>CM077017.1:18196153-23196153 GCA_039090855.1 Macrothele yani
TCACAGAGGTGGCTTTGAGCCACTGTTTAAATTCAGTGTTGTAGTTCAATATTTTAAATTGTCACTTTTGATGTTTTGGCTTCATTCTCAAGTGACATTGCTTAAAAGTTGAACTACATAAAAGAAAACAACGACAAGAAAACAGTATTTATTTAGGTTGCTGTTATGAATGATTAGTTTGTTCATGTGAAGCATGATGTTTTGATGAAGGTATGTAATATTCAGTTCCATCTGCAGTATTCATAACTGTTGGAATTAAAAACAATATTTTTATCTCCAATTGTGAACTAAAATATTCTGTGCTGTAAAATATTCACATATATCTTACTGAAATTTAAGATTTCTTTGCATTCCTTTTTAGCACATCTTTTGTAATAAAACTACGTGCTTATTACTTTGTCCGCCCATCTTTGGGTACCATATCTCTGCAACTATTAGTCCAATTTAAAACTCTTTTTTGCATTGGGAAGAATGAAATATGAAAATAACAATCTTGTTTTTTTTTTCTGATGCTTAACTTCGCCACTAGAGGGTGTAGATGCAGGCACTATCCAATTCAAATGCATTTTATTCCATAAAATTGCTTCTATATATCTGATTCAAAAAATTCTCTTCCCTTTGATACCATTTATAATGAAGATCATTTTAGGTAGAGTTTCTTTTTTAAGTAGTGCCCAGTTTTTCCGCTAGGGAGCGCAACATTAAATTGTGATTTCCATGATATTTCTACTTCTAAAAGTCCGATTTGGAAAATTCTTTCTGCATCGGATAGAATCCCTGGTAGGAAATGTTCTACATATGATTTCTAATTTTTGGTAAAGAAAGGTTTTGTCACTAGGGGGCATAATTGTATATTTCTATTTCTGATGCTTTTGCAGCAATATCTACACTTCTGAGAACTCGATTGGAAAAACTCTTTTTTAATGTGATGCTGCTCACCACTGAAACCTTTTAAGAATATCTTCTGCTTAACATAATGCATGGGTTTTCTGCCAGGGGGCTTAGTTGTATAACTAATTTTTCTTGATATCTCAACTTCTAACCATCTTGATTTGAAAACATCTCTTTTTGTAGGAGTGTTTCTGGTGCGAAATATTTTGCATATGATTTAAAATTTTTGCAAAAAATTTTTGCCACTATACAGCATAAGTTCACATTTTTGTTTACAGTAATATCTGCATGGCTAAACACCCAATTTAGAAAATAAACACCCAATTTAGAAAATCCTTTTTCAGCAAATAGTACTAACTACAAAAATATTTTTGTGTGCATTTCCTGCCCAAGATAATGCACAATTTTTCCACTAGGGACCCAAATATTTAATCTGTTTCTCTACTTCTAAAAGTCCGATTTAAAACAATTATTTTAACACCAGATACCATTCGCCATATGGAACACTTTGCATGTATACTAGGGTTTTTATACACAGTCGAGTCACATTATTGTGACCACCTCATGTACTTTTGATGTCAACAGCGTGTAGCCAATGAAAGAAGGCACATGTGATGAGCTGGCTTGGAGGGTATATAAGGTGTGCTGTAGGCATTCTGAAAACATATCACTCGTTGCTGTCATGGATAAAAGGAGCAATTTATCAGATTTGCAAAAAGGGATGATTATCGGCTGTCAGGCCAAGGGTGGCAGTATTTTGGAAACAATGCAGTTTGTGAACTGTTTGCATGCTGCTGTGGTTGAAGTGTATTGTGATTAGAGAAATGGCACCATTGCGAATAAGCCATGTGGAAACTGCGGAGCACTATGTGCCATTGATGTGAGAGGTGAACATCAGCTTCAAAGGTGCATGAGAGCTGATCGACATGCTACAGTGGAGCAACTCACTGGCCAAATGAACCAGGGGGCAACCGGAAGTGTATCTAAAACGACAGTTCAGTGAACCCTGCTGCGTATGGGGCTCCGATGCAGACGGATGGTCACTGCACCTATGCTAACGAAGGTGCATCAGCAGAAAAGGCTTACATTTGCACTGCAGTATCGGAATTGGGCTTCCGCTGATTGGCAAAGGATTGCCTTCTCCGATGAGTCACGTTTTCTGCTTCATCAAACGGATGGACGTTGGCATTTAAGGCGAGAAACATCAGAGAACAAACACTCTTCAACCATTGCTGGAAGAACACAAGCTTTTGGGGGCAGCATAATGGTCTAGGGAATGTTTTCGTGGCATTCTGTGGGTCCACTCATACTTTTTGAAGGCACTATGGACCAAATTCGTTATGAATCCATCCTTGAAGACCACTTACACCAATACATGCTGATTGTCTTCCCTTGGGATGATGAGATCTTCCAGCACGACAATGCGATGTGTCACACAGCTAGAAATGTCCGAGAGCGGTTGAAAGAGCACAATGAAGACTTCAAAGTACTTCCCTGGCCCCCTAATTCTCCAGACTTAAACCCAATTGAGCATCTGTGGGACCACCTTGATCGTGTTGTTCGCTCTATGAATCCCCCACCACTCACCCTCCAGCAGCTGTCAGATGCACTGCAGTCAGCATGGCTCCACATACCTTGCTTCACTCTCAGCCTGTCTAGCTGCTGTCCACACTGCGCACGGCGGTTACTGTGGATATTAGCTGGTGGTCACAATAATGTGACTTGACCGTGTAGTTCACAGTTCTGGCATTAGGTGGTGCTAGTATGTATTTATGTTTGCAACCATCTCCGCTTCTAAAAATCCTATTCAAAAATTTGCTTCTAAATATCTTTATTTGTATTTGGAAGAGTTTATTTGATTCTAAAAATCCTATTTTGGTAGGATATTCTTCATTAGGAAGAGTATTTTGGACCCATTTTCTTCTGTAAGTAACAAAGTTTTTTTTTTTTTTTGCTAGGGGGCATGAAGTTTTATCATGTTTTCTTCTATATCTCTTATTTTTGCACAATTCGTTTAATTTTGTAACTGCCGCTAGTGGGCTGAAAAGTATGTAGCTGTTTCTATTTCTGGTGTTTTATTGATTGTAGAAACCTGGTTGACTTTTTTTTTTCTTCTTACTAATGATTCCACTGAATGGGAACAAACCTGCTCATATTGCATATTTTAAATTATGTGCAGTTTTTTTTTCCCAAGGTGGTATAAGTGTATTTTCTGTTTTGCTGAATTTTTAGATTTTCCAAAAATCTGCTTTGAAACATATTTTTCCTGCTGGAAAGGATTCAGAAGACATACTTATTCCACCAGAGAAATTAGTGTCATCTTTATTGTGTATTGATCTGATTGAAGCTGCAGCTATTAATACTGGATTATTGCTTATTGTCTAATGATTTTTGGCTGTGCAAATTACTGTGTCAGTTGAATCTAAAGCAAAAAATAACTGCAGAAAAACTCTGTTGATTATTAATTCAGTAGCACAATCAATTATCATGCAAATGTAATGTGTTTGGTTTGCACTTTTCAGGAAATAAATCTGCTGGAGCTGCAAAAGACAGGATAGCAAATAGTGGGACCAGTAGTCAGGGCGATGGACCAGCTGCTCAACTTGGTGGAATGTTTGCCCAAGGAATGCCTAAGCTCCGGCCAACCAATAAATCTATCTTAGATGGTAAAAGCTCTGCTTTCTCAACTGCTATGTTAAAAATGATAATAGAGTTTTCCATAGTGTTTTACACAGTACTGTTGCTTATAATAAAAGTCAGTAACAGTACATTTAACTGATTTTTTCCCCCATTATCATTTAATATCTGTGGTGTAGTGTGGAATGGAATTGCAAAAAGTTGGTTACTAGTGTATAAAGAATGACACCCCATGTGGCCCAAATTTGCTACTTGTATATAAAGATTAAAATTAGCGGTTGCAACTCGCCACGTGGTGAATGGATAAAATAAAATGTCCAGTAGAAAAAGTACTTTAGTCGCTACACTCGAAAATTTGCCTGTCGGCCAGCCAGATTTTTTCATTGCTAAAGAATTTATTTATACTTTTTAAAACACTCCTGTTATAGAAAATGCATTTTCAAATCATCCAACTCACGTGCGGTAAAAACAGCCCTTTCCTCTGCAAATAAGTGGGTACAATCTGTTTATAGATTCACTCTTCAAAAACGGGGGTGGCTATTTTTGTTTTCCCACTTAATTTGGTGCACAAGGTAACCATATCGGGAATGGTCACCTGTGGCTTTAGATGGAACTGTGACATCACAATCCATCTTCAGCAGCTCGTTTTTTTAAAGTTTAGTTTCTCTGAAAATGCATGATTTTCCATTGCTTAGGCACTTCTTGCTTATCAACAACAACAACAAAAAAAAAAGGCAAGCAAGCATTTTTCCTTTTGTTTACAAAAAGAAATCAAAAGTTGAAAATCGGGACTTCACTTTCTGCCGCTGTCTTTCATTCAACGCAGAGTCGCGGTTCCTTTGCATGTATGAATTTTGCTTTAAACAAAATAAAATAGCTCTTGCTCTGCCCCTTAATACAGTAAAATGTTACTAAGTAAACACAAGTTTTTCAGCAAAATTAATATCAATACTGTATTGTTTACTCTGCCGTGATAGTAATTTTATGGGTCACGGAAAAAAATTTAGCTTTAAAAAAGCGGAAAACAAAAAATACTTTCCATATTGATTGGTTTTGAAGAACAGGCTGTTAGAAATAACAAAAACTGCACTTCACTAGGAAAAACGTTTAAAATATGAAGTTGTTCTTTTTCACTATTACTGAAGATATTAGAAACGAGATACATAATCAGAAAAAATATAACAAATAAGAATATAACCAGAAAGTGAAAAAAAAAGAACGCATCATAGGGTAATAAAAATTCGAAATTTAGAAAACTACGGAACATTTTCATCCATGCTAAAACAATAATTTTCAGGCGATGAACAGCAAAAAAAGGCAAGCAAGATGCCCAAATATATGATGCCCAAATTATATCGAACAAATGTCGCGATATTAAAAACATCCACTAAACAGTTCCAAAAATGTTTAATGAATGTTGGAATTTTGAAAACATGAAAATAAACTTTGAATAACGTTATTTCATAGAGAATTTTTATTTCCATTTTATACTCGACGTTTCCCGTACTCCGTAGTGATCCACGGTTTCCGTAGTGACTATGAAGAATTCATAGCATTTGAAAGGTCTGAAGTGGGCAAACAGGAAAAATGACAAATCATTAAAATTCTACCAAAACTGAACATTTTCTGCGGGGAAAAAAAAAAGAAAAAAAAAAAAGAAACTGACACTGGGTTCGAAAACCGGACAGAATCCAATGGAATTGAATACTGTGCATGTGTTCTTATTTTGTCATGACTATTTTTTCAACTCCTGTGAAGGTTTATCAATGTTTTTAATGAAATATTTATTAGAACAAACCAGGAAATTACTGAACTTTTATTTTCTGTTAGTGGTTAAGAATCATTGCGAGTCTGTAAAATAAAGTGAACATGTTGGTATCCCATTTCTCCCAATCTCAGCCATAGTAGATGTATGGCTATGATTCATTACTGGCAACCACACAGTACCATGAAATGGTTCTGCTATAAGATATGAAATTCATTTTTTGAAAGCTATACAGCCAGTTTTCATTTTGATACCAGGAAGAACCTAACCAAAATGGAATGAAAAGAAAAATTTAGCAGAATGGAAGCAGCTTCGAAACATGTCTGAACGTTTTTGACCATAAATAACTCACCAAAAACTGCTAGAGAAACTAAAACAAGATATTTTTAGTATATGAAAAAAAAAATCTTGTTTTAGTAGTTATTGATGGTCAAAAAATGTTCAGACATGTTTCAAAGCTGCTTGCAGTATTTCAACAATTTTAGCACAAATTGTTGAAATACTGCTGACCAAAAGTTAAGAGAACGCGAGCAATCCAAAAGTTAAGAGAATGCGAGCAATGTGGGTGATGTTCTTGATGACAAGACAATGCTCATGTAAAAAATGACTTCAGAAAATAGACAGCAAATAAAGTATGTATTACAAATTTTGAAGATGACAATCCGATTTTTGGCGTAAATGTGACAAGGATGGTAAGTCAGATAATATCCGAAAACTTGAAAATTTTCATCGTCCTGGAGCGGGACTCGAACCCGCGTCTCCCAGAAAACGCCCGAGTATGCTTTACGCCAAAAATCGGGTTGTCATCTTCAAAATTTGTATTATATGGCATAATCCCATATTTCTTTCATGATAAAGTATGTATTGCTTGAAAATTTTGACCCATCCACTGCTATCAATTGTGGTGGAGAGATTGAGAAATTTTATTTGTGAACATAGCAAGAGACCGAATAAAAATGATTAACTTATCTTACCAATAGAAATTGTCTAGAAAATTTGGTTGATGTGGTTGAAAAAAAATACAACATTTAAGATTCTATTTATTTATTTCATTGCACTGGACAGTGGGACCTTGTTACTACTAAGCTTAAATGTAACTATGTCTAAATAAATGAAAGGCATACAGTGCAGTGATGAAATGTGTATAAAACATGAAATAGCTGTAAGTAAAGTGGCCACTAGATTTTGTCCACCTACTGGCTAATGGCCACTTGAAAATAATCACCAATTTTAATCTTTACTTGTATAATTTAAGCACCTTTTCCTGTATTTTTTAATATTTGGATGTTGATTTCTTGCATACTTTGATAGAACCATTTTTATTAGTTAAGCAAGAGTAGCATGCAATGCAGTCTTCTGTATGCATATGTGTGTGGGGAAAATTAATTTAGTTCTGCTGTGTGTGTATGTATGGCACGTAAATGTGAGCTTAGTGTATATCATGTCCATTGCCTTCACCTGCTGCCAAAAGTGTTGAACCACAAGCAAACACATTTATTTCAGTGAAATGCCTCCAAAGATCATATATTATTTCTTTTAGGTAATTTTTTGAAATTATTTCCATTGCCAAACCACTAATTATTCTTACCAATGGTGTACACCAATTATTCAGGCAAAAGTGTCATCATTCTTGGACTGGGGAACAATAGAAAGCTATGCTTTGAAGCAATGAGTTACATAGTTAGCAGTTTGACAGGCATGCATGGTATGCAGTAGATGCCTGGAGAATCTACCTACTGGACAGTTATTAGTTTGATGGTGAAGTTTGGTGGGAAAATAGGTGGAGATGAACTGGTGCTGTTTTTTCATGGTTTGACCTGGGCCATTGGTTGTTTTGGACAAAACCATGAATATTGAGGTCTATCTAAACATCTGGGACATGCATTACCTATTTTGTGACAGTGCACTTACTTTGGAGCAAGCCCATACCCTGTTGTATTGGCAGGACAGTACTCCATGTCATGTTGCTCACATTGTGATAGACAAGTTTGAGGATGCATATCTGAAAGTTGGATTGGCTGATCTAGAGCTCTGAACATAGTATTACCAAAACCTGTGGGATGCATGTAAAGAGAGATCCCCCCCCAAACAAGCAACAACAACAAAAAAACAATGGTGAACTGGTTTTTCCTTGAACACCAAAAAGCAGAAATACCAGAGGATGTTTGAAAAACTATAAAACTGATGGAGAGATTTCATTGTTTTGTATAGGCTAACATACCATGGTTTGTATGCTCCTTGAAAAGTCCTTGAAAGTACGTGAAAAAGTTTAAAACTCCATAAATACCAGAGTTGTACCAAAAGTAATACAAAAGTGGGCATAACTTTTTAATTAACTGACAGAGGTCGTTTAAATTGCACATGTTGGTAGAGTAACTCTTCCTCTATAGTAACCCTTCTTCTTCATTGCAGGTAAATAATGAATTCTAAGTAGAAGCAACGTGCCATCATTGAGTTCTTGACGAAGGAAGGGTACAAGCTGTCTCACATCCACAGAAGGCTGCAGAATGTTTACGGAGATGACACCATTGACGGAGCAATGTGCACAGATGGATGAAAAAGTTTAAAGGGAAAACTAGCATTGAAGACAAACCATGCAGTGGGAGACCAACATCTGACCACTGACATGAATCGTTAGCAAGTGCATGAATTGATTCACACGGAGAGACGAGTCACAATCCGTGAGCTTGTTGCACAACTGGACTGTGGTCACAATGACATACAGAAGATGGTGGAAGACTTAGGGTATCGGAAAGTGTGTGCAAAGTATGTACCTCAGCAATTGACACCCGATTTGAAGGAGAGAAGGGTGGAAGTCTCTGATCTGCTGGAAACATTTGAAGCCAATGTAGACACTATTTTTTTTTTTTTTTAATCTCTTGACAGTAGATGAAACGTGAGCCTATCTTTAGGATCTGGAAATAAAGAATCAATCCATGGAATGGCATCACATCTCTTGGCCAAGAAGTTCAAGAGCCAGCGATCAAGTCAGGGTGACTTTTCTTGGGATGACAGGGGTTTGTCATTCTCCTTGATTTTCTGGAACGTGGCCATACCGTGACCAGCGAGTGGTACATTGAGACACTCAAAAAGCTTAGAGAAGGCATAAGAGGAAGATACCGAACAAGAATCTGAAAAGGATCCACAATCACCATAACAATGCGAGACCACACACATCTTTGGCAACAAATTGGGCGATCAGTAAATTAGACTGGTTGGTAGTCCCCCATCTACTAGTGTGTGACCTGTCTTACATAGGTGAGACAGGTCACAGACTGTCTCACCTATGTAAGACAGGTCACAGACTAAAAACTCGTATAGCACAGCATAAAGCTGCTATAAAAATTGCTCCAACAAAATAGGTTTACATAGGCATGTTAGAGAAACTGGTCACAACATGGACTGGAATTCTCTTAAAGTCATCAGTTTCCAAAGCAATTTTCAAAAAAGAAAGCTAAAAGAAGGAATAGAAATTGAGAAAAAACAGAATTTCATCATCAATGACTGCAGAGGATTATCCCTGCCTAACATCTGGCAGGATTTGGTGAAAAATAAACATAACCATCAAGGTTAACCATAGCCACGATAGTGACAGGGGAAAAGTGACAACAAAAGACAGCCTGAAGGAGGAGAAGAGTTTTCTCCAAAAATTTGCAATTAAAATAAAATTTTTCCTAGTAGAAATTCCCATAATAGAAGTTTTGATAAAGTAATTGAATTAAGAAACTAGGAAGCCAAAATTCTCAACATGAGCTTTATAAAAACTCTTCCAAATCACTTTGAAATCCAAAGATTTTAAACCAATATCACAATTGTAAAAATATAAAAAATAAATAAATAAATTATCAGGTTCCCTTCATCTTGTATTGCTGAGATTTTGTGTCATGTATCAAAATAAGACCTACAGATGGAAACACAGGAATCAGTAATTTCATCATATTGGAGGTTTTCAAAAGATATGAGGTGTGATCAAAATGTATCCAGACTGGATTTATTAAAAAAAAAAAAGTACAAGACTTGCAGATTTGAAACTTACCACCTTTGAATTATTTTCTTTCCGAAGCCACACAATTAGCCCAGTGCTGTTCCACTGCTCAAAGCATTTTTTGCAGTCATCTGAAATATTGGGTTGTAATATATTCTTTTTTTTTTCCCCAGTTATTGGAATCCTTATTTTCCATGAAAAAGTTTACGCAAATCAGTCAGTAATATATTCTCCTTCATTGCTCATGACCTCTTGCCAACATTCCACTAGGTTGTCAATGTCTCGACGGTAGAAATCCCGGGTTTTGACTCGAAGAAGTCATAGCCACCCTTTCAGATTGACATCGTTGTAAAACGATGCGCCTCACAGACTGTTGGAAAGCAACCGGAAAAAGTGATAATCTGAGGGCACTAGATCAGGAGAATACGGTGGGTGAGGTTGAACTTCCAAACCGAGATATTGAATAGCAGTTTTGGTCAGAATAGCGATGTTGGAGGGCGAGCATTGTCGTGTTGAAGAAACACACTGTGCCGCCGGTTGGGTCGTTTCACCTGACTTGCTTCTTTGAGCCAGTGCATTTGCTGAACGTAAAGCTGTGCATTGATCATGGTGTTCTTTTCAAGCAATTCATAGTGGATTACACCTTCCCAATCCCACCAAACACAGATCGTGCTCTTGCGTGGATGCTGCTCGGCCCTGGCTTGAAGTGTTGCTTGCTTGTGAAGACTCGGCCATTCTTTCCTCTGCTTCATATTGACATAGAGATGCCATTTTTCGTCGCTGGTGACGATGCGGTAAAGAAATCTCTGTGTCCACGAGTAGCCTGGTGTTGAATGAGCAAACTGGCAGCAATAGTGGAGTGCTGGAGTTTGTTTCTTGAGTCAGAATGTGGCACCCATGCATCGAGTTTTTGGACCTTACCAATCGAGTGAAGGTGATAGGCAACGGTACCATGAGAGCATCCCATCTGCTGGACCAATTTCCAAGTGGATTGACTCGAATCCTCATGGATGAGCTCATTCAATCTATCCTCATTGAACTGAACAGGGCCGCCCCGGTGGCACAGTGGTCTAAGCGATGGCCTCTGATCATTCGTCCGAAAGGGGTGTCCGGGTTTGAATCCCGGTGAGGCATGGATGTTGTGTTTGTCTTACGGCATCGGCTCTCTCCCTTCCCTGGAACCAGTGACCCTAAATTAGGGACGGGCGACTGCTTATAGCCCATTGAGTTGCTCACGGTGGTCGTTAAACCTCCAATCAAAAAAAAAAAAAAAGAAAGAAAAAGAACTGAACAGGTCTGCCACAACGCGGAGAGCCTGCGAGGTCAAATTTCCTCTTCTTGAAGCGTGAATACCATTTCTGTGCAGTTCTGTCAGTAATAGCGCCTTCTCCATACATAGCACAAATGTCTCGAGCAGCTTTGGAACCTTGATCGAAAATGCTCATTTCTGTCTACTTGGCACTCCATCTTCATATGGCTAAAAATAGTTAAATCAAATATAATATCTAAACCGATGAAAAAAAGTTGTACAGAAAGAATAAAGCTACAAAAAAACAAAACAAAAAACAACACATAACACTACCATCAACATATTGTTTGTGTTCCTTCAAATAACATTGGAAAATACAGAACGAACTTATCTGACAACCCAATAGCTAACAGCTGCTCTGTCGCATTCTCTTGTATCTCCTCAATATCTTCAAATCTTCCTTTCAAGTGGTATTTGATTTTTGGGAAGAGGAAAAAGCTGCAGGGAGTGAGATCTGGTGAATAGGGTGGTTGTCGTCGAACCTGTGTAATTCCATGCTTAGCAGGAAACTGCTACACAAGTTGCGATGCATGGTCAGGTGCATTGTCATGGTGGAGCTGCCACTCATGCAATGCTGTCCTTTTGTGTTGAACTGCATGCCGCAAACACTGCAAAACTTGAGAGTAGTACTCCTTGTTGAGTGTCCTGACGGAGCGTGTTCATGATGCACAATTCCCTCATAATTGAAAAAACAAAACAAAAGACAGCATAGTCTTGACATTTCTGCAGCTCTGTTGTGCTTTTTTTTGGGGTCTGGGAGAGTTTGGGGTCTTTCACTGTGAGGACTGGGCCATACCCATAAACCTTCATCCCCAGTTATGATAGTTTATAGAAAGTTTTTGTCATTTTTGACCTTCTCAAGCAGGTCATTGCGGCTGAAACACAGACCTGTTTTTCCTCAGCTGAGAGCAATTTTGGCACAGATTTGGTGGAAACGCGTATCATACCCAAATCGTCCATAAGAATTGACTGAACTGAACTGAAACTAAAAGTCTTCAGATAACTCATGAATAGTGATTCAGCGATTTTCTCGCACAGCTGTGTGCACAAGTTCAACATTGTTTTCACTTTTCCTGGTTTTGGGCCTCCCAGACTGTTTGCTCATCACTCTCAACACTTTCATGACCATCTTTAAAATATTTATACTTCTCATAAACTTGTGCACTTGGAACCTACTATGCATGTGCCGTGAGTCACATCTTCCCCGCTCATTTGTTCCTTTTTGTTCTTTTTTTTTTTACAGTAGTGCTTTGTTCTTACATTTGTTAAGCTGTTCGTCACACTTTCTTGTCATGTCGGAAAAAATTGATCAATGAATTTGTATCGGGCGTCAAAAACTTGGCGGAACTTGCAAAGATTCATACTTAAAAGTTATAGAAAACCTATGGTGAGGATTGCATGTGTCATGCACAATTTTATGAGTGATTTAAACATTTTAAAGATGGTTGTGAAAGTGTTAAGAGTGATGAACGGTCTGGGAAGACCACAACCAGCAAAAGTGAAAACCATGTCTAACTTGTGCTCACAGTTGTGCGGGAAAATCGCCGAATCACTATTCATGAGTTATCTGAAGACTTCAAAATTAGTTTCGGTTTAGTTCAGTTGATTCTTATTGATGATTTGGGTATGAGACATGCCTTAGCCAAATTTGGGCCAGAATTTCTCTGAGCTGAGCAAAAGTAGGCCCATGTTTCAGCTGCTGTTGACCTGCTTGAGTACGTCGAAAACGATGAAAACTTTTTAAAAGCTATCATAACTGGTGATGACACGTGGGTTTATGGGTATGACCCAGAAACTAAGGCTCAGTATTCACAGTGGAAGACCCCCAACTCTCCCAGACCCCCAAAACCACAACAGAGCCACAGCAATATCAAATTGATGCTGAATGTTTTTTTCAATCATGAGGGAATTGTGCATCACGGATACAACACATCAGGCCAGACAATGAATAAGGAGTACTAGTGTCAAGTTTTGCGGTGTTTGAGGGACACAGTTTGTCGCAAAAGGCCAGCATTGCATGAGAGTGGTGAATGGCAACTCCACCATGACAATGCACCTGGCCATGTATTGCAACTTGTTCAGTAGTTTCTTGCTAAGCACCACATTGCACAGGTCTGACAGCCATCCTATTCACCAGATCTCGCTCCCTGGGACTGTTTTCTATTCCCATAAATCAAATTAGACGAAACCCGTTGGAATCGACGGTAATTTGTTTTTTGTTTTTTTTGAAAATAATAAACTCATATGAAACAACAAATGTAAACTTTATTTGATTGACAAATTCATTCAATCACTTAAGTAAAGACAATAGTCCAGGTTCGTGAATTTTTTTTTTTTGGGACTGAAGGTTTAATGACCACCGTAAGCAACTCAATGGGCTATAAGCAGTCCCCGTCCCTAATTTAGGGTCAGTGGTTCCAGGGAAGGGAGAGAGCCAGTGGCGTCAGACAAACACAACATCCATGCCTCACCGGGATTCGAACCCGGACCCTTCACGAATGAATGATCATAAGCCAACGCTTGGGCTATAAGCAGTCACACGTCCCTAATGTACGGTCACTAGTTTCATGGAAGAGAGAGAGCCAGTGCTGTAAGACAAACGCAACATCCATGTCTCATCGGGATTCGAACCTGGTAGACGAAACCCGTCGGAATCAACGAACAGTTTTTTTTTTCTTTTCCTGGTAGACAAAACCCGTCTGAATCGACGATAAGTTTTTTTTTTTTTTTTTTTTGTTTTTGAAAAGAATAAACTCATATGAAACGTTTATTTACATCTTTACATAATGGGAAACGTCTTACCTACATGAATAAACTGGATTGAATTATGCCTCACTGGGATTCAAACCCGGTAGACGAAACCCGTCGGAATCGATAAGTTTTTTTTTTTTTTTTTTTTTTTTAAGAATAAACTCGTATAAAACGTTTCTTTACATCTTTACACTTTACACAATGGGAAACGTTTTACCTACGCTAATAAACTGGATCGAATTAATGTTAAATTGTATATATACATCACACAGTCCAATGGCACAATGCAATCAAGTCTTCGAGTGCTCGCTGTTCCGATAAGAACTTTTTCAAACAAATTCCTGCTTGCGTTGTTTTGCACAACAGTTCGCTGAGAAGAGGGACTTCGGACTATCTGAGTCCCTCCATACTTATGCCTTCAACAGTACGTGAGTCAACTGCAGACGATCGGATGTCAAACGCACTCTTCTCCCATTGGCTTTACATGGGAACTTTGCCACCCCACAATGCCTGAACTGTTGCCCCAATCTCATTTTTCTCTTCGACTGGCACATCTACATGGTAAGACCTTTATTTTGATACCTCAACCATATGTTTTTGATCAGCCATTCTCTCACAACTGGTCTTACAGTAAAAAAACCTTATAGAATTCATATATAGATACTGACAGCATAGAGCTTTCTTAAATGCTGTCTGCAACATTTGAAACATTTCTGAGGTGAAAAATAAATATACGGGTTCTATTCAATATATACCAGGCATCTTCAACTGGGTTCAGAAGAAACTTAAAAAAGAAAATATCAAATTGGCATGTCAGACAAGGCGCATCAGTTTTACAGCAGCTAAGAAGCAATAATGACCCATCAAAATCTGAGGACAAATGTGGAGTTTATTTTGTACCTCTTTATTCACCAGGTAGTTGCACTAAGAAAAAATACATTAGAATGGCCAAAAAAGCATTATCAACCCACCTGAAAGAACATCAACAAAATGCTAAATCCTCACAAAAAACTACAAATCTGGTTAAAAGTGTTATTGGTGATGGGTTTATGCCTGTTTGGAATAAAGCAAAAGTAATTTCTAATTACACAGGGGCCGCCCGGTGGAGCAGTGGTCTAAGCGATGGCCTCTGATCATTCGTCCGAACGGAGTCCGGGTTCGAATCCCGGTGAGGCATGGATGTTGTGTTTGTCTTACGGCACTGGTTCTCTCCCTTCCCTGGAACCAGTGACCCTAAATTAGGGACGGGCGACTGCTTATAGCCCATTGACTCGCTCACGGTGGTCGTTAAACCTCCAATAAAAAAAAAATTAAAAAAATTACACAGGATGGAAATGATCTTCTCTGTGAATCCATTGAAATTTCAACCAATTACATCAACCTTGTAATAAGGACCCCTCTTTCAAATTAACAATATCAGGGAAAATTTCTATACAATGTTTTACCAAACTAAATGCGACTAATAAAAATGTTCCAAAATTTCAGCAGAATCGATCCAAAAGATGGCAGCACAAGAGAGAGGCCCACTGTTGAGAGATTCAAAGACAACTCAGGAACAGTATAATGTACATGATGCAATGTTTGACAAGAGCCCAAGCGGCTGATATCATGGTACCAGTTAGTACCTTGACTTGCATTTGGAAGTGAAATCAGTTGGATTCATAAACAATCTACTTCTGAGGCAGTTTTTTTTTTCTTATGTTTTCGAAAATCTTGATGTGTATACTCTTTGCTTATTCACATTGGCCATTTTAAAACTGACAAACCACTAAAACACAACTATTCATATTGGCCATTTTAAAACTGACAAACCACTAAAACACAACTATTCACATTGGCCATTTTAAAACTGACAAACCACTAAAACACAACTATTCACACTGGCCATTTTAAAACTGACAAACCACTAAAACACAACTATTCACATTGGCCATTTTAAAACTGACAAACCACTAAAACACAACTATTCACATTGGCCATTTTAAAACTGACAAACCACTAAAACACAACTATTCACATTGGCCATTTTAAAACTGACAAACCACTAAAACACAACTATTCACATTGGTCATTTTAAAACTGACAAACCACTAAAACACAACTATTCACACTGGCCATTTTAAAACTGACAAACCACTAAAACAACTATTCACATTGGCCATTTTAAAACTGACAAACCACTAAAACTCAACTATTCACATTGGCCATTTTAAAACTGACAAACCACTAAAACACAACTATTCACATTGGCCATTTTAAAACTGACAAACCACTAAAACACAACTATTCACATTGGCCATTTTAAAACTGACAAACCACTAAAACGCAACTATTCACATTGGCCATTTTAAAACTGACAAACCACTAAAACACAACTATTCACATTGGCCATTTTAAAACTGACAAACCACTAAAACACAACATTCAACAGAGTAAGAAGCAAGAATGAAAGCAGGTGAGGACCTAACGCTGTATATGACCTTGAGCAATCCCACCAGCACCATATCTATAAATAGAACTCCAGTGTTGCACATTAAGCACAATACAGTTGCAACCAACCATTTCAAAACTTTGGATTTGCTTTCAACAATTGTAATAGTGCAGTGTGTATTGTGAGAAACTGCATTCAAACTTTTGATACTAGGTGAGGTGAAGTACAGAAAGTCATTAGTACATTTTATGATTGTAGCATAAGGTTTTTATGGTGGTGTGGAAAAAATGATGCAGTAAGTAGTCATTATGTCCTCGGGACATCAGGTTGTAGCAATAGTGATTCTTTTTAAATTTCTATAATTTTGGTGAAGCTCTTAGAGATGTTGATGCTCATGGTATTGTTAGCTTTTTATTGGTGAGAAATGTTTTTCCATTGAAATTTATAGATTACAGGGATATAATGACTGTTCAGCATGTTAGAAAATTTTGTAGAGAGTTTGAAATGGGCATTCATGAACAACAAAACACTGGAAGGCCAAATGTACCAGTAACAATGGTGAACACAGCATAAGTTGAAGAATTGATTTAAGAAAATCGGCTGAAATTTGAAAGAAATTGCATTTAAGTAAATATGGCATTTGGAACTGTCCACAGTATTGTTCATGTTGTACAAGAATACCGAAATATTTGTATGCACTGGATTCAGGAAATTTGATTAGGAAACATAGGGATTAATTAGCATTTGAGTGTAAATGCTATAATGAGGGAATTTTTAATCTTACGTTGAGATAGCACATATTTTTATCTGTTTTTGAGAATATATGGACAATATTTGCTATGTGTAACATTATATGCATAGCTTGAACTCGTACTAAATTGTAAATAGTACCATTTACTGCATAATGAACCTGTTGATCAGCTGTAGTAGTAGAATCAAATCTTTTGTGTGGTAGTAAATTGTCAGGTCTATGTAGCTGTTCCCATTTTTTTTAACTAGCTTATTATTTATTCTATGTAAGAAATTGTTTCATAAATAAAATCACAAAATTTTGTTTATTGAATATGTTGTCTGAATACGAATCATTACTCTTGGCAAGGCATTTTAGTAGAAGTAAAATTCAACAATATATAATAATCTGCAACAATGACAGTACTGTTTCAGTTTTTTTATTGTTGTAATGAGACTTCAGTTCTCTTGTTTAATGGTTTTAAAGAAGGCAATTTCCTCATGGAAAATTAATTTCAGGTCTTATCAGTTTTTTGTCTAAAGGAATATGGTGTAAAAGTTTTATTTAAAAATTTTTTTTCATAATTGTAGCTCTTTTTTTAATTTTTTTGCAAATAATATTTCATGATGTTTTCTTTTTTCTTTTCTATTTACATGTTTAGGTGGTGATTACAAAAGCCCATTGACTCCTCACTTAGGCTGGGCTGGTAGGATTTCTCAAAACTCTGATATTAAGAAACGAGCTTGTGTTTCTCAGCCGGGTACTCCAGCGACTCAAAGACAGAAGCCTTATGGACAAGCAAATGGCACTGTTCTAAGTCAGGATCATCTGAACTTAGTCAAATCAATTCCGTCTAAAATAAATCCAGTTTCTTTAAAACCTTCACATAATACAGGAAATGTTTCAACTATTAACTCTGTTTCAAGTGGTTCCACCTCAGCGTCTAATGTGGCACCAGGACCTAATGTTAAGTTAAATTTACTCCAGAACTCTTATTTGCATAAAGCTGATAGTTCCAAGTGGGGTGGTTCAGATCCAAATTTAACATCAGGAAATATGGTAAAACTGAAGGCCAGCAAACCACCTCCTCCACCAAAATCAGATCAAGTTTTAAGTGGAACAAATTCATCGGTTTCAAAATGTTGGCCACCTGGAAGGTCCAAAAGTTTTGATGAAGACATTGTGGAAAATGATGTAGCTAAAACAGAAAAACCTAGTTTCCTTCACAATGCTTCTTCATTACCTAAGAATACAAGTGAACCTAGCAAGCTTAATATCCTTCAGAATCATGTGGTTCAGCCATCTTCAGCCTCTCTTGCACCACATAATCAGAATGCCAGTCGTGACACTAAAAGTTCAGTAAAGCCTGCTGGAGCTCCACCTCCATTACCTTCAAGGCCTCCCATGCAGGGCTCACCTAAGGCTAAGCATTTGCGCCAGGCCCCTCCAGGGATGCGCAGTTCATCTGTTGCTCACCCTTCTGGTGCACCTCCTCCACCACCTCCGCCCAGAGTGTTTCCTCAAATGAACTCCTCTGAGACCAAGTCATTACCTCAATCTTCATTAGGTACAGAGAACACAGGTTCTATTCCAATAGCAGCAGAAGCAAGAAGCCTTCCGCCAACATCGGGAACAAAAAGCCTTCCGCCAACATCAGGAACAAAAAGCCTTCTGCCAACATCAGGAACAAAAACCTTCCTCCTCCACCTCCAGCATCAGGAACAAAAAGCCTTCCTCCTCCACCGCCAGCAACAGGGACAAAAAGCCTTCCTCCAGTTCCTCCAGCATCGGGAACAAAACTCCTTCCTTCAGTTCCAGGAACAAGAAACCTTCCTCCTGTTCCATCAGCACCAGGAACAAAAAGCCTGCCACATGCTCCAGTATCAGAGACAAAAAATTCTGCATCTGGGGCAAAACCTCTTCCTTCTGTTCCGAAGCAGCCACCTTTGCGACAATTGCAGAAGCCACCACATCAGAGTTCAGAAAACAATTCCAATGGTTGGTTTAAAAATTTATATCAAACTTAGATTTATAATTTTAAATTTTTTGATTGCTATTTTGTTTTTAAGTCCTTACCTGACACTTATTCTGGCTTACCTCATTTCTAGAGAAACGTGCTTGTTTCTGGCAGAAAAGAGGCTAAAGAGTTTTATTTGGATTTTACAAATTTAAAATAAGCATTTTTAGCTTTACCCAAAGGAGACTGTCAGGTAGATCTAATTTTCAGTTGAAGAGTTCTGTGTTATTTCCATATTCTTTGAGTTATTTTATTCTTTGTAGATGTTTCTGTTCGTTAAGTGACTTTTGAAGCTTATTCCAAATCTTTTAATGTGTAGTAGAAAATTCATTGGCTAAGAGTGCATTTGAATATTTTAGCCAGATCCTTTCATATATAAATTGTTCTGCATTTTATTGAATGCTGTAGAACTTTGTTTTCAAGACAGAGCTTAGAGGTTGTTCACTCTGTTTTGTTCATTTCTGCTGTGACTTTTAAAAGTAATTCCATTGTGATGACGTTCAAGATTGAACTTTTGAACTTGATTTCACCTTCATGTCTTAATGTGTTTCAGGTTTGTACTGTTTTGGTCTAATTTTTTCTAAGTTCCTGTTGCATGCTTCTTAAAAGATCTGTTTCAATTTTATGTAGTTTGGCCTGTATAGTGGTTTTCTTGCTCAGTCCAATGATATATATGAGATGCTATCCAAAAGTTCGTAAAATAGTGTGAATACCTGTGAACCGCTTATAGTTTTGTAGAGCCACGCTACATCGTGCTGCACACATCTCTTCTGAATGATTCTGCCATGTAACAATGTTGAAGGTCATCTTTTTCTATTTTTGTGCTCGGTTGTTTGACGTTGTGTTTGGTGTGTTCTGCGATTTGTTCATGCTTTAAAATGCAGTAATGGAAAGTTTGTGACAGTTGCACCAATTTCATTATCTTGTGCCAAACTGCTACAAGTTACGAAAAAATTTAGTATTTGCGCCCATCTGTGCCAAAACGGCAATCCACAGTAAAAAAACGAGTTCACAGCAAAAAATGCTGTTTTAAACGGCAAATCGAATGGCACTTTTTTAAGGTCTATGCGTAATTTGGTTAAACGTATAACAACGCTTAATCAACAAGTACCGCCAATATCAACATTACGAAATGTTTCTACCTACCTTCTAATTAGTTGTTTTTTCGGCATAAGGGACGAATAGGTTTTGCGATGTAGGTGGAGCTTATGGAGAGGAGTTTTGTTGTACTCACGTGATATGTAGGAAAAACGATGCTGTATGCTATGAAATCCTGATAAAGATTGTTTACAGATGGTTTGGTGGTCTTTCGGAGTGGTGTGCAATTGAGATTGTTTATACAGGGTGTCCGAAAAGTCTTTCTCTGATTACAAACATAATTCATATCCGCTGTATGTACGTTACAGATGTGAAACTGGTGCCAAAATGTTGGAAAACTAACCAAGTTTTTTTCTTGCAGGTTTTCGCAACGTGGCTGTAGTGTAGCAGTGTCAGTGTCCAGGAAACCGGAAATGTTCACAAATCATGAACAGAACTTTTTGGCATCTGTAATTCACGTGAAGCCCTACGCACTGATTTCTTGGGACTTCACACAAAAGACTGTCTCACAGCATCCACCCTTTCAGCTGAGGTTGATCGGCCAGTTCTCGGTAAGTCAGCAACAGATCCTGTGGTCTTCAACTTGTCGTACCACGACTTAATGCTCTTGACATCGGGCAGCTTCTTTCCGTACGTTGTTTGAAAGTTCCTTTGCACTGTTATTGGTGACCGGGTGTCGTGATACCAGAGGACACACTGAGCTTTTTTCTGATTTGTGAACATTTCCGGTTTCCTGGACACTGACACTGCTACACTACAGCCACGTTGCGGAAACCTGCAACAAAAAAACTTAGTTAGTTTTCCAACATTTTGGCACCAGTTTCACATCTGTAACATACATACAGCGGATATGAATGACGTTTGTAATCAGGGAAAGACTTTTCGGACACCCTGTATGTCGTTCCCCGCTCTTTGGGATGGCGCAGTTATTTGATTCTGGGCGAGGTGCGCGATTATGTAAATACAGCATGAGGTTAGTCGTTAGCTATCTCGTTGACGCGGAGGACAACTGAAAATGGCTCTCCCGTGGCAAGATACGATGGTTCTGTTTCTAAAGGATTCATAGGTAAATAAATAAATACATCGCTCTTTCCACGTTCCAGAAACACATAGCAACCACAATTTTTCGGTTGCTATGTGTTTCTGGAACGTGGAAAGAGCGATGCATTTATTTATTTACTGACGCCATGTATTTGGAGGATTTTCACCTTGGATCTCACCCTTTGGATTTAACTGCTATGATATATATAGCCAGTGCCGTTAATGCCCACCAGATGGAGACGTCTCAGTAGCTGAGCCCATCTTACGGATTTATGATGTCAGAAGCTGACTTAAAAATACACATAGCACCGTGGATTTTTGCCCACCATGGTGTAAAGTTAATGCGCTCGGCTAGATATCAAGAGTTCTGTAGTTCAATTCCACGGCGGCGGCTGAAAACAATTTTTTGGTTGCTATGTGTTTCTGGAACGTGGAAAGAGCAATGTATTTATTTATTTACTGACGCCACGTATTTGGAGGATTTTCACCTTGGATTCATAGGTATTCAGAGATGCCAACTGTTACGGTTTTTTACTCCATCTTACGGTTTTATGGAAGTCACCCAAAAAAACTACGGAAAAGCTGATGCAAGATTCCTGCACGCAATTTTCTATTTTTTACCGTCGTTTGGTCGAAAAAATGCACTTTACAGATAGTCCCTATACGCCTTCGATGTTCTGACTTCCTCCGCCAACGGAGGCAGAGTTTTGTCACCTGATTCCCCGTACAGCCGTTTGAGAGTGTTGTGCGCAAAAGCCGAGAGGGAGTTCAGCTCAGCGTCTTTTGCGAACTCTACATTGATTACATGTGGCTTTGTGCTTGTGAAAATTTTGGTGCAAACGTTTTAACCCTTTCCACTGGAGTGTCAGATGGTACCCTACATTACGAAATGCCTCTGTAGCTCGCATGTCGGTGCTCGCGAGACATTTATTTTTCGTCCAGTAGGCTGGGTGTCACTCGCCACGCCGACGCCGCCCCAATAGCTTGCACGGCAGGGCTCGCGAGACATTTCTTTTTCACCGAATAGAGAAAAAGTAACATCTTCGTCGGGAGTCACCCGCCATGTTGATGACACCTTTATAGCTCATATGTCAACCCTCACGAGGAATTTCGTTTTCGCCGAATAGCTCGCATATCCGGTGTTATCCGCCATGCTTATGACTTCTTTATAGCTCGTATGTCGGTGCTCGCAAGGAATTTCTTTTTCGCCGAATCGGTCAGGTTTCATCCGCCACGCCCATGGTGCCTCTATAGCTCGTGCCAGGGCTACGAGACGTTTCTTTTTTGGCTAATATGTGGGGTGTCGCCCTCCATGCCGATGATGCCTCTGTAGCTCGCATGTCAGCGCTTGCGAGACATTTCTTTTTTGGCAAATAGCTCGCGTGTTGGGTGTCATCCGCCACGCCCATGACACCTCTATAGCTTGTGTGTCAGGGCTTGCAAGACTTTTCTTTTTGCTGAATACCTCGCATGTCGGGTGTCACCACCCTCCATACCGATGATGCCTCTATAGCTCGTATGTCGACTAGAGATGAGTTCAGGCTTAATTTCAAGAGCCCGGGTCCGGCCCGGCTCGCTTCCTTTGATTACATGTGTTTGCTGAGCCGGGCCCACCCATGCCCGGGTTCTTGGAAAATTTTGCTTATCAAGGCTTGCATTTATGCATTATACACTGACCAAAGATATGGCCCAAGCAGGGACTAGTTTAAAAATCATCAGTTTAAAAAGTTTAGTTCAGTTAATCCACTTCACAGTATTAATATGTTTTTAGAAATACTATGCAGCCAAATGTTCTAAAATATGGATTTGAAAATAAATAAATAATCAACGTGCCCTTTGACCATATCAGGAAAATCGGTAATTTTGGTAAAAGCTGAAGAAAAAAAAAATTTAGAAACAAAAAATTCCATTCGTTATTTCTTTTTGATTTCTAAATTTACTTTTTTTTTTAATAAATTACATTATAAAACGTACAACGCCGTACAGACAGTTGCAAGTGTTTGAAATTTTGACTCTAGAAAACTTATCTTTGCAATATAATTTACATATATGTTAATTGGTAAAGATAGTTTAGAGTGCTGTAGCGGAATATAAAAAAAAGCATGTAGGGAAATTTCCAAAATTAAAAAAAAAAAAGAACGTAAAAGCATTCCAGACCAGATTATTCTGCATTTTGTAACATTAACAAAGCTTTGCGCTTAATAGTATAATAATCACAATATTATCATATGTGTGTGTAGTTTCCAGATTAAGTTCATCATGAAAAGAGAGAGAGAGAATTGCATCTAATACCTCAGCGCTTCAACTTGATCTTCTTTTCTCTAAAACTCGACCTGCTGCACTAAAAACCAACGTCACCCCAAAAATCCCGGGAGCGAAGAAATTTAAAAAATAAATAACAATACTTCTAACTGCACAATTTTGGAAATTAATACATCATTTTAAATATAAGATTCTTGATTTTTAATAAAATACAAAAAATGGGAATGTGATTTTTTCCCAGTTTTTCGATACCAGACCTCCTTAAACTAATCCTTGCTTGGGCCATAGCTTTGGACAATGCATAATGCAAGTCTTGCTAAGTAAAATTTGTCTTGTAATGGCAGCTAGCTTAGGAAATTGAAAATCCTTCCGCCATGGTAACAAATGCACAATGAAATTCAACACGTGTAATTCAACCGGGCTCGGAATTACACATGTTGAATTAATTACAGTAATGAAATTCAAGACGTGTAATTCCGAGCCTGGGCCCGGGTTTTTCGGTAGTTAATGAATTCTGAGCCCGGGCCCGAGCTCATCTCTAATGTCGATGCTCGCGAGACTTTTTCACCGAATAGGTCGGGTATCACCCGCCACACCGATGATGCCTCTATAACTCATACGTTGGTGCTGGCAAGCCAAAGCTGAGCTTTCACTGCTAAGTTGTGGTCTCTACTGCAGAAAAAAGAAAAAAACACGAGTGCTGGGTGAGTATGGGTGAAAAGGTATCCTAGTGGAAAGGGTTAATTTAGATTAAAACAACATGAAACGTAGCAGTGAACAGCTAAGACAACTAAAAGAACGAAGTCAGATAAAACTTATCATCAAGTGTATCGCGATAATATGAGAAAAGTTCCGTGGCTAGGCCGATATACTACAAAGTACTTGCATTACTTAATTCTGGCTAGGATCTCCCTCAAAGTAGTCTCCTTGGGCAGCGATACACTGCTGCCAGCGTTTTTGTCATTGTTGGAACGCTCCCTGGAAGTCCTGTTCGCGAATCGTTTCAAGCACCGTCTGCGATTCGCGCTGGATCTTGTCCACGATTTCAAAACAGCAACCTTTGAGCTTCAGCTTCATCTTCGGGAACAGAAAGAAGTCGCAGGGGACCAAACCCGGTAGGTGAGGAAGGGTAGTCATGCTGTTGCGGCTGCAAAACTGGCGTGTTGCTAACGCTCTGTGAGCTGCTGCATTGTCATGATGGAGCAGGAAATCGCCGCTGCGCCACATTTCAGGTAGTTTGCGGCGAATGTCCTCCCTGCATGTACAAAACTAACATCAGAATTTCTTGCACTGCTCCGTATGACACATTGATGATGATAGCAATGTCTTGAATGGTTCTCTGCCGATCCTCATGCACTAGTTCCCTAATTTCGTCCACATTTTTGGGGGTTTTGTTTGTGGATGGTCGCCCTGACCTCTCTTCATCTTCCAGTGCAGTTCTGCCGCTCTTGAAGCACGAGTGCCACTCAAAACACCTCGCACGACTCATAGCTTCATTGCCATAAGCCTACTGCAACATTTCACGCGTCTCTGTTCCCAATTTGCCGAGTTTGACACAGAATTTGATGTTCGCTTGCTGCTGTAGTTTGCAGTCCATACCGAAATCGCAGCTATGTTCTGCACATGGTCACCAAATATCTTGTAGCACTACTCCCGATGTTCACAGAATGACGCCACTCAGCACAATGACTCATGAAGGTCACTGCCCTTGACTGCTGCTCGCGCATCTGTGTACTGCCATCTGTTAGCACTACTACGTACCTAGTCTCGGAACTTTTTGATTGCACTATGTATATAGTAAAGAATGGCCTTTTTATGAAGCATCTAAAGTTTTGTCGAATCACGTTTTGTAAGCCATGTGGCTGCGATTTTAGCGTAGCGCATGACGTTCGCGATGATTGTAGGCATCATGCGGAGAGCAAGGAGCACAAAGATCATGTCAAGAGACTAAATGGAGATGTGAGTAAAATTAATGTAACCAAAAAACTTCTGACAGGCTATAAAGAATCCTGGAAAAAATATCAAGAGCAGATTAGTGCTGGAAAAATGCAGCAAAATAAGCAAAAAAGAGAAGAAAAAATTGAATGTTCACAAGGTGATTTGAAACGCGAAGAAGCTGAACTTTTTGCAGCAGTTGTATTCCTCTCACAAAATGTTAAACTATGCTAAGATGAGCATTGAATGTGGCATAAAAAATGGAGACATGAGTGCAATAGAAAGTGGACAGGCCGCCCCGGTGGCGCAGTGGTCTAAGGCACTGGCCTCTGATCATTCGTCCGTAAGGGGTCCGGGTTCGAATCCCGGTGAGGCATGGATGTTGTGTTTGTCTTACGGCACTGGCTCTCCCTTCCCTGGAACCAGTGACCCTAAATTAGGGACGGGCGACTGCTTATAGCCCATTGAGTTGCTCACGGTGGTCGTTAAACCTCCAATCAAAAAAAAAAAGAAAAAAAGAAAGTGGACAGGTACTATTAAAAGAAGCAAAACAAAACATTGCTAACCATCTTAAAAAATTAGAAAATAGAAGTGAGCAATTAAATATTGAGAAAAGCAACAAAAATTAAAAAAATAAGCATTTTTTTTGTAAAATGAATGATTAATAATAAAATCCTGCTATGGTTACAAATTTTTTGATCTTTTTTGAAAACTAAAATATTTGCATATGTGTGTGTGTATGCAAAGATGCAAGATGTTTTAAATTTGAGTTGGGTGCATCTAGTTCCAAAACATTTTTTGCTTAAGTTTGTTCTATCTACTAATATTTTACCTGCTCCAAAAAAATGTTTTCTTACACCAAAAATGTATTTTATCTGCTCCAAAAATGCATTTTGTTGCTCCGCAATTGTATTTTACCTGCTCCAAAAATGCATTTTGCTGCTCCAAAAAATTATTTTGCAACTTTCCATCACTGAAAATGGAGGATGTGAAAGAACAGTGTGTGTGCATTCAGTTTTGTTACAAACTTGGTAAAAGTGCACAGCAACTCACAAAATGTTTCAGCAAGCATTCCGTGGAAATGCTTTAGATCAAACAGTAACCTACAACTAGTTTAACTGCTTCAATGACGGCCATGTGTCAATTGAAGATAATGATCGTTTCGAGTGGCCATCGACCAGCACAGTGCCAAAAAAAGTTGCAAAAGTGCGTGGAATTATCATGGAATATTGGAGCCGAATTATTCATGATGTCTGTGAGATTGCTGGACTGTCTTGTGGCACATGTCGGTACATTTTATCAGATGTCTTGAGCATGAGAATGATCTCTGCCAAGTTTGTGCCATGATTGCCGAGCGACGATCAGAAGAAGCATTGCATGAAAATCATGTAGGGAACTTCAGGAATGTGTCAGAAACAACCCAAATTTTTTTTCTAAGATTGTTAATGGGGATGAAAGTTGGTTTTATGGCTATGGCCTCTAAACTAAACAACAATCATCACAATGGAAGTCTTCAAGTTAACTGCGACCAAAGAAAGCTTGATAGGTGAAAAGCAACATCAAGTCGATGTTCTGTTTCTTCAACGTAGACGGAATTATTCATAAGGAATTTGTTCCACCTGGTCAGTTCCTCAACACCCAGTTCTGCTGTGATGTCTTTCTAAGGGAGAACATGTGAAGGAAACATCCCAAGAAGTAGCAAACAAATAACTGGCTTCTCCACCATAGTAAAACCCCTGGATATATGGTGTTGGTAGTGCGCCAGTTTTTGGCGTCCAGTAAAATGATAGTTGTTCCTCTCCCTCATTACTCGCCAGATTCAGCTCCCTGCAACTTCAACCTGTTCCCTGAAATGAAAATTAAACTGAAAGGGAGAAAATTTGACACCATAAATGAGATCCAGGCAGAATTGCAGGACATGTTGAACACACCAACAAAAGATGACTTCAACAAGGTCTTCCGATCATGGGAAGGCCACTGGAATCAGTGTATCCATTCCAGTGGATACTATTTTGAAGGTGGTGACAGACAAATAGGTGTGATGCAAGTTAATTTTTTTTTTTTTAATTCATTTTGCAAACTTTTGAGTAGCACCTTGTACACACATTTCCTGTTTTTAATCTTATCGTGAATGTGGATTGTGGTTTGATTAGCTACTTTGTAAGCTGTTGCTGATTTTTTGTTGGTAACTTTTGTTAATGCTTACTATTTCTGTTGTTGGAACTTTGTAACTTGTGATATATATGTATGTATCAGACATTTTTTTCATTGTATTATTCATGTGGAGAAGCATTTTATTAATGTTTTGGTATTTTATCTTTTCATATGTCTTTGGTTATTTTATATCAGATGTTTATTATTACTTGGAGAAATCCTTCTACTCTTGATGTTTTAGCCATATTTATTGCTGCTTGATTTTGATACCATATACATAGGTCATTCAAAAAGTAACAATACTGACATCATAGCTACAAAACCAACTCACGCAGAAAAATGCAGCTGCCTATGATGGAACACCCTCAAGGTCAGTCACATGATGATGTGTCATTACAGCGCTTCGCTAGTTCATTCTTGTGGTAGAGAGCATAGAGTTCATACATGTTTCTGTAACCCAGTATGGATTTCAAACTGGAGCAAATAGCAGCTATAAAATTTTGCGTGTATTTGAATAAAACCATCACAGAAAGGCACAAAATGATTAAAACAGCCTATAAGGAAAATGCTTTGTCCCATGCAAGAGTTTTAGAGTGGGACAAAATAATTATGAATGGTGAAGAGTGTCTGGAAGAAGCGTCACGCTCTTGTAGGCCTTTGACATCGAGTTCGGAGGTTAATGTCAATACCATTGACACACTCCTGCGCGAAGACCACCTAATAGACGTTGAGGAGGTTGCTAATGTGATGCAGAAGTCTGTTGGTTCCATTGATAATATTGTGAGGTTCCATTGATAATATTGTGAGAAACCAGTTGGGGTACCAAAAAGTCACTGTAAAGTGTATTTCCCACTTGCTCATGGATGAACACAATGCAAATCATGTTATTGCTTGTCGCCAATGGAAGTTCCAGATTTTTTTTATTAACTGCATAATCAAGTCGTCCCATGTGATGAAACATTGATTCACCATTTCGATCCAGAAGCGAAACACCAGAGCACTCGATGGAAACACCCTAGAGTCTCCGATCTAAGAAAGCAAAGGTTCAAGCAAGTGCAGAGAAGGTCATGCACCTGGTTTTCTTCAATAAAAAGAGAATTGTGTATGACCATGTTGTTTCACAAGGGAAAACTGCTACCAGTGAATATTATTCTGAAGTTTTCAAAGATCCTCTAAAAAAAAGTTTTCCCAAATTTCCCAGATTATGCACAAACTGGTTGGATTTTGCATCAAGATCAACATCATACTTTGCTTACACAGCAGGTTATCCAAGATCTGGGCATCGAAATGATGGCGCATCTTCCATATTCACTTCCAGGCCTGTGTGAAACATCACAGTATCCGACCAAAATGCATCAGTAACTTGTGTACAATTACGTGAACCAGTGGGGCAAAAGCAAAGAGATGTAACAGCAGTTTGCACATGTGACAGAGCATACAAATTAAATAATATGTATGGAAAGCAAAATAAACAAACAAAAAATCATCTCAGAACCCACAGAACAACAAAGAAAACATGCAATTTATTTGAGAGACAAACAGTAAGGACATGAGGCACATGCACAGCTCTGTGTCTGCTGGTTTCTAAATTAATTCAAAATGCTAAGAAAAAACCAGTTGTTGCTCTTCAACCTGTTTCACCAAAAAGGAACTAACGTTTGCTGGCTCAATCCCTTACCACAAACCTTCTGCCTACAAACTCATCAGTATCTTCAAAAGAGAAGGATATAGACTTGCCGTTCGTTCTTCCCCTTCAATTTCTGTTATACTCCGTAATGACAGAGACCCAAGACCTCCGCTTCCTTCGCCTGGAGTGTATAAAATTCCAATCAAGACTAGCGTTGGATTAACCGCGTACATAGGAAGTTCATTCCGGAAAATTCTCTCAAGACTTCAGGAACACAAATCTGATGTGAAATTTGGAAAACCTTCATCTGCCTTATCTCTTCTTACCATGGCTGACACTTCTGCTATTCCACTTTGGTCCGATACTAAAAAGTTGGCACCCTTCCAAAATCGGCATGCTCTGAGGTTTAGAGAAAGTTTGGAAATTTTATTTTCCAAAAATTGCAACTCTGAACTCCCCATTTTCATTCCTTACATCTGGAAATCCCTCATTGCATCACGTCACCCGGAGTTACCATTACAAAACTTACCTTTCCAATCTGGCAATGTAAACCAATCATAGTCGCACTGGTGAAAGCCATAGTAATGGCTGAAATATATTTGCATTAAACTTTTATATGTAACTTAGCGTGTTCTACACTACCTTTTTCTTAATTGTTTGATAGTTACGTGCATTGCCTACCACTCTTTTAAGACCTGGCTTCGTGTGACTTCCACCTATTCCCTGAAGTGAAAAAACAACCTCATGAACGTCGGTTTGCATCAAATACTGAACTGAACAATGCTGTGAGGGGTATCCTGAACCATATGTTGAGGAAGGGCTTTGAACACACCTTCCAGAAGTGAATAGAAAGGTGGGACCAATGCATTCAGATAGAGGGAGAATACTTCAAAAGTATGCAAGTGTAAGTATATTTAATGCATCACACTTCTGCCCCATGTAAAATCAGTCCTGCTACTTTTTGAATGACACTCATATAAGGCACATGCACAGCTCTGTGCATGTGCCTTATGTCCTTACTGTTTGTCTCTCAAATAAATTGCATGTTTTCTTTGTTGTTCTGTGGGTTCTGAGATGATTTTTTGTTTGTTTATTTTGCTTACCATACATATTATTTAATTTTTATGCTCTGTCATATGTGCAAACTGCTGTTACTTCTCTTTGCTTTTGCTCCACTGGTTCACGTAATTGTACACAAGTTACTGATGCATTTTGGTCGGATACTGTGATGTTTCACACAGGCCTGGAAATAAATTTCAATTCAATTAACTCTGTCTTTGTGCTTTAAAAAAGAACAGAAAAATTGCAATGGACTTTCATTGCAAGATCATCAGTGTTTATTTAAACAGCTACTTTCATTTAATGTAGCAGTTAGTGTTAGCAAGTGATTGAAAATGAAAAAGTCCAGCAGCTGTCTATTCTGTTATCTCATAGAAGTTTTGGGTTATAATTTTTGCCTTTCATTCCACATACTTTCAAGGTTTCAGTGTACAAGCAAATAATATTCTAAAGGAAATACTAAACTTATTGCATTAAGTTTCATGAACAAAGTTTTGGGTTATAATTTTTACCTTTCATTCCACATACTTTCAAGGTTTCAGTGTACAAGCAAATAATATTCTAAAGGAAATACTAAACTTATTGCATTAAGTTTCATGAAAACTGTACTTTTTATGGTACTTATAATTTGTATCAAACAGTTTAAACAACTTCCTTTATTTATAATTGTAAGAAGATGACAAAGGTAACATAATACACCATGTTTCTTTGCTCTGTGAAATTTTGTAAATCACACCAGTTGGTGAACCTTATTCAATGCTTTTTTGCTTGTGATCCACCAACTGACATTCATAGATATTAAGAACCATGGGAATTAATAGTCTCACATCTTTACTTTGTTTTTTATTTTGTCAATTTCTGTATGTGAAGGGATGTCTGTTGTGTGGTTCAGACTGAAGGCAGTTACATTTTTTTCTCCTTTTCAAAATTGTTGGTTATTGCTTTTAACTTAAATTATAATTTCAGTAGTTTGTAAACTAAAAAGCTTTAATTGTATAAAGCAGTTACTCAATCTTATGTCTGGAATAAAAAGGATCCAATGTACCAAATAGCTTTTTTCAAAAGAAGTAAAATTGAAGAGTTCAGTGCCAAATAATTATTTTTATTGTTGTCATTCATTTACATGTTTCTGCATTATTAGTTTTGTATTTTTTGTTTTTGGTTTGGAGAAAGTTGAATTGGATCAAAGATGCAGTCTCCAAAACACTAGAGTTGAAAGTGAAAATTTCAGAATGTTTGAAAGAAAATGGTAGTTACAATTGTATGAGATTTGGGCAGCAACTGTGGCTTTTTAGAGGTAAACTAAGTTGGTCAAGTAAATTTATTTTAACTTCAGTGAGAACAAGAGTAATGTTGGCCACATGATCAGTGAACTAACCTAATTGTTCTGGCCATGTGAATAAAAATGAAATTCTTTCATGCAATAGATTTAATTAGGACTGTAGATACATTCTGATTTTGCATTTAAAGGAAAATAAATGCATTTCAGTAACAGTTTGTATAAAAGGTTTTCTCTTTTCAAAGCTGAATTATGTAACACATTTTGGAGCTGCCACAATAGATGAGTGGTCAGAGGCATAAGCCTCTGGCTAGACGTCCAAGCAGGACCCTGGTTTGAGTCCTAGATCAGGCTTGGGTGTTGTGTTTGTCCTCCCTTCCATGGAACCAGTGGCCCTAAATAAGGATGGATGACTTAGAATTGCTCATGGTGATCATTAAACCCCAAAACAACAACAACAAAAAGAACCCATTTTACTCTGCTAATTTTACTTTTGTTGTGTCATATTCCACAAAACTCATAGCTGCTTTGATTAATGAAGTGGCAGTGTTTTATTGTGATGTGTGAAAATCTTTCTTTGCACCAAGCATTGTAACTCGCATGCATGCATTAGTATTTTAATAATTTTGAAAATGTTTTAAGGGCACAGACATGAAAGCTAGTTCTGTGTAAATTCTGGCAACTTCCATTATCATTTAGTGTGATGAAGACTTGTGTATAACTGAAAAGTGTTACAAATATTCTTCCTTATACTATTGCTATTTTTTTCACACCTGCATTTGCAGATAGTGTTCAGATTGATGTGACACAAAATCCTACTGAGAGAGAAAGAAAATTAAGAACAACTAAATTAATAAATATAAATTAATGCAGGTTTGCTCCAAACTATATGCATCTCCTTTGGACCACTGTAAGATTTGCTGCCTCTGTTTCTTATGTTCATTTATTTACATTACTACCTTGTATGCTCTTCAACATGCTACCTGAAAATGTAACATTTGCCAAGGTAATAATTCCATTTCTTATTATGGTACACATATCCTAATCCCCTAAATACACTCTCATTAACTTTTTTTTTTTTTTTTAGAAATAACATTGGAGGGATGGTTTTTTTTATTCCTTTGAGGCTTTTAAGCTAATTTCATTTAGTGTAAAAGTGGTGATGAAATCTGCTCAGTTGTAAATTTTTGTTTCTTCAACTTCCTATATTCCTGCTGTCTCCATTTCATTTTGTTAAGCATTCAAAATTATGCAGTTTTTCACATTTTCTTTCATGCTTTGATGGATTTATGTGGGATTGCTTAATAAGATATTCATCCTTTGTTTTTAATTAAAATGGTATATTTAATCATGAAGTTAAGCACATGATCTAATTTAATCAGTTTGTCATATTGTTTTGTACATCTGTTCAAAACTGAAAAGGGAAAACTTTAAGGCATAATTCAGGCTAAAATGTGTTTCATACATTTTTTGTTTGCAGAAAAACCAAATTTTGAATCCAGGTTTCAGAACAAATTTCACGATGTTTCAGAACTTCCAGATCCTTGTAAGATTGAAATGAAAAAGAAAATGTATCCTAGTACAGGTAAATAAAATTTTGCTTTTGTTATGCATATCTACAAGATGTGAAATTGCTTGTATGTCAGAAAATCAGACATCTATTTCAAAATGTACTGAGAGAAGAAAAGGAAAAACACCCATCAAAAGAATTTGATTAATGTATGTTTATGTATATTTGGATAAATACAGAGAGAGAGAGTGAGACTTCTAATCGTAGCAAAGATAAGTTATATATAAGTTACATATTAGTAGAAAAGAGGGGATAATGTGTAAATTGACACCACTGGAAAGGAGGATTCAAGGAGTGATCCATCAGTACCGATTCAAGTTTGTTTTATATCTATAGCTGCCAATCCTTCCGATTTACCCAGAAAGCTTCCGATTTGGGGTCGGAAAAATGATTCCGATATTCCGATCGGAAAATGATTTCTTCCGATTTTTCATTCACGTACCAAAAATCCCCATTTTCCCCTCCCCATTTCAAGAGCAAAAGAAATCTTTATTCCACTTCAAAGATTCATAACACGGGATAATGATTTTAAAAAAATCTCCTTACTTCCGCTCTGACAAGAAAATGCGTGCGGCATGGTTTTCTTCTGCGCCGTGGACTTTGGACGGATCATTAGGGCTGAAAAGTCATGTGCCCGGCTGCACCTTCCTCTGCGCAATGCTGGTGACCTCAATTCCCATCAGGCTATGCAGCTGGCCTTGCTCTGCTTAACGACGGGTTATGATCACCGTTCTCTTTTTCGTTTTGTTTGTAGGCGGAGTTATTGACTGTTGTTGCTGCTAGTTGATTTCTTTTTAACTTATGTGGATTTTTTTAATGTACTGTTGAAATGTCAAGTCCATCAAAAAAGTGGTATTATCAAAGCTATAAAGAAAATTATTCAAGTATTTTCATCTTCATCCAGAAATCAAGGCTTGGTAAGAAGTATGCATTTTGTATGTGTTGTAGAAGTGATATCAGTATTGCAGATGGTGGAAAAAATAACATTGTTTTGCATGCAAAAACGACAAAGCACAAAGATAATTTTAAAGTTATGAAAACTAATACTTCCATAAAATCTGCATTTTTCGGAAATGAGGATTTGTCTGTAATAAAAGCAGAATGTTTATACACCTCGTTTCTCGTCGAACATAATTTGCCTGTAACTTGCAGTGATCACGCCAGCTTGTTATTTCGGAAAATGTTTCCTGACAGTACTATTGCGAAAAATTATGGCTGTGCATGAACTAAACTTCCACAATCCTTCAGGAAATGTCAATAAAAGAACAAAAGGAAGTTGTTGCTTCCTTAAAAATCCATCCTTTTGCAATAGCAACTGATGGGAGCAATGATGCAGATTCAACGCTATATCCCATAGTCGTAACTTTTTACAACATGGAATGTGGCTTTATTAAGAACTGTCTGCTATCTGTGCCATGGCAAGGTTTTGGACACGGCAGTAAAAACCATGGTATTTACTGTACTGTCAAAAACCCTTATGTCCAAAACTGTCCAGAACCTCTGCCAGACAACCGTATGTAAAAAAATATATAAAATATGTTAAAATATATAAAAATACACAATAATATAAATAACCATATGTAAACATTTGGAAATTGAAAACTATATATACATATCATCATCATCAACCATTATCAATCCACTGCTGGACGAAGGTCTCCCCAAGTTTCCTCCACAACGGTCTGTCTTGTGCCAGTCTCCTCCATGTCACTCCCACATACTTTCTAATTTCATCCACCCATCTCCCATGTGGTCTTCTTCTGGGCCTTTTCCTGTCCCTTGGAATCCAATCTAAAATTTCGGCTGTCCATCGATGGTCTGTCCTTCTGGCAGTATGTCCAGCCCATTGCCATTTCAGGGATTTAACTCTGATCATGATGTCTTCCACTCTTGTCATTTTTCGGATCCACGAGTTCCTCTTCTTATCTCTCCTGGTTACACCAAGCATGCACCTCTCCATGCTGCTTTGAGTTGTCTGCAGCCTTTGTATGTCTCTTTTAGTTAAGGTCCACGTCTCTGCACCATACGTAAGCACTGGAAGGATGCACTGATCAAACACTTTTCTTTTAAGACATAATGACATATTGCTCTTGAAAATTATGCTGTTTCTTCCAAAAGCTCTCCAGGCAAGTTTTGTACGCCAATTAATTTCTTCATCAATGTGACCCTCACTTGATATCTGCTGTCCACGATAAACGTACGTGTGTTATCTCCAGCTTTTCTCCATCAATCGATAAATTTTCATTTCTTGTAAAAGCATTGAACATCACTTTTGTCTTCTGAAAGTTCATTTTTAATCCCACTTCTTTACTCTTGTCAACAAGTTCCTGGATCATACTCTGCAGCTCTGATGGGGTAGTTGCAAAAATGACTACGTCATCAGCAAAACGAAGGTGGGTTAGATAATCTCCATTAATCTTTATTCCTTTGTTTTCCCAGTTCAGTGATTGAAAGACATTTTCCAATGTGGCATTAAAGAGCTTCGGAGATATATTAATTGTTTTTAGATTAATAAGTCCAACATTTTAATACAAATAGTATGACATTTTTGTTAAAATTTACTTATATACAGCCATTGATGACACACTATGTTACATTTAAAGAAATAAAATTTGCATTAGGCTCAATATTAGGTTTAATTTTTAAAAAATGTACATTTGTTGTGCTACAAAAAGTGAACAGTAATATGAAACTAATACATAAAAATGGAAAAAGAAAAAAAAAAACAGTTACCAACACTACAGAAAGATATTAGTGCAAAGTACAAAAGAAACGTTAATAATCCAGCGCAATTGGTCCTCTTAACATTCGATAACACATGACCAGTTTAGATGCTGTGTTTGTGCCAAGACGATTTCTGAGTTTTAAATGTATTACTCCAAAGTTTGAAAACATTCTTTCAATTGATGCGAAACTTGCAGGGCACAAAAGTAGGAAAGCAATATGTTGTAGACAATCTTTTGAAAATCCTTCTATTGGGTTGTCGGAAAAGTCATGACGTATTTTCGCACCCGATGGCGGTTGGGTGGTTTTGGAAGTACTGGAGGTATGTGCAGCTCTGTTATCGCTATGGCATACGACAGGTGCCAGTTCTAGCTGTAGTCTAAAAGGAATAGTGAGCGATTTGGTTGATTTGCGGAGATTTGACATCAAGTTGAAGATGGAAGACCAAACTGTGCATTTTCGCCATATTTTACTGTTTTACTTCCATAAAGGGAAGAACGCGCGTCAAGCTTGTGAAAAGTTGCGCAAAGTGTACGGTGATAATGCTCTACAAGAACGTCAGTGCCAACGGGGGTTCGCAAAATTCTGTGATGGTGATTTTGACCTCAATGATGCTCCTCGGTCCGGGAGGCCAACCGAGGTTGATGACGACCAAATCAAGGCATTGATGGAGTCAAACCCACGTTACATGACACGAGAGATTGCAGACACATTGCACATCCATCATTCAAGTGTTCACGACCACCTGAAGAAGCTGGGATATGTAAGCAAGCTCAACGTGTAGGTTCCTCATGAACTCAAAGAAGCTCAATTGACGGCCTGTATAAACATCTGTGATATACTCATTAAACGTGAGGAAAACGATCCTTTTTTGAAGTGACTGATAACTGGTGATGAAAAGTGGATTGTTTACAACAATGTGCTGCACAAACGGTCTTGGTCCCAACATGCTGCTTCGCCTCAACTGGTACTCATAACAAAGCGCCGTCCTTGGTACAGGGTCAATCTGTTAAACTTAAAATGGCTCATCGCAACTGGATTCCCGCTACTGTATCTGTGAAGCTTGATACCCCTCGCTCCTATTTAGTTACCACTCAGGATATCATCGCTCTTCGTTGCAATGCAGAGTGTATTTGTCCAACAAAAGATATATTCATGCCGAAAAAACCAGTAGTGGTGTGACCACCAGTTTTGTCTCCCCTGAAGAACTCTAAAAACTATGATACACCTATGCTTACTATACCCTATTCTAATCGGTTGCTCCTTCCTCAGAACTCTCCAACTAAAAATAAGCGACATGTTATTATACCTGAGTCACAATTACCATCTCGTTTTTCTCAGTGCATTGGCATACCTACTAAGTTATCTACTTCTGTGACCACCCGTTCTGGACGAAAAATTCATCCACCTGACAAACTGAATCTCTAAAAATAAAAATTAAAAAAAAAAAAAAAAGAAGAAAGATGTCATGTATTGTTGTCATATTCTCCTGTATTCTCATATGGGTAATTTGTAGATGAATAAATGAGATTGGCAACACCCACCATTCCGGTAGTTGTTGTGATCTGTAATGGCAGTTTAGTCTTTGTGAGTGATAACTGTGTTGTTATTACATAAGCCAGCTGACAAAATGCATGCTGTGTTATTTTCAGGTTTCACGCTTCAGTTTGACTTATAGCAAGTGCTCTCTGGTGACCCTTTGCAGACATCAAAACATCACATGCATCTGTGAATTCAGCCATTTGATTTGCAATAACATAATATGAAATTATTAATCTGCACATACATACATGTATTACTAAGCTGTTCTCTGAGATTCAGAGGTTAGCTCCAAAGAGAAATACAAACTACCAGATAATTTTTACTTACTGTTGCCATATCAAACTTCTCCATTTACAGCGATCTTGACGTACAACTTGGGCTTCACTGACATTCATCACACGCCATACACAAGATCTTCTATACTTTATACTCATAATCTTTTTCTCATGCAGACACTCCTGAATCTGATTCTCCCATGACTTCCTTGGCCTTCCTCTGCCTTTCCTTCCTGCCACTTGGGCTAAAAAGATTTTCTTAGTAAGCATCTCATCACTCATTTTTTCAACATGGCCAAACCACCGAAGCATATTACTCTCCACCTTGCTAACAACATTTTACTTCACATCACACAACTGCAACATATTTTCATTCCTCACACAACCAGAACATGTCTTGCCCCCCCCCAGTAAGTAAGGCATGTTTCCAGCACACAAACAATTTCTATGTTTCTTCTGTAGTACCCAGGTTTCACTTCCATACATCAGAGTAGGAACAATTACACTTTCATACACAGCCATATGGGACTCTCTTGAGAACCCATCATTCTTGTGAAAACCTCCTAGAGCAGCCATGACTTTCAATGAAGAATTCACTCACCTACTAATTTCACCATCCAATTTGTTCTCTCTATCAAACATGCCTCCTAAATATATAAACTCGCTCACCTGGTCAATCACTGTGCCATTTAGACTTATATTACATTCAGTGCTACCAGTTCCTCTCTCAAAAACCATAACTTTGGTTTTTCCCTTATTTATACTCAGTTTGAATTTCATGCAAACCTCGTACATCTGGGACAACATACTCTGCAACTCACTTTTACTCTCTGCCAACAGGACAGTGTCATCAGCATACAGCAATCTGCACACACGGATATCACCAAGACATAAACCAGTACAGTGCCCGCCGCTTATTATGATCACACCTATTCCAACGATATTTGAGTTTATAAAGCGGCTGATTTCTATAACTGGCGATTCAAAATTTAGTCTTTTTATGAAATCAAGTATGTAAGTAACTCGGAATGACACTTGTACGTATAAGTAAAGTCAAAGTGATTAAAAGTGTTTAACTTTCAAAATGATTTATAAGTACTTACGTGTACATTAATTAAAACAGTAAAAATTACACATACATGCAGTACAATACATTTACATTCCTCAATCAAGCTTTCTTAAAAAAATGTCCTAATGTAATTTGTGTGGTAGAGTCTGTAATTAATCTTTCAATTGTGTTTGTAAAAGAGTACAATTGACTGTAACTTTCTGCATCACCTCCTTTTTGTTCCAGCATTCTTCTTAGAACTTGCAAAGCTCGTCGAGCGTTGGCTGCGGTTGGCGGTGGGTCGGCAATCTCTTCCTCTTCATCCTCGGACTCCTCGTCACTTTTCTGGCACCGCGGCTCTTTTGAATCCAGAATTTCTTCCGCAATTTCAGAGTCGTTCTTTCCGACTGATGGTTGCAGAAGATCATCAATTGAAACATACTTCAAAAATTCTTCATCAAATTCTTCTTCAGCAACAGTAGAGTCGATTGCATCTTCTGATGTGATGGTTTTTTCGGGCATATTCAAACTGCATTCTTTGAAGCAATTGGTGATCGTTTTTAGCATACAAGAGTCCCAAGCATTTTTTATTGCATTCATTGCATCTAAGAGCGTGAAGGACTTTGAAATGGCGTTAGAGGAACGTGACTCAGAAGAACAGGAGGAATCGATCTCTTTGATTACCTTTCGAACCACTTGTTTTCTATAGTGACACTTGAAGGATCTGATGATGCCCTGGTCTAGTGGTTGCATAATGCTGGTGGTGTTAGGGGGAAGAAACAACAATTTAATGTTCCTTAATTCGAGGTCAGCGGATGTGCCGAACAGTTGTCCAACTAGAGAAGAATTTTGTCACTCTTCAGATCTCTGTCCCACTGAATTAGAAAGTCTGTAAACAGCTTGCTGGTCATCCAAGATTTGCTGTTGCATGCGTAATTCACTGGAAAATTTTTAACCCCTTTAAAACAACGGGGCTTTTAGCTGGATCCGATGACCAATGGCGTTTTCTTTACTGATCTGGTCATGTTGCATGTTAGAAGCACATTTACTCGTTGTTTCATTTTCCCCCTCCTCCATTCGATTCGTTTTTGAACATTAGGGTATGTTCAAGCAGAACACAGTACAACAAGCCAGTCTTATCCACATTAAAAATTTGATGCGGTTTGTAGTCTTTCAACACTTTAGGCAAAACTTCTTGTTTCCAAGTGTCTGCTGATTCACAGTCAGCATCTTGTTTTTCGCCGTGAAGCTTCCTGCAGATGATGTTATTGCGTTCCTTCCATCGTGTCAGCCATCCATTTGTAGGCGTAAAGTTTTCGACTCCAAGGAGGTTAGCTAAATGTTGCGCTTTTTCACACAAAATAGAGCGAGAGATGGGAACCTTCATCAGTCTGGCATTCTTAAACCACTCTACAAGTGCAGATTCAATTTCATCTGATTTTCTTTCGCGTTTCTGCTTGCGAGATAAATTTCCATTTGTCACCACCTGATCAGAAATTTTCCCTCTTTGTTTCAATAAGTTACATAAAGCTAATTGAGAAATCCCCAATTTTGAAGTAGCGTCTCTTTGACTGCATTTAGGCAAGTCATCGTATTTCAGCAACATTTCTTGCTTTTCCCTTATGCTCAAATCCTTTCGCTTAGACATGCTGACTTAATCACCACAACTGAATCTCAAATGACCACACGCAGAAAGAAAGCTTTTGGAGGCTGCCCAGAACTAGTTGTGGAACCGGTTTTCTGCCCCTCCACATTCTTCACAACAACCTTCCTCCACCTTTGACCTTGATTTTTTTGCTCAGTTGCTATGTTGCTTGATGTTATCACTGAAAATGTTTAATTTTTATAAGCGGTGGTGTTGATTTTATTAACCAGCATTTTTACAATGATATTGCATTGGTTTGAATATGTTCCTGGGAATTTGAGTTTATAAAGTGGCTGATTTCATTACTGGTGGGTACTGTATTATCTATTTTGGCATCATGCATGCATGCATACATAAATATATTAAACAGCGATGGTGACATTGCACAACCTTGTCTGATTCCTGCACCAATAGAGAACCATTTTGATAAAACACCATTCACTCGTATACAAGCTCTACTGCCAACATGCATGGCTTTTACACTACTAAGTAGATTCCCAGTAACACCATATTCATTCAATACCTTCCACAAAAGTGTCCTATTTACTCGGTCGTAAGCTTTGTCTAAATCTGTAAAGGCAGCAAAAACTTTTTACCAACAGCCAGATATTTTTCAATCATCATGCGTAATGCAAAAGTTTGATTAGTGCAGCCCTTACCAGGCATAAAACCACTCTGAACATCCCACACTTTCTCTGATGTAAGACCCTGTACTTTTTCAATAACGACCTTGCCAAACACTTTCCCTGGCACAGTCAGTCAGTAGGCTAATACCACGATAGTTCTTGCAGTCAGTCTGATCACCTTTTCCCTTATACAAGGGAACAATGATAGCATCCTTCCAATCCCAAGGGACTACTTCTAACTCCCTGCACAACTGGCAAAATTCAGTTAACCAGTCAATTACAGAGTCATCACCATGTTTCAACATCTCGGCAGTTATGCCATCAACTCCCGGAGTCTTACCATTCTGAAGAGATTTTAGAGCTTTACACACCTCTTCTCTTGAGATCCCTCCTGTGCTTCCATCCTTCACTGTGACATCATCTGCGTCTTCCTCAGAATCACATTTGCTTTCCTGATCTAATAATTCATGGAAGTATTCACCCCCCCTCTTTCATTGGGCTCCCATATCATTTCCCCGATCCTATTCTTCCCTCAATGTGCAACTTTGTTTCCCCTATTTTTCCTTATTCTCATGTACTTCCAGAAAGTTTTTCAGTCTTTCCAAAAAGCCAATTCGTGCCTTTCCACCTTCTCCTTCCTATCTTTTGCCTTACTCTGGCAATCCAGCTTAGCGGCATCACACTGCTTACAGCAATATTCATCCACAGAAACTCTACCTTGCAACAACCCCAAATAGGCTTCCTTCTTTCTCTTTACTGCCTCTTCAATCTCACTATTCTACCAAGCATCACCTCTATTGTTACCCACTGTTGTGGTGCCACAGATCTCTATAGCAGCAATGACAACACAGTTCTTAAAACATTCCCACTTCTTTTCTACATCCCTCTCACAAGACTTCAGCGTTTTCAGTCGTTCTCTGAGTACGTCAGAATAATGCTGATGATCTATAGGGAGTCTTTCTTTCCATTCTGGGCCACTTCCTTTTCCTCCAACCAACCTTAAGTCTCACTTGTGACACTACCAAGTAATGATCAGAATCAACATCCACACCTCTCATCACATGAGTGTCAGCAATTAAGTGTTTCAGACGCTGATCATAGACAACAAAATCTATCACACTCTTTTGACCAAGAGTACGAATTTTCCAAGTATATGTGTGGATATACTTGTGGTTGAAAAACGTATTAGATACACACAAACCATTCTCAATGCAGAGTTCAATTAATCTTTTATCATTATCATTCACACAAGAATCATTAAACTTACCTAGACCATTGTCAGAAATTGCATTCTGCATACCTACTCTAGCATTGAAATCCCCTGCTATTATAACTTGCTCTTTAGCACCAAACTGGCTCAAAACAGCTTTCAGCTCATTCCAGAAATCTTCCTTCCTGTCAGAAGGTTCTGAGTCACAAGGAGCATACACTACAAAAATTACTATTCTTTGAAGTTTCACTATCAAATGAATCCAAAAATTCTCTCACTTATGCAACTATAGTGAGTCAAGTTGTTCATCTTTTCACTTAAACTCACACCTACACCAGCCTGTCCTCTCACATTATCCAGTACTCCAGACCACACACTCACCGTTCCATTCACTTCTATCCCAATTTCCTTCTGTTTTGGTTTCACTTACACACAGCACATCCAATCTATATTTATTAATCTCTTCAATCACCTCGTTCTTCTAGCCATTTATACCTCTAGTATTCCATACACCAATCTTACACTCACTCAGCCGAGATCTCTCTGATTTGCCTTTTCCCAGTTCCAGGTCCATACTGTGGTGGACCTTCCTTCTCAAGTGTGGTAAGCCCACCATATCCCACACTTAAGTCAGTTTTTGCATTTCTTTTTGTCTTTATAATCAGGTAAGTACATCAGTGTGTGGGATTAGCCCACAGCTGACGGTTCCAGTTGGTCATTCAACCTAAGGATTCTGGAACAAAACCCAGTGAGTTGGGTGGGGTCTTTTCGCCAATGTCACAGAGAACTAGCTGGCACCTCTGCACATTAATATAAATTTGATTAGATTTATGAATAAATGATTATGCCTGATTAAATTTATTTAAAAGACCTCACTCATTGAGGGAAAAGTGTTTGTGAAATTTCCAAGTGTTTTTAAGCACTGCATTTTCAACTGTTACAAACATAACTAAGCTTTTTACAACAACCACTTTAAAGAAAAGTAAATACTCCATAATTTTTTAAAATCAGTATTTCTGCTCATGATTAGCAAACAAATATTTATTTCAAAAAAAAAACACTTGAAATTTAAGTAAAAGTTTAGTTACTGATGTCATTTTCATATGTACTAATGCCTACATAATGTAGTAAATTTGTTCCTTTCAGCTGCAAAACAACGCGCTTCCAATAGCTGTGATCGTTCTCGTCTTCCACCCCCTGTGGCTCCTCCACCTCCACCACCTCCGCCAAATCATGTTTAGTAGTGCAGAAAAGTGGAGAATGAGTCAACATAGCTGTGTATTGTGCTGTATGAATTTTCTCCAAACTGAGGAAATTTGGTAACCATTGTTTCATTTAACTTATGTACATGGGCACTTTGGTCAGCAGTTGAACTGTCACCTTTTGCATTGTATATCAGTAAACAAGATTTTTGTTTTAATATCATTGGAGAATTCTTGAATTATTTTGCCATTTTTTTCTTTACATTCACCAACTAAGGAGTAAAAATCATTGCCTTCCTTATGTTTACTTTTGGAACATGCTGTTATGTGAAATGTTTATGAATTAATTGCCAGTGACTTCCTTATTTCTAAAATATCTTTGGACAGTTATTAATGTACAAGTTTTTCCCAAGAGTTTCCCAAAACTGTTGAACATTTGTGTTTGGATATAGCGTAATGATTTCCTAAATTGAAGTCTTAACAAGTGTTTTGTGCACAAGAATATGTAATATTTCAATGTCCAATGATCATATTTTGTCCAGTTATCCAAAATAGCATTGTGCCAAAGTTAGGATTTTGCTTAATGAAATTGTAGATTTGCTTGTAGAACCTATAGGAAGCAGATTTGAATTCCTTCTCACACACTGTATGAACTTTCAAGGACAAGCTTAAATAAGACAACCATTATTGGTATATACACTTAAATCTTCCTAAACCTGTGATATTGCCAACTGGGCCCCACACTTTTGTGGTGTGAACTTCACAAATGTGATAATTAAGTGTTCTTCAATATGACTAATTGTTAATTAACTTTGTAGTAATGAACCAGTTGTATCCAACTTTTCTACAAGTGAAAAATGTATTTGGACATACTAGAGAATAATTATTTTACTTGCTTATAAATGTCTTTAAAGGGCATTTTGACACTGCTCTTGATTTCGTGATTTACGGCTCAACTTTTTGTGGTTTATAGATGGCGCTTCATTTTGTCATTGCAATTTTGTTTCTCTCGCAATTTTTTCATGATAAAGTTTAGGTAATGATTGATAATTACTGAAGGTATTCACTTGATTGCATGCATGCCTTATTTGCTTACCTGCCCTATCTTGTTAAAAGACATATTTAGGTGCACATTTGCACTGTGTAACATTGGTTTTCATCTGCCAGCAGCCTTTCTGCCTGCCCTAGGTATAAAATAACTGCATAAGCACTGCAGGATGCTTTTCTTTTGTACTGGATTTTTCAAAAAGTTCTTAATAATAGATTTTTTTTGTTTTACTTTTATTGAGGGCTTTGATTTGTTGACTCATTTTTTTTTCAAAATAATAACTCCTGAAATATGTAAGTTTTTCTCCTAAATTAATTTTTTCTAGCATGTCTATTGACCTGAATTTTTTTTTTATTGGTATATGTAAATTACTTTTTTACATTTGGTTTCCTAAAGGAAAGGCAGAATTGCAATCTAGCAGTTCATTGCTGTTAGTGAGTTTTTATAAATTTGTGCTAGAATTTATATATATCTTCAATTTTTACAAGAGGTAAATCAAAGTAATTTGACTTATTTTCATACCACACTTTTAATATGAACTTTAAGGATACTTTTGAAATAGTTATTCACTAGTACTCCCTCCCCCCACATGTTATTAGTTACTATGTTGATTGAGGAGTCATACTTCTGTGAGCCCTTTCATTACCAATATTTAAACCAAACTGCCTTAAATATAGGGTGCAGGGTTCACAGTTAAACCCTGCTCTGCATTGTTCAATTTTGCCTCATGAGATAAATTAATTAGTGTAGAACAACTTTATTATTGCATCCTTTTTTTATCTTGATGTTCTTCATTATTTTTTTGTAATTTGTGCTAAGTTTTTGAAATACAGATTTTAGATATCAGGTGGAATTGTACAGGTTAACTGAGAGCACATATCCTCTCATTTTTGTATCAGCAAAAAAAGCTATGCATGTGAATTAATTGTATTAAGCAGCCATTTTCAAAACATGTTGGAAATATTTAAAAAAAAATTATGTGTATTAGTGATAACTTGTAGAATAGTAAAAATAAGCATATTTTTGAAGTAAGCTCTACATGTTATGAATACAGATTGGTACCCATGGGAAAGTGATGTTTAAGGTATCAGGATTAATTAAGAAAACAAGAAAGGTTTCTTTCTTTCCTTTTTTTTTTTTTAAGTGTAGTGACAAAATTTTATTACAGTGCAAACCATGAAGAATCTTTATTTTTTACTTAATGTTTTGTTGGATGGCAACCTTATGGTTTCTTAATATCTTATGATTTTCAAAAAGCCTTTTCAGAAACTATTAAATCCCCTTATAATTGAAAAAAAGATCCAAAATATGTGGACATTTTTAATCATAGCAGGTGGCATAGAATCTGTTTTGCATAGAAAAAAAAAAAAAAAAAGATGTTAGCTGAATGTAATTCAGTTCAGAAGTGTCCTTTCAAAAAGGTTGGGAGGGGTTGAATTGTAGTAATACTGGTTTTGATTAGGTCATCCTAGATTTAATCAGCTTTCAAAACATAGGAAATACTGAACCCCCACCCCTGGTGTTGGAAATTTGGGAATTGATTACCTTCCCTTTCACTTTGAGTTAATGTGATGAGAGATTTGAGCAGTAGTAACTGTCTGTTCACTTTAGATGTGCATGGAATCCACTAGTCACCTCAGTGACTTAGTGGTCTGAGCACTATCTCCTGGATGATGCATGGGTGGTGTGTTTGTCTCACTGCACTGGCTCTCTCCCTTTCCTGGAACCAGTGGCCCTAATTTTGGGATGGGCAACTGCTTATAGTCCTCAGAGTTGTTTACGGTGGTCGTTAAACCTTGAAACAAATAATAAAAACATAATTCCGGGTCAGTTTTACTGTTATAAATCTTGTCGGTGTGTGTATTTTTTTTATTTTCCAGATTTTGTGTTCTTTCGGGCTGGTCAAAAAATACAAATCTTTGATGAGAGGGTCATGGCACAGAATGGACATGTTTATGGAAGGTATCAGGATGTGTGTTACGCCCACTTTGTTGCGCTATATGGCAATGAGTCCATCATTGTTCGTGGTATCTAATTCATATTTAGGAACTGTAGTGGCCTGAGAAAATGGCTTCACCATGTTATTGTGTCCTACAAACCAGTTGCAAGCATATGCAGTTCAACGATTAGTGGAATTGTTTCTCAAAGAATGGTGCCATGGGTTAGTACTTCTTGTGTGCGAAGTAGTATTTTCAGGAATATTTATGAAGTTATTATCATTATACCCATTTGATCATTTTTATTGAAAAGAATCAGAAAGGTATATTTATCATTAAAATTTTTTTAATAAGGAAACGTTTAATAAAAGAATGATGCTCCCGTGTACACAGTTAAGATGACTAAACATTAAGTGGGCATGCTTCGTCTAAATGTATGTACGGTATAGTTTTTGTGTGAATGAGAACCTATGAGAATCTTAACAGTTTTGTGTAAAAATGGACCTGGTACATAAAATTCTGGGGCATCATCCATAGTGATTGCATGATATTGTTATTTGTAGGTAGAACTACTATACACACGTGCATGGCAAACAGTAAACAAAATTGGTATTCTGTAGAGATGTGCCTGTGTCCATGGTGGATTATCACCTCAAAACAAAATTGTTTAAATTCTCTCAGAATGATCTGCACCAGGAATTTGAATGCCATGATGATCTACTGCAAGTGTGTAATATGGAAGTTTGTGAAATGGTTCTGGGAAAGAGGAAATGTGAATGCTGTGATATTCATGTTCACACTGGTCAACTGTTATCCCTGAAGTTTTTATAGCAAAGGTTATAAAGAAATTAACTGCAAGTTTTTTTGTGAGTCACTTAATAAACTTACACTAGGAGAAGATGCAACAGCTGTTGGCACAAAAAATAAGAATTCAAAATGATTCTGCACTGACTGCAAGTTATGTACCAGTTGGTGCCACCAGACCTGTAAAAAAATATCATTGGCCACCACATATTATCATTGGTGATTACCTTACACACATAATGAAATAAAGTACTTTTTATCAAATTAAGGTTTTTCAAATAACTAATATATTCTAAACTGTGCACATTGAAAATTCAGAATTTGTATGCACCAGAAAGTTGTATCATAAGCATCAAATGTTCAGTAAGGTCATGGAAAAATTAAACCTTTAAGCAACAGCTACAGACTCAAAATTTTGAGAGTTTTCTATGAGTTTGCTGTTTTAAAGCAGTTACTCCTGTCTGGTTAGGGTGGTAGTGTCACATCCTAACTTTTCCAGCTTTTTTGTGAATGCACACATGATTAGTTGTAGCATTACACAGTGACTTCATGATGACATCTTGAAGGCCAATACCTAGTGAATTTTTCTATCAGTTTTCACCCCTTTGGACATTTTCTATGCCATATGACCACATTTAGCCATTTCTTAAAACCTTCTCTGTCATCCATTAATTGTTGGTGCTTGGAAAGAAAGTTGCTCTGAATCCCTCCTTTCCCCCTCTCTCTGGCTTCAGTTTGGACCAGTATACATGCATGGCTTAATGTTCAGTCTTGGTGAAACAACTCAACGCCGCCCCGGTGGCGCAGTGGTCTAAGCGATGGCCTCTGATCATTCGTCCGAACAGGGTCCGGGTTCGAATCCCGGTGAGGCATGGATGTTGTGTTTGTCTTACGGCACTGGCTCTTTCCCTTCCCTGGAACCAGTGACCCTAAATTAGGGACGGGCGACTGCTTATAGCCCATTGAGTTGCTCACGGTGGTCGTTAAACCTCCAACCAAAAAAAAAAAAAAAAAAAAGAAACAACTCAACAATGGGGTGATTAATATGTAAAACAGTCTGTTAGCAAAAACTCGTTATTCAGTTCTTTGCTGAATGTTGTACTTAATATTTTTGTTAATGTTAAATTGTGCTAGATCAATTACTTTGTGTGATTTGTGATGCTCACTTCCTGTCTATGTGAGATGGTTGAATGTGGGATTTTTCGTATTTGTACTAAATGTTGCAGCCAGCTACAATATTATTTGATATTTATACCAGCACTCTGCTGTTTCTTTGTGCATGTTTTCTAGCCACAGATTTCTTGCCTAGATGTCCTGAGCAGCAGCCAATAATCAGTGCCTAATGTTTATAATTTTTTTAATGTTGTCCAAATTTTTTCTCCTATGTTTTTGAAACATGAGCTCCCTAGTGGGTCATGTATGATTTCAGTGGTGCCTATATTATGAACAGCAGCACCACATAGTACTATACAATGCTGCAGTTCATCATCGGATAGCAATGTGTAAATACATTATTGAAATTTCCAATCTTCTCGCCAATATTTGAATATGCATTATGTACATATTACTAATGTAAAGTTTCCAGTATGTAATGACATTGATTTATAGTTTTGATTACCTGATCCTTCAGGTGTGGATCTGCTGTGGGTACCTTTATATATTTATCAATACAGGTGTGGTCAGTGTAAAATAATTTATATATTTAAGAATTTTTGAATATTATACTGGTATTATATTTTGAAATACTATTATTCATGGAATTTCAATTCAATTGTTAAATTAAAACAGGTCCACGTGCATTAAGCATAAACTCAAAATGAATTTTCGAAAGTGCTTGAATGTTAAATAAGATTTTTCCGTGTAATCAAAATAGAGTTTTACACATGATCAAGATAGATCTCCCTTTTTTGTGTGATAATGAGAGTGAATATAGGAAAAGTATTCATAACTTTTTTATGTATGCATATATTCATAATTTTTTATGCCAACCTACAGAAAACTTGACCAATGGCTCTTTATAGGTAATGGGTCATCATCATTATTGTAAGAGATGAGAACAGTGAAAGCTGGGTGAATAATCAATATAGATGTCTATATTTCTCATTAAGGAGTGATGAAATAGGTTGTCTTGTTTGACATTTTAAATTTTGCTTATTGATGCAAAAAGAAATGGAAATCAAGCAAATTATTCGTTCCTTCCCAATAGATTGGTTGGAGAGAGGGGAATTGCTGTCATATGAAGCCAGGAGAGTACCCATGGCTAAAATGGCAAAAAAAAAAATAAAAAAAAATAACATGGAATCTTAGTTAATGAATCGAAAGATGATGATCATGATTTTCTGCTTATCAGAAGGGCATATGCAAAGAGTCAAACTACAAGAAAACATGTAGGAGTGCAAATTGATACATGCTTTATTTATTTTTTTTAACTGTTTCATGAAATTTATTAGGTGACAAAATTATATATGTATATGCAGTTGGTAGTACAACCAAAATAACAAACGGATGTAGAATATCTTCCAAATTTGGTGATTTGTCTTGATGTATTTGTATTTATCCATTTCATTCTGTTTAGAATATTGTGGTGCAAATTTGTGCTGAGACAAAAATATATATATATATATGTGTGTGTTTTGTGGAAGAAACTTGGGGAGACCTTCGTCCAACAGTGGATTGATAATGGTTGACAGTGATGATACATATATTATAATCATCATCATCATCAAACATTATCAATCCACTGCTGGATGAAGGTCACCCCAAGTTTCTTCCTCAGGCATCTGTCCTGAGGCTGTCTCCTCCATGTTACTCCAGTATACTTTCGAATTTCATCTATCCATCTCCTATGTGGTCTTCTTCTGGGTCTTTTTATGTCCCTTGCCATCCAGTCTAAAATTTCTGTTGTCCATCAGTGGTCCGTCCTTCTGGCAACATGTCCAGCCCATTGCCGTTTTAGGGATTTTCTGTATTCACGATTTCCTCTTCGTATATTGCCTGGTTACACCAAATATACATCTCTCCATGATTCTTTCAGTTGTCTGCAGCCTTTGTATGTCCTTCTTAATTATGGTCCACGTCTTTGCTCCATATGTAAGAACTGGAAAGATGGATTGATTAAACATGTTTCCTTTAAGACATCATGGCATATCGCTCATATATGTATATATACACCAATGAGCTATTACATTATGACCACCTACCTAATAAGCTGTAGGACCCCCTTTAGCCCGCAAAACAACGGCCACTCGGTGAGTCATCAATTTGATGAGGTTGTGATAGGTATCCTGGGGTATCTGGTACCATAATGTCAACAGCAGGTCCTCCAGTTCCTGTACATTTTGGAGTGGTGGTGATTAAGAACGAACCCAGTTTTCCAAGTCGAACCACTAATGCTCGATTGGGTTCATGTCAGGTGAATTTGGAGGCCAGGGCATTAACGGAAAGTCACCAGCATGTTCCTCGAACCACTCCTTGATGATTCTGGCAGTATGGCATAGCGCATTATCCTGTTGGTAATGGCCATCACCAGCAGGGAACACAGTTGCCATGAATGGTGGAGCTTTGTCCACGACAATGTTCAAATACCTGACAGCTGTCAGGGATTGTGCTATTGGGATAATGGGACCTGCAGTGTCCCAAGAAAGCATTGCCCACAGCATTACACGGCCACTGCCGGCCTGTTTCTGCCCAACAGTACATCCAGATGCTGTATCCTCTGTTGGTAATCAGCTTATCCGTGCTTGCCGTCTATGTGATGCACCAGGAATCTTGATTCATCAGACCAGGCCACTTTCTTCCAATCATCCACAGTCCAATCTTGATTATCTTGGGCCCCATTTCATGCGTTGTTGGCGATGACGTGCAGTGAGCATGGGGACCCGGCTGTGTCTTCAGCTATGCAGGCCCATGCTCAGAAACCTGCGATAAACTGTGTGCTGTGACACTGTGGCCCTGCGGTCGCTGTGAACAATGCGCGACAGTCTCTGCTCCCCTCTGGCATCACTGAGCTGCGGGCGACACACGGCTGGACGACGGTTTTTTGTTTGCCCATCTGTGCACCACTTTTGATACGTACTTACTACAGCGGCACATGAACAACACACAGCCACGCTGTTTCCGAGATCGTAGTTCCGAGGCACCATGCCATCACAATTTGTCCTTTATCAAACTTCGATAAATCGGCAGCTTTTCCCATTCTTTCTCTGAACACACTACTAACCGAAAGCTGGTCCTCGGCTTGTATATGTAGTGCTCTGTGAACTTCACCTTCGCCACCATTTTTGGTCTCCAGGCGCACTACTTCTTTAGGCTGGGGTGGTCATAGTGTAATGGCTCATCGGTGTACACACACACAGTCATATCAGAATAATATGACCACATACCTAATCATGGGAATAACCCCCTTCATGGCCTGTATGACAGCAGCGAGATGGTGTGGCATGAATGCAATGAAGCCCTGGAAGGTTGCCCAAAGCACACGTGCCCATTCAGACTCGGCAGAACATGAAGGACCCAGAGGTGATGTAATTGTCGTTGTGGATTGGCACATCTAACCTGTCGATCCAAATAGTCCCACAAGTGCTCTATGGGATTGAGGTCAGGTGATTTCGCCACCCAAGGGAGAATGGAGACATTGCTGTTGTGTTCCTGAAACCAGTCATGCACCCCCTTGGCGACATGGCTCGGCCCATTGTCCTGTTGGTAGACACCATTACCACCAGGGTAAATTCTAACATGAAGGGATGCATGTGGTCAGCACGAATGGTCAGGTAGCCATTGGTGTTGAGGGACCCATCCAGTGGTACCATCAGTCCCAGGTCATACCAGGAAAACATCCCCCAGACATGAACATTGCCACTGCCAGCCTGTACTTGACTGACAAGCGTATCCGGGTGTTGGTTCTCATGTGTTTGACGCCAATTCTGCCACCGCCCATCACTTCTGTGGAGTAGAAACCTCGATTCATCGGAGATGGCAACCTTTCTTCACTCTTCCACTGTCCAATAACAGTAGTCCCATGTGAACTGCAGGTATTGTTGCCAATGGACCCGGGTTAACATGGGCGCCTTGATGCAGTGTCAACTCCAGAGACCCATGCGTAACAGGGTTCACTCTACTGTTATTAGAGACATATACCTGGGTGTACCCGCATTCATTTGCGAGGTCAGTTGCTGCACTGTTGCACGTCGATTGCCCTATACCAGTTGACAGAGGCAACATTTTCCTCTGGGGTCGATGGCCTTTGGGGCTCCACAGATATGATATTGGGAGTTACTTGGTGGTCCGTTATTGGTACACCCATAGTACAGCACCTTGTGAACAGCCCACAAAGTCTGCTGTTTCTGAGATGCTTCTACCCTTGGCGCTGTAGCCGATGATCATTCCTGTTTGAACGTCCATTAAATCACTACCTCTGCCCATTGTGCTCACGTGATGCACAATGGCTCATCTGTCCTGGCTGACTGCTAATATCTCCGTGTGGTCAACCTATATATATATATGTAATATCCAAATAAAAGGAATAGATATCTGTAATGTTCAGTCCTTTTTCATTTATGTTTTGAACAGCAGAAAAAACTGAATGGGAAAATCTGCAAAGTGCATGATTCAAAGTTCAAGTCAGAACTGAATCAGTTTGCCAGCCCAGTTTTTTGAATAACCCATTACAAGCAGAGAAAATAAAAAAAATCTTCCATTTTTTATGCTCAGCTCTTCTTTGTTGCTCCCTTGCCTAAATGTGTGCTTCAGTGTGACAACTTAAATCATTTTCCTTGCGTTTGCCTTTTGTAATTTGCATATGCTTGGGAAATTTGATGGAGAATTGTTGTAGTAATAGAAAACTGTGGCTTAGATGAAAAAAAATTGTCTTATTTCAAAGTATTAGTTTGAGGAACTCACAATATCGAGTAAACCAGTTGGTTAATTGCTTTATTGAGTTAAATTAAAAAATAAATTTTTTTTAGCAAATATTTTTCAGTTTGAATTATTACTGAGGATAGCAGTTTAGAATAATATATATTTTTTGTGTGCTAATTTTAATTGAAAAGCATTTTGAAGCATGCAGCTCACATTAAAAAATGCAGTGTGGTTCTTAAATTGATATATGCATGTGATTTTCTGGTATGTGATAAGTATATATGTATTCTTTCTATGAATCAGTATTATATTTGGTAGAATTAGAAATATTTTGAACAAAAAATGTGTACATATGTATAACTGTGTGAATTATATTGCATCTGAAATATCTGTGCCGAATTCTGTGCCATGTATTATTTCCTTTACATATCATGTAGCAAATGTATGTATCTTGGAACATGGATATTTATATTTGCATGTTGATGTGTAATTATATTGTTAGCCACGTGATATTCTTGCCACTGCAGTTATTAATATTCAGAACTGTTAAATTAGAAATATTAATGGAGTATATAAATTTACTTTGTTGGTATGATACCGAAATGAATCCAAGTTCTCAGCATTTTTTCATGGCATAATAATTTATACTAATTGTGCATTTATTTTTTCAGGAAAAATTCCACCAGTATGAGTAAAGATAATCATAAATTTCAGTTTACTTTTTTCTATAGGGATACATATTTTTATTTGCATGTAAGAAAGGAAGGGATTGGAGTGTTAACTGTTTTTGCTCAAACTATGGGATTTTAGATTTATTGTTAAACTTCTTTAATTTGTAATATTAGGATGTACCAATAATTTTTCCACTTTCAGCCTTTATCTTTTATGAGTAGACCAGAGACATTCAGTTTGGTGCTCAAGAAAATCTGTAGCTAAAACAAATATATTGAAGAAGCAGTAATATCAGTTTTGACTATATATTTTTTTAAAGTTACAAAAGAAAGTTTTTATAATACCATCATTTACAAACGTAGTGGAATGTCATTCTTGATTAAGGATCTTTCACTTTGGCTAGTACTAATGGATGCACTGCCCATCATCTTTTTACCAGTTCAGGTCATGTGGTACATAAAGTTTCACTAAAAAAATGTGAAATTTGAACTTCATTATTTCATTTTACAGTCTTATTCGAACTTGGCTGTTAAAAATAATTTGTCAGATGCCATCTATGCCTCATTGATACTCACCAGAACCTTTTCGCAAATGTAAGCCATTTTTTGCAGTGGATTGAAAGCTATGGGAGATTTAAACAGTGTTTTTCACAATTGATTCTTTTGCATGTGATATCCACTTTATGTTTCCAACCACAGTTTGATTCAGAAATCTCTTGCAAGCAATTTTGCACTCAGAAAGAATTATTGCCTACTTATGTTGAATCCAAATGCCAAGCACTTGTAACTAAGCATGTGTTCCAAAATGATATAAAAAATTGGAAACTTGGATACTTCTTTATCTTCCCTCACAATGGAAAATGCCTCAGCAGACCCCTGTTGGGAAGACTAAAAATGAATTGCTCCATTCTCAAATTAGTGTGCACTTGGGATGACCCCTGTTGGAAAAACTAGAAGTGAATTGCTCCATTCTCACATTAGTATGCACTTTGTTAGCATAAAAACTTAGAAATCTAACGTTCCTCCAATAACTGCAATTTGAACTCCCATCAAATCATTCCAATGATCTGGAAATCTGTTCTCAGTCTGAAAAAGTACAATGATTCCGATTCTGGCTACCATCTACAGGAACACAAGGATAGAGATCTGGCAACAACCTAAATGTTTCCTTTCCAAAACTTTGGTTGTAAAAGACTAGAGGTATGGTTTGAAAGCTTCCATATTGCATTCTTATTTTACATAATTTAAGCATGTTTTGTTTTTATTGCTGTACTTTTTATGTACTGTATTAATGTGTTGTATCAAAAATTTCTCAAGTTTATTATTAATTTCATCTCATAGATAGTACTATTAGGTAAAATTGATTTTAGAGTTATTTTTTAAAATGACATGCAGTTAAAATTTTCATGATACATTATGAAAACAAGACAAATTGAAAGATCCAAGAGGCGTAAACAGTTAGTTATGTAAATACTTAACCTAGAAAAATGATAACTACTTGTATATACCTGTGGTTTTGAGCAGTTCAAGATTCTGTGTTTTCTTGCTATCACTAAGCCAAATTTAGATTAACTTAAATCTCACTGTGCCAAATATAGGTTTTAAGTAGCAGATTTTCTCTTTTGTTTTGTGACATTAGAAACTTCCTAGATGTACTGAAAGCTTTCCAGTGCTCTAAAACTAGTGAACAAATAGAAGATGGTAACTGAAAATGAATGAATTTCAGTGCTTTACAAATTTTTGGCAAAACCTCTAAAGCAATGTAAACTTGTGTTAAACATTTGCAGCTTCAAGTGATGCTTAAATGTATAGATTTCCTATTAATGTGTTAGGTATGGAATAAGGTAAAGTTTCTGAGAAAAAAATGATATTAAATACAGATATCAAAGCAAAGGCCATAAAATTTTAAGGGTTATATAATTTTAAAGTGTGCCTTTTTAGGGTACCATTTACATGCTAAAATGAAAGAATAGCCAATGCTATTGATGTACTACAATTTTTCTATAGACCTGTAGTGCACATTTGGGCAATTACCTTCTGCATGGAACTCAGTAAAAACTAAGAAGATATCTTGCAATTTTGAGAGAAAAAATGAAATTGAGCCAAACTAATTGTGTGTGTGTGTGTGTGTGTGTGTGTGTGTGTGTGTGTGTGGTCTTTCATATGTCACCTGACATCTTGATCTAGTAATTGTTAAAGGTTTTATGTTGCCACTAAGTCAAAAATTGGTAATTATTTTGTTGGAAATTATTGTGCTGTGATGTTCAACGAAGTAATCATTAATTGTAAAGCACAATATTAGCATAATAACTGCAATTTGTAAATTTATAGGAAATATTGTTTGTAAACCAAGAGACTTGTGTTTAGGACATTAATGGATTACTAATTTTTGTAAATCACCAATGCAGCTTTACTGATGTTGAAAAAAATTTAAGGAAGTATTTTTGTGTATAGTATTACCGTTAGAATTTAATACACCAACATAATATAGCTTGAGGTAAAAGTAAAGCCATCCAACTTTCCATGAGGAAAGCAAATAATTTTTTTTTTAAACTTCACATTTGCTGCTTTGCCAACAATAAAATCAAAACAAAGAACTGGATTGGTGTTGGCCCTGCAGCATAGCTTGCAGTAACTCGCAAGACAGGAGAAAATACTTAGATGGGAAAGGGTAGCAACAGGTGCACTGATTATTATCAACTTTTGTATTAAAAAATATCAGCTTGTGTTGTAAATATGCTTTTATCTTTCTTCATAGCATCTGTTTGAGTGAAAAAAAAAAGTTTGTTCAAGAAACTCAAATATATATCTGTAGCTGTGAACAGGATATTACCAGTCTTCAGTATAGTTTGGCTTGAGAAGCACCTCTTCAGTGTTACATGTATTTCTGTCAGAAGGCTTCAACAACTTGCCTCCCACTCCATAACTGTGTAACATGTTGAGTAACTTTTCCTGGTTCCTCAGTTACATATTTTGTTTCATCTCATGGATATTTTAAGAAAATTGCTGCAAACTAAATACATTATTAGACAACTGCTAGCACTTTCCTAAAGTCATACTGTTCGCTCATCAGATTTTCCATCATATTTTTAATATAAGTTTCCTGTTCACTATGCTTGTGTAAACTTCATGTGGTACAGTAATTGAAAGGTCACCATTTCTACAATCCATCATCTGTTTTTACAAATTTGTACTGCAAGTATCTTCTGCTAGTCACAGGGAAATATTCTAGTAACTGAATGATTTGATGCAGCCAAAAGACATTCTGTTGTTCTGTAATCAACTCTGTAACTCTGGGTACATGCCATTCCACTACTTTGCAGAGATGAAATAGTGCCTCTTGTGTAATGGTCATGTATGGTTATTTGTTTCCTATGTTTATCACTAACATCTGTATCATTAACAACAATCACATTCTTATCTTGATTTTTATTCAAGAGAGCTCCAAAATAATGACTCCATCTACTTAGTACATTTCTCTGTGATGTCAGTAGCTACCATTTATATAATCTGTGTTAAATAATTCCTGAGCTATATACTTGGTACACTTTTCTTTTTTAGATGATTAATGAAATTAAGAAATGTTGCTGGACCAGTTTGGAAGTTACCTTTATGCAGAGCCCATTTAAGAGGGAGGGCTAGGGGCTGCAGCCCCGGGTCCCACATTTTTAAGGGGCTGCAAAATCATGTTGGGTGCTTGAAAAATTGACAGAGTTCTACAGGTTTTTTTTGTTTTGTTTTTTAAGATAACACAGCAAAAACTATAAGAAACTGCCTTGTGCTTATCATAGTCACTGTTTAAAATTTTTTTCAACGTCCTCTGACACAGTGGTTTAAGATGCTTTTAGATGCAAAATAGACTCTAAGATTTTTATTTTTGTTAACATTTGCAAGTAAATTAATGTGTGAAATACACATATACTCACACTACGATCATTGTAGGACTAACACTATTTTTGTAGCATGTTTTTTGTTTTGCCGATTTGTGACATGAACCACATGTACTTCGTCTTTTGTTTGAAATTAAAAAATAAATGTTTAGAAGTATCACATTTATTATATTGTAATCAAAATAACATTTGTTTTAAGGAACATACTGTTACTATTATTAAAAGTTTAAATTTAACTTAAAACCATGTGACTTTAGGATACTTACGTTCTTAGTAGTGTTATTGATGCTCCATTTTTTTTTTTATACATACATACTTTTTTTTATATTAGTCATTTTGTAATAAATTTTAACCTAAAATATGGGTAGATGAGGTACACAGTAAGTTTGATCGCAAATGCAGCTTATGATCTCATAACCCAGGTTTTCGGGCGACTCTTGACACCATCTTCAGCGTTGTTCTTATGTGCTCCCACCCATGTGAAGGAATTGCGAATGGTAAATATTTGTCCTCATCTTGATTTTTACCGGCAATATCGATGCGCATGCGCTGTTGTTATTTCGTCTATATGAGAGATTTTCACTTAGTGTCTTCTGTTGGGTTCAATATCGATCTGAAAATTGATTTAATTTAACTTTAATGGAATATTATTGTACAATACCAGTCGGAAATTGATTTAACTTTAATTTTAAAGGATTATAATATTAATACTCGATAGTGAACAAAAATTAATTTAATTTTAAATTTAATGGATGATTATGAGTTTATTAATTTTTATTAATTTAACTTCAGTGTATTTTATTGATTTTTTCAATGTTGTGCTTGTTATTGCATTTTCTTTGTGATTTTATTATTCTAATTTTTTTATTTTTATTATTTTTTTTACTTTTTTATTATATATTTTTTTTAATTTTTTTATTGTCAATTTTTGGTAAAGATTTTTCTTTTTGTTTTTTCTTTTGAAAAGTTTTTCTCTCTTTTAATTATTTTTTTCCTCACTTCGGAACGATTGTTAGGTCATGAATTTTGCAGATTTTCTAAACAGAGATTAAGTGAATGAAAGGTGGGGAGGGGATGAAAGACAGCATTTGCCCAGGAGATGTGGCATGGCATGGGAAAGGAGTGTGTGGGAAGAAGTTAAAAAGATGCTGAAACATTCTTTCTTGTCTTCGTGTACAGTGACCTGTCTGTAATGGGAACTCCACAAAATGTTGTAAATAGCTGGTAATCTTTAGTTTTCCTGTGAAAGAGAAAGGGGTAAAAACTAGGTGAATGCCACTAATTTTATTTGCTGATAACCATGCTGAACTTAGTATATGCAGTTTCTCCAAAAATTGTCGTTCATAATATGCAGTTAAAATTACAAGGGAGAATATTACAAAGTTCAAGGAATCTGTAAAAACTTCTGTTTATACAGAACTTTTTATTATGCCAGCTTGTCATCAGAGGGCATAAAAAAAGAAATGGAAGAAAAGAGACATCAGCAGAAAGAAAAATCAAGCAATGGATGCTGTGCAGCTGTAGAGCCAACAAAAAACAAACTGAAAGTAGTCCGCGTTCTTGCAATGTGTTTTGATTTTTCACCCAGTTAAAAAGTTTAGCTTTTTTTTTCTAATCTCTGTCAGCAGTGATGTAGTTCTGAGAATAAAAGTGCCTTAGCGGTGAACGGGTTAGGTGTAACAAACCCAGAAAGAAGGCCCTTAAAATTTTCAAAAGCAATTTAAAATTTGATTTATTGTTTTCATCAGTTATAGTCTTTAGTAAAGTTTTATTACTAATTATTTTTATCAACTTTTATTAAAATTGCTTAATTGGAGCAATTTTGAAAAGGTAAAAGTTATGTGGGAGTTGGATGCTAAGAATATTAAGTTTCTCTTTAAATACTGTTCTGTCATTCTGTATGTTCCAAATATTAATTGAGAATAATGTGAATCAGTTACACTAAATACGTGTAACTTATATGCCGCTCTTGTTACGATTATGTAGTGGGAGTGGCGGATATTGTTTGCGTTTTTTTTGTTTTTTTCCTGGTATAATGACCACCTTGACCATCTGGGGCCCATAATCGCCAATCTCTGATTTGGAGACATTGGTTTCCGCAGGGCTAGCACCGCGGAGCTGGCGTCATCTCAAGTATTTGACCAGAAGCCAGTGCCTCTGACCACTCAGACCCTGAAGTGTCTTTTTGCGTTACTCATAAGGTATCACGAAATAGGTAGGCTCCGAAGATCATTTTTGTTGGAGCTGATGGCGAGTTTAGCTGAAATGCCCTTCTCAGCCATAAAACATCTGTCACCCTTTTTATTTGGGGTGAACGGGGTGTTTAACGACCACCATGACAAACTCTAAGTGCTATAACAATCATTCGTCCCTAATTTAGGGCTATTAGCCCCAGGGAAGGGAAAAAGCAGTGCTGTAAGACAAGCACATGTCCCTCCCGGGACTCGAACCCAGACGAATGGTGAGAAGCCTGCGCCACCGTAACGGCCACTTGTCAGTCTGCCTACATGCATGTTTAACTTTTCTGTGTTACATTTTCACCTCTGACAATTTAGTTTCGTTTTCGCAATATGAACGTTCTGTTAAGGTGCTAGTATGCTTTCTTATAAATCAGTGTTCCTTTTGCATGATCATCTAAAAAAATTCCCTTGTCCTGCTTTTCCTCCTAGCTAACCACGAAAAGAACTTTAGCGCCGCTAAGCCTAGAGAAAAAGCGCCTTAGCGTCGCTAAGGCTCTTCTACACCACTATTTGTCGGTCTCATTTTATAAACAGGTGTAAGCAAAAGAGAAATGAAAATCAATAAACTTGAAATTCAACTAAAAAAGCCAACACTGTATCCCACACTTCTAGTTTGAACAAAAAAAGAAATGATTCTCTCGTGAAAACATTTAGAATTCAATTACTGTATTCCGTTGTAGTACTTATCGTAATACCCGCACTTTTGAGTTCTGTTTCCTATAGCTGGCCAGCAGCACTTTAGTAATTCATGATTCCTACTGTGGGTTAATGTAGGGTGTAATGCAAAGTCAAATGTCAGCAACCAGTCTGGAGGACACATTTTCTCTTGGTGGGAGATGAATTTACTTTGACGTAATCCAGAAGCACATTTTTTAATTTTTACTTTACTTGTTCATAATTGTTTCATTCAGGTGAAAGGCCATTTCCTTCATCAATTTCTTTCTGCCTACTTTCACCAGTGATTGGGGCACTGATTAATTGATTTGTGTCGTAATTTAATTGTTATATTTCCTCTAGAGAAATATGAGATATATCAGCTGTGGTAAGAAGAAATGTCAGTGTGCATGAATATTGTTGTCTTATATGTATTTGTCTCTTCCCCTAAGCCACGGTTCAGTGTTAAATGTGCAAAATGCTGTCACTTTTGTATTCAGTATTAAAATCTCATGTCCATATCAGGATGATTATTAAGTCATTAAATGCAGTGAATGATGTAGTATTTTCTTTTTGTGTTTGTTTATAATATGCATAATAAATTGATTTGTATGTTGTTCTATGGATAATGTACTGTCAGTACATTATGAGTGGGAGTATTGTTACTTTGATTAAAATTTGATCATTTTCTGTATGTGCGCAATGAGAGAAATTTAGTAAGCTTATTTTAAATAAAGTCATGTTCATAGTTTTTAGAAAATGTATTGTTTTTTGTAGCTCATGTGAATGTGCATCGACGCAATCATCATGTTACAGATGACTCTGTAACATTAGTGTAAGACTAACAATAAACAGTGATGGTGAAGATTAATATGGTGTAATTATTATTGAAATGTATAGTTTCATATTGTATCAGTGATTTACAATATGTTTTGATTTGATTTTTTGTGGAATTTTGTTGTATATGTTAGAAAAGGTATTTATATGTTTTCTGTAAAATATATCTTAAGGACTTACGAAACGTGCATATCAGTGAAAACATCTGGTAATTTGTGTATATTTCCAGTGCTTTGAGCAAATTTTTTTTTTTTTTTTTGTGGTGTGATATGTAAAATAAGCTGTTTGAAATTGTAGTTTTCTTTTTATTAGTATTATATAACCGAGTGCAATATAAATCGGTGATAACATATATATTCAATTTTGCATCATATTGCTTGAGTGTTTTCTTTATTTTGATTGGTTCAGTAATCTGGGCAGAAAACTTGAAGCAACAGATCAATATTTATATTTCAACGTTATACAGTGAAAATTTTAAATGAGCACAAAAAGAATACCTTCCAAAAAATTGCAGTGCACGATGTTTCAGTTACTAATATATTTTAGATATGAAGATGATTTGTTCGTGGTATGATTTTCTAGTGCCTTCGGTGGTCCCTTTACAAATTTATCACAGCATTCGTCTGATTGGTTGCATGAAAATTCCAGTTTCTGTATTGCAGCTGTTGGCAAAATTCTGGACTGTAGAGCTAACAACAGTTCTTAAAGATCCTATAAAGTTCTATTTTATTAACTGAGGTTTTGTCACATGTTTTTAAATCCTTGCTTTGCTAATACTTTAGTTAAGGTATTATGTTAGCACTTTAACGCCCAAAACGCCTTTACATCCAAACCTACCACGGCGGTTTAAAACTGCCACGGCGGTTACTTCTGCTAATCCTCTACGGGATTAGCAGAAGTAACCCATAGTCATCATTGTTTTCACTAAACAAATAAGTAAAGCAGGCGTTGGTATCTCCCGGCGCTATATTATTTATTCTCATGACATCGCATGCCTTCTTCATTTAAGAATGCTCTGGTAACCCCCAAGAAATGTCTGAAGATCAGTGCACATCGAGACTGCAGATCGGAAGCTTCGTGTGGTGACCGAGCACTAATCCTTTTTATTCACTTTTAAAGGGAAGGGAATAAATTCTGAAAGCGAGCAACAGACAGTTTCGGGCGTTATGGTATTCTGAGTGACACAAGATTTCATACACAGGGCGCTGGTCGTTAAAAGGTTTCAACCGTGTGCATACGATATGTCAAGCATTAATTACTATTTCACATTTAAAAAAAAGTTGTGAAGCATAATCTGTAGTAGAAAAGTGTTTTGTGCTATCGAAATTTTTAGTGAAAAAAAAACCCGGCTCAAAATATGTTTCGTTTCCATAACAAAAACAATAACATCTTGTGCTTCAACAGGAAGAAACTTTCTAGAAAGTGAAAATGTTGAGTGACTAAAATTTTGGATATTTTAAAATTTCCCTTGTTACCTTTATCTTCAACACCATAGATAGATATCAATGGAAAACAACCGCCCCCTGAAGAAATTATTCTCAAATACATGGAAGACAATGTAAATGTCATTGGTGCCGTGTTTTCGGAAAACTTGAAAATTGCAATAATGAAGGAAAATTTCACGCTTATGATTTACTTCGTAATTTTACATTAAACTTTCATGAGATCTTTCGGATGTCAGAAAAAGCTCCCCCCCCCCCCTACTGTTGTTCTCACAATTGAAGATACCTCTGCCTCTTCAAACTAGACCAACATAAAAGGAATTGCACCTTTTTCTAACAAATTTTCCTTACGCTACAGGAAAAGCATTGAAATTCTCCTAAGCAAAAACTCCTGTAATTGGACGCACGTTTCAACATTCCGATTATTTGGAAATCTCTACTGGCAACAGTTACAGAAACGATGTCCACTACATGAATACTTGCCAGTGTGTACAAGGCTGATGTTCAACCGAACGATCTAACGAAGTGTTAATGTAAATTACGTAATAAATCATAAGCGTGAAATTTTCCTTCATTATTGTATTCATTCTATTACGTGAAATGCCCTTTCTGCCGTTGAAAATTATATCGACCTGGAACGGATATCGAACCTGCATCTCCCGATTTCCATTCAAGCATGCTACCTTTGGCACTGTCCAAGCAACTGAAACTGAGTAGATGTAGCTTAGAAATCGATTAGCGCAAATCTAAACTGTGTTCAGACTTCGAAGCTGCAGTTACGTGGAACTTTGTTCTAGGTGGTGTAAGGACAGCCTGCCCGAACGGAAATTGGGAGATGCGAGTTCGATTCCCGCTCCAGGTCGATGTGATTTTCAAGTTTTCTAAAGAGGTGGCTACATGGCAAACAGTGAAAATGCATCATCTTTGTGCCGATAATGACATACTGAACACAGGGAACCGCCCCGGTGGCGCAGTGGTCTAAGCGATGGCTTCTGATCATTCATCCGAAAGGAGTCCGGGTTCGAATCCCGTGAGGCATGGATATTGTTTGTCTTACAGCACTAGCTCTCTCCCTTCCTTGGAACCAGTGGCCTTAAGTTAGGGACTGCTTATAGCCCAAAACGGAAGTCAGCAGCACATTGGTGTATTTTAGTATATTGTTATATAGGAACTTTCAGTTTAATGCAGTGCTCATCAAAATACAGCTGATGATACATAGTTTCTTGTAATTGTTCATGTTGCTTTTGCTTTCATTTCTGAGTAAACGTAACTAATAATTTTTAGTTTTACTGTATAGCTGATGCAGTAACAGATGATCTTCCCTTCCATATTATTTATTTGTGCCCCAAGCTTAGCTCTTTCTGTGTGTTTTAAGATAATGCAAAATAAGACTTTTTTTTTTACCAGTAAGTCTGTTTAATATAAAAAGTATTGGTTTGATAGACTGTGTCATATTTTAGAATTACTATTTTTGATACAACCTGTTTTGGAAAGTAAATTAACAGAAAACTAGCAACATGCTATGTGTTTTGTACCTAACTATGATGCATGCTTGTGATAATGTGTTAGACAGTTCCTGGAAACAGTATTGTGCCTGCCTTTCATTTTATTAAGTGGGACTCTATTCCTAGAGAAGTTCAGGCTATGTGACATCTATTTAACAATGTTAATGATAATTACTGAACTGTGCTGTAGTACAGTTGTGATTTGAGGTAATATTTTATGTCACTAGTGCAATATTCAAATATTTATGTTCTGTAGTTGTTCATATGACTTATTTTGACTATAAATTTTCGTTGTATTGCATTTGTTAGTGTGTTTATTTTGAAATTGAGGTTGTATGGTAAAAAATGACCCTACTTTATCTAAATACTAATTATACGATTATCATACATCTTGTGCACTAAACAAGATTTAGTTGATTTATGTTGATCGATTGTACATGTGACATTATTTTAAATTGATTTTGGGGTGTAAGGTTATTTGCATAATTGTTTAAAATGTTGCTTTAGTTTTGAAGGCCAGTAATGTTCTAACTTTCAGTGTAATCTACTACATTCCTTCTATTTGTACTGCAGAATTTTAGCATATATATATATATTACAGAAGAATAAATTAATTTATTTTTATGTTGTGTCCTTTATTTGAGAGAGAAAAACCATTGCATGTGTATTTGGGCTTTTTTAGTTGTATTGGGTTGGTGCGAATGAAATGTCCAGCGCGAACGAGCAGTGGAGACAGGCCCGCACCTCAGCGGAATGGAGCCACACACAGGTGTTGCGGGTATTACGTCACTGAATTACTATAAATAGCTAGCACGTGTGTGAAGAACAAGGTTAGACCGGGGTGGCCTAGTGGTTAATGTTCGTGACTGCCATGGAGAAAACCTCGGGTTCGATCCCTGGCAGGTACGAACGCTCGAACCACTAAATATCCGCCGTGCATCAGATCGGCACGTTAAGCCGTTGGATCCCCAGTAATAAATAAGGGTGTCTTCCTATCCCTTTCTACTTCGCTTCCGTGTCACTTTCCTATCGGGCACTCTAGCCCAAATCTTCTAGCTTCCTATTTCTCAGGGTTGTTTAAGACCTGGGGTTGGACACTCCTTTCCTAAAATCCTCTACATATGATATGATATGATCTGAAGAACAAGGTTCAGGCGTGTTTTGTTTGGACGTAACGTGGCTTGCAAAGGAAACTTGCAGACGCTGGATTTGAGAGTTATCTCCCTATATGGATTTAAACTGGGCCATTCTGCAGGAATTGCCGCACGAAACGTTAACAAAGCGTTTAGGAAGAATATACAGCCAACAAACGAACCATTCGGCGATGGTTTGTGAAGTTTCGAAGTGAAGATACTGCAAAACGAAGCACGTGATCACCGACCTGTTGCTGTTTCTGACGTTCTGTTGCGTGTTTTTGAACCGGACCCCCGAAAAACGTGTGAGATAGCAGCAGAGGTAGGTGTCTGGCTGCGCTGGGTAAGGTCAAAAAGCTGGACATGTGGCTGCCGCATGAGCTGACAGTTGCCAACAAGACTAGGCGTTTGGAATTCTGCACGTCGCTGCTTGCCAGGAATAAACAGGAGCCTCTATTTCATCGAATCGTCACCTGCGACGAGAAGTGGTTCCTTTATGATAATCGGAAACGTTCTGCACAATGGATAAGCAAGGCGCAGCCTGCTGGACGGCATCCTAAGCCACCCTTTCACACCAAGATGATGCTCTTTGTCTGGTGGTCCACAGCCGGGATAATTAATCGAAGTTTCTTGGCAAGAGGCGAAACCATCATTGCAGAGCGTTATTGTGCTGAATTACACCAGATGCACCGGAAGTTACTGCAGAAACCGCCGGCTTTGGTCAACAGACATGGTGTTCTGCTCCAGGACAACATCCGCCCTCATGTCGTACAAAGAACGATGCTGACACTAAGTGCCTTGGGCTATGAAGCACTGCCTATTGTCCGGACTTGTCTCCGACAGACTTTCATCTGTTTCGTCGCCTGGATCCCTTCCTTTCCGGGAAACAGTTCACGATAGACAACGAGGTTCAACATGCAGTTGATGACTTCTTCGGGTCCCAGCCACAAGACTTTTTCCGTTCCGGGATCATGGCCTTGCCGGATAGATGGCAACTACGTGTCGATGCCGAGGGGGATTATCTTATCTATAAGTAAGTTGTCCTACTTTTTCTTTCTCGCCGTCCACGTGTGCTGGTCCTTTGCTGGACATTCCATTCGCACCAACCCAATATTTTCTAAGTTTGTTCAGCGCTGCCTTCGTACGTTTACATTAAAGAAAAAGAGATATCCTCATAAATTCAAAAATTTTGGCCAGTGTGTTCAATGAATAAACAAAGGTGGTTGGTCAGAGCATGTACTTTCTTGTTTTCTAATGAGGTTTCATGCATTGAAACCCATTATAGCCCATTGAGTTGCTCACGGTGGTCGTTAAACTTTCAATAAAAAAACAAAAAAAAACATCGATTTAACGCAGTTTATTTTTTCCGTGTGTGCAATCACTAATCAGTTGTTCATGTTTGAATCATTTGGGACCAATATACACTGCCGGACAATTGCTAAGGACGGATGACAATAGAAACGATAGCAACGATAAAATGGAAGGCAGGTAAATGCGGAAATTAGCATAAATGCGGGATACAGTAAGACGTGTTGTGCGTATGCAAATTTTTGATTGCCGAACCTGTTCGTGACGTCATACCGCTGATAAGAGATATAAAGGATTTGACGCGTATTGACCGTTGTTGTTCAAACGCAAAGTTGAAAGGGAAAGAATCAATTGACGAACTTGCAATTTTCAGTATGTCTTCCCGACATCACCTAGATTATTTTACGCGTGGCGGTATCATTGGCAAGATTGGAGAAGGGCGAAAAATAACAGATGTTGCCAGGGAGTTCGACGTCAGCCACAGTGTTGTTTCAAGGCTTTGGAAATCATTTCAAACAAATGGAGAGTGTAGCAAACGTCACGGGGGAGGTCGTGTTCGCAGTACGACACCTGCAGAAGATCGGTACATAGTGCTATCAACAAAAAAAACACCGGCGCAGCATAGCTAGTGAGGTAGCAAATCAGTTTATGGCTGCTACTGGCAAGCGGATCTCCCGAAAAACTGTCGCCAAACGTTTGCATGATGGAGGACTATACGCCCGCCGTCTTTTTGTGTGCATCCCATTGTCCAGACGTAACAGTACCGCCCGTTTACAATGGTGCCATCAACATCGCAATTGGACTGATGACGACTGGTCTGCTGTCCTCTTCTCAGATGAGAGTAGATACAGTCTATCGTCTGATTGTCGACGACAACTGATCTGGCGTGATAGTGGTACTGCATATTGTCCAGCAAACTTACAGGAAAGGGACCGATATCCGACATGTAGTGTCATGGTATGGGCTGTCATCATGATCAATGGCCGTACGTCCCTCTATGTGCTTCCAACTGGGACTATGACTGGCCAACGATACATTAATGATGTTCTGCTACCTCATGTTTGCATGTTCCGTGGTGCTGTCAGTGATAGATTCATTTTCATGGACGACAACGCAACATGTCATCGAACAGTCCCTGTCCAGGAGTGTCTCGAGAGCGAGGATATTCAACGCCTCGTATGGCCAGCACGTTCTCCAGATCTGAATCCCATTGAAAATGTTTGGGATGCTTTGGGGAGGAGTCTTGCTGGTCGCCAATGCTCTACAATAAACAAGGACACCCTCATCCGTGCACTGACAGAGGAATGGGATAAATTACCCCAACAGCTGCTTGATAATGTTGTGCAAAGCATGACACGACGTGTGGAATCTTGCATCGCCCTCCATGGTGGCCATATCCCGTGTTGACATCTTACGCCGGAACGCCTGCGGACGGTAATTGCATTTTTTTCACGTTTACGTATTCTGCACAAAATGGCCTGTTTGTCCCTTGAACACGTTCCAAAGTCTTCTGGATTTCAGAGCACAATAAATTGTCTTTCTTGTAATGTCCTGGCATTCAGACATTATTTTATTTCACTTGGCATCCAACCACACTTACTTTTTTATGCGCTATATAGCCGTTTATGATCCGTCCTTAGCAATTGTCCAGCAGTGTACATTAGGAGGGTTTGATGTTTAAACTTGCAAAATGCTACTTCCGGCATACATTGAAAGCCGCCACTGTAGGGAATAACTAGTGTCTTTACACTGGTATTTGAGTTCTAAATCTTTTAGGATTCTGATATGTTTTTAAGATTCTAGTGTATGTGAGGCGAAATTTTCCTTTTTGGTTATTTTCTTTCTTTTTTAATTTCTCTGCTCTGTGTCTGGCTGCCCCAGATGTGGCCTTGTATTTTCCTGCTTACTAGTTGTTTTTTTTTTTTTCTCGAACATGAGAACTTGCTAATTATAATTTGATCTAGAATGTTTTTGGGTCGTATGCGAACATTCTATGTAATTTCTGCAGTACATTATGAATTGAATCAAACACTTACTTTCCAATAGCCATTGTTCACTGCTAACTCATCCCTTTCATACAGTATATAGATGGCACTGCACTTTCAATTGGTCCCCATTGTTTAAGAAACACTAGCATTACGTTTACCACTCTAATTTCTTTGGTTTTGATTTTTTATTGTACTACCCCATCTATTACTTCTGGGCCACCTTGTATTTTGCTCGAAAAGTACGATCAGCTCTGTTTTGACATGTGTATACAAGGTGCGACAATAAAGTTCAGTGAATGCTGCCGTAACGCATAAAAGGAAAGGTTGTGAAATGTGCGGTAACTTGCACGACGTAGTAAAGTACATGAACATGTCCTTAACCAGAACGCAGCTGTGAGAAAAGGTGTAGCACAAAAAGCTAGATTAAGTGAAAAAATCAGGGCTCTGTCCGGACCTGAACTGGTTCAACATTTTTCTCCTGGATTAAAGAAAAACTTTCGACTCACAAAATGAAGACTGGCTTGTTAAATGATCACGTAGATCAGTGAGTGTGACGAAAGACAGGAAACTGCATCCATCACCAGATGCGTAGATTAATTAGAGCTGAAATCGAAAACCCAGGCTGTAAGATTAGTCTGAAATAGGCCGGTTTATTTCTGTAAAGATTGAAAGCTAATCCCGTTTCAACTTCGTTGGCTTTGATTTTTTTAACACTGACCGGTACAGTGGTTTGTGTATAACTACCCCTACGCACAGTTTTAATACATGATGCCCGCCATCTTCATGCTGTGGGATTTTTCTGAAATTCCTATGCGAAAAGGAAACTCATTTATGATCACATATACCGAGAACTGCGGCAGCGGTCAGCTTGACTGATATAAAGACTTCATGAAAAAGTTGCGTTAACTACTGAGACGTTTTTGTTTGGTGGTTTAACGCCTATCGTGACTCCCACGATGGGCTGTTAGCAGTCTCCCGTCCCTAATTTAGGACCACTTCCAGGTAAGGGAGTGAACCAGTGCCGTTAAGTAAACACAACATCCATGCCTGAGAGATTCGTATCCATATCGGAATAATGGTCAGAAGCCTAGCGCTTAGACCTCTGCGCCAACAGGGATTCAACATAAGGTCTTTGGATGTCATACGAAACCTGACTGTCGTTTTCGAGCGATTTATATACGTCGAGTTAGCAAATAAAACACGTAGCTTTTTTTTTCTTTTCCGAGAAATGTTTTTTTTATTTTTATTGGAGGTTTAACGACCAGTGAGCAACTCGATGGGCTATAAGCAGTCGCCCGTTACTAATTTAGGGCCACAGACTCCAAGGAAGGGAGAGAGCCAGTGCCGTAAGACAAACACAACATCCATTCCTCACCGGGATTCAAACCCGAACCCATCTCTCGGACAAATGATCAGAAACCTTCGCTTAGACCACTGCGCCACCGGGGCGGCTGAGAAATGTGTACATAAGCCGACTTTTCAGCTGTACGAAACCTGGTGACCGATCTTCTGGCTCGACTTTTGCTGCAACGGTGATTAAGTTCGAAGCATTTCTTTTTGGATCGAGGCTGCCTAGTTGTACTTACGTGTGGAAGAGGAAATGTGTTTACATTTGCAAAAGAAGTAAGTAGTCAGGTCTAAACCTCCTCTGTCGGAGGAATTCGTACGTGTTTCAGTGTTACATTCCGTTTACTTCTGAGGTAGTTCAGTAGAACAGCTTTGTTTCTCCAGAGGAAGCTTTGGTTTTCTGCTAAGTGGCTTACGTAGAACGGTAGATGGATATCTGAAACGGATCAGGTCTTAAAATGGAAAGCCAGCCTGATCTGTGCCTCTAAAGTTCGGGGCTGGTTTTTCAAATTAAGGCCCGCTCGGACCTCTACAAAAAGCGTGTCACGACAGCTGATGTAGGTGCACGTTGTTAGCGGGTAAAACCGAAGCTAAGAACCGATATCAAATTCTGCTTCAAATTTAAAAATCCGCATTGGAAACGCGTGCTATGTTGAAATCAGTTTACGGAGATGAAGCAATAAGTTTGAAGTGTGTTTTTCGCCGCCCCGGTGGCGCAGTGGTCTAAGGCGTTGGCCTCTGATCATTCGTCCGAAAGGGGTCCGGGTTCGAATCCCGGTGAGGCATGGATGTTGTGTTTGTCTTACGGCACTGGCTCTCTCCCTTCCCTGGAACCAGTGACCCTAAATTAGGGACGGGCGACTGCTTATAGCCCATTGAGTTGCTCACGGTGGTCGTTAAACCTCCAAAAAAAAAAAAAAAAAAAAAAAAAAAGTGTGTTTTCGATTGGTTCAAGCTTTTTCGCGAAGGAAGGGAATCCGCTGAAGACGCCCCTCCGTAATGGATGACCCGCGACCTCTAAAAATTCTGAAAACATTGAAAACGTGCGTGAGCTCATAACGAATGATCGTCGACTGCCTTTTTTTATGGAAGGTTTAATGACTACAGTGAGTAACTAGTGAGTAATTTCCTTCCCTGGAATCAGCGGCCCTAATTTAGGGCCACTGATTCCAGGGAAGGGAGAGAACCAGCGCCGTAAGACAAACACAACATCTATGCCTCACCAGGATTCGAACCCGGACGAATGATCAGAAGCCATCGCTTAGATTACTGCGCCACCGGAGCAGCTCGACTGACTGTGTGAATGATTGCTGAGGAACTGAATATTAATCATGAAACAGTCCGTACTATTTTAAAAGAGGATTTTGGGATAGCCCACATCTTCTAACAAAACAGTAATTTCCGCGGATTTGAGTAATGCGGTGATTTTATTAGCATGTGTGATGAAAAACCCTGATTCTTAGGGTCGACTGTGACAGGAGCCGAGACTAGATGCTTCCAATATGATCCTAAGACGCTGCGCCAAAGCATGAAATGAGGGAGTCTCATTTTTCCAAAGCGGCAGAGGCTTCGTCTCCAGAAGTTAAATGTGAAGACTATGCTTCTCATCTTTTTTGACGGAGACGGAATCATCCACAAGAAATTAATTTCAGAAAGGGAAAACTGCGAATGCTAAATTCTATCTTCAAGTTCTTACATGATTATTGAAGTGCATTCGTTGAGTACAGCCGTACTTTGCACAGTGCAGATGTTGATTTGTGTTGAACGACAATGCGGGGTCCCATGTGGCAGTGATAGTAAATAAATATCTTGCCGAACGAGCAATTGATGCGTAGAATAACCCACCGAATTCGCTTGATATGGCACCAGCTGTCTGCGTTTTGTTTCCCCGACTGAAATTAGGGTCGAAAAGGAAGATATTACCTGACATTTCGGATATTCAAACAAACGTGAAGACCCAGCTTTATACGATAACAGAGGAGGACTTTTCTCGTATCTTCCAGTAGTTAAACGAACGATTCTAGAAATGTGTTGTATTCGGGATGGTTTATTCTGAAAGCCAGTAAAGTAAGTTTTCTGAAATGTTACCTGTTCATTTTTACCGTGCATTTACCGAACTTCATTAAATCACCTTGTATTTTCCACTACCTGGCCTTAGAGAAATCTCACAGAAAGGTAAGGATTCTAATTTGTATCAGTACGTAAAGCAGATGTGTCTATTAAAACACAAACTAGTGCCATGGAATCGTAATTTTAAATATGCTGTCTTGATAGAAATAGTGACAGCTCGCAGAACAGTGCAACCAAGGAGGTTAGAATAAGATATCTGGATATTCCCTTGTTAATGGAGCAGTACCACTTTGCGTGAAGCCTATAATCGCAAGCGACAGCCGTAAAAGTATGGGAAAGCAGACGGTTTTCAAGACTATTGCAATTCATTTTGTGTTGGCCGAATAGCCGCCTTTCGTCGCAAATGTTTCCAATTTCGTATCATAATTTGCTGCCGATGTGTGAGAGAATGCAGAATTTATAAAATTCTTAATTATTTTGATGCTCCTTCGCATTTTTATTTTAAAGTGAAATACACGAACGTTAGTACGAATTCTAAACAAAATGTAACCCTAAAATTGAAACCTTTACTCGTGTAAGAAGTATAATTCATTCCAATTTGATATTAACACGATTTCTGCAACCCAAAACCACGCAATTCGAAAATATACACAGTTGAAGTTACATAAGTACATGTAAACAATGTCAGATTCTCACACCTTGCGGCTTTACGGTTAAGAGACTCAGGGCATCTCCAGAAGTATTATTCTAACCTTGAGTGCACCTGTCATGTGTTTTCAGCTGTGAAGTGTCTTACAAGTAACTCCCGATCATTTTGATCTTACCAACTATTTTCATAATTCGTATATCCACTTCTAATGAAACATTTTTTTTTCTTTTGCCAAGCAATAGTGTTTTCAGTCCCTCTGCGATGTGAATGATTTCTTCTGTTCACTGTGAATATCTTGCTATTTACGTTTTCCTCAACTCTGTGATTGATATTTGTGCCGCCCGGTGGCGCCGTGGTCTAGGCGATGGCCTCTGATCATTCGTCCGAACGGGGTCCGGGTTCGAATCCCGGTGAGGCATGGATGTTGTGTTTGTCTTACGGCACTGGCTCTCTCCCTTCCCTGGAACCAGTGACCCTAAATTAGGGACGGGCGACGGCTTATAGCCCCTTGAGTTGCTCACGGTAGTCGTTAAACCTCCAATAAAAAAAAATAAAAAAAAATTGATATTTGTACCCTAGAAAATGTTAACTGAATAAATATAAAATGTGACAGAGTAAAAAATTCTAATTTACAAATTTACTGCATTTTCAACATGGAAATATTCTATTTTCATTGGAATGTCAAAAATATCTAGCACGCCACATTAGCTACTGAATGTTTGCACCACCTATATACAGTGCTGTTTTTCTGGAGAAAAAGGTGCCGGACTCCAGTGTAAGTTACTAGTAAATATCTTTGATCTAATAAAAAGCCAATCAATTTATTGAACATAGTTCTTTCTTTTTTTTTTTTTTGATTAGAGGTTTAACGACCACCGTGAGCAACTCAATGGGCTATAAGCAGTCCCCCGTCCCTAATTTAGGGTCACTGGTTCCAGGGAAGGGAGAGAGCCAGTGCTGTAAGACAAACACAACATCCATGCCTGACCGGGATTCAAACCCGGACCCCTTACGGACGAATGATCAGAGGCCAGCGCCTTAGACCACTGCGCCACCGGGGCGGCCATAGTTCTTTCAGCCTTATTACTGTGGCATGGTACAATACGTAAAATTATTATTTGCATGCTCATATTATAATAAATTATTAAACCAAAATTCCGTAACCGTTTTATAGTACATTGTAAATGTTGAAATTAAAACCTCTGTCAAACTTACCCACAAAAGAGAGTTAAGTTTGAGCTAAGGATTACATTAAATTGAAGATCAGAAAGAAACTGCATTTTGCGAATAAAATACAGTCCAAAATGTGCTTAATTCATGACATATTTCTACCTTTTTTGTCCGCGCCTTGCTTTTCGTACGCAAAGTCCACTTGTGTCCTCGAAGGAGCCACGATCGGACAGAATTTATAGGAGCTGACTGGGTAAGCGCACATCCAATAATTTTTATCAGTAATAATGAGGTTACTGCTGGTGATTGAAAGAGAAGAGCTAACTGGAGTGATTATCAAGTTCGTCTGGCAAAATCCCCTTTCACATTCGCTTGAAGTTGCAAAGTTCACTTGAGCTGTAAAAGTTGTTTAGGTTTTTCTTTTCCTTAAAGTTGTAGGTATTCTCTAAAACCATGATCATTTCTTTTTTCACATTCTCCAGAAGGTACAGCAATGGTTTGCAAAGCTCACTTCAGTTGTAAAAGTTGCTTAGGTTTTTCTATTCCTTGAAGTTGAAGGTATTCTCTGAAACCACGAATCATGTCTCACTAAGCTAAGAGCTGTTAGATAACTCGCTGATTCCTTGTTCACAATATGGTAAATTTCCCTTTATATACACTGAAGAGCAATTTAATTAGAGACAGCTGGCGTTATGCAAATGTGGCACTGTGGGCGGCCCTGTAAACGGAAACGACATGACGTATGCAGCGATCCGACAATATAAGGAGTGATGCGACGGGAATCAGTAAGAGTCGGACGCAGTATGGGTAAGACGAAGGATCTAATCGCATTTGATCGTGGGAAAATTGTCGGTGCCCGACGAATGGGTCACTCCATCTCGGAAGTCGTGCAGGCACTGGGATTTTCACGAGCCACTGTGTCACGGGTGCACCGTGAGTACATCGAATCCGGTAAAACCATCCCTGCAAGGGCAAACTGCCGTGGACAACAGCGAGTGGACGAGCGGGGTCATCGACAGCTATCTCGCATTTTAACAGCGGATAGACGGGCCACAGTGCAAGAAATCACTCGGCAATTTAACGCTGGTGCACCAAAACGTGTAAGCAGCCACACCATCCAGAACCATCAGAAGCCATCGTCCCACGAGGGTACCGCTGCTGACCGCACATCACAGGATGCAAAGATTAGCATGAGCGCGGAAACATCGCCACTGGACCCTAGACATGTGGGAAAATATTGCCTAGACTGATGAGTCGAGATTCACGTTGGTACATGCGGATGGCAGGGTACGAGTACGGCGCAAACCACATGAAGCGATGGATCCTTCTTGCCAGCTGGGTACTCTTCAAGCTGGTGGGGGTGGCATTCTCGTCTGGGGACTGTTTACGTGGACTGAAATGGGACCCCTGGTAAGTGTGACATCGTCCCTCACAGGTCAACGTTACCATGATATCCTGGACGACCATTTGCTCCCCGTTTGTGCGTCGTCAACATCCCACTGGGGACCTCATCCTACAACAAGACAATGCACCGTGCCATCGCTCCCGAATTGTATGCGAATGGTTGGATGAACACTCCACCGACGTGACCTCGCTTCCTTGGCCAGCTAGGTCACCTGACCTCAACCCCATCGAGCACATCTGGGATGCCATCGAGAGAGATGTTCGAGGCTCTGACCCCCTCCATCAAATCTTCGTGAACTGTGGGAGCTTGTTCAGGGGTCGTGGATCCATATGGCTTCCCAACGCTTCCGGTGTCTTGTCGAGTCCAGGCCGAGACGAATCGCCGCCGTCATCAGTGCGAAAGGTGGTGCTACATGTTACTAGACATGTATCTCTAATTCAATTGCTCTTCAGTGTACAGTATAATGTACCGCTGTACTAATATTGATCAGTAACGGATCCAGCGGAGAGCGACTGGACCTGCCCTCTTCCCCCCAACAGATTTTTCTTTTTAAATTGCAAAGATCGTAAACAAATGATGTATTTATTTTTGCGAAATCATAGTAAGGAATGCGCAGAAAGTTTTTAGAACAATTAAAATTAGCTGTACATTTCGAGAATAAATGTTCTGTTCTAGCTTCAGAGAGAGAAAACTAGAGTTTCAGAAACAAAGTAAACTGAGAGCGGAAGGGAAAATATATTTTGATTGACCATGACAAGCAATGGTTGTGCTTTGTTTAATTTAATATTTACACAAACTTCCGATAAAAAATCGCCAGTAAGACAATGAATAGCGCAGGAATGACGTGATGAAGTGAAGCAAATGGAAGTTCCATTTGCTTCACTTCCATTTGCTTCACTGGAAGTTCCTTTCAAAAAGAAGTGGGGACCCTGCATTGCAAAAGAATAAACGAACATTTTAAAGAGGAATTACCGGTCGTATTGCGTAAGAATGATTCGATGATTCAAGCTGGAAATTTTCCTGTTAAATTAAGCCGCCCGAATAGAAGGGCTAAAATTTATTTTGAAATACTCTATCCAGACTTGATGTTTAAAAGGCATGGAGCTCGTTTCCGCGCAAAGCAGGCGATTGAACGTCGGGAAAATAATGCTGATAATTGTTTTTCCCATTTTGGGATTTAAAAATTTAGTACCATTTTTTTATGGAAAAAGTTCTTAAAAAGCCGTGAAATGCCAAGGAGGGGAAACTCTGCCATTCCGTGTGTGTGATCCTTCCACGAAATCTATCTATATTTTTTAGACAGATCAACCGCCCCCTTAAGATAAACTTCTGGACTTTTCCCTGTTTTACTGGGAAAAAAAAAACGTTTCCTTGTGCAACTTAACAAAAAATCAAAAGCAATGGGCTGGCTCTTGCCATCTTTCTCTTTCTGATATGTTACAGTAATTACACTGCTGGCCACCGAAAATGCAACACCAAGAAGGAAGCATCCGATTGGCCTGAAATTCGCAGCATCCGTCGCCCGCGAGAGGACATGCAAACGATTAGCATTGCAGGGCATATGCAAATCATGTGCGCCCGGCACGCCACCGAGAAGCACTATAAGAAGGGTGCACAGAGGGCGGGGTGTAAGTAGTGGAAGTGTGTTGTGCTGCCGGGCCTGTGCGTGGGAAGCTTCCTGATGCCTCGTCGCAAATACGGCAGTCATTCCAGCATGTTTGGGAGTTCGACAGAGGACGAATAGTGACTTATCGCGATAGCGGTTTATCGCACAGAGATATCGGCGCCCGTGTAGGACGACATCCAGCCACAGTGAGGCGATTATGGATTCGGTGGGTGCAGAAGAGACGGACGGACCGGCGTGAGCGATTGCTACAGCCGCGGCACACCACCGAACGAGAGGACCGGCATGTTGTGCGGCGGGCATTGACGGCTCGCACCGCCACATCACGAACGTTAGCGCAGGAATTAGGGTGTGTTGCGCAACAACCTGTGTCAGCACGTACCGTTCGACGTCGTCTGCAGGAGCAGTGACTTCTCGCACGGCGTTCATTGCTCCGATTACTTCTGACGTTACACCACCGGCGAGTGCGGCGGCAGTGGGCCGTTGAACGCCGCACCTGGACTACGGAATGGCACGACATTGTCTTCTCCGACGAATCCCGTTTCTACCTGCAACACCACGATGGTCGGATCCGCGTGTGGCGGCACCGCGGCGAGAGACTGTATGACGCCTGCATTATGCATCACCACACCGGTCCGTCGCTTGGCGTTATAGTTTGGGGCGCAATTGGATATGACACCCGCACCCCTCTGGTACGCATCGCCGGTACACTCAACAGCCACCGCAACATCTCCGACGTTTTGGAGCCTGTAGTCCTCCCTTACCTGCAGGACCTGCCAGCGGCCACGTTTCAACAGGACAATGCGCACCCGAACGTGGCACCCATCGTGCAAGAATTCTTCACGGCCCACCAGGTGTCACTGCTGCCGTAGCTCGCCTGTTCTCCCGATATGTCGCCCATCGAACACGTCTGGTCGCTGATCGGCAACCGAGTGGCCCGGCAAGCACCACCCGCGGCTCCGCCTGATGAACTGTGGCAACGTGTGGAAGCAGCCTGGACCGTCATACCCCAAGCTCACATCCAAAGCCTCTTTCGTTTGATGCGGCGGCGTGTAGCGGCCGTTATTGCCAGCCATGTGGGCTACACGAACTATTGATGTCTGCGTGTTCCGCAAGTCGCACGGGCCTGTAAGCTCAATCGTTTCATCTTTGTATTTGTTGTTATGTGTCCAGTGAATCTAGCTTTGCTATCTCGTGTCGTTCTTGGTGTTGCATTTTGGGTGGCCAGCAGTGTAAATTATGTTACATGATAGGGCTATTTTGTCTTACAGCATTGGCTCTCTCCCTTCCCTGGAACCAGCGAGCAAAATCCCCAAACCAAAAATAATAAAGTCAGCGTTTTCTGATACGCAGGTTCACTTGCTTCAGCCACGATCTGCCCATTTCTGATTTCATCCCATTTTGCTAATCCTGTGTTAGTTCATTCCGTCCAATTAAAATGTTAAGCAAGAAGCATTATTTTATGTAAAGCTGTTTAAATAAATGCTTTGAAATAAACCATAGTAATTTATATTAAAAAAAAGGATGATATTCACTTTTTTTTATTTGCTAATTTTAGATGCAATTTTCGCGAACAGGGGAATAAAAAAAACCCGGTTTTCTTGTGATTATGGCGGGAAAAGAAGACTCACTTGTTTACAGTAATAAAATTTTATTGTCTTATTATTTCACTTGTTTTTCCTGAGAAATCAGAACATAATACACAAAAAGATGCTGCATACTTTCCTGATTAAGATCCTTTTATGTCGAATAGTAACTTGTCTACTGAATATCCTCATTTTCGCATCCAACAAAAATGGCAGCTTCATTAAAAGAATAAAGACAGACTTTCCTCTGGATACCATCTGAAGCGTTCAGTGGATCTTTCTTTATTTTTGTTTCTTTATATACAAGGCCACATCAGTGCTTGTAGAATGAAGCACACAATACTATCATCATTAGAAACATGATGTGATTTTTTTTTATTTACATGCTCCTTCGGCATCCACTAATTTTACACATATTAATTGCTGCCAATTAACATGACTTCAAAGTTTGAGAAGTAAATACGCATTTTCTTTTGGTGTGTTGGGTGTGCTTTTAGCGCACATATAGAGTAGAAAACATTTTCACGAAGCCACTTAAACCTCCTTGCATCCATGCTCGATAGTTTGTTGCCACCTATGTGCGATATTTGTTTTCTAGAAAATGGAATGAAATGGACGAGCTAAGGACTTCCTCCTATATATACCTTTTCTCTTCCACCAGCTGTTTCTTTAAACGATTAGTTTTTATTTTCGTTACGTGTCACGTTTCAGAGCAGAACTTTCCCGTTCCATGAGCCGCGATGTTCAAGGCCTCTCCGTCGACTATAACAGAGTGAATGCATCCAACGAATCCTTTGTAGTAAGCAGATGGAAGTCCTTGTGGCAAACTAGAGCAGCCACCTGTTGGAGAAAAATGAGACAATACACAGTTAGTTTTTAATGTAATGCATAAAATTTGATCTTTTATCAGCTTTGTAACATGAAATTCAGAGATGATTACATTCCATGAGGTTTGATTACTGTTACTGAAAATACTACACCATAAATACAAGGTAGGTTCAAAAAGTTCCCGAAATCGTCCCCACCTGTTTGAATAAATAATCGCACAGGGCGTGGGGGGGGGGGGGATTCGATTTCAGAGGCTGCCAGTAGAGATAGGTCGGAAATGACGTAAAGGTTACTTTGTCACCATTACTGAAAAACCACTGTTACTTTTAGTCACCGTTGACTAAAAGTAACAGTTCAAACTCACTGATAAGAATGTCACCGTTAGCCGTGTCCGAGCAATATTTGGGGGTCACTGTACGTCATAGTTTTGATTACCATGTCACTATATCTTAACAGTTTGTCTCCTTCTCTGTTCTCCGTCTCTCCTCCGTAGCCTCAGAGATGCAATCCGAAGGAAACGTCTGGAAAAATGAACAACAGTTGTTGAAATAGTTGAACTACAGGCATTGCCAGAGGAGACTTTAGATCTTTTGGGGCCATAGGCGCTAAAAGGTTCAGGGGCCCCCTAACCTTTCTTATCCCTCCAGAAATTTTCTTCCGTCAAATTAACAAAAAAAAAAAAAAAAAAGAGGGAGTCAAGAAAAAGTTTTTTTACACTTCTTTAAAATGCCATCGCTTCCTATTATTATAACGTTCTGTAAGAAAGAGTGCTAGTGTAATAATTTTGTCTGTCCGTGCACATCGAACTTTTTGATTTCAGAGATATTTCAAAAAATATTTTTGCGGCTAATGGGAAATCAATGGATATCAAGTTTGGCACTTTTAATATCCCATATGCTTCATGCACTGCAGTTATCATAAACAGAATTTTGAGGGTATTTGGGAATCAACTGATGTTATGTTTGGCACTTTAAATACCCGTATCCCATTTGTACCTGCACTGCAGTTATCAGAAGCAGAAGCATACAAATTAAATGCAAAAGATCCGGTTTGAAAATGGAAAAGTAGAAACTGCAGTTTTTTGAGTAACAGTATCATTGAAACTTTTTATTGCTTTTTCAAAATCTAGTTTTAAGTAGATTTAAGGAATAGAAAAGGTGAGAGTACTTGACAATTATCAGTATTAGACCAAGGGCGCAGAAAGTAATGAGAAAATGTTGTTGCAATACAATATAAATTACTTTTAACACTGTTAAATAAGATAGTGTGATATTCTCAAATTTCTTTATTTTTTCAGCCTAAATGTTAATAACTCTTTTGGTTTAAGATGGTTTAGAGGGATTAGGGCCGAGAAAGAACTTGATTGTCCTAAGAAGAGTTATCCTGTGAAGAATATTTCTTTCTTCATTGATTATCCTACCACGAAGTAAAGAAACTATTAACAGCAAACACGCCCGATCATCAGAAAAGTTTTTACAAGTACTCCTCATCGCAACTCGGGAAGAAGGTGGGAAGGTTCCAACACAGATGTGTTGTTCCCTTGGCTGGAAGTACCATGAAAACAATTTATAGCACAGCAGGCCAGTTAAAAATTCGCCTAAAACAATGAAAAGGGTGGGAAGCGTGAATACCTTCTTTACCAACAACTGAAAGCAACTCAACATTATTTTAACCGTTCCTTTCAAAATAAGTACATTGATAAGAACTCGAAAATTTGGAATATCAGCAACAGCAAGAAAAAATATGGTTTTATTAATATCAGAAAGTAAAATATCAATTGACAAAACAAAGTAGTCGCTTTAAGGATTGATTTGCTTCGGTTCGTGAAAACCAAAGCTAAAAATCCAATTATATGTTTTCGGGGCCCCTCAAACAGCGAGGCCCTAGGCGCGCGCCTAGTGCGCCTAGCCGGAAATCCGCCCCTGGGCATTGCATACATATAATTCATTTAATTAAAAAAACAACGTTTATGAATGCAATTTTTACAATTTAAAGCCTACTATAGTTTCGCTGAAAGCTATGGTTCAGCTTCGTCAGGACTAAGCGTTTTCATTTCTTGCTTCTGACGATGTTACCAGTTTCACGTGTCAAACGCTTCATGCGACCATTAGATTGCAGATTGATGAGTGCTTTTCATGCGTTTGATAGGTATGGAGATGAAGATAAATCTTTACCAGGTTATATCGGATTCAAAATATGCATATGAAAGGCTTCTAAAAAGTCTAGGTCAAATATTGATTTAGGTCTATTTAACAGTTTGGCGTCATTAAACAGAAATTGGTGGCTATTTTACCAACAGTGCTGGGCTATGGAAGATTTTTTGATTCCACACTTTTTAATATATGATTGGTGTTCTTTTAATCTAAAAATAAGCAATCTCCCTGTCTGGCCTATGCATGACAGACCACATTGACACTGGATGCGATAGATTCCCCAAGAATTTATGTCAGGAATAAGGTCCTTTTTTGCAGAGTAAATCATCTTAGATACAGAAGTGAAGATAACTTTGAAATTTGATGACTTTAGGATTTTTGAAATTTGGAAACAAATTTTAGAGGTGAATGGAAAAACCGCCAAGTTTTGTTGAGAATTTGGAGAGATCGGCGTCAAGGTGGATATATGCTGAGGTTTAACACATTTTTTGATATAGCTGAGTCCACTAATGAGTGTTTGAAGCCTCTGTTAATAGCAATATGTCTGATGTAATTTAGTTCTTCCTCGAGACTCTCCTTTGTAAAACAGACATTTAAAGCTCGGTAGACATATGTATAAAATGCACTGGTTTTATATTAGATGGAATGATCTGATTTTGCGTGAGGCGGCAAACTAACAGCAAATGGTTTCCGATAACCTGGTAAATGATTTGCCGTAATCTCCATACCTATCAAGCGCATGGAAAGTGTAACCGGGGCTTCCATATTTATCAGAAACGAAATTCTGTAGCCATTTTTAGAAATGGCGAATCGTATTTATTTTATTTCATTTCCCGCCATTTGGATGGAAGGCCAGCAAAAGGCAAAGAAAGTATTTCCTTTCCCACGGGTCACAGCAGAGGGGACAACAGCAAAGCAATTAAGAACATAAGAGTTTTTGAGAGTGAAGGCGTGGCTGCGCTTTCTTGGAAAGAGTCGGACGAGGGGACAGTTTTTGAAGGGGGTTTCTGACTCCGGACATGAGAAGGACTCGGCGGCGAAAAGTCGGGAGAAGAAGTGAACATTTTTAGGAAGCTCAAAAAACCTCGGGGGTTTGTCGCAACAGATGAAGGAAGAAGTTTGGATAGCCGGAAAGAGAAAAAGGGATTTTCGACGGTGTAGAATACTGAGGGAGAACTAAAATAAGGAAAGCACGAAAATGACGGACAAAAGCTTGATGACATTCCCCATAACATCCGAATAAACGTTTTCCTCACTGCAAAATTTAGCCTCAGTCGATTCACTTTTCTATGCTTTGTATTGTATTTATCTGCTCTAGTTGGGAGAATTACGGATTATACCACCGATACCAAACTTACTGCTGAGCAAAATCTAACGAACCCTACACACAGGTTGCTGTAATAGAACTCAGCTCCAAACCCTGTAACATTTGAATGGCGCCCGAAAGCTCCAAGCCCTGTAACAAAAGCACTCATCAATCTGCAATCTATTGGCCGCACAAAGCGTTTGATACGTGAAACTGATAACATCGTCAGAAGCAAGAAATGAAAACGCTTAGTCCTGTTGAAGCTGAACCATAGCTTTCAGCGAAACTATAGTAGACTTTAAATTGCAAAAATTGCATTCATAAACGTTGTTTTCTGAATTAAATGAAACAAACAGTTGGTTTCCTCTTCATGTCGATGGGCTTGAATATCTATCCTTAATGGTCAAAAGGAACTTCGCAAAGCACATTGTGACGCTACTGGAGCATTCTCCTTATTCTACGGACTCGTCACCACCCGAGTTTTGTTTACTTGTTTCCGCGGTTGAAATATGCCCTAAGAGAACGATGATTCACGAGTGCTGAGAACTTAATCGAAAACGCGACAGAGGCACTGAAAGAAATTTCAAAGGATGGATTCGAGGAATTCTTCAAACAGCTTTGTGGACGTTGGCAAAAATGTGTAGCTGCCCAAAGAAACTAAAAGAAATGATGTGCAAATAACGGTAATTGTTATTGCTTTCTGTATACAAAGGAATTTCTGGGAAGTTTTTGAACCTACATGTATTATACACACTGAAGTGCCAAAAGTCATGGGATAGCAGTATGCAAATTTTTAACTGGCGCTGCCGTCGTATAAAAGCTTCGAAGCACGCCACGGTTTTTATCAGTTGCGAGGTGTAATATCATGAGTCAGGTTTTATAGCCGTCAGTAGGGTTATGGCAAGCCGACGTGAATTACCGGAGTTTGAACGAGGCATGGTAGTGGAAGCCAGACGGATGAGACATTCAGTTTCCGAAGTTGTGCGAACATTCAACATTCCTCGATCCACAGTGTCACGTGTGTACCAAGAATACCTCATGGCAGGTATTCCCACCCACCGTGGACAGCGCAGTGGTCGACCACGGGTACTAAATGACTGTGACCAGCGGCGTCTGACCAGGATTGTCCATGCTAACAGACAAGCGACACTGTCTCAAATAACATCCACATTCGATGCAGGAGGTACCAGAAACATATCCATCAGGTCAGTGCAGCGTAATTTATCTTCCGTGGGGTATGGGAGCAGAATACCCACCAGAGTGCTTTTGTTAACACCACGACATCAGACACAGCGCCTCACCTGGGCTCATGAACACAGTAATTGGACCATGGAAGAGTGGCAATATATGGCGTGGTCCGATGAGTCATGCTACTAGTTGTTACGAGCTGATGGTAGGGTTCGGGTGCGGCGCAGACCCCATGAGGCCATGGACCCAAGCTGTCAACAAGGCACTGTGCAAGCTGGTGGTGGTTCCATACGTGTGTGGGATGTCTTTACGTGGCACGGGTTGGGTCCTCTGGTCCTCGTAAATACGTCATTAACCGGTAAACGCTTTGTTGCTCTGCTGGGTGACCATTTGCAGCCCTTCATGGACTTCATGTACCACGACAACGATGGGATTTTCCAGGCGGACAATGCACCATGTCATTAGGCCCAAGTTGTCTAAAATTGGTTCGAGAAGCATTCTGGACAGTTCCGATGGATGGTGCGGCTACCACGTTCACCCGACATGAACCCAATATAGCACTTGTGGGACGTGGTGGAAAGGTCAATTCGCACCCGAGACCCTGCACCTACTGTACAAATACCGGGCAATTCCGGGCGGCTGTTCAGACGGCATGGCTCAACATCTCTCCAGAAGTCTTTCTGCCACTTGTAGAATCGATGCCACGTCGAGTGGCTGCATTTTGCCGGGCTGGAGGTCCTACACGATACTAGGTATGTATCCCATGACTTTTGGCACTTCAGTGTATAATACGATGAGTTTAAAATTACTTCGTTTAGTGGCGTAAGCACAGATATTCAATATTCGCAGAGCTTTCGCACTCCACAAGCAAGCTTCGTCTGGGCTTATTTAACAACGCTTAGAACAGTAATATACTACGTTGAAACGATTCAAAAATTATTTTGCATATACACTGCTGGCCACCCAAAATGCAACACCAAGAAGGACACGAGATAGCAAAGCCAGATTTACAGGACACATAACAACAGATACAAAGATTAAACGATTGAGCTTACAGGCCCGTGCGACTTGCGGAACACGCAGACATCAATAGTTCGTGTGGCCGCCATGGCTGGCAATAACGGCCGCTACACGCAGCGGCATCGAACGAAAGAGGCTTTGGATGTGGGCTTGGGGTATGTCGGTCCAGGCTGCTTCCACACGTTGCCACAGTTCATCAAGCGTAGCCGCGGGTGGTGCTTGCCGGGCCACTCGGTTGTCGATCAGCGAGCAGACGTGTTCGATGGACGACATATCGGGAGAACAGGCTGGCCACGGCAGCAGTGACACCTGGTGAGCCGTGAAGAATTGTTGCACGATGCGTGCCACGTGCGGGCGCGCATTGTCCTGTTGAAACGTGGCCGCTGGCAGATCCTGCAGGTAAGGGAGGACTACAGGCTCCAAAACGTCGGCGATGGTGCGGTGGCTGTTGAGTGTACCGGCGATGCGTACCAGCGAAGGGCGGGTGTCATATCCAATTGCGCCCCAAACCATAACGCCAAGCGACGGACCGCTATGGCAATGCATAATGCATGCGTCATACAGTCGCTCGCCGCGGTGCCGCCACACGCGGATCCGACCATCGTGGTGTTGCAGGCAGAAGCGGGATTCGTCAGAGAAGACAATGTCGTGCCATTTCGTAGTCCAGGTGCGGCGTTCAACGGCCCACTGCCGCCGCACTCGCCGATGGTGCAACGTCAATGGTAATCAAAGCAATGGGCGCCATGCGACAAGTCCACGCTCATGCAGACGACGTCCAACGGTACGGGCTGACTCAGGTTGTTGCGCAAAACACCCTAATTCCTGCGCTAACGTTCGTGATGTGACGGTGTTAGCCGTCAATGCCCGCCGCACAACATGCCGGTCCTCTCGCTCGGTGGTGTGCCGCTGCTGCTGCAATCGCCCACGTTGGTCCGTCCGTCCCTCCTTCACACATCGTATTCATATTCGCCTCACTGTGGCTGGATGTCATACCACACGGGCAGCGATGTCTCGGTACGATAAACCGCTGTCGCGATAAGCCGCTATTCGTCCTGTGTCGAACTCCGAAACGTGCTGGAATGACTGCCGTATTCTGCGACTGAGCATCAGGAAGCTTTCCACGCACAGGTCCGGAAGCACAACACACTTCCACTACTTCCACCCCGCCTTCTGTGCACCTTTCTTATACTGCTTCCCGGTGGTGTGCCGGGCGCACATGATTTGCATGTGCCCTGCAATGCTAATCGTTTGCATGTCCTCTCGCGGGCAACGCATGCTGCGAATTTCAGGCCAATCGGATGCTTCCTTCTTTGTGTTGCATTTTGGGTGGCCAGCACTGTATTAGAAAAAGTGCTGAGTACTTTTGGTTGTTGCTTTTGATGTCTGCTCAGAAGATGTCGCCAGGCATCGGACAGGTTCAAGGTTAATTTTTTTTTGAGGTTTAACGACCACCGTGAGCAACTTGATAGACCATAAGCGGTCGCCCGTCCTTAATTTAGAGGCAATGGTTCCAGGGAAGAGAGAAATCCAGCGCCGTATGACAAATACAACATCCGCATCCATACTTCATAGGGATTCACACCCGGACCCTCTCGGACGAATGGCAAGCAAGGTTAGGTTTCCCGCCGTCCAGGTGGCCGAGTGGTACGAGGTGCTGGCTTCTAACCATTCGACCGAGATGGACCCGGGCGAGGGTCCATCTCGGTCGAATGGTGAATGCATGGTGTTGGTGAGTGGATGGTGTGTTTGTCTTACGACACTGGCTCTTTCCCTTCCCTGGACCCGTTGTCCCTAAATTAGAGACGGGCGACTGCATATAGCCCATTGAGTTAATCAGTGTGCTCGTTAAAAATTTTGTTATACGGGTAAGGCTGAGTTGGGATTTCGAAACTTTCCAACACGCTGTGCCAATCTAGTTTGTGTAAGGCGCTATAGCCAACCACGGAAGTTCACGTGAACTGAAGCGGGTGTAATTGATTACTCTTGTTGATCTATATTAGATGTCCTGGATCAGGGTATATTGTTTTCTGCTCTTTCGTAGAAAGCCTGAATAATGGCTACACCAGGGCTACCTCTTTTAGATGTACGCATTTAACAACGGAAACTAAAAAAAAAAAGTGTGCTAATTGTCTTTAAAGGAATTTGGTTAAAAATAATTTTTTTTTCAGCAGGTAAGCTTTGCAAGCTGCCTTGATAGCCGAGTGGTCAGAGGCGTGGGCATCTGGCGGGTCTTTTAGATTAGGGCTCGAGGTACTGTCACCCTCCTTTCCCTGGAATCAATGGCTCTAAAATAGGGACAAGCGGTTCCTTATAGCCTTAGATCCTCAAGCTGGTCTGTAAGACCTGAAAAAAAAATCTTATCAGGAATTAGAATGCAGCGTAGCATTCTGACTTATCGAAAGTAAAATAACAGAGAAATGTGCAGTATTTAGTCATTTACTCCTTTGAGAAAGACGGGGTTTGAACAACAAAAATACAGTTTGGCTGTTCATTTACATTAGGAAGCTGAGAGGAGGGGTGTTAATTAAATCTTGAAATAAATTAAGAGGTTTTAGATTTTCATTCATCGTACGAATATCATCTTATCTTGTCCATGCGGCCACTATAATTCTTTTGTTGCGATCTGTACAACTCTATATTACGCTGAATTTGGGCTGCATCAAGATTTTAGTGTCGTCCCGGTGGCACAATGGTCTAAACGCCGGCATTGTTCTGAAATGAGTCCGGGTTCGAATCCCATGTGAGGCATGAATCCTGGTGTGCTTGTCTTACGGCACTGGCTCTCTCCCTTCCCTGGAGCCAGTGGCCCAAAACTAAGAACGGGCAACTGCTTATATCCCATTGAGTTTATGAAGTATTACAGAGGTGACGCACATGTTAAGACGGCAAGTAGCAGTAATAAGCTACGCCGATGTAGCTCAATTGGGAAAGCATTCGGCTCCGGAGCAGAAGGATGTGGGTTCGAATTCTGCCAACGGCAAATTTGGGTTTTCACATTGGCGCCCAAACGTAAAAATGAATCTCTTGGCAGTTAGGTTCTTTGAAATATGTGTGATGTTCCACTTACACATCATCTGGAATTAATAAGAATTCCTTCACCGCTTTAAAGTATGTGTGATGCTTCTTCCACACATCGTCTGGAATTAGTGAGAATTCCTTCTTCTACAGAGAGTTATTTCAAGTATAATTTGTGACGGACCCGAAACTTGCAATTTCGTGCCCCCGCCTTTCTCAAGGGGGAGAATATATGTGACGTTACTACAAAGGTGAAGCACGTGTCAAGACGGCAAGTAGCAGTCATAAGCTCTTGCTGGCGTAGTTTAATTGGGAAACATTCAAATCCGGAGCAGAAAGATGTGGATTCGAGATCACCATCGGCAGATTTGGGTTTCACAAGTTCGTTAAACCATAAACAAAAAAATTATTTGAGTTATGCCTTCTGGATTATATGAACAATCAAACAGACTAAACCATAATCATGCAAATGGGCTTGTTTTTACTTTTATGTATTGAAAGCAGGGCTGTAGTGGAGAGTATACGGCGGTATACCCTCTGCTTTTTTGACAGAATGGCATATACCTTCAATATCCGTATTATCAACAGAACTTCAATCTCGAACAACATTGCTGCCAAGAGCTGAACATCTAATAAAAAGAACCATAAGAATTATAGAGAGCTTCGGAGAAAATCCTTGGAACGAGGAATTATTATTTAAAAATATTTCATTGATTCCTAACAACAAAATTGTACCTATTAACCAAACCAGTTTATTCAAAGCACGGTTGACAGGATGAAATCAAGACTGTGTTCAGATTCAAACAGTGAAAATGAACAACTTCTTAAAGATATTTCTTCATTACAGTGAATAAATATTAAAACAGGCGACGTGTGCTATGGAGAACTAGAAACAAGGTGAATCTGTAGACGTTTTAATGTTGATGAAATGCAAGTTACTTAACATTATAACCGATCTGAGAGCATCTTTGTTAATCTCCAATGTATCTAACCCGATGTTCATAAATTCAAATGGACCGCCGATTGAACGATTTAATCCAAAAAATATGTAAGATCTTGGTTGATGAATCATCCTTCAGCAACTGATAGTAGATCAAGAGTTTCTTCTAGAGTAGAATAGTGCTGTAAAAGACTTATCTCGTCAGGCTTTTTTTTTATTGGAGGTTTGACGACCACAGTGAGCAACTCAATGGACTATAAGCGGTCGCCCGTCCCTAATTTAGGGTCACTGGTTCCAGGTAAGGGAGAAGAGCCAGTGCTGTAAGACAACTGTCAACACAGCATCCATGCCACACCAGGATTCGAACCCGGACCCCTTTCAGACGAATGATCAGAGGCCATCGCTTAGACCACTGCGCCACCGGGGCGGCTCAGACTTTATGGGATATATTTCAGTAAAAATTATAGTAATCTTGTGCATGCTCTTCAACATGTCATCATTGACAGGAGAGGGGAGAAGATACTTACTTATTCATATTGGTAAATGAGCTCATAGTCATAATTGTTGAAAAAGGCAAGGTACCCCCACGAGGGTACCGGATCTTTTTTTTTTTTTTTTTATCCATGTAGCATAACTTCTGATTTTTTAGGATTTCCACATAGTATACCCTCTGCTGATTTTACGACTACAGCACTGACTGAAAGTTCAGAGATACGTCATTCAATTGTGAAGGAGTTGGAGAGAAGTAAAGACTAAACTTTGGCGACTTTCATTTTAGTCTACTTAAAATGACGACAGTTCGCGTGGTCGAGACTTAAATAAATGTATGCCCACTTAAAACGACGACAGTTCGCGTGGTCGAGGCTAATTTAAATGAGACGTCTAACTGTTTGTGTAAGTTGTAATTATTAATATGCATTACATGGGATGATTCCCGGGGATTGAATGGTCTTCCCTGGAACCAGTTGCCCTAAATAAGGGACGGCGACTGTTTATAGTCCTAAGAGTTGTTCGTGGTAGTCGTTAAACCTCGAAATGAAAAATAAAATTGAATGAAATTTGTCATTAACTTCCAGTTACTGCTTTTAATAACCGTTTCCAGAGTTAGATGGTTCGAAGGGAGTTTTTGTAGGTGCTATTTTCTTTTAACCATGTTTAGAAACATTGTGCAGGAAATTTCCAAGAAATTTAATACACACCTATCCATAAGACACCATCAGTGTTTAGTTGAGCATCCTCAGGCGCTGATGTCACAACCATTGGCGTTGAATCATCAACCTGAAGCATTCCATGTCGATTAGACCTAAGAAATGGGAAAAATACAATTCATTATATAACTCAACATGCGATAAATGCAATATCGTTCTTACTGTCTCAGATGAATCAAATATTCAGATAATACTAAATTTCTCAGCTGGTTTATTTGGTAATTTACACATAAATTTACTACAGCAAATCTTTAGTTGAAAGTAATAGAAAACAGCCATTTATAAAAGTGTATTGAAAAATCATATCTAATCTTCATGTCCGATGAAATGTATCTGTCATCACCGATGGACGAGTGGTTTGAGGTGTTGGTTAATCGTGGGAGTTAGACACGGGCTTGAGTCGTAGATGAAACGCTTTTTCTTCCGTTAAACATCGGAAATAGAAAGGAAAGAAAGAAATACCAAAAGTAATTGCCAGCTGACTCAGAGGTCGTATCTAACCTCTTCGATATTTACGTAAGTATACAGCAAGCATATGATATATTTGCTGTGGTAGGAAGATATGAATGGCCACAATATCTTTGGTGCTTCAAAAAACGTCAGGAATGAAACACGTAAGTCTACAACCCTCTGCTAGCTGTGAAGAAGCCTGATAGTCGAAAAGAGCCTGCCTCAACTGGTTTCGAAAATTGCTATCAGACGACTGAAGAAGCAGCACATAAACAAAGTGTCCTTGTAGGCCTCTAAGGTTCGATGATGCCATGATGATGGACATGTTTATTTGTGGAAGCAATTGGCCGTCCAACTGGGACTGACTCATTCAAGCTTTCGTCATCCTGTTTTGGTAACAGGAAGTGTCCAAGTCCAGCTGGTGAGTTGAAAAACTGTCGCCGCAAGACTGCGTGCGGCACGCCAGTATCTTCCTTCCGTTGCGAAGAAATCAACGCAATGAACAATTTCCCGAGTGCATTGTTACCGGAGCAAAAAGTGGGTCCTCTACAAAAACTTTAATACCCTCGTACAACATTGAGTGAAGCAGTTCAGGTTCTCACAAGCCAGAAGTAGTGTGCCCCAGCGGAAGATCATGTTGAGAGTTTTGGTGCGGTATCAAAGGAATTATTCAGCTAGAGTTACTACCACCAAAGGAATCCATTACTGCTGAGATATCGCATCAACTCGACCATTTGAAGACTGTTTTACAGTGTAATCACCACCGACTCTCAGTCGAACTGGAATCGTGTTTCATCAGGATGATGCTGGATCCCATACGTCAAAAAGGACTGTCAAAAAAAAAAAAAAAAAAAAAAAAAAAAAGAGAGACTTTGACTGAGAACTAATGCTCCATCCACCGCTTTCGCTGAATTTGACCCATCGACCTTTCACTTTTTATCACTTTTGTAGCAATAATTCTACGGAAAAATTTTAAGCTGGAGGAAGAACTCCAGAAAGTACCGGTTAGTATTTCTGCTTGAAACCTTCAAACTTTTTCTTAGCGGGAATTGAAAACCTGTTGGCAAGATGATAAAATGTCACTGATACCTATCGTTTATACATTGTCTATTTGTACATTTTTATGTCATCGTTATTTGCGGTTAGAAAACGACTTAGGGGTAACAGATATTTCTGTTATGCTGGCCCCGTTACCAAGTGTTCAGAAGCGCGTGCTTCTGGCTAATCCTCTGAGCAAGAGGAGGCGTTAGTCTCCCATTTTCCGGAAATTTCCCTATGCATCTCGGGAAAGGGAAAAGGAAGGCTGTTTTTGTAAGTCTAAATTTTAATTTTCCTTTTTGGTTTCAAAGGGGAAAGGGGGTGTATTTTTTTATTCTCTTAGATCAAAATTATTAGGTTTCCAGTGCAGGGAGCCTAGTATTAATGCCACTCTTGAGCCCGTTTTATTTAAAATTTATTTCTTGTTATATTTTTTTTTATGTGGAATTTTTTACATTTTATTTTCATTGTGATTGGGAGGGGACTTGATATTTTTCTCTATTTTATTTTAAAGCCCATTTATTCAGGATTCAGTTAGACGGGATTCAGCCCTTTCCAAGGATGCAGCGAATTTAAAACGAGCTATATAGCTTCAGTACAACTTCTATGGGGCATTTCATTTAGGAGAAAGTAATGGTCGTCCCTAGTTGATGTGTTCCTAGGACGTCCAGGAGTAGGACTTTTAAAGATGTTTTGGTTTGTTTCAAATCGACTGACAACGCCACGATCCACATTTAGCCATGTGGCTGCCTCGGACTGACTTTTCCTGGCATCAAGAGTCCCTATTGTCCTCCAACTTATTCCTTTACTAAAATGATTTATTCGAGCTATCATCTAATGGTTTGCTATCTCAGATTTCGTACAACGGGACTCTAATACCAAATGAAGCGCACCTGGAAATAAGGATGTTTCTTATACAGTAATACCCCGAAGTTACGTAATAATTCGTTCCTAGACCGACGACATTAGTCGAAAGGATTTTTCCATAGGCGCAATATTAAAATTAGGAGGGTCGTACCGGACAATTAATTTTCTCCAAAAAGTAAAGACCATATTCATTTGTACTTAACGAAAATTTAGAGATAACATGAATAGAATTAAAATTTGTGACAATTGTCAGAGTCAATTACAAAGATTATTAGTACTCACATATACTATATTCATAATTATGAAAGGCGATACTATATTCATAATTTGTGGCTATGCAAAAGTCTTTGAAGACTGAAAGAAATTCATCACTGAAATCTGGACCGACAAGACTTCCTTTTCCCCCTTAGAATCTCCTCATAGCAGTATTCACCATTTCCATTCCTTTTCTGATTGTGGCTATTCGCTGCTCGCCAGAATCAATGTCCTTAAGCATCTTCATCCCAGCTTTGATGAGATTTAGCTCCTCGTTCAATTTTGACCCCGTCATTGTTCTTTCCGTAGGCTTAGGGTCAGATTCCTCGGTTTCTTCAAGAACTCTTTGGTTTCGAATTTTTGGAAGATCGCCACGTGCTCCGCTCACATACGCATCTAGGATTAATACCAACCCGGCATTCCAACGCCTCTAGCTGCGTCAGCGCGTTCTCCCCCACGCTACACGCCACAGAGGGCGCAGTGAAACATAAATCACCCCTCCTTTTTCCCGAGCGCGTGATGTCAACATACATACGATTCTTCCGCGGATTCGCGGAAATCCATTTTTTTTGTCGTCATTTGGGTCATTTCCGAGATCGATGCAAAAATGAAGATAATTTTTGGAGGGATTAATGGGAGGCGTCGTTTTCCATTCAAGAACGGTATTTCGTTTTCCAAAACTTTCAAAAACCGAAGTTAAACGGAGTGAAGATTTTTCCCGTAATCATATTTTTTTCTCGCAGTCTGTATTGTTGTTAAATATCATTTTATTGCATAAATGTTTGTATTTCAGCATGAAACTGTGGGCAAAGATTTTCGAAAACGGAAGTTAATAACAGCGCGAAGATTTCCTTGTAGTCTTCAGGCATGAGATTCTTCCGCGGATTAGAGGAATTGCGCCATTTCCGTTATCATTTGGGGCATTTTCGAGATCAATGCACAACTGAACATAAATTTTGGGGAGATTGGTGGTGGGAGGGAGGGATTCAGTTTCCGTCTGAGAACGGAATTCCGTCTTCCGGAACTTTCAAAAACGGAAGTTTGACGGTGTAAAAATTTTTCCCATAATCGTAACTTATTCTTTCGCAATGTTCCTTCTGCCCAGCATTATTGTTAAATATCATTTTTCCCCCTAAATATATGTATTTCAGCTTAAAAATGAAGAAAAAGTTTCCAAATACGAAAGAAGGGCGAAGCAAAGATTTCTTCGGTAATCGTAATACAGGGTGCCATAAATTCCTTCTCACATTACAAAAATTAATATAAAAAAATATATTACAGTTACAAGAAAGTGATGCTCGACAATGCTGGTGCACAAGTAAAGTTTTTTTTCCAGTGTCAGTACACCTCCACACGGGCACCATTTGTGGCCTAAAGGACATCTAAGCGATATTCGATTTCACACCATATTTTGTTTAACATCTCAGCAGAGACAGAACCAATGACGTCCGTCATTCTGCTCTTGAACGTTTCGACATCTGGAACACTGCTAGAGTAAACTTGGTCTTTCACATAACCCCACAGGAAAAAGTCTAGTGGGGTTAGGTCGAGCGATCGCGGTAGCCATGTCATGGGACCGTCGCGACCAATCCATCTGTCCTGAAATGTGGCGTTCAGGAACTTACGGACCATTATTGACCAAAATGGTGGGGCACCGTCTTGTTGGAAAATAACCGAAGGTTGGAGTGTAGGCAACTGAGGTGATACAAAAAGTTCCTGCATGTCCAGGTACACGTTACATGTTACCAAGGGCTCTTTAAAAAAGAAGGGTCTGATGATTCTGCCATGCATCAAACTGCACCCTACGTTCACTTTCAGGCTAGTCCTCTGTTGTTCAGTGACATAATGGAGATTTTCCGATCCCCCAGATTCGCACATTGTGCCTATTTACTGTACCAGAGACGTGGAATGTGGCTTCATCTGAGAAACAGACACGGTGCAGATAATTACTATCATGAGCTATGCGCTGCAACATCTCCGTCGCAAATGCAGCACGGCGAGGACGGTCATCAGGCTGAAGAGCTTGAACGATCTGTACCTTATAAGCATACAGATGAAGACATTTGTGTAAAATTTTGTGAACCGTGGCACGAGGAATCCCAGTTTCCAGTGGATTTCCTGGCGCTTCGCAGAAATGTCTCCAGCTGTCTGTTGTGTAACCGGTAGTCTACCCGCTCGGGGGTGATCGCCAACAGTACCCGTCGCTTTGAACTTTTCATACCAAGCTTCTATTCTTTTTTGGTCCGGTAGTGACCGTCTGTATTCTATTCTTTTTTGGTCCGGTAGTGACCGTCTGTACTCTATTCTTTTTTGGTCCGGTAGTGACCGTCTGTACTCTGTTTTTTGAAATGACGCTGGGCCGTAACCGCCGATTTGGTGTCATGGAACCGCATCTCGCACGCCGCTTTTTCTTGCATGGAAGCCATTATCGATGAAATGCTCCTCCTATTCAGCAGTAGCGCTCACCTGAAGAACAGAAAAAACAAACCTTTATGAGTGCTGATATATTATGTTGCCAACCATTTTTTTTAACTTACATATATTTTTTTATATTAATTTTTGTAATGTGGGAAAGACTTTATGGACACCTTGTACTTTTCCCCCAAGAGATTTTCTCACTGTCCTGTGTCGTTGTTAAATGTTACCCCCCCCCCCTCTAAATATTTGCGTTTAAGCTTGATAAGGGAGGGGAAACTTTCGAGAAATGATGCATGATGTTCAAAGTATTCATATTCTCAAAGTTATTCAAAATAATACTCTGGCGGAAAGTAAAAAAATAATACCAATAAGGAATTGGCGGACGATCATGAGATTTACATATGTTAATGGAGTCGAGTTTACGTAGGTGTGATGTTAATTTCGGGACCAACCGGTGAGCGCTTACGCCACAGCACAGCATAATATGCAAATTATCGTCGGTGGTATTTAAGGAGTACGGCGAAGTGAATGTAATCAGTCGTCGGCGTACGGACACGTGCGAAGACCCTGAAGAAGCTGCAATGCCTGGACATGGAAGACGTGTATGATTTCAGCAGTTATCGGACTTTGAGCGAGATCGTCTAGTCGGACTCCGCGAGGCCGGGTGGTCGTATCGTCATATTGCGGAGCGAATTGGACGGGAAGTATCGGTGGTGGTACGATGGTGGCGTAGATGGTCCGAAGAACATTCCCACACGAAAAGACGTAGAACCGGGAGTCACAGACGGACTGATGAGCGGACCGATCGACGCATAAGAAGAGCTGCGTTGTCAAGCAGAACAAAATGTTGCACCTGAGGTGACTGTGCGAACAATCCGCAACCGTCTACTGGATGCAGGACTACGTGCACGTGTGCCTCTGGCATGTGTACCTCTGACTCCAGCCCACCGTCAGGAACGGCTGCAGTGGTGTCGCCAACGTCTGCACTGAAGAACGCAATGGCGATCTGTCGTGTTCAGCGATGAAAGCAGATTCTGCTTGGTAGCCTCCGATGGCCGTATGTGTGTTCGCAGACGCACAGGGGAGTGTCTCCACCCTTCTTGCATCCGCCAACGACACACAGGGCCTACACCTGGTCTCCTGGTGTGGAGAGCGATCAGTTATCACTCCCGTACACAACTAGTGTTTGTACCGGGTACGTTGAACAGCACCTCCTACATCAACAACATCATTCAGCCCGTTGTTGTGCCATTTGTAAGGTCGGTCCATCGTAGTGTTTTCCAGCAAGATAACGCACGCCCACACACGGCACGTGCAACGCAACATGCACTTTAGGGTGTGAGACAACTTCCATGGCGTGCACGTTCACCGGATTTGTCCCTCATTGAGCACGTGTGGGATTTTATGGGACAACGACTTATCCGGTCTCCACGGCCAGCCACGACCATCCCCGACTTACGCGTCCAGGTTGAGGATGCTTGGAACTCAATACCCCAAACTTACATCCAACATCTGTACGACAGACTCCATGCCAGAATTGCACAGTGTGACACAGTTCATGGCGGTTCAACCTCGTACTAACCATGTTATATGGAAATGTTATTTTTCAGTTTACCAGCAAATACAGCTGTATTTTGCCATAATGTTTTGATCACGTTATCCTCTGTATTCCGTTATTATGCTGTATAAATTTCGTTGGTATCAGACGTCTCCTTCTTGGTGTTCTTTTTTTACTTTCCGCCAGTGTAAAAGCTTTGATATATGCATTCACGGTCATTAAGCTGAAAGTTCTTTCAGCATGATGGATAAAATTGTCATCTGAGGGAATAAGAAAAAAGAAAAGAAAAGTGACAATAGAGAAATGAGAAGCAGACTAATATCAACAGAAAATAAAATTAAGCAATGGATGCTGTGCAGCTGCAAAGTCAACAATATTGTGTTTGAAGCAATGCCTTTTAAAACCATATTATTTTGCTTTGATTGAATAATTTCATATTGTGAACACAGCGACGTGCTCCAGTTTCATATTAACATAAACTACAGTGAACAATTCCATCTCGTGCTGTGTTATATTCACACTTTCACGCCACGCGTTCTGATTTTTCATCCGCTTAAAAAGTTCAGCTTTTTTGTTTCTTGGTCGATCTCATGTACGTGTCAAAAGCGAGCAAAAAAAAAAAAAATATCGTAAACCCCACCTATTTTGTACAGTTTGGGCCACACGACATAAGTGCGGGGTGACGTAAATCGGGGATTACTCTACTGAACTGTTAGGCATGTACGACAGTGTGTCATACAAATTTCGTTTGCAGATTTGGAATCAGTGTAATGATTTATTTTAAATAACAGTACACTTTTGTTCATTCCTTTTAATTATCTCAAAAGATTTGCGGATTTTTTGCCTTTGTTGCTTAAATTTTGAGCACCAGCACATGCACTCTTAAACAAGTTAGTAAAATCATGCAATGCATTGATTATGATACGCTTTTCAACGTACCAGAAATCATTACTCAAGTTATTACTAAAGTTAAGAGGATAATGGCGGTGTAATAAATCTCGCTATTGTGCCCTGAACTTTGACGCCATTTTGATGATATTAAACAGAATTGGTTCAGTATACCTCCGGAAGAACATACTAAAGTTTTGTCGCAATAGAAGCATTTTTAGTCAAGTTATGAGGATAATGGCTGTGGAATAAATCTCGCTCCTGTGCCCTTACCTTTGACCCCATGTCGATGATATTGAACACAACCGGTTCAGTATACATCCCGAAGAACATGATAAAGTGTCGTCGCAATCGAAGCATTTTTACGTAAGTTATGACGCATAAGGACGATGGAATAAATCGCGCTCCTGTGTCCTGACCTTTGACCTCATTCCTCTCATTTTCAATATGGTTCGTCCCCAGTTGTCTCCTATACCACATATTAAAATTTCATCGAAATCGAACCATTGTTACGCGAGTTATCATGCGGACAGACAGACGGAGAAAGCTGGAGCATATACGCTTTTTCAACCTACGGTTGGAAAGCGTAAAAAAAGCTACATCAAGAAATAGTGCTGCGATTTTAATGCAAATTGGTAGGCAAGATTGTAACGAGCATATACTTAAGTGATTCCACTATCGAAACTATCCACTAAAATCTGAAAAATAACTGCGTGAATGCGGTGATCTGTGAGTAAGAGATCGATTCGTCTTTCCAAGTGGCATTGCCACAAACTGTTCAAAAGTGACCCCGGGAGAAAAATCATCACAGGTAGAATGCGAAGAACCCGTAAGCTCTGCGATCATCATCAGCTAATAGACTCTGAAAGAAGACGCATTACAGACAGGCCTGTATGAAGCCGGCTTGTCGACTTGTATTGCGTCACATGTTGGGTACATACCACAATGCTACAGACCGTCGTTGCTTTACACGGTGGATGAGAGGAGGCACTCACAGCCGTTCGTTTGGAGGTGGTTGGACTACAGCATTCACAAGACAAGAGGACTGTTTGATTCAACGACATGACTTTAAAGAACCGACAACATAGCTGTCAGCCATGAGAAGGGCGGTGATGCTGAGTATCAGGCACCGAAACACATGGCAAATCATTTGAAACTTTCTGCAGGAAACAAGCTTGCACAGACGCCGTCCATTGCGTTGTCTACGATTGATATCTACCCACTATCTTCAGCTCTTGGAGTGGTGTCGCTCCTTAGCAACGTGATTTGAAGAATGGTGTCGTGTGGTGTACAGTCATGAATCTTGCTTCTGCCTTCAACAAGATAGTAGTCGTATACAGGTGTGGCGTCGAAATGGTCAATGCAACAATCCAGTGAATATCATCGAACGACGCACCGCTAGAACAACTAGCACTATCATTTGAGGAAATATTTCCTATGATTAGTTTAGTGTTTATTACAGGAACTCTGATGGCTCGTAGGTATGTCGAAGAAATTCCCGAGCCCGTGCGATACCATCCTGGGCAGGGTAAGACAATGACCACCTTTATACTGCAAATACATCGAGGCAATGTCTACAAGCTGTCAAACATGCCACACTAGCCAGCCAGATCCCCATATTTGTCGCCCATAGAGCATCTTCGGGACATTATGGGACGACAGTTCCAGACTCAGCGTCAACCACCTTCGACAATAGATGCCTGCGACACCATCTCGATGAAATGTGGAGATCAGTGCTTCAGGACACTATAAGACGTCTGTATATCTCTATTTCGAGGTGGGTGGTCGAATAAATTGCTCATGGGGGGGGGGATTACTTCATACTAGCATGGCTCTGCAAACAGCTCTTCTAGAATTGCTTTTATTTCTGGTTACCAGAAAATGTGTTGTCATTTTTCACCTCTCTACTATACTGTGTATCCAGTGAGTTTCGCAGAATTTACGACATTACTACTTGGCGGTGTATGTTTTTTGTCAGTTTATATGCTCAAATATGTTGGATCAACCCATGGGTATACTAACCTCAATCAAATTGCAAATCAACTGATCCCTGCGCCAGGTGAGATATCCTAATTATTTTGTGAGAGCTGAATTTGATGTCTTGCAGTTATCTTTCTTTAATAAATAATGTGCAGCAACTGAGGAAAATAAATGAAACTGTACGTCCTGTTTGTAACTGAAATAGAAATCTTCTTACCTGTCCACAACGGCACGATGCCACTGACCATTGTCCACTGCAACCGAGTGGCGAATAATGAGCGGTTCACTCTCTTTTCCAATGTTGAAACTCAGCTCCAAGAACCTGTCAACAATGGCTAAGGCAAAATAGTCTCCTACAGTCATGGTATCTTCGTGAGACCATAGGAGAAGACCTTCTTTTTCTTCGACACGAAACGTTATTTCAACTCTGTTACGACTGTCCACTTCAAACCTGAAAAAGAGTTGGAAATTCAATGCTAGCAAAATGATGGGAAACATCTTCAGGAAAAAGATATTCAAACTTTTCATACAGCAAGGGTGACATTTTTCAATGATGAAAGCACTGATCAAGTTGTGCTTTTATACTTGATAATCACAGGTTTAAATACGCCGATCAGCCGAAACATTAAAACTAAAACCACCTACCTAATATGATGTAGGTCCTCCTCTCGCCGTCAAAAGAGCTCTCAACCGATGAGACATAGATTCAACGAGATGTTGGTAGGTATCTCTTGATATTTGGTACCATGACTGCAACACAAGATTCCACAGTTCCAGTAAATTACGTGGTTGAGGTGATGCTGCTCGTACCCGTTTTTCTAACTCAAACCACAAACGCTCGATAGGATTTATATCCGGAGAATTTGTGGGCCATGGCAATAAATGAAGTTACACCCAACCACGTTAGGTCTTCATGTTCTTGTAACCACTCCTGAACCTTTTTCGCAATGTAGCGTTGTGCATTGTTTTGTTGAAAGACGCCATCTGCGCCATTGATACAGTCGCCATACACTGAAGAGCAATTGAATTAGAGATACCTGTCTAGCAACGTGCAGCACCACCTTTCGCCCTGATGACGGCGGCGATTCGTCTCGGCATGGACTCGACAAGACACCGGATGCGTTGGAAAGCCATACGGATTCACGACCCCTGAACAAGCTTCCACAGTTCACGAACATTTGATGGAGGGGGTCAGAGCCACGAACATCTCTTTCGATGGCATCCCAGATGTGCTCGATGGAATTGAGGTCAGGAGACCTAGCTGGCCAAGGAAGCGAGGTCACGTCGGTTGAGTGTTCATCCAACCATTCGGATACATTTCGGGAGCTGCATTGTCTTGTTGCAGGATGAGGTCCCCAGTGGGATGTTGAAGACACACAAACGGGGAGCAAATGGTCGTCCAGGACATCACGGTAACGTTGACCTGTGAGGGACGATGTCACACGTACCAGGGGTCCCATTTCAGTCCACGTAAACAGTCCCCAGATGAGAATGCCACCCACACCAGCTTGAAGGGTACCCCGCAGGCAAGAAGGATCCATCGCTTCATGTGGTCCTGCCATCCGCATGTACCAACGTGAATCTCGACTCATTAGTCCAGGCAGCATTTGTCCACATGTCTAGGGTCCAGTGGCGATGTTCCCGCGCCCATGCTAATCTTTGCACCCTGTGATGTGCGGTCAGCAGCAGTACCCTCGTGTAACGATGGCTTCTGTACCCCATAGCGAGGAGATGGTTCTGGATGGTGTGGCTGCTTACACGTTTTTGTGGACCAGCGTTAAATTGCCGAGTGATTTCTTGCATGTGGCCCGTCTATCCACTGTTACAATGCGAGCTAGCCGACGATGACCCCGCTCATCCACACGCTGTTGTCCACGGCAGTTGGCCCTTGCAGGGATGGTTTTATCGGATTCGATGTACTCACGGTGCACCCGTGACACAGTGGCTCGTGAAAATCCCAGTGCCTGCACGACTTCCGAGATGGAGTAACCCATTCGTCGGGCCCCGACAATTTGCCCACGATCAAATGCGCTTAGATCCTTCGTCTTACCCATACTGCGTCCGACTCTTACTGATTCCCGTCGCATCACTCCTTATATTGTCGGATCGTTGCATACGTCATGTCGTTTCCGTTTACAGGGCCGCCCACAGCGCCACATTTGCATAACGCCAGCTGTCTCTAATTTAATTGCTCTTTAATGTAAAGTGGTGTACTTGGTCAGCCACACGATGTAGAGTTTGCTCTACAAGGATAATAGGGATTGTGTTCTTAAAGAAAATATTGCCTAGATCATCACACTCCCTCCAGCCACCTGGATCCGTCCCACAGTGCTTCAAGGTGAGAAGGCTTCCTTGCGTAAACGTCGCACACGAGCTCGACCGTCCACATGGTTTAACAGAAAACGGGATTCGTCTGACCATGAGACCCTCTTCCAGTCTTTTATGGTCCAATGTCGACGATTTTGGGCCCATTGCAAGCTTTGACGACGGTCAACAGCTGTGAGCATAGACACCCGAATGGGTCTGCGGATGCGGAGACCCATGTCCAAGAGCGTTCGATGAACTGTGTGTTTGGACACATTGCGTGAGCGCTTCGCTTCATTTGAAATTATGGGTAATGTCAGCCACAGTCACCCTCTTGTTGCTGCGGACAAGACGATATGGCCTGCACTGACATCTGGCACCAACGGGGCGTGGCTTTTCCATGCCTTGTGGATGCCTCGACGTGTCACCTGTTTCGGACCATCTTTGATAGGCATTAACGTACTGCATAGCGTGAGCAGCCTACCAGCGTCGCTGTTTCGAAGATGCTCTTACCAAGGCGTCTTGCCATAACGATCTGGCCTTTGTCGAAATCAGATAAATCCTTTGTTTTTCCCATACTGAGATGAACTGAGATACTCAATGTGAGAGCTCAGACCCAGGTATTATATATATCATTCGCGACTTTGGCACGTGACGCTGATTAGCTGCACGCGCGCTTAATTGCATAACGCAGAGGTGGTTTTAATATTTTGGCTGATCCGTGTATGTATGCTACGCTGTTGGTCTCACGCAAAGTTAGTGAACAACTTATAGCGAAACAATCCTTTTTTGCCGGTGATGGAATACCAAACCATGACCCCTCGATCCGGAGCCAGTTGTTCTCCTGACCAAACTACACCGACGAAACTTATCTCTACAACTTTGCAGTCTTGACATGTGTGTCACTCCTGAGGTAGGTACGTCACAAACTACTCACATAATTCAGGAATATTCCGGTTTAGAATTTCAGGTGCCTATCTGTGTAACTGTTTTAAGGTAAATATGGTTGCTGAGAGAGTATGAAGCACCACACTATATAAATTTCATGCTCTGTTTTACTTTCACGTACCCACTAGTGGAAGAAATATCTACCAGAGTTAACAGGACTTCGAAGCAGTAAGTGCAAAGTCTGACTTTACGGTGCGCCCTAGTAAAAGCGCCTCAGACTGTGAACAACGAAGAGGAGACATCCGATGATCGAAGGATACAATAGAGCCGTTGGAAATTCTGCATTCCGGGTTCAAAGAAGCAGATGTTGCAGCAGCTGTGCATGTATCTCACACTTGGGAATACATCAAGGGGGTATATATACAATATATTAACAAAAATCACCGGACACTTAGAAGAGAAACACAACATAGCATTTATTGACATACATTAGTATGGTTTTGGTCCACCTTTGGCCTTAATGCATGCACCGACCCTTCGAAGCTCGAAGTGGTTGGGTTTTGAGCTCCGTGATTTTCGTTGCTAAAAGGTGTTTATTGAGTGCTTTAGTTTCTGTGGTTGCGTGTATCTTCAAGTTGAAGTTCTACACTTTACGTTCGTGTATCTCCCAGGTTGGTGAGTGCCATATTTTCTCATTATTCACTGTTTTATTTTTCAATCAAGCTGGTCTTTTTTCGTTAAAGTCTCGCCATTGCTTCGATGGCGGAGGCAGACAAGGGTGACGCCCACATCCTTATCTTGGCAGATCAGCCAGCTTCCTCTTCTTCTTCTACCGCGGCAGATCCTGCTCAGCTTAATGAGGTGGCTCCCGAGCGTCATTGCGACGTCATGGACACCTCTTCTTCTCCAGCTATTTTTTTTTATTGAAGGTTTAACGACCACCGTGAGCAACTCAATGGGTTATAAGCAGTCGCCCGTCCCTAATTTAGGGTCACTGGTTCCAGGGAAGGGAGAGAGCCAGTGCCATAAGACAAACACAACATCCATGCCTCACCGGGATTCGAACCCGGACCCCTTTCGGACGAATGATCAGAGGCCATCGCTTAGACCACTGCGCCACCGGGGCGGCCCTTCTCCAGCTGTAACTCCCACCAAGTGCGGTGGTGCCAAGTCTCCTATCTACCTCTCAGCAGATGATGACGTATCCGTTATCAGCAATACTGAGCTCACAGCTTCTACTTCTCATCAACTTTCTGATCCGCCCTCACTGCTAAGGGCCGCTTCATCGAATTCTCGACCCATGTCTGCCCAAGCGTCCTATGCTTCTGCAACTTCTGGGGTCCTCACACCCCCAGTTTCATCTTCTATGCCTTTTCCTGAATCCTATGTCACTGTCGTCGGTTCTACTGCTACAATTGACATACCAGAGGATTCCCGAGCTAGTCACCTTTTTTCCTCTACTATGGAACGGGGCGTCTATTTTGATGCGCTTCCCGACACTAAGCTGTGGCAATATAGCCGAGCCCTCAAAACTATCTTACCAAAGGATGCAATAGACTTTGTAGCTCGAAAACCCAGATCTGTCTTGGTCTATTTTAAGGATAAAGCGCATGCTGACCAGGTCCTTACGGAAGGTCTAACCATCAATGACGTGCATCTGTTAGCACAACCGGTTGCGCACCGCCCGGTGCAGGTGACTTTCTACCCCGTACCACCAGAAGTATCCGACGCTGCACTCTGCACCTTGCTCAGCAGGTACGGCAGAGTTGTTGGCTCCATAACAACTCTCTCTGCGGCTCCCAGAGACCCTGAAGACAAATCGATTCGGGGTTTCCGCCGCACTGCTCGAGTCCTCTTTTCATCTGTTGCTCAGCTGAAAGCGGTTCCGAATGTTTTGCACATCCGCTGTGGGCAGCAACGCCGAAGAGTTGAGATAATCACTTCACAGTATTGCACTATCTGTCAGAGCGAAAGTCACATAAGGACTCAGTGCCCACGTGCCTCCCTGCAAACAGCTCCACACACTACATCTTCTTCTACTTTGTCCACCAACGCTTCACAGACTTCTTCCTATTCGAGGAAAGTCGCGGAATCAAGATCTTCCAAAAGTCAGCTTACTGCCATTGGTCAACAAACGACTTTGATGCCTCCACCTCCTGCTGATCCTAAGAATTTTCCCAGGCTTCCAAAATCGACTCCCCCTAGTACTTTTACAACCACTGCTGATGTACATGTTGACCACTCCTCAGCTTTTACCGTTAGCTCCATGACACGAGTTCGGGTTCAGACTCTCCAGACGATCATGAAGCTTTTGTGGTTGCTGGAAAACGCAGTGGTGCTACTCACCCCAAGACGAAGAAGTCAAAGACTCTGGCGTCCCGAAGATCATCTCGCTCTTCTACCCGCTCGTCCACTCGCTCCGTCAGCTCTCGACGACCGTTCTCCAGGTCGCCTCTACACACTTCCTCTGAGACAGCATGTGAGGGTGCCTTTCCCTCACTAGATGAATTCACAACTTTTCTTGCTGAAAATGCTTTCCCTGCTGAGCCTCTGCCATACGAGGACGTACTGGATTGCCTTTTAGGGTCCTCTAGCCCTTCCTCAGCACGCACGTCTATTCAGCAGTATGAAGCAGCTCTTCCACAAGTGCTGGTTCAATTACACTCACTTGAAAACACTCTTCGGCGTACTGCGGACGAGGTCCCGTGGAGTGCTTGTTTTCTCCGTCGACTCCACTCCATCACTACAGCCAGTCAATTCCTACTGCATACCACAACTAACCTAGACATTCAAGGTGGTGTCACTTAATTGTCGTGGTTTTGCGACACCTCTTGCGAATGCACTGGTACGAGAGGACCTTGCTCCGTTGAATGCTGATATATTACTTCTGCAGGAAACAAACTGTACTTCCACCACCTCTGACAAACCAATATATATAAATTGTAACTTCTCATTGTACAGAATCACGTATATAGGTCGTTTCACGAACCATAGACATCTGTAAACTTTGTCGTTTTTACAGTATATTCTTATCTTCAATTCCTGATTCAAATGTGTAATTTTACTTTTCAACTGTGTAAATTTGTGTTCTCCAATACTCACTGTGATGAGTTGTGTCTTCTCTCTGTATTTTCAGAGATTATTTTTTCTTTTGTATTCTCAGGAAAATTATTGTATATAACTATTTTTCACATCACCGTTGTATGTAACATGTAGTACCGCGAGCCACATTCATCTGTAAATTTTTCATCATCTGTCTTTCGAACTTTTGATTTCATGTTTGTCTCCTTGATCACCTGCAACCTCCTGGTTTTCCAGGTCACCCACAATGTATCACCTTTCGGTCAGAACTTTTTTTTCATCAATATTGTGTAAAATTTATACTCTTTAGTGCTCATCATTCTGGATTGATTTTACTCTCTGTTTTACCAGAGATTCATGTTGCCTCTCCAGATTTCTACTGCACTTAACTGTTGTCATGCAAACGTTGCACCGAATCCCGTAATTAACGTAGCGCAAGCTGCACATTCTGTTAATTTCTCATCACCTGTCTTTTGAATCTATGTCTGCAAGCTAGAATTCTGTATTATTCCTTGCTTCAATACTGTGCAAAATTAATATTGTATAACGCTCTTCAAGCTGAATTGGTCCTATTGTTTGCTTTGTCAGAGACTTTTGTTGCCTCACCAGACACTCGAGTGTAATTAACTGTTTTTTTTACTATCATCAATGTACAAAACCGTGTAAATAAGCAGTAGCGTAAGCTACAAGCATCTGTAAATATTTTTTTGTCATACATCATTTGAGATGATTTATTCAAGCACATCTCCTGTATCTTTCTTCTAATAAATACTGTGTGAAAACTTACCCTTCGAGACATGCTTTCGACAAGGTTTTGGAACACAACGATAGATATGCGCTTCCATTCAGTACATAATGCTGCCGCTAACTGTTGCTTAGTAGTAGGCCTTGGTTCCAAACTTCTTATGCAGCGCTCTAATTCATCCCATAGGTGATCTATGGGATTAAGATCAGGGCTCTGTGCTGGCCAGTCCACACACGATACGGAATTACACGCCGTAATAGTCCTTGCTTTATGGCTCGGTGCATTATCCTGCTGGTACCAACAAGGCTCGGTTCCATAGTATTGTATTGCCCCAGAGTGGGAAGGGTATAATTGTCCAGAATATCGTGGTAGACGTGTTGGTTGACAGATTTGTCCACGATAACCAATGGGCTGGGACCATACCACGAAAAACACCCCCACACCAGAAATCCACCAATATTCAGCCACTGAATATTGGTGGATTTCTGTAAGTTGATTTGTTTCGTCAGTTAGTAACGATAAGAGAAATTTTACAAGCGTATGATTAAAGTCGATGTAGATTTTGCTCCATCTCATGACATTTTGTTTATTTTGGGGTTTAATGACCACCGTGAGCAACTCAATGGGCTATAAGCAGTCGTCCTCCCCTAATTTAGGGCCACTGGCTCCAAGAAAGGGAGATAGCCAGTGAAGTAAGACAAACATAATATCCACGCTTCACCGGGATCCGAACTCGGACCCATCTCGGACGAATGGTCAGCAACCAGCGCTTAGAACACTGCATCACCGGGACGGCTCAGATGGCAACATGGAAATTGACACAGTAATATCTGAAATCATATGGAACTCGTTTTAGAGATCGTGAAGATATCTTCGATGTCACTGGCATGGATTGCAAGACACTTTTAAGGCTTTTGCTTCCTTAGACTAACGCAGCAGCAATAGATGTGTTGCTAAATGCATTGAAGTTACTGGGTACTACGTCGAGAATTAATGGCACAATATTGGTGAAACTTAAGGCAAAAGTATTTTAGGCTTAGACCAGCATGTAACCACATGGTGAAATCACATCTGATGAAGGTGTCAGTGTGACACCGAAAGTGCTCACGTATTTTTTAAACTGTACATAGATTTCGTTTTTTAGCTGAATAAATATCATCGTGCAACAAGACGGATTTCTTTTAATACTAGGCTTAGATTTATTGAACGCTCCTCGCAAATGTGTTGCCGGAGAAGAAATGTGATATGTACTATGATTCGTCTATGCCGCCCCGGTGGCGCAGTGGTCTAAGGCGTTGGCCTCTGATCATTCGTTCGTAAGGGGTCCGGGTTCGAATCCCGGTGAAGCATGGATGTTGTGTTTGTCTTACGGCACTGGCTCTCTCCCTTCCCTGGAACCAGTGACCTTAAATTAGGGACGGGCGACTGCTTATAGCCCATTGAGTTGCTCACGGTGGTCGTTAAACCTCCAACCAAAAAAAAAAAAAAAATGATTCGTCTATGAAAGCACGGTTGGCACTTTTTAATAATTATACACAAATTTAATGATACATTATTCTAAGTCGACATCAGATCTTTGTTCATTCTTATTTTGAAAATCAAGATGGCATTTAATTTCGAAATATTTTCTAGAACTCTGTAGTTTCTTCTTGGGGGTAGGAGAGTTTTATAGTTTGACCGAAAGATTCGTACACATCACCGAAAGCATGATATACACTATATTGACAAAAGTCACCTGACACCCCTTCAAAAGCAAATGAACGGATACGCTGCGTTGTTAAGATGCGCGGTACAGCTGCAAACGGTATAAAAACAAGCCTGCAGCGATCATATCGCACTGTGAGGTTGAGTGAAAATGTCGCGGCGGGAGAGAAATGACTTTGAGAAAGGAAAGATTGTTGGGTGTCATATTAGTGGGTTGTCCATAAGAGAAACCGAGAGGCGTTTAAACATACCCACGTCAACTGTTTTGGATGTACTGAATAAGTGGAAGGCACACGGCGTGCCTGAAGCAGCAAAACGTACCGGCATACCAAAGAAAATCAGTAATAGAGGACGTCGAAGCCTCAGGAGAGTCGTTACAGCTAATCGACGGAGTACTGCACAAGACCTCAGTGTACAGGTGAGTAAAAATGCTTTAACATTGGTATGTACACGTACCATTCACGGAGAACTTCATTCCATGTGTTACCGTGCTCGTGCGGCTGCTCATAAGCCTTTCACCTCCACTCGGAATGCTACTCGTCGTTTAACATGTTGTAAAAAACATTTATCGTGGACCATAAATCAATGGAAACGGGTCCAATGGACTGATGAATCCAGATACATGATCCATCAGTCTGATGGCCGTGTGGAAGTATGGTGGCAGCCGGGGGAACGCTATTTACCACAGTGCACTCTTCTTACGGTCAAGTTTGGAGCTGGCAGTGTACTCTAATGTGTGTGTGTGTGGGGGGGGGTTCGTTGTATGGTCCCGTCCCATTGGTTATCGTGGACAAACCTGTTAAACAGTACGTCTACCACGATATTCTGGACAATTATGTTCTACCAACTCTGTCGCAACATTATGGAACCGAGCCTTGTTGGTACCAGCAGGATAATGCACCGATCCATAAAGCAAGGAATGTTACGGCGTGGTTTGACTATAATTCCGTATCGTGTGTGGACTGGTCAGCACAGAGCCCTGATCTTAATCCCATAAAGCACCTATGGGATGAATTAGAGGGCCGCATAAGAAGTTTGGATTCAAAGCCTACTACTAAGCAACAGTTAGCGGCAGCATGATGTTCTGAATGGAAGCGCATACCTATCGCTGCGTTCCAAAATCTTGTCGAAAGCATGTCTCGAAGGGTCAGTGCATGCATTAAGGCCAAAGGTGGCCCGACACCGTACTAAAGTATGCCAATAAATTCTATGTTGTGTTTCTCTTCTAGGTGTCCGGTGACGTTTGTCAATATAGTGTATATCTAGTTGAAGTAACCCTCTTCGATGAAGTGAACTATTAGGTGAAGTAACCCTTCCATGTAGTGAACTTTTAAGCTAAGTAACTGTCTTCGATGAAATGAGCTTTAGATGAAGTAACTTTTTTCAGTGAAATTAATTTTTCGGTGAAGTAATTCTCCAGTGAAATGAGGCTTTAGGTGAAGAAACTCGTCAACAAAATGAAATTTTAAGTGAACTCTTCGATGAAATGAACTTGAAGTTGAGGTAACTCTTCAATGAAACGAACCGTCCGGTAACATGATATGTCAGTGAAATGAACAAATCGATCAAATGTTCTCTCGGTAAAGGGATCATTTCAATAAAATGACCTTTCGGTGAATTGGTTGTGTCAGGAAAACAAACTACATTCATTTTATCGGGTGTGAAGCTGTTTCGTGAAGATATAGGTTTTCGAATGTCCACTTTACAATCAAAATAAGAAATGTATCTCAAAAATTTGTCTTATAGAAAGCATTCGATATTTAAAATTAAAATCGAGATATCAAATGCTTAAATGAGTGACGGACGGAAAAGCGAAAATAATTAGTTGCGTATTGTCGATTAATTTAAATTAAAGATTCAGAACAAATTACTAACAAAATATATTTTTATAAAACAACAGATGTTTCCGTGTTTACAACAAAAGTTTACTTAGTCGATTTTCGCTGCAGGGAAATCCACTTTTCACAGAAATTTCAAATCTGGTCACTGCATCCACGAAAACGTGCTATTTGTACGAAGTAAATAGTGCAAGAGAAATAATTAATTCTAAAAGTTACTACCAGGTTACAAAAGATGTTATATTTAGTAGAAAAAGAACTTCACAGAATTAAGAAGTGCGTCATGAAAAGGTTATAGCAATTATGAAAGACCGTCAACATTCATAGCTACAGAATTTCGTCAACTGAAAGCATTCATACACTTCAGAAAATCCTATTGAAAGTCACGAAAGTTCCGATTTCGTGTTGATTTATTGCGAATAATACACTCCTGTTTCTGCTCCCACTGAGAGCGCTATGCATTCTTTTGACTTACACTTACTCCATCATCATAGCTCTCAAGCAATATGTAATAACTTACACATGTGTAATAACTTACACATACCTAACGGCGTTCCTCCTCAAATAATTACACATGCCGAACAGATATGCTTCGGGCACATTTTACAGATGACAGGATTATTGGGCTGCTTTTTTGTTTCGGGGATTAATGACAACCATAATAATCTCACAGGTTCATCAGCAGTCATCCGTACCAAATTTTTGGCCACTGGTTCCGAGGAAGAGATAGAGCCAGCGGCATGAGATGAGCGCACCCCCCATGCGTCATCCAGGGCTCGAGCAGGGGCCCATCTCGGACGAATGGTGAGTAGCCAGCACTTCAGTTCATCCGCCCGTCGGAGGTTTCAAAATCGCTTTATTCTAATTTATCATAAGAAAACATAAGAGGGAGACGTACAGTATTGGGCGTCTCACTGGGAAATAATACAAAACTGTTAAAACATGATGGTATATACACTGCAATGGCTGCTTCTGCACTTTGGAACTATCTTAAGACAAATGAATTCCGCTACAACATCACACTTTAGCGGACTTAGACGCTAACATAACATGCCTTATCAACAGCATCTCATGTGGAGCTTTGCGGTTTACGGTATAACTTGCTGTTTTGCTTGTTTTGCGGTTGCAGATAACGGGAGACAACTCTGAAAATATCCTTCCATTTGACACGTTATGCTTTGGTCCCAAATTTGATCCAGTATTCTAGAGAGTAAAGCGCCATTTATTGCATGGTGGTGATTGCTGAAACTACTTCATTTCGTTTTCGAATTTGCCTTGGTACAACGGCAAAATGTGAAAGATTTCGGATCAATAATTTCTTCATCAGACGCCGCGCTGGAACATTACGAGCGTTCTCTACACAGCGCAACTGTATTTACTGGATGAACTTAGTATTTGACAATACAACCAACACCATCTCGTTTCTTGTTAGAGAGAATGGAAGTCTATTCCAAATCAGAATAATTACTTTCCGTCAGATATCACTGTGCCAATATGCTTGGTTCCGTTATTTGATAAATGAAAGGACGTGAAACATAGGAATTTGGAATTAAATTTCTGAAACCCATATTGTATTCCTACTCTAGAAATGTAATGAAGAGCTCTTTTCATTAGCTTTGCATCTTTTCATTAGCTTCGAATGTGACAGTAGTATTTAATTTTTAAGAGTGCATAAAAAGAAAAGAAACCAAAAAGAAAAATGCTACTTACCCTTCTACAAGTGAAGTCTGTGCGTGATTCCTGTAAATAAAATATTTGTTTTGGTACAGTCTGAAATGTATCTTATTGTAGACATTGAAAACTATTATGTACTTCATGTTATACATACAACTGAACAACACTTGAAACATAAATCAGTTTCTGATACACTGAAGCTGTTTGTTTGAAGAGCAAGACATATGTTACGAAATAAAAACTGTTACAGTGTAATATATATTGAAGCGTAATCTCCTCCACCGGTTCGCATCAATATCTTCATCAAGTGAAACAAACAAAATGGATGCAAAACAGAGAGTGACGTAATTACCCTGATTATCAAGCCATTGAATGATCTGCCATTGCTATAAAGCATATTAATGATACATAACGTAAGGCCACTTTTCAAGTAATTTTGTTAGACCGTTGCCTGTTTGTCCCTTCACTTCAGCGGCAGTGGCGAGCTGATCTCGGAGATCATCCTTTAAAACTTCTTTGTGGAATTTTTTTTTACTCCTACTTGTGGTAGGTTGCAGTAAAACAGTTATGTGTTTAGATGGAAATAAAAAGCTGGATTATATTGCTTGTTGCAAGTTCAAGTGAATACGTTTGACACTGAATCAGTGTTATTCTTTTTCGGAAAGGGGTTCCGAATGTTTCCTCACTGAAGTTTTGTTGCTGTCTTCTTGCAATTATTTATTATGCGTGAGTGTTTCGGAAGTATTGGACCCGGGCTCGAGTCCCGGACGAGGCATGGGCGTTGATCAGAAGAAAACTTCTGCGCTGGCTCTATCCCGTCGCTGGAACCAGTGCCCCAAATTAACGAAAGCGACTGCCCATACAGCCCCAAGATCTGCTAAAAATGGTCGTTAAACCCCGAAACAAACAAACGAAAATGCATTAAGATTTCTCTTCCTTCTGTCGTGTTTCATGACCACGAGATGCAATTGTCTCTAATTAACAATTTCATAACTAATGCTATGAAGTTGTTATAACGTATTACAGTTACGATTTAATCACATTGTAACAAATACAGTAACCATGCTAACAATATTAATCAAACTGTTTCGTAACAAATGCAAGTTAGTTGCGATTATTATAAACGGCTTTTAACAGAAAACATTCGCCAACAATTAAAAGTGCTACAAACATTAAAGCATAGACGGCAACGAAGCTCAATAGTTATATTAAATACTATCTTTTTAAAAAAGAGAGGGAAACAAACGTTAATCTCATGGAAGTTTATGCTCAGCCAATAATTACATTGTTAAGCAAATTTTCCGTTTCTCATGGTTTGACGAGTGTTTCTTGTAGTTTTTGGTAAGCAGTTTAATGGAATAGTTCTAAAACGTTTCCCTCATGCTTTAATTTTAAGAATTTCTGATTTGAAATTTTATTGTTTCCATTACGAAACCTGTAGGATTTAGTCCATTTATACACATTACACCAATAAAAACTAAACTTCTTAATGTTATGTGCGCATAGTATAATTATGTATGCTTTTGTCTCTTATAGATATATATTAATTGGGACACATCGGAGCTAGAGTACTTTGGCCCAATTAAGCGGCTGCCCCAATTATGCGAAGCTGCATCCCAAAGTGTCAGTTTGCGATGTTCTAGAAGAATTGCCCCAAAAAAACGGCTGCCTCGATTAGCTGATGGCCAAATTAACCGGAACTTACTGTGTATATATTTTATTGTTTAGTTGTGCTTACCTGAAGGAAACGCAGCGACGTAAGTGTGCCAAACTAGACACTGTCTGTGGAGAGCTGACTTTGAAGACTCTAAAACACAACTCCTTTAATAAAAAAAAGGCCTACCTATGAGCTGTGTTTTGGATCCGAGACCAAGACAAAGTTTGGATTTTCCATGTTTGTTGCACAAGATGCACTAAGAATCTCAAACTTAGATGAAAGGTAAAAAAAAATCTATACGATTTCCGGTTCCTATGGTTTGGCGAGAACAGCATGGAAGTGATTGCTAATTTTGTACTACTAAAATCTATGGATTTAAAATTTTCATTCTTGGACAAAAAAATGTTGGAAAACAGAGCCCTGTTGATCCAAAAAAGCGTATTCATCTCCTCTTTACATTAAACTCATTCTCACGAAGAACTTCGTGAGATCCACGAATGAAGAAGAGGAAGGCTTCAAGTATCTCAAAGAAAACTTCCTTTCATTCAGTCATGCCAAAATAATGGAGGGAATATTTATGGGCCTTCAGATAAGACAAGTCTTTTACGATGAAGGCTTTGGCAGTGTACTAAACCCAGCAGAAAAAAACGTGGGCTTCCTTTGAAATTTGGCTCGAAACTTCCTCGACAGCTACTAAGCTACAAAGTAAGCAGAGCTGGTTGGTGGACTTCTGCTAGCTACAAACATTCAGGATGCAGAGTGTCATTGAAACTTCATTTTTAGCATTTCACTTGGATTTCTTCCCATCTAACCGTGGAGACGTCAGTGATGAGCATGGTAAGAGGTTTCACCGGGATATCTCTACTATGAAAAACAGATACTATGGGAAATGGAACCCAAACATGCTTTTAGACTACTTCTGGACCCCAATCAGAGAAGCCAAATACGTAGTACACAAGAGGAAGTGTTCAGCGAAAGCAATACACTTTAAATGCTACACATATTTTCCTACACATTTTACAAAATTTGTATTTTTGCTTTAAATATTCGTTATTTTCTCAAAATTTGAGGATGATAAAACTTCTTGGATCCCATTTTTGAACTCCGAGCGCAAAACTACATTATAGTCACCATTTAGTGTATGAGAAACTGAAAGCTTCACGATCAGTGTTATTTCAAAATTTTCCAGCACCATTATCGTATACCATATGATCGTAACGATGATGAATTCATTCATGATATAAATCATATAATGTGTGTGTGTGTGTGAGACAAAAGACAAGAAATAAACCGAAAATTGCATTCGGAGAAGAATTTTCAATATTTTGTGTTTCAGGACAGAAATTAACCGAGCGGGCCAATTTGATATTTAGCCGATTGGAGTGACCATATCAGCACATTTTGTGGTATCTTGGGGTAGAATACCCATAAGGGACTTTTGTGCCATAGAAAACTTATAAACATGGCTGAAATTTGGAATTTCATTTTATTTATTTCGATGTTTTCCTTTTGCAAGCACTATTGGCAAAGTTCTGTAAAGATGTTGATAAGACTGAACACTCGACGATATAATACGTCTTTTGGAAAAAATAAGCAAATTCAGTATTGCAAGCATTTTAAGGTATGCAGTTGTCTAAAAGCGAAAATTTTCCAGACATTTTGTAAGTTTCAGGTATTTCATCACGTCACATACGATAGATAGCATTTTTGCCATAAATCAGGACATTTGCCCCCAAAAAAAATAAAAAATCGATAGCATATCAAAAAACCTGGTGCTACACCCATGACCAAAATTATTGATGTATTATACCGGATAATCAGAATTACTCTGCATAACGGCCGTCATTTCAAATGTTCAAATGTATCATGAAAGATAAGTATATTATATACTGTATCCACATATTGCATCGAACGGCTGTTTGATTCACAATTCGAGATAATATCTCCGTTATACTTTTGGCAATATCTACTGCTCCGTGTGGCAATGGACGAGATGCAATTGCTTATTTAAAAGTTCGTTTAACGAAGTAAAAATATTTTTATGTACTGTGCTTATCTTATTACGTTTTCCGATGTTTGTCTACATCGTAACTCTAGTGTTTCCCCTTTAGTTTGTTAGGTATATCTTTAATTTAACCTTCCTTTTGAGTTTCTGTGTTCTTACGTAAATTGGATTTCTCCTCGATAAATAATTTCTGACTTAACGCCACAAAGTTTCTCCCAACGAGCTTGAAGTAAGCAACCTGACAGTGAATCAGAGGGGAATAAAAAGTGTTGAGAACAGCAACGTTCAGAGAGGAGAATGCAAAGAGCGATGTTCAACGTGCAGATTGTAAGAATGAATTATATGAGCAACGTGCAGATTGTAAGAATGAATTACATGAGCAACTTGCAGATTGTAAGAATGAATTATATGAGCAACGTGCAGATTGTAAGAATGAATTATATGCGCAACTTGCAGATTGTAAGAATGAATTATATGAGCAACGTGCAGATTGTAAGAATGAATTATATGAGCAACGCGCAGATTGTAAGAATGAATTATATGAGCAACGTGCAGATTGTAAGAATGAATTATATGAGCAACGTGCAGATTGTAAGAATGAATTATATCACATGCAGAGAGATACACCAATGAGTCATTACATTTTGACCACCTACCTAATAAACTGTAAGACCCCCTTTAGCCCTCAAAAAAGCTGCCATTTGGCGAGGCATCGATTCGATGAGGTGGCGATAGGTATCCTGGGATATCTGGTACCATAATGTCAACAGCAGGTCCTCCAGTTCCCGTGCACTTCGGGGTGGTGGTGATTTAGCGCGAACCCGCTTTTCCAAGTCGAATAACAAATGTTCGATTGGGTTCATGTCAGGTGAATTTGGAGGCCAGGACATTAACAGAAAGTCACCAACATGCTCCTTGAACCACTCCTTGACGATTCTGTCAGTGTGGCATGGCGCATTATCCTGTTGGTAATAGCCATCACCAGCAGGGAACACAGTTGCCATTAATAGGTGAACTTGGTCCGCAACGATGTTAAGATACCTGACAGCTGTCAGAGATTGAGTTATTGGAATAATGGGGCCTAAAGTGTCCCAAGAAAACATCGCCCACAGCATAACACCGACGCCACCGGCTTGTTTCCGCCGAACAGTGCATCCAGGTGCCATAGCCTCCATTGGTAATCAGAGTTTCTGCGCTCGGCCGTCTATATGATGCACCAGGAACCCTGATTCATCAGACTAGGTCACTTTCTTCCAATCATCCATGCACGGTCCAATCTCGACGATCTTGGGCCTATTTCATGCATTGTTAGCGATGAAGTGCAGTGAGCATGGGGACCCGGTTAGGTCTTCGGCTACGCAGGTCAATGCGCAGAAGGCTGCGATGAACTGTGTGCTGTGACACATTGCCCTGATCATCAGTGTTGTAGCTGCGGGTGATTTGTCGCACTGTGGCCCTGCGGTCGCTGTGAAAAATGCGCGACAGTCTTCGCTCCCCTGTAGCATCATTGACCCGGTTGGACGACGGTACGTCGTTTAGCCATCTGTGCACCACTTTTGATACGTACTCACTACAGCGGCACGTGAACAACCCACAAGCAGCGCCGTTTTCGAGATCATAGTTCCGAGGCGTCGTGCCATCACAATTTGTCTTTTATCAAACTCCGATAAATCGGCAGCTTTTTCCATTCTGACTCCGAACACTCTACTAACCGGAAGCCGGTCCTTAGGTATTATATATACTTCTCTGTGAACTTCACCTGCGCGACCGTTCGATCTCCAGGCGCGCTCATTTCTCTAGGCTGGGGGTAGTCATAATGTAATAGCTCATCGGCGTAAGTGTCAATTTATAATGTACGAAATCATTGAGTGAATTCTACTCAATGTGTGGTTACATCTGAAAGAATTATTAAATACACTGGTTTCCATAAATTTAGATAAAACAGAAAAATCGCGATTATTCATGAAAGAAAAGCTGGAAATGCAAGAAACTTATGTATATGACGTAAAAAATAATATGGAGGCAGGATATTGTATGCAAATGAGTGGCGATGGCATCGGTTTATGTAAATGAGCTGCAACATAAAAGGGGCTGTTAAGGAGGTGTGCGTCACATCGTTTGCGGAGAGTAAAGAAAGCATTTTGAGATAGCACATTCGTTGTAATGACCTGCAAGACATCATTTAATAGATGAACTGAGGTGGAGAGCGATCGGAAGAATATAGGCAGGCCAAAGTCAGGTGCAAGTTGCCAGATGGATGCATGTGACTCCTGTGGTCCACAGACTGTGGAACCAATTCCAAAATATGCAATCAGTTTCCCGAAGGTACAGCAAAGGATGGCCTAGGGCTACAACATCCGAGGATGACCGATATCTCCTGTTAACTGTGTGGAAGAACAGGGCTGCTACCCCGACACAGCTGCGACATGCCTTTGCTGTGGTTACAAGAACAGTGGTATCTGTTTACACTGTGCACAGAAGGCTTCCCGAAGAAGGCCTTTATGCTAGGCGACCAGCACTCTGCGCCCTGTCACAGGGAGGAACGTTTGAATTGGGCAAGACTTCACGTCAGTTGGACTGAAAATCAATGGAGGTTAGCACTCTTCACAGATGAGTCCAGATTTGCTTTACATAGCGATTCCAGTTGTGTTCTGATCAGGAGAGAACGACGGACACGCTATTATCCCTCTATGACCCGTGAAAGGAGTCATAGAATATGAGCTTCCAAGGGAAAACATGAATGCTCGACTGTATTGGGATGATAATCTAGCCCAATATGTTCGCCCTCATGCAGGTGACGTAGGAGACACATTTCTTCCACAAAATGATAACGCTCGTCGTGCCCAGCGAGCGCGAGGCCAGTAGAACAATATCATTGACCATATCGATTGACTAGCCAGGCCTCCCAGCCTTGATCCAATCGAGCATGTCTGGGATGGTCTAGGAAGTGAAGCAATATTTATGGTAAGCGAAATATTGTTACATAATCAGCGTATAATTTAATGGTGATTATCAGATGTTCTGACTATCAATAATCAAGATTAATATTTCGTTTACGAACTTTGGCCTTTTATTCCTGAAGTGAATTGATTGTGTTTAATTAAGTTTTCAGCTGCGTAACTGAGACGCATCCGGGACAACAACCTATTTAGTTAAGGTTACAATTGAGTTAGTGTCAGTTTTACGGTCAACTAAACATTAAATATGTGTATGGAAACAGGGCACTACGGACCAAGACCAAAAAAAGTTTATCTTATCTAGGAGGACAAGACTTGAAATTACGCCCCTTCGAGTTGAAAAGTTCCCTGCTTTCATTCAAGAGTATATATACACTTTTTGCTTTCTTACACTTCCGCTTTAGGAAATAATTATGATCGTTCAAAAATCACACTTCCAGTTTTTGGCATAATTTTACTAAAAATGTGAAAACTAGGTTAATAAGTGCCCAAGAGACAAATGCAACATAAAAGTTATGTGAACACCGAAAACACAGCACTCCGCTGAAACGCAAAAGGAAAACGAACCAGCGCAGAATGAACCAGGTACTTAAAATAGTATAACTATACTAGTAATCCGAATTTATTGGCAAGAATAAAAATCAAAGTTTTCTAAGGAAGGTAGACAGCAAACTGCGAACTGAATAATACACTGGCGTGCAAAAATTAAGGACGAGACGGTTTTTCGAATGTAACGTCGTGCAGAAGTGCTCCACATCGACTCAGATCATACCATAAGATCCTCAAGATGCAAGAATATGCGACAAGTGAGCAAAACCGTCTACACAAGGAATCCAAAGGATACAAAGGCACTTTATTGAAAAGGCAGCAAAATATAAGAAAAATATTGGACAATCTGTAACAACAAGGGCAACAATGATAAATAATACAAAGAAAAAAATCCCTGACCCACAAAAAGAGGGTGTATATAGAATACCTTTAGAACATGGAAATAATCAAGTAAAAAAGAGAATTTATTATTATGGATCAATCAAAAACAGACTTATAAAAAGAAGAAATCAACACATCAAAAATTTGGAAAAAGGAGAGAATGTTACAGCAATGATGCAGTACTGTTTTGAGGAAAATGCGAAACCAAAATTTGAAGATATTTAAATCAAGAGTGGATATAAGAATGAATGGGAGTTGACGTACTCTGAGGCTGTTACCATAGAAAAAGATAAGCACAGAGCTTGTAATAATAATGAACCAATTGTCATAGTAGAACCTTGGAAAGCATTGATTAAAAGGGAAAGAGAATATAAAGAACAACAATGGAAAGAGAAAAATAGGACGAAAAGGAATGAAGGAAACATAAGAGAATTAAACAGCGAGTAAAAGTGTAGACGGCAGCACAGCATCAAAAACGCGAGAAACTTACCAATGTAGGAACAAGAAGCACGTGATCGTTCAGCCCTTTTGCACACATAGGTGGACTCCATAGTGGGATCATCTAACGCACATAGTCAATCTACAATATCGTGTACCAGATGACGTTCTGACGATGATTTTGGAAAAGTCGAAAAGCTTTAACGAGAGTTTTAAAGGGGGTTTGATTGTGGAATAGTGGTGGTCTTGAGCATGGCGTGATTTTAGGCTATTTTTTGGATTTTAATGGTGAAATGTTTTAGACCAAGTTTTAACTGGTTGTGCAACAGCTGCATATGAACAACCATGGATTAAGAAATGTTACCGGCATGTACATACTTAGCATTTAGAGTGTAGAAATCAACGTGCAATAATGTACATGAATGAAAGAATAAATTTAGATGTTTCACCTACCGAAGGAGTTATAATTGGAAGTATCGCGGCATGGTTGAGATTCATCAGTGTGTCCACAAAGAAATTAAATTAACATACCAACGATGTGCTTCATATCGGCTATGGATTATAAGGTACGTAATAGTATTTAGGTCCATATGTGAAGGTAATTTTTCTAACAAAAGAAATTACAAAAATGTTTAACTTTCTGTTTTAGTTACAGTGTTCGTTCAATTTATTCACACGCTATGCACTTTTATTTTTTTGCTATCCTCAGAGCATGAATTTACGCCACGAGTATGGCAATTCGTGGAGGGTAACCGCTCTACCTGCTCTCCCGGTAATTACGGCCCTGCCTTGGACTGCAAACGCCTCCAGAATTTTGGAACTTGGAATAATTTACTTTAAATTCTTTGATCTAACCGGCAGTTGCACCGATACTGGGTAGTCGCTAGCTAGTGTTTCAAATTAATCGCCCGAGTTGGGCTGCAGGCCTGGATGAGACATGATAGGCAGCGCGGTCTGCCTAATCTACGGCTATAATTATGTCCCCTCGCTGGAGCAAGTGATCCCAGATTACTCAAGGGCGATTCTTTATAGCCTCAGGTGATCACGCGGGTCGTGAACACCTTTAATAAACAGGGTCATTCCTTTTCCACAAGGTATCTCTGTGATTTTTTTCCATTTGGAACATAGCCATTCTCTCTTTAATATTTTGTTTTACAAAAATATGAAAAGTTCATCATATTCGTGATATTTTTACTCTACATAGTATGGTGCAGTAAAATGAACTTACTGAGATGACAGCTTGTTAGGATATTTCAAATATGTTCTGCCATCAAACATGACAGGCTCAGTCATCGTCACTTTCTCGGTATCTGAAACGGAAACAATTATATATATGCGATTTTAGGTATTCATGAATTTTGATAATAAAACCACTACAGAAGCAATATTCAACTAACCATATGCTAAACACAATTACAAATTCTATATTACACACTGAAAGAATGCTTCTTTCCGCGGATATAGACTGAGTGGACAGAAATCATGGAATACCTATATATAATAGAAGCTGACAGGCAAACCTTTCTGACGGATAAGGTCAGTCACACGACGAGGCACTGAGTCCAGTGAGTCACGAAAGCGTTCCACAGGTATCTTCACCAATGTTGCTACACCGCTGTCCATAATTTCATCGCATTCCTGGGTGGAGGATCCAAATCTCGAATGGACCTTTCCACAGCATCCCGAAGATTTTCCACAAGGTTCATGTTTGGTGAACGGGGAAACCATTACAGGATGAAAACTTCTGCGGAATGCTCTTCTAACTATGTCCTAGTCATATGCTCTTCTAACTATGTCATAATCACATGCTCTTCTATGTTCTAGTTACATGCTCTTCTAACTATGTTCTAGACACATGCTCTTCTAACTATGTTCTAATCACATGGTCTTCTAACTATGCTTTAGTCACATGCTCTTCTAACTAAGTTCTAGCTACCACAATATACACTGAGTGGTGAGAATTCATGAGATACCTGCCAAGTAACGGGTAGACCCACTTTTCTCCCGGACAAGGGCAGTCATAAGGTGAGGCATTGAGTCCAGCTGGCCGAAAGAGTTCCACAGGTACCTCCACCCATGCTTACTGCACCGTTGTCCATAATTCCGTCGCATTCCAGGGTGGAGGATGTCCTACAGCGTCCCAAAGATTTCCCACAAGATTCATGTCCAGGGAACGGGAAGCCATCCCAGGGTGGGAACTTCTGCGGAATGCTCTTCTAACTATGTTATGGTCACCACGGCTTTGTGGGAAGGCGCATTTTCCTGCTGGAAGAGCCCATTGCCCTATCAATGCATGACGACCACGAACGGATTTACAGATGATCTGCAAGGATAGACGCGTATGTGGACCGTTCAGAGACGCATCTAGACATACCAAGGTCCCAACATGTACCAGTGCAACACGCTCCAGACCCTAACCGAGCCTCCTCCAGCCTGAACGGTTTCTTTTTGACATTCTGGGTCCATTGCTTCGTGTGGTTTCTGCCAGATTTGCATTTTCCTGTCTGCGCAAAATAACTAAAAACGGGCCGCATCGGACCAAGACTCCAATCATCCAAGTTATTGTGCCGATGTTATTTTGTCGAGTACTGTGATGTGGCGTTAGCAATGGAACTGCAGCTCCCTCAACCATTACGTTTATTGATAGCCAGATGTTCCTGGTGGAAACGTTTCTAGAAGCTCCCTTGTGCCACTGTTGCTCTCCGGTTGGTTGCAACTATGCGAGACAAGCGTCGATGGCCACGTTCACCCACCACCTTTGTCCGAGCACAGTGCTGTTCACGGTGCTACGTTATTCGGCGGATATGGCGCATTCCCGATACACTCTTGATACTGTCGAACGGGTATACTGTAATTACTCTACCACCTTCGCGATAGAGTGATCCATGCGTCGGGCACTACTTTTTAAACTCTATTAACTCACGACGTTTATCCATACCGACATCGAATAACCGTCTAGGTAAACGCATTGATGTCCACCTACCTATATAGCTGCAAGCAGAGGGTGGTAGATATATGTGTAGTATATCAGTCCGAATAGTCTCGCATAGGGTTTGAGTGATTCGAGGCAATGTTAAGTTACGTTCTGATCGGACTGTTCTTTCCAAGGCTCCCTCGCAACGTTCGTTTAGCTTCGGAGGTTTACTGAGTCGTTTCTTAGTAGATTCAACCCAAGACTGCTCCCATTTGTATATCACATCTACAACCACAGACCCAGTGATCCTCAATGCCGCTGAAATATCACGTACGGAGCAATTGCGTTTGCGGCACCCTATTGTCAATCCTCGCTAGAAATCAGTTCACTCTGTCCATCGAGACATCCCGCATTCAAAGTGTTGTCTCATTATAACCCTACGAGCATACTTATAGTTGCGTCTGTGACGTGGTGCTTGCGTAGGACCTAATTCACTATCAATGGAGGAATGTTCGGATATTAATAGTAGGGTATTGTATACTGTGAGGTGCCTGCCCAGCAGGACGCACACGACATAAAGGCAGATAGCAGTCAGAACGAACGTCCGCGTAGCTCAATTGGTAGAGTGACTTATTCCGGAATGAGGGGACCCGGGTCCGAGCCCCGGCGTGGAAAAATATGACGGAGAAATTTACTTCGTTATAAAGGCGCCCGAACTTTCCGGATGACCCGCCCGTTCAAGATCTCGCAATGGTGTGATGTTCTTTCCCCACCGCGAGAGAGGAAAAATAAGAGCAGTGCTTCGACAAATAAATATGTGTGTGACGTTACTTTCCACACACCAGATTGACTGGGAGTTTTCAAGTGGCCGTTCTACAGCGGATGGCTGCCTGCAACGATTCATAGTCACGGCTGACCCGTGGGCCATACCCCCGGCCTTCTTTCGGGGGGATGTGACGTGCCTGCTGACGCACACGACATAAAGGCAGATAGCAGTCAGAACGAACGTCCGCGTAGCTCAATTGGTAGAGTGACTTATTCCAGAATGACCCAGCAGGACACACACGACATAAAGGCAGATAACAGTCAGAAAGAACGTCCACGTAGCTCAATTGGTAGAGTGACTTATTCCGGAATGAGGGGATCCGGGTTCGAGCCCCGACGTGGACAAAAATGACGTAGAAATTTACTTCGTTATAATACACAATATTATATGATAATTTGCTTCATAATTTCCCTTTTTCAAAGCAAAAAATAAATTTCTCCTGTATTTCTTACTGCACGTTTGAACTCAGGCTGGCCGCCCCGGTGGCGCAGTGGTCTAAGGCGCTGGCCTCTGATCATTCGTCCGTAAGGGGTCTGGGTTCGAATCCCGTGAGGCATGGATGTTGTGTTTGTCTTACGGCACTGGCTCTTTCCCTTCCCTGGAACCAGTGACTCTAAATTAGGGACGGGCGACTGCTTATAGCCCATTGAGTTGCTCACGGTGGTCGTTAAACCTACAATAAAAAAAAATAACAACTCAGACTGCTTTCCAAAGCAGTAGCAAGCATAAACAGAAAACAACAACAACAAGAACAAAAAAATTCCAGCTAAAACTGAGAGAAATGAAATGAAATTGCGATAACTAGGACTAGGATTTTTATGATTAAGCATTTTTTTTTTATTTTTGGCAATACTAAAACGTTGTTCAAGTGCATGCAAATGTGTTTCATACAAATCTGAGCTGATTTAAGTTGCTTTGTTACGGCATTTTTCTGCATCTTTTATGCCATATGGCCTTTTTTCAGGTATTTATGTCATTTTAAGGCATTTTTTTTGTTATTTTTGAGTCGTTATTTCGCATATTTTGGTACTTTCAATGAAAAGGGCAGTTTTGAATGAAAAGACTGAGAAAATCGGGAGGGAGGGAGGGGGTGGAGCATCTGTCCAGAAGCAAGACTGAGAAATGCTCGTGTTTAGAACACCTGTGCCGGCGTCGTAGTCGTAGCAAACGGCGGCGCCATGATGGCGGTAAAAGCACTTCCATCCCTCCCCTCTCTCTTCCTTCAAGCCCGTGATGAGCTGTTTTCGCATTTGGAGTACGGCCGTTGCCATTATGACTGAAGGCGAGGTTCTGTGCGATGGAGGATACATTTTTATGTCTTTTTCTTGTTTTCTTTTATAGGGCATATTTTTTTCTTAGCAAAAAAAAAAAAAAAAAAACCAAACAAACAAAGTTTGGCAGAGGAACTGTAAAAACCTAATTTTATTTTTAAGTGTTTTTCTTTTATCTTCATAAGGCATGTCTTTTGGTCAATAAAATTTTAGTTTGGCACAGAAATTGTAAAACAAATAAGTTGTATTTCTTGTTTATTCTTTGTTTTGTTCTATAGATCATGGGTTGGTTAGTAAAATAAAGAATTTCAGTTGACATAGCAACAGTCAACAGATTAAATTATATTTTTTAGATTCTTTTTGTTTTGTTTCATGCACCTCTTCTTTTTTTATTAATTAGTTTTGCAAAGAAATAAAAAAAGAAATGTGCATTTGTTAAGGAATTTTTTGTTTTTACGGCATTTTTTTTAGCTTTCTGTATCATAAATATATTTTTTATACGTCATTTTCTAGCAATTGTTTGGTCATAAAACTCCAAGCCCTAGTGATAACTAAGAAAAAGTCGTTCCATTTTGAAAATGCAATGTTAAGGAATTTTTCGTTTTTACGGCATTTTTTTAGCTTTTTGTATCATAAATATATTTTTTATAGGTCATTTTCTAGCAATTGTTTGGTCATAAAACTCTAAGCCCTAGTGATACCTAAGAAAAAGTCGTTCCATTTTGAAAATGCAATGTTAAGGAATTTTTTGTTTTTACGGCATTTTTTTAGCTTTTTGTATCATAAATATATCTTTTATAGGTCATTTTCTAGCAATTGTTTGGTCATAAAACTCCAAGCCCTAGTGATAACTAAGAAAAAGTCGTTTCATTTTGAAAATGCAGTTTACAGAAACATACCCGATAAGCTTTTGAAAAACGAAAAGTTGAGAGAAGTACTGACACCTGTGGCAGGGAAGAACCAGACGTCAGTGCCTTTCGTAATTATCAGCATGAGAATTTTTCCTTTTATTTCACAAAACGTTAGAACAAATAAACCACACTGAAGCACTTAACTGTGTTTCGAAAGGTTTAAGAGGAAAGACTAACAATATGCACACTCACATTTCAGCAAACGCCGAATTCTTGGGCCCAATTAAAATTTTATTTTGTTCTTTTGAATATTACTACGCAATCGGAAATATTCAGCATTTATATGTTTGTACTTAAAAAAAATCAACTGGTTTCCTAACGTACGCCATATGAGAGTCCATTGTTGATTTGTGAAAGCTGCTTTCTGGTCCGACATCCAGATGTTGGATGTGCTGCACCGCCATCAAGTAAACTGGCAAAAAGACGGACGGCTCAAAAACAAAAAGCTAATTGTTAAAAACTGCATAAAATTTGAAGATGCACTTTTTTTTTTTTGATTGTAGGTTTAACGACCACCGTGAGCAACTCAATGGGCTATAAGCAGTCGCCCATCCCTAATTTAGGGTCACTGGTTCCAGAGAAGGGAGAGAACCAGTGCCGTAAGACAAACACAACATCCATGCCTCACCGGGATTCGAACCCGGACCCCGTTCGGACGAATGATCAGAGACCATCGCTTAGACCACTTCGCCACCGGGGCGTCAAAGAAGAAGGTGCACTTTAACGTATTTAAAAAAAAATCCCATAGGTGGCAACACTGCTCTTTATGTCACGGAATTCCTAATTCGATGTATCTCCTGTCCCGAGAAACAATTAATTATTTAACAGAGTTAGAAATGTTCTTGATTTTCAGACGTATGGTACTCTAAATACACTACTGTTTGTGAAAATTGCAGCACCATGAAGGACTAATGATATTAGCTTGAAACTTACAGGATATGCACAACAGGTTAGGACATGCAAATGGTCAAAATTTCAGTCAAAATGCGCTTGGCCGTCGTTGGTGGCGCAGTGGTCTAAGCGATTAATTCTGACCATTCGTCCGAGATGGGTCCGGGTTCGAATCCCGGTGAAGCATGGATGCTGTGTTTGTCTTACGGCACTGGCTCTCTCCCTTCCCTAGAGTCAGTGCAGGGATGTCGCCAAGGGGACGCGAAGGTGGGCTTGGGCCCACCTGAAATTTGTTCTGCCCACCGTGCCACCCACCCAGTTCAAAATATGCCATTTTTCAGTATATTTAACTTTAAAATATAATCTGGACTTTGCGAAGTAATAGGTCTTCGATTTTCTTTCATGTAGCCCTACGAATTTTTCACTAGAAAGTGAGCTGTTTACGTAGAATGGTTAGCGAAATATCTTCCGCTGGGCAATGAATATTCAATTGTTCTCCGCTCTTCTAAATCCTTAGTTTAAGCCTCTTTTTCACGTTAGTATGGCCAGTGGGCGAATGAGAAAGGTGGATAGGAATTCCTGGGGAGGTCACTACTAATTGCTCTGTTGTTTGTTTTAGTTACTGAATATGGGATTCCAAGACGAAAAGTAAGTCTAAAAAGCTACGCTAGCGCTCTTAAGACTGCCTCGGGACAGCGGAAGTGCTGAAAGTGGCTGACTGACGACTGCTTTGTAGGAGAGGAGTGCAAGGCCAAGTCGCTGGCTGGAAGCAAGGGAGTTAAAGAGATGGGGTGGGGGTAGGGGGGTATTGTGTCTGCGTGACACGACGTTAAAATTTGATTTAAATAAACAAAAACGATATTTAGTACATTCTCATAAGCAAAAATGCAAAATTTTAAAAAGCAGTTTGAGACAATGCATTCAGAGCAAGCAAAAAGTTGAAGGGGACATTCCACCAACACTTCTATCGTATACCAGTGGCGTAACTAGTCAGATCAGTGTATGTGCAGTTTGTGTATTCAGATGGAAGGGGTGGGGATTGCACGAATTCCTTCGTAGCCGGTATAGTGAAAAGCATTAAAGCCGCCCCGGTGGCGCAGTGGTCTTAGAGCTGGGTTATGACCATTCGTCAGAGAAGAATCCGGGTTCGAACCACGGTGAGGAATGGATGTTGTGTTTGTCTTACGGCACGGGCTCTCTCTTTCCCTTTCCTGGAACCAGTGGCCTTACATCAGGGACAGGCGACTGCTAATAGCCCATTGAGTTGCTCACGGTGGTCGTTAAACCTTCAATAAGCCGCCCCGGTGGCGCAGTGGTCTAAGGCGTTGGCCTCTGATCATTCGTCCGAAGGGGCCCGGGTTCGATCCCGGTGAGGCATGGATGTTGTGTTTGTCTTACGGCACTGGTTCTCTCCCTTCCCTGGAACCAGTGACCCTAAATTAGGGACGGGCGACTGCTTATAGCCCATTGAGTTGCTCACGGTGGTCGTTAAACCTCCAATCAAAAAAAAAAAAAAAAAAAAAAAAAAACCTTCAATAAAAAAAAAAAAAATAATGCTCGCCCACGCTGTCGCTCATCCTAATTTCGAAGTCTAGCGACGTCAGTGGCCCTAAATTAGAGACGGACGGCTGCTTATAGCCCATTGAGTTGCTCACGGTGGACGTTAAACCTCAAATAAAATACGCTTGAGATTTCGGAGCAGCGCCCTCTGAACTGTTCGGTCGTGGTATAAAGAGCTATTTGAAAAAAGATGTTGTAATCAGTGAAGAGCCGACATTGAGTCGAAAGGGTGTTTCTTGCGTCTCACTGTGCCCCGTCGCCGAAGAAGTTCGCATTATGAACACCTGACGGACTTTTGAGCGAAGAAGGATTGTTGAAATGAGAAAAGCTGTATATTCCTACCGCGAAATTGCCATTCGTACGAGACGAAACGCAGTACAGAGATGCGAACGTAGGGTCAGTGGACAGATGAGGCCCGGACACAATGTAGAGACTGTTATTTTTGTTCGAGGTGGCTTCACACGATACTGAGTTGTGAAGCGAAAAAATCCTGTATAGCTCTACAAATGTAATCAATTGTTTCCTGTAACACGAGGAATCTGTGATATAAATTTCGTTTGAATTGCGCGATTCTATTCTTGGTGTTGCAATTTTCACAAACTGTAGTGTACGAGAGCACGTGTTATGATAAGTAACTTGCCGATTTTATGTATTCGGAACCATACATAGCATCGACACCATGTTTGGAGTTCTCCAGTTTAAGTGAAGTGCTGCTGCCTCTGATAGGAAATAATTATGAAGCCTTAAGAACTAGTCTTATATTTGAATATCTTCAAAATTTCCTGCCAGTAAGTGGCGACTCGTCTATAGGATCACATGAGCATGTGCTTCATCCACCTTTTTTCAGGAAATTTTATCAGATTAACCATAAAAAATTATGATTAAAAAACGTTCTGTGAGTGAGAAGATTATATTGAAAACGGCCATTCCATAAAAACTGAGAGTAAAATCACACAAAATGAAGAAATATAGGTACAGCAAAATAATATATGTTATTCTTCCTCAAAGTATCTTCCCACGGATGATATGCAACGGTCCCATCGTTCAATCTACTTTTCAAAGCATGTGGCGAAGGCATTTTGTAGAAGCTGCTTTAGCGACCCATGTACAGATTGAATAACGTCAGCATCTGTTTTGAATGTTGCGCCACGGAACTTCTCCTTCATTGCTGGAAACAACCAGAAATCGCAGGGGGCGAGGTCAGAACTGTAGGCAGGCTGTGGCATGATTTCAATGGTGCATTTCGTAAGAAACTGTTGAACACAAGCAGCCACAAGTGGGCAGGCGTTATCATGGTGTAGGGTCCACTTACCCACAAGTTTCGGTGACTTAATCGATATGTGTCGTCGCAGACGCTTCAAGACTAAAATATAATACTCAGCATTGACAGTAATTTGTAGAGGAACGGCATGCTGGCAGACTACACCTTTATGATCAAAGAAAATTAACGTCACCAGCTTCTTAACTGATTTGGTTTGGTGGACTTTTTTCGGAGGAGGCGAGCCTGTGTGCTTTCAGACACTCGTTGTCCGCTTCGTGAGGGGGTTGAAATAGTGGTCCCATGTTTCATCGGCAGTTATTGCTGTGTTTAGAAAGTTTGGATCCTTTGCAATCATTTTTTTCCACTCATGACATACCTGGACTCTGGCTAACAATTATTCTTTCGTCAGGTGATGAGGTACCCATCTGGAACACACAAGACGCAGCAGTAATTTGTCGCGTAGAATGCGGAATACCGACGTTTTTCAAAATATTAGTTGACGCCGCTATGTCTTCCCGCGTCATTTGTTGATCTTCCAGCGGGATTGCCCAAACAGTGTTAACAATACGCTCCGTAACAACGCTTTCAGGTCGACCAGGCCTAGGAGCGAGTTCTGCCGACAAACGCCCTTTTTTGAAACCATGGTGCCATCTAGAAATCGTTGATTCACCCAAACACTTATCTTTGTAAGCCTTTTTCATTAAATCAACTGTTTCTGGAGCCATTTTACCCAAACGATAGCAAAATTTTATCGCACAACGCATTTCTCTTCTTAACTCTAAATCACTCACCTCCATAGCTATATGGCGAAATGCAGACGTACCTTAAACAACTGCGCAATAACAAAACTAGAATCGTCTGCCAGGGCTAATAACTGTTGCCATGGATACTTCCTTAATTCAGTTAGTCGTCGGCGTGGTTATTTTCCCCCTGCGGACTGTTGCCAACTTAAAAAGAAATTACTCTCAGTTTCTATGGAACGGCCTTTGTATCTAATTATGTGTTCTGAAAAGAACCATTACGGCAGTAAAAACATCTTGCGTTTCCTTGCAGGGAAACATTCAAGATTTTCCATCCATAGACAAAGAACAACCATTGATTTCTGCCTCCCATGAGCACAGTTCCCGGTGACTTCGGTTCAGGGGTGTTTGAGTATGAGTAGTTCAGCCTTTATTCTGGAAGCCAGCTGGCGTTTCACAGAAAAGCATCGGAGCTCACTTGCACGTTGCCCATTCTTGTTTTGTTACCGGGTAAAAAGTCAATTGCTTGCTGTTGTGTCTTGCATTAGTTACTTACTGGAATAGTTTAGTGCCATTCTTCTGTTTCATCGTTAGAACAGTATTATTGATGATAGCTCAATATCCTCATATAAATAACGAAATATGAGAAGCTAAATGTTTGATTTGTTAACCATAAATGCTATTGATTATTTACTAAAACATTCGTTCTCCTTGCATTCTTTGGAACAGAGACTAGGAATTAAAAGTCTGGGTAGACCTATGCCAGATCTTAAATTACAGCAAAAATTTAAAGACATACTGAGCGAATCAGGAAATTCAGTTCTGAAACATGTAATGGCAATGAATGGATACGCGTCTCTGAGACATAAAATATGCTGTACTTGCTTCCCACGTTTTTCGTTTACGGACGAAACTTCATAGTGTACAACTGGTGTGAAAGATTTTCGACATTTTGCCGACAAAAATCAGAAGCATGACGTGTTCTCTCCACTCTAGAATAATGTACTGAATTTGGCTGTACTTGGTAGGGTAAACATAAGATCTGAACTATATTATAGTTATAGGCGACAAATTCAACAGTAAAACGATTGATATATGTTGTCACATCCTATAAACTACGCACCTACAAGGTCGTATCAGAATAATATGGCCACCCCTGGAATCACAGTGTACCCGCCCAGGCGCGCCACAGAGTGTACGTGACAAGGTCGACCACACGAAGATATTAGCGGCCGTATACATTGGAAACATGTATATGATTAACATCATCATATACATGTTTCCAATTCGTCAGACAATAGAGAGACAAAGGTATGGAAGTGAAAAATTAGTATTGAAAGGGCTCAAATGTAATTTCAGGTCCTCAAAATATGTTTTGAAAGGGAAAAAATCGAATGTTAGGGCTCTTCTATTTCACTTCTAACATGGTAGTTTCGTTGAGTAGGTAACTTCTATATTTTAAATAACAAAATTAATACAGCAACCGAATGTACGTACATATTTTTCTTTTATCTTTTCATACAACGTACGAATTTCTTTTTATGAATGTAAGTTACACAATGTGATTCAGAAGAGATACTCACATTTTTCACACCACAGACCCATGTAACCGACAGGACACTTGCAATGGAAACTGTTTAACTGAGGCAGGCACATTCCTCCATTGTGACATGGGTTTGGGCCACAGGGAGGCCCATAATAATGGCCAACATCCAGAGATGATTTGGCAACCTTTTGTAACTCTTCAACAATTTCTCCATTGATTACAAATCTCTGGAACGCTCCATTGAAACGTTCGGTGATTCCCGATTCAGGATTGACTGTAGATAAGTGACGGTAGCCCCCAATATACAGGGGATAATCCAGATTCAGTTCACTTAACGGTTCCTAGAAGAAAAAGTGAAGCGATAATTAAGAGCAAGGAACTGAAAATAAATGGAAACAGAACAATCCTTCATTTATAAAGAGATATACATTGATGAAAAGGTTCGTACAAAGCAAAAATGTGCAATTCAGGTACCATTTCTCAATTAAAACACGAAAAAGAGAAAACGTTGCGCTTTCAGCCATGTTTTCTACAATATAGTAATTTTGAATTTGCCTTATTTACATGTTTCGATATGCATAAATATACACTGCTCGATATAGAAAACGCACACTATGAAGAAATGTGGGGCACCCCACACATGTAGAAAAACAGGCGGGGAAAAAGTGACTTAATTTCTTAAGAATTACATGAATGGGATAAGCGACGAGGCAGCGTAATGTGACCTGAGTCAGTACGTCGTATATCTTTCATGCTGAGGTATAAATTCTGCAACATGGCGTAGCATCGAGTGGAAAAGTTTCCGCATGGTGTGCTGAAGTATCGCTGACCTGTGTACACAATCAATCGATATGGCCAATAGGTCTTGCAGAGGAGTTAAGTCGTCTGCCATTGACAACCCATACGTTCTCTATAGGGAAGAAGTCTGGGGATCACGCTGACCTGGCCAGCACCTGGAATTCTTGTAGTATTGTGTTCTGATGATGGCAGTGTGCGGACTGGCTTTATCTTGTTGAAACTGGACATCAGGGATACCACGGAGATAGAGTAACAAAACGGGCTGTAGCACCTCGTCGACGTTTGTCGTGCTGTCATTATACATACAATGTGTAGGACAGACGAACGTCTGTTTAAACTGACAGCGTCCCAAACAATGACGCGAAGCTAAGGAGCCATATGACACTCACGGATGGGAGTAAGATCAGTCTGGTATCCACGTCTCCTCCAGGCTTTCAACTGGCGATCATCGGCGCTGAGACAGAAGCGAGAGTCGTCGCTGAATACGACAAGATTCCATTCATCCCGCCACACATGTCTGGTACAACACCCACTATGCACACGAGCTATGAACGGCTGTTGACCTTGACACGGCTCCAAGCCATGAGACCTGGCAGCGAAGCCGTATGACGCTCACAGATTGCAGCAAGATATGCCTGGGGACGATGTCGTTCCCAGACTCTCAATGAACAATCGTAGGCGATAAGACAGAATCGAGACTCGTCGCTGAATACCACGTGGTTCCATTTGTCCGACACGCATGTTTGGTACGGCACCACTGCAACCTTTTGATGCTAAGACAGAAGCGAGACTCCTTGCTGAATACGACGTGGTTTCATTCTTCCTATCACTCATGTCTGGTAGGACACCACGGCAATCTCTGTTCGATGATCTGCTGAGGTGTGTGGAAGTCGTCGCAATTAGTGGTAGGGGCGCAAACCTGCCTCAGCCAATCTGCGATTCGCAGTCCTTGTCGAAACGAGGATTTCCATAGCTGCCTATACACCTCTTCGAATGTCCTCCGCTCTTGATTGTAGGGCTGCTACGGTTTGCCGTCCAATGCAGTGATCGAGGCGTTCGGACGTCTACCTACATGTACAAGTTGTACAATGGCGTTGCACGTTACGTACTTCCAGCCACTTTGGATACACTCAGCTGATAGTTGTTGCATTCCGATGCGTTTCTGCAGCGTAAAGATGCTGGGACCAACCAGCCGTACGTAGTCCTATTATAAAATCTGGTAAAAGTGTCCGTGTGATGCACTCCTTACACGTACTTTTGCCACCAAGATCACTCCGATGCAGTGGCCCACACGCCCAGGTGAGGAAAACCTTCAACTCGTTCTGCTTTTTCATCTCCCTCACCTATCACATAATTGGTTCTCAACTACTATAATTTACATTACCCAGCTGTCGACACATACCCACCAATTTACATGGCGCTCCAACAAATACTTCCTGGTGTGGCATTTTTTACTTCAAGCAGTGAATATTGAACATTTGTCCTACACGCATGTCTGGTACGGCACCACTGCAACCTTTCAATGCTAAGACAGAAGCGAGACTCATCGCTGAATAGGACATGGTCCCATTCGTCCCATCACTCATGTCTGGTAGAACACTACAGCAACCTCTGTGCGATGATGTGCTGAGGTGTGCGGCATTCGTCGCAATTAATGGTAGGGGCGCAAACCTGCCTCAGCCAATCTGCGATTCGCAGTCCTTGTCATGAAGATCTATTTGTCATGAAGAACTATTTTGCTGTTTTTCATTGTAAAATTGCTTGTTTCTAGAGAACAATTTTTACTGCTTAATTGTTTCTGCCTCAAAATTTGCTGCTAGGGATAAAATAGATGGTTCAGAAGTTTTTGTTTCCCAACTCTTGTTTCATCCAGTTGCTTTAGCCCGTTGATTGAAAGTTTCACCTGATATGAGTCGAGATATTCCAGTACACTGCATCTAATCTTAGTTTAATGAACTGACGCAAAAATCTGATTCTTAGTCTTAGATAACTTTTATCACCCAAGTCCCTGAACCCTTTGAAACAAGCAGGTCACATATGAGACAACTTGGAGAAACTTTGAAAAACCCAAATACCCCGAATTCCTTGAGCACGTACGTCGTCCAAACTATATGAAAGCAACTTGGAAAAAGTTTTACCCAAGCCTGTGCTATGATAGTTGTAGTATCTTTGATGCAGAATTACGGATGATACAAGGGACTTTTAAAAAAGTTCGTGCTTCAACTTATTTCTAGTGAATATGAACGTGCAGTATTTTTTTACTGCAGGTATTACATATTTATGTATGTTGAATGTTATAGTTCCTTATTTCAGGTGATTTTATGAATTCAACCGTCGAGAGTTTGCGAAAATGAAGAAAACAGAGATATGATAAAGTAATATGATGCAGACATTGAGGTAGAAGGCTCCTGCATATCCTGCAGTTTTCAAGTGGCATATAGAATTTTGCTGTGGCAGGGTATCTAGCCATGATGCAGATCGTTCTGGACGACTCCCCAGATCCAGTCCTGCGGAAACATCAACAGCATGCATGACCTCAATGAGGAAGACTAACGAATGACTGTTCGCTGCATAATTGAGTCTGTCCCGTATTTCATGGTTTCACGACTGTAGGCATTTCAATGGGCAGTGTCGATTCAAACCTGACAAATTCATTGAAGATGAAAAAGGAACTGCGCAGCGGGTTCCCCGAATGCTGACAGGTGAGCAAACGTCGTGCAGAAAACAAATGTGTCTTACCAACCTGAACATGCTTCGTGTGGGTTCAATATATTTCTGGTTCCGGTTTAATACAGAGGACGAAATACGAAAATTAAGAGGTAAATACACGGTTAGCCACGGTGCGGCTTGTGGGTTGTTCACATGCCGCTGTAGTGAGTACGTATCAAAAGTGGTGTACAGATGGCCAAACGACGTACCGTCGTCCAGCCGTGTGTCGTACGCAGCTCATTGCTGCCAGAGGGGAGCGGAGACTGTCGCGCATTGTTCACAGCGACCGCAGGGCCACAGTGCGACAAATCACCCCCAACTACAACAGTGGTTATCAGGGCAATATGACAGAGCAAAAAGTTCATAGCAGCCTTCTGCGCATTAGCCTGCGTAGCCGAAGACCCAGCCGGGTTCCCATTCTCCCTGCACGTCATCGCCAACAACGCATGAAATGGGCCCAAGATCATCGAGATTGGACAGTGGATAGTTGGAAGGAAATGGCCTGGTCTGACGAATCAAGATTCCTGGTGCATCACGTAGACAACCGTGTGCGGATAAGCAAATTACTAACGAAGGCTATGGATGGCACTTGGATGGCACTTGGATGTACTATTGGGCGGAAACAGGCCAGCGGCGGCGGTGTTATGCAGTCGGCGATGTTTTCTTGCGACACTTTAGGCCCCATTATCCCAATAGCACAATCCCTGACAGCTGTCGGGTATCTGAATATCGTTGCGGACCAAGTTCACCCATTCATGGCAACTGTGTTCCCTGCTTGTGATGGCCATTATCAGCAGGATAATGCGCCATACCACACTGCCAGAAAAGTCAAGGACTGGGTCGAGGAACATTCTGGCGCCTTTCTGTTAATGACCTGGCCTCCAAATTCACCTGACATGAGCCCAATCGAACATGTGTTGTTCAACTTGGAAAAGCGGGTTCGCGTAAAATCACCACCACCCCGAAATGCACGGGAGCTGGAGGACATGCTGTTGACATTATGGTACTAGATACCCCAGGATACCTATCGCCACCTCATCAAATCTATGCCTCGCCGAGTGGCCGCTGTTTTGCGGATTAAAGAGCGTTCTACAGCTTATTTCGTAGGTGGTCATAAAGTAATTGCTCATCGGTGTATTTCTTACGAAATTTCCCATGCATTTATGCGAAATATTTCTTCCTTAATTTTTATATACGAGGTGCTGGTGATTTATGATATGTATCCATTCCTGGATTTGAAAAGGTCGTTGACCCTACGACGAAGCAGAGGATTGCTTCGACTAGCAAAATCTGAAGTTCTTCAGATTCCTAGTCTATAGTTGCTTAGTTTTAATTATTTGGAACTTCATTGCCCTGGATAGTGTAATGGATAGGGTACTCGAACAGAAATCAAGAAATGTGAGTTCGATTCCCGCTCCAGAGTGGCTGAGTTTTCTTCTGAGGGATGCTATCTTGTGACCAGTCAGCTAGAAGCAAAGCTGAAACAGTCTGATTGCCATGAATAATCTAGATGAAATATCGGTTCGTCGCAGGGACTAAAGCATAAAGTCTAATGAGGAAATGTGCATCTTCTTTGCATCCCATGGAGTTCCGTGCTCAAGGTGAACAACCAAGGTGATGGCATTAATTTTTTTAGGTGTGGGGGATGGAAGGCAATTATCATGACTGACTACATGAAAAAGGGCTACACTGTCAGTGGTTCATACTACGCCAAATTTATATGCAAACTTCGTGCTGCCTTAAGGGAAAAGAGGGTTAAGAAACTTCGAAAAGTTATCTTCCTACTTTGAGGCAATGCACTGAGTCACACCTACAAGATTATGAACACCGAAATGCAGACTGCAGGATTTGAGATGCTTCATCACCTACCTTATTCTCCAGACACTGCTGCTAGTGACGTTTATTTGTTTCGGTCGCTGAAGGTGAACATCTGCCGGAGGCGATGTGCCTTCGATTTTGAGATGGTCACAGCTGTTGGTACGTGGGTGGAAGACGAAGATAAAGGATTTTTTTCATCGGGATCAGGGCACTAGAGTATCACTGGGAGGAATGCGTTGCATTGGCAGGCGGGGCTACATTAAATAAAAAAAAAGAATCAAAATGGTACGGCATTCCTGTACGTATTAGAATACGATCTTTTCTGTCACTCCCGCATTTTATTTGTTCAGGCTTATTCTCGTCATGGATCTCTCTTAAGGTCTTTTATCAAATATATGGCACAAGTAACTCACTGTAAAGCATCTGCCACTTCTTGGCAGAGACTGAGTCAACGAAATCGCATTGGAGTGAAGGAAGATTAAATATTGCAATCGAAAGTTTCCTGAAAGATTAATAACGAAAGAAGGACGTCGTTTGGAATTAATTGGAAGTAATAAAAGTTTGAAGCCAAGTTTTCTAGCAAACATTGGTTTATCAATTCAGCTCTATATAGAATGCAGTTGCAGTCTGTAAAAATGCTTTTATTTATCCACCCATTCGTATTAGATCTACATTCAAAAAGAAGGTTATATTTTGAATACCTAAAGTTAGAGTGTTAGACAAATACCAGTTTGAACTTGAAATACTCATTGTCATTTGCGCGTAGCACCACATTAAAATGACTTTAGCTTCACATTAAATCTCGGTGCAGGAATTATTAGAGATATTTCAATACTCTGGAGCATAATTGCAGTGAAGTACTGTTTAGTCCGGGTTAAATAAATCCATGTTCAGATGAATATTTACCTTTCTTTTTATAAGTTCCTAATATCAATAGTAACTGTTCAGTTGACTCTCAAGACAGTTTCTTTACTACACAGACTGCTACGCGAAGTCCTTAACGAGGAAAAGTATTTCAAAACAAATAATCCAACCCACGTGGAAATAAGGGAATCGTATAGGAAAGTGGGCATGAGCTTTCTGACAACAGTGATTGCAGCGTTCTACACTGCAAAATGCGGAACATACAAAAATAAATCGTTAAATATTACAGACAGCAGAAAAGTTCCAATCACTCAATTGTAAAGCTGAGCTTATGACAAACAGAAACTGCGATGAAACATGTAAATTTGGAACACGAGAGACGGAAAACTACATTAAAGAGAAAATCATGAGGATAAGAAACAGACGAAGACTTACTACCCGATCAAATATTTTACTTTAACACGTACTCAAAGTGTCCACCATTAGTCACAATACAGTATGTTGGTCACCTGTAACAAAGTTCCGATAAACGGCATACAGTACGTCTCCATCGATGTTTCGCAAATGTTGCACATCTGTTGCCTCGAGTTGAAGGTCAACCGGTTTCGTTGTAAATACCTTCTATTTCACATACAATCCGAAGAAAGAGTCTAGAGATATCAGGTCAGGAGAACACGCCAGCCAAGGCACAGGATCTCTTAGACAGATCCATTGATTTCTAAATGCGCGTGTCAACCGGGCACGCACAGGCGCAGTGCGATAAGGTGGAGCTTCATCCCCCCCAGTTGGACCCACATGTCTCGCAAATGACCTAGTGGACGTTTTACAACTAGTCACTCCACTGATTTTGTACGAGATCTATAAAGTGGTCGTCATTAAGAGTTTATTCGTAAAAAAAAGGAACCCAATAATTACCATTCCGCCAAATGACACACTCTATATTTTAAGACCACTGGACTTGGTTTCGTGTCCATCGGGGGCTCTCCAGGACCCAGAAATGGTCGTTCGAACTCATTACGCCATCGCGGTTAAATCTTGCCTCATTTGTCTATAAAATATTGTAATGGGAACTAAGCGATTATTTCACAGCGTCGAGAAAGTAATAGCACTATTTGAGTCTCTGTCTTGTGAGACCGTCCTGCAAGGCATGTTGCTTTCAGCAGCACGGTACTGCCGAACTTCATGACACTGAAGGATGCGGATGACTAACGCATGACTCATCCCACATGCAATGACCACTTCCCATGTTCCAATGCGAGGATGCTCAAGCACATAGGCAATGATATCTAGACCCTTATGACATGGTCTACTCGATCTCCGATGCCCCACTATGCTTCCCATAGCTCGAACTCAAGTGACGGTATTGAAGATTACTTGAGCCGGTGACTGTGAAGAAATATGTTGGTTTAAAGCTTTGGAGCAGCACGGGCGTTCCGTTAGTCAGTTTGTATTATTATGCGTGTGCGTAACGAGGTACAATATTTTGTTGTCTGCTTTTGGTATGGTTCGTTGAATAGCTTTCTACAGCATACGCATTATTGCGCAGTTTATCGATTTAAATTACAGAAACATTGCTTTGCGTGAAGGAGGAGGAGCACTCCTTGTGTTTCTGTGTGGTTAAAAACTCTTAGGACGTACTGTCGACAGAGCATACACTAGAAATTTTCCATCACGCAATCAGTTTGCATTGCATTTCTTTGACGTTCCTTTTCCGTTTTTGGAAGTTGTAACACCGATTTTCTGCGCAGTACGTTTTGTTTTGCAGCTTTATAATTCAGACTATTCTGTTATCTGCGATATTTTGCGATTTATCTTTTGAATGTTCATCATTTCGCTTCCTTGGGCGCTACTATCGTCTTTCCTATACGAATGCAATACTCTCACGCAAGTTGGATTACTCGTTTTTGACATAAGGAGTAGTAAGGACATTGCGTACCACCGTGTACCAACTAGAATTCTTGTTAAAACAGTTTAACTAGCCTTGGTTATCAACAAATGTCAGTTTAATTCAATTCAAATTTAATAGCATTGTACAAAGCTTTCTCTTTTTCCAGAATAACCACGTAACTCTTTGGTAGCTTTCGTTGTGTTTTGCCTTCAATCCACATAGGAATCAAAAAATCTTTAGCGCTCGCTGGAGTTGCATTTTTGTAATTTCAATTTCTGTAGCTTGAGAATGGGTCGTAATTACAATGAATTCCTACACCGAGAGCTCACTGAATTACGACTACCAACCCAATACTTCGTAAACCCTCATTTGGCCCAGAAAACGGCTACCATCTAGCTTGGCATTAACTTAACCAGGGGCCTGTACAGTTATGTGAAGTTCTGCAACCAAATGATTTGCATTACGGCCTCTAGGTTTGGTGAGGAGGTGGATAGTATACCCATCTGCCTCATCTGTCTTTCCACAGCATCCCACACATGTTCAATTGAGTTGAGATCAAGCGAGTTTGGAGACCATTCGAAATGTCTCATATTAGCACTGTGTTCGTTAAACCATTTCTATACGAAGCGGGCCCGATGACATGAGGCATTATCGTCCTGGAAAAACCCAGTCTCCTCTGGGTGGAAGTAACACATGGTAGACTGCACATAGTGCACAAGCACTACGTGGTAGTAACCTTCGTCTACACTTCTGTTCACACGCAGTTGAGGTCCCAGTTCATTCCAACTGAGCATGCGCCACATCATATAATCGCCTCACCGGCCTGGATAGTTGATGACACGCGTGAGGGACACACAGCGTCATGCTGATGAGCCCAAATACGGACCCTACCATCGACAGAATCGTGTATGTATCGTAATTCATCGTACTAGCGCACGTGCTTCGAATCCTTTATTGTCCAAGGAAGGCCGTTTACTTCGATGGTCTGTTATTAGGAGAGGGTGACATAGAACGTTTACTCTTGAAGCCCATTGCTACGCACATTTAATGGGGATGTTGTCTCTCTTTGACCCATATTGTATTGGGCCATCAACTGCGAAACTGTGTTGCGCCTATTGCCCTGCATAAGGCTATGCACCTTTCATTCACCTTTGGCATCGACATTTCTTTGCAGTTATAATTGTGTCACAGGTTGGTTGTTTCGCCATTTTGGCCTCCTTCCTGCTGCACTTCATTTTCCAAAATGAACGTTCCATTTGACTGTAAGCCAATGTAAACTGTACTTTGGACTGATGAGATACGGTAGACCGTCTACTAGTCAGATGGTCTTTCCTTGGTATGGGGAATGCCGGGAGAAAGGACTTTCCAGACTCTGGTGTCCCGAAAAAACTTATCTTTGGTGGAGGTAGCGTGATGGTATAGAGCCGTTTTCAGTGGTTCGGAATGCGCTCATTAGTCGTTTTGGACAAAACCACAAATGCTGATCTGTACCTAGACGTCCTGGACGACCATACACTACCAACGTTTTGGCAATACATAGAGGGAGGCATCTCTATGAGGGGGAGAACGCACCATTTCATACTACTCACGTTGTTACATACTGGTTTGAGCATATAGGATTCGAAAAGCTAGACTGACCAGCCAAGAGACTTCGCGTGAACCAATAATAGATCTCTGAGAAGAATTGCATCATCGGGTGGGTGGAAGAAGAAACGGCCAAACAAACAAAGCTAAACTGGTCACTCCTTTGAAGGCCGAATGGTGGAACATACCGGCAAACATTCACAAAAAAACTGGTGCAGAGTATTCTACTAAGATTACAGGCCGTCATAAAGACAAAAAAGATTTCAACACACAATATTAAACGTTCTGTAAATTAAGATTATTTGCAGACATGCAGGTTCCCGGATATTAATGGTAGGACAGCGTATATGTGGATGCAAAGCAATGTTATATTTTAGTTTTAATAAAGAAAAATCATATTTCCAATTTAAGTCGCGTACTATACTCACACGTATCATGAATAGTTCGTGAAATTTTTTTTTTTTTTTTTTTTGATTGGAGGTTTAACGACCGCCGTGAGCAACTCAATGGGCTATAAGCAGTCGCCCGTCCCTAATTTAGGGTCACTGGTTCCAGGGAAGGGAGAGAGCCAGTGCCGTAAGACAAACACAACATCCATGCCTGACCGGGATTCGAACCCGGACCCCTTACGGACGAATGATCAGAGGCCAACGCCTTAGACCACTGCGCCACCGGGGCGGCGTTCGTGAACTAATGGCATTTAAATAATGCTCACATTTCAACAGTAGTATATTAAAAACGCAAATTCAAAGGTTACGTAACAATACTAAAAATTAAAGGGAAACAATTTTATTTACATTGCAAATACACAAAAATTTAAGTTATTCTGATTGGTTTCATGCAAATCATTTTTATAAATCGTAAGTTTTCTGCCTGTTATAAATGCTGTACCTTTAGTAATTTTTTATCATACAGTTTATCATACAATTTTCAGTTTACATCTCCTTTCAAATAGTACTTTCTGTGTACGCTGCCGAAGTAGAATTGATTAGAAGATGCCATAAGTGCATTATAGATTTATAAGTTTACTTTGGTCCAAGATAGTGAGTGAACAAGTTAAATGCTTTTTTATTTATTAGCAAAACGATTAACTTTGAACTTTATTACAGCATAACTTAAACTAACACTGAAAAGCGTGAAAGTGATAGAGTTATCATAGAAATTAGTTGAAAGGAAACAGGTGCTTGCATAGTGTAGTGCACGATTTTGTAATATTTCTATTTTAACAATAAAACAACAAACAAGTTATAAATTAAGTTTACTTGTATGTGGGTCAGTACAATAGTTGTAATGTTTACTAGAACATAACTTTCCTTTTTAGTTTCTGTCTCTGTGTAAATTTGGTTAACTTTCCTTTAAGTATTGCCCTCACTCGTCCGAATGTGTTTTGGCGACAAGTATTGAGGTCAGAGGTAATGTGACATATTTAAAGAGATGAGATAAGAAAGTTGTCTTCAATGTATGTTCGCTGGCTGAATGGCTTACGAACTGTGAAGGACTTACGTTAGGATAGCTGACTTTACACTAAATGTTTTTGAAATAATTGTTTTATGTTTTGAGTCTCTCATTGTGAAGTTCGAATTTACTGGAAGTTGATTGTTTCAGCATTACCAAGTTTGACATATGTGGAGAGTGTGCTACGCTAAAAGTGTTATGATAAACTATGCTAACTACTGCCTAATGAACTAAATAAAACGTTGGAGTTTGAATAAGTACTGACTTATTACTTATCTGCTCGTTTAGTCAATTTATGCTTAATTATGGACATTGAGTAGAAAACTATCCAAGGTTTCACTTAATGTTGGTGTTTTAGGTAAACTAGTTCGACACATATAGTTACACCCGTAAAATCACATAGCTCATAGACGTATTGTTGTGTATCGTATGTGGGATGTGTAGTGAACGCAAGGAGACTAAGTCGGGTTTTTCGCTCTACGATGCAAAAGATTCCTCAGAACGGAGGACTTACTTGCGGTTCAGAACAAAGTGCAAACACTTTTGTTCTTTTGCAGAAACAACGAGTGCTGCAAAATTTCAGAGTTTCGTGCCCATCTTGGAACGCACAGGGATCTAAATTTAAAAATATTTCACATTGCTTTATGAATTTCAGTCGCAAAACATAGTGCTGAAAAAGTAACGAGGACGTACCATAAGTATGCTCGACTGACAGAGCACTGAAGCTGTCAAATGTGTCACAGTGTAAATCCACTAGAGAGGCCGGGGCAGAATTACGAATACCAAGACGATCAGAGTAGCGAATTTCGCGCATCAATTTGCGTTTGTTTCCCTACAACATGGCAGTGGCACGAGAACTCACCACTCCTAATTATTAACAGAGACTAGAGTTATGTGGGCGCAGCGTAGAGGAATCCTAATGCAGAACGACAGTTTTCAAATGAAGTCTATTGTTAAGATACTATAGTTACAAGATCCATAGTGGCTCATGAGCCACCATGGAACCATGTCACCGTTTTATCTGCACCAAAGACACGTTCATCTGTTTTGTTCTCTGAGAGTAGGTGGATTTACAAGTACGGATCTAACTGTTGTAATGATGGCATACCAATTCAAATACCACTTCCTTGGAAACTCCTTCTTAACCGGAGCCACTAATTTGGTTCCTGGGAACTTTAATTAGTGCATGTGTAATATGTAAAACTTATCTTTTGACTTGCGCACTTCGTATGTATAATGACGTGTTTCTATGTATTTAATTCACCTACTTTTCATTCCATTGCTCAGTGTTCTCCACCTGAAGAAGGGACCGACGCGGTATCCGAAAGATCTTGAGCTTTTAATGTTTTTATCGTATTTTCACATCATCTTTTACATTAAAGTAATACTGCTTTTGAAATAGTGCAAAGATATTTTCTTTAGTATCTTGATTGACTCGGAACCAATCGTCTTGTTCTTCAGGTGCATTGTGTCACCTGGGCAGTGTAATGAACAAGCAAAATGTGCGTTTCTGGACTAAAAATACCAGTGAGAGATTATAAAATGATCCAAAAATTACAATATGCGTTGCACTTAGCTAGCAGTGGAATATTGTACTGTGAATGGCGAATAAGCTGTGAAACGTTTCTGTACCTCAGCTCACTGCAACTGGTGTGCGGTAAAATTCATAGTTGTTCATGAAAGATTGAGCTACATCATACATAGAAAACACCGTCTCTGACTTTCTGCTTGACACTGTCCGTTCACGTACGAATTTCACACCACTATCCTGCTCGCCATGGACAAGAACAGAAACAGTCACTTTACAGCACAGTCATAAGAACCTTTAATTTCTTCGTTTTTTCTTGAGGAAAATACTTTTTCTAGAACACCAACCTAAATAATTCATTTTAAGATTTCGATTGACCAAGCGTGTAGGTCGCCCCATTGGTGCAGTGGTCTAAGCGCTGGATTATGACTATTCGTCCGAGAAGGGTCCCGGTGGGGCATGGATGTTGTGTTTGTCTTACGACACTGGCTCGCTTCCTTCCCTGGAACAAGTGATCCTAAATTAGGGACGGGCGACTGCTTATAGCCCATTGAATTGCTCACGGTGGTCGTTAAATCTATACTAAAAAAGTGTGGTGAGGTTACGTAAGATATGTTCCACTGAGTGATCATGAATGGCTACGTTTTGGACGCTGCACAACAGAACGGTGATGCATCGTACTGGGCGTGAAATTGATAAAAGATATGAATTGATAATTGTTTGTATGAATACCATTAGATAACTACATGTATTAATGATTTTACTTGAACTTTCGATCATTTCGTGCCCCATCTTATATTGTTCAGTAGCTTTCGCACAAGGAACTTTAGTCCACGTTAGTGTAAGCTGCAATACAAAACAGAACATTTTTCAAAAATTCACTGGCACTGCATTGTCCTTGCGGCATTCGTATTTGATCAATCAACCGATTATTCGTTTGCTTTTTAAATATCTGATAATTATGTAAATAAGATAACTAAATATTTTCTTACAACCTCAGCTCGGTGCCTTTACTGTTCCTTTTTATCATTGTGTCTCTGATGATAGGATCAGTTCTTAGGTAAGATGACAATACACGTATGACCAGAATTCATCATATTCTGATTCTAGGTTGCGAAAAGGGGATATAAATTTCTTCATTCTCGTGTATCCTATGAAAACTGTCTTACTTAATAAATGAACCGTGGATCTTGGTTCAAAGAATCCATCTGCTGTTCAGTACATAAGGGATGTTTTCTTCAGGAAATCAACATAAAGTTTTCATCAGGATCATATTTATATGTATTCAGGGGTTCCGAGTTTCAGAGCTAACGGTCATGACACATGGAAACAATTTTGAAAAATACAGTAATTAACCAATTCGAACAAAGGTTGTGAAGATTAGTAAAAATATAGTGCCCTTTCAAAATAAAGTTGCAATTTTGGTTCGTAGAAAATGTTAAAAGTTGCGTTTTGGATGAGCACAAACTTCATTAATTTTGGAAAAAATCTTTTGGACTCTACGATGATCTGATAATATTTTGAAGAAATCCCGAAAATCATCTAAATATTTCGAGAATACTTTTTCACGATTTGGCAAACGCTGCCAAAGTTTTCGCGTTCAAAAATGTAATACGTCACTGAAGTCAGTATTGAGCCAATTCAAACATTACGATAATTTTTATTATATTTGTCTTAACATTGCTAGAATTTTTTTACGATTTGACAATGCTCTCAAAGTTATCTTCTTCGAAACCCTCAGCAGCTATAATGACCTTGAAATCCTGCGGTACTGAAGTTGCATACGTTAATATGTTGATAACACCTATGAGATTGCTAGTGCAAAGGTTCTACTATTCGAGGACACAGCATGTACAAAAATTGGAAAGGAAGTGAGACAAGATGGCATCATATATTTCAAGCTCTTCAATGCCGTATTGCAGAATGTCTTTCCATCACTGGGCTAGGAAGACAAGGGGATAAAGGCTAACTGGATATATTTAACCTACCTTTGATCTACTGATGACACAGTCCAGTCATTTTTACAAGCTGCAGAGTGTGATCCATGAACTTGCTGTCAGAAGTAAAGAAGTAGTATTAAAACAGAACATACAGAAAACAAAATTCATATGCAGTGCTTTTTACAAGAACTTAAAAATTGTTAGGGGTTGATGAGACAAATTTAGCAGTAATGGATGTCTACATTTACCTAGAACAACAGATATCACGCGCGGACCATGTCGAAGAAGAAATTAATAGGTGTCTGGAACTTCGCTGCAGATCATTTGGAAGAAACAGTGCCATTTTTTTCAAGAGCAATTTACCATTATAACTTAAAAGAGAAGTGTTTAATCAGGGCATCCATCCAGTTCTAACTTATGGATCAGAGACATGGACATTAACTAAAGAAGATATACAAGAGCCTCAGACGGTAATAGACTGGACGTATTGCCCACAGAACTGATCACCATCTAAAATACCAAAATAATTTAGTCCAATACAACTGAAATATTGGACTACAAAGAAACCGAAAAAGACCACAAAGAAAACCACACGAGAGATGGGTTTTCGAAGTTTAAAAGCATGACGGAGCGATACAGAGGAGACAGGCTCAAGAAAGTTGTGGAAAAAACTTGGCGACACCTTCATCCAGCAATGTATTGATAATAGTTGTGATGATAGCGTTATCATCTCATACACACGTTTTCTCATTTACTGTGCTAAGCCTGTGGAACTAAGGGTAGTACCCTTTTCGTACGCTAATATCAGTTTTTCGTTTACCTTTTCCACTTACCTGAGGCCAAGCCAGTTGTCTGCTGGGTGAAAGTTCAGGAGCATGCAGATTCATTTTTTATAAAATAAATATTCAAAGATTTTTTTCATATAATTTAAATAAATATATACATATAATAAAATAACTGTACTAAGTCTGTGGTGCTAATATATTTCCTGAAATATCAATTTATTTGGAATGATTTTAAGATAGCTGGTTTTATCAAAGAGTCATTTCCAACAAAATTTGATTTTAGATTCTGAGGATTTCTGAAAAATTCAGTCTATAAAAGAATGATTTTAAGATTCATGACTTCAATAAAAAGTTAATTTTAATTCGAAGTTTTTTTTAAAGGTCAGTTATTGAAGAACATAAACGTAAAAAAAAACCCCGGTGACATTCCCATGTGTAAATTTGATTAACAAGTGATTCTCAAGTTCATATAACATATAGTTTTCGAGGTCTGATGTTTTATGAAAGAGTAGATTTCATTCTTGATTACGGTAATTTTCAAAAATTTAATTTGTGACATTGGTAATTCTTTGGAATTTAGTACCTGATTACTCTGATTGAGTTAAAATTTTATTTGGATAAATTTTAAAAGTTCACTTTACAATAAGGTTAGAAACCAAAGTTCATTTTAGACTTAAATGTAGGCAAGTGCAATTTCAGTCAAATAGATTAACATATTTTATTCCACACATTTAAGTGAAATGCTTCGTCTCCAAAGGACTTAGGAATTCTAAATTCCTAGCCTAATCCGAATACAATAAATATGCATACCATCATAAAACACATCTTTCTGAGTTTATCAGGAAGTTCAGAAAGGAAGCAGTGATCAGATATAAAGTACTTCAAATCATACTTTTCACTCTAAGTGATTAATTTCAGGAGTATTTTCGAATGACAGCAATGTTATAACCTTTTGACAGGCTTTTTTCCGTCTCTAGTGAACACAACTGAAAGCGTCCATGTTCAATAGAGCGGGAATATTTATTTTTAAGTAAAGAGAAACTAAGTGTAGAAAAATTCGTGTTAAGTGTTGAAGAACGTATTCATGAAAAGTTTGATAACCACACAATTTAAGTCAAACATTGGCTTTCTAAAAAAATAATAATTTTAAAATGTAAAAAAACTGATTGGAATTTTTTTCGAATAAGTCAAACATTGACGGTTTTTAAACTTACAATAAAAATAATTTTTGAATTTAATTCTACACAAAACGAACTTTTTTTTCTAAAACGATTTCAATTAGTAACATTTTCAAAAATGAACTCGGTAGACATGAATTTGGAGATCCAAAGACAATTTATGAAAATTTAACGTTTTCTCGGACTTGTTCAAAACATTTCTCAAAATCACTCTTTAATAACACGAACTTTTCATAAACTACACTCTTAAAACTTCGTTTGTTCTTACAAAAATCATCTCTTGTTCATTTCTGCGTTGAAAAATATGTGATTTGGAAAAAAAAATTATATGCTTTGACATAATATAAGGTATAAACATTTCAATATGTATTTTTTCTTAAAAAGAGGAACTATGTACCACTCACTTTTGTCCACTTAAATACAGTTCATGTTTTTTACATTATCTAGAAGAAAATATTCTTGGCCACTAAATTTACACAGACACGTGGAACAGAAAGAAGGAAAGCGAACAAACATAGATATAACATATTTTGGTTTATCATTTTAAAATTGATTCATTTTGCTTTCCAGACGAATACTTCTCATTTTATTCTTAGTAATGGAAGAAAAATACATCATGCTTTGCGTACTTCAAGCAGATCAATTTTTAAAGGTGAATACCTCTTTTCACTCAAAATAATGGTTGAAATGACACATCCTTGGTTGCTCACCTCAACCTGATCAAGATTTATTTTTAGAAATACTTACTTTTACTAACAACATCGGATGAAGTAATGCTTTCTCGTTTACTTACTTCATATTGGTCAATGCGACTCTTCAGAAGATTACTTCCTTTTACTCACAACTCACAATGTTGAGGAAATACCACATCCTAGGTTACGTTACTTACTTCAGACTTTCCCTACTTACTTTTCAGAAGAATACTTCGTTTTACTCACCGTGATGGCAGAAAACACATTGTCCGTTACTTACTTCAAATTCATCTACCGTGATGGCAGAAAACACATTGTCCGTTACTTACTTCAAATTCATCTACCGTTTTGTCAGACGAGTTCTTTAGCAATGGTCGGTGACACATGGCATATCCTTGATTACTTACTTCGAGTTCATCAACCTTACTTTATAGATGAATATTTCTCTTTATTCACAAGAAAGATGAGATCATACATAATCAATTGCTTACTTTAAACCAACCAGCCTTTCCTTTAAGATGTATAATTTGTTTTACAAACAACTATGGATGAAATAGCAAATCCTCGCTCCTACATGAAAATTGAAACTGTCTTATTGTTTATATAAAACTGCCCACATTCAGGATAAAAGATAAAACTCAGATGCATTGTGCTTAAAAATAATAGTGACGATTATAATTTAGCGAAAAAGATTCAGCGAAATGAGAGCATTTTTTAATGAATGAATCATTTGCTCACATAAAAATCTATAGTAAAATAAATTTGTTTCGAATAAATATTTGAGACACGCATGATACTTTCTTTGTACTGGATTTAATGGCCAATATGAAACACGCTAATGTAGAAAATACATATAAAATATATTCAATCAAATTTAAGTTATTAATTACTTCATTATATTAATTACCACATTCATGAAGCAAACAAACCATTTGGGGGAAATCATAGGGAATACTACCCCTTTCAAACGTTGTTTTCATTCTAATACCTTGACTCAGTAGTATCACTTGCAGCTACGGACCTAATCTACAATTTACTGAATCCCGAGACCGTAGATCTTCACGTTTCCTCAAAATTAATTCTGACTTTCACGTTTCCTCAAAATTAATTCTGACTTTCACGTTTCCTCAAAATTAATTTTGAAAACCCACAATAAACAAAAGGAATTCCTAAAATAAATTTACCTATACAATAGCATAGCAAGGCTCGGAAAATATAAAACAATGAAACCTCTGCGCCGGGGACACTCGTGAGACACAAGCATCTGATTAACTAAGTGGTTGCAGCTTTAACCTAAATACCGATTCAAAAGGTGCCACCGAATGTGAAATCCACATTATTTTCAGCACCCACAAAAAGACTCGAGACTATTCGGATGCGCACAATTAGAGCAATATGTGGTCAATAAAGTGGAAGACAAAAAGCGCAGCAGTTAAGATCAAGTGAGTGGGCCGCCCCGGTGGCGCAGTGGTTTAAGGCGCTGGCCTCTGATCATTCGTCCGTAAGGGGTCCGGGTTCGAATTCCGGTCAGGCATGGATGTTGTGTTTGTCTTACGGCACTGGCTCTCTCCCTTCCCTGGAACCAGTGACCCTAAATTAGGGACGGGCGACTGCTTATAGCCCATTGAGTTGCTCACGGTGGTCGTTAAACCTCCAAAAAAAAAAAAAAAAAAGTGTGTGGAACTTCCAGAAAATCCCGCCGATAACATTTCACTATTAATTAGTCTACTTGAAGTTGTACTTTTCTGCTACCAGTGGAACCATTGGTGGAAAAAAAGACGAGATAGAACCAACCTTCTACGTTAAATGCAGTTTCTCGTGATAGCAATATTCAGATGATCAGTCTAAGAAATGATCAAATTTTCGTGCAAATAAAGGAGCCATGCTGATATCTAAGACTGTGGAACAAGCTGCAAGCTGATCTTCGTGAAGAATCTAACTAATCGTATCTCTGTTAATATTCAGTCAGTCCTTCATTTTCGGGGTCATTGGGCGATCTCTGGCCACCAGTTCAAGAAATTTTATAATTTTCTAGATTTGAAGCAGTTGACAGTCGTCATCCTTTTAAGGCTGTTACGTCCCTCTGTTTTTAACCACAAGAAGACACTCGTGTAAAATCAAGCATAATTTCCATAAAACGTTTTAAACATTTCATATTCGTCTTTGCAGTTGTTTTCTCGAGCTCGAAACAAAACTTGATAGTCTCTTGTTGTTCTAGAAAACGACAACCCTTGGTCAGTCAGTTGTCTGTAGCAACGTGCGCGGTTGCTACAGACAACTGACTGACCAATGCCTGTTCAGAAAAAAATATTCCAAAATTCTTATAGACAACGACATGCGTATGACAACTGAAGAGTACAATTTCCATCGCTTGAATGTTTCAAATTATGCAAAGCAAGGTATATTAAAAACATATTCTACATTTTTCAAAACGTTGTTTCCATGTACACCGATTTTCAGCTTCACGTGCAAGCGTCAGATGGTCTTTTGAATGTTGTTCTGGTATTTTGTTTTGTACGAAACACGTAGATCCTATATCTCTTCTCTCACTCTTTGTCACTGTATTATAATTTTATTAGGTGTCACTGATGTCACTATTCGACTTCTGCAGTAGCGAAATTTCGAAAATGCCTTCTTACTGCGAAAAAGCTTCAGAAAATCTAATACGAATGGTAAACTTGAGAACAACTACTTTATTGTTAGGTAGTAACAACAAATTTATCCGCATAGTATTACTTGATATGTGAAGGTGTATGAGAATTGTAAATTAGTTTCGCGTTTTTGTGAAATACGGCACCGTAAAATCAAGATAAATTATGTGCCCGAATCTAGCAAATATGATTGTCTTAAAATTCTTTGAAAATGTGTTGCTTAACTCATAGTTGTACGCAATGTGTGTTCATTAATATCGGCTGGAATTTTGTGAAGCGATTTCTTATTTCTTTTGTCTACCTTTAAAATTACATCTTTTAAGAGAAAATTTAAAAAAATCATAAGTAATAATGTTTTTCTCAAATAAATTATCAGGGTTTAACGTCGAATTGAGTTTCACTTAACATGAACATTTAATTTTTTCAAGAACACGATTGGATGAATTTCATTACGGGGAAAATGAAAAATACAAATAAAATTTCTCTTGCGGATTTCTTTAATTTGGCTTTATTACGCTTTCCAACCGTAGGTTGTAGAAGCGTATATGCTCCAGGTTTTATCGTCCGTCCGTCTGTCCGCACGATAACTGCCGTAAAAATGGTTCGATTTCGATGAAATTTTAGTACGTGGTAGGGGACCACTGGGTACGAACCCTATTGAAAATGGGACAAATGGGGTCAAAGGTCATAACGTAGGAGCAGGATCCATTCCATTGCCTTTATGCGTCATAACTTGCGTAAATATGGTTCGATTTCAATGAAATTTTACTATGTGGTAGGGGACCGCCTGGGGACGAACCCAGTTAAAAATGGGTGAAGTGGGGTTAAAGGTCAGGACATAAGAGCGGGATGCATTCCGTTGCCCTTATGCGCCATAACGTGCGTAAAAATGGTTCGATTTCGATGAAATTTTAGTATGTGGTAGGGGACCACCTGGGGACGAACCCTATTGAAAATGGACGAAATGGGGTGAAAGGTCAGAACATAAGATTGGGATCCATTCCATCGCCCTTATCCCATATTATTAAGGTGGACGTCAAGTAATTTTGCTTCCTATACTTGCAATGGAAAAACTTTTGTTCACATTTCCTTCACAATTAATGTGTTCCCAAGGATGAAGATTTGAACATCGATTAAAAAAGCTTCATATTATAATTTGGAATACTTAATATTTTCTAAAACATAACCATAATTATATTAAAAATCAATAACTTTTCCTTCGGTGGTGTTGAAACCAGAAAAAGGATGGCGCGACTTGTACTTTGATGACGTCAGTAGACAAACAAATGTTGGATTGCGTAATTGTGGTTATGTTTTAGAAAATATTAAGCATTCCATGTTTTAAATTGAAGCCATTTTAACCGATGTTCAAATTTTCATCCTTGGGAACGCATTAATTGGGAAGAAAATGTGTACAGAAATTTTTCCATTCGAAGTACAGGAAGCAAAATTACTCGACGTTCACCTTAAAGGAGCAATTCTTGTATGCATGTAAATTTTATTTTGAAAACGGCTCCAAGGATTTTGATGAAAGTCGTTAACCTACCGTTTTCTGGTACTAGAAATCGATTTAGCTTGATCTCGACTTTAAGAAAATTTGTTTAGTGGGTTAAATAACCACCCCGAATTACCAAGTTTTTAGTGTCACGGCGTCGTTCCATTAATATTATCCATGTTTAGAAATCTTATGACGTCATACTCTCGCAATTAAGATGTTGGCGCACGGTCACGCCATCTGTCTCATTACGTCACGCATTGTGTGTGGATCCTATTAAAGTTTTATGACGTCACACTCTTGCGAGCAGATGATCGCGATTCCCATCTGCCTCATTACGTCACGCGTTCTGTGCGTATTTTCGTCCGCACGATAACTCGCGTAAAAACCGTTCGAGTTCGATGAAATTTTAGTATGTGGTAGGGAAATACCTGGGAAGTAATCCTATTGAAAGTGAACGAAATGGGGTCATAGGTCAGGACATAGGAGTGGGATCCATTCTTCTGCTTTTATGCGTCATAACTAACGTAAAAAAGGGTCGATTTCGGTTAAAATTTAGTATGTGGTAGGAGACCACCTGGGGACAAACTCTATTGAAAATGGGCGAAATGGAGTCAAAGGTTAGGACACAGGAGCGGGATCTATTCCATAGCCCTTATGCATCATAACTTACGTAAAATTGCTTCGATTGCAACAAAACTTTATCATGCTATTTTGGAGGTATACTGAACCAGTTCTGTTGAATATAATCGAAATCGGATCAAAGGAGCGAGATTTAATCCACAGCCATTATAATCATAACTTAAGTAATGATTTCTGGTATGTTGGAAAGCGTATCATAATCAATACATTGCATGATTTTACTAACTTTTTACAGTTACCTATCAGTTCTGCTGTTTGTGCATTGTTTATTACTTAGCCTTAAACTTCAGTCGTCACTCTGCTTTGCTCCCAAAATTAATCAAATGTAATAAGTTAAGTTACAAGCAATCATTTATTTAATGATTTACAAATTTTTGTACATTTATTAAACTTTCTCTTTGAATAAGAACGAAAAACGTTCCACTTGGAAAATCGACTGAACACGATTCGTCGTTCATTCATAGAATCAGTCATATTCGGTCCATGAGGATAAAGATTTCCTTTTTGTTGGAGAACGTAAGAGTGTTACTAAATTGTGTATGGCAGTGAATGGTTTTCAGAAAACTTTAGCATCACGAAGCAAAATGACACCACTCATCTCAAAATTGCAGCCTGTTAAGTCATATGAGCATAGTCACAATGAATTCCTTTGTTATCGAATATCAGCATAGAAACATTTTGATTGACATTATTAAAATTTAAGGTAAGACATCAAAGAAACAGAAGTCGAGAAAAATAGTTTTAACATGTTTAATCTAATTGGCGCGCTATATTAATTTGTAATTGCTACTCTTCTGGAAAACTGGATAATTATACCAACAGATATCGTAAGTGGTAATATCAAAATACATTGTATTGTCGACAGAACTGACTATCGTTTAACTAAATTACTAACCTTAATAAAACAATAATAAAAACATTATAAACAAAGCTATTGAAATATGAAAAATAAAAACACAGTGGAAAGTGAACACTGAGCTATATTACTGAATTAAAGTCAATACATACTGCACGCGATAATATTTTTTCCAAGTTAAATCAGAACTTGAGTTATGATCATAAACGAGATGAGATTAACAGAGATGGGCATTCGATCACATTAAAATTACATGACAGAACATTTGACGGACGTACGTTTGAATTACACATCACCACCACGCATTCCCACTGGCTTTATTGTCTGGAGATAATATTTAAAGGCTCCCTGTACTGAGAGACATTTATATTAGCTCTCTATGCTCAAGATCGTGATCTCAGACACTCATTTCGACAAATATGAAATTGAATCCTAATAGTACAAATGCAACTAATTTTAATTTAAGCTTTAGGTTACATAATATTTGTGAAGTAAATTCCAAAATACTGTAGATATTTAGCTCTTTCATAACCCATTATGTTGCGAAAGAAATATATAAAAATAAACTAATATTTTCTTCTTATTCTCTTTTATGATGACAGTAAGTTAGCAAATGCAACCATGTTAGAGACATCGTTGATCAGTCTGCATGTTCGAAGTTCAAAAAATGCTAAGTTCAGATTCATATAAAGAAACTTGTTAAGCAAAAGAGTTCAAATCCACTGCACTATTCATATATGCCACGCTTTCGAACGAAAACTGAATGTATTCTCTAGGGTGCGCAAAAAACAAAAAGAAAAAGAAAAAGAAAGAACCCGGAAGTGGATAATGAAAACCACACATCTGTCATTTGTTTTTCTTTTCTAGAAAAATATTCTTTCCTAGAAAAATATTCTTTCCTAGACAAACACCTAACTTTCTTGATATGAATCATATTAGAGTAGATAAGTTGGTTCCACCCCTCTCAATACTTGGGAGAATTTACTATCTGGTGTAGACAGAAACATTCATCACTAAATAGGGCACATTAGTTCACAGAAACCGTAAAATGTCTTACAAACACGAAGTCATTGCGGAAATCCCGGAAAAATTACGTTTCAGCATTGTGTTCTTTGTGTCCCTAATTTGCATTGTTTCAACGGGATATGTTATCGATGCTGCACATTAAATAACAGTTCGGTGAGTGAAGAGCACGTTCATTTGTTTCATTAATAGAACCCGTGATTTGAAACGTAGTATTGAACTTTAATCGCGATGTGCAAAATGGCCACGAAGTTTGAAATTTTGGTTCTGTTGTGCCATTAATAGAAGCAAGTGTTTAAAACGGCTGACTCTTACAGCTCAAATCTGGCTCAAGACGTTTGCGACTGGCAATATGAGCTTGGAGAGAAAGAAAAGTTTGGATGGCCATCATGTAGCTGACTTGGACGCCATGCTCACGGCTGTTGAAGCAAATCCAAAAACTAGCACCCGCAAATCGTCTGCAGAAGTACGAGTTTCCAAATCCACCGTCGCTGACCACGTTCACACGTTTGAAAAGGTCTGCAGACCATAGCGCAAAGTGCCGCATGAATTGAGCTCACCTCAGGCTCAACAAACTTTCGAGGCCTGCAAGGAAATGCATACGAATCCGCGTGACCTCGGTTCTTTGTTTTTTGTTGGAGGTTTAACGACCACCGTGAGCAACTCAATGGGCTATAAGCAGTCGCCCGTCCCTAATTTAGGGTTACTGGTTCCAGGGAAGGAGAGAGCAGCCAGTGCCATAAGACAAACACAACATCCATGCCTCACCAGCATTTGAACTCTGACCCTTTACGAACGAATCATCATAAGCCAGCGCTTAGACCACTGCGCCAATGGGGTAGCTGACTTCGGTTCAGCAAGTGAATAGTTATTGAGGATGAGAAGTGAATCTACTTGCGTAAAAGAGACACCTCCAACCAGTGGTTGCACCCAGGTGAAAACCAGGTTTACCTATCCCCAGACGTGGACGTTTCGAGAAATAAGTCATGCTGTGTGTCTGGTGGAATTAATGAAAGTGTGATCCCTGAACTGATTCGGGATGGCTGGGTTGACGGCGTCGAATTGTATTCCGAGCTACTGGATCAGATGTACGACAAACTGATGCATCGGTACGATGCTTTAGTCAAGGGAAAGTGAGAGCTATTTCAACAGAACAATGCCAAGCCTCACACCTCCATTCTGACACTGGTAAAGTTTCAGGACCTTGAAGAAATCGAGCTGCTCCCTAAGCAGGGTGCATTTTCCGATCGCAAGCCTCTTGATTATCACTTGTTTTGGGTTATGGCGCATTTTCTACGTGGAAGGAACTTTTTCTGATTTTGATGATGTCCAACGCTAATGCCAAGGTCTCATCACCTCTAAGCTGGAGTCAAGATACCGTGTCGAGATGAAACACCTCGAAGAAAAAGTACGAACTCGTAATCACGATGGTGCATATTTGAAGTATAAGCGTTGCTTTTTATAAGGTTTTGAGTAAACACATTTCTATATCAGAAACGCATATTTTTCAGACACTCCACTATTACGAGTTGGTTGTTGGTTCCTTCGTGTGAATGGTATTTGCTTTAGCTGCCAGCAACCATGTTTTGCATCTTTGTTCCATCGATGTTTGATGATCTGGATGTAGATCGAAATTTTAGGCGCATAATATGGTTATGAACGTATTCTGAAGCTCTAGATATACGGTGGTACTTTGTTTCCTTCATCTCGATTGCATTGTTCTCTAGAAGTTATTTTTCTTTTTAGTTATTGTTCCGAACATTGCGGGCACAGTTATTGCGCAAAACAATCTGCCTCTAATACTTTACGACAAAAATTACTGTTTGATGCATCCCATTTTTCAACATTTGAACCTTTAGAACAGCAATTGTATCTACTGGTAAATGATATGGGGCCGGTTTCTAAAGATAGGTAGATGCCAGCAAAAATTCGTAAATATTTTTCATATATCTTCGTTTACAGAGGTTGTCTGGTTAAGTACTGTCACAATAGCTGAGCATATTCCTTGTTATTAAAACATTTTAATTTCACCTTTTTTGCAGTTCTTTTGATTTTGCAAACCACAGTTTGCATACCTATCAGTGGTTCTCTACATAACATTGCAAAACTAGAAGAAACTGAACGTTCCATTCGTGCGATTTGGTTTGCCAATGATCAATTTCCTATTTTATAGAAACTTATTTGATGTGTTCTTAAACAACGGAAATGTAAATGCATGAGATCGAACTAAGTGTACTACTATTAATAGCAAGAGGAAAGTGCCTAGCCAGGTACATGGTTACCTTTCTACAGCTAGTTTTTGTTGAACTCGTTAATAGTTCACTGTACTTGAACTATTAATGATAGAAGCAATATCGTTAATAGTTCAACTCTACGGATGTATGTGTATTTGTCTTTACGTAATCTTGATTTCAGTTTGGTTGCTTTGCCTTTTTTTCATTTCAAACAGGTAAATTCAGAAACGGATTTCACTTTTAGCACAAACCTTGGATTCACCAGTAGCAACCACTCCATCATCGAGTTGCAGAGTCCCTCTCCTTAAAATGCGTGAGGCTCGAACTATATGCCATTGGTTAAGATTAATTGGAACAGGACTCCTAATGAAAGAAATAAGATGAAGAATTAATATTATATATTAATACATGAACTTATATTTTTAAGAGCAGTTTAGGATCAACTTTGTTTTACAAGAAGCTCAACTTTTCAGCAGAAGCAACCAATTCAGGGAGAATACAACAATTCTTTTCAATAAAAAACAATGTTCATAACCGGCATTCCGATAATACGATGAAGAGTGAAGGATTAACCGGTAGACTTTATGTTCAGCTGAGTTAATCTGTTTAACATATTTCCTATTTTCTATGAAAAAAAATGTCTTCTTGAATTAATGTGCTTAAGGCTCTACGAGACCCGCCATCTTGTATTGCTGCCTTCTCTTGTTAACCAACGGGCAAGCGTATTTCACAAATTCTCGGGCAATTTTGCACGTTTTGGAACACCGTTTGTGGCTAACGCAAGATATATGATAAATAAAGAGGTCCCTGGTTTCAGAATTTTTATTGACCTTTCCCTTCATTTTTTATCTGCAGCGAAAGTCGTACCAAGGCGTCTTCAATAGTTTTATTAATTAATAAAAAATACTTAAAGAGTCCAAAATGAAAATCTGAAACCAGGGAACTTTTTTATTTATCATATATCTTGCGTTAGCCACAAACGGTGTTCCAAAATGTGCAAAATTGCCCCAGCAATTTGTGAAATACGCTTACCCGTTGGTTAACAAAAGAAGGCAGCAATACAAGATGGCGGGTCTCGTAGAGCCTTAATCGTATTTTTCAATTGAGTTTTTATGAAAAAAATATTAAATATCATTTGAAGAGCTGACAGGCTTAATGTTTGTGTTTCTGACAACCGCACAGGAGATTATGCTTGAGTGTTTCAGTTTCCAGGACCAACATCGGACAAAAACACTTATTTTTTTAATTATAATACCAGCTACTCGAGGAATACTAGGACTAACAACGGTGATACTTGAGCATTTACACCTTAGACAATATTTCTTCGTTCTGACTGTTAGAACTCCTCTCTGTGTATATAACGTGAGCAACACAGGCACCATGCTAAAGAAAAATAGTACAGGGTGTTCATAAAGTCAGTTTACAAGTTTAAAAATTCATTACAAATACAGTTGATGGGATAATTTGATCATACTGGTTGCAATATACTAAGTGATTATCACAATTTTTATTGTCATTACATTTGTCTAATTTCAGGTACTCCGTTGATGCGACAATTTTTCTTAAGTAAAATGAATGGCTACTCCTCAAGGAAAGGCGCAATGCGTAACCTTGTTTATTGGAACAAAATAGGGTACGCAGACTCAAAGAAATTACAGGACTTAGTATGGAAAAGGTCCACCGTCACCTTCGTCGATTCGGAAGTAGCACAAGAAATTTATGAAGACAGGGTCAGTGTTGAATAAAGAGAGAACCGGTGGACCAAGGACATCCAATGAAAACATCTATCGTATGGGTGAATCATTTGCTCGTAGTCTGACAAAGTCCATCCGTACTTTATAACGAAGTAAATTTCTCCGTCATTTCTGTCCACGCTAGGATTCGAACCCGGATCCCCTCATTCCGGAATAAGTCACTCTACCAATTGAGCTACGCGGACGTTTTATTCTGATTCCTATCTGCCTTTATGTCGTGTGCGTCCTTCGGGCAGGTGCGTCACATCTTCTGGTACGTTACATCATCTCCCCCATATTTTTTTTTTTTTTGAAGTGCTGGAGAAGAGATTCTCTTATTTTTCCTATCTCGCGGTGTGGAAAGAACATCACACCATTGCGAGATTTTGAACGGTCCGGTCATCCGGATAGTTCGGGCGCCATTATAACGAAGTAAATTTCTCCGTCATTTTTGGTCTACTCCGGGATTCGAACCCAAGTCCGCTTATTCAGGAACAAGTCGCTCTACCAATTGAGTTACGCGGACGTTTTATTCTGATTCCTATCTGCCTTTATGTCGTGTGCGTCCTTCGGGCAGGTACGTCACATCTTCTGGTACGTTACAACTTCTGCCAGACAGTTACAACTACCACGTTCAACAGTGCACACAGTTCTGCACAAGCATTTGAGACTATACGCATCCAAATTGAAATTCTTAGAGGTACTTTAGCCAAATGATAAACCAAGACGAAAAGAGTTTGCAGTTCACATGCTGGAACGAATTTCTGAAAATGTAGACATCCTCACTTGTGTTTGTTTCACAGATGAGGTAACCTTACATGCTCTACAGAAGCCGTAAACAAACGCATTGTGAGGACTTTGGGATCAGAAAACCCCCATGTTACTTAGGAGGTTCAACGGGATAGTCCAAAGTTGAATGTGTTGTTTGGGAACATGCGCAATCGAATCATTGGGCCGTCCTTATACGTAGAAAAAATAATTTCTGCAGGTGTTTACCTCGATGTTTTGACTGAATATGTGGTACCACAGCTGGAAGTCCTTCAACCAGCCACTATCCTCCAGCAAGATGGTGCCCCTGCTTATTGGGGACTACGTGTTCGTGGGTTTCTAAAGTACACATTTCCAAGACATTGGACTGGAAGGAATGGCCCATTCCCTGGCCACTCGTTTGTCAGATATCACTGCCATGGTCTTCTTCCTCTGAGACAATGTGAAAGATATCGTGTATCAAACCCAGTTACGGAACATCAACAACCTGAAACAAAGAACTGATCTCGTCATTGCCACTATTAATGAAACTATGTTACCACGAACATGGCAAAAATCAATTACCGTATTGATGTGATTCGTGCAACAAATGGTGCCCATATAAAAGAGTTTTAAATAAGGCATACAAATTTTCACATTTACTCGTCATTATGTAAGCAATTGCACATGTTTATTTATTTACTTGTATTTGTAATAAATGTTTAAAAGTTGTAAACAGACTTTGTGGACTCTGTTTTATTTCAATGAAGTTTTAGTACACGAACGGATCATTACTGAAGCTTCTAAGCAGGCATGTAAGTTTCTACAGTATGGTAATCTCTTATCCGAAATATTTGGGGCCGGAACTGTCTCGGATTTCGGGGTTTTTAGGTTTCTGGAGTATTTGCATACGGTATATCTACATAATGATATAGCTTGGGGATGGGATCAAGTTCAAACACTAAATCCATTTATTTTTCATATACAGCTTATGCACGTAGAATAGTGCTAGTAGTATTTGTTTCAATAAGTTTGTGCATGAAACGAGGTAAATTTACCCTGAACTAACAAAAAGCTAGACTACCACTATCTAGGCCACCCGGTAGACAATCCCTATCGATTCCGCAAAAAAGCCGTTTTCTCTCAGATAATCGGCCAGAATCACTTTTTACAAGACATCAGATGCTCACCATGGTGTCTCGTTGAAGTTATATTTCAGTCAAAAAACGTAACCTTATTCAGAAGTGTAAAACATGCAATAGTTTCATGAACGTTTTGAAAATAACTTATCTAAAAAAAATTCATAAACTCTAAAAATAAATTTATACTCAAAATCGTTCACTAGATCAGCGGGTCAACGAACGACGCAAGCGATTGAAGAATTGATCGCTCACCAGAAGAGTCAACGCACGACCCAACCATTTGTGATGTCATGTCGGCGTTCAACCCAGAACCGATTCGTGAGGGTCATTTACCTGAGGAAATCGTTCACCGGCAGTGTCAAAGAATTGTTTCAATATGTTGAATCGGAAGAATCGGTTTGCCCATCGATACAAAAGAACAAAGCGTCAGACCGGAATATCTAAGGCCATGTGCCGCAATAATCGGAGTGTGCAGACACACCTGCAACGCCTAAGAACTTTCTCACAGACTTCTCGAATTTTCCATTTATGATGTTATGTCGGCGTTCAAAAAATGTTCCGGATTTCGTTGGTTCCGGTTGCAGGATTTTCGGATAATTGATGCTCAATCTGTGTACCGTAAAAGCAATTTTATTAAATTTAAAGCATTTTGCAATATGACACAGTTGTTTCATCGTCTTTGAAAAAATCATTAATATCCTGCAATTAAAAATATGATGTTTTGTCATTTTGATTTCTTGTGTAGCTAAATGAAATGCTTTAACACGAGAAATCAAAATGCATATCTACAAAATATACTGCTTTTCAATAAAAGGCTAAAATATTTAAAAGTAAAAAAAACTCTACGTTTGCTCTAAAAGTGGCAATACATACTCTTGAAACAAGCTACTCAGTTGATAGAAAGACAATAGTATCAGTCAAAGGGTTATTTAAAGTATCCCAAATGATACCTGCAGTCCCGGTATTTGAGAGGTCTAGAGTGTGGGCTACCAATTACATATGCTGCTGAGCCTGTGTTCGAATTTAGTTACTTGTCTCGTCTCTGTCCACAGCAAGGAAAACTGACTATCCCATTTACATGCATTCCTAGTTTAGGAATTTCCTAGATCTCGTGTCATCTATAGCGTAAAAACCTTTTTTGTTGGCGGAGACATTCAAATTCACGTCTTCTTGCTCCGGAACCGGTTATTCTCCTGACTGAACTATACCGACTTTGGCTTATCGCTGCAACCTGCCGTTCTAACTCTTGCGTCACCACAGTAGTACATCACATATATCCCCCTTGTGAAAGGCGGGGTACTAAATCTCAGGTTTCAAGTCTGCCGCAAACCATGCTTGAAGTAGCTCGCTGTGGAAGAAGGAATTCTCATTAATTCCAGACAATGTGTGGAAGAAATATCACACATTTCTCTCGAATCTCACAACCAGGAGATTCATTTATCGTTGGGTCGCCATTATAGTGTAAAACCTTTTTGCCGGTGGTAGAATTTGAACTCACGTCTACCTGCTCCGGAGCTGGTCATTCTCTCTACTGAACTACACCGACTTTGGCTTATCGCTGAAACTTCACGATTTAACTTATGCGTCACCTCAGTGGTACGTCACATATCCTTTAACGGGTGGTTCGGATGGCGGTATTCAGTGATCCTCAAGGGTCGGCCCTTACCTATGGATTACGAGGGATCATCAGAAACTTACTACCAATTATTTGGCGGCAGAGTACCGATAGGTAATCGGTATTTTCCAACGTCGCTACAATCTCCTGACTGGAAGGTGTTGTTTGGGACAGGGAAACGTGCTAGAGAACATATTAGTACAAATGTAAGAACAGATTAGTACAAATAAGTACAAATGACGAATTGTCTGGAGACCTGATCTCACTCGGAGGTACGCTGAGTGAGTAGGCTGAACGATGTGACACACGGTACTGGAAGAAACATTTGCATTTGCAGCAGTCTGATGTAAAGTCGCCCATCTGTCTTCGAGCTCCAGAGCCTCCATACACATGTCGCTGTTTGTTGTCGATGTAAAACGCCAGCCACTTCGCGGTTCTCGACCATCAACGCATTACTCCAATGTACGACTTTCGAACACCATTCTCCCACGCTCGAACTCCTATGACTTGACAGCCATAGATTTCTTGCAGCTGACGATGGATCTTCGCTGCCGTCAGTGATCAGAGAAACCTAATCACCAAGCGTACCTTCGTTTGAGATCATGTTTCCAGGCACGCTATTATTTCCACTTCAATTTATTCTCCAGCACGTTGCACTTTTATTCAAACTCCTGTGCCAAGAAGTCCTCTCTAGTCAGGACTTTGGAAGATACCGATCTACTGTATATATCTCTCATTAGCCGCTGAACGTTATCGAAATTTACAAGTGATAGTCTGTGTGAAGCAAAAAAGAAACGGCTGTTGTTTCGGCAAAGTATTCTAGCCAAAGGCCGTTCCATAAACACTGAGAGTAATTTGTTTTGAGTTGGCAACTGTGCGAAGGGGAAAAATAACCACGCAGGCAACTAACCGAATTAATGAAGGATCTACGGCAACGGATAGTAACCGTGGCAGACGAGTCTGGTTTTGTTATTGCGCAGTTGCTTAAGTTGCGTCTGCATTTCGCCATACAGCTATGGAGGTGAGCGATTCAGAGTTCAGAAGTGAAATGCATTGTGCGATAAAAGTTTGCTATTGTTTGGGCAAAACGGCTTCAGAAACAGTTGGTTTAATGTACAAAGCTTAGAAAGATAAATGTTTGGGTGGGTCAACGATTTTCAGATGGCACCATGATTTCAAGAAAGGTCGTTTGTCGGCAGAACTCGCTCCTAGGCCTGGTCGACCTGAAAGTGTTGTTACGGAGCGTATTGTTAACACTGTTTTGATAATCCTGCAAGAAGATCGACGAATGACGTGTGAAGAAATAGCGGCGTCAACTAATATTTCAAAAACGTCGGTATTCCACATTCTACGCGACAAATTACTGCTGTATCGTGTGTGTTCCAGATGGATACCACATCACCTGACGGGAGAACAATTGTTAGCCAGAGTTCAGGTGTGTCATGAGTAAAAACAAATGCTTGCAAAGTATTCAAACTTTCTGAACACAGAAATAACTGCCAATGAAACGTGAGTCCACTATTTCGATCCCCTCACGGAGCGCGCAACAAGTGTCTGGAAACACACAGGCTCGCCTCCTCTGATAAAAGTCTGCCAAACCAAATCAGCTGGGAAGGTCATGATTATAATTTTCTTTGATCATAAAGGTGTAGTCTATCAGCATGCCGTTCCTCCACAAGTTACTGTATTACATTTCAGTCTTGAAGCGTCTGTGACGACACGTATCGATTAAGCGACCGGAACTTGTGGGCTACACAATGATAACGCCCGCCCACATGTGTTGAACAGTTTCTTGCGAAATGAGGAATGCAATATTGAAATCATGCCACAGCTTGCCTACAGTCATGACCTCGCCCCGTGCGATTTCTGGTTGTTTCAAACAATAAAAGAAGTTCCGTGGCGCAACATATTCAAGCTGTACAGGGATCACTAAAGCAGCTTCCACAAAATGCCCTTGCCACATGATTTGAAAAGTGAACTGAACGATGGGACCGTTGCATATCATCCCAGGAAAGATAGTTTGAGAAAGAATAACATATATTTTGCTGTACCTATATTATTTAATTATGTGCCATTTTACTTTCAGTTGTTATGGAACGGCCGTTGTAGCGTTCTTAATTAGAACTATTGATACACGAAAAGTAAAAAAAAATATTTCAGATGCGTTCCGTGAGATTCACTTTGGACATGTTATTGATGAAATATGAAAGGAAAAGATCAATCTCTTTTGCATTTTAAAGGTTACATACATTCCCGTTAGTGTATGAGAGTAAGACAAATCACTTACGTAATGTTTGCGACTCCACTTCCCAAATCATAGAGGAACTGAACAAAGGAATCGACTAAATTAAGTGCGACGAAGTCGCCTCTTCCCAGAGATTCCTGTCCGTTATAGAGAAGCATCCCATTTGAAGTTCTGGACAGAAACCACAATTCAATGACAAAGCCTTGTCCAACGTTTTGCAAAGTTGGAAGTTCTAGGAAGGTTGTACCATCCAAGTCAGGTATATAAACTTCTTCTATTACCACAGGTTTGGTAGGCTCTTAAAATACAAACAAAGTATGAGCAGAGATATTTAAATGTTAATTAACAAGAACTTGAAACATACTCATACATTATAGCAGAAAATTCCAGCACAGACTTTCAATCACAGCAGATAAGAGAGGTGAAAATCATGCAAATCAGTCAATCGATACAGAGAAATCTCCCTTAATTTGGATTAGCTATAATTTTGGCTAACATTATTACAGTGTAGTGATCAAACATTTTGTATAAAATATGTTTTACTCATATGCTATGCACACTGTCTGTACGTTAAATCTGTATCATCAAACTTAGGTCTTCGCTCTTTCCACGTTTATGAGTGAGTCACGGAAAAATTCTCATTAGCCGCCACCGGGAATCGAACCCAAGGTCTTCCAGTTACGCGCCGAATATGCTTCCACTACAATACAGCGGCCTCGAATTCCTCCGGACTCACACACGCTAACTGCCAAGCCAATTTGGCAGGTTGCTTCTTGGAGCCCCGCACAACGCTGGGGATTCACCAAAGATGGTAAGCAGCAACTGAACAAATAATTAGAAGGCGAATGAATAATTAATACAGACATTTGACGTGGACCAGGAACATCAAACAAAGGTCTTCGCTCTTTCCACGTTTATGAGAAAACGTGGAAAGAGCGAAGACTAATCTGTATCTTAGCTTATACGTCTTAGCTCCGCAAGCATTTAAATGCAATGCTTTAACTCTACAAATTTACCCTCAGTTATTAACAAACTTCTCTCATTTCAAACAACTGGAGAAAAATTATATATAGGTAATTTAGATATCATTTTGCCTTTTCAGTTTGTAAGGAGTGATTTTGTGAGCAGGAGCTCTAATAGCTCAAAATTTAGTTAAAGTTTCAAACAAAATTTTGTTTTGGAAAGTTGTTCATGCGAAAACAGGCTTCGCCATTTTGGATTAAATAGCCGAATCGTCTGAGTTAGATGGATATAAATCTAGCGATTTTATCTTAATGCAATCCGCCAGGATTGCAGGTGTCGTTTTTGTATTAATTTAATAAACATATGCGTAGGATCTTCAAAAATGTTGTTCAGAAAAGTTCAGAAAAGAATTGGCATTATCTATAATTCTGTTCTCACTGACGTAAATTTCTGTAACTTCCAACAAATTACTTAAAATAATGTAAATAATGTAGCAAGAGCAACTTACTTATTATAGTGTATATTCAGTTCAGTTTTATGAAAATAACCCGTAGGAAAAGGCATTGAATGAGAATAGGAAAATAATAATTAGCTCAGTGACATACCCATTGAACACTGGTGATAAATTCTTGTGAACTACGTAAATAAATGTACCTGATATTGAGAGATTCATGAAAGAAAATGTTCTTATTACCCATTAGATAACAATTTTGGAATACATCCCGAGGCTACCTTAATCTAAGGTATAGCACACATTTTACAGTACAAGGTGCATAACACAGCAGGTAGGTTCTTCTGTCTTTGTAGATCGCCTAGACAAAAGGGTGCAACCTAAAGCGCGCTGTCTAAAGAGGAGAAAATGCACTCTTAGACAAAAAATCGATGCGCCTCAAAGCAAGCGTCTTTTTGTAGTGAAATATAACATGCGTATTGTGGTGGAAGAGATAAAGATGTGGTTACAATATCACAGAAGTAGTATTCTTTATTTCAGAAGAGTGATAGCATAGCTGTTACAGATTAGTACATCCAAAAGCCACCTCAGGCTAAAAAGCACGCTGATACACAGCACTGCATGGAGTCCAAACAAAGGTTGTTGTCCTGTGACAGACTGTGCCAAGAGTCGTGTAATTTCTACACAAGGTTCCCGATATCCTGGGATGGCCGTAGCTGGCATTTCAGAATGTCCCAGACGTGCTCCAAAGGAGAAACATCTGGGGATCCGGCTTGCAAAGGAGAGTTACAACACTACAGAGGCATTTCCGGGAGAGGTGATTATTGTGTAGCCGAGCATTATTCTGCTGGTAAATAGCCCCTTGCAGACGTGTGCAAGACGATGGGTCGTAGGATCTGTGGAAAGTATTGTTGTGCTGTTAACATCCCTGTTTCCACGACTAGGGGACGTCTGGCTCTGATACAAGATCGCTCCCTACACTAGTGGTGGTGCATGGCGCTTCACAACTGAATTCTGCTGTACGCGCTGCACAGTCCTCCTTCATATGCGAATACAGTGGTCATCCACTCTAAGGCTTAAGCAGAATTTGTCAAAAAATGATGCCATACAAGTCGGAGGACGACTACAATTCTCATGCACGATGTCACTATAGAGGAAGCCGCCGATGTAGGGTGGAGCTTGCCGGAAGGGGCAATGAGAACGCAATCCTGCCTCTGCAAGTCGCCTCAAAATGATGCGCGATGACAGAAGATGCTGTGTAGAGGCGACTACATCTCACTTGACAGAGAAACGTCCGGAACGTTTCGGGTCTCTCGGACTATAAGCAGATCCTCTAGCCCAGATTTTTGTTTGGGCCGAACACAACTTTCTCGGCGTGTATGCGAGCCCTCACGTACCCAATGTTGCCAACAGTGTCTTACTGCTGCATCACTATGGCGGCTCAGATGGTGGAAGATTCGTTAACATGACCCGGAGTCCCACGATGCGACCTTTCTCAAATGCGCTTAGTTGCTCTTATAGTATTTTGGGGCTTCGCAGAGGCATGATTAGCGGCGAACGAAGTGAACGCACCTGATAACGCAGCAAGAATGCTCACAGTCATAGGGAGCATCTGGCAGCACTTATGTAGGCCACTGGTACTCGATTCAAACATCCCCTGGAATAAAAATGTGCTCATTGGAGGTAAAACTTTAGCCATTTTCATTCTTGGCCAAGAAGTATTTGCATACCGGCTTTCACAGTTCATGGATGATTTTATCGAGGTCCATCATTTTATTTTGATATTTGGTTCTATACCAAAACACAGTGTGCTCTTTTTGCTTTGCTGTTGCTGTCTGCTGCTGTACAAGGAAGCTACCTTTTTTGGCTATTGCAAGCTTCCAGCTCTCATACTCCTCCTGAAACAAAACATAATTTCCCTTTCACAACGTATGCCATTCAACGCTTTCCATAAAGCAGACGGCGAAAACATTACAACTTGTAGAGGTAACCAAGGACATGTAGAAGAGAGGGAAGTTTTTAGTATTGTAGTATAAATAGATAACTGAGCACGTTTTTTAAATTTTAAACCGAAAACCAAACTTACTGTGTTCGCAGAATTTTCCACTGTGTCCTTTCGCACAGAGGCAGGTGAAGTTATCCAGTGGCAGTGATATACACGTAGCACCATGGGCACATGGGTGACTGGCACAAGGATCCTGCGATTTCTGGCACATATGACCTTAAAAGAGACGTTTATTAGACTGGTCAGAAACTAGTATTTAGATAGATTTTTATCAAATACACTAACGATAACGAAATACGGTTGGTTAAAAAATGTCCTTTGTCAGACGCGGAAAATTTTCCCTAGAGGTCCTACGTTAAATGTACCACAGAGAATCAACAATTCGTAATCCAGGTCACGTCTATACGACGATTATTTTTTCTTTGAGTACCATTTATTTGCTTTAAATCATTCAACTCTCGTATTCTTTTTGAGTAGATTTTAGTTTCAACAGTAAAACATGAAGCTTTTGCTAGTTCAGTATACACTGAAGAGCAATTGAATTAGAGATACGTGTCTGATAACGTGTAGCACCACCTTTCGCCCTGATGACGGCGGCGATTCGTCTCGGCATGGACTCGACAAGACACCGGAAGCGTTGGGAAGCCATACGGATCCACGACCCCTGAACAAGCTCCCACAGTTCACGAAAATTTGATGGAGGGGAGTCAGAACCTCGAACATCTCTCTCGATGGCATCCCAGATGTGCTAGATGGGATTGAGGTCAGGTGACCTAGCTGGCCAAGGAAGCGAGGTCACGTCGGTGGAGTGTTCATCCAACCATGCGGATACAATTCGGGAGCGATGGCACGGTGCAGTGTCTTGTTGCAGGATGAGGTCCCCAGTGGGATGTTGAAGACGCACAAACGGGAGCAAATGGTCGTCCAGGATATCCCGGTAACTTTGATCTGTGAGGGACGATGTCACACGTACCAGGGGTCCCATTTCAGTTCACGTAAACAGTCCCCAGACGAGAATGCCACCACCACCAGCTCGAAGAGTACCCTGCTGGCAAGAAGGGTACTCTTCGAGCTGGTGGTTGTGGTTGTGGTTTGCGCCGTACTCGTATCCTGCCATCCGCATGTACCAACGTGAATCTCGACTCATCAGTCCAGGCAACATTTTGTCACATGTCTAGGGTCCAGTGGCGATGTTCCCGCGCCCATGCTAAGCTTTGCGCCCTGTGATGTGCGGTCAGCAGCGGTACCGTTGTGGGACGATGGCTTCTGTAGCCCATAGCGAGGAGATGGTTCTGGATGGTGTGGCTGCTTACACGTTTCTGTGCACGAGCGTTAAATTGCCGAGGGATATCTTACAGTGTGGCCTGTCTATCCGCTGCTACAAAGCGAGTTAGCCTACGATGAACCCGCTCATCCACACGCTGTTGTCCACGGCAGTTGGCTTTTGCAGGGATGGTTTTACCGGATTCGATGTACTCACGGTGCACCCGTGACACAGTGGCTCGTGAAAATCCCAGTGCCTGCACGACTTCCGAGATGGAGTGACTCATTCGTCAGGCCCCGACAATTTTCCCACGATAAAATGCGCTTAGATCCTACTGAGTCCGACTCTTACTGATTCCCGTCGCATCACTTACATATACTTACCCATACTGCGTCCGACTCTTACTGATTCCCGTCGCATCACTCTTTATATTGTCGGGTCGCTGCATACGTCATGTCGCTTCCGTTTACAGGGCCGCCCACAGCGCCATATTTGCATAACGCCAGCTGTCTCTAACTCAATTGCTCTTCAGTGTATGATGTTTTTCTGTTTAATATATCACTCCTTAAACATTACCTTCGTAGCATCCGTTGCATCTCTGGAACTTTGTACAGTTAATCCACAGATAGCTAGTACATATATAAATATTAATTATACACTGAGTTAAATTAGGTGACCTAAATGACTTACAAGAAAAACCATCTTTATTGTAGTGACTTCTAGGCACTTCCGGAACGGAACTTCAACAAAAGAATGCCATCAGCACAATACAGAATACTGAACTTCTGTGAACTTAGGTTTAACAAATTCACATCTGATCTACTGTATAAATTACAAAAACGTGCTATAGTACTTTATCAGTAGCACGCCACAACGCCACACCTCAAAACACTTTTCACTGCTTGGTCGCACATAACATCTCGCATTCTTATCTGTCCACACACACACGAAACGCACTCTGACATCAAGATTGTTGCCACAAGACATTCCGTGAGCAAGAAAAGTATAACGTTAAGATTGAAGCGCTTAAAGAGAATGAATTAAAATTTACATAGAGAAAGAAACCAAAAATTGAAGTTAAATTAGAGTATATATCATAAGTATTGACTGAAAGATTTATTGAAACATGTAATTAGAGAATTAGGACGATTTTATCAGATACACTTACGGACAGTGAAATTTGCGCACCTTGAAGAAAACATGCGGCAATCGCAAAACTTTGCAGATAGGTAGAGTGCGTGCTGGTATGCAAATGATCCACGTTTGGTGCGAGTGCGCATGACCACAAACCCTGTGGTGGCCTGCAAACACGAATCGGAGCCTCATAAACCGGCTTGTAGTCGATGCCCCATGAAAGCGAAAAGCAAGCACCGGCCGACGCATGCAATAATACAGAGTGAAAAGAATGTCGGGTAGACGCCAGAGATGTCAATTTACGCAACTTACGGACTTTGATAGAGGCCGGTTCATCGGGCTTAAAACCGCAGGGTGGTCGACGGGCTACATAGCCCGCCACGTGGATAGTTCTGGCCATACCGTCCGACTGTGTTGGGAGCAGTGGACACGCAATGGCACTTCCACACGGCGAAGTGGCTCCGAAAGGCCCAGGAGGACCACCGGTAGAGATGATCGACGGATGGTGCGCCAGGCACGAACGGACCCCACCAGAACCCTGCCCACTATACACGCAGATGTAGCGGCTCATGTGTGCCCACGAACCATTTACCGATGTCTCGCGGAAGCGAATCTGCAATCCTAGCGCCCCTTAAGTGTGCTGCCATTAACACCGGAACATCGCCGGCTCCGTGTGCAGTGGTGCCAGGCCGGAGCGACGTGTAAAGCCACAGACTGACGACGTGTGGTGATTAGCGATGAATGGCGCTTCGTTTTGGGGGCAGATGATCATCGTGTCCGGGTGTGGAGGTCACCGGGTCAACGGCCCGATTCTAACCTCGCTTTCGAGAGCCACACGTTTCCCACTGCAGGCATTATGGTCGGGGGAGCCTTTGACTACGATAGCCAATCAGCTCTAGTAGTGGTACGTGGATCATTGACGGGCCAGCGGTATGTGGATGAGATCCTATGGCCCCATGTGCTCCCATTCCAGGCCAGAATTCCAGGCGCGCTATACCAGCAGGAAAATGCCCGCACACACACGGCTCGGGTTGCCCAGGACTACCTACGTCCTTTCCAGACACTTCCATGGCCTGCCCGCTCCCCGGACATGTCCCCTATCGAGCATGTGTGAGACCAGTTGAAACACCAGCTGCCGCCGTGCCGAACTATCCGGGATTTGGAGCACACCGTCCAACACGTGTGGGCCTGTCTGCCGCAGGACAACATCAGGCGTCTGTTTGCCTCCATGCAGGACCGTATTGCAGCATGTATCGCCGCACGACGCGGTGCGACGCGCTATTGAAGATGACCGGACTGCGTACCACAGATCCCTCTGTAATTGTCATGCAGCTCTGTTTCTTCCATCATGTGTATCATTCATTTGTATCATTAAGTCCATAAAATTTCAGTTCAATCCGATGCTTCCTTCTTGGTGTCCAAATTTCTTTGTCCGTGGAGCTGAAGAAGCTCCATCTTGCGTCGTTGTTCTTCTGGAAACGTTTTTGGCCGTGACCGTAAACAGCTTGCGAGTCAGGTGGCTCGATTCTACCCCTCGATTCCATATTTAAGCTGAATATTGATAATCTAGTGCTGTGATAATAATTAACCCACCTTACCTTAACCTCTTGGGATTGGGAGTATCTCTCGGTACTATTTTGACGGGCAAAGTGTACATTGTCTTTCCGGATACTTTCAGAAATCTATTTGCTGATACCTGCTGCTGCTTGACACTGTCATATCATGGTATCACTTTGTTAGAAATCGTCTAAACTTTTATATTTGTTGATGGAAACATTGGATCAGTGCTCTAATGGCATGTTAATCATGAATCTTGGCTACGTACTCGTGTTTTTCTGACGATTCGTGAATTATAACGGGCTCAGTGGAGCATTGTGGATCCTACAAAAGGGAGCTCGACCACAGACATCTCAGAATTCAAAATAACAGAATGATACAAACCATTCCATACGAATAAAGTTTGTATATAACAACTGGTGGCTATCTAAAGAAGAACTGACGTTGTGTTCATTAACCAAATTACGCGTCAGGAGCAATTGTGAAGAGTCGAACATAGTATAAAATAACTCACTTATAGCATCTGGGAGCTGAAGAAGGCTACATCAATTACACACACAAAGTCGTTCAATTGCTTAGGGTTGAGGCGATTGATAGCAGCGAACATGTCGTCCCCATAGGTTTCCCTTTTTGAGTTTACAGAATTTCTGTCACCCTTGTTCAAGCAACAAACTGAGTATCGGATTGAATTTTACTCATCACACAAAAGTCTGCTTCAGAAGTATGTTTACATGGAAATTACATAATACTTTTACTAACTGCTAACGTCTTAGTAATGGATCGTGATTAGTTGATCACAGACCCCCATTTTTGTCATGTATTCTACGCGTCGCTGCGCTTCTGGAAACGCGTTTGGCTGTGACCTTAAACATCTCGCGAGTCATTTGGTGCGATTCTATTTCTCGGTTACATCTTTACATTCAAACTGAATATTGATAATCTAGGGTTGAGACCCCAGTTAAACCGCCTTACCTTGACTACCTCTTGGAACTGTTTCGACGGGTAATGTGGATATGGCCGATCCTGATACATTCAGAAATCTGTTTGTCTACACCTGCTCACTTTTATACTGTCTTTCCAAAGCATGACTTTGTTAGAAATCGTCTAAATTTTTATATCTCATTTGTTGGTGGAGAAATGTGATTTGTACTCTTACGGCATGTTCATCATGAATAGCATTGAATTTTTAAAGGCATCGTTAAATTGCCTGTGCATATCGATAAACTTCGATGATTCCGATAGATGCACAAACGTTGAAGTAAATTAACGCATATTTGGATCTTATAATTTACACTTGTTTTGAAATACCATGCACCAAATAATTTGTTTTCTTCATTTTATGATCCAGTATACACCGAGTGGAAAGAAGTCATGTGATACCTACTTAGTAACGGGTAGCCGCACTTTTCATCTGAATAAGAGCAGTCCCACGGCAAAGTAATGAGTCAGTCAAGTCACGAAAGCGTTCCACAGGTATTTTCACCGATGCTTGCTGCACCGCTGTCCATAATTCCGTCGCAGTCCTGTGTGAAGAATCCGAAGCTCGAATGGACCTTTCCAGAGCATTCCAAAGATTTTGCACAGGGTTCACGTCCGGTGAGCAGGGAGTCCATTCCAGGATGAGGATTTCTGCGGAATGCTATTGTAACCATGTTCTAGTTACCAATACTCTGTAGAGAGGCGCTTTGTCATGCTGGAAGAGTCCATTGCCGTGTGGGTGCATGATGGCCATGAACGGATGCAGATGGTCTTCAAGAATGGATTTGCGGCCTGGACCGTTCAAAGATGCATCTAGATTTAAATCAGCGACGTAACTGTAGGCAGAAGTTCAACGTCTGCCAGTTGAACACGCCCCATAAGATAAACGAGCCTCCACCAACCTGAATAGTTCCTTGTTGACAAGCCGGGTATATAGCTTCAGGCGGTTTATGCCAAACCCGTACCCTCCCGTTCGCGCGAAATAATTGAAACGTGATTCATCGGACGAGGAGACTCGTCTCCAATCATCCTAGGTCTGGTGCCGATATTGTGTCGCACAGTTGAGGCACAAAGTCCGATGACGTGGCGTTAGCAATGATTATATGGTGTGCCTGGGTCTCCCATAACCAATTGCGGATAATGATCGCCTGATAGTCTTGGTCGAGACGTTTCTCGCACCTCCAACGTTGAAGACGACGGTGATAACGTATGCGGCAGCATTCACCCACCACTTTTCTCTGTTCACAGCACTGTCCGGGATGCGATGTTTTTCTTGAAATGGCGTGTTTCCCATACACTGTTGATACTATCGAACGGGGTTCCTGCAATTACCGTACCGCCTCCTTGATTGAGTGACTCATGCTTCAGGCACCCACTCTCATCCATCTGTTACAGGGCTTGGTGTTGAGTGATATTACAGCGCCCTGTGTGAAGGGTTCCTTTGACACTTCGTTTGCAGTAAGTTTTGTATTGGGGGTTCAACTCGTATTTCTCCCGAATGGAGCAGATAGATAAAGTATTAAATAAACACGACTAAAGTTAAGCTTTGCTCTTGCAGTGAGAAAGATATTTATTCAAATATCGTGCGGAATGTCTGCAAGCTTTTGTCCACCATTTTCATTTCTTTCATTATCTTATTAACACGTCGGATCTCCTTCTCTCTCTCTCTCATCGTCAGCACGCCGAATTGCCCTTTTTTAATCCCGGCCAGTCTTCGCATCGTACCTTCTCTTTCTCCGTCCCTTCCTCGGATTTTTTCTAATTCTCACTCTGACCAGCTAGATTTCACACCACCTCCCTCGCTTCCTTTCCCCTGGAATCCTCCTAACCAAATGCCCTCGAGTCCCCCTTCCTTTTACTGAGAAACCCCCCGCCCCAAAGTTGTCCCCCTGAAGAGTGCAGTCCAACGCCTTCCAAGAAAGTGCAGGCCACTCCTTAAAATGCATTCTCTCTGAAAACGCAAACTTTCCTTTAATTAGCTTCGCCACTGTCTACTCTTCTCTCTCACTCCCTCACCTGGGACGGCTGAAGAGTAATAATGTCCTGTTCTACTCTTCTCACATCTACGAAACTATAAATCTAACACCCCCTCAATCTAAGGTGCGCGTGAGGAAAAGCGCACTTTGACCGTTCGCTGCCCAGCTCATCAAAATGGCGGGAAATTGGAGGAAAATAAATACAATTCTTTATCTCTAAAATGGCTACAGAACTTCCCTTCTGATAAATAAGGATGTCCAGGTTACACCTCTTCCAAACTCCGTTAACTCATCACGTTTTTCCATATTTATATCGAATTACCATCTACGTGAATGTTGTGATATCCTTGTACCTAAACACACCGGCCAAACAGAAAGGACAGTAGGAAGTTACCGTTTAGACAGAGGGCGCCGTGATGGCATTGTTGGGAGATAAATAGCACTGATGTGGTCTAGAGGATCATTTCTGTCTCGTCCAGTGGTGAAGAGCAACGTGTGTGTTGAATTTAGTCGGCAATATGGGTCGTAAGACAGACGTTACTGAGTGGCAAAAAGGAGCCATCGTGTTTGGCCGTGCCAACGGACACAAAATGAATGAAGTCGCCCAATCTGTTGGTGTACAGAAGCGTACTGTCCTGCAGGCCTACAAACAGTGGTGTAGTACGCAGTCAACTGAAAATCGGCGACGCAACTGTGGCCGGAAAACAATTCTCACCAACAGGGACCGCCGCCATGTTTCACGCCTAGTAAGTGCAAATCGGTTTCAAACCAGACAAAAATTGCTCCAAACAGTCAATGAAAATCCACTCCAACCAATTTCCGAAAGAACATTGCGACATGAACTGCATGCGATAGACATCTGGAACAGAGCATCACGGAAGAGGCCTCTTTTAACAGTAATTCACAAAGTCGCACATTATCAATGGGCTCAGAGGCACCAAAACGTTACTGTGGAGTATTGGAAACGAGTAATTTGGTCTGATGAGTCTCGTTTTTGTTCGTATTCCAGTGATGGGAGGCGACGAGTGCATCGCAGGTCCAATGAAGCCTTTAATCCTGATTGTGTCGAAGGTGTTATTCAAGCTGGATATGGTTCTGTGATGTTTTGGGGTGTTTTTCGTAACACGAAATGGGCCCTTTCGTTGCAGTGACTAAGAATTTGAACCAGCATGCGTATCTCCGCATTCTGAATGATGATGATGAAGTGCCCTCCATCTCCAGGAGCAAGATCCCAATGCCACTCTTGTCTTCCAAGACGACAATTGCGGTGTGAACAGGGCTAAAGCTGTGTCTGAGTAGCACAACAAACAATCAGCAATACTCTCTTACCTTGACTGGCCCGCCAAATCCCCAGATTTAAATCCTATTGAAAATCTGTGGGATCATTTGGAACAGAAGGTGAAACGCCGGAATAGACACCCACGTACTCTGGCAGAACTCAGGGACCAATTGATGCACGAGTGGCTGCAAATCGATGTTCAATACATCCACAACCTCGTGGAGTCTCTACCACACTGGATTCATGTTGTTATCAAAGCAAAAGGCGCCGTCATATGTTATTAGGTAAGTTCTGCCAGGGGCTGACTAATTTCTTTGTCCGGTGTTCTCATATACCTACCAAACAGTGGGTTCGTCAATTAGCTTGGATGAACCCAATATCGAGAGATATCCTCAATCCCAAGAGGTAACAGCGTCGCGTGTCCCAGGAACCTGATATCCCATGATGTTAGTCCACTCAGTTGTGACGTGCTTGCCCAGAAGGACGCACGCGACATAAAGGCAGATAGCAGCGATAACGAACGTCCGCGTAGCTCAATTGGTAGAGCGACTTATTCCGGAATGTGGGGACCCGGGTTCGAGCACCGGCGTGGATAAAAATGACGGAGAAATTTACTTTGTTATAATGGCGCCCGAACAGGGACGGATGACCCGGCCGTTCAAGTTCTCGCAATAGTGTGATGTTCTTTCCACACCGCGAGAAAAGAAAAATAAGAGAATCCCTTCTCCCGCGCTTCGAAAAATGAATGTGTGTGACGTTGCATTCCACACACCATATTGACTGGGAGTTCTCAAGTGCACGTTCTACAGAGGATGGCTGCCTGCAACGATTCATGGTCACGGCTGACCCGTGGGCCATGCCCCCGGCCTTCTTTCGGGGGGGGATGTGACGTGCCTGCCCAGAAGGACGCACACGACATAAAGGCAGATAGCAGCGATAACGAAGGTCCGTGTAGCTCAATTGGTATAGCGACTTATTCCGGAATGAGGGGACCCGGGTTCAAGCCCCGGCGTGGATAAAATGACGGAGAAATTTACTTCGTTATACAGTGTTTATCCTTAGCTTTGGGCAGTGCTTCGAACGTAGATTGGTAGTTGGTTGCAGACACGTAGGTTTGAGTATCTCGGAAACGTAACGCTGCCGGGATTTTCATGCATGGCAATAATTTGGGTGTATCAAGGAAGATCCAGTACTTTAAGGAAAAGCTAGTCCAGGGAAGTGCTGCAATAGGAAATACGGACCTTTCCTGTTATCTGCCCGCCACTATTTGACTTCCGAATAAGAACGCTTTCAAGTAGTTCCCGATTTCGAAAGTAGAACACAGAGCCCTCAGCAGCAGAGGCGTAGTGATCACGTGCTTCTCTGTGCGTACCACCTATGCACAGTGATCACGTTTTTTTACCGTTTAGTAATTTGTAAACAAATAAAAATTTGCGCTTTGGAATTATGTGTGGTCATTTGGCAGGAATGTTCTTTTAACCGTTTGTCTGCACTAAATTTAAAAATAAAACTCGTTGGGGCAGTCATAGAAGCATGTTTGATTCGTACCTATGTGAATTTGTGGCGAAAAAGATTGAAAACTAATGACGATCCATTTTTAGAAATTATGAAGGATATCGTAGCGTATTGTCCCCCAGAGTGATATTAATTCCTAATTTGTAGCTGTTTTCATTTGTTTTCTTATACTGTATAATTTTTTTCTTTTATATATTTCTTAAACAGCTTAAATTTTATTAAAAAGTGATTAGGTAGGTTTTTGCTGTTTATAGTGTTATTTTGTAACCAATAAAAAAGATTTCCCACAAAATTTATCGTGAACTACTTTCTTTCATGTTGGGTGTGATCAAGTTTCATGTAAACAAAGCGGAACGATACACTCAAAATCGGGAACTGCTTGAAAGCGTTCTTATTCGGAAGTTAAATATTGTCATTTTATGTAACAATGAACAAAAGCAAATAGTGGCGGGCAGATAACAGGAAAGGTCCGGAAATACTTCATGGAAGAAATCTGCTGTGGCGGCCGACGCAACTCGCAGGTAACAAATAGGTGACACCTAATAAAAAAACCCAGCCAAGTCCAAGGTTGTGGTAAAAGAGACACCACAAAACCGACAATTCGTTCTACTATATCTTGGACATGGCATAATGTAACAGCATTTCACTTCACTCAGAAAAGGAACAATAAAAATCAAAATATTCCGGCTACATTGAGCAACGCAGCATTGGTAAATAGTAATATTTTCTGGTGGATACTAGTTTCTCCCGTTTCACGCGGATGGGAGATTCAGAAGTAGGGAACGCAGCACGGCCCAATAAACCTGTCTTGCCAAGAGTCAAAAATGCTGGCAGTCCGTATTGGTTTAATCTCGTGCAAAATGTGTTCGTGGTATACCTTTTGTTTCTTGATGCCAGTGATAAAGAGTTTGAATACTGAACAATATGAGATTATAGCTATTTAGATGCATCCATTTATGGAAAAGTGTAGCCATTTGTGAGCAGATAATTTCAGAAGGATAATGCTTCGTGTAATGGAAGAGTAGGCTCTCCATAAAACGATCTGGACTCATGGCAATGATTATACCCTACTGCAAGATACTCCGCAGCACTTACACCTCAAACAAAAAAATGCACATCTGTGGGATTGGATGGAACGAGCAATTCGCAGTAGAGGTCCACCATCAGCTGAAGTCCAGCAATTATAGGAAGCAGCAGAGTCGCCATGGACCAGAATCTTTGTAGTACGTTTACATGCCTGATAAATTGAAGCTGCCCTGAGGCTAAAAGAGAAGTTATTCACAGTTAAGAAGGCGAATTTGATAAAAGCGGGGTATTTGTTAATTTCCAAATGAAACATGAAAAGCAAATGCAAAAAGCGACTTAATTATTGAACTAAAAAAGGGTCTTTGCATTTACGCTTCTTATCTATAAAGGTTAAATACGTACCAGAGAATCCTTGTAGACAGAGGCACTTAAAATTCTCACTGTCAATTTGTACACATGATCCACCATTCTGGCAGGGCAAGCTGTTGCAAGGCTTGCCACGACACTCACCTAAGAATTAAGGATGAATGTTTAGGCTGCATGTTGAAATAATATTAACAAAAGCAATAATTTTCATACAACAGATAACGCGTATGTAAAAATATGGTAGCATGAAAAGATTGCATCTAGAGTCCCAAACATTTACAGGCGTATGAAGGAACACCTCTGGACTGTTAAAATGGTATATTTTCATAAAAGGTAGTATCAGTGCAGCATTAACTTTACAGGTACCGACATCTACTGTCGTATGTGTAGATAATCTTTTTCTTTCTGTTTGAAGCGTAGGAACAGCAACGCCACAGCTGATTTATTTAAGGGAATATCAAAGTACGTAGACAAGATAATCAAACCTACTGAACTCAACATTATCAAATTTGTAACTCATATGAGCTGTGACGTACCTGCCAGCAGGACGCATACGACATAAAGGCAGATAGGAATCAGAATAAACGTCTGCGTAGCTCAGTTGGTAGAGCGACTTGTTCCGGAATAAGCGGCCTCGGGTTCGAATCCCGGCGTAGACCAAAAATGACGGAGAAATTTACTTCGTTATAATGGCGCCCGAACTATCCTGATGACCCGGCCGTTCAAAAATCTCGCATTGGTGTGATGGTATTTCCACACCGCGAGACAGGAAAAATCAGGGAATTCCTTCTCCAGCGCTTCGAAAAATAAAAAAAATGTGTGATGTTGTATTCCACACAGCAGATTGACTGGGAGTTCTCAAGTGCACGTTCTACAGTGGATGGCTGCCTGCAACGATTCATGGTCACGGCTGACCCGTGGGCCATGCCCCCGGCCCTCTTTCGGGGGGAGATGTGACGTACCTGCCAGCAGGACGCACACGACATAAAGGCAGATAGGAATCAGAATAAACGTCTGCGTAGCTCAGTTGGTAGAGCGACTTGTTCCGGAATAAGCGGCCTCGGGTTCGAATCCCGGCGTAGACCAAAAATGACGGAGAAATTTACTTCGTTATAGAGCGAACAAGAAAAAAACGTAGAAAATCCTAAAACTGTACTAGTAATCTGATTTATTGACGTTGGAATATATAAATAGTCGTTTCCAAACTTTCGCACAGTAACCAGATGGCTGTTTTAAGGACGATTTCCTTGAATCTACAGTCCCAAACATTTACGGGAGAAACACATCAACCAGATAGCTTTGTCAAGGAAGATTTCCTTGAAAAAGCCATCTGGTTGTTGTACGAAAGCTTAGAAATGCTTATTTATATATTCATACACCGATGAATCGGATTGCTAGTATAGTTTTACTATTTTCTACATAACTGGAAGATATGTAGTCATGACAACCAAAGCAGTGGACTCAGAAAATAAAATTGTACATCATTTAAATTTAAAACCACGATAGACGAATTATTTCACGAAATAACACATGAAACCAATGGAAAAATACAAAGACAATAATTATATGATACGATCATTGAATTCTTTGTAAGATACACCACTTTTGAGAAGGTATCTGGTCTTCCTTGGTGGCTGAGTGGTCAAAGGTGCTGGTATTTGGCTAATCTTTCGAGTTGAGCCTATGTTCGAGTCGCGGATAAGGCATGATAAGTCTCTCTCCCCTTCCAACCACTGGCTTTAAATTAGGGATGCGAGACTACTTATAAACAAAACAGTTAAATATGGTGGTTGTTAATTGCCGCAAAAGAAGAACCACGAAAAACAAGTATCCGGAAACTTCTACTCCACTTGATGAAACTGACCTTCCTGTCGTAAAGCCTGATTCAGGCTGCCGTATAAAGAAGGCATATGAGTCACAGAGAGGTTTCGCCCTCGTGGCTAGTAAAGTAGAGTTGAGTTATTCCGTAAGAGATGAATGATATCGTTGGATGTAACATCGATGGCTTGTCGATTTGTACACATGCGAGCCGCCCGCACCACCCAACATTAAACGATGTTCAGAAGAGAGGTTTGTCAATCTCAGGGATACGAAAAAATATTAACCAGGGGATTCAAGCATCAACATGGGATAAGGCCTGTGTAAAATACATCTTCAATGCCAGTTTTCTGCATCAACTTTCATTCTATGAAATGGGAAAGAGTTACTCCACTGAAGAAAGAGAAACATGTTGTAGCTACCCGATTTCTCATCCTCCTGAGCCACATTACATCTTGCTGCAGTGTGAAACTCCCAGTGCAAACAACATTCCAAGGTGTAACTGACAAAATACTCAATGTTACATTTTGTGCTTTTGTATGGCAAGTTCTCCAGCTACATAACATGCCACCGAATAAGATTCAATGCCTACATTTTTAGTGTAGCGCTGGTATATCATTTAATTGGGAGTTTGCAACTCTTATGAAATTATAAGCCAACATTCCTAGAGATGTACTTCATGGGTTGAACAGCGTTGAAACAATATGAGCTGAACTAAAACTAGGGCGTACCGGTGGCTCAGTGGTTTAAGCGCTGGCTTCTGACCATTCGTCCGTGATGGATTAGGGTTCAATTTCCGGTGAGGCATGGACGTTGTCTTTCGCTACGGCACTGGCCGTCGCTTTCCTAGAATCAGTGGCCCCAAATTTGGGAAGGAGATTGCTTATAGCCTATAGTGCTGATAACGATAGTAGTTAGACCCCCAAATATAAAAAGAATTAAAATTAGAGGTGCTCTTGCAACTTCATGATATACTGCACAGCAAAACAAAATATATCCAGAGTTCTATTATATATGTGTCACATTAAATATAACTCGAGAGTACAATGTTGTCATTCAGGCAAACAAGACTCCAATCAGTAAACAGGAAAGCAACTCCCATACCCTCACAACATCTGAAACGACTATCATATTGGCTAATGATAAACATGAGTCTTCCGAGGATTGTTGATACACAGATATCGTGCGATGCAATGGGGATATTTTAGCAAGTTGATGACAGCTATCACTGTGGATAGCTGTCATCAACTTGTTGAAATACTGTTTATACTGTTCAGACTATGAACAATAATGCTGTTCAGATTATGAACAGTATTTGTTTCATATACCACCATGCTTACATGATTGTGCAATGAAGTGGAGTTGTAATCAAATCTTGAGATCGCTTGAAGCCAAACATATTTAAGCCAAACATACATGTATGAAGCAGAAAAATTGAAATTAATTAGGTTTAACAGAAAAGAGCTCCAAGTTAGAAATTATTTTCACATAGGGTTCCTGAAATTTGACAGAGGTGTTACCATTTTCGGAAGACTGCTCATTTTACCCTTCATTTTAATATACAATATTCGATACGTGAACTCGATCTCAGTTCCATGAAAGATGTACGAAATAGGCCACAATATACCCCAAGAGTTTGCATAATAAAAATTACAGATTGATCCCTCTCATTAGCAATTGTGGAACTTAATGAGCCACTCCTTGGCATGTGTATACATCTGAGTGGGAAAAGCGTGGCTTTTCACTTCCCCCATTCTGCTGTGGTTGCAAAAAATGGAGTAAGTGACACTCTCAATGCTGAACGTTGAAGATGATTTACTTCTGTGAAACATCGTCAAAAGCAGATGTTTTATGGGTCATGCAATGAATTAATCTAAACCAATGAAGATACGCCATGCGAGCTGAAAAGTGTTCGCCAGTAACGCTGACATATACAGAAATAGAGCAGAAAGGATACCAACTATATCGTCAAAGAAAACCAAAAGATGGTGGATACAAAAGAAGCATCACACTTCGTGATTTCTTTAGTTACAACTGATAAAAGTTGAACTATTCCACACTGTTCCCTCTTCTCGCGGTTGTTTTATGCTTTCATCAATGGTGATTATTATCCTTTGCAAATCTGCTCAAATATATCTACATAAGAAAAAAAGTATATGTGACAGCTGTCCTGTTGTGACAGGTTAACATGCGCATGCTGAAAGTGATCGTTTGAATCTGGTAGATGATTCAGTGCCAGTGAAGCCATCCTGAGGATTTCAAACTTTCCAGTTGTGAGCATCTCATACCGATTCATCTTAGCGTACATCGTGATAATGGTCAGGAAGTACGTGAATAGTTCATTTAACAAAGTTCCACATATGCTGTCTAATATTAAGGGCACAAACTCACTACTCATTTTGATCTCCGAAAAATGATCAATAGACTAAGGCAGTTGAACCATAAGGTGCCAAAGCATTGAGCATGACATATTGACAACCAGAACTGTGCTCCTCCCATTTAGGGAAATAGTATTCCGAAACAGCCATACATGAAAACTATTAGTTCATGCCATTAACCATGTAAATAATGTGCATCTAAACAACGTAAAATGAGAATGTTGCTGTACAAAAACTAAATCACGCCGTTGCTGTATGAATCATATGTATAGGTCAATGTCATTTTGAAGATCTGCGAACAGTAGATGAAGCAATCTGCGAAACGCAGAGACTTACTGTTCCAGGTGGTTTCGGGAGATGATGCACACTGGAACAACGCATTACAGCAAGCAGCTGCAATGAAATTACTAGGGATGCTACAAACCCTTTTCGCCGTCACGCTACATACAAGGTGATTGTAAACTCCTTCAACAAAACAAGAGGAGCGATAGTACACATCAAGACGAACAATATTTGCAATGAAAACTAGTGCCGCATTCCACTCCTAGTGCCAGAAAAGAGTAAAGTTACATATCCACGTTGAGCCTTCAACAGTGAAGACAAAGAGACATACCTAATTTATGAGTTGCACAATTTCAATCGCATCAGAAAAAGACTCAAAGGTGCTGCTCAAACTGGCGTCTAAGGGCATCGTTGCACAGCCCACACCGGCGAATGAAGGACTCTCGCACCTCTCGTAGACTCCCGTGGTGTTGATCTTATGCGAAGCAACAGTGATTCGCGCGACGAGATCTTCCAGGGAGCCCACAGGTGTCTCGTACACCAATGTTTTCAAGTGCCCCCAGAAGAAGAAATTCAGTGGATTAGGGTCCGAGGAACGTGGAGGCCAAGCCACAGGTCCACCGCGTCCAATCCACCGCCCGGGATATGTCGCATTTAGAAAGTATCGGACCTCGGTGGCAAAGTGTGCTGGGGCCTCATTATGCATGAGCCACATGTCTCTCCGTGTGGTGAACGGAACATCCTGCAACAGACCGGGAAGCACTTGCTCCAAAAACGCACGGTACGCTACGCCGGTCAGACGTATACGTCAATTCTCATGTGATGTTCTCACGGATATATCGCTGAACGGTTAGGCTGCGTTTTTAAATGTTTGCTCTTCATCTTCTACGCACGAGTTCAGCGCACCTAGATTTACATCTTGTGCTTCTCAAGCACTGGTTGGAACTCCGTGTGCCTGCTGGACGTTTTTCGAACGTGCTCTTTTCTGGCACTAGGAGTGAAATGCGGCCCTAGGTTCCATTGCAAATACTGTTTGTCTTGATGTGTACTATTACCCCTCTTGTTTGGTTGAATGAGTTTACAATCACCCTGTATATTTTCTGCATCAAATCAAGATATTGTACATTAGCCGCACCAACAGAATTAATTCATGGAACTGGAATTCAATGACACAACTTCAAAATAACAGACATAACAAATGAGAAAAGTATCAAATCTCTCTCTGGTGGCTTCAAACCTCACAACACGATTGTTCTGGCATGGCCTTTTTAAAAGTTACTGATACGCTGAATACAGAGATAAACTTAGTTTTTAAGTCGCCCTTAAATGTAGCATGTGTAAATGTCCCAGAGTATTAGTAGGGGCAGCATGACAAAAGTTTTGCAGGAATGCAACTTAATTTTCTAGGATGTCACCATGCCGCACAACGCTTCTTAAACATCCTTTATGAACCATTCCAAACATTCGACATAATACCAAAATTATGAGAGGTATGATTGTGATACTTTTTTGAAATTTCGGGAAAAATTGCCACTGAACCTACAGAAGCAAAGGAAGCAGAAATGCAAGCCTGTCTGAAAACTTGCATTTGCATATTGATACCAAGTACCCGGTATCAATGTACAAAAGCATTTAGTTGGTGATGTATTGTATGATGAATTTCCTGAAACCTTCGCAAAAAGGGAAATGGAGCCACTCCATCTTAGTATTTAGAACTACATTATCTTACCAACAAGTAATTGGACACCTGCGATAGCAAAGGAAAACGAAGTTTATTCACCTTCAATAGTTGGTAGAGCCTCTACGAGCGGCGATTACAGCTGTGACCCTCCGGGGCATACTCTCAACCAGGCGTTGTACGATGGCTAACGGTATTTTCTTCTACTCGGCTTGGAGAAGACAGGTCAGTTCCTTCACCGATTTCGGACGGTGAGGGCACCCCTTAAGTCGACGCTCCAAATCGTCCCAGAGGTGCTCGATAGAGTTAAGGTCCGGGCTCTGCGCAGGCAGTCTATTCGATTAACCCCATTGTCACCATACCAAGACATGGTGGACCTCGCAACATGACAGGTGGCATTGTCATCCTGAAAGTAACATGGGTCCACCCCGTAAAACTGCCACAACGTAGGAAGCGCATGGTCATCCAAAATGGTGCACTATGTCTCGGCGTTGAGTCTACCAGGAATTGCGACCAAGGGTCCCGTGCCATACCAGGAGAAACACCCCCATAGCATAATTCCACCGTCGCCGAACTTCACAGTTGGCACAATACATTCCGGCAGGAGGCGTTCTCCAGGCAGACGCCAAACCCAGATCCTGCCATCCAAACGGTAGAGGGTGAACCTTGATTCGTCGCTCCAGAGAACCTGTTTCCACTGTTCAACGGTCCAGTGTTCAACGGTCTACTGTCGACGTTCTTTGCACCACGTTAGCCGAGCAGCGCTATTGGACTTGGTGATCAAAGGCTTGTAAGCGGCAGCACGTCCATGATAACCGAGCAGATGGGCTTCCTACAGATGGTATTCATCGAAAGAACATTCCCGGATGCCTGTTGAAACTCCTCGCGGATGTGGCCTATCGATTTGGTGCGGTTCTTCCGAATTTCTCTGGCGAGCACCCGTCGGTCTCTAACTGCCAGTTTTGTGGGTCTGCCGGGTCGGGGCACATTCAGACAGTCATCTCTCATCTTCCACTTGCCAATCACGTAGGCCACTGTCAGTTTTGGGTACTTCAACTCGCTGGATATGTCACGTATGGATCGGCCATTTCTGTGATACCCGACGATTACACCTTTCTCGAAATCAGAGAGCTCCGAACTGCGTGGCATCTTGCATGCGACTGGTTGCGTTGTTCTTTCCCACACGATATTTAACGGCGGCGGACGTGACGTGTATCAGGACCGCAGATATCGTCAATTGCAGGGGTGTCCAATTACTTGTTGGTAGATAGTGTATTTTAATCAAGAACATTGGGAAAACAACACTGAGATTAAAGATAGAATTATGTCAATAAAAAATATTGGAAAATGACACCAAGAGTCAAAACTGGGGCTCCATTACCAACACAACTAGTAAGCACCATGGGGAAAAAAGTATTCCCAAACATATTTCGTCATTTTAATAATTAACATGTTAGAGCAAAATGTCTTCTAGCACCTAGAAAGGATGCACTTAAAATTGAAGTGGCAGTTTCTTTTAAAATTACCTGACACTCTACGACAATGCTAGTCAGTAGGCGCTGTAGTGGATGTCACTGAAGTAGTCTACTACCCGACTGAATTCTTCAACCTGATGCCTGTTTGATTGGAACCTGTACACAAGTTAGAACCCAAGACTGGACTGTCCGTCATTCTTCTGATGAGAATGAACCCACCAAAATATTCCATCGAAATACGTTTGGATGCCGAAAAGATAACGCGATATGTTTCTGAAAACCATGCCGCGCGTTTTGAGAGAATGTATTCTACCAATTCTGATCAGTTCATCTGACATGTCAAATCCATTCAAGAAGTTTCAAGTTCCTGTCCTCCGAAGCTATTCCATGAGCCACAGACAGAAACAAGGATAAAAAAACATTCGAGTAGTCGGCATTAGCCTGCAGATATCATACATTTCTGCCATCCAACTTCATGCTGCTCTACAGTAAGTGATTGAAAGACTTAATTTTGATTCTAAATGGAAAATACGCAGTAGGTTTTACCCTGAAGTCATATACGATTACAGAACTCACATGTGTGGTTATCACGGTGAAGGATATTAACGACTATTGCCTACCAACAAACATAAATGTTACAACGCATATTCAGTTTAAAATTATATGACATTTTTGGAATTGTTTGTTTAATTTTAGAAGTGATTTTTGCTTTAATTTCTGTTTCAGTTTAAAAACCTTTATCATTATTGTATTTAACGTTCTCCGTTAGAACTTCACGGTGCAACAAAAAGTTTCGCCATGTTAGATTTAGACAAATCGGAGCCATTTTCAGGAGCCTATGACTGCATTATCCGCGAACAGGGTCAACGTCCTCAAAGACCTGAACCTGCAGCCAACGATGATACGGAGTGATAAATTGTAACGCCTAGCTTTATCTGAAGTGTATTGCAGGAATCTTGACCTTGAAATACGTAGATGACAGCCATAAACCTTTTAGGACTCACTTTTTCATAATAACACGAACACCTGCTAGTAACAAGATAACACGAACACCTGCTAGTAACAAGATAACACGAACACCTGCTAGTAATTCGTTACCCTATCACTAAGACCACTCCAAAATGTTTAGGACTTGTTTACACTTTTTCCTGCCCAACACGCTTCTTGGATTTGCGGATGATTTTATATAATTGAGACTTTGTCAGGCGTCAGCTACAGCCTCATCTGCAACCGGTGCAGCCTAGAACCGCAATGAGTAACCAGTGCAACGTGTATGGTGCACCATGCCACAGGGAGTTATTAGATGACTGTAAGACTTCATCACGCGAAGTGTAGCTGCTTGTTAGGCGAACCATGTAGATTTTGCAAGAATCTCCCATATTCAATAAATCTCAGTGGCTAGTATTTTTGTGCCTTTATTTTCCTCAACTGTAATTATGCCTTACTCATCTCGTGGCATGTTTTTTCTTGGTTTTCATCTGACTTTTTAGTTCTCCTAGGTGCTGAAATTTCAGTGTCATCAGTAGTGTTTAAAGCATATTCATAAAACCCTAATAACGCACAGATGATTCGGTTGGTGAGATAACAGCTTATTACCTTTCTGCGAGCAAGCTAAAATTAAGAGCCTTGTGTCCGGTGTGGAGACAAATAAGTGACCTTTAAGAGAGAGAGAGAGAGACGGAGAAAATACTTAATTACCAAACGTGTGCCCAGTAATTACCTGATGTAAGTCGAATTTGTCGTTTAAGATGGCCATAGCTTGAAGAAAAGTGTTCAAGTTTATACATTTGTGTTTAACTCTCTTGATATAATGCATCTACTAAGGTAAACTCTCTGGCATCAGCCGCCAGTGTACAGTAATCTGTAGGCGAAGAATAACATGTAAAGAAATATTGTTAGTAGGCTAACTTTGAATTTTTTTCAAAAATTGTACCATTTATTGCGTCACTGATTCTTACATTTCAGATGTTGGAGAGCCCATCAGGAGTTTATTCTTCGTCTGTAGGATAACGTTTCAGCAGTATAGTTAACTGAAAGCTCCTGCAATGTTATTATCAGAGATCTTTTTTGAAGCAATGGATTTCCTCTGCAGCATTCGCGAGAAGACATGAACCAGGAAATTTGGTACCTATCCGATGCCGCAATTCGACTGATGGCATAATGATCACCAGCGGCACGATGCTCCGATTTTAGAGAGGTGAAATAAATTCAGCGCTAACTGAATTACGACCACACATAGGCAAAGTGAGTAGTTACATTAGATACTGGCGTAACTAGGGGGCCTTAGCTTATTGGATAACGTGGCGTATATAAGAGAGTGGTGGAGCATTTGGGAGCGAAGTTACGAACGTGATGGGAAAAACTACTATGTATAGAAGTTTACGAATAGCCAAATTGTGAGCGAACTAAGAGTTAGTACGTCCATTTCTGATACGGCGACACCTCCAGAACTTTTACGTTGAACTCCTTCGGCAGAACTATTACGTCAGTCATTCGTCAATCCATAACACGGCAAACCATGTCCAGATTATTTGTAAGGTAGGGGTGCATGCATACACTGAAGAGTAATTGAATTAGAGACAGCTGGCGTTATGCAAATATGGCGCTGTGGGCGGCCCTGTAAACGGAAACGACATGACGTATGCAGAGATCCGACAATATAAGGAGTGATGGGACGGGAATCTGTAAGAGTGGGACACAATATGGGTAAGATGAAGGATCTAAGTGCATTTGATCGTGAGCAAATTGTCGGGGCCCAACGAATGGGTCACTTCATCTCGGAAGTCGTGCAGGCACTGGGATTTTCACGAGCTACTATGTCACGAGTGCACCGTGAGTACATCGAATCCGGTAAAACCATCCCTGCAATGGCCAACTGCCGTGGACAACAGCGTGTGGATGAACGGGGTCATCGTCGGCTAGCTCGCATTGTAACAGCGGATATACGGGCCACAGTGCAAGAAATCAATCGGGAATTTAACGCTGGTGCACAAAAAACGTGTAAGCAGCCACACCATCCAGAACCATCTCCTCGCTATGGGTTACAGAACTCATCGTCCCACGAGGGTATCGCTGCTGACCGCACATCACAGGGTGCAAAGATTAGCATGGGAGCGAAAACATCGCCCCTGGACCCTAGACATGTGGAAAAATGTTGCCTGGACTGATGAGTCGAGATTCACGTTGGTACATGCGGATGGCAGGATACGAGTACGGCGCAAACCACATGAAGCGATGGATCCTTCTTTCCAGCAGGGTACTCTTCAAGCTGGTGGGGATGGTATTCTCGTCTGGGGACTGTTTACGTGGACTGTAATGGGACCCTTGGTACGTGTGACATCGTCCCTCACAGGTCAAAGTTACCGGGATATTCTGGACAAACATTTGCTCCCGTTTGTGCGTCTTCAACATCCCACTGGGGACCTCATTCTGCAACAAGGCAATGCACCGTGCCATCGCTCCCAAATTGTATTCGAATGGTTGGATGAACACTCCACCGACGTGACCTCGCTTCCTTGGACAACTAGGTCACCTGACCTCAATCCCATCGAGCCATCTGGTATGCCATCGAGAGAGATGTTCGAGGCTCTGACCCCCTCCATCAAATCTTCGTGAACTGTGGGAGCTTGTTCAGGGGTCGTGGATCCGTATGGATTCCTAACGCTTCCGGTGTGTTGTCGAGTCCAGGCCGAGACGAATCGCCGCCGTCATCAGAGCGAAAGGTGGTGCTACACGTTACTAGACAGGTATCTCTAATTCAATTGCTCTTCAGTGTATGTTGCCCATATTCTCTTGCTTAGCCTTCCTCTGATCGTAATGCATCGTCGAAAATGGCAGGAATGTTGCTGACCGCGATGAATTTACCACGAGGGATGGCAGCTTCTCATTTTAAGCACAGATTCCTGTTTTGTTTAGAATCTGATGATTCCCGTATACATGTGTGGAACGGAAGTGGTTAGCTCTCCGATCTAAATACTACTGACGAACAACACACTCTCAGGGTATCAGGCGTTAACGTCTGTAGCTCAGTAAATTAAGTTACCAAGCCTTCTGTGATGTGTATGCAAGGCACACTGACGGCAAATTGCTAAATTGATGACGTCGAGGAACCCACAGGATTACCATTTATCGCAGAGTTGCCAAAAGAATAGTTTTAGCAAAATACCGCCGTGTCACATGCTTTCAGCGCCACCTTACTTATATTTGTCTGCACTCTTGTGAGACCAGATAAGTCTCCAGATTTATCGCTCATCAAGCATGTTTGGGACTTCACCTTGGAAATCAATTCAAACTATATACGAAGATTACAACCTCACTGCAGAGTCATGCATTATAACTGCGTTTGATGTGTATAGAATTCCATACTACGACGTTTATCTATGTGTTTGTTGCTAAGCGTGGGGTATTTAGAAGAATTTAGAAGTTTCTGATTTGTGCCATGTAATTTGTATGTTAAATCAAATCGGCCAGCCTGTAGTATACCAATGGGTTTCTCCTACCTTTCTTTTCAGACTTGTAAACCACCAGAGTATTTTGGATTTGAGGACAGTTTTAACCATTTTTTTCATGAGCGTACAAATGGAAAAATATTCTACGGATGGAGTTTAAGAGAAATTAGCCCCATGTTGGTAATAACACTAATAAACACTCCAAGAAATGTAAAGAACACATTAAGTAAGTGTTGAAGGTCAATTTTAAAACCAGCCGCCATTCCACAAAGGCACCAGTTTGCTTCTATATATACAGGGGTTGGACGGAATAATATGAACACCACGCTCAGAGACGTGACTTTTAATGCAGCTGCGTACGTCGCAATACGCAAAGGCATCCACCACCTTTTGGCTGTAATAGCTTTGTTTAGGACCTCAATGTCTTGTTTAACTGCATTTAAAGTGTCTTGTTGCAAAAGATCTTTCAGGGTGACGACGAAATGAGCGGCCTGACGGACTTCGAAAGAGGGCTAATTGTTGGTGGCCAGCTAGTTGGTGCCTCCGTGACAACAGTCGCCAGGGTAGGGAGGTTATCGAGAGCTACTGTGTCTAGCGTCATGATAGCATACCGTGTTCGTGGTAAAACTCGTCTGCGAAACGCAAGAGCGGGCGGAAAACGACCCTGACTGATAGAGACAGGACAGCATTAAAGAGTATTGTTACCCGTAATAAGACCGCGGGGCCGAAAATTAGTGCGGAGCTGAATCTGGATCTCCAGACCCCAGTTTCAACGAAAACATCGTAGGAAACTGGATATTCATGGCAGAGATAGTATTGCAAAACCCGTGGTGATCAGGGTGAATGCACAACGGTGATGGCAGTGGTGCCAGGAGCATACAACGTGGACTGCCCATGCATGGAAGCGAGAAATGGGGTTGGATGAATCCACATTCACACTATTTTCCACCGCAGGACGTGTTTAAGTGTGGAGAACACAGTCAGAAGCGTACTACCCAGACTGTCTGCTCTCAACAGTGCAGCATGGAGGTGTTTCTGTCATGCTGTGGAAGGTCATATCGTTGTTTTCACCAGGTCACCTGATCCTCTTGAAAGGACAAATAACTGGCAGGGCTTATGAAACTATTTTGGCCGACCAAGTCCATCCAATGTCTTAGGGATTGTTTCCCTCAGGGGATGTCATCTATCAAGATGATAACGCCCCAATTCACAAAGCTCGGAATGTCCAATCATGGTTTGAGGAACATGAAGTCGAACTTTCACACCTTCCTTGGACTCCCCAATCACCAGATTTAAATGTCATCGAGCAACTGTGGTCTGTGTTGGGAAACAGAGTAAGACCCGGTTATCCTTCTCCTGCATCTCTCAAGGACCTGGAGTAGTTTCTGCATGAAAAATGGGGTAACATCCCACTAACCACCATCCAGGATTTGTATACGTCCATTCCAAGGAGGATTCAGGCGGTTTTGAATGCCAAAGGTAGTCCCAAACCCTGTTAGGTACGTAAAACATTTTTTTCCCTAGGTGTCCACATTATTCTGTCTGACCCCTGTACGTCCTCTGATAAATAAAGCTAAATTACAGTTAAAAATTCGCAACCTGTTTGAGAAAATGCGGATGAAATCATTTTGCTGAAATGTCCATTTGAAATAAAAGAATGCATTATATTTTTACATAAACTAACAGGTTTATTTATAGTTTTACGTAAAAACAAACTGTTTTGGCGTTCGTGTACTAGTCAAGCATAAATTACAGTATATGTACTTGAAGTTACTGATTAGGGAGACATATTATGCAAGCGAGGTTTGGTTTCTGTATCAATAAGAAGAAACTGCACCGGATTAAAAAGAAAGGAGTTTAATGCAAAATTGACGAAAAATAATTAAATGGAACGTTTAAAGCAAATAGTAAAAAATATGCAGGAAGAAGTCATAAATATTAATTTAGTCGATTCAAGAGAAGGGTCACGTTCCCAAGTAAATCTTTTCCCTTAATTACATGCCGCCAATCGTTTGTTAGAAAAATTAATTCTTATCTGCTTTCAGCATCGTTTAGAATAGAGATGCAATAAAAGTGCTTTACTATAAGAAAAAAGGAAAAAAAGATATGTTTTTAGTTGGTTTGGTTCCAAGAACAATTTATTCCAGAAAAATGGAAGTAATTTATAGTTACTCAAAATGCAGTTTTTGTGAGTATAGGATATGTTCATCCAAGCACTTTGGCTGATCGCGACGATTTTTCTTGTCCACAGTTTATTCTTAGAAATGAATAGAAACCATTTCGCGGAAGAGAGAGATCCCGGAACGCTGCTTAATTAGAAAAATTTCACGAGGTTTATTGCTGCCAAGATTTCGTTCGCCTGGTTTAACAACGCCTCATTATTCACTGGGAGACTTGAACTCGAGGAATGTCGAACGGAGATTTTAAATTCCCTGGAATATAAATAACACTAGTGTCCAAAATTAACGTGACATAACACAAAATCATGGATAACGGAAAATCCACACAGCAGGGTTTAATGACAGTTGGTATGGACATACATATAACACAGCAATACACAACAGAAAATGAGTGTCATCACCGCATGAGGAGGAAGCACGCGCATGAAAGCATGGTAGTCTAAAAGTGATGCAACAAATGGCGAAGATTTCGAGCGGCTAATAGGGAGTGTGGTTACCTTAAACAGTAATACAGCTCACACAAAGAGACATCATACTGTTTACAATGCTGTGAATGAGAGTCTGGGTCTGCCGGCTGGCGTGAAGCAGTCAGGGTGTCTCCTAGAAACACGTTCAGTGGTGTTCGCCTATCCAACATAGTGGCTCAATTTCTCAAATGTTGGAGGGAAGATTTCGGCTTCCCGCCTCTCTCCAAATGTACACACGTCGAGAATCGGTCTTGAGGCTATACCACGACTCGTCACGAAAAAAAACCAACACAAGCCCATTGATCAGGAGTCCAGGGGTGATGTTGTCGGTCCCAATTCAGACGGACACTTCTAGAAATGCGCCGAGTGAGATACAGAACACTAACCTTCTTGCATACAGACCTCTCTCGTGGAATCTTCTGTAAACTGTTTGCCTCGATTTCGTGGTTCCCGTTGCAGAGGAGAACTGCTGCGAGAATTGACTGACTGTCCACTCCCTATGGCAGCGAGCTGTTAGAGAGAAATACCGGTCGCCTTGACTTGTTGTCGCTCGTGGACGTTCTTGTCCTGGCCTTCTGGTTATTGTTTTGGTTTTCTGGAACTGTCTCCATAGATTGGAGACCAGTTGCCTTCCATGCAAGTAGAGATGCCTCAGAAAACTTGAAAATTACCTCGTCCTGGAACGGGAGTCCCAAAACACATCCTTAGTTGCTTGGAGATTCCTTGTTCTGGGTGGTGTAATGCTAACATACTCGAATGTAAATCGGGAGATGCGGCTTCGTTCTCGTTCCAGTACTAGGTAAGTTTCAAATTGTCTGAGGAACGTCTACTTGCATGATTAATTTGGCATCCATCTGCACGTAACATCTATTTGAGTATGACTTGCCTTCCAATCTACGGATCGCTCTCCACCGTAAGGAGCTTTCTAAACAAAGGAGGAAGCCATTCTTCCACTAACAGTCTAACTTAAGCTTCAATTGCCACAGCCCCTCAGACTAACGTTTATCAAGATCGCGTGCCTGGCAAATTAATGACGTAGGTCGTCATTCGCATATTTCCATAGGAGCTAGTACAATGTTGCTTCGGTACATCGACTTAGCGTTTCCCCTTGCACATACATACCTCTGAAAAATATTTTCAATCGTTCGTCCTGTTTATCAAGGTCGCGTGCCTAGCAGATTGATGACGTAGGTCGTCATTTGCATATTTCCATGAGAGCTAGCACAATGTTGCTTGGGTTCGTCGACTTAGCGTTTCCCCTTGCACATGCATGTCTCTGAAAAATCTTTACAATCGGTCGTCCTGTTTATCAAGGTCGCGTGCCTGCTACTTCGATGACGTAGGTCGTCATTTGCATATTTCCGTGGGAGCTAGCACAATGTTGCTTGGGTACGTCGACTTAGCGTTTCCCTTTGCACATACATGTTCCTGAAAAATCTTTACAATCGGTTGTCTCGATTCGGATATATTCTCGAATTTATATTTGTCACGACTATTTCGGACACAAGTTTTTTTTTTTTTTTTTTTTTTTTTTTTGAGATTTAACGACCACCGTGAGCAACTCAATGGGCTATAAGCAGTCGCCCGTCCCTAATTTAGGGTCACTGGTTCCAGGGAAGGGAGAGAGCCAGTGCCGTAAGACAAACACAACATCCATGCCTCACCGGGATTCGAACCCGGACCCCTTCTGACGAATGATCAGAGGCCAACGCCTTAGACCACTGCGCCACCGGGGCGGCGACACAAGTTTAGTTGTAGTACGGGGGTCCTAACAAAATTTCTGCACACTGTCCATTTTTGAGAAAGCTGTGCAGTAACGGAGGAAACGTACCTTATTGCCGTTCAATGTACTCCCCTCCGTTGCTAATGACAGCTTGCCAACGGTGATATAGGTCGTGGGTGCTCCGTAGTACGCCATCGTCTTTCAGCTGTCGTATTACTCGGGTCACGTCCAGTGACAGTTCATCCAGCGATTCGTGGCGAAAGCCACGGAGCCGATTTTTAACTTTGGGAAGAGATTAAAGTCGGGAGGACTGTGCTCAGGGCTGTATGGTGGGTGTGATAAAGTTTCCCAGCCATATTTAGACAAATGTCCCCGTACTGACTCTGAACCATGACACGATGCGTTGTCATGCAGAAAGATCGCTCTCGCTCCCAACAAGTTGGGGCGATTTTGACGAATTTCAGGTCTCAGATTTGACCTCAGACAGTCACGATAATGTTGTGTGTTGACATTGTGCCCTACCGGCACTCGATTAGAGACCACAACACCCTGGGAATCGAACGCAAAAATCATCATTTGCTTCACTTTGGATTGTTGCCGACGACACTTTGAAGGCATATGGAACTTGGGTACCTCCATTCTGCTGATTGTAACTTAAGTTCCTGCTCACAATCACGGGTCCAAGTCTTATCAATTGCGACAATTCTGTTCAGGAAGTTGTCGCCCTCCCTTTCGAACCTGTGGAGGTGATCCTGTACGCTCACTCTGGCTGCATTCTGCTCGGGGACGAGTTGATGGGGCACCCAGAGCGCGGGTGCCCCATCAACTCACCCCGAAACAGCATCGAAGATGATCACCCCTCAGGCCGACCTCAAACGGCGACAGAGATTTTTGAACTTAAAGTTTATATTACAGCTCAAACATTAGAGTGCAGTTCAAGTTATTAAAACCGCTAAAGCAACTTGCACTAATTTAACATAAAAACGTTATGTTCATAATACATCTTGTCGTAATTTTCAGGATATTAGATACAGTTTTTAGAATTAACTATCAACAGAGAAACTGAGTATATAAATATTAGAGGTTACTTTTAATTCGACTACATTAACTTTCATACATGTGTTATAACGTTTTTATGTTAAATTAGTGCAAGTCGCTTTCGCTATTCTATTAACTTGAACTGTACATTAATGTTTGCGCTGTAATATAAATTTAACTTCAACACTAGATTATTGTAATGTTAGCTTTACTGTAGAACACAACAGGTTTATATCTCGTTAGACTCATCATACTATACTTTCGTTGACCCGGATATCTTAAAGCTTAATAGCTGAAAAGTTCTTAACTAGACATACACCGATGAGCCATTAAATTATGACCACCTACCCAATAAGCTGTATGACCCCCTTCAGCCCGCAAAACAGCGGCCACTAGGCGAGGCATCGATTCGACGAGGTGGCGTTAGGTATTCTGGGGTATCTGGTACCATAATGTCAACAGCAAGTCCTCCAGTTCCTGTACATTTCGGAGTGGTGGTGATTTAGAGCGAACCGGCTTTTCCAACTCGAACCACAAATGCTCGATTGGGTTCACGTCCGGTGAATTTGGAGGCTAGAGCATGTTTCTCGAACCACTCCTTGACGGTTCTGGTACTGTGGCATGGCGCATTATTGTGTTGGTAATGGTTTAACTTTCCCTGCAAGGAACACTGCAGCCATGAATGGGTGAACTTTTTTTTTTTTTAATTTTGATTGTAGGTTTAACGACCACCGCGAGCAACTCAATGGGCTACAAGCAGTCGCCCGTCCCTAATTTAGGGTCACTGGTTCCAGGGAAGGGAGAGAGCCAGGGCCGTAAGACAAACACAACGTCCATGCCTGACCTGGATTCGAACACGGACCCCTTTCGGACGAACGATCAGAGGCCATCGCTTAGACCACTGCGCCACCGGGGCGGCTGGGTGAACTTGGTCCGCAACGATGTTCAGATACCTGACAGCTGTCAAAGATTGTACTATTGGGATAATGGGGACTAAAGTGACCCAAGAAAACATCGCCCATAGCATAACAACGCCGCCGGCAGCCCGTTTCCGCCCAATAGTGCATCCAGGTGCCATAGCCTCCGTTGGTAATCGGCGTATCCGCGCTCGGCCGTCTACGTGATGCACCAGGAAGTTTGATTCGTCTGACCAGGCCACTTTCTTCCAATCATTCACGGTCTGATCTGATGATCTTGGGCTCATTTCATGCGTTGTTGGTGATGACGTGCAGTGAGCATAGGGGCCCAGCTGGGTCTTTGGCTAAGGTGGTCCGTGCGCAGTAGGCTGCGATGAACGGTGTACTGTGACACATTGCCCTGGTCACCACTGTTGTAGTTGCGGTGACTTGTCGCACTGCGGCCCTACCGTCGCTGTGCTCTGGCACCCATGAGCTGAGGATGACATACGGCTGGACGACGGTTCGCCGTTTGGCTATCTGTGCACCACTTTTTATACGTACTCACTACAGCGACACGTGAATAACCTACAAGTCGCGCCGTTTCCGAGATCGTAGTTCCGAGGCGACGTGTCATCACAATTTGTCCTTTATCAAACTCCGATAAATTGGGAGCTCTTCCCATTCTGACTTCGAACACTCTACTGACCGAAAGCCGGTCCTCGGGTTGTATATATACTGCTCTGTGAACTTCACCTGCACCACCGTTCGGTCTGCAGGCACGCGCTTTTCCCTAGGCTGGGGGTGGTCATAATGTAACGGGTCATCGGTGTACAGTATAATAAACTTCAATGTATGACCAAAGGTCAGCAGAAAAATAAATGATTCATGTTAATATTACAATTCTTTATTTTAATGGCGCGTTATCAGGTGCGCACGTTATAGAGCACAGAATTTAACTTCACCATGATACGTGGTTTAATCCACGTTCGAGAACACTTATCCTCTGAATACATAGGTACGTTCGCTCGCTGATTAATCGTATACCAATACCGAACAACCATCAAAGGTTGACTAACACAGGTTACGAATGGAAGCTCTTTTTAACATCATATCATCAACATGATTTCAGTAACACTGCGCAAAGAGCATAGCCTATTACATTGGTTGCTAACAAACTGCCTGAGTAGAGATTGCTTTCCGATAACTATGAGTGACAATGTCTCTTAGAATTTTCACTACCGCTTTAGAAAATGTAATTCAATTTGCGAAAGGAAAAACAAAATAAGAACATGTTGAGATCTCAGTACTTACGTATATTTTGTCCACGTATGATGTCCTTGGAAGTTGGAAAAGTAAGATCGACTTCTTTCACTCCAACTCGAAGTTTTCTTATGCATCCGATGAGTCCCCTTGAAACACCAATGTTATCGAATATGCTGGAAAAGAATTTTGCCAGAATGAAAAAAATAAATAACATCTCGATACATGTCATAAACTGTATTTAAAAAAGTTTATGACATTTATGACCTAATGTTTATGTTATTTATTTCAATTTGTATACTTGCTTATGTTATTCTAACTTTATTTACTTTGTTATCATTATTAACTCTAATTTGATGAAAAAGAATGAATCAAAATGAAATTGTTTCTGCACATCCATCTGCTCCTATGGAAGTTATCTGCCTAAAATCATGGCAGATAAGATATTGTAAACGTTGTACTAAGACAGAGGTGGGGAACCTTTTCATATTTCATGTTGGAAGGCGGCATTAATTTAGCTGTGATCTAATAAAGCCGCATTCAAGAAACTTCAATTAAATATACTTCAAAATATACATTATTTTATTTCATTTCATTTATTTATTCATTCAGTTGCCACTACAGCAACTAGGAAAAGGAGAGGAAAGGCCGTGAGGCCTGACATAGCCCTCCTCTCCCCAGAATACAAAAAACATAAAGCTTAACAGAAAAGGCAAGCCAACACATATATGGTAGGTTAATGTGTGAATATACACGTACTAGCTCACAACCAACACATATATCAATGTGTTCCATCATCAATAGCCTTCATTATATCTAAACAAACAACAAGTGTCATATACACTTCACTATATAATCACATATATATTTATAAATAAACAACAAATAACGTTTGCACCTCATTTTATAATCATACTAACCCACATTTCTTCCATTCAATCGAAATTGCCTATTGTTTACTAATTATTTCATAAGATGTGCCTTCAGTTTTATTTTAAATAAGTTATAATTATTAATTGATGTTAGTTCTTGGGGCAACGAGTTCCAAAATTTTGGGCCACTATAATGTATATTCATTTTGAGTTTCTCAATTTGTGGGAACATTGGAATTAGTAGTGATCTATTCCTAGTATTGTGGTAATGAGTATGTACATTTAGTGTTATTATATCATTGTGTATACCATTTTTAATTATTTTATACATTATTTTTTCCAAGTTATAGTCATATAATTGCTTTATCGTTAAAATATTATATATATTGGGGTTCACTTTTGACCGAATATATGAGATTGGTTGAAAATTATTTGATGCTTTAAGGTCTATTAGTCTTATAAATCTATTTTGCAGTACCTGTATTTTGTTGATATTATATTGTGTGGTTTGTCCCCAGGTTAAAATGCAATAATTAATATGTGTTTGAATTGGAGTATGATATAGAGAGATTAATGTTTTTCGTGTTAAGTTTGGCAAAGTACTACTGGCCATCCCGATATTTCTAGAAATCTTGTTACTTAAATTTTCATTGTGTTTGTTCCATTTCAAGTCATTGTGTATAGCTGTACCTAGATAAGAGTGTGTTGAGACCGTATTAATCCTGATTCCATTCATCAGAATCGGTAAATCGTATAAATGTGAAGTTTGTGAATTAGAGAAAATCATTAATTTAGTTTTATTAATATTAACAACTAATTAATTTGCATTCAGCCAATCTGTTATAAATTTTAACTGAGTATTAGTTCCTACTGTAAGCTCATTCATATCAGTTCCCTTTAAAATAATAGTTACGTCATCTGCATATAGGATTGTATCATTATCTTTTAATGCTGCAAATAAGTCGTTAATATATAAATTAAAAAATAAAGGACCAAGAACTGATCCCTGGGGTACCCCACAGTTTATGATTTGTAATATGGATCGATTCTGAAGAATCTGGGTGTATTGCCTTCTTTCTGACAAGTAACTTTTGAATAAATTATAGCTAGATCCCCGGAGTCCAATAATATTTAACTTATGAAGTAATATATCATGATTTAGGGTATCGAATGCTTTTGAAAGATCAAGAAAGACCGCTATTGTTATTTGTTTTTGTAATAGATTTTGTTGAACTATATTTTGTGTATGTAATAATGCTAGTTCAGTTGATTTATTTGGTACAAATCCGAATTGTCTGCGGTGAAATATATTATGTCTTTGAATGTATGAAAATAGTCTGGTATGAATCAATTTCTCAAGTATTTTTACGAAAATTGATAAGTTTGCGATTGGACGATAATTATTTATGTCGTTTTTTGACCAATTCTTATATTTCGGAGTGATTTTGGAGATTTTTAAGGCATCTGGAAATATTACGGTTTCAAGTATAAATTTATAGATTTGCAACAACGGCTGAACTATGATATTTGCCACAAATTTTATGGCTATTAGAAAAAATTCATCGTAGTCAGGTCCGATATTTGTATTGATTTGGTTGAAAGCATGAGTAAGTTCAGTCCTTGTAATTTTCAACATATGAAAAGTATTTAGTCTTGAAAGATTTTGTAGGTATTTTGTATAATGGATTCCTGAAAATGTAAGTTGCTGCTTGGTCAGTTGTGGTGACAATATAAAGTGACTGTTAATCTCATTAGCTACAGCCTGTTTATCAGTTATTTTATAAAATGATTTGGTTAAATATTGCGGCGTAACTGGACTGATATTTTTACCCAGTAATAGATTCAGATGTTTCCATGTTAGTTTAGTGTTATTTTGAGAGAATATATTAGTGTAGTAATTTCTTTTTAACTTCCGAATATCTGAATTCAATTTGTTTCTATATGTTTTAAAATTCTGGAAATCGACTTGCAGTTTACTTTTAATAAATTTGGAATACAGTCTATTTTTTTATTTATTCGATTTAAGAGATTCCTTGTTATCCATGGTTTCCTATTTTTTTAATTTTATTACTTTTCGTTATTATTGGAAAAGCTTGATCGTATGAGTCTTTTAACAATATTGTGAATAAGTTACATGTGATATTTGGATTTTCCGCTGGGAGGAAATTTTCCCAATTTATAGTTTGAAGCAGGTTCCGAAATCTTTCCGATTATTAGAATTTATTAATCGTATTTGTTTGTTTATTAACTGTTTCTTCACTGCATGTGTATAAGTGTAAACTGTGAAGATTGGTAAATGGTCGCTAATATCATAATTTATAACTCCTGATAAAACTGAATCTTGTGGAGCATTTGTGAGTGATAAGTCAATAATCGATTCTGTATTAGGTGTAATTCTCGTTGGATGTAATATTGTATTGATAAATCCAGCGGCAGTTAATATTTCAATAAAGTAGTGAGCCTGTGAATTAGTAATAGAAATATTAATATTGAGGTCTCCCAATAAAAATCCCATTTTCCCGGTTAAATTCACATAATTGAATGCCTCTGTTAATTTATCAAAGAACTGAGTAGTATTTGATTCTGGAGGGCGATAACACCATTATAATAGTGTGTTCATCTTCTATTCACAAAATTTCTATGGTAGAGTCAGTAAATGGTAAGTTTTTATTAATTGTATAACTATGATAGGTATCCTTACTGTAAATGGCCACTCCACCTCCTCTTGAGTGGGTTCTATTTTGATAAAAAATATTATAACCATCCAAGCCAACACTATAATTTTCACTGGGGAACCATGTCTCTGTTATACATAAAATATCTATTTGTAAATTAGTAACCTGAATTAGTGCCTCAATAAGAGTGAGTTTATTAAGTAAGGATCTCGCATTAATATGAATAATTTTCAATGAATTTGTGGAACTACAAGAAAAGAAATTATTTATTTGTTGTGTTGTATATAAATTACCTTGCATTACATATTGTCTATTTGCTTGTTGTTTATTAGCAGGAATTATAATCTTAATTGTAAGGTTTCAAAAGCCACTCCCTGCAACATCTATAAAAACAAAATATGTGTGATCTTCCTTTCTTTATCAATAATAGGATAGTGTCCGTACTTATGGGTATATAGATTAGAAATAGTTGAATATAAATTACCTTGCATTAAATTTGTCTATTTGCTTCTGTTTGTTAGCAGGAATATATAATGAAAGATTGAGAGAGAAATGGTGAAGTTCCTCCAAATACGTGCTCTTTCCACGCATTTGAAAATACGTGGAAAGAGCGATGACTTTGTCTATTCACATTGTCTCCACGCATTTGGAAGATTTTCACAATTTCTCTCGTCCTTTGGATTTATTAGCTATAATTAAATACTTTGTGCCGTTACGCCCCACCAGATGGAGACGTCTCAGTTGCTGAGCCCATCCCTACGGATTTCTGAAGTCAAATGCTGATAGAAAAGAAACATATCGCCGTGGATTGTTGCCACCGTAGCGTAAGTCGAACGCACTCGGCTAGTTATCCAGAGATCTGGGGTTTGATCCCAGCGGTGTCAAAATACAATTTTTCGGTTGCTGTGTGTTAATTAAAGAAAAACGGTTGTTGTGTGTTAATTAAAGAAAAACGTGGAAAGAGCGATGACTTTGTATATTTACGGAAATACTATCTGTAAAAAGAGCAAAGTCCTTCTTAGGAAAATTTGAAAAACCACATCGGAAAACTTAAAGAACGCGTAATGCTAAACATAGCATTTCGGTCTCGAACGAGTGAATGAATCGATTTATAATTTTGCAAGAGAGGTGTTCCACTAGGCCTTGGTAACTACACAAAATTTTATTTGAAACGCTTATGTGAGTGTCGAGATACAGTTACCCCAGTCCTATAGCTTATATTTTGTGGGAGTAGACAAGATCTGGGAGGACGGGATTGGTGACGCACTCCTAGAGGCAATCAGAGAAGATTTAGGTGTTGTTAATGGCTCATTAAAAAGTTATGATCAAATGTTTAGGACTTTTAGTACCAACAGTTAAAAAAACTTTTTAAAATTAAGGATACTGTAGTCGAAAAAATATTAAATCTTAGCCTTATTTTCCACCTTTTTTCAACAACTAACTGTCCGATTGAAATCAAATTTAGTCAAATGTTTGTCAACTTACCATTAACAAATCTGCAAAATCTCTGGCTGAAAGCTCCCAAATTCGCTGTTTATAACATTTTGAAGCTCGCACCAGGTACAACCTGTGATATTTCAATCCCGACCTTTCTCATCCATATTATTACATTTTGCATCTGTATCTCCTAAAAGACTGCATGCGGGCAAAAAAAAAAAAAAAAGAAAAAAGAAACGGTCGTAACTATCCCACATTTCTGTACACCAAGCAGAAGGGCTACAGAAAATTCTTTCGTTTGGGAAATTATCCTGATATAATTTTAATTGGAACCGCTTAGGTAAATGCAACGAAAGAAAAGCCGTTTCATAGTGCTTTTGTACGCCAAATAATTCTACAGAAAGTAAGCGGTTATTGTACAAACTGGTTATTTTACAAACAAATAATTCTACAAGAAAGCGGTTATTGTACAAACTGGCAGGATTTTAGGGCTACGTCACATCAGACGTTTACAGCACGTGTCATCCCGTTAGTATAATTTTAACACCTGCTTAGAAATGCGGAAAGGAAAACGTGACTTTACGGCTTTTCATTTTCTCAGTTTTCGTTATAATGAACAACTGGAAGCAAACAATATGATCTGTAAGCAGATTCGCAGTAAGTTTCACACATGCACAAACTGTTTAGTAGAACACAAAAACCACAAAAGTGTAAAACAATAATGACACAGAAACATTACAGCCACAGGCCAAGCCAGAAGTCAGTGACAGGTTGAAAACCAAAGGAGGGCTGTAATGGCGAAGAACCATTACGTGAATCGAAAACCACAAATAGGAAAAAGAAACTGAGCAGCGAAACGTTGCGAAATTAACGAGTCACGGCTTTGTAAGCGGGGAAACCAAACAAAATTTAATACCTGTAGAAATCTTTGAAAATTCGATGGAGCTGACAATGCAGACTCAGAAATAAAAAGTAAAATAAAAAAAAAAGAAATTGAGTCAGACTGAAGGCATAGATAAAAGATAAATGTAACACAGCAGAGAAATAGTGCCACCTTTTATTCACAGCACAAGACAAATGTAATAACTGCAAAAGTTAAAATTAATTGCACAAGGTAAACAAACACAACAAGCAGGAGGCGCTTTGTCAATCAATTACTCCATTGCACTGTACGTGCCTGGATGTCTGTCAGTTTCTCTGCCATATGTTTTTTTCCTTTTTTAAGCTTAACAATTTGTATGAACATCGGTGTCTAAGCCCTGCCGTTTATCTGTAATTTATGTTCGTTGACTCCAGACGTGGGAAAGACCTTGAAACCATGGATACATATATGTCTGCCTCAACTGAAACTGAAAACAGTACCCTTTTACTTCAGTCGTTCTACTGCGCGGACCTGAATAATATCCCCAAACGAAGGTGGAGCTGAAATTTGAGATTCCTTTTTAATTTCACATAATTTTAACAAGAATTTCCGCTGTTGATGGCTGGTCCGACGTAGTAAAAATGCAAGAGGGTAATATTTGAAGTTCAACGTTTCTTGAGCCGAGCATGTGATAAAGATGGACGAAGTACTCCTATTATAAGGGAAAAGTCCAAACATGTTATGGTTGCAAGTCTGTTTCTAACCTTACATATATGGAAGGGAAACAAATGAGGTAAGAGTCGACCCTACGGCTGAAGCGGTGGTCACATGAATATTTTCTAAATTCTTCTATTACACTGTAGTTATTAAAAATTATTATCACAGACGCTCTATATTAACCTCATGGAAATTCATTATTATTTTCAAGATATTGATATTAATATAACGTTATTCATATGAAATACCTGGACAATAAAAGAAGAGTGATCAATAAAAGCTCAAAGCTTTTGAATTCTGGCTGTGGAGAAAGATGCTTGGTACCACTTAGTCACAAAAAAGAACCAACGGCGACATCATGAAAAATATCCAAATCTACCACCACAGATTTACTGACTTCACTGCAAAACGAATAATTTCCTATTTTGGACATATCTCAAAAAATATAGGGAGAAAATCTCAAAAAACCTATCACTCAGCGCAAAACTGAAGGAAGCAAGACAAAAAGACATGGATTGATGAAATTGTTTCATTTACCGGACCGTCTAAGGGCAACAAAATTCATAGCAGACAAATAGAGATGGGCTTAACTGGTCTTCAGGGTCACGAGTCTTCAGACATGAAGAAGTGGATAACGACAATACAGGACCATTCTCACACACACTCTCTCTCTTGATGAAATTGTTACACACACATGCACACGGAGAAGCACACTGACAAGCACTCTCACACATGCACACTGAGAAGCACTCTCACACATGCACGCTGAGAAGACCAGTATTTTATTTACCCTTTGTTTTCTGTTGGCACGAAACCGAGGAACAGGTTTTCACTTAAGTCAAGGGATTTCAAGGTTCCTTCACTATGCCCGGCTACGTCTTCCTGGCCATCCAGAGTAAGCACTCCATCCCTCAAGTATCGCTTAGCAACCAAACGATGAAATTTCCCTGGTTGCAAACGATGAGGAGAGCGAAGAACCACAGGGCCGCTACCGAGATTGTACCTGTAATGAATCACACAAACAACGTTAAAAAACTTTCCTAGAAAAAAAACCCTGAGATCACAATGAAATATAACTTCCAAAGCCATTTTTTAAAGATAAGCATTGGCAAACATTTGTGTGTGGAGATAAAGGTTTACATGGCTTTAATTTACGCGTTTATTTATGAGTCTCTCCTAGTGGTAAACTTCGTTTAATACTAATAGAAATTTCTGAAGAGCATATTGCTTTCTTCTGAAATTCTCTGTTTCACTCGTTAGAATTTACGTCTGTGACCCTGGAAGGTCGCGTGCGAAGTTGTGCATGGGGGTGTCCCTAGGAAACGTTTATATAACAATATTAAAAACTAAAACGTTAAATAATTCTCACCTTCGGTTTTTCTTGGACTTCGCCAGGGTGTTCGCCATTCATGCAGTAAATATTGCCAATTCGATGGTATTGACGTAAACTGGACGAATCTATATCCTATATTCGATGAAACGGTATGAAACCAACAAAGGAATGAAAATACTTTAAAATTCTAACAAAATTCGGAATACAAATCGAACTCCATCGGAATAAAATCTGAATAAAACCATGTTAAAAAATTTAACCATAAAACAGCAGTGACGAATACTCCAAAAAAAAAGCCCTTAAATATGCACATGTTCACACACACACACTCCTACAGCTGCTCCATACGCGTTTCAGCTACCTAATTCGTAGCCTTCGTCAGTGGTCGGCGATGTTTGCTTTTTCAAAACGCGTTTCAACTACCTAAGTCGTAGTCTTCGTCAGTGGTCTGCGATGTTTACTGGTTCAAAAGGTATAGACTTCATAATCATCTCTTTTTTCATTTTTAAATTCACTGACGAAGACTACGACTCAGGTAGTTGAAACGCGTATGGAGCGGCTGGAGGAGTGTGTGTGTGTGTGAACAACATGTGCATATTTGAGGACCTTTTCTGGAGGATTCGTCACTGCTGTTTTATGGTTCAATGTTTTTATAACATGGTTTTATTCAGATTTTTTTCCGATGGAGTTCGATTTGTATTCCGAATTTTAGTAGAATTTGAAAGTATTTTCATTCCTTTGCTGGTTTCATACCGTTTCATCGAATATAGGACACAGATTCGTCCAGTTTACGTCAATATCATCGAATTGGCAATATCAACTACATGAACGGCGAACACCATGGCGAAGTCCAAGAAAAACCGAAGGTGAGAATTATTTAACGTTTTAGTTTTTAATATTGTTATATAAATGTTTTCTAAGGAGACCCCCATGCAGAAATTCGCACACGACCTTCTAGGGTTACAGACGTAAATTCTAACGTGTGAAACAGAGAATTTCAAAAGAAAGCAATATGCTCTTCAGAATTTGCTATTAACTTTTTACCACGTAGACCTGCAACGGGCTTAACAGCTTACGCATTATCTAAATTCGTGGAATACATATTCAAAGTTGTTACATAACTACAGAGGATGTTGCTACATTTTTAGAACGATTTTCCAGCAATATAATTAATGTTAAAATGAAATTACTTCTTTCTTAAATGTTCTATCTCATACCCCTTTCTATGGACTCTGAACCAACATCTAGAATTCCAAGATAACAGGGCATTTCTTAAAATTCGTCAAGGTATTTTTTTTCTCCGCAAACTTTTTCTACTTGCGTCACACCATAAATTATCTGTGACTCAACACGGCACACCAAAATGTTAAAAAAAAAACCGTGTAATATGACACTATTAATATAAATACGTAATGTAATCAACCTATTATTATTAATCTATTCTATTATTATTCTGTTATATTATTATTAAACAGAAATCGACTCGTGCATTTATTAACAATTTATATATATAAATAAAATAGTTTAATAGTAATAGAAAATAGCAAGACTAAAAAAATTAAATAGTTTAACAGTAATAGAAAATAGCAATACTTATTAGCAATCACAATTTTTGGACTACTTCAGAGCAAAGCTGTGAAAGAACTGAAATAATTGTAAGACGTGGGACCTATACTCTTCAAAGGGAAGAAGGAACACATATACCGACTTATTTAAAATAAAGTCTAACAATGGGTATGTGCAGGTAAAAAAGTAATAAAGTTGAAGAAGCAATAACAAACAGGGACAAATACCAAAACAATATAATAAAACAATAAACGACAGGGAAAGTTTTGCAAATCCTCGCACTTTTAGGGAAAAGCATACACGGAACATCCGGCAAGTGTAACAAAGGAGCCGCATAGCGGAGCGGTAGAGGCGAGAAATACAAATATATCAACAAGCAAAACTACGATATAACAACAGTACATAAAAATTCGCAGCATGTAATAAATAATAAATAAGCATCATCTTATTTAATCAGTGAAGCGGTAGAGAATGAAATACTAGCATATGAAACACAGTAATTGGGATAAAATTAAAAAAATCAAACTCGACAATTAATTTCTTGCAATCGGATAATACGTAAAAGTTCGCGTCACACCTTTCACCTTGTGAGGGCACACTGGTTGCGTAACACCGTATTAGAAAGTGCTTTTTTTAGCAGTCCGAAGGTACAATAGTTCTTCGGTGACACATCAGGGGACTTTGAAGGAATATGAGCAAAAAGTATAGACTTCATAATCATCTCTTTTTTCATTTTTTCAAGAAACAGAGTGGTAGATTTGGATGTATGACTGGTAGCCTTATCCTGATGGAGTTCTACTATTTGAAGGCTCTGTGGATGAAGGAATGGTATTTCCTCTTTAAATATAGGAGCTAAAATATTACCTTGGAGATATATAGAGTTGATTTTAACATTATTTTCAACTTTTCCTAACTTTAACTTCCAATTGTACGAGAAACCAGTAATAATCATAAATCTTTTATTGAAACTTTCTTTGAATTCTTGGAACCAAGTTGGTAAGTCTTTTTCTGCTCTTTTGCGGTAGTAAACCGACCTTTTTGTTTTGTTGCAGTTGTTTAGGTAGATCCATGCTTCATCAATACCTAGTCACAATAAATTTCCATCAGGCCCTGTCTAAGTGATTTTTATAAAGAAGTTCACAACCTTTCTTGAGCTCAGCTACGTGCCTAGGCAAAAGGCGGTGAAAATTATGTTTTTTTTGCTTTTTGCCAGAGACCTTACTTCTTTTCATTCACATCTTTGTTTATTAGCTTGTTTGCAGTTGATACAGAGATTGTTAACGACTTAGAGATTGCTCTTCGGGTCGGTGGATTTTCTTTTAAGACCAGAGACCTTAGTTTTGAAACAGTCGTAAAAATACGTACCCTATTTGGATATTCGTTTCGTGTTATTTTTCCTGTTAAAATCAATGCTTGACGATTTTCCCTGAATTATTAATAATTTCATTATTATTATAATTTAATAATATAATCCCTATGTTTTCAACAAAGACATCACTTGTATTGATGCCGATCGGATCTTCCCATAAGTGGAGCTATAAAAAACAAAGAGTTATTTAAACAGTTCGTGTTAAATGCTGGTTTGTTTCTGTGGCCGTTAGCAACTACTGAATTATGCAAGACATTTGAATATACACTCATCGCCAAAAAAAAAAAATATTTGCACCTAGAAGGAAGCAACCGACAGGAATGAAACTTGGTGGGTAGGTTTGACATCGCGAGGCATGGAAATGATTCAAGTATCACGCTCGGCCACGCATTTGACGAAAGCAAGGAGGGGTCGCAGCGCTGTGCCTGATCATCTATAAAAGGTCTTCCCGTTGCGCGTGATTGCCATTCTGACTCGTACTTTTGTGTTGGTTGCATCCTTTGCAAGTGAAGTATGCCTCGGAGAAAAGTTCGGAAGCAATTCGAGCAGTTGGAAGAGTTCGAGAGGGGCCGCATCGTCGGGCTCTGGATAGCGGGATGGTCTTATTGCCGTATTGCGCACCATACCGATCGTGCGTATATCACCATATCACGCTGTTGACAGCAGTGGATAGAACAAAGCACGCAGCAGCGACAGGAAGCTTCTGGGACATCTAGACGAACCACGGAGAGAGAGGACCGACATGCGCGGAGTGACCCAACAGCTACGATTGCGGACATTTAGCGAGCAGTGGTGCTCTCCATGCATCGTCCGATTAGGGCCAGCACCATTGACAGACGGCTGCACGACGTAGGACTACACCCGCACAGACCGTTACGACGACTGCCCTTAACACCATTGTATCGTTGCCAAAGACTGCAATGGTGTCGTGCCATACTGTCATGGAGCCACTCAGAATGGCACCTGGTGAGCTTCAGTGAAGAGTCCCGCTTTTGCCTTGGAGGAGACGACCAACGAATCCGTGTATGGAGGCACCGTGGTCAGCGCCAAGATGAACGGTTTGTTGTCGAGCGTCACACGCCCAGAAGGCCTGGTGTCATGGTGTGGTGTGCAATTGCCTACGATGCCGGATCACATTTGGTGTTCATTACAGGCACCTTGACAGCCCAATGTTACATTAATGAGGTGTGCAACCAGTGGCCCTACCTTTTCTGAAAGCTCATTCCGGTGCGATTTTCCTACAGCACAACGATCGTCCGCATACTGGTTGCAATCTCGAGAGCTTGCCTTCAAGGCACTGACGATGCCATGGCCAGCCGTATCGTCAGACCTATCGCCCATTGAAAATGTGTGGGATGCTATTAGGCGCGCTATCCACACTCCACCCCTACCGCACAATCTGCAGGATCTGCGTGAGAAGATTCAAGCTGCATGAGATGGCGTATCGCAGGACACCATTAGGAACCTATACAACTCCATACCGAGACCTCTGTCATGCTGTGTAAGCAAACATGGCGGCCCGACGCTATACTGAGAGACACTACTTATTGGCGTGTAGCTCAATTAATACTGCCCATATCAAACTCAATGTTTAATCACTTATCGTTTCTCTTCACCTTCCTCCCGAATAGCATTGTAATCCGACACGTACTTCTGGGTGCAACTATTTTTTTTTACGATGAGTGATAGTTCAATGAAGTTCATTACGATCATTAACTAGTTAAGAATCTATCGTAAAACGTGACTTGACGCAGATGACGTACTACTGAGGTGACGCATGAGCCAAATCGATAATGAGACAGTTACAAGTCTGCCAGTGTAGTTCAGCTAGCTGAACAGCCACTCCGGAGTAGAAAGTAGAAAGTAGTAGTGGGTTTGAATCCCCACCACCAGCAAAAATACTATATGTTATACTGGCGCTGGAACGGAAGTAAATCTACCGGCCGTTAGGTTTGAAAAATTTGTGTGATGAGTCTTCCACACAATGCACATAATTAATTAAAATTGATTTTTTCTGGAGTGAGATGGTCCTTCGAACATGGTTATCGGCTGACCCGAAACCTGCGAATTTGTGCCACGCATTTCTCAAGGAAAGATGATGCATCGGGCTACGTGCCATGACGCAGATGACGCACTAGTGAGGTAAGGAATGAGTCAAATCGACAATGAAGCAGCGATAAGACTGATGACGTAGTTCAGTTGGGAGAACAGTCGCTCCGGAGTAGAAGGACGTGGTTTCAAATCCACCACCGGCAGAAAACGTTATATGTTATAAGCCGCATAAATAATCACTGGAACTCTTCGATTTACTGTGTCACTCAAAGGAAGATCCAATCGGCATCAATATAATTAATTCACTGCCAGAATATAACCTCGCTGGCTTCAACACAGACCTCAATCTTATAACAGTGACGCGTGTTATATATCAATGTTTAACAAGTATATCAATGTTTAACAGGTTTTATATCAATGTTTAACAATCTACTCGTAATCTCCGACATCTGCATAAATCCACTTATTGTATATAAATAAATCTGTTCTCTATCTCATTACATTTAATGTTGTGATTTTATCTTGCTCTGATTCAGCTTGATGTTGCCAAACTGAAAAAGCTGATTGGGGAAGTACTGTGCCGTTCAGTAAGAAATTCGTTCACAAGAAGTAACTGAATGTGCACTAGAAAACGGAAACTCCCTCTCAAACGGAAAGATATTTAGAGGTTTACGCCACACATGCTTTATTGATGCGATACATCTACAAGAGTAGTCTTTCATTCGCATGTCTGGACTTTTCTCACCTTCTGTGTCTTATTCTCTCGTAAATACAGAAATCAAAGTGTTTTCTGCTCTCTAAAGGTCACTCGGCCACCTCTTATAAATTTTAAGAACTTTTATGAAAAGTCGGTTTGCGAAGAAATTTGCTAAAGTGACACGGTTTTGTGAATTAAACTTATTGCTACGCCGATATCTTAACAAGGAATAACGAATGTACAAAATGCCCAAGCAGATTCACAAGTGTTGCATTAATTGAAATTAACAACATTTTAATTTGAAGGCCATACCCATTCACCACGGTTTGGGCATAGGTTTGATCTGATAGCCAAGAAACGTTGTTCAGCACTCATCCAACTTTTCTCTCGGTTTTAAAAAGTGATTACTTATAGGCTGTAAGATAAATAGAATAGAAGACATTCCAACAATAAAAATTAGATGTGCACTACATTCCTTCCGTTTTCGATTTGTTCTTACGGTCACCAGGAAATCCCAATTTTGACCAAAAGTGCACAACACTCATTTAGTAGTTTGTGCGTTAGAGTATATCCTGAAAAATAAAGCGGCATGCATTACAAACATCTCCGCTATATTAGAAGTACGCGAATTTAAAGCTCTGCATTTCTTAACGAAGGCTCGAAGTAATTAAAACATGAATAATACTTGAACGAAGCACAAAAATCAATTACAGGCGATGTTGACATGATAATTCATTGCCTAAGCACGTATTGCTTTTACATCTGGCGAGTACTTGGAGTTTGCAAAATTAAGTAAGGATAACGCAAGTGAAGAAAATTTAGAAATAAAATTTTTTTCGGTAAAAATAAGGTGAATTGGCATTGTTTTTCACGCGCGCACACACACACACACACACACACCTACTCAAAGATCATAGGTACATTTTTTTCCACTATGCAAATTTCTTACATTTCAAGATTAGTCCTAAAAAAGTAAAAAAAGACGGTGCTGCAGTTATTACAAATAAAAGCAGTGCCCATAAAAACCATCTCCCACTGGACTAAGTGAGTCTGCTATGTGGAATCGATTCATGTCTCGATGGATTTTTGATAATTTTAAAGCTAAATATGTTTCCACCCGTAGTAGGTCTAAATCTAACATTCGGCCACAACCTAATGAGGCTTCAGTTCTTTGTTGTTCATGAGTGAATTCTGTACTACTCACTTTAAGTTACTAGCACCTAGTACTTGAACTGAGTAGTTCATTAATGAATAGATCTACTTCTGTTTGATGTCTTTTCAGGGTAGAAGCATTATCTCAAAGATGAATACATAAATTATATGAAAGGCCCTTATGTATTAGAAGATGCACTCTTAACTTCCAGAATGCTGTTTTTGGTAAAACTCATATCCCCAAAATTTAAAAGTTACTTTTTGTTAACGGGAAGCCTGTACTATTTAAACATTGCCCTCCACAATGACACCAGAAAACATTTTCCTGCAAATTTATATACTTTACAATAAAACTGAAAATGAAGGATTCTAATTAAATTAATTACACCTATTTATCGGGATTAAAGATTTCTCATAAAGCTGTGTGTAAAATGCTTCGAAACTATCCTTCACCACAGAATGTATAGTTCTCCAGGAAAACTGAATAAGTGGGATTCTACAATATTTAAATTAACTTTACCAATTTATCGGGATTAAAGATTTCTCATAAAGCTGTGTGTAAAATGCTTCGAAACTATCCTTCATTACAGAATGTATAGTTCTCCAGGAAAACTGAATAAGTGGGATTCTACAATATTTAAATTAACTTTACCAATTTATCGGGATTAAATAATTATCAAAAAGCTTTAATGTGTATGTAAAATATTTTGGAACTATCCCACAAGACAAGACTAACGTATATTAGATAAAGGTGGGTCTCAAGACGACTTACCTAATTGCTCATCTTATTTCATAAGATGAGCAATGAGGCATTCTCAAAATGTGGGTAAGACATCGTATCACATATGCAGCTTTTGAAAGGAATGTAGATGGAGTTTTTTTCTTTGTTTCAAGGTTTAGTGACCACGATGAGCAACTCTAAGGACTTTAAATACTCGTGCATTCCTAATTTGAGGCTACTGCTTCCAAGGATGGGATTAAACCAGCGCCCTGAGAAAGTTTATAATTTTTGTTTTCCGGAGCACTATTTAAAGAAAGTTACCTTGTCAAAGATTAAAACATCTGTATTAAATAGTATATTAGTAGCATTAAACAAAACTATTTTGATCCAGAATATAAATATTTTTTTTTCTGGAAAAATCCGAATACTTACTGGCATAAGTTTCCTGAAATTTGATTTTCAAGAAGCATTCCGGAAAACTGCCAATGTACAAATAATTATGTTTATGTAGTTCTTTGTGTATTACAAACACAATTTGATTACTTGCCCGTTAGCTGTTAATCTTCGAGCAAGCTCGACCACCCACCATTGTTGACCAGACTATCCTCCCCTACGTCACACAGCTTCCGGTATTGGTGCGCTGGCCTGTAGCTATGAGAGGGTGATGCCTCAGGCCCTTTTCGGACGACAAGCCAGAAACGAGCGCCTCTGACCACTGGGCGCCAGAAACCGCAGTTCTGGCTCAATAAATAAGATTTGAGTTACAGACTTCCTTTTGAAATTCTACAAATGCGGTGTTTTGGTGCCACTTAAAAGTCGTAAAAATTTCTAAACAGCCACGAGAAATTTATACAAACAAATCCAGTTTCGCTCTTTGTTGCCAGTTTTTCTGCTGTTTCTTTGAACGCTACTTATCTATAAATTGAAATTTGACACCTTAGAAAGTTTATACGTACCGGTAATAGTGTTTGCATTAAAATGTCATAGATAAAAAATCAGTGAGGTGAAGAAGAAAAAATACCTGAATTCAACATATCCATCTTTGACGGAAAGGGATACGAAATCTCCAGCTCCGGAAGAAGTTTGTCCGTTGTAAAGCAAAATTCCATTGCTATCAAAAGTTCTGAATTCTAGTTCCAGCGACAGTCGTGTATAAGCTTGAAGTTTAGATAACTCAAGGAATGAACGACCAGAAAAGGCTGGAATTTCACTTGGAGTATCTGGAAAGATTCATAAAGTTGAGTTCAGTCCATGCTAGCAAGTAAAGTTATAAATTCACTGCGTTTATTCCGTTGATATTTCGAAGAATCGCAAAAAAATAAAGCCATAATCCCAAACAAATGTGCTCTTAACCATGAGGAAACAATAACTCTGCAAAAATTGTTCTTAACTGTACATACACTGCTGGTCCCCCAAATTGCAACATCAAGAAGGAAGCATCCGATTGGCCTGAAATTCGCAACATGCGTTGCCTGCGAGAGGACATGCAAAAGATTAGCATTGCAGGGCATATGCAAATCATGTGCGCCCGGCACGACACCGAGAAGTACTATAAGAAGGGTGTACAGAAGGCGGGGTGTAAGTAGTGGAAGTGTGTTGTGCTGCCGAACCTGTACGTGGGAAGCTTCCTGATGCCTCGTCGAAGAATACGGCCTTCATTCCAGCACGTTTCGGAGTTCGACAGAGGACAAATAGTGGCTTATCGCGACAGCGGTTTATGATACCATGACATCGGCGCCCGTGTGGGGCGACATCCAGACACAGTGAGGAGAGTATGGATTCGGTGGGTGCAGAAGACGAACCGACGTGAGCTATTGCCGCAGCCGCAGCACACCACCGAATGAGAGGACCGGCATGTTGTGCGGCGGGCATTGACGGCTCGCACCTCCACATCACGAACGTTAGCGCAGGAATTAGGGTGTGTTGCGCAACAAATTGTGTCAGTACGTACCGTTCGACGTCGTCTGCAGGAGCAGTGACTTCTCGCACGGCACTCATTGCTCCGATTACCATTGACGTTACACTACCGGCAAGTGCGGCTGCAGTGGGCCGTTGAACGCCGCACCTGGACTACGGAATGGCACGACATTGTCTTATCCGACGAATCCCGCTTCTGCCTGCAACACTACGATGGTCGGATCCGCGTGTGGCGACACCGAGGCGAGAGACTGTATGACGCCTGCATTATGCATCGCCATACCGGTCCGTCGCCTGGCATTATGGTTTGGGGCGCAATTGGATATGACACCCGCACACCTCTGGTACGCATCGCCGGTACACTCAACAGACACCGCACCATCTCCGACGTTTCGGAGCCTGTAGTCCTCCCTTACCTGCAGAACCTGCCAGCGGCCACGTTTCAACAGGACAATGCGCGCCCGCAAGTGGCACGCATCGTGCAACAATTCGTCACGGCCCACCAGGTGTAACTGCTGCCGTGGCCCGCCTGTTCTCCTGATATGTCGCCCATCGAACACATCTGGTCGCTGATCGGCAACCGAGTGACCCAGCAAGCACCACCCGCGGCTAAGCCTGATGAACTGTCGCAACGTGTGGAAGCAGCGTGGACCGACATACCCCAAGCACACATCAAAAGCCTCTTTACTTCGATGCCGCCGCGTGTAGCGGCCGTTATTGCCAGCTATGGGAGCCACACGAACTATTGATGTCTGCGTGTTCCGCAAGTCGCACGGGCCTCTAAGGTCAATCGTTTCATCTTTGTATCTGTTGTTATGTGTCCAGTAAATCTGGCTTTGCTATCTCGTGTCCTTCTTGGTGTTGCATTTTGGGTGGCCAGCAGTGTGACTAATTCTTCAGTGCGAACTTTCAATTTGCCCTAACACATTTGTTTTTATTTCCCCCTTTTCAACGAATGTTTATCTCTTTTATAGTGTTTGTTCCAACGATAAATGAAAATTCATAAGTTACTCTTTAAGAACACATATCATTTGGAAATAATTCTGGCTTCTGAGTAAAAATTACAGATTACAACATAATAATACAATTACAACAATAACCAAAACTGCCGAAATTGAAAAGATTAAACTGAGAAAAGGAATGAAACTTCACCAACTAAAATATTCAGTACAATAATGGAATATACCTTAAAGGCTTCAATTTCGTCCAAAACGGAATCCAAATAGGCATAAAAAGAATTACGCGTTTAAGATAAGTTGACGGCATTGCTCTATTTCAAACGTGGCAAAAAGTATATACTGCATATCAATGGTGATACTGACTGTTTAATATGGGTCAGATAACTTCGTTTTCACTTCAGGTTTTACAAATAAGGATACTCTTACTTGAGTTACTGCACAATTTATTTTGTTATGACTTATTAGAAATGCAGGAAACTTTTGACTGAACTCATTCACTCATTTTTTTTTATTGGAGGTTTAACGACCACCGTGAGCAACTCAATGGGCTATAAGAACTCGCCCATCCCTAATTTAGGGCCACTGGCTCAAGGGAAGGGAGAGAGCCAGCGCTGTAAGACAAACACAACATCCATGCCTCACCGGGATTCGAACCCAGACCCCTTTCGGACGAATGATAAGAAGCCATCGCTTAGACCACTGACCGGGGCGGCATTTTCTCATTCATTGCAAAGAAAGTGTTCTAGTGATTGACTCAAGCCGTGTAAGCCATAGTGCACAAGTATGCCAAAATCGTTAATCTGCCTCGATTTCAGGCATTTACTAAATTCAACAACTGTTTTCAGAGCACTTCGAGGCTCTTGTTACATCTCAGTGTGTGTGTGTGTGGGTGTGTGTGTGTGTGTGTTTGAAAAAATATTCAAATGAATCCACGCGTTAAAATGGGCATAAAGTTGTAAATCATGCATGAAATATCAGCAAGTATACAGCAGTTGGATCTTGATTCTCGACGGCGTTTTGCAGGGTTTGTCGAATCGCTATTTACTGCAACGGATTGGTCACATTCGTTTTGCTTGGCACTTGTTCGGTGGCGGGTCATGTTCTGGTTCCTTATGGCGGTGGATGTTTATTTTCGAGTCTTGTGCTTCATACTGGTTTGTTTCCAGACTACTTTTGACATAAGTCCTGTGGTTTGCTGGAAGTTTGAATTTGTATATTACTTGAGGCTCTTGGGTGACTCTTTTTCGAGGAGATATTTTCACTACAAATTTTGTGTTTTATGTTCTGTGAAAGTGGCTTTTCAAAATATCAGTTACTGGTATTTTGAAAAGCCACTTCCACCGGATTGATATTCCCCTGAAGATTACAATCCGGTTGCATATTGTTTTATGCCTTCTACATCTATTTTAATTTTCATAACGGGACCGCCTCGGTCCTCCTCGCGATCGGATAACGACAGCAACGTGACGGGGAATGGACTCCAAGAGCTCTCTGTAGTAATGTGGAGACAGTGCACATCATGCTTCCTGAAGAGCTTTCTGTAGTAATGTGGAGACAGTGCACACCATACTTCCTGAAGAGAGTACCACAATTCTGTAATATTCGCCGGTTGAGGACTCCTGGTATTTACGGCACGTTGAACAGCATCCCAAATCTGTTCGATGGCATTTAAATACGGCAAATGAGGAGGGCCAAGTTAGGATGCCAAACTCCGTGGTATGTTCCTCCAGCCATAATCAGATAACTGTGAACGTGTGCGGTGGCGCATTGTCGTGTTGAAAGAGGTCGCACCAGTTGGAGTGGTTGCATGAGAAGAACGAGTGTTAATGATCCCCAAGGATCGTTAAGTAGCCTTCACCGGTCAGAGCGGTCTGCAGACGAATGAGGGGTCCTAAAGCGTGCCATCTGAAAACATCCCACACCATAACAGAGCCACCTCGGCCTGCACTGTAGTTTGTAGGCATGCGGGTTCCGTTGCCTCGTGGGGTTGTCGCCACACCCGGAGTCGGCCATCTGCCCGAAACAGTTGGCAGCGCGATTCGTCGGACCAGGCTACACGTGGTGGTAGCCATTATTTAGTTGGCAAGAATGTTTCATGCGTTCGTGTTGTGCAGTCGCGTGGTGGTAGCGCATTATTTTGTATGAAGATTCTGAGGATCATTTAAGAATTTGCATATATTTACAGTGAGCTTCTTGAAACGGAGTTTTGTTTATTATTGCACGAGCTATTCCTGTTGTTGCTGTGTTTGTCTCTAATAATGCAAACAAAAATTACCATCCACCGAAGGCTTGGAGGTTGTTGGTCCAGTACTGAGGGGGAAATGATCTGGGTAACTAACATCTCTTGTGGACTTAGCATCATACTGCTCAAGTGTTGTTTTCTGGATTGTTGATCTTCTGACGGGTCCAGCTGTAGGGGAGACGCTCTCTATTTCATCAATCATTCCTGCAAATAAAATTATAATCACAGTGTCAATCCCGTGAAACATATAATTGTCAATAACACCACAGAATTAGTACATATTGTTTGAATATCGGTTAGCAAAATTTACATGGCCCTAAGAAACAAGTTTTAGATCAAAAGACAAAATAAGACTGCTGGTTAGCGCACAGATACGAAATGTTTCGAGATTTGCGGAAGAATAATATGAATCCAAATGAATCGTAGAAACATTGAAGACAACAGCTCAGAGGCAGATACTTCTCCCAAGTCAGCATCAAAAGATACTAAATATGTATTTTCTCATTCATAAAGGTTGATAACTTATGATTGCCGTTTACTCATCTTTTTAAAGAATACTTCAGGTGGTGAAACGTTCGCCAATTGAGAAATCATTGAAGGTATCCTGTTTTTGGCTGTGACAACAATCTACCATCTACTTTTCAAAGGCACTCCAAGTTACTACAAAAACGGAAGAACATTTTGCAGAAATGAATATTAGCTCCTATGTAATGACGACATTTTATTATTTTAGCAATCTACTCAGGATAATTTAAAGAATTTATCGGTTGTTTGAATCTAAATATAGCTCCATTAAATTTACCTCAGAGTTTGAGAAAGATTCCCAATTAACTTACCTAGACTTCTTACTCGTAAAAGATCCTGATATATGTGAAATATCGCTTTCAGTTTACAAGAAACCAAACTATATAGTTACAATGATACCTTTCAACTCTGCACATCCTGTTGGCCCAAAACTATCCTCGTTAAATTTCTTGATTCGACGCGCCATATTACACTCGTCTACTATTGTATTTCCTGAAAATGAATTTCGCCACATTAAGAAGTATGCTTCCCACTTCTGTTACCCTCAAAGACTGGTTAATGCAATAATTCGCCGTGTTTCTTCAAGTGTAAGCTCAACTTTGGTAAGAGAAAGACACCCTGTAACATACATTGGCTCGCTTCCTTACATTCCTGAAATTATAAACCGGTTAAAAACTATCTGTCGACGCTACTAAATCGACTTCGGGTTGAAGACTCGAAACATTAGCGACTTAATAAAGAAGGACAGAGACCGAATTCCGATGGGCACCAGATATGGTGTATATGCAATACCGTCGGAGACAACATGCGAAGATGCCAGTAAACTGTTATACATAGGCTCTACACCGCGGAACCTTAGATTGCGAGTGAAGGAACATAAATACAGTGTAAAACGCACTCTTCAGCAACTTCTCTATCAAGGCTCTGCCTGCAGGGTAGTCATCAACCCAACTGGCGAAATGCAAAAATTCTCAATACCCCAAGTAACTGTTCATTCTTGCTTTTGGCAGAAAGTCTGCTAATGCAAAAGCACAGAGAAAACTGCTGTAATGATGACATTCCTATAGCGGTTCCGTCACCGTAGAGAGTACTGTGTAAAAACTCGGAACTTTCCCTGACCACTTGCATTGAATAATGTAACACCTTTCTCACTGAGCAAGCTCATAAGAAATACCTCCCACATATACACCATTACTCCCAGTTTAACGCAGCATTTCATACATCTGAAGACGAGCTCAACGTGAGCTCGAAAGTACTAATGTTTCTAACTTGTGTTTTCAGTGTACATAATGTTCATCTTTTATATGTATATTAAAATCTTTTAAATCGTGTATTAGACGGCAAAGTAGCTTTATAGTACCACTCCGTGAACTGGATCACTACAGCATTTGACATGAAACAGAAAAAAGGAGTGAGAGTGCCAAGTAGTCCGCAAAAGAAAGAATGAGGAAAAGAGAAGTTTGTGGCAAGCAATAGTCAAGCCACAATTTTACCTGACTGCCCATAACCTCGTCCCTAAGAATTTGTGGAAAGTCAGGTTAGTTTTACCTCACAGGCTACGGCCTTGACGACAAACCGCTTCTAAATGAACTTCCTAGTAAGCAAGTGCCACCATTTCTATGCCAATTTCTGATTACAAAGGTGAGGGCATAGCTTTTTTATGTACTGATGAAGTATGAAATTAATTTGATGATATACATTCAGTTCTACAGCGTAATGGCACTGATTGTCGCTTAAGTATGTATAACACTGGCTACTAAGTGATGTACATTTGGTTGAAAAAATCTATTGATAGTGGACATCAACTAAATGTATTTTGTTTATAATAGTATTTCGGACTAGATATCGCTTCCCCGCATGAATGTATATTATTAACAAGAAAGTTGACACCGAATTTTCGGTTGTAATAAGCCCGTTTTTTGAATCCCTTCCTATGCGACTAAAATTTTTAGAAGTAATTTATAATCAAAGGAACCGGTCAGAATAAAAAAAATGAACCAAACTTTTACAGTCGCTGAAACATCCAGAAAGAGAAACAGCTACTTACTTCCACCAAGAGCTAGAAAGTATGTTATCAAAATTAACAAATGGTGCCCAAAAAGTTTCTCATAGCGGAAGTATCACAGACAAATAGATTTTCAAATCGAACAACTAAAAGACATACTGAAGGAAACATGATATAACGCTATGAGTCATAGCGGATGAATTTTGCGCAATGGAAAATTTAAAAATATGAGAAAAGTATTCTTCTTAGCGAAAGCTGTACTGTGGTAAAATAATTTTTTAAATAAACCTCCCGGAGGCAGAGATAACGAGAAAAAGTTTTGACTGTGCATTATTTAAAGAGAATAATGTTCCACATCTTTATTGTAACGAATGGCATACGGTACAAAAAAAAAAAAAAAAGGAATTTTTCAATAGGGATTTTAGAAGCGGAGATACAGCTGCAAACAAATGTACATAAAAACCACCTAGCGACTGAACTGTGAACTACAAAAAACTCCTCAAGTTCAAGCCGAAAGTGTTCCGCAAGGGAAATAGTACACGGTATTAATTTTTTTTTTTATTCAGGCATTTAGAAACAGAGATATCGAGAAAAAGAGATTAAATATTCGCTCCCCTAGCGGGGAAATTGGGCATTAGTTTGGGAAGGAAATAAACACAACGTGTTTTCATAGTTAGCAATATCTGACCGAAAAGGAATTTTTTCAATACGGTTTTTAGTCCCGCAGATATTGCTGCAAACATGTTGTGAACGGAAACATGAACTTACGCCCTCTAATGGCACACTTGTGCATTAAGGAAAATTTGAAAATATATCAGAAACATTTTGTACCGGAAACGCTCTCCGATAAAGAAATAATTTTTCAAATCGAACTTCTAGATGCAGATATATCGACAAAAAGAAGACATATATCTACGCCTCCTGGTGGCCAAACTATTCTATACAAAAAATTAGAAATTATGTGTAGAACATTTCCCAGTAGAAGCTGTATCCGACGTAGAATGAATTTCTGAAATCGGACTTTTAGAAGCAGAGATATCGGGGAAGTTCCAATTTTCCTTTACGCCCTCTAGCGGAAAATACACGGTCGAGTCACATTATTGTGAACACCATCTAATACCCAGAGTAACCGCAGAGTGCAGCGCGGACAGCAGTTAGACGGGCTGGGAATGACTCAATAAGGTGCTGGAAGGTCTTCACAGGTATGTAGAGCCATGCTGACCGCAGTGCATCTGACAGCTGCTGGAATATGCGCGGTGAACGATCCACAGAGCGAACAACACGATCGAGGTGGTTCCTCAGATGCTCGATTGGGTTGAAGTCTGGGGAATTAGGGGGTCAGGGAAGTACTTTGAAGACTTCATCGTGCTCTTCCAACCACTCTCGGACATTTCTAGTTGTGTGACACGTCGCATTGTCGTGCTGGAAAATCCCACCCGCCCCAGGGAAGACAATCAGCATGTATGGGTGCACGTGGTCTTCAAGGATGGATTCATAACGAATTCGGTTCATAGTATCTTCCACAAGTATGAGTGTTCCCAAGGAATGCCACGAAAACATTCCCCAGACCATAACGCTGTCCCCATGAGCTTGTGTTCTTCCAGCAATGGTTGAAGAGTGTTTGTTCTCCGATGTTTGTCGTCTTATATGCCAACGTCTATCCGTTCTAAGAAGCAGAAAACGTGACTCATCGGAGAAGGCAATCCTTTGCCAATCAGATAAGGTCCAATTCCGATATTGCAGTGCAAATGTAAGCCTTTTCTGCCGATGCTCCTTCGTTAGCATAGGTGCAGTGACCATCCGTCTGCATCGGAGCCCCATATGCAGCAGAGTTCGCTAAACTGTCGTTTTAGTCACACTTCCGGTAGCCCTCTGGTTCATTCGGACAGTGAGTTGTTCCAATGCAGCGTGTCGATCGGCCCTCGCGCACCTTCGAAGCAGATGTTTACCTCTCACATCAACGGCACGCGGTGCTACGCTTTCACGTCGCTTGTTCGCAATAGTGCCATTTCTCCAATCACGATCACTTTAACCACAGCAGCACACGAACAGTTCACAAACTGCGCTATTTCAGAAATACTGCCACCCTTGGCCCGAAAGCCGGTAATTATCCCTTTTTGCAAATCTGATAAATCGCTCCTTTTATCCATGACAGCAACGAGTGATGTGGTTTCAGATCAAATGATCATATGTAGAGGATTTTAGGAAGGGAGTGTCTGACCCCAGGTCTTAAACAACCCTTAGAAATAGGAAGCTAGAAGATTTGGGCTAGAGTGCCCGATAGGAAAGTGACACAGAAGCGAGGTAGAAAGGGGGAGGAAGACGCCCTTATTTATAACCGGGGGGCCAGTACCCAGGGTCCGACGGCTTAACGTGGCCATCCGATGCACGGCGGATATTTAGTGGATCGAGCGATCGTACCTGCCTGGGATCGAACCTGAGGTCTTCTCCATGGCAGTCACGAACGTTGCACATTAGGCAACCCGCGGCCTTTTGTTTTCAGATTTCTATTGTATTTGTCATTTTCTTGTAGGACTTACGTCCACAGTGAGTAGAGTTTAGGTCCCAGCCACCTACAGCGAGATCGCCTTTTGGGCAGGACACAGAAACAGAAGGAATGAGAGCAAGTCCAGCGACTTTAACAGAACAGTTTGTAGTGAGATTAGAGTACAGTAGATGGCGCCACTGTACAAGTACGATGTTGCACACAGAGAGGCGAGAGAATTTCAGGGATGGGGGGGGGGGAGCACAGGAAAGGATACCCATTTAACTAGTGGGTTCAGCCTGGGGGCCATCACTTAACGTGCTCGTCCGATGCACGGCGGATATTCAGCGGTTGTTAGCAAATCACACCATCTCTGAAAGATCAGCCCAGGTTCGAACCTGAGGACCTTGCATCGATAGTCTAACTCGCTAACCACTAAGCCATCCGCGGTTTGTGTTTTCAGATTGCCAACAGCACACCTTATATACTCTCCAAGCCAGCTCACGACACGTGCCTTCTTTCATTGGCTATGCGCTGTTGACGTCAGAAGTAGGAGGTGGTCACAATAATGTGACTCGACTGTGTATATATTAATACCTTACTTGAAAAAGAAACTGTATTCAAAATAATGGTTTTCGTTGTAAATGGCATCAAAAGGAAGAAATTATTTTTTCTGTCGGGTATTGAAAAGCAAATATATGGAATAAAATGTATTTTGAATTCGATAGCATATACATTTACGCCCTCCAGCGGCAAAGTTACGCATCAGAAAAACTGGAGAGCAAGGATATTCGTTCGCACATTTCATGCTTTCCAATGCAAAAATAATTTTTGAAAACGGGTAAATAATATAGATGCAGCGACATGGTGTTCACAGACAGACGGACAAAGGGATGATACTATGAGCACGAACTTTTTTCCATTTTTGTTTACAAAGGACGTGTTAAAAATAATAAAAGAAGACATTTGCGAGTATAGTTAGCCTTGTGCAGCTATATACCAGCGCAAGATCTTTTAAGCAAATGGAGTCATACCATTATTCTTTGAAATATGCAAAAAAGTGAGGGAAGAACATCACATTATTGGTAGACATATTCGAAGCTCAGTAATCACTAAGATAAAAGTCGAGAACCATATGTTCTGCGTATATCAATCAAATCAACATCAGTATGCAAGATCAAGATCTCAAGAACGCGCGGGATTCACTTTTTGAGACATATGCTTTTGCTTTGATTCTCATTTGAACCGAGCGTATAAATACCCGTAAAACTCGTTTAAAAATCCCATCGTTATGAGTTTCCACACATGCGCAATTTTATTAACACATGATTGCTTTACTCGCATGCAGAAATCTACACTGAAGTAACATATTATTAGGGACCCGCAAGAGGAATCAGACACGTGCCATCCTCATTTGCGTACGCAACTATGACGTTATGAGGACTTTATAAACAGCTCAGTGCAAATGATTCAGAGGTGCACCAAGCGTAGATGGAGGCAATATGCGCAAGACTCGTCATTTTAGCGATTTTGAAGAAGGCACAATAGTGGGCTCTAGTCGAACATATACAAGCTTCTCAGAAACGGCAAACCTTCTAAGCTATGCAAATACAACTATATCAAGGGTGTGCAATGAGTGGAGCACGAACAACAAAACAAGCAGTTCGCGGTCTTCGTGTGAGTGGGAGCAATTGGCCGATATCCGAGACGGCTGCTGGAGACGAATGCAAAAAGTCACAGACGAGTTTCATTGCGTGAAGTGATTGTGCAGTACAACTGTGGTATTCAGAGGAAAGTTTCAGCATACATAGCCAGGCCACACAAATGCCCAAATTGGCTATAACAAAGACACAGGTTTCTGCTAAAAACCGACAACTTCCTCTTCAGTGGTCCCCTAACCCAATGAATCATGTTTTCAGTTAATACATGTCGATGAACTGGCCAGAACATGGCTTAAACAGCACGAATCAGTTACCTAGTGTTAATTATACAAGCTCGTGAAAGAGGTGTAATGGTCTTGGTCTGTTTTCATGGCAAGCATTGAGCTCCTTAATACCACCAGTACAGCGTTTGGATGGCACGAGTTATCATAACATCATTGCCGACTGGGCAGCTCACTACATGTGCATGGCGTTTCCTTAGAGAGAGGCTAACTTCTAGCACGATGATGCGCCATGCCACAAGTATCGGATTATTTAAAAGTGGTTCCAGGGTATGACAGTGATATCAAAGTGCTGAGATGGTCAACAAACCCCAGATCTTCCCCCAAATGAAAAACATTGGGAAAACCATTCGTAACAGAGATCCTCTTCCAACGAACATTCGGTAATTGACGGACGCTATCAAATCCACTTGGTTAAATATACCTGTAGAATGATATCACCGCCTAGCTGAATACGCGCCACGTCGAATTGATACTGTTTTGAAAGCCAAGGGTGTCCCAATACGAGGTGCTCCTAACAATGTGCTACTTCAGTGTATACATTATCAACATCAAATCGTAAGTTACTGTATAACCTCGTAATTGACGTTTTAATTCTGTTAGCGATTCGGCCACTTTCGGCACATATTAGCTAAATTTACTGTATATTCATTATGCTTGAGTTGCAAATCAGAGTTGGATGAATGAGTTAACTAAATTATGAGAAAGTTAAATATATTCTACTGTATGGAGATATACAAATGTTTAGTGCAGATTTATTCTGAAACTACGGTTTCAAATTGTTTTCAAAGTAGAAATTATCTTTTGATACGTGGATATTTATTGCGATTTTTTACTTCATTTGTTTTCTGAAAAATATATCAGTATAATCATTCTTATACTGATATATTTTTTCGTTTGATTTGTAGCAAAGACATGGATTGGTATGCTTGTTAAGCAAGAACAGAAGAACTGTGTTGTGCAACTTGAGCGAAGGTCGAACATTTATTACTGTAGTTGGACAGTCAGAGAAGGAAAGCGAAAAGCTAATAAATGAATTTGTTCCTTTCGAAAGATTGCAATCGCCAGAGTTATCCAACAAGTGATCCATCCCTTGAAGGTTACATGCGCAGATTAGGCAGTCGCAGGTTTTACGTAATTGCTTTCGAAACATCTGAGTGGCTCTCCAGTGAGGTTATTTCCAAACGGGAAACAGGGCATCTACACTAGAAAAAATGCTGACATTACAGATTTGAAGACAATGTTCGCTAGCATATCAATGTCACGAAAGAAAATATCTTAAAAGAATAAGAATCCAATGAGAAGTTAGCTACTTCAATATGTAATGATCATTTATTTGCAAATTTAACACAAAACCGCAGGGGTTGAAATAAAGACATTTTGGCGTTTTACTGCCTGGAATAGTACATAAATGAAAGGCATATTCAACATGTTTTCTGAAGTGTTTGTTTCAGAAAGTTTTAGGCAACATCAGTGATTCGGATTTAATTGACTTTAATAATCTAGTACTATTTACTTTTATCATTATCATCAACCACTATTAATTCACTGCTGATCACAGCCTCCTCAAGTACCTTCCACAACTTTCTGTTCTGAGCAATTTTCTTCCATATCACTACGACATGCTTTCGAATTTCATCCACCCATTTCCTACGTGATCTTCTGGTTCTGTTCCTGTTCCTTGGTATCCAGTCCAGTATTTCAATTGTCCAGTGGTTGTCAGTTTTAGCGATATGTCCAGCCCATTACCACTTGAGGATCTTCACTTCGATCATGATGTTATAACTCTTGTCATTTCCCTAATCCATACATTCCCCTTCCTATATTTCCTAGTATTACCAAGCATGCATCTCCCCAGGCTACTTCGAGTTGTTTGTAGCTTCTGAATATCTTTCTTAGTTAAAGTCTACTTCGATCATGATGTTTTCAACTCTTGTCATTTCCTAATCCATATATTCCCCTTCCTATTTTTTCTGGTTATACCAAGCATGTGTCTCTCCATGCTATTTCGAGTTGTTTGCAGCCTCTGAATATCTTTTTTAGTTAGTCCACGTCTCTGATTCATACGTAAGAAATAAAAAAAATGTATTTATTAAACACTTTTACTTTAAGACAATGGTAAGTTACCCTTGAAAATTGTAGTTTCTTCCAAAGCTCTTCAACCAAGCTTTATACTGCGATTAATTTTTCTTCTATGTGTCCCTGCTATGTGTTGTCCAAGGTAAGTGTAGAGACCGGTTACTTTTCCATTTGCAAAAGTAACTTCCAAATATTCGGTTTTTTAAAGCATTGTTCATCAATTTTCTTTTCTGTAAGTTCATTTTTTAACCCACTTCATTGCACTTGCCAGCAAGCTTCTGTACTATAGCTCTAAGGGCAAACTTACAAAAGATAATGCCATCAGCAAGACGAAGGTGGGTAAAACAATCTCCATTAATATTTTTACCTTTGTCTTCTCAGTTCAATGACTGAAAGACATTCTGCAAGGTGGTATTGAAGAGTTTCAGAAATATGGTGTCACCTTGTCTCACTCCCTTTCCAATTTTTGTAAGTGTAGTGTCCTCGAACATTCAGAACTTTGCTCTTGCATTTTAATATATTGTATTAATAATGTTGATGCATGTATCTTTAATACCGCTGGATTTCAAAGATATCAAAATGGTTGATGGTTTCACAGAATCAAACGTCTTTTCATAAATATTACAAAAGCCATACATAATAGAGTTCACATTCATTCATTCCTTCAACTAGTTACCTCAGTGCATGGATATGATCAATAGTGTAATAGCCGCTCCTGAGTCCAGTTTATTCCCTTGGTTGAGCTAAATCCAGTGTTTCCTTCAAGCGATGCAACAGTACCTTAGTAAAGATTTTGTAAACAATTGATATGAGGCTGATGGGTCTGTAGTCTTTGAGGTCTTCAATGTCCCCGTCTTTATGCACTATTTATTTACTAGGTCATTAAAATAGATGCTATAGCTTTAAGTGATTTTACCCAATGATGCATTATATTTACATTAACGAATTTGGAGCTACAGAAATGAAACGCCATTTGCTAACTTTGAAATTTTCCGTAACTGAAGCCAGTGCTCCTTCAAAGATTCTCTCTCCAACATATGTGAAGATGCTCTCCACAGATGCTCTCCCCAGAATCTGTGATCGATTACGGTTAGCGTTTGCTTTTCCAGGAAATTAAACGAGTTCCATAGAAACCAGTCAGCTGTTATGAAGATGCTGCACCCTGCCGAGCTGCACGTGACTTAATTGAAGCATTTTTTTCTAACTAACAGTATGAAAACGACGCAGAGGGAATTTATAGTGAGGCGTATTTCACGAGAAGGTCCGGAATAATCTACGGTCGATAAGTTAGCGAAAAATTTAAATAAATTGGTTCTGTTGTTTCAAACAAAAAAGACAGTGTTGTACCAAAAGGATCAAAAATCAAATCAAGCAGCAAAAAGTTTCGTCGACTGGTTCTGCTATTGACAAAAGATTGCGTTGGTGAGGACAAAGCCCCGTTCACCCCAAAAGGTAACCAGCTCAAGGGGTAGTAAAACAAGAAAAAAGGTACACAATTTGACGGTGTAATGAGCACGTCTTTTTGAGTCCTTGACTATACGAAAAAAATATTTCAAAACAGGCTTTTAAGAGAAAAAATTCATCGAAAATGCAAACGGATTTACTCCTTTTAAAATGCGCAAAGTCAGCAGGGTTCTTCATTATGTATTCTTTTTTTATTTGAAGGTTTAACAACCACCGTGAGCAACTCAATGTGGTATAAGCAGTCGCCTGTCCCTAATTTAGGGCTACTGGTTTCAGGGAAGGGTTTTACCAAAAAGACCAAAATGATTTACCAAAAAGATCAGCCAGCTCTGTAAGACAGACACACCATCCATGGCCTCACCGGGATTCGAACCCGGGCGCATTACGGACGAATGGTCATAAGTCTGCGCTTAGACCACTGCTCCACCGGCGCGGCATTATGTATTCCAACTGTTACAAAAATATCAACTGGATTTCTACACAATCTGTAAAACATGCACAAATAGAAATAGATACAAATTTGTACTTTCGGCCATAACGACTGAAAGGTGTGCTACGGAAAATCACAAATTGTACACAATACATTTTTCATAACAGAAGACATACAAGGCAAAGGAGAGTTTTCAAATTAGGTTCTTAGAAACGAAGGTACGGTTCCACGAATGGTACAAGTAGAAATGAACACTTAAATCCCTAATAGTAAAACTGTGTGGTACAAAAATTGCAAAATATATGAGGAATATTGTTGGCCACACAAGCTATCGATAGCAAAAATTATTTTCTAAATCGACCATTCAAAAGCAGAGATATCATCATTACAGAAATTTACAATGAATGCCCCCTAGCAGGCAGGCCTGACGAGAGGGGGAAGAGGCGGTGCTGTAGTACCAGGCCCCGGGGCCCTAAGGGGGCCCAGAGCCCGTTTTTAAAGTAATTTTTTTCTAATTATTATTTTATAGTATCCGAATATTTTTCAAGCTATACCGTTACCATGGTTGGGAAGTTACGCGTGAAAAAATATTTTCTACGTGACGCGTAAAGTACGCGTAAAAATGCGTAATTTATGTCATAAATGTTAAAAATGTAAGAAATCCAAAACTTGCTTTAAATACAATAAAAATAATAAAAATGTTGTTTCAAAAGTGTTTTTAAAATAAAATTTTGTAAATATGTACAATATTTGATTTATATGTACTACTACTACAGTACACATTAAAACATGTTATTTTTTTTAATTTCTTTTTAATTTAATTTTACTTCAATTTAAAAAAAAACTTGACCTTGAAACTCCGATCATAATTTTGACATAGTACTACCACTGTTTATTTGCAACGACATATCACTGATGTGCGGAGGGGAGAATAAGAAAAATTATACACCGCAAAAAACAGATTGAAGAGTTGTAACCGGTCGGGTTGTCGGGAAGTAGGGGAATGGTGGGTGAGGGGTTGGTGAAGAAACGGAAATATGGATTATGTGGTTAGTGAAGGAGCCGAGGCGGGGGGGGATTTTATTGCACTGGGGCTCGAGCTCGCTCTCCACGGCCCTGCTAGCAGGAAAACTAAACATTATTTTGAGTGGCGTCTGACTGCAAAGGAATATTTTCAGTTAGATTTTTAGAAGCGAAGATAGGATTTCAAAAATGTCAAAACAGAAATATTCAATTTAGCTCTCTAGTGGCAAACATTGTGTCATAAAACGTCATAAATGTATGCAAAATATTTACAGTCGTGTCTTATACCTAACGCAACAACAATTTCTAAATTTCCATATTTATAAGCACAGATCTCGGGAAAAATACAATATAAATTTACGCCTCCTAACGGCGAGGGCATGAATTATTTCAAATAGAAACTGTACGCAAAATGACTGTGTGATGAAACGTATCGGGAGGTTAAAATACTTTTTTAGATCTTTTTTCGAAACAATTGTATAGAGTAAACTATATTGCTGCGATCTAAGCCCTGGCATTTTTAGAATAAATTGGCGTACCTAATCAGGCCTATTAATTAAAAGCTAATTTATTCGAGGCCGCTGAGTGTGGTGGAAAAAGAAGGAAAGTTTAACCTGGTTTAAGAAATTTGGGAAACAGAGTCTTTGGCGCTTTATCGGTGGTCTACGAAGGTGAGATGCAGAACTATTAATTAGAGTCGATTTCTTCGTGGTGGTACTATAAATAATGACTTATCGTGTGGTAGTTTAATGTTGCCTTGTTGCTTATGACGTATACTCTAATTTTACCTTCAATTCTTAGTTGTATATATCTTTGTAAATTTTGAGTGCGTCCTTTTTAGCGTTTCAACCTCAACGTTGTATTTTCTCACTCAATGAATGTTTTCTGGCAACAGTCTTGAGGTCAAGGATGAATGAGGTGTGCATGGTTGGCAAGCAAGGTCACTGCATATATAATATGTAAATCTAGCAGCAAGGGTGTTGTGTGGAGCGGGTCGATTAATGTTACCTCACTTTGTATTTTCACGATATAAAGAAGTTGTACTAGCGCATAGTTTCAAGTTATGATTTTCATTGAAAAATAGAACTACTCGTTATTTATTGTGCTGCTCATGATCATCGTAGATGTCTTATTGACCTAAAGTATTCGGTCAATAAAGAACAGTAATTTTCCTAAGTTGAAATCGACTCTTTTCTGGCCGTGAGTCGCCTAATTTAGCTAAATGTATAATTAAGTATCTTTGTGTGTAAGCTATCCAGCGCCTAATACTCAGAAGTTACAGTGCTATGAAAACAGTGACCAATAGTACGATAGGAAATGATTAAGTGAAACAAATACAAAATAAATCACTTAACATTACATGCTAAGTCTGAAGGGGCTTTCGAAGGAATGCTGTCAATGACCAGTGGAATCGTTTGCGGGACAAAATTATAGAAAAGAAGGCAGCTTGAGCCAAAGAAGCTCATAATTTGTGACACTAAAAGGAGGTAAATTGAACTCAGATACCCCTGTGTTCTTGTGTGTGCTGGAATGTGCAAAAGAAGAGAATGAATTGCTGTTTTGAGACTTAAGGCAGAGTCTGGCTGTATCCTTAGATCAGTAAATTAAAAATAAAGAATCGATTTCTTCTTTTGCAGGAACTCCGGAGAATTAAGGGTAAATTCATACTAGAGTTCTCGCGTACAAGGAGGGACTAGCATGATGACCCGGAGGAGCGACAGATGACCGCGAAAGTCACCCTACCCTGCTGTTTTAGCACATCCCCGAAGAAAAGGCCAAAAGAGGGGTAATAGGGTGAACGTCCCACCTTGTCCAGTGTCCCTACCTGTCCGTATGTGTGCGTGTGTTGCGTCTGGCAAGCAGCCACGAAATGTTTGCCGGCGTGAAGGGGTTTACCACAGGAAAGACCCTTCTTCTCCATAACTATAAGTATACATCAGCTGTCCTTTGCGACGGTTACTAAAAACTGCCCGGAGGATAATTTGTTATTTAATCTCAAAATTCTAACAATAAAAAGCAACGTTTCGTTGAAGGGAGTATATTTTGCCATTTTATTCTAGAAAATGTTGGTGTTATAATCACTAGTAACATCTGTAGTCTAGAAAATGAAATACTGTATGTATGCTGTACTAGGCAAGTTACAGGACTGCACATTCTTCTTTTTCGGTGGATGGGGGTGTTAATATCTCAGACTCTATGGAGTTTCCTTTTCTTCATTTCTGTCAATTAGGTAATGGGAATGAGAGATCCAGTGTCAAAAGCCAAAGCGTGTGAATTCGGATGCTTAGCAAGAAGCTCGCTCCTTTACTCTGGTTAAAACTGCATAGTATGTGGTAATGTATGGTAAAATATTCAGATCTATCTCTTCCATTCCCCTCTAAAAATCAACTTTTTTACTCATGGATTTGCATATACTTTATTATTCAGAATCAACCAAGCTGTTGTATGACTGACTTCTCGAATCTGGGACCAGATAGATTTCAATTAGTAAATGCTATGAAACTATCAAAGCTCTTATTATGCCACATAAAGTTCTAAATACTAAGTATGAAGTTAGCCAAAGTCGTTCGAGAATTACCGCTCACATTCATTTGGCTATTTGCGTGCCAAAGTAATAAGCTTACGGTTTAAATCTAAACCGATCGAGGAAATATTTTAATGATACAGCTGACAAGGGAAGCCTTTCAACTGTCACACTCCAAAATTGAAGAAACGTGGCCAGGAGATAGTATTAAGGGCAAACACCAATTGGTGTATTTCCGGTTTGGCCCAAATAAACTGACAAATGTGAGCGAGTGGTCTGAAAATGGCCTTATAGCACAAGTGGAGAAAAACATCGAATGTATCAATGAACAATCAATTGTAGTCAGATAAATTTAACATGTTGTTATATCCGTGGATAAAAATTGGATACTTTGAAAGTGATGACGCTTCGTTTGATAATGTTCAACGTATTTGTTTTTCAGATATCAATGACAATTTTTTTTTTGATTGGAGGTTTAACGACCACCGTGAGCAACTCAATGGGCTATAAGCAGTCGCCCGTCCCTAATTTAGGGTCACTGGTTCCAGGGAAGGGAGAGAGCCAGTGCCGTAAGACAAACACAACATCCATGCCTCACCGGGATTCGAACCCGGACCCCTTACGGACGAATGATCAGAGGCCAGCGCCTTAGACCACTGCGCCACCGGGGCGGCTAACAATTTTTAGTACTGTGATAACTTTAAAATCTTGCGTTGTTCTCATTGTTCCAAATTACTTTGCTTCGGTCATGTGTTCAATGCCACAAATGTTCATTTACACCTGTAATACAGTTTTTTGTTGTTTTTTGTATGACATGAGCTTATTTTGAATCATGGGGACATAGCTGATATTTGGGGTAACATATCACTCACCACAACACGTGTTAGATAATGTTTCTCATTTGTGCTCTAAGGCCATTTTCAGACCACTCGTTCACCTTTGCCAGTTCATTTGGGCCAAAACCGAAATACACCCATTGGTTTTTCTCTTAGTACTATCTTCTGACCACTTTTCTTCAATTTTGGAGAGTGACAGTTTTTTTTTTTTTTTTTTTTGAGGTTTTTAACGACCACCGTGAGCAACTCAATGGGCTATAAGCAGTCGCCCGTCCCTAATTTAGAGTCACTGGTTCCAGGGAAGGGAGAGAGCCAGTGCCGTAAGACAAACACAACATCCATGCCTCACCGGGATTCGAACCCGGACCCCTTCGGACGAATGATCAGAGGCCAACGCCTTAGACCACTGCGCCACCGGGGCGGCGAGTGACAGTTGAAAGGCTTCCCTTGTGAGTGAATCCTGAATGTTCTGAAATTAAAGCATTTCAAACAAGTTATCAGATAACAAAATACACACACTTCAGGAAGATATTAATGCACTTACCAATTTTGCTCGTACAAGGAGCGTAATGAACGACGGAGATTGGTTTTTGATATCTGCAACTAAAGAGTCTCATTTGACATTCGGAGATGTAAGTGTTGCCATCTGTGGCACACACGTGTTCTCGTGTGTCTTCCGTCACGCACTGAATGGTACAGAAGCATTGAGAACGCCCGTTCTTCTCTTGACACACGGAGCCGAACTTGCAGTCAAGCTGGCTGCACGGACCAGGAACCGAACGAGATAAGGACACTGAAAAGAACGTAGACAATTTGATGATCTTTTGTTATTTGTAATGAATTAATCTCAAGAAAAGAAGTAATTAATAATATCACCTTCAGTATTTACGATGCTCCTTTTAAAGAAAGAAGTTTAAAATCACTGCGATATTCAGTGTACTCAAAATTCCGTAGGAGTTTCGTGTTGACGTTGTATATTAAGTAGATCACTGTCGTCTGAACACGATATTATAAAGTAAAAACTTTAATGTAAACCACCATAGTTTCAACCCATATGGGACGAAATAACAATACTTACTACCCTATTGTCAAAAATCTAACTCTTTTCACTGAAAGTCTACATATTCTTGCCAACCAACAGAAGTGTTGCAACGACGACTTTCCGTGTATAAAACGAACCCCCTGGAAACATTTATTCCAATGTGACTCACCTAATTTGGACCCTAACTGACGGCATTGTTATTCTTATTTCCGAACTGAGATCTTGACTCCTCATCTGTGCGCATGCCCTTCCACATAACACACGTCACATCCTCTTCTCGATGTATATAACCCACCGTTCACATAATCAGGTTCACACCTGATGATGAATCCGATGCGGATTTGGAAGTGCTAGTGTAATTTTAATGTAAATTTTTTTAACTATGGTGTATTTTAACTATGGTGATTTGCATTAAAGTTTTTACTCTATAATATCGTGTTCAGACGGCAGTAATCTATTGAATATATTCAGTGTACTCATTTGAAATCTTTACTTATGAAAGCATTTTTTTTCATTTAGGCAAATATTTGTATAACGTTAGTCTAAAATTAAAGTAAAACAAAACGCTTTTATCAGAGTAATATCATCTTAATTTTGGCTGCAGTTTTTCTTTTCTGATGGCACGCCGTCTTCAAAAATAATCGGCGTTTCAAGCTGCTTCACGTGAAAGCAGCTTATATATTTGCCAAAACTTCTCTGGGTTGGCAACTGTGCTAATTCCATGTCCTATCTCCCACGTCCATGGAGTGGTAACCACTAGGGTAATGCCGGAAACTTCCAACTAATCTGGTTAGTCTTGAGCAACTTCAACTTCACGTTTTTTCAGCGTACATTGCGGAACACCACTCGTAAGGGAAAAGTTTAACCCTCTGCAGATTGAAACTGCAATAAGCATTAAAGAGAAATTATGATCTCTTTTTATTAATTAAATAAGATCTCTCTCCATGCCACCCACGTATCGATTAAGACTTCTCTGGGTTCCAAGAAACGAAGACTGTGTTAAGATCCAGAATGATGTTCAGGTGAAGGTCATATTTTGTAAGGAGGGCTAACTGAGAAATGTAATCAAGAAATTAAGAAATACGCGCTGCTAGAAAACCAAATGCCAAACAATAGTTATATTTATGATTGTTTAACCTTAGAAAAGATCTAGTTCAAAGATCGTGTAGCAATCCTTTCTTTCAAACGTAATTCTAGAGCTTCCATTAAAAAATCGAGAGACTACCCTGCTACTCTTTGTAAATAATTTACACAATGCATCTTTCGCATGCCAAGATCTTTGTGTCAGTGAAATAATAAGGAATGATTCGAGAGTGTATATTTATTTACATCGCATTTATACGCGTCACTCACCACCACACCGAGCCACGGTCCGATACATACTACACTGCTGGTCACCCAAAATGCAACACCAAGAAGGAAGCATCCGATTGGCCTGAAATTCGCAGCATGCGTCGCCTGCGAGAGGACATGCAAACGATTAGCATTGCAGGGAATATGCAAATCATGTGCGCTCGGCACGCCACCGAGAAGCACTATAAGAAGGGTGCACAGAAGGCGGGTGTTAATAGTGGAAGTGTGTTGTGCTGCCTGACCTGTGCGTGGGAAGCTTCCTGATGCCTCGTCGCAGAATACGGCAGTCATTCCAGCACGTTTCGGAGTTCGACAGAGGGCGAATAGTGGCTTATCGCGACAGCGGTTTATCGTACAGAGACATCGGCGCCCGTGTGGGACGACATCCAGCCACAGTGAGGCGAGTATGCATTCGGTGGGTACAGGAGGAACGGACGGACCGACGTGAGGGATTACCACAGCCGCAGCACACCACCGAACGAGAGGACCGGCATGTTGTGCGGTGGGCATTGACGGTTCGCACCACCACATCACGAACGTTAGCGCAGGAATTAGGGTGTGTTGAGCAACAACCTGTGTCAGCACGTACCGTTCGACGTCGTTTGCAGGAGAGGGGACTTGTCGCACGGTGCCCACTGCTCCGATTACCATTGACGTTACAAAACCGGCGAGTGGGGCGACAGTGGGCCGTTGAACGCCGCACCTGGACTACGGAATGGCACGACATTGTCTTCTCCGACGAATCCCGCTTCTGCCTGCAACACCATGATGGTCGGATCCGCGTGTAGCGGCACCGAAGCGAGAGACTGTATGACACCTGCATTATGCATCTCCATACCGGTCCGTCGCCTAGCGTTATGGTTTGGGGCACAATTGGATATGACACCCGCACTCCTCTGGTACGCATCGCCGGTACACTCAACAGCCACCGCTACATCTCTGACATTTTGGAGCCTGTAGTCTTCCCTTACCTGCAGGACCTTCCAGCGGCCACGTTTCAAGCGGGCCACGGCAGCAGTGACACCTGGTGGGCTGTGAAGAATTGTTGCACGACGCCTGCACGTGGCACGCATCGTGCAACAATTCTTCACAGCCCACCAGGTGTCACTGCTGCCGTGGCCCGCTTGTTCTCCCGATATGTCGCCCATCAAACACGTCTGGTCGCTGATCAGCAACCGAGTGACCCGGCAAACACCACCCACGGCTACGCCTGATGAACTGTGGCAACGTGTGAAAGCAGCCTGGACCGACATACCCCAAGCCCACAACAAAAGCCTCTTTCGTTCGATGCCGCGGCGTGTAGCGGCCGTTATTTCCAGCCATGAGGGCCACACGAACTATTGATGTCTGCGTGTTCCGCAAGTCGCACGGGCCTGTAAGCTCAATCGTTTCATCTTTGTATCTGTTGTCATGTGTCCAGTAAATCTGGCTTTGCTATCTCGTGCCCTTCTTGGTGTTGCATTTTGGGTGGCCAGCAGTGTAAGTGGCATTAAATGTTAAGAGCAAACAATAAGGTTTACGAATTCCTGACTTTGAGCGGTACTTAGGTGGGCGGAATAATGAGTGCCATTGTCGTAAAGCTAATGAAAAAAGATATGTGAGCCATAAAAGTAAATATTTACTAAATTATGGCGGGGAAATAGTAGGTATTTCGACTGTTTAGTTCTTCAAAAACAATTTTAAATTTTGTTATTATTATTCAGAAATAGACGAACGTAAGAAACGACTCTGACACTGATGAAATGTGATGTAGCTACGAAAGCCCATCTGCGCATGCGCGAGCTAAAATCTGCCATCAAGATGGAAAGAAAATGTGAATCGCAAGTGTGTTAGTGAAGAGTAATGTGGTCTAGGATATGTACAACTTAAGTCCCATCGTGCTGTACATCATTTCACAATAGTCGTCAATATAAGGTAACCCCCGGGGAAGAAGAAGACAGATTTTGGTACGATGCATTGTTTTCATAGCATCAAAGATGCATTTTTGCAATGGCTTTTATCACATTTAACACCAGGCTCTAGTAATTTACGCAGATTGTTACATTTGTATAAAACATGATGAAATAATGTTCAGCGATAGTTTAGTAAAATACATTGTCAAGTAACAATGAAATTAACTATTAGACAGCATTCAAAAATTAGCTTTTAATAATGGTTTCAACTCCATCCGTTACTCATTTTCGTTACATCGAAATTTTTTACTTGCGATTTAATGTACTACTACTGTCTGGAAAGATGCATAGGATAAAAAAAATGTTAATAATTAATTAACCCCCAGCATGGCGATGTAGGTTAATTTTCAGCATCGTGTTGGTGCAGCAAGAAACTGTTGCGGATTCTAATTCTGCTACCGAACATCCAGTTCGTGATTTTCCAGTTTCGGTGAATGTAACGTGAATGCATTGATGGATCTCTAAGATCTGCCCCGATACATCGAGCCATTTCTAGTAGATGTCCCCAGACATTTGATGGGGAAGGCAAGGGATAACCACCTCATAGTAATCCCTATTCCTCAGAATTTTCGTCACCGTATCTGTGAGCAACTCATGGTGATGAATCGCTAATGTCCCTATCTGGACATGGCACCTGAAGCAGAGGGGACACTTGATGAGGAAGGCAATGGGAAACTTCCTAATCCTTATTCCTCAGGTTAATCATCACCATGACTGCGCGCAGATCATGACGATAAGTAGTATACGTACTTGTCTGGACATGAAACCAGAAGAACAGAGTCAAACCCGTACATAACGAAGTTTAAGGCAGAGTTAAGCAACATTCGATGCTTCATTATAACAAAACAAAAAAGGGCAATTTTTGGCATATAACATTATGTATGTGTGTGTGCCAGATTAAAACTAATAAATCAAACTGTTTACCAATTAATCGAAGGTAACTAACACTTGTTAATTAAAAACTACAACTAGCAATAAAAATATGAAAGAGATCTGCAATAACCAAAACACTTCATTAATGTAAAACTTAAAGTAACTATTAAAATTTAAAATATCACCTGTTACATTTACTCGCTATCTGCACGTTACGCTGAAATATACACCAGTTGGTGCTAGTTTTGTGTTTATGATTGAAGCTATTATTTTTTTTTAACCTCCTCTAACGCAGTGGGTGAGATGTTTTTAGAAGAAAAAAAAACTCTAATAAGATTTTCTAAACTTTCAATAGCGAGTCAGTTTAAAATTATTTTCTTTTCTATAGTGATTTCTTATTGATCACTTTATTGATCATCATTCTTGCCCTGAATGTGCCCCATTATGTCGACGTCTGTGTGAATTCCCTCTAGAAAAACTTTCAACGCTTCATGAACCATCTCTACATTTTGGTTTCAATTCATTCCTGCTTTCTAATATTAAAGAATGAGACTTCGATGAAATAGCAAGCATTTTCCCTGAGCTTCAAAATTTTAGCTCCTCCTTTTCCTACTAAACTGATGGCGCTCTTTGGCCAAATATTGCCCTTGTGTCATAAAAATCTATCAACCAACCAACTACTAAACTGATTGCTTTAATTTTTTGACAATTCAGTAAAGTTTTACGCTTGTTTGAAACCATGATTTTTCGATTTTTCTACGCATACTGCACAAATTAGGAAGCAACTGAGAAGTCGAAGTCCAACAAAATTTCTTAAATGTGACCAACGTTACTCTTTCGACAGGGATTCCTCATCCCAGAAGAGATAAAGAATCTCAGTCGTGAATCATATCGTGCCATCATAAACCCAGTGTCCTGTTTCATACAAACAAGTTCACCGCGGCCCCAAGCAATGATGAAGTGAGTGATTGAAAGGTGGCAAAGGAAAGTCATAAAAGATACGATTTGCCTAGAAGGCGTGTGTGTGTCAGGATGAGATGAAGTAAAAAAAAAAAAAACGAAACATTGTCTCCATGCAAACTGATTTGTCTGTAAGGAATTTTGTAAATAGCCGCTATTTTTACGGTGAAAGAGGAAGGTCTAAAGACTGTGTTAATGCCACTTGCTTTGTTTGCTGATAACTGTGCTCAAATTCGATATATGCGATTTCCTCAAAAATTGTTGTTCCTAATATACGATGAAAATAACAAGGGAGAATATTACAATAATCAAGGGTTCTTTAAAAATTTCGGCTTATGAGGAACTTCGTATTATGCGAGCTCGTTATATGTGGGGTGACTGTATTTAATCTCTCTCTTCTCTTATTTATTACGAAGAATCGTGCGAAAAAGAACAAACACAAACTTTTACAGAAATGAATAAAGACAGAAAGACCAACGAAATTTGCTTTGTTATTGCAAACTTACCATCCATGCATCCATCAAGGCCAAGAACTGTTCCAGCAGGGCATGTGTCACATTTCATCCCTTGGATTCCATGCTTACAGACGCACCACCCAGTCATTTGTTCACAGTCATCTCGCGCCGATCCGTACAAGTTGCATTCACATGCTGTGGAGGAAAATGAAAAAGGCACATGCTTATCTTATTTTATCTTCAAGTCCATCGCCCATTCATCTAAAAATTGCTAAGGTCATGATTATGTAATTATTTGAAATTAAAGTTAAAACAAGAAAGATGACACCGAATTTTCGGGTGTAATAAGCACGTCTTTTGAATCCGTTCTGACGCAAATTAAATTTATCAAAGCTATTCAAAGTCAATGGAACCGGTATGGAAAACAATAGTATCGGACGGAAGAAAGAAGTTTTTCAATAGGGTTTTTAATCCCTCAGATATTGCTGTAAACGGAATCGTGAGCTTACGCCCTCTGGTTGCAGACTTGTGCGTTTATAATGAATATACTTTCTTCTACTAGTTGTTGTGTTGTTAATTATATCATGAATAAACTTTCCTGCTAGTAATGTAGTAATAATAATGAACAAGCTTATAACTGGTAGTAATGTTGTAGTAGTAATAATTAAGATGAATAAAGTCTTATGCTGGTTGTTACTGATAACACTTAATGAAATAAACCTAACAGCCAGACAGAGGTCTGACAAAACTATGAACTGAGAAAAACGTACTTACTAAAGAAAAATCTTTATTTAGGGAAAACTCCTGGTAGTATCCAACATACACTTCTCAGGTCACACAGCTACTCAATAAAACGTAGCTCCTTGCACATGAACGAAGCTCTACTCACATAAACGAAGATCTCTTTACACATAAAACAAAGCTCTCCCTACGCACATCAACAAAAAGCTCTCCTCTGGTATCGTTGAACGCGCCTATTTATACTGGCTACCACCACGTCATGACTTACACTCATTGCCAGATCTCATTCAGCGGGAGAAATAACATCTCGTTCAGTAAGAAGAATATTTACATAGGAAAATAAAATAACCAGAGATAGTAAAATCAAAAGGAAAGTGAATCCAGAGTATACGTTACACGTTAAGTAAAATATTAATTTATAAAATAAACATTTCGCACCGGAAACGCTCTCCAACACAGGAATAATTTTTCAAATCGGACTCTTAGAAACAGAGATATAAACAAAAATGAGGCATGACTTTACGCCCCCAGGTGGGAAAACCATGCATTATTTTAGGAAGAAAGTATTCTCAAAAGGTTTTTCAATATGAGCGGTATCGGCCCGAGAAAAAAAAATTAGTTGATTTTTGCAACAAATACTTCAGAAGCAGAAATTAACACTTATGACCCCTGGTGGCCAAACCATTCTTTACTAAACAGAAATTATGTGAAAAATATTTTCCATCAGGTCTTGTATGCGATTCAGGAAGAATTTTTCAAATCGGAGTTTTAGAAGCAGAAATAACGCAGAAAGCACAATTTACCTTTGTGCCCCCTAGCGGAAAGTCTAGGATTTACTTGAAAACATTTCACATCGGAAACACTATCCAACAAAGAAGGAATTTTTCAAATCGGACTCTTAGAAGTAGAGATATTGACAAAAATAAGATATACATCTACGCCCCCTGGCGTACAAACCATGCATTTTTTCAAGAAGAACATGTTCCTAAAAGGTTTGTTGACATGATTAGTATCGGTCAACAAACGACTTTTTTTGCAATCGAGATTTTAGAAGCTCATATTTCGCTGCAAATACATCAGAAGCGGAAATTAAGGCTTACGCCACCTGGTGGCCAAACCATTTTTTACAAAAATTTGAAATTATATGCAAAAGATTTTCCATCAGGAGGTGTATCCGCTGAAGAAAACATTTTTCAAATCGGAGTTTTAGAAGAAGAGTTAACGGGGAAAATGTAACTTACCTTTATGCTCCCTAGCGGGAAATCTGTGCGTAATTGGAAAAACTAACTATATCTAAAATACTCTTCGACCTAAATGGAATCGAAAGATAAAATAATTTTTTCAATCGGATGTTTAGAAGCAAATATGTGGAATACAACGTATTTTTGATTTCGACATCGTTTGCATTTACGCCCTCTAACGGCGAAATTGTAGATCGTAAAAAAAAAAAAACGAAATGAAGGATTGTCATTCGCATATTTAAGCTTCCCATTGCAAAAGGAATTTTTCAAATCGGACTAATAGTTGCAGAGATATCGTGGGTACAGAAGGACGGACAAACCGGTAACATAAGCACGATCTTGTTTTACAAAATACGTGCTAATAAGGCCAGAACAAAAATTTCTTTAATGCATTTTTTATGTTTGGGAGATTTAACGAATACCGTGAGCCACTATATGGGCTACAAGCAGTCGCCCGTCCCTAATTTAAGGTCGCTGACTCCAGGAAAGAGAGAGCCAATGCAGTAAGCCCATGCCTCACCGGGATTCAAACCCAGACCTATCTGGGACGATTGTGAGAAGCCAGCCGTTAAACCACTGCGCCATAGAGGCGGTTTAATGCCGTTGCACCAGCATATTTAAGGAAAATAATGCCGACGTTACAGTGCCTACAATTTGACCTTCGTGGGGAGAAACAGTTGACAGAGTTGTTCTGTGTAATGCGCCGACAAAATATTTCTGTAGGTTACGTGAAACAGTATTTTTCAATATTCGCTTAAGTGAAGACAGGAGTGAAAGAGTTTTTAAGCAAACTACAAAAACATTTATCATCTACACGTATAAGAAGGTAAAATCAAGCGCACGTGATATTCGAAATATGTCTAGCTCACTGTCATCCAACTGGTGGCCCGCGGAACGAAATTATGCGGCCCGCGAATGAAGAAAAAACTAGATTTCATTTTTGACTGAAAAGAGATGGAATTAAATCTGAAATTTTGCATTGATTTTTGTATTCCAACAAGCACTATGTGGGTCTCCTGTGGGACTGTTGATTGCAATGGACAAGGTACTGAAAATAACCAATTAATTAGTGGCGGGAACCGTTCTCTTACGTAAAGAAAATTCAAAACATTTTTTGATGAACTTGATGCCGAATATGGTGACTTGCTTCTTCTGAATGGGATCTGTTGGTTGAGCACTGGAAAATGTTTAGTGAGACGTTTCCAGCTTCGGAAAGAACTTCATCACTTTTTATTGGAATAAATGAAATGCGATACTGATATGGCTAAATATTTCAGTGATGATCCTTTCCTTAGTTAATTAGATTTTCTAACTGATATCATGCAGCATTTGAATGTGCTATACATTGGCAAGAGAAAGACTAAAACATCTGTAATCTTCACAGTCATAAAATGGCTTTCGTAACAAGCTGCCATTGTTAAAATCAAATCTAGGAAGTAACAGTTTGACTCACTTCGAATCCTGCAAGAGCTTTTTGATGAAATCACGATATCTGGTGAAAATATAGATTTTGAAGGATTTGTTCCTGAGCTAGACACATTTATTAAAAACTTTGATGACAGGTGTAAACAGTTTGATGAACTTTAACCAAATAAATGTCTGTTCAGCAATTCATTGTATGATGGTTTTGACAGCACAAGTCTGATTTATCAAACGGAATTATACGAACTTCAAGCAGATGAATGTATTAAAGCTCGATCTGACACTGTAGTACAATTATGTAAACTTTTTTACACTAAAAAAACCCAAACATAAGAAGACTTGGGATTAAAAGGTATTTCAATGTATGGAAGTATTAATACTTGAGGGGGCATTTTCTGACATGACATACATCAAGGCAAAACAAAGGAACAATATGAATGACTCTACTCTAGAACAAATATTTCGACTTTCAACGAGAAGTATCGAAGTGGACATACAACAACTTTTAAAGGAGTATTATCGTCCACAGTGATCTCATGAAATGGAAGATTTTTTTTCAGATTTTAAATTTCAGGTTTTCTAATATTTATCAAAATAGCTTAATGATTCATTAAATTAAGCAGATCATCTTTACATTTACATCACCTCATATATTAAAAAAAATGTTTCCGGCTATCAAATTCTTTCAAAACCATAACCCCCGACCCTGTAGAAGCTCGGCGTAGCTGGTCTAGATGAAGAGAACAAGAGAAAACAAGGAAATTTTCCAACAGAAAAAAGGGAAGTGCTACCAAGTCTTTTTAATATTTTAAGATAGCAAACTGTTTTAAAACTAAATTTTTAGAACTCTTAGTATTGTGGCAATAAACGTTTAATATTGTATCTAATTTTTAAGAACAACTACAATAACATTTATGTTTTGAACATGCACGACATTGACAAAAGTCACCGGACACCCATTCAAAAACAAATGAACGGATCCTCTGCGTTGTTAAGATGCGCGGTACAGCTGCAAACGGTATAAAAACAAGTATGCAGCTGGCCGCGGACATATCGCACTGTGAAGTTGAGTGAAAATGTCGCTGCGGGAGAGAACTGACTTTGAGAAAGGAAAGATTGTTGGATGTTATATTAGTGGGTTGTCCATAAGAGAAATCGAGAGGCTTTTAAGCATACCACAGTCAACTGTTTTGGATGTACTGAATAAGTGAAAGACACATGGCATGCCTGAAGCAGCAAACCGTACCGGCAGACCAAAGAAATCAATGACTCCGACTCCTCCCCATAGCTTTACAAATTTTTGCTACAAGCAATGCATTTGCTCTCAGTCACCAAATCTTCTGCACCTCCTCACCAGAAAGTTGACTGTTGCGTGGCATTTCGGCAAATGAATGTCTGACGGCAGGTCCGCTGTCTTTTGTAGGCTGGACCGAATAATGGCCCATGCGCGTGCGTACAACATGCTAATTTGTACATCTCATTTGCATGTGACTACTTTACATAGTTGTCTTTATATTTATTAGACACCTAAAATTACACTTTTTCACTTTGTCGTGTTCTTTGCACACAATCCGGTCATCTCGACGGATCGAAACGTTTGTTGTAAGGTTATGTCTAATTAAGAACCACTTCAGCTTCCTACCTATATTCGTATTGCGTTCACGGCACAAAGTCGACTGTCTCTATATTTATGCAACGCACCTTACTAAGCAACCGTTAGCGGCAGCATTATGTACTGAATGGAAGCGCATACCTATCGCTATGTTCCTAAATCTTGTCGAAAGTATGTCTCGAAGGGTCAGTGCATGCATTAAGGCCGACACCCGCTAATGGACCGACACCCGCTAATGTATGTCAATAAATGCTCTGTTGTGTTTCTCTTCTAGGTGTCCGGTGACCTTTGTCAATATAGTGTATGTTTCAGAATATAAAGATAATGGTGACAAAAATTAATAAACAAAACTTCTCTGACATGATACTGCTCACGAAGGAACTTAGAAAAGGGAATAGCGTTTTAAAACACGTTTCCTAGAGATTTTTGCCGAAACCTTCATGAATATTTACAAGTGAGTTTAAAAGAAATTACTCTGGGAAGCAGCTTAATAAAGCAGAAAACATGCTAAAGAAACCGTTATAAGTAACAATTCCAGTTCGGGAAATGCTGACGGAAATGGAAAGAGCGTTGAAATAACTGTGCATGAGCTGGGGTCTGAATTGGTTGTAGTTTTCATTCTATTCTGACATGAAGACAAATCAAAGTCTTTTCCGACATTTTTTGTTCGGTATATTTCAAAGCGATGTCTATATAAGAATGTGCAAATGTAAGATCACTTTTTAATGCATTTTAAATGATTTCCCACCATAAGGAATTCTGCACTTGCTGTTACAGCGCACTGCGCGCAGTATATCTAGAGTAGTACTCGTGTTCACCGTAGAATAATAACGGTGTAGAGGGATTTTTCGAAGTCTCAGAATATCTCACCAAGGGAAGTTTAAATTTGACTGCTCCAGAAAGGCACCTGCCGTAAAAAAAGCGTTGAATGTTCATCGCTCACATAACAGCGCAGTATGCAACAGACCAAAAAATGAGTTTTGGAAAAAAACCTCTGATATGATTTTTCTTGATACTTTCATTTTTACAAATTCAGTTGTAATAATTTTCGGCTAACAATGGTATACCTAGGTATGTTCAGGACAGCACATTTTAAAACAAATTTTGTCTTTGACATTTAATACTCTTGCGGATCAGACTATTTTTTAAAGAATTGCGGTTAAAACTCCTTTTTAAATAAAACAAAATGCAAGACGTGACAAAAATCTGATATTTATAAAAAATTCACTGTAACTTATAAAAAGTGTAATACTTTTCATTAAAACAATGTCTGAGTAGCGTCGAAAAACGTGATGCGATATTTCAAGTCCGATTTTTCGAGGAGCTGACATTAAAAGACAACACAAAGTTCCATAAAATCTATCGAAAGAACACAATCTAAGTATGAATTCATCAACATATCACATATCTAAAGCACATTTGAAGAAGAACTGTATTTTACGCCACATTTAGAATAGAATGAAAAACAGTAAAAAACATATTTCGACAGTGAATATTTTTCAATACACAACTGAGTCTTTTTTTACTAATCAACAGACATTTTGCAAGTAAAACAATTGCTGACCATTAAAAAAACCCTCATGAAGAACTGCTTTGTTGCTTTGGTACGAACGCTTCCTGCCTCGGAAAATTTCTAAATTCAAGTTTTACAAAACACAAAAGCTCTGTTTCATTATGTCATATTTCATTGCCCTCACAGGGAAGCGGTGTGTACCAGCGCCATCTTCTGGTTTTTATCCTCTTCAGGAAAAAAATGTTTCAATCGTATTTTTTATTCTTTTGGTAGATTCAGATTTCTCTTCTTTCAAACCATATTATTTTCTAATAACATAGTGATATCAAAAGCATCGGCTGTGTACAGATTGTGATTTGAGATGTACGTTGGCTGCAGCTTTATCTCACTAAAATTTCATTTTATTTGATTTTCAGTGTGATATTATTCATTATATGAAACATGTGACTTTTGTCTTCGAAAATCCATGATTACAATCATGGTAAATCTGAAAACACTAATGAAATTCACTGATTCGTTCGAGCGAAATACTTACTAATTGATAGTATCTCGTGCGTAGTCTTTACTTCAGATAACTCGAAGCTGAATCATTTATGAACAGTGACAAAAAAGATAAAAACTAATCGGTTAATACGTTATATGTCCAGTGGAAAATGCATGGTAACCGACTAAGTAATTTCCGTTTTGCCATTGAACGCTACAAAACAATCAATTAACTACTTATCAATAGAAAACAAGGAACAGTCAATTAACTATCTTATGTGACGTCGGTGAAGAAACAAAATTCAAGATTTTAAGGAAGCAAGCAGCTCTCAGCACACGCCTTTCTTGTTAAAGATTTTTAAACTTTCAAATAGAGTTTCAGAAAGTAAAATATAATGCAGGTAATCTTTTTGATGCCAGATACTGAGTGAAATTGCAGAAAACTATTGGCGTCATTTTTTAATCATCTACTTCGACACAAATATTCGAAACGTTGTTTATTGCGAAGAGCAAATGGATCCACACAAACCTTTCTTTGTTTTCTGTATTTAATATTTAAAGCAATATTTGGAACATATTGCTGCTAAAACGAAGAAATAAAGAAATCCAATATATAATTTCGTTTTATTAAAGCGCATGTATAAATAAGAAAATATAATAATAACTACACTGAAGAGCAATTGAATTAGAGACAGCTGGCGTTATGCAAATGTGGCGCTGTGGGCGGCCCTGTAAGCGGAAATGACATGACGCATGCAGCGATCTGACAATATAAGGAATGATGCGACGGGAATCAGTAAGAATCGGACGCATTATGTGTAAGACGAAGGATCTAAGCGCATTTGATTGTGGATAAATAGTCGGGGCCCGACGAATGGGTCACTCCATCTCGGAAGTCGTGCAGGCACTGGGATTTTCACGAGCCACTGTGTCACGGATGCAACATGAGTACATCCAATCCGGTAAAACCATCCCTGCAAGGGCCAACTGCCGTGGACAAAAGCGTGTGGATGAGCGGGATTATCGTTGGTTAGCTCGCATTGTTACAGCGGATAGACGGGCCACAGTGCAAGAAATCACTCGGCAATTTAACGCTGGTGCACAAAAACGTGTAAGCAGCCACACCATCCAGAACCATCTCCTCGCTATGGGGTCCAGAAGCCATCGTCCCACGAGGTTACCGCTGCTGACCGCACATCACAGGGTGCAAAGATTAGCATGGGCGCGGGAACATCGTCACTGGACTCTAGACATGTAGAAAAATGTTGCCTGGACTGATGAGTCGAGATTCACGTTGGTACATGTGGATGGCAGGATACGATTACGGCGCAAACCACATGAAGCGATGGATCCTTCTTGCCAGCAGGGTACTCTTCAAGCTGGTGGTGGTGGAATTCTCGTCTGGTGACTGTTTACGTGGACTGAAAGGGGATCCCTGGTACGTGTGACATCGTCCCTCACAGGTCAACGTTACCGGGATATCCTGGACGGCCATTTGCTCCCGTTCGTGCGTCTTCAACATCCCACTGGGGACCTCATCCTGCAACAAGACAATGCACCGTGCCATCGCTCCAGAATTGTATCTGAATGGTTGGATGAACACTCTACCGACGTGACCTCGCTTCCTTCGCTATCGAGCACATCTGGGATGCTATCGAGAGAGATGTTCGAGGCTCTGACCCCTCTCCATCAAATCTTCGTGAACTGTGGGAGCTTATTCAGGGGTGGTGGATCCGTATGGCTTCCCAATGCTTCCGGTGTCTTGTCGAGTCCCTGACGAGACGAATCGCCGCCGTCATCAGGGCGAAAGGTGGTGCTACACGTTACTAGACAGGTATCTCTAATTCAATTGCTCTTCAGTGTATACTACTCATTTGAAATTTTAGGCCATATAACTTACAACTGAATGTTGCTAAAAGGAAGATGCTGAGGTAGATGCGTGGTGTCACCAGAAAGAACAGAATTAGAAATGAGAGGATAAGGGTAACTGTTACAGTAACAGAAGTTTCAAGGAAACCAAAAGAACAGAAGGATCCGTATATACCACAATGGTGCTGGTATGGCTATATTTCCAGAAGGGACAAAGAGTTCATAAGAAGCAGAGTTATGAACATGATTCCTCTATAGGGTCAACAATGACATGACGGAGAAGAAATTAAAGTATGAAGTACTGGTTATGAGTACGCCATACTATGCAAGATCAAAACGCCTATGGCGTAGTATAAATATGTATATTTACTGGCGCAGTACAGAATACAGAAATCGCAAAGCTTTCGCTTTCCTCTGGGAGGTCTTATCAAGTTCCAACAACTGCACTGAAAAAGATCCCCAGTGGAGAGCGAGTACTTCGATTTCTATATACTGTTTTACGCCAGTAAATAAACGTATTTGTACTACACTATAGGCGTTTTAATCATTCAAGAATGAGTTGACATAAGTCGGATAACAGTGGAAAAAGGGAATCCCAACAGCTAGCCAAAATAGATGTTGTACCAATCAAGCCGTAAAATAAGTGTATATGATTTTCTTTTCCGTTTTGGAGGAGCAGTTTTTCCAACTCTTCATTATCTTTGTTTCTGGATTTAATCACCACCATGAACAACTCAAAGGGCTATGATCAGTCGCCCGTCCCTAATTTAGGGCCACTGGCTCCAGGGATGGGTAGAACTAGGGCCATGAGACAAACGCACAATCTTACCTCATCAGGGACTTGAGAACGTGCCTAAAAAAACAATGCATCTGACCACTCGGCCACAGGAGCAGCGCTAACTAGTCATTTGCATCTAAGGCCACTGTGTATCATTCAGTTCTAATGGAAGGGTCTCCAAGAAAGGTACAAAGTAAAAAACACAGAACATATAAACATCACATTCGTGACTTGAACTCCTGATGTAAAAGGCAGAAGTCAGTTTCCTTGCAGATTAGCTACAAAACGACGGTTTGTACATATTTTCATGATCACGTAAAGTTTACGAAAGAACATTAACGACATTAAAAGAAACTGCCTAAAGACTATTCAAAAAGTATTTTGCTTAAATTTTATGTGTTCTGAAGTATATACGCTGAGTGCTAAATGAATTTTGACCATCCATTTGTGAAGTGAGTTCGCTCGATACGAGCCTAACGAGGAGGAAGGCGTTGGCTGTAGACTAAATTGGTTGGTAGTATCGTTTAGAGCGAATTTATGGACCTGATGGATAAAACTAAGAATTTATCTGATTTTACGGAAGGCCAAATTATGGGTCCACGTAGGGGTGGTGCGTTCATTTCGTTAACGGGGACACCTGAGGGTTGTTCGAGGGCCTACGTGGTTAAAATGTACCAGAAGTGGTTCCAAAATGGCAAAACAACCAAATAGAGGCACAAATGTAAAGAGTGGAGAAAGGTGAATACCAGAGGTGAACGCCGGGTGGTTCACCATGTACTATTGGCTATTGGCGCAGCACAGCTTCGCAGTTGACAGCCCAATACAATATGGTCATCCAGATCCCGCTCGACTATCCGTCGCCCGCTGCCACGGATGGTATACAAGAGCACGCCCTACACGCCACCCTCTCTTAACAACAGCCCATTGAGGTAAACGTCTCTTCTTGTGCCAAGAGCATGCAGATTGGACTATAGGAGATTGGGAGCAGGAATGCTGGTCCGATGAATTACGATGTACACTCCACTCTGCCGTTCGTCGAGTCTGTATTTGGCGTCAGCAGCATGAGGCTATGTATCCCTCATGCATGGCGTTGACTATCCAGATCGGAAAGTATGATATGGGATACGTTTAGCTGGCATGAACTGGAACCACTGATGAGTGTGGACCAACGTGTGAACGGCTGTTACTATAAGGTACTGCTTGCGGACCATGTATACCCCGCCATGTTGTACCTCCACCTAGAGGGGGATAGGTTCTTCCAGAACGAAAATGCTCCATGTCATCGTACGTGCCCCGTGAAGAAATTCTTCGACGAACACAGTGCTGATATGAGATATTTAGAATGGCCTTCAAACTTGCCTGATCTCAACCCAAACATACATCTATGGAATGTTGTACAACTCCAGGGGAGGCAGTTGGACATACTACCTTGCTCCATACGGAAATTGTGAACCAAAATACAAAGAGCTTTCTTGCAGATCCCACGCAGCTGTACAGAGAGACCTCGTGGAATCGATGTCACACTAGGTGGCCGACATTTTCTTTACGGAAGGAGGTCCCACAAAGCATTAGGTAGTCGCTCGTAATTTAGTGAGCACACCATGTATGTACTGCGATGCCTTACTATCAATGCTTTTTAAAAACATGATAATACGGCCAACAGCTAAATTTCACAAATAATTGAAAAGCTGTAGGTTTGGTTTATTTTATACTGTTCATAACAGTAGTTATTTAAATGTTACAGTTCTCAGGAGTGCTGCCATAAAATAAAGTGTCAAAATGCATTGCTCTTCATGGATATATGGCTATCATGTATAGAGAAATTTTATTTGTATTTCTATTATAAAAAGTTTATCAATTGTTCCAGTGAAGATGTTCGATACTTACGAAGACATCCAGGATTTCCTTCGGCAATTTTGTGCAGTCCCCAGTATCCGGGCTCGCAGCGATCACACCGTAATCCTCCAACACCAGTTTTACATTGACACTGTTGACTTGCGGGATCACACGTTTCAGCATAGGCACCAAGACGGTTGCAGTTGCACATGCCTAGAGAAGCACAAATTCAAGAAATTAAACCTAAAATAACGAAAACGTCTTGGAACTAGACAAATAAAAGGCATTAAAACAGGAAAGACATGTTTATAATTGGAGAGGTAATTTCAAAAGTTCATTGCAGTTGTGTGTAATATAGAAAATCAAGATATGCTTAAAGGAAAGTAAGCCGTATAAATGGTTATATCCAATCTCTTTCGGTCAACAGGAACTAAAAAATAAAGTGTTTCGGAATATTTAAGTCGCCATCTAAAGCGTTTATCTCCTAATCATCTGGCGTGATGAACTTTGTCGTATAGTGATATTCTGAGTTACATCTTTCATCTTTTGTTACTGGTTAAGAGGCTAATGTTGCACGACACGATTGCACAGATCCACTGTTTGGGTGTTTTCTAGTAGTGAGAGGAAAGAGAGAAAATAATAGAACTTTAATACAGAAAATTTAAATTGTGATCAAAGGGTATTTTTGTCTACAGCAATTCTAATTGGTAGATTCTGTAGTCTTTGTGGATGCGATGAGCTTATTTGCTGCACAAAACATTAATTGCTATTGAAAATTTCTGTAAAAATAAGGTGCAAAGCATTTAATTTTAGAATATGCAATTTAAAACGTCATTTAATAAAATTTCAGCTTATTATTCTGTGTGTAAAAAAAATTACGCGTACCCATAAGTATCAGAATTTCCCTTTTTTTCCAATGGCAAAATAAAAAAGAAAGATAATACGGAATTTTCGGGTGTAATGAGCACGTCTTTTGAATCCGTTCTGAGGCGAATTAAATTTACCAAAGCTATTCAAAATCAATGGAACCGGTATGGAAAACAGTAGTATCTGACCGAAGAAAAAATGTTCAATCGGGTTTTTAATCCCGCAGATATTGCTATAAACGGAAACGTCAACCTACGCCCTCTGGTGGCAGACTTGTGCGTTAAGAAAAATTTGAATTTATATGAGAAATATTTCGCAGCGGAAAAGCTGTCCAACAAAGAAATAATTTTCAAATCGGGCTCTTAGAAGCAGAGATATTGACAAATATAAGATATGCATCTACACCCCTCTCACCAAGAAAAAAAAACAAGCATTATTTTAAAAAGAAAGTATTTTCAAAAGGTTTTCCGATGTGAGCGGTATCGGTCCAGGAAATCATTTTTTTAAATCGAGTTTTCAGGAGCTCAGATTTTACTGCAAATACATCAGACGCAGAAATGAACCCTTACGCCCCCTGGTGGCCAAACTATTCTTTATCGAATATTATAAGTCATATGCTGATAATTTTCTATCAGAAGCTGTATCCGGCGCAGAAAGAATTTTTCAAATCGGAGTTTTAGAAGCACAGATATTGAGAAAAATGCTATTTACTTTTACGCCCCCTTCCGTAACGCATAGACTTCCGGAAAGTCTATGCGTTACTTGAAAGTTTTGAACTTATATGAGAAACATTTTGCATCGCATATGCTATCTAACAAAGAAGGAGTTTTTCAAATCCGACTTTTAGAGGCAGAGATATTGACAGAAATAAGATAGACATCTACGCCCCCTGGTGGAGAAACCATGAATTATTTTAAGATGAAAATATTATCAAATGTTTATCGACAGAATTTCTTCAATCGGGCTTCTGCGAAAGAATTTCTTCAATCGGGCTTTTAGAAGCTGAGATTTTGCTGCAAACACCTACAAAGCAGAAATTTAACGCTTACGTCCCCTGGTGGCCAAACCATATTTTATAAAAAAATTAGAAATTACAATAAAAAAATTTCCCACCCGTGCTGGAAGAAATTTTCAAATCGGAGTTTTAGAAGCAGTATATCACAAATATTCCCAGCCACAAATTTAATAAATCGTATTTCTAGAGGCGGAGACATCAAAATTACAGAGATTTACATCAACGCCCCCAAGCGGGAAGACTAAACATTATGTTGAGAAAAAAGTACCCATAAAAGTTTTCCACTGTGAAAAATAATTTTTTTGGGTAAATTTTTAGAAGCGAAGATACAACAAATGTTAAAAACAATAACGTTTTTGTCACAAAATTTTGTAAAATGAATGTAAAATACGCATCGGCTTGACCTCTATCTAAGTCAAAATTATTTCCTAAAACCCAGTTTTCAGAAGCACAGTTTTTGAGAAAATATAGTATACATTTACGCCCCCTAGCGGTGACACCGTGAATTATTTCCAACAGAAACTGAATAAAATGGCCTTCATGTTAAAAGGTATCAGAAGGTAAAAAATAATGTTTTGAATCCGGTTTTTTGAAGCATTTCTACAGAGCAAAATTTATTTTGAATTTAATAGTGCGTGCATTTACGCCCCCTAGCGGCGAGGATATGCTTCATCAAAAGACCAAAACATATGGATTGCCGATCTCGCAGTTGAGGCAAAAAAATACACTGCCTGACAGAGAAAATTCCACATCACGAAGACGTGAACGCAGAGCCATGGAAATTGCAGGGTGGGTGCACACGTACAAGTTATGCAAATGAATGCATTTGCAGGCCAACCGCTGGAACGGTGCGCGGGATATGAGCGGACAGCCAGCCCATGAAGCCATCAGTCGAGACGTCCTCACGGCCGCGAGAAGTGAGTGGTTCTTCTGTAACCGTGTTTGGAGAACAAAAAGAGGTGCCAATGCTGTTAAGATGCCGTCGTACGCGATTTCGGGAAACGCATGAGTTCACGAGAAGTGTCATTGTAGGCCTTCGTACCGCTGGATTGTAATTTCATCGTATTGCTGAAGAAACGCAACGTGATGCCACAACCGTCGGTCGCATTCGAAAACAGTGGTCCCGAGAAGGATCGGTTCAACGTTGTAGGGGGAGCGGAACACACAGGAGGACGTCCGAGTGCACCGATCGTCGCATCCGACCTCATGCCGTAGCGGACCCACAGGCCACAACGAGCAACATTTTGCGGAGTGTACGGGGAGGCTTGGGTGCTCATATATCAACGCGGACAGTGTCGCGCCGATTGGCTGCGTCTGGTTTGCTGTCCAGCCGTCCGTTGCGAAGGCTACCCTTAACAGAGAGCCATCGTCGTCACCGCTTGGCGTTGTGTCGCTCGAGAGCTGCGTAGAGTGCCGAATGGAACAGTGTGGTGTTCAGCGACGAATCGCGGTTCTGTCTCACCACGGATGATCGCCGCGTGCGAGTCTGGAGGCGACGTGGCCAACGGGCGGATTCCTCCGCCATTGTGGAACGCCACACGGCCCGGCAACGTAGAATAATGGTGTGTGTGTGTGGGGGGGGCTATCACCACCAACAGCCGCTCACTGCTGGTACGTATTACGGGCACATTGACGGCACGCCGCTATATAGAAGAGGTGCTGCGGCCCGTGGCACTACCGTATCTGCAGGGCATCCCAAACTCAGTTTTTCAACAGGATAACGCCCGGCCGGATCAACCTGAATGCTTCACACGGTGTGCGGATGCTTCCGTGGCCAGCACGATCCCCGAAATGTCGCCCATCGAGCATCTGTGGGGCACGATTGGACGTCGGTTGAGTACCCTCCCACTCCCGCAAAATGAAGATGAACTGTGGACTCGGATCAACACCACATTGTCCACGATACACCAAGACTCTATTCGGACTCACATTGCCTAGACGTCACGTCGGATTCAACGCTGTATCGCTCAAAATGGGGGTCACACTCCTCATTAATCATCCTGCATATTCGTCCACGGGAGCCTAGTCTGTATGTGACAATTAAATCATTTACAAATTTTGAAGATGACAATCCGATTTTGGCGTAAATGTGACAAGGATGGTAGGTCAGCTAATATCCGAAAACTTGAAAATTTTCATCGTCCTGGAGAGGGCTCGAATCCGTGTCTCCCAGAAAACACCCGGGTATGCTAACCACTACACTACCCAGAACGACCAAGTTTCAAGTTTCCGATCAATTTGTAACCATCACAGGCCGCCATCACAGGCCGCCCCGGTGGCGCAGTGGTCTAAGGCGCTGGCCTCTGATCATTCGTCCGTAAGGGGTCCGGGTTCGAATCCCGGTCAGGCATGGATGTTGTGTTTGTCTTAGGGTACTGGCTCTCTCCCTTCCCTGGAACCAGTGACCCTAAATTAGGGATGGGCGACTGCTTATAGCCCATTGAGTTGCTCACGGTGGTCGTTAAACCTCCAATCAAAAAAAAAAAAAAAAACCGTCACAGGATTCATTTACGCCAAAAATCGGATTGTCATCTTCAAAATTTTTATTATATGGCGTAATCCCGTATTTCTTTCATGATTTATCTGCTTCTCCGGGCAAACACGGGATAAGATTCTTAACCTCCAGATTCGCTAAACATGAATGCCGGTTGCTTCGACTAGCGAATCCTGTGATGGTTATATTCAAATTGATCGAAAACTTGAGACTTGGTCGTTCTGGGTGGTGTAGTGGTTAGCATAACCGGGTGTTTTCTGGGAGACGCGAGTTCGAGTCCCGCTCCAGGACGATGAAAGTTTTCGGATATTACCTGACTTACCATCCTTGTCACATTTACGCCAAAAATCGGATTGCCATCTTCAAAATTTGTATTATATGGCGTAATCCCGTATTTCTTTCATGATTAAATCATTTGTTCAGGACCTACTTGGCTATCTGTGTGTGCAGTTTGATCTGTTTTATTACTTCATGATTTATATGATATCCGTTTCATTACTTCATGGTGTGGCATTTTCTCTGTCAGGCAGTGTATTTCAAATCGGACTAATAATTGCAGAGGTATGTTGTCGGCAAATAGATGGACATTGTGATACTATAAGCATGTACATATTTTTCAAAAGACGTGCTAAAGAAAAAAAAGGCAGACAAAATAATTCCAAAATTTGCGGCTTCCGTTCACGTATTGCTTAAATCCAAAACACTGTAACATTTTGCTGGAAAAACAACGAATAAATCAACATTGCTCACTATTTATGAAACGACTGCATGGTTACCGACTTTAAAGAATGTGATGGATGGCAGAAAAAGGCAAATTTTAAAATATTATAGTTGGCGTTAATTTACATGGGCAAGAACGTTTTATCATGAAGAATACTCGTCGCTTATATACGTTAATTTTTACTGTAGTTTGCTGTTTTCATGGTATTTTTTCTTAAAACAAAGTTAGTGTCTCCTTCAATTCTTTTCTGCTTTAAATTGATTTATTCTTTTAAAGAATGTCACCCATTCTGTGAGGGAAAGAAAAAATATCAGCTTATCGAGAGACATTAAAATAATGATAAATCTTTCAAATTTAAACTATAGTTTATCTATACTAATATTATAAAGAGAAAAAGTTTGTGAGTTTGTATGTTTGTAAGAGGTAATCTCGGAAACTATTAAACCCATTAAGAAAATTAGATCACCATTTAAAAGCTTATTCCTTCCCGATGCACATAGGTTATACATTATTACGGTACGAAAAAATGGGAATGAACAGCAAACGTTTATGTAAAACACCGCCGAGGAATCTAGGAAACTACTAAACCGATTTCGAAAATTCTTTCGCCGTTCAAAAGCTTATTTCTTCCCAATGGTCATGGGCTATATATTATTACGGTATGAAAAATTGAGGACGAGCAGAAAACTTTTATGTAAAACTCCGGCGCGTCTCGCTCGGGTGCCATGCGGGGTAAGACGTGAGGGAAGACTCGCCCACTTCGATATCGGTAGAATACCATGTCGCTCCGCCACAGCCAAGCAAACCGATACGTAGTGCAGACGTACACACTGATATTGCTTCCTTGAATTCTGAGGTTTCAATTGTAAGTGAATTTTGGTACGTATCTACATTATTATTCGAGCGTTCGTATGCTTAAATAATAAATCGCAACCAAACTGAAATGTGGTAAATGCAGTGGCATGGTAACTACATCGCCAAAAAAATTTGCAGAAGGACGTGTCGGATTGCAATGCTATTTGGGAGGAAGGTAAAGATTACAAGGAACAATAAATGATTAAACATTGAGACTGATACGGGCAATATTTATTGAGCAACACGCCAATAGGTAGTACCTCTCAGTATAGCATCGGGCCGCCATGCTTGCTCACACAGCATACCAGACGTCTCGGCATGGAGTTGTACAGGTTCCTAATGGTGTTCTGCGGTAAGCCATTCCATGCAGCTTGAATCTTCTCACGCAGTTCCTGAAGATTGTGCGGTAGAGGTGGAGTATGGATTGCGCGTCCAATAGCATCCCACACATTTTCAAACAGCGATAGGTCTGGCGATGCGGCTGGCCATGGCAGAGTGTCAGTGCCTCGAAGGCAAGCTCTCGAGGCAGCGGCAGTATGCGGACGAGCGTTGTCCTGTTGGAAAATCACACCGGAGTGAGCGTTCAGAAAAGGTAGGGCCACTGGTTGCAGGACCTGATTAACGTAACATTGGGCTGTCAAAGCGCCTGTAATGAACCCCAAAGGTGATCTGGCATTGTAGGCAATTGCACCCCACACCGTGACACCAGACCTTCTGGACGTGTGACGCTCGACAACAAACCGTTCATCTTGGCTCTGACCACGGTCCCTCAACACACGGATTCGTTGGTCGTCTCCTCCAAGGCAAAAGCGGAACTCGTCACTGAAGATCACTCGCTGCCATTCTGCGTGGCTCCTCGACAGTCTGGCATGACACCATTGTAGTCTTTGACGAAGATGCAATGGTGTTAAGGGAAGCTGTCGTGATGGTCTGCGTGCGTGTAATCCTACGTCATGCAGACGTCTGCCAATAGTACTGGCACTAATCGGACGACGCATGGAGGGCACCACTGCTCGCTGAATATCCGCAATCGTGGCTGTTGGGTTACTTCGCGCATGTCGGACAACCAGTCGGTCCTCTCTTTCCGTGGTTAGTCTAGGTCTCGCAGACCCTTCTTGTCGCTGCTGCGTGCCTTGTTCTATCCACAGCCGCCAACAGAGTGCTATGGTGATATCCACACGACCGGTATGGCACCATACGGCGATAAAACCATCCCGCTTCCCGGAGCCAGACGATGCGGCCCCTCTCGAACTCCGCCAACTGCTTGAATTGCTTCCGAACTTTTCTCCTAGGCATACGTCACTTGCAAAGGATGCAACCAACACAACAGCACGAGTCAGAATGGCAAGCACGCGCAACGGTACGACGTTACATAGCCGGTGAGGCAGAGCGCTACGACCCCTCCTTGCTGGCGTCACATGCACGGACGTGCGTCATACTTGAATCGATGGCATGTCTCACGATGTCAAACCTACCCACCAAGTTTCATTCCTGTCGGTTGCTTCCTTCTGGGTGCAACAATTTTTTTGACAATGAGTGTATATTCTGAGATATATATTCCGATAATAGATATGTTCCGAGTTCCACGCGAAGGAAGTCGCGGGCAAAAGCTAGTAGGCTACTTTATAAAACGAGGGTGTCGCAAAAAAAGTTGCGCTGCGTTGTAATTTATTTGCACCCACTAACATGAATGCAGAGTAATGATTTGTAAGAGGAAAAACGAATAAAATGTAAGAGTCCTAGTTGTGTTTGAATGCTCTTAAACTAATCGTTAACTCAAAGTTCTGATAAAAAATAAAAGAAGCATAAGTTTCTAAAATGCATGATTGCCATTCTTGTAAAACTAAAGTCGAATTCTAAAAGCATAATAACTATTTTAAAGACTTAGACAATATTTTACTTTTCGTACACTTTATTCCTTCATTTGAAAATATTTTTTCAAAGAATCGTCGACAAAAATTTGTCTGTCAAACTCTTTCAGTATCGAATCTCAGTTCTGACAGACTGCTACAATTTTAATTAGCTAACTTCTACCATTCAAGTTATCAAATCTTTTAGTTTTTGTTTTTGTTTTGGAACTCAAAGACCACCGTGAGCGACTCTAAGGGCTGTAAGCCGTCACCCATCCCTAATTTAGGGCAACTGGTTCTACGTGGAGAGACAGCCAAGTGCCGTGGGGTAGTTGCATCACCCATGCCTCATCCGGACCCTCTCGGACAGAAGCCAGCACTGTTACCACTGCGCCAGTAGGCGACTCAAAACACTTACAGGTTAATGCTTTGTTCACAGTTAGCGTCATAGCACTAACCAATGCTATCTAGCTTTCAACTTTCTGCACTATATTTTACCGTTCCTATGACAGCTTTTCTCTTAGAACTTGTTACGCTACAACATTGCTACAACATGCTAAAATCCACAGATTTTATTTTCAGTAATATACATATATCTTTTTATGTAGATTTTCAGATTTTTTTTCCGTTCAGAACTCACGGAACAGTTCATGCGATCTTGAATAACATTTCAGAGATTCAACTTTTTTTTTATTTTTTCAGCTTTCTCCTTTTTGATTTCTTAATAGTTCAGACGAAAATATTATAGGAACTGTGGGCTCTATATTGAGGTCTCTGGAAAGAAAATACGGTTTTGCATTGTGCCCTTCTGTATCGTTAATTTATATAGTTTCAACGGGATAGATTGTAGATGTTGCACAGATCGCATAAAAGCACTCTGCGTAGGAAACATTTTCACGCATGCTTTAAGGGTTACGAATCGCGCACATTTAGCGCATTGGACAAAGTGTCCATGAAGTTTGAAATATTGTTTGCTCTGAGCTATTACTAAAAGCAAGGGTTTAAAGCGGCTGAATCAGTCCAAAAAATAAACGGAGACGAAGGTGTTTCGGTCACTCGGTCAGCGCCAATATGAGACAAGAAATTTGCGGCTGATAACATGAGTTTGGAGAGGAATAAATGTTCGGAAGTTCCTGTGTGGATCATTCAGACGCCCTGCTCACGGCTGTTTCAACAAGCAACATGCGCAGATTGCCTGCCAAACTAGGTGTTTTCAAATGCACCATAGCTGTCAATATGCCCAAGCTCGGAAAAGATTAATGACGACGGAGCGAGGTTCGGAATGAATTGGTCCCAGCTCAGGCCCAACAAAGCGTCGAGGTCAGCACATAACTGCTCAAGTGTCTGCGTGACACTCGATTCATCAAGCGGATAGTTAAAGTTACTAGGGATGCAAAGTGTACGTACCTGCGTAAGATAGACACCTTCAACCAGTAGCTGGTCCCAGGTGAACCAGGTTTGAATGCCAGCAGCTGAGGACGTTTCGAGAAATAGATCATGCTGTACATCTAGTGGAGTTAACGAAAGTGTGATCCAGTTCGATCTGGTTCTGGATGATAGGGCTGTCAACGTCGAATTGTATTCCGAACAGTTGGATCGAATGTGCATCAAGCTGTAGCAGCGGTACCGTGTCAACCGAAAGTGGGCACTGCTTGAACAGGACAATGCTAAGTACTACTTCACCACTCGGAGCCATGCAAAGCTTCACGAACTTGATGCAATCGAGCTCCTGACACACAGGGCGTACAGCCCCCACTTTGTCACATTCTGATTACCACCTATTTCGGTCGAAATTGTATTTCATCCGTGATAGGTACTTCACTTATTTCAACAAGGTTGACCGCGAAAAAGAGCTCTTTGCCTCCAAATCAAAGGCATGCTCCCGTGGTAGGATTGGACACCTGGAAGAATGATGGGTACAAAGTATAGGCATTGATCTTTACAAAGTTCTAGGTAAGTACGTTTGTCAGAATATCACAGTAAAATATCGCACGATAACCTATAGCTGTATTATTGTAACGCTTTGTTTTAAAATAACCCAGTTCAAAACTTTGGAATAGCTTCAGCTACCTGTCAAAATATTCATTTTACAATTATTGGTTCCGGTAAGAAAAATAAATGTACCCCATTAAAACATGTGAAGTGATTGCATATTTATTTACAAGTTTGTACTATAGAAATGTGTTTCACGTTTAACTTCGCCAAACACCTGAATATTTAATACAATAGAGAGTAACTCCTCCATTACGACCATTCTAACAAATCATTAGCTGAAGGTGCTGGCTAGCCTCCATACTCAAGGGGCGTTCACACACAGCATGCAATATTATTTTATCTTTAGTAAGCTAAAGAGGTTTTCCGCACATCATTACATTGTTCTACCCCGTAAGAACCTCTAGAAATTCGATAATGTTTTTAGTGGTAATACAGAGGGTGAGTCGAAAGTTTTGCAACACAGTATTTAGATCACTTTATGTCTTCATACGTACCTTTACGACAAAAACTGACAAGCATTAAAAATATAGGCCACCGTGTTGCATCGTCTTTAGCCATCTGTCTGCCAGTTCCTCAATTCTACGGCGGCACCAGTTCTTGTCCTTCGAGGCGAAGAACTCCTTTACCACAGCTGCCACCTCCTCCTGGTTGTTGAAGTGCCGGCCGCGAAAGAGGAAGTGGGCCATGGACCGGAACAAGTAATAATCGGACGGGCAAGGTTCGGACTATATGCTGGGTGTGCCATCAGTTCGATGCCTTCAAGATCCAGGAGTTCTGACCGGGTTGTTCGCGCGGAATGAAGCCAAGCGTTGTCCTGCTGTAGGAGAACGCACTTTCTGTTCACCAGTGCCGGGTACTTCTCCTCCAAAGCGGCATACATCCACTCCAATTGTTCAGAGTAGAGGTTGGCGTTGATGGTCTGACCGTCTGGAACAAATTCGTAATGGATCATCCCCTCGAAATTCCACCAGACGCAGAGCATCCCCTTGTACTCGAAGCGCCCACGTTTGGCAACAGGTTCAGGAAGCTGGCCAGGGCTCAACCACTGCCGTTGTGTGTTAGAAATACGGAAATAGACCCACCTTTCATAGCACGTAACAATTCTCTTGATGAAACGTACATCGTGCGGGTTTTCTGGTAGTTTCGTGCATACTTGCACTCGGTGGTTTGCTTCAGCTGGCGTCAGTTCGTGAGGGACAATTCGGAAGCTCCTGCAGACCTTGTCGAGATCCCAAACGTGACGTACTACGGTGGTCTGTAATATGCCCAGCTCCTCTGATAATCTCCGAGTGCTATTTTTCGGATTTGCCTCAATGGCCTAGCGCACCGCCTCGAAATCCACGGTTCGCGGCCTACCTGACCTTGGGTTATCGTCGAGGTTTCTGTCACCTGAGCGGAATTTCTTGAACCATCTGGTTGCGGCGCTGCGCTCAACAAAGCCTTCTCCTTCAGCATGACAAACGTTTCGCTTTGCTTGAGCTGTGTTATGGCCGTATTCAAACTCGTAAAGCAAAAGGTCCCTAATTAGCCGGTTGTGGCTGTTAATCTTTTAGGCGTCCCAACTACTGACAGAACTACGACATGCAATGCTGTTCAGAGCAACCACTACCACTTTATATCGCTTTCGACTGACTGCAGGGCGCGATTTGAACTAGTTTAAACACGTGACATACCCGCCCCAGCACATGCGTTTACGCAAATATTGCAAAACTATCGACTCACCCTCTGTAACTTTGAGAATGTTTTCCGTTAAAAGTGAATTTTTTACTGTCCTTTTGTGGCCAACATGAATCCAGTGCTTTTTAGAAAAAATGATATTTTACAAAGTATAAATACATTTCCTCGGAACACACTGCAGTAACAAATATTAAATGAACCAATTAATAACAAGGAACAGTACAACAATTATACTTAAAAGACAAAAATTATACAAGTAATCTGAATTTGTTGGAGTAAAATAGAATTCGAAGTTTTCCAGCTTTCGCACATCAACCAGATGGTTTTTTCAAGGAAGGTAGACAGCAAACTGCAAACTGAATAGTGCTGTCGGCATAAGCACTCCGACGTCTTTATATGCCTTGCTCAAGAGAAATACTGACAAGCCCCCCTCTTTCCCACGAAGCAGGTGCTTATGCCAAACCTTTGTGAAGCCGACGCGGCTCCAAGAGTTACTACATTGGAATTACCAACCATTCGTTCAGAATGAGGGTAAACGAGGATAAAAGAGACACAAAGAACAATTAAGTAACCATGGCCCTATCTGGAGAAGTCAGGTTCAAGTCCGCTATTTCTAGTGGTGTGACATAAAGAAATTAACATTCTATTCCACCCCCGAAATATACTGCCATTCGAGAAACCTTGAGACTCCTTGTTTTTTTGATTGAGGGTTTAACAACCACCGGGAGCAACTCAACGGCCTATAAGTAGTCGCCCGTCCCTAATTTAGGGCCACTGGCTCCAGGGAAAGGACAGACCCAACATCAATGAACTCGAACACGGACCGATCTGGGACGAATGGCCAAAAGCCAGCGCTTAGACAACTGCGCCACTGATGTGGCAAACGTTTGAGATCGTTAAGGCCTGCGATGAATGCGTCTCGCTCGAGTTGCCACGAATTTAGAACCAGTTCTTCAAATAATGCCTTTTATTTTCCTTCCAGAATACCTCGTGTCTATGAATGAATAATTACATTCGCATCTATTCGTTCATTGCCCAGTCAAGTTACCGCGTTCAATTTGTTGAAGAGTTATACAGTGGGTGAGTCGAAAGTTTTGCAATATTTGCCTAAACGCATGAGCTGCGGCGGATATGTCACGTGTTTAAGCTAGTTAAAGTTTCGCACTGCAGTTAGTCGAAAGGGATGTAAAGTGGTAGTCATTGCTGTGAACAGCATTACACGTCGTCGTTCTGTCTGTGGTTGGGATGACTCAAAAATGAACAGCCACAACCAGCTAATTAGGGAACTTTTGCTTTAAGAGTTTGAACTCTGCCATAACGCTGCTCAAGCAACACAAAACATTTGTCATGCGAAAGGGAAAGGTTCCGTGGACCACAGCACCACGACCAGATGGTTCAAGCAATTTCGCTCAGGTGACAGAAACCTCGACGATCAGCCAAGTTCAGGTAGGCCTCGACGATCAGCCAAGTTCAGGTAGGCCTCGACGATCAGCCAAGTTCAGGTAGGCCTCGACAATCAGCCAAGTTCAGGTAGGCCTCGACGATCAGCCAAGTTCAGGTAGGCCTCGACAATCAGCCAAGTTCAGGTAGGCCTCGACGATCAGCCAAGTTCAGGTAGGCCTCGACGATCAGCCAAGTTCAGGTAGGCCTCGACTCGTGGATTCGGAGGCGGTGCGCCAGGACATAGAGGAAAATTCGAACACCAGCACTCGGAGATTTTCAGGCGAGCTGGGCACATTACAGTCCACCGTGGTTCGTCACCTTCAGGACCTAGACAAGATCTATAGGAGCTGCCGCATTGTCCCTCACGAACTGACGCTAGCTGAAGCAAACTGCCGAGTGGAAGTGTGCACGAAACTACTAGAAACCCGCGCGATGTACATTTCATCAAGAGAATTGTTACGTGTTATGAAAAGTGGGTCTATTTCCGTAATCGTAACACACAACGGCAGTCGTTGAGCTCTGACCAGCTTCCTGAACCTGTTGCCAAGCGTGGGCGCTTTGAGCACAAGGTGATGCTCTGCGTCTGGTGGAATTTCGAGGGGATGATGCATTACGAATTTATTCCAGGCGGTCGGACCGTCAACGCCACCTCTACTTTGAACAGCTGGAGCGGATGTATGCCGTTTTGGAGGAGAAGTTCCCGGCACTGGTGAACAGAAGGCACGCTCCCATACAGTAAGACAACGCTTGACCTCATACCACGCGAACGACCCGGTCAAAACTCCTAGAACGTGACGGCATCGAACTGATGCCACACCCAGCATATAGTCCGGACCTTGCCCCATCAGATTATTACTTGTTTTGGTCCATGGCCTACTTCCTCCCTCGCGGGCGGCACTTCAACAACCAGAAGGAGGTGGCAGCTGGAGTGAAGGAGTTCTTTGCCTCGAAGGGCAAGAACTGGTACTGCCGCAGAATCAAAGAACTGGCAGACAGATTGCTAAAGACGGTGCAATATACGATGGTCTATATTTTGAATGCTATTCAGCTTTCGTCCAAAAGGTGCGTGTGAAGCCATAAAGTGATCGAAATATTTCAGAACTTTGAACTCACTCTTTGTATTGTACAGTCTTCTTTCTACCTTACTTGAAAAAGCCATCTGATTGATGTGCGAAAGTTCGGAAACTTTGAATTCTATGTTACTCCAATAAGTTCGGATTACTAGTATATTTTTACTATTTTAATTAAACGAACCACTAAAAGCAAATTTAATTCAATACCATCTGCATGAAATTAATGAAACAGAAATTACTTGGACATCCGGCGTTGTCAGGTCCATGAGCTGAGGTTTTCCCGTCAGGACAGCATCCAAATGCTGATACATGACACGTTGGCATGACGGCAACTGAAAATAATGAGAAGTATATGGTAGAATGAATTTAAGTAGTTCAGCATATGCGTGAATATAACAAAAACAATTTATTTCGAATTCTGGAAATTCGATTTAAATATGGCCAGGAAAAAAGAAAAAAGGCTACCCCCACTGATCGTTTTATCTCTCCAAATCTCTCTCAGCCATTTAGCGGTTACGCCTTCATGCACATGAAGTTGTTGTATTGCTCTTGGACTATTACCAAAACTCACTGGCTTTACGACAGCATTGCCAAGTTTCACACCACGTAACCTATTGGCCGCATTTCATTCGGCGTGATTCCTTGAAAAATTTCCTGTCGAAATTGTTCATGTAAACGGAAGTATTGAATCTGTTTCATGCCATCAAGATACATCCGCAAACAACTTACGGTTCTTCCAGGACTTGAGAAACAGTTTCAAAATTTCATTAAAAACTGTTATTGATACCTATTTAGACGTTAGCAAAGGACTGCAAAACAGAAAGGAAAGCGTTTTTGATTCAACGTGAGCACATCTTATGGCTCGCAAAATATTAAACCTGTATTCCAATTCCAGAAAAAAGTCGCAACATATTATATTCGACCATCGTGAAACAGCCGTACAAAACCCAACACTGCAATGCGCTTAAGTTAGGAGGCTTAATTCTATAAACAGTATCTTTCATAAACTCTCACAGGAAAGGTAAAAGGAACAAACAGAGGCGTAATATTAGGAAAATATGGTGACTAAGGTTTAAACCTTCTACGCCCGGTTTTGAAATCTCTTCAAAAGGGGAAACCTAACAGTCTTATTTCATATAAGGGTAGCTATTGTGTAGACGAAAATTGGCTTTAAATACTTCCAAACATGCTGCTGTAATCCGCATGTTAATATAAGCCATTTTTTTTCAAACACATTTTTGACACTGTTCCTATTATTTCGGGGAACCACATTTTCGTGGAACAGTTTGTGAACCGATTAAAATATGTGTATCAGCTATCAGTTTCATAAAATGTTGTACAAGAGTAACTCGTAATGTTGTTGTTTTTTATCCGCCTCCAAAATATGAGTCATCAAATTGAGTAACCGGAATTTTTTCGTGGAAACAGAAGGAACACCACTGCTTCGAAGTAGGGCGAAAGTTTGTGCGTATCGTCTGCGACTAATAATCTGGACAAATGAAGAAATCTTCATTTTTCGGTATAGCATCATGCTTCATGTTAAAACAATAGCAAAAATCATTTCCATACTCTTTATGGAAAGATTGCAAAGTTGTTTGTGACGTACCTATCTCAAAGGTGATGCGCATGTCAACACTGCAAATGGCAGCGATAAGCACTTCGTCGGTGTAGCTCAAGTGGTAAAATGTGCGACGGCGAAGAGTTGGAAGATGTGGATTCGAATACCTGAAAATTTGGGTGTTTACCCTATATCTTAGTAATTCAAAACCATTAGCACAAGTTCTTATCCAATGATATGTTGACTTCCTGATTACATTCTTAGGAAGAAATCACATCAAAATGTTTTTATGTTAAATTAGTGAAAACCGCTTTAACTAGGTATTATATCAATTTGAACTACACGCAAATGTCTTGAGCTGTTACGAGAGCGGATCAAAAAAGTTAGTTACAAAAAAAGGAACAAATAAAGAGATGTCTCAGGGAATGTATGTTGGTTTAAAGGTAAAACATTTATTTATTTTTGGACATAGCCACCTAAGGACTGCAAACATTTATCGGAACATGTGATTAACTTTTCCATATCTGCACAGAAATGTTTCCTCCAGTTTGGTGCAACCAGTTAAGGACCGCAGTTTTGACAGCCTCATCGATATGGAATGGTTGTCTACTAAGGTCCTATTTTATTTCACCGTACAAATGGTAGTCGCACGGGAATAAGTAGGGGCTGTACAGTGGATGTTGCCGCAGTTCCCACTTAAATGACTGAAGCAATTCCTTTGCTTTCCGTACTGTGTGGGGTGTGGCGTTGTCGTGCAGCGGAATGGCACCTTCGTTTAACTTATCCCGGTTGTGACAAGTTTTTCCGTGACGAAATCAAAAGCGCGCCCCTTCACTCCAGAGTAAGTTGCTCAACCAACTAAGCTACACGGACGGAATTCACCTTAGCAGATTTGTTGTCTTGACACGTGATTCACCTCTGTAGTACGTCATACGGTGTCTGCCTTTAATTGCCTTTCGCAAATTTCGTAGTGTTTGGCAGTATGAGTCAGCATTGATAGGCGTCCCTTCTGGCAGAAATTCTGTGTAAACAACACCCTCACAGTCAAAGAAAACAGCGGTTATGACCTTTCCCGCAGACGGTTGGACTTTTGCACTTCTTCCTTGTTGGAGAGGTGATATGCATTCATTGCACGGAAGATCGTTTGGCTTCAGGGGTGAAATGGTGAAACCACGTTTCGTCACGTGGTGATTCGACGCAAACAATTGTGACCCTCAGCAGAATACCGCTGCAGAAGAGCCAAAGACGAGATGAAACGTCAGTTTCTGTGCTGGTCGCTGAGTAAAGGTGGCACCCATCTCGCACACAATTGGGACCCTCAGCAGAATACCGTTGCAGAAGGGCCAAAGACGACATTAAACGTTGGTTTCTGTGCTGGTCGCTGAGTAAAGGTGGCACGCATCTCGCACACAATGGTGACCCTCATCAGAATACCGCTGCAGAAGAGCCAAAGACGAGATGAAACGTCAGTTTCTGTGCTGGTCGCTGAGTAAAGGTGGCACCCATCTCGCACACAATTGGGACCCTCAGCAGAATACCGTTGCAGAAGAGCCAAAGACGACAAGAAACGTTGATTTCTGTGCTGGTCGCTGAGTAAAGGTGGCCCCCATCCCGCACACAATTGTGACCCCCAGCAGAATACCGTTGCAGAAGAGCCAAAGACGACAGGAAACGTTGGTTTCTGTAGTGGTTGGTGAGTAAAGGTGGCACCCATCTCGCACACAATTTCCGAAATTTCAGCTGCTCGTGAATGATGGAATGCACAGTCCCGTACAAAATGTCTAACGTACTGGCAATTTCCTTGATTTTGATGTGCCTATTATCTGGTATCATGTCGTCAACGGCGGTAACATACTTCGGAGTGCTGGATATTGATGGTCTGCTTTCGCGGTATTTGTCCGTCAAATTTGGACGATTCTTTTCAAATTGTTGGCACCACTTTACAATGGCCGGGCGAGACATGGCGTTTCCCCCGTATACAGCAAAGATTTCGCAATGGATGTCAGAGCAATTTAGGTGCTTATCCCACAAAAATCGAAAGGTTCCTCGCACTTCAAATTTGAAGTAATAACCCAGTTGACGCGCGATTACGAACAACTTCCTGAACACGCCTTACACAGTTACTGAACTAAAACACCTCCCGTCGGCAGCTCTGACGTACTGTCTACTTCGCTCCCAAGCACACACGGTCTGACTGCAATCCCACTCCAGATGGCGCTAAGTGTAATTACTTTTTGATTCACCTACGTACTTAGACTGCTTCACTGCAATCAATAATAATCGCTGAAGATTATATAGGTAACTATTTTCAGTAAAGCTGGGAGTTTTGTTTGTCTTTTTTAAAGTGCAGGTGAAATAAAATCCCTATATTGTCTAAGATTTTAAAAATTTTGGAAATTGGAAAACGAAATTATAAAACCATAAGCTGCCTGTTCTGATGAGATAATGTTTCTGCTGTTTTCAGTTCTGAGAAATAATACTGCAACGCTCACGAGAAGTAAAATCTTCGGAAGAAAACGAAATACAAACAAATGTTAGCGGAAAAGAAGCGTTTTATTTGGGGGTTTAACAACCACCATGAGCAACACGATGAGCTATAAGCAGTCACCCGTCTCTAATTTGGGGCCGCTTGTTCCAGGGAAGAGGGAGAGTCAGCACCTTAAGAAAAACACACTACTCATGCCTCTTTTGAGTCATGAACCCTGGCCCAGCTTCAGTGATTAGCCAGAAACCAACACCTCTGTCTACTCAGACACCGGGGCTACAAAACAAAAATGATTCTAATACGTTTGTAGGATTACAAGATTGTTTTCAGCACAGCATGTATAGGGTTACAAGGCATTCCATTCATTTGGAAAACTCTTGATGAATGCAAATGAGGTTACAGTTGCTATTCAGTCCATAAAATTAGCAGCACGAGTCCTAATAATATTTACTAAAATAGCTAAGAATCGTGAGTAGGATTATGAATGCAAATAATACAAAGGATTTAAGGTTTTGTAACGTTCGACTTTGCATGAAAGTTCAAGAAATACAAAAATGTTTCATTGAAACAGGAAATTCAATGATCTAATCGAGTTTTCATTCGAAGGAAGAATTAAGCATGACGTCATTTTCAACAGAGCTCATCTATTAGGATATGAGACGAAATCAGCTGTGCTGTGTACTACACAAAAACACTAACATGAAGTTGCTGTTTTACTGCAAAAGTTTGGTTTAATGTCCAATTATTTTTGTAACGTTCCGGGATTTAATTAATGCCGTGTGCATCTAAAGGAATAAGCAGTGGCCAGTATCTAATATGAAGCCAGTGGTTTCAGGGAAACGGAAGTGCAAGCGCTGTTGCAATGTAACATCGTGCGAGGCAGTGCTTCGTTTGGAAGAGTGTCTCGAAACCCGCGCCTCTGACTACTTGATCATCAGGGTGGCTGAAATCCAGTATATTTGGTTGAAACAAGTGAAATGTCCCCTTTCAGTGGGTCGACATGTTCAACCTATCCAGCGGAATTGTGTGCCACGAGGTCAATATATATTAGGTGTATGTGTTGAGCCCCATTTCGTGACAAGATTCGCTTGCAAATGCACATGCTTCTGTCAAAGTGGACCATGGAGAGAGGCCAGTTGTGTGTGTAATGTTTCTGTATGAGTTCAAACTAGGACATACCATGGGCATTGCGGTCCGAAATATTAACATGGCGTTAGGGATCGGTACTCGCATGAACGTACCATACGCCCATGGTTTGCAAAATTCCAAGGGAGCTACGTCCCTTGCAAATGCTGGTAGTGGTCGCCCAACAGTATTTGTAACACATGAGGAGCTGAAGATTATCGTGAAAGCTGACCCACGGCGAAGTGTCCGTGAGGTCGTAGCAAGGATCCACGCACATCATTCGACGGTTGTCCCGCAATTGGTGGCTCCAGAGAAGGAAAAGCTGGATGTCTGAGTGACACACGAATTGACAGCAGCCAATTAGACATGTCTGGAGATGTGCATTCCCTTCCTTGATAGACATAGACGGAAAAGATTTTTGCATCGGATTGAAACCTACAAAGAAACGTGGGTCCTCTACAACAATCGTAAATGGGTATCTAACAGCTTGGCACAGTGTTTAGATACACGTAGCCACCTAGACACTGTCCAAAGCAACCGATACACCAGCGGAAACTGCCGGTTTTGGGATGGTGGTTTGATGCTGGCTTGAGATCTATCATTCATTTCTCCGACCAGGTGAGACCATCAATTCGGACCACTATTTTCCTCAAATGCAGCAGATGCACAAGAAAGTTCGGTGCCACGAAACCATTTTTGGACAAGAGGCATGGGGTCCTTCTGTCGCACTACAACGAGCGCCCTCATATCTATCAGAGGACCGTCCAACAAATCCAGCAGTAGGACTATGAAACTCTGCCTCACCTTGCATATTTCCAGACATTGCTCTCACGGATTGACACTTCTCTCTGTATCTGGACCATTTCCTGGCCGAAAAGACCCTCCCCAACGATCAAGTTGTGTGTAAGGCCATTGCCACGTTCTCTGCCTCACAAACTCCGGAGTATTATCGCTGTAGAATCCACAGTCTTGTAACCCGATAGCAAATGAGCAAATGCATGTCGATGCAGATTGGAACCACTTTCACTATGCGAGAGGGTACTTCCTAACATTTATGAAGGTTTGCAGCACTCGCATTTTCGACATTTTATCTGCACCAGTCTAATACATAGATATATGAATTGCAAATTCAAAATCTAAAGTTAAAACAGAGAAATGATTACAATTACTTTTCACCTTACTGCTTTCACTTACATTCACGACAGCAGGTTGCAAAACTCGATCGCCTGTCACAGTAGCTATTAGGGGGACAGAGCTGGCCGTGGGGTCCATCACCGCAATAATAATTCTCACCAGTCCTTGGGTCTTTTAGAGGTGTCTCACCCTCACAGGGCACGGGGTGAATTTCTAAAAAAATAAGGATAATTCTTGTACTATGTTGGTTGCTAAGATACGTAGAAATAAAACAATTAAAATCCGCTTTTTAAGTCACAGTACGTATCACGTAACATGCACTGAATTTGGACGTTTCTTTCAGACCTTTGTCTTAAACACAAAACCCAGAAAGTTATCACATGTGAGAGAGGAAGAAGAACATCACAGTTACATTATATGTAGTGAAAGATATCCGATTGCAGAGAAGAAGTCATAGTCTGTGGATGGTGCCTTGGGGTATCACTGATAATGACGTTAAGCAAGTTATCTATTGGGAAAAAGTCTCGGGATCGCGCTGGAAGGACACCTTGTAGGCACTGTCTGCTGATGTTGGCAGTGTACAGACGGGAATTATCTTGTTGTAACTGGAAATCAGAGATACCACGGTGATACGACAATACAACAGACTGCAGCACCTCATCGACGTATGATCGTGCTGTTATTGTACCAGCGTTAAACGGCTGTTGAAAGTGATAACGCCCGAAACAATGACACCAGCTTGGGGAGTCGTATGACGTTCACGTACGTCAACAAAATTAGCCCTGTGACCACGTCGTCTCAAGACTCTCAATTGGCAATAATCAGCGCTGAAACAGAAGCGAGACTCGTCGCTGAATACGAAAGGTTTCCATTGATACCGACACGCATGTCTGGTGTGGCACTACTGTAACCTTGCACAACGATGTGCTCCTGTGAGTGGCAGTTGTCACAATGGTGGCGACAGCGCAAACTTGCATCAGCCAATCTGCGATTCACAGTCCATATCGAGACAGAAAAGCCCATAGCTACCTGTACACCCCGCCGAATATCATCAGCTGTGGATTGTGAGACTGCTGCGGCTTGCCATCGAATGCAACGATCAGAGCATTCAGACTTCCGCCTCCGTGCAGCAGCCTCACTACGGCGATGAACATTACCTTGCTTCAGCCACTATCTCACGTTTGGCAGCCAGTTGTTTCATCCTGATGCGTTTTCGTTGCGATGCGATGCACTGACCAACCAGCCGTACGTTGCCTTATGATGAAGGCTCTGGTAAAGCTTCCATGTGTCTGTAGGTTTCTCAATGGTGTCGCCCAGACATTCTCAGTCCTTACAGGCGCTTTCGAGTTCGGAAAAGAATTTCTCATAAGACAAGTAATGTCAAGAATAAATATTGTGACGTATTACAGAGGTGAAGCACGAGTGTCGAGACGACAAATCTGTAGCGATACATTCTGTTGGTGTAGCTTAGTCGGTTAGAGCAACTCCGGAGCGAGGAGACGCGGCTTCGATCTTCGTAAACGATAAATTCCAGTTTTCACAATATGTGTCAACCGTTATGTTAATGCACGGTAAGTAGTAAGCTATGAATATGGTGGAACGTAAGAATGGGAATGATACGTAAATGCTCTTCATTTGAATGGTATGCCTAAATAGTTCCCGGTTCGTGAAGAATCGTTCATCGGGAACGGTAGAGAGCTCTCTCTCGTTTGGGCAGTTTGCCAAAAAGAGCACTGGCCTTGAAATCGCGTTGTTCGTAAACACGGGATCCCTGCAACCAATGATTTACTTAGTGATCGTAGTGACAACCTGGAAATTGAAAGCCCATTCGTTTGAATGACCATTCGCAAATGATATTTGTGCATGGATGGTGAATGAACTCCCAAGAAGGAATGATTTATGCCTTACTACAGCGCACGTCACCTATGTGTACCAGAGGTGAAAACGGGTCACGAGTCAACGGGTCAACAATTTCTTGCTGGTCCAACGGGTCGGGTCAAGGTGTCCTGATCCGATTTTGACCCGGTTTTATTCCCGTTTTATTTTTGAAAAGAGAAAAATATATTCGAAAGAAAAATGCGCGTTGTGGAATTCTGTAGTCGATATTGATGCCCAAATAGTAAATAATGATTTGCCATGCAAAGATATTGTCGTCTTTTTCTTAAAGCAACGAAGATTCCACCGACCGACATCAGACACACCTACACCATTTCGTAAAAAGATATTTCCTTTGCGTTCGTTTACAGTGCGATTGTCCAGGGCAAGGTACAAGCAAACCCTATTCAGCTGACTCGCTCTCTCCGTGCGAAGTTCACTGTATGACTAAGAGTTACTTTCCACATCGCATCTTTTACATTGAGCATTCAGAGGTTTCGGATTGATGTGCTAATATCCCGTTCTCATGACATGTCATGTCGAAATTAACTCCTTATTTGTTAATATGGATGGATTCAATATTCAGGAGGTTGAGAAAGGCGTCGAGGCCAACAAACACGTGCCTGCTGAAAACCACAAGGGGAAAAGTGAATGCTGGAAATTGTTTCGTCTCATTACGGAACCGGTGAATAATTCTGTGTTGTTTGGTCTTGCTTGTTGTTCGAAATGTGGAAAATGTATATTACACTTTAGTGATAATCAAGTCTTCAATTTTGTCTGCGCTTACAATTAAATTTTTGATATTCTTAAAGATAGCTTTGGCATTGCATTTTTGTTTTTAATATTGATTTTTTGCGGACAAAATAAATTTGTGTAATCGTAAATAATGATTCTCATTTGTAATATACTCCATGGACACGGTCATAGACAGCCATTACTTCTGGATTACGCAAAATAGTGGCACTAAAATTTAGCAAGTAACCAAATTTTATTATTAAAAAAGAATTTCAGTTATTAAATATCAAGCAGTTATTGGGATGAATATACACTGAGTGGCCACTTTATTATGACCACCCCCTCAGTACTTCGTTGGGCCACATTTTGTCTTTAATATTGCGTTGATTCTTCGTGGCATGGACTCCACGAGATGTTGATAGGTGGTTTGTGAAATCTGAGACCATGCTTGATGAATAGCACTTACTAGGAGTGTGAGATTGCAGGGTTGTGGACCCAGCGGTCTGATGGCTCGTTCAACTTCATCCCACAAATTCTCAATGCGCTTGAGATCTGGAGATTGTGGGAGCCACCTAAGCAAAGTAAACTCACCGGCATGTTCCTGAAACCAATCCTGTACAATACGAGCACTATGGCAGGACGCATTATCTTGTTGAAGGTAGCCATCGCCATTGGGAAAAACCATCCACATGACAGGATGCACTTGGTTCGCAACGATGTTTAGATATGATGTGCCAGTCAGACGTTGATCAACACGAATTAAAGGGCCCAAAGCATGCCAGGAAAACATTCCCCAAGCCATAACGTTGCCTCTACCAGCTTGAAGGGTTGTAGCAATGCATTTGGGGTCCATGCTTTCGTGCTGTTTCCACCAAATTCTCACTCGGCCATCGACATGGTGCAACTGAAAACGTGATTCATCGGACCACATAATTTGTTTCCAATTATCGACTGTCCAATCCTTGTGCTCCTGTGCGAACTGGAGACGTTTTCTCTTGTTAACTGCAGACAGCAAAGGTGTTCGAACAGGCCTTCGGCTGGCATATCCCATCCGATGCAGTGTACGGCAAACAGTGTGTGCAGAGATCATTTGAGGGGATCCTTGATGAACATGGTCTGTAATTTGCTGTACTGTTGCCCTTCTGTTGTCTGTTACTAGTCTGGACATTATCCGTTCCGCCCGAGCAGTCACTAGTCGATGACGACCACACGTTGCACGTAGAGACCCAGTTTTTTGGCTGACATTCCAGTCTTTAAACACTTTAACAACAGCTGCTGTGGAACATTTCACGAATGCGGCGGTTTCGGTGATACTCTCTCCATGGCTCCGAGCTCCTACAATCATCCCACGTTGGAAGTCCGTCAAATCGCATTTTGTACCCATCTCGTCACCCAAAAATCACTTCTACTACTGTCGCAAGCGCTAAGCGTTCCCTTTTTATACTAGCCTCGCCCACTGGCGGCAACAGCGTGCAGCCATAGCTCATTTGCTTAAAACTGTCAGGTGGTCATAATAAAGTGGCCACTCAGTGTATATATATTACGTTTATATGTATATATACATAAATTGAGTTTCGAATTTATAGTTCAAAGCAGATTTGTCCGGGACAGTTACGGGTCCGGGTCCAGTCCGGGTCGGGTCCAGTTATGGAACGTCCGGGTCCGAAATGTTTGACCCGTTTCCAACTCTGGTGTGTACCACCAGTCGCTGCTAAAATCCTACATATCCGTCTGCAGTGGGAACTGGAACACCAAAACTATACCCTCGGAGACTGGAAAAGTGTCGTCTGGTCAGATGAATAACGTTTATAATTGAGTGGCCCAGTGGAAAAGAGGCACATGCCACATATGAGTCAAATTTGAGTTAAGGTATGTTTCTGATAGTTGCTGCCATTTAGAGTTTATTTCACTAAAAATTGGTCATGTGGCCCATGCGCACGCATATACACAACCGATTAAAAGATCGTGTTTTCAGCAACGTGTGAAATCTCTAGTGGAAGAAAGGCACATGCCGCGCAGCTCACTAGTAGTATAGTGCGTTGCCTCTGAGTGGCTGTGACGTGCACAAGCAGAACAACCACAGCTATTGTGTACGACGAAGTTGTGTTATGCCAGTGTTTTCAAGATGTAAACATAGGGAGTTGATGTAAATGTGAGTAGTGAAGAAAGTGCAAATGTTTCGGGGAAGAAACGTTCTAGGAATCCTGATAAATGGAGAGACAACGAAAGAAAGAGGTTACGAAACTGTGGACAAGAATATGTTCGACGAAATAAGACTGTTGCACCCGCTAAAGTGCTCGAAAACGTAGATCAGTATTGTAAACGAAGTTGTAAATATTCGACACTTTCAGTGCCACACAGAGAGGACATATTTATGGAGTTTTACAGCCTTGGGGATTACAACAAGCAAAATGCTTATTTATTCGGACTAATAAGGCCGTACAAGTGCAAGCGTGCTTACATTAATAAAAGGGAAGTTGCCACAGAAAGCCAGAGGAATGTTTTGTTCAAGTATTTTATTCGTTGCAGTAAATATAGTGAAATCGAAGTGTGCAGAAAGGCATTTTTATTACTTCGTGGTGTTACTGTAAAACGTTTACGAACGATTCGGAGAGATGTTAATAAAGACAGTGAGGATTCTGAAGCAGAAGACAAACCACATGCTTCCTGCCCTCTTCTGTCTGAACGCAATGTCTCCACATGATCCAGTTCATACACCACCGCAGGACAAAAGAGGAATGCATTTCAACAGAACCCACACAATCACTTCTGAGAGGAAAGATGAAGTAAGAAAACATATTTGAATGTTTACAAGATACACTTCACAGTATAATTGAAGGCATAACCCGAACAGGACATATATTACTTCGGTACATTCACTTGCAGAAATGTACCGAGATTTTGGACTCTCAGAGAAACGCAGAAAAAGGACACAAGCAGTGTACACTCCTTCGAAATGGGCGGAACTGATACGACAAAGCAGACAAAGAAACCATTCATCTTAGTGGAAATGAAAAAATCAGATTTCGTTTCACTGGCACCAATAGTGGCGAATCTTGTGAAGAGAAGTGTGACTGTTGATAAAGAACGTTGTAATCTTAGAAAAGCTAGGGTTTTGCGATTAGTGGGTGGTAAACATTTTGTTTACATCAAGTAAACTCATAATCCCATGGAAGTATCAATGAAAGGTACTCTTCAACAAGGGCGTGGCCATCCCACGAATTTAGGAAACTGTGTTTTGCCAGTGAAATATCCTAATGGAAGACTGATAAAGGCAGCTAAACGTCGTGACGTATTAAGTCTGATGCAGTTTATACCACCTGTTTATGCTTGATCTTATGAGGCGTTAAAAAGTGAAAAACACTGACATGATAGAAGAAAGAGAAAACATTGATGAAGAGATGGATGCAGACAGACTTTGAAATTTCTGGTACATTTCTTTTTTTCATTGGGTACAAGAGCAGTCCAACATTTACACTTTTCTGATGTCATTGTTATGACATACATACATATTTAAATACGAGTAATATAAAAAATAAGCAATGCCATCCATCTTTTGAAGTTTACATTATTTGTGGTCTTCTAATAACTATTACTTATATGAAATATCATGTAATTTCCATAACAAACTTCAGAATTTATTTCCAGTGAGTACATTTCACTCCGACCATACTATGATTCTTCACTGTATTAACATTTTTATCATATTATTAATGGTGACACTTCAGTAAAGATCTGGAAATAAACCTCCTACAATATCTATTTTAACGTGCTGTTGAAATAATTACATGTTTCCAAGTATTTTTAACGAGACAACAAGTTTAGTAAAAAGGCCTTTTCTGAACAAAATGTGTTGTGACGTATATTCTAGATTAACTTTCCTTTTTTAGTTTCTTTCCCTATGTAAATCTTGAGTTTATTCTCAGTATTCTTCACGCTTAAGGAAATATCTTTTCCCTCAAACGAATACGTCTGGCAACACAATTGAGGTTGAATGCACGTGACGTATGCCTGATCTTGATAAGAGCAAGAGATAAAAACGACGACTGATCTATTGCTTGAGAGCGTTGTAAGAGGAGCGTTGTAAGAGAGCGATTATTACGAGCGTTGGGTTGTAAACTGATTATTGATAAGAGTGTTGTGATAATGTGTGGTGTGTGGAGCGTACACTACAATATGCCATGTTACGATATGTGTGCTACAGTCTGAATAAAGCATCTTTCCGTAAGTTGACTTCTGTTATTTGCATGTTTCGTCTGGCCGTTAAGGTTTCTTCATTTAGGAACTATTTCTTAGTATGCTGATGTGTTAAAACAGCGTAGAAGTCGAAAAGACTTTTATACTACAGTGTTTTGTAGCATGTGCCTCTTTTCCACCGGGCCACTCAATTATTACAAGCAGATGGATGCTCGCTAACTGCCCTAATCGACGGATCTCAGCTGCCTGGCTTTAAATGTATAAACTGCGGAGTCAGTTTAATAATCTGGGGTCTGTTTTTATTGCGGACATTAGGTTTTTTGATACCTATGGAACTGCATTTCGATGCTATTTCGATGCTACGAGGTGTCTTAACATCATTGCGAACCAGGCACACCCGGACGCACATGGGCATGATGATTCCTGATGCAGCGGCCTACCACCAGCAGGATAATTTATTATGCCACAAAGGTCGGATCGTCTCACAATGGTACTAGAACGCTGTCTTCAGAGTGCTAAAATGCCTCCTACAGTCCCCAGATCTTAACTTAATTAAGCATATTTAGGAAGGGATTGACAGATCCACTCGTAACAGAGAACCTCCTTCAGCGAACATTGGGCAATTGACGGACGTCATCACATCCGCTTTGATGAACATGCCTGTAGAATGTTATCAGCACCTTGTTAAATCCAGGCTGCATCAAATCGTGGCTGTTTCGAAGTCTAAGGGCGGCCTAACACTTTATTAGGTAATGAACCTAATAATTTGCTACTTCAGTGTATATACAGTACATATTAGGGAACTGGTAACTAAAAGTTAAAAGAATAAAGGAGAACCATTTCATAGATATTTTATTTATGTAACGCAAATGAAATCTTAATTTCTTAGTGCCACCTACCGGAAATAATTATTAATATCACACTAAAAATTGATTGTTAGCTTTCATATTACGACGTAACGCAATAAAAATATATTACCCAAGACTTTTGGTTTGCCCTCTGAATTTATTGATACTCGGATGTAAGAAGATTTCTCGTAGTCATTGCACAAATCATCATCTTGAGAAACTCTGTCGCATATTTTTCTAATTGTAGCTATATATCCCTTATGCTGTAGTTTCTTATGTCTTTTGCAGCTACGTTTTAACACTTCAAGGGTTTCACTTTACCTGCGTTAGTGCGGTAAACATAGACCAGAGGCAAGATGTATCTCTTAGTTCATAAATTATAACTCTTAAGGCATAATTAAATATTATCGGTCTGTAACTCAAAGGTTCTTATCATGTATATACATTGATCAGCCAAAACATTAAAATCACCTCTGCGCTATGCAAATAAGCGCGCGTGCAGCCAATCAGCGTAACGTGCCAAAGTCGCGACTGATATCTGTAATACCTGTGTTGGAGCTCTCTCAATTAGTATTTCATTTCGTCTTAACGTGGGAAAAGCACATAATTGATCGGATTTCAACAAAGGCCAGATCGTTATGGCAAGACGCCTTCGTAAGAGCATCTCCGAAACAGCGACGCTGGTTTGCTGCTTACGCTATGCAGTAGTTAGCACCTATCGAAGATGGTCCGAAACAGGTGACACTTGTGGCGTCGACAACGTGTGAGAAGGCCACGCCTCACTCATGCCAGAGGTCAGCGCAGACTATCTCGTCTTGTCCGCAGCAACAGGAAGGCTACTGTGGCTGACTTTGCCCATAATTTCAATAGTGTTGAAGAGCCCAATCTGTCCGAAAACACAGTTCCTCGTATGCTCTTGGATAGGGTGCTCCACAGCCTCAGACCCATTCATGTGCTTATCCTCACAGCCGTTCACTGTCGTCAACACTTGAAGTGGGCACGCAATAATCGACATTGGATCATAGAAGACTGGAAGAGGGTCTCATGGTCAGACGAATCATCGCGTTTTCTGTTCATCATGTCGACGGACGAGCTTGTGTGCGGCGTTTACCAAAGGAAGTCTTCTCACCTGGATGCACTGTGAAACAGATCCAGGCAGCTGAAAAGCAGTGTGATGGTCTAGGCAATATTTTCTTGGGAAACACTTGGACTCATTATCCCTGTAGAGTAAACTCTAACAACGTACGAAGTACACTCCTTCATGACAACTGTATTTATTCCCTGGCGGAGATGGCGTCTTTCAACAAGACAATGCTCCATGCCACACTGCGAAGAAGGTTCAGGAATGGTTCCAAAAACATGAAGAGGAATTCCATTTATTGCCATGGCCCCCGAATTTGCCGAATATGAATCCTTTTGAGCATTTGTAGTTCGAGACGGAGAAAGGGTTCGAACAGCATTACCCCAACCACGTAATTTACTGGAATTGCGAGATCTGCTGTTGCAGTCATGGTAACAAATATAAAGAGACACCTACCAACATCTCGTTGAATTTATGCCTCATAGGGTGAGAGCTCATGTGGCGGCGATAGGAGGACCTACATCATATTAGGTAAGTGGTTTTAAAGTTTTGGCTGATCGGTGTTTATTCTTATCATTGTAAAGTCATGCTGAATAATTAAATCGTTTTATACCTCCACATCGGTCCAGCGGTACAACTTGTATAAGGTGCTGCTGCCTACAGCTTTCTTCTTTCAGCCTACATTCATTGTCATAATGTCTCCCATCAGAGCCACAGACTGGGTCCTTCTGCGATGAACACTGGAAAGAGCATATACAGTGAGGATATCCTCCGGAGTCATGTTCGCAGATTCCACCAAATTCGCAGCTTTTACCACAGGGGTGTACATTGACATTAGTGTCCCGGTCTGCAAAAAAGTAAATAAAAAAAAAGTAATTCAAAATTGATTAAAATGTATGTAAGTACATCAAATTCTTTTCATCTATCAAACGTATCAACGTTTCAGTGGAGAAAGTGAAACTAAATTTTGAGTGTCTGCACAGGTTTTTTATATCATCAGCAATCTGTTGAGGACTCTGAGAAAGTTGTACAGGTTGGACTCGGTTTACTCCGGAGTTAGGTTCCTGTGATTTCCGGCGTAAAATGAAGCTGCTCAAATTGAAGCAAAAATATGATGGTGACGTATGTAAATGCATTAGGTTCCGTTCCAACACTTTCAGTAGTCAACACAAAATACTTAAAAAATATTTTATTTTATGAAATTTACCTATTGAAAGTTGTATAACGTTTAAGAAAAATCGACGCAATTTACTCCTTTATTAGCGATAGAATATATGTCTGCTTGGTTTTCTTCTTCTTTTTTAATAAGTTACAGCACGGTTGTAGAATTGTCTGAATTCTTTTCTTAAGGGTTGAGCTCCGCTCCCAGTTGGGGTCTTTGCTACAGAAGATCTCACATCCCTTATTAATAAGAGCAATAGCCTCTTGCATTGATTTCATTGTTAGCGTTCTGACCGGCACTACAGAGTCAGCTTCACTTTCTTCTGTATCTTCTTGTCAATTTTAGGCCGTAGTTTATTCATTTAGTATTACAGTTTTGTTACAGTGTCAGGATCATCTGTGTCTAGGAAGTCGGGCAGAGTCATGATTCATCACCCCCACCAATCGTGATCTACATGTATGAGAGACGCAAAAGTGAAGCGGGAGTAAATTAAAGCTGCGTAAACCAAGTCCTAGCTGTTCAATTATTTTAATTTTGCTTTAGCAATGTTATTCTATCCAACTTCTAGAACTTAACCAACTGTGCGATTGCCAAATACTTATTTGCAAAAGCATGTAAGATTTTTGCTTTTTGGGTATCTTTAACAAGGGCTAGGGTTAAACAAGTAATCCTTGTTGGTTGGGTATACGTGTCGAGAAATTCCAAAGGTAATTGTTGCAACACCGTCTTGACACGTTAACACATTTATTTGAAAAATACAAGCACTTTCGGGATGCTCGATATGATCCCATCCTCAGGTGTACACTAATAAAATACTAAAAGAATAAAAGAAACCACACTTCACATAATCAAAGTTAAAAGTTTCCGGAAGCCGATTTGTACGGCGCCGCCGCAAGTCCAGCTTGCAGACTGGGGTTCTCGGTAAAGTTCCCACAGACACGGGTGACTGGGTGTGTCAGGTTGGTTAATTATTAGTCTCTCAGCCAGTGTGGTTGTTTCCATCTCTGTGGAAATTGTTGGTTGGTCCATCTAGATAAATGAGTTGTTTTCAAAGTGCTGAGAGTAAGATTGGTTGTTCCTCATTGCAGCATGAATCCGTTGATTTCTGGATCGCGATTGCCTTACCGTATAGTAACGTCCATTCGTTTTTGAAGCCTGATAAAAATTTAATGTTATTCCAGTTGGGTTGGAATTTCTCTTGTACACAGACTCTAGCTAGAGCTGTGGAATAGTTTGCTTTAGAAATGGTTCTTAGGTGTTCTAATATTCTATTCCTCAAGCGTCTCTTGGTACTTCCCACATAACTGGATTCCACACTTTCCATATTACTGATCTTTTTTGTAAGTGGGATTACATAGATTCCGGCAGATGTCAAGATATTAGTTACGTCTCTGTCCTTCGTAATATAAGTAAAGGGGTTCATGGTTTTTAGACCGAAATTCAACAAGCGTTTATGACATGCTTTCTGTAATATATTTGTAATGGATGTGATATAAGTCATGGAGCCAATATACTTAAAAAATTTCTTAACTGGAAGTACAGAGGTGCTAAAGTTGTTGTTATATTTGGCTCTTAAATTATCAACTACTTCCGGAGCATAACCATTAACGAGAGCAAGTTCCTTGACTTTGTCCAACTTAGTTTTCTTGAGTGCTTCATTAGATGTACAAGTGTAGGCCCTTTTTACGTACGCATGGAAAGTTGTCAATTTTTGATGACGAGGATGGAAGGATGAACTCAGTATTATGATGGGTACATGGGTGGGTTTACTGTGAATGGTGTAAGAAATTTTATTTGTAACTTGATCTCGATGTAGTTTCAAATCCAAGAAGGCAAATTCACCACAAGATTCCAGTTCACACGAAAAGTTGATGGTTGGAATGACGTCTGATAGAAGCGAACAAAAATTTTGTAAATGGTGGGGTTCATGTTCCCAGAAGATACATACCTAAATTCCTAAGAATCACTACCCCTTCCCATTCACCTACAGATTGGAAAATATTACAAACCGCTGAGTTTAAAAGACTCAGGCTTTGCATAAAACAAAAAGATATTACATTGATGTCTTAACTAAGCGAACATATTCTGCTGTTGCACAGGTTTCTAATAGTTTACACCTTATACTCTTTGACAGTTTTTTACAGTTTGTAGAAAGAAAGTTGGATACAGGCATAATGTCTTCCAGACATACAAATAAACTAGGTTAACTTGTGCATAAAGCCTATTTCAAAACATGGACATGAACCTCCAATCACTAATCACGATGAACCTTCTCCTGTAGTTACTTAAATCTAAGCCAAGTGACTCTCACTGATATTCAACAGCGAGCTCTCAACAGAGGCGCTAAGTATGCCTTTCCTCAAACACAAATAAGAACTGAACGAATTATCCCATCCACGGAATTAATAATCCGGAATTTACCTAGTGACGAACAAGAATTATTCAGACATAAAATAGTCGGTGTTATAAAGGATTGTCTGTTGAATAAAAAATCAAGAACAAAAAACACGAAGAACTAGTCCAAGAGCAATTGGCTTTAAGAACTTTAAGAAAGAATAAGGACATTTCAATACTTTCAGCAGATAAGTCTGCTCAAATAGTTATCATGAACACGGAAGATTATCAGGAGCGCATGCTACAGGAAATTGAACAAATACCTCATTCAATCTGTAAGTCAGACCCTACAGATAAAGTCCCGAGGGAGCTCAGTTACCTAAAGAATCATAGCCATCTTCCAGATACCTTACATTCAGCTGCTATTCCCCCCCCCCCATGGGCCCACAGGTACCCACCGTCTTTGGAAAACTCAAATTTCACAAACCGAATCATCCTCTCAGACCTCTGGTCTCTGGCAAAGCAAACCCCACTAGAAATCTGGAATCTGCTCTTGTCTCTCTTCTTAAACTACTAATACTGAACTCTGCTATATCTATTCACAGCACTGAAGTTGCTGTTAAGAAACTCAAGCAAGGCCTTCGACTCTAATAGTAAACCTTTTTTGATGGCTTCACTGGACATTATTTCCATGTACCCTAATATTCCGGTTCAAACAGCCCATGACTTAATAAAATCTAAACTTACAAATTCAATGTTATACTCCTCTCTGTAACTTGATTCTAAATTATCAGCACTTATTTTAATTCAAAACAACACCTTCTTCAAATTTCAAGGTGTGTTTTATAAACAGTTACAGGGTACACCAATGGGATCATCTCTGTCTTCTTTACTGGCAGAATTAGTAATTCAAGATCTTGAAGACAAGGTATTAAAATCTTGCCAGCTTAAACCATCGTTCTACATACGCTGCTTGAATGATGTCTGTATCTTCTGGTAACATGAACCCCACCATTTACAAAATGTTTGTTCGCTTCTATCATAAGTCATTCAACCATCAACTTTTCGTGTGAACTGGAATCTTGTGGTGAATTAGCCTTCTTGGATTTGAAACTACATCGAGATCAAGTTACAAATAAAATTTCTTACACCATTCACAGGAAACCCACCCATGTACCCATCATAATACTGAGTTCATCCTTCCATCCTCGTCATCAAAAATTGACAACTTTCCATGCGTACGTAAAAAGGGCCTACACTTGTACATCTAATGAAGCACTCAAGAAAACTAAGTTGGACAAAGTCAAGGAACTTGCTCTCGTTAATGGTTATGCTCCGGAAGTAGTTGATAATTTAATAGCCAAATATAACAACAACTTTAGCACCTCTGTACTTCCAGTTAAGAAATTTTTTAAGTATATTGGCTCCATGACTTATATCACATCCATTACAAATATATTACAGAAAGCATGTCATAAACGCTTGTTGAATTTCGGTCTAAAAACCATGAACCCCTTTACTTATATTACGAAGGACAGAGACGTAACTAATATCTTGACATCTGCCGGAATCTATGTAATCCCACTAACAAAAAAGATCAGTAATATGGAAAGTGTGGAATCCAGTTATGTGGGAAGTACCAAGAGACGCTTGAGGAATAGAATATTAGAACACCTAAGAACCATTTCTAAAGCAAACTATTCCACAGCTCTAGCTAGAGTCTGTGTACAAGAGAAATTCCAACCCAACTGGAATAACATTAAATTTTTATCAGGCTTCAAAAACGAATGGACGTTACTATACGGTAAGGCAATCGCGATCCAGAAATCAACGGATTCATGCTGCAATGAGGAACAACCAATCTTACTCTCAGCACTTTGAAAACAACTCATTTATCTAGATGGACCAACCAACAATTTCCACAGAAATGGAAACAACCACACTGGCTGAGAGACTAATAATTAACCAACCTGACACACCCAGTCACCCGTGTCTGTGGGAACTTTACCGAGAACCCCAGTCTGCAAGCTGGACTTGCGGTGGCGCCGTACAAATCGGCTTCCGGAAACTTTTAACTAAGGCTATGTGAAGTGTGGTTTCTTTTATTCTTTTAGTATTTTATTAGTTTGCACCTGAGGATGGGATCATATCGAGCATCCCGAAAGTACTTGTGTTTTTCAAATAAACGTGTTAACGTGTCAAGACAGTGTTGCAACAATTACCTTTAACAAGGGCGATGGAATCTAAGAGGAGTGTGTGAAAGCAGGTCCTCGGTAAGGGATGGTTCATATGTAAGGTATTCTCCAAAATGAAATAATAATGTGGCAGGAAGGCATTTCAATTTGCTTTCTACAGAAATACTACATTCTGCTTCCCTCTAGGGGAAAAGTTTGCTTTAAGTACTTGAAAGTCATTCATCTTGTGAAAGCTCAGGCGTTCTGACAAACGTGAATATACTTTCCCGCATCATGTGGGTTCACCATGATAAAAAATGTCGAGGAATTTGTCACAAGCCTAGGTTGTGCCTGGGTTTATGTGATTCAAAAAAAGTGATTCCAATGAGTTAAAATATAAGCGTTTAAATGGGTTGTAGGTTTGACTTTTACATTTCGTTAACTGTGGTGTTCCCAGGTTTTAAGAGTGTACCTATATGTGCAAAGTCAGTTTACCTAGAACACCAACACTAAGAGAAGCTTATTTAACTACTGAAAACCTCTGATAGCCTTATGATTCAAGTCCTTAATTAAGCACATACTGACTAAACGAGCGGATAAGTAATAAGTCGGTGCTTACTCAAACTTCGACGTTTTATTTAGTCCTTTAGGCACTAGTTAGCACAATTCATGATATTACTCCCACAAAAATGAAGCACCTTTCAATAATAAATCTAGAATCAGCTCAGACGTTGAACATATAATATCAACTATTTCATAAAAATATTAACAAGAATTTGAATTTTATTTTAGCGTGAGTTAGTAAATAGAAAATTAGCTTAACGAAACTCCTTAAATGAAACACAGTATATCTTAACACATGTTAACCTGACGCAAATCAGATTAACGGAAGACAGCTCAACGAAAGACAGCCCAAAGCAACACAACTCCCACTCCAAACATCACAAAACATCGTTCTTATTTTAGTTTCTTATGCACGTCACCCTTAAAAAATTCGGGCGAGAGAGAAGATGTAAACGTTAAGTGTGCAAAATCCTTAAGGAGAACGAATCAAATTTATATAGAGACGGGTACTAAGAGGGTCATAACAAACGTTAATCTAAAATGGAAGCAGATGATGCAATCGGGAAAATGATTGCGTCATTTCAAAATCAGACTCTCAGCAACGCAGTGGTGTCAGAACGACGCACCAGCATTTGCTGTGTGGACGTGGGAGGGTTTGGAAATGGAAGAGTGCAGCTCCTCATTTCGAGTCACAGCGTTAGACCAGTGCTCGTACGTTAAAAACAGAAACTTTGCGATGAAAAACTCCGGCACATATCCACACTGCCTTGCAAGAAGTTTGTGGGGAAGGAATTCTGGATCAAAGCACAATTTCTCGTTGGGCATTGCGCTTTCGGGATGGCAGAAGCAGCATCGAAGATGATCACCTCTCAGACTGACCTCAAACGGCGACAGACAAAAGATCTGTCACCATTGTTGCTACGCTTCTGAAAAGAATCACAGTTTGACATTCGAGGAGATCCCTCATAAAAAAAATTTGTCCACTTTGTCTGTTCACCGGATTTTGACCGACTCACTGGGAAAAAGAAAAATCGCCACGCACTGGGTGCCCCACCAACTCACCCCCGAGCAGAAGGCAGCCAGAGTGAGCATCGCACAGGATCACCTCCACAGTTTCATAAGCGAACGCGACACCTTCCTGAACAGAATTATTGCAATTGATGAGACTTGAACACGTAATTTTGGGCCGGAACTGAAGTCACAATCAGCGGAATGGAGGCATCCAAGTTCCAAAGTGAAGCAAAGTTATGATTTTTGCGTACGATGCCCAGGGTGTTGTGGTCTCTGATCGAGTGTCGATAGGGCAAAATGTCAGCACACAATGTTATCGTAACTTTTCTGACGCGAGGACAAAGTTGAAACCGAAAATTCGTCAAAATCGCCCCAATTTGTTGGAAGCGGGAGCGATTTTGCTGCATGACAACGCATCGTATCGTAGTGCAGCGTCAGTACGGGGACTTTTTATCGAATGGCTGGGAAACTTTATCCCACCAACCATACAGCCCTGATCTCAGTCCACTCGACTTTGATCTTTTCCCAAAGTTAAAAAATCGGCTCCGTGGCTTCCGCTACGAATCGCTGGACGAACTGTCATGGGACCTGACCCGAGTAATACGACAGCTGAACAAAGATGGCGTACTACGGGGCATCCAGGACGAACCTCAATGCTGGCAAGCTGTCACTAGCAGCGGAGGGGAGTACATTGAACGGCAATAAGGCAAGGTTTCTTCGTTACTTCACACTTTTCTCAAAAAATGGACAGTGTGCAGAACTTTCGTTAGGACTACCCCCTCCCCTTAAAAAGGAAAGTTATATTAGAAAACTTAAAGGTGTAACTTCTGCCTTAACTTAACTTCAAGCTTAGCGAAATGACTTAAAGTCTTAACTTTTCGTTGAACCCAGATTACTTCTCAGCCGTTTGTAGCCGCTGAGCTGAAACTCTTAAATAAAAATACACTGGCGTGCAAAAATTAAGGACGAGGCGGATTTTTAAATGTAACGTCGCGCAGAAGTGCTCCAAATCGACTAAAATCATACCATAAGATTCTTAAGATGTAAGAATACAGGACAAGTGAGCAAAACCGTCCAAACAAGGAATGCAAAGGATACAAAGGCACTTTATTGAAAAGGTAGCTTCGAGCACAACTGGACAGAAGACAGAAACGTCCATGTGACTCGCGGCTGCCAAGAAAAATCCAGTCTTTAGTAGGGGATATGATCACCCCTGACTGCGTTGCAGGATTTACAACGTCTGTCTATGCTGAGGACGAGGTTGTCAAGAAGCTGTTGAGGCTTCGCGACCCATTCTTCTTGTAGCGCGAGTCGCAGTTGCGGAATCGTTGCTGGCGGCTGGTGACGTGCTGCCAAGCATCTCCCGAGAAGGTCCCACATGTGTTCGATTGGATTTAGGTCCGGGGACTTTGCGGGTCAATCCATGCGTTGAATATCTTCACTCTCCAATAGCTCTGCGACAGCCACTGTACGATGAGGTGTAGCTTTGTCATCCATGAAAAGGAACTCAGGACCCACAGCACCTCTAAACAGACGCACGTGAGGCAGGAGAACCTCGGTACAATAGCGGACACCAGAGACTGAACCACCTTCGAAGATGTGCAGGTCAGTACGGCTACCAAGCATGATACCGCCCCAAACGAGAACTCCGCCACCTCCAAACCGGTCCCTTTCGATGATGTTGGAGCTGTGATTGCGTGTTCCCTGCTCTCTCTAGATGTGTATACGTCCAGAATAGCTCGTCATACTAAATCGGCTCTCATCCGTAAAAAGAACTCGACCCCATTGCTGATGTGTCCAGTTCTTGGGTTCCTAGCACCACAGAAACCACCGTCTCCGATGAGCAGGCGTTAATGACACACACCGTACTGGTCGTCGTGCAAAATAGACCACCTTTGGGCAGCCTCCTGGCCACGGTAAAACGCGATAACGGACGTCCAGTTGTCTGTTGCAGGTGCCTTACTATTTCTCTCGCTGTCTGCCGTCTGTCTCTTCTCGCCTGTAGGACAATATACCGGTCGTCCGCCGCCGTGGTTGCTCGTGGACGACCACTGCTAAACTCTCGGACAGCTGTTCCTGTATTTTGAAATGCTCTCCAAGCTCGTGAAACGATGCTGTGAGCGATCCCGAACTCCTCGGCCACACTAACCACACTTCGACCTTCTTCCAACTTTCCAATAACCCGACCTTGGGTAAAGTCATCCAGATGTCGTCTACTGGATTGCCTGTTGGCCATATCACACGGTGGCAGCAACTCGACGTCGTTCAAACCGATGTACACCGTGCAATAGCTTTCACCGAATTGCTGAGCGTACACCGCCCGTGTGCTTTATACCCTTCCGACACTCCCCTCCCCCTACGTCATGTTGCATATATGCGCATACCCTACCATACCGGACCCTAGTCTATCACCTGAGTGGTCTTTCGGTCCGTTCTGCCTGCTCGTTCTGCTGTTATGCTAATTTCTCGTCTTCGTCCTTAATTTTTGCACATCAGTGTATGTACAACACTTTAACAATACTGCCAAGATTCAATGATTTCAAAATCAGACTGTCAGCAGCACTTTAACAATACCGCCAAGATTCAATCATTTCGCAATGTCCAGCGAGTCCGTGATAGTTTTCCAACCACTTTTTTATTCGGAAATCAGGCACGTTCAATGTCCAATATTAACAAGTCGTCGTAACACTATACGCTAGATAGACTTCAATCACAATACACGTGGCATTCGTTAACTTCTTTATCTACCTATTTAATACAATAATCTTATCGACTACGAGTTGGGTTGGAGTCTAAAACACAAATGAAAATACACGAGTTTTTTCAAAAGAAACTAAGGTATATAAAATGATTGTGTGCAATGCTGTTATTTTTTACTGGATAAAGTTTTAACATCGCAACATGATTTTTCATTCATTTTTCATAATTGAAATATTAACTTTGTCTTCTTACAATGCAAAGTAAATTTCCGTATTTAATGCATACTAGAAGCTTCTGAGATCGCAGAAGACACTTTGAACTACAGTGCGCACTAAATACATGACATATAAGTGCATTTTGTTTTCAAATTAACCTGTTTTTAATTTATTGCTAATTATGATTTCAGATGAACCCACAAAATCTGGGTTACGCGAAAATACAGTAATTAGCAAATCTGATATAACATCACCCTTGATGTAAGGCCACAATGTAGTGTAAAAAACGGTGGCTGTATAACAAGGGCTGACGGTAGTTCATTTATGAGCAAAAACACAAATGAAAATATAATATATGATTACGAAATAATAAATAATAATATATATAATATATCACAAACGAAATATATGATTGCGTGCACACGTTTTCTCCAGCATAAATAAGAAAAACTGAATATGCATGGAAAATCTGATTATGCTTAACTTTTCCTATACGAAATGACTTCCATCAAACTGGCTTTTAGAAGATTAGATATTAGCTCCACTGGGGAAGTAATAACACGGCCACATAAAAATGTATTTTTTTACATATGTATGTAAAAACGATATATAACGTAATCGGAACTCATTTCGGCGAACGTCTTCTATCATATGCTGATGAAAATGATCTCATTGCAGATGGGAGAAAAATAGGAAATGAAATGCTAAGTGACTTAGACGAGAAAAGCAGAAATGCATGTAAGAAAACGCATGCAATTACCTCTGAAAAAGAAATCCGCAACAGAAATAAGTTACTACAGTTACCTGGGACAAATACTTGAAAGTATTGGAAATCTGGTAAAACCCGAATAGGAGAGTTCAGCAATAACAGGCTGCATTTGGGAAATTAAGTAACGCAGTCAGCAATGATATTTCCATTACTTTTCCTTCAAGACGAAGACGCAGCAATGCATTCTATCAATTTTAGCATGTGCTGTAAGGAAACAGATAATAAATGCAAAACAATCCAGAAAAATATAAGTTCAAACAAATAATGCAAGGTCTTTTGAATGAGAGAAAAATGGAATACCTGGGTAAGACCACAAAGTCGAACAGAAAATGCATTAATGGGCGTCAAACTGAGGGAACGGAATGGACGGGACACTAAACCCAAAGGAAGATGATCTATTAGAATGACTATATCGTACCCTAAACCGAGATACCATAAAAGAGGAAAATCCGGAAAGAGATGGGTGAATAAGAATAAAAAAACTACATGAAGGTAATAGAGATTAACAACAAAAGACAACAAAAATTGGGGAAAAAACCGGAAGCCTCCTTCAAGCGATGGATAAATCGAGGTTTACAATACGAAGGATATCAATAAACTAGTTTATATACGGGAGAATTGACGTCGTAAAGAAAATAAGTCCTTCTTTAACAAGAAATCTATACACCACCTACAGAATAAATCTAAACGAATCAAGCTGTCTTTATAATATCCTTGCGATGCGCAACTTTTGAGTTAAATGTAATCTCGAATTGTCTACATAATCATACACAAGTAGACCGTTTCCTTTTCTTTTAGTTTTCGAAATATCCAATCTGCTAAGCCGTGAAGAAAAAGCAATTTTCTTTTGCTTAAAAGTTGCGTCAGTGCAAACGGATCTTTTACATCAACTTCTGCTTTTCCTTCAAGAAGCATCATAAGAGTGGAAACAAGTAAATTAATATTATTCTACGGAAAAACCTGCTACATGTTGCGTCACATTTCTTGAAGACCATTCAATTTAATTTTAGTTATTCTTAAAGAAGTTTCCTCCACGCAGTGGTATGACAAAATTATGTAATTACTTCAAACGAAATATTTCCATGCCAGTTTGTGCTGAGTATGATAAGATGAATGTGGAAAACTGGAGAACACAGATATTAAAGATGAAAGTGTTGAAACTACGTAAAGAACAATTTCTTCTATGTTAATTATTTCCGATGAAGCAACCATCTTTGGTTTTCCTCTCTTCCTTTCATTAGTGAATACACCGAGAGCAAAGTATTTTGAGCAAAAAAAATGTCACATTATCAGCGTAGTTTTATTTCAGAATAATCAGTGGAACGAAACTTCCAAAAAGCCTACTTGCACTTTGTGTTCAGTGAATGGCTGAAATACAAATCATTTCATATATAAACTCTGCCGTTACTTAACAACGAACGGAATAATTTCATAACTGTACAACACGTTGAAGTTCCACTAATTTTGTTTCGACTTTTACATTTCAAACAGAAAAGAAAACATGTTCCTTTCTTAATCAGTTCATGCGGTACTAAAGAAAACAGGGTAGATCATTTCCAAAGAAAGATGCGTTTCCTGATAACAAACGACGTCTCGGTACCTACATTTATTCCACGAGACTACACCAAACTTACGCGTTTTTCAATCTCAAAAACAAAAACAAAATAAAATAAACAAAAACGAAATAAATTATTTCTACATTATTGACTGACACATATGTCAGAGTTGACTGTCATCCATATAAAAGCACTGCTAGAAAATTCAATCGTTCTGCAGGAGAGGGAATCGAACACTTATCCTCCCGATTTTACAACACGAAGTACATACATATTACCAATAATATTATGATTACTATCGAGCCCTATCCCAAACGTACCGACAAACATTTTGGGAAATCTGGCAGGTAGCATCACCCTTTTCTTCCTCGTTTCCTATGCCTTTGCTATGGCGGGCACAGGCTATGGGCATGTCATTGGCTGCTGTGAGATCTTCCCGGTGCACATTTCGTAGAGGTGACGGCAGACACGAAGGAATTCCATAGTCTCTCTTTTCCCACAGTCGCACAATTCGCAATAGCCAGATTACCACACCTGTACAAGTTGACTTTGGAGCTGCTAAATGTAGTGCGCAGATGCTTGAACATTTTCCACGTCCTCCAACTCAGGTCGCTGTCCAGGTGCAGGTATTCTCATATCTCTAGAATGGTGCTATAGGTTGCGTCGGTGTCTCCAGGACGTTTATTAACCCCAGGAGTTTGTTGGATATGAAACGTTCTCTGTACTTCAGACATTTTGCGATTATGAAGTGTCCGCTGAGTGGACGCATGGGGTCCTCAAGTCGCGTCAGATTTTTCCGCCTGCTCGCTACTTCTTTAACAATGTCTGGAGAAAACATGCCTGTTAGTTGGCATATACTGTTGGTAGGTGTGGGTTTCTCTCGTTGAGTACAGCGTCAAGTTTTTTCGTATACGGTGACCACTCCCAAACATGGCACACATATTCTGCTGTTTATTAGCAGAGTAGTAGTGTGTTGGAGCGCGAAGTTGCTGAGCTCCAACACGGAGTAAAGACGAAAGCAAACGTCAGAGCTACGAGCTCTGACGTTTGCTTTCGTCTTTTACTCCGTGGGTCCTATAACTCAAGGTTCTATCAAGAGAGCTCCGAGTTATACAGGGTACTTATGGCGTTCTATTGCTGTATTGTTTTAGATAGCGAATAGCTTTCGGGTTGCTTTTCTATGGCCCAAATAAAAGCAGAAGTTACCACTGTTTTTGTCGGATTTAGGTAACATTATTATTTCCTTTTAGGTGCTCATGTATGCTCTAATTTAACTTTAAATTTTGATTCTTTGTTGTTATTAAAATAATGTTACTTCTCCTTACCTTTCTTACCTTAACGTCACATCACCTAAGAGCTTACGTCTTTGGCAATTCTGCCAACCAGTCAAGTCAGTAAAACGTAGATAAAAGGTAAAATTCTTGGGCAATTTCATTAAGCCGTGTTACTTCTGTTCGCCGAAGAGATTTTTAACTATATTTACCTTGGTTCAGTTGTTCACAGTGCTTCACTGAGTACCTATGTTGTACCAGCAACTTCAAGTATACAAACTTGGATTTTATCAAGGACAATAAAATGTTTAGCTCATTTATCCTCTTGTGACGTACACAGAGGTGAAAACATGTGTCAAGACGACAAATCTGCAGAGAGACATTCTGCACTCGTAGCTCAGTTGGGAGAGCGTCTTACTCCGGAGTAAGGGGGACACGGATTCGATCAGATACGTCGCGGAAAAACTTGTTTTCACATTGGTGCCTTTTGGGGAAAATGGATCCACTGTCCGTTAGGCTCTTCGAAAAATGTGTGATGTTTGTTTCACACATTGTTTGGAATTAATGAAAAATTCCTACATCGCTTCAAAAAAAATAATTAAGAGGGAGATGATGTGGCGTTCTACAGAGATGAAAACATGTATCAAGACAGCAAATCTGCAGCGAGACATTCTGTCCGCGTAGCTCCTTTGGGAGAGCGACTTACTCCAGAGTGAGCGGGCTCGGACAAATTTGTATTTTCACACTCTATTGTTGTGTGTACGTAATTAGAGATACGATAGAACACCAGTTAGGTCGTGACAGTACGGGACAGAAGAGTACTTGCCTTTGAGTATTCTTTCAGTAGAGACCTTTTGTGTAATCCGTTCTTAGCAAATATTCGTGCAATGTTTTTGAACAACTTTATGCATCAACAATTAAAACCAAACATTCACTGCTTTATCTAACAGTCTTCAGCTGATGTCTGGAACCCACCACGCCAGATAAGGAGCAAAGATCATATGTTAAAATGGTTTCCTTAATGCGTATCGCTTTCCGTGACCCATTAAAGAACATAGGAAAGAAGATACCGTAGAATATTAACTAAAGCAGCATCAATTTAAATAAAATAAATTTCATTAGAAGAGCAGCTCTGCGAATCCTTCTTTTTTTAAATTTCGGATTATGTAAATGCTTCTGAGTGGAATAAGCCCATACGTTCTTTTTTAACTTCGAATTTGCTTTACTTAAGAAAACGCTGTATATCGTCAACACGCAGCTGGTCACAGTAAAAAATATGACTCACATTTCCAGCAGCTATTCTTGACTGTAATAGAAAAACCAATAACGAATTATTGTACCATATGATCTGGTATCTCATGAAAAGAAAGAATTTGCTACGCAAAATTAAACACAAATCATTATTTCTACAAAAGTAATCCTTTATTTTCCATGTTGATGTAATGCAATGAATACAATTTCAGTACAGTGAAACCTGTGTTGGCGGTCATCTACATTCCTAAGTTATGTTCCAAAACGGGCAGTTTTGTGTGGCACGCATGTTATTGCCGACAGAAGCAATACATACGAGACCTTTATTTGGCGGCCACCTTCAGGGAGCTGCCACGTGCAACCATTTTTGAAACGCATTGGATAATATACCAGTATTTTGAGGTAACCAACGTGCAGAACTTTCAGAAAAATCTTGTTTAGGAAGTCCCAGAAAGATAGCAAAAATACCGTGAGTTTAAAAATATGAAACTCCTGTCGCTCCTTGACACCACCATTCACGAGATTGTAAAGTGGATTGGTCCTTGAGGGTTTTTCAAGTTCTTAGAATTTTGTTTGTAGACAGTATGGTTTTATGTTAACTAGGATACCGTGTTCGATCTTTAACTGCCTTAAATGGGAGCGTGAAGCTCATGCAGGAGAGCTCATCACCTTCATCGAAACGAACCTAGCCTTTTCACGTAGTGGCCATATTGTTTTAACAGGCTTGATGGTCGCTCCAGATGGCTTTAGGAAGAGGAAGGGTTGAAAGTGGCTTCAAAGTTCAACCGCCGTAGTACTGCTATTGTGTTCGGCATCTCCTTATCTTCCATTTCCTCCAGTAGAACATGTGGTAGGAGCTTCCGATTTGCGACAACCTACGTATGTTCCGAACACGCTTCATTCCTCAGTCTCACTTCGGGCCTTTAGTGAAAGATTTAGTGAATAACGTACTTAAGTTATAAAATGGCAGGAAAGAAAGAATAAGAACTTCACAGCAGGATATATTAAAAAGGTAAGTCTTTTATTTTATTGTCAAGTGGGAAGGGGAGATATCTGGGCAAATTGAACCACTCGATCTGGCGGTCACCTGTCAAGTCTGTCATTTTTTTTTCGGTCTGCATTTGACTATCACAGCTTCATCTTTATGAAACAAAAATTTTGGTTTAGCACATGAAACTATTGTTGAGAAACAAAACACTATGAAAAATATGAACACAAGTCTATCGCTGTATCTCATACTCAGATCGTATATTTACCGACTGCTACAGTCTTGATTTGTTACCCGTTAAACATTTTGATGTATTATCAGAGACAAAATCTGGCAACTAGCGTCCGACACTCGGCCGTTAAAAAGTAACTTAACCAGTATTCATAGTAGCATCGATCTTTAATGATCGCTGAGAAAAGATTTTCCAGTACTGATGGCAACAAAATAAAGTCATACTTGATACTTGTAGTAAGTACCACGGCCACCTCCTAATATGGTATAATGATCTCTGACTACATTAATACACGAGTAAAAGAACATATTTATTGCAATCATTAATGAATAACTGACACATGTTTCATGGAGAACTAAATTTGAAAGCAATGAAATTTGTACGTACACGAACCTTGGCTGAAAACACTCGATTTTTCACATTCCCCATAAGCAACTGTGGCTATATCCGTTCCTTTTTGACAAGACCCTCTTCGGAGTTCACATTCGTTTTTATAAGTCGAGCCATCGCTGCCGCACACTGGATCATATGTATCAACACAGTCAATGACGCAAACACATTGGCCTTTTTCACATCTGGCTCCGTGTTTGCAGTGAACGTTCTGACACAAATCTATTTAAAAAATGAAGAAAACAAGAAATAACAACATTAGAACAATGTCAACTGCAGCTGCGAAGAAAACAACGACTGTTAATAATAAGACATTCCTGGTGGTCTCTGATATGTGCATTTGGTCAGTGATGTTGCACAGGGCGAGTAAAATATACCGAGGGAATTCTGTTGGATCAAAGTATAATGTAATAAGCCGTATACAGTATATGGGAAAAAAGTCTCCAGAAACCAGAGCTTTTTATGTAACACTGCATGAGGAGTTGGCCCACCTTTGGCCGCAATTACATTATGCACTCTTCGTGACACAATGTGAATGAGATTCTGGTAAATAGTCTCAGGTATATTATTCCCCAAAGCAATGGTCAGTTGAGACACAGAAGTTGGATGTGTGGTTGACGCCCGAATCCGACCTTCAAGGTAATCCCAAAGGGATTGAGGTCGGGGCTTTGAGCTGCCCACTCCAAATTCTGTACACCCATATCCTCAAACCATGTCGAAATGGAGCGTGCTTTATAGCACGCCGCGTTGTCTGCTGAAACAACAATGGCCCGTGTCCGCTAAATTGGTAAAGTGTAGGCAGTGCAGCGTTGTCTACAATGTCCCGGTACTTCGTGGTGTTCATGTTTCCATCCACAACCACCAACGGTCTGAGTTCATACCACGAAAAACATACCCAGACTATGACACTGCAACCACCAAATTTAACAGATGGGATGACCCATTATGGTAGATACGCTTCACCTGGCATGCGCCAAACCCAGCAACGACCATCGGATTTAAAAATGTTGTAGCGTGATTTGTCACTCCATAACGCTCGTTTCCACTGCTATAGGGTTCATGGACGATGTGCTTTGCACCAAGCCAAGTCGCTTGCTCGCATCCGTACGAGATATTAACGGCTTGTATGCAGAAGCTCGTCCATATAAATTTAATTGTGCAGTTCCTTACGAACTGTCTTAGTGCACACACTTAGCCCTGTTGATTCCTGAAATTCTTTGGTGATGATTTGTGCAGAGAAATGACTACCCACGGACGACACGTTTTAGAGTTTTGTTGTCCCTTTCCATCAATGTACTTGGCCTTTCTGAACGTTTCTTGGAAAGTGCCTGAGGTTTTAACTTACTGATAATGTCTTGAACAGTTGACCATGGGTGTTGCAATTATTCTGCAATCACACGCACGGACAGGTTGCTGATCTGACACCCTATAATAACCCCACGTTGAAAGTCAGTAAGCTCAACCTGCGAGGCCGTGTCTCACCAATAGACGGCATACGACGTCTGAAGAGCTTACCCGCAGTTTTAAAGGAAATCTGGCACACGTGATCTTTTGGAATGTTCCATTTTTGTTACGGAAGAGGCGTGTCAAGAGACATTTTCCTACATATGGTATGTTGACAGCGATTGTGATTATTTCATTACCATTTGGAGCTATAAAAAGGGAAGCAGTTAATGAATATCAGTTGGTGGAGTTAAATAAAACGATTTAGTATATCAATCTGCTATCATGGATGGAATCGTAAAAGTAAACACTGGACAGTGACTGAGTTTTAAATAAATAAATACAGGTAAAAGAACTGCCGCGGCCAACAGGCATAAAGATGGATATAAGCCGACTCAATTTATAAATATCTTACACCATACTGAGCTATGAAACCAGTTACAGAAATTTTGAAGGGCTGGAAGAAACCCCAGAAGTGTGGTTTGAACCATATATTAGACTTTTATTACCATGGACGGTATTAGCTGGAATGATGATATGTTGAATGAACTGAAGCCACTAAATTGATAGGTAATGATACAACATCGAAGAAAGCAAGCCACATATGTTTTGCTTGAGAATTACTGAAGACGTCTTGTAGGAAAAACACGTTTCAAGTGTAACTACGATATTTTCTTCAACAGAGCCTAAAGAACCTCTGTTCTGCTTTGAGCCGTACAAATCTGTGAGAACGAACAGGGTTTTCCTTCACAGCGGAGCAATACAGAGCCTGTATTCAAGTATGGTGCATTCTTCTTTACTTGAGTCACGAAAACGGATATACTTTCTCAAAATAAAGGGATCACATTAGAAAAAATATTAAAACGCACTATAATTAAGGGAAAAACTGTAAACAAGAAAGATAACACCAAATGCTCCGGTGTAATGAGCACGTCCTTTGAATGCCTTCCGACACAAAGAGCATAATTCAAAGTACATTTTTAGAAAAAAAAAAAAAGAAAATCAGCGAAAAATGGAAGGCCCTTTTGTAGGAAATCTGCGCATTTTTAAAGTATGGAATGCGAGTTGTGCCCTTCTTTTTGAGTGGAAGAAACTGAAAATAAAAAAAAACCCAAAAAAAACCTCAATCGGATTTTTACAATCCGTAAAACATCCACAAACAGAAAAAGCTTACGCCCACTTCTGAAGAAAAGCGTGTTACGAAAAACTACAAGTCATACTCTAAATTCTCCTCGGCGCTCATTGGCCAAACTTTGCGCCACAAAAATAAACTAACTAACTGACTAAATTCTCCTCATACTGAAAGATATCCGAGACAAACGGAATTTTTCGAATTGAATTCTTTGTTTTTTTTACTTGAGAGTTTAATGACAACCGCGAGCATCTGAATCGGCTACAAAAAAGGCATCTTTTTAAATTGGGGCCACTTGTTCGGGGGAGGGAAGAGAGCCAGTGTCTTAGCGCAGGCGCAATGCCCTTGCCGCATTCGGGATTCGAGCCGGGACTAATCTCGAAAGAAAGATCAGCATCCAGCGTGTAGGCCAGTGCGCCACTGTTGCAGTGTCAATCCATTTAAACAAGAGATAAAGAGGAATACGAAATATAATTTCAGGCTTTTGACCAGAAATCTCTGCTTTGTTTAAAGAAGAAAATGGGTGCAAAATGTTCCACATAATGGAGAGTATCCTACAAAGACCAGATTTTCCCAAGAGAGGTTTTGATTCAGAGAGAATTTTTCAAACAGAAATACATGCTGACGTTCCATCTCTGCATAAATGTGAATGCCACAACGCTGATTTAGTAGTATAAACCCTGGCTTCTGACCAATCGTACGAGATAGGTCCAGGTTGGAATCCCGGTGAGGCATGTATATTGTGTTTGTCGTATGGCAGTGGCTTTTCCCCTTCCCTGGAACCAGTGGCCCTAAATTACGGACGGGCGATTGCGTATTGTGCGCCGAGTTGCTCACGGTAGCCGTTAAACCCCTCTCCAAAAACAAAACAAAACAAAATAAAAAAGATCACAATAAATATGAATTACATGAAAGCAGAAGATTTGCGTAAAATTTGTTTTATAGCAAAAGTTTCGGTGTTAAAGTTATTGTTCAAATCGGGCTTTTAGAAGCAGTGATACCTGACCCCAAAATAAGTTTTTAATCGGGTTTCTAGAGCGCTGATACAGCTGCAATTGGAAATAGAAATATGTGCTTACTTCGTGTAGTGGCAAAATTGTTATACAAGAGAAATTAGGATTATGTGCAAAAAATTTTGCACGAGGAACGCTGTCAGAATAAGAAAAAAATTTCAAATTGTATCGTTAGAAGCAATATAAAAAAATACATTGAAGCCTCCTGGAGGAAAGGTTACGCCTTATTGTAAGCAGAAGAATATCTTTAAATGTTTTTTGTCATAAACGTTGTCTGATCGAAAAATACCTTTTTCAATTGAGTTTTTATGAACGCAGATACTGTTGAAAATACAACATAATGCATTTACGCCACATTGTAGCCAAAACATTCGATACAAAAAAAAAATGAAATTATAGCCAAAACGTTGTACACCAGGAACTCTATCCGGCTGAAAAAAAAATATTTTCAAATCGGACTTTTAAAGTAGAGATATCGGATGAAATGCAACTCACACATATTTACGCCCTTAGCTGGAAAACTGTGAATCATTTTACAAAGAAACTGCATGTAAAATGGTCTTCCCTGCAAATAGTATCGAAGGTGTAAAAGAGTTATTTTCAGTCAGATATTTAGAAGCAATTAGATGTCATAAAATGCATTTGAAATTGGGTAACACCTGCATTTATGCCCCCTAGAGGAGACGCTGTGCATTGGACAAAAACCAGTAGGCAAGAATCAGGCTTCTCAGTGTAAAAGAAAAAAAAATCAAATCGGACTAACAGTTGCAGAGTATCAACAGAAAGAGAGAGAGAGAGAGAGACGAGATCACATGGTGGACAAAAACACATAATTATTTTTTCAAAAGACGTTTTAAAAAATGTTTAAACGTTTTGTTCATCTCGCCTTAATAACACAAATGCCACTTCATACTGCGGCGCACAGGCTCACAAAGAACAATCGACTGCGATAAAGAAAAGAAACAAGTAGAACAGGTCCGTCCATTAAACTAGAAACTAATGCCTCATTGTGAAAACACTTGACTCAATGTGATGCGTACATAAACATTATTTACTTATTAACATTTATTTCAATTCCTTACCCTCTGTGGCATATATGCTTTAATTTAACTTGTAAGTTTAACCGTTTGCTCATATTTAAAATATATTATTTCTGGTTACCTCTTATTACTTAACGCCATATCTCCCAAAAGAGCTTACTTTTCCTGTAACTCCTGGAAGGCAGTCACGTCAAAAAGCCCATTGTGTGAGCAGTAGGGTGGCATGTGTAATTCAGCTATCGAGCTTATGACTCGTTGTTGTTTTGTTAACATGCTGTAATTTCTTTGAAGCCGAGTTATTGTTGTCAGAAAAAGCGTTTGCTAATATAATTTCCTTGATTTAGTTGTTAAAAGTTCTGCAGTATTAAACAACGAGTTTCCCTTTTCGTTTCTTCAACTACAAGTGTTTACGTTTGGAGACGTGGGTAATGGTAAGGGCATTAAAGGAAGGTACTGTAAGATCAAATTATCTTGTTAATTATCTTTTGTCTTCTGAAACTACAGATGTTGGCAAACAGAGGTTTGTGGAATCCAGCACCGCCATAAATACTGACAAGATGAAGTCCCCGACCAATTGCTATGACGAAAACGGGATCATTCTGATAGGTGTTCAAAACCGCTGCTATTTGCGCTGCCGTGGTCTTGTGCTTCCGTTGTACGATCCATTCCAACGTTCGCCTATGCCTATCTGGCATCTTCGTATGGTGTCCACGATTTGCACGTAAAGAGCGGGAAAATGGTTATACTTTTAAATGTTGATTTAATTACAAGGGTAATTTTTTGCTATTTTTATATAAATTTAGAAAGCAAAACGCGCAGCAGGACATATTATTGTCATATAATAAAAAATGTCTTTATGAGAAATAGGAAACGCATCTCAGAAACATTCCCCAATTTTTTTAAATTAAAAATTGAAAACCATTATGCTTTAAAAATTCTGGTGGAGTTTATGAAGATTATTCCAGCTGGTTTACGAATTATAATTCCAACACGCTGCTATGGTGCAGATACAAAGAAACGTGGCGATTAGGTAGTCTTACGATGGCGATTTGGACAGTGACGTCACAGAGCAATCGCCGGAAGTGCAGGACAAGCATAGCCTTGTCATCTACTAACCTGGACTTCAGAACAGCTGTTTTACCTTCGCCTGTTGTAGTAGTACGCATGATAGCCGACATGATACCACACCCTGTTATATACCTCACGTCACGGGTGACGTCGTCCCTGTGATTTGAATGCGGCGCATTTTGTGTACTCCATTCGCTGTCGGGGTTTCCATTATTTTGATAAACTCCTGTTTTAATATATTTTGGGAAAGGACAAAGGCCGCCCCGGTGGCGCAGTGGTCAAAGCGATGGCCTCTGATCATTCGTCCGAACGGGGTCCGGGTTCGAATCCCGGTGAGGCATGGATGTTGTGTTTGTCATACGGCACTGGCTCTCTCTCTTCCCTGGAACCAGTGACCCTAAATTAAGGACGGGCGACTGCTTATAGCTCATTGAGTTGCTCACGGTGGTCGTTAAAAATCCAATCAAAAAAAAAAAAAAAAAAAAAAACAAGGACAAAGAATGCACGAGGCATAGAGTTATGGACATTGAGCTCCCTAACTGCATAGGTAACTAGGCACCGAGGAGAAGAAACTAAAAAAGGAGTTGACGCGATACAGAAAACAATGGAAAGGGAGAATTCGCAAAGGCGAATTCATTTAAATGAGTAACTGGTCATGCTACAGGATAAAATAAGAAAATCTCTGCTTTAAGGACGCAATGTATAACGTCATAAAATCTTCTCAAGATCACTCATTGTAGCGGCTATTAATTTATTTCCAAAAATAAATAATTAAGATCAAAATCCATGTGTTGTCCCTTAACCCATTCAGAAAAGACTTTATTTGACTCTATCTGATGTTTTCTTATGGTCCGATAGTAACTGCTTAAGGCTGTCTTTGAATGAGTGTTAAGGTTCCTCTTCTGCGATAGATGGCGCAAAAAATCACTCCTTGGGCGGGGCTTTTACGTCTTGAGGGACTGTCCCAGAAGTTGGCGTCCGCGAATCACTGCAGACCTCGCCATATTCAGAATGGAAGCGGTCTCTCGATGGCTCCACAATGAAAAGACAAAATACGCAGTGTTACGTTTTAACCAATAACGTTGTTTGGGGTGGAGCTTAGTAGGTAGGCGGAGTTTTTATAGCTCAAAGCCATGGATCCCCTGCTAATGTACACATTTTCTCTTTAAAAAATAAACGTACAGTAGGATTTATGATAATTTCTGTGAGACAAGATTCCAGTCTCATTTTTGGCCCCATTCAATTATTTTTATTTGGCCTAGATAATTAAAAAGAATCAAAGAGAAATGAGAGATTTCGTTTCTTCCAGACAGAAACACTGCTATGCTAACTTATCGCGCCATCTAGCGCCCAAATTGGAATACTTTCGAGTCAGATAAATTGAATTTTAGGTCGTTTTTATTTGTGCTCAAAATTTCAAACACTACAAAGTAATAGTCTTCGAGAAAATGTGTTCAAAAGAATTTACATTGCAGATATAGGATGGAATTTCTCTTACACTCATTTAAACACAGCCTTAAGATTATGAATTATATTATTCCCTAACTGTTAGAAGAATCCTGTAGGTAAGGATTTGTCTGTTTTATTGAAAAACGAAATTAAAACGAAAAAAAAAAAAGTGTAGGAAGGAAGACTTAGAACTGCGAAAATAAAAACAAGTTTAAATATTCGTGATCGATTGCGAAACAGACAGACCTTCGAATGATGCTACAGAAAGAAAAATGCCGGAAGGAGTAAAAGTAACCAGAATCGTGAATTCAGTTCTCTGGAGTAAAAACAGCGTTGAAAACAGATTCACATTTTTGGAGTGTTTGCCAAGAGCGTTATTTTTTGTTCAATAGAGGCATGAACAGTGAAGTGGGAACAAATCAATTTTCTGGCTGCAGAGATGGGCATTTGACGACGAACGGAAAGAAAGTTAGCCTTCAAAAAGCAAGAAATGAGGAAATAAAAGTTTAACAGACGTCGGTAAAAGTTTAATTTAATTTTTCGAGAAGAAACAACAAATGTTATGGAAATGTTAAACACATGAATAGGGACTGAAACCATTTTGAGCAAAGAACAGAAAGGCAAAGAAGTCGTAGATAGCGAAAGAAAGATTTTGATTGTTTTTTTGTTTGGAGGTTTAGCGATCTCCATGAGCGGCCCAGCTGGCTAAAGTTAGTGGCCCAGCTGGCTATAGTTAGTGGCCCCTTGCCCGCCTCTGGTTTGGGACTACTGGCTGCTGCGAGGTGACAGTACGATAGGGCCGAAGCACCATCCATTCCTCATCTTGGGTTCGAGCCCGAACCTATGTCGGACGAATGATTAGAAGCCAACGTTTCGTACCGCTCCGAAGGCAGGAAGGTTTTCAAAGGAAAAGTAAGATTTAGAAGTTGAAGACTTAAAACTAAACTGAAAATCATATGACAAATTTTATAACTTGCGTTAATATATGGAAAATCCATGTACTACGGAAGAATTCCGAAAGTAAAATCTTTTGTAGAGTGAATCAACGACATACAACAATATAACGCAAAGGATTACACTTCTCAGCTGTTACCATAAGAGATGCCATATGCTGTGATGGTCCAAAGATTCATATGTGCTATAAATAAATACAAACACCGCGCGGTTTGTCAGATATAGGCACCGACATACAAAATAAAGCATATGGACAGAAAAATGTGTGACTTACATAAAATACATATAACGATAGAGCTTACACTACTGTTTGTGGAAATTGCAACACCATGAAGTACTTCTGGTATTAGCTTGAAACTTACAGGATGTGTACAACAGGTTGGGACATGCAAATGATTAACATGTCAGTGAAATGTGCATGTGGTTCTGGAGCAGCGCCCTCTGAATTGTCCAGTCTTGGGTATTAAGAGCTGATTCAAATGAGATGTTGCACTCAGTGAATAGCCGACATTTCGTTGAAAGGGTGTTTCTTGTGTCTCACTACGCCACGTCACCGAAGGTCGCATTATGAACACCTGACGGACTTTGAGCAAGGAACAAATGTTGGGATGAGAGAAGCTGGATTTTTCTACCGCGAAATTGTCACTTGTATAGGACGAAACACCAATACAGTGCTGCGAACGTGGCTTCAGTGGACAGATGAGACTTGGACCCACAAAAAGCCGGGAAATGGACCGCAAAATCGCACGACTGCTCGGGATAACGGACACCTCTACCGCATGGTAGTGAGTGTTCGCACAGTGCAGAACCGTCATAGGTCAGGATTTGTCTTCCAGCCCAGTTCAACGTCGTCTGCTTAACAGAAGACTGGTCGCTAGCAGCCCATTGCTGCGCATTCCTTTGACTTTCAACCACAGAAGCCTCAGAATGCAATGAGGTCTCGAACACAGACATTGGCGCGCTGATTGGTAACAGGTTGTGTTTTCTGACGAGTCCCAATTCAACTTGATGCACCATGATGGTTTCATACGTGTTGTAAGATACCGTGGTGAACGGCACTTTGCAGCATCATAGCAACCCAACGCCAAGCATCATGGTTTTTGGGCTCCACTGGGCTCAATTCGCGATCTCGCCTGATACGAATTGAAGGAACTCTCAACAGCCAGAAGTACATCACGGATGTTTTAGAGGCAGAGGTGATATCGTTCCTTCAGAGTTGTGCTGGCGCTGTATTCCAGCAGGAGAATGGTCAGGGTGATGTAGCTCACAATGCCTAAAACGTCTTCCATGTACTGCTGATACCGCTTCTTCCATGGCCTGCACATTCACCTGATATGTCCCCGGTCGAACATGTCTGAGACATGGTAGCTAAGTGACTGGCCTGTCAAGCGCCTCTGCCATGCACTACAAATGACCTGTGGTGTCGCATAGAAGCAGCATGGCAGGACGATATCGATAACCTCTTCCATTCAATGCTACAACATGTAGAGGCTGTTATTATTGTTCGAGGTGGCTACACACGATATTGAGTTTTGAAACGAATAAATCTTACAAATGTAATCAGTAATCTCCTGTAGCGTGACGAAGCTGTGGTATAAATATTATTTGAACAGCGGGATTCTTTGTTGGAGTTGCGTTTTTCACACACTGTAGTTTACATTAAGTACATAAAAACAAAAGGATGAATAGAAGCCTTCACCGAACACATTATTTTTGGACTCACAGAATATTTTGAAACTAATCATGATGAATTAAAGAAGAAAAAATGACAAAGGTCACACATAGGTATAAGCGCAGGCATGCACGCGTGCTAACATTTAATCTCATACACGCGCAACCGAACTCACGCAAGCATTCTCGCACACGCATACGAAACACACGAATATTGAGAGAGTATGTACTTCAAATGACGCCGAGATCTTTACGAGCAAAACCACCATTTTACAAAACCTCGCATTTCGGAATGAAATCGGATGAAAAAATAAAAACGATTTGCGTGGGTTCTTGCAGCAGTTTAAGGGGAATATATGCAAAGAGATCGACGTTTAATAATAACAACGTTGAGATCAACAAGTCTTTGGGCAAAGAAAAAGGAAGAAAATACCAATGGGATTGAAGATTTCGAGAGAAACAACATTAAGCATATCTCAAAAAATATGTATTTAGAAATAGTTTGCATCTTTACAATAATACGAATATGTAAAAACCTTCTTTGTACTGCTGCGTAAGGTCATGCTTGAGATCTATAGTACAATGCGTAGTTCTCAGAGTTTGCGCTAAGTGATTTTCTGTAGTCGAGTAAAATAAGAATTACACGTAAATGTGCAAAAAAATAATATAGAAATTGTTATTTAATTACTTTCTTCTGTTGTAGTGGAATACTGAAATCATAAAGAAATTGACACTGATTAGTTTTTAGCATATCTTATCACATATAAAGGCATTACAAAAATTACATGCTTCTGGTAACCCTTTGTCTGTCAGCACGTAGCTAAGCAATATTTGCTTCTTTAAGCTTCACCTAAAGAACTCCTTTTCCGCCTGATAACTACACCTCAAGGACGAGGATCCTCGCATTTTCCAATTTTCCCAATGCACAGTTTTCCCGCTAGGTGACATAAAAATAATTCGATATTTAGCATGATAATTTCATTTTAAAAATTGCAGTAGAAAAATTCTTTTTGTATTGGATACTTGGAACTAAAGTCAAAACGTAGCTTGCACTATTCACTTTGTGCTGTTAGATTACCAATCTATTTAAATACTTGTTTATAGGAGGAAGCGTCAATGCGCCTTTGCATTTGGAGTAATATTTGTGATATTCCAGACCCATTTGAAGATTTTTTCCATCAGATAGCTGCAGCTACTATCGAAATTTATCATGAATTATCACTCATTTTAAGTAGATGCAGCAATTTTTCAGTGACTAAAATTAACACTGTTTACTTTGCACTGAATCTCAGCTTTAAAAAATCGGACTGGAAAGATTGTTTTACCATCCTATGACTGCTATCCGGCCCTTATTTAGAGACGTTTTCTAGGGAAAGGGCAAAGCGATGGAAGAAACACACCAAACATACTCGAACACGATTCCAGCTCAGACGAATGACCAATCAGCCGGTGCCTTAAATCCCTGTTTCGCATCTGTTACCCACATATGCATCGAAACGCTGCATTAATATTTATTACGATATCTCAGCTTTTAGAAATGTCATTTGACACATTCCTTCTCCAAAGACCCGCTGGTACTATGGGTAGATTATCCGCAGATTCTGAGTTCTTCTGTGTAAAAATAATTCCGACGACGCTAATATAAACATTTTAAAATAAGAAGTGAAAATATACATTTGATTTCTAATGGTATTTGCTACCACAAATTAGATTGAAAAAATTGCCTGTTTTTTTTTTGCAATGTTAGAATATGACCAAAATCTAAAACATATTGTCTCGAAATTTTTTATTGTATAAAAACTACTAAAAGTAAACTTTAAAGTACTTTTAGCGTACAAACGTTCCAGACTTTCCATCAGAGGCTGATCTCATTACACGGCAGTATTTGATTGCATCATCCTTTTTTATCTTTTTCAGTGCATGCCAAAAGCAAATAAAATACCCATCTGGCGCATGTAGGTGTGGAGTTATATGTGAGACACCATGTAGATGCGAAAACAAAATTTATCAACGTTTTCTCTCCATGTTAGGCAAATTTAATTGGAGTGGGTTTTTTTCAGTAAATCACAAAGTTGCACTAACCAGTTGTACTGAATTTTTCTTTCCCATTTCCATTAGCGACATTGTGACTTACCCAACTGCTGACACCAAGTTCTCTCCCTCAGCAACGTTACCAGGAGCGGACTGCCCCACCGGGACATTTCCCGGTGGACCACTCGAGAAATGGCCCACTGTCTCGTATCCTCTTTGTCTGCATTGTTTCGGAAGAAAGAATGAGGATGTAGCAGACACGTGACTTTCAGTATGGCAACTAGATTTAGTAACGTAAGTGAAGGACAACCAGTCCCCGTTGAAATGATGGCGTCTTACTTTGAAAGTTTAATTTCCGAGTACAAAAAGCGGGACGGGGAAGTAAATTAAAGAGATTGAAGGAAAAGATCCCAATGCACTGAATGCAAGTATCTTGGAAGATGACGCGAAAAGTTTTCCGTAGGTGCAAATAGTAAATGTTTTCTATTACTTCGTCTGTGGTCGAGTGCCTTTACCGCAGAACAGTTCGAGGCATATAAAAGTCTCAAACAATATAACAATTTCTTATCGTGGATATACTTTTACATGGTAATTTAGGGAGATCACTATTTAGTGAGCAATTAGTAATTTAGTGAGGAAATAGGTACACTGCCTTAATACACTGCTGGCCACTCAAAATGCAACACCAAGAAGGAAGCATCCGATTGGCCTGAAATTCGAAGCATGCGTCGCCCGCGAGAGGATATGCAAACGATTAGCACTGCAGGGCATATGCAAATAATGTGCGCCCGGTACGCCACCGAGAAGCACTATAAGAAGGGTGCACAGAAGGCGTGGTGTAAGTAGTAGAAGTGAGTTGTGCTGCCGGACCTGTGCGTGGGAAGCTTCCTGATGCCTCGTCGCAGAATACGACAGTCATTACAGCACGTTCCGGAGTTCGACAGGGGACGAATAGTGGCTTATCGCGACAGCGGTTTATCGTACCGAGATATCAGCGCCCGTGTGGGACGACATCCAGCCATAGTGAGCGAGTATGGATTCGGTGGGTGCAGGAAGGACGGACGGACCGACGTGAGTGATTGCCGCAGCCGCGGTACACCACCAAACGAGAGGACCGGCATGTTGTGCGGCGGGCATTGACGGCTCACACCGCCACATCACGAACGTTAGCGCAGGAATTAGGCTGTGTTGCGGAACAACCTGTGTCAGCACGTACCGTTCGACGTCGTCTGCAGGAGCGGGGACTTGTCGCACGGCGCCCATTGCTCCGATTACCATTGACGTTACACCACCGGCGAGTGGGGCGGCAGTGGGCCGTTGAACGCCGCACCTGGACTACGGAATGGCACGACATTGTCTTCTGCGACGAATCCCGCTTCTGCCTGCAACACCACGATGGTCGGATCCCGTGTGGCGGCACCGCAGCGCGAGACTGTATGACGCCTGCATTATGCATCGCCATACCGGTCCGTCGCCTGGAGTTAGTGTTTGGAGCGCAATTGGATATGACACCCGCAACCCTCTGGTACGCATCACCGGCACACTCAACAGCCATCGCTACATCTCCGACGTTTTGGAGCCTGTAGTCCTCCCTTACCTGCAGGACCTGCCAGGAGCCACGGTTCAACAGGACAATGCGCGCCCGCCAACGTGTGAAAGCATCGTGCAACAATTCGTCACGGCCCACTAGGTGTCACTGCTGCCGTGGACCGCCTGTTCTCTCGATATGTCGCCCATCAAGCACGTCTGGTCGCCGATCCGCAACCGAGTGGCCCGGCAAGCACCACCCGCGGCTACGCCTGATGAACTGTGGAAACGTGTGGAAGCAGCCTGGACAGACACACCCCAAGCCCACATCCAAAGCTTCTTTCGTTCGATGCCACGGCGTGTAGCGGCCGTTATTGCCAGACATGGGGGCCACACAATGTATTGATGTCTGCGTGTTCCGCAAGTCGCACAGGCCTGTAAGTTCAATCGTTTCATCTTCGTATCTGTTGTTATGTGTCCAGTAAATCTGGCTTTGGTATCTCGGGTCCTTCTTGGTGTTGCATTTTGGGTGGCCAGCAGTGTATGTAAGGTTCTCTGCCCTCCGAGGTGCAGAGCCCTGGGTAAAAAGTTAAGTTTTCGGCCTTTCCAGGAATCACTGATTTCTAGATAAAACTGACCCTTGAAAGGGACTCTGCCTTTTGGAGAGTTTAACTCTTCAATGAAAAATTTTTTCTAAGCTCTGGGAAGCGCTTTCCAAGATTTAGAAACATTTAGAGCAAAATCTCGTTTTTCACGCAAGATTGCGGTGAAAAAAAACGATATTTCTGCTAGGATTTGCGCCCTAATTTATTTATCCAGAAATAAATTTAGCAGCAAATTCCTGGTCTGTAAACATCCCTAGACACAGAAAAGAATTTTATTTGGACGATAATTTTAGCCAATATTTGCATTTTCCCGCAAAAGCAGATCCAGATAACAATCTAGGTGTACTAAAAATAAAATCAGCGGTGGTTTAGAGAGGAAATATCATACAGAACAAACTAGTAAAGTAAAAAAACTCCAACACCGACAGCCAAATAACCTTAAAGGTGAAAAGCCGGAAACTCGCAAAAAAAAGTAAGTCAGGGCGACAGTGTTTTCGAGCTCTCCTAAAAAGATCCAGAACATCCAAAGAGATGTGATTCTGACTAAAAGTTAGGTTGGCTAACAAATTAACTTTTACCTCTATAAAAAGTTTCAACATCTCCTTCCCTAGGTCCATCAGCAACCCTCTGAACAGAAGTCCCTGGAGGTGAAAAACCCACGTGCACAGAAGTGCCGATTGAGTACCGAAGCGTTGATTTAAGAAAACTTTTAACTAAGAGACAAACTCTAAAAGGTGTTCTACAAGAAAACTGTCAGTAGCAATAAAACCTATGCAAAAAAACAGCCAACACCTTTTAAATTCAACTTGGAAATTTGGAATCAACGAGTTAAACGCCTGATCCAATAAATGCAAGCACTGCACGCCAACAGCATTTGAACAAGTCAAAGATACTTACCAGAAATCACTGATTTCTGGATAAAACCAATCATTAAAGGGTTCTATACCTTTGAAAAGTCTAATTCTTCAATAAAAAAGTGTTTTCTAAGCTCTGGGAAGCGATCTCCCTTTCTTTTGACAGATAAGCGAATTTTTTCGGTACTGCGTTTAGAAACAGCAGCTGGCAGCCTGAAAAAGAACTTCCAAAGGTACTCCTCTACATCGCAATTAATAATGCCACAAAATCTAGGGATTTGGGCTTCCAATCTTTATAAACACTAACAGCTAATGATTGCACATTACACATTATCTACACGACAGCCAGCTATGCTTGTCCTTCAAGAACTTGCAGAGACTGCTGCCACTTCATTTAAACTTTTCGATGACGTCACGTGCTACATCCTCATAATTATTTCGGCATTCATGAATAAGAATCGTTAACTTCGTTTAAAGTTTATTATCTGTCTGTAAAGTTATTGTCTTAAAACGAATTGGCGTTTCATTCTGTCTATATATACACTCATCCCCCCAAAAAATAGTTGCACACAGAAGAAAGCAACCGACAGGAATGAAATTTGGTGGGTAGGCTTGACATCGTGAGACATGCAAATGATTCAAGTATCACGCTCGGTAGCGCATGTGACGCAAGCCAGGGGGGGCTCGTCGCGCTGTGACTGTCCGGCTATATAAAGTCGTCCCGTTGTGAGTGTTTGCCATTCTGACTCGTGCTGTTGTGTTGGTTGTATCCTTTGCAAGTGAAGTATGCCTCGGAGAAATGTTCGAAAGCAATTCGAGCAGTTGGAGGAGTTCGACAGGGGCCGCATCATCGGGCTCCGGGAAGCGAGATGGTCTTATCGCCGTGTTGCGCGCCATATCAGTCGTGCGGATATCACCATAGCACGCTGTTGGTTGCAGTAAATAGAACAAGGCACGCTGCAGCGACAGGAAGGGTCTGGACGACCTAGACGAATCACGGAGAGAGAGGACCGACAAATTGTCCGACATGCGCGGAGTGACCCAACAGTCACGATTGCGGATATTGTGCGAGCAGTGGTGCCCTCCATGCATCGTTCGATTAGTGCCAGCACCATTGGCAGACGGCGGCACGACGTAGGACTACACGAACGCAGACCATTACGACGATTGCCCTTAACGCCACTGCATCGTTGCCAAAGACTACACTGGTATCGTGCCAGACTGTCATGGAACCACTCAAAATGGCAGCTGGTGATCTTCAGTGACGTGTCCCGCTTTTGTCTTGGAGGAGACAAACCAACCAATCCGTGTGTGGAGGCACCGTGGTCAGCGCCAAGATGAACGGTTTGTTGTCAAGCGTCACACAACCAGAATGCCTAATGTCATGGTGTGGGGTGCAATTGCCTACGATGCCAGATCACCTTTGGGGTTCATTACTGGCACTTTGACAGCCCAACGTTACGTTAATGATGTCTTGCAATCAGTGGCCCTATCTTTTCTGACCGCTCACTCCGGTGCGATTTTCCAACAGGACAGCGCTCGTCCGCATACTGCTGCTGTCTAGAGAGCTTGCTTTGAAGGGACTGACACTCTGCCATGGCCAGCCGCATCGCCGATTGAAAATGTGTGTGATGCTATTGAATGCACTATCCCCACTCCATTCCTACCGCACAATCTGCAGGAACTGCGTGAGAAGATTCAAGCTGCATGGGATGGCTTATCGTAGGACACCATTAGGAACCTGTACAACCCTATGCCGAGACGTCTGACATGCTGTGTGATCAAACATGGCGGCCCGACGCCATTAGTGAGAGACACTACTTATTGGCGTGTAGCTTAATAACTAACCATATCCTTTTCAATGTTTAATAATTTATTGTTCCTGGTAACCGTTACCTTCCTCCGGAATAGCATTGCAATGCAACACGTCCTTCTGGGTGGAACTATGTTTTTAACGACGAGGGTATATATGTTGGAAATTTGCTCAAAAATACCAAAATTCTCTCCAATTTAGGGGGAAATGTGCTACCGACCAAGCACGGTGTTATAAATAAATTAAGTTAACTACTGTTAAGCGTACGTCAGTTGACTTGGAGACAAAGGGACATTGGTAGGTTCTACCCTCCCGTTTTGATCTTGAACGACGCACTAGTAGCAATTTTGATGGCCCTTCATCTCCACACGTGTTTTCACGTGCAGACCTAGGGTACAAAGCTATTCTCCGGCAGAGATGTTGAGAAATCCGTGTCACACCTTTATTTAGTTTAAAAGACACAACGCTTTATTAGTACTGGTTCATGGATTAAAATGGTAGTTCATGAGTCAAAATAGTGGGTCTATTCAAGGAGGTGATACGAATACCGTTGCGCAGGATCACTGATCAAATAAATAGTATTATCTGGTACAACACCCCATTTTGAGAATGGTTTGGTATGCTGCATTCAATCATGAAAGGATTTATACAATTATTTCACCCTTAAATTGTTGTTAAAATGTTTTCATTACTGAATGCACATGCATATTTCAGCAGTTCTCTTTCACCGAGGAGTTATCAGAATTTTTTCCATGAGGGAATATATGAGATGTTCCTCAGTGGGTATATGTGTTTCGGTAGTGGACTACAAGACTAAAATTTCCAGCCTGGTTTCGCCGACTCAATCCGCTCCTGAACATTACTATAATTATTGCACTTAAAGATTTCCAAATGTTTCTAGTAATATGAACTTCTTCCATCACCATGTCAGGTAGAAATATGCCATATGAATTTCATGATATATTTAACACTGCGAACGTTTTTACAGTCAGAAAAACGATTTCCATTAACTGAAAGAAGTATTGACTTTGTCTGTGCGTGACAAAAAACTAAAAGAATGGAAAACAAATTTCTGAAAATCTATTCACTATTTACTACTTTTGCTTGCTATGAACTGCTATGTACATCCGTTTTGTTTAGATGCCGAAGAATTTGAAATTTGTTGATTTTTTTTTTTTTTGATTGGAGGTTTAACGACCACCGCGAGCAACTCAATGGGCTATAAGCAGTCGCCCGTCCCTAATTTAGGGTCACTGGCTCCAGGGAAGGGAGAGAGCCAGCACCGTAAGACAAACACAACATCCATGCCTGACCGGGATTCGAACCCGGACCCCTTACGGACGAATGATCAGAGGCCAGCGCCTTAGACCACTGCGCCACCGGGGCGGCGAAATTTGTTGATTATCCCATTAGAATTTTTTTTTTTTTTTTTTTTTTTGATTGGAGGTTTAACGACCACCGTGAGCAACTCAAATGGGCCATAAGCAGTCGCCCGTCCCTAATTTAGGGTCACTGGTTCCAGGGAAGGGAGAGAGCCAGTGCCGTAAGACAAACACAACATCCATGCCTGACCGGGATTCGAACCCGGACCCCTTACGGACGAATGATCAGAGGCCATCGCTTAGACCACTGCGCCACCGGGGCGGCCCATTAGAATTTGCGATGTCGTGTTAATTTAAGTAAATGATGTAAGGAAATTAGTGAAAATGTGCTAGTATATGGACATTAAAATCATCTGATGTTTTTTTCAGTTTGATTGTTTAACGACCACCATGAAAAACTGAATAGGTTAAAGGCAGTCTCCGGTCCTGAATTTAGGGCCGCTGGTTCCAGGGAAGGGAGAGAACCAGTGCTTCTGACAAACACAACAACATTGCCTCACAAGATGCGAACCCGAACTCTTCTCGTACGAATGGTCAGAAGGCAGTGCTTAGCAGCCATTCGATGGTAAAACAATCTTCCCAGTCCGATGTTCAAAATCTGAGATAAAGTAAAAAGTGGTAATTTCAGTCACTTGGTTAAAATTGCTGCATCTACTTAATATAGGTGGAAAATTCATGTGAAAGTTTACTAGCAACAACAGTTATCCCGTGGAAAAAAGTTTCACTGGTAAAAACACATGTACGTGGTGTACAAATGAGTTTTAAAGCGTTGACATATACTGCTAATTTACACATTCCGCCACATTGTTGTCATGTGACCGTAACTGGTCCAGAGAATAAAATATGACACAGAAGTTATGCCCAACAGTCAAACGCACTTGCACATCGGTAGGCGAAAGATGGCAAGCGATACTGCATTTATTCGGCACTGTGTTCGTTACAAATTTCATCAAGGAAAAAGTGCTGCAAAAGCATGTGCATTGATCTTTTCTGTTCTGGGGGAGACTATTCTATCAAAAAGTGCGTGCGAGTTTTGGTTTAAACGATTTAAAGCATGTAATTTTGATGTTAGCGGTTGAGAACGTAGCGGAGCCCGCAGAAGGTTGCACACGAGGAACTGCAAGCATTGCTGGATGAAGATTCGTCTCAAACGCAAAAATGAACTAGCTGAACAACTAGGGGTAACTCAATAAACCACTTCCAATCGTTTACGCGCAGTGGGAAAGATTCAGAAGGAAGGAAAATGTACGCCACGTGACCTGAGCCAGAAGAACAAGGATGAGTGTGTCATGAAGTGTTTGAATCTGTTGAATAAACAACACAGAAAGTATTTCTGTGGAAAATCATTACGAGTGATGAAAAGTGGATATGGTACGGCAATCCCAAATGCAAGACATCTGGGTAGACCCCGGTGAAGCAACGACTTCGACACCGAAACGCAATATTTTTTTTTTTGATTGGAGGTTTAACGACCACCGTGAGCAACTCAATGGGCTATAAGCAGTCGCCCGTCCCTAATTTAGGGTCACTGGTTCCAGGGAAGGGAGAGAACCAGTGCCGTAAGACAAACACAGCATCCATGCCTCACCGGGATTCGAACCCGGACCCCTTTTGGACGAATGATCAGAGGCCATCGCTTAGACCACTGCGCCACCGGGAACGCAATATTCACTCCTATAATGTTCCACTGTGAATCTGGTGAGATATGAAGGGTGTGCTCTGTTATGAACTATTGGAACATGATCAAACTGTTACTACTGATTGCTACAAGCAACAATTGCTGCGATTGAACCAGGACATTTGTCGCAAACGTCCATTCACAGGCAAAAGATTGCGTCCCGTGAAATTACTGCATGGCAATTCTAGGCCGCATGTCTCGAAATCGGTCAAGGAAACGTTATTGACGCTTGGCTGGGAAGTTTTGGAGTACCTGGTGCATAGTTCCGACATAGCCTCTTCAGACTATCATTTGTTCCGATCGATGTAACATGGTTTGTCTGTTGTACGGTTCCGGACATGTGACGAAGTGCAAAAATGGGTTGACGACTTCATCGCATCACACGACGAAGTATTCTTCATGGCTGGAATCCGTCAGCTGGCCGACCGATGGCGAAAGGTGATAGATAATGCCCACGCATATTTTGATTCGCAAAGGTATGGTTTTTTCTCTCAAATTACAAGTTGCGTTGTCTTAAAATGCTTTAAAACCTATTTGAGCACCTAATAGTATTCCAAATGCAAAATGTAGCGGATCTGATGATGCATTATCAATCAGTTTAACAAATGCTATCAGCAGCATAGATTTATTCAAAGCTCTCATTTGAAGAGATTGTACAATGTTGCTTCTATATCTGATGACCAAAGAAATGATACTTTGATATGATAAATGAAATAAAGTTTGTTTACTGAAAAACTGCATATAAGCTTAGATCAATTAATCCCCATATACGGACAATGTGAACATAGGTAACAGTATACCCAAAAGTAACCTAATACTGCACCACATGTTCCGTGCTGGTAAGAAAAAACATGTTTTAGTAGTATACGCACAGCGGAAGTATAGCGTGCTAGATACGCATGCCCAAACAAACGGGAAGAAGGAGAATCCCGTACCTGGACAGCTAGGCGAGAAAAGGCATAGCAGGCAGAGGCAGAGATTTCTGGCTAGTCATCTGACTTGAGCCATGGTTCGACTTCTGGATTCGATATGGGTGGTGAATTTGTTCTGCGGAGCTGGATCTCTCCCTTCTCTGAAACTAGGGTTCCGAAATTTGGGACGGGCGACTGCTTATAGTACTTGCAGTTCCTCATGTTGGTTGTTAAATTCCGAAACAACAACAAAAAATATGGATACGTAATCAGGGACGTATTTTTACTTCCGGTCGTTGCTAACACGATGGATCACAGACAGGAGCGCTGGTACGTTTGGCCCACGCGCTTTCAATGTCTATGTTATCTTTGACTACAGTACACATCCCAGCACACATTGCCTGATACACTGATATAATTATTTAACCTGCGCATGTAAAACTTACCGCAAGGTCCTCGTGATCCAACCATAACGTACTGCTCGTTTTTACAAGATGCCATCCTCATTTCGCATTCATTTGCGTAAGTATTTCCATCTGTGCCACAGACAACGGAGTCAACCTGCAAATAGGAAATTAAATCGTCATGAAAGGTTATTAAAATGTGTAATGTGTTTTGCATACATCATATAATAGCAAAGTTCTAGTATTGGAATTTTACTTTGCCAGTCTTTTTTCAAAATTTACATACCTTTGTAGCCTATATAGCATTTGCAGGTAGGTGTAAAACTGTAAGTGTCACATTATGCGAGCCCCTGATGATATGTGAATACTAAACGCCAAAATTCGCTTATCAAATATGACGTATACTTCAAATTCAGTCTTCCCTTTGTTTCAGACTTCTGTCAAGTGTTTGCCGTCACTTATCGCAAATAACGCAAGGCTACCTCCCATGGCCCACGCAACACTTTCTAACGGCGCGCGAGTCGCGAGACGTTGCCCACAAAGGAAATTTTAATATATATATATGGGTATCGTTCACTTGATCGAAAGGTCACTTGACCGAAAATCTCTTGATCGAAAGGTACATTTCATTTCATTCTTATCATTTCATTTCATTTCATTTATTGCATTTTAGTTGTTACAGACACGGTATTACGTAATCATAAATATATAGCACACATTATATTTTTGTAACAACAGGGAATGAGGAGGCAAAAGGCCTGATACGCCTGACGTGCCCTCTTCTCCTAAAGCATCAAAATTTTCATGAAAAAAAAAATAAAAAAAAAATCCATAAACAAGTCAAGTCCACACAATATCAAACACAGATAGGGTGGTACTATAAATTAATAAAGGTAATAATACATTATGAGCTTTTGGTTAGTAAGAAATACCTGAGTTTTTGTTTAAATATATTAATATTATTAAGTGATACAGTATCAGTAGGAAATGTATTCCATAATGCCGGACCAGTATAATTAACAAATGATCTAAATCGTTCTGTTAGTGGAAACATGGGGATTAGTGTTGTTTTTTGTCTCGTGGAATAATCATGACCACGAGTACTTATTGAAATTAAATCTTGGTAGTAACCATTTTTTATTCTCAAAAACATCAGTCTACTTATACTATAGATATGCAATTGTTGAATAGTTAGTACATTAAAATCATTTGGACGGAGTCTAGCCTGAAAGACTGTATTTGAAAATTGAGTATATTGTAATTTAAATTGTAATAGTCTCATGAATCTATTTTGTAACGACTGAAGTTTTTTCATATTATATAAGGTAGTCGATCCCCATACAGATATACAATAGATCAGATGAGACTGAATTAAAATATAGTATAATAAAATCATTAGTTTTGGGGTTAAATTGGCCACTGCACTACTAATAACCCCTATATTTCTTGAGATCTTATTAGATAGGTAGTCAACATGTGAATTAGATTTTAAATCATGCTGAATAATGATACGAAGATAATTATGATTTTGAACCACTTCTATAGATGATCCGAGTAAATTAATATTCTGAATTAAAGAAATAGGGATTGATTGACGTACTTGAAAAAATCATTACTTTTGTTTTGTTAATATTAATGGCCAGATCATTTTTAGTTAACCAATTAGTGATAGACATAAAACAGACTTGTAGTTGTCGCACCAGTGTCTCAACATCATTTCCATGTATTAATATGGTTGCATCATCTGCATATAAAATAATATCTGAATTGTGTAGACACGTACAGAAGTCATTAATATAAATATTAAATAATAATGGAGCAAGTAACGAGCCCTGAGGGACTCCTGAAATGACTGATTGTAAGTTAGATTTGGTATGTTCAATTTCTGTATATTGCTGGCGACCAGTGAGATAGTTTCTAAAGAGATTATGTAATGTACCCCGAATACCAAGTGCATACACTTTTGTTAATAATAAGTTATGATTTAAAATATCAAATGCTTTTGATAAATCAATGAAAAGTCCCAATGTAAATTTATTAATTATAGAATTAGATTGAATTTTATCTTTTAAGTGTAAAAGGGCGATTTCTGTTGAGGAATTTGGTAAAAAGCCAAATTGATTTGTGCAAAATTTTGTATTTTTCAATACAAGCAAATAATCTAACAAATAGTAATTTTTCAAAATTTTTAGCAAATATGGATAATTTAGCTAAAGGTCGATAGTTATTGATATCTGTCAAAGAACCCTTTTTAAAGACAGGAGTAATTTTTGCAATTTTTAACGAATCTGAGAAAATACCTGTAGCTAGAATGGAATTAAAAATGTATAATAGGGGAGTAACAATGAAAAAAGTTATAGTTTTTTAAATTTTGGGAAGAATATCATCTGGACCTGGTCCTGTATTTATGTTAATATTCTGCAGTTGGTAGATTAATTCGGTTCTAGTAATTTCCAAAGTATGCATTGAATTTAAGGTACATGAGTTGGAGTAATGAGGTAATTGTTGATCGTTCAGCTTAGGAAGTTGTTGTATTATACGTTGTGGTGATACAATAAAATGATTATTAAATTGATTAGCAATTTCAGTTTGATCAGTGATTTTGATGTTACCCCGAGTGAGGTGAATCGAAGTCTTTGGTACATTTCTATGACCTAATAATATGTTTAAGTGCTTCCAGGTTACTTTTGGATTATTTTTAGAAAAATATGAAAATAATAATATCTTTTTAATTTTTCTAATGTAGGAGTTAAGAATATTTCTAAATTTTTAAAAAATATTATAATCAATTTGTGACCTTGAATTTAAGAATTTATCTGATTAAGACAGTGCCTTGTTAGCCAAGGTTTCCGCTCTTCCCTGAATTTAGACGTGGTTCTTTTAAATGGTCCTTATTGTACAATCTCTTCAAAGTTATTTCAAATAAATTATACGCCACATCAGGATTAGGAATGTGCAATATTTCATCCCAGTTCGTATCTTGTACTAGGTTTATGAATAGATTCGTACTATTCTCATTAATAATTCGAGTGAAAGTATTTGTTGGTCTAGATGCTCGTACATCACTATATGTGTAAATTAAGAAAATTAGTAGATGATCACTGAAATGAAAATTAAGAATACCGGAAAAAATAAAGTCCCATGGTATATTTGTTATACATAGATCCAAAATTGAGGCCGTATATTGAGTTATTCTTGTAGCTGAAAAAATAGTGTTATAGAATCCTGCAGTAGCAATTGCACAATTAAATTCTCGCGGGTATGAAAGACCGAAAGGTCACTTCACCTAAAAGTTCATTTCATCGAAAGGACATTTGATCGAAAAGTTCATTTTACCGAAGGATTACTTTACCTAAAAGTTCATTACATCGAAAGATCATTTCACTGAATGGTCAGTTTATCGAAAACTTAGAATTTTGTTGTTGGAGATCTGTTGGAGTGTGGTGCGGGTTTTTGAAAAACTGGCAACCTAAATATTATCGGATTATATAAAAAATAGAATTTTAATTTCTATGAAACACCTCCTCATGAGTAGGTTTTTCGAAATTTAAGATTAATTACAAGGCCTAGAGATCTGTGCCTTTTTGTCAAATTTTAATCCCTCGAGCTTATATTCATAAGGGTTACATATCAAATCAAGTAAGCAATGTTCCAGTTTTACTCAACCACAAAACATTAATTTTTGACCGTAATCCTAGGTACACGCCATTTGAACAGATTTTAACCCTACTCATATTCTTAAGCATTACATAAAATGTAAAGTAAAATATGTTGCACTTTTGCTCAAGCCTAAAATATTAATTTTAAGACCTTGTAGGCCTAGATCTGGGAATTGTTAGCACATTTTAATCCTTCTTGTTCGTATTCATAAGGTTTACATAGCAAAACAAATTAATAATGTTGAATTTTTACCCAGACCCAAAACGTTGATTTTAAGGCCTTGGGCCTTGATTTGGGCCCTTTTAGTAAATTTTCAGCTACTGTGCTCATATTCATATGGGTTATACTGTATATATAAAGCCTGCGGTATTGAAGATGCATACATTAATATTATTAATAACATCTATGAAAATGCAAGTGCAAAGATTCGGTTGTTTGAGAATACAACACACATAAAAATTGGAAAGGGAGTGAGACAAGGTGACACCATATCTCCGAAGCTCTTTAATGCCACATTGGAGGGTCTCTTTCAGTCGCTGAGCTGGGAAAACAAGGGGATAAAGATTAATGGAGATTATCTAACCCACCTTCGTTTTGCTGATGACGTAGTCATTTTTGCAACTACCCCATCAGAGCTGCAGAGTATGATTCAGGAACTTGCTGACAAGAGTAAAGAAGTGGGATTAAAAATGAACTTTCAGAAGACAAAAGTGATGTTCAATGCTTTTTCAAGAAATGAGGATTTATCGATTGATGGAGAAAAGCTGGAGATAACAGACACGTACGTTTATCTTGGACAGCAGATATCAAGTGAGGGTCACATTGATGAAGAAATTAATCGGCGTACAAAACTTGCCTGGAGCTTTTGGAAGAAACAGCATAATTTTCAAGAGCAATATGCCATTATGGCTTAAAAGAAAAGTGTTTGATCAATGCATCCTTCCAGTGCTTACGTATGGTGCAGAGACGTGGACCTTAACTAAAAGAGACATACAAAGGCTGCAGACAACTCAAAGGAGCATGGAGAGGTGCATGCTTGGTGTAACTAGGAGAGATAAGAAGAGGAACTCGTGGATCGGAAAAATGACAAGAGTGGAAGACATCATGATCAGAGTTAAATCCCTGAAATGGCAATGGCGATGGACAGCCGAAATTTTAGATTGGATTCCAAGGAACAGGAAAGGAACCCGGAAGAAGACTACATGGGTGTTGGGTGGATGAAATTCGAAAGTATGCAGGAGTGACATGGAAGAGACTGGCACAAGACAGACCGTCGTGGAGGGAACTTGGGGAGACCTTCGTCCAGCAGTGGATTGATAATGGTTGACAATGATGATGATGATGATATATATATATATATATATATATATATATATATATATATATATATATATATATATATATATGGGTCTGGTTCATTTGCCTGACGTTTACTTCATCGAAGGGTGACTTGACCGAAAATCACTTCACCGAAAAGATTGTTTAACCGAATGATCACTTCATCGAAACGTTTTCTTCACCGAAGGGTCACTTGATCGAAAGGTACATTTCACCGAAGGGTCACTTGATCGAAAAGTTCATTTCACCGAAATGTCTCTTTACCTAAAAGTTCATTTCATCGAAAGGTCATTTCATCGAAGGGTCAGTTTATCGAAAACTTTGGATTTCATTACAGGATCTGTTGAAGCATGGTGCAAGTTTGGCAGACAGACCTCCGAAACGTTAGGGATCACACTCAAATTGCATTTTGATTTCTCCGTGTCATAGAAAACTCAAAGATTTAGTTTTAAGACAAAAATAATTAATTTTAAGTCCCTAGGCCTCGGCTTAGGACTTCTTAGCAAATTTTAATCACGCTCATGAGGTTTACATAAAAGTCATGTTCAGTGCTCATGTTCATAAGGTTTACATAAAAAGTAAAATTAATAACGTTGCACATTTTTTCAGGCAAAAAGAATAAATTTTAGGTCCCTAGGCCTCGGCTTAGGCCTTTTTAACAAATTTTAATCGTGCGTGCTCAAAAGGAGCCATGAAATCGATTTTTCAATCTAGGGCCCTAAAATTGATTCTCTTTGCCTGAAAAAATTTGCAACATATTAACTTGACTTTTTATGTAAACCTTATGAACATGAGCAGGCACGATTAAAATTTGCTAAATAGGCCAAGGCCGAAGTCTAGGGCCCTAATATTGATTCTTTTTGCGTGAATAAATGTGCAAGGTTATTAATTTGACGTTTTATTTAAACCTTATGAATATGCGCACGCACGATTAAAATTTTCTAAAAAGGCCTAAGCCGAGGCCCAGGGCCCTAAAATTTATTCTTTTTGCCTGAAAAATTGTTCAACATAATTAACTTGGCTTTTTATGTAAACCTTATGAAACATGAGCAGGCACGATTAAAATTTGCTAAAAAGGGCCGAAGTCTTAGGGGCCCTAAAACTGTTTCTTTTTGCATGAATAATCCTGCAACATTATTAACTTAACTTATTATGCAAGTCTTATAGCTATCAGCACGGCAGCTTGAAATATGTTAAGAGGGCCCCAGGCCTGTGGAATTATAATTAAATGTTTTATGCCCGGGTAATAGTGTAAAATTATTAACTTGACATCGTGTGAAAACTAATATGAGCACGCATGGTTAAAAGTAAAATGACTAATTCGAGTGCGTGGGTAATTAATATGAGCATGCATGACTGACATTTGCTAAAAAGGCTTAAGCTGAGGCCTAGGGACCTAAAATTGATTTTTGTATTTTAGTAAATGTGGAACATTATTCACTTAACTTCACATGTAAACTTTATGAGTATGACGTGGGATGATTAAAATCTGCTGAAAAGGCCTAAACTGAGGCCTATAAGGCCTTAAAATTAATTCTTTGTGTCTGAGCAAATGTACGAAATTATTAACTTTGCTTGTTATACACTATCTACCAACAAGTAATTGGACACCCCTGCAATCGACGATATCTGCGGTCCTGATACACGTCACGGCCGCCGCCATTAAATATCGTGTGGGAAACAACAACGCAACCAGTCGCATGCAAGATGCCAGGCAGTTCGGAACTCTCTGATTTCGAGAAAGGTGTAATCGTCGGGTATCACAGAAATGGCCGATCCATACGTGACATGTCCAGCGAGTTGAAGTACCCAAAATCGACAGTGGCCTACGTGATTAGCAAGTGGAAGATGAGAGATGACTGTCGGAATGTGCCCCGACCCGGCAGACCCACAAAACTGGGAGTTAGAGACCGACGGGTGCTGGCCAGAGAAATTCGGAAGAACCGCACCAAATCGATGGGCCACATCCGCGAGGAGTTTCAACAGGCATCCAGGAGTGTTCTTTCGATGAATACCATCCGTAAGGAAGACCATCTGCTCGGTTTTCTTGGATGTGCTGCCGCCCACGAGCCTTTGATCACCAAGTCCAATAGCGCTGCTCGGCTAACGTGGTGCAAAGAATGTCGACAGTGGACCGTTGAACAGTGTAAACAGGTTCTCTGGTTCACCCTCTACCGTCCGGATGGCAGGGTTTGGGTTTGACGTCTGCCTGGAGAACGCCTCCTGCCGGAATGTATTGTGCCAACTGTGAAGTTCAGCGGCGGTGGAATTATGCTATGGGGGTGTTTCTCCTCGTATGGCACGGGACTCTTAGTCGCAAATCCTGGTAGACTCAACGCCGAGACCTACTGCACCATTTTGGATGACCATGCACTTCCTACGTTGTGGCAGTTTTACGGAGTGGACCCATGTTACTTTCAGGATGACAATGCCACCTGTCATGTTGTGAGGTCCACCATGGCTTGGTATGGTGACAATGGGGTTAACCAAATGGACTGGCCTGCGCAGAGCCCGTACCTTAACCCTATCGATCACCTCTGGGACGAGTTGGAGCGTCATCTTAAGGGGTGCCTCCACCGTCCGAAATCGGTGAAGGAACTGACCTGTTTTCTCCAAGCCGAATGGAAGAAAATACCGCTAGCCGTCGTACAACGCCTGGTTGAGAGTATGCCCCGGAGGGTCGCAGCTGTAATCGCCGCTCGAGGAGGCTTCACCAACTATTGAAGGTAAATAAACTTCGTTTTCCTTTGCTATCACAGGTGTCCAATTACTTGTTGGTAGATAGTGTACATGGATTCCTCACTTTTACCCAGTGACTAAGAAAAAAGTCCGAGTTGGACGCATGCATCTTCCCCGTCTACTAAGAAGTCTAGTGTTACTACGTCTGCCGCAAAGGTCATGGCATGTTTTTCGAGCTGCAGAAGGCATCATCATGATTGACTACCTCAAACAGGGCCCCCACTGTCACAGGTGCGTACTACACCAACTTAACAGACCAACGTCCTAGAGACATCATGTACAAAACGCGTGCAATAGGGAGAAGAGAAGAGCTACCTTTTCGGAAGAATTAGGCCAAGATTTTTTTCAGCCGTGATCAAGGAACTTGATCATCGTGAGAAAAATTACGTTGCAATTGCCAGAAACTATGTTGAAAAATTAAAGAAGAACCGTATATACTATAAAAAATAAATGGTGTAAATTCCCGGAAAACCTCTGAAAATAACGTGCAGCAAAAGTTGCCTGCAAGTGTTTGTCGTTTAACAAAATTTCGGTTGTTTAAAATTTCCCGTTTTTTTTTAACTTCCGTATTTCGCAGACTTTCCATAGTCAGTATTTCCGTTTTCTTCAGAAAAGTCCGTTTCAAGTTTTTCCGTATTTATACAAAAAAATTCACAAATTCGTACACGCTGAATTTTTCAGCTTTACGGCAGGGAATCCTTTCTTGCCGGTAGTAGGGATCGAAGTGAGGTCGTTTGGGTTAGTAACCGCGCGTCAAAATCACTGAGATAGAATGTCTTCAGAACCACACGCCCGTTGAAGGTAAAACTAATTGCGAGATGATGAATCTGCCCCCCCCAACTCCATTAATGCCAGTGATTTATTCATTTTATTTTCTGTTGGAGCTTTTTATTTTTGAATACGTTTGTAAGAATTTTGTTTTTTCTGTTAGGAGGACTTACCACAAACTGAGTTTTTTTTCCATTGTGATTTTTCGAAGCAACAGAATGCTTCGGAACTTAAGATCTCTTTTTTAACTAACAATAACTTTTAATTGTCTTTAAGAAAAGGTGAAACGCATTGTTTTATAGTGTTATTTCACAAAACATTTAAATATAAACTTTACTTTTGATAGCTATAATAGTTTTTGCTTGAAGGACTCCACAGACTGATATATAGACATCGTAGAAATCACCTGTGCAATAATTTAAGTACTCGCTTTCTTACGGTAGCATAATCTATAATACTGTAGCTGGTGTACAAAATGGGGGAGAGGAGAAGAAGTATCCTGTGTCACAATAACCAAAATTCATGCGATATGCTATCCACAATATCCGATCTAGCTTCAGAACATCAAAATCGGTCAACCCGGTGGAGCAGTGGTCTAAGCGATGGCTTCTCATCATTCGCTCGTGATGGGTTCGAATCCCGTAAGGTATGGATGTAGTGTTTTTATTACGGTGCTGGCTCTCCCCTTCCCTGGAGTCAGTGGCCCTAAATTAGGGACGGGCGACTGCTTATACCCCATTGAGTTACTCACAGTGGTCGTTAAGCCCCCAATAAAAAAAAAACAAAACAAAAAAACGATGAAAATCAGATTCTTCGACAGGCTATGGAAATTCGGCAATTGATCAAGTCTCAAGTATTTTCGCGAATCTCTCCTATTACCGGAAATTTGAGAAAGGAGTTTTTCCGTTAATATACAAAACAATTTGCGGAAAGGTTTCTGAAAATTCTGAATTTTCCGTTAACACATCTTAACAAGAGAGATGACACCGAATTTTTGGGTGTAATAAGCACGTTTTTTGAATCTGTTCTGACGCAAATTAAATTTATCAAAGCTATTCAAAGTCAATGGAACCGGTATGGAAAACAATAGTTTCTGACGGAAGAAAGAAGTTTTTCAATCCGGTTTTGAATCCCTCAGATATTGCTGTAAACGGAATCGTGAGCTTACGCTCTTAGGTTGCAGACTTGTGCGTTAAGAAAAACATGAATTTATCTGAGAAACATTTCGCACCGGAAACGCTCTACAACATAGAAATATTTTTTCAGATCGGACTCTTGGAAACAAAGATATCGACAAAAATAAGATGTGACTTTACGTCCCCTGGTGGGAAAACAATGCATTATTTTAAGAAGAAAGTATTCTCAAAAGGTTTTTCCATATGAGCGGTATCGGTCCAAAAAAAAAAAAAAAATTTTAGTCGAGTTTTCAGGAGCCCAGATTTTGCTACAAATACACCAGAAGCAGAAATTAACACAAATGCCTCCTGGTGGCCAAACCATTCTTTACCAAACATTAGAAATTACGTGAAGAATATTTTCCATCGGATCTTGCATGCGATACAGGAAGAAGTTTTCAAATCGGAGTTTTAGAAGCAGAAATAACGCTGAAAACGCAATTTACCTTTATGTCCCTTAGCGGAAAGTCTATGATTTACTTGAAAACTTTGAATTCATAGGAAAAGCATTTCGCATTGGAAAAACTATACAACAAAGAAATAATTTTTCAAATCGGACTCCTAGAAGTAGAGATATTGAAAAAAAAAAAGATATATATCTACGCCCCCTGGCGTAAAAAACATGCATTATTTTAAGAAGAAAATGTTTCTAAAAAGTTTGTCGCCATGAGTAGTATTGGTCTACAAACGACGTTTTTTTCAATCGAGAAGTTAGAAGCTCATATTTTCCTGCAAATACATCAGAAGCGGGAATTAAGATTTACGCCCCCTGGTGGCCAAACCATTTTTTTTACAAAAATTAAAAATCATGTGCAAACGATTTCCCATCAGGAGCTGTATCCGGTGCAGAAATATTTTTTCAAATCGGAGATTTAGAAGCAGAGATACAGGGGGAAACGCAAATTACCTCTACGCCCCCTAGCGTTAAGTGTATGAATTACTTGAAAATTTTGAAATTATGTGAGAAACATGTCACTCTAAAAACAGTATCCAACAAAGAATCAATTTTTCAAATCGGACTCCTAGAAGTAGATATTGACAAAAATAAGATATACTTCTACGCCCCCTGGCGGAGAAACTGTGGAATATTTTAAGAAGAAAATATTCCGAAAAGATTTATCGATGTGAGTGACATCAGTCCACGAAAAAAGTTTTTCAATCGATATTTTACAAACTCAGATTTTATGGCAAATACATCAGAAGCAAATATTAACACTTACGCCCCGTGGTGGCCAAAGTATTCTTTACCAAAATTTTTAAATTATATGCAAAAAATTTTCCATCAGGTGGTGCATCCGCTGAAGAAAGCATTTTTCAAATCGGAGTTTTAGAAACAGAGTTATCGGGAAAAATGTAATTTATTTTATGCCCCCTAGCGGAAAATCTGTGCGTAATTTGAAAAACGAACTATATCTAAAATACTCTTCAACATAAATGGAATTGAAAGATAAAATATTTTTTTTAATCGGATGTTTAGAAGCAAATATGTGGAATAAAACGTATTTTTGAATTCTACATCATCTGCATTTACGCCCTCTAGCGGCGAAATTGTACATCGTAAAAAAATGAAATAAAGGATCATCATTCGCATGTTTCAATCTTCGCAATGCAAAAAGAATTTTTCAAATCGGACTAATAGTTGCAGAGATATCGTGGGTACAGACGGACGGACGGACAAACCGGTAACATAAGCACGGTCTTTTTTTACAAAAGACGTGGTAAAAACGGTAATTTACCGTCAATATAAGAAAGAAATTTCGGAAAGAGTTCTGATATTCAAAATGTTTCTGGAGTACGAAAAATGCACGTAAAATTCATGTTTCTTTCCGTGATTTCACGGAAAAGGTTTTATCAGAAATATGCCCGTTAATACACGAAAGGAATCACGGAAAGTGGCACGTGAATTTCAAAACTTTTTTTACAGTGTAATAGAACTGCTTTCCTGCATGTGTTAGAATACGAATGTATTGAACGACGACTCCGGTACAGCAATTTCTGAAATTTCTTGAAGAGAAGTTTTGAGTAATGACTAGTGTTCCATTGGAGTGCATTGGCAGTTAGATAGGTAATGCTTAACATATCATGATAACTATGTGTATTGGGATTTATAAACAAATGATTCAGATTGAAGATTAATGAGTGAATATTATGACTTTTCAACTTGCCTGAGCACAGCTTTGAGGGCAAACACATCGGCCCACACCGTCATTTCCACTTTCGCAGGCTGCATAGTACTCACAGTGTTTGTTTTCACAGCCACCTGAAACAAAAGGCAAAGTCGGAAATGATGCTACTAAAATACGAAAAAAATGTATCAAAAACAAATTGCAAAGCACATATGACATTTATCAGGTGTATTAAAAATTTATGAAAATCAGAAGTGGCATTGCGAAACTTATAGTGAGAGAAGTTCAGTTTGTAAAGCATATAGTATGGTAAGTGAGCTGGTGAATAAATTATCATACTACTGCATAGCACAATTTGCAGAAAATTTGCAAAATGGCATTTGTTCCCGCTGTGCGAAAAATTTATTTTTAATATTCGGTCAATGCATAAGTTTCCGGCGCTAAACGTAGCAGGTTGTAAACGAGAATACCGTATATACTCGCATACTGTATAACTCGAATTTTTTTGGAAGAAATCCTGCTTTCAAAGTTGATGTATCGGCTTATATGTGGGTCAGTAAAAAATAGGGCTAGACTTCCGTGAACTCTCCAGAGGAATTTACCAATGGATTTGTTTACGTTTTAGATCGCAGCTTTCCGGCTGTCAAAAACGTAAACAAATCCGTTTTTGACAGCGGCTTTCCGCGTGTTCTTCGAAAGTACTTCCAAGAAGGTGATAAAACTTGAAATAAAAATCGACGACTTGGCATTGTTACTTCTTGAGTGAAAGAACTGTGGGATGCAATTTCACCAGAAATGGTTATAAAGTTTCTCAAAACTGCTGCGTAAGTAATGCAATGGATGCTATGAAGTTATTTCGAAACGCTGACAGTGAATCGTACATTGAAGGTTTTTACAGAATATAATCTCAGAAATTCATTTCAATAAATATATTTTCCAAACTCTTGCAATTTAACGTCGGCTTATATGTGGGTCAAGTTTTTTCACAAATTTTTAGCTCTTGAAGTAGAGGAGATACACGAGATCGGCTTACATACGAGGGTATACGGTAGATTAATTTTTGCCCGAGTTTCGTGCTGTGGAAAGGACACAATTCTGCGTCAAACGACACATGTTGGTGGACAGTCTTCACGTGAGGTTATTTGAGCTAGGATACGGTAACCAGCGAAATGTATATTCATCACTGTCTCTTGTTCATGTTTAGTATCGCGAAAACCGCTGCGCAAGCACCAATGTGGATTTTGTTCTTCATACGGTGAGAAAGCTGTTGGTTCAAGAACTTGTCGTGAGTGGTTTGTGAAGTTCAGAAGTGGAGATTTCCACATGGATGAAAAGCAGCGTATTGAACAGCCGAAGGAGACGCACAGAGCAGATTTATTATTCAATTCATTAGCGGTTTAAAATGTGATTTTCACAATTCAGTTATGTTGAGATCGATCGTGCTTAAAAATTGGTATCGATGGTGGTGGAAATTTTATCTGTGACCTTTTCTACACGCATAATTTCTAGAAACAGAAAATAAAGTTATCTTTCATTTAGAACCGAAAAAGTTTCATGAAGATCAAACCAAAAGCATAACACCATGACCAATTTTGTCTTCCTACTTTAAAACGTAAGACTACCAAACAATAGGTTATTAGAATTTATTTAAACACGTCAAAGCTGCAACTTTCAGGAAAGATATAACGAAAACTAAAGGAATTCTAAAATTTACGTTAATAAAAGCTGTAACTTTAAGGTGAAATGTTACTAGCCAAAATAACTCCAAAGTTTAAACAACATGCTACGTATCTCGTTAAAAATAATGATAAGCCCATTTTTAGCGTTAAAACATAAGCCCATTTTTAGAGAGATATAAAATTCAACGAGGAAAACAGGAACTTTTCTTTGTTATAAAAGAAAAGTTCCTGTCAAAGCTTATTTGATCATTTTTAACGAAGAAAATTTAATAAAGTTCCTGGATTTAACGAGGGAGAGAAAAGTTAAGATGACCACTTTTAATAAGCAAATTAATAAAAAATTAATGACATTCCATATTTAACAAGGCAGAGAAAATTTGCTTGTTAAATATGAAATAATAGACTAATGCACTTGAACTATTCAATGAATTAACTATTGCACTAATATAGTTAATTAATTAAATTTTCAAGTATGTGCTAGAATGGAGGAATAAAAATGGTGGCACACAGGACGAAATCGGAACGCCGTAATGTAATCTTTTTGTGCTAGTGGAAGAATGTTGATAGAAAGGCAATGGGGAGGGAGTAAATCAACAGCTCAACAAGCGAGCTGTGAAAGAGACTCTTTCTGCTACCCACTCCAAGGGGCTATGCCATGGGTGTATCTCGTCATCAGAGTTGAAAACAGGCTACCCACTCCAAGGCAAAAATTAGATGGGTGGAGTTCACTCACGTGTAAGTGGATTTCTAGGCGGAACCTGCAAAGAAAGATCGGCGAGAAATGGAATGGGGATGCTGTCGGAGGGGAAGCAGGATATACCTATTACTGGAATACCCCTTTCACCCTCCAAGTGATTGCTGCATTGGGAGGATTGGTGCTGCTTTTGGTTTATGTGTGGTGTGTAGTTAAACAGCGGTCAGTTTCACTTGACCGTCAAGTTGAATACACTTGGACTATTTAATTAATAAACTATTTCACTAATGCAGTTAATTAAATCTTTCAAATATGTCCAATTGTTATGGATATATAACATAAACGTATATGCCTATTATCACCGATGCGTATTTTTACAGGGTGCGAAATTTAACACAAATGCGGATTTAACGAGGGGTGCCGTCAGTCTTTGATGGTGTAAGTTAAGTTTTGTGTACGTCGAGTTCCAATAATAAGAACCATGTGTACTATATAAGAACTACCTTACGTTAAAAATAAAAAAATGATTTGCAACGGTAACTATGTTCATAATCGACTGACTCTTGAAAGAATTTATCGTTATTTATATTTGAGTAATCACACGACAACCAAAATGCTAATGTAGGTTCGCTGATAATACTAAACATAGAAAGAATGAGTTATTAATCAACAACGACTCAGCACTTTAAGTTATTGCGTATTTTTGCTTTCTATTTAGTCTGTTTTAAACAATCTTAACGTGAATTGTTAACCATTTGGCACTTAACACAAAACAGTTTACATTCCAGTGAGAATCCTTTTAGGAGATTATAATACTATTTTAGAGCTTTTTTTGTCAGAACAACAAACAGCGAGTTCCCACACATCACAGAGACACCATTCCAACTAATCCAGGGTCGTGATCCCATAATTCTCTGCAACGAGCTGCTGGCTGGTCGGAATCCACGCAAACACTAACCGAAATTCACAAATGTAAACTTACAGCAGGTGTTCGACGAAAATAAAAGAATAAGCAAAGAACGCCATTATCCAACATTCTCGAACTCATAGAAGGCCAAATCATTACTTTTTCCACGTTTATAAGTGAGTCTCGGAAAAACTCTCATCGGCCGCCACCGGGAATCTAACCCAGGGTCTTCCAGTTACGTGCCGGATATGCTACAACTGCACCACAGCGGCATCGAATTCCCCAGACTTACATTCGACTAACTGACAAACCACATGGCAGGTTACTTCATGGAGCCCCGTACAAGGGGTGTCTGGGGAATTCGAGGCGGCTGCGGTGCAGTGGTAGCATGTCCGGCTCGTAACTGGAAGATCCTAGGTTCGATTCCCGGTGGCGGTTGATGATGATTTTTCCAAGACTCACTTATAAACGTGGAAAGAGCGATGACTCCTGTTTGATGTTTCTAATATACGTCAATTGTATGTATTAATCATAGAAGGTTTTTATCAAACAAATCTGACTCAACTCTAAGGACGAGATCAAAAATGAATTCGCACCGCTTGATCAGCTACAATCAAGAAGATGGCAGCATTCAAATGGCAACTCAGTTTCTTATTGTACAGACACACTGTACTCATGAATGAAATATCAATGAATGAAATACGGGATTACACCATTGTACAATACAAATTTGGAAGATGTAAATCCGTTTATTGGTGTAAATATGACATGGATGTTAAGTCAGATAATATCCGAAAACCTGTAAATTTTGTCGTCCTGCAGCGGGAAGCGAACCCGAGTCTCCCGGATAGTGCCCCAGTATGCTAACCACTAAACAGAACGACCAAGTTTCAAGTTTCCGATTAATTTGAATATAACCATCACAGGATTCGCTAGTCGAAGCAAGCGGCATTCAATTCTCGCTTCAGGACGTCGAAAGTTTCAAGTTTTCGTATATCATCTGACTTAACATGCATGCCATATTTACTCCAACAAAGGGATTCACATCTTTCAAATTTGTACTACGCTATATTTAGGTAATTCTAAAAGTTAATACAAGTGATGCACCATTTGTGTGAAACATAATTACTCAGCTGTTTAAAATACTTACGAATTCTCAAATACTGACGTTTTCCTTTGTGTAAGGACAAATTGATTAACTAGTCTTGACAAAGGTTTAACTATATCCATGGATGTACTCAAAGTAACTTAGGAACACTTTTTTACGAAAGGAAATATCATCCAATAAAATCAATCATCTTCATTTTTCACGCAGCAGCAGTCCCTTGGTTGTGAAACAAACCGTTAGTGTCAGTAACAAAGCATTTAACGTTTCTAAACGAACTCTGTCTCAGTTCAGTTTTTTACCCGGAGAGATGTTTATCCGTTTTACTCTATACAGCCAAACGTAGCTGACGTTTTCACGTTTCTCGTGACGTCCGTCCCAACCATCGCTCCTTTCTCTATGGATGCTTACAACTAAGTGGCGATCCAAAAAATTTACTCTCGTTTACCCACCAGGGGTATTTAACTAAAGCTTTCCTGTCATCGTTAAAACAAACAAACAAACAAATAAAAAAGAAACAAAACGAAACCCTCTCCCCCCCCCCCAAAAAAAAGAACCAAACAAACAGAACGCATGCAGTCGAGGTTATGTGCCTTCAGAGTGAAGGTATCCTCTTTAAGTTCCATCTGTCGGCAGCCGATCAAAACAACAACTTCTTCGCCTTGTCCTCATTCTCAAAAGGCAAAACAAACCGCCACGATAACAGCCATATAGGCATTCGTAAAACAGCGATGGCTGCGACTTTCAGGAAGGAGGCAACTATCGAAAGGAATTCCAGATTTTTAATATAGGTTTAAAGAAATTTCAAAGTTCTAGTACAGCAGGGATATATCATTAAAGCTATCACAGAGGCATTAATCAATCCACACACAAAATATGTGATTGTGCTTTTTATAATACAACTGAGAAGAGTAGTAGGTGAAACAAGGTCTGACAACTGTTGAGAGTATTACGGTGTCTGTGTTATATGCATTCTAGGTGTTTAACATTTTTCTGAAACTCCAATACAACATTTCCTCCTTTGAAATGGATTACACTGAGGTGGGAAGGGCGCTACCATTTCCATTACATGCCATTCCACCCATGCGGTAAATGGTATCGTCCACAAACGACGTATATATAGATGCAGATACCTGTGCAAGCTCAGATGATAGCATTCGTAGTTCAGATGGCAGCTTATCAGGATTTATGCGATTTCGAACGTGGTATGATAGTCGGCGCCCGGGAGATAGGTATCTCCAACTCGGAAATTACCACGAAATTTTGATTTACACGGTCAACAATTTCAAGGGTGTACTTAGACTACACAAACTCAATGTAAACATCCAGAGTGCGAGACCGGTGTGGCCGTAGAAAAAGCCCTGGACAATCGTGCACAACTTGGTCAGCCACGCATCGAAACATTCACCCGGCGTGAAACATTGCAACAAATCACAGCGCAATTCAATGCTGAGGCAAATATGTTCCAACAGAGGGTGACATTACTGACCTAACGAAACAAATCTGTGTGCATCGCCTGGGCTCGGGAACATCGCTATTGGACGCAAGATGTCTGGAAACGTGTAGCCTGGTCCGACGAATCGCGGTACCAACTGTTTCGGGAAGATGGCCGACTCCGGGTGTGGCGACAACCCCACGAGGTAATCGATCCAGCATTCCTAAAAGGAAGAGTGCAGGCCGGCGGTTGCTCTATTAGGGTGTGGGGTGTTTTCAGCTAGAACGCATTCGGACCCTCATACGTCAGCAGATCGCTCTGAGCAGTGTAGCCTACGTAACAATACGTAGGGATCATTTTGCACCCGTTCATGTCATGCAACCACTCAGACAGGTGCGGCCTCTTTCAACACGACAATGCGCCACTGCATACGTCCACAGTCGCCTGATTATGGCTGGAGGAATATTCCACAGAGTTTAGGATCTTGACTTGGCCCCATCGTTCGCCGGATTTAAACGACATAAAACACATTTCGGATGTTGTTCAACTTGGCGTCAATGCCAGGAATCCTCCACTCCTGAACACACCGAAGTGCAAAAAGTCATGGGATACGTACCTAGTATCATGTAGGACCTTCTCTAGCCCGGCGAAGTGCACAAGGACCACAGGACCCAAATCGTGCCACGTAAAGACACCCCACACATGTATGGAACCACCACCACCTTGCACAGCGCCCTGTTGACAACTTGGGTCCATAGCCTCATGGGGTCATCCGAACTCTACCATCAGCTGGTAACAACTAGTAGCATGACTCATCGGACCACGCCACATGTTGCCAGTCCTTCAAGGTCCAATTACCGGGTTCACAAGCCCAGGTTAGGCGTTGTGTCCGATGTCGGGGTGTTAACAAAGGCAATCTACTGGGTCTTCTGCTCCCATACCCCATGGACGCTAAATCATGCTGCACTGACTTGATGGATATGTCCCTGGTACCTCCTGAATTGAATGTGGATGTTATTTGAGCCAGTGTCGCTTGTCTGTTAGCATGGACAATCCTGGTCAGACGCCGCTGGTCACGGTCATTCAGCACCAGTGGTCGGCCACTCCGCTGTCCACGGTGGGTGGTAATGCCTCCCATGAGGTATTCTCGGTACACACGTGACACCGTAGATCAAGGAATGTTGAATGTTGGCACAACTTAGGAAATTGAATATCCTATCCGTCTGGCTCCCACTACCATGCCTCGTTCAAACTCCGACAATTCACGTCGGCTTGCCATAATCCTACTGGCGGTTGTCCAACCTGACTCACGAGATTACACCTCGCAACTGATGAAAATTGTGGCATGCGTCGAAGCCTTTATACGACGGCAGCGCGAGTTAAAAATTTGCCTACTGCTATCCCATGACGTTTGGCACTTCAGTGTATTACGGAATTGTGGGACGCTATTCAGGAAGCATAGTGTGCACTGTCTCCAGTCCATGATCCGTCACGTTGCTGCGGTTATCGGATAGCAAGGAGGACCGACGCGGTATTAGACAGGTATTCATGTATTTGTGGCACTTCAGTGTATATCTGTAAGCATAGACGACAGATTCCGAAGTTAAAATAAATGTCTAAGTATAAAAGAGCAGTACAATTTCTGTTTAGATGTTCATTGCTTCTCGTCTACGACAGCATGTGGGTTCAAATATTTATGCTCTGGTATCAAATTCTACTAAAACAGATTTATTTCAAGCGAAAGGAAAAATCGAATTTGTAAATCCAGACATCTTCAAATGAAAAGAAAAAGGAGAGGATAGAGGAAAAGAAGCTGAGCAAAAGAGAAATACATGAAAAAGGAGATGGCAGCGTAAAAATCGTAGAGACATTACATGACTTAGACATGTTATCCCTTGAACAAAAAACCCATCCTGGTGACATATCGTTATACACCTTATCAGAAAAGACATTTATCTTGAAGCTAAGTACAACACAGATATTAGGGCGGAAAATTGCCAGAAACTGACCGAATCAAGTAGCTTGAATGCCCGGCATGATACCAGGAAAAGATCCGCTGATTTCTGTTGATGTAATTGACCGAAAGAATGTTCCGAGATACGTATTCCAGAAGTTCATTACGCCAAATAAAATGGCTACTCCTACTATGTTGGGGAACAAATTGCTCGGAAACTGCATCGAGAGGGCAGGTCATGAATCATGTACTGATTGACTCAGCATAAATACAGCGATGCTGGCCGCTGTGGCTTTCTTGGCGTACCGATCACTATGAGCTCCAACAGAAGCAATAGTTTTCCCAATAAAACAAAGTTTCAGCGTACGCATCGCATAACTACACATAGATATTACGTGCTACGTAAATATTATATCATTATTGTTTGTGAGAGGGTTCTTAATTAAATCACAAAACACAATTTATTGGTCTATTCTAATAAGTAGTTTGTGCCAGTGGATGCTAGTCCGGAGCTATACCCAAAAGAACTAATCAATCCCAAGCGTGAAAAATACGCTGTTCATCAGCTTGGATGTTCAGCTTAAAAACTGTCGCAGTTCAGATCGTAATATTTTCCATGACACTAGTACTTACTAGGTATTTCTCTAGTAAACAAACTAGATTTGTTGAATAATTTTGAATCTCTCAAAAGTCCATCAGCGGAACCATCGGATGCCAGAGAATTCTAGAGACTGTCTTGTTCTGAGACACGACAGATATCCACAACCATGAAAGATGGCGCCGAATTATTAGGTGCAATCCTTTCATTCAAATCCGTGATAGTACAAATTGTAATAATCATTGAACATTTATTTTTATATGAAATCATACAATTAATGGTTTGTGATTAAAAAAATGTTCGTGATATAAGTAGATGAATAAAAAATATAAGTTACACTTACAAAGGAAGCCTTTCAACTGTCACTCTCCAAAATTAAAGAAACATGGCCAGGAGATAGTACTAAGGGCAAAAACCAGTGGGTGTATTTCCGTTTTGGCCCAAATGAACTGACAAAGGTGAACGAGTGTTTTAACTGACTAGGGAAGCCTTTTAACTTTCACTCTACAAAATTGAAGAAACGTGGCCAGGAGATAGTAATAAGCGCAAAAACCAATGGGTGTATTTCCGGTTTGGCCTAAATGAACTGACAAAGGTGAACGAGTGGTCTGAAAATGGCTTTAGAGCACAAGTGAAGAAACTCATCGAGTATATCAATGAACAATCAATTGCAGTCAGATAAATTTAACAACATGTTGTTATATGCGTGGATAAACATTGGATACTTTGAAAGTGACGACGCTTTGTTTGATAATGTTCAATGTACTTTTTTCAGATATCAATGACAATTGTTAGTACTGCGATAACTTTGGTATCTTGCGTTGTTCTCATTGTTCAAAATTACTTTGCTTCGGTAATGTGTTCAATGCCACAAATGTTCATTTACACCTGTAATAAAGTTTTTTTTTTGTATGAAATGAGCTTATTTTGAATCATGGGGACATAGCTGATATTTGGGGTAACATATCACTCACCACAACACGTGTTAGATGATTTTTCTCACTTGTGCTCTAAGGCCATTTTCAGACAACTCGTTTAACTTTGTCAGTTCATTTGGGCCAAAACGGAAATACACCCATTGATTTTTGCCCTTAGTACTATCTCATGACTCATGGCCACGTTTCTTCAATTTTGGAGAGTGACAGTTGAAACACTTTCCTTGTCAGTTAAAACACTCCTTCACCTTTGTCAGTTCATTTGGGCCAAAACGGAAATACACCCATTGGTTTTTGCCCTTAGTACTATCTCCTGGCCAGGTTTCTTCAATTTTGGAGAGCGACAGTTGAAAGGCTTCCCTTGTCAGTTAAAACACTCGTTCACCTTTGTCAGTTCATTTGGGCCAAAACGGAAATACACCCATTGGTTTTTGCCCTTAGTACTATCTCCTGGCCAGGTTTCTTCAATTTTGGAGAGCGACAGTTGAAAGGCTTCCCTTGTCAGTTAAAACACTCGTTCACCTTTGTCAGTTCATTTGGGCCAAAACGGAAATACACCCATTGGTTTTTGCCCTTAGTACTATCTCCTGGCCACGTTTCTTCAATTTTGGAGAGTGACAGTTGAAAGGCTTCCCTTGTTAGTGGCATATGGAGTGGGATTACAGTCAGATCGTGTTTGCTTGGGACCGAAGTAGACAGTACGTCACAGCTGCAGACGCGACGGGAGGTGTTTTAGTTCAGTAACTGCCTAAGGCGTGTGTAGGGGGAAGTTCGTATTGGCGCGTCAACTGGGTTCTTACTCCAAATTGGAAGTGCCAGGACCCATTCGATTTTTTTGGGCTCAGTGCCTAAATTGCACTGACATCCATTGTAAAATCTGTGTTGCATATCGGGGAAATGCCATGTCTCGCCCGGCCATTGTAAAGTGGTGGCGATAATTTGAAAAGGTTCACACAGATTTGACGGATGAATACCGCGAAGGCAGACCATCAGTATCCAGCACTCGAGAGCATGTTGCCACCTTTGACGACATGATACCAGATAATACCCGTATCAAAATCAAGGAAATTGCCAGTTCGTTAGACATTTCGTACAGGACTGTGCATGCCATTATTCACGAGCAGCTGGGATCTCGGAAATAGTGTGTGCGATGGGTGCCACGTTTACTCACCGACCAGTACAAAAACCAACGTTTCGTGTCATCGTTGGCATTTCTGCAACCGTACAGCCCCGACTTATACCCGTGCGACTACCATGTGTTCAGTAAAATGAAACAGTACCTTAGTGGACAACGATTCCAAATCGATGAGGCTGTGACAACTGCATTTTTTAACTGGTTGCACCAAACTGGAGGAGAGTTTTTTCTGTACAGGTACGTTCCGTTAAATGTTTACAGTCCTTAAGCGACTATGTCGAAAAATTAATAAATATTGTACCTTTAAACCAATATACATTCCCTGAGTATATCTCTTTGTTTTTTTTTATTCAACAGTGTAACTAACCTTTTGATCGGCCCTCGTAGAACACAGTACCTTGAAAAACGAAAATTTTAAATCGGTCTTTTAGAAGCCATGAAACAATTGCGAATAGAAATTTCCATTTGAATTCCTACCAGAAAACTGGTTGAACAACACGCGAAGTGTTGTTCAAGAAGAAATTTATCCGAAGCAAACTTTATTTTGCGGTGAGCTTTCAAAATGGAGATATTATCGGAAATACAGATAAACATTTGCTTCTGCACATGGAAAAACTGCGCATTAATAGCAAGAGGAATTGTACGTAATTCTTTTGTTTTTTTAGTTTGAGGTTTAACGACCACCGTGTGCAACGTAATGGGCCATAAGCAGTCACCAGTCACTAATTTAGGGTCACTGGTTCCAGGGAAGGGAGAGAGCCAGTGCCGTAAGACAAACACAACAACCATGCCTCTCCGGAATTCGAACCCGGACCCCTTTCGGACCAATGATCAGATGCCGTCGCTTAGACCACTGCGCCAACGGTGCGGCACGTAATTCTTTGTCATATCAACATTTAATCGGTATTAAATGTTGATATGACAAACTATTAATTCCTGCAGAATCAACATTTTAATCGGTATTTTAAAAGCAAAACGTTCAAATATGCATTTTCGTCCTCTTAGTGGTGGCATTGTGCTGTATGGAAAAGCGAAAAGTGTAAAAGAAACGCTTTCCACTGTGGATACTTTCCGACATAAAAATAGTTTTTCAAATAGGAATTTTCGAAGAGGAGATACTTAGTGAAAACAAAATATGAATTTACGCCCTTTTAGTGGTTATGATCGAGAAAGAACGTACGCAAAGTATTCCTAACAGTGGAAGCTATGCCATTCAAAAAAGTTTTTTCTTAATGTGACGTTTAGAAGCACACGCTTAGAAAAAAATACGTAGAATATAACTTATGTTAAAACAATCACCGTGAGTAAATATAAGGGCTATAAGCTGTCGCCAGTCAGTAATTTAGGGCCACTTGTTCCAGGGAAGGAAGAGAGCGAGCACCGTAAGACAATCACACCACCCATACTTAATTCTGATCCTGAACCAGCTCAGGCAACTAGCCAGAAACTTGAGCCTCTAACTACTCGGCCATCGAGGCGGTTGAATATACCTGTAAGCCCCTTAGCGAAAAAACTGTGCATTATCTACAGCAGAAATTGTGCGCAAAATGGTCTTCCTGGTAAACGCTAGAAAAAATCCAGTTTCCGATAGGAGAATGAATTTCTTTAAGTGGATTTTTAGAAGCAGTGTAAGGAAATTAAATACATATGGAGGCCAATAGCATCTGCATTTACACCCAACACGAAGCCTCGTCCGGAGTTCGAACTCGGGTCCACCGGGACGAAAGGTCGGAAATCAGCGCTTATGCCACTGTGCCACCTTGGTAGCTGCGGATGATTAAAGATAGAGAAAATGCAGTATAAACATACATTTGTAGTGTAGAAGAGAAAAGCAAACAGAGTGTTAAAACTAGGACAAGCGGCCAACGGTAACCCATAACTCGGGTACACTTGGCAAAATTTCAGCGAAGCTATTGCAGAATCTAAGCTCATTAAGGTGTCTATTATAACAAATCCTAAAAAAAGAACACGTAAAATTTATGACTTCCAGAACAAAAAGAAATGCCTAAAATTTATCATGAACTACTTTCCTTCACGCCGTCACATTGGTTGTGATCAGGTTGCATGTAAACAAAGTGGAAAGACACGCTCAGATCGGGAACAACGTTTTTCATTTTGTATCGCGAAAGACAGACCCATACACACATACATAAACTTCCTTTTACTATCATCGATTAAGCAAGTGTTGAGCTAACAGACGGAGCCTTTCCATTTCCTCGTTTTTCAATTCAAACGATTTTTTTAAATTGATGCTAGTGAGCCGACTTTTGTGAAACGGTTCAAGTAAAATACCATCTAGTTTTTTTACTCTCGACAACCCTACATATGTCAAGCCGAGAGCGAATCCATAATATCCTTGAAAAAAATCAATGATTAGTGACATGGTGTTGCTATCATGGTGATAGGTCGTGTCCTATAAGAATAATGACAATTAAAAAACTGACCGATTTTAATAATTCGGAATTTCGGGAATCGGAAGGCGCCGAAACCTTACCATGGACGATGTCCAATCGCAAGCCAAAAATCACGGTGATCGGATAAGTCATGTCGTAGTTATGCCCGAACAACTAATTGTCCCAAGTTTCGTACAGAGAGCGGATTTTTGCAATTATTAATAAAATTGGTCAGTATTTTAATGGTCATTATTTTTATACGACACGACCAATCACCATGATACCAATCCCATGTCACTTATCATGTGCTTCCCTTTCTCTGTGGCAAGTGTCACCGCGATCGGCAGAAGATCTTTGGAAGAGATAGGTAACAAACGACCCCTTCTCAAAACCCGGAAAACCTCCTAAAAATGCAAGCCTTTGCCCGATTATTCCTCAATGACACGGAATTTCGGGAATCAGAAGGCGTCAAAACCTGACCATGGACAATGTCCAATCGCATGCAAAAAATTACGGTGATCGGATGTGTCATCTCGTACCTACGCCCGAACAACCAATTGTCTCGAGTCTCGTAAAGAGAGCTCCGCTCGGCCTTCGGCCTCGCTTGGCTCAACTAGCATTTGTATCATACAGGAATGTGTTGCATGAGGAAGTGACAAACGAGTTAATTTATTAAAATCAGTATGAAAAAATAATGCAAGAATGAGAAGATTCTGCCGACGGAATAAATGTAGATATTTATCATAACGAACATAATACGAAAAAAGACTCGTCGACATAAAATTCCGAAGAAAATAACGAAGAAATCAATTATGGTACACAAAACTTGAAGATCCATCGTACCGATGAAGATGCAAAAAGCGATGAGGTCCAGAAATCGAAACACATACGCATGGACAGCCGGTCTAGGTTAGTCTGCATGCAATTTAAATGAAGAAGCAGAAGCGACATTCAAACGATACCCGAGTCTTAACTTTAAAAAAGTTATGACGAAGTAAATTTCTCCATCATTTTCATGCCAAGGGCGGGATTCAAACCCAGAACTCTCGGCTCGGAGCGCTATCCACTATACTACTCTGGCATATGCTCTCACTGCTACCTGCTTTTATCTCATGTGCGTCCTGCGGGGCAGGCACGTCACAAAGTGTCCAACGAAATAGAAACGATCTTTTACTTAAAATGATTCTATTTTAAATGAACAGTGTACTCTTTCTAGAAATCTATCCAGTGGCGAAAAAGATTAGCATAAATGGTAATATTGCAATAGTTTTTGTGCGGTTATGGAAGCATTCAGACGTCCGCCTACACGCACCAGTCCCACTACAGAGACACATGTTACCTTTATTCAGCGGCTGTCGCCACATACGGCTGACAGTTGTTGCATCTCGATCCGTTTACACGGCTATGCGACACAGGGACAGTCGTATGTAGCCCGATGATAAAGCTTTTGATAAAGGCGTCCCTTTGATTTTAGAATTCCCGGTTACGTCGCCCAGGCACTCCCACTCTGTACTCGTGCTTTCGCTGCCGAGATCACTCCGACAATGTGGTCCACATGCCCAGGTGAAGTCGACCAAACTTACACCAAGCCACTTTTGCACTTTTAGCTCCCTCACATACACTGACGGAAAAAAATCCCAACACCACGAAAAAATAGTTGTAGAGGAATGAAATGGCGACAATACATTTGTATAGGTAACATATTTAATCGATTAAGGTTTCAAGATCACAGCTTAATGTAAGCGCAAGAAGAGCCATTTTAAATGTAAAATTCTGGTACATTAATAACCGGTGTAACCGCCAGAATGTTGAATGCAAGCACGCAAACGTTCATGCATTGTGTCGTACAGGTGCTGGATGTCAGTTTGTGGGATGGAGTTCCATGCCTGTTGCACGTGATCGGTCAATACAGGGAAGGTTAATGCTGGTTGGGGGCGACGCTGCAGTTGTCGTCTAATGATGTCCCATACGTGCTCGATTGGAGAAAGATCTGGTGATCTAGCAGGCCACGGCAACATGTCGACACTCTGTAGAGCATGTTGGGTTACAACAGCGGTATGCGGGCGAGCGTTATCCTGCTGGAAAACACCCCCTGGAATGCTGTTCATGAATGGCAGTACAACAGGTTGAATCATCAGACCGACGTACAACTGTGCTGTCAGGGTGCGTGGAATAATCACGAGAATGCTCCTGCTGTCATAGGAAATTGCTCCCCAGACCATAACTCCAGGTGTATGTCCAGTGTGTCTCGGCCGCAGACAGGTTGGTTGCAGGCGCTCACCTGGCCTAATTCTAATCAACACACGGCCATCGCTGGCACTCAGGCAGAACCGGCTTTCATCAGAAAACACAACAGATCTCCACTCCGTCCTCCAATGAGCTCTAGCTTGACACCACTGACGTCGCAAACGGCAGTGGTGTCAAGCAAGAGCAGTGGACACATCGGTTACTTGAAGGACAGCTCCGAGCTGCACGCTACAGGGCGTCCGGCTCGGAGCTGTCCTTCAAGTAACCGATGTGTAACAGTTCGTTGTATCACGGTGGTGGCAACTGCAGCTCGAATTGCTTCCGCAGACGCAGTACGATGCGCCACGACCATATGCCGTACACGTTGGTCTTCCCTCTCAGTAGTGCCACGTGGCCGGCCGGAACCCGGTCTTCTTGAGGCAGTACCTTCCCTTGACCACCGCTTCCAACAATCATGCACAGTGGCTACATTCCTGCCAAGTCGTTCTGCAATATTGCGGAAAGAAAATCCACCTTCTCGTAGGCCTATTACACGACCTCGTTTAAACTCCGTGAGCTGTTGATAATGGCTTCTTCGTCTTTTTAAAGGCATTCTTGACTAACATCAACACCCTACGTCGAATTTCAACGATAACTAACGCTCACGAACGTTACAGCGCGTATTTACAGCAAACCTGCTTTGCATGTTCTGAGGGGAGCTATTAGCGCCACACGTATGCGCCGAGCGCGAAATTTGCATTGACGTCATTTTACAGATGTACTCTCACCGCCTACCAACTGTCGTTTATCTAACATAACCCCTTCTTGGTGTTGGGATTTTTTCCGTCAGTGTATAACGTGATTGGTTTTCAACTGCTATCATTTATAGTATAACCCAACTGTTGACACATACCCTCCAATTTGAATATCGCTCCGACAGATACTTCCTGGTGGGGCATTTCCTATGTGCAGCAGCGTAGTACCTGAGAGGATAATAAAAATTATTTTTTCTTGTTATGCGCTAAACATTTGATGAGCACCAACTGTGAAAAGGAAAGCTCTCAACAACTAGCAGCGATTATGTTTAGACAAAAATATTATCTACTATTAGTGGATTACATTTTTATTTCTTTTTAAGACTTTTTTTATTTTGTTGTAGTGTATGGTTTTGATGATCTGACACGTACTACAGAGGTGAATCACGTGTCAAGACGACAAATCTGCAGCGGTACATTCCGTCCGTGTAGCTTAGTTGGGAGAGCAACTTACTCCGGAGTGAGGGGGCGCGATTTCGATCCTCTTCCCTGACAAACTTGTCTTTTTACATTGGCGCGCGAACGTAAAAACAGATTTACTGGCCGTTGGGTTCTTCGAAAAATGTGGGATGTTTGTTCCACACATCGTCTGGAATTAATTAAAAATTCCTACTTTGTTTAAAAAAAAGTTAAGAGGGAGATGATGTGACGTACTACAGAAGTGAATCACGTGTCAGGACGACAAATACACTGGCGGAAAGTGAAAAAAGAACACCAAGAAGGAATTGGCGGACGATCATGAAATTTACATATGTTAATGGGGTCGAGTTTACGTAGGTGTGATGCTAATTTCGGGACCAAACGGTGAACGCTCATACCACAGCACGGCTATTATGAAAATCATCGTCGGTGGTATTTAAGGAGTACGGCGAAGTGAATGTAATCAGTTGTCGGCGTACGGACACGTGCGAAGACCCTGAAGAAGCTGCAACGCCTAGACATGGAAGACGTGTACGATTTCAGCAGTTATCGAACTTTGAGCGAGGTGTTCTAGTCGGACTCCGCGAGGCCGAGTGGTCTTATCGTCGTATTGCGGACCGAATTGGACGGGAAGTATCGGTGGTTGTACGATGGTGGCGTAGATGGTCAGAGGAACATTACCACACGAGCAGACGTGGAACCGGGAGTCACAGACGGACTGATGAGCGGACCGATCGACGCATAAGAAGAGCGGCGTTGTCAAGCAGAACATCCATTGCGACGCAAATCCGAGCTGCCGTTGCACCTGAGGTGACTGTGCGAACAATCCGCAACCGTCTACTGGATGCAGGACTACGTGCACGTGTGCCTCTGGCATGTGTACCTCTGACTCCAACCCACCGTCAGGAACGGCTGCAGTGGTGTCGCCAACGTATGCACTGGAGAAGGTAATGGCGATCTGTCATGTTCAGCGATGAAAGCAGATTCTGCTTGGGAGCCTTCGATGGCCGTATGCGTGTTCGCAGACGCACAGGGGAGCGTCTCCACCCTTCTTGCATCCGCCAGCGACACACAGGGCCGACACCTGGTCTCCTGGTGTGGGCAGTGATTAGCTATCTCTCCCGTACACAACTAGTGTTTGTACCGGGTACGTTAAACAGCACCTCCTACATCAACACCATCATTCAGCCAGTTGTTGTGCCATTTGTAAGGTCGGTCCATCGTGGTGTTTACCAGCAAGATAACGCACGCCCACACACGGTACGTGCAACGCAACATGCACTTCAGGGTGTGAGACAACTTCCATGGCCTGCACGTTCACCGGATTTGTCCCCCATTGAGCACTTGTGGGATTTTATGGGACAACGACTTATCCGGTCTCCACGGCCAGCCACGACCATCCCCGATTTACGCGTCCAGGTTGAGGATGCTTGGAACTCAATACCCCAAACTTACATCCAACATCTGTACGACAGACTCCATGCCAGAATTGCACAGTGTGACGCAGTTCATGACGGCTCAACCTCGTACTAACCATGTTACATGGAAATGTTATTTTTCAGTTTACCAGCAAATACAGCTGTATTTTGCCATAATGTTTTGGTCACGTTATCCTCTGTATTACGTTATTATGATGTATAAATTTCGTTGGTATCAGAAATCTCCTTCTTGGTGTTCTTTTTTCACTTTCCGCCAGTGTATGTAGCGGTAGATTCCGTCCGTATAGCTTAGTTGGGAGAGCAACTTACTCTGAAATGAGGGGGCGCAGCTTCGATCCTCGTCACGAACAGACTTGTCTTTTCATAGATCATACGGTTATTTATATGCTGATAATTTATTAAGAGGCAATACGCTGTTTTTAGCAAATGCTTCTATAATCACCCACGTTTTGGAAATTAAAATCATCAATCATATTTTGGTGTTTGTCTTCAACTTCTCAGCCTCGTGTTTGATTTTTTCGTAGATTGGTTTACCGTGGATCTTCGATAATAGAGAAACAGTTTTACAGGGAATTTTTTCTTCCGTTTTTCATTTCCAGAAACGAAAAAAAAAAGTGTAACAAAGTAAATATTAAGTTTACTGTATCAACTTCCTTGCAGACGAAATTTCACACTGTTAATAAACTAACAGTAATGAGAGCCATGTCTTCGAAAGTAGATGGAATTGGAGAACGGAGAGCATCTAGAAAGAATTTGTGAAAATAAATTTTGAGAATTCTTTTTTCTGAAATAATGTAGCCACCAATTAAATATGTTTTGAATTATGCGTGATATCATTTAAAGATAATACTATAATACGTACTCCCACCGATAAAGTAGAATCGATACTTTTCTTCCAGCTAATCAGGAATACACTGAAGCTCCTCTCGTTCTATAGTGGAACACACGCATGAGTAGCTCTTATCAAGATGGTTATTCTGCGAAAAGAAATCCAGTTTTCGTGACCATTTTGTAGTTTAGGTGCTTACAATTCAGCGAAAAGACCATCCAAAAAAAGGGACGATATTGCCTACTACTTGTTGTAAAGGATGAAGATCAGAGTGCTGAGAAATAGAAAGCATTTCTTTCTTACACAGCAACCCCACAAAATATCACAATGGTGTTTCAGCATTGAGTAAGAGTTTAACCATTTTGAGCGCCACACGAAGCCTTTTAGTTACTCGTGCTATAGGGAAGAAGAGTTTGTTGCTCAATATTCTAAGTGCACTTTAGTTTGGACTATGAGTAATACATTTCAATTCAGAATGCTAGGAGCAGGAAGAAATCGGAAAATTCTTGCAATTTGTTTTCATTGAAAGAGCGCTTTGTACTTCAAATGCGATTTAATGGTGGGGAATCTGAAAGAACAACATTTAGTCAAACAAAATAACTACGCTGCACAGGTAAACCTTTTCAACAATTTCCCATCTTTGAAACTAAAATCGCATTAATATTCTCGAATATTACTTGAGTTGAGCAATCCTTTTTATTGTGTGACGTACAAAATGTTGAAGTTTTGCCATGAAATTCATAGGACACTTACTGATTGTGAGAAAATCTTGTGGGCTTTGAATAATGATGATTGCCCTACGAAATAAATTGGTGTATGTACGTTTTGGCTTGCACAGAAATGTCTCAAAACATTAAATATTAGATTTACTGGACCAGCATTCAAGTAAATCTGGAATCTTCTTTTGGGTTATCGCGATACAAACTATCTCAAGGTATTTGATACTAGATATTCTGGACCAGCGTTCCAATAAATAATCGGGCAGAAAACCTTAAATAAAGAGTTTTACGCTTTTCGCGGAAGCTTTACAATTATTTAAAAATGTGATAACTTTGATAAATTTTGTGCAATCATTCCTTCATTTAACACTAAGTATGAAAAATGCGCGCTTGGACGACTTCATTAAAGCGAAATGCATTTATCATATTTTGTTTAACAAAATTTAGGTTTGTACTTATCGGTAGAGATAAAAATCAAATTTCTAATTCAATCACTTCAGAGGGAATCGTATTTAACAGATTTGTTTTAGCTTACATCAGTGGGCAGATTAATTATAAAGAACTGTATACCAACTAAACACGAAATAGTAAAACTATACTAGTAACCCGATTTATTGACATAAAAATAGGTTTTTGTACATCTGGGTGATGTACAAAAACTTTGCATTTCAAAGTTTTTGTACATCACCCAGATGGCTTTTTCAAGGAAGGTATACAGAAAAATACTGCAATGTGAATAATAGAACGCATCAACAATTTGAAAGTGGTGACTTGACTAGACAATAAATAAATAAATAAAATTTTCGTTCAAAGACACGAGGCGTCCTGTTGGTTGAGCACACGGTATCTTGGAAATACAGCGGGGTTATTTGACGAACTGTTTCCAAATTCGTAGCAGCTCTAGAGAGACGCTATAATTGCAAGCTTTCACTTCTCGAATGGCTGGAGACTAAAGGGTAGAGTAGGAAGCTAATCTCTTTGTGTCATCCCACACAGGATTAGTGGACTTGAATTTGATTTCCCTGGATAGGGCCGCATTTACTTTACCATAGTTTGTCTATTTTATGCTCGTTGATTCTAATTCTACACGTGCGTTTGGTCATTGCAATGTAGTAACATCTGGAGCCGTCTGGATGTTATAAGGGGGATCGCATAAATTGGAAAGAAGGTGTTTGTCAGTATTTCTTTTAGCCATAGTATACAAAGATGCAGGAGACTTTATGCCAACACCATAGTTCATCTTCTTGAGTGCGTTCTTGAGTTTGTAGGAAACATTTGATATGCAGGGAATTGATCCCAGGTAGCGTAGCTACGGTATAGAAAGATTAGAAACATGTGATTTGGCTTTTTCGTCATTAGTGGATAGATTTACCCCAAATTCAGTATTTCCGTTCGGTTAAATGTGTTTTTCAGGTTCATGTACTATCCCATTTTCATCGAAATTTTTATAACCTGATGTATTCCATTTGACATTTTTTTCATTCGCCAGATTTTTCATTTGACGATTTTTCTAGCTTGTTGTCCTCCATCTTACAAATTTTTCATGATCGCGATGTCTCAGGTTTTCCCTAGTTGGATATATACATATTCATCTGCCCGACTTTTTGCAAAAGATAGAGCTTCATCTCCAACCATGATCCCGAAATAAGCTGTAATATTTGCTTGTTGGAAAACAATGGAATACCGTACCATGTGCGTTTCCATATTCTAAGCATGTGCGTTTCCATATTCTAAGCTTGTTTGCCAACGTTTTGCGGTTTGCCTTTTCCAATGTTCATTTTGTACGTTTATAAATGGTTTTAATCTTAGCACTACTTAATGAGATTTGTCGATTCGATTTATGAAAAATTGGAAATAAACGATAAAACATTTACTTGTCTGCAGAAATATGTCCCACACGTATTGCAAATTGAAGACAGAAATATGCTATCCCATTTGAGATGTGACCTGGCTGCTACACTAGGGAGTTTATGACCATGCGCAGACTATCTTCTTTTGTTAACTGTTTTCCCATTATGGCTGCTTTTTGGCGTTCAAGAATTTTTCCATGATAGTGCGTTACTACAACAACGCTGAGCGTGTAGCACATCGTAATACCATTACTCTTTTCGCACGTGTGATGAGATAGTGCAGTCTAAAACCACATACTCAGGATATTTTTCTCTGTACTCTCTTATGTAAGAATCAACAGAAGAGACTTCACTGAAGCTAAAACGTTGACGCAAGTTGTGGGATTATTTCCGTCGCTCACATTCATTGATATCATTCATCATAGAGTGATTCACTGCGCAACGTCTTCATCCTATAGTTCAATGATCGAGCGGTCTAAGGGTAGGGTTTCTGGATCCTGGTATTGCTGAGCCTGAATCTGAGTCCCAGTTAAAACATGGAAATTCTACATCTTTCGGAATCTATTGGTTCTCCCCCTTATCTGAAGCAAAAGCCCTAATTTAGGATCGAGAGATTCCCGCTCGTTTAAGATTCTCATAGCGGCCAGTAAATTCCGCTGGAAAAACCAAATATCGTACAGCTATTGTGCAGTACGCTTATACCCAAACTGTACTCATTCGCTTGAAAGGGGCGGAAATGCTGCTTTTGCCTGGCTCAGTTTGTTTATTTTGAACACTGGGTATCCCAGTGGAAGCTCGCGGTGAAAGGGATGAATTTATAGGGGAAACCTAGATACACGATACGCATTGCTGTGAGTATAAACTTTACGTCGAAGAGAAGAAGCGGCGCACAGAACATCCATGACTCACTTGAAATTTGAATACCGTTCTGCAACAGCAGGATTTACTACTCTCACTGACTATCATGCAGCCTACCACATCTTAAGAACGGATTAATGTACAGAAAATTACTCAAATTTAGACCCTCTTGTGAGCTGTTTAACTGAACTGGCATAAAATTCATTATGTTCACACATATGCTGTAAATAATAGTTTCCTGCATCGAACGCTCAAATTTAGACACTCTCATGAGTTGTCTGATTGAACTGAGACGTATCTTACGTTCCCAGAGATATTAGGTGTACAAATACGTTTTAAAGCGTCTTTTGTGTGACATATACCGGTAATTTACATATCCGACATTCCCCGCGTTGTCATGTGACCGTAACTGGTCCAGAGTATAAAATGTGACACAGAAGTTTGCCCAACATTCAAACGCACTTGCACATCGGCAGGTGAAAGATGGCAAGCGATGCTGCATTTATTCGACACTGCATTCGTTACGAATTTCATCAAGGAAAAAGTACTAAAGTACTACAAAAGCATGTGCATCGATCTGTTCAGTTCTGCGGGAGAATATTGTATCGAAAGCACGTGTGGGTTTTGGTTTAACAATTTAAAGCAGGTGATTTTGATGTTAACGATCGAGAACAAAGCGGCGCCGCACAGAAGGTTGCACATGAGAAACTGCAAGCCTTTCTGGATGAAGATTCGTCTCAAATGCAAAAATAACTTGCTGAACAACTACGGGTAACTGAACAAATCATTTCCAATCGTTTACGCGCAGTGGGAAATATTCAGAAGAAAGGAAAATGGGTGCCACATGACCTGAGCCAGAGAAACAAGGATGAGTGTGTCATGAAGTGTTTGAACCTTTTGAATAAACAACACAGAAAGTCTTTCCTGTGGAAAATCGTTACGGGTGATGAAAAGTGGATATGTTACGACAATCCCAAACGCAAAGGACACTGGGTAGACCCCGGTGAAGCAACGACTTCGACAACGAAACGCAATATTCACTCCAAGAAAGTTGTGCTGTGCATCTGGTGGTATATGAAGGGTGTGCTCTATCATGAACTATTGGAACGGGGTCAAACTGTTACTGCTGATTGCTACAAGCAACATGTGCTGCGACTGAACCAGAAAATCCGTCGGAAACGTCCATTCATAGGCAAAGGATTCCTTACCGTGAAATTACTGCATGACAACGCTAGGCCGCATGTCTCGAAATCGGTCAAGGAAACGTTATTAACGCTTGGCAGGGAAGTTTTGGAGCACCCGGCGTAAAGTCCCGACATAGCCCCTTCAGAGTATCATTTGTTCTGATCAATGCAACATGGTTTGTCTGCTGTACGGTTCCGGACATGTGACGAAGTGCAAAAATGGGTTGATGACTTCATCGCATCACACGACGAAGTATTTTTCATGGCTGGAATCCGTCAGCTGCCCGACCGATGGTGAAAGGTCATACATAATGACGGCGCATATTTTGATTCGTAAAGGTATTGTTGTTTTCTCTCAAATTATATGTTGCGTTGTTTTAAAACGCTTTAAAACTTATTTGTAGAACTAACACTTGCGGCTGATTATTGCGCTCTGTTGAGATTTTCTCAAATCTAGACGCTCCCATGAATGGAGTAATCGTACTGACACAACGTGTGTCACCTTCACACACACACACACACACACACACACACACATACTTACGAATGATACTTCTACTTCTTATAACGTTTTGAAGCTTGATTGACCTTTGATCGGAGGTTGAGGGAATTTCTAGATTACAATTTTGTCCTTCCGGACTCGGGCAAAGGAGAAAAATCAGTGCAGTAGGATCGAAAACACCACTCATGTCTCACGAGAAATTCTAACCACAACCTGCAGTATACACCGAGTCATCCCTGAATTATGACCACCCCTATCATAAGGGGATGCAGCTTGCTAACCGCGGAATTTCCGAGAAGGCGCGATTAGTCGACCGACGTATCATATATAAGGTGTGAATAATTAATACGGACAAGTGACGTGAACCAGGACCATCAAACAGAGGTCAGCGCTTTTTCCACGTTTATAAGTGAGTCACAGAAAAATTATCATTGGCCGCCACCGGGAATCGAACCCAGGGTCTTCCAGTTACGCGCCGGACATGCTTCCACTGCACCACAGCGGCCTCAAATTCCTACAGACACACACACACTAACTGCCAAACCAATTTGGCAGGTTGCTTCTTGGAGCCCCGCACGATGCTGGGGATTCACCAAAGATGGTAAACATCAACTGAACAAATAATTAGAAGGCGAATGAACAATTAATACAGACAAGTGACCTGGACCAGGAACATCAAACAGAGGTCATCGCTCTTTCCGTTGCTGCTTACCATATTTCGTGAATCCCCAGCATTGTGCGGGGCTCCAAGAAGCAACCTGCCAAATTGGCTTGGCAGTTAGTGTGTGTGTGTGTGTGTGTGTGTGTGTGTCTAGAGGAATTCGAGGCGGCTGTGGTGCAGTGGAAGCAGATCCGGCGCGTAACTGGAAGCACCTGGGTTCGATTCCGGTGGCGTCCAATGATAATTTTTCCGTGACTCACTTATAAACGTGGAAAGAGCGATGACCTCTGTTTGATATAAGGTGTGAGATGAGCAGTGGGTAGTAAAATTCAGAGCGTGATGGATAAACGGAAGGATTTATCGGATTTTGAGAAATGACAGACTGTGGGAGCTTGGAGAGCAGGTGCTTCGATTTCCCAAACGGATCAACTGGTGGGTTATCAGGACTAGTGTGAAGATGGTCAAACAACCACCCGGAGACAGAACTGCACAGGACAGCGAAAGGTTAATGTGAGAGTTAGAGACCAACAGACGCAGCACGGTTCATCCGTTGACTACCCAATACAACAGAGGTCAACCCGGGACAGTATCTGTCATGGCCATACGTCGTACGTTCGCACGTATGGGATATAACACCAGACGACCTCGACGACATCCTCTCCTAACCACTGTTCATCGGCGCAAAAGTCTTACCTGGTGCAAAAATTCTGCAATTTGGACGTCGGATGACCAGAAAAATGTGTGCTGGTCTAACGAGTCGCGTTTTTTATTGCACTCCGTGAATGAAGGTGTACGTGTTTGACGCAAACAACATGAGGAACTCGATTCATCCTTCATGGTTTCCGCAGTGAAAGTTGGTGGAGGCTGTTATATGGTGTAGGACATGTTTACCTGGCCAGAACGTGAAACCCCTGGTGTATGTAAAATACTTATGGTGCCACTGTCGTGAATTACTTGCTGCCTCTGTATAGCCCGCAGTATTGCACGTTTTCCAGAATGGCAACGGTGTCTTCCAGGATGACAATGCGCCTAGCCACAGATACAATGTTGCGCAGGAATAGTTTGACGAACACAGTTCAGACTTCCAGCATATTGACTGGCCTCCGAACTCTCCCGATGCCAATCCCATAGGGAAATTGTGGGACACTATGGAACGGCATATCAGGTGTCTGGATACATCAATCACCTCCATACCTGCATTGAAAGCAGCCGCATTACACACATCTTGGTTGGCCATACCTCCCAACTGCTTCTGGCATCTTATTGAATCGATGCAACGTCATATACAGGGTGTCCCACTCGCTACCGAACCCGGCATTTCTTTAATAATATTAACACCAATGAAGATATTGCAACGAAATTTGAAGTGAACTTACCTTAGTTCGTGCGAAATGGGATAATATCACAGCATGTGCTGGAAATGACTATCATTTGCGTCCAGACAGCATTAAACCCGGCACACCATATTGTGGAAAGTCGTTGCAAGTACGTCCGCCGTCACTGCTTGAATTTCTCCGGGGATGTTTGCTTTCAAGGCATCTATGTTTTGCGGTTTCTTTTGGTAAACTCTCCCTTTAAGATATCTCCATAAAAAGTAATCAGGAGGCAAGCGCGGCGGCCATAGACCCTTCGAAATGACGCGGTCGCCGAAAAAGGACTGAATTTCGGCCATACTGGTGTGTAATGTGTGTGATGTCGCTCCATCATGCTGGTAATATCCAATGGAGAGTTCTTCGTCGTTCAATTGATTTACAAAGGTCTTGAAGATTTCCAGATATGCAGCTGTTGTGATGGTTGTATCGAAGAAGATGGGACCAATTATGCGGCACCGAGTCATCCCACACCAAACATCAATTTTCTGTGAATGAAGAGGTTCTTCATGTATCGCGTTGGGATTTTCACTGGCCTAAATACGGGAATTTTGAGAATTGACGTATCCGGACAGTCCAGAATGCCCGGATTTTTCCGAAGAAATGTCTGAAACCATAGACAGTATGTCACTCGTTTCACGAGGTCAGGCTCTTTCAGTTCGTGGATCACGGAGATGAGGTACGCATGAAGCTTCGCTTTTTTCACAGCACGTTGACAAGTGCTTTTGAACAACCCTGTTTCCTGTGACAGTCGGCGAAGTGACTTCCTGGGAGACGCAAGTAGTCGGCCCTTTACATTCTGGAACGGTTCCTCGGGCATTTGTGGACGACCTCCTGCATGATGGTCTAATATATTCCTCTTGGTTTCCAATTTCGTCGACAATACCCAAATGGTGAACTTGCTCGGCGGATGTCTGCCTGTAAACCTCTCCAGGAATTGCTGTTGACAAGACTTTACCGATTCTGTTTTTGAATGAGTGCAAACAATAAAGACTCGTTCCTCCAGAGTATACCGATACATCTGCACACGTACGCGAACAGCCACGAACACGAGCACTGGCTGTCAACAACCGCATTGTGTAGACACGCTCAGCGAAACGGCATAACAAAGCAGCAGAGAGGCCCTCCCGTTGGCTGGCGGACTGCTCCTCAGTGGCGCCACACTTACTGTAGGAATGTGTCTGCCACTAAGGAGCACTCTGGCTGGCTGGCTGCCGGAGAGTGCCGGGTTCAATGCTGTCTGGACGCAAATGGTAGCCAATTTCAGCACATGTTGTGATGTCATCGCATTTCGTACGAAATGAGATAAGTCCACTTCAAATTTCGTTGCAATATCTTCATTGGCGTTAATATTATTAAAGAAATGCCGGGTTCGGTAGCGAGTAGGACACCCTGTATCCTTCTCTACTGACGGCGAAAGGAGGACCTACGAAGTATTAGGTAGGTAGTCATAATTCAGTGATCACTCAGTGAATATTTGTGTTGAACAGGTCTTTCTATTTATGTCCCTTTAAGTGCGTACGGAACAGCTGTGGTTTGTTCATTTATATAGATTTATTACCTGCACACTCTACATTAGATCAAATCTTATAATCTACTGTGTGTTTACAGTTGCTTGTAATGATGAAACTGAAATGCATTTTGAAGAAGTCTCTATGATATCTTATCACGAAAATATGTAATCTCATGAGATGATTTTCTCGTCCTAAGCAATTAAATATTTTTTAACAAAAAATAATGGAAATTGTTTCGTATCCCTTTTTTTCCGTGTTGAAGGGCGTAAAAAAGACGATAAAAACGCACTCAGTTAAGAGACGACTTAATGAGGTGAAACAACAAATAATCAGCAATGGACTCTTACTACTTCGTTAGATAAGTTTAACTTTTTTTAAGCAGGCAGATTCAGGACACGCCTCGAAGATTTTTTCCCTTTCATAAAATATTCTCCAACTGCGAAGCCAGAACACATATGATTAATGTATTTCGTATTTTCTTTCAAATGAAAGAATCAAAAAGAAATATCAAGCAGTAAAAGAATGGTTACATTTTTCTGAGTTACACTCATTAACTGGGATTGCTCTTCTAATTGGGGAAAAATGTGGAAATAAATTTCAAACGTAAAGAAAGAGCACTCTGTTTTGACAAAATAACTAAAAATGAATAGAAACAAGAAAGAACTGTATATTTCTTCACAAAATTGCTTATTCCATTATTTGTTTTACCGTTGTATGCAAATTGTTTTTCTATGTGCGCAATTTTATTCGTTTGAAAAAAAAAGAAGAAATTTTGTATTTGTAAAACATCCATTTTTTACGCTTTACAACCGAAGGTTGAAGAAGCGTATATGCTCCAGCTTTGTCCGTCCGTCTGTCTGTCCGCACGATAACTCGCGTAAAAATGGTTATACACTGCTGGCCACCCAAAATGCAACAGCAAGAAGGACACGAGATAGCAACGCCAGATTTACTGGACACATAACAACAGATACAAAGATGAAACGATTGAGCTTACAGGCCCGTGCGACTTGCGGAACACACAGCCATCAAAACTTCGTGTGGCCCCCCATGGCTGGCAACAACGGCGGCTACACGCCGCGGCATCGAACGAAAGAGGCTTTGAATGTGGGCTTGGAGTATGTCGGTCCTGGCTGCTTCCACATGTTGCCACAGTTCATCAGGTGTAGCCGCGGGTGGTGCTTGCCGGGCCACTCGGATCCCGATCAGCGACCAGACGTATTCGATGGGCGGCATATCGGGAGAACAAGCGGCCCACGGCAGCAGTGACACCTGGTGGGCCGTGAAAAATTGTTGCACGATGCGTGCCACGTGTGGGCGCGCATTGTCCTGTTGAAACGTGGCCGCTGGCAGGTCCTGCAGGTAAGGGAGGACTACAGCCTCCAAAACGTCGGAGATGGTGCGGTGGCTGTTGAGTGTACCGGCGATGAGAGGGGTGCGGGTGTCATATCCAATTGCGCCCCAAACCATAACACCAGGCGACGGACCGGTATGGCGATGCATAATGCAGGCGTTATACAGTCTCTCGCCGCGGTGTCGCCACACTTGGATCCGACCATCGTGGTGTTGCAGGCAGAAGCGGGATTCGTCGGAGAAGACAATGTCATGCCATTCCGTATTCCAGGTGAGGCGGTCAACGGCCCACTGCCGTCATACTCGCCGGTGGTGTAACGTCAATGGTAATCGGAGCAATGAGTGCCGTGTGACAAGTCCCCGCTCCTGCAGACGACGTCGAACGGTACGTACTGACACAATTTGTTGCGCAACACACCCTAATTCCTGCGCTAACGTTCGTGATGTGGCGGTTTGAGCCGTCAATGCCCGCCGCACAACATGCCGGTTCTCTTGCCTGGTGGTGTGCCGCGGCTGCGGCAATCACTCTCGTCGGTCCGTCCGTCCCTCCTGCACCCACCGAATCCATACTCGCCTCACTGTGGCTGGATGTCGTCCCACACGGGCGCCGATGTCTCTGTACGATAAACCGCTGTCGCGATAAGGTACTATTCGCCCTCTGTCGAACTCCGAAACGTGCTTGAATGACTGCCGTATTCTGCGACGAGGCATCAGGAAGCTTCCCACGCACAGATGCGGCAGCACAACACACTCCCACAACTCACACCCCTCCTTCTGTGCACCCTTCTTATGGTGCTTCTCGGTGGCGTGCCGGGCGCACATGATTTGCATATGGCCTGCAATGCTAATCGTTTGCATGTCCTCTCGCGGGCGACGCATGCTGCGAATTTCAGGCCAATCGGATGCTTCCTTCTTGGTGTTGCATTTTAGGTGGCCAGCAATGTATTTTGATGAAATTTTAGTATATGATGGCGGATCACCTGGGGACGAACCCTATTGAAAATGGGTGAAGTGGGTCAAAGGTCAGGACATAGCGGGATGCATTCCATTTCCCTTATGCGTCATAACGTGAGTAAATATGGTTCGATTTCGATGAAAGTTTAGCATGTCGTAGAGGACCAGTTGGGGAGGAACCCTGTTGAAAATGGGTGAAGTGGAGTCAAAGGTCAGGACATAGGAGCGGGATGCATTCCATTGCCCTAATGCGTTATAACTTACGTAAAATGCTTCAATTGAGACAAAACTTTTTATGTTCTTGCGTAAGTATACTTTACCGGTTCTGTTGAATATCATCGAAATGGGGTCAAAAATCGGGTCATACGAGCGAGATTTATTCTACAGCCATTATCCTCATAACTTGAGTAATGATTTCTGGTATGTTGGAAAGTGTATCATAATCAATGCATTGCATGATTTTACTAACTTGTTTAAATCAAAGTGGCGTTCCTATTATTCGGGAACAAGACCTTAATTAGCGCTTCTGCAAAGCACAACATTTAGAGGATTCGTTATGGAAAAAGAATGGCAATCTTTTGGTAAACGCTCTCTCATGTGTGACGTACACGTCAAAACAGAAAGTAGCAGTGGTAAGGACTTGTCGGTGTAGCTTAATTGGGAGAGAATCGGCTCCGGAGGAGAAGGGTGAGAGTTTGAATACCGCCACCGGCTAGTTTGTGTTTTCACATTGGCGCTCGAACGTTAAAATGCATCTATTGGCTGTTGGGTTCTTTGAAAAATGTGTGATATTCCTCTCACACACCGTCTGGAATGAATGAGAATTCCTTCTTCGCTTCGAAAAATGTATGATGCGTCTTCCACACATCGTCTGGAATTAGTAAGAGCTTCTTCTTCTACTGAGCGTTACGTCAAATATGGTTTGAGGCGGACCCGATGTCATGCACTATCTGTCATGATCTGAATGTCGTTGTTTATTTAGTCTTATTCGTTTTTGTGTATATTTTCTATTTCTTACCATTAGCTGCACTTACTTGTTTTTTCTTGCTGCCACCAGTCTAGATTGGGGTAAGGTCTAGACGCCTTATGGAGATCACTTTGTTTGAGACAGAGGCGTGTTTGAAGATTTCCAAGCTGGTGTAGAAATGAGCCGAAGATAAATAACTAACAAATTTATTCTCCACCACTTAGGATAGGATTAAGGTTGGTTTGACACCTTGCATACAGAATAATTTTAGATGACACTGGAATTTGCGCTGAGTACAACAGAATTATGGTGCTTCCTGGTTAGCACCGTTCAGTTCCTCTTGGGTACTTGATTGATATATTCATAAGTTACACAGCAGCACTATGCTTTTATGCACTTTTGATACAAGAAATGAGATTACCCGATCTCAGATATAATGGATCTAGACCTTGGCCTGATCCCTTGGAACAAATATAGATTGTACTTAACCGCAGTTAGTTGAGATCTATACCTAGCTAACTCGACCGCAGCCGAGCGCTGTTCTTACGGCAAAATCATCCCACGCGATGACCTGACGTCCTGCTCTGGTGAAAACTAGACAAGAAGAGAGCGCCAAAAAACTAACTTCCTGAGTTCTCCCCAAACTTTTTTGAGCCCCAGCGAGCGCTTAGCCAATCACAAGAACGCATTCGACCCCCCCCCCTAGCTGGGCATCCTTCACTCTCCGCGTCCTGCTTCATACGGTTTACATCCGCTGGATGGCTGCTCTTCGAAGAATTCCATGCTCCCAGTTCTGAGAATTCATGGGCTCGTTGTGACCTTGTGAACTGGACACCAAGATGGATGTCATTCTCCCTTCCTCGCTTTTCACTTCAAAAATGGCGTTCCCTTGCCCATTTCTGATTTTTCCCACGTTTACCCTTTTTTTTTTTTTACATTCAGCAGTTCCTATATTTCTGTGCGACGCTGGCATTTTTTCAATTCTTTTTTTCCTAATGGTTTTCACATCATCACACCCGAAAGCTGCGATTTCGTGCACCGCCTTTCTGAAGGAGAAGAAACACACCGATGAGGCATTGCCATTTTGACGACCTCCAGCCTAGAGAAATGAGAGCACCTAGTGACCGAACGGTAGCGCAAGTGAAGTTTACAGAGCATAATATATACAACACGAGGACTGGCTTTCGGTTAGTAGGGTGTTCGGAGTCAGAATGGGAAAAGCTGCCGATTTATCGGGTTTTGGTAAAGTACAAATTGGGATGGCAAGGCGCCTCGGGACTGCGATCTTAGAAACGGCGCGGCATGCGGGTTGTTTACGCGCCGCTGTAGTGAATACGTATCAAAAGTGGTGCACATATGGCTAAAGGACGAGCCGTCGTTTAGCCGGGTGTCGTCCGTAGCTCACTGATGCCAGAGGGGAGCGCAGACTGTTCGGCATTGTTCACAGCGACCGCAGGGCCATAGTTCGATATATCACCCGCAGCTACAACAGTGGTGATCAGGGCAATGTGCCACAGCCCAGAGTTCATCGCAGCCTTCTGCGCAAGGGACTGCGTAGTAGAACACCCAGCCGGGCCCCCATGCTCACTGTACTTCATAGCCAACAACGCATGAAATGGGCCAAGATCATCGAGATTGGACCGTGAATGATTGGAAGAAAGTGGTTTGTCTGACGAATCAAGATTCTTGATGCATCATGTAGACAGCCGAGCGCGGATACGCCGATTAGCAACGGAGACTATGGAACCAGGATTCACTGTTGGGCGGAAACAGGCCGGCGGCGGCGGTGTTATGCTGTGGGCGATGTTTTCTTGGGGCAATTTAGGCCCCATTATCCCAATAGCACATTCGCTGGCAGCTGTCATTTATCTAAATATCGTTGCAGACCAAGTTCACCCATTCATGGCAACTGTGTTCTTTGCTGGTGATGGCCATTACCAACAGATAATGCGCCATGCCACACTGCGAGAATCGTCAAAGATATTTTTCGAGGAACAAGCTGGTGACTTTCTGTTAATGCTCTGGCCTCCAAATTCATCTGACATGAACCCAATCGAACATTTGTGGTTCGACTTGGAAAAACGGGTTTGCGCTGAATCACCTCCCCCGAAATGTAGGGTAGCTGGAGGACCTGCTGTTGACATTATTGTACCAGGTACCCCTCCACGCACACACAGCAAAGAATATTTCGTATATGTTACAGGTACGTAACACTGAAACATTGAGACTTCTCAGATACGTTTCGCAATGTAACAGTAATGTTTCAGAAACCTTACGGTTACGGCAAAATGTCCGTAAACGTTACATTACTTTGAAACATAACCGATACGTTACAGTGAAAGGCCTTTGTAACTTCAAGATACCAACTTCATGTTACTGTTACGTGTTTGAAAGATATTTGCAATTCGTTACATTACCGTTACGTAAAAATAGAGGGTTTCTGTAAAACGGAACCCGTCCACGGGCTGCCTCAAGGATGCATATGGTCGATTCCTGGTCAATCATGACGTTAGTCGCAGCCATTGTTTTTCCACGTGATCTTCCCGACCATCTTTTGTCCGCCATTTTCTCTTTGTGTTCAACCATAGCATTTTGTGTGCCACGTGGTCCTACCAAACATATTTTTCTCGCCATCTTTTTTACCTCCCCACATGGTCTAAGCCATATATCATTTGTACGCCTTTTTGTTTTTCCCCATCAGGAAATTTTACGGTGTGACGTCACGACGCTAGGGAAATTTTCTTTCCAAGAAAATACAAATCCTCGAAGTCACGCCAGGTTCGAACCCCTGTCCAGCGGGTTTCTAGGCAGATGAATTATCCCACTCGACCATAGGACGCCTCGCGATTACAGCGTTCTGTAGGAAATAACGAGAAGGCCAGTGATTTGCGAATGCGTTGTTTAATAGAAATGCATTATATTTTCCATAGATCATTTTATTTTTCTGTAGGATGACTTAAATTTTTTTATGATTAAGCAACAAAATATACCTTTTAATGTATATCCTAATCTGTTTTTCTAAATGCTTTGCGAATACGTTATTTAATAGAAATTCATTATTATTTTTACATCGATCATTTTATTTTTCTGGAGGATGACTTAAATTTCTTCATGATTAATTAACGAAATGTACCTTTTAATGCATATCTTACTCCATTTTTTTCAAAACTTGCGTTGTCGTTAAAATCAATATATCAACATTATTTGTTTTCTACCTTTACAAACTAACAACCACTTTTATTGAGACTTTGTTTCTGATTCAAAACCAACAAAGGTACTAAGATATTATACAATGGCCTGCAAAACTTGAGGACGGACACTAGTGTACATTAACTAAGTAACTTCGGGTACGAAGAAGTGGCCACCGGAGAACTGGACACATTGAAATTTCAGTGCCATTAAATTGTTCTGCATAAACACATTTCGTGTGGCTATATTCCGCGTAATTGAGCAACTATTGCTCATAATTTTTTTTTTGATATTTCATTTTCAGTAAGAAATTTAGACATTTCCATGATTTTCGGGCCAAAGACAAAGCAGAGAACTGGCCACCGAAGTACTGACCACCGGAGAAGTGGTCACCGGAGAAGTGGCCACCGGAGAACTGCCCACAACAATTTTAAGGGGCCGTATAAAATTGCGTTCTGGACTGTTCCGTGGCTACGTCTCTCGAGATTGGTTATCTGACACACATAACATTTCCGTAATTTCGTATTTTCTTATTTACGATATTTTTCAAGGTTTATAAACTATAGCTAAACAAATTCTCTGCGGGTATGTGCAAAACCAGGAAACTTATCGGGGGAAGGGTGTGTGCTTAAAACCTAAAATATGAAATATAAAGAATTTCTGGTCTGATCGGGATATTTTCAGCGTTTACAAGCTTCAACTCAACAAATTATCTGAAGGCATGTGCCTAATAATGAAACCTGTCGGGGCATTTCAGCATTTACAACCACACATACTTTATGTTTTATATTTTAGGTATAAACGAATTAACACGGGGTTAGCAAAATGGGATGAAATCAGATCAAACAAATACACTCAGCAGACAAAAGAAATTAGAGATAGGGGTGATGGGCAGTTGACATGGGCATCCCCCTTGATGAGTGGAACAGACCCAAACAGAAAGCAGGCGATAAATAGGTGGACGGCAGGGATTACAAGAACAGTGTATCGCAATCGGTAAACGGAGTGTTCTGAGCGACTTTAATCGTGGACGGATTGCCGGCGCAAGACAGATTGGGTCATTTTATAGCCCAAGTGGTTAGAACCCTAGGGTTTCCGAGGGCAACCCTGTCAAGGGTGTAACGTGAGTATACCATAGAAGCAGTTACCAGCGCCCAGAGAGCAAGCGGTAGCCTCCGACACCGCTTGCGTTCTGGGTGCTGGTACCGGGAACATCAAAACTGCACCTCTGCAGAGTGGCTCGGCGTTGTGTGGTCAGATGAATCCCTTTTCCAGATGTATCGAGCTGACGGGAGGGTGCGAGTGTGGCGTCGAAAGCATAAGGTCATGACTCCAGGTCGGGCCTGTTCAAGGCGGTGGTGGAAATATTTAGCGATTGGAAGAAGCGGCCGTCAAAGTAAAATATTGCCCCGTCATGACTATGCTGTACGACGAATCTTCATGCACTCTCCGAGGAACTCCTGCGAGAAGATCCAGCAGTCTCTGCATTCTTAGGGAACAGAAGTTAGTTTCAGGACTATTTCAAGACGTTTGAGCGAAGACTTTGAATTAGTCTGCCAGGCATGTAGGAAAGTCTCGACTGATTCCCATTAGGAAAAAGAAGAGGTTACGGTTCACTAGGAGACATAAATCGTGAACTGCTATAAAGCGGATATAAATCAATATTTCTGCAATTTGTATCATACATGACACGTCCGAATCCAAAAGGAAAGAGATTTGATGAGAAATACGAAGTTACTACCATGAACCATTCTTCAAGTCAAATGATATGGGGGATTGTGTCAATGGCTGCTACTGTTGATCTATACTTTCTGCCTTCCAGCATCACCATGAACGGACCTAGGTATATGGAAATGTTACAGGATAAACTGACACTTCATATGGGCATTCACGGATGCACCACATTCATTCATGACCATACTCCGTACCACAGATCCAAAACAGTAAAGGCCTTTTCTCTAAGATGAAGACCACTATGCTCAAATGGCCTGGTCGCAGCCCAGACTTAAATCTCATGGAGAATCTTTGGGTTGTTTTAAAAGATAACGTAGCTTTGATTGACGGCATTAAATATGTTTGGTGTAAGGAAACATCCAATGAGTACTACGAATTCCTTGTTTTCAGCATGCCGTACCATATTCAAGCACTAATTCGCAATAAAGGAGGGCATGCCAAGTACTAAATCTTAAAATTGTTTATCCTTTTTATTGAAAAAGTCTCTGAGTGAATAAGCTATGAGTATATTTTTGAAATACATATATAATTCCAAGGGACAGGAAAAGACCCAGAAGAAGACCACATGGGAGATGGGTGGATGAAATTCGTAAATATGCGGGAGTGACATGGAGGAGACTGGCACAAGACAGACCGTTGTGGAGGAAACTTGGGGAGACCTTCGTCCAGCAGTGGATTGATAATGGTTGACAATGATGATGATGATGATGAATATGACCAACACTGAACCACAGTGTACCCGCCCCGGCGCGTCACAGAATTTACGTGACAAGGTCGACCACAAGGAAATATAAGAGGCCGGCCAAGGCAGATAAGCCATAGTGCGTGACGTGAGCACAATAGGCAGAGGTAGAGATATGGCGGATGTTCAAAAGGGAATGATCATCGGCTAGGGCTCCAAAGGGGTGGAAGCATCTCAGAAACAGCAGATTTCGTGGGTTGTTTGGGAGGTGCTGCAGTAAGGGTGTACCAAGGATGGACCGCTGGCACACCTAGTACCTCCGGACGTCATAACTGTGGAGCCCCAAAGGTCATCGATTCCAGAAGAGGACATCGCCTCCATCGACTGGCAAAGGGCAATCGACACCCAACACTGCAGCAATTGATAACGTAAATGAACGCTGGGGCACCCAGGTACGTGTCCCCGAGAAAAGTAGAGCAAACAGTGTTACACATCGGTCTCCGGAGTCGACGCTCCGTCAAGGTGCCCATGTTAACGACGCCTGCAGTTCGCATGGGACTACCGTTATTGTACAGAAGAAGAGTGGGAAAAGGTAGGCTTCTCCGACGAATCGAGGTGTCTACTCCACAAAAGTGAGGGGCGGTAGTGGATACGATGTCAGACACACGAGAACCAACACCCGGACAAGCTTTTGGTCAAGTACAGGTCAGAGGTGGCAGTGTGCATGTCTGAGAAATGTTCTTCTGGTATGACCTGTGACCGCTGGTACCACTGGATGGATCCCTGAACGCCAATGGCTAGCTATCCATCCTCACTGACCACATGTATCACTTCATGTTGAAAGTTTACCCTGGTGGTGATGTTGTCTACCAACAGGACAATGCGCTGTGCCATGTCGCTAAGGGAGTGCGTAACTGGTTCCAAGAACACGACAGCGATGTCTTCGTTTTCCCTTGGTCGGCGAAATTGCCTGACCTTAATTCCATAGGGCCCTTGTAGGACTATTTGGATCGACAGGTTGGTCGTGCCGACCCACAACCAAGTCATCTCAGGGATCTACGTGCTCTGCTGCAGTCTGAATGGCACGTGTACCTCGGGAAACTTTCCAGGGCCTCATTGCGTCCATGCCACGCCGTCTCGCCTGTGTCATACGAGCCAAGGGTAGTTATTCCCATTATTAGGTAGATGGTGATATTATTCTGATACGACTGTGTATATCTTTCAAATAATTACATGTTTAAATATACCTGTGAAAATTGAACCACTTTCAAGTGGTTCTAAACTTTTTAAAAGACTGTATATTTATAAGGAAATTTGTGAGAGGCGATAATGAGCTTCATGAGAGAGAAAATAAATTTCAAAAGTCATGAAAAATTAAGCTTAGTTCATAGCGGACGTTAGCAGTATAATGTTGAAAAAACAACCAGGTGTTTCCCATATTTTCTTTTGACACTTACACTGAATAATACAAAGGAATCGCTATACACTAAGTTAAGTTTGCATTAGGAACACCAAAATAATAACGCGTTGGTCCACTGTTCTGTGCAATCATGGCTCGCAGGCGTCTAGGAACAGAGTCTAGAAGGTGTTAAACATTCTCCATGCGTAACGTGACCCATGTCCGCTGCAGAAGCTCCGACAGTTTACACTCGTTCCCTGGAGGAGGATCAGCAGTTATGACACCCCGTTGTAATATGTCCCACAAATGTTAAATAGGGTTACAGTCAGGGACAGTTTGGGGCCAAGGCAGGGTGGCAAATTCGTTGTCGTGTTTTTAAACCACTCAGTAGTTAGCGAGCCCGATAACACGGTGCGTTGACTAATTGAAAGATGGCATTGTGGTCCTGGTAAACTTCCTACAGATATAGATGGAGATGGCCAGCGAACAGGTCTTTGTAGCGTCCACTTTTCAGTGTTTGAATGATGATGACCTAGGGCTTGCCGGGAAAAGCTCCCCAGACCAGAACACCACCTCCACCGGCTTGTTGAGCTCGAACTGTGCAACCAGGAGACAGGGTTCTACGCTGTTTACGCCATATGCGAACCCGGCCATTAGCAAGGTGCAGCAGGAAACAGCAGTCATCTCTCCAGACGACTTGCTTCAGCAGTCAAGGGTCCATTGTCGACGTTTCTTTGCCAATGCGAGGCGTTGTTTGCAATGACTCGGGGGTCATCATGGGTGCTATCGTTGGTCTCCGGCTGTGGTACTCCGAGCGAAGCAAGGTGCGGCGCATAGTGTATGTGGAAATAGTTCGAACTGTACCACTGTTGTACTGGTGGGAGAGCTGGCTGACTGTTGCACGTCGTTTCTGAGGTAACTGTGCACCCGATGGTCACATCCAGGGTCAAGCGCGCGTGGGTGACCAATGTGAGCTCTTCTTCTGGAGATCTGTGCGTGGTTAATCCAGCCCTGGTACACCCTCGATAGGAGCAGCCAACAAGTGTGACTGTTTCCGGAACGCAATCTTCCCTCCGGACCTCAGCTATCTGGCCGCGGTCAAGTTTGGCCACGTTTCGACATTTCTGACAAAAGTTTACTGATTACACACAGAAGATAGGTTTACATAATTTATAATAGCCGCACTCGACGTTGACACCAGGTGGTACTTCGTTATTGCTCCGACTATGTATACCGCGAGGTGTTCCTAATGCAAAGCTAACTCATTGTACAATATAGCTTTCATTAGCATGAAGCTCTGAACAGCAAGCAAAACATTTATCTGTGTGTTCATTGATGTGTTTACATACCAGCGATTCTGCAAGTAAGCATTCTTAAATCGTCGGATACTGCTGTGGTTTGTCAGAGCACTCATCGGGATCCAGTAAATTAGAGTATTACTATGTTTTCTAAAAGCAGGTTTGTTTTCCTTTATTTTCTCTAAAGTCATTATGTAATGTAAATCCCGTTTCTTTTAGCTGCGATCCATTATATTTTTATAAGATTCTCTTTCTCCTCATTCTTGGAAAACAAAAAAGCGTAAATTGCGCAGCATGCTCAAAACTCTGGTCAATTTCCTTGGGGTAAAAATTATTTAAAAGGGCGTTAGAAAACTTTTAACTAGCATTTCTGAAGTCTACTGCATTTTTTATGAATATTTTGCACGTTATAACCTGTATAACAATGTAAATTTCTCCGTCATCTTTGTCTACACTGGGCATCAAGCCCGGGTCCCCTCATTCCGGAATAAGTCGCTCTTCCAACTGAGCTACGCGGACGTATGATCTCGCTGCTATCTGCCTTTATCTCATGTGCGTCCTGCGGGGCAGACACGTCACACCTCTTATTAGAAACAAACTTCTTTCTCTTGACGTGGTTGTTTCATGGAAAACGAAATAATTAATTTATGTTATGTGTTGGAATAGAAATGCTAAAATGTACTGTTCAGCAAAAAGACAAAATCCTCAATACGCTTGAAATTCTCTTAAATTCTTTGTTTGAGTCTATCACCTACAAATTTCCTCATTAATTTCTGCGAGACCTAATGAAGAGCCTATACACCGGCAAGTTCTCATTTTCAGCGATTACGAAATTCATTTCGTCTTTAATTTCGCCACAGTTAGTTAAACTCGAAGATTTCTCTTTTAACTTAGAGCAGTATAACTAGTTTTCAATGTAGCAGTTGGCTGATATAAGCTCATTACACTGAAGTGCGAAAAGTCATGGGATAGCAGTATGCAAATACACAGGCGGGAAGTGAAAAAAGAACACCAAGAAGGAGACGTCTGACACCAACAAAATTTATACAGCATAATAACGGAATACAGAGGATAACGTGATTAAAACATTATGGCAAAATACAGCTGTATTTGCTGGTAAACTGAAAAATAACATTTCCATGTAACATGGTTAGTACGAGGTTGAACCGCCATTAACTGCGTCACACTGTGCAATTCTGGCATGGAGTCTGTCGTACAGATGTTGGATGTAAGTTTGGGGTATTGAGTTCCGAGCATCCTCAACCTGGACGCGTAAATCGGGAATGGTCGTGGCTGGACGTGGATACCGGATAAGTCGTTGTGCCATAAAATTCCACACGAGCTCAAATGGGGACAAATCCAGTGAACGTGCAGGCCATGGAAGTTATCTCACACCCTGAAGTGCATGTTGCGTTGCACGTGCCGTGCGTGGGCGTGCGTTATCATGCTGGAAAACACCACGATGGAACTAACCTTACAAATGGCACAACAACGGGCTGAATGATGTTGTTGATGTAGGAGGTGCTGTTTAACGTACCCGGTACAAACACTAGTTGTGTACGAGAGTGATAGCTGATCGCTCCCCACACCAGGAGACCAGGTGTAGGCCCCGTGTGTTTGCTGGCGGATGCAAGAAGGGTGGAGACGCTTCTCTGTGTGTCTGCAAACACGCATACGGCCATCGGAGGCTCCCAAGCAGAATCTGCTTTCATCGCTGAACACAACAGATCGCCATTGCGTTCTCCACTGCAGACGTTGGCGACACCACTGCAGCCGTTCCTGACGGTGGGCTGGAGTCAGAGGTACACATGCCAGAGGCACACGTGCACGTAGTCCTGCATCCAGTAGACGGTTGCAGATTGTCCTCACAGTCACCTCAGGTGCAACGGCAGCTCGGATTTGCATCGCAGTGGATGTTCTGCTTGACAACGCCGCTGTTCTTATGCGTCGATCGGTCCGCTCATCAGTCCGTCTGTGTCTCCCGGTTCCACGTCTTCTCGTGTGGGAATGTTCCTCGGACCATCTACGCATCGTACCACCACCGATACTTCCCGTCCAATTCGCTTCGCAATACGACGATACGACCACCCGGCCTCGCGGAGTCCGACTAGACGACCTCTCTCAAAGTCCGATAACTGCTAAAATCGTACACGTCTTCCATGTCCAGGCATTGCAGCTTCTTCAGGATCTTTGCACGTGTCCGTATGCCGACGACTGATTACATTCACTTCGCCGCACTCCTTAAATACCACCGACGATAATTTGCATATTATGCCGTGCTGTGGCGTAAGCGCTCACCGGTTGGTCCCGAAATTAACATCACTCCTACGTAAACTCGATCCCATCAACATATGTAAATTTCATGATCGTCCGCCCATTCCTTCTTGGTGTTCTTTTTTCACTTTCCGCCAGTGTATTTAACTGGCGTTGCCGTCGTATAAATGCTTCAAAGCATGCCTCCGTTATTATCAGTTGCGAGGTCTAATATCGTGAGTCAGGGTGAACAACCGCCAGCAGGATTATGACAATCCGACGTGAATTATCGGAGTTTGAACGTGGCATGGTAGTGCGAGTCAGACGGATGGTGCATTCCGTTTCCGAAGTTGTGCGAACATTCAACATTCCTCGATCCACGATGTCACGTGTGCACCGAGAACACCTCATGGAAGGCATTACCACTCACCGTGGACAGCGCAGTGGCCGACCACGGGTGCTGAATGACCGCGACCAGTGGCGTCTGAACAGGAATGTCCATGCTGACAGACAAGCGACACTGGCTCAAAACACATCCACATTCAATGCAGGAGTAGGTACCAGAGACATATCCACCAGGTCAGTGCAGCGTAATTTAGCCTGTTCATAGAGTATGGGAGCACAAGATGCCACCACAGTTCTTTCGTTAACGCCACAACATCGGACACAGCGCCTCACCTGGGCTCGTGAACACAGTTATTGGATCCTGGAAGACTAGCAATAGGTGGAGTGGTCCAATGAATCACGCTACAAGGTGTTACGAGCCAATGGTAGGGTTCGGGTGGGGCGCAGACTCCATGAGACCAGGGACCCAAGCTGTCAGCCTGGCACTGTGTAAGCTGGTGGTGGTGGTTCCATACATGTGTGGGGTGTCTTCATGTGGCACGGTTTGGGCTCTCTGGTCCTCGTAAGCACGTCTTTAACCGGGACTCGCTTTGTTGCTCTGCTGGGTGACCATATTTAGCCATTCATGGACCTCATGTATCCCAACAACGATGGGATTTTTCAGGCGGACAATGCACCACGTCATCTGGCCAAGTTGTCCAAAATTCGTTAGTGGAGCATTCTGGACAGTTTCAAGGGATGCCGTGGCCAGCACGTTCTCCCGACACGAACGCAACGTGGTGGAAAGGTCCATTCGCACCCAATATCCTGCACCTGGAAATACCAGGCAACTGTGGGCGATGTTCAGACGGCATGCCTCAACATCTCTTTAGACGTCTTCCGGTCAATTGTGGAATCGATGCCACGTCGAGGTGCTGCACTTCGCCGGGCTAGAGGAGGTCCTACACCATCCTATGTACGTATCCTATGACTTTTGGCACTTCAGTGTAAATTCTGAGTTTATCATTTGAGGGGTAAATATTTTACACTTTAAGAAACTAGTGAACCAGTTATGTTAGCGATCCTTCGTATTGGCAAACATCCTTCAACTGGACAACCATTTTTTAAAAAAAACCTATGGTAATGCATTGTTGGCCACCCAAAATGCAACACCAAGAAGGAAGCATCCGATTGGCCTGAACTTCGCAGCATGCGTCGTTCACGAGAGGACATGCCAACGATTAGCATTGCAGGGCATATGCAAATCTTGTGCGCCCAGCACGCCACCAAGAAGCACTATAAGAAGGGTGCACAAAAGGCGGGGTCTAAGTAGTGGAAGTGTGTTGTGCTGCCGGACCTGTGCGTGGGAAGCTTCCTGATGCCACGTCGCACAATACGGCAGTCATTCCAGCACGTTTCGCAGTTCGACAGAGGACGAATAGTGGCTTATCGCGACAGCGGTTTATCGTACCGAGACATCGGCGCCCGTGTGGGACGACATCCAGTCACAGTGAGGTGAGTATGGATTCGGTGGGTACAGGAGGGACGGACGGACCGACGTGAGCGGTCGACGCAGCAGGGTCACACCATCGAACGAGAGGACCGGCATGTTGTGCTGCGGGCATTGACGGCTCGCACCGCCACATCACGAACGTTAACGCAGGAAATAGGGTGTGTTGCGCAACAACCTGTGTCAGCACGTACCGTTCGACGTCGTCTGCAGGAGTGGGGACTTGTCGCACGGCGCCCATTACTCCGAATACCATTGACGTTACACCACCGGCGAGTGCGGCGGCAGTGGGCTGTTGAACGCCGCACCTGGACTACGGAATGGCATGACATTGTGTTCTCCGACGAATCCCGCTTCTGCCTGCAACACCATGATGGTCGGATCCGCGTGTGGCGGCACCACGGTGAGAGACTGTATGTCGTCTGCATTATGCATCGTCATACCAGTCCGTCGCCTGGCGTTATGGTTTGGGGCGCAATTGGAAATGACACCCGCACCCCTTTGGTACGCATCGTCGGTACACTCAACAGCCACCGCAACATCTCCGACGTTCTGGAGCCTGTAGTCCTCCCTTACGTGCAGGACCTACCAACGGCCACGTTTCAACAGGACAATGCGCGCCCGCACGTGGCTCGCATCGTGCAGCAATTCTTCACGGCCCACGAGGTGTCACTGCTGCCGTGGCCCGCCTGCTCTCCCGATATGTCGCCCATCGAACACGTCTGGTCGCTGATCGGCAACCGAGTGGCCCGGCAAGCACCACCTGCGGCTACGCCTGATGAACTGTGGCAACGTGTAGAAGCAGCCTGGACCGACATACCCCAAGCCCACATCTAAAGCCTCTCTTGTTTGATGCCGCGGGGTGTAGCGGCAGTTATTGCCAGCCATGTGGGCCACACGAACTATTGATGTCTGCGATTTCCGCAAGTTGCACGGGCTTGTAAGCTCAATCGTTTCATCTTTGTGTCTGTTGTTATGTGTCTAGTAAGTCTGGCTTTGCTATCTCGGGTCCATCTTGATGTTGCATTTTGGGTGGCCAGCAGTGTATATGCTCCTAAAGTACACAGAAGTAGGAAATTATTAGGAATACCTGTTTAATAACGTGTTATTGAATTCATTCCGAGGTGTAGGGCAACACCTGGGTAGGAACCCTATTGAAAGTGAGCGAAATGGGGTGAAAGGTCATAATGTAGGAACGGGATCCATTCCACTGCTCTTATACGTCATAACTAACGTAAAAAAGGTTAGATTTCGATGACATTTTAGTATGTGGTAGGAGACCATCTGGGGACAAACCCTATTGAAAACGGGTGAAATGGGTTAAAGGTCAGGACATAGGAGCGGAATCACTTCTATCGGCATTATGCGTCATAACTTACATAAAAATGCTTTGATTGCGACAAAACTTTATCATGTTATTTCGGAGGTATACTGAACCGGTTCTGTTGAATATCATCGAAATGGGGTCAAAGGTCAGGGCACAGGAGGAAGATTTATTCCACAGCCATTATCCTCATAACTTGAGTAATGATTTCTGGTATGTTGGAAAGCGTATCATAATCAATGCATTGCATGATTGTACTAACTTTTATTTTTGATTGAAGGTTTAACGACTACTATGAGCAACTCAATGGGCTGTAAGCAGTCGCACGTCACTAATTTAGTGTTACTTTTTTCAGGGAAGGGAGAAAGACAGTACCGGAAGACCAACACAACATCTCACCGGTATTCGAACCCGTACCCATTTCAGACGAATGGCCATAAGCCATCGCTTAGACAGCTGTGCCACCGGGGTGGCCTGAATCTTTGCCGTGAGCTGCTTACAAAACCATGTCAAGTGTTTACGTACGTAAGTGGGGATGGCGCGTTATTGATTGCTATTGGGTAGCTCTAATAGTTTGCTACTTAAGTGTATATTTTCTCCACTCTTTTGAAATGACGAATCAGATTGCTTTGTTAATTTAAAGCGAATGCAGTTTTCTTTTAAAATATCAAAGGTGAGCAAGTTAATGGTAAAACAGTTATCAAAAGCTGCGCACGGATTAGGAATTTGCGTACTTCCACATTCAGTCTATGGTAGCAAAATTACAGTATGCAGAAACGGCTGAGGAATTCAACGAAAATTCACGAACAAGGAAGCGTATGGGGAGAGAAAGCTAAGGTAACATTCTCAAAGCAAACGAGCAGCTTTAATACCCCTAAAGACCTGCGAAAATGCAAATTGTTCGGTGACTGAGATCGATTTCGTGCCTCTTCGCTCCGGTGCCAGTTGTTCTAACTTACTAAACTACATCGACGGAATGTATCGTTGCAGATATGTCGTCTTGACACGTGTGTCACCTCTGTAATAGGTCAGAGACCTATGATGAGTTTCAGGTACTCAATAAAGAACCGCATTTCAGTATGGCATTTGTTGATTGATTGATTGCTTGATTTTTCTTTGTTTTATTCCTTAGTTCCTAGGCGACATCCAGTACTAGCCCACCATAGGCACACGTCCGGCTGATGAATTTCTAGCCAATTATGCATGCAATTAACACGGTACTTCCCTTCTCTCAGTTACAAGGACTATTATAAAACCTTGACGCATCAAGTGGATCTCCTGAGTTGCAACTTTTTAGCAGTAAACGTGCTCTGTAAACGCTTTTAGGCAAAATTCATAGACTTTTGACTGTATCTTTCCACTGACATAATAGCAGAAAGGCAGAAAAACAGCCTGGTACAGTGCAGATATTTTCACGCATTTCGTTGGACAATTGTCGCAGAAAAAAAACCGCGAAAAAATCGAGAAAGTACCCTGCTACTCTTCGTAGATTTTGTTCAATGAATTCTTCAGCTAGACAGAAAACGAAACTCCACTTGAACGGCTGCCTTCCAGTGACGTAAGCAAATAACAGTAGGTGTCTCATTTCGTAAGAGGAAATATCTCTTAGTTTTGTCGGCCATGTTGTTGTCGGGAGCAGGGAAGATCAAAGATACTCTAACCACACAGAGCCGCCCGCGGCATGAAGATTGATCCGAAGAAGGAAAAAGGGTGGTCCACAGAGAACGTCTGGCCATTTCGAGTACTCAAGTCTGTCTTAAGTCCATTCCGCTACAAGCAAAAACACAGATACAAAACTAATTACGCTTACTATTTTACGGCCGCTCAGCTAATGCGAATCAGAGGGCACTCTGTCCTGCCTGTAATACCAAGACTTATAATCTCTGGAAATAGTCTGCTGACTCATCCTCTTCACATTTTCGATAGCGGCTACTGAAAATGTTTCTTTTTCTTTCTTTTTAATACAAGGATGCTGCCACTGAGAGCAGAAGTCTCGATCGACGACTTTCGCTGCGAAAAGAAATGTGGAACTCTAACGATCTAAGACAGACATCTCCGCTGTTTCTCGGCGGTGTGAAAATCCTTCGGTGATATAATAATTGCCGTTGGAACGGATTTCAGCAGAAAAAGAAGCAAACGCTTCAGTAAATTCGTACACACATTTATGAAAGAATTTGTTAAGTCATCATAAAAATTTATTTGAATGATGATTTTTTATCCCTCGCGGAATTCGAACAAAATCGATGGCTTCAGCTGTATAAAACTCACTTTGAGGAAAGGATTGTATGCATTAGCGAAATTTTTTCTCTTGATTTGTTTAGTATCACTGGGATTCATTGATCTTGTAACGTATACTCTAGATTCAGTTTCCTTTTGATTTTACTATCTCTTGTTATTTTATTTTCCTATGCAAATTATCTTCTCACTTAACGAGATGTTATTTCTCCCGCTGAATGATATGTGGCAACGAGTGTAAGTCATGACGTGGTGGTATGCAGTATATATAGGCGCGCTCAACTATACCTAAAAAGTTTCGTTTTATGTGATAGGTTCTTCTTAATTATTGTTATGCGATTCTACGAAAGTTCGGATATTCAGTAGTCGTGTGATTTGTAGAGTGTGTGTTGGATAATACCAGGAGTTCTCCAATAAAAGGTTTAAAGTGAGTACGTTTTCTCAGTTCATATTATTGTCAGACCTCTGTCTGGCCGTTAAGTCTCTTTCATTAAGTGTCTCAATTAAGTCCAGGGTATATTGTGTTTACCGCTCTAATAAGGAGCCTTCAAGGTACTAATGTACTAAAACCGAAGTTATAGTACTGATATTCAAGATAATGAGGAATGCTGAGTAAAAAGAAGTTCCATATTCACTGAATTTATTGCACGTGCGAGTCTTACCTAAACAAACTCTAGCACTTTGAAGATTAGGTACACTTTAGCTACGTCAAGTAACCTTCCAATAACCCTAACGTGACTTAACGTAAACTTCCCTGCACTACACGTCCAGCGGAGAACTTTATTCATTATAATCTTTACCGTTGCCCCTATTTACACATGCAATTTTTGAAGGTGATATTAGAAGTATGAATGCAAAGTACATAAATGGATGTGTGTCACTAATTGATACAGAGAGATAAAAAAAAGTGCTATGTGGTCGAGAACTGAGGAAGTATTTTCATTTTATTTTAAATCCATTTAAAATAAAATGAAAATTAGTTCACTCAAAGAGAGAGAGAGAGAGAGCCAACGTCGTAGGACAAGCACTAACCCATGCATCATCCGGGACTGGATCTGAAGCCCGGCTTGGACGAGCCAGATACCAGCGCGTCTGACCACTCGGAAGAGTGGAAGGTAAAACTTTATATTTGGTCATGATTGATTCCTAGTGAACTTACATAAGCCACGGAGAAATAACATGTGTTTGGGCCATTTGCTGTAAATGTTATTTGACGTGAAATTTTGTTATTGGAAAATTCCCATCAGTCTTCTTTGTTTCTCCAAGGTGGACACGATCTAAAAAACAACGTGTTTGCACTTTCACACTAGAAAGGAAGTGCTATCAAGCACGAGTTTACACTTTTAAACACTGGTGTTCAAAACTTAAGGACGAAGTTGAAAAACTAAAATAACGCCGTAAATAGCAGCAGCACTCAAACACAAATTGACTCAGGACCGTGTCTGGAAACAGAAGCAATAGCGCACGCGTAAGAAAAGAGCATGACGTGTGGTTTGCTCAACATGAGAACAAAATGCGCTCACGCAGTCCACTAGCATCAGTTGAACGGAAGTCACCGGATGGTGTGAAGAAGTGTTACAACCGTTCGATTGTGTTTATTGTGCGCTAAAGACGACAAAAGAGCCCGTCGAGAACATCTTGATGTATTTACTCGTGACCGAATAATCGGGAGGCTCGAGGAGCGGAGAACTGTGATGAGTGTGGCCCAAGAGTTCAGTATCGCCAGTAACATCGCTCTGCGGGCGTGGTACGCCTTCAGGATTACAGGTACAGCCGTGCGAAAGTCCGGTAGTGGTTGTCCACCGAATACAACCCCCTGTGAGGAGAGTTATCTGCTCCTGCAGGCCAAGAGGGATCGACACCAGACAGCAAGTAACCTTGCAAAACAACTGAGCATGGGAACATGGCACACAATAGTACGCTTTATAGAGCCGAGGCGACTACACAAAAGTGAACTGTTTGCCCGATACCAGTACGCTGTGTTTCATTAATAACTTCTCACCGGAGTTCCCTTTCAAAATAGTCCAGATGACATAAAAACTGCACAGCAGGTCACTGGGGTAAGTTGCTCTTTACTGATGAGAGTAGATTTAGTCTCTGTAGCTATTCTGGACGTCAGCTAATCTGGCGTGAGGTAGGAACACTCGGTATCGCCCCGAAAGCATCAACGAAAGGGATAGGTATGGCCACTGCGGTGTTCTCGTATGGGGAGGGATTCTGATCTATGGACGTACGGAGCTCCAGATTCTGGAAGGAGGTACTGTAACCGGTGCGCTACTGTAACGATATAATCCTTCCCCATCTGTTCTGAGGTGCCAATGGCCCACGGTTCGTGTTAATAAACGTTAAAGCCACACCCATTCGGACGGTGGCTGTTTCAGAGCTGCTGGAAAGTGAAGACGTTCAGCGGGTGGATTGGCCAGCATGTTCCCTCTACCCAAGTTAAATTCCTACCTCACGCCAGATTAGCTAATCCCGTAGAAGACGTGTGGGACGCTCTGGGGAGACGCGTTGCGGCACGTCAATACAAACCGGAAACTATCCAACAGCTGAGATGCCGCTGACAGAAGAATCTGCGATGTTACCGCAAGAACTCATCAGCAACCTAGTGCAAAGTATGGGCAGACGGCGCAAATGATGCATCGACGTTAAGGGTGATCATATCCCTTACTGAGACTCTCCTCTTTCCTTCGTATCGTCTTTGGCAGCGATGAATCTACATGGCACCCAGTGCTATGTGGCCAATTTTGAATAATGTTCCACTTTATCCTTTAGTATCGGCTGTTGTGACGGTGTTGTTTCCGTCATCATTTAGGTAAGTAATGGAGTTCCTATGGTTTGAATTTCACATATCCAGGCGGCTCCTGTGCGACGCTACAGGTCAAAACCTGGCTCTTCTTTAAGTATTGCATACCAGAACAAAAAACACAGGTGTTTAGACTTTCACACTAGAAATTAAAGGCTATACACTGAAGTGCCATAAAAACTGGTACAGACGAGCTTATGCAAAATTCATAGCAACGTCACCTATGCGCGTACTCGGTTGCGTCTGCCGGTACGTATATAAAGCGATAGACATCTTTTCCAGCAGTCAGAGCTGTTTTCGGCATGAGAATGACAAGTAATAACGGTTCAAGCGATTTTCAACTCGGTGTCATAGTTGGCGCTTGTGAGATGGGCCATAGTCTTTGGAGGTAGAAACGAAGTTCGGATTTTCTCGGACGACCATTGCAAGGGTATACCGTGACTACAGGAATTCTGGCAAAACCTCCAGCCTACGATACCAGTGTGGCCGTAAAAAACATTGGGTGAACGTGACTATCGTCGGTTGTCAAGAATCGTTTGACGCGACACTCTCGCAGGTGTCATCGGAATTCAATGCTGGAGCCTCAAAAAGCATCAGCGTCCGGACTGTGCAACGTAACCTGCACGATATGGGCTTTGGAAGCCGCGCCCAACTCGACTCCCCTTGATGGGTGCACGACACAGAGCTATGCCCCTCGCTTGGGCACGGCAACACCGCCACTGGACACTTGATGGCTGGAAACAAGTAGCCTGGTCTTTCGAGTCGCGTTTCCAACTGTATCGGGCAGATGGAGGGATTCGTGTTTGGCGCAAACCCCATGAAGCCATGGATCCCGTCTGTCAACAGGGAACTGTATCCACGGCTAATGGGGGTCCGTAATGGTATGGGTTGTGTTTAGCTGGATTTCACTAGGAGCCCTGGTACGTTTACAAACGTCTGCGATCGGCCAACGCTATGTGCGCATCCTTTATGACGAGGTACACCTGTTCATGTCTTGCATTCATGCTGATGGGTTAGGCCTGTTCCAATAGGACAATGCACCTGCACACAAGTATCGGGACGCTGCATTATGGTTCTGCAAAAACACTTTCCAACTCATTCTATTCACTTCAAGATTTGTTACTATGTCGCGATAACATGTTGAAAACACGTCAATATGTTCTTATTAACCTTTTCTTTTATCGAAAAAGTATGTACCAGAGTTCGTATGCTAGCATAACCAATTCTGGTAAGCCGCCATGGTGGCGAAGGGGTCTATGCGATGGCTGCTGACCATTCGTCCGAGATGTGTTCGGATCTCGGTGAGGCATGAATGTTATGCTTGTCTTACGGCACCAGCAGTTTTACTTCTTTGGAACCATTTGCCGTAAATTAGGGATGGGTGACTGTTTTCAGCCCATTGTGAAAACACAAGCTTGCCTACGACGGGCATCGAATCCATGTCCCCCTCACTCCGGAGTAAGTCGCTCTTCCAACTGAGCTACGCGGACAGAATGTCTCGCTGTAGATTTGTCGTCTTGACAAATGTTTTCAACTCTGTAGTATGTCACATCATCCAGTTGCTCACAGTGGTCGTTAAACAAACAAACAAACAAATTATGTTAATCACTTACCGAGAAATTGATTGAAAGCATATGTATCTTCCGTTTGCGTGTTCAAAAATGTCTACAGCTTCAGTGCTGTTTTCTGGTTCTGGGCAAGGCATGAATTCTTTTAGGGTGGTGGCTCTCTCCCATCCTTGGAACTAGCGATTCCAAATAGAAACGGGTGACTACACAGTAGACAAAACATTAGAGAAGTCTACCTAATAGTCGGTTGGTCCTCCTCTAGCGCGAATAACAGCCTGTACACTAGGGTGGAGTGAAAAAGGCCAAAAAAAAAAACGTTTTTTTTAATTTTATTGTTTCCTGACCCAACAAATGGTTCTGTTTGGTTAAAAAAAACACAGTACAAAATTTCCTGCTCAATAGCTCGTCTTCGTCAGGTTCCACACTATGTCTAAAACATTTAATTTTAACGTTAAAAAAGAAAAACATGAAAATAATTGTTTTTACAATATTTTTGTTTCCTAACCCAACAAATGGTTGTAATTGGTAAAAAAGAAACAGGAAAAAAGTTTCAGCTTAACCACTCGTCATCTTCAAGTTCCACGCGAGATCCGAAGAAATTCATCTTGGTGTCAAACTTCGGAATTTCGTTTCGGAATTTGATTCGGCTGCGTATGAATCCATTCCTTGCTTCTGCACCACATGTTGCAATTGATGCTTCTATCACCAGTCTCACATGCCTCTCTACTACTTGAGAATGTCAAGGTAGCTTCCCTATTTCAAACTGTGAACGGCCTCTGATCAATCTTGTTATGCCTTCGTCGCTGAGGCTTGGAACCACAGGTATCCGGTGGTTCCAAGATATTATCCCAGCGTTTCATCTCAAAATACTCCTCTGCTTTGAAATTCAATTTGGGAAGCTCAAAATGGCGTATTTTCTCCTAATAATAGTTTTTCTTGCTTTCAGTATTTTTCTCAGGCCAAGTTCTCGAATATGTACTCTTTCATCTTCCAGCATCGCCAACAGAATGTTTTCAGAGTGAGCAAAATAACGGTTCCTCTGAATAACTTCGTGCACGATTGCCTTAAACTCTTCTGGTAAGAATGAACTTTTCTTTATCATTCCGTGAAGATGACGTGCTCCATGAGTTACCCTCGGGTTTTTCTTTATTTCAAACCAGGATGGCACATAAACTTTTATAACATATTCTGCTAAGAGCTTTAAGTCATCTGGTGGTCCTGCGGTTGATACGTAAAGGCGAACAATTCTGTTGGCTGTAGTGAGCCATCTTGAGTGGGCTATCTTCGCAGGACTCCGGCTCGCTAAGTTTGGAGGGCACTCTCCCGAGGATACTGCCCTAGAAATACCAAGGTGGTATTTTTTGGTCTGTACTGAAGTCTTTTTTGTCAATTTCGGGCAGAGCAATTGAAATAGGGACATAACTTGTCACACCAGAGCAACTGAAATAGGGACATAACTTGTCACACCAGAGCAACTGAAATAGGGACATAACTAGTCACACCAGAGCAACTGTAATAGGGACATAACTTGTCACGTTTCCAGGGATTTTCCTATTGTTCCAGAAAACTGTTTTGGCCTAGATGTCTTTCCATCAATCTTCTGGAAAAGATGACGAAGAGGCAGTTCGTTGGTTTACAACAAGCGTAAAAAGTTCGTTGGTGTGCAACAAGCATACAACTCATTTGAGTTATGATCATGATCATATGTAGAGGATTTTAGGAAGGGAATGCCTGACCACAGGTCTTAAACAACCCTTAGAAATAGGAAGCTAGGAGATTTGGGCTAGAGTGCCCGATAGGAAGCCACACGGAAGCGAGGTAGAAGACGCCCTTATTTACTACCCGAGGTCCGACGGCTTAACGTACCCATCCGACGCACGGCGGATATTTAGTGGATCGAGCATTCGTACCTACCTGGGATCGAACCTGAGGTCCCTTCCGTGGCAGTGACGAACGTTGCCCACTAGGCCACCCGCGGCTCACTTGAGTTGTGGAACCTCTAGATGTCAATATTGTGGGCTGAAATTTGGAGACAATTTGTTCTAGCCCATTTGGAACCTCATAATGAGTCAGGCAATATGAATTTCAAAAAAGTTTTCTTTCGCTATACCCTACTGTACACGCCGTGGCATCGACTCCACCAAATGCGGACGGTTTCCAAACGTAAAGTCAGTCATGACATTTGAAGGATTGTCCACAACTCCGCTCAAGACGTCGGTTCAGGATTCATTGATTTGGTGTTCCCCTCCACGATATCCCAGAGAACCTCCACAGGGTTGAAATCCGCAGATCTCGGGAGCCACTGAATGGTTCCAAAGACAGAGGAGTGTTCTACGAGCCATAACTGAGTGGTAGCGACCAGGTAGAGCGGCGCATTGACCTGCTGAAACAGACCATCGGCCCCAGGATGCGCGTAGGCCAAGTAAGCGTGTAGGTGATCAACCAGGACATGTTGGTAGCGCGCAGTGGTTTAAGATCTATCCATACACACTAAGGGCCCTAGGGAGCCTAATGAGAAAGCTCTCCAAATCAACACAGAGCCACCACCCCCTTGAACAGGGTGGACCTGGCACAACCTCATGCTGTCAACGCCACACCCGCACCCTCGCGTCAGCTCGGTACAACTGAAAACCGGATTCATCTGAACACACGATGCTGCGCCACTCTGCAGAAGTTAAGTTTTCCGTCACCAGGGAAGGCGTAATGTCCGATGACGAGCAGCCAACACTGGCACACGAGTAGGGCGTCGACTCCCGTAGCCCATGGTATGCATTGTGCGCCACACCGTTCACTCGCTGACACTGCTTTGGCCTCCGACATTTCACCTGGATGTGATTTCAGCACAATGTCCGATGACGAGCAGTCAACAGTGGCACACGAGTAGGACGTCGGCTCTCGTAGCCCATGGTATGCATTGTGCGCCATACCGTTCACTCGCTGACGCTGCTTCGGTCTCCGACATTTCACCTGGATGTGATTTCGGCACAATGTCTGATGACGAGCAGTGAACAGTGGCACACGAGTAGGGCGTCGGCTCCCGTAGCCCATGGTATGCATTGTGTGCCACACCGTTCAATCGCATCCGCTGCTTGGGCCTCCGACATTTAACCTGGGTGTAATTTCGGCACAATGTCCGATGACGAGCAGTCAACAGTGGCACACGAGTAGGACGTCGGCTCCCGTAGCCCATGGTATGCATTGTGCGCCATACCGTTCACTCGCTGACGCTGCTTCGGTCTCCGACATTTCACCTGGATGTGATTTCGGCACAATGTCTGATGACGAGCAGTGAACAGTGGCACACGAGTAGGGCGTCGACTCCCGTAGCCCATGGTATGCATTGTGCGCCTTACCGTTCACTCACTGACGCTGCTTCGGCCTCCGACATTTCACCTGGATGTGATTTCGGCACAATGTCCGATGACGAGCAGTCAACAGTGGCACACGAGTAGGACGTCGGCTCCCGTAGCCCATGGTATGCACTGTGAGCCATACCGTTCACTCGCTGACGCTGCTTCGGCCTCCGACATTTCACCGGGATGTGATTTTGGCACAATGTCCGATGACGAGCAGTCAACAGTGGCACACGAGTAGGGCGTCGGCTCCCGTAGCCCATGGTATGCATTGTGCGCCTTACCGTTCACTCGCTGACGCTGCTTGGGCCTCCGACATTTAGCCTAGATGGGATTTTGGCACAATGTCCGATGACGAGCAGTTAACAGTTGCACACGTGTAGGGCGTCGGCTCCCGTAGTCCATGGTATGCATTATGCGCCATACCGTTCACTCGCTGACGCTGCTTGGGCCTCCGACATTTAACCTGGGTGTGATGTCGGCACAATGTCCGATGACGAGCATTCAACAATGGCACACGAGCAGGTCGTCGACTCCCGTAGCCCATGGTATGCATTGTGCACAAACCGTTCACTCGCTGACGCTGCTTGGGTCTCCGACATTTAACCTGGGTGTGATTTCGGCACAATGTCCGATGACGAGCAGTCAACAGTGGCACACGAGTAGGACGTCGGCTCCCGTAGCCCATGGTATGCACTGTGCGCCATACCGTTCACTCGCTGACGCTGCTTCGGCCTCCGACATTTCACCTGGATGTGATTTTGGCACAATGTCTGATGACGAGCAGTGAACAGTGGCACACGAGTAGGGCGTCGGCTCCCGTAGCCCATGGTATGCATTGTGTGCCACACCGTTCAATCGCATCCGCTGCTTGGGCCTCCGACATTTAACCTGGGTGTAATTTCGGCACAATGTCCGATGACGAGCAGTCAACAGTGGCACACGAGTAGGACGTCGGCTCCCGTAGCCCATGGTATGCACTGTGCGCCATACCGTTCACTCGCTGACGCTGCTTCGGCCTCCGACATTTCACCTGGATGTGATTTTGGCACAATGTCCGATGACGAGCAGTCAACAGTGGCACACGAGTAGGGCGTCGGCTCCCGTAGCCCATGGTATGCATTGTGCGCCTTACCGTTCACTCGCTGACGCTGCTTGGGCCTCCGACATTTAGCCTAGATGGGATTTCGGCACAATTCCGATGACGAGCAGTGAACAGTGGCACACGAGTAGGGCGTCGGCTCCCGTAGCCCATGGTATGCATTGTGTGCCACACCGTTCAATCGCATCCGCTGCTTGGGCCTCCGACATTTAACCTGGGTGTAATTTCGGCACAATGTCCGATGACGAGCAGTCAACAGTGGCACACGAGTAGGACGTCGGCTCCCGTAGCCCATGGTATGCACTGTGCGCCATACCGTTCACTCGCTGACGCTCCTTGGGTCTCCGACATTTAACCTGGCTGTGATTTCGGCACAATGTCCGATGACGAGCAGTCAACAGTGGCACACGAGTAGGGCGTCGGCTCCCGTAGCTCATGGTATGCATTGTGCGCCACACCGTTCACTCGCTGACGCTCCTTGGGTCTCCGACATTTCACCTGGATGTAATTTGGGCTGCCGTTGCCAAGGGGTCGGTCAATACCATCCTAGATAGTCTTCATCGACCCTTGTCATCAATAGCGTGTGGTCGGGTACGTCTTGCTCTCTAAGCGCTTGTGCTTCTGTCAATGGCATACTCGCGATACACCATTTTTACTGTTTCCCTCGGGAATTGTAGTGTTCTTGCCACTTGGGCGATAGAATGACCCATCTTCCATGCACTGACAATGCGTCCACGATCAAAGTCGCTCAGATCACAACGTTTGCTTATATTTGTCGATTGCGATGTACTGTGGTTGTAAGCCCTGCTGTCCATTTATTTATCGTGTGCTTTCGGATTGGATCTGTTTCCCTCTGCGCGAGTGATGTCCAGGTCGACTGCCGCCCCACCTCACTCCCACCCCTATCTCTAATGTTCTGCATATTGAGTGCACTTGTAGCCCTCAGAATAGTTCATGGTGGTCGTTAAACTCACAAACAAAAAATAAATACCCCAAATTTATCTCGGTGAAATAAAAATGTATATGGTACCGTATTTTATTCTTTAAGGTTAATCCACCTAAAATCTTTGCCTTGTATTTCCAATGTAGAAATTTCTGTAGCCATTTTCTTCACAATTGCTGCATTCGCAAGGACGCTAATTTGAACATCAATAAAAACAACTTTATAAGGTGCGTCGCGTAAATATAAAGACATTCTACTTTGCGCAGTGAACGCAATGCGAATATAGGTAGGAAGCTGAAGAGGTACCTAATTAGACATAACCCTACAACGAACGTTTCGATCCGTCACGATGACCGGATTGTGTGAAAGGAACACCACAAAGTGAACTAGTGTAATTTTAGGTGTCTCATAAATATAAAGACAACTATGTAAAGTAGCCACATGCAAATGCGATGTAAAAATTAGCATGTTGTACGCACGCGCATGGGGCGTAATTCGGTCAAGCCTACAAAAGACAGCGGACCTGCCGTCAGACATTCAGTTGCCGAAATGCCACGCAACAGTCAACTTTCTGGTGAGGAGGTGCAGAAGATTTGGAGACAGAGCAAATGGATTGCCTGTAGCGAAAATTTGTAAAGCCATGGGGAGGAGTAGCGCAGTCATTTATAAGACTTTATCGAAACGCGGTGCGTTAACTGCCAGAAAACGGCCTGGAGGCCTCGAATAACAAACAAGCGAGATGATCGTGTCATCATGCGTTTAGTTTCATCCCAAAGGTTATCACGAAGTCAAGTTTCTCGGACTATTGGTGTCACCATCTCAAAGGACACAGTTCATCGACGAATCAAGGAAAGTCGCAACATTGTGCTCCGTAAAATGCGCCGTCTGCCACACCTCGCGCGGCGCCACAAGGAAGCTAGATTGTTATGGGCAAGCAGCCACATGCACTGAACGGATGAGTGGATCACAACTATTTTCTCCGATGAGAAAGATTTCAACCTGGACGGCCCTGATGGTTGGAACTGCTATTGGCATGATTTACGACGAGAGCCACTCAGCTTCTTCAGCAGACAGAAAGGCGGGGGATCTGTGATGGTTTGGGGAGCTTTTGCGTTCAATGGGACAACGGATATTGCTTTCCTGCAAGGCAGGAAAAACTCCGAAACGTATCAGGACATACTCAGCAGCCTCCTTCTACCATTTGCCAAAACTCTAGCGGGTGTTGATTATCTGTTCCAGCAAGACAATGCCTCTATCCATCGGTCTGCATCAACGAAAAGCTGGTTTAACACTCATTATGTGACCGTTATGGATTGGCCAGCACTCAGTGCAGATCTGAACCCTATCGATAAGTTCTGGGGTATCCTCGCTCGTGATGTGTATGCGAATGGATGGACGGCAGTTCTCAAGTGTGGTGGCATTAAAAGAGCAGATTGAACGAAGCTGGTATGCACTCCTTCCAGAACACTTACATCACGTGGTGGACAGCATGCCCAATCGGGTTTTCAGTTTTATTCGGAACAACGGCTCCACTTTTTGTACCGGAGGTGCTCATAACTAGTAAGTCTTTATTTTTTGAGACAGCGTATTTCTGTTTTTTTTTCTTGTACTTGGCGCTGGAATTATAATGTTTCCGTTAAACTATTTTGCAGCTGCGTGTCCTGTGCTATTTTTGCTATAAATATGAGGTGAACATTTCAGCTCGTTGTTGTTTCGTTTTTATTCGAGAATTTGTTCTGTCTCTATATTTATGCGACGCACTATATTATAGCCTATGATACTTAATATGTTCTAAAACGTAACCATTATTATTTTAAAAATCAATAACTTTTCCTTTGCTGGTGTTGAGACCAGCAAATAGATGGTGCGACCTGTACATTGATGACGTCAGTAGACCAAAAAATGTTGGATTGCTTAATTATGATTAAATTTTAGAAAATATTAAGTATACTAGGCTATGACATGAAGTTATTTTTATCGATGTTCAAATTTTCATCTTTGGGAACGCATTAATTGTGAAGAAAATGGCTACAGAAATTTGCCCATTGGAAATACAAGGCAAAGATTTTAGGTGGATCGACCTTAACAATGAAATATCCTCGCACTATTTCTTCTAACCTGACTTTGCATCTCCATCCCACAATCATACTGCGTTAACCATTTTCCGTTTATTCTTGCCTTTTCAGTTTCTTGGTCGAAGCAGGCTATCAATTTTCACTCCCACTTTTCTACGATTCTTCTTTCGTCTGCCTTTACTCTACTTGGAAGTTCTGCTGTTAATTGTCACCGAGATTCGTTGACAGTTCAATGGGAGTTTTATATATAGCTTCGGTCCCCCTGCATTCAGAAACGTGTCCTTCCCTTCATTCCGTCCCACTTTCGCTAATTGGTTCCTGATCTCGAGTTTGTTCGTTAGTACTGCTGACGTCCATTCTGTTCTTGCGATGCTCTTTGCTTGAGTGTGGTCTTTGTTAGAAATGGCAGCGATGACCTACCGCCAATTAATATTTCTTCGTTTTCAAAAATGTGTATGCCTTTTCGTGTTTTTAATTGTTTTGCTGTATGTGCGCTCGTCCGTTTATCTAGGGTTAACATCAAGGTTACTTGAAAAAGAAGAGTCTGAACTTTCTATGTAGGATAAATATGCTTTTAAAACAATGAATGATGAAAACACACTCACATACAATGAAAATTTACACACCTAGAAGAAAACATGCTACAACCGCGAAACTTTGCAAATAGCTAGAGTGCGTGCTGGTATGCAAATGACACATGTTTGGTGCGATTGCGCATGGCAGCACACTCTGTGGTGGCGCTGCAAGCGCGAACCGGTAGCCTTATAAACCGGCGTGTAGTCGATGCCCCATGCAAGCGAAAAGCACCGGCCGACGCAAGCAAGAGTACAGAATGACAAGAATACCGGGTAGACGCCAGAGACGTCAATTCAACTTACGAACTTTGAGAGAGGCCAGATAATCGGGCTGAAAACCACAGGGTGGTCGGCGCGCCGTATAGCCCGCCACCGTGGATCATACGGACCATACCGTCAGACTGTGTTGGGAGCAGTGGACATGTGACGGCACTGCCACACAACGGAGCGGCTCCGGACGGTCCAGGAGGACCACCGGTAGAGAGTATCGACGGATCCTGCGCCAGGCACGAACGGATCTCACGGGGACCTGGTACACTATACATGCAGATGTAGCGGCTTCTGTGTGCCCACGAACTATTTCTCGACGCCTAGAAATAGCGAATCTCCGATCATAGCGGCCCTCACGTATGCTGCCATTAACACGGGAATATCGCCGGCTCCGTGTGCAGTGGTGCCAGGCCGGAGCGACGTGTAGTGTTAGCGATGAATGTCGCTTCGTTTTGGGGACAGATGATCATCGTGTCCTGGTGTGGAGGTTCTCGGGTCAACGGCATTATCCCAACCTCGCTATCGAGCGCTAAACCTCCCCCACCGCAGGCATTAAGGTCTGGGGAGCCATTGCGTACGATAGCAGATCAGTTCTAGTAGTGGTACGTGTATCATTGACGGCCAGCGGTATGTGGATGAGATCCGACGGCCCCATGTGCTCCCATTCCTGGCCGGTATTCCAGGTAGCTATACTAGCAGGATAATGGCAGCCCGCACACGGCTCGGGTTGTCCCGGACTGCCTACGTCATGCCCATACACTTCCATGGGCTGCCCGCTCTCCGGACATGTCCCAAATTGATCATGTGTGAGACTAGTTAAAACGCCGGCTGCCCCCGTGCCGCACTATCCGTGATTTGGAGCACACCGTCCAACACGTGTGGGCCAGTGTGCCGCGAACAACATCAGGCTCCTGTTCGCCTCTGTGACGGACCGTATTGCAGCTTGTATCGCCGCACGAGGCGGTGCGACGCGCTATTGAAGATGACCGGATTGGGAGCCACATATCCATCTGTAATTGTCCTGCAGCTCTGTTTTTGCCATCATGTGTATCATTCATCTGTATCATTACGTCCATAAAATTTTAGTTCAATCCGATGCTTCCTTCCTGGTGCGCAAATGTCATTGTTCGTGAGTGTACATCCCATTCTGTTTTGATTTTTATGTTTGGATAAAAGCAGCACAACACCTTAACATTGAGGATCCCAGATTATTATACTGGTACTGGGAATAACAGTTATGTCGGTCGTTGGACAGAAGCAATACGCAATGTGATTATTTCTGGTGGAAAAAAAATGAATTCAAAAATTTACACCCCTACATAATTTACTGTATTTATCGGGAAATAATGAAGAAAGGAATTTATTCTTTGTCAAGAGTGAATAAAAAACTTTACATGACACATTTCGGAATTTAACGACCACTGTGAGCAATGCTATGAGCTCACAGTGGTCGTTAAATTCCAATAAAGTGACTGAGTGCATGTACAGTTATTTGCAAAAGTTTAAGACCACCTGTTGGTATTAGGAGATTTCTGCCGATTGCGTCAGCTGCTGTCTGTATTACTCAACTTCCTGTCGGTGATGCATCATCCTACAGCGGCAGCTGTTGACAGAGTTGGAGGAAGCGTGCAAGCGTCAGTTTGTTTCTGGTTTTCATGCTGGGAGGTTTTGTACGTATTTTCCATATAGCGAAAATTGGGCAAAAAAAAAGCGTCATTAAGTGTTATTCATAGGGCACAAATAATGATTTTATATCATGAAGGATATTCCTAACGTGACATAAGCAGAAAGTTATGTAAGCAAATACGATACTGAAATATCGAAATACAGGTGAATTTAGCAACCTAAAGAGAAGTTCACGTCCATGGTAAACAACCTCACGTGATGATAATACCATAAGGCGAATAGTTATGCGTTCTCCCAGGAGTTCGTGCAGGAATATCGAGGCCTTTCCACATTCAAAAGGGTCTGATATTAGTATCAGCACTGTTTCCCGACGACTTAGCAAAGATTTTGTATAAAAGTATTATAAATCTGCACATAAACCTTGACTAACCTCTGCCATGAAAAAGAAGGGACACCAGTTTGCGAAACGTCATCAATTGTGGACTGCTGAAAATTGGAGCCAAGTTCTTTTTCCGATGAAGCAACTGTGCGTCAATTTGAATCACGTGAAGCACATGTTCGACGACTAAAAGGCAAATATGTTTGATGAAAACTACACCGTTTGCACTGTAAGATATCTACCTAGTCAGGTGATATGGGGTACTATGTCAGCATCCGGTTCTGCTTCATTGTCCTTTTTGCCGACAGTCGCAACCATGTCTGGCCCTTTTTATACGGAAATGTTACGTGAGAAGGTGCTAACTCATTTGGAAGCGCACAGATGCACAATCTTTATGCATGATGGTGCTCCATGCAACTAATCAAAGACAGTAAAGGACTACCTGCAAAGGAAAGGCATAACTGTGCTTGACTGGCCCGGTAATAGCCCCGTCCTTAACCTCATCGAAAATTTGTAGACCATTTTAAAAGACAAGGTAGCAGAAAAACAGTCATCAAATTCCCAAGCTTTGATTGACGCGATAAAGTACGTGTAGTGCAAAGACATTTCAACTGCGAATTCACCCAAACAAACAACAACAAACCAATAAAACATACATCACTGAATTATGCCTAAGACGAGTTCTTTAATATTTTTGTAAAGAACAGGACAACTACATCATTGGACAACTACATCTGAAATACTGGGAGGACATAGATTTTGTGATACAAAAACTGTAGACAAATCCTAAATTTGCCTACAATTTCGTGAAACAACACATACCGACAAATTTTACAAGGCATGCTTTAAGCACAGATTATTTAAAATTTAGTAGTACGATTATTTAAAATTTAGTAGTACGATTATTTAAAATTTAGTAGTAACTCGCGATGTCTCTTTTGTTACATCATGTGGTAAATTGGAGAAGCAGAAAACTGAAAATTTTGGGATGGAAGGATGTTTCCCGTTGAAAGCTGCAATGAATTTTAGTTATAAAGAGTAACCATTTTCTAATGAGCTGTATGATGCGAATTGTACAACTGAAATCGTCAGAGCATGCTACCTTACGAATTTGATTTTATCTTCAGTTTCTTCTAAAGTATATTTTTTCTATTGAGTTAAACTTAAGGGATAAACCTCTAGGTTTGAATTGCAATGTGACACCGCGTAGTGAGTGAGCTAACATGAGGGAATCGAAGTCCTAAATGATAGATAACAGTAGAAGCTGAACAAGATAAGATAGAGAAATTATAATTATCAAAGACCGCCAAAGCCTGCTATTCACAGGTGCTTTTGTTTGTATATAGTGCTTTAGAGTCCAGACAAAGCAAGTGACTTAACAACGCAAGCTAGATTTGAGTAGGTGCCATATAAATTGCAGAGGCTGAAGTGTAACTATTCTCATACGCGCCAGTGATTAAGAGGGGACTACCACCCTAATTGAAGATTACTGAATTCACCGAAAGAAGACAGAAAAAAGTAAAACGCACATCTGTGCCTTACTAGAAGATCGGACTCAGTCTGTTTGAAAAAAAACTAGCACTTTAAACTCTCATCCACTAGGTTATTATTCATTAATCACTAAATGGAAAAGAGTGCAAAACTGATGAAAGCAGAAAGTTCAGTCGTTCTGCTGCTATTGGGGTGCACGGAAAAAAATTCCGTTCCTGATATAGAAATGTACGTATTTAGAACATTGTAACAATCAATGCTTATATCTCAAAGTATGCACTACCGTGTTCAATTTTGCACCCATCTCTTTGCAAGGTGTTCAATCCCGGAACAGTACCATACTGGCTTGGAGACAAAGAAATCTTGAATCGCCATTCAACGCCATCGTATTCAGCGAAATATCTACCATGAAGAAAATGCACCATCTTCCGAAAGAGGTGGAAATCACAAAGACAGAGATCGGGACTGTACACTAGATCTTGTAGGAACTCTGTTTTATCAAGTTCGTGAAGCTTTACCTGGGTCAGAAAGGAGGTACGAGGCGCCACTGTTCTGTTAAATGAGCGCGCCTCCCCGGCGCCCGAGTGGTCAGGGGTGCTGGTTCCTGGATAGTCGTCAGAGCTTGCCCCAAGTTAGAGTTCTAGATGAGTCATGGGTGGTGTGCTTAACCTAAGGCGCTGGCTCTTTCTCTTCCCTGGAACAAGTGGCTCCAAATAAGGTACCAGCAGCTGCTTATAGCCCTTAGAGTTGCTCGTGGTAGTCATTAAACCTCGGAACAAACAAGAAAAAAAGGATTGTCCTCTTTCGGTTGACCAAAACAGGATGTCGTATATCCGATCCAGCTTCTCGTACGTATAGTTCGGCGTTGATAGCCCGGTAATTCGGAACGAGTAGAAAGCGAATCGCGCCGTCGTACATTCACCAGACATATAGTATGACCATTTTGTCTAAACGCCCGTGTTAGGGGACTGACAAAAAAAACCTGGTTCATTTGGGTCCATCCACTAGTTGCATGTGCCTGGATTACGCAGGTATATCCACTTGTCATCCCCAGTAACTCCCCATTTAATGAACTGAACGTCACCCAAATTTTTGCACGTTCGTTGAGGACTTCGATGTATCGTTGAGCCTGATCAGGAAACAATTCATGTGGTACCTTGAGCCCTCTTCTGTTGACCATTCTGAGATAGAGCAGGTGGCCAGGGAATGCGGATATGGATACTCCCAGTTCGACAGACGATTTGTGAGTGCTGGTTGTTGGATTTGCTTAATCGACTATGAGCAGGACGTCCGAATCTTCCACAGAGGGCTTTCTCAAACCTTACTTCATCTCCAAGCTAATGTCGCCAGACGCAGACCCCTTCGACCAGATCGGCAGTGTCCGAGTTACCGCAAGAGTTTGCCTTTGACTTTGCTTATTTTTGGACTGCGTCCAATAATGGTTCAACAGAACCAAAATTTCAAATTTCGTTGCCATTTTCTACTACGAGAAAACAGTACAATGCTCGTTTCGAAACACGTATAACATACATGAACCGGTTCCACTTCAACGAGCTTTTACAAGATCTGAAACACCATGAAACTAAGCAGCAGAAATTAGAAAAATTGACAACAGAACAACATGGAAAAACGCAATATTTCTCCGGGAATGATAATACCACGACGATGCTTACCGCTAAACCCTGTAATGTACACTGAAGTGCCAAAAGACATGGGATAGCCGTATGCAAATTTTAACTGGCACTGCCGTCGTATAAAGGCTTCGACGCATACCACGATTTTTATCAGTTGCGAGGTGTAATCTCGTGAGTCAGGTTGATTAACTGACAGTAAGATTATGGCAAGCCGACTTGAATTATCGAAGTTTGAACGAGGCATGGTAGTGGGAGCCAGATGGATGGGACATTCAATTTCCTAAGTTGTGCGAACATTAAACATTCCTTGATCCCCGGTGTCACATGTGTACCGAGAATACCTCATGGGAGGCATTACCACTCACTCTGGACAGCGAAGTGGCTGACCACTGGTGCTGAATGACTGTGACCAGCGGCGTCTGACCAGGATTCTCCATGCTAACAGATAAGTAAAATTGGCTCAAATAACATCCACATTCAATGACGGGGGTACCAGCGCCATTTCCATCAGGTCAGTGCAGCGTTTAATTACGCATCCATGGGGTACGGGAGCAGAAGACTGACCAATGTGCCTTTGTTAACACCACGACATCGGACACAGCGCCTCACCTAGGCTCGTGAACACGGTAATTGGACCACGGAAGACTGGAAACATGCGGCGTGGTCAAATGAGTCACGCTACCAGTTGGTACGAGCTGTTGGTAGGGTTCGGGTGTGGCGCAGACCCTATGAGGCCAAGGACCCAAAATGTCAACAAGGCACTGTGTAAGCTAGTGCTGGTTACATACATGTGTGGGGTTTCTTTACGTGGCACGATTTGTGTCCTCTGTTCCTTGTAAACACGTTGTTAACCTGTAATCGCCTTGTTGCTCTGCTGGGTGACCATTTGCAGCTCTTCGGGGATCATGTACCACAACAACGATGGGATTTTTCAGGCGGACAATGCACCATTGTCATTGAGCCCGAGCTGTCCAAAATTGGTTCGAGGAGCATTCTGGACAATTCCGAGGGATGGTGTGGCCAGCATGTTCGCCCGACATGAACCCTGTACAGCACTTATGGGATGTGGCGAAAAGCTTCATTCGCACCCAAGATCCTGCACCTACAAATACGTACAAGGTAACTGTGACTGGCTGTTGAGACGGCATGGCTCAACATCTCTCCAGAAGTCTTGCGGCTACTAGTGGAATCGACGCCATGTCGAGTTTCTGCTCTTCACTGGGATAGAGGAGGTCCTACAGGATACTAGGTACGTATCCCATGAATTTTGGCACTTCATTGTATAAAATGCGTAATGTACGTAACAATTCTAGCCAAGTGTTTATCGTTTTGACTTTTGTTCACGAGACCGCAGTTTCCATTCTTATCTATGCTTTCATTTTCTTTGACATTTTTCACCGTATCCTCGGTAGTTTTCCGTAGCGTAATTTATTTTATATCCTGCACTGTACAATGTATGTAAGTTCTTAATAGAACATTGTACATTGTGTAAACAATCTCCCCCATTTGCTAGCTATGAGTTAAAGAAGCAGAAATAAATACAAAGAGAATTTAAAGTGTCTGATAATTGCTTGAAGATAAATGAAATTATTTATATTCTTAAATAGGAAGTCTCTTTCCTATTTCCTCTGCCTTATTCGATTCCGTTGCTTTTTTGTTTCCTTTGCTTTTTGAGAAATCTTTTATTAATACCTTTCAGGAGTGCGTTTGTTAGCGAACATATTTTTGCTTAAATTGCCTCTTTGCACTTGTCGGCCATGAAGCACTTAAAGAAATGTGAACACATATGTAAGAGATAATATTTACTGTTCGTAAGGCATCTCATCATTTTAGATGTATTATTTAAATTATAAGGAATAAAAATTCACTTCTATTTTATCATTAAGAAAAACGTTACATCGTCGCATAAAAAATTTACATCATCTGGCACGGCTAAAGTCATATTATTATATTAAGTAACTCAGCATCCACTTCTCTCTAACAGAATGCATGCACTGTTTAGCCCTAAATAAGGAATCTCATGATGAATCACTCAAAGCACTATGTTTTTAGTTTCTCGCTGCAACAGAATACCGAAGAAAATCGGAAATTTTAAGAAAACTTTTGTTCAGTGTAGGCAACAAGCAAAAGTATTATTTTAAGGGGCCATTTGTTATTTTTATTTTTTTACAAAGCAAGCCCATGTCGAACAGAGGCCAGAGCTTCAGACAACTGTGCCACCAGGGATGCCGTTTGTCTATAAGAGAAAATTTTTAAGTTTCATGAAACAGGATTAAAAAATGAGCATGTGGTTTTTCATTTACAAACACAGTTTTCAAGCGTTTGAAATTTGAACAAGGAATAAAGCCATCTCAGAACACGTGACCCGTTCACCTAAGTGGAAAACTTGCTGGTAAATAAATCGCTCTATATAGTAATAGAATAGTTAAGAAGATGTTTAATGCTAAGCCAGAAGGAAAAAGAAAAATTGGAAGACTTAATTTAAGATGGGAAGATGGAGTGATGCAGGATATTAAGGCTTTGCGCGTAAAAAAATGGAGGAGTTTGGCATTGAATAAGGAAGACTGGCAGAAGTTTCTGAAGAACGCAAGGGCCTAAACAGCGTTGTTGAGCCATTGATGATGATGATGAAATTGACCGCTCTGCCAGTTTATGAACACGGGCTCACTAAAAGTTTCCGTGATACAATGGACTTGGAATAATCACAAAACGTTTGTCAAAGATCGTTTGCTAATTTCTTTGGTGTTAATCAATGATTTTTAACTGTCAAAAACAAATGGATGAGATAACCAGCATTAATTAATATTATACCATCCAACAAACTGGCGATTTTCATCAAAATTTCAAAAGTGAAATTCTGTTGCTAGGAAAGTTCAATTTTAGGAGTTGAGATAGAACTGCGCCTTTAGTTGAAAATAATTAGATGTCTGTTGCAAATAAGGAAGACTTAGAAGAAATTGAAGATGCATTTTTCTATGATGGGATTACCGAGAAATAATGTCAGAAAAAATAGGAACATTACAAAAATCATAAAACGGAATAATCGTAAACTTCCCCAGTTAGCTAAGTTTCCAGAGCATGCTAGGTAACATCATTCTTTTATTCAGGCAGTGAAATTCTATTCATGAGCATGTTAGTTGGGATCAGATGTACACCGATGAGCGATTACATTATGACCACCTACCTAATAAGCTGTATAGCCCGCAAAACAGCTGCCACTCGGCAAGGCATCGCTTCGATGAAGTAGCGATAGGTATCCTGGGGTATCTGGTACCATAATGTCAACAGCAGGTCCCCCAACTCCCGTACATTTCCGGGTGGTGGTGATTTAGCGCGAACCCGCTTTTCCAAGTCGAACCACAAATTATTGGGTTCATGTCAGGTGAATTTGGAGGCCAGGGCATTAACAGAAAGACACCAGCAAGTTCCTCGAACCACCTCTTGAGTCTTCTGGCAGGGTGGCATCGCGCACTATCCTGTTCGTAATGGCCATCACCAGCAGGGAACACATTTGCCATGACTGGGTTAACTTGGCCCGCAACAATGTTTAGATATCTAACAGCTGCCAGGGATTGTGCTATTGGGATAATGAGGCCTAAAGGGTCGAAAGAAAACATCGCCCATATCATGAAATCGCCGGCCTGTTTCATTCCAACAGTGCATCCAGAAGCCATAGCCTCCGTTGATAATCGGCGTACCCGCGGTCGGCCGTCTACGTGATGCACCAGGAATCTTAATTCGTAAGACCAAGTCCCTTTCTTCCAATCATCCACAATCCAATCTCGATGATCTTGGACACATTTCATGCGTTGTTGGGGACGACGTGCAGTGAGCATGGGGACCCGACTGGGTCTTCGGCTACGCAGGCCCATGCGCAGAAGGCTGCGATGAACTGTGTGCTGTGACACATTGCTCTAATCATGATTTGTCGCACTGTGGCGGTGCGGTCGCTGTGAATAATGAGCGACAGTCTGCACTCCCCTGTGGCATCAATGAGCTGCGGACGACACATGGCTGGACGATGGTTCGTCGTTTGGCCATCTGTGCACCAGTTTTTATACGTTCTCACTAACAACCCACAAGCTGCGCCGTTTGCGAGATCGTCGTTCCGAGGCTCCGTGCCATCACAATTTGTCATTTATCAAACTCCGATAAATCGGCAGCTTTTCCCATTCTGACTCCGAAAACCCTATTAACCGAAAGCCGGTTCTTGTGTTGTATATATTCTGCTCTGTGAACTTCACCTGCGCCGCCGTTCGGTATCCAGTCGCGCTCCTTTCATTAGGCTGGTGATGGTCATAATGTTATGTCTCATCGGTGTATTTTGTAGCATTATGCTAAGAAATCCATGCAGAAAAGCGTTTTTCATCATGAAATATTTTGTGATGCCATCAAAATCGTATCGTCAAGATTCTGCCAAATTGAAAAGCGTCGCCCAACTACTTTGGTACATACACTGGCGGAAAGTGAAAACATAACACCAAGAAGGAGACGTCTGATACCAACGCAAGTTATACAGCATAATAACGGAATACAGAGGATAACGTGATCAAAACATTACGGCAAAATACAGCTGTATTTGCTGGTAAACTGAAAAATAACATTTCCATGTAACATGGTTAGTACGAGGTTGAACCGCCATGAACTGCGTCACACTGTGCAATTCTGGCATGGAGTCTGTCGTACAGATGTTGGATGTAAGTTTGGGGTATTGAGTTCAAAGCATCCTCACCCTGTACGCGTAAATCGGGGATGATCGTGGCTGGCCGTGGAGACCGGATAAGTCGTTGTCCCATAAAATCCCACACGTGCTCAATGGAAGACAAATCCGGTGAACGTGCAGGCCATGGAAGTTGTCTCACACCCTGAAGTGCATGTTGCGTTACACGTGTCGTGTGTGGGCGTGCGTTATCTTGCTGGAAAACACCACGATGGACCTACCTTACAAATGGCACAACAACGGGCTGAATGATATTGTTGATGTAGGAGGTGCTGTTAACGTACCCGGTACAAACACTAGTTGTGTACGGGAGTGATAGCTGATCGCTCCCCACACCAGGAGACCAGGTGTAAGCCCTGTGTGTCGCTGGTGGATGCAAGAAGGGTGGAGACGCTCCCCTGTGCGTCTGCGAACACGCATACGGCCACCGGAGGCTCCCAAGCAGAATCTGCTTTTATCGCTGAACACGACAGATCGCCATTGCGTTCTCCAGTGCAGACGTTGGCGACACCACTGCAGCCGTTCCTGACAGTGGGCTGGAGTCAGAGGTACACATGCCAGAGGCACACGTGCACGTAGTCCTGCATCCACTAGACGGTTGCGGATTGTTCGCACAGTCACCTCAGGTGCAACAGCAGCTCGGATTTGCGTCGCAGTGGATGTTCTGCTTAACAACGCCGCTCTTCTTATGTGTCGACCGGCCGCTCATCAGTACGTCTGTGACTCCCGGTTCCACGTCTTCTTGCGTGGGAATGTTCCTCGGACCATCTACGCCACCATCGTACCACCACCGATACTTCCCGTCCAATTCGCTCCGCAATACGACGATACGACCACCCTGCCTCGCGGAGTCCGACTAGATGACCTCGCTCAAAGTCCGATAACTGCTGAAATCGACATGTCTTCCATGTCCAGGCATTGCAGCTTCTTCAAGGTCTTCGCACGTGTCCGTACGCCGACGACTGATTACATTCACTTCGCCGTACTCCTTAAATACCACCGACGATGATTTGCATATTATGTCGTGCTGTGGCGTAAGCGCTCACCGGTTGGTCCCGAAATTAACATCACACCTACGTAGACTTGACCCCATTAACATATGTAAATTTCATGATCGTCCGCCAATTCCTTCTTGGTGTTCTTTTTTACTTTCCGCCAGTGTAGATCATGATTTTGCACTTGGGTTTCATCATAAGTGAATAATTAACTCTCGCATTCCCTCTATTTAATTGGTAACCTCTATCACGGTGAAGTATTGAAATCATCAACAACTCAAGAAAAACACTGGTAACTTAATAAGAAAATTTTTTGACCACTTTGCGACATTGAACTAGAATTCAATATTTCAATGTTGAGAGCTGTGGATGAAATAATACACGAAACGAAAGGAAAAAAATACTATTATTCAGTGATGTCACAATACGTATCATTAAATGCATATTAGAATTGTTCTTTAATGCTCTGAAATAATGCGTGGGACTTATGTCGAGCAAATGCAATTAATGTTTCTATGCTGAATTATGGTGTTCAAATTCTGTTACCGGATTAAGGATATTTTTATAATTTACGGCAATCATAGTTTAAATCGCAGTAAACTAGCTTTGAGAAATTATTGAAAAGAAAGGTACGATTGCATAATTGAAATATGTTTTTCAGTGAGCTCGTATCAGTACCAAGAAAAATGACGCCAGAATCTCAGGTGTAATGAGCACGTGATTTGAATGCTTTTCGACACGAAAAAGGTATTTCAGAGCAAATTGTTGGAAGATAAAATTTAGCGAAAAAGAGAATGCTTCACGCCTCTTCCAGCAAACTTGCGTACAATTACTTGCACATAAATTGAAATGAGTAACGAAAGTGGTGTTCTTCATAGTGTATTGAGCCGGTTACAAAACAAAAAAAATAAAAAATAAAGAACATCAACCGGATATCCGCAAATCGGTAAAACATCCACAAATAGATAACAATCGGTAAAATATCGGTAAAAACATGTAGAAATATACAGGGTGTCCGAAAAGTCTTTCCCTGATTACAAACGTCATTCATATCCGCTGTATGTACGTTACAGATATGAAACTGGTGCCAAAATGTTAGAAAACTAACCAAGTTTTTTTTCCAGGATTCCGCAACGTGGCTGTAGTGTAGCAGTGTCAGTGTCCAGGAAACCGGAAATGTTCACAAATCATGAACAGAACTTTTTCTCATGAACAGAACGTTTTGGCATCTGTAATTCACGTGAGGCTCTACGCACTGATTTCTTGGGACTTTCGCACAAAATAATATCTCACTGCTTCCACCCTTTCAGCTGAGGTTGATGGTCGGCCAGTTCTCGGTAAGTCAGCAACTGATCCTGTGGTCTTCAACTTGTCGTACCACGACTTAATGCTCTTGACATCGGGCGGCTTCTTTCCATACGTTGTTTGAAAGTTCCTCTGCACTGTTATTGGTGACCGGGTGTCGTGATACCAGAGGACACACTGAGCTTTTACCTGATTTGTGAACATTTCCGGTTTCCTGGAGACTGACACTGCTACACTACAGCCACGTTGCGGAAACCAGCCACAAAAAAACTTGGTTAGTTTTCCAACATTTTGGCACCAGTTTTACATCTGTAACGTACATACAGCGGATATGAATGACGTTTGTAATCAGGGAAAGACCTTTCGGACACCCTGTACTATAAGACAAAAGTGATTGGACGCTTTAAGTAAATAGAAAAACAGTATTACATTTACATTAGTAGACCCTCTATTTGCAGATATTACAGCAGCCATCCATAGAGGTGAACTGTCCACAAGTCCATGGAGTACGGTGAGCGGGATTCCGCCATGAGTATATCGACCAACTCTGTCAGTGAAGAAGGTCCTGTTGGTCTAAATCTCACCCGTCGTTCAAGTTTATCCTATAGGTGTTCAGTTGAATTGAGGTCCTTGATCTGAGCAGGCCAGTGCATCCGCGAGACCTGATTTTCCTCATACCACTCCATTGTAGCCCTGGAAACATGACAAGTGGCATTATCTTTCTGGAAGACACAATTGTCGTGTGCGTAGAACCGCCACAACGTTGGGAGCATTGAGTTATCCAGGATATCTTGTACAGCACAGATTTCATGTTGCCATGAATAACAACCAGTGGGCCCACACCGTACCAGCTGAAACAACCCCATATTTTGACTCCACAGCCTCCTTGCTTCACGGTCGGCACTGTATACACTAAAGAAGCAGATGTTCTCCGCGTAACCGTGAAACTCAAACACTTCCATCCGATTGGAATAATGTGAAGCGGGATTCGTCGCTCCATAGCACCTGCCGCCATTGCTCCTATGTCCAATTTTTGTGCTGTTGACACCATTATAGCCGCGTGGCTTTATTGGTCTTTGTCATAAGAGGTTTATGAGCGACTGCTCGGCCATGATACCAATGAGTGTGGTAAATGATATCGAAATCAAAAACATTTATTTTATCATAAAGATTTACCACACCCTTACCTTCCTCGTCCACCTGTACGTCCAAATCGAAGTAACAAACGTAAGTAGACGAGCTGTTAGTTTTTCTAAGGTGAGATTCTCAGGATACAAGTCAACATAATGTCATCAACGTACCTCAGAACGATACCAGGCAAAGGGCAAGTAGCTGTATATCTATCCTCAAAAAAGTGCAGATAGAGATTCGGCTAAGCTACTTGAGAAGCGACTGCCCATCGTAATATCACAAGTTTGGAGGTATAGCCCATCGCCCACGGTAACAAAAAATTGTTATTCATACAGAAGTCCACTAAAAAGTGCCAGAACTGTTATGTAACCCCGGACTCAAACTTTGTGTGTAGCTTTAAGGCCACCTGCCATAAACCATTCAACGAAATTGAAGTGAACAGGTTTTTAAAATCGTAGATATCAACAGATGAGACAGTTGTTGAATTCAACGCCTCTAAAACTCCGTCATTGTTCCCGATAATCCAGGTCGCATCTAGTCTGCGAAGCGCAGCAGACCAGTATCTCTGAAGCAACCCACCCGCTTTACTATTATAGGAATAGCATAAACGAAAGGAACATTTAAAAATTCCACACACACACACACACACACACATATATATATATATATATATATATATATATATATGGAATTTTTCAAATCGAAGTAATACATGTACTATAAGCACGTTATTTTTTTCAAAATAATGGCGTGCTAAAAATAAGAAAGGAAAAGAGAAAATTTAAGTGACTGGAATTTTTTAAATATCGTTTAATTTTCAGATGATATATACACTGAAGAGCAATTGAATTAGAGATACCTGTCTAGTAACGTGTAGCACCACCTTTCTCCCTGATGACGGCGGTGATTCAATTCGTCTCGGCATGGACTCGACAAGACAGCGGAAGCGTTGGGAAGCCATACGGATCCACGACCCCTGAACAAGCACCCACAGTTCACGAAGATTTCATGGAGGGGGTCAGAGCCTCGAACATCTGTCTCGATAGCATCCCAGATGTGCTTGATGGGATTGAGGTCAGGTGACCTAGCTGGCCAAGGAAGCGAAGTCACGTCGGTCGAGTGTTCATCCAACCATTGGGATATGTAACGTACCAGGAGATGTGACGTACCTGCCAGAAGGACGCACACGACATAAAGGCAGATAGGAATCAGAATAAAACGTCCGCGTAGCTCAATTGGTAGAGCAACTTATTCCGGAATGAGGGGACCCGGGTTCGAGTCCTGGCGCGGATAAAAATGACGGAGAAATTTACTTCGTTATAATGGTGCCCGAACTATCCAGATGACCCGACCGTTCAAAAATCTTCCAATGGTGGGATGTTATTTCCACACCGCGAGATAGGAAAAATAAGAGAATCCCTTCTCCAGCACTTCAGAAAGAAAAAAAAAATAAGGGGAGATGATGTAACGTACCAGCAGATGTGACGTACCTGCCAGAAGGACGCACACGACATAAAGGCAGATAGGAATCAGAATAAAACGTCCGCGTAGCTCAATTGGTAGAGCAACTTATTCCGGAATGAGGGGACCCGGGTTCGAATCCTGGCGCGGATAAAAATGACGGAGAAATTTACTTCGTTATAGATACTATTCGGGAGCTGCATTGTCTTGTTGCAAGATGAGGTCAACAGTGGGATGTTGAAGACACATAAACGGGGAGCAAATGGTCGTCCGGGATATCCCGGTAACGTTGACCTGTGAGGGACGATGTCACACGTACCAGGGGTCCCATTTCAGTCCACGTAAACAGTCCCCAGACGAGAATGCCACCAACACGAGCTTGAAGAGTACCCTGTTGGCAAGAAGGATCCATCGCTTCACGTCATTTGTGCCGTACTCGTATCCTGCCATCCGCATGTACCAACGTGAATCTCGACTCATCAGTCTAGGCAATATTTTCCCACATGTCTAGGGTCCAGTGGCGATGTTTCCGGAACCCTCGTGGGACGATGGCTTCTGTACCCCATAGCGAGGAGATGGTTCTGGATGGTGTAGCTGCTTACACGTTTTTGTGCCCCAGCGTTAAATTTCCGAGTGATTTCTTGCACTGTGGCCCGTCCATCCGCTGTTACAATGCGAGCTAGCCGACGATGACCCCGCTCATCCACAGGCTGTTGTCCACGGCAGTTGGCCCTTGCAGGAATGGTTTTACCGGATTCGATGTAACGTGACACAGTGGCTCGTGAAAATCCCAGTGCCTGCACGACTTCCGTGATGTAGTGAGCCATTCATCGGGCCCCGACAATTTGCCCACGATCAAATGCGCTTTGATCCTTCGTCTTACCCATACTGCGTCCGATTCTTACTGATTCCCGTTGCATCACTCCTTATATTGTCGGTTCGCTGCATACGTCATGTCGTTTAGGTTTACAGGGTCGCCCACAGCGCCAAATTTGCATAACGCCAGCTGTCTCTAATTGAATTGCTCTTCAGTGTATACGTTGATAAATTTGGAAAGTAAGAATTTTCATCTGCAGATTTAAAAAACCAATAATGTTTACATTGCTACTGATTTACAGAATCTGCATGTTCAGGTTCGCGTAAAGGATATACATTTGTAAAACGCAAGAGGAATATCCTAATTGTCGCCCCGGTGGCGCAGTGGTCTAAGGCGTTGGCCTCTGATCATTCGTCCGAAAGGGGTCCGGGTTCGAATCCCGGTGAGGCATGGATGTTGTGTTTGTCTTACGGCACTGGCTCTCTCCCTTCCCTGGAACCAGTGACCCTAAATTAGGGACGGGCGACTGCTTATAGCCCATTGAGTTGCTCACGGTGGTCGTTAAACCTCCAATCAAAAAAAAAAAAAAAATATCCTAATTACATCTTCTATTCATAGTAGATATGTTTTGTGCTGTATGATTTAATTTCTTCTCACAGTTGGTATTGAAAAGTAAAATACAGAACGATCCGTGCAATTATTTTTTAATAACAGTACAAAAAAAGTGACAGAGTACATTGGTTATGTTTGTAAAGCAAAATGCTTCCAACTGCTAAATATAAATTCCTTAAGATGGACGCCCTCAAACTTTCTAGCCGTGATTACTTGGTTTTATTTTTGCCTATCTATCTTTTCTTATTTTCAGTGTTTCCTTCTTTTTTGATTGTGCGTCCTACTTTTTCGCCTCACCTTCTACTCACGTATATGGGAGCAAGCAAGCAAAAGGAAAAGGAGTCTGGGACTTATTCTCGTAAAAGAAATATTTAGCAGATGAGCTTTCATACGCCGAATCAGTCCAGATGGCTTTATTCTAGACACTCACAAAGATCTCCGAGCCAGCGCCTTTAAAGATGGAGGTAATGTTTTCGTTTTTTAAAGGAGAGGGCCAAATGAGACTTCGTGAGTGAAATTTGAGAGCGAAATGATGTGAGAGAGGATTATTAACAGATGCGGCTGACCAGCTGCAGGACCTAGGGTCACATAACTCACTTTTGGGAAGTTCATCGGCTCCTTTAGCTTCACGTGCACGTTTGGATGATAAAACGTTTGCTTTGGAACACGTACCATTTGTAAGAGTAATATTCTCACGACATCGTCTCTCAAAGATGAAACTCACCCTCTTTCCGTTTTTACACACAGGTTCTTCTTGTTCTCTCTTGTGCCAGATGCGGGTGATGATCTCGACTTATCCAATGGGTGTGGCGAGAATATTACCTCAAATGCAATGAAATCGTCAGTGGCAAAACATACTTGCCACATTAGTTATCGCACATGCAGACATTTGCAACAACCTGTCGATAAATTCAAATAAGTAAATTGGAACAAGAATATTTTATCCTGACTGGAAGGTTAAATGCATCTTCAGAGCTCAGCGTTCTGCTCTCTAACAGCTCACTGACCAAATATAAAGTAGGAAGAAGTATTACTTTGTAAAATGGTTAAAGCTAGGGTATTATTAATACAGACATTTAACGTGGACCAGGAACATCAAACAAAGATCTTCGCTCTTTCCACGTTTATAAGCGAGTCACGGAAAAATTCTCATTGGCCGCCACTGGGAGTCGAACCCAGGGTCTTACAGTTACGCGCCGGATATGCTTCCGCTACACCACAGCGGCCTCGAATTCCACCAGACTCACACACGTTAACTGCCAAGCCAAGTTGGCAGGTTGCTTCTTGGAGCCCCGCACAATGCTGGGGATTTTTTTTGATTGGAGGTTTAACGACCACCGTGAGCAACTCAATGGGCTATAAGCAGTCGCCCGTCCCTAATTTAGGGTCACTGGTTCCAGGGAAGGGAGAGAGCCAGTGCCGTAAGACAAGCACAACATCCATGCCTGACCGGGATTCGAACCCGGACCCCTTACGGACGAATGATCTGAGGCCAGCGCCTTAGACCACTGCGCCACCGGGGCGGCTGGGGATTCACCAAAGATGGTAAGCAGTAACTGAAGAAATAATTAGAAGGCGAATGAATAATTAATACAGACATTTAACGTGGACCAGGAACATCAAACAAAGATCTTCGCTCTTTCCACGTTTATAAGCGAGTCACGGAAAAATTATCATTGGCCGCCACCGGGAGTCGAACCAAGGGTCTTACAGTTACGCGCCGGATATGCTTCCGCTACACCACAGCGGCCTCGAATTCCTCCAGACTCACACACGTTAACTGCCAAGTCAAGTTGGCAGGTTGCTTCTTGGAGCCCCGCACAATGCTGGGGATTCACCAAAGATGGTAAGCAGCAACTGAAGTAATAATTAGAAGGCGAATGAATAATTAATACAGACATTTAAGGTGGACCAGGAACATCAAACAAAGATCTTCGCTCTTTCCACGTTTATAAGTGAGTCACGGAAAAATTCTCATTGGCAGCCGCCGGGAGTCGAACCCAGCAACCTGCCAAATTAGCTTGGCAGTTAGCGTGTGTGAGTCTAGAGGAATTCGAGGCCGCTGTGGTGTAGCGGAAGCATATCCCGCGCGTAACTGGAAGACCCTGGGTTCGACTCTCGGTGGCGGCCAATGAGAATTTTTCCGTGACTCTTTTATAAACGTGGAAGAGAGAAGGGTATTAGTATCATTATTATTCTTATTGAAATCCCAAAGCAGATATGACTTTCAATGAAAAATTCGCTCGCCTACTAATTTCCACATCCAATTTGTTCTCTCTGTCAAACATGGTTCCTAAATACACAAACTCATTCCCCTGGTCAATCACTGTGCCAGTTAGACTTATATTACATTCAGTACTAATAGTTCCTTGCTCAAAAACCATTAAGAAAAAAACAAAGTTATGGTTTTTGAGCGAGAAACTATTAGCACTGAATGCAATATAAGTCTCAATGGCACAGTGATTGACCAGGTGAATGAGTTTGTGTGTTTAGGAAGCATGTCTGACAGAGAGAACAAATTGGATGGGGAAATTAGTAGGCGAGTGAATTCTTCATTGAAAGTCATAGCTGCCTTCGGAGGTTTTTACAGGAATGATGGGTCCTCAAGACAGGCCCACATGGCTGTGTATGAAAGTGTAATTGTTCCTACTCTGATGTATGGCAGTGAAACCTGGGTACACTGCCATACATCAGGAGTCGTTTGTGTGCTGGAGAAATGCGTTATTTACAGGGGATTTGTGCCAAGACACGTTCCGATCATGTGAGGAATGAAGATGTGTTCCAGTTGTGTAATGTGAAGCAAAATGCCGTTAGCAAGGAGGAGACTAATATGCTTCGGTGGTTTGGCCATGTTAAAAGAATGAGGGATGAGATGCTCACTAAGAACATCTTTTTAGCCCAAGTGGCAGGAAGAAAAGGCAGAGGAAGGCCAAGGAAGTCATGAGAGGATCATATTGAGGAGTGTCTGCATGAGAAAAAGATTATGAGTATGAAGTATAGAAGGTCTTGTGTACGTCATGTGATGGATGTCAGTGAAGCCCGAGTTGTGTGTCATGATAGCTGTAAATGCAGACGTTTGATACGGCAACATTTAGTAAATAATCAGTTAAACATTTATCTGGTAGTTTGTATTTCTTTAAGGAGCTAAGCTCTAAATCTCAGAGAACAGCTTAGTGGTATTTATGTTATAACGAAGTAAATTTCTCCGTCATTTTGTCCACGCCAGGATTCGAACCCGGATCCCCTCATTCTGGAATAAGTCACTCTACCAATTGAGCTACGCGGACGTTTGTTCTGACTGCTATCTGCCTTTATGTCGTGTGCGTCCTGCTAGCAGGTACGTCACATCTCCCGCCCCCCCAGAAGGAGGGCCGGGGGCATGGCCCACGGGTCAGCCGTGACCATGAGTCGTTGCAGGCAGCCATCCGCTGTAGAACGTGCACCTGAGAACTCCCAGTCAATCTGGTGTGTGGAATGCAACGTCACACACATTTATTTTTATTTTTCGAAGCGCTGGAGAAGGGATTCTTTTATTTTTCCTATCTCGCGGTGTGGAAAGAAAATCACACCTTTGCGAGATTTTGAACGGCCGGGTCGTCCGGGCATTTCGGGCGCCATTATAACGAAGTAAATTTCTCCGTCATTTTTTTCCACGCCAGGATTCGAACCCGGATCCCCTCATTCCGGAATAAGTCACTCTACCAATTGAGCTACGCGGATGTTTGTTCTGACTGCTATTTGCCTTTATATCGTGTGCGTCCTGCTAGCAGGTACGTCACAATGTATGCAAAGAGATATTTAGGTGTGAGTTTTATTATACAGTGAAGCTTCCGAATAACGGTCATTTCTCGGACCGGGGAAAAGTGACCGTTGTTAGTAGGTGACCGTTGTTAGTAGGTGGCCGCTGTTCGCAGGTTAGGCCTAAGTTAACATTCCTAGGCCGTTGCGTTTCTCCAAAAGCAGACGAAATATATGAAGCTTTTGCGCAATAAAGAAAACGTTACAATTTTTCCAAATACTGACTGCTGAATAGAACTGTATATAATAATTAAATAAATAATTCATGGTATAGATAATTTTAAGAAAATAGTGCCTGACGTCTGGTGTTTAACAACCCTTAGAAATAGCAAGCTAGGAGACTAAGGTTAGTGTATCCTATAGGAAAGAAAAAAAGAAAAATGTTAGATAGTAAAGCCTAACTCCACAGTTATCTGGCCGCGCGCCGTAAAGTAGGAACAGTGCCCAGAAGGACCATTTTTAGGAGTCGGCCGTTGTTCGCAGGTTAGACCTAATTTAAAATTTCTGGGCCGTTGTTCGCAGTTTAGACTTAATTTAACATTTCTGGGCCGTTGCCTTCTGCAATAGCCGACGAAATATATGAAGCTTATGCGCAATAAAGAAAACGTTGCAGTGCTTTTTTCAAATGCTGACTGTTGAATTGAACTGTATATAATAATTAAATTAATAATTCGTGGTGCAGAGGATTTAAGAAAACAGTGTCTGATCTCTGGTGTAGAAACACCGCCTCCGACGAGCAAAATTCCTGTCCCATCAACCACTTCTGCAGACCCCAGTGGCGATTGAAAACTCGCCTCACGTAGAACTAAACTTTTAAGTCTTTTCTTTTCACTTAAGCATACCATTGTATCAACCGCAATCCAACCAATTATGCCTTTAGTAATATATATTTTTCGTTCCTATCTTATCCCTCTTGCCTAAGTAACCACGTAAAATCCAAGGGACGGGGTGCGGTGTCCGTTAGATCTCCTTCGCGGCTGACTGGAGTGTCCGTTGTCCGCTATTAAGAGGCTTCGGTTTTCGGAGGTATTGTTAATGTTGATACTACGGAAGCTGTTCAGTACCAAATTAAACTTGTCGTTGCTCGGAGGTTACCATTGTTCGGAGGCGTCCGTTACTGGAGGTTTACTGTATTTTAATTCTTTAAAAAAGGGATTAAGCTCTGCAGTGCTGAATGTGAGGCGGGTTATCCCTGGAATAATTTTTTGGGGCCTGTCATACTTACAATTAATAACTACACTATCTACCAACAAGTAATTGGACACCCCTGCAATCGACGATATCTGCGGTCCTGATACACGTCACGGCCGCCGCCGTTAAATATCGTGTGAGAAACAATAACGCAAACAGTCGCATGCAAGATGCCACGCAGTTCGGAGCTCTCTGATTTCAAGAAAGGTGTAATCGTCGGATATCACAGAAATGGCCGATCCATACGTGACATATCCAGCGAGTTGAAGCACCCAAAATCGACAGTGGCCCACGTGATCGGCATGTGGAAGATGAGAGGTGACTGTCGGAATGTGCCTCTCCGACCCGGCAGACCCACAAAACTGGGAGTTAGAGACCGACGGGTGCTGGTCAGAGAAATTCGGAAGAACCGCACCAAATCGATGGGCCACATTCGCAAGGAGTTTCAACAGGCATTCGGGAGTGTTCTTTCGATGAATACCATCCGTAAAGAAGCCCATCTGCTCTGTTATCATGGACGTGCTGCCGCCCACAAGCCTTTGATCACCAAGTCCAATAGCGCTGCTCGGCTAACGTGGTGCAAAGAACGTCGACAGTGGACAGTTGAACAGTGGAAACAAGTTCTCTGGAGCGACAAATCAAGGTTCACCCTCTACCGTTCGGATGGCAGGGTCTGGGTTTGGCGTCTGCCTGGAGAACGCCTCCTGCCGGAATGTATTGTGCCAACTGTGCAGTTCGGCGGCGGTGGAATTATGCTATGGGGTGTTTCTCCTGGTATGGCACGGGACCCTTGGTCGCAATTCCTGGTAGACTCAACGCAGAGACTTAATGCACCATTTTGGATGACCATGCGCTTTCTACGTTGTGGCAGTTTTACGGGGTGGACCCATGTTACTTTCAGGATGACCATGCGCTTCCTACGTTGTGGCAGTTTTACGGGGTGGACCCATGTTACTTTCAGGATGACAATGCCACCTGTCATGTTGCGTGGTCCACCATGGCTTGGTATGGTGACAATGGGGTTAATCGAATGTACTGGCCTGCGTAGAGCCCGGACTTTAACTCTATCGAGCACCTCTGGGACGAGTTGGAGCGTCGACTTAAGGGGTGCCCCCACCGTCCGAAATCGGTTAAGAAACTGACCTGCCTTCTCCAAGCCGAGTGGAAGAAAATACCGCTAGCCGTCGTACAACACCTGGTTGAGAGTATGCCCCGGAGGGTCGCAGCTGTAATCGCCGCTCGTGGAGGCTCCACCAACTATTGAAGGTGAATAAACTTCGTTTTCCAGTGCTATCACAGGTGTCCAATTACTTGTTGGTAGAAAGTGTATATTGTGCTGCCAAGAGATAGGTAAAACCGTAAAATGTTCATCCTCACAATCTTCAAAACAAATGCTTATCTCCCGCCTCTTTATTTATTAATGCATTATTTGTATCACCGGCAGCCAATGGTATTTCTCTTAGCACACGGGAAACATTTCGCATGGAAAGGCAGTAACTCATGTTATCTAGTTACATGTTTTCAGCAGAAAACACTTATTTATAAGTACGGAATCACGTCATTTTTTCTGCCTTTCTCTTTTCTATCGTCAAGATTTCATTAGCATGTGCATGTGTCCAATTAATTAAAATCACGTCGTGTATTTGCCCTAATTAAAGATATCGAAAATGCTTTGTATTTCGCTCCTTACCGTTTCTAGCGTGAGCGAAAGCACACATGAATACGTAACAAGTGAAACCTCTTCTGACATTATGGACGCCCAGACTAATGGAAAGAAGAGCTGAATTTAATTAAATACCAAAATGCCACAAATGTGTTGCAATATGACGCGAAAGTAATTTCCTTACCATGTGTATATCTAATGATGGTAAAGAATAGGAAAGCTTATGTTTCTATGAAGTTAAACAACATTCACGATCATGAAAGGCATGTTTCTGGTGCCCATCTCTCATTTAGAGCCAGTTGTTCTTGGGAAAAGAGAAAGCCAAAGACCTAGGTAAAGTGTAACATCATGCCTATACTAGTAGTGGAACCTAGACAACGGTTAGAGAAGAATAATTAATTCAAAAAACCGATGCTGCCGTTTCATTTTATCACCTTCGTGTTGAACAGCTGAAGTTTCCGAGAAAAATTTACGAGAGAAGCACAGCAAGAGTCTGGAAATTAACATTCTTTCGAGTACTGACCTATGTAGGGTATTCAGTGAAACTGTGGTGTACGCTACGCTTCGCCATAGATTTTAAGATCGGTTCCAGTAATACACTTGTTGGCATTGAACTTTTACCACACAGAAGGAGCTGGCGTAACGACAGACAGACTAGCAAGTCTGTGCAGGAAAGTGGGATATGCATATTACTGGAATATGCAACAAATAACCTGAGGTCTATGAGAGATGAATAAGGAAACACGGTCTGCCGAAGCCACTATTATGTCCACTGTTTTTGGTCGCAAGAAACAAAGCAATGAAGTGTTGAGGGCTGCTGCAAGATATTCAACGATCGAAGACGCCATGTAGACCTCCTCACCAACTCTATCACCAAGTGTACACATTTAGAAGAGGCAGAAGCGTAGGCCTCAGTAGAGCTGGTTGGTTGATTTGCCGAATATCAGCCCTTGTGCATCGGGATGCCAGAACAGTTGGAATTTGTTGGCTACATGTTTGCAAGACGACATCTCCAGTCTCTTAAGCAGGACCGGTGCAGTGACATAGACGTCAGCACGCATAGAACGACGCATTCGTCGCCAGGCATTTTCGCAGTCACATGATACTGCAGAGAACATTCAATGGGCTGTATGGTCATTCCTGTTACGGCTTGAGTGGGGAACCGAAGATTGTTGGAGATAGGCCTACAGTCCCGGCAGCCATTGCATAGAATGCCATTGACCGAAAAGCATGACTGTGCTCGCCTGGAGTGGTGTCGTCGTAGAGCTGCGTGACAACAGGTATGGCACTAGGTCGTGTTCAGCGATGAGTCTGGATTCTGCCTCGTGGCCGATGATCATGGAGTCCGTTTCTGGGAACGACATGGCAACAGCGAGGATCCAACAGCTGTTCATGAGCAGCACACTGCTCTCCAACCGGACATCGTACGACGTTCCGATAGTTATGAGAGTTTGTCACCTTTACTACGCATAACGGCATGGTGACAGCCCGGCGGTATGGGAATGACGTTTACAGCCCGTGCTTTTGCTATTCCTAAGTGATATCTAAAAGGCCTTTTTCTAGCAAGATAATGCTGTGCCACACACCACTAACTGGGGTGTGTACAAAGGGTCTATATGCTTCCATGACCAGCGAGATCACCGGACCTAATATCCCTCGAGCATTTGTGGGACCTCAGGACGACGCTTGCATGCGTCTCCTCAGATGCCAGGAATGCCGTTGAATTATAAAACCAAGTGAACGTTGCAATTCCAGGTACCATCACAGAGCACTATTAAAAGGCTCTATTATTCCATTTCGCTCAGCGTGTCTGATTACATTGCACAAAACAGTGGTCACACAAGGTGTTGAGTCTTGTCACGTGAATCTTTCTTGTATCCTGTCTAATCGATGCAGTGCTTTTGAAATTAAATTGTGTATTTTCAATCTCATACTATATGGCTGTGGAGCTTTTTGGCTCATTCGGCCCACTCCTTTTGAGTGGGATAGTTTTAGTGCTGATCAGTGTAATTTCGTCTGCTAGTTAATAAGTTCTAGGCGTTAAACTGCGCTTAAGCTTCTGCATACGATATCAAGTATTAGGAAAAACTCTAATTCTCAAAACTCAGTGGTAATGGATAGGAATTTAGCCCCTCATCCATAAATGCATAGAAAAACACTCACAGTTAAAATTTTTACAACACGAAAACGGCAAGAAATAAACTGTGATGAAGAATGGATTTAAACCGTCTTCAAAGCAGAACAAAATCTTTTCTCTCTGAATTATATCGGAGTAACACCACTTCAGCTGATTACTTAGTAATAGGTACTAATTGCATCGAATCGATATATTTACCTGTTAAATGAAAAACGTCACCTGCCTCCCGCAAAGGTTTCAAATGTGCTTCCAGTTCTGTCGCTTCAATTCGTGTGTAGTCCGCTCTGGCGTTGAAAAAAAACCGTAAAAGATATACCTGATATTGCGCATAAAGAATTGTCAAGAGAAAATGTGCTGGCTCAGAGACTTCATCGTATACTTGCTGGAAATTAAAGCCAGTGCGTAAAATTAAAATTCGCAGGTCAGACACATGCCGCTTTGGTGGCCGAATGGTCAGAAGCACACGTTTCCGGGGAGTCATCCGAGTTTCTCGAGGCCTTAATGGGGTTGAGCGCCCTCCCCTCCTCATTGGATCTTGCGCAGTGGCCACAAATCAGGAAACGGCCAATGCTTGTAGCGTTAAATGCTCACGGTGGTGGTAAAATAATGGAAAAAAATTAGGGTAACATGTCTCCTGATCACGCGTCCGTGGTAATTGGTTTGAAATAAGCCGGCAAACTATACTGGGTCCAATTATGTTGCACCAAATGTTCTATAAATGCTGAATCTGCTCTACTGCAGAACTAGTAAAAATACGCTGTAGATCTTCTTTACGCTGACACTGGAAGAGATAGAGAATACAGGTACTAGAAAAAATGTAAAATAAAAATGAAAAGCTAATTATCTCTCTCCTGATGAACTGTCTTTCGAAAACGAATAGGATGCATATACTACTTTGCGAAATAGCTGTTTTTGGTATGTATCAGAAAGTTAGAGCTCCTGACCTAAATCATTTAGACAACAGCATTTTTGCTCAATGTAAATCGTTTGGACAGCGCTATGTCTGGCCTAAATCTATAAGACAATGCCAAGGCAATAATATAGACATCACACACCAGTATGGCCGAAATTCAGTCCTTTTTCGGCGACCGCGTCATTTCGAGGGGTCTTTGGCAACCACGCTCGTCTGATATGACACCTCCTGATGACCATTTATGGGTATATCTAAAAGGGAGAGTTTACCAAAAGAAACCGCGAACCATAGATGTCTTGAAAGCAAACATCACCGAGGCCGCCCCGGTGGCGCAGTGGTCTAAGCGAGGGTTTTGTAAAGGTTGTGTTGACCTGTGCTCCGTGTTTGACCTGCGTTTATTGGTGTTCTTTTGTGTGTGTGCCGTCATTTTGTGTATCTCCTGTGTTGTGAACGTCTCCTGTGGCGATTGAGTCCGACTTTGACGTCTTGTAAGTAAAACTTTACTTGTACTAACTCTTTTTCCGTCTTGGCTTTGCCCAGGGTCGGGTTTACTAAGCCAGCCATTGCAAATGGCGGCGACCGCATCTGATAGGCCAGGTCTGAAGCTTGATAGCCAAGCTCCGCCCCCACCTGGCCACGTTCGGTCATCGTCACTACCACACGCAGCTGGTTTCCAAGCCGCGTTATCTGATGTTACCACTTCTTCTTCCAACTTTATGGATGTTGATTTCCCGACATTTTCCACCACCGTGACGTCATTAACTTCTTCAGTATCCGTTGCCTCTGGTACTTCATCTGCTCCTGCGAGCACTGCGTCTCGACCTTCCCCATCTCCGCCCATTCCTACGGCAACTCTACCTTATGCTTCCGTTGTGAAGGGTACCAGTTCATCTTCCTCTACAGCGAAGAATCCATGTACAACGCCTCTTGATATGATTGTCACTAGAGACAACAAGAAATTACGCATCGAAATTCCGGAAACTTCAGCTGCTGGGCAGGAGGTTTTACGCACACAGAAACTTGGCATATGTTTTGATGCCCTCCCGGACACCAGCCTTAAGAAATACTCCTTAGCCGTCCGCCAAATCCTCCCTAAGGGAGCGATAACCCATATGGCGAGGAAGCCTAGGACTGTTCTCATCTATTTTGCGAAGCCAGAGTTTGTGGAGCGCGTCTTATCTGACGGACTGCATGTTGGGGATCATACCTTACTGGGAGTCCCGCTCACGCAGCGCCCCGTACTTGTTACGTGCTACCCCGTACCACCAAAAATCAAGGACCATTACTTAATGGCGGCCCTTTCCCGTTGTGGAAAATTAGTTGGTTCCATTTCCACTCTGTCTTCCGCACCAACAGACCCAGATGACAGGAACATCTTAGGTCTGCGTCGCCAAGCAAGGATCCTGTTTCCTACTGAAGATGCCATTGCTGATTGCCCTACTGACCTCACTGTGGTTGTAGGGAAGCAGATTTTCCGGATCGATATCGTTACTGCCTTGCATTATTTTAAATGCAAGGCATATGGCCACATCCAATCACGTTGTCCACATGTATCTGCCAAGCCACCTATTTCCATACCACCCAAAGTCAACACCCCAGCCTCAACACCAGTTTCTCCGGCCACACCCAGTTCGGCTCCACAGACGTATTTGATCCCTTCTACTGTTGTTCCAGATGATTCTCCCCCAGCAAATGATGATTCATCATCAGTCTCCAAGTCTTCGATATCTACTACAGGAACTTTGGCCACCTCTCCATCGTTGGACCCACTTGCTGCTGTGGTACCTCTACGTTCTTCGGAGGGTATTATCTCAGAAAAGGAATGGCAACCCCTCCGTCGTGTTGCTTCATCTTCTTCCCTTGGATCCCCTAATGTGGTGTCAGATCTAACTGTCCTACACCCACCAGCTTCTCCCGGCGTTCCCACGTTGAAACGTACCAGACAGAGTTCCATCTCGCCAGTGACGTCTTCTCCACGCTGCTCTCGTTCCCGTTCGCCAATTCGACAGTCTTTCTCTCCAACAGCAGTTCCTACATCTCTTAAGTCTCCAGCTGTTCCAAAATTGTTGGATCAAAAAGCTTTTGCAGAATATCTGGAAACTTTCCCTGCATTAGACGGGCCGCTGGCACCGTCTGATCTTGCTCTCATCATAATCAATCAACCGTCACGTCCTCTCAAGCATCTAGACTGCGTTCAATCACGTAATGCTCAGCTTCCTACTATTATCACCCAACTTCAGAGTCTACTTGCTCTTTTGCCAAAAATTAACACAGTCACTAATGCGCAGACATCTAACTTAAAGAAACGTGTAACCAGTCTTCACAGAAGTGCTGATAGTAATATTCAACCACTACAACCTCTTTCAAGTTAAAATTACTTTCTTTCAACTGTAAGGGATGCTCCGTCCCTCCTACCAATGCGTTAGTGTTTGAAGACATTACACCGCATGATGCGGATATATTATTGCTACAGGAGACTAACTGCCATCCCAACACCCCATACCACCGGTGGCGAACCTGGCCATTTCAATTCTACCATGCCCATTGACTTAGTCTTCACGCAGGACTTGCGGTGGCCATCCATTTTTGTGTTCGATCCTTCATTACTGATATCACGGTCAAACCGATTTATCGTGACCTCCTGCAGCTTCTGTCTTTCCGACTTCACAACTTCCGATACCATATCTTCAACATCTATGTTTCCGGCAATCAGCAGTATGCAGACTGTCTTTTTGAGCATTTTGTTTCCTGTGTTCAAGGTCTTCCGGCCACTGATATTGTCATCTTAGGTGGTGATTTTAACTGCACCCTTGACCCATCCCTCGACAGATCGGACGGTTCCACGGATACCAGGTATTTTCTTACCAGAGCACTTTCTACAGCCATCAACCAGCTACAACTCCAAGATTCTTTTCGACACCTGCACCCATTTCTTCGTTCGTACACCTGGCGCTCCTACTCCACTTCCTCCCCTACAACTGCCCGACTTGACCGGTTTTATGTTTCTTCAATTCTTCTTCCTTCAGTTATCTCCCTTTCTCACACACCGACAGTTTCTTCCGACCACAGCTGTGTCGTAATGTGTCTTCACACCGGTCCATCTCCTCGGCAATACTACCGTACTTGGACACTTGATGATGATCTTTTACTTGATTCGACTTACGAAAATTCCATCCAATCGCAGCTCCAACAAGCCATATATACGCTCCTTTTTGCTTCTTGTCCCTTGCAACACTGGTTAAATGTCAAATCCCAAATTCTTCTTTATACCAAACAATATTCCCACGAAAAACGTACCACCGCCTCTATGAAGATTGATGCTGCACGCTCGATTTTTTCCACCCTAGATCTTGATTCTCCGCTGTTTTCTCATTACCAAGCTGAACTTCGTGCCTTGCTACTTCCTGTCTCCCAACAAGCTCTTCACCGCCTCAAGCTCTTTTATCTCCAGCCAAATGACTATCTATGTGAACAGGTTCAACAACTGGAATTCCACAAACGTTCTGCTCATCACCTCCGTAATCTGAAGTTACCCGATGGAACTGTTACTAATTACCCCACTATCATTTGCTCCGGTGTTAGAACATATTTCCAGTCAAGTTCTCCGCATGCTGATTCGATTCTTCGTGCCTTATCACATATTCCATCGCATCTTGTTACATCTCTTTCTATGCCTATCACCCCAGCAGAAGTAGTACAGTCACTTGCCTTACTTAACTGTCACTCGTCACCTGGTCCTGACGGGTTGACAGTTAATTTCTTTCGTACGTTTTCCTCTTTCTTACACCCTCTCTTATTGCCTTGCTTTACAGCTGCTTTTTCCTTATCTGTTCTTCCCCCCGCTTTTACTCTAGCTCACATCATTCTTCTTCCAAAGAAGGGGTGTTTGCTGGAGTTGGATAATTGGCGTCCTATATCCATCCTTAATGTTGACTACAAGATTTATACTAAAATACTCTCTCTTCGATTGAACCCTGTCCTTCCCACCGTCATACATTCCGACCAAACGTACACCATCCCTGGCCGAAGCATTCATACTAATATTAATCTCCTCCGTGACTCATATTGCCTTGCCCACCTTTTCTCAGAACCTTTAGCCTTCCTCAATCTTGATCAGAGGCAGGCCTTTGATAACGTGAGTCATCAGTGGCTTGCCTCTGTGCTCTCTGTCTTCGGTTTCTCATCTGTCTTCATCACAGCCCTCCTTGCCCTGTATCAGGACTCAGTTGTCCATATCCGGACGGCCTCCTTCCTTACAGCCCCCATTCCGTTTCGTATAGGGAATCCGTCAAGGATGTCCTCTTTCCGGACAACTTTTCTCTCTAGTCTTTGAGCCTTTTCTTTGCTCTATCCGTTCTCTTCTACAACCTCCCCCTCCACCATTCAGCATAGCACCAGGCACCATTCTATCGTTCTTACTGCCTACGCCGATGATATCACAGTTCTCATCCGAGAAGAATGGCAATTCACAATTGTTCTTGCATGGTATCAAGTGTATGCTGCGGCTTCCGGCACTTCGTTAAACCTTTCAAAGTGTACAGGCTTGTGGTGTGGCTCCTAGAGACATCGCCCCGATACACCGTGGGGCGCTCATTAGACTTCCAACAGTCAAAAGATACTTGGGGTGCACATTGGCAGCCGGGTCTCAGCAGCAGCTGCCACCTGGAGACCCCTCGTCAGGAAACTACGTCACACCGCTGCTTACTGGTCCAAGCTCAAGTGCTGTTTGACCTACCACAGTCGTGCACGGCTTTCTGGCACCCACATCCTCTCGTTAGTTTATCATTCCTGGATTGCACAACCGCCACCAGCTTACATTCAAACAGCAACAACATCAGCAATACTCAGCATTGTTTGGTCATCTACTCATTGGTTATCTTCCTCAGTATTGTCTCTACCTTCGACTTGTGGTGGCGTCAATATGCCAGAGATTACCATACGTTATAAAGCTGTAAGAATTTTCAATTTCCTCCGTTTGACAGTTCAACCAGACTCTTCCGCTTCCATTCTTCTGCTTAATGTTCTGACTTCCCCCTTAATCCCTGCCCCTGCCTCACCGTCCATCTTCTTCTCAAGATGGATATTCACACTGTCATTCCCCCCCCCCGTTTTCCTCTAGTCTACCATGAAGCTGTTCAGTTCCTTCGTTCTTTACCGCTCATTCGTCAACCCCCTCTTCCACTCTTGATCTTCTTTCCGAGCCTCTTTTTTCTCCTCCGTCATCCACCCCCTACTGCCAACTTTTTCTTTTTCCCCGCATGGCTACACGCTGGTGTAGTCTCCGTTTCCCAACTGGTCCTCCCCGATTTTTTATGGAAACCCGTTTCCGAACTTTTTCCGACCCTACCACCCTCGCCCGAACTCTCTGATAACTTCCTCCAACTTAAACATGCTCTTCAATAACTTTTTCCTTCCCTAGTCGATTCCTCTGGCCTCCTTTCCGTTTCCTCTGCCTCTCTCCCTTTTCCGTTCTTCCTTCCCTTTTCCGGTGATCTCCTCCCTCTCCATAGTCTTTCCACCCGCACCCTGTACCGTTTTCTCCGTTCTTCTTCTTCGGTACCTTGCCCTATTCCCTCTGTCCCTTCTTTTGCACTAACCTCAGTCTGGTCTACTGCCCAACATTCACCGGCCCTCTCCTCAGAACTTAATGTGCACTGGAGGTTTTTGCACAATCGACTGCCTGTCCCTTCGACTTTGTTTCGGAGAAATATAGTATTATCAGATCTCTGTCCTTTTTGTAACGTCGTTGGAGACGTCTTACACATGTTTGTTTACTGTCCGACGCTGCTCCCACTATTTCACAGTATGTTCCAACTTGCACATCCTTCTTGTACCAGTGATCTCACCCTAGAAGATTATCGTTTCCTCGGCCACAGTTCTACAAGTTTCTGCTCTATTTTACCAGTTTGTTCGTATTTATTTATTCTAGCTAAATATATTATTTTCTCTCACCTGCTACAGTTACAAGATCCAGATCCTATCACATTCTCTACCTCCTTGGTTGCACACTACCGCAACAGGGTTAAAGCCAGACTCACCCTGGAATATTCCTTGGCGAAAGATACGGCACGGTTACCTGCCTTCTTCACAACATGGTCGCCGTGTCGTCCCTGGTTTCAGTTTTCTAGTGCCCAGACTGTTCATCTGCTGTTTTAATAAACCTACGTCGGAACTTTCAATTTTTACTGTTCCCTCACCATGTTTTCTCCTGGAACTGGATTGTGTTTGCTTCCTGCTGATGTCACCTTTTGTACACAGTTCTCTTCATCCGCACAGTGACTCTCTGCCACCAGTGATTCCCATGTCACTAGAACTGCGCGAATTTTTCTGTAAATTGTTTCGCACCAGTGATGTTCCAAGACTTCAATGAACAATTATCCCAGAGCTACTGCTGTTTACAGCAAATAATGCAATGCCTGTCATTGCTCATTTGTATAATTATCATTTCATTGTAAATATCTACATTTTGTTTTATTTCTCCCCTTCTCTCACACTGCGTGTGAGGTTGGGGATGTTCTGTTGTAATTCTTTTACGTGAAAAAAAGCGAATATTGAAACTAAGCGATGGCCTCTGATCATTCGTCCAAAAGGGGTCCGGGTTCGAATCCCGGTGAGGCATGGATGTTGTGTTTGTCTTACGGCACTGGTTCTCACCCTTCTCTGGAACCAGTGACCCTAAATTAGGGACGGGCGACTGCTTATAGCCCATTGAGTTGCTCACGGTGGTCGTTAAACCTCCAATAAAAAAAAAAACATCACCGAAGGAATTCAGGCAGTAACGGCGGTCGACTGGCATGGACATTACACAATATGATGCGCCGGGTTCAATGCTGTCTGGACGCACATGGCGGCCACTTCCAGCACATGTTATGTTGTCATCACATTTTGAACGAAATGAGGTAAGTCCACTTCGAATTTCGTTGCAATATCTTCATTGGTCTTAATATTATTAAAGAAATGCAGGGTTCGGTAGCGAATGGGACACCCTGTACAATATTTGGTTAATAAAGTATAAACAAATCAATTACGCGGACAAATATATGATTGGACAGTAGGTCAACTATTGTTTGTACTACTGTTTCGCACATTATTCCGCGTTTTGCAAATTATGTGTGCCATGTGTATCAAAAAATATACGTAACATTCATTTTTGAAACAGGTTAAGTATTAGGTAATATCTAAGTATGAATTTTAACTTACCAATACAATAATAGCATGGTTTGAAGATCTTTTTTCGGTATAGTTATTCCTATGTTGTATAGGCATGCTGCGACGTAGATTTTCGACGGAAGACATTTGTTTTGACAAATGGAGTAATCTATCTCGAAATATGTTTTACTTCTTGCATTTCATCCTGTTTGCCGTAATTCTTTGAAACGTATGTACTACTGAAATGCACTGTTGAAGTGAATCAATTGCATAATAATTCTTTGAAACGTATGTACTACTGAAGTGCATCAATAGTACATACATTTCAAAGAACTACAGCAAGCAGGATGAAATGCAAGAAATAAAACCTATTTCGATATAGATTACCCCATTTGACACAACAAATGTCTTCCGTCCCAAACCTACGTCGCAGCAACATGGGAATAACTATACCGAAAAGAATTTCCAAACCATGTTATTATTGTATTTGGTAAGTTAAAATTCATACTTAGATGTTACACAATACTTAACCTGTTTCATGAATGAATGTTACGTATAGTTTTTGATACGCATGACACATGCAATTTGCAAAATGCAGAATAACGTGTGAAACAGTAGTACAAACAATAATTGACCTATTGTTCAATCATGAATGTCAAGGTAATTTACAAAAAAGCAAATTACGCATAAGAAACACAGTGGAGCCTCGGTTATATGTTTCTAACTTTTATTCGTAACTCTGCGTTAGTCCCGATATTGTACTATAGCGTCAACGGCTTTTTCAGTTCGATTATACGCAATTCATTTACACGCTCTTTGCGATTATACACTACATTGGCAAAAGTCACCGGACACTCCTTCAAAAGCAAATGAACAGATCCGCTGCTTTGTTAAGATCCGCGGTACAGCTGCAAACGGTGTAAAAACAAGCAGCTGACCCCGATCACATCGCACTGTCAGGTTAAGTGAAAAAGTCGCGACAGGAGAGAACTGACTTTGAGAAAGGAAAGATTGTTGGGTGTTATACTAGTGGGTTGTCCATAAGAGAAACCGAGAGGCGTTTAAACATACCCAAGGCAACTGTTCTGGATGTACTGAATAAGTGGAAGACACATGGAGTGCCTGAAGCAGCAAAACGTACCGGCATACCAAAGAAAATCAGTGATACAGCACGTCGAAGCTTCAGGAGAGTCGTTATAGCTAATCGACGGAGTACTGCACAAGACCGCAGTGTACAGATGAGTAAAAATGCTGGAACCTCGGTATGTACACGTATCATTCGCAGAGAACTTCATTCCATGGGTTACCGTGGTCATGCGCCTGCTCATAAGCCTTTCATCTCCACTCGGAATTCTACTCATCGTTTAGCATGGTGTAAAGAACATTTATCGTGGAGCGTAGATCAATGGAAACGGGTTTTATGGACTGATGAGTCCAGATACACAATCAGTCAGTCTGATGGCCGTGTGTAGGTATGACGGCAGCCGGAGGCACGGTATTTACCACAGTGTACGGTTCCTTCGGCCAGTTTGGAGCTGGCAGTGTACTCGTGTGGGGGTGTTTTTCGTGGTATAATCCCGGCCCATTGGTTATCGTGGACAAACCTGTTAACCAGCACGTCTACCTCGATGTTCTGCACAATTATGCCCTACCAAATATGTGGCAACACAACGGAACCGAGCCTTGTTGGTACCAGCAGGATAATGGATCGAGCCATAAAGTAAGGACTGTTACGGCGTGGTTTGACGATAACTCCGTATCGTGTGTGGACTGGCCAGCACAGAGCCCTGATCTTAATTCCATATGGGATGAATTAGAGCGCCGCATATGAAGTTTGGAACCAAGGTCTACAACTAAGCAACAGTTAGCGGCATCATTATGTGCTGAATGGAAGCGCACACCTATCGCCGTGTTTCAAAATCTTGTCGAAAGCATGTCTCGAAGGGTCAGTACATGCATTAAGGCCAAAGGTGAACCGACACCTTTGGCCTTAATGCCAAAGGTGTCGTTTTATGTCAATAAATGCTATGTTGTGTTTTTCTTCTAGGTGTCCGGTGACTTTTGCCAATGTAGTGTATCTTAAAGTTTGAACTTCAGATTAATAAAATACATGGTTCTTTGATTCTTTTTTCCCGTCACATGGTATGTAACAACTTTGAGAAGATCGAGACAGCTTTTCTAAATTTTTTTTTGGTGCAGCCAAAGTTGAAATTTATTCCTATCACAGAAGAGAGTGATGTTTACCTTTGGTTCGGATGAACATTTGCTTTCGCATTTCACGACCCACATATGCCTTTTTTAAAAACTGATAAATTCCTGGTACGTAAATTTGTGTCTCCACCATTTCGTGACGTAACAGAACATAGTTCTAGATTTGCCATCAATGTATATCATTCAAGCTCTTAGTTTATTCATTTGCCTTTACGCTCTCAACTTATACATTGGCGATAATGAAACAGTCTGTTTTTACAGCATGTTAGAATAACTCATATCAGTTACAAGTTCACACACTTCTGTTGCTAAATTTCAGATTATGCAGGAGTCACTGCCCTCGATACGAAATTTTGAGTTAAACAGTCCCAGAAAACCGACAGCTTCTCAATATGTGTTTTAAAAGCGAAAATACAGCTGCAAACAACAATACACACTAACCCGAACTAGCACCAGAGCTGTGTACTACAAACAAATAACGCGTGCATGTAAATTGTTCAACGAGCTAAACAGTTTCTGGTGTTGAAATAATTAGTTAAATTGGAATTTAGAAGCAGATATATCGAGAAAAACAAATTAAGCGTTTGTTCCACCTAGAGGGAAAATTGTGGAAAATTGTGTATTATTATGAGCAGGAAATGCGCATAAAATGTTTTCGTAGTCAGTAGTTACTGAAAACGGATTTTTCAATCTGGTTTTTAGACGCGTAAATATTGCTACAAAGACACTGTAAACGGAAACGTGACTTATACCCATCTAGTGGCACACCTGTGCGCTAAGTAAAATGTGGAATTGTGTGCCGAAGATTCGTCATCAGATGCGCTAACCGACAAAGAAATAAATTTTTAAATGGGACTCTTAAGAGCAACGATGTTAAGAAAAATAAGATATACGTCTATGTCTCCATTGCGAAAAAACTGTGCATTGTTTTTAGCAAAAATATGCACAAACTGTTTTCCATGGTAAGCAGTATCTGTCCGCGAAGGAACTCTTACATTTCGAGTTTTCAGAAGCGCAGATACTGCTGTAAATACATCGGAAATACAAATATACACCTACGCTCCTTAGTGGGAGTGCAATTCTTCACCAAAATTTGACATCATATGCTATACGTTACCCACCAGAAACTCTATCCGTCGCAAAAAAAGATTTTTAGAAGCAGAGATATCGGACAAATCGCACGTCCCAGTAGAGGTAAAACTGTGCATTACTTCGGAAAGAAACTTTAGCCAAAATAGTCTTAGTAATAAATGGTATCCTAGGAAAGAAAGCATTTCTTCAATCGAATATTTAGAGGCAAATTAATGGGAAAAATGTACTCTGAATTCCATAGCATCTGAATTTACTCCCTGTAGTTGCGAAGTTATGCATCGGAAAAGGACTGAAGAGCAATGCTCATCGTTCCCAAAGTTTGGGCTTCCCAATGCAAGATCTTTTCAAATCGGACTAATAATTGCAAAGATATGGTGTCTGTCCACAGACGAACGGACGGACAGTTAGACAGACAAATGAACAAAGAGATATTATTGATATAAGCACGCAAGATTTTCACAAAAGACGTGCTAAAAATGATTTATTTGAAGGGCAGAGCCTTTTCGCTTTTCAGGAACTCATCAAATGTGGAAAATGTGGAGATATCTTGTGGACCATAAGGTTGAGCTGAGGCAATTTCTATTTTGTGACGTCTGCCTCTAAATAACTTCCATTTGAGTTTCTGCACGTAAATTTAGTTACATCTTGGTTAACGTTTTCTCCCTGAACGACACATAAGTTCTTCGAAAAGTTTTGATACTTGGCCACACTGACAGTGAGCCAAAGTAACATAACATAACATACATTTTTTTAGATTGGAGGTTTAACGATCACCGTGAATAACTCAATGGGCTATAAGCAGTTGCCTTCTTTTATTTAGGGTCACTGGTTCCACGGAAGGGATAGAGCCAGTGCCGTAAGACAAACAAAACATCCATGTTCCACCGTGACTCGAATCCGGACCCATCTCGGACCAATGATCAGAAAAATCATCGCTTAGACAACTGTGCCACGGGCTTTACTGAATGTAGTACAGTGGATATTGAAAGAATTGGGGGGGGGGGGAGAGAGAGAGATAAGCGTTGTTGGAGAGTGTATTGTTAAGCGTTGAGATATACACTATATTGACAAAATGCACCAAATACCCCTTCAAAAGCAAATGAACGGATCCACTGCGTTGTTAAGATGCGCGGTACAGCTGCAAACTGCATAAAAAACAAGCCTGAAATTGACCGCGATCATATCGCGCTGTGAGGTTAAGTGAAAATGTCGCAGCGGGAGAGAACTCACTTTGAGAAAGGGAAGATCGTTGGGTGTTATATTAGTGGGTTGTCCATAAGAGAAACCGAGAGGGGTTTAAACATACCCAAGTCAACTGTTCTGGGTGTACTGAATAAGTGGAAGACACATGGAGTGCCTGAAGCAGCAAAACGTACCGGCAGACCAAAGAAAATCAGTGATAGAGGACGTCGAAACCTCAGGAAAGTCGTTGCAGCTAATCGACGGAGTACTGCATAAGACCTCAGTGTACACGTGAGTGAAAATGCTGGAACCTCGGTATGTACATGTGCCATTCGCAGAGAACTTCATTTCATGTGTTACCGTGGTCGTGCACCTGCTCATAAGCCTTTCTTCTCCACTCGGAATTCTACTCATCGTTTAGCATGGTGTAAAAAGCATATCTCGTGGACACTTTGGAACCAAGGCCTACTAATAAGAAGTTTGGAACCAAGGCGATCAAAGGAAACGGGTCCTATTAACTGACGAATCCAGATACACGATCAATCAATCTGATGGCCGTGTGTGGGTATGGCGGCAGCCGGGGGAACGCTATTTACCACAGTGTACTGTTCCTACGGTCAAGTTTGGAGCTGGCAGTGTACTCGTGTGGGAGTGTTTTTCGTGGTATGTTCCCGGTCTATTAATTATTGTGGACAAACCTGTTAATCAGCACGTCTACCTCGATATTCTGGACAATTAGGCCCTACCAACTCTGTGGCAATACTATGGAACCGAGCCTTGTAGGTACCAGCAGGATAATGCACCGAGTCATAAAGCAAGGAATGTTACGGCGTGGTTTGACAATGACTCCGTATCGTGTGTGGACTGGCCAGCACAGAGCCCTGACCTTAATCCCATAGAGCATCTATGGGATGAATTAGAGTGCCGCATAAGAAGTTTAAAACCAAGGCATACTACTAAGCAACAGTTAGCGGCAGCATTATTTACTGAATGGAAGCGCATACCTATCGCCGTGTTTCAAAACCTTGTGGAAAGCATGTCTCGAAGGGCCAATGCATGCATTAAGGCCAAAGGTAGATCGACACCGTACTAATGTATGTTAATAAATGCTATGTTGTGTTTCTTTTCTAGGTGTCCGGTGAATATAGTGTATGTGATCGGTGGACAAATATCATTGTTCCTAGATTAATAGATTTATATCGGCGTTGGAGCCACAGAGTTTATATTCTGGTAAGACTATTTTGATGTGCTGAAGTACAAGTTCCGAAAGAATAAATTTTCAGAATAATGTAAACTGATTTGCTGATCCTTTATAACTTGCCGTTTGGCTATTTATTAAGTGTGTGTTATGTGCAACAAACTGTTTGAGGTCATTAGTCAATTAGTATCTAATAAGTCAACTATTTAAATAGAGGTAACATATTAGGTTCCATTAACTACATCTAAGAGGTTTAAAACCCCAGAACTTTCATCTTTCAGTTAATAAAGTTGAAGACATCAGACAAAAACACTGCGCTTTGCCGCGCGTAGGCACGGTTAAAATGAACGAGAAAATTTCGCTGTGTGTGTGTGGTAAAAATTACATGTTTAACAAACATTTAAAAATAAGTTTGAGATCTTTTTATTTTTGTAAAGTTTGAGAACATTACTCAATGTATGCATGCCATGGCTTAGTTCAATAACGTGTACGTGTGTTCGTTTGAACCGCATCTCTCTGAAATTGCATTATCTACGAATTCTTTATTTTATCTCGAAGAAGTTCGTTAATTCCTTCAGAAATACATTTTCAGTTTTCCCAGGATGCTGAAGAGGGATCAAGGCGACATGCTAAAAGCACTCTGGCCTTGATTCTTCGAAAGATATACTCAACCATCAAAGCACCTGCATGATTAGCCGTCTATCAGTGCTTCAGATTCCTCTCACGAAGTTTTATCTAGACTTTCGTGCAGAAAATGATCATTTTTCCTCGCTGCTTTTAACGTTTTCTCCTTTATCTACCCCATCGTGAGTCGGATGTAGAGATTCATTTTTAATGATCTTTGTCATGAGTTCCAAGCTATTAAATATTTACTCTGCAAAAGTAAGGGATTCTGGGTAAAACAGGAAAGATATTCACCAAGGCTAATAAGGGTCTTGACCAGATGTCTAAATATAATTCCCCATCGAAATACGATGAGTTTAATAAGGTATTGCAATGGGAAACTTTCAAACTTTGAGAAGGTACGTTGCACTTAGTGATCCGTGCACCAGTAATTAGAGCTCGTTACATGGCAAAATTCATTCGGAGAATAACCAAATGTAAATGACGAATACAGTAAATATTACTTCTACCAGAGTTCTCTGCGGAGTCTGTAGAACTGAAAGTTAATCCTCATTACTTTATTCTTTTTCATCAACGTTAAAAAGCTTTCCTTATGCTCGAATTAAAACGGAAAATTTGTCCCGTTCTTCAATAAGCATGTGTTGTATGTTACGAGATGAAGATTTGTTGATCTAAACTAAAAAAGCAAAAAAGATGACATCGAATCTTCGGTTGTAATGAGCACGCCTTTTGAATCCTTCCCGAAGCAAATGAAATTTATACAAGTTATTCATACTCAATTGAACCGGTTAGGAAAACGATCAGCCGGTTTTTACAATCGATAAAACATCCACAAATAGAAACATCCACTTAGCTCCACCAGCGGCTAAAAAGTATGTTACGAAAATTAGCAAAATGGTGCGCAAACAGTTTCTCATAGCAGAAGTATCACATGTGTCTTCTGTAGTACCCAGGTTTCACTTCCATACATCAAAGTAGGAACAATTACACTTTCATACAAAAGAGATTTTTAAATCGAACAGTTAAAAGAAGAAATATTTAATGAAACATGATATAAATCTGCACCTCCTCCTCACGAAGAATTTTGCATAATGGAAAAGTTACAAATAGGTGAAAAGTATTATTCATGGCAAAAGCTAAGGAAAGAGAATTTGTCACGTACGTCTCACAGAAGCAGAGACAGCGGGAAAAAGGCTTTGACCTTTACGTCCCTATCGAGAAAGCTGTGCATTATTTAAAGACTATAACGCTCCCCATCTTTATTTTAGCGATGACATACACTGAAAAAAATAAATAAAAAAAATTTCTCAATAGGGGTTTTAAAAGCGGAAATACAGCTTAGCTGTATTGCTGATGACACATCTTGCTGGCAGGGAGAAAAAGTGCGTTGCAGAGTATGTTGTCCCTGATGCATGAAATTCAAACTGAGCATAAATAAGGGAAAAAAAAATTATGGTGTTTCAGCGAGGAGCTGCTAGTACTTATATAAGTCTAAATGGCACAGTGATTGACCAGGTGAATGAGTTTGTGTATTGAGGAAGCATATTTGATAAAGAAAATAAATTGAAAGATGAAATTCGTAGCGAGTGAATTCTTCATTGAAAGTCATCGGTGCTTTGGGAGGTTTTCACAGGAATGATGGGTTCTTAAAGTGTTCCGCAAGGCTGTGTATGAAAGTGTAATTGTTCCTACTCTGATGTATGGCAGTGAAACCTGGGTACACTGCCATACATCAGGAGTCGTTTGTGTGCTGGATAAATGCGTTATTTACAGGGGATTTGTGGCAAGACACGTTCTGATCATGTGAGAAATGAAGATGTGTCGCAGTTGTGTAAAGTGAAGCAAAATGTTGTTAGCGAGGTGGAGACTAATATGCTTCGGTGGTTTGGCCATGTTGAAAGAATCAGTGATGAGATTCTTACTAAAAAAGTTTTTTTAGCCCAAGTTGCAGAAAGGAAAGGCAGAAGAAGACCAAGGTAGTCATGGGAGGATCAGATTCAGGAGTGTCTGCATAAGAAAAACATTATGAGTGTGAAGTACAGAAGGTTTTGTGTACGTCGTATGATGAACGTTTGTCGCTGTAAATGGAGAAGTTTGATACGGCAACAGTAAGTAAATATTCAGTCAAAAATTTATCTGGTAGTGTGTATTTCTTTGTAAAGCTAACCTCTGAATCTCCTCAAGTACAAACCTAAGTGTTCCACATGGTAAATGATATCCGATGTTAAAATAATTTTTCAAATCGGGCATTTGGGAGCAAAGATATCGAGAAATAGGGATTAAATATTTGCGCCCTCTAGCGCAAAATTAGGCATTATTTTGGGAAGGAAATACATATAAAATGTTTTTATAGTTAGTAGTTAGTACCTGCCCGGAAAAGAAGTTTTTCAACGGGCGTTTTAGTGAATATATTTCAAATACGTAGTATAGAGATAATGGAGATAATGTAGATATGGGTTTTTTGTGGAGATGTTTTTAGTGGAGTTAATGTAGATATGGGGTTTTAGTCCCGCAGATATCGCTGCAAACATGCCGCAATTGATTCGTTTTATTTATAGATCCAAATTCAGGCTTTTTCAGAGGATACTACATTTATCGTAAATCTCATTTTTTTAACAATGCAGTTTATTTTTCGGATTGCTGCATTAAATATCAAGATGGTGGAGCACTATAAAAAGTAGGCAAAAAATTCATTAGATTTAGGAGTAGCTTTGGAATTCAAATATGAAATTTAATATTTTTGCTTTTGATAAAAACAAGTTTATTGAGTTATTTTACTTGAGGCTTTAATGTAACACATAAATAATTAAATAGTTTTTAATTTTTTGTGGATTGAGGTTGATAGGTTGCAATCAGTGTGTCAATTTTCTTTGACTTCTACATTTTGGTTAATATGTAACCTCCTCGCGGTTAACTCTAAAGTAGAGAAAAAAGATTTAAAATAATTTGCGTACCAAGTATGCTAACGAGTAAAAGGAATCTTCGTTTGAGCTCTTTTATATCGTGAAATATGGTTGTCTTACACGTTCAATGGTAACAAGGAACGTAGAAAATCATTCTTTTTTGTGATAATAACAGTCTCCCTCTCCTCTGAATTGTTTCTATTTGTGTACCGAAACCAAAATAAAAGTCTGCTTCATTTAATTTTTGTCATGTAAATCTTGTCGTCAACTGAAGTCCACGTTGCTACGTTTTTTATTGTTCCAGGTTTAATCACCACCATGAGAAACTCTAAGGCATATAAGCAGCACCACGTCCCTAATTTAGGATTACTACGTCTAGGGAAGGGGTGAACCAGAGCCGGAAGAAAAACACACCACCCATGCTTCATCCGGGTCTCAAGTTCTGGTGAGGCTACTTGGCTACTCTAGTATCTAGACGGCATGCAATCAGCTTCTCAGAAAACTAGGAAATTATGTTATCCTTGAATGAATAATGAGCCTCCATCTACCGGATGTTCCCCTAAACTTGCATAACAGCTTCCCTTTTGATAACAGGCAGTTGGGTAAGAAGTCATGAGTTCCTCATACAACGTGGATAATTTTTTTTTTTGATTGAAGGTTTAACGACCACCATGAGCAACTCAATGGGCTATAAGCAGTCGCCCATCCCTAATTTAGAGTCACTGGTTCCAGGGAAGGGAGAGAATCAAGGCCGTAAGACAAACACAACATTCATGCCTCACTGGATTCGAACCCGGACCACTTTCGGACGAACGATCAGAGGCCATCGCTTAGACCACTGCGCCACCGGGGCTGCTCAACGTGGAGATTAATAAAGTGCTTAAGATTAATCTTCAAAGCATATGGTTTATTCATATGCTTCGAAGAATTAACTTTCCGATTAGTTAAAGTAGCTATGTGATTTGGAGGTCTAGTTCTCATTAATTTCAATGATTTTCTTTCCTGGGTTATGGATTTATGTTGCTGTAATTAATTAGATTAGAAAAAGGCTAGGACAACGTTAGCCTTGTAAACAGTTGAGGGCTCGTATCGTCCCCGATGAAAGTAAAACAAGCATAACAAAAACTTATTGCTGTGAAAGCAATAAGTTTCAATAAGCAATAAAGGCTGTCAAAGCAATGGTACGAGGGGCGTTCAGTAAGTTGTAATCCTGACCTTCAAAGTTGTGGTTGGCGGCTGATGCAAGTATAGCAAAGCATTGCATCATCCTTTAGTTACATAACATCCACGCCACGTCACTGTGTCTGCATTTGAGACGGCGCCACAGTGCACTAAAGTCTATAAGGTGACAAAGGATGAGCGACAGATTAAATTGCGAAACCGAGCGATGATTGAATTTTTGACGAAAGAAGGTGAAACGCCACGCGGTGTTCATGAACGGATTCTTCCCTGTGTACGACAATGATGTACCTTCATATGCCACAATCAAGAGATGGGCTGTTCACTTTAAACGGGGAAGAGACTCGTTGGAAGACGACCCTCGAAAGGAACACTCAGAGGTGACCACAGATGGAATGTGCCAGAAATGAAGGACCTGGTGATGTCAAAATGGCAAATCCGTGGGTGCATCTTGCTGAGGAACTGAATCTATAAGTACCGGTAGCATTTGGGTAATTTGGCACCAAAGCTTACGGATGTCAAAGGTCTGTATCAGATAGTTTCCTGGAATGTTGACACCTGAGATGACTAATGATCGTGTTGAAATGTGTCAGGTTCAACTTAACCGCATTAACCGCGATCCTGATGACTTCTATTCCTGCATTGTGATTGGTGGTGGTGAGACGTGGTTCACCATTGGGACCCTGTTACTGAAAAAGAGAGCAGGAAGTGGAAATATAATGGATTGCCACCACCAAAAAAGTTTAACACAGAACCGTCTGCCGGAAAGATTATGGCTAACATTTTTTTCGGGATTCAGAAGGGATGCTGTTAATTTATTACTTGCTTCATAAAAGGACTATGAATGCTTCCTATTATGCCGCGCTATTGCAAAAATTGCGTGAAGCCATCAAGAGTAAATGGAGAGGAACATTGCGACGGGGTGTTCTGCGTCTCAAGGACAATGCTTCAATCCACACAGCAGGTGTTTCCATTCAAGCTGTGACAGAATGTAGCTTCCAACTGCTTTCCCACCCACCGTACTCACTTGACCTCGCCCCAAGTGACCTTTTCCTCTTCAAAAATCTGAAAAAAGATCTGCGGGGTAGGTGTTTTGCGGATGATTCTGAACTGAAGGAAGCAACGAAGTGTTGGTTTGAGGAAAAAGATAAAACCTTTTTGATTCGCCAACTTTATGGTCTGTGCAACAAGTACATCCAAGTAAGTCAGGGGAGACTATGTAGGAAAAGAAAGGTGCGTTTTTCGAAAAAAATGTCATTTTACGTTAGGCTTAGAACTTATTGAACGCCATAATCAAGGCGAAGGTCCCGCTCAGTTCAGGCACAAGCACGTGATTTGGCCATCCAAGATGACCGAGGTCTCGCTTTTTTAGATGAGAAAAGCCTTTAAAATTGTCAAGAGAGAAAGGCTTCGAGGAGAATTTACAAAGTTTTTCAGGAGCGAAAGTGACAGTTCAAAGAAACGGTGGGAGGGTGGGGGATTCAAGCAGGGTCACCGCGATATTCTGAACGTAAATATTTGTCATTCCCTTTTTGCGCTTCTAATGCTTTCTCCCTTGCGGAGAAATTGGGAACTATTTTGGACAGAAAATGCACATAAAACGTTTTCGTAGTAAATAGTATCTCGTCAGATAAGGATTTATTCAATCGGGTTTTAACACACGCAGATATATTGCTGTTGAGCACTAAAAATTAGAATTTATATGCATCACATTTTCCACGAAGAACTCTATCTGATGCAAAAAGAATTTGAAGCAGATATATCAAGATTTAGAAGTAGAGATAACAATTTACCTTTGCTGCCCTAGCGGAAAAAACTATCTATTAATTGAAAAAAGTTGTGCCTCAAAATAGTCTTCGTTAAAAATGGTAGCGAAGGGAAGAGGGAATTTTTCAATCGAATATTTAGAAGCAATGTTATGGGAATGAAATGCAGTTTGAAATCGATAGCGCCTGCATTTGTCCCCTTGTGGCGAAGTTGTGTATTGAAAAAAGGAACCCCTCCTCGGAAATCAAGGACACTCGTTCTCATATTTGAGGCTTCCCAATGCAAAATGAGAAGAATTATACAAGGTAATACAGCCTTTTGGATACTTAAGGACTATATATCTTCCATTATGTTTAAAAAGAAAAATCTTCAATGCATGTGTTATCTCCGTGTTTACTTATGGAAGTGAAAAGGAGTATCACAGTGGGACAATGTAAAAAAAAATAAAAGTATCGGTAAGAAAGTTAAAGAAAATAATGTTAGAAATAACAAGAAGAGATAGAGTTAGAAATGAAATTATAAGAGAAAGAACAAGAATAATAGATATTATAAAAATAATAAAAGAATCAAAATGGAGATGTGCTGGACATGTTGGAATACTGAAAGATAAAAGATGGACACGACTAATAACAATGGCAACCGAGAGATGGAAGGAGAGAAAGAGGGCGCCAGAGAATAAGATGGAGAGATGATCTTCAGAAACGTAAATATGCTAAATTGTGAACTGAAGCTAATGTTCGAGGAACTTGGAAAAGACTGGGGGAGGCCTATACCTGCAGTGGATGTCAACAGGCTAAGAAGAAGAAGAACACAAAAATAATTTTTCAAATCGGACTGATTGTTGCACAGATATTGTGTCCACAGAAGGACGAACAACAGAATACTATAAACACATTCGTTTTTCTGCAAAAGACGAGCTAAAAATATTCTAGAGGAAAATAGTATCGAATGGCTGAGATTCAGCTCTTTCGCTTCCCCGGTAGTCGAATAGTTAGAAATGTAAGATACGAGGGTTGCACCGAAAGTAATGCAAAAGTTGTCATAACTTTTTTATTAACTGACAGAGGTCGTTCAAATTGCACATGTTGGTAGAGTAACTCTTCTTCTATAGTAACCCTTCTTCTTCATTGCAGGTAAATAATGGATTTCAAGTAGAAGCAACGTGCCGTAATTGAGGTCTTGACAAAGGAAGGGTGTAATCTGTCAGACATCAACGGAAGGCTACAAAATGTTTACGGAGATGACAACATTGACAAGAGCAATGTGCACAGATTGATGAAGAAGTTTAAAGAAGGGGAAACTAGCATTGAAAACAAACCACGCAGTGAGAGGCCATCATCTGTGACAACTGACATGAATCGTCAGCGAGTGGATGAATTGATTCGAGGCGAGAGACGAGTCACAATCCGTGAGCTTTTTGCACAACTGGACTGTGGTCACAATGCCATACAGAAGACAGTGGAAGACTTAGGGTATCGGAAAGTGTGTGCAAAATGGGCATCACCGCAGTTGACACCCGATTTGAACGAGAGAAGGGTGGACGTCTGCTCTGATCTTCTGAAAGTGTTCGAAGCCAATGAAGACACGTTTGTTTACGATCTGGTGACAGAGGATGAAACGTGGGCGTATCTTTACGATCCGGAAACAAAGAATCAATCCATGGAGTGGCTTCACACCTCTTCACCCATTCCTAAGAAGTTCAAGAGCCAGCGATCTGCACAGAAAGTCATGTTGACTGTTTTTTGGGATGACAGCGGGGTCATTCTCCTTGATTTTCTGGAACGTGACCGTACCGTGACCAGCGAGCGGTACACTGATACACTCAAGAAGCTTCGAAAATTATAAGGAAGAAGAGATCGAAGAAGAATCTGACAAGGATCCACATTCACCATGACAATGCGAGACCACATACATCTTTGGCAAAAAATCAGGCAATCACAAATCAGGCTGGTCGGTGGTCTCCCATCTACCGTACAGCTGGCGCCCTCCGACTTCCACCTGCTTGGTCCAATGATGAACAGTTTCCTGGGACAACAATTTGATGACACAGACGAGGTGAAAGTGGCTGTGAAGAAGTGGGTACAACTGTCTATACCTGAACTTTTTCAAAGAGGATTCGAGAGTTGGGTTTAACGATGTCGCAAATGCATCGCTTACGATGCAGAATATGTTGAGCAGTACCTTTGTATAGAGAAAGTGTTACTCTACCAAAATGTGCAATTTGAACGATCTCTGTCAGTTAATAAAAAAGTTATACCCACTTTTGCATTACTTTCGGTACAAACCCCGTAAGTCGCCGTATTTACTCATCATCACAATCGCGAGTACGCTATACAGCAGATAGGTGTCTGTCCTATTTATATTCCAAGGGGGAGGGTTCGTCTTACTGCATTATCTTGGCTGGAAAAAGACAGATTTGTGGATGCATGCGGCGTGTATAAGAAGCTGTGCTTTTAATGTAGCATAGGAGATCAAATATCGATGGAAATAAGAACGTCAGTGTTCCAGTTTTCCAATCTGCTCACATTTGCAACATTCTCATGTGGCATTCGGGCCAGGGGATGGACATTGATTCTGGAGCTACTTTTGCGCGTTTTGTTCGTTTAGAGCACGCATCGCGATTTATGACTGTGTTCTTTGTTAGCACCTAAAAATAAAGAAATACGGCAGAATCTATGTTTACAGAATTTCACTGTTTCAAGAATTTCATATGGATAATTCTGAGATGTGAGTTGAAATGCGTTCACACAAATTTATCAAACTGATTTAAGTCCTTCATCGGAGTTCCTTTAGTGTTATCTATGTTTGTTACACTCGAAATTCATAAGGATATCACTACTGTTGATAACCTTACTAACGAGGATATTTTTTAAAAAGTTTGGAAAAGGTTTGAGATTGGTGGTGACTCTTAAGATGAATATTGAGAATGGAAATCAAAGCCAACTAATGACGATATGATCAAAGCATTTCAGATGATTCGATATGGATTTCATTTCACTGATAATGTGCTAGAAAAGGTTTTTCGATGTCTTATGATGTAAAACTTACTACGAAGATTCATCTTGTGCTACAGTTCAAGAAAAACATTTATTCCCAATTCCTTAGACGGATGATCCAAAATAAAATTATTTAAGGTAGCATCGTATTATTTTCGTAAAAATTAAGTTTAAGGTCTTATACGTGTACATTACGTACATTTTGTAACAATATTCTGCATGATCTTAAAGAAAGCAAATTAATACATTACGTAATTTTGAAATTGTAGTAATAAGACTTAAAAAGCAACAAAAATATATATTAATTATGTATAAAATATATATATAAAACAAAAAAATGTTACTACAAAATTTAGTATTTGAACTATAGTAATAAAGATTTTAATAAAACAACATAAAAACAAAACACTCTAGTAACAAGACTTAAAATTTATAATAAATGTAATAAGACTTTAACTTTATTACGTTTAAAGCCTTCAATAAGTACTAAATTTAATTACTAAGAATTTAAACAAGTTTAAAGTTGTATGACAAACACCAGTTTAGTTATTATGGCCATAGTTGATGTTAAAGAGCTCCTGTTCCACACAGTGAATTTTCTACATAACGAATATTTCTATCATGACCATACGACTTGTTTAAATAGAGATTCCACTCTACTTCTGGAAAATCAGGTTTCCTTTACTGAGTGAAATTACATAAATCATGGAATCGTAAAAGTTGGCCAGTCTTTTGAAGGTTTGTAACGCTGTTCTACGGTTTTAGAGCATTTAATAATGCTGAACACGCGCATCACAAGTGCGGGACAAAACCCTAAGATTTGATCATGAAAACGCAAGAATTTACAATGCTCTTCCGATCGCCTGTTGTCTGAATGAAAGCTGCTTTTTTTTATAACAGATGCTACGCGTCATAGAATTTTTTTCATTTGATATTCCTACCTTGTTGCAATTCAGTAATAGAAGTAAGGAATGATTTTGAGATTCGCAGAGCACAGCATCCTTTGAAGAGCGATCATGAACTTTAAAGAAAAACTTCCAAGAAGCGTGGGGGAAAAGGAAGAAACTATCGATTTGGTTCATTTCTGCCAAGTAACTTTCTTTAAAGGAGCAGGGTTCATTTCCTACAACAAATTTATGCTCGTTTATCATGCACATACATCGCTGGGTCAATTCAACTATATGTGGATATCGCACTGTATATGATGTTCTTTAAAATGCTCCCTAAGTTTTTTTCTAGCTGAGGCTAGATTCTAAAACAGCTTTGGAACTACAACAAAGTTTTCTAACTTCAGAAATATTGCACCAAAACAATAAGATTATCCGAGTGCTAAATCTTGGCGTTTTTGTTATGCAACGCTTGTAGTCACGGATCTACGACATGGATTTTGAAACAACATGCAAGAAAAAGATTGGGTGGCAAAAAAATAATTACCTGGTTAAAAAATTAAAGAAAGCAGGGCAAACATTATAGTTGTTATTTTCTTTAACAATGGGTATCGGGTATTGTGGCACAACTTACCTTATTAATACCTTAATGTTTTTTTTTGCTTTAATATACTGTCTATTGAAAACAACACCAGATATCTAACTTAGTTAACATGTTCTATTTTAGATATGTTAATCTTTTTTTTCTCTCTCTTGACATTGATTTTTTTTTGATTGAAGGTTTAACGACCACCGTGAGCAACTCTATGGGCTATAGGCAGTCGGCAGTCGCCCGTCCCTAATTTAGGGTCACTGATTCCAGGGAAGGGAGAGAGCCAGTGCCGTAAGACAAACACAACATCCATGCCTCACCGGGATTCGAACCCGGACCCCTTTCGGACGAATGATCAGAGGCCATCGCTTAGACCACTGCGCCACCGGGGCAGCCTCTTCACATTGCTGCTGCTATTATGTGAATACTCTTGGCTTGACGTATACCTAGGGAGATTGAGGCTATATCAGGTCTCTGCGAGACCTTTCCTTGATCTTCCCTGCTGTTAGTTTTTGGCTTATATGCACCTTTTTCAAATTATTACTTTATTATGTAACAGCAAGATCAATAAATGAATTGAGTTGAATTGAAGATGTTTAAACAGCGAAACTGAACAGCAAATTACGAAGTAGTGAACAGCAAATTACAAAATAGGGAAGCATAAAAGCATTAATGTGTAAAGTACTACAGAGGTGACGAACACTGGCAAATTTGTGTTTTCACATTGGCGCCCGAACATTAAAATGGATCTAGCAGCCGTTAGGTTCTTCGAAAAATGTCTGATGTTCCTTCTTAATATCGTCCGAAACCAATGAGAATTCCTGCTTTGCTTCATTGGATGTATGATACTTCTTCCACGCATGTCTGAAATCAGTGAGAATTCCGTCTTCAAAAGAGTCACTTCAAGCGTGATTTGCCACCTACGATTCAGCCGCAGCCTTATCTCAAGGGAGGGGGATATAAGTGACGTACCTAACTCATAGGTGATTTATTTGTCAAGACGGCAAGTGGCAGTGATAAACTCTTGCCGGCGAAGCTTAATTGGGAAAGCATTCGGCTCCGGAGCAGAAAGATATGCGTTCGAATATCGCCACCCGCAGATTTGGGTTTTCACAATGTGATGAAGGACTTGTTTCAGTATTCAAGCGTACAAAATGAGAATATTTCGTGAGATGGGAAGACGTGTTTGTCAAAGTATAAAAATATCTATTGCACCAATGAATATGTTACCCTTTGTTTGATCTTTCGAATTCTTGTGATTTTCATTTTTTGTTCATTTTTCTATTTCATTTAGAATGAATATTCGGGAACATTAAATCAGTTTGACTCAAGGCATCCTCATGATGCACTCACCTTTGAATTTTCATCATTTATAACTCGTTTTACAGCAGTGCAAACAATAGGGAACTTGAAAGCTATTCTATTTGGTATGATCTCTAGCTATGCTCTTTGGTTAATAGTTTCTGTAGTTTGAGATATAATTCAAAGCCCAGTCACACGCACATAGTGATTTTTCTTTACACCTGCAACACAGATAAACATAAGAACTCGTACTTTGCGTGAAACTCTATCATTCTCTCTGCCGTTATTCTCGTCATTATTTCTTCAAAGAATTGGCGTTTTATTCCTTTACAAACAATAAGAAATTTTCAGAGGAATTTACAATGCAGTTTTACAGAGATAAGAACTCAAATAAGAATTCATGAAGAAGTTTTCATTTACATTAATTAAGGAGTCAGGAAAAGAGACACATAATTAAAGTTTATATACTTCCTTTCTTCTGTCCAACATCTTCTTCAATAAGGAAGCCGAATTTTCAGATGGTAAATAATTAATATTTCTTCACAAATAATGCTTTTGCACAATACGTACTTGATAAGTTACACGAAAGGAAAAATAAGATGTTCTAAAAAGTATATGACATGCAACAGGAACAAAACCACTGACATTTTTCCTCAGAAATATTGTTCCGAATGGATGTCGATATATGACACGAATAAAATAATCAACATTTATACTAAAAATATGGTACTGCATATATCTTTATTCCTAAAAAACTTCTGTTGCATAGTTTTCTGAATGATAATATAATAAAAAAACTTACACAATCATTCTGAATAAAAGTATAAAATCATTTGCAGAAATATTATATAATGCATACTATAAATACTTAATATGCCACACTAATGAAGGAAAACCTGTTTTTTAAAATGCCTTAATTAATATATAGTTTTTGATTACACCAAAAAAAAAAAACATTTTTAATATGTAACACTCCGGATGCCATGCAAAGTAAGAGAGAAAATCTTGTTTGCGAAGTACTTACTGTATATTCCTTGATTTGCTCCACGACTAAAGACAAACATTTAAAAAAAGTTACTTACTGAATACTCCAAATGAGTAGCCCTTTGTACGAATGAAAGAAATAACTTTTTTCACAAAATTACTTACTGCACAATCCTTGGTACGCCACCCGAATAGACTTCATCTGTTCACATGCCTCCCTTTTCAGTTTACATTCGTTAATGTAGGAAATGCCATCCGTTCCGCATACTGGATCAAATTCCTCTGCACATGAAGGACATTCACAAACGGGACGCTTCTTCTTGATGAGGCAAATGGCACCATGCTCACAGTTGTGGTTGTAGCAAGAACCCTCCGCACCTGCGTCATAAAAAAAATCGAGAAAATGAATGTAGAATACAAATTTGGAAGATGTGAATCCGTTTATTGGTATAAATATGATATGGATGTTAAGTCAGATAATATCTGAAATCTTGAAAATTTGGTCATCCTGGAGCGGGAACCGAATCAGCGTCTCCCGGATTACGCCCGAGTATGCTAACCACTACACCACCCAGAACGACCAAGTTTCAAGTTTCCGATTAATTTGAATATAACCATCACATGATTCGCTAGTCGAAGCAAACATCATTCATATATAGTGAATCTGGAGGTTTAAAAGTGATTCCCGTGATTTCCCGGACGAACAGAATATAAATGAATGAAATACGGGATTACACCATTGTACAATACATCTTCCAAATTTGTATTGTACAATGGCGTAATCCCGTATTTAATTCATTAACATAAATGTATTTCAGGAAATCAAAAATTGATTATTATCTGGCATTTGAAATAAATGCGTTACTCATAACTCTTTAAAAGTGAAATAAAGGGAGAGACTTGAGAGTAAAAATATACGCGGTATGATAATTTAATTCCGGGAACGGTAACCTAGTGTCGTCCTTATAGCGATGCGGGCAGAATCACGTACCTATGCGTGTCTGGACATGTTTCAAGTAGTGCATGCGTTGACCACAGACCAGTAGAGCCATTCATTTGTGAGTGAGCAGTTGTGAAAGCAATGAAAGTCTGTGTGTGAAGGAATAGTCACCTAGTGTTGCCCTTGTGGCGATGTGGGAAGAATCACGTACCTATGAGTGTCTGAACATGTTTCAAGTAGTGCATGCGTTAACCGCAGACCAGTTGACTCATTCGGGAGTGATCAGTTTCGAAAGCAATGCAAGTCTGTGTGCAAAGGAACGGTCGTCTAGTGTCGCCCTTGTGGCGGTGTGGGCAGAATCAGGTGCCTATACGTGTCTGGACATTTCAAGTAGTGCATGGGTTAACCGCAGATTAGTAGAGCCATTCGTGAGCGAGCAGTTGCGAAAGCAATGCAAGTCTGTGTGTGAAGGAACGGTCGCCTAGTGTCACCCTTGTGGCGGTGTGGGCAGAATCACGTACCTATGCGTGTCTGGACATGTTTCAAGTAGTGCATGCGTTGACCGCAGACCAGTAGAGCCATTCGTGAGTGAGCAGTTGCGAAAGCAATGAAAGTCTGGGTGTGAAGGTATAGTCGCCTAGTGTCGCCCTTGTGGCGATGCGGGCAGAATCACGTGCCAATGCGTGTCTGGACAGGTTTCAAGTAGTGCATGTGTTAACCGGAGACCAGTAGAACCATTCGTGAGTGAGCAGTTGGAAAAGCAATGCTATTCTGTGTCTAAGTTTTATGATAAAAGTGAGTTATAGAAATTTAGAGCAGCGCGTTAACATCAAATTCTGAGTGAAGATTTTTAAAAGTGCTACAGAAACGTTAGGGCTAGTGAAAGGGGCCTACGGAGAGGATGCAATGAAAAAGTCAAGCGAGTTTTTCTTTTTTTTATTGGAAGTTTAATGATTACCGTCAGCAACTCAATGGGCTTTAAGCAGTCACCCGTCCCTAATTTAGCGCCACTGGTTCCAACGAAGGGAAAGAGTCAGCGCTGTAAGACAAACACAACATCCCTGCCTCACAGGGATTCGAACCCGGACCCATCTCGGACGAATGGCCATGAGCCACCGCTTGGACCACTGCGCCACTGGGGCAGATATGAGTCTTTGGGTGGCATAACTGCCAAAAAAAGCACGCATGTCACGCTCGCAGTTCAAGACCACGCTTGTGTGTTTTCTCGATCACAAGGGGATAGTTCATCCCGAATCTATTTAACAGAGACAAACAGTCAACTAACAGTACCATTTAGAGGTGTTGAAATGGCTACGAAGGAAAAGAGCTGAACTGCAGCCTAGCAATGCCCCAATACATGATGCGCTCAGTGTTCGCGACTTGCTAGATGAGAAATCAATAACTAAATTTGATCATTCACCCTGTTCACCTGACTTAGCCCCTTGTGGTTTCTGACTGTTCCCAAAATTAAGAAGTGCCATGAAGGACGAAGATGTTTCGACATTTCTGACATCCAGCGTGAGGTGACAAAGGAACTTAAAAGTATTCCAGAAACAAAGTTCCAGGTATGTTTAAAGCAATGGCACCAGTGTCTAACTAAATGCATATCTGCTGAAAGGAATTATTTCTAAGGTGAGAGTAGCCGCTAGTGTACAGGTACGCACACATGTTTTATTCAGGTGCATCCCGGGAATTAAATTCACATCCCGTACATTCTCAGTTAGTCTGCTGATGGAATCCTAGAATACCAGCTGCAGTTAGAGAAGCCTATGCATTATTAGCTGAATTTGAAAACATTAAGAGATATTGATTGATTTTATCTTCATCTCAAAACCTATCGATCGCATGGAAAGCACTGATCAAAACCGATGGTGGCCATGTGACGTTTGGCACGTGAAATTAGTAACATCGTCATAAGCAAGAAATGAAAACTCTTAGTCCTGATGAAGCTAGAGCATAATTTCCAGTGAAACTATAGTAGCCTTTAAGTTATAAATTTTGCATTCATAAACGTTGTTTTCTAAATAAAATGAAATAATAAGATATATTATTTGCAAAGGTTGCTGTCTAGAATGAATTTCCCTTTGATTTTGCTGTAGGTTTTTCCCAATGACCCTTTGTTCGAATGCATGAGTCACAGTCGTCTTGGATCCACAGTTAAGTCGTAGATCTACAGTTGAGTCTCGGATCCACGGCTTCCTTGATTCGGAAGGAAGGGACGGATACGCCAACCGTGTCTTACTGGGGATTCAATCCTAGGTCAAAACCAGCCTACGCTCTCTAACCCCCAGAACAACCTGTGTATTGTTACAAACGGGTAAACTGCAATCACATGCAAAATCCTAGTTCTTTACTTTCCTTTCTATCACGGGCATGGCTACGCAAAGGTGAGAAAGATTTTATTCAACTGAGTGTAAGAATTTTTCAGACACAAATGATTATCCTTCATTTCCGCTTTAAAAGTGAGACCTGTGTATTCTACCTCTCGTGCGCTCATATGACATTGCCAAAATGATATGCCCACGTCCAGATGAACCACTTTTCAGTTATCCATAAACAAACTTCATAAATTGCCCGTTTTGTTAAGCACAGATAAGCTGTTCACATGTATATTAGTTTCCTACCCTTTGGTTTGATATCTTAATGCACAGAGATAGACTTTCTCTGAAAAAACTATTTTACGAAATTATTCTGGTCTGCTTTGCTTTGCAATTTCTACACGCCTTGAAGTCGGAGCAAATCGTGTTTATTCAGTTTCACTTAAGGAACGAGAGATCGTTTGCTGAAAAATCCTAAATTACCTGAGCATCGGCTTTATTGCCCGTTTCTCTGTGACTGATTGCTTTAGATTAGCATTCGCTATCGCTAAGGCTAGGATGGTAAATGCGAGATGAGACACGAACGTCGTGCTGCTACATATTTTCCAAAACTCATTCTGGGTAGGGGGCGGGTAACTCGAAATCAAAATTTCTTCGTTTAAATCATGCTTTTGCTCTTTATGTCTCAAAGCACATGTTTTAAGTTATACGGTGGCTTCTGTACTCAAGTTTGATAGAAAAAAATAGCCGAGTTGCCGCAGTTTGCTTACGGTGCAGGAATTTTGTCTTCTATTATGACATAGATTGCAGATCATGAGAAAAAGAAATTTATCTACTCCTAACAAGACGTATGAAAAAAACAACAACAAACAAACAAATAAAATGCTTATCGGAAAGATAGAAGACAAAAATGAAGAACCTGAGACGGCTATCTCATTGTCTAACAACTTCGACCAATTTTATCAGCATGCTGTGATATCATCGCACTCTCAGCGAAGTTTTTAAGATTTAGTTCTCACGAAATTATTTTCAGTTACTATTTCAAGTATACTTGTTTAACAATTTTTCTCTTGGCTTATGTAATTTAAAGATTCAATCAGAATCAATCTGTGACGTGGATTTCTGTAAATTTAGGAAGATTTCAAAGTCAGCTTTTTTCTAAAACAAAAAATGATGCAAATTACACAAGGGACTCTCTTAGACAATCGCAAGTCTTTCTAAGTCTGAAATTTAGTTTAGGATTTTTTTAAATGTAAACGTAGGGTTTTGGTTTGAAAAAATATTGAAGGTAATTCAATTGAAAACTATCATGATTTGAACGTCTTCAATTAGAACTTTCTTCTGGCATTCATTCAAGATTTCGAAATGAATAATAAGACCTCCATTGTTCTTAGCGATGAACTTCCCTTTCGGCTGGTGTAACATACATACTACGTGACATGACGTAGAGGACGTACTACTGAGGTGACGCATAGGTCAAATCAAATCGTTAATGAGGCTGCGATAAGCCTGCTGGTGCAGTTTAATTGGGAAAATACCTGCCCCGGAGTAGGAAGCTGTGAGTACGAATCTCACCACCGGTAAAAGAAAGGTTACACTGGATATGGGAAATAAAATTCAAAAATCAGTAAAGCAACGAGGCATAGACATTAAACAGTTTATAGAGGCATAATGCTGCCAATGGCGTACAAGTGCCCAGACTGGGAATCATTATCGTTTCATCATCTCCTTCTAGACATTACTAGAAAGTACGAAAGAAATTAAATACCTAAGAGCTTTGGATTTAAAATAAAACATAAGAGATGCATTTCTGAAACAAGACGTGTTCTCAATTTTTGTACAGTGTTAGACATCCATGATCCATTACATTATGATCACCTTCCTAATAAGGTGTAGGACCCCCTTCAGCCTGCAAAACAGCGTCCACTCGGCGAGGCATCGATACGATAAGGTGGCGATAGGTATCCTGTTGTATCTGGTACCATAATATAAACAGCAGATCCTCCTGTTCCCTTACATTTCGGGGTGCCGGTGATTTAGCGCGAACCAGCTCTTCCAAGTCGAACCACAAATGTTCGATTGGGTTCATGTCAGGTGAATTTGGAGAGCAGGGCATTGACAGAAAGACACCAGCATATTTCTCGAACCATTCGTTGACGATTCTGGTAGTGTGGCATGGCACATTATCCTGTTCGTAAGGACCGTCACCAGCGGGGAACACAGTTGTCATGAATTGGTGAACTTAGTCCGCAACGATGTTCAGATATCTGACAGCTGTCAGGGATTGTGTTATTGGGATAATGGGGCCCAAAGTGTCTCAAGAGAACATCGCCCACAGCATAACACCGCCACCGCCGCCGGCCTGTTTCCGCCCAACAGTGTATCCAGGTGCCATAGCCTCCGTTGGTAATCGGCATATCCTCGCTCGGCTATCTATGTGATGCACCAGAAATCTTGATTCGTCCGACAGGCCACGGCCCGATCTCTATGATCTTGGTCCCACTTCATACGTTGTTGGCGATGACGTGTAGTGAGCACGGGGACCCGGCAGGGTCTTCGGCTACGCAGGCCCGTGCCAGAAACTGCGACGAACTGTGTGCTGTGACACTTTGCCCTGATCACCACTGTTGTGGCTACGGGTGATTTGTCGCCTGTGGCCCTGCGGTGGCTGTGAACAATGCGTGACAGTCTCCGGTCCCCTCTGGCATCAATGACCTGCGGACGACACACGGCTGTACGGCGGTTCGTTATTTGGCCACTTGTGCACCACTTTTGATGCGTACTAACTACAGCTGCACGTGAACAACCCACAGGCCTCGCCGTTTTCGAGATCGTAGTTCCGAGGCGCCATGCCATCACAATTTGTCCTTTATCGTATTCCGATAAATCGGCAGCTTTTTCCCTTCTGACTCCGAGAACTCTGCTAACCGAAAGCCGGTCCTCGGGTTGTATATATACTGCTCTGTGAACCTCACCTGTGCCACCGTTCGGTCTGCAGGCGCGCTCATTGCTCTAGTCTGGGGGTGGTCATAATGGAATGTCTCATCGGCGATTCTACTTGAAGAGCTGGGCATATTTTTAAGCAAACTGTCAAATTTAAAAAGAATTACCTGGTACTTTTTCTTGATGCGGCAAGAAGTACTGGAAGCTTTTCACAAGAAAAAGAAGTGAAAAACGCTTTGTTTAAAATATAACAGTCTTCATCATTATTCAAAGTGGTGACTTGCCAACTAATAAACTGTGTGCAGTTTTCATCAATGCCAGAGAGAATTAGAGAAAGTCCCATTTTTAGGGATAGAATTTTCTTTGCTACTGACAACAAACATAATCGTCCCCAAGACTGATCAATTCTTTTGAGTCAGGGGATACAGTTTGGATTTCAAAAATAGTAAAAAATATTCGAACACATAGTAACTCCTGAAACGATATTCCCGACAAGTACGACGTTGCTGTAAGAATAGGTAATTCATGTCACATCAGCAGACATTTGCTTGCTTTGCTCCGAAAATATGCGTCCACTACTATCTGGTTCGAGATAATTTATTATGTACATGAATAGATTGAAAACAGCTGAGATATTTATAGCAATGTTTCGGTAATATAAATGCTTAATATTTCATCATTCTTAATTTCTCTGTTGGATTCAGTTAAATCTGAGTAATGGGAATTCTCATCTAGAATGGATAAAAATATTGGGAAGAGAGATCTAAAACGATGCTGCATAATAGTGCAGAAGAATGAAGAAACACTGCTAGATATATTTATACGTGTGCGTTACATTTCCTAGTTTTATTAATTTCTTGAATTCATTTGTAAAGTTTTTAGTATATACACGATCTTAATTATTTGATTAAATAAGCCTTAGCTAACTTGTTGAACATGGAATACTGTAGGTCACAAATTAGAAATAAACGGACAGGGTGAAAAGAATCAGCAGTTACAGTTACCAATACACTTCAGTTGATAATCAAGTCGTAATTCACTAGATGACATTTAACAGCAAGCTCATACATAAACCAAGAAATCTCAACCATATAACTACAACAGGTTATTCATCTATCTCCATATATCTACAGCAAACTCATCATCTCTCCACTACGCCACCCATTCACCACACTTCTGTATTAGACGTCGACTTTATATTTACTTCTGACTCACTGTCAACGTACAAGCTGTTCAGAGAAGTAATGCGCCGTTTAGTAAGAAATTCGTTAACGGAGAAGTAACAAAATTTGCATAAGAAACGGAAATTGAAAAGGAAGGTCAACGTAGAGGTCATGGGTCTTACATTGCTATTTCCCGTAATCAGATATGTCTGTTTTCCATATTTGGAAAGGCAAATGAAATCACCGTCTAAAGTAGTTTTTTCTGATTGAACGGTTTTCCAGATTTGGAGTGGAAAATAATTCGCCATGTAACTTTAATTTTAATTTTCTATTGAGTAATACAAAAGGCTGAGAAAGAAAGGAAAAAAAAGGAACATCATTCCGTTGAAAAGAATTGAAAAAGTAAAGACGGCGAAAAGAACCTTGGCCACTAATCCCGACATCTCTTTGCAAATTTCAAACATTAGTGGATCTCATTAAAAAGTTTAATTAGAAGGGAAAAAACCGAACTGCCGAGGAGTGGGCGAAAAAATGATAATAAAAACTTGAAGAGATCATTAAAAAACAGCTGTGGAAACAGAGAACCTGTGAAATGTGGAAGGCCGTCCAAGGTGATTTCAACCACAGTAATTCAGCAGGTAATCAAAAGCACTTACCCACCTATTTTAAAAATTATTCCATTTTCTCGCTCCGACAACTCATCAAAAATATTGTAAAAGGTTCCCATAGAGACCAAAAAGGGAGGAAGATTTTATTCATCTCCTTTCCACAGAGAAGCATAATCGGGGCAATAGATGAAAATGTCAAAGGAATTATTTAAATGAACAAAGACATCGCTCTTTTTACGGTTTAACACATGGCAACAGAAAAATTGTTATTCGGTCACCGCCGGGCAATTCCCCGGCGGTGACCGGATAAAATGTTTTCGGTTGCTGTGTGTCGCTAAAACGTGGAAAGAGCGATGCCACGTATTTGGAAGACTGACGCCACGTATTTGGAAGATTTTCACGTAGGAATTATTTATTTAAAACGTAGATAAACTCATTTGCTCACTTGAGTGAGTGAGTACATAGACTTTTTACCGAGACGGCGTGATTTACTAAATCTCGGGACATGACGAAAAAGAATTCCTGTGGGGTTCAGTAGGCTTCTTTTTTATATTTTATTTCCTGAAAAGGCAAAATTTGTACGTAATTCCTCTTTCTCAATTTTCTTACGTTTCTTGGTGGAGTAGTTTGAAAAGGAACAAAGCTCCGACCTGTTTTTCCCAATCCGAGAGCTTCTACGACGCTTGTCTTTTGCAAATGGTGTAAATTTTCCTGTAACAATAATTCCATTCCCTGATGATGTTATAGCAACAATTAACTTCTAAATTGGCTCTTGTGCTCTTATGACTTATCCGCATCCAGTGGTACAATTGATTTGTAACAATAATTCCATTCCCTGATGATATTATAGCAACAATTAACTTCTAAATTGGCTCTTGTGCTCTTATTACTTATCCGCATCCAGTGGTACAATTGATTTGTAACAATAATTCCATTCCCTGATGATATTATAGCAACAATTAACTTCTAAATTGGCTCTTGTGCTCTTATTACTCATCCGCATCCAGTGGTACAATTGATTCAGTTTCTTTCTAAAGAATGCTTTTTGCGGGAGGTTTAAAAATTAGTGTGAGCAAATCAATGAACTATAAGCAGTTGCTCATCCCTTAATTAGGGCTACTAAAGTAGTTTCAGGGAAGGGCGAAAAAAGCCAGTGCCGTTAGACAACCACACCAACCATATATGATCCAGGACTTGAACCCTGGCCCACTTGGACGAAAGGTCAGAGGTCATCCCTAAGACGCGCCAAACAAAGAGTGCAGAAAAATCAATATTAGCATAAAAGTGCTTAAAATTGTGAGACAAATGGGTAATATGATTACTATGCTAGGCCAACCGCATTTTTACTTTTGGTATTCACATGAAACCGTCTAGTGTTGATTCCATAAATGGAGGTCTGGAAAAGTATGTTAGCTTATTAATTACTACATTTCGACCAGATTTCATTTAAGAAAGTCATAACTAAAATATGTCTTTGCAGTAATTATGAACTTTTACTCAATGAGAGGAAGACACAAATTGACAACTAAATCAGAATGACACATTATGGAGGGAATCATACAAAACCACGACAAGATTTTTCGAGATATTTTTGTTTAAAACTCAGTAATAGCAAACTTCACAAAAATGAAATGTATGGAATGCCTAGGGCATATTACTGATTCAGCCGATGATGTTTGTCCACAGAAAAAACAGTAAGGCGTTGTAGTCAGAATATAAGTTGCTTTGTTTAGAAATTTTTGAATGTCACTATCATAATTTGGATATCACGTTTGCTTCATCTTTCTCATAAAAGTATCAAATTCGAATTAAGTGATCAAGATTTCTGTTTCGCTCCCATAAGCATTTTTAAATACATTAACTGCTTCTCAATTTCGCCTTTAGCTGAGAAAGTGTTAATTACAATTGTAAAACTTATCTCGAAACGTAATTTTGGTTCTCAGATAGCATGTCTTAAAAATAACCACTGTTTAATAGCAGTTTGCAGCTGAGAAATTAAAGTGGAAAGAATATCGATATACTACCCGAAGTATATTTGTTTTATTATAGTACATTAAAATACCTCAAAGTATGAATCAAATTTTCTCTTTCCTGAAGGGCTTTTCTCCTCTGAAAAGATTTTAACGGTATTTGAATAGTGCGCTGTTGAAAACTTTGTCTCGCATTCGAATTGTTGTCACGAATTAATTGAAACAAATCACAATGCGTTGTGGTTTCTGTTTTTAATTAAATTGATAAGTAATGCCTTGAACGTTGAAATTTTCACTTCCAACAGCGACATCAGATATGGGTGCTCCGAAAAATATGTTTTGCTGCATTAGGTAGTGATCACAAAATGGTTTAGAGCGATGTAGTACACGCAAGCTATGATTTTAAAATAAGTCATTCTGAAAAGAAATAATCATCGAATGAAGAGGGTCATTTTTGCGAGAAATTTATGGTGATGCGTTTTCCATAGAAATCTGTTTGTAGGTTAATACCGTATAACGTTAATAAATGTTGAAACAGGTTGCTGCTGGAATACTTTAATTCTTGGAATATTTTATCTTATGTTAAAAATCGGAAACCAGTGGCTCAGAATTAAGAAAGGGAGGCTGCTTATAGCTCTCACAGTTGTTAATGGTTATTTAGTCCTTAAATTCCTCCCACTCTCAAAAATGAATAAAAGGTTTACCATCTCTTTTCTGTTAATAGCAATTCGGCTGCAATCTCAGTCATAGTTTCGTATTCATTGCTATAGGTAGCTAAAAGCCGCATCAACTACAAAACAGTAAGGACATGACTTTGAATACTTTTGACCCTCTACACCGAAGAGCCAAAACATTATGACCACCTGCCAATCATGATGTTGGTTCTCCACGTGCCACCAAAACAGCTCTTTCCCGCTGAGGAGTAGACGCCACAGGATTTCCAAAGGTGCCTTATGGCATCAGGTACCAACACGTTACCAGCAGATCCTTTAACTCTTCTAAGTTACGTGGTTAAGCCGCCCCAGATCGGATCTGCTGTTTCAACACAAACCCCAGATACTCGATTGGATTTATATCTGGGGAACCTAGAGACCGGAGCTATACCTAAAAGTCTTGCTCATGTTCCGCGAACCATTCTCGAACAATCCGGGCAGTGTGGTAGGGCGCATTATAGGAGTACTTCTGAAAGAAGAGACCTTCCAGAGGGGAATACCCTTGCCATGAAAAAATTTCCTTGCCTGCAATGATGTTTAGGTAGATGGGAGACGCCATGGTTTCCTGCACATGAATGACTGGACCCAGGGTTTTCCAGTAAAACATTACCCAAAGTACTACACTTCCTCCAACGGTTTGAGTTCGTTCCACGATGTATCCTAGTGCCAACACTTCCTCAGGCTAAAGACGCACATGTACTCGGACCTTCACATGGTGCAACAGAAAATGATATTCACTGGACCAGACGACCTTCTTCCAATCATTGAAGGTCCAGTTTTGATGCTCGCGTGCCCATTGTACGCGCTGTTGACGGTGAACCGAAGTTGACGTGGACACTCTAAGTGGTCTGCGGTTACGTAGCCCCATTTGCAGCGGGTCCGATGCATTGTGTTTTGTAAGACATTACCTTCGTCACCACAATCATAATACTCGACAGTTTTTTTCCCTCCTCGGACCGGTTTTGGAAGGTACTAACCACGGCTCATCATGAGTACTGCACAAACCTTGCTGTCTTGGAAATCCTCTGAACCAGTTGTCTGGTCATTACGATTCGGCCTTTGCCAAACTCACTTAAGTCTTTCCCTTCTGAAGAAGAAGAATAACACTGATTAACAGAGCTCAGTGTTAGGTGTTATTTATAGGCTTTCATGACTTTCAGAAGCGCCGGCGTTTACCTGCAATTGCTTCGATTTACCGCCCCGGTGGCGCAGTGGTCTAAGCGATGGCCTCTGATCATTCGTCCAAAAGGGGTCCGGGTTCGAATCCCGGTGAGGCATGGATGTTGTGTTTGTCTTCTTACGGCACTGGTTCTCTCCCTTCCCTGGAACCAGTGACCCTAAATTAGGGACGGGCGACTGCTTATAGCCCATTGAGTTGCTCATGGTGGTCGTTAAACCTCCAATCAAAAAAAATTGCTTCGATTTGAATAAAGACGATCTAGTCATAATGTTTTGGCTCTTCGGTGTATCTTCCCTATAGAATGAATGATTCATGGACAGCAAAGGGAATCCAAAGATTTCGTCCCTAACGTAAATGAACCTAGAAACAGGTCGATTGATCCACATGGTAGGGGTCTAGGTTAACATTACCCACTGTATTGCGTAAAGATCACCTGTGGTGTGTAGTTGTACGTTTGTATATATTCAACATGATACCTACTGTGAAAAAGAACTTCAGAATGAACGATATAGTACAAACCAAAAATGTATCGAAATAAACATACCAGTAAATAGGACTGAAGGTCATTCAATATTAAGAAGAGCAAAGTTAGTACGCATTACCTTATAAAACTGTTTCTACGTTTTTGGTAGTGTCGGAAATCATCCCTCAATTTTTTTGATGCCACGCAGAAAACTGAAGTCCGCCTGATAAACTACCACGCACTTATTAATCCTCTTCAGTCTTTTTCCAAAGGAAGGACGTTACAGTTCCGTATATCTTCTACACTTGCTATCATGAATTTCATCCACAGGCGCTATTATTCCACTTCCAACACTTTTTCTTGTTGCGCAAAGAAAAATAGGGCCATCCAGCACTTTTCTGGTGCCTAGTTGCTCAAATGTCGCACTAATCGTTCATTCATTTGTACTGCAACTTTGAAATTCCTAACAGGCGAGTATCAACATATCGCAACTTTCAGCCATTTATAGTAGGGTCAAGTGCTTACTTTTAAAAAAGAAAGCAAAATTTAACATTGTGCTATGTGCTTCTTATATTCTATATAAAAAGCACGTAATAAGCAAAAATTATTATACGTTTCTCGTGTTCTATATAAAAAGCACATAATTTTTCCTGGATTGTAGGCCGAAGCAAAACGTACTTCATATAGTCTGGATCGGAAAAGTATGTTACGTTCGGTACATAGACATCATATTATTCTAATAAAATGTAAAATACTTATTCGAGTCGCTTGTTTCGTGTGTATAGTTTCTTCTGCAAAAGGTTTCTAAGCAAATAAATTCAGAATATCAAAATGTATACACTTTTTTAGTAATTTCACGATTGCACTCTCTGAAATGCATGCATTTTATTTAATTTACTTAAAGAAGTAAGGGATTTTATTTTCGGCGGTGGGGAGTTAACAACCACCTTGAGAAACTTGTTGAATTATAGTGGTCGCTCTTCGCTAATTCGGGCGGCTGTTTCCAGAGATGGGAGAACGACACAACCCATGCGCCATGTAAGACTAGAGCTCGGTACTAACTCACAAATAATCTAAAGTCAACACATTTTACCGCTAGACCACTGGGCGTAAATAGTGCATTTCAGAGTTTCCCTAAAAACATTGCTTTCCTAATTGTTTTCAAGCTAGTATGATGTCTAACAAGAACACTTTCAGGTGAAGGAAAACGGAAGAAGCATGTCAAACAAAACTAATTCTTGGAACAAGGCCATATTTAACACGCACCTGTAAATTTCTTTTGGGTTACCATTGTAAGGTCACATGTGATATAACCCTATTTTTTCGTTTGGGGGTTTAAAGACGCCCATGAGCACCTCGGTGCGTTTTAAGCAGTCGTCCCTCCCTAATGTAGGGCCACTGTGTTCTGGAAAGGGAGAGGGTCAGTGCCGTCAGTCAAACATAACATCCATGCCTCCTCAGGATTCGAACCCAAACACATCTCGGACGAATGGTCAGAAGAGAGTGTTTAGATCACTGCGCCATTTACAAAATATACGAATGAAAAATGTTTTACCTACAACGGAAACTTCTACTCCATGTCTATCGAGCAAAAACTTTCGCCTTATCTAGGTGGACTGCGACTTTGGTTATTTTGAATTTTAACCGGCCTTGCTACACTGCTGGACAATTGCTAAGGACGGATCATAAACGGCTATATAGCGCATAAAAAAATTAAGTTTTATTGGATGCAAAATATTTATAAAAATAAAATATATGTAAAATATGCCAGGACATTACAAGAAAGAAAATTTTCCGTTGACTGTGATTACTAATATTGTTACGAAGTCCCACAAGGCTTTTAAAAGGTGAAATGGGTCAATTTTGTGCAGAATTCTTTAAAGTAATAAGAGTGAACCTGGCGGCTCTCACTCATACGGACACCATGATTGCGCCGGCCGGTTATATGACCAAGCCTCTCATGTTTCCCCAGGATCAGTCCTGCTAAAGTAAATTTTATTAGCAGTTGGAGTATTATTTTGGCTTAGCTTTCAATGGCAAGGTATCCAGTTATTTTTTTATTCAACACAACGTGTCGACAAGACCAATGCATATACCTTATTATTGTAAACTTTGTGTAAGCGAAAATGTTCATCATTATATTTTAATTCTTATTTTTCTTTTCATAAGCAAAAAAAAAAAATAATAGGTTATCTGTATCACAAGCATAAACGAGATTCGAGCAGATAGGCAACTCTTACGGCGCTGGAGAGCAAGTGTGAAATAAAAAGGTAAAACAAGTTAGCATGCCAGAATAACAGTTCACTTCCCCACTACAACATTTCAATGTCCTTTGATATGGATTGGATAAAAAGTCTTTTACGTTCTGGTGATAGATCATTGGTGTCAATTTTAAAGGTTGATTTACGTTGCAGACGCATCCCAGATATCAGAGCCTTGCATTTTAACGGAGGACCAACATTAAGCCACCGTCTTGATGGAATAGAAAACGGTGGCTCAGTGCTGGGCTTACCTTAAGTAGCAAGGGTGTGTGTGCTACTTGGGGTGGTATTTACATATTCTTTTTTTTTTTTTTTTATTGGAGGTTTAACGACCACCGTGAGCAACTCAATGGGCTATAAGCAGTCGCCCGTCCCTAATTTAGGGTCACTGGTTCCAGGGAAGGGAGAGAGCCAGTGCCGTAAGACAAACACAACATCCATGCCTCACCGGGATTCGAACCCGGACCCCTTACGGACGAACGATCAGAGGCCATTGCCTTAGACCACTGCGCCACCGGGGCGGCTTACATATTCTGAAAGAACTGGTTCCAACATTTCTACATAAAAGAAGTTGGGCGGGATTGGTTCAGTTTGTGTTCACGTGGTTCAGTTGTTTCACGGTTTGCAGATGGGAGACAATATGGTCTATTTTTGTCATTTAATACCATCATTTAATACTATTTTTCTATCGAATGGGTAAAAGCAGAACGTAAACACCAAAAAGATATGTGCTGTGCTTGGTGAGGATCCTGTAAGTTTTCGTCTGTCTCAGTATTTATTTGGAAAGTTTCGTCGTGAAGATTATTCTTTTGAGCTATGTTTTGGATAGCACGGTGAAGTTGATGAGGACTAGCTCAAGGTATTAACGAAAGCAATCCGCATAGTACTATCCAAGCAATTGCTTAGACTCCAAAGACATTCAGCTACACCGTGGCATTGCATTTTGCAAAGCTTAGACATGTGAATTGCGTTGGTTTTCAGGTACCGTAAGGTTTTACTGAGAAAAAGGTTCTCTACCAGATATCTGTTTGCGATTCACTTCTAACACAAAATTAAAAGGACCCATTTCTGAAAAGAATGGTGACAGATAATGAAAAATGGTTTACATACACTAACATGGATTGGTAAAGATCGTTCGCCGCCCCCGTAGCGCAGTGATCTAATCACTGGCTTATGACCATTTGTCCGAGATGGGTCCGGGTTCGAATCCCGTGAAGCATGGATGTTGTGTTTGTCTTACGGCACTGGCTCCCTCCTTTCCCTGGAACCAGTGGCCCTAAATTAGGGACGGGCGACTGCTTACAGCCCATTGAGTTGCTCACGATGGTCGTTAAACCTTCCATCAATAAAAAAGCAATAAAATAAAAGATCGTCCACTAAGCCCAATGAGCCACATTAACCACTCCAAAAGCCGGTCTGCATCTACAAAAGGTAATCGTCTGTGTTCGGTGGGACTAGAAGAGAGTTATGTTACGAGCTGTTGCCCAACAACCAGAAGATCAATTCGGATAGATACTCTTTCCAATTGGACAAGCTGAAGGTTGCACGTTATGACAAACGTCCAGATATGGTCAACAGGAAGGGCTTTTTTTTTTTTTTTGATTGGTTTTTTTTTTTTGTTTTGATTGGAGGTTTAACGACCACCGTGAGCAACTCAATGGGCTATAAGCAGTCGCCCGTCTCTAATTTAGGGCCACTGACTCCAGGGAAGGGAGAGAGCCAGAGCCATAACACAAACACAACATCCATGCTTCACGGGATTCGAACCCGGACCCATCTCGGTCGGATGATCAGAAGCCATCGCTTAGACCACTGCGCCACCGGGGCGGCAAGGAAGGGCTTTGCCGTCCATCTGGACAACGTCTCACCTCCTGTTGTTTTTGCTCACCAGGAGAAAATGTTGGAGTCCTGGTGGCGCAGAAGTATTAGAGCTGGATTCGGACCATTTGTCAGAGGTGAGTCCGGGTTAGAATCGCGGACGATTCGAATCCGTTTTTCTTATGGCAGTGGCTCTTTCCCTTCTCTAGAACCAGTAATCCTAAACACTAGAGACGGGTGACTGGTAATAGCCCAGAGAGTTGCTTACGGTGCTCGTTAAACCCACATAAATATTATTGGAGCTTTACTGAAATCTGTCTTACCCGGCCTATTCACCCGCCTTCAGATCTTCATTTATTGCGGTTTCCGCAGAAATTTCTCAACTAAAAGAAATTCGCTTCATTAGAGTCTTCCAAATATATTGATTACTTCTTTGCCCTAAAACCTGGAATACTTAAGCTTCCGGTGAGATGTACTGTAAAATAATGGCGCTTACATTACCAAATAAATTGGCTATGGTATATAAAATTTTGTCTTTCACTTTTGTCTACAATTGTGAAAAAACGTTTTACAACCCACAGTACAAGTAATTATATTATCAGTGGTTATCTGCACGAACAGAAGTTTTTCGTAAGGAATGCTTGCAATGTTAAAACAAAACCAGTGAATAATTGTAATTATAAAAAATAAATACTCACTAACCCAGTGTCGGAAACTATCTGGCTTCACGCTATGCCCCAAAACCCATTTCCTCGTCCTTAGGGCGATAAAATATCGCACTTAATTTATTGAGTACCTCATTATTCCGAAACATTGCTTTCATTAAAGTTAATAGTTTTTCTTTAAGGGACGAGGAACTCGGCGTCATGCTCTGTCGATTAAAAAGATTCATGTCATAATTCTTTTTGCTGATAAGGCTGATGAACAAAGGGGGTGTGCCGCACTTCTCGTAAATGCTTTTATTGGCTATATATACATTTTGTTGAGAATGACCGCCTGAATGTGACAGGGTTCCGTTCCCTTTAAAAGATTTCCTTTTCTTGCCTTATTCAATGGCATTTATTTTAAAAGCTCTTAGGAAAAAATCACTAAAACTGTCTGCGCTCCTAGTTAACACTCAGTGAGCCTTCTAAATGCTTTCAAATATTAAAGTCCCAATTATTAGGGATTTCTACAACACAGATTCACTAAAACGCTATATAACATCTTTAAAGATTTTGAGTTGAAATATTACAGTATATGAGTACTTGTTTTACTAGCTCGTTACTCGTTATCACGATGCTATCCGATATAACATAATGATTAAGCTATATTCTTCTGTAAGATATGCCATAGTGAGTAAAAGTAAGAGAAAATGGATATTTTAGAACACACAAGACTTTCGGGTACAGAAACAGTCACAGGACAAGTGAAACTAATATGTAAAAAAGTTAACACATCTTGAAATCACGGGAGGAGAAATATTGATATTCTTATTTAATCAATAATGAGCTACATGTTTATCTACGTTACTCAGGTTGATTGCGAAAGATATCATGATCAATGATGTTATTTTCCAAAAACAACATAAATACCGTGGAAAGTTACGAATTCGCAAATGTCGAAAGTAACGCCAAAGTGAACTAACCCTATCAACTTTTATCTAGTATACCGCTATACACAACAACCTTGTACAGTATAAACGTTAACAGTGTATGACTGCATTATAACAAAGCTTCAGGTCACATGTCAAGGTCTACGCGCAGATGGGTGGCCTATGAAACCAAAATCCGCGCTATTCGCAGACTTTCGTCTGAAGTATTACAAAGGTTTCTCAGGGGAGATTTTGCACTTGGACTCTTGAAACTGTCAGTGGGTCAACGTTGACTGCAGACTGTATAGAAATTATGGAAACTTTGTAAAAAGAATTGGGACCGAATGGATATGATTTTCGAGGATTACCCACCTTAACATTAGTTTCTTAGATTACTCCAACGCATTTTTCGGCAAAGAACTTTTCATATATCGCGCAGTAAGTCAATTATAGGTTTATGCTAGCCTACATTTTGAGGAAAACTATAAATTTTAGAGAGAATTGTAATACTCTTCTGTGATCATTTAAAACGTTCATGACTATCCAATTGACTTTCAAATATGTGCAATTAAAATGTTTAGGAATCTGATATTTCACATTATGCCGCACGCGCTTTAAATCGCTCATTAATGCATCATGTATAGCAAAAACATAAATGAAAAATTTTGCTTTAAGTTTTTTTTCCTGAAGAACAGTGGAACTATAGAATCTTATGGCATTACAAGTCATTAAGGTCCCTGGCAGCTGAATGAAGCAGCAGCCTCCATTAGGAATCTCAACCGAGAATGCACCAGAATGGGTGTCTAGCCCAATGCTGGGGAAAGGGTACAAATCGCAGGGGGCAGCCTCCGGTAGCGGTTCAGACGCCCGGAGACAATTTTCCAGAACGATTACATGCATTCTTGTGATAGTCGAGGATTCCCTGGAGGAGCACTTAATTGGATGGATGGAAATTGGGTATCGAACCCACAACAGTCACCTACCGCACAGAAACGAGGCTAGTGATTGCGAACTGCTCCACTCCAGTGGTGGAGCTGTAAATTCAATTTTAGGAAAGGGTTTTATCGTTTACCTACAGCTTCTTTTGACTTTTGCACGATCTGAGCACATTATACGAGCTTCAAAGGCTTTGCATTTCATTTCAGTTATTTTTCTTAGTCGGCAACTTCTGCGTTTCTGTTTCTAGTTTACCTCTCCTACAGTAACACATTAAACGGATAATTTTCGTAAAAGAAAGTGTGCACAAAAGCCGCAGCTTGGGTACGCATTGGCTCCAAATTTTCAGCACTTGCCCTATAAAAATGGTCAGACAGCGGCCGAGTTTACGAAAGATTCAGAGCAAAATAATTTGCTTGCATGTTTTCACGGCAAAATAATCCCTTTCCTTTCTCATCTCAGAAGTACCGGCCATAAACCTGTCAAAGGGGACAAACGCTTTCTTCGAGTGTCCTTTGTGCCTTGGTCCATGAACCAAAGCATGAATGAGGAATGGCTTGTCCCCCTGACACGGATATCATGGCATTTAAACATCGACTCTCTCCTTTTTTTAGTTCGTCACCATTGTTGTAGCCCTTTAGTAGGTAATCAGTCAGAAATGATTTGGGGCATTCACCTTTCTAAATCACCACTTTGAATAACAAAGCAAAGAAGAAAAGCAATACTTTCTAATGCTCTGTTCTTGTAGATCACTGAATCCAGACGCATTCGGCCCACTTCTTAGACATTGTATATATTCCTTCTCGCTGATTTCAGCCCATTTCGCTAACCCTGAGTTATTTCGTTCCGGCCGGTCGAAGGACTAAATTTAGCGGATCTGCTTGACTTACAATAGTGCAGGAGTTTGTTAAACATGTGTCGACATAAACACTTAAATCTATAAGGAGCTAAGAGGTGTTTATGTTCTGAATATCTTACTCCAGTGGTTCTGTATGAAACTTCTCTGCGCATGCTTTTTTAAATACAGCTAGTTTGACCTACGGAAAAAAATGTTCCATGAATTTCCGCGCCGATAGTAGCAAAACTTATGTTTTTTTTCACAAGCATATTAACTGCACTTTACTTTCCATTGTTAACACCTTACTTTATTTCGTGTATCTCATGTCAGTATATCCATCGAACTGCAGGGTAGTTCTTCATAGTTTCCGAATGACTAAATATGGAGGTAAATATAGGCATGATGCAGTTTTTTCGTAAAAAAAGTAATAAAGACGACCAATGTGATATACAGTCATTAGCAAAAGTTCTGATGAGGCGTAAATCACAGCCGCCTTCAACGAGGGAGGTGCCAGAAACGTTTCCACTGAGATCATTAGGAGATCATTAGCATCAATATGTTATGGGAGCAGCCGACCTGGTAGGGTCTCATTACTAACGACACATTACCAGACTGTACGCCACAACGAGGGGCAAGAATATCGGCATTGGACCATGGATGATTGGAGACGGGTCTCTTGGTTCAATGAGTCCTGCTTCTAGTTCTTCTTTTGCGCACGGGAGGGTTGAAATCTGGCGGAAACCACAGGAAACTATGACACCGGCATGTCAGCAACGAATTATTCAGGCAAGTGGAGGCTCGGTTATGGTCTGGGGAGCGTTCAACTGGCACACGTTGGGACGTCTGGTACATCTAGATGCATCGCTAAACAGTCCATGCTACGTTGTCCATTCTTGCAGACAGTTTGCATTCTTTCATGGTCTTCATGCACCCACAAGGTAATGGACTCTTCCAGCAGAACAATACGTCGTTCAACAGAGCCGTGGTGACTAAAACATGGTTAATAGAACATTCTGCCGAAGTTTCCACCCGGAATGGCCTCCCCGTTCACCCGATATTAATCTTGTAGAACAGTTTGTGGATGCTGTGGAAAGGTCCTTTCGAGATGTGGACCCTCCAACCAGGACCGCGGAATTATGGACAGCGTTGCGGCAATCATGGGTGGAGATACCCTTGGAACGCTTTCGTGACCTAGTGGAGGACTCAATGTCCTACCCTGTGATTGCCCTTATGTGAGCAAAAGATTGGCTTATCTGTTCGTAGGTGGGTATCCAATGATTTTTGTACCCTTAGTCTGATGAAATAGCAGGAAACTAATTGGTGGTATTAAACTTTTGGAAATGATCGTAGTGAGCAAAAGAATATAAACTGGAAATAGATTTTGCAGGGCTATGGTTTAATTCTGCATTTTAATGATTAGCAAATTTCATCAAAGAGCTGCATTTCAAAACATGGACTTCCACATATGCTTTTTTATGAGTATCCATATATTGTATTCTAAGGATGTATAAAATTATTTAACCCGCATGTTTCACGTAAGTGGAAAGAGCTCTATAGTGTGCGACGTCAACGTTAAGGGCTACGGCGTCGTCACTGCATTTCTGATTTTCTGGAGCTGATCTTGTTTCTCTCTAATGGCAACAGCTCCACGGTGTAAGATGATGTGGAATATAATGCCATGAAGAAAGGAATCATAGCCTTAACTCAAATACAAAAGAGTCCTTATTCTTTTAAAATGCAGTTTTAAAATGCGGTATCCCCACTGTACACGAAACCGTTTTATAAGGCAGGCCGTGGAAAGGTGTTATTCTATTAAGATACAGACCAGTTCATACACCTTAATCTTTTAAGCGGCCGATGTAGCTAAACTAAATGGCGCCGAAAAGTTTGTGAGCTTCCCAAACAGAAAATTTAACATAGCGGCCGGATTTTACAAAAGCCATGGCAAAACAATTCCTTCCCCTTCTCATCTCAGCTGTATCGACCACAAGCCTGTCACGGGTGATTAACGCTCCCTTATTCTCTGCTCCATGACCTAAATTATGCGGAAGGGATAGTCCCCCTGACACGCACATCATGCTACTGGGTAGAAACAAGTAACTCAAACATCTTATTTCTCCTTTGCTAGGTTCGTCGCCATTGTTATAGCCCTTTTGTTAGAACACCAGTCAGAAATATAATTACAAATGACCACTTTGAATAATAAAGCTAAAGGGGAAAACAGCGCTTCCTTTACACAGGTTTGCTCGCTGCAGACGCGTTCGGGCCACTTCTGACACAGCGGATATGTTCGTACGAACTGATTTCAGCCCATTTTGCTAACCTTAACCTCGAGTTAATTTGTTCCAGCCGGTTAAAGACTTAAATCCTAATGGATTCCGACATATGCTTATTCACCATGATCTTAGATTAATGAATCTCCGTTTTAAAAACCGTTTTGTTACAGCTTACTTAACAAACTTTCTCAAGTGATGGATCAGTGTATCTAACGCCACGTAAAGCTAGTTTTATTTAAACAAGTTAGTAAAATCATGCAATGCATTGATTATGATACGTTTTCCAACATACCAGAAATCATTACTCAAGTTATTACTCAAGTTGTGAGGATAATGGCTGGGAAATAAATCTCTCTCCTGTGTCCTGACATTTCCCCCAATTTCGATGATATTCAACAGAACTGGCTCAGTATACCTGTGGAACAACATACTAAAGTTTTGTCGCAATAGAAGCATTTTTAGTCAAGTTATGAGGGCAATTGAATGGATCCCGCTCCTATGTCCTGACCTTTGACTCCATTTCGCCCATTTTCAATAGGATTCGTTCCCAGGTGGTCTCCTACCACGTACTAAAATTTCATCGAAATCGAACTATTTTTACGTGAGTTATCGTGCGGACGGACGGACGGACAGCTGGACAAAGCTGGTACATATACGCTTCTTCAACCTACGGTTGGAAAGCGTAAAAAAGAAATCAGAAAAAGCATCTGTTATTTATTCATAAAAGTAACTGACTAAAAAGTACCTTCTGTACGCCACGGCATGGTTTTAATTTCAAATGTTCTTCACTTGTACCCTTTACAAAATAAGTTGTTTGCTAAGGGCACTTGGAAACAATTATTGAAAAACTTCGGAAAACTACACATCCCCTCGCAGGAAAAGTTTAATAACTTCAATATCCCGTCCATCAAAACAAAAAGCATTTGAAATGATCTTCTCTTCGCCCTTTAATGGAAAGAAGTATTTTTTCCGATAAAGCGGAATAGCAAAATCCATGTCTCATTTATCGATTACGTCATTATTTCAAAGCATCGCGTCCGTTTAATCGTAACAGTTTTTCATTTAAAAGGGAAGAAAAAGTTTCGCGTCGCCATTTATCGATTTAAAATAGTTATGTCATATTGCTTTTTTTTATGACGCGAAGAAACATTAAGCAACGATATGTGTTTCCAGGGACCCTCGCAATCATTAAAGAGGCTCTTTTATTTCACACTTCGTTGAAATTTACATCTGGGAGTGAAAGGTTTTTTTTATCTTCCGATTTTTACTTTCATGTGGAAAGTGTTTTGAGAGGCAGTATTGACCGCGTTTGGAGGGGGAAGACGTTCTTTTGCCCTTGAAACACCTAGTGTTATCATAGAAATCGAAAGACCGAGAATAAAATCACAGTTAAAACTTTTATCATTCGGAAATTAGTGTGATTAAGAATCCGAGCGCACTGGAGGAGGAAGTCTTTGTGATAATTTGCACATATTATCGAACTACTGGCAGTGGGAATTGCGACACCACTCAGTAATTTGCAGCTAAGTTATAAAGCAAACACGTCGTTCACGATTACGTGTCCTGAAAAAGAGGAATTACAAACAGAAAGAAAGATAGAAAGAAAAAACGAGCAACTAGAGGGCAAGAAAATACACTGTAAACATTTTTTTTGAAATTCACGAGCGACGTTCCATGATTGCTTTCCTAAATTAACAAAGCATATTTCTGATTCAACCTTTTCCGTGAAATGACGGAAAGAAACCTGAATTGCATGGATTTTTCAGAATAATTCTGAATTTTCAGCAACCTTTCCGCAATTCCTTTCTTATATTGACGGTAAATTTCCGTTTTCAAGATGTGTTAACGGAAAATTATGAATTTTCAGAAACATTTCTGCAATTCGTTTCGTATATTAACGGAAAAACTCCGTTCTCACTTTTTCCATATCCACATAAAAAGAAAACATTCTGGTAATAGGAGAGATTGCCGGGAATATTTGGGGTTTGATTAACATTTAAATTTCAATCGTCTGTCAAAAGAACTGATTTTGAAGTTCTGTAGCGAGCTCGGATATTGTGGATAGCATATCGTATTAATTGTGGTTATAGTTGCAAGGGATATTTCTTCTCCTCTCTCCCATTTTGTGCACCACCTGTTATGTATTGTGCTACCTTAAGAAACCGGGTATTAAAATTATTGTACAAGAGATTGTATGATGTCTATGTATCAGTCTGTGGAGTGCTTAGGACAAAAGTTATTACAGCTACCAAGAGTAAATATTATTGATAACGAGAAACAGTTTACCAATTATGTAGAAATTAGTAACTATATTAGTGATCCAATTTACTGGCGTAGGAATATACACTATATTGACAAAAGTCATCGGACACCCCTTCAAAAGCAAGTGAACGGATCCACTGCGTTGTTAAGATGCGCGGTAAAGCTGCAAACGGTATAAAAATAAGCCTGCAGCTGACCGCGATCATATAGTACTGTAAGGTTGAGTGAAAATGTCGTGGCGGGAGAGAACTGACTTTGAGAAAGGAAAGATCGTTGGGTGTTATATTAGTGGGTTGTCCCTAAGAGAAACAGAGAGGTGTTTATACATACTCAAGTTAACTGTTTTGGATGTACTGAATAAGTGTAAGACACATGACGTTCCTGAAGCAGCAAAACGTACCGGCAGACCAAAGAAAATCAGTGATAGAGGACGTCGAAGCCTGAGGAGAGTAGTTATAGCTAATCGACGGAGTACTGCACGAGACCTCAGTGTACAGGTGAATAAAAATTCTGGAACCTTGGAATGTACACGTAGCATTCGCAGAGAACTTCATTACATGGGTTACTGTGGTCGTGCAGCTGCTCATAAGCCTTTCATCTTCATTCGGAATGCTACTCGTCGTTTAACATGGTGTAAAGAACATTTATCGTGGATCGTAGATCAATGGAAACGGGTCCTATGGACTGATCAATCCAGATACACGATCCATTAGTCTGATAGCCGTGTGTGGGTATGGCGGCAGCCGGTGGAACGCTATTTACCACGTTGTACTGTTCCTACGGTCAAGTTTGGAGCAGGCAGTGCACTCGTGCGGGGGTGTGTTTCGTGGTATGGTCCCGTCCCATTGGTTATCGCGGACAAACCTGTTAACTAGCACGCGTTTACCTCGATATTCTGGACAGTTATGCCCTACCAACTCTGTGGCAATACTACAGAACCGAGCCTTGTTGGTACCAGAAGGATAATGCACCGAGCCATAAAGCAAGGACTGTTACGGTGTGGTTTGACGATAATTCCGTATCACGTGTGGACTGGCCAGCACAGAGCCCGTTCATAATACCATAGAGCACCTGTGGAATGAATTACAGCGCCGCATAAGAAGTTTGGAACCAAGGCCTACTACTAACCAACAGTTAGCGGCAGCATTTCGTACTGAATGTAAGTGCATACCTATCGCTGTGTTCCAAAACCTTGTCAAAAGCATGTCTCGAAGGGTCAATGCATGCATTAAGGTCAAAGGTGGACCGACACCGTACTAATGTAAATCAATAAATGGTATGTTGTGTTTCTCTTCTAGATGTCCAGTGACTTTTGTCAATATAGTGTCATAAACGCTTCCAAGCTTTCGCACATCAACTAGATGGCGTTTACCAGGAAGTTAGACAGAAACTGGAAATTGAATAATAGAACACTTTTACAATTTGAACGCGGTGACTTGACCTAACAATAAAAAGATGCGATGTTATATTCATTTAGAGATACGAGGCATCACGTTGGTTGTGCACACGGTATCCTGGTAGGGAGAAGGCGTTACTTGAAGAACTGGTTCCAAATTCCTGGGAACTCGACTGAGACGCTACCATTGTAAGTATCGCTGTTGGAGATGATCTTCAAAGTTTTCCGAATGGCTCTACATTTAGGGGAAGAGTAAGTAGCTAATTTCTTTATAAAATCCCACATAGGAGTAGCGGACTTGAATTTGACCTCTCTGGGGGCCGCGGCGAGTTGCAACGAATTTGGAACCAGTTCTTGAAGTAGCGCCTTCTCTTTACCAGAATATCCTGAAGTAGCGCCTTCTCTTTACCAGCTCAACCAACGTGATACCTTGTATCTCTAAATGAATATAACGCCGCATCTTTTTATTGTTAAGTCAAGCCACCGCGTTCAAATTGTTAAAGCGTTCTATTATTCAGTTTGCAGTTTCTGTCTAACTTCCTTGAAAAAGCCTCTGGTTGATGTGCGAAAGCTTGGAAACGTTTATGTATATATTCCTACGCCAGTAAATTGGATCACTAATTTAGCTACTATTTTCTAGTAAATTTTATATTTAGAAGTTTTGTGAAATAATGCTATAAAGGAGTATTTTTTACCATTTCTTAAAGATAATTTGAAGGTTAATTTCAGTTACAAAAAATATCTCAAGTTGGAAAGCATTCGGTTGCTTCGAAATATCACATAGAGAAAAAAATACTTAATTTGTGATAAGTTCCGTTACGGAAAAAATAAAATTATTACGAACATAATAAAAAAAATAATAAGCTCCAACAGAAAATAAAATGACTAAATCACTAGCATTAATGAAAAACAAAAAAGAAATTCATCATCGTGAGATTAGTTTTGTCTTAAACGCGAGTGCAATTCCTAAGACTTTCTGGCTCAGTGGTTAAGACGCGCGGCTTGTGTAGACCTAACCCAGTCGACTGGTTTCGATCACCGACAAGAGAGGATTCTTTAGCGTAAGAGTTGAAAAGTTCAGTGTCTTTGACCTTACGAATTTTCTGTATAAATACTGAAAAACCTGAAACGGACTTTTCTGAAATTAACCGAATCAGTGACTACCAAAAATCTGTGAAAATACGGAAGTTAAAAAAAAAACGGGAACTTTTTAAAACTGAAATTTCGTTAAAAGACGGACACTTACCGGCAACTTTGTTGTACGTGAATTTCAGAAATTTTCTGTGAATTCACACCACGTATTTTTCATTGTGTAGAATTCTGGGAAAGTGAGACATAGCAACGGAGAGAAGAAAAAACATAAAATGTGATAAAATATCACATACGTTGAGACGCCAGTGTATAATGTACACCTTCTCTCGACACATGAATGGCTAACGTCAACAAGTAAAACATCAAATGAGCCCGTCGTACGGTAAAAATCAGGTAGACCAGCTCGTTAAGCATGAGGTACAGTTTGAAATGGGCAAGAGAGTGATCTGAATACCTTTGAACGTGACACGATAATTGGTTGTAGGCATGCCACTCTAAACTGCCGTCTTCCTGTGATTTTCACGCACAACGCTTATTACAATAACCTTTTGCCGTTGGTGCGATTCGAAGTCACCTCATCTTACTCCGGAGCTTCCAACTTAAATAGACCACTGCTTCATCGACGATCTGACTCATGTGTTACCTCAGCAGTACGTCATGTCATGTACTACGTCGCATTTTTCCCCCAATGAGATAGGTGGGGAGAGCGAAATCTCAAGTTTCGGTCCAACTGGCAACCATGCTAGAAGCATCATCTCATTGTTGAAGAATTAACTTTATTAATTACACTCAATCATTATTTAGACTCCCCAAGCAAATCTTTCAGACCTAATGGCAAGGAGATTCACTTTTGTTCCTGCGCCGATATGACATATAACCTTTTCTCGGTGGGGGTTTTCGAAACCAAGTGTTCCTCCTCCGGAGTGGTTGTTCTCCCAACTGAACTACACCGGCAATCTTATCTTTGCTTCATTGTCGGTTTGACTCATACATCACCTCAGTAGTACGTCCTCTAACTCATGTAACGTAATACGTTGCACTCTGATTAGAGTTTGCCATGAACGGTACAAAAAGCAATTAATTTCGTGTAATGGGCAATCAATCCTGTGGACAAAAAATCTCTGGTGGATCAAAAGCATCGCAATGAACTAGCGACAATCGTGCAAGCGAGCAGGTGGAAAACTCAATAAATCACAGAAGAATTCAAACTTTGTTGTGCCGAGGGACATTTCCGAATGCAACACGTCACAGAATATGACGTGAACGGGCTACAATAATTGACGACGACTGCCTATGTTATCAGAGCAGAACACGAAAGCGTGCCTCCAGTGATTGCGAGAGTATCAACAGTGGACCGGTGAGGAGTGGGAATAGGTAACCTGGATAGACGAATTAAGATTCCTTCTGCATCACGGAGATAGCAAGGTCCGAATTTTGCTCACGAAACGTCAGATCATGGACCCATCTGTCAGGTGTCAACACCGTAGGGAGGTGGACACTGGTGTATGGTATTATTTCCTGGCATGCATTAGGTCCCTTGATACTCACCAAAGGACATCTCAAAACCACAGCGTATCTGATCGTCGTTAACGACAAAATTCACCCCTCCAAAGCTACGGTTTACCCTCCAGCAGATGGACATTGGACACGTCCAGAAACAACACACCTGCTCACAAGGGACGCATCATCCCCAAATGTGTCCAGGAGGATACCGACGAGTTTCCGTTGTTTCCTTGGCTTGCTTTGTTTCCGAATTTCAGCCCCATGTAGTATCTCTGGAATGAGATGGAACGGTCTTGACGAGTGCTGTTCAACTTTTACATAACCGTGGTCCATGGTTTTTAAAAGAATTGGATGAAGGGACACATTTTTTAAATAAACTATACAGAAGATGACATAAATATAAAACGATGAGTCATTCCATTATGACCACCCACAGCCTAGAAAAATGAGCCCGCAATGAGACCGAACGGTGGCGCAGGTGAAGTTCACAAAGCAGTATATGTACTACCCGAGGACCGGCTTTCGGTTAGTACAGTATTAGGAGTAAGAATGAGAAAAGCTGCCGATTTATCGGAGTTTGATAAAAGACAAATTGTGATGGCCCAGTGCCTCGGAACTATGATCTCGGAAACGGCGCGGCTTGTGGGTTGTTCACGTGCCGCTGTAGTTAGTACACATCGAAAGTGGTGCACAGATGGTCAAACGACGAGCCGTTGTCCAGCCGTGTGTCGTCCGCAGCGAATTGATGCCAGAGGGGAGAAGAGACTGTCGCGCATTGTTCACTGCAAATATAGGGCCGCAATGGGAAAAACACTAGCAACTACAACACTGGTTATCAGGGCAATGTGTCACAGCACACAGTTCATCGCAGCCTTCTGCGAATGGGCCTGCGTAGCCAAAGACCCATCCGGGTCCAAGATCATCGAGATCGGACAGTGGATTATTGGAAGAAAGTGGCCCGGTCTGACGAATAAAGATTCCTGGTGCATCGCGTAAGCGGCCGAGCGCGAATACGTCGATTTCCAACGGACGATATAGCACCTGGATGTATTTTTGGGCGGAAACAGGCCGGCAGCTGCAGTGATATGCTGTGGGCAATGTTTTCGTGGGGCACTTTGGGCCCCATTATCCCAATAGCAGAATCCCTGATAGCTGTCAGGTATCTGAACATCGCTGCGGACAAAGTTCACCCATCCATGGCAATTGTGTTCCATGCTGGTGATGGCTATTACCAACAGGAGAATGTGCCATGCCAGACTGCCAGAATCTTCAAGGAGTGGTTCGAGAAACATGCTGGTGACTTTCTGTTAATGTCCTAGCCTCCAAATTCACCTGACATGAACTCAATCGAACATTTGTGGTTCGACTTGGAAAAACGGGTTCACACTAAATCACCGGCACCCCGAAATGTACGGGAACAGGTTTCATAATCGCTTTATTAAAAGGGAAATAGATACATGGAACGTGGACAAAATACAGGGCAGAAATACATAAACAGTCGTGAGCAAATACATGGAATAATGCAGGGCAAGTATCGTGAGCTAAATAAACATAGACATGGGAAAACTATATGGTACATGGGAAGTAGGACAAATACTTAGTGGACACAGAGCAAGGCATGAACATATTACAAGGAACGACACAGAACAGTCGTAAAGTAAACATCCCGGAAGCAAGAACATACAGAAAACGTGGGCACGCAGGCCACACCATATGTGATACGGAAAATAGAAATAAGCAAGGGGAGAACAAAGAATACAAAAACACAGGACAGAATATAACAGCAGATATTCATATAGATGGCTGTGGGCTCACATGCCGGGCAATTTCGGCAGGACAAAGGATGTGAGGTGGAATATCACTAAACCTGCATTTCATACGGGTAAACCAAAGAGTATAAGCACGGGCGTAATTTTCATGAGAGTCAAAGTCAGATGATGAAGGAGGATCAGCAGTAAACGGTTTCCTCCGTTTCCGCCGTCGACGCGAAGGCTGAGATGAACGAGTCTGGGAAATATCAGCAGAAGAAGGCTGAAGAAGGGACAATGAAGCATCAACGTGCATTGACAAAGGATCACTAGGAGGTGCAAACGAAGAAAGAGGAACAGTGTAGGGAGACGCCGGGGAGACACCAGAAGGTGTATTGGCAGAGGATAGCACTGATGAAGTTAGAGCATCACAAGGGAGACTGGTTGAAGCAAGTTCCACAGACGAGATGACAGGCAAGTCGAGCTGAAATCAAACAGAAATGTCTGGCAAAGTAGAGCTAAGTTGTGGTGTAACAGGAAAGTCTGAGAGTAGAGATGCATCGGGTGCGCCAGAGGACGGAACTGCAGGCGGAGATACATTGGCCGAAGAAAAAGGTAAACGAAGAACAGTAGTGGGAGAGGACTGTGAAGAGGAAGCAGATACGGAACGCTTTATTGTAGTCCTAACGGAAGATGGACTGGAAGGAGGTGAACACATTGGTGGCAGATGAAGCAACATCCAGGAGAGAGGATGGTAACAGGTGAAGCGGGAAGATGTTGTCAACAGAAACAAACGAAGAAGTATCAGAGGGCGGAAACAGTCCGAAAGCACCGCAGACGAGCTGGCTGGAGCACACGTGCTGGCTGGAGCACACGTGCTGGCTGGAGCACACGTGCTGGCTGGAGCACACGTGCCAAGGGACGTCAATGAAAGACGAACGGTGTCCCGAGCTGGGCAGGACGAACTATGATGATCAGGCGATTTGCAATGGAAACAATGAAGGGCGGTGAAAACATGCACTGTGCGAGTATGACAACCACAGACGACTTTGAAGGTGGTCGGACAAGATGCAATTGATTGTATATCAGGGCAGACGACGAGAGCTTGCCGGCGAAATCTGAAGTAAGGACGATCCCCTTGATCGTCAGAAGCAGCAGGCAGGGTACAAATAGGACCAATAACTGAACCACATTGGGAAAGGAAGTCAATTAGTAAGTCATTTGAAATTTCTGGTAGAGCAAGAGACATACTGAGGAGTGTTGAGCATTGTGCAAGAGGAATGGCGTAGTCTCTGGGCCCCAACTAAAATCGGAGTAGATATGACCTGTGCAACTTGAGCCGCACTGGAAAAATAAACAAGCACTGGGCGGGGCTTCCGCGCAACGTGCGTGATAGCATCAGGTGGAACAATCAGGTGAAAAGCTGAAGTATAAGCTGCTAGTTTGGTATTCGGTAATGCAAGATATTTAACTCCTAGGGCTAAAGAGGCAAGCAAAGACTTACCTCGTGGTGAGGACTCAGGAATATGGGTGGTTAAAACTGAGCTAAGACGAGAAATACGGAAATATAAGGAGGATGACTGTAGATCGGAATGTATGGTAAGGGAGGTGGGCGAAGAGGGAAGAGTTGTTGGCTCATACATGTAGTAGGGGACAGACTCATTTGTAATGAAGTGGTGCTTTCTTGCCAATTTCTGATGGGGGATCTTGGCAACTTGATTATACCTGATCCTGTACTGTGTTCGTGTGAGGACTCTGTACCCTACTGTGATATGTTGGATGGTTTCCGGAGCTTGATGGTATTGCCGACATATGTCGCTTTCCACATATATTTTATTATTATTATTATTATTATTATTATTATTATTATTATTCAGGAACGACTGTTTCAGCTCTTTTTCAGTTCATACGTTCAGAGTAAATTAAAATGAGATCAAGAAAAACATTTAAAACATAAATATTTCTATTAATCTATTTTACGTTATGTCTCATTTGTGACTCTCCTGCCACCAGTCTTTGCAATACATACACTTAGCATATGATTATAAGCACACCGGACAAAAAATTAGTCACCCCTGTCAGAACCATACCTAATAACGGTGACGGTCCTCTTGCCTTGATAACAGCATGAATTCGGTGGTAAATACTCCACGAGGTTGGGGATGTATTGAACATCGATTTTCAGCCCGAATGGTCCCGAAGTCCCGCCAGAGTACGTGGGTGTCTATTCAGGCGTTTCACTTTCTTTTTCTAATGACCCCAAATATTTTCAATAGGATTTAAATCTGGGGATTTGGCGGGCCAGTCGGGGTGAGACAGGGTTGCTGATTGTTCGTCGTGCCACTCAGAAATCTTTTTAGCACTGTGCACACAGTATTTGTCGCCTTGGAAGACAGGAGTGGCAATGTGATGCTGCTCCGGGAGATCTAGGGCAAAGGGAAAACAATCGTCATTTAGAATGCGGAGGTACGCAGGCTGATTTAAATTCATCGTGACTACAACGAGGCGGGCCCATTTCGTGGTACGAAAAACATCTCCAAAACATCACAAAACCTCCTCCAGCTTGAACAATCACGAGTAAAGGCTTCATTGGGCCTGCAATGGACTCGTCGCCTCCCATCATTGGAGTACAAACAAAAACGAGACTCATCAGAACAAATTACTCGTTTCCAATCCTCCACAGTAAAGTTTTGGTGCCTCTGAGTCCATTGATAACGTGCGACTTTGTGACTTATTGTTAAAAGAGGCTTCCTCCGTGGTACTCTGCTCCAGATGTCCATCGCATTCAGTTCTCGTCGCAGTGTCCTTTCGGAAATTGGTTGGAGTGGACTTTCATTGACTGTTTGGAGCAATTGTTGCCTGGCTTGAAACCGATTTGCAGTTACTAGGCGTGAAACATGGCGACGGTCCCTGTTGGTTAAGACTCGTTTTCCGGCCACAGTTACGTCGCCGATTTTTAGTTGACTGCGAACTACACCACTGTTTGTAGATCCACTGGACAGTATGCTTCGACACACCAACAAATTGAGCGACTTCAGTCACTTTGTACCCTTGGTTACGGTCAAACACAATGGCTCCTTTTCCCCTTAAGTAAAGCCTGTCTTACGACCCATATTGCAGACTAAATTCATCACACACGTTGCTCTTCACCACTGGACGAGACAGAAATGATCCTGTAGACCCCGTCAGTGTTAGTTATCTCCCAACAATGCCCTCCCGGCAACCTTTATGGAACCGGTAACTTCCTACTGTCATTTCTGTTAGGGGTGACTAATGTTTTGTCCGGTGTGCTTATCATCACACTTTCTAAATAATTGTTTTCATATTTTATGTGTAAAGATAATTTTAAGTTCGGTTTTCGCTATGGTGTTCAACAACCAACCGTTGGACCCAAGATGAGACGGTGGTATTTCAAGATCGCAGCTGCTCACCCAAGATTTCTTTATGGGGGTGGCCCAAATTATTGAAGATGGAAATAAAACTGTCCCAGAGAAAACATCTAAAACATTGGGAATAGATAAGAATGTCTCTGCCATATTAAAGTTCGCTTCCAATGATTCGTAAAACATATATTTAGGAAAATGCTGCCAATAACAAAGAACGAAGAACCAAGTGATACCTAATGGGGAGGACCCGGGCTACTGGGCCATTTCCGGTAAATGCGTCACTGCAAGATCGAATTGTTTTACTTTCGTTGAAGTTATGACGTTGCGTGGCTCCGAATCCTAGGCCGAATTCAAATTTTTATTTCTGATACAAGTTTCTGCGCAAATGAAATTTTTATTAATTTGCAACTGGAACAAAATGCGAAGCTGTTGCGTATCCTTTACACAGCAAATTTTACTTTGGAAATGTTCAAGAACCGTTTCAGACGAGCCAGCAGATACACGCACAAGAGATAAAAAAATATGTTTTCCCTTTCCGATCTTTATCGAAATATACCGTAAATTATTCCTCAAAATTTTATGCTCTTCACCGTAACTCTTTTAAAACAGAAGGCAGATGATATTATTTATTAATATAATTAGTTTAACACACACCATCTTCTTTGTGAGAATTAGCTGGAAAGCTTTGCAAATAAAAAGCAGTTTCTGATAAACTGTGTTGCCATACCAAAAAAAAAAAAAAAAAAAAAAAAAGAAAGAAAAAAAATGTATTCCCCCTTCGTTCTCAGATTCCCAAAACAAAAGTAACGTACACATACTGTTTGTTATGTTCTTTATATTCGAAATCTTGAACTTTGTTGCTTTATCGTGATATCGCGACTCGAACCGCATGAAGATTTTATGTTATAGTATGTTCATTGCACTAATTCCTTCTGGAACTGTCTTGCAGAACGGAAAAGTTCAAAGAGGCTTATTTCGGATGAAATCTTTGCTGCGTTACACGTAGATAGAAACGCTGTTCAGCACGACACAGAAACTATCACGCAACGTGAGTTTGTGAGAAAAAAACATAATTACAATTGCTTCTTTGAGAAATTATAAGAGTTATTTGAGTATCTCCCTTGGGTACAATAAAAACTATCCACCTCTTGAAGTAGGTTTTTTAGCTGCGAGATTCCGATTTCTTTTTCTGGAGAAAAGTGGAAACTATTTTACTAATGCGATTATGTTATTCGATAAAATTTCATCATGGAACCTCTGCATTAACGCATTTACCTGCTTTTTATTGTGACAGGGACGCAGTTGATGTTTGGTGTCTCTTGCTGTTTGTGTTAGTTTTTATTGTGAAAGAGTAAAGAAATTTGCGAAAAGAAAACTAGTGAACGAATAGAGTTTCCTTTAAACTAGAATTAAGCACCACATTGTTTAGCTTAACTAAAACGCGCTAGGTTAAATATAAAACAGGAAAATCTTATATATTCCGAAAAACCTTTATACACTATCTACCAACAAGTAATTGCACACCCCTGCAATCGACGATATCTGCGGTCCTGATCCACGTCACGGCCGCCGCCGTTAAATATTGTGTGGGAAACAACAACGCAACCAGACGCATGCAAGATGCCACGCAGTTCGGAGCTCTCTGATTCCGAGAAAGCTGTAATCATCGGGTATCACAGAAATGGCAGACCCATACGTGACATATCCAGCGAGTTGAAGTACCCAAAATCGACAGTGGCCTACATGATTGGCAAGTGGAAGATGAGAGCTGACTGTCGGAATGTGCCCCGACCCGGCAGACCCACAAAACTGGGAGTTAGAGACCGACGGGTGCTGGCCAGAGAAATTTGGAGAAACCGCACCAAATCGATGGGCCACATCCGCAAGGAGTTTCAACAGGCATTCGGGAGTGTTCTTTCGATGAATACCATCCATAAGGAAGCCCATCTTCTCGGTTATCATGGACGTGCTGCCTCCCGCAAGCCCTTGATCACCAAGTCCAATAGCGCTTCTCGGCTAACGTGGTGCAAAAAACGTCGACAGTGGACCGTTGAACAGTGGAAACAGGTTCTATGGAGCGACGAATTAAGGTTCACTCTCTACCATTCGGATGGCAGGGTCTGGGTTTGGCGTCTTCCTGGAGAACGCCTCCTGCCGGAATGTATTGTGCCAACTGTGAAGTTCGGCGGCGGTGGAATATGGGCGTGTTTCTCCTGGTATGGCACGGGACCCTTGGTCGAAATTCCTGGCAGACTCAACGCCGAGACCTACTGCACCATTTTGGATGACCATATGCTTCCTACGTTGTGGCAGTTTTACGGGGTGGACCCATGTTACTTTCAGGATGAAAATGCCACCTGTCATGTTGCGAGGTCCACCATGGCCTGGTATGGAGACAATGGGGTTAATTGGATGGACTGGCCTGCGCAGAGCCCGGACCTTAACCCTATCGAGCACTTCTGGGACTAGTTGGAGCGTCGACTTAAGGGGTGCCCCCACCGTCCGAAATCGGTGAAGGAACTGACCTGTCTTCTCCAAGCCGAGTGGAAGAAAATACAACGCCTGGTTGAGAGTTTGCCCCGGAGGATCGCAGCTGTAATCGCCGCTCGTGGAGGCCCCACCAACTTTTGAAGGTGAATAAACTTCGTTTTCCTTTGCTATCACAGGTGTCCAATTACTTGTTGGTAGATAGTGTATGAACCTTTGTTTTCGTAAATGTACTTTATGGATTCGTAACGAGCAGGTAAGACTAAGAATATTGGAATCTGAGAAACACGAGGGAGTGATTACGTGCATGACGGTTTTGTGTAACGGAAGTGCCCCTTTGCAGAAGTCTAACCCTCTGGTAAAAAAGGCAGCAGAAAGGAATCGCGCTTAGTAACGCTGAAATCACCCTAGTGAAGTCTACTTAGTTTTTCCGGGTTTCCCTATTTTTTAGCGAGATGATGAAAGAGATCATCTAATTTAAAATGTGCCCAAAGAGTCGATTCCAAAATACTCTTAATGAGCGTAAAGCGTCGACTCCAAAATACTCTTAATGAGCGTAAAACGTCGAGCAGCATAAGAAAACTTTCCCTTACGGATCTGTTACAAAAGGAGTTCCATTTTAATTTAAGGATCAGTACAATTCAGTCTATAGCTTCGACAGATAGACCATACTATAAATTTGGTAATGATACCTTCTGTAACAACGTACAATCGTCTCGACCTCCCAATGTCTTTTAACATCGACCAGTTTTTTTCCCCTCACAGAAGGCGTGCCGATTGCTTGCTTTGTTGTTTGTGCACCACTCATTGTATACACACAATGCAGTTGTTCTTGAATAGTCGAGGAGGCTTACTCTTTTAGTCTATGGGTTCGAGAGAGAGACTTCACTATAAATTGGGTGAGGATACGCTCCCTGCCGATGTCTTTGAAAATCGACAAGTGGTTTCTGCCCACAGAAGGTGTGCTGATTGCTTGCTTTGTTGTTTGTGCACCACTCATTGTATACCTTCGATGCAGTGGTTCTTGCATAGTCGAGGAGGTTTACTCTTTCAGTCTATGGGTTTGAGAGGGAGACTTCAGTATAATTTGGGTGATGATACACTGTGTAACTACATACAATCGTCTCGACCTGGCGATGTATTTGAGCATCGACCAGTGGTTTCCCCCACAGAAGGTGCGCTGATTGCTTGCTTTGTCGTTTGTGCACCACTCATTGTATACCCTCGATGCAGATGTTCTTGCATATCTGAGAAGGTTTACTCTTTCAGTTTATGGGATAGAGAGAGAGACATTACTATAAATTGGGGGATGATACCATCTCTAACCACGTACAGTCGTCTCGACCTTGTGACGTATGCTCTAATTTAACTTTCCTTTTTAGTTTCTTTCTCTACGTAAATTTGACTTCGTTCTCCTTACAATTTTCAAACGTAACGTGATATCTTCTCTCCCGCAAGAGTATGGTTAGCAACACCCCTGATGTCGGAACGAATGACGTGTGGATGTCTGAAGCGAGAACTGAACGATATCAATAATTTTTTAAGAAGCAGCAGTGGTGTGTGTTATGAAGATGGTGGAAGTCATTATACTAATTGAGAGACGTATGTTAAATTGAAACTTGAGTTATTTGACGACTGTGTGTTGTGCTTTAGTGCTGGTGTTTTGTTTTTCTTAACAAACTGTTACATTCGTGGGATTATTTTACGAACGTTGGAAAAAGAGTTGTAGTTTCGTCTTGTTGAAGTGCCAAAGTATTAATTTGCTGAATAAAGGCGAATAGTAAATAACTAAATAATCTTTTCTGAAGTTAATTGAGTGGCTTCTGATTCGCTTGAAAGTGAAGTTATTTAGAACTGATTTGTGTAGTGTTCAGCCAGCTATATTCCACGAACATTGCAACCTGCCGATGTCGTTGAACATTGACTAGTGGTTCCCTCCCACAGAAGATGTGCTGATTGCATGCTTTGTTCTTTGTGCACCACTCATTGTATACCCTCGATGCAGTTGTTCTTGCACAGCCGAGGAGGTTTAGTCTTTCAGTCTATGGGTTCGAGAGTGAGACTTCACTATGAATTGGGTGAGGATACGCTCTCTAACCACGTACAATCGTCTCGACCTACCGATGTCTTTGAAAATCAACCAGCGGTTTCTGCCCACAGAAGGTGTGATGATTGCTTGCTTTGTTGTTTGTGCACCACTCATTGTATACCTTCGATGAAATTGTTCTTGCATAGCCGAGGAGGTATACTCTTTCCGAGATTTTGCAGCTGCCCACCTAGGGGCAATTATAATGTCTTTTTCAGAGTTACTTAAGTCACGAGTCTTTCCCATATTGTTGCTATGTACATTTCGTACAAGTCTGAGCGCTTTTCATGAGCTGTTTATAAAGCTATATCAACTACGTAGTTGCGCATGTAAGTGAGGATACCACGTGTCTGATCGCTGTGAGGTGTTCCTAATAATTTGGTACTTCAGTGTATGTGTAATGTGCTTCCTTTTCCAAGAGGGTGGCCTAAACGTTTGGAGGAAGTCTAGTAATTTGTTTTAATCTTTCTTCCCCCAGGACATGCCTTTGATTCTAAAAGCTGTGTGTCTTCCACCTCTTCTGCCGTTAGTTAAAGTCCTCATACCATACTTACAAAGATATACGAGGGTCGTTCAAAAAGTAACGAGACTGATTTTACATGGGGCAGAAGTGTAATGCAGTAAACATGCTTACACTCACATACTTTCAAAGTATTCTTCCTCTGGCTGAATTCAACGGTCCTACCTTTCTACTCCCGTCCAGAAGGTGTGTACGAAGCCCTTCCACGACACGTGGTTCAAGATACCCACCACAGCATTGTTCAGTTCCATATTTCACGCAAGCCTACACTCACGAAGCTGTTTTCTCAATTCAGTAATTAGGTGGAAGTCACACGGTGCCAAGTCCGGTGAACATGGAGGGTGTGCCTTCATTTCAATGACTAGATCTTGGATAACCTGGGTAAGCAAAGCACGATGTGCAGGAGCATTATCTTGATGCAAAATCCAACCAGTTTATGCATATTCTGGACGTTTTGGGGAAATTGTTTTCTTTAAAGGACCTTTGAGAACTTCAGAAGAATGGGCACCAGTAGCATTTTCCCCTTGTGGAACGACATTGTCATACACAATTCTCCTTTTACCGAAGAAAACCAGGTGCATGACCTTCGATTCACTGCTTGAATCTTTGCTTTTTGGATCGGGGTCTCTGGGATGTTTCCATTAGGTGCTCTGTGTTTTTGTTTCTGGATTGAAATGGTGAAAAACGTTTTCATCCCATGTGACGAACGACTAGATCCCAAAAGTGTGGCTGACGTCATAGCCGGCACTTTCATTGGCGAGAAGTGATAACACGATTTGCATTGTGTTCATCCGTGGGCAAGTGGGGAATCCACTTTGCAGCGACTTTTCAGTACCCCAAACGGTTTCTCACAATGTCATTAACGGGAACAATGGAATCTGCATCATATTAGCAACCTGCTCAATGGTCATTCGGCGGTCTTCGCGCAAGAGTGCTTCGATGATAACGACATTAACCTCCGTAGTCGATGTCGAAGATCTACAGGAGCGTTGTGCATATTCCAGACACACTTCACCATTCACAAATTTTTTATGACTCTCAAAAACTCTTGCACGCGACAAAACTTCTTCCTTAAAGTCTGGTTTAATCATTTCGGGTGTTTCTCTGGTGTTTTATTCAAAAAACAAGCAAATGTTTATACCTGCTTTTTGCTCCAGTTCTAATTCCACATAGGTTTCAAAAACACGCCTGAACACTACGCCATCTACTACAAGAATGAACTGGTGGAGCGCTGTTACGACGCGTCGTCACGTGACTGACCTTGCAGGTGTTCCGACATAGGCAGCTACATTTTTGTGTGTGGGTTTGTTTTGGCGCTATGACATCAGTCTCATTACTTTTTGAACGGCCTTTGTATCTCGCAGATATACCGAGACTTGAAAATCCTCCTTTCATGAAAATAGTCTTAAATGCAGCTAGTTTAGCAGTTGCTTCATTTCTGCAATTGTTCATATGTGAAAAGAAATATGCACTATCTACCAACAAGTACATGGACACCCCTGCAATCGATGATATCTGCGGTCCTGATACACGTCACGGCCGCCGCCGTTAAATATCGTGTGGGGAAACAACAACGCAACTAGTCGCATGCAAGATGCCACGCAGTTCGGAGCTCTCTGATTTCGAGAAAGGTGTAATCATCGGGTATCACACAGAAATGGCCGATCCATACGTGACATATCCAGCGAGTTGAAGTACCCAAACTCGACAGTGGCATACGTGATTGGCAAGTGGAAGATGAGAGGTGACTGTCGGAATGTGCGCCGACCCGGCAGACCCACAAAACTGGGAGTTAGAGACCGACGGGTGCTGGCCAGAGAAATTCGGAAGAACCGCACCATATCGATGGGCAACATCCGCGAGGAGTTTCAACAGGCATTCGGGAGTATTCTTTCGATGAATACCATCCGTAAGGAAGCCCATCTGCTCGGTTATCATGGACGTGCTGCCGCCCATAAGCCCTTGATCACCAAGTCCAATAGCGCCTCTCGGCTAAAGTGGTACAAATAACGTCGACAGTGGACCGTTGAACAGTGGAAACAGGTTCTCTGGAGCGACGAATCAAGGTTCACCCTCTACCGTTCGGTTGGCAGGGTCTGGGTTTGGTGTCTGACTGGAGAACGCTTCCTGCCGGAATGTATTGTGCTAACTGTGAAGTTCGGCGGCGGTGGAATTATGCTACGAGGGTGTTTCTCCTGATACGGCACGGGACCCTTGGTTTCAATTCCTGGTAGACTCAACGCCGAGACCTACTGCACCATTTTGGATGACCATGCGGTTCCTACGTTGTGGCAGTTTTACGGGGTGGACCCATGTTACTTTCAGGATGACAATGCTACCTGTCATGTTGCGAGGTCCACCATGGTTTGGTATGGTGACAATGGGATTAATCGAATAGACTGGCTTGCGCAGAACCCGGACCTTAACCTTATCGAGCCCCTCTGGAACGAGTTGCAGCGTCGAATAAGAGGTGCCCCCACCGTCCAAAATCGGTGAAGGAACTGACCTGTCTTCCCCAAGCCGAGTGGAAGAAAATACCGCTAGCCGTCGTACAACGCCTGGTTGAGAGTATGCCCCGGAGGGTCGCAGCTGTAATCGCCGCTCGTGGAGGCTCCACCAACTATTGAAGGTGAATAAACTTCGTTTTCCTTTGCTATCACAGGTGTCATATTATTTGTTCGTAGATAGTGTATTCGTGAATTGAATTTAGACAAATTTGATTCGGTCGTCAATTTGTACTTTTTAATTTTAAATGTTGAGACAATCATGTCAGTAATATTTATTTTTTCAAGTCGACTATGGTTTCGCTGGTATTGACCTAGCTACATCAGGACGAATACCCCTAAGGAACAAAAACTCAGCGCCTTTTACAGTTGCGTATATCTCGCGATACATATATGTTCAGATAAAGACAGTTTGGAAAAATAACTTTATTTCCTTAAAAGTGTTGCAGTACAGCGAGGATACAACGCTTCCATTATAGACATGGCTCTAACAAAATTCCGGAAACCGAAGCCTATCTCCACGTTAACTCCTGTGATGCGCCCATTGCGAGAGCATTTTCCCATTATTCCATTTTCCCGTGACACTGTCTTGAAAATGTCAAAAATTCTCAAAACCTTTAATTTTAAAGTGATTTTTAAACCCATAAACAAAATGAACTTTTTAGGATCAAAGGATTATCTTGAAGACAAAAACTCGCGGGGAATTTATCAAATACCATGTGAATGTGGTGCTTCGTATATAGGACCTTGCGTTTTCGATTGAAGGAGCACAAGACTTACATTCGGAACTGTGACCTAAAGAAGTCATCGATGGCAAACCACTGTTACGAAAAGGACCATAAATTTCTCTTTGAAGAAGCAAAACTAATTGACCAGCCAGATTCAACCACCAAACTTGATATTTTGGAAGCTTTCTATATATATCAGAAATCTTCGCAACTTGTTAATGACATGGCATCCACCCCATTTCTATCAAGCGCGTGGAAGCAACTAACCCAAACCTGTGACTGGAAACACTATTTATGATATTATATACAATTTGAATATTTACGTGCCCCTCGCCCTCATAAAGCTTCCTCAATACCCAGCGAAACCATGGTCGACTTGAAAAATCAAATATTTGTGACAAACTACGTTGCGTTATCTTAATATATATAATCGTCACAAGACTGTAGCCTTTGAGATCAAGAATCATGTCACATTAAATAGAAGAAAAGTTAGGTGAAAGGAACAAACTCCTTCTTCTTGCCAAGGGAACATAAATTCTTAACGGTCTGAACGAAATGCAACGAATGCGCAAAATAAAATCGACATTTCTTTCCACAGGTCATTAGGCATCTCGATATTTCGCATGGGTCATTACTTTGAGTTTGTTTATTTACACGCTGTTGCACTCTCCTCATGTTTATTGCTGGCAGTTACCTCCAGCTTATGTTAACTACAGATCATTAGGTATGAAGCTTAGATTTACATTGTTCGCATTCGCGCAGAAGGTCATTTTGAATCGTTGTCATGCCTAGTTTCGTTTTTTGAAAAAAAGTTGCCGTTAAATCTGTTTTAAATTATCACACAGAAAAGTGTCATCAACTAGCTTTCTGTTAATCGTTCCTCCACAACTCTTCGGCTTAGAAATTCCGTATTTTTGCAACAGATTAATTTATTTCCGAATTATGTCCACCTCCGCTAACGATTCAACAATATTTTACCTTCCCTGGAGTTACGCGTAACGATATTAATTTGAAAAATGGTAATTGCTCTCTGTATTACAAAAACTATCCGAAAGTTATTTCAGAATTAACTCTCCTTGCAGAAACGTACATGACAGAAGAATAAAGTTCCGCCATTTGTGTGAGACTGAACGACAACATTAATTACTTTTTAGAAAGAAAGGCCGTTTTCGAAATTGCTGCGTTATTGACTGTGATACAGTATAGTGAAATTACGTTTCTTGACGTTATTTTGCATCTCATCTGTCAGTAAGTTGAAATATATTTAAAAATTTACCCAATAATACACCTTTTGTTTTAGAATTAATCATTTTTCTTTTCCAAAAGCAAATCAAAAAACTCTGTGTGAAAACAAAAAATAAATAAAGTAAAAATTCGCTTAAGCTGTGAAAATGTGATGCACATAAATATTCTCTCCTATGTATAACCAAATGTGATAAATGAAGTATCGAGTAACTTCCTGAATCAAGAAAGATGACAGCGAATTTTCGGCAGTAATGAGCACGTCTTTTGAATTTTTTCCGACACGAAAATAATTTTTAAAGCAGATGTTATCAAAAGAAAAGCAATCGGAAAAAACGGGTATGCATTTACGCTTCCTAGTAGAAAAACTGCACATTATTTAAAATGCACAATGTACGCAGTGTTCTTCAACATCCACAGGCAGACAGTATTACTTATGCCCACTAGCGGGTATTACGGAAAAAAATTCTACGTAAAATGTTTCTCATACCGGAAGATATCCGAAGCAAACAATATTTTTCAAATCGAACGATCAGAAGAATGGATACAGAGCAAAATGTTATATAACTTTCCGCCTGCCAGAACAAAGCTATGCGTTGCTTAAGGAAGAACACGGGCGCAAAACATTTCAGAAGCAAAAACAGCAAGTGAGAACGATTTTACGTATACAATGAGTTAGCTTTACTTTAGGAACATCTATCTAATAATGCGATGGTCCACCTTTGTGTGCAAATACGTCTCGCAGACGCATCGGAGCAGATTCCACAAAGTGTCGAACATCCACCATGTGTAACTTGGCCCATGTCAGCTGCAGCAGCTCCGACAGTTCACCGTCATTCCGCTTAGGAGGATCAGCAGTTCTCACACCCCGTTGTAACATATCCCACAAATGTTCAATTGGGTGACAGTCAGGGGAGTTTGGGGGCCGAGGCAATGTGGCGAATTAGTTGCCGTGTTCCTTCAACCACCGAGTAGTTATACGAATCCGATGACACGGTGAGTTATCCTATTGAAAGCCGCCTCTGTGGTCAGGGTAAAACTCTTGCAGTTATGGATGGAGATGGTCGGTTCACATCTCCCTGTAACGTCCACCATTCAGTGTTTGTGGGATGATAACAAACGGACATAGGGCTTGCCAGGGAAAAGCTCCCCAGACCAAAACACATCCTCCACCGGTCTGTTAAATCCAACTGTGAAAACCACGGGATAGGGCTTCATGCCGTTTATGGCCATATCCGAACCAGGACATCAGCATGGTGCAGGAGGAAACACGGGACCCATTACTCCAGACGACCTTTTTCCATCTGTCGAGAGTACATTCCCGACGTTCGTTGGCCGATGCGAGGCCTTGTTTGCGACGACTGGACGTCATCATGGGTTCCCTCCTTGCTCTCCTGCTGTAGGTGTTCCTAATGCAAAGTTAACACATTTTACGACCGCTGGCGCGGAAAAAGAACCTAAATTAAAGTAGATAATATTATTCACATTTACCATAGGGAATAAGCAGTGGAAAATATTTTTTCCTTACAGTGTCTTTTTTACGCTTTTCAACCGTAGGTTGAAGAAGCGTATATGCTCCAGCTTTTTCCGTCCGTCTGTCCATCTCTCGGCACGATAACTCGCATAAAAATGGTTCGATTTCGATGAAATTTTAGTATGTATTAGGGGCCACCTGGTGACGAATCCTATTGAAAATGGACGAAATGGGGTCAAAAGTCACGACGTAGGAGCGAGATCCATTCTATTGCCTTTATGCGTCATAACTTGCATAAATATAGTTTGATTTCAATGACATTTTAGTATGTCTCAGGGGACTACCTGGGGACGAATCCTATTGAAAATGGGTAAGTGGGGTCAAAGGTCAGGACATAGAATCGGGATCCATTCCATCGCCCTTATGCGTTATAACTTATGAAAAAATGCTTCGATTGAGACAAAACTTTATCATGTTGTTCCGGAAATATATTTTACCGGTTCTGTTGAATATCATCGAAATGGGGTCAAAGGTCAGGACACTGGAGCGAGATTTGTTCTACAGCCATTATCCTGATAACTTGAGTAATGATTTCTGGTATGTTGGAAAGCGTATCATAATCAATGCATTGCATGATTTTACTAACTTCTTTTTAAATGGAGAGGCAAACAGAAATTCACAATAACAGGACATGGCGTCAGAACTGTGCATTACGAAAATTCCAAGAACACATACAAAATGTTTCACGAAGTGAATGGCATCTCGTGGCTAAAAGAATGGTTTAAATTATATTATTAGAAATAGAGATTTCGAGAGAAATATTTCTAACGTTGGGTAGGAGATACATAGAAACTGTTTTCGCAGAGAGCGGTATCTGACCGAGAAGGCATTTTTTCACCCTGGTTTAAAGCAGCGACTACTACAAGTATGTGTAGTAGTCGATACTACAAGTATGTGAGAAATACAAATGTACACTTACGCCTCCTTTGGGAGAAATTGTGCGCAGCCAAAAATTTGAAATTATATTCAAAATATTTTTCATCATGTAATCTATCTGAAGCATAAATAATTTTTGAAATACAAATTTTAGCACCAAAGATGTCAGGGAAAATGCACTATATATTTTCTCCCCCTAGTGGAAAATAAGTGCATTATTCGAAGAAGAAACTATGAAATGATGTTTGGAAAAGGTGTCAAAGAACATAAACTGTTGTTTCAATTGGATTTATAGGAACAACGATATGGAATGAAATATATTTTGAATTCGATAGCATTCTGAATTTACGCCTCCTAGTGGTGAAGTGAAAAAACAAAACTCAAGGATCATCGTTTTCATAGTTACAGCTTCCGAATGCAGAAAGACATTTTCAAATGGGACAGAGATAGATGTAGAGAAACTTTGCCTGCAGACGGACTAACAGACGACTCCTATTGATAACAAAACACTTCCTTTTCCCCAAAAAACGTGCCCAAAGTTATTGCAGCATTTATTTTCGTCAGAATAAGAAACACGACAAAAGCAAAATCTGTGTCATGGCAATTTCCAAGAAAATTGTAAAGAGTGATACACGTCGTAGTACCTATATTCGGAGATCTCAAGGAAAATAGAATGTTGGGCGACGCACAAAGTTTTCTGGTAGAACGACAGCAAGCGGTAGTCACCTCTAAGGTATGATACGTAGGTGAATAAGCCAATTACAGGAAGATAAGTATGACAGATTACTTTTCTATCTAAACTAAACTAAGCAAATCGTCTAAACTAAGCAAATCAGGCAAGAATTTTGCTCACCCTTTAATGAGTTGAAGTTTCATAGCTGCACAGGACTTCCGCACATCTTAACGTTTAAGAAAGGTGTAAATTTATACACTCACTGGACAAAACATTAGAGATACCTACTTAAGTCCTCCCCCCCCTAGGGCGAATAACAGCCTGTACACGCTGAGGCATTGACTCCACCAGATGCCGAAGGTTTCCCGGAGGTAAAGCAAGCCATGCCATTTGCAGCACTGTCCACAACTCCGCCTGAGACGTCGGTCCAGGACCCATGGATCTGATGTTCTCTACGGCAGCCCAGAGAGCTTCAACAGGGTTTAAATCCGGGGACCTTGGTGGCCGCCCAATGGCTCAAATCTCAGATAAGCGTTCCCCGAGCCATGCCTGGGTGGTTGCGGATCGGTGGGGCTGTGCACAATCCTCCTGAAAATGACCATCAGCCTAGGGATGCCCCAAGGCCATAAAAAAATGTAAGTGATCAGACAGAACATGCTGGTGCAGAGCAGCGGTTTGGAACCTCCATAAAAAACTAAAGGACATAATGTGTCTCAAGAGAAGGCTCCCCAAACCATCACAGAGCCAACACAGCCTTGAACATAGCCAACTTAGCACGACGGGACTATGGCCTTATGCTATCGACTCCGCACTCGCACCCTCCCGTCAGCTCGGTAAAACTGGAAACGGGATTCATTTGACCACATGACTCGTCGCCACTCTGCAGAGGTCCGGATTTGATGTTCTTGGCACCAGGAGAGGCGTAATGTCCGATGAGAAGTCTATAGTGGCACACAAGTAGAGCGTCGGCCCCGTAGCCCACGGTTTGCAGCGTGCGCCGTATCGTTCACTCGCTTATGTTGCTTGGGCCACCGACATTCAACCTGGATGTGGTTTGCACCGCCGTTGCCAAGCGGTCAGTTTATACGAGTTTGGATCGCCTACATCGACCCTGGTCATCAATGCATGTGGTCGACCACCGCTTAGTCTCTGGGCGCTGGTACGTCCGTCGACGGTATACTCGTGGTACACCCTTGATACGGTTGTACTCAGGAACCTTAGGGTTCTTACCACTTGGGCGATAGAATGATCAATCTGTCTTACGCCGACACAGCGTCCACGATCAAAGTCGCTCAGATCACGACGTGTACCTATGTTCGTTGATTACGGTACACAGTTTCGAAGCCCTGCTGTCCACATATTTATCGCCTGCGTTTGATTTGGATCTGTTTCACTCTAAGCGGGGATTCCCATGTCAACTGCCCATCACCCTTATCTCTAATGTTTCGTCTACTGAGTATACACTGAAGTGCCAGAAAAACTGGTACAGACGAGCTTATGCAAAATGCATAGCAACGTCCCCTATGCGCGTACTCGGTTGCGTCCGCCAGTGCGTCTATAAAGCGATAGACATCTTTGCCAGCTGTCAGAGCTGTTTTCGGCATGAGAATGACAAGTAATAACGATTTAAGCGATTTTCAACGCGGTGTCATAGTTGGCGCTCGTCAGATGGGCCATGGTATTTCGGAGGTAGAAACGAAGTTTGGATTTTTCATGGACGACCATTGTAAGAATGTATCGTGACTACAAGAATTCCGGCAAAATCTCCAACCTACGATTCCAGTGTGGCCGTAAAAAATCATTGGGTGAACGTGACCATCGTCGGCTGGCAAGAATCCTTTCACGCAACACTCTCGCAGGTATCATCGGAATACAATGCCGGAGCCTCACCAAGCATCAGCGTCAGGACTGTGCAACGTACCCTGCACGATATGGGCTTTGGGAGCCGAAGCCGAACTCGAGTCCCCTTGATGGGCGCACGACACAGAGCTATTCGCCTCGCTTGGGCACGGCAACACCGCCACTGGACACTTGATGACTGGAAACAAGTAGCCTGGCCTGACAAGTCGCGTTTCCAACTGTATCCAGCAGATGGAAGGATTCGTGTGTGGCGCAAACCCCATGAAGCCATGGATCCTGCCTGTCAACAGGGAACTGTACCGGCTGGTGGGAGTCTGTAATGTATGGAGCGTGTTTAGCTGGACGTCACTGGAACCCCTAGTACGTCTACAGACGTCTGTGACCGGCCAACGCTATGTGCTCATCCTTTCTGACGAGGTACACCCGTTCATGTCCTGCATTCATGAAGATTGGTTGGGCCTGTTCCAACAGGACAATGCACCTCCACAAGTGTCGGGACGCCACATTATGGTTACAGGAACATTCACCTGAGTTTGAGGGTTGGCATTCCCCCCAAGTCCCTAGATCTGAACGTGATTGAAGACATTTGGGATACCGCCATGCAACGCGCTATCGAACACAGGAATCTAAGACCTCGGAATACATCCGAATTGTGGAACGCTTTGCAAGAAGAATGGTGTGCATTGCCTACAGTATATTTCCAGAAGTTAGTGGAGTCCATGCCCCGTCGTATTTTCTGCAGTACTACGCTCCCGTGGAGTACCGGTTTTTCTGGCACTTCAGTGTATATCAATTTAGATTTTTTTGAGTTCATCTTTAATTCCACTTCCTTACACTTTTCAACAAAGTTCTTGAATCTTGCGCTGCAGCTCAGAGAAAATGACTATAGCAAAATGAAGTGGTGTTATACTATCGCCATTTATCACAATATTACATTTTCTTCTGAGTTCAACGATTGAAAGATATTCTGCAATGTGTAGTAAAAGAGAATCCATGGTACGTAACAAACATAACTTTGGTGCATAGTGGATTTAAAGCCACTAGTTTAATATAAAGTTGTAATCTAACCACTGCGTACGCGGTACGAAAAAACATGATCGATATTTAGAAATGTAAACTCTAGCTGTGAGATAATCTGCTAGGGTGACAAAAATACGTAGTTGAAGCCAGATTAGAAAAAAAGTTATCTAGTCAAAAGCAAAAATAATTTTCTTAGGCGCTGGTTTTAAGATCAAAGCAATGGGACTGTATAATGAATCAGTGAAAAAATATTGAAACGAAGGAAGCGATATTTCTTGTTTGTTAAATGGCTAATTCACAAGAAAAAGTAAGGACATGTTTACTGTTTATGTCTTTAATGAATAGCCAGCGTGTTGCAAAATTTACACAGATCTTTAATGGAAGAAACAATTATTCATTTACTTCTAGTACGCGCTAATTTCCTGTAAATTTTTAAGTAAACAGCTTGTTTCATATACTCTAATTTAACTTTCCGTTTTGGTTCCTGTTATCTTAAGTAAATTTGGTTCATTCTCCCTAAGCATGTTATTTTTCTCTCTCGCTGAATGTTTTTATGGCAGTTTGGCTTAAGATTAAAAGTTGAAACATGTATGCTAACGCGACTGATAAGAGTGACATTTATGAAGCAGCAGGGCTCTCGTTAGAAATCGGCTAGATTACAAAATCGTTGTAATTACGTTGGTGAGAGATGTTGAGAGAGCTTAGCGTGCCTGTTAACAATTAATCCTTTCACGTTGAATTTTATTCTTCCCTGATATTGAAGCCTTAAATTGCTGTTGAGTTCGTAATACTTGAGAACTATTCTATATATTGAGTATGTATTCCAGTTTGACGTCCAAGTACTACAGGATTGCGTACGAAGTGAATTTTTGTTGTTGTGCTGAATGCATATCAAGGACCAATAAAAAGTTAAATTCGTAGACTTGACTATTTCGTCCATTAGTGCTTTTAAGTTCTTAATTAGGTTTTCAATTAAGCTACCCAGAGCACGACTTGACTTTACGGAACGTTTCAGTTCGGAGAATATTTACATTGAAGTAATTCTAGTGTTTTGGTGTAATATAGATAATTAACAAATGTCTCCAACCGGATACACTAAAAACATTACAAGCTCTGTACTATCTACATTGAAAATTCCGGGAAAATTTTATTGCATTATTTTAACTTTCGAAATATTAGTGCTAATGATCGTTCTTTCACAACGGGGAAAAACCTTTTTTTCCCTTTTAGTTTCTTTTACAGAAGAGATATTCGAAAGGTGGCAGAACTGCTGTAAATAATAAGACTTGACGCTGTGACAACATATCACAACTTACTGTGACGATGATGACCTCAGATCGGGAAAACAGAAACTGGATGCGAGTTAAGAGTGATTCTTTTTCCAATTTTTAGCTTTTATAATCCCCCTGGGATGCTGAGCACAAGAGTGAGTCAGTTTTTTTCCCAAGTGACGGCTATAAACGAGTCAGGATTTATTGCATCAGATTGAAGGCAGCTTTACTCAACGGCACTTTTTCTTTCGCCACAAAGATATTCCTTTGATTCTGTCAATACATCCACCCTCTGGTCAAGCTCCTGGGAAAACGTTGGTTGCTGAAATTCAGTCTCTAAATTCTTATCTTTTATGTTTTTATTTTATCAACTCGAGTAAAGCCATTTGGATTTCAACGTTTGTGTATTCAAGCTTCCTCTAGTTTCAGATAGATATCTAGAACTTTTATTATAGTGTATATGGATGGTAAGGTAGTTTTTATTCACATCGGATGAATCTCCTTTTATTAAATGTTTTCATTAAGGAACTGCGTGTGTAAGAATTAAACATTCGAAAAGCTGGTTTCCTTTCATTTGACTTGAAACTTCATTTAACTTGAAATCATTTTTAATAACAAAATATTTAGTTTTTGGTAACACTTTGCATTTAAATTTTAAACCATCTGCTCGTGCAATTTCATATATTCTGGTTTATATTCCTTTTGCAATAATTAAAATTAAAGTTCATGTATTAGTAACAATTAATTAAATCGTGGATGCTACGAATTTAGCAGGTCATTGCGGCTTTAGCACATTTTCATTAATGAGAAGTTTTCGTATGAAATATATGATATATATATAAGGTTGTCGGAAAAGTCATGACGTATTTTAGCCATGTTTTGCAAAGGTCATTAATTGATAGAAAGAACAAAGTTCAATCAATGATATAATGCCCGTTTTGTTCGATAACCTTTTGCCATCTTTCAGTGAGCTGCAGAATACCTCGTTCATAGAAGGACCTGTCTTTCGTGGCGAAAAACTGTACAAGGTGCTGATTTACAGCCTCATCTGAATTGAACGTTATACCACGCAAGAACAGTTGAAGAGAGCGAAAAAAGTGCAAGTCTGATGGCGCAAGGTCAGGCAAGTATGCTGGGTGTGGCATCGCATTCCACCCAAGCTCCAATAATTTTTGGCGGGTGATCAAACTTGTGTGAGGTCTCGCGTTGTCGTTATGGAACACAACACCTTTACGATGAACGAGCTCTGGACGTTTCTGGATGATAGATTCGTTCAAACTGTCCAATTGCCGACAGTACACATTCGAATTAATTGCTTGGTTCCGTGGTAGGAGCTCGAAAAACACGCCACCTTTAAAATCCCACCACACGGAGACCAAAACCTTCCGCTGATGAATGTCTGCTTTGAACGTCGTTTGAGGGAAAGCAGCACGTCGGGACCAAGACCGTTTGCGCAGCACACTGTTGTACACAATCCCCTTTTCGTCACCAGTTATCAATCGCTTCGAAAAAGGATCGGTTTCCTCACGTTTAATGAGCATATCGCAGATATTTATACGCGCCGTCAATTGAGCTTCTTTGAGTTCATCAGGAAACCCCACATCGAGCTTGCTTACGTATCCCAGATTTTTCAGGTGGTCGTGAACGCTTGAATGATGGATTTGTAATGTGTCTGCAATCTCTCGTGTCGTGTAACGTGGGTTTGACTCGATCAATACCTTGATTTGGTCGTCATCAACCTCGTTGGGCTTTCCGGACCGAGGAGCACCGTTGAGGTCAAAATCACCAGCACGGAATTTTGCGAACCAACGCTGGCACTGACGTTCTTGTAGAGCAGCATCACCGTACACTTTATGTAAATTTTCACAAGCTTGACGCACGTTCTTCCCTTTACGGAATTAAAACAGTAAAATATGGCAAAAATGCACAGTTTAGTCTTCCATCTTCAACTTGATGTCAAATCTCCGTAAGTCAACCAAATCGCTCACTATTCCTTTTAGACTACTAGCTAGAACTAGCACTTGTCGAATGCCATAGCGATAACACCAAGAAGGACACGAGATAGTGCATGCCTCTAGTACTTTCAAAACCGCCATCGGGTGCCAAAATACGTCATGATTTTTCTGACAACCCAATAGTTATATGTCTAAAAGAAGAAAAGTAGTCAAATGTGGCCGGAGTTTATATTCATTATCCCTCACTTTGGGTAGTTCTGCCTCAAATGGTAGAAAGAATTTGACATAGTTATATAAATTTGTGTAAAAATGAGATAAAATATAATTATGCCATTTATGGGGAATATTTTCATTCTTGCGCTGTTTTTTGGATATCATCAAAAGTCATAAACACTTTCAAACGTACGTAGATTAATATCTTCTGCTGTAGGAATTGTTCTTATGTGTTTGAACTTTCACACATTTTACAATTTGGTGAAAACATTTGCGACAGTCCGGTATTTTAGACTTAATTGTTTTCAATTCCTATTCTTCAGCGTATTTTAGTTTTTCAAGACTGCGGGTTATACAATTGACTAACACTGTCACGCTATATTCATTCCGGAGTTGCAGTAAGCACATTTCTAAAACATTTCATGAAGTATATCATCTAAACCCCAACGCATGACTACGATATCAACCATATACACTGCTGGCCACCCAAAATGCAACACCAAGAAGGACACGAGATAGCAAAGCCAGATATATATATATACTGGACACATAACAACAGATACAAAGATGAAACGATGGAGCTTACAGGTCCGTGCAACATGCGAAACACGCAGACATCAGTAGTTCGTGTGTCCCCCATGGCTGGCAATAACGGCCGCTACACGCCGCGGCATCGAACGAAAGAGGCTTTCGATGTGGGCTTGGGGTATGTCGGTACAGGCTGCTTCCACACGTTGCCACAATTCATCAGGCGTAGCTGCGTGTGGTGCTTGCGGGCCACTCGGTTGCCGATCAGTGACCAGAAGGGTTCGATAGGCGACATATCGGGAGAACAGGCAGGCCACGGCAGCAGTGACACTTGGTGGACCGTGAAGAACTGTTGCACGATGCGTGACAACTGCGGGCGCGCATTGTCCTGTTGAAACGTGGCCGTTGGCAGGTCCTGCACGTAAGGGAGGACTACAGGCTCCAGAACGTCGGAGATGTAGCGGTGGCTGTTGAGTGTACCGGCGGTGCGTACTAGAGGAGTGTGGGTGTCATATCCAATTGCGCCCCAAACCATAACACCAGGCGACGGACCAGTATGGCGATGCATAATGCAGGCATCATACAGTATCTCGCCGCGGTGCCGCCACACGCGGTTCCGACCATCATGGTGTTACAGGCAGAAGCGGGATTCGTCGGAGAAGACAATGTCGTGCCATTCCGTAGTCCAGGTGCGGCGTTCAACGGCCCACGGCCGCCGCAATCGCCGGTGGTGTAACGTCAATGGTAATCGGAGCAATGGGCGCCGTGCGACAAGTCCCCGCTCCTACAGACGACGTCGAACGGTACGTAATGAGACAGGTTATTGTGCAACACACCCTATTCCTGCGCTAACGTTCGTGATGTGGCGGTGCGAGCCGTCAATGCCCGCCGCACAACATGCCGGTTCTCTCGTTCGGTGGTGTTCCGCGGCTGCGGCAATCGCCCACGTCGGTCCGTCCGTCCCTCCTGCACCCACCTAATCCATACACGCCTTACTGTGGCTGGATGTCGTCCCACACGGGCGCCGATGTCTCAGTTCGATAAACCGCTCTTGCGATAAGCCACTATTCGTACACTGTCGAACTCCGAAACGTGCTGGAATGACTGCTGTATTCTGCGACGAGGTATCAGGAACCTTCCCACGCACAGGTCCGGCAACACAACCAACACACTTCCACTGCTTACACACCGCCTTCTGTGCACCCTTCTTATAGTGTTTCTCTGTGGCGTGCCGGGCGCATATGATTTGCACATGCCCCGCAATGCTAATCGTTTGCATGTCCTCTCGCGGACAACGCATGCTGCGAATTTCAGGCCAATCGGATGCTTCGTTCTTGGTGTTGCATTTTGGGTGGCCAGCAGTGTATTTCGCTCTAGACAAATCATTATTTTTATCGCAACCTCAACTTTTGATACCAATATATTTTTTCTATGATAAAATCAGATGACTGAAATTTATTGTACTGTATTTAAAACACACTCTCATCAATCCAGTTTCATGCATTGTGGCAAAAAAATAAAAAATAATTATTGAAAATATTTTTTCTTATATGCTACTCTTTTCCGCAAATGTGCATTTATTTCGGTAATTCAAATAATTTTCAGTGTGTTTGTTATTAAATTAATATGATTTCGTTCTGATAAAACGCAGATAGCATAAAAAAGAGAAATTTTGTTTCCTAGGTTGCAAATGAGTCCCTGTTAAAGAAATGGTCGGAGCTACGGTCAAATTAAGTGCGTGTTCTATAACTTGTACGCTGGGCGTAACAAGAAATTTGAATAAAAAACACTGTTGATAGGATGTTCAGGAGAGAAGTTAGCGTTTATAATGATGAGACATGCAACTCATCGATCCGTTCTCAAGAGTGTGTTTATGCAACCTTTAGGCATTGCACGCTAAAAAGTGAGACTAAGAAAAGTAACCATGCTGGGTCTGATATTTATCATCGTATGCTTTTGTAGAGAGGCAAACAGGCCGAAAGGTAAAAGCCCACACACAAAGAATCATTAAAAATTTACTTTTGCGTGTTATGATAGCGTAGATTATATAAAAAGCGTTTTGCGCACTGAATATTAAGGATATACATTAGGTTGTCTCTCGTCTTTTCAACGATTTTGTAGATTTCCTATTCTTTTCACTGTACTACTTGCGCGGAAACATGATATCAGTTTTTCTAAGAGTTATGCAAAAAAAAAAAAAAAAAAAAAAAAAATGGGTATTTTCAGTAAACATTTTAACGCTTTAACAGGCTGGAACGAATTAACTCGGAGTAAGCAAAATGGGCTGAAACCAGATTTATTCGCTGTCTAAGAAGTGGACCTAACGCAGCTGGAACGAACGTTTTCATTCAAAGGTGTCATTTAGGGGGATGATTAATCCTAATCCTTTCTGACTGATTATGTGCTAAAAGAGCTATAACAATAGCATTGTTTCTATTATCGCTGGTTTCTATTTACCAGTGGCATGATGTCAATGTTATATGAACTAGTCCTTTCCCAAAATTCCTTGGGTGATGGAGCAAAGAATAAAGGGAGCGCTTATCATCTGAGATAGGCTTATAGCCGGTACCGCTCAGATAGAGTGTGGAAAGGAATTTGTTTGCGGTGGCTTTTGTGACGTATATTCTAAATTAACTTTCATTTTTAGTTTCTTTCCCTAAGTAAATTTTGAGTTTGTTCTGCTTATACTTTCAAACTTAATGTGACATATTCTTCCTCAAACGAGAATACGGTTGGCAACACTTTTGAGGTCAGAGTGAACGTGACGCATGAATGTATGAGATAAGAACGATAGATAAAAACAACGAGATAACAGTTGCTCGTGTGTGGTGGATAGGTGGACATGTGGCTATGTGAATTACGTTATACCTTGAAGTGTGATATCTGATCTATTGATATAATGCTGGAATAAAGCCAATTCCCGTAAGTTGATTTCTGTTTAATGATTCGTCTGGCCGTAAATATTCATTTAGGAACTATTTCATCGTATGCTTATTTAATGATTTAGAAATAACGTAAGAAGAACGACAAAATTTCAGCACGAAAAGAAATTACGTTATACTTTCGTAAAACCTAGCTTCTGTTCGGGGAGGAAAAAAAAAATTGGGCATCATTTAGTTCAGGTACATCGACCGCTTAAAAGGTTAAAGTTGAATTATCCACCCCAGTATGTGAGTGACCAGAAGTGCAGGCTTCTCTGGCAAATAATCCGAGTTGGGTTAAGAATGTTGTTTCGGATGAGGAATGAATATAATGTTTATTCTACAGGTCTGGTTGTATTCCTTTTAAGGTCACTGGTACCAGTGACCTTAAATCTCGGACGGACGTCTCCCTATAGCCCTAGATCAGGGATAGGGAACCTTTTTATATTGGAAGGCAGCATTAATTTAGCTGTAATCTGACAAGGCCTCATTTAAGCAACTTCAATTAGATATACTTCGAAATGTACATTATTTTGTAAAAACCTTACTATGTACTGACTAACTTAAAAAAATGAAAACAAAATTATTAATTCTAAAGTTAACAAACCTTTTAGTGACTTTGCTGTGATTGCCTTTTGTTTGAAATATTTGTAACCTTTAGGGCGTCTTAGTTTGGGTTAAATAGGACAATGTAGATTCGCAGCAATAAGTAGTGGAAAAGCAAGAAAGAATTTTTCGTGCATGTTACCGAAGGCGGGATTATTCTACTGGCTTTTTCCATATTTCAAATGGTGCTTTCTTAGCGTCAAATAAGGACTTTAAAATGTCATCTTTTCAGAGCGCAATCAATTCCACCTGTAGTTCTTTGGGAGCTATAGAGCAAAATCATGAGCGTAGCAGGTGCCAAAGAAGCCCTTATGACTTACTAATGTTTTAATTGTGGCCGTCAGTCGGGGAACATTATTTCATTGAATCTTCATTTATTTTTTGGTATTTTAAATACGGTCATTTTAAGATTAAAATAAAAATAATAAAAGACGAACAAAAACATGTTTATAAAAATTAAAGGATCTGTTCTGCAAAATTTGGAATTAACTCAGAAGGCCGCACTTAATGGTGTATAAGGCCGTAAGTTCCCCACCCGTGCCCTAGATACACCCGGGAGCTGTTAACTCCGAACAAAAAACTTCCTGTGCTTGTAAATATCAAAAAGTGAACAGATAAGGAGCAACAGAAATTAATAAGAACAAAAATATTTCAATGAAGTTGTTTTTAATATGAAGAATTGAAAACTTCTTTAGGTCATCAGCGATAAAAGCAGCAAATAATATTTTCGTGTTTTTTTTAGGGGTTTATGGTGAAGGCTTAGACGCAGAGCTTCGAGAGGAGACGCATTAGGAATGATGTCGTGGGAGATCTTCGAACCATTCAAACAAAGAGCCAGCCGATTTTGGAGGCGCTCCAACGGAGCGGTGTCTTCTGACCATTCGACCGAGATGGGTCCGGGTTCGAATCCCGATGAGGTGTGGATGTTGTGTTTGTCTTCGGCATTGACTCTCTCCCTTCCTTGCAACTAGTAGCCCTAAATGTGGGATGGGTGACTGCTTATAGCCCATACAGTTGCTCATGGTGGTGATTAAACAAACAAACAGAAAACAAATTTGGATGGGGGGATTAACGACCGCAATGAGCAACTCAGTGGACAATAAGCAATCTCCAGTCTCTATTTTGGGACCAGTTTAGTCCCCGATGTGGAAGGAATTAGTGCCCTATGGCAGGCACACCGTCCATGCCTCACCCGGAATTAGAGACTCAAAGCATTCTCGAACGAACTCTAACGTAAGAAGCCAACGCTTCGAAACACCTCGTTGGCCTTTTCAGGGCCTACCTACCCTTACTCAAATATGCGAAAATTAATCGGCAGCCCATATCGCATTTCTGCCAGCTCTTTCTAGGATTCAGGTAGGAATAAGTGGCTTCCTAGGTGAGAGACACTGAAAATATAAAATAATGACAAGAAATGACAGCGAAAGACAAACTGATATTATGACAATTTATACTGGTATTTCTATCCAGTTTCTAATGTTGTTAGCGGTAATTGCTCCTCACACCCAGCTTAATAATACATCGTCTCAAAAGCTGAAAGAATTCGTTAGTTATAAATATCTCTGAAAATTGTATCGACTCTCCTCTTTCACAAATCAGAGATACTCTTCATCAAATTTTCCTTGAAGTAATCCTTATCGTCCGTTCTACGTAGAGCGTACATCTCCCAGTTTGAGAGATTATAATATTAACTTTTTGATATCAATGGGGATTATTGAAAAAATATTATGGTGATATACTGTATGTTTTAAAATAAAGATTTATGTACGACATATCATGTGTTACGTAAATTATAGAATTCATGAAATCCAAAAGAATTGATAGCAGATTGTGAAAATACTCACTGTATCCAGAATTGCAATGCTATGAAAAACAATGAGACAAATCATTCATATTAAAAACTAAACTGCTTACGAAATTTTCACTTACCACAAGCTCCTCTGTAGACCATTGTTATAATCTTCTTCGCCAGACATCCAATTCTTCTCATTTCGCATTCATTGGGATAGGTTTCTCCGTCGGTACCACATACTGGCCTCATAACCGGTTCGCAGCTTGATGGGCATTGACAAGAAGCTATTCCATACCGGTCGATGTCACATTCTTGTCCAGGTCCACACTGTAGGTTCTCACACGGATTGGCACCTTGGGTTAACATGCGGAATGCTACAATACAGCTAGGAATATCCTTAGGAACATCTTATTTTATACACTTAAATAAAACTTTTGATGAGAAGAAAGTGGAAGTGCTTTTATAAAGTTTTAAAGGTGCTCCAGCTCACAGAAAGGTGCATTTATACCTTACAAAGGTGCTTTTAGGCTTGAAATTACAGAAAAATTCAAAACTTTATTTAAGCTAAACAGCCATAGCAAGTAATCACAAATACAAACGTGTTATAAAAGAACATACTTCAAATACTGTGCAAGAGTACGATAAAAGTGTAACAAATTTATTTTATATGATAGTTTAACATTACTTTTCTGTTATTTAAGAAAAGTGTGCCATATATCTAATATAACTTTCCTTTTTAGATCCTGTATCATTGTATTGGGTTGGAAAGGAAGTAATTTCTGCAAATGCAAGGCAACAGAAACCAGTCCAAAATGAAGTCGCCATCGTTTGCCATGACCTGCTCCCATCGTCTGGGTAGCAGTTGGATACCATCCCTGCAGGATTGTGGAGACTTGGACGCAAGAAGTGAATTACTGCGCGTTCGACATCTTCTCGGTTGGGTCACGCTGTTCATCCAGGAAATGCTGTAGAGATCGGGAAAGGTGGTACTCGCTTGAAACAATGTCCTGGGAATAGACTGGGTGCGGCAGCAGCTCCCAGCCCAAGTCCCTGATTTTGTGACAGGTGACCCATGCTGTGCGAGGTCTCTCTCCATCCTGCTGTAGGAGAAACGCCCTTGCGGTTCAGCAGTGCTGGTCGTTTCGAAGTGAGCGATGCGCGCCGATTGTCGAGCTGTCTGCAGTACACATCGGCGGTGATAGTCCGACAGCAGCTCAAAAAACACGACACCAAATACACAACAGGACCTTATGCGGGTGTAAGCCGACTTTGGGGGTTTGTACGAACTTCTGTTTTGGGTCAAACCACCGTTTCCAGACGATGACATTATCATACAGGACCTATTTGACGTCACCTGTCACAATGCGGTCAAAGAATGGTTCAACTTGGTCACGTGCAAGCAGGGAATCGCATGCACCCATGCGATTTGCTTTCTGCTCAGCTGTGAGTTGATGGGGCATCGAAACTCCCCTGTTGTGCATCTTCTCAAGTTGACCCAGGTGAGAGATAATGCTCGTGTGGGTAGTCCCCAGCTGTTCGGCCAACTCGTTAGTGGAGACCGACCCACGTGGTCACATGTAGGTCGGTCTCCACTAACGTCTGCATCATGTCCATATCCACTGTTGCGGGTTTTCCGGCATTGGGACGGTAGGCCAAAATTTCCCTCTTGAAACCGTTCGGACCAACGACGGCACTGACAAAGTGATATGGCATCGGGATGTACACTGGTAATGCTTCTTACAGCACTTGCAAAGGTGCTACCGCGACGAAACTCATACAGCACGAAATAGTGGATGTGCTCCTCGTGCACTTCCGTATTGGATGGCGCTTACACTCTTCGACATCTCAGGGCTAACTGCTACTGGCTTCAGCCACCTACCTGTGATGTCATGCCGGTGTACTATGCAATCTCAGGGACCAATGTGCGTCGTAGCTGGGGCTTCGACTTCGGGTACCTCGTCATCCGACATTACTTTCTTTCGAACCCAATACATTTTGTGTGTATGTCGTTTATACTCATGTAAACAGTTTCTAACTTAACGCTACATTTCTATTTCGAATGAATGTCTGATGGCAACCTGAATTGAGGTCAGGTGTAGAATGACTTATGAGTTCAACATAGATAAGTAATATGTTTAGAATGTATGTTAGGTGGCTTTCGAGCTGGGTAGCGTTCTAACTGGCTTTGGTTAGATGCTTTCTAACTGATTTCTGTCAGAGTGTTGCTTCTTGCAGGATGCATTCTTCTGTTTCAGGTTAAAAGTTTTGAGATGCTAGTTAGATATCTTGAGTCCCTCGTTTTGAGGATCGAGTTGGTTAGGAGTTGATTGTTATATTGCTTTGAGATTACAGCACTAATCTGTTACCAAGTTTATCATACTTGAAGAGTGTTTTACGCTACAAGTGATATAACTAAGTGTGCTAATCCTTAAAGTGACCAGTTTTGATATTCATAAAGACGTTGAATTTTGAATAAGTACAGACCTGTTATTTAAATTGCCTTTAATCAATAAGTGCGTAATTAAGAAAATATATATGTTTGTAGTTAATTATGTGTAACTATGCTTGAAAAGTTAGTTTCGCTAGAACATTATATTAGGTGACTCAGAATACTGTTTTAACTGAAATGTTCCGAAGCGATTACATCATATTCATGATAGCTGAACACCAATATCAGTACTTCTTAATTACACACTTATTGACTAAACGGTTAGTTAAATAACAAGTCTCTACTTATTCAAACTTCAACGTCTTTTTAATCATCCAATACAGGTCACTATATGGATTAGAATACTCAATCGTTGCATGGAACACTCTTCAATTATAATAAACTTGGTGAGAGTTTAATGCTGTGATCCCAAAGCAATAGAATAACCAACGTCTAACAAAAACGAGCTTCAAAGCGAGACTCAAAACATCATTACCTTTATGGATGGGATTTTATCTAGGCCTTTACAAGACCCCCTTTGCAGACTGGTGCTCAATTCTTGCCACACGGTTTCTAACATCTGCGGAGTTTGCCTGTCTCATGTTCGACCGGATGGTAGCGGATACCACTTTTTTGGATCGATGGCTATTCACAGACGATGCTGCATTTCATACGAGCGGAAGAGTGAATACGCACAACGCTATTATTTGAAGTACCCAGAATCCCTATGCTATTTATACGAAGTGGAAATATTAAGCCCTAAGGTAAATGTGTGGTGCGGGTGAGTCGTCACCAACTGTACCGTCCTTGATTTCTTCTCTGAGGACACTGTACAATCAGGACCATACCTGGGCATGCTACCCGATCTTCTTGGTACCACAAGTGGATAGCGATGTCATTTTACAGCAAGACGGGGCTTAACCCCACTGCTCCCTGGAAATCAGGAACTTCCTCAACAACACATTCACTGACAATTTGCGTGGACGCGATGGCACTATTCCTTGGCTTGAAAACTCCCCGGACTCCCTCACTTCGATTTCTTTGTGTGGGTTTTTGTGAAGAACATCGTCTACGCTCAACTACCGCAAAGCCTGGATGACTTGAAAGTGAAAATTCCTGCATCGTCCGCACAAATCACTCCGCAGATGTTAGAAAAGAAGTGCTAAGAATTGATCACACGGTATGAAATCTGCCGAGTCCGCGAAGGGGGTCATGTAGAACCTCCCATCCATAAAGGTAATTTCTACCAAATATTGACTTATTATATCTGTTACAAGCCATACCACGGCATTTTAAAATTATTCTTACCCAAACGGAAATGAAAGCAAAAAGCAAAAAGATATGATGATGAAAAAAAAAAGATATGATCCTGATGATGCCTACTTCTCAAGAATGAGTAGGATAGAAAAGGCAACAATACGCTCTCTTGTAATTTTGGGGAGCCGTGTAGCCACAATTTATAGCAACCGGTTCCAGGCAAGGGAGACAGCCAGTACAGAAAAACGAGCAGAACATCCATGCCTCACAGGGATTTAAATTTGGAACCATCTCGGATGAACGGTCCGAAGTCAGCATTTTGCCCACTGCGCTACCTAGGGAGCTTTCTTTTGCCCTTACGTAGCACTTAACGTCTCATACGTTTTTCTAAGAACATCATTTTATAGCATAGATATTTCCGGAAAATCCTTGGTAACTTAGATAAGAATATGTTTCAGCTACGCGTCACCGGTGGCGCAGTTTTCTAAGCCCTGGCTTCTGAGGATTTGTCCGTGTTGGGTCCAGGTTCGAAACCTGGTTAGGCATGGGAGTTGTATTGGTCTTACGGCATAGGCTATTTCCTTTCCCTATAACCAGTGGCCCAAATTTGCGGACTGGCTTCTTCTTGCAGCCCATTAGTTTACTCACGGTGGTCCCCAAACAAAAAGAAAATGTCTCATAAATATAAATACAACTATGTTAAGTAGCCACATGCAAATGAGGTGTACAAATTAGCATGTTATACGCACGCGCGTGGGCCGTAATTCGGTCCAGCCTACAAAAGACAGCGGACCTGCCGTCAGACATTCATTTGCCGAAATGCCACGCAACAGTCAACTTTCTGGTGAGGAGGTGCAGAAGATTTGGAGACTGAGAGCAAATGGATTGCCTGTAGCAAAAATTTGTAAAGCCATGGGGGGCGGGCGGTCATTTATAAGACTTTATCGAAACGCGGTGTGTTAACTGCCAGAAAACGGCCTGGAAGGCCTCGAATAATAACCAAACGAGATGATCCTGCCATCATGCGCTTAGTTTCATACCAAAGGTTATCACTACATCAAGTTTCTCAGACTGTTGGTGTCACCGTCTCAAAGGACACAGTTCATCGACAAATAAAGGAAAGTCGCAACATTGTGCTCCGTAAAATGCGCAGTCTGCCACACCTCACGCGGCGCCACAAGGAAGCTAGATTGTTATGGGCAAGCAGCCACATGCACTGAACGGACGACTGGATCACAACTATTTTCTCCGATGAGAAAAAGTTCAACCTGGACGGCCCTGACGGTTGGAACTGCTATTGGCATGATTTACAACGCGATCCACGCACCCTCTGCAGCAGACAGAAAGGAGGGGAATCTGTGATGGTCTGGGGAGCTTTTGCATTCAATGGGACAATAGATATCGCTTTCCTGCAAGGCAGGCAAAACTCCGTAACGTATCAGGACATACTCAGCAGCCACCTTCTACCGTTTGCCGAAACTCTAGCGGGTGTTGATTATCTGTTTCTGCAAGACAATGCCTCTATCCATCGGTCTGAATCAACGAAAAGCTGGTTTAACACTCATTATGTGACCGCAATGGATTCGCCAGCCCTCAGTCCAGATCTGAACCCTATCGAGAACCTCTGGGGTATCCTCACTCGTGATATGTATGCGAATGGACGGCAGTTCTCAAGTGTGGTGGCATTGAAAGAGCAGATTGAACGAAGCTGGTACGCACACCGTATAGAACACCTACATCACTTGGTGGATAGCATGCGCAATCCGGTTTCAGTGTTATTTAGAACAACGGCTCCACTATTCGTACTGAAGGTGCTCAGAACTAGTAAGTCTTTATATTTTTGAAACAGCGTATTTCTGTTTTTTTCTTGTACTTGGCGTTGAAAATGTTATGTTTCCGTCAAACTATTTTGCAGCTGCGTGTCCTATGCTATTTGTGCTATAAATATGAGGTGTACATTTTAGCTCCTTGTTTTTTCTTTTTTATTGGAAAATTTGTTCTGTCTCTATATTTATGCGACGCACTATATAAGCATATACCCGTTGCGATGAACCAACTGATTTTTGCCGAGTTTTATTTTATTTTGGTTTGATGTTACTGTTTCAGATATCATTATTTCGTTCAGTGGCCTGTTTCAACTTTCATGACATGAGTTCTCAAAAATGCTGATACGGTTTAAATGTACAGTTTTCAAAGCGATAATTATCATACATTGTCAGAGTCTAATAGATTGGCTTTATGAATTTAGCATGTACAGTAGTATGTTTCAGTGAAAGGCATCAAAAATGATTTGACATCTGCACGTAAAAAAGACTGCACCTTCTCCCCAAAATGAAAGAAAATTCTGGAACACAAGATAAATGTTTACGTTTCGTATACTTCGATTTAATTTTCGATAGTAGAATGTTTTGTGGTACCGTTTCTCGCGGGTAAGCTAATAAAAGATGCACATCGAAGCTGAGGTATTAAAAGATCGATCACAGAATAGCAAAAAAAAAAAAAAAAAAAAAAAAAAATGCCACTCTCGTGTTTTCGCGGATAAATTTGCACACAAAGAACTTTAACATTGGGAAAATAAATGTGAGATTTTAGAAAACAAAGATTTCTTCCGTAGCAAAAAGATTAATTTAGCGAACTATTCTACAGGAGGAAATGTAATCGTGTATCTCTGTCCGACGTATACGGTAATAAGATCGCAAAGTTCCTCGAGTTTCAGCAAAAGGCAAATTGACCGTTATTAAATGTTCGCGAGACTTTCTTTATGCCTCAGGAGGTTTCGTCATAAAAGAAGAAAGGATGAAGCTTGAGAAAATTAATTGCGATTGCAAACAATACGATTGATTTGCATAACGACTTGTTCATGAAATTAAATTTCGGAACAATGAAATGCCAGCGTAAATATCAAAATGATATGAAGATCTGTGACCCCTATACACGAGGAAACATTCTATGCAGATAGGGTAATCTCCTTTTCTTATTAAAACATGGTAAATTTCCGACGTGCAGCTCTTTCAGACCGTTACGTAAAATGTTTCTGTTTTCGTTTTATTTGATCATATAATATACGGGTCCTTCGCGAACGATCGAATATTGAATTAAGAGAAACAAAAATAAGTATTGAATACTTTTATCCTAAGATGGAAGTAAGAACACTTATCGAAAATACACTCTCTGCAAAAAAAAAAAAAAAAAAAAAAAAAAAAAAGAAAGGAAAAGAAGAAGCACCTCGAGAAAGTCGTTCGATCATGATCACACTCCGCATGAAAGTACCTCAGAGCCGAATATGCAAATGCTCAAAAAAATAACTACCAAAGACTAAATAGTGGTCGAACACAGCGCATGGGAACCGCATATCGAGGAGGGTATGTAAAGTGCAAAGCTCGCACGCAGGGACAACTGTGGGAGCGGATTGGTGGAATTACCCTCAAGACCTGTGAGGATGCATCGACGTCGGATCCGTGCAAGATACGAGCAGTTGATCGAATTAGCGAGAGGACGTATAATTAGGCTGAGAGTGGCCGGTTGGTGAAGTCGCCTTATCGCCAGACACTTGCCTTGGAGCGACGCAGCAATCGGACATTGTTAGTACAAGAAGGTACAACCCAAAGGCATGCGGGCAGTGGATGGCCGAGGACAACGACAGAGCGCGAGCATCGAGGGATTATGAGAGCTGCACGAATAGAACCGAATTCGTCGCCATCAACCATCCGTGGCCATCTTGCAACGTCTTAAGGTACGGAATGGCCAACCGGACCGTTGCCAGACGACGAGCGGCTCGTGGACTACATTCGAAGAGGCCATCCCACCGCCTAGCCCACCACTAACCAGCGAGCGTCGTCGGCACCGGTTGCAGTAGTGTCGGGCCGGATCAACGTGAAGTAGTGTCCAGAGTGGCGTTGTGTTGTCTTCTTTTTCTTTCTTTCTTTTTTTCAATTGGGGGTTTAACGACTACCATGTGCAACTCAATGGGCCATAAGCAGTCGTCCGTTCTTAATTTAGGGCCACTGGTTCTGGGGAAGGGAGAGAACCAGTGTCGTAAGACAAAATCAACTTCCATGCTTCACCGGGATTCAAACCTCGATCCATATCGGCCGAATGATCATAAGTCAGCTCTTAGACCACTGCTCAACCGGGGCGGCCATGTTCTCTTCAGTGACGAGTTTGCCCTTGGCACCCATGACTAGCGCATACGTGTCTGGAGACCAGCTGGCCAGCGCATGTATCCTGCCTTTACTGTGAAGCGACACGCCGCTCGCACACCAGGACTGACTGCCTGGGGAGCCATATTCTACGATAGCCGGAGACTTAGGTGGTCCTCCGTACCACCGTCATGGCTCAACTGTGAGTCCACGATATTCTACAACCTGTTATGTTGCCATACCTGTCGCAGCACCATCGAGCAATTTTTCAACAGGATAATTCCCGGCCACACACGGCACGACTTTTCCATGCCTGCCTCGGTAATGACGACACCCTTCCATGGCCAACCCGATCGTTAGACCTCTCACCAATCGAACATGTTTGGGACATGATGGAATGCTACCTACGCCCATCCCGGAATATCGGCGAACTGTCCCGCAGTTTGGGCACCATCTGGCATGTTATATCTCAGGATCTCTGAACTGTATGCCTCTATGGCACGCCGGGTAACTGCTTGATCCGAGCCAGAGGTGGCACTACAACCTACCGACTTGTTCCACTCATGTAGCGTTTTTCCAAATAAATGAACCAACTGCTCTGGAATTGCAATAATTTTCTTTCTTATACATGTACATTGCACATACCAATTTTCATCTTGATTAGATGATTCCTCCTGGATGTTTCTTATTTTTTTTTTCCAAAGTTTGTAGAAGAGTCAATATTGACGAAGTATCCGGATATTTAGATTTGGAACTCTTCCCTTTGATTTGTTTGTGTCTTACACGTATGTTACCAAACCCGCAGCCGTGATCTGAAGGGTTGCTCCAAATATCAAAATTTGTCAGAGAAAGTGCTAACCATATCAGTCTGTGATTATTGTATTAGATGTATTTCTGTTTCACTCAGATTTGACAAAACATATGTTTTTCATCATATCGGGATCAAAGCTTGCTGTGAAAATTAGAAATTAGCTAGAACTAAAAGTTATACGTTGTAATTCCCCACTTTTTTTATACATTTTAGTGTTTTACAGATTTACTGTTTTACGCGCATGGTTCAAAGATTACTTTGAAATTTAAGAGTTTGTTTTTGGATGCCTCATAGCTACGATGAGATAATGAAGAATGCTAAGAACCACTTTTTCTGAGTTTCTGACTGCACAGGGAAAGAATACCAGGTAAGCCTCTCTTTAGTTCCAAGACTACATTAATATCAATATCGAAAGTAACCATTTCTAATCACGATACCATGGTGAATTCAACCTGGAAATCTTTTCATCCCTCATACCGAATCTCCAATGATGGATATATATTTCAAGCTTATTATTTCGAACACTGCATAGATGTATCTTAGTTTGAAATACATTAATAATGCAACCACAGCGCATATGTGAAGAGCTTGTGCAATTACAGCGCATACATGAAGAGCAGTTTTACTAGATATTACCAGCATATCCACGTTCTCAACTGAGCCATAACCGCATTAAAAGTATCGATATTAACACTTATTAGGAATTTACAATACAACATTGTCCCATACTGCCAAAATTGCTTATAATGTTTTTCGGAACTAAAAATGGATATCAGAACTTAAAAAAAATTCTGAAGGGCAATCAACAGGGGACGCTGAATAAGTCATTATATGTAGCGACAAAAATATATATATATATTTCCCTAACTCTCTCTCTTCTAGTGAAACTGTTTTTTCTAAATTCAAGGAAATGTCTAAATTGTTTAAGTATTCATTGTTATAAGAATTTTTTTTTCCACTGGGAAAGATGCCAGGAGAATTGAATGTGTAAATAATGGATAATTGGAGTGTCTGGTTCGGAAGTGCAGCACTTCGTTTGAACGATATAAATAGAGAGAATGAATGATGATGCAATGTTATTCTTTGAAAACGGAAAGTATGAAAGGATCTTTTGCAAACGTGTAATGAACACTAAGAATTATGGGCGATGTGCAAACGTGTATGCTTGAATACATCTCTAAACTGCATAACTATATCGATGGAGATAAGAGCGGAAATGACAGTCGAGCGACAGTAAGTAGATTATGACGAGCGGAGTAAGTGCTAAAATAATTAATGAGCTATAATCCCATAACACTGATGGAAGGAGAGGATGCAGGGATTGATCTCGTACTTGCAGCAGCCACAGTGTGTTCAGGAAATGGGGATAGTTCGGCTGACAGGAAGCTTCCCCATAGTGCTTTAGTTATAAACTGCTCCCCGCTAGTTTTCTGATAGCTGAAATCATTTAATGATGTAATGTGGCACTTTGCCTGGACGCCGGTTAATACACAGGAGGGAAATAAACAGGCGCCAAAACGACACAGCTTGGAGTCTTTGTTTATCTCGAGGAAGAGCTCATTCTCCAATTTCGAACCAACCGTTTATGTCTTTCCATTTTCCTTTCCAATTTTAAATATGCTTTACAATGCAGAACACTTATTTGTTTGCGATGCAGTTTTAGTAATGCGCAAAGGAATATTTGATATCATAGGCATATTTCATCGGCATGCAATTTATTATATATAATTCAGATTTGCCTACAGTATTTGTAAAAATTGAGCTGGAGCTTATACATAGTATAGAAACAGAGCAAATAATAATTAACCTTTTACACAATTAAAAATGAGGAATTTATACGGAAAATTTTTTTACAAGGGCAGAAATGACCCTCTCTTTGCTGAACACTAAGTTGTGAGCAACGTAAATTTTCGAAGCCAGTTGCCAATTGCAGGGTGATAAAAATAATTTTCTACCGTTTCCTACTGGGAAATGTGTGTGTGTGTGTGTGTGTGTGCGCGTGTGTGTGTGTGATTTTGAAACTGCTATTTTAGTACAAATAATTTCTTCTTGCCAACTTTTAAAGTCCTCACCTTTACTCTCATAGAATACTAATATGAAGAATATTTATCACATTCGACTATTGATGCATTTTACAAATTGCTCATGATTTAGAATCTCATGCTAAATTATAGGGATTGCATGGCGTTTTTACCCAATTTTGCAAAAACTGAGTATTAAGATACATCTTGTTCTGTTTCAGAAGGCAAAAACATTTACCTGTCTAGATGTGTAAACTATTAATTTGAAATTTATTATACACCTTTTTGAATTGCTCATAAACGTCATCAAACTAAGGAATACGATATATTACACTGTCAGAGAGGATTTCATAAAAAAACTTTTCCTAGATAATTCATATGAAATTTCTTTTTTAGATACAAATTTAAAGTATTAGATTCGATGCAATTTGTAGAATCAAAGTATAGTGGCATTGGAAATTTGTTACTGATATTTCGTGGTAAGTTATTCATAAAGAAATTTTGCAAGAGATCACCTTTGTATTTCAGAACTGAACTAAGAAGTCTGACGATTTGTAGGCCAACTTGGATGTTCATATATTCAGAATATACTCGTATACACTGAAGAGCAATTGAATTAGAGACAGCTGGCGTTATGCAAATGTGGCGCTGTGGGCGGCCCTGTAAACGGAAACGACATGACGTATGCAGCGATCCAACAATATAAGGAGTGATGCGACGGGAATCAGTAAGAGTCGGACGCAGTATGGGTAAGACGAAGGATCTAAGCGCATTTGATCAAGGGCAAATTGTCGGCGCCCTACGAATGGGTCACTCCATCTCGGAAGTCGTTCAGGCACTGGGATTTTCACGAGCCACTGTGTCACGGGTGCACCGTGAGTACATCGAATCCGGTAAAACCATCCTTGCAAGGGCCAACTGCCGTGGACAACAGCGTGTGGATGAGCGGGGTCATCGTCGGCTAACTCGCATTGTAACAGCGGATAGACGGGCCACAGTGCAAAGAATCACTCGGCAATTTAACAGCCGGTGCACAAAAACGTATAAGCAGCCACACCATTCAGAACCATCTCCTCGCTATGAAGTACAGAAGCCATCGTCCCACAAGGGTAGCGCTGCTGACCGCACATCACAGTGTGAAAAGATTAGCATGGGCGCGGGAACATCGCCACTGGACCCTAGACATGTGGGAAAATATTGCCTGGACTGATGATTCGAGATTCACATTGGTTCATGCGGATGGCAGGATACGAGTACGGTGCAAACCACATGAAGCGGTGGATCCTTCTTACCAGCAGGGCACTCTTCAAGCTGGTGGGGGTGGCATTCTAGTCTGGGGACAGTTTACATGGACTAAAATGGGACCACTGGTACGTGTGACATCGTCCCTTACAGGTCAACGTTACTGGGATATCCTGGACGACCATTTGGTCCCGTTTGTGCGTCTTCAACATCCCACTGGGAACCTCTTCCTGCAACAAGATAATGCACCCTGCCATCTCTCCCGAATTATATCCGAATGTTTGGATGAACACTCCACCGACGTGAGCTCGCTTCCTTGGCCAGCTAGATCACCTGACCTCAATCCCATCGAGCACATCTGGGATGCCATCGAGAGAGATGTTCGAGGCTCTGACCCTCCTCCATAAAATCTTCGTGAACTGTGGGAGCTTGTTCAGTGGTCGTGGATCCGTATGGCTTCCCAACGCTTCCGGTGTCTTGTTGAGTCCATGCCGAGACGAACCGCCGCCGTCATCAGGGTGAAAGGTGGTGCTACAGATTACTAGACAGGTATCTCTAATTCAGTTGCTCTTCAGTGTTGAGCTATGCAAGACATTACGAAAAAGTATGACCAAAGACAAGAACAAATTCAATTGTGAACTAGTGAGAAAAACAATTGAAACAACTTAAGCCAGAAGAGAGCAAAGGGGTATCTCAGTAACGGAAGAAAACATATTATGGCATTGTAAAAAGAAGATGGCACTGCAACAAGAAAACGAGGCAAAATGTAGACAAAAGTGAAAGATTTCTACTCAGAACTATATGAAGCAAATGATACATCTACTTTAGACATTACGAAAGGTAACAGTACCAAAGTTCCTCCAATCCTCCAGGCAGAAGGTACACATGCAATTAAGAACATGAAACGGAGAAAAGCTCCAGGAGAAGATGTAATTAGCGTTGACATTATACAGGAAACAAGTGGAGAAATTGAAAATAGATTCGCCGAAGTCTTCACTAGATGTCTCAATGAAGGGAAGATTCCTAAGGATTGGAACAATTCTACAATGATTCTGCTACATAAAAAAGGTAACATTGAGGATCTTAGCTACTACAGGCCCATCAGCCTCCAATCAGTGGTTTACAAAATCTTACTCTTTTTTTTTTTTTTTTTTATTGTAGGTTTAACGACCACCGTGAGCAACTCAACGGGCTATAAGCAGTCGCCCGTCCCTAATTTAGGGTCACTGGTTCCAGGGAAGGGAGAGAGCCAGTGCCGTAAGACAAACACGACATCCAAGCCTCACCGGGATTCGAACCCGGACCCCTTTCGGACGAAACAAAATCTTCACTAAGGTTCTTTCACTTCGCTTGATGATAACACCGTATATAGCCCAGTCGAGAAAACATGCTGGATTTAAGAATGGCTACAGCATAGATCGTATCCATGCGCTGAGAGAACTAATTAAAAGTACGAGGGAATGTAAACTCTATTATGTATGACTTTTATCGATTATGAGAAGGCCTTTGGTTCCGTGAAACCATCAGAAGTTACAACGGCTTTGAAATCCTGCGGTATTGAAGATGCATACATTAGTATTATTAGTAACATCTTTAAAAATGCAAGTGCAAAGGTTCGGTTATTTGAGGATACAGTATCAATAAAAATTGGAAAGAGAGTGAGCCAAGATGACTCTATATGTCCCAAACTCTTTAATGCCACATTGCAAAATGTCTTTCAATCATTGAACTGGAAAAACAAAGGGATAAAGATACAATGGATATTATTTAACCCACCTTTGTTTTGCTGGTGATTTTTGCAACTTCCATTTCAGAACTGCAGAGTGTGATCCAGGAACTTGCTGACAAGAGTAAAGAAGTGGGATTAAAAATGAACTTTCAAAAAACAAAACTGATGTGCAATGCTTTTACATAAAAATGAAGATTTATCGATTGATGGGGAAAAGCTGGTTATAACCGAAACCTACATTTACCTTGGACAGCAGATATTAAGCGAGAGTTACATTGATGAAGAAATTATTCGACGTATAAAACTGGGTTGAAGAGTTTTTGGAAAAGAATCAATACAATTTTCAAGAACATTATATTATTACGTCTTAAAAGAAAAGTGTGTTTAATCAATGCATCCTTACAGTTTTTAATTATGGATCACAGACAGACATATATTCAGAGGCTGCAAGCAAGTATCTTTCTTAGAATACATAAGAAATTTATTCAGAGGCTGCAAACAAGCATCTTCCTTTAAATATATAAGAAGGATATTCACAGGCTGCAAAGAAGCATATTTATTAGAATATATAAGAAAGATATGCAGAGGCTGCAAACAAGCATCTTTCTTAGAATATATAAGAAAGATATGCAGAGGCTGCAAACAAGCATCTTTCTTAGAACATATAAGAGATACATTTGGAGGCTGCAAACATCTCAAAGAGGCGTGGAGAGATGCATGCTTGATATAATCAGGAAAGGCCACATGAGGAATACATGGATTAGGGAAATGACCAGAATTGAAAACATCATGATCCAAATTAAGGCCCTCTATCGGCAATGGGCTGGACATATTGCAAGAAGAACTGACCAGTGTTGGACAACTGAAATACTAGATTGGACACCAGAGGACAGGAAGTGATCCAGAAGAAGACCATGTGGGAAATTTGCGGATGAAATTCAAAAGAATGCTGTAGTGACTTAAAAGAGATGGGATTAATGCAGAAAGCTGTGAAAAAGACGGGAAGATTTTCATCCTGCAGTGGATTAATAATGGAAGATGATGATATACATAAAATTTTTAAAAATCCTTAGTACTGAATATTTCTTCTATGATGACTTTAGTCACTACAGCCATTCGAATTATACCATTGAAGTTTCAGGCATCCGAGATAACTTGTTCTTGATGTATTAGCTAATAAATTCAATTTAATGTTAGAAAGTTTTCGGAAAACGCATCACGTTCATTGTCGGGGTGTGTTTCCTTTTTCATTTCCTGCTTTTCCTAAGAAGATAAAGCGTGAAAACTTCATCATTCAAACGACCGCCTTCTAAATGTTTCTGTTAACGGGAAGTAGAATGTGATACTGCGTTGCTTGAGCATTCTTTTCACAATCATTCCAAAAGCGACGTTAACGTATTTAGGTCTTCTGAGCAAATAACGACGAAAATTAATTATTATTTGACGTGGATATAGGGATATCATGTCAGTGAGGTAGCTCTTGAAGTTGGAAACTACCTGATCTAATTAAGGCAATCAATAACGAAAGCCCTTTGTCTAGTAACCTTTGAAATGCAATCTTGATGCTCCTCTCGCAACTCAGAAATTTGTTTCATTTGTTATAAATTGCAACTACTGGCAAACCAATCTCGTTACAATTCAAACGTTTCTTTCAAAATCTTGCATGCAAAAATAAGTATCAATAGCAGTTAATGATGCAAATTTCTTTCTACACTGAAGTTTGTAATATTTCAGTTTAATTACCATAATTTATGTGATTCTAGAATGTAAGAGAATATACTAAGGTCCAACTGTCAGCTGATCCCAAATGGAGAACTGGAGTTTTTATTGGGCTCAACGCTCTACAGCTGCAGTCTATCACTTCTAAATAGAATAAATATGAACTCAAAATAAAAAGGAAAGCTATTTGACACAAAAAAGAAAACATAGCTAGTTCTAACGCTTTGTAGAGCGATTTAAAATCGTTTATGGAAAAGTAAAGGGAGTCATAACTCAAACCTTTATAAGGTTGGTAAATTAATGCAAATTTAAAGTAATTTATCTAAAGCAAGAATAAAAATAAATGAATTTTGCACATTCATCGCATTTATATTCCCTTCTTTTCTCATTTCTGCTTCAGATATACAATTTATCTCCCATTTTCGGTGGCCGAGTATTCTGACGCATTGGCTTCTGATCATTCATTGCCGACGGGCCAGTGTTCGAATGCCGGGTGAAGAATGAATGGTTTGCTGGTCTTACGTGCGCCTCCCCTCTCTGGAACCATTAAAACCAAATTAAGGACTGGTGACTGCTTATGTTTCCCCGAGTTCGTGGTGGATGTCGTTAAACTCGGAAAAAAGTTAGATACCGGAATTAGCCGTATGTGAAGCCGAATGCTGTGTCCGAGTAAACACGACTCAAGGGAGAACATGCATGTCATAAAACCCTGTCTGAATCTCGCAGCTTTACTCAATATTAGAAAAGGTCAAAAGTTCATCCAGTTTTGAGCTAAACATAATGTTGTGCCTACATTCTTGTGCCAAACTCTCGCCAGCGTTAATTGGGTACCGCAATGACGTGGAACAGACGACGCTAATGTCGTACATTTGTCACGGAGCCACAATGCTTTTTCAGATCAAAAGAATATGCAAGTAAATAAACGTTCAGTTTGGCGGCTCTTAATCGTATTGTTGGAAAAAGGTTAAACGCGTGGCAGCAGCAGTGAGAAAAGTTTGTGCAGTTGAAGGCGAGGAAACAGTGGATAGCAGCACTGAAGCAGTCCGGCTTTTCAGTACTGCTTTTCAGTACTGGAGACATCAGTCTCGAAGACAAGCCGAGGTCAGAACGTTTAACGACCATCAACACTGACACCCTGGTGGAAAAACTGTGACAGCGAACCCCAGTATCAGTACATGACAATTGATAGCTAAGGTGGGGTCTTCCCAATCCTCGATCGTTCGTCACTTGCACCAGCCTTGTTCCTCCGCCAGGCGCCAATGAATGGTTCCCCATGTATTGACACCCCATCAGGAGGAACAACGTGTCGTTCTCTGTCGCAGAATGCTATCAAATCCACAGGACGACAGGTTTTAGCGTCGCATCTTCACAAGTGATGAAAAGTGGATATTCCTACCTTATCCTCCAGCCTGGAACAAGTGGCTGAGAACACGCCAATAAACACAGGCAGTTGTGTTCAAGAGGAAAGTCATACGGTGCATTTGGTGTAATTGTGAGTGTCCTGTGCAATGGAAATTCGTACCAGATGGTCAAACTGTGGACGGGTAGCTCTGTACAGAACAACTGTAGAGGATACATGATGCTCTGCGTCAAGACTACTCGGAGCTCATCAATCGGAAACAGGAGATAATGTGCCACGTCATACCTTGAGAGTGGTCCGCCGAAAACTACAGGAATTTTAAGGGTTTGAGATCCTACCTCATTCTCCATGCAGTCTGGATGGACTATAATGAATTAGCTTTATTTACTTTCCGCTAAGCTAATTATAATGAATAAGCTCTTTCTACTGAGCTAAGTATAATGCTTCTGCTACTGAATGATATGCTTGTACTAAGCTTCAAATAGTGAATTCAAATGGTTGTTGTTACTAGTTAATTAAGAACATGAATAAAGTCTCCTGCTAGTAGTGTAGTAATAGTATTGAACAAACTTATAACTGGTAGTAATGTTGTAGCAGTAATTAGAATGTATAAAGTCTTAACGCTGGTTGTTAATGGTAGTAAACTAATGATATAAACCTAACAGCCAGACAGAGGTCTGACAAAAACTATTAATTGAGAAAGACGTACTTACTCAAAGCTTTTTATTATGCCACTCTTGGTCATCCAAAGCACACACACACAACTTGTTTCACAATAATGAAGAATCAAACTAATGGCATAGAACGAAACTCTCTCCTATAGTATAACAACAAACGATCTCCTTATAACAACAAAATCTCTCCGTACAACACCAAACGCTCTCCTGGCTATCGATGAACGCGCCTATATATACTAGCTACCACCACGTCATGACTTACACTCATTGCCAGATCTCATTCATCGGGTGAAATAATATCTCGTTCAGTAAGAAGATAATTTACATAGTAAAATTAAAATAACCAGAGATAGTAAAATCAAAAGGAAAGTGAATATAGAGTATACGTTACAGGACTTTGTACCATCCGACTATTAAATGTTTCGCTCCGTGGCACATTTCAACAAGGACGACACTTCGAATTCGACATCCACCAATAAAGTGGAGTTGTGGATGTCGAATGCGGCATCAGGGAGTTTCCGTGCTCGAAACCTGCCGAGTAGTATCGCCATGGTATCGTGGGTCCGGTGAAATGTAGACAAGGGACAATAGAAAAAAAGTCCTGTTATTTACAGAATTAAGTGAGGGTGTATTGTATCCTTGCATCATTAAACTTTTTAGCTGCAACCGGGACAAAGTTTCGACTCACCTTGGTAGAACAGGCATGTATGAATATTCTATAGGTCATTATTATAATCCTCATTATATGTAAGGAGACAGTTGCGTGAAGCAGGGAATAGATTTCGATTCATTTCTAAAGCTAAATACAGGTTTCGTGTTCATATTAAAGAGTGACACCGATGCTTCAGATTATTCATTCCTTCGCCATTAAAACTACAGTTCTCACAAAGTAATGCTGTCTCCGAAATTTAAGACCTTTAGGTCTTTAATTCAAGAGTAAACAAACTGTTAGAGATCACAGATTATGTATACATAAAACGAAACAAGAAAATTGTAAAATTGCAATCAAGATGTTACGCGCCGAACTCTTGTGATGTATAAATATCTATCTTTGTGAAGGTTTAATTAAAATCTATTTATGAGGTACAGCTTTCATCATACGGACAAACAGAATGATCAAAGCAAGTCGGAGCGTCGCTTTCCGTGAAGGACGACGGGAAATAAGTGCAACTGGGAGTTAGGTATTGAAATCTTTCCTCAGTTTGCAATGCGTGCTGATTGGCGCAAACAGCTCATGCATATTGTTTGTGTTTTAATTGAATTTAGGCTGTTTCAATTCCAAAGAATCGATGTTTCATTAAGATGTTTAAACGGTTTGACAGCATAGTCAAAAATAAAGAGCGGCAATTCTTCGATGAAAACTCTGAGCGCATGTTTTGTTTTAAAGAAACGATAATCATATGTAATGTTTATTTTAAAAATGGTGCACGGAAAGAGATCCTGCGGAACTAGAATCAACCAAAAATTTATTTACTAGCTAGATGACAGGAGTAGTTTTTAGAAATACGGCAATGTAGCCGATAGGTATATCCAAATAATCTTTACTTCTCTCAAATTATCAGAAAAACTACTATATTACTAATGTGTCCAAGATGGCTGTGATTTACTGGCCGTAGTATAAGTTGCGCAGATGGTTTCTAAGGATCGACCTGGGTAATTTCTAGATTTATTTATGAAGAACTGAAAATAAAAATTGAAATCTGTAGTACACATGCTACTGGGGTCAGTTTTGTTTCCTTAATTTTGCACGTGAAAATGCTCATCAATTTTTTATTGTTAAGTTGCATTCACGAAGCTAGTGTCAAAATTTGTTAGCAGCTGAGATGAATGACGTGGATAAGAGATTAGTGAGACACTAACGTAACTGGATTGAAAAGGGGTGTATTTTTATTGTGCATGGCCTGGAACATTGGCAAACTGAATGAAGTAAAACAAGGTATGACAGTTTTTGAGAGCAATTCATGTGATAGTATCGGTAAGTGTTACAAAGAACTATCACTTTCTACCTGTGTGAAACGTATCGCGGCGAATGATTGTGACCGGTTGTTAAACAGGAAAGCTGATCTCTTCATGAAGAAGCGTAATTTTTAATCTGAGTAAAAATCTGGTTTTTATGCACAGTTAAAAGTGTTCAACGGAAACGTGTCATCCAATAAGAGAAATATCAACATTTCTGAAACACTTTTAACAGTGGGATACACAGCATGTGCCCTGTGACGCATACCTGTAATTTAACCTTCCTTTTGAGTTTCTGTGTTCTTATGTTAATTTGGTTTCTCGAGGTTAAATATTTTCGAAACTTAACTCTAAAAAGTTTCTCCCGATAAATTTGAAGTTGATAGCCCATCGGGTCAAAGGGCACCTAACGTATGTGAAAACACAAGTTTGTTCATGACAAGGACCGAACCCTCACCCCGGAGTAAGTTGCTCTCCCAACTGAGCTACATGGATGGAATGTATCGCTACAGATTTGTCGTCTTGACACGTGCTCTTTTACATCCGTAGTACGTCACATCATCTCTCACTTATTTTTTTTTCTTTCGTTTTGAAGCGACGAACGAATTTTCATTAATTCTAGACGATGTGCGGAACAACTATCCCACATCCTTCGAATAACCCAATGGCCAGTACATATATTTTTCCGATCGGGCGCCAATGTAAAAACACAAATTTGCCCGTAACGGGGATTGAAATCGCGCCCCTCCACTCCGGAGTAAGTTGCTTTCCCAACTAAGCTACACGGACGGAATGTATAGTTGCAGATTTGTCGTCTTGATACGTGCTTTTTACCTCCGTAGTACATCACACATAAGAGAAAGACTTATGAGATAAGAGCTCGGTGTGCAATTTGAAGTGTGAGTTGAGGGATTTATGTATATGTAATGCTAGAACGAGAAGATAGCAAGGGAATCTTGTAAGAGCTTTTTGTATTGAATGAGTAGATTCATTTTGATATGAGCGATTCTTGTATTGAGTGAGAGAGCATCCTGTCTCGTTGCATATGTTATGTGACTAAGCTGTGTTTGATTGAGCAGAGTGTGTTTTGCCATGCTACTCCTTCTTGACAAGTAAAGAGACTGAACCTTGTAAATAAAAACCATTTGACGTTCTTTTGGCCATTTTGGTTTTAGTGCTTATTTAGTTGATTCATCAAGGAATGAAATACGGGATTACACCATTGTACAATACAAATTTGGAAGATGTGAATCCGTTTATTGGTGAAAATATGACATGGATGTTAAGTCAGATAATATCCGAAAACTTGAAAATTTCGTCGTCCTAGAGCGGGAATCGACTCCGCGTCTCCCGGATTGCGCCCGAGTTTTCGGATATTATCTGACTTAACATCCATGTAATATTTACACCAATAAACGGACTCACATCTTCCGGATTTGCATAATTGATTCATGTTAATTAAGTATACAAATGCAAGAAGTGAACCTATCTGGGCAGCCTCGGTGACGCAGTGGTCTAAGCGATGGCTTCTAATCATTCGTCCGAGATAGGTCAGGGTTCGAATCCCGGTGAGGCATGGATGTTGTGTTTGTCTTACGGCACTGGCTTTCTGCCTTCCTTGGAACCAGTGGCCCGAACTTAGGGACGGGCGACTGCTTATAGCCCACATGGTTGCATACGGTGGTCATTAAACCTCCAATAAAAAAACAACCTATCTGGGATTCGGCTAAGTAATTCTGAAGCAAGTTACTGCAGCAGGTTTACGTTTTAGTCAGAAGAGTGCTTTACAGTGAAGTTCAAGTTGAGGTGTTAGCTTGTACCATAAACAATTATCAAGCAAAACAAATGACACACCACATTCAACTATTATCCCACAATCACAGTGGTTTCCTTATGGATAATTTTCAGAGATTTTGCTTTGGAACAACAGAAAACGGATCACAGCCCTATTCTCAAGCTTGTCCATATACACTGAAGAGCAATTGAATTACAGACAGCTGGCGTTTTGCAAATGTGGCGGCCCTGTAAACGGAAACGGCATGACGTATGCAGCGATCCGACAATGTAAGGAGTGATGCGACGGGAATCTGTAGCAGTCGGACGCAGTATGGGTAAGACGAAAGATCTAAGCGCATTTGATCGTGGGCAAATTGTCGGGGCCCGACGAATGGGTCACTCCATCACAGAAGTCGTGCAGGCACTGGGATTTTCACGAGCCACTGTGTCACGGGTGCACCGTGAGTACATCGAATCCGGTAAACCCATCCCTGCAAGGGCCAACTGCCGTGGACAACAGCGTGTGGATGAGCGGGGTCATCGTCGGCTTCCTCGTATTGTAACAGCGGATAGACAGGCCACAGTTTAGGAAATCACTCGACAATTTAACGCTGGTGCACCAAAACCGTGTAAACAGCCACACTATTGAAAACCATCTCTTCGCTATGGGGTACAGAAGCCATCGTCCCACGATGGTACCGCTGCTGACCGCACATCATAGGGTGGAAAGATTAGCATGGGCGCGGGAACATCGCCACTGGACCCTAGACATGTGGAAAAATGTTGCCTGGACTGATGAGTCGAGATTCACGTTGGTACATGCGGATGGCAAGATACGAGTACGGCGCTAATCACATGAAGCAATGGATCCTTCTTGCCAGCAGGGTACTCTTCAAGCTGGCGGGAGTGACATTCTCGTCTGGGGACTGTTTACGTGGACTGAAATGGGACCCCTGGTACGTGTGATATCGTCCCTCACAGTTCAACGTTACCGGGATATCCTGGACGACCATTTGCTCCCGTTTGTGCGTCTTCAACATCCCACTGGGGACCTCAATATGCAACAAGACAATGCACCGTGCCATCGCTCCCGAATTGTATCCGAATGGTTGGATGAACATTCCACCGACGTGACTTCGCTTCCTTGGCCAGCTAGGTCCCCTGACCTCAATCCCATCGAGCACATCTGGGATGTCATCGAGAGAGATGTTCGAGGCTCTGACCCCTCCATCAAATCTTCGTAAACTGTGGGAGCTTGTTCAGGGGTCGTGGATCTGTATGGCTTACCAACGCTTCCGGTGTCTTGTTGAGTCCATGCCGAGACGAATCACCGCCGTTATCAGAACGAAAGGTGGTGCTACACGTTACTAGACCGGTATCTGTAATTTAATTGCTCTTCAGTGTACATATACCTCACGTAGCTTTACTACCTTAAAAAAATTCACTTATCCCAATCTTACCATACCTTGTGCCACTATTACTTGATTTAGGAACTGAATACTAAAAAAAAAAAAACCCCAAAATACTGTACTACCATTTTGTCTATCCAAATATGTGTTTATCGAACACCTCTCGTATATTTGCCTGTTTCTGGCCTTATTTAATCCATTATCCATATAAATATACCCTAAATTGGTTACATGGATTTAAACACTCAGCAGTTTCTTTGACTTTACGCAATGCGCCATTTTCAGGACGTTCTTCATTCGAAAACGTTTTTCCTTAATAAATATTCCCAGTAGTATAAAAATGGGAATCGCTCAGATTGGATTTCGAAAGGCAACATTGGAAAACTCCTCGTTCGTTAGAAATACAAATATGATTTAATTTGTTTTGCTTAGTACGAGACAACGCCGAACTGAAGTGCCAAAGCCTGTCGGTATCTTTCTGCAAGCACTGGGTGGCCTAACATTTGACGTTGCGAGATTGGAGTGTCGCCGCCCTCCGTAATTCTTGAAGATTAAATCAGAAGTTGCGGAGAGTTCTTCAGATTCGAGCCAAGTCACGAGGGGCTAAGTGTTTTCGCTTTGATTAATTGTGTTCTTCACGACAACACAGCAAGGTAATGAAGTGTAAAGAAAAGTGGGTGAAAGGGGAAATCTCAAGGAAAACTGGAGACAACGCAATAGAATATTTTAACTTCACTTACATGCACGCTGAGGAGATCTAGATATGCTGCATAAAAAGTCATTCAAAAGGAAGGAGTCTTGGAATTCTCAAGTCTTAATCATGTTTGTGAGAGAAGTATATCGAAAGTGTTATTCAGAATGAGAAACGCATCTTTTAGGTTCTTCATATGCACTTTGCGCAAGAAATGAAATCTGTGAAGAGAAGCGATACAACGACGGCATACACACAAAAAAGAAGCTCTTTTGGAGACAGCAAAATCAAACTTTCGAAACTAATGTAGGTCATTTTCTAATCCGTAGTGACCTTTAGCAAACTATCGGAGTGTTTCACACTCTCACCCACTTTTCGTTTGAGGTACACGTGAAAACAGAAATTTGCCGGTAGCGTTTTCGAACTCACCTCATTCTGCTCTCTACTGAATGGTTTTACAATTAAGCTACGCCGGCAGGGGCTTATCAATGCTACTTGTCGTCTTGACATGTGCGTCATCTCTGTACAGTAATTTGCAAAAGGTTAAGACCACCTGTTGGTATTAGGAGATTTCTGCCGATTGCGTAAGTGTTTTCGCTTACGCACATGGAAGTTTTCTGTATTACTCAACTTCCAGTCAGTGCTGCATCATCCTACAGCGGCAGCTGTTGATAGAGTTAGGGTAAGCGTGTGAGCGTCAGTTTGCTTCTGGTTTTCATGCTGAGAGGTTTTGTACGTATTTTCTACGTAGCAAAAATGGGCAAAAAAAGCGTCATTAACCCTGTAAGCGGCTGGTGTACCTGAACCAAATGGTGCCCCAAATTTTCTAAGCTTCCGAAACAGAAATGTCCACATAGCGATCGGGTTTAATAAAAGCTAAGATAAAACAATTTCTTTTCCATTCTCATCTCAGTAGTACCGACCATATACCTGTTACTGGTGCTCATATATTATATTATCGTATATATATACCTTTATGCTCGTATATAATATACCTCATCTCAGTAGTACCGACCATATACCTGTTACTGGTGCTCGTATATAATATACCTTTATAGTTCTCTTTTCTAGAGCTCTCTTCTAGACCTCTTTTCTAGCACTCTCTTCTAGACCTCTTTTCTAGCGCTCTCTTCTAGTCCTCTTCTCTAGCGCTCTGTTCTAGACTTTTCTAGCGCTCTCTTCTAGACCTCTTTTCTAGCATTTTTTTCTAGACCTCTTTTCTAGCGCTCTCTAGTCTGCTCTATGACCTAAGGAATGAAGGGAAAGGACTTGCTTCTTTCTATATTATTATCATGCTGTCAATGTCTAGTCCCCCCTGACATAGAGATCGTGCCACTAAGCAGAGAAACAAGTGACTCAAACATCTTCTCTTTTCTTTCTTTAGTTCGTCGCCATTGACATAGCCCTTTTAGCAAGTAATCAGACAGAAAGGATTAGTGTCAATCATTATACTGAATGATTACTTTGAATAACAAAGGTAAGGCGAAAGCAACACTTTCTAATTCTCAGGTTCACTCCTTCCAGTTGCGTTCTATCCACTTTTTAGACAGCAAAAATGTTCCTTAGACATGATTTCAACTCATTATTCTAACCCCGAGTTAATTCGTTCCAGCCGGTTAAAAGGGTTAAGTGTTACTTAGAGGTCACAAATAGTGACTTTATATCATGAAGGATACTCCGAACGTGACATAAGAAAACAGGCGAATGCGAACAAGACTGCTATTCATAATGCGATCATGAAATATCGAGATACAGGTGAATTTAGCGACCGAAAGAGAAGTGGACGTTCAAGGAAAACAACCCCACGTAATGACCATACTGTAAGGCGAATAGTTTTGCATTCTCCAAGGTGTTCGTGCAAGAAAATCAAACCCTTTCTGCATTCAAAAGGGTCTGATATTATTATCAACACTAATTCCCGAAGTATTTGCAAAGATTTTGAATTTAAGTCTTATAAACCTGCACATAAACCTAGACTAACCTCTGTCATGAAAGAGAAGAGACCCCAGTTTGCGAAGCGTCATCAATCGTGGGCTGCTGAAAATTCCAGCCAAGTTATTTTTTCCGATGAATCAACTGTGTGTAAATTTGGATCACGTGAAGCACATGTTCGACGACCACAAGGCAAAAGGATTGATGCAAAACACACCGTTAGCACCGTGAGACATCCACCTAGTCAGATGATATGGTGTGCTATGTCAGCGTCCGGTAATGCTTCATTATCCCTTTTGCCGATATCATCACTGGTCCTTTTTATGTGGAAATGTTACGTGAGAAGCTGTCAACTCATATGCAGATGCACAGATGTACAATCTTTATGCACGATGGTGCTCCATGCCACAGAACAAAGACAGTAAAGGACTACCTGCAGAGGAAAAACATAACTGTGCTTGACTGGCCCGATAATAGTCCCGACCTTAACCCCATGGACAATTTGTGAACCATTTTAAAAGACAAAGTACCAGGATAAAAACCGAAGGTGGCCACATAAAGTATTGATTTCTGCCTTTTGTGTTCTAAAGAATGTAAGTATTCATCTGTGGTGTCCTTTTTTACGCTTTCCAACCGTAGGTTGAAAAAGCGTATATGCTCCAGTTTTGTCCGTCTGTCCGTCCGCACGATAAATCGCGTAAAAATGGTTCGATTTCGATGAAATTTTAGTATGTGGTAGGCAACCGCCTGAAGACAAACTCTAATGAAAACAGGCGAAATGGGATCAAAGGTCGGGGCATAGGAGTGGGATCAATTCCATTGCCCTTATGCGTCACAACCTGCATAACAATGGTTCGATTTCGATGAAATTTTAGTATGTGGTAGGGGACTACCTAGGAAAGAACCCTGTTGCAAATGGGCGAAATGCGGTCAAAGGTCAGGACATAGGAGCGGGATCCATTCCATTGCTTTTATGCGTCATAACGTGAGTAAAAATGGTTGGATTTCAATGAAATTTTAGTATGTGGTAAAAGACCACCTGGGAACAAAACCTGTTGAAAATGGGCGGAATGACGTCAAAGGTCAGGACATAGCAGCGGGAAGTATTACATTGCCCTTATGCGTCATAACATACAAAAAATGCTTCGATTGCGACAAAACTGCCATTGGACGTGCACTCTCGAGTAACTCCAAGCTTGCTCAGTTTGCTCGGTAAAAGTGCCTGTTGCTGCCAAATTTTGTGCTCAAATCATGCATAAGGGTATGTGCAATATTCCGCACCACCTTTCCTAGCCGAACTGTGCATATTTACTTCATTTTCATAGGAATATTGCCTGCTGACCACGTCCTTTAGCGTTCTGAAGGGTGCGCCTTGTGTACACGTTCCAGTGCCTGCTGTTCCTTTCCTGTGCATCTCGCTCAAGTAATAAGTTGTCAGTAATCTTCTTACCTACGTTTGCGCACCGGTAAGTGAATATTATAGCGATATTCCTTCATATTTCACCTCGGTGGGTTTGTTTACCAACTGGCCATCGTGACTCGCCTTGAGTGTCTTCTATTCTCCATCAGCGTTCCTATACGTTGCCTTCTATGCTTGTGTTCCTGAGCTTATCTTCCCTTCTCCCGGTTACGTCATCTTCCATTAGTGGTCCTCCGGTGACGTCGTCTTCAATTAGTGGTCCTCCGGTGACGTCATAGTCTCACAGTTGTGACATCTCTATTGCAGCTCTACTTGTGTCGTCATTGTTCGTCGCTCAGCCTTCGTACACCTGTTCGTTGTGCCTTCCCCATTTGTCTTCGTAGCAATTGTGCATTCTACCACCGCTCATGGCTTGTGCAATATTACCAGAATATCTTCCACCACTGACGCCTCCACCAGATGTTTTGCTTCAAGATAAACTTCAGCTCTCTTTGTCTGCCCCACTACCACACATTCAACGCTTTTGCCGTCATGCCTGGATTTCCTTGTTTCTCGTCAGGATTCCGTTCTTACTCTTCATCTTCCTGAATCTTCGCTTCGAGGGAAGTCTCTACTAGCCTCTTAAGCCTTAGAGGTGAAATATGTTGCCCTCCCCAATACAAAACTTACTGTGTACACATCAGCTCTGCATGACCTTGTTAATTCGGATGCCATTACACATGTTGCACGTAAACCTCGCTCTGTGCTTATTTATTTTTTCCTCTCCCGCTCATGTTGTACGGGTTATATCTTCTCCCATCTGTGTTGGTGATCAAAGTCTGTTCGCCATTCCTCTCGCACAGTGCTCTATCCTTGTAAGCATGTCTTCTATTCTACCGGAAATTTCTGATGATATCCTCCTTGGTTTTCTTTCTCGTTGTGCACTTGTTATTGGTCCAATTCGTACTTTACCTGCCGCATTGGACGAGCAAGGAGCTCGTCCTTATCTTAGTTTCCAACGACAGGCTCTCGTCGTGTTTCCGGACGAAGCTTCGATTATTTCCTGTCCTACCACACTCCAAGTTGTCTGTGGTAGACATATTCGTGCTGTGAATGTTTATACTGCTCTTCATTGCTTCATATGTAAATCACATACTCATCTCCGTGCTTCTTGCCCAGCTAAAAACCCTGCATTATGACCTGCACCTCATGGCTCTTCTGCTCTCACAACGTCATCTGCCAAGCCTTTTCAGTCAGCGCCTTTATTGTCTTATTCCGCTGCATGTAGTTTACCTTCTGTACCAGGTGGGTTGTTCCAGCCTCCTGTGTCACATTCTCTACTCTCTGTGGCCTTGGATGTCAGCACTTCGACAAGTTCTTCCTTACTCTCATCATACCCAGCTTCTTTCCCTCGACCGCTGCTTTCCAGTTAGGGATCACCTATTCCATCTGTGAATCTTGTCCCTCTGGCCTACCCATCTTCCACCACTGTGTCCTCTCAAGACTCTTCGGCTCTTTCTCAGTTCAACAGTTCGCCTTCTCTACCTGTTCCTTTCATTGCACCACCCCAGGATTATTCCAGTTTGTTGCCTCCGCCTAGTTCCTCCACCGTTTTGCACCAGGATTCTTCTACAATGCCTGCTTCATCTTCAGCTGCTACGATCTTCACTGTACCCTTTGTGGACTCCCCGGCGTTTCTTCTGCAATCGCTCCTGGACTCGTCCCACTCTGGTGAGAGCACACCGGTGGTCTCCCCTCCGCCGAGTCCGGCACCCATCACCCTCTGCCCGGACTTGGCTTCAGCCATTGTTCCTTCTCACTGCTCTTAAGACCCGTCGTTACCAGCCTCCGGTTCTTCACCCATCATCTCCGCATCACTTGACGACACACCAGTACGTTCATCATTTCCCGGCTTGTCTTTTTGCGCTGCCGGTTTTTCGAAACATTCTTCACCTGCTTCTTCCGCAGCTTCCTCGGACACTTCTACAGCTACGGACTCAGGTTCTGATCCTACTGAGTACTCGGATACTTCTTTGCCTCCAGACTACACAGCACATCTTTCTGCTTCCGAGGGTCAACTTCTTCGTGCTGTGCACCTCCATGAGCCTGATCCGGTTGATATCAAGAAAGCTCTCCATTATCTCACCTTAATTAAGATCCCTGTACCATTTCGTGAGAATTGTAGCTCTCGAATCACTTATAACAAAGCTCTAGACTCCTGGTGTTCTGCCAGATTGTACTTCAACCTCCCGTACGAGGCAGACAGGGACTTGTCGATGGCTCGGCGATTTGATCATCTGCGTCCGTCCTGCACGCCTTCTGTCACGCCTTCGTCGACTGCTTCTGCAACTCTGTCCGTGCCCATTTCCGTTTGCCTTCAACCGTCTCTGCATTCCATTGTTGCACCACCTCCGTCCTCTGTTGCTCTACAACCTTCATCTCCGCTCGACCTGTCGTCTTCCGCTCAGGCCTTTATTTCGGCGCCCTTAACAGGAGCCATTCCAAAGGATCGTGCACGTCGCTCCTCTCAGCGCACGCGAAAACGTCGTGCCAAAATCAAAGCTGTTCCAGCAGCTTCTGTTGTGTCTGTACCATGTTCTCCACTTCCACGACAGCCACTTCTACAAGACTTTGCCAATGATGATGATTTCATTGACGCCTTCACTCTTTGGGAAGAACTACATTCGTCCGGCCTTTACTATTAGTCTGACTTTGCTCCTGCCTAGGCTTTCTATGTACTATCGTTCTGGTTTTCGGTTTTGTCCTACGCCCATCATTTGAACTTTACGTGTATTATTCATCGTGTTTATTATCTTGTTGTATTGGGTTACTCCTGTTCTACGAGTACGACCTGCGTGCACACTTTGTATTGTATCTTCCTTATCTTATGCATATTTCATGTTCTTTCTGTTATAGTGTTATGATTTCATGCTATGTCCTGTCGCTCACTATGTACTTGTTGTATTATGCTGCCCCTGTTTTATGAGTGCGGCCTGCGTGCCCATTTTATCATGTTTCTCCTTACTCTACTGTTATACCTAGTGCATACTCCATGTTATACCTAGTGTATCGCCCGGTTTTGTATGTGCTATATTGGTTTCTCGATTTTGCTCATACTTCGTCGTTTACTATAGTGACATCACCTGTAGTATGTATGTGCCATAATTATGTATACTCTTGTTGTTTGCCCTGCATTCATATGTACCATTTAGTGTATTATTCTTCGTGCTTTCCTATTGCTTTCTTGTTCGCCCTGGTTTCTTGAGTATGGCCTGCGAGTCCACGTGTTCTTTATGTATGTTTCTTTTCCCATGAATGCTCACGAAATTGCCTGTGACTTCTCCGTGCTATTGCCTTGAGCTCCTGCTCTCCTCCTGGTGTTATTGTATACTCTCAGTTTTTTTTTCTAATACAAGATATTTCGTTATCTTTAGTTCTCCCCATGTATGCCCTATGTTTATTGCCTGTGTTTCTGTCCGAGTGTCTTTTGTCCTTTGCTCATGCTTCATACCCTATTTTATTGTATACTCCTAGTTGTACAATAAAGCGATTCTGAAAGACAAAATGTTATAATGTTATTCCGGACGTATACTGAACCGGTTCTGTTGAATATAATTGAAATGGGGTCGAAGGTCAGGGCACAGGAGCGAAATTTATTCCACAGCCATTATCCTCATAACTTGACTAAAAGTGCTCCTATTGCGACAAAACTTTAGTATTTTGTTCCGGAGGTATACTGATCATCGAAATGGGGTTGAAGGTCAGGACATAGCAGTGGGATCCATTACATTGCCCTTATGCGTCATAACATACATAAAAATGCTTCGATTGTGACAAAATGTTATGATGTTATTCCGAACGTATTCTGAACCAGTTCTGTTGAATATAATCGAAATGGGGTCAAAGGTCAGGGCACAGGAGCCGAATGTATTCTACAACAATTATCCTCATAACGTGAGTAATAACTTGAGCAATGATTTCTGGTATGTTGAAAAGCGTATCATAATCAATGCATTGCATGATTTTACTAACGTGTTTCAAATATCTCTGACTACTGATTAGTTGATTCTTTGAAAATCTTAACTTTCAATAAATTGACAGGTAGTCTTAAACTTTTGCAAATGACTGTAGTACGTCACATGTATTCCCTCTTTGAGGAAGGTGAAGTCAGGAAATCGCAGCTTTCGAGACATCCGCTAAATATGATTGAAGTAACTCTCTGTAGAAAAAGGAATTTCCATTAATTCCAGACGATGTTTGGAAGAAACACCACACCTTTCCCGAAGCACCTAAGGGTCAGCAGATCCATCTTTACGTTCGGGCGCTAATGTGAAATTCAAACCCTATCTCTGCCAGTAGCTTCTCTCGAACCCACTTCCTTCTGTTCCAGAACCGATTGCTTTCCAATGAAGCTACATCGACAAGGGATTTTCGTTGCTATTTGCCATTTTGATACCTGTGTCATCTCTATTACGTCACACACAGGAAGCACATGTTAATAACAACGATAATAAAGACGGCTGTGTAGCATATACTGTATAACGACGTGATGTAGTAAAACGCACAACGTGTTTGCAACTATTTGCTTTTGTAAATAAAACATTTCTCGTGGCCCATGGTAAATTTGCCCAGCTAATTATAATTTATTATTTATGCAATGTTCAGGGAAAAAAATCACTTAGGCTCAGTTCTGATTGAGCTGTCAGTTTGGAACGTAGAGCTACGACTTGCCGATCGGAGAGTTGAAATGAGTTAGATTTTGAAATGATTCTCGATAGTCTCTTGTTCGTGGAGCTTCAGTGTCCTTCGGCTTCTTAAATTCCTCATCACTTGCTCTTGCCTCTCTTTTTGATTTTCCACACTTCTGCTTGCGTTCATTCTGCGAATTCCGCGGCGCTGTCGAAAATGTTAGCCCGTTCACACGAAAACAATTTTCAAAAATTTTAGTTTAAATCACTGCGATTTGTTCTTTATATATTCTAATAGATCTCGTCGAGAGATTTAAAACGATTACACGCACAGTTGTTTTGCATTCATGGGTGTCCAGATAAACAGCGTTATTGTCAAAAGTGTCCAGCGGTTCAGGAGAAAACAATTTTTAAAATGTTCAGTTCAAACTCCTGCGAAAGGTTCTTTGTATATGTGAATAGATCTCGTCGAGAGCTTTAAAACAATACCACGCACAGTCGTGTTACGCTCACGTTTGCCGAAATAGACTGAGTCAAACGCGGCGGCGCACCCAGAAATATTGTATCATTATCCCCGCACACAGGAGGCGATGGGAGCGTTGCGTGCACGGTGATACTATTCGCGCAGTTAGATGTAGTTCTACGTCAAAAAAACTGAAGGAAATTACAAGCAGAGTGAAGCCAACGAGAACCGTTTACTTCTATTATTATCCGAACACTATTGTGCACATGGACCCTGCGAATATTTCAAAATGTCTCATACGATGTCACATGTCCTCGCAACCTCCCAGCTGGCGCCAAGATGACGTACGACGTCTCACAGAGAGATATATCATCATCATCATATTATCATCAACCACTATCAATCCACTGCTGGATGAAAGTGTCAGCAAGCTCCTTTCACAACTTTCTGTATTGACCCAATCTCCTACATGTCAGCCGGACGGTTTTAGCATTTCATCCAAACATCTCAAACAAGATCTCGTGGGTCTTTACATGTCCATTGGTATCTACACTGCTGGATACCCAAAATACAACACCAAGAAGGACACGTGATAGCAAATCCAGATTTACTAGACACATAACAACAGATACAAAGATGAAACGATTGAGATTACAGGCCCGTGCGACTTGCGGAACACGCAGACATGTATAGTTCGTGTGGCCCCCATGGCTGGCAATAACGGCCGCTACACGCCGCGGCATCGAACGAAAGAAGCTTTGGATGTGGGCTTGGGGTATGTCGGTCCACGCTGCTTCCACACGTTGCCACAGTTTATCAGGCGTAGCTGCGGGTGGTGCTTGCCGGGCCACTTGGTTGCCGATCAGCGACCAGACGTGTTCGATGGGCGACATATCGGGAGAACAGGCGGGCCACGACAACAGTGGCACCTGATGGGACGTGAAGAAGTGTGGCACGATGCGTGCCACGTGTGGGTGCGCATTTTCCTGTTGAAACGTGGCCTCTGGTAGGTCCTGCAAATAAAGGAGGACTACAGGCTCCAAAAAGTTGGAGATGTAGCGGTGGCTGTTGAGTGTACCGGTGATGCGTATCAGAGGGGTGCGGGTGTCATATCCAATTGCGCCCTAAACCATAACGCCAGGCGACGGTCCGGTATGGCGATGCATAATACAGGCGTCATACAGTCTCTCGCCGTGGTGCCACCACACGTGGATCCGACATCGTGGTGTTGCAGGCAGAAGCGGGATTCATCGGAGAAGAAAATGTCGCGCCATTCCATCGTCTAGGTGCGGCGTTCAACGGCCCACTGCCGCCGCATTCGCCGGTGGTGTAATGTCAATGGTAATCGGAGCAATGGGCGTCATGCGACAAGTCCCCGCTCCTGCAGACGGCGTCGAATGGTACGTGCTGACACAGGTTGTTGCACAACACACCATAATTCCTGCGCTAACGTTCGTGATGTGGCGGTGCGAGCCGTCAATGCCCGCCGCACAACATGCCGGTCCTCTCGTTCGGTGGTGTGCCGCGGCTGCGGCAATCGCTCACGTCGGTCCGTCCGTCCCTCCTGCACCCGCCGAATCCATACCCGCCTCACTGTGTCTGGATGTCGTCGCACACGGGCGCCGATGTCTCGATACGAAAAACCGCTGTCGCTGTAAGCCTCTATTCGTCCCCTTTCGAACTCCGAAACGTGCTGGAATGACTGCCGTATTCTGCGACGAGGCATCAAGAAGCTTCCCACGCACAGGTCCGGCAGCCCAACACACTTCCACTTCTTACACCCCGCCTTCTGTGCACCCTACTTATAGTGCTTTTCGGTGGCTTGCTGGGCGCACATGATTTGCATATGTCCTGCAATGCTAATCGTTTGCATGTCCTCTCGCGGGTGACGCATGCTGCGAATTTCAGACCATTCGGATGCTTCCTTCTTGGTGTTGCATTTTGGGTGGCCAGCAGGGTATTATAGCATTTAAGTTGTTCAATGATGGTCAGTTCTTCTAGCAATATGTCGAGATCATTGCCATTTCAGGAACATTTCATTGAGCATTTTATCATCAACTCCCGTCATTTTCGTGATCCATGATTTACTCTTCCTATTTATCCAGCTTATGCCAAGCATGTACATCTCCATACTTCTTTCAGTAGTTTGCAGATCCTCAATGCCGGCGATGTTTGCAGATCCTCAATGCCGGCGATGTTTGCAGATCCTCACTGTTGAATCCTCACTGCCGACACAAAAGGATTATCTGGCGTCACGGCTGAAAAATTCAGCGTCTTCGATTTTGCGAATTTTCTGTATAAATACGACAAAACCTGAAACGGGCTTTTCTGAAATAAACGGAATTACTGACTATGGAAAATCGGTGAAAACACGGAAGTTAAAAAAAAACGGGAACTTTTAAAACGTTAATTTTGTTAAAAGACGGACATTTTCCGGCAACTTTGCTGCACGTTATTTTCAAAATTTTACCATGAATTCACTCCACTTATTTTTTACAGTGTACAACTGGGAACCAGTGGATCAGGCTACGCCAGAATGTGCAGCCATTGGTGCAAAGATGGCTGTACGAGTCGAAAGTCATGCGGTGCATTTGGTGGAATTATGAAGGTATTGTGCACTGGAAACTCGTGCCAAATGGTGAGGATGTGAACGGAAACCCCTATGCCGAATATCAGGAGTCCAAGATGCTCTGCGCCGAAGATACTCATCGCTCATCAATAGGAAACTAGCGTTGCTGCAAATGGAAAATTCCCTAACCTCCAGAAATGGTCCTCCGAAAACTGCAGGAATTGGAAGGAGTTGAGTTCCTACCGCATCTTCCATACAGTCTGGGCCTTTCCTCATCCGATTACCATCTATTTCGCTCCACGTCTCATTTCCTACAAGGAAGGCACTGGCCTCTGATCATTCGTCCAAAAGGGGTCCGGGTTCGGATCCCGGTGAGGCATGGGTGTTGTGTTTGTCTTACGGCGCTGGCTCTCTTCCTTCCCTGGAGCCAGTGATCCTAAATTAGGGACGGGCGACTGCTTCTAGCCCATTAAGTTGCTCACGGTGGTCATTAAACCTCCAATCAAAAAAAAAAAAAAAAAAAAAACGGAAGGCACTTTGCTTCAGTGGTGGATGTGGAATCTGGCATCAGAGAGTTTCTGTCCCCTAAACCTGTAGACCGGTGACGCCTTTTTTTTTCTTTTATTTCATTGGAGGTTTAACGACCACCGTGAGCAACTCAATGGGCTATAAGCAGTCGCCCGTCCCTAATTTAGGGTCACTGGTTCCAGGGAAGGGAGATAGCCAGTGCCGTAAGACAAACACAACATCCATGCCTCACCGGAATTCGAACCCGGACCCCTTTCGGACGAATGATCAGAGGCCATCGCTTAGACCGTGGCTCTAGTGGAAGGTTGGCCAAAGACTGTAGTAAACAACGGCCTGTAGTTTACTGAATGCAACGAATGTGCATGATTTTCATGCATCCCCAAACATTTTCTGCTGCCCCGGTGGCGCAGTGGTCTAAGCGATGGCCTATGATCATTCGTCCGAAAGGGGTCCAGTTTCGAATCCCGGTGAGGCATGGATGTTGCATTTGTCTTACGGCAGTAGCTCTCTCCCTTCACTGGAACCAGTGACCCGAAATTAGGGACGGGCGACTACTTATAGCCCATTGAGTTGCTCACGGTGGTCGTTAAACCTTCAATCAAAATAAAACATTTCATCTACAAACAAGACCGACTTTTGACTACCCCTGATATAGAGATTTAAAAATTTTCGTTTGGGAGTAAAAGGTCTTCCCCACAATCATCATAGATTTAAGTTAGCAGTTACTCTTAATTCATGATCTCTTTGTCCAATAAAGAAAAATAAAAGGAGACATGTTGAGAATACGTTTGCTAATTGCATGTTCATTGAGACTACAAAACGGCACGATATGTATTCAAACTCGAACGAAAGGTTCTGCTCCTTACACTAATGTGTCAATACTATTTTATGTTTTTGTTTATTCACAGTGTTAGTGACTGTTATATTTCAAAAAACTGATTATTCTATGGCTCTTGTATTTTGTTTCGGTAATACATTATGAAAAAATTTTATAAGTGTAGATTGCAATAACATTTGTATGCTCATTTCTTACTCTGAATGCCTGAAACTGAAAACCGAAAATCTGTCTAAAAACTCCCTAGAAGTTTCATCCGAAGACAATCCCAGCGAGTTACTGTAAAATAGGGCTTTAAAAATGCTCAACTGATTTAATGAAAACTTTATTCAGAACGATAGAATTCATGATTTTCCATGATTATCATACGTACTTATATAGTGAAGTTTGGAATTTTGGGAAAACAACATTCTTCGGTTTTTTATTTCTGTTTTATGAGAGATTTATTTCTAATTTCATGGGAATCTAAGCACAGGAAGTCATCTAGCTTTACCTCTTGCCCAGCGTTTGCCACTTTTATTGTGGTTTTATAGGAAAGAGGAGTAATGACAAACTCCGAATATGGATAATTTATTACCTTTGGGAGACCTCCTCTGTCGATACGAAATACAATATATTGATTTTGTGAGGCATTCTAGGTGTGCGTTGTTCAGTTTCAGTTTTAAGCGGTAACACACTAAGCAATATCGCAATTTGCGTGGTGTGCTAGGTATGTGAACATAAAGCAATACCCTCAGTTTCTGCGAGAAAGAATATTCTCCAAGCGGATGCTAGTGATCGTAATTTGAAGAAAGGAGCCCTTCTGTAGATATTTTGACAATAAAATGCAGAGTTTTTGTTATGCGGGCAAATTATTCGCGCAGTCAAGAATTCAATTTGCGAGGAAAATATTAATTACAGAGACAAAATATTATTTTCTTTCTCATCAATGCGTCCCTGAATAGACCAAATGTAATAGGTTAACCATTAGGATATTACAGTAAACAATTCTATACAAAATCCGTTTATTGTTGTGAAAGTATAATTAAAGAATGAATACAAGGGAAAATTGTATCTCACGAGCTTTCGCTCTCCAACCGGGAGGCTTTCTCAAGGGTTGCAGACGTTACTAACAAGTCTGGCGAGTATAATCAAAAGATTTCCAAACATTGATGGTTGGGAACGTCGTATTTTGAAAATTTGATGCACGAGGCGATACACGGGTTTCTTTCATGCGGAGAATCATCTCAGCATGTTCTTCCACGCGGACGGAATATCCACAGATTGGGTATCGTTGCATGCGTAGGGATGTGTGGAGATTTCAATACTCTCTCTATGCATGCAACGATACCCAATCTGTTGATATTCTGTCCGCGTGGAGGAACATGCTGAGATCAAATTAGTAAGGTGTTAACATACACAGAGCGGCAATTACAGTCGCGGCCAAAATTCCAGCACCAGTAGACCAAAAGTCAATTTTTGATGCTTGAAGCCAACATATACAGCGTAATGGTAAAGTTAGGAATACATATTATACAGGGTGTCCCACTTGCTACCGAACCCGGCATTTCTTTAATAATATTAATACCAATGAAGATATTGCAACGAAATTTGAAGTGGACTTATCTCATTTTGTGCGAAATGTGATGACGTCACAACATGTGCTGGAAGTGGCCACCATTTGCGTCCACACAGCATTGAACCAGGCGCTGTCCGCCAGCCAGCCGGAGTGCTCCTTAGTGGCAAACACATTCTTATACAGAAAGTGTGGCCCGTCTGAGGAGCAGTCCGCCAGCCAGCCGGACGGGCCTCTCTGCTGCTTTGTTATGCCGTTTCGCTGAGCGTGTCTACACAATGCGGTTGTTGACAGTCAGTGCTCGTGGCTGTTCGCGTACGTGTGCAAATATATCGGTATACTCTGGAGGAACAAGTGTTTATTGTTTGCACTCATTCGAAAACAGAATCGGTAAAGTCTTGTCAACAGCAATTCCTGGAGAGGTTTACAGGCAGACATCCGCCAAGGAAGTCCACCATTTGGGTATTGTCGACGAAATTGGAAACCAAGAGGGCTATATTAGACCACCATGCAGAAGGTCGTCCACAAATGTCTGAGGAACCGATCCAAAATGTAAAGGACCGACTACTTGCGTCTCCCAGGAAGTCACTTCGCCGACTGTCACAGGAAACAGGGTTGTTCAAAAGCACTTGTCAACGTGCTGTGAAAAAAGCGAAGCTTCATGCGTACCTCATCTCCGTGAACCACGAACTGAAAGAGCCTGACCTCGTGAAACGAGTGACATACTGTCGATGGTTTCAGACATTTCTTCAGAAAAATCCGGGCATTCTGGACTATCCGGATACGTCAATTCTCAAAATTCCCGTATTTAGGCCAGTGAAAATCCCAACGCGATACATGAAGAACCTCTTCATTCACAGAAAATTGATGTTTGGTGTGGGATGACTCGGTGCCGCATGATTGGTCCCATCTTCTTCGATACAACCATCACAACAGCTGCATATCTGGAAATCTTCAACACCTTTGTAAATCAATTGGAAGACGAAGAACTCTTCATTGGATATTACCAGCATGATGGAGCGTCCTCACGCACATTACACACCAGTATGGCCGAAATTCAGTTCTTTTTGGGCGACCGCGTCATTTCGAAGGGTCTATGGCCACCGCGTCATTTCGAAGGGTCTATGGCCACCGCGCTTGCCTCCTAATTACTTTTTATGGAGATATCTAAAAGGGAGAGTTTACCAAAAGAAACCGCGAACCATAGATGCCTTGGAAGCAAACATCACGGAAGAAATTCAGGCAGTGACGGCGGACGTACTAGGAAGGACTTTCCACAATATGGTGCGCCGGGTTGAATGCTGTCTGGATGCAAATGTTGGCCACGTTCAGCACATGTTGTGATGTCATCACATTTTGAACGAAATGAGGTAAGACCACTTCAAATTTCGTTGCAATACCTTCATTGGTGTTATTATTATTAAAGAAATGCCAGGTTCGGGAGCGAATGTGACACCCTGAACATCCTTTTAAAGAAAGTTTTTTGCTGAATTCAAATATTTTTACAGAATGTTATAACCAGTAATAGAGCTGAAGTTACAAGCAAAAGTACAGCGTCTGGTCCTAAAAAGCAAAAAAATATAAGAATTTGTAAAATTACTGTATAGTACATTATGGAAACTTTCAGGACACTTAAAATAATTTACCAGCAAGTAAAATACGCTTTTATATTTAATTGGATAACTACGGTTTCTTAGTAACAAAGTGCACCTTCTTGGCATGGAACTAATGAGTTTCTCTAGTTGTCTATTGGTGATAACACGGTGCCATACGGCTCTTACAGGCTCAATTAATGCTGTTTTAGATGTGGGTCCTTGTTGATGGACCTTTTGCTTTAATCTCACCCACAAATTCTCTATGGGATTAAGATCCGGTGACTGTGCCGGCCACTGAAGTTTTCTTATAACTTTTCGATTAAACCACTCGTCAACCAACTTTGACCGATGACATGGCGCGTTCCCGTCCTGAAAGATAAAATCCCGCAAACCCCTGTCTTGTGCAGATGGTAGAAGTTTGGACTCCAAAATATCCATATATTTTGATCCATTCAATGTGCCATCATCAATGTGCAGACGGCCAACACCACTGGCTGAAATACAGGACCATAACATCAGTGAATGTGGGTGCTTGATTGTTGGCTGGGTGCAGCATGCCTTATACCTTTCACCAGCCCGACGACGTACATAATTACTTCCATTATTAGCGGAACCAGTAACAGTTGTTTCATCACTGAAAATAACATTTGTCCCTTCATGAACAGTCCAATTCTTGTGTGCCTTGGCCCTCCGAGCCGTCGTTGTTCAGCAAGGAAAGGTTTTGGTGCAGCTTTTCTTGCAGTTAGTCCACTTTTTTGTAGACTACGATGAACTGTACGTGCAGATGCAATAATGCCTACTTCATTCTTCAACTCCTTTATTAAATCTGGGGCTGTTTAAAACCTTGATTTTAAGGAACGACGAATCAACATGCGATCATCGCGTTCAGTACACAGCCTTGGTCGACCTGTTCTTTTTCTGTTTCCCACACATCCAGTTTCTGCAACACGTTTAATGATGTGCAAGACAGTGGAATGACCACAGCCACATTTAACAGCAATCGTACGACTACTGAATCAAAGTTCATGCACAGTAATAATTTATACCCTAGTTTGAAGAGGCAGGACACATTTTCGTGTCTTTGACATTCCGAAATTCAAATATCACCAGGAATTCTGCATAAACCTCCGTCAACTGACTACAAGCAGCTGCGTTTTAAGTCGGCAGACGATTCTACATCCTTTTATATCTCACTAGTGTACGTCGGAGAAAGCTATAGTGAATTAAAGGGGCGCAAACGCTTTTTCAGAACTGGATTGGTATTTCCTCACTAGCACATGTTTTCTTGTAACGTCACTTCTATTACTGGTAATAACATTCTGTAAAAATATTTGAATTCAGCATAAAATTTCCTTTAAAATGTTGTATATGTATTCCTGACTTTAACATTACACTGTATAAGTAGACTTTAAACATCAAACATTGACTTTCGGTCTACTGGTGCAGGACCTTTGGCCACGACTGTAAGTATAATGAGACTGATTGAAAAATAAAATAATCCTTGTAAACCACAGGGGTCGGGAAGGCATGATTCTTTTATAAGTCATTTATCAGCTATGCGGTAACAACAGCGCTTATGTAAGAATTATGTAGAGGATTATTTACGTATGCATGACGTCATTCGGTGGAAGAACATTGTCACTGCTCTGTCATGGGGCAGAGAGCAAATATGCGCTTCTGCTTGAAAATCGGTAAAACTGCATCTCAGACAGTTGAATTGTTGCGTGATGGGCATGGAACTTATTGCCTATCTTGTACACAAATATTAGGATGATATGCACGTTTCGAGGATGAGCAGGAATATCTGGGGAACGACGAAAGGCCAAGAAACTCGATGCACACCTGAATTCCTTGAGAAAATTCACGAAATTGAAAAAAGTGATCATAGTGCAGCCTTGAGGATACTGGAATGTTAGCCCCGTGCTAATAAGGAGACGATTTGTCAAATTTTAGTGCAAGATTGGGGGGGGAGAGCTTGTGCTCGTTTTATTCCGCATACTTTGTCAGATGACCAGAATCATGCACGAGTGGAATACGTAAAATACATCCTCCAGACTGTACAAACAATGCAAATATTTTCTCCAAAGCATTGGCAGGTGACGAAAAATGTGTTTTTCGTTATGATCCTGAAACGAAGCGTCAGAGTGCTCAGTGGAAGTCTCCACAGTCCCCCAAAGGAAAGAAGATCAGGTAACAGAAGTCCAAAATCAAGATAATGCTTGTATGCTTTTAAGACAGCAAGGCAATTCTGCATCACGAGTTCCTTCCTGAAGGTAAAACGCTCACTGGCAGTGCTTACACAGCCATTTTGGAATGATTGTGGAAGAAGATTGTTCGTGTCAGGCCTCAGTACAAAAACGGGCAATGGATCCATCTACACGATAACGCACCCGCACACAGAGCAATCAGTGTACAGAAATTTCTGGCACGAAAACAAGTTTGTGTACTCAACCTGCTGGGTTCTCCAATTTTGCGTTCAGACTCAACCATTAGCACTATTAACTAGATTTGTCGACGCGTGACTACTTTCTATTCCTTAAATTAAAGCTGCCTTTAAAATTGAAAAGTTTTTTAAGACATTGAAGACATACAAAGAGGTGTGACATCAGCTCTTCACTCCATACCGAAAGATGCCCTCTGCAAGTACTTCCTCTTGTTGGCTGATCGTGTCACTTCTTATATTAACGCGCAGGAGGAATGTACTTCAAATGAAATATGTATAATCAAGTAAGTTTTCCTGACTTTCCTTTTAAAAAATCAGCCTCATTACTTGATTGCCGCAGTGTGTACTTCTGCAACGAAATGGTCACCAAATTTGCTATCGGTTGACCTGAAACCTGCTCAGTGATTTCGTGCCTTCGCCTTTCTCAGGGCTGAGAGGGAGAAAATGCCAAGCATGAGTCGCACTGGTAATGAAGCAAGCCTGCTGACGTAGTTCACTTAGGAGAAAAGCCGCACCGGAGTAAGAAGGTGTGAATTCGAATACCACTGTCGGCAAAAAAGTTATAATAAATACAACTCCACTGCCTTACACTCAGCACAATAATTACAGCTGTAGTCCCGGTGATTTTTGAATACGCCTCCTACATGTGATGAAAGATACAATGTGATGAGCAGATGGGCCTTAGAAAGCCTACTTCTGCAATTTTATGTGAAATTAATTTCGTGTAAGGCAACTTTTGATTTATCTGATCAGAACACTATTAAAGAATATGTCCTCATCATAACACTGTTTTGTAAATTAAACTCTCTTGATATTATTTCATACAGATACTAAAAAATAGCAGAAACAGCAGTAAGCAGTTTATTTTATTTTAGCATGCACACATAAAGAACATACAAACTACACAGAGAAGCGTAGTTTCTCATGCAGGACAAATACTCGCCGAACATATAAGATACATTCACAGATACACAGATCGATCGGATAGATAGATAGATGCATTGTGTAGCATAAAACGAATACCTCAGCAAATTTAGTAGTGCGAATAACTACAGCTCATCGTCAACAATGGTATTTTGCATCATCCGTAAATTTTAGGAGACCCAAAACCAGAAACTCCACAACTTGAAACAAGCTTTTAATCCTCTCAAGCTATATGGAATCGAATACTTTAACGAATAACAGTATTATTCTTCGCTTACATGAAAATGAAGAAAAAAATCCTAAACATAAATGTTTTTTGTACGTTCACAAACATCAGTTACACACGTGTTGCTAATTCTTGCTGGCAAATCAAGTGCTTGGATTGCGGCACTTCAGCACAGCCCAATCGAGGCGTATATTGGACTCAAACTCAAGTAGATGTCGCACCATAATCATGTGCACGAAATAGTTAATGGGACTGGCAATTACAGGCAACACATTCCTCACGATATACACAGTGCGTCAAAGAATTTTTAAGACTGAGCCTCTAAAATGAAATAGAAACATGAAATTATAATTTGTTTTGGTTTGTTATTCAAAATAAGTCCCTCTGGCTTCAATACACTTGTTACAGCGATTTAATAATGATTCGAATGCCTGTTCCAGTTCACTTTGCGGAATTGCCTCCAAAGCACGCGTCGAAGCTGTTTCTATGGTCGAAATATCATCAAAATAACACCCTTTTAACGTCATTTTAAGTTTTGGGAATAAAGAAAAGTCGCAGGGTGCTAAATCAGGCGAATGCGGTGGATGATTCAACACACAGACGTTATTTTTCGCCAAAAATCTACGAACAAGAAGTGGGGTGTGACTGGGTGCATTATCGTGCAACAAACACCAACTGTTTTCATCCCAATATTGTGGACGAATGCGACGAATTCTGCCCATCAAACGCCTCAAAACATTTAAATAAGACTCACCAGTAATTGTTTGTCCACTTGGAACAAATTCTTTGTGGATAATACCCTTACTATCGAAGAATGTAATTAGCATCGTTTTGATTTTCGATGGAACTTTTCTTGTTTTTTTGGCTTGTGGTGAGTTTTTTGACTTCCATTCCGCACTTTGTCGCTTTGTTTTAGGATCATATTGAAAACACCATGTTTCATCACCTGTAACAACCGATTTTAAGAAGTTTGGATCATTTTCAGCGGCTGAAATGATGTCTCTGCAATGTGCACTTCTCCTTGATTTTTGTTCATTGGTTAACGTGTGTGGAACAAATTTAGCACAGACTTTTGTTTTGCCCAAATCTTCTTGCAGGATGGTTCGAATCGTTTCTTTGTTGATGTTTAAAGTCTCTTATATCATTCTTAGTGACGCACATCGATTGTTTGCCACGAAATCAGACGCTTTTTCAATAATCTCAGGTGTCCTAGATGAACTTGGTCTTCCGGTATTTTTTTTTTTTTTTTTTTGAGTGGAGGTTTAACGACCACCGTAAGCAACTCAATGGGCTATAAGCAGTCGCCCGTCCCTAATTTAGGGTCACTGGTTCCAGGGAAGGGAGAGAGCCAGTGCCGTAAGACAAACACAACATCCATGCCTCACCGGGATTCGAACCCGGACCCCTTACGGACAAATGATCAGAGGCCAACGCCTTAGACCACTGCGCCACCGGGGCGGCTTTTTCTTCCGGTATGCCTATCATCTTTTAGCGTATCTCTTCCGTCCAAAAAACGTTTATACCACAGGAAAACATTTGATCTACTTAAACAAAACTCACCGTAAACTTGTTTCATCATTTGGTACTTTTCCGAAGCACTTTTACTAAGTTTTGCGTTAAATTTAATAACAGCCCTTTGTTCCAATTTTAATAATTCAACATGAACAAAAATTTTACTTCTCTAATGAACGGCCGTTCCTTTTGAGTTTCTTTAACAACTGCGCAGTACTTTTGGAAGAAAGCAAGCAGATGTTCACGGTTCATAACGCATTCGCGATTACACTGGTGGCGCCAACGTCGGCTGAAATCTAGCGCCAGTCTTAAAAATTCTTTGACGCACTGTTGTAACGTACCAGGAGATGTGACGTACCTGCCAGAAGGACGCACACGACATAAAGGCAGATAGGAATCAGAATAAAACGTCCGCGTAGCTCAATTGGTAGAGTGACTTATTCCGGAATGAGGGGATCCGGGTTCGAATCCTGGCGTGGACAGAAATGACGGAGAAATTTACTTCGTTCTACTGTGTATATTTCATTCCCTTGGTTCAGACATGCATGAGTTATGTGGCCATCTATAGAAGAATAGTTAACGTCCACAACTCGCAAATTCCTACATACGAGGTTAAAACTTTCGACAAATTTTCTCCAACGGATTCATGCTAAATGCTAAAAGTCTATCGTACGAAAGGTCACTAAAGTAATTCACCGATGCTGTCACACGTACGGATTCATGCTTTTAGCTGCTTACTGCCACTAATAGCTAGCCAAATATTTTACTTTTCCAGTATGGAGCGTATACCGTCTATTCTGGACAACGGAGTTTCTGAAAAACGTGGCTTCAGTAAGATCCATCGCATTCTGGATAAAAAATGAAATGCGCAACATATCCTTCACTAAAACTGTTTGAAATTAGAGGCAGCCTTCCTCGTCGAATTCTGAACTTCATATTTCTGGAACAGGCCACTGAAACTAAGACTTCATGTAAAAAAAGGTTTCGAGAAACCATTCCAAGTAAGGGGGATGCTAAACTGAAATAATTGCGTTATTCGAAATACGCAGTGAAGCCTCCCGCGCAGTATGATCACTGCCAGCCTGGCATGGATAATTCATGTTGTAGAAGGAAATTATCCATAGCAAGACAGTATAGTTTCCATTAAGAAAGGATTTGGCCTTTGATTTCAGAATAAATGAGATACCTCCATCACGTGTATTGGCTTTAAATGAGATACCTCCCCACTTGTATTGGGCTCTACGACGTTTCCTTGCACCTGAAAATATGGCATCTGTTTCGAAAGTAAAAAAAAACAAATATAATTTTATCTTTTATTGACTTTTTTAGCTAGTACTTCCCTTAATATTTTTCAAAAAAATTGGATTTCGCTCTATGATCACAGTAAGCACATCACGTATGTTAAATTCGTAAGTCTCAGCCAGAAACGTTGTACTGATACTTAAAATAAAGTTTGCTAAAAACTAAAATCCCAGTTTCCTAGTCCAAACTTGAATTCCTTCTTTTCTTTTTGAGATGTTAGTCAGTGATAGAAAGACAGACAGATAGAGAAAGAGATATATTCTTTGGACAATATTATGGAAACACCCTCATGTTAATTTATGCTGAGATACGTTGATTGTTGAAATAATTTACTCTGCAAAACACTGTTATTTTATTGTTGAAATAATATCTCTGCAAAACACTGTTATTTTATTTTCCTACAAATTACATAGAGCTTGAATGTCTAAATTTTAGAGCCTGATATTACTTCATTTCTTAGATGTATTATTTTACGGCCTTCAACATAGAAAGCTTGTTGTTGCTTTGGCAGCTGCATCCCTTATATTACAGCAATGTGACCAATAGAAAACCCCAGACTTATTCTTTTTGAAAAACAATTTCTTTAGAATTCGAAAAATGTTTTGTACTTGCATGTTAATCGCAAATGAACTTTACATAGATCATATTTTTTTTTACTTTTATTTTTTAAAACATTCAGAGTATGGGGATTATCCCTATATATTTAAGTTTTCTCATTTATGTAGTATGCTAAATATTATAATTCTTCCCAAATTTTAGTTTCAGAGTTTGCATCAGATTTTGAACTACTTTAAAAGTTATGAGAAAGAGGTCTCGGATGAGTGAGTGTAAGATTGGTGTATGGAATACTAGAGGTATAAATGGAAAAAGCAATGCGGTGCTTGAAGAAATAAATAAGCATAGATTGGATGCGCTGTGTGTAAGTGAAACTAAAAATAAGAAATTGGGATTGAAGAGGTGAATGGAATGGTGAGTGTGTGGTCTGGAGTGTTAGATAATATGAGGGGACAGGCTAGTGTAGGTGTGATTTTAAGTGAAAAGATGAAGAACAACTTGATTCATTGCAGCTGCATTAGTGAGAGAATTCTTTGGATACGTCTCAAAGTGAAACTTCAGAAAATAGTAATTGTTGAAGTGTATGCTCCTTGTGATTCAGATCCCTCTGATAAGAAGGAATACAATGAGCTAAAAGCTGTTTTGAGCCAGTTTGGTGCTAAAGAGAAAGTTACTATAGCAGAGGATTTCAATGCTAGAGTAGGTGTTCAGAATGGGATTTCTGATAATGTTCTTGGTAAGTTTAATGACCCTGGTGTGAATGATAATGGTGAAAGATTAATTGAACTGTGCATTGCAAATGGATTGTGGGTATCTAATACGTTTTTCAACCACAAATATATCCTCACATACCCTTGGAAAAGTCGTACTCTGGGATTAAAGAGTGAAATAGATTTTGTTGTTTATGATCAGCGTCTGAAACACTTAGTTATTGATACCCGTGTGATGAGAGGTGCAGATGTTGGCTCTGATCATCACATGGTAGTGTCACGGGGGAAACTGAGTGAATGTTGGTTGGAGTAGGAGGTATAGGAAGATGCCTGTGGTGAAAAGAATAAAAGTTGAAAGGCTGTCTGAAGAACATCAGCGTTATTCTGGTTTACTCAGTGAACGGCTGAATGAGTTGAAGGTGTGTGAGAGTGATGTAGAAAAGACGGTGACATGTTTTAAGAACTGTGTTGTCACTGCTGTTGAACAGTTCTGTGGTACTGCAACAGTGGGTGCCTTTAAAGGTGATGCTTGGTGGAACAGTGAAGTTAGAGAAGCAGTAATGCGAAAGAAGGAAGCATACTTGGGAAAGTTGCAAAGTAGAGTTTCTAAGGATGAATATCACTGTAAGAAGCGTGAGGCAGCAAGGCTGGTTCACCAGAGTAAAGCAAAAGATAGGAAAGAAAAGGAGGAAAGACACGATACGGCTTTTTGAAAAGATAGAAAAACTTTCTGGAAGTACATAAGACATAGGAGAAACAGGGAGAATAAAATTCAAAGCTGTGTAAAGAACAGGGTCGGAGAAATGATATGGGAGCCCAATGAGCCAAGTTAAAGATGGGGTGAGTAGTTCTGTGATTTATTAGAACGTGAAAGCAAAGGTGATTGTGAAGCAGAAGTAGATGACGTCATAATGAGAGATGGAAACACTGTTGGGATCTCAAGAGAAGAGGTATGTAAGGCTCTAAAATCTCTTCAGAATGGTAAGGTTCCGGGAGTAGATGGAATAACTACAGAGATGCTAAACAAAATGGTGGTGACTCTGTGATTGACTGGTTAACTGACATTTGCCAGTTATGATGGGAGTTAGGAATGGTTCCTCAGGATTGAAGGGATGCTATAATTGCTCCTTTGTATAAGGGAAATGGTGATCAGACTTATTGCAAGAACTATCGTGGTATCAGTTTGCTGAGTGTGCCAGGAAAAGTGTTTGGGAAGGTCATTATTGATAAGGTACGAGGTCTTACATCAAAGAAAGTGTGGGATGTACATAGTGGTTTTATGCCTGTTAAGAGCTGCATTAATCAAATTTTTGTATTATGCATGATGATTGAAAAGTGTCTGTCTGTTGGTAAAAAAAGTGTTTGGGATCTTCATAGATTTAGAGAAAGCATTTGACAAAGTAAATAGGACTCTTCTGTGGAAGGTACTGAATAAATATGGTATTACTGGGAATCTACTTATTGTGTGAAAGCCATGCATGATGGCAGCACAGCATGTGTACGAGTGAATGGTGTTTTATCGAAATGGTTTTCTATTGGTGCAGGAGTCAGAAAAGGTTGTGTAATGTCACCCTGGCTGTTTAATATATTTATGGATGCATGCATGCGTGATGCCAAAATGGATAATACTGGTTTATGTCTTGGCAATATGCATGTGTGCAGATTGATCTATGCTGGTGACACAGTCCTGTTGGAAGAGAGCAAAAGTGCGTTGCAGTGTATGCTGTCCCGGATGTACGAAGTTTGTATTAAATCCAAACTGAGTATAAATAAAGGAAAAAACACAGTTATGGTTTTTTAACGAGGAACTGTTCGCACTGAATGCAGGATAAGTCTTAATGGCACGGAGATTGACCACGTGAATACGTTTGTATATTTAGGAAGTATGCTTGACAGAGAGAACAAATTAGATGGCGAAATTAGTAGGCGAGTGAATTCTGCATTGAAAGTCACAGCTGCCTTAGGAGGATTTCAAAGGAATGATGGGTTCTCAAGGAAGTCCTGAATGGCTATGTATGAAAGTGTTTTTGTTGCTATTCTGATGTATGGCAGTGAAACCTGGGTACTGCAGAAAAGCCATAGGAGTTGTTTGTGTCGTTACTTACGGGGGTTGTGGTAAGACACGCGGTGATCGTGTGAGGAATACGCAGATGTGTTGTCGATGTGCAATGTTGGGCAAAATGTTGTTAGTAAGGTGTAGACTAACATTCTTAGGTGGTTTGGCCATGTTGAAAGAATCAGTGATGAGGGGGTGACTAAGAGAATTTTTCCAGCCCAAGTGGCAGGAAAGAAATGTAGAGGAATGCCAAGGAAATCTTGGGAGAACAAAATTCAAGAATGTCTGCTTGAGAAAAAGATTATGAGTATGAAGTGCAAAAGGTCGCGTGTGTGGCATGCGATGGTTGTTAATGAAGCTCGAGCTGTGTGCCAAGATCTTTGTAAATGGAGACATTTGACACATCAACAGTAAGTAATTTTTAGTTCTATCAGTTAAATATGTACTTGGCACTTTTTCTTTCTATAAGAAGCCAACCTCTGAATCTCAGAGAACAGCTTAATGATATGTATGTATGTATTTAAAAGTTATTGTGTTGTGCCATATACAAAAAACATGAGGGTACTTCTTAAAAATCGTCCATTGAATGCAGAAGTAAGAAAAGTTTTCATTGCAAAGGACGATTGGAATAGACATCACAATATATAGTTAAAACAAAAGCTGCGGATGTGCTTGACAAAACAAAAACATCATAGCTAGAACAAGAACATAAAGCACAATTAGTTATCAGCGTCTTTTAATCAATGCTTACCTGCACTGCATTCTCCACTGTATATTATCCTGAGACTCCTTCGAGATTTACAGGACTCAACCCTTAAGGTGCATTCGTTGATGTACGTTTTTCCATCAGAACCACAGACAGGGCGAAAATCGGGAGAACATATTGCATTGCATCGGCAGATGGGATTGCGGTTGTTATCCAGCTGACACACTTGGGACGCCGGGCATTCGACACCCTCGCAGGGATCTGAAACAAATAAATGGAAGGCATTTGTAATCGCAGATAATGCAAGCAACACGAGGATCTTTATCAGATCACTTAAGAAACTTCAAGAGCAGCTGCTCCCAGTTGTATTCACGTGGACAGTGTTTCATATCGTTCATGCCTGTTTCGTTACGAAATGACTGAGTTTTAATGAGACAAGTCTCTTCTGGCAGATCCTGATAGTTTCCGATTTGTGAAAGACTTCAGAACACTTTAGAGGAAACGAAGCCAAAAGAGCCATTGTTATTCAAAGTCTAGGGGAAATGGAACTGGTGGAATTAATTATAGTTCCCAAGTGTGAAAAGCCTTTTCATCCAGAATTTTCTAAATTAAGTACAGCGCATTATAGAACGGATATCTCCTTAACGAAAGAGATTTGCATTCTGATAATATGTTACGAGCATGTAAATAGAAATGCGCACAAATCACAGAACGGGCTAACTGAACAAGACGTTTGAATGCAACTTGATTGCGCGTACATTTTTAGTTTGTTCCAATAAAAAGTCCTTTTGTTCCGGGATTTTAATTTTGATTGGAGTTGTTTTAAAATCATTTGTTGGACTTGGTTGACAGATATATTGACATATACAGGCAGACATATACAGTATAGACATTTTCAAATATGGTACCCAGTATGTCAAATGACCAATTTACACACAGAGAGCCAGTGTTGATCAACTAACACATACAGAACTAGTAGATATCAAACATGGTACACAGTACGTCAAATGATCAATGTGTACAGAGAAAGGCAGTGTTGATGAAGTAACACATTGAGAGTCGGTGTGGAAAGACAAACACGAACATCCTTGCCTTACCCAGGATTTGAACCTAGCCCCCTCCCTCGGCGAAGGATCAGAAGCCATCGGTTAGATCATTGCGCCCCCGGGGTGGCTTTGGGATTTTACGACCACGACGAGCAAACGTAAGGTGTCTAAGCGATCGGTTGTTCCTAACTTTTGGCCACTGTTTCCAAGAAAGAGACGGAGAGAGCCAGCATTGTATGACGAACACACCACCTAAGCCTCATCCGGGACCCGAACCCAGGCCCATCTGAGACGAGCGATCAGATACAAGCTCCTCAAACCACATGGACATTGCTACGACAAAAGACCTTTCACAGATCAGTACATACAGTACAACAAATTCTTCAGCAACTACTGTGCATATGCAATTTCGGAAAATTCATGCTGGATAAGGACCAATATTTATTGCAAAGTAAACAATCCGGGAAGGATTTATTCACATATACAGTGGATCATACACGTAACATTAGGTTTTCATCGAATGTGCGTTGGCACGTCTTTTAAAAAGGGTAGAGTACCATTTTGCTTATCCGTTCGTAAACGAGGATTGATCAGAAAGTATCAAGACTGCGTTAATAACTGTAAAATGGAACGGCGGAGCAGAACGCCGTTTGGCAGGCAGTGACTTCGGCACCTACTGCACATGCGCCTGCCGAGAAAACGCTGTCGGCGCAGCGCCTTTTGTTCTGTGGCTAGTTGTTCGGAGTTTAGTCTGATCAGCGTGTCACACTAACGATGTCTGGTGAGCTTTCTTGAGTCTTAGTTAGCTGGGGGTGTTCCACTGTGAGGACTAAGCCTTTGTTTTTGGGTCATATCCATAAAACCATGTTTTGTCGCCAGTAACAATCCGTTTAACAAAGTTGTTGCCCTCTCTGGCTGATTCCAACAAATCCATGGATACAGACAATAGTTTTCTTTTGCTCATCTAGGAGGACTTTTGGAACAAATTTTCCAGACAGAAGTCTCATCCCGAAATCTTCAGAGAACATTTTCTATACTGATCCAAAACTAAGGCCTAAGTCGCCAGCATGTTCTGTGACAGTAATTATGCGATTTTCCCTCACAGCTGAACGAATGTCGAGGACGTTTCTTTCATTCCTGTATGTTGAGGGTCTTCTACAACGATAGTAGTATAAAAGGACCGATCCGGCCTCAAGGAGCAGCTCCTTCTAGAGAAGGAGCAAGGGGCGTGGCTTGCGGCAGAAGGATGTGGGGCGTGGCATGTGACCGAAGGATGTGGGGGCGTGGCAGATGACGCTAGTGTGTTGGGTCGATGCTGCTCCCTAGCGGTGATTCTTGGAACTTTCGATGAATCTTTGAGGGATGGCAACGACCGAGTCTGGAAAGGAGATGTGCTGCCCCCTAGCGGTGCTTCTTGGAATTTTTAATGGACCTTCGTTTTTGAGGGATGGCAACGACCGAGTGGAGGAAAGGGGATGTGTACGTTGCCCCCTAGCGGTGCTTTTTGGAACTTTTCTCGGGAGATTTATTGGACGTTGACAAATTTTGGGGAAGTCTTTCCAATATTTATTTATTTTTTTTATTTTCTCGGGAGATTTACTGGACTTTGTCAAATTTTTGAAGGAAGTTTTTTTATCGTTTCCAATTTTTTTTACTCGTATTTTTTTGTCCTATTTTTTCTCTCTAATTTATTTTATTAAATTTATATTTTCTGGAATTCCCTGAGGTGTTATAATTTTTATACACGTTGCATTATTTTTTTAATTCTTATATTTGTCCTCCCTCCAATTTTAATTTAGACGAGGAAAGGCTTTGTTTGAAAAGATTTCGTTCCTGTTGATTCATGTTCTGCCATTTTAGTCTCACCACGTTGTCATTTCGTGAGCCACGTGTTTTGGGATGACTCACCATTTTCTCTTTGACTCAGAAAACTTTGTATGACACGTGTTTTGGGAAGAGTGACTATGATGTGTGACGCATGTCGTGATAGCAGATATGACATCAGCCAACGCCATTTCCTCCGCGGGGTCGGCGGTTGACGTCATTTGAGATTCTGTTAGACACATTAAGTTCCAAGACTGATTTCTTTTTCAATAACTTGATCATTTTGCAACGAATTGATTCCTTATTTTTTCCTCATAATTTCCCATTTTATATTCATAATTTTTCAACGTAACGATTTTTTTATTTTCTTTGAGGAGACTTCACGCATTTTCAACGGACGTTCCAACATAAAGACGTTTTCCAAAGTTTTGTGCTGCAGACATAATCTTAAAACACGATTGTTTATTAACGTATTTACGTGTTCATGACATTTTCTGTTACATTTTTTTTAACGTTGTACCTTTTTCCAACGTACAAAGCCACAATTTTTTATGCATAGTTAAAATATTTTTATTTTTTTATTTTTTCGTATTTCTTCATGATTAATCAGTGAAATGTACTTTTTAACGCATTATCTTAATCTTTTTGTTCTAAATGCTTGCGTACTCCTTAAACTTCTTGATGTACCAACATTATTTTATTTTCTAACTTTTCAAACTAACAACTACTTTTATCGAGGCTTTATTTTTTCTGATTCAAACAAGCAAACGTTTCTTCATTATTATTTCCGTTACCTATACAAACAACTTTTCTTACTTGCTTTTAATGTATGACTTAATCTGGTTTTCTATATAGCTGTTTCATGTTTGTGCAAGAAATATACAGATCTATAGCAACTAGCTATACATAACATTCGTTCGTAACAGTATCTTTTTTTTTTTTTTTCCCAGATTTAAACCAACACACGCTTCTTAACGACTTGATATCGGTTTTCTGGGGAACTTTTCTTTTCCTTTTTCCTTCGTTCAATTTTATTCCAGATCATGAGACGAGGAAATGCTGCTTTAGAAACGATTTCGTTCCTGTTCGCAGTAATTATTGGATTTTGACAATTTTTTTGTGAAATGACTTCATGCTAATTCTGAGTCTTTCGCCTTTACAATATTATTTTCTCGTAATTTTTTCGTGTGTTCAAGAACTCTACAGGTCTTTCACAGTTAAAATTCTGGTGAAACAATATTTTCTTACTTTATTTAGCATATCATTATAGTTTCCCAATTTTCGCTATTTTACTTCATCTTTTTTGAAATTTAGTAAAACTTTTCAGTATGTCAGTAATTTATTTCTTACTTGGCCAAACTTATGACTCCTTTTATTTAGACTATTTTTTTTTCATTTCATTTCAGCAAAATGATTATTTTAGATGTAGCAAATCATCAGGTTTTTTGTTTCCTTATATATCATATTTTCCAACTTGCTTTTAAAGTATTTCTCAAAGCTTGCATGTATGTCAAATACGCATTTTTTTAATCCTTCCCTAGTTTGCTATACTTTTTCGTGGACTGCCCCAACAGGAAAGCATTCATTGTCAAAGCATGAAATCTAAAACCTTTTTTCTTACGATAAAATTTGTATTCTTTGGGACATATTTTCTGTATATTGTTCTGTCTCGTCCGAAAAAAACATTCATTCTGGAGGCAAAGCGAGTAATTCCGTTCTTCCACTAAACATCATTTTTTTACGTTTTACTAACTCACCACCCCCATAGCGAAAATAAAGAAATACTTACTCTGTTCCCTACATATCGACTCAATCTATTTCTTTTCGAAATGCTGATCATGACATTTCAACTAAAATTTCATACTTTTACCAAAAATCATATTCTTAAACGAGCTATTTTTTACACAATTATTTCATGTATAACTAAATTTTTGTTGTTTACTCACCTCATAAAAGTCAATAAGAACTACCCTAATCTCATTCCTTTCCCTCATTTAGTTCGCTTAAATTGAGATGTTTCAAAATTTCGCGTATATTTCATTCCCTTAATATCCAGTTCTCCCGTGTCTGTCCCTTCATTTTTAACTTCTGTGCATGCTGCATTTTATCTTTAGACGTTTAGTTTCATTGACCTTTTCTTTCGTTTTAATTAGGTTTTCATTATTGTATTTTTTATTCATTGTCTCAGCAGAAAAATCTTTCATTCTGGAGACACAGCGACTAAGTCCGTACTTCCTCTAAAATTTTTTTTTTTCACATTTTACTAATTGTTCAGAAAAGCAGTTGTTTCCAAACTCCCATAGTGAAAATATCGTATTCCCCTTATAGTACTTATTATATTTTTCCTTCTGTTCAGTGTTGTATGATTCTTCAAACTTTGGTTTACCTTTATGAAACTTCTTTTTTTTCTTAGTTTTTTTCTGATTCAAACTTTCAATCTTTTCCTATCGATTTAATTACTCTTATTTTCCCATTCGACTTTACTTTTGAACAGAAATGTATCTAAAATCTTCAGATGTATTTTAGTCTACAAGGCCGATTCTTCCCTGTTTCAAATAAAGTCATTGTAGGATTTTAGTGTAAATGCTCCTAAATCTTTAGAACTTACTTTTCATAGTTAGATACAAATTCCTCGAGGTTTACATTAAAACATGAAAGAAGAGTGTTTTTACGCTCTCTCCAGTGTGTGAGCTTTCCCCAAGAAATTAACTTTGAATTCCTCCCTGTTTTTGTCGGAAACTGACAATCTCCTGCGACTGTTTTCACGCGTCTCTTGCTTACAGGAAAACCTCATATGACATGAAATCACTTTGCTTGGGAGATTAAACTAAATTCTGGTTTTGAACTTTGAATGCAAACTCAAGCTCGCAAAAGCATAGTTTTCTGAGCTAACTTAAACTGTCTAAGATGGCAAAAATCTAAAACTGCTGACTCAATGGGACAGAGCGTTTGAACTTTGCCGTTCATTCACCATTTAAGAGATCCGGCGTGAACCGCTAGAAGGGAAGTAAGCAGACCCTGATTTAATCCACTGTTTCCAAGGAAGGTAGAAAGCTAGTGTCGTAATTCAAAAGCTCTTAACTCAAGCCTCCCCAGGATTCAGTTTCGGACGAACGAATACTCAGATGTCCATGCTTAGATATTGAAAAATTGCTTCAGACAAATATTTTCTTACTTAAAGTGCTTCAATTCAGAATTTGTACTATTTAAGATTTTCCTTAGTCAATATTTTTTCTATCTTAAAAACTTCTAAAGGGTTGATTTTGAAAAAAACGAGTTCTCACAAAAATGTAAAATTTCCTGAGATTGTATGAGGAACCAAAAAAAAAAAATTGATGAAGCTTGGACGTTAACCATTCCAACCATTTCTTTCTCTTCATGTTTCATTCCATAAACTTTCTTCAAATTCCTATATATCCAAGAATTTTGTTAAATGTCCAAGTTCGACTCCCCCAGAAATTTTCTGAAAATGATATTCTGGAATTGTTTTAAAAGAGAAACTAAGAATCCCTTTACTGAAACAAGAAATTCATATTCAAAGCATTACATCCCTCTTTCTACTTCAAATACTCTATTTGTAAATCTAAGGAAGTTTTTTTAATATTCATATATTTTCCTCTAACTTTAGAAGATATTGTCCCAAAATGTATGTACATATTACGATAGTAAAATATCTTACTACTTACTGCTTGTGGTTCAATTCACTTCACACCGTCTTAAGGAAATTCGTTCATTTTCTCATAACACATAGACATGTTATTTTTCTTTCCATTCACTTCAAAGGCTCAATTGAGATCAACCTAATGGAGTCCTTTGAGAAAAACTTTCATAGGAAAGCATAAATTTGCCTAAAAAGTACATTAAAAATAAACAAATGTTGAAAGTTCCTGTACAAGAAGGAAATTCGGTTGTAACTTCTAAACGAAAAGACAAATTCTAAGAAAATATGTAAAAATGTTCGTTGGATTCCATATTAAAAAATTAGTTGAAGAGGAGTGTCATTCTTTTTTTCGGAACAGTTCATTCTTTCCTAGGGTTAAAAATGGAACACTTCATTTTTCTTAGTAGACAATTTTGAGAAAACACATTTCATTAAAAGCAGGAAATTCCCATAGAATAACATGGGAAAACTAGTATGCATAAAAAGACTGTTTCGAAACGAGTAAAAATCTGTTGAAGTTCGTTTTCGAAAAAGTTGGAAATGGAATGAAGTAAAACCAGTCACAGCAAGTTCCTGAAAGTTGAAAATTGGATGTACTAAAAATGTCTAAGGAAAGAAATTTTTATAAAACACAGACTGTTTATTTTTTCCAGGCTAGGGGGTCTTCAGTGAGAGCGCTTCTTTTTTTCAACTCAAAGAAGAAAGCGAGTCAGTTTGAAACATTTCAAACTCCCCGAAATTAAGCTGTGTACTCTGGTTTCGACTCAATACTGTAAAGCATTGCGCTCAGACCAGTCGGAATTCCGCCCCGATTGGTTGCCTAATGGAAAACATCAGATCCCTTTCCAATAACAATCCCCAAATATCCTTAAGAAAAGTATAGCAAAAAGCACTAGTTCACCATTAAAACAATTGGATTCATTCTGTTACTGTTTTAAACATTTCAAAAAAGAAGTTTACATTCTCACTTTTACTTTAAAAATCTTGAAAGCTTAAATTTTGACCCATTTAAAAAATTCACTTAAAATTTAATTTAAAAAAATAATAATTACTCTTTAAATTTGTCTTAAAACTAAAAAATATTTACGCTTAATATTTCAATAAATAATAAATATTCACAAACTCACCTTCTACCTTGCCCATTTAAAAAAAAAATTCTGAATTTATATAATCGAAATCATTACTTCTCCAAATAGTTCTTTTCCCCTGATTGTAGAGAAGCACTCTTCTGAAATCTTCACTTTTCCACATGTGTTCATAAAAGCATGAGCTACTTCCTTAGGATTCAACAAGGCCACAGCGTTCTGGAAACTTGAAATCGCTTTCCTGTTCCACTCAGTGGTTAGGCATGGAGGATGCATCTGAATAGGTGGAAGTACTTCAGAAATGCATTCGCGACATCTACATACCTTCAGGATGCTCTCCCCGATTAAATTTTTTAAACATTCAATTAAATTGTGTCTAAGTTCACACTCCTCAATCGATGTACTTTGAAACTTTCGGGATTCTCCGAGTACGATTTTCTGGAATTCTGAACCCATTAACAATTCCTGGATGCTGTCCCACACGCCATCCAAAATAATTTGGAGTTTCTTAAACTGCTTTCTGGTTAATGCAACTCCTGTTGTTAAGTGAAAAATCCGGAACCAGAATTTGAAAGACTTGAAGACTTCTTACTTTATTCAAACTTAGAACAGAACTAAAATTCGCTTAGCGTTTCCTTTGCATACTGTAACCAACACATGACCCTTATCACCACGTGGTGATTGATGCGTCACGATGCGTCAGCACACTAACTGCACGATGACTGTTTCCTTATCTGGTCATCTCGTAACGAACATGCTATTGATTCTAATCAGGCAAAGCTAACTTCAGCTTGAGAGATAAACGAAAGGATTTCATTATAACTTTCATATCTTGAGAGAATAAACTAAAAAATCTTCATAGAGTACATAATAAGCGTAAATAAATTCTTCAAGGCTGAATTTCCACTAAAATGATGGTGGTATACGGAAAGCGTGAGAATTTAATCAGACACCTTCAAAGAATTCATCTTGGAATTAACGCTGCTTTTGAAAAACGAGTGAACTATGAAATTCTTTGTTCTCCACACAAGAAAATTTCAGATTTCGAAATCTCGCCGTCCTGACCCACTTTTTCCTGAGTGAAATTTAACACATGGTGGAAATCTCCACTTACGCATTCCTTTGAGTGGGGAATAGCTCTCATGAAAGGGGTCAACGGTTCCAAACAACATTGATTAAAACTGGAGAGAGGAAAAATATATGAATTAAAAAAATAATGCATAAGCAGGATTCCCAAAAACATAAAAAAAATATAAGTTTTATATAAAAAAGAAATTCCAGGAAAAATATTGGAGGGGCGAAAGATTTCCCATTCTTCCATTCCCACAAAAAATTTAACGAAGTCCAATAAATCTCTCGAAAAAAAAAAATTAAACAAATACTTGGACTGACAAAAGAGAGAACGACACGTGACGTCAACCTATCCCGCGGCTAGTAGTAGGAGATACACTGTTCCCCCTCTGACATCATTGTTTTTTCTATGCGAACAGAAATTTACTTGAACAACCGTCTTAGAAAATGCCTCTTCCACGTTTTTTCTTCCCAGCCATGCAAAAACAATCAGATTGCCTTTTCCCACCAAAAGTTCTAGCAAGAAGGAGCAGGAGACGCCGGAACGAAACCCGAAGGAACCGAATAACAAGGGGGCGCCCCTGTTATTCGGTTCCTTCGGGCTACGTTCCGGCGTCTCCTGCTCCTTCTTGCTAGAACTTTTATTGGGAAAAGGCAATCTGATTGTTTTTGCATGGCTGGGAAGAAAAACGTGGAAGAGGCATTTTCTAAGACGGTTGTTCAAGTAAATTTCTGTTCGCATAGAAAAAAATGATGTCAGAGGGGGGAACAGTGTATCTCCTACTACTAGCCGCGGGATAGGTAGACGTCACGTGTCGTTCTCTCTTTGTCAGTCCAAGTATTTGTTTAATTTTTTTTCGAGAGATTTATTGGACTTCGTTAAATTTTTTGTGGGAATGGAAGAATGGGAAATCTTTCGCCCCTCCAATATTTTTCCTGGAATTTCTTTTTTATATAAAACTTTTATTTTTTTTATGTTTTTGGGAATCCTGCTTATGCATTATTTTTTTTTATTCATATATTTTTCCTCTCTCCAGTTTTAATCAATGTTGTTTGGAACCGTTGACCCCTTTCATGAGAGCTATTCCCCACTCAAAGGAATGCGTAAGTGGAGATTTCCACCATGTGTTAAATTTCACTCAGGAAAAAGTGGGTCAGGACGGCGAGATTTCGAAATCTGAAATTTTCTTGTGTGGAGAACAAAGAATTTCATAGTTCACTCGTTTTTCAAAAGCAGCGTTAATTCCAAGATGAATTCTTTGAAGGTGTCTGATTAAATTCTCACGCTTTCCGTATACCACCATCATTTTAGTGGAAATTCAGCCTTGAAGAATTTATTTACGCTTATTATGTACTCTATGAAGATTTTTTTAGTTTATCCTCTCAAGATATGAAAGTTATAATGAAATCCTTTCGTTTATCTCTCAAGCTGAAGTTAGCTTTGCCTGATTAGAATCAATAGCATGTTCGTTACGAGATGACCAGATAAGGAAACAGTCATCGTGCAGTTAGTGTGCTGACGCATCGTGACGCATCAATCACCACGTGGTGATAAGGGTCATGTGTTGGTTACAGTATGCAAAGGAAACGCTAAGCGAATTTTAGTTCTGTTCTAAGTTTGAATAAAGTAAGAAGTCTTCAAGTCTTTCAAATTCTGGTTCCGGATTTTTCACTTAACAACAGGAGTTGCATTAACCAGAAAGCAGTTTAAGAAACTCCAAATTATTTTGGATGGCGTGTGGGACAGCATCCAGGAATTGTTAATGGGTTCAGAATTCCAGAAAATCGTACTCGGAGAATCCCGAAAGTTTCAAAGTACATCGATTGAGGAGTGTGAACTTAGACACAATTTAATTGAATGTTTAAAAAATTTAATCGGGGAGAGCATCCTGAAGGTATGTAGATGTCGCGAATGCATTTCTGAAGTACTTCCACCTATTCAGATGCATCCTCCATGCCTAACCACTGAGTGGAACAGGAAAGCGATTTCAAGTTTCCAGAACGCTGTGGCCTTGTTGAATCCTAAGGAAGTAGCTCAAGCTTTTATGAACACATGTGGAAAAGTGAAGATTTCAGAAGAGTGCTTCTCTACAATCAGGGGAAAAGAACTATTTGGATAAGTAATGATTTCGATTATATAAATTCAGAATTTTTTTTTTTTTATTAAATGGGCAAGGTAGAAGGTGAGTTTGTGAATATTTATTATTTATTGAAATATTAAGCGTAAATATTTTTTAGTTTTAAGACATAAATTTAAAGAGTAATTATTATTTTTTTAAATAAAATTTTAAGTGAATTTTTTTTTAAATGGGTCAAAATTTAAGCTTTCAAGATTTTTAAAGTAAAAGTGAGAATGTAAACTTCATTTTTGAAATGTTTAAAACAGTAACAGAATGAATCCAATTGTTTTAATGGTGAACTAGTGCTTTTTTGCTATACTTTTCTTAAGGATATTTGGGGATTGTTATTGGAAAGGGATCTGATGTTTTCCATTAGGCAACCAATCGGGGCGGAATTCCGACTGGTCTGAGCGCAATGCTTTACAGTATTGAGTCGAAACCAGAGTACACAGCTTAATTTCGGGGAGTTTGAAATGTTTCAAACTGACTCGCTTTCTTCTTTGAGTTGAAAAAAGAAGCGCTCTCACTGAAGACCCCTAGCCTGGAAAAAATAAACAGTCTGTGTTTTATAAAAATTTCTTTCCTTAGACATTTTTAGTACATCCAATTTTCAACTTTCAGGAACTTGCTGTGACTGTTTTTACTTCATTCCATTTCCAACTTTTTCGAAAACGAACTTCAACAGATTTTTACTCGTTTCGAAACAGTCTTTTTATGCATACTAGTTTTCCCATGTTATTCTATGGGAATTTCCCTGCTTTTAATGAAATGTGTTTTCTCAAAATTGTCTACTAAGAAAAATGAAGTATTCCATTTTTAACCCTAGGAAAGAATGAACTGTTCCGAAAAAAGAATGACACTCCTCTTCAACTAATTTTTTTAATATGGAATCCAACGAACATTTTTACATATTTTCTTAGAATTTGTCTTTTTTCGTTTAGAAGATACAACCGAATTTCCTTCTTGTACAGGAACTTTCAACATTTGTTTATTTTTAATGTACTTTTTAGGCAAATTTATGCTTTCCTATGAAAGTTTTTCTCAAAGGACTCCATTAGGTTGATCTCAATTGAGTCTTTGAAGTGAATGGAAAGAAAAATAACATGTCTATGTGTTATGAGAAAATGAACGAATTTCCTTAAGACGGTGTGAAGTGAATTGAACAACAAGCAGTAAGTAGTAAGATATTTTACTATCGTAATATGTACATACATTTTGGGACAATATCTTCTAAAGTTAGAGGGAAAAATATATGAATATTAAAAAAAAAACTTCCTTAGATTTTACAAATAGAGTATTTGAAGTAGAAAGAGGGATGTAATGCTTTGAATATGAATTTCTTGTTTCAGTGAAGTGATTCTTAGTTTCTCTTTTAAAAAAATTCCAGAATATCATTTTCAGAAAATTTCTGGGGAGTCGAACTTGGACATTTAACAAAATTCTTGGATATATAGGAATTTGAAGAAAGTTTATGGAATGAAACATTAAGAGAAAGAAATGGTTGGAATGGTTAACGTCCAAGCTTCATCAATTTTTTTTGGTTCCTCATACAATCTCAGGAAATTTTACATTTTTGTGAGAACTCGTTTTTTTCAAAATCAACCCTTTAGAAGTTTTTAAGATAGAAAAAATATTGACTAAGGAAAATCTTAAATAGTACAAATTCTGAATTGAAGCACTTTAAGTAAGAAAATATTTGTCTGAAGCAATTTTTCAATGTCTAAGCATGGACATCTGAGTATTCGTTCGTCCGAAACTGAATCCTGGGGAGGCTTGAGTTAAGAGCTTTTGAATTACGACACTAGCTTTCTACCTTCCTTGGAAACAGTGGATTAAATCAGGGTCTGCTTACTTCCCTTCTAGCGGTTCACGCCGGATCTCTTAAATGGTGAATGAATGGCAAAGTTCAAACGCTCTGTCCCATTGAGTCAGCAGTTTTAGATTTTTGCCATCTTAGACAGTTTAAGTTTGCTCAGAAAACTATGCTTTTGCGAGCTTGAGTTTGCATTCAAAGTTCAAAACCAGAATTTAGTTTAATCTCCCAAGCAAAGTGATTTCATGTCATATGAGGTTTTCCTGTAAGCAAGAGACGCGTGAAAACAGTCGCAGGAGATTGTCAGTTTCCGACAAAAACAGGGAGGAATTCAAAGTTAATTTCTTGGGAAAGCTCACACACTGGAGAGAGCGTAAAAACACTCTTCTTTCATGTTTTAATGTAAACCTCGAGGAATTTGTATCTAACTATGAAAAGTAAGTTCTAAAGATTTAGGAGCATTTACACTAAAATCCTACAATGACTTTATTTGAAACAGGGAAGAATCGGCCTTGTAGACTAAAATACATCTGAAGATTTTAGATACATTTCTGTTCAAAAGTAAAGTCGAATGGGAAAATAAGAGTAATTAAATCGATAGGAAAAGATTGAAAGTTTGAATCAGAAAAAAAAAACTAAGAAAAAAAGAAGTTTCATAAAGGTAAACCAAAGTTTGAAGAATCATACAACACTGAACAGAAGGAAAAATATAATAAGTACTATAAGGGGAATACGATATTTTCACTATGGGAGTTTGGAAACAACTGCTTTTCTGAACAATTAGTAAAATGTGAAAAAAAAAAATGTTTAGAGGAAGTACGGACTTAGTCGCTGTGTCTCCAGAATGAAAGATTTTTCTGCTGAGACAATGAATAAAAAATACAATAATGAAAACCTAATTAAAACGAAAGAAAAGGTCAATGAAACTAAACGTCTAAAGATAAAATGCAGCATGCACAGAAGTTAAAAATGAAGGGACAGACACGGGAGAACTGGATATTAAGGGAATGAAATATACGCGAAATTTTGAAACATCTCAATTTAAGCGAACTAAATGAGGGAAAGGAATGAGATTAGGGTAGTTCTTATTGACTTTTATGAGGTGAGTAAACAACAAAAATTTAGTTATACATGAAATAATTGTGTAAAAAATAGCTCGTTTAAGAATATGATTTTTGGTGAAAGTATGAAATTTTAGTTGAAATGTCATGATCAGCATTTCGAAAAGAAATAGATTGAGTCGATATGTAGGGAACAGAGTAAGTATTTCTTTATTTTCGCTATGGGGGTGGTGAGTTAGTAAAACGTAAAAAAATGATGTTTAGTGGAAGAACGGAATTACTCGCTTTGCCTCCAGAATGAATGTTTTTTTCGGACGAGACAGAACAATATACAGAAAATATGTCCCAAAGAATACAAATTTTATCGTAAGAAAAAAGGTTTTAGATTTCATGCTTTGACAATGAATGCTTTCCTGTTGGGGCAGTCCACGAAAAAGTATAGCAAACTAGGGAAGGATTAAAAAAATGCGTATTTGACATACATGCAAGCTTTGAGAAATACTTTAAAAGCAAGTTGGAAAATATGATATATAAGGAAACAAAAAACCTGATGATTTGCTACATCTAAAATAATCATTTTGCTGAAATGAAATGAAAAAAATAGTCTAAATAAAAGGAGTCATAAGTTTGGCCAAGTAAGAAATAAATTACTGACATACTGAAAAGTTTTACTAAATTTCAAAAAAGATGAAGTAAAATAGCGAAAATTGGGAAACTATAATGATATGCTAAATAAAGTAAGAAAATATTGTTTCACCAGAATTTTAACTGTGAAAGACCTGTAGAGTTCTTGAACACACGAAAAAATTACCAGAAAATAATATTGTAAAGGCGAAAGACTCAGAATTAGCATGAAGTCATTTCACAAAAAAATTGTCAAAATCCAATAATTACTGCGAACAGGAACGAAATCGTTTCTAAAGCAGCATTTCCTCGTCTCATGATCTGGAATAAAATTGAACGAAGGAAAAAGGAAAAAGAAAAGTTCCCCAGAAAACCGATATCAAGTCGTTAAGAAGCGTGTGTTGGTTTAAATCTGGGAAAAAAAAAAAAAAAAGATACTGTTACGAACGAATGTTATGTATAGCTAGTTGCTATAGATCTGTATATTTCTTGCACAAACATGAAACAGCTATATAGAAAACCAGATTAAGTCATACATTAAAAGCAAGTAAGAAAAGTTGTTTGTATAGGTAACGGAAATAATAATGAAGAAACGTTTGCTTGTTTGAATCAGAAAAAATAAAGCCTCGATAAAAGTAGTTGTTAGTTTGAAAAGTTAGAAAATAAAATAATGTTGGTACATCAAGAAGTTTAAGGAGTACGCAAGCATTTAGAACAAAAAGATTAAGATAATGCGTTAAAAAGTACATTTCACTGATTAATCATGAAGAAATACGAAAAAATAAAAAAATAAAAATATTTTAACTATGCATAAAAAATTGTGGCTTTGTACGTTGGAAAAAGGTACAACGTTAAAAAAAATGTAACAGAAAATGTCATGAACACGTAAATACGTTAATAAACAATCGTGTTTTAAGATTATGTCTGCAGCACAAAACTTTGGAAAACGTCTTTATGTTGGAACGTCCGTTGAAAATGCGTGAAGTCTCCTCAAAGAAAATAAAAAAATCGTTACGTTGAAAAATTATGAATATAAAATGGGAAATTAAGGGGAAAATAAGGAATAAATTCGTTGCAAAATGAACAAGTTATTGAAAAAAATCAGTCTTGGAACTTAAGGCGTCTAACAGAATCTCAAATGACGTCAACCGCAGACCCCGCGGAGGAAATGGCGTTGGCTGATGTCATATCTGCTATCACGACATGCGTCACACATCATAGTCACTCTTCCCAAAACACGTGTCATACAAAGTTTTCTGAGTCAAAGAGAAAATGGTGAGTCATCCCAAAACACATGTCGGACAAAAGATAGCGGAACATGAATCAACAGGAACGAAATTTTTTCAAACAAAGCCTTGTCTCGTCTAAATTAAAATTGGAGGGAAGAAAAATATAAGAATTAAAAAAATAACGCAACGTCTATAAAAATTCCTAGTTAAAAAAACGTAACAGAAAATGTCATGAACACGTAAATACGTTAATAAACAATCGTGTTTTAAGATTATGTCTGCAGCACAAAACTTTGGAAAGCGTTTTTATGTTGGAACGTCCGTTGAAAATGCGTGAAGTCTCCTCAAAGAAAATAAAAAAATCGTTACGTTGAAAAATTATGAATATAAAATGGGAAATTATGAGGAAAAAATAAGGAATCAATTCGTTGCAAAATGATCAAGTTATTGAAAAAAAAATCAGTCTTGGAACTTAATGTGTCTAACAGAATCTCAAATGACGTCAACCGCCGACCCCGCGGAGGAAATGGCGTTGGCTGATGTCATATCTGCTATCACGACATGCGTCACACATCATAGTCACTCTTCCCAAAACACGTGTCATACAAAGTTTTCTGAGTCAAAGAGAAAATGGTGAGTCATCCCAAAACACATGGCTCACGAAATGACAACGTGGTGAGACTAAAATGGCAGAACATGAATCAACAGGAACGAAATCTTTTCAAACAAAGCCTTTCCTCGTCTAAATTAAAATTGGAGGGAGGACAAATATAAGAATTAAAAAAATAATGCAACGTGTATAAAAATTATAACACCTCAGTGAATTCCAGAAAATATAAATTTAATAAAATAAATTAGAGAGAAAAAATAGGACAAAAAAATACGAGTAAAAAAAATTGGAAACGATAAAAAAACTTCCTTAAAAAATTTGACAAAGTCCAGTAAATCTCCCGAGAAAATAAAAAAAAAATAAATATTGGAAAGACTTCCCCAAAATTTGTCAACGTCCAATAAATCTCCCGAGAAAAGTTCCAAAAAGCACCGCTAGGGGGCAACGTACACATCCCCTTTCCCCCACTCGGTCGTTGCCATCCCTCAAAAACAAAGGTCCATTAAAAATTCCAAGAAGCACCGCTAGAGGGCAGTACATCTCCTTTCCTGACTCGGTCGTTGCCATCCCTCAAACATTCATCGAAAGTTCCAAGAATCACCGCTAGGGAGCAGCATCGACCCAACACACTAGCGTCATCTGCCACGCCCCACATCCTTCGGTCACATGCCACGCCCCCCATTCTTCTGCCTCAAGCCACGCCCCTTGCTCCTTCTCTAGAAGGAGCTGCTCCTTGAGGCCGGATCGGTCCTTTTATACTACTAACGATCGTCACTTTGGACCCTTTCAAGGCCGTTTTCGAAATGATTGTACCAAACATTTCGAAAACGGCCTTGAAAGGGTTCAAAGTGACGTGGACTCCAAACAAAATGGGCAGAGCACAAAAAGTGTAGCGCAGACAGCGTCCTCTCGGCAAGCGTACGTGCAGTAGGTTCAAAGGTCACAGATTACCAAACGGGATTCTGCTTAGCCGCTTCATTTAACAGTTATGCATGCAGTCTCGATATTTTTTTATCACCCCTCGTACACGACATTTTCTTTAAACCAGAAAAAAGTAGTCGTGAGGATGATTACATATCCACTTTTTATCTTCTCTGATGCATACTTGGGGTAAAGGTATTTTTATATTTGACGTGAAGACATATTGCTAAAAATGTTTGAAAAAATTATGTTTGGTAAGGAGGGATTACTAGCAAAATATTACATATATTTCTTGGTTTATCTGGCGTAAATGCAAATTTCTGCATTTGGCACTATACAACCGCTTAAAAGTCCCATCCAAAAAAATAAGTTTTACATCTAATATCTGTAATTTCAAACAGTGGCTCTTCGTTTATAGGTGCGTTCAGCTTTCGCTCTAGGTAACATACTGTAGGACATTTTATTAGACTAAGGAAAAACTGAATATACAGTAGAACAATTTCCTAAAAAAATCGCACTAATTAGATTCATCATTTGTGATAAAAGCATCGATACGTCTGGGAGTGGAAACACTCCTTGCCTTGTTGTGTGCTTACCAAAATGCAGTTTTACCAGCTTACGAAAATTACTCTTACTTGCCATTGGGAGCCAAGAAACGCTGTGTTCCTCTGAGCGAATCTATGAGCATGCGCAGTTAGACACCCATCTTAAGTGTCAGTAACGAGCTATACAATAACATGGGCGCACATCTGAGACATGGCTTTAGCTAATTTCGTTTCGAGAAAAGGTGCTTGCGACTTCCGTTAGCTAATAGTAAGTGCTACGATTGTGACTATGCATAAAAAACATTTGAAACAGGGGAACTTATCCACGGCTTTAGCAAGAACTGTAAGCATTGGTAACTATGTTCCAAAATGGGACGAGGTAATAAATATTTCTTCAACCTCTACTCAAACCAACTTGTTATTCTTTGAGAGCCTGCACATTTACCATTTGGGCGACTCCTGCTGTAATAACAGCTCCCCTCGTCAAATTCTAGTGCCGGGGCAACATCTCTTCCACCCAGTCACATAATTTGAGAATTAGAGCCTATTAACCGTGACCATAATGTCAAGACTGATATTTAAATTTTCTTTTAATTTTGGACTCATACTTATGTTACTTATACTGTATATACTTGAATGTACGGTCTAATCTTACCATCTGAAGATGGGCGTATAGTAATGCCCAAAAGGCCTGATGTGTGTCAATGCTTATAATAAAGTTCTAACTAATGTAGTTTTAATTTATTCTATGTTGCAACTAGACGAAAGTCGCCGTTGATTCTAATATTTGCAGCACGAATTTTTTTATACATAGAGTATTTCTTTGAGACTCAATACGGATTCTATGAAATACAATTAAGTTGTAATCCATTTATTTATTGTACGAATTATGTAGTTAATCAAGTGGCAGAGAGTGACCTAACCATATGGGTCTGCGGAAAAATCTATTTTGATGGGTGCTGTTTTGGGTATTGCCAATGATGTCGACAATATTTTATTGGGGCACCCTGCAGGAAAATATTAGCACCTAGTTGAATTTATGCCAAATCGAGGCGATGCTGTTTTGAAGGTCGAGGGCAGCCCAAACATCATTATGAAGATTTTCCTAATGATTTGCTACCTCTGAGTATATTAGGCTTGGATCTTTCAGACGGTACCTCGTAAGTCTCTAACATTGCAGCCAAGGCACAAACTCCTCAAAGAGGTATAATCTGATAGTTAGATTCAGTTTTGAGAAGGATTCCGAACTCTCCGATTCATCAGGTTGCACAATTAATTCACCCTTGCACCTGAGTAATCTTCTTTGTTCAGAAATTTCTCTCTAGTTTTATTTTTAGCAATGGTCTTTTTCCAGTGCCTCGATAGTATAAATCTTTCCTCTCAGCGATTTGGAGAGTTTCAGATTTTCTTTCTTCTATTTCCACTGATTTCTTTTTCATAATTCTAATACTTTTGTTTACCTGCTGAAGATGAAGAAGCTACAGCATTTTCCGGAGGCACCACATTTGAAATAGATTACTTTCGTTTTTGTCGAAGACAGCATTGTTGCTACCCGAAAGTAGCGACGTCGAAAGTAATTGAATCTGGATATTGAAAATCAAGATAATTAATTCCAGGTATAGACCTTCAGACTTGGTAAGTGAAATATGGAAATATATTTGCTTCTTTCGAATTACTGGGTGAAACTAATGAATGGAATCACTAAATAGCCAACGTAGCACGGTATGTTATACGAACAAACTTTTGGTTCGAGGAAAATAATTAACTGTGATGAATCCTATTGAGCAAAGAGGCTCGAATATTAATATTTTTATTGCTACATCTGGTTCTACAGCGGCGTGACAAATGTTCGTATTAAATTAAAATAATTTTTCCTGGTCACCACTTCAGTAATAAGTCATGGTGCAGGTCACGGACAATTGAATGGAAACCTATACGACTGATATTCTGCATTAAACAAAATCTTATTTATAACAAGAGACAGCGCTCGTAAAGATAAAATATAATTATTCACTATATTGACTCATTCGTGACCAACATAGCAGCTATGTGTCTGATGTTGTACTGAAAAGACTGACAATTGCATCCAAAATATTCCTTGGGTTGAAATAACAGCTTCAAAATTCACCGTATCTGTAAACGGAGGATCTAAGGTCGATGGAACTTCATATGTCGTTAAAAGTTCAATCTCGGAAAAAGATGCTTCACACAATTTTCCCTCCCATATAACTTTATATTTATAAATATCTTAACAAAGGTATCGAACATCTGATATGTACAGTTAATAATAAACACAACGATGAAGAAAGGTAATGATTAACAGAATTTCGACTTCTGCCACTTCCTGGTGGAGTTTGTTTCTAAAACAAATATGCGCTTTTAAGTAAAAGAGGCGAGGAATTTATGGAAGTGTGACAAACAAACACAACTTAAATGCCCTATTATAAAAAAGTATATGTTAAAACTCTAAGAAACGCTGGGAGAATCTAATCCGGAACTGAAAGCAGATAGATGTTTGAGTCACTGGTTTATACCCAATGGCATGATGTCCGTGTTAGGGGACTATCCCTTCCACATCATACCCTAGATCATGGAGCAGACAACAAAAGTCCACAAGTGAGCGTTTCCCGCCGGTAATAGGTTTGTGGTCGAAACTGATGTGGCCAGAGGGAGACAGGAATTGTTTTACCGTTGCTTTCGTAAAATCCAGGCGCTACCTGAACATTTCTGTTTGGGGACCATTTGGTTGATGTACATCGGCCACCTAAGGGGTTAAATAATAACACGAACTGAAGAAATTGTAGGATCAATTACTGATTGCAAATTAGCAGTAATTATTAGGAGGATTTAAAAGCGAAGAAAAAGGAATACAAATCAGCTCTTCATTGTCACTTAATTGACTCTCAAATTGGAATTTCGAGAATAGTTTTGCTCCTCAAATTCAAACAGTAATTTTTCTCCTGATGTCAAAAGATTTGAAATATTTACTATTAGGTTAAGAAATCTGAAGCTCATCCATAAATTCTTTTTCGAATCATTTGCTTCGATGAAGGTTCTAAAAGAATATAACTTTTTATACCGATCACGTTTCATCTTCTCGCATAGAAGCCTCTTTTTATTCCTCAAGCGAACAAGCAAGGAATAAGGTGTTAAAGTGAGTTTTTATCAAATGAGAAACTGTGTTCAAGTGGAATTTTTATTCAACATTTCTTGCGAAATTTATGACACCAAGGATCCTTTTACTGAAAAATGCGTTTTTGTTGCAACAGAACAAAAAGGTATATAATATATTTTACTGCCAGTTTTTTAAATTCATGTTATGAATTGGAGGATACTTCTTCCTTCCATATTTCGCCCTTATAAATCTGAGAAATTTTTATAAAAACCATTTATAACAGACTCTTTCTTTGCTTGGCAAGAAGGCATAAATCAACATCTTGAATTTCCAGCACCTCCTGCTTGAGTATGAATCAAACACATCTGGAGAAATACGGTAACTGCTGTTTTAAATGTACGATCCGTTATCCATGATGTCGCTATCGAAAGATAGAAGACGTCTCCTTAGCGAGAAAATAAAAGAATTTAATCTAAGCTTATAACACACTAGGAAGGAAACATTTCTTAGGACAATACTCGCCGCAAAATAAAGCTTTTGAAGGTTCATTTCACCAACAGATGTTGGATCAGAAATGAATATTCTTAACCTGGCCTGCTTGGCCTTTTTGGTGATGCATTTTTCTTTATTGAGGGCAACTGCATTATGTATTATTTGAGCGAGTTAATGGTGTATCAGCGGCTTTTCCCTTGCGTGTTTCTCTTGCCCTTTAAGCTACAGTATCTAGGTTAAGATATGGTTGTGCTCATTGCTCTCTCAAAGATACAGTAAAAGAAAACGGTGTTGATGGTGGAGGAATGGACTATTTTCATCCTGTCTGCTCTTTTTAGCACGTCTTTTGTAAAAAAAAAATCGTGCTTCTGTTATCGGTTTTTCCGTCCGTCCGTCCGTCCGTCTGTACCCACGATATCTCTGCAACTATTAGTCCGATTTGAAAAATGTTTTTTGCATTCAGAAGCTTGAAATATGCAAATGATGATCCTTTATTTCGTTTTTTTTTTTACGATGTACAATTTCGCCGATAGAGGGCGTAAATGCAGATGATGTCGAATTCAAAAATACGTTTTATACCGCATATTTGCTTCTAAACATCCGATAATTTTTTTTTTAACTTTCGATTCCATTTATGTCGAAGAGTATTTTAGATATAGTTACTTTTTCAAATTACGCATAGATTTTCCGCTAGGGGGCGTAAAAGTAAATTACATTTTTTCCGATAACTCTTCTTCTAAGACTCCGATTTGGAAAATGTTTTCTTCAGAGGATACAACTCCTGATGGAAAATTGTTTGCATATAATTTAAAATTTTTGGTAAAGAATACTTTGGCCACCAGGGGGCGTAAGTGTTAATTTTTGCTTCTGATGTATTTGCCATAAAATTGGAGCTTCTAAAATATCGATTGAAAAAATTCTTTCGTGGTCTGATGCCACTCACATCGATAAATATTTTCGGAATATTTTCGTCTTAAAATTTGCACAGTTTATCCGCCAGGGGGCCTAGATGTACATCCTATTTTTGTCAATATCTCTACTTCTAGGAGTTCGATTTGAAAAATTCCTTCTTTGTTGGATAGTGTTTTTCGTGTGACATATTTTTCACATAATTTAAAAATTTTCAAGTAATTCATAGACTTTCCGCTAGGGAGCGTAGCGGTAAATTGCGTTTCCCCTTATATCTCTGCTTCTAAATCCCCGATTTGAAAATTTCTTTCTGCACCGGATACCGCTCTTGATGAGAAATCGTTTGCACATAATTTTTAATTTTTTGTAAAAAAAAAATTGGCCACCAGGGGGCGTAAATCTTAATTTCCGCTTGTGTTGTATTTGCAGCAAAATATGAGCTTCTAAATTCTCGATTGAAAAAAACGTCGTTTGTTGACCGATACTAGTCATGTCGACAAATCTTTTAGAAACATTTTCTTCTTAAAATAGTGCATGGTTTCTACGCCAGGGGCGTAGATGTATATCTTATTTTTGCCAATATCTCTACTTTTAGGAGTCCGATTTGAAAAATTCCTTTTTTGTTGGATAGTGTTTCTAGTGCGACATGTGGTTCATATATTTTCAAAATTTTCAAGTAATTCATAGACATTCCGCTAGGGAGCGTAAATGTAAATTGCGTTTCCCCCTCTATCTCTGCTTCTAAATCTCAGATTTGAAAAATTCTTTCTGCACCGCATACAGCTCCTGATGGGAAATCGTTTGCACATAATTTCTAATTTTTGTAAGAAATGGTTTGGCCACCAGGTGGCGTAAGCCTTAATTTCCGCTTCTGTTATATTTGCAGCAAAATATGAGCTTCTAAAATCTCGATTGAAAAAAAGTCGTTTGTTGACCGATACTACTCATGTCGACAAACCTTTCAGGAAAATTTTCTTCTTGAAAAAATTAATGGTTTCTACGCCAGGGGCGTAGATGTATATCTTCTTTTTGTCAACATCTCTACTTCTAAGAGTACGATTTGAAAAATTCCTTCTTTGTTGGATACTGTTTCCGATGCGAAATATTTTTGCTATAAATTCAAAATTTTCAAGTAAATCATAGACTTTCCGCTATGGGGCACAAAGGTAAATTGTGTTTTCTGCGTTATTTCTGCTCCTAAAGCTCTGATTTGAAAAATTCTTTCTGTATCACCAAGGGTCATAAGTGTTAATTTCTGCTTCTGAAGTATTTGTTGCAAAATCTGGGCTCCTGAAAACATGACTAATTTTTTTTTCTTGGACCGATACCGTATATGTGGATAAACCTTTTGAGAATACTTTCTTCCCAAAATAATGCTTGGTTTTCCCACCAGGGGACGTAAAGTCGCATCTTATTTTGTCGATATCTCTGTTTCAAAGAGTTCGTAAGCTCACGATTCCGTTTGCAGCAATATCTGAGGGATTAAAAACCCAAATGAAAATCTTCTTTCTTTCGTCAGATCTATTGTTTTCCATACTGGTTCCATTGACTTTGAATAGCTTTGATAAATTTAATTTGCATCAGAACGGATTCAAAAGACGTGCTTATTAAACTCGAAAATTCGGTGTCATCTTTCTTGTTTTATGATATTGCTAACTAAAGGATTTGGTTTATCATACCTTGATTTAAGACGAAGATTGTTTTCCTTACGGTGTGGTGAAATAAAATTCAATTGAGCTAGTTGTTTTGCGCGATTTTGGAATTTACACCAATGAGTAATGACCCCAATTAGTACACAAAATAGCAGCCACTCAGCGAGGCATGGATTCGATCAGGTGGCGATAGGTATCCTGGGGTATATGGTACCATAATATCAACAGCAGGTTATCCAGTTGCCATACATTTCGGGTTGGTGGCGATTTAGGGCAAACTCGCTTTTTCAAGTCGAACCACAAATGTTCGATTGAATTGTTTTCAGATGAATTTGGAGGCCAAGGCATTAACAGAAAGTCACCAGCATGTTCCTCGAACCACTCCTTGACGATTCTGGAAGTGCGGCATGGCGCTTTATCCTGTTGGTAATGGACATCACTAGCAGGAAACACGGTGCCATGAATGGGTGAACTTGGTCCGCAACGATGTTCAAATATTTGACAGCTGCCAAGGATTGTTCTGTTGGTATAATGGGTCCTAAAGAGTTCCAAGAAATCATCGCACACAGCCTAACGCGGCCGCTGCAGGCCTGTTTCCGCTCAACAGTGCATCCAGGTACCATAGCTTCCGTTGTTAATCGGCGTATCCGCTCAACAGTGCATCCAGGTACCATAGCTTCCGTTGTTAATCGGCGTATCCGCTCAACAGTGCATCCAGGTACCATAGCTTCCGTTGTTCATCGACGTATCCGTTCAACAATGCATCCATGTACCATAGCTTCCGTTGTTAATCGGCGTATCCGCGCTCGGCAGTCTACATGATGCACCAGGAACCTTGATTCGTCACACCAGGCCACTTTCTTCCAATCATCCACAGTCCAATCTCAATGATCTTGGGCCCGTTTCATGCGTTATTGGTAATTCCCGGCTGGGTCTTCGGCTACTCAGGCCCATGCACAGAAGGTTGCGATGAACTGTGTGATGTGACACATTGCCCTGATTACTACTGTTGCAGCTGCGGGTGATTTGTCGCACTGTGGTCCTGCAGCAGCTGTGAACAATGCGCGTCAGTCTCCGCTTACCTACGGCATTAATGAGCTGCGTACGACACACGGCTGAAAGATGGTTCGTCGTTTGGCCATATGTGCACCAAATTTGATACATGCTCACTACAACGGCATGCGAACCACCCACAAGCCGCGCCGTTTTCAAGATATTATTTCCCAGGCGACGCGTCATCACAATTTGTCCTTTATCAAACTCAGATAAATCAGCAGCTTTTCCCATTCGGACTCCGTACACTCTACTAACCGAAAGCCGGTCCACGTGTTGTATATATACTGCTCTGTGAACTTCACTTGCGCCACCATTCTGTCTCCAGGCGCTCTCATTTCTCTACGCTAGGGGTGGTCATAATGTAATGACTCATCGGTGTATATTTTTTAATATAGTTATTGAATTCCTCTTGCGTAAGACGATAAAACTGCACTGTAAAAATTAAGTGGTATGAATTCACGGAACATTCTTGAAAATAACGTGCAACAAATTATTGGTAGGTGTCCGTCTTTTAACGAAATGTTTGTTTTTAAAAACATCCGGTTCTTCTAACTTCATTATTTTGAGAGAATTTCTATAGTCAGTAATTCCGTTTATTTCAGAAATTTATATTAAAATTTATTTATATTAAAATTTCGCAAACTCTATGATTTTGATTTTTTCAGCCCTTTACAACCAAACGTACAAGAGCCAGAGTAACACGTTACGCACAGTCACGTATAAGGGATAACTCTTATCGCGTGATGATGAAATACTTTTACTGTTATTATGTTAGCGAATTAGTCATTTTATTTTCTGTTGGGGCTTATTATTTTTCTGAATAGGTTTGTAACATTTTTGTTTGTAGGAGGATTTATTACAAATTTCGTATTTTTTTCGTCGTGATTTTTCAAAGCAACAGAATGCTTTGGAACTTGACAGATCTTTTTAAACTGGCATTGACTTTTAATTATCTTTAACCTTTTAACGACCATGTTTCTACAATCTAGTATCACTTTAAATATCATAACGCCCGAAACTGTCTGTTGTTTAACCTCTTTGTTTCGTAACAACTATGGTGACTGGCGGTGACTTCTGCTGATCCTTCATACGTCGTGCAAATTTAAAGAACAGATAGGGGTAGGAAATTTGACTCACTGTAGGCAGGAGTTTCGGCAAGCTATGATCGTTTGCATGTACGGGCGCTTTGGGCGTTATGGTCGTTAAAGGTTTAAAGAAAGGTGAAAGGTCCTGTGTAGTATTATTTCAAAAAGCTCCTAAATATGAAATTTACTCGTGATAGCTACAACAGCTTTCGTCTATAGGGCTCCACAGACTGATACATAGACATCATACAATCACTTATGCAATAATTTAAGTGTTCCGTTTCTTGATGTAAGACAATACACAATAGCTGGCGCACAAAATGGGGAAGAGGGAAAGAAATATCCAGTGCCATAATAACCAAAACTTCATGAGATATGTGATATATTTCTTCTGTTGGATGGATTGGGAAAATAATTTCCCTGAAGAAATATTCTAAATAACATTTTTGGGATATAAATCCTTTAATATTTTTTCCTGTACACCATGTTCCCTTCATTCAAAAAACTTGGAAATTTCATCGTCCTCGAGCGGGGATCGAAATCGCACCTCCCGATTTCCGGGTGAGCATGCTAGGCATTACACTACCCAGAACAAGGGAATTTTAAGTTTTGTGAATGAAGGAAACATGGTGTACAGTGGAAAATATTAAAGGATTTATTTCCCAACCATGCTATATAAAATATTTCTTCAGGGAAATTCGTTTCCCAATCCATCCAACAGAAGAAATATACGACGTATTTCCAAAACTGTAATTTCTGACCTACATCCGATATTGGATGTGAGAAAAGGTCTTGAGGCGCTACGATGGGGCGGAATAGCTTTGACTAGCGCAAATCTTAAGATTCTCAGATATTTATGTTCAGTTGCTTCGAATTTCCTTGTCCTGGGGAGTGTAATGCCAAGCATGCTCGCCCGAAATTCGGGATGCGCGGTTTCGATCCCCGCTCCAGGACGATGAAAATTTTCAAGTTTTCTGAATGAAGAGAACATGGTGTGCAGTGAAAAATGTCAAAGGATTCATGAGATATGCTGTCAACAATATCCCATTTCACTACAGAACTTCAACATAAGATCCTCTGAAAACAGGAGTTTGTCAGTGACGGTGATTTGAAACCGTGTCCCCCTCGCTCCGAAGTGACGTTCGCTAACCAACTAAGCTACACTGACGGAATATACCGCTCCAGATTTATCGTCTTGATACGTGATTCACTTCTACAGTACGACACATCATATCCCTCTTAATGTTTTTATTTTCTTTTTGAAGCGACGTAGGAATTTTTATTAATGCCAGACGATGTGTGGAACAAACATCAGACATTTTTTGAAGAATCTAACGGCCAGTTGATCCATTTTTACGTTCGCGCACCAATGTGAAAACAGGAGTTTTTCAGTGATGGAGATCGAACCCGTGTACCCTCTCTCCGGAGTGAAATGCGTTAACCAACTAAGCTGCATTGGCGGAGTGACTCGCTGTTGATTTGACGTCTTGACATGTGATTCACCTCTGTAGTACGTCACAATCCTCCGACAGACGGCGGAAATTTAATAGTTAAAATAACTCAAATAAAATTTCCCTCCTGTTACTGGAAATTTTTCGCCGTATGGATACGGAAAAAGTGAGAATAGAATTGCTACGTAATACACAAAAGAAATTGCGGAAAATTTTCTGAAAATTTGGAATTTTCTGTTAACAACTCTTAAAAATAGCAATTTACTGTTAATCATCATCATCATTGTCAACCATTCTCAATCCACTGTTGGATGAAGGTCTCCACAAGTTTCTTCCAGAACTGTCTGCCTTGAGCCTGTCTCTTCCATGTCACTCCGGCATGCTTTCGAATTTCATCCATCCATCTCCCATGGGGTCTTCTTCTGAGTCTTTTTCTGTTCCTTGGAATCCAGTCTAAATTTTCAGTTGTCCATCGGTGGTCTGTTCTTCTTCACTTTGGTCATGATGTCGTCCAATTCTTGTCATTTTTCTTATCCACAAGTTCCTTTTCTTATATTTCCTGGTTACACTAAGCATGCATCTCTCCATGCTACTTTGAGTTGTCTGCAGTCTTTGTATATCTCTTTCAGTTAAAGTCCATGTCTCTGCTCCATACGCAAGCACTTGCAGGATACATTGATAAAACACTTTCCTTTTAAGACATAATGGCACAATGCTCTTAAAAATGACACTGTTTCTTCCAAAGGCTCTCCATCCAAGTTTTATACGCCGATTAGTTTCTTCATGAATGTAACCCTCACTTGATATCTGGTGCCCAAGATAAATGGAGGTATCGATTGTTTCAAGCTTTTCTCTATCAATCAATAAATCTTCTTGTAAAAGCATTGTACATCACTTTTGTCTTCTGAAAGTTCATTTTTGATCCCACGTCTTTACTCGTGTCACCAGGTTCTTGGATATACACTGCAGCTCCGAAGGGGTAGTTGCAAAAATGACAAAATTATCATTTACTGTTTATTAATATACGAAAGAAATTGCGGATAGTTGTCTGAAAATTCAGAATTTTCCGGGCGTACGAAAAATCCGTGAAATTCAGGTTTTTTTTCCGTCATTTCACGGAAAAGCTTGTATCAGGAAAATGCTTCGTTAGTTTACGAAAAGAATCCTGGAAACCTGCTCATGAATTTCAAAAATTTTCTTACAGTGTGCTTTGAAATGTTTCATAGCTTTTAGGAATTCCTTAATGAATATAAGCAGAATGCTTGTTTCAAGGCATCCTGGTGTGCCTGTTTTAGGAATTGCGAATGATCTAATTCTTCCTTAGTCAACTTCTCTTTTATTTTGGGTATTTTATAATCTCAATGAACATCTTTAGCTATAAAGAGTAAATGACCATAAATTTGGTCCACAGGTTCCAGAACTGAACAGAATAATACCAGTAGGGCATGCGCAGTGCCATGACTGAGACTCGGGCTCGGTCCCAGATCATATCAGAAACTCTCGCCACTGACTCCTGTGAGCACTCGGCCACCTCGGCAGCGTTAGTGAACTTATGACACATACTTTAATTTAACATTCCTTTTTAGTTTCTTTCTCTATGTAAATTTGAGTTCGTTCTCCTTACCGTTTTTCAGTCACAGTGGATGTCTGAGATGAGAATTGAACGATATAAATAATGTTTTGAGAAGCAGCAGTGGTGTGTGTTATGAAGATGGTGGAAGTCATTATACTAATTGAGGGACATATGTTAAATTGAATCTTGAGATATTTGACGACTGTGTGTTCTACTTTAGTGTTGGTGTTGTGTTTTTCTTAACAAACTGTTACATTCGTTGGATTATTTTACTAACGTTGGAAAAAGAGTTGTAGTTCCGTTTTGTTGAAGTGCCAAAGGATTAAGTTGCTGAATAAAGGCGAATAGTAAGTAATCTTTTCTGAAGTTATTTGAGTGACTCCTGATTCACTTGAAAGTGAAGTTATTAAGAACTGGTTTCTGTAGTATTCAGAGGTCTATATTATACGAACATTACAAACTGTGGTTTTGCTTTGTTGTTGTCCATTGCAAAGAAAGCAATGGAACGCCCAGGAAATAAGAAAAAACAGATTCTCGAAATGCGTACGGATAAATGTTTGGAAGTTTTACAACTTGTGTCAGTGTCTGTAAAGGAGCTAACATTACTCTGGACGGTAAACGTAACAAACGTTCGAGATACATCAATTAAAAATGTGTCTTTTCATCTTCACAGATGAACATTCTCCATATTTTGGGAAGCAAATAAATCAGGGGTTGATTTAAATGAATGGTGTAGAGATAAAAAACAATATGAAAAACGAAAATGCGACTTCACGAAAGAATACAATAAAAGTAAATTCTCTAACGTAACAAAGAAGAGGTCATGATCAAAATTTTAAGTAGTTCTTCATATCTTTTACGTGAGAAGTGTCGTTGCTAAATCAATCAACGCTCACTCGAAAGATGAGTATCGTGTTAAAACATCAAGATCAGATACCGGAACAAAGGTCAGAGAAGTTTAGACAGGCAAAAATCAGCAAACACTTTGCAGATAGCTGGTAAGGTTTAAATTTTATGAACGCTTTCGCATCTCATAATTATAAGGGACATGGAAAGCATATCAGGTGCAACACGATTTTAAACCAAAATTCACATAAATTATATTGTATTCGCTACAATGTTTATTGTTAAGTTAATGGAAATGGCTTTAACTATTATAGTACGTTGAACGACACGTTAAGGTTTTTTTCGTGTAAAATACTAAAACTCTGAACTAGTTAGGTTTACCTTAAATTCAGCTGTTAGCTTTACTATAATACTCTTACGGCTAATTGCCTTAGCTTATTTCTCGTTGCACGCAGATAGCTTTACTCTTCGTGCAGCTGAAAGTTTAAATTATATATGAAATAGCTAATCAAGCACTTTAAGAATAATAACGTGCAGTTAAAATCATCAGGTCGTACTTACAAGATCCACCTATTTGTTGGATCCAGTCAATGCCACTTTTTAGACACTTCATTTAATCAAAGATAATTTGTTCACTACAAGTATCCAAGTAGCTCAAACCTCTCTGCTCTTCAACAATCAGCAGTATATGACTCTGCTCTCGCTTTTCAACAATCATAAGTAGCAAAACTTTGAGCATAATAACATTTAGAGCCCAAAAAATATAGTTTCGGATAACATTGTGTGTTCAAAAGAATAGTGTAGTGCAAAACATAGTGTATCTGAAACTTTCCAAAAGCAGCTCTTGTCTCCAACTTGAGCATAGATCATGGACTTGGTACCTATTGCCAGGATTGCCAAACTCAAATTCGTCGAAAGAAGAAATAGGGCGCTAAGTTCAGGAAAACGTTTAACGTGAATAAATCAAATTTCCACAAGAATACAGGAACTCAAAAGGAAGGTTGATCTAAAATATACGCCACATCGTATGAATCGTCATGAGCAAAAAATATGTGAATCATCAGTGATTGCGTGGTGGATAGAGTAAGGTTTGCTACGACACATGACCTTAAACTAATTATATTACATACTGCACAGTTATCACCCATGTTAAAACAGTATTGCATTGGTCTTTCGCCTTGCCCAGAAGATTCCTTCTGTAAATATCCAAATTTACAGACAACATATTTAGCTACACGTAGTCAAACAGGAACTGGAAACGAAACAAAGCCTAAGGTCGCTGTCGATATGCCAGATGCCGAAGTCACTATTCGGAATGAATGTGTCAGCGTGTGTTTCACAAATCTTTCGTCAGAAATAGAATCCGCTGTGTTAAACAATACCAGTACTTTTTCGTGAGCTTTGATCGTACAGGAACTAAACACCATCACGCGAGCATTTCCTGATTCCTCTCCCATTTTGCCTTGTATAAAATAGCATTGAAAATCTCTTTGATTTGTAAATCGTCATCAATTTTCCGCTCGTTTTAGATTGGGGCTGGGTTATTAGAAGAAAGGGCGCACTCCCCATGCTCACTGCACGTCATCGCCAACAACGCATAAAATGGGCCCACGATCATCGAGATTGGACAGTGGATGATTGGAAGAAAGTGGCCTAGTATGACGAATCAAGATTCCTGGTGCATTACGTAGACGGCCGAGCACGGATACGCCGATTACCAAAGGAAACTGTGGCACCTGGATGCACTGTTGGGCGGAAACAGGCCGGCGGCGGCGGTGTTATGCTATGGGCGATGTTTTCTTGGGACACTTTAGGCCCATTATCCCAATAGCACAAGGTTCTAGTACAAAACACCGACGACCAAAACACCGACAATCAAAACACCGACAGGTCCAAACACGAAGAGTTCAAAACGCCGACAGGTCCAAACACCGACAATTTAAACACCGACAAATCATAACACCGACAGTTCAAAACACCGACAATTATAAAACTGACAGTTCAAAACACCGACAATCGTAACACCGACAAATCATAACCGCGGCAATCATAACACCGACAATTATATGGACTAATGTAATTGTCCGACGAGTAGAAGAACTTTATTCCGAGCAATGGCAAAAAGAGAGTAGATGGGAAGGGGGATGGCAACACCCAATCGATGGATGTGCTTCCTCCTTGCGGTGAACGATGGAACTTCATAAATTTGTATTGCGACCGATGGCAACATATTTTTATTTCCAGCGATGGCAACATCGGAGCACAAATGGGTGGGTGATAGAGGTGGATGACAACACCCAAAGGATATTTATGTGCTGCCCCTAGCGGTGAACGACGTAATTTTATTCATTTTTATTCCGAGCGATGGCAACATCTGAGTGGATGCACAAATGGGTGGGTGATAAAAAGGGATGACAACAACCAAACGATGCTCATGAAAGAAACTGTACAATTTTCAACAGCACTGTGTCTCATATATTTCAAAATCGTAGGAACCAGCTATTTCTTTTTATGCGACAAAGATCATGTTTTCATGGCCATGATCATGTTTCCATTGGATAGCATGTATTGAAAAAGAAGTCAATTTATTGTTACTTAATATGCAGAAGTACCAGGTTCTATGGATGGTCCCGTAGCGCAGGCGCGCCACCAAGGCTACTTCCGAAACGCTCACCCTAGTCCGATTCCTACGATTAGCTAGAAGAAGCCTGCAGTGCTGAGCACTTGGTACTTCAATCCTATCCCTCCTAAGGGAACATATCTGAACTCCTTTCATTTAAATTAAATTTAAGATAATCCTTGGAAACTTCAGAAGACATAGAATATAAATTAATGAAAATACATACCTTGTCCCCAAACAACTGAGAATGTTTTGATAAAGAATGTGCGTTCGACCTTAGCACGAGTCTCGAAAAAACGGCACTCGTTGTAGTAACAACACCGTTCACACCTTTTTATCACGCATGCGTCATCGGTAGTGCGTAGTTTAATAAGAGTTGTTTCGTGAACCCCTAACGCGTGCTTTCGCGCTGGGATTTTTCGAGAAAATGAATGCGAAAAAGGAATAAAGATGGGCCATTAAATTTTGCTGTCGTCTTACTAAGCGAGATACTTTCCGTCTTATGCAAGAGGCTTATAATGATGAATGTCTAGGAAAATCAGTAATTTACAGATGGCATAAGGAATTTATGGATGGTCCTGAGTCGGCGGCTTTAATCGCGCATGGAGGAAGATTTTCAACGAGTGCTACAGAGGTCAACATCAATACCATAGGTGTTATTTTACGGGAAGACAGACACCTATCAATTAGAGATATGGAAGATATGGTTCACATTTCAAAATAACCAATTCACAGAATTTTAACCGAGCATTTGGGTATGAGATGAGCTTCACGAACTGGGGTTCCCCATTTCTTTTCATGTGCAGCCCAATGTAATGCCGCACATGGCTAGTTCTATCGTTTGTTATTTGGAGGAAATTAATATAAAATTGATGTCTCTACCTGCATATAGTCCGGACTTGTCACCATGTGACTTCTGGTTGTTCCCCATTTTAAAAAGGACATTACAGGAACGACAATTTGCGATCAACAACTTATTACAGTTCAGTAGGGGTGCTTCAACAGCACTCCAGAAGACATTCAAAAAGAGGGAGGAACGTTGGGATACTTATATTTCATGCAATGGACAGTATTTCGAAAAAGATGACCACTTCCTTGATAATAAAGGCACGCATATATATTTTTAAATATTCTCAGCTGTTTCTGGACAATCCTTGTGCAAACATTTTTGTGGTATGCTTATTGGTTGGTTCCCTACTTGATTGGGAAGTAAGATCTTCACTTCCGGTGCATCGGTTTCTTCAGTTCTAAATTTTTTTAGCTCTTGATTCTCGAAGAAAAGACCTAATGTATAGTACAAATCCACAAAACAAACGAATAACTAACTTGTTTTAAGCCAACACTTCCAAGTTTCTGGATATTCACAGTTCATTGCAAGTTTCTGGATATTGACAGTTCATTGCAGTTTATTAAAAACCAGTGATAATGATTAGAACACGTATTAGATATCTCTTCTTCAGCGTTATTATTAAATGATTTAGAGTATAATTTATTGGAAATAAAACAATTCTTTTAAAAAATTAGCAAAATTAAATTTTTGATCAAGACTGACAAAATAAATTGAATTGAGAACGGTCAGTAATTGTTTAATATATACATACGTGACTTTAATAAAAACAGACAAAATTGACAAGAAATTGGGTAAAAAAAACTCTAACGCATAGCGTCTGTTTGGCGGGCTATAATTCGATGAATGGCATCTTCTGTCATGTTGATTGTGATCTCAGTGGAAGAAGTGAGGTGATAGAGGGCTTCGCATATGAGAACGGTGCACGAAACTAAACGATGAGAACAATGTTTTAGATCTCAATGTGATGAGATCAACGTTTGCTGCCGGAGAATAAGAGAATGGCGGCGTCCAACATTGCTGACACCGGAAAGAATTCAGTGATAGCCTCCTCAGAGAAAGTGGTATTTACCGCATTTTGGGTAAAATAATTCAGTCATTCTAGAAAGATATCTGGGAAAAGAAACAAATGTCAGTAAAGTGTCTCCCTTCCATATGATAATAAAAGACCTGAAACCTGTTGTTCAGTCTAAACAATGTGCCCTCTTACTCAAAGGTGTATGTTTGCAACAAGATGTACCCGTCCTTACAGTTCCAGTGCAATGCCTGTAGCCAATCAGAAAGTGAATTTTGAATGCTATTTCAATTCCCCTTACTCCCCGGATTGAGCTACGAGTGATGTCCGTATTTTTGACACACTCGATGAGGTTTTCCGAGGGAAACACTTTCGTGAGGGGCTAAGTAAACATATATAAGCCGTTTTCCGTGGAAGGAATCTGTGCCCTGGTTTCGAGGTGGATTTATGCCTTGGGTTAGAAGAGGCAGCTGCATGGGAAAATTGTAACGTACCAGGAGATGTGACGAACCTGCCAGAAGGACGCACACGACATAAAGGCAGATAGGAATCAGAATAAAACGTCCGCGTAGCTCAATTGGTAGAGTGACTTATTCCGGAATGAGGGGATCCGGGTTCGAATCCTGGCGTGGACAGAAATGACGGAGAAATTTACTTCGTTATAATGGCGCCCGAACTATCTGGATGACCCGACCGTTCAAAATCTCGCAATGGTGTGATGTTATTTCCACCCCGCGAGATAGGAAAAATAAGAGAATCCCTTCTCCAGCACTTAAAAAAAAAAATTAGGGGGAGATGATGTAACGTACCAGGAGATGTGACGTACCTGCCAGAAGGACGCACACGACATAAAGGCAGATAGGAATCAGAATAAAACGTCAGCGTAGCTCAATTGGTAGAGTGACTTATTCCGGAATGAGGGGATCCGGGTTCGAATACTGGCGTGGACAGAAATGACGGAGAAATTTACTTCGTTATAAAGTGAGTGTGTCTCTTCTCCGACATACGAATGAAATATTTCTTCTTTCCACTTTTGTTGTGTTCGTTTGAATTACCCTCGTATATTTCTCACATTGTGAAAGAAAGTGAGTAATTTCGAGCGGAAGACACAAACTACATTGCTTGACTAAATTAAAATAACACAGTATTTTTCGCTAATATCTACAAAGTCCTAGAGGACAAAATCAAGCAAACCAATTAAAATTTCTATACACATTCGTAATATCCAATCAAAACAGATTTGTGACCACGCAAGTACTGCAGCATAAAAATAACTTATTCGTGTATAAACTCGGGGTTCTAGCAAATCTTTCAATTTGGAACCTTTGCCTTTGCAGAAGGTTAGGCACTTCCTCAGTGTGGAAGATTGAATGTCATTATGGTTTAACAGATTCTTTCAGATTGTGGACTGTTGGACGACTTGAAGTAGGACACAGAGATGCTTAATGGTTCAGTGTATTGGAAAGTCCGTTTTCAAAATATGAATGTAGTTCTGGAAAACGAGAAGGTTGTAATTTGACACCAGCTGCCAAAAGGAACACCAAGATAACAGCGCAATAAAGGTCGTTCGATTCGCAGAGGCTACAAGCGAAAGAATTTTCAGTAGAACTCTGGATCGAAGGTTTAATGCGAGTGGACCATATGCCAAAGGTTATTGATGTTTGTTCCGCTCAGCTCCAGTGAGCGAACAGCTCAATAGAACTGATACGCGGTATGTGACCTGCAGCTCCGTGTCCAATGGAGTACAGTTCTGTTTACTAATGCTATTTGTACCTGTGCATCTTTGCAGCACCTTACACCAACTTCTACAATGTACACTTTTGATTTAATTTGGTGCCACTACTGTAGATGTTCGTTTTACATGTCTGGTGGTTGCCTTTGGGTACTCCTTTTATTAATATGCTACAACACACTGTTCTTTATACACCTGTGGCTTCATTACATCATCAGTTGTAAAGGTTTTAAAGCATTGTCGTCGTATTACCTTGATTTTGCTGAGGGAGCAAAGTAGTAAATTTCTGCTTATAGGTAAGTCGTGATTTGTACTGAATTCTGCAGTAGTCGGTAACAATATCAAATTAATATAAATGCCATTTAGATTTTCCTCAAAGTACACTATCTGATCAAAAATATCCGAGCACTTGCCTATCCAAACATTTCCTGTAATAGGAAGCGAACTACGTAATTTCAAGTTGGCCCAACCTCTTCTGTTATCACATCTTTCACTCGACTGGGAAGGCTTTACACTAGACTTTCGTTATGTTGCTGCGGGAACTGCCTTTCACTCTGCCACAAGAGCATTGGTCAGGTCCGTCACCGACGTCTGACAGTTCGTCTTTACTTGCAATCGGCTTTCCAATTCATCCAAAATGTGCTGCATAGGGTTGAGATTGGGGCTCTGTACAGACTCGTACATCGGACTGCCAGATAGTGAAGCGTTATTCATCACTCCAGAAGACGCGTCTCCATGGCACCAAAGTGCACTGGCGCTGAGCTTAACACCACTCCAACAGAAACTTGACGTTGATCTTGCTGATTTTAGGCTTGTGTGTGGTAGCTCGGCCAATGAAAACCATTCCCTTTAGCTCTCGACGAACCGCTATGGTGTTGGCGTTACTTCCAGGGGTGTTTTGGAACTCTGTGGTAGGTTTTGCAACCGAGTTTGTTGCATCACCCCCTTCGGCACTCGGCTGTCCCGCTCTTTTCTTTTACGTGGACTACCAATTCGCGATAGCAATGCTGTTGCTTTTAAGCGTTTCCACTTCACAATAACATCCCTTAAAGTTGATCTGGGCAGCTGCAGCAATGCAGAAATTTTCCGAATTGACTTGTTGCTAAGATGGCATCCAATGACAGTGCCACGTTGAAAGCAACTGAGCTCTGTGGTACGACCCATTCTCCTGTTCATGCCCATCTATTGTGTTTTTTTCAGGCCACGTGCGCCTTTTTATAGCTGTACGACCATGGATGTGACATATATGGGTAAATTCACTATTTAAAATGGGGGTCCGGACACTTTCAATCCTGTGGTGTACCTCCGAATCTAACAATCGAATTCTAATTAATCTACGAAACGCACACGAACCTGTTTCCATACGAAACATAAAATACATAGTCTGTATTTCGAGCTTCGTGTGCTTTTTAACTCTGGTATGTAGAGGCAACACATTTAGATATATCGTTTGATAAACGCTCTGTAGCATAATATTTTTTTGGATACAGTAACAACCGTATAAGGGGAAAATATTGACGTAAACTTGCTGGTGATATGCTACAATTTGAGTAAAAATATAGCACCCCATAGTAAACTATTCAAAGAAGCCTAAGCAGCAATATTGTACTGGTATGATCATACAACGCTGTGCAATACTTGAGGACGAGCTAGGTCTTGACACCTAGTGTCGCACAGAATCTGCCTGGATATGTGAAATTCAAATCATAGGAACTCCATTATTTATTCAAATGATGACGGAAACAACACCGACACAACTCCAAATGCTAAAGGATGTAGTGGTACTTTATTCAGAATTGGCGACATAGGTGCATCACTGCTAAAGACGGTATTTAGGAAGAGGATATCCTCAGTAAGGAATATGATCCCCTCTAACGTCGATGCAGGAATTGCACCGTCTGTCCATATCTCGCACTATGTTGTTGATGAGTTCTTGCGATAACATCGCCCATTCTTCCGTCAATATCGTCTTCAACTGTTGGACAGTTTCACGTGTGTGTTGACTTGCTGCAACGGGTCTCCTACACGTGTTCTATAGGATTTAGGTCGGTGTAACGTGCTTGCCAATCCATACGCTGAATATCTATACTTTCCAACAGCTCATCAACAGTCGCGTGCAATGGATTGGGACGTTATCGTCCATTAACAAGAGCTGTGGACCAATGGCACCTCGGAACAGAGGAACATGGGGAAATATTACCTCATTACAGTAGCTCGAACCGGTTACAGTACCTCCTTCCAGTAACTGGAGCACCGTAATTCCATTGATAGGAATGCCTTTCCACATGAGAACACCGCGGCCGCCATATCTGTCCCATCTCTGCATCTACTCTCATCAGTAAAGAATAAAAGAGTACCGTGGCCCACTGTTCTGCTGTCCATGTTCTTTGGACCACTGTAAACGGTGTCTCAGGTGATACGTTGTTAACGGAACCCAGCGTACTGGTGGTTGGGCAAATAGTCCACTTTTATGTAGTCACCTGGCCACTGTAAACCGCGATATTGTGCGTCCTTTGCTCATTTCAAGTTGTTTTGCAAGGTTACTTGCTGTCCGCTGTCGATCCCTCTTAGCCTGTAGGAGCAGATAGAGGTCCTCATTGGGGGTCGTGTTTGTGGACAACCACCACAGGTCTTTCGCACTGCTGTACCTATAATCCTGAAGGCAGACAACGCACCCGATATATGCTATGGGCGACACAGAGGCCATGGGCCACACTCATCAGAGTTCGTCCCTCCTAGAGCTTCCCAATTATTCGACCACGAGTAAAATCGTCAATATGTTCTCGGCGGCCCATTTCGTCGTCTCTAGCACATAAAAAAAGGCAATCGAATGTATGTAACACTTATGCAAACCGTCCAGTGACTTCCATTAAACTGATGGTATTGGACTGCGTGAGGGCATTTCGTTCTCACGTCACGCGAATGCTCTATAATTACGCATGTGCTCTTTTTCCTGTTCCTAGATGCGGCCCTGAGTTAATTTGTGTTTGGGTGCTGCTGCTTTTTACCGCGGTATTTTCCTTTTTCCACTTGCACACCAGTGTATTTCAAGAATGGACAAACATGCAGGGGACTTTGAAAGACAACTACAAAAGATTTACGGTGAAAGGGAAGTAGCAGACATTTAGAAGTTGAAAAGACTTAAAAATTCTGTGGTGTGTTGCAACAAAAAGTGGGGCCACTTCAGCTGCACCACTTTTGGAGCAAATTATAGCATTGTGTGGTGCATAGTGCAATAAGTGAAAAGTTATACCAATCAGGTTGGTATAATTGCATAATACATAAACGCATCGTGTAGTGTATTTCATGCACCGCACAATGTTGTCTCATCATCATCATTGTCAACCCATATCAATCCAATGCTGGACGAAGGTCTCCCCAAGTTTCTTTCACAACGGTCTGTCTTGTGCCGGTCTCCTCCATGTTGCTCCTGCATACTTTCGAATTTCATCCGCCCATCTCCCATGTGGTTTTCTTCTTGGTCTTTTCCTGTCCCTTGGAATCCAATCTGAAATTTCGGCTGTCCATCGATGGTCTGTCCTTCTGGAAGTATGTCCAGCCAATTGCCATTTCAGGGATTTAACTCTGATCATGATGTCTTCCACTCTTGTCATTTTTCGGACCCACGATGTTGTCTATGTGGCACTAAATAGTAGCACTGCACCATATAAACCATTTTCAGGTGCAATAAGCCACAAGATATTTAACAAGGCCTTAAGAGAATCCCTATTGGCCATTCCACTTAGATAATGCTCCGGAAGAAGTTCGATATGCCCGCAGTGCATAATGTCATTGCTCAATTTTCTGGACTACGCTACAACAATATATAAATTTCGCAACATCTGTGGTCAAATCCTTTATATAGGTATCCATGTTTATTGAGCAGATAAATACAGTAGAATTCGCTTATAACGAGGAACTAGGAACCGACAGAAATAATCGTTATACCCGTACGCTCACAAAATCCATTTTGGGGTGAAAAATCCCACCTTGTTGAAAGTACGTTCATGTGACAATACGCCTATACGTTTGTATTATATGTCTATGAACATGTATCAAAACATATGGTAACAATTCTTCACCGTTTTCTAGGTGTCTGATGATGGCTACTTTGTTTTTAACGGAAAACACTTTTATTTTAGACATTTTGCCACATATAATAGTTAAAGATTTCCAACTTGACGGATACGTGAGGTTGACGTCTGTTTAACGTCACACATGAACTAAAAGCAACACCGATCTTTCCAGTACAACGCTCATTTTGTGAGTAAAATGAGTAATGGACACAATTCCAGGAATTGTAATCTCCTGTTTCCCCTCGTGCCACATCTCCATTCCATGTTTCCCTCATTCCTTTCTTCAATCGTCGCCCCGAAATCCACAAAATACAGGGCGTTTCAAAAGGGGGTATACAACTCTGCCAGACAATAGAAAGGAATTAGTAACAGATGAACAATTAGTCTTACTGCGCAAATGGTGATATTTGAGTCACCTAAGATCTGCACACATTGACCATGCCAATATTCTGCTGGTTCTCTATATAGATGTGCCTCTTATTTTGCGTATAGATAAAATCCAGTGTAATTTAGTCTTCTGAGTTAGCGCATAAACTTTATTGTATGATCTAAAGTAGACTCTTTCCGTTGTCCTTATTTGGAAGCCATTTCATTCCCCCTGAGGAGAAGTAAATTCCTCATCTCACTTTGTGAGAGACTAACATACGAATCTATGGCGTATATGTTAGGGTGTAGCACTTTATGCCATCAGATTGCGTTGCAAGTTAGAACAAAACGAAAATGGTATGCTTGTTTTTCCATTCAAACCGCGATCTCTAACCTGGGACTTTCAATTAGATATGGGAGATTTTTAACAGCCTTTGGCATATTTTAGTAGGAACAATAACCCACAAAAAATACTCGCCAAATAAGATGTTAAGCGTAAAAGGAATTTTACAAATTTTAAGTAACTAAGAGAGTTCTCTTGAGTAAAAAGAACGCTGCGCGGGTAAATACAAAGAACGAGAGATAAAAGCAAAGTAAATAAGCGAAAGGGTTTTAATATATGCTTTCAAAATGAAGTTATTTAAAAATATTGCAATATTCATGCATGGATACAGCTTTCAGACGTCTACCATCTTGATGCAACTGTATCTGTTTTTATCATTTGAACAACAAATTTCCATAAATTTTTTGTTCAGATGATCGAAGCAGTGAAATTATGAAGATTATTCAAACGTTTAAATACAAGAGAGTTTCGTCATTTTTATTTAGTATTCACCGCATAATTCCAGAGAAAGTAATGAACCGCTTCCTCAGTTAAAAAAAACAACAACAAAGAAAAATGGTTATCTGCAACTGTCGCTTTCATCGAAAGTTCCATAATGAAACGGAAGGTTATCCTAGTCACGTTGCCTTCCCTGGAATAAAGAAAAAAACGTAATAATAAGTGAAGCTAAAACCACAAGATCTTCTTTGATATGCATGTTGCAGCGCAAGCTGATTAACCCAATCCGCTGAAAAATGGGATATTACCTTTCAATAATTATCTTCCTGTAAGACAAGGCACGAAAAAAGAAAAATAGAAGCTCAAGTAAATTTGAAATTCTCTAAGATGATTAAAAATTTAAAATACTTTGCCGAACGGAATGAAACTTAAGTGATATGAGAGAGGTTATTAATTTTTAAGATGTGACTTCACTAATGTCATATCTGGAATTTAAAAATAGCTTTATTAAATTATCAATACCGCGAACAACCACACTGAAAAAGTATAAGAATATTAGTGGTGGACTGGCGATTCATAAGCGGCCTTCAAAGTTGATTTTGAGTGGCCCACTGTTGGGAAAAATTATAAAGGTACCTCCCCCCTCCTAAAAAAAGAAAAAAGTTATGTCAGCATCATCGTTAACTGTCTAAACATCTTTTCAACACAAATCAACGAATAATTGAGGATTTTTGTGTTGAGGCAATAACATTTAACATTTTACCCATTTTCATGGACACACCCCGTATCTTTCTAGTAAAATTTAGTGGCAGGAAAAAATTACTTCCGTTGCTAACAAGCAATAGGCGTTCTCTGAGGGAAAATGTAAAATACTTTTTTTCTGTTCTTATGAATTTTATTGCGATGACTGCGTTCAGAATTTGTAATAGTTTCGTCGGTTTTAGTGAGAACAAAAATTCAAATGTGCCAAAAAAACAACAACTAAATTCTGTTTCAATACTTATCTATCATTACTAAAATAATTACAGTAAACTCCATTGAGAAAACTGTATATGTCCAGAGTTTTAGTACAAATTTATAAAGTGAGAGAAAATAAAGAAAGTGAAAATTAGTTTTTGTTTAATAACTTTCAACTAGGAAAGATCTTCCTTCTGTAGCTGAAACAGACTTCTCAGAACAGCAGTTCAAGAATTCGTGAAACCGGAAGGCCCAAAGTGTGGTAAATTAGATGCAGATTTTATACAAAAAGAAAAGGAATGTACATATAAAAAGCAGCAACCCAAGCTGTGTACGTTGATGGATTCAGGTGAACCTGAATGTATCGCCGGAGAAACAGAATTTCTAGTTTCTATCCCAGAATATTGATAGCATATTTGATTAGATTGTATTGATTATTCAAGTGCCATTGGCAAAAGCGGACTGAGGTAGAGGATATCAGCCCAAAGGGACGCGGTTTAAATTAGGAATTCGAGAAACGGGACAGGCGGGTGTATCAAAACAGGGTTTGGATCAACAGAACATTTGCAAGGTAAAATTCTCTTTTTCGAAGTCGTCAAAGTGGTAGACAAACTTGGTTGTTCATCATTACTTGCTCTCCTTGTATAAGAATATTGATGTGCAATATATATTTAAATTTTTTTCTTGAATTAGCATTAGGCCTACCGGCCGAGAAAATGGCGGCCCACCGGGAATTCTCTCGGTACCTCGTTGGCCCAGTCCGCGTTTGGAGAAGATATAGGAAGTTATACACTGGCGTGCAAAAATAAAGGACGAGACGGTTTTTCGAATGTAACGCCGTGCAGAAGTGCTCCACATCGACTCAAATCATACCATAAGATCCCCGAGATGCAAGAATATGGGACAAGTGAGCAAAACCGTCCAAACAAGGTATCCAAATTATACAAAGGCACTTTATTGAAAAGGTAGCTTCGAGCACAACTGAACAGAAGACAGAAAAGTCCATGTGGCAGGCGGCTGCCAAGAAAAATCCAGTCTTTAGTAGGCAATATGATCACCCCTGACTGCGTTGCAGGATTTACAACGTCTGTCCATGCTGAGGACGAGGTTGTCAAGTAGCTGTTGAGGCATCACGGCCCATTCCTCTTGTAGCGCCAATCGCAGCTCCGGAATCGTTGCTGGTGGCTGGTGACGTGCTGCGAAGCGTCTCCCGAGAAGGTCCCACACGTGTTCGATTGGATTTAGGTCCGGGGACCTTGCGGGCCAATCCATGCGTTGACAATCTTTACTCTCCAACAGCTCTACGACAGCCACTGTACGATGAGGTGTAGCGTTATCGTCCATGAAGAGGTACTCAGGACCCACAGCATCTCCAAACAGACGAACGTGAGGCAGGAGAACCTCGGTACAATAGCGTACACCAGTGACTGAACTTCCTTGGAAGGTGTGGAGGTCAGTACGGCTACCAAGCATGATATCGCCCCAAACGAGAACTCCGCCACCTCCAAACCGGTCCCTTTCGATGATGTTGTAGGTGTGATTGCGTGATCCCTGCTCTCTCCAGATGTGTATGCGTCCAGAATCGCTCGTCAAACTAAATAGGCTATCATCCGAAAAGATAACTCGACCCCGTTGCTGATATGTCCAGTTCATGTGTTCCTGGCACCACAGAAACCGCCGTCTCCGATGAGCAGGAGTTAATGGCACACACCGTACTGGTCGTCGTGCAAATAGACCACCTTTGTGCAGCCCACTGGCCACGGTGAAACGCGGTAACGGATGTCCAGTTGTGTGTTGCATGTGCCTTGCGATTTCTCCCGCTGTCTGCCATCTGTCTCTTCTCGCCTGTAGGACAATATATCGGTCGTCGCCGTAGTTGCTCGTGGACGACCACTGCTAAACTCTCGGACAGCTGTTCCTGTCGTTTGAAATGCTCTCCAGGCTCGTGAAACGATGCTGTGAGCGATCCCGAACTCTTCGGCCACACTAGTCACACTTCGACCTTCTTCCAACTTCCCAATGACGCGACCTCGGATAAAGTCATCCAGATGTCGTCTACTGGATTGCCTGTTGGCCTTATCACACTGTGGCAACAACTCGACGTCGTTCAAACCGATGTACACCGTGCAATAGCTTTCACCGAATAGCTGAGCGTACTCCGCCCGTGTGCTTTATATCCTTCCGACACTCCCCCCTACGTCATGCTGCATATATGCGCATGCCCTACCGTACCGGACCCTAGTCTATTTCCTGAGTGGTCTTTTGGTCCATTCTGTCTGCTCATACCGCTGTTATACTAATTTCTCCTCTTCGTCCTTAATTTTTGCCCACCAGTGTATTTCTTGCATCACAGATAAACTTAGATTTAGCAATTGGTGGAGCAAATCTAAGGACCAATCAATGCATGGTATTATCCCTTGGACACTGGATATCAAGCAAGGGACCCATTGAAGAAGCTATTAACAGGAGTAAAAAAACATGGTTAGAAAACATTTGAAAGGAACAGTGTAAGTTTATGCCATAAAAGAAAAGTATTTAATCATATTATCCTTCCGGGTATTATTCACGTGGACTTCAACTAAAAGACATCCAGAGGCCACGAACTACTGAAGTCATAATAATTTATTATGCTAATGAGCTAACATATACATAAAGCATTGGCAGTTTAAAAGATTAAATAAATGGTAGTACATGAAGACATGAAAAGGTAAAATCTTGATTTTTATAAGGTGAGGAATTAATCCGTTAAAACTTTTATCTGCCAATTAAAAGAAAGATAATCATTTACAGCTATGAACGAATGGTTTTCTTAACACGTGTTAGGAGCGCGAAAGCAGGTCAAGCACTCAAGCCACTTAAACAAAAAGAAGAAACCATCGAGTGCTGAAAAAAGAAGTCATCCATACACACCTGCAAACCGTGATTGCAGTAGAACACAGGAAAACCGCATTGCACTACTGTTGTGATGAGAATCTGGCAGTTCTGACATTTTTGCAAACAATAACTTAATTCCATTGCACAATAGCAATAATATACAAACTACTGAATGAAATATGCAGAGGTGTATGCTTGGCATCACCAGGAAAGACGGGAAGAGGAAAATGTGGATCAGGAAAATGGAGAAAGTTAATGAGATCATAATCAAGGTAAAAATCATCCCTGAAATGGCAATAGGTTGGATAAATTGCTAGACGAACCGACTACCCTTGGACAACCGAAATTCTAGACTGGATTCCAAGGAACAGGAATTGACCCATGTGAAGACAATGTGGGAGATGAGTGGATTAAAATTAGAAGCAAGTCGGAGTGACATGAAGAAGACAGACTCAAAACAGAAATTTGTGAAAACCTTCATTCAGCAGTGAAAATATAATGGGTAGTAATGATGATCCCACACACACATACCATATACATATTTATTCACTGAAAAGCCAAAACATTATTACCAAGGCGTCTTTATGCAAATCGAAGCAACTGCAGGTAAACGACGGAACGTGTCAAGGTCGTAGAACGGTAATAATAAAACTTGATACCGAGCTCTTTTAATCAGTGTTATTTTTGTTCTTCAGATTGGAAAGGCATCGTACCTCAGAGTGTTTGAAAAATACCTGATTGTAAGAGTCAGAAGTTTGGGTAAGAGTATTTCTGAGGCGGCAAGGCCTGTGGGGTACTCACGGTCAGCCATAATTGGTATCTTCACTGGTCCGATGAGATAAAAACCACGAACCGCTGGCAAATTGTGGGCCGAGCAAGACTCATCGAAACTCGAGGTGAGCAGGGTTATGTCGTATGGTACGAGCCAACAGAAGGAATAGTGTGGGGCAACTCGCCGGTAATTTGAATCCTGTTGACGGGAGTAATGTGTCACAACGCACAGTACATCGAAGCCTGCTGAAAATGGGCAGCGTAGCCGCAGGTCGTTCCGAGTGCTATTGCTAACCACGACTTATCGTTGAAAGTGCCTACACTGGGCCCGTGAGCATCAAAACTGGAACAATGCAACAGGAAACGAGATTCATCTGACCAGAATATCGTCTGGTCAGATGAATCTCGTTTTCTGTTGCATTGTGTGGAGGGCTGGGTACGTATGCTTTGTTTACCTTGAGAACTATTGGCACCAGGAAGCATCGTTGAATAAAATCAAGCCATTGGAGGAAGTGTAATGTTTCCCAGGAGAACATTATCCCAGCAATGTTCTCCAGGGAAACATTTACCTGGAGAAGTGTTGGCACCAGGATGCACCATGGAACTAAAACGTGCCGGTGCAGGAAGTGTAATGGTTTTGGCAATATTCTAGTGGGAAACCTTAAGTCCAGTCATCCATGTGCAGGAAATTAGGACACCTATCTAAACATCACTGCAGACCAGGTACATTCTTTCATGGCAACGGTATTCTCCTTTAGTTTTGGCTTCTTTCAGAAGGATAATACTCCATGCTATATTGCCGGGATTGTTCGAGAACGGATTGTGGAAGACGAGGAAGACTTTCAGATGATATTGCCCAGGTCTCCAAATTCCGGATACATCAATCCTGTCTAGCATCAATGGTTTGTAGTGAAACATCAAATACGATCTGCGGCGGCTCATTCAGGTAACTTACAAGAGTTGAAGGATCTGTTGGTAACGTGTAGGTACCAGATATCACGAGATACCTTCAGAAATCTTTTAGTGTCCATGCCTCTTCGGGTAAGAGTTGCTTTAGCGGCATGGGAAGGATGAACATCATATTTAACAGGTGACCATGATGTTTTGGCTCTATGGTGTATGTGTTCAGGTTTAGGTACGAGACTTGTTGGAAATAAAATTATTCGACGTGATTGTTATCTGAAAAGCCATGAAAATCGATGTGATCAACGAGAGAATCTAATGATTGATACATATTGTGTATGTGAGTGACCTGACCTTCGAGTGGTGGACAAATATAGGTCGTGAAATTGTTCGTAAATTGTGATGTTGATTCGTTCCTAGCCGTTTGATCTCAACTTGAACAGTACGTGTTAACGAAGTTGTGACGTGCCTGCCCCGCAGGACCCACACGACATAAAGGCAGATAGCAGCAAGAACGAACGTCTGCGTAGCTCAGTTGGTAGAGCGACTTGTTCCGGAATAAGTGGACTCGGGTTCGATCCCCGGCGTGGCCAAAAAATGACGGAGCAATTTAATTCGTTATAATGGCGCCCGAACTTCCCGGATGACCCGGCCGTTAAAGATCTCGCAATGGTGTGATGTTCTTTCCACACCGCGAGATAGGAAAAATAAGAGAATCCCTTCTCCAGCGCTTCGAAAAATAAATGTGTGTGACGTTGTATTCTACACACCAGATTGGCTGGGAGTTTTCAAGTGCACGTTCTACAGCGGATGGCTGCCTGCAACGATTCATGGTCACGGCTGACCCGTGGGCCATGCCCCAGGCCCTCTTTCCGTGGGGGGGATGCGACGTGCCTGCCCCGCAGGATGCACACGACGTAAAGGCAGACAGCAGCGAGAACGAACGTCTGTAGCTCAGTTGGTAGAGCGACTTGTTCCGGAATAAGTGGACTCGGGTTCGATCTCCGGCGTGGACCAAAAATGACGGAGAAATTTACTTCGTTATAAAGTTCATTACGAACATTTGCAAAGATGTATAGTTAGACAGCGTAAGAGTTTAAGCCTTAAACATCCAGCAATTTAAAACATCTTAGACGATCATGAGCATCTTAAGTGCTGGGAAGTCACCAGTTCATAATTTAGGGACAGTGGTTCTAAAAAAGGACAGAGCGATTACCGTAGCATTGACACGCTACCCATGGCTAATCCCAGACCACAACTGAAACGACTGGTATGAAACACTGTAACCGCTCGGCGACCTGCGAGGCAATCACATAGTTACTAAAATTCGTCCCACAATTACATGGAAATGTGTTAAAACAGAGTAAATGTACGATTACTGAAAACGTATGCAACCCTTTAAGACAGTGGTAAAAATAAACCACATAATCTTTGCAGACATTTTGGGGATCCGAAAATAAAAATTTCGGAAATGTATTAAACGTTTTAAACATGTAGTGTACTGAAACTGTCCCAGAATTATATCGAATTTCACACAAACGCGCGAACACTAACACGCGTTGCCACGCAAATAAGCCTGGTGTCAGAGCAGAATAAATAGTCGGTAAACGTGATGACGCTGATTCAATTGTAACAATGCCACGTGGAAAAGAGCGGTCAGCGGAGGAGATCATTCACGTTCGGGAATTGCACGATCAAGGAATGAATGTAAGTGCGATTTCAAACAAATTAGAACGATCCAAATCTTCTATTTATAACGTTTTAAGTGGTAGAAAAAATATACAGCTCAGAAATGAACTGGACGGCATAGTGATGTTTCGCCTCGGATGAAACGACATATCTGGAAGCTCGCTGTGCCTGATAATCTGTCTGTATGGAATATAAGTCAACATGGAAACGTGAAAATGTCGAAAAGTACGGTTCACAGAGTATTGCAGTAGACACCCCTCATGAAATATGCAAGACAGTTAAAGAAACCGCCTTCAACTGCACAGCAGACACAAGCTCGATTAAACTGGGCCAAAGACCATATGTCATGGAAGGACGAATGGCTCCAAGTAGTATTTAATGATGAAAAGAAATTGTAATTTAGGTGGCCCAGACGGTATGAAATATTTTTGGGAGGATATGAGAACGGAAAAACGCCAAATATTCAGCCGAATATACGGAGAAAGTTCCGTGATGGCATGGGCCTTATTTATATTTAATGGGCAAAGTAATATCTGCGTTTTGTCAGGATGTGAAAATGCCGTAACATACCAGGAACTTTTAAAAGACAGTTTGCTATCAGGTGCTGCTGAAATAGCTGGTCCTGATTGGGTTTTCCAGTAGGACAACGGAGCATTCACAGAGCAACCTCTACAATGGCCTAACTGAGATCGAACAATGTCAAATTACTGCCGTGGCCAGTTTGCAGCCCGGATCTCAACCCAATTGAAAATCTTTGAGGAATTTTGGTTCGAAGTGTTTACGCCAATCACCGGCAAGTTTCAAGCGTTAAAGATCTGGAAACCGAAATCTTGAACTATTGGTATAATATTGACCGTACAATAATACATAGTTTAATATACAGTATGCCAAAACGCATATTTTATCTTATTGCGCGTGGAAGAAATTCTATTAATTGTGTTTGCCATTTAAATATTCTTCTGCTTTTTTGTTCGCATGTAATTCTGGGACAATGTTACAAAGTTTGATTTCATAAAGCTAGAATATTATGTTAAGTATATGTTGCCAACAGCGTTTGACGTGTGTATATCATATTGCTGGATAATGTTCCACAAGAAGTCTTTGTTATTTTCTGCATGCAACTGTTTTCGTTTACAAAATTATTTTTCCATATATATATGGGACGGACTGTATAATATCTCACGTACGTCTTCTACAACGTAAAGATTTACATTGTACTACACAATGTCTTAATGCAGCCGCTACGAGAAATCTGGCTATCAAATCTTAATACATGTTCTTTACTTCCGACAAGTGTTTGCTGTAAGGTCATTTTTGAGTCACAAAATCTTCGATTTTCCAGGATTCGTAAATTTAACGAAAATAATCTGCAAATTAGGAAATTACTTTCGAATTGAAGCTTCATTATCATTCCGCGGTTTCTAAAACAGGAGGAAAAGGAAGGGCAGGTCCGATAACAGTGAAAACCACCAAGGCTTAAGAGATTGTAGGAATATTATATGAGAGAATACATTGTTCCAAAGGCGCCTGGCTGCAGTATAACAGTTAGAGTTGGACCCGGGAGAGGTACGAGTGCCGTGCTTGCAGTAAGGAGTTTTAGTGTCGAAGACACTCACGGATATATCGTTAAACTCCGAAAAGAAAAACAGTTCCTTACCGCCTCGGTGGCGCAGTGCTCTAATAGCTGGCTTATGATCATCGTCCGAGATGGGTTTGGGTTCTAACCCCGGTGAGACATGGATGTTGTGTCTGTCTTGCGGCATTGACCCTTTCCATTCCCTTGAAGCCAGTGACACCAAATTAGAGACGGGCGACTGTTATAGCCCATTGATTTGCTCACGGTGGGCGTTAAACTACCACTCAAAAAACTGTCAACTAAATCTGATAGTTGCATAAAAAAGCTTCAAGTACAAAACGAATTTGTTCTCTGTGTTTCTAAAATTAATTTGTGCAAGTGGAAGCATAATTCTGGTTGTCATCCAGGAGACTAAAGTGGATACAACATTTACTTTGCGATGGGATAGGATATGTCAAACTTGTTTTTGACGCCAAGAGAAGTTACTGGCAGCAAATTTGACAGATAGCTGTTCGTCAGGTTACATGACGTGAACGTGGTCTAAATTTATAGGTTATCTCCCCTTTTACCCTCCTCGATGGCGTCAGGGCGTTGGATCCTCACTCTCCTTAAAATCAGCAACGCCCTTTCGAAAATATCCAGCGATATAAAAGCCAAGTGTGAGCAGTACAGAGGGTAACGTCCAAAAATAAGCTGGGATTCTAATTTCGATCGCCGCTGAAGTGGATAGAGCAGTGTCGTCCTCCGGGAGTCGGGGAGCACAACGAAAATCGACCGGAGCTGTCTTGTTCATTTAATTCTAAAAATGTGAAACTCGTGTGTACATTCAGTTTCTCCACCAGAATTGTTCTGCTTCTGAGTAAAAGCGGTACGACGTCCCGGTGGCGCAATGGTCTAAGCACTGGCTTCTGAACTTTTCCTCGAGCTGGCACAGGCTCAAGCCCATGGGCTTTGCACCATCCGCACGGCACTGGCTCTCCCCAAAACTAGTGCCCCCAAATTAGGGACGGCCGACCACCCGCAGACCTTAGGGTTGCTCATGATGGTCGTTAAATACACTCATAAAATACAATTGCTACAAAGCAGTTAGAGAGTGTTAACTGTGTTACACTTTGAAGTAAATGTAAATAAATCATGGAAAAAAACACATGCAGCTATTTTATCTTTTCAGCAAAGTGTTGATTCCCTACTTTTACTACTAAACAATTACTGTTTTATCATCTTGTTTTCATATGAAAATCAAACTGATGCTTCGTATACAGTGGATAAAAAAACTATTTACACACCTACATCATTTTGCATAAATAAACGTGGAAAGTAATTAAGATGAAATATTTTGACCATTGGAATACTTTTACAATAAACACACACACACACAGACACGCATTTCTTTTGACGTAGGACTAGGTCTACCACCGCGGTTAGTATGTGGTGACTTACGGCCTTCCGCCTGTGACAAAAATAGGTCCCAATTGAAATTATTATAGCGTTAAAAATACGTGCGTGCCGCACACTACTCGTGTTAGTATATTCGTAAACAGCATGGAGTCCAATTCATGTACTGCACAATAGATCGTGCGCCGGACGCTCCCCTCACCCCTTGTGCGCAAGCGAGATGATGCAATATTTCTGGGTGTGCAGCAGCGTTTGACTCAGTCTATCTCAGCAACCGTGAGCGCAACACGACTGTGCGTGGTATCGTTTTAAGGCTCTCGACGAGATCTATTCAAATATGTGGAGAACATTTCACAGTGGTTTGAACTGAACCGGTGAACAGTTTTGACAGTACCGCAGAATTCGCAGAATGAACGCAAGCAAAAGTGGGAAACATCAAAACGAGAAGAAAGAGCAAGTGATGAGGAATGTAAGAAGCCCAAGAAAACAGAGCACCACGTTGGGTAATTTGTGTATCGATCTGCTTTGTGTTCGCAATGTATCCAGCATTATTTGTAAAACTTGTGTAAGCTACTTTTCACATCATAGACCTGTGTTGGCTATAATAAATTAAATAAACGCTTTGAAACCATACTCTTGATTTACGCAAGGACACACGGGGCACGTGCCCAGGGCCCTCATGGACTGGGGGGCCCTAATTTGAGCACTAACATTTAATTTTTATTATTATGAGCAGCAAAAACGGCGACCTGGGCGTGCAGCAGTTAATTTTCACCGAGCGTAAATATGCATCGATATGTTGCTTCAAAAAAATCGATTATTAATATCCATTTGATAGATGGAGATAAAATGTTTGTTTGTAATTTACAATTTTCGAACATTTTTTTCTTGCATTTATTAAAGTAGATAGTACTTGTGTATTAAGGTAGTACTTCTTGTGCTTTATACAATTATACGCGCAATTATAGAATAATTACGCGAAGCATCAGGGGTGCTGCCTTAATACGCAAGTACCATTGTTAATTTATTAAGAGTACGATTCATGCCCGGGGGTGGGGGTTCCCAAGTTGTTTGTTCCCAGGGCCCAATTTATATTAAGTCGGTCTCTGCATATTCGACTAGCTCATTTCAGCTCTCCGATGTGCAAGTCGTAATCCTACGTTCGAAACTGACGGCTCAATCAGAACTGAGTCCACCCGCATTTTTTTTTTCTAATCACAAGAAATATACCTATGACAAATTAAAATCTTAATTTTTCATGCCAAAATGTATTTACACACATAACAACGCTCTGTTTTAACGCAGTTAAACATTACATTATGCAAATTGACAACAAACGAAAGTTTAGCACTGTTTAAAAGGTACGTTATGAGATATTTGGAGCAGCAACTTAGTTCTGCTGTCACGGCTCCGAAAAAGTGCGAGTTTTCCATTACAATGCGGGAAGAGGATTATAACTCTTCATGACTGGGGTTTAAGTTATTGCGAAATTGGTAAGAAGTTAAAGTTAAACTTTTCTAGTGTTCGGTTCGTAAGAAAAAAGAGAGTGGTAGTGCAGAGAATAAATTACGATCTGGGCGTCCGAAGAAGCTAAATGCAAAGAAGCAGATGGACACCATTGGGAAAGCATCAACACACCCTCCGTAGGTGCTCAAGAATTGGCTACTGATGTCGCTTCAACATCGGGGACCATAATAAGGTCTTAAACTATTCCTAATATTCTTCACGATGGACAAATTTGCAGTACACCCCCAAAAAAATCCTTATATCAATGAAACAAATAGGCAGAAATGACTTGAGTTTGCCAAAGCTTATGTCACCAAATCGCCCGAGTTTTGGCAAAATGCGATATTTTCCGACGAAAACAAGTTTAATATTTTCGGTTCGGATGGAAAGAAATGTGTGTGGCGAAAGCCAAACAGTTCCCTTGAAACAAACATTTAAGACCAATTGTAAAACACGGCGGTGGCCATGTAATGACTTGGGAATGCATGGCTTTTAATGAAATTGGCAATATGGGCTTTATTGATCGTAATAGGAATGCTAGACAATAGATTGATATATGAATTGCAAGTTAATTTATTGGCCAGTGAATCGAAATTAGGAATTTCGGATATATTCTATTTAAAACAGGACAACGATACTAAACATACAGCCGACGTAGTAAGGTCGTGGTTGCTTTATAAAGTGAAAAATCAACTGAAAATGCCCTCACAATCACCAGATCTTAACCCTCTTGACAATTCGTGGCATTTGTTGGATTTTTTTTTTTTTTTTTTTTTGATTGGAGGTTTAACGACCACCGTGAGCAACTCAACGGGCTATAAGTAGTCGCCCGTCCCTAATTTAGGGTCACTGGTTCCAGGGAAGGGAGAGAGCCAGTGCCGTAAGACAAACACAACATCCATGCCTGACCGGGATTCGAACCCGGACCCCTTACGGACGAATGATCATAGGCCAACGCCTTAGACCACTGCGCCACCGGGGCGGCTGTTGGATTTGCAAGTGAAGAAAAGGAACATTTCGAACAAAACAGAACTTAGGCAAGCATTCAGCAAAGAATGGCTAAAAAACAGTGTAGTAACAACTAGAAAATTAGTAATATCAATGCCCAGGCGATTACAAGCTGCAATGGAAGCTAAAGGCATGCATAATAGGTACCAGTAAATTTTTTTAATTTCTAAAGTTTCTGGATTTGTTCATTTTTACTAATGTGCAGATAACTTTTTGGCACGAAAAAATAAGATTTCCATTTGTTGTATATATATTCTTGTGATCGCGTGTGGGGGAGGGGGGAGGGGGTATTGAAGCAAAATTAATCCGATGGTTAAAACTATTTCGTCCCAATTGCTTTGCACGTTTATTCATGCAGAGTAATGCAGGTGTGCACATTCTTTTTTGTCCACTGTATCTTTTACTAGAATTAATGTTCGTACAGCAGGGTGTTCACCTAAAAGAAACGTCTATCACAAGATTTTATATTTGGCTACTGATTACCATGGAAATAAACATTATTAATGCTGCATTTTTCAGGAGTATGGAAGAGGGCGTTAGTGTTAAATAATTGACAACACATGTAAAACGTTTGTTCCGTTAGCGCAATTCAAAAAAATTAAAACGCTGAGATTTACGATAATTTTGCTGCGCGCGTGGGGTATTTAACATTCAAACAAATAAATAACTTGGAATTTGTATTGATACACATTTGCTTCAGTTAGTAAAACAAAATAGAGAATGCAGAATGTTTAGATACATGCTTTCATTACGATATGGACCTCTACCATCGTTCATCTTAGGAAAAAAAACCGCAGAAGAACATTGCACGAATAAAACCACGTTTGAAGAATAAAATTACTTTTGAAGAATAAAACTACTTTTAAAGAATATGTTATCCGAATTTTACATTTGTGTCTGGCTTAGATATCGAATGAAGGATTGCTAGTTTTTGTGCTATTTGATATTCGAAAAACCTTTAAGTTCAGAAAGCATAAAGCTTTGCACTGAGGTTGCGGGAAGCCCAAAGCTTACCACCGCATTTTGTGGTACACATTGTCAGAAGAAAATACTTATAAGATAGCAATTTCTAAAAGAGTCTTATATATTGTGAAAACGCAAATTTCTTGATGACTGGATTGAAACTGCGCCTTCTCGCTCCGAAACCAGGTGTTCTAACCAAATAAACTACACCGACGGAATGTCTTGTAGCAGATTTGTCCTATTGACAGTTGCTTCATCCCTGTAGTACGTCACAATATACACTATCTACCAACAAGTATTTGGACACCCCTATAATCGACGATATCTGCGGTCCTGATACACGTCACGGCCGCCGCCGTTAAATATCGTGTGGGAAACAACAACGCAACCAGTCGCATGCAAGATGCCACGCAGTTCGGAGCTCTCTGATTTCGAGAAAGGTGTAATCGTCGGGTATCACAGAAATGGCCGATCCATACGTTAAGTATCCAGCGAGTTGAAGTACCCAAAATCGACAGTGGCCTACATGATTGGCAAGTGGGAGATGAGAGCTGACTGTCGGAATGTGCCCCGACCCGGCAGACCCACAAAACTGGGAGTTAGAGACCGACGGGTGCTGGCCAGAGAAATTTGGAGAAACCGCACCAAATCGATGGGCCACATCCGCAAGGAGTTTCAACAGGCATTCGGGAGTGTTCTTTCGATGAATACCATCCATAAGGAAGCCCATCTTCTCGGTTATCATGGACGTGCTGCCTCCCACAAGCCTTTGATCACCAAGTCCAATAGCGCTGCTTGGCTAACGTGGTGCAAAGAACGACGACAGTGGACCGTTGAACAGTGGAAACGAGGTTCTCTGGAGCGACCAATCAAGGTTCACCCTCTACCGTTCGGATGGCAGGGTCTGAGTTTGGCGTCTACCTGGAGAACGCCTCCTGCCGGAATGTATTGTACCAACTGTGAAGTTCGGCGGCGGAGGAATTATGTTATGGGGGTGTTTCTCCTGGTATGGCACTGGACCCTTGGTTGCAATTCCTGGTAGACTGAACGCCGAGACCTACTGCACCATTTTGGATGACCATGCGCTTCCTTCGTTGTGGCAGTTTTACGGGGTGGACCCATATTACTTTCAGGATGACAATGCCACCTGTCATGTTGCGAGGTCCGCCATGGCTTGGTACGGTGACACTGGAGTTAATCGAATGGACTGGCCTTCGCAGAGCCCGGACCTTAACCCTATCGAGCACCTGTGGGACGAGTTGGAGCGTCGACTTAAGAGGTGCCCCCACCGTCCGAAATCGGTGAAGGAACTTACCTGTCTTCTCCAAGCCGAGTGGAAGAAAATACAGTCAGCCGTCGTACAACGCCTGGTTGAGAGTATGCCCCGGAGGGTCGCAGCTGTAATCGCCGCTCGTGGAGGCTCCACCAACTATTGAAGGTTAATAAACTTCGTTTCCCTTTGCTATCACAGGTGTCCAATTACTTGTTGGTAGATAGTGTATATACTACAGTGGACAGAAATCATGGGATACATACATCGAAGAGCCAAAACATTATGACCAACGCGTCTTTATGCAAATCGAAGCAATTGAATGTAAACGACGGTGCTTCTGAAGATCCTGAAACGTTATAAATAACACCTGATACTAAGATTTGTTAACCACTGTTATTCTTGTTCTTCACATGGAAAACGCAGCGGACTTAAAAGAGTTTGACAAAGGCCAAATTATGATGGCCAGACGACTGGATCAAAGTATCACCGAGATGTTAAGGCTTGTGGAGTGCACAAGGTCAGCCGTAGTTAGTATCTTCAAAAAGCGGTCCGAAGAGGATAAACCCCGAACCGCTGGCAAGGTATGGACTGACCACGGATCATCCATGTTATAGGAGAGCCAAAGGATGTTCCGTATGGTGCAAGCCAACGGAAGGGATAAGTGCGGCCCATTTCGCCAGCAATCTGAATAATGGCAACAGGAATAATGTGTCACAACCAACCGTACATCAAACTTTGATGAAAATGGAGTTGCGCAGATGATCCGTATGCCCATGCTAACCTCAGTTCCCTGTCGAAAGCGTCTACAATGGGCACGCGAGCATCAAAAATGGACCTTGAATGATTGGAAGAAGGTCGTCTGGTTCAATGAATGTCGTTCCTGTTGCACCATGTGGATGGCCAGGTACATATGCGTCGTTTACCAGGGGAAGTGTTGGCACCAGGATGCCTCGTGGGAAGAAAACAGGCACTTGGAGGAAGCGCAATCCTTTGAGAAATGCTCTACTGGGAAACCCTGAGTCCAGTCATTCATCTGCAGGAAGCTATGTCGTCTATCAGCTTTCTAAACATCGTTGCGGACCAGGTACATCGTTTCATGGCAGCGGTATTCCTCTCTAGTAGTGCCTTCTTTTAGCAGCATAATGCGCCATGCCATACTTCCCAGATTGTTCGAAAATGGTTCACGAAACACGAGGAAGACTTTCAGGTATTGCCCAGGTCTCAAATTCCCCAGATATCAAACCAATCGAGCATCTGCGATTTGTGTTGGAACAACAAATCCGATCGGCGGCGGCGCAACTACGAAACTTACAAGACTTAAAGGATCTAGTTGTAACGTGTTGGTATCAGGTACCACAAGACACCTTCTTAAACCTTGTACGGTCCATGCCTCTCCAGGTAAGGCGCTTTTTCGGTGGCACGTTGAGAACCGACGTCATATTAGGCAGGGAGGAACAATGTTTGCTGTTAAACGGGACTTCTTTGTACAGCATCCCAAAGATTTTCTACAGAGTTCATGTCCGGTAAACGGAGAGGTCAGTCCAGTGTGGGAATTTTTGCGGAATGCTCTTCTAACCATATTCTAGTTACCACGTCACTGTGGGTAGGCGCATTTTCCTGCTGGAATAATTTTTTGCCCTGTTGGTACCTGACGACCCTGAACGGATGCAGATGGTCTGCGATTTAGGACATGTTGCGCGGACCGTTCAGAGATGCATCTAGAATTACCAGAGGTCCCAACGTGGGCCAGTTGAACATGACTTAGTCCACAACCGAGCCTTCGCCATCATGAACTGCTCCTCGCTGATACGGAGGGTCCATTGCTTCCTGTGCTTCCTGTCAGATTCGTACCTTGCGGTTTGCGCGAAATAATTGGAAACGGGGGACTCATCGGACCAGGAAAACCGTCTCCAGTCAAGCAAGAACCAGAGCCGATGTTCTTTGGTCCACTTGAGCCGTACAGTCCAGTGATCGGGCGTTAGCAATGGGGCTCTAAGGGGTCTGCGGTCCCCATAACATATTCCGGCCCATTATGGACTATGCTCTTTGTGGAGGCTTTTCTGGTACCTCTCTCGATCATGTCGACGGTAAGCTGCACTATTGTGACTGTTCAGTCTGATGCAAATACGCGAGGCAGACGTCGACTGCCACGTTCTTTCACAACCTTTCTGTGTCTACAGTACTGTCACCGACGCAATGTTATTCCGGAAACGGCGTATTTGTGATACATTCTTGATACGGTTGAACGGGCATATTGCAATTCCTGTACCACCTCCGCGATAGAGTAATCCTTGCATCGGGCACCCACTATCATCGCTCTTTCACGCCTTAGTGTTTTACGACGTTTATCCGTACATAGTATTACCGTCTACGTGAAAGCGATGTCCTCGATTATAAGTATCTGTCAGGCGGGCACGTCCACTAGCGAGAAGGGTGACAGTGTCGCATTGCCACGAAACCAGGTACCTCATTATTTCTGTCCTCTCAGTGTACATACACTATATTATCAAAGTATTCGGATACTTCCAAATATTTTCACGAGTGCAAATAACGGTTGCGCATGAAAGTGCGCTGTGAGGGGTTACATAAAGCTAAGATGTTCTGTCGTGTTATCAGTAACTTTAAAGTGAATACGGCGCGTGGACGTAGACTTTCCGAGTTCCAGCGTGGGCTGGTCATAGGTTGACATTTGAGTAATGTTTCCATACGAGGAATTGCACCTAAACTAAGCACTGCAAAATCAACTGCAGGTGATGTGATAAAGAGTAGGAAGCAGGACGGTGCAACTGCAGCGAAAAACATCCAGGAAGGCTGCGCATAGTGACAGAAGAGCCATGGTAAGAAATATTAAGAAATCCCGTTTTCCCTCTGCAGTTTCCATCGCTGCTGAAGTAGGACATGTTTGTAATGGCTCGGTTAGTACCATAACTATCCACAGAGACTTGCACAGTGTTGGATATTATGGTACAGCAGCGGCACACAAAACACACATCACTGCCGTGAATGCCGTGTGAAGTGATTACACGACAAAATGGCGAACAACGAAAGAGCGCACGACAAAAGGGTGATACGACAAAAGGGCGATACGACTAAAGGGCGATTCGACAAAACGGCGCTGCTACAGAAGGGCGCACGACTACCAGACTAACGATTCTCTAAACTAGGAGAACTATTTAACCAATCTGCAAGAAACGTTAAGAAGTTATAAATTTTAAAATTGCTTATTTCATTGTATATTTTAATCCCAACTGAGTAAATGTAAATTTTTCTGTGCTTCAATAACCTATAGGAAGTGCTTTCAAAAGGTTATTATTTCCAAAATGGCCCGTGAGAACTTCAAGCAAATTGCTTATTTCTTTGTGCATTCAAATCCCAATTGAGCTCAGATGTGACATTGTTTGTACTGAAAACAACCTATACAAAAGGCTTTCTAAACGATTTTATTTTAAAATAGTCCCCAGGGGCCCTTTGAGTAAATTGCGTATTTCTTTGTATACTCAAATCTTAACTGAAATCAGACATGAAATTTTTTGTACTCCAAATGCATCCTAAGATCGTACAGAAAAATTTGTAGTTGAAGCACAAAAATGTGTATGCAATAAGAAGGCATATAAGCATGAAACCTGTCCATATTTATTGTTGTGTAGCATAAAAATTATCTATCTCAAAAACACCCAGTTACCCCAACTGGTTTGTCTTATGAATACATTACAAGGAACTGAAGTCTGACATATAAATTTTTATCAGTTTTTCAGCACTTCCAATTTTCAGGCTGGTTCAGAAGTACTGAATTTACTGAAAGGGCTCCGGGGCCTTCTTTACGCTTTCCAACCGTAGGTTGAAGAAGCGTATATGCTCCAGCTTTTTCCGTCCGTCTGTCCGTCCGTCTGGCTGTCAGCACGATAACTCAGATAAAAATAGTTCGATTTCGATAAAATTTTAGTATGTGGTAGGGAACCACCAGGGGACGAACCCTATTGAAAATGGGTGAAGTTGGGTTAAAGGTCACGCCATAAGTGCGGGATCTATACAATTGACCTAATGCGTCATAACTTGCGTAAATATGGTTCGATTTCAATGAAACTTTAGTATGTGGTAGGGGACCACCTGGGAACGAAGGCTATTGAAATTAAATGAAATGGGGTCAAAGGTCAGGACATAGGAGTGGGATCCATTCCATTGCCCTTATGCATCATAACTTGCGTAAAAGTGGTTCGATTTCAATGAAATTTAAGTATGGGGTAAGGAACCGCCTGGGAACGAACCCTGTTGAAAATGGGCGGAATGGGATCAAAGGTCAGGACATAGGAGCGGGATCCATTCCATTGCCCTTAACCCATATTATTAAGGTGGACGTCAAGTAATTTTGCTTTCTATACTTCCAATGGAAACAAATTTGTACACATTTCCTTCACAATTAATGTGTTCTCAAGGATAAAAATTTAAACATCGATTAAAATAACTTCTTAATATAACTTGGAATACTTAATATTTTCTAAAACATAACCATAATTATATTAAAAATCAATAACTTTTCCTTTGGTGGTGTTGAAACCAGAAAAAGAATGGCGCGACCTGTACTTTGATTACGTCAGTAGACAAACAAATGTTGGATTGCATAATTATGGTTATGTTTGAGAAAATATTAGATATTCCAAGGGTTAAAATGAAGCTATTTTAATCGATGTTCGAATTTTCAACCTTGGGAACGCATTAATTGTCCAGAAAAAAGATGGCGCGACCTGTATTTTCATGACGTCAGTAGAGAAACAAATGTTGAATTGCATAATTATGGTTATGTTTTAGAAAATGTTAAGTATTGCAAGTTATAAAATAAAGATATTTTAATCGATGTTCAAATTTTCATCTTTGGGAACGCATTAATTGGAAAGAAAAAGATGGCGCGACCTGTATTTTCATGACGTCAGCAGTCAAACAATTGTGCGGATCCTATTAAAGTTTTATGACGTCACACTTTTGCTAGCAGATGGCCGCGATTCCCATCTGCCTCATTACGTCACGCGTTGTGTGCGTATGTTCGTATGCACGATAACTCGCGTAAAAATCGTTCGATTTCGATGAAATTTTAGTACTTTCAATAGAGTACCTGGGAAGGTACCCTATTGAAAGTGAACGAAATGGGGTCAAAGGTGAGGACATAGGAGCGGGATCCATTCCACTGTTCTAATGCGTCATAACTAACGTAAAAAAGGTTCGATGTCGATTAAATATTAGTATGTGGTAGGGGATCCCCTGGAGACGAATCCTATTGAAAATTGGCGAAATGAGGGTCAAAGGTCAGGACATAGGAGCGGAATCACTTTCATCGCCATTATGCGTCATAACGTAAGTAAAATGTTTCGATTTGGATGAAATGTTAGTATGTTGTAGGGGCCTTCCTGGGGATGAATCTTATTGAAAATAGGCGCAATGGGTCAAAGTTTAGGACACAGAAGCGGGATCTATTCCAGAGCCCTTATACATCATAACTTCCGTAAAATTGCTTCGATTGCGACAAAACTTTATCATGTTATTTCGGAGGTACACTGAACCAGTTCTGTTGAATATCATCGAAATGGGATCAAAGGTCAGGGCATAAGAGTGAGATTTATTCTACAGCCATTTTATGATTTCTAGTATGTTGGAAAGCGTATCATAATCAATGAATTGCATGATTTTACTAACTTGTTTGGAAATAACATCGTTTAGAAAGCCTTCTATATAGATTTCACTTAGAGTACAAAAGATGACACATCTGATTCCTTTTGGGATATTGAATACACAAAGAAATACTGAATTTACTAAAAAGGCCCTGAGGCCTTTTGGTAATAACATCATTTAGAAAGCTTTCTATATAGGATGAGATCTCTGATTTCAGTCGGGATTTGAATACACAAAAAAATATGTAGTTTGCTCAAAGGTACTCCGGTGCCGTTTTTGGAAATAATATCTTTCAGAATTCTTGCAGTTGAAGTAGAAAAATATCAAGTCCGTGGATTCGACCTTTTGTCGTACGCCATTTTGTCATGTCGCCCTTTTGTTGTATTGCCCTTTTGGCGCATCGCTTTTTTGTCTTGCTCCCTTTTGTCGTATCGCCTTTTTTGTTGTATTGCCCTTTTGGCGCATCGTTCTTTTGTCGTTTGCTTTTTTTGACGTTCGCCCTTTTGTCATGCCCCTTTTGTCGTGATACAGTTTGGAGGGGTGTGTCTTCCGCCGTTTCTGGATTGTGGGCGACTGGAAAGCTGTTCTTTGGAGTGATGACTCACGCTTTTCACTCTTCCAATCTGATATATGCGTTTGGATTTGGCGACAGCTCTATGAACGATTTTCGTCGGACTAAGTTCTTCGAACTGTTAAATTCGACAGAGGCTTCATCATGCTATGGAGTTGCTTTTCGTATATGGGACTCGGCCCGTTGCATGATACCACGAACCATGAACTCTGAAGTGTGCCTCGACGTTCTGGATAATTCTGCCCTACCAACAATGTGGCAATATTATGGAAATGACCTTTGTCTCTTCCAACACAATCGAGCTCCCTGCCACACTGCACGGCATGTGCCTTTCTGGTTTCGTGAAAATGAGGTGGAACTGTTAGATTTGCCTGCTCACAGTCTTGATCTTAATCCTATAGTACACCTCTGGGATGAAATGGAGCAGCGGGTACGAAATCGACCGCAACGACCGTCTTCCCCCTTCTCAGTCTGGCAGAAGCTTTGCAGGACGAATGGCTAACCATTTCTTTTGAAACCTACCGAAACGTGATCGATAGTATGCCTCGACGTGTTTCCGCTATCATACAAGCAAAAGTTAGACTAACAAGCCATTTGTCCCAAAATATTGTTGTGTCCGAATACTTTGGATAATATAGTGTATATATACTGTATATATTTTAAAAAAAAACAACAACGTAAAGTGCTGAAGAAATCCACAGCTTTCAGTATTAATTTTTGTAAAAGACAGAGATAAAATATTGAATGCATTTCCGTGCTCTTGAATTCTGTTGATCACATCCTTATAATCTTTGGCTGTTTTCCCAGATACTCATTTATACGATATCTCGGAATATCTCCTTAATGCACTTTGCATTACAGTTGCTGACATAAAAATATTACAACTCTTACGCAGAAATAATTAAATCATGTATGATTTTAATACTCAGGTTTAGATTTTTAAGTGCATCAAAAGCGTAGTGCTTTGCCTGTGTTTTAATGGTTTCCGATGTCTACGACCATATATCTGCAAACATCAGTAACTGTAAGATACATACCAGAATTTTATTAGTAGAATTAAATGTCCATTATATTCAATTAGACCCCTGAAAAAAATAAGGAAATGTGAGAGTCGTAAAAGGCAGGGTGAGAGCTGTGATGAAGAAAAGAAACCGTAACCATCATAAGAAGATGATGCGGACATCTTCGTTCATGAAAGAGATAATAAAAGAACCAACATCATTAGAAAGATCAATATCCTTAAAGGCAAACTCACAAAAAAAAATTGCGATGAAACAGAAAACGCTCGTAAAGATGGGAATCAAAAGACTTCTAGTTTTTCTCTGCCTAAATGGTTTTTCAATAGTTTCACTCGAATGAAAACTAACAGTTTGCTCTTTCAAAGAAAACATATATACTGGAGAAGCAAAATTTAATTTAGATTAAAGAAACAAACTCTTCGCACGTTTGAAGAAAAACGTTTTCTTTTTCATAAGATTTCTACGAATAACCGTTTCCTTCACAAGAGTTTTATTCGCAAATAGTAATGGCACAAAATATATTTAGTACTACTGCATACTATATAATAAAATATATTTAGTATTACATGCCACACTAGAACAAACACGAACAGCAGTTAAGTTTTTAGTAATAATACATTGAGAAAGGGAGTATACTCGTAAAAGTTACAACGCTGAAAAGAAAAGTTTTTCATTTTTCTTTACCTTCATACGAAAGAAAAATGTTGAAGTCATTTCTTTATGCATTTCTGCATGGTATTCGAGTCAATGGCACAGACGTAGATGTGACAAATGTTGCAAACAAATCTGCATACGAATATGGATGATATGAGCGTTTGTTATTTTTATCGTGTTGTCCTTTAATTCGGGATTAACACAGAAAAAGAAATAGAGCCTTGTAATTGAGTGTTTTCATTACTGAGCATCGAACCCGGGTCCCCTCATTCCGAAATAAGTCGCTCTCCCAACTGAGCTACGCGGAAGTATGCTCTCGCTGCTATCTGCCTTTATCTCATGTGCGTCCTGCGGGGCAGGCACGTCACAATGGTTTATCGCAGAACACCATTAGGAACCTGTAAAACTCCATACCGAGACGTCTGGCATGCTGTGTGAGCAAACATGGCGACCCGACGCCATAGTGCGAGACACTACTCATTGGCGTGTAGCTCAATAAATATTACCCATATCGTTCTCAATGTTCAATCATTTATTGTTCCTGGTAACCTTTACCTTCCACCCGAATAGCATTGTAATCCGACACGTCCTTCTGGGTGCAACTATGTTTTTGACGATGAGTGTATGATAGAGATATAGCGTTTTATATGTGACGAGAATTATGTAATAGTTGTTGGAGAGTTGATTGTCAGGTACTGTTGTAAGAGCGATTGCTACCGTTGGATCAAATTCTGTGTAAAGACCTGAGAGTTAATGTGCATAAGTGAATGTTACCTTTGAGCGAATGAAGGAGCGTTTCTTTTGAGCGAATGAAGGAGCGTTACTTTTAAGAGAATGAAGGAGCTTTACTTTTGAGTGAATGCAAGAGCTTTACGTTTCAGTGAATGCATGTATTGGAACAACGTAAGTGTATTTTCTCTTGCTGATGCTGTTCTCTAGCCGTTAATTGTCAATTACTTATTCAAAGAGTGAATACATGTCAACAAAGCTATTTCAGAGCGTTAACTAGCAGATATCTAAATAATCGTGTAAATTTACAGCTATTCAAAGTTCAGTCTTCAAAACTTGTCTCACTGATGTCCAGTTTAGTCGTGAACTCACGAATTTCTGTCCAGGACAACCAAATTTCCATCAGAAGACTTGATATCAGGTGTCAGCGATGTGGTAGCTCTTCCTTCTCGTAATTTATTAAGCGTTCTTTCACTCCCGGACTTGCATAGAGAACACCAATAAATTTTCTGGACGGTACACATCCCAAACTTTTCTACAAATGACAGTGGAATTCAGCCTCTGTAGTTAAAAACCCGAATAACAGCGCTTACATTCTCATTTGTGTGCGTGGTGACAAATAAAAACGTTTACATACCCGCAACTCGGATTTAACTGGCGTCAGACTGCTAAAGCATTCCCAACACGTAGTTTAACACTTATCTCAAAATTTATGACTGGTTTGAAACATGCGGAATTTTGTTTGTTGTGGAAAACGACGCGTGCCTTTTATTTGGGACAACCCCCTGTCTGTAAATATACGGTATAAAGACTTCTTGCCGCTCTGCTAGCCTAGTAGTCTGTAGCACTGGCTTCTGACCATTCGTCCAAGATGGGAACGAGCTCGAGTATCGGACGTGGTGTGGGTGGTGTGCATCAGAGCTAAGCTCGGGCTCAATTTAAAGAGCACGAGCCCGCCCGAGCCGGACGTATGTCATCCAGAGTCCACCCGAGCCGGAAGTATGTCAGCCAGAGTCCGCCCGAGCCGGAAGTATGCCAGCCAGAGTTCGTCCGAGCCCGAATTTTATATTGAAAAAAATAGAGACCGGGCCTGAACGAGCCAGAAAACTATGGTTTACTTGCTTAGGCATTAAAAAAATTCCTCTTCCAGACTGTCACTCTTTCCTCCCACGTGGAATTAACCGATGTCTTTCTCAACGACGGAGTGGGGAAGGGATGTCTATCTATCTCAATAATTTCTTTGACAATTCATTTCTTCCTGAAATGTTTTTTTTGGTGGGGGGGGGGCGTACCAATCTACCTCGTACGTTGCTCAACAGAATTAGCAGGGAGCTGCCCCTTTGAGGTAGGGAGCAAACTTTCGTAAGCGTGCTGTCTGCTATTTATAGTTATTAAAGAAAGTTTTCCTTTGCTGAAATACAGCAATTCATAAGCTATGGTATTTGTTACCCAATCCCGGAATGGATAGTCTTGCCGAGGTTCCACTCCTTGTTTAGACCCAGTGACCGAAGAACTCTATTCAACAACTAGAAAGTGTAAAAAATGGCTCGTGTGTTAAATCATACAAAATCAGATTAAAAGGAAAAGGAAGAAAGTTCTCTCCCTTTCTCAGAGCCAGAGCCCGAACTCCAGTAAGTATTATGCATCCCGAGCCCAGTTCGGGCCCGGGCAAGACTTCGGGCTCGACCCGTCTCAGCACTAGTGTGCATGTCCGATTGCGCTGTCAGTACCCCTTCCTTGGAACCAGTGGCCGTAAATTAGGGGCAGCCGACCGCAAGAAAAGATAGATTTCTATAAATGGCCAAGCTTCAAACTCATATTTATTTACTGTAAATAAAATATCTATCTGCTCCAGTTACATGACTTGGATTCCCTTAAATTTTTCGCAAGATGAGAAGGCGCAAGATTCATAAGGAAATACTGAATGCATTTCAAGGTAAATGGAAACGTCAGTGTGTGTTCGGACATTTTTTGCATACTCTTTAACTACAGACACATAAGAATGTGGAATTGAAAGATGAATTCCAAATTAATTTTCGTGATATGATTCGCCCTTTCTGTTTAAGTGCTTTAAATATCGAAACAATTCTGCCCAGATTCCGGTCGGAGAAACAACGAAGTGCTGCCTGATAATTGTATCTCAGGAGGCCTGCAAGGGACATTTACTGGGCGATGGCTCCAGAGTGCACATTTATTGGGCGATGACTTCAGACTGATATTAATTATATTGGTTTTTGTTTCGGAGTTTTATGAACACCATGAGCATCTACAAGTAGTCGCATGCCATCCCTAATTTATGGCCGCTGATTCAAGGGAAGATTGAGGCGATTAGCAAGAAGAATGCGTTTAGTTTATAACCATTCGGCTCCAGGGGCGACAGTTAAAAATCTTATCAGAGGGTTGTTCTGATATTTTTATGAATTAAAACATACAAGAATCTTCCAATTTACTCCTACATCTCATTATTTTCATCATTAAGCTGTTAGATGGCTGCCCCCCCCCACACATGTGTATTTGAGTGTTCTGACTACTACTGACAACGAAATATAGGTTCTTTTTTCGTCTGATGAAATCCACAACATTATTCAAAAGAAAAATGCCAGAAAGGCTGTAGATCCTTTAGATTCTAAAGCGGTAGATTCCAAAGTGACTACTGGAGAGTCAATCAAACCAAATGAGCTAACTTAAACTGCAGTTACAAAGGCTTTGCTTGTGGACAGTTTCTGAGAAATGAAATGTTCATCAATAATCTGTTAACATCCCAGTGATTTAGTTTTTTCCTGTGTTCAACAATTCCCTAAGAGTATCTAAGACTCGGAGGAGTCATCTGCTTCCGAGTGCTACAGATTTCAGGCAATGGGGAGGAAGCACCGTATGGAACATCCTCAAGATCCGCGCCTTAGTTGGCATTTCAACTCAAGCGCATAAGCTCTCTTGGTCTCTAGTAGTCTTGGTATCCTTTTTCCATGGTCGAAATTACATGCTAAAGACAATTCACATTCTCATTGCATAAAAAACATCAAATTTACTAAGAAAAATTTAAAATATGCGTTAAAAATTCATTCAATAGCATTTATATCTCATAACGTTGTAGACAGTGAAAAATTATTTGTCCATTGATTCCCACTTGTGTTTCTTGAAATTTTATAAGGCAATGATTAGTTTTCTAAATGATCTCTGAGTCGATCTTCTCCAATATATCACGACTGAAGCTTAATATCTCAAGATCAGTTAGTTTCATTACCATGATTTTCCTATTTTGTCGGGCCAAGAAATATTTATTTTAATCCTTTCCCTTAAGAGTTATGTCACTTTACCATGCTGTGGAAAAAATACATTAGATTAATAACAAATTGAATGGCCTATATGACCAATTTTTGAATAAGGATTTTCTCGTATTTTCTGTCATTTTGTTCAGAGATGAAACAACAATATTTCTTACATTCTATTTGCAACTCAAGAAGACGTCCAATCGTTTTGAAGTCTGCAGAAACGGACGAACTTATTATACTCTAAATGTTTCAAAAAACGAGACCTACTTTAATTTAATTCTTTAATACAGTAAAAAGAGCTTCTCTGTTGGATATTAAAGGAAATGAGTTTCATTGGAGGCAGTTTAACTTTCGGATTCAGATTCGGTGAATCAGTAAGCATGCTCCATTTATTAGATCACGATTTATCCAAATCTTCCATAAGGCATTCCACACTATTATAATGCAATGGTAACGATACTGTTTTTGTGCGGAAAAACTCCCATAGACCCACCGTTATGTTTTCTGAAAACAAAAATGCTCTAGGGCCATATTCAAAATTCCGGAATTTCAATATTCCTCGCAGAACCTAAAAATCCACACTTTTTTTCAAACAAATTCAGATCACGAATAAGATCTATTATATTTGCTCCAAATATTAGACAAAACCGTGAGAACGAATAAGCTGAAACAAAGAAAATACCAATTCTGTAGTATTTCCCATTAAGTCACTTTGATCGTTATCATCGCATTCTATCACTTTCTTTGTTTTCATTTAAATTCCCAGTTACTGATGGATTTGGTAGCGATAACATTTTATTTAGTTTAAGTAGGTAACCCTTCTGACTAGTTCTGGGTATTAATACAGTATATTAAAAGTTCTGTGCACTTCCTAATGCGTCTTCGAAGAAAACAGAGCAATCTCTGAGTGGCATTCCTTTTTTGTTTGTTTGGGGGTTTAACGACAACCGTCGTGAACGACTCAATGGTTCGTAGTCCCTAATTTGGAGTCACTGGCTCCAAAGAAGGGATAGAACTAGTGCCATGAAACAAACACACCATTCATGCCTCATCCTTGAACCCGGGTATATTTGGACGAATTATCACATGCCAGCACTTAGACTCCTGGGTCACAGGAAAGGCTGAATGACATTGTATTGGTATCCATACCACCATAGCATCAAAATGCATTTGACAAGATATGCAGTAAGAAGATACTCTGTCCGAAGTCGCATGATGGTCATGCATAAAAAACGAGATGCATACCTCCTGTTCTGATCTTTCATCTCAAAACCGAATTTAAATTCCGCTGCAATCTGAGCAAGAAAGGATATATTCAGCCTTGAAGATCTTAGATTTATTCTTGCAACAGAAATGATTCGAATACCTGATACATATTTACCCTAGCATCCCAGCAGGAGACAAGTACGCATTCGACCAAGCATTGACAAGGAATAAAACTCGTGAAGCAGTTGTAAAACCGCATTTATTGAAAGCACTTCTGGAGCGCAACTTAATAGGCAACTAAGACGTTAACAAGAATGGAATTTACACGATTAAAATAAACAAAATAGTGATAGACTGGTCAACAACTAAGAGCATCAAGCAAAAGTAATGAAATCCGATATTCATTCATTTCGAACGGTTGCTATTCAAGACAAGATAGTGATTACAGCATTTGGACACCAACGGCAAGTGACCATACAGTACGAACAGACGAATAAGATTCGAATGTGTGGTAAGCAGTATTATTTGGACTTAAAACCGGGAAGAGTAATTTGAGTTGATGGTCCTTTCCTGAATAAGAACTGATACAGCAAAGCACCATTGAAAACAATTAATTATCAACACTCTATTTTTATCAGTTTAAAATTTATATATCGATTACTTTTTGAAGATAGGCTTTAAACCATAAAGGCAAAGAGGCGTGCATCTCTTTTTTTTTTTTTTTATTGATTGGAGGTTTAACTGCCACCGTGAGCAACTCAATAGGCTATAAGCAGTCACCCGTCCTTAATTTAGGGTCACTGGTTCTAGGGAAAGGAGAGAATCAGTGCCGTAAGACAAACACAACATCCATGCCTCACCGGGATTCTAACCCGGACCCCTTTCGGACGAATGATCAGACGCCATCGCTTAGACCACTGCGCCACCGGGGCGACCTCTTATTTTTATAGCACTACTGTATTTTAGCAGATTAAAAAATCCAGAAATTACCTTGTTTTTTTTTATAGATAATTTATCATATTCATCTTCCGCATGCCAATATCGTTGAAGGCGTGAAATATAACGGGTGATTCGAAGGTACACATTTATTTACGTGCAACACAGTGCATTTATTCGCTCACACACGACCACAGCGAGCCACAGTCTGGTACATACTAAGTGGAATTAAGAGATTACAAAAAGGCTTACTCATTCCCGATATTGAACATACTTAGGTAAGTGGATTAATGGACGTTTTTGTCGAAAAACCAATGGAAGAAGTAATGTGAGTGATAAAAGTAAATATTTACTAAACTATGGCGGCCGCAATAACAAGTATTTCGACAAGTAATTTTTCGGAAACAATATTTATTCCTATTATACAGTATTATGTGTTATTCAGAACTAGACGAACGTAAGAAACAACCCTGACACCGATGAAATGTGGTTTTTCGTACGCAAGTCCATATGCGCATTCGCAAACTAAAACCTGACTTCAAGATAGAAAGAAAAGTTGAATCGCAGGTGTGTTAATGAGAAAGATTTTTTTGATTGGGGGTTTAACGACCATCGTGAGCAACTCAATGGGCCATAAGCAGTCGTCCGTCCCTAATTTACGGCCACGGGTTCCAGCATCCATGCCACACCGGGATTCGAACCCCGATTGATCTCGAACAAAAAGGTCAGAAGCCTTCGCTAAGACCACTGCACCATGAAAAAGATTGTTAACGTTTGGTCTAGGATATCTACAGGTTACACCCCAACGTGTTGTACATAATTTTAGAGCTCTCGTTAACAGCAGGTAACACACCTTCGGGGAGTCGAGAGGAAGCCAAATTTCGCCACAACGCACCGTTTTCGTTGCATCAAAAATCCATTATTTGCAATGGGTTCATCACATTTAGCGTCAGGGTCTCGCAATTTGCGCAGATTGCAATTGGATATTGTTACATTTGTGTAAATTGTGATGAAATAATGTTCGGCGATAGTTTAGTTAAAATTTACTAAACACTCTGTAAATGAAATTAACTATTGATGCCTCACTTCATCGAGTAGCATTCAAAAATCACATTTCAACAATGTTTTGACCACTGCCGTTACCCATTTTCGTTACGTCGAAATTATTTACTTGGGATTTACTTTACTACTGTTGAGAGAGCTGCATAGCATCTTTGCAGTTTGAACAGCTAGGACAATTTAGCTGTAATGTCAATTCAAAATTTGAGTGACACATACGTTTCCGATTTCAATGTGAAAATGTTCACGTAGGACTCTAGAGCATCTGTGTGCTTAGTCCTACGTGATCTCTAGAAAGAGTTGTGAAACAACGTAACCAGGGTTACCCTTCCGCCTTTCAAGTTCTAGCTCTGCTGCGGAAAGCAGATCTTTTTCACACAAAGCAATTTTACTGAATCCATTCTCATAAACTGTTCATGACAGAATAGTGCAACTCTCGACTTACATACCACAGTTTAGAGCTGTCGGTCTTATAGATATCCATCTGTTGGAGCCCCATTGTGTACTACATTCGCATGCTATATAGTTAAATTGTATCGATATGCACAGTGAAAACCGTATGTGGTATTGGAAGAGGCAGCGGAGCGATTTATTTTAAAGTATTAGAACTGATTCGCACATTATTATTCTGTGGAAGGCACTCAAGTAGTCCCATATTCGAAAGTATCTTCAGTTGTTTTCCCGTTTACATTTATTTGTTGGGCCACCATTGTGCGTTTGCCCCTAGATCTCCGTTACTAGAAGACATTGTGTGGCCAATCTGAACGCTGAACATAATTGGATACTTCAGTTAAATTCGTTAGACATTCGAAACATACGCCAATTACTTTTTTAGGCTTTCCAACCGTAGGTTGAATAAGCGTATATGCTCCAGCTTTGTCCGTCTGTCTGTCTGTCTGTCCGTCCGCACGATCACTCTCGTAAAAATGGTTACTGAACTTAGTAAACTTTAATGAAAGTTTAGTATGTGGTAGTGGACAACCTGGGGACGATCCCTATTGAAAATTGGTGAAATGGGGTCAAAGGTCAAGACATAGGAGCTGGATCCATTACATCGCCCTTATGCGTGTCATAAGTTACGTAAAAACGCTTCGATTGCGACAAAACTTTAGTATGTTGTTCCGGAGGTATACTGATCCGGTTCTGTTGAATATAATCGAAATGGGGTCAAAGTTCAGGGCACAGGAGCGAGATTTATTCCACAGCCATTACCCTCATAACTTGAGTAAAAATGCTTCTATTGTGACAAAACTTTAACTTGTTGTTCCGGAGAAATACTGAACCAATTTGTTTAATATCATAGAAATGGGATCAAAGGTCAGGGCACAGGATCGAGATTTACTCCGCAGCCATTATCCTAAAAACTTCAGTAATAACTTGAGTAATGATTTCTGGTATGTTGGAGAGCGTATCATAATCAATGCATTGCATGATTTTACTAACTTGTTACTTTTACAGCAGAGAGATTTTCAGATAAGTGCGGTTCTTTTGAATTAGGACGCGAATTCATCACTTGGGCACATGGTATGCATATCTCTAGTTCAACCTTGTTTTTTGAGATCTGTATCCTCATGCAAATTTGGTTTCTCCTCGTTAAATTATTTTCTGACTTAACCCCAACAAGTTTCTCCCTACTAGCTCGTAAAGGTTGGCAACCTGACAATGGCCTAGAGAGCGATCAAAAGTCAATAAAAGTACTGAGAGAGCAATGTTGAAGTGAGCAATGTTTAGAGAAGAAGACGTAAGAAGCAATATTCAATGTGTGTATTGTAAAAGCAAATTACAATTATGAAAAAAGCTGTATGTTATATGCAGATATTTAAGTGTCAGCGTTTATCGTGCAAAATCATTGAGTGGATTCTGTTCAGTGTGATGTTACAAGCGACGTGGTTAATGAATACTGACTTGCTTGATTTCTTTGTTTGGAGGTTTAACGACTACCATAACCAACTCAGTGGACTATAAGCAGTCGCCCGTCTCTAACTTAGGGCCACTGATTCCAGGGAAGGAGGAAAACCAGTGCTATAACACAAACACAACATCCATCCCTCCCCGGGTTTCGAACCCAGACCCATCTCGGAAGAATGGTCGGAAGCCAGCGCTTAGACCACTGCACTAAATAAAAGAGGAATTGGAGATTGTAAGAATAATTCTGATGTTATTGAATCGTGGCCCTTATCTTAAAAGTGATTTCTATGTATATTTAAGGTTCCAGCTTTGCAAGCATCGATACGAACAATTTGAAGTAATTCTAGGAAGTGACATTGAAGTCAGAGTTATGTTGAATCATTAAGTTGACATGTGAGTGAGTTAAACGTCCAGGGAAGTAAAGTATGCAATCGATTTAAAAGATATTATATCATACACATGTTCCCTGCTTAAAATTTGGTTCGGGTGTTTAGTTTCCATCTCTAGTGTATTCCATACCTAGGAAAAAAATCACTTAAATTAAGGATGGAGTGTGCATAAAGCCTTCAATGATAAAACAGTCTTTACACTACGAAAAAACATTCAGGATTTGTGAAGTATCACATTTTCATAATACTGTTTGTTCAAAAGATTCAGCACTTTGAGAGCATTTTTCTTTACATTCCGTAAGGAATTGCCGCTTTTGTTTCGAAGGTGAATATATGAATATATATTAAATTGAAGTTCACGGATGAAAAGCATTCATGTTTGCAGTTTCAGTTTTGGCTTGACAGTCTGTGGAAGTAAGGTTGGTGGGAAAAAATGTCATTCAGAATCGATCAAATGAGAAACACTGACGAAATATCCAACATAATGCTTGGGAGCTCTTTTCACACTAGCAAAACCATTTTCACAACGATAGAGAACCCTCTCAGCGTACTTCGGAATGGCTGTTAGCGGTCGATAATCATTTCTCAAAATTTTAGTGCTTTCGCCTTGTCTACTAATACAGCGTCAGGATTTTGAAATAGGAAACAGACATAACCTAGAAGTAGGTCAACTTAGTTGGAGTTGTTCAAAAGAGCTAAGCGCATATTTCTGATTAAATGTAATGGCTTATAATTACACGTGGGTAACTTTAATTATCCCAAATATTTAGGGTTTGAATGTGGTGTTTAAGAGCTACCCATTGAATAGCACACCTCTTTGTTAAGATTACTCCTTTCGAAGCATATTCAGAGAAATTTAGCATACATAGCACATTATAAAATCGCACGTAAATAGACACGCGCGTGGAGCGAACCTAATGGGTAAGTTTCCTTTGTATTATTAGACGTTTCCTCTTCACTGGAATTTTATTGCTGTTAGTCTAACGATTTCCTTAATAAAAAGTAACAATAAGTGGATTGCAAGTTTTGAGCTGGACAGTGGTCCTATAGAAATTTAAAAGAATCAAACGGAACCAAAAAGTGTTACCTAATTTTAATGTTTGGTATATGAGTTCGTGTCATAATTTTGTTTAAAAAACATTGTAACATATTGGATCGTTGAATTTATCTTTTATAAAATAATAGACCAAGCTTTCTTCTCATCAAATTTCTTTTATATAACGCTTTTTTTGCTTTGCATCATTTCTCTGCTACAAGTGTGGAAACGTTTTTGTATGTTTTTTTTTGTATCAGCAGCTCGGCTATGAACTCCAAGAAAATAACTTCACCAATTTTTTCGGAGAGTTTATTAGACAAATCTAGCTCTTCAACAGAAAATCGAAGTTATTAGTATTTATTATAAATGCTTAGACAAACAAAATATTAAATCATTTTCGATCTCCATTTGAATCAAAATTTAGTAATTTATCAGGCGTTAGTGCTATCTCGTTGATATTGTTAAGGATACTATCGAACTGTTTTTGTTGGGGGGTTTTACAACCACCATGAGCAATTCAATGGGATAAAAGTAGGCGTTCGGCCCCAGTTTAAGGCCACTAATTCTAGAAAATAAAGAGAGCCAGTGCCGTAAGGCAAACACACCATCTTTGCCTCACAGGAATTCGAACCCAGACGAATAGAAATATACCACCTTTGCCTCACCGGGATTCATACCGATATTCATATCGGAAGAAAGATCAGAATCTCGCGCTCAGACCACTGTGCCGTGGATGTGGCCAATTAGAAATGGAATGGATATCTTTAATGAAATGATGTTGAGGACTAAAATTCACCATTGGAAATTATCAGGCGCTTGTATCATTTCAAAATAGGTGTGAAACAGTGCAAAAACAATAGAAGGAAAAGTGAGATTTGTCACGCTGCCAAAATGCAAAATTCATCTTCAAACTAAACAGCAAATCAGAAAAGAATATGCGAGGAAAACAAAAAAAAAACGTCCAAAAATGAAAGAGGAGAAATGGATTGATATTGATGCCACATCTCATCACTTTAGGGGGTTTGAATTTTGTTTTGCCGATTATGTTAAACGTTTGAATAATTATATTTGGTATTAAAGATTACAAAACAGAATTACCATTTAATATTTTAAAAGTGCTTTCTCTTTGCTAACTCTTACGAACACCTAAGTGTATAATGTATATTAGTACAAAGTCCTCTATAATACTGTTACACACGTTGTAGTATATGAGCTCCGAAAGGACAAGTTGACTTCAATGATAATGGAATATTTATATTTGAACTTAAGAATATTTCTACATGTACAGTATTATACATTTAAATGTTGAAACCTCATATAGGTTATATTCAGTGAGACATAAAATTCAGCAATGAAGTATATGGAGCACCAGATATTGCGCTCACCTTACTCCGGCTTCAGTCCCTCGGGTTTGCAATCAATCATGCTTCTTGTCCGGTGTCCACTGTTGTAATACCTTTTATAATGTGGTACAATAGTGGACACCGGACAAGAAGCATGATTGATTGCAAACCCGAGGGACTGAAGCCGGAGTAAGGTGAGCGCAATATCTGGTGCTCCATATACTTCATTGCTGAATTTTATGTCTCACTGAAGACAACCTATATGAGGTTTCAACATTTAAATGTACAACACTGTACATGTAGAAATATTCTTAAGTTCAAATATAAATATTCCATTATCATTGAAGTGAACTTGTCTTTTCGGAGCTCATATACTACAACGTGTGCAACAGTATTATAGAGGACTTTGTCCTAATATACATTGCCTATCTCCCACGTAATTTATTGTTCAAATATATGTATGTATAGACTGTACTTCTACTAAAACCTGTGTGTATAGTTCCTCCATCAAGAGTATCGCAGAAAATAAATGCAAAGAATTAATGTTACTATATCCAGATTTGTTTCCACTAAGTTTAACAGTGTTCAAGTGGCTATCAGGGAATTCTGCGCTTCCAGTTTGCAATATTTAGCATTAACGTACAACGTTTCAGATGCATAGAGATACTACATGATGTGGATGGTTGCCCTAGAACACCACCTTAAGTGAAGCTTGTTCTTTGACATCGTAGCTGGTTCGTATTAATAGGAACCCGGGATAGATTAGATTCAGTATACTCAATTAACCATTAAGATTGCACTTCAAGAAAGCGTCAGCCAGTTTTACTTATTTGTTAGTCTTTTAACTCTTTATTCCAGTCAGCCAATCAGTAGTTGCTTTCGCTATTGTTGTACTAGCCGAACAAATAACATCTTGTAAAGCACAATAACATTTACATCACGTTGATGAAGAATACTACTTTCACTATAATGAAGCCCCTTTCAATAATCACCCTAGAATCAGCTCAGAATTTGAGTATATTACATCAAATACTTCCTAACTATAATAACGCGAACATGAATTTTAATTTAACGTTAGTAAATGCAAAATTAGCTTAACGAAATGCACCTTAACACAATTAATCCTAACGCATGTCAGATTAACGGAAGACAGCTCAATGAAGGACAGCCTAAAGCAAAACAGCTCTCACACTAAACATCGCAAAACATCGTTGTTATTGTAGTTTCTTATGTACGTCTCACTACCTCTGACCTCAGTACACTTTGACAAAAACATTCGGGCGAGAGAGAAAATATAAACGTTGAGTGTGGAAATTGCTTTAAGGAGAATGAACCAAATTTACACAGAAGCAAACGAAAGTTATATTAGACTACATGTCACACAGCTAAAAATGCGACAGATACGCTGGTAGTTATATATCAAAGATATAGGGTTCAGGATTGATATGATTTTATCGTACAAACATTCTTTAGAAATGTTAGTAGGGTGTACGATGATACTACCCTATTGGAAGATAGCATTTTTCACTCTATGGAGTGGCTGTGAAATGGATAAAAGGATACAATGCAGTCCTTCCTGGAAGATAATGTGGCTACAAAGAACAAGCGTACAAAATTAATTGATGTCATTCAGCCTGATATGCGCGCTTATTGTGTTTAATGACTTTTTGAGAAGCTTAAGCGACAAACCCGGTGATTAAAACCATAACTTCATTTACCAACTCAGTTTAGAGGAAATAGGGCACTGACAATAACCACAGTTCTTCGATGCTGGCAACAATGTTTGTGAGAATGCATTCTGATCATTCGGTTGCCACTGGTTACGACAGGAACAATATACCGCGGTCGGATCGTCTGCTCCGGGGACAGACGATCATACTGCCAAATAGCTTCCAAAAACAGAGTGGTGTCTCCGGCCAGCTAACACTTTGCCATTGTGTCGCGTGCCACTGACAGAATCCCATCGTCACCAGCGTCTGGGGTGGTGCCGTTCAAGATTCAAATGGTATACGGAATAGCCCTACAACGATATAGATGCCAAAGTTGGACAGTATACAATGAAACATGGCAAGCCTCAATGTCCGAGTAGTGATCAGCTACTATAGCCGAATACCTGGTACGTCTCACAAACAGTTTTGCGACTTGGTATTATGTCACAGATTGCTAATGCACGTACCTATAATTTTTACAGCGGTGGTGCCTGGTGCCATGTTTAAGATAAACAGCTCCAGCCTACATACGAGAATATACAAATTACATTGTAGTTTCGAGAATATCAATACAATGTCGGGCAGCAACTGTCCCACACACCGTGCGATGTCCCCGGATTTGTTTCCAACAAAACCTGTGTAGGACGTGCATGTACTTCTTCTACACATTCACCCGCCGTTTACGCACGCAACAGAAGGCACTTCAAGACCAGAATTTGAAATCGTGGCAGGCAAAGTTGTAGGAAGCCCAACTACACTATTTCACGAAACGTAGTTGAGTGTGTCGCCAGCAGAGAGTTTTTATGTATATCATATGTAGCCATTTGTTGGTCGCATTAAAATTGCTCATTTGCTCTGAGAATGGTATGTCTTCCTCACCGCCGAAAGTGATTCGCACAACGGTTTCCGCTGCAAAACACCTGGCGATTTTCGTGGTTACAGTTTCAATGTTACAGAGTGTATTTTTGTAACAGAAAAATCAGCTTCAAAGTTCATATGTTATCTCTACCAGTAACAGAATCAGGATACCAGATCAAAAATTAAATACCTAAGTTCGAAAGAAAATGAAAAGGGCTATGCACCTACATTTTTATCAGCACTGTACAAAGAAAGCATTATTTTAGTTTAAGAACCATGCAACATAATTTATTTTCCTTTGCTACAATAGTTCAAGAAGAACATGCAGTATTTTATTCCAACGGAAATAAAATTTTCTCTTCGTGATCATTTCCAGCTCCTGACGTAAAATGAAAGATTTCAGCGTCGCTTCATTCTGCTACGTGAGCTTAAGAAGAAATATTTGAGCAGATAACCTGGATTTAATTCTAATAAAAAGCTAAGAAAGGGATTTTGTTGAATGCTGTACTGAAACAGTTTTCATCTTGAGGCAAAGATTTATAATGTGATGTTACCTGTTCAATGCACAAAATTCCCCAAATCCATTCTGTTCTTGTGTTTAAAGTCAAACGTAAACTACAATGCAACAGCTGCTGAACAAACTAGAAACGTATTAGCTGAAGGAAAGACAGACGTTTTAGATGACTATTCAGTTTATAAAAACAACAGAGATTTGACGTATGAGGCTTTTTCTTATTATAAGGTTTGGAAAACGGAAATAGGCTTAAAGAAGATTTCCCCTTAAAGAGTAAGTAAGTTAAGGAAAACCTACATAGCAGGCAACAAAAAACAAGGTCACTGAAAAATGAGAAATTTTTCTTTTGTCTGTTTTTTGGTTTTGTAAAAACACAAATTTGTCCGTGACGGAGATGGAATCCGCACCCCCCTCACTCCGGAGTATGTTGCTCGCCCAACTAAGCTACACTGACGGAATGTATCGCTGCAGATTTGTCGTCTTCACACGTGCTTTACCCTGGTAGTACATCAAATTATCTCCTTCTTAATTTGTTTTATTTCTTTTTGAAGCTAACAGCGAATTTTCATTAATTTCAGACGATTTGTGGAACAAACATCACATATATTTCGAAGAACCCAACGGCCAGTACATCCAGTTTTACGTTCGAGCGTCAATATAAAAACATAAATTTGTCCGTGACGGGGATCGAACCCGCGTCCACTGAAGTTGCGTTCCCAACTAAGCTACACGGACGGAATGTATCGCTGCAGATCTGTCGTCTTGACACGTGCTTTACCCCTATCATCATCAAGAACCATGGGGAAAAACGCCCGTAGGAGCCGGCCACCAGATGGCAGCAGATTACAATCGTCTTGAATTTTTACTACCAGCGCGTCGACGCTCATCTGGTAAACCCTGTCAGGGAAAGGGTACCAGGGACTAAGTGCGTCCGGGGCCGACTTCATCATCATTATCAAATATGGGACAAATGCCCGTAGGAGGCAGCCACCAGATGGCAGCAGATTTCAATCGTCTTGCATTTTTATTATCACCCTATCGACATTCATCTGGTAAACCCTGTCATGGAAGGGGGATCAGCGACTAAGTGCGTCCGTCGCCGATTTCAGAGGGAACCATCCACCCTTTAGCGGCCCCATATCCGGAGAGTCTGCGAAAACCCACAGAAAAACCGCAGACTAGATGGCTGGCAGGACCGGGCTCGAACACCCGTCAGAAAGGTCCACCTCCCACACTAAGCAGCGCGCGTTAGCCAACTGGCTGTGTCGGTGGTTTTACCCCTCCACTACGTCACATTTTGTGTGTGGTTGAATGACTTTTCTTGACCTTTGTACTCATCTTCAGGTGTAGATAATGATCACGAAGAAAGTTCCCTTAAACGGCGCAGTTTTGCAGTGAGAATTAAGATCTTCAAGAGTAATCGGATTCAACACGAATTTCACAATTACAGTATTTATTTGCTTATTTTAATACCGCAGTCAACATTTTCCAATTCCTGATGTATTTAGTCACGTTTCAAACTGAAAAAGATTTGGTGATAAAACAGAGCTTTTTGGAGCTATCTTTCGCCCACTTTTGAATAGTACGAGGCATGTTTAATAAGTGATGCCTCCGCGCAAGTGTGTCACGCATGACTTGTTGCCTAGCAACTAGTCAGATGGCAAACGATTCTTTCTGCCATTAGCTTCATTTTACTGCGTAATAGAACTCCATACATCTATTTCTTCGTGTTTAATTGTGTTTAAAATGGAATGATTCTTTTTCAACTGTGTCTACGGGTGTGAAACAACGATCACTTATAGTGTTTTTGACTCATGAAAATGTACCTCTCAAAGAAATTCATTTTAGATTAGTAGCAATTTATCGTTCTGGAACTTTGGACATACGCTCTCTTCGCAGTTGATTAAAGGACAGTGGAGAAATGTTGGCCGTAAAGAATCAACCGCGGATTGGGAGGCCCGTAATAATGACTAGCGATTTGAATAGGTAAAAAAATGTCGATGAACTCATCAGGGAAATCAAATAATAATTCAGATAACCACAGCAGGTAAGCTGAACATTAGTTTAGGTAAATGATATTGTTAACGTTTAGGATACAAAAAATGTGTGATCGTTGGGTACCGCGTCACCTAATGACTGAAAACAAGAAATTAAGACTTGAAACATGCCAAAGGTTGCTTGCTCTCTATGAAAAATATGGAAGTGATTTTTTACAAAGAATTTGTGACTAGTGATGAGAGTTGGGTTCACCATCATGAACCAGAAATGAAATATCAATCGCTGGAATACCGACACTCATCTTCTCTTCATGCGAATAAATTCAAAACTCAAATCTCAGCCGGTAAGTGTGTCCTCACTGCGTTCTGGGGTTGCAGAGGCATTATTCATGAGGAGTACATGGTCAAAGGTATGACTAACAGCTCTGAGAGCTACATTCATACGTTCAAAAAGTTAAACCTTAAAACAAAGATAAACCGTGTGCGTGGGGACACGGTTTATCTTTGTTGCTTCTTGTTATGTTGTAGCCACCATTTGATTAAAACTTTTTTTTTACCTTTGAACCATTCACATATATATGTATGCACTCCAGTAGAATTTTTAACTCGTATTGATAATATTTTTAACAGAGTTAGTCGCTGCCACCAGTCCAGAATTTGTAAAGCCTGGACGACTTATGTCACACACCATTACTCCCCTCAGAGGCATAGCGAAGGATCAAGCATTGATGGCACAGAGACAAGGATCTTTTAAAAACATCTTCACAGACAAGGATCTTTTTAAAAACATTTTGTACGCATTCCGTTACAGTTGCGGCAATATGTACATAGTTGATGAAGGATATCATCAAACTGAGTTCAGATTATTTAGGTATTTCACCTGCACGGCACAATTTTACAAATCTAGGTCAGACACACAGCAGTGAGTACATAATGTCCACAGTCAGTTATATAAGTCACGTTGATATTAAAAACTTGTCAGTCATAGAACAGTTCTTGATCAGAAATACACAGGCTACCGTATACACAGCATATCAGCTACATAAAACACGGGGAGATATCTACTGGAGGTACCTTTTACCTACTATCTTAGACTTTTAGACCGCAGCCTGTTACCTCAGTGATCCACAAAAATCGACCACTAACCTCGGCTAGTGATAAAGAATGCTGGTGACCCAACCGCAGCTGAGTGCTCAGACTTTTTAGGTTTCAAACTTTATCTCGAGAGATGACCTATCATCCGCTCCTGTTTTTAGCTGAAGTAGAAGTCCCGCCAAAACTCTTCTTCTGCCTCACTGAACTTTCTCCCCTGACCCAGGACAGCGCACAACTAATCATAGGCTTACATTTTCACCCCGAGTCCTGAGGCATCTCGCTCTCCAGAGTTCTGTAGTCTCCTCACGACGTACTTAAAATTGCCTGTTGCAGCTGATCTGGTTTTTGGGAATTCCACTCTCCAAAATTCCTAGAAGTTGCAACCTCCATGTGACTCTTGTGATTTTGTCACAAAAATGGCGACTTTCTCTTCCTCCCTTCGTTCTTGTCGATATAATGGTGCCACATTACCCAAGTTAAGAATTTTCTCCCTTTTATCTTTTCTTGTCTTTTTATTTTCTTCCAGCATTTACCACTGATTTTTCTGTCACTACAGGCAGTCTCTTTTTTTCTCTATTTTTTTGTTATATCACTCCACATCACCTCAGTGGAAGAAATGAAATGTTTTCACGGCATTGTTTTTCATAATCGGCTGTATGACTCCGAAAATTAACCTATTATTGTCGGTGGTGGTATTCGAACCTACATCTCTTTGCTCCGGTGACAGTCATTCTACCGACTGAACCACACCGACATTGTCTTTATTGCTGCAACTTGCCGTTTCGACTCCTACGTCGAGTTTAGGACATTTGGTAACCGGACTTTTGGGCATCGGACATTTGGGCATCGGACATTTGGGCACCCGGACATTTTGGCATCCGGACATTTTGGCATCCGGACATTTTGGCACAAATCTTTAGGGGCCGTACAAAAATTGCTCTTTCTTGGTTCTCTGAAGGGAATTGAATGGTGAAAAGGTTCCTAGTAAGACAAACGACAATTACAATTGAATTTGAAAAAAATTACAATGCACAAATTTTGAAGATGACAATCCGGTTTTTTTTGGTGTAAATATGACAAGGATAATAACCGAAAACTTGAAAATTACGTCGTCTTGGATTACATAGCACATAATCATGAATATGAATTACATCATATTCATGATTGCATAGCACCAAGGGCGCCCGGGGGGGGTCGACCCCCTTCCGTTGGTATAGACAAATTTTTGAAAAATTTAAAACACTAAAATAGACGAAACCTTTTTTTTTTTGAAGCATTTTTTAAAATAATAAGATATTAATAATTGATTGTTACTAAATGTTTGACAGCCTTGAAGGAGGTAAGGGTTTTTCTTAGCCCCCCCCCCTCCTTCCTAAGAGTACTCATATAGGCGCCACTGCATAGCACATTTCTTAGGTTTCAACGAAACAAAGCAATTACACCAGAACTCATACTATGTTCGGAAGAGGACGACAAGGAAGGATTTTTTTTATAACGCCTCACTTTTACACTAAATATTTACATAACATGTCAAGTTATTAATATTTCTCTTTTACTGAATTAGGCTCTAAATTACTATGCCTCAATCGTAGGCCCTTTTGACACCTTTATTTCTATCAATGCCATATTCATAACGTTTACGTATCAACTCAAGATAACAATATTGCGCTTTTACCTAAGCATTAATTATTATTTCACAGGCCTTAGGCCTAGGCCTTTTTAACAGTTTTTATTCTAACGATGTTATATTCATAACGTTTATGCATGAACTGAAGTTAATCATATTTTGCTTTTAATCAGACACTAATTATTAATTGATTGGCCCTAGGCCTAAAGTCTAGTAATTAATATTGAATGCCTAAGTAAAAGCGCAATGCTATTAACTTGAGATGTTAATTAAACGTTATGAATATGGAGTCGACAAATTAAAAACCGTGTAAAAGGCCTCGGCCTATGAATTAATATTTTGTGCCTAAGTAAAAGCCCAATATTATTAACTTTATTTGATGTGAAAACGTTGTGAATAAGACATCGGTGGAGTAAAAACTAAAAAGGGACTAGAAAATAATATTTCGTGTCTAAGTAAACACCCAATATTATTAACTTTATTTGACAGGTAATTGTCATGAATGTGGCATCGATAGAACAAAAGCTGTTAAAAAGGCCTAGGCCTAGGCCTTGTGAAATAATATTTAGTGCTTAAGTAAAAGCGCAATATTTTTACCTTGACTTGATACGTAATTGTTATGAATGTGACATCGGTAGAACAAAAACTGTTTAAAAGGCCTAGGCCTTAGAGCCTATGAATTAATATTTAGTGCTGAAGTAAAAGCGCAATGCTATTAACTTGATTTGATACGTAAACGTTATGAATATGACATCGGTAGAAACAAGACTGTCTAAAGGGCCTACGAATGAGGCATAGTAATTTAATGCCTAATTAAGTAAAAGAGAAATATTAGTAACTTGACATGTTATGTAAATATTTAGTGCGTAAGTAAAAGTGTAGCATTATTAAAAAATCCATCCTTGTCGTCCTTTTCCAAACATAGTATGAATTCTGCTGTAATTCCTTTGTTTCGTTGAAGGTTTAAGAAATGTGCAATGTAATTTTTTCTAATTCACGAATGTACCTTTGTTTCCCCATATTCAAGTGTATTTGTCACTTGCCTTACGGCGAACATTTTCTCGGTCAAACTCTTACTATTGGGCCAAGATACGGCAGCTATTATACGGCCCCTTAAACATTTGTGCCCAAAAGTCCGGGTGCCCAAATGTCCGAACCCCCTGCGTCGTCTCAGTGGTACGTAACATATGCCCCCCGTTGAGAAAGGGCATCTAAAACATAAACCTGGAATTTTTTTTATGCAAAACGAAATTTTAGGAAGTCCAGAAAAAATAGGTAATATGAAAAAAATAGAGTTAAAAACAACTAAAAACTTCCCATTGTCGCCCGCTAAGCAGTCTACTTAAAAATAAAATGAATACGTAGCATTAAATAAAATAAAAGTTACAGATATGTTTCGCTCTTTAAGGAAAAGACGTAGAAGTTAATTCGCAACTTACCGATATAGTCATGCCATTCGTTTCATTTTTTTCGCATTTTTTTTTTTTTTTGAAATTAAATATCGAAGGAATACTACCAGGTTTTAACCACCTTCTATTCTTAGTGCCATAATATTCAAAATCTTCCTCGTCACAGTGGGAAGAACATATTTGAGAATGCACATGGGATGGAAATCAAAGCGTTTCATTTTACAGAGCCATTCCTTTAAAGGTTTCGGTCATTTAAAAATTATGGAAAGCTATTCCTTCTTCTGTATATTTTAGGTGACAGCATTCATTAGAACAACCATACGATGAGAAAAAGTTAGGCATGTCGTTAATAAATTTACGGAAATTGCGATTTTACCGCAGACACGGAGGGGTTTTTCCATGACGCAGTGCGAGGTGTATAAGGTTCACTGGGACAGTTACTTTGTAAACAATCAGATAAAGTGTATTCTAGTTATACCTAAGTTTCGCAAGTCATCTTAGAGTGTTACGCTTCGAAGTACAATCCCACCAAAGCCAAGCTTCAGGGTTTGACAAACTACTGTATATTAGTATTGGGTTGATGCACAAGTTCATGACGTTTTTTTCACCGCACTACAGGTATGTAATACATCAGAAGGAAAACAGAATCCATCAACTACGTTTCCCCCACCCCATTGTTTACGATGGTGTTCCAACGTCTCAATATATCTGCAATGTCATTCTTGAAAAAACGTGCAGATTTTGCTGCGAAGAAATCAATGAAATTCTGAAGATCAACATCATTGTTGAACGTTCTGCCACGAAGTGCATTCGACAGAGATCGGAACAGGCGATAGTCTGAAGGGACGACATCTGGAGAATAGGCTGGATATGGAAGGATCTCCCATTTCGTGTCCTAAATGGTCATTTTGGTCATGTTTGCACTATGAGGGCGTGCGTTATTATGTTGGAGAAGGACACCATGGCGCCGATGTGGCCGTTTCTGATGAATTTCTCCCTCCAAACGGAGGAGCTGCTCACAATAGAGTGCAGCGTTTATGGTCCGATTCCTCGGCAGCATTTCCCAGTGAATAATGCCTTCTATGTCCCACCAGACACAAAACATGGTCTTCGCAGAATGAAGGTTATGTTTTGGACGTGGTGTGGTGGTCTTGTTTGGGTTTAACCATTCCCTCCGATGCCTGAAATTCACGTACAGGCACCAATTTTCAACTCCAGTAACAATACGTGACAGAAAGGGTTTGTGTTCCTGAGAACATTCGCGATAACGGGCGAGCAAAGAACCACATATGGCAACACGCTGATTCTTGTTGTCATCGGTGAGAGTGTGAGGCACCCTAGACCCCAATTTCGGGACCTTTCCCATACGTTCCAGGTGTCGCATCACTGTGGACTGATAACAGTCTATCTCAGTGGCCAATTAGCGTGTGGTTTGACGCGGGTTCAAGTGGATGACGTTGTTCAAACGATCCTCATCAAAGTGAGATGGACGACCTGACCGTTTAGAGCCGTTTAAGTCAAAATTGCCACCTCGGAACTGCTCAAACCACTTGCGGGCTGTCCTCAGAGCACTATTATCTTTTCCATATACAGCACAAATTTGTTGAGTAGCTTCGGCGGCTGTGAATCCCTTGTTAAACTCGTAGAGGAGCAGATGTCGGATATGTTCATTCCTCTCTACTTGACCCTTCATACTTCCGGACCTGAAAACGAAATAACCGTTGGCCACAATCACACAAAGCAATATGATTTAGATACACGATATTATTGTCTACATTTTGATATACAATTGGCCATCTGCACCGTCACTACTTACCTGGGAAATAATCGTGAAATAAAACGGCATGAACTTATGCATCAACCCAATATCTAAGGCTATAAGAAGTATTTTACTCTTAATTTGCACAACTGGCTCCAGGGAAGGTAGAGACTCAGCGTAGGAGAGAAAAAGCAAACACCTGTGTCTTGACATGGAATTCGAACGAAAATACAGCTGTGCGAGAAGTCAGAAGGGCGTTTCCTAGAACACTCGACTAAAACCTTTATTTTATATGTTTCGGTTATGTCGTAACACTATATGTGCAATTTATAGCAAATATTGAGTACTGCTGCATTTAAAGAGCAATAACTCTCAGGATCCAGTAAAGAGAGCTCTAAAGAATTGTTTTCCAAAGAATAGCGTGGGTCATTTGGTATATAGCCCGCAGGACTCACTGCTATTTAATTACGTGATTATTTTCCTTTTTTCAAAGCCGATTTCTTTTACGGACACTTATTTCGCGCGATTGTCAGTCTGAGTACAACATGCATTGCGCTCACGTGCCGTCTTACGTGTTGGAGACATTTATGTGATCAGAGATAGGTGTTTTTAACAAATTGACAATTACGTGTGCCTGTGGGTGAGAAGCAGGTGTTCCTAATAAATTGCCATCTCTGTGCGTCTGTAGGAGAGCGGCGCGTGTTTCTAATACAGAAGATGTTCACACATTTTTAGAATGAGTGCCCAGCAATGTAATTAATGTTTAAAATAAATTTATTTATTTCTTAAATGTTCTATCTGATAGCCTTTGCTCTAGATATGAACCTACATCTACATTTCCAAGATAACCGGGCATTTCTGAAAATTGGCAATGGTATTTTATTCCACTCCTCTTCGACTGCTTTCCATAGTCCAACAAACATTTTAGGTCTGCGTTTAGAAAGCATTCTTTTTAGCAGAAGGTACACCAATAGTACATTGGTGACACATCATGGGACTTTGAAGTAATACGAGCAAAAAGTTATAGACTTGATGCCTGTATCGTTTTTAATTTTTCCCAGAAATAGAGTGGTAGATTTGGGATGTATGGCTGGTAGCCTTATCCTGATGGAGTTCTAATCTTTGAAGACTCTGTGGATAAAGGAATGGTACAGTATTATTTGGTATTTAAATATAGGTGTTAAAACCTTTTCTGTAGTAATAGGTTGAATTGATTTTAACATTTTTTTCAACTTTTCTTACCTTTAATTTCCCAATGTACGAGAAATCAGCAATAATCATGAATCCTTTACTGAAATGTTCTTTGAATTCTTGGAACCAAGTTTGTAAGTCTTTTTCTGCTCTTTTGCGATAGTAAATTGACCTTCTTTTGTTACGGTCATTTAGGTACACCCATGTTTCACCAATAGACACAATAAATTCCATCTGTCTCCGGCTAAATGCTTTCCATAAAGAAGTGTTCTACACCGTGTTCTGCGCTCAGGCACCTATAACGAAGTAAAATTTTCCATAACTTTTATGCCAGGGCAGGGATTCGAACCCCAACTCTCGGCATCGGAGCTCCGAGTGCTACTCACTATACTACACTGGCATGTTCTCTCACTGCTATCTGCCTTTCTCTCATGTGCATCCTGCGGGGCAGGCACGTCACATTCCCCCCCCCCCAAAAAGAGGGCCGAAGGCATGGCCAACGGGTCAACCGGGACCATGTGTCGCTGTAGGCAGTCGTCCGATGAAGAACGTGCATTTGAGAAATCCCAGACAATTTGGTGTGTGGAACGTAACATTACACTGATTTATTTTTTCGAAGTACTGAAGAAGGGATTCGAACCCCCAATTCTCGGCTCCGGAGCTCCGAGTGCTATCCACTATACTACACTGGCATGTGCTCTCACTGCTGCTATCTGCCTTTAGCTTATGTGCGTCCTGCGGAGCAGGCACGTCACACACATTCCTAGGAAAAAGGCGGTGAACATTATGTTTTATGGTTCTTTTTCAGCTTCAAATCTGTATTACCTTGTTTACAGTTGATACAGATATTTTTAACGACGTAGCGATTGCTCTTTGGGTACGGGAATTTTCTTTTAAGACCAGACACCTTACTTTTGAAATAATCGTAAAAGTATGTACCTTGTTTGGATATTCATTTGGTATTCTCCTTTCTATTGAAAGCAATGCTTGACGATTTTACCCTCTATTATTAATACCATCGCTTATTTTACATTTATTAGAAACGCTAGTTCCATGATTTTCATAGCGTTTTATAATTACAGAATATGAATATTTTTCTTCGTAAAGAGCAAAAACATAGCCTTCTGTCCACAGCTTTTTTACGTGCGCCATTTTCTTAGCAGACAATATTTAACTCCAGCAAATGTTTTTTGTGTGCATCTAACACGCTGTTACCGGTTTCAGTTCTTTGAACATCTTTTATTTTCTGTAATTTCTTATCAAAAACGTTCTAAGAATGTGTGAACATCCTCTGTAAATCGACATCTCGGTATGTCTGTAAGAGAGCAGCAGGTGTTTCTAATAAATTGACATCTCGGTGTGTCTGTAAAAGAGCAGCAGGTGTTTCTAATAAATTGACATCTCGTTGTGTCTGTAAGAGAGCAGCAGGTGTTTCTAACAATTTGACATCTCGATGTGACTATAAGAGAGCAGCAGGTGTTTCTAATAAATTGACATCTCGTTGCGTCTGTAAGAGAACAGCAGGTGTTTCTAATAAATTGATATCTCGGTTTTTCTGTTGGTGAGCAGAAGGTGTTCCTAATAAATTGACATCTCGGTGTGCCTGTAGATGAGCAGCAGGCGTTTCAAATAAATTGACATCAAGGTGTCTATATATAGAGAGCAGCAGAGATTCCCAGCCTCTTATTTCCTGAACTTAGCAATTAATCTTCTTTATTAAGAAGATTTAGAAATTATCTTTTTAAATATATCTTCTAAACAGATTAGAGTCATTAAATTACTCAGTTTTTCATCTTTATTATATTTCAGTCATTAAAGTTCAGTTTTTCATCTTTATTATATTAAGGTACTAATCAAGTATCAGGATGTTTTATGGAAATATCTTTTGCACTGTGGTCCTGGGCCTAATAAAAAGCTCACAGCATGAATTCAGTTAAGCGAAGTATTGCTTATTTGAAGTTTATGTGGGATTCCAGCCCCAAAGGAGTAATATTAAATGCAGCCCGCAGTCAAGCCCATTATATCATTTATCAGGACATTACTGAATACCGCTGTTTCCTTTAGGTAGAAGTAAACCACGCCATTACTGGGTATTGCCATTCACGTGGGCCATTCTTTTTATGAAGAGGTTACACCGCTATCACAGAAGCAAACATTAAGGATTGCAACCTTATACGAAGTAAAAGCGGAAAATGTTAGCTATAACATCATCTTCGGCATATTTTATGCGACAAAAAACGCCTCCTCAGAAGTAAGGTACTTGAGTGTCTGCAAAGGTAAATTGCACAGTATGAATAAAAAGATTCTCTCTAACAGCGTTTTTAATCTTTATTTTTATACATTGATTAAAGCAGGAAAATTTTAATTCTTTTCTCTTTTAGTTATTTTATGTTGTGCAATATGAACTGGTTCGTCTCGTGAAATCAAATAACTGCTATTTTGTAAATATAAAAAAATCCTTTCCATGCTAATCAGTGAAGACAGATTCCTTTGTCAATAGTTAAGCTCCTTATTAGTCTTTTAAAAACCATGTGTTATAAAAATCCAACGGAACATTTGACTAGTAAAACATTTGACTAAATGTTACAATCACATTCAAGGTAAGTTTACGCTGATAAAAGTCTGTTCATCAGAAAAAATATACAACGAAGAGCCAAAACGTGTTTTCCACCTGCCTAATATTTTGTTGGTGTTCCACGTGCAGCCAAAACATTTTTTCCACCTGCCTAATATGATGCTGGTTTTCCACGTGCAGCCAAAACGTTTTTTCCACCTGCTTAATATGTTGTTGATGTTCCACGTGCAGCCAAAACGTTTTTTTCACCTGCCTAATATGTTGTTGGTGTTCCACGAAAAAACGTTGGCTGCAGCCAAAACGTTTTTTCCACCTGCCTAATATGATGCTGGTGTTCTACGGGCAGCCAAAACAGCTGTTACCCGGCGAAGGTTGGACGATACAAGATTTCTGTAGGTATCTTGCGGTGTCTGCTACCAAAACGTTACCAGAAGATCTCTTAACCCTTGTAAGTTACGTGGTTGAGCCGCCAAAGATCGGATTTGTTGTTCCAAGATAAAGTACAGATGCTCGACTGGATTGATGTCTGGGGAATTTGGAGGCCATGGCTGCAAGTAGTCCTCTTGTACCGCGAGGCATTCTTGAACAATCCGAGCAGTGCGGCATGGCGCATTATTGTGATGAACGACGACACGACTAGTAGGGGACACCGTTGCTATGAAAGGATGTTCCTGGTCTGCCATGATGTTAATGTGAGTGGTAGACGCCTTAATTTCCTGTACATGAATGACTGGACCCAGGGATTTCCAGCAGAACATTGTCCAAATCATTACACTTGCTCTACCTGCCTTTTTTCGTCCCACAATGAATCTTGGTGCCAATTCCTCACGTAAACCACGCACACGTACTCGGCCGTCTGCCTGGTGCAACTGGAAACGAGATTCAGCGGACTGGACGACCTTCTCCCAATCATTCAAAGTCAAGCTTTGATGCTCGCGAGTCTACTGTAGGCCCTTTCGACGGTGAACCAAGGTTAGCATCGTCTCGGAGTTGTCTGCAATTACGCAGCGCGATTTTCAACAGGGTTCGGTGTTACGTTTATTGTGACACATTACTTTTATCACCAGCATTCAAATTACCGGCGAATTGCATCACAGTATCTCTTCTGTTGGCTCGTACAGTACGGGATAGCCTTCGCTCACATGTAGCATCAATGAGCCGTGTTCAGCCAACACCTTGTCGACCGTTCGTGGTTTTCCTCTCCATGGACCACTTTTTGGAGGTAATAACAATTACTGACCGTGAGCGCCCCACAAATCTGGCCGTTTCTGAAGTGCTCTGACCATGTCGTCTACCTATTATAGTTTAACTTATGGCGAACTTGCTTAAGTCCCCCGCCTTTCTTATATGAAGAACAAGAATAACACCGATTAACAAAACTCATTATCAAATGTTATTTATACCTCTAGACTAAATTCACACGCACCGCCGTTTACCTGCAGTTGCTTCGATTTGCATAAAGTCGCGCTGGACATAACATTTTGCTTCTTCGGTGTGTATATATATACCATTATATACATGCATGCAGTTGCGCTTGTCCTAGGACGGTGGATCTGTCACTTTCCTGAAACCAATGAACTTACATTACAACGAATTGATTTCAGCCCATTTTGCAAAATTTCTTCCAGACGATTAAAGGCTTCAAAATAAAAAGAAAAAATGCTGCTGATTGCCTTCAAATGTTTTCAATTTCTCTCGGTCTAGTGCAAAACTTTCTGCTTCTGATACATTACTACCTCCTTCACTAACGTCCTGCTGTCGTTTTATACCATCAAAAATGTTCTTCTAGGACTTCCCCTTGGGATGTCACCAGCTATTAAACAATGTAACCGTCTGATGCAACAATATTTCGTATCACATACGTCATGGAAGCATAAACTGCTCATTGCGTCTTTATTGGATTTGTCTTTACAGAAGTAAAAGACCTAGATCTATTATCTGCACTATTAACATTCTTTTTATTTTTGTTGATTCGAATTTGAAAGATTAAGATTACGTTTAGATTTAGTCTGGCCAAGTGCGTTGTAATGCCATTGTATCAGTCTATATATTTTACGATATCCCTCTTATTAGTTTCACATCCGACCACATCTAACCGCCTAATGGCATCGTTGGATGGCATCCAACTCTCAGTATCATAAAAATGCGTAACTGTAAATTCCTCATTGTGTGAGGGCAGCTTTGTTCTTTCTCTAAACTCATCCTGAGTGAAGACGACCCTTTGCAGCCGCTATAAGACTTGCTGTTTAATTTTTTTTTTTGGTTTTATCGATTCCCATTAGAATTGTAAGCTGTAGCCCGTTTCTAATTTCGGTACTGGTTCCAAAACAAAGGGACACCTTCCTAGCCGTTGAGCAAATGCACCGGCTATGGCGTATCCTGGACTCGAACATTGACCGAAATTGCTCTCAGAATGAGGCGGCAACATTTTCTAATTCTATTATCTGATAGTTTTGTAAATCTTCGTTACTGATCAATTTCTCAATCCAAATAGTTAAAACCTAACATCTTTACCAGAACTACCCATGAACTACACGAATAGTAAGTATATCATGGCCCTTTTCCTTGGAAAAGTTTCAATAAAATAATAACTTGAGTGTATTAACTGTTTTATTTTTCATTAAAAATAAACATAATACAGTCAAATATTATTTTAAATAAAACTTTGGAAAACAATTTAATTTAAAATCTCCAAGTTTGAGGCATGTGCATCAGAATCTTGAATAAAATTAGAAGTCGTAAATATTTTTACAGAAACAAAGAACATTTTTAGTCGTCCTTTCCAGGAAGAAATATCAAGAGTTTTGTTCTGTCACAGAGAGGCAAAGTTTTGGGTTGGTGAGGCGTTATTCACGGTGATGCATTTGCAAGAGTGGAATCTAAATCTTTCCATAAAGCCCTGTGCGATTAGTCAAAATGAAAGAAAAAGATACATTGAGGATCTCACTTTGGTTGCAGTGTTCAGTCACACACAAGTTTTATGCTGGTTCGCAGAAAAGAAGACATTACTCAGACGAATTCATTTTGCAATTGTTTCATAAATCCATAACGCACTTGGCCAGACTCTAAATCTAAACGTCAGATGCACCTTAATCTTTCAAATTCGAATCAGCAAAAATAAAAAGAACGCTTGTTTGTGGGAGACTGCCAAAACGGAATTTTATGCAAAATATGCAGTTGGTAATGCAAATGCGAACGCTTTTCAATGTGAGTGCAATAAAGATTTCGGAAAAAGGATGTTCTTTTTTTCTTTGAATAAACAAATGAGATTAGCGTTGGTCCTAGATACATCACTTCCACTCAGGGCAAAACACACAGATTCGAAATTGAAGTGCATATGTTTATCCAAGACGAAATGCAAAGCCATTCGAGAATTAGAATTTCGCATGTTAGAAGAACGAAGCACGGTCTAATTCCTTTTATGTTCTGTAATAAAATACAAGAAAAAAGGCTCAGAAAGACTGAACATTATATGGGTGTAATACGTCGCATTTTTCAAAGCTATTCTTATTTTGATCAAGCATTCATATAAAATCTGTATGTGTATTTGTAAATTCAACAGAAACAAAAATGATGAAGACACCCCTCATCACATCTTTAGGAAAGCATATTCAAAACAACTGCATGGTTTGAAATGACCTTTTCTTGAAAATTGTTTGGGAGGAAAAACGGCAGCTCATAGAGTATGACAAAAGCACCAAATTTAGAATTGCTTATTTGTAAAATTGAAGAGATATATTCGAGTTCGAAGACATGGATTCAAATTCTCCTATGGAAGGGATTTTATACTAATTTCAAATTAAAAGAGCATTTTTATTAACATTTACAAGGTAGGATGTTCTTCTAGAAAATAACTATGTTCTTTTCCTGTTTTAAGCAGAATATCAGTGCAATACATGAAATATACTAGAAGTTTAAGTTTACGGAGTTTTTATGTATTGGTAAATTACTTATGTCAAATTTGAGTACTTTGGATCAGTACTTTACTCAGTGGAATTTTCTCGTAATAAATGCACTTTCAAAGATTACGGCTGCTATGAATTTTGTCTTTCGTGACGTAAATTGGCGTTCCTAAATTCCCCCTCATAAACGTTTCGTTACTTTTGCCAGTAAAATATTTTAAAGAGGTTATCTAACGGACTCAAAGGCAAGGGATATCCAAATCAACGATCATGATGCAGCACCTTACATAGATTACTTAATGCAGCGGTTGATAAGGTAGACCATCGAGCTTACATAGGAGGAGATATCACTGGCTATGCCGCCATAGGTCACAGCTAATCTTTGGAGTGACGTCACATTCAGCAAAAACAAACTAAATTATGCAGTTCGTAAAACAGTAAGCTTGCATAATTGATAAATAATATTAAACTCATCATTTTATTTGTCTATACGCCGCCAAGCTTTTGTTTCATTGGTTTCAGTAGTTTCAAATCAGCTTTTTGCCTGGATATAACGTCACCTGCAGCACTGGCGGTGACTTATGGTGACCAGTGCTGCATGGATAGGAGTGGTGACTCCACGTAATATAAACTCGATGAGGCAGACAATGAACTTGCACGTGTTCAAAGGTTCCCGGCCACTAAGTTCAATATGCGGTTTTTAACGTACTGCTTCTATAGTAAAGACTGATTTCAAGGTTTTGTGTTTAAGAAACATCTTGTTGCTTGACAATGGAGTACAGGTCGAAACTACATTCACGTTATAACGAAGTAAATTTCTTCGTCATTTCTATCCACGCCAGGATTCGAACCCGGATCCCCTCATTCCGGAATAAGTCACTCTACCAATTGAGCTACGCGGACGTTTTATTCTGATTCCTATCTGCCTTTATGTCGTGTGCGTCCTTCTGGCAGGTACGTCACATCTCCTGGTACGTTACAACGTAAAAGAATGATTAGTTTACCGCAAAGGGGAAAATCATCCCATGAAGTAGCTGAACTGCTGTCGATAGGAAAATCACAGTAAGCGATATTTTAAAACAGTATCGAGCTGGATATGGAATTCAAGACAGGCCACGAAGTATGAGACCAAGGAAAACCATCATTCAAGTCGACAAAACAATAAAACGAAAGTCAACTGCTAAAGCACGTAAAACTGCTGTTCAAATTGCGCCGAAATTTCGGAAGAAAAGCTTCCTGACACTAGCGTGTCACAGTGTCTACGTGATGTGGGACTTTTTGGTAAAATTGGCGTGAGAAAACCTTTTATTAGTAAAAAAAAACAGAATGCCAGGCAGGAGTTTGAATGAACTTCATAAAGGTGTACGGGTGCATAGATACTCTAATTCAACCGATCCGTTTTCAAAAATGTTAGTAGGAATGAAATAAATTTACTCTCGATGATATTGAACCACTTATTGCATCTATGCCACCTCGTTGTGCTGCTGTAATTGCTTCTAAAGATATGACAACATCTTTACGTAATTGTATGTTATTATTGTACGCTATTATTTTTTATTACAACCCCTTTATTTTACCATGGGCCAATATAGCCAGATATTTTTCAACTCCTGTATATGTTATAATATGTAAGTTTCTCAGCACAGTTATTGAGAATAAATTCTTTGTTATAATGACAATACTATATATATAGGTATTGGTTTCGTACACCTGAAGATACAAAAATAATTTGAAAGAATTAGCAAAGAATAAATATTGGCCGGAGAGTTAAGAGCTCCACTGAGCGCGGTTCATAAGTTTCTGGCCAATACCTAATTTAACCTTCGTTTTAGTACTTATCTTCTTATTTCAATTTTGGTTTATCTCGTTAAGCTTTTTATTCTGAACGCTACATTTTCTCTTTAGACGAATTGTGTTTTGACAACCCTGGCAGCCGGACTAAGTGCAATTACGTAGTTGAAAGGAAAAGATAATATCGCATGTGATCAGTCTTCGAGAGGCAATGTGATTTTCCGTCTTCGAGGTAATGTTATCCTAGTGATTGGAAAGCAATCTTAATCCAAATAGTTTGTTATCAACAAATGCATTAATCTATGTTTATTCACGTATGCTTATGAAATCATGTTGATGATTTGATTTCAAAAAGGCTTCCGTGAGTAACCTGTGTTAGTCAACCTATGATGCTGTGTCAACTTAGGTACTGTCGAACCTCGCTGAACACTGGCCACTCTCACAGGCTACAAATCTTACCCTATGGAAGTTTCCCTCTTTCAACAGCCACATCGCTGAACGTCATTCTCCAGAACATTCTAGTGGCATTTTAGTGTTTCTCATTGGAAAATACCCCATTGAACCGCCTTTCAAAGTATTGACTTACAATCAGAATCGTCCACCTTATTTTCTTAATTGTTCCCCGAAAGCATATCAGATAGGTCCCCCTCAGAGAAGTTTACGGAATGGGTGAGATAACTGCCACGGCCACGCCCACTCCCATGAAAAAAGGATGACGCCGTTAACGAAGTGTGTTCAGCTGCCAAAATTCAAGGGTAGACTCTTCCGTGATTTATTGCATCTAACAGAGGTAGACTCTTCCGTGATGCATCTAACTTGCATCTAACAGGGTAGACTCTTCCGTGATGCATCTAACTTGCATCTAACAGGGTAGACTCTTCCGTGATTTATTGCATCTACCCTTACGATTTGACCAAAGGATAACAGCTTAATTGCGCTGTCTTACATTTCGAAAAAGGCAATACTCCCTCAGAAAATGGCATGTCGTGTCTCACATTTTGGATTCTAAAACATTTAGTTATCCAACGCCTTCAGTAGTTACTGTGTCTCGCAGGGATTTCTTGTTGTATGGACTTTTTTTCATTTTTCAGGCTTTGTTTATTTCAAAGCATCCTGAAATGGGTAAAACACAGTTGGTCGTTTAAGAAAAAAATTTGATATGCTAATTCAACGATCGTAATCCTGGATCTAGCCATCAGGCATAAGGAAATAACTTTTCCTAACCTATTTGGAAAGTCAATTAGCAGAAAATTGTAGGAGACATATTAAGCAATAACATAAATAGATGGGGTCTGAAAAACAACTGTACTCAGTTAAAAACATTAGAAGTAGCAAGCAAAAAATTTAGCGAAAGTTCCTGTTCTATAGATTGGCCAGATAAATTTCAGAGCATGAAGTTATTATCGATTAAGTTATTCTTGAAAAAGCTAGCCATTTTTGGAAAAGAATACAGAACTCAAGAATTCAGCTATGGTAGTGGTTGGCTTCAAAGTTTCAAAAATCGGCATGGATTATCATTGAAAATAATGAAACAGCCGAAACGCCTGAACGAGGCAAGAAAAAAATGTTAGAAGTCATATTTGGCTGCGAATTAAAAGATGGGTATAACATGGAAGAATCTGGTTTGATTTATAGGATGATTTCCGATAAATGGATTACAAACCAAAATCAGAAAAGTGGCAAAAAGATGAAAGATGTAACAACAACAGGCAAGTTATTTTCGTCATCAACTTTACTTTGTTTTCAATCCCTACGTTCTGAGAATTAGAGATTCAACACATAGGTACGTAGGTTTGTTTTATTTCTTCCTTAAAGGGTCATTCAATTTATGTTACCCTTTTTTTATACGACCCTCTTTAAACCGCTACTATCGCGAACCTGCAGTTTGAAAAATTAAATATGGCTGTTTAATAAGGTTCAATTATATGTGATTAATCAACGAACGAGTGCCTATGTAAAAGTATTCAGATGATTTAATTTAAGTTGTTATATTCTTTTACCAAGCTGTATTTGATTGAGCAGAGAGTGTGCCATACTACTCCTTCTGGTCGAACATGAAATAAAAGACTGAAACTTGCAAGTTAGATTTCTTTGACATTCGTCTGGCCATTATGGTCCCTAATGTCTAATTAATTGGTTCTTGTTAATTATGTATCATCTGTGACTGAGTGAAACAATCCGGGATTCAAGTAAAGCCATTCACCTAAGATAATTCAGTAAGCTTTACAGTGAGGCAATTTATTTCAGCAGATTTAAGCTTTAGCAAGTAATAAGATTGTTTTACATTGAAGTTTATGCTGGCGTATTAGTTGGAACCATAAAAAATTATCATGTAAAACAAATATTACTCAAGAATCAAATATTATCCCGCACTTGCTGTAGCAATAATTTGACATTGTAACTATTTTTTTCTTGAACCTGTTGCCACTATTATTTAAGTATGAGAATTTCTGCATGTGATATAACCCCAGTTCGAGCATATATTATAAAGATCATAATATACTTTTATAAAAGAGGAGTTACGTATGCTGAAAACATGTGTTCAATGTAATGAAATTCCAAAATGCGTGAATTATGAAAATAAATGATATCAGAAACCAGTTTATCAGGTTAAAATAAAATAAAAACAAGAAAATAATCTTGTTCTTTCTGCATTAGAGAAAGGTAGTTGTAAAACACTACTTCGGGAATTTAAGAACTATATTCTGGCTTGCTTGTATTATGTCACATTGTTATAGTAACAGCTTTGTTATATCTCATTAATTCTGAAACGTTACAAAATTAGTTAGTCAAGTTAAGATACGTTTCGTACGATTCTGTATGTCATCAGCTACACAAATTTTTTCTGAGATTAACGACCACCGTGAGCAATTCAATGGGCTATAAGCAGTCTCCCGTTCATAACGTAGGGTCAATGGTTTCAGGGAAGGGAGAGAGCCAGTGCCGTAAGAGACTCAACATTCATGCCTCACCGAGCTTCGAACCTGGACCCATCTTGGGCGAATGGTCATACGCCAGCGCTTAGACCACTACGCCACCGGTGCGGCTCATTGGAAAATTAGGCAACCTAAGTGTTGGAAATGGATTGTAAATCATAGATCCGTTTTTCCGAAAGGCAAATCTCTTCGTTTATTGTGTAGCTGCGGTTTCACGTATAATGATAATGTTTTATATTGATGCAACATATGCCCTGCATTGCTAATATGTATGTTTACGTTTTCCATGCCCATTCAATATAACCTTTACTTGAGCGTTTCCGAACAACGAAATGCTGAAAATGTGCTTTTTCACCGTTTATTTTTATACATTATTAATACACATCTTCAAATAAACGCAGCTTTATTTTCCGGTGTGAAATATCTTGTAGTCTGCATGGGGGAAGTTGCAGATCTTTTGACTGTCATTTCGCAGGTTTTTGTTCTATTAAGTGGTGAATGAATAACTCTGTCTTATTCTCCGATGCATCTTTTAGCAAATATCTCAAACCTGTTATTGATAAAGTAATTTCGCAATATTTTAAAACGTGAAATAGTTTTCTGAGACCTGAAAACGTCGTATGCAATATATATGCATAAACTTGTTTTTTTTTGTAATGTCTAGTGCGAAAATGATTTTGTAAGGTTTAACGAACACCACGCAAAAAGGAACTTTTTTTGAAGGATTAAAGACCATCGTGAGCAACTCGATGGGCTAGAAGCATTTCCCCTTATCTAATTTAGGGCCAGTGATTTCAGGAAAGGGAGAGAGCCAGTGCCATAAGACAAATACAAAATTCATGCCTCACAGGATTCGAAACTGGACCTATCTCGGACGAATGTTCAGTGGCCAGCGCTTAGACAACTTCATCACCGTGGCGGCGAGGAATACTTCAGTGTGACTTGTGTTACGAGAAACTATAAAAAATACGCAGTCACTCCAGTGGCACAGTGGGACCGCGGGTAGCCCAGTGGGCAACGTTCGTGACTGCCACGGAAAGGACCTCAGGTTCGATCCCAGGCAGGTACGAACGCTCGATCCACTAAATATCCGCCGTGCGTCGGATGGGCACGTTAAGCTGTCGGACCCCGGGTACTAGTCCCCCGGTAATAAATAAGGGCGTCTTCCTCCCCCTTTCTACTTCGCTTCCGTGTCACTTTCCTATCGGGCACTCTAGCCCAAATCTCCTAGCTTCCTATTTCTAAGGGTTGTTTAGGACCTGGGGTCAGACACTCTCTTTCTAAAATCCTCTACATATGATCATCTGATCAGTGGCACAGTGCTCTAAGCGCTGACTCCTCACCGTTTGCAGCCACCCCGGTGGCGCAGTGGTCTAAGTGGTGGCTTCCGATCATTAGTCCCAGATGGGCCCGGGTTTGAATCACTCAAACCCTCGCTCGAATATCGAGCGAGGGTATAGGCTCGCTCGAATATCTGATAAGGCAAGTTTGCCTTACGGCACTGGCTCTCTCTCTCTCTCTTCCCTAGAGCCTGTGGCCCTAAATTTGGGACGTGTGACGCCATATCAGAGGCTTCCAATTTTTCGTAGGCTCAACACTGAGCCACTGTATTTTAGAAAGAGAAGACGGTGGCTCAGTGTTGGGCCTACGTTAAATCGCAAGGCTGTGATACCTGGGGTAGCTCTCAGAACTGCTCACGTTGTCGTTAGTCTCCGAAATAAATAAAATGGCGCAAAGAAAATAAGTGAATTTATTTACTATCCGTTATCTTTGAAATGAATTTTTGCTTAACAGTTTGCACTTTCCATCTCTCCACACCCTTCAGCAGCAGTTGATCAGTAGCTGTTCAGCTATTAGCACACGGCAGTTTTCAATCACCTGTAGTATTCTAGTCACGTATATTTATATGAAGCAATGATTACAATTCTCGGACAGCCCTGCGGTTTTGTTTTTCATTTAATTTCCACCCATTTTATCATTGTGAATGGAAACTGGATGCTACTGTCGTAGCAGGAATGTGAGCCGGAAAAAGAATCCCGCGATAATGTTCTAAATTATAAATTATTTCAAAAGCAGAATGAAAGAAAAAATCTTGACATGATTTATGCATGTTTTCCTGCAGATTACAAAATGCACATTCCTTCTGCTTCCAAGCACAATGTTATTAAAGATACGACACAGATTCCACCCAGCCAAAAGCTACTTTGTGATTTATGAAGCAATGAAAATATTGGTTTTTTAGTTAATATTTTGAAGTCATGTAAGTAACTTTGCGATGAAAGCAAGTGTTGAAGTTCTAATTTCTTGTCCTTGTCCCAGAGTTTCAATGGTGTTCTAGCAATTGATCATTTTTAAGCATGTTTCTTTTTCATTCTTCTAATTTTGCATTTCAAAAGCCCACGTTGGAGCTTATTCTACCTTACGTAGGCTGATCAAAGCGCCAGAAAGATTTTGTGCCTTCGATTTTACATAAAATAACGTGATACTGAGGTCCCTGAATCATTTGGGTGACACACTTTCTTTTTCTTTTCCTGTAGTGTAAAATAAATATTTCAACAGAAGAAATAGCAGAATATCATCCTTTCGTAAATATTAGCATTGCAAATTTCTCCATGCACGGTAGAAATAGAAATTCTCTTGTTGAATTAAAAAAACGGAGTAGAAAAGATATAAATCAAGCTACTGAAAATGCATGTTGGGTTTCTCCATCCCATTCTAATTCTTTACGCATAAGAAGGACGAGTTATTCCTAAATTAAATATGTGTTCAGGCATAGTATAAGCACCTGCAAGCGGCTAGTTGTTGTGAAGTTTTAAAAAACTAATATGCCGAACAGAAAAAATGCACTACGTCAACCAAGGTAAGTACAAAGCCTGCAATTCTTGAATTGGTAATATATACGATAATTTGGTTTTTTCCTTGCTTTTCGCCTAATTTACCACAAGACTCTGCCTTGACTAATTTTGGCATTCAGAAACCACGACGCTTTTACGTTTCCTTCACAACGCTTTAATGTACAACCATCGAATATTCGTTTCACTTGTGTGTTTTGAATATATATCTTGAGGCATAGTGGGTCTGACCACTACGGCAACGATGCTTAATTCAGTTTTTTTTACTGGAGAGGAAAATTGCTGTATAGAAATCTGGTAATTAGTGAATGAAACATGGCAGGTGCAACTTTCTCTTGAGATAAAGTTTTCAAGTAGGTTCAGGTAATTCAATATTGGGAATCTCGCACTTCTCTCATACTGTAAAGTTTCGCCCTTAAAATATTTCATGATCTTAAAAAAATCACGAAAACGAAATATTCGCCTTTTCAGACATTTTTCACGAGTTACAAATGAATAATTCGCAATTGTTTCAACTCAGTTCATGACCGCTACAAACTGCAGAATTAAAACAAGTTAGTAAAATCATGCAATGCATTGATTATGATACGCTTTCCAACATACCAGAAATCATTACTCAAGTTAAGAGGATAATGGCTGTGGAATAAATCTCGCAGCTGTGCCCTGACCTTTGACCCCATTTCGATGATATTAAACAGAACCGGTTCAGTATAATTCCGGAACAACATACTAAGGTTTTGTCGCAATGGAAGCATTTTAGTCGAATTATGAGGATAATGGCTGTGGAATAAATCTCGCTCCTGTGCTTTGAACTTTCACCCCATTTCGATTATATTAAGCAGAATTGCTTCAGTATACCTCCGGAACAACATACTAAAGTTACGTCGCAATAGAAGCATTTTTAGTCACGTTATGAGGATAATGTCTGAGGAATAAATCTCGCTCCTGTGTCCTGACCTTTGACCCCATTTTGTCCATTTTCAATAGGCTTTGTCCCCAGGTTGTCCTCTACCACATACTAAAATTTCATCGAAATCGAACCCTTTTTACCGGAGTTATCATGCGGACGGACAAAGCTGGAGCATATACGCTTCTTCAACCTACGGTTGGAAAGCGTAAACTAGTGCGCATAATAAATGAATACATGACCTCTTTCACGCTGTGTAGTCGAGTATCTCATATCTTCGGATCGTAAACTATGTGATATGTAGGGTGCGGATTTTTATGACCTAAACATTTTAAAAATATGCGAGCATATATGACCTTAAAGTCGTTTAAATATGACCAATTAAACCGAAAATATGACTTTGTAAATTTTTTTAAATTATCATCAAATTTTTAAAACGCAGTGCTTATACATATAGACTGTAGATTTTAACTAAAAGGTTTATTCTTCATCACTTCTACATAAAACTTGATGACTTCTATTTAATTAAACAATTAGTACTGATCAGTGCAAAAGTGCTGGAGTTGAGGGAATCAAATGAACATTTTGAGAGTAAAATAATGGCCATATCTGAATTAGTTTTCGTCGGTCATAGAATTGCACTGGATGATTACGTGCATCTCCAGGTTATCAAACTTCGAACTTCTGTTGCTCGTAAGTATGTTCTTGTACCTAGAGAAACTCCGTTCGGCATCACAAGTGGTTATACGGGCAAATTTGAATAATGCCAACTCATCTGAAGAACATTCTGGCTCGAAGTCATCAAATTTCGCTGTACCGTAAGGTGAACGCACTGGGCTAGATATCGAGAGCTCTGGGTTACGATTCCGGCAGTAGCCGGCTAACAATTTTTCGGTTGCTATGTGTTGATGCACGTAGAAAGAGCGATGTGTTTGTTTTTTCACTGACGCCACGTATTTAGAGGATTTTCATTATTGTTCTCGCTTTTTGGAACTATTTGCTATGACTAATATATAGCTTGTGCCGTTAATGCCCACTAGATGGAGGCGTCTCAGTTGCTGAGCCCATCCTATGGATATGTGATGTTAGAAGCTGACAGATAAATTTACATAGTGCCGTTGATTGTAGGCCATTGTAGCGTAAGGCGAACGCACTCAGCTAGATATCGAGAGACCCGGGGTGCGATCCCAGCAGTGGCCGGATAACAATATTTCCGTTCCTATGTGTTGATAAACGTGGAAAGAGCGATGTCTTTGTTTAATCAAATTTTGCTTCACTTCCACAAAGAATGCCACTTATTTTGCAAAGTGTTGAATAACTCGGATTAGATTGCAGCAATCGTTGTAGTTTGTCACTAACTTTGTCAGATCCTCTCCGCTTTGTTTGCTTTAAAATCACCCAAAGTTTGTTTCACAATTTCTAGTTCATCGCTAAGTTTCATTCTTACAGTTTCAAGACGAGTGATTGTACTAGATATTCCACGGGAATTACATTTTATATATGCCAAGTTTCCAGCCAAGCTATCCGAAAAGGAATCTAGCACAATTTTGATGGAGGAAGGATCACAACAGTCAAATTCTTTAACTATCCTGTCTAAGGAATCATAATTTGTGCAATAATACAGAGCCGCATCCAGCCAGGACCACCACCGAGTTAGGACGGGTTGGGGAAGAAGTGACAAAGTAGGAGCACTTTCTTTGAACTTCTGCACACGAAGCGGAGCTTATATGAACATTTTTTCCTATTTGAAATTAGCTTATCTACAACAGGATAATCGCTTCGAATCTCTTCGGCCATTCTGTGTAAACCATGTGCAAGGCATGTGATATGGAGCATTTTCAGTACCTTTGCGGCCTTATTCATGTAAGGAGCGGTATCTGTTACAAACAAGAGGATGTTTTCTTCTTGTACACCGTATGGCCAGAGTAACTTCATTGAATCGTCGAAGAGCATAGCAATAGTGGAACTGTTTACTTTTTGCAGATTTTTGCACGTTAGAAGAAATACTTCACCAGGCTTTTCACATTTCAGAGTGCCGATAATAACATTAGCTATATATTTTCCATTTACATCACTTGTTTCAACTATTGAAACCCATGTCTTATTGTTGGCCACAGCAGATCTTATCTTAAACCTAAAACATCTTCATAGCATGCAGGGATATAGTTTTCCCTAAGAGTTGATTCATTTGGAATCCGATGACTGGTGTACTTCTCCAAGAAATCTGAGGCTACCATTACTAAATTTCCTTAAATGAATATTAGAAGAAATCATCATTTTACAGAGATCCTTACACTATTCTGACTGTGTATTTGATGAACCTACAGTTGAAGAAGATGTCTCGAAAAGGTGACGCTGCCTGTTCTCAGCGGAAGAAAATCTTGCTAAACACCTCTGACGTTTTGAGGTAGCACAGTGCTGTTGAATATTAAAACGCTTTTGGGTCGATACATTGACTTCACACAATTTACAAAAGAAAATATCACCATCGCTACTGCAAATCCTCTCCCCAAACTCTTCAACAAAACGCTGAAATTTCACATTCATCGAACACCCGCTTTTGAACATGTTGAGATCGGAATTTTACCTTGGGTATAGTAAACCAAAAATAAAAGATATTTTTTTTATTCGAGGTTTAACGACCACCGCGAGCAAATCTGTTGGCTATAAGCAGTCGCCTGTCCCTAATTTAGGGGCACTGGTTCCAGGGAAGGGTGAGTGCTAGCGCCGTAAGACAAACACAAGATCCATGCCTGATTTACAAATACTCGAGAAGACACCCCCGCGCTAAGCTCGTTACAGTAGTTGGCTAGATGCCAATAATAATCCAAACGAGACACTAAGTAAAAGAAAAATGTCTCAGAAAAACTTTCCCATGGCAAAGTCAGGCCGTTCGAAATGCTTCGGTTACGCGTCATGGAGTCCTTATGACGTCATTTCGCATTCGCATAACCAACGATTGTCTAAAATAAGACCAAATATATCGTTTATTACGAAATTAGTCAAAAACATAACCTAACATTTTCAAAAGATCAAAATATGACTTTCTAAGATAAAATATGACATGCCATTGAACTATCCGCGCCCTAGTCATATATGAATATATAACTTTCCCTTTGAGTTTCTGCTTTTCATGTAAAATTTTCTTATTTACACTCAGTGATCACTGAATTATTACCACCCGTATCATAATTTGATGAGGCCCGTTGACCATCTGATATCCGAGAGGGCGTGATTAGTCGACCAACGTAGCATACACGGGCGTATCAGAATATGACCGCCCCCGGAATCAGTGTACCCTTCCAGGTGCGTCACAGAGTGCACGTGACAAGGTCGACCACACGGAGTTATAAGGGGCCGGCCAGGACAGATGAACCATAGTGTGTTACTCGAGCACAATGGGCAGAGGTAGTGATTTGTCTGACGTTCAAAAAGGAATGATAATCGGCTACCGCGCCAAGGGTGGAAGCATTTCAGAAATAGCAGACTTCGTGGGATGTACGTATGGTGCTGTAGTAAGGGTGTACCAAGAACGGACCGCTGGCACACCGAGTACCGGCCGACGTCATAACTGTGGAGTCCCAAAAGCAATCCATCCCAGACGAGAACATTGCCTCCGTTGACTGTTGAAGGGCAATCGACGCGAAACAGTGCAGTAATTGACCACGGGAATAAACGCTGGGGACACAGGTACGTGGCCCCCATGACAGTAGAGCGAAAATTGTTACGCATGATTCTTCGGAGTCGACGTTGCGTCAAGGCGCCCATGTTAACCCAGGTCCATCGGAAACGACGCCTGCAATTTGCATGGGACTACCATCATTGGACAGCGGAAGAGTCGAAAAAATTTGATTTTTTCGACGAATCGAGGTTTCTACTCCACAGAAGTGACGGGCGGTGGCGAATACGGCGTCAGACACACGAGAACCAACACCTCCAGACACGCTTGTTGGTCAAGTTCAGGCCGGCGGTGGTAGTATTATTGTCTGAGGGATGTTTTCCTGGTATGATCTGGACCGCTGGTACCACGGGATGGGTCCCTGAAAGCCAATGGCTGCCTCTCAATCCTTGCTAACCACATGCATCCCTTCATGTTGGACGTTTACCCTGGTGGTGATGGTGTCTACCAACAAGACAATGCCCCGTACCACATGCTAAAAGGATGCGTGACTAGTTCCAGGAACACTATAGCGATGTCCCGGTTTTCCCTTGGCAGGCGAAATCACCCGACCTTAATCCTATAGACCACTTGTGGGACTATTTGAGTTGAAAGACTCGACGTGCCGATTCACAACCACGTCATCTCCGCAATCTATGTGCTCTGCAAAAGTCCGAATGGGCACGTATGCCACGGTCAACCTTCCAGCACCTCACTGCGACCACTTCACGCCGTCTCGCCGCTGTTATCCGGGCCAAGTCGGTGCGTAATGGGTTAACGGGAGAATTTATAGGACTTTGAGAAAGGATAGATTATAGGAGCTCGGAGAACGGGTGCCTCGATTTACCGAAAGGCTGAACTGGAGGTTTGTTCGCGAGCCGTCGTATGTCTGCACTGGCCCGAAATTGGTCAAAATACGACCCGGAAGCAAAACTGCACAGAACAACGAAAGGTTAAAATAAGAGGGGAGCGTCGGGTCCGACGACTCGTACAGGTCAACAGATTTTGCACTGATCAACAGTTGATTAACCAATAAAACAGAAGCCAATCCGGAACAGTATTTGTCATAACCATACGTCGTAAGCTCACTATAACAGCACATGACCCCTACGACATTCTCTCCTAACAACGGTTCATAAGCAAAAAAGATTCGTCTGGTGCAAAGACCATACAAGTTGGAAGTCGGATGACTTAAAACAAATGTGCTTCTCTGACGAATTGCGGTTTTTTCCACTCCGTGGACGGTGGTATGCGTGTTTGGCTCAAACAACACGAGGCACTCGATCCATCCAGCATGGTCACCACAATGCAAGACAGTGGAGGGGTTTCTATGGTGTGCGCCATGTTTACCTAGCAGGAACTTGGACCCCTGGTACATGTGGAACCACGTATGACTGGTGTCCACTATCGTGAATTGCTTGCTGACTCTGTACACTCAGCAATGTTGCACGTGTTCCCGAATGGCGACGGTGTCTTCGGAGATGACAATGCGAGGAGCCACAGGTCCGATACTGTGCAGGAATGGTTTGAGGAACACAGGTCATACATCCAAAATATAGACTGGACTCCTAACTCCCCCGATGCCAATCCCATAGAGCACTTGTGGACACTATGGAACGGCATGTCAGGTGCCTGGATGCGATGCACCAACCACCTCTATACGGGCATTGAAAGCCGCATGGCACACAGCTTGGTTGGCTATACCTCCCAACTGCCACGTCGGATAGCTGCGGTACTGAGGGCGAAAGGAAGATCTATGAAGTGTTTGGTAGGTAGTCTTAATTAGGTAATCCCACAGTGTAGTTACTCCTTACTTAAACGTTTTTTCCATGAACGACACATTACCATCCCGAAGAGCTTTTACAATTTGGTAACACTGATAGTGGGCCACAGCACGATCACATGAAAACACTGTTTGTATCGGGTGGTTATAAAATAAGTATCCTATTCTCGGATCTCTACAAAATCGAGAAATAGAAATATCGCGGCGAGACTTGGTAGGTAGCTTATTAAAAGGCATGGGAAAACGATTTAGCGGAAAACATCTACACTCAACATTAGCGCTGGAGATGCAATAAAAGAGAAGATACGTGCGTGAATTGACAGCACAAACGTTTCAGGATTAAATCTATTTAATATCCAGACCATCACAAGAGATTTGCTGGTGATGAATAGCAGAAGAATCGCTGCTGAAATTCAAGAAATTGTAGGTCGTTCACATGGAAAGTTCCTTATGCAAGAATGTTCACATTCTGCTTCTGGCAGCATAAGAGCGGTTGCTGGTAGTCATTACGGCTCTTGCGAAGACTGGAAGCGCGCTACTGGTGAAATATTATGAAAGTTAGAGTCACGCCGATTGTGCCCTACGCCAGTATCGACGAATCAAAGGATTGCGGAGAGAACATCTTACACCCGCGACGTTGATGAGGATAATACGAAAGTTCGAAGACAGTGGGAAATTGGGTATAGCGTTGGGTTAAGGACTTCAGCCAGTTTACGGAAATGTCGCGGATGAAGTTTCAGTTGGCAGAACCAATCACGTCTAATGAGCTGTAGTAACATAAATAAAATTTTTTTGCTGCGTAGGCTTTCTGTTTCTTTATTTTATGTCTCATGCCCGACTTTTTTTTTAATTAGAGGTTTAACGACCACCGTGAGCAACTCAATGCGCTATAAGCAGTCGTCCGTCCCTAATTTACGGCCACTGGTTCCTAAATGCCATTGTTTTGGGAAAAGTCGTCAAGTTCATCTTACCAACGATACTGTTTAAGAGCAAGAATGATTTGTGAAAACACGTTTGTCCGTGATCGAACGGCGCCCCTACACTCCGGAGTAAGTTGCTCTATCAACTAAGCTACACGAACGGAATATATCGATGCAGATTTGTTGTCTTGACACGTGCTTTACCTCTGTAGTACGCCACATCATCTCCCTCTTAATTTTTTTTTTTTTGTAAATGAAGAACGAACTTTCAATAATTTTAGACGATGTAAGGAACTAACATCACGCATTTTTTCGAAGAACCCAACGGCCGGTTCCTTCAATGTTTACGTTCAGGCGCCAATGTGAAAACACAAGTTTGTCCGTGACGGATATCGAACCCTTTGCAGATTCGTCGTCTTGATTTTAAAATAGCAAAGATACGGACATTCTTTTATCGTGCACGTAGCCTGATGGCATTGCTTGAATTTAGAATACGGATATCAATGAATGCCTAGCAACTCTTTACCTAGGCTGTTTTGATTTTTACCAAATTTCGTGCACTGCCAATGTATGCATGTACTGTCATTTAATATTAACTGCAATTTCTCAAGAAAAAGAATGTCGTACTATATTCAGAGAATATTATTATTGGCATATTTTCACCTTATTCCATGACACCACTTTCTTCAGAAAACTTGAAAATTTTCATCGTCCTGGAGCGGGGATCGTAGCTGCACCTCCAGATTTACGGTCGAGCATGCTAGTCATTACACTACCCAGGACAAGGAAATTTCAAGTAACTGAACATATATATATCTGAGAATCTTCAGATTTTGCGCTAGTCGAAGCTATTACTGCCCCATCGTAGCGCCTCACGACCTTTTCACACATTCAGGATCAAATGTAGGTCACTGGATGTGTGAAAGGTCGTTAGGTGCTACGATGGGGCAGGAATAGCTCCGACCAGCGCAAAATCTGAAGATTCTCAGATATACACTGAAGAGCAATTGAATTAGAGACAGCTGGCGTTATGCAAATATGGCGTTGTGGGCGGCCTGTAAACAGAAAAGACATGACGTATGCAGCGATCCGACAATATAAGGAGTGATGCGACGGGAATCAGTAAGAGTCGGACGCAGTATGCGTAAAACGTAGGATCTAAGCGTATTTGATCGTGGGCAACTTCTCGGGGCCTGACGAATGGATCACTCCATCTCGGAAGTCGAGCAGGCACTGGGATTTTCACGAGCCACTGTGTCACGGGTGCACCGTGAATACATCGAATCCTGTAAAACCATCCCTGCAAGGGCCAACTGCCGTGGACAACAGCGTGTGGATGAGCGGGGTCATCGTCGGCTAGGCGACTGCTTATAGCCCATTGAGTTGCTCACGGTGGTCGTTAAACCTCCAATCAAAAAAAAAATCGTCGGCTAGCTCGCATTGTAACAGCGGATAGACGGGCTACAGTACAAGAAATCACTCGGCAATTTAACGCTGGTGTACAAAAACGTGTAGGCAGCCACACCATCCAGTACCATCTCCTCGGTATGGGGTACAGAAGCCATCGTCACACGAGGGCTCCTCTGCTGACCGCACATCACAGGGTGCAAAAGATTAGCATGGGCACGGGAACATCGCCAATGGACCCTATACATGTGGTAAAATGTTGCCTGGATTGATGTGTCGAGATTCACGTTGGTACATGCGGATGGCAGGATATGAGTACGGTGCAAATCACATGAAGCGATGGATCATTCTTGCCAGCAGGGTACTCTTAAAGCTAGTGGGGGTGGCATTCTCGTCTGGGGACTGTTTACGTGGACTGAAATGGGACCCCTGGTACGTGTGACGTCGTCACTCACAGTTCAACATTACCGGGATATCCTGGACGACCATTTGTTCCCGTTTTTGCGTCTTCAACATCCCACTGGGGACCTCATCCTGCAACAAGACAATGCACCCTGCCATCGCTCCCGAATTGTATCCGAATCGTTGGATGAACACTCCACTGACGTAACCTAGCTTCCTTGGCCAGCTAGGTCACCTGACCTCAATCCCATCGAGCACATCTGGGATGCCATCGAGAGAGATGTTCGAGGCTCTGACCCCTCCATCAAATCTTCGTGAACTGTGGGAGCTTGTTCAAGGGCCGTGGATCTGTATGGCTTCCCAACGCTTCCGGTGTCTTGTCGAGTCCATGCCGAGACGAATCGCCGCCGTCATCAGGGCGAAAGGTGGTGCTACACGTTACTAGACAAGTATCTCTAATTCAATTGCTCTTCAAGGTACGTTCAGTTGCTTGAAATTTTCTTGTCCTGGGTAGTGTAATGACTAGCATGGTCGACCGGAAATCGGGAGGTGCGGGTTTGATCCCCGCTGCAGGACGATGAAAATTTTCAAGTTTTCTGAAGGAAGTGGTGACATGGAATAAGGTGAAATTATGCCAAAAATAACGTTACCAATGCCTAGCATGTATTTATGAAGAATGATATCTTCGGGGAACGTCGTTTCCCGATTGTATATGATATATACACTGCTGGACAATTGCTAAGGACGGATCATAAACGGCTATATAGCGCATAAAAAAGTAAGTGTGGTTGGATGCCAAGTGAAATAAAATAATGTCAGAATGCCAGGACATTACGAGAAAGACAATTTATTGTGCTCTGAAATCCAGAAGGCTTTGGAACGTGTTCAAGGGACAAACAGGCCATTTTGTGCAGAATACGTAAACGTGAAAAAAATGCAATTACCGTCCGAAGGCGTTCCGGCGTAAGATGTCAATACGGGATATGTCCACCATGGAGGGCGATGCAAGATTCCACACGTCGTGTCATGCTTTGCGCAATATTATCAAGCAGCTGTTGGGGTAATTTATCCCATTCCTCTGTCAGTGCACGGATGAGGGTGTCCTTGTTTATTGGAGGGCATTGGCGACCAGCAAAACTCCTCCTCAAAGCATACCACACATTTTCAATGGGATTCAGATCTGGAGAACGCGTTGGCCATACGAGGCGTTGAATATCCTCGCTCTCAAGACAATCCTGGACAGCGACTGTTCGATAACATGTTGCGTTGTCGTCCAAGAAAATGAATCTATCACCGACAGCACCACGGAACATGCGAACATGAGGTAGCAGAACATCATTAATGTATCGTTGGCCAGTCATAGTCCCAGTTGGAAGCACATAGAGGGACTTACGGCCATTGATCATGATGCCAGCCCATACCATGACACTACATGTCGGATATCGGTCCCTTTCCTGTATGTTTGCTGGACAATATGCAGTACCACTATCACGCCAGATCAGTTGTCGTCGACAATCAGACGATAGACTGTATCTACTCTTATCTGAGGAGAGGACAGCAGACCAGTCGTTATCAGTCCAATTGCGATGTTGATGGCACCATTGCAAACGGGCGGTACGGTGACGTCTGGACAATGGGATGCACACAACAGGACGGCGGGCGTATAGCCCTCCTTCATGAAAACGTCTGGCGACAGTTTTTCGGGAGATCCGCTTTCCAGTAGCACCCATAAACTGATTTGCTACCTCACTAGCTGTGCTGCGCCGGTGTCTTTTTGTTGATAGCACTATGTACCGATCTTCTGCAGGTGTCGTACTGCGAACACGACTTCCCCCGTGATGTTTGCTACAGTCTCCATTTGTTTGAAATGATTTCCAAAGCCTTGAAACAACACTGTGGCTGACGTCGAACTCCCTGGCAACATCTTTATTTTTCGCCCTTCTTAAATCTTGCCAATAATACGGCCACGCGTAAAATCATCTAGGTGATGTCGGGAAGACATACCGAAAATTGCAAGTTCGTCAATTGATTCTTTCCCTTTCAACTTTGCGTTTGAACAACAACGGTCAATACGCGTCAAATCCTTTATATCTCTTATCAGCGCTATGACGTCCCGAACAAGTTCGGCAATCCAAAATTTGCATACGCACAACACGTCTTACTGTATCCCGCACTTATGCTAATTTCCACATTTTCCTGCCTTCCATTTTATGGTTGCTATCGTTGCTATTGTCATCCGTCCTTAGCAATTGTCCGGCAGTGTATATATGTTTCTAATACAATTTGTTGCTCTTGTCCACTCGCTTATCGTAAACGTGTAGCTTCATGCCAATCACAAGTACTATCAGATAGCACGAGGAACCCATCAAAAATTCTGGATTACTTTCTATACGTAATGATAAGAATCTGGATAGGAGGGAAACACAACGCGTATAAGAAAAGTTTTCTTTGAACTGAAATTCGGGAATGGAAGAACAGTGTCCTATCCACTTGAGCAAGATACACTCCTTAGAAATTTCTTTGAAATTTATTCAGAGAAAGCGACGTTTGTTCAAAGAGCGATAAGCGAGGCTCCTCCCGAAGTAGGTGAGGATGGATATGTTGTGGAATAGGAGAATGGGCTGTGAGGCGACAGTTTCGTAACAATGAGCAAACCGGCTGTCGGCTTGCGATCAATATATCTTTTTGGAACGTCTTCACACAAACTCTTTATTCTTCTGCAGCGTTTTTATTTCTGGCTAATAATTCTTTATGGCAATTGCTACTACCACTAAATATGTTCTGCTTTCTTCTTTTGTTTTCATTTTGTTTTTCGTTTCGAGGTTAACGAGCACCATAAACAACTCTTAGGGCTATAATAAGTCTCACAGGCTTAATTTCCGGCCACTGGTTCATGGAAAGAGACAAAGCCAGTACCACCAGACAAGTACATAACCCATGACTTGTCCGGGACTATAACTCGGGCCTATCGTAAACAAATGGTCAGATGACAGCGCCGCAGACCACACGGGCCTCCGAGGAGGCTAAGTCGTGTGTAGCGTAACTTGTAGACTGTCAAGGGAACAAAAGCCATATCAAAGCAAATCTTCCTAAAGTCACTATGTTTTCTGCTGCTGGCAAAAAAACCTTCTACCGTAGGTATATTGCTCTGCACTTCCGATCTTATCTTCATTGATCATATTATCCGGTGACCGATGCCAGTTTCGAAAAAATGCTCAGTTAAACCTGGTAATTCTATATCCGACTATAAAGGTTTTTTATCTAAAGTATCTTTCAATAAAGCTTCTTCAGTTCTGTAGATTGTTCTTGGACATGAGTACAATGATGACCTCAGTGTACAAAACGGCTTTTGTTACAAATATGCATTTCGTGAAATGACGAAGTTATTGTTTTGTCAGGAAGCATGGCAGTTTCCCAGAGAACACGATATCTTGGATTATAGGTCAGACCAGAAGAAGTTATTTTTGCTTGCATGCTCTTAAGAATGACTGTGATTGTTAACATTTTTTCTACTTTTCCTCGTGAGCAATTTTCTCTCAGACCGGGATAAATGATTCTCTGTATTTCATTATATCTTTGTTTCTAGGGCAAGAATTCAGAAAATTCACTTTCGCATTGAACAGAGGTAAGCATTTCCGAAGCATTTAGCAACTGATTTCCGTACGTGACAAAAAGCATAGCATAAATGCGAAAGGCCTGACCCTCTGTGGGAATGATGTCAGAGATACCCGGAAATTCACTGCGTCTCTTTTAGGGGTATTCCATTACCATTTAAATGTAGGAACAGTAACTTATCCATAATTTAGAACTGCTGGTTCCTGGTAAGGAAGGGAACTAAAGCTAGAGAACCCAGCATTCATATTTTAATAAGGATTCGACTTCGAGCACGGAACAAGCAGCCAGTTTTCCATGTTCTAGAGCACTTGTGACGTACTATAGAGGTAAATCAAGTGTCAAGACGACAAATTTGCAGCGATAAATTTCTTCCGTGTAGCTTAGTTGGGAGAGCAACTTACTCCGGAGTAAGGGGGAGCGACATGGAAGACCGTCACGAAAATAATTGTGTTTTCATACACTCTGTCATTTCTTAATTTCTATGTGACTTTGTAATGATCTGGAGCTTTCTAAATATGGTTTCTCTTGCCGAAGACATGTTTATCCAACCGAAAATCTCTTTGTTTACACTTACAGTTACACGAAGATCTTCCTGACATCAAAGAAAATTTTCAAGAGAAGAAAGATATGGTTTTGTTAACACTAGCGTTAATGCCATACTCGATGGCAAGATTTTATACCACAAATGTAAGAATTTCATAGCACTTTGTTGAAGTCAGAATATACCTAGGTCACCTGACTTGAAGCTTCCAACATTCACCTTTTTGTTCAAAATATTCTTCTCTCAAGCTTTCCTTTGCAAGATTGTCGAACTGGAAAGCGGTGCGTGTTTTCCGAAGGTAAAATTATTCGTTTCTATCAAACTGATGTGTGGAACATAAGTGAACCTAGAAACAAGGGAGGAAAAGTTTCCTTTTTTCTCCCACAGGATTTTCTAAACTGACTGTCATGAGAGTAGGAGAAAATTGGGACAAACTACACCATTTAAGGATCCGCAAAAAGCAAAAATAGTCCCGTAAGAAACACTTCTTACAGTTGCCTCCTGATCGAAATGAGTTCCGTTTGGGACTCCGGCCAAATTGTTTTACAAACGATCACAAGACCTTATTGAAATGGATGCACTTCCTGAACATTTTTAAGGCTCTTATTGGGTCCAGCAGGTTGCCAGACATGAGTAGCCCTTCCTCTGGGTATGAGCCAAAACTCGAAACCAGTCACGGAAGAGAAAAGACTTACAGCGATCGATGGATCTCGGCCACAAATGGACGCCACGATACTTTAGCGGTATCGCGATGGTTTGACAAGAGCACAACTAAGTTTTACTCAAGTGATTGAAAAAATCCTAATGGGGAACATTAAAAATACGTTTATTGAAAAAATAAACTGAATTTTCTACGATATGGTTCACGGAATCAAGGTTCCGTGAACATATGTGTGTATATACATACAACGTTTGTTCGAGAAGAGATGGATTTATCTTTCGTAATAAATATGTAATTTAGTGTATCCTTTTATAAACAAAAGCCGTGGACATGTCTAACCAGGAGCAAACAAATATTGACATAGCAAATGGCTTCCATCTCTTTGTTTTAGCTATATGCTGTTTTGTGGCAATTAATCACGATCGATTGTCACGCGCAGAGGAATATAGCCTTTGCATAGAGCTCTGTGCGAAGCTGGGAAAAAGCGCGGTAATTCACAGAAGATAGGTTTACTGTGATACAGTTTCATGGCCAACCGCCTTTATAACTGACACACGCGTTTTATCGAAGCGAAAGAACGTGTTAGGAATGATTCAAGATTGGGAGCAGTTGACATACGTGGTAGAATAGTACTGTATTTCGAACGTAAGCCTCAAAGCTGGATCTAAGTAAAATCGCATGATTTCGAATATCAACAGACAAGAGAAAATGAAATTGTGCATTTAATTTATTATTTGAAGCATGACAACGTAACAAGTAGAGACTGGGCCTGCATTTTGTGCTGATTTTCAGCAGATTGCAAAGCATTGGCATTGCATTTCTTTACTGACTTCATTGACGACACGACACGCAAGTGAAAGGACAGATCCAGGACTGGAGAGCAGTCCATTGTTGTTCCATGCTTTTCAGAACTTTATGTAAACACGCTGAACATCCATTTCTGTTTGGAAATCATTGAACTGAAACAAGAAGGGGAATACCGAAGATAGAGAGGGAAATGACATGTAAAAACATGTTCGCTTCCACGTGAATTAATCCATCTCACTTTTGTATGTATAGATCCTTGAACTGGACAACCACTGAGAAACACAATGACTCGCTTCTTTTATTTTTAGTGGAGATGTTAACCTTGTGTATTCATGGGCCAATCATGTGTCGAACAAATCAGGTAGAAATGACGTCACCCAGTTATATATACACTATCTACCAACAAGTAATTGGACACCTGTAATAGCAAAGGAAAACGAAGTTTATTCACCTTCAATAGTTGCTGGAGCCTCCGCGAGCGGCGATTACAGCTGCGACCCTCCGGGGCATACTCTCAACCAGGCGTTGTACGACGGCTAGCGGTATTTTCTTCCACTCGGCTTGGAGAAGACAGGTCAGTTCCTTCACAGATTTCGGACGGTGGGGGCACCCCTTAAGTCGAAGCTCCAACTCGTCCCAGAGGTGCTCGATAGGGTTAAGGTCCGAGCTCTGCGCAGGCCATTCCATTCGATTAACCCCACTGTCACCATACCAAGCCATGGTGGACCTCGCAACATGACAGGTGGCATTGTCATCCTGAAAGTAACATGGGTCAACCCCGTAAAATGGCCACAACGTAGGAAGCGCATGGTCATCCAAAATGGTGCAGTAGGTCTCGGCGTTGAGTCTACCAGGAATTGCGACCAAGGGTCCCGTGCCATATTTGGAGAAACACCCCCATAGCATAATTCCATCGCCGCCGAACTTCACAGTTGGCACAATACATTCCGGCAGGAGGCGTTCTCCAGGCAGACGCCAAACCCAGACCCTGCCATCCGAACGGTAGAGGGTGAACCTTGATTCGTCGCTCCAGAGAACCTATTTCCACTGTTCAACGGTCCACTGTCGACGTTCTTTGCACCACGTTAGCCGAGCAGCGCTATTGGACTTGGTGATCAAAGGCTTGTGGGCGGCAGCACGTCCATGATAACCGAGCAGATGGGATTCCCTACGGATGGTATTCATCAAAAGAACACTCCCGGATGCCTGTATAAACTCCTCGCTGATGTGGCCCATCGATTTGGTGCGGTTCTTCCGAATTTCTCTGGCCAGCATCCGTCGGTCTCTAACTCCCAGTTTTGTGGGTCTGCCGGGTCGGGGCACATTGCGACAGTCACCTCTCATCTTCCACTTGCCAATCACGTAGGCCACTGTCGATTTTGGGTACTTCAACTCGCTGGATGTGTCACGTATAGATCGGCCATTTCTGTGATACCCGACGATTACACCTTTCTCGAAATCAGAGAGTTCCGAAATGCGTGGCATCTTGCATGCGACTGGTTGCGTTGTTGTTTCCCACACGATATTTAACGGCGGCGGCGGCCGTGACGTGTATCAGGACCGCAGATATCGTCGATTGCAGAGGTGTCCAATTACTTGTTGGTAGATAGTGTAGATAGCAGGGTAGAGAAGAGTCAGATCGCTAGTCCGAAGCCCTTAAAGTGGACAAAAGGAAGGGGTTGTCGAAGTTTTGAACGGGCAATTATTATCGGTCGCAGGTAGGTGGAAAACCGCAATCATTGTTGCCTGTTTGAGGACAGTACAAAAAATGGTACAAAGTAGGATCCACCAAACGTGTCAGAAAAGGGAGACCACAATCTCCTGACATCAAGAAGAACGCCAGTTGGCGCACATTGACAGAGACAATGCATGATTCAAAACCCTTCAGTAAGCAGCAGGTTACAACTATGACACACAGGTTAGCGTTTCCGAATACACAGCCCAAACGTCGCTCTTGCGGATGGGCCTAAGAAATGGGTGGCCTGTTCACGTGTCCATATCTACTGACCGTCATCACCAGCATCGCATGCTGTCCGCACGGATGCACTGTGATTTCGCATTGGAAAACTGAAAAATATGTGTCTTATCCGCTGAGGCAAGTTCCAGTTCGAACATGCCTGTAGATGAGTCTATGCTAGAAGCCGCGTGGGTGAACAGCTGCAGAATGATTGCATAGTTGAACGGAAATAGGCCTGGCGCGGCCGTACCATGGGACAGGTATTGCTCTCTCGGATATCACTGGGTTTACTCATCAATTCGAAGAGGCCATCATCTCCACATTCTGCCAAAGGATACATTCAATGGACAAAACATTACAGATACCTAACTAATAGCGTGTTGCTCCTCCTCTAGCGCGAATAACAGTCTAAACGCCAAAGCATTGACTCCACCAGATGCTGAAGGGTTTCCGGAGGTAATGCCAGTCATGCCTGATGCAGCATTTTACACGACTCAGCCCGAAACCTTGGGTAAGAATCCCTGAATCCCATGTTCCGCTGCACGGCATCCCAGAGAGCGAAAACCAGGGGACCTTATGGGCCACTGGATGGTTCCAAACTCAGATGAGTGTTCTTTGAGCTATATTTGGGTGGTTTCGGCCCAGTAGAGTGTCACATTTTTCTTCTGGAACAGACCATCGGCAGCAGGATGCGCGAAGGCAGCGAAAACGTGTAGGTGACCTGCCAGCACATGCTGGTTGCGCGCAGAGGTTACGGAGCTCTACAGACACACTAAGAGACATAATGTGTCTCATGAGAAGGCTCCTCAAACCATCACAGAGCCAACATCGCCTTGAACAGAGCTGATCTGGCACGACGGCACACCCGCACCCTCCCGTTAGCTCGATAAAACTGAAAAAGGGATTCATCTGACCACACGACGTGGCGCCATTCTGTAGAGGTCCAGTTTTGATGTTCCCGGCACCAGAGGAGGAGTAATGTCCGATGACTAGCAGTCAACAGTGGCACACGAGTAGGGTGTCGGCTCTCGTAGCCCATGGTATGCATTGTGCGCCATACCGTTCACTCGCTGACGCTGCTTGGGCCTCCGACATTTAACCTGGGTGTGATTTCGGCACATGGTCCGATGACGAACAGTCAACAGTGACACACGAGTAGGACGTCGGCTCCCGTAGCCCATAGTACGTGTTGTGCGCCATACCGTTCACTCGCTGACGCTGCTTGGGTCTCCGACATTTAACCTGGATGTGATTTCGACACAATGTCCGATGACGAGCAGTCAAAAGTGGCACTCGAGTAGGGCGTCGGTAATACTGTCCAGAAAATAAGAAGACCGGTCAATCTCGTTCCAGTGCAGTAGGAGACGAAAGATTCTGGAGGTTGTTCTAGAAAAGCATCATCATCAAGAATAACACAGGTTTACAGTCACCACATCCCATTTCTACATTGTGCTATCCACAATGAACTCAAGCCATTACCCAGCAAAAACAGTCTTGCTGGGCCAGCACTGCCAGCAATGACCCAGCACTATGTTGCCGCTGCCGAACCGTCAATAAGATGTACAGGAGGCCAACAGAAGGACCAGTAGTTCAGGCCAACAGGTGGGCAATAGCTGGCACCCCATCAGTTGTCATATGCCACAACAAGGCCATCAGTTATCCATCACAGGCAGTAGCTGCCACAAGTGGCCCTTCATCGGCCCTGCAAGCACGTGCCAGAAACGATGGTCTGCTAGTTTGCCGGTAATGGCAGCCTGCAACCACGTGATGTAATTGATGGCTAGCCTAATGTGGTCCGCTAGTTTGCCGATAGTGGCAGCCTGCTACCACGTGATGTAATTGATGGCTTGCCGAATCTTGTCCGTCAATTTCCCAATAGTAGCCATAAAAAAAAATCAAGGAGAACCGCAGCTTCCCAAAGATACAACTTTTTTTTTCTCCCTTTACAAAACTTGTGAATTATAGTACTGCACTGGGGAAATTTTCTCAACAGACCGGGAAAACGCCCGTTTGGATCTGGGGGATACGAACCAGAGCTGTCGCCGTGGGAAGTGAGCTCTCTACCAACCGGACTAATTTGCCACGCACGAGCCTGTGCTTGAAGCTGTCTGTTTCGTGCGGATTGTGTAATCGAATGGTTCTCTCTTTCATTTTACGATATTGCGAGGTATGTTTCATAAAAGTCAGTTTCATATACTTCATAAATTTATTTTTTCAACGTAACGATAGTTTTTTTACCTTAAGAGAACTTTACTTATTTTCAAGGAGTGTACCAACTTAAAGTCGCTTTCCAGAGTTTTGTACTGTCCTTGTCGTCTTGAAAGGCGATTGTTGAATTAAGATATATTTACCCGGGTTCATGTCGCATTCTGTTACATTTTTAACGCTGTATCTTTCTTTTCCGTTGTCCGAAGCTACATTCGTTTTAAAAAGGAAAGATATTTTATTTTACTTCTCGTTATTTTTAGAAGCGAATTCCTCCCAGTCTTGTGTATTCAACCAATCGATGAGTACATTATATCCACATAACGTTGCTTTTTTTTTCTTTAAAATAATTAATAGATTTTGTACACGTATAATTCTTTTTTTTTCCACCAAACTTTTTTAATGTTTTACCAGGACATTTATTTCAAACGGTTTAGAATGTTTTCTTGTTATTCACCCACTCCATTCCGTGAATTGTTATTCATGGGAATGGAGTGTGTGTATTTCATGGCTGTAATCTAGTAATTCATGGCTTAATCTGGTATCTTCGTCGACGTGGAATTTCATTAGGAAATTAATTCGCCTGTCTACATATGGATGTTTTTTCTTAACATCCACTAAAATAACACGATGGCGTCGTCTTCAACTAAATTGTACCATGAGAGACACAGCAAGTGTTGCTTCTACGCATGTGCAGTCCCGTTGCTTCCACCTGCTGTTGGGGTTGCATTGGTTGCCAGCAACGGGCCACTATGGCACTTGCTTGGAGGCCCACAATTCACGGCGATGCTGCAGGGCCATGAATGGCTAGCCAACTGATAGTGCTGCCACCAATGGACCGCTACCGGGCCTTGAGCGGCAGATTTCAGCCAGCAGTGACCAGTCACTGCCAACTGGTGGCCAGCAGTTTCCCAGCACTTGTGTGTTTCTTGGATTACTGCATAATAGTAAACATTCAACGTATCAGCAAAATTAGAGATCAGTAGTGAAATGGATTTAGTAACAGAATTTCCAAAACTGAACCAAAGCGTGGTCAACATTAGTGGTTCAAAATAATATTAATATGAGGAAATAAATCTTGTTGTCAGATTAAGCATGAACTGTTTCAGTAAAAGAAAGAATCCAGAACGAGCTGCTGTGGTCCTAGCCTTTGAGAATACGTACTCGTTGAATGGATGCTAGGATCGCTATATAGGAAGTTGTATATGAGAAAGTTTTGAGGTGTGATGTTGAAGTGGAACATATTTGAAAATTTATATGTATATATGAAGCAGTTCTGGGTTCTGGTTGTGAGGAGATGTATCACATAATGTGTTGAGGATTTTGACGAGAGAATTGAAAACAAACAGAGAAAAAATTACTTATTTGATGAGAAGCAGATTGTAGAATTACAAATGACAATAGGTCAATCAAATAGATAAGGTGTAATTTTGAAAACAAAATGGCAAATAAAAATGGAAAGACACCGGTAGACCTGCGTTTAGACAATGAAGGATATTTAACTTCTACCTTTAATTTTAAAAATTACACGAATTAACTTGGTCATACTGGTTTTGAAGCATTAGAAGAACAAATGATTACCCTGTTGTTTAAAATTTTTGAGAATCTGATTAAGGACACTACGGTTAGCAGAAAGTCAGAAGTAAACAGTGGCCATGTATTGGTTCACTCTTATAATAATTTGCCAAGTCCGCGATGCCATTTTATTTATTCAGACACATTAAACACTATATACTGAACTACAGGAATTCTAGGGGAGAATCACCAAAGCTTTTGCTAAAATTTAAATATTATTTTAGGAAAGCGTTGAAGGTGAGTGGAAAAATAATAATCACTGCGTAGCAAGGCTGCAAGGGAGTGCATTATTGGCGGTATTAACCGTGAATTATAAACGCTGAAATTGAAACGTAAAATGTTTTGTGAAAAGGAAAACTCCCAAAATGGCTTGAAACTATTCTGAAGTCTTGTTCAGCGCATAAAAATGGGAAGAAAGTCTATAAGTTTAATATTTACTTGAAAAAGACTGAAGGATTTGGTTTTCACACGAAGATGTACTGAATTAAGGAAAGAAAAGTATCGAAGCTCTGTTTAACGAAATTCAGGGAGACGTGAACTCTTGATTAATAATGGTTAGGGAGTTAATGGTGGCAAAAAGTAGGCTGCACTACAATAGCTCTTGATAGAGAGAAAGATGATAGATATTTTGCTTCTTCCCTGAAAAGTGATCGAGCTTGTAGGTCTTGATCAAATTTATTCAGAATTAGTAAGGCATAGTCTAATAATAATTGCAGTGTTCTTTGGATGCACAAGATCGTTTAGGCGGCATAGTGAACCGGGTCGGTTCCTGCTTTGAAGTAGAAATGTGTTACTGCGGCAAATTACACGGCGGATTGCAGTGCCTACCGTGGAACCACCTTAATCAACGAACCTTGCAAAATTTTCTTAAGCATATTTAAACATAGTTTAAATGTGGTTGTCAAACCAGCTTATTGAGCGGAAAAGTGTCTTTTGGAGTGATACAGAACGCCAGAATTAAGCGTTTCTCTCAAATAGCTTTATGAAAGATTGCGTATGGTTAATCACGATTGTTGTACATAACGCTGCTTGACTTTCGAACCGACTGTGGATCGAAGATTGGCTAACTTTAACCATTTAACGACCATGACCAAAAATTCTTTTATCACTCCAAATATCATAGCGTTCGAAATTGTCTGTTGGTTCACTTCTTTGTTAAATAACAACAATAGTGACTGCGGGTGACTCCTGCGGATACCTCATAGGTCGAGAAAATTTGAAGAACAGGTAAGGGTAGGAATTCTGACTTACTCTAGCCAGGCGTTTCAGGCGGCTATGGCAGTTTGTATGTAAGGGCGTTTTGTGCGTTATGGTCGTTAAAGGGTTAATGTACGCACGAGCGGTAGAATGCTGTTCAAACTGATAACACCCAAGCCATGACACCAAATTGAAGAGCCGTATGAGACGCTCACGGACGGCAGTAAGATCATATCGGTGATCACGTTGTCTCCTGAGTCTCAAACAACGACCGTCGGCGCAGACGCGGAAGCGTGACTCGTCACTGAATATAACATGTTTCCATTCGCCCCGCCACGCATGTCTAACACGACACCACTGCAACCTTGAGCGACGGTGTGTTGCGACGAGTATCAGTCGTCAGATTGGCTGAGCACAAACCTGCCTCAGCCGATCTTTGATCCACAGTTGGGTCGATACGGGGATATCTATAGCTCTCTTTATACCTCGTCGAATGTTGTTCGCTGTGGATCCCGGGTACCTGCTACGGCTTACAGTCGAATGTGATGATCGAGGATGTCGGACGACCGTCTACGTGCACCATCAGCACTACAGCGATGCTTGTTACCCGTAACTTTCCTCCAACTACTGTCGCCACATTCCGCTGACAGCTTTTGCACCCCGATGAGTCTTCACTGCGATGCGACGCAGGGCCTAACAAAGTACCTCTGATGAATCCTCTACTAACGTTGTCTGCGTAATGATAGTATTCCCGATGACATCTCACATTCATTCTCAAACCTTAGACGTTATTTTGCCACTGATATCACAATAAACAAATCAGAGTATAGAAGAATTTCCATCACTGACCCAGGAAATAAATCTTATGCATAAAGTATTGATCACAAGTTTCATTCTAATACGTTTCTGGGTTCCTTCTTATAAACAGTAGAATTTCTGCTCAGAACTATCAACGGAGAGTTCTCCAAAGCAGTGCTCAAAGCTTTCCTCTCAACTGGCACACTTAATTTTACATCTAATTCGATAATTAGTGAGGGAATTTTGGAAGCACATGGCATTAGACTCTCAATTAGCATAGTGTATTGATATCCTGAAAGAGACTGGCGTTCAACTGATATTAGACAAAGTCCAAAAAAAAACAAGCTATTTTCATCACTTTTATCGAAAGAATGTGATCAGCGATATTCATATATGACAGAAAGCTTTATGAAAGTATTAAGTTTCTTTCTCAGATTTTCATGGGCACATTCGTCCGTAGAAAGTTTTGTAAAAAATCTCAGCTGCCGCTATCAATGAAATGTTTTAATATTAAAACATTGCAATAAAACATCTTAAGTTAAAAGTAAAAAAAATGCTATACATTTCATCTTGGAATCCCAATTTTGGGATTTCATTAACAAAGTTGATATCTTATGTCAAGAAGACTTCGTCAACCAATTACCAAGCAGTGTAGTGTGTGGTTTCTGAAGTTTCGGGCTACTGGGTACAGGTTCGAAGACATGAGTGCTACTTACGACATTAGTTATATCCGTTACGTTAAAGCAGAGGATTTAAATTAAGGATGAGCGAGGTTCACTGTGAGGTCCGTTACACATCAAACCTAAAAAGAATAATCGATAAGTTGTTTTTCATTTGATGTTCGCTACCACTGGTTCGCCTTTCCATCTGTAACAGCAAAATGGTTTTAAAGATGGAATATGCTACAGTAAACTACTAACCATGACATCCTGTAATGTTCCAGTGAAGCACTACCCAGAATGACACCAATAATTTAACACTTTTCATTGTCAGATTTTGGAATTTTAATTGTTTGTAAGATGCATAGTCTGAAAATAAAGATCTTCTGAATTTTTCCTAACAATGAAATAATCAAAGTGCACGAAAAGAACAGCTTATTTATTTCGAGCTGTATTTGGCGACTCTTATACATTTGGTAAATCGATATAAGTCAATCAATTGAAAACCTGTTTAAAAAGATCATGCTTTGGATGTTTTCAAGGTAGCGTAAATAAAAATAATAAATATTAAATTGCTGTACCATTTTCAGAAACATTTATCTGCTTAACATCCAACTAAAAAAAAATAAAATGTATCAATGTTTTTAAAGCTCTCACGAATTTTCTGAATCGAATTTCGTCGTTACACACACAATTCATGGAATTTAAATAAAGCCTTTCAGAAATTTTACGGATTTTTTCTGTGTTTTAAAAATGCATCCTTAAACATCTGAGAGATTTCCTTTCTAGACTTATAAGGTCAAACATATGTTAAGTAGTAGATTCAACATTACGCAGTATGTTGAATTCGTTCAGACCTTCGTGCAGTTAGTTGGAGTTAATAATATCTGTGTACATTTTGGGTAGCAGACGATTAGAGAGATAATTGCTGGTGCGTGTTAAATTTTGAACAAGCTATTATAAATACCTTTTTCTGTGAAAATTCGTTGTTAAATAAGGCAAGAAAGTTCCGATCATTTGTTTCTGAAGTAATCAAAGGCTTTCCCTGTTTACCACTAAAACTGGCTTTTCTTTTGGAACGTTATGGCAACTTCTTTCTGGAAAGTTATTCCAGGAGCATTTCACAACGGAAAAACTGCAGTGCGCGGAAAAGATATATGAGATGAGCGAAGTTTAATCATTTCCTCCAAGTTAAATTAGTTTTCTTAATGAAATCTGCCTCATAAATTCAGTCGCCCTTTGGGAATTTGGTGAACTCGTTCATTAGAACAAAGAGTAGAAGTCAATCAGACCCATTGGTGGCTAGAAATGTATAAAAGATTTTTTGGATAATTGCTGGAACTCAGATGGGTTAATGAAAGTAGACGCTTCACAAGACGAAGCACTCCCACGGTGGCTTCCAAAATCATACTTATCGGGTCCCTTCTTCATTAACGGCGTAGTCTAATCACGACTTTTGATAAAGCCTTTTATATTTGTCCATTCAGCTCTTAACGAGTTTACCGTTTCAACTCTGATGAGAAAGATCAGGATTTTAAACAAGGCATGGTAAATGCTGTTTTAAAATGCATTGACGAATTATGTGCTTTAAATTATGAGCTCAGAAAATTAATCTTTCTAAACCATTAATTAAATTGCTATGCACTAGTACCAAGGAAGATAATGTTCTGAATAGATGAGATACTTACAATCGGAAAAAAATACTTCCTAGGACTTTGAAAAGGTAGTTAATGAAGACGAACCTTTATATTTATTGTGCACGAAATGCAGCTAAAAGTTTTTGACAAAATATGCGTTCTTGTTTTCTGCTCAGAGACAACTTGTTTGAAAAGATCATCGCTTCTAATATTCAGAACGTGTTTAAGCCACAACGCCACACAGAAAATCTGACGAGATTCGCTACATTTCTCAGCACGAAAATAAATAAATAAATAAAAAAAAACTGAGTTCCTTTTACACTCTCTTGGTACGTTTCGAAAGAAACAGCCATATAACCCAGTGGTGGCCCAGGAATACAAAAATATGCTGAAAATCAATGGTTTTCATTTCAAATTTAGTTCTGTTTTCATGTTTGTGGGATTAATGACCACCTGAGCAACTCAATGGGCAGTCAGCAGTCACCAGTCCCTAATTGAGGCCACTAGCTCCAAGAGAGGGCTATTGACGCAAGACAAACACGCCCAATGCCTCATTGGGGATTCGAGCCCGGATTCATCTCGGACGCTTAGAGCACTCCGCCATCTTAAATTCGTTTGAAGTTAATTTGTATCATGACAGATAGTTCTATAATGTATTTCGAATATTTACTGCCATTTCTCGCAGTATAAGCTAAATATCCTTCCTACTAAGATGATATTTGCTATGTTTGGTGTGAGAGCTGTCTTGCTTTAGGCTGACTTTATTTCAGCTGGTTTCTCGTTAAGCTGTCTTTAGTTAGATGTTCTGACGAACTCACATTTGTTGATTTGGGCTAGAGCGTGTGAATTTTGACATTCAGACTATTGATTGTAATCTTGTATTATATCATGCCGCACATTATACCGTAAGTTTCAATCTTCGAAAAGATAAGACATTTAACTCTCTGCACGTTGTGCTGCCGGAGTTCAGGGTGTGGTGGAATATATATGAACGGAATATAAAAATAATTTCTGTTACGAAATTATTTTTTATATTCCGTACATCATTATAGACTGTTCTAGTTACATCGCCTATCAAACGTTTACAATATACACTGTTCACCACGGTTGTATAATTGATAAGTTTTCCTCCTGGGGAAACCTTCAAATGTCCTATTAGAGACACATATTCGCAAGGTCATTTTAATTACATGGTATGAGTAAAAATATTTAAAAAATGATGATTTGTTATGTTGAGTTTATATTGTCGCTCGAGTCCGATTCAGTGGCAGCCACAAAGAGGTGTTGGCTATTACTTCCTAACATGTGATGAAAATAACACTTACGACAATGTCACATGGTACTCACTATCATCAAGTATTCGAGATAAAAATTGATAGTCTTGTACTCATATTGTTAGAGTGTCTCTCTTTCTGAAGGAAGTCCGTTGACAAGTTGTCGCAATCACAATGATTCAGCGGCATGTCCACTATATATCTGTAAGATGTACCTCACACTATTCCGTAAGTCCAGGAGTAGCCGTGTATTTCACATTTTTACAACCGTGGTGAACAGTGTATATTGTAAACCTTTGATAGGCGATGCAATTAGAACAGTCTGTAATGATGTACGGAACATAAAAAATAATTTCGTAACAGAATCACAAAAAAAAAACCCGTCGTATTTCAGGATTGTCCACCACACCTTGAACTCCGGCATTACAACCTGCAGAGAGTTAAATGTCTTATCTTTTCAAAGATTGACACTTACGAGCTTGTGAACGTTTTGAAAAGATCTGACATGTGATCGTCAATGTTATAAATTGAGTGGCCAAATTACAATGACCACTAGACCATTTTATGCAAAGTAACTATCCCTCAGATGCTGCTGACACAAGATGGCTGAATCGGTATAAAAAGGAGGAAACGCTGAAGGCATGGAAAGGCTAATGAAGTGCATTGCGCAAGAAATAATGGGTAAAAGATGAGATCTAACGGACTTTGAACGTGGAATGATCGTGGGTGCTCGAAGCATTGGTGCAAGCATTAGCAAAACGGCTGCACTTATGAAATGTTCAAGTTCAGCGTTTGTTAAAGTTTACAGAGAGTATACCACCAGCTAAAACACCGGATCTGAGTGCAAGACATGTGGCTATAAACGGCTACTGGATGCTCGAGCGGAGCAGAGAGAAGGAAGACTTGTTCAGTCGAACAGACGGGCAACACTACATAAGATTACAGATAATCTGAATCAGGGACCAAGCCTCTCAACGTACAGTTCGCCGCAGATTACATCGCATGGGCTACAGAAGCAGACGGCCTGTCGTATCTGCAGCAAACAACAAAAAGTACCTCCAGTTTTCTCAGGAACAAATCAATTGGGCAGTAAATGAGTGGAAAAAAATAACATAGTTCGACGAATCACGTTTTCAATAACACCATGCAGATGGACAGGTGAGGATATTGAGAAAGCAGCACGGAAACATGGACCCATCTTATATCGTCACTACTCTTCAAGCTAGCGGAGGCAACGTTATGATCAGGGATTTAAATATCGTTTCCGACCATGGCCACCTAGTTTTATTGATGGTTTATCCCAATGGAGACGAATACTTCCAGCAGCACAATGCTCCGTATTAAAGTGCTCACATTGTACGCGAATGTTTTGAAGAGCACCATGGAGACTTTTTCTTGCTACAGCGGCCTTCTCAATCACCGGAGCTCAATCCAATGGAGCAACTGCGGGATGAAGTCGAACGAAGCATCAGAGAGCTGGATTCACTAACATCAAACCATAAATTTTCAAGAACTAGAAAGTGCAATTCATCGCATTTTGGCTAATGTACCCCAAGCCGCTTATCGACAGTTGATATACAAAGACGAATTCAAGCAGTATTGAGGGTAAAAGGGGCTCAACAACGTACTAACGAGGTGGTCATAACAATTTTACCACTCAGTGTATGTTCTGATGTTATTCGAGCTTGATTGAAGAGCAAGTAATGACAGTTTTGTTTAATTAATGTTCAAGTGTCCTTTTTATCTGTGCTAACCTTCATGAAAAGTAAATAGAGTAAGTGCAAGTATTCTTGAAGTAACATTCTCTGTGCTTGATTAAGGACATTAAAGGTTAAGCTATGCCTGGTTTCAACTAGAACGAATCTGCTACGATTGTTCGTCAAGCATCACGTACTGTTGGTTTTCTAGATGAACTGACATTTTCCACATTTATTTAAGTAATTAGAACCAAAGAACACACACAACAAACTGATTCAGTTTTTTATATTTAATAGCGCTGACCATGCAAATGATGTTTAATGGTGCTTTAAATTACAGCACGAATATTTTATTGCATTGGTGCTTTAAATTCCGCTACTGCAAATTCCAAGATCTAGGCAAGGCAAAAAGTCGGAACGATATCTCATTTTCTAAAAGCCGGATTTTGCTTAGTTCTGCTGTGTCTAAACCTTGTTGCAACGCGCTGGCAGGATTTTCGCTAGGTTCATTTGATTTTGTATCCACATGCTTCTTTCGTTCATAGGATCGCCGTATGCTTGAATTTTTTTCTTGTGTCGCATTATTCACGGTAAACCATGGCTTAAGTTGGGCGTGAAAAACCCAGGAGAACACCTGTTTGGATTTTCATGCTATAAGTTAATAATTATACATATACAGCCCTACCGTTGATACCCCGACGTTCCTGATAATGAATTTGATTCCATGCATGCAAACACTACGTCATAGACCTCAACTACAGGCATGCGCAATGGGTTACGATGTTCATTGCCCTTTGGAGTATTTCGGACTCATAACTTCGCCGCCAAAAAGCATAAGTACAGATGCTATAGAATTCGAAACATCAAACCAATTCTGATTTTCTCTGATACGTTTTCTAACGAACACCACTTTTTCGTGCAGTATTATTTTCACATGATGAACAGCTTTCTCGCTGGAAGGAAAGTGTGCATTATTCGTAATTATCTCTTTGGACAAGCACCATTCATACCTGGAAACATTTTGCATATTTCTCCTTTAAAAACAAACACAGTTTTTCCTCTAGGGGCTGTAAAAATATATCATACTTTTCCCGATATCTCCGCCTTTAAGAGTAGGATTTAAAAATATACTTTTTACGATGGAGAGCGTTCATGGTGAAGAATAGTTTGCATATAATTTAAAATTTTCTGTGATTCACAATTGCTCAGCTACAGGTTTAGGCTCATATTGCTGTTTACAACATACTTGTAACCACATCTATGTATTTTAAAACCCGAATGAGAAAAAAATATCAGCTACCGCTTAGAAAACATTTTATTCGTAATTCCTGCCGAATAAAGCACAGTTTTCCTTTTAGGGTCATACATGTACAGATCGTTTTTCATGATATCCCAAATTCTTTTTGCATACGATAGAATTCCTCTCGTGGAATAATTTGCAAGTGTTTTTGAATTTTTTACAATGCGCAGTTCCTACTTTAGGTAGAATTTCCGTTTCAACAGTGTCTCCGCTTCTAAAATGTGTCTAAATATTACTTTTTCCTGTGTACCTTTTGCTATTGTAAAAATTGAAGACGTTTTCTACTTTAAATAATGCAAAGATTTCGCGCTACGATCGTATATGCATTATCTTTATTTTCGTTAACCTGATTCTATTGAATAAATGTAATACAGTCAAAACTCGTTTTAACAAAATCCAATATAACAAAGCACGTTACAACGAAAAAATATCGTGAACTTGGTTGGTTTATTGAATTTATATAAGAAATATAAAACGTTATAACGAAATACAAGGTGTTTGTAAATAAAGTATACAACTGCAGCATGCTATTAAAAAATACGATAGGAAAAAACTTACTTCAAACGTCAAGAGACGTGGCAAGTGTTAAAGGTTGTTAAGTCAGATGATAGATAGCGCCAGGTGTCTCATGTAATGAAAAATCTCGTCAGACACGGAATACAACAGACATGGCTTCCTTAGTGGAAAAAGCAGCGTGTGTGTTTTGGTTTGTGGAGTCAAGATATCTAGTAACAGTTCAGCGTAAATTCAGAACCGAGTAGAAGAGACAGCTGCCGACACGAAGGAACTTCGAACAATGGGTAAATGGATTCAAAGCAACATGATTTAGACAAAGTGATGGGGCCCTTTTTCTTCGCTTAACCAACCGTTACTGGCATAACGTACGTAGACATGTCAAAACAATTCGCAATTCCGCAACTCCAGGATATTCAAAACATCATTTACCAGCAAGATGGAGCACTTCCGCACTGGTCTTTGGATGTACGCAGATCTTCAGACCACCATTGTCCAGGGCGTTGAATTTAACGTGTTGCTCCGACGCCATTCCCACCCCGTTCTCATGATATTATCCCATGCAATTATTTTCTTTGGGGCTTTATTAAGAACATTGTGTACAAGAAAAAGGTTACATCTATCCCTGAGCTCAAAGAACGCATTACTGCAGTTTTCCTCCTTGTTACACTTGACATTCTGCAGCGTACGTGTGTGGAACTGGACTATCGTTTAGACATCCTGCGAGCAACCAACAGAGCACACGTGGACACCTACTGACATTAAAAAAGAAACTTTAACAGTTACCGTGCGTTTTGACATTAAAAGTAAGTTGCTGTTTATTGTTTTTTTTTCAATAGCATACTGAAGTTGTATACTTCATTTATGGACACCCTGTACTTTACAAAGGAAAACACTTATTATAAAGTGAAATTCTTGGGAAATGTGCTCAATCAAAACTTTATACGTAGCGAAAATCTCCCTCTCTTTAAAATTCTAAACGATTTAGATGCCATGGAACGCCAAAAAATAACAAAAGTGACTACCATTTCGCTAACAAACTTTGTCTAAAGAAAATGAGAATTCACCTAATGAAGATGAGATGGAAAATGTAAACGTTTATTTTGATGTTTCTCCAGTAAATGTAATTGAATGTTTACAGAAAGTTGGACACTATTTACATTACCGCGAGGACTTTATTCTGAAGAAATTGTCAGCTATCTAAATGTTATGAATGCTGTTATAACTAAAGACACCATAGGAAAACAAAAACATATTGTACTTACATCGTACTTCAAAACCCAATACATATGTTTGAACTGTTTTACAGTTTGCCGTATGTAAATATGCTTTGCATCAAAATAGAACAAAATAAATACACTGCTTTAAAATTAAAGATATGTAATGCCAATATGTACGAGCATTATTTCGGGAAGGATATGACAGTATTTTGTTAAGATGTATAAAAGAGATAAATTCTTAATAAAGAGGGATAAAAAATATAGTATGTACGTACATACATATAAGAAAAATATGAACAGTATGTAACTTCATACATAAAAATTAATTAACGCTTATGTTTCATTACTACGTTAGCAAAAACATTCCATTAAAATAGATTACCTTTGCTTGTTTCTATGGGCACTATTTCGCAATTGCAACGTTGCAGTTTTATGCATAATGAAAATATCTGTAGTACGTACTAACCCTTTAGGGAAATTTCGTAATAATGTTTTAACAGAAATACGTTATTACAATTTATTTTCGGTACCCCTTGAATTTCGTTATAACGAGTTTCGACTGGATTTTATTAATCCTGTTATATTTGCATAGCATTGGCGATGAAAAATATTCTGCGCATACGTTTTTCTTTTTCATAATGCATGTTTCCGATTCTAGAGGGCGCTTCTGTATACTTTCATTGGAAAGAGTGTAATCATCGGATGGGAAAAATATTTTTTGGAAGGATATCTTTCATTATAAAAAATATTTCGCCTTTATTTTTATTCTTAAATAACGCACAATTTTCTCGCTAAGGGTTTGATGTTATATTGCGTTTTCGCATACCTGTGCATCGAATTGTTGGATTTGAAATTTTTCTTTGCCTCCTATATGTAACGATATGAGGTATATTTTATCAAATTTATTATTTTTAACTTATTCTTCTGCAGCTAGTGGTCGTATATTGCTTTTCCTGCATGAAAATGTTTTACTGATCGCCTGAACTCCTTTTTGTTCTTGATTCCAGTCACTACGAAAACCAATGCGAACATTCATTATTACAGTCAACGTCGAAAATGCATATTCGTTATCATTGATTTTCTGCTTTCCCAGAATCCGCTTTTAAAAATACCTTTCTTGTTGGAAGTGATTCGAATTCGTGCTTACTTCAAACAAACATACGGCGTTTTCGTTGTCTTTCGTTATACAAATAGCACCGTTTAACGCTTCACCATCTAACGGAGTGAAAATAGCAACACTGTACAAAAAAATTAAGCTTCTAATAACGGCGAAAGAACTGGGGACGTTTTCTATTCAATTCGCGTTTCTGACGTCGTACAATCTAAAAATATTTCAAAAATAATTTGAAACAAAGTTCTATAGCCCGTTAAGAATAAGAAGAGATTTCATCATAGGGAACGAAGATTTCGTTGTCATACAGTAATACAGGGTGCACCACTTCGAATTTCGTGTGAACTCCACGCGGATGTAGCACACTTTTACATCCGATTTAATCTTGCGTTCTTACAAATGAGTCGCATTGTAAATAATAGAGAGTATACATTCTCTTAAGAATACAAATACGTACTCGACAGTTTAATGAATACAAGCTTCAGATGAAAATACACAGAGAGAGACCATAAAGACGCCATTCAGAGGATGATGTCGAATGGGCAAGAGTTGACTGAGGCCCTGATTCGTCGCATGGAATTTTCATATTCCTTTCCTTAAATATCTAACTTGGATTTAATTAGCTAAAACTGGTGTAATAATGTGCTTTCATGTATTCCTATGTTTTTGCTGCTTTGAACTTGTTATGACGTCCCATCTCCAACACTCTATTGTACGTGATGGTTTTCCAAGCACTAAGACAGGTAACTCCATGTGGTTCGATTAATACTTCCCGAGTTACCAATGCGATTAATTGGGTACCATATAGGTCGCTATCTTTGTACATAACTTTCTAATGTGTGGTAAAATGTCGAGATTCGGTAACTCACACGTGACTCAACAGATGTTACATTATGCCTGCTAGAGCATCAGTAACGACTGTCTAGGACACTTACCAACTTTGTGTGGCTGAGATTGCTTTGCGTTAAACTGGGGAGATTTCCCTACGGATTTTCCACATTTTATAATGAGAGATGCCACACCGTTAAACATCTTGTGGTAGGCTGCACTCAAAAGTGGCGTTACAATATGGGCACCATTTTCTGAGAAAATACACCATTGTGTGGTGCAAACAAAACCTAACAACATAATGCAACGTTGCAGAATAATGTGGTGCAACCTTGTACCATAACGGGGTGCAAAGTTGCGCTATGGGTTTGGGCCTATTTTGCACCACAGAATGGCGTATCTTTTCTGAGAAAGTGGTGCAGCTGGCTTAGCACAACTTTCTGGTGCAACCTACCACAAAATGTTTAACAGTTATAACGAAGTAAATTTCTCCGTCATTTTTATCCGCGCCGGGGTTCGAACCCGGGTCCACTCATTCCGGAATAAGTTGCTCTACCAATTAAGCTACGCGGACATTGATTCTAATTGCTATCTGCCTTTATGTCGTGTGCGTCCTTCTGGCAGGTACGTCACATCTCCTGGTACGTTACATCATCTCCCCCTTATTTTTCTTTTTCGAAGTGCTGCTCATATTTTTCCTATCTCGCGGTGTGGAAATAACATCACACCAATGCGAGATTTTGAACGGTCGGGTCATCCGGATAGTTCGGGCGCCATTATAACGAAGTAAATTTCTCCGTCATTTTTGGTCTACGCCGGGATTCGAACCCGGGTCCACTCATTCCGGAATAAGTTGCTCTACCAATTAAGCTACGCGGACATTGATTCTAATTGCTATCTGCCTTTATGTCGTGTGCGTCCTTCTGGCAGGTACGTCACATCTCCTGGTACGTTACACAGTGTAAGACTCCATCAAAGCATAATGTGTAATGGTTAAAATAATCATAGCGAAAATAAGATGTAAAAAAAGACAATAAGATGTGTGATCATCTTAGACCTACCGTAGTAATGGAAGACATAAGGGAGACTTCGAAAACGTTTAGGAAATTAATTTTGATAAGAAATGAAGAAAACATCGGCATGAAACGATTATAAAAAGCTTATGTGACTGAATTAAAAGAAATCACAGTTCACTGGGTGGATTCATGCTTTAGGTTGAAAGGAAATGCCAAAGCAAGATACGTGTTGTTCAGTACAGAAATGCTTTTACAGAAAAGTCTGTTGGACGACTAAAGGATTTTCCAAACTGACGAGAAATACAGCTCACACAGTATTAAGTACTTCTGTTGTTTTAAAGCAGCAGGGAGTCATCACTTGAGAGCTGGATTGATTCTTTCTCAAGATGTGATGCTTTAGCTCATTTACATGGAAAACGTAATACATACAACTTCCACTAAGAAATGGGGACAAACTTCATACGTAATGATACACATTCAAATGAAGGACATGGATATTTTGGCAATGTGCAGCCTAATCTCGAAAATCCAAAAAGATTAGGAAATGAAAGAAGAAAATTATTTTCCAGTTTTTTAAAGCGTCAAGCATCGTCTAAATTTCCTGGACTTAAAATCGCGTTAAACAGCAAGTAACTCACAGATCAAACAGAAGTCATCACTCTTTCCACGCTTATAAGTGAGTCTCGGAAAAATTCTCATTGGCCGCCACCGTGAATCGAACCCAGGGTCTTCCAGTTACGCGCCGGACATGCTACCACTGCACCACAGCGGCCTCTAATTCTCCAGAATCACATACGACGAACTGCCAAACCACATGGCAGATTGCGTCTTGGAGCGTCCTGCACAATGCTGGGGAAGACTCTGGGTTTGATTCCCGGTGGCGGCCAATGATAATTTTTCCGGCTCTCTTATATACGTAAAAAGAGCGATGACTTCTGTTTGATGTTCCTAATCCACGTCAATTTTGTATTAATAACTCACAGATACTGTATTCGGCACCCAAATTTGCAGGCAGACTTTATACATTTTAGGAATTTTTTCTTGTTCTTGAACTCCTTGACTGTTTGCGTTTACCACCCACTGTCAGTAAAAGATGCCTCATATCGCACACGTCATTTACCTAAATCATGCTTGAGGTTGGTTGAAAGAAGTGACATATGTATTTATCTAGAGAAACTATTGCAAATACCGCTATTTGATTGAATGTGTTGTCGCATTATATACTTAATTTCTTGCTTTGTTTAACCATCACCTCTTTGTTGAGTTTCGGTTTTTGAATGACTTTAAAAGTGAAAAAAACCTTTGCATCGGAACTGAGAATATTTGGTACACTTAAGCTTCCTGTGCACACTTATGTTGCAACGGTTACCATGAGTTTTAAGGGCAAAGTTACCAATGATTAGTTTGCTTAGTGCAAAAACGTTAGCGGTATATGACGTTTTTTTCATAAGAACTTTCACCCCTTCTCAGTAGTGATAATTTGAACATCCATTTTCCACCCTCACCATCTCTTATACGATAGAGTATAACTTGCCTAACGCAGGTGCGCTTTTCTGAAATCAAAATCGCTGGCTAAATACCCACTCTGTTCTTTCATTGTACCAATATTCCTTTTTGGGAATAAGTTCGCGATCACAAATTTTATACATAGACACAACATCTAAAAGGTTTATTGACGAAAATGAAAGATCAGAAAAATGATTTTAAATATAAAATGAATTGCAATGCAATAGATACGTCACGAATTAAAGAGTAAATTTACATGATGCAATCTTGAACATACCAGTGAGAGTCAAAAGACTGTCTCGTTTTCAGCTACACATAATATTGGGCCTGACTCCTGAGCCAAACGGGCGCCAGAGTCGACTGGGTATGACGTGGAACACACAAGTCGAATGACGTGCATTTCGCACGGAGCACCTTAACGCAATCAGGTGAGTCGATGATGGAGGTCGATAGTCGTGCTGTTCGGGTGCTCTTTCGCCATTATTGAGAAAATGGTTAAACGTGGAATCAACAGGGAGAGAAATTTGTGCAGTTGAAAGCAAGGAGAAAATGGACAAAAGTGCCGCATGAAAATGGTTCCGGCGTTTCAAAGCTTTGAACACCAGTCTCGAAGACAAGTCGGGGTCAGGACGTCGAACGACCACCAACACTGACACCCTGGTCAAAGTTGTGACAGTGAGTCCCGATACCAGTACACGACAATTGGCAGCTGACGTGGGGTCTTTCAAATCCACCATCGTTCGCCATCTGCACCAGCTTGAATTCTCCTCCAGGAGCTTTTGAATAGTTCCCCATGCATTGACATCCTAGCAGGTGAAACAACGTGTCGCTCTCTGTTACAGATTGTTGCCAAATCCACAGGACGATGGCTTTTGGCATCGTTTCATCACAGGTTATGAAAGGTGGATATCCCTACGCTATTATACCACTGGTAACCAGTGGGTGAGGATACGCCAGGAAGCACAGCCAGTGGTGCGAAGGCTTATTTCCATCAGTGGTGGATGCGGAATCTTGCATCACAGAGTTTCTGTCCTGGAAACCTACTGAGTGCTACCGCAGTAGGATCATGGCTGTGGTGTAACGTTGGCAGAGGATTATAGAAAACAGTGGCTTGTTCTTTTGCAGAATCAGTTGAGCGTGGATGGCTTCTTGCATCATTAAAAGTTTAGCTGCACACGGGACTAACTTTTAACTCACCCTGGTAATGGTATGAAAAAGGAAATCAGAAACATTGGCTAGAAGCTGGGATAAATTGAAGCACGTCTACTTTCCTTGGGTAACATACACTCTTTGCCAAAACACCAAGCACAGCGAGAAAGTCGTTCGATCCTCATGAAACTCCGCATGCAAGTACCTCAGGGACGAATACGCAAATGATTAAAAAATAACGACCGATGACTAAATAGTGGCCCACCACAACGCATGGGAACCAAGCATTAAGCAGGGTGTACCAAGAGCAAGGTTCGCACGCAGAGACAATTGTCACAGCTGATTGCGGTTGCATTAACATCCACAGACTGTGGGAATGCCTCGACGTCGAATCCGTGCACAATATGAGCAGCTGAGCGAGTCTGAGAAAGGACGTATAACTGAGAAGAAAGACGCCTGTTGATCAAGTCGTTGTATCACCAGGCATTGGGGACGGAGCGACACGGCAATCCGACGATGTTTGCTTCAATGGGTCGAAAAGGGCACAAGCCAGCAGCACGGGGGCGGTCGATGGCCGAGGGCTACGACAGAACGCGAGGATCGTACGATTATGAGAGTCACCCGAACAGAACCAAATTCGTCGCTCTCAACCATCCGTAGCCAAGTTGTGTCGCCTACAAATACGGAAGTGGCCATCCGGACCGGTGGCGGACGAATTTCGGCATGGGAACCTCATTCAAGGAGGCCTCTTCACCGCCAACCACTGATCAGCAGCACCACAGGTAGAGGTTGCAGTAGTGTCAGGCCCGATCAACGTGGATAGTGTCCAGTGTCGTCGTGTTGTCTTCCGTGATGTGTCACGGTTTCCACTTGGCGCAGATGACCAGCGTTTCCACTTGGCGCGGTTTCCACTTAGCGCAGATGTCTGGAGACCAGCCGGTCAAGGCACGGATGCTGCCTTTGCCATGGAACTGCCCACGCTTCGCACACCGATAGTGGCTGTCTGAGGAGTTATTTCCTACGATAGTTGGACACCCTTGGTTGTCCTCCGCACCACCCTCACGGCTCAACAGTACGTCGACGACATTTTACGACCTGTGATGTTGCCATCCCTGTCACAGCATCACCGAACAATTTTTAACAGGATATTGCTCGTCCACACACGATACGGCACGGCTCTCTCAGGCCAGCCTCGGTAATGTCGATACCCTTCCATTGCCCTGCCCAATCACCCGATCTCTCACCGATAGAACATGTTTGGTACATAATAGGACGAAACCTACGCATATCCCGAAATGTCGGCGAACTGGCCCGCAGTTTGGACACCATGTGGCATGCAGTACCGTATCCGTGAATACTATGCGTCTATGCTACACCGGGTAACCGCTTTTATCAGAGGCAGAAGTGGCGCTACAACGTACTTACTTGTTACATTCGTGTATCTGATCTGAATGAATGGCTTAACTGCTCTGGAATTGCAATTATTTCTATTCCGATACATGTGCATTGCACATACCATTTTTCATCTGGATTGGATGATTCCTGTTGGGTGCTTCGTTTTTTTGTTTGTTTTTTTGCGTCTTGAAAAATTGATGTCGTCATCATTTCTCCAGAAATACAAAGCGTCGAAAACAAATGAAGAAAAAAAACAGGTGTTTTGTTTGAACAAACTAAGTGCCAAAATTTGAAATTGCATAGAATAACTGGCTTCCTGCTTAGTTTACCAAACTGGGCAAAATCAGTAAAGAAAACTGATAATTATTACCCAGGGAAAATATTACTTTTTAGAAAAAGTATGGACTTCTTTTCTGCAGTGAATGCAAGTATTAATGCATCCGGCCAAATCCAAGTTTCTAAAAAAGTGTTGTGCTTTCCCTATTGGCAAACTGTTAACTAGGACCTGTAACTGATGGGAAATCGATACTTATCACAAAAAAGTAAAATATTGTTTCAAAATGAAATAAAAAGCACTTATTATTTCTTAAGGAACTGAATAAAAAACAATGTCTTAGCTAAAGCAACGAAAAACGAAACCAAGCTAAGGGGATAGAAAAAACTATCCCCTTATAGAGAAAAAAACAACTAGAAATATGATCAGGAGGAGACTTAAAAGATGAACGAAATCCGGAGTTTCTTACGTTCGTCTTCGTCGAGATTACAAAATTAAAAGAAGTGAATTTTGTAAAGAATACACAGCTTTAAAAATACCTGGGAATATGAGAAGCGCAAACTGCTAACAAAGCGACAATTTGTCTAGAAACTCGGAAGCACTTTGCACTATAACATTAGTTGTCTCATCATAAAAGAAGAAACCGACTTACCTTTTGCTTTCGGTTTGAAACGCTGTCTGTTCAGGAAAGCAGATGGAGAATTATGGTTACATCACCACGAGCCACTAAGACAAAAGAACATTTTTTCTATTGAGACCCGACTTGAAAGTCCCAGGTTCTACATGGCTTGATATCAGTGTCCTTTCGGTGAAAGACGGATCCACGAAATACAATATTCGCTACTTTTGCGCCACTACAGTCAACGGCTTCCAAAAAGTACGATCGCCTCATACTTAATAATCAATACTTTCGTAATGAGATTAACAAACGCACTTATCTGTTCACTGAGTAGTGGTTTACGTGAAAATGTAAAATTTATGCATGTAAAAAATTCTTTGCCAAGCTGAAGATCATCAGCGTACTCCAAATTCAGGTGACTCAAACCAATGAATAAGTTTTTCTTTAACTGACAAATTCAGCACTTTTTGTGCATAAGATTGCTCTCAAAATATTTCGCAAGTAATAGGTGATAGTGACTTTTCGATGGTTCCTCGCAATTAAAAAGAACAATACTGAGGATTCTAAATAAAGACTGACTTCAGCTCAACATGGAGGTAATCTGCCGTATGTAGCGCAAGGGAAGTAATCTTCAAAACGATGTATTTTATTATGAGTAATGAAGCTGCTGATCCACTTGTATTCTGGGAATAATTCTTAAACAGTGTTACCTCCTTATGAGCAGAAACTTAAGGTTGTCCACCGCGATGGAGGAATGGTCAGAGGAGCAGGTTTCTGGTTAATCGGCTGGATGAAGTATGGTAGTGCGTGTTCGCTACTGTGCTGATCTTGTCCCCTCTTTGGAATCAGTGACCCCAAATTACAGACTGGCGACTACAAGTGGACGTAGATGCTCACTGTAATCATTAAACCAAGAATAAAACAATAGACAAATTTAAAGCAGTAGCTGTTATCGTGTTCCTTAGAAGCCTCATGGAAAGGAAACACTATGTATACTGTGAGGAGACTTACTTGAGTGCGGATGGGAGTAATTTAAAACCCAATTTTCGGAGCAGCAAACTGAGCTGTGGCATTTTCTCCAAGAATTTGCCTCATTTCATCAGATTCAAGCTCAACAATAACTTTCAAAAGAAAACACTATTTCATACGACAGGAAACTTCAGTGATAATCAATAACTCCCAAATCCCTTTCTTTTATCTACAGTGGTTTCGAAACAAAATCTTCCAACTACGAAGCAGCTGTTCTCCCAAATGAACTACGTTGGCAGGCATTTAGCTGTTTCATAGTTCATTTGACTCATACGTCACACAGAGTTTTTAAAGACTTATGTCATTACTTTCCTGAGCCTTTTTTTACGCACGGTCAGTCATATGTTGCTTTTCTTATGAGACAAGCAATTTATTTCACGTTAGGCAGTATCTGAAAGCCCCTTATTAATATAGACGACTGCCCATTAAAATAAAACTGATTAATAAGCAGCAGATATAAACCGCAGTATGTTGCTATTTTGATAAAAATCTTTAAACATTACTAGGACGGCGTTGATGCGCAATTTAGAGCTAACTGTGATATAAACAATAAGAGATAATGAGTATACAACTGTTCTTCCTGGGTGTTCAAACAAAATTAGTCAATTGAGAGTTCAACAGCTGTAGAAATAAGGTTATCTGCCAAATGCGGTGTAATCCAGAAATGCATAAGTTGTTGTTGGTTTACAAACAGAAAATGAAAATTGAGCTTTGCAATTCGGTTGCAAAAGCTCCTGCTGTAGGCGTAGCGCGGAAGTTATAAGATGGGAATGTAAAGGAATGGATATTACTACAAAAGAAAAGCCCTTGTTAGGAACAAAGTATTTTATATTTCCCTACGCTTCAAAAGGAAACCGAAAGTCAGCTTAAGTGTGTTGCAGTAAAATATGAGTTCTATATGTATTGTTTGGATGAGCAACTGCGGATTTTTTGCAAATCTAAGTGTAGGATGGTTCCCGTACAGAACATGCTTAATTCCAGTAGGAGGATCGTCAAGGTGCTGAAGGACTCAAGCAGGAATCGATGTACAAAGGGTAACAGTTAGACAGCAGGTCCTTGTTCGGTGTAACTTCCTCATTATGTTCATTTGTAGTTGACCAAGCGTTACTGAACTGGTTGGTAATATTTACATGGTTTTTGTTGTATTGTAAATGACCACCGCGGCTGTCCAATATTGAAAACAGATGGCCGTCCTTAATTGAGAGTCACTGGCTCTAGCCAGCAGCTTCGTAGAAGTGGCACACCATCAGATAAATGATGACACGTGTGATGGTCATGAATCAGTGTTATCCTTGTTCTTCAGGTGGGAAAGGAAAAGAACTTCAGCGAGTTTGAGAAATACAAAATCGCACTGGCCAGACGACGTGGTCAGAGCATTTCCGAAGCGACAAAACTTGTGTGATGCTCATGGTCAGCCGTGGTTACTACGTTCAAAAAGTGATCCGAGGAGAGAAACCACGTACCATAGGTAAGATGTGGGCTGACCACAGTGCATCGATACTAGAGGTGAGAGATGCCGTATGCCATATGATACTAGCCAGCAAAAGGGCACAACTAGCCAGTAATTTGGTTGTTGGTAACGGCAGTAATGTGTCACAACACACATTACATCGAATTCTGCTGGAAATCTGGAAATAGCGCTGTGTAGACGCAGACCACTCGAACCTTGGTTCGCCGTCGAAAGTGTCTACAATGGCGACACGAGCATCAAAACTGCACTTTAATTGATTGGAAGACGGCAGTCTGCTCAGAGGAATCTCGTTTCCTGTTGCCCCATGTGGACGGCCGGGTACGTGTGCATTGTTTACCTGGAGAACTATTGGCATCAGGATACGCCGTGAGATGAAAACAACCCAGTGACAACGGTATTCTCCTCTAGTAGTGCTTCTTTCACTAGGATAATGCGTGAAAACACATCCGATGACGGAGATCGAACCCGCATCCTTCGGCTTCGGAGCGGAATGCTCTACCAGTTAAGCTACACGGATGAAATTTACCGCTGTAACTTTTCCACCTTGATATATGCTTCACCTCTGTAGAACGTCATATCATCTCCCTCGTAATGTTTGTTTTCGAAGCGAAGAAGGAATCCTCATTAATTCCATACGATGTGTAAATCCGACATCATACATTTTTCGAAGAACCCAATGACCAGTAGATTCCTTTCCACAATCGGGCGCCAATGAGAATTTTACAAATTTGCCGGTGACGGGTATCAAACCAGCTTTTCTCTGCGCCGGAGACGAATACTTCATGATTAAGTTTCTTCGTTGGAATTTACCTCTGCATCCTATGTGCTTCAACTCTGTAGTACGCCATAAATGCGCCATACCACAATGCTCGGATTGTCCAAGAATGGCCCGTAGAATATAAGAAATACTTTCATGTAATGCCCTGAAGTCCAAAGTCCCCCGACATCAATCCAATCGAGCATCTGTGGCTTGTGTTGGAGCAGCAAATCCGATCTATGGTGGCTCAGCTACGCAACTTACAAGAGTTAAAGGATGTTCTGGTAACGTTTGAGCACCTGATACCAAGAGACACCATCAGAAATCGTGTAGCATCAATGCCTTGCTAAGTACGAGGTGTTTCAGTGGCACGTGGAGGACCAACACCTTTTACACTGAAAAGAAATTTAATTAGAGATACTTGTCTAGTAACCTGTAGCATCACCTTTCGCCCTGAGGACGACGGCGATTCGTCTCGGTATGGACGCCACAAGACACCGGAAGCGTTGAGAAGCCATACGGTTCCACAACCCCTTAACAAGCTCTCACTTCACGAAGGTTTGATGGAGGAGGGTCAGAGCCTCGAACATCTCGCTCGATGGCATCCCAGATGTGCTCGATGGGATTGAAGGTCTGGTGATCTAGCGGGCCAAGGAAGCGAGGTCAAGTCGGTGGAGTGTTCATCCAACCATTCGGATGCAATTCAGGAGCGATGGCACGGGGCATTGTCTGTTGCAGGATGAGGTTCCCAGTGGGATGTTGAAGACGCACAAACGGGAGCAAATGGTCATCCAGGATATCTCGGTAACGTTGACCTGTGAGGGACGATGTCACACGTACCAGGGGTCCCATTTAAGTCCACGTAAACAGTCCCCAGACGAGAATGCCACCCCCACCATCTTGAAGAGTACCCTGCTGGCAAGAAGGATCCATCGCTTCATGTAGTTTGCGCAGTACTCGTATCCTGCCATCCGCATGTACCAACGTGAATCTCGACTCATCAGTCCAGGTAACATTTTTCCACATGTCTAGGGTCCAGTGGCGATATTCCCGCGCTCATGCTGATCTTTGCACCCTATGATGTGCGGTCAGCAGCGGTACCATCGTGTGACGATGGCTTCCGTACCCCATAGCAAGAAGATGGTTCTGGATGGTGTGGATGCTTACACGTTTTTGTGCACCAGTCTTAAATTGCCGAGTGATTTCTTGCACTGTGGCCCTTCTATCCGGTGTTACAAAGCGAGCTAGCCGACGATGACCCCGCTCATCCACACGCTGTTGTCCACGGCAGTTGGCCCTTGCAGGGATGGTTTTACAGGATTCGATGAACTCACGGTGCACCCGTGACACAGTGGCTTGTGAAAATCCCAGTGCCTGCTCGACTTCCGAGATGGAGTGACCCATTCGTCGGGCCCCGAGAACTTGCCCACGATCAAATGCGCTTAGATCCTTCGTCTTACCAATACTGCTTCCGACTCTTACTGATTGTCGTCGCATCATTCCTTGTATTGTCGGATGGCTGCATACGTCATGTCGCTTCTGTTTACAGGGCCGCCCACAGCGCCACATTTGCATAACGCCAGCTGTCTCTAATTCAATTGCTCTTCAGTGTATTAGGCAGGTGGTCATAATGTTTTGGCTCTTCGGTGGACTTCTTTCACTCGTTGTTCGTTTACTATCAGAACAAACAGCTGTTGGAACCACAGAATTACCAATCACTTGTGAAAACACAAATTATTTCGTGACGGGGATCGAAGTCGCGCTCTCCTCACTCTTGTGTAAGTTGCTCTCCCAACTAAGATACACGGACGTAATGTACCGCTGTAGATGTGTCGTCTTGACACTTCTGTAGAACATGATATACTCGCAAAACAGACAATAATAAAGATAGTCCAATCTGAATGCACGCTGTTCTATCATATTTGCTGTATAGCATGTTTACGATCAGCATGTAATCATGCCAAACGCATACGCAAAAAGAGAGTGACATGCCGGAAGCTTTGAAGCCGGATAGAAGCTTGAGTCAGCATACTTTTCTCCGTATTCCAATGCACATTGCGCCGACAGAACTACATAGACTGCATGAATTGGTTCTGTAGTCTCTGCAAACTCTTTGACGAGAACCACAACTTTAGGAAAAGCATTAAAAGAAACATGAAGAGGAAATGGAGTTTTAGAAATAGAAGTAACATGAAAAGTAGTTTTTTTTTGTTTTTGAAGAATTAACGACATGCAGCACTTATGGACGAGAGGCAATACTTAATTTTAAAAACTGCATCAGGTGGTGAGAATTGGAAATCATTTAATCTACAGAAAAATGAAAATGAAGTAACATCAGTGCTTACATAAATTTATATAGGAAGCCACATGTATATTTTTCGAGGCTTCATGTTCGTCAAGTCACCTGCTCCGGAATTTGGGACCCCTACCTCAGACATAAGACTACCAACTCCAACACAAAGCTGATTATTTTATAAACTACGGCGAGGTTCAGTAACCGCAGTTGAATACGACTGAATTTCTTAACAGGTTGTTGAAGCGAAGTTAATTTTTTACGAAATGCAGCTGAACATAAATCAGTTTGTTAGGCTACCTATGGATGAAATACGACAATCTATGTAATTCTAATGCAAAGTCACTGCGAGCTGTGAGGTAGCTACTGCCAAGGTGCATCCGGCTATTGCGAAGATAAGGAACTCTTTCGATAATATTTCATGGACTCCGACACGCATTCCAAATGGGAACCGAGAAGCTGCAATTTTTATACGCCAAATTCGATGTACTGTGCAATGAAGGCAAAAGTGGATATGAAAGGAAGAGTGTATTCCAATGCCTGTTTATTCTATATTTTTAAGCGCGACAAAGACACAACCTGATATTTGGATGCACAGTGCACGATGAGAAATTGTACAAACACAACCAGATGGAAACAAAAGAAAAATATTTCAGTTATACGCATACCAGCCACTGAATTAGAAACTTTTATTCAATACCGGGTTGGGCCTCCTTTGGCCTGAATTACAGCACGTATGCGGTTTGGCATAGATTTCACAAGATGTTGGAGTGCATCTATGTCTTCAGCATACCAGGCGTTCACAAGACAGTCCTTTAACTGGCTCACATTTGACAGAAGAGAACTTTGCTCCCGGATATGTTTTTCTAACATTTCCCATATATTCTCAATCGGTTCTAGATATGGGCTTTGTCGTGGCCAGAGACGATAGTGGAAATCGCTGTCATGCTCGCTGAACCTATTCTGAATACGTCTTGCACTATGGACAGTAGTATTGTCTTTCGTGGAACATTGGTCACCTGCTGAATAAAAATTCAACATTGAAGGATGGACTTAATCGGTAACAATGTTCAGATAATCCTTGAAGGACATCCGACTTTCCAGCAATATTAGGGGACACGTTCCGTATCAACAGAATGTGTGCCTCATCAGGAAACCACCTCCAAAATCTTGAGGTGTGTTTACAAAGCAAACTGGGACCATTGCTTCATCGAGCTCCCGCCAAACTCTCAGCCTACACCACTGTAGACAAACTTTCTAGTTCTTCGCAGAAATCCGAAATCCGTGGTTTCCGTATAGGCATGCGACTATCAATACCGATCCTCTTCAAATCCCTGCTCATAGTTCTCTGAGGTATGGGTCGAAAACAGCCTTCATTGAAAAGTTTGGTAAATTTCTGCACACTGAAAGTCCCGTTTCCCCATATAAGACTGGGCAGACGACGGCGATTTTGTTCCTGACATATTGTCGTCGCGCCGCGGTTACGACTCTTAGACAGACAATGTAGGTTATTTTTTCATTGATTAAAGACTCGGGATATTTCAGCCTTTGAGAAACCAGTCAGTTCTCAAAATCGTCGCTCCAGCTAGACGGGAACCTACAATAAGCCCTTTATCGAACTCCAAAAGATCATTCGTTTTTCCCATTGTGATCAGCATTACTGACGAGAAGCAGTCTTAAGTAGTGGCCTAGATCACGTAGTGACGCACGTGACCAGGTATTTTGCATATACGCTGGGTGAATGACGTTTACGTACACCTGCCTAAATGTTTTTAATTCAGTGGTCGTTGTGTATATGATAAACGATTAAGAATAATTAGCATAGTGGTGCAGAGGTCTAAAGTGGTCTAAACGCGTGCTACTCATTATTCTTCTGAGATGAGCCCGGGGCCGAGTCCCGGATGAGGCATAGGTGGTGTGCTTTTGCTACTGCTCTAACTCTCTTCCCGTCCTGGAACCAGTCACCCAAATTAAGGACGGAAGACAGCTTTATGGTCCTTAAAGTCACTCTTAGTGGTCGCTAAATCCCTAAAAGATAAATGTTCAACATTTTAGAATGTTTGTTTGAGATGTACCTTCAAAGATAAAACACGTACTTCGGAACACAAACTCACCTTCATTCATCTGCTAATAAGGTTGATTCTTGTGGAACAGTCAGAAAAATGATAAAGATTAAGTAATTTAAATTCAAAGGATAAAATTACACTTGTATATTCATACTCACCTTCTCTAAACACTTATTAAAAGTTATTTTCATGGAACATTTAGAACGACTATAAATTTCAATTAGAAGTACTTTCAAATGTGAAAAGCACAGCTGTTAATTCAAACTCACCTTGAATCATCAGAAATGGAAGTTTAAGAAGCTCATTCAGACGAAATAACTTCCTTTTTACTACAAATTAATTTCCGATTATTAGCTGTTAAGGTTAGTTAGTATTAAACACTCAGGACAAATTTTAGTTAAGAGGTACAATCAAAGATGTGCCAAACAGCAAAACTGTGAATCCATTCTTACCTTTTGTAATCAGGTTTTCCACGAAGCTTCCAGAAGCTAGATATCTTAAATTTCGATGAGTCAGAGAGCTAGTGATCTTAAACAGATCTTTTAACAATACACAGAGCGGTAAAGGAAAAGGAATGCGAAAGACATTTCTTGCAGATATTTTCCTATTCTTTTCTTTCTCTTTTGCCTTGTCGAAGCGTTAATCACCGTAAAAAACGGGCCGTATTCTCCGAAATTCAACGTAGCTCTATAACAAGAAATAATTTCGGAAGACTTATGAGTTATATTGCCGTTAGTAAGTCTTCTCTCACGTAAATGAAGAGACCGAAAAAAATGGTTCCAAACATGCGTCTGCATAAATTATGAAAACTTTTAAATACACTCATCATGTGTGAGTAACTCACGAAAATCACAATGTGAATACACTTTAACAAGTCTTGAGAATTGGGAAGTAGGGTTTACATTTTGATTTATTGCCATTATACCGTATTTTACAGTGCTGGGATGAGTGACTCTTCGGTTTTCCAAGTAAATGTGATTTCCCTAAAATTAAAGTTAGAGTAAGAGCCCATCAGAAATATGTATTATATACTAAGTCGGTTCCTCAGATAACAGTTTTTTTAAAACCAAGATGTGGCTAGAAATTTGGATTAATTAGGTAATCGTAACACTTGAGTTTAATTTGAAGTTTACATTCTTGCTTGATTGGCAATATCTCGTAATTACGAAACAGTCTGGGGGTACAGGGTTTCAAGTTTATTTCTAGACGTCCAGAATTTACTATAATATAACTTTGATTAACGCAAATAAGCATAAAATCTTGTTTTTCATTAAATACTCTATTTTTGAAGTCTTAGAATCACATTTGCATAAATGGGATTCACATGCATAGTTTAGTATTGTTTAGATGGAGATTGCTGCAGTGAATAACTAAGGGATAGACTGACATCGGAAAACAACTCTCACAAACACATAATACATTCATGGAACACTAGAGAGCTAGTTTAATCACTTTTAGAAAGTTCCAACATATGTAACACAGATTGTGAGTTAGTTTCACGACAAAAACGATTAAAACTTAATCGCTTGAAAGCATCAGTAATCTGCTGCTACAGAAATCAGTATTTTACTTAAATGGATGTTAAAAATACTAAGACATTGAAGTACCTTTTGAAACTATAACATCTGTTTTTCGAAATTGATGCCCTGCATCATGAAATGATTCCATCACTTAGCCACTGCATGAAACAGACTTATAAAACATTTACGGGAAAGCATGTGAACACATGAAATGATCTTTTAGCTTAGAAACGTGCTTTCCTGGTGGCTCAGGGGTCTAAACGCCAGTTTCAAGCGGTTCCTTTGAGTGGACCCGGACTCGAGTAAAAGATGAAGCATGGGTGGTGTGGCTGTCTTATGGCACTGGACCCTTCCTGAAACCGGTATGAGAAAAAAATGTCTATAGAAATACTGCCCACAGAAAAAACGCCCACGGAAAAAATGCCCACAAAAATGCCCACTTCTCGAAAACAGGAAAAAATGCGCACATCATGAAAATAGGAACATACAGCTGCTGTTGATTGATGTTTTCTTACGTCTGTTAGAATCATGTTTTATTTTTCTTAATTTCATGATGAACATTCCTAATTTCCACAAAGCAATCGACAAAACTAGTCAGAACATTTCCCCTGCTCAACCACATAACGTTGCCTAGAATTACAAGGACATCGTATAGTGCGTTCCCAAAATGGCAGAAGAAGCTCATTGTTAGAAGAAACAGAACAATATTAACATGTGTAAACATGGAATAATATTATCAAGAATCAGTAACGCATTGAACCTGAAATGCTTACAGATACCCTAGGACTTTTCGGGTGCGTTCTCCCACCCGTATTAACTGATGCAATGCTTTGTTTATGTGACGGGTGTTTTTTTGATTTTACACGTGTCAAAGATTCAGCTGGTACCTTAATTAAAGTTGCTTCCCCTGTAATAAATCCCTAACTAAATAGAATTGCCTCAGACGTAGTTCGTGGATGAGTCTTGCACGTGCTCCTTCGAACAATGAGACTCTTCTGCCATTTTAAGAACAAACTACGATGTTCTTGTAATGCTAGTTAACGTTATATGATGGAGCAGGGAAATGTTCTGACTAGTTTTGCCGATTCTTTAAAACAAAACCCATGTTTCTAACAGACCAAAAAAGCATTAGTCAATAGCTGGGCGCATTTTTCTATTTTCAAAATGTGGGCATTTTTCCTATTTTCGAAAAGTGGCCATCTTTTCTGTGAGCTTTTTTCCTATTTTTGAGAAGTGGGCATTTTTCAGTGGAAATTTTTTCCTGTGGCCATTCTTTCGCACATTCCTGTAACCAGCGGCCATATATTCGGGGAGAAGGATTAGAGCTGCTCACTGTGGCTGCTAAACTCCTATCAAAGAAACGAACTGTGAAAGACATCGGTCTGAAGAACAGGCATGCGTAATATCTGAGTACATACACTCAAACAGCTCCTTCGGCGATTTAAGGAAATACCGGAGTTCAAAGATTTGTTATTGGTTCTCCCTCAGAAAAATATATATGTAGCAAATAATTAGATAGAGCTAAGTGCATAATTTTGCTATTTATGCATGCGATAAATAAGTCTTGTATTTGGAGAATACAGTGATGATATTCACTTTTTGGCTGACGTTAACATTGACTCTAACATCAGTTCGCGTTTTTGGAAAGAAGTCGACTGCGATATAAAGCCTGAGATTGGTTTTATGTCTGGCAAATTGTTAGAAAGTTTCTTACGTTTCCGGTTTGATCATACTGTGAGAAAAGTAATTAAAAAGTTTCATTTAGTGAGGAAACATGTTGGGATATGAGAAGACGTATTAATAATAAAAATAGTAAGGTGAGGTTATAATGCATAGTCAGAGATTCCAATAAATCAAAGATATTCACATTACTTGCTGTACTACTTACTGTATTAATACCAGAAACACACATACAATTACTACCAAACTCTAAAGGCTTATAAACATTAATATAGTATATAGGATCGATGTTTTAGCGTCATCATTAGGTAAGAGATTAAATTGATCATATAAAATGAGCTCTACGTTTTTTCATAGGGAAAACTTTGAAATAAATATTTTTTAAGTTTGAGGAGCCCGTCTTTTTATAAAATAACGAAAATTCTACTGAGCACTGCTGATTCTTATATTTCATCGTCTGAAGCTCTAATATGATGATCGTTTCTGATGGAGCTTGTTTATTGTGTTACTATTTCGTGGTTCTGAAGTTCTACTGTCTATGGTACCAGGAAATTTGTGTTTATAAACTTATAGAGTAGAAGCTTATGAACACAAATTTATGCTCTTATAGCTTGTACTAATAATACAGCAAAAGTATTTGAAGCACGTTCATGCAGTATTATTAGTATATATATATATATATGTTCTAATTCGTATATGGACAGCAATTATATTATAACTAGACTAATTCATGCCTATGTATTGTTTAGTTAAATTTTCGTCAAGAACCAAACATAATTAATTTAATAATCTTGGTAACACAAAATTCAGTTAATTTCTTCATTTTAACTTACAAACATATATATCCCTCATGCTATGCTACATGCTTAAAACCTATAGATTTAATATTTTATTTAGTTTTGTAAGCTCAAAGTATTCTGCATTTCAACGCTTTAGGTGTGGTAACGTTCGTTTATCATGGAAAAGTAACTTCATTTAGAAGATCATATTGTTTAACAGGGATATTTTCTAAAGGGAGTTATTATGCATTAACATCAATAAGAATTCACACTCAGCGCGTAAATATTGAATCACGCTACGACGAGATGCAAGATGCTTCATGGACACAACAAATAGCAAATAAATGCAAGCAGCAGCCTCAACAAATTATTAATACAGAATAGGTTAAGAATAAGAGAATGAGGATAATATGTATTGCGTTTTACTATGGACTAGTAACATTAAAAATAACAGAAGGGATTACAGAAATTAAAGCAAAATAGAAATACATACCACAGCGTCCTTGAAATTTTTCTACTATTTCTTTCATTTCTCTGCAAGCAGTCCTTCTCAGTTCGCATTCATTTGGATAGTCCCTACCATCTGAGCCGCATACTGGCCGTGACCCTCTACTATCTCCATAGGTCACGCATTTTTCTGGACATACACACTCAGCTCTTCGTCCATCTAGAGAAGCACGACAGAGTGCCCCGTAATGACATTCTTTCTCTACACAAGGGTCCTTCATTTCCGGGGGAAATTTATAACATCCGTCTACAATAGATAAAGACGTAATGCATAGGAACATCGTCCCCACAAAAGCCATATTTCTTTCCAACGTCAGATAGGGCCTTCGCACATTTTGAAATAACTTGACACTTTTTTGCAACAAATGGTCGTTTTGCATTTAAATATTACGTTCGAGTGATATAATCTGTAAAGTACAAGGACCCACATTGCACACATTGAGCCTGTTAATAAGGTAAAATTATCTTAACTCGGCAGTCTTTTAACCGTCTCAACTTTTTAAAGAGAAAAAGACCATTGCCTTGATTATGAATATTTTTTTGACAGCTGTACATCTCTTAGAAGTGGAAACCAAACTTTCTCCAGTTTTTAAATTAACGCTATTTTATCCCATGAATCCGTATTTCAAAGTTTATCTAAAACAATTTACAAATCTAGAACACTTTCATTTCTACGCAACATTTAGACAATTTCTTTTTGTTTCCGTAAAATTCAAATGTTAATAGTTATGAATGTTGTAGCAAGGTAAATGTTTCTTCGAATTCCTTATATGAGATATCAAAAGTATATTAACCACGTGGTAATATCTGTAATCACATATTAATTGTGGTACGAAACCTTGCGAGAAAACAAAATGCCGATTTTTGTAGGAAGCTGACACAAGTGAAACGGTTTTCAAAAAATTTTACCTAATATTCTGAGCAGTTGTAATTCAAATATCAATATAAGTTTAAACTAAAAAAAACAACACTTCATTGTTTCACCAAAGCAGTATTTTTAAAATGTTCGAACTGAAAAGAGCAAGTGAATCTAAAGGATATAAGTTAGTTACTGTGAAGGAATTTAAAGCAATTTCACTAATTATTTGAACATGTCTTATTCAAATCGTTTGATTTGCTTCGTAACAAATAATTATGGTTTTGCATCTACTGTCAAAAATAATATGCATTTCCTAAAATTTCAATAATAATGCACGAATTTTTCAAGTCATTAAATCGCTGCATGCAGATGAAGAGTCGGTTTTGCAGTACTAACTATCACTATTCGTTTTACTAAGTTCATTTGATGTCCCTTAACAGCGGAAAAGTTTGTTGAACACGGGACTTCGCAAACTACGAGTTGCACTCTTCTCCAGAATGCGTGATTCTTTACATATCTCTGTGTTTTAAAAATTTTCATCATATTCTGAATGAGTCAATATGGGTAAGTTTTGTAAATAACCGGTATACACATACTACTTTTGCGATCAACCTCAATCTACCCATTTGACGCTCCTGTTTGCGTCGCAATGACTTCGCTAGCAATTCTGAAGTTTTTCAAATTGTATCACTTTATTAGGTTGAAATTGTTAATATAAAAAGCATTCCTAATTCTGTTTCGGTTTTAACTATCGATATAAATACAAAATCAGCACATGGTGCTGTTACCTTTACACTTCTTTAAGCCAAATGATTTTCTCTGCATCACAGGCATCCGTAAAAGGGTGGTTGCAAACTTTTACTGCAAAATTCTTTTCTGGCATTTTTATAAGAGAAATATTTCATCTTTTATTGTATCATGTTGCTAACCAACATTTATCGTTGCAGGTTTCGATATCGTACCAAAAGCGCTGCTAAAGTTTTGAGTTTCAAGACAGAAATATCACCTGTTCTAAAACTAACGTGAAGAATGCGTGTGTGATTATTTTACGAGGTCGATGATCAACGTACCAGGTCTTATATGCTGCGCCACCTTACGTTGTATGATGTTTCAGTTATAGAAACATTCCGTTTGCCGAATGCTCCCAAATACTATATAACCTATTCCTTCCGTAAGACTACCGCATGCGATCTTGAAAATCAGATGAGGAGTTCTCTACTTAATTTGCAATTTTTTGGATGCTGTTTCCGTCTGTCGTCCTGAACTGCAACGTTAATTGGGATACTATGGTTAAACTTTCGTAAGGCAAACGTGAACGTGATTACATATCACTTTCTTCCAATATTCAGATATACCTCTGTGACATCGCCAAGGGAGATCCATTTCCCCTATTTCTCTTAAATCTTCTTTGCAGAGCCAAATCCGTTTTTAACTTATCTAATTTTTTCTCCTCTACGGAAAGATGAAAAAAGTTAAATTTGGCTGTACATCAAGTCATTAATCACGGAGATTTAATGTAATATTGAGCTGTACATGATCCGGCTGACAGAGTCCAGATGCCAGTGCCTGAAGCGTGGTTCGCGAGGATGAGGTTGAAGAAGAAAATGGCGGCACACTGGCCTCTCCCTCTCTCTTTCTCTCCCTCTCTCACTCCCTATCCCCTCGTGCTGCATAAACAACGCATGCGCGTGGAGTAGGTGGATTGGTCTGTGATCAGAGCGAACGAAAACGTTTTATTCCGAGAGGATCCGGCAGAAAGCAAGAAGTAGAGGCCACGGGAAACGATGAGAAGAAAACAAAATTGTGGGTGGGGAGAATCTTTTGTGAGATTTCTGTCGCTGTTATTACTTTATTTTCTGCTTACGGAGATCTGCTAAGAAACAAAAGCCCGCTGCTCTCATCTTTCGCTTGATAAACACACCATTTTCGGTATGATTCGTGCAAAAAAAGTTATCAGCGCGATGCAGAAAGTGATAGACGATCTTAAATTTAACTCACAGGACTTTCGGGAAGAAAAGGGAACCAGCATTTCAAACAATCTACTTTTCTAAGAAATTTTATTCAATCTCCGACATATACTGAGATTTTTTTCAGCTTAGTTTTTTTATTTCCTCCACTCAAAGCTGATTTTTTTCCAATTTCGCAGTATCTCCACTTATTCGGACAACATGTAAAATCAGTTGGGCGAGTGCATATTATTTGCATCTGTGCCCATCTCGAGTTTTATGTGGGTTATAATAATACAATTTTTTGATATTACTCTGCTGCACCGTTACGAAGGATATTTTACAGGAGCCTCTATTGTCGTAATGTAAAAATAAAAATGACCTACAAGAAAAATGACGAAGCAAATAGCGTGGAAAACTGCTGTACACGAACAGTGAAAATATGAGCGACAGGAAATTCCCTAAGAATCCTGAAGGTAGGGTATAATTACCACACAGGCCTACATAACCCAGGCCCTGGATCCCCTTATTAAAAATTTCTTTTAGAAAAGACCTAATCATTACCGAACTTATATTCATTATTATTACTGTTATCATAGAAATAATATTGTTATTTATTATCATTATTATTATTATTATTATTACTGTGAAAATAACATTTTATGTGGGGTTTTGGCTCTCACTTTTATCGGTCAGTCTCTAATGCTTTAATTAAAGGAGTAGAGTAAATTTTCACAGAGTTCTTTGCTACTATTCTCTGAAACTGCTGCCTCACTTTAAGTACACAATAAATTTCACTTTAGTATGTATTACAAATTCTAAGATTACTAAAAGAAATTATTACAAATTCGTAGATTATTAATCAGATTCTAAGACATTCCGCTGACATTACACAATTAAATGTCCTATATAGGGTAAAATATGAAACAGCTTCTTCATTCGATACAAAGTTTAAATCGAAAGAAGTATGAGCGAATAAACAAACACACACTCTCATATTTGTCGTGTCACGTCTATTACATGACATTTCTAGCACTGTACATTGATGAAAGAGTTTGTTTCGATGGGTTCTTCACCATTAGTTTGGCTCTGGGCTCCCAGATGTGTTAGTCAGGTTCTAAGTCAAGGGCATAAATTGCAGAAGGAATGTTTGCGTTCAAAATAGCAGTGTTTCTTATAAGAATATGGATTTTATTTCGAAACGGAAGATTTCTTCCGGAGTACGGCTTTTAATACGGCAATTACAGATGCTAAGAAAAGCTTCACATACACACGCACATAAATAAATAAAGGTACACATATTTTCCATACACGTGGGCGTAAAAAACCTGCAGTATAAAGCAATCTAAATCTAGGGCACATGCTCAGCTCCTGCTGCTAGTTCTTAGCTCAAGTCGTTGGTAATACATTGATTCTGTGTTTATTCTTATGACTTTTTTTCCCTTTCGTCCTCCGAAACAGTAGCTTCAAGTCAGGGACGGACGATCAATCCAAGCTGAGAACTTCATACGAGTTTTGAAAATTCAAGTAAAAAATAGGTGCATATAAAATCATGTATGTGTGCATACATGCATTTGGGTTACCAAAAATAAATCGTAAACAGTCTTCAGAGGAATATTGGAAGAAGTCGTAAGCTCCTTGAGTGACAATGGTGGATAAATCTCCTCTCACTTTCCTCTGCAATTCTACACACAGGGCCTCAATAACGTTTAAGTCTGGTGCTTGCGCGGGCCTTTTTAATTTTATCTTCCTCATCAAATTAAGATTACCTACATCTAGCTAAGTGTTGTGGAGCATTGTCACATCTTGAAAGATGGCATGTTTTGCGGAAACAATATTTGCACCTTGGGACGAACCTGGACACTCAGAAGAAGTATGTATTCTGTGACTGCAACTCTCCCGTTTTAGGAAATATGGAATACCTGCATGGCTGCCCAAACCACAATGATCACCACAGTGTTTGACGTTTGACAGAAGACAGTCGTGATTATGCACTTCATTCAGCATTCACCAAACATAAGCTCTACTTGAAGTTAAAAAAGGTGTGGATGATGATAAGCAGAACAGAATCACGTGCTTCCAATAGCCCACTGTCTAGGCTTTGTGCTCTTAACACCGCTGCATCTACTTTTCTGCATTAGAGCAAATAATATATACATGAATATCACTAAGCTGTTCTCTGAGATTTACAGAATATCTCTTCAAAGAAAGCTCTACTTTGAGATTCAAGTTATGGAACTACAATTTACTTACTGTTGATGTAGTAAAGATCTCCATTTAGAGTTGTCTCGGCAGACAACGCGAGCTTTACTGACATCCATCACACATCTCAAACAAGAGCTTCTGTACATCATACTGATTATCTTTTTCGAATGCAGACTTCCCTTAATATGATCCTCACATTCATTTCTTTGGCCTTACTGTACCTTTCTTTCGTGCCACTTTGGCTGAATAAAGTCCCAGTAAGCAAGTTTATAAAGGCCTCTATGAATCTGAGAACCTGACATAAATTAAGGTTTGGTGTAAATATTACTGAAGTGCCAGCTATTTCTTTGTGGCATTGAACAAAACAATCCAATTCACTAGGTTTTTTTCCAGAACACTTAGGAGGAACGACCAACCAGAACAGTCTACCGTGGGTTCATCACCAGCACTGATCTACTTTTGTGATTTTCAAGACTCAAAGAAAGAATTTAGAGGACTCAAGTTTGAGATATTGTGGACCTACTACATTTGAGATAGCTGGCTCACCACGAAGCAGACCTGGAATTAGCGTAAATAATGGTTTGACAATAGCAGCTATGTCATAAATTTCGTATTTAATTTATGAAATTTTATTTCTTGGCCGTCTGTTTCGTTTCGCTTCAACTTGATATTACAATTTGTCCCATCGAACATTATCTTTCCAAAATGGATGGTGGAATTCATAACTTTAAATCATGATGCTTTGGATACATTCAACAAATCTGCAGTTTCAGTCACCAGTACCCGGTAAAACTGACCGTAAAAGTTGACCCTTTTTACATTTTTGAAAGGTTTGACTTTTTATCTCATGCACAGCTTTTTATCACCTTTAAAGAAGGGTTTGCTTATATAACTTATGTACTGCCAACAAGAAACGAAAACGTAGCTCAGAGTTGCTCATGGTGTTAGCGACCACCATAAGCAATTCTGAGGGCTATAAACCGTCACCCGTCTCTAATTTGGAACCACTAGGTCTGAAGAAGGTGCCCAGCATGCACAATATGGTGGACATTGAATATGAGCCCTATATAGAGTCCAATACGGCGGGCAATTCTGGGGATTGGTCAGAGGCCTGAGTCCCTTACGATACGGTCACCCAGAATGCGCTTATCGGTATAAGCATAAGAACTTGCATATATTTCGCCGAATAAAAACGTGTTTATTACATTTTGATGAACTTGACGAATGAAGCCGTTTCAATTGAAAAATTGTTATTTTTGCTTCATCCCCTTGCGATGCTTAACATTAGCTTGAAACGTGAATTCTTGATTAACGGACGGCTTTTAAGAGATATAAAATGTGCATTTTCCATCCTTAACAAGTACACTGGTGTGCATAACAGCGGAACGAGCAGACCGAAAGACCACTCAGGCGATAGACTATGATCCGGTACGGTAGGGCATGCGCATATATGCAGCATGGCGTAGGGGGAGGGGGAGTGTTGGAAGGGTATAAAGCACACGGGCGGTATTCGCTCAGCAATTCGTTGAAAGCTATTGCACGGTGTACATCCGTTTAAAGGACGTCGAGTTGCTGCCACCGTGTTATATGGCCAACAGCCGATCCAGTAGACAACACCTGGATGACTTTACCCGAGGTCGCGTCATTGGGAAGTTGGAAGAAGGTCCAAGTGTGACTAATGTGGCCGAGGAGTTCGGGATCGCTCACAGCATTGTTTCACGAGCTTGGAGAGCATTTCAGACGACAGGAAAAGCTGTCCGAGAGTTTAGCAGTGGTCGTTTACGAGCAACCACGGCGGCGGACGACCGGTATATTGTCCTACAGGCGAGAAGGGACAGACGGCAGACAGCGGGAGAAATCGCAAGGCACATGCAACAGACAACTGGACGTCCGTTATCGCGTTTTACCGTGGCCAGGAAGCTGAACAAAGGTGGTCTATTTACACGACGACCAGAACGGTGTGTGCTATTAACTCCTGCTCATCGGAGACGGCGGTTTCTGTGGTGCTAGGAATACAAAAGCTGGACACATCAGCAATGGGGTCGAGTTCTCTTTACGAATGAGAGCCGATTTAGTCTGACGAGCGATTCTGGACGTATACACATCTGGAGAGAGCAGGGAACACGCAATCACACCTCCGACATCATTGAAAGGGACCGGTTTTGAGGTGGCGGAGTTCTCGTTTGGGGCGATATCATGCTTGGTAGCCGTACTGATCTCCACACCTTCCAAGTAAGTTCAGTCACTGGTGTCCGCTATTGTACCGAGGTTCTCCTGCCTCACGTGCGTCTGTTTAAAGGTGCTGTGGGTCCTGAGTTCCCATTCATGGAGAACAACGCTACAACTCATCGTACAGTGGCTGTCGCCGAGCTGTTGGAGAGTGAAGAGATTCAACGCATGGATTGGCCCGCAAGGTCCCCGGACCTAAATCCAATTGAACACGTGTGGGACCTTCACGGGAGATGCTTGGCAGCACGTCACCAGCCGCTAGCAACGATTCCGCAGCTGCGATTGGCGCTACAAAAGGAATGGGCCGCGATGCCTCAACAGCTCCTTGACAACCTCGTCATCAGCATGGACAGACGTTGTAAATTCTGCAACGCAGTTAGGGGTGATTATATCCCCTACTAAAGACTGGATTTTTTTGGCAGCCCCCTGTTACATGGACGTTTCTGTCTTGTGTACAGTTGTACTCGAAGCTACCTTTTCAATAAAGTGCCTTTGTATCCTTTGAATTTCTTGTTTGGACGGTTTAGCTCACTTGTCCCATATTCTTACATCTTGGGGATCTTATGGTATGATTTGAGTCGATGTGAAGCCCTTCTGCACGACGTTACATTCAAAAAACCGTCTCGTCCTTAGTTTTTGTACGCCAGTGTATAAGCACAATACGTTTCTTCGCTTTCATTTCACAATTAAGTTTGCTGCATCATTTTATCATTTGAAATACCCCCATTTGCATTTACGAATGTACATTAATCTGAGCGGCGAAATTTCTTGCAAATTTTTAACATATGACGCAATCGTGTTTCGGTACGATATCCATCATTATCGTGATAGAAAGACCGTGGAAAGTTTAAATCAGGCTTTTCATTTTATAAAAGCTGAGCACTTCAAGATAAATACAAAACTCGAATTTTTAATTCCAGAACTGTACCAGTTCTTAAATGGCTTACCTTGCCATCTACGTCCTGTGATTAAGTTCGTCTAATAAATGTCCATCTGCTCAGAACTATTTCATTTCATGAAGAACTTGATGCTATGTAGAGCAGTTTAAACTATCTGCTTTTTTAGATAACTCAATATACAGAAAAATTTCATTATCTGTCGCTAATTGAGTAAAAAATGAAGATGACAGTGTTAGCAAATCCGCAGACAGTAGTGCGATTTTTTTCTGTTTACAAAACAATAGAAATTATTTGCGTTAATTCCGTACTAGCCGCAATCTAACGTCAAGTTACACACAGTTGAAAAACAACCAAGCTGTAAACATATCTTTAAAAAAAAAATTTTCCAAAGTTGTATCTAGCTGTAAAAAAAGTTGTGTTAGTAGTTCATTATAAAGTGTAAAGAAACTGGATCTATGGGTCAACATCCTATGGCTTTTCCAGAGGCTGAAACTAAGTGTCCCCTAATTTATCAGCTGCGTCGTCTTCGAAGGTATTCAGTTTTCTTTTGTTCATTTTTCCAATTTTGTTTTTTAATTTTTGTGTGCATTTGACCAATCGTAAGTGATGATTCTTTTTCAGTCAATTAGAACAACATGCTATTCCAAATTTAGGGGTATGAATAATTTCATATGCACTCATAGGCCACGTCATTATGACCAATCCTGTTTCCTCGAGTTAACGCAGCAGTGGTGTCACCAGATTTCTCTAAATTTATTTTTTATGAGAGCTTTCAGTTACGCGAACAACATCTAAACGATATTTCAGTTCATTCCAAGTGCGTTCAAGAATATCAGGCGTGATCGTGGTTACCTTGCTTATTCTGATTCGAAGTTCCTTCGCTGGTGTGGAGTAAACGATGTCTTTCAGATTACCCCATAAGAAACATCAAGTGAGATTAAATGTGGAGAGCAAAGCTGCCAAGAAACCGGCGCACCGAGGCAAACTGATCAGCCCAGAAACTTCTTATCAAGAAAATATCTCGCATAGTGTTATCTACTGAAGCACTATCTTGTTGCAGCAAGATGACGGGTTGCAGTTTCTGAAGCGGTGGTAAAACGAATTGTCCCAACATATCAATATAAACAATCCTGCTCACTGTGTTTTTTCGATGAAAACGAAAGGCCCGGTTATCCGGTCGTTCATGGTAACATACCAGACATGGAGTTTTGCTCAGCTCAAAACTCCATGTCTGGTATATTACCATGAACAACGCCATATTCGAATGTTTCAGCAGCTAACATGAGCTGTCACATGAAAAACTGCTTCGTCCAAAAAGCTTTGGATGAAATTGATAACGTGCTACCGTTATAAATGTTTTCCTCAAGCTATACTGCGAATTTCATCCCTTTAGGTTTGTCCTGTGCGTTTACCGTTTGCTTTGCAAGCAAACAATTTCAGTACAGCAGAACCCGCTTATATCGAGTCCGTATTTAGCTATTGTAGATCACGGATGTAACGATCAAAACAGGAACTTTTGTTTCGTATTATTGTAATAACTTTTCAACCAACAGAATGTAATGAAATCCACGGATTTAACGAAAGAGAGAGAGAAAGAGAAAGAGATAGAGAGAAAGAGAGAGAGAGATAGAGAGAGAGAGAGAGAGAGAGAGAGTGTGTGTGTAAGACAACCACTTTTAATAAGCCAAGTAACAAATTTGGATAAAATTCCACATTTAATGAAGCAGAGAAAATATGCTGCGTACTGCCCTGGACTGGAAAAACATAAATGGTGGTATACAGGAAGAAATTGCAATACGACAGGGGAATCATGGTGTGCTAGTCGAAGAATGTTGGTAAAAAAGCAATGGGGAAGATGACATCAAATGCTCAACAAGCGAGCTGTGCAAGAGACTCCAGCTGACACTCACCAGAATGGACAACGGCTTGGGTGTATATTGTCAGAAAAGATGAAAACCTGCCACATGCTACTAGGCAGAAAAAAGGATGGGTAGGGCTCACGCAGAGTAAAGTGGATATTTAGAGAGTAAAAATGGATATCTAGAGTACTTGAATGAGGATGTTCCCGGGCGTGAAACAGGAGATAAAAATTAATGGCATTGTATCCATGTCCCCTTTCACCCTCCAAGTGAGCGTTGCACTGGGGGGTGGGTTCGGTTCTGCTCTTTCTTCATGTGTGTTGTATAGTTAAATTGCGGTAAGTCACACGCGGCTGTCAAGTAGAATATAATTGAAGGGTTTCTTTTCTTTTTCCTTGACTCGGGGTTAACCACCACCGTGAACAACTCAATGGGCTACAAGCAGTCGCCTGTCCCTAATTTAGGGCTACTGGTTCCGGAAAAGGGAGAGGACCAGTGCTGTAAGACAAAAACACAACATCTATGCCTCACTGGAATTCAAATCCGGACCCATCTCCGACGAATGATCATAAGCCAGCGCTTAGACCACTACGCCAATAGGGCGGCTTTGAAAGGTTTAATTATTAACTATGACATTATGTAGTTAATTAATTAAATCTCTCAAGTACATCCAACAATTATAGATACACTATATTATTTAAAGTATCCGGACATCACGATGTTTTGGGACAAATGGCTTTATTATCGCAATTAGTAGTTAGTTGGTCCATCTTTTGCTTGTACGACAGCGGCAACACGTCGAGGCATACTAGCAAGCAATTTCCGGCAGGTGTCAACAAGAATGGCTCGCCATTCGTCCTGCAAAGCTGCTGCTAGAGTGAAGGGCGAAGACGGTCGTTGTGGTCTATTTCCTATCCGTCGCTTCAGTTCATCCCAGAGGTGTTCTCTGGGTTTTAGAGCACATTCCTGAGCAGGCCAGTTCAACATTTTCACCTCATTTTTAAGAGACCAGACCTGCACACACGCTGTGCCGTGAGGCAGGAAGCTCGATCGTTTTGGAAGAGACAACGGACATTTTCATGATACTGCCACATTGTTGGTAGGGCAGAATTATCCAGACCTTCAGACTTCATGGTTTGTTGCATAATAAACAACGGGCCGAGTCCCATCCCCAAAAAACTACTTCATAGCATGATGGAGCCTCCGCCGAGCTTAACAGCTGGAAGAACACAGTCCGATGAAAATCGTTCTCTGGGCTGTCGCCAAATCCAAACACACCCATCAGATTGGAAAAGTGGAAAGCGCTTGTGTGCCGCTACTCTACCATAATAACCCACACTGTACAACTCTCTGCGGATAATTATGGTACTAACTGAGCCATTACAAGCGTTTCCTACTTCAGAAGCAATGGAACCGGCAGAGGAAAAACGAGATTTCTTAATAATTCTTACCATGACCTTTCTGTAAAGTTCAGTCGGTTTCTGCGGCCTTCCTGAACGTTTTTTTTTTTTTTTTTTTTTTTGCATCTGCACCGTCCTGCGCTTCCATATCTTTAAGACATGACGTACAGTCGATTTTGGTATGTTTAATTTAAATACAATGTTCCGTATGGAAACATTACGCAAATGACATCCTATGACCAGCCCAAGCTGGAACTCGGAAAATTTACGTCCACGCGGCATATTCGCTTCGGAGGTATACTGCTATAACACGGCAGAACATATCGGCTTTATATACATAAGTACGTCCGCACTCACAGAGCAGCTTCCTGCTCAATTGTTCTTTGCACTTCGGCAAATATTTGGTAGTGTCCGAATACGTTTGAGGATATAGTGTATGTCATATATACACACACACACATATATATATATTATCGCGTATGCGTATTTTACATGGTGGCAAGTTTCATCCCGAAAAGAACTGGATAATCGACAGGGGAATCTACTGTATTTTACGTAGAACTTTTTGGACAGCTTTAATGTGGTATTTGTAGCTCCAGAGATGCTCTTCTTGTCGAGTTTCCAGGGTTGCGTTCCAATCCGTGCATAATAGATCCAACTTTCGTGTCAGTGACACGTGGATTTTCTGAGGAGGAATTCTTCAAAATACCATCCGTTTTCATAAAGCGATCATACCAGTTTCTTACGTCACGCCTTGATGAAGAATTATGCACTGCAAACGTTTGAGCAAAATTCCGCTGTACTTACGGTGTTGAGTTGATCATGATAACCCGTTTCGCACACATAGCCGCCTTCTGCTGCACGGAAAACGCAAATTTCTAATAAAATATTCGTTAGCTTCTTCACTTTATCGATCGTCTTATACATACAATGCGGCTATGAGTGCAAAACGGGTTATCGTGGTCAAATCAACACTGTAAGTACAGCGGCATTTTGTTCAAACGTGCAACGCCATGTTAGCGCTGTGATAAAAACTTCTATTCTTGCTTTGTTACTACCAAATGCCACGCTATCTCCCATGGATTGTTTCCGCATTTTTTTACTGTGACATTCCTTTACACACACTCTCTAATTTAGGAACTCTCATAAAGCACAAAAACATCCTGTTACTGAAATTGAAAGCAATGTTAAGAACCGTTTCCTGGTATCGAAGGATTCTAGAATTAGTTCTAGCTAAGCTTAATCTTATTTTAAACAAGCAAATTCACTTACGGGAACATACAACAAAATATAGGATTACGCAAGGTTAGGGTCTCCCGGAGAGAACCAAAATGAAATAAGCTTGAAGTTATTTTCCTCACTTGATACCCGCAATCATTGGCTGCGGATATTTTGATGGATGGTATCATTACAAGGGATAAAGCTAAGTAGATAGCTTCGAGAATTGGCAATGATAACATAATGATGTTCAGCTGATGATCCATTACATCATTCAACGATGGTTATGCACTTAAGTACAAAAGCGGAGAGGAGACAATGCTGTTATTGATAGTGAGGCAACATATTTTGTTCTCTAGTTCTAAGCTTGGTTGAACAGATAAAAGATTTTCCATTAAAATAGAATACTCACTCTTGGATTTCAGAGATCCATTAATGATCTCAAAGAAATACCGTAAAAATTATGACTTAATTTGAAATATGTGCGATTTTATTTTTGAAATCAGAATACTCTTATACAATTACTCAAATGTTAATAAAAGCATGTTCTGCCTACGTGCTGATTGCCTTTCAGGAGCTTTTACTAATATGGTGGTGGCGCGTTCCACCACTCTTTAATTCCCATAGTTCCTTCAAAAACGATAGAATGAAGTTTCAGTTTCACTTTAGAAAATGCCCGCTGTGACATGTAATGCTTTTTAAATTAATGTTTGCTTATAACATTACATGTACAATGTGTCCGAATAATGACCGTGCACTGAATGTACGAATTGAAGTAATGGAATAATAAAGAAATTTTCAATGGAATTACAGTAGAAGTGACCCGCCACGTAGAAGTGCTCTGTGTCTGGTAACCTTCATGTCTCCCTACCTAGACGCGCGCGCAGCTGTCATTCCGAGCGAAGGTCATTCCAGAGCGCTTGGTCGACGGAGGCAGACGAGACGATTGATCACTCATCTCGGCACAAAGGCAATTGTGTTGGTGTTTGAACAGAGAGTGTTTTTGGTGGAACATGTCTTTCGCCATGACGACAAGTGCTCGGACGAAGTGCACAAACTGTTCGCTAGGAAATTTCGTGAACTGACGTCCCCCATCGTAATGCGGTACGTCAGCTCATAGCGAAGTTTCGGGAAACTGGCAGTGTTCAGGATGTCCCCCATAAATAGGCCATCCACGTCAGACGAAACCATAAAAAATATCCAAGACAGGATACAGAGGGGTCAACAGAAGTCCGTGAGGCGGCTGTCAGAACAAGCTAATGTGCCAAGGAGTGCAGCCCACGATATTCTGAAAAGGAAATTGCATTTCCACCTGTACAAATTGTCTGCCGTTCATCAGCTGAAAGAAACACATCATGAGGATTGTGTTTGGTACTGCAGGTGGTTCCAAGAGTCCATGTCTGAAGAAGATGAGGACATTCTGGAAGTGACTTTCTTTACAGATGTTCCAACTGTCCAGGTACATCAGAAGCCAACAACTGAAAATTCCCACGAATTTAAGGAAGTGTCTCGCCACAACCAGAAGGTCTGTGTTTGGTGTGCCATGACACTCACGCGCATTATTGGGCCCATTTTCTTTAGTGAAACCATTAAGAACGATACCGTGCCCAGATTATCCAACCAATCATATCCGAGCTCACACAATGAGAATTCAACGAAGGATAATTCCAGCAAGACAGTGCAACTGCTCACACCGCTGGCGCATCAATTCAGCTACTGGCGGAAGTCTTCAAAAATTACATCATCTCCTGGGAACGGTGGCCTGCCCGGTCACCGGATTTGACACCGCCTGAATTTTTCCTGTGGAGAGCACTGAAGGGGAAGGTGTACGCAGGTAACCCGCATACATTTCAAGAACTAAAGGCTGCAATTACGACCCACATCCAACAAAATCACACCACATATCCTGAGAAAGGTCTTCACCAACATGCAGAAGCGAATGCAGATATGTCTGGACGTGGGTGAGGCCCATTTCCAACACCTCCTGTAGGAACCAGTTCGACGTGGTAAGTGCTAGTTTCAGTGCGCAGTTATTTTTTGGACATCTGTGGTTCTTGTAACACTGAAGCTTCTTAATGTTATGTCCGGATAACTAGCGCAAAATCCTTTATTATATAAAGAGCAATATTAGGCTTTCCTAACGGCCAGAAGAGGAAAGTATATTTGTTTAGGAACAAAGGCCTCCACTTTGTCTTCATGATACATCGCACAGCTCACATAGATAACTCGTCAAAAATAATCAACAGCAGCAACCGAAGGTTACCTTGAACAGTTAGTAGCACTGTGCTTCAATATATGCAATAAACTGTACTTGAATTTATATGCAATACAGTATATGCAAATATACATATGCACGTATGCAATGGACTGTATTTTGAGGCTCCAAGAATCTCAAAAGAAATACAATTTCTTCATACATGTACATACACTGGCGGAAAGTGAAAAAAGAACACCAAGAAGGAGACGTCTAATACCAACGAAATTTATACAGCATAATAACGGAATGCAGAGGATAACGTGATCAAAACATTATGGCAAAATACAGCTGTATTTGCTGGTAAACCGAAAAATAACATTTCCATGTAACATGGTTAGTACGAGGTTGAACCCCCATGAACTGCGTCACACTGTGCAATTCTGGCCTGGAGTCTGTCGTACAGATGTTTGATGTAAGTTTGGGGTATTGAGTTCCAAGCATCCTCAACCTGGACGCGTAAATCGGGGATGGTCGTGGCTGGCCGTGGAAACCGGATAAGTCGTTGTCCCATAAAATCCCACACGTGCTCAATGGGGGACAAATACGGTGAACGTGCAGGCCATGGAAGTTGTCTCACACCCTGAAGTGCATGTTGCGTTGCACGTGCCGTGTGTGGGCGTGCGTTATCTTGCTGGACAACACCACGATGGACTGACCTTACAAATGGCACAACAACGGGCTGAATGATGTTGTTGATGTAATAGGTGCTGTTTAAAGTACCCGGTACAAACACTAGTTGTGTACGGGGGTCATGGCTGATCGCTCCCCACACCAGGAGACCAGGTGTAGGCCCTGTGTGTCGCTGGCGGATGCAAGAAGGGTGGAGACGCTCCCCTGTGCATCTGCGAACACGCATACGGCCATCGGAGGCTCCCAAGCAGAATCTGCTTTCATCGCTGAACACGACAGATCGCCATTGCGTTCTCCAGTGCAGACGTTGGTGACACCACTGCAACCGTTCCTGACGGTGGGCTGGAGTCAGAGGTACACATGCCAGAGGCACACGTGCGCCTAGTCCTGCATCCAGTAGACGGTTGCGGATTGTTCGCACCGTCACCTCAGGTGCAACGGCAGCTCAGATTTGCGTCGCAGTGGATGTTCTGCTTGACAACGTTGCTCTTCTTATGCGTCAATCAGTCCGTTCATCAGTCCGTCTGTGACTCCCGGTTCCACGTCTTCTCGTGTGGGAATGTTCCTCGGACCATCTACGCCACCATCGTCCCACCACCGATACTTCCCATCCGATTCGCTCCGCAATACGACGATACGACCACCCGGCCTCGCGGAGTCCGACAAGATGACCTAGCTCAAAGTCCGATAACTGCTGAAATCGTACACGTCTTCCATGTCCAGGCATTGCAGCTTCTTCAGGCTCTTTGCATGTGTCCGTACGCCGACGACTGATTACATTCACTTCGCCGTACTCCTTAAATACCACCAACGATAATTTGCACATTATGCCGTGCTGTGGCGTAAGCGCTCACCGGTTGGTCTCGAAATTAACATTACGCCTACGTAAACGCGACCCTATTAACATATGTTAATTTCATGATCGTCCGCCAATTCCTTCTTGGTGTTCTTTTTTCACTTTCCGTAAGTGTATCTTGGAAGAACAACGTGCAACACGAGGCTGCACTGTTTTATTCACACTTCACACTGCTCTCTCCGCACGTTATATACATCGTTCTTATCTTGCCAAAACATACACACGTCATTCATCAGACCTCAATATTGTCCCCATATAACATTCAGTGAGTGATTAAGATATATAACGTTAAGGTTGAAACGCATAAAGAGAATGAACTCAAATTTACATAACGAAAGAACCTACAAATGAAAGTTAAATTAAAATATACTATAATGAATTAATTTATTTGCTTTCCGCTAAGCTAATTATTATGAATGATTCTCTTCTTACCAGCTAGCTAATGATATACTTGCACTAAGCTTCAAAATAATGAATTCCCAAAAGGGTGTTGTTACTAGTTAGTTACGAACTTAAACAAAGTCTTAACGCTGGTTATTTATATTACGTAATAAAAGTCATAAACCTAACAGCCAGACAGAGGTCTGACAAAAACTATGAATTGAGAAAGACTGAACTTACTGAAAACTTGTTTATTTCCAAGACTCTTGGTCAACTAATGCACTCATATATCTTGTACATAATAATGAATAAACTTTCCTATTATTGTACACACTCTCTCATAACAACACCTCGCAACGCCAACACACCAACCAACGCCAACCCAAGTCTCGATGAACGCGCCTATATACTAGCTACCACCACGTCATGACTTACACTCATTGCCAGATCTCATTCAGCGGGTGAAATAATATTTCGTTCAGTAGGAAGATAATTTACATAGTAAAATAAAATAACCAGAGATAGTAAAATCAAAAGGAAAGTGAATATAGAGTATACGTTACATCATCTCCCCCTTAATTTTTTTTTTTTTTCTTTTTTCTTTTCTTTTTTTATGTCCGAAAAACCTATCAATTTTGGAGTGTAAGTCTTACATTTCGGTGATTGACGTTTCTCGACCTCTTTTTTGATTTGTTTGGTGGTAGCCGTATTTACATTATCAAACTTGGCATGACAATTTACGAATCTGTATTCGACTGTGAAATTTGTAGTGTAGAACAAACGAAACCTGCATCGGCATACTTTCCTTTTATTCTGCCTAGCAGGAATCACTTTTTTAATTTCAAATGACGTGCTCATTATTCGGTGAATACATACCAACTGTATCAGCAGCGAAGATTGCCTGAAGCTGCCTAACAGTAACAATTTTATTATTTTCATTTCAAATTACGTTCGCCTCATTCGTTGAAATACATACCAACTGTATCAGCAGCGAAGATTGCCTGAAGCTGCCGAACAGTAACAATTTTATTATTTTCATTTCAAATTACGTTCGCCTTAGTCGTTGAAATACATACCAACTGTATCAGCAGCGAAATTTACCTGGAGCTGCCTAACAGTAACAATTTTATTATTTTCATTTCAAATTACGTTCGCCTTAGTCGTTGAAATACATACCAACTGTATCAGCAGCGAAATTTACCTGGAGCTGCCTAACAGTAACAATTTTATTATTTTCATTTCAAATTACGTTCGCCTTAGTCGTTGAAATACATACCACTGTATCAGCAGCGAAATTTACCTGGAGCTGCCTAACAGTAACAATTTTATTATTTTACCCCTAAGCACACAGATATATATAAAAAAAGTGGATTAGTAGATGGACATAGAATATAAAAAAACACACACATATATACACAAAAAAGAATGCATAGGCCCACACGAAAAAAAGAAATTCTGACACGCCAACTGGTCGTGCAGGAAAAACAACAAACTGAGAAAAGAACCTGTCCACGAGAACTTACTTATCTCGAGGACGCATAAAAAATTCTAGTGCGATAACGTTTTCCAGGCCTAATGGGACTGGTAAAATCAGGTGGCTTGGATCTCTTCCGGGACGGTAATGGAACTGGAACATCGGTCTGCTGTCGGTCAGGAAATCCCGGCGGATGACAGGAACGGTCAGGAATGGCGGAAATCCTTCGGTCCGAAACGGCTGAAGTCTGTGGGTCCAGAAATCCCTGCGGCTGAGAAGAACGGTCAGGAGTCTGGCGGTCTGGAAATCCCTGCGGCTGAGAAGAACGGTCAGAAGTCTGGCGGTCCGGAAATCCCTGCGGCTGATAGGAACGGTCAGGAGTCCGGCGGTCCGGAATCCCTTGCGGCTGATAGGAACGGTCAGGAGTCTGGCGGTCTGGAAATCCCTGCGGCTGATAGGAACGGGCTCTCCCAGGCTTTGGATATGAAGTCCCTTTGTGCTGGGGCCCGTTGTGTCCTTCCAGTATCTTTTTGGACGGACGTGTCTCGGACCACATCGTTTGCTTTCGTTTACGCCCACGGGGCATGACAGTAGCAGCAGGCATCGGCCCTGTTTGCCCTGAACGTAGGTTCCAGGGGCGAAACCCGGGTGGATGCAAAGATTTCTGCCTTCGTCGCTGTTGCGGCGAAGCAGATTGGGGAGACAAGTCACGTTTGCGCCCAGCTTTTGGTGGTGCTGGACGGTGTGGAATATGAAATGTTGGATTCATAACTGATAAGTCAGAAATGTCAGACGCCTCTGAGTCGCTGTTGTAATTCAGCGGTCGTGCAGGGCGATGTTTAGATTTGCCTATAGGAATACTTTCCGACGAGGTATTCAAAGAAGAAGTATCCCGCGTTGGTGCAGAGGTAACCGGAAACGGCGCAGCAATAGTCTTGGCAATGGTTGGAGGGAAAGGAACGATACTAGTATTCGACGAACTCGATTCGAGCCTTGGTCTCATGGGAGAATCAGGTTGCGTGTGTAGAAACTCGTCTGGAGGGGGAGGGTGAAGGAAAAATCACTGGAGATTCGTCAAAAATGTTTGGTGGTTCGTCCAAAATTTCTGGCGGTTGAACATGAGATATAGATTCTTGAGTCTGTGGCGCAGAAGGTTGAGTAGGATTGATAATGAAATCGATATTCCGTTCGTGATACTTGCGACATTGATCAACATGTACATATTGAAAGTGGTTGTCCGGTTTCTCCAGAACAATATTATTTTCAAAGACATTTGCCACCCGATATGGACCTTCGTAGCTGGGTGCAAATTTCTTCACTAAAGTATGCGAAACAGAAGACTGGAAGTGCGTTTCCACGAGAGTGAGATCTCCAACGAAAAGATCTGGTTCCCTACGCCTAGAATTATAATATCGTGCTTGAGCCGCTTGTGCTCCTAGCATTGCAACACGAGCTTTTTCTGCCATAATGTGTACTGATTGCGGAGTTGGTCGCTGGTTTAATTCGTCGATAATCCCCGTTAAATTTTCAAAAGGGGTTTTAATTTTGCGACCCAGAAAAAGTTCTGCAGGAGTAATTTTAGTAGACTCGTGGACAGACGAGCGGAGGGCGAACGCAAAAAGTTCTAAATGGTCATCCCATCTTTCATGGTGATCCATTACAAAAGTCGCAATCATTTTCACTAACGTTCGGTTAACACGTTCCGCAGGATTACTCTGGGGATGATATGGGGAAATGAATTTATGTTTAATGTGTAATCTCGCACACATTCTTTCAAAAATGTCAGAAATAAATTGAGGACCATTATCCGAAACTACTTTATTAGGTGCACCATATCTAGAAAATACTTCATTAACTAAGACATTACAAATAACCTCAGCCGTAGCGGCTTTAATGGGAAAAACTTCAACCCATTTAGAAAAATTATCAGTTAGTACTAAAACATAACGAGCTTTATTTTTAACAGATAATGGATAAGGTCCCAATAAATCTATGGAAATAATATCAAACACATGAGAACTTGAACTAGATTTCAAGTGACCGGCCGGTCTTACATTACGATAATTATTAATCTTACACAAGTGACATGATTGAACGTATGCGAGCACACTTTGGTACATGCCAGGCCAATAGGCAACATCCCGCAATTTACAACGGGTCTAGCGAATACCTAAATGGCCTGCAAGAGGTTTGTCATGAAATTCATTTAAAAGAGCCATTCTAAGGGTTCGCGGAATACATGGGCGAAACTCTGCCCTAGTGGTCCGAGATTTAGTATAATAAAGAAGACCCTCTATTACTTCAAAATGTTGTGACCTTCCAGCCAGAGAAGGATCACTTGGTAGGGGCGAACCCGCAAGCAAAAAATTGTAAATATCCCCAAAATCTGAATCATTTATTAATTCTGCCATTATCTGCTCTCTGGATGTGATATCAGCAATCAGAAGTAAAGGCTGACATCCAGGAGTAGTTTCGGTGGGGACCCCACTAATCGGAACGCGAGATAATGCGTCCGGTAATTGATTCTTATTACCTGGCTGATACGAAATTTTGATATTGCTCTCTTGTAACTTCAGAGCCCACTTCATAAGTCTTTGAGATAGGTGCTTAGCAGAATTCAAATACTGAAGGGCAGAATGATCCGTAATTATGTTAACTGTCAATTCGTTAAGATAACATTGAAATTTATTCAGTGCATACACAACAGCAAGACATTCACGTTCCGTAGCTGAATAATTGCGTTCAGCTTTGGCTAAAGTACGAGACGCAAAAGCTATTGGATGCCCAGCTTGTGACAAAACGCAACCAAGACCAACTCCGGATGCATCAGTATAAATATCAAATTCCTTAGTATGATCCGGGAAAGCCAACACCGGAGGCTGAGTCAATGCAGACTTCAGTGTTTCGAATGCAGCGTTAGCCTCAGGTGTCCAAATAAACTTCTTGTATTTACGCTTTAAAGCATACAACGGCTCACATATTGTAGCATAAGCGGGGACGAACTGCTGATACCAACCGGTCATTCCCAGAAAGCGGGATAGTTCTTTTGCTGTTTTAGGCCGAGGAAAGTCAACAATAGGCCTAATTTTTTCATTATCAGTGAATAAACCGTGGGGAGTAATTTTCAACCCCAGATATACAATCTCGTCCCGCGCTATCTGGCATTTACTAGGTTTTAACGTCAAGCCAGCATTGTATATAAGTTGGAACACCTGTTTGAGCAGAGAAAGGTGCTCGTCAAAAGTCTCTGATGTGATAATAATGTCATCCAAATAGACATGCACATGGGGACCCAGGACAGGTCTGAGAACCGTGTCCATAAGCTTTTGGAAAGTAGCAGGTGCAAAAGCTAAACCAAAAGGCATACGTAAATATTCATAGGCCCCAAAAGGAGTCACAAAGCCTGTTTTATCGACCGAGTCCGGATGTACTGCCACCTGCCAATATCCACTCGCCAAATCCAAAGTTGACATCCATTTGGTTGACGACAAGTCATTTAGAATATGTGACATGACAGGTAGGGGATAATTGATTGTTTTTGTGACTTGGTTGAGCTTGCGAAAATCTGTCACGAAACGAAATTCATTTGGTTGTTTCTTTGGAACCAAGAAGGCAGGGGCCGCCCAGGCGCTTGTTGATTCCCTGATTATGCCTTGCTTAATCATTTCCGCAATTTGACGTTGCATTTCCTGTTTTTTATGTGGAGCACAAGGGTAAGGTTTCGTCGCAATGGGTTTCGAACCATCAGTGTCAATAACATGATAAACCACCTGTGTGAAACCAGGTTGATCCGAAAATAAACCAGGGCTTTCCTGTAAAAGGAGAGAAAGCTGGTCTCGTTGCCCCTCATTCAATTGGTCACCCAACAATAAACTCGTAATATCTACAGGAACCGTCGGAATCATTTCGACAGGTTCCGGAAAGGAAATCACATGTTGTACAAAATTCAAAGTTATTTGAAACTTGTTAATAAAGTCCATACCCATGAGACATTTCACGGGTAGCTCGTCTATAAGCAGGAAAGAATGTGTAAACCGAGCTTTTCCCAGCCCTAAAGATAATGTGACAGTTCCTGAAATACTGAAGATTTCATTATTTGCACCTCGCAAATACTGTGTTGCAGGCTGAACGTGTATTGCAGAAAAAACGTCATTGCAAAACTTTGTATTTAGGGCTGATATCTCAGACCCAGTGTCGAACTTTGTCTCGACAATAATGTCTTCAAGTGTCAAGAATACATCAGGCAACTGAGGAGTTTGAACAGTCACTAATACTGTTTTAGGGTCAGAATGTTTGGTATCAGGAAGCAGGACCGACCCTTCGTCTACTTCCTGTGGAAGTTTAAAGGAATTCTGGTGGGGTTATCATGTGGTCGGAAACCTCGACCCTGCCGGGTATCGGGAAAATTTTCACGATAAGGAAAATTGCGTGAACCCTGCGTCGGGAACTCCGCGTGTCTGTTGACATTTTCATATTCGTTACGTCTGCCCTCAGCACGGGCAGAAAAATTATCATTGCCCTGGGCATGAGAACGTTCCGAATGCTGCTGAGTGAAACGGGGTCGAGCATACTGTGCATTATGACGATATTCCGAAGCTTGTGCAGAAACTCGCTGTTGGTTTGCCACTCTTCTGTGTGGTGGAACGTATGAAGCTTGGGTGGGCACTTGTGTATGCTCGCGCTGAAAGTTTTGTCTATTATGCCGCTGAGGGTTTTCGTAATAAGCCTCGCGGGATGCCCGAGCATTATGAGTCGAACCATGTTTGCCATGTCGCTCTTCATACGTGCGTATGAGGCGAAGGCATTCATGAATGGTAGCAGGGTGACGAACCTCAAGAAAATCTTGTAAGAATGGGTCGAGCTGCTGCACGAGGGTATCCAACATGTCAACATGATTGGCATGTGGATCCCATAGATTATATAGGCGTGTAGTTTCCAACGCAAATGCAACAGGGCTATCATTGGGACCTTGTTGACGTGAAAAAGCTGTTGAGCAAGGCTAGCTCGACTGAGGCCGAAAGGAAAGACCTCCAAGAATTCTGCACGGAAATTCTCATAATGAGAATCCGGGTTCGACCCTCGCCACTGCCGATACCAGGTCTTGGCGGTATCCCTCAAGCAAGTCCCGGCAATTTGGACCTTGCAGTCTTCCGGAATATTATAGAGATCAAAATGATCTTCCAGATCTTCGAGGAACTTTAAAGACCCCTCCAAACCATTGAAATGAATTGTTCCAGCATGCGGCACGAAATGGGCAAGCATTCTGCTTCGCTGAGAGGATTGAACTCCCTCAGGTACGACCCGCGACTCAGAGTGATAGGAAGCCGGTGCATTACGAAATGGTGAAGAATGCCTGGGTACGTGTAGATCATTCATATCAAAGTCAGAGCCACAGGCTTCGTGCAAATTGTCCAAAAAAACACCATTACCCTCAAGACTTGCCGGATGGTGGAAATTTGAAGTTGCCTCAGGTAAGGAAGACATGGATAATAATAGTCAGGATCTCGTGTTCGAGAAAAGTTCGGGCGCCAATTATAATGAATTAATTTATTTGCTTTCCGCTAAGCTAATTATTATGAATGATTCTCTTCTTACCAGCTAGCTAATGATATACTTGCACTAAGCTTCAAAATAATGAATTCCCAAAAGGGTGTTGTTACTAGTTAATTACGAACTTAAACAAAGTCTCAACGCTGGTTATTTATATTACGTAATAAAAGTCATAAACCTAACAGCCAGACAGAGGTCTGACAAAAACTATGAATTGAGAAAGACTGAACTTACTGAAAACTTGTTTATTTCCAAGACTCTTGGTCAACTAATGCACTCATATATCTTGTACATAATAATGAATAAACTTTCCTATTATTGTACACACTCTCTCATAACAACACCTCGCAACGCCAACACACCAACCAACGCCAACCCAAGTCTCGATGAACGCGCCTATATACTAGCTACCACCACGTCATGACTTACACTCATTGCCAGATCTCATTCAGCGGGTGAAATAATATTTCGTTTAGTAGGAAGATAATTTACATAGTAAAATAAAATAACCAGAGATAGTAAAATCAAAAGGAAAGTGAATATAGAGTATACGTTACAATACGTCATAGACATTAAAGTCACGATATCCAGAAGAAGTGACATGATTTCTATGCAAATATTCAGGGCAGCAGGAGATGGTGGGACAAGCAAATGTCTATGCACTGAGTAGACAGAAATCATGGGATACATACATAGTAACAGCTCCCATAACGTATTGCGGATAATGATCTCTTGGTGGTCTTGTGGAAGACGTTTCTAGAACCACCCTCTTTGAAGTCGGCGGAGATTTATGCCACTGTCTCTCTAGTTGGTTCGAACAATGCGAGACAGAGATCGGCGGCCACGTTCATCCATCACCTTCATCTGCCCACAGCGCTGTCGACGATGCGATGTTATTCGGCACATTCTTGATGCTGCAGAACGGGCATACTGCAACTCCTGTACCACCTCCGCGATAGAATGACCAATGCGTCTGGCACCCACTATAATCTTTCTTTCAAACTTGTTAATTAATAGCTTTTGTACATACTGACATCGAATGACCGTCTACGTGAATGCAACGATGTCCTTCTGCCTATATATCAGGTTGTAAAGAAAGTATCCGGAAAACAGAGAAGCATGTATTTCAAGCTTAAAGAACCGTACAAAACACTTAATCTAATCGTCCGCATTGGAACTAATGACCTTGTTCCACAGATCTACGTGTTGAAATATCCCATTGAGATCGACGTCTGGCGAGCGGGAGTCGAAGAAGTCGTCCATACAACGTTTCACATCATCGTCATTAGCAAAGTTTTTCTCAGCGATAAAATCGGACGGGGCAAGTTCCGGAGAACAATATTTCCCGTTCCAGCTCGTGCTTATATGGCTGGGCCCGTAAAGCGACATGTTGATGAGCGTTATCCTGGTGAGAAACAACTCCATGGCGACTAATAAACGCTGGGAGTTTTTCGTGCATTGCAGCATGAAGACGGTCCAACTGTTGGAGGTAATCATCCGCTGTGATGGTATAGTTCAGCGGTAAGAGTTCATAGTAAATCACACGGCGACAATCATCCCACCAGCAACTCTGCATCACCTTCCGTCCATGAAGACGCGGCTTAGCGACCTTCTGTGGGTCATTGTCCCTATTTAGTCCATGCTCTTTGTCGCGTAACTTTCACGTATGTGACCCACTTTTTTCGCCCGTGAACAACCGATGTAAAAAGCCCTCCCATTTTTCTCTTTCAAGCGTGGGAAACAGCAATAGAGTAGCGTTGCATCCGATTCTGGTCAGACAAAGTATGGGGTACATATTTGCACAGTTTACACGAATATCCCGACTTCCGAAGTCGGGTGTTGATGGTCGTATGGGAGGTCTTCAGTTCCTCTGGAAGTTCCTGTAGTGTTGCATCACGTTTGTCGATACCACGTGTTGCAGTGTATCATCTTCAACCATACTGGGTCTGCCACTTCTGTGCGCGTCAGACAGATCTCGCACACCAGTGTCGAGCCGCCCCGGTGGCGCAGTGGTCTAAGGCGCTGGCCTCTGATCATTCGTCCGTAAGGGGTCCGGGTTCGAATCCCGGTCAGGCATGGATGTTGTGTTTGTCTTACGGCACTGGCTCTCTCCCTTCCCTGGAACCAGTGACCCTAAATTAGGGATGGGCGACTGCTTATAGCCCATCGAGTTGCTCACGGTGGTCGTTAAACCTCCAATCAAAAAAAAAAAAAAAAAAAACACCAGTGTCGAGTTCCTGTACCAGTCATAGCAAGCACTCTGTCCCATAATAACGACACCAAACGCGTTTCGCAATTTTTTAAGTGCTGCCGTAACTTTCACGCCATTAAAAGTTTCATAGAGCAATATTGCATGCACACCTTTCTTCGATATCGCCATCGTATCATCGCCACGTGCAACTAATATTCATCACAACATCGTAAGTTCTGTCCTTAGAAGCTTTTATTTTGCGCACAGCACTCTGTGATGTTTACGTCCCTGCAGGCCCGCAGTTTCTTGCACTGTACACGCTACATATGATTTCTTCTGGAAATTTCTTTACAACCTGGTACCTGCTGAGCGACGAGTTCCTCTACTACAGAGTGGAATGACAGCGTTGCGTTGTCCAGGAACCAGGCATCTCATGATTGCTGTCCTCTTAGTGTATTTTAAGATAAATCAGACGGAGAAGATAGGTTTTATAAAGCCTGATATTTAGCAGGTTATACTTTACCCCACGCAGATTTATGAGCGGTTCCATGGTGCGAAACGTTGCCTCGGCATGTATAATTTTCTTAAGATTTTAGGTATCGAGTTTTGCAATTTGTCGTAACAAACGACATTCTAACAGTAGCATTAAAACAAATGTAAATAAGGCCAGAGTTCGTTTGATTGAAACCAACCTACATAATAATCCACTTTGTCTTTATATCCTCGCCAGTTGTCGAATTACAGCTTCTCTGTAATGGCCCTTATTAGTCTTACAGATAATCGTCGAGCGTCGTAATATCAAGATAACATACGGTCCTATTTCAAGCACTAAACCTTACTTTCACACTACGAACAAATTTGTACTGGATGTGGCTTTTTATTTACCTCTGACAGACTACCAGCCGTTGAAAAAAAGTATAAGGAAACTCGGAGGAGTTGACACACCGTTCAGAAATAAATATACAGAGCAGTAATATAATTTACATAAGAACAGAAACAAGTCTTAGTTTAAAAATGTACGTAACACAAAACGAACGGAATACCAAGTTAACACTACCTCTGTCTATCACCAGATTACTGCCCTTTACAGTTAATTGGATCATCATACTCCACTAAGCTAAGTGCTCAAGCTTGTGTTCGGTGGAATGTACAGCACGCAGCCGTGCAGAAGTAATTTCTACTGGCGGTGGTTACGGAGGAAGACTACTAGAGAACCGATTGAATTTGCGACAAGTATCGATCGCACTAATATGGACGATATCCACAATCATCATAGCGATTTAGACAACCTTTTGCCACTTTAATAGCTCATCGAAACCTTTTTCGACAACTTGCAGAGGCAGGTTGGCATTCGCTTTATCCATTGCATCGTCTTGCTTTGATCGGTAGTCCGTGGAGTATACCGAAGTAGAAAATTTTGGAAATGCATAGGGGAGTTACGACATCTTCAGAAACGAATTCCATTTCCATTTTAGAAAGATATGACTAACTTACACGCGTGTAAAGGGTATGTTGCCAACGGCCCAATCCAGAAGCCAAAATTAGCCAATTCATTTTGCAGAGTTCATTCAAAAAATAATCCCTCCATTTTTATATACAAGCCCAGTGGCAAGGTATAAAATTGAAACAAACCAAGAACAAAGCTCAGAATTCCTACTTTAATTAACATGTTTTATTTTACTACATAATCTTCCTCACGCTCGATGCAGGCATGCCAACGTTTAACAAGTTCTTTTTCAACCTATCTATGTACAAATCTTCAGGTTGTTCTCGGAACCATATCCTCGAAGCAGATTCCACATGTTCGTCACAGGTGAACTTAATTCGTTTCAGATATATTTTGAGATCAGAAAACAACCAGAACTCGGACGGCGTCAAATCTGGGGTCTAGGTAAGGTGTTCAAGAACTTCAAACCCGATTTTCTGTATGGCCCCAGAAGTGAAAGTACTGGCGTAGGGTGTGGCGTTGTCGTGTTGCAGAAGCAATAGCTTTTTCCCCCACGCATGTGGTCTATTCTTCGATTTAACTTTTTAAAGGCATACACAGTGCGTCAAAGAATTTTTAAGACTGACGCTAGATTTCAGCCTACGGTAGCGCCACCAGTGTAATCGCGAATGCGTTATAAACCATGGCCATCTGCTTGCTTCCTGCCAAAAGTACTGCGCAGTTGTAAAGTAACTCAAATGAAACGGGCGTTCATTAGAGAAATCAAATTTTGTTCATGTTGAATTATTAAGATAGAACAAAGGGCTGTTATTAAATTTAACGCAAAACTTGGTAAAAGTGCATTGGAAACGTACCAAATGATGAATCAAGTTTACGGTGAGTTTTGTTTAAGTAGATCAAATGTTTTCCTGTGGCACAAACATTTGTTGGACGGAACAGAGACGCTAGATGATGATAAGCATACCGGAAGACCAAGTTCATCTAAGACACCTGAGATTATTGAAAAAGTGCGTGATTTCGTAGCAAACAATCGATGTGCGTCACTAAGAATAATGGAAGAGTCTTTAAACATCAACAAAGAAGTGATTCGAACCATCCTTCATGAAGATTTGGGCAAAAACAAAAGTCTGTGCTAAATTTGTTTCACACACGTTAACCAATGAACAAAAAATCAAGGAGAAGTGCACATTGCAGAGACATCATTTCAGCCGCGGAAAATGATCCAAACTACTTAAAATCGATTGTTACTGGTGATGAAACATGGTGTTTTCAATTTGATCCTAAAAAAAGCGACAAAGTGCGGAATGGAAGTCAAAAAACTCGCCACGACCCAAAAAAAAAAAAGTTCCATTGAAAATCAAAACACTGCTCATTACATTCTTCGATAGTAAGGGTATTATCCACAAAGAATTTGTTCCAGGTGGACAAACAATTACTGGTGAGTTTTATTTAAATATTTTGAGGCGTTTGATGGGCAGATATCGTCGCATTCGTCCAGAATATCGAGATCAAAACAGTTGGTGTTTGTTGCACGATAATGCACCCAGTCACACCTCACTTCTTGTTTGTAGACTTTTGGCGAAAAATAACGTCTGTGTGTTGAATCATCCACTGCATTCGCATGATTGCGACTTTTCTTTGTTCCCAAAACTTAAAAGGACGTTAAAAGGGTGTTATTTTGATGATATTTCGACCATACAAACAGCTTCGACGCGTGCTTTGGAGGCAATTTCGCAAAGTGAACTGGAACAGACATTCGAATCATTATTAAATCGCTGTAACAAGTGTATTGAAGCTGGAGATACTTATTTTGAATAAAAAAAAAATATATATATAATTTCTTGTTTCTATTTCATTTTACAGACCCAGTCTTAAAAATTCTTTGACGCACTGTGTACACAGTGTACATAGCCATACCTTTGATCACGTATTCTTGATAAATAATGCCTCTGTCGTCCCAGAACACAGTGAACATGCACTTACAGGCAGAAATGTCAGTTTTGATTTTTTTCGCTCGATGAAAAGATGGGTGTCACAATTGATTTTTCATTTCTGGGTCATAACGGGCAACGCAAAGCTCAGCCAAGGAGGTTATATTACTGGAGACACCACTGGCTCTGCCGCCATAGGTCACAGCTAGTCTGTGGTGTGACGTCACAAGCAGGCAAAAATGAAAATTATACCGTTGATGAAACAGTAAGCTTGTGTATCATTGATAAAGATTATTGAATTACTCATTTCATCTGTTTATACGCTTAGAAGCTTTTGTTCCATTGGTTTCCAAGCAGCTTCTCTTCTGCGGCTGCGTCGTGCCTGCTCATGACGTCATTTGCAGCACAGACGGTGATTTATGGCAGCCAATGCTGCGTGGATAGGAGTGGTGTCTCCAGTAATATAACCTCCTTGAGCTCGGCCCCAGTCACAATGCTTTGGGGAAAATCATTTCCATATGCATGTTTCATTGCGAGCACGCAACTTTTCGTATGTTCCTTGCTCGTAATGAAAAATATGGAAATGATTAAAGTCTTGATTTCAGTCGCTAGCTGACGCGGTTCCTAACGAGCACAGATTTTGTTGTACACTAAAACCTTAACGGTGGAACTGACCCTACCTAAACTAATGTCCAGATTACCTCCTATGGTAGTCTGAGTTGTTCTACGATTTTTCCTGATGAGATGATCGAACTTTTGCCTGTTTAAATTGCAAGTGTCAGCCAATTTTACTTCCCTGTCCTTTAATTTTCTTATTCAACGAAGAGCACTGCTTATGTCCAAAGTTCCAGAACCAAAAACCTGCCACTAATGCAGTCTGAATTTCATAAGGAGGTATATTTTCATGAGTTAAAAACTCTATAATTGATCGTTCTTTGACACCAGATGACACTGTTGGAAAATAATCATCCGTTTTAAACAGAATTAAACACGAAGAAATAGATGTATGGAGTTCTATTACGCAGTAAATTGAAGCTAATGGCACAAAGAATTGTTTGTCGTCTGACTGGTTTCTAGGCAACGAGTAATGCGCGAGGCACCTGCGTGGAGGCGGTACTTATTGAACACGATTCCTACTAGCAAGAGACTTTATGGAATGGGGTGCTACAAGTTGTTTCAGCAGTGGAGAGTTTCCCCAACCATTTTTACCGCAAAGCTGGCATCTTGAATCCTTGGGATTCCCCTGTGTTGCAGACTGGTCTGGATACCTGTGAAAGATAATGCCGTGTTAGACGCAGTTAGCAATATTAGGCAATAAATGTGACATATGAACGCTCTATCGTGACCAGCTCTATTCCCGTATTTATTCTCCAGAAATGTATTTTAAGTATAGGATGATAAAATATGCAGACACCCGCCTTACAAACCGGTCGCGGACGATTGGTTCAATACTAATTCGTCCAATGGGGACAGTTTGTCAAATGCCGATTGGTCCAACGGACTATTCCACTAATGGTACGATTGGTCCAATGACGATTAGTGCAATTGTATCATTCGACCGGCGACCTTTTTTCTGTTTTTATGAAATGATTGGTAATTTAAGTTACTCTCCTCTTTACTGTATTTCCCGAACTGATTTTCATCCTCAGAATTTATGATTTAATCGGACTTTACGGTTTACTAAACATAAAAATTATTTAGGTAAAAATTATTTAGAGCCAGTATCGTAAGACAAGCACAACATCTATGCCTGACCGGCATTCGAACCTAGACTCACCTCGGACGAATAGTCAGAAGCCAGTACTTTGACCAGTGTGCCACTGTAGCAGGCAAGAATTTTACACTTCAGATACTCTTGGAGTGTTTTCTATAACACAAATGTTTGCTTTAAAAAAAGTGTTTGTTTTCACTGGCCTTAGAGGTTTTTCCGTTCTCGTTATCAGTTTGTAACGTGGTCTGCTATTTGTTAACTCTCTATTTTTCATTTGTTTCTCTCAGTAAGTCTTTTCGTAGGTATCAATCTGAGCTTCCGTATCAAATGTCAAAAATATATATGGAAAGGTAATGAAAATGGAAGTGTTTTATAAACCTGACTCTAACCCGAAGTATTCCGGCTGCCATATTTTCGAGCAATATTGTGAGATCGTAAAAGTTGTACCTCGTGCATAAAGGGAAAGGAGGTTAAAATGAAAGCTAAATACAAATTTATTCACTTTAAAAAAGAAGTCGTTGCTGTTATTTATACGCTTTCTTTATTTTTCTTTTTTCTTTATCTCACTAGTCATCTGCGAAATGTTTGTTCTATCGAATAAACAAATCTTACAAGCCAACGGCAAAAATACTCATAAACAAGGATGATAGAATGGAAATTTAGAGTAGAATGAATTCAAACTGTGTCATAAAGAACGACTTCCGCTACAGTGTAAAATATGGGCAAATATTTCGTCATAGTTAATTGTATCGATACAAAATAGACTAGTTTCAACAGATATTTTGGGAAGTAGAACATTCTGTAGTGCATGAGTAAATGCTACGTGTTGTTTGTTGTTGTTGTTATTTGTTTCTATACTACCGCATGCATTCTGTAGTTCATTTGTTTCTCATGTAGGCACTGCAAAAGTTACTCAAGATATACTATAATACATGCACAGGCAAACGGAAATCGAAAACTTGTCTTTTTCCATTATATAATACAAAATAACAAAAAGGAAAGGTGGCGCAGTTGTCTAAGCGATGACTTCTGATCATTCGTCCGAAATGGGTCCGGGTTCGAATCCCGGTTAGGCATGGATGTTGTGTTTGTCTTACGGTACTCTCGCTTCCCTGGAACCAGTGGCCCTAAATTAGGAATGGGCGACTGCTTTACCACTGAGTTGTTCACGGTGGTCGTTAAACCTCCAATAGAAAAAAACAACAACGTCGAAGCCGACTGAATGGTTCTTACATCAGTAATTTCCTACCACCGCGAGTTGCTTTAAAAAAACACGTTTTGTTTTTCGAAAAGAAAAAAAAGAAACAGAAATCCAGAAGAAGAAATCTGTAACCACAATATTATGAATCCAAAAGAGAATAAAACCTATAACCACAATATTATGCATGAGATGTAACATTACTTCACACTCTTTGGGGTGCTGATACTTTTATACGACAGCGAAGACAGCTTCAAACAGAATGAGATTTGTTTCGCACTAGTAGCTCCTCGGACGTATCGGTATTAGACTAATTGTACCTTTGGACCCATCGGGACTGTACCGGTCGAATCATTCGACGAATAAACATCGGACCAATCATACCTTTTGACGAATAGGCATTTGTCTAGTCATACCATTGAACAAATCACCATTTTACAAGTCGTATTACTAGACAAATCGACATTGGACCAATCATACCATTGGACGAATCCTACCTTTGGACCAATTGTCCATTGAACGAATCGGCATTGGACCAATCATCGTTGAACGAAACGTACCAGTCCCGTTACAAACGCAGACTTAAAAACGCCACCCCAGTAGCGTAGTGGTCTAAGCGCGGGTTTCATTTCGTTCATCCGAGATGGGTCTGGGTTCGAATGCGAGTGAGGCATAAATATTGTACTGTGTTGTGGTACTAGCTCTCTCCTTTCCTGGAACCACTGGCACTAAATTAGGGACGGACGACTACTTATAGCCCATCGAGTTGCTCATGGCTGTCGTTGGCAACTCTATTCCCCCCCCACTCCCCCCCCCCCAAGAGAAGGAAAACAAAAACTCTGACTTCGCGGCTACAACAAGCACGGTGTGCAATGCCTCTGGGTACCATTTATTGACTGACGCACCCTATGATGTCGCGAACCTTGGAAATTTAAAAGACATTATAAATACAGTATCATATCAAATCCTGATACTTTCTTATTTACAAACTCCCTGTAATAGAAAGGGAATGAATATCGAGTTGGTCCGCCCTTTGCTGGTATCACAACCTATACTCTGTTGAGACGGCTTTCCACAAGATTTTAATACGTTGCTGCAGAAAATGACTTCCATTCTGTCACAACAGCATTAGTCATGTCGACAGGTTCGGCGTTGTTCGCAGTCAGATTTCCAATTCATCTCAGACGTATTCCATGTAGTTGAGATTGGGGGCCTCCTGCAGGTCAGTCAAGTTCTTCCACACCCGTCTCATCAAACCATTCTTGCACGCACCTCGCTTTGTGGACGGGAGTATTGTTCTGTTGGTCAAAGAAAGGGGCTTTACCGAACTGTAGCCTTGATGGTGGGGTCACAGAATTGTCGAGGAAATCTTTACAGGCAGCAGTGTTAAGGTTCCTTGGCATTTGGAGCTAGAGATTCCAGCCTAAACCATGAAAAACATCCCCAGCATGATGCTTTCACCACCAAGCATCACAGTTCGCACAAGACAGTCACGCAGGTAATATTCACTTGGCCACTTCCACATTCAGCCTCATCTGTCTGACTGCCCGATGGTGAAGCGTTATTCATCACTGCTCTTGATCTTGATGATGGTGGCTTGTGTATGGCTGCTCGGCCATGGAAACTTATTCCATTAAGTTCTCGACGAACCACTATAGCGCTGGCATTGTTTCCAATAGCATTTTGGAGCTCAGTGGTGAGTGTTGCTACCGAGGACAGGAAATTTTGTCGCACCTCCTCCTTCAGCACTAGGTGGTCTTTCTCTGCAATTTTACGTGGCTTACCAAGTAGCGACTGCACTGTTGTTGTTTTAAGCGTTTCCATTTCACAATAACATCCCTTACAATGATTGGGGCAGCTGAAGAAGGTTTGAAACTTCCGGGACTGACTTGTTGTTAAGACGGCATTTTATGACTGCGCCCTGTTGAAAGTTATTGAGCTCTGTTTTATGGTTCATTCTGCAATTCATTCTTGTATGTGATGTTCTTCAGGCCACGTGCGCATTTTTATTCTTATAATGCAGAGGTGGTGTAAGGGAGTACAAAGAGTGCAATGCCCCGGGGTCGCCCTGCTAACGGGGCCTCGAAATTCTTCTAAAATATTATCCACCCAGTGTATCGAAAAATTGTTTATGAAGAGAAACACAGCTGGATTGAGCAAAACTGTAAATATTCAGTTGTTATGAGTTAATACCTAAATAAAAACTGAACTTAACGGTACAACCAGATAGCACTTTTGAATTCTGTTTTCCTATAAATACAATACTTACTCAGTTAGATAACAGATCAATGTTTTCTAAATCACACAACAGTAGAAATGCATCTTGTATCCCAATGAGCTGTGCTCCTGTTGAAGCTACACACTATCAAAATTATTCCGACACTACCAAATATTTGCATAAGTGCAAAGAACGATTGCGCAGGAAGGTGCGCTGTGAGTGGGGAGGTACGTATATAAAGTTGAGATGTTCCGTCATGTTATCAGTAATTTTGAAGCGAATATGCTGCGTGGACATGAACATTTCGAGTTCCAGCGTGCGGTAGTCATAGGATGCCATTTGTGTAACATTTACATACGGAACATTCATACCAAAATTGACTGTAAGTAATGTCGTGAAGCAGGACGATGCATCTACAGAAAAAAATGTTTAGTAAGGCCTCACAAACTTACGGAACATGACAGAAGAGAAATGTTAAAAAATCCCGTTCTTCTTCTGCCGTTTCCATCGCTGCTGAAGTAGGAAATGCTTATTATGGTAGAACACCGGCAGACAAGCCACATATCACTACCATGAATACGAATCTCCGTTTAGAGTTGTGTGTCACCCGTCGTTCCTAAACTGTGGGCGATTGGAAAGTTGTTCTTTGGAGGGTTGAGTCATGTTTTTCATTCTTTCCAATCTAATGAGCGTATTTGGATTTGGCGGTAGCCCGGTGAACGATTCTCGTCGGACTGTGTTCTTCCAACTGTTAAGTTCGGTTGAGGCTTCATCATGCTATGGAGTTGTTTTTTGTGGATGAGACTTGCTCCGTTGGTTATTATACCACAAACCATGAACTTTAAAGTATACCTCGACGTTCTAGATTATTCTGCCCTACCAACAGTGTGGCAGTATTATGGAAATGACTGTTGTTTCTTCCAACACGATCGAGCTCCCTGCCACACTGCACGGGGTGTGAAGGACTGGTTTCTTGAAAATGAGGTGGAATTGTTAGACTGGCCTGTTCAAAGTCCTCATCTGAATCCCATAGAACACCTCTAGGATGAACTGGAGTGATGAATACGAAATCGACCGCAACGGCCGCCTTCGCTCTCCACTCTGGCAGCAGCTTTGCAGGACGAATGGCGATCTAGTCCTGTCGAGACCTACCGGAAATTTGTTTGATAGCACGCCTCGACGTGTTGCGGCTGTCATACAAGCAAAAAGTGGACTGACTAACTACTACTTTCAGAATAAAAACATTTGTCCGAAAACATTGCCATTTGTTTGAATACTTTTGATATTATAATCTTAATTAACATTAGGTAAAGTATCATTAGGACAAACCGCCAACGGTAACCGATAACTCGGGTACAGTTGGCAAATTTTGAGCGAAGCTATTGCAAAATCTAAGGTCATTAAGGCGTATATTATAACAAATTCTAAAAAAACGAACGCGTAAAATTTATGACTTCCATAACAAAAGTACGAAACATTCTAAAAACAATATGCCTAAAATTTATCATGAACTACTTTCCTTAACGCCTTCACGTCGGTTGTGATCAGGTTGCATGTAAACAAAGCGGAAAGACACTCAGATCGGGAACCACGTTTTTCATTTTGTATCGCGAAAGACAGCCACATACACACACACATACGTAAACTTCCTTTTATTATTGTAGATTAAGCAAGTGTTGAGCTAACAGACGTAGTCTTTCCATTTCTTCGTTTTTCAATTCAAACGAGTTTTTAAATTTAAATTAATGCTAGTGAGCCGACTTTCGTGAAATGGTTCAAGTAAAAGGCCATCTAGTTTTAATTGAAATTCCTCAATGACCCTGAATTTCAGGAATCGGAAGGAGTCAAAACCTGACCATGGTAGATGTCCAGTCGCATGCCAAAAATAACGGTGATCAGATGTGTCATGTCGTAACTATGCCCGAACAACTAATTGTCCCGAGTCTTGTATAGAGAGCGGATTTTTTCAATTATTATTGAAATTGGTCAGTCTTTTAATGGTCATTATTTTGATACGACACGACCAATCACCATGATACTAACCCTATGTCTTTCACCGTGTCCTTCCCTTTCTCTGTGGCAAGTGTCAGCGCGATCGGCTGAACATCTTTGGAGAAGATAGGTAACAAACAACCCCTCCTCAAAACCTGAAAAAAACCCCTAAAAACGCAAGCTTTTGGACGATTATTCCTCAATGACACGGAATTTCGGGAATCGGAAGGCGTCAAAACCTGACATGCCCGAACAACTAATTGTCTCGAGTCTCGTAAAGAAAGCTTCGCTTGGCCTTCGTCCTCGCTTCGCTCAATTAGATTTCGTTCCGACGTATCAGATGATCTTGTAGATGAATTACCAAGAATAAAAAAAATTCGAGCCGACGACCAAAAAATTCAAGATCCTAAAGAGCTTCTTCAACACCTAATTGCTTGCAATTACAGTGATATTTTCCTAATCTTGGTAATCGCTTTACGACTATTTTTGAAAGTACGAGTAACCGTCGCAAGTTCCGAAAGATCACTTAGCAAGTAAACATTGATTAAAACATATTTATTGTCAACCGTAGTGCAATATTGTTGGTCATTTCTAGCGATATTATGCATAGAAATTGAAGAAGCAAGAAAGTGTGATTTTTATTCCATACTAAACAAAATGGATCCAGAATAAAGAAAGAAAGTTACTGATGAAAATTTACAGAAATAAATTTATTTCAAAAATAAGTACAAACATCGATTGTTAGCTGTTTCTTTCATATTTTCCTGCAAAAATTACTTTGGTGTTTATCTATTTCTATTTCGAAAGAATGTATATCCTCATTTTTGGTGCAAACAACTAAAATTTGCTAATTGAACTATTTCAAAGAATACTCATAACTCACGAATGGCTAATTGAGAACATGTTCTCAATTATTATACTCTGTCATTTGAATGACTTCAACATTTTTATGTGAGGATTGATGAGCAACCAACAGTTACTTGGGTAAGAAACTGTTGTATTAATTTTGGGCCCATAATCACAATTATGTAATTTGCAAAACAAACTAAAATTAAACATTCATAATATATTAATTGGATATGTTGCCGATTCAATTAACCAATAAGTAGAATAAATATACATCTTGCGTTTGTAGGTGTAAATACCTTTATCTGTATGAATCATATTCAAAGACAATTTTTGTTTGAGCGTGGGCACGGGGTCCTCATTAATGGCTTTGCACCCGGGCCACGGTATACCACACACCACCACTGTCTGTATCGGCTATGGCTGTGAAGTAAGCTGTGTCCAAGTACTTTTGTTCAAACAGTGTATATTCTATACTCCAACCTTATAATCAAACTGACAATATGGTATAAATTCCTTCCTTTTGCTTTGTAACTATCTGGCAGCATTTATTGTGTGTGATTTTCCATTTGATTCAGCCATTAAATGGTAGTATTTCGGTACTACATAATCTGTCAGAAGAAAACATATAAGGATTTGCATCAAGCGCTGCACCTTTATGCCTTTCCATTGTTGCGAGAAACAGTGCTCTTTCGAAAGTTTTCTATCTTCTCACGTATTAGATTTTAACTGCTACCTTTTCGCATAGAACCGCGTTCTTTATACGTAAAACATATGTTCATACTCTAAACCAACTCCCCTTAAATCCTCTTAGATCCCATGGAGCTGAAAAAAAATCGAATTCCAAACACCTAGAGCTCCGCGAGAGGAATATTTTTGCTTTTAGAATATCTTGCTTCTATTTCCAAAGCAAGCTGATAAGCTCTTATTAGTTTTGCCTTCATGTTCCTTTTTTCGGCATAAAGTCACCAAACTCGTTATAGTTTCATGAATAGATTAGAGCAGCATCTTTTATAAAACTTTGCACAGGAAAACAAAGATTGAAATAATGGGAGGCTTAGAATCTTATTCAAAGGCGGAACAACGCGTGGAGTAGAAAGTTTTATTTAACTAATACGGAATTTTAAGGAACACTTCAGAAAGAATCCAGTCAATCGAAGATGCATAGGGGTTATTCTCCATTGGAGTTTAAAAGAACGCAACATCACTTGTGTGATGGAAAGCCAAAATATTTTCTCCAAACATTTTTATTTTTGAAAATTGGGCAGAAACTTTTGTAGTTTGGTTGTTCAAACCGAACGAAAATAAATCACTAAATCCGTCATGAGAAACCACCCTGTCACCTGATACCGAAATTCCCAATAATCTGTATAGGGTTTCTCATAAATTTCATAAATGATTTTAGTCTAGAAGGGAAGAGTGTTTTGTTTTTCTTGTATGTGTCCATCCAAACACCATCCATTCCGGTTGAAGTTAAATCAAGTTTCTAAATATAGGCATGATATTGTTGATATTGTGGCGTTTCGTCGCCCTGGCGCTTACCTCACCACCGGCTTCCATATGTTGCAACGCTCCAGGCGTTTTCGTATTAATTTTACGGTACCATTTACGGACGGGCTGCAGGCCCTAGGGCGCTCACAAACAACATAAATGAATTTATCAAATCAAATTACGCTGGACAATTTTTTCTCGAGAAGAATGTAAATGAGTCAATACATTAACTTAAACCAAATGTTGCATGTACTAGCATCCAGAAATCAGCTGTGATGATTTATGTCATAAAACATACTTTAATTTAGAAACAACAATTCAGTTAATTTACGATACCGAGATTTTGCTGCTCACAGGTCGCTACGATCAACATTACACTGAAGAGCAATTGAATTAGAGATACCTGTCTAGTAACGTGTAGCACCACCTTTCGCCCTGATGACGGCGGCGATTCGTCTCGGCATGGACTCGACAAGACACCGGAAGCGTTGGGAAGCCATACGGATCCACGACCCCTGAACAAGCTCCCACAGTTCACGAAGATTTGATGGAGGGGTTCATCTCTCTCGATGGCATCACAGATGTGCTCGATGGGATTTGGGGTCAGGTGACTTAGCTGGTCAAGGAAGCGAGGTCACGTCGGTGGAGTGTTAATTCAACCATTCGGATACAATTCGGGAGCTGCATTGTCTTGTTGCAGGATGAAGTCCCCAGTGGGATGTTGAAGACGCACAAACGGGAGCAAATGGTCGTCCAGGATATCCCGGTAACGTTGACCTGTGAGGGACGATGTCACACGTACCAGGGGTCCCATTTCAGTCCACGTAAACAGTATGCAGACGAGAATGCCACCTCCACTAGCTTGAAGAGTACCCTGCTGGCAAGAAGGATCCATCGCTTCATGGGGTTTGCGCCGTTCTCGTATCCTTCCATCCGCATGTACCAACGTGAATCTGAACTCATCAGTCCAGGCAACATTTTTCCACATGTCTAGGGTCCAGTGGCGATGTTCCCGCGGCCATGCTAATCTTTGCACCCTGTGATGTGCGGTCAGCAGCGGTACCCTCGTGGGACGATGGCTTCTGTACCCCATAGCGAGGAGATGGTTCTGGATGGTGTGGCTGCTTACACGTTTTTGTGCACCAGCGTTAAATTGCCAAGTGATTTCTTGCACTATCCGCTGTTACAACACGAGCTAGCCGACGATGACCCTGCTCATTCACACGCTGTTGTCCACGGCAATTGGCCCTTGCAGGGATGGTTTTACCGGATTCGATGTACTCACGGTGCACCCGTGACACAGTGGCTCGTGAAAATCCCAGTGCCTGCACGACTTCCGAGATGGAGTGACCCATTCGTCGACCCGCGACAATCTGCCCACGATCAAATGCGCTTAGATCCTTCGTCTTACCCATACTGCGTCTAACGTTTACTGATTCCCGTTGCATCACTTCTTATATTGTTGGATCGCTGCATACGTTATGTCGTTTCCGTTTACAGGGCCGCCCACAGCGCTACATTTGCATAACGCCAGCTGTCTCTAATTCAATTGCTCTTCAGTGTATGATTTTCAAATGGAGTACACTGTGCATTGATATAGTTCGAAACAGTTAATGAACATTTTGTCTCACAGGTAAGTTAATTTCAGTTTCTGTCCAGACTAGAATTGGTTTGGCACCGGACAACAGCTGACAGAAAAAGATTGATAAACAAAGTTTGCTTACATGTTGAATATATACTCGGAAACACTTCAAAAACACGTACACGAATAGAACACACAGCTCGCAGCTGCATCGCCAGTTCATCATGAGTCGGTCGTGGTTTCGTGGTGATCGCTTTTGCACACTTTCATTTGCTTTGAAGAACACTAAATACGATACACTCAGACCTTTTCTTCTGTAGTCGTATTCATGATAGCAGGCGCTTGATCCTTCGGAAGGATTTCTCGGACAGTTTTTCCGACACATGACTCACGTTAATCTCTGCTTCGAGACGATCGAGAGAGAGGAACAAGCAGTACAGATTCCTTATTGCTTCTCCACTGTAAGGGTACGTTTATGCTATAGCCTTGCTGCGGGCACTTCGCAGAGATGTGCACATGGATGCCTGGCGAAGAAGAAACAAAACCATATATCTTTACAGGCTCATTTATCGTGGAGCAGCGATGCTATCTGCGCTGCTCGCTGTGATCATCGCCACAGCGATGATATCAAACTGGTTTGTTCTTCGAGCCTCGACCATCGCCAGGCATTCTCAAACTTACGCTGTGATTGGTTCCATCAAGGCCACTCTTCCCGTCCATTGACCCATTTTCCCAACCGACTGTGAAACTACGCAGTCATCTTTCTCGTATCTTTGAAAACCGTGTTGTGTTTTTATAGAAGCAGGTTTTCTTTGTGGAGTTTTCCTGTGATTTGAACTTTTTTTAACTTCTTCTTGGATTGATCAAGAGTTTTTCTAGCATAAGACGTCATCATGTGTCTCAGTAAGTGATTGGCTTCATCACCTATGAACACAAAGGGTGTTTGGATGTCAGTACTTGGTAGGAAGTTATCTTCAGGAATGTAAAGCACACACTTTCTCATTCTGTCATACAAGGCAGACTTTCTAAAAGTGTCCCCATCACTTTGTTTTCCATAGGCTCCGACCTCAATGAAAATAAACTTACAGTGTGCATCACTGACGGCCTGCAGAACTATTGAAAAGTAGCTTTTATAATTGAAGAACATGGAGCCTGACAATTGAGGGCAAAGTATTCGGACGTGCTTTCCATTGATAGAACCTAGACAGTTAGGGATTCCCCATTTCTTGTAAAACATATCAGCGATTTCTTTGAATTCTTCTTTAGTCGGTGTCTTCATATGCAGTGGCTGTAAAATTTGCCATAACACTGGTAAAGTCTGTTTGACAATAAGAGATACAGTCGTGATTCCTATAATGATAAAAGGGATGTGAACAGCTACAGGATAAATGCTCCATGGCGAGCATCGCAGCTACATGCAAGCAGAGAGGTGCCTGAGCGAGCATCTAAGTGCCAGCAACGAGGCTGCAGCACAAACGTTCACTTAGGAACACCTTGGTGTGGAAAGGGTATGTCCTCGCAACCTTCGTTATTCGACGGTCGGTGGGGTCATTGGCGCTGGCAAGTAGATTGTACGCACGAACTCAGCATCTCTTGTCATAGAAGATTAAACTCAGCCATCCACATCTGCCTTTATTGTTTTTCGTACTTCGATGATCAAGCTGGGACTCCAGACTCTATTAGTCACTTTTCCATTATTGTACGCGTGGGGAATTTTGGTATCTGTATATGAGAATGCAGCAACAGACACTTTCCTCGCGAGCCTCGTGAAACAACTAAATATCATATATTATTCATTTGGTCATTTTTGGTTGCCTCGTGATTCCATTTTTTATGCCCCTCCCCCAAACACACAGTGGTACTTGAAATGCATCAGTGTCAGAAATGCTCAGACACTTTGTCCCAGGCTGCATTCTTTCCCATAAATTTGTCTTTCAGTCACGGGTTAGGGCGCTACTTATGTCCCTCTAGCAATGTGACATGATATTTTTTTAGTCTAGATGGGAAGAGTGGTCATCCCCGAAACGAAATCGCGGCAATTTATGAAATTGTGTTGTCGCCTCCTAGGACAACCCCGAAGGCTTTAATCAGCCTCCTTTTTTCACCAATTCCTTTCAGCGGGTAAAACTTCCATCCCCTTTTCACCCTATTCATCGCTGGCGAATTAGTTAATCTGCTTGACTGGCTACGCACATTAGATCAAAGATATTGGAATTAAATTCATAACAATATGCAATATTTGGTTATGTATGGGAACCTACCACGTTTACCTTACGAAACTGGAACGTTACTTATAAGTTTACCAAAACAGTGTTTATACCTAAAATAAAAAATCCGGAGAGTTCCCTGGTACTCTTTGTAGGTAATTCATGCTAAGTATCTCTCGCATGCCAATATCTTAGTGGGTGTTAAATGAAACATGTGATTCGAGAGTAAGACGACAGCAGTGATGCAGTTGACTTTGGAAAAAGTGATATGTCTGGAATTAATAGTGCTGAAGAAAGTGATGCATAATTTCATAGTTTGAATCTTAAATATATTACCTAATTTCTAAATAATATAAATTTACAAACTTTTTTTTACATATTGCCACAGACGTTGTCTGTGATATTACCCAAATCTTAAATGTACTTCAAAAATATATTACCTAATTTCTAAAAAAATATCAAATGCGTCCTGTTTCGTAATAAAGATATTGATTTCTTAATTTTCTGATCGAAAAAGTAGGGGTCGTCTTATTATACACGGAAAAATATGGTAATATCCCATATATTGTTTTCCAGGGGATTTTTACTTAAAAAATGGTAAATCGCTGTAACGAACATTTAAGAAAAACAATCTAACCGACAAAAGCAAATGAATGAAGTGACAGCTCCATAGGGCTCTGACCTTATAACTGCGAAATGCTCATGTTATCAACATGCCTAATCATCTGTGCATTTAGATCAAACGAACTACGTTTGTTCGCAACTGTATTTTATTTTAAGATCTACAATAGTTTCATTGAGCGTTTGTATCGGCTTCATCAGCACAAAAAGAGCGTAAATATTTAAATAAGTATTCTAACTGTCGCCGATTTTGATGAGTTGTTTCCATGAGCTCGAAAGGAATGGAATTAATGCCATATCCTTGAAAAGTTGTGGACAGTTCAATACATGAGGAATCAATTAGCTTAGCGTTTTCAAACCGAAATTTATGGTTATTTTGATGACAATGTTGAATTATATAGACGAGTTCTTTAGTTCGCAGTTCCGTACGTAAGTCGCGTATTTCTTCAAAGGGAAACGAAAGATCATGCGAGTCCCTCCTAGATAAGAAAGTCCACATTCACAAGAGATCTGATAACTTCACCAGGATTTTATATCAAAGCAGTGTTTAACAAAGGATAAATAAACTGACGGAATAACCTGCAAAGCTTGTTGAGATGTCTTGATGATGCTCGACAGAAAAACGAAAGCCAATCGAAAGGAAACTTTAAATACGATCTTTTATAGATTTTTAGATGCTGAACATTAATATCTTTTAATAGTGTTTTTCTCAGTGTAAATATAATTCTCTCAATGTATGTAAGGTAGTCGAACTTACGCAAACTTTGAGTGAAGTCATTGGAATAACTGACCAAAAAATCGTCCCTACCCCCACCAAAATGCGACATATTTTGATAGAAGAACTGGAGATCTCCAAGTCTGGTTCCTTGCATCGACGGATATATGGATTTCTGAAGGTAACTTCATTTGGTCCGTCATATATCTTTTAACTCTTATTAATTGTAGAAGATGAGGTCTACTATTTTTAAGGTTACTTCAACCAAGGAAGGAAGACAAACAAATCTGTGCTCAAATCCAACACCTGAAGGCATTTGGTAAAAAGACTGATGATTGACTGGCAAAAAGGAAAGACTATAAGTGGGTGGGAAAGACAGGATTTTTTAAATTTCGCCAGTACAAAATATATATCGTATGTAATTAAATAAAAATATAATATCAATTACACAAGTCACCAAAAATCCTATATAAAATGAAGAGCATCCAGATTTACATGCAAAAAATATGGAGTTTAAAAACTTTAATTTCATATGCAATATGCATACTGTTTTTGCCTATCGGAAACATAAGAGTAAACATTAAAAACCTGTAGCAGAATTTGCTTCCTTCCAAAATAATACTCTTCGTATTTTCAATAGATATTGCTTGGGAATCGATTCGTAGCTTTACAGAAAAGTAAAGCCTCCGTAACGGATACTCCCGAAAAACGGACACCTCCATTTAGCTAGCAGTTCAGTAATTATCAGTCTCAAAATACGCTGAATTATGAGACACCTAAATAGTAACGGAAAAACCTATATTTAACCGGGATAAGGACAGTCACACGGCGAGATATTGAGTCCATTAGAGCCCGAAAGCGTTTTACAGGTTTCTCCACCAAAGCTTACTACACCGCTGTCCATATTTCCGTCGCATTCCTGGGTGCAGGATACAAAGCACAAACGCGCCTGTTTTGATTTGGGGGTTTAACGACCACTGTGAGCAGCTCTGTGGGATATAAGCAGTGTTCCCTTCCTTATTTAGGGCCAATGGTTCCAGGGGTGGGAAAGCCCCTGTGCCGTAAAACAAACACAACATCCATGTCTCAACGGGATTCGAATGCAGACCCATCTTCGACGAATGGTCAGAAGCCAGCGCTTAGATCACTTTTCCACCGGAGTGGCAAACGGACTTTCCACAGCGTCCCAAAGATTTTTCATAGGGTTCATGCCCGGTGAACAAAGAGGCCATTCTGTAACGTACCAGGAGATGTGACGTACCTGCCAGAAGGAAGCACACGACATAAAGGCAGATAGGAATCAGAATAAAATGTCCGCGTAGCTCAATTGGTAGAGCAACTTATTCCGGAATGAGTGGACCCGGGTTCCAATCCTGGTGCGGATAAAAATGACGGAGAAATTCACTTCGTTATAATTCCAGGGTGGGAAACTAAGCGTTATGTTCTTCCAACTACGTACATGTTACCACGGCCGAGTGGGGAGGCGCGTTGTACTGCCGAAAGTGACCATTGTCTCATGGGACCTGAAGACTCGTCTCCATTAATTAAAGGTCCGGTTCCCATGTCCTTTCTCACAGCTGAGATGTAGATATTCTTTCCCACAGCAGAGATGTATGTTCTTTCCCACAGCCGGTTCCGTGTTCTTTCCACAGCTGAGGTCCATCATGGTCCGAATCCCAAGCCTCATCACAGGATGAGGCTTGGAATTCGGACCATGATGGATCGGTGGCTCCCTTAATTTATTGCGGATAATGTTGCCTAATGGCCTTACTGGAGACATTTCTAGCACATTTCATGTTGAAGCCGGTGGTGATCTGTACCACTGTTGCTCTTCAACAGATTTCGACGGCCATATTCATCCACCACCTTTCTCCACCAACAGCACTGCACACGATGCGATGCTATTCCTCTACACAATGCGATGCTATTCCTCTACACGATGCGATGTTATTTCGTATTACCGTTGCACTCTTGATACCGCCGAACGGGGTTACTGGAATTCCAGTACCACGTCCTCGATAGAGTGACCATGCGTTGGGCATTAATTATCATTCCTCTTTCAAACTCTGTCAACTCACGACGTTTATCCATACTGACATCGAATTAGAGGCTACGTGAATGAGGTAATGTTATCCTACCTATGTACCTGCCAAGCGGTGGGTTCTTCCACAGCGGTGACAGCGTCGCGTTGACCAAGAACAAGGAATCTCACGATTTCTGTCCTCTTAATGTATATACGGTTCTGTATACACCGATGAACCATTATACTATGACCACCTACATAATACGCTGTACGACCCCTTTTAGCCAGCAAAACAGCGGCCAATGGGCAAGGCATCGATTGGACGAGCTGGCGATTGATAAACTGGGGTATCTGGTACCATAGTGACAACAGCAGGTTCTCCAGTTCTAGTACATTTCGGGGTATTTGGAATTTAGCTCGAACCCGCTTTTCCAAGTCGAACCACAAATGTTCGATGTTCGATTGGGTTCATGTCAGGTGAATTTGGAGCCCTGGGCATAAACAGAAACTCACCAGCATGTTCCTCGAACCACTTCTTGACGATTCTGGCGGGGGCGGGGGGCATGGTACATTATCCTGTTGGTAATGGCCATAACCAGCAGGGAACACAGTTACCATGAATGGGTGAACTTGGTCCTCAACGATGTTCAGATATCTGACAGCTGTCAGGAATTTTGCTATTGGGATAATGGGGCCGAAAGTGTCCAAAGGAAGCAACGCCCACAGCATAACACCGCCGCCGGCGGCCTATTTCCACTCGACAGTGCATTCAGGTTCCATAGCCTCCTTTGGTAATCGGCGTATCTGCGCTGGGCGGTCTACGTAATGCACCACGAATTTTGATTCGTCAGACCAAGCCAGTTTTTTCCAATCATCCACGGTCCGATCTCGATGATCTTGGGACCATTTCATGCGTTGTTGGCGATGATGTAGCTGTCATTGAGGGAACCCGGCTGGGTCTTCGGCACGCAGGCCCTTACGCAGAAGGCTGCGGTGAACTGTGTGCTGTGATGCATTGCCCTGATCACCACTGTTGTAGGTGTTAGGTATTTGTCGCACTGTGGCGCTGCGGTCGCTTTCAACAATGCGGGACAGTATCCGCTCCCCTCTGATATCAATGAGCTGCGGACGATACACGGCTGGACGATGATTCGTCGTTTGGCCATCTGTGCACCACATTTGATACGTACTCACTACAGCTGCATGTGAACAACATACCAGCGGTGCCGTTTCCGAGATCGTAGTTTCAAGGCGCCGTACCATCCCAATTTTCCCTTTATCAAACTCCGATAAATCAGCAGCTTTTCCTGTTCTGACTCCTAACACTCTACTAACCGAAAGCCGGTCTTCGGGCTGTATATATACTGCTCTGTGAACTTCACCTGAGCCACCGTTCGGTCTCCAGGCGCTCTCATTTCTCTAGGCTGGGGGTGGTCCTAACATAATAGCTCATAGGTTATTTACCTCCAAACAGCGGACCCTCGGATTAACGGACGGTGATTTTGGGTCTAAAGCAGTTAAGAACGTTAAGGTTCAAGGGAAAGAAATCTGAAAATTTTTGCACCAAAGATTTTCTTTTGTTTCTTTGGACAAAAAAGGTAACTTTTTTTTTAAATCCTCATAACAAATTTAGCTCTGCTGTCCAAAAAGGGTCAATTTTTTTCTTAGAAGTGGACAAAAAGGCCTCTTTGATCCTTATTTTAACGGAAAAATTTGTGAAGGATATCTGCTCCTTTTGCTGTATTCGTAACAAAATTAAATCCACTGCTCCAACCGCCATTCTTGTTCATCGCCACGATGATAATTCTAATAAGGCTCTGATTACATTTGATGATACGATTTTTCCACTTCTTTAGAGAACTAGCGTGATACTTTGAACATGAAGGGAAAATGTAGCCAAAACACACCGTTCTGAAAGTGAATTAGTTCACTACCTCGTGTCGCTATCAGCTGTCACTATTCTTTCAGTTGCACCGTTATTTTGTGCTTGCATAGCTCATAGCAAATGCATGTATTTTTATTTGGATAACTTGTTGATTTTGAAAATGGCGAAAAAAGAAAACGATTACCTCTGAAAAGAAAAGATGAAATTTTCAAAGTATTTGAAAAAGAAAATTCGAATGTGCGGGTTCTTGTCGAACGCTTCAAATTAGGCAAAGCCAAATAATATTTGATTCAAAAAGCATCTGATGTAGTTGTAGAAAGGAAATGCGACATCAAGGACATTAAAGACGCTGTTAAGTGTACTGAAAAGTCACAACAGTTTTTGGTATACAAAGGGGATTCGGAGGTAATAGCACTAATGAATAATTTAAAAATACATGCTGAATAATAGCTTACGAATTGTAAAATAGCAAAAAACAAACGATTTTACAATATTTGTTTTGCAGCCAATTGCTGACTGATTTAATTAAATAGCGAGCAGTAAGTATGTATATTTCAAAATTCAGGGTGTGACATATTTAATTTTTACAGAGGTATTTTGCAACACTCTTCGAAATATGCACTGATGTACTGTGTTTTAAAATGAAAATACTGTACGTATATTTTATGTATGATGCATCATTTCTCCTTGTTAAACAATAGCTAGAAACTAAAACATTTACCCAAAAATACTAAAACATTTACACAAAAATGTCATTTTAATTTGCAGGAAATTTTAAAAATAAAGTAATGTTTATTGTTTGTAACTATTACCCTAACGTTAAGCTTTTCTGTGAAGAACTACATAGCTTATCTCACTAAGGGCTTAAACTTGCCGTAGTAACTTGGCTTTACTGTAAACCTACATTTAAGGCTTACGGAACTGCTTCAAGTTTCTTCCGGATAGCTTCTATCTACGTTGCAGTGAAAACCTTAATTAAACACGAAAGAGCAAAATAGGCACTGTAAAAAAAGCCAACGTCTAGGTGTATTCATAAGAGAGTGCTTACAAAGCCCACGTCTTTATTGGCTTTTATCAAGAAGCATGTCACTTTTGAGACATTTCGCTCAGTCAATATAACTTGGTCACAGAAAATATCAAAGTAGAACACAATCTTCTCTATCCTCAACAGTGTAAGAGAGTGCTTACAAAGCCCACGTCTTTATTGGCTTTTATCAAGAAGCATGTCACTTTTGAGACATTTCGCTCAGTCAATATAACTTGGTCACAGAAAATATCAAAGTAGAACACAATCTTCTCTATCCTCAACAGTGTAAGACAGTGCGATCGTTTTTGTACAATAATGGCAAATCGTAGTAACTCATAATATAGTGCACAAGGTATTGAGACGGTAAAACATCATGAGACTCCAAACATAGTGAAACGAAAAATAAGAGTGAGACATTAAAAACAGCCACCCTTATCTATAGCTTCAGCATACGTTACTGACTTCTGACCTGTTATCAGAGTTGCTAAACTGAGATTCGTCGGACAGGAATCAGTGACGTTCAGTTTAGAAAACGTTCAATGAGAATAAACCAAATTTACGTAAGAATACCGGGACTAAAAAGGAAGGTGAAATTAGACTAAACATTACAAAAATTATACACCGATGAGCCTTTACATCTTGACCACCCCAGCCTAGAGATAATGAGTGCGTCTGGATACCGAACGATGGCGCAAGTGAAGTTCACAGAACATTATATATACAACCCGAGGACCGGCTTTCGGTTAGCAGAGGTTTCGGAGTCAGAATGGGAAAAGCTGGCGATTTATCAGAGTTTGATAAAGGACAAATTGTGATGGCACGGTGCCTCGAAACTACGATCTCGGAAACGGCGTGACTTGTGGGTTGTTCACGTACCGCTGTAGGGAGTACGTATCAAATGTGTGCACAGATGGCCAAACAACAAACCGTCGTCCAGCTGTGTGTCGTCCACAGCTCACTGATGCCATAGGGGAGCGGAGATTGTCGCGCATTGTTCACAGAAACCGCAGGGCCACAGAGCGACAAATCGCTCGCAACTACAACAGTAATAACTAGGGCAATGTGTTACAGCACACAGTTTATAACAGCCTTCTGCGTAAGGGCCTGCGTAGCCGAAGACACAGCCGGGTTCTATAGCTCACTGCACATCATCGCCAACAACGCATGAAATGGGCCCATAACCGGAGATTAAACCATGGATGATTGGTAGAAAGTGGTCTTGTCTGACGAATCAAGATTTCTGGTGCATCACGTAGACGGCCGAGCCCGGATATGCCGATTACCAACGGAGGCCATGGAACCTGGATGCAATGTTGAGCGGAAATAGGGCGGCAATCTTATGCTGTGGGGGACGGGTTTTTTTTTTTTTTTTGGAACACTTTAAGGTCCATTATCCCAATAGCACAATTCCTGGTAGCTGTCAGGTACCAGAACATCATTGCGAACCAAGTTCACCCATTCATGGCAACTGTGTTCCCTGCTGGTAATGGCCATTACCAACAAGATAATGCGCCTGAGATGTTTTACTGTATACGAAAACATATGCCTTGAAGATACCACGCACATTAAGAAACGTTGATGATATTTGGGAAAGGCGTTCTTTTCAATACAGTATTCGAAACAGAATCACAATCCAAGTGAAGTTAGCACATAAATAATGTGGGTGAGAAAACCATAGGGACACAGAGAGAAAGAGCAGTAGGAAACTGTCGTATAATTTTCCATATTTCTTTCATCCATCGAGATTATAAAAGATCTGGGGCTCCAAGGTTTTACTTCCATCCATCGAGATTATAAAAGATCTGGGGCTCCAAGGTTTTACTTCCATCCACACCACAGATAGTGCAGTTGAACGTCCTAAACTCTCACCGTCATTGAAGTGATCAGAGGATTTTCAAAAGGTTAGTTTCGCTCACTTCTCCGGAAAACCTATACAAAGAACTGCACTAAATGAACATCGAATACGTGTTCTCCGAGTCTATGTAGATCTATCCTATAGTTTTGTTACAGCAATTGTGTTTCCGATCATTTCCGTGGGTTTATCAAAGATCTCAGCCCCATCCTCCCAAAATATTTTTCCTGCCGCAGAAATTCACAACGAAGTAATGCTTCGCGAAGAAAAAAGCCTTAAATTAGTTTATAACCAAAACCAAATGGCTGGGGATTTACTTGTAAACTGGGTTTCATAATACACGAAACCAAGGAAGAAACGCATTTTCTTATGATCCGGATGGTTCAGAACTTGAAGATTCTAAAAAATTCGTAATCTGTTAGAAAAAAAATTGAGGTTGCACACACAAGTTTAAGTCGTGCAATTGAATCACTAAGAGCATACTGCTATAGTTCCTAAAATTATTTTGATTGTCTTTTCTTTTAGTTACTTCCGGAATGATTTCTATTTATTTTAAATATACGTGGAAGAACAAACTGGAGCAGAATTATTGATATACAATATCAGTTAGCTTTATTAAAACGAAAAGTTCAATTAAAATGAAAGATCTAATTAAAATAGGATTAAAATAACAATTATTTCGCAATATGTTTCCAACATTTTCATAGTTTTTATTTTTTACCATACTTGGTTAATAAGCATTGCCATCAAAGCACGGACGCGCAAGAATCTCGCTTTGTTCTCTTCCTTATTAACCTCTTTGACCCTCTCTTTAATGGCCAATCATGATTATTGGCAGAACGAAACATTTCTCAACATATTGCACGATTTCTGTTGCATGTCTGTCGAAATTTTCAGACGTCTCTTATAGATCTTCGTTTCTTCATCGATATATCGATTTCAACAAGATAGGGTTTTCGATAGCACAGCCATGAGTTCTAATGGCTCTCTGGAAGAACTTGATCGACCGTTTACCGATATATCAACTTCACGACGATACAAGGGCTATCCGCTCGGCTGCATTTCGTTATTATTCTCTGGAGAGCACATGACATTAAATTGCACCCTTCCTACACGAGATGTTTTTTTAAAAAGCAGAATTTAAAGGACAAAAGCTTAGATTAAGTATATGCCAGGCTGCGCTGAATTTCGATTATTTCTTTAACTTACATTTGTGAAAAACTTTTTTTTAACTGTGAATTTGATAAATACTAATTTGATGTATGTTTCATGCTCTTTTCTTAATACTTCTACATATTATTGATCTATGACAATATTTTCTCGCGAGCAATACAATATTTATTTGATTAGATTGATTTCATGCAGACGTGTTCTGTCCTATCTTCCTAAAGTTAAAAGGTGCTGTTTTACCGAACATTATTTTAGTACTATATAGAACATCGTAGTGTATTTGAGCGCCTGCAAACCACTTAATACCTGCATTTCTGATTATTTTGGAATTCAAAAGTAGTATTTCATTTAGAATGCCTTTAACAATAATAAAAAATAACTACGTCTTTACAGTTTTACTATTTTCATCCGCATGTGGACATCATATCTCGGCAACTACTAGTCCGATTTTAAAAATTCATCTTCCAATCGAAAGCCTGAACTGCACGAACGACCACCATTGGTTTTGATCTTTCCCTATGCGTCCCACATAGCACAGAATATTTCGTATATGTTACAAGTACGTAGCGCTGAAACATTGAGACTTTTCAGATACGTTGAGCAATGTAACAGTAATGTTTCAGAAACCTTACGGTTACGTGAAAATGTCCTCAAACGTTACATAACTTTGAAACATAACCGATACGTTACAGTGAAAGGTCTTTGTAGCTTCAACATACCAACTTCATGTTACTGTTACGTATTTGAAAGATATTTGTAACTTCGTAACATTACTGTTACGTATTTGAAAGATATTTGCGACATCATCATATTACTGTTACGTATTTACTACATTAAACATCATAATTTTAATAAATTTTGTAAAATAACAATAAAATATATTACAATCGACAACTGTTTCAAAAGCAACAACAGTCGTATTACGAGTTGTTTACGATTTCACAGGTTCAACGCAGTCCGCTGTCCATTGGGAACAGTGGCGGCGTTTATATATTGATAACAAAATAAATAAAAATCGGTCCCAAATGAGGGCGTCGAATTTTTATTATACATGTAGAATAGATTATATTTCAGCGAAAAAAAGAAAGAAAATCAAATTCGTCATTTCTCTGAATACCTGACAATATGAAATTTCTCAGTTTCAAGTAAAAATAAAAAAACATGCTTGTGTATTATACTAATACAAAAACACGGCCATCTACTTGAATTTTATAAAATGCTTTTTAGAATTTTAAAACTATAATAAGCAAAACAATTACTTACTTTCAGATGATCTTGAATCACAAAAAAAAGGAAATAAAAAGGAAGAAATATTAAATCAACTAACTAGCTAACTCGAGTACGACAGTATCAGCAAAGAATATCCCAGTAGCACGTGGAAATACGACTATACGAGAGTGCTTCGGTGAAATGACATAAATGCACATGCTCATCCACACCGTTGCCAAATCAAAAATTTTAAATTTCGCCGGAATGTAACATCAAGGTAGCAATTTTGTCCAATCGAAACTATAAAACAGTAGTATCGGTGAATGCTATTTTTAACGTAACCGTAATGTACAAAGAGTTATGTTCCAAAACAGATGTTGCTGAAATGTAATTGTATGATATCTCTGAAAGTATAGCAAAAATGAGAGATTGTAACATTATTAATACATATCTGAAACGTTTTGTGCTGTATGGGGTAACTTCCCCGCTAGGTGGCGTAAATGCACACATTATTAAATTTAAAATAAGTGTTGCTCTATATAACTGCTGCAAAAACAAAGCGACTCCAAAAATTATTTCTGCCTTCCGAAACCTTTTAATACGTAGGACATTTTACGTACGCGTTTCTATAATAATTGGAAGAGACTTGAAAAGACCTTCATCCAACAGTGGATTGATAATGGTTTATGATGATGATGACACACACACGCACACACACGCACACACACAAATCACATATTGCAGATATTACCAAAACTTTTCTTGATAGTAATTATCAGTATCTAATAATGCACGGTGTCCCCACTAGAGGGAGGTACATTGTATTTTCCCCAGAAATCTCTGCTTCTAAAAATATGATTTAGTTTTTTTTTTCGTAGGATGAAGGTAAGGAAGGTGAATATTTTGCATGCATCTTACGATACTTTGTAACAAAATGCTTGGCCGCTTGAGGGACGTAAGTGCAAATTCCTGTTTTCAGCATTTTTTAAATTTTATTTTAGCTTTTAAATTCTAACTGACAAAATCCTTTTTCTGCCATACGCCACTCACCACGGGAAGCATTTATGAAAACTTTTTTGCGTTAAAACAATGCTTAGTATTTTTCCCTAGGGGACGTTAATTTAAATCACTATAATGACGATATCTCCTTTCTAACAGTCTCATTGAAAAAATTCTTTTTGCTATTGATAACATTTGTAGCGGGGAATATTTTACATATATTTGCCAAATTTTATCCCGCCCCAGTGGCGCAGTGGACTAAGCTCTGTCTTTTGACTATTCCTTCGAGATGGGTCCGGGTGTGAATCTCGGTGAGGAATAGATATTTTGTTGGTCTTTCAGCACTGGCTCTCTCCCTTCTCTGGAACCAGTGGCCCTAAATTAGGTACGGACGACTGCTTATAGCCCAGTGAGTTGCTCACGGTGGTCGTAAAGTCCCGAACAACAACAAAGAAAAATATGTCATACAGTTTTGCGACTAGGAGGTGTAAGCTTTCATTTCCATTTGTACCATGCTTGGAACCACATCTTTATTTCTAAGAACTCAATTTGAAAATTTTCTCTGCCTTGGATTTCTTCTGATAAAACAAATACTTTGTGCACAATTTGTGGTTGTTCGTAGCACACATTTCATCCGTAAGTGGGCGAAAGTAGCTATTTTAATGTGTGGACGTTTTAACGATAGAAATCCGGTTGATATACGTAGTGTACCCGGTTCAATACACTACGAAGGAACCTGTTTACCAATGGCGTAGAGTGGCATAAATCTTATCCGGGTCTAAATAGTTTTAAAATTGCTCTCAACCGTCTTCCGTACGGTGAAATATAATTTCAATGGATAGTGAGGTTTCCAAAACGCCACCTGCTGAAATCACATTTCAGCACACAGAATGAAGTAGAAATTTTGTTTATATACAGGGTGATCAGAATCGACCGCACAATAAACCTACCGGACGATTTCTCCTGGAGAAAGACGCCGAAAGCCGTTGTCCGATTGGACGTCGCATTCCGGAAATACATGCGCCAAAAGTTTCGTGACGTCACATCCGGTACAGCACATGCTCGTTGAACAGCGACGTGGATAGACGCACGTACATAGGCGTAACCACTGTAGGGGTGGTGGTCGGGGCGTCAGGACCCTCCCAGATTTTCAGAGTCGGGGATCCCCAATGTAAAAAGGACACCCCCAAATTTTTCGGGAATATGATGATATAATACACACTTCTTATGATGTGAACCAACTAAATTTAATAATATAAGACTACTTTTTCGTAGAATGCAAACACGTGTATAATGTGTACTTCATAAAACAACGATATTGATTCCTAATAAGTAAAGCAAGTTCTACATCTTTGTAATTTACATAATTGCCCTATCTATCATAGTTTTACAGTTGTGTTCGCTAAGTTCAAGAATTCGCCAACAGATGCGCCTATGTCGTGCCCGTTAGATCGCGCCTCAGCAACTGCTTAGCACCTGCGTGTGTGTGTGCAGGGGAAGGAGGTCCCAAACTGTATCTTATACAGTATGTATAAGATATTGTATATATACACTGAAGAGCAATTGAATTAGAGACAGCTGGCATTATGCAAATGTGGCGCTGTGGGCGGCCCTGTAAACGGAAACGACATGACGTATGCAGCGATCCAACAATATAAGGAGTAATGCGACGGGAATCAGTAAGAGTCGGACGCAGTATGGGTAAGACGAAGGATCTAAGCTCATTTGATCGTGGGCAAATTGTCGGGGTCCGACGAATGGGTCACTCCATCTCGAAAGTCGCGCAGGCACTGGGATTTTCACGAGCCACTGTGTCACGGGTGCACCGTGAGTACATCGAATCCAGTAAAACCATCCCTGCAAGGGCCAACTTCCGTGGACAACAGCCTGTGGATGAGCGGGGTCATCGTCGGCTAGCTCGTATTGTAACAGGGGATAGACGGACCACAATACAAGAAATCACTCGGCAATTTAACACTGGTACACAAAAACGTGTAAGCAGCTTCACCATCCAGAACCATCTCCTCGCTATGGGGTACAGAAGCCATCGTCCCACGAGGGTACCGCTGTTGACCGCACATCACTGAGTGAAAAAATTAGCATGGGCGCGGGAACATTGCCAGTGGACCCTAGACATATGGAAAAATGTTGTCTGGACTGATGAGTCCAGATTCACGTAGGTACATGTGGATTGCAGCATACGAGTACGGCGCAAACCACATGAAAGCTATGGATCTTTCTTGCCAGCAGGGTACTCGTCAAGCTGGTGGGGATGGTATTCTAGTCTGGATACTGTTTACGTGGACTGAAATGGGGTGCCTTGGTACATGTGACATCGTTCCTCACAGGTCAACGTTACCGGGATATCCTGGACGACCATTTGCTCCCGTTTGTGCGTCTTCAACATCCCACTGGTGACCTCATCCTGCAACAAGACAATGCGCCGTGCCATCGCTCCCAAATTGTATCCGAATGGTTGGATGAACACTCCACCGTCGTGACCTCGCTTCCTTGGCCACTTACGTCACCTGACCTTAATCCCATCGAGCACATCTGTGATGCCATCGAGAGAGAAGTTCGAGGTTCTGAACGCTCTTCATCAAATCTTCGTAAACTTTGGGAGCTTGTTCAGCGGTCGTGGATCCGTATGGCTTCCCAACGCTTCCGGTGTCTTGTCGAGTCCATGCCGGGACGAATCACCGCCGTCATCAGGGCGAAAGGTGGTACTACACGTTACTAGACAGGTATCTCTTATTCAATTGCTCTTCAGTGTATGTATACTTATAATGCGTGTATATATGATCGGATCCCCCCCCCCCAGATTTTGAAACATGGTTACACCACTGCGCACGTATCACAAAGCAATCAAGCCGCCCCGGTGGCGCAGTGGTCTAAGGTGATGGCTTCTGATCATTTGTCAGAAAGGGGTCAGTGTTCTAATCCCGGTGAAGCATGGATGTTGTGTTTGTCCTACGTCACTGACTCTCTGCCTTCCCTGGAACCAGTGGTCCTAAATTCAGGACGGGCAATTACGTATTGCCCACTGAGTTGCTGACGGTGGTCGTTAAACCTCCAATTAAAAATAAGAAAGAAAAAAGTCAATCAGTATAAAAAAATGTGTCACGGGGTGGGTATGCTAATTCGAAGGACGTGGTGGCGTGAAACCTTCAGTTGTACGCCTGCGCGATACGGCAGGTAGGGATGAAAAGGGTTGGCGACCGTAGCAGGTAAGCTCATATTGCGTGGGTACATTTGACATTAGTGTGGGTAGCGAAGTGTCGTACAGTTTATGAGAGTATTGTGACATGTATCTCCTATTGGGGGAATGCCATGGTTCAGCATTGCGTGCAGCAAGGGCCTACAGCCAGCGATACCCAGCACGACAGCACCCAGACGCCAAGGTCGTACGGCGGCTTGACGCTTGAATGCGCGACACAGGCAATGTCGCACAATGTCCAAGTCTACACAGTGGCGCTGGACCCTCTGTGAAAACACCATCCCTCAAGGACGCCATACTAGAGTTCATAGAGGAGGAGCCAACGACCAGAAGCCGTGCGATCGCGCGACAGTTCGGTGTGCACCAAAGTACCGTACTTGCCGTTCTATACGACGAAGACCTGCATCCATATCACATCACACGGGTGCAAGGCCTATTACCACAGGATTATGCTCGAAGACAGGCATACTGTGAGTGGTTGAGACAGCAACATGCTGCAGATAATAGTTTCATCCGCCGGATCTTGTGGACTGATGAAGCAAGGTTTACACGGCAGGGTATCTGCAACACCCATAATAGTCATGTTTGGGCATTGGACAATCTGCACGCAGCACGTGAACACGCTCACCAGGTCCGGTGGGGTGTTAATATCTGGTGTGGTATTGTGGGCGATATCCTAGTGGGACCATATCTTATTCCCGAACGTGTCAAAGCTGCCAACGACATGGTGTTCCTACGTGATGTTCTGCCGGACTTACTGAAAAACGTACCATTGGCTGTTATCAGCAATCTATGGTTCCAGCATGATGAATCACCTGCGCATTACGCTACAAATGTTCGCCAGTGGCTGGATACAGAATATCCCGGTCGATGGCTTGGCCGTGGTGGTCCTGTCGATGGCTTGGCCGTGGTGGTCCTGTCGCATGGCCCGCTAGATCGCCTGATCATAATCCCTTGGATTTCTTCCTCTGGGGTCATCTAAAGGAACTGGTATATCGACGGCCTGTCAATAACCTGCACGACCTAGTGGCCACCTTACAGGCGGTCCTCACAACTTTAACCCCTGCTATGCTGCAACGCGTGCAGATGTCTCTATGACCAACTTGTATTGCAGAACAGTCGGCGGGCTGCCGCCTGTTCCGCTCTACAAGGTGGTCATTTTGAACACGTGTTGTAATCTGACACGAATCCACGTGTTTTATCATTTGTGATGTAGATGATTACAACACATCAATAAATTGCATGTTTTCTGTCAAATTGATTGGGTAGGTTATTTCTAATGTCTGTATCCTTACCGGATGTGACGCCACGAACTTTCGGCTCGTCTATCTCCGGAATGCGACGTCCGATCGGACGACGGTTTTCGGCTTCTTTCTCCACGAGGAATCGCCCGGCAGGTTAATTGTGCTGTCGATTCGGATCACCCTGTATATGTAGTGCTGCAGAACATGAAAAAAAGGAGAAACAAAACAATAGGAAACAGTAGAAACACAGCAAAGCCAGTTCGCTTTGGCCTCAAGTTAACCAGGATATTATGCAACAGCTCCACATTAAAAGTTCAGCCGCCCCGGTGGCGCAGTGGTCTAAGCGATGGCTTCTGATCATTCGCACGGAAGGGGTCCGGGTTCGAATCCCGGTGAGGCATGGATGTTGTGTTTGTCTTACGGCACTGGCTCTCTCCCTTCCCTGGAACCAGTGACCATAAATTAAGGACGGGCGACTGCTTATAGCCCAATGAGTTGCTGACGGTGGTCGTAAAACCTCCAAACAAAAAAACAAAAAAAGTTCGAGACTGATTCTTGTGTTTTTGTACCAAGCAATTATTTGGCCGATTTGGGATCAAGTTTTTAACGGTTTTTTTAATTCATCCTTTAATAAACTAAAAAGGTGTTCCAATAAAAAGTCCCTTTGCGAATTTTACTTACATGAACGAACCTTACAGCTTGCTTAACTCCACAAAGGAAAATCAGCCTCTCACTGTCCGACAACGGGGAAGCAAAATTTCTGTTGTTAAACAGAAAAGCGATCAGCCCCGAAAGGTAGTTTTGCATATGCGCAGCTCAGCGCGCATCTTCTCATTTATTGCTGTTCTCCGAAGCTTCGTCTAGACGATAAGTTGACGGGTGTCGCCTTTACAATACGTGATATTCATCGCGCTCGAGTGAATGGATAAGGAATGCTGTAATGTGTTACCCGGCTACTTAACTATTGTAGTGGCTCACATTTACATTAAGAAAATGGTTACTAATACCGATTTTCTTTCGAATAGTTTTCAGTTAAATGAAAAAGCAAATTGTTTTCTTATTTCCATACGGGTCTTAACCCCGGATGCCTATAATGATCCGACGCTACTGCTGCTTACATTGCGCATTTTAAATTATCCTTATTTATATTTTCTCTAGGAGGTGTCAATACATTCTCTTTTTTGCTGATTTTTTTCTTTTAAAAGCCTGCTTTAAAGTAGTTTTCGGGTGGAAAGCGTTCAAAAGACGTGCTCATTACACCTCACAAGTCGGTGTCATTGTTGCTGTTTACCCTGTTGCGTAACTTTCGAGCCAGTTTTACATGAACTTTTAAAATTATCCTCTGAAGTTTTCAAACAGTCCTTTATGGTACGCAGTTTTGTAGATAAGTGATCTTTTTACATTCTTTTTCTTTTCAAGTGACTATTTTTACATTCTTTTTCTTTTTCTTTTTACTAAAGATGTTTGTGATTTGTAAGGAATGGTGATTATTTTCCTATACGATCGCCTTTAATCCTTCTGTGCATTTTAATATCTTCCGAAGAACTTAAGGTATTTATTTTTCCAAACATTGTAAGGCCAGATTTGTTTCAGGTAATCGGGATGATATTTGCCTGATAGTCTAACATTTTGGAGTTCTAGGTTTTTGTATATATCAAGGTTGAAAATTTTCTTTCCTTTACCAGTAATGCCAAGTACATTAGTTTAGCTAATGTTCGCTGTGAAATTCAAAGTTAATTGCAGAATTTTATCTAGAGTGTTGAAAAAGTTTAGTACAGGATATGGAGGAAAGCTATCTTAGTTGCTTAAAATAAGAACGAAATCATCCATATGGCTAGCATATGAACAGCAAATTGATGGTCAAGTTAGTGTATTTTCTTCTAAAAATGGTAATTTGCTAAGAAGCAGCAAATAGTGAATCCATTTCTAACCTCCATATTTGCCAGTAGAATTTGTTTCCGAATTGAAAATAATTGAATTTGGAAGGAAATATTAGAATTTTATAAACATATGTTGGTTCTCCTCTACTGTGATTTTAAAACACTATTTTACCAGCCAGATCTCGTATTAGGAATTCCAAGAGTCTATCTGTAGTGGTGGTGTGAATATAAATGAATATTACACTGAACAACAATGGTTTTGTTACAAAGAAACATTTAACGGTTTTGTATGTATTTACGGGTGCTTAAACCAAATATGAAGTCACAATTGCTCCACTGGGCTCCAATTTCTTGTAATGGAACTTTCTATTGGGGTGAATGTTGTGTTACATAAAGGAATTTCCGTAAGTTTCCCAATGGAGACATCTGTCTGCAGTCAGGATAGCTGTGTCACTGAGAGTAGACATACTGGCGCCATTACTTCCTGTGGTGCAATTCTTTCTGGGAAAAGGGAACAAAGCAGAATTTTTGTTATTCGAATGCATTTAATCAGTATTGAAGAACGTGCATTTTCTCGTGGTTTTAAAAAGCAATGTGGATTGTGTGAACCCTTCAAACAGTTTCTGCTACATTTGTGGACAATTTACTTTAAAGTTTCAAAGGCGACATTTCACATCGTTGATTATAAAATCGCCTCACATTTGCTGCAATTCATGTGTAACTTTGTCGAATGGCTGGTTGAAGGGATCACGTCAAATGCCATTTGCGGTACTAATGATTTGGAGAGAACCGAAAGACCACTCAACAGACTGTTACTTCTGCATCTCTAGAATATCTGGAATTACAGCTAAGACACGATTCAACAACCTTGTGTTTTTTCGGCCATAAGACCTGTTCCTCATGGTTCAGATCTTCCTGTTCCTGTACCTCCACAGTCATGGAGTTTAGATGATAGTGATACTGATGAAATAAATCCTCACAGCGAAGAAGATATTAAAGTTCAGCAAGAGTCTGATTTCTCGGGAGATTCCGTGCCTCACCTTATAAGTCCGGAAGAATTAAATGATCTGGTTCGTGACCTTCATTCAGCAAATAGTCAGGCAGAAATATTGGTTTCAAGATTGATGGGATGGAATCTTTTACAACCATGTACAAAAGTATATAGTTTTCGTCCACGACAGCAAGAGTTTGAACACTTATTTTCGAAGAGTGGTGATCTTGTGTTCTGCAATGATATAGACGTATTGTTTGAAGCCTTAGAACAGCAACACAAACCTGAAGAATGGTGACGTTTTATACATTCCTCAAAAATAAGTTTAAAAGCTCTCCTTCTTCGTAACGGAAACATGTATTCGTCAGTACCTGTTGCATTTTCTGCATACATAAAAGAAACATACGCAAATATGAAAATGTTGCTTCAAAGTGTAGTACACAAAAGCACTCATGGAATATTTGTAGCGATCTTAAAGTGATAGCTTTACTCTTTGGTCTACAACAACGGATACACAAAATACTGCTGCTTCCTCTGTGAATGGAACAGTAGGGATGGAAATTCTCATTACATTAGAAAGACTTGGCCTCAAATGGAGTTCTTAATTCCAGGTAAAACAAATGTTGTTGCGGAGCCTTTCGAAAGTCCTCAGAACGTGTACTTACCACCGCTTCACATCAAACTGGGTTTGATAAACATTTTTGTAAAGGCATTAAATAAAGATGGAGAAGTCTTTTGTTTTCTAAAGAACAAGTTCCCCAAAATATCTGAAGCCAAAATTAAACAAGGTATTTTTATTGTTTCAAAAATAAGGGAACTTATGCAGGATCTTGCATTTTTTTTATTGGAGGTTTAACGACCACCGTCAGCAACTCATTGGGCTATAAGCAGTCACCCGTCCTTAATTTATATTCACTGGTTCCAGGGAAGGGAGAGAGCCAGTGCCGTAAGACAAACACAACATCCATGCCTCACCGGGATCCAAACCTGGACTCCTTTCGGACAAATGATCACAAGCCATCGCTTAGACCACGATCTTGCATTTGAAAGCACTTTGAATGCGACTGAAGTTGCTGCACGGAAGTCATTTAAAGATGTAGTATTGAACATTTTAGGTGACCGGAAGGCAGAAAATTATAAAGAGTTTGTTACTGAGCTTCCAGAGAACTATAAGATCATGGGATGCAATATGTCCCTTAGGATACATTTCCTTCACTCGCATCTGGACGTTTTCCTACAGAACTTAGGAGCTGTAAGCGATGAGAACAGAGAACGTTTTCATCAGGACATATGTACCATAGAAAACCGCTAGAAAGGGAAATGGAACCCTAAAATGCTAGCTGATTACTATTGGACCCTAAAAAGGGATGTAGTACAACAAAAGTACAGAAGAAAATTTAAAATAACTACTTTTTAAGGTAAGTGTCATTAATTGTTTGTAGCGAAATATACATGCCAAAATGAAGGCTTATTGTACACTGAAACAACAGGTTACTCGAGAACTATGCCAGATAGCAAACTTTAGCAAGCAGTCTTAATTAAGATGTCGTGCATATACAATACGTTTAAAGAACTTACACCGTCTTTGCACAATATGTTTAATTTAAAAAACGACAGATATTTACAAGATTAAAAACCCATTAGTACTTTCGGGTCGACAATCGACCCGTCTTCAGATGGAGGAGAGCCGCTGCTGCACATGTGCTCCCATATATATGTCCGAGTATCAACTTATTAATCAAAAGAGCCTTCTCGCACTAATCTGCTAACAGCTTGCTTATACTTGAAATAGATTTCATTTTTGATTTAGCCGCCAAACATGGTTATCCCAAATATATGATCAACCGAATCTATCGAAGAATCTTAAACGATAGATCTACATGTTTGACCAAAAACAAAAACCAGCAAAGCGTTTTGTTGGCACAATAGAGCAGTATCCAAGCATTACTAATGTACTGACACGCGCATGTATGAAATATGATATTCATTTTGGAATTAGATCCAGAAACCTATTCTCACTTATCAAAAAAGATAGGGAACCGCCTGATAATTTGTGTAAATGGGGTGTATATAATATACCAATAATATATGTCTCCAAAGGTGAACAAGTAAGCACCTATGTAGGATTTACAAAACGTAGCCTTGAAACTCGAATGTAGGAACATAAATATGACATTCGCGTTAATCATAGTAACACAGCGCTCACCAGATATGTGGCACAAGGAACTGTCCAACCGGATTGGAAAAACATTAAGTTGCTACATATACCCGCCTCTGTATACTCGTTGCATATAACTGAAAGTTTATACATCGAGGCCTTCGGGGACGGCTGCTGTAATGATAATTCCCCAATTCAATTACACAGAATTTGGAAAAGACTCATTACAGCCATGAACTTACATAATTTTTCTTGTTAAATATGTAAGTTATAACAAATATATATATTTTACACCCTGTTTATCATATTTCCACATGGACATCGCCTGACTCGTGATTTAGCATTGAAATGATGGCAACAGAGTGACACCCTTGCAACGCTAATCCATACCTTGTACGTCATCATACTCGGACATATATATGGGAGCACATGTGCAGCAGCGGCTCTCCTCCATCTGAAGACGGGTCGATTGCCGACCCGAAAGTACTAATGGGTTTTTAATCTTGTAAATCTCTGTCGTTTTTTTAAATTAAACATATCTTGCAAAGACGGTGTAAGTTCTTTAAATGTTTAGCAAGCATATTTGTAATCAGCATGCCAAATACTGTATGATTCCGCATATGCAGTCTTTGTAACAAACAAAAAGTTTATTTTTGTTGTTCAGTGTTATTTCCAGACAGGTATTCAATAAATGTACCATGATACACTGCTGGCCATTAAAAGTGCAACACCACGGAAAACAAGAGATGTAAAAGCCATATTTATTGTACAGAAAGTAGATGATACAAGGATGAATCGATCACAAATACAGCACGGTGAGACAAGGGGAACGTATAAGAATTAGTATCTGGTTTAGCCACCATGGGCGGCAATTACAACTGCTACACGGCCCGGCATTGAAAAGAAGAGACCTTGGATGTGTGTTTGGGGAATGTCAGTTCACGCAGGATGCCACTTTTCTTTTAAGCCATAAAGGCTTATTGCTCTTGAAAATTTTAGTTTCTTCCAAAAGCACTCAGACAAGTTTTATACGCCGATTAATTTTCTCACCAAAGTGACTTTTGCTGGATATCTGTTATCCAAGGTAAATGTAGGTATCGGTTACCTCGAGCTTTCCCCCATCAACTGCAAAATCTGGATTTCTTGTAAAAACATTGTACATCAGTATTGTCTTCCGGAAGTTTATTTTTAATCCCACTTCTTTACTCTTGTCAAGATCCTGGATCATACTCTGAAGATCTGAAGAGGATATGTATATACACCCTTTGTCATAAATCCGCGCACGAAAAAAACCGTGCGATTAACGCGGAACTCGGCGAATTGCTACAGGGAGGGCAGACATGCAAATAATTAAAGTTTTGTGCGATTCAACATGCCCGCGCGTCCAAGACCGAAGCTGCCATCGCAATCCTTGGAGCTGATAAGGCGCCGCGCAGGGGACTCCACATGCGTGCCGAAGTGCACGGTAAGAGTCAAGTGAGACCTCTGAGCGACAGACATGCCGAGGATCAGCCGTAGATGTGCCTTCGGGCAACTGATGGAGTTTGAACGAGGCCGTATCGTCGGGATGAGAGAGGCAGGGTGGCCGGCGCGCCGAATCGGTAGCCATATGGGCCGATCGGACAATACGGTGCGATCTTGTTGGGAGTAATGGTCACGGGAAGGCACACAGACACGGCGGACTGGCTATGGGCGACCCAGACACACCACAAGCAGAGAGTAACGTTGAATCGTACGAACTGCACGCACATATGCTACGACGTCCTTGTACAATATCCAGAAACATTTGGAGGCTGTACAAGCAACTCTTGTGTCCGCCAAAACCATTTCCAGACGCCTGGCAGAGGAGAATCTGCACTCTAGACGGTCCTTACGGTTTCTACCATTAACGCCTGAGCATCGTCGGCGTCGATTGCAGGCAGTGGTGTCAGCAGCTAACAACGTGGAATGCTACGGATTGGCGATTTATAGTGTTCAGCTACGAGTCCCGCTTCTGTATGGGAACGGACGACCACCGTATCAGAGTGTGGAGAACCACAGATGAGCGTTACAATCCCAACCTCACTGTACAGCGGCACATGTCCCGAACTGCAGGCGTGATGGTCTGGGGAGCGGTCGCGTATGACAGCCGGACTTCCCCCGCAGTGATCCGAGGGACGTTGACAGCCCAGCGCTACGAACAAGAGATCCCGAGGCTCCATGTGCTTCCTTTCTAGGCGGGGAGGCCCGAAGCCATTTTCTAACAAGATAACGGCCGTCCGCACACTGCTCGGGTTTCCCATGACTGTGTGCGTCATGCTTCGGCGCTTCCGTGGCTTACGAGATTGCCTGAACTCCCACCCATTGACCACGTGTGGGACCAGATGGAACGCCAGCTTTCTCCATGTATCAGTGATCGTGATTTAGAGAGTCAGTTGCAAAAAGTGTGGGCCAATCTGTCCCAGGATAACATACGGCGTCCCTTTCACTCCATGTCGGACCGTATCACTGCATGTATCCGAGCACGAGGCGGTCCGACGCAGGACTAACGCTGGCCGGAATGTGTACCGTATGTCCGCGGTTACCGTATGTCCACTACTAAAATCTCATTTCCATCCAACGCCTCATTGTTGGTGCGTGGATTTTTATGACAATGAGTGTATACATATCTTTTGACGGCGACAGGAGGACCTTGGTATATATATCGGTTCTCTATATGAAGTGGCGTTTCTGATGTCAAAAATCAATAGGAGGAACACCAATGTTGACTGACTAAGCTCCCGACGCCACAAGACTTCTTAAACTTCAAGTCAGGAACCAACAAATACACAACTAAATATGAATGCAACATACCTGGAAATACAGAATTCTTAATCCAGGAATGAGCATGATAGCAGAAACCACAAGAGCAAAAACCTACACTAATTAACTACGCAAGATATGTGCGACGCCACTAGAGGTAGTGAAAAAAGTTACGGTTATGAAGAATCCGATCAAAGTGCAGTAAGAGCATCAGGTGTAAGCTGTGAGTGGATGTGTAAAACCACAAGAAACACATCGAGTCGTATTTTGTGTCAGTTATTTATCAAAACATTTCGGAGAGTAATTGTTATAAGTAAGTCTTTTGATGAATAAGTTTAGATTACCTTTAATGCTATCTATGGTGTTACATAAATTTGTAACACCATAGGTAGCATTAAAAGTAATCATCATACTGAATAAATCTTTTGATGAATAATTTTAGATTACTCTTAATGCTATCTCCAGTAAAGGTAATACTATTGGAGATAGCATTAGAAAGCGGGGTTTCCTTTATCTTCCAATGAAAGAAACCTCGCTTTTCGTGATCCTAGATTCTATATAGTTCAATTTTAACTTGCTTTAATAAACCGTCCTAGTTCGCTAGTTCGGGAAGATCTCTTAGCATCTCTGATTGATGAAGTATTGCTTTTATTTAGAACTAGAAATAAATCTTTCTTCGCGCATACCAGACGTTTATATCTAAATATTCATTTCATGATTTGTTTATAAGAAGAAAATAGTTTGGGACCGGTATTTCTGATTATAATAAAAAATGTAGGAAACGCGTTCAAACGATGCGTATCTGCGACCTTTAGAATCAGTTACTTCTACGCGTTTACTGTCTCAGAAGATTTTCGAGTTCAGAGGCACATCTAAATTTTCACTCTGGGCATGGGGACCATCATAAAATATTTATGGCTGTGTTTAACAGCTAGAAACTACGTAATTTCCGTCAACTTTAAACTGTTTTTTTTTTTTTTTTTGATTGGAGGTTTAACGACCACCGTGAGCAACTCAATGGGCTATAAGCAGTCGCCCGTCTCTAAATTAAGGTTCCCTGGTTCCAGGAAAGGGAGAGAGCCAGTGCCGTAAGACAAACACAACATCCATGCCTCACGGGATTCGAACCCGGACCCCATACGAACGAATGATCAGAGGCCATCGCTTAGACCACTGCGCCACCGGGGCGGCAAACCGTATTTTGAGCGCTAGCATTCATGAAATATTTTCTACTGTGTTTTTCTGAACGTTCTAAAGAGAGTTAGTTAGTTAACAGTTCACAGATTTTCGTGACCTTCTAAATTAGTTTAAACCTATTTTTTTAACTGATTCATGAAAAACAACATTAATGGAATGAACTTTATTCTGCATTACACGTGAAAATTGAATTATCTGCATTTCAATAAAATGGAATTAGAAATAAATAGATAGTAGTTGATATTAGGCCGATTCCAGTTTTGATATATACACGATCGAGTCACATTATTGTGACCACCAGCTAATATCCAGAGTAATCGCCGTGGGCAGCAGCTAGACGGGCTAGGTGTGACTCAATAAGGTTCTGGAAGGTGTTCACATGTATGTGGAGCCATGCTGACTGCAGTGCATCTGACAGCTGTTGGAGTGTGCGTGGTGGAGGATCCGTAGAGGGAACAACACGATCGAGGTGGTCCCACAGATGCTCAATTGTGTTTAAGTCTGGGGAATTAGGGGGCCAGGGAAGTAATTCGAAGTCTTCATCGTGCTCTCCCAACCACTCTCGGACATTTCTAGCTGTGTGACAAGTCGCATTGTCGTCCTGGAAAGTCCCTTCACCCCAGGGAAGACAATCAGCATGTACGGGTGTACGTGGTCTGCAAGGATGGATTCATAACAAATTCAGCCCATAGTGCTTTCCACAGGTATGAGTGGACCCAGAGAATGCCATGAAAATATTCCACAGACCATAACGCTGCCTCCCAAGAGCTTGTGTTCTTCCAGCAATGGTTGAAGTGTTTGTTTTCCGATGTTTCTCGCTTTATACGCCAACGTCCATCAGTTCAATGAAACAGAAAACGTGACTAATCGGAGAAGGTAATCCTTTTCCAATCATAGGAGGTCCAATTCCGATGTTGCCGTGCAAATGTAAGCCTTTTCTGCCGATGCACCTTCGTTAGCATAGGTGCAGTTACCATCCGTCTGCATCGGAGCCCCATACGCAGCAGAATTCGCTAAATTGTCGTTTTAGACACACTTCCGGAGCCCCCTGGTTCATTCAGCCAGTGAGTCGCTCCACTGTAGCTTGTCGATCGGTCCTCACGCACCTTCGCAGCGGACGTTCACCTCTCACATCAATGTCACGTGGTGCTCCACAGTTTCCACATCGCTTATTTGCAATGGTGCCATTTCTCCAATCACGATACACTTTAACCACAACAGCACAACAGTGCAGCAAATTACAGACCATCTTAATCAAGGATCCCCTCAAATGATCTCTGCACGCACTGTTCGCCGTACACTGCATCGGATGGGATATGGCACCCGAAGGCCTGTTCGAACACATTTGCTGTCTGCTGTTAACAAGAGAAAACGTCTCCAGTTCGCACACGAGCACAAAGATTGGACAGTCGATAACTGGAAACAAATTATGTGATCCGATGAATCACGTTTTCAGTTGCACCATGCCGATGGTTGAGTGAGAATTTGGCGAAAACAGCACGAAAGCATGGACCCCAAATGCATTGCTACAATCTTTCAAGCTGGTGAAGGCAACGTTATGGTTTGGGGAATGTTTTCCTGGCATGCTTTGGGCCTTTTAATTCGTGTTGATCAACATCTGACTGGCACATCATATCTAAACATCATTGCAAATGGATTATCCTAATGGCCATTATATCTAAACATCGTGTGGATGGTTTATCCCAATGGCGATGGCTACTTTCAACAAGATAATGCGTCCTGCCATAGTGCTCGTATTGTACAAGATTGGTTTCAGGAACATGCCGTTAGCTTATTTTGCTTAGGTGTCCCCCATAATCCCTATTGAGAATTTGTGGGATGAAGTTGAACGAGCCATCAGACAGCTGGATGCACAACCCTGCAATTTCACACTCCTGGAAAGCGCTATTTATCAAGCATAGTCTGAGAATCCACAAACCACCTAACAACATCTCCTGGAGTCCATGCCACGAAGAATCGACGCAGTATTAAAGGCAAAAGGTGGCCCAACGAAGTACTTAGGGGGTGGTCATAATAAAGTGGTCACTCAGTGTATACCCTCTAAGTCAGCTCACAACACGTGTGTTCTTTCATTGGCAATGCGCTGTCGACGTAAAAAGTTGGAGGTGGTCTCAATAATGTTGCTCGCTTGTGTATATGCTTCTTTAAAAACAATTGAGGTTGCGTTTCATATTAACTATGACTGACAACAAAATAGAAATGTGCGGAATTCACTGCTCCATCGAAGAGTAATTTGAAAATGAAATATCGTGGGTTCTTTTTGGTAAGAACTGAGAAACATTTTTTATCTTGGCACAAAATGATAAAATTTAGAGGATGTATATTACTGTTCGAAAATTATTTCCTGAGAACGGATCGGACGCTAGCTAAAAAACGGAAGAAAGTGAAGACGCTATTTTTAAAATAGAAACCCCGCTGTCTTTGAGCTATAACGACATGTCAGAAATGATAAATCCAACGCCACGCTGATCTCACGTCCTACAAAACATCATGACAGCTTAGAAAGAAGACATTGGTCTTTCAATGAATATCTGTAACAGAAATTCTTTCAAAGATGTGATGAACAGCATCGTATATTGTCTGCTCCCCGTGGGTAATAGGAGACTGAAAATCCGACCTTTTCACTACGTCTTCTGTTAAAGCACTAGGTCCTAATAAAATGTTCGTCCATTTGTCTGTTCGTTTGTAAGCAAAATAACCTTCACATTCATAGGTCGGATTGAAAATATTTTTTACACTCGTGTGCAAAATTAGATGGTTATTGGGAAAATCTCTCTCAACACGAGGTGCATGGATGGAAATGCAACGAAAGTGAATGCAGGTATAAAGATACCGAAGAAGAACCCATATGCACGTGCGTCTCTTTTAACGCAGAGTATGCAATTCAAAACCTCCTTATAATGGGGGTAGATGAGCTCGGTTTTTATCGTACCTCGTATTGCTTCTCGATATAGGCTGGGTAGTATTGCGGTGATAGATTGAGTTCAAAATGTCTCAAAGGTAACAACATTTAGAAGACTCATTGAGTTGGGGAGGGATCTGTTGGATGAAAGCAGGTGAGTCCTAGTAGGGGGTGTCCAGAGGGTTGAATATGCTGAAAAATGCCATCTTAAGATTATGGAGGCGGTTCCTCAGTACAGGAGTAATGAGAAACCGCCTCCATAGCCTTAAGATGGCATATTTCAGGGCGAGGCCGTCCTAGGGCTACTACTGCTGCCGCAGATATGACTCTAAAAGCTAGAAGACTTAGGCACATAACTGGTGGGCAACTAACTCTGGAGCTCGCAGCAGCCACTGGCACGAAAATAACTCGATTAACTGCTTACTCTAGGTTGCATAAGAGATATCTCTATGCGAAATGACCTATGATTTGTGTTCCCCTAACTCCCTCCTCCAGAGCGGCGCGTTTAATATGGATTCGCCAACACTGTCTGTGAATCCCATAAAATTGGGCACGTGTGCTTTTCGCGGACGAGTCACGGTGCAGTTTAAATACTGATTATCAACATACTCTCCTCTGGCGAAAACCATGGACTCACGACAGCCACTAAAATATCCATGAAAGGTCCAGTTTTCATGGCGGTGTTGTTGTTTTTTTTGTCTGTGGAGGCATACGGTCGCACTAAGCTGCACATCTCTAAGAGAGACTCGGTGACCTGCCAGAGATAGAGAGGTGCGATTCTGGACATCTATGTTAAGCTGTTCAGGGGTGCCGTCGGTCCATGTTTCCTCTTGATGGAAAATAACCTCAAACCACATGGGGCTCAACTGGTGGATGATTATCAGGAAAAATGTGATATCGCTCCAATAGATTGGCCGGACAGGAATCCTACTGAGCATGTCTCGGATGCCTTGGGAAGGCGAGTTGCCAAACGGCAGCTCCCACCTAGGAACCCCCGTGCTCCGAGCATTCCTTTTAGAGGAGTGGCGGTTAATTCTACAAACCCACATTGGCCGTCTTATGTAGAGTATGAGGAGTCGTTGCGAGCGCTGCATGTCTTTTAGGAGCAACCATGCGCTTTACTGACAGTTCCGGACTACGACGAAGGAGAACTCTTATTTTGCTCTTCCTGTTCACATGTGCATATTTCCTGTTTGTGATTTAATGCGAAGTTCTGCAAAGTGTTGATCTTGAAAAATGTCTCAATTAAAGTTTCTGTCAGATTTCATTGCGTTTCCTTTCATCCATCGAGAGCAATGTAGGATTTTGTAAATCGTCCTTTAATTTTGTAGACCAGTGTACAATGGGGAACAATAACCGCAAATGCTAGGAGTCATGCTTTTGAAATCCTCTGACACACAGTTTTCTTCCTGGGCTGTACAGGCATAATATTTATGTTTCGAAAGGTGTATGCATAACGAAAATATGGATTTCTTTCCTCTTTCATTGCATATATAATATCTGAAACAAAATCCAGGTATTTCTTGCTTTGTACAATGCACAGTTTTATAGGCATGTGACGTCAAAATGAATTTTCATATTTTATATCTCTCTTCTTTTAAAAATAAACTCGGGCGAAATGTTTTCATGCATTTTTCATCTTGAATGATGTCAAGTATTCCAGCTAGGTCGGGCATACACGAATTAGCAAAAATTAAGCTTTCAGCTGGAAGGCTTCTTTTACTCGAGACATAGTCTATCTCCAGCCATGTTTTGTACATTTCATATACTCCTGAATTTCCAGATGGACGTATTTTTTCCTTGCTAGATGGCGTCAAGATTTACTTACCTTCAAAATTGTGTAGTCAGTATTTAAAGAACCATTTGAGAATTTCTTCTATACATTTAAATATTCTACACATTTCCTAGGTTTCGTAATAAAAATTTCGGGTCCTATGAGCCATAAATTAGTTTTCTTTATGATGATACCTCCGTTTATATGGGTGCATTGGAAATATCTCAAAATTCCATACGATTTCTGATGTTTAGGTGTATTATTTTCCGAAAAGAAGGGCGTAATTAAGCATTTTAATTACGTATGTGCGCTTCTCAAAATTTAATTTTGGAACTTATTAGCACGTCTTTTGTAAAAAAAGATCGTCCTAATGTTACCGGGTTGTCCGTCCGTCCGTCCGTCTGTACCCACGTCCGTCCGTCTGTATCTCTGCAACTATTAGTCCGATTTGAAAAATTATTTTTGCATTGGGAAGCTTGAAATATGCGAATGATGATCCTTCATTTCGTTTTTTTACGATGTATAATTTCGCCGTTAGAGGGCGTAAATGCAGATGATGTCGAATTCAAAAATACGTTTTATTCCACATATTTCCTTCTAAACATCCGATTGAAAAAATTATTTTATCTTTCGATTCCATTTATGTGGAAGAGTATTTTAGATACAGTTACTTTTTTCAAATTACGCACAGATTTTCCGCTAGGGCGCGTAAAAGTAAATTACATTTTCCCCCATAACTCTTCTTCTAAAACTCCGATTTGGATTTTGTTTCTTCAGCGGATACACCTCCTGATGGAAAATTGTTTGCATATAATTCCAAAATTTTGGTAAAGAATACTTTGGCCACCAGGGGGCGTAAGGGTTAATTTTTCTTCTGATGTATTTGCCCTAAAATCTGAGCTTCTAAAATATAGATTAAAAAAAAACTCTTTCGTGGACTGATGCCAATCACATCGATAAACCTTTTCGGGATATTTTCTTCTTAAAATATTCCACAGTTTCTCCGCCAGGGGCGTAGATATATATCTCATTTTTTTCAATATCTCTACTTCTAATAGTCTGATTTGAAAAATTCCTCCTCTGTTGGATAGTGTTTTCAATGTGACATGTTTTTCATATAATTTCAAAATTTTCAAGTAATTCATAGACTTTCTGCTAAGGGGCGGAGAGGTAAATTGCGCCCCCCCCCCCCCCTATATCTCTGCTTCTAAATCTCCGATATGAAAAATGCTTTCTGCATCGGATACAGCTCCTGGTGGGAAATTGTTTGCATATAATTTCTAATTTTTGTAAAAATGGTTTGGCCACCAGGGGGCCTAAATCTTAATTTCCGCTTCTGATATATTTGCAGCAAAATATGAGCTTCTAAATTCTCGATTGATAAAAACCTCGTTTGTAGACCGATAGTACTCATGTCGAAAAATATTTTAGAAACATTTTCTTCCTAAAATAATGCATGGTTTTTTCGCCAGGGGGCATAGATGTATATTTTATATTTGTCAATATCTCTACTTCTAGGAGTTCGATTTAAAAATTTCCTTCTTTGTTGGTTAGTGTTTCTAAAGTGACATGTTTTTCACATGAATTCAAAGTTTTCAAGTAATTCGTAGACTTTTCGCTAGGGGGCGTAAAGGTGAATTGCTTTCCTCCTTATATCTCTGTTTCTAAATCTCCGATTTGAAAACTTCTTTCTGCACCGGATACAGCTCCTGATGGGAAATCTATTGCACATAATTTCAAATTTTTGTAAAAAATGGTTTGGCTAACAGGTGGCGTAAGTCTTAATTTGCGCTTCTGATGTATTTGTTGCAAAATATAAGCTGCTAAAATCTCGATTGAAAGAAAAATCGTTTGTTGACCGATACTACTCATGTCGACAAACCTTTTAAGAACATTTTCTTCTTGAAATAATGCATGGTTTCTACGCCATGGGGCGTAGATGTATATCTGATTTTTGTCAATATCTCTACTTTTAGGAGTCCGATTTCAAAAATTCCTTCTTTGTTGGATAATGTTTCCGATGCGAAATGTTTTTCCTATAAATTCCAAATTTTCAAGTAAATCATAGACTTTCCGCTATGGGTCACAAAGGAAAATTGCATTTTCTGCGTTATTTTTGCTTCTAAAACTCCCATTTGAAAAATTCTTCTTGTATCGCATACAAGACCTGATGGAAAATATTTTTCACATAATTTCTAATGTTTGGTAAAGAATTGTTTGGCCACCAGGGGGTATAAGTGGTAATTTCTGCTTCTGTGTATTTATAGCAAAATCTTGTCTCCTGAAAACTCGACTAACTTTTTTTTTCTTGGACCGATAGCGCTCATATGGAAAAGAATACTTTCTTCCTAAAATAATGCATGGTTTTCTCACCAGGGGACGTAAAGTCACACCTTATTTTTGTTGATATCTCTGTTTCTAAGAGTCCGATTTGAAAAATTCTTTCAGTGTTGGAGAGCGTTTCCGCTGCGGAATGAGTCTCATATAAATTCATGTTTTTCTTAACGCACAAGTCTGCAACCAGAGGGCGTAAGCTCACAATTCCGTTTGCAGCAATATCTGAGGGATTAAAAACCCGATTGAACAACTTCTTTCTTTCGTCCGATACTATTGTTTTCCATACCGGTTCCATTGACTTTGAATAGCTTTGATAAATTTAATTCGCGTCAGAACGGATTCAAAAGACGTGCTTATTACACCCGAAAATTCGGTGTCATCTTTCTTGTTTTTACATCTGCTTGGGCCACGATCTTTGATGTACTTTACGTGTGTGTTTTTACAACAGTTTCCCACCAGGTAGGGTAAATTGCTTTGTTATCCCGAAAACTACTGATTTTGCAGAATGAAATTATAAACATACTTCTAAATACTTGCAACATATTTGGATAGACCAAATTTCCGTTTACACCTCTCTAAACTAATCACCATTAACAGAAGCATACCTATAAATTTGGAAGAGGGGTGGGGGGGGGGAAGTGAAAAGAATATGAGCTGTCTAATTTAAAAAAAATCACAGGAAGAACACAGTTATTTGCACGTCTTTTATAAAAAAAGATCGTGCTTATGTTATCGGTTTGTCCGTCCCTGGACACCATATTTCTGCAACAACTGGTGGGATTTAAAAAATTCGTTTTGAATTGGAAAACTTGAAATGTGCGAATGATGAACCTTGCATTCCGGTTGCTTTCCGATGCACAACTTCGCCGCTAGAGGGCGAAAGTGCAGATGATATCGAATTTAAAATACATTTTATTGCATATATTTGATTCTAAATATCCTATTGAAAAAATTCTTTCTTCCATTCGATGCCATTCACGACAAAGACTATTTTGTGCACAGTTCCTTTTTCAAGTAATGCATAGATTTTCAACTAGGAGGCGTAAAGGTAAATTGCGCTTTCCCGGATATCTTTGCTTCAAAAACTCCGATTTGAAAAAAATTTCCTGCATCGGATACAGCTCCTGATGGGAAATACTTTACATACATTTTTTTATTTTACATAAATAATGGTTTGGCTACCACGGGAGGTAAGTGATTTTTCCCGCTTCTGATGTAATTGCAGCAAAATATAATCTCCTGAAAGCTCAATTAAAAGAAATGTGAACCCATACCGCTCACTTCGAAAACCTTTTCAGAAAAACCATTTTTTTGTTGGAGAGCATTTCCGCTGCGAAATGTTTCTCATATAATTTAATAATTTCCTTAGCGTCCACGTTTGCCACTAAAGGGCGTAAATCCACATTTCACTTTACTGCAATATCTGCAGGACGAAAATCCCAATGGTAAAATCCTTTTTCAGTCAGGTAGAACTAACAATGAAAATTCTTTGTGTGTAGTATCTTCTCAAAAGAATGCACTATTTCGCCGTTAGGGGGCGCCAATGTCTAATCTGTTTTTCTCTATATCACTGCTTCTGCATGTGTCATTTTAAAATTTCTTTCAACAAGGAATGCTATTTACTATGTGTAACATTTTAGGTGAGTATTTAAGCAATTTTATAGTTCACAGTTCTGTCGCTAGGTAGGGTTTTGTGTATTTCTGTTTCCCGCTGTACCTCCGCTTCTAAAAATCCTATTGAGAAGTTTCTTTTTTACTGTACGTGCCGTTCGCTACATATCATAATACTTTATTATACGAATAAACAAATTATGTACAAAAGCAATAACAGAAACAATAAAATGCTCACAGAAGAGAGGGCATAAATAAATTACAGTTCTGAGAAAATAGGTCTTTACAATGCAGATGTAGAACATTGTCGTCTTTAAATAACGCACAGATCTCCTGCTAGGAGGCGTAAAGGTCAAAACCTTTTTCTCGCTATCTCTGCTTCCGGGAGACATACTTGAAAAGTTTTTTTCCTGAGCACAGCTTTTTTCATGAAGAATATTTTTGGGCTATTTTCTACTTTCCCGTTATGCAAAATTCTTCAGCTAGTAGGCGTTGAATTATATCATGTTTACTTCTATATATTGTCTATCAATTTTTCGATTTGAAAATCACTTTGTCTCCGATACCTTCCTTCTGCTATGAGAAGCTTTTTGCGCGCCATTTGTTAATCTTCGTAACACACTTTATAGCCGCTGTTGTTAGTAAGGAGCTGTTTCTATTTCTGGGTGTTATATCGATTGTAGAAACCCGTTCGATTTTGTTTCTAGCCGGTTGCATTGACGTTGAGTAACTTTGATAAATTTATTTCGCGTAAGAAGGGATTCAAAAGAAGTGCTCATTACAACCGAAAATTTGGTGTCATCTTTTTTTTTTTTTTCGAAAGACATTTCTATGTGTAAAAATTCGGTAATGGGTAAGGACTTTCGATTCTGACCAGTAGGTCGTTTCAGAGGGGCTAGATGGGTGGGGGGGGGGCAAAATCATACCGTATTCAGGAAGGCGGACTATGGCTGTTATTTCTCCTAATCATGAGTAAGCTATCTGTAGAATTCCTGTTATTTACCAAATTAAGTAAGAGCTAAAAATACAATGCGAACACTGTTGGACACCTTGTGTACAGTTATGGGGCTAAGTATTCATGGCAGTAGTTCTCAAAGTGGGATATACGAAACTAATACTGGGCGTACGCAATCATTTAGAAACCATACTGTGTCAACTTAATCACCACCAAAGCAAAATATCGAAACAAGCTAGATGTTGAAGAGGACTTACATTTGCACCCAAGCAAGATAACTCCAAATATTGATGAACTTGGCAAGAGTAATAAGCTCATATGTCTCATTGATTACTAAACGAATGTGACTTTACCAGTTTTATTAGATTCCTCTAACCATTCATGCAATGTCTGTGACATCAATATACGTAATTTTTTAAATAAACATACATGAGTATAATTTTATGTATATGTATTTTTTGATTTCAGACTCATATATATATATACACATAAACATAAACGTACTGGCGTAAACTGACTTACATATTAGTAAGGTGTATCCGTAATATCTAATATATACAAGGGGTACACAGTTTTGCCAAATATTGCCAAGGAGTACTTGAAGAACAAAAGTTAGAGAACTAGTTCATGGTAGAACTAAAACCCGAATATAACTTCCTGTAAAGCACTCTTCTTACGTAAGGGTAGCCTGCTGTAGTAACTGTCTTCCTTATAAAGCTTACTGAAATGTTCCAGATACATTAACGTAATATTCGAAATAGCTTAATTGCATATGCAAGAGTTAAGTAGGCACTGAATAAAAGCATGCAGCCGAATTGAAAAGGCGTACTTTCGATGTTCATTAACTTATTTGCTGATCCTTTGTAAGCACACATATAATAAACTTGATCTCAGACAACATCAAATGCAAAACGTAGCTCCAATTCGTAATCAATCACTATCTCGTAAGCTCGGAGCAATAAAGTGCAATCGTAAAGTAAGGTCAACGCTCGAAAAACAAATTAGCCTATTGAAAAGAGAAGCGTGAGTAACTCAATTCAAAGCTCGTACAAAATCAACCCTCTCCGTACAAATCAACTTTCACCAATCCCATTGATACAATTTAAAACAGCATTCTTATCATTCTCGTTCGCACACATCATTCTCATGACTTGTCTTCAGTTTACCAAAAACATTCGTCGAATGAGAAAATGTAGCGTCATGGATATTCTTAACGAGAATAAACCAAAATTTGCATAAGATAACAGAAACCAAAAAGAAAAGTTAAATTAGAGTACACGTTACAATTGATACCAGTTTATGTATCAGGCTAATTTTACGTTTCTTTGTGGAATTCAAAATGCTCCCATTCACATCAAAAGTTGCGTTGAAAATTTTAAAGCTATTTCTACAGTTGTGTCTTGTGTCTAGGTATAAATTTACAAAAGGGTCAGTACAAAATTTCCTACGCATTGTACAGCACTGATCAGGAGGTTTCTGATACGTGGTGGCACGAAACACAGGTATTATTACATCGAACAAGAAGAGTTCTTCTTTACGAACTTGAAACCGAACAGAGTCATTAAATACGACGTACTAAAGAAACACACTGAAAGAAAAATAGAGATAAATGTACTATGATGCAATTAATTTAATCCAGCAAATAATTTTCTCATGTTTCTGGATAGTGAATTTTCAATTTAAACAAACAATTATTCCATCCAAAAACATTTCAAATTTCAGTTTTTCTTCATGTCGCCAGGAGTCTTTGTAACTGGTTGCGTGTTCTGTGGATTGGCATTTCTACTGTGCCAATTGACTGCATGATTAACCTTTCAGGCCTACGTTTCAGCTGTTGTAGAGTGCTCAATGGCTACGTTGACTGATAGCACAAGAAACTCCATTGCTTATTAAATGCTTACCCTGATATAACCAACGAAAAATTTCTTATTTTGGTTGTCCTCCATAAAGCAATTTGAGTACCAAATATACTAAACCAGCGGCCTTCTAGGCCATTAAGTGTGGTCTTATGAGTGAATCCAAATTTTGCAAAACAAATCCTTTTAGTTTTATTAATATGTTTTTGTTCGTCTTTTATTATTTTTACTCTAATCTTAAAATGACCGTATTTAAAATACCAAAGAGTAAAAGAAAGTTCAACGAAATAATGCTCCGCGACTGACTGTCACAATTAACACATTAATCATAAGGGCTACATATTCATAAAGGCTACTTTGACACCTGCTACGCTCATGATCTCGTTCTATGGCTCCTGAAGAACTACAGATGGAATTGATTGAGCTCTCTGGAACTGACATTTTAAAGTCTTATTTGACGCTAAGAAAGATCCAATTGAAATATGGAAAGTTGCAATAGAATACCCACGCCTTCGGCAACATGCACGAAAAATGCGTTCTTGTTTTTCAAATACTTTTTGCTGCGAATCTACATTCTCCTACCTCACCTAAATCAAGATGTCCTTAAGGCTCTACGAGACCCGCCATCTTGTATTGCTGCTTTCTTTTGTTAACCAACGGGCAAGCGTATTTCACAAATTGCCCGGACAATTTTGCACATTTTGGAACACCGTTTTTGGCTAACGCAAGATATATAATAAATAAATAGTTCCCTGGTTTCAGAATGTTTATTGACCTTTCCCTTCATTTTTTATCTGCAGCGAAAGTCGTACCAAGGCGTCTTCCATAGTTTTATTAATTAATACAAAATACTTAAAGAATCCAAACTGAAAATCTGAAACCAGGGAACTCTTTATTTATCATATTTCTTGCGTTAGCCACAAACGGTGTTCCAAAATGTGCAAAATTGCCCGAGCAATTTGTGAAATACGCTTGCCCGTTGGTTAATAAAAGAAGGCAGCAATACAATATGGCGGGTCGCTTAGAGCCTTAAGGTCACAAATGACGGATACCCATCTAGAGGAGCAGCTAAAAGTGCGGACCTCCATGTTGCAACCAAATATCCAGATGCTTTCCAACAGAAAGCAGTCACAACAAAGTCATTAAAAGTTTAGTTAACTTTAGAATTAACAATTTTTTTTCATTTTTTGAAGTTAGCACATAGTAAGATTTTTGCAAAATAATGTACATTTCGAAGTATATCTAATTAAAGTTTCTCGAATGCGGTCTTTTTAGATTACAACTAATTTAATGCCGCCTTCGAAAATGAAAAAGTTCCCCACCTCTGTACTAAACCTTTTTGCATGATGCATTTCGATCTTGGTTTTGAGATACATGTACTTGGAGTGCCACTTTTCCAAAATAAGAAATCAACGCTGCCAACGTTTTGTACTAGTTTTGTACAGTTTTGTATACCCAAAAGAAAATTTTGTACACCACCGGAAGTGGTACTTTTCGGCTCTTTAAAAGTGGCACTCCAAGTACATGCTGGAGTGCCACTTTTTCAAAATCGAAAATAAATACTGCCAAAGTTTTGTACTAGTTTTGTACACCCAAAAGAAAATGTTGTACACTACCGGAAGTAGTACTTTTCGGCTCTCTAAAAGTGGCACTCCAAGTACATGCTGGAGTGCCACTTTTTCAAAATCGAAAATAAATACTGCCAAAGTTTTGTACTAGTTTTGTACAGTTTTGTACACCCAAAAGAAAATGTTGTACACCACCGGAAGTGGTATTTTTCGGCTCTTTAAAAGTGGCACTCCAAGTACATGCTGGAGTGCCACTTTTTCAAAATCGAAATTAAATACTGCTAAAGTTTTGTACTAGTTTTGTACAGTTTTGTACACCCAAAAGAAAATTTTGTACACCACCGGAAGTGGTATTTTTCGGCTCTTTAAAAGTGGCACTCAAAGGACATGCTGGAGTGCCACTTTTTCAAAATCGAAAATAAATACTGCCAACGTTTTGTACTAGTTCTGTACAGTTTTGCACACCCAAAAGAAAATTTTGTACACCACCGGAAGTAGTACTTTTCTGCCCTCCTTTGTGGCTCTCGACCATGTACTTGGAGTGACACTTTTCCAAAATTGAAAAAAAAAACCCTGCCAGAATGTTGTCCTGGTTTTGTACAGTTTTGTACACCCAAAAGAACATTTTGTACACCACCGGAAGTGGTGCTTTTTGGCTCTCCTTGGTGGCTCTCGACCATGTACTTGGAGTGCCACTTTTCCAAAATTGAAAAAAACAACCCTCCCAGAATGTTGTCCTGGTTTTGTACAGTTTTGTACACCCAAAAGAACATTTTGTACACCACCGGAAGTGGTGCTTTTTGGCTCTCCTTTGTGGCTCTCGACCTTGTACTTGGAGTGCCACTTTTCCAAAATTGAAAAAAAAACACTGCCAGAGTGTTGTCCTAGTTTTGTACACCCAAAAGAAAATGTTGTACACCACCGGAAGTGGTACTTTTTGACTCTCCTTTTGTGGCACTCGAGCATCTACTTGGAGTGCCATATTTCTAAAATCGAAAATAAACACTGCCAGAATGGTGTACTAGTTTTGTATAGACAAAAGAGAATTATGTACCCCTCCGGCGATGGTTCTCTTTGGTTGTCCGGCATGCTCTTAGAGTGTCATCTTTCGAAATCCAGAAGTAAACACTACTATCTCTTTCCAGTTTATTACATACTTTTACTCCTATTCATTATACACAACCAGCTGTTTTTGTGTTCATTATCGCAACTTTTATTTGTTCAAGGTCGCAAATTTTCGTGCGGTTGTCTTGTATAAACTAAGACATTGTCGGAGCCTTCATTTTTATAGCAAAGGAAGAAAAGAAACAGTTTTTTGTTGCTTTGTTAAGCAATGCTTTCAGCAAAAGCATTTCGAAAACGCGAGGAAAAGGAATTCAAATCAGCGCATATCATCGCTTCCAGTCTAGCAGCCATGCCGAGCAAGGTTGGGGGAGAGGGAAGTTGCAAAACACCTCGGCGCATTCGCAGTGGCGTAACTAGCACCACTTGTGCAACCCCGGAAAGTTCATTTCAGCACCCGTAAGCATAATAATTTTTCCAGGATTTCGGACACTAGGGAGGATGTGTTTTTCACGGTGTTTGTTTTGGGAAAATGGTGATGTCAGGAAGTTAGGGAGACTGTCTGGTAAAGTAAAGGAACTACCTATAGAGCCCTGTAGTTTTATCTTTTAAAATAAATTTTGGAACAGAAGTACATAATGCAAGGTTATCAATCAGCCAGTCAGATTTAACACGGGGAGCTGTCAGATGCATAATCATGAATATACGTTTTATCGCATTGAAACAAATTCGGTAAAATATATTTAAATGTTTAAGGTTAACAACTATGAGACTTTAGTGATCGTCATTGGATATGGTTGTATACAAACAGGGAATTCAGTATTCTACACTGCAAGAATGCAATATGGATTTCGTAGCTGCAGATATTAATTTGCATGTACAACAAAACTTCAATGCAGGCCAGGAAAAAAAGTGCGTGTGGAAATGCAATGTGCAGGTATGTGATGTTTACAAATATACGAGTACTATACCCAGTGTTCGAAATGGTCCGGTATGGTATACCGGTAGTTAACAAAAAAAAGTGAGCATATCGGCAGTTAAAAAAACGTTATTTACCATCCCGGTATATAATAAATTATAAACCCTTCACAAACTACGTAAAGATATTAGGATGAAAGCACAAATCTTAACGCAAAAAACGGCAAATGGCATTTTTAACGGATAAAATTGATAATTAGCAGCTGAGACTGAAAGAGATTGACCACAAACATTTCAATGAAGTTTTTTTAATTTTTACATGAATTTTATAAAATTATATACATTAATTTTTCAATACCAAAAAAAAAAAAAAAAACCAATTATACGGAATGGAATGTATTTCTTTCGAAGCCTCCTATTTATACTATGTGGATCTATGGTCTACACCATACCGGCAGTAGTTCTGTGCCACTGCGACCACTGAGTGTACCACATAACTACATAATATAGATATAATATAAATTATAATTATATGATTAAAATACAAGTGGAAAAAATATTATGCGATAAGTGGAAATTTTCATGTTTTTAGGCCTAAGTCTTTCTTTCTAGCCTTCATTTTTTGGCGAAATTATTAAGCGTTGAGGTCCATTCTTTTGGCAAACTGCCTTTCTATGCAGTGACAATTCCTGCAGCTAATCTTGTGACATGATGCTTCTCAAATAGTTTTTACAAATTTTAATTTGGAAAACGATCTCTTTACAGATGCTACTGTGGCGGGTAGCCGTGAGTGTTAAGAAAAACATCAAGGCTATAATTACATATTTTACTAAAACCACCGACAATTGTAGGATCCACATCCTCCACGAGGAATCTCCATGTGGCCTCGCAATTTCTTTCAGCAGTGCACCAATAAGGCGATTGCAGAGCGATCGTATTGCAACCCGGAGCCAAAGGGCCGAATAGCTTCAATGTGTAGGACATCCAGCAACCGAAAAATTGTTATGCTGTGTGTTGTTAAGATGTATTTGTTTATTCAACTGACGCCACATATTTGGGGGATTTTCACTTAAGATATCAGTACTTCCAAAGTGTACCATCCATTTTTTAGTGTTCACAAATTTGGTACACATGTAAACAATAATTACTTATTTTACACTTGCAGGTGTCACAGCTCATCGTAAATTCAAATAACGCAAACTTTCAATAATCACTTTTGGAATGTCCTAATATCAGTGTTCCATTGCATTTTATTTTCATTTATCATGGCCTTAATTGATTGAATTTACTTTTTGTTTCGAAATGCATCCACCCGTCTCCCAAATTTTAATTTTCACCTAAAGTCAATATTTACCTTAATTTTAACATTTGCTAAATTTAACTGTTAATTACACACATGAGCAAAACCTATCCATAACAGTTTGAAATGTGGTCAGGAAGGAAGAAACAAGATGATGGATGTGAAGACGAACTTTAGGTGTGCTCAAACACAGTGATCTGTTTTCTTCTGTTCGACAGGCTATTCTTATTGCTCAAACATTACCAGGAACAACCTGCCCAGTGGAGAGGTCCTTCAGCACTATGAGAACGGTTAAAAACCTGGTTAAAGTCAAAAATGGCAGATGGACGTTTATCTGGACTGTGCATGATGAGTATTCATCGAGAAAAGGTTTTTGAGAATAAACATGAACTCATTCAAAATGTAATTGATAGATTTGGACAAAACACAAGACGTTTGCAGTTTTTATTTCATAGTATCTCTTCTAAAGTGCAAGAAACAGAAAATTGAAGGGGGTATAAAAATAAACAGATCAATGTCTATCAAAAAAAAGGGGGGGGGGAGGGGTATACTCATTCTCAATAAAGGACGATGGAGTAGTGCAATTGTTTTATGTAATCCCAAGTTAATGTTTCCAAACAAAAAGACTGTATTAAGTTGATTATTAAATTTAGCAAGAAGCCTACAGTAAGGTTAAACTTTTGACTCAGATACGAATAATCAGTGGCCAGTAATTGGTAAAGGACATAATTATTATTATTGTCCGTTATTTCAATACTAAATATTGACTATAGAAAGAAAGATGTGTCCAAGTTCCCAAACTTTGGGAGGAGGGCTAACAGTGCTCCGAACCCACTCCCTAGCTTTAGGGGCTCGATGCACTCGCCTTACCCAACCCCCACTATGCCATATAAATACGCAGGGGTACTATAAATTTAAGCAATAATTATGATAGTGGGAGTATACCCGTTTGCCCCCTCTCCCGGAAAAGTTGCAGCGGACGCCCATGCTCATGTGGGATAACGCTGCGGGAAAAAGTTTCAGGCCCTTTATATGATTTTTTTTATCACCAAAATGGCGGTAAAACAAGTTCCCAAAGTTTGGCCAAATATTTTAAAAACTACATGACAAAATGATTAATAAAAATTTCGCATTTTCAATACATGAAAAAAAAAATCTTTAGTTTTTAAAAACTTTGTTGTAAATCCGAATGTTATTTTGCTTTATATTCATACCCCTATTACTCCTTCTTTATTAGCATCGCTCTTTTCAAAGCAAACTGTTTACAAGTTGATTTCTCAATAGTATTTGAGTAAAATATTCTCTAATCTTTGCTTGTTTAAAATTTGTCAAAGTAAGAGAAAAAACATAACTGTGAACGTTATTAAGTTTTGCATCATCTATTTCATGGCTGAACTACAACAACAAAAAAACGTCCGCACCATGCCAAAAGTTGTAGCTTGCTTAAATGCACGTTTTATTCAGAGCAAAGATTGCGAAATAAATGTTTCACCCGAACCGAAACTAAACAACATATCTTTCTCTGATCAGATCAAGGTTCAACTTTGTACCAACAAGGAACACAACAACACTGACCAAAAGTAAACAGCATACCCTTCTCTGATGGGATGAAGGTTCAACTTTGGCTGCATCTCAGTAACGCTGTTTCGATTCTCCCAAACTTGTGATGTAACTTACGTATACGTAAACGCATCAAAGAACTGTGAGTTCGTGATAATCTGAAATTACAAAATTTATGTACATCGAAAAAAGCGTATAAATGAATTAATTAGCTATTATCGAATTGGAAAAGCTTAGAAACTACAGTAAAATATCGGGACTAATGCAGAATTACGTATAAATGTCAAAAAATATAACTGGAATACGCATAGCCGAAGTTTCACTGAATATCTTTTTATTTCTACAAAGCAATGCTTAAATATAAAAATTTTGTTTAAACTGAAAACCACTAGATTGAAAAAATATTGCGCAGAAATTCAAATTGCTTGAATTCCAGTCTGTGACCTGTAACTTAACCTTCCTTTTGAGTTGCTTCTAAACTAAACATTTTCCTACTGAAGAGTTCGTTACTTCTCTAAACAGCTTGTACATTTTAGCGACACTGACAGTGAGTCACAGCAAAATTTATAGAGACAACCTTGATTGTAAATAATGAGGGGGGAGGGGTAGAGAGAAAGATTGCAAGTAATTGTGGGGAACTGATATAAAGAAAGAGATTTAAACGAATACGTATTGTTGCTATTGTTCATCTAAGAGCTATTTTGTGCCAAATGATGAATCACAATGTGACGGTTTTTTATAAAGATGACCATCGAACTTTCATTGAGTGGAAAATTAAGGCAAAGGAGATTTTAAACATAAATTTTTTTGGTGATTCTTCCAACTTGGCAGTTCGGCTTCTGGGTTATTACAAAAGTGTGTTTTATATGCAACAAACTAGTAATATTAATCAAATTAGTTAACCATTTAAGCTACTGCTTCGAAAATCAAGAGTAAAAAAGTACCACTTCCGGTGGTGTACAAAATCTTCTTTTGGGTGTACAAAACTATGACACCACTCTGGCAGTGGTTTTTTTTTAATTTTGGAAAAGTGGCCCTCCAAGTTCATGCTCGAGGGCCACAAAGGAGAGTCAAAAAGTACCACTTCCGGTGGTGTACAAAATTTTCTTTTGGGTGTACAAAACTAGGGCAACACTCTGACAGTGTTTTTTTTTTCAATTTTGGAAAATTGGCTCTCCAAGTACATGCTCGAGGGCCACAAAGAAAAATAAAAAAGTACTACTTCCGGTGGTGTACACAATTTTCTTTTGAGTGTACAAAACTGTACAAAACTAGGACTACACTCTGGCAGTGTTTATTTTCGTTTTCGGAAAAGTGGCACTGCAAGTACATGCTCGAGGGCTACAAAGGAGAGCCAAAAAGTACCCCTTCCGGTGGTGTACAAAAATTTTTCTTTTGGATGTACAAAACTGTACAAAACTAGGACAACACTCTGGCAGTGTTTATTTTCATTTTTGGAAAAGTGGCACTCCAAGTACATGCTCGAGGGCCACAATGGAGAGTCAAAAAGTACCACTTCCGGTGGTGTACAAAATTTTCTTTTGGGTGTAGAAAACTGTACAAAACTAGGACAACACTCTAGCAGTGTTTATTTTCGTGTTTGGGAAAGTGGCACTCCAAGTACATGGTCGAGAGCCAGAAAGGAGAGCCAAAAAGTACCACTTCCGGTGGTGTACAAAATTTTCTTTCGGGTGTAGAAAACTGTACAAAACTAGGACAACGCTCTGTCAGTGTTTATTTTCGTTTTTGGGAAAGTGGCACTCCAAGTACATTGTCGAGAGCCACAAATGAGAGCCAAAAAGTACTACTTCCGATGGTGTACAAAATTTTCTTTTGGGTGTAGGAAACTGTACAAAACTAGGACAACACTCTGTCAGTGTTTTTTTCTAATTTTGGAAAAGTCGCACTCCAAGTACATGGTCGAGAGCCACAGAGGAGAGCCAAAAAGTACCAGTTCCAGTGGTGTACAAAATTTTCTTTTGGGTGTACAAAACTAGTACAAAACTTTGGCAGTATTTATTTTCGATTTTGAAAAAGTGGCACTCCAGCATGTACTTGGACTGCCACTTTTAGAGAGTCGAAAAGTACCACTTCCGGTGGTGTACAAAATTTTCTTTTGGGTGTACAAAACTAGGACAACACTCTGGCAGTGTTTATTTTCGTTTTTGGAAAAGCGGCACTCCAAGTACATGGTCGAGAGCCACAAAGGAGAGCCAAAAAGTACAACTTCCGGTGGTATACAAAACTGTACAAAACTAGTACAAAACTTTGGCTGTAGTTATTTTCGATTTTTGAGAAAGTGGCACTCAGCATGTACTTGGAGTGCCACTTTTAGAGAGCCGAAAAGTACTACTTCCAGTGGTGTACAAAATTTTCTTTTGGGTGTACAAAACTGTACAAAACTAGTACAAAACTTTGGCAGTATTTATTTTCGTTTTTGAAAAAGTGGCCCTCCAGCATGTACTTGGAGTGCCACTTTTAAAGAGCCGAAAAGTACCACTTCCGGTGGTGTACAAAATTTTCTTTTGGGTGTACAAAACTGTACAAAACTAGTACAAAACGTTGGCAGCGTTGATTTCTTATTTTGGAAAAGTGGCACTCCAAGTACATGTATCTTTGGTTTTGCATTGTTATACGTTCACGGAGTTGTGAATTCAGTACACAGTGCCGAAGGCGAAACTGGATACTCCCGAGCAAATCTTAATACAACAGATTAGGAAAAACCAGCACTGCAAGGTGACCCCTCGTATCATTATGAGCAACGTGGAACTATAATTTCACTCAAAAATTGCACGCAAAGCTATCGTAATAATTTTTAGCACGTAATTTGTAAAAAAAGTTCCTGCTTATGTTATTGATTTGTCCATCTGTCCTTCCGCCTGCGGACACAAAATCTCTGCAACTATTTTTCCGATTTGAAAAGTTCTTTTTGCATTGGGAAGCTTGAAATGTAAGAATGATGATCCTTGCATTCCGATTGTTTTCCGATGCACAAGTTCGCCGCTCTAGGGCATAAACAAAGATGATATCAAATTCAAAATGCATTTTATTCCATATTTTGCTTCTACATATCCGATTGAAAAAATTCCCTTTTCCCTTCGATGCCGTTCATATCGAAGATTGTTTTAGGTAGAGTCTTTTTTCAAGTAATGCATAGATCTTCCGCTAGAGGACGCAAAGGTAACTTGCGTATATACCGAAATCTCTGCTCCTGAAACTCCGATTTGAAAAATTCTTCCTGGATCAGGCACAACTTTTGATCGGAAACGTTCTGCATATAATTCTTGACTTTTTCTAAAGAATGCTTTGGCCACCAGGGGACGTAAGTGTTTATTTCTGCTTCTGACACATTTGCAACAAAATCTAACCTTCTGAAAACTCGATTAGAAAAATTCTTTCGTATACCCATACCACTCACCGCGGAAAATATTTCCACAGTATTTCCTTCTTAAGATAATGTACAGTTTTTCCGCCAGCTAGTGTAGAGATATATATTTTAATCTATATCCTTGCTCCTAAGAGGGCGATTTGAAAAATTATTTCTGTTTTGGAGAGCTTTCCGGTGCGAAATGTTTCTCATATGATTTCAAATTTTTCTTAACTCACAAGTGTGCCACTAGAGGGCGTGAGTTCACCTTTCCGTTTTAAGCAATATCTGCGGGACTAAAAAAACAGATTACAACAATTCCTTCTCGGTCAGATACTACTAACTACTATGAAAACTATTTTGCGTGTATTTTCTACACAAAATAGTGCACAATTTCTTTGCTCGGTGGTGCCAATGTTTAATCTGTTTTTCTCAATATTTCTGCTTCTACAGTACTTGTGCCATTTAAAAACTTCTTTCAAACCCGAATGCCATTTACCTTGTGGAACACTTTAAGGTTTGTATTTGAGGAGTTTGATGGTTTACAGTTGTGGTGCTAGTGGTGTCTGTGTACTTCTGTTTGCAGCTGTAACTCTGCCTCTAAAATGATTTGAGAAATTTATTTTTTACTGTATGCCATTCACAACAAATATAGAAATGGAGCATTATCGCCTTTAAATAATTCAGAGACTTCCTGCTAGAGGGCGTAAAAGTCAAAACTTTTTCTCACTAGCCTTGCTTCCGGAAGACCTGTTTGAAAACTTCGTTTTCGTTTTCCTTAGCTTAGAGTTTTCCGTGAAGCATATTTTTCGCCTATTATCAAATTTTCCATTAAGCAAAATTCTTGCATAATGGAAAAATTGGAGTTATATCATGTTTCCTCCAATATTTCTTCTTTTAAGTGTTCGATTTGAAAGTCGCTTTGTCTCTGAAACCTTCCTTCTGCCACGAAAAACTCTTTGTGCGCCATTTGTCAATTTTTTGTAACACACTTTTCAATTACCGGTGGGAGTAAGTAGCTGTTTCTATTTCTGGATATTTTATCGATCATAGAAATCCGGTTCGGGTTTTTTCTAACCGGTTCCATTGACTTTGAATAACTTTGATAAATTTTATATGCATCGGAACGGATTCAGAAGACGTGTTCATTACAACCGAAAATCCGGTGTCATCTTTCTTGTTCATTTTCAATACAGAGAAAGCGAATTTCCCCTTTCTGCCGACGGCGAATTCAAAACCACATCATCCTACCCGAGTGCAGGTTATTCTCCCGATTAAACTACACCGGCAAGGTTTATCCCTGCAACTTGCCGCTTTGGCTCATGCGCCACTTCAGTGGCGGGTCCCAAATATTCCACAGTTTGAGAAAAGCGGCGGCTCAAAATCGCAGGATTCGGGTCCTTTGACAAATCATGCGCAAAGAAGCTCACTGTGGAAGAAGGAATTTTTACTAATTCCAGACGATATGTGGAAGCTTCATCATACTAGTACATATTTTTCTAACCTCAGGGTCAGGAGATTCATTTTGTGTTCGAATGCCAATTCTGCCGGTGGTGAGATTCAAAACCACGTGTTCTCACTCCGGAGCAGGATATTATCCCGGATCAACTAGGTTGGGAAGGCTTATCGCTGCAACTTGCCGTTTTGATTCATGCATCACCTCTTCCCCGTCTTCTCACTCCTGAGCAGGATATTCTCCTGATCCAAATAGGTCGGTAAGGCTTATCGCTGCAGCTTGCTGTTTTGATTCGTGCATCACCTCAATGGTAGGTGACACAGGTTTTTGTGTCATAGAAATGCAGATTTTTGAGTAGTTACGTGTCCAGCTCGCGTGGTAATCGAACGGTTAACAAGGCGGATTCTCGCACTGAGCGACCAGGATCGAGTTCGATATACATGCTTTTTCTATGACTAAAGTATTCATTCCAATAGTACAGAAGAAACATAACTCAGCCTTGTTCATGGAGATTTACTTATCTGCGTTTTTTTCGCAAAATCGTGGGAATTCGATAAATTATTTGGTGATGACGCAAACAAGAATACATAGCACTGTGATGAATTACTAATGAAATGGTTTAAGAACGCCATTAAGATATATTACACATTAATACACTGCCGGACAATTGCTAAGGACGGATGACAATAGCAACGATAGCAACGATAAAATGGAAGGTAGGAAAATGTGGAAATTAGCATAAGTGCGGGATACAGTAAGACGTGTTGTGCGTATGCAAATTTTGGATTGCCGAACTTGTTCGTGACGTCATAGCGCTGATAAGAGTTATAAAGGATTTGACGCGTATTGACCGTTGTTGTTCAAAAGCAAAGTTGAAAGGAAAAGAATCAATTGACGAGCTTACAATTTTCAGTATGTCTTCCCGACATCACCTAGATGATTTTACGCGTGGCCGTATTATTGGCAAGATTGAAGAAGGACGAGAAGTAACAGATGTTGCCAGGGAGTTCGACGTCAGCCACAGTGTTGTTTCAAGGCTTTGGAAATCATTTCAAACAAATGGAGAGTGTAGCAAACGTCTTGGGGAGGTCGTGTTCGCAGTACGACACCTGCAGAAGAACAGTACATAGTGCTATCAACAAAAAGACACCGGCGCAGCACAGCTAGTGAGGTAGCAAATCAGTTTATGGCTGCTACTGGCAAGCGGATCTCCCGAAAAACTGTCGCCAGACGTTTGCATGAAGGAGGACTATACGCCCGCCGTCCTGTTGTGTGCATCCCATTGTCCAGACGTCACCGTACCGCCCGTTTGCAATGGTGCCATCAACATCGCAATTGGACTGATAACGACTGGTCTGCTGTCCTCTTCTCAGATGAGAGTAGATACAGTCTACCGTCTGATTGTCGACGACAACTGATCTGGCGTGATAGTGGTACTGCATATTGTCCAGCAAACATAAAGGAAAGGGACCGATATCCAACATGTAGTGTCATGGTATGGGCTGGCATCATTATCAATGGCCGTACGTCCCTCTATGTGCTTCCAACTGGGACTATGACTGGCCAACGATACATTAATGATGTTCTGCTACCTCATGTTCGCATGTTCCGTGGTGCTGTCGGTGACAGATTCATTTTCATGGACGACAACGCAACATGTCAACGAACAGTCGCTGTCCAGGAGTGTCTTGAGAGCTAGGATATTCAACGCCTCGTATGGCCAGCACGTTCTCCTGATCTGAATCCCATTGAAAATGTGTGGGATGCTTTGGGGAGGAGTCTTTCTGGTCGCGAATGCCCTCCAATAAACAAGGACACCCTCATCCGTGCACTGACAGAGGAATGGGATAAATTACCCCAACAGCTGCTTGATAATGTTGTGCAAAGCATGACACGACGTGTGGAATCTTGCATCGCCCTGCATGGTGGCCATATCCCGTATTGACATCTTACGACGGAACGCCTGCGGACGGCAATTGCATTTTTTTCATGTTTACGTATTGTGCACAAAATGGCCTGTTTGTCCATTGAACACGTTCCAAAGCCTTCTGGATTTCAGAGCACAATAAATTGTCTTTGTTGTAATGTCCTGGCATTCTGACATTATTTTATTTCACTTGGCATCCAACCACACTTACTTTTTTATGCGCTATATAGCCGTTTATGATCCGTCCTTAGCAATTGTCCAGCAGTGTATCATCTTTAGGGCAATAAAATGCAGCACATGCATGAACAGAATTCTCGTTAAGTATTATTTAGGAGGATTTATCAATTCAAATAGGATTAACATTTAAATCATTCCAAACAACCAAAACATTTATTCGATTTATTGTTAAAAAAGTAACAGACGTAAAGACACAGTCTGGAATAATGATTCATAGTAGTCTTGTTCTTTAAGCCTTTCCTTGTAACAAGGATTATGTCTCTTGGCTGCGCTGTTCACCGAAATACTGACTGCCTCTCCGCTAGGTTGGAAAGCTTTGCCCTGAGTTCGGCCCGTTCAGTGAAGACTGGTTGTGGTTAGTCTGCATGGGATAAAACTAGTCTTCAAAACTACGGTGAAAATTTTTGTATTTGGCTTGTACAGTGAAGCAGGTACTTACCAGAACGTAAAACCAAAGGTTGTTTATCTACATTTCATGCCGTGGTATGAGGTAAATTGGGGAAGAGGTAGTAGGAATGCAAATCCTAATATTTCATAGAATTCTTCTGAACTCCTCAATCTTAAAAGAATTCAGGTGTCATTTTATGAAAATAAATGGTGTCCTGTTTTTCTTTTGGAATTTAACAACAAACCTCGTGCAAACGTAAGGGTTATGAGCTGTCGCTTGTCTACAATATGGGGTCATTGGTAGCAGAAAACGGAGAGGGACAGCCTAGTAAGACAATGCACCACCCGCTCATCTAGGGACCGAATCTGGATCTACTCAGACGAACCGTCAAAAGTCAGTGGTTAGACCGCTGTGTCACTGGAGCGTCTCTAAGTAAAGGGTTAATTAAGTTTATCTTGATTGACTCACAATATGAAGTTTTGGAACATTTCTTTATAGAATTCACTCTGTGTTTTCTCACTAAGAGTTTACTAAACGAGTTTGATCGTAAAACCACAACTTCGGTATTATGCATACACCGAATAGCCAAAGCATAATGACAGGCGCGTCTTTATGCAAATCGAAGTAACTAGGTAAACGACGGCACGTGTAAAGTCATGAAACGGTGTAAATAACCACTGACACTGATTTCTATTAATCAATGTTATACTTGTACTTCAGATGAGAAAGACAGCTGACTTAAGCGAGTTTAACAAGGCCAAACTGTAATGGTCAGAGGACTGAGTCAGAGCAGTTCCGAGACGGCAAAGCTAGTGTACTGCTCACTGTCAGTCGTGGTTTTTACCTTCAAAAAGTGGTCCGGATCACCGACAATGTGTGGGCCGATCACGGATCATCGATGCTGGTGGTGAACGAAACCTATCCCATATGGTGCGAGCCAGCAAAAGGGATGCTGTAGCTCATTTCGGCGGAAATTTTATTGCTGGGGACGAGAGTAACGTGTCACAACACACAATACACCAAACCCTGCTAAAAATGGTGTTGCGTAGCCACGGCTGCTTTGAGTGCCAATGCTGATCTAGGTTCATCGATGAAAGCGCCTAGAATCGGCACGAAAGCATCAAAGCTGGACCTGGAATGAATGGAAAAAGGCCGTCTGTTCCGATAAATACCGATTCCTGTTGCACCATGTGAATGGCCGGGTACGTGTGTTGGAACTTGCACTTAGTAGGGGCAGCCCAGCCGCTGGCGGTTGTTTATTGTTAGTGGGTGACGCAAGAACCGTAACCACGGAACGCTGGTGGTTTTGGTTCTGGTTTACCTCGATGAGCTAGAAGGAGACGAAGTGCGAACATAGACAGATGCGTAGTGGTGAAGTGCGAATTGCATAAGAAGTTTGTGATTTATTTGTACAAACACGTGTGTCTACGTGTATGTGAGTATTTGTGCATACAAATGGATTAGCAATCTAACCCTCTTCGCGTATTATTTTGTTGGAATGACTACTCAAAAAGGTAAGATTTTCATTTGCAAATAGATATTCGAAACAACGTGTGCGTCGTTTATCTGGGAAAGTGTTCGAAACAGGAGACACCGTGGGACAAAAACAAGCCCGTGGAGGAAGCCTCATGTTTTGGACAATGTTCTGCTGGGACACGTTGAGTTCAATCATGTATGCGCAGGGAACTATGACTTCTACTAACTACCTAAACACCATTGCAAACCAGGTACATGCTTTTATGGCAACGGTATTCCCCTCTAGTAATGTTTTCTTCCAGCAGATAATGCGCCATGCTACACGTCCCGGATTGCTCCAAAATGGTTCACAGAACATGAGGAAGACTTCCAGTTGTAGCCCTGTTCTGAAATGTCTCCAGGCATCAATCCAACTGAGGATCTCTGGTTTGTGGTGGAACAGCGAATCCGACCTGCGGCGGCTCAACCATGTAAATTACAAGAGTTAAAGGATCTGCTTGTAACGTGTTGGTACCGGATACCGCAAAACACCTTTTGAAATCTTGTTGCGTCTATCCTCGCCGGGTAAGAGCTGCTTTTGGTGGCACGTGGAGCTCCCACATTACAGTAGACAGGTGGTCATAATGTTTTAGCTTTTTGGTGTATGTACGCGATGCACTTCTTTTCATCATCTTGTCTGTTGATAGAAAATTCTTCCTCATATAAACACGAATGAGAGCGACAGACAGACAGAAAGACAGATGGGGCATAGTGTAAGCATACCCAGAAGTAGAGATAAGATGGAAAAATAAAGGACGGACTCTGAAACAACGAGAAGGAAGGAGATTTTCAAGAGAGGAAGATAAGTAGAAGATTAATAATGTAAGTCTGAAGAAATCCATTCAAAATGACACACGTAAAAATAACAGTAAGGGATCGCTCAAGGTTATTATGGTGAGCCCGTTGTTAAGCGTGTCTCTCGCATCAACGCTGTTGGTGTTTTGTTGCCCTTCGTAATAATGAAGTTAAAGACAAACACGAATATTAATTTCATTTGGGAAATTCTGACAGCGGAGTTAATGGTAACAACCTCAGAGCAACTTTTAATGCTCACGCTTTGGTCTGCATTAAGTTCACTTTCACGTAAAAAAAAATACATTTTAGGAATCCCTTCAAGAATAACGTAAATAATTAATTGACCACAGGATATCGCATCTTATTACGAAGCTTTTAAGTCGCCAGAGATGTTTGAATAATGCATGCATTTTTTTGTTCAGGACAACAAAGGCGAAGTAATGTTTACATAGCCAAGGCGAAATTGTTAGGAGACAGTGAAAAACGAATAAAAAAAAATATATATATACTTTTCTATTGTACAAACCTGCATCTCGACCACATTTCTCTAGAGTGTAAGTCAACTAAAACCTGAAATAAATCTTCAGAGAAATTCGAGGAAATAAATATTTCCAGAAAAATCAGAGAGAAAGAAACAGCTGTCCAAGCTTTCAAGTAAATACTGTATTTTCAGAAAACTGGACGAAACATTTCCTTTTAAAGTAATTTTAAAATTCCGAAAGGTTGCTTTGTGGTTTTATAATGAGATGTTCGTTTCGTGCACTCTAAATTCACGCCGCCTAGGTGGCCGAGTGGTATGAAGCACTGGCATTTAATCATTCATCCGAGTTGGGTTCGCGCATGGATGGTGAGCTTGCGTTATGGCACTGACTATCGCCCGTCCTCAGAAACAGTGGCCCCAAATTAGGGACGGATATAGCCCATTGAGTTTCTCACAGCGTTTGTTAAGCCCACAATTAAAAAAAAGAGTTCTTGATTCATTCTGAGAAACGGTGTCAACGCCTCACCCTAGTTTTATGAATTCTACCTCGGGTGAGCAATTTCGTCGTACTGTTGCTACTTTTTTTTTTGATTGGAGGTTTAACGACCACCGTGAGCAACTCAATGAGCTATAAGCAGTCGCCCGTCCCTAATTTAGGGCCACTGGTTCCAGGGAAGGGAGAGAGCCAGTCGTAAGACAAACACAACATCCATGCCTCACGGGATTCGAACCCGGACCCCATTTGGACGAATGATTAGAAGCCATCGCTTAGACCACTACGTCACCGGGGAGACATACTGTTGCTTGCAATCTTTAAACGGGTTTTCCATGATTTTTAGGATGCTTCTGAGTTTTCATGCTACATAAAAGTTGATGGGCAGTCTTGGCGTCTTTTTATGCTCAAACTGTTTTGTAATCAGAAATCTATTCTTTTAGATCCAGTAACATTACAGTCTCTCAAAAACAGGATATCTGCGTACCGAAAATCATCAGAAATCAAGAACTAAGATGATGTAAACTTTCACTCATTTACAGAACTGTTTCAGCGAATTGTACTTATAATCTGTTTCGAAACGAAGAGCGCAAGACATGCCGTACCCAACTCTTAGAGGAAGGGATAAAAGCTTTATACGTAATTTATTGAACTTTTAGTGTCAAACGAAGAATGCTACACATGTTTGTTGAACCGTTAGTGACCGAGTATTCCAAATAAAGAAGGTTCGACATGTCTGATTAATACAGACGTTTGACGTGGACTAGGAATCTCAATCAGAAGTCATCGCTCTTTCCACGTTTATAAGTGAGTCACGGAAAAATTCTCCTTGGCCGCCACCGGGAATCAAACCCAGGGTCTTCCAGTAACGCGCCGGATATGCTTCCACCGCACCCCAGCAGCCTCGAATTCCTCCAGACTCACATACACTAACTGCCAATCCAATTGGCAGATTGCTTCTTGGAGCCCAGCACAATGCTGGGGATTTACCAAAGATGGTAAGCAGCAACTGAACAAATAATTAAAAGGCGAATGAATGTTTAATACAGACATTTTAAGTGGACTAGGAACATCAAACAGAAGTCATCGCTCTTTCCACGTTTATAAGTGAGTCACGGAAACATTCTCATTGGCCGCCACTGGGAATCGGTGGCGGCCAATGAGAATTTTTCCGTGACTCACTTATAAACGTGGAAAGAGCGATGATTTCTGATTGAGGTTCGACATGTCTCTTGGAGCTTTAAGTAGCAGTATTCCAAATGAAGAAGTTAGACATTCCCTGTTGAATGTTGGACACGCTTAGTTGAACAGCTGATGGCAGAGTATTCCATACGTAGAACCTGAGATTACCGAAGAGGCAAAAACATGATCAGCGCTTCTTTATGCAAATCGAAGCAACTACAGGTAAACGACAGCATGTGCAAAGCGCGGGACAAATAACACCCGATACTGAGCTGAGTCCTGTTAATCAGTGTTATTCTTGTTCTTGAGATGGTAATGCAGCGGGTAAGACAGTATGACGAAGGTAATGGGCGGACGACTGGGTCACAGCATTTCCAGCCGGCTAGGCGTGTGGGATGATCACGGCCAGCTGTGGTTATTACCTCCAAAAGCGGTCCCAGGATGCGAAAACCACGAACCGCCGGCAAATTGTGGGCTCATCACATGTTGTGAGACTTGCGCATCGATACTACAGGTGAGTGAAGGCTATCGGTATTGTATGAGCCAACGGAAGGGATAATGTGCGCAACTCGTCAGTAATTTGGATTCTGGTGACGGGAGTAATGTCTCACGACACACAGTACATCGAACCCTGCTGAAAATGGTGCTTCGCCGCTGCAAGCTGTTCCAAATGCTCATGCTTACCTCGGTTCACTTTCGAAAGCGCTTACAATTGGCACGTTGGCATTAAACTGTACCTGAAATGATTGGGAAAAGGTCATCTGACCTTATAAATCTCGTTTCCTGTTGCACATGCACGTGTGTGTCACTTACCTGAGGAAGTGCTTGCACCAGAATGCAGCGTGGGACAAAAACAAACTGTTCGAGAAAGTGTAATGCTTTGAGCAATGTCTTGCTGGGGAAACCCTGGGACCAGTCATTCATGTGCAGGAAATTATGACATCAACCACCTTCCTAAAATGGCATTGCAGACCAAGTACATCCTTTCATGGCAACGGTATTCCTCTATAGTAGTGCCTATTTCCAGCACGATAATGCGCCTTTCCGGAGTTTTTGCGAATGGTTCGCGGAACGTTAGGAAGACTTTCAGGTTTCATCCTGGCCTCCAAATTCCCCAAACACCAATATAACCTAGCATCTGTGGATTGTGTTGGAACAGCAATACTGATATGCGGCAGCTCAACCACGTAACTTGCAAGAGCTAAAGAATCTGCTGGAAACGTGCTGGACGAGATACCACAAGACACCTTCTGAAATCTCGTAGCGTCCATGCGTTGCCGGGTAGAGTTGTTCTAGCGGCATGTGAAGGACCAGCATCATATTAGGCAGATGCTCATAATGTTTTGTTTTTTCGGTGTATGTCTTGTTCAACGTTTAGTTGTCGATGATGCCTAGTGAAGCACGTTATACATGACGCGTTGAGATTTTAGTGGCTCAGTATTCCACGTCTAGGACGTTAATTATTGCTTGCTGAACATTCAGTGCCTTATTGAAATTTAGTGGCAGAGTGAATAGAGCTGTATTTTCTGTCTAGTAACTGAGGAAACTCAATAGATTCGGTTCTTGTGAATCGCCATTTTATTCAAAGGTTTTTTTAACGAAACTTTCTCTACCTCATGTTGCTTTGTTTTTCTTTATCTGATAACCGTCTGGTGTAGTGGACCAGCATTCTTTCCTCTAGGCTACAGGTAATCGCGGTATAGAGTTTTCCAGCGGGGGATTATTAAAATAAATACGAATTGAGAAAGTAAGTTTTGCTTTTATAAGCTATTGGAACCCCAAATATTGCATTAAGGCAAGAAAAAGAAGAACAAATATATTTCTGATATGTATTTTATTTTATTCCTGGCAGCCTGTTGGAGATCGGCGCAGTTCTGCATGTCACCACTTTTAAAAGCACTGACGCGGATTACATCGAACTTTCGCTTGGGATATTATGTAGAAATATCTGAAGTTCATTTCGCTTAAAAAGAGCGAATACATCGGATTTAGTTCATCGTCGCGTCAATGCATTGTCTGCGTGATTCGTCGAGAGTCAGTTCGTCCCTACATCAATTCGTAGCATTTTCAACATTTGATTACATACAAAATGGAAAATACGAAAACATACAATATGGGCTATGTTCCTTCTTATGTCTCTTGCTTCTGCAATAAAGACAATTCTGTTTTGAAATGCCGTTTCCTGATTTTGTTTCCTCTATACGATCGATAGGAGGGAAAATGTGCATACAATTTAAGGCATCACTCCTTCCGTATGCCTATTGGCCTGCCTATCTCACCGTCAACAGAAATTATATCCCCGCTTCCAAATGCCAGACTGAAAAAAATTCTTCTGTGACTGATAGAGGCTGGTATGCCTACAATGCCTGTTTATCTATATATCTAACCTTCCGTTCCCCTGTCTGTCTATCGGAATATGGAAACGGTGGCTCTACTTTAGAATGCTGGAAACCTAAAATTATTTCCCGATTCGATGGAGAAAACATGTGCGTAAGACTTTTTACGTCTCTGCAGAGTGATGGACGAAAAAGGGATGCATGAAATCTCCAGTGGGTAAGACTGGAGAATATCGGTTTTTGACCGATAGAAGCATAGTTGTGTACAAAATTATCGATATATGTGTTCTTTCTTTCAGCCATTGTAATCTTTCTTTGCCGACAGTGAGATTTGAGCGCATATCATCCTGCTCCGAAGCTGCTGTTCCTCTAATTGAACTACGCCGGCACATTTTCTTATTTCATTGTCCATTTGACTCATACATCCCACCACGTATGCGTCCATTCGCAGAAACTACATCAAGCTTTTAATGGTCAGATTTAAGAAGTTTATTTTGTCCCTGATAGAGATAATACTATTAGAAGGATTATCAAGATTTCTGTCATTCGTTCATCCGTTTTTCAGCAAAACGGCACTTCCTGTAATACAAGGTTGTGGAAAGTCTTGAACAAGAGAGAGAAAAAGCATAGGTACTATTTTCAGTATGTCTATTTTTCCACCTTTTCGTGGGTATGGATGTATGTGTATGATCTCGGTATTTCTGCTTACAGACGTTGCGTTAGAAGAGGGATGCTCAACTTTTTTTTTGATTGAAAACAGTTTTCTTCCCGCAAGGGATACGAAATAGAACAAAACTTTCTGTCGACAACAGAAATCCCGTGTAAAACATTTGAGAAAAATAATGTCTGGTGTGCAGGATTCCCATGAAAATATATAGTTCCATCGCATACCTTTACATTTTATGTTTTCTCAAGAAAACGTGTACTAATCTTTTGTCTGATCAATAATTGTTATCTCAAAATTTATTTTCACTGCCGCTTCTTTAGATTTGTCGATATCTTGGCTAAGGAAAAAAATAACATGGAAGCAAGACTACAAAACACTTGAGTTAAGGACACTTTTTGATAGTATACACGCCTAACAAAAACTAGAAGATCCTCAAAGCAAGCGTTTCATTGTAATGAAACTAAGCACGTGCATTGTAGAGGAAGAGATAAAAAAGTGATTGTAATATCACAACACAAGGACTCTTTATTTCAGTAGAGTCGTAGCATATCTCTTTCATATTAGCACACCCATTAAGTAACCACTGGTTGCGAGGCACGCCAAGATATATGGCGTGGCATGGACTAACGAAAACCCTGTGGTTACTTTGTGACAAATTGTGCCAAGAGCGGTATGATTGCCGCACAACATCCCGATACGACGTAATGGCCACATCTGAGGTTCCTGCATTTCAAAGGCATGCTCGATAGGACAAAGATCCTGGTACCTGGTTGGTCAAGGAGGGTTTCAACACTACGGAGACACTTCCGAGAGAGGCGACCCGTGTGTGCTCGGGCATTATGTTGCTGGTAAATGGCTTACACGAAAGGCAAGACGACGGGTGGTGGTATCTTGTGAACGAATCGTTATTATGGTATCTCCACGGTTACCATAACTAAGGACGTCTGGCTGTCATAAGAGATGGCTGCCTACAAAATAACATCCATAGTGGTAGAGGCGTGTCGCTCCACAGTTGAGTCCGGTTATGAGCGCGGCCCATCTGTACTGCATACGGGAATGGGGTCGTCATTCGGGCCAAGGCAGAAGCGGGATTCGTCACTGCCACGCCAGTCGGAGGGCGAGCATGATTCCCGGTCACGGCACCACTCCAGAAGGAGCTGCCGGTGTAGGATGATTACTGGGAGAAGTAGAAAGGGGAGAAGAAAATGGACTCGTTCTCTGTCAGTGGTCTCTCAGTGGTGACCTATGATACAGGATATTGTGTAGAAGCCGCTAGACCTCGCTGGATGGTGAACAGAGAAACCGTCAAAGCGTTTAAGGACTGTCGGTCTATGAAACGATCCACTATCCCAGTTGTCCACCTGGGCCGACCAGAAAAAGTTTGGCGTGTACACATGCGCTCACGTAAACACTGCTGCATCACTACGGCTGAAATGGTTGGCAATTCATTGACACGACTGGCCTGCATTTCGCAGGCACTAAATGCGGCTCCTCTCAAACCCGCTCATTTATCAGTAGATCGTTTTGGGCATCATCGAGGCATGATTATTGGTAACAGAAGTGAATGCACCCTATAACACAGACATAACGTTCACAGCATGTGCCTACCTGCGCTTATCTATACCACTGAGGGCACGATTAAAATATGCCCTAGGAACGAACTGGGTGTTAAGTAGCAGTGAAACTTTGGTCATATGCATACCTGGCTAAGAGGTGTTTATTTGCATGCAGGTATTTGCGGTACGCGGATACCTTCATGGCTTTTGTTTTATTTTTTAGCAGGGAGTGGGTTTAACTATCACTTTCAGCAACTCAATGGGTTATAAACAGTCACCTGTTCCTAATTTAGCACCACTGGGTCCAGGAAAAGGAGAGAGCCAGTTCCATAAACCAAACACAACATTGATGCCCCACCGTGACTCGAACCGGCTCCCATCTCAGACGAATGGGCAGAAGCCATCGATTAGACCACTGCGCCACCGGATCGGTGCATTGTTTTTGGTCGAAGATTGTATATTTAAAGATGCTTATGTTATGCATGTGTATTTCAATTAACTTCAAATCGAATGGAGCGACCGCAGCGTTTCAATATTGTAGAAGCACTGAAAAAAGACACATGTCTTTGAACTCCATCTGACGCCATGCGTCCTACACGTATGTCAACATCGTAAGGTATTTTACCGGATTTAGGCTCGACAAATTTTTTGTTGTCCATGAACACACCAACAGTCAGCAGTTTGGTGAAGAAACATCCTCATGTTCGCTATTATCCAGCACGAAAGTCCTTGAACGTCGTTTAAAATTTAAATTGTAAAGACACACTGACGACTGAACAGAAGAATGGAGAGATATCTGAATTTTCGCGCACATGATTCCCACCTATCGTTTAGAGTAGGAACTTCGAAAATTTGTCATTTTAAGAATAAGTATCATTTCTTCAGAAAAACATACGGAAGTACAGAAGAACAGAAATATCTATGACCTTGGGCGCATGACGGGCACTGTCGGTCACAGAAACAATTTCTTCAATGTGGCTGTTAGAAGCGGTTATATAATTTCTCTGAGCGGACTGACAGACAAACGCACGTAGTGCCTAAACGAGAGATGTCTGAAACCTTATGCACATGAGTCCCGCTATGAGACAGAGAAAAATCTTCAGCAAATCAACATTTCAAAGCAGAAGCATTGTTCATTTAGGAGAGAAAGACGGTACAGAGAATGTTCACTAACCTTTAGAACGTTTTTCCAGTAATATAATTAATGTTTAAAATAAAACACTAATTATATTGATGTTTTATATCTGATAGCCCTTTCTTTGGATTATGAACCTGTATCTACATTTCCAAGAAAACAAGTTATTTCATAAAATTGAGAGTGGTATTTTATTCCACTCTTCTCCCGCTGCTTTCAATTGCTTTGAATAGTCAAATCATTCTTTCAGGTATGCATTTAGAAAGCGCTCATTTTTGCGCTCCGAAGGCACAATAGTCCATCGGTGACATGCCAGGGGCCTTTGAAGGATTATGAGCAAAAGGTATGGACTTGATACCAGCCTGGGGTTTATTTTTTTCCAGAAACAGAGAGGGTGATTTGGATGTATGACTGGTAGCCCGTTATCCGGATGGAGTTCTACTCTTTGAAGGCTCTGTGGATAAAGGAAATGGCATTTCCTCTTTAAATATAGTAGTTAAAGCATTATTTGGATAATCAGTAGAATTGATTTTAACATTCATTTCAACTTTTCTTAACTTTAATTTCTCAAGGTACGAGAAATAGGCAGTAATTATGAATCCTTTACTGAAACCTTCTTTGGAGTCTTGGAACCAAGTTTGTAAGTGTTTTTCTGCTCATTTGCGATAATAAATCGACCTTTTTTTTGTTACAGTCGTTTAGGTAGATTCATACTTTATCAATAGTCACAATGCATTTTCATCTCTCTGCGGCTAAGTGATTTTCATAAAGCAGTCCACACCGTCGTATTCTGCGCTCAGCCACGTGTCTAGACAAAAGTTGGTGAACATTATGTTATTATTTTTTTCAGATTCAAGTCTTTATTTACAGTAGATACAAATATTCTTAACGACTTAGCGATTGCTCTTCGGCTGAGTAGATTTCTTTAAAGAAAAGAGATATTATTTTTAAAATAGTCATAAAAGTACGAGTACGTACCTTCTTTGGATATTCGTTTGATGGGTCTTTTCATGTTAAAAGCAACGCCTGCCGATTTTCCTTTCTATTATTAATAACATTGCTTATTTTACATTTAGAAATGCTAATTCCATGATTTTCATATCGTTATTTAATTACAGAGTGCGAATATTTCTCTTCGGAAAAAGCAAAAGCATAACCTTCTGTCCATAGCTTGTTTACGTGCGCATTTTCTTAGCAGACAATATTAAACTACAGAAGATGTTTCTTTCGTGTTCATCTAACACGTTCTTGCCAGTCTCAATTCTTTGAACTTCTTTTATTTTCTGAAATTTCTTACCAAAAATTGTTCTAAAAATGTGTGAACATCCTCTTTATAATGGACATAACCCAAAGTTTTGTGCTTTACTCTATATAACTTGTACAAAATTTAAACTTGGAATCGCGACGAATTTTTGCCAGTGTACATACACTGAAGAGCAATTGAATTAGAGACAGCTGGCGTTATGCAAATGTGGCGCTGTGGACGGCCCTGTAAACGGAAACGACATAACGTATGCAGCGATCCGACAATATAAGGAGTGATGCGACGGAAATCAGAAAGAGTCGGACACAGTATGGGTAAGACGAAGGATCTAAGCTCATTTGATCTTGGGCAAATTGTCGGGACCCGACGAATGTGTCACTCCACCTCAGCAGTCATGCAGGCACTGGGATTTTCACAAGCCACTGTGTCACGGGTGCACCGAGAGTACATCGAATCCGGTAAAACCATCGCTGCAAGGGCCAACTGCCGTGGACAACAGCGTGTGAATGAGCAGGGTCATCGTGAGCTAGCTCGCATTGTAACAGCGGATAGACGGGCCACAGTGCAAGAAATCACTCGGCAATTTAACGCTGTTGCACAAAAACGTGTAAGCAGCCACACCATCCAGAACCATCTCCTCGCTATGGGGTACAAAAGCCATCGTCCCACGGGGTACCGCTGCTGACCGCACATCACAGGGTCCAAAGATGGGCGCGGGAACATCGCCACTGGACCCTAGACATGTCGGAAAACGTTGCCTGGACTGATGAGTCGAGATTCACGTTGGTACATGCGGATGGCGCAAACCACATGAAGTTGGTACATGCGGACGGTTACATGCGGACGGCGCAAACCACATGAAGCGGTGGATCCTTCTGGCCAGCAGGATACTCTTCAAGCTGGTGGGATTGGCATTCTCGTCTGGGGACTGTTTACGTGGACTGAAATGGGACCCTTGGTACGTGTAACTTCGTCTCTCACAGGTCAACGTTACCGGGATATCCTGGACGACCATTTGCTTCCGTTTGTGCGTCTTCAACATGCCACTGGGGTCTTCATCCTGCAAAAAGACAATGCACCGTGCCATTGCTCCCGAATTGTGTCCGAATGGTTAGATGATCACTCCACCGACGTGACCTCGCCTCTTTGGCCAAGTAGGTCACCAGACCTCAATCCCATCGAGCACATCTGAGATGCCATCGAGAGATATGTTCGAGGCTCTGACCCCCTCCATCAAATCTTCGTGAACTGTGGGAGCTTGTTATGGGGTCGTGGATCCGTATAGGTTCCCAACGCTTCCGGTGTCTTGTCGAGTCCATGCCGAGACGAAGCACCGCCGTCATCAGGACGAAAGGTGGTGCTACACGTTACTAGACAGGTATCTCTAATTCAATTGCTCTTCAGTATAAATGTTAACGTTGGGGATTAATTGAAGCAGTGTACGAACTGACGCTTCCGACGAATTGACGCATATTCGATTTAGCTTCCGTGGAACGCTCCTCTGCATTACAGCTGCGGTGATGTAGTATATTAAATATCCAAAACTATTACGAGAAATACGATTATCTGGAGCTTTATTAGGTGAAAGGCTGGAAAAACTGGAAATTTGTGAGTTGAATACGTAAGTCAATTTTCGAAAACGTAACGTTTTAAAGCATCACATTTGTATACTTCAATATATCTTGCACGGCAGAGCGCAATTTTTAAAAACCAAAAGAAAATACGGAGACATTACTAACGAAGCAATGTATTTATCTGATATACACTGAAGTACCAAAAGTCATGGGATACCTACCTAGTAAAGCGTAAAACATCCTCTATCCATGTGAATTGCAGCAACTCGACGTGGCATCGATTCCACAAGTGGCCGCAAGACTTCTGGAGAGATGTTGACCCATGCCGTCTGAACAGCGGCCCATAATTCCCTGGTATTCGTAGGTGCAGGATCTTGGGTGCGAATGGACCATTCCACCACATCCCATAAGTGACCTATTGTGTTCATGTTGAGCTAACGTGGTGGCCTCACCATCCATTGGAGCTGTTCAGAATATTCTTCGAATCAGTTTTGGACAACTTGGGCCTGATGACATGGTGCATTGTCCTCCTGTAAAACCCAATCGTTGTTGCGGTACATGAAGTACATGAGCAGATACAAATAGTCACCAAGCAGAGCAACAAATCAAGTACCGGTTTATGACGTATTTACGAGGAGCAGATGACCCAAACCGTGCAACGTAAACGCACCCCGCACATGTATGGAACAACCACCAGCTTGCAAAGTGCTTTATTGACAGCTTGGGTCCATGGCCTCATGGGGTCTGCGCCACACCCGAATCCTACCATCAGCTCGTAACAACTGGAAGCGGGCCTCATCGTACCATGCCATATGTTGCCAGTCTTTCAGGGTCATATTACCGTGTTCTATATCCCAGGTGAGGCGCTGTGTCCCATGTCGTGGCGTTAACAAAGCCACTCTTGTCGGTCTTTTGCTCTTAAACCCCATGAACGTTAAATTACCCTGCACTGACGTGATGGATATGTCCCTGACAACTCCTGCATTAAATGTGGATGTTATTTGAGCCAGTGTCGCTTGTCTGTTAGCATGGATAGTCCTGGTCAGACGCCGCTGGTCACAGTCATTCAACACCAGTGGTCGGCCACTGCGCTGTCCACGGTGGGTGGTAAAGACTTTCATGAGGTATTCTCGGTAAACACGTGACACCATGGATCGAGGAATGTTGAATGTTCGCACAAATTCGGAAATTGCGTGTTTAATCCATCTGGCTCTCACTATCACGCCTCGTCTGAAATCCGATTATTCACGTCGGCTTGCCATAATCTTACTGGCGGTTGTTCCATCTGACTCACGAGATTACACCTCGAAACTGATAAAAATCATGGCGTGCGTCGACGCTTTTATATGATGGCAGCACCAGTTGAAAATTTGCATACTGCTATCCCATGACCTTTTGCACTTCAGTTTACATACACCGAAGTAAAACATTATTAGGAACACCCAACAGTAATCAGACGCGTGCCATCTTCAATTACGTACACAACTATGCTGTTGAGATAGCTTAATAAACAGCGAAGAGTACAAAAGGATTCAGACGTGTACGAAGTGTAGATGGAGGCAATATGGTAGAAACTCGTGATTTTAGCTACTGTGAAAGAGGCATGATAGAGGATTCCAGGCTGGAAGGTGGAAGCATCTCAAGAACGAAACATCCCTTCTCGGGTATGCAAGAACAACTGCATCGAGCGTATACAATGAGTGGTGCACAAACAACAAAACAAGAAGACTTCCTGTGGGCGGAACGACGGTCCTGGAGAGGATTGGAGGAGGTAACACTGACCTCCACCGCTTGAAGTACCTGCGCAGTACACACAGCCTTCCTGGCATTGGGTTCCTTAATGCAGGGGGTCCCAGTCATTACTTTACCCAGGTTTTTATTAATAACATCGTGAATAAATATAGTAATTGAATGGTATTTGGTAAGAACATACCTTCATCCATGGAAAATAGAACCATATAATAAGAGATGTTGAAAGTGTCTGCTCTGTGCATCAATACATCCTTAAACACGAGACTCCATATTTCGGGAAGTTCTCGCCAGGTGCTCCGGCATAATCACTGCCACTACATCTCAGATGTTGTTCTTCAACCCCTTAAGGGCTGTCAGCTTGTTTTAAAGCACCACTGTTTTGAGATACTCCACAGAAAGAAATCGGGGGGGGGTGTGTGTGTTAGGTCAGGAGATTGAAGTAGCCACATTCCTTCTTTAGAAATCACGCGATCTCCAAAGAATGCCTCAGTTTCAGCCATAGTCACATATGATGCATGACAAGTTGCACCATCTTGTTGAAAATATCCAGTGGTCAGCTCTTCAGGATACAGTTGGTTAAGGAATGCCTGAAAAATGTCCATGCAGACGGCTGTCGTGACCGTATCCTAAAATAACATGGGCTCAATTATCCGCCAAAGTGACAGTACCAACCACAGTCCAATTTTTTTGTGAAGCCGTTCCTTGATAAATGCGTGAGGATTTGTCATTGCCCACTTACGCTTGTTTTGTGCCCGATAAGTGAATCCACGCTTCGTCTAAAAGAAAGTCGTAGTTCAAGATGTTTGGTCGTTCCGTAACAAATGCCTGAAACCATTGGCAGTACCTCATTCTTTTCTCTTTGTCTGGCGCTTCAGTTGGTAAACAGCAGACAAACGATACGGGTAAATTGCTGCCTTCTTAGCTGCACTATGACCAGTGCGCTTTGACCTACCGGTTTCCTGGACGTCCTGCCCTACTGTTTCTAAATTTTCGGGACGGCCTCCTTCATGCAAATCATGTAATGTTCTATAGGTCTCCAGCTTCTTAACCAGTTGCAGAATGCACGGTTTGCTTGGTGCTGTCCGACATCCGAATTTCCTACGAAATTCACACCGACGCTTCTTTATCGACTTACTCTTCCAATAAATGCGTAAAAGAAACACACGCTCGGCTATGGTTAACCGGGAGGACTTCGTTAACGCATACGATCAGCCTCGTGACAAAAACAACAACAACTGAACTAACCCCTGGGAATCACAAATTTGACGTGCACTAAGTCCAAGGTCACAACGATCACACCAACAGGCTTTGAAGAACAACATCTGCCAGGCTGTGGCAGCGACTTAATCGGAGCAACTGGCGCGAACTTTCCTAAATATGGAGTGTCGTGTTCAAACCTGTTTCGATGCACAGGGCGGACACTTTCAACATCTCTCATGATATTGTTTTGTTTTCTATGGATGAAAGTATGTTCTTACTAAATATCGATTTATTCACGATGTTATTAATATTAACTTGGGTGAAGTAACGAGTGTGACACCTTATATCTCTGGAATATCATTTGGATCCTCCGAGTTGACTTTACATCTTTGCGGACTGTTATGCTACTTCTAGTGTGATAATGCGCCATGGCACAAGACTGGGAGTGTTACATAGAGATTCCAGAAGCACGACAGTAACTTTAAAGTGCTAAAATGGAACCCATGATCCTTAAATTTTAACCTGATTGGGAGCCTATAGGATGAGATTGAAAATGTCATTCATAACTTCATACCTTAACTGCGGATGGCCATACTAAGCACTTTGTTGCAGATCCCACGAACAACTGTACAGAAATCTCGTGGAGTCGATGCTTTGAAAGTCTCGTGGAGATGATAGATTTGTAGGCGGAAGGAGAGCCCATGTGTATTAGGAAGGTGGTTGTAAATCAGTAAGCACTCAGTGTTTGTATTTACCTATTAGCCTGATTTGAATAATTCTTCATCCGTGCCCTATCTCTCTAACCAATGGAATGTTAAACTATGGCCTTTTCTCTCTCCCTCTCTCTCTTTTATGCATAGCCTATCCATGCTACCCGATATATAATTTATTCCATATCAGTGTTCTAAAAATCCGTCTAAAGAATATCTTTTTTCTTTGCCGGATACATTGTACATAGAACGATTAGTGTAAATTTCGTTGTTTAAAATATGTACAGTTTTGCTGTCATCGTGCATTATGTTTTCCTAGCTTCAGATATCTAATTTGGAAAGTTCTTCTTTTGCCTCGCATAGCGTATATTATAAGAAACCGTGTGAGCACATTTTGCATACTTTTTCATATCAAGCAGTTCTGAACCGAGCAAGCGTAAGTGTAAACGTCTGTCTGAATTTCCGTCTCCGTTTATGACAATCCGGGTGAAAACATTCTTCACCTGTCGGATATCTTTCACTGCAGCAAATCTATGCCCGCATTTTCAGCTTTGAAATGTGTGCCTTTTTACGGTAAATGTCGTAAATACGTATTCTATTCGTCACGCTATTTTTGCTTCTAAACTGAAGCAATTCCTTTTCTGAACGGTAGGGTCCGCTCTGCGATATGTTCACAAGTATTACACAATTCGGACCAGAATATTATTGCTTCCATTTGAAGTAATATTTCCGTTTCTAAAACGTTGTTTGAAAGCCAAAAACACTTTGTATCTCATTCCTCTTACAACGGCAAACGTTTATGTACATTATCTGCTGCTAATAGTACATAATTTTTCCTCTATGGCAAGTAAAAAAATTACGTATATACGTGTATTTGCGTCAGCATCTGCACTTCAAAATATCCGACAGAATTTTCTACCTGTTGAATGGCTTTCCATATACCAAGACTTTTGCGTGAAATTTAATACTTTCAGAATACATACTTTTCTGCTAGAGGACACAAATCTGAATTTTCACATGCGAGAATGTATCCCCTTCTAAAAGACTCCTCGATATTTTTTTGCTTTTGTTTCGAACTCCATTTTCCATGACGAATATTTTACTCATTATCAGAAACCCTTATATTAGAAGGTTTCGCATGCTAATGAATGGTAGACATTTGCAATATTTTGCATTATGTTCCTTATATTGCAGTCAAAGGGTCTAGGCACAATATGCAATGTTTCTAAAGCAACTGTCTTGTTTAATAGTTAAATTTGAGTTGATTTCAAAATTCTAAAGTTATGTTTAGTTATTAATAACTAAATAAAAACATAAAAGAAGAAATTCTTGACCAAATAAAACTTTATTGGAGAGCATTTGAAACAGTACAATTTTCAAGAGTATTTATGTCTCCAAAAAAAAAATTAACTGCTTACCCATTTTGTCCACATAACGGTTTAACAGACCCTACTGAACACATTTGTTAACTAACCAATGCGATTTACACCTGGAATTGGTTGCAAAAATACTTAAAACTGGAAGAACAATTCATAAGTGAAGAAATGCTATACCATTCACCATTAAACATAAACTCAAGAAAACCAAAATTTTCCAAATTTTTGTTGTAATAACTAAATATAACATCAAGCAAAGATCTTCGCTCTTTCCACGTTTATAAGCAAGTCACGGAAAAATTCTCACTGGCCGCCACCGGGAGTCGAACCCATGGTCCTCCAGTTACGCGCCGGATATGCTTCCGCTAAGCATATCCGGCGCGTAACTGGAGGACCATGGGTTCGACTCCCGGTGGCGGCCAGTGAGAATTTTTCCGTGACTTGCTTATAAACGTGGAAAGAGCGAATATCTTTGTTTGATGTTCCTGGTCCACGTTAAATGTCTGTATTAATTATTCATTCGCCTTCTAATTATTTCTTCAGTTGCTGCTTACCATCTTTGGTGAATCCCCAGCATTGTGCGGGGCTCTAAGAAGCAACCAGCCAAATTGGCTTGGCAGTTAGCGTGTGTGAGTCTGAAGGAATGGGAGGCCGCTGTTGTGTAGCGGAAGCATATCCGGCGCGTAACTGGAGGACCATGGGTTCAACTCCCGGTGGCGGCCAGTGAGAATTTTTCCGTGACTCGCTTATAAACGTGGAAAGAGCAAAGATCTTTGTTTGATGTTCCTGGTCCTCGTTAAATGTCTGTATTAACTAAATATAAATTAAGGAGAAACCGAAATGCCAAATCCTACGGAGAAAGAATTATAAATTTTGAGGAAATAAAACTAGCAATTAGGTGCATGTTAAAAAAATAGTGGATGCATGCTTATTGCATAGGAAAATATTAGAAGATATTTATTAATACAAAGTAAGTTCAAAAAGTTCCTGGAAACCTCCCCAGCTGTAGGAATGAAGAATCGCGAGGGTTATTGTTCGGTTTCATAGGTTGGCAGTACCCCAGATGTCGTCCGACGGCAAGTGGCGTATCTCATTTCTTGTCTTGTGCGGTAGTTTCTTTTCGTTTGGTGCATTTAGTAATGTCGCATTTGAAACTGTCGACAAATGAGCAACGTGCAAACATCATATTTTAAGTTTTGCTTCGAAAATCACCATTAGAGATATTAGCCGTGCTTCAGTAATCATACAGTAAAATGACAATTAAGAAAAAGTAAGCGTGGCGTAAGAGCTACCGTGATGGCCCTGTGAAGGTCAATGTTTGTTCACGTAGCCGGTATTTGTTCAAAATCCAAAAATATTGAGCAGGTTTGCAACATTGTCCGACATGTACGAAGAAAAAGGGCAAAGGAGATAGTGTCAGAGGTACGAATATCAGTTGGAAGTCTTCACGGCATTCTTCACAGTGATTTGAACATGCATTAAGTTTGCCAACACTTGATCTCCAAAATGCTGCCTCCCGAACAACAAAGAACACGAAAGACCTTTGCTGAAGACTTAACCACTATAGCTGATCGAGACGAGATTTTTTCTAAGTAACATTATCACAGTAGACGAGACATTCTGTTTGTTGTACGATACACCGACGAAACTTCAATACTGTGAATGGAAATTGCATCATCACCTTTAAAGCAGAAACCCCGTTTGGGCAACAGTAAAGAAAAAATAACGATGGCGATTCTCGTTCACCCTAAGGGTTTTGTGCACTATAAATTATTCTAGGGAGGTGGACCTTAAATATGGAAACGTACGTCGATATCCGATGTCTCCTCAGGGATGCAGTCGGAAGGAAACGTTCGGAAAAATGGACAACAAACGTTTTGTTTCTTCTTCATGAAAATGAGCCTGTTCATCTATCCCCAATGTTGAAACAGACTTCAAATGCACAATATGTTATCACTGCAGCATCCTCCATATTCTCCTGACTTGGCATCATCGGATTGCTACTTGTGTTCGGGGTTGAAATTTTCCTTAAAAGGACAGCAATTCATGAGTGCTGAGGGCATCATCGAAAACGTGACAAAAGCGGTTTTAAAGAATGGATTACAGGAATGCTTCAAAGAACTTTATGGATATTGGCAAAAACCTTTTCGAAGGAAAAGCGTTGTAAATAACTGTAATAGTATTGCTTTCTGTATAAAAAGACATTTACGGGAACTCTTTTGAACCTACCTTGTAGAAAAAATATGTATTGTGCCACGCAGGGGAACCCCGTTTATATTATTTACAAGGCACTGAGTGAAATCAAAGTATAATTGAAGAAATGTACAGTATAACGAAACATGGCATCTTTCCGCCCTTCGATGACAGCACATTATTTTGATGCAACATATGGCGGAGACGTTTGTGTTATTATACTAGGTATTACGTAGTATACAGTATTTCTTATGTACTAATGTACCAGTATTTTCAGTTATACCCTTTCTTCAGAGCCTATTTTGTTTTTACTTTTATTAATTTCAGTCACGCTGCCCAGAGTTACAGCACTTGTAAATACTGTATGATCAGGGTATACAAAGCATTACTACTAATTCATTGATATTATTTACACAAGGCGATATGATGCAGTGTATTATAAAAATAAGTGTGCATTAACATTTTTATTATTTTTTACTTTTAAGTTGAAATATTGCATTTTCAATGCTATTAAGCACCAGAATTGTTTTCTCGTCATTGTTACGGTTATAAAGGAAGTCTCTATCGAGCCCGAAAGATTTCAGTGAATCGCTAAATTTAGGTGCTGATGCACTTACCTGGAAATCGTAATCAATCTTGTCACTGGAGACGTTTTCATTACACTTTTTGTTCTCACTCATTTAATTTGGAATCACAAAGAATGATGTTGCCAAATGCGCGTTGCAACTGAGGTAGTCTTTGAAACTAAATTCATCCTCCTCTTCAATTAAAGTATTCCAGTCAGATCTCGAAAACATATCTTCTTACGATGTGAATTGGTCTGGAAGTGAATGCAAATGCAAGTGTCAAGGAAAGAACTCGATGTGACAACGTCAAGCAAGAGCAGGTGTTAAAAAAGGTGCCAGCTGAGCTGACCAATGGTAGTGCAGGAAGAGCGTGGGAATTGCTAGGTACTCAAAGCGCTGGTTTATGACCATTCGTTCGAGAAGGATCCGGGTTCGAATCCCGGTGAGGCATGGTTTTTGTGTTTGCATTACCGCACTGGCTCTCTGCTTTACCTGGAACCAGTAGCCCTTAATTAGGGAATTATAGCCTATCGAGTTGCTCATGGTGGTCGTTAAACCTTCAATACAAAAGAGTTACATGTAGGAGACTGCCTTAAGACAGGAAATTGTGGAAGAGACTTGAGGAGGCCTTCATCTAGTAGTCGATTGATAATGGTTGTTGATGATGATAAATCAAACAAAACAACTCCCAAAGATTGGATGTTCCCTTGGAAAGATAAATATTGACCTACTTTGTAAAAATGTATGTTGGGATTTAGTCTACAACGTCGAGAAAAGACAAACAATGCATTTTCTGAAATGAATTAATTAAAAGTCAAGTTTTATAACCTTTTTCAGTTTGAATTTTGAAAACGTTTTTTTGCAAATAACGGGCTGCGTGCTTTTACTGTTTATTTCAAAAAACAGGCAAGCTTGAACACTATTTGAATAATTCATAAAAACTCTTCATCCCAGCAATATAAAGCAGGAGAATTCTAACATTACCGAAGACGTGGGGTAACAAACAAAAGCAAAAGAATGCAGCACTGCAAACTTTCGTCTAAGAAGTTTGTCGAAACTCTGAGAGCTTAACAGAGCAGTTCCTCTTCGTGATCATGGCTGAAATACCGGCAAAAATGTGGGGTCAAATCTCTCAAGAAAGGAAGAACACTTCCACTTTCGGAAACTTTTCCTATCTAGACTTTGAAACCCTTGTTTTCCTCGAAAGGGTAAAGCGATCGTAAGAAGGTCCTCTTGCGTTCTAAGCCGTTACATTTCGTGATTTCGCTCAACAGTTACACCGCACGAGATTCTCGGAGAGTGGCGTGTTTGGAAAGAATAACTACGGAAGTCTTTGAAAGAAATGCAAATAGTGCTCTCAAGAAAACAGCTGCTATTTTTTCCTCCGATATTCTTTTATGATATTCGTGCAGGTGAATTCGACATTCTAAGATAAAAATAAACGTAAATAAATCGAATTTAGTGCATGAAAAGTAGATTAAGTTCACTAACTATAAATAATGCTTTATTCTAAGATCTGTGGTATTTGCATTTGTGAGTCTTTCAAGTTTTGTATCCTCGTTGTTTTTATCATTGGGGTAAATACTTAGAGTGTGCATGTATCACCGAGATACAAAGAGTGACTTTCTCACAATGAGATTTGTCTGCATTTTCCTTCATCCGCTTTATTTCTTTCCTTTGAAAGCATTTTATGCCCGAATGTTCTTCACGAAAGATTGTTTCTCTGTACTTGGACTGATTTTAACTTCTTATTTAATTTAATACGATTGCAAATATTTATTTGCCGCATTATTGCGTAAAACTTTTCGCCGCAGTGCATTCGAAATCACGTCTCCGGAACGGCTATTCCCCTGAATGAACTACGCTGATAAAGCTGAAATTTTCCGATTCGACTCATACATCACCGCAGTGGTACGTCATCTACGTCATGTCATGTAGTGTGTTACAGCATACACGGTCGTATCAACATAATATGACCACATCCGAAATCACAGTGTACCCGCCCAGACGCGTCACAGAGTGCACGTAACAAGGTCGACCATACCAAGATATAAGTGGCCGGCGAAGGACCGATGAGCCATAGTGCATGACGTGAGCACAATGGGCAGAGGTAGTGATCATCGGCTACCGCGCCAAGGGTGGAAGTATTCGTGGGCAGTCCGCGTGGTGCTGCAGTAAGGGAGTGTACCAAGGATGGACGGATGGCACTCCGAATACCTCCCGACGTCATAATTGTGGAGCTCCAGAGGCCATCGACCCAGAGGAGAATGTTGCCTCCCTCGACTGGAAAAGGGCAATCGACGCGCAACCCTGCATCAGTTGACCACGCAAATGAACACTGGGGCATCCAGGTACGTGTCTCCTATTACAATAGAACGAATCCTGTTGCGCATGAGTTTCCGGAGTCAACGCTGCTTCAAAGCGCCCATGTTAACCCAGGTCCATCGGCCACGGCGCTTGCAGTTCGCATGGGACTACCGTCGTTGGACAGTGGAAGAGTGTAAAAATGTTGCCTTCTCCCACGAATCGAGGTTTCTACTCCACAGAAGTGACGGGCGGTGGCGGATATGGTGTCAGACACACTAGAACCAACACCTGGACACGCTTGTCAGTCGAGTGCAGGCGGGCGGTGGCAGTGTGCATTTGTGAGGGATGTTTTCCTGCTATGACCTGGGACCGCTTGTACCACTGGATTGGTCCCCGAACGCTAATGGCTACCTGTCGATCCTTGCTAATTACATGCATCCCTTCATGATGGACGTTTACCCTGGCAGTGGTGGTAGCTACCAACAGGACAATGCGCTACGCCATGTCGCTAACGGGGTGCAGGACGCGTTCCAGGAACACGACAGCAATGTTTCCGTTCTTCTGTGGCCTGCGAAATCGCCCGACCTCAGTTTCATAGAGCACTTGTGGGACTATTTGGATAGAGAGGTTTGACATGCCGACCCACAAGCACGTCATCTCCGGGACCTCCGTGCTCTGCTGCAGTCCGAATGAACACGTGTGCCTCGGGCAACATTTCAGGGCCTCATTGCGTCCAGGCCAAGCAGTCATCCGGGAAAAGGGTAGTTATTCCGATTATTAGGTACGTGGTCATATTATTCTGATACGACTGTATATTTGTCACAATCACATCATTTTACTACATATTTAATTTATATACATCTAATTAGTTCTACGCATGAGTTTCTGGCGATTTATGGTGGATTAAAAGGCTGCAAACAACTCAAAGCAGCATGGACAGGTGCATGCTTGGTGTAACCAGGAGAGATAAGAAGAGGAACACGTGGATCCGAAAAATGACAAGAGTGGAAGACATCATGATCAGAGTTAAATCCCTGAAATGGCAATGGGCTGGACATACTGCCAGAAGAACAGACCATCGATGGACAGCCGAAATTTTAGATTGGATTCCAAGGGACAGGAAAAGACCCAGAAGAAGACCACATGGAAGATGGGTGGATGAAATTCGAAAGTATGCGGGAGTGACATGGAGGAAACTGGCACAAGACAGACCGTTGTGGAGGAAACTTGGGGAGACCTTCGTCCAGCAGTGGATTGATAATGGTTGACAATGATGATGATGATGATATATCGTGCTTAGGCAAGTTGGTCGCGTTTCATCATCACCGAAGTAAGTCTGCGCTATGCATATCCTTCGCCCGCCCGCTAAGCTGTTTGTCCTTCATTCTACAATCACCACTTCTGAACTTCATAACCCACTAAAATTACACAAGATAGCACTCACAGCATTCTCGTCGTGTGCCGAATAAATCCAATCTTGTGTTTCTCCAGAAGTTCCCACGAGATTCAACATAAACAACAGACGGTGACGAGTATGTACCTTGTTCTTCGCCAGATCTACTGACCCCACGTGTTGTCTCTCCAAGAAAACGTGTCGTTCGAAGTAATGTTGCCACATTTACCCCACAACACGAAATTCTGACAAAAATTCAACCGTTTTGCTTTTATAGCCAGCTACGCGGAGAACCGAAAATTTATTTATAAGAAATATATTGATTTAATATACACTCATCTTCAAAAAAATAGTTGCACCCAGAAGGAACGCAGGTTTGACATCGTGAGACGTTCAAATGATTCAAGTAACACGCTCGGCCGCGCATGTGATACAACCAAGGAGGGGCCGTTGTACTGTGTCTGACCGACCATATAAGGTTGTCTTGTTGCGCGTGCTTGACATTCTGACTCGCGCTATTGTGTTCGTTGCATCCTTTGCAAGTGAAGTTTGCCGCATAGAACAGTTTGGAAGCAATTTGTGCAGTTGGAGAAGTTCGAAAGGGACTGCATCGTCGGGCTCCGGGAAGCGCGATGGTCTTATTGCCGTATTGCGCACCATACCGGTCGTGCGGATATCACCATACGACGCTGTTGACAGCAGTGGATAGAACAAAGCACGCAGCAGCAACAGGAAGGGCCTGAGAGACCTAGACGAACCACGGAGAGAGAGGACCTGCGGGTTGCCTGACATGAGCGGAGTGACCCAACAGCCACGATTGCGGATATTCAGCGGGCAGTGGTGCCCTCCATGCATCGTCCGATTAGTGCCAGCACTATTGTTAGGCGGCTGCACGACGTAGGACTACACGCTCGCAGACCGTTACGGCGACTGCCCTAAACAACAGTGCATTGTCGCCAAAAGATTGCAATTATGTCGTGCCAGACTATCAAGAATCCAATCAGAATGGTAGCAAGTGGTCTTCAGCGACGAGCCCGCTTTTGTCTTGGAGGAGACGACCAACGAATCAGTGTGTGGAGACACCGTGGTCAGCATCAAGATGAACTGTTTGTTGTCGAGTGTCACACGTCTAAAAGGCCTGGTGTCATGGTGTAGGGTGCAATTCCCTACTATGACAGATCACCTTTGGTGTTCATTACAGACACTTTGTCAGCCAAACGTTACGTTAAGGAGGTCCTGCAACCAGTGGCCCTAACTTTTCCGAAGGCTCACTCCGGTGCGATTTTCCAAAAGGACAACGCTTGTCCACATACTGCTGCGGTCTTAAGAGCTTGCCTTCAAGACACCGGCACTCTTCCGTAGCCATCCACATCGCCAGACCTATCGCCGATTGGAAATGTGTGGTATGCTATTGGACGCGCGGTCCACACTCCACCCCTGCCGCACAATCTGCAGGAACTGCGTGAGAAGATTCAAGCTGCATGGAATGGATTATCGCAAGACACCATTAGGAGCCTGTAGAACTCCATGCCGAAACGTCTGGGGTGCTGTGTGAGCAAACATGGCGGTCAGACGACATACTGATAGACAATACTTTTTCGCGTGTAGCTCAATAAATATTGCCCATTTCGTTCTCAATGTTTAATCATTTATTGTTCCTGGTAACCTTAACCTTCCTCCTGAATAGCATTGCAATCATCACGTCCTTTCGGTGGTCTCTTCCAGCCCGGCTCAGATTCTCAGTTTACTGCTCCGCGCCGCTCGGACTATTCAGTTTACCGTCTGGCCCGGATCAGACGTCTCAGTTTACAGACCGGCTCAAACATGAGAATTTACAGTCCAGATCGTCTGATACATGAGAATTTACAGCCCGGGCCGGCTCAGACATGAGAATGTACAGCCCGGACCGGCTCAGATTATCCAGTTTACAGGCCGGTGCCGAGCTCAGACTTCCCAGTTTACAGCGCTGCTTAGGCTTTCCAGTTTATAGCTCGGCTCAGACATTACAGTTTACTGCCTGGATCGTCTCAGACATTACAGTTTACTGTCTGGCTCGTCTCAGACATTCCAATTTACAGCCTGACCCGGCTTAGCCTTTCGAGCATCCCTGTCAGGTTCAAACATTCATCCCAGGTTCTCCGCCACTTATTGCAAATAAGACTTGCCATTTCTTCTAGGATTTCGTTCCACAGATGACCTTTAGACATAACTACTACTTGTATTACAAAGTAAACGTATTTCCTCTTCCACACTTAAATATAAGCAAGGTAGCATCTTCCTCTTTTGTAGCAACGAAGAGCGCCGGAAGTTGGGTCATCTGATTTCGTAAAGCTGAAGTCTGTTTATCTTGACCTGACTGTCGTATATAGACATCCTTCGAAAACAGAAGTCAGGTGTTGTGCACGGACCGGACATTGAATTAGCAACCTCTATGCAGATGTTCGTAAACGTCACGTACACAGCGTATATGAAACATTCGTCGTCACGTGCGCCACCACGTGATGTAGGTAACTACTTAAGACTGCTGTTCGCCAGTAAGAGTCGGTCGTCGGTAATGTTGATCATAATGGGAAAAACAAATGATCTTTCGTAGTTCGATAAAAGGACTATTGTGGGTACCCGTCTGACGGGAGCGACTCCTTTTGAAAACAAAAGAGTTGACTGGTTCCCCAAAAGGTGGGATATCACTGGTCTTTGATCAGTTGAAAAATAAATAACCCACACTGCTTTTTTTAGCACGGAAATCACTGCAATCTGAGAAGAAGCCGGATGTTCGTGTACTATGATGTCAGGAAAACCGTGACTGGACACTGGAAGACGAAAAAAGTCATTTGGTTCGACGAGTCACCGTACACCTTGTTCTGTACCAACAGTAGGTAGAGAGTTTGGCGGAGACTCTATGAAGCAATGGACCCAGCTTGCCTTGTAAATAAAACTCCACGTTTTGGAGGCGGTGTGATGCTGTGCGGCACGTTCTGATGTTACGGAACGGGTTCCATGTTATCAGTTGAAAGTTGAGTGTCCTCCAAGGATTATCTGAACATTGTTGCCAATCAAGCTCATCCTGTAATGTTGACTTTTTATGCGGCTGTTTCACGGACGACACTGCTACTGTCCATCGCGCGAGATGTGTTCAGCAGTGGTTCAGCGAGCATGACAGTGGCTTCTACCATCTTCTCTGGCCACCACAAGCCCCGGGTCTAGAGACGCTCATTAGTTCCATTTCAAGAAGTTGCCCTTTGTTACTAAGAAACGGTGGTTATCCAATGAAATATTAAAGCGTATTTTGCTTGTTGGTAAGTTATTTCAAGTGTCCTGCGAGTTTCAATAATGTACTGTATAGTAATTTTACGTTAAATGCATAGTACACTAATTTCACAAATTCCACTATTTTTTGCTTTTTACGACTAGACGCTGTACCTTTACTTGTAACTTCACTTCTATTACAGGTAATAACATTCAGTAAAAATATTTGAATTCAGCATAAAAGTTGCTTAAAAATGTTGTATAATATGTATTCCTGACTTTACCATTACGGTGCATAAGTTGACTTCAAGCATCAAACATTGACTTTCGGTCTCCTGGTGGATAACCTTTGGCCACCACTGTAAATCTTTCAGCTTCAGCGAGCCGTGAAATTATCGGGCTTTTACAGTGAAGACAAATTCATTAAGCTAAGGCTACAAATCAAGATCAGCTTAAACCTTACAAGCTTCAAGATTTAGCTCTTTTGCAATGAAGTTTATGAAAACGATACATATCAACAATACATTTAAATATTAACACAATAAAACATACACAGTCGGCAATTAAATATTGAGACTGATTTTTTTAAAATCGGTGTAAAACACACGGGTCGGGAAGACATTGTTTTTTGGTCAGTCATTTATCAGCTATGCGGTGGCAACAGCGTGTGCGTGAGAATTGCACAAGTGATTATTCACGTTGTGAACGACCTTATTCGGTGCAAGACGATTGTCACTGCGCTGTCATAGAGAAGAATTCGGTTCTGTTTGAAAAACAGTAAAACTGCATCTGAGATAGTTTAATTGTTGCGTGATGTGTATGAGGCTAATTGATTACCTCGTGCACAAATATTCCGATGGTATGCACGTTTCAAGGATGAGCGGGAAAATTTGGAAAATGATGAAAGACCTGGACGTCTGATTGCAGTGCTCATGTCTGAACTCACTGAGAAAGTTTGAGAAAGGATAAAAAGTGATCGCTGTGTGATGTTGATGATGCTGGAATGAGAGATTGGTCTTAATAAGGAGACGACTCGTCAAATTTTAGTGCAAGATTTGGAGTAAAAAACAAATTGCTCGTTTTCTTCCACATACTTTGTCAGACGACCAGAAACATGGGAGACTGGAGTACGCAAAAGACATCCTGGAGACACCAGAAACAATGCAAAAGTTTCTTTAAAGCGTTGTGGCAGGTGACGACACATGGTGTTTTCGTTATGATCCTGAGACTAAACGTCAGGGTGCACAGTGGAAGTCACTACAATCACCCAAAAGAAAGAAGATCAGGTTGCAGAAGTCCAAAATCAAGATAATGCTTGAGTGCTTTTACGACAGCAAGGGAATTCCTCATCGTGTGACTACATTCTATTCCCTAGATTAAAGCTGACTTTAAAAGGAAAAGGTTTTAAATATATTGAAGACATAATGACCTGTGACATCAACTCTTCACTTCATACCAACAGATGATTTTTGCAAGTTCTTTATTTTGTTAGCTAATCTGTAACGTATACTCTATATTCACTTTCCTTTTGATTTTACTATCTCTGGTTATTTTATTTTACTATGTAAATTATCTTCTTACTGAACGAGATGTTATTTCACCCGCTGAATAAGATCTGGCAATGAGTGTAAGTCATGACGTGGTGGTAGCCGGTATAAATAGGCGCGTTCAATGATAGCCAAGGAGAGCTTTTGTTGTTATAGAGAGAGCGTTTGTTGTTGTATAGCCAGAGCGTTTGTTGTTGGATAGGGAGAGCTTCGTTCTATGTGATTAGGTTGATTCTTTATTATTGTTATTTGAGTAGCTGTGTGTGATGATTCCAGTAGAAGGTCATAATAAATGGTTTACGTAAGTACGTCTTTCTCAGTTCATAGTACTGTCAGACCTCTGTCTGGCTGTTAGGTTTATTTCAATTAATATTACTAGTAACAACCAGCATAAGACTTTATTCATCTTAATTACTGCTACAACATTACTACCAGTTACAAGTTTGTTCAATACTATTACTACACTACTAGCAGGAGACTTTATTCATGTTCTTAATTAACTAGTAACAACAACCATTTGAATTCACTATTTGAAGTTTAGTACAAGCATATAATTCAGTAGCAGAAGCATTATACTTAGCTCAGTAGGAAAGCTTTATTCATTATCATTAGCTTAGCTAGCGGAAAGCAAATAAAGCTTATTCATTATAAATCGTGTCACTACTTGTATTAACGCAGGAGGAATCTACTTTGAATAAAATACAGAGTAATTCAAAATTATTCATCTGATTTCAGAAGAGCATAATTCCATACCTCTCAACCGTGTATGGCCTGGGCATACACCAAATGAAAGAGGAAATCTCCGAGTTTTAGTAGGTCACCATGAGAGGGATCCACTGTCACTGTGGGGCCGCGTCATTGGCATTGTGTTGTTCACCGTTTCCTCAACGAAGCGCTCCATTGCCATTGGATTGGTCGCAGTGGAGTCCCACGACTTGGGGCTTTTCAGGTGGCCACTTAGGTAACCGGAACTTACACCGTGCAACTTCTTCTTTTGGTGGTATTTTGAGGATACTGTGTACATGTCACCGTTGGCTACAAGATAAGCTCCAGGGTTGTAGGCAACCTTTCTAAATCGCAAGTTCACTCTTTCCAGCATGTCTGTTGTCACTGACTCCAGCGCAGGAACAATGCGTTTTTGAGCTCATCCACGGTTGTAGACAACAGCGGTATGCACACATTATTCTTAACATACCTCCAAAGGAAGGAGATGCACAGTGTAAGTTCCGGTGACCTAAACGGCCAGCTGTAGATCACCAAGTCCTGGGGTCCACTGCGACCAATCCAATGGCGAGGAAGTATTCGTTGAGGAAACGGTGTATAGCACCATGCGAATAAGGCGGCCCCACAGTGGCAGTGGAGCCTTCTCATGGTGACCTACTAAAAATCGGATATTTCCTCTTTTATTTGGTGTATGCACAGGCCATACACGGTTGATAGGTATGGGATTACGCTCTTCTGAAATCAGATGAATCATTTTGAATTACTCTCTTTGTTCACGTAAGTTTTACTGCACTTAAAAAAATCAGACTCATTACCTAATTGCCGCATTGTGTAAATATTTCCTCGAATTCCTCATCACCATGCATGCATTTATATTTCTGGTATTAATTTAGAATAATCTGATGTTGGTTTTGTCAAACGATTTTGTTTCAAGGTGTGCGACTTGAGTTATACTAACAATTTCTACATTTTCATGATTGGCAGTCTTGCCTAAAATACTTCGAGTGCATCAGTTTTGACAAAAGGTGTTCTGATAATAATGCAAGGTATTCATCAGCTTGGAAGATTCGAGCGCGGGAGAAATGGTTTATTGATTGCTTTCCCCATTACCTCAGATGAAATAAATGTCAGATGATGCAAGAATGCATCGCCATTTCCGGAAGAAATCTTGATGGAGATGTCTTAAACACGTAAACACCTTGAAAGGTACAACATAAAATACGTCTTCTTCGCTTGATGTCATAAAACAATAGGAAATACGCATTTGAAACACTTTATCATTAATCTAAGGGTCTATCCTATTGACACAGCTTTAGCCCAACTCCACAGACATGAGAGAGTAAGCATTAGTTAGGGGATGTTAGAGTAGATTTCTGTGTCGCGCATGGCAGAAAATGCGATCGAGGTTAATTGAAGTAGATCTAATTTGACCGTGGGAAATTTGCATTAGAACTTTCCGGAATGCTAAGTGAATAGGGTAGTGGAAGATTACAGGTGGTGCGAAAGAATAAAATTAACGTCCAGTATTTGCATAACTGATACAGAACAGTCAAAATTTGAATATGTGAACTTAGCGAAGCGTGCTCCGCTTTCGTAAATTATCGGCTTGCATTTATTGCAGACTTTAAGAAATAAAGATCGCATTTCAAAGGTTCTATTTTTCCGTAATAGCACGCTTTCGTTTTTTATAGTGATATCAGTTAACAAAATCCTATTGAACTGAAAATTGTTCTACGCATTGCCAATAATATCCCAAAAGGGAGTGAAACCTTCCTTTCCTATAGGTGAATCACTAGTAATTCACCGTGAATATGATGTTGGATTAATGGATAAAGAAAAACAGTGACCTTCTATAAACGGTGTAATTTCAATTTCTGTTAACAATATTTTACGTGATTATTTAGTAGGTATAGCTAATATACGTAGAAAACTTCGTTGAACATAGAGGGGTTGAACAAAATATTGTGAACACCCTGGGTTAGTGTTATTCGCTTAGGCTACACTGAACAAAAACAAACGTTGTAATAATTTTTTCAGTATCTTTTCTTTGTTGCATGCCAGTGTAGTAAATGTTCTGTTCAGCGCAGCGGTGCGTACAAGTGGTCGGTGAAATGGGTGGCCTATCAGACTTCTAAAGATGAAAAATCGTGGGAGACAGTTTAGCAGGAGCGCCTGTAAACGTAACAGTCAAATTGTTTAGAGTTTTAAAAGCAACTGTCTCCACAGAAAAGCATGTCAATAATTCATCCGCAAAGAAGAATAGTGACGAAAACCGTCATTTAATGTGAGGGACCGTCGAACACTAACAAGGATTGTGCCCAAACAACGCAGAACTACTGAAGCAAAAGTGACAGCAGAACTCAATATCCTTTGGGAAGACCCTGCCTGTTTCCACAAAAAGAGTTCGCAGAGCATTGCACAAAGCCAAAATCAATGGCAGAGCTACAATTGCTAAACCTTTAATCACAGAAACCAGTGCAACAATGCGATAGACCTGCACAGCTGATAACTAGAAACATGTGATTTGGTGAGTCCTCATTTACATTATTACAGTCAGTACGTCCGGTTTATGTATGAAGAACCTCCAAGAAGCGTACAATTCGGAATGTCTGGTTCCAACTGTTAAACATAGGGTGCATCTGGGATGATTTGGGAGGCCATAATTTGGCATTCGGCTGGCCCCATAATTACCCTACATAATCGAGTTACAGTCAGCGAGTACGTGGACATTTTAAATGATCAGGTGCAGCCTATGGATTAAATGTTTTTTCCCAACAAGATCTCATTAAATATCTATATATTTTTATTTAAAAGAAGCAGCAATTCTAATTTTTAGGCACAAAGAAGCATTCACGAAGACCTGAACATTTCCTTTGCAGTACACCTTGAGAACAGCGAAAAAAAAAGAAAGAAAAGGTCTCATTTACACAACCTACGGGCTCTTTTATTCTTCAGATTGCGTTTAATACGCTTCTTCGGTTGTTTCATGCAAGATCATTTAAAACCATATAATTTCCTTTGTCTGAACGTCTGAACTTTTGTCCCACTGTTGTGGCGCAGCGAGAAGTCGTCACCATAGCAACAACCGAGAAAAAATATTTGTGACGTAATTCTTTGCTTTTCGTGTTTTCGTGTATGGGACGTCATCACTTATACGCGCACAGCGCACGCGTGCACCACTTTGTTTTGTTGCCATGGGAACAAAGACCGATTTTTCACAGCTGCTGGTGTGATGTCATCTCATCCAAATCATTCTGACGCGACGTCAGAGATACCTTACGTCACACAATCAACTCTTTAGAAACAGGAAAACGTTACGCCAGAAATTTTGGTTCTACTTCGTCGTTCATAAATGACATACAGAATTTTCATTTTAGAATTCTTTCGTATGAAATTTAATTTTAAGATTCCAGGTGCTAACCTAAAATAATTAGTTTAGATTGTAAAACCAGCGTTTTTCTCATTTAAGTCTAAACATTGATAGTTTCCAATAGAGTAGGTAACAATGTGTTATTATTATTTCATGCGTATGCTGAAAAAATATGATTTGGGAATTTTTTTCCTTAAACCACGAAACTCTAGAATGTAGCTAAAGATTTTTTGCAGATCTTCTTTTATTTATATAAACAATGCGCTTTAGGGCCACTATGCATTGTTTGAGGGGTTTTGAAGGACTAGAGCTACTGAGAAGGCTTGCTTTCTAACGATTTCATAAAAAAAAGCAATTCCTAGAAATATACCGACTGGCTGCTATTATTTGTTTTCGATATTTCCTCAGCTTCCTACAGAAACATCTGATGTGCGGCGAACGAACACAGGGGGAAATGCGAGCGCTTGCCTGTTTTAATTATCGAATTCCTGCCTTACCAAATATATTTTTTGTTCTATATAATTTATGACTACAGAACTTGTGTTGAGATAGAATAAAAATAACAACGTTTACCACCATCAAAAGTTTATTATACATCGACTATAGTTTCGCTGAGCGTTTGGCTCGGCTTCATCAGGATGAATGGAGCATAAACATTCAAATCATTGTGACATCATCAGAGTTATCACGGTCACGGTTTCCTGGGAGTAGTTTCCACGCGCTTGAAAGAAATGGAGTCGACGCCATGTCGTTGACAAGCTGTGAAGAGTTCTGCTATATGTGGAAAGCTTCTAATACATTAAACTTGATAGTCGAATCAAGTTTATCAATGAGCTTAGCGTTTCTAAAAAAAATTACGGTTATTTCAGTGACAGTGTTGGGCTTTAGACAACCTCTTCACTTTATAGTCCAACACTGTCATGGAAATAGATGACCTCTTCAGTTAATAGTCCACCACTGTCACGAAAAATAACCATACATTTTTGTTTAGAAACGCTAAGCTCATAGATAAACCTGATTCGACTATCAAGCTTAATGTATTAGAAGCTTTCCACATATAGCGGAACTCTTCACGGCTTGTCAACGACATGACGTCGACTCCATTTCTTTCAAGCGCGTTAAAACAACTGACCAGATACCATGACCGTGATAACTCTGATGATGTCACAATGATTTGAATGTTTACGCTCCATTCGTCCTGATGAAGCCGAGCCAAACGCTCTGCGAAAGTATAGTCGATGTACAATAAACCTTTGATTGTGGTAAACGTTCGTATTTTTATTCTATACTTTTTTGTTGTCGTAATGTGAAAGTATGTTTCAATAATCACACATCACAAACAAAAAAATACCTGGTTATTAAAAAATTACTCATCTTATTTCCCCCGTTATTAATGACAGGTTTTCACCTAGTTAATAAATTCTATAATTGTGATAATTTATAAGTATAAAAATGAGAAAGGAAAGGGAAACTCAATAATTTACCTTCGGCAATAATACAATTTATCAGTGCTGTAAGGCACGGAGTAATGTCATACTTCGTGATGCTAAGTATTTATTGGAATTACTGTAACCCTTTCTAAAGAATCATTATTGTTTTGACTTGTTATTATGAACGACTGATTACTTTTGTTGTTTGTGAAAATAAGTCGCTTATTATCGACCAATGTGTCATGTACATACCTCAGAGGTGACGCACATGTCAAGACGGAAAACCTGCAGCGATAAGCCTCATCAGCGTAGTTTATTTGGGATAACAACTGGCTCCGGAGCGAAGAGGCGTAGTTTTGAAATTACATTGCCGGCAAAAAGGCTTTTCTTCATAGATGCACTTATAACTACGGCATATTCGATATGAGGCAGTGGGCTCACGTGGGGAATAATTGTATTACAACAACGGGGTAATAGTTACTGTTTAACTTTATTGTATATTCTACTAAACTAAATAAACGATGCCCACAGCAACTTGCTCTCTGGTCTCAAAGAGAACTCATAATGCTTTAAGTACGGAAATTTGAATCATATTGAAATTGTACAACTTTTTATGATGTATGATTTTCTCCATGCAACTATTTGGCAAATTTACTAAATGCTTTTTGTTCATACAAGGAATGACATTTCAAAGAAGCAAACATTTCAAAGAAATCAAAACTGGGAATAAAAATTAATTTCAAGATCCAAAAGCGCCATAACAGATACTCATAAATGCACTGCTCGTCATAAAAAACGCCACACCAGGAAGCACTTTCCGGAGCGCCATGCAAATTGGTGGGCATGTGTCGTCCGTCGGTTTATGTAAATGATTGCCGGTGCAAAGCAATCACGTGATAGGTCAAAGAAATAAAAGGGTAAACGTCTGGACGTAGCTAAGATTAGTCTTTCATACCTGGACGTGTCAACCACTACATTGGGGTGATCTTGGTGGCAAAAGTACGTGTAAGGAGTGCAAATACCTGGGTGCCGTCATTGTGATACGTAACATCAATCGTACACCTTTGCCAGAGGCTTTACCACTTGGCTAAGTACGGCTAATTTGTCCGTGCATCGCATTACGACGGACGCGCATCGGGCTACAACTACTGTTAGCCGAATATGTTGTTTTTAGTTGGAGGTTTAACGACCACCGTGAACAACTCAATGGACTATAAGCAGTCGTCCGTCCCTAATTTAGGGCCTCTGGTTCCAGGGAAGGGATAAAACCAGTGCTATAAGCCAAACACAACACCCATACCTCACCAGGATTCGAATCCGGACTCATCTCGGACGAATGATCACAAGCCAGATTTAGACCATTGCACCACCTGGATGGGCCGGTTTAGACGAATGTGGCGAAAGTGGTTGGAAGAAGGTTACGTACATCGCCGTAGTTGGACTGATGTACGTAGGTGGACGTTCGAACGCCTTGATCGTTGCATTCGACGGCCAATCGCAGCAGCATCAAAATTAACTGAAGAAAATATTTGACGTTATGTATGGGCGTGTGTGTCGACCACTATGGACATCTCCGTATCGATAAGGACGACAAATCGCAGATTGGCTGAAGTTCTTCTGTGGTATTGCTAGCCTCTGCGATGCTAGGTACTCAACGTACCACTTCGTAGCGTGAAGTTTACAGCGATGCTGTACCAGACATTCTTAGCGGAACAAATGGAATCATGGTATATTCAGCGACAAGTCTGGCTTCAGTCTCAGCTCATACAATTGCGAATTAAGAGTATGGACATGATGTGCTCACCCGGTTGATCTTCCTTCCATCACTGAGTGCCATATTGCTCCCCGCCTGTTGTTATGATTAGCGGCTCTAGCAGTTTCAATCGACGTTCGTCGCTCGTACATGGACAGTACGTTGATTCGTCGATGAGGTCCTGCATCCTGTTTGATCGCCGTATCTCCATGATATACCTTATACCCAGTTTCAACACGATAACGCCCGCCAGCACACTACCAACATTAACAGCTAGTTCCTACAAGATCTCCAGTCGCTGCCCAGACCTGCGCGATTCCCAGACTTCTCCCCAATAGAGAACGTGTGCCACGTCATTGTCAAACGACTTAACGCTTCTGTACAACACCCTCGCAATGGCGTTGGCTTCTGGGCACAGCAGCGATGCCTCAGGACACCATCCGGGGACTCTTCCACCCAATGTCACGCCGTGTTGCTCATTGTATTGCGCGGCATTTCGACCATACGACCTACTGACTCAGGTATCATTGTCCCGTCTCCTCACGTATTGCGTTGATGTAATGTCTTAGAAAGTAAAAAATACCCATGACTTTTGATCTGCTTCTAAGACTCTTCCTAATTCTCTGATATCAAGTGTAGTATGTATTCCAGTAGTCTACCTGTGGTCGGCTCTTTTGGCAGTACGTCCAGCCCATTGCCACTTCAGAGATCATCCTGATGCATGATGTACGTTTCTATATCTTTCTTGTTCATGGCATGCTTCTCTGCATAGGTCTTTGAGTTGCCTGCAGCCTCTGTATGTCTTTTTAGTAACGATTCAGGTCTCGAATCCATTATCACTATGTCCTAAAACAAAAGGGTTTAATCATGCATTGTTTAAGCACTTTTCTTGCCAGAACTAATGGGAAATAGCTCTTAAAAGTTGCACTGTTTCTTCCAAATGTACTTCTGCTACGCTTCATACCCCTATTAATTCCTTTTTCGAAGCAGTTCTCGCTTCATACCTTTTGTCTAAGGTAAGCGTATGCATCCATAATTAGTATGATACTGTTGTAATGTATGGTACCGGTGTAATGTAGATAACTTCGCTATCAAATATGAACTTTTCCAATATCAAAATAGGCACTTTTTCAGCATAAAAGTATTGATGTTACTTATTTTTTTCGGGGGAGGAAGAGGTTAACGACCACCGTGAGTAACTCTATAGGCAGCCATCTCTCCCTAATTTGTCCCCAATGGGTCCAGGAAAGGGAGAGAACCAGTGCATTAAAACAAACACATCATCTATATCACATCTGAGACTCGAAACCGGGCCCGGTCTGACTAGCAATGAGAATCCAACGCGTAGGCCACTGCGCCACAAATAGCACCGAGTACTTTAAAAGATAAACAATTGTTGGAATAACGCATATCGACACAGTGCCGGAGAGCCTAAACATACAGCACTGTCACGCATCAGTAACGTGTTGGCCTTAGTTCTCTAAAAAATAAAATTTGCGTGATATAATTAACTTTGGCGTAAGTCTTTTGTAGAATATTGTGTGGGCATATAAATAGAGCGTTGATTTTAATTTCAATGTAAAGATTTGTGTTTTACGCAATAAAAGGCAAAAAATTGATTTCACGAAAAATATCTGTAGGTTTCAAAGAATTTGAATTATTCAAATGCCAAGATAATCTAGTTAATAATGTGAAATTAAAATTTACCAGTTATTAAAAACTGAAGGATTTTTGAAAAAGGGCTTTGAAGATATTTTTTGTGGGGCCGAGCTTTTCTGGTACGCCTCTGACGAGAGTTAACTATTTGCTATAACCACTGACGCCCATTATCTCTGGAGCTTGCAATGTGTGCGTCTTCCTTAAGGCTCTACGAGACCCGCCATCTTGTATTGCTGCCTTCTCTTATTAACCAACGGGCAAGCGTATTTCACAAATTGGTCAGGCAATTTTGCACATTTTGGAACACCGTTTGGGACTAACGCAAGATATATGATAAATAAAGAGTTCCCTGGTTTCAGAATTTTTATTGACCTTTCCCTTCAATTTTTATCTGCAGCGAAAGTCGTACCAAGTCATCTTCCATAGTTTTATTAATTATTAAAAAATACTTAAAAGGTCCAAAATAAAAATCTGAAACCAGGGAATACTTTGTTTATCATATATCTTGCGTTAGCCACAAACGGTGTTCCAAAATGTGCAAAATTGCCGGAGCAATTTGTGAAATACGCTTGCCCGTTGGTTAATAAGAGAAGGCAGCAATACAAGATGGCGGGTCTCGTAGAGCCTTAAGAACTGTATTCTTTCCTTCTATTACTTTCCTGGGTGTCCTTTGATTTGTCATACTCAAGGACTCTGGACCATTATTTTCTGAATTTGTGATGCGCAAACCTTCTCTTACACATCCAATATTACCTGGTTTTCCTCGGTTCCTCTTAAATCTCGTCATACCCAATCACGCTTTAACCATTATCCATTAGATTTTCATAACTCACAGGACAAAATCCTCAATAAGCATTGCGGGATGCCATTCCAGTTTCCATTCGATACGTGCGCACCATCAAGGATGATTATGAAGATGAGTGCGAATGAAAAAATAAACAGTGTAGCGTATCACAAAACAATAGCCCCACTTCCAAGCAGCTATAAAAAATTGTTAGTTCACATAGTCACAACGGAACTTCAAACATGGCCAAGAAGAGATGACCTGTTTGCCAAAGGCATTGATTTGATATGCAGCTTGTTGCTTACGGCAGTACTTTAAAAATATTGTGATTCCTTTTCGAAAATTTGTGCTTCTCTCTTCCCACTGCGTTAAACATTGATAAACTGTAAACACCACCTGGTAGACTCGCTCTGCAATACTGGATAAATCACTGAGTTGTCCAATAGACAGATTGTTCTTTCAATCGCAAAATCTGTGAATTTAACATTTAGTCTCTTTCTGTGCATCAGTTAATAAATTCAAGACATTTCCATAGAAAATTCTGTAATTTCCGACAAAAAGATAATTTTTAACTCGGATTTCTTCACATACAAAAATCCTCGCAGCTCTGGGATGCTGCGTCAAATTCCGTGAACATTTTGTTTTTCTACACCCTCACTTTATATATATTATCACCAAATGTAGTTTAAATGGAACCATTTTTTAATGGTGTTTAGGCTTAATCTTTGTTAGAGTATGTGGACAATCTTAGTCACTATCCGACCAAGGCAGTCTAGAAAATACAAGGCCATGTCATTAGAGAGATGAGTTCCCCAATATTAGTGAAGCCACGCAGAAATCAAAGCTTCTGATTGGTTTCTAATGCTGTCGTGTATGGCGTCAGACAAGACACAGACGTATCAGGCCGCGTAACATGAGAGTGACCTCAAAAACGGAGGGCACTCATCTCCCTGATGTCCTAGCCTTATACATTCTAAACAACCTTGATACTACGAGAAAACAGTGTTTCCAATTCGTATATTAGAAGCAGAGGTAACGTGTGAAATGAAAAAAAACGCAATACGACGAGAAAATGTTTCGCAAGGGGGTTAAAAATTTGATACACGATAACAGTACTAATATAGCGTCCAAAATTAACGTGGTGAATACGAATTCGAGAATATGTCCAAAACGAGATGACCGATTGCAAATATTTTTCAGAGACATGTGCAAGGGGAAACGATAAGTCCACGTACCCAAGCAACATTGTGCTAGCTGCTATGGAAATATGCAAGACCGTACTCATCGAGCTGGACCGTACTCATCGAGCTGGTAGACACTCAACCTTGATAAACGTTTTTCTGAGCGTGACGAGGCCGTTTAAGTTTCAGTTGGACTGTAAGTAGAAGAACGGCTTCGCATCATCACTTAGAGAACTTTTTACGGTAGAGAGAGATAGGTATATTGGGAGCAGAGCAATCGCAAGCTGAGGTAGCAAGATGGCTGAATGTGTCGAAACAAGTGGTTTTCAATCTCTGAAGGCAGTTCCAGGAAATCGGAAGAACAACCAGATGGTCGGGACAAGGACACGCACGAGCCGTAACATGTCAAGACGACCGGTATTTGTCCCTAACATCTCGCTGCCATTTGAAGTCCACAGCCAGGCACCTTTCTCTGGGGTTCTCCTTTGCTACGGGAACCACAATATCAAGGCAAACAGTTTACAGAAGATTAAACGAGAGATGTTTGTATGTAAGAAGAATAATGGTCTGTATCCCACTCGTGGCCTATCAGAGAAGGATCCGTCTGAATTGGTCCCGACACCATTACCTCTGGATCCTTGAGCAATGGATCTGTGCTCTCTTCAGTGGCGGGTCGCGGTACAGCCTAAAGACGATTTCTCTACCTGTGTATTAATACATTTGGAGACATGCGGGAAGCCGAAATCTTCCTTTCAACATTAGGGGAATTGGCAACCAGTGTGATGGGGGACTCCTGATTTGTCTTGGTATCATGTTGGAAGGATGCACGCCGCTGCACATGTTTCCAAAAGGCATCTTGACTGCTTCACGCTACAGGGATGACATGCCAAAGCCTTATGTATCACATTTCAGGGGAGCTGTAGTGTTCCAGTTCCTTTATCTGAAAGATAACGACTCAGCTAGTCAAAGAGTACCTAGAGAGTGAGGATATGCACAGGATGGAGTGACCCCGCTAGGTCTCTGGACCTGTACACGATAGAGCCTGTCTCTGATGCCCTGGAAAGAGCTATCCCCCCACCCAGAATTCTTCCGGGACTCTGACGAGCCATGGTGGAGGTGTGGTAATTATTACCTCAAACTCTCATTCACTGTTGCATCACTGTTGGATTACAATGTTGTCATGCGCATGCGTCCTCGTCCTGTGGTTACGGTATTCCTTTTCAATTGTGTGTTGCTGCGTTATCGATATATGTATGTCTGTACCAACTTTCGTTAAACTTTGTCGTGTGGATTTTGCGTTATCCATGATGTTGTGTTTGTCACGGTAAATTTGGGCACCATTGTAGTTACTGGTATATGAAACAAAAAATAATTTCCCTCTGATCCACCATGTACAAGAGCAGATTCTGACGAAATCCTGCATCAGGAAAAGAAGAAGATATGTGAAAATCGAGTCCTATTTGCAGGTATCGCATCAAAAAGGGCTTTGAATCTGACTTCAGGTGTCTAGTGTACTGTGTCAAATGCAAATATGCACAGTCGTCAGCTTGTGGAGCTCTGTAAATCAAGGAAATACGAAAATATGAGGAACATCATTCACATACATGCAGCTGCCCGAAAGCAATTTTTTTAATCGATTTACAGAGATTTATATCTAGATTTGATCTGCGAAGTTACCTTTTGACATACATTTACACACATGTTAAAAGACTACTTAAGAATAAATCCTGTGCTTACAATTCAGCATCTAAACGTATTTAATATATCTTAGAATATTTACACTCTCATTTTATCTCAAGTGAAATATTGTGTCATTACTTGTTTGTTTGGATCTTGATGATGCTGGTCAAACGTGGTTCATTAATTGCAAACGAAAAGTGGAAGTTCATTTCACATAAATTACAGTAATCAAGAAATGTCTGCATTTTTCTTTCCGCTGGCGACAACACGAGACTGAATTTTGCAGATAAAGCAGAAAATGAAAGCAAAATGTCATTTCCAGCAATTATCGTCAAACGTTTGGAGCGATGTTCTTTATACAAAAATAATGCATTAAATATTAATTCGTTTTAGGATTCCAAACGTATTTAATGGAAACGACAGAAATATCAAGTGTTAAAATATGTGATGTAAACATAAAGATGCAATCATTTTAACCTGAAACATCTGTATTTTATTAGAAATAAAAAGAACATTTGTTTATTGAGAGTTAAATACTTTTTACAAAATACCATATATGCTGTTGAATCAGAATTAAGGTTATCGAAATGAAAAACCGAGAGAGTACCTTAGTACCCTTTGTAGATAATTTATGATGTCCATCTTTTGCATGCTAATACATTTGTGGGTGTAAAATAAAACGAGTAATTCGAGAGTATGCATTTATTTACCTACAACACATTGTATTTATTCGCATCACGCACGACCACACCGAGCCACAGTGCGGTACACACCAAGTGTAATTAAATCATAACAATAAACAATAAGGTTTATTAATTGAGCGGTACTTGAATAGAGGGTTTAATGAACGTTATTGTAGTAAAACCAATGAAAGAAGATATGTGAATTATAAAGGTGAATATTTGCTAAGCTGCGGCCGGAGGAATTGTAAGCTTTTCGATTGTTTAGTTTTTTTAAACACAATATTTAATTTTAGTATTATTATTTTACATTATTTAGAATTAGACGAGCGTAAAAAAGACTCTGACCCGATGAAATGTGATGCAGCTAAGGAAGTCCATCTTCGTATGCGCACGTTAAAATCATACCTCAAGATGGAAAGAAAACCTCAATCGCAAGGATATTAGTGAGGGGTATTGGTACCTTTTGGTCTAGGATAGTTACAGGTTACATTCTATGACGAAGTAAATTTCTCCGTCATTTTTGGTCTACGCCGGCATTCGAACCCAAGGCCGCTTATTCCGGAACAAGTCGCTCTACCAACTGAGCTACGCAGACGTCTACTCTGATTCCTATCTGCCTTTATGTCGTGTGCGTCCTGCTGGCAGGTACGTCACATCTCCCCCTTCCCCCGAAAGGGGGCCGGGCCCACGGGTCAGCCGTGACCATGAATCGTTGCAGGCAGCCATCCACTGTAGAACGTGCACTTGAGAACTCCCAGTCAATCTGGTGTGCGGAATGCAACGTCACACACATTTATTCCTCGAAGCGCTGGAGAAGGGATTCTCTGATTTTTCCTATCTCGCGGTGTGGAAATAACATCCCACCAATGCGAGATTTTGAACGGCCGAGTCATCCGGAAAGTTCGGGCGCCATTATAACGAAGTAAATTTCTCCGTCATTTTTGGTCTACGCCGGGATTCGAACCCGAGGCCGCTTATTCCGGAACAAGTCGCTCTACCAACTGAGCTACGCAGACGTCTATTCTGATTCCTATCTGCCTTTATGTCGTGTGCGTCCTGCTGGCAGGTACGTCACAATTCCATCGTGTTACACATCATTTTAAAGTGCTCGTCAACAGCCGGCAATCCCCCTTTGCCGCCCCGGTGGCGCAGTGGTCTAAGGCGCTGGCCTCTGGTCATTCGTCCGTAAGGGGTCCGGGTTCGAATTCCGGTCAGGCATGGATGTTGTGTTTGTCTTACGGCACTGGCTCTCTCCCTTCCCTGGAACCAGTGACCCTAAATTAGGGACGGGCGACTGCTTATAGCCCATTGAGTTGCTCACGGTGGTCGTTAAACCTCCAATCAAAAAAAAAAAAAAAAGAAATCCCCCTTGTGCAGGCAGGTTCGAAGATTACAATGAGATATTTTATCATATTTAGCTCTAGGTCCTCGTAATTCACGCAGATTGCGATGAGATATTGTTAAGTTCATGTAAAATGTGATGAAATAATATTCATCGATAGTTTAATGAAATATATTGTTGAGTAACAATGAAATTAACTATCGTTGCGCCCCTTCATGGGACATCATTCAAAAATCAGATTTAAACGATGGGTTTGCCTACTTCCGTTACCCATTTTTGTTACATCGAAAGTTTTTACTTAGAATTTACTTTGCTGCTATCGGGAAAGATGCATAATATCAAAAAGCAAAGTTGTCATGAATCAGGTACTTTAACTTTAGCCTATCCTCGTTACCACAACAGCATATTTTATAATGAACAATAAATATCTTCTATTTTCGTCTTTCCACAGAAGAACCAGTTTCCCAAATTTTGCCAGGAAATCTAAATTTTTCGGATAATTTTATAACTTAATGTGATAATGCAATAACCTTTTTGTTTTTAATTTCTGAAGCAGATTCAATTTCGGGATTACTAAGAAATGAAAAAAAGAGTTATATAGTAGGCAATGAAATACCTATGTCGCAAATGTTCTTATACCAGATTTTGTAAGGGAATATCACCTCTCTTGGATTACAGGACTTCTCTAATTTTTCTATAAAGTTTGAAACTCACAGTACAGTTCGAGAAAAGCATTTAAGAAATGGTCACGTTCTTTTAGTGGTGTCGTCGATGCCAGCTGCTGCTATGGTTTACCACAGAAAATATCGATTTTGTTCCCAATCCCCTAGGCGCCATCTTCTGAATGCGAACGGCAGGTGGACAGAGCGCATCAGATTATCTCCTGTATTCCTATTGTTCTTTCCTTCGTACGATAGATACTTTAGTGTGTCAACAGTGACCGTGATTCTTGAAAAGATGATGGTTTCCTCTTCTTACTTCACGGCCTTCACCTCGCTGTGGAGGTGATAAACACAGTGTTTTGAAAGAACGATTATTAATATTTTCTTCGACGAAAAACACCTCTTTAAATAATTATAGTTTCTTAAGTACCTACATATATATAGAGAGAGAACCACTAAGATTAATTTTCATTAAATGCACAGTGCTATTTACCTCATGGAATTTAGACATTTTCGGGCATCTTTGGGGTACTTGAGGCATATGCAGGCTGTTCGATCACAAATGAGGAAACCAATCATTAACCAACAGCTCTCACACTAACACTGAAATAATTTAGAAGGGAAGATTACTAAAACAGTTTTCTGGCTGTAAATCTCTAGGTCAAATCTTACACAGTCAAATGATAACAGGTATTGCATGTAGAAAAAGGTCAATAAACAGAGCTCAGGTACGATATGCAGAACCAATCAAGCTCACTCTCTAGTGTTTTACGTCTTTTTTCAATAGGAATATACTAATTTCAGAAATAAAAATTGATAGACCACTGTCTTCACAAGGTACAACCCCTGGTGTATAATTGAACTACCGCAATCCATAAAAATCCTGAAATCGTACATTGATTGTCCAGTTCATAAATGCGAGTAAGATGTTTTATTTAGATTTTTACGCCATCTGTTGTCTCCACATCACTACAAATAACTAACAAACGGACACATTCTGAGTTGTAGCTCGGGATACGTTACTGAAGATCTAATGAGAAACCAACATGATCTCATGGATGCTGAGCTTGGGGTGAGAGTGGGTACGCAGAGGATAAGTGAGACCGTCAACAAAACTGCTGCTCTTGTCGAATGTGGAAGAGAAACAGTAGAAAGAGCATACAGGGACGGATTGGCGCAACAAAGAAGAGGAAATAAGTGGATGACATGTATTTAGAAAAGGCTAGTTGAAGACCTAAGTGAGGGGAGGATAGATAAATTTCTATTCAAGCCCTGAATTCGAATGCCTTTTGGCATTGCTCCATTCCAGTGCCTTTTGGCATTGCTCCTGATTCAAATCCTCTGTTAGTTGAGTTGCTGATAACTCAACTAACAAGAGGATTTGAATCAGGAGCAATGCCAAAATGCATTGGAACTCACGGAGTGTGGTACCCTGAAAAGTCTGCGTTGTGACAGGATAATACCTGCCAGAACAAAGTTGCTAACTTTAGCGATAAAGACAAAACGTCTACACTGGTCTTGGCATTGAACACATCAAGCAGCTTGAAATTGTTTGGAAAAGGTCGTGTGGTCTGACAAAACATGGTTTTAACTTCACCTTGCCGATATGAGTGTAAGAACTTGGACACAACATCACGAATGTAACAATAAATCTTGCATATCATGAATGTCCATGTGGAGGAGGTAAGATAATGGTATAGGCCATGTTTTTATGAAAGGCTTTAGGGCTCTACTTTTTTGAGTGCAAGCATTCCTAAATTACCAATATTTTTCAGACATCATTGATGCTCAGGTTCATCCAACCATGGTCACTCTTTAACTCAATTGTAACGCATATTTCCAGCGCAGCAATACAGCATTCTACAATACCCATCCTGTCTTGGAGTGGTTTCAGGAATATGATGGATACTTTTCCTTGTTTGATTCGCGTGCTCAATCCCGAAACCTCAATCCCAAAACACATTTTTGAGATGAAACAGAAAGGGACATAAAAGATGTGAATTTATTGCCCAGCTACAAATTCTTGGTCTTTTTAGACCTAAGTCAGAATTCTTTGAAATATATTTGTTCCTGGAACCGTAGAAATAATTCTGCGGAAATCTGCAATACACCACATTGAATGAAGTATAATTGTTTGAGTTTTTAAGACGTTTTAGGTTCTTGCATGTTGAAGTACCACATGTTAACCACAACTCGTCTGTTATCACTAACAGTTTTAGGGATAGATAAATAAGAAAAATGACTTACAACTGTTTATTTGGTTTCTGGTTGTCGAATGTACGTTTAAATTTGAGATTACGTCACAGAAGATTTAAAGTAAAAATACATTGTACGATTAGGTAAAACCAAACAGACACTATTAAATTATGATTCATGCGCCTACTTAGCAGAACAGGTATGTTCTATCTTTGGCAAAATCGTTCACGTATCAGTTATCATCATCTAGTCCATTGTTTTGAAAACCCTCTTCTCTTTGCTTTCATAGATTTTAGCATTAATAATAACATCTCCCTAATAACATATTATTGCTAACTGTAACAGTACGGTAGAAGCATGTTTGAAAATAGTGATTACTTTTCCTTTATTTTTAACCAGAATAAGTTCATTTGAATTTGTGATAATTTCATTGTTATGAAGATATCAATATGTAAGTATGGAAGCACAATGTATAGCTGTAGTACTCTCTCCTGTTTTTACTCTTTTATTAGCAGAGTCGCACAGATACCTCGCAACGTAAAATTAATTATGAACCAAATCAATAGCTCCGAATCATTTTCAAGGAAACATGAAGTAGAATGTTCCCGAAGTAACTTTTCAAGGGTTTGGAAATAAAAAAATCAGTTTGACTTTTTTTTTTTTTGACTGGGGTTTTAACGACTACCGTGCGCAACTCAATGGGCTATACGCAGTCGCTCGTCCCTAATTTAGGGCCACTGGTTCCAGGAAAGGGAGAGAGCCAGTGTCGTAAGACAAACACAACATCCATGCCTCACCGGGATCCGAACCCAAACCCCTTTTGGACGAATGATCAGAAGCCATCGCTAAAGAACCACTGCGCCACCGCGGCAAATCACTTTGGAAACATTTCATTAGACACGCGAGTGGCCAGTCATGTTTTATTGTACTACGGAACACGATGTACTACTGCGATAACGTATGAGTCGAATCAGCAAAGTGGCAGCGATACGCCTTGCCAGAGTAGTTCAGTTGGGAGAATAGCCGCCTCCGTAGTAGGAAGACGTGGTTTGGAGATCCACCACCGGCAAGAACGTTTTACTGTATATTAGCGTCGAACGTAGATGATTATCCTAACAGTGAGGTTCGAAAATATGTATGATGTTTCTTCCACACATCGTATGGAATTAATAAAAAAAATGCCTTCTTCTGCAGTGAACTGGCCTTACAAGCATGGTTGCCGGCGGACACGAAAACCTGCGATTTTATGCACCCGCCTTACTTAAGGGCGATGATGTAACGTACTACATAACATGACGTACATGACTTACTACTGTGGTGATGCAGGAGTCAAATCGACAAAGTTACAACGATAATTCTTCCCGGCGTGCTCATCAATTAGACTTATAGACGTTATAGCGTAACACCGGTGGTGAATTTAAAAGTCACGTCTTCCTTCTCCGGAGACGGCTATTCATAAGTGACTCTTCGTAAGCAAAACAGCATGTTGTTTTATGACAGAAGTCTTGTGAATGCTTTTAGCTCCTGTTTCGAGAAGAAGTAGTTGATATTGAGACACAGAACAGTGTTCTGTGAATAGACGTGAATTGTATGGAGGATTAACCTTACATTTGTGACGAAAAATGAAGGAGACAAAAGCAATAAGAGAGGATGCACGATATTTAAAAGGGTAGGCTGATCGTTTATGGTGGAAACAGCCACCATACATTCGGGCTGAAACCGAATGCATGGTGGGCTGTAGTGACATTGTATGTTCTCGACAAAAGGAAAACATAAGTTCCATTTGCTCATGCCCTAATCTTTACGTTTAGCGTAATTAAGTTCTGTTCGTTCCAATTTAAGTTGTATTAACGTGATTAAATTACGCACTCATTAAGAATATCTGCAGTGAATATCAGGGTAGCTCTGTCTTCTTAATAGCACTCTGATCCAGAACTCGTAGCCGACCACTCTGCTCCTATCTTGTGAGTGTGACCTCACGAATATTGAATCGGTAAAGTGGGCCACGAGTTACGTAACAATAGAGCATTTATTTTTCACAAAATCAGTCTGGTTCTTTCTTTTAGAGCTCGTATGCAATTTTCATGTATCCAAAATTAATTTAATGTTGAATAAGTAATAAATTGATTTATACTTGTATTTGTAAAATAAAGAGGGGAAATAACGCTAAACACTCCTTTATAAACCTGAATTCGGGATTTTCTGCGGCATTTTTTTCAATTATTTTTACATTCCCCCTTGCGGCTGAGTCACGTGATGTACATTCCGAACGATGTGCCAAGATGAATGAATGAAATCATATTCTTATAAGATGGAAAACCTTTTTGCAAGTGAGGCTTTATCGGAAGTTGTCCTTATGCTTTTTTTAAAATATATGGATCAAAGAAAACGATTCTGCCAGCATTTTCATTTGACATGATTCTTTGCTATAAACATTTCCGAAATTGTAAGGCAATGTTGAATTTTGAATGAGTTTTCAAAATGTTTCAGAAATGACATACATTTATTTGTTGTTTACGCATTATCAGCATGGTGTTTCATTAATTTGTGTCCGCGCCAGAGAGGTTTGTGACGTATAATATTAATGTAAACTTCCCTTTGAGATTACATGTGATGTAAATTTGGTTTCTCCTCCCTGAAGATCTTTGAACTTCACCAAGATCTCTCCAACGAGCGGGTAAACGCTGGCAACAGGCCCGTAGCCAGACAGAGAATTTGGGATGGGCGGCTGGTGCAAAAGATATAAAGCAGGTCGGGCAAAAGATAAGAAGAGATCAGGCACTGGACTGTAGTGTGAGTCGCTGGGACGAGCAAATGGAAACGCAGACCGGAAGGAGCCCAGTCTGGGCCTCCCCTGGCTACGGCCCTGGCTGGCAACCGACAGCGAGTCAAAGGGCAATCAACGTAAAAAATAAAGTGTGGTGAGAGGTGCACTCGGTGTGCAGGAGAGCGATTCGTGTAAGAGCAAATTAGAATATTGCACGATTCTTGTACGTGCACTGTTGATAAGAACTACAAGCAGATTGCATTCGAAGAGAGACAGATGTCAACGTTTATTGTGAGACATCATTGATTGAATTCTATTCAGCGTATTGTATTACTGAAGACTTGTTTATAGAATAATTACCTGGCATGCATGGATACTAATAAAGTGCAATTACGTTCCTGTAAGTGAAATTCTGTTGTCATTGATCCCTGGTCGTCGTATGGAAATTGATATTTATGATTAACTAGCTTTACTACCCGACTTTGCCCGCGTCCAGGAGACACAGCGTTAGAACACTGACTGAACAAAATTCGTTAACAATTTTTTATCGATGATCAAATGCATTACGTGCTTTCAGTTTCAGACGTCTTTGAGGGGCGAATCTCTGAGATAAAAAAGTTGAAAACGTATCTTTCCGAATGTTTTGTGAAACTGGCTGAAATTTTAATGAACAACATAAATGGTTAATAGGAACATTACCTCCAAATTTTGCCTGAATCGGTAAATAACATTTTAAATTAGCCGTCAAAATTTATTGACCGTTTTTGCGTATATATTTCTGTTTACCGATGAATTAAAAGTTCCATGCCTATTTTAAAAGGTTTTGACCGGATTCCGGTTAAATTTTGAGGGACTCCTCTTATCACCAATTCATGATGTTGATAAAAATTTCAGCCCGTTCCATTAAGATTTCGCGAAGTTCGGTTTTTGCATTTCTTTATGCACAGTTCTCAAGGAATAGAAACACCTGTGGATGTGCCGCGGCGATGAATGCAGTCACGTGGATAACGATGACGTAGCAAACGACGCTGACTTTATTGATTAGCTTATTAATTAATTCATAACTCGCGAACGGAACAACGTAGAGAACTTAAAATGGCTGCGTTGACCTAGAAATCTTAGTAATAATAAGCTATGCAAATTTCACGATGCCACAGTTCGGCGTTCGAGAGTTTTTGCTGCTTCAGACAAACAGAAGTTTTGTGTTTTATATATTAGATTAATTTGTTTCAGTTTGTAGGTAACTTAATTCAGTGAGTTAAACTTAAACGCAACATTAATTCATATTTTAAAGCGCAACTAAGTGTTGCGCTGTTTATCCCCGAGAATGAAACGTGTGGAATACAAACCCTCTCACCGCCAGAGAAAGGGTTTGAATTCCGCACTTTTAGACTCGAGCCAACATCCTTTTTCTCCGGGGCCGAATGCTTTTCCTAATAAGCTACGCCAGCAAGTGTGTATCACTGCTACCCACCGTCTTGACATGTGTGTCTCCTATGTGACTTCCTTGGGAAAAGTGAGGGCACGGAATCGCAGGTTTTGAGTCCACGGCAAACTATCTCTGTAGAAGGAGGAATTCTTCCTAAGAATTCTCATTAATTCCAGACGATGTGCGGATGAACATCACACATTTGTCGAAGAATCTAACGGCCAGTAGATCCAGTTTTACGTTCGGGCGCTAATGTGAAATTCAAGCCCTTTTTCTGCCGGTGGCGCGATGCAAGCCCACATCGTTCTTTTCTGGAACCGAATACTTTTCCAATTCAGCTAAGCCGGCAGGGCCTTACCACTCCTACTCGCCGCCTTGAGATGTGTGTCATCTGTATAGTACGTCACAGACGTAAGTGGAAAATAAATTAAAAAGGAAGAATTTCCAAGGGAACAATTAAGTTCAAGCTAATACATATTCTCCTTTCAGTGTAGGTCACCAACAATGAGGTTTGCAGTGGTAGCGTCTCTCTAGAGTTGTCACGAATTTGGGATTAGTTCTTTAAATAATGCCGTTTTTCCTTTCAAGTTACCTCGTGCCCAAACAACACGGCGCCTCGTTTCTTTGACGGAATAATTACATTCGCATCTATTCATTTATTGCCTAGTAAAGTCGCCGCGTTCAAATTTTTGAAACGTTCGATTATTCTGTTTACGGAATATTAGAACGCTTCAACAATTTTGCCTTTCTTGAAAAGTCATCTTGTAGATGTGCGAAAGCTTGGAAACTTTGATTTCTAATTTGCGCCAATAAATTCCAATTACTACTATAGTTGTACAATTTTAAACAAAGTTTAGATTTTGAAAGGGCAAAATACCAAACATTAATACAATGCTGTTCAAAAGTAAGAGAATTTGCCCATTTTGTCGAATTTCTGAAAAATTAATAGACACATTTTAATGAAATTTGGTATGGATACACAGTTATATAAGAGAAAATATTATACCATACAGCAGTCATGGTACGCACTCATGATCGTCAGTAAGGCTCATCAGCGTAGGAATGTCCAAATTCCACGTTGCAAGATCTAACATAAAATGACTCTAATATGGGGTATGGACCCCTCTCACAGTCATACAGCTCGCACAGCGCGATGTAATACTGGAAACGAGGCAATTGATGAGTCCCTGTGGCAGTCGGTCCCACTCGTGCAGCAGCGCAGCTTTCAGCTCCTGGATGGTTCTGGGAGGGGATGGCGTGCTGCAATTAATTGCCCTCCCAAGAGCGTCCCAGACATGTTCGATAGGGATTAGGTCTGGCGATCTGGCTGGTCAATCCATCCGGCGAATATCTTCACTTTCAAGATAATCGTCGACCAGGTGACCACTATGTGGACGAGTGTTGTCGGCCATAAAAAGAAACTGAGGGCCAACTGCGCCCCTGAAAAGTCGAACATAGGGCTATACTATCTCATCCCTATACCTCTCAGCAGTCAGGGAACCTCTGTCAAACACATGGAGAGGTGTGCGACCGTCCAACATGATGCCTGCCTAGACCATGATACCTCCGCTGCCATAGCGATCCCTTTCTCGGATGTTGGAGGAAAGGTATCGGGTCCCAGTTTCTCTCCAGATGAAGGTACGTCGAAAATCAGTGTCCAGGCTGAATCGCGACTCGTCTGTGAAGAGAACTTTACCCCACTAAAGTCTGGTCCAAGGCTGATAATGTTTGCACCATGCTAAACGCGCTCTCTTTAGTGCTGAAGTCAGCGGGACGCAATCAGAGGGTCTTCTGGCAAAAATCCCTCTCTCATGAAGCCTTCTGGAAACAGTATCCCTTGAAACTCTGGTTCCAGGTGCGGCATGCAGCTCACGAGATAGCTGTGCAGCTGTAGCAGTCGTGTGGCACCTCGCTGAAAGTGTCAAATAACGATCTTCATTGGCCGTCCTGGCTCTTGGACGACCTTGCCCAGGCCTTCTCGATATGGATTCGTCGTCTTTAAACTGTTTCCAGAAATTGCAGACGACACTGGGCGTTACATTGAGCTCTGTAGCATCCTGCATTTGCGATTGCCCTGCCTTCAATCTACCGACGATTCTCCACCGCATTCCGTCATCAATACGTTCGTGGTAACTCATTTTACCTCATTGCTTATGAAATTGAAGCATTTCCTGCAAGAAACACAACGAATGTCGCCGAGGTGTACGAGCGAACTAATCGGAGAAAAAGCCACGTGTGCTTTTCATGCCCTCCGCTGTTAGGCCTACAGCTCCGCCCACACGCACGTGTACGCTTACGTATTCGACACTGTAAATTTGCATTCTTATTCGGCGGAATAATTTGTACTTTTGGTTCCGTACTCTTTGTGAAAATCGACAAAGTGTGCAAATTCTCTTAATTTGTATACTAGTACAGTATAATATAGTCTGGGATTTCGAAATATTTCTAACCTCTGTTTTGAAAATGTGTTTAGAAACTTCTCAGATTTCTGCTGAAATGTTGAATAGTTTCTGCACTTGTTTCAATGTTCCGCTTATCCATATTTCTTTTCAATTCAGTTGCATTTCAAGCCGTAAAACTACTGTTGACTTCGTACAAAGGAAAATACATTTTGAAACATTTGTTTTCGAGGCGAAATAATGATGGATGATAGAAATCTGCATTGTCACTGTTATGAATTTTAAAATAATGATAAGTGGTGGTAGCTTTAAATTTCATTCAAACAGCTGTCATATTCTCCAGTTAAAAGTGCCTAGTATTTCCGTTGTGATCGTACTCGTCGTCAATGCCTTCCACATTCCAGTTTTATTAAATTTATAATTTCTCTTTTTCTCATACAGGAAAAGCAGTTTCCTGTGGAAGCACAGAATTGAACATTTTGAGAAACTAATCGTTTGATAGGAAGTATTTTCTCAGTTCCATGTAGCATCGCTCATATTTGGCTGCTGAAAATGTCACATATTATTTCTCCAACAGAGCAAGAGTCCCTCCAAAAGACAAACAACAAATTGCCCCAAGCGACTGATGCGTAAGAATTTTCAGCAGGTTGTCTTTCAACTAGCGTTCTGGAAAACATAAATAAAGACATCGCAAACCCTCTTGTAAAATCTGCGTCTGTTCCCAAGTAATGCGATTTGCACTTAAAGTAAACACTTTTCATTGGCAACAAGGTTGAAAACTTTCCAGGAATAAAAATATTCCTAGAACTGATTTTAGGTTCTACATATTTAATAGCTTCCTGACTGCTCTGCTGCTGTGCATATGTAAAGCGAGGAGAAAAGAGTAAGCTTAGATTCAGTTACTGTTTCTTTGCAATAAATTTATCACTTTTATGTGCCAGAAAATACTAGAAGACTACAGAAAGATATATACAATTCCTGTTTGTTACGCACAATTTTAAATTGAAGGCTTCCTAATGGCTGAACACTTTGCATCAACATGGATAACACTTTGATGTCAGGAATAACTTATATCTTCGAAGGAAAGCTCTTAGTGGCTGAAGGAAATCCTATTTGAAATTGTGTTTATTCTAATCAGGAACTATCCACAATTTTTCATTCAGTCAGACGAGTTACTATCAGAATCAATCAAGTCCTCTCGGGCCTGTTTTCAAAAGTCTCGACTCGAAATAATTTCCACAAATATCGATCACCAAGAGTTGTGTTCTTACGAAACCTTAATGGCGTTTAAAAGCGCGGTTACTTCCCGAAAGAGACTGCTGTGCCTCCAATCTCTTGGTACTGCTTTGTATGGGTTTAAATTTTGGGACAAAACATGGATACTTTATTTATCCTCCCAGCGCAGCTTCTCACCCGTCCCTGGAATCACCAGTGGTGCGAAACTACACTGGTTTCCAAAAATTAACGTGACAAACACAAAATCATGAATAACGCAAAAGCCACACGACATATTTCAATGACTGTTGGTAGGGACATACATATATCAATAATGCATCGATACACAACTGAAAAGGAATACCATCACCACATGAGGAGGAAACAGGTGCATGACAGCATGGCAATCCAAAAGTGATACAGCGACTGGCACGGATTTTGACGGATAAATAGAAGGTGTGATTACCCCGAGCAGAAATACAGCTCGCACAACGAGCCCTCATTCTCTGTACAAGGCTGTGAATGAGATTTGGGGCAATAAGGGCCATTCCTTCACCAAAGCGCATCACAGTCCCGGGAGGGTTCTGGGATGGGCTGACGGATCGTTCTTCCTAGAGAATTCCAGGCAGACTCTATCGGGTTCGTGTCAGGAGATCGAACGGGCGACTTCATCTTGTGAATATCTTCATTCTCCAGGTTTTCGTCGACTAGCCGAGCCCTACGGGGACTGGCGTTATCCTACATAAAAAGGAACTGGGACCTAACATCTCCCTTGAAAAGCCGAACATGTGATTCTAGGATGTCATCTCTGTACTGTGCAGAAGTTAGGGTACCTCCTGGAGACACTTCAAGCGACATGCTCCCGTGCAACATGATGATAGCCTAAACCAGGAGCCTCCACCACCGTAGTGGTCAATTTCCTTAATTTTGTAGGGGAGATTTCGGCTTTGCGACTCTCTCCAAGTGTACACACGTGGAGAGTCGGTGTTTAAGCTGTACCTCTGCTCGTTACTGAACAGAACACATGGCTTTTGATCAGGAGTGATATTGTCAGTCCCAATGCAGACGGACACTTCTGTGCGTTGCGGCGAGAGAGATATAGACCGTTCTTCCTTTTGCATCCAGACCTCTCTCGTGGAACTATTTCCCTCAATATCATGGTTCTCGTAGCAAAGGGGAGATCCTGAGAGGTTACCTGGTTTTCAACTCCGTGTGGCAGTGAGTCGTTAGAGACAAATAACCGCAGTCTTGACTTGTCGTGTCTTGTAGTCGTCCTTGTCCCGCTTTCTGGTTATTATTCCGGTTTCTTGGAACTGTTTCCAGATATTGGAAACCACTTGCCTCGAAAAATTATGCCATCTTGCTATCTCAGCTTGGGATTGCCCTGATTGCAATCTGCCGATCGCTCTCTACCGTAAAGAAATTTCTAAGGGGTGGTGCGAAGCCATTCTTCCACTTACATTCCAACTCAATCTTCAATTGCCGCATTCCGTTCAGAATAGCGTTTATCGAGGTGGCGTGCCTGCCAGCTCGATGACGTAAGATCGTCGTTTGAGTATTTTCGTAGGGACCAGCACAATATTGCTTGGGCGCGTCGATTTAGCGCTTTCCCTTGCATGTGTCTCCGCAAAATCTTTACAATTGGTCGTCTGGACATATTCCCGAATTTGTATTTGTCACGTTAATTTAGAACGCCAGTTTAGAAATGGGAGACATATTCATGGGAGTCATTTAACACCGAAAACAACTGTACGGTGATATGGCAAGTTGATGTGAAACTATACATATCAGAATGAAGTCGGTGTACTGTATGCAATTAACAGTATTTAAATCACAATGAAAAAACGCGAAATTGCCTGGACAAGCACAAGGAGGACTCCATGTTTGAAATAACGAAACTGTTTTTTCATAAAAACGTAATCAGTGGGTGTCAAAGGTACACCCGTTCATACCTATATGCTGGAAGGTTCATTAGAGTGACATATATAACGAGAAAGATGATACCGAATTTTCATTTGTAATGAGCACGTCTTTTGAATCCTTTCTGACGCGAATTAAATTTATCAAAGTTATTCAAACTCAATGGAACCTGTTAGGAAAACCATCAAGAGGGTTTCTACAATCGATAAAACACCCGAAAATAGAAACAGCTACTTACGTCCACCAGCGGCTAAAAAGAAAGTTACGAAAATTACGAAATGACGCAGAAGAAGTTTCTCATAGAAGAAGTAACTTATCGGAGACAAACAGATTTTCAAATCAAACAATTTGTAAGAACGGACTTATTAACCATGTTAATTTATAATAATGCTGAACATTGTGTTAGTTTTTCATGATGAAAAGACATTACAAGCCCAAGATGGCGACAGAAAGTTCGTGAACATTTCTTATTTTTCAGATGTCGAGAGCCTCAACAAAGAACTTTAGTTTCTCACGCCTTAGAAAAAAAGAGGCCTTTTTCGATAAACTGATAGCATCTTCAGTGATACCGCGACTTTTGCTGTACATTGTCAGTGTCGACCATACGTCTAAAAGTCTAGAAAACAGCCATCCGCTTTTGTATAAACATAACAATGTATATTGTGTTATTATACGAATGTACTTCGGCGGTAGGATTACTTTCTCAAAGGGTTCACGCCCTAATGGAAGATCTGACAGAGCCGCGGAGACGCGGAAGGTAGGATTAAAACACATCAGCGAGCCGCCGAGCCAACGCCCAGGGGTGTGGTCGGCGAAGGGCGCGAAAGGTGACCCACGTGACCGGAAAGGCGATCCACATCAACAGGTCAGCGTGAGGGCAAGGTCAGCGCCGACATCTTCACGTATGCGTAGAGCGGATGGGGAGGGGACGAGCAGGTCCCTTGAAGAGGATCTGTTAGTTAGTCTGCTTTCGTCCAACGGATAGAGTAGTGCTCCGGTAAAAGGGGACGCGAAGCGTTTGCCTTTATTTTTTGGTGAACTGAGGGACGCTCCAAGCCACGGAGGTCTGACGCTCAGGTTGAGTTTAGCAATCATCTATCTTAGAAGAGATAGAGTGCTCAGCTGCAGCGTGCCCGCTGGTGTAGTAGATATTTCGCTACGGAGAATCCGATCTTAGCACAGGATAAGATTGAAACATATTGCAGAGAAGAATAGTTAGACTACTATTTCTTAATATTCGCAGAGATATAGATGTACCTCATAGCAGGTAGACTCTAGCTAGAACTTCAACGCCGAGAGAGATTTTCTTCAGAAGTGGTTATCCTAGCTTTCGTGTTTCACGCCTCTTGTCAGGTCTGATCCTTAGGGAAACTTGATGTTAGAGAAAGAGTAATCCACCGCCGTCAGGAACCTAATTGATTTCGTAATAAATGTTTGTGTGTTTCCAAAAGTAACTCCTTTCGATATCATTATATTTTAGTGTGAGTATTATTCTGTCCGTTCAGCTGTTTTCGATCCGCCTTCCCGAATCACAGATTTCATATTAAATCGGGGAAGGCTTCGTTTGTTTGCTTGAACAGAGAAACACAAACACTTCCTTGTGTCTGTGAGGAGCCATATATCGTGGACGCCTCAGATCCATAACTAGGAGGCGGAGCCACGACATGTGACCAGCACTTTCGCTCTCACACAATTAAAAGAAGAAATGAAAAAAGAAATATGATTTAACTGCACGCATTCGGGCGAAAGAGTTCTGCATGATGGGAAAGTTTAAAAATAGGTGACACATATTCTTCATGGAAAAAGCTATGCTAAGGAAAAATAACTTTTCAGATACGTCTCCTGGAAGTGGAGATGGTGAGAAAAAGGTATTGACCTTCACGCCCACTAGCGGGAAACCTGTGCATGTTCTAGATAGTGCTCCACATCTCTATTGTAGCGAACGGCATACTGTGAAAAAGAATATCTCTATAGAGGTTTTAGAAGCGGCGATACAGCTTCAAACAGAAATACAGAAACACCACCTAGCGACAGAACTGTGAACCACAAAACTCCTCAAATACTGACATTAAAGTGTTCCACGATGTTAATGGCTTCGAGTGTTGAAATATTTTTCTTAATCGTATATTTAGAAACCGACATATTAAGCAAAAGAGGTTAAATGATGTCACACCCTAGCGACGAAATCGTGCACTAGTTTGGAAAAAATATCAATGAGTTTTCATAGTCAGTAGTATCTGACCGAAAAAAATTTCAATCGGTTTTTAGTCCGGCAGGTATTTCTGTAAGTGGAGCATGGGCTTACATCCTCTAGTGGGAAACTTTTGCGTTAAGAAAAATTTGAAATTATATGAAAGATTTCACAGCAGAAACGCTCTGCAACAAAGGAAAAAAATTCAAATTGGACCCTTACAGACGGAGATGTCGACAAAAATAAGATATACATGTACGCCCCTGGCGGAAAAGCTGTGCATTATTTTAAGAATAAAGTATTCTAAAAAGATTTTTCGAGATGAGAGGTATCGGTCCACGAAATAACTTTTTCCATCGAGCTTGCGCAAACTCAGATTTTACTGCAAATGCATCAGAAGCAGAAATAGAAAATTATTTTTAGAAATGAAAATTGGCCAAACAATTCCTTACCAAAAATTAGAAATTACATCCAGAACATTTCCCATCAGAAGCTGTATCCGAAGCAGGAAGAATTTTTCAAATCGGACATTTTGAAGCAGAGATATCGGGGAAAACGTAAATTATCTTTACATTTCTAGCGGAAAATCTATGCATTACTTGAAACAGAAGCTGTACATAAAATAGGTATAAATGGCATCAAAAGAAAGGAATAATTTTTTTCAGTGGGATATTTAGAAGCAATTATACGCAACAAAATGTATTTTGAATTCGATACCATCTACATTTACGCCCTCTAGCGGTGACGGTGGGCATCGGAAAAAAACCTGAATGATTGGATCATCATTTCTACATTTCAAGTTTCTCAATACAAAAATTATTTTTCAAATCCCACTAAGAGTTCTAGAGATATAGTGTCCACAGGCGGACGGACGGACGGGCAAACCGATAACATAAGCACGATCTTTTTTAACAAAAGACGTGCTAAAAAATGTTGGGGATATTTTGATTTATGTCGCCATTCCTTTTCTCCCTGTTTTTGAAGACATTTCTGATGCTACTGCTTAAAATATAGCAATCTAAGTCACGGACTGGTAATTTTGACGGGGCTCACAAATGTACATATTCCATGTTTTATAGAAAAATGCTTCTAGGAAATGTATTTATACAGCAACAGTCATCTTGTATAAACAGGCGGCTGCTACTAGCTCCACTGACGAGTACATTGAGATGCGAGATCATTAGGCACACCTACCTAGTAGCGCGTTGCGCCGCCCGTGGCCTATAGGACAGCCCGAATTCGTCGGAGTATGGAACCTACCAGATGTCGTGCATGAAGTCTGTAGAATTTAGAAATGACTGAGTCGCGCAGTTGCTGCAGATTGGTTGGAAGAACAGTCTCACAGCATACAACCCGTTCCACCTCATCCCAGAGATGCTGAGTAAGGTTTAAATCCGGGAACTCTGCATGCCACGGAAGAACGATAAACTAGTCGGCATATCCCTCGAACCAATGCCTTGTTCAGCTTGATGTGTCTGTCTGTTTGTGAATAAACTCTTGCCATAAATGGATTAATTTGGTCGCCAGAGATGTTCAGTTCATTGATGGGTGTTAGGAAGCATAAAGCACACCAGGAAAACATTTCTCACATCAGCACCCTCCTTTATATTCACGTACGTTCTGGATTCTTTCGAGGCTCCTGTTCGTGAAGGGCCTTCCCGAATGTTTGTCAATCTGAACAGAGATGCTCGTTCATCTTCGAAGCGCCGATACCATTCCTTGGTTTGTGTTGCACCCATAGCTTTATCAACAAGAACCTTTCTAATCATTTCAATTATTTTAGCTAATGCACGGCCGAGTTTGTAGCAAACTTTGATGGAACTTCTCTGCTTAACTTTCTCAATCATTGTGGCAAAAGACAAGAATGCAACGGGCAGGGTGTCCACGACCCCAAACCTGCATTGCCAGGCATCAAATGATCCAGCCGACAAATTCACGCATGCGCACATAAGTCCAAAGTCGGGCATCGCTGAGTCTTGGCACCCTGCTCCGCCTAGTTTAGGAGAAAAACAATGCTGTCGCATACTTGTTTTTTTTTTTTTTTGATTGGAGGTTTAACGACCACCGTGAGCAACTCAATGGGCTATAAGCAGTCGCTCGTCCCTAATTTAGGGTCACTGGTTCCAGAGAAGGGAGAGAGCCAGTGCCGTAAGACAAACACAACATCCATGCCAGACCGGGATTCGAACCCGGACCCCTTACGGACGAATGATCGGAGGCCAGCGCCTTAGACCACTGCGCCACCTGGGCGGCCATACTTGTTGATCAGACTGATTATCCGATTTGCGCTTAACTAAGATTTGGAGACGCAACGAAATGACGCATAAATAGAACGATAGCGATCAGGTTTTATTTGGCAAATGCAACTCAATACTACATGCTGGGAACGCAAAAATATCTTTATACTCAGCCGATGTCTTGGACACACATGGAAGAGACGCCATGTTTGAAATATCACAACGGAAAGTGTAATCTTTCTAGCTGACGAAAAAGGCTATTTAAAATGTTTAAGATTCATGTTTCTGCGCGCAATAGGAAATTAATTTCTCACGAAATTTCAATTGTATTATATCTGTTAATACTTTTCTGACCTGGACGAAGTTCTAACAACATCTCGTTCCTAGGATATTTCTGAAATGAAAACTCGTGATCAATTGCTGTGAATAAACATTCTACCGAGAGATGCTGTTATTTGGAACGTTGTGCAGTTGGAACTATGCAAATTTAATTTTCGAAATCCCAACTAATTTTTTTCGTCATAATGTATTATGACATTTTAAATGCATTTGAAATTCTTAACTAGCAGCAACGAAAACACCAGCCTCGTTTCAGAAAAAGAATATTTTTTTTTAATTATCAATGACGTTAACGGAATTAGAATAAAAACCTATTTTTAAATCCCACAGTGTTTAACCGTCTGTCGTCCAACTGCAGGCATAAAGGACACAAATACGTTCCTATTGCGATATTGTGTGACGCAGATATTTGAATTTTATCACATTTCACCCAGAAAATGAAAGTTCCCATTCTATTAAATACGGCACACTTAAAAGAAATGCTTCACATGAACATTTTCTTATGCATTGCAAAATTAATAGAAAAAATGTACGTGCTTCTTTAATAACCGAACTGTCATTAAACTGTTAATTTGAAGGTTTTGAAATAACTTCATCGCTGCTTGTGAAAAAAATGCCAAACCTTTGAAATTTTTATTTCCTCCTCTGATTTAGTAGTCTTTAACTATGTACACTGTTTGACACTAAAAATGTCACACCACGAAATGTTGCCGGAAATGAAAAGAATCTTACCAGACATGTAGACCAGAAGATGAGGAAAAACTGATTTCATTTACACGAATTCGGTGCGCGAGGAGGCAGTATAATGTGGCCTGAGTCAGTAGGTCCTATTACCACCATGCTGGGCAGTGTTTATTCTAATGATTTATTAGTAGATCTACTAATTCTGACTCCTGTCTACTGATTGATATACATGTATTTTTGTAATCTACCGATTTTTCTCTGTTTTAAGACAACCTACACACTCAGGGACATGCTGTCTAAGAATGTCTACATTCTTTCAGTACCCACCATCTACTGATCCAATGGACGATACTCACCTCAGAATTGGTTCAAAACTAAAAGTATATTCAACACTTGCCTGCCTATTATTTTTTTAAAATTCATACTGGTTGTAACGAATTTTTTATTCCAATAGATAACTAATTAGTCCATTATGCAAAGATTTTCCCTAGTTTTGTTAAAACGCAGAATATCAGGAAAACGTCTATGGTAAGATAACTGTATTAATGATAATTGTTTGAGTATAGCAATTCTTTCACGTACTTTGGAAACATCTGCGTATCGTTGAGTATGAAGTGTAAGTACATAACACTTTGTTTTTAGGAAGATAAGCGGGAAAGATCCATCTGTGTCTACATTAAAAGGCAAATGCCATGATTATTTACACCAACATTAGTTTTAATGATCAGCATTTTTTAATGAAGCTGATCATCAGTAATATATTTTAAAACAGTGACTCAGGATGGTATTGCTTTGAGTTTTCATTCAGCTTCTTAACAGTAGTTCATAAAATACTTTAATATTTGACATATCAGTAAATTAAAGTGTTCCTTCATATAGAGATTACACCCAATAACACATTACATTTGTGAGGTGGTGCATATTTTAAACAAAAATGAGATTAACTGATTTCTACTGTTTTTTTGAGCTCTGGTCTACTGACTTCATGTAAAAGTCTCTGGCAACACTAATTCTGGGACCGCCTGACAATAAAGTTCCAGGGCAGTGGGTATTACTCTGTTAATTGTAGAGGGAAAAATATGTTTTATGGGTCAAATTGTAACTGTGTTTTCCTTCCCTTATAGGACACATGAGGATCTAAGAAAGTGCTGACCTGTCCGATTCTGAAGACTGTTAATAGAAAGTACACCAAACACCATTGTCATGGATTTGAACACAGAGCAGAGAGTAAACACCAAGTTTTGTTGCAAGTCCGGGAAGTCAGCAACGGATACTTTCGAAAGGATCAAAACTGTTTACGGAGACAATGCCCTATCCCGTGGTCGCGTTTTTGAATGGTATGATTGCTTTCACGAGGGAAGGAAAGACTTTGGTGATGACCCAAGGATTGGAAGACCGTCAACTAGCCGTTCTGAGGAAATGGTGGAGAAAGTTCGCGTTCCTGTGCAGTCAGACCGTCGAATGACGGTACGGATGATGAAGGACGAACTCCATATCAACCGTGAAACAATCCGGATGCTTCTAAAGGAAGATCTCGGGAAAAATAAGATTTGCGCAAGACTTTTGCCGCACAGTTTGACTGAAGAAAGGAAAGTGCAAATAGTCGAAAGCAGCAAGGTGTTCTTTGTGACCGTGGAATCGGAACCTTCGATGCTGGACCGCATTGTGACAGGTGATGAGACGTGGTGCATTCAACACGATCCAGCATTAAAGGGGCAAAACATGGAGTGGAGGGCACCAAGTTCACCGACACCCAAAAAGGTTCGCCTGCAGAAGTCGAAAATCAAGGCAATGTTGATATCGTTTTTTGACAGCAGCGGCATCATTCACAGGGAATGGCTTCCAGAGGGCGCAACAATTACCAGTGCCTTCTACCTGCAAGTTCTTGATCGCCTACGGAAGAGAATCCATGGTGACCTGCGAGCCCGTGGAAGTTGGTGCCTTCTGGATGACAACGCGCCTGCCCACTCGGCACTGTCGGTGATACAGGTCCTCGTCAAGTCCGGAGTACTCAGGCTCAACCATCAGCCCTACTCCCCAGACTTAGCTCCCGCCGGCTAATTCCTGTTCCCCAAAGTGAAATTGGCGTTGTGTTTTGGTGGAAAAAAAATAATTTAATTTAATTTATTTTGAGACTATTGAATTGGTCGTTATTTATTAAAAGGCGTTATATTTATGCTGGTATTAAAATTTAAAATATGGAAATTATAGAAAATTTAAATTTGGGAGATGGGTGGATGCATTTCGAAACAAAAATATTTTCTAAGTACTAGAAAAGGCCCTGAACATCCTAAACAACAATGCATCTGAAAATTTACATTCCACAAGAAGTTATTGGAAAGTTTGCGTTGTTTGTGTTCAAGCAGAGTTGAGTCACCTGAAAGTGCAAAAATAAGTGAATATTGTTGCATGCGTATGAAAATGTGTCACTATAAGACATATGATAAAATGTACTCGTTCAATAACAACTTGTGGAGGCGGTGAAAGTCAATTTAAAAAGGTTAGGACAAAAATTGCAGTTATGAAATACCTTAGAAAACCAGGATTCGATCGATAGCCTTAGTCAAGCTAAGGGGGAGTACATGGGACCAAGTCATGGAAGACAACAGCACACAAAAACTTTCCACACTGCACTCATTTTGAACTTTTTTTTGAAAGGCTACTGCCTGTATTTATTATTTTTCTTTAAAAACTTAATGAGTTAATTTAGAGGACAAACAGATGGTATTTCCTTTTTTTCTTGTTTGCTTAAACACAGCAGTATAAAACAGAATCTCCATTTACTTTCTATTTCTATTTGGCCACTGGCCTTATGAACAGCACAACTTTACATATGTCAACACAGTTAGTTTGAACACTAGGCTTTTAATTTATGCCTTCAAAATCATACTATGATTCGCATGGTTTACACAAGAAAAAGATACTGGATTATTTTTAATTCCACAAGGTGGACAAGTTCTGTTCTTTTGAAACGTACTCTCTTCTCTCTCACCCAGTTAGCTCAATGACCAATTTACAACTTTACACTTATTGATTTAAATTTAAACAATCTTAGCAAACTCCGCAATCTCCCAGACCAGATTCAAAGACTTCAATTAAATTTACAGTTATTTTAAGAGCCACAAATTATACTTTAACAAATCTACTATCAGCAAGTAAACAAACCAAGTAAATTATCCTCAAAACAGAATTTACACTGAGCACAAGCATTAATTAACATTACATAGCCTATAGAACTATCCTGAATGAACCTACTTCACTTATAAAGAAACCTCACTAACTAATCTTAAAAATTATCACTATTCATAACATCAACATAATTCAGAAATTCAAACAATCTTCTTGCACTAGCTTGCTCATAAAAATCACCTCACTCTGCACTTCACATAATAGCTCAAGATACTTAATAACTCTACACTGTAAACAAAAGCTCAAAATACCAATTAACTAAATTTCCAAACTAAATATCAAGTTCACTAACACCAACAACCAGAATTTAGAATTTACATCCCTAGCACTACAGCAAATCATAAACAAATAAATTTAGATACTTTAAATCACCAAACAAACTTAAATTTAACACCTGCAGTGAATTACTGAAGTAGCGGTGAGGCAAATACTCTCAGTTCAGACACTACCCTGGGTTTTGAGAACCAACACAGGAAGAAAATACCAAGTCAGGCTGAAGGCGTGAAATTGGGTCGTGAATCCACTTTCAGCCTATGCAAAGGGAAAGGAAAAATCCTCAAGTGTGACACATCATCATCAGGCACAGAATTTCCTCTAACATGATCTCACCACATTTCTTGAAGCAACGCTCGACCGACCCTCGCTGGCAGTACATATTTCCGTGAGCAGCGAAACTACTGGGGGGTTTGAAGACAAGTTTTCCCCCAAAACCACGTCTTCAAGTGATCTCCCCTTTTCGAACCAATGCATGATCTCACCTTGATCAACCACGCCTGCAAGAGCCTGTCGTACTTCAACCCTAAATACTCCAGGCACATCTGGCCCAGAACTAACACAACTATATCCCAGGAAAAAAATTCACTTATCTCTCTATATCCCAAGAAATCCTAAGTCACAATATCCACATATATCCCAGGAAAATTCACCTCTCTCTATATATCCCAAGAAATCCTAAATCACAATATCCACATGTATCCCAGGAAAAATCACTTATCTCTATATCCACATATGTCCCAGGAAAATTCACTTATCTCTATATCCACATATGTCCCAGGAAAATTCACTTATCTCTATATCCACATATGTCCCAGGAAAATTCACTTATCTCTATATCCACATATATCCCAGGAAAATCACTAGCAAGGAAATTCCTCTGCACCATGGCAATGCGCAGGTCCACTTCAGACAATAACACTGACCATTTACATAACCCACTAAATATTTTCACCTTATTGAAAATTAAAATTACATTTAGACTTTTAACCTTATAGTAAAAACAAGAAAATTTAGGCCAAAGAAAAGAACAATTAATACTGGAACTGGTGAGCAAAAGTGTGTCTTCTCAACCCATGATGTTCATTCTTTTTGTGAAAAAACTAAACTTGAGAACCTAAATACCTCAACTTTTATTCTGCACATATCGCATCCTGGTGAAAATTCCCTACTCAGAGCCCTCTGCCCTAGGACAAGTTCCCTGCTTGCCCTAAGATCACCCCTTTCCAATGGGAGATTAACACTCATCTGGAGCATGTAAAATACTGGTCCTCAATTAACACTCCTACCATCTTAATTTCGACACTCAACACTCCAAGAATGTAAACAACACTTTAGGTTTCCAATTTCATCACACTATAATATGTTCCCAAAATTCCAATATAAATCATCCCATAATTTATCTTCACTCATAAAAAAAAAATAACTCAACGCTGTAAAAGACTAGAGAGAAATGTTTACAATTATTTTATCACCCACGACATCACAATAACACTGCTTTTTAAATATCACATGCCCAACTAAACTATTATCGATGCACCAAAATTTACTGTGCTCAAACAATAAACCAAATTTTTCAATAAACCAAATTTTTCCGATACATTAAAATTTACTGGCCTGGGAAGTTGCTAAAATACCAGACATGACAGCACAAAAAAACATAAATGAAAGCATTTTCAACTCCCCTCTCTTTTTTTCTTTCTTTTTTTTCTGAATTCGTACCTGAGTAACTAATACATTTTAATTTTGAAAGCTGAACGACGACACAGCCAAAATCAGAGGGAAAAAAACTTGCTCTTTTTCTTTTCGTTTCTTATGCTCAGCTCGAAGTTTAGGTACCCTGCGTGGGATGTTATATATCAATACAAAAAAGATGTGAACTAAAACATTACCTTCGAGCTGGCGTTCCCTTTTTTCTTCTTTTTCTTTTCACCATAGTTTACAGTCCAGGCACAACCACAGTCTTGTTAGTATTATCTTTTCTTCCTCAAAGTTCCCTTCCTTAAACGGTTAATGGCCGAGGTAACCATTTCCGAAACTTCGGGATGAGATGGAACCTTTTTTATTTATTCATACTTTTTTTTTCTCTTTTTTTTCTCTTCCCTCCCTCGGCCTTTGAAGCAGGCCTCCTTTTCGGAGTAGCAGCCGAGTTGGGAGCGGTAGAGGCTGGGCCCACTCTTCCAGGGGTTTCCATAAGGGAGAAGGCATGTCCTCCTTCAGCCAAGAATTTTCCATTGACGACAATGTCCCAGCCTGCCGCCATTTGTTCTTCAGGACGAGGTTCCCGGCTGGCGGAATGCCGCTTTAACTGCATTCTACATCGTCAAAAAAACTTTTCAACAGCCAGCCCAGATCCAGAGTGTCCCCTTGTGGTGGACTGGTGGTCAGCAAAATGCTGCCATGGAAAAAACTCTTTTTTCTCTGTGGTTCTCTCCCGCCAAAAGGCGAGGAGAAAAAAACTCCGCCGTCCCTCTTTCTCTGACGTCCAGCAACAAGACAAGAGCAAAAAGTGACTCTCTACGGATAAAACTCAGGGGGTGCTTGAAAACCACTGACCCCTCTCATTGGTCGAAACTTCAGCCTAGCAACTCACTACTCTCCAACGGAATCTTCACTCCCACGCCTCGAGTGACCTCTGACCTTCACACGTGCAGAGCAGGCCCATCTTGACCCTGAGGTTCTAAAAATAGATTTCTGCTGCTGAATTTCCTACCCCAAAAGACGAAAAGATGTTACTTTTGTGCGACTTTGAAACAGGAACGCAAAAAATGGCGGATTCTTGCTTTGCAGAAAATCACTAGTTTTAATTTTCTTTTCTCTCGTTCCGTGATGTTAAAGTAAAATTAATTTTGATTCTCTGAGCTGCACACCTACTCGCCTTTTCCTATCGCGATAAAAGAACAGATAAAATAATTATTTTCAAAACCCCAAAGTCAGTTAAATCAAATATTATTCTTTTTTTTTTTTTTTTTCTTTTTCACCAACATGAAATTTTGCTTTCCTGGTTGTGATTAAGACAAGCGAATTTTGCGCACGAATTCCCCTGCCTTTCAACCAGGAATTTTCTTCTAACGTATGTCATGGAAGAAAATTTTTGCATTAATTAATCTCCGATAAACCAACAGAAAGATTGATCAGGTCTCTCTGAAATTCACCAGAGGTTAAAATTTTCGCCATGACAAATACATTCCCCCTGCGAAAAAGACGAGCAAAGCGAGTCGAAACATAAAATAAAAAATCTCAGAAAATTCGCTCCTACCTACTACTCAACACACACGTGCTCCGACCATGTCAACAAACCGATGAATGTAAACAAACCTGCAGCGCCACCTACCTCCGGTGAGCCTACTTCCGTTCCAACATGGCTACCACTGAACTAGGAAAACAAATGTTCCGAAGCGAAGCTACTTATCACCTGACCTTAATTACAGAGGTGAAAGAATTTTTTCAAGCCAAAAAATTTTCACGGAACGAAGGAAAAAAAAAATTCTGCACCGGCTCAAATACTAACCTTTTAACTACACTGAGAAAATTAAATTAAAAGAAATTTAACTGATTATTAAATTCCTAACTCACTGGCTATTACTACAGTAATACTAATCCTACCCAACACTGAACCTACACTTCACTCCAATAGTAAACAACCTAACTTAAAATAACTACCAGTGCACCTGGGCACTAAATTAACCAGCGTGAGGAGAGAAGAGAAGTTACGCCTCTTACAATTTTTGCATTATGCTTTCACCAATTTGACATCACCAACAACAGGCATTTTCGAATGACAACATGACTTTACAATACACTTTCTTCTCTTAGTTCAACAGAATATGATAAATTGCCTGAATGCAACACATTAAAATTACACTTAATTCAACACTCGGACTGTAGAGGTAAAAAAAAATTTTTGCAACACATGAAAAATACACCTAGAAGTTCAATATTTGGAAAAGTGTGAAATTGCATATATATATGTGACACACTGCAAACTATTAATTAGCACTAGTTATATTCGAAATACCAAATTATACATTATGCAGGTACGCTTGAGAAATTATTTGTGTGAAAACTCATGTAGGTAAACACCCAAAAAAAAAATTGTATGTGTGTCAAGCACAAAATTACTGAAATTACTCATATATCACTGAAAATATTACACCAACACAAAAAAAATCTTTTTATGTGTGTCAAGCCCTAACTGGCTTTTATGTTAAGCCCAAAATTATTCAATTATTACAAACACTGCTACTGAAATATTATAATACTTATACACAGAAATTCAGCTAAAATCAAAAAATATGCACTTTCGCTACTTTGGTCACTGAGAGAGAGAGACTACCAGAACTTATCACTACGAGAAAATAATTCACATATGAAACCATACTCAAGATTTTTTCGTAACTACTGTGCAGTACAGGTTGAATTCCATGACAAGGCATGTATCCTATGGTCACGGCACCAAATGTTTTGGTGGAAAAAAAATAATTTAATTTAATTTATTTTGAGACTATTGAATTGGTCGTTATTTATTAAAAGGCGTTATATTTATGCTGGTATTAAAATTTAAAATATGGAAATTATAGAAAATTTAAATTTGGGAGATGGGTGGATGCATTTCGAAACAAAAATATTTTCTAAGTACTAGAAAAGGCCCTGAACATCCTAAACAACAATGCATCTGAAAATTTACATTCCACAAGAAGTTATTGGAAAGTTTGCGTTGTTTGTGTTCAAGCAGAGTTGAGTCACCTGAAAGTGCAAAAATAAGTGAATATTGTTGCATGCGTATGAAAATGTGTCACTATAAGACATATGATAAAATGTACTCGTTCAATAACAACTTGTGGAGGCGGTGAAAGTCAATTTAAAAAGGTTAGGACAAAAATTGCAGTTATGAAATACCTTAGAAAACCAGGATTCGGATCGATAGCCTTAGTCAAGCTAAGGGGAGTACATGGGACCAAGTCATGGAAGACAACAGCACACAAAAACTTTCCACACTGCACTCATTTTGAACTTTTTTTTGAAAGGCTACTGCCTGTATTTATTATTTTTCTTTAAAAACTTAATGAGTTAATTTAGAGGACAAACAGATGGTATTTCCTTTTTTTCTTGTTTGCTTAAACACAGCAGTATAAAACAGAATCTCCATTTACTTTCTATTTCTATTTGGCCACTGGCCTTATGAACAGCACAACTTTACATATGTCAACACAGTTAGTTTGAACACTAGGCTTTTAATTTATGCCTTCAAAATCATACTATGATTCGCATGGTTTACACAAGAAAAAGATACTGGATTATTTTTAATTCCACAAGGTGGACAAGTTCTGTTCTTTTGAAACGTACTCTCTTCTCTCTCACCCAGTTAGCTCAATGACCAATTTACAACTTTACACTTATTGATTTAAATTTAAACAATCTTAGCAAACTCCGCAATCTCCCAGACCAGATTCAAAGACTTCAATTAAATTTACAGTTATTTTAAGAGCCACAAATTATACTTTAACAAATCTACTATCAGCAAGTAAACAAACCAAGTAAATTATCCTCAAAACAGAATTTACACTGAGCACAAGCATTAATTAACATTACATAGCCTATAGAACTATCCTGAATGAACCTACTTCACTTATAAAGAAACCTCACTAACTAATCTTAAAAATTATCACTATTCATAACATCAACATAATTCAGAAATTCAAACAATCTTCTTGCACTAGCTTGCTCATAAAAATCACCTCACTCTGCACTTCACATAATAGCTCAAGATACTTAATAACTCTACACTGTAAACAAAAGCTCAAAATACCAATTAACTAAATTTCCAAACTAAATATCAAGTTCACTAACACCAACAACCAGAATTTAGAATTTACATCCCTAGCACTACAGCAAATCATAAACAAATAAATTTAGATACTTTAAATCACCAAACAAACTTAAATTTAACACCTGCAGTGAATTACTGAAGTAGCGGTGAGGCAAAATACTCTCAGTTCAGACACTACCCTGGGTTTTGAGAACCAACACAGGAAGAAAATACCAAGTCAGGCTGAAGGCGTGAAATTGGGTCGTGAATCCACTTTCAGCCTATGCAAAGGGAAAGGAAAAAATCCTCAAGTGTGACACATCATCATCAGGCACAGAATTTCCTCTAACATGATCTCACCACATTTCTTGAAGCAACGCTCGACCGACCCTCGCTGGCAGTACATATTTCCGTGAGCAGCGAAACTACTGGGGGTTTGAAGACAAGTTTTCCCCCAAAAACCACGTCTTCAAGGATCTCCCCTTTTCGAACCAATGCATGATCTCACCTTGATCAACCACGCCTGCAAGAGCCTGTCGTACTTCAACCCTAAATACTCCAGGCACATCTGGCCCAGAACTAACACAACTATATCCCAGGAAAAATTCACTTATCTCTCTATATCCCAAGAAATCCTAAGTCACAATATCCACATATATCCCAGGAAAATTCACCTCTCTCTATATATCCCAAGAAATCCTAAATCACAATATCCACATGTATCCCAGGAAAAATCACTTATCTCTATATCCACATATGTCCCAGGAAAATTCACTTATCTCTATATCCACATATGTCCCAGGAAAATTCACTTATCTCTATATCCACATATGTCCCAGGAAAATTCACTTATCTCTATATCCACATATATCCCAGGAAAAATCACTAGCAAGGAAATTCCTCTGCACCATGGCAATGCGCAGGTCCACTTCAGACAATAACACTGACCATTTACATAACCCACTAAATATTTTCACCTTATTGAAAATTAAAATTACATTTAGACTTTTAACCTTATAGTAAAAACAAGAAAATTTAGGCCAAAGAAAAGAACAATTAATACTGGAACTGGTGAGCAAAAGTGTGTCTTCTCAACCCATGATGTTCATTCTTTTGTGAAAAAACTAAACTTGAGAACCTAAATACCTCAACTTTTATTCTGCACATATCGCATCCTGGTGAAAATTCCCTACTCAGAGCTCCTCTGCCCTAGGACAAGTTCCCTGCTTGCCCTAAGATCACCCCTTTCCAATGGGAGATTAACACTCATCTGGAGCATGTAAAATACTGGTCCTCAATTAACACTCCTACCATCTTAATTTCGACACTCAACACTCCAAGAATGTAAACAACACTTTAGGTTTCCAATTTCATCACACTATAATATGTTCCCAAAATTCCAATATAAATCATCCCATAATTTATCTTCACTCATAAAAAAAAATAACTCAACGCTGTAAAAGACTAGAGAGAAATGTTTACAATTATTTTATCACCCACGACATCACAATAACACTGCTTTTTAAATATCACATGCCCAACTAAACTATTATCGATGCACCAAAATTTACTGTGCTCAAACAATAAACCAAATTTTTCAATAAACCAAATTTTTCCGATACATTAAAATTTACTGGCCTGGGAAGTTGCTAAAATACCAGACATGACAGCACAAAAAAAAAACATAAATGAAAGCATTTTCAACTCCCCTCTCTTTTTTTTTCTTTCTTTTTTTTCTGAATTCGTACCTGAGTAACTAATACATTTTAATTTTGAAAGCTGAACGACGACACAGCCAAAATCAGAGGGAAAAAAAAACTTGCTCTTTTTCTTTTCGTTTCTTATGCTCAGCTCGAAGTTTAGGTACCCTGCGTGGGATGTTATATATCAATACAAAAAAGATGTGAACTAAAACATTACCTTCGAGCTGGCGTTCCCTTTTTTTTTTCTTCTTTTTCTTTTCACCATAGTTTACAGTCCAGGCACAACCACAGTCTTGTTAGTATTATCTTTTCTTCCTCAAAGTTCCCTTCCTTAAACGGTTAATGGCCGAGGTAACCATTTCCGAAACTTCGGGATGAGATGGAACCTTTTTTATTTATTCATACTTTTTTTTCTCTTTTTTTTCTCTTCCTCCCTCGGCCTTTGAAGCAGGCCTCCTTTTCGGAGTAGCAGCCGAGTTGGGAGCGGTAGAGGCTGGGCCCACTCTTCCAGGGGTTTCCATAAGGGAGAAGGCATGTCCTCCTTCAGCCAAGAATTTTCCATTGACGACAATGTCCCAGCCTGCCGCCATTTGTTCTTCAGGACGAGGTTCCCGGCTGGCGGAATGCCGCTTTAACTGCATTCTACATCGTCAAAAAAACTTTTCAACAGCCAGCCCAGATCCAGAGTGTCCCCTTGTGGTGGACTGGTGGTCAGCAAAATGCTGCCATGGAAAAAACTCTTTTTTTTCTCTGTGGTTCTCTCCCCGCCAAAAGGCGAGGAGGAAAAAACTCCGCCGTCCCTCTTTTCTCTGACGTCCAGCAACAAGACAAGAGCAAAAAGTGACTCTCTACGGATAAAACTCAGGGGGTGCTTGAAAACCGCTGACCCCTCTCATTGGTCGAAACTTCAGCCTAGCAACTCACTACTCTCCAACGGAATCTTCACTCCCACGCCTCGAGTGACCTCTGACCTTCACACGTGCAGAGCAGGCCCATCTTGACCCTGAGGTTCTAAAAATAGATTTCTGCTGCTGAATTTCCTACCCCAAAAGACGAAAAGATGTTACTTTTGTGCGACTTTGGAAACAGGAACGCAAAAATGGCGGATTCTTGCTTTGCAGAAAATCACTAGTTTTAATTTTCTTTTTCTCTCGTTCCGTGATGTTAAAGTAAAATTAATTTTGATTCTCTGAGCTGCACACCTACTCGCCTTTTCCTATCGCGATAAAAGAACAGATAAAATAATTATTTTCAAAACCCCAAAGTCAGTTAAATCAAATATTATTCTTTTTTTTTTTTTTCTTTCACCAACATGAAATTTTGCTTTCCTGGTTGTGATTAAGACAAGCGAATTTTGCGCACGAATTCCCCTGCCTTTCAACCAGAATTTTCTTCTAACGTATGTCATGGAAGAAAATTTTTGCATTAATTAATCTCCGATAAACCAACAGAAAGATTGATCAGGTCTCTCTGAAATTCACCAGAGGTTAAAATTTTCGCCATGACAGTTGCAAGGACGACGTTTCATGACTCTTTAGAGCATCAAGAAAACCGTTACCACGGACATGAACAGTGTTCCGGTAAATGAATTCAAAAAGTGTTTAACACATCTAGTGGAGTGATCAAACTGGTGTATCGATAAGAAGGGGGACTACTTTGAAGAACCACAACCACAGTTGGACTCAGTGCATTAAACTTTCCTCGTAACAGCAGCTGTCCTGGAACTTTATTCTCAGATGGTAATACACTCAGCAACACGGCGTGGCATCGAGTTAAAAAGTCCGCGGATAGTCTCCTGAGGTATCCCTGACTATGCGTAGTTGTCCTTTGCCAAAATTCGTCGATATTGCGCTGGGGTCGGGCAGAGGCGGTAAGTCATTCGCAAATGATGTATCACGTATTCTCAGTTATTGTGATGTCCGAAAATCCTGTTGGCCAGATCAGCACTTGGAAACCTTGTCTGTTGGTGTTGACAGTGCGCGGGAGGGATTTATCCTTTACGCTGGAATATTAATATACAAAATATTGTAAATAAAATTTCAAGAGTATTGGGTTCAATTACGAGAATTTCAAATTATTTAAGAGTTAAAATATTAAAAATGTTGTATTACAGTCTGATTTATCTATGTTGGACTTATTATTTATTAGTATGGGGTCAAACTACTAATTTATATAAATTAAAATCGTTAAAAAATTGGATGGTCCAGATTTTAAATAATTTTAAGGGAATTAATTTGAATATAGGGGTGCGGATTAACATCCATGGATTTTTAGATATTGAGAAATTATAGCAATACAGATTATTAGGATTTATATATAAAAAATAAAGGAGAATAGGTACCAACATTTAATTCATCTGAACAGTGTGGGTCAGGACTATCGAACTAGAAATAAAGGTACATTTTTTTACCAATGCCTAACACTTTAACCCAACAGAGACTCATTGATTACCAGGGATTAGTGTTATGAAATAATATACCTTGTCAACTAACACATATCAATAATTATGATTATTCTCGAAAGCAACTAAAATATTCGTTAATAAATTAAAATATAAAATTTAATAGTAGAAAATTAGTAATCAGACCATATATGCGTAAATTTTATATTTGCAGGATGTTTGGCTTGACTACGCGCTTTAGGGAAATTGGAATTCACTCAGGCTGTATATACACAGTCGAGTTACATTACTGTGACAACCTCCTACCTTTGACGTCAACAGCGCATAGCCAATGAAAGAAGGCACGTGTCGTGAGCTGGCTTGGAGGGCCAATAAGGTGTGCTGTTGGCATTCTGAAAACATATCACTCGTTGCTGTCATGGTTAAAAGGAGCAATTTTTCAGATTTGCAAAAAGGAGTGATTATCGGCTTTCGGGACATAGGTGACAGTATTTCTGAAACAGGGCAGTTTGTGAACTGTTCGTGTGCTGCTGTGGTTAAATTGTATCGTGTTTAGAGAAATGGCACCATTGCGAATAAGCGACGAGGAAACTGCGGAGCACCACGTGCCATTGATGTGAGAGGTGAACGTCGGCTTCGAAGGTGCGTGAGGGCCCATCGACACGTTACAGTGGAGCAACTCACAGGCCTAATGAGCCAGGGGGCTACGAAATGTGTCTAAAACGCTAGTTCAGCAAACCCTGCTGCGTATGGGGCTCCGATGCAGACGGATGGTCACTGCGCCTATGCTAACGAATGTGCATCGGCAGAAAAGGCTTACATTTGCAGGGCAGTATCGGAATTGGACCTTTGCTGATTGGCAAAGGATTGCCTTCTCCGAGGGTCACGTTTTCTGCTTTATCGAACGGATGGACGTTGGCGTATCAGGCGAGAAACATCGGAGAACAAACACTCTTCAACCATAGCTGGAATGACACAAGCTGAAGAGGGCAGCGTTATGGTCTGCGCAATGTTTTCTTGGCATTCCCTGAGTCCACTCATATAAGGCACTATGGACCGAATTCGTTATGAATCCATCCTTGTAGACCACATACACCCATACATGCTAATTGCCTTCCCTGTGGCGGATGGGATCTTCCAGAACGACAATGCGACGTGTCACACAGCTAGAAATATCCGAGAGTGGTTGGAAGAGCACGATGAAGACTTCAAAGTACCTTCCTGGTTCCCTAATTCTCCAGACTTAAACCCAATTGAGCATCTGTGGGACCACCTCGATTGTGTTGTTCGCTCTACGGATCCTCCACCACGCACCCTCCAGCAGCTGCCAGATGCACTACAGTTAGCATGGCGCCCTATACCTGTGAACACCTTCCAGCACGTTATTGAGTCACTTCCATGCCGTCTAGCTGCTGTCCGCTCTGCCCTCGACGGTTACACTTGATATTAGCTGGTGGTCACAATAATGTGACTCGACCGTGTATATACCCTATTACTCAATATCCTATTCTGTGGTTACCCTGTACATAAGTACACATATGGGCTTTCTTCTTAATATTATATGTTATAAAATTATTATTGAAATGTAATATAATCTAACGTAGCCTCATATCAAAAAATAGATTAAATTAAATGAACTGTTCATCAGGGATCCACGGAGATGCAACAATAGAACGGGTTGCAGGACTCTATCGACATATCGTCATGCTGTCATCGTATCCACTAAACGCACGAACGGTGAACGGAATGTTGAAACTGATAATAACCTAAACCATGACCAGAGCTTCAGAAGCTGCATTAAGCTCACGGATGACAGCCGGATCAATCTGGTGACCAGTTTGTCTTCATATTCTCAATCAGCGATTCTTCGAGCTGAGACAAATGCAAAAATGTGGGTAAAAATATTTGACCTAAACCACGGTCAAACATTTTTCTTGTGAGAGTATGGTGTAATTTAATTTTTTTTCAGTTACATATTTGTTTTTTCATTTGCGAGAATGCACTGCAAATGCAAAAAATATGTAACTGAAAAAGAAATAGTTTGTTTTCTAAAGCAGCAGGATAGTTAAAGGAAGAAGAATTCACACCAACATTTTGCTGCACCTGCATGTGCTCCCAGCGTGACATATGAGTAAGTCATCTGAGCGAAATAGTCAAAATTACAAAAGTTGCTATAAGCGACTTGTCGGCGCGCTAATGTCTGTTGACTGTAAAACAAAGAAATGCCGAATCCCATTGTTCACCCGCTGATGTAAACTGGAACACCTCACGAACGACAACCAATGTATTCAGCCCTACTTGCAAGCACTTATGAGTTTGTTATCCTGCGAATGGGGAGGCGTTCACTTCCTTATAGATTAGCAGCTAGAAAATACAGCTTTCTTTTTGTTCCTTAATTCTCTCCTTGTTGAAAAAGTACAAACCATAAATTAAGTAAAAATACAAGACGGCCATTTTTTTCAAAATATATATTTGGGTAAATTTTGGGTTGCTCCACTCGGCGTTAAGTTTAATCAGTTTTATGAACACAGAGGGGTTAAAATGCTTTTGAGTATAGCCTTACTTAATCAAGTCCTCGTTGAAACAAAGGACTTGATTCAGCAAGGCTATACTCAAAAGCATTGTTCTTATCTCACAGACAAATGGCATCAACTTACTCGGTCGAGAACAAGACGACATGGCTGCGCATCCAATGAAGTTCGTCGGGACATTAAAATAATCTAGGGTACCAGATACGTGAAAAATGTGATCAACGCAACTGTGAAATGAAAGAATTGCAATGGAAAATAGTGGAAGTGTGTTGTGCTGCCGGACCTGCGCGTGGGAAGCTTCCTGGTGCCTCGTCGCAAAATGCGGCAGTCATTCCAGCACGTTTCGGAGTTCGACAGAGGACGAATAGTGTCTTATCGCGACAGAGGTTTATCGTACCGATACATCGGCGCTCGTGTGGGACGACATCCAGCCACAGTGAGGCGAGTATGGATTCGGTGGGTGCAGGAGGGACAGACGGACCGACGTGAGCGATTGCAGCGGCCGCGGCAATCGCTCACGGCGGGCATGGATGGCTCGCACCGCTACATCACGAACGCAGCGCCACATCACCGCCACAACACGAATGTTGTGCGGCGGGCATTGACGGCTCGCACCGCCACTTCACGAACGTTAGCTACGGAATTAGGGTGTGTTGCGCAACAACCTGTGTCAGCACGTACCATTCGACGTCGTCTGCGGGATCGGGGACTTGTCGCACGGCGCCCATTGCTCTAAGTACCATTGACGTTACACCACCGGCGAGTGCGGTGGCAGTGGGCCGTTGAACGCCACACCTGGACTACGGAATGGCAAGACCTTGTCTTCTCCGACTAATCCCACTTCTGCTTGCAACACCACGATGGTCGGATCCGCGTGTGGCGGCATCGCGGCGAGAGACTGTATGACGCCTGCATTATGCATCGCCCTACCGGTCCGTCGCCTGGCGTTATGGTTTGGGGCGCAATTGGATATGACACCCGCACCCCTCTGGTACGCATCGTTGGCACACTCAACAGCCACCGCTACATCTCCGACGTTTTGGAGCCTGTAGTCCTCCCATACCTGCAGGACCTGCCAGCGGCCACGTTTCAACAGGACAATTCGCGCCCGCACGTGGCACGCATCGTGCAAGAATTCTTCATGGCCCACCAGGTGTCACTGCTGCCGTGGCCCGCCTGTTCTTCCGATATGTCGCCCATCGAGCACGTCTGGTTGCTGATCGGCAACCGAGTGGCGCGGCAAGCACCACCCCCGGCTACGCCTGATGAACTGTGGCAACGTGTGGAAGCAGCCCGGACTGACATACATTTACAGCCCCTTTCGTTCGATGCCGTGGCGTGTAGCGGCCATTATTGCCAGCCATGGGGGCCACAAGAACTATTGATGTCTGCGTGTTCCGCAAGTCGCACGGGCCTGTAAGCTCAATTGTTTCATCTTTGTATCTATTGTTATGTGTCCAGTAAATCTGGCTTTGCTATCTCGTGTCTTTCTTGGTGTTGCATTTTGGGTGGCGAGCAGTGTAGTTTCAACAACTACAAGCGCACTCAAAGAGTAAGAACATAATGAGAGATGAAAACAACAAAACTGGAGTTTTTTTAGCAACCACGGATACTAGAAATTATGTTAAACTACTGTAGCATTTCTTCCTTGATTCGGGGTTTAACGACTGTCCCTAATTTATAGTAACTAATTTCATTTTAGTCATCTGTCCCTAATTTATAGTAACTAATTTCAGTGTATTCCTAATTTAGAGCCACTAATTTCTTTCTAACTTATAGCCACATTTTCAGCCAGAGTTGTAAGGCGGATGTACAACACTTGCTTCTTTCGGGCCCATCTTGGATGACTAGTCAGAAACCCACGCTTCTAGACCACTAGGTTACCGGAGATGAAAACAACAGAACTGGAGTTTGTTTAGTAGCATCCCGTCCCACAACCTGCCACTCACTAAACCTTTCCAAACTCGAATTCTGACCATGATTAAGACAAACTGGTATCTTATTTTTTCAATCGATTTCAAATAAGCCACATCGGTGGGTCAGTGGTCTGAGCGTTGGCTTCTGACCATCCGTCCGAGATGGGTCCGGGTTTGAATTCCGGTGAGGCACATGAATGTCGTGTTTGTCTTACGGCAATAGCTCCCTCCCTTAATTGGAACCAGTGGCCCTAAATTTGGGACGGGAGACTACTTATATAGCCCATTGAGTTGCTCACGGTGGTCGTTAAACTTCAAAATAAAAACAAAACTCAAGTAAAGTCCTACTTGCGATTATTAATGATCATAGATGTTTCCGTGCAATACCAGAGTATTTACTTTATAAATAACTTTGGCAGGGGGAAAGTATAAGCTGTTGGAAAGTAATCGACAGTTGTATCAAACAACACAAAACAGACAGTAGTTTTGGCGCGAAAGATTCGAAAGTGATGCAAGATATGGCATCAGTGCTATTGGTCTCTCCATTATGAATCACGTATAACTGGACATAACTACGATATACCAAATTGTGTTCCATCTAGGCAATGACAGATGCTTGTGAAAATGTAAGGAGAAATTTATTGCATCATTCAAGGTAGAGTTATCAGCAAAGAGCAAGAAAACAAGGCCGTCAACATTTTCCTCAGAGAAAGTAATCACAAGACCATATGAAAAAGCAACAAAAGGAATCGTAAAATAGCCGAAATTTAGCAAAATGCCTTGGCAAAAGAATCAAAACAAGCAAACGCAATTTGAACGGAATATAAATTTTCAAATTTTGTACTATTATATTAAACCTGTGCTGCCCCGGTGGCGTTGGGGTCTAAAGCGCTGGCTTCTGACCATTCTTCCGAGATGGGATCGGGGTTTGAATCCTGGTGAATCATGGATGTTATTTTGTCTTAAGGGCGTTTGCTGGTTCTTCCCCTTCGCTAAAAGAGTGGTCAAAAATTAGGGACGGGCGAGTTGCTGATGGGACCATCGAATTACTCACGGAGCTCGTTAAATACACACATACACACACAAAACTGTCTTCGTTCCACTGAAAATTTGCTCGCATTCACAGCTCTGATATTGAGTCAGGCAGTATTATACATGTCACATTTTTTTTGTGCTTTTTCTTGTTCAAGATTCGTTCGATTCTTGTGTTGAAATATTCTCATCGCAAAAAAAAAAAAAAAAAAAAAAAAAGCAAAGCACTCCCAAAACGTCGTTCGATCCTGATGAAATTCCCCATGCAAGTAAGTCAGGGACGAATATGCAAATTATTTAACAATAACGGCCAATGACGAAAGAGTGGCCGCCACAGTGCATGGGAATCGCGTATCGAGGAAGGTATATCAAGAGCAAGTCTCACACGCAGGGACAATTGTGACAGACGATTGCGATTGCATTAACCTCCACGGACTGTGAAGATGCCTCCAAATCGGATCCGTGCACAATGCTAGCAGTTCAGCGAGTTTGAGAGGGGATGTATAATTGGTTTGATAAAGGCCAATTATACGTCCCCTCTCAAACTCGCTGATTTGTATCACCAAGCATTTAGCGACACGGTAATCTAAAAATTTTGGGCGCTAATGAGTCGAAGAGGGAAGAACACTGAGGCACGTGGGGAGAGGACGGCCGATAGCAACGACAAAACGCGGAAATCGAACAATTGTGAGAACCGCAAGAACAGCACCAAATTCTTCACTCTCAATCACCCATGGCCATGTTGTATTTTCTACAGGTTCGTTGCCGGACAACTTTTGAAAGTTCGTTGCCGGACAACTTTTGAAAGTTCGTTGCCGGACAACTTTTGAAAGTTCGTTGCCGGACAACTTTTGAAAGTTCGTTACCGGACAACTTTTGAAAATTCGTTGCCGGACAACTTGCGGCACGGAGATTACATTCGAGGAGGCCACTCCATCGCCTACCCCTGTCCAGCGAGCATCGCCGGTACTGGTTGCAGTAATGTCAGGCCCGATCAACGTGGCATAGTGCCCAGTGTTGTCGTGTTATCTTCAGTGATGAGAGAGGGTTTTCACTTAGCGTCGATGACCAGCGCATACGTGTCTAGAGACAAGCAGACCAGCGGTCGGATCCTGCCTTTACCGTAGAACGGCACGTGGCTTGCAGACCGGGTGTGACTGTCTGGGGTGCCATTTTCTACGATAGCCGGACACCCTTAGTAGCCCTGCGTATCACCCTAACGGCTCAACGGTATGTCGGCGACATTCCACGATTTGTTGTCTTGTCTTTCCTGTCGCAGCATCACAGAGCAATATTTCCACATTATAATGCCAGGCCACACACGGCGCGGACCTCCCAGGCTTGCCTCCGTAATGTCGACATCCTTCCATGGCCAGCCTGATCGCTCAACTTCTCACCGCTCGAACATATTTGGAACATGATAGGACCTCAATGGAATGATTCCCATACCGGAACGTCAGCGAAATGGCCCGCATCTTTGGCACCATCTGGCATGCTATACCTCCGGACAGTATCCGTTGACTGTATGCGTTTATGCCACGGCGGGTAACGGCTTGTATCCGAGCCATAGGTGGAGTTACATTGTACTGATTTGTTCCACTCGCATAGCTATATTATACAAATAAAGGGCCCATCTTCTCTAAAATTGCAATGATTTCCTTTCCTCCATATATGTACACTGAAGAGCAATTGAATTAGAAATACCTGTCTAGTAGCGTGTAGCACCACCTTTCGCCCTGATGACGGCGGCGATTCGTCTCGGCATAGACTCGACAAGACACCGGAAGCGTTGAGAAGCCATACGGATCCACGACCCCTGAACAAGCTCCCACAGTTCACGAAGATTTCATGGAGGGGGGTCATGTCTCTCGATGGCATCACAGATGTGCTCGATGGGATTAAGGTCAGGGGACCTAGCTGGCCAAGCAAGCGAGGTCACATCGGTGGAGTGTTCATCCAACCATTCGGATACAATTCGGGAGCGATGGCCCGGTGCATTGTCTTGTTGCAGGATGAGGTCCCCAGTGGGATGTTGAAGACGCACAAACGGGAGCAAATGGCCTTTGTGGATATCCCGGTGATGTTGACCTGTGAGGGATGATGTCACACGTACCAGGTGTCCCATTTCATTCCACGTAAACAGTCCCTAACGAGAATGCCACCCCCACCCGCTTGAAGAGTACCCTGCTGGCAAGAAGGATCCATCGCTTCATGTGGTTTGCGCCGTACTCGTATCCTGCAATCCGCATGTAACAACGTGAATCTCGACTCATCAGTCCAAGCAACATTTTCCCACATGTCTAGGGTCCAGTGGCGATGTTCCCGCGCCCATGCTAATCTTTACACCCTGTGATGTGCGGTCAGCAGCGGTACCTTTGTGGGACGATGGCTTTTGTACCCTATAGCGAGGAAATGGTTCTGGATGGTGTGCCTGCTTACACGTTTTTGTGCACCAGCGTTAAATTGCCGAGTGATTTCTTGCACTGTGGCCCGTCTATCCGTTGTTACAATGCGAGCTAGTCGACGATAACCCCGCTCATCCACACGCTGTTGTCCACGGGAGTTGGCCCTTGCAGGGATGGTTTTACCGGATTCGATGTACTCACGGGGCACCCGTGACACAGTGGCTCGTGAAAATCCCAGTACCTGCACGACTTCCGAGATGGAGTAACCCATTCGTCGGGCGCCGACAATTTTCCCACGATCAAATGCGCTTAGATCTTTCGTCTTACCCATACTGCGGCCGACTGTTACTGTTTTCCGGCGCATCACTCCTTATATTGTCGGATCGCTGCAAACGTTATGTCGTTTCCGTTTACAGGGCCGCCCACAGTGTCACATTTGCATAACGCCAGCTGTCTCTAATTCAATTGATCTTCAGCGTATATTGCACATAGGGATCTTCTTCGCGATTGGATGATTCCTTCTGGGTGCTTCCTTTCTTTTTTTTTTTTTTTTGCAAGGAGTGCACCATTAAATTTTCATCACAACATTTATATGACTACTAGCAGTCTCAGGAATGAATACAGCAAGAAAGGCAATACATGGAACTCCCAACAACTTGCTTTATCGCGTTTCGTGTTGCTGAATTCCAGCTTGCTCCTAATTACAATTCCTCCCTGAACACGAAAGCAGTATTGTTGTCTTATGCGCAATACCACTCTTGCAGATACAACTTATTCGGTGTACAGCTCCTCAAAATAATATGCGTCAAAACACAATTAGGAAATTATCGTACCACCACCATCACCATATAATCTTTTACTCTTGACATGGCTTTTATTTTCCTTTTGACCAATTGTCAGTTGTTGGGAAAACCTGAAAAGAAATTCGTGGAAGTGATGCGCCATTTCAAAAGTAAAATTTGACTGAGAAGTAACATAATTAGCATAAGAATGGAAACTCAAAGAGGAAGGTTAAATTAGAGCTATACGTCGCAATGTATATTTTAAAGCACTGTTTTTAAAGCCACATTCTGAGAGTGATAAAAAACAAAACAAGGAAGCTGACACTGAATTTTCGGGTGTAATGAGCTCGTCTTTTGAGTTTGTTCTGACGCGAATTAAATTTATCAAAGCTATTTGAAGTCAGTGGAACATTTATAAAAACAGTAGCATCTGACCGAAGAAAGACGTTTTTAATCTCGCAGATAATGCTGTAAACGGCATCGTGAATTTAATCAATTTGGCTGCTGGCTTGTGCTTTAAGTAAAAAATTCAATTATACTAGAAGCATTTCGAAGCGAAAACGCTCTCCAACAAAGAAATAATTTTTTAAATCGGACGGCTAGACGTAGAGGTATCGACAAATATAAGATATATATCTACGCTCCCCCCCCCCCCGGCAAGAAAGCATGCCTTATTTTAAGAAGAAAGTATTCTCAAAAACGTGAGAATAGAAGAAAGTATTCTCAAAAACGTGAGAATAGAAGAAAGTATTCTCAAAAACGTGAGAATAGAAGAAAGTATTCTCAAAAGGTTTCAAGAATACATGCAAGAAGCAATTCAGTCGAGTTTTCAGAAGCTCAGATTTTGCTGCAATTACATCAGAAGCAGAAACTAACACTTATGCCCCTGGTGACCAAACCATTCTATACCAAATATTATAAATCATATGAAAAACATTGCCCATCAGGACCTGTATGCGATACAGGAAGAATTTTCTAATCGGAGTTTTAGAAGCAGAAATATCGGGGAAAACGCAATTTACCTTAACTCCCCAAGCGAAAAGTCTTTGAATTACCTAAAATTTTTGAAAAAAACATGTCGTACCGGAAACTCTATCCAATAAAGAAGGAACTTTTCAAATCGGACTATTAGAAGCAGATATATTGACAAAATAAAGAAATACATCTAATCTACGCCCTGGCGGAGAAATCCTGCAATATTTTCAGAAGAAAATATTCAGAAAAGTTTCATCCACGTGAGTGGTATCGGGCCACAAACGATGTTTTTCAAACGAGATTTTAGAAGCTCAGATTTTGTGGCAAATACATCGGAAGCGGAAATTAAAACTTACGCACCCTGGTGGCCACACCATTGCTTACCAAAAATTAGGAATTATATGCAAAAGATTTTCAATCAGGACCTGTATCCGCCACAGAAAACAAAATTTGAAATAGGAGTTTTAGAAGTAGAGATATCGGCGAAAATGCACTTTAATTTTACGCCCCCTTGAGGAACATTTATGCGTACCTTGGAAAAGTGACTATACCTAACAACCTCTTCGACGGAAATGGAATCGAAAGCTAAAATATTTGTTTCAATCTGATGCTGAGAATTATATACACTGAGTGGCCACTTTATTATGACCACCACCTCAGTACTTCGTTGGGCCACCTTTTGCCTTTAATGCTGCGTCGATTCTTCGTGGCATGGACTCCACGACATGTTGATAGGTGGTTTGTGGAATCTGAGACCATGCTTGATGAATAGCACTTTCCAGAAGTGTGAGATTGCAGGGTTGTGGATCCAGCTGTCTGATGGCTCGTTGAATTTCGTCCCACAAATTCTCAATGGGGTTGAGATCTGGAGATTGTGGGGGCCACCTAAGCAAAGTAAACTGAAACCAATCCTGTACAATACGAGGACTATGGCAGGACGCATTATCTTGTTGAAAGTAGCCATCGCCATTGGGATAAACCATCCACATGACAGGATGCAATTGGTCCGCAACGATGTTTAGATATGATGTGCCAATCAGACGTTGATCAACACGAATTAAAGGGCCCAAAGGATGCTAGGAAAACCTTCTTCAAACCATAACGTTGCCTCCACCAGCTTGAATGTTGTAGCAAAGCATTTGGGGTCCATGCATTCGTGCTGTTTCCGCCAAATTCTCAATCGGCCATCGGCATGGTGCAACTGAAAACGTGATTCATCGGACCACATAAGTTGTTTCCAACTATCAACTGTCCAATCCTTGTGCTCCTGCGCGAACTGGAGACGTTTTCTTTTGTTAACTGCAGACAGCAAAGGTGTTCGAACAGGCCTTCGGCTGCCATATGCCATCCGATGCAGTTTACGGCGAACAGTGCGTGCAGAGATCATTTGAGGGGATCCTTGATTAAGATGGTCTGTAATTTGCTGCACTGTTGCCCTTCTGTTACCAGTCTGGACACTCTCCGTTCCGCCCGAGCAATCGCTAGTCGATGACGACCACACGTTGCACGTAGAGACCCAGTTTTTTGGCTGACAGTCCAGTCTTTAAACAATTTAACAACAGCTGCTCTGGAACATTTCACGAATGCGGCGGTTTCGGTGATAGTTAATCCGTGGCTCCGAGCTTCTACAATCATCCCACGTTGAAAGTCCGTCAAATCGCATTTTTTACCCATCTCGTCACTCAAAAATCACTTCTACTACTGTCGCAAGCACTGAGCTTTCCCTTTCTATACTAGCCTAGCCCTCTCGCGGCAACAGCGTGCAGCCATAGCTCATTTGCCTAAAGCTGTCAGGTGGTCATAATAAAGTGGCCACTCAGTGTATATGGAATGAAATGTATTTTGAAAGCGATATATTTGCACTTATGCCCTCTAACGGCGAAACTGTAATCGTAAAAAAATAAAACTGAAATAAAGGATCATCATTTGTATATTTCAAGCTTCTCAATGTAAAAAGAATTTTCAAATCTGACTAATGGTTGCAGAGATATCGTGTCCACAGATGGACGGACAAACCGATAACATAAGAACGATCTTTTTTCTATAAAAGACGTAATTTTTAGCTTTTATTCCCAAGATAGTTGAAAATATCCGAAGAGTGAGCGGAAGTCTAAATTGCGTAAAGTAATGTGCCCACATCTTCCTCCATAGGAAGATCGATATAACCTTCCTGTCAAAATTAGAAGATATTTGTCTCTGTACGACAAAGAAAAAAATAACTCAGTGGATGGACGAATTTCTTTTTTTAATAAGGAAACTGTTGTTACTTTGAAACATCTTTTCCACCAACATCACGAAAAAAAAAGTTATGTACACTTTCTCTGGACTTTCAGACGTAAACTGAAATGAATTGTTTATTTTATAACTTTTCAGGGAAGGATTTGATTTTTACATTCACTTAGAAACATAAGGAGTCGAGCTTTAAAGAGGCTGAGACCACTGTTGCTGATGCACACTATTTAACGGTTTTGCCTTTTGGGGTAATTTTTTATTTGTGTTGTTGTTGGCTTTCTGGTATCAATCCATTATGTTCGAAGCGCTTTATTAAAACATTAAAAATATATTCATCCGTTGTGAGAAAATATCTAGAATTCAGGGTTCTAAATATTAAGGGTTTCTTCGAAATTACGAGTTATTACGAAAGTAATATATCCCATTTTTAATACAGGCGTTATAGTGTTGAATTTAAAACAATAAAATCCGAAATGAATACATGCATAAGAGAGATATATACGGTGTGTTCCGACTCGAATTATAAGTCGCTCATTAGATGAAATGAGAACATTGTTACTTATTGGAAAGAAAAGGTGATATGAGCGTTTTGTGAAATATTTGTACAAACGGAAAGTGATTACGAAAAATAAATATTTTACGTAGATTTCATTTTTATGGTAGGTATAAATACACTGGCGTGCAAAAATTAAGGACGACACGGTTATTCGAATGTAACGTCGTGCAGAAGTGCTCCACATTGACTCAAATCATACCTTAAGATCCCCAAGATGTAAGAATATGGGACAAGTGAGCAACACCGTCCAAACGAGGAATCCAAAGGATACAAAGGCACTTTATTGAAAGGTAGCTTCGAGCACAACTAAACAGAAGACAGAAACGTCTATGTGACAGGCGGCTGCCAAACAAAATCCAGTCTTTAGTAGGTTATATGATCACCCCTGACTGCGTTGCAGGATTTATAACGTCTGTCCATGCTGAGAACAAGGTTGTCAAGGAGCTGTTGAGGCATCGCGGCCCATTCCTCTTGTAGCGCCAATCGCAGCTGCGGAATCGTAGCTGGCTGCTGGTGACGTGCTGGCAAGCGTCTCCCGAGAAGGCCCACACGTGTTCGATTGGATTTAGGTCCGGGAACCTTGCGGGCCAATCCATGCGTTGAATATCTTCACTCTCCAACAGCTCTGCGATAGCCACTGTACGATGAGGTGTAGCGTTGTCGTCCATGAAGAGGAACTCAGGACCCACAGCACCTCTAAACAGACGAACGTCAGGCAGGAGAACCTCGGTACAATAGCGGACACTAGTGACTGAACCTCCTTGGAAGATGTGAAGGTCAGTACGGCTACCAAGCATGATACCGCCCCAAATGAGAACTCCGCCACCTCCAAACCGGTCCCTTTCGATGACGTTGGAGGTGTGATTGCGTGTTCCCTGCTCTCTCCAGATGTGCATACGTCCAGAATCGCTCGTCAGACTAAATCGGCTCTCATCCGTAACATGAACTCGACTAAATTGCTGATGTGTCCAGTTCTTGTGTTCCTGGCACCACAGAAACTGCCGTCTCCGATGAGCAGGCGTTAATATACCACCTTTGTGCAGCCTCCTGGCCACGGTAAAACACGATAACGGAAATCCAGTTGTCTGTTGCATATGCCTTGCGATTTCTCCCGATGTCTGCCGTCTGTCTCTTCTCGCCTGTAGGGCAATATACCGGTTGTCCTCCCCCGTGGTTGCTCGTGGACGACCACTGCTAAACTCTCGGACAGCTGTTTTTGTCGTTTGAAATGCTCTCCAAGCTCTGAGCGATCTTGAACTCCTCGGCCACACTAGTCATACTTCGACCTTCTTCCAACTTCCCAATGACGCGACCTGGGGTAAAATCATCCAGATGTCGTCTGCTGGATTGCCTGTTCGCCATATCACACGGTGGCTGCAACTCGACATCGTTAAAACCGATATAGACCGTGCAATAGCTTTCACCACCCGTGTGCTTTATACCCTTCCGACCCCCCCCGTCATGCTTAATATATGCGCATGCCATACCGTACTGGACCCTAGTCTATCTCCTGAGTGGTCTTTCGGTCCGTTCTGTCTGCTCGTTACGCTGTTATGCTAATTTCTAATCTTCGTCCATAATTTTTGCACACCAGTGTATATGATTTCAATAAATGTTTTTTCCTCTTTCTTTTTTTCTAATGTGTGTGTGCGTGGGTGTTTATAATAGCTATGGTGAAACTGGATGGCTTATTTTGCTCAAAGTACCACCAGCGTGATATTAAGCACTGTAAAAACTTTTCTGAAATTCAGGAGTCACATTCCCTGATTTCTTTCACGTATTAACTAAGCATATTTCCGATACAACTTTTCCAGCAAAATGACGGAAAGAAACCTGAATTTTACGCATTTTTCGTACGCCAGGAAAATTCTGAATTTTCAATAACCTTTCAGCAATTCCTTTCGTATATTAACGGAAAAGCTCTGTTCTCACTTTTTCTGTTTCCATACTGTAACGTACCAGGAGATGTGACGTACCTGCCAGAAGGACGCACACGACATAAAGGCAGATAGGAATCAGAATAAAAAAACGTCCGCGTAGCTTAATTGGTAGAGTGACTTATTCCGGAATGAGGGGATCCGGGTTCGAATATTGGCGTGGACAGAAATGACGCAGAAATTTACTTCGTTATAATGGCGCCCGAACTATCCGGATGACCCGACCGTTCAAAATCTCGCATTAGTGTGATGTTATTTCCACACCGCGAGATAGGAAAAATAAGAGAATCCCTTCTCCAGCACTTCGAAAAAAAAATAATAAGGGGGAGATGATGTAACGTACCAGGAGATGTGACGTACCTGCCAGAAGGACGCACACGACATAAAGGCAGATAGGAATCAGAATAAAATACGTCCGCGTAGCTCAATTGGTAGAGTGACTTATTCCGTAATGAGGGGATCCGGGTTCGAGCCCCGGCGCGGATAAAAATGACGAAGAAATTTACTTCGTTATAATACGACGAAAAAATTCCGGCAATAGTAGCGATGCGCGGGAATATTTGAGGTTTTATTAACCGTTAAATTTCAATCGTCTGTCGAAGGAACTGATTTCAAATTTCTGTAGTGAGATTGGATATTGTGGATAGCATATCGCATGAAATTTTGATATTGTGGCACAGGATATTTCTTTCTCTCTCCCACATGTTGTGCATCTGCTATTATACACGGTGTTTTAAAATGAATTGAACGATAACAACACATTCCACCTGAAATATAACATTACCAGCTATCGAATCACCGGTGAAATACATTGGAACACATCCTAAAGTTCATTTCTCAACATACCCAGTAGTTCATAATTCTACCGCCAGGTTGCAGGCGGACTAGTTGGGAAAATGGCTGCCAGTGGTGAGGAGAAAGCATTTTTTGTCTTACTATTTCATGCGAGTAGATCAGTGGTGAGTGTGCAACGTCAGTTTTGTACACGATTTCATGAAGAACCACCAGCAAAGAACTCTATTCGAAGGTGGTATGATCAATTCCAGCAAACAGGCTGTCTTTGTAAGGATAATCACATTCGCACTGTGAGCAGCAGAAGTTGCACATGCAATCAAGAACATGAAGCGGGGAAAAGCTCCAGGAGAAGATGGAATTACTGTAGACATCATACAAGAAGCAAGTGGAGAAATCGAAACAGTACTCGCCCAAATTTTCACTCGATGCCTTATTGAAGGGAAAATCCTGAGGAGTGGAACAACGCTACAATGATCTTGCTACATAAAAAAGGTGACATTGAGGATCTCAGGAACTACAGACCTATCAGCCTCCTATCAGTGGTTTATAAAATCTTCACTAAAGTTCTTTCACACCGCTTGAAGGTAACACTGGACATGGCTCAACCGAGAGAACAAGCTGGATTCAGGAGTGGCTACAGCACAATAGATCATATCCACGTACTGAGAGAACTAATTGAAAGAGCGAGGGAATATGAACTTCCATTGTGCATGGCTTTTATCGATTATGAAAAAGCCTTTGATTCGGTGAAACCATCAGCAGTTGCAATGGCTCTGAAATCCTGCGGTATTGAAGATGCATACATTAATATTATTAATAACATCTATGAAAATGCAAGTGCAAAGATTGTGCTATTTGAAAATACAACACACATAAAAATTGGAAAAGGAGTGAGACAAGGTGACACCATATCTCCGAAGCTCTTTAATGCCACATTGTAAAATGTCTTTCAATCACTGAACTGGGAAAACAAAGAGATAAAGATTAATGGAGATTATCTAACCCACCTTCGTTTTGCTGATGACATAGTCATTTTTGCAACTACCCCATCAGAGCTACAGAGTATGATCCAGGAACTTGCTGACAGGAGTAAAGTAGTGGGATTAAAAATGAACTTTCAGAAGACAAAAGCGATGTACAATGCTTTTACAAGAAATGAAGATTTATCGATTGATGGAGAAAAAATCTGGAGATAACAGACACGTACGTTTATCTTGGACAGCAGATATCAAGTGAGGGTCACATTGATGAAGAAATTAATCGGCGTACAAAACTTGCCTGGAGAGCTTTTGGAAGAAACAGCATAATTTTCAAGAGCAATATGCCATTATGTCTTAAAAGAAAAGTGTTTGATCAATGCATCCTTCCAGTGCTTACGTATGGTGTAGAGACGTGGACCTTAGCTAAAAGAGACATACAAAGGCTGCAGACAACTCAAAGTAGCATGGAGAGGTGCATGCTTGGTGTAACCAGGAGAGATAAGAAGAGGAACACGTGGATCCGAAAAATGACAAGAGTGGAAGACATCATGATCAGAGTTAAATCCCTGAAATGGCAATGGGCTGGACATACTGCCAGAAGGACAGATCATCGATGGACAGCCGAAATTTTAGACTGGATTCCAAGGGACAGGAAAAGACCCAGAAGAAGACCACATGGAAGATGGGTGGATGAAATTCGAAAGTATGCGGGAGTGACATGGAGGAGACTGGCACAAGACAGACCGTTGTGGAGGAAACTTGGGGAGACCTTCGTCCAGCAGTGGATTGATAATGGTTGACAATGATGATGATGATGATGATATATATACTGAAGTGCCAGAAAAACTGGTGCACTAGTCTAATACTTGGTAAGTCCCCCAGGGGAGCACATGACTGCAGAAATACGACGGGCCATGGACTCCACTAGCAGCTGGAAATATGCTTTAGGCAATGCACACCATACTTCCTGCAGAGCGTTCCACAATTCGGGTGTATTCCGAGGTCTCAGATTCCTATGTTCGATAGCGCGTTGCATGGCATCACAAATGTGTTCTATCACGTTCAGATCTGGGAACTTGATTGGGAATGGAAACACCCCAAACTCAGATGAATGCTCATCTAACCATAATGTGGCGTCCCGACACTTGCGTGGAGGTGCATTGTCGTGTTGGAACAGGCCCAACCCATCAGCATGAATGCAGGACATGAACGGGAGTGCCTAGACCGAAAGGATGCGCACATAGCGTTGGCTGGTCACAGACGTTTGTGGACATGCCAGGGTTCCCAGTGAAGTCCAGCTGAACACCCCCATACCATTACGAACCCCCAACAGCCGGTTCAGTTCCCTGTTGACAGTCGGGATCCATGGATTCATGGGGTTTACGCCACACATGAATCCTTCCATCTGCCCGATACAGTAGGAAACACGACTCGTCAGACCAGGCTGTTTGTTTCCAGTAATTAAGTGTCCACTGGCGGTGTTTCCCTGCCCAAGCGAGGCGCATAGGTCTGTGTCGAGAACCCATCAAGTGGACTCGAGTTGGGGGTCGGCTCCCAAAGCTCATATCGTTTAGGGTACGTTGCACAGTCCAGACGCTGATGCTTGTTGAGCGTCTAGAATTAAATTCCGTTGATACCTGCGACAGTGTTTCACGCCTATCGCGTTAAACGATTCTTGACAGCCGACGATGGTCACGTTCACTCAATGTCTTTTTACGGCCACACTGGTATTGTAGGTTAGAGGTTTTGCCAGAATTCTCGTAGTCACGGTACACCCTTGCAATAGTCGTCCGTGAAAATCCGAACTTCATTTCTACCTCCGAAATACTATGGCCCATCTCACGAGCGCCAACTACGACACCGCGTTGAAAATCGCTTAAATCGTTATTACTTGCAATTTTCATGCCAAAAACAGCTCTGACAGCTGGCAAGGATGTTTATCGCTTTATATACGTATTGGCGAGCTCAACCGAGTACGCGCGTAGGTGACGTTGCTATGTAGTTTGCATAAGCTCGTCTGTACCAGTTTTTCTGGCACTGCAGTGTATGCAGAAATTAACAAGATGCGAATATCATTGTGTGATTCTTGAAAGAAGTGGAATGCCTAAATGAATTTCCCGATCATCGTTCTTGAGGATGGAGAAAATTAGCATTGCTACTATGCATCCAAGTATTTGTAATGATACACTGAAAGTGAAATCAGGGAAACAATAAGCTCGAAATTCCATTAACAGAAGCTTAAATTCAGCTTAAAGTAACTCTCAGTTCATGTCTGTTAAGTAATCAAGAAAAGGTGTTTTAAAGTTCACTGAACGAACGATAGTTCGTGCAAAGTGTTTACCTTATTTGGCTTAAGTGCAGCCGCGTTTTAATTTATAACATCGTGAGATGTCTCTTTAGCTATTTTTCCCAATCACCTTAAAGACTTTGGAAGTTCTAAACCCTAAAATGAATGCCAGCACTGTTATCTAATCTGCTAATCACGATATTAACTAAGTTCACAGGAATTAAAAACTTTGAGAAACAAAATAAATAGGAAAACATTCACGTTGTCCCATTGTAAAGAGCATTTATTTTAAGAATCTTAGAAAACGTCTTAAACAGGTTGACGCTTATGAATGTGCAACCCGATAAAATTAATCATATTCCATTTTCCGTACATTAAACGTAATTATCTAAGCAATTAACCACTGAGAACGAGGATGAACACCAGAAACATTTCCGCACGGTAAAAGGAAAGAATAAAAAGGACCAAAATATTTCCTTCATTAGTACGATGGGCATTCCATGTTGCCTTTCAAAGGCAGTTAATGAACAGCTATCTTTTCAAAGGACTGAGCTTGATGTATATTGTGGTCGCACTAAGCGTATAATTGAGTTTCGAAGCACATATTTCAAACTGCAGTGCAGTTATATTGATGAAAATAGCTAAGCGTTACGCATTAAATTATCTTCGCCTTAGTATTTAGAAGGCAGGCTATTTTAAAACCGTAAATCTTCTCTTAATGCTAATTTAGATGATAAAAATATGATTCTTCACTTTTTATTTGTTTTACATCTTCTTTACTTCCGCGATGTAGAAATGGATACTAAACACCGCGAATAACTGATTTAAGGCAAGAGAAATATTATTCGTTATGATTTCTTTTTAGTCACAGTAAAAAACAAACGAAAACCAGCAGTCACCGAAAAGTCGATTCAAATGCTGCAACAGCGATGTTTTATTTCTCTGTTAAATACCGTGCTTCACCCTAAATAAAGAATATCAAAAATATAATGGAAATACTGCTCTATCTAAGAAGTAAAAGACAGAAAAAAAGACTGATAACCACAGAAAATAAAGACCAATCCGGAAACAGACCGACTGCAGTCTGTTCACAGAGAAGGCAATGAAAGCAGAGATGACATTTGGGAAAAATTTGGATATCTGCCAAAGTCTCGATAAAATGTAGTTCGATCAGGATAAAAAACTAGAAGCTTTTCCCGCGTGTACTTTCGTAGTGCTTACTTAGCATGAGCAATTTTCCAAGCGGAAAAAAATAAAATCGAATGCAAACTTTCTCAACTTATATCTCAGAAAGCTTACGAGCTTATGAAACTGTAAACTTTACGATGTTCTGAGGACCAAGATTAAAAATCTTTTATTATCATGGCCCTAAATTTCCTTATTACTGTGTCACGATAAAACATCATCAAATATTTTTTATCATGACCCAGTAATAAAAAATTCACTGTAATTAAAACTTCCGTGTTCTAAATACTTATAGCTTATCAGATTCTTTACTTATCTTTCCTACAAGTCCGGCTTTTGTAGTAGTTAATATAAGACGCTTCATATGAATAAACACCATTAGGTTGAGAGAAGAAACAAATTTTGAAAGCAGATTAATGTAGCAAAGACATTTGAAAATCTCGGCATACAAAATGAGATTAAAAACCTTTTGCATTCAAAGTTTAATTTTTTATAGATTAACGATCCTAGTGAAATTTTTGTTGAGAGGAGGTGCTCTTTCCTAATTTAGAGCCACTTGTTTTAAGGAAGATGCACATCCTGATCCGAATGCACAAATATGCATCTGTCTCTTTCCTAGGATTCAAACTCAGATCCCGTAAGACAAGCATCCAGAGCAAGTGGACAAAACTGCCAAGCTATGCAGTGTTTAAATTCGGTTTATTAACACACATACCGGTCATTGATTTAGAAAATTTTATTTAGTATCAGGTTGGACTTTGCAGCTTGAAATACAGTGCATACGCCATTTGGTGTAGATTTCATAAGGTGATACAGTGCACCTACGTCTACAGCATACTAGACGCTCACCAAACAGTCCTTTAACTGGTTTAGATTTGATGGAAGCGAACTTTGTTCCCGGATCTGTTCTTTTTCCTTTTTTTTTGACGTATCTAATACACTATCAACCAACAAGTGATTGGACACCTGTGAGGGCAAAGGAAAACGAAGTTTATTCACCTTCAATAGTTGGTGGAGCCTCCACGAGTGGCGATTACAGCTGTGACCCTCCGGGGCATACTCTCAACCAGGCGTTGTACGACGGCTAGCGGTATTTTCTTCCACTCAGCTTGGAGAAGACAGGTCAGTTCCTTCACCGATTTCGGACGGTGGGGACACCCCTTAAGTCGACGCTCCAACTCGTCCCAGAGGTGCTCGATAGGGTTGAGGTCCGGGCTCTGCGCAGGCCAGTCTATTCGATTAACCCCATTGTCACCATACCAAGCCATGGTGGACCTCGAAACATGACAAGTGGCATTGTCATCCTGAAAGAAACATGGGTCCATCCCGTAAAACTGCCACAACGTAGGAAGCGCATGGTCACCCAAAATGGTGCACTAGTTCTCGGCGTTGAGTCCACTAGGTATTGCGACCAAGGGTCCCGTGGCATACCAGGAGAAACACCCCCATATCATAATTCCACCGCCGCCGAACTTCACAGTTGGCACAATACATTCCGGCAGGAGACGTTCTCCAGGCAGACGCCAAATCCAGACTTTGCCATCCGAACGGTAGAGGGTGAACCTAGATTAGTCGCTCCAGAGAACCTGTTTCCACTGTTGAGCGGTCCACTGTCGACGTTCTTTTGTACCACGTTCGCCGAGCAGCACTATTGGACTTGGTGATCAGAGGTTTGTGGGGGCAGCACGTCCACGATAACCGAGCAGATGTGCTTCCTTACTGATGGTATTCATCGAAATAACACTCCCGGAGGCCTGTTGAAACTCCTCGCGGATGTGGCCCATCGATTTGATGCGGTTCTTCCGAATTTCTCGGGCCAGCACCCGTCGGTCTCTAACTCCAAGTTTTGTGGGTCTGCCGGGTCTGGACACATTCCGACAGTCACCTCTCATCTTCCACTTGCCAATCACATAAGCCACTGTCGATTTTGGGTACTTCAAATAGCTGGATATGTCACGCATGGTTCGGCTATTTCTGTGATACCCAACGATTACGCCTTTCTCGAAATCAGAGAGCTCCGAACTGCATGGCATTTTGCCTGCGACTGGTTGCGTTGTTGTTTCTCACACGATATTTAACGGCTGCTGCCGTGACGTGTATCAGGACCGCAGATATCGTCGATTGCAGGGGTGTCCAATTACTTGTTGGTCGATAGTGTATATTCATAATGGGGTTCAGATTCCAGATTTGTGGTAGTCAGGAAAGTTGGTGGAAGTCGCTGTAATGCTCGCTGAACCACTGATCAACACATCATACGCGATGTCATAGTCGTCCAGAAAATAGCCGTCACCTGCTGGGTAAAAAATCAACATTGCAGGATGGAACTGATCAGAAATAACGTTGCTTTGCTCTTTGGAGGACAGGTAGCAAAAACAGTGGACCCGCCGGGTACCAACAGAACGGTTCCTCTGTTATTCCCATTCTCTTTCCACCAACAACAGGGGACCAGTGTGACGTATACTCTAATTTAACTTACCTTTTCATTGGGTTGGCCAAAAAGTAATTGCGTTTTTTTCCTGTGTAAATGAAAGGCGAATTTTTAATGGGAAACAAACATTTTAGTCAACAACATATTGTCCAATTTGCTTGATGACCTTTTGCCATTTCGCAGGTAAGTTCATGATCCGTGCTCAAAAATGTTTTTTTTTCGGCAAAAAACAGTTGAAAGAACGACTTTATAGCCTCCTCAGCAATAAAGATTTTACCATTCAAGGCGTTTTGCAACGAACGAAAAAAATGGTAGTCTGATGGTGTCAGGTCTGGCGAATATGTTGAATGTGATAACACATCCCATCCAAGCTGCAAAAATTTTTGACGAGTGGCCAAATTTGTATGCGGTCTTGCGTTATCATGTTGAAACTCAACACCTTTGCGATTCACAAATTCTAGACGGTTCTGTTTGACTGCATCACTAATTTATTCAGCTGACGACAGTATACCTCCGAATTATTGGTTTGGTTCCTTGGAAGCAATTCAAAATGCACAATACCTTGGAAGTCCCACCAGACTGACACAATAACCTTCCTGTGGTGCATATCTGCTTCTGAAGAGTTTTGAGCAGGTTCATCACGCTTGCTCCACGATCTTTTTCGTTCGACGTTGTTGTAGAAGATCCATGTTTCATCCCCTGTTATCATACACTTCAAAAATGGATCGTTTTATTCCCGTTTCTAGAGCGAATCGCAGATGTCAACGCACTTAGTGAGATGCATTTCATTGAGCTCATGAGGTTTTCAATATAATTTATTTAAGAAAATAAGCTGGTACATCATTATTGTTCGTGCTCATCAAAAACATAAAAATACACACGACATTTACAATGATATGTACACATGAAAGAGGGTAAAGCCACCCAGATTAAAATAATGCTGGCCATGGCAGTGTTTGAAGATGTTGGAAACATTGTCTGGAGACCCGAGCGATGTTTACATGGGCGTTATCTGGCTGGAAAATGGGGTGCTGTAAGCCATTCAGGAACAGTCACCCAATGGGCTGCAGAACATTGCTCACATGTCGTGCAGCTTTCAGTCTGCCCGTGATGTGGACAAGAAGCGACCGCTGTCGTGCGCCATATCACCCCCATACCATACCTGCCTAACGGGCAGTGTGGCGATCGCGAACGAAACCGGGATCCATCCGCTCACCAGGGTGTCGCCAGATACGGATCCGTCCATCGTCAGCACCCAAACAGAAACGGGATCCATCACTGAAGACCACAGTGATCCATTCGTGACCCCAGTTCGCACGACCACGGCACCAAGCCAGGCGAGCGCTGCGACTGCTGGCAATCAATGGCAGTCGACGTAACGGTTGCCTATTGCCCAGGTTTGCCACATGTAACCTTTTGTTTACAGTTCGGGTTGTTATGGCGACGTTCATGGCCAATGACACAGCACGTCGGATACCGGCTGCAGTGCTTTCCGTTGACGAACGAGTGTGTTGAACAATCCTCAGGTCTAGGCATTGCGACGGCTGTCGGACTGCAACACTGCCGCTCCGACGCACGCGCGAACCTTCCTGTAACCATTGGTGGCAACAGCGTCCAACAGTTCGTGCATCCCGTTGCACATTCGCAGCGATACGACGTGTAGACCAGCCCGCTTCACACAGACCTACAATTCTTCCTCTCTGAAACGAATTCAAAAACGCATCCAAATGGCGATAAACCTGCAATGCATCCAAATAGCGATAAACCTGCCGACGGCGTGTACCCGGCATTTTCGGCCTTCGCTGAACAGTTTCCTAGCACACACAACAAATCTGAAACGTCGGCGATAACTCCACCAGCGACCACACATTACCATCCCTGTTGCTTCTGGCACCTTTACCTCACGAACGTATGACTTCAACATCTTCGGTTTAACATCATTTGCATATATCGAGTGGGAACCCCCGCCCTGCGATTTGCATATTTGTAGCACATCTCCTTCTGAGTGGGGCGATTTCTATGTCGAGCAGTGTACCTACAATTTTTATTATCTGCCAGTTTTAAACGCTACAATCTCATGCAAAATGACAGGGTTGTATGCAAATTAACGAACACGAAAACGCCGAACCTTTGCAACCAAGCTGGAAGAGCATGGCTCTCATTATCTTCTTCGTGATTCGTTGGAGGAAGTAAGATCACTTCTTCATACATACATACATACATACATATCACTAAGCTGTTCTCTGAGATTCAAAGGTTAGCTCCAAAAAGAAATACAAACTTCCAGATATTTTTACTTATTGTTGTCGTATCAAACTTCTCCATTTACAGCGATCTTGACATACAACTTGTGCTTCACTGATATCCATTACACGCCGTACACCAGATCTTTTATACTTCATACTCACATCGTTTTCTCATGCAGACACTCCTGAATCTGATCCACCCATGTCTTCCTTGGCCTTCCTCTGCATTTCCTTCCTGCCACTTGGGCTAAAAAGGTTTTCTTAGTAAGCACTTCATCACTCATTCTTTCAAAATGGCCAAAACACCGAAGCATTTTGGTCTCCACCTTGCTAAAAACATTTTGCTTCACATCCCACAACTACAATACATCTTCATTCCTCACACAATCAGATCGTATCTTGCCACAAACCCCACGTAAGTAACGCATTTCTCCAGCACACAAACGACTCCTATGTTTCTTCTGCAGTACCCAGGTTTCACTGCCATACATCAGAGTACGAACAATTACAGTTTCATACACAGCCATGCGGGACTCTCTAGAGAACCCATCATTCCTGTGAAAACCTCCCAGAGCAGCTAAAGAAGAATTCACTCACCTACTGATTTCACCATCCAATTTGTTCTCTCTATCAAACAGGCTTCCTAAATACACAAACTCACTCACCTGGACAATTACAGTGCCATTTATACTTACATAACATTTAGTACTACACGTTCCTCTCTCAAACACCATAACTTTGGTTTTTCCCTTAATTATACTCAGTTTGAATTTCCTGCAAACTTCGTGCATCCGAGTCAACATACTCTGCAACTCAGTTTTGCTCTCTGGTAACAGGACAGTGTCATCAGCATACAGCAATCTGCAAACAAGGATATCACCGAGACATAAACCACTATTATCTATTTTGGCATCACGCATGCCTTCGTCCATAAATATATGAAACAGCCATGGTGACATTACACAACCTTGTCTAACTCCTGCGCCAATAGAAAACCATTTTGATAAAACACCATTCACTCGTACATAAGCTCTACTACCCGCATACATGGCTTTTACACTATTAAGTAGATTCCCAGTAACACCATATCACTTCTTCATACTTGCGATAAATTCGCAATTTCATTTTTTAAACTGAATAGTACTAAATGTCAGGAAGATGACGACAAATATTCACGAAGCTACCATTACGACAGCTAATTCTCATTCTTCTGTTCTCAAAAAAATCAACCTGATGTACATAGCTTGTTCCAAAACAACTTATAATATTTTTATAAAAAGTGCAACACTGCGTTTGACCTTGGCACGAGTCTCCGAACGGTAATCGATGTAGTAACCATAGCAACCGGCCACACTTGTTTTTCACGTATGCGTCGTCGGTAGTGCGCAGTTTAATAGGCGTTGCTTCGTGAACGCGTAACAAGTGTTTTCGTGCTGTGATGTTTCGAAAAAATGGACATGAAAGAGGAACAAAAATGAGACATTAAATTTTTTTGACGACTTAGAAATCGGTCGGAGAGACTTTCCCTTTTATGCAAGAGGCTTGTAATGATGAATATTTAGGAAAATCAACAATCTATAGATGGCACAAAAATTTATGAATTGTTGTGGGTCGGCGGTTTTAATCGCGCACGGAGGAAGACCTTGAACGCATGTTACAGAGGTAAACATCAATACAATAGGTGATATTATACTGAAAGACAGACATCAATCACTTAGAGATACGGAAGATATGGTTCACATTTCAAAATCATTAATTCACAGAATTTTAAGCTAGTATTTGGGCATGAAATGATTTTGTTCAACTTGAGTTCCCCATTTCTTTTCATGTGCGGCTCAATGGCCAGTTTTGTCGTTTCTCATTTGGAGGAAATGAAAATTAAGTTGATACCCCAACCTGCATATATTCCAGACTTTTCACCAAGTGACTTCTGGTTGTTGGTTGTTCCCCATTCTAAAAAAAAAAAAAAGACATTAGAGGGACGACAATTTGAGACTGATCAAGAGCTTATTACAGATGCGCAGAGGTTTTTCAACTGCATTTCATAAGACGTATTCTAGAAGACATTGAAAAAGTGGGAGGAACGTTGGGACACCTGTATTCTATGCAATGGACCAATGGACAGTATTTCGAAAAAGATGATCACTTACTTGATAATTAAGGTGAGCACATGTTTTCATAAAAACATTATCAGTTGTTTTGGGACAACCCTTGTACTTAACTGAAATCAAAGGCTACAATTTTTTAATTTCTTTAGTATTTTCCTGTTCGCGAACTAGGGGTATGGAAGCAATATCTCGAAGTTGGTGGTGTCAGCCAGTTCAGGCTTTTCTTATAACCAAATAGAGGAATATAGAAACTAATTGTTCAAATGCTTTTCTCTTCACTTTGGAAGAAAACCGCAAATATTGTCTACCGAAGTGTGCTAACATGAAATTCTATCAACATGAATTAACATAAAAATGCGCATTGAAACATTAATTTTTTAATGAAATTACTTTTAAATGATATGATTGATTTCAGAAAAATTACCTCTTAATCTAAAATTCGAGCCTTTCAAAAAACTTTTCAAAAAACAAAATCCAGAGCAACGTCGGGCAGTTCTTGTATCTTAGAATTGTACTCTATTAGATTACTAGTTACTTGGTTAAAGACTTATTATGGTAAGCAACCTACTTTGTGTTTATTTGTTGTAATTTTTGATGCGAAATCATGGCATTTTATGCTACAAACTGTACACAAGTTGTTTTTTTTCCAAATGAATGTCAATTTTCTCCCATGCTTAATATTCGTAACAGCAAATGTCATTGGTACTTCCCTGAGTGTATGCCAAATTTCCTCCAAAGAAACGCGCTTGACTACAAAAAAGTAAGAAATGGGGTCATGCTTAGAGTGATTTTTTCTATCTTCTGCACTATATCCATTGTATCTACCATGATAATTTTTTATTTTGTTGTCATCGTTTTTCATTAAAATATTTGGAATATAAGTTCTTTTATTCAGAATGTGGCATAAACTAAAGTTACGGTACCAGAGGAGAAAGAAGTAACTGACATGATGTGCTCCTTCTGTCAAGCTGTAACGAATCTCTAAAATAAGTTGCTATTCTTACATTCGCTAGAATGAAAAACACAATTCTGAAAACACTGAATAGCGGGCGCTGCATTCATGCACTAAGCCTGTCTACTTCCGAAACATCTCTCAAGCTGTTTTCTAACAATTCTCACAGAAGTACGTAAACTCTGTCGTTCGAACACTTGCCAAAGTATTTAGGGACCGTTGCGTTAAAGAAGTTGACGCTTTTGGAAATAATCAGCTCTGGTGACACAAACATGGATCCATCATTATGTACCGGAGATCAAACGTCCGAATTCGGAGCGGAAATATCCAAGGTCACCAATTAAAAAAACGAAAAGGTCAAAAGTCGACCAGCAGCTGAAAATGTGTTGCTTATTGTTTTTCGGAATGCACAAGGGCAAATTCTGGTACATTAACAGGGACACGAGCTCAAAAGTGATCAATGCTCGCTACTCTTAGGCATTACGGGACAATCTGAAGCGTGCAGTTCTAAGCAAACACCCAACACTGCTTTCCTCACGGATCTCGCCGTTGAAGGACAATGCTCATTTTACTTATTACACTGTTGAAACCGTGCCACAAATGAAACTTCAGTTATTGGAATATATTCCCTGTAGTCCTGAACTCGCCCTTTTGGACTAAAATATGTTTGAACCACTCAAAGGTACCACAAGAGACCGTCGATTTACCACGGGCCAACAAGTAAAGGAAATGATGCATGCGTAGCTCATATTTCTGTAAAAAGAATCGTACAATGCTGCACCAAGAGCGTTCAAAAGCAAAGGAACTATGCTGATAAATGTTGTCCTTGAATGTTTTCAATTGTTGTTGTAATAGACACTATGTGGAACCTGAGTTTCAGTTCGAACTTGGACACCAAGTTCGAACTGAAACCAGGGATTTATTAGCCTAAATCAGAACATGATCAGCATTTCTTTGGATGTTATGACTAAAGCAATGCTTGCAGGCATCCATTCTACAAGATGCCAATATGTCCGTACCACAATTTTCCTACATTCCTCTTGCAAAACTTCAGTTAGAGCTGCCGATGAGAAAAGTTTTATCAGACGAGTCGGAATTCGTCTTTCCAGCTCGTTCCATAGATGTTCTATTAGATTTTGACTAGAATTTTGGGTCGACCAAACCAATACCTGAGCATTCTGCTACACAAGCCGCACCTGGGAAGACCTTACAGTTTGGCTAGGCCCTCAATCTTGCTGAAGATGGCAGCAATCTGTGCTGAAGATTACTGCCATCTTCATAGACATTCTTAACAATTCCGCTGTGCTTACGCACAGCGGAATGAGCAACTTTATTTTCGGCCACAGGCACGAAACGTTGACAGTAAATTATAGCAAATAGAATACGTACCTAATCAAGTAAATAATCCCTGTCGTGTTGGATACATTTGAGCTATCGGTCAGGGAGCTGCCGAATGCCACTGCAGAAAAAGAAGGGCTGTTTCGACTTGAAAAAGTCATCAATACTTGTGTGGACCTTCTCGACAGAAGTGAAGTGCGTATCGCTCAGGTGATGTTACAGGAAGTAAAAGAGGTGATAATCTGACGGGCGAAGTCTGGAGAATACTCTGGGTGGGACAAAATCTCCCATCCCAGGTCGGTGATTATGTTTAAAGAGTCGTTTTTGCGGTGTGAGGACGCGCGTTATCCTGAAGCAACAGGACCGACCTTCTGCCCTGGTCAGTGTATGGCCTTTTTGCCTCCATTGCGTCACTCACGCGAATGAGTTGCTTGACAATAACGCTCAGTATTGACCGTTTCACCAGGTTTGAGCAACTCATAGTGTACAACTACGTGCTGATCACACCATATGCAAAGCAACAACTTCCTGGCATGGATATTCGGTTTGGCGGTAGGCTGACCTGGATACACCCACGATTTGCGCAGCTTAGGATTATCGTAGAGGATCCACTTCTCATCACAGGTCAAAATCTTGTGGAAGAAATCGATTTTCTTAAATCTGGAGAGCAAGGACACAGAAACATCTGAGAGCCTGGACTTGTTTGCAGCTGTGAGTTGGTGGGGCACCCAACGTCCCTCCTTGTGAATCCGTCCAAGCTTGTGCAGGCTCTTTGCAATGGCTTGCCGTGTTACTCCTAGTTCCTAAGCGAGCTCTGACTGTGTGTGACAGGGATCCGCATCCAACAGTTGTTTCAGTTCCTCATCGTCAACTTTCTGTGGCTGTCTCGGATGTTCTGCATCACAGAGACCAAAATTCCCCTGATTAAACCGCTGCAACCATTTTTAACACGTACTGTAGGACGCAGCAACCTCACCCAAAGCAGCACAGATCATTTGCTCGACTTCCGCGGCACTTTTTGTCAGCTGAAACGCAATCAGGAGGCAATGCTTCAAATGTTGCTTCTTGAACGACATTGCTTTCACCGTCAACTTTCGTCCCTTCAGTCACTACAGCTGTGAGCGGTTACTATTGTCCGGAAAGCTGTTGGATGTCGCTGAAATCACCCATTATCGCACACAGCTATTTGTATTTGCCGAAGTTCTATGTTCGCTTGCGGTTAGGGGCCGAGAATTAAGTTGCACACCTAATACTCTTCTATTGTCCGCGAACGGCGAGACATTCACGACTACAAACCTCATCTAGAATTGCATTGAGTGATTTACGGCTTGTACGCAGCCGATCTAGCAACAAAACTGTGGTCGTGCTGTGCCCGTCGTAAAGTTCTAGTGCAACCCCTGTTCCAGTGGTTTGCCAGAAGTCGCCGGCCAAGTCTGTGGCTGCGGATATGTGTGCCTACTTCACTTTCCGCAGTAGTCTCTGTTTGTGACGATCACTCAGTTCATGCTGTCTGCCAAAGTACGGCTAACCTTTAGTTTCACCATCTGCTTTCCATCGATGAGGAACATCAACGACAGTGGATTTGGGGAATCTGAGAAGAGCGGCAATTTTACGCACTGGTAGCTTACTTAGGTGACATCGAACCACCATGCCCGTTCAAAGTCCGTCAGTTAAGCTACAAAAAAACTTCCAATGTTGTAAGTAATTAATCATCCTGAGTGAGCAATCAGGTGTGCCAGCACTTTCCAATACATACAGCAACTAACAAGTCCAGTGCGTTTGTGCTGGGTTGTGCAAATGCACGTTCATTTTCTCATTTAGTGGTGTCCTTATACTTTTGTCTACATAGTGAACTTTCTAAATGCATTGAGGACAATTATTGGCTCTCCATCATAAATAAAAACTTGTAAGGGTAATAAAAACATATGTCTTATAGCGAACGGACAGAGAAGCCGCGTATTTACTTATTTGAGTAAAAGTAGGGATTCGTTATTTTTCTAAAAAAATGTAATTCAGATCGTTCCGTACAAGGCTCAGCGTAAAACCTTTTACCTCCTTGAAAACAGAAAATAACCACTAACACGAAATGCAGTACTTAGATATGAGAACAGGGATTTTTTTGACGTAGATCTTTGTCTTTCTCCGCGCTGGGTAGGGAGTAACATCCGGAGCAAGGATGCAACGAAAACATGTCACACATTGAAAGCTTACACTGAAGAGCAAATGAATTACAGATACCTGTCTAGTTACCTGTAGGCCCAACGTCGCCCTGATGACGGCGGCGATTGGTCTTGCGTGGACTCGACAAGACACCGGAAGCGTTGGGAAGCCATACGGATCCACGACCCCTGAACAAGCTCTGACAGTTCACGAAGATTTGATGGAGGGGGGGGTCAGAGCCTCGAACATCTCTCTCGATGGCATCCCAGATGTGCTCGATGGGATTGAGTTCAGGTGATCTAGCTGGCCAAGGAAGCGAGGTCACGTCGGTGGAGTGTTCATCCAACCATTCGGATACAAATCGGGAGCGATGGCACGGTGCATTGTCTTGTTGCAGGATGAGGTCCCCTGTGGAATGTTGAAGACGCACAGACGGGAGCAAATGGTCGTCCAAGATATTCCGGTAACGTTGATCTGTGAGGGACGATGTCACACGTACCAGGGGTCCCATTTCAGTCCACACAAACAGTCCCCAGTCGAGAATGCCACCCACACCAGCTTGAAGAATACCCTGCTGGCAAGAAGGATCCATCGCTTCATGTGGTTTGCGCCGTACTCGTATCCTGCCATCCGCATGTGCCAACGTGAATCTCGACTCATCAGTCCAGGCAACATTTCCCCACATGTCAAGGGTCCAGTGGCGATGTTCCCGCACCCATGCTAATCTTTGCACCCTGTGATGTGCGGTCAGCAGCGGTACCCCGTGGGACGATGGCTTCTGTATTCCATAGCGAGGAGATGGTTCTGGATGGTGTGGCTGCTTGCACGTTTTTGTGCACCAGCGTTAAATTGCCGAGTGATTTCTTGCACTGTGGCCCGTCTATCCGCTGTTGCAATGTGAGCTAGCCAACGATGACCCCGCTCATCCACACGCTGTTGTCCTCGGTAGTTGGCCTTTGCAGGGATGGTTTTACCGGATTCGATGTACTCACCGTGCACCCGTGACACAGTGGCTCGTGAAAATCCTAGTGCCTGCACGACTTCCGAGATGGAGTGACCAATTCGTCGGGCTCCGACAATTTGTCCACGATCAAATGCGTTTAGATGCCTTGTCCTACCCATACTGCGTCCGACCCTTACTGATTCCCGTCGCATCACTCCTTATATTGTCGGATCGCTGCATACGTCATGTCGTTTCCGTTTAAAGGACCGCCCACAGCACCACATTTGCATAACGCCAGCTGTCTCTAATTCAATTGCTCTTCAGTGTATATATTCGAAACTAATAGTTGTAGAGAAATAAATAATACACCATTAGATAGTTTATAGAGTCCCATTTATAACAAAACAAGTTTGAATCCTCCACCCCATAACCCTTCGATACAGTAGCGTTAGAAATTTAAGCTAAACTTCGCGTGATTTTGTTTCGTCGCGCACAGTTTTAAGGTTTAACTAGTGAATAGATAATGATAGCGATGCCATTAGCCCCGGATTTCGTAGCTCACGGTCAGAGCTAACGGACGTATGTGATAAACCAAAATAAAGTGGATTTAAAATTTATTTATTTTTTTAAATAAGAAAAAATTGGTGACGAAAATTGAGAAATGCCGCGAAAATCCTGGGAAACTTACTATAAGAACCGACGAAAGTTGAAGAAACAGCTGGAGGAGAAAAAGAGAAATCCGAAAAAGCCCGCTAATTCATCAACCGAAAAGCCACGGGAAGAGAGATAACGTCAAAAGTCCGCGCGCTAGGATGCGTTTCACCCGAGTTCGACTCTAGAGCCACAACCTTCCACTTCAACTGCACAAACTGAGCCTGAACAGGAAGAACAGATGGAGATTGATGTCATCGATCGAAATTTTCACACCGAGCGTGGAATGCCAATGCACATCGCCAGTCTTCACAACTTCGCTGGATAATGAATGTGTTACGTCTCAAACCTTTACACCGCCGATGCATTCTGAATCTACACACGAGCCAGAGCAACAACAAGAACACATTAGGCCCGAGACGTATCGCCAAATTTATAACAAGGCAACTAAGAACTTTGAAAAACAGTTTCTGAAGAACGATTTCTTTAGGAACACTTTTAGTAATAACTACTGACAATGATGATACTACGCCTTCTACTTCTACTGACATTAATTTATAATCGGCGTAAGTTACTATGAATTATATATAGTATACGTCGCTTTTAAGTAAATAAAGTAAAACATTTCTTTCGTTTTATTTCTTAAAAATTTTATATCTGAAAAAAATAAAAGGGGCACAGTAGCAACTGTGCCGCAGACTACAACGTAGGGCTACGTCAACTGTCCTTTGCTGAATACTTTAAATACGTAGAACTAGTGAGATAGTGTCATGAAATACTGATATTTGACAGTTCTACGTTGTAGGTTGCGGCACAGTTGTTACTGTGCCCCTTTGATTTCTTTTTTCATGAATCAATAAAAACGCATATTTTCCTTGTTAAATCACAAAACAATGATAAAAGTGCGAATACATATTGATATGAAGCAAGATATAGTGAAATTATATTTCAAACACCAATTTGAAGTTAACGTGCTTGATGTGCGGAAATTCATTTCTTTTTTGTCAGATATTTAAATAAAAAGCATTAAATCAGAATTTCTTTAAAATACGAAAATGCTTGGTTGGTGTATTTCCCTAGGGGAAAAGCGTTGAAAATTTACAGAACCCTGTCCCCAAGACTAACGTTAAAAAGGCCTGAAAGAAAAGTAAGCACGAAAGTTAAATCACAAGTATTAAAAGCAGCATTAAAAATAAAAAAAAACACAAGGAAGGGTTTTGCACCTGACAAACATAGACGGATGTTTCACCCCTGGGTATTTATAAAAAGAAATGGGGAGGAAGGAAATTTTCAACATGGAAGAAACTTCCTTCATAAATGCTGTGCTCCAGAGAGACATGTCTTTTTAGGCACAAAATACATTTTGTTTAATTTCGGACCTCACTCGCAGCCGACCTCTTTCTTCTTACTCTAGGACAAAAAGTCTCTAGTGGCGAGACGAAAACAGAGAGGAAATAAAAGAAAAAGTAAAACAGCTTTCTAGTTTCAAACGAAGAGGCTGACAACTCCATTCATCATTCGACGGTACTCCTGGGACACCCTCAGGTAATGGTGGGACGTGGAGAAAAGCAGAACTGCCCGTCGGGAAAGAGCCCACAATGCATGAAAAAGAAAAAAAGTCTCTAAAGAATAAAAGAATGCGTATTCTTCATTTTGCGTTAATTTATTCCTTTCCTTCACAGACTATCAGTAGTCAAATCCTTTCTTTATTGCTCCTCTTGCCAACAGGCTTGAAAACAAAGAATAAGCGATCAGCAACCTGCAAACCTAAATAAATATCTACATACCACCTCTGTTAAATGTTCGAAATTGCATTATTATTTCATAGTTTAAAACGTCTTAAAGTTTTAGGAAAAAATGAAAACTTTCGCAAAACATTTCATGTAAGTTTGTTTTGTGGTTAGGTAAATTACAGATCGTACGAGGGCTGACCGATAAATAACTTCCAATGACCTTTCTGGTGGATTAGGTATATGTAAATGAATGTCTCCCAATGACCTTTCTGGTGGATTAGGTATATGCAAATCGATGTCTCCCAATGACCTTTCTGGTGGATTAAGTATATGTAAATCGATGTCTCCCAATGACCTTTCTGGTGGATTAGGTATATGTAAATCGATGTCTCCCAAAGACCTTTCTGGTGGATTAGGTATATGTAAAACGATGTCTCCCAATGACCTTTCTGGTGGATTAGGTATATGTAAGTCGATGTCTCCCAATGACCTTTCTGGTGGAATAGGTATATGTAAATCGATGTCTCCCAATGACCTTTCTGGTGGATTAGGTATATGTAAATCGATGTCTCCCAATGACCTTTCTGGTGGATTAGGTATATGTAAATCGATGTCTCCCAAAGACCTTTCTGGTGGATTAGGTATATGTAAATCGATGTTTCCCAATGACCTTTCTGGTGGATTTGGTATATGTAAATCGATTTCACCCAATGTCAATTCATGTTACTGACCAGATGGCGTTTTTTAGCACAGGAGTTTGAATTTAGAGGCAATGTGTTCGGAAATAGATTCAACGGAAAATGGCGTCGCTCCTGCAAACATGCTCTCACCCGGAGTTACGTGCAGTGAGACCATCATAAAGAATTTGTGGTCCTTACGTCATGAGCTTTCAAAATTGGTACACGGCCAGAATGCGTTGAAGAACGAGAAACGCAGTGGTAGGCCTTCAACGTCAACAACAGACAGAAACGTGCCATGCGTGGATACTTCTCTGCTTGAAGACAGACGGATGACTTTGAGTCAGATGGCTGAAACTGTTTCTTTTGGTAGCATACAGCACATCGTTCAACGTAATCTTCCCATGTACCTCTCCAGCAAGCCATTGTTTTAACAGCAATCTGTTCACCAGCAAGTTTTCTTTCAATTCAGACTTCCGTGCCAAGCAATCTCCTCTACTCAAAAGAGTGTACTGACGTTTGAAGTCCCCGATTTGCACATCGCCAAAGATCATCAAAAGTTACTAATTATTCTCTTTACATAAAGCAGAAAAATAAGTCGTTAATGCATTCTAGAACTTCTTCGGGCAAAACGATATTGATAACTATGATATTGCATTTGGTTTCTCCTGCGTCCAAACCGTCAGAGGCAAAAGCATCTGGCTATCCGCACAGCCGGGAACTGGTCGTACTACCGGATGAGTCATCCGCGGCGTTCGAATAGCATTCCAAGAATGAGATCTTGCTTGCCTGTCTCCGTCAGGCAAGAGGGACAACAGAATACCTGTAGCTCACTTCTTTATCTTTTTGTTTTGTTTTTGCTTTTCGTTGTCGTAATAACTAACCAAATGATATTTATCGGTGAATGGTAACATATACAACGCTCCTTCTCTCGAAGGTTGAATAGAAATAGAACATATATAGGGGTTTACCAAAATAATAGAAACAATTACTGGCCGCCCCGATCGCGCAGTGGTCTAAGCGCTGGCCTATGACCACTCGTCCGAAGTGGGTCCGGGTTCAAATCTCGTGAGACATGCATGTTGTGTTTGCCTTACTACACTGGCTCTCGCCCTTCCCTGGAACCACGGACCCTAAATTAGGGACGGGCGACTGCTTATAGCTCAGTGACTTGCACACGCCAGTCGTTAAACACCCAGTCGAAAACAAAACAAAACAATTACTGTTTGTACAGAACTTTGAATTAATAAGCTGTATTCCCAAGCTGAGCTTTCAAAACAGAAGCAGTTCAATTTGAAATAAACTTGTACAAGTCATGCACATACGGTAATGGAATTTCCGATCATTCTTCCGGTAAGAAATTCCCCAACCGTGGTGGAGATGGAAAGGGATGATCTCACCTTTTACTCCAGATATTTTCACAAATGTTCAATAGTATGGAGATCTAGGAATTAAGGTGGCTGCTATACCACACCCTTATGCTCTTGTTCTTCAGATGGGTAGGCAGCAAACTTAAGCGAAATTGTAATGATCAGACGATTGGGTCAGTGCATTTCCGAGACAAGACTTGTGCGATGCTCACGATAAGTCGTGGTTAGTGCCTTCGAAAAGTAGTCCGAAGAGATAAAAAACCTACGAACCGCCGGCTAGGTGTCGGCCGACCACGACTGATTGATGCTAGAGTTGAGGGAAAGCTACCCTATATGGTGCGAGCCAACATAAGGTTTACTGTGACGCAACGTGTCGGTAATTTGAGTACTAGTGATGGGAGTGATGTGTCACAGCACAAGGTATATATAACCCTGCTGAAAATGGATCTGTGTATCCGCGGGCCGCTTCGAGTGCCCATGCGAACCTCGGTTCACTCTTTAAAGCACCTACAATGTGCACTCGAGCATCAAAACTGGACATTGAATGATTGGAAGAATATCATCTGGTCCGACCGATGAATCTCGTTTTATGTTGCACCATGTTGACGGCCGGGTACGTATGCGTAGTTTACTAGAGAAAGGGTTGGCACCCGGATGCACCATGGAACGAAAACAAGCCGGTAGAGGATGTGTAATGCTTTGGGCAATGCTCTTCTGGAAAATCCTAGGTCCAGTCATTCATGTGCAGGAACTTATGCCGTCTACCACCTACCTAAACATCACTGCAGACCAGGTACATCCTTTCATAGAAACGATATTCGCCTCTAGCAGTGCATGCTTTCAGTAGGATAATGCGCCTTGCCACACTGCCCGGATTGTACGAGAATGGTTCGTGGAACAGGAGTAAGACTTCCAGGTATTGCCCTGGTCTCCATATTCCACAGACATCTAACCAACAGATCATCTGTTGTTTGAGTTGGAACAGCAAATCCAATCTACCGCGCCATAACCTTGTAACTTAGAAGAGATAGAGGATCTGTAGGTACTATATTGGTATCACATACCACAAGCCATCTTTAGAAATCTTGTAACGTCAATTCCTAGCCACGTAAGAGCTGTTTTGGTGGTACGTGGATGACTAACATCATATACACTATATTGACAAAAGTCACTGGACACCAAGAAAAGAAACACAACATAGCATTTATTGACATACATTAGTACGGTGTTAGTCCACCTTTGACCTTAATGCATGCACTGACCCTTCGAGACATGCTTTCGACAAGGTTTTGGAACACAGAGATAAGTATGCGCGTCCATTCAGTACATAATGCTGCCGCTAACTGTTGCTTAGTAGTAGTAGGCCTTGGTTACAAATTTCTTATGCGGCGCTATAAGTCATCCCATAGATGTTGTATAGGAATAAAATAAGGGCTCTGTTTTGGCCAGTCCACACACGATACGGATTTATGGACAAATCACGCCGTAACAGTCCTCGCTTTATGGCTCGGTGCATTATCCTGCTGGTACCAACAAGGCTCGGTTCCATTGTATTGCCAAAGAGTTGAGAGGGCATAATTGTACAGAATATCGAGGTAGACGTGCTGGTTAACAGGTTTGTTCACAATAACCAATGGGCCGGGACCATGCCCCGAAAATCACCCCCACACGAGCACACTGCCAGCTCCAAACTTCACCATAGAAACGGTACACTGTGGTAAATAGCGGTCCCCCGGTTGCCGTCCTACTCACACACGGCCCTCAGACTGATGGATCGTGTATCTAGATTCATCAGTCGATAGGACCCGTTTCCATTGATTTACGGTCCAAGATAAATATTCGTTACACCATGCAAAACGACGAGTAGCATTCCGAGTGGAGATGAAAGGCTTATGAGCAGCACGACCACGATAACACATGAAATAAAGTTCTCTGTGAATGGTACGTGTATATACCGGGGAGATGTGACGTGCCTGCCCTGCAGGACGCACATGAGATAAAGGCAGATAGCAGTGAGAGCACATGGCAGTGTTGTATAGTGGATAGCACACTGAGCCGAGAGTTGGTGGTTCGAGTCCCTCCCCTGGCATAGAAATGATGGAGAAATTTACTTCGTCATAGTATGTGATAACCAACGATGTGTTCCAAGCCTAAGATAAATTTTCACAGTGCAATAACTGGTATAGTTCATTCAGAAAAACTTAATATAGAAACAACATTTAAAATCAAAATGCAGAATGACTATAACATGTAACGCCCGAATCTAAGAATAAATGTACCTAGTGTATTCGAACGTGGTCGACGTGAATATAAAGCGTTTGATGTTAACTTTAGGAGAGTGAAGAATTTTCTTATGTTAATCTGCATAAAAAGGGACGAGCGTGGAACATCTGTTCTTTGTTAGAATCAGCATTGATAAATAGATCGAATTCTTCGGTTATTCGATCAGTTGTGGAAATGTTGTGTAGACGCAATTGCTGAAACTTTTTTCCTTCATTTCTTCGTGAATCACAGCAGCAGTCTGAATTTCGTATATCTCTTCTCACTCATATACGTTGCCGGTTTTTCGTATCGAATAATTGTTCCAGTGTATTGTAAATTTCAGCAAAAACTTGTCGCAACATTTTTCATAATGCAAATTTTCAGTTCTGACGGCCCTTTTTCACCTGTTTTAGATTACTATCTTCTCTACGAATAATTCCATTGATTCTCCGTCTATTAAGGATTATCAATGAACCTCTAGTAATTCTGCGATATCCTTCTCCTCCGTTTTTTCAGTATTGATTCACTTTGACATTGCAATAACATTATTTATTGCAGATGTTAGAGCAGCGTGTTATTGGGTGATAACACGCGCACGCCAAAGGTAACATCAAATTCTGTTCATTGTGGTACTCTGTATCAGTTGACAAGGTTTACTGATGGGTTCTATGGATGGAAGAATGTTAAACTGCTTTTCAAAACTCTCTGACATTCTATGACTTCGGCTATTTCCCTCTGATTTTAATTTTGATAGGTAAAGATTTAAAATCTAAAACACGTTTATCGCATACATAAAGAAAGTCCGCTTATCTTGAATGTTTATTTTCTTCCTGGAAAGCTTTGTTATTGTACCTGATACGCTGAATGTCTTTCTTCTAATTAAATTGAACATTGGTGCAGACAACCACGTTTATCACGTAATAAGGTATTTAAATGCAAAAAAAAAAAAAAAAAAAAACGGTTCTTCAAAAAATCAGTAAACTTTCACAATTTGTCAAGCCTTTAACACTTTAAGGTGGATTGTCAAGTCTTTAACACCGCCTAAAAATTCTGCCCTATGTTTCCAAAGGTAAAAATTTCCCCAGACATTTTCGTCGCTATTAATATATTACCAAGGATGAAAGTTTGCAATTAGACAAAAATGTCTTTATACTTAATATTTGTGAAAACTTAACCACAAATACGCCAAAACTCAATAATGTTCCTTGGGTAGTGTTTGAGATCTGCTAATAAATGGCGCCACCTGTACAGATCGCATACTAATAAGAACCATGTCGCTTTTTTTTCAATTATCTTATTAATTTTCGGAATAGAATAAACACTTGAGACTGACAATGGGAGAGTCTCGAATGTTTAGAATGATTCAAGCCACTTAGATGAAATTTTTGGACAATAATTTAGCTGAAAATGTCGCAGAGTGATCTTACAGGTTTATTTCGGAATTGAAAAGCAGCAATATGTACAGTTCTGTTAAAACCTTGAGCCAGATTATTGTCGAAAAATTTTATATAAGTGGCTGAAATAATTCTAAACATTCTAGATTATCGCATGGATGGACTCAAGTATTGATTCTATTTAGAAAATGAATAAAATTATTGAAAAAAATACATGATTACAATTAGTAAGCGATCTGTATAAGTTACGCCATTTATCAGTGATCTCAAACACAACTCAAGGAAAAATTATTGATTTTTATTAACATAATTATGGTTAAGTTTTAGCAAATATTAAGTATACTTGGCTATAATTTAAAGTTATTTTTATCGATGTGCAAATTTTGATCCTTCGGAATACACTAATTGCGAAGAAAATGTCCACTGAAGTTTTTAATATTGGACACATAGGAACTTAACATTGGAAACATTTAACCTTAACGACAAGAAACCTAAAATCGAGTGTTACTGAGAGTGCCCGAAAGCTGGAAACTGTCTACTGCTATTTTCCGAATTTCTTCCCCACTTTTCATAGACTAACAAAAGAAGGATTAGTGCTGGTTATCACAGAATATTTCCGATCTGTTGGCCTGACATGCATTGACATTCTGACGTTTCCTGGGGACAATCGCTATATGTTTTCACGGAGAAAAGATGCGATATCATGAGAGTAAATGATATCATCCCGGAAGAAACCAACTCCTGGTTCACTTCTTTGTTTAGTAAAAACAATGGTGACTCAATGTGACTTCAGCTAATCTTCAGAGACTCTGCAAGTTCAAAAGGCATGTGGGGGAAGGGACGTCTGTTCACTCTAAATGGGCGATTCGGGCGGCAATGGCTGTCTGCATGCACAGACGTTTTGAGCAGCAAGGTCGCTGAATGAAGGGTGAATGCTTGCTAATTCGTACGAAGCATACTAGAAAACGTACACTTCCTGGAAAGGAAGTAAATTATAAGGGCACTAGATAAAAGCCCATCAATAATGACGGGGAAATACGATGTGTAGAGCAAATTTTTAATAACCAGGTATTTTCTTTTTGTTTGTGATGTTCAAATGTGAAAGTATGTTTGAGAAGTTTGTATGTGACAATGAACATTTGTACAATAAAAAGAAAAGTAAATTGGCTGGCAGGAATTCGACAATTAAAACTGGCACGACCTGTTTCAACTGCGCCCCCAACGTGGGACAAACTTTCAAACGTTGAGACACAGGAAATTATATTGTCTATGATTAGAAAGAGAGTTATTCATAAAATTATTATCTTCGAAAAGGGAATTTATTCATGTACTTAAGCGCATAGGAACTTGAACTCCATGCAGAACTACAGATAAAATTTCTCTGGTTTAATGCTTGCTCTCATATATTTACACTGCCGGACAATTGCTAAGGGCGGATGACAATTGCAAGGATAGCAACCATAAAATGGAAGGCAGGAAAATGCGGAAATTAGCATAAGTGCGGGATACAGTAAGACGTGTTGTGCGTATGCAAATTTTGGATTGCCGAACTTGTTCGTGACGTCATATCGCTGATAAGAGATATAAAGGATTTGACGCGTATTGACCGTTGTTGTTCAAACGCAAAGTTGAAAGGGAAAGAATCAATTGACGAACTTGCAAGTTTCAGTATGTCTTCCCGACATCACCTAGATGATTTTACGCGTGGCCGTATTATTGGCAAGATTGAAGAAGGGCGAAAAATAACAGATGTTGCCAGGGAGTTCGACGTCAGCCACAGTGTTGTTTCAAGACTTTGGAAATCATTTCAAACAAATGGAGAGTGTAGCAAACGTCACGGGAAAGGTCGTGTTCGCAGTACGACACCTGCAGAAGATCGGTACATAGTGCTATCAACAAAAGACACCGGCGCAGCACAGCTAGTGAGGTATCAAATCAGTTTATGGCTGCTACTGGCAAGCGGATCTCCCGAAAAACTGTCGCCAGACGTTTGCATGAAGGAGGACTAAACGCCCGCCGTCCTGTTGTGTGCATCGTCACCGTAACGCCCGTTTGCAATGGTGCCATTAACATCGCAATTGGACTGATAACGACTGGTCTGCTGTGTTCTTCTCAGATGAGAGTAGATGCAGTCTATCATCTGCTTGTCGACGACAACTGATCTGGCGTGATAGTGGTACTGCATATTGTCCAGCAAACATACAGGAAAGGGACCGATATCCGACATGTAGTGTCATGGTATGGGCTGGCATCATGATCAATGGCCGTACGTCCCTCTATGTGCTTCCAACTGGGACTATGACTGGCCAACAATACATTAATGATGTTCTGCTACCTCATGTTCGCATGTTCCGTGGTGCTGTCGGTGATAGATTCATTTTCATGGACGACAACGCAACATGTCATCGAACAGTCCCTGTGCAGGAGTGTCTTGAGAGCGAGGATATTCAACGCCTCGTATGGCCAGCACGTTCTCCAGATCTTAATCCCATTGAAAATGTGTGGGATGCTTTGGGGAGGAGTCTTGCTGGTCACCAATGCCCTCCAATAAACAAGGACACCTTCATACGTGCACTGACAGAGAAATGGGATAAATTACCCCAACAGCTGTTTCATAAAGTTGTGCAAAGCATGACACGACGTGTGGAATCTTGCATCGCCCTCCATGGTGGCCATATCCCGTATTGACATCTTACGCCGGAACGCCTGCGGACGGTAAGTGCATTTTTTTCACGTTTACGTATTCTGCACAAAATGGCCTGTTTGTCCCTTGAACACGTTCCAAAGCCTTCTGGATTTCAGAGCACAATAAATTGTCTTTCTTGTAATGTCCTGGCATTCTGACATTATTTTATTTCACTTGGCATCTAACCACACTTATTTTTTATGCGCTATACAGCCGTTTATGATTTGTCCTTAGCAATTGTCCAGCAGTGTATTATTTGTTGTTAATTTTTTCGTAGTTTTCTGCACCTTGATATTTCTAAAGTTCCTAGCCTCACTTATACGGCTTATCCATAAATGTAATATTTGAATCTAACTTCTCAGTAATCTTTATGAACTCAACATTTATTTTTCTTCAGTTATTAATTGAACTGTTTTGGACTTTTCCCTTTAAACAGGCAGTTCAGTAAAGTTGGGTTCTGACCCATTTTCGCCTTTTATTGATCACTTTGCGTATTTCTTTGAGTTTTGCTCTACTTCACACATTTCGATTAGTAAGGCCACGGCATGAATTTTAAAATATTGCAAGATTTCGGAGGAAATAAGTCTAATATGTATCAAAATAAAGAGATTACATTACGTGTTTAATGTACGTTTCATCCCCTGTCACCGGATTGGAAAAGAAACGTGCCTTCATTGGCTTCAAACGTTTCCAGCAGATCAGAACAAACTTCCACCCTTCTCTCCTTCAACTCGGGTGCCAACTGCCGAGGTACCCATTTTGCACACGCTTTCCGATACCCTAAACCTCCACCATCTTTTGTATAGCATTGTGACCACAGTCCAGTTGTCAATAAGTTCACGGATTGTGACTCGTCTCTCCGCGCGAATCAATTCTTCCACTCGCTGACAATTCGTGTCATTGGTCGCAACTGATGGTCTCCCACTGAGTTGTTTACCTTCAATGCCGGTTTGCCTTTAATGCCGGTTTCCCCTTCTTTAAACTTCTTCATCCGTCTGTGCACAAGTACTTATTACACTATTACTGCTCTTGTCAATGGTGTCATCTCCACTTACTGTTCTTGTCGATGGCGTCACTTACTGCTCTTGTCAACGGTGTCATCTCCGTAAACATTCTGTAGCCTTCTGTGGATGTCGGACAGCCTGCACCCTTCATCAAGAACTCAAAGACGACAGGTTGCTTCTGCTTGGAATCCATTATTTACCTGCAATGAAGAAGAAGGGTTACTATAGAGAAATAGTTACTCTGCCAACATGTGCAATTTGGACGACCTCTGGCAGTTAATAAAAAGGTTATGCCCACTTTTGCATTACTTTCGGTACAACCCTCGTATTATTCGAATCAGAAATTCTAATGGAGGCAATGTTGAGTAGTACCCTTTTATAGATGAAGAGTTACTCTACCAACATGTGCAATTTGAACGACCTCTGGCAGTTAATAAAAAAGTTATGCCCACTTTTGCATTACTTTCGGTACAACCCCCGAATGTGCCCGATTTATTTGGTTCAACTTTTAAGAATAGGTATTTATAACTGTGTGTTTTACACATCAGAAAACATGTTACATTACGTATCGTATGACGCAGTAAATTTCTCCATCATTTCTATGCCAGGGGCGATATTCTAACCCACAACTCTCGGCTCCGGAGCTCCGAGTGCTATCCACCCACTATACTACACTGGCATGTGCGCTCACTGCTATCTGCATTTATCTCATGTACGTCCTAAGGGGCAGGCACGTAACAACACACTGTTTTATTTTTTCGAAGCACTGAAGAAGAGATTCCCATTTTTCCTATCTCGCGGTATTGAAAAAACATCACACCATTGCGGGAAACCTATTAGCCAGGTCATCTTTCAAGTTCGGAAGCCAATATGATGAAGTCAATTTCTCCATCATTTTTTTGCCAGGGGTGAGATTCGAACCCACAACTCTCGGCTCCGGAGCTCCGAGTGCTATCCACTATATTACACTGGTATAAGCTTTCGGGGCAATAATTACATCTACATCTCTTGTGAAATATTTTCTACATTGCTGCACATGAGGGTATACACTTTCAACATTTTCTTTCTTCAAACACCAAACTGAAGTCATCGCTCTTTCCACGTTTATAAGTGAGTCACGGAAAATATCTCATCGGCCGCCACCGGGTGCAGTGGGAGCATGTCGGGCGCGTAACTGGAAGACCTGGGTTTGATTCCCGGTGGCGGCCGATGAGAATTTTTCCGTGACTCACGTATAAACGTGGAAAAAGCGATGACTTCTGTTTGGTGTTCTATATCCACGTCGAATGTATGAATTAATTCTTTCTTCAAAACGACGTTACTGTTATACACTGACTGGCCACTTTATTATGACCACCCCCTCGGTACTTCGTCGGGCCACCTTTTGCCTTTAATACTGCGTCGATTCTTCGTGGCATGGACTCCACGAGATTTTGATAGGTGGTTTGTGGAATCTGAGACCATGCTTGATGAATAGCACTTTTCAGGGTGTGAGATTGCAGGGTTGTGGATCCAGCTGTTTGATGGCTCGTTCAACTTCATCCCACAAATTCTCAATGGGGTTGAAATCTGGAGATTGTGGGGGCCACCTAAGCAAAGTAAATTCACCGGCATGTTCCTGAAACCAATCCTGTACAATACGAGCACTATGGCAGGACGCATTATCTTGTTGAAAGTAGCCATCGCCATTGGGATAAACCATCCACATGACAGGATGCAGTTGGTCCGCAACGATGTTTAGATATGATGTGCCAGTCAGACGTTGATCAACACGAATTAAAGGGTCCAAATCATGCCAGGAAAACATTCCCCAAACCATTACGTTGCCTCCACCAACTTGAAGGGTTGTAGCAATGCATTTGGAGTCCATGCTTGCATGCTGTTTTCGCCAAATTCTCACTCGGCCATCGGCATGGTGCACCTGAAAACGTGATTCATCGGACAACATAATTAGTTTCCAATTATCGACTGTCCAATCTTTGTGCTCCTGTGCGAACTGGAGACGTTTTTTCCTGTGAACTGCAGATAGCAAAGGTGTTCTAACAGGCCTTTGGCTGCCATATGCCATTCGATGTAGTGTACGGCGAACAGTGTGTGCAGAGATCATTTGAGGGGATCCTTGATTAAGATGGTCTGTAATTTGCAACACTGTTGCCCTTCTATTGCCTGTTACCAGTCTGGACAGTCTCTGTTCCGCCCGAGCAGTCACTAGTCGATGACAACCACACGTTGCACGTAGAGACCCAGTTTTTTGGCCGACAGTCCAGTCTTTAAACACTTTAACAACAGCTGCTCTGGAACATTTCCCGAATGCGGCGGTTTCGGTGACACTCGCTCCATGGCTCCGAGCTGCTACAATCACCCCACGTTGAAAGTCCGTCAAATCACATTTTTTACCCATCTCGTCACCCAAAATCCACTTCTACAACTTTCGCAAGCACTAAGCTTTCCCTTTTTATACTAGCGTCCCCTTCTGGCGGCAACAGCGTGCAGCCATAGCTCATTTGCTTAAAACTGTCAGGTATTCATAATAAAGTGGCCACTCAGTGTATACTTTAATAACTTCAAAGAGCCCTTCCTTTAAGGGGCAAATTTTCTAACAAAGGTATGAGCTACCGAGGATTGGAAGTGAGTTTCAAGTAGGGGAAAATCTCCAACCTTAAAATCAGGTTCCCTACGTTTCTTGTTATAGTTCCTACCTCAGTTTGTTGTCAATATCATTCTCATTAGAGCGAAAAGACATAACGTTAAGGTTTGAAAATATCTAAGAGAACGAACTCAAATTTACGGAGAAAAAGAAACTTAAAAGGAAAGTTAAAATAGAATATACGTTACAATCGTTGTGTTTAGGTACCAACTACGGTATCATAAAAGCTATCAGGACACAAATTGCAGACATGCAGAGTTTAATTTTACATAGACTAGACGGTAAAAGAAAGATAATAATACGGAATTTAATTTTTGATTTGATGATTTTATCTCCCAAAGCATTTGACGCATCAGTTTTATGTTAGAATGAATAACGTTCTTTCGCTTGAAACATAAATTCACACTACAAATTCCGCTACTTACTCAACTGCAAAAAAATATTAAACTGTTCGTAATGCTCCGCTCATTTTTCTTTTCAAAAGCATGTGGCATATTTCGCTCAGGGTTTTTGCGGCTATCCACTTTTCTTCATATTTAACTGCAAGACTCCAGGATTAGAAACTGTCTTGGATACGTAATGGCTGACGCTGTTAAAAGCACTTATTTTTCCTCATTTATTTTGAAATGCACTCCGAATAAAAGCATTCCCCTTGCTACTTCCTGTTCAAGCTCCCTTTTAAGCAGAGTAAATGGCGTCGGCGTTGTCATTTAAAGTTCCTGACTCTGGGCTGTTTTGTAGCTCTGGTATTTGGCTCTCTTTCTTTCCCCTCCTTTACACATGCTCATAAACTGAGCAGCCTACGTCTTTATTAAAACTGGTCGATAGCCTGGAATAAAACGCACTGAAGCTGCTTTCAGTTATAATGGTATTGATTTCCTATAACAAAGGCGAAAACGTAAAATGTTTGCCGTGTTTTGAAGTAGAACTGTTTATATTTTTGGAATAAAATCCAAAAACGTACAGCAAAACCCGCTTATAACGAACAAGGAACTCCCGATGATGATAAATAGAGGATTTTAGGAAGGGAGTGTCTGACCCCAAGTCTTAAACAACCCTTAGAAATAGGAAGCTAGGAGATTTGGGCTAGAGTGCCCGATAGGAAAGTGACACGGAAGCGAAGTAGAAAGGGGAGGAAGACCCCCTTATTTATTACCGGGGGGCCAGTGTCCGGGGTCCGACGGCTTAACGTACCCATCCGACGCACGGCGGATATTTAGTGGATCGAGCGTTCGTAACTGTCTGGGATCGAACCTGAGGTCCTTTCCGTGGCAGTCACGAACGTTGCCCACTTGGCCACCCGCGGCAAGGAACTCGAGACCAACTGAAATCCTTGTTAAATCTGTTTTGGGGTGAAAAATTCCATCATGTATAAATATGCATATACATTTATATTATACATTATATTATCGTATATCCATATACGGAACATTTTCCACCTTTTTCTTTCTCTCTAATTGCGACTAATTTGTCGTTTATGGATAACATTTATCTCTTAGCCTTTCGTCTCTCTTAAAAATTCAGGATTTCTTACTTAATGGCTGCGAAAGACTAACCGCTGCTGAACGACACACTTGAAGCAAAAGCCGGCACTGGTCTTCCCAATGCAGCGTTCACTTGTAAGCTGAAAGGGGGAAATAGACATAATTCCAGGAATTTTTATGCTTTACTCAGTTTCATTACTCCCATATTCCTGTCCACAATCATCGTCCAGAAGTCCACTCAATACATGTATGTGAATAAACAAAGACATCGCTCTTTCCACGTTTATCAACACGCAGCAACCGAAAAATTGTTATCCGGTCACCATTGGGAATCCCAATCCCAGATCTCTGGATTCCAGCCGAGCGCATTAGCCAACGTTAGGGCAACGCGCTCGGCTAGATATCGAGATATCTGGGATTCGGATCCCCAGCGGTGACCGGATGACAATTTTTCGGTTGCTGTGTGATGATAAAACGTTAAAAGAGCGATGTCTTTGTTCATTCACTGACGCCAGGTATTTGGAGGATTTCCACATGTACGCGAACATTATCCATCCTTTTTAGCCTAGGAGTTAAGTACATGTTTTTAAATCTGCTGACGTGATACTCCCAAGGAGATGCTCCCAAGGAGAAGGCTACACCCAGCAGAGTAATGCGCCATGGAGCAAGACTGGGATCTTCACACATTGGTTTCAGGTGCACGACGGTGACTTCAAAGTGCTTAAAGGTTCTCACACTCTCCAGAACTCCACCCAATTAAACACACGTGGGATGAGAATGAGATAACCATTCGTAACAGAGGTCCTTCTCCAGCGAACATTCAGCTCCTGTAGAATGGCATCATCACCTCGTTGAATTCATGCCACAACGAACCGAGACTGTTTCGAAGGTTAACGGCTACCTAAACGCTACTAGGCAAGTGTTCCAAATAATTTGCTACTTCAGTGTATGTGTCTCTGTCATTTTTTGGAGATGTCAAGGATCATTTCTGCACGACGATTTTTTTTCTGAGTAATTTGTGTAGTGTATAGGATGGTATCTGAAGCGTGGGGAATTTATGATCTATATTTCTTCCTGGATAAGGAAAATGGTCGTCGATGCTACAATGACGCACTGGATTACTTAGCATATAAATCTGAAAGTTGTTCAGATTCTTAAGCTACATACTACGTTCGCTTAGCTTCGGTGGCCGGGAAGTTCGATGTTCTAGATGGTGAAATGGTAGCATAGTCTAGCAGGAAATATGGGTTAGATTCTTGCTACAGGGCGATACAATTTTCAATTTCGGATGAGATGGCTACATGGGAAACAATAAAAACAAGACGCTTTTATGACAAAAATAGCATTAATATGTACCTTCCATGCACTGAAGATATTAAGAGTCATTTCCACATCAAAATTCCTTTCTCAGTAATTAGAGTAATATTTTATATGTACCCATTTTTTGGGTTAAATGAATGCCTTCTCACCAGCAGCAAAAAGATGAATTATTCCGAACCAAACCACTCTCCTCCGTTGAATGAGTGGTGAGAAGTACTGGCCAATCGTCCCAGAAAGGCCTTGGGCTTGGAGAAACATTAGCTCCAAATAAAGAACTGTCGATTCTTTATTACCTTACATGCTTATGAGTACCGTAAGAGAAATGCAAAACGCTTTCGGCACCAAGTTGGAGGCCATGGAATTACCTTTAGCAGAGTGATCTAAGGCGCTCGCTTCTGATCACCAAGTCTAAGATGGACCCTGATTCAAGTATAGAGTCATGAAGTTACAACTTAGCAGCCCTCTTGCCAGAGTATTCTAAGGCGCTTGGTTCTAAACTCTCGTCCAAGAAGAGCCCTGCCATGAATGGTATGTTTGTCTAATGGCGATGGATATGTGCCTTCTTTAGAAACACTAGCCCTGAATTAGAAATGGTTGACAAATTACACTATCTACCAACAAGTAATTGGACACTCCTGCAATCGACGATATCTGCGGTCCTGATACACGTCATGGCCGCCGCCGTTAAATATCGTGTGGGAAACAACAACGCAACCAGTCGCATGCAAGATGCCATGCAGTTCGGAGCTCTCTGATTTCGAGTAAGGTGTAATCGTCGGGTATCACAGAAATGGCCGATCCATACGTGACATATCCAGCAAGTTGAAGTACCCAAAATCGACAGTGGCCTACGTGATTGGCAAGCGGAAGATGAGAGGTGACTGTCGGAATGTGCCCCAACCCGGCAGACCCACAAAACTGGGAGTTAGAGACCGACGGGTGCTGGCCAGAGAAATTCGGAAGAACCCCACCAAATCGATAGGCCACATCCGCGAGGAGTTTCAACAGGCATCCTGGAGTATTCTTTCGATAAATACAATCCGTAAGGAAGCCCATCTGCTCGGTTATCATGGACGTGCTGCCGCCCACAAGCCTTTGATCGCCAAGTCCAATAGCGCTGATCGGCTAACGTGGTGCAAAGAACGTCGACAGTGGACCGTTGAACAGTGGAAACAGGTTCTCTGGAGCGACGAATCAAGGTTCACCCTCTACCGTTCGGATGACAGGGTCTGGGTTTGGCGTCTCCTTGGAGAACGCCTCTTGCCGGAATGTATTATGCCAACTGTGAAGTTCGGCGGCGGTGGAATTATGCTATGGGGTGTGTTTCACCTGGTATGGCACGGTTCCCTGGGTCGCAATTCCTGGTAGACTCAACGCCGAGACCTACTGCATCATTTTGGATGACCATGCGCTTCCTACGTTGAGGCAGTTTTACGGGGTGGACTTATGTTATTTTCAGGATGACAATGCCACCTCTCATGTTGCGAGGTTCACCATCGCAACATCGCCCGTTTTGTGTTAATAGAATTTCTTACCCCACATATCGCAGATTAGGGAAGTCTCCCCGAGTCACTATTTTCACCACACAAAGAAGTGAAATAAGAGTTGGTTTCTCCCGGGGGGATACCAGTAATTTAAAAGACATTCCATCTCCTAAAGGTAATTGTTGCAACACCGTCTTGAAACGTTATTGCGGAAGCAGTACTTAGACCGCTAGAAGATCTCATCCTTTTAAATTGTATCAAGAAACCTCGAGTGTGGATCCGGTACATTGACGACATAATCTTCATATGGGAACATGGAGTAGACGAATTAAATGATTTCATGTGCAAGATAAACAACCTACACAATACAATAAAGCTCACCATGGAGCTTGAAAAAGACGGGATGTTAAATTATTTTGACGTCGCGTCCAGAAGAAATAGGACATCCAGCTTCGATTTTAACGTTTATTAAATACCGACCGCAGTACCGAACCTAGCCCCTCCTGATTTGCACTGTCCAAAAGAGTACAAACTTTCCCCATTTAGAGCCTGGTTCTATAGATTGTATAACGTATGCAAACCCGACTACCTAAATAATAAAGAAATTGATAATATTTATAACAAAGGTCTGAAGGCTGGATATACCATCAGGGAAACAGTGGAAATCCTATGCAGCAAACTGGCATGCAATGATATAATCTCTACTGAACTACCAATGGTTTGACATGCGTTATTAAAAGACGGAAACACATCACGGCGCACCTTTTAAATACGTGATAAAAAATCATGTTAATATGCTCGTGATGTCACCTGCGTTATTTTCAAAAATCAACTTCGTTATTTACATGTTCCAATTCTCTGCATTTTTATGTCTACCATTGGCTTGAAAAAGCCTCCCAGTGGAGTGCAAGAGCTTGGCGAATCTTTGTCTTGACTACACCACAAAATAAACGGATTTAATACGCTATATGCGTTTCATTATTATTCATGTCTGGTGTGTTTAAAATAAAGTTAGGCGATACAGGAACTCGAAAGGTAGCAACACACAATTTCAGGCATTTAAGTATTCTGAGCGACACATAGTTTTAGAGCCCTGCTCTTTAAAGGGTAAGCAGTCTAAGTCATGCTACGTATTTTTTCAAGAAATTGTACAGCTGTTTCGGTCTCCTCTGCTTCGTTTCAGACTTATGTCTTTCATATTAATGCTTAAATTTAAAATGCATGTTCTTTAATAAAACGTGACGCTTTTTTTAAGTTTTTAATGATCCCTGTGAAAATCCAGATATATAACGATTTGATTAACTCCAATTTATGCACAAAACCTTTAAGGAAAGGACATAAGCCATGCCAAAAAGAAAAATACTACTTCTCTGATGTACACAGGGATTCGAGCATCGGTTCGGTGGTATAAGAAATCAGAAGGTTGCTTAGTAGAAAACGTGACGACCGTGACTATGTAAAGGATATACACTGGTTATGAGGTACTATCTAATTTAACATTAATTTTTAGTTTCCTTCTCTACGTAAATTTTTAGTTCATTCTCTTTAAGCATTTTCTACCTTAAGTCACATGTTCTCACTCGCTGAATTACGTTGGCAACAATCTTGAGGTCGGGGTGCGTGACGTGTACGTGTTGACAGATAAGAACGAGCTACTGTATAATGCTGGAGCAAGCAGCAAAAAAGGGTGTGTGGTGGTGTGATGTCATAATCGTGCAAGCTGCATTACGGTGAAGCGGTGGTTGCTTGAAGTCTGCGCGTTCGAGTTGTGTTGTTAGGTATATTTAGTGTTGAAGTTTGTTAATTAAGTTTTCCGCTTACTAACTTACGTTAATAAGTTTCAAAATATTTGTGCTGTTATGAATCAAGTTCTACATGAGTAATGCTTTTGAGATACTGACAGAATAAAAGGAAGAACTGAAAGTAACTATTTCTTGAACTTTATTTGAGTGACTCCTGTTTCGCTTAAAATCAGTGGATAAGAAGAACTGACTGTAGTTAGTGTTCATTAAGCCATCCATACACGTTTCAAATAGTAAAGAACGCTACATGGTTTCCAAAACCTAAGCACGGGCTACATTTTCACCTGTATAAGAAAAACAATACATGACTGCAGCCAAATGGGAACATATAAGTATATTGTATATTGCCAGCATACGAACGACTTGAAAATTGTTTAAAAAAATCGCACAAATTACATCGTAATCAGTGTTTACGCAAAAGTTACAAATTTCCGAAGGGAATAGTTGCAGAGTGGATGTACGGTGCTTACCGATAATTAGGTGGAGAGACATTTGAGTATGGAATGTTTCTCCCCGAACTGTGATGTAGTTTTCACAACGTCGTGGCATGCTGAGCACGAAAGTGATCCAGCTGTTCCTAAGGCAAACTAACCCACTCCTCCCTCCCAGCAGGGATGAGGCCCTGCTTGTTTTCAGGAGAGGGTTTCGAGCACAAATGCGTCTCCATATTGCGTTCCAGACGTATTCGATGGAGTTGAGGTATCGCTTACAGAACCATAGAATAATCAAACATGATGTAGAAGAACTTCGTTGTAATATCGTAAGCCCGTCATAGTCCCATTTTCCAGCACTTGTAGCTCGATGCGTCCAGTAATTACGATGCCGCCCCCACACAAGGACCCCGGCACCGTCGTATCTCTCCTTTTCCTGCACATTCTCGCGCTGGTACGCAGTACTACTTTCACGCCAGATCAACTGACGTCTAGAATTCCAGGACATACTGAAACGACTCTTAGCTACGAAGAGTACATTGGCCGATTAATGACGTGTTCAATTTCTGTAGACACGACACCACCGAAAACGTTCGCTACGTTGAGGCCTTCGACGTAGTGCACGTTTTCTAAAAGCTTCGGACACATATGCCCCATATGTCGCAGACGTTTTGCCACAATTTGTTGGTACATCCGTGTTCCTGTGCCGGAACGGTGGTGACTCGCAAGCTCACCAGCCGTGGTGTGGCGATTACGTATTACTGTTACAACTAAAACGTTTTCTTCATGCGTCGCAGGAGAGAAAGTGACCTCCCAACATGCGTTGCAGGACAAAGTGTGACCTCCTATTATGCGTCGCAGGTAAGAGAGTGACCTCCTAGCATGCGTCGCAGGTAAGAACGTGACCTCCTAGCATGCGTCGCAGGAGTGAGAGTGACCTCCTAGCATGCACCTGGAACACATTCCATAGGTTTGAAATACTGTTCAGAGCCTGGATACCACACTATGCGCGATTCCATACTCCCTGGCAACATCACTGTCTCGGAGGCCTTCTTCCATATTCCCTATAATTTTTTCCCACGTAAAGACATCTGGATGATGTCTTTGAGACATAGCATACATTACACGACCGTAACTTTAGGCCTTCACGTCCAGATTTTCTTTCAAACACACGTCGCCTACGGCGCCCTTTTCACTTTTACCCATTTAAATGATTCCACGTGACCCCTGTTTTTCATGATTCGACATTTTGCATTATACATAACGCACCCTGGTATGCAAATTGCCATAAGCTGTTGAGCCTAATTTTGTGAGTGTACCCTTTCGAAATAATGTTCGTCCTTAGGTTTTGGACACCAGTGTGTAACGAGTAATGCAACTGATCAAACGAACAGTGAATAGCTTTAGAGTTACTGGAATTCGGATTGAATACTAAAACCAGGATTTTCCAGCAGTTCGTAATGCGTGAAAATGCAACATATAGAGATCGCGGGTAATAAAAACATGAAGACAAAGTAAACTTTTATCCTCTGATGAGCGCCAAAAACATTTTCTTGGCTCATCTACACTTTATTTATTGATCCATTTACTTTTGTGAAATGCCTGGAGAATTGTTTAAGAGTTACTTTTCTTTTAAAAAATAAAACTGTTTCTTATTGCAACGGTGGAGCATATAGTGCTGTAAAGGTATAGTGTACAGTATCGTTGTTAGGGGGAAAGTAAAACATCAGAGATACACATGGCAACATATGAATTTCATTTGTTCTTGCTTTCAGGTCCGTAATTCTTTAACAACGAGATTAATACAATGCAGATATTTAATACAAAACGCATTCGGGGAGAAAGATGGGACTTCGCACGCGACGGGATGGGGTTTTCGTATGCGCAGTTACGTTTTTGTTTAAAGAAGGAAGGGAGGGGTAACGACCCCGCGAGCAACTCAAAAGGCTATAAGCTATCGACATCAAATTGTTGTTTATCCTGTGATTCGGTAAAAACTGGACTTTCAAATAAAATAGAGAAATTCTAAGTCCCTCTCCCCTCAAAAATAGAACCTTAGAATATCCACGTAAAATAATAATAATATAACAAACTTTAAAAACAGCGGGCTATCGAGACGCTCTAGCACAGAGCTTTGTGCACCAGAAAAGTAAAAATTAGTTGACAAGCTCAAAAGGCAAACATTATAATAAGCTCAAAAGAAAGACATTGATAAGCTAAAAAAATTAGATGAATACGCTCAATGGCAAACAAAAGTACCAGAACAATTGTTGTTTATCGTGGCTCATATTATGTTAAAAACAGTATGCCACTCGCTAATCCTGCCAGTGTGAAGTTCGGGCGGTAATAAAATTTCTGCAAACATAATACGCGGTTGAAGTCCACATCCCATCACAACTCTGATGGTAAACCGAAGATTGACAAAGGCAGATCTGTGCTCTGGCAGCTACTGCGTGGAATGTTATTAACCGTAGGGCATAGCAGTACTCGGCTGGAGTGGTGTCGTAGTAGAAAAACGTGTTTACAGGAATGGCAGCATGTCACGTTTTAGAGATGATTCCCTATTCTCCCTCAGTTTAACGATCGAGTCCACGTCTGGCGACCACCAGGACGCAGGTACGATTTAGCCGCTGTCCGCGAGCAGCAGACTGCTTGATAACCAGGTATTGATGCCATTACCCAGCAAAAACAGTCTTGCTGGGCCAGAACTGGGTCACGGTTGGCGGCCAGCAGTACCATCAGTGGCCGAGCACTATGTTGCCGTTACATGAACCGTCAATAAAATGTCTCGGCGGCCACCAGATGGGCCAGCAGTTTACGCCAGCAGCTGGCCAACTGTTGACACGCCATCAGTTGTCATATGCCAGAACAGGACCATCAGTTATCCATCACAGGCTGTGGCTGCCACAAGCGGCCCTTAAGAGGCCCTGCAAGTACGTGCCATAAGTGATGGCTAGCTGAATGTGTTCCGCCAGTGGCAGCCGGCAATCATGTGACGCAATTGATGGCTTGCCGAATCTTGTCCGTCAATTTCCCAGTAGTAGTAAAAAAATATAAAATGAATAGTTACAGTTCACCAAAGCCACACCTCGGCCTCGCACCGCTGACATCTCCTGAGTGGTATGTTGGAAGCTTTTTTCCAGCAAGAAAACACTTGGCCACATACCGCTAACATTTCCTGAGAGCGACTAAAAGGGGTCCATATACTTCCACAGCCAGAGAGATCTTTCGACCTGTAGAGCATGTAAAAGACCTCATTTAACGACGCTATCAAGCTTCTTCTTGGCCGCCATAGAACACCGCTGAATTATAGTCCCAGGTACCTCTGGACATTATTGGAGATCTCTAACGCTCCATGCCGTGCCGTGTGTCTGATTGCTTTGCACATCATGGTATTCACAAAAGGTATTGACAGCTGTCAGGTGATCTTGTCTTGTAGCCTGCTAAACTGATATACTGCCATGAAAATTAAATCATGTGTTATCCACCTCACACTCCATGTCCGTGATGATTTTAGGCTAATTGGGCTCATCTTCCTGGGTGGGGCAATTTCAATGTACAGAAGTGCACATTGACCTCAAAGCACATTAACATCTATGCTTGAGCCCAGTACCGCACAAGAGGCATAACTTTCGGAATTTTTTTTTTTTTTATTGGAGGTTTAACGACCACCGTGAGCAACTCAAATGGGCTATAAGCAGTCGCCCGTCCCTAATTTAGGGTCACTGGTTCCAGGGAAGGGAGAGAGCCAGTGCCGTAAGACAAACACAACATCCATGCCTGACCGGGATTCGAACCCGGACCCCTTACGGACGAATGATCAGAGGCCAACGCCTTAGACCACTGCGCCACCGGGGCGGCAACTTTCGGAATCAACCTCGTATTTAGAAACATTACAATGGAGATACAAACTCTGTTGACAGAAAATTGTCTTTTTGCTCTTACGGAATCTCGTCGCCGTTAGATGCGATACGGAAGAGGCGGTAAATCTACACGGTTTTTTCGCCACATGCATGTTATGCTTGTCCAATTGTTTCAGTTGTTTTTTAGGAAATCAGATTTATATTTTGAATTATTTTCTAGGAAATAAAAGAACATAATTCTTTATATCCACAACCCACGAATTTAAGTAATAAACATTTGAATACGCTTTGGGCAGAAAACTCAGGGAATAAAATATAACTCTTCAGCCATATCTGAAATGGAAGTAGAAAGACAACGCCACCATTTTAGCATTTTGAATTAAATGAACAACATTTTCTCTAATCTCTGCATTCAGAGGAGACGTACATGCCGTAGGGAAAAACAGCTGTATTACAAGTGAGTATTTGTTTAATCCAGCCATTGGTTGAATTATGGGCAAAAGAACGATCTGAAAATAAAGATAAAATGAGCTGAATATCGTATTACTGATTGAAACGAAAGTAGATTATGGGACATCTTAAAGAAGATTAAGGAACTTGTGAAGAGCACGAAGAGTTGGATGCACAACGTTCTAAGCTGATTTAAAATGACTGCCTGGTATTGTTAACCAAAGTATGCGTTTTTACGAAATAAGGCAACTCAAAAGATTTAAATGCAAAATGAAAATATCAGAGGTTTCGGAATGGAAATTGCTCCAATAATTAATAACTCAGCCCGAAGCGGTTTTCTTTATTCAACTGTAATATTTTGTTTTAAAACGTCCTCAAAAGATTCATGCGAAAATAATCGCATTGTGTGATTTAAAAGATTGCTTAACTTTCACTAAGTCCCATTAATATAAGTATCACTTATTTTATCATTATCATATGTTTGCAGCATTTTAATAATTCACAAACGTTGTAAGGTTTAAAAATGCCAGTCTTGTTTCTAAAGAAATAATTTTCTAGTAATATATTCACTGTAGTTGTCGTTATGAACTAACGGCACCTCAAAGGAGCTACTGTATTTGCTTTACCTCTGTGCTTCATTTCTGTAAAGCTTTAATAGCGATATTAATATTTCTACTTTTTTCAGCAAGTTCAATTCTTGATTCCGACTATCTAGAACGGTTCTTTAAAAAAACATAAAATAACTGGCTTTATGCAAAGTGTTGTTACGTGTCAAACATTCATATGCAGAATAATTTAACCCTTTAACAACCATAACGCCCGAAACGCCTTTACATCCAAACTACCATGTCTGAAAACCTGTGAAGGTCAATGGTCATCATCACTATAGATCGGAAGGTTTTTGTGGTGACCGAGCACTAATCTTTTGTTAGCTTGTAAAGGGGAGGGGAGAAATTCTCAATGGAGCAAGAGACAGTTTCGGGCGTTCTGGAGTTCTGGGCAACACAAGACGTCGGAGCCTTGGTCGTAAAAGGGTTAAAAGAGTTCTTCCTTTACTCTACCATTCAGTTATTCATCAGTAGTGTAGGAAATTCAGTTTGGTAAAAGCGATTCATTTTTTTCGTATTCATGCTAATTTATTTTAGTGGGGATTCTAATAAATTTCAAGTACAGTTTTGTCTTTTTTATATCATTATAACACTGCATTCTATACAAACCGCACAATTCCGACAGTTCCCACTGTACGTAACTAGTTTTGGAACTCGATGCTTTTATTTTCTCTTACTCCAAGACATTTAGCATAAAAAAAAACATTGGGTTGTCCGGAAAGTTCTGAGCGTTTGTGGCAGATGTATGGTTGAGCGTGACGTATGTAGTCGTATTTTTTGAAAACATACGAGAGGTTACCAACAAAGAAAGGTGACATTTGCATGCGGCGTTTATCCTCGTGTGGTTGACGATAAGTGGAAGTCGTGTTTGTTTAGTACGTGTTAAACATGGATGATCAAAAGGTGCATTTTCGGCATGTGATTCTAATCTATAAAAAGAGGGAACACACTGCACAGACGTGTAAAAACATTTGTGAAGTATTTGGAGAGAATGCTATCGGTGAATCAACGATTTGGAAGTGGTTTGCGAATCGCAAAGCCGGAGATTTCCGTTTAGGCGACGAGGATTAATGTTTTATTTATTTATTTATTTAACTAAAATTTCATGCCACACCACAACAAAACGGAATTTAGTCCATACACACCCGGGACTACATCTATACCATCATAATAAACAACAAAAATCCAAGAATACAGTAATACCAATAATAATATAAATGTGCAAACAGAATTAATCAACTCAGACTTTTTATATCGTAGAAATCAACGGTTGCACGCAGAGTGCAACCAAAGAAACTAAGAAATTAACAAAAAACCAAAGTAACTAAGAAATTGCAGCATTTCAAAAGTATAACTATTACAAAACTTCAAGAGTATAACCATTTCCATACAATTCTATTTTTGAAAATAATATCCTATTTTCACTAAGACATACACATGACGAAGTATATACCAATGAAATTAATGTTTTCAAAAAGTTAAATACGAAAATGAATAATTTAGTCCCACAAACCGACAAGAAGAAGGTGCGAACACTTCATAGGCAATACATCAAAAGTCTCACCACAGGCAGCACAACCAAAGTAAATAATAATTGCAAAGCATCAAAGTAACGCTATAATCTTTTAGTTTTAAATAAATTAAAGCACTGCAACAGATTCTTTATAACGAATCGTTGAGGTGTAATGTGGCAAGAGAACCAAGGAAAAAGGCCAGCAAATAGATTGACGAGAACCTAGTCCCCAAGAAAAAAATCTAAATCGTCAAGTCAAGGAAAAATTTAACCGTAATACAGTAAATTGAAGTAATAATAAACAATATGTGACCAACGGGTAATCAACCATTAAGTAAGAAATGCTTAAGCTCTCTTTTAAATACAGAATAGTGCGTCACCGTCTTGATCCGAAGCTGCAACCCATTCCAGGGCCATGGGCAGGTCACGTTAATATTGTTAAATAAAATATTTGTACGCGCTCTAGGTGTTAAAAAACTAGTATTACCACGAGTGTCATGATCATGGAAACGCAAATGTACGGTGATTACATCTGAATACTTATTAGCATATATACGTTCATGCGTAAACAATAATAGTCGAAAACTCTATAATTTATCAAATGACATTATCTGATAACTAAGGAAAAGAGAATGTACCTGTAAAGACGGATTCACTAAGTAAAATTTTTTTGCGAAACAAATTCTATTAACATTCCCAATAGTTGTGCGACCCCAAGCCAAAAGACAGTAAGATTAAAATGGAGAAATAAATGAAAAATACAATAACAAATTAACCTTAACAGGCAATAAACTGGAAATCCTATAGATGACACCAATACGGGATGATCTCAGCCCAACCGCAATTTGACTAACATTATAATGAATTCAGCTTCTTTCAATTATAATGAATTCAGCTTCTACTAATATATAAGCTTCTTCTAATGGTTGTTGTTTTGTTAATTATATCATGAATAAACTTTCCTGCTAGTAGTGTAGTAATAATAATGAACAAGCTTTTAACTGCTAGTAATGTTGTAGTAGTAATTAAGATGAATAAAGTCTTATGCTGGTTGTTAATAATAATCAACTAATGAAATAAACCTAACAGCCAGACAGAGGTCTGACAGTACTATGAACTGAGAAAAACGTACTTACTAAGACAATCTTTTATTTGGTAAACTTCTCTTATTTATCCACACTCACTTCATCGGTCACACAACTACTCGATATCTGGCTCTCACATAAACGAAGATCTCTTTACACACGAAACAAAGCTCTCACGCACATAAACAACCGCTCTCTGACACATAAACAACAGCTCTCCCAACGTATCGTTGAACGCGCCTATTTATACTGGCTACCATCACGTTATGACTTACACTCATTGCCAGATCTCATTAAGCGGGTGAAATAACATCTCGTTCAGTAAGACGATAATTTACATAGTAAAATAAAATAACCAGAGATAGTAAAAATCAAAAGGAAAGTGAATCTAGAGTATACGTTACAACATGTGTATCCCATTTCAAATTATCTTGTAAATATACACCAAGGAAGTTTGCAACAGCCCGAAAGTCAAGGGGCACACCATTAAATAATATTGCATTTGCAATATACACTCGTTGCCTACATCGCGAAAAAAGTACACTGGTAGTTTTGGAAAAAATTATAATTAAGGAATTACAGCAAAACCAACGATAAAAATCCTGAAGTTCCAAATTTACACGTGGGATGAACTCAGACAGAGTGTCCCCAGAACAAAATAGGATTTAATCATCAGCATACAAAATAGGAGTAGCACTTGAAGTAATAGTAAATAAATCATTAACGTAAATTAAAAATAATAACGGGCCCAAAATCGATCCCTGAAGAACACCATAACGAGCCAAAAGGGCAGAAGATTGAACACCCTGTATCTGTACAAATTGCTTCCGATCTGTTAAATAATTTTGGAATAAAGTCTCAACAACTCCTGTAATGCCAATGTTTTCTAACTTGGATAACAATGTGTCATGATAAATGGTATCAAAAGCGCGGAAAAGATCACAAAAAAAAACAACCACCACACTAGAGCCATTATCAAGACTAAAATGTTCATAATTTAATACGTCTAGAATAACAGTTTCAGTCGAAACCCCTTACAAAACCCATGTTAATTTTTATTAAAAATATTTTTTGTGAATGTAAGATAACAACTACATCAGTATTAATCTTTCCATAATTTTAGCAAACACTGGAATTACAGATAATGGTCCATAATTTGCCACATCTGTTACTGAACCCTTTTTATGTATAACAGTAACACGACTTAATTTCCATGGCAACGGAATGCACCCTGTGTACAAAATACGATTAAAAATATGGATCAACGGAATAAGTAGCTCACGTGAAACAAATTTTATAAGCCTAGGATGTACGTTATCGGGCCCCGCACTTTTGGACGGGTCCAATTCAGTCATTACCTTCAAGGGAATTAGACGACGGTGGTAGGTAATCAGAGAAATGGTTAGTATAATGAGGAATTTCAGACAACAAAATATCTGGTAACTCAAAAAATATTTATTAAAAATATCAACAACTTCATCTAAATTAGACGTCCTATTTCCATTATATTCAAATATAGTTGGTGATTGGGCATCCCTCGAGGTTGCCAATAGTTCCTTAATTGAACGCCAGATTTTCCAGTAGTAGAACCGAAATAATTACAATAATAATTGTTTTAGCCAGTCTTAATTTAGAATTATACCAGTTTCTATACCTATGAAAATTATACAAATGAATTGGATCCCTGAAACGGAGGAACACAGCAAATTATTATTTTTTTCTATTTAAGCAACGTAAGAAACTCCGGTTAAACCAAGGTTTCCTGCATCGCGAAGTACGAGTTAAGTTATGAAATGGAAACGCAACATCGTAAAATTTCCAAACAATTCCCCAAAATTCATGATATGACTCAACTGTATCATCCAACTGAAGTACAGAAGTCCAATCAACTAGTGATAAAGCCCTACGAAACAGAAGTAAATTGTCATAATTATAGTTTCTTATTAACATAGAGCAGGAATTAGATATGTGTACTGCTGAACAGTCCGCCAAAAGAAAAATCGGTAGATGATCACTGATATGAAATGAGAGAATCCCCGAGCATGTACTATAGTTATTCGTTATACACAAATCCAATAGAGAAGAAGTTGAATCTGTGGCTCTAGTGGGAATAGTTGATACATTTAACATTCCGGAAGAAATAATCATATCTCTAAATAAGACAGCACCCATTCCGGAGTAATTCATATCCACATTAAAGTCACCAAAAGAGTACAGTGTTCTACCAGAGAAGTTTATGTCATCCAACAAACCAGAGCAAAAGTTAAAAAAAGATTCAATATTACCACGTGGAGGACGGTACATAATACTTATTGTTGATAGCTGTAACACAATTGAGTGTATTTCAAAATCTTCAGGTATAACAGCGTATTTATCAAATAATAGTGCGGTAATGGAACGCTTAACATATATTGCAACCCCCCACCCCCGGAACCCAGAACGGATGCCGCGAAAACCTGGTAACCAGGTATATTACATACAAATCCAGCATCAGCATCAAACCAAGTTTCTGAAACACATATAAAATCTAATTGGTAATCTATGTCATGCAGCAAGCAGTCTAAAACATCTAACTTACTACACAGACTTCGCGCATTCAAATGAAAACATTTCCAACCGCAAGTATTTGATGAAATCAAACCCTGCAATTATGTAACCGTTACATAGCCCAGAACACAATTCGCCATCAAACACTAAATATACAATCAAAAGAAATACATTCCACAACAGAACACATATAAAATCTAATTGGTAGTATTTATCAAATACAAATAATAGTGCGGTAATGGAACGCTTAACATATATTGCAACCCCCCCGGAACCCAGAACGGGATGCCGCGAAAACCTGGTAACCAGGTATATTACATACAAATCCAGCATCAGCATCAAACCAAGTTTCTGAAACACATATAAAATCTAATTGGTAATCTATGTCATGCAGCAAGCAGTCTAAAACATCTAACTTACTACACAGACTTTGCGCATTCAAATGAAAACATTTCCAACCGCAAGTATTTGATGAAATCAAACCCTGCAATTATGTAACCGTTACATAGCCCAGAACACAATTCGCCATCAAACACTAAATATACAATCAAAAGAAATACATTCCACAACAGAAATAAGGATATCAATCTAGAACACTAAAACTGCTCCAAATTCAAATCCTGCTTACTCCTTATATGAACTGGATTCGAACCCCCTCCAACCCGCAGAAGATCCTTCCGTTTTTACACCAACAAAATTTTAACATTATCGTTTTTCGAAAAATTAGGTGCCTGCCAAAAGAGCTGTCAATTATGAACAGTTAGATTTTCATTGATATACCCCCTCTGTTATTATCCGTACAATTTTTAACAACATCCATCACCCTCAGGCTAGACCTACCCCTCACAAGGAATTCGTTCCTCATTTCTCTACCCTTAAACTGAACAATAATTGGTGACACTTTTCGGGACTCTCTTCTACGCAACCTATGAATTACTTCAATGTCAGTCACTGAAAATTGATCATTTTTTTTTTTTTTTTTTTTTTGATTGGAGGTTTAACGACCACCGTGAGCAACTCAATGGGCTATAAGCAGTCGCCCGTACCTAATTTAGGGTCACTGGTTCCAGGGAAGGGAGAGGGCCAGTGCCGTAAGACAAACACAACATCCATGCCTGACCGGGATTCGAACCCGGACCCCTTACGGACGAATGATCAGAGGCCATCGCTTAGACCACTGCGCCACCGGGGCGGCGAAAAAATTGATCAATATTCAACTTACCTGTAATGCGATGTACCAAATCCTTGATATCATCAACTCATTGCCGCCCCGGTGGCGCAGTGGTCTAAGCGATGGCCTCTGATCATTCGTCCGAACGGGGTCCGGGTTCGAATCCCGGTGAGGCATGGATGTTGTGTTTGTCTTACGGCACTGGCTCTTTCCCTTCCCTGGAACCAGTGGCCTTAAATTAGGGACGGGCGACTGCTTATAGCCCATTGAGTTGCTCACGGTGGTCGTTAAACCTCTAATCAAACAAACATCAACTCCCTCTCCTTGCACCTCCTTGATTTCGTGGATCTCCATGTTTTTATTTATCACATACTGTTCCAAAGTATTCTAGATTTCCCTTAGTACATTTATATCAGCAGCCTGAGTTTGCACTCTCTCCTCCAAAGAAGCAATTTTCTTACATGACTCCTCCAGCAATGCACGTGATTGTCCAATTTTATCCATAACATCGTCATATCTCAATGAAAAAAACTCTACTGGCTTACGCAAATCAGGTATCTCAGTTTTCAAGCTCACAATCATGTCCAACTTCTCATTTAAACGTTCCATAAATTCCTCAGAAATACGTAAAACCAGTGTAGCTGTATCCTCGGAGGACTTCATTGGCCTCCCACTGCCCGATCCACCTCGGGTACCCATATCCGCGGGCAAAACGCCAGCCGACAACCATTGCATTGCCCTTTCAATTTTTTTCCTTGCTCATTTTTCGGTAGGTAGCCTCGCCAACCGAATAACAGTCGAAATGGAATCTTCCACCGCATCTTCTATAACAATGTACACAATCATCTTCAAGCAAACTGTCAGAACAGCTAGAGCACTTCAACAAAGACATGATAGTTGTGATCTTCTGTGTACAAGCAAATCATACAACTAGCCAGCACCGCAACTTAATGAAGCAGACGACGCTGGCAGCAAAGTCCACCAGCCGCCCCGGTGGCGCAGTGGTCTAAGCGATGGCTTATGATCATTCGTACGGAAGGGGTCCGGGTTCGAATCCCGGTGAGGCATGAATGTTGTGTTTGTCTTACGGCACTGGCTCTCTCCCTTCCCTGGAACCAATGGCCCTAAATTAGGGACGAGCGACTGCTAACAGCCCATTGAGTTGCTCACGGTAGTCGTTAAACCTCCAACAAAAAAACAAACAAACAAAACATCCACCCAGTACAGCGGACGACACGTGCAAGAGCGTCAACAGCAGCGTTTGTTGGCAACAGCAACAAGATGTAATAGCAGACGATAAATTTCTCCTATCAGGAGATCAGTCCAGTCAGTACAAACACGTCACTCGTAGGTGATATTCAGCACAAATCTCAACGCCAACATGATACATCAATTTTTCTATCCAGATGTTCTAATGTGAACTAACCCGCGGACCTCTGACACTGCACACGTAGCAACTGAACACTCACGATGAAGCACATCCAAAAAAAGAGACAATACGTGACCATAAATAATAATAATAACCAATTTTTTTACAGCAACTATTCATTCACAACATCAACAACGTAATTTGACTTGACATAATCAAATGGAAGACCTTCAGCAGTGGACGACGATCTCATAAAGGCAGAAATTGAGTGGAATCCAAATTAACGACTCGGGAGTTAGGAGAGATTGTGAAAATGCCGAAAAACACTGTTCATGTAAATGTAATGAATCTCGGATACATTTCTGCTTACGAAGTTTGGATCCCACACAAGCTGTTAGAGAAAATCTGCATGAACCAGTGTTCTACATGCAATATGCTCCTAAAACGCAACAACAGGAACTCATGTTTGAAACGATTGGTGACAAAATGGACAATCTACGACAATGTAGTGCGAAAGAGATCCTTAGCAGAGACGAAAATGGGTCGCGGGTCAACAGGTAGACAATTTCTTGTCTGTCCAACGGGTCGGGTCAACCTGTTCCTGAGCCGATTTTGACCCGGTTTTATTCCCGCTTTATTTTTGAAAAGAGAAAAATATATTCCGAAGAAAAATTCGCGTTGTGGAATTCTGTAGTCTGTACTAGTGCCCACGGAGTGAATAATGATTTCCCATGCAAAACTATTGTCGTCTCTTTCTTAAAGCAACGAAGATTTCCACCGACCGACGTCAGACACACTCACACTATATCGTAAAAAGATACTTCCTTTGCGTGCTTTTACAGTGCGATTGCCCAGGGCAAGGTACAGGCAAACGCCATGCGCCTGCTTCTCAGCTGGTTCACTCTCTCCGTGCGAAGTTCACTGTATGCGTAACAATTACTTCTCACATCGTATCTTTTACATTGAGCATTTAGAGGTGCTTCGATTGATGTGCTAACATCCGTTCCCATGTCATGTCATGTCGAAATTAATTGCTTATTTTTTAATATGGATGGATTTAATATTAAGGAGGTTGAGAAAGGCGTCGAGGCCAACAAGTAGGTGCTTGTTGAAAACCACAAGGGGAAGAGTGAACGCTGGAAATTGTTTCGTCTCATGAAGGAAGCAGTGAATAATTCTGTGTTGTTTGGTCTTGCCTGCTGTTCAAAATGTGGAAATTGTATAATTACAAAGAAAGATGTCGACGGTGTAATAAAAGATCATGGAACCAAAAATCAAACGGGACATATAAAACAATGCGCACCTCCATCAAAGCGTGGAAAGAGCGAACAATCTAAATATATTTAAAAACATGCATTTGTGTAATCGTAAATAATGATTCCCATTTGGATTATACAAAATAGTGGCACTAAGACTTGCACTAAAATTTAGCAGGGAACCAAATTTTATTATTAAAAAAGGATTTCAGTTATTAAATATCAAGCAGTTATTGGGATGAATACATATATTACGTTTATATGTACGAGGGTAAATAAAAAATTATCGGCACTTGCTCCATATTTTTTTTAGGTTGGTCCCATTACCTACTGCGCGTGCATGCTATAATGTGGTATTCTTGTGGTTATGATACTGAAGTTTGATCGTAATTGCTACATTCTTCTTTGTTCTGTTACAGAGTAAACATGGCCGCTCCGCTAGTAGTGTGCACCAAGGAAGAACAGAGAGCAGTGATCCGATTCCTTAGGTCTGAAGGTGTGTCAGGGGCTGAAATTCATGGCAGGCTTGCAGCACAATACGTGGGCAGCGCTCTTCCTCGCAGAAGTGTGTATAAGTGGATCGAGAAGTTTAAATATGGCTGGACAAGCGGTAAGCACGAAGAGGGTGCAGGACGCCCATCAACCTCCACCACTGACGGGAAGATGTCTTGGAGAGACTTTACGAAAACTAAACTTCTCGTGGATGATTTCGTATGCAGAACCATAACTGATTAGCAGAGAACAGGCAACCTCATCGGTGGCCACTCGTCGGTTCTCCAAAATCATCTCCCGAGCTTGTTGAATCTTCCCGTCAGTGGTGGAGGTTGATGGGCGTCCTGCACCCTTTCATGCTTTACACTTGTCCGGCATTTTTAAATTTCTCGGTCCACTCATACACACTTCTGCGTGGTAGAACGCTGTCCCACGTATTGTGCTGCAAGCCTGCGATGAATTGCAGCCCCTGACACACCTTCAGACCAAATGAATCGGGTCACTGCTCTCTGTTCTTCTGTGGTGCACACTTCCAGCAAAGCGGCCATGTTTACTCGGTAACCAAACAAAGAAGAATGTAGCTATTAAGATCAAACTTCAGTAACATAACCACAAGAATACCACATTTTAGAATGCGCCCGCAGAAGGCAGTGCGGCCAACCTTAAAAAAAGGTATGGCGCAAGTGCGGATAATTTTTGATTTACCCTCGTACATATGTACAGGGTGATCAGAATCGAGCGCACAATAAACCTACCGGACGATTCCTCGTGGAGAAAGAAGCAGAAAACTGTTGTCCGTTGTCCGATCGGACGTTGCATTCCGGAGATATACGCGCCAAAAGTTTCGTGACGTCACATTTGGTAACGCACCTGCTCGTTGAAGAGCGACTTGGATAGTTACGCAGACGCACGTATCACAAGGCATTCAAGCCGCCCCGGTGGCGCAGTGGTCTAAGGCCATGGCTTCTGATCATTTGTCCGAAAGGTATCTGGGTTCGAATACCAGTGAAGCATGGATGTTGTGTTTTTCCTACGGCGCTGACTCTCTCCCTTCCCTGAAACCAGTGGCCCTAAATTCAGGATGGGCAACTACTTATAGCCCACTGAGTTGATCACGGTGGTCGTTTAACCTCCAATTAAAAAAAGAAGAAAAAAGGCAATCAACATTTTTTTAAAATGTGGCACGGGGTGGGCATGCAAATTCGAAGGACGCGGGGGCGTGAAACCATCAGTTGTACACCTGCGTGATACGTCACGTAGGGACAAAAAGAGTTGGCGATGGTAGCAGGCGAGCTCATACCGCGTTGGTACATTTGATAGAAGTGTGGGTAGCGATATGTCGGACAGTTTGAGAGAGTATTGTGACATGTATCTCCTATTGGGAGAATGCCAAGGACCTACAGCGAGCGATACCTACCACGACGGCACCCGGACGTTCAGGTCATACGGTGGCTTGACGCTTGAATGCGCGACACAAGCAATGTCGCACCCCGTTCAAGTCTAGACAGTGGCGCTGGACCCTCTGTGAGAACACCATCCCTCGAGGACGCCATACTAGAGTTTATAGAGAAGGAGCCATTGACCAGCAGCCGTACGATCGCGCGACAGTTCGGTGTGCACCAAAGTACCGTACTTGCCGTTCTACACGACGAAGACCTACATCCATATCACATCACACGGGTGCAAGGCCTATTACCACAGGCTTATCCTCGAAGACAAGCATACTGTAAGTAGACGCTACAGCAACATGCTGCCGATAATAGTTTCATCCGCCGGATCTTGTGGACTTATAAAGCAAGGTTTACACGGCAGGGTAACTTCAACACCCATAATAGTCATGTTTGGGCATTGGACAATCAGCACACAACACGTGAACACGCTCACAGGTTCGATGGGGTGTTAATATCTGGTGTGCTATTGTGGGCGATATCCTAGTGGGACCATATCTTCTTCCCGAACGTGTCACAGCTGCCAACTACATGGTGTTCCTACGTGATGTTCTGCCGAACTTACTGGAAAACGTACCATTGGCTGTTCTCAGCAATCTATGGTTCCAGCATGATGGAGCACCGGCGCATTACGCTGCAGATGTTCACCAGTGGCTGGATACGGAATATCTCGGTCGATTGCTTGGCCGTAATGTTTCTGTTGCATGACCCGCTAGATCTCCGGATCTTAATCCATTAGACCTCTTCCTCTGAGGTCATCTAAAGGAACTGTTATATCGACGGCCTGTCAACAGCCTGTACGACATAGTGACCATCTTACACGCGACCCTCACAACTTTAACCCCTGCTGTGCTGCAATGCGTGCAGATGTCTATTCCTCGGCGGGCTGCCGCCTGTTCCGCACTACAAGGTGGTCATTTTGAACACATGTTGTAATCTGACACAAATCCACGTGTTTTATCATTTGTGTTGTAATGGTACACATCAATAAATTACATGTTTTCTGTCAAAGTGATTGGGCAAGTTATTCCTAATGTCTGTATCCTTACCGGATGTGACGTCACGAACATTCGGCGCCTATATCTCCGAAATGCGACGTCCGATCCAACAACGGTTTTCGGTTTCTTTCTGCACGAGGAATCGCCCGTCAGGTTTATTGTGCGGTCGAATTTGATCACCCTGTATAAACTGAGTTTCGAATTTATAGTTCAAAGCAGATTTGTTCGGATCGGGTCGGGGCAGGTCGAGTCAGGTCGGGTCAGGTCGGGTCGGGTCCAGTTATGGGACGTCCGGGTCAGAAATGTTTGACCCGTTTCCAACTCTGATCCTACAGTCACGCTGCCGAATCACGTAAACAAACACCGAAGCCGAATATTCATGGACGCAAGATTCTGTGCTCTGTCTGGTGGTATTGTAAGGACAGTATATACTATGAGCTCCTCCAACACAATCAGACGATCAATTCGGATGTGTACTGCAGACAGTTGGAACAATTGAACCAGAACCTGCAACAGAAGAGGCCAGAACTTGTGAACAGAAAGGGTGTTGTGTTCTAGCAAGACAACAAGCAGCCGCACGTTTTTTAGTCACCCGCAGAAAGTTGCATGTTATGGGCTAGGATGTCTTACTCCACCCACCTTATTTCCCGGACATTGCGCCCTCTACCTTCTATTTGTTTGAGTCTCTGCAAAATTCTTTAAATGCAAAATCATTCGGTGATCTCAACGCTGTCAAGAACCACGTGCATGAATTTTTTGCCTACGAGCCAACCACGCTCAACAGGGATGGCATTCTAAAATTACCCGAAATATGGACTAAAGTCGTTGAAAAAAATGGACAGTACTTTGATGAATAAAGGTATGTTCTTAAACTCGTTGCATTTGTTTCATTTCAAATAAAAAAATTAAACAAAAAGCTCAGGACTTTCCGGACAACCCTGTAAAACCTTTCTTAACCATTAAATAATTCATCCCAAGATTATTGTTTGCTCAAATACGTATAAGAGAAAATAATCGTATGAGATATATCTTCCATTGCAAACGGTGCATATGATGTGTTCCAAATTTACTGTCAACTAAGAACTAGCCATTTCTGCTTGTAAATGCGACAGATCTACGCATCCTAATAGAAAAAAATGACGAGATGAAAAACGCATTCATAATTTCCTTTTCCGACGGCAAGCGGAAATGAAAGTAAAGCCGAGAGAAACAAAAAATAAATTATTTCAATTTTCTGTTCGCATTCTTTCAGTTTTTTTCTTTCCTTACCTTTCCAAGAGTTGAAACTCGGGATCATTTTTATTTCCTCAGTCGAACGAGTGAATGCGGGCGAAATTGCTTGAACGATTTTTCCACTCTGTGTTTCGATTTCCGGGAAAAGGATTTTTAGGTAATGTATATCTTGTAGAGGAAAACTTGTGTGAATATCATTAAGGCTTTTCACTTCGTGTATGAATAACGTTTTGGCTTGTTTCTCATGTGTATGTTGCGTGTGTACATGGTGTACATTGCCGTCGTAAATTATACGGTAGGTTAGTTAAGAGCCGGAACAACAGTAATGATATTACCTATAACGAAATAAGAATTTCAAATTGGTGTAAGCTGTGAAATGAATTCAAAGTTTTCGAAGGTTGAAAACGTTTATAGTGAAATATTTAGGATTTAGGTGTACTATTTAAAATGGGGAAAACTTCAAAAAGTGCATAACTGTTGAATGTGTTTATAGTTATGAATGGTTATATCCGGCAATATCTGTTTTCCAAAACTAAGCACTGTTATTTTGTTTTTGTGTTGTTTTTATTTTTTAATCTCTCATAAGTGTATGTACACTATATTGACAAAAGCCACCGAACGGATCCGCTGAGTTGTTAAGATGAGCGGTACAGCTACAAACTGTATAAACACAAGCCTGCAGCTGATCGCTATCATATCGCACTGTGAGGTTGAGTGAAAATGTCGCCGAGATAGAGAACTGGCTTTGAGAAAGGAAATATTGTTGGGTGTTATATTAGTGCGTTGTTCATATGAGAAACCGAGAGGCGTTTAAACAGACCCAAGTCAACTGTTTTGGATGTACTGAATAAGTGGAGGACATATGGCGTGCGTGAAGTAGCAAATCGTACCGGCAAACCAAAGAAAATCCAAAGATGCTAACCTGAGAAAGGGGTCATCAGTAAAAAAATCCAAAGTTTTCAATAAAACCTCTTCGACCTTCAGTACGATTTTCAGGATAACAAAACTATTTATTTTAAAATCTCAGAACGCAGTTTTATTTAAAAAGTGTGTGTGTGTATACACTGAAGAGCAATTGAATTAGAGGCACCTGTCTAGTAACGTGTAGCATCACCTTTCTCCCTGATGACGGTACCGATTCATCTCGGCATGGACTCGACAAGACACCTGAAGCGTTGAGAAGCCATACGGATCCACGACCCCAGAAAAAGCGCCCACAGTTCACGAAGATTTGATGGAAGGGGTCAGAGCCTCGAACATCTCTCTCGATGTCATCCTAGATGTGCATCATGGGATTGCGGTCAGGTGACCTAGCTGGCCAAGGAAGCGAGGTCACGTCGGTGGAGTGTTCATCCAACCATTCGGATACAAATCGCAAGCGATGGCACGGTGCATTGTCTTGTTGCAGGATGAGGTCCCCAGTGGGATGTTCAGGACGCACAAACGGGAGCAAATGGTCGTCCAGGATATCCCGGTAACGTTGACCTGTGAGGAACGATGTCACACGTACCAGGGGTCCCATTTCAGTCCACGCAAACAGTCCCCATACGAGAATGCCACCATCACCAGCTTGAAAAGTACCCTGCTGGAAAGAAGGATCCATCGCTCCATGTGGTTTGCGCCGTACTCGTATCCTGCCGTCTGCATGTACCAACGTGAATCTCGACTCATCAGCGCAGGCAACATTTTTCCACATGTCAAGGGTCCAGTGGCGATGTTCACGCGCCCATGCTAATCTTTGCACCCTGTGATGTGCAGTCAGCAGCGGTACCCTCGTGGGACGATGGCTTCTGTACCCCATAGCGAGGATATGGTTCTGGATGGTGTGGCTACATACACGTTTTTGTGCAGCAGCATTAAACTGCAGAGTGATTTCTTGCACTGTGGCCCGTCTATTCGCTGTTACAATGCGAGCTAGCCGACGATGACCCCGCTCATTCACACGCTGTTGTCCACGGCAGTTGGTCCTTGCAGGGATGGTTTTACCGGATTTGATGTACTCAGGATGCACCCGTGACACAGTGGCTCGTGAAAATCCCAGTGCCTGCACGACTTCCGAGATGAAGTGACCCATTCGTCGGGACCCGACAATTTTCCCACGATCAAATGCGCTTAGATCCTTCGTCTTATCCATACTGCGTCCGACTCTTACTGATTCCCGTCGCATCACTCCTTATATTGTCGGATCGCTGCACACGTCATGTCGCTTCCGTTTACAGGGCCGCCCACAGCGCCACATTTGCATAACGCCAGCTGTCTCTAATTCAATTGCTCTTCAGTGTATATATATATATAAATATATATATATAAACTATATACCAACAAGTATTTGGACACCCCTGCAATCGACGATATCTGCGGTCCTGATAACGAAACGGCAGCCGCTGTTAAATATCATGTGGGAAACAACAACGCAACCAGTGGCGTGCAAGATGCCACGCAGTTCGGAGCTCTCTGATTTCGAGAAAGGTGTAATCGTCGGGTATCATAGAAATGGCCGATCCATACGTGAAATATCCAGCGAGTTGAAGTACCCAAAATCGACAGTGGCTTACGTGATTGGCAAGTGGAAGATGTAACGTATACTCTAGATTCAGTTTCCTTTTGATTTTACTATCTCTTGTTATTTTATTTTCCTATGCAAATTATCTTCTCACTTAACGAGATGTTATTTCTCCCGCTGAATGATATGTGGCAACGAGTGTAAGTCATGACGTGGTGGTATGCAGTATACATAGGCGCGCTCAACTATACCAAGCAAGCTTCGTTTTATGTGATAGGTTCTTCTTAATTATTGTTATGCGTTTCTACGAAAGTTCGGATATTCAGTAGTCGTGTGATTTGTTGAATGTGTGTTTGATAATACCAGGAGCTCTCCAATAAAAGGTTTAAAATGAGTACGTTTTCTCAGTTCATATTATTGTCAGACCTCTGTCTGGCCGTTAAGTCTCTTTCATTAAGTGTCTCCATTAAGTCCAGGGAATATTGTGTTTACCGCTCTAATAAGGAGCCTTCAAGGTACTAATGTACTAAAACCGAAGTTATAGTACTGATATTCAAGATAATGAGGAGCGCTGAGTAAAAAGAAGTTCCATATTCAATGAATTTATTGCACGTGCGAGTCTTACCTAAACAAACTCTAGCACTTTGAAGATTAGGTACACTTTAGCTACGTCAAGTAACCTTCCAATAACCCTAACGTGACTTAACGTAAGCTTCCCTGCACTACACGTCCAGCGGAGGACTTTATTCATTATAATTGGCGCCCGAACATTTCTTGAACACGAGGTATTGACACCTATTGACTTTGTCTTCATTACCTGAGAAAACGTCACTATTTCCACCTGAATCAAGTTTCGGTGGAGGTGGGGTTATTTTCGACAATTTGCAGGAAGCCTGTGGGTCTAACTTTGATGTAAATGATTTGCAAGTACCCAGGCATTCCTCACAATTTCGTCATTCACCAGCTTCATATCACTCTGAGTCGCGGGTCGTACCTGAGGTATTTCAATCCTCTCATAGAAGCAAAATGCTTGCACATTTCGTGCCGCATGAGGGAACAATTACTTTCAATGGTTTGGAGGGGTCCTTGAAATTTTTCGAGGATTTGGAGGATCATTTCTACTTATACAATATTCCTCAAGATTGCAAAGTGCAAATAGCAGGCACTTGCTTTAAAGATACCGCTAGGACCTGGTATCGGCAGTGGAGAGTATTTTACCCAGATTCTCGTTATGAGAATTTCCGAGCGGAATTTTTAGAAGTCTTTCCTTTCGGCCTCAGTCGAGCTGGCCTTGCACAACAACTTTTCTCTCGTAAACAAGGACCCAACGATAGCCCTGTTGCGTTTGCTTTAGAAACAACACGCCTGTATAAATTATGGGATCCACATGCCAGTCATGTCGACATGTTGGACACCCTATTGCAACAGCTCGATCCATTTCTACAGGGTTTTCTTGAGGTCCGACATCCTGCTACAATTCATGAATGCCTTCGCCTCATACGAACGTATGAGGAGCGACACGGCAAACATGGTCCAACTCAACATGCTCGGGTACCCCGGGAGGCTTATCACGAAAATCCTCAGCGGCATAATAGGCCTAATGACTTTCAACGCGAGCGTACACAGGTGCAAGACCAAGCATCATACGTACCACCGCATAGAAGAGTGGTCCACCAACCGCTAGTTTCTAAACAATTTTCTGGGTACAGTACAAATGCACAGTATGCTCGACCCCGTTCCAATCCGCAGAATTCGGAACATTTTTATGCTAAGGGCGATAATGATTTTTCTGCCCGTGCTGAGGGAAGAAGTAATAGAAATGGAAATTTCAACAGACATGCGGAGTTCCCGCAGCAGTTTTCACGAAGTTTTCCTAAGCGTGAAAACTTTCCCGATACCCGGCAGGGCCGAGGTTTCAGACCGCATGATAATACAACCAGGAATCCTTTAAACTTCCAAAGGAAGTTGACCAAGGGTCGGTACTGGTTCCTGATACCAAGAATTCTGACCCTAAAATAGTATTATTGACTGTCCAAACTCCTCAGTTGCATGATGTGTTCTTGACAATTGAAGATATTATTGTCAAAACTAAGTTCGACACTGGTTCTGAAATATCAGCCCTAAATACGAGGTTTTGCACTGAAAGTTTTCCTGCAATACCCGTCCAGCCTGCGACGCAGTATTTGCGAGGTGCAAATAACGAAATATTCAGTATCACAGGAACTGTCACATTATCTCTAGAGCTGGGAAGGGCTCGTTTTACGCATTCTTTCCTGCTCATAGACGACCTACCTGTTAAATGTCTAATGGGCATAGACTTTATCAATACTTTTAAAGTTACTATTAATTTCGAACAACATGTTATTTCCTTTCCGGAACCTGTCGAAGTGATTCCTAAAGATCCTATAGACATAACGAATTTTTTACTGAGTAAACAACTGAATGAGAGGCAACGAAACCAGCTTTCTCTACTTTTGCATGAAAGACCTGGTTTATTTTCCGACCAACCTGGTTTCACACAGGTGGTTTATCACGTCATCGACACTGATGGTTCGAAACCGATAGCGACGAAACCTTACCCTTGTGCTCCCCATAAAAAACAGGAAATGCAACTTCAAATTTCAGAGATGATTAAACAGGGCATAATAAGGGAATCAACAAGCGCCTGGGCCGCGCCTGCTTTTCTTGTTCCAAAGAAACAACCCAACGAATTTCGTTTCGTGACAGATTTCCGCAAGCTAAACCAAGTCACGAAAGCGATAAATTATCCACTACCTGTCATGTCGCATATTTTGCATGACCTATCGTCAACTAAATGGATGTCAACCTTGGATTTGGCGAGTGGATATTGGCAGGTTGCGGAACATCCAGACTCCGTCGATAAAACAGGCTTTGTGACTCCTTTAGGGGCTTATGAATACCTGCGTATGCCCTTTGGACTAGCCTCTGCACCTGCTACTTTCCAAAAGCTTATGGATACGGTTCTCAGACCTGTTCTAGGTCACCATGTGCATGTATATTTGGATGACATTATTATTACATCCGAGACTTTTGACGAGCACCTTTCTCTGCTCAAACAAGGGTTCCAACTCATATACAATGCTGGCTTGACGTTAAAACCTAGTAAATGCCAGATAGCGAGGGACGAGATTGTATATCTGGGGCTGAAAATTACTCCCCACGGCTTATTTACGGATGATGAAAAAATCAGGCCTATTGTTGACTTTCCACGGCCAAAAACAGCCAAAAAACTATCCCGCTTTCTGGGAATGACCAGATGGTATCAGCAGTTCGTCCCCTCTTATGCTACAATCTGTGAGCCACTGTATGCTTTGAAACGTAAATACCAGAAGTTTGTTTGGACACCTGAGGCTAAAGCAGCGTTTGAAGCACTAAAATCTGCGTTGACTCAGCCTCCTGTATTAGCTTTCCCAGATCATACTAAGGAATTTGATATTTACACTGACGCATCCGGAGTTGGTCTTGGTTGCGTTATTGGGCATCCAATAACTTTTGCGTCCCGTACTTTAGCCAAAGCTGAACGCAATTATTCAGCTACGGAACGCGAATGTCTTGCTGTAGTGTATGCTCTTGACAAATTTCAATGTTATCTCAACGAATTGACAGTTAATATAATTACGGATCATTCTGCCCTTCAGTATTTGAATTCTGCTAAGCACCTCTCTCAAAGACCTATGAAGTGGGCTCTTAAGTTACAAGAGAGCAATATCAAAATTTCGTACCAGCCAGGTCATAAGAATCAATTACCGGATGCATTGTCTTGGGTCCCGATTAGTGGGGTTCCCACAGAAACTACTCCTGGATGTCAGCCTTTACTTTTAATAGCTGATATAACATCCAGAGAGCAGATAATGGCAGAATTAGTAAATGATCCAGATTTTGGGGATATCTATAATTTTTTGCTAGCGGGTTCACCGCTTCAAAGTGACCCTTCTCTGGCTGGGAGGTCACAGCATTTTGAAGTCATAGAGGGTCTTCTTTACTATACGAAATCTAGGACTACTAGGGCAGAGTTTCGCCCATGTATTCCGCGAACCCTTAGAATGGCCCTTTTAAACGAATTTCATGACAAACCTATTGCAGGCCATTTAGGTATTCGCAAGACCCGTTGTAAATTGCGGGATGTTGCCTATTGGCCTGGCATGTACCACAGTGTGCTCGCATACGTTCAATCATGTCACTTGTGTCAGATTTATAATTACCGTTATGTAAGGCTGGCCGGTCACTTGAAGTCTAGTTCAAGTTCTCATGTTTTTGACATTATTTAAATAGATTTATTGGGACCTTATCCTTTATCTGTTAAAAACAAAGCTCGTTACGTTTTAGTATTAACTGATAATTTCTCTAAATGGGTCGAAGTTTTTCCCATTAAAGCCGCTACGGCGGAAGTTTTTTGTAATGTATTAATTAATTAAGTACTCTCTAGATATGGTGCACCTAATCAAGTAGTTTCGGATAATGGTCCCTAATTTATTTCTGACATTTTTGAAAGAATGTGTGCGAGACTACACATAAAGCATAAATTCATTTCCCCATATCATCCCCAGAGTAATCCCGCGGAACGAGTAAACCGCACGCTAGTTAAAATGATCGCTACATTTGTCATGGATCATCACGAGCGGTGGGACGAACATCTTGAGCTTTTTTCGTTCGCCCTCCGCTCGTCTGTTCACGAATCTACTAAGTTTACTCCCGCAGAACTTCTTTTGGGTCGAAAAATTAGGACCCCTTTTGAAAGTTTAACGGGGATTATCGACGAACTAAACCAGCGATCAACTCCGCAATCAGTACGAATCATGGCAGAGAAAGCTCGTGTTGCAATGATAGGAGCACAAGCGGCTCAAGCAAGATACTATAATACTAGGCGTAGGGAACCAGATCTTGTCGTTGGAGATCTAACTCTCGTGGAGACACACTTCCAGTCTTCTGTTTCGCATATTTTAGTAAAGAAATTTGCACCCAGCTACGAAGGTCCATATCTGGTGGCAAATGTGTTTGAAAATAACATTATCCTTGAAAAACCTGACAATCCGTTTCAATACGTACACGTTGCTCAGTGTCGCAAGTATCATGAACGAAATATTGATTTTATAATCAACCCTACTCAACCTTCTGTTCCACAGACTCAAGAGTCTATATCTCACGATCAACCGCCAGAAATTTTGGACGAACCAACAAACATTTTTGAAGAATCTCCAGTGATTTTTTCTTCACCCTCCTCCTCCAGACGGGTTTCCAAACACGCAACCTGATTCTACCATAAGACGAAGGCTCGAATCAAGTTCTTCGAATACTAGTATCGTTCCTTTCCCTCCAACCATTGCCAAGACTATTGCTGCGCCGTTTCCTGATAACTCTGCACCAACACAAGCTCCTACTTCCTTGAATACCTCATCAGAGAGTTTTCCTATAGGCAGAAATAAACATCGCCCTGCACGACCACTAACTTACAGCAGCGACTCAGAGTCATCACATATTTCTGATTTATCAGATATAGACAATAGTTTGACGATTCCTAAACGTCAGACCCAAATTACAAACCGTCCAGCAACACCAAAAGCTGGTCAAAAACGCAACTTGTCTCCCCAATCTGCTTCGCCGCAACAGCGACGAAGGCAGAGATCCTTGCATCCGCCCGGGTTTCGCCCCTGGAACTTACGCTCAGGGCAAACAGGGCCGATGCCTGCTTCTACTGTCATGCCAAAAGGTAGAAAGCGAAAACAAGCGATGTGGCCGGAGCCACGCCCCTTCAGAAGAATGCTGGAAGGACAACACGGGCCCCAGCACAAAGGGACAACATATCGAAAGCCTGGGGGAGCCCGTTCCTGTCAGACGCAATGATTTCCGGACCGACAGACTTCAGCCGTTCCTGACCGTTCCTGTCAGCCGCACGGATTTCTTGACCGACAGACTACAGATGTTCCAGATCCATTCAAGTCGCAGAAAAGATCGACGCCACCAGAATTTACCAGTCCGATTAGGCCTGGAAAACGATATCGTACTAGGGTTTTTTATGCGTTCTCGAGATAAGTAAGTTCTCGTGGACTGGTGATTTTCTCATTATGTTGTTTTTCCTGCACGACCAGCTGGCGTGTTAGAAATTTTTTTTTTCGTGTGGGCCTACGCATTCTTTTTGTGTATATATGTAGTTTTTTTTATATATATCTTCTATGTCCGTCTACTAATCCAATTTTTTTCTATATATGTGTGTTAGGGGTAAAATAGTGAAAATTGTTACTGTTAGGCAGCTACAGGCAATCTTCGCTGCTGATACAGTTGGTTTGTAATCAACGATAATATGAGGATGTAAAATGAATTCAAAAAAGTGATTCCTGCTAGGCAGAATAAAAATAAGGTATGCCGATACAGGTTTGTTCTGTTCACGTATATAAATTGTTTCCTGCTTCACAGACGACAATAGCTGCGGACACAGGTTTCCTGAATTTGTTATGCCAAGTTTGAAGTTGTAAATACTGCTGCCACCAAAAAAATAAAAAAAAATAAAAAGTAGGACGATAAACGTCAGTCAGCGAAATGTAAGACTACACTCAAAATTTGATAGATTTTTTCGAAAATAAAAAAAAAAAAAATTAAGGTGGAGATGATGTAACGTATACTCTAGGTTCAGTTTCCTTTTGATTTTACTATCTCTTGTTATTTTATTTTCCTATGCAAATTATCTTCTCACTTAACGAGATGTTATTTCTCCCGCTGAATGATATGTGGCAACGAGCGTAAGTCATGACGTGGTGGTATGCAGTATATATAGGCGCGCTCAACTATACCAAGCAAGCTTCGTTTTATATGATAGGTTCTTCTTAATTATTGTTATGCGTTTCTACGAAAGCTCGGATATTCAGTAGTCGTGTGATTTGTTGAGTGTGTGTTTGATAATACCAGGAGCTCTCCAATAAAAGGTTTAAAGTGAGTACGTTTTCTCAGTTCATATTATTGTCAGACCTCTGTCTGGCCGTTAAGTCTCTTTCATTAAATGTCTCCATTATGTCCAGGGTATATTGTGTTTACCGCTCTAATAAGGAGCCTTCAAGGTACTAATGTACTAAAACCGAAGTTATAGTACTGATATTCAAGATAATGAGGAGCGCTGAGTAAAAAGAAGTTCCATATTCAATGAATTTATTGCACGTGCGAGTCTTACCTAAACAAACCCTAGCACTTTGAAGATTAGGTACACTTTAGCTAAGTCAAGTAACCTTCCAATAACCCTAACGTGACTTAACGTAAGCTTCCCTGCACTACACGTCCAACGGAGGACTTTATTCATTATAAAGATGAGAGGTGACTGTCGGAATGTGTCCCGACCCGGCAGGCCCACAAAACTGGGAGTTAGAGACCAACGGGTGCTTGCTAGAGAAATTCGGAAGAACCGCACCAAATCGATGGGCCACATACGCGAGAAGTTTCAACAGGAATCTGGGAGTGTTCTTTCGATGAATACCATCAGTAAAGAAGCCCATCTGCTCGGTTATCATGGGCGACGTACTGCCGCCCACAAGTCTTTGATCACCAAGTCCAATAGCGCTGCTCGGCTAACGTGGTGCAAAGAACGTCGACAGTAGACCGCTGAACAGTGGAAACAGGTTCTATGGAGTGACGAATCAAGGTTCACACTCTACCGTTCGGATGGCAGGGTCTGGGTTTGGCGTCTGCCTGGAGAACGCCTCCTGCCGGAATGTATTGTGCCAAGTGTGAAGTTTGGCGGCGGTGGAATTATGCTATGGGGGTGTTTCTCCTGGTATGGCACGTGACCCTTGGTAGCAATTCCTGGTAGACTCAACGCCGAGACCTACTGCACAATTTTGGATGACCATGCGCTTCCTACTTTGTGGCAGTTTTACGTGGTGGACCCATGTTACTTTCAGGATGACAATGCCACCTGTCATGTTGCGAGGTCCACCATGGCTTGGTATCGTGACAATGGGGTTAATCGAATGGACTCGCCTGCGCAGACCCCGAACCTTAACCCTATCGAGCACTTCTGGGACGAGTTGGAGCGTCGACTTAAGGGGTGCCCCACCGTCCGAAATCGGTGAAGGAACTGATCTGTCTTCTCCAAGCCGAGTGGAAGAAAATACCGCTAGCCTTCGTACAACGCCTGGTTGAGGGTATTCCCCGGAGGGTCGCAGCTGTAATCGCCGCTCGTGGAGGCCCCACCAACTATTGAAGGTGAGTAAACTTCGTTTTATATATATATATATATAGGGTGACTCCCGACACGCGAGCTATTCATCGAAAGAGATACGTCCCGCGAGCGTCGACATGCGAGCTTTAGAGACGTCATCGGCATGGAGGGCGAAAGCCGACACGCAAGATATACGGCGAAAAAGAAATGTCTTGCACGCTCCGACATACAAGCTATAGAGGCGTCATAGGCGTGACGGATGACACCTGACACACGAGCTATAGAGGCGTGGCAGATAACACCCGACACGCGAGCTATACAGGCATCATAGGGGTGGTAGATGACACCCGACACACGAGCTCTTCGGCGAAAAAGAAATTCCTCGCTAGCGCCGATATACGACATATAGAAGCGTCATCAGCATAGTGGGTCACACCCGACACGCCGATGATATTTCTTTTTATCTGTTCGGTGAAAACGAAATGTCTCACGAGCCCCAACATACGAGCTATCATCGGCGTGGCGGATGAAACCCGATACGCGAGCTCTACGGCGCTCGCGAGCGCTGACATGCGAGCTATAGAGGTGTCATCGGCACGGTGGGTGATACCCATCACAACGATGACATTCTTTTTTATCCATTCGGTAAAGAAGAAATTTTTTATCCATTCGGTGAAGAAGAATCCTCGCGAGCACCGACGTGCGAGCTATCGAGTCACCATAGGGGTAACAGATGACAAGACGATGACATTTCTTTTTGTCTCTTCGGTGAAGAAGAAATTCCTCGCGAGCGCCGACATACGAGCTATATAGGCGTCGTCGGCATGGCGGGTGATACTCAATCTATTCGGCGAAAAAGAAATGTCCCGCGAGCGCTGACATGCGAGATATAGAGGCGCCATCGGCATGGCGGATGAAACCCGACACGTGAGCTATGCGGCGAAAAAGAAATTCCTCGTGAGCACCGACGTGCGAGCTATCGAGTCACCATAGGGGTAACAGATGACAAGCCGATGACATTTCTTTTTGTCTATTCGGTGAGAAAGATATGTCTCGCGAGCCCCGGCATACGAGCTATAGAGGCATAATCGGCGCGGCCGATGACACCCGAGGTATAAGGCGAAAAAGAAATTTCTCGCGAGCGCCGACGTGATAGATATAAAGATGCTATTGGCATGGTGGGTGACACCTGGGACGCGGATGACATTTCTCTTTGTCTATTCAGTGAAAAAGAAATGCCTCGAGAGCCCAGACATACGAGATATAGAGGATCATAGGCGTGGCGGAAGACACCCGACCTATTCGGCGATTTCGTAGTGTCGGGTGTCACCCGACTGTCGAACGGAAACGGTTAAAACTATTGCACCGGAAATTTCACTGGCACAAAGACACATGTAATCAATGTAAAGAATTCGCAGATCGATGGAAACGGGTCCTCTATGGACTGATGAGTCCAGATACACAATCTGTCAGTCTGATGGCGGTGTGTGGGTATGGCGGCAGGCGAGTGAACACTATTTACCACAGTGTACTACTCCTGCGGACAAGTTTTGAGATGGCAGTGTACTCGTGTGGGGGAGTTTTTCGTGTTATGGTCCCAAATCTGTTAACCAGCACGTCGACTTCGATATTCTGGACAATTACGCCCTATCAACTCTGTGGCAATACTATGGAACCGAGTCTTGTTGGTACCAGCAAGATAATGCACCGAGTCATAAAGCAAGGACCGTTACGGCGTGGTTTAACGATGATTCCCTATCGTGTGTGGACTGGCCAGCACAGAGCTTTGATCTTAATCCAATAGAGCACCTATGGGATGAATTATAACTCCGCATAAGAAATGTGCAACCAAGGACTACTACTAAGCAACAGTTAGCGGCAGCATTGTGTACTGAACGGAAGCGCCTACCTATCGCTGTGTTTCAAACCATGTCGAAAGCATGTTTCGAAGGGTCAGTGTATGCAGTAAGGCAAAAGGTGGACCAACACCGCACTAATGTATGTCAATAAATGTTATGTTGTGTTTCTCTCCTAGGTTTCCGGTGACTTTTGTCGATATAGTGTATATATATACGTATGTGATCCGTACTGTCCCAATCCTGCGCTACGTTGCAAAAATTAGAGACAGTGAATATGTAAATATAAATGCAATTAATTCAGGACATATCACTGCATCACCGCAAACCATGACGCAAAAACAATACAACATGGATAATTGCCCAGCAGCCGAGAACTACTTTTCGCGGGTTCCGGTTACTGGTCAGTGGTCGGGGATGTCTTTCCCTGAAGAGTATCTGCCTGTATCTGCCGTGCATAGAAGAGGTTTTGGACATTACGGGCCACATGCAGCCGAGCATTGGAATGCTGGAATATACACTGAAGAGCAATTGAATCAGAGGCAGCTGGCGTTATGCAAATGTGGCGCTGTGAGCGGCCCTGTAAACGGAAACGACATGACGTGTGCAGCGATCCGACAATATAAGGAGTGATGCGATGGGAATCAGTAAGATCCGGACGCAGTATGGGTAAGACAAAGGATCTAAGCGCATTTGATCGAAGGTAAATTGTCGGGTCCCGACGAATGGGTCACTGAAGTCGTGCAGTCTCGGAAGTCGCGCAGGTACTGGGATTTTCACGAGTCACTGTATCACGGGTGCACCTTGAGTACATCGAATCCGGTAAAACCATCCCTGCAAGGACCAACTGCCGTGGACAACAGCATGTGGATGAGCGGGGTCATCGTCGGCTGGCTCGCATTGTAACAGCGGATAGACGGACCACAGTGCAAGAAATCACTCGGCAATTTAACGCTGGTGCACGAAAACGTGTAAGCAGCCACACCATCTAGAACCATCTCCTCGCTATGGGGTACAAAAGCCATCGCCCCACGAAGGTACCGCTGCTGACCGCACATCACAGTGTGCAAAGATTAGCGTGAGCGCGGGAACATCGCCACTGGACCCTAGACATGTGCAAAAATATTGCCTGGCTTGATGAGTCGAGATTCACGTTGGTACAAGCGGATGGCAGAACCACATCTCATCCCGTGCTGTCATAGGATTTTGCGGTCCAATTCCCATGTTTTGTGCGCCTGAGCCCCAACTGTCCACTGACGCTACGTTCACGTCACTGCACTGGCGTTTTGCCCCATACGAGAGGCAATTTCCTGTTTCTCTCATACCAACAATCTTTCCTGGCTCAAAGTCCGTCAGATGTTCATGATGCGAACTCCTTCGGCTACGGGACATAGTAAAACACAAGAAACACCCTTCCGACTCAATGTTGGCTCTCCACTGATTGCAACATCTCTTTTGAGCCAGCTCGTTATACCGAAGATCGGACAGTACAAAGGGTGCTGCTTCGAAACCGGATGCGCATTTTCACTGACATTTTAATCATTTCTATTTCGCAAAATGTTGTACATATCCTGTAAGTTTCAACTTAATAGCAGAAGTCCTTCTTGGTGTTGCAATTTTCACAAACAGTAGTGTATGTACAATCACGACGGCTGTGAGATAAAAATATTGGTATATAGAATTGTTGTTATTATCTCCGAACTTTGCTTTTATTTTTTTGCGACTACCCATGTGGCAGAGGAAAACTCAGCATCACTAGCCTTAGTTATTACACACACAAAAAAAAAATGGTTTCTTTATACAGGGTGATACACTCGGGACTAAACACCAATTTTTTTAATTAACTCACGATTGTAAAGACACATTTGAAAGAAATTAATGTAAAACATACCTTAATCCATGTAAAATATACCTTAATTCTTTACAAAAGATTCGCCGAATGATATGGCGTCGGGACACCGCACACAAGACACCGATTTTCACTGGATGCACTGGATCTTCATGGATGGCATAGGTATTATAACTGGCCCTCACCCGTGTATTTTGCGAGTTTACATAGCCAAATAAATGGAGCCATGCTTCGTCAGTAAACCATTTTATGTCCAATAGGGTGGGGTTTTCGGCGAAAATGTTGGCAAACCATTGATAATACACACTGCGTATGTCAATCGCTTTGCAAAATCCGATGGCTTTAACTCATTCACAGCCGTGATACGGTACAGCTTAATCTTCGCCTGTTCGGCTGCTATTTGACATGTCGAATACGATCGTACAGTCTCTTGGGATAGCCGCCGAATAGATTTTCGTGGGGATGTCAATAACCGCTACTCCACATCCTCTATTGTGTCCTCCGCCAACTGGGGTCGTCCGCTCGTATGCGTATCCATCAGGCTTCCCGTTCTCTCCAGCTTATACGCCAATTTCGAAATGGTTGCTCTAGTGGGTGGTTTACGCACACCAAATTTCTTCCGAAACTCCTTCCGACATTGTTTGAAGGAACCGGTTACCCAGTACCGACGTACAATCAACACTCGCTTTTCAGTTGAGTACACCATCTTCATTCGACCTCCTTGCTTAAACTTTCTGCGGAGACACGCTATTCGCTCACCACTACTAGGCAGATGGCGCGTCAGTGCGGTGCCACCTAGCTTCCGGGGAGACATTTTATTCATACGTAATGCATGTCGTATGCTTCGTCAGGGAATAAAGAACCGCTCTGTTTGGGTTTCGCACTCATCGTATATTCCCCATCTCATTTATTTCACATAATAAGTGTTCCGTCCCGAGTGAATCACCCTGTATAATAAATGCAGGCTGCACAGTTGGTCTTTTGTAAACTATAATTTGGGTAAGAAGTAAATATATATCTATTGGGTAGATATTTTTTGCTATCACTGGTGTATGTTCTCCCCTTACATCGACTAAAGCTGAATACCGACCTAGAAGCGTCATTGCAAGTTTTACACAACTTCATCACGTGCCACTCAATGCAATTCATTTGACGTCGCGATGGTGTCGCAGTGATCTAAGCGCTGGTCCATGATGTCTCGTCCGAGTGGGTTGGGTTTCGAATCGCAGGCAAGACATGAATGGTGTGTTTGTCTTACAGCCTTGGCTCTCTTCCTCTCCTGGAGCCAATGACCCCAAATTAGGGACGGACGACTCTTTAGAGTCCATTGGGGTGCTTACGATGGTCATCAGACCCCAAAACAAACAATAATGATACATTTTTTGGGGGAATTACTTTATAAAAACTGACAACGTGCCCCAGCAGGGTATTTCTTAGCCTTGCACATTTATTTAAGTGAACTGGCATCGTGAAGGAGATTTGCTTATAGTTTGCCTAACAACTATATTTATAACACATATGAGAATATAGATTTCCTTACATGAATCGGTGATAAATATTTTCCAAGTACATTTAAGGTGGTGGCATTTGATTGATTTGAAATAACCAGAAACTACGGAGAAATCAACCTTATTAATAGCCTAGTGTATCTAAAATAGGATTGTCTGCCCTACCATTAATGTCCTGACATCTGTTAATAAATAGCCTAATGTATCTAAAATAGGATTGTCTGCCCTACCATTAATGTCCTGACACCCGTTTATTAATAGCCCTGGGTATCTAAAGTAGGATTGTCTGCCTTACCATTAATGTCCTGACACCCGTTTATTGATAATAATCAATGAGGTTTTACGCAAGCACCACGCCACAGACCCAACTATAAATATCCTCCTACCGCCACGATGAGATAAATAGCTCCGCTGTAAATGCAAGATTACAATTACAATTATTTTATTGCACACATTTAAAACTTACAGTTATATGAAAATACAATACACCAGGAGGAATCTGAACACATTGGTTGTAAGGCGATTCCCCCTATCAGATGTAAGGAAAGGAATCAAACATATGGCATATATGAAAGCAAGTAAGATGGTTATAACAGAAGCACCACTGTTAGCAGAATGCTTGGACCTACAATTTAATGATAGGGTTGAGATTCGTTATGGAGATCAGGGTGATTTACAATATAATTTCGCAGAGACAAAGAAAACTTTTTGATATTTTCCAGGGATCTGATGCTCTCTGGGCGATTATTCCATAGGATAATGGCTTAATACAGTATGCTATTTAAACCATAATTAAGTCTAACATACGGCTGACATAATTTGTTGTTAGCAACAGATCTGGTGAAGATAGAATAATCCAGATATTTCATGTCAGATTGAAAAATAGGCAGTTTAAGATGCATTATTTTATAAAACACGATACCTTGTTTAAAGGTAAAAACTTCATGAATTTTTAGAATATTTAATTTTCGAAATAATGGTTTCGAATGAGACATGTAATCTGTGTTCAGCATATAGCGAACATATTTCTTCTGTAATTTGAGCAAGCATAACTTATTGTTTGCACTTATATATGAATATCAGGATTCCAGACAATAGGACAGATGGGTGTAAATAAAAGCACAGTAAAATGTTTTTAGGACATTGATAGGGAAGAGATGCTTAATTTTACCAAGTAGGCCAACCTGTAAGGAAATTTTTTTAAAACAAACTGAACATGCGTATTCTAATTAAATAATTCATCAAACCAAACACCAAGATACTGAACTTTGTCCACAATTTTAAGGGGGAGATCATTAATCCTGACTGTAAAGTTATTTATGTCCTCTCCTTTATGAACATTTCGGAAATATACGGAGCTGGTTTTTAAAATATTAAGTGATAATTTGTTAGAGCATAACCAATGAGATAAATTTGATAGATCATTATTGATCATTTTCTGTAACTTATGAAAAGCATGACATTTTTGAAAAATGGCAGTGTCATCAGCGTATAGCAAAGCATGAGTTGATTGCAGGCACAGAGGAAGGTCATTAATATATAACAGGAACAGTAACGGTCCCAATATCGAATCTTGAGGCACTCCTTATGAAATATTAAGTAGATCAGGGTTTATTTTATTTACAGTGACATACTGTTTGCGATTAGAGAGGTACGTAGCTCATTAAGAGGTGAAGAATTTTGCCACGAAACCCGTATTTGGGTAATCTATGTAGCAAAATGTCATGATTTACCGTGTCGAAAGCTTTTTGGAAATCAATAAAAACACAAATAGTATAATAACTGTCATCTAGTGCGTCGGAAATGAAGTTTGACAACTTAGTAACAGCCATTTCAGTAGATCTGTTTCTTTGGAAACCGAACTGATCCAAAGAGAGCACACCATGGGTGTGTAAAAAATAAAACATTCTGTTGTGAATAGACTTTTCAAAAATTTTACTCAAAACGGGTAACAAAAATATCGGTGCGTAATTACAGGTAGATTCCCTATCTCCTTTTTTAAAAATAGTAATAACCTTAGCAATTTTCAGACTGTCAGGAAACTGACCTGAATAAAAACTCAGATTAATAATATGTGTTATAAGTGGTACTAAAATAGAGATCGTGTCTTTTATGACTCTACTATTAATATTGTCTGAACCAGCACTTCTTTTTAGGGACAAGGAAGTGATAATATTATAGGTTTCAGTATCATCCAAAAGGCGTAGAAACATTGAAAAAGGAATTTTCTTAATTTTGGATAAAGAATAATAATCTTTAGTAAGTATTTGTGGGCAAGTTTTGCTGAGGTGCTGAATCATGACCTATGTTAATGAAGTAATTGTTCAACTCATCAGCGACTGATATTGAATCAACATTAAAATTATCAGAATTTCCTTTTAACGTCAGTGGAGTTTCAGTAGCATAGGATTGTTTGTTAGTAGCTGATTTTTTTATATGAGTTATTTCCTGCATCTGAAATAGCGAGGTTGTAATAAGCAACTTTCGCATGCTGAATAACATTTCTTAGGGCATAATTATACCTTTCATACTTATCACGTAAGGGACTGTTATAAGGATTCTTTCTGCTTTTTTTACGAAGCTTATCCTTTTTTTTTTATTGATCTAATGATTCCATTGATCATCCAAGGTTGGATCTTAATGTTATATTTAGTCTTGACTACCTTGTGAACGGTTGTGATCTCAAGGAAATCATTCAAAATGCCTTGCAAAATTTCGGTAGCTATAGTTGGTCAAGTTTTATTGTATATACACGACTTGTCCCAGTCAAAATTAGAAACTAGGTCAGCTAACGTGGTGTAATCCCAATAGGAGATGGTTTTGTGGTTAACTGCGTAATGGTAATTTGAAAAAACTGGAACATGAATGAAGACAGGGTTGTGATCACTAATACTGAAATCGATCACTCCGGACTCTAAAGCAGTATTAAGTAAGTTAGTACCAATATATTCCAGAGTATTGGCACCACGAGTAGGTAAAGAAATGCACATCTTAAAAAAATTGCCTGATAGCATATTCAGATAGATTTAACTTAGAGATAGATTGTTGATACTAATATTAATATCTCCCAGAAAAATGCAATTTTTATTTTCGTTATTTATTTTGTTTCAGATATTGTCAAAGCATCCACAAAAGGCTTTTCGATCTCTGCTGGATGATCTGTAGATAACGCTAATAATTAGGTTTTTTGGACTTGGGACATCTTAATGTTCGGAATTCTGTTAAATGCCTCGTTCGATAGATTTAACGGAATTCCAAACATTAAGATGCCACATAAGCAACCGGCCCGTACCTTACATTTCATCAGCTTTGAGTATTCTTATATGGACGGCTGGTGAGATGATACGCAAATGTCAGCGGAGTGTGGCCGAGTATGCCAAGAAATGACTCTCCGAAGCTAACAGAAAGTGAAGAAGAACTCTAAAAAGAACTGTTCGCTCTGAGCTCAAAATCAACATTGTCTGAAAACACGCAGACCCTATGTTAAACTATTGAAACTGATGTTAGTTCAAGTACAAGGCGCAGGACGATGTACGACATGTGTTACCACGGTCGAACAGCGATCAACAAGCCGCTAATCATTTAAACTAATGCCACACACCAATCAAGTGGGTCTTGGATTGTAGACCATTGGAAAACTGTGCTTTGGATTGACGAGTCAGAGTAGCTTCCGGATGTAGTGGATGCCGGGAGGAAGGCAACTTCCGGATTGTGTCGTATGGACACTGATGTTTGGTGAAGAAAGCGTAACAGCGGGAAGTTGTTCTCACTGGTTCGCCATGCGCCGATTAGTCGCGTTGCGCAAAACTATGAATGCTGAACTCCAACTAGATATTCTGGACATGTCTTATGACATCATAGTCAGTCTTGGAAATAATTTAACGCTTCTCCTGTTACGGCGGTTAAATGGATAAATGGACACAAACTACCGTAATGAAACTGAAATTCTGGTTTTACAGAAAATATAGGCGGCTATCAAATCACACATTCCAGAGATTCACAAAAAATGATACTACTGGCATACCAATACCACAGAAAGATATTCTGACCGTAATGTGTACATCGCCGGCTGAGTCAAACAGTTGAAGTTTCAAAACCTTTTTCTTTTACCTATAGGCCAAAGGATTTGTAACACGTAATGAGTTCGTTCAGAAGTGAACAAAATTTGATCCAGTTTTACCCATTACCAATTTCGGGTGATTTTATTCGCTATGAATGTGGTGTATTGTTGTTAGTCCATTTCGTGGCTGAACTGGGTTAATTCGGGTTATGCAATGTGCGGGTTATTTCATACCCTCGCATTTCGTACCAGAGACGATGTTTCTCGTAGAATTGTGCCATTTCATGAAAAACATCCTAAAAATGTTAACAGGAAATCATTTTAATATACTGATGGGAATTGCAACATTAAGAAGGATGTGAGGAGGTAGGAGTCCTAATGGGATTTAAATGTTTACATCGACAGTGGGTATACAATTTTCGTGTGCTACCCATGTCCTTTCAACTGATCCGGTGTAGGAACAAAACCAAACCTTAGTTGAACGTGTTTCCTTTATTGCATCACCCGAATGCGGGTAGTGAAGCATTGCTAGCGAGTGACCATGCCATGTCGCCGCAGAAGGAATGATGCGCATGTGCAGTTGTCAGACTTTGAGCGAGGCAAAATTGAAGGACTGCGGGAAGCCTGATTGTCTTTTCGTGATATCTCCGCTCTTATCGAAAGAAATGGAAGCAGAGTGATACGAGTGTGGTGGCAATGGGAAAAGGAGAGTAGCACAAAACGACATTTGTGGTCTCGACGCACAAAGTCGATGCGCAACATCGCACGCACGAACGGCACCTGCACCGTATTACGTTGGCGGACCGCAGAGACACATTACAAATATTGGCCTAATGCTCAAGGTCCTTCATACTTCAAGAGATCTCCTGAAGCTCTATTCGACTCATTTTTTGCAGAGAGGATGCAAAGCTCACCGTCCGACTTCCGTTGACACTATACCACGACGTCAAAGACTGCATTGGTGCCAAAAAATAGGGATACAAGCGTGGCAATTGGTATCGCATAGCTTTTGCAGACGAAACGCGGTTTAACCTGATGCACCATGATGGACGAACCCTTGAACGGAGACTCTTTGGAGAACATCTGCTGGAGGTGTGCATATAAACGTAACATACAACCGTAACACGAAGCACACGGTGCTGAGGGCAACTGCGTTTTCTTTGCGTTCTGCCCTGTACGCATTGCCTGTACCCTGAAGAGTCAGTGATACATCGAAAATATTTAAGGAAGGGGAGGCTAAAGCCCTACCGTATCTGCAGGCGGTCCCTAACTACACCTTTCAACAAGGCAACGCTCGGCCCCATGTGGCGCGGAATGTGATAGATCTTCTGTATGCCTGACATGGGATATTTATTTCTTGATCTGCATGCTCTTTAGATATATCAGTCACTGAACATTTTTTGGACACGGTGGCTCAGCAACTGGCCCGACATGACACGCCGCCATTTACTGGGCATAGTGTTCAAGTCATAATAGAAGCAGCATGGGAAGAGATCCCATAAACAGGTATATTCAATACCGATTCAATTCAGTGCCACGCCGTTATCCCTGCTCGTCGTGTACTCAACTGCTAAATATTGTGCTTTCGTCTGCATCAGCACCACTGCACTTCCGAACATATATGTCTTGAATAAAGTAATCTGCCATATACAACGATGAGCCATTCCATTATGACCACCCTCAGCCTAGAGAAATAGGTGAGCCTGGAAACCGAACGGTGGCGTAGGTGAAGTTCACAGAGCAGTATATATACAACCCAAAGACCAGCTTTCGATTAGTAGAGTGTTCGGAGTCTGAATGGGAAAAGCTGCTGATTTATGGGAGTTTGCTAAAGGACAAATCGTGATGACACGGAGCTTCGTAACTACGATCTCGCGAACGGCACGGCTTCTGAGTTGTTCGCGTGCCACTGTAGTGAGTACGTATCAAAAGTGGTGCACATATTGCCAAACGACGAACCGTCGTCCAGCCGTGTGTTGTCAGCAGCTCCTAGATGCCAGAGCGGAGCGGAGACTGTCGCGAATTGTTTACAGCAACCGCAGGTACACAGTGCGACAAATCACCCGCAGCAACAACATTGGTTATCAGGGCAGGGTGTCACAGAACACAGTTCATCGCAGCCTTCTGCGCATGAGCCTCTGTAGCCGAAGACCCAGCTGGGTTCCCATTCTCACTGCACGTCATCGCCAACAACGTATGAAATGGGCCCAAGATAATCGAGATTGAACCATTGATGATTGGAAGAAAGTGGCCAGGTCTGGCAAATCAAGATTTCTGGTGCATCAAGTAGACGGTAGAGCGCGGATACGCCGATTACTAACGTAGGCTATGGCACCTGGATGCACTGTTGGGTGGAAACAGGCCGGCGGCGGCGTCATTCTGTGGGCGATGTTTCTTGGGACACTTTGGGCCCCATTATCCCAATAACACAATCTCTGACAGCTGTCAGGTATCTGAACATCGTTGCGGACCAAGTTCACCCATTCATGGCAACTGTGTTCCCTGCTGGTGATGGCCATTACCAACAGGATAATGAGCCATGCCACACTGCCAGAATCGTTAAGAAGTGGTTCCAGGAACATGCTGGTGACTTTCTGTTAATGCCCTGGCCTCCAAACTCACCTGACATGAACCCAATCGAACATTTGCGGTTCAATTTGGAAAAGCGGCTTCGAGCTAAATCACCACTACCCGGACATGTACGGTAACTGGAGGATCTGCTGTTGACCAGATACCCCGGTAACTGGAGGATCTGCTGTTGACCAGATACACCATATCGAATCAATACCTCGCCGATTAGCCGCTATTTTGCGGGATTAAGGAGGTTCTACAGCTTATTAGGTAGGTGGTCATAATGTAATGACTCATTGGTGTAAGTACTAATGCGTTGTTTCGTGTCAATCATCTTGTAATTTCTTTAGGTCGGCAGCCCAGGTGGTGAAGCGGTCTAAGCACTGGATTGCAACCATTCATTCGAGTTGGCCCGGACGAGGCATGGGTGGTGTGTTTGTCTTACGGTACTGCCTCTATCCCTTTCCTGGAACAAATGACACCAAATTAGGTAGGGAAGCTCGCCTGTTTATATCCCACTGAGTTGCACACGATGGTCGTGACCCATCCCCCACCCACCCAAAGATTCAAAGTTCTATAAACAGTTGTGTATTTCCTTGTTAGAGGAGTTTTCGCTTGACAAGATGTTTGCATGTATCTGCTAAATGCTACATCCTATTTAGGACGACATTGTGTTCACTTTTAAACGTAAGCTTACATCCACTATATCGAAAATAAACATGCTATCATCTTAAACATTTAGCATCTAATCTGCGTTAGTCTCCGGAAATAAAGACATCTTCGGAAACTGCTGTAAACGTTACCTAGAGTACAAAAGGAACATCAAACTATGGAAAAAGAGGATTTTGTTGATTAGCTAAATAATTACGCACATATATGTATTCTTATAATCAACTGATAAAATAATTTGTGCCGTCTTTTCTAGATAGAATGAGGCGTTCTACTGATATTTACACCAACACTTAGTTAACTAAAATTTGTCACGATTTTGTGCATTTTAATGTACCTGAAGTGCCAGAAAAACTAATACCGACGAGCTTATATAAAATAAATAGCAACGTCACCTATGCGCATACTTGGTTGCGCTCACCAGTGCGTACATAAAGCGATAGACATCCTTGCCAGCTGTCAGAGCTGTTTTCGGCATGAGAATGACAAGTAATAACGCTTTTAAGCGATTTTCAACGCGGTGTCATAGTTGGCGCTCGTGAGATGGGCCATAGTATTTCGGAGGTAGAAACGAAGTTCGGCTTTTCACGGACGACCATTGCAAGGGTGTACCGTTACTACAAGAATTCCGGCAAAACCGCCAACCTACGATATCAGTGTGGCAGTAAAAAAAGTAATAGGGTGAACGTGATCATCGTCGGCTGTCAACAATCGTTTCAGGCGATAAGCGTGCAACACTCTCGCAGGTATAATCGGAATTCAATGATGGAGCCTAAACAAGCATCAGCTTCCGGACTGTGCAACGTACCCTGCACGATATAGGCTTTGGGAGCCGACGCCCAACTCGATTCCCCTTGATGAGTGTACGACACAGAGCTATGCACCTTGTTTGGGCACGGCAAGACCGCCATTGGACACTTGATGAATGGAAACAAGTAGCCTGGTCTGACGAGTAGCGTTTCCAACTGTATCGGGCAAATGGAAGGATTCGTGTGTGGCTCGAACCCCATGAACTGCACATCCCGCCTGTCAACAGAGAACTGTACTGGCTGGTGGGGGTTCGTAATGGTATGAGGTGTGTTTAGCTGGACTTCACTGGGACCCCGTGTACGTCTACAAACGTCTGTGACAGGCCAACGCTATCTGCGCATTATTTCTGACGAGGTACACCCGTTCATGTCCTGCATTCATGCTGATGGGTTGGATATGTTCCAACAGGACAATGCACCTCTACACAAGTGTTGGGACGCCACATTATGGTTGGAGGAGCTTTCACCTGAGTTTGGGGTGTTGCCATGTCCACCGAACTACCCAGATCTGAACGTGATAGAACACATTTGGGATGACATGCAAGGCGCTATCGAACACAGGAATCCGAGACCTCGGAATACACCCGAATTGTGGAACGCTCTGCATGAAGTATGGTGTGCATTGCCTACAGCATATTTGCAGAAGCTGGTGGAGTCCATGCCCTGTCGTATTTCTGCAGTCCTGCGCTCCTGTGGGGGACCTACCAAGTATTAGACTGGTGCACCAGTTTTCCTGTCACTTTAATGTATAAGCGACGCAACATGTCCTTCATTTCACATGATGAAAGTAGAAAACGTCTGCTCTCCATGTGTGGTGTGTCATTACGTGACTCTGAAGCAGAACATAAAATTATTATTACCACCAATTATAGCATCCTAAAGAAGGATTTTGTTTGTTTTGAACTTTTACGACTATCGCGAACAATTAAGACTAATATAAGCGGCAGCCGGTCCTTAGATACGAGCCATTTGTTCTAGCGCCGTAGCACAGGCGTATCACCCATGAGATTTCTGGGACTTGCAAGCGGACAACCTATCAGAAAATAGAGCTTCTGACCACTCGGTGTATAAATTGTAGATCAAATATCCTTTCGGTTTAATTAAAAATGTTATTTAGTGATTCTCACGAACATCGAAGGTTATAGGAAAACACCCATACCGAATTTAGATCACTGTCTCCAGGGAAGAGGGAGAATCAGATTCGGAAGGGCAAGCATCCATGTCTTGCTCAGAAGCACGGACTTTTGTTGTTATTTACATGAAATCAAACGCACGTATCACGTTTCGCTTACCTAACATTCAAATAACATTTGATCCTAAATCTGGTCTTCCAATTTCCCACTGCGTGTATACTCCGACCGCTAATTTGGAATATGAGTTTGTCTTCCACGTTAGAATGCAGTGCTAGCGCTGCGGTTTCAGTAACTGTTGATCCGTGTTTCGTAGGTGTAGTATAGTTAATGTGCTATATACATGCGCATATATACATACAAATATGCATATACAGTAAGTGAGAGAGAGAGAGACTGCGAGTGTGAAAGCGAGAGAATTGGAGTGGGCCTCCCGTGTACTGTTGAGAACGAATTTCGCAATCCTCGTTCTGCTACCACATTCGTCTGAGGGAGTACATATTTATGCTCTCCTCAGAGAAAGTGTAAACCTTACAGGAGTAGTACAATATCTCAATGCGACTAACGTCCCTGTGTTCCGCTATATTACGGAGATAAGTGCAGAAAATGAGATTTATATCATCTTTATATCATCAGTAATCTCTATTATATGGAAACACTCGACATCTATCAGAAACTAAAGTGTCAGGCACGTGGGGCCCGAAGACAAATCACCATCGTCAAATTTCAAGAGATATCTGGCGGATGAATATGTTCAACAGAGAATGAAAACGCTCTAGATATTCAAGCATTAGCATTCTAATTGACATATCCTCTCTTAGCTGTTCATAAATTATTAATAATTCTATGGCATTTGTGGAGAAATCTACAGACTCTGTTTAATTTATCTTTGCAGAAAGTTTCAAGAGATTATGCTAAAGTTTTGTAGTACACGCTCCGGAAACAAATTAAATGCAACAGATGAAACGTTGGTTTTACATGATTTTACGCTTTGGAATACACAAAACAGGCAAACATTTTGCATGTTTCCAAATCCTAATCAGTACAGATGACATGGTTTAAACTTAAAAGAATAATTTCCCCCTCCAGTTTGGCTGTATTCAAAACTTATGCGTATCTCGTTCTTATGGTATATACTATGGAAAAAGGATTTTGTTGATTAGCGAAATAATTACGCTAATGAGAAGTTGCGGGGTTCCACACAATTCTAGTTCAGCAAAAAGCTAATTCAATGAGTTTTAAGTTAGGATTACCGTTTTGCCGTCCCGGTTATATCACAAAAGAGTAAAATCATTCACAGCGAACAGATGCTTCACAAACTAAGGCTTTAAATATAACAAGAAAAAATAATCCTTGCATAGACTTTAGGGCGAGATTTGATGAAGGTAAGTGTTGCATTCAAGAAATTTTACAAGAGTCTCTCATGCGTAAAATAATAGTAGGTTTGTCAATGTATAATAATTGGATGCCACAGTTTAATTGGAACTTATCGTTAAATTGCTTTCTCTACAGCACATTAGAAGCCGTAAGCTCACGTAATGTTTAATTCCGTGCATTGGCTTCACTCTAAAACAGCAATATTTTTTTAGGGGAATAGGGTTAATGACCGCCGTGGGCGACTCAATCGACTCTAAGTAGTCGTCCGCCCTAAATTAGGGCCACTGGTTCCAGAGAATGGAGACAGCCAGTGCTATAAGACAAACGATATCCATGCTTCACCGAGATTCGAACCCGGACCCATCTCGGGCGAATGGAGTGATGCCAGCGCTTAACCCTTAAACAACCATAACGCACTAAACATTTCCCCTTCCAAACCATCACGACCTCCCGAAAAAGCCCGTTTGGAGTGAATAGGATTACCTACCACCACTTGTTCTTTGAATTTACACGGCCTCTACGGGATTAGCAAAAGTCACCTTCTTTCACGCTGATTGTCGCTAAACAAGTAAGTACAGCAGAACGTTGGTGTTTCCCTGGGCGATAGTATTTACTCTCATGACTTCGCATGCCTTCTCCATGAAAGAATGCAGTGATAGCATTACGAAACGACTGAAGGTCAACGATTACCAAGGCCACAGTTCGGAAGATTCGTGTGGTTTCCGAGTACTGATCCTTCTTTTGCTAATTTGTAAAGAAGAGAGGATAAATTCTGAAAGAAGAAATAGAGAGTTTTGGGCGCTATGCTATTCTGAACGGCACAAGATTTCAGCGTCCTGGTCACTAAAGGGTTAAACCACTGCGCTACCGGGGCGGCAAAACGGCAATCCTAACTTAAAGCTCATTGAATTAGCTTTTCGCTGAACTAGAATTTTGTGAAACCCCGCAACTTCTCAGGCAGTGCAGCTGAAATTCTTTATTATACTTATAAATTCATTTAAGATAAAAAGCCTAGTGTTCAGAAATGAATCAAATAACTTACAGTTCCGAACTGTTTATTCCATAGTCTTTCAGCGCATCAGCACTTCAAATAATCACTATCAGTAGTTGCCAATAACTCTGTCATTGAATTTGCTTGAAAAACATACTTTTGTTTCACATAAAAATTGACTCTCTCTTTCCACAAATCAATATATCACATAGAATATGGTATAAAACGACATTAAACTCAGAATATTGAGCACACCAGCTGTTATCTTTCGAGTCTGTTTATACAGGTTAAACTTTAAGAACTTTGACCTGCTGTCAGGTATTACCAATTTCAAATTCATCGAAAAGGTATGTGTGGCGTTAAATCAGAACATTTAACGAGAAGAACGTTTAGATAAGAACACAAGAACTCAAAAAGAAGGTTAAACTAGAGAAATACGTCACACATGTTAAAACGTGGTCATATTGTTCCAATCCACCTTCATATGGAAAGGCAATTTCAGAACTTAAAATGTCACTGTCATAAGAAAATCTTTTATGAAGAGCGATGGAAATCAGCGATATTATTCACAACAATTGAATTTTTAAAATATCAACATCCAGCTGTATGGACATTTATATAGTCTACTTTGAATCTGCAACACCCAGAAGAGAAATTCGACTGATGTTCACGGAGGTAGCCGTGAGAGATGCAAGAAAGGCATGATTTAGTTTTCGAGAATATTGGGCAGTTTTATTACCTTAAAATTAACGCACGTTTGTAAGAGATACAACGACTTGTGTTGGCTAAACATTCAGTAATACTTCATGGCAATGTGTCGCGGCACTGAAAACTATGTTTCTGCGCTGCAGTATGGTGCTGTGATGCCATCTAATCATGTCCCATAGATGATCTACTGGAAACAGGTCCAGGAATCTAGCTGGCATTCAGAGGAGCCTGACAAAGCTTGACGTTCCCAGCAAATGTGTACAGTCTGTGGACGCGTATAACTGGCTGAAAGTTACTTTCAGGTGCTAGTTACAGAAGGGTTAACAACAGCATTCAGAATGTTGTCCCCGTATCATCGAGCACTCAAGCTGAAAGATTGACAGCTTGGCAGGAATACATGCTCTCCACACTGTACTGCTGCCGTTCGGGCTGTATGCCGCTGAGAATTATTCTTGAATTGTTCCTTTCTTCCCGTCGTCTTCATGCATGAATTCCGCGATCATCGGAATTCACACATGGAGAGATTCATCTCTATAAATCAAAAGACGCCATTCTGTATCTCATTTCACTCGAGTAAGCACAGCAACTCTCGAGTTATTCATGATTTTGTATCTGTCACGTTAATTTTGGACACAAGTGTACATTGACGATTTGACACTCTTTCGTTCCTTCGAAAGTAACCTAAATGTTTTGACGCTCAACTTAGGATGTCATATTACAGTCACTTCTTGTATCAAAAAAAAAATAAAAAAAAATAAAACATTCATGGTGACTTTGACAACGTATCTGAAATAAGGAAGTTAATTTTTAATTTTTGCGACATTCTTCCATTACAGTGATTTGTGAATAAATATTTCTCTTTACATGAATTTTCGTGGTGAACAAATTTTATTCATAACAACTTCCTTTGATTCTTGGAGCCTACCGTACGAACATAAGAAATTTCTTGAAAAACATAAAGTACAGTGGAATCGAGATCTACGTTTTTCCAGGAAATACCAAAAAATGAAAGTTAAATCCGGAAAATCGTTTAGTGCGGAAATTCAATTTTTTGAATTTGAAATTGCGATACAAATTACCACGTGATAGCAACCGTAGGATAATTTTTCTTTGTACATCATCATGCGAACAAGTAAAAATAATAAGCAAAAATTATATACAGTACATATATACATATAAACTATATTGACAAAAGTCACCGAACATCTAGAAGAGAAACACAATATAGCATTTATTGACATATATTAATACGGTGTCGGCCCACCTTTGGCCATAATGCATGCACTGACCCTTCGAGTCATACTTTCTACAGGGTTTTGGAACACAGCGATGCGCTTCATTCAGTATAATGCTGAGAGCTATGCCTTTCCATTTAATAATGCTGCCGCTAACAGTTGCTTAGTAGTAGGCTTTGGTTTCAAACTTCTTATGCGGCGCTCTAATTCATCCAATAGGTGCTCTATCGGATTAAGATCGGCCATGTCTGCTGGCCAGTCCACACACGATACGGAATTATCGGCAAACCACACCGCAACAGTCCTTTTTTGTGGTTCGGTGCATTATCCTGCTGGTACCAACGAGGCTCGGTTCCATAGTATTGCCAAAGAGTTGGTAAGCCATAACTGTCCAGAATATCGAGGTAGACGTGCTTGTTAACAGGTTTGTCCATGATAACCAATGGGTCGGTCCATACCACGAAAAACACCCCCACACGAGTACACTGCCAGCTCAAAACTTGACCGTAAGAACAGTACATTGCGGTAAATAACGTCCCTCGGGCTGCCTCCATACCCACACACGGCCATCAGACTGATGGATCGTGTATCTGGATGCATCAGTCCGTAGGACTTGTTTCCATTGATCTACGGTCTACGATAAATCTTCTTTAGCCCATGCTAAAGACGAGTAGCATTCCGAGTGGAGATGAAAGGCTTATGAGCACCCCCACGACCACGGTAACCCATATAATGCAGTTCTCTGCGAATGGTACGTGTACACACCGAAGTTCCAGCATTTTTGCTCATCTGTACACTGAGGTCTTGTGCAGTACTACGTTGATTAGCTGTAACGAATCTCCTGAGGCTTCGACGTCCTCTATTACTGATTTCTTTAGTCTGCCGGTACGTTTTCCTGCTTCAAGCACGCGATGTGTCTTCCACTTATTCAGTACATATTCAGTTGACTTATTCAGTTGACTTGGGTATGTTTAAACGATTCTCGGTTTCTCTCATGGGCAACCCACTAATATAACACCTAACAATCTTTCCTTTCTCAAAGACAGTTCTCTTCCGCTGCGATATTTTCGCTCAATCTCACAATGCGATATGATAACGGTAAGCTGCAGGCTTGTTTTCATACCGTTTGCATCTGTACCGCGCATCTTAACAACGCAACAGATCCGTTAATTTGCTTTTGAAGGGGTGTTTGGTGACTTTTTTCAATATAGTGTATATTTAGATTGAGGATTTGACGACTACCGTGAGCAACACGATGGGCTATGAGCAGTCGCCCGTCCCTAATGTAGGGCCAATGGCTCCAGGAAAGGGAGAGAACCAGTGCCGTAAGACAAACACAAAATCCATGCCTCACCGGCATTGAAACGCAGCCCCATTACGTACGAAGGATCAGAAGCCAACGCTTAGACTGCTGTGCCACCGGGACGGCAATTATATTTCAGATTTCCTCAGGGAAATATAATAGTAGGTACGTATTTATTTATAGTAGGTACGTATTTCCGCAGGGAAATACGTACCTACTATGTTAAAAAAGACATAATTTGTATACGTATTTACATTCGCATCGTACTACCTTGCTAAGAACTCAGCTGCACTAACCTTCAAAACGTCTCTGTGCTGCTTGCCCATAATTTTCAGCAATACATACTAGTAGTTTTCACACATTTCTTATCGTCACGGGATCTACACTTGCTGATTCACCAAGTTACGCGTTGTTCAGAAGTAAATGTTGGGTTTTAAGTCTGCTTATGAAGCCAAATCCGCTTTAATCTATCACTGAAAACCAAATCCTGTTGTGGATTTCCTTGGGCTGCGTTGGTAAGTGGCAGAAACACGCTCCACTTGTTCACCACATATCCGCGGTCTCCCTGGACAAACATCCTGTCGTTCGAAATTTCTTGTTCCTGCCGTAGGTGGATTGTCTATTCGAAGATGATTTTTCGAAACGTGTTTTAAAACGCCGTTGCGGAACAGTAACAGAATTCGATTTGCTTAATTCAAGCACACAGAACGTCTGCTCCACAGTATTTGAGACCACTTGCCCAATTGGTCACGTGACGCCATCTTTTAAACAAACGCACAATCTTTTAGTGAAGCCATCTATAAAATACTGTACAATCGTTACTATTGGTAATAGAGTGGTGCATCTTGAGTGTCAGTATCATACATAGTTTTGGTTTTATAAAATGTTGAAACTATCTGTTTCATTTGTAATATCCTTTTAAATTTCCGAAATTTTCCTGATAATGGAAACCATGTTTGTGCCTCTGAAAAGCATAATTTGTTTTTTATCTGGTGTGAGTGATATTTGTGATCAGGGGAATCACTAGCCTAACCGAATTATCTCAGAAGCGTCAAATATCTATCATTCGGCAAATTTCTCCGAAAAGCACCGAGATTTGTTGGATATCCAATGGTTTCATTGATTACCATGAGAAATGGCAGAACGTCACGGAATTGGTAGTTTCGCGATTCCTGCCTTTGTAATCCGTTTTGCGTGTATGCTTTCTGGAATAAATACACGCCATCAGTTCATAACACTGCCATATTTCCAATAGAGAGCGCGCCGCAAAACTGAATAAATATACGAACTATTTTGCATTTCCTTGTCATTCCACTCCAAGCACATCCTTTAGACATAAGATATTAAATACAACTGAATAGTGGTGAAACAGGTGCTGTGCTGAATGGTTCGACATTTATGATCCTAACTCACAAAATTTGCAACATCTAAAAATACCATTATATCCCTAACTATTTCTCACTGGAAATGTTATTCGTTTCTTAAAAAAGAAGCACGAATATAATTGCTTCATGTGTAGATTCAAATTATGATGTAATATATGTAATGTAGAAAAATGCTGAAGTAAAGAATAATAACTTAATTCAAACTAATACTTTGTTGCACAGTTTTGGAAAAACTGTTCTTGTAGCACCTCTTTTCTGCACGTTCTTGTAGCACCTCTTTCTGCGGCATCACGACGACGACAGGCCATCTCATCTTCAGATGACATTACAGTTTATAAAGACACCTTGCTGCCGAACGGAGAACTATGTCCTCCATCACAGCTCTCAGCCAAGAGTGCACCTGAATCGCTGCCAGGCTCTGAGCTGAAGTCACACGGGCAACCACCAGAAGCGGTTCAGACATCTAGGAGCGACTTAGGGGTCCCGCTGACGCACGCCTTCTTGTTACATTCGTCGGGGGCGAAGAAACCCCGACAGCTGGGGGAATGCAACCCACAACTTTCACCTACCGCACAGACACGAAGCTGAGGATTAGGCATCTGCATCACGCTTTTGGTACGGCAGTATCCGCATTGTGTGAAAAAATCAAGACAATGGCTGCATGTCCAGCGCAAAACTTCTGAAAAAGTGAGGGCACAGACCCAAAACTGACGATTAGCCAACTGTATCATGCTTTCGGTACGGAAGTCTCCTCAATTATAAACAAAAATGAAGTCAATGCTGCACGTCCAGTGCAATACTTCTAAGAAAGTGAGGACCGTGTTATAGAATGGAGAGGTACCTTCTTGTGCAAACGAAATATCTTTTAAATCTAGAAGATTATCGCCATACAATTGGGGAACATTCGAAACCATTCCTGAGTACAATGTTTCTGGACATTGATGGCGTGTTTCATTAGGGCGATACATCGTGCCACCATGCCCGATGTGTCTCGGCACGACTAGAATTTCACTGAGGCCGTTTACGTGTGCTGTTTTGACTTCTGAACGCTCCACCTTTTTATGCCCCGAAAGAAATTTACTTACGAGAAACACAGAGGCGTCACGATCAGTAACCTTCCAGCTTTGCAACATTATGCAATCCTCTGCAGTTTGTGCAACTGGACGTCTCTCCGGATGTAAAAGTACGGAGCTTACCTTTTCCCTAAGATTGGGATAAATGGCAAGGTAAAGATTTCAAAATCATATCGTCTGAAATATTCCAATGAACGAATAATTGAAATAGTTACGTAATTACATGTTTTGATAATTTTTATCTACACTTTGAACCATTTGTTCAAAGAAATTACGTTTCCCTCCATTATCCCGTAGGGTTTTCATGTTCTTTTCACATGTCATATCAGTCCTACATTAAGTCATAGCGATATCATATTTGAAGAACATGTTCATGAACACTTGTGAACTTCATTTCAACATCATGTACAAAATCCCACTGCTTATGTTCTTCACTGCTTAAATTGATGTGTTGCATCCATTTATCCAACTTTTCTAGTATAATACAATAACTTTTATCGGAATGTGAGAATTTAATGAATCGATACATGCATACAGCACGCCATCGTTGTCTGCCGTGACCTACTCGTATTCCCTTTGTTGATTGTCGTTGAAAATTTTCTTTATAGCATTGTATGATAGCCGTGCATCCCTTGTGGACACTTCCTAAACGCAGATGACTGATAGCTAACCTCGAATCCGTGTGGTTGGCGATAGCTATGGGTTCGACTCCATGCTGCTGACTATCCAATTCGGGCCCTACTCCGAATGTAACGCGAATACGTGGTAGGGTCAGCGGAATGGTTACTGGCTGTCTTACCCGCTTCCGGTGGAAGGCCCTGCTATTTAGGTCTCCTCCTTCCTTTCCAGCATTGGGCTGGCAACACCGTATATCTCCTCCTTCCTTTCCAGCATTGGGCTGGCTACCCCATATGTCTCCTCCTTCCTTTCCAGTATTGGGCTGGCAACCCGATATGTCTCCTCCTTCCTTTCCAGCATTGGGCTGGCAAACCCATATGTGTCCTGCTTTTTTTCCAGCATTGGGTTGGCAACCCATCTGGGCATTTTCGGCTGAGAATCCTAATGGATGCCTCAAGTCAAGATTCGGCGGCAAGCAATCTTGACTGTCTGTAATGCCATATGTAAAGTTTATCTGGTGTTTCGTGTTGCTAGTTCCATCTCACATTGAATTTACGTTTAACAGATTTTCTGTAACAATATTTTTAAGCTGAATTTCGTACATTATGCACGCCATGCTAGTGCGCGCATGTAGCAGGGTTATTTTATCTTCAGCGATGCTTTCCCTTGTTATTTCACTTTAATGCCTTTTCGTTTTCGGGGTTTTATGAACCCGGAGAGCATACCGGGCGATTATTAGTCGGCAACATCTAATTGAGTTCTGCTGGTCCCAGAGCAAGGTCGGAGTAGCAGATGGACAAGCACACAATCAATGCAGTATCCGGTATTATAACCCGGACCAACTTCGGGAGAGTAGCGATAATTCTGCGTCTTTGAAAACTCGGCGTCTCTGGTTTAATTTTGTTTCCAGTGCATTATCTACATCGAAAAAGAAAGCATGTGATTGTGGTGTCCGTTTCACTCTCCGGCACTCTGTCAGTCTGTAAACACCATGATTTAGTGGGTGTTTTATAAATTTGGTGCATAAGAAAAATTATATTGCAAAAGCTATGGGTTGCGGATACATGGGGTTTGCATATAAATATTCACAAGGTATGTGGGACTTTTTATGGCAGCAAGAAATAATGAGTTCCAAATCATGCCATCAGAGGTAGCCGCTGCAGAGAGGGAAACGAAAGCGCCAATAATATTTGAGTTAGGAATACGTTAAGTCAGTGGCATTTACTTTGTTTCAACCTGATCTGCAAGAACTAAATGTGTCCGACACCACATTCCTGTACCAAATGTAGTTTTGGTATCATGCCTGCTACGACATTAAAGGACATGTGCATGGGTATTGCAGGTACCTCCTGGCGTATAGCTTTCTTTCAGCGATGGTAAGGCCTGGGGATTTCCTCAATAAATACATGACTTCAGATATCCCCCTAACCTGAGTTCAACGGGTGTCAGATGTGGAGATGGAAGTGGCCATTCGTGCTGACTATGCTTACTCAGCAGACGATCTGTGCCAGAGGTTGATCTCAGCAACTGTATCACTTGCCGCGCTGTGCGGGGCAAAGCACCATCCAGCACGAATATTATATTTTTCAATACACTTCATTCCTATGGTATCGGGATGACGTTGTTGCGTAATTTATCTCTATATCATGTTCCCCAGACGGCCTAGAGTTTAACGCCAGTTGCATATCTCTTGTCAAAGCGGAAATGTAAAACAATGAATGTGGCTGTAAATACACACCATGCAAGAACCACTGGTGACTTCAGAAGTGCTTCACCATGCATTGAACGGTTGTCAGTAGGACGAAATGCAACATTTGTGAGAGTAGACTTGCGTGAATGAGACTCATCCGTTCATAAGATGTTTAATAACGAATTCTCATTTTGCTTCGTCTTAGGGCAGGCCCACCTAGCAAATGCTTCACGCCTTTACACACTCCACCACCAATTGAAAACACATGTTGAAACTTATAGGAATAAATGCGTAATGTTATCCTAAGTTCCTCCAAAATGTTGTCACTAATATATCTAAAACATGAAACCGTAGAAGCACTGGTTGTTCCATGTGGTTTTGATTCAGCCATGTTGTCTACCTGTTGCTCTGTGTTCGAAGCTAATGAAGTGAAAGTAGATGGTCTACAGCAGCTTGACTTCCTGTTTGTTCAAATCTCCTTACTATAAACAGCAATCGAAACGGCGAGAGTGGTCCACTTTCACCTTTGATATGTTTTCTGGAACGACACTTCCGTAGAACGACCGTTGCAGACTCCCGATATGCAAAGCACACCTTAAACAGCACAGCGTTGTACGGCAATGATAACATGGCAATTGGAACCACAAATAAGCGGGTGGAAGGCAAGGCTTCTATTACTCGTATAATTTTTCACGCCCGATTAATATTATATGCAAATTACTACCAGAATAAAATCATGTGGTTTAGAAGGCACAATAAAAGCAAGCATCAACATTACTTTCGTACATTAAAACCTTTCCGGTGCTTAGCTGTAGTGATTTTGTATGTTGACACTCACATTGCTTTGTGAATTTATTGTGAATATGCACCTCATTTGAAACTATGTGCGGCAGCGCCCCTATTGGCGAAATGTTTTGCTTTTTGGAGGTTTTAACGGCCACCGTAAGCAACTCGATGGGCTTTAAGCAGTCGCCCGTCCCTAATATAGGGTCAATGTTTCCAAGAATGGGAGATAGCCAATGTCGTAAAACAAACAGAACATGCCTCACCGGGATTCGAACCTACACCCATCTAGGACGAATAATCAGAAGCCAGCGCTTAGACTACTGCTCTACCGCGCGAGATTTTAAAGCAACCTTTGATGCCATAAAACATGATATACATTTGAAAATATTTAACTGCAATCCGCACAAGCACATATATCTCCGACGAGTATATCTTTCGTACAGCATTTTCCTTTTTGCAACAAATTTATGAAACATCACATGTACCATAAAGTTTATGATTTATGAACTTTCGTTTTGTTTCTTATACAGAGTTAAATTCATTCTTATTTTAGAGGGCTACAGATACTCCTGAAAGTCGGGTTAGGCGAATTCATTTTGTATGTGATAACTGAAACTATGCACAAAACCTTCCACGCCCTTCTCAGTTTGCATGACGCAGATTCAGAGTAAAATATGTTTTTGCAGGGTGTTGTAAACGTATATGTACCTTTGAAATGATATCTGCACTTCTAAAAGTTTAAACCAGAAAAGACCTTTTTACCCTAATAGACTTAAATGAGACAAAACATGTTCGCGTATGTTTGAATCTTTGCTTATGTAAAATACTCCTTCAAAGGCGCAAATTTAAATTTTTACCTTAACGATATCAACATTTCTAATTGTATCACTACAAAAACTAATTTTACAGTTTCCGGATTTAGCAGCGATTATTTGTCATACTACCCTGCTAAAAAAAATAGGATATATTGAGATGTCTTCGTGAAAGGAGATGAAAATTGACCTGTAGCTAGAAGAGAGAGCATACAAATACGCACATTTGACGCATTCGTACACTTCACCGAAGCAAAAAGCAAACCTGCTATAAGTATCGCTCTCGCTGAGTCGTTCTCATTCAAAAAGGAACCTGAAGCTGCAGGTATGTTTCAGTTGAAAGATGTCTCTGCAATGCGATTTGCCAGAATTGACAGCTAGGGGACGAATCGGAAGGTTGGAAGCTGGCCCGACACAGGAGATAGTGGCAGACACGGCTGGAGTGTCCTAAAGGATGTGTTTCCAGGATATCCAAACATTAAGAAGAAAAAGGCGGAAGGTGGTATCGTCCAACATCAAATAAACAAGAGAGGTGTTTCCAGGAGGTCGAAACAGCACGAAGAAGAATGTGTGGAAGCGATCAACATCAACAACAGCACAAGACGACCACAAGCTGTTGCTGAAAACTTAACCTGAGTGTTTTACTTCAACTGAGTGCCTATTATAGGTGTTATTGTTTTCATAACAGCAACTTTTGCTTACATTCATTATTCTTCAGTTCACTTAAAACATAATAAGGCATACAGTAATCGAGAGCGATATAGAGGCTTGTGGTGGCTAGGCTGTATTCGATACACCTGTTCCGTGTATCGAATTTACTGACTACCTCCTGATGCATGTTTTTAAACGAATTCTTGTAATTTGTAATGATATAATCTATTCATTTTTTTTGACTTTATTGACAGGATCATAACATATTTACAAAAGAATACACAGTAGGTAAAGGCAATATATTTTTTGTCTAGCAAATACATGAATCAAATTGATATTCAGATGTAATGCATAAAATATTTACAAAGGGAACATAAAATTCTTTGAAATCTGAAAAAGATGTTCATAACCACCTACTCGCAGTTTTAATACTTTTCATGATGTATAAAATAAATTCTGCGTACCCTGGTATTTCAGTACGTGTATTAGTTCATTGTTGACAGATAATACACAAGCGGTTTTCAAGAGAACATTTGATGCCGCGAGAGCGAGCCACAGATCATCTACTACTACGATTCATTTAAATCTCTCCGCTTATCACAAACAGGTTTGCATCAGGAATCATACCACAATTTTTCTGTTTTCAAAGAGTATTGGTGTTGTAATGGATTGCTTCATTTGATGAATCACTTTTCTTAGCAGCGTCGGAAGGTAATGATGGGTAAAGAAAATATTGGGGAAACGGAAGCAAGCAAAGGTTACAAGGTCGATTTAACAGCATATTTCATCTTAACATGTATATCAAGAGAAGAAATTCGTCAAATGAGTCGAGAAATGTAGTTTCCGAAAATTCCCAACACCGGGATTCCTTTCTTCGCCAGGTTTGATCATGCAGAACAGACGTGGGGAAAAAGTGCTCAGAGCTGCTCCAATATTTCATCAGAAGGATCCATTAAGATCATGTATGGACTTAAAAGTGATATACGCGCAACATAAATCTGACAGTTTATTTCGTTGAAAAACTTTTTACTTCCATTACTACAAATTATTTGAAGTAGCAAAATTATAGATGAAAATATTTCACCCAGAGTTTCGCCATTTAGTAAAGAAGGATTGTGTCTGATTATCTCATTAAAGGAAAGCAGAGGTTTCGTAAATGCCCAACGATAAACACATCCGACTTTGTATCATAAATCTTTTGAATCGCTAGGATTATATCTCTTTCTTAAGAAAACGTGGTAATCAGTTGATAATAGCGTTGCGAGACTTGTTTTTTCAGCTTTTTTCAGGAATGTTTACCATAACCTGAAATTAAAATTGATACGCAGCTTCTGAAAAAAAGAACTGTAAATGGTTTTACCTTTTTTCGTTTGTCAATGGACTTAGTGCCCCTGCATATACCCTGCTGTCCAAAACCTAAGAACAAGGTAAATTTTGACGAGTCAAAATCCGAATAAGCGGTTTTACAGCGGTAAGCATTATCGATAGTTGTGGCAAACGTAAAATAAAACCCACAACATAAAAAAATCATGACTAATATGTAATAGAGATCGAAACAAAACGAAATGTTACGAAGGAGGTACAGGATTCCCTGTCGTCTAGCGACGTCTTCAGAAGTGAATTGCTCAGTAGATGACATTTCCACCCAGTACCGCAATAAATATTTGGCACAAGTGTGTCATGTTTAGCACCAAGAGGTTTAGGAGCTATTGGGGTAGAATGATCTGATACTGGAAAGGTTTCTGGTAGAATATTTCTTTGCACAACGCCCGTCGCCAGAGCGTCTCATGTTTGATTGGACTAAGTGTGAGGAAGCGGGCTACCTACTCCATCCTACGGATATCCATATTAGACGCTATTCAATCCGTAGCTGCTACGTGGCGAATACCAGCGTTTCATAAAAAAGAGAGCTATGCCCATAACACACACGACGTAGCAGAAAGATGTGGCAAAGAATTGATTCATTATAACACCGCTGCCAGGTCAATTGCCTTTGATCCACTACCTGGTTCAATATGTCCAGTTGCCGTGTTGTAGGCCCATACCATGACGTCGCGACCGCCATATATGCTGAAGTTCCAGAAAAACTGGTACACCAGTCTGATATTTGGTAGGTCCCCCACGGGAGCGCAGGACTGCAGAAATACGACGAGGCATGGACTCCACTAGCTTCTGGAAATATGCTGTAGGCAATGCACACCATACTTCCTGCAGAGTGTTCGACAATTCGGGTGTATTCCGAGGTCTCGGATTTCTGTGTTCGATAGCGCGTTGCATGGCATCACAAATGTGTTCTATCACGTTCAGATCTGGGGACTTGGGTGGGAATGGAAACACCCCGCACTCAGATGAATGAATGCTCCTCTAACCATAATGTGGCGTCCCGACACTTGTGTGGAGGTGCATTGTCCTGTTGGAACAGGCCCAACCCATCAGCATGAATGCAGGACATGAACGGGTGTACCTCATCTGAAATGGATGCGCACATAGCGTTGGCCGGTCACAGACGTTTGTAGACGTACCAGGGGTCCCAGCGAAGTCCATCTAAGCACACCCCATACCATTACGGACCCCCACCAGCCGGTACAGTTCCCTGTTGACACACACGAATCCTTCCATCTGCCCGATGCAGTTGGAAACGCGACTCGTCTGACCGGGCTACTTGTTTCCAGTCATCAAGTGTCCAGTGGCGGTGTTGCCCTGCCCAAGCGAGGTGAATAGCTCTGTGTCGTGCGCCCATCAAGGGCACTCGAATTGGGTGTCGGCTCCCAAAGCTCATATCGTGGAGGGCACGTTGCATAGTCCGGACTCTGATGCTTGTTGCGGTTCGAGCATTGAATTCCAATTATACGTGCGAGAGTTATAACGAAGTAAATGTCTCCGTCATTTCTGTCCACGCCAGGATTCGAACCCGGATCCCGTCATTCTGGAATAAGTTGCTCTACCAATTGAGCTACGCGGACGATCATTCTGATTGCTATGTGCCTTTATGTCGTGTGCGTCCTGCCGGCAGGTACGTCACATCTCCTGGTACGTTACAGAGTGTCCATGAAACGATTCTTGACAGCCGACGATGGTCACGTTAACCCAATGTTTTTTACGGCCACACTGGTATCGTAGGGTCGAGGTTTTCCCGGAATTCTTGTAGTCACGGTACACTCTTGCAATGGTTGTCCGTGAAAATCCGAACTTCGTTCCTACCTCGCAAATACTATGGCCCATCTCACGAGCGCCAACTATCACACCGCACTGAAAATCGCTTAAATCGTTATTACCTGTCATTATCATGCCGAAAACAGCTCTGACAGCTGGCAAGGATGTCTCTCGCTTTATATACGCTCTGGAGGACACAACCGAGTACGCGCATAGGTGACGTTGCTATGTATTTTGCATAAGCTCGTCTGTACCAGTTTTTCTGGCACTTCAGTGTATGTCCCTTTCAACGATTTCCAGGAATCCACAGTCTCAGGTTTTTTCCAGATCAATTGCGACTAGGAATCCAACGAAAGACTAAAGCGGCTTTCTTCTGTAAATATTAGCTTTCCGCCCTTATCTTAAGGCCAGTCAACGTGAGATATGCATCATAGATGGTAGGATGTACGATACGCCGTGAATAATAATAGACATCGTACGAGTTTTCGGGGATCCGGGGATATAGTCTTGCTGCATTTAGACATCTTCATATCTCCTGGTCGCGAAATTTGCAGAACTGTGCTTGGCTGTAGATGATTAGCGAATTGACCCACGGTACGTTTCCGACTCCGTTTTGCAATCATGGAAAGGGAACGATCATTCTTCTGTCTCCTACAGCTGAGACAATACCAATAAAACATATGGCAGCAGTTCTGTAAAAACCATGAACCGCCAGCAAGGTGTGTGGGCTGAACACGGCTCATCCCTGCTGGAGGTGGTGGAAGCGTATCCCGTATGGAACGAGCCAACAGAAAGGATACTGCGGTGCAACTTGCTGGTAATTTGAATTCTGGTAACAGGAGCAATGTGCCTCATCACACTGTACATAAGACCCTGCTGGAAATTCTGCTGCATTACTGCAAGCCTCTCAGAGTGCCCATGTTAACCTAGGATCACCGTCGAAATCATCTATTTTTGTAGGTGCTTTCGACTGTTATATGATTCTCCCGACAGTAATTCGACGGTAATTTGATTCTCCTGTGTCAATAGGCACGGGAGAATCAAAACTGGATCTTGAATGATTGAATGAAGGTCGTCGGTCGGATGAATCTCCCTTTCTGTTGGACCATCTGGACGTCCGGATACGTACGCTTCGTTCACCTGGGGAACTGCTTGCACCAGGATGCACCGTGAGACGAAAACAAGGCGGTAGAGAAATTCAAATATTTTGGGCAATGTTCTGCTAGATACCCTGAGTCCAGTCATTCACATGCAGGAAACTATTACGTCTACCACATACTTCATCAAAGACCATGTACAGTTCCTCATGGCAACGGTATTCTCCTCTAGTAATCCCTTCTTTCATCAGATAACGCGCCATGTCACACTGCCCAGATTGTTTCGAAAATGGTTCGCGGTGCATCAGGAATACTTCCAGGTATTGCTCTGGCCTCCAAATTCCCCAGACATCAATCCAACCGAGGGCTTGTGGTTTGAGTTGGAACAGCAAATCCTATCTGCGGCAGCCCAACCATGTAACTTACAAGAGTAAAGGATCTTCTGGTAAGTTGTTTGTACCAGATACCCCAAGACACGTTTAGAAATCTTGTAGCGTCTGTGTCTTGCCGGGTAAGAGCAGAATTGGGGACATGTGAAGGACCAACATCATATTACGCAAGTGGTCATAATGTTTCAGTGTACTTTGATTAAGATGGTCGACTCTCGACTTGTAACAGGATCACTGGTATTTAAAACACGAACACTTTTTGGTGTATTGATGTAGCAAGTATAAGGAGAAAAAGTAACGAAATAGTGACGGACACATACTGCCTTTTTCGAGCAAAACACTGAGGGTTACTGGACATCCCTTATTTCTGATCGAAACCCATTAAATAATTTTCTTTTGCTTATTAACATGAAAAGAGCAGTTCGATAAATTGAACAAGATTGACGACACCGAATTTTCGATTATAATGAGCACGTATTTTGGATCCTTTCCGAAGCGATTTAAATAATTCAAAGTCATTCATAGTCAATGTAACCGGTTTGAAAAAAAATCAACCGGATTTCTTCAATCGATAACACACCCAGAAACACTGTAGAAGCAGCTTACTCCCGCTAGCGACTGAAAAGTATGATACGAAAATTAACATTGTGCGCAAAACATTTCTCATAGCAGAAGGAAGATATCAGAGACAAAGGGAAAATCAAATCGGACAGTTAGACAAGGAAATATAGAGGAAATAAATATGATATAGCTCTACATCCCCTAGCGAAATAAGTTTTCATTCTGAAAAAGGTCGAAAATATTCGAAAAGTATTCTTCATAGAAAAAGTTATGCTAAGGAAAAATAATTTTCAAATTCGCTTCCGGGAATCAGAGAAAGCGAGAAAAGTTTTTGACATTTATGCTACTAGCGGGAAAACTGCGCATTATTTAAAAAGCTTAATGTTCCTCATTTTACTGTAGCGAATTACATTCGGTAAACAAGAAATTTTTCAAAAGGATGTTTAGAAGTGGAGTAACATCTGCAAAAAGAAATGCGCACTAATACCACCTAGCACCAGAACTGTGAAATACAACAAAACCTGCGAATAGAAGTAAAGTGTTCCACAAAATAAATGATATCCAGTGTTAGAAGACTTTTTAGATTAAATATTTGTGCCCCTTGCAGAAAAATTGTGAAATATTTTGGGGACACTACTACTAAAAAAACATTTTGCGCAGGAAATGCATGCAAAATATTTTCTTAGTTAGTAGTATGTGACACTGAAAAGGATGTTTTAATCGGGTTTTTATATGCACAGATGTAGCTGTTGTTATCTCGAAACGAAAACGCCAGCTGTTATTTTAGTGCAAAAGGGTGCCACTAGAGGGCATAACTTTCCTCTAGTAGAACGCTTTTGCATTAAAAAAATGAAATTCTATGCAACACATTTAGAACTGAAAACGCTGTCTCGCAAATAAATATTTTTTCCAAGCGGGTTATTAGAAGCAGAAATTTCGATAAAAATAAGATATACATCTACGCTCCCTAGAGGAAAAAAACTATGAACGATTTTAAGCAGATGCATTATCAACAGGTTAGTCATAATGATCGGTATCTGACCGGGAAAAAAATTTGAAATGGAATTTTAACAAGCGCGGGTATTGCTGCAACTGCATTAGAAACAGAAATGCACACTGACGCACCCTTTAGTGGAAAAGCCTTTCTTTATCAAATATTAAAAATTATGTACGGAACTTTTCCCACTAATAGCTCTATCCCGTGCAAAAAGGATTTTTCAAATCCGAGTTTTAGAAGTACAAATTTCGGCAAATTGCAATTAACTTTACGCTTCCTAGCTGAAAAACTAGGACATTTTTGAAAAGGAAGTGTACCCAAAATACACTGAAGAGCAATTGAATTAGAGACAGCTGGCGTTTTGCATATGTGGCGCTGTGGGCGGCCCTGTAAACGGAAACGACATGACGTATGCAGCGATCCGATAATATAAGGAGTGATGCGACGGGAATCAGTAAGAGTCGGGCACGGTATGGGCAAGACGAACGATCTAAGCGTACTTGACCGTGGGAAAATCGTCGGAGCCTGACGAATGGGTCACTCCATCTCGGAAGTCATGCAGTCACTGGGATTTTCACGAGCCACTGTGTGACGGGTGCACCGTGAGTACATCGAATCCGGTAAATCCATCCCTGCAAGGGCCAACTGTCGTGGACAACAGCGTGTGGATGAGCGGGGTCTTCGTCGGCTAGCTCTCATTGTAACAGTGGATAGACGGGCCACAGTGCAAGAAATCACTCGACAATTTAACGCTGGTGCAGAATAACGTGTAAGCAGCCACACCATCCAGAACCATCTCCTCGCTATGGGGTACAAAAGCCATCGTCCCACGAGGGTGCCGCTGCTGACCGCACAACACAGGGTGCAAAGATTAGCATGGGCGCTGGAACATCGCCACTGGACCCTTGACATGTGGAAAAATTTTGCCTGGACTGATGAGTCGAGATTCATGTTGGTACATGCGGATGGCAGGATACGAGTACGGCGCAAACCACATCAAACGATGGATCCTTGTTGCCAGCAGGGTACTCTTCAAGCAGGTGGAGGTGGCACTCTCGTCTGGGGACTATTTACGTGGACTGAAATGGGACCCCTGTTACGTATGACATCGTCCCTCACAGGTCAACGTTATCAGAATTTCCTGGACGACCATTTGCTCCCGTTTGTGCTTCTTCAACATCCCACTGGGGACCTCATCCTGCAACAAGACAATGCACCGTTCCATCGCTCCCGCATTGTATCCGAATGGTTGAATGAACAATCCACCAACGTGACCTCGCTACCTTGGCCAGCTAGGTCACCTGACCTCAATCCCATCGAGCACATCTGGGATGCCATCGATAGAGATGTTCGAAGCTCTGACCCCCCTCCATCAAATCTTCGTAAACTGTGGCAGCTTTTTCATGGGTCGTGGATCCGTATGGCTTCCTAACATCTTGTCGAGTCCATGCCTCGACGAATCGCCGCCGTCATCAGGGCGAAAGGTGGTGCTACACGTTACTAGACAGGTATCTCTAATTCAATTGCTCTTCAGTGTAGTCTTTGTTACAAATGGTATCGAATGGTGAAAAGAATTTCTTCAATCGGGTGTTTTGAAGTAATTATATAAAATAAAATACATTTTGAATTCGATAGCATCTGCAGCTACACCCTCTAACGGCGAAGTTATGCTTTGAAGAATGACTGGAGAGCAAGAATAATCGTTTCCACATTTCAGGCTTTCAGATTGGAGTAATAGTTGCAGAAACAGGTGGCCACATGTGGACGGACGGACGGACAAAGAGATACCATAAATGCGTACATTTTGTTTTACAAAAGATGTTCTGAAAAACTGAATCAGGTATTAGATATTATTTCTGAGAATGAAAGAGTAATTGATGCAAAAGAGAACACCTGTAAAGAGTGTGCTGATCCAAAAAATGAGCTTTGTAAGCTTTCAAAATGCTTATTTTTGTAAACGTTTTCCACCATTTTGCTAAATTTTAAACATATCTCCTTCTTTAACTCTTTGTAGGAAGTGTATTAAGATAAAAGCTTTTAAAGCATATTCATGCCTAGATTAACTCCATGCAAAGAAGTTCTGCAAGTGGAAACATTTAATTTTTGAAGATGACAATCCGTTTTTGTTGTAAATACGACAAGGATATGGTAAGTCAGATAATATCCGAAAACGTGAACATTTCATCGTCTTGGAGCGGAAATCGAATAACCGTCTCCCAGATAGCGCCCGGGTATGCTAACCACTACACCACCCAGAATGACCAAGTCTAAAGTTTCCGATTAATTTGAATATAACCATCACAGGATTCGCTAGTCGAAGTAACCGGCATTCATGTTTAGCGAATCTGCAGGTTAAGAATTCTATCCCGTGATTGCCCCGTAGTGGTTAGCATACCCGGACGCTATCTGGGAGACGCGGATTCGATTTCCGCTCCAGGACTACGAAAATTTCAAGTTTTCAGATATTATCTGTCGTACCATCCTTGTCATATTTACAACAAAAGCGGATTGTCATCTTCAAAAAATTGTATTGTATGGTGTAATCCCGTATTCCATTCATGGAAAAATTTAATATTAGCTTTTAGGATCGTGGGTGGCCTAGTAGTGCTCACAACATGGATGGGGTCCTCAGCATTTTAGGAGTGTGCCCCTCCCTCTGCCGAGAAGCATCCACTGCAGTCCGGAAGTCACGCTAAGTAGTTTGTCCCGGGATACATACTCCTCATTCTAAACAACTCTACCCACATCTCATGGGGCACCATATAGTCAGTTATAATTGACCCAAATAATTATTTAACATCGGCAGTACCATGTTGGGGTTAAAAAATAATCGACATTAAGTTCTTAGCAAGAAAGAACTTGAAATAGTTCTTTCTTGCTAAGCTCATTAGAAGAACATGGAAGCTTGTAAACAAGTATCACTCCAGAACGTTGCAAAAATAATCACAAAATTTTACAGTGCAAAGAGAAACATATAAAAAAAGACGATTGGAACAGTGACTGCAATCTTAATTTGTCTGCCCAGCAGCATCTTCCTATTCTGTTTCATCTCAAACTAGTGCAAAAATATAATTATGTAAGATCTACTTACTTTCGTACACGGTAGAGATTATTAAGTCTCTCTAAGTGTTCTAGAGCAAATTTTTTGTGCAAACGTTATTTCAAGTGCAGCTCGCTTTCTCACATGTTTGCGTTTTGGTCGAATGTAACCTTTTATTTGAGAAACTGGGTTTTGGATTACATTAAAGCATATTAATATAGGATTAAAATCGCAAGGGAACTGAAAAGTTTCCACAGTACGGACATGAAAACAACTGACTACGCGTTACTTGAAGAAAAAGACAGAAAAGTAAAAACTCTTTTTCACAATCCCAGTGAAGTATCGATACTTATCATCATTGGTGCTACTAAATATATCTTTTGTTGGAGAAAGTGGAGCTGAAATTCCAGCTCAGTTCTGTAACAGTTATTTTCCCCCGTGCTATCGACTTTTTCATCCATAATATTTTTACTTCTTTCGCTCTTTAGGAATCATTGGAAATACCCTGGGAGTCGTTACGAAACCTTTTTTTGCGCAGTGTATGGGAGATATCTCTTTTTCCTTTGAAATTCGAGACAGGTGATTGATGACAACTTTGCTGATTCAACTTCAAGGCATACACCAAACTTTGGTGAAAGGACTTCAGATACCTGGATAAGAAATATCGATGCTTGTTTATTGTTGCGTGAAGTGGATCTAATTTGAGATAATATTTAGCTAAGAAAAAAAAACGTACTTCTTAAGTGAGAGACCAAAAACTTTTTCTTCTTCTTAAGACCGGAGAAACGAAAATTTCGATTTTCACATTGGATGGATAAACTGCTGATTCAGAAAGTTGTAAGAGCACACACTGCTATAACATTTATCGTGATACTGGTCATAAACACCCCATTCTTGAATTCGAAAGCACAAAGTTAAAAAAACAAAGCAAAGGTTTAACACTTTTTCTGATATCGATTGATAGTCAGATTACTGGGATCGGTTAAACAGTACGTGCCGTTACGCCGGCCTTAGAACTATCGCACCAGAGTGTATGTTCTATTTTTGATACAGCGAGAATTTGGGAAGAATTTATTTCAACGGCCGGAAAGGGGACAGACTCCAGGGCAAATAGGAAGCACACACTCAAACATAAACTTGGAACCATACAAAACTGTATTTGGATTCTACGAAGCAAGTGATAGCAACAGGGAAATTCTGTGGAGTCTCCACGTCAACAGAAATGGCGATCTGATAGCCCAAAGATAAACAGACGAGATTCTCAGACCTATTGTCACATTGTACGCCGAAGCTGTCGGTGATTCTTTCCTTTTCATGGATGATAAGGCTTATAGAGCTCAGCTAGTGGGCAACGTGCTTCAAGAGGAGGGAGTCGAGCGAAGGAATTGGCCAGCATGCTCCCCTGACTTAAATCCAATTGAGCCTGCCCGGCAAGCACTTTGCACACGCATTGGAGCTCTGCCGGCACCTCCCTTGACTCTTCGTGAACTGGAGACTGCCCTGATCAGGGAATTAGCGAAGGTGACCCACAACCTCCTCGGTAACCTTATAATTCCATCGCACACAGGTGTGCAGCTATCCTAGCCGTTCGACTCTTTGTGAACTGGAGACTGCACTTATTGAGAAGCAGTGAAGATACCCCTAAAACCTCCTCGATAACCTCATCAATTCCATCGTACACAGGTGTTCACCTATCTTACTCGTTCGACTCTACGTGAACTGGAGACTGCCATCATTGAAAAGTAGCGACTATACCCCCAAAACCTCCTCAATAACCACATCAGTTCCATGCCACACACAGGTATGGAGCTGTCTTAGTGGTTCATGGGGACCACACAACCTATTATAGGTTAGTTTCACCTTACAAGGGGCATTTTTCTTGTTTTACAGATATACATATTGCTGTATAGTATACTGCCTCGTGGGCATTAAATAATAATATTGCATACAAATTTGGTAACGTGCTTTTCCTTACCCATATTACAGAATATTCTACTGTAAAAAATAATATTTTACGTTGAACAGCGTCAGTCGCTCATTATTTTCCTTACAATATCTCTTGTTCCCCTAATTCTTTTGAACATTGTACATATATAACAGGCTTTAGTACACACTGAAGAGCAACTGAATTAGAGATACCAGTATAGTAACATGTAGCACCACTTTCGCCCTGATGACGGTGGCTATTCGTCTCGGCATGGACTCTACAAGACACCGGAAGCGTTGGGAAACCATACGGATCCACGACCCCTGAACAAGCTTCCACAGTTCACGAAGATTTGATGGAGGGGGTCAGAGCCTCGAACATCTTTCTCGATGTCATCCCAGATGTGCTCGATGGGATTGATGTCAGGTGACCTAGCTGGCCAAGGAAGCGAGGTCACGTTGGTGGAGTGTTCATCCAACCATTCAGATACAATTCGGGAGCGATGGCATGGTGCATTGTCTTGTTGCAGGATGAGGTCCCCAGTGGGATGTTGAAGACGCACAAACGGGAGCAAATGGTCGTCCAGGAAATTCCAATAACTTTGACCTGTGAGGGACGATGTCACACGTACCAGGAGTGTCATTTCAGTATACGTAAACAGTCCCCAGACAAGAATGCTACCCCCACCAACTTGAAGAGTACCCTGCTGGCAAGAAGGATCCATCGCTTCATGTGATTTGCGCGGTACTCGTATCCTGCCATTTGCATGTACCAACGTGAATCACGACTCATCAGTCCAGGCAACATTTTTCCACATGTCAAGGGTCCAGTGGCGATGTTTCCGCACCCATGCGAATCTTTGTACCCTGTGTTGTGCGGTCAGCAGCGGTACCCTCGTGGGACGATGGCTTCTGTACCCCATAGCAAGGAGATGGTTCTGGATGGTGTGGCTGCTTACACGTTTTTGTGCACCAGCGTTAAATTGCCGAGTGATTTCGTGCACTGTGGCCCGTCTATCCGCTGTTACAATGCGAGCTAGGCGACGATGACCCCGCTCATCCACACGCTGTTGTTCACGACAGTTGGCCCTTGCAGGGATGGTTTTACCGGATTCAATGTACTCACAGTGCACCGGTGACACAGTGGCTCGTGAAAATCCCAGTGCCTGCACGACTTCCGAGATGGAGTGACCCATTCGTCGGGACCCGAAAATTTTCCCACGGTCAAATGCGCTTAGATCCTTCGTCTTACCCATACTGCGTCCGACTTTTACTGATTCCCGTCGCATCACTCCTTATATTGTCGGATCACTGCATACGTCATGTCGTTTCTATTTACAGGGCCGCCAACAGCGCCATATTTGCATAACGCCAGTTGTCTCTAATTCAATTGTTCTTCAGTGTATTATAGAAATTCAGTGGTTAACACCATCCTGAACGATTAACTACCGCAAATCTCCTCCATTTAGACCAGATGTGTCATTTAGAACTGAAATGGAATGTGACTTGTAACGGCGCCTTTTTATTAGTTTTTGCTGTCAATCATGTAAAGGTTCAGTGATGCGACTACCCTCACTCAGTGTTTATCATACCAATATCGATTAATTCAGTATTTAAGTGTCAGATACTGGTCCAATGTTTAGCTTGAATAGCGCTTCTACACAGAATACTAAAAAATATACTCACAGCCACAGATGCGCGTTTTTCATGGTGGTGAAGATTTCACCGCCCTAACGTGGTGAACCCAGATGTAGGATTGCAAGGGCTCCTAAGGTACCAGTCTCCCTCCGTCGATCAGCGTGATCGAAAGAAGATAAAGAAGGCACCCCTCGCTGAGTACTGCAACAACCAGCACTCTCTCCAAGGGTTTGCGACTGGTCACTCGATAACGTCACCAGTCATTTCGGGTAAGCACTATTCACTTTCCTCGCTGCTTTGAGACCAGGTCCTGGAGGTTGGCCTCTCAGACTCTGTAAGTTTGTACTTATCGCCGCTTTTGGTATCTTAGTTTGCACCTTTTCCCTTCGGTGGTACAATATATGTGACAGACCCTATAGCAACCTGTTATCTCTGCTAGTTCACTTTGTTCTTGGGTTTTCATTCTTTCAGGCTGGGTGACTTCCGTAGGCCTTCATTCCTTTAAAACGAACGGCTCAAACGTACGGCTTTCTGTTTCTGTAAACTATACAAGACTGGAGTTAACGGGAAGCAATCTCTTATCACAGGCTGTTTCCTTATCAACCAAAGTATTAAGCTATGCGCTTCACTCAATGTTATTGAGGTCATGTTGATGGCATGATAAACCGAGGTTCCGTTAGTATCCAGTATTAGTCAACCCTTGATGCTTGTTCAATATTGAGGTACGACTGAACAGCCAGCGAACGTACCTACGTTCAAGTTTTTGAAAAGATAAATGTTCTTAAATTGGGATTACACATTGTATCTTCGCGAATGTAAATTAAAGCCACTTTGTGCGTTCTGTAAAGTGCGTGCTTGATTACGTACTCTTAGCCGTTACGGTGGCGCTGTGGTTTAAGCGATGGGTCCAGGTTCGAATCCTAGTGAGATATGGATGTTGTGTTTGCTTACGGCACTGGCTTTCTCCCATCCATGGAACCAGTGGCCCTATATTATGAACCAACGACAGCTTATAGCCCATCGAGTTGCTCACGGTGGTCATTAAACCCCCAATTATTAAAAATTAATAAATAAATTACGTGCTCTTGAAGTAAGGGATTGGGCTATTAACGTAAGCCATCTCTTTCCTTGCTGATCTTTGATCATATACTAAAGTTGATTGTACGCCTCGTTATTGACTTTTCAGCTATTAAGGTTTCAGCTATGTAGGTCAACAAAATTTACTGTACGATAACCTTAAGGTGGTTCCACCTAAAATCTCTGCCTTACGTTTCCATTGGTAAAACTGCTTTACATATTTTATTCACAATTAATGTATTCCGAAGAATGGAAATTTGCAGATCGATGAAACTAACTTTACGTTACAGCATGGGATACTTTATACTTGCTAAAACATGATTATATTAAAAATCAATCATTTTTCTTTGAGTATTGTTCAGACCTGTTAATAGATGGCGAGACCTGTACATTGATGACGTCAGTAGACAAAGAAATGCTGGATTGTTTAATTGTATTTATGTTTTAACAAGTATTAAGTATCCCATGCTATAACTTACAGTTAGTTTTATCGATGTGCAAATTTTCCTCCTTGGGAATATATTGATTGCGAAGAAAATATGTAAAGAAGTTTTATCATGGGAAACATAAGGTAGAGATTTTAGGCGGAACCACTTTACCGAGATCTAACCTAGTTGTGTTCAACAGTAAAGCTAATGTGGGACACAGTAAAGCTTGTGTTCTACATTAAAGCTAATGTTTAAAATAGTAAAGTTTGTGTTCTACAATAAAGCTAACATTAACGTATTGTGCCCAACAGCAAAGCTAATATGGAAAACAGTAAAGTTTATGTCTACAGTAAAACTAATGTTTAAAACAGTAAAGCTAATTCAAAAAGTAGGAACTGTACACCAAATTATACTCAAAGTAGTATAACTATATACTAAAAATCCGAACATTTCGTGGCGTAGAATCAAAATCAAAATTTCCAAGCTTTCGCACATCAACCAGATGGCTTTCTTAAGGAAGGTAGACAGCTAACTGCAAACTGGATAATAGAACGTTTCAACACTTTAAACGCGGTGACTTGACTAGACAATAAATGATTAGGAACAGACGTGATATTTCGAAGAAACTAGGTCCCGTTGGTTGGGCACGCGATACTATGGTAGAAAACTCAGCATTATTTGAAGAATTGATTCCAAATACGTGGCAACTCTAGAGAGACGCTATCGTTGCAAGCCTCGCAGCTGGTCAAGATTTTAAAAGGTTTCGTGAATGGCAGTAGATTTGGGTGTGGAGTATGAAGCTAATTTCTTTACATCACTCCATATAGGATCGGCGGACTTGAACTTGACTTCTCTTGATAGGGCAGTAGTTATTTTCCCGTCTCTTGTATCCCTTTTATGCTCGCTGATTCTAATTTCAAACGAACGTTTGGTCATTCCGGTGTTGTATCGCCTAGAGCCGTCCGGATATTTTAGTGGGATGGCATAAACATCTGCCTCATTGAGAAGAGGGGGTTCGTCAATATTTCTCTTAAGCATCGTGTATAAAGATGCCGGAGACCTTATGCCGACACCGAAATTCATCCTCCTGAGCGCGTGTTTGAGTTGATAGGAAATATTTGGTATGTAGGGAATAGAGCCCAGGTAGCGAAGTTGCAGCATAGAGGTATTATTAGCACTACTGGTTCTGGCTTTCTCGATAAAGTTATGCATCTGGTTCGAAATATATCCTGCCTCAGTGGCCAATTCGACTATGTTTCTTAGTTCGGATTATCTAGAACGGACATCAGATGAGACAGCGAAGGCTCTTCTAATTCGAGAACGGAATAAGGTGGTCTTGTAATCATCAGGGTAGAATGAACTGCGGAGCATCAGGTTGGGAACGGAGGTGGGTTTATAATAGACTTCCGCATGAAGGCAATTTTCATGTGATTTGCTCACTGAGACGTCGAGATAAGGTAAGGTACCATTGTGTTCAATCTCCATGGAGAAATTGATTGTAGGGTTTATATAATTTATTTTATCGAGGAAAAACGGGAGAGTCTCCTTTCCGTGTGGCCATATGAAAAATACGTCGTCTGCATATCGTAGCCAGGTGGTAGGTCTTGGGCTGATGTTGGTGAATATATGTTGCTCAATGGGGCAAAGTATTGCTTCCGCAAGGACGGCTAAGAGCGAAGATCCCATCGGAGCGCCATTTACTTGCTTATAAATTTGCCCTCGGAAACTGAAGTAGCTGGAATTTGAGACCAAGTCTATTAATTTGAAGATGCTGAGGCAAGACTCCTGAGAATAAAGCGATGAATTAGATATAGCCTCTTTCAATGTTCTGATGGCTTCCGGTACTGGGATCGATGGATAAAGAGAAACTACGTCGAAACTGCCGATAATGACGCGTTGTTCAACGAGTTGCTTGATTTTCGTGATAAAATCTAAAGCGGAGGTTATTATAAATTCCGACTCCGGTAGATGATTAGTTAAGAATTTGGTTAATGCTTTCTCTAAATGAAACGTCGGTGAGGATGTTCTGAACACGATCGGTCTCAATGGATTGCAGGGTTTGTGGTGTTAAAGTCTGCCGAAGAGTTTTGGGATCTGAGCGCCAGGCGATAATTTGACGGATTTCTTGAGATCATCGGGAATATTAGTTGACCTTGTAGTTCTTTTTACCTGTGCAATCCAAGAATTTCGGGGATTCCTTCGTAAGATTATAGATCAAGAATCGGATATAATTTCATCTAGTTTTTTATTATAATCGGCTGCTTCCATTATCGCTATCTGGCCGGATTTGTACGTTAGCGTCAGTATTATAGAGTGGTCATTTCTAAGGTTGGAAATCGTCCTTGGAAGTTTGAAATTATTAAACGATTGCTTCTGATTGTACCACGATTTTAACCTAGAGCAACACAGTTGACGTAGTTCATCTTTGTTGTCTTCTGGAATTCGTGATATTATGGTCTCAAACTCAGAAACGACGCTTTTTTGGTTCAGTCTCGATCGGGAGCAGAACTTTGGTCCAAATTCCAAAACTTTAGTTTCCTCTCGGATGAGTGTTCGGTTAGAAATATTGACTGAGGGAATGGTGAAATCTTTAGGTTTAGGAGTCTGGGATGACTTCAGGTAATCCAGTTTCTTGCTGTGTCTGGATGAAAAGGAAGACTGGAGTCTTTCGACTAACATATCCACCCGGAGGGTAAGGTTGTTGAAGGTAATAGGGTCGCAAAGACTATGCAAGTTCATATATAGGTTATAGCACCGGATTTCTAATGACATGACGTCCTTTCTTTTCAGGTTTCCTATCCTTGACAAGGTCTGGCGTAGAAATGTTTCTTTTTCTTCTCGAACCATGATCCTTTTACTGACATCTTGAAATTATGGAACCTTGGGATCAAGCTGAATGTCTTGCAAGCGGTTAGGAATTCAAAATGGGACCGTTCCTTCTCCAGTTTGAGTCTAAGCTGTCGAAATGCTTTAAAGGTGTTCTACATTGCTCGAAAACTGCAACAAGTTCCTAATCATTTATTGTCTAGTCAAGTCACCGCGTTTAAAGTGTTGAAACGTTCTATTATCCAGTTTGCAGTTAGCTGTCTACCTTCCTTGAGAAAGCCATCTGGTTGATGTGCGAAAGCTTGGAAATTTTGATTTTGATTCTACGTCAAGAAATTTTTGGATTTTTAGTATAGTGTTATACTATTTTGAGTAAAACTAATGTTTAAAACAGTAAAGCGTGTGTTCTACAGTAAAGCTAATATTCTAAGGGTGAACCAGGCTGTTTCTGTAAGATGTGCAAAACTCACTATGTCCAAATTGCAAAGTTAAAAACTTTATTTACTATTAAAAACACAAGTCAGTTAACATGCCGCAAGCAAGATCTTTCAAGACCGCAGCGGCCCCGTCATCAGGCTTAGTGCCACGGTCCATTAACGTATGGTTCACTTAAAGTACAATAACTCCGTAAGCTTTAAGTGGAGTTTTACAGTAAGAGCAAAGTTACTCCGTCACGTTCGAGATGGGGCCTTTAGTGAGATAACTGTGTAGTGCTTTACAGAATCGACGTTTTCTTTTATTTTTCGCTGCAGTTTCATAGCTAGACTATGAAAGCTCATTTGTGTACGTTACACGATATCTCCATTTCTAATAGTCGGACTGAAATACTGCTGTTTTGGATTCGTGACTAAATATATCAGCGCCAAAATCAATGTTAAGGTGTCACAGCTAGCACTGTCAGTACCAGGACAATTCTTGCAGATGAACAGGACCAAAATTATTATTACTATCCATTAGTTTTGGCCTTTGCGAATTTATCACGTTTTACGGCTGTTGACTGTTTAACATCAGCTGATATCGCAGTAATCCCACTATTGTTATCGCACTAAACCTATCCTGGTAAATGGTGGAAATGTGGGGACGTGAAAGAGCTAGTCTGGGTATGAGTAATAGGGGAACAATACAGTTATATTTTGTTTTACCATTCACTGCTAACCTTCTGCCACGGTGATTCTGTGGTGTGTTCCTGCTTCTTATGCTATCCAACACAAACGGGGACTTTGTCACTGTTACAAGCAATACGGTGACTCTCCAGTACGATTTGTTTTAGAACTTTGTCACCGTTGTCATAAACGGTCATTTTTTCACAGTTTGAATTTACGTTTACTTCGGCGTAAATATAACGGTCGTCGGTACAACAGGAAAATACTGCTGAGCCCACCTCTAATGTCCACGCTCAGAAGACTGTCCCATGAACACGTGTTCACATATCGTTGCGCTATACATCCGCATGACAGCTCCATAGGTGTGTGGGACCATTTGACACGATGAGCAGTATTTCAACTTCTCCGTGAATAACACACTCCTGCATTACACAGTCCAGTGTAATCTCTCTCTGCACTTTTGCCGACTATCACTATGTGCAGTCTGATTTGGCAAGCACTGAAAGTTCTGGGATGCGTGTCATGCCTATAATCATATATTATGCAAGAGTAGTAGTACCATTTAATTGGACACCTCTGTACCCGTAGAATCTCGCAGATCATGCTGCAGCATAGTCGCCTGTCAAACGGTTCGTAAACAGCTTTTCTACAAAGTAAGCGATCTTCACGCGCCATATTGTGGCCCACTTGTTTTCCGTCTCGTCATTGGGTATCATGTGACGTAAAGTGCAACGTTGCACTGTGCTCACATTGTACCCCAACCACGCGGAAACTGATCTTAAGCTCACACCCAGCTCCCGTATATCAACGTTAATCTGCTGCTTTATGGCAGTCAGCTGAGCATAGGTGTCCCGTAGGCTTATTCGTGGCATATTTAGAAAGTTTGCAACGAACATACTAGTACCTAAACGTATGGCTTGCTTTGAGGCGAGTCGGTACGTGCGCGTCTTTAAGCTCAGCAGAGCCAGCGTCAACAGTACCCGTAGATGCGAAACTTCGATCACTGGGATATATATTACATATTCACTGCCGCATGCAATTTGCACATTTCTACGCCAACTTTTGTTTTTTGATTGCTTTTTTTTTTACATCAACAACTACATATCATACATTTTACAGTATGTCAACTAATAAATTTACACAGAGAGACCAGTGTTGATCATGTAACACATTGTGAACAAGTACACATCAAAAATAGTTTTACATTATGCTACATGACCACTGTACACAGTGAGCCAGTGTTGGACAAGTAACACTTTGAGAGCCAGTGCCAAAAGACAAACACCCACATCCATGCCTCAATGGGATTCAAACCCAAACACATCGCGGATGAATGATCAGAAGTCATTGCTTAGATAACTGCGCCACGGGGACGGCTACGCCAACTTCTCCTTCTTACTGAGATTTCCATAACGAGCAGCGTGTTTCCGTTTGTCACTATGCGTACGCTTCTGAGCTTTCGATGCCGACCCGGTGGCGCAGTGGTCTAAGTGCTTGCTTATGACCATTCTTCCGAAATGAGTCCGGGTCGAACCCCAGGTGAGGCATGGATGGTGTGTTCGTCTTACTGCACTGGCTCTCTTTCTTTTCTGGAACCAGTGGCCCTAAATCAGGAAAGGACGATTGCGTATAGCCCATTGATTTGCTCACGGTGGACGTTAATCCCCCAAAAAGAAAAATTGCTACATTCCAAAAATTTTTTTTAGTTCGATTGCTTGAGCTACCACCAAGATTTTCTATGCCCTGGCAAAATTTATTCTGCGGAGTTTTCCATTTGATGGCGCAAAATTGGATTTTTGTATAGAAAACTACAGATTTAAAAGTTCAAAATAAAAAAATTAAATTGGCGTCGTGATTTTGAGGTATTTTTCAAAAAAATGCCCCTAAAATTAAATGCCAACCTTTTGTGTGCATTTTGAGTGCATTATTAAGTAATATACATATAATACATCCTGTTCTTTCATATAAGTGAAACTGAAAATGTTTATTGCGGTAAGAGTTAAGTGGTACTGGTTGGCCTGGTGAGCGAGTTGTACCAAGCATTGTCTTTTAATTATTCGTCCAAATTACGTTCGGGTTTGAATCCCAATTGAGGTATAGACGGTGTTTTTATCTTAAGGCACTGGTATTCTCCCTTCCCTGGAACCAGTGGTTCTAAATTAGGGACGGGCGACTGCTTATAGCTCGTTGCGTTGCACACGGCGGTCAATAAACTCCCAAACAAACAAACATAAAATAAGCTGAACTAGTGTTTAGATGTGATATCAGGAATTCATTTACTCGTAAATAAAAAAAGGCGGGAAAACGATTTGCACAGTGTATATTATCGAAAATTCACTGAGTTTGAAAAATAAGTGAAAGCAATGGCTGGGCTAAATAGCGGCATTTCTCTTCAATTACCAAGCTTAAAAGACGTTAGAAGTGTCGAACCATTTATTTTCGAAGTCTTGCAGTCAGAAAATGCTTTCCTGTGAAGCGGAAGTTGTTTACAGCGCGTTTTGTCTTCGAAAGCGGTAATCCATATTCATCTCCGTCACAACTGCCGAAAATTTTTCTTGATGTGTATTGATCTTCACGAGATTCAGACAGTGCACCCAGAAATCACTTACGTCAAAAATTTCCGAAATTAGGATTTCCAAACGAATTACGGAGCTTCATTCTTGGATTCTTGTGTTCAAGTGGGGACATTGATGATCACACTATTCAGCGGCCTAAATTCTGAAGTACACTTATTCAAGCAGAAAAAAACGCTTTTCGTTAAATTGTCTCCTTTGTAGTAGCGTTTGATTGATTTCATTTTCTATGTTTATTAAATGGTAATTTATAAAAGCAATTTCTTAGACTATTTCAAATTCTTCGATGAGATATTTTCAGCTCAGAGATGGAAAGACCAAGAGAATGTTTGCACTGAAACCAATTTGTCCGTTTTTTTTATTTTACAGGATGTTGGAGAACATCGCGTTATTTGCACAACTTCATAAATTCGTCACATTCCCAGCTCTTACTTGTATAAGTATTGGATAGAGGAAAGCATGTGATTTTTGTTATGTCGATTCTTCAGTCAGTCTGTCTAAACTCTGCAATACCACTCGCAAAGGGTGAAAGGCATGTTCACCGAGTTGAGTTCCTTCGAAAAACATTTTGAAAGCATTTAATTTCTTCAGATTTTTTGACAAAACTTTAATTTTCGATTTTGGAAAAAAATTGTATTACAAGCGAATGTTTTTAAAAATGCTACTTTCTAACGTCAGCCATTAGCGACAAGATATGTGCCGCATTCATCAGGTGAACACACATACGCAACCGACTTGTGTGCTCACAAAAGAGAAATATGAATCTCTAAGTTTAAAAAAAGAAACTTTGCAATTTGTTATTTGAGAAAAAAAAATTGGCGTATGCAGCAATTTCAATAGCAGCTTTAACCACAAGAGCGTTTTATCATCTGTAATATGTTTCCTTTCTTTGCATATTTAGATAAATAAAATCACTGTTTTCCCCAGGATGAGCCAAAGATAATATTTTGGTTTCTTTTAAAACAAATTGGAATGTGATGAATAATTACTCTTTTGTTGAATTTACGCAAAGAAAGAACCTCTTCCCAAAGTTCATCAAAAATTCAAAGAAACACTTAAGCAATTTGCAGAGTACCAACTGATGCATAAATAACTTCCTGGGTCTGCAAATCATTAATTTTTCCCAGAAGATTTACCATCCTAAATAATTATGTCCTTTCCAGAGCTAAAAATCGGTAACAATGCTGATTTACTTATATTATTGTGTCGCATCTGATTTATCTAGTTATTTGCAAATTGTTAAACTCGGTACGCGCAGTTTAATGTTTTATAAAAAATGGAAATGCAATGAGCTTCAAATAACGCAATGGTGTAATGTCTTTAATTCCCTACATATATATGTACATATCTTTACATATAGTTTGATGATAATGGCTTTTACAATTTAAAGCAAAATATGTCCAGAAAATCATAAATTACACGTCAATAATTTAATAATGGTGACGGTGTGTTCATTCAAATTACCGTTCTGTTTTAAAATCTGAATTTCTGATGATTATTTCTTCTTTAAAGCATGGCGTCTCGATGAGAACTTTTATTTAAGAACTGGACTTTTCAAAAAAGGGTAAGCATTTGGCGTCCTTTGAGTATTCAAATTACGAAACCAAATAGACTCATTTGCATTCCTATCGAATATAATTATGAAATTAGGCATTGGCATTTATTAAGGATTAAAGGAACAAATGAATGCTTTGCACCGAAAGAGGATCTTTCTTATTACTTTAGTACAGAGGGAGATAATTGATTACCGTTTAAACTTCTTGAAGCACATCAAGTAAAAGCTTAAAGCGCGAGTCTTTTCTTCTTTAGAAACTCTCATAACTAATATCTCTGTTGATGTTCCCTTATAATTTCGGCGCAGTGTTTCATCACATTTTAATTTGATAAACTACATTCTGCAACTGAAACATTTGGGAAAATAAACTAAGAATTAATTTAATCCTTTGTCGGGTACGTATAACGTGCGTACTTAATATTAAGAATGCGCAGATTTGTGATACATCTAAAGAAATAAAGGTAGTGTCTAAAAATAAATCAAAAACTGAATTTCTTTGGGTTGCAGAAAAATTCACAAAAAATATGAAGATGAGAGTAGTTGGCATTAGGTACTCAGAAATAATTAAATTACATATACGCATTTAAACATTCTTTATTATCATAATGGAATTATCTAAACACTCACTAGCAAATAAAATGTGGTTTAAGATACTGATAATTTTAATGTATTTCAAATCTCATAACCATGAAGTATTTTGCCAAAAAAATCAAAAGAACTGGTCTCAGATATTTTAGTAGTTATTCTAGAAATGAAGATAAACTATTATCACGCAAAGTTTGCCGTGAGCAAATATTACAAACATGAGTTCATTTAGAAATTCTCAGAAGAAGCATACATTTTGCTGCTAACATGAACAAAATTCCTGATTATAACTCAACCCCTTTGTTAGATATCATTGTCGGCATGTATACATTTTACTGTTTCCGTGTAGGAAGCTTTTCAGAATTCCGTCGCTTTGGAGCTGGGATCGTACTCGCATGATCTTTATCTGTTCATTGATAAGAAATAGTGGTTAAGGCTGCGGTGAAGCGGGATTGCTTCGACCAGCTCGCATCCGGAAAGTTGTTCAGATTCTTCAGCTACATCTATTTAGCTTCAGTTTCTTGGAATTTCGCTGTACTGGATGGTAAAATGGTAGCAGGCTCGAATGTAAATCGGGAGATTCCCTTTGATTCCTTACCCAGGGGTTTGCAATTTTCAGGTTTTCTGAAGGTCAGGCTACACGACAAGCAGCACTAGGCCTAAAAAGTTGATTTTTACGGACCATAATGCCCGCCCTAATATGGTTCGGCTGGTCGACGATTCCAACAAGAGTGAGGATATCCACAGCATTGATTGCTCTGCCAGCTCACCTGAACTTTATCCTGTTGATCATGGCTGAGACGAGATCCATCTCTTATTATAACCCCCTCACAAAAGCCTTCCTCAGCTGAGATGTGCCTCACGGAACAATGACGTTCATTGCCATCCGACTTCATCTGTCATCGTGTGAAGAGCATAGAGCTCGTTGTGCAATATGCTTGGGGTTCAAGGGCGATCGGGCTCCTTATTGATTACCGAAGCTACGCGTTCTTGTTACACGAGTAGAGGGCAATTTTTTGACGTATTGACATTAATCCTGGTCATCCATTCCTACACATCTCCTCTTCGCATACGTTCTTTGTCGTGGTCTTATGTACTACCCACTAGAATTTCTTTAAGGGTCTCAAATCTGTCTTTATATCGCTGCGCCAACCTTTGTGTTTCTAACTCGACTTTTGTCAACTAGTGTATAACATCTTCTTGATGAATATGTTCGTAAAGTTAAGGAGTCCCATTATATGCTTTAACAGTTTTATAAGGGAGGTTTACATTTATGACTTACGATGATATTTATTCTGCTCTTAAAAAAAAATACAAATAATCTCTCTCGGATATGTGCCGAATGTAAAACGCACGTTATCTACATTTTTAACCATCTAAATAAAGCAAGTGAGGCCACGTCACATAGAAATCAGAAAACAATCGATGCTTTGTTCTGAGAATTTGAAAATGGGTTACCCTATTTCAGGGTGCTCATTAACCGTTAATTAAGCGATTCTTCCTGCGGCAATTCAGTTACTTTATTCGTAAAGTACAGCGCAAAAACACGAAGAATTTAATTACTCACAAAAAGATTAAAGAGCGTGAAACTCAATGAGCGCTATTTATACATTTTTTCCAAAGCGAACTGTAAATCTTTGAATCAGGTTCATTTGCATGTAAGTGAGATATTAGATGCAAGTCCAGATTAAAACAAATGCGCTTTGTAAAAACGTTGTAGTGCAGACAATAAAGTTTCTTCTATGTCTGAACTTTTTGAGTGGGTGAAACTGAAATTTGTAATACCATCCGATTTGGAGACCCCATTTTTTTACAAGAAATGGTGGCTAAGGTATTTAATACACTCACGGACAGTGAAATTTGCGCACCTAGAAGAAAACATGCCACAGCCGCGAAACTTTGCAAATAGCTAGAGTGCGTGCTGGTATGCAAATGATCCACGTTTGGTGCGAGCGCGCATGACCGCACACCCTGTGGTGGCGCTGCAAGCACGAAACGGCAGCCTTATAAAACGGCGTGTAGTCGAGGCCCCATGAAAGCAAAAAGCACCGGCTGACGCAAGCAAGGCTACAAAGTAACAAGAATGCCGGGTAGATGCCAGAGACGTCAAATTTACGCAACTTACGGACTTTGAGACATGCCTGATCATCGGGCTGAAAACCGCAGGGTGGTCGGCGCACAGTATAGACCACCACGTTGATTGTTCTGACCATACCGTCCCAGTTCGTGGGGGGCATTGCACAAGTGACGGCACTGCCACAAGGCGGAGCGGCTCTGGATGGACCACGAGGACAACCAGTAGAGAGGATCGACGTATCGTGCGCCAGGCACAAATGGATCCTACCGGTCTCGGCTCACTATACAGGCAGATGTAGCGACTCCTGTGTGCCCACGAATCATTTCCCGACGCCTCGCGGAAGCGAATCTGCGATCCCAGCGCCCCTTACATGTGCTATCATTAACACCGGAACATCGCCGGCTCCGTGTGCAGTGATGCCAGGCCAGAGCAACGTGGAACGCCACAGACTGGTGACGTGTGGTGTTTAGCAATGAGTTCCGCTTCGTTTTAGGGACAGATGATCATCGTGTTTGAGGGTGGAGGTCGCCGGGTCAATGGCACAATCCCAACCTCTCTATCGAGCGCCACACCTCCCCCACTGCAGACATTATGGTCTGGGGAGCCGTTGCCTACGGTAGCCGATCAGCTCCAGTAGTGGTACGTGGATCATTGACGGGCCAGCGGTATGTGGATGAGATCCTACGACCCCATGTACTCCCATTCCTGGCTGAAATTCCAGGTGCCCTATACCGGCAGGATAATGCCCGCCCGCATGGCAAGGGTTGTCCAGGACTGCCTACGTCATGTCCAGACACTTGCATGAGCTGCCCGCTCCCCGGACATCTCCCCTATAGAGCATGTAACGGAACAGTTGAAAAGCCGGCTGTCGCCGTGCCGCACTATCCGGGATTTGGAGCACACAGTCTAACACGTGTGGGCCAGTCTGCTGCAGGACAACATCAGGCGTCTGTTCGCCTCCATGTCGGACCGTTTTGCAGCATGTATCGCCGCACGAGGTGGTGCGACGCGCTACTGAAGATGATTGGACTACGTGCCACAGATCCCGCTGTAAATGTCCTGCAGCTCTGTTTTTCGCGATCATGTGCATCATTCATCTGTATCATTACGTCCATAAAATTTCAGTTCAATCCGGTGCTTCCTTCTTGGTGCACAGATTTCAAAGTCCGTGAGTGTAATTATCCGGTTATTGATGCTAACGGACTAAATTTTTAAGAGCTCTCCTTGTGAAAAGTTAAATAGCATTTGTATTCCTCACGGCACACCACATGTTCAGTGAAAGACTTAAACTGATCGACGTAAGAAATATCATGCCATGAAGGAATGCATGAAATGAGAAGACACTTATCACACGTGTAAACAAGTAGGTAGAAATGAAGTGACTTAATTTCTGAGGGATTGCTTCAATGCGATAGGTGAGTAGGCAGTATAATGTGGCCTGAGTCAGGTCGTATTACTGTCATGCTGGAAAACATTCGGTAGCACGGCATGGCATCGAGTAGAAAATTCCCAGGATGGTGCCCTGAGGAATGGCTAACCATGCGTAATCGATATTGCGAAGGGGTCGTACAGGGGAAGGGGTAAATCATCCATCAATAACGTCATGTTCCTTCTGTAGTGGGCAGAAAACCAGAGATCCCGCCGGCCAAAGCATCATTACCTGGACACTTTGAAAGGCAGCACGGTTTGCTGATGTTGGCAATGTGTGGGCGGGTGTTACCTTGTTCCAACTTGGAGAGACACGGCAACGAAACGGGCTGCAGCATCTCATCGACGTATCGCCGTGCTGATATTGTACTCACTAGGAGTTATTTTATTAGTGAGGAGATAACAGGCGCATTGATCAGGTATCCAGGGGAGATGTTACCTGAACCATTTAACGCGGACCCTTTTGTGCGATGTGGAATCATTGACATAGATCATTGGCCTTCTTGTATACACACCTCTCTCGGGGAGTCTTCTATAAACTGTTTGCCTCGATATCGCTGTTCCCGTAGCTGAAGAGGGCCCCTGGGAGAGTTGTCTTGCGTCGATGTCCTATGTCTCCGAGCTGTTAGAGACAAATACCAGTCGCCTTGACATGTAGTTCGTCGTGAAGCGTTCAGCGTTCATGTACCGGTATTCTGGTTACTATTGCGGTTTCCTGAAACTGTCTCCAGAGTTGGGGACCACTTTCCTTGACACATCCAGCCATCTTGCTTCCTCAGTTTTCGATTGCCGTGCTTTTAGTCTTCCGATCGTTCTCAAAGAGGCTCCTAAGCGATGGTGTGGAGCTATTCTTTGGCCAACAGGACAACTAAAATTTTAGTTGCCGTTCAGAAAAGCGTTTATCAAGGGCGTGCCTGACAGCTTGATGACATTGGTCATTATTTGCATATTTTCATAAGAACTAACACAGTGTTGCTTAGATAGGGCGACTTAGTGTTTGCCCTTGTACAAGTCTCTGAAAAATCTTTGCGATATGTCGTCTCGCTTTAGATATATTCACGACTTTGCATTAGTCACGTTAATTTTGGACACCAATGTATTATCACTATTGTAAACCATAATGAAATATCTGATTTGGCTGGCATCAATCGCAATGTCGTATCTATTACATCCGTCTGTTTCAGCGCCAGCAATTCCAAGTTAAAATCTCAGCGATACCACTGTACTATTGGACTCCGGTGCATTGTTGGGTTGGGCAGTACTGTATGTTTTTCAGGTTTTAGGAGCCTCGTGAGCATCTGAGATTATAACGAGTCGCCCATCCCTTATTTAGGAACATCGGCTCCCGGAAAATTATAGAAATAGCGCCGTAGGACAGACGCTACAAACCCTGCACATATTTGAGTTGAATCCGAGCTCATCGCGTAACAGCAGGAAGATGTGCCTGATCGGCCGCAATCAGAAACGCACTGTTCTGTATGTGTCCAATGCATTATTGAAGTGTACTATTGGAGTGTGGCGCAGTAGAGGATTATATCTTTGGAGTGTGTTGTATTATTTTTGCCTTATTTGTATTATGAGGCTGTCCTATTGGAGGGTGGTTCACTACAGGATTGTTCCACTGAAGTAATGTGTTGTATGATTGGAGTCTGTTGTTCCCATTCACACCATATTCTCTAAAGTTTGCCAATATATGATTGGGAACTCTTATTAGAAAATGTAAATTCTGGTAATCTTGCTACCTCTCTACTAACCACATAATCACATGGCATGTCTCTCTTTATTATGTATACCTCTTTGAAAACATTAGGTCTTAGTTCTGTCACAAATTATGTATCATATGATAAAAAAACTCTGTGAAAACCGTTTCTAAATGTTTTATCAAATGCTAGCGATTATCACAAAACCAATTAGCCAGCTTTGACACAGTATCAAAGCCTGTAGAAGACTAATAACGCAAAAAGGAAAGGAATTTTTATCCAGTTCACTAAGTAATCGAACAATCTAAAAGTTGGACATCTTTTGAAATAAATGTTGCCTGAAAACAAAGCTCCAAAAATTATTTTACAGGAAATATGCGAACTTTTTGGAGCTTTTTTTCCAGAAGTTCAAATACATAAGTGCTTCTAACACTTAAAATGCGGAAACTAACATTTCTATTACCCAACAAGAATGAATAACTTTAAATCCGCTCAAATTCACGAGGTTGTATCACAGAATAATAACGACACCAAAAAATCGTCAGGGCAGGTTAAACGCAAAATTTGAACCAAAATAGAATAGCAGAGATAAAGTTATATGAGTTGAAATTAGATTCAGAATTTATGAATATTAAGCATGTACACATGGACAGAGAATATTGGATTAATTTCATAAGCTCTTTTGCATGAAATTACTACTTGACATCTCCTGGATTCGTTGTCACTCTCAGTCGGTCTGCTGATATCTGTGAAATGCCAATCGAAATCCTTTCTCGCTGTCGGCTGTTCGCAACCAGTAGAGAGAGGTGGCAGAGTAATCAGATCGTTGTCCGTGCCTGCTGTATAGGGTTAAATTGCATGATACTCTTTGAACAAACTAAAGCCAAATACAGTTTCACTTTGATTATTTCTTCACGAAATCCCTTCCGAGGATCGGAGTATGTAAAATCCCTTTCGAGGATCGGTCTCATGTAAGAAAATAAACTCTGAAACATTTTCAGAACATTTTATTTGACCTAGTGTGTGGTTATGAGTACTTCAGAATCTACATATAAATGGAACTTGAATGTTTAATGGCTTTTATTTTATATTTTTCTGGCTTGTGCTCCACTTCATCAGTTTCATCATTACAAAGAAATATTCATGTCACAGTTAAAACGAACTACCGTGAAGTATTTTTGGTTCCATAATGTTATATGAAACGACGTTTAGCGCCTCTCTGACGTGAACAAGGATTGGGGCAACTTCATATTTGAAATGACGTAAAAGCAAAAGCACCATTTTCTCCAGTCACCGAAATGTTCTAGATCATTTAAAAATTTAGAATAATTATGCCAATGGGGCGGCATTTAGTCTATTATCATTGATGTTTGCCGGCATATTCTCAACAAAGCAATAAGGCAAACAAAATTAACAAAAAGCTCTTGTAATAAATGTTAAACCCAACTACTTTATCCCACAAACGCTATCGCGTATGTAACAATTTGGCTAGGTTTCCGTTAAAACCGATCCATTATTAATCAAACGGAGATTTCTTTCAATACCAGCTTTACGTCTCTCTAATATTTGTAAAATGAAAATGTCCTTTTCATTCAGTATGTCTTCAAACAAGGATAATATTTTGATATGACCGTAAGAAACAATTGGGATGGCTCTTTCAAAAATATAAATTACCCACGAGGAATTGTTAATACTTTATAAGCCCGAGATAACTGAGACTGGGCTATACGATTTTCAGGTGTTAAAAGTGTACGTGTTGACAGTCTCCGCCTATACGTGGGAATCTTCTGTAAAATGCATCTGATTTTCATGATGTGGATTCCAAAAAGGAATTTTACAGTATCAAGAGTGTATCGGGAGAACTCAATTTCCGGAATAATATCGCACTGTGGACAAACTTGTGGGGAAGAAAGGTGGTATATCAACATGGCCGTCGACGTCTATCTCGCATTGTTGCAACCACCTGGAGAGCGACAGCGGCACAAAATAACCGTTGACTTCAGCAGAGGAGATGCCAGGAAAACGTCTCCGATACCATCAGGCGATAATTACACGAAATAGTTTATGAGAATTACCGACCCATCACCCCATTGCTAATGTTATATCATCTGACTGTAAACCTCAACTGGGCAGAAGAGTGACCTGGGATAAATAGAGACGGACGGGTTTGATGCGTCCCGAATACAATAACTTCGCCCAGATGGGAGGGTGCAGATCTGGATCAAATCGTAAGAAGCAATGGCCCGGTATGTTAACAAGGAACTGTTCAGGCTGGTAGAGTCTTGGTCATGGTCTGGGATGTGCTCATCAAACAAAAATACGTTGTGACCTCTGCTACGTCTAGTTGCACCTCTTATTGGTCCAAGCTACTTGTCCATGGCTGCAGAACATCTGTATTCCTTCACAGTCATTATGCACCCACAGGACAACTGACTCTTCCAGTAGGACAATGTGCCTCTCCCTAGAGCCGCAGTGACTAGGACATGGTTAGAATAACATTGAGCAGAGGTTCCCACACTGGAATAGCCTACACGTTCACGAGACATGAACCCTGTGGAAAATATTTGTGATACTGTGTAAAAGACCTGTTTGAGCTTTCGATCCTCCATCCAAGAATGAGAAGTAATTCTGGACAGCGGTGCAGCAAACAGGTGAAGAACGCTGTGGAAGACTTTCGTGACCTAGTGGACCCAATGACTCGCCGTGCGGTATTACATTATGACCACCCTAAGCCTAGAGAAATGAGAGCACCTGGAGATCTAAAGGTGGCGCCGGTGAAGTTCACAGAGCGCTAGATATACAACCCGAGGACCGGCTTTTGCTCAGTAGAGTGTTCAGAGTCAGAATGAGAAAAGCTGCGGATTTATCGGAGTTTGATAAAGGACAAATTCTGATGGCATGGCGCCTCGGAACTACAATCTCGGAAACCGCACTGCTTGTGGGTTGTTCACGTGCCGCTGTACTGAGTACGTATCAAAAGAGGTGCACATGTGGCCAAACACGACGAACCGTTGTCCATCCGTGTTAGATCAGCAGCTCAGTGATGCCAAAGTGGAGCGGAGACTGTCGCGCATTGTTCACCGCGACCGTAGGTCCACAGTGCGACAAATCACCAGCAGCTACAACAGTGGTGATCAGGGCAATTAGTCACAGCACACAATTCATTGCACCCTTATGCGCATGGGCCTGCGTAGCCGAAGACCTAACTGGGTTTCCATGCTCACTGCACGTTATCATCAACAACGCATGAAATGGGCTCAAGATCTTCGAGATTGGACCGTGGATGATGGAAGAAAGTGGCCTGGTCTGACGAATCGAGATTCCTGGTACATCACGTAGACGGCCGAGCGCGGATACGCCGATTACCAACGGAGGCGACGGCTCCTGGATGCACTGTTGGGCGGAAACAGGCCGGCGGCGGCGGTGTTATGCTGTGCGAGATGTTGTCTTGGGACACTTTAGGCCCCATTACCCCAATGGCACAATCCCTGACAGCTGTCAGCTATCTGAACATCGGTGAGGACCAAGTTCACCCATTCATGGCAACTGTATTCCCTGCTGGTGATGGCCATTACCAACAGAGTAATGCTCCATGCCACCCTGACAGAATCATCAAGGAGTGGTTCGAGGAACAACTCCTTGACAATTATGGCAGTGCTGGTGACTTTCTGTTAATGCCCTGGCCTCCAAATTCACCCGACATGAACCCAATCGAACAGATGTGGTTCGACTTGGAAAAAGCGGGTTCGCGCGAAATCACCACCACCCAGAAATGTACGGGAACTCGAGGACCTGCTGTTGACATTATGGTACCAGATACCCTTGAATACCTATCGTAATCTCATCGAATCGATGTCTCACCGAGTGGCCACGGTTTTGCGGGCTAAATGGGGTCCTACAACGTATTAGTAGGAGGTAATAATGTAATGGCTTATCGGTGTTTATATCATTCGGATAGCATTCGCGAAAACATACACTCAGTACGGCTACGACCATAAACCTATTACATTGAAGTGAACATACCATTAATTCACTTCCAGTTGTTTCCAACGCGTGTTTGGAAATTCGGGAAAATGACGTGCCGTTATGAAGGAAAATTCTAACGCAAAAGTAAAGTAATTAAATAGAGCAGAAACTCAAAAAGAAAATTAAATTTGAGATGTACGTCAGAAAGTGGTCCATGAAGATTCGACAAAGCAAACTGTTATACCTTAGGTTTAACATTTGCATGTCATAGTGGCTCTAAGTACACGACAGCAGTTATGGTTTCCGCATGCCGCAAAATTCCATAATGGAGAGCACCGGCCGCTGTCCAAAACACAGTAGACAGCACCTTTCTGGCATTTAAACTGGCTTTGGTGCCTTTCCTGGTGATTCCTCCAGAGATAGCCGCTCATATCGGCTAGTATCCTACAGCATTCACTTTTGATCAGACATACGGATCCTGTGGAGTAAAAGCTAACACTTGAGCAATTAAAGGAGGAGAGAATTAGCGGTTGTTCGCGTTCCTAATTTCGAGAAGTAGTTCCAGGGAAGAGGAGGATTCAGCGCCACAGGACAGACACACCACCCATCCCTCGTCCAAGATTCAATCCTTGCTCAGTACGGCGAATTGAACAGGAATCGGCTCTTCTCACCGCTCAACTATCGGGGCGGGAATATTTTGAATTCGTCGCTTCTTACAGTATTTTCTAATAGTCTGAATCCGTCAATTACTAACTAAATGCCGAAGGGTTTTGTTTAAATAAACCACCAACATTAGGGTGAGGGAATATGAACAAAATTTGCTGTCGTTGTCTTATCTAAGGCAACGGTTATTTATTAAGGAGATCCGAGAAAAATAAATACACACCTTGATGATTTTGATCACCTTGATGATTTTGCATGTACTGTAAAGACCCACTCGTTTACTTCTGTAACTATGATGATATTTTCACCCGTAACATCCGGTCTTGAAGAAAAATCCATTCGTCAGTGCTTATTGATTCACAGCTTCTGGGAATTGCCAAACCAGAGGTTCTCTTGCATTTTCCTCTTTCACTGCTACGTGATCACTTTAAATATGAATGATTTATAACACCTCCTCTCTCTCTCTCTCTCTCTCTCTCTCTCTCTCCTCTCTCTCTCTCTCTCTCTCCTCTCTCTCTCTCTCTCCTCTCTCTCTCTCTCTTTCTCTGATAAATGATATCCAATGCATATCTTTAAATTGTAAGAAGCAACTAGGTAACATTAACGTTAAGAGACATATTTTATTAGCTTGAAGTGTTGGTGAGATACCCAATTCACTCTGAAACGATAAATAAAGCAACGCTTCATCCTTTTCAAAGTGCACTTTTATTGAAAGGAAACATATTCAAATAAACCAAAAGATTCACCGAAGAGGAACGAAAATCTTGGAAGAATAGCATGATCACTTTTTGGTTGTCACAAAGAAATCTTTAAGAACGACGGAACGCGCATATGAGCTTGAACCTGTATTGAAGTGTTTCTGTGAATCAGGAAAACTTTTATTCGGATTTGGAAAGACAGTTCGATTTATTAAGCATTTGTTAGCGTCATTATTTCGTAATTAAGCACTGAAAAGGACTGGAGGAATGTGAATAACTTCGTAAGAGCGAATGTGGTTTAGTAAATACCTAATATCTCAGGAAGCTGAAATCAAGAGCCGCCGTTCCAGCTTCATACAATATGAACGCATTCTGGTCGTTCCTGTGGCTGCAAGACCCTATCTGGAAAATTGAATGTCGTACGTACGAATTTATACAATGAATATGAAATTTACTCTTTTCATTTGCCAAAGAGATTTATCTGGCCTTAACCGTTTTTGACAAACGCATATGTACAATGCGTGCCCACTAAATTTTAATCTGGTCAGTAATGTTTGTCAGGAGTGAAGTTTAATCTGGTCAGTAATGTTTGTCATTTTGAGTATAGTGAATTTGAATTATCTTCTCTTTCCTCGGCGCCATTTTCGATGCAGATGCTGGCCAAGCGATTGGCTCTCACTTTCTCAGCGTCTCGTCCGTCCGAGGGAAAGTTAGATTTAAGGGTTTCGTCGTTGTGCGAGGGAGGAGTGGATAAGGATCTCTGAGGGGGTCACAGAGGTAGGCAATTAATGAGCATCTGCGCCTTTTAGGAATAACGAACGGAAGCCTATTGCTCTGTAGTCGTCCCAATCGAGGGGGAAGGGTGTTTTACGTTGACACTTTCCTGCGAGGGAAAAACGAAATAGGCCGAAGGAAGTAGGAGTCCAGCGAAGGGGAGAGTAGGTTAGAAGTGAGTGGAGAAGGAGGTGGGAGATTCCTACTGGTCGGTGTGAAACCGAAAGATGAGGAAAGGGAATGAACGCTGATGATTAAGAAAGAGCGAATACTGGCCGCAGCAGGAAGGAGATCGACAAGTTAGTAAGGTAGAGAATGAATAGAAATCGGGACAAAGCTTGAAACCTTCCCCATTTCAACTGAATAAACACTTCCTCACTGAAAGAGCGAGTTATAATTTTAGTTGATATTTCATTCATCTGCTCCAGAGTGGTAAAATACGGGTTCAACTCCGGATACAAAAACTCTCTGCAAGCAAAACATTACGAACCCTTCACGTAGGGCACTGAGACATAATTCAGTACCAAGCCTTGTAAAAAAATTACGATCAACTTCCTAATTCGTCGTGGCCGCTGAATGCATACAGCCAGCATGACACACACGCAGACCGATGCGTCATAATGTCCACCTGACTACACCAGTCCCGCTACGGCTACCGGCTGTGTCGTTTTACAACCACTACTCCTAATAACGCCCAACTGTTCTGCCATCCCGATGCACGTCGGCCGCGATTCGGCTTATCGATAAACCAGCTTCACGGAGGCGTACGCTCTTGCCTCTTTCAAACACATCCATTTGGCGATAGGGTTTGCGACGGGGTCTTTGAGGCAGCTTTGGTCCTTGAACGAGCTGGTAGCCCTCAACACGCCGTTGTTTTGTTCCGTGCGACCTGGAGACAAAATAAGACATGGCTTCGGCTGCCCGTGTTTGCTGTTTTACCTCTCGTACTTTTCATGCGGTTGTTTGCATACTCGAATAATTTGAATATTCCATCTGCCTGCACGCCTGCTTATCGAGCGCCAGCTCCTTCTGCGTGGAATGATTTCAATGCTGAGTAGTTTATACGAACCTATTCAAATACTATGCCTTTATCATTTTCCCGAAGTGTAACACTTTGACACACTGGAACTATCTGTAATACCAAGACAACCTGACGACTATACTCAATTCTTTATTTTCTAATTCGAATGCAACACAGTTATTGGAAAGTGTCAGATTCGTAAAAAATTGTACGTATGAATGGATTTCTACATATGATTTATAGCAGCAGTTTAGGATTGGAAAGGAAAGTTCTTAAAAATCTGTGTTTTTGAAAACACTACCTAAATCTCTTACCTCCCGATTTTTATGTACTACTATTATATGCATGTTTAGCAGAAAATATTCACGAGTTCCACCATATATTAATGATTCACACCCAGCATTAAGGAATTACCAAGATCTCTGTATAATAAAGTAGCTTCAAATATGATAATGTAAACTAAAATCCATTTTACGGAGAGCGATTTCTGATGAAAACACGTGCATCACACCGCATCTCTTTAAGTAGCTACGGGGATCTCTCAACCCATTAGGCTCCATAAGGAGAAATTAAATCGAGCTGCTATATGTACCTTTGATAATGAAAGTAACAAACCTCTCCGGTGGCAGCGTTGTCTGGGACTCTGGTTTCTGACCAATGGTCCGAGATGTGCCCGGATTCAAGTCCAGCATGAAGTATGGGTTACCCGTTTGCTAGATAATGCTGGTTGCATCCTTTCCAATAAAACCAGTTGTCCTAAATTGGCAACAGAATATTGCTTAAAGCCCAGAAAGTTGCTCACGCTGGTCGTTAGTTTCATAAACAAAGAAAAAGAAGAAACCCTTCTTAGAAACGAACATTTTCCTTATATAAAAAATTAAGGGAGAAATATTCCTCAGAAATACAAGAGAAATTCACTAGATTATTCACAGCAATCAGCATTGTGTATTGAATTTCCTGTAATTTACTGGTCTCCATGTAACATCTCAGAAAAGTCGAAAATCATATCGCCCTGGAGCTGGAATCGAACACGAATCTCCGGAATTCGGTTCGCGCATGCTATCTGTAACACCACCCAGGACAATGAAGTTCCAAGCATTTATAGCTTAGGAATCTGAACGTTAGATTACCCCCTAATCGAAGCAATCCTGCCATATCGTAGCATCACGACTCTTTCACATCCAGCCACAGATATTGGTCTTAATCAAAATATTGGCGAATTAAGACCAGTGTCCTTGGCTGGATGTGAAAGAATCGGTGATGCTACGATGAGGCAGGATTGCTTCGATTAGAAAATCTGAAGTTTAGATCCCTAAACTATGATTGCTTAGCCTTATTTGCTTGGAACTTCATTGTGCTGAGTGGTATAACAGACAGTATGTTCGAACAGAAATCGGGAGATGCGGTTTCCACTCCCGCTCCAGAACAAGGTAATTTTCTAGTTTTCTGAGGAGATATTACATGGAGACCAGTAAGCTACAGGCAATCCAGTACAGAATTCTCATTGCTTCGAATAATCCAGGGAACCTTTTCCTGTTCAGAACTGTGACAGAGTCAAATACACAGTCTAGTCACATTATTGTGACCACCTCCTACCTTCGACGTCAACAGCGCGTAGCCAATGAAAGAAGGCGCGTGTCGTGAGCTGGCCTGGAGGGTATATAAGGTGTGCTGTAGGTATTCTTAAAACATATCACTCGTTGCTGTCATGGATAAAAAGAGCGATTTAGCACATTTGCAAAAAGGGATTATTGACGGTTTACGGGCCAAGGGTAGAAGTATTTCTGAAACAGCGCAGTTTGTGAACATTTCGCGTGTTGCTGTGGTTAAAGTGTATCGTGATTGGAGAAATCGCACCATTGCGAGTAAACGACTTGGAAATGCGAAGCACCACGTGCCATTGATGTAAGAGGTGAACGTCGGCTGCTGATGTGCGTGAGGGCCGATCGACACGCTGCAGTGGAGCAACTAACTGGCCGAATGAACCAGAGGGCTACCAGAAGTGTGTCTAAAACGACAGTTCAGCGAACCCTGCTGCCTCCCCATACACAGTTCAGTGAACCCTGCTGCGTCCCAATACGCAGTTCAGCGAACCCTGCTGCGTCCCCTTACACTTCCTCACTGAAAGAGCGAGTTGATGTAAGAGTTGAATTTTATGCCGATGTACCTATGCTAACGAAGGTGCATCGGCAGAAAAGGCTTACATTTGCACGGCAGTATCGTAATTGGACCTCTGCTGATTGTCAAAGGAATAGCCTTCTCCGATGAGTCACGTTTTCTGTTTCATCGAACGGATGAACGTTGGTGTATAAGACGAGAAACATCGGAGAACAAACACTCTTCAACCATTGCTGGAAGAACACATGCTGGTAGGGGCAGCGTTATGGTCTGGGGAATGTTTAGGTGGCATTCCCTGGGTCAACTCATACCTGTGGAAGGCACTATGGACTGAATGTTTTATGAATCCATCCTTGTAGACCACGTACACCCATACATGCTGATTGCCTTCCCTGGGGCGGATGGGATCTTCCAGCACTACAATGCGACGTGTCACACAGCTAGAAATGTCGGAGAGTGGTTGGAAGAGCACGATGAAGACTCCAACGTACTTCCCTGGTTCCCTAATTCCCCAGACCTAAACCCAATTGAGCATCTGTGGGACCACCTCGATCGTGTAGTTCGCTCTGTGGATCCTTCATCACGCACCCTCCAGAAGCTGCCAGATGCACTGCAGTCAGCTTGGCTCCACATACCTGTGAACAACTTCCAGCATCTTATTGTGTCCCTTCCAGCCCGTCTACCTGCTGTCCGCGCAGCACACGGTGGTTACTCTGGATATTATATGGTGGTCACAATAATGTGACTCGGCCGTGTATAATGACAAACGAGTAAGTGATGTGTGACCAAGGTCACATTACATAACAGTATTTCTCTCTTCTATTTCAAAAATAATTTCAGTCATGGTTATTTTTTGGGGAATTAGAAAGGACATTGCGCTTAACTTTCTGCAGTTTTCGGTTTAAATACTCTAGTGAGTTTGACCTCCAACAGTCGTACTGCAGATTTACGTTTTCAGTAATGTCATAGTAACACACGAACATTCTTCATTATAGATATCATTACATCGTTCCTGCGCCGCGAAAGGGGCTTATTTTATTGGAAGCAACTTTGGGGAGCAATTTTGCGTGATCCAAAAATTAAGCACTGTCCTTACAAGGAATTGGTTAGTTACGCTTGGAACATGAATGTAGCATTTCCGCTTTTCATCTACTGTTATTTCGAGACTTGATACTCCTCCTAGTCACGTAATTTTCCACTTAAATGTGAGAATTAAGAACTGCGTAGTAGGAAAGGATTTGAAATGGCATCTGAGCTGTTAAACTTCATCACACTAAATTTGAGATAAACTGCCTCAGTTCGAAATTCCACGGTCAGCAATTTTGCATTAGCGGCATGTATCGAATTATTCAGACATTTTGCAACGTTAATTTGATTTGCTTTACGTACTTTCGCTGATTTAAATTGTAATAATAAAAGATGATAACTTAAAGTGGGTAAGCCGCCCCCCGGTGGCGCAGTGGTCTAAGGCGCTGGCCTCTGATCGTTCGTCCGTAAGGGGTCCGGGTTCGAATCCCGGTCAGGCATGGATGTTGTGTTTGTCTTACGGCACTGGCTCTCTCCCTTCCCTGGAACCAGTGACCCTAAATTAGGGACGGGCGACTGCTTACAGCCCATTGAGTTGCTCACGGTGGTCGTTAAACCTCCAAAAAAAAAAAAAAAAAAAAAAAAGTGGGTAACAGTAAAGAAGATTATCATACAAAACAAAAAGAAAGACTACGACGGTCTGTAACGTATACTCTAGATTCAGTTTCCTTTTGATTTTACTATCTCTCGTTATTTTATTTTCCTATGTAAATTATCTTCTTACTTAACGAGATGTTATTTCTCTCGCTGAATGATATGTGGCAACGAGTGTAGTCATGACGTGGTGGTAGGCAGTATAAATAGGCGCGTTCAACGATACCTAAGAGAGCTTTTGTTTATGTGCGAAGAGAGCTTTTGTTTATATGCGGAGAGCTTTTGTTATATGTGGAGAAGTTTTGTTCGATGTGAAAAGAGCTACGTTGTTTTGTGCCGAGAGCTTCGTTCTATGTGATTAGGTTCTTCTTCATTATTGTGATACGATTAGTGTGACTAGTAGTGTGTGTGTTGGATGATACCAGGAGTTTCCTAATAAAAGGTTTTTAAGTAAGTACGTTTTTCTCAGTTCATAGTACTGTCAGACCTCTGTCTGGCCGTTGGGTCTCTTTTCATTAAGTGTCTTCATTAAGTACCACCAGTAAAACTTTATTCATGATATAATAACTACCATTATAAAAGCTAATTCATTATAGGTCACAATTGCATTTAAAGTAATAATACTAACGAAAGGAAAGTGTCCAAAACCCAATAACAAAAAATCTCCAATTAAAATTTACACAAATCTCTAACTTCATGAAATCCGCGCAAGTACTCTATCTATATACCTTCCTCGTAACAATACATGTGCGCCACCCTAGGGACCTTAGGCGTGGTAGTTATAAACGGTAAGAAAAGCGGACGCGTTTGTAACGAAACCCTGTTTAATAAACAAAGTACTCCACTTTATAGTTTAAAACAAAACCCGGTAAAAGTCTGTAACAGGCATCTCGATATATACCCTGGAAGTATTACTCCTCCCGAAACTTGGAGGCAATAAATGTACGCGCACCCAGCTCTCGCGTACAATCACCAATTCTTGGGACTCCTTCTGCACCATAAACGCTGGCAACTCGCCTCGGCATCGATTTGATGTAGGCATGATAAATGTCTTGTGGAACATGCACCCAGGTTTCCTGAAGAACCGTCTTTAGCTGATCTTTTGCTCGGAAGCTTGCGTTTTAGCTCCCATTTCTTGAGGACACGCCATAGGTCCCCGATTGCGTTCACGTCGGCCGAATTTTGAAAAAAAAACAGGACTTGGACCCAATTTTGGCAAAGCCAAGCAGTGGTAGGTTGTACAAAATGCGGATTGGTGAGATTTTGCTGGAAGATCGCATCTCCCTGGGGACAAACGAGGGCCATGGAAGGCTGGAAATCCTGTTGGAAATTTGCTTGGTAGCTTTGCGCATTGACGGTTCCATCATACGGAACCAAATCACCGATGCCAGAATGCCTAAAACAACCTCACATTTTTTCCACATGTCTAGGGTCCAGTGGCGATGTTCCCGCGCCCATGCTAATCTTTGCACCTTGTGATGTGCGGTCAGCAGCGGTATCCTCGTGGAACGATGGCTTCTGTACCTCATAGCGAGGAGATGGTTCTGGATGGTGTGGCTGCCTACACGTTTTTGTGCACCAGCGTTAAATTGCCGAGTGATTTCTTGCCTGTGGCCCGTCTATCCGCTGTTACAATGCGAGTTAGCCGTCGGTGACCTCGCTCATCCACACGCTGTTGTCCACGGCAGCTGGCCCTTGCAGGGATGGTTATACCGGATTCGATGTAATCACGGTGCACCCGTGACACAGTGGGTGGCTCGTGAAAATCCCAGTGCCTGTACGACTTCCGAGATGGAGGGACCCATTCGTCGGGCTCCGACAATTTGCCCACGATCAAATGCGCTTAGATCCATCGTCTTACCCATACTGCGTCCAACTCTTACTGATTCCCATCGCATCACTCCTTGTATTGTCGGATCGCTGCATACGTCATGTCGCTTCCGATTACAGGGCCGCCCACAGCGCCACATTTGCATAACGCCAGCTGTCTCTAATTCAATTGCTCTTCAGTGTATATTAACACACAGCTCAAAGTGATTTTCTGGCAGCGATATTAGAAATCCGTGCCTCGTTCACATTATCTTGAAAGAAATAACGCATTACCATTTCTCGCTCATAGGTCAAAATAGTAGGGAAATATTATAAAAGAGTCTTCTCAAGGATGAGGTGTTGGCGATCACACACACAGGGCAGAAACGGGCCTAGAAGCTTATCTTAGAGTGGGGGGTTTGGTCTGGCCTAAGAAAAATGCTAGAGACATTTTGTGGAAGGGTCTCTCTGTCTGTATCTCTCTTTCTCACACACAAATTGGCAGAGCTGCCCTTCCATGGCACTGCACGGCTTCTTAAGAAATTTTCCCATGAAACAAATTATGCTAAATTTTTAAATCATAAAATGGGTAAAACAACTAAAAAATCAGCACTATTCCCCTGACGTTCAGTTGCTAGCTCTTCAAGGAAACGAGCTTCGTGCTTTTTAAATTTCAAGTCTGGGCAGAATCTTTCAGAATAAATTTCAGCCTTTCCATTCGGGCGGCTTAAATTATTAATGTCAGTAGAACCGAGCATCGCTCGGTTAAAGGAGAGATGAGGACACAAAAAATTTATATTTTCATATGTTATTTCCAAGTATCGTTATGCTAAGTTCTAAACCATTAAGATTAATAATGATAGACAAATTAATTTAGAATAAACATCAAAACAAAGATGAATGATAATTTCTTATTTGTGTCAGAGTAAGAATTTTTTTTAAATTGTTTTTATTATTTCCGAACATGAAACACCAAACAATAAATGTTAACATGGGGTTCTTCATCGAATTTAATTTTGTAGATATTTGGCTGAGGTGTTTAAGTCTCCCATGTTGTCGGGATAACTTCCACAGCTTTCTTCATAGTCAAGTTTACCATCCTTGTGACACTGTGTTAATAGTAATAAATAAAAATGAACAAATCATATTTTAGCACAGCGGATACGCTCGTCATCAAATGACTATTCAAAAATGTAACAAAAAAATGCTGTATTAACAGTTTTCCTTTTGAAGGGAAAAACACACGAAATCAGCGTTTCGCTACTTATACTCTACTACACATCAACTCCAAGCAGCTAGCACAACTCACTTTTTTTGGCACAACTCACAGATAGACGCCAGAGTGTGACGTCATAAAACTTTAATAGGATCCACACACAACGCGTGACGTAATGAGGCTGATGGCGTGGAGCCAACATCTCAATCGCGAGGGTGTGGCGTCATAAGATTTCTAAGCATGGGAAACATTAATAGGACGATGCCATGACACTAAAAACATGGTAACTCGCGGTGTTTTTTTAACGCACTAAACGAATTTTTCCAAAGTCGACATCAAGCTAAATCGATTTCTAGTACCAGAAAACGGTAGGTTAACCCCTTTGATCAAAATTCTTAGAGCCGTTTTCAAAATAAAATTTACATATATACAAAAATTGATGTTTTAATAGTATGGGATAAACCAAATTCCAGTATGACTCATGGAATCATTCCTAAGCAATATCACCCCTGTAATTCCTCTTTAAAATATTCGTTTATTCTTTCGAAAATAATGATTCTCACTTCTTTTGAAAGAAACTTCCGTTTACTGCACTTTTGTCAGGTCATTCCTGCATCGTTCATTGTCTCACTGGAGGTTTTCTCTCATACGTTTGTGGAAATATTACATCAAACAAAGCACACCAATTGCTTTTCATGATCAGTCAAAATATGTTTTCCATTCCGCCTTAAGCTTTTGAAACTCTATTTTTTTCTCGTTCTGTGCTTTTTCTTTTCTGTCTTTGAAACTAGCATAAAACATTTGATCTCCAAATTTAGAGCAAACTTTTTTTTATTGGAGATTTAACAACCACCTCGAGCAACTCAATGGGCTATAAGCAGTCGCCCGTCCCAAATTTAGAGCCACGGACTCCAAGGAAGAGAGAGAGCCAGTGCCATAAGACAAACACAACATTCAAACCTGATTCGGATTTGAACCCGGACCCATCTCGGACGAATGGTCAGAATCAGCGTTTAGACCACTGTGTATCCGGGCCATCACACAGCAAACTTTAATCGTCGTAAAATTCTTTACGAAAATCTGTGAACTTATTATTAAAATCTTACGACAAAAAATAACATTAGTTATTTAAAAACGTGGCCTTTTAAAAGGAAAGGTCTGTTTCAGAGAGGCGACCGCCCCAATCGCTTCCTGCTAGATCCGCTGCTGTTCTGGAATGGCTGTTTTCTGAACTACCCGGCAGGCTATTCACTGCAACACTGCCAATATGACTGATATGTCACTGCATATGTAATAGGTCACATAATCCATGTCATTCCAAGTAGTACATCACCTCGCCACTGAGAAATGTAAGGACACGAAATCGCAGAATTACTTGGAGCCGTCTGGATGTTGTAGAGGGATACATATATATCCGGATAGATCCAAGCGATACTACATTGGAATGACCAAGCGTGCATTTGGAACTAGAATCAATGAGCATAAAAGGGACATAAAGAACGGTAAAGTAAGAACGGCCCTATCCAGAGAGATCCAGCACAAAACCGCTACTCTTATGTGGGATGACGTAAAAAAATTAGCTGCCTACTCCACCCCAAAATCTACTGCCATTCGCGAAACATTAGAGATCATTACCAACAGCGAATCATGCAATGACAGCGTCTCGCTGCAGTTGCCACGAGTTTGAAACCAGTTCTTCAAATAGTGAATGGCTTTTTTTATTTCCATGATTCCGCGTGCTAAACGAGCAAGACGCCTCGAGTTTTTGAATGAATAATTACGTAGCATCTGTTCGTTTATTGTCAAGTCAAATCACCGCGTTCAAACTGTTGAATCGTTCTATTATTCAGTTTTCTGTCTACCTTCCTTGAAAAAGCCATCGGTTGATGTGCGAAAACTTGGAAAATTTGATTTATAATCTACGCCAGGGAATTCGGATTACTAATATAGTTATACTATTTTAAATAAGGTATAAACGTTTTGCCGGTGGGGATTTTGAATCCACGTGTTGCTACTCCGGAGCGGCTCTTCTCTCGACTGAGGTACGCCGGCAGTCTCATCGCTGCAACATTGCCGACATAACTCATGCGTCACCGCAGTGTACTTTACTATGTTCACATTTCAGAAAGATTTTCATACCGATGCACTTGGAAAAAGGGACTCGTGATTTCAGTTCTACCAAAACTGAATTCTTGAAAGGGAAATAATTAGCTGAAATTTTAAAAATCCGCTCATGATAGAATATAGCGTGGATTGACGCTACATTCAGTCGCGAGCGGATTTCTTAAATTCTTCCACCATTAAATTGATTTTTCTTAAAGTTTGTTCACGACTGAATTCGTTCTACAATGAATATTTCAACTGTTCCTTTCAATTCAGGTTCCAACGGAATTTATTTCACGAGTCAATTTATGAGATGTTTTCTTGTAGGTTCGAGTATTTTTGTAATGAACTAAAAGGTTAAAATTATCTGTCTGGTTTCGTCGTCCTAATCCGCTCCTGGGTGGAAACGTACTTCAGGTTCTACTGCCCTAGTCAATTACAGGATATATTACAAATTATTTACATCCAGAAATAAGAAAGGCAGCATTCTATCTCTAAAGGTATCCTCCTCTAATGAGGTTAAGTTTTATAAGAATATTTTTCTTAACTCTTCCTTGGCGTGAGGAATATGCCGTTACACATTAAGCTTTTTCATGCTTCAGTAATCAAAAGAAAACTTCCGATGAAAATTAATCTGGTGGTCTAGGTTTTCCACTTTCTTGAAATAACTAACAGTTTCTGCCACACTTGTTCAGGTGCGTGCCAGGGGTTTTTGTACTGGCTGTGTGAAAACGCCATTTGTTGACTCAGCATTACTAAAGCAGTAAACAAATCATGAAGCACAGAGAGGAAGATGTCTGTATTCCAGAAGCAATAAAGTAAACTGGGGCCCTGGCCCGCGTTAAACGCACTTGGAAATTATACATTAGAAGCGAATGTGTTTGAAATGATACCGTTGCTAGTTAAATTTGTAAGATTATTTCACAGCACATGAACACGTGTTGTTTGAACTGGTGTGTTCGCAAAGCTGAAACTGTGCTTTATCTTCAAACCACTTTGAGAAAATGGTGCTTTGCTTGCTGTGATTCGATACAACGTTTTTGTCACTAAGCTGAAATTTCTGCCATGCCAGATCATGTGGACGAATGGTGAAAATCATAGGCACTGGTAGTCGATTGAGCTGAGGTTAGGTTGGAGTCCTGGATGAGAAAGGCTTGGTGTAAAGCGTAATGTGTAACGGCTCTTTTTCTTGCGGTACTGGCTTTTCCCTTGAATCATTTACCCTAAGTTAGGGATAGTCGGCTACTTACTCCGATGAGCCATTACATTATGACCAACCCCCAACCTAGAGAAATGAGCTCACCTGGAGACCGAACGGTATTGCGCAGGTGAAGTTCACAGAGCATTATATATACAACCCAAGGACCGGCTTTCGGTTAATAGGGTGTTCGGAGTTAGAATGCGAAAAGCTGCGGATTTATTGGAGTTCGATAAAGGACAAATTGTGATGGCACGGCACCTCGGAACTGCGATCTCGGAAATAGCACGGCTTGTGGGTTGTTCACGTGCCGCTGTAGTGAGTATACATCAAAGGTGATGCACATATGGCCAAACCATGAACCGTCGTCCACCGTGTGCCGTCCGCTGCTCACTGATGCCAGAGGAGAGCGGAGACGGGCGCACAGTGTTCACAGCGACCGCAGGGCCGCAGTGCGACAAATCACCCGCAGCTACAGCAGTGGTGATTAGGGCAATGTATTACAGTACAAAGTTCATCGCAGCCTTCTGCGCATGGGCCTGCGTAGCCGAAGACCCAGCCCGGTCCCCATGCTCACTGCACGTCATCGCCAACAACGCATGCAATGGGCCCCAAGATCATCGAGATTGGACCGTGGATAATTGGAACAATGTGGCCTCGCCTGACAAATCAAGATTCCCAGTGCATCACGTAGACGGCCGAGCGCGGATACGCCGATACCCAAAGGACGCTATGGCACCTGGATGCACTGTTTGGCGGAAACAGGTCGGCGGCGGCAGTATTATGCTGTGGGCGATGTTTCCTTAGGACACTTTAGGCCTCATTTTCCCAATAGCACAATCTCTGGCAGCCGTCAGGTGTCTGAACATCGTTGCTGACCAAGTTCACCCATTCATGGCAACTGTGTTCCCTGCTGGTCATGGCCATTACTAACAGGATTATGCGTCATGCCGTACTGCCAGAATCGTCACGGAGCGGTTCGAGGAACATGCTGGTGACTTTTTGTTAATGACCTGGCCTCCACGTTCACCTGACATGAACCCAATCGAACATTTGTGGTTCGAGTTGGAAAAGTGGGTTAGCGCTAAATCACCACCACCCCGAAATGTACAGGAACTGCAGGACTTGCTGTTGACATTATGGTACCAGATACCCCAGGATACCGCTTACCGCCTCATCGAATTGGTGCCTTGAAGAGTGGCCGCTGTTTTGCAGGCTAAATGGGGTCCTACAGCTTATTAGTATGTGCATAGCCACATATCCAAGAAAAGCTTGCACTTCATTTGCGTTCAATGGCAATCATGAGCTGCAGCGTTTTCCTTGCCCCTTTGCAATATAGTCATTTGTTTGATTTATTGGACTGAGATAAGAGGATGGCGCTGGCCATTCCATCCGAACGATGTCCTCACTAGCCAATACTACATCAAAGTCTTGTATGTGATGAGAACAGGCGTTTTCGTCCATAAATATTAAATCTGTGCCCACAGCTCCACGGACAGGCGCACGTATTAAGGAATCATATAATTGGAGTACCGTTGCCCAATGAATGCCGTATGATGAATGACCTACTGTGCGATACATCAGTTGACAATGATACAGGCCCGCACATGACGCCGCGATCGTCACATCTCTTCCGTTCAACGATGTTCTTGTCGTCATGAACAGTCCCATTTTCCCTCCAGATCAATTGACGCTTGGAATCGGACGAAAACCATTAGGAAACTTAACTTTGGCCCACTAATCAGCAAACCAGCCAATGTGAGACACACACCACTCACCGTACCGTAAAAACTCGGGATCCCTGCAGAAGATGAAAAAATCTTCGAGGCCCTTTTGCGAAAATCTATTTCCTTTCAATTGCTGAAATTTTTAAATTCCATGTTATTAACTAGACTTTACGGGCGTTTTAATTATTCAAATTTCTTGGAATCTATAGGTATTTTTCGTAAAACCAAAATTGTTACACTCTATTGCGTGTAGCACAAATGTATACGTAATCAAATGATTTCCCTAGTTTTATACCAATACAAACTATTACAAAACACTTACGCCAAAGTTAATTTGCATGATGTATGCACTTATGAGCAGCCGCACGACCACGGTAATTTGGATGATGTAGTTAATTTGCATGATGCAGTAACAATTCAGAATTATGGCGCAAAAGGAGTAAAATTACTCCTGATTATATAAAAACACACTTAACATAATATCATGATGTATTGCACATAGTAAACGTTTTTTCTTTTGACTCTGTTCTAAAAATAAACGACACAGGTCACTTGTTTTTCGTTTCCGCGAAAAAGACCTTTCAGCTCATTACATGCTGAAAAAGGCGTACTTATATACAAACAAGTGTAAAATACACTATATTAACAAAAGTCACCGGACACCCTTTAAAAAGCAAATGGACGGATTCGCTGCGTTGTTAAGATGCGCGGTACAGCTGCAAAAGGTATAAAAACAAGCCTGCAGCTGCGTGCGACCATATCGCACTGTGTGGTTGGGTGAACATGTCGCGGCGGGAGAGAACTGACTTTTAGAAAGGAAAGATTTTTGTGTGTTATATTAGTGGGTTGTCCATGAAAGAAACCGACAGGCGTTTAAATATCACCAAGTCAACTGTTTTGGATGCATTGAATAAGTGGGAGACACATGGCGTGTCTGAAGCAGCGAAACGAACCGGCAGACAAAAGAAAATCAGTGATAGAGGACGTCGAGAGCCTCAGGAGGGTTGTTACAGCTAATCGACGGAGTACTGCACAAAACCTCAGTGTACTGGCAAGTAAAAATGCTGGAACACCGGTATGTACACGTACCATTCGCAGAGAACTTCATTCCATGTGTTACCGTGGTCGTGTGGCTGCTCATAAGCCTTTCATCTCCACTAAGAATGCTACTCGTCGTTTAGCATGGTGTAAAGAACATTTATCGTGGACCGTAGATCAATGGAAAGGTGTCCTATGGTCTGATGAATCCAGATACACGAACCATTAGTCTGACAGCCGTGTGTGTGTGTCTGGCGACATCCGGGGAAGGCTGTTTACCACAGTGTACTGTTACTACGGTCAAGTTTGGAGCTCACAGTGTACTCGTGTGGGGGTGTTTTTCATGGTATGGTCCCGGCCCTTTGGTTATCGTGGACAAACCTGTTAACCAGCACGTCTACCTCCATATTCTGGACAATTATACCCTACCAACTCTGTGGCAATACTATAGAACCGAGCCTTGTTGGTACCAGCAGATAATGCACCGGGTCATAAAGCAAGGACTGTTACGACGTGGTTTGACGATAATTCTGTATCGTGTGTGGACTGGCCAGCAAAGAGCCCCTATCTTATTCCCATAGAGCACCCATGGGATGAATTAGAGTGCCGCATAAGAAGTTTTGAACCAAGGCCTACTACTAAGCAAGAGTTAGAGGCGGCATTATGTACTGAATGGAAGCGCATACCTATCGCTGTGTTCCAAAACCTTGTCGAAAGTATGTCTCGAATGATCAGTGCATGCATTAAGGCCAAAGGTGGACCGACACCATACTAATGTATGTTAATAAATGCTATGTTTTCCTTCTCTTCTAGGTGTCCGGTGACTTTTGTCAATATAGTGTATAACGCCTTATGCTCATTGATATAAAACTTTCATTTATTCAACTTATATTTCATTCACATTCTCTTACTAATATAATACAGGTTTACGACCTCAAACCATTTGGAAAAGCTATTTTGCCGTCTCCCAGTTTTCATAAGCGAAAACCATTTTTTTAATATTTTATTCATTCACTGAAAGAAAAAAACAAATTGAAAGTTGCCTTTCTTTTTAATATTGCATTCAAAGCTTGCCTTCAAAAATTCCTGGCTATGTCTCTTACCAGTTTCAAATGAAGTTCCCACAAAAATTTTGAAAACTTCTTCAGTTGAGGAGGGTATGACCACCTACCTACCTCCTAGCCATGAGCCCCCCCCCACCCCCACCCCCACACGTACACTGCGGGGTTGCGGGGTCTATCACTATGCATGTGACCACTCAAGGCGGGATGTGCGACGATCTCTGGATAATGGTACACAGCATAGGGATTTCCGGGTATAAAGTTGTGGTGCATTTATACGCATTGAAGCAAAATTTGGACTCCACTTCTAGCTTGCTGACGATTAGCACTGTGCCCCGCAGTCGTTTTTCGACTCCCTTTTTCATGCTATGCATCTTTTCCGAAAGTAGTAAAATAAATCACACGTAAAAAGTAAGGATGTTACGGAAAGGCGTAAAGGAAGTAGTCAAAACCCCTGATGAAATCTGATGTTTCAACATGCTTTACATATACGTAACAATATATGACACCATATCTCCGAAGCTCTTTAATGCCACATTGGAGGGTGTTTTTCAGTCACTGAGCTGGGAAAGCAAGGGGATAAAGATTAATGGAGATTATCTAACCCACCTTCGTTTTGCTGATGACGTAGTCATTTTTGCAACTAGCCCATCAGAGCTGCAGAGTATGATCCAGGAACTTGCTGACAAGAGTAAAGAAGTGGGATTAAAAATGAACTTTCAGAAGACAAAAGTGATGTTCAATGCTTTTACAAGAAATGAAGATTTATCGATTGATGGAGAAAAGCTGGAGATAACAGACACGTACGTTTATCTTGGACAGCAGATATCAAGTGAGGGTCACATTGATGAAGAAATTAATCGGCGTACAAAACTTGCCTGGAGAGCTTTTGGAAGAAACAGCATAATTTTCAAGAGCAATATGCCATTATGTCTTAAAAGAAAAGTGTTTGATCAATGCATCCTTCCAGTGCTTACGTATGGTGCAGAGACGTGGACCTTAACTAAAAGAGACATACAAAGGCTGCAGACAACTCAAAGTAGCATGGAGAGGTGCATGCTTGGTGTAACCAGGAGAGATAAGAAGAGGAACTTGTGGATCCGAAAAATGACAAGAGTGGAAGACATCATGATCAGAGTTAAATCCCTGAAATGGCAATGGGCTGGACATACTGCCAGAAGGACAGATCATCGATGGACAGCCGAAATTTTAGATTGGATTCCAAGGGACAGGAAAAGACCCAGAAGAAGACCACATGGGAGATGGGTGGATGAAATTCGAAAGTATGCAGGGGTGACATGGAGGAGACTGGCACAAGACAGACCGTTGTGGAGGAAACTTGGGGAGACCTTCGTCCAGCAGTGGATTGATAATGGTTGACAATGATGATGATGATGATATTATTGCAATCGGCGTAAATTACGAGAACGAGACGTTAAATGTGACAAAAGCTATTACAAAAATGCATTGATGCTATTAAAACGATGCGTCCTAGCGAAATACGGTTTCTTCTCGACCCCCTACGGGGTTACCCGCTGTTGACCAGAACTTTAAAATAATGTAAAAAACCATGATAGCCTAGGACAAAAGTTAGGAATCCCTTCTCTAACACACTGACGATAGAGCTTTTCTTTCTATCTTGAGGTCAGATTTTAGCTTGGTTTACTTTCGTAGCTACATCACATTTCATGGGTGTGGTTTCTTACTTTCGTATACACTGATGAGCCATTACATTATGACCACCTACCTAATAAGCTGTAGGACCCTCTTTAGCCCTCAAAACAGCGGCCACTCGGCAAGGCATCGATTCGATGATGTGGCGATAGGTATCCTGAGGTATCTAGTACCATAATGTCAAAAGCAGGTCCTGCAGTTACCCTACATTTCAGGGTGGTGGTGATTTAACGCGAACCCGCGTTCCCAACTCGAACTACAAATGTTCGATTGGGTTCATGTCAGGTTAATTTGGAGGCCAGAGCAATAACCGAATATCACCAGCATGTTCATCGAACCACTCCTTAACGATTCTGGCAGTGTGGAATGGCCCATTATCCTGGTCGTAATGGCCATCACACGCAGGGAACACAGTTGCCATGAATGGGTAAACTTGGTCCGCAACGATGTTCAGATAACTGACAGCTGCCAGGGATTGTGCTATTGGGTTAGTGTGGCACAAAGTGTCCCAAGAAAACATCTCCCATAGCATAACACCGCCGCCGTCGGCCTGTTGCCGGCCAACAGTGGGTCCAGGTGCCATAGCCTCCGTTGGTAATCGGAGTATCTGCGATCGGCCGTCTACGTGATGCACTGGGAATCTTGATTCGTCAGACTAGGCCACTTTCTTCCAATCATCCACGGTCCAATCTCGATGATCTTGGTCCCATTTCGTGCGTTGCTGGCGATGACATGGTGAGCATGGGGACCCGGCTGGGTCTTCGGCTACGCAGGCCCATGCGCAGAAGGCTGCGATGAACTGTGTACTGTGATACATTGCCCTGATCACCACTGTTGTAGCTGAGGGGGGATTTGTCGCACTGTGGCCCTGCGGTCGCTGTGAACTATGAGCAACAGTCTGCGCTCCCCTCTGGCATCAGTGAGCTCTGTTCGACACACAGCTGGACGATGGTTCTTCGTTTAGCTATCTGTTCACCACATTTGATACGTACTCACTACAACGTCACGTGATCAACCCACAAGCCGTGCCGTTTTCGAGATCGTAGTTCCGAAACGCCGTGCCATCACAGTTTGTCCTTCATCAAACTCCGTTAAATCGGCAGCTTTTCCCATTCAGCTCCGAACACCCTACTAACCGGAAGCCGGTCCTCGGGTTGTATATATACTGCTCTGTGAACTTCACCTGCGCCACCGTTTGGTCTCATTTCTCTAGTCTTGGGTGTGGTCATCATGTAGCGGCTCATCGGTGTAAATATTAATAATAATAATTATAAATATTGTTTCTGAAATACAAAACAGTCGATATACTTACTATGTTGCAGCCATGTTTAGCCAATATTTTCTTTTATAACTCACATAACTTCTTCCATTGGTTTTACGACAAAACCTTTCATTAATTCACCTACGTAAGTACCGCTCAATTTCAGGAATTAGTCATCCTTATCGTTTGTTGTTATGATTTAATTCCACTTAGTATAAACCGACTGAGGTGAGTGACGCAAATAAATACAATGTGTTGTAGGTAAATAAATGTGTACTCTCGAATCCCTCTTTTTATTTCATACGCATAAAGATCTTGACATGCAAAAGTGCGTAGTATAAATTATCCACAAAGGGTGCCAGGGTACTCTCTCGATCTGTGGGCCATTACGACGAGGTAACGTTCATTCCGCTGGTTGGAACAACTGGGACGTCCTTCATCAAAACATTTGGCACTGTTCCTATGTGAATTGGACGCTGACCAAAACAACCACACTATACTTTGGGGTACTCCAAACGCTCTGGAGACATCGGTCACTTTTCGGTTTTTGAGGTTGCCAATAATTCTGCCTCGGGTATAAATCACACGTATGATGTTTGCGAGATATCTTTTTGTTACCGCACACACGCAGTTTCCCGCTCCATCACTGGAATACATGAAAAATACAGTAGAATGGACTCATAAGAAACATGACTCCACCCTACTGCCGCTATATATCCTTAGGCAGTTGTCAGTGCTCACAGCAAATTTTCATATCTGATGCTAACATGCTATTTTGGCTCCATGACGCTCTGTAATCGTCATATTTCGTACGCGTCTATAAGTTTTGGACAGCAGTATGGCTTCAGGGGATAGCATCGAGCTCCGCTGTCCTTGTTTCTCCGTCCTTAAATCTCTTGGAAATAGAGCTTTTTGAGGTTGTATTTGTCATTCTAAAATTTTTCTTATAGGTCTTATGTGTGTACTAAAGCGACCCAAACATTTCTACCTGATCAATGTTGGCCCTTTGGTCGTGTCAATTTAGCAAAGACAGCGAATGCAATGCAATGACAACGGACTTTGTTCGTTCACATGCGCACTCCTGCCAGACAGACTTTGGGAGGTCCATTTAAACGACATAAGACATACTTGTAAGACATACCGGATCACCTGTAATTACGTAATTACCCATTTTGAAGTCAAAACCTAAATTTCAAAAATAGTTTTCACCAAACTGTTTCCTTCAGTAGTTATAATAGCATGCTACATCGCCGTTAATTTTATTTCAATTGAAATTTTTGAAATACAAAGTTTAGCCACTTTGTTTCGGTGATCACGTCTGTACAGAGAATGTCCACACATTTTTAGAACCTTTTTTACAAGAAATTACAAAAAAAAAGAAGAAAAGAAGTTCAAAGAATTGAAACTGCAACAGCGGGTTACATAAACATGAAAGAAACATCTTCTTCAGTTAAAAACCATCTGCTAAGAAAACGGATCACCTAAAGAAGCTGTGGATTTTTTAATGTTTTTGTTCTTTAGGAAGAAAAATATTATATTCGCATTCTGTAACTAAAAACGCTGTGAAAATAATAGAATTAGCATTTCTAAATGTAAAATGAGCAATGTTATTAATAATATAGGGAAAACTCGTCAAGCATTACTTTTAACAGGAAATAAGAACACCAAAGGAATATCCAAAGCAATACGTACTTTTACGACTTTTTCAAAAGTAAGGCCTCTGGTCTTAAAAGAAAATGAAAGGACCAAATCTTTAAAATTTTCTGTATCCACTGTAACCAAGGTAATAAACAAAGATTTGAATCTAAAAAAACATAAAAAAAAAACATAATGTTAACTTAGGCACGTGGCTGAGCGCTGAGGACTGTGTAGACTTCTTTATGAAAACATTTAGCCGGAAACAGATGGAAATTTATTGCAACTATTGATGAATAATGATCTACCTAAACGAGCAAAACAAAAAAAGGTTGATTAACTATCACAAAAGAGCAGAAAGAATGGTTTCACGAATACGAAGAACGTTTTAGCAAAGGATTCATGTTTATTGCTCGTTTCTCGTACAATGGTAAATTAAAGTTAAGAAATGTTCAAAGACTGTTAAAATCATTTCGACATATTACCACAATAATGTTTAAACTTTTGTATTTAAATACGAAACACCATTCCTTTATTCCACAGGGTTTCAAAGAGTAGAACTCCACCAGCATAAGGCTACCAGATATACATCCAAATCTACAATTCTATTTCTGGAAGAAATGAAAAAGGAGACGGGTATCAAGTCTATACCTTTTGCTCAAATTCCTTCTGATGTGTCACCAATGGACTATCATGCTTTCGGACTGCCAAAAGTGCGCTTTCTAAACGCAGACCTCAAACAATGATTGGACTATGGAAAGCAGTGGAAGAGGAGTAAAATGCAACTACCAATTTTATGAAATGCCCTGTTAAGTTGGAGATCTAGATGTAAGTTCATAGGCCATGGAAACGGGTATGTGATAGAACATTTAAGAAAGTAATAATTTGATCTTAAACATTAATTATATTGCTGGAAAGTCGTTCTGAAAATGTGTGAACATCCTTTGCATTTTTTGTCTGGAAATGGTGCAGGTTCAAGTCACATCATCACTATATCTAGCCGACGATCTGTCGGGGTTTATTGAAGTTTAAAAATAATTCCTCATCTCTTTTTCAAAATCACTTTATCAGCCTGTCCGATTTCAGCAGAAAAATATATTGTCGATATATAAAAATATCGTATATATTTCTGCAACTTCTGCTGAATTTATTTTTTTGCCCTCTAAAAGTGGATATTCCTATTTCTCAAGTGCCGTAATTCCCACCTGGATTTCCTCTTTCAGCATTCAAGTTACCACATTTTCTGTAAACACAGAATTTATCAGATAGTTCGTTGTTTCATGTAAATCACACTTTAATCATGGTTGTGACGTACTACAGAGGTGAATTATGCGTCAAGACGACAAATCTGCAGCAAGACATTCTGTCCGCGTAGCTCAGTTGTTAGAGCGACTTACCCCGGAGTGAGGGGACACGAATTCGATGCCCGTCGCGGACAAACTTGTGTTTTCACATGGTCTTCAAATTTCTTAATTTCCCTCTGTCGTTTCTATCTTTCATATTCTAACAAAACTTGAAATTGTGTTAAGGAGAAAATAACTTGAAATATAATTTACAATCAAGTACTTTTTAAATCCGTTAACTATACAGGGGTCTTTTTCGACATACGTTCAAGACAACGGGAAGTCGTCAGTGAGCAACAGTAAAGTTTCTCTGTACAAGGTTCTCCCCTGCAGCAGCAGAAATTTCATCATCTCTGAGTGGTTTTGAAGTTTCCTAGATTTTCTTTCTTATAAGAATTATATTGTATATCCATGTGTGTACATGTAATCATTTGGAATGCTACTGAACCAACGAATTGACACACCGGAGAGAAGTTTAATAAAAACCAACAGTTTCCGCATTTATATCTGATGTTCTAACCGATTAAAATGCATCAGAAAGAGAAAACTGTTTATTTAATACTTGATTTAATATCAACCTCGCCATCATTGCGTATATTTTTGTTACTACGTGACAGAATGTTTTGATATTCTCATTTCACGATTTGTGTTTTCATTAGACGCAAGTGACGAACATAGAGAAGCTACCGAGAATTACACAGCTAAGTGGCGAGCTCTGAAATATAGCAGTCGCTATTCTTCACTTAATCTTATTTCTCCACATTAATGCCTTTCGATGTATTAAACTAAAGTAAGTCTTATTTGTGTTCTTTGTCTTACGATTACGTTCGGAATAATTCTCTAAATAACGTGAATTAAGTTTTAAACAAAATTCCTCGACTTTTTCATCATAAATCAAAACACCCACTAAAAATGGCGTTTCTCCTCTTACATTTCAATCTGAAAGATTTCACAGCCACTAAATAGCCTTATATTACCAGAGAGAAGACAATTACATCAAGAGTACGTCATATCTTAAGAGCATTAAATCCATAATGGGAAAGAAAGCACTTAAAACGGCAAAATATGTTGAAATCTAGAACAAAGGATACATTAAAGTGTAAGTGAATGTAGTAGAATTATTGAAAAATAACAGTTGCACCCATGTGTATTACTACCAAAATAGCATTGCTCTAGAATGAAGCCAGGGGCCATATACCCAGGGTGTGATAGGTGGGCGATGTATACCCACGGAATCGAAATGTAAAGGAAATTATATTTTGTGTTTATTCCCATTAAAAACGTCCGTAAGTTATTTCTAAGACTTCGAGTGGTGCCTAAATGTAAGCCCCGCATCAAGGTTTTCATGAAGAGGAGAAAGTTCTGTGCCCGAGCATTGTATTACGACCGCATTCGGAGCCCGATCCACAGGTATGTCTTCCCAAATGCTGACGCTTTTGAGATATTTAAACAGATATACAGATGGCGTACAAGGTCAGATTCTTAGCCTTCCCGTTGTTCTAAATCTGCTGATACGACGTGGTAGAGTGTTGTTTTAAATCTGCCGATACAACAGTACCCGGTAGTACGTAGTAATTGGATGAGTTTGGCAACCGTTTTGATCACAGCACTGTCCTCTCAGAACACTATAAGACATCATGCAAACCCTATTTGGGACTATTGAGGCTAATGTTAGTACCAGTCCAGTTCGGAGCACGCTGCATTACACGTGTTACAAAGACATAGCAGCCATCCACAAGCTGCTAATCACGTCGATCAATACAACACGCTGGTGAGCTTGGAGTAAGTTCTATTTTAGACATTGTGAAACTACAGTATATTGACAAAAGTCAATGGACACCACTTCCAAAGTAAATGAACGTATCCGCTGCGTTGTTAAGGTGTTCGATACAGCTGCAAACGGTATAAAAACATGCCTGCAGCTGACCGGGATCATATCGCACTGTGAGGCTGAGTAAAAACGTCGGTGCGGGAGATAACTGGATTTGAGAAGGGAAAGATTGTTGGGTGTTATATTAGTGGATTGTCCATAAGAGCAACTGAGAAGCGTTTAAACATATCCAAGTTAACTTATTTGGATGTATTGAATAAGTGGAACACACAGGGTGTGCCTGAAGTAGCAAATCGTATCGGTAGACCAAAGAAAATCAGTGATGGAGAACGTCGAAGCCAATGGAGGGTTGTTTCAGCTAATCGACGGAGTACTGCAGAAGACCTCAGTGTACAGGTGGGTAATAATGCTGGAACCCCCGTATGTACACAAACCATTCGCAGAGAACTTCATTCCATGGGTTACCGTGGTCGTGCGTCTGCTCATAAGCCTTTCACCTCCACTCGGAATGCTACTCGTCGATTAGCATGGTGTGACAAACATTTCTCGTGAACCGTAGATCAATGGTAACGCGTATTATGGCCTGATGGATCGAGACACACGATCCATCAGTCTGATGGCCGTGTGTGGGAATAGCGGTAGCCGGAGGAACGCTATTTACCACAGTGTACTGTTCCTACGGTCAAGTTTGGAGCTGGCAGTGTACTCGCGCGTGTGTGTGTGTGTGTGTGTGGTAGGGGGTAGAGGGTTCGTGTTACGTTCCAGGCCCACTGGTTGTCGTGGACAAACCTATTAACTACCACGTCTATCTCGATATTTTGGACAATTATGCCCTACCAATTCTGTGGCAATACTATGGAGCCGAGCCTTGTTGGTACGAGCAGAATAATGCACCGAGCCATAAAGCAAGGGCTGTTACGGCGTGGTTTGACGATAATTCCGAGTCGTGTGTGGACTGGCTAGCACAAACCCCTGATCTTAATCCCATAGAGCACTTATGGGATGAATTAGAGCACCACATAAGAAGTTTGGAACCAAGGCCTACTACTAAGCAACAGTTAGCGGCAGCATTATGTACTGAATGGAAGCGCATACTTATCGCTGTGTTCCAAAACCTTGTCGAAAGCATGTCTTGAAAGGTCAGTGCATACATTAAGGTCAAAGATGGTTTCAGAATCGCTTTAATGTAATAAAACAGAGGAGACGAACAACATAGAATCGTCTCAAAGAAATAAAAAGGATTAGGAATGATACAAACTGATAAAAGCGATGATATGTACATTGACTGAGTAATGACGAATTTACAAAGTGATGCAAACAGAGCAATGCTTGACGAAAAACAAAATGATCACTGGCGGGGCACCGCAGTGCGAAAAAACAACAAAAAGTTAATTCAGAGTCTTAACTCACCGTAAGATGTAACAGACTTGGTGTAACAACGAACCACGGGGTCACTGGCGACCACGTAGCATAGAAGGAGCTTTCACGGCATGCGGGGATGGCAGACTGATACTCCTGCTGTACCACTGTGCACAGAGTAACGGAAAGCATGGTGAAAGGTGAAGTCCCAAGTGCGCCATTTATGAAAAAGTGTCGAGGAGTGGCAGTTCGTCTCTTGCAAAAGGAGTAAGTCGGCCCCAAGAGGCGAGAATTCTTCCAGAACGAGAGCGTTAGCGAGGGGGTTATCAACCCCCCCCCACAATTCAGAGTTGGCGACCGTGAATGGGTAAGTCCGACGTCGGATGAAGGGTAGCTATGGCAGCTTTCTAGAATGTGTCGAGGCGATTGATGATACCACGACACTACAAGACGTAATCAGGTTGTTTGGCATTATGCCGGAGGAATTTGAGGATGGAGGTTGCTTGAACGAAGACCTCGGGAAGAACTGCTTCAAACTACTGTAAAAAGATGAGAAAGCCTCCCGATTTGTTTTATGAGGGAGAAACTCGTAAAGATCTTCAAAGGACAGAGGTTCTGAAGGAAGAGAGGCATTGGTAAGCACAGTTGGGAAATCTTCAAACTTCGGAAAAGGACCCTTGGACTTTGAAGAGGAAGAGCTAGAACGTGACAAGGGAGACTTGGAGCCTGCTAGACGGGTGGAACGATGTGGGCGGCCAGTCGGAGAAGGTGACTTCTTCTTTTTCTCAGGGCCTCGGTACTGGTAGTAGAGCGGCGTTTGCCGTGGATCGATAACACACGAGATGTGGAATCAGAGGAAAGGTCCACTTCATCGCCGGGAGCAAAAGTGCCGACGGTGAATGAAGCTTGAAGATCAGCAGTGATGTCCTCTGATGGAGAGAGAACACCGGAAGGCAAGGAGAAGTCAAGTGGAGGAATATCCGACAGAGTGGAGAAAGCAACATCGGAAGACGTGTGTTGATCGAAGGCTTTAATCAGATTTTCCGCAGAACTGGGTTTAGGAGGTGCAGACGCACAAGGAGGCATGATAGCAGAAACAGAGAAAGAGGTAGAATGCTGCCTTGGAGCTGCATGAGTCAGTGGCTCTGCATGCGGGCAATGAGCCTGCTGATGGCGGTAGGCCTTGCAGCGTGAGAAATGAGCAGAGATGAGGAGCTCAATCCGGCGGCGCTAGTTACCGCAATGAACATCGAGGAACCTTGGAAACCTTATGAGATGCTTTTCCGACGGCAAGATGACGCGAGAAGTTCTACGGAAGCCACAGATATGTTTATCATCGGGGTCAAAGGGGGAAGACGAGATAGTCTTCACTGGGACGACTAATCTGCCGCATCGACTAAGTGCAGCACACAGCATATCATCAGAGATCTCCGAGGGTACCGGATGTAGAGAGACCAGAACCGGACGCTGGGCGATGGATTCTGATTAGAGGTGACAATCGCCAATTGATAGGCCCCGAGACAACACAAGCTCGGCATATTCTTTCTTCGAAAAATAAACAATCACATCAAATAGAAGTCATCGCTCTTTCCACGTTTATAAGTGAGTCACGGAAAAATTCTCATTGGCCGCCACCGGGAGTCGAACCCAGGGTCTTCCAGTTACTCACCGGATATGCTTCCGCTACACCACAGCGGCCTCGAATTCCTCCCGAATCACACACGCTAACTGCCAAGCCAATTTGGCAGGTTGCTTCTTGGAGCCCCGCACAATGCTGGGGATTCATCAAAGATGGTAAGCAGCAACTGAACAAATAACTAGGAGGGGAATTAATAATTAATACACACAATTGACGTGGATTAGGAACATCAAACAGAAGTCATAGCTCTTTTCACCTTTATAAGTGAGTCACGGAAAAATTCTCATCGGCCGCCACCGGGATACAAACCCAGGGTCTTCTAGTTTCGCGCCCGTCATGCTGCCACTGCACCACAGCAGCCTCGAATTCTCCAGGCTCACATAGGACTAACTGCCAAACCACATGGCTGGTTGCTTCTTGGAGCCCCGCACCATGCTGGGGATTCTCTAAAGATGCTAAGCAGCAACTGAACAAATAACTAGGAGGCGAATTAATAATTAATACACACAACTGACGTGGATTAGGAACATCAAACAGAAGTCATCGCTCTTTTCACGTTTATAAGTGAGTCAGGGAAAAATTCTCATCGGCCGCCACTGAGAATCGAACCCAGATCTTCCAGTTACGCGTCGGACATGCTACCACTGCACCACAGCGGCCTCGAATTCTCCAGACTCACATACGACTAACTGCCAAACCACATGGCATATTGCTTCTTGTGGCCTGCACAATACTGGGGATTCTCCAAAGATGGTAAGCAGCAACTGAACAAATAACTGGGAGGCGAATGAACAATTAATACACACAATTGACGTGGACTAGGAACATCAAACAGAAGTAATCGCTCTTTCTACGTTTATAAGTAAGTCACGGAAAAATTCTCATGGGCCGCCACCGGGAATCGAACCCACGGTCTGCAAGTTATCCGCCAGACATGCTACCACTGCACCACAGCGGCCTCGAATTCTAGTCGTATGAGAGTCTGGAGAATTCAAAAGCAACCTGTCATGTGGCTTGGCAGTTAGTTGTATGTGAACCTGGAGAATGCGAGGCCGCTGTGACGCAATGGTAGCATGTCCGGCGCGTAACTGGAAGACCCTGTGTTCTACTCCTGGTGGCGGCCGATTAGAATTTTTCCGTGACTCACTTATAAACGTGGAAAGAGCGATGACTTCTGTTTGATGTTCCTAATCCACGTCAATTGTGTGTATTAACTCTCGATATCTAGCCGAGCGCGTTAGCCTTACGGCTAGATATCGGGAGTTCTGGGTTTCGGATCACCAGCGGGGACCGGATAACAATTTTTCGGTTGCTATGTGTTGATTAAACGTTGAAAGAGCGATGTCTTTGTTTATTTAAAGGAATTCTCCCTGTGTGTCATTAAAGAAAGTTTCGTTGCGGTTATTCTAGGAGCTGTTTGTCATGTTAAACGCTGATACTAAATTTTCGGACATTTAAAAGAATATTTAAAATTTCTTCGATTCTTGACCGAAATTTCATTATTTGACATAAGATACTTTTGAAATTATCGTGACAGTCTAACCAAGTGAAATATTCTGTGGAAGGATTTGGCATTTAGTCGAATACTAAAGACTACTTACTAGAGATTATCGCACTAAGTCTCTCACGGAGACAAGCGGAGGTGAGGATTAACAAGCCTCCCCTTCCTTTCGATTCTCTTCCAGTTGTACCAACGCATATTGCATTAAAGGCATATTCATCATTAAAGGCATACTTAGGCCTCAAAACGTACACCCATTTCAATTGAGCATAATGGGATTCGCCTGTCGAATGCTGCCGCGGTTATTGATTTTCCAATGAGTATTTTATTGAATTACCAAGTAACTTGGTATTTGATATACCTACTTGTTCTGAAAGTTATCGTGATTACTTGCCATCTCCTCCTTCTTCTTCATTTTTCTTAAGCCTATTGTGGATGATTAATTGTTCGTGATGAATGAACTAGATCCTTCTAAGTGTGCTGGACCTGACGATGTCCACCCAAGGGTAATGAAATTTGTACCCTCTGAATTATTAATTCCACTAATACATATTTTTAATAGTATTCTAAGTACGGTTATTATTCCTGAGGCGTTAAAACTCACTAGAGTAAGTATTATTCACAAAAAGGGATCTAGGACTGATGTTTCAAATTATCGTCCTAGGCTATATCTTTCATTTCTATATTTGCTAAAATTTTTGAGAAGCTGATTAACAGTCGGTTGTTATCTTATATTGAAACTAATAATTTACTAAATAAAAAGCAATATGGATTACTTTGCGGTAGTTCCACGGAGACAGCCGTTCTTGATGTTTTAAATCACTTACAAATTAATATTGATAAAGACTTGGGTGTGGTGGGAGTTTTTGTGACTTATCTCGTGCCTTCGATATTGTTAGTCATGACATCCTCATTTCTGAGCTCGAAAACATTACCATTAGGGGAGTCGCAAGGACACTTTTAGAAAATTTTCTTATTGGGGCGAGGCAGTATGTTCAATTTCGGAATGTTCGCTCTAGTATTAAAACTGTTCTTTTTGGAGTTCCACAGGGCTCGGTCCTAGGGCCATTATTATTTTTAATTTATGTTAATGATATTTTTCATGTTCGTTCCTTTGCTTACACGCTCCTTTTTGCTGATGACACGAATTATGTTTTTTATTCCGGTCATGCCGGAATATCAGGAATATCAGACTTGGTTTCATTGAAATTTGTAAACTCTTAATATTACAAAAACAAAATGTAAGTTTTTTTTTAGCCGAAAGGCTCGATTTGAGGCTCTACCAGAAGTGATTCTAAATGATATTTCTTTTTGAGTTTTTAGGAAAAGGTTAAGTTTCTAGGTGTTTTGTTTCAGGAGAATTTAAAGTGAGATGCCCATGTCGAAGTTATTTCGCGGGACCTGAGGTCTGGAATAGGAGTTTTACCTGGAGTTTCGAGTCTATTCCAACTAAATATTAAATTAACACTATTATTCTTTTATTTATCCATATCTGTCTTATTGTCTGCTTGCATGGGGTAGTACAACCAAATGTAACATTAATAGAATGTTTTCTTCACAAAAACATATGTTTGTTTGTTGAATCCATTGGAAAATGTGGAAATCCTATTCAGTCTAACGACTGAATATTATTGATCTTTGAGGCATTATATAGCAGTTATCGACTGATGTTGTTAACGCATGAGCGTGTTTATACCAACAAACATCTCAATCTGAAAAATATATGTTATCCTGCACACAGTTATCAAATTCGTGGGTATGATAACGTTTTAATTCCTTGGGCTCGTGCTAATGTGCTGTATTTTAATATTAATGCTCATTGCCCCCAGTTCTGGCACGGGCTGCCGATTCATTAAAGTCCCTTGCCAGCTTTGTATGTGTAAAAAAGTACTAAAGGAATATTACGCTAATAGTTAAATTAAATTAACTTCAGTCATACCGTATTGCGATTATGTGCATATAAGTTGAAAAACATGCAATTAATATTTTTCTTACTTTAGGAGCCAGGGGATAGTCAGACAAACATTCGCCTGTTTTCCTGGTTCCCTTCTATGTCGCTATGACTGTTTTACTATATTCCTTAATAGTATATAATGTGATTTTCATTTAGGGTATTTTATGTTTGGTTTATTATTAAGGCTTTGTAGTTAATTGCATGTAGCATGGAAAAATTAAAAAAAATAAATGCAAATGTGAGTCCCCGTGTAAGTCTAGACCATGACGCCGGCAATAGTAAGTATTTCGACTGTTTAGCCTTTCAAAAACAACATTTAATTTTATTATTATATATTATTCAGATTTAGACGAATGTAAGAAACAATCCTTACATTCGTTGCTGTGTGTTTCTAGAACGTGGTTAAGAGCGATGTATTTATTTATTTATTTACTGTCGCCACGTATTTGGAGTATTTTCAACTTGTATCTCGCCCTTTGGATTTAACTGCAATAATATATATATAGCCTGTGCCGTTAATGCCCACCAGATGGAGACGTCTCAGTAGCTGAGCCCATCTTACGGATTTATGATGTCAGAAGCTGACTTAAAAAATACACATAGCACCGTGGATTGTTGGCCACCGTGGCGTAAATGTAACGCACTCGGCTAGATATCGAGAGTTCTGTTAGTTCAATTCCACAGCGGCGGCTGAAAAACAATTTTTCGGTTGCTGTGTGTTTCTAGAACGTGGTTAAGAGCGATGTATTTATTTATTTATAAACAATCCTGACACTGGTGAAATGTGATGTAGGTACGAGAGCCCATCTGCACAAGCTAAAAATCTGACCTCAAGATAGAACGAAAAGCTGAATCGCAAGTGTGTTATCAAAGGGGATTGGTAACTTCTGGTCTAGGATATCTACAAGGTTACACCCCATCGTGTCATACATCATTTTAAAGCTCTTGTCAATAGCAGGTAACTGGGTTTGAAGGGGCGTCAAGTTTTTTTGTTTTTTTTTATTGGAGGTTTAACGACCACCGTGAGCAACTCAATGGGCTATAAGCAGTCGCCCGTCCCTAATTTAGGGTCACTGGTTCCAGGGAAGGGAGAGAGCCAGTGCCGTAAGACAAACACAACATCCATGCCTCACCGGGATTCGAACCCGGACCCCTTTCGGACGAATGATCAGAAGCCATCGCTTAGACCACAGCGCCACCGGGGCGGCGTCAAGTTTCGCTAAGACGTTTTCATAGCATCAAAAATGCATTTTTGTAATTGCTTCTATCACATGTAGCATGACATGCTTGTGGTGAAATAATGTTAGGCGATAGTTTAGTAAAATATATTGTTGAGTGAGAACGAAATTAACTACTGTTGCGTCACTTTATGGGACAGCATTCAAGAAACAGATTTCAACAATGGTTTTAACTACTTCCTTTACCCATTTTCGTTATATCCAATTAGATTGGGATTAACTTTACTACTGTTGGGAAAGATGCATAACATCAAAAATTGCCTTTCGTGAAAGAGACGGGTGTCGAAATTTTAGCTCACTGTAGGCTACCTGGACAGAAATTGAAGCTCATTGAAGGAAGGATAGAATTGACGTAAAAGCAATGTGGAGTATCGTCTTTTAGTGGTGCAAATTGAAAGAGGAGTGTGCATACATGAAAGAAGAGTGAAATTTTATTAAGCGGATAAGTAAGGAATGGTAAAAATGTCGTATATCACAAAGGTGCTGCGTTCTCATATTGAGGAAAGAGCACAGCAGATTCTCCAGCGTAAACTGCATCCCTCTGCTGATGCATTCACGCGAAAGTCATCCGTTACTGCCACAATACTCGGCATCGATCTTCAAGACTCAGCGCGATCGATGGGATGAGCATTCCCTGCAGCATATATTGCACCAAAATAACCCCACGCTACTGGGGTGACTGGCATTATGTATTTGCTACGGGAATTCTCCCACTTCTCTTTCTACCTATTTTTGTTTCCAATCGCCTTCGTCTGTTGCGTGTAAAGAGGTGAAATATTGTCCTTGAAACAACAGTACGTGCGAATCTCTCGACACCGTCTGCAGCTATAGTGTTATTTCCCACCACGCGAGGAAAAGAATTTGATTCCCTTTCTATTCTTTCAGCTTTATTTGCTCCATGTCTTTCTCGACAGAAATATCATTCTACTCGAGGTTCCTAAAAGAATATATTCTGGCATTTTAATGAAAAGTACTTTAGCGATGATTTTAAGAAACGGTGAAACTTTGGTTGGTTAGCTTTCGTATGGCCATTCCTTTCGGGAATATGTATTATTTTATGGAATTCAATTATTTCTCGTCTTCGTAAAAATCAGTTTGGTAGTAGTCTATGTTACAATTTTTACGTGGTGGAAAAACAATACTTCTTAGCGTAAACAAAGAGATGTACCTATAAGGTACTTACGCCAAATAACGCCATGTATCCCTTTATCGCCGAATTCCTTGCAACGATAACAGATAGTGGTAGTTTACTGTATCCGTCGGCATTCATATGCCTTGTAGCTATCAATAGTAAAATTGTTAGTAGAAATCCGCCATCATTTACGAACGAAGCGGTATATCCGCCATCATTTACGAACGAAGCGGTATATCCGCCATCATTTAAGAACGAAGCGATATATCCGCCATTTGCTCTTGAGTCACGAAGCTGAAAGTCTGCTATTATATCAAAGTAAGCGAACAGAACTGATTTTGTAGATGTCGAAAAGAATAACTTTCTAAAACTGTACATGTTCTTGATGTTTGAAGCTTTGTCTATAGAAAGAAGTTATTTGATTTACATAAAATTTCGAAATGTTACAGAAACGGATGTAGAATACCATCAAATACTCGGTAGCCCTATAATGCCAGGGTGGCGTCAAAGTTGTACATACAAGATGTTTAACCCCCTAGACCTACGTAAATTTTCCTCATATCAAACTCATTCCCATTTTGTCAGAGGATCATTGAATCATTGAACTACGAAGAAAGCGTAAACAAAACTTTCATGTTTAAAGATGCGAAGTCACTAACGAAAAATACGGCAAAGAAAACCCAGAAAAGATCTAAACCAGTCCAACCAGAAGTGAAGCGGCTGAGTTACAACCAAGCATAAGCAAAGATTGGATACTTTTTATTTGTGATGAAGATCGCGTGAAGAACATGTCTTTGTGTACATTTTGTGTAAGGTATTTACATGATAAGTGTGGAGGCATCAGAAGGAACACAAATCTTTCAACTTGAAGATGTCCAGAATGTGCAAAGTGATGGTTTACCCCCTACGAATTTTCAAACTCTTATGTATTTTCAAACTTTTCTAACACACTGTTCGTATTGTGTGAAGGATTGTATTTTTGTATCACATATCATGTTTTTTAATAACCCAGTAAGTCCATAACATATGTTTGCCTATTATAGCTACGGAAAAAGGAAAACTTAATACTAAGTGAATATTTATAATTTTGTTACATAAATTCAAAATGGATTTGATACAGTTGCATTTTGGTTAAATAATGTTCGTTTTGGGCGAAAATATTTCGTAATGTTATGTTAAAGAATTGATGGCATTAATTGAGCCACTTGTTCCTAATAACGCCATCATGATAGCTTTTCCTAACTCAGTTTTATTTCACCACCTGAAATACTTATCATCCATATCATTATGCAATTATCTACACAAGAGATTGAAGTGTCTTCCTCATTTTTTCCCTATTTTTTATGTACCTTTTATCCAGAGCTACAGCGTTTTAAGTGTTCAGGTGGTGTTATTCGTGCCTGATACATTAGTTATTTAACACAACATTTAAATTGCACTTCATTATGAGAACTACCTGCAGACTGAGTTGGAGAAATTAATTGGAAATCGTAAACTCATTCACCTGTTCTACACATTCATACGTCGTTTGGCTGACGAATGGTGCAATATTCTTTTTTGTGATGTTTGTTAACGCTTTAACTGGCTGAGACAAATTAATTCGGGATTAGCAAAATGGGCTGGAAACAGCTCGAGCGAATATATTTGCTGTCTAAAACGTGGACTGAACGCGCCTAGAACAAATTAACCTGCGTATCAAAAACTATTGCTTTTTCCTTAGCTTTGTTATGTAAAGTGGTGATTAAGGGGACTGATTGACATTACCCCTTTCTGGCTGATTACTTATTAAAAGGGCTCTGACAATAACATAGTACCAAAGAAAGGAAATATGTGTTTGATTCATTTGTTTCTACCATGTTCCAAGTAATCGAGGTAGTTGCCTTCAATGCACGATCTTAATTTAAGATCGTGCATTGAAGGCAACTACCTCGATTACTTTGGACTATTTCTGCACGAATTCGAATTCTCCTAATTCTACCAGGTTGCATGATGCCCATATCAGAGGGACCTTGCTTTTCCCATCATACTTTGAGTCATGGAGCATATAATGAAGGATCAGAAGGGAGGGCTTATACCGCTATTGACAGGTTTACGTGACCGAATAAAAAACAGAAAGGAACTGCGTTGCTGTAGCTTTCGTAAAAACTAACCGCTATGTGGACATTTCAGATTGGGAAGCGCAGAAAATTTTGAACATCATTTGAATTAGGTGCATCGACCGTTTAAGGGGTTACTTAGGTTTTGGTATGTGAGGTGCCTGCCCCGCAGGACGCACATGAGATAAAGGCAGATAGCAGTGAGATCACATGACAGTGTAGTGTAGAAAATGATGGAGAAATTTACATCGTCGTAGCTAACAGAACTGTTTGTGCTATAAATGTCATACAATTTCTTATTGCAAAAATATTTATCATTCGTTTTGAGCGAAAGAGCAACGGAAAAGTTTTCGAGATTAGTAAAACAAATTCCGTATATTATCGTGAACTACTTTCTTTCACGTTGGGTGTGATCAGGTTGTATATCTACGCACTAGAAAGCTGAATGCGGAGTGCAGGAAGTGCATTATTGTGCATGTTTGCTATTTCGAGTTTTTAGGGCTAAGAACGGCCAATATAAATTGTAATTTTTATAATAAAATTTTCATCAAGTGTGGTGAAATGCCTCCAAAAAAAAAAAAAAACGCAAACACATCGGGCATGTTCAGCCGAAAGCAAATAAAGTAAAATTACTTCGAGAGAATGAGACAACCGAACAACGTGATCGAAGACTTATGTATCAGCGGGAAAGAGCCAGTGTATTTAGTGCGGCAGAGACCTTGGAACAGTGTGAGGCCCGACTTGAGCGTTATTCATCATGGTAGGATTTTTTTATAGTGCAATTTACATTGTTACTTGAAAACAAACTTTATGTCGTTTCCGGGCAACGTCGGGTATCTCTGCTAGTTACTTTATTAATTTCGTATTTCAGTTTTGTCCTTCTGATCTTTAAATTAACTTTTCGGAGCGAGTTTTCTTTGACGATTGCATGCAAATGTCGCGCTGCCGATCGCATTCTTCGCAAAAAAAAAAAAAATCGTGTTGGTGATTCATAAAAGTTTTGGCGAAAATATTGGCAATTACCTTCTTTAATGACGTTCGAGCAAAAACAATCTGTAATTTTTATTCGATTTGGTATTAGAAAAATAAAATTCGAATGTTAGTTACTTTTCCATTGTTTACATTGCGTGTGAGACGGAAAGCGATGAAGTGAAAAAAGTGACGCAATAGCTCACGTAAGATATACTATAACACTTTTTATGTATTTATGGTTTTTATAATTCCAATGGAGGGTGAAAACAAACATTGGCAACTTCAGATTATATTTGGCGAAAAAAAAATTCAATTCAGCGAATGGGGTGGCGAAAACTTTAAAAAAGCCAGAGCAACCGCGAATGCATGCATCCGTGATTTACTGAAATAAGACGGTCTTCATATTATCCACTTCACATTCTTCTAATAAAATGCATATGGTTCCGAATCTTCCGTTACCTGGAAGAATTTATCTTACATGAAAGAATTCTGATAATGATATCCTTTTTTTTTTGATTGGAGGTTTAAAGACTACCGTGAGCAACTCAATGAGCTATAAGCAGTCGCCCGTTCCTAATTTAGGATCACTGGTTCCAGGGAAGGGATAGAGCCAGTGCCGTAAGACAAACACAACATCCACGCCTGACCGGGATTCGAACCCAGACCCCTTACGGACGAATGATCAGAGGCCAGCGCCTTAGACCATTGCGCCACCGGGGCGGCGATAATGATGTCCTTAAACATCCGTATAATTAGGTAAGCCGCCCCGGTGGCGCAATGGTCTAAGGCGCTGGCCTCTGAACATTCGTCCGTAAGGGGTCTGGGTTCGAATCCCGTTCAGGCATGGATGTTGTGTTTGTCTTACAGCACTGGCTCTCTCCCTTCCCTGGAACCAGTGACCCTAAATTAGGGACGGGCGACTGCTTATAGCCCATTGAGTTGCTCACGGTGGTCGTTAAACCTCCAATCAAAAAAAAATAATTAGGTAAATGCACATGAAAACGCAGTTTTGTTAAAAACTCAGAGAATTATTGAACGAAAGTGAAATCTGAAAATTAGAATAAAAGTGAATGACATTGCTTTTCAGTAGATTATGATACACTTCTCTCTACTTAGCTCGCATTTAAATTCAGAATAATTTACTACAAGCGACGAAAAAAAAAACATTTCGTTTGTCATACATGAATTTCCCCGAACCGTATTAAATAGAAGTCACTACACACATCAATAATAAATATATTCGATACTCAAGTAGGGTTACTTGAATGCAAACAGTTCCTTAAAGAATAATTTGTAATGATAAAATGGAATCTACGAGAGCATACGGTAGGATATCTCACACGTATTTGAAAACAGTGATACACTCCCTTAATATCAATTGAGGAAGTAAAAATATTAATAACACTGACTTTAATGTAATGCTAAAAAAATTTGCATAGTGAATGTTCTAAAATACACCTACAGCTATGACATTTCCAAATATTTCATTGTCCTTTTATTTAGCACTTCGTATTTAGCAAGAATCCAAAAAGGCATTCTTCGACAAATATGCACTAACTCCACGATTAAAGCAACACATATTCTAATGTGAATGGTAGTAGCTAATGTGAAAACCCAATGCATGCTCTAATTTCAAATTCAATTAACTACATCTCAAATTTAGTCTGTGTCTAGAGTATCTTCTGTAGAATTAGAAGCATTAACTGTTGTATTACTCCCGTCTGCTAAATTATTTTTCCGAAATAGGATTGTGAAGTACACATCTAATGATTAGTATGAATCCGGAAATGTTTAAAGACGCTGCTATAATTGTTTCAAACACCACGCAAATAAAATATGACCAAAAGTAAAAAGCAAAAGCAACGCTGTCCACATGCACTGTACAATATATTGAATATTTAGTTTTCACAAGAAACTTTCCCTTTATCCCATATAACAGGGGTTTTACTGCTCTTGGAAAGAAAAGAGGGGTTTCAGTTCCAGCGAAAAACATTTTTTTCCCGATTCTTTCAAAACCAAAGAGCATAAGGTATGCAAGACAGCAGCGCCGCACTTACGCAGTTTGCCACATAAATCTTGGAGAGAAGCATATTCATCTGCTTTCCTAAAATATTCACGTGGACAAATGGCCATTTCAGCTTTCCGTGAATGTATGGGATTCAACTGTGACCTTTTCTCGACGGTGGGAGTTCGTGACTTCCAAAAAACACAAGAATAAAATAACGCATAGTCTAATGTGTGTTATAGTGAAACCATGATTGAAACAACGCAAACCCTAATCTACTCGTAAAATATAGATGACCCAAAATTAAAGAAAAATCACGCACTGTATTAAGGCGTAACTAAGCTAGGATTAAAACAACGCCAATAGAAAACAAGTACTTATACATCCCAGCTAGACCGTTGTATTATTTGCTAAGTTTATGATGGAAAAACATCACTTTCGCTTTTCAATGAGTACAGAGATAGGTCACTTTCGCTTTTCAATGACTCAGTGACAGCCGAAAACCAAACACCTCTGCATTTAGGTTCTTTATAGACATTTAAAAATTAATGATTAATACAGACATTTTACGTAAACCATGAACATCAAACAAAGATCTTCGCTCTTTTCACGTTTCTAAGTGAGTCACGGAAAAATTCTCATTGGCCGCCACCGGGAGTCGAACCCAGGGTCTTCCAGTTGCTGCTTACCATCTTTGGTGAATTCCCAGCATTGTGCGGGCCTCCAAGAAGCAACCTGCCAACTTCGCTTGGCAGTTAGCGTGTGTGAGTCTGGAGGAATTCGAGGCCGCTGTGGTGTAGCGGAAGCATATCCGGCGCGTAACTGGAAGGCCTTGGGTTGGACTCCCGGTGGCGGCCAATGAGAATTTTTCCGTGACTCACTTATAAACGTGGAAAGAGCGAAGATCTTTGTTCGATGAGGACTGATATATTTTACTCAGTAATTCCCAAAATATATACACTCTCTTGCCAAAATAGTGGTGAACCACACGCTTTACGTTCTATGGAAATGTGATCAGTTTTGAATTCACATGATTGCAAGAGCTGTAGATATCGCTGTGTGATCCAGGTGGAGTAATTATACTTGTACGATGTGAAAGGGGGACAAGTCGATGACTCCATGAGAGCTCAAAAATTTCCCGAAAGCAATAACGTCACCGTTATTTACACCGCATTTACTTCGAAATAGTTTCATTGCCAATCATACTACCTGTGCCACACACACGGGAATCGAACCCGAGTCCATAACGAACAAATGGTGAAACGCCAGCTCCTCAGACCCCTCGGCCATCGGGGCGACTAAACAGAAAAAGTACAACATCGCACCTTCTAACTTATTATGTAATTAATTTATCCTTCAGTTTCAGTTCCTGTCTTCTTGAGCAAATTTGGTTTTATTCTCGCTAAGTGTTTTACAGGGGGGACTAAGTGTTTCACGGCGGTCAAAGTGTAATGGCGTATGCGAAAGCTAATGATAAGAAGTGCTGTTTAGAAATGTATCGTGGGATTTTATTTGTACAGGAGATTTGATTTGAGGTATTCACGAATTCACGCTGATTTGAGTAATCACTCACACTCTCACTAAAGGCTTAGACTTCCGTGTTCTAGGATCTTACGTTTCTGTAGAACGATTGCGATGTTTTACATAATACTGTTTGGGAGCGTAACGTTGTAAATTGTTGTGCTTGCTAAAGTATCAAGCAAACTCACTATTGTTTATTGCCTAAAGAGAGAGGATTGTGTCTCGTTGCATATGTCCTGTGACTAAGCTGTTTGATTGAGCATGGTGCGTTTTGCCGTGCTACTCCTACTTGACAAATAAAGAAACTGAACCTTGTAAGTACAAGCCATTTGATATTATTCTGGCCGTTTCGGTTTTAGTGCTTAATTAGCTGATTCACGTTAATTAAGTACACAACTGCACGAAGTGAACATATCCCGGATTCGGCTAAGTAATTCGGGGAAGCTTTATAGTGAAGCTACACTGCTGGCCACCCAAAATGCAACACTGAAAAGGGCACGAAATAGCGAAGCCAGATTTACTGGACACATAACAACATATACAAAGATGAAACGATTGAGCTTACAGGCCCGTGTGACTTGAGGAACACGCAGATATCAGTAGTTCGTGTGAATCCCATGGCTGGCAATAACGGCCGCTACACGCAGCGGCATCGAACGAAAGAGGCTTTGGATGTGGGCTTGGGGTATGTCGATCCAGGCTGCTTCCGCACGTTGCCACAGTTCATCAGGCGTAGCCGTGGGTGGTGCTTGCCGGGTCACTCGGTTGCCGATCAGCTACCAAACGTGTTTGATGGGCGACATATCGGAAGAACAGGCGGGCCACGGCAGCAGTGACAAATGATGGACCGTGAAGAATTGTTGCACGATTCGTGCCACGTGCGGGCGCGTATTGTCCTGTTGAAACGTGGTCGCTGGCAGGTCTTGCAGATAAGGGAGGACTACAGGCTACAAAACTTCGCAGATGGTGCGGTGGATGTTGAGTGTACCGGCGATGCGTACCAGAGGGGCGCGGGTGTCATATCCATTTGCGCCCCAAACTATTCCGCTAGGCGACGAACCGGTATGGCGATGTATAGTGCAACTGTCATACAGTCTCTCGCCGCGGTGCCGCCACACGCGGAACCGACCATCGTGGTGTTGCAGGCAGAAGCGGGATTCGTCGGAGAAGACAATGTCGTACCATTCCGTAGTCCAGGTGCGGCGTTCAAAGGCCCACTACTGCCGCACTCACCGGTGGTGTAACGTCAATGGTAATCGGAGCAATGGGCACCGTGCTACAAGTCCCCGCTCCTGCAGACGACGTCGAAAGTTACGTGCTGACACAAGTTGTTGCGAAACACACCGCTAACGTTCGTGAAGTAACGGTGGGAGCCGTCAATGTCTGTTGCTCAACATGCCGGTCCTCTCGTTCGGTGGTGTGCCGCGGATGCGGCAATCGCTCACGTCGGTCGGTCCGTCCCTCCTTCACCCACGGAATCCATACTCGCCTCACTGTGGCTGGATGTTGTCCCACACGGGCGCCGATGTTTTGGTACGATAAACCGCTGTCGCGATAAGCCACTCTTCGTCCTCTGTCGAACTCTGAAACGTGCTGGAATGAATGCCGTATTCTGCGACGAGGCATCAGGTAGCTTCCCACGCACAGGTCCGGCAGCACAACACATTCCACTACTTACACCCCATCTTCTGTGCACCCTTTTTATAGTGCTTCTCGGTGGCGTGCCGAGCGCACATGATTTGCATATGCCCTGCAATGCTAATCGTTTGCATGTCCTCTCGCGGGCGACGCATGCTGAGAATTTCAGGCCAATCGGATGCTTCCTTCTTGGTGTTGCATTTTGGGTGGCCAGCAGTGTAGATAGTGCAGCAGGTTTACGCTTTAGTAAGAAGAATACTTTACAGTATAGATTATGATGGGGCCTTAGTTTGAACCATATATATTTAATAAGTAAAACAAATATCATTCCACATTTAACTATTATACCATAACCTTCTCATCCATGACTCAAACCTGACCCCAACCCGGGAGATTAGCGATTTTATTTCCTTCAAGAAATTTTCATGTTGCAAAAATGGTGTTTCTCTTTCGCCGATATTTCAGTAGTTTTTAATGTAATGCAGAGAAGTTGCTAAACGTTAACTTATTTAACCTTCGTAATGGTTTAAAAGCTGTGCGCCCAGAAAAGCACCTAGTACAATGCATAACGAAAAACATACTTATAAAAACTACAGCACACATGACGTGAGCTATTTACATACGTATATACAGAGCATGATATAGCGTCATATATGAATATATATATACACTGCCGGACAATTGCTAAGGACGGATGACAGTAGCAACGATAGCAGCCATAAAATGAAAGGCAGGAAAATGTGGAAATTAGCATAAGTGCGGGATACAGTAAGACGTGTTGTGCGTATGCAAATTTTGGATTGCCGAACTTGTTCGTGACGTCATAGCGCTGATAAGAGATATAAAGGATTTGACGCGTATTGACCGTTGTTGTTCAAACGCAAAGTTGAAAGGGAAAGAACCAATTGACGAACTTGCAATTTCCAGTATGTCTTCCCGACATCACCTAGATGATTTTACGCGTGGCCGTATTATTGGCAAGATTGAAGAAGGGCGAAAAATAACAGATGTTGCCAGGGAGTTCGAAGTAAGCCACAGTGTTGTTTCAAAGCTTTGGAAATCATTTCAAACAAATGGAGAGTGTAGCAAACGTCACGGGGGAGGTCGTGTTCGCAGTACGACACCTGCAGAAGATCGGTACATAGTGCTATCAACAAAAAGACACCGGCGCAGCACAGCTAGTGAGGTAGCAAATCAGTTTATGGCTGCTACTGGCAAGCGGATCTCCCGAAAAACTCTCGCCAGACGTTTGTATGAAGGAGGACTATATGCCCGCCGTCCTGTTGTGTGCATCCCATTGTCCAGAGGTCACCGTACCGCCCGTTTGCAATGGTGCCATCAACATCGCAATTGGACTGATAACGACTGGTCTGCTGTCCTCTTCTCAGATGAGAGTAGATACAGTCTATCGTCTGATTGTCGACGACAACTGATCTGGCGTGATAGTGGTACTGCATATTGTCCAGCAAACATACAGGAAAGGGACCGATATCCGACAGGTAGTGTCATGGTACGGGCTGGCATCATGATCAATGGCCGTACGTCCCTCTATGTGCTTCCAACTGGGACTATGACTGGCCAACAATACATTAATGATGTTCTGCTACCTCATGTTCGCATGTTCCGTGGTGCTGTCGGTGATAGATTCATTTTCATGGACGACAACGCAACATGTCATCGAACAGTCGCTGTCCAGAAATGTCTTGAGAGCGAGGATATTCAACGCCTCGTATGGCCAGCACGTTCCCCAGATCTGAATCCCATTGAAAATGTGTGGGATGCTTTGGGGAGGAGTCTTGCTGGTCGCCAATGCCCTCCAATAAACAAGTACACCCTCATCCGTGCACTGACAGAGGAATGGGATAAATTACCCCAACAGCTGCTTGATAATGTTGTGCAAAGCATGACACGACGTGTGGAATCTTGCATCGCCCTCCATGGTGGCCATATCCCGTATTGACATCTTACGCCGGAACGCCTGCGGACGGTAATTGCATTTTTTCCACGTTTCCGTATTCTGCACAAAATGGCCTGTTTGTCCCTTGAACACGTTCCAAAGCCTTCTGGATTTCAGAGCACAATAAATTGTCTTTTTTGTAATGTCCTGGCATTCTGACATTATTTTATTTCACTTAGCATCCAACCACACTTACTTTTTTATGCGCTATATAGCCGTTTATGATCCGTCCTTAGCAATTGTCCAGCAGTGTATATATATATATATACATAACAGGATATAGGTCAAATAGGAATGAGATGCATGATACAGGAGGAGTCGCAAAGGGTACAGCCCAATAGGTAAGAATGACAGCGTATAAATTAAGTATGTACAGGGGAAGCAGGTACGAACCTTAAACATTCCAAGGAAAGATAAGAAAAAACATGCTTGCGACATCGCAGGTTATAGTACAACAAATGCAAATACGAGGCAGTACAAATAATACGTGAATAAAATATGTAAACAAGATACATAGTGAGCGCAAAATTTGACGCTGAAAGACAAAATTTACCACGAAAGTTCCAAAAGCAAAAATAATTCAATATACACTGCTGGCCACCCGAAATGTAACACCAAAAAGGAAGCATCCGATTGGCCTGAAATTCGCAGCATGCGTCGCCCGCGAGAGGACATGCAGGGCATATGCAAATCATGTGCACCCGGCGCGCCACCGAGAAGCACTATAAGAAGGGTGCACAGAAAGCGGGGTGCAGTCATCCCAGCACGTTTCGGAGTTCGACAGAGGACGAATAGTGGCTTATTGCTACAGCGGTTTATCGTACCGAGACATCGGCGCCCGTATGGGACGACATCCAGCCACAGTGAGGCGAGTATGGATTTGGTGGGTGCAGGAGGGACGGACGGACCGATGTGAACGATTGCCGCTGCCGCGGCACACCACCGAACGAGAAGACCGGCATGTTGTGCGGCGGGTATTGACGGCTCGCACCACCACATCACGAACGTTAGCGCGGGAATTAGGGTGTGTTGCGCAACAACCTGTGTCAGCACGTGCCGTTCGACGTCGTCTACAGGGGCGGGGACTTGTTGCACGTCGCCTATCGCTCCGATTACCATTGACGTTACACCACCGGCGAGTGCGGCGGAATTGGGCCGTTGAACGCCGCACCTGGACTACGGAATGGCACGACATTGTCTTCTCTGACGAATCCCGCTTCTGCCTGCAACACCACGATGGTCGGATCCGAGTGTGGCGGCACCGCGGCGAGAGACTGCATGACGCCTGCATTATGCATCGCCATACCGGTCCGTCGCCTGGCGTTATGGTTTGGGGCGCAATTGGATATGACATCCGCACCCCTCTGTTACGCATCACCGGTACATTCAACAGCCACCGCTACAACTCCGACGTTTTGGAGCCTGTAGTCCTCCCTTACCTGCAGGACCTACCATCCGCCACGTTTCAACAAGACAATGAGTGCCCGCACGTGGCACACTTCGTGTAACAATTCTTCACGGCCCACCAGGTGTCACTGCTGCCGTGGCCCGCCTGTTCTCCCGATATGTCGCCCATCGAACACGTCTGGTCGCTGATCGGCGACCGAGTGGCCCGGCAAGCACCACCCACAGCTACGCCTGATGAACTGTGGCAACGTGTGGAAGCAGCCTGGACCTACATACCCCAAGCCCACATCCAAAACCTCTTTCGTTCGATGCCGCGGCGTGTAACGGCTGTTATTGCCAGCCATGGGGGACACACGAACTACTGATGTCTGCGTGTTCCGGAAGTCGCACGGGACTTTAAGCTCAGTCGTTTCATATTTGTATCTGTTGTTATGTGTCCAGTATATCTGGCTTTGCTATCTCTTGTCCTTCTTGGTGTTGCATTTTGGGTGGCCAGCAGTGTAGAATAACATAAAGTAAGCAACTTTTTTTATTTTCAGATATTTCAAATGATTTCTTTAAAAAACTCTTTTTTTATTTTTTTGTAAATTTCCTGATCTTGGAGGAAATCATTCTTCATGATAAGCGGTGAACATTAATATTTCTTGCATAGACGATTAACAGTTTCGCTGAGTTCCAACATCACATTTCTACAGAATTTGTTAATGGCCATTTCTGCTTTACCGGTAACTAAAGCTCTACGATCTTTCTGCGTGTCTCCGGAAATTTAATATCAGAACAAAGAGAATGTGTCATGCCCATAGATATGTGCTGTCAAGGATGCTTGCTTCGTTAAGATTTCTGCTAAATCAATAGTCAAGAAGATCACAGCCCATCAATTCTTAAACTCTGGGGAAGTATTACAAAGGCTGTGTCTTCGAAAAGGATTGTCTCTCATATTTCTTCGATATTTCAGGACAAATGGTGGGCTGCAATGCATTAGATGCGGTCATTTTTGTTTGTCTGCGTGTCTTTGCAGTAAGACCAGAAATATTCGCATGAAGAACCTCCTAGATATCGGCAAAATAAATGCTCATATCACGTATGGCATTTTCTAAGCTGAGCTAAAAAATACCGAAATAAGAATTTCTTCTCGTGTAGAGGATAAGGCTTCAGCAACTAAGAAAAGCAAGCAAAAAGGATACCTTGATCTTGAGAGCTTTAGTTAAGCTTTCTTGAGATGGTTTACGATCCATATGGAATGCATTCAATGAAGGAAATTCTGAAGCTCATAAAAGAACGCCAGACGCCATGCGAATGACGCTGTAATGTTTTTTTATCAAATATTTTATTTTCGATGGATAACTTATCATACGAGACGTTCAGTAAAACTGACATTTTTTCTCTTAAGAATACACGTTTTTTTTCAATTTCTGTCCAGTGATTTTAGGCTCTGAATTTCATTTACGTGTGTGCAAATTTCAAAAAAATTGTTATAAATGAGTTAGAATATAAAGCAATTATTATGCCACTTAATTTAATACAATTTGAAAGTAAAGTAAGAGCATTTTTTGCAGTACGATTGAATACAGGAGGTGAGAAGCAAATTTTGTGCACATTAGCTTAAGAAGCTGTTTCAACTAAAAAGGAAATGAAAAGCCGTTACTCAAAAGTCTTTAACAAATGATGATTTACAGACTTCATCCAAAATGAAATGCTCATTGATCGATCTGTTTTCAAAATCAGTGCTGTTTCATTTTAAATCTTCAGTTACAAGTTTTAAATTTTCCAACTCAGCATTTTAGAGTTCATTCGAGTAGGTGGCGATTAAGACGAAATGCGATTGGAAGTCAAGTAATAATCATGTGTGACGTACTATAGAGGTGAAAACATGTGTCAAGACGACAAATCTGCAGAGAGACATTGTCCGCGTAGCTCAGTTGGGAGAGCGACTTACCCCGGAGTGAAGAGATACGGCTTCGATGGACAAGCTGAGGTTTTCACACATGATAACACAGAACAATTCTTAAGTGTAATGAGCACGTTTTGCTCCAAAAGTCTGAACCATATGTGACGTACCTGCGCTGCAGAACGCACATGAGATAAAGGCAGATAGCAGCGAAAGCATACGTCAGCGTAGCTCAGTTGGGAGAGCGACTTATTCCGGAGTGAGGGGACCCGAATTCGATGCCGAGCGTGGACAAAAATGACGGGCAAATTTACTTCGTTATGACAGAGAAATGACGGAGAAATTTACTGCATCAGTTTCACGGTACGTTTTAATTTGAAATTTGCATCCAGTAGAATCTTTTAAAAATAGAGTTAAGCCATTCAACCTCCTGCATGAAAAGTAGGTGGCGATTAAGACGAAATGCGATTGAAAGTCAAGTAATAATCATGTGTGACGTACTATAGAGGTGAAAACATGTGTCAAGACGACAAATCTGCAGAGAGACATTGTCCGCGTAGCTCAGTTGGGAGAGCGACTTACCCCGGAGTGAAGAGATACGGCTTCGATGGACAAGCTGAGGTTTTCACACATGATAACACAGAACAATTCTTAAGTGTAATTAGCACGTTTTGCTCCAAAAGTCTGAACCATATGTGACGTACCTGCACTGCAGAACACACATGAGATAAAGGCAGATAGCAGCGAAACCATACGTCAGCGTAGCTCAGTTGGGAGAGCGACTTATTCCGGAGTGAGGGGACCCGAATTCGATGCCGAGCGTGGACAAAAATGACGGACAAATTTACTTCGTTATGACGGAGAAATGACGGAGAAATTTACTGCATCAGTTTCACGGTACGTTTTAATTTGAAATTTGCATCCAGTAGAATCTTTTAAAAATAGAGTTAAGCCATTCAACCTCCTGCATGAAAATAGTAGAATAGGCACGTAAATTCATGGTCTCGGCTGTATATAACTGGTGATGAAACTCGATCTTTCGTACCGGACTTTCAAAGGTGCGGATACAGTTCGAAATGTTCATACAAAGCGATACCTCTTATCAGGAAAATATCGAATCTTTCCATTTTTCTGTAAAAGATGTGTCAAGAAAAGGGATAAGAGAAACAAAACACTGAATGACACGCCCCAAACCAATCAATTCAATGATTTATTAAATTGATTGGCTTTCAAAAGCAATTAAAGATTACATCGCAATCGGCGAATGCGGGAAAACGCGGATATCTGAGTGATTTTGATCGTGGACGCTTTGTCGGCGCAAGACAGAGGGAGGGTCATTCTATCTCCCAAGTGGTAAGAACCCAAAGGTTCCCAAGAGAAACCGCATCAAGGGTATACCGCAAGTATACCATCGGCAGACGTACCAGCGCCCAGTGAGCAAACGGTAGCCGACTACATCCCATTGATGAAGGGGCGGCGTCGACGTAGACTATCCAGGCTCGTACAGACCGACCGATTGGCAACGGCGGCGCAAATCGCATCCCGGTTAAATGTCACAGGTCCAAGAAATTCCCAAGACACTTTATAAAACTTATCTACAGACGTGTAGGGCGTCGGCTACCGTATCCTGTGGGCAAACTGCACACCCTGGGATACGGGAGCCGACGCCCTACTACACGTGTGCCACTGTTCACAGCTTGTCATCGCAAATTACGCCTCACCTGGTGTCGGAATGAAAACTGGACCTCTGCAGAATCACGCCGCGTGGTGTGATAAGATAAATCTCGTTTTTATCTGTACGAGCTGACAGGAGGGTAAGGGTGTGATGGACACAGTAGGGCCCCATGATGTCAATTTAACTCTGATGAAGGCCGTGGTGGCTCTATGATCGTTTGGGGAGCCTTCTCATGGGACACATTAGGTCCTTTAGTGTGTCTGGAGAGGTTCTTAAGCGCTGAGCGCTACCAGCATGTGGTGGTTGATCACCTACACGCTTTCGTGTCCTTCGCGCATCCTGCGGCCGATGGTCTATTACTGTATGAAAATGCGCCGCTCCACCGGGCGGCAACCACCCAGGAATGATTAGAGGAACATTCATCTGAGGTGAACTATCCACTGGCTCTCTGAGTCCCCGAATTTAAATCCTGTGCGACCCCTTTGCGATGCAGTGGAGCTGAACATCAAATCCATGGATTCTGGACCGACGTCTCAGGCGGAGTTGTAGACAATGCTGCAACAGGGATGGCTGGCGTTCCCACTGGAAACCCTAAGGCAAAGGCGGTTACTCGCGCTAGAGCAGAACTAAAGACGCCATTAGGTAGTGATCTCTAAAGTTTTGTCCATTGAGTATGCATAACCTGTGATAGCAGGGAAACAAGTGATTAGGCAGTTTTCTTAAACATGACGCACTCGCGACCGCATACGAAAAATTAAATAATAAACATGTCTGGACTTCATGGTTTTCCAGTTGGTGTCGATGTTTTGTGTTCACGTGCATTTGTTGGGCCTAAATCTATACTAAATAATCAACCACCATTTTAGCTTACGATGTTTAATTACAGAATAAACAAAATATCTTCAGAAATAGATGGCAGCCATAGAAACACGTGATTTTTTGGCATAGAAATGACGCATTCTAACTTTTTCCATTTCCTGAAAAAATTAAAAACTGCATTTTGGTGGATAGGATCGAGCCGTGATATCCCGATTTCGTTACACCACTCAATACGAAAAAAACATCAAAAGCTAATGAAGCAGAGTAATCTAAAAAAGTCAGATTCGCGCTGGTAGATGCATCCGGAATCTCCTTGTAGCGATGGTCATTCAAGTGCAGGAAGGGGTCCAGGCTTGTGGCTATATATATATATATGTACGGTCGACTCACTTTATTGTGACCACCAGCTTATATAAAGAGTAACAGCCGTGTGCAGTGCCGACAGCAGCTAGACGGGCTGGGAGTGACTCAATAAGGTGCTGGAAGTTGTTCACAGGCATGTGCAGCTATGTTAATTGCAGTGCAGCTGACAGCTGTCGGAGGGTGCGTGGTGGAGGAAACATAGGGCGATCAACACGATCGATGTGATCCCACAAATGCTCAATTAGGTTCGAGTCTGAGGAATTAGGGGGCCAGGGAAATACTTTGAAGTCTTCATCGTGCTCTTCCACCCACTCTCGGACATTTCTAGCCGTGTGACACGTCGCATTTTTGTGCTGGAAGATCCCGTCAGACCCAGAGAAGACAAACAGCATGTATGGGTGTACGTGGTCTGCAAAGATGAACCACATATATATACATACAGTATATATATATCATCATCATCATCATCATTGTCAACCATTATCAATCCACTGCTGGACGAAGGTCTCCCCAAGTTTCCTCCACAACGGTCTGTCTTGTGCCAGTCTCCTCCATGTCACCCCTGCATACTTTCGAATTTCATCCACCCATCTCTCATGTGGTCTTCTTCTGGGTCTTTTCCTGTCCCTTGGAATCCAATCTAAAATTTCGGCTGTCCATCGATGATCTGTCCTTCTGGCAGTATGTCCAGCCCATTGCCATTTCAGGGATTTAACTCTGATCATGATGTCTTCCACTCTTGTCATTTTTCGGATCCACGAGTTCCTCTTCTTATCTCTCCTGGTTACACCAAGTATGCACCTCTCCATGCTTCTTTGAGTTGTCTGCAGCCTTTGTATGTCTCTTTTAGTTAAGGTCCACGTCTCTGCACCATACGTAAGCACTGGAAGGATGCATTGATCAAACACTTTTCTTTTAAGACATAATGGCATATTGCTCTTGAAAATTATGCTGTTTCTTCCAAAAGCTCTCCAGGCAAGTTTTGTACGCCGATTAATTTCTTCATGAATGTGACCCTCACTTGATATCTGCTGTCCAAGATAAACGTACGTGTCTGTTATCTCCAGCTTTTCTCCATCAATCGATAAATCTTCATTTCTTGTAAAAGCATTGAACATCACTTTTGTCTTCTGAAAGTTCATTTTTAATCCCACTTCTTTACTCTTGTTAGCAAGTTCCTGGATCATACTCTGCAGCTCTGATGGGCTAGTTGCAAAAATGACTACGTCATCAGCAAAACGAAGGTGGGTTAGATAATCTCCATTAATCTTCATCCCCTTGTTTTCCCAGCTCAGTGACTGAAAAACACCCTCCAATGTGGCATTAAAGAGCTTCGGAGATATGGTGTCACCTTGTCTCACTCCCTTTCAAATTTTTATGTGTGTTGTATTTTCAAACAGCCTAATCTTTGCACTTGCATTTTCATAGATGTTATTAATAATATTAATGTATGCATCATCAATACCGCAGGTTTTCAGAGCCATTGTAACTGCTGATGGTTTCACCGAATCAAAGGCCTTTTCATAATCGATAAAAGCCATGCACAATGGAAGTTCATATTCCCTCGCTCTTTCAATTAGTTCTCTCAGCACATGGATATGATCTATTGTGCTGTAGCCACTCCTGAATCCAGCTTGTTCTCTCGGTTGAGCCATGTCTAGTGTTACCTTCAAGCGGTGTGAAAGAACTTTAGTGAAGATTTTATAAACTACTGATAGGAGGCTGATAGGTCTGTAATTTCCGAGATCCTCAATGCCACCTTTCTTATGTAGCAGGATCATTGTAGCGGTGTTCCAATCCTCAGGAATCGTTCCTTCATTAAGGCATCGAGTGAAAATTTGGGCGAGTACTGTTTCGATTTCTCCACTTGCTTCTTGTATGATGTCTACAGTAATTCCATCTTCTCCTTTAGCTTTTCCCCGCTTCATGTTCTTGATTGCATGTGCAACTTCTGCTGGAAGGACTGGAGGAACTCTGGTACTGGTATCTTTCATGATGTCTGGAGTGCATGTATCATCCCTTTCATATAATTTGGAGTAGAAATCTTTCACTCTTGTCAAAATTTCGCCTCTATTTCTTGTTACAGAACCATCTTCTTTTCTCAGTGCCATAATCTGTTTTCTTCCCTTACTGAGATGTCCCTTTGCTATCTTTAGGCTTTGGTTGTTTTCAATTGCTTTCCTCACTAGTTCACAATTGAATTTCCTTACGTCTTCAGTGATACTTTTTCCTACTGTCTTGCATAGCTCTATATATTCCACTTTGGAAGTCACATCTTCTTTAGTTGTCCTCATCTCTCTTCTTTTTGCATCAACATTTTCGTTTTTCCTGATAATTTATTTACATGCAACTTATTCTTAGACCCAGCTAATTTTGTTGCTGTTTCCATAAGAGCTTTGGTTACTTTTCTGTTAACTTCAGAGATGTCCACTTCTTCCAATGTTAGGCCTTCTAAAGCAGAGAACCTGTTCTTCAGTTCCAACTTGAAGGTATTATGGTGTTTTTTAAGGTTGGTTATGTCAATAGATTTTGTTTGTCTTATGAGCTTGCCACGTTCAAGTTTGGTGTTGAGGTGCATCTTACATCTCACTAATCTATGGTCACTACCTGTGTTAAACTTGTTTAGCACACTGCAGTCTTCTATGACGAATTTTTTGTTACACATAATAAAATCAATTTCACTTGTCGTCCCATTTGGATGTCTCCATGTCCATTTCCTGTGTGGCTTTTTCTTGAAGAAGGAGTTCAAGATGAAAAACCCTTCTGCCTCTGCAAACTCAACGAGAGTATTTCCACGCTGGTTTCTGTTGCCGTGACCGAATTTACCTACTGAAGTTTCATTCTGGTGCCGTTGCCCTATTTTTGCATTGAAATCTCCCATAATTATTTTCAAGTGCTGCTTACCTTTATTATTTAGATGACAAATTTCCTCATAAAATTCTTCAATATCTTCTTCAGGATGACTTGTGGTGGGTGCATAAGTTTGAATAATCTGAGCCTGGTATCTTCTCGATAGTTGGATAACGAGTCGTGCAGCTCTGTCAGAGGAACTTTTAACTTCTACCATTGTATCCTTCAGTTTCTTGTTTATTATAAATCCAACACCACTAGTTCTGCCAGTATCTGTCCCACGATAGTAGAAGAGATGTCCACTTTTCAGTTCAATGAGATCTTCTCCTTTTCTCCTTACCTCACTAAGCCCCACGATGTCCCACTTGATCCTTTGTAGTTCCTCTTCCAATTCAAGAAGCCTTGAATCAGAAGATAGGGAGCGTCCATTGTACGTTGCCAAGGTCAGCATCAGATGGCAGCCTAGTCCGGTCCTCCGAGGATTCTTAGCACCCTCTGCCTTCATGTCGCACTGGCCGCTGCCTTGGCCAGGTACATTCCAGCTGCCGGAGACTGAGGGCCAAGATTTAAGTTGTGGAGTCATTTTGGAGGGGTTTGGCCATAACTCACCACGCTGGCCAAGCGGGTTGGTGAGTGTGGGATAGAATTTCCTCTAATCCCGATGGTATAGTTATACCGCTATGGGCGGTCGTCAGAGCCCCTTTAGTGGGAACAGGATGCACCACGAGAAGGCGGGGTTGACATTTGTCAAGGAGAGGCTGTGATGTTACGCATCACCTGACCACCTGACCTTACATGGTGAGTAGTTATATATATATATATATATATATATATATATATATATATATATATATGTATATACTGCATATATCTCACGGACAATGAAATTTGCCCACCAAGAAGGAAGCATCAAATTGAACTGAAATTTAATAGACGTAATGATGCAGATGAACGATAAACATGATGGCAAAAACCAGAGCTGCAGGACAATTACAGAGGGATCGGTGGCACGCAGTCCGGTCATCTTCAATAGCGCGTCGCACAGCCTCGTGAGGCGATACATGCCGCAATACGGTTCGGCATGGAGGCGAACAAACGCCTGATATGCTGAGGCAGAGTGAACCACACGTGTTGGATGATGTGCTCCAAATCCCGGATAATGCGGCACGGCGGCAGCCGGCGTTTGAACTGGTCCCACACATGCTCGTTAGGGGACATGTCCGTGGAGCAGGCAGGCAATGGAACCATCTGGCCATGACGTAAGCAGTCCTGGGAAACCCGAGCCGTGTGCGGTCGGGCATTATCCGGCTGGTATAGCGCACTTGCAACCCCGACCAGGAATGGGAGCACATGGGGCCGTAGGATCTCATCCACATACCGCTGGCCCGTCAATGATCCACGTACCACTACTAGAGCTGATCGGCTATCGTGGGCAATGGGTCTCAAGACCATAATGTCTGCATTTGTGTAGGTGTGGCGCTCGATAGCGAAGTTGCGATTGTGCTGTTGATCCGGGGACTTCCACACCCGGACACAATGATCCTCTGACCCCAAAAATGAAGCGGCACTCATCGTTAAACACCACACGTTGCCATTCTGTGGCGTTCTAGGTCGATATGGCTTGGCATCTCTGCACATGGAGCCAGAAATGTTCCGGTGTTAAAGGCAGCACACATAAGGGCCGCTGGAATCGCGAGATCGCTTTCGCGAGGCATCGAGAGATGATTCACGGGCACACCAGAGCCGCTACATTTGTCTATACGGTGGACCGGGTCCCCGTGGGATCCGTTCGTGCCTGGCACAGGATCCGTCGATGCTCTCTACCGGTGGTCCTCCTGGTTCGTCCGGAGCCTCTCCGTCGTGTTGCAGTGCCACACGTGTCTACTGTTCCTAACACAGTCGAACGGTATGGTCAGAACGATCCACGTGGCCGACCATACTGCGCGCCGACCGCCCTGCGGTTTCAGCCCGATGATTAGGCCTCTCTCAAAGTCCGTAAGTTGCGTAAATCGACGTCTCTGTCGTCACCCGGCATTCTTGTCACTCTGCATTCTTTCCTGCATCGGCTGGTGCTTTTCGCATTGGTGGGGCATCGATTACACGCCGGTTTATAAGGCTACCGAGTCGTGCTTGGAGCACCACCACAGGGTGTGCGGTGATGAGCACTCGCACCAAACGTGGAACATTTGCATACCAGCACACGCTCTAGCTATTTGCAAAGTTTCGCGGTTGTAGCATGTTTTCTTCTAGGTGCGCAAATTTCACAGTCCGTGAGTGTGTATATATATATATTCTGAACATATTGCCAGAAGGACTGACCATCGATGGACAACCGAAATTTTAGATTGGATTCCAAGGGACAGGAAAAGATCCAGAAGAAGAACACATGGGAGATGGGAAAATGAAATTCGAATGTATGCGGGAGTAATATGGAGGAGACTGGTACATTGCAGACCGTTTAAGAAGAAACTTGGGGAAACCTTCATACAGCAGTGGATTGATAATGATTGACAATGATGATGATAACGTATATATATATATATATACATAAAGATAGATAGATGTGGATTGATAATGTTTGAAAATGACGATGATGAAATCTTCAGTCATATTAGAAATTAGAATATAAGTGTGTGTATATATATATATATATATAGTAGAAAGAGTAAAATAAAAAAAAAGCGTGAACCTCAAAATCCCCAGAAATAAATTCATTGGTGTCGCAAAATGGAGAAAATAAATAAGGATTGTTGAACAAAATGGCAGCTGCCAGCTATGGCTTTATCAGGAGCCGACTCAGATCACAGCTCTCATTGCTTTACATAGACCAAAGTGCGGGTTTGCATTATTCAGTTTCCAAGGCAGTGCTAAGGAAACCTTAGCAGACCCAAAAAGTAAGAAAAATTGTGTAGCTTCTTTTGGTTTTGGGTGGGTAGGTTACCCTTTTCTGGCTTTGTGGTTAATGGAGTGGTTTCTATTTTATTTATTTATTGGTTTTTCTTTGTGCTAGAGTTTCCTTAGTGCAGAAACCCATACTTTGTTGTTCGTGTAGAGCAATGAAAACTGTGATGTGTGTCGTCCACTGATGAAGCCATAGCTGCCATTTTGTTTTACAATCCTTCTTAATTTTCTACATTTTGCGACACCAGTTTTCAGTTCTGTGAAATTTATTTCTGGGTATTTTCAGGTTTAAAATTTTATTTTTAATTCTACTCTTTGTAATATGGCTTTTTTTAAATATGTTTTTGCAGCTCTAGGCGAAGAATATTTTCAATGCTGTGGTGAGTAGTTTACTGGTTATATATACAGTCTATATATTCTAATTTGATGAAGATTTATTTTTCATACGTACTTTTGATATTATATGACTGAGATTCCTGAATTCGGCCCACATCTGAACTAGCATGGTTGCCGATACGAGGAAGCATCAGATGCTACGACTAATGCAAATCCGATGTTTACTCAAATTTTTTTTTGCTGCAGCTTCTTCGCCATTTCTTATACTGGGTGGTGTAAATGTATCACACTGGAACAGAAATTATAGTCTGGTTACTGCTCCAAGGCGATGCAATTTTTAAAATTTCTGAGGAGATGGCTACTCCGACCATGGAGCCTAATGGTGTGGGACGCTGTCTTCTGACGATTGATCCTAGAAGAGCTGTTACCCGTATATCCTCTGGAATATCGTGCAACATTGGAACACCACAATTTTGCAGGTATAGGTTCCGGAGGGGTCCTAGAAATATTATATTCACGAAAACAAGCATTCACCAATAAATTCCTACGGTAGCGCGTAGAACGAGGGATTAGTGAAACCGAGAGATTAACTATCGTGTAGAAAATTCTAAGAACCGAAAGATGCCGAAGAAAACCGAAGAAGCATAAAACAGACCCAAGGGTTCAGGCATCTTAAGGGGGATATTATAAGTTTCATATTTCATATTTAGTCTAAGCCCCGACTGGGTAGGTTTTCTTCATGAGGAAATTCCTTTTTTTTTACCTCGTTATTCCTTTATTCTTCTTTTAATTTTTGTTTCCCGAGCTCACAGGAATTCAAGCTAAGGATAGGCTAGAAACACACTCCTTCGTTAGTAAAGCGAAAGATCGTGAGGAAGTTACAGGAAACAAGCGCTTCACAAGTCGAGATGGTGCGCGCCCACATGAGAGGGGGGCCCATTAGCATGCCCATTTCCTTTTGAGGGAAACACGTTCTTAGCAACAGTAAAACAGACGAGTAGAGCATATTTCTCGCGGAAGGTGTAGCTGGGTAACACCAAAAGAAAGGGTCACACAGGAAACGGCGAAAAGGATCCGATGGAACTCGGAGACCCCGCTGAGAGAGTTGACAAGAGAATGGAACACACGTCCTCTAGAAACTCTAAGTTCTCACCCTTTACCGACGAATCACAGGGATCCCATTTAGGGATGTAAACCAATGCCGCAACAAGAGGAGGAGGTATTGGCCAATAAGGGGTGTGCATTTTTTGGTAGGGTTAAGGAAACCCAACCCTCCGAAAATAGACGGATACCCGAGAGAAGTTTTCAAGACAAAGAATCATGCACTTCACGCGGTGACAAGACGAAAAAGAAATTTCTCTGACTCGTGGAGAGGAGATGTGACTGAGACTCGAGAGGGATGAGACCGTGATATTCGCAAGGCGAGACTAAAGAGAGCTCCGGGAGAGATTATGTTTCTGAGACTCGTAAAGATCCAAGCGTCGAGGCAAACGCAGAAGTTAGAGATCAGAGACTAAATGAACATATTTCAGGACCGGACAGAGTCCTAGTCAGGGAAGTGAAGCATCAATAGAATCCTGGCCGGACACTATCGACAAAACATTCGCAGAAAATGATTTGGTGAGATTTGCTTGAAATCTAATTTCTCGTTAGCATATGTATATGGCATGATCTTATATCCCTATAAGTAGTCGGTAGGAAAGCTAATTTTCTCTTACAAGTGCTCACTTAAAAATATTTTTTTTTATATTTGTAAAACGTTATTGTGGAACGAGTACCAAATTTTATTCGCTTAATCAAATAACTAAATGATTTGGTTTAAGTTAAGAAGAGTCTACACCGATCCCATGTATTTACTTTAAGGGAACTTTATCTATAATAAATCATTTATTTGCTATTGAAATTTACCCGAGTATCTTAAATCTTTATAATTTTTTAATGAGTGAATCTTTTTTTAAACAAGCAATGCTAAACTAAAGTAACCTCCAAAGTTTTCGGTAGAATAGAAAATGCCTGTCTTAACAAGTTATAGTTTCGCATTTTAGCAAATCCAGGCACAGGTTAAAATCCCCAAACTTACATCATGCATTTTTTAATTTCTAAGCGGCATATGGAGGAATATGGGTTTCCCATGCTCTCTCATATGAAACACAACGCAATGCACCCGTCGACCCTGAGCTTGGGGACCCTCAGTTAGGGAACCCAAACTCACGGTGCACACCTGTAGGCGGAAGATAACTGAAGATAAAAAGTAACGAAAATTTTGGTCTTTTAATATACATCCAACGGCAGCAAATAAGAAGCAGCAGATGGTTCGTCCAACCAACAAGTCGGGCTGTAAGAGAGCACTGGTTCGAATCCCGAAAGATGCATGGGTGTTGTGCATTTCTTACGACACAGGCTCACCTCCTTCCAGGTACCAACGACCGCAAATTAAGGACGGACGATTGCTTACAGCCCGACGAGCCGTTCCCCCACATCCAAGCTAAGGAGATATCTGCTTGGTGAATTTAATTAAAAGCTGCACTTTTGTTCCGAGGAATAACGCCAAAATGTAAACCTTTTCCGAGAGGTTTTACATCTTGAAAGTATGCCAATGCAAACTTCATTCCAACGTTTTCTCGAAAAAGAACGGAAAGGAAACGACGAATAAATAGAATAAAAGGCTATGCTTTACATTCTTTTTCAAGTACTCAAAGAACGTGCAAAAAATTATCGTTTCCTACAGCTCTGGTTTTCCAGCTGCAGATAAAATAACACTTTAACATTTGGAACAAATATTTATCTGCACGTTTACCATCGTGATTTATTCTTTCCCATTTTACTGGACATCACTTCCAGAAACCTCAAACTTTACATATTTTTATACACACTTAAGAAATAGAAGGTTAGAAAGGAAACAGGCTATGTGCGATTGTGTGGCCTCTTTTGAGGATAACCAATCACTTCAAATATTTGTTTTGTTTCCCTTCGCGGCATTTCAGTATCACGCCTCACGGTTCTTCGCCTCACTTCAGACACTTATCGTGTTTCCCAGACTTGGTGAACTACCTTACATAAAAGTAGAAGATGGCACTCCAGTTGCGCGTTGTCTAACTTCATGACTTCGGGCAGCCTTTTCTTCTTATGGAATGCAGCAGAATTTTCTCGCTTCAGAGGTGTAAAATTCTCACTTCACTTTCGCCGCACTCTCTCTAGAGAATTCGGAAAGAAAAACATGCGAAACGCAGCGGAGAGAAATAGCTTTGCATTATTTTAACATTCTTCGAGTTCTTCCATTACTTAAAGAAAAACTTCTCTGGCGAGCTCTCATGAAGTTGAAATGTTCAGTGCATTAAGTAGGTTGTCTTTCAAAACTTTTCTGATACCCATGACAGTTTCGATTAACATCCTGAGCCAGTAAGAGCTTTTCATTTTAAATATGCATTTTCAGTTTTGAGAAAGAATTCACCTTGCTTTAAGAGAATTCTAGGTCTTCGCATCTCTGCCTAGCTCTGGCTTTTACGCAGAACAGTTAAGAAAAGAAGTGCTGCTTACAAAAAAGAAACACTTCAAATTCTGAAGTACCAGCAGCAGGTTGTATGACATTTTCGATATTTAACTCACAGCCTCTACCTACTGCTATTTTCCCAATCCAACAGGGGCTTGTTTCTCCTTTTGCATTATTCCAATATCCGCTAATATATTATACAATATATCATCAATAGTGTTCGGACACCACCAAATATTTGCATAAGTGCAAAGAATTGTTGAGCAGGGAGATGCGCTGTAAGTGGTTACATGTACACTGAGGAGCAATTGAATTAGAGACAGCTGGCGTTATGCAAATGTGGCGCTGTGAGCGGCTCTGTAAACGGAAAAGGCATGACGTATGCAGCGATCCGACAATATAAGGAGTAATGCGACGGGAATCACTAAGAGTCGGACGCAGTATGGGTAAGACGAAGGATCTAAGCGCATTTGATCGTGGGCAAATTGTCGGGCCCGACGAATGAGTCATTCCATCTCGGAAGTCGTTCAGGCACTAGGATTCTCACGAGCCACTGTGTCACGGGTGCACCGTGAGTACATCGAATCCGATAAAACCATTCTTGCAAGGGCCAACTGCCGTGGACAACAGCGTGTGGATGAGCTGGGTCATCGTCGGCTAGCTCGCATTGTAACAGCGGATAGACGGGCCACAGTGCAAGAAATCACTCGGCAATTTAACGCTGGTGCACAAAAACTTGTAAGCAGCCACACCATCCAGAACCATCTCTTCGCCATGGGGTACAGAAGCCATCGTCCCACCAGGGTACCGCTGCTGACCGCACATCACAGGGTGCAAAGATTAGCATGGGCGCGGGAACAACGCAACTGGACCCTAGACATGCGGAAAAATGTTGCCTGGACTGATGAGCCGAGATTCACATTGACACATGCGGATGGCAGGATACGATTACGGCGCAAACCACATGAAGCGATGGATCCTTCTTGCCAGGAGGGTACTCTTCAAGCTGGTGGGGGTGGCATTCTCGTCTGGGGACTATTTACGTGGACTTAAATGGTACCCCTGGTATGTGTGACATCGTCCCTCACAGGTCAAAGTTACCGGGATATCCTGGATGACCTATTGCTCCCGTTTATTCGTCTTCAACATCCCACTGGGGACCTCATCTTGCAACAAGACAATGCACCGTGCCATCGCTCCCGAATTGTATCCGAATAGTTGGATGAACACTCCACCGACGTGTCCTCGCTTCCTTGGCCAGCTAGGTCACCTGACCTCAATCCCATCGAACACATCTGGGGTGCCATCGAGAGAGATGTTCTAGGCTCTGACCCCCTCCCTCAAATCTTCGGGAACTGTGGGAGCGATGATTTGATGGAGGGGGTCAGAGCCTAGAACATCTCTCTCGTTTGGAGAGATGTGTCTCCCGTCGTTCCTGGACGTTGGGCGACTGGAAAGCTCTTTTTGGAGTGATGAGTCACTCTTTTCACTTTTCCAATCTGATGGGTGTGTTTGAATTTGGCGACAGTCCGGAGAACGATTTTCATCGAACTGTGTTCTTCCAACTGTTAAGTTCCACGGTATGGAGTTGTTTTTCGTGGATGGGACTCGGCCCGTTGTTTGTTATACCACAAACCATGAACTCTGAAGTGTACCTTGACGTTCTGGATAATTCTGCCCTACCAACAATGTGGCAGTTTTATGGAAATGTCCGTTGTCTCTTCCAACACGATCAATCTCCCTGCCACACTGCAGGAGGTGTGAAGGACTGGTTTCTAGAAAATGAGGTGGAATTGTTAGACTGGCCTGCTCAGAGTCCTTATTGTAATACCATGGGACACTTCTGTGATGAACGTGAGTGACGGATACGAAATCGACCAGAAAGTTCGTCTTCGCTCTCCGCCCTGGAAGCAGGTTTGCAGGACGAATAGTGAGCCCTTGCTTTCGAAATCTACCGGAAATTGGTTGATAGAATACCTCGACGTGTTGCAGCTGTCATACAAGCAAAAGGGTGACCGACTAAACTACTATTAATTGTCATAATAAAACCAATTGTCCCACAACATAGTGGCGTCCCGATACTTTTGATACTCTAGTGTATTTGCACAACTCGTGATTTTTTATTTGGCAATATTTCCAAAGTATTTTCAGCTATAAAATTAAACAGAAAATGCATTTCGTTCCCTTTAAAGGAAGTCAGATATACGCGATATAATTTCGTTCCCTAGGTAGATAGATACTTTATCATCATAAAGCAAAACAAAAGCCTCATCGCAGTGTGCAGAACTGGATCGATTTTCCCTCAAGACTTCTTAATTTGTTGAGGGAAATTTCTTCACTTAGGAAAGTAGAATTAAGGTGACCAAGCAGAGAGAGAACATACAATTTTCAGGAAATGAGAGGGTGAAGAGAACTGATACGCAAAACGTGTGATTATGTAAAAGAAATTTTGCTTTTGTAATTTTGCACTGGGCTGTGTAATAAAGTTTTGCTGTTCTGTTCAGACCGTTTATATCCTTAAACGCGATGACGGTACACTGTTTTACACCAACTTCTTCGTTTTGCAGTTCTTATATAGCTATACACTGAGTGGCCACTTTATTATAACCACCCCCTCACAACTTTATTGGGCCACCTTTTGCCTTTAATACTGCGTCGATTCTTCGTGGCATGGACTCCACGAGATGTTGATGGGTGGCTTGTGGAATCTGAGAGCATGCTTGATGAATAACACTTTCCAGAAGTGTGAGATTGCAGGGTTGTGGATCCAGCTGTCTGATGGCTCGTTCAACTTCATCCCACAAATTCTCAATGGGGTTGAGAACTGGAGATTTTGAGGGCCACCTAAGCAAAGTAAACTCACCGGCATGTTCCTGAAAACAATCCTGTACTATACGAGCACTATGGCAGGGCGCATTATCTTGCTGAAAGTAGCCATCACCATTGGGATAAACCATCCACATGACAGGATGCATTTGATCCGCAACGATGTTTAGATATGATGTGCCAGTCAGACGTTGATCAACACGAATTAAAGGGCCCAAAGCATGCCAGGAAAACGTTCCCCAAACCACGACGTTGCCACCACCAGCTTGAAGGGTTGTAGCAATGCATTTGGGGTCCAAGCTTTCCTGCTGTTTCCGCCAAATTCTCACTCGGGCATCGGCATGGTGCAACTGAAAACGTGATTCATCGAACCACATAATTTGTTTCGAAGTATCGATTGTTCAATCCTTGTGCTCCTGTGCGAGCTGGAAACGTTTTCTCTTGTTAACTGCAGACAGCAAAAGTGGTCGAACAGGCCTTCGGCTGCCATATCCCATCCGATGCAGTGTACGGCGAACAGTGCGTGCAGAGATCATTTAAGGGGATCCTTGATGAAGATGGTCTCTAATTTGCTGCACTGTTGTCCTTCTGTTGTCTGTTACCAGTCTGGATACTCTCCGTTCCGCCCGAGCAGTCACTAGTCGATGACGACCACACGTTGCACGTAGAGACACAGTTTTTTGGTTGACAGTCGAGTCTTTAAACACTTTAACAACGGCTGCTCTGGAACATTTCACGAATGCGGCGGGCTCCACAATCATCCCACGTTGAAAATCCGTCAAATCGCATTTTTTTACCCATCTCGTCACTCAAAAATAACTTCTACTACTGTCGCAAGCACTAAGCTTTCTATTTTTAATACTAGCCTCGCCCTCTGGCGGTAACAGCGTGCAGCCATAGCTCCTTTGTTTAAAACTGTCAGGCGGTCATAATAAAGTGGCCACTCAGTGTATAAAGAAGGAATAATGCGTCGTGGTCAGCTGTCTTATGCGCGGTAGTAAAGTTACGATAAAGAACAATGTTATTAGCCTCAGCAAACCGTAAGACATAGTGAAGTAATTTGCACTTTATCATTATTTTTTTTGAAGAAATCAATTGCATATGCAGTGCATTCCGAAATTACCAAATTTGTCGGTGCGAAGATCGAACCCCACATCCCTCTGCTCCGGAGCCGAATTATTTGCCATTGAGCTACACCGACGGAATTTATCACTACAACTTTGTCATCTTGACATGTGCTTCACCTCTGCAGTATGTCATATCACTACCTTCGTAATTATTTTTTTCATGCGAAGAAAGAATTCTCATTAATTCCGGACGATGTGTGGAACAAACATCACACATTTTTCACAGAACTCAACGGCCAGTAGATTCACTTCCACAATCGGGTGCCAATGTGAAAATACACTTTTGTAGGTGATGGAGATCGAACCTGCATCCTTCTGCTCCCGAGCCGAATGCTTTGCTATTAAGCTACGCCGACGGAATGTATCTCTGCAATTTTGTCGCCTTGATATGTGCTTTTCCTCTGTAGTACATCATAGCATGGAGCCTTACAATATATTTAAAAAGTAGCATGCTTCATTTTGTTCCCGAAAATTGATGCAAATGTTTCACTAACTAAAGAATACTAAATTAAAATATAAAAAAATAATCGAGAACTTATATCAAATGTTGTCAGTTAGTTCTAACATAATCACTCTTTGCAAAAACTAAAATCTCTTTCGACTTTTGGAAATGAACGCTAAAGAGCAACCGTAGATTTGATCAGGTTATGTTTAATCGTTCATGGCTAAAATTGGCATAATATAATCACCTTTTGTCCATACAGACCCATAAGATTGAAATTATTGGGCTGAAGGGTAAACAATTTATATTTCCCTACTCCAAGTCATAAAGCTCGTATGAACTGCTGCTAGTAATTGGATTTTTAAGAACGGATGCCGCCACGCACACACATTTAAAGCTATTTCAGCTCAGAGGATGATTTTGAAATATTCTTGTTGACAATGGTGTCCAAAGGAAAGTGCTTACAAAAGCCTGCTGAAGGGATTTTGATGTTGATTTGGTGAAAATGCGATTATATACGTCAAATATGGTTTGTGCCACTGTGGTGATGCTTCTGAAGAAAGGAATGCATTTTGTCAAATCGCCTTTGCTTGGTAATGTCTTTTGGCTGAAAATCCATAGCCAACATCATGCGAAGTTGGAGAAGGGTGCTCACCATACCTGTGTTGTGGATCACATCCGTAAAGCTAAACTGGTTTCAAAACTCGATGGCTGATTACCTCATGAACTGAAGATAAAGAAATAATGGATAGATTTACTACTTGCATTACACGCTTTCTCGTCGAGAAAAATAATACATTTGCTTCCAATTTTTACGCACGATGAAAAAATGGTACTTAAAATCAACTTAGCACAGAAGACACACTTCTCCTTCAAAGGTGAAGAGATCTTAACTCTCACAAAATGTGATTTGTTCCCAAATATATTTATGGTAGATCTTCCGAGTGTTTGGGTGTCATGAGACCATGACAACTGGCGAGACTGTTAGTTACTAATGCTAGTACCAACAATTCGACAAGTTAAAGGAGAAACTAACAGTTGAACGCCCACCAATGTAATTCCAGCCATCATGCTGCCATATATCCTAGGAGCAATGGACAACATTCTGAGAAAATGTTTATTCATGTTCCAGATTCATCAAGCAAACACTTCTGATTACAATATGTTTTGTTCTTTACAAAACAGTCTTAATGAAAACACACTGGATTTATTCTATGTCAAAACTGGAATCTATGACACTTATAGGATTTAACTAACAACCTGTTTGTGACAAGAGGTGTATTTAGCATCGTTATGAGTAACAGTAACAAGGGAGATTATGTAGTCGATGAAATAAAAATTAGGTTTAAAAGAAATCTTTGCTTTTAATTTTATTTCAGAAAGCGAAAGTTCTTTCCTACAACCAACTGAACCCACTGACTCCAGAAGTTCCTCTTTTTCCAGTATGCACAAGCGATGAAAGAACGTGCTTTTAATTTGAAAAATATTTAGCTAATTTTCTTTTCTTTAAGTATAAATAATTTTTCAACAGTAATAAAATTATTTTCATATCTGATTAACAAAGAGAAAAGTTAAATTTAAAATTTTTAAAATTTGTATCACCGAAATTTGGAAAATTGGAAAGAGTTTTACTAAGTCTTTGACACGAGCAATACATTCAGAGGTTGATTAAATTGTCTTTTTAAATTGAACAACTTTTTGTCTGAAGATGAGCCAAATTAATACAAACTTAGAACTCGTAAAGATCATCTAAAGCAGAAATTTATTGTAGAAGTGGTAAAATTACATTTAATACATCTTTCTTCTGTTCTTCTCCTGGTAGTTGAAATACCCGCTGAAAGGATTGAGAATGCGGATCCCCTTGAGCGGAGCCAATTTGTGAGCAAAATCTTACCCTTGCGAACAAACCTGTCTGATCAAAGGTATCCGGACACTTCCCCGTCCGCAAACTTTCTGTAATAGAAAAATAATGAATATGGCGTTGGTACACTCTTTGCTGCTATCACAACCTTTACTTTGATGGGAAGGTTTCCATCTAGGTTTTGGTACTTTTCTGGGTGAACTACCTTCCATTCTGCCACAAGATAGTTGGTCATGGCACTCCCGATGTCGGACAGTTGCGCCTGGTTTGCAGTCGGCGTTCAAATTCATTTCAAACGTGTTCCGTGGGGCTGAAATGAAGCCCACAGAACACCTCTGGACACCACGGTCATCGAAAATACTGCGCGTGCTGAAAAAATATTGTGACCATCTATAGCCAAGAACAATTACTTCTGCCGGTTTTCGATTTTCTGATGAATTCTTAAAACCCTTACTAAAATAAAATCACCATTACAAAGTAATATTTTAATAGGATAGTTTGAGGTAAATTTCATGGTTCCCAGACAATTGCACGGAAGAAACATAAATTTCGTAGTTCATTTATGCACACTGTAAAAAAATAAGGGTTGCGAGTTCACGGAAAATTTCTCAAAATAACGTGAAGCAAAGTTGCTGGTAGGTGTCCGTTTTTTAACAACATTTCCGTTTTCAAAAGTGCTCGTTTTTTTTTTTTTAGCTTCAGTATTTTCCCAGATTTTCCGTAGTCAGAAATTCCGTTTATTAGAGAAAAGTCCTTCTCAGGTTTTCCCGCATTTATAAAGAAATTTCGCAGTATCGAAGTCCCTGAATTTTTCAGCCTTTATACCACACAATCCTATTGCAGCGCTGCGGACCAAACCCAGGTCGTATGGGTTAGTTCAACAGGTAACGCAAGCCTTTACCACTGAATCAGAAAGACTCGGGAGTATGAACACGTTCGTGGTAAAACTAATTCCCCGATGATATAATTATTATTTTTTTTATCATTCATGCGAGTGCTTTAGTCATTTCATTTGCTGTTGGAGCTTATTATTCTTTGAATACGTTGTAATACTTTTATTTTTTTTGTAGCAAGACGTATCGCAAATTGAGTATTTCTGTCATTGCGATTTTTCGAAGAAACAATGCTTTGGAACTCGAGATCTTTTTAGACTGGCAACAACTTTCAATTATCTTTAAGAAAAAGTGAAATGTACTGTTTTATAGTATTAGTATTTCAGAAGACTTCTAAATATAAAGTTTACTCTGAATAGTTGTAATAGCTTTTGTCTTAAGCTGTCGAAAGACAGATACATATACATCGTGCAATCACCTGTACAATAATTGAAGTACCCGGTTTCTAACAGTAGTACAATATATAGTATCTGGTGGTGGGGGATAGGAGAAGTTAATATTGGTCATCCTGGGCCACAATAACCACAATTCATGCGATATGCTATCCACAATATGCGATCTTGCTGCAGAACTTGAAAATCAGTTCCTTCGATAGAAGATTGAAATTTAATAGTTAATTGAACCTATAATATTTCCGCGAATCGCTCCTTATACCAGAAATGTCTTGTTATGTGGACACAGGAAAAGTAAAAACGGAGTGTTTCTGTTATCAAAAAGTTCAGAGACTACGTACGTAGCGCGCCAACAGATGGCACTACGCAGATGCACGAGCAGTGGTCGAGGGCAGTAACATTCGTGAGTCATTGTGCCGAGTGGCGTCATTCTGTGAACATCGGGAGCTGTGCTACACGATATTTGGTGACCACGTGCAGAACACAGCTGCGATTTCGGTATGTACTGCAAACTAGAGCAGCGAAAGAACATTAAATTCTGCGTCAAACTCGACAAATAGAGAACGGAGACGAATGAAAAGTTGCGGCAGGCTTATGTCAATGAAGCAACGAGTCGTACGAGGTGTTTTGAGTGGCACTCGCGCTTTAAGAGCGGAAGAACGGCACTAGAAGACGACGAGAGGTCAGCGCGACCGTCCACGAGCATAGCCCCCGACGATGTGACAGAATTAAAGAACTGGACGAGACTTGGGTCTACGGTTACAACCCGGGGACCAAACACTCGTCGCAGTGGAAGAGCCCGGCATCTAAACGACCGAAGAAGGCTCGACAGGTCCGGGGCGCAACCAAAATCATGCTCATCGTGTTCTTCGATATTCAATAATTTGTGTACCGTGAATACGCCCCCAGGGCTAGACCGTCACCGCCCTTTTTTACTGCGATGTTCTGCGGCGTCTTGGGGAACACATTCGCCACAAACGACCGGAAATGTGACGCAGAGGCGGTTTCCTGCTCCATCACGACGATGCAGCAGCTCACAAAACGTTAGCAATACGCCAGTTTTGCTGCCGCAACAGCATGACTACCCTTCCTCACCCGTCATACTCGCCAGATTTGACACATTGCGACTTATGCCAGACGGTTCTTGACACGATTCGCAAACAGGACTTCTAGGAGCGTTCCAACAGTGGCAAAAACGCTGGCATCGGTGTATCGCTGCCAAAAAAGACAACTTTGAGGGATATCTTTGCCAGAATTAAGTAACGTAAGTACTTTGTTGTATATTGGCATAGTCTCGGAACTTTTGATTGAACCTCGTATACGAAAAGAATTGCGGAAAGGTTTCCGAAAATTCAGAATTTTCTATATTAACGCATCTGGAAGACGGCAATTTACCGTCAATATAAGAAAGGAAGGAATTGAGGAAAGGTTTCTAAAAATTCAGAACTCTCTTGGCGTACGAAATATCCCTGAAATTCGTTTTTTTCCGTCATTTCACGGAAAAAGTTTTTATCAGATATATATTCTTTGTTAGTTCAGGAATGGAATCACGGCTAAAACATGAAAGAATGTTGAAAGTTAAAATATCGACTAAACACGCTAAAACACATATGTAGCACACATACACTACATGTAATTAAGCTTTACTGATAAAACACACACCACACGAGACCTTTGGAAGCTCACAAGGTCCCCATCTTCAGATGTTAGAATCCCGAGTGAGACCAAGATATATGTATATATACACTGACGGAAAAAATCCCAACACTACGGAAAAATAGTTGTAGAGGAATGAAATGGCGGCAATACATGTGTATAGGTAACATATTTAATCGATTAAGGTTTCAAGATCACAGCTTATTGTAAGCGCGAGAAGAGCCATTTTAAATGTGAATTGCTGGTACATTAATAACCGGTGTAGCCGCCAGAATGTTGAATTCAAGCACGCAAACGTTCATGCATTGTGTCGTACAGGTGCTGGATGTGAGTTTGTAGGATGGAGTTCCCTGCCTGTTGCAATTGGTCCGTCAATACAGGGACGGTTAATGCTGGTTGGAGGGTGACGTTGGAGTTGTCGTTCAATGATGTCCTATGCGTGCTCGATTGGTGAAAGATCTGGTTATCTAGCAGGCCACGGCAACATGTCGACACTCTGTAGAGCATGTTGGGTTACAACAGCGGTATGCGGGCGAGCGTTATCCTGTTGGAAAACACCCCCTGGAATGATGTTCATGAATGGCAGCACAACAGGTTGAATCACCAGACCGACGTACAACTGTGCCGCCAGGGTGGGTGGGATAACCACGAGAGTGCTCCTGCTGTCATAGGAAATTGCTCCATAGACCATAACTCCAGGTGTAGGTGCAGTGTGTCTCGGCCGCAGACTGGTTGGTTGCAGGCGCTCACCTGGCCTCCTTCTAAAAAACACACGGCTATCACTGGCACCCAGGAAGAACCGGCTTTCATCAGAAAACACAACAGATCTCTACTCCGTCCTCCAATGAGCTCTAGCTTGACACCACTGACGTCGCAAATGGCAGTAGTTTGGAGTAGCTGGAATGCACGCTACTGGGCGTCTGGCTCGGAGCTGTCCTTCAAGTAACCGATTTGTAACAGTTCGTTGTGTCACTGTGGTGGCAACTGCAGCTCGAATTGCTGCCGCTGACGCGGTACGACGTACCACGGCCATACGCCGTAAACAGCGGTCTTCCCTCTCAGTAGTTCCAGGTGGCCGGCCGGAACCCAGTCTTCTTGAGGCAGTACCTTCCCTTGACCACCGCTGCCAACAATCATGCACAGTGGCTACATTCCTGCCAAAGCGTTCTGCAATATTGCGGAAAGAAAATTCACCTTCTCGTAGCCCTATTACACGACCTCGTTCAAACTCCGTGAGCTGTGGATAATGGCTTCTTCGTCTTATTAAAGGCATTCTTGACTAACATCAACACCCTACGTCGAATCTCAACGATAACTAACGCTCACGAACGTTACAGCGCGTATTTACAGAAAATCTGCTTTGCATGTTCCGAGGGGCGCTACTAGCGCAACACGTATGCGCCGAGCGCGAAATTTGCATAGACGTCATCTTACAGATGTACTCTCACCACCTACCAACTGTCGTTTATCTAACACAACCCCTTCTTGGTGTTGGGATTTTTTTCCGTCAGTGTATATATATATATATATATATGTATATATATATATATATATATATATATATATATATATATAACACCATTGTCAGAAACTAGCAGTATCGCAGGGATGTAAGGTCAGGTGATACGTAACATCACAGCCTCTCCTTGACAGATGTCAACCCCGCCGTCTCGTGGTGCATCCTGTTCCCACTAAAGGGGCTCTGACGACCGCCAATAGCAGTATAACTATACCATCGGGATTAGAGGAAATGCTATCCCACACTCACCAACCCGCTTGGCAAGCGTGGTGAGTTATGGCCAACCTCCTCCAAAATGACTCCACAACTTAAATCTAGCCTTCAGTCTCCGGCAGCTGGAATGTACCTGGCCAAGGTAGCGGCCAGTGCGACATGAAGGCAGAGGGTGCTAAGAATCACCGGAGGACCGGACTAGGCTGCCATCTGATGCTGACCTTGGCTACGTATAATGGACTCTCCCTATCTTCTGATTCAAGGCTTCTTGAATTGGAAGAGGAACTACAAAGCATCAAGTGGGACATCGTCGGGCTAAGTGAGGTAAAGAGAAAAGGAGAGATCTCATTGAACTGAAAAGTGGACATCTCTTCTACTATCGTGGGACAGATACTGGCAGAACTAGTGGTGTTGGATTTATAATAAACAAGAAACTGAAGGATAAAGTTGTAGAAGTAAAAAGTTCTTCTGACAGAGCTGCACGACTCGTTATCCAACTCTCGAGAAGATACCAGGCTCAGATTCATCAAACTTATGCACCCACCACAAGTCATCCTGAAAAAGAAATTGAAGAATTTTTTGAGGAAATTTGTCATCTAAATAATAAAGGTAAGCAGCACTTGAAGATAATTATGGGAGATTTCAATGCAAAAATAGGGCAACGGCAACATAATGAAACTCCAGTAGGCAAATTCGGTCACGGCAACAGAAACCAGCGTGGAAATACTCTCGTTGAGTTTGCAGAGGCAGAAGGGTTTTTCATCATGAACACCTTTTTCAAGAAAAAGCCACACAGGAAATGGACATGGAGACATCCAAGTATGACGACAAGTGAAATTGATTTTATTATGTGTAACAAAAAATTCGTCACAGAAGACTGCAGTGTGCTAAAAAAGTTTAACACAGGTAGTGACCACAGATTAGTGAGATGTAAGATGCACCTCAACACTAAACTCGAACGTGGCAAGCTCATAAGGCAAACAAAATGTATTGACATAACCAACCTTAAAAAACACCATAATACCTTCAAGTTGGAACTGAAGAACAGATTCTCTGCTTTAGAAGGCCTAACATCAGAAGAAGTGGATATTTCTGAAGTTAACAGAAAAGTAACCAAAGCTCTTATGGAAACAGCAACAAAATTAGCTGGGTCTAAGAACAAGTTGCATGTGAACAAATTATCAGGGAAAACCAAAATGTTGATGCAAAAAAGAAGAGAGATAAGGACAAATAAAGAAGATGTGACTTCCAAAGTGGAATATATAGAGCTATGCAAGACAGTAGGAAAAAGTATCACTGAAGACGTAAGGAAATTCAATTGTGAACTAGTGAGGAAAGCAATTGAAAACAACCAAAGCCTAAAGATAGCAAAGGGGACATCTCAGTAAGGAGACATCTCAGTAAGGGAAGAAAACAGATTATGGCACTGAGAAAAGAAGATGGTTCTGTAACAAGAAATAGAGGAGAAATTTTGACAAGAGTGAAAGATTTCTACTTCAAATTATATGAAAGGGATGATACAAGTACTCCAGACATCATGAAAGGTACCAGTACCAGAGTTCTTCCTGTTATCCCAGCAGAAGTTGCACATGCAATCAAGAACATGAAGCGGGTAAAAGCTCCAGGAGAAGGTGGAATTACTGTAGACATCATACAAGAAGAAAGTGGAGAAATCCAAACAGTACTCGCCCAAATTTTCACTCGATGCCTTAATAAAGGGAAGATTCCTGAGGATTGGAACAACGCTACAATGATCCTGCTACATAAAAAGGGTGACATTGAGGATCTCAGGAACTACAGACGTATTAGCTTCCTATCAGTGGTTTATAAAATCTGCACTAAAGTTCTTTCACACCGTTTGAAGGTAACACTGGACATGGCTCAACCGAGAGAACAAGCTGGATTCAGGAGTTGCTACAGCACTATAGATCATATCCACGTACTGAGAGAACTAATTGAAAGAGCGAGGGAATATGAACTTCCATTGTGCATGGCTTTTATCGATTATGAAAAAGCCTTTGATTCAGTGAAACCATCAGCAGTTACAATGGCTCTGAAATCCTGCGGTATTGAAGATGCATACATTAATATTATTAATATCATCTATGAAAATGCAAGTGCAAAGATTCGGCTGTTTGAAAATACAACACACATAAAAATTGAAAAGGGAGTGAGACAAGGTGACACCATATCTCCGAAGCTCTTCAATGCCACATTGGAAAATGTCTTTCAATCATTGAACTGGGAAAACAAAGAAATAAAGATTAATAGTGATTATCTAACTCAACTTCGTTTTGCTGATGACGTAGCTATTTTTGCAACTACCCCATCAGAGCTGCAGACTATAATACAGGAACGTGCTGACAAGAGTAAAGAAGTGGGATTAAAAATGAATTTTAAGAAGATAAAAGCGATGTACAATGCTTTTACAAGAAATGAAGATTTATCGATTGATGGAGAAAAGCTGGAGATAACAGACACGTAGATTTATCTTGGACAGCAGATGTCAAGTGAAGGTCACATTGATGAAGAAATTAATCGGCGTACAAAACTTGCCTGGAGAGCTTTTGGAATAAACAGCATAATTTTCAAGAGCAATATGCCATTATGTCTTAAAAGAAAAGTGCTTGATCAATGCATCCTTCCAGTGCTTACGTATGGTGCAGAGACGTGGAGCTTAACTAAAAGAGACATACAAAGGCTGTAGACAACTCAAAGCAACATGGAGAGGTGCATGCTTGGTGTAACCAGGAGAGATAAGAAGAGGAACTCGTGAATCCGAAAAATGACAAGAGTGGAAGACATCATGATCAGAGTTAAATCCCTGAAATGGCAATGGGCTGGACATACTGCCAGAAGGACAGACCATCGATGGACAGGCGAAATTTTAGATTGGATTCCAAGGGACAGGAAAAGACCCAGAAAAAGACCACATGGGAGATGGGTGGATGAAATTCGAAAGTATGCGGGAGTGACATGGAGGAGACTGGCACAAGACAGACCGTTGTGGAGGAAACTTTGGGGAGACCTTCGTCCAGCAGTGGATTGATAATGGTTGACAATAATGATGATGATGATGATATATAACACCGTTGTCAGAAACTAGCAGTATCGCAACGCCATCTAGGATTTACACAATACATTTAAAACAAATCATGAAAATGTTCAAATAAAGTAGTAGTCCATTATTTCGATATAACTTTAGGGACATAATCATTACAGCAACGAGATCCGAATGATGCAATGTATATGCTCTCCATAAATAATAACAGTGGGAGCTTAACTGGAGAGTTTATAATGGATACGGAAGTGATCCCGTATATGCACAGGATTGCTAATGTACTAAGAAATAATTACAACCCATATAATATTGACTTTGGCCTCACGACTAGAAATATTTATGCCTTAATCAAGAAGGATCGGGACATGGTGCCTCCACATACTATAGATACGGCGTATCATAAAGCATCATCATTGTCAACCATTATCAATCCACTGCTGGACGAAGGTCTCCCCAAGTTTCCTCCACAACGGTCTGTCTTGTGCCAGTCTCCTCCATGTCACCCCTGCACACTTTCGAATTTCATCCACCCATCTCCCATGTGGTCTTCTTCTGGGTCTTTTCCTGTCCCTTGGAATCCAATCTAAAATTTCGGCTGTCCATCGATGATCTGTCCTTCTGGCAGTATGTCCAGCCCATTGCCATTTCAGGGATTTAACTCTGATCATGATGTCTTCCACTCTTGTCATTTTTCGGATCCACGAGTTCCTCTTCTTATCTCTCCTGGTTACACCAAGTATGCACCTCTCCATGCTACTTTGAGTTGTCTGCAGCCTTTGTATGTCTCTTTTAGTTAAGGTCCACGTCTCTGCACCATACGTAAGCACTGGAAGGATGCATTGATCAAACACTTTTCTTTTAAGACATAATGGCATATTGCTCTTGAAAATTATGCTGTATCTTCCAAAAGCTCTCCAGGCAAGTTTTGTACGCCGATTAATTTCTTCATCAATGTGACCCTCACTTGATATCTGCTGTCCAAGATAAACGTACGTGTCTGTTATCTCCAGCTTTTCTCCATCAATCGATAAATCTTCATTTCTTGTAAAGGCATTGAACATCACTTTTGTCTTCTGAAAGTTCATTTTTAATCCCACTTCTTTACTCTTGTCAGCAAGTTCCTGGATCATACTCTGCAGCTCTGATGGGCTAGTTGCAAAAATGACTACGTCATCAGCAAAACGAAGGTGGGTTAGATAATCTCCATTAATCTTTATCCCCTTGTTTTCCCAGCTCAGTGACTGAAAAACACCCTCCAATGTGGCATTGAAGAGCTTCGGAGATATGGTGTCACCTTGTCTCACTCCCTTTCCAATTTTTATGTGTGCTGTATTTTCAAACAGCCTAATCTTTGCACTTGCATTTTCATAGATGTTATTAATAATATTAATGTATGCATCTTCAATACCGTATGTTTTCAGAGCCATTGTAACTGCTGATGGCTTCACCGAATCAAAGGCTTTTTCATAATCGATAAAAGCCATGCACAATGGAAGTTCATATTCCCTCGCTCTTTCAATTAGATCTCTCAGCACATGGATATGATCTATTGTGCTGTAGCCACTCCTGAATCCAGCTTGTTCTCTCGGTTGAGCCATGTCCAGTGTTACCTTCAAGCGGTGTGAAAGAACTTTAGTGAAGATTTTATAAACTACTGATAGGAGGCTGATAGGTCTGTAGTTTCCGAGATCTTCAATGTCACCTTTCTTATGTAGCAGGATCATTTTAGCGGTGTTCCAATCTTCAGGAATCTTTCCTTCATTAAGGCATCGAGTGAAAATTTGGGCGAGTACTGTTTCGATTTCTCCACTTGCTTCTTGTATGATGTCTACAGTAATTCCATCTTCTCCTGGAGCTTTTCCCCGCTTCATGTTATTGATTGCATGTGCAACATCTGCTGGAAGGACTGGAAGAACTCTGGTACTGGTATCTTTCATGATGTCTGGAGTGCATGTATCATCCCTTTCATATAATTTGGAGTAGAAATCTTTCACTCTTGTCAAAATTTCGCCTCTATTTCTTGTTACAGAACCATCTTCTTTTCTCAGTGCCATAATCTGTTTTCTTCCCTTACTGAGATGTCCCTTTGCTATCTTTAGGCTTTGGTTGTTTTCAATTGCTTTCCTCACTAGTTCACAGTTCAATTTTCTTAAGTCTTCAGTGATACTTTTTCGTACTGTCTTGCATAGCTCTATATATTCCACTTTGGAAGTCACATCTTCTTTATTTGTCCTCATCTCTCTTCTTTTTGCATCAACATTTTCGTTTTTCCTGATAATTTATTTACATGCAACTTGTTCTTAGACCCAGCTAATTTTGTTGCTGTTTCCATAAGAGCTTTGGTTACTTTTCTGTTAACTTCAGAGATGTCCACTTCTTCCGATGTTAGGCGTTCTAAAGCAGAGAACCTGTTCTTCAGTTCCAACTTGAAGGTATTATGGTGTTTTTTAAGGTTGGTTATGTCAATAGATTTTGTTTGTCTTATGAGCTTGCCACGTTCAAGTTTAGTGTTGAGGTGCATCTTACATCTCACCAATCTATGGTCACTACCTGTGTTGAACTTGTTTAGCACACTGCAGTCTTCTATGACGAATTTTTTGTTACACATAATAAAATCAATTTCACTTGTCGTCCCATTTGGATGTCTCCATGTCCATTTCCTGTGTGGCCTTTTCTTGAAGAAGGAGTTCAAGATGAAAAACCCTTCTGCCTCTGCAAACTCAACGAGAGTATTTCCACGCTGGTTTCTGTTGCTGTGATCGAATTTACCTACTGAAGTTTCATTCTGTTGCCGTTGCCCTATTTTTGCATTGAAATCTCCCATAATTATTTTCAAGTGCTGCTTACCTTTATTATTTAGATGACAAATTTCCTCATAAAATTCTTCAATTTCTTCTTCAGGATGACTTGTGGTGGGTGCATAAGTTTGAATAATCTGAGCCTGGTATCTTTTCGAGAGTTGGATAATAAGCCGTGCAGCTCTGTCAGAGGAACTTTCAACTTCTACAACTTTATCCTTCAGTTTCTTGTTTATTATAAATCCAACACCACTAGTTCTGCCAGTATCTGTCCCACGATAGTAGAAGAGATGTCCACTTTTCAGTTCGATGAGATCTTCTCCTTTTCTCCTTACCTCACTTAGCCCCACGATGTCCCACTTGATCCTTTGTAGTTCCTCTTCCAATTCAAGAAGTCTTGAATCAGAAGATAGGGAGCGTCCATTGTACGTAGCCAAGGTCAGCATCAGATGGCAGCCTAGTCCGGTCCTCCGGGGATTCTTAGCACCCTCTGCCTTCATGTCGCACTGGCTGCTGCCTTGGCCAGGTACATTCCAGCTGCCGGAGACTGAGGGCCAAGATTTAAGTTGTGGAGTCATTTTGGAGGGGTTTGGCCATAACTCACTACGCTTGCCAAGCGGGTTTATGAGTGTGGGATAGAATTTCCTCTAATCCCGATGGTATAGTTATACCGCTATTGGCGGTCGTCAGAGCCCCTTTAGTAGGAACAGGATGCACCACGAGAAGGCGGGGTTGACATTTGTCAAGGAGAGGCTGTGATGTTACGCATCACCTGACCTTACATCCCACATACAGAAATATTTATGCCTTAATCAAGAAGGATCGGGACATGGTGCCTCCACATACTATAGATACGGCGTATACACCTACCATATATCTTGGTCTCACTCGTGAATGTAACATCTAAAGATGGGGACGTTGTGATCCCCGAAAAACCTCATGTGGTGTGTGTTTTATCAGTAAAGCTTAATTACACGTAGTGCATGTATGCTACATATGTGTTTTATTGTAATTAGTGAATATTTTAACTTTATACGTTTTTAACACGAACCATCCTACATAATGAAAGAATGTTTTTTATTTTTCGTTTTGGAGTTTAAGGACAACCCTGATCATCTAAAGCAGGGGTGCCAAATAATAAATATTTTAGACTCTGCGGGCCAAGAAGCACCGATATTTATGTAGATTTTTTCTCTTGTTATTTTAAGTAGGTAGGCCAACTTAAATAACATAAAAAGAAACACGTTTTCACAAATTTATTAAAAAAATGTAACGTAATAATAATAATAAGTAGACTAAAAAAAGACTACAATTATTTGAAATATAGCTCTATTAATGAGAAGAATGGAATATATTTTTTGGGGTAACATTTCACCAAATTGGGGTTCAAAGTTCTCCCTATCATCAAAATTGATTGCCAATATTCATCTGTTAATGCCGACCTGTATTGAGATTTTACGTATTTCTTCTTTGAAAATGTCATGATGGATATGTAAGGGTATTCAAACGAGAACAAAATGTCGCAGAACAGTGATACATATGGGACTGGAAACGCTGCCGAATTATTTATATATAATAATTGCCCGACATTACAGCAGAGGCCACCGAATGCGAAGCTACAGGAGCGTCACATACGGTCGTATCTCGAAACTCCTCAACTGGACGGTTGGCCGTTCCGTTATAACTTATAGCGCGTACTTTCACATTTTAAAGACTTTGAAATTTTAAAGAATTGAAAATATATGATCCATTCTTAGAGCTCGCGGGCCATAAAAATGGAGGCGACGGGCCGGATTTGGTCCGCGGGCCGTACAAAAGGAGGCGACGGGCCGGAATTGGTCCGCGGCCCGTGGTTTGCCGAGCCCTGATCTAAAACTTATAAGGTGTTCGTTGTGTCTAATTTGCTGCCTATCTTTCTAGAGAGGGGTCAGAGCGCGTGCCTATGAACAGGCACATCATTAGTACAATATCTCATTCTGTGACCCAAGCTCCGGCCCCGTAAGAATTATTGGCAAGAGGTTAGCACTTCTGATTACTCGGACAGTTGAGAGGCAGTATAGTTTTGAACGACATTTTTAGGCAGAAATAGAGTTACTGGGGTGAATACATTCTATAAAGCTCCAGGTACTGGTAAAGTAAATTTATGCAGCATAAGTGTTATTATTTTTATTTTATGTATGAATCCATGTGTTGTAAATATTCAAACGAACTGAAAAATGTGATGAATGAGTGAAATTTAAATTGCAAACAAATTTGATTGAATAGGCAGTACTGCCTCTTCCATATCACGCAGTAATTTGCTAGGTTTGTTTTAGTAGCTCGAAAAGAATGCATGTTCGGAGAGCCCTTTGGAAAAGTTTGATCCGCTTTCAACAAAGACATTGGCATTAAGACGACATAAAGAAAAGTTCCGAGGCAAACTTAATGCCTGCGACACACGGGTATGTTGTCACAATACCATGCATTTATTCATTGTGAGATACCAAAGAAAAAGACAAAGATGGATTGCCATGCTAAATAGACAGGGAATCACTCTTATCTTAGAAGTAACTTTTTTGGAAATGTTTCTGAAATTTTGATTAGATTTTTTTATTTGCGGTAGCATTTGCCCTTAAACCAACCAATTGAATTTCTATGATGTAGAATGATATACAAATCCTTGTGGTTAAAACATACAGAGAGAGAACAAAAGCTCTCATCGCCATGAATGTGCCACAGAGAGTTTGCTTAAGATGCCGACTAAATTTTTTTGTGGTTTGTCGTGGTCATTTTATGTGAAACAATGGGATAACATAAATGAATACTTGACGTATCTCACTTTTGTTCTTAGCTCGTCTTTCAAAAGAAAACCAGAAGAAAAGTTATCATTTTGTCCGTCCATGTGGGTGGGTGTACGAATACCATATCACTGCAGCTATTAAAGTAACAGTATCTCAAGTGTATATTCCGCAGTATCTGTGCTTCTAAAAATGCGATTGGAAAAAATAATTTTTTACACAGTTTCTGGTGAAGAATATTCTGAGGTGGCGCAGTGGTCTAAGGCGCTGGCCTCTGATCATTCGTCCGTAAAGGGTCCGGGTTCGAATCCCGGTCAGGCATGGATGTTATGTTTGTCTTACGGCACTGGCTCTCTCCCTTCCCTGGAACCAGTGACCCTAAATTAGGGACGGGCGACTGTTTATAGTCCATTGAGTTGCTCACGGTGGTCGTTAAGCCTCCAATAAAAAAAGAATGTTCTGAATTGAAGTTTTTATTTTTCATAACGCAAAATGTAGCCATAAGAGGTCGCAAACGCATATTTCTATTTCTGATATCTTTGCAGCAGAATCTGAGCTACTTAAAACTCAATGGAAAATAACAATTTTTTTTGTCAGATATCGCATACAAGGTTCTCTTTTTTTGGTCAGATACCACATTTCGCTGAGCGAAATCCATGCTAATTAGATATACACCTTTCTTTCTCGATATGTCTACCTTTCACAATCCATCTAAAAAAATATCTGCGGGAGAGATGAAAATGTTTGCATGAAATTCCGCCCAAGAGGCGCCCTGTTCTAAGCACCTGGCATTAACTCGAACTACTGGTGCGTGTAGACCAATGTATGGACGCCGGCTAATACCAGGAACTGCTTGCAGAGTATGTACGCCATACAATGTTGTAACTTCCCTCAAAAGACTATGAGTTCTTCCAGGATGATAATGCTTCATGTCATCAGGATGGTTCATAGTGCAGGGATGGTTCGACGAACACACTGCTAATATGAGACACCTCGAATGGTTCCAAAATCACTTGATCTCAAACCAATTGATCAGCTGTGGTATATTGCGGAGCGCCAGGTGACTCACTTAAATACACAATCGGTGAGTAATGGTCATGTCATGGATGCCACGCCCGATCATGTCATGGATGCCACGCTCGATGTCACGCCCGATGGTGGCCATTCATTCTCCGGGCGAAAAGACGTCCCACGAAGTTTTGGGTTGGTGATCGCAATTCAGTGGACATTAAGTGGACAAGGTGGGATCTACATATATACACCAATATAATATGTTAATCACCATATCATCAGAGTATTCCTCACATAAATAACAATGACTGAAAGGAAATATATTTGCCTTCAAATAAATACGTTATATGTTTAAGCAGGAAGAAGAATAAAAGGCTTCTAAGAAGAATATTTATCAGTATTTGATGTCCATAAGATCAAAATCTTGCAGATTTATTTAGCCTTATTTGTTTAAAAACTTAGAAAGGGAATCTTATTTACATTAACTAATATTTTGTTCATATATATTTGGCACAATTTTGTTCATATGATTTACGCTTTTCATATATCTCAGCTGAAGAGTATAGATGTATCTTCCGGAATTTTGCTGCTGCATGATATAGGCAAATAAAAAGATTTTTCTCGCAAAAGACTTGCATTTTTTTATTTTCCGGAGCTAAATTGGAAACTTTAGAGTGATTCTAGAATTTTAGATACTAGATTTGCTAAATCGCTTCCGAATGAGATTGAATCATTTTTAAAAGGTAATGTTTGAAACGCACCCTCTGAGATCATCAAACCACAAATACATTCGTTATTAAGTAATATTCAAACAGTAACATTTAAAAGCGAAGATTTAAAGATATTTTTGGAATCACTTCATCCAGATCTTAAAGAAAGAAAAATAGGCAGGTACTACAAAATAGAAAGGAAACTAAATATAAAATTTTATATATACAGTACATATACTGTATGTATGTTTCTTCCAGTCTTCAAAACACATCGTAGTTGAGTAAAATATCATATATCAGGCCGATTGTGTTGTGAAACGTGAAAACAAGTTTCTCCAAAACAAACAAAAACATGCATCACTTTATCTTTCCAATCTCTGCATTTTTTATCCCTGTTTACGTGAAAAGCATCCTTCCATTATTGGAGGAAAGCTATTGATATATGAAAGGCATTCATTTCACGCTGTATGTGTTTGTGTTAGCAGATGATATTTTTTCAAGCTGTGCTTTACATTTAGCGAAGTTTTTAGAGGAAGTGTTTCTTTTTACTCTCTTCTAGACAAGAAATTTTGTCGGTGTACCAATTTATTTTTCTCTTTCATTCGCCATCTCATCAGTTTTCTCGTTTTTAGGAAAACTCTTTGCATTCCTTTTGTGCAGAAGAATGCAGAATGGCAACATTCCTGAGGGTTTCAGTAAAGGGATTTTTTTTTCAGGAAAAACTTCATTTCGCTCAGAGAATTCTTTTCTTTCTATTTCCATTTTTTCTTCTCACAAATATTTCTCCGCTTTGTTGTCGTTAAAACTGGAATTGAGCCCATGTATTGAGCATTCTGAAATATTTTTTCCCATTTGCGAAGAAGTGGATTTGAATCACAAAACTTTCGTTGAGAAATAACCCAAGTGGATTACATTTTTAGTTACACGGATGCCAGTTCCTTTAGAGGCTTAGATTCATTTAAGGACAGGAATATAAGCTTTAATGGATGAAGGATCATTTTAAGAGAAAAAATCAAGAAATTCTTCACATAATACTGCAGATTTATTGAATGTTTAATTTATACCTATAAATTATGCTCCTGTCAAAAGATCAAACCTTTTATCGCGTCTTCATCTTCTGAAGGCAAAGGTTAATAAATTCCGCAATATTAGCATTACGTATAACCAAACACATGATAGGAATGCAAAGTATGTTCGGCGCCAACCTTTAGTGATTTTCAAAATGATTTCAAAACCTATTTTTTCCACGTACAGTTTTAAAAAGGTTTTAATCATTTTAAAGATGTAATTAATTAAAGTAGCTTTTTAATTAATTACATCTGTATTCAGGAAAGTTTAAATAAAAACATGATGAAACTAACATAACAGTATTTTTAGCCAAGAAGATATACACCGAGTGATCACTAAATTATGACCACCCCTATCAAAAGTGAATGCGGCCCGTTCACCGCGTGATTTCCGAGAGGCCACGATTAGTTGACCGACGTAGCATATATTGGGTTGTCGGAAAAGTCATGACTTATTTTAGCCATGTTTTGCAAAGGTCATTTATTGATAGAAAGAACAAAGATCAATTAATGATATAATGCCCATTTTGTTCGATAACCTTTTGCCATCTTTCAGTGAGATGCAGAATGCCTCGTTCATAGAAGGACCTGTCTTTCGTGGCGAAAAACTGTAAAAGGTGCTGATTTATAGCCTCATCTGAATTGAACGTTATACCACGCAAGGACTGTTGAAGAGAGCGAAACAAGTGGAAGTATGACGGCGCAAGGTCAGGCGTGCATGCTGGGTGTGGCAACACATCCCACCCAAGCTCCAATAATTTTTGGTGGGTGGTCAAACTTGTGTCTGGTCTCGCGTTGTCGTGACGGAACACAACACCTTTACGATGAACGAACTCTGGACGTTTCTGGATGATGGATTTGTTCAAACTGTCCACTTTCCAACAGTATACATTCGAATTGATTGTTTGGTTCCGTGGTAGGAGCTCGAAAAACATGACACATTTAAAATCCCACCACACTGAGACCAGATCCTTCCGTTGATGAATGTCTGCTTTGGATGTCGTTTGAGGCAAAGCAGCAAGTCGGGACCGAGACCGTTTGCGCAGCACATTGTTGTACACAATCCACTTTTCGTCACCAGTTACCAGTCGCTTCAAAAAAGGATTGTTTTCCGCACGTTTAATGAGCATATCGCAGATGTTTATACGCGCCGTCAATTGAGCTTCTTTGAGTTTATGAGGAACCCACACATCGAGCATGCTTACGTATCCCAGCTTCTTCAGGTGATCGTGAACGCTTAAATAATGGATGTGCAATGTGTATGCAATCTCTCATGTCGTGTAACATGGGTTTGACTCGATAAACGCCTTGATTTGGTCGTCATCAACCTCGGTTGGCCTTCCGGACCAAGGAGCATCGTTGAGGTCAAAATCCCCAGCACGGAATTTTGCGAACCACCGCTGGCACTGAAGTTCTTGTAGAGCATTATCACCGTACATTTCACGCAACTTTTCACAAGCTTGACGCGCGTTCTTCCCTTTACGGAAGTAAAACAGTAAAATGTGGCAAAAATGCACAGTTTGTTCTTTCATCTTCAACTTGCTGTCAAATCTCCGCAAATCAACCAAATCGCTCACTATTCCTTTTAGACTGCAGCTAGAACTGGCACCTGTCGAATGCCATAGCGATAACAGAGCTGCGCATGCCTTTGGTACTTCCAAAACCGCCCAACCGCCATCGGGTGCCAAAATACGTCACGAGTTTTCCGACAACCCAATACTTATAATGTGTGAGTGGAGCAGTAGGTAGTAAAATTCAGAACGTGATGGGTAAACGGAAGGATTATTCGGAATTTGAGAAAGGACAGATTGTGAGAGCTCGGAGAGCGGGTGCCTCGATTTCCCAAATGGCAGAACTGGTGGGTTGTTCGCAAGCCGCCGTGTTAAAGTGTATCAGGTCTGCCGTGAAAATGGTCAATCAGCGACCCGGAGGCAAAACTACACAGGACAGCAAAAAGTTGATGTGAGAGTCGAGCATCGGGTCCGACAATTTCTATAGGCCGACAGACGCAGCACTGTTCAACAGTTCAGTACCCAATACAACAGAGATCAACCCGGAATCCATGACATGACCATTACTCACACGCTCGCACGTATGGGCTAGAGCAGCAGACGAACCCGACGACATCCTTTGAACGGCGCAAAAGACTCGCCTGGTGATCGTGAAAGTTAGATGTCGGATGAATGGACAAAAGTGTGTTGGTCTGACGAGTCGCGTGAATTACTTTGCTCCGTGGATAGTCGTGTACGTATTTGGTCCAAACAACTTCAGGCACTGGATGCATTCTGCATGGTATCCGCAGTAGTATGGTGTAGGACATCTTTACCTAGAAGGAACTTGGACTCCTGGTGCATGTGGAACAACGTATGACTGGTGCATGGGGAACAACGTATGATTGGTGCATGAGAATTGCTTGCTGACTCTCTGTACCCAGCAATCTTGCCCTTTTTCCAGAATGGCGACGGTGTCTTCAAAGATGACAATGCTGCGAGCCACAGATTCAATGTTTTTCAGGAAAGGTTTGAGGAACACAGTTCAGACTTCTAGCATTTCAACCGTCCTCCCAACTCCACCGATATCAATCCCATAGAGCACTTGTGGGACACTATGGAACCGCATATCAGGAGTCTGGATGCACCAAACACCTTCATTGCTACATTGAAGACCTCATTACACACAGCTTTGTTGGCCATAGCTCCCAACTGCTTCCGGCATCTTATTGGATTAATGCCACGTCGAATAGCTGCTGTACTGGGGCGAAAGGATGACCTACGAAGTATTAGGTAGGTGGTCATAATTTAGTGATCACTAGGTGTATGTTGAATCAATGCCACGTCGGATATCTGTTGTACTGAGAGTGAAATAATTACTGAGGAAGTATTACGTAGGTGATCATGGTTCAGATGATTCAGTGATCACTCAGTGTAAAGTGCAATGACACAAAATTTTTAATTAACTATAAGAATATTCTATTTTTCTTGTAGGAGGATTGGTCAAAGTATAGATCCAGAAGTTATAAAAGAAGGTGGTTTGCTTTCAAGAAACAAACTCTTTCTGCCTGCATACCAATTTTAAAAGGTTATTTAATTATCGCAAGCGCCTATCGAACTCAACTTTTAGAATCGACAACAAATACTCTGTCCCACAGCTGCTGATATTTTTGACAAATCTCTGTTCGAAAAACGACGAAAACGTTAAGAGTACTGTTTATTATATGCTATAGTTTTGAGAAATATTCAAACATTTCTGCATATTCAATGAAAATAAAATAACAAGAAAGATGACACCGAATTTTCGGGTGTAATAAGCACTTTTTTTGTCTCCGTTCGGAGGCAAATTAAATTTATCAAAGCTATTCGAAGTCAATGGAACCGCTGTAGAAAACAAAAGTATCTGACGGAAGAGCGAAGTTTTTCAATGGGGTTTTTAGTCCCTCAGATATTGCTGTAAACGGAATCGTGAGCTTACGCCCTTTGGTTGCAGACTATTGCGTTAAGAAAAACATGAATAATGAGAAACATTTCGCACCTGAAACGCTCTCCAACATAGAAATAATTTTTCAAATCGGACTCTTAGAAACAGAGATGCCGACAAAAATAAGATGTGACTTTACGACCCCTGGTGGGAAAACCATGCATTATTTTAGGAAGAAAGTATTCTCAAAAGATTTTTCCATATGAGCGGTATCGGTCCAAGCAAAAAAAATTTAGTCGCGTTTTCAGGAGCCCAGATTTTGCTACAAATACATCAGAAGCAGAAATTAACACTTATGCCCGCTGTTAGCCTAACCATTCTTTACCAAACATAAGAAATTTTGTGAAAAATATTTTCCATCAGGTCAGGAAGAATTTTTCAAATCGGAGTTTTAGAAGCAGAAATAACGCAGAAAACGTAATTTACCTTTGTGTCCCCTAGCGGAAAGTCTATGATTTACTTGAAAATTTGAATTTATAGGAAAAACATTTCGCATCGGAAACACTATCCAACAAAGAAGGAATTTTTTAAATCGTACTCTTAGAAGTAGAGATATTGACAAAAAAATGATGTACATATACGCCCCCTGGCGTAGAAACTATGCATTATTTCAAGAAGAAAATGTTCCTAAAAGATGTGTCGACATGAGTAGTATCGGTCAACAAACCACTTTTTTTCAATCGAGATTTTAGAAGCTCATATTTTGCTGCAAATACCTCAAAAGCGGAAATTAAGATTTACGCCCCCTGGTGGCCAAACATTTTTTTTAAAAAATTAGAAATTATGTGCAAACGATTTCCTATCAGGACCTGTATCCGGTGCAGAAAGAATATTCCAAATCGGACTCCTAGAAGTATATCGACAAAAATTTGATATATATCTACGCCCCCTAGCGGAGAAATTGTGGAATATTTTCAGGAGAAAATATTCCGAAAAGGTTGATCGATGTGATTGGCATCAGTCAACGAAAGAATTTTTTCAATTGATATTTTAGAAGCTCAGATTTTATGGCAAATACATCAGAAGCAAAAATTAACGCTTACGCCCCCTGGTGACTAAAGTATTCTTTACCAAAAATTTGAAATTATATGCAAAATATTTTCTATGAGGAGGTGTATCCGCTGAAGAAAACATTTTTTCAATCAGAGTTTTAGAAGAAGAGTTATCGGGAAAAATGTAATTTACTTTTACGCCCTTTACCGGAAAATCTATGCGGAATTTGAAAAAGTAACTATATCTAAAATACCCTTCGACATAAGTGGAATCGAAAGATAAAAAAAGTTTTTCAATCGGATGTTTAGAAGCAAATATATGGAATAAAACGTATTTTTGAATTCGACATCATCAGCATTTAAAATTGTACATCGTACAAAAGAAAAAAAAACGAAATAAAGTATCATCATTCTCATATTTCAAGATTCCCACTGCAAAAAAGAGTTTTTCAAATCGGATTAATAGTTGCAGAGGTATGGTGGGCTCAAACGGACGGACGGACAAACCGATAACATAAGCACGATTATTTTTTACAAAAGACGTGCTAACAAATTTCTAAATAACAAAAATGAAATCCAAAGCTATCTCAAAGTTAGGGATCGTAGAAACTTCCTGCCATGCAAAACAACCAACTGAATGCAATGAGGTGACTGTGTAAGTTCTATATGCTGTAGTCACCAGCCCCCTCTGAGTCTGGGGATTGAAAACTGAATCCTCTGTACGTGGCACTTTGAGCTTTAACCTAGGTATGAATCCCGAAATCGCTCGCACCAGGTTATTATATATAGTTTTGCTTGTCAGGCGCCGGTAGCAAAAATCGCACCATTAGATGGGTTCTGCTGGTTTATAGAAAAGGGGAAATGCGAGGTAGAAGGTTAGTCATAAAAACATTCCATTACAAACGTTACGGAGTGCATGAGAATGAAAGATTCAGAGGTGAAACTCCATATTGAGCATCAGCAACCCAGTGATGGAATGTGGGAACGAAAGAATATCTCACATTCACAGTAACAGAAATCCTTGGTTGGCCTAATATAATTTCAAGAGATGTCAGTCTGAAAAACTTTCACGAACGGTTTGAAGCCACACACACACACACACACACACACACACACAAGTTATGAGAAAACGTATTTCTTACCAAATTCGAATAATGCGATTTTAAAAAAAGAATAAAAAACCAGAATGCTTCAGCAGCGGCCTACCGCGTGATTGCGTGACTGGCCAATCGAACTTTGCATCATCATCATCATCATCATCATTGTCAACCATTATCAATCCACTGCTGGACGAAGGTCTCCCCAAGTTTCCTCCACAACGGTCTGTCTTGTGCCAGTCTCCTCCATGTCACTCCCGCATATTTACGAATTTCATCCACCCATCTCCCATGTGGTCTTTTTCTGGGTCTTTTCCTGTCCCTTGGAATCCAATCTAAAATTTCGGCTGTCCATCTATGGTCTGTCCTTCTGGCAGTATGTCCAGCTCATTGCCATTTCAGGGATTTAACTCTGATCATGATGTCTTCCACTCTCGTCATTGCATACAGGTATTAAAATGCGCATGTGGCCGGGAAGATATCACATATGTCATGATTAGTAATATTGGCTGTACGGCAAATATTGTGACTTTCAACGTGGCAACGTCGTCACAGGATACAATCTTAGCAACCCCTCAGCTCAGATATTTCTGCCCTGCTGCAGCTGCGCCAATCAACTGTAGGTGATGTTATTGGAAAGTGGAAACGTCTAGGGGGCAACAACAGTGCAATCGCTACCTGATAAGTCACGTAAAATGACAGAGCGGGACAGCCGAGTGCTGAAGCAGTTGGTGCGACCGAATCGTCTGCCCTCAGTTGCCACACTCACCACCAAATTGTAAAATGCTTCTAGAAGAAACGCCGGCACCAAAATGATTAATCGAGAGCTGAAAGGAATGAGCTTGATGGGTTTCTATGGTGCAGCAGCAGCATACAAGCATACGATTAGTAAACTCAACACTAATCGTCGGATGGAGTGCTGGGCGTCAGTGGACTCTGGGGCAATAGAAAGGCGTTCCGTGGAATGACAAATCACGCTTCACCATCTTTCAGTCCGAAAGGCAAGTCTACGTGTGGAGAATGGCAAGTAAAAACTACTTGCACGACTATGTTGGCGTCAGTGGACTCTGGGGCAATAGAAAGGCGTTCCGTGGAATGACAAATCACGCTTCACCATCTTTCAGTCCGAAAGGCAAGTCTACGTGTGGAGAATGGCAAGTAAAAACTACTTGCACGACTATGTTGTGCCGATTGCGAAGTTTGGTGGAAGACCTATGGGGCTGATTTTAATGATTTGGGCTGGACTTCCTAGTTCCAGTTCCCGGGGAATCTTAACACTGCTGATTTAAAAAAGATTATCGACAACTCTGTGCTCCAAATGTTATGGGAACAGTATGATGAAGGATCATTCTTTAACCAACGGAACAATACACCCAGTCCACAATACGAGGTCAGTGCAGCAATAGTTTGATGAGATGGGAATAGAACGAGTTGACTGTTCTGCACAGAGTCCCGATCTCAACCCCATGAAACACCTTTGGGATGAAGTGGAGTACTGATATCGAGCCAGACTAAACCTCGTGACTGGTTACAGACCTGAGTAATGCTCTTGTGCATCATGGAAGGCAATTCCAGCAGCAACGAAGCGAAATCTAGCCGAAAGCCTTTCAAACAGAGTAGAGGCTGTGGTAGCAGCAAAAGGTGGACCAACTTGGTATTAATTCGTTTTGCTATTACGGGGGAGGCAGGAAAAGGCAAGAGTTCAGATACCTTTGATCTGATAGCGAATTATTAGGTATGCGGTCTTTATCATTTGACTACTCAGTATATGTATACATGAGTTGGTGTAAAGTCCCCGCACTTCACATCAATAGTATTTTGATTATAATTTTCTTCCTCCATTTTGTATTTATGTAACACGTTTTTCAAAAATTTAAATAATTCAATTTTACAGATGAATATTTCAATGACAAATGCGATTGATTACTGGCTTCTAAATTACTCTCACAAGCAAATTCTACACACACCAAATACTGTTCTCCAATCTCGAAAGCTCATTGCCACCACCATTACGTTCAAAAAATGTTGTTTCGCATTCAAAGTAGGAATAAAAGTCCACTTACCGCATTCAGTTAAAAATTCAGAAATATGCTTCGAAAAAAATTAGGAAATACTAGCTTATTTTATCCAAAGTAATGCTCACATAACAAGCGTAGGAAATTGCGAAACCGCAGCTTTAACCAAAGGATAATAATCACAACTGACACTATTTGTCAAAAATATTGTATTATTAATTTAGCAGTAAATTGTATCATGGTAATTTAAAAGTATAGTATTCATTTTTAGTTGGCGTCTTTTTAAGCCTTCACATTAATGTTGAAGAAACTGAAGGAAAATACTTCGGGTGAGTAAATTAACTCACACGTTAAATTTTCACCATTAAACTTTTGTAAATAATTTGCCATATATTTATATGTTAGTATGTTCTTCAGATTATTGCATTTTCTTTCCGGAACATCAACAGACATAGCTGTTTCCTCATTCTTTTGCTGTGTGTTATTCCATCATACATCATAAGTGCTTAGTTAATGGACATCATTTGATAATTGAGGATATAGTAGCAGACATTTACTTTGCCTACAAATACAGTTCCATAGTGAGAGATACTATCCCTTAAGCTAAGTGAGGTGCTTTCGCAGCCACGTTATTTAGCAGCGATAATTTTATCTAATGACCCAGCTTCGGTATTCCTTTGAATTACATCAGTAACATTTTCATGCGAGGGTGCACTCTGCAGCGGCAAAGCGTGGATGGAAATATTTCACCTGGTTTTAATGAGGTTTGTAATAGTGCATGCATCTACCTTGCAGTTACAAACTATGACGCAATGTTTTACAAAACATTAAGGAAATCGCCTAAGTTTCATATTTAGGAATAAATAGCATTCTATCGAAATAACTCAGTTTCGGAACATTTACTTGATATAGCCAAGGCTAACCACATTTTCTTTGCCACATGAGAACAAAAAGACGGCTTAAAAATATGTGATACATATATTCACAGTATAGATATTTTTAAGCTCAAAACCGTACTATCATAAAAGTACTGACAGAAGAAACACTGTAGGTTGTGGAATTACGGCTATCCAAGGTAATGGGGCATAAATTCCATCATTAATATTTTTCGGAAACAATCTGTCTAGCTTATTATGTGCGTATGGCATGCGGAAGCACAAACAAAGTTTACAGGTACCATAAACGAATTTTGATGAAAAATATTAAAGGGGAAATCTAACGAACATTAAAAAGAGCATTAGTTTCTGCCCCACGATGAGCTACCACTGCTAAGTTCGGAAACTTTGGATGCATTTTAATTGGGAGAATTTTACATTTTTAAAGATTATTTTCAGATTAAGTTTTTTCATTTTTTTATGCATTCATTCATCATCTTTTTGCGCCTCTTTGCAGGAAAATGTTCAGCGTCGTCAGATAGAAAGCGTATGAGCAAACTATGAGAACAAAGAAACTAAAATTAGATCTGTAATGCAAAAAAAGCTGATTATTTACCAACTACCGTCATCTCTTTAGGTATACTCAGCAAAAAAAATCAAGCCACCCCTCCTACGTTTTGAACTGCTGCCGGCATGTAAACAAATCAGGTACCATTAGAAAGTATTTAAAGCAAGCTATCATGCGATGCAAAAACAAACATGCCAATTAAGCTCATTTACATACAAATTAGCACTCTGTCTCTGAACTGGTTCATAGAATGCGTACAATGTTTGAGCGGATCCGCTTCTTCATATTGAAAAACCCTTAAATATGAAATTTCGTCCAAATCGGATTGAAATAACGAAGACATTTATTTGCACACAGATATGTGGAAAGAATCTATACATTTACATATGGGAAACATACCTGGAATATTGCACCATTAGTGATGATCCCGTATTTAGAGGCACGTGCAACATGTGCAGCTGCACAGGGCGGCAAAGTTTTGGCAGCGGCAAAATAGTAATGAAATAAGAAAACTGACAAACAACTCTGTGAAAAAATCTCGAAGAGCAGCTGCCATCTACTGCAGGTAGCAGGAGCCCAAGTCACAACAGCAGATAGAGTTACAGGAGCAGAATTCACTCGGTTACAGTTAACACTGCGTTGTGATAAATCACGAAGAGCATGCTGGGTAGCAATGACAGAGTAAGGAACATACGCTGTTGGCTGGACGCTGTTTCTTAAGGGTGGCAGTCGCTGCCTGTGATTGCTCGATAACCGTGATCAAATCACAGGTGGTAAAATATATTTCATCTCTAGTGCTTTGATGCGTGCTTTGTTTACTTCTTCAGAGTGAGGCTATTTGTTCGTGTTTGATTTAAACAGTTTTTTCAAGACTCGGTCACATTTAAACATTTCCACAGTGCTCTTGTGTTTTCTGTTAAAACGGTTAAACGTATTATAGTTTGCGGTATACGATAAAATGGATGAACGATCGACGTTAAGCGGTGCCGCCCATCGTGAAAAGGCAGAAGAAAAAAGACGAGACGAAGTAATAGGAAGTAATAAATTCATTTGCGAACGCCAAGGCTAGGAGAAAACCACTTCTATAACAGAGGTAAGGCTCCATGAATGAAAATTATTTTTACAATGACCATTTTTAGGTGTTTCAATGTATCTTTTCTTCAGATGTTTTATTAATCGCATTGCACTATGGATGTCAAAATAATTGTTGTACAGGAATATTTTTCCGCAGAATATTTTTATAAACTTATAAATTTCTCAGTTTTTATGGTGTATTCAATTATGTCTTAAAGCGCAATTTTATTACTTTTATACTAGGATTTAAAATATTCCTTTTCCATCGCATAGCACTTTCTATAAAAAAATGTTTTGCGCATAATTTAATTTTTTCGTAACTCACAGTTCTCTCGCCCAATGGTTTCTCCAATTGCAGACATCCACATCCAAAGATTTTCTCCAATTGCAGACATCCCTTGGAAAACTCCTTTCTTGAATGATATTTTGTGCTTATTTTTTTTTCAAGTACCGCTCAACATTGCCCCTCGAGCGTGGGCGCTCAATTTTTTCAAGTTTTTCTCCATAGTTTTACTTTTACTAGATCGATTTTTTTTATTGTGGATTTATCGACCATCGTGAGCGACTCAATGGGGTATAAAGCAGTCGCCCGTCCCTAATTTAGGGCAACTGACTCCAGGGAAGAGAAAGAGCCAGAGCAGAGCCCATTTAAGAGGGGGGCTTGGGGGCGGCAGCCCCGGGCCCCGCGTTTTCAAGGAGTCCCAGAATTATGCAGGATGCCTAAAGAATTCACATAGTTCTACAGGTTTTTATATCTTTTTGCGGATAGCACAGCAAAAACGGATAGCACAGTCTTGTGGAAAAAAAAAAATTATATTTCTTTCCGATTTTTAGGAGGAATCCGAAAAAATATAGTCGCCCCCAGTCCATCTTCGAATCTTTCGAAAGTATTACACAAGTTCTTTTGTGCACATCTGTAATTAAGGGAAATGTTCATACATTAAGAATTCCTCTGAATTATGATATTGGGATCATATTATTTTGTTTACTACTTTGATATAATTTCAACAAGCTGAACCCAACCCTGGGGGCGGGGGTGGGGGTTCTTGCTAGCACTGATTTGTCTATGAATCATGGGATACACACTTCCATATAAAGGGAATATTTTTATGGCTTCCTCATCATATTTTGGGAATATTTTCTCCTAGGTAATTTTATTCATCGGCCCATAGTGAAATCCTAGATGTGCCACTAATACTAGGCCCCCAAAATATTGCCAAGCTCCGGGCCCCCTGACGCCTTAAATGTGCTCTGAGCCAGAGCCGTAAGACAGACACAACATCCATGCCTCACCGGGATTCGAACTCGGACTAACTCGCACGAACAATCAGAATCCATTGCTCATACTGCTGTGCCACCGGGCCGACGTAAATTGATTTGCACAAATTCCTTTTTCTTCGGGTGTTTTCCGCTATGAGATACATTTTGTGTAGGATATGCGATTTTTCATAACACGCATTTTTGCCGATTGCGCCACAAGCAGCTACATCTCTTTGTGGATGCTGTTAAAACCCGTTAACATTTTTTCGTTGTTACTAGTTCCATTCGTTATGAAGATCACTGCTTACATTACGTGTTTCAAACAGTGCGCATTTTTCATTTAGAAGATGTATTTTATTTTTGCTGAGTCATTTCTTTTTCTGAAATTCTACTTTGAAAAATTATTTTCGGGCCGGAAAGTAATCAAAAGACGTGCTCATTACACCTAAAAATTCGGTGTCATCTTTCTTGTTGTTTCCTACCTATACGTTTTGTCGAGACACTGAGTGCACGTGTATCCAGCCATACTGTTTTGCAAAAGAAAATGTAAGCCAAATCATGAATTATGTTATTTTTCTGATGAAATCAGGTTCCAGAAGATCGGCAAAAAATTATAAAATGTAAGCAGAGAAATGTTAATGCAAATCAAAACTCGCAATGTAGGCTTGCAAACAAACATGGTAAATGAACAAAATTGGAGGATAAGGCTTTGTTGAACCAACCATTAAAAAGACTAATAAGCAGTCATTGATGATGGCAATAAAGTGTTTTTTTTTCATGGGAGGGATTATATATTGTAGCATTACTGGCGTGGACAGTTACAATAAGCTCAATTTATTTCTCAATCTGTTGATGCTGTAGTAACATTACGTTGCTCTCGTCAAGGACGTCTCCAGGTGACGATGCCAAGCAGAACATCGGTGTATTAAATGCTACCTCCTTTAATGTACACCTCTGAATAAGAGACGCTACCAGTAAAAGGACATTTCTCCTAGTGTAAATGGTACCTCCTTTACTGGACACCTCCGAATAAGAGACGCTACTACTAAAAGGACAATTATCCTAGTTTCAGTCCTTTTGTATAGAGATCCTAATGTACTTCCCTCCGAATAAGGGACACTCTATTTTAGGGACAGTTATCGAAACCAAAAATGTCTTTGAAAAGAAATTATTCCACTCAAAAATAATAAAATACCTAGTCATAACAACCTTTAGCAGCAAGCACTGCCTGAAGGTCAAGTGCTGTGTTCTTGTTGTTGAAGCAATAAGTGGTGGAAAAGCAAGAAAGCATTTTTCATTCATGTTGCCGATGGCGTGGGTATTCTATTGCATTTTTCCATACTTCAATTCGATCTTTCTTGGAATCAAATAAGGACTTTAAAATGTCGTCTTCTGAGAGCTCAATCAATTCTGTCTATAGTTCTTTAGGAGCCATAGAACGAAATCACAAGCATAGCAGATGTCAAAATAGCCCTTATGACTTACTAATGTTTTAATTGTGGCCGTTAGTAGGGGAACATTATTTCGTTCAATCTTCTTTTACTCTTTGGTATTTTAAATATGGACATTTTAAGATTAAAGTATAAATGATAAAAGACGAACAAAAACATTTTAATAAAAATACAAATTTGTAAAAGGATTTGTTCTGTAAATTTTGGATTCAATCAAAAGGCCGCACTTAATGGTCTAAAAGGCCCAAGTTTCTCACCCTTCGATTAGAGAATTTTGTGTACTTGCAAAGACAGTAGCAGTAATGCTGCGATTGAAGAGTATATTTCGATATATGAGCAGCCGTGTACTGACGATACTAATGAAGACATCAGAGTTTTTTATTCCTGTAGCTTATAATGAAATCAGAAAAGTGCTTGGAGGATACGGAAAGTGAAGATGAGAAAACCTGTGATATTAAAAACTTCGAGGAAGCCTTAAAATACGACGGACAGTTGCACAAGTTATTCTTAAATGTCAGTGAGAGGGAAGTACTCAATTTAATTAGTAAGCTTAGCATTCATGTGGAGAAAAATGCCTGTAAATTGAAAGCTTCAAACCAAACCCTTTTTGTCGGATTATTTCAAATAAACACGTACTGCACATAATTTCTACTGTTTCATATACAGGATGTACTTTTATGCATGTATTGTATTTTTGTTTTGCACATATGTGTTTCATAATTTTTTCGTATTTAAGATTTACTGTTATTTACATGTAATATTTACATTCCTTATTAAATTAAAAAGTCTATTACGTATTTATTTAATACGTATTTCGTTAGGAACCTCACAATAAGGGACAAAGCATCCGGCCCCGTGGGTGTCCTTTATTTAGAGGTACCACTGAATTTTCAAATCACAAATGCAACATTTCGAGGATACAAATATCAAACATAACTGATAATAGATATAAAACTATATGCTGCTTAACATTGGTCGAGTGTCTCGAAAATCAGCCGAAAGGTTTAAATTCTGGCCTAGACCAGCCACAATATGAAAAAGAATAGTCACATATCTGGGCCGACCAAATGTACATGTTCTAATATAGACTTTTTGACAAAAGAAAAAAGCGAAATGGCAAAAAAACGAACACCCCGAGAAAGTCGTTCGATTCTGATGAAACTCTGCGTGCAGGTACCTCGGGGCCAAATATGCAAATGATTGAAAATAACGACCAATGGCTAAATACTGTTCGCCACTGCGCATAGGAACCACGCGTCCACGTGGTATATCAAGGGATAAGCTCCCACGCAGGAACAATTGCGACAGTGGATTGTGGTTGCATTAACCTCCACGAACTGTGCGGATGCCTCGACATCCGATCCGTGCACAATACGAGCAGTTAGGAGAGTTAGAGTGGAGGTATAGTTGGGCTGAGAGAAGCCGGTTCGCCAAGTCGACGTGTAGCCAGGCATTTGGATCGGTGCGAAGCGGTCACACGATGTTGGCGCCAATGGGCCGAGGAAGGCTCAACCCAGCGGCACGCGTGCAGTGGACGGCCGAGGGCAACGACAGAATGCGAGGATCGAGCGATTGGGAGAGCGGCGCGAACAGAAGCGAATTCGCCACTCTCAGTCATCCGTGGTCATGATGTGTCGTCTGCAGGTACGGAAATGGTCGTCTGCACCGTTGCCAGATGGACTACATTCAAGGAGGCTACTCCGCCGCGTACCACTGACCGGTGAGTATTGCTGGCACTGGTTGCAGTCGTGTCGAGCCTGATCAACGTAGGATAGTGTCCAGTGGTGTCCTATTGTCTTCTGTGATGAGTCACGCTTTGCACTTGGTGCTAATGACCTGCTCATACGTGTCTGGAAACGAGCCGACTAGTTCACGGATCCCGCCTTTACCGTGTAACGGTACAAAACTCGCACACGGGAAGTGACTGTCTGTGGAACCATTTCCTCCGATAGCCTGACACCCTTGGTAGTCCTCGGTACCACTCTCACGGCTCAACGGTACGTCGACGACATTTTACGACCTGTTGTGTAGCCACTCCTGTCGCAGCATCATCGAGCGATTTTGTAACAGGATATTTCCCGGCCACACATGGCACGGCTCTCCCATGCCTAATTCCGTAATGTCAACACCTTCCATGTGTTGGCTTGGTTAATTTTAAGTATTGTGGTGATTTTTTTTTTTTTTTTTTGATTGGAGGTTTAACGACCACCGTGAGCAACTCAATGGGCTATAAGCAGTCGCCCGTCCCTAATTTAGGGCCACTGGTTCCAGGGAAGGGAGAGAGCCAGTGCCGTAAGACAAACACAACATCCATGCCTCACCGGGATTCGAACCCGGACCCCTCACGGACGAATGATCAGAGGCCAGCGCCTTAGACCACTGCGCCACCGGGGCGGCAAGTATTGTGGTGGACGCCAACTTATCAGAAGAATCGTTGTTGTTTGCAGGTTCCTGCCGGTAGAGCAGTGAAATCAAACAAACCAGTAGTTAAACAAATTGAATGTAATGACAGATGATTTCTTCCGCATGTATCTTTATTCTTCAGTTTAGGGAGAGGGGCAAGGGCGCCCATATGTCGCCCATATGCCCCCCTCAGCCGTTGGTACAGAAAAAAATTTAATAAATTTAAAACACTAAAATAGACGAAACCTTTTTTTAAAGCAATTTAAAAAACAATAAGATATTAATGATTGATTGTATCAATTATGTTTGTTGCATTTTATTATCTTGTACATTTACTAAAATGTTTGACAGCCTTGAAGGAGGTAGGGATTTTTCTAAGCCCCCTCCCCCTAAAAGTACTCAAATGGGTGCCACCGGAGAGGGGCAAGGGAAAATACTAGTTAGTCGGAATAAATTTTTATAGATTCTCGGGTGACTTCCTCTATGTAATTCCCGCCAAACCTTCCTTCTATTTTATCCAGTGCTTCTCTCTGTTTTGTGTCCGAGAAGAAAGTACCTCGTCCTTCTCACCTCAAATCACCAACAAGATCCCTCGTTTAAGACCCCTATCCGGTCTCATTCTCTTTCTTTTGCTATCTGTCTCCCAGGAAGATGCTCTTTCGTAAGAAGTTGACTGTTAATTGCTTACTCGGATTGTCCCTAGCGGGTTCTCTCTGAGGGAGAGTGTTGTCCGACAACGGGGGGAAAGGGGATGTCTTTTTGTTCGTGGGAGGTCCCAAGGTCAACAAGAGAATGACTTTCTCCGAAATGAATCTGTGTTAAGCTCCTTTTTAAATGAGGGTGAATTTCTCTAGCTGTCTTTCGCACACAAAACAACAAAGGTTACAATTTGATTAAAGTTTAAATATTTCCATATAACATCTTTCCTTCGAACGAGTATGATGTGTCCTCTTGCGACGCAGCATAATTTTTTTGGGGGAGGGGAGAGCTAATTCCTTCGCTGGAAGAGTACGGGGTGATTACCTGATATTTTGAAGGAGGGGTGAATTCATATTTAGAAGGAGAGGTTTTACCTGCATGCTAAGGTATCACATATAATGGGGCTTCAAGCATGCAAACTTGGAATACATATTTCGCGACAATAATAAGTTTGCAGATTTTTTTTTATATTTTTAACATGATGCGACTTTAGGTTTTGCAGACTAAAGTACACCGTATAATAAAATTATGTAAAATATTAAGCTAGGTTATATAATACATAGTGCGATAAAAATGTTTAGAGACTAGGTACGTAGTGCACAAACAGATGGCACTACGCTGATGCGCGAGCAGCGTAGTGCCGTCTGTTGGCACACTACGTCGGTTTTTAACATGCACCGCATTGCTGCAAAGTTTGGGCGAAAGATTCTGAACCCCGAACAGAAGGCGCTCCGTGTCGAACTCTGTCAAGATCTTCGTCAGCAGGTGGTGAATGAACCAACGTTCCTCTCGCGGGTCATCGCTGGGGACGAGATTTGGGTCTACGGTTACGACCCGGAGACCAAACAGCTGCCGTCGCAGTGGAAGAGCCCGGCAGCTCCACGGCCGAAGATGGGCCGACAGGTCCGAGCGCAACCGAAAGCATACTCATCGTGTGCTTCGACATTCGTGGGTTTGTGCCCCGTGAATTCGTCTCCCGGGGCCAACCCGTCACCGCCCTTTTTTACTGCGATGTTCTGATGCGTCTTAAGGAGGTCATGCGCCGCAAATGACCTGAAATGTGGCGCAGGGGCATTAGCAACACATCAGTTTAGCTGCCGCAACAGCATGGCTACCCTTCCTCACCCGCCTTACTCGCCGGATTTGGCGCCCTGCGACTTCTTTCTGTTCCCGATGATGAAGCTGAAGCTCAAGGGTCGCCGTTTTGAAACCATGGACGAGATCCAGCACGACTCTCAGACGGTGCTTGACACAATTCGCGAACAGGACTTCCAGAGAGCGTTAAAACCGTGGCAAAAACGCGGGCAGCTGTGTATCGCTGCCCAAGGAGACTACTTTGAGAGAGATCATAGACAGACTTAAATAACGTAAGTACTTTGCTGTATATCGGCCAATCTCGGAACTTTTTGATCGGACCTCGTACAGTAGTACATATGCAAACTTATATTACTCGATGAATAGGAGGCAATAGATTTATACATGAACTTTTCTCGCTGCATTTCGTTTCATACGTGCATATTATTTTCGCATTTCGCTGAAATGCTGACATTATAAACAATTCGCTGTATTACTACACATCTTACCTTTCATTACCACTCTGCATTCTTTGATTCTTTACAATTCATACATTACGCTGCATTTTTTCTTCTAAAAAAGACATATTATTTTCGCATGTCGCTGAAATCCTAACATTATAAACATTTCGTAACTCACAGAGCATTAGCAACACGCCCTTGAGGTTCAGCTTCATCATCGGGAACAGAAATATCATTACATTATATGTGCCTCGATGCGATTGCAATAACGTTTTACTCCTATTATATCTCCAAGTAAAGTAGAAATTCCTATACCTAAGCTATTAAGTTACATAATTTTTTAAAGAAAAGATGTTAAGCCATATACTTTCCTTTTTACGGTTGCATTTTGAAATTTGAAGCAATTGATAGGATTAACTTATTAGGTTATGAATTTAAAGAATGTGCGATTTTTTCTTGGTTATGTAAAACAAACAAATGCGAATGTTCACATATGGAGTGAGGTAGAAGTTCTTAGTGTATTGATAGAATACACAAATTTGAGTATTTGAAAAATGCTAAGAGTGAGTTATCACGTTCCGTGCAAAATGCACACATATGTACAGTTTGCTCTACATAATGCTTTTGTGTTTAAATTCACACTAAAATGTATAACGAAGTAAATTTCTCCGTCATTTTTGTCCACGCCGGGGCTCGAACCCGGATCCCCTCATTCCGAAATAAGTCACTTTACCAATTGAGCTACGCGGACGTTCTTTTTGACTGCTATCTGCCATTATGTCGTGTGTGTCCTGCTGGCAGGTACGTCACATTTCCCCTCCCCCCCGAGGGCCGGGGGCATAGCCCACGGGTCAGCCGTGACCATTAATCGTCGCAGGCAGCCATCCGCTGTAGAATGTGCACATGAGAACTCCCAGTCAATCTGGTGTGTGGAATGCAACGTCACACACATATATTTTTCGAAGCGCTCGAGAAGGGATTCTCTGATTTTTCCTATCTCGCGGTGTGGAAATAACATCACACCATTGCGAGATTTTGAACGGTCGGGTCATCCGGAAAGTTCGGGCGTCATTATAACGAAGTAAATTTCGCCGTCATTTTTGTCCACGCCGGGGCTCGAACCCGGATCTCCTCATTCCGAAATAAGTGACTCTACGAATTGAGCTACGCGGACGTTCGTTCTGACTGCTATCTGCCTTTACGTCGTGTGCGTCCTGCTGGCAGGTACGTCACAAATGATGAAGCATGATAAATAAAAATGAAAGTTTGTATGTGTTGATGCAATTGTAGCACAAAATGTAAATGTTTATTTTGAGAGTTTAGAATGATTGCACACATACTGTGGGATGCACAATGGAGTATATGGCAGTGATTTGTCATAATTTTTTACCTCTTTAACGGTAGTCTACTTTGTCATTCATGAATTACACTTTTCTCTTGGACATTTTATCACTTATAAAAATTTAGGATTTCCTAATTGATGGCTACATGAAATTAACCGCCATTTAACAACACAAACTAAGCAAAAGCAGCATCATTCTTCCCAATGCAATGCTGACTTGGAGAGTGAAAAGAGCAAGGGACACGTCGCTATCAGAAATCAATATCAGAAATGTATGTTTTGCTAGAAATGTAAGTTTTATTAAAAATCTGTCAAAAATGTATGTTTTGCTTTGCGTTCCCTTAATCACTTGACTAACAAAGGTTGCTCTTGCGAGTTGTCACGGCTGCTCATAAGCCTTTCACCTTCACTCGGAATGCTACTCGTCGTTTAGCATGGTGTAAAGAACGTTTATCGTGGACCGTAGATCAATGGAAACGGGTCCAATGTACTGATGAATCCAGATACACGATCCATCAGTCCGATAGCCGTGTGTGGGTATGGCGGCAGCCGGTGGAACGCTATTTACCACAGTGTACTGTTCCTACGGTCAAGTTTGCAGCTGGCAGTGTACTCGTGTGTGGGTGTTTCTCGTGGTATGGTCTCGGCCCATTGGTTATTGTGGACAAACCTGTTAACGAGCACGTCTACCTCGATATTCTGGACAATTACGCCCTACCAACACTGTGACAATACTATGGAACCGAGCCTTGTTGGTACCAGCAGAATAATGCACTGAGCCATAAAGCAAGGTTTCAAAATCGCTTTATTCTAATTTATCATAAGAAAACATAAGAGGGAGACGTACAGTATTGGGCATCTCACTGGGAAATAATACAAAACTGTTAAAAACATGATGGTATATACACTGCAATGACAATGGGGATGAATAACAAATGCTGCAAGCAAAGCTTATTGAATAAAAAATTGCAGAAGTGACAAAGAGAAACACATCGTGTCACATGACATTGGCTGGGCATGATTTACAGGATAACACAGGCGAAACAATAGTACACAATTAGAAAAAGAACAGCACAAACACCGCCGTGAAGGTAAAACATTACATACATGAGATAAAAACACAGCGTGCACAATTGTGCAAGTTATTTAACGAGGGCACCAAAGCAACATAATACAGGCGGGGTGAAAGTAAGTAATGTACACGAGTAAGCATGAAAAAACACTGAGATGGCATTAGCATTCACAATTCAACGGTAGTGTGGATTGCACGAGTCGTAGAGTGGAGGAGGGCCACCAGGGTGCCACGGAACTCAGCAAAGGAGGTGTAGAATGTCCTAGGGTTCTGATAGGTGTAGCAGTCCAGAATCAATCGCAAACCATGGAGCGGCCGGCGCCCAGGTAGCATAGAAGGTGGCTTCTCGACGACTGGAAGAAGCCGACTGGTACTCCAGGCGGAGTCGAGAAAGCAATCGATCTTGAAAATGGCACAAAAGTGCTGCGCTGGCCTGGTGTAAAGAGACCGGCAAGGAAATGCTGCGGAGTTGTTGAAGGTATACGTAAATAACGTGTTTAACCAGCACGAAAAGATAGGCACATACTGAAGGAAGAGTTGTAGGTGGATGAGCCCGCAGAAGAAGATGTCTGTAGGCAGTGAACGGAAGATCTTGAGAACAAGAGCGACTGGCAATCCGGAAAGCCTGGTGGAGGAGAGGCATCAGGATGGGACAGTAAAGGTAGACGTGAGAAACGTCTGCCTCCTGTGCGCAGAAGGAGCAGAGAGGGGAGGAGAGAAGAGACATGCGAAAGAGAAAATACGGAACAGGGAGGCGATTATGCAAAAAGAGCCAGTGGGTATTAATTTCAAGAGGGGCAGATAAGGGTGAGCGGGCAGCTGCCCAGACAAGAGGAAGAGAAGCAGGGGGAACCTCCAGAATAGAAAGCGGTGAAGGGGTGGCAAGGTGCACTAGAAAACGATAAAGAGATTTAGAGGAGAGAGAGGAGAGAGGAAGAACCGAGTTTGTGAGTCGGAGGAAAAACGGCAGCGGAAGAGGGGCAGAAAAGACAGAGACGAGACCGGTTGGGGAGACAAGATCAGGGAAAAGCGAAAGAAGTGCAGTTAGCAGAGAGTCATAGACCAAATGGGCGGATGGGGACGAGAGAATAGCAGGGGGGAGGCCAGAGAGAGGGCGCCAGGATAGATCCGAGTTAGTGAGGTCTTGTACAGTTACTACACCTGCTCGGAGCCAAGAGGGGAATGAAAAACAGGGGAGATGGGGGGATGAACAAGGGAGTTGAAGAAGAGGGGTTCAGAAAGAAGCTCTAGAGTTGAAGAGGGAGGGGAGCGAATGAGGGGGAGAGAGCGAAGGTGAATGAGGGCTTCAGAATGTGCAGGTGGGAGTTTGGAGGGGGGAAAGGACAGCAATCCATGAGAACTAAAGAAAGAAAGGAAAAATGTGGGTTACGCAAGGAGGCAAGAACGTCACGTACCTGAACTGCGGAAGCCACTGGAGCCGTGAAAAGGTGAATGAAGTTGATCACTCGGCTTGCTTTGTAGCACAGCGGGACATCAGGTAGGCCAGCACCACCATAGGAGGGAGGAGCACAGAGCTTGTGGACGTTAATCCAGTGATGACCCGCCCACATTACTCGAGTAAGGCAGCGTGTAACCTCCTGGAGACAGAAAAGCGGGGTCGTAGATGCAATCCAAGAATGCTTGCAGATGGACAGAAGGTATGTCCTGGTGAGATTTGCACGCTGGTAGTAGGACGTACAGAACTGCGCACGACACCAGAATGCAGCTGTGCGGAGGAGGCGACAATGGAGTTCCGAGCGAGTTGCACTGGATGTAGCTTGTGGTGCGCCTAAGTGCACACCCAGGAAGCGTTGGGTAGTGGATGACCATGTGGCCCCCCATGGAGCATCCAAGCGATTGGACCACGGCCCGCACCACAATCCAGTGCTCTTAGACGTATTCAGTTCAGCTGCAGAACATGAAGCATATGCGGAGAACAAACGACGAAGCAGTTGGAACTGTGAGTCGCTACGAATGCAGACGATGATGTCATCTGCATAAGCAGAGTAAATGACTGAGTGATGCCGTGAGCTGGCAACTGGTGGTGGAAGTTGTGCTAGAAGAGATGTTTGCAGAGAGCGTAGAAAAGGCTCGACGGCAATCGCAAACAGTTGACCAGAAAGCGGGCAGCCCTGACGAACTCCCCGCTTGAAGGGAACATGTGCTGTGAGAAAAGATGCCGTCTTGACATGGAAAACGGCATCCCGATAGATTGAGAGAAGAACGGAGACAAATTGTGGAGGAAAGCCAAAGTGTAGCAGGGTTTGTGTTAAATAGGCGTGTGAGATATTATCGAAAGCGGAACGGAGGTCTAAGGAAAGGAGAGCAAGAGGTTCAGAATGAGTCTTGGCAAGATGAATGAGATCGCGAAGAAGTTGAACATTGGAGGAAAGTGAACGGCCAGGAACAGTATAGGTTTGAGAGTCAGCAAGGATGTGAGGGAGGATAGAGTTTAGTCGACGGGAAAGAAGCTTAGTATAGAGTTTATAATCTTGATTGAGAAGAGAAATGGGGCGCCAATTTCCCAAGTCAAGAGGGTCACCCTTCTTGGGAAATAGGACCACATGTGCGTCCGTGAAACTCCTCGGGAGGGGGGAGCAGTTAAATGCAGCAGAAAAAGCGGAGAGGAGAAAAGGCAACAAAAGAGGCAAGAACGCACGGTAAAAAGGAAAAGAGAGGCCGTCCGGACCCGGAGCGGCATGGGGGTTAAGGGAAGAGAAGGTGTCGGACACCTCCGTGGATGTGGGTGCAAGAGACAGGGTGGGAGCAAGATGAGACGGAACTTGAGGTAGGTTATTGAGAAGATGGGGGAGAGCAGAGGGAGAAGGGGAGGAGTTTCACTGAACTTGGTGGTATAGAACTGACGAACGTGAGAGCAAATCGCTGCCGAATCGGATGTGATTTCGCCAGAGGAGGCGAAGATGACGAAGCGAGGTAGAAGACTTACGTGCAGATTCCATTGATGTTAGAAAATCATAGGTGCATTCCTCCGGATTGAGATGTTTAATGCGCAGACGTAAAAGTGCTTGCTGCGCAAGAGGTTTCAGCAAAGCCTGGAGCTCCGCCTGATATGCTGGAAAAAGCGGATCTGATAACCCAATCAGTGTGAGCATCTGCCTGGCGTGATCGAGGCGCATCTGACTAGAAGTCTTCATGGTGAAGGAAAGTTGCTTGATATGTAAGAGGAGCTGATGCTTGACACGAAGCCAATACGTCAAGGTACAGGGTGCGGAATGCAACCCTGCGCGACGAGCAGCGAGAAAAGAACGGACAGAGGCACAAAATTCAGGATCAGTGAGGAGATTGGAGTCAAATGTCCACGGACGAACAGTCCGAGGGAGTGACGCCGCAACAAACACTGTGAGGGTGACCGTGCAGTGGTCTGAGGAAGCAGTAGGTTGATGTTGCAACTCGGTAATAGACGCAAGAAGCGGTGTGGAAACGTAAACCCGATCCAAGCGTGCAGTTGATGGAAGCTGACTCCCAGACGAGCGCCACGTGTGTGAGGTCTCTTGTGGATGAAGGCGCCTATAAGCATCGGTGAAGGAGAAATCAGCAACAAGGTCATGGAGTAGTGCGACGAGATCCGTCCGACGCTCTCGTGACGAAGGAGAGCGATCCAGAGCCGGGTCAAGGGTGCAATTGAAGTCTCCACCCAAGAGCACACGATCCGAAGGTGAGACTTTCGAGAGAGCTTTACGGAGTTTGGTGAACAAGATGGATAAATGAATAGAGGTGCATGGAATATACACATTAAAGATGTGAAATCGAGCTCCGCCAACTGTGAAGGAGACTTGCTGGAGTAAATCTCGGCATAAGTTCTGCACTGAGAGTGCAGTGAGGGTGGATCGGAAATGTTGATGTATTCCGATAGCAAGTCCACCATGAGATGAGTAGCGGAAAGCATGATGGAACACATAATCGCTAGCACGCCAGCGAGTAAACAGAGTGGAGGAATGGCAGTTTGTTTCTTGTAGTAGTAACAGATCGGCCCCGAGGGGCGAGAGGTCTTCCATAACAAGAGCATTCGCTAGGGGGCTAGCGAACCCTCTGCAATTAAGGGTCGTGACCTTGAATGGACTGGTCAGTCGTTGGTTGGAGGAGTCGCGGAGCAACTTTCAGGAGTTGTTGTAATCGGTTTACGCAGCCAAGGGTCCATGAGTGGTGCAGGGGGTCATGAACAAACCCACGAAGGTACTTAGCAATGCATCCGGCTTGCAGGAGCAGCGCGGGAAGAATGTCTTCGCGCTCTCGGAGGTAGTCATACGTCGACTCCAGGTTCGTGGCGTGGGTGCAAAACTGATAGTAATCTCCAAGATTGAGAGGTTCTGAAGGAGCACCACATTTGGAGAGAACACTTGAAAAGACCTCAAACGAAGGTGGAGACCCATCATCATCAGTGTCCCTTTCAATTTCTGTTGGCGCAGGAGAGGGAGAGATATCTCCTAAAGATTTGGTAGTACGGAACGGTTGCCCATCCGCAGAGGAAGATTTCTTCTTCTTCCTCTTACGTCGGGTACCTGTACGAGTGCCAGAAATTCGTTTTCCAGGGAGCGACGATGCTCGGGAAGCTGACGCAGAGTCAGAGGAGTTATCGGCACCGCCGTCACACTCGGAGACACCAACAGTGAAGACTGGTGGGAAACCAGCGGCGAAGTCTCCCGATGTTGCCACGGGATGAGGAGTAATAGGTGAGGTGAGCACTGGAAATTGAAGGTGGGAGGTGAGATCAGCATCAAAAGACGCTCGTGGACGAGAGGCTGTAGATATACTTTTTGTGTAACTCGGCCCTGGGGCAGTTGGCACATTTGAAGACGGTGCAGGTCGAGAGCGAGATGTAGCAGGAGGCTGCTTAGAGGCGGTAGGCACTGTAGAAGCCGTGGGAGCTGGATACTGGTTGTTGGGGCATCGAGCACGCTGATGCCCAAGTTCTTTGCAATTAGCACAGTGTTCTGATGTTAGCATGTCAATTCTGTAGGAGAGCTGCCCACATCGGACGTTTAGGATCCGTGGGAACTTACGGAGATGCTCCTCTGATGGAAAGATGAGTCGAACACTCCGGCGAAAACTACGAACATTCTTATTTGCAGGATCCTTGGGCGCAGCTGAATGTGTGATAACAGGACCAACAATCTTACCACACTTACTAAGTGCAGTACATATCATCGCATCCGAGATTTCGGGGGGCACCGGATGCAAGGAGACCTGAACAGGGCGCCTGGAAATCGGTTCAGCTTCCAGGTGGTGGTCTCCCAGGTCAAGACCAAAGTTTAGAAGCGTGTCTGCATGTTCTTTGGATGTGAAATAAACAATCACCGTCCGCGGCCGGCGGGTGAGGTGAGTAATGGCTCCGGCTGGAAGAAAAGCAAGGAGCGTATCACAATAGACTTTCAGCGGTGTATTCTGAAGAGCATCTAGGCACACTCCCAACTCGCGGGTGGAGTGAAGTTCCTGCGCAGCGGGTGAGAAGTGCGGAACGTCCAATTGAAGTGAGTCACCATGTATCTGGACATGGGCATCTGCAAGGGGAAGGCGAGTCGATTGCGTCGGTAGGGACGCACCTGAGGTAACGCTAGAATAAGAGCGGGAAGGCAATCCTCCATTGGAAGGCAGAGGTGCAGCGCTGGATGAAGGAGCTGACACAACGCTGGGAAGGCTACCGAGGGCAGAGAAGCAACGCCCTCAGAGATATCCATTACGTCATCGGTAGCATCAGGAACGAACGTCATAGCCTCACCACCAGGAGGGGTGGTGGAGTCAGAGAGTTGAAGCGTAGAAGAAGAAGAGCAATAGGCATCAGGAGGAGGACGATATTCCCTATCATCAAGGACGGACGCTGATTGGTTTGCTCCGTCAGAGATAAGGATCGACGTAGTAGGAGAAGCTGTGACGAGAGCGGGAATTCTGCTCTTATCAGCAGTCGCCATCGCCGATGGCGAGGCCTAACTTAGTAAAAAACGACCAACTGGTCGAGAAAATAAAGTGCTGATAGCTAATTGAAAATAGTACTCACCGACTCGGGAGATGTCTTAAATGAAAGATACAACCTTCGTCTTGAAGGCGCGCACAAAAGTTAAACGACAGAGCACACAAAACACACTCAGTAGACGGCGAAACACGGAGCTCAAAACAGACACGACTTACGTCCCATAAAGCAAGGACTGTTACGGCGCGGTTTGACGATAATTCCGTATCGTGTGTGGAATGGCCAGCACAGTGCCCTGATCTTAATCCCATAGAGCACCTATGAGATGAATTAGAGTGCCGCATAAGAAGTTTGGAATCAAGGCTTACTACTAAGCAACAGTTAGCGGCAGCATTATGTACTGAATGGAAGCGCATACCTATCGCTGTGTTATAAAACTTTGTCGAAGGCATGTCTCGAAGGGTCAGCGCATGCATTAAAGACAAAGGTGGACCAACACCGTACTAATGTATGTCAATAAATGCTTTGTTGTGTTTTTCTTCTAGGTGTCGGGGGAATTTGTCAATACAGTGTATACAGTAGCGAACAAAAGTATTCGGCGAAACACTTTTTCGACCATACCTTTTTTTTCTGCTGGACCAAATCGGGTCATTTTGGGATATGATATGTGTTATTCAGTTGTAAACATGACCCATATGCAGATGGATCGGAAGCCTTAACACAGATCAGGTACCGAGCTTAATCGCAAAGATCAAACAAATTGACCAACAAAGTCGGTGTGTATCACATTTATTTAATGCAACGATAACAGAAAACAGGTACGTTAAAACGACAAAACAATACCTAATACTTAGTGGGATGGCCACGAGACTTAATAACAGCTGCACAACGGGCCAGCATCGAGTCCACTAGCTTTTCGGCGGTGACCTGCGGAATTCGCGCCCATTCTGCAGACAGCTGGTCGAACTTCTGGGTCTTATTCCGGCAGGTTTTCTTCGCACATCGTCTCTCCAGCTCCTCCCACATGTGCTCGATGGGGTTGAGGTCCGGAGATTGGCTTGGCCAGTTTATAAGTGTGCCTCTGAATGTGTGCTTCGGGTCGTTGTCTTGCTGCATGATTCATCCGGGTGGCATGTTCTAGTTTGCCCATGGCATGACATCGTTGATGAGCATGTTTGTGTAGCTCTGGCTGGTCGTTATTATATCAATCTTGATGATGGGGCCCATTCCATTGCGAGAGAAGGCGCCGTAAACCATGAGCGATCCTCCTCCGTGCTTGACAGTCGGCTGAATGAACTGTAGGTTGAATCTCTGGCTACACGGACGTCGTACGTATCGGATTCCATCACTTTCGAACAAGTTGAACTTTCTCTCTTTGGTGAAAAGCACCTTACTCCAGTCCGCCGCGGTCCAGTGTCGATGACGGTGCGCGAACGCGACTCTGGCTGGTCGATTCTTGACTCCGATGAGTGGTTTCTTGGCGGGGCGTCTTCCATTCAATCCACCAGCAATGAGACGACGGGAAATGGTCATTCGGCTGACGTTCAGGTCGTCGCTGTCGCGGAATTCGGTGGTGATGTCCACAGCAGTCAAGGTGGGGTCAGCACGAGATCGACGGAGGATGCGTCTATCCTGACACAACGTAGTGGAACGAGGCCTACCACATCGCGGGCAGCCCTCGACGGTGCCAGTCTTCTTATAACGTTGCAGGATAGCTGAAATGGACTGGTGTCGGATTTTCAGGGCCCTCGCAATGTCGGTGACGCGCATTCCGGATTCCATCATGTTCACGGCAGCCTGGCGAGCTCCAACAGGGATCTCCGCCTTTTTACCCATTTCTGAAAACCTAAGATTGACTTATTATCACACTACACATCACAAAACCCACAAAAATCACAAGAAAAACATTAATACATGCAGCAAACAAATGGGTAATAATTGGCGACTCTTGAATATGGCCCATTTCGAACAACAAATTTGCTCAGAGCAAAATACAAAACACGCGGCATTGTAACCCACGAATCAACACATATCATATCCCAAAATGACCCGATTTGGTCCAGCAGAACAAACATTATGGTCGAAAAAGTGTTTCGCCAAATACTTTTGTTCGCTACTGTATCTGCTCATCTTTACAACACTAAATAAATGAGCATACAAGCACACAATTTGAGAAATAAAATCTTTAATGCCTGCTTATTAAAGCAAGATCTTGGGTGTACTGAAGTACATGATGAACAGCTGATTTATATCGCAGCAACTATGAGGCAAATCAGCGGGTACTACGCACTCTAATAAGAGGCGAAACGTCGCCCTCTTGTTATCACCTAATGAAACCAACGAGGCACAGAACCAATGAATGATGGCATAAGATATCGATCTCTCTTGAACTGATGCCACGCAGTTACTGTGGTGGACCACAAATTGTCACTAGTCCGGGCGCCGGAATACTTGTTGGACTGCTTGTGCTGGGCTCAAATCTGTTCTACAAGATTGAGGTCCCCACCATTACTCAACCATGCCATAAAAAAAATCATTGTTGAGTAAACAAATTTCTGACAACACTGCTGGTGTGAACAACTGAGTTATTATCGTGTTGAAGGTAGCAGCAACCGTGTCAGGAAAATGGTAGTCGAAAACGTTTGATTCTGTAGAGGCGTTTTACCAACACATAAAATCTACGGCATAGATTCCGCTTCAGCACTGCATCGTCATAGCCGTTCCGTTTTCTATGTATCGAGAGTTTGAGCAATGACTGCACAAATGGTATCAATAAATCAAAACAGTACGGAAACACACGCAGATTTTACCTAAATACGTGACTGAGTGGACATGAGGGGAAATTTGAAAGAAAAAAGTTGGACACACCGTTTTACTCGGGCAGGCAACGATTTGCAATTTTACAATAGCACGACTGAAGTTTCACAATTTCTCGAAGCTAGAAAACTAAATTATTAATATACTTCTTACATCTGATATGAATACTTGCAAACTTCGAATTAAAAATGCAGATGCACTTCATTATTTCCTTGCTGTTTCGGCGCTTGTTATTGCTTTGACGAAACCAACTATCCTCATCTTCAGCATGGAAGAGCATCACGTCTGAACCTTTTCTTTTCATTTTGTTTCAAAGCATTGCGAGGTAAAACATTTTACCGTAAGGATAGGTAAGTGTTTTTCTGCTTCGTTCACTTTTTGTGTTTTACCTAAGATTTCAGATAATTTTTGCGTATCGTGCTGACATTTTCGATTAAGGTTTTATTTTTATATTTCGCATCCCATGGTCAATCATCTTTCGTACTTCATAATTCCCTCCATGCACTAGTTTTGAGTTTTTATGAACTCACTTTACCTGTGAATATTTGTATTTTGCTGTTCCGAGACTAAATGAAACGCATTTGTCTCCGACTATTCGATACGAACCAAAAACCGCTTCTGTAATTTAACACTAGCAGTACCGTTTTTTCGTGGAGTACTGTACTCGTATTTAACAACCAATTCGAGTGAAATTTCATATTTATGTAAAGAATCCGTTGCGTTGGAAACATAATACATGTTCTAGGATAGGTTCGGAGATATATTGCTAATTAGCAGACTTTTAGTATCACATGTCTGTTCCTTTTAAGCCTTTTCCAGCGATACCTTATTTGGTTACAAGCAATTAACGGTTTCTAAGTTAAGGGAGGCGGCTCGAGTGTTTCAGCCGAGTATATATCCACACATACTTTATACCTGAGAGAGCCTGACTTTGCGATAAAAAAGTGTGACGAATATTGTCGTTTATGACCAGCGCCTGATACATCAATTTTTATTGATACTCGTGTAACGAGAGCTGCTGATTCTGGATTGAAGCATTATCTCTTGATGTCAAGAATAGAACTTAGTATAGGATGGAGAAGCTTGAATAGAAGTATGCCAGCAATGAAAAGAATAAAAACTGAAATGCTCCCCGAGAAATATCGGAATTGCTCAGTGAAAGACTGAATCGGTTGAATGTAAGTATAGTGTAAAAAAGAAGTAAGTATGTCTTTAAAACTGTGACAGAAGAGATTTGATATTCCAACTAGTAAGAATAACGGTAATGCTTGCCTGGAACAGTGATATGAAAGAAAGTATGGTGAAGAAGGCATAAACAGATCTCCAAAGTCTGCAGAGGTAAGTATCTGAAGACGAATATGGCTCTAAGAAGCGTAAAACCGTAAAGCTGAGTTGCGAGACTAAGGCAAAATCTCAGAACAGTTAGATGGACCACAAGTCCTATGCACAACTAGAGTAACTCCGAATTCGTAGGTAGTGTATTGAAGTTATGGCATGTGTGGTCTCCTTTGAGTTCAGCAGTTATGCCATGTACGACGGGTGATCAAAAATTACCAAAACCTCGTGCATAACTGTTAAATGGGGTGGCGGAGCAAATGTTGTTTGGAATCTACTGCACATGCGCTGGCCTAGAGAACGTTGTCGGCGCAACACCTTTTGTGCTGTGCCCAGTTGTTGAGTCTAGTCTAATCGCCGTGTCGCATTAACGATATCTGAGAAAGTTGAGCAACGCAGTTTCGCCAAATTCTGTCAGAAACTTGGATTTTCTTGCAAAGAAACTTATTACATGTCACTGAGAGTGAATAGTGAGGACTGCATGAGTCGCCCACAAGCGTACGACTGATGCAGATGTTTCGAAAATGGCCGTGAAAGTGTCCAAAGTGACTATCGTTGTGGAAGGCCCCAAACGAGCAGGAATGAACGAAACGTCCAAGAAGTTCGTTCAGCTGTGAGGGAAAATTGCAGAATTACTACCTGAGAACATGCTGACGACTTAGGCTTTAGTTTTGGATCAGTACAGTCGATGCTCGCTGAAGATTTGGGGATGAGATGTAGCTGAACAAACTTCTTGGACGTTTCTTTCATTCCTGCTTGTTGAGGGCCTTCCAGGCAGTGGGTCGGAAATTTCCTTTTTGAGAAGTAGACGGTAACACAGAAAATATTGCTTCATGTATTCTACACTTTACTTGATGAACAGTATTCACCTTAGCTGACTTAAACCAGTGCTAGGTGTAGGGTGAGCTGGGTATGCAGTTAAAAATCTAAAGCTTAGGAACTAAACTGCATCAATTAATGTGTACTTTTCAATCTGAAATTTTGAAACTTTTAGCATTGTGCGATTACTTAACTGTCATGTCTCAAAGTGTTATGCGAATTACATCGACTTGAGTGACAATTGTGTGTGTGTACCAATATTTGTCAATTAATATCGAACGTAACCTAAATTAAATCCCAGTACAAACCTTTTGGTTTTGTTTAGGGATTTACATACCACTATACTCTAAGCAACTAAGTCTATAAGTAGTACCCCGTCTTTAATTTAGGAACACTAGTTTTTAAGAAGAGACAGCTAAAGCTGTAGGATCAGCTCCCTATCATTGCTTCATACGGGACTCTTACCTTGGTCCAATACAGATGGTGACCCAGAAGCCCTGAACTATGACATCTCGGCCAGCGTTTCAAAACAAGGCAATATATATAGGTAGCTGAGAAAATAATCACTTAAAAGAATATGTTTTTTGCGGAAATAGACATAATGAAGTTTAAAAATATAGAGCTTTACTTACATCCATAAGATATTTATTTATTTATTTCATCCATTCGATGAAATACATTATACATAAGGGTCCCCCTTTTATTCACTAAAGAACAGAGTGTGTTGGATTTCATAGTCACATTTTTCGTTGGTCCGTTCTTCATGCAACTCCTGAAAACTGCAGAAGACCATCCTGTATTGTATTGCTATCCATTGGTAGTAGGACGTTTTGGAGACTTTCACGGTCTAATAAACTGTACGTACATCGGGGACGTTTTTAAGCAATAATACCCATGCAGGCTGGCGCACCGCTGTATTATATATATACTCTCTGTTTAGCACATGCCATTGCAGAATTTCGCCAATTGCAGAATTTTTAGCAAACTGCTGCTTCAGAATTTCAGCAGTTTAACCCTTTGAGCGGCGATTGTACATGAACTAATTGGCGATCGAAATTTTGGACACTGCGCAAAAAGATACGTTCACATAGCTGAGCGGTTTTACGAAACTTACCGCAAAGCAATTCCTCTGTTCCTCTTACCTTAGCCGTATCCCCCATAATCCTGTCAAAGGTAATAAAAGCTTGCTTCTGGTCCTTTAGTCCCTGCTCCATGGCCCAAGGTATTATGGGAAAGAATAGTACCCGTGACAAGGAGATCATGCCACTGAGTTGAAACAAGTGATTCAAACATCTTCGTTCTCCTTTCTTTGGTTCATCACCATTGTTATTGCCCTTTTAGCGGGAAATAAGTAAGAATGGATTAATATCAATCTTCCCCCTATAAATGACCACTTTGAATAACAAAGCTAAGTAAAACGCAATGCCGTCTAATGTGCGGGTTCACTAGTTCTAGTCGCATTCGGCCCCCTTCTTAGGCAGCGGATGTATTCGTTCGAGCTGATTTCAACCCATTTTGCTAACCCCGAGTTAAGTTTTTCCAGCCGGTTGAAAGGTTATGCGATTTTAACAAATTTCTTCTTACAGGATGGTTTTCTTCCTCACATCATACTCTTCGTGTAAAGCTATATTGCAGAACTGCATGGTGCCCCTTTGCACAGTATACTCATTGGGTAACAGCTACTATTGCAGAGCTTCCATGTATTGAGACGACTGAATCTCCCGAATGCAGTGTCTTCAGATTACTAAAAAATAGGGATTCGTACATCATCAAATTATTATGAACATCACGTTATTATGGAATAGCCTTACAATATAACCATCATGATCCTGAAAGCTAGAACTCCGAAGCTCAAAATGGAGTCGTAAGTACAGCGACAAATAGTTGTATAACATGTTGCCGATATTGAACGAATGATAAACTGAATATTCTTTCACAGTCCTTTTTCACCTATATGACATAGAAGTCTTTTCGTACTTCTACGTTATTTTAAATGCATAACCATAAGATGAAATAGTTCCTAAATTAAACCTTAACGGCCAGACGAAACATGTAAACAACAGAAGTCAAACTTACGGAAAAGATGCTTTATTCAAGGATGTAGCCAACACATCATAACATAGCATAGCATATTGCATTAAACGCTCTACACACCACACACCAACAACGCTCTCCAGCAACGCTCGCTTAACAACGCTTGCCAAGTAACAGTTTAGTCGTCATTCTTATCTCTCGTTCTTATCTTATATCAGGCGTTCATTCAACCACAAATATGTTGTGTGACGTACCTGCCCAGCAGGACGCACACGACATAAAGGCAGATAGCAGTCAGAACGAACGTCCGCGTAGCTCAATTGGTAGAGCGACTTATTCCGGAATGAGGGGACCTGGGTTCGAGCCCCGGCGTGGACAAAAATAATGGAGAAATTTACTTCGTTATAGTTGCCAACAGTATTCGTTTGAGAAAAAAGATATCACGTTAAGAGTGAAGTGTAACTGAGAATAAACTCAATATTTGCATAGGGAAAGAAACTAAAAAGGAAAGTTAATTTAGAATATACGTCACACCTAGTGGCAGAAATGTAAGCTAATTCTTTGTTGTCATTCGTTGGATGTACCATATTTTGTTCCTTTCTGATCGTTAGATGCCACAGGATTGTTTTTTGCACGAAAACTTTGATTCTGAGTACATAAGGTATACCAAGTTCAGAAGCTCGTAAAATAACACGCCAGTGTTCTTCAACAGCTTCAACTACAATGAAAATGGTTTCCACAATGAAAGTTGCAGCATAAAGTAAATGGAGAGATTTTCCTGTCCTCATGGATCCTGTCCTGAAATTTAAATAAAATTATCTGCAAAGGAAAAGACTGGTAAGCAATGCAAAGTAATTAATTTTGTGAATTTCTTTATTGTTAGAATATGTGTGCTTGAAATATTTTCCCGTTAGAACGAATTTTAGAAGATAACCGCGCTTTAGAACACTTTCGGTTAGCTTCAGATCAAAATGCACTTTTGACAGCGGGAAAATCAATATTACTTACATTTTAACCATCAGTTCAAAGATTTCATTTTGTCCAAGATATTACCAATTATTGTACTCTTGCATTTTCCCTTGCAGTATATTAAGTCAATGCTGACGATTAATGTCTCTTATATAAATTACTCGTTATGATTTCTCCTAAACGGAAGTGAATTAAAACAATATGTCGAACATGTCGCTGCATTCCTGCTGTGTAATATGTCAAAAGAGTGTACTTGTTTCCAAAATGAGATGCAGAATTGTTGCACGCAGCACTGGCCAGACGAACAAGCAAAAGATATTCTTAATTAAGCTAACTGGTTTTTCCAAATTTTCAATTTTGGATATTGTCCAATACTGGCGAGTTCATAATAACCAAACCTACGGCAGAAAAACTGCCTCTACGCTCAAAGCATGCAAGAGAATCTCTTCACCACGTATTGAAAAAATGCCGCTTACATAGACTAATACTTACTGCTTAGGAAATTAATGCAAATTTAATTGTTTAAACGTGTCGATCCTGAGTAATTACACGTGGAAAGATTAATTACAAAGCGTCGTGTCGTAATACGCAGTGGGGAAACCAGGCATATACGTTGTCATGCGACCTCAATTTCTCTTCCTTCATTTTAATACACATAGTTTCGTTGCATTACTTCCGTGTCACGGGGAAAATTAACTACCAACAATGATTTATATTCAGCTGGAATACATCACTGAGAAGAGTTTCTGCTTTGATAGATATCTACCGCCATAATTTGATACATAATAGAGTAGAAAAAAGTAATTAAACATAGGTGCATGTGCTACTTAGTGATTGATAACATTATTATAAAACTGTAGCAAATGCTCTATTTCAGAAGGTTCTCAAGAAGCGAAATATTTAAAAAGTTGCAGAAATAATGGGTATCGTCATATTTTTATTTCATAAAGTACTGTGATATTTTTATTATGAAATGTCATCAGTGAGCTGCCGTTTCACAAATTATTGAAACTGAATTCTTACTGGGCCTAAACTGGACAAGCAAAATGTCATCGTAGGTTCAAAAAGCATCCGTCAGAGAAATGTGTGATAATATAAAATTCAGTGGAATGTTAATTCTCTTAACTAGGAGTTTATTATATGCTTTTTTTATTTTATTTATTTATATACACTGAGTGATCACTGAATCATGACAACCTATCTAATTATTTGGTAGGTCCTCCTTTCGCTCTCAGTACAGTAGCTATCCGACGTGGCATTGATTCAATAAGATGGCGGAAGCAGCTGGGCGGTACGGCCAACAAAGCTGTGCGTAATACGGCCTTCACTGCAGGTATGGAGGAGATTGATGTATCCAGAGGCCTGATATCCTGTTCCATAGTATCCGAAAAGTGCTCTATGGGACTGATATCCGAGGCCAGTCCATATGCTGGAAGTTTGAACTGTGTTTCTTAAATCATTCCTGTGAAACATTGGACCAGTGGGTGGCTCATTGTCATCTTGAAAGAAACCGTCGCCATTCGGGAAAATGTGCAACATTGCTGAGTGTTCAGAGTCACCAAGGAATTCGCTGTAGGGGCTCCAGTCATACGTTGTTCTACATACACCAGGGGCCCAAGTTCCTGCCATGTAAACATGCTCCATTACATACAACCGTCTCTATCGGTTTACACTGTGCAGACAATACAGGACGGATCGAGTGACATCCCCGGAATGGAGTAAAAACGCGATTCGTCAGACCAGCACATTTTTTTCAGTTATCCGACGTCCAAATTTCATGATCTTTGCACCAGGTGAGTCTTTCGAGCTGAAGAGCAATGGGTAGGAGAAGATATCGTTTGGGTTGTCTGCTGTTACAGCCCATACGTGCGAACGAGCGACGCAAGGTCATGACAGATACTGTTCCGATGCAAAAGAAATTCTTCCTGTAGACATTTTACAAGAACAGCAATGACTTCAATTGCAAATATGGATTTTTATCTCTTCGTGGCTGAACTGGACATTATAGAAATGTTAGCATTATGTGCAAAGAACTTCTCATAACAGTCAAGTGTCGACACAACGTTAATTTTACTGGTGGTATTTTTAAAATAGGAAATAACCAATGATAGATACTATACATTTCTCTCTTTAGTGGAACAGCTATAAGTTATCTAACGCAAAGTGCTCAAAATATTCTGCTTAGGGAATGGTATGATACCAAAATAATTTTTTAAATCGACATTTTAGGAGCGATGCTTTGGACTAAAATATACCTTTAATCAATGGGATCTTCAATACCCCCTTAGTGGGAGAAATATGTATCAGGAAAAGTCCATAAGTAATGGATCGTCATTTCTTAGTTCCAGTAAATCAAGGTTGCTAATAGGGGAACATTTTAAAAATCAGTACGATTGATGCAGAGATATGGTGCCCGCCAACAGACGTACAAACAAAATGATTCTACACTGCTGGCCACACAAAATGCAACATCAAAAAGGACACGAGATAGCAAAGCCAGATTTACTTGACAAATAACAACAGATACAAATATGAAACGATTGAGCTTACAGGCCCGAGCAACTTGCGGAACACGCAGACTTCAATAGTTCGTTTGGTTCACATGGCTGGCAATAACGGCCGCTACACGCCGCGGCATCGAACGAAAGAGGCTTTGGATGTGGGCTTGGGGTATGTCGGTCCAAGCTGCTTCCACACGTTGCCACAGTTCATCAGGCGTAGCCGCGGGTGGTGCTTGCCGGGACACTCGGTTGCCGATCAGCGACCACACGTGTTCGATGGGCGACATATCGGGAGAACAGGTGGGCCACGGCAGCAGTGACACCTGGTGAGCCGTTAAGAATTGTTGCACGATGCGTGCCACGGGTGGGCGCGCATTGTCCTGTTGAAACGTGGCCGCTGGCAGGTTCTGCAAGTAAGGAAGGACTACAGGCTCCAAAACGTCGGCGATGTAGCGGTGGCTGTTGAGTGTACCGGTGATGAGTAGCAGAGGGGTGCTGGTGCTATATCCAATTGCTCCCCAAACCATAACGCCAGGCGACGGACCGGTATGGCGATGCATAATGCAGGCGTCATACAGTCTATCGCCGCGGTGCTGCCACACGCGATCCAACCATCGTGGTGCTGCAGGCAGAAGCGGGATTCGTCGGAGAAGACAATGTCGTGCCATTCCGTTCTCCAGGTACGACGTTCAACGGCCCACTGCCGCCGCACTCGCCGGTGGTGTAACGTCAATGGTAATCGGAGCAATTGGCGCCGTGCGAGAAGTCCCCGCTCCTGCAGACGACGTCAAAAGTTACGTGCTGGCACAAGTTTTTGCGGAACACACCGCTAACGTTCGTGATGTGGCGGTGGGAGCCATCAATGCCCGTTGCACAACATGCCGGTCCCCTCGTTCGGTGGTGTGCCGGGGCTGCGGCCATCGCTCACGTTAGTCCGTCCGTCCCTCCTGCACCCACCGAATCCATACTCGTCTCACTGTGGCTGGATGTCGTCCCACACGGGCGCGGATGTCTCGAACGATAAATCGCTGTCGCGATAAGCCACTATTCGTCCTTTGTCGAACTCCAAAACCTGCTGGAATGACTGCCGTATCCTGCGACGAGGCAGCAGGAAGCTTCCCACGATCAGGTCCGGCAGCACAACACACTTCCACTCCTTACACCCCGCCTTCTGTGCACCCTTCTTATAGTGCTTCTCGGTGGCGTGCCTGGCGCATATGATTTGCATATGCCCTGTAATGCTAATCGTTTGCATGTCCTCTCGCGGGCAACGCATGCTGCGAATTTCAGGCCAATCGGATGCTTCCTTCTTGGTGTTGCATTTTGGGTGGCCAGCAGTGTATAAGTGCGTATGTTTTGCAAGACGACCTGTAAAAATGCTATTTGACGCTGAACGGCGTTTGGAAATTGTAACCAGATGTCTTGAATGTCGAGAAAGATTTCCCCTGTCACAGAAAATAGGACTTTTCCGCTGTTGTAAAAACTAAAGGATCACAGTAACGGGTAATTCCGAGGGAAGTTTTCGCAAACCGAAGCTGAATTTTTGGAAACTAACATAAATTATACATACACAGCTTCATAAAAATTTCATAACTCAGTAGATGTGTAAAACAAAAGAAAAATGCTTCCAGCAAAGCAATTTTTCTCCTTTTCGGGAAAACACACTGAACAAAAGCAGTGCCATTAAAGTCGATATAATTCAAATTGTTTGACATAAAAGCCTCAAACTTAAATAATGTTCTCAATACTTTGCAGTCCTTTGGAACCTTAACAAATTATAATACATTTCAACAGGGAGAAAACACATATTGTACTTTATCATATTTTGTTGCTACATATTACACGAAGCAATGTGCTAAAAGAATGTCAAGTTATGGGTATTCAAGGATTTATTCGATGTAAAAATAGATTTCTTGCTCCTTCTTTTGCAAATGTGCATTTGCGCCATCTAGATAAAATTCATTAAAGATTTAATATGTTTTCCCTTCAGAAGAATATTTGAATCATTTTCCAAGTGGAAATACAATGCATACATTTTTCGTCGGAAATAGGTAGGAAACGTGTGAGAAATCGTGTTCATGCTTTAGGTCCCTCCTAGTAAAGCCAAACGATTGTTTTTCACGTACCTTTGCATTTGGTGATTTTTTTCTACAAACGATTGTTTCTCACGTACCTTTGCATTTGGTGATTTTTTTCTACAAACGATTGTTCTTCACGTACCTTTGCATTTGGTGATTTTTTCTACAAACGATTGTTCTTCACGTACCTTTGCATTTGGTGATTTTTTTCTACAAACGATTGTTCTTCACGTACCTTTGCATTTGGTGATTTTTTTCTACAAACGATTGTTCTTCACGTACCTTTGCATTTGGTGATTTTTTTCTAAAAACGATTATTTTTCTCGTACCTTTTCTGCACTTCATGGCTAATCAGCAAATATTATCACTTAGGTTACCTGGTACTGTTCAGTCCTGTGCAAGAGAATTTAAAATAAAGTCTGAGGACAAGAAAGAAACAAGTAGAATATTTTACCTCATTCTGTTCAACACCACATTTGTGACGAATATCTCTAAATTAATCTTCCCTTTTGAGTTTTTTTTTTAATGTAAATTGTGTGACCTCACCTTTATATTTTCCTTCTGAACGGCACGTCACTTACCATAATTTTCTTATATATTTTCGTAGCTACCGACAATTAATCAAACGTAAATAAAACGGCACGTCGAGAGTGGAGGGTGCGTGCTGGTACTACAAGAAATGCCTTATTGATTATATTCCGATGCACGCTATCTTGATGATCATCTGAAATGGCTTTTATCTACGACACTGGTATTGTGAATAAGTCAACGAAGCTCTGTGAGTTTCTGAAAGAAGAACTGTGACCATCAGCCAGCAAATATAGTAGATTTTGGTTAATTAGATCATTCATTAGACGGGGTAGCTGCTTATTTGGGACGATTCTTGAAGAATATCTCAAATCAGCTCTTCCAGATAAAGCTTCGCATAATTAGTGCAGCCGCTTAATTGCACCAAAGTGTTCTAGCACCGACGTGTACTAATTAACGGGAATCAGCTGTAAATCATTTTAAGATATATTTCTTGCTAAAACGATCTTTGAGACTGTTAGTGGAAATATAAACGATGTGTTAAGCACTTACTGTATTTTCCTTCTTATAGTCCTCAGCGGCGTATAATCTGCAGAATATGAAACTCAGGAAAAGAAAAAAATCATATGATCCACACGAGCGCATTATTATCAAGCGATAAAATTCAAGGAAAGAAATCGACGTATAATCAGTATTTTTTCGATTCCGAACCACCAAGTTTTGTATACTATCTCATGGTACTCTAACTTAGACAGTAGACGGTTTTTGGAAGGGGTCAGGGCCCGGGGTTAAGGGTGCCCCATACAAAGTTTTAGTAAAATCTACTGCTTTCAATTTAGAACCACCAAATTTGGCATACTATCCTATGGTACTCTAACTTTGTCCGTAGACGGTTTTGGGGAGAGGTCGGGCCCTGGGGTCAAGCCCCCCCCCCCCTTACAAAAATTTCGTAAAATCTACAGTTTTCAATTTAGAATCACCAAATTTGGAATACTATTCATGGTAATCTAACTTTGTCCGTAGATGGTTTTCGAGAGGGCTCGGGGCCCTGGGGTCAAGGGGTCAAGGGCCCCCCATTTTTTTTGAGAAATCTACAGTTTTCAATTTCAAACTACCAAATTTGGTATACGATCTCATGGTGCCCTATCTGAGATTGTAGACTGCTTTTGGAAGGGGAGGAACCTGAGTTCGACGGGACCCCATACAACATTTTGTAAAATCTACAGTTTTCGATTTAGAACCACCAAATTTGATATACTATCCCATGGCACTCTATCTCTCTCCATAGACGGTTTTTGAGAGGGGTTGGGGCCCGGAGTCAAGGGGCCCCCATACAACATTTTCGTAAAATCTGCAGTTTTCAATTTAAAATCACCAAATGTGGTGTACTATCTCATGGTATTCTACCTTTGTCCGCAGACGGTTTTTGAGAGGGGTTGGGGTCTCCATACACAATTTTCGTAAAATCTACAGTTTTCGTTTAATAATCACCAAATTTTGTATACTATTTCATGATGCTCTAACTTAGACCGTAGACGGTTTTTGGAAGGGGTCGGGCCCGGGTTCGAAGGGACCACATATACAATTTTTGCAAAATCAACAGTTTTCAATTTGAAACCACCAAATTTGGTATACTATCTCATGGTACTCTAAAGTTGTCCGTAGTCGGTTTTTGGAAGGGGCCGGGGCCCGGGGACAAGGGTCCTCATACAAAATTTTCGTAAAATCTATAGTTTTTAATTTAGAACCACCAACTTCTGTATACTATCTCATGGTGCTCTAACTTAGACCGTAGACTGTTTTTGGAAGGTGTCGGAATCTGGGTTCTGTCGGGGTCCGTGGTTAAATTTTTGGACTTCGTTAATTTAATTTTACGAAACAAAAAGAAAGGAAGAGAATGGAAACACTTACCTTCGAGGAGACATCTATAGAACTGCCGTGCATATGGCGTGTGCTTCTAAGAATACCGCGACACTGAAATACAATATACCTATGCGATGTCGCGTGCATGCGACTTGATATTGGCATTGATCATCCTTTTGTTTGCCGTATTGAAGTTCGAATATCTGGGACTCTCTATTTCCCAGCAAAAACAGCGTTGCTGGGCCGGCACTCAAGCCAGCACTGGCAGCTGGCAGTGTCAGCAGCGGGCAAACGGTGGAACCCCCATCAGTTGTCATATGCTAGAACAGGGTCATTATTTATCCATCACAGGCTGTAGCTGCCACATGTGGCCCTTCAGCGGCCCTGCAAGCACATGCCATAAATGATGGCTAGTCTATTTTGGTCCACTAATTTCCCGGCAGGGGCAGACGGCAATCACGTGACGTAACTGATGGCCTGCCGAATCTTGTCCGCTAATTTCCCAGTAGTAGCCATAAATAAAAAGAATAAAAAAATAAAGGATGACCGCAGTTTCCCAAAGCTACAACTGATCCCCCCCCCATTACGAAACTTCTGAATTATAGCACTGCGCTGTGGAAATTTTCTCAACAGGTCCTGAAAAACGCCTGTTTGGATCTGACTGGAAATGAGCAAAAGGCTTTCTACGTGGGAAGCGGGCGCTCTACCAACTGGACTAATTTGCCGTGCACGACCGTTCCCTTGAAGCTGAGCCTCTTACCTGCGGAATGTATAACGAATTGTTCTGTTTTTAATTTTACAATATTGCGAGGTATTTTTCATAAATGTCAGTTTCATATAATTCATAAATTCATTTTTCAACGTAACGATTGGTTTTTTTTACCTTAAGGGAGCTTCACTCATTTTCAAAAAGTGTACCAACTTAAAGGCGCTTTCAAAAGTTTTGTGTTGTCCTTGTCGTCTTGAAAGGCGGTTGTTGAATTAATATTATTACCCGTTCATGTCACATTCTGTGACATTTTTAACGTTGTATCTTTCCTTTCCGCTGCCCGAAGCTGCGTTTGTTTTAAAGAGGAAATATATTTTATTTTACTTCTCGTTACTTTTAGAAGCGAATTCCTCCAATCTTGTGTATTCAATCCATGGATGAGTAGATTATATCCACATAGTGTCGCTTTTTTTTTCAAATAATTGATAAATTTTGTACGCTTATAATTTTTTATTTTTCCAACATAACTTTTTTCAATGTTTTTTCAGGACTTTGGTTTCAAGCTTTGTACTGTATGTTAAAACGAAAGATTACACAGAAATTAATTATTTCTTGTTATTCATGGGGATGGAGTGGGTGTATTTCGTGGCTGTAATCTAGTATTTCATGGCTCAATCTGATATCTTCGTCGACATGGCATTTCAGTAGGAAATTAATTCGCCTCTCTACATATGACTTTTTTTTCTTAACATCCACTAAAATAACACAATGGCGATAGCATCGTCTTCAACTAACTGGTACCACGAGAGACACAGCACGTGTTGCTTCTGCGCATGCGCAGTCCCGTTGCTTCCACCTGGTGTTGGGTTTGCATCGGTTGCCAGCTATGGGCCACTAGTTGCACTTGCTTGCCGGCCCACAGTTCACGGCGATGCTGCAGGGCCATCAATCGCTGCCACCAACGGACCGCTACCGTGCCGTGAGCGGCAGATTTCAGCCAGCAGTAACCCATCACTGCTAGCTGGAAACCTACAGTTTCCCAATACTTGTCTTTTTGCTCAGTTACATTACATTGTATTCCTTCCTAATGAAGCCGCACGTTTGTGGTAAAAGCTAACGTTTATTCATTTGTGTTTTTAACACACCATCAACCAGATATTTTAGTACTTTGTTGTTATCTACGGTCTCTAACTTGGACCGTAGATCGGGTGTTGGAGTTCTTAAGAGTAAAAATGGAACTTTTTACGAAAATATTTGTATGGAGGGCCTTTGACCCCGGGCCCCAACCGCTTTCAAAAACCATCTACGTTCTAAGTTTGAGTACCATGAGATAGTATACCAAACGTGGCGTATCTAAATTGAAAACTGCAGATTTTACGAAAATTTTGTATAGAGGCCCCCTTGACCTCGGGTCCCGATTCCTTCCGTCTACGGTCTGAGTTAGAGTACCATGTGATAGTGTACCAAATTTGGTGGTTCTAAATTGAAAACTGTAGATTTTACGAAAATTTTGTATGGGGGCCCTTGACCCCTGGACCCCAAACCCTCCCAATAACCGTTAACGGGCAAAGTTAGAGTACCATGAGATAGTATACCAAATTTGGTGGTTCTAAATCGAAAACTGTAGATTTTATAAAATGTTGTATGGGGCCCCTCGAACTCGGGCCCCACACCTTCCAAAAGCAGTCTATGGTCTCAGTTAGAGCACCATGAGATCGTATACAAAATTTGGTAGTTCTAAATTGAAAACTGTACATTTTACGAAAATATTGTATGGGGGCCCCTTGACCCCAGGGCCCCGACCCCTCTCGAAAACCGTATACGGACAAAGTTAGAGTACCATAAGATCGTATACCAAATTTGGTGGTTCTAAACTGAAAACTGTGGATGTTACAAAAATGTTTTAGGGGGGGGGGACCTTGACCACGGGCCCCGACCCCTTCCAAAATCCATCTACTGTCTAAGCTAGAGTATGATGAGATAGTATACTTAATTTGGTGGTTCTAAATTAAAATCTGTAGATTTTACGAAAATGTTTGTACATTTTGAACTGTCGACATTTTGACTGTCGACACTATGACCCTGTAGACATTACGATGACATTTTGAGTGTCGACATTTTGACCGTCGACATCATGACCACCACCGCGCAGGTTGAGTTCGACGCGATAAATAGCTGGCGAGTTATAGTCTTGAGGCACAGTCGCTTAATCACTGTGCTGTGCGGTAACGTTATAGACTCCAGGCGCCTAACTACTGTGATGGAAAGAAACACCGCCGCCCCGGTGGCGCAGTGGTCTAAGGCGCTGACCTCTGATCATTCGTCCGTAAGGGGTCCGGGTTCGAATCCCGGTAAGGCATGGATGTTGTGTTTGTCTTACGGCACTGGCTCTCTCCCTTCCCTGGAACCAGTGACCCTAAATTAGGGACGGGCGACTGCTTACAGCCCATTGAGTTGCTCACGGTGGTCGTTAAACCTCCAATCAAAAAAAAAAAAAAAAAAAAAGAAACTCCACTGAGTCGAAGTCCTGAGCTTCGAGGGTCAACAGGGCACTTTCTTTCGCTAATACTTCTTTCATTTCGTTTCTGAGTCATTCATTTATTTCCGGATCAATAATTCGATTTTTGAATAATGTATTCCGTTTCCAAATACTGTTTTCTCTTAACAACTAAAATATTCGGTTTGTGACTAAGTTATTCGGTTTCCGGATAAAGTATTCGGTTCACGAATAACGTATTCGATTTATGAATACTTTTTGCACATCACTACTTAAAACCTTACTTATCGTGCATCTATGAGGTTTGTAATACTAGAGCTTCTTAACGTTATTCTCCGGATAACTAGTACTAAATCCTTAATTACATAATGAGCAATATTAGGCTTACTAACGGCCAGAAGAGAGTAGACTACTTACAGAAACAGAAATAGTCTTTACATCTGCGATAATTGCAACACTGGAGTTCCTTAACGTTATGCTCCGGATGGCTATCACTATCCTTAATTACACAGTGAGGAGTATTAGACTTTCCAACGGTCAGGTGAGAGTAGTCTACTTACAGAAACAGAAAAAGTCTTTATTAGTCTCTAAGGTACATCACTCGGACAGCACATCAGTGTTAGTAACCCAAAAACCAACGGGTTAATTTTGCAACTTTTCACAACACTACACTTCAAAGGACTTCAACAGCAAGAATCTTTGTAACGTGAGGCTCAAAGTGTTATGATTTTATGAACCAAATTTTTATAAATCAAATCTCAATGCATTTGATTTCATAAACCAAATTTTATAAGTCTTCCTTAAAAAGAATTCCCGAAAAATCTACTTCGTTTCAAATTTATTAAGTAATCCAAAACGACACACGGAATGCTTGTGCTACCTTGCTGAGATAGCAATATCGATAAATAAAGTTGGTGACTTTCCTTTTTTTGAAATCCTCTTAAGGGCCGGTGGAAATACTTATTAGCTTTTCCAACGCTTTTTTGCAACTCTCCGGGGAGTAACCATAAAAGTAAGGGTCAAGGAGAAAAGTGGGAAATATGGAATAAGCAGTTTTTCTATCTTGTTACAAGATGCCACGTACCTTACGTTCTTTTTCTTTGCAGGTCTGCGCTTCGTTAAGGTAGTGGAACTCCGTCGTAACGCAATTACCATCTTTCGAAAGACGGGATGAAATGGAATTATGAACACTTATGCTATTTGTAATCGGAAGCTCGTCATTGATCTAATTCATACGGGTGCTTAAACTTCTGATGACCACCTTCTGCTGCCCAGACTCTGATCAATACAACATAGCAGCCACGCGAGCCATCATGGGAATTTCCCCAGCGACATACAACTACATTCACGGTGAAGAAACACCCAACTGATAGTGAGCTGCGATGAAAGAAATGCCAGACTTATCCTATTTGTCGTTAACACGTAAACAATGTTTTCTCAGCGTACGGCAAGAATGTGTCGATATTCCTGCTTTCTTTTATATTTCTTTATTTTTTTGCTGGGGAATAGATAATGTTTCCACCGTCTAGTAGGCAACTTTCCTGCTTTTCTGGGGAAAGTAAAACTGCATAGCTGTTTATTATCACGGTCAATTATCCAATAAACAGAAAAGTTTCAGAAAATGCTAATTGCATTCTACTCACGACCATCGGGGGATAGCGAATTATCCGCGCACGAAATTTTTCTCTTCATCGTTTTGTGAAATTACGCTCCACAAATTTGTGCAAAATGTAATTATATACGGGGTTACTTCGCTGAATGGTTCACATGGATAACAGTTCATCTCTCACATTGATGAAATCGAGAAGCGTTCGATAATTATGTCGTGTGAAACTGTATTCGGATCTAGAAACCGTAAAACGAAACTGTTGGTGACTGGACAGGAAAATTAATTGATATGGCTATTTAATGGCATTGAATATAAAAATCTTCTTGTGCGTTATCTTATCCAGAAAGGAGGATGGAAGAGGACAGGTTTTTGAATTTTGAATCGAAGAGAAGAGAGTTCCAGGAGTTTCGTGTTTTGGAATGGTAAAGAATCGCCCCAAAAGTCCAACAGTATTTTTGTTAAACAATGTTGGCTAACCTCCTACTCTAATCAGGAGGTAGTATTATGTTGACCAAATCTTTGCTACCAAATGCTTAACTTTCTAGTCTATAATGAATATACTCTTCTACCAGCTAAGCTAATTATAATGAATAAAGCTTTTAACTACTGAGCTAGTAATGTTTTATAATGCTTCGGCTACTGAATTATATGCTTGTACTAAGCTTCTAATAGTGAATTCAAATGGTTGTTGTTACTAGTTAATTAAGATCATGAATAAAGTCTCCTGCTAGTAGTGTAGTAATAGTATTGAACAAACTTATAACTGGTAGTAATGTTGTAGCAGTAATTAGGATGAATAAAGTCTTAACGCTGGTTGTTAATAGTAATAAACTAATGACATAAACCTAACAGCCAGACAGAGATCTGACAAGAACTATGAATTGAGAAAGACGTACTTACGAAAAGCTCTTTTATTATATAACTCTGGAATCATCCAACGCACACACACAACTCGTTTCACAATAATGAAGAATCAAACTAATCACATAGAACGAAGCTCTCAATACAACAACAACAACAAACTCTCTCCTTCACATAAACCAACGCTCTCCGTACAACAACAAACGCTCTCCCTCAGAACAACAAACGCTCTCCTTAGATATCGCTGAACGCGCCTATTTATACTGGCTACCACCACGTCATGACTTACACTCATTGCCAGATCTCATTCAGAGGGTGAAATAACATCTCGTTCAGTAAGAAGATAATTTACATAGTAAAATAAAATAACCAGAGATAGTAAAATCAAAAGGAAAGTGAATCGAGAGTATACGTTACAACTCGTCAAATAAACAAATAATCAATATTTGTATGCTCTGGTGCATGTTTTAACAGACTTCCATATATGTAAATATATCACAGGAAACATGTCGTTGCAGAAAATAGCTACGTTGTGCAGCCATACATACAGGTACACAGAACGTGAGGAAAAAATTCAATATTAGAATTCAAGAAAATAGCATAAATGTAATGGAAAAGGGTTCCAGAGGATCAATGAAATGTTAAATGTAAGACAATCACAAATCTCATGAGAAATAACAAGTCTCAAGAAGAAGCAGATAGCAAAGGAACCCAAATCAGTTTAGTTTATTTACTTTAAAATTTCTAAGAGAGTAAATAACAAACTTGAATTCATCTGTGCAATTTCTCAAGAGTTAGGCAGGCAGGAAGCCAAATAGATGAACCAGCGTTAGTTGGTCATCATACCCTAAAAATTAAGAGTACAAGACACGGGCAAGGCCAAACGATCCAATTAAGTACTCATGCGATAGCCCAGTCTTACAAGTGGTGTTTCAGAACGTGCAGAGACGAACTCCCGGAGTCACTTGGAGAATATGGAGGGGTGGACAGCCATTAATAATTACATGCCGTGCTTATGATATCAAGAATCCTGTAATGTGTCCCAACTACAGTTCTGGCCCGGACAAAAAGTCACAGTATCCCAGGAGGATCGATATCCGGTCTAAATGGTGAGAATTTATAGGGTAAATTAAAGCCGGAAAACATGCTGCCTTGCTCTGTTATGCTTCATGCATGATAGTGTCGTAAAGAACTGCAACCAGACGACGTTTTGAGAGGGTTCTGTATGTTACGAGAACGATAGTTTGCTTCCTGGACGCCTTCTCAAAAAAGCTCGAAGGACTTCGTGCAGGTATAACTCTAACCTTGCCGAAACAACAGTGGCCGCATGAGTTCTTAATGGCTGAGTCCCTTTTCAATCTGACTACGGATTCCCGACGTGTGCTTGACTTGAGACAACTCCATCTGAGAAACATCCTGCAAAGAAATCACTATAGAGAAGCTCTTCTAGTGTGGGGAGATATAATGCTAGATGGGATGTCGACGATAATCACGAGTGTGAGGATATCCATAGGAATAATATCGGGTTTCCTAATCTTAACCCTTTGAATCCATAGCGCCCAAAACGGCCGAACATGCAAACGACCATGACAGCCCGAATCCCCTGTTTAGAATGAGTAGAATTTACTACCCCCACACGCTCTTTGCTTTTTTTCTGCCTGTGCGAAATTAGCAGAAGTCACCGTCAGTCATCATTGTTACCACTAAACAAAGAAATGAACAAGGAGTTGGTTTCTCCGAGGGAGCATCATTCATTCTCATGACATCGGACTTCTCCTCCGTGGAAAAATTAAGTTATGGTCCCCCAGTAAATTTCTCTCAGGGTCAATGCATCGCATACTTAGAGATCAGACGTTTCGTGTGGTGGCCCTGCATTAATCCTTCTTTTCTTAACCTGTAAAAGAGGGGACAGAAATTAAAAAAAGTAGCAATAGACAGTCACGAGGGTTATGGTATTTAATGTGACACATAATTTTTGGATTCTGGTCGTTAAAGGGTTAATCCTATTGAGCTTATCTTACACTCCATATAGAAACGCAGAGAGATGCATTTGAGCTCCACACCCTCCTCCCAGGAGCCTCCTAGAACTACCATCTGCGCAAATGGAACATTGTATTAATTGCCATCAAACCTAACCCGTCATCTTTGCCCCCAGAATATATGATAGCTTCACACCTGATTTGCCCATACAGGTGTATTTAGCTTTCCATGCATTTGTAAAAATCCCATGTTTATTTACCCACTTGATTATTTTATTTTTTATATTTTTAGTTTCACTTTGCTGTAAGAATGAATCATTCAGTTGCTAATGTAATGCAGAAGCACTAGTCCGTTTCCATTTGAATGAATATAATTAATCCTTGCATTTTCGTAATTAATGAACTTTTATGTAAAGCACAGTCAAATAGTTCAGTTATATAAGGTATAACGAAGTGAATTTCTCCGTCATTTTCGGTCTACGCCGGGGTTCGAACCCGGGTCCACTCATTCCGGAATAAGTTGCTCTACCAATTAAGCTACGCGGACATTGATTCTAATTGCTATCTGCCTTTATGTCGTGTGCGTCCTTCTGGCAGGTACGTCACATCTCCTGGTACGTTACATCAAAGTTTAGATGATGTAACGTACCAGGAGATGTGACGTACCTGCCAGAAGGACGCACACGACATAAAGGCAGATAGCAATTAGTATCAATGTCCGCGTAGCTTAATTGGTAGAGCAACTTATTCCGGAATGAGTGGACCCGGGTTCGAACCCCGGCGCGGATAAAAATGACGGAGAAATTCACTTCGTTATAAAGGGACCATGTAGTACTTGGCATTTATAATTTCTTTTTACATGAAGTAATTGAACTACTATAGAAGGAACAACTTGATTTCCTGCCACTTAAACAGTCCCGTATGCAGAAGAGAAGGAAAGGAAGGACAGCGGTTCACCTTATACGTATATATATATATACACTAAAACTCCAAACGAAGAGACTGCGTATGCCAAACACACAAGAAAATAACATCAAAAATTGCAAAAAATATTACAAAGAAACACAAGCACACACCCAGACGCGCGATGCACCAGACCGAACTGTGCTCAAATATACGATATAAAATACATTAAAATCACAAATCCAAAAACACTCAACTCACTTACCTCATCAAATGAAACGCAATAGCCAAAGTAAATAACTAGTACAAGAAAAAGTATCAAAAATAGCAAAAATAACAAATCATCTCGAAGTGTCAGCTGTACAAAACATTATTTATTTGTTTTGTACTTTTTGTTTTTGTCTTACCGGGGTTTATTGTTATTTCCATTTATGGCCTAGAGGACCCACACAGCAGGTATTGACCTTGTCTGCCTTTGCTGTTGTTTTGAAAGGCCATATATTTAGCTGGGGTATTCCTGATGATGACAGCTGAATCTTCGAGATGATTTGTTATTTTTGATATTTTTGATACTTTTTCTTGGGCTAGTTATTTACTTTGGCTGTTGCGTTTCATTTGATGAGGTAAGTGAGTTAAGTGTTTTTGGATTTGTGATTTTAATGTATTTTATATCGTATCATCATCATCATTGTCAACCATTATCAATCGACTGCTGGACGAAGGCCTCCCCAAGTTTCCTCCACAACGGTCTGTCTTGTGCCAGTCAAATACAAATCTCATAAAACAAATCATTATATATATATATAAAAATACGTATAAGGTGAACCGAATTCAGTCTGGAATCTAATCTAAAATTTCAGCTGCCCATCAATGGCCTGTCCTTCTGGCAATATGTCCAGCCCATTGCCATTTCATGGATTTTACTCTGATCATGATGTCTTTCACTCTTGTCATTTTTCTGATCCACGAGTTCCTCTTCTTATCTCTCCTGGTTACACCAAGCATGCACCTTTCCATGCTTCTTTGAGTTGTCTGCAGCGTTTGTATGTCTCTTTTAGTTAAGGTCCACGTCTCTACACCATACGTAAGCACTAAAAGGATGCACTGATTAAACACTTTTCTTTTAAGACATAATGGCATATTGCTCTTGAAAATTATGCTGTTTCTTCCAAACGCTCTCCAGGCAAGTTTTATACGATGATTAATTTCTTCATCAATGTGACGCTCACTTGATATCTGCTGTCAAAGATAAACGTAGGTATCTGTTATCTCCAGCTTTTTTCCATCAATCCAAAAATCTTCATTTCTTGTAAAAGCATTGTACATCACTTTTGTCTTCTGAAAATTCATTTTTAATCCCACTTCTTTACTCTTGTCAGCACGTTCCTGTATCATAGTCTGCAGCTCTGATAAGGTAGTTGCAAAAAATAACTACGTCATCAGCAAAACGAAGTTGAGTTAGAGAATCACTATTAATCTTTATCCCTTTGTTTTCCCAGTTCAGTGATTGAGAGGCATTTTCCAATGTGGCATTAAAGAGCTTCGGAGATATGGTGTCACCTTGTCTCCCTCCTTTTCCAATTTTTATGTGTGTTGTATTTGCAAACAGCCGAAACTTTGCCCTTGCATTTTCATAGATGTTATTAATAATATTAATGTATGCATCTCCAATACCGCAGGATTTCAAAGCCATTGTAATTGCTAATGCTTTCACCGAATCAAAGGCTTTTTCATAATCGATAAAAGCCATGCATAATGGAAGTTCATTTTCCCTCGCTCTTTCAATTAGTTCTCTCAGTACGTGAATATGATCTATAGTGCTGTAGCCACTCCTGAATCCAGCTTGTTCTCTCGGTTGAGCCATGTCCAGTGTTATCTTCAAGCGCTGTGAAAGAACTTTAATGAAGATTTTATAAACCACTGATAGGAGGCTGATAGGTCTGTAGTTCCTGAAATCCTGAATGTCAACTTTTTTATGTAGCAGGATCATTGTAGCATTGCTCCAATTCCTCAGGAATCTTCCGTTCATTAAGGCATGGAGTGAAAACTTGGGCGAGTACTGTTTCAGTTTCTTCACTTGTTTCTTGTATGATGTCTACAGTAGTTCCATATTCTCCTGAAGCTTTTCCCCGTTTCATGTTCTTGATTGCATGCGCAACTTCAGCTGGGAGGACTGGAAGAACTCTGGTACTGGTACCTTTTTTTCATATAACTTGGAGTAGAAATCTTTCACTCTTGTCAAAATCTCGCCTCTATTTCTTGTTACAGAACCATCTTCTTTTCTCAGTGCCATAATCTGTTTTCTTCCTTTACTGAGATGTCCATTTGGTATCTTTAGGCTTTGGTTGTTTTCATTTGCTTTCCTCACTAGTTCACAGTTGAATTTCCTTACGTCTTCAGTGATACTTTTTCGTACTGTCTTGCATAGCTCTATATATTCCACTTTGGAAGTCATATCTTCTTTAGTTGTACTCATCTCTCTACTCTTTTGCATCAACATTTTAGTTTTTCCTGATAATTGGTTCATATGCAACTTGTTTTTAGATCCAGATAATTTTGTTGCTGTTTCCATAAGAGCTTTGGTTACTTGTCTTCCATGACAAAATTTTTGTTAGGCATAATAAAATCAATTTCACTTCTCAATCCATTGGGATACCTCCATGTCCATTTCCTTTTGGAAAATCAATTTCACTTCTCAAAATCAATTTCACTTCTCAATCCATTGGGATACCTCCATGTCCATTTCCTTTGCGGCTTTTTCTTGAAAAAGGGGTTCATAATGAAAAACCCGTCTACCTCTGCAAACTCTACGAGAGTATTTCCACGCTGGTTTCTGTTGCCGTGACCAAATTTACATACTGAAGTTTCATTCTGTTGCCGTTGCTCTATTTTTGCATTGAAATCTCCCATAATTGTCTTCAAGTGCTGCTTGCCTTTATTATTTAGATGCCTAATTTCCTCATAAAAGTCTTCAATTTCTTCTTCAGGATGACTTGTCGTGGGTGCATAAGTTTGAATAATCTGAGCCTGGTATCTTCTCGAGAGTTGGATAACGAGTCGTGCAGCTCTGTCAGAGGAACGTTTAACTTCTACAACTTTATCCTTCAGTTTCTTGTTTATTATAAATCCAACACCACAATTTCTGCCAGTATCTGTCCCACGATAGTAGAACAGATGTCCACTTTTCAGTTCAATGATATATTCTCTTTTTCTCCTTACCTCACTTAGCCCGACGATGTCCCAATGATCCTTTGTAGTTCTTCTTCCAATTCAAGAAGCCTTGAATCAGAAGATAGGGAGCGTCCATTATACGTAGCCAAAGTGAGCATCAGATGGCAGCCTAGTCCGGTCCTCCGGTGATTCTTAGCACCCTCTGTCTTCATGTCGCACTGGCCAGGTACATTCCAGCTGCCGAAGACTGAGGGCCAAGATTTAAGTTATATATATATATATATATAGACACGGTCGTATTATCAGAGTATTATGACCACCCCGGAAGCACAGTGTACTCGCCCAGGCGCATCACATAAGAGTGCACTTAACAAGATCGGCCTCACGGATATGTAAGCGGCCGGCCAGGACAAATGAGCCATAGTATTTCACGAAAGCACAATGGGCAGAGATAGTGACATGACGGACGTTCAAAAAAGGAATGATAATCGGCTACGGCGCCAAGTGCGGAAATATCTTATAAACAGCAAACTTATTGGGCTGTTCGCGATGTGCTGTAGGAAGGATGTACCAAGAATGGACCGCTGACACACCGAGTACCTCCCGACGTTATACCTGTGAAACCCCGAAGGCCGTCGGCCCCAGAGCAGAACGTCGTCTCCGTCGACTGGTAAAAGGCAATTGACGCAGAACAGTGAAGCAATTGACAACGCAAATGTAGGCTGAAGTACCCATGTACGTGTCCACGATAACAGTAGATTAAACTCTGTTACGCATGAGTCTCCGCAGTCGACTCTGCGTCAAAGCGCCCACGTTAACCCATAAACAGCAGCAAGGCGCCCACGTTAACCCAGGACCAGCGGCAAGGCGCCCACGTTAACCCAGGACCAGCGGCAAGGCGTCAACGTTAACCCAGGACCAGCGGCAAGGACGCCTGCAGTTTGCATGGAGCTACCCTCATTGAACACTGGAAGAGTGGGAATAGGATACCTTCTCCGATGAATTGAGGTTTCTACTGCACAGAAATGACGGGATGTGGTAGACACGGCGTCAGACACATGAGAGCCAACAGCCGAACACGCTTGTCGGTGAAGTACAAGCCGGCGGTGCCAGTGTGCATGTTTGGGATTTGTTTTCCTGGTATGCCCTCGGACCGCTGGTACCACTGCATGGGTCCCTGAACGCCAATGCCTACCTGTCCATTCTAACTGACCACATGTATCCTTTCATGTTAGATGTTTACTCTGGTGGTGATGGTGTTTGCAAACAGGAGAATGCGCCGTGCACGTTGCTAAGGGGTTGCGTGACTGGTTCCGGGAACACGGAAGCAATGTCCCCGTTCTCACTTGGCCGGCGAAATCGCCCGATCTCAATTACATAGAGCACTTGTAGGGCTATTTGGATCGAGAAGTTTGACGTGCCAACCTACAACCACATCATCTCTGGGACCTCCGTGCTCTGCTGCAGTCCGAATGGGCACGTGTGCACGTTTTAACTGCAGCTATGTTCAAGTATATACTAACATTCAAGTATGCGCTTAGTGCTCACCAAGTTGTCAAGACCCCCATACGAAGCAAATTACTCCCGATTCTGGCGTAGCGAAGAGGAGAGAAAGGCTGAAGTGGTATACATAAGAGTTTGTTGGTTCACTTGAGAGCGAAGTGGTCGTGATATATAAAACCAAAGATTTGTTGGATTTTACAAAAAGCCAAATTGTGGACCCTTGTGGACGTCGCCCCAGTGGCGCAGTGGTATACGCGCTGGCTGTTGATCATTCTACCGAGATAGGTACCGGTTCGAATACCAAGTTAGCCATGGATGGCGTGTTTTTCTTATGGAACCAACTCTCTACCTTCTCTAGAACTAGTGGCCCCAAATCAGGTATGGGCGGCTGTTTATATCCCATTGAGTTACGTGATGGTGGTTGTAAAGTCCACAAAAAAAAAAAAAAAAAAAAAAAAAAAAAAAGAAAAGAGAGGGATGCACGGTGTGTTGGTGCTTACATAGGAACATTCCAGAGTTGAGCGACGAGACCGTCATCTTGTACAGCGTAATTCTCATAGAAAATGCTCGCTGTTGAAAGCCCAAGATAATATGGGCCAACCAGAAACAATAGCGCACCTGATTATGCGCCTTGTGCTAGCACTAATAGGATACAAGAGCATGCACTATACACACCACCCTGTCCCAACAACCCTCCATCTACGCAAAATACTCTCTTGTCGTCAACTGCATGCGGATTGTACAATGGATGATTAAAAGCAGATGTGTTGGTTTTATGAATCACGATATGAACTCCATTCTACCGAAAGTCGAATCCTTATTTCAGCATCAACACCATGAAGTTGCTGATCTGTCATGCATGGCATAGTCTATCTAGGACAGTGGGGGCGGTTGTATGACATGAGGATGTTTAGCTGACATGAAATCCGATACCTGGTGCGCGAGGACCAACGTATGGAGGCCAGATACAACCAGGTATTGCTAGGCGACTATGTACGTCCCGCAATGTTGTACCTCCACTCAAAGGAGAATACGTTCTTCCAAGAAGATAATGCCCCATGTCATCAGGCCTGCCACGTGGCATACCCCGATGGTACGACGAAATGAATGATATGAAACATCTCGAATGGCACACCCCGATGGTACGACGAAATGAATGATGATATGAAACATCTCGAATGGCACACCCCGAACTCACTTGATCTCAAATATTGAGGAACGCCATGTGAGGCAGTTAGTAACACCACTAAGCTCCATATAGGAACTGTATATCGCAATGCAAACAGTTTGGTTGCGAGTCCTCACACAGCTATACAGACGATTCGTGGAGCCAATGCCAAGCGTGTTGCCGAACGTCCTTCGGATGAAAGTAGGGCCCGCGCAGACCGTTCTTCGGATGAAAGGAAGGCCCAAGTAGAAGGTCGAATTCAATGAGCCCTCAGTGTATAATCCGCTACAAGGCATAGAGTTATATCATGTTTCCTTCTATATTTCATATTTTAAGAGTTCGATTTGAAAATCTGTTTGTCTCCGATATTTCCTTGTGCTGTGAGAAATTTGTTTGTGCGCTATTTATTAATTTTCGTAACACACTTTTTAGCCGCTGACGGAAGTAAGTAGTAACTCTTTCTATTTCTGGATGTTTTATCGATTATAGAAATCCGGCTGTTTTTTTTCCAATCGGCGGCATTGACTTTGAATAACTTTGATAAATTTAATTCGCGTCAGAAATGATTCAAATGACGTGCTCATTGCAACGGAAAATTTGGTGTCAACGTTCTTGTTTGTTTATTGTGTTTATGGGATGCTTGGGATGAAGACTTGATGTTGAACGAATTAATGATGAGATGCTTACTAATCTCACCTTTTCTGTTTATTGTGCTGATGCGATGCTTGTGATGAAGACCTCATGTTGAAAGAATGAGTGATGAGATGCTTACTAATAAAATATTTTTAATTCAAGTGACAAGAAGGAAAAGCAGAGGAAGGCCATGGAAATCAGGGAGGATCAGATTCAGGAGTGTCTGCATGAGAAAGAGATTATGAGTATGGAGTACAGAAGATCTTGTATACGGCGTGTGATGGATGTCAGTGAAGCCCGAGTTGTATGTCAAGATCGCTGTAAATGGAGATGTTTGATACGGCAACAGTAAGTAAAAATTATCTGGTCGTTTGTATTTCTCTGTGGAGCTAACCTCTGAATCTTCGAGAACAGCTTAGTGATATGCATATGCATATGTATGTATGTTTGTATGTATGTACCAGTATCATGAAATATTTACAATTTTCAACGGGTTCCTCTTCATCATTCTTTGTGGCACCAGCTACGCAGCAAGAGAGGTGGTTTTTCACCTTGAAGGAGTGGATTGCTGATGCGATGCTTGTGATGAGGACCTGATATGCGTTTTCGAACGTCTGGCACAAATGGACCAGTAACTTAGTAAAGATAATTATGTTTTTATGCTCTTGAATTACTTTATCATGTCATTAAGATTTCCAAAAAAGTCATAAACAACAAATTTCTTTGTTTGGAAGAAGATATGAAGGTGTCGTATTAAAAAAAAAGTGGATGGTATACGCATCTTCTGTTTGCACAGTAAGAAAGTGCCTTACGGAAATCATGGGCTAACAGCGTGTTATCACATTGCTTCATGAATGTTTCTTCATATCTTTCAAGCTTTCTGAAAGACAAATGGTTCTTATGACAACGAATCGGTCATCTTATGGTTGTATATTGTGTTATTTCGTCTTTTTTAATCTGCTTAGTGCTTTTGGTAAATATAGCAATATAAGGGTGCCCATTTTTCTAGGAATGAATTTAGTTTCTGTCGATTTTTATTGAAAACGAAAGAAACGATAAGTTATTCCTAGTAAAGATATCCCTAGGTCGGGCTATTCGTTTGTGGCAACGTGAACTTCTCTGACAGCAGCTATATGTATGTTAGTTTTGTGACGAAAAGTTTTCCCAAGTTTCTTTTCTATTATTGATGCTTTAATGTCAATGTAAATATTTTCAGAAAGAATTTCGCGATCATTTCTGTCATCGAGTATTTGCCTTTTGTGTATTGATTACTTTTATTGTATCATTTCAAATAGATCCATTCTGGCAGACGCAGATAGAGTCCACGTTTATTACACCTTGTATTGCTTTCATTGATCCGAAGAGTATCAAAAAGCGCACCTAAAATATTGCTCCTACGCAGCAGCTGAGTACCCTCGGGATAAAAACATATTTGGTGATCCTAAGTTTTTTTTAAACCCATTAGTTTCTTGAAATTTCGGGAGGGCATTAGGAGACAACTTCCAGAAGTTATGTTTAGTAACCTCTAAGAAGGAAAATATTTATTATTTCAGAATATTTTGGCACTTATCAAGGTATAATTATGTCTTTTACTGTGCAAATCATCTTCAAAGAAAATAAGTTTCCCCTTATGAGTAAGATGCGTATTTCATTTTTTCGTAGCTCTTTTAACGCAGTGTAGATATCAAGTTCAGCCATCTTTTGAATGTCATTTATCCGTGTATGACAATTCAACCAAATTAACGTAAACACTTATCCATGATATTCAGGAAATCCATGAAGGGATAATTTTCTCACTTTAACACCAAAGCGTGATATCTTTCTCAAATGACCACATTGTAAGTGGAAAAGTATCAAATATTAAAATCAAGGAATGTGCTTTTATCTACCGTGCTCTCATTAACAACAGTACTGTTGGTGTTAGGCAATGGTTTGTGATGCATAACTCTATTTAATCTTCCTTTTGAGTTTCGTTTATGTAAATTCAGTTATTTCTTGGTTAAATATTTTCTTACTGACGGCACATTACTCCCACTACAGCTTTTACAGCTTGGGCAAAACTCACAGTCAGTCACAGCAACAAAATATGACGACGTTGATTGTGCAGAGCGATCTGTGGAGATTTTGGAGATGTAGAGATATTGCAAAAAATTGCGAAACGTTGATATTCAGAAAGAATATCAACGTTTCGCAATCTTTTTGCAATGCCTCTTTGACATATATGCGATCGACGAATTACGATTGTTATAATAAGTTTGAGTTCCGGTCCAGACAAGCACATTACATTAATGCTCCTTTAAACTTCATAGGAGTGGGACAAATAAAGAAAGACGTTATTATTATACGTAAGTATCCTTCCTGAGCATTACGCTGACCCTTAATTATCACTTAGTGGTTCAGGAAGTTTGAATAGATATACTATATTTTGTGCATCTTGAAGTAAGGTACACATACAGCTACGTGGTTAAGTGAATCCTCTTAAAGACGTGTATCGTCTTTCTATAAAAAATGCCTCATCATTGCCATCGACCAAACACCCCGAGGTGTTTAGTCGATGGCAATGATGAAGCATTGTATGTAAGTAGCATATTTGTGGAACATTAAAATTGAATTGCATATAATAATTTTTACATTTATGCACCACCATGGGCTGTAATTAATTCTAAATGTAAGCAACAGAATATAGAAAGACGATACACGTCTTTAAGAGGGTTTTCTTTAAGAGGGTTTGTTCAACGAAGCTCTATCGATCATTATCTAGCTATTTAGTTAACAACTTATGCTATAGTTATCAAAACCCTAAAAACTCTGCAGTTGGTCCAAATATCTATATGAACAAATTTGTAAGTTCTGCATTCCTTAATCATCAACTGGAAAATCAATACTATGATTATAACTGTATTATGAAGTCGACGAATCAAGTGAATAAAAAGCTTCATTATGTTCAACCTACACTGCGGTCGCGATAAATCGAAACCTTGGTAATTCGAACTTGATGCACAGACATGGGCGCCCGCAGCGCGGGTCAAGTGATTACCCTTTGGGAATTGTAATCTCCCAAGATAAAAGTAAAATTTCAATTAAAAAACATAAAAATATAGGTAGAATAGAGAAGGGATGAATTTCGATTTCTTAAAGGTTAGAGACTGTGCTTCCAGCCTTGTTCGCCTCCATCACTACAGCAAACCACAGTCGCCATTGACCTCGCTTACTCTCGTCCCAGTGAACCTCTGAACTTCTAAAACCCGAACTCTCCGCCTTCCCAGCGCGGTGAAACAAGTGCATAGGTCTAAAGTGGTATACAAATCCGCAAACGAATATTACCGTCTATATACACTGAAGAGCAACTGAATTAGAGACAGCTGGCGTAATGCAAGTGTGGCGCTGTGGGCGGCCCTGTAAACGGAAAAGACATGACGTATGCAGCGATCCGACAATATAAGGAGTGATGCGACGGGAATCAGTAAAAGTCTGACGCAGTATGGGTAAGACTAAGTGTATTTGATCGTGGCCAAATTGTCGGGGCCCGACGAATGGGTCAGTCCATCTCGGAAGTCGTGCAGGCACTAGGATTTTCACGAGCCACTGTGTCACGGGTGCACCGTGAGTACATCGAGTCCGGTAAAACCATCCCTGCAAGAGCCAACTGCCGTGGACAACAGTGTGTGGATGAGCGGGGTCATCGTCGACTAGCTCGCATCGTAACAGCGGATAGACGGGCCACAGTGCAAGAAATCACTCGGCAATTTAACGCTGGTGAAAAACGTGTAAGCAGCCACACCATCCAGAACCATCTCCTCCCTATGGGGTACAGAAGCCATCGTCCCACGAGGGTATCGCTGCTGACCGCGCGTCACAGGGTGCAAAGATTAGCTAGGGCGCGGGAACATCGCCACTGGACCCTAGACATGTGGAAAAACGTTGCCTGGACTGATGAGTCGAGATTCACGTTGGTACATGCGAATAACAGGACCACATGAAGCGATGGATCCTTCTTGCCAGCAGGGTACTCTTCAAGCTGGGGGGGTGGCATTCTCGTCTGGGGACTGTTTACGTGGACTGAAATGGGACCCCTCGTACGTGTGACATCGACTATCACAGGTCAACGTTACCGGGATATCCTGGACAACCATTTTCTCCCGTTTGTGCGTCTTCAACATCCCACTGGGGACCTCATCCTACAACAAGCCAATGCAGCTCCCGAATTGTATCCGAATAGTTGGATGAACACTCCACTGACGTGACCTCGCTTCCTTGGCCTGCTAGGTCACATCTGGGATGCCATTGAGAGAGATGACCCCCTTCCATCAAATCTTCGTGAACTCTGGGAGCTTGTTCAGTGGTCGTGGATCCGTATGGCTTCCCAACGCTTCCGGTGTCTTGTCGAGTCCATGCCGAAACAAACCGTCGCGGTCATCAGGACGAAAGGTGGTGCTCCATGTTACTAGACAGGTATCTCTAATTCAATTGCTCTTCAGTGTATCTACACTCCGCATTTGGACTCTGTGATAACTTTCCTGGAAAGTTGATTCTCGAAAAGAAAAAGAAACTTAATTTTTTTCTTTTTAATTTTCTTTCCAAAAAATGTTGGAAAACTTCATGAGATTAAATCTAATATATCAGTCAAAGACATTAAGCAATGTACGGAGAGTATCTTGATAATTTGGACACAGAACCAAGTTCATGGTACCACGTCTGGAGAGACAGCTCGGAAGTGGAAACCTAAAAGATGTTTCCTTTCAGAAATCATGCAGGACAAGGATAAATTTTGAACCACAGCTGGAGAAGACACTGCAAATAACTGCCACACTCCCAGCAACAACAAGATCTTCCGGTACTCTGCGTAGGGTCAAGTCTTGCGTGAGATCAACCATGACCTAGAAGAGACAAGATAGCCTGTATATAATGAGTGTCTATCGACATTGGGTGTACGAAAATGCAAATTTCATAAGAAAAGTTGCCGACTGATTCGGCAAAACTGATAGAAGACCTCTGTTTTTCCAGCTAGGAGTGACACAATCATAATCCAGATTAATTATCGTAAGATAATTAATCTGGATCATGATGAGTCAGGATCGATTCGACGAGCTTCAGAATACATGGGAATTATACCGATGGGTCCTTACATTATGACCACCTATCTAATAAGCTGTAGGACCCCCTTTAGCCAGCAAAACTGCGGCCACCCGGCGAGGTACCGATTCGATGAGGTGGCGACAGGTTTACTATGGTATCTGGTACAATTATGTCAACAGCAGGTCATCGTTTCTCATTACAGTTTGGGCTGGTAGTGAGTTAGCGCGAACCCGCTTTTCCAAGTCTAACCACAAATGTTCGATTGGGTTCGTGTCAGGTGAATTTGGAGGCAAGGGCCTTAACAGAAAGTCACCAGCATGTTCCTCAAACCACTTCTTGACATTTCTGGCAGTGTGGCAAGGCGAATTATCTTGTTGGTAATGGCTATCACCAGCAGGGAACACAGTTGCCGTGAATGGGTGATTTTGGTCTGCAACAATGTTCAGATACCTGACAGCTGTCAGGAATTGTGCTATTGGAATAATGGGGTCTTAAGTGTCGCAAGAAAACATCGTCCACGGCATAACAGCGTCGCCGCCGGCCTGTTTCCGCCCAACAGTGCATCCAGCTGCCACAGCCTCCGTTGATAATCGTCGTATCCGCGCTCGACCGTCTACGTGATGCACCAGGAATCTTGATTCGTCAGATCAGGCCACTTTCTTCCATTCATCCACGGTCCAATGTCGTTGATCTTGTGCCCATTTCATGCGTTGTTGGCGATGGCGTGCATTAGGCATGGGGACCCGGCTATGTCTTCGGCTACGCAGACCCATACGCAGAAGACTGCGATGAACTGTGTGCTGTGGCACATTGCGCTTATCACCAATGTTGTGGCTGCGGGTGATCTGTAGCACTGTGGCCCTGCGGTCACTTTGAACGATTCACGACAGTCTCCGTTCCCATCTGGAATCATTGAGCTGCGAACGACGCACGGCTGGACGACGGTTGGTCGTTTGGCCATCTGTGCACCACTTTTGATACGTACTCACTACAGCTGAACGTAAACATCCCACAAGTCGCGCCGTTTCCGAGATCGTAGTTCCTAGGTACCTATATCAAGCTCAGATAAATCGGCAGCTTTTCCAATTCTGATTCCGAGCACTCTACTAAACAAAAGCCGATGCTCGGGTTGTATATATACTGTTTTGTGAACTTCTCCTGCGCCACCGTTCGGTCTTCAGGCGCGCTCATTTCTCTAGGATGGGGGTGGTCATAATGGAACGGCTCATCGGTGTATTTCTGTCATTTTTCTTGAATGGCTCACAGCAGTGTTTCTCAACCACCGGTCCAGTGACTGGTTCGGATCCGCGAGGTTTTTTCTGCCGGTCCGGAAGAAACGAGTAAATTTATTTATTTTCCTTTCGAATCGAAATGGAGTCAAAGTAAGAGGAAAGCTAGATCTAAATTTTGAACACCTGTCGCGGAAGGTTAAAGCAAGCATGGATCGTTAATTTCTTTACAGAAGATCTGAACTCCTGCAGGCTAACTCACCAGAAAAAAAAAAGGAAATCATTAATACAGACGATTGACGTGGATTAGGAACATCAAATAGAAGTCATCGCTCTTTCCACGTTTATAAGTGAGTCCGAGAAAAATTACCATCGGCCGCCATCAGGAATCGAACCCAGGGTCTCCCAGTTACGCGCTGGACATGCTACCACTGCACCACAGCGACCTCGAATTCCCACAGACTCACATACGACTAACTGCCAAGCCACTTGGCAGGTTGCATCTTGGAGCCCCGCACAATGCTGGGGATTCACCAAAGATGGTAAGCAGCAACTGAACAAATAACTAGGAGGCAAAGGAATAATTAATACAGACGATTGACGTGGATTAGGAACATCAAATACATGTCAACGCTGTTTCCACGTTTATAAGTGAGTCACGGAAAAATTCTCATCGGCGACCACCGGGAATCGAACCAAGGGTCTTCCAGTTACGCGCCGGACATGCTACCACTGCACCACAATTATTTGTTCAGTTGCTGCTTACCATTTTTGGTGAATCCTCAGCATTGTGCGGGCTCCAAGAAGCAACTTGTCAAGTGGCTTGACAGTAAGTCGTATATGAGTTTGGAGGAATTCGAGGCCGCTGTGGTGCAGTAATAGCACGTCCGGCGCGTAACGTGAAGACCCTGGGTTCGATTCCCGGTGGCGGCCAATGAGAATTTTTCCCTGACTCACTTATAAACGTGGAAAGAGCGATGACTTCTATTTGATGAAGGAAATCATTGTTGAACTTCCTTCTGATGTCAGTCTGATATCGATATTCAGATCCAAATCTCTGACCTAGTATTGGGGAATTATGGGAAAAGAATATCCAAGTCTCAGCGACAAAGATCTAAAATTATTAGTAAACTTGTCGACCACGTATTTATTGCGAGAAAACAGTTTCGGCAATCAAAACTTAGCACAGGACCATAATGGACATTAACGCTGCACTGCGTCTTGCAGAAACAACGCTGGAACCACGGCTCGATAAGATTATCGCAAAAGCAGCAACAGCAGACTTCGCATTGACCCAAGAAAAAATGAGGTTAATGGTAAGGAGAACACGGTGGTAATTTGATTATAGATTGCACTTATCATTCGTTAAAGAATATTAACAGATTTTTTTTTATTGGAGGTTTAACGACCACCGTTAGCAACTCAATGGGTTATAAGCAGTCACCCGTCCCTAATTTAGGGTCACTGATTCCAGGGAAGGGAGAGAACCAGTGCCGTAAGACAAACACAACATCCATGCCTCACCGGGATTCGAACCCGGACCCCGTTCGAACGAATGATCAGAGGCCATCGCTTAGACCACTGCGCCACCGGGGCGGCAATTAACAGATAAAATCATATTAGCTGTAAGATAGTGACATAAGGTAACTGGTATACACTAAGTGGCCTCTTTATTATGATCACCTGACAGTTTTAAGCAAATGAGCTATGGATGCACGCTGTTGCCGCTATAGGGAGAGGCTAGTATAAAAAGGGAAAGCTTAGTGCATGCGACAGTAGTAGAAGGGATTTTTGGGGGACGAGATGGGTAAAAAATGCGTTTTGACGGACTTTCAACGTGGGATGATTGTAGGAGCTCGGAGCCATGGAGCGAGTATCACCGAAACCGCCGCATTTGTGAAATGTTCCGGAGCAGCTGTTGTTAAAGTGTTTAAAGACTGGACTGTCAGCCAAAAAACTGGGTCTCTACGTGCAAGGTGTGGTCGTCATCGACTAATGACTGCTTGGGCGGAACGGAGAGTGCCCAGACTGGTAACAGACAACAGAAGGGCAACAGTGCAGCAATTACAGACCATCTTAATCAAGGATCCCTCAGCTGATCTCTGCACGCACTGTTCGCCGTACACTGCATCGGATGGGATATGGCAGCCGAAGGCCTGTTCGAACACCTATGCTGTCTGCAGTTAACAAGAGAAAACGTCTCCAGTTCGCACAGGAGCACAAGGATTGGAGAGTCTAAAATTGGAAACAAATTATGTGGTCCTATGAATCACGTTTCCAGTTGCACCATGCCGATGGCCGAGTGAGAATTTGGCGGAAACAGCAGGAAAGCATGGGCCCCAAATGCATTGCTACAAACCTTCAAGTTGGTGGAGGTAGCGTTACGGTTTGGGGAATGTTTTCTTGGCATGCTTTGGGCCCTTTAATTCGTGTTGATCAACGTCTGACTGGCACATCATATCTAAACATCGTTGGGGACCAAGTGCATCCTGTCATGTGAATGGTTTATCCCAATGGCGATGGCTACTTTCAACAAGATAATGCGTCCTGCCATAGTGCTCGTATTTTACAGGAATGGTTTCAGGAACATGCCGGTGAGTTTACTTTGCTTAGGTGACCCCCAGAATATCCAGATGTCAACCCCATTGAGAATTTGTGGGATGAAGGTGAAAGAGCCATCAGACAGCTGGATCCACAACCCTGCAATCCCACACTCCTGGAAAGTGCTATTCATCAAGCATGGTCTGAGATTCCACAAACCACCTAAAAACATCTCGTGGAGTCCATGCCACGAAGAATCGACGCAGTATTAAAGGCAAAAGTTGGCCCAACGAAGTACTGAGGGGTGGTCACAATAAAGTGGCCACTCAGTGTATAAGTTACGGATTATAAGCAGTGATCATTATCATATGGAATATTATAAGATTAAATGCTGGACAACAGCCTAAAGATTTTATTCCGGCATCGTCGGTCTGCGAAAGTTTTGCCAACAACGCTTTGCCGGTCTGGGAATGCAAAAAGCTTGGGGACCACGGGCTTAGATATTAAAGAGATCTGGTATGCTGGTGTTGGAACTTTGCATTTAGTGCCCCCCCTCCCTTTCTGGAAATTTTTTGTCAGCGGCGCCCATGCACTCAGACAACTTCAACCCTTTCCTCTCCATGATAATAGGCACGTAACTGCAACGTACATATTGCGCGATATTCACCTATCTGGAGCTCTCAGCAGTAATCGCCGGGTCATCGTTTGTTGTGTCTTTCTTATTATTGCGCAGTTCGTCAGATTAGTTCAACTTGTGGCTTAGTACATCAATTTCAAAAGAAGAGGAGGTTGTTTCAGGAAATATTAATGACTATCTACTCAAAATGGAAGTTTTAATAGGAAAACTTTCTTTTACCAATGCAATTATTTCGGACCTTAATGTTGAAGAATGAATTTCCCAAGAAGAAAGTGATAATATATGTCATGAACATTTGTCTGACGGGGAAATTATTCAAAGAATTGTGCAGGAAGACGAAAGGGATGATGAGGCAAGTGAATCACACAACTGCAGTTCAAGCGTTTAACATGTGCTTGGCGTCGGCTGACGGAAACAACATTCCGATTTATGAGCTTCTATTACTTTGCCGTCTTGGTGATAAGGAGTTTTCTTTAAAACTTAGAACTTTTCACAGAAATAAATTACATAATTTTTTCGAACAATTAATTTCTCAAGTGCTAACTCATTACATTGAACTCGCATGATACATCTTTTTTTTTTATAATTTGTTTCTACAGAGTTAATTTTTGTTAGTGTGAACTTATATACTAACAAAATTGCTAATGTGTTATTTAAAGTATTTTCACTATTTTATTCTGGCATTATAATATTTAATATCCTTAGAAATCGGAACGTTCTGTACATCAGTCAGTTCGGATTATCGCTATACCGCTGTAGTTAAATTTAGTCAAACTGAAGTTTTTAAAACATGGTGGATTTAAAGCTTGTTACAACTACCCTAACCAAATATTTGAGTAAGTATTATGCATCTACAGTAAAGTGATCCAGAACTTCGAAATTTCTGAAAAGCAGTTAAAATTAGTTTTAAAAATGGCACAAGGTAAAATAGAATTTTTAGCCATGCACATTTTACAATATTTGCATTTAAATAATATCCAAATGGTTTATTATGATAAAAAAATATTTTCTCCTCCGGGAGTTCTTCAAACTTTTCAGAAATGCACGCTGAATGCTTTCTTAACCATTACTCCGGAATTTGAGTTCACCTTTGTTTTGGTATTTTTCTAGCTCTGATGACAACTATTCGCTGTGCATCTGAATCATTTACGGTCGATAGAGGTACTTTAGAACGCTGAAGATTTACTTTATTCAAGTTCTGACAGATGAAACTGTGCACAAAGCTGACAGATCTCATTAGCGCCGAAACAAAACCGGAAGCTCAAGGAAGAGAAAAAAAAACGTATGAAAAGAAAGTGGAAATCTGAACGGAAGCAGCTTTCCTGTCTCGTTTAGTCTGTTCGTATTCATTGTGACCTCGTTATCTTTTATTTTGCGATTTAGTTTCATTACAATAACCCTAATAATAATCTTTTTGAAGCCTTACGGATAATAAAGACGGAAAAATAGAAGAAGACTAGGAAATTGAAAATTCACAAGGCACTCTTCCTTTCAGCTTCAATAAATACACTACTATGTATTTGTGAAAATTGTAACACCAAGAAAAAATCGCCCTGTTCATTTGAAATTTATATCACAGGTACAGGAGATAACTGATTTTATATTTGTAAAGCTATAGAAGATTTTGTTGCTCCAAAACGCTGTATCTTGTGAGGCCAACTCTAGCAACAATAACAGCCTTGACACGGTGTGGCATTGAATGGAAGATATTTTTGATGTGGTCCTGAGGAATAGCCTGCCACGCTGCTTTTATGCGAGACCACAGTTCATTTCTGGTGACTGGTGGAGGCGGTTGACAGGCCAATCACTTAGCTACCATGTTCCAAACATCTTCGACCGGGGACATATCAGGCAAACGTGTAGGCCAGAGAAGAAGCTGTATCTGCCGTGCATGGAAGAAGTCTTGTAAGGTGCGTCGCATAAATATAGAGACAGCTGACTTTGCGCCGTGAACGCAATGCGAATATAGGTAGGAAGCTGAAGTGGTACCTAATTAGACATAACCCTACAACAAACGTTTCGATCCGTCGAGATGACCGGATTGTGTGAAAAGATCACCACCAAAGGAAATAGTGTAATATTAGGTGTCTCATAAATATAAAGACAACTATGTAAAGTAGCCACCTGCAAATGAGATGTACAAATTATCATCTTGTACGCACGCGCATGGGCCGTAATTCGGTCCAGCCTACAAAAGACAGCGGACCTGCCGTCAGACATTCATTTGCCGAAATGCCACGCAACAGTCAACTTTCTGGTGAGGAGGTGCAGAAGATTTGGAGACTGAGAGCAAATGGATTGCCTGTAGCAAAAATTTGTAAAGCCATGGGGAGGAGTAGGGCAGTCATTTATAAGACTTAATTGAAACGCGGTGCGTTAGCTGCCAGAAAACGGCCTGAAAGGCCTCGAATAACAACCAAACGAGATGATCGTGCCATCATGCATTTAGTTTCATCCCAAAGGTTATCACTACGTCAAGTTTCTCGGACTGTTGGTGTCACCGTCTCAAAGGACACAGTTTATCGACGAATCAAGGAAAGTCACGACATTGTGCTCCGTAAAATGCGCCCTCTCCCACACCTCACGCGGCGCCACAAGGAAGCTAGTTGTTATCGGCAAGCAGCCACCTGCACTGGACGAACGAGTGGATCACAACTATTTTCTCCGATGAGAAAAAGTTCAACCTGGATGGCCCTGACGGTTGGAACTGATGTTGGCATGATTTACGACGCGAGCCACGCACCTTCTTCAGCAGACAGAATAGAGGGGGTTCTGTGATGGTCTGGGGAGCTTTTGCGTTCAATGGGACAACGGATATCGCTTTTCCGCAAGGCAGGAAAAACTCCGAAATGTATCAGGACATACTCAGCAGCCACCTTCTACCGTTTGCCGAAACTCTAGCGGGTGTTGATTATCTGTTCCAGCAAGACAATGCCTCTATCCATCGGTCTGCATCAACGAAAAGCTGGTTTAACACTCATCATGTGACCGTGATGGATTGGCCAGCACTCAGTCCAGATACGAACCCTATCGAAAACCTCTGGGGTATCCTAGCTTGTGATGTGTATGCGAATGGACGGCAGTTCTCAAGTGTGGTGGCATTGAAAGAGCAGATTGAACGAAGCTGGTACGCACTCCGTCTAGAACACTTTCATCACTTGTTGGACATCATGCCCAATCGGGTTTTTAGTGTTATTCAGAATAACGGCTCCACTGTTCGTACCGGAGGTGCTGATAACTAGTAAGTCTTTATACGTATTTTTGAGACAGCGTATTTCTGTTTTTTTTCTTGTACTTGGCGTTGGAATTGTAATGTTTCCGTCAAACTATTGTGCAGCTGCGTGTCCTATGCTATTTTTTCTATAAATATGAGGTGTACATTTCAGCTCGTTGCTGTTTCTTTTTTATTCGAGAATTTGTTCTGTCTCTATATTTATGCGACGCACTATAACCTACCAGGCCACATGTGGCTGAACATTGTCTGGCTGGAATATAGCACCAGAACAGCTCTGAAGGAAGGGTATCACTTCTGCGTTTAAAACATCCCTGATGTAAAGCTGGCTGTTGAGGGTTCCTTCAATTAGTAAAAGGGGATATTGCGAATTGAACCCAATGGCGCCCAAACCATGACGCTTGTCGTTGAGCCGGAATAACGCTGCAAAAGGCAGGCTGCAAGGTACCGTTCACTACGATATCTTCGAATACATTTGCAACAATCATGGTACATCAAGTTGAATCGTGACTCATCATAAAACACAACGTGTTACCAATCATCGAGTCAGTTTCTATGTTCGAGACCTCTTTGCGCTGTGGCGTAGAGTATGAGGAATGTGTAGCGACGGGCTGCTACCGACCAGTCCTCTGCTAAGCATACGACGTCGAAATGTGCTGGACGACAAAGCCTGACCTGTGACAGTGCTCCACTGCTGCTGTCGATGCCCTGGGGAACCGGTCACTGTCTGGCGGTAGAGGTGTGTGTTTCATCCTGTGCAGTGGTACATTTTCGGTCCATTTGCCGCATTTCTGTCCACCTGAGCCTCATCTGTCCACTGACGGCACGTTCGCATTTTGTTACTGGCGTTTCGACCCATGCGAGTGGCAATTTCGCTGTAGAAATATCCAGCTTCTCTCATCCCAACATTCATCCTTCCTCGTTAACAGTCCGTCGGGTGTTTACAATGCGACCTTCTTTGGCGATGGGGCATAGTGAGACAAAGAGACCGGATAGTTTATAGTGCAGTGCTCCGAAACCGCATGCGCATTTTCACTGGCATTTTAATCATCTGCATGTCACAAGGACTTGTACATGTCCTGTAAGTTTCAAGCTAATACCGAGAGTCCTTCATGATGTTGCAATATTCACAAATAGTAGTGTAATATAATTGTTTCGGAGTCTGCTTACTAGCGTTGATTCTGCTGAAATGCAATACTTGAACATATCTTTCTTCCATGAAAATTCAATGACTTTAGAAACTTACAGTTTTTCTGAAATTGACGTCATCCAGGTGCCGCAATGTTCTTCCGACCGTTTGTCCGAGTGGCCGGTGGCTCGAGTCTCATATCAAACATGGGTGGTGTGCTGTCTGGTGGCACTAGATTCCTCCCTACCCCGCAATCAGTAGCCTTAAATTAGAAAGGGTGACTGCTTATTGTGATTTTAATTGCTTATGTTTCTAAGCGAAGACCCGTTTGAGCAGTTTTCAAAGTGGTGGCTTCTGACCACATTTTTTCAGTTTGGGGGTTTAACGGCCACCGTGAGCAACTCGAAGGGATATAAGCAGTCTTCCATACCTAATTTAGGGTCACTGGTTTAGGAAAGGGGACAGAACCAGTGTCGTAAGACAAACACAACATACATGCCTAGCAGGGATTCGAACCCAGACCCATCTCGGAAGAATGGTCACCAGCCAACGCTTAGACCACTGCGCCACACGGGCGGCCTTCTGCCCATTCGTCCGAGATGAGTCCGGGTTTGGATCCGTGTTATTATATTTTTTATTGGAGGTTTAATAACCGCCGTGAGCAACTCAGTGGGCTATAAGCAGTCGCCCGTCCCTGATGCAGAGCCATTGGCTCCAGCGAAAGGAAAGAGCCAGTGCCGTAAAGCAAATACAACATCCATGCCTCACCAAGATTTGAACCCGGACCCATCTCGGACGAATGAACAGAAGCCATTGCTTAGACCACTGCGCCACTGGGGCGGCCTCGAATCCGTGTTAGACATGGATGTCGTGTTTGTCTTACGGCACTGGCACTCTCCTTTCTCCTAAACCAGTGACCCTAAATTAGGGACGGGAGACTGTTTATATCCCATTGAGCTGCTCACAGTGGTCGTTAAACTCCAAAACACACATACACACACAAATTCTGAACGAAAATTGGTGGCCAAATTAACTCTGAATCACTAGTTAATTTTTGCAGAAGGGATGAGAAAAAGTCAAGACAACATTCCGCTCCGAAAAAAGAACAAAAAAACCCAGCACAACATAGCATATTTGCCAGAAAAAGAAAGAGAACAACATAACATGTAGTTATGTTGATGGCTTTTTCTTGCAGGTTTTTTGGTCATTATTCTAGGCTATTTTTCTTGCAGTTTTTGTATAAAAATAGTACATAAAATATTCTTGAATATTTCTATCAATACTTCGGGGCAGCTTTTGCAATTTATCGGTTCACACTTTCTACAAAATATTTTAAAGTTCAATATCTGCAACAATAAACGTCCCCGCTTCAAAGAAATAAATGCATTATCCTCCTACGCCAGAGTGTTTCTGAACTTTTCAATAATTATATCAGCAGTACTTTAAAGCAACATTCACGGATTTATCTTTTTCCCATTGAAAGACGCTTTCTTACGTATCCCTTTGATCTAATTATGTTTGAGAAAGAGGAAACTTTGGCAATATGTCGTTGAATGCGTCGCAGTTTCCTCTGCTCCGTGACTGACAGCTCAATCAGTCTCAAGATGAAATTTTCCTCAACAGAAAACAACGACTGGCTACAACTGCGCGTAATGACTTTACGGAAGAGATAGAAACATTCTTTGAAATGATTTTAACACGTTTTATAAAGCAAAGCAGTGGCCTAAAGGAGATGAAGTAACATACAAGTGCGCAAGGAATAAAATGCCGATTATTTATTTTAGTCCAATGAACTATTTTCAGGAAAAGAGTTTCACTGCCGTACGCGCAGCTTTTGCCTCATCTAACAAATTCAAAAAAAGTTAAAAAGATCTTCATGTGGATTTCCTTTCTCTTCTTAATGAATTGATAGAATGTCGCGAATAAATATATACTGGCGTGTGAAACTTAAGGACCGTTCGGTTTTCTCGCCGTAGCTTCGCAATGAAGCAGCCTGGATAGATGAATGTTACACCACTGAGACCTCAGTATATGTACCAACCGAAGGAATGAAGAACACATGTGCGAAAATGATAGAAAACGTGTACACTGGGACTTTATTAAGAAATGACCGTAAAGCAGTACACACCATGGTACAGAGCCATCGTTTCCACAGATGGATTACAACAAAGATGTGGTCGTCAGTAAGGAATATGATGCCCCTTAACAGCAATGGCTGCGTTGCAGCGTCTGGCCATACTTAACACGAGTCTGTCGATGAGTTCTTGGGGCACCTTTGCCCATTCCTCTCGTAGTGTTCTTTTCAACTGATGCTCATTTTCCAGCGGATGTGGGCGTGGCGCAAGACGTCTCCCCAGAGCGTCCTACACATATTCTATGGGATTTAGATCCGGGGAGTACGCAGGCCAATCAATACGAGTGATATCCTCACTTTCCAACAGCTCTTCTACTGCACCTGTACGACGGGGTCTCGCGTTATCGTTCATAAACACGAACTCGGAACCAATGGCACCTCGGAATAGACGTACATGAGGAAGGAGCACCTCATCCCAGTAACGGTTTGCGGTTACGGAATCTCCTTCGAAAACGTGAAGCTCAGTACAGCCATTCAGCGTTATGCCTCCCCAGAGGATCTAACCAACACTGCCATACCGATCTCTTTCGGTAATGTTAGCTGGTCGATAAGGTGTGCCCACCTCTCTCCAGATCTGCTGACGTCCAGAATCGCTAGTGGTACTGAAACGACTCTCATCCAGATGACCACAGGACGCGATACAAGGCGTCCTGTGGTCATCTGTAGTTACTTCGCGATATTGCCCTCTGTCTGGCGTCAATCACGTTTGGCCTGTAGGATCATATATCGGTCATCTCTTGCGGTTGCTTTCCGTGGCCGACCACTATCGACCTTTCTAACAGCTGTTCCTGTCGTTAGGAAGGTCTTCCACGCACGTGACACAATGCTATGGGTCACGCCAAACTCGTCGGTGACACTCGTAACGGTTTGCCCCTCCTCCCGCTTTCCGATTATTTGACCACGTGTAAAGTTATCTCAATATCTCCGCGTGGACATTTTCTCGTTTGCGACACACTAACAAAGCACTCGAATCTCTTTACAACGCCGCACACTTTGGCTTTCCGTTTCCTGCCTTGCTGCGAGATGCTCCTTACATTCATTTCAGCGCAGTCATGTAACCTGAGACATCACATTTCGGAAATTTGCATATGCATCGTCTTTCTACTGATCCATCTGAGTTATGCAAATCGCCTCAAGCTTGTGAGTTTCATTGTGAGGCTATAATTAGTGGCACTGGTGTCCGTCCTTAAGTTTTGCACTCCAGTGTACTATGATATTTTCATGTAACTAATTTTGCCAAGAACGTTATATAGAAGCGAATTATTGTGCGAAAGTAAACTAAATTTCTTGTCAGTTTTAACGTAGGTTGATCAAAAAGTAAATTACAAGACTTGCATTTGGTACTAGTACTTCTAATAGAGATATGGCATAAACAATTCCTCCTCGGGAGTTCATTCATCATTTACGCAAAAGAGTTATTAACACCAATGAGTATACGATTTCAAGGTTGTTACAACGCTCACTGAGTAAATCATATTTTGCAAGTACCCGGTGTTTACGACCAAAGCGTTTCCGAGGCCACCGCTCATTTTGGCAAAGTGAGCAAAAGTTCACGAGCTCTTCAGCATTCGCCATTCACGATGAATTACACTGACGGAAAAAATCGCAGCACCAAGAAGGGGTTGTGTTAGATAAACGACAGTTGGTAGCCGGTGAGAGTACATCTGTAAGATGACGTCTATGCAAATTTCGCGCTCGGCGCATACGTGTGGCGCTAGTAGCGCCCCTCGGAACATGCAAAGCAGGTTTTCTGTAAATACGCGCTGTAACGTTCGTGAGCGTTAGTTATCGTTGAGATTCGATGTAGGGTGTTGATGTTAGTCAAGAATGCCTTTAAGAAGACGAAGAAGCCATTATCAACAGCTCACGGAGTTTGAACGAGGTCGTGTAATAGGGCTACGAGAAGGTGGATTTTCGTTCCGCAATATTGCAGAACGACTTGGCAGGAATGTAATCACTGTGCATGATTGTTGGCAGCGGTGGTCAAGGGAAGGTACTGCCACAAGAAGACCGGGTACCGGCCGGCCTCGTGGCACTACTGAGAGGGAAGACCGCCGTGTACGGCGTATGGCCGTGGCGCATCGTACCGCGTCTGCGGCAGCAATTCGAGCTGCAGTTGCCACCACAGTGACACAACAAACTGTTACAAATCAGTTACGTGAAGGACAGCTCCGAGCCAGATGCCCTGTAGCGTGCATTCCACTTACTCCAAACCACTGCCATTTGCGACATCAGTGGTGTCAAGCTAGAGCTCACTGGAGGACGGAGTGGAGATCTGTTGTGTTTTCTGATGAAAGCCGGTTCTGCCTGGGTGCCAGTGATGGCCGTGTGTTTGTTAGAAGAAAGCCAGGTGAGCGCTTGCAACCAACCTGTCTGCGGCCGAGACACACTGGACCTACACCTGGAGTTATGGTCTGGGGAGCAATTTCCTATGACAGCAGGAGTACTCTCGTGGTTATCCCACGCACCCTGACGGCACAGTTGTACGTCGGTCTGGTGATTCAACCTGTTGTGCTGAAATTCATGAACAGAATTCCAGGGGGTGTTTTCCAACAGGATAACGCTCGCCCGCATGCCGCTCATTGGACGACAACTCCAGCGTCATCCCCAACCAGCATTAACCGTCCCTGTATTGACCGACCAAGTGCAACAGGCATGGAACTCCATCCCACAAACTGACATCCAGCACCTGTACGACACAATGCATGAACGTTTGCGTGCTTGCATTCAATATTCTGGCGGTTACACCGGTTACTAATGTACCAGCAATTCACATTTAAAATGGCTCTTCTCGCGCTTACATTAAGCTGTAATCTTGAAACCTTAATCGATTAAATATGTTACCTATACAAATGTATTGCCGCCATTTCATTCCTCTACAACTATTTTTTCGTGGTGTTGGGATTTTTTTTTCGTCAGTGTATTTTCCTCGAACCAACTAGTGGAGAACGATTCTGACACACACTTCAAATGAATAGCATTCACGTATCATTCCCATTTTTAAATTTCCCCATAGTTACCTATCTGATTGCTCGCTCACAAAACTAGTCACATTATTAATTCTCGACATTACTTTTCTTATTGCGGATTCGTTTCTGAATTCATGCAGGAGGGGAAAAGTTAAACGCGCTTCGACTTTAGTATACGAAGGTTGTTCAAAAAGTAACGAGACTGATGTTATATAGGGCAGAAGAATAATGCAGTAAACATACTTACACTTACATAATTTCGAAGTATTCTCCCTCTAGCTGAATGCAACGGTTCCACCTTTCTATCCACTTCCGGGAAGTGTGTTCAAAGCCTTTCCTCGAGATGTGGTTCAGTATACCCATCACAGCAAACCGACGCCCACGAAGTTGTTTTTTCACTTCAACAAATTGGTGGAAGTCACACGGCCGGCGCCAAGTACGGTGAATAAGGAGAGTGTGCCATCATTTCGATAGCTAGATTTTGGATAATCTGCTAGGTAAGCAAACACAATGTGCAGAAGCATTATCTTGATGCAAAATCCGACCAGTTTGTTCATATTCTGGGCGTTTTGGGGACATTTGCATCACATTAGCAACCTGCACAACGTTTATTCGGCGGTCTTTGCGCAGGGGTGTACCGATATTATTAACATGTATCTCCGTAGTAAGGCCTACCGGAGCGTGGCGCATCTTCCAGACACTCTTCACTATTCACAAATTTCTTGTACCGCTCAAAAACTCTTGCATGGGACAAAATATCTTCTTTATCGGCTGTTTTAATCATTTCGTGCGTTTCTGTGTGGGTTTCATTCAAACGCACGAACAACTTCATAACTGCTCTCTAGTCCAGTTATAAATCCACAGTGGGTTACAGAAACACGTCTGAACTCTACGATGTTTACTACAAGGATGAACTAGCGGAGCGCTGTAACGACGTGTCGTCACGTGACTGACAATGACGGTGATGAGTCATTCGTTGTGAATGAATTGTTCACGAATGGTCCAGCACTAATATCTAATGCTTTGAACGGGATGTACACAATAATACGTCTCTTCACGAAATGTTTTTCAACACAGTCACCAGAAACATTCAGATACTTGTCAGTTGACCTTTATGTGCTTTTCTAAATTCTCGGAAAAATAATTATCTTCTTTGTAGTCGGACAATCATGCTTCGACAGCGATTTTCACTTTATCTGCAGTGAAACGACGTCCTTTCAGAGGTTTTTTCACTGCCTTTGTCCTGGAACTGAAACATTTCCTCGATTCGTGTTGTGTTGAATTGCATTGAGATGTTTTTTGGGCACTCTCTTTGTTTGATATTAGCTACAGTATCCTGAGAAGCATGTGACGTATACTCTAATATAACTTCCCATTTTAGTTCTTGTATCGATGCAAACTTCGATTCGTTCTCCTTAAAGGGTTCCTAAACTTAACCATACATTTCTCTCTCGAATGAATGTCTTGTGGAAACCTGAATTGAGGTCAGGAGCAGAACAACATATGAGAAAAGAAGACATCAGAATGATTGTGTGCGATGTATCAATGCTCTGCTTAGGGTTTTGGTAATCGCGTTAAAATTCATCTAGAGCTTGTTTGTAGTTGATCTGAAAGGATATTTGCCGCTCCGGTAAAGTAGTGGACTAAACGCTAGCGTCTGACTATTCGTCCCGATATGGGTCTGGGTTTGAATCCCGGGTATTGGCATGGATGGTGCACTGGTCTTACGGCAACGGTTCTCTCCCTTCCCTGAAGCCAGTGACTCTATAGGCTCCAGGAAAGCGAGACTGCTTGCAACCCTAATAGCTCACGGTGGTCGTTAAACACCAAACCGACAAAAAAGAAGAGAGATTTTTTATGCAAGCGTAGACTAACTTGATGTTTAGAGTTTGAGGTTATTGTTTAGTTCCTCCGCTTTGACTGTCATGTTTGTTTGATCATCGAAGATGTGACTTGGGGAATGATATTGATATTACGAGCATGGTGTAATTCAGCTATTGAAGTGTGTAGCTATTGAAGTGTTTAGATATTGAAGTGTGTAGCTATTGAAGTGTTTTCGATACATGCCTGAGATGACAAAAAGGTTAAATTTTTAAGTACACTTGCTTTTACTGAATCTCTAGACGCATTCTGGAAGTGATATTTCTGTGCTTAATTAAGGAGATTTGTAGATACTACGTTATTTACGGCTATCCGATACATCACACAAACGCTACGGATCGTTTCATTCAAAACAATATTTTCATTTACATGATGTTAATGTTCTGGTGAAGTGTTGAAACTGCCCCGGTGGCGCAGTGGTCTAAGCGCTGTCTCATGACCATTCGTCCGAGAAGGGTCTGGGGCCGCCCTGGTGGCGCAGTGGTCTAAGCGATGACCTCTGATCATTCGTCCACAAGGGGTCCGGGTTCGAATCCCGTTGAGGCATGGATGTTGTGTTTGTCTTACGGCATTGGTTCTCTCCCTTCGCTGGAACCAGTGACCCTAAATAAGGGACAGGTGACTGCTTATCGTCCATTGAGTTGCTCACGGTGGTCGTTAAACCTTCAATCAAAAAACAAATTAGCTAAATTATTCAGCCAAACACTTTAGATCATTACAAATATACTGCCTTTTTAACTTGCCGCTTTTGCTGACGTTTCACTTATGTACATTTTGGTTTCTTCTCGTTATGTTTTCCACACTGAACGTTACGTCTGAACTTTCATGAGTTTTCCTTCCTTTGGTCTACGAATTGCAGTAAGTATCATGCTAACTGCTATAAACGTTAGGGCCATGCAAATTAAATGTTTGATTAGACTCCTTGTTCGCGGCAGCATTTACTACGCCTACGAATGTGTTTTATTCTATGTGTAAAATCTTCGATAGTGGATGTGACGTACGTGTATCTTTATTTTAATCTAACCTTAGTGTTTACTCTTATTTAAATTACTTCACACAATCTGAGCAAACGTATCTCGACACTGTATTATCCACAAATTCCCTGTAATAAGAAAATAATTAATACCCAGTTGGTCCATACTCTGCTGGGAAGGTTTTCCAATTGATTTCGGTACGCTGCTGCAGCAACGTACCGAAGCAACGTAGCAACGTACCGAAATCAAGTGATAGGCTTTCCAACTGATTTCGGCCGCCCCGGTGGCGCAGTGGTATAAGGCGTTGGCCTATGATCATTCGTCCGTATGGGGTCCGGGTTCGAATCCCGGTCAGGCATGGATGTTGTGTTTGTCTTACGGCACTGGCTCTTTCCCTTCCCTGGAACCAGTGACCCAAAATTAGGGACTGGCGACTGCTTATAGCCCGTTTGAGTTGCTCACGGTGGTCGTTAAACCTCCAATCAACAAAAAAATTGATTTTGGCACGTTGCTGCATTCTGCCCATTCTCTTCTCTGTGTTTTTGAAGTCACCCTTCAACATGTTCTTGCCAGAACAAATGACAAGGGTGCAGAAATACAAGATTGTAACTGATTGGAGCCTTGTACTCACAAGCCTAAATAGAAGCAGATGAAAGTTTTACAAAATTACTAAAAAGAGAGACGAATGACTGATTATTATACTTTCTCTTTTCTAAAGAGTGAAAGCACCTTTAACGGAAAAAAACGAAGTTTGAGCCCTCTAAACTGTGTGTTATGTTAGCTGTTATCTGAAAGAGAGACGCAACTTGACCACTGCAGTTGAGTACAACTTTAACATATTGAATACAACTTTACAGTATGTCTGTACATATCTGAGGCTTTTACATCGAACACGTAATGCATAACGCTCCAACACTGAATCCATGTGCATGGTATGGAACCAGGGTTTCTAACGAAATTAAAGTCAGTGAAATGTTTTTGTATTCAGATGCTCATGGGGACATGCTAAAAGACAACGTATTTACGGGGACGAATCGATGCCGAATCTCATCGTAGTAGATGAGATTCGGCATCGATTCGATCTACAGTTCGCTATTCTAACGAATAGCGAGCTGTATATGTTCATGCTCCTAAATAATTTTAATGTCATTCATTTGTGTCTATCGTTAAGCAGAAGGAGGAAAAAATAAAGACATTTGACCTGGGTTACCTGGAATCAAAAACAAAAACCCCTCTTTAAATATTAAAAACACCCCTACTTTTCTGAACATGTTCTATTTTTAGCACATCTTTTGTAAAAAAAGATCGTGCTTATGTTACTGGTTTGTCCGTCCGTCTGTACCCACGATATCTCTGCAACTATTAGTCCGATTTGAAAAATTCCTTTTGCATTGAGAAGCTTGAAATATGCGAATGATGATCCTTTATTTTTTTTTTTTTTTACGATGTACAATTTCACCGTTAGTAAATGCAGATGATGACGAATTCAAAAATATGTTATCCACATATTTGCTTCTAAACATCAGATTGAAAAACAATTTTTATCTTTTGATTCCATTTATATCGAACAGTATTTTAGATATAGTTACTTTTTTCAAATTACGCATAGATTTTCCGCTAGGTGGCGTAAAAGTAAATTACATTTTTCCTGATAATACTTCTTCAAAAACTCCGATTTGAATTTTTTTTTCTTTAGCGGATACATCTCCTGATGGAAAATATTTTGCATATAATTTCAAATTTTTGGGAAAGAATACTTTGGCCACCAGGGGGAGTAAGGGTTAATTTTTGCTTCTGACGTATTTGCCATTAAATCTGAGCTTCTAAAATATCGATTTCTTTTGTGGACTGGAGAAACTCACATCGATGAACATTTTCGGAATATTATCTTCTTAAAATATTCCACAGTTTTTCCGCCAGGGGGCGTAGATGTTTATCTTATTTTCGTCAATATCTCTACTTCTAGGAGTGCGATTTAAAAAATTTCTCCTTTTTTGGATAGTGTTTTCAGTGTAACATGATTTTCTATATAAATTCAAAATTTTCGAGTATTTCATAAACTTTCCGCTAGGGGGCGTATAGGTAAATTGCGTTTCCCCTATATCTGTGCTTCTAAATCTCCGATTTCAAAAATTCTTTCTGCACCGGATACAACTCCTGATAGGAAATCGTTTGCACATAATTTCTAATTTTGGTAAAAAAAAAAGTGGTTTGGCCAGCAGGGGGCGGGACGTAAATCTTAATTTCCGCTTCTGATGTATTTGCAGCAAATTATCAGCTTCTAAATTCTCGATTGAAGAAAAACATCGTATGTAGACCTATAGTACTCATGTCGACAAACCTTTTAGAAACATTTTCTTCTTAAAATAATGCATGGTTTCTACGCCATAGGGCGTAGATATATATCCTATTTTTTTAAATATCTCAACTTCTAGGAGTCCGATTAGAAAAATTCCTTCTTCGTTGGATAGTGTCTCCAGTGTGACATGTTTTTCATATAATTTCAAAATTTTCAAGTAATTCATTGACTTTCCGTTAGGGGGCGTAAATGTAAATTGCTCCCCCTTCCCCTATATCTCTGCTTCTAAATCTCCGATTTGAAAAATTCTTTCTGCACAGGATACAGCTCCTGATGGGAAATCCTTTTTCACATAATTTCAAATTTTTGTAAAAAATGGTTTGGCCAACAGGGGGCGTAAGCCTTAATTTCCGCTTCTGATGTATTTACAGCAAAATATGAGCTTCTAAAATATCGATTGCAAAATAGCCGTTTGTTGACCGATACTACTCATGTCGACCAAACTTTTAGGAACATATTCTTCTTGAAATAATGCACGGTTTCTACACTAGTGGGCGTAGATGTATATCATATTTTTGTCAATATCTGTACTTCAAGGAGTCCGATTTTAAAAATTCTTTCTTTGTTGAATAGTGTTTCTGATGCGAAATGTTTTTTCTTATAAATTCAAAATTTTCAAGTAAATCATAGACTTTCCGCTAGGTGACACAAAGGTAAATTACGTTTTCTGCGGTTTTTCTGCTTCTAAAACTCCGATTTGAAAAATTCTTCCTGTATCGCATACAAGACCTGATGGAAACATTTTTTCACATAATTTCTTATGTTTGGTAAATAATGGTTAGGCTATCAGCGGGCATAAGTGTTAATTTCTGCTTCTGATGTATTTGTAGCAAAATCTGGGGTCCTGAAAACGCGTCTAAATTTTTTTTTTCTTGGACCATACCGCTCATATGGAAAAATATTTTGAGAATACTTTCATCCTAAAATAATGCATGGTTTTCCCAACATTGGACGTAAAGTCACATCTTATTTTTTGTCGATATCTCTGTTTCTAAGAGTCCGATTTGAAAAATCCTTTCTGTGTTGGAGAGCCTTTCCGGTGAGAAATGTTTCTCATATAAATTCATGTTTTTCCTAGCGCACAAGTCTGCAACCAGAGGGCGTAAACTCACGATTCCGTTTACAGCAATATCTGAGGGATTAAAAACCCTATGGAAAAACTTCTTTCTTCCATCAGTTGTTATTGTTTTCCATACCGGTTCCATTGACTTTGAATAGCTTTGATAAATTTAATTTGCGTCAGAACAGATTCAAAAGACGTGCTTATTACACCCTAAAATTCGGTGTCATCTTTCTTGCTCGATAGTGTTTTCAGTGTGACATGTTTTTCGTATAAATTCAAAAATTTCAGTAATTCATAGACTTTCCGCTAGGGGGCGTGGAGGTAAATTGCGTTTTCCCCTATATCTCTGCTTCTAAATCTCCGATTTGAAAAATTCCTTCTGCACCACGAATATAGCTCCTGGTGGGAAATCGTTTGCACATAATTTCTAATTTTTGTGAAAAAAATGGTTTGGCCACCAGGGGGCGTAAATTTTGATTTCCGGTTCTGGTGTATTTGCAGCAAAATATGAGCTTCTAAATTCTGGATTGAAAAAAACGTCGTTTGTAGACCGATACTACTCATGTCGACAAACCTTTTAGAAACATTTTCTTCTTGAAATAATGCATGGGTGCTACGCCAGATGGCGTAGATATATATCTTATTATTGTCAATATCTCTACTTCTAGTAAACCGATTTGAAAAATTCCTTCTTTGTTGGATAGTGTTTCCAGTGTGACATGTTTTCCATATAATTTCAAAATTTTCAAGTAATTCATAGACTTTCCACTAGGGGGCGTAAAGATAAATTGCTTTCCCCCTATATATCTGCTTCTAAATCTCCGATTTGAAACATTCTTTCTGCAGAGGATACAGCTCCTGATAGGAAATCTTTTGCAGATAATTTTTAATTTTTGTAAAAAATGGTTTGGCCACCAGATGGCGTAAGCCTTAATTTGCGCTTCTGATGTATTTGCAGCAAAATATGAGCTTCTAAAATCTCGATTTTAAAATATTCGTTTGTCGACCGATACTACTCATGTCGACCAAACTTTTAGGAACCTATTCCTCTTGAAATAATGCATGGTTTCTACGCCAGTGGGCGTAGATGTATATCTTATTTTTGTCAATATATCTACTTCAAGGAGTCCGATTTGAAAAATTCCTTCTTTGTTGGATAGTGTTTCCGATGCGAAATGTTTTTCCTATGTATTCAAAATTTTCAAGTAAATCATAGACTTTCCGCTAGGGGACACAAAGGTAAATTACGTTTTATGCGTTATTTCTGCTTCTAAAACTCCGATTTGAAAAATTCTTCCTGACCTGATGGAAAATATTTTTCACAAAATTTCTTATGTTTGGTAAAGAATGGTTGGGCTATCAGCGGACATAAGGGTTAATTTCTGCTTCTGATGTATTTGTAGCAAAATCTGGGCTCCTGAAAACGCGACTAAATTTTTTTTTACTTGGACCGATACCGCTCATATGGAAAAATATTTTGAGAATACTTTCTTCCTAAAATAATGCATGGTTTTCCCACCAGGGAACGTAAAGTCACATCTTATTTTTTTTTTGTCGATATCTTTGTTTCTAAGAGTCCGATTTGAAAAATTCTTCGTGTGTCAGGAAGCGTTTCCGGCGCGAAATATTTCTCATATAAATTGATGTTTTTCTAATCGCACAAGTCTGCAACAAGAGGGCGTAAGATCACGATTCCGTTTACAGCAGTATCGTCAGATACTATTGTTTTCTATACCGGTTCCATTGAATTTGAATAGCTTTGATAAATTTAATTTGCGTCAGAACGGATTCAAAAGACGTGCTTATTACACCTGAAAATTCGGTGTCATCTTTCTTATTTTAGTTTATTTCTTTTCATTTGATTACCAAGGTCTGAACCCTAATGATGTTTTCAGTGGAGAAGAAACTGCCACCTACGAAATGAAAGTTTAAGTGTACGAGCTCACTTCGGTTAGATTAGATTCAGAAGTTTAGAAACTCCAGAAGAAATTCCATCACTTCTGTTGCTTCAGCAGCTTGGAGAAAATATAAAATTCAACGAACGGCTCCAATGAGGCAAAGCAAATGAAGGCGCATGGGAGACACAAAATAAGAAATCGTCGAGTCTGACGGTAATACAGAAAGTGCAAGAGCAATAGTTGTTTCCTCTGTTGCCACTCGTGAATTTACTCGGAGAATGAAACTAGGAAAGCTACGCGAAGGATTCTGAGCAGCGATACATTTTAACTGACAGGGTAAACAACTTACTCTATATTCAACCGCACTAAGGTAATTCGAAGTTCAGTGGAGCCGAGAAGAGGTTCACTGTAGAACAAGGGGAAATTGGAAACACACAAAGATGCCTTGTTACATATATGAGCTTCCCTACCAGACTTAAGGAAAAAATGAATTCACAGCCGAGACGAATGTGTATTGCGTAATCCTAAATAAAACGAAGTCATAACCATGTTACGAAATTATCGTAGAAAATGGCCACTATTTTGGACAAAACGTCAATGCCAGTATGCTGAGAATATTTCAGGTTATGTAAGCAATGATTGTATAAAACAGATTTCCTGACAAATATGTAGAGAAATGTCATTATGTTCCGCGAAGTCCCATGCAAAAATAGTTTTTATCAGACAAACCTGAATAAACATAGATTGAAATAGAGTAGGAAATTTTGAACCAGAGAAGTTAGTAACTGTATGCAAATTCTTCGTGATAAGTCCAGATATTGTGCTTAAAACAATTATACATTTACACCTCCCAGCGGGATAATTTTGTACCAAGGACAGCTGGAAGTTATACAGCTTCTGCCATCATGAGAACATGTCTTTCCAACTTGCAGACTAAATTATTTCGATTTACATATAACACGTCACACTACCCAGACGGAAAACTGCATACTTAAAAACTATTGAAACGTCATAGAAAATAGTAATATTGCCGATGTTTAGAAGCATGTGATGAAAAAGTAATTTCTCCAAAATTCGGTACCTATGGGCAGAGACATCATACTTAATTCCTGTATTCATTCTGCAATATGCTACAATACTGACGTTAAGAAAACTACAGAAATGTGGGGAGGTTCTTTGTATCTGCTATCTACTGCGAATATATTTTTTTCGTTTAGGACTTGATTAGAAGTTACGCATGAAGTGTAAAAATAGTGTTATACTTTCACATTTTCTGAATGCACTATGCAAGAGCATAGTGCATTCAGAAAATGTGAAAGTATGTAGATAATACTCATGATGCTTAGAGATAACCAATGTTTGAAAATGTCGAATGTTATCTATAGAAAGTTAAATATCATAGAACAAAAATCTAAGATTACGTGCCCTAAGTGTGCGATTTTATGTATTAAAACAGCTGGATTATTCATAAGAAATTTTGGTGTAATAGGAGCAATTGATTTTTTGGGGTCATGGAGTTTATCCATCGCCATGAGAGCATGTAAGATTGTAAGGCGTCACTCATCCGTTATTAAGAGACTCTGATTCCAGAGACAGTGCCAAAAGAACAATTTACTGATGAGTCCAGACTCAGTTTAAAAATAGTTTCACGGCGTTATTGCTTCTGAAGTGAACGAGGCTTTCAAAAATTTCAGTAGAAGTCCTCGAATTTCTTCAAGAATAGGATAACTTCCGAATGTTAGCCCTGGCGAGAGATCCCATCAATTGCCTCTTCAAAACATGCACACAAGCTGAAAATACATAACTCTGTGTTAGAAAAGAGAATCAGAAGAGCGTGTGTGCTTTGTAAAAATGAAACACACACACTGATACCCGGAACTAGTGCCAGAAGAACAATAAAAACATGTCTTACCTCGAGATTCGAACCCAGATTCAGTAGTAAGTAAAAAGCTCGTGGCCATTCAACCAATGACAGAGAGCTACCGTCCGCAACACGAATGTTTCTTTTGTGTCCCTGCACACTTACATCAATCTACTGGAAGAACTGTGTACTGTGAAAAGCAGGAAAACATTTGTCGATAATTCGGTCGATCCAATGCGATAAAATAAGAAAATTAAATCCCAATTCGACCATTCAAAGTGCATTTGTTGCACCAGATCGTACGACATTTACTCTAACTAGCAGCTAAATGGTTGGTAACAGAAATTTGAAGATTCATGAATGTTCAACGTCATAACTAGTATTGAATGACGCAGAAATTATTTTTCGACACGAATCATCACGCATACATTTGAAGACGAGTCTAAACGAACGGACAAAGTGGTACTATAAGATACCTTTTTTTTAAAAAATCCGAGTTCAGTTAACTGATTTATGTGGCTTGTATGAGTAAAAACGAAATATAATCAAAGAAAAGCTAGATATCAGCAGTCCGTAAAATCCTTAGCTCACTTAAAAGCACCTGGGTAAGCAAATACAATTTCAGCACAAAATTCACGGGTGTCGTTTTTTCAAAATTCAAGAACGCTACTTTCTCTTAGTTCTTCTTTTTTCTTCCTTTGGTGTCACAGAGATGAAAAATTGTTAGATGCGATGATTACTTAATCAAAACAAATAAAGTAATTCTTGAAATTAACAAAAGGTATGGAATTTTCTATAACTTCTGCCGAGGTAACATTTAAGGAAAACGTGCTGTGGAAGTCACTCTTCGACATGTTCTTGCCATGATAAATGACAAGGATGCAGAAATACAAGGTTGTAACTGATTGCAACCTTGTACTCTCTGGCGCAAACAGAAACAGATGAAACTTTACAAAAATAATCAAACAAGAGACGAATGACAGATTATAATACTTTCCCTTTTCTAAAAGGCGAAAGCATCTTTACCGGGAAAAGACAAAGTGAAATTGCAAAGACAAAACAAAATGAACGTAAAACTTTTGATACATCAAAAGTTTTATTTGTGTGGTTTTCTCAGTATTGGTAGTAACAGTACGATATTAGTATGAGGATTAAGGCTTTTTAATTTGTAGAAAATTAATTTTACACCTCTGTGATTGAAATATTTATGCTTTTACCATACTGTCATCAGCTCCTTTATATCAATATCACGGTTAACAGCATGGTTTTCTTACTATCGTGTTGAGCCATAATTTATAGTGTTGGTGCCTACATTCTAATTTATCATGGAACTGTCCTTAAGGTGGACGTCTAGAGGTTTTCCTCTCTACACGACCAATCAAAAAAATGTCGACCTTATTTCCTCAGCGAAGAAGGATTTCCATATATCAAAATTGGCCCACTGATTAAAAAACATCCTTAGATTATGCAATCGGTGTTTTCTGCAAAAAGCTTTCCTGAGCTATATTAGAAATCAATAACTTTACTCCAATATAGTTTTAAGGATGAGTGGCGCCACCTGTAAGCAAGTATCATAACTACATCGAAATAAAGTTGCTGATTTTTAATATATCTTAGGAAAGCTTTTTGCAAAAAACACTGATTTCATAATCTAAGGATGTTTTTTTTATCAGTGTGCTAATTTTGATGTATAGGAAATCTTTCTTCGCTGAGGAAATAGGGTCCAAATTTTTTCCATTGGAAGTATAGGGAGCAAAATCACTAGGCGCCAAACTTAAGGTTATCACTTTACTCCATTTATAGCGCTTTATAGAATCAAAACCATTCAGCTTTTAATGTGCATAATTGCAAACACAAAATAATATGTTGTTGATATAAGGAAAAAAGTTTCTATAATCATTCTGAAATTAGCAAACTTCCGGAAGATATTCAACATTGGTAATAAATAGCACACATTCATATGTTTATATGCTGTCAGTAACGACATAAAATATTATTTTCATTTGTCGTGAGAGTAGTTCTATCCGTTACACTGGGGTGAACAGTTGTCCATTATTTTACCGAAAGATCACTTCGCCGGAACTCACTTGACTAAGAAAGTATATTGCACAGAAGGATATTTACTCAGGAAGGTTCATTTACCGAAGTGTTTTTACCCTGAAAGTTCATTTTACACAAGGGTGGTTTTGACGAAACAAGCATTTCACCAAACAGTCGGTTTTTGGAAAAAAAGACTTCACAGGAAAATCGTTTTATAAAATTATCATCACGCCAAAAGTTTATTCTATTGATTTTTTTAAATGAATCTTTGTAGCATATATATATATATATATATCATCATCATCATCATTGTCAACCATTATCAATCCACTGCTGGACGAAGGTCTCCCCAAGTTTCCTCCACAACGGTCTGTCTTGTGCCAGTCTCCTCCATGTCACTCCCGCATATTTACGAATTTCATCCACCCATCTCCCATGTGGTCTTTTTCTGGGTCTTTTCCTGTCCCTTGGAATCCAATCTAAAATTTCGGATGTCCATCTATGGTCTGTCCTTCTGGCAGTATGTCCAGCCCATTGCCATTTCAGGGATTTAACTCTGATCATGATGTCTTCCACTCATGTCATTCTTCTGATCCACGAGTTCCTCTTCTTATCTCTCCTGGTTATACCAAGCATGCACCTCTCCATGCTTCTTTGAGTTGTCTGCAGCCTTTGTATGTCTCTTTTAGTTAAGGTCCACGTCTCTGCACCATACGTAAGCACTGGAAGGATGCATTGATCAAACACTTTTCTTTTAAGACATAATGGCATATTGCTCTTGAAAATTATGCTGTTTCTTCCAAAAGCTCTCCAGGCAAGTTTTGTACGCCGATTAATTTCTTCATCAATGTGACCCTCACTTGATATCTGCTGTCCAAGATAAACATACGTATCTGTTATCTCCAGTTTTTCTCCATCAATCGATAAATCTTCATTTCTTGTAAAAGCATTGAACATCACTTTTGTCTTCTGAAAGTTCATTTTTAATCCCACTTCTTTACTCTTGTCAGCAAGTTCCTGGATCATACTCTGCAGCTCTGATGGGGTAGTTGCAAAAATGACTACGTCATCAGCAAAACGAAGGTGGGTTAGATAATCTCCATTAATCTTTATCCCTTTGTTTTCCCAGTTCAGTGATTGAAAGACATTTTCCAATGTGGCATTAAAGAGCTTCGGAGATATGGTGTCACCTTGTCTCACTCCCTTTCCAATTTTTATGTGTGTTGTATTTTCAAACAGCCGAATCTTTGCACTTGCATTTTCATAGATGTTATTAATAATATTAATGTATGCATCTTCAATACCGCAGGATTTCAGAGCCGTGGTAACTGCTGATGGTTTCACCGAATCAAAGGCTTTTTCATAATCGATAAAAGCCATGCACAATGGAAGTTCATATTCCCTCGCTCTTTCAATTAGTTCTCTCAGTACGTGGATATGATCTATTGTGCTGTAGCCACTCCTGAATCCAGCTTGTTCTCTCGGTTGAGCCATGTCCAGTGTTACCTTCAAGCGGTGTGAAAGAACTTTAGTGAAGATTTTATAAACCACTGATAGGAGGCTGATAGGTCTGTAGTTCCTGAGATCCTCAATGTCACCTTTTTTATGTAGCAGGATCATTGTAGCATTGTTCCAATCCTCAGGAATCTTCCCTTCATTAAGGCATCGAGTGAAAATTTGGGCGAGTACTGTTTCAATTTCTCCACTTGCTTCTTGTATGATGTCTATAGTAATTCCATCTTCTCCTGGAGCTTTCCCCCGCTTCATGTTCTTGATTGCATGTGCAACTTCTGCTGGGAGGACTGGAAGAACTCTGGTACCTTTCATGATGTCTGGAGTACATGTATCATCCCTTTCATATAATTTGGAGTAGAAATCTTTCACTCTTGTCAAAATTTCGCCTCTATTTCTTGTTATAGAACCATCTTCTTTTCTCAGAGCCATAATCTGTTTTCTTCCCTTACTGAGATGTCCCTTTGCTATCTTTAGGCTTTGGTTGTTTTCAATTGCTTTCCTCACTAGCTCACAGTTGAATTTCCTTACGTCTTCAGTGATACCTTTTCGTGCTGTCTTGCATAGCTCTATATATTCCACTTTGGAAGTCACATCTTCTTTAGTTGTCCTCATCTCTCTTCTTTTTTGCATCAACATTTTGGTTTTTCCTGATAATTTGTTTACATGCAACTTGTTCTTAGACCCAGCTAATTTTGTTGCTGTTTCCATAAGAGCTTTGGTTACTTTTCTGTTAACTTCCGAAATATCCACTTCTTCCGATGTTAGGCCTTCTAAAGCAGAGAATCTGTTCTTCAGTTCCAACTTGAAAGTATTATGGTGTTTTTTAAGGTTGGTTATGTCAATACATTTTGTTTGTCTTATGAGCTTGCCACGCTCCAGTTTAGTGTTGAGGTGCATCTTACATCTCACCAATCTAAGGTCACTACCTGTGTTGAACTTGTTTAGCACACTGCAGTCTTCGATGACGAATTTTTTGTTACACATAATAAAATCAATTTCATTTGTCGTCCCAATTGGATGTCTCCATGTCCATTTCCTGTGTGGCTTTTTCTTGAAAAAGGAATTCAAGATGAAAAATCCTTCTGCCTCTGCAAACTCAACGAGAGTATTTCCACGCTGGTTTCTGTTGCCGTGACCGAATTTACCTACTGAAGTTTCATTCTGTTGCCGGTGCCCTATTTTTGCATTGAAATCTCCCATAATTATCTTCAAGTGCTGCTTACCTTTATTATTTAGATGACGAATTTCCTCATAAAATTCTTCAATTTCTTCTTCAGGATGACTTGTGGTGGGTGCATAAGTTTGAATAATCTGAGCCTGGTATCTTCTCGATAGTTGGATAACGAGTCGTGCAGCTCTGTCCGAGGAACTTTCAACTTCTACCACTTTATCCTTCAGTTTCTTGTTTATTATAAATCCAACACCACTAGTTCTGCCAGTATCTGTCCCACGATAATAGAAGAGATGTCCACTTTTCAGTTCAATGAGATCTTCTCCTTTTCTCCTTACCTCACTCAGCCCGACGATGTCCCACTTGATCCTTTGTAGTTCCTCTTCCAATTCAAGAAGCCTTGAATCAGAAGATAGGGAGCGTCCGTTGTAGGTAGCCAAGGTCAGCATCAAATGGCAGCCTAGTCCGGTCCTCCGGGGATTCTTAGCACCCTCTGCCTTCATGACGCACTGGCCGCTGCCTTGGCCAGGTACATTCCAGCTGCCGGAGACTGAGGGCCAAGATTTAAGTTGTAGAGTCATTTTGGAGGTGTTTGGCCATAACTCACCACGCTGGCCAAGCGGGTTGGTGAGTGTGGGATAGCATTTCCTCTGATCCCGATGGTATAGTTATACCGCTATTTGCGGTCGTCAGAGCCCCTTTAGTGGGAACAGGATGCACCACGAGAAGGCGGGGTTGACATTTGTCAAGGAGAGGCTGTGATGTTACGCATCACCTGACCTTACATCCCATATATATATATATATATATATATATATATATATATATAATAATCCTTGTAGCTTGCACTTATCTAATGAAAACCTCATTTATTGAATATATTTCGCTACCGTTAATATCCGGAGACATGCATGTACACAAATAATAATCTTTGTTCACAGAAAATCCAATATTGTTTGTAAAACCTTTCGCCCATATTACGCCCTCTTTTCTTTGTGGAATACACTCCAACAATTTATTGTGAATGGCGTCATATATGTCTTGCCATTCGGCCTTCAAAGCAGTTTTAAGTTCAGCGTTGTTTCTTTGGTGATCTCTTCTTCAATGAATCTGATGGTCTAATTCGTCCCAAATAATCTGGGTAGGGGTTCAGGTCAAAACTCTGGGCTGACCGGTCCAAAGGTTTGACGCTCATATCCTTAAACCAATGTATAACAATAAGAACATTATAATATGGTGCGGTGTCCTGCTGATAGAGGTATGGGCCTTCTTCAAGGTATTACAACAACGTTGGTACTGCATAACTGTCCAAGAGGTCTAGATAGAGCTGAGCATTCATGTTTTTTTCCAAAACTACTAATGTGCTCTAGATGAACCACAAACAATATCTCCGTACCCTCACTTTGACTTCGTCCAAATTCTTTGCGGTAATGAAACAGTCAGGGAGGTACCTTTCTACCGGCATCTATGCCAAACCCAGGAACGACCGCGAGATCAGTAGAGAGGTATCGTGACTCGCCAGTCCAAAGCAGAATATTCCATTGATCTACAGCCCAAGATCGACGTTCCTTACAGTACGCTAACCGGTGTTTGACGTTAGTTGAAGTGATTAGTGGATAGATGCTGCACCGGGATAAACCATATGGTACAATGGCTTGCGCACTGTACTGGTGCTAATACCAGTCTCAATAGTTTCACATAGGTTTTGTGTGATTTCAGGCAATGTGGACTTGCGTTCTGAGTAGACAGTCTTTTGCAGAGTTCTTCAGTCATATTCACATTGTTTCGGAGGTTTAGCGTGTCATTTATTGGCAAACCCATCCCGCTGCCATTTGTCTGTATGTATTATATCTCCAACCGTCGACTTAGGGATCTTCAATACCCCTGAAATGTCACATACGGAACGATGGTTTACATGGCACCCTGTTAACAAATCTCTCTCGAAATCAGTTGAGTCTGTCGATAGAGGCATCTTGCATTCACACACACAGCTGCGCTATTGTTTCATCACTGCCCTACGACAATATTTAAAAAAACCCCGTTAAAGTGGAACGAAAAGAAACTGGCATTAGACACTTCATAAACAGTCACTGACACCATGGAAACTACCAGATATTATCAGAGTAATTTGGATCCTCCCTCAAATTAAATTTTGATGTGGTGAACTTCCACTACTAGGCATAATTACAATATACTCTTGCGAAGTAAAATGTTTCTATTTCTATTTCAGTTAATTTTCGCGAAATCTATGGTACAAGTTCTTGTCATGATCTTTAATTGAAATTAACTAATTTGGACCACAAATGATTATTGACAGCTTCATAAACGACAAAATGCTAACTCTTTCAATTAAATACCAATTCCCGACTGGTTGTCTCCGTTAAGGTAGAGTTAACATTTTTGAAATGCCTAACACGTCCGTGAAATGACATTACGACTACATTAACTTTTTGGTGGAGTAACCTTTCGATGAAATGAAAGTTTCGATTGCACGAACTTTCGGTTAAATGAACAGCTTGGGAAAAGTAGTTTTCGCAAGAGCGAGTATTTCGGTTTAGCGAAAACTACTTTTCGAAGCGAAACGGCGCGGCTTGTGGGTTGTTGTTCAAGTGCCGCTGTAGTGAGTACGAATCAAACGTGGTGCACAGATGGCCAACAAAGGAACCATCGTACAGCCGTGTGTCGTTCGCAACTCATTGTTGCCAGACGGCAGCGGAGACTGTCGCGCATTGTTCACAGCGACCGCAATGCCACAGTGTAACAAATCACCTGCAGCTACAACACTGATTACGAGGGAAATGTTTCACAACGCACAGTTCATCGCAGCCTTCTATGCATGGGTCAGGGTAGCCCAAGACCCAGTCGGGTCCCAATTCTCACTGCACGTCTTCCCTAACAACGCATGAAATGGGCCCAAGATCATCGAGATTGGACCATGGTTGATTAGAAGAAATTGGCCTGGTCTGACGAATCAAGATTCCTGGTGCATCACATAGACGGTCGAGCGCGGATACGCCGATTACCAAAGGTGGCTATGGCACTTGAATGCACTGTTGAGAGGAAACAGGCCTCCAATGGCGGTGTTATACTGCGGGCGATGTTTTCTTGGGACACTTAAGGCCCCATTATCCCAATAGCGCAATCCCTGACAGATGACAGGTATCTGAACATCGCTGAGGACCAAGTTCACTCATTCATGGCAATTGTGTTTTCTGCCGGTGATGGCCGTTACCCAAAGGCATAACGCGCCTTGTCACACTGCTAGTATCGTCAAGGAGTGACTGGAGGATATTTCTGGTGGCTTTCTCTTAATGTCTTGGCCTCCAAATTCCCCTGACATGAACCCAATCGAACATTTGTGGTTCGACATGGAAAATCAGATACTCGCTAAATCACCACCACCCCGAAATGCACGGGAACTGGAGGACCTGCTGTTGACGTTATGGTGCAAGATACCCCGGGATATCTAGCCACCGCCGCGCTTGTGGCGCAGTGGTCTAAGCGATGGGGTCTGATCATTCGTCCGAAAGGGGTCCGGGTTCGAATCACGGTGAGGCATGCATGTTGTGTTTGTCTTACGGCACTGGCTCTCTCCCTTCCCTGGAACCAGTGACCCTAAATTAGGGACGGGCGACTGCTTATAGCCCATTGAGTTGCTCACGGTGGTCGTTAAACCTCCAATCAAAAAAAAAAAAAAAAGATATCCAGCCACCTCATCCTTACTAGGTAGGTGGTCATAATGTAATTGCTCATCTTTGTATATAGTCTTCTTTGGCTTTCATTCTACATTTTGATGTGACGCGAAATGCTATTTATACATTATTATGTCTTATTCTTTGTGGAACCACCGACAACTTTGACAACCATTAAAAAAGAATAAAAGACATAATACACGCTCACTCATAAAATGCCGGAGATTAATTTTAATTCTATCTTTTAGCCGGAAAATGTCCCTTAGTATGTAATAATAAAGGTATCTCTCTCTATCTAAACCCACATAAAATCCATGCCTCACCGGGATTCGAACCAGGACCCATCTCTGACAAATGATCAGAAGCCGTCGCTTAGACCACAGCGCCACCCGGGCAGTTATTGGGGTTTTAACTGCACACCTTCGTTGTTAAACTGCTAAGTCAAGTCGCCCCACGTCGGAGCATTTTTGTAAGTGCTGGCCTCTGACCAATTGTTTTTCAGTTTGGGGTTTAAAGACCACCGTGAGCAAACTCAATGATCTATAGGCATTATCTCGTCCCTAATTTAGGACCACTGGTTCCATGCAAGCGAGAGAGAAAGTGCCGTAAGACAAACACAACATCCATGCCTTACCGGGATTCAAACCCGGTCCCATTTCGGACGAATGGTCATGAGCAATCGCATGGACCACTGCGCCGCCGTAGCGGCAACGACAGGTGAGCCTGTATATTATTTGTAACATTTTTTCTGTCCATATTACTCATGATTTTTTATGTCTAGCGCTTTTTTTCACTGTTGCTATTACCATTGATACCATCAACAACCATAAAACTGCCTTTTTCTCCTTTGACTGGGCAAAATGGAACTCGTGCTTAAGTTTTGGACAGGAGTGTAGCTCAAGGTATTTCGTATTGCTTTTGTTATGTAAAACCTTTTAAACTAACCGAATAATGAGCCTGTTTCAAAGTACTCAACGAAAGTCTACGAAATTATTGCGTAAAATTATCTAGATAAGGAATTGTTGGTGCACTATCGTAACACAATACTACTGTGTGAAAGGGTGACTTATTTTTTAGTTCATTCCCCCGAATTATACAAGGCTTTATTTCACGTTACGCCGAATGTTATTTCAATAATACTGAATGATTTGAATTTCTCATTCAAGTATTTAATATTATTATACAAATGTTTCTTCATGTTTCTTTAAGGCGGTCTGTTTAACGTTCCGTACTTAAAACTTCAAATGTTCATTAAATAAATGTGCTTCATTTAATCTTTCATTTCTTTCATGTCTTTTATTTTCTTCTATTCTGCCGTGAAAGCATTTATTGCATTATAGATTTAAATTTAAATTACATGCAAGACATTTCATTTAAAATGTGCACATTTTGTTGCGTTCTAACGAAAACAGTTCACCTGAAAGGCGAATAACATTTTCTCATACTGTTAAATTACAACTGATTGAACTTACAACAAATCTTTGATTGAGAAGGATGTCTTTCTTCTTTCCTTAGGCAAAGATCATTTTCCCCAATGTGACTTTTTTGTGGTTAACATTAATTTGTACTTTAGGGAAAGGATTAATTTAATTTCACTTCGCGCCGTTGACCGGAAAGATTTTCATGGTCGGAAATCAAATAAATGATTTAATTACACTGTTGACTTATGTTCCCACTCGCTTCATTTTCGCTGAAAGCCATGCTCCTTTCTAAAGTAATCATATTACCCTTATTTCTTTTTAAGGAGACAAAAACCAAATGACGGTGGATTTGGAAAACTTTTAGGTAAAAATCAAAGAAATTTCAGACATTTAATTAGCTTTTAAGAGTAACTTAAGTACGTTTGAAAACATTAGTCACATTAGGTATAAACCTGTGACTTTGGAAATTCGTAACATGGAAGGAAAATAAATTGAAATTATAATTGTTTTCTACATCCCAAAGGAAAGTAATTATTAGTGTTTGCGCAAGGTAACCGTTCAGAACAAACAAACGGTTGAGTACACGTAACTTCCACGACGGCGATATAGGAAATTAAAAATTAAATTGTATGTAAAAGAACTGTTAGTGTATGTAGTTTCAATTACGTATTACACAGTCGTATCAGAATAAAATGATCACCTATCTAATATAATAACCCTTGGCCCGGATGACAGCGGTGAGACGGCGTGGCTGGACGCAATGAGGACATGGAATGTTGCCCAAGGAACACATGCCTATTCGGACTGCAGCAGAATACGGGGATGACGTGGTTGTGTGTCGGCACGTCGAATCTGTTAATCCAAATACTCCCACAAGTGTTCTTTGGGATTGAGGTCCAGCGATTTCGCCGGCCAAGAAGAACAGAGACATCGCCATCGTATTCCTGGAACCAGTGACGCGCTCTCTTAGCGACGTGGCACGGCGCATTGTTCTGTTGGTAGACACTATCACCACTAGGTGGTCAACGTCCAACATAAAGGGATGCATGTGGTCAGCGAGGATGAACAGATAGCCATTGCGCTCAGGGACCCATCCAGTGGTACCAGCGGTCCCAGGGTATAGCAGGAAAACATCCACCAGACATGCACACTGCAACCAACGGCCTGTACTTGACCTAGCAGCGTGTCCGTGTGTTGTTTCTCGTGTGTCTGACGCCGTATCTGCAATCCCCCGTCGCTTCTGTGGAGTAAAAACCTCGATTCGTCGGTGAAGGTAATCTTTTTCAGCTCTTCCACTGCCCAATGACGCGATTCCCATGAGAACTGCAGGCGTCGCTACCGATGGACCTGGGTTAACATAGCCACCTTGACGCATCGTCGATTCCGGAGACCCATGAGTAACAGGGTTCACTCTACTGTTATAGGGGTCACGTACCTGGGTGCCCCAGCGGTCCATTCTTGGTACACCCTTAATACAGCACCTCGTGAACATCACACGAAGTCTGCTGTTTCTGAGATGCTTTCAACCTGGGAGCGGTAGCCGATGATCATTCCTTTTTGAAAGTCCGCCAAATCACTACCTCTGCCTATCGTGCTAACTTAGCGCAATATGGCTCATCTGTCCTGACCTTGTCACGTGCACTCCGTGACGCGCCTGGACATGTATACCATGATTACAAGGGTGGTCATACTATTCTGATACGACCGTGTGAGGTTACTCAGAAATCAGTACAATTAAAATTTCTAACGAAATCTCTTTCATCCATTGAGAAGTCAATTACCATATATGAATCAAAAATATATTTTTTCACATTTAGCTTTCTTCTGGTCACACAGATGACCAAACCTTAGTCTTGAATCAGTCTTCATGTGGAATACATATTTCAACAACTGTGCTAACCTTCAGGCGGTAGAAAAGAGGTGAAGGAGGAGACTCATGTAGTAAAGGTTCTTGTGACGGAGGCAGGAATGATGTTCGTTAAATTCTGCTGGACTTTTTAAAAGCGAGCCTTTCTTAACGATCGCATCTGAGGATATATTCAAAAACTGGAAGTTAAATCGTATCATAATGGAGTATCAGGAGAATTTTCAAGCAAAGGAACACATGTTTTACAAAATACTTTCTACTATTAGAATCGGGCGAAAAGCTAACCATATCTAGTTTCGTAGCATGATTGAGTTAGGGTCTACCAATCTTAGTCCATAATGCGCGAATATTAGTATCGTCAACTTCCAAATGGGACAATTTATATTTTTGGTGAAGCCAAGAAGTAAATTGTGGTAGCGCAGTCCTGGAGATTAACATTGCACTGCTGGATACTACTCACTTTTTGAACTGTTTGCGGAGTCTGTGAGGTAACTAAATAAAAAACAGGCCTCTATTTTTGTAACTTCAAAACAAATAATGAACTAACTTTGCATGAAAGGCTAGGTCATGATTTAGTAGCCATATATACTTTGTTTAGTATTCACAAATGAAATATTTCTTAGAAACGTCAAAATAACAGGATGTGTCGCAACCCGCTCACCTCTAGGTATAGCACAATGCATCGGCTACACGTATCGAACTATGCAGCATGCGGTGTGTTGTAGTGCCACTGTGTGATATGAAGCCTAACGTATCTCGCTACATAATAACACTAGGCAACACACAAGTTGCCTCTTAAATAAAAATAGCGAATAACTATTAATTTCAATGTGCTGAACACGAAAATGACAATAAAATCTGACGATTGGATCTTGTTAAGGAGAGACTCAGTCCACAACATATTGCGTCATATTGCATCAGCCAAAAGTACACATCTCCCCTAAGAGCTTTTGCCTCATTGTCTGATGCAATGCAGGTGAGTCAAGACATCCCTGACGTAAGACAATGCAATCGTTTGTACTATCTGAAGTCTCATAGAGTGAGCAAGTATTTGTGCGGTTTCCTGGGCTGCACTACAGTGCCTAGAAGAATTAGTGTGACGTGCTCCCTAAGATGTCCCTCACGGTTTTGTGACCAATCGTTATGAAATGACAGAGGGCGCTGGCATCGGAAGTTACGTTAGGATGCTTCATCGGCTTCATGCTATTCAATTGTGGGAAGTTTGTTTGCCAAGGATTTGCTGCCTTACGGAACTTCAAATTTTCACAAAACAAAGGTTAGTGGAGGGAAATCCTTTTCGCAGTATCTTTGCTAATTCGTTGTAGCTCGATCATAAGAGTAATACACTAGCTAATTCAACAGTTGATCACTAAAACGCAATAGGCTTATTCGGGTGTTAGTGTGCTAATTTTATTCAACTGTGGATTGTTTATAACGAAATTTATTTCCGAAATTAGTAACTTTTTATTCATGAAGATGTAGAAGTTGATCAAGTATTGGCTGTCACGCGTTAAACCAACTGTGTGGTTAATCTTAAGTGGAGTACTGAAATCGACTGCAACAGTTATAAGATCATAGAGAAATAATGTCAGCTATGAAATGACTGGGATATTCTGCATTAGCAAATAATAAAAAAACATAGGAAACAGAAAACGCAAAGCAGCCGTTTTGTGCCAGGATGTAATACTGGCAATAAATCCTGCAAAAATAAAATATCACTCTTTGCTGTCCCTAAAATAATTCCTGATATGTTGAGCAAATGGGATAAGGCAATTCCCAGAGCTGATAAGAAACTTGATGAAAGTTGTGTTGTATGTGCCTTGCACTTTGAATCTAAATTCTTAGAGATGCATTATCGTTCCACTATTCAAGGTAAGGAAGTTCTAACATGCCGAGACAAAGCATTACTTAAGCCTGACGCCATACCTACTATTTTCTCAAATTTAAAAGACATTTAAAAGGCGAACGACTAATTAGTTTTTCCAATTTTTAAGTGGGGGGAGGCACATGCCCTACTGTGCATTCCCAACCTTACGCCTGTGTGTATGCTACATTAATAATTTCCTTTTTTTAAGGGTAAAAATAGTTTACAGGAACTGCATAGAATTATCCCATTTAGACAGACTCCATGAACACCCACTTCTTAATTTTTACCTTATTAAACTTTTTACTTAAGGTGCAAAAGAATTTTCCTCTCTTCACTGCAAACCCATTTAAATAGCAAATTTAATCACATAACTATTATAAGGTGAAGAAAAGTAAAGAAAAATGTTATAATTATTTTTCTTTAAAAGAATGTCATCATATACATTCAGTTTTTGTTTATCGTATCACAGGCAAAGTTTTTTGAGGAATGATTTTTATAAATGGATTACAGTTGGTATATTATTAGAAAATAGACCAATTTTAAAAATAGTAATCGCATTTGTTGTATTCTATTTTTAACTCATTAAAAGGCTTCTTTTCAAAGCCAACTAAATGGAAAGCATTAAGTTTCAATATTTATTTTGATCCCATGTTCTTACCAAGAAATTTAGTCACTCATTGCTGAAAAATGAAGTACATTATTAAATAATTTATAAAGTTTTTAGGTTACTGAATTTCAAGACCTAATTGGATTATTGGAATGCAAATTATAAAGCCGATGTCTCATTGAGAAAATATTTCCTCCTTTTTTTTTCCGGTAAGGTTTTGAGAGGCAAAACATTTTCTTCTTTTTTCAATTTTTACTTTATACTGTAAGTTGATGTTTCAGTGATTGTAAACTGCATATTGGTATCCAGTGTTTTTGCATAATGTAACCCATGTATGAGTCTAAAACTTCCAAAATATCTGACGTTAATGTTGACGTTAGCACAATGCAAAGCTTAACTTAAACTACGATACCCTTATTAATGAATCTTGAGCACCCCGTTCGTTCTTCTTTTCTCGGGGGGTGGTGAAAGAGGTGTGTAGATTATTTCGTATATACTTAAGTTATCTGCTTATAAAATATCGTTCCAGGAGTACACATAATACTGACGAGCTGGGTGTGTGTCATAGAAAGATGTGCGTTTTCGTCGTCCTTCCTCCCTGAAAAGCGACGTGACATCCGATGGCAGCGCCATCTACCGCTTTCATGATTGCGGGCAGCAAGTTTTTCTGCGAGCACGACACACTAATTCTTCTAGGCACTGTAGCTGCACTCCTATTTACTTCTGCGTCATGTAGTGATTCCTGCAGTGTAAATCCAGCAGTAGTGAATCCTCGTAACTGTGTTAATAGTATATATAGCTTTTGTTATATTAGCAGGGAAGTGACGTTTGCAAGCCAGGAAAAGACCATCATTCCGATAGTGAAAAAAGCGTATCAGCTTTATTTCGGATGCAAGGTCGGGAACCAGAGCAAAGTACGGGCCCCACACATATGCTGCGGTACGTGTGCTAGAAATTTTCTGAAGTGTCTGAAAGGCAGTAAAGTGTCGATGCCGTTAGCTGTGTGAATGGTTTGGAGGGACCCCAGCAATCATGCAAATGCCTGCTACTTCTACAGGGTACCACCTGTTTCGGGAGGCATCACGAGGAAAAAGAAATGGACAATAGCGTACCCGAATATACCATCTGCAATACGACCAGTTCCGCACGGCGAACGACTTCCCATTTCCCGAACCTCCGAAAGAATTTTCCATCGATTCGGAGGAAGATGAGAAACGAGGTGAACTGATGCCTGGCTCTCCTGAGCTTTCAGCGTCTAATGGTGATCCATATATCGGCTACGGTGCGTCATCTGCGCCACCCATTCTCACACAAGAAGAACTGAATGATATTGTTCGCGATTATGAAATGTCCAAGGCCAAAGTGGAGTTATTGGGATGACGACTTCTTCAATGGAAATTTCTCTTGAAAAATATCCTAGTGACTTCATTTTGCACTCGTCATGAAAATGTCATCCCAGATGTGCTCGATGGTGATTGAGGTCATGTGACCTAGCTGGCCAAGGAAGCAAGATCACGTCGGTGGAGTGTTCATTCAACCATTTGGATAGAATTCGGGAGCGATGGCACGGTGCATTGTCTTATTGCAGGATGAGGTCCCCAGTGGGATGTTGAAGACGCACAAACGGGAGCAAATGGTCGTCCAGGATATCTCGGTAACGTTGACCTGTGAGGGGCGATGTCACATGTACCAGGGGTCCCATTTCAGTCCACGTAAATAGTACCCAGACGAGAATGCCACCCCCACCTGCTTGAAGAGTACCCTGTTTCTCAAGAAGGATCCATTGCTTTATGTGGTTTGCGCCATACTCGTATCCTGCCATCCACATGTACCAACGGGAATCTCGACTCATTAGTCCAGGCAACATTTTTCCACATGTCTAAGGTCCAGTGGCGATGTTCCCGCGCCCATGTTGATCTTTGCACCCTGTTATGTGCGGTCTGCAGCGGTACCCTGGTGGGACGATGGCTTCTGTACCCCATAGCAAGGAGATGGTTCTGGATGGTGTGGCTGCTTACACGTTTTTGTGCATCAGCGTTAAATTACCGAGTGATTTCTTGCACTGTGGCCCGTCTATCCGCTGTTACAATGTGAGTTAGCCGACGATGACCCGGCTCATCCACACGCTGTTGTCCACGGCAGTTGGTCCTTGCAGGGATGGTTTTACCGGATTTGAAGTACTCAAGGTGCACCCGTGACACAGTGGCTCGTGAAAATCCCAGTGCCTGCACGACTTCCGAGATGCAGTGACCCATTTGTCGGGCCCCGACAATTTGCCCACGATCAAATTCACTTAGATCCTTCATCTTACCTAAACTGCGTCAGACTCTTACTGATTCCCGTCGCATCACTCCTTATATTGTCGGATCGCTGCATACGTCATGTCGTTTCCGTTTACTTTGCCACCCACGGCTCCACATTTGCATAATGTCAGCTGTCTCTAATTTAATTGCTCTTCAGTGTATAAGTGTTTTATGAGATTCATATCGGCGGAGTTCCGAGGCCAATCGGTATGCTTGAATTCTGAACTGTGTTCCTCTAACCATTTGTACGCAACATTGGACTTGTGGGTCGGCGCACTGTCGTCGTGGAAGAGACCGCCGCCATTCGGGAAGAAGTGCAACATTGCTGGTGTACACAGCCAGGAAGCAATTCATGGTAGTGAGCACCCATCATACGTTGTTCCACATGCACCAGGGGTTCAAGCTCCTACCAGGTAAATATGCCCCTCACCAAACAACGGCCTCCACTGGCTTGCACTGTAAAGACCCTGCAGGATGAATCGAGGGCCTACCATGTTGTTTGCCCCACGTACGTAGACGTCCATCCACGGTGTGGAGAAGAAAAGGCGATTCGTTAGACCAGCATAACTTTTTCCAGTCATCCGACGTTCAACTTCCATGATCTTACTACAAGACTATTCATTTGCACCGATAAACCGTGATTAGGAGAGGATGCCGTTGGGGTCGTCTACTGTTATAGCCCATACGTACAGATGCTGTTCGGTGTTGAGCTCTGTTGTATTGGGTAGTTAACTGTTGAACAGTGATGCGTCTGTTGGCATGTACAAGTTGTTTGACCGGGCGCTCAACTCTCACATTAACCTTTCGCTAACTTGTGGAGTTTTACCTCTGGGTCGTTGTTTAACCATTTTCACGCCGCCAGTCCTGATGCACTTTAACTACGACGGCTGGCGAACAACCGCCAGTGCAGCCGTTTGGGAAATCGAGGCGCCCGCTCTCCGAGCTCCAACAATCTGTCCTTCCTCAAAGTCCGATGATTCCTTCCATTTACCCATCACGCACCGAATTTTAGTACCTACTGCTTCACTCACACTTTACATGTGCTACGTCGGTCGACTGATTGCGCCCGCTCGGAAATCACATGGTCAACGGGCCACATTTACTTTTGATAGGGGTGGTAATAATTCGGTGAAAACTAGGTGTATATTTGCATATTTTTTTTGTTTACGTTCGAATATCACCATACAGTTTAAATAAATGAAATAATTTCCACAAGTACATGACAAATAAGCAAATACATAATTTTTGTGAGCAAATCGTCTTTTTGGGGTTATTTTGTTGCTCTTCCTTTGTCTAGTTCCATAGGATACTATGTAATTTAATCCCACCGGAGTGGAAATTGTTCATGAATTTCTGAATATATATCTGAAAATCTCGAGGTATTTGACTTTGGTCCTTTTCTGAAAACCAAATGGTCATCTATGCTACCAGGAGACATCAGACTTCTCTGATTAGCGCAAATCTATGATTTACAGTACACAGACACCTAAGCTCTAATGGGTGTGACGTACTACAGAGGTGAATCACGTGTCTAGAAAAATCTGCAGTGGCACATTCTGTCCGTGTAGTTTAGTTGGGAGAGCACCTTACTCCGGAGTGAGGGGGCGCGATTTCGATTTTCGTCACGGGCAAATTTGTGTCTTCACATTGGCTCCCGAAGGTAAAACTGGAACTTCTGGCCTTTGGGTTCTCCGAAACATGTGTGAGATTTGTTCCACACATCGTCTGGAATTAATGAAAGATTCCTACTTCGCTTAAAAAAAAAGTTTATAGGGATAATGTGGCGTACTACAGAGGTGAATCATGCGTTGATGCGACAAATCGGCAGCGGTACATTCCGTCCGTGTAGCTTAGTTGGGAGAGCAACTTACTCTGGAGTGAGGGGACGCAGAAAATTTGTGTTTTCACATGGCTTACCTTCCGTTGCTTCGAAATTCATTGCCCTAGGTGCTGTAAATGAAGTACCCTAGAACGAAAATTAAGAGACGCGAGTTCGGTTCACTCTCCAACTCGATGCAATTTCCAAGCTTTCTGAGGAGACGGATCCATGGACAAAAACGAAATAGTGGTGATTTATTACTAAAATAGGATTGCAAATAATTTTATAATTGTGCTAAAATATACGTCCGTTCTAGTCGGGAAAATTACATTTGTTTCTGCTCTGGTGGCCTAGTGATCAAAGTTGCAAGTTTATGGGATATGTCTGAGGTGGAATGGGCTCGGGTCCTGGATGTAGCATGGGTGGTGCGTATGTCCTACGACGCTGGCTGTCTCCCATCCATGAAAGCAATGGTACCCAAATTAAGTAGGGACGTTGTAATTGCTGTAGTGGTCATTAACCCCGAAACAAAAAATGGTTTCATTTATTTGTGCAAATTGCTATACTCCCGTTCGTAAACTGATGTGTGAAAACATCTGTTTTCTGATAGGACGTTAATTTTTTAAGTTTGCTGATGACGAACAAACAAGATAAAATGCGGTAAAACATAGCTCACGCAATTCTGTGAGTTATATTGTCATAATAATGGAATTGGATAGCATCCCGAAGTTGGAGATAACCTGTAAGATATGAATTTGGCTCATAAATGGAGCGCTTCTTACTTTCATTGAATCGAAAACCCTTAAAGACGCCATAAGCCATTTAATGCCAATGGCGTGCAATCTCCCAGATTCCATGCCTTCTCTGTTCGTATCCAAAATCCATTCCTCTCTCATCTCCAAGAGAAATTCCAGAGAGCCAAATATATTTCTGTGACAACAACTAAATTTAAAAGAAGTGCTGTAGATATTTGGAAACTTGAAAAAAACGCAAATAGAAATAAGCGAATCCTTTTTGGAATTGTATTTTTTTTAAGAATTCTGTTGCTTTTAGAAGGTTTTATCAAGTATCTTAGGATGCTGTTCAAGCTAAATTAATCTTTCAAGTATTCTGAAAAATAATTTACACTACCTTTTACAAATAAAATTCTATATCCATAGTTGTAGTATACTCTAATCATATGTGGAGCTCTTTCTTGATTTTAAAACTTGAAAATCTCCTTTAATGTTTTAAAAATCAGTGCTAATTTGCCCGTCCTATGACCATCAGCTGAAACATTATGCATCTCTATTGGTAAAAAAAGGGCGTTTTTGTAATTTAAATAAAAAAACTTTCATGTGACCAACTGTTGAATTACCCTAGAAATTTGCTGTGATTGCAAATATTTTGTTTTTAATTTCCCGCGAGTAATTCTGTTTTCATTTATGGGAAACTTACTGTATACGTTAAAATTCATTGCATTTTTAATCAGAGGAATATTTATTTTTTACTTTAACTTCTTTAAATCAATTTGAGAGAGTTCTGTTGCAATATAGGCAAAAAACGATCAATGATGTTTTAACTATGAAAATATGATTCAAATAAAACGTCATTTTTTCAATCAGAACCAATACGTGAGATTCACGAATTTCAGTTTCTTGTGCAAAAATATTATTACTAGATGAAATAGCTCTAGAGATTTTTTATCGTTCAGCGCCAGCTAAATCACTAAATTTGTGTTTTGGTATTTTCTGCCAATTCGAAAATTTAGTTTTAAAATGATTGTCAGGGCATTGATAATTTATGTTATTTGTTGTTTAGACAAATAAGAATGTATTGCACTGAAGAATGTATAACACCAAGAAGGAAGCATCCGATTGGCCTGAAATTCGCAGCATGCGTCGTCCGCGAGAGGACATGCAAACGATTAGCATTGCAGGGCATATGTAAATCATGTGCGCACGGCACGCCACCGAGAAGCACTATAAGAAGGGTGCACAGAAGGCGGGGTGTGAGTAGTGGAAGCGTGTTGTGCTGCCGGACCTGTAAGTGGGAAGCTTCCTGATGCCTCGTGGCAGAATACGGCAGTCATTGCAGTACGTTTCGGAGTTTGACAGATGACGAATAGTGGCTTATCGCGACAGCGAATTATCGTACCGAGACATCGGCGCCCATGTGGGACGACATCCAGCCACAGTGAGGCGAGTATGAATTCGGTGGGTGTAGGAGGGACGGACGGACCGACGTGAGCGATTGCCGCAGCCGCGGCACACCACCGAACGAGAGAACTGGCACGTTGTGCGGCGGGCATTGACGGCTCGCACCGCCACATCACGAACGTTAACGCAGAAATTAGGGTGTGTTGCGCAACAACCTGTGTCAGCACGTACCGTTCGACGTCGTCTGCAGGAGCGGGGACTTGTCGCACGGCACCCATTGCTCCGAATACCATTGACGTTACACCACCGGCGAGTGCAGCGGCAGTGGGCCGTTGAACGCCGCACCTGGACTACGGAATGGCACGACATTGTCTTCTCCGACGGATCCCGGTTCTGCCCTCAACATCACGATGGTCGGATCTGTGTGTGGCGGCACCGCGGCGAGAGTCTGTTTGACGCCTGCATTATGCATCGCCATACCAGTCCGTCGCCTGGCGTTATGGTTTGGGGCACAATTGGATATGACACCTGCACCCCTCTGGTACGCATCGCCGGTACACTCAACAGCCACGGCTACATCTCCCACGTTTTGGAGCCTGTAGTCCTCCCTTACCTGCAGGACCTGCCAGCGGACACTTTTCAATAGGGCAATGCGCACCCGCACGTGTCACGCATCGTGCAACAACTGATGACGGCCCACCAGGTGTCACTGCTGTCGGGGTCCGCCTCTTCTCCCTATATGTCGCCCATCGAACACGTCTGGTCGCTGACTGGCAATTGAGTGGCCCGGCAAGCATCACCCGCGGCTACGCCTGATGAACTGTGGCAACGTGTGGAAGCAGCCTGGACCGGCATTCCCCAAGCCTACATCCAAAGCCTCTTTTGTTTGATGACGCGGCGTGTAGCGGCCGTTATTGCCAGCCATGTGGACCACACGAACTATTGATGTCTGCGTGTTCCCAAGTCGCACGGGCCTGTGAGCTCAATCGTTTCATCTTTGTATCTGTTGTTATGTGTCCAGTAAATGTGGCTTTGCTATCTCGTGTCCTTCTTGGTGTTGCATTTTGGGTGGCCAGTACTGTAGTTTAAGGTTTTAAATTTTGAATAACCTACTAAAAATTATTCGTTTCTATGAATTTTTGGTAAATGTATTTTTCCAGTTAGGAATTTCTTATGTGGTAAAGGTCCTGTGGGACACTGATGGCCCTCGGTACAAGGGTTAAGGTGCCTTTCTGTAAAGGTATCGTAAATATATTTTCGACGTAGGAAAAAACATCTGCGATATGTTTAGAAAATCTCAAGTTATCTTTAGTACATCTCACGTGATTGTGCTTCCATGCACTTGTAACTTAAAAAATACATCACGTCAGATTTTAGAGCTTTGTTGAGTTTCATCTAAATAAAGTTTTCATTCAAACAGTATTTTCGGAATTTCTGGAATACCTTATTTCATCCAGTCCCTATGATATTCAAACACGAGTGATTTAAATGTCAAAGGTTTCCCTTGCAAATTTCATGAGCTCTGCTTGCTCTAAATAAGGTTCTTTTCAGCGATGCGGGCTACAGATTTAAACTAATGATTATTCCCCATGCCGACAGAAATTTAAAACCGAGATGACAGCTTAAAGACTATTTTAGTATCGTCACGCTCATGCTATAGAAAAGTGCTTTTACCGAGAAGGAAAAGAGTGATAGGCAGGGATAAAGAAACGGATGAAATAAGAGCCACGCTTCATCTACTTCGCGCAATCTCTATTGACCTTCGAAAAATGCTGTCTGCGAACAAGAAATTGAAGGAAGTGAAAGATTAATTCCTGGCTTTGAAAAGGAAGCTGTGGCTTTTAAGGCTCGCCGCTTAAAATAACTGGAGGTTACTTCGGTACTAAGCTAACGGAGTAAACAATAAAAACTACTTTGCGGGTAAAAGTAACATGTAGTGCGACCGAAGCTTTTGTAACCAGATACATATCAAGGGGATAAATGTAGAAACTGCATTTTAAGGAAATTTCTCTGTAAAAACAAATAGTTCAAAAACAGTTCTTTACGTTTATTTATATCATATCAAAAGCATTAATATCCAATAGCAAAGTTTCTGAATGTTTCATCATGATATTATGATGATGAAACATTCCAGATGGCATAGCTACTGTTCCAGTTATTAGAGAAAATTCCATATGGTAACATCGTCAAATTCATCTGATGCTTGGTCAATAACAATACTCGTAAAAGACGAAAGTTTTTTAAGTATGAGAAGATATCCATCAAAGATATGTAAGAAACATCTTGCCACAATAAATTAGTTTGCAACACTACAAAAATATGAAAGATGAAAGCCCCATCCGATAATATCTTATACAAATCAATTAAAAATTTATGAAGAAAAACAGAATGGCTGGCTCACATTCCAATCTGATTAAAAATGCCTTCAATTGTTCTTGCAGCACGTAATAATGTGCAAAATAAATAGAATTCCAAGCTTCACATGTAGGCATATTCTCCGATGCGAACATCTTTAAAAACGAAAACTCCATTTAGAATAAAATTTAATACATATCTTAGAGAATACGTTATGGTTAAAATTATCCAACGTGTTCGTCGTTCGATGAAATACACCAATGAGCCATTACATTATGACCACCCCCAGCCTAGGGAAATGAGCGCGCCTGGAGACCGAACGGTGGCGAAGGTGAAGTTCACAGAGCAGTATGTATACAACACGAGAACCGGCTTTCGGTTAGTAGAGTGTTCGGAGTCCGAATGGGAAAAACTGCCGATTTATCGGAGTTTGATAAAAGACAAATTGTGATAGCACTGCACCTCAGAGCCACGATCTCCAAAACGGCGCGGCTTGTGGGTTGTTCACGTGCCGCTGTAGTTAGTGCGTATCAAAAGTGGTGCACAGATGGCCAAACGACGAACCGTTGTCCAGCCGTGTGTCATCCGCAGCTCACTGATGCCAGAGGGGAGAGGAGACTGTCGCGCATTATTCACCGCGACCGCAGGTCCACAGTGCGACAAATCACCCGTAGCTACAGCCGTAGTGATCAGGGCAATGTGTCGCAGCACACACCTCATCGCAGCCTTCTGCGCATGGGCCTGCGTAGCCAAAGACCCAGCCGGGTCCCCATGCTCACTACACGTCATCGCCAGCAACGCATGAAATGGGCCCAAGATTATCGAGATCAGGCCGTGGATGACTTGCCAGGTCTGACGAATCAAGATTCTTGGTGCATCACATAGACGGCCGAGCGCGGATACGCCGATTACCAACGGAGGCTATGGCTCATGGATGCACTGTTGGGCTGAAGCAGGCCGGCGCAGCGGTGATATACTGTGGGCGATGATTTCTTGGGACACTTTATTCCCCATTATCCCAATAGCACAATCCCTGACAGCTGTCAGATATTTGAACATCGTTGAGGACAAAGTTCGCCCATTCCTGGCAACTGCGCTCCTTGCTGGTGATGGCCATTACCATCAGGATACTGAGCAATGGTAAACTTCCAGAATCGTCAAGGATTGGTTCGAGGAACATGCTGGTGACTTTCTGTTAATGCCCTGGAATCCAAATTCACCTGACATGAACCCAATCGAACATTTGTGGTTCGATTTGGAAAAGCGGGTTCGCGCTAAATCACCACCACCCGGGAACGTATGGGAACTGGAGGACCTGTTGTTGACATTATGGTACCTGATACCCCAGAATACCTATCGCCATCTCATCGAATCGATGCCTCGCAGAGTGGCCGCTGTTTGGAGGGCTAATGTCTCCTTTTCGGAAAACGCGTTCCCCATTTTTCCGTTCGTATAAACAGGAGTATACGTATTGTGACGTACCTACCATAGAGGTGACGCAAGCCAAAACGGCACGTTCCAGCAATAAGCCTCACCGACGTAGTTCAATCGCTAGAACAGCTACTCTGGAGTAGAAAGACGTTAGTTTGAAATGCACCACAGGCAGAAAAGGACAATGTCGCTATAATGTTGCCCAAACGTAAAATGAATGTGCTGGATGTGAAGTTCAAAAAATACGTGATAGTTCTTTCACACATCGTCTGGAATTAAAATGAATTTTGCCCTCTAGAGCGAGCGACATCCTTCAAACATTGTTTATCGGCAGACAAATTACCGACAATTTCGTGAACCCCCGAAGTCGGTTGGGGGGGGGGGGGTATATATGTGATATACTTGCCACAGTGGAGACGCAAGTCAAAACGTCAGGTTGTAGCGGTAAGCCGTGCCTGCTTAGTTCAATAGATAGTACAGCATTTCATAAGAAGGAGCTGTGGGTTCGAATAACACCACTCGCAAAAAAAAGGAGGTTTCGGTATAATATATAAAAATAAATTTATTCTGTACTAGATTCAAATATATCCCCTTAATGTGGCACTTAAAAGCATATACGTCCTTTTCTTCGAAATGAAGTATACTTTTTTAATAAATGCTATAACCAGTTCTGATGCTGAAAGTCATAAAATGGTCGGTTGTCTATAAGAGTATTTTCACGCCTTTTCTGTTCCTATTCTCTGAGTCTATAGCACCAATAAATGGTAGTTCACTTGGCTTCAACAAAAGAAGATTGAGTGTTGGGTAAAGGACTTTGAACATGTCTAATACCTCCAGCGAATTTTTAGAATACCTCGAAATTCGATCCGAATATCGATTTCACTGTCATGGAAGAAACCTTGTAGTAGAGTAATTTATATGGTTAGGTCCAGGTTTTTTGAATTTTGTTGTTATCTAGTGAAGCCTTGTGTGTATCGCAGTGAATCATTTTTGTCCGTTATCCTCTTTTCTTTCGCAGTGAATCTTTTTTGTCCGTTATCCTTTTTGCATTCGCACTTTCTGCATGTTATGCAAGCAAGAAGAAAGAAATACTGATGAAAAAAATTAATGAAACATCTGTGACGTATATTCTAAATTAACTTTCCTTTTCAGTTTCTTTCCCTATGTAAATTTTGAGTTTGTTCTCAGGTATACTTCACACTTAACGTGATATCTTCTCTCTCAAACGAATACTGTTGGCAACACAATCGAGGTCTGAATAAACGGGACGTATGCCTGTTATCAGATAAGAACCAGAGATATAAGCTACGATACAACAGTTGCTAGTGTGGGGTGTTGAATGTGGTTTATACTGATTTGTTAAGTAAAATGTGAAGTGCTATGTTGTATATTGAAATCATCTGGAATAAACCAATTTCCGTAAGTTTGACTTCTGTTTAAATATTTCGTCTGGCCGTTAAGGTTTAATTTAGGAACTCTTTCATCGTATGGTTATGTTTTAAAATAACGTAAGAAGAGCGATAAAAGTTCAGTACGAAAAGACGTTACGTTCTACATCTTTCTACTTACTGGATCTATTCTTCTATACTCTTAACATATGTTTCGTAAGAAGTGTTGCAAAAATCCCGAGGGAGAGCGTAGAAATGAGACTGGTTAAAATATCTACTGCATAAGACCTGATGTTAAAACCTTTTCAAAGGTTGTATTTATTCGCTGTCATTTTCCAGGACAAATGTGAAGTCAGCTACCTCCACTGCTGTTTCGTTCCCTCAATAACGTTAAGGCTCTACGAGACCCGCCATCTTGTATTGTGCCTTCTCTTGTTAACCAACGGGCAAGCGTATTTCACAAATTGCTCGGGCAATTTTGCACATTTTGGAACACTGTTTGTGGCTAACGCAAGATATATGATAAATAAAGAATTCCTGGTTTCATAATTTTTATTCACCTTTCCCTTCATTTTTAATCTGCAGCGAAAGTCGTACCAAGGCGTCTTCCATAGTTTTATTAATTAATAAAAATTACTTAAAGAATCCGAAATGAAAATCTGAAACCAGGGAACTCTTTATTTATCATATATCTTGCGTTAGCCACAAACGGTGTTCCAAAATGGGCACAATTGCCCGAGCAATTTGTGAAATACGCTTGCCCGTTGGTTAACAAGAGAAGGCAGCAATACAAAATGGCGGGTCTCGTAGAGCCTTAAAGGAATTTCTTATGAACTAGGTCGTTCGGGAAATTATAGCCGATTTGGATGATACAAATGAAAGAGACATACCTCATAACACACAACCTTGTTTTATTTGAAATAGGCGCCTTCAGGAGCCAGACACCTTTGCCAGGGAGCAACAAGTGCTTCAATGCCAGTCCGGAAGAAATCTGGCTCCCTGGAGGAAAGAAAGTCTCGGAGTGCAATTTTGGTCTCCGCTCGGTTTCTGAAGGTCCTATCCCTGAGGTAATTGCTAAGATGCATGAACAAATGGAAATCGGTACGGGCGAAGTCAGGTGATTAGGCTGAATGTGGGAGAGTTTCGAACCTCAGTTCGTGGAGTTTCTGTTTCGTCATTTGTGACACGTGTGGTGTCCCGTTATCATGGAGGAGGATATAACACATCCTGTTCACCAAAGATGGCTGCCTGGAACACAATGTCTGGTGCATTTGGTAAATTTCTTCACAATATGTGACTGAGGTAATGTTATCACCAGCATTCAAGAACCTGTAGTGGTGGCGCAGTAGTCTAAGTGCTGGCTTACGACTATTCGTCCGAGATGGGTCAGGGTTCGAATTCCGGTGAGGCATGGATGTTGTGTTTGTCTTACGACACTGGCTCTCTCCCTTCCCTAGAACCAGTGCCCCTAAATTAGGGACGGGCGACTGCTTAGAATCCATTGAATAGCTCACGGTGGTCGTTAAACCTTCAATCAAAGAAAAAAGAACCTGTAATGTATGACAGCGTGAAAATTCCAGCACACTGTCAACAAAAACATCTTTGGCGTCACCCTTGGTACAATATGTTGTTTCGGTGGTTCATGGTTCCGCCACTTCCCATATATGGTTGTCGTATAGCACCCACTTATCATCACAGGTTACAATGCGATAAAATAGGGGCTCCTTTTCTTTGCGAAGCAGAAGGTTAGTGAACATTCCAAACAGTTGTTGTTTCTGGTGCTCCGTCAGTTCGTGTGGTACCCACGTATCGAGCTTCTTGACCTTATCAATTTGGTGGAGATGTTCGGAAATGGTTAACACCGACACATTGTATTCATTGGCGAGTTGTCTGACTGTGACGCTAGGATTTCCCTCCACATTTGCTTTCAAAGCGTTTTTTTCAATAACCGAATGTCGTCCTCGGCCCTCCTCATTTGTAGGCTCTTGTCAACGGAACGAAACTTTTCAAACCACTGACGAATAATATGTCCAGATGTTGCCTCCTCGCCTTAACCCTTTAACGACCAGTACCCCAAAATCTTGTATCACTCTAAATACCATAACTCCCCGAAGTTGTCTGTTGTTTCACTTCTTTGTTTAATAGCAACAATAGTGACAGAGGGTGACTCCAGCTGATCCCTCATAGGTCGAGAAAATTTGAAGAACAGGCACGGGTAGGAAACTGACTCACTCTAGACAAGCGTTTCGGGAGGCTATGGCCGTTTGTACGTACGGGCGTTTTGGGCGTTATGGTCGTTAAATGGTTAAGGCTCGGTCACATTGTGGTAGCTTTGTGCAGCATTATGACCAGATTTGAACTCATGAAGCAGAATCACCCCAAACTTACACCTTCCAAACACACTATTACGTCGTATACAGACTATTATGCCCCATACACGTCATAATCAACCGAATATAGTGTGTGGGCGACGTCTGAGTCGCCCTTCAACACGTACGAACGGCGCTGTGAGCTGATTGGTCTGCAAGAATTGTGGGCGTGTTGAAAGTGCCAAGTCAGAAGAAAATCGGCCTTTATTTTTCAAACGACCTGATAAAATGAACTTGAAAGAAATAAACTGCCTACCACATCTTGAAAACTTAAAATAATTTTTCTACTGTGTTAGTTAAACAGTTATGTTTGTACATCAATTCAACGCCAAAGAAACTCATAATATTTTATCGTTGGTGACTTCTGCCATATTTTGCCTGCAGTTCTTTCCCTTTAACTTTCCTCAGAAACTACAAACAGAATCTTTTCTTTATCTTTGCTGCCTACAGCCATTTCTGTTATTTTCTTTACCGCACTCTTTGACCTAGACTTTTTCCATTACTTCAATTTCACCGTCGCTAAAGAAATAAACTGAAAAATATAAATTTTTGTTTTAGAGAAGCCTTAAGGCTGATTTAAAGCGCAACGAGCATCGGAGAAATCACAGACAAACAAAAAACAGGTAAACACCGTAACAGTTTTTGCTAAATATTTATGCAGCTGCTATCGCTATTTTTTTTTTCTTTTAGCTCAACATATGACTGAATTTACACTCAATAGCTGGCATCAGAAAGGGGAATAACTCCAAGTGACATGTTAATTGTATTTAATGCAGCTACGTAACAGGCAAACAATAACGCATTTAAATAATCTAATGGGTAGAGAAATAATCTCTCTACCGAGAAAAAATAATTGTCTGTTTAAACATGATTGAGGTTAGGCTGCAGATTCAAAAGGGGATTTTATCGTCATAATAAACACGAAGTTGTCTTTCGACTGCATCTAATGAGACGATTGCTGAGTGTTCATTTCCATTATGTACAGCCGAAATGAAATTTCCTTTTCAGTATTTTAAGGGGGGATTCTCATTTTTTGCGCTAAAATTACCGCTTTTTTGGGGAGTGTTTATTGACCAGACTATGCGACCAATTAATTCCAAAGTTGGTACATCTATTTATTATCGTTTCAGGTAATTTACAAAACATTTTTTAATAAGTTTCATGAATTATCACGCCCGCAAATCTCCCTCGACCATGACACTGCGCGAAGATCCGTGGTCGCTATTTGGCATGATTTCCCCACTCCAGGTGTTCTGAAACAAAAAAACTCGAACGGCGTTTTACTCTATACACAAGTAGTTATCGTTTGATGAACGTTAAAAAATATATATACATATTTAAGGAAATGGTGACTTGTAAAACTCAAATTATCAAAATATCTCAAAAAATTGACAATGTTTTTTTCTATTTAAAAAAATATACATAACGTATCGTGTTTCTGGTTCATCAAACGATAAAATGATCTGTGGAATTAACTTTTTTACTGGTCTTATAGAGGTTGTGACGTACCTGCCAGCAGGACGCACACGACATAAAGGCACATAGAAATCAGAATAAACGTCCGCGTAGCTCAATTGGTAGAGTGACTTATTCCGGAATGAGGGGATCCGGGTTCGAATCCTGGCGTGGACAGAAATGACGGAGAAATTTACTTCGTTATAATGGCGCCCGAACTATCCGGATGACCCGACCGTTCAAAATCTCGCATTTGTGTGATGTCCTTTCCACACCGCGAGATAGGAAAAATCAGAGAATCCCTTCTCCAGAGCTTCGAAAAATAAAATGTGTGATGTAGCATTCCACACACCAGATTGACTGGGAACTCTACAGTGGATGGCTGCTTGCAACGACTCATGGTCACGGCTGACCCGTGGGCCATGCCCCCGGCCCTCTTTCGGGGGAGGGGAGATGTGACGTACCTGCCAGCAGGACGCACACGATAAAGGCACATAGTAATCAGAATAAACGTCCGCGTAGCTCAATTGGTAGAGTGACTTATTCCGGAATGAGGGGATCCGGATTCGAATCCTGGCGTGGACAGAAATGACGGAGAAATTTACTTCGTTATAAGGTTGTTATTAAAAAAAACCTTGGTGGTCAAATTTTCGAACTAAAGCCTAGTTCGTCATCAGGACTACGTCACTGGTAGCAACTACTCCAGTGACGTAGTCCTGATGACGAACTAGGCCTTAGTTCGAAAATTTGACCACCAACTTTTTTTTTAATAATATCCTCTATAAGACCCGTAAAAAAGTTAATTCCACAGTACAATATGAATAGAGGTGCCATAAATTCATTTACAACTAGGATAAAATGATGTTTGCTGAACATGCAGTTTTACACTTGAAGTCGATCGGTCCAATAGTTTTTGAAATATCATGCCAACCATTCGCGAAAAAGTTTCGAGTACAGTTTACGGAGGCATATCGAGTACTTACAGTATTTTTCTGCTAATCTGCTATACCAGAGCCATACAGTGTTCCCTTTTCTGCTTCGTAGAATTCGTTTAGAGACATTTTCTCACTTCCACGCCTTGTACGAGCCTCTTTTGTAGCATCGAGGCTGTGTCTCGACGATCTTTGCAGACGCTGTTGGTCCCGCGCGTTGGCAAATATCTACGTTTGCTCGCCAATAACGATTCCTATCGTTCTCATCATTTTCAAGAAGGCAGAAAAGCCTTCATTAAAAATGCCTGCTGCTACATAAGCTGCTATTCAGATGGTTTTTGAGCCACAGTGAAGATGTTTGGGAGCTTACCGCCAAACAGTAGAATTGAAACTTTCGTTGTTTTGGGTGTCACCACCCAAACACCTTTCTAGCAACTCTATTGATGAAAAATCATGGTAAATTGGCTTTACAGCATTTTCGACATCTTTATAGAGTGGCGATTTGTGATTGAATTCATCCAGAAGTTTCTCTCTGTGCCCCTGCTGGACAATAATGGATTATAGCTTGGCCAACATTGCGAATTTCCACTTGAAATGTGGTACACATATTTTTAAGACCTGAAATAACAAAATAACGTAAAGAAAAAAAAATCGATTTTTTTCACGAAAAACATGAGAATCCTGCGTTAAACTAATGATGTTTGGAGCTTTATTTTCAAAATTCTTACCAAGGTAATATAATTTACCTTGTGTAGTAGAAAAATTAACTGCATTTTGATTCATGTATTTAAACTTCACGCAAAAACGAAAGGGGTATAAACATTTCGATAAATATATATTTCAAATTTTAAATTTCAATATATTGAACATAAATTTCCAATTTCTTGATTTTGGTGTTGTGTATAATCGGACAGTTATGATGTGATTCTTTCCGAGAAAAGTAATCAACACGTTTCAGAAAGCTTATTTTAGCTTTAATGACACTACATCTCTTTCTTTATATAAAGCTTAGGTATTATGTATTTCCATTTTTCTTGTGTTTTTTAAGACACTTAACGAAAACTTCATTAGCCTGTTTCTCACTGTATCGCCAGAGTACAATGCTTCCTTCTGCCATATAGACTTATCTATGCTTCATTTTTTTTCTGGTTCTACACGGTCGTGTCACATTATTGTGGCCACCAGCTTATATTCAGAGTAACCGCCGTGTGAAGCGCTGACAGCAGCTAGACGGGCTGGGAGTGACTCAATAAGGTGCTGGAAGGTGTTCACAGGTATGTGCAGCCATGCTGACTGCCGTCCATCTGATAGCTGCTGGAGCGTGTGTGGTGGAGGATCCATAAAGTGAACAACACGATCGAGGTGGTCCCACAGATGCTCAATTGGGTTTCAGTCTGAGGAATAAGGGGCAAGGGAAGTAGTTTGAAGTCTTCATCGTGCTCTTCCAAGCACTCTCGGACATTTCTAGCTGTGTGACACGTCGCACTGTCTTGCTGGAAGATCCCATCTGCCCCAGGGAAGACAATCAGCATGTATGGGTATATGTGGTCTGCAAGGATGGATTCATAACTAATTCGGTCCATAGTGCCTTCCACAGGTATGAGTGGACCCAGAGAATGCCACGAAAACATTCTACAGATCATAACTCTGCCCCCACCAGCTTGTGTTCTTCCATCAGTTCTCCGATATTTCTCGCCTTATACGCCAACGTCCTCCGTTCGATGAAGCAGAAAACATGACTCATCGGATAAGTCAATCCTTTGCCAATCAGCGGAGGTCCAATTCCGATACTGCCGTGCAAATGTAAGCTATTTCTGCCGATGCACCTTCGTTAGCATAGGTGCAGTAGCCATCCGTCTGCATCGGAGCTCCATACGCAGCAGGGTTCGCTGAACTGTCGTTTCAGAAACATTCCGGTAGCTTTCTGTTTTTTTCCGCCAGTGAGTTGATTTTTTTTTTTTTTTTTTTTTTGATTGGAGGTTTAACGACCACCGTGAGCAACTCAATGGGCTATAAGCAGTCGCCCGTCCCTAATTTAGGGTCACTGGTTCCAGGGAAGGGAGAGAGCCAGTGCCGTAAGACAAACACAACATCCATGCCTCACCGGGATTCGAACCCGGACCCCTTACGGACGAATAATCAGAGGCCAACGCCTTAGACCACTGCGCCACCGGGGCGGCCCGCCAGTGAGTTGCTCCACTGTAGCATGTCGTACGGCCCTCACGTACCTTCGCAGCCGACGTTCGCATCTCACATCAATGGCACGTGGTGTTCTGCAGTTTTCACGTCGCTTATTCGCAATGGTGCCATTTCTCCAATTCTGATACTCTTTAACCAGAGCATCACGCGGACAGTTCACAAACTGCGCTGTTTCAAAAATGCTGCCACCCTTGGCCCGAAAGCTGATAATCATCCCCTTTTGCAAATCTGATAAATCGCTCCTTTTATCCATGACAGCAACGAGTGATATGTTTCAGAATACCTACAGCACACCTTATATACCCTCCAAGCCAGCTCATGACGCGTGCCTTCTTTCATTGGCTACGCGCTGTTGACGTCAAAAGTAGGAGGTGGTCACAATAATGTTACTCGACTGTGTACTACTACGTCACCACAACTCACTGACCTGCAGTACTGTATATTTTTATTTGTTCTTCATTGCGTATTGCATTTCTTCAAACATTGTAGGTTATTAAGACATCAATGAAAGCTCTTCGCTTCATACCCTGGTGCTCAAAATTAAAACAACAACTACGAAAACCTAGTCAACAGTGGAACCCTGCCCCAAAATCATACATAAATAACGCACAAAAAGCCAGTTATGTAAAGCAGCAAATGCTGTGTCCAATAAACGAATAACGGCCCTATAGAAACTCACGGGCAGGAAAAATTTTCATAAGCCACACACATGTGCATTTCTTATATAAGCGATTGGAGTCAAGTACGTGTCAATCTTGACGTCTGCACGTTCATGTGCAGTGATGAGACGCCATTAGGTCCCAGACGGTTCGTTTGGATAATTTATGGCGGCGGCAGCCCCGATGGCACAGTGGTCTAAGCACAAGCTTCGGACCTTTCGTCCGAGATAGGTCTGGGTTCATGTGCTGGTAAGTAGTGGCTTGTCTTACGGCACTGGCTGTCATACCAGCCTTTTGAAATTGCAAAACAGTTAAATTCATAAAGTTTCATATCCGGTGAATACTGTGGGGGGCAAAAAAGTTAGTTGTGTTCAATGAATAGTCGAACAATCCTTGCCTCGTACGGTCGTGCGGTGCCGCCCCGGTACCGCAGTGGTCTAAACGTTGACTTCTGACAATTCCGAGATCATTCTGGGTTCAAATCCCGTGAGGCCTGGATGTGGTGTTTGTCTTACAGTACTGGCTCTCTCCCTTTCCTGGACCAGCGGCCCTAAATTAGGGATGTGCGGCTGCTTATAGCCCATTGAGTTGCTCACGATAGTCGTTAAGCCCAAAATGAAAAGTAAACAAGAAACCGGCTGTGCGTTGCTGTGTACGAGGACAAGTAGCTGCACATGATGTCTCTCTCAGTTCCAATACCAGAATATGCTTCCTTACAATTGACTTCTACCGTTCTTATGTCATAGTGATGTTTTCATCATACGTGCTCCAAACAGAAACGCCGCTGCAGTCCATTCTAACGACCAGTAGAATTTTAGGTTAATGCAACTTTGCACATTGTTAAGGCGCCGCGGTGGTACAGGGTTCAACCGGCGAAGTGAAGCAACTCGACGTGGCATCGATTCCACAAATGCACGAAAGAGTTCTGGAGAGGTGTTAATCCATGACGTCTGAAGAGCGGCTCATAGTTCCCTGGTATTTGTAGGTGCAGGATCTTGGGTGCTAAAGGACATTTCCACCACGCCCCATAACTGCTCTATTGGGTTCATGTCGGGTGAATGTGGTGGCTACACCATCCATCAGAATAGTCCAGAATGATTCTCGAACCAATTTTGGACAACCTAGGCCCGATGACAAGGTGCATTGTCCCCCTCAAACCTCCCACCGTTGTTGGGGTACATGGAGTCCATGAAGGCTGCAAATGGTCACCCAGCAGAGCAACAAAGCTGTTCCCGGTTGTTGAGGTGTTTACGAGGACCAGAGGACCCAAATCGTGCCATGTAAAGACACCTCTCACATGTATGGAATCACCACCGGCTTACACGGTGCCTTGTCGACAGCATGGGTCCATGACCTCATGGAGTATGCGCCACACCCGAACTCTACCATCAGCTCGTAACTGGTAGCGTGACTCATCAGACCACGCTATATGTTTCCAGTCTTCCAAGGTCCAAATACCGTGTTCACGAGCCCAGGTGATGCGCAGTGTCCGATATCGCGTTGTTAACAAATGCACTCTGGTTGGTCTTCTCCTCTCATAGCCCATGGACGTTAAATTACGTTGCACTGACCTGGTGGATATGTTTCTGCATTGAATGTGGTAGTTATTTGAGCCAGTGTCGCTTGTATGCTAGCATGGAAAATCCTGGTCAGACGCGCCGATCACGCTCATTCAGCACCCATGGTCTGACACTGCGCTGCCCACGGTCCACGTTTTCTCGGAGCACACGTGGTACCGCGGATCGAGGAACGTTGAATTATTCACACAACTTCTAACACTGAAGTCCTATCCGTCTGGCTCCCACTGACATGCGTCGTTCAAACTCCGATAATTCACGTCGGCTTGCCATAACCCTACTGGCCATTGCTCAACCTGACTCACGAGTTTGCACCGCGCAACTGATAAAAATCGTGCCGCGCGACGGCAGCGCCAGATAGTTATTTGCATACTACTATCCCATGACATTTGGCACTTCAATGTATATATAGACACCACAAATCAATAGACGATATCTGCATGAAAGACTACGCTTTACAGATTCGTACAACCGCCACGATCTCCTGTAACGCATCACACTTGTTTGACTGCTTCCTTCAATGTTATACCTCGTATCTCTCGTTCATCAGTCCACATGCATACGACACATACTCTGACCTGAACAATGTTGCCCACATCATATATATATATATATATATATATATATATATATATATATATATTGAGAAAGAGAGAGAACCGAAATTTTAGACTGGATTCCGAGGGACAAAAAAAGACCCAGAAGAAGACCCCATGGGAGATGGATGGATGGAATTCGAAAGCATGCCGGAGTGACATGGAGAGACGGGCTCAAGACAGACAATTGTGGAAGAAACTTTGGGAGGCTTTCATCCAGCAGAGGATTGGTAATGGTTGACAATGATGAAGATAAATACATATTAATTACATCATATAAATCACATTATCCATAGAAAGCAAAATAAAATTTGGTAACCAATCAAGAACCTTAAATCTAAAAAATTTGAAGTTTCAAAGCGAAGCAATAATTACTGAAATCACGAGACCCCACTGAAATGCCCGGCGCAGCATATAAAGATATAGGTATCAAGTATATTATAGTCATATGAAACACAAATCAAACAAAATGTCCAATCAACAACACTAACCACATACATACTCAAACATAGTGAAGCCTAATTAAAGCCAGGCCAACAGCATCAAATACAAATAAAAACTCTAAAATGGTAAGTATAATCAATAAAAGCTACCTCGGCCTGACAATTTTTTCTAAAAACGCGAATGCAAATACCAAGTCAAAGTTTCAGAATGCCTAACTCAGACCAACAAAGAAGAAAAAGAACAATAGCACAAACCAAGACAAAAACATAAAGCCAAAAATTCAAACCAAGAAAAGGGTTGTCTTCATTAGAGGATAACCAACCCTTAGTGACCTTTCTGAAAGGGCAATTGCAACATTCTCAAAAAAAACAGCCCTTGTGTTCCCAAGATCACAAAGTTTTAAACCGACATCAAAACATTTTCAACCTTCAGTTATATTAAAAGGAACATTACAAATTCCAAACAAACAAATAAATCACTTAAAATTAAAGGTAATTCGTAAATAAGGCAAAGTCCAAACCCCAAGGCATCCCGTCAAACAATCCAGCAACACGAAATTCGTCCGCTTCTCAACATTCACTCTACAACTGAATGGCTAGTACATTATGAGCGGAGGCAAATCAGCGGTTAACGAAAATACCAACAGAAGATAAGAAAGCAAAAAGTTCAGGTGTCGTCAAGACGACGCATGCGTGTTAATAAGAAATCTTCAGCCCCAATTTACCCTTAATGCGGCACTTGGAAACACATAAGAAAATTTAACATTGTCAGGTCTTTTGTTAGCTATATTCCAAAAGCGTATGACAGAGTTTTTTGCAAAGTAAATTTTTGATGAACTGCTGTTCAAGAGTTGACTCAAAATCCTGTATATAAAACGAAAAGGGTAACCGTTATATACTGGTGTGCTGTATAAGAACTTGCGATTTTTTAAAAGAACAGCAGTCTCAAACTCTCATGTATCTAAGATATTCCGTGATGATGAGATTCCTCTGCACAGTTTCTGAAACATTTGTATTCCAGTTAACTAAATGGTTAACTCTAAACTCATAATTTATTTTTTTGTCAAAAATGTCTATAATCAGTTGACTTTCCTTGTAGTATATCTGCACGTCCAAGTAGTGTAGATGACTTTGTAATGTTCCTGTTGCGTCCAAACAAAGTCCCTGTGGATAGATATTATTTGCTGCAGTCTCAAAGTTATCATAATTAAAAACTATGACATCATCAATATATCTAAATATAGTTCCATTGCTATATTTATTCTGGGTAGCATATCTCTTTTCATATGCGCTTTCGTTAACGCTGATTTGCTTCATCTCATAATGTACTAGTCATTCAGTTTCAGAGTGAATGTCGAGGAGCGGACGGATTTGGTTTGCTGGATTATGCGACGGGATGCTTTGGGGTTTGGACTTTGCCGTATTTTCGCATTTCCTTCAATTTTAAGGGATTTATTTGTTTGTTTGGCATTTGCAGTGTTCCTTTGAAGTGGAAACACAAGGGCTGGTGTTTTGAGAATTCTGCAATTGCCCTTTCAGAAAGGTCACTAAGGCTTGATGTTCCCTTGATGAAGACAACCCTCTTCTTGGTTTGAATTTTTGGCTTTATGTTTTTGTCTTGGTTTGTGCTATTGTTCTTTTTCTTCTTTGTGGGTCTGAGTAAAGCATCCTGGAACTTTGACTCGGTATTTGCATTTACGTTCTTAGACAAAATTGTCAGGCCAAAGTATTTTTATTGATTATGCTTACTATTTTAGAGTTTCTATTTGTATTTGGTGCTGTTGGCCTGGCTTTAATTAAGCTTCACTCTGTTTTTAAATGTATGTGGTTAGTGCTGTTGATTGGACATTTTGTTTGATTTGAATTTCATATGACTGTAATATATATTCTATTAAGAGCCTGAAGCAAAAACATATTTTACTCACACCAAGTACAACATAGAAAAGGTTATATATTGACCGGTGTGAGTAAAAGAGAAAAAAATAATAGAAATTTCTATTATTTTTTCTATTATTTTTTCTCTTTTTACTCACACCGGTCAATATATAACCTTTTCTATGTTGTACTTGGTGTGAGTCAAAAAATATTTTTGCTTCAGTCTCTTCTTAATAAAATGTGAATTCTGAATTTTCATAACTGCTGCGTTGCGCGTTTTGATCTTCAGGTTATTTTGCAACTTTCGTTTTAAATTCTTGAGTGTTTTCCTATGTTTTTGGCTCTGCTCATAAGTATATATATATATATATATATATATATATATATATATACTTAAGAGCAAAACTGAAGACTAAGGAAAAACTTTAGAATTTAAAATGAAGGTTGCAAAATAACCTGAAAATCAAAACGCGCAACGCAGCAGTTTTGAAAATTCAGAATTCACATTCTATAAAGAAGATACCTAAGCAAAAAAATACATATATAATTTTGACTCACACCTAGTACAACATAGAAAAGGTTATGTATCTATCTACCTGTGTGAGTAAAAGGAGAAAAAAATAATAAAATAAAACAACTGAATGTAGAAGGTGTCGAGAATACTGAGCCTTGGCTTTATCAAGGACCGGCAAAAACTCTGCATTTTCTCACTTCCACAAAGACCTAGTTGGAAATTATATATGTATTTTTTTGCTTAGGTATCTTCTTTATAGAATATATATATATATATATATATCATCATCAACCATTATCAATCCACTGCTGGATGAAGGTCTCCCAAAACGTCTTCCACAATTGTCTGTCTTGGGCCTGTCTGCTCCACGTCACTCCAGCATACTTTCGAATTTCATCCTTCCATCTCCCATTAGGTCTTCTTCTGGGTCTTTTCCTGTTTCTCGGAATCCAGTCCAAAATTTCGGTTGTCCGTCGGTGGTCCGTTCTTCTGGCCCATTGCCATTTCAGTGATTTCACTCTGGTCATGATGTCGTTTACTCCTGTCATTTTCCTTATCCACAAGTTCCTCTTCTTATCTTTCCTGGTTACACCAAGCATGCATCTCTCCATGCTAATTTGAGTTGTCTGCAGTCTTTGTATGTTTTTTTTAGTTAAGGTTCATGTCTCGGCTCCATACGTAAGCACTGGCAGGATGCATTGATTAAACACTTTTCTTTTGAGATATACTGGCATACTTCTCTTAAAAATTGTACTGTTTCTTCCAAAAGCTCTCCATCCAAGTTTTATACGCCGATTAATTTCTTCATCAATGTGACCCTCACTCGATATCTGCTGCCCAAGATAAATGTAGGAATCGGTTGTCTCAAGCTTTTCTCCACCAATCGATAAATTTTCGTTTCTTGTAAAAGCATTGTACATCACTTTTGTCTTCTGAAAGTTCATTTTTAATCCCACTTCTTTACTCTTGTCAGCAAGTTCTTGGATCATACTCTGCAGCTCTGAAGGGGTTGTTGCAAAGATGAATACGTCATCAGCAAAACGAAGGTAAGTTAAGTAATCTCCATTAATCTTTATCCCTTCGATTTCTCAGTTCAATGGTTGAAAGACATTTTGCAATATATATATATATACAGAGCATTTCATTGAACACAGTTAGTGTGGAAATGCATTAGAAAACCAGTCAATTTATTGATTGACTTTCTGATTCAATTCGTTTTGAAGAACATGGTGTGCCATATTTGAAGAAATTTTTATATCGTTACGCGAACGGCAAACATAAAATCAACTATAATAGTGAAAATTGAATACGTAAATAAATTTTTATCTGTCCTGCATTTTATTGTAATTTCATCAATGTCCAGTTCAACGGTTCTTTTGTTTAGAAATACTTATATGTCCTTATGTGAATAATTAGAATTGGCTGTGCTGAGTACGAAGTTCTTTTCATTCCCTATGCGACATAGTTTTATTACCCTTTTACACGATGCAATCGTAGCAAAACATAATGGGGGACTGCAAAAAGAAGTCAAACATTATTCCTGTATGTCATACATTTTCTCCGTAATCGGTAATGATAATTACTCAACCGAGGAAAAATGATTGTTTTATCTTTTCCAAAAGTTGTCTCTGAAAAAAATGTCCCGTAATGTTCCAGCAGTTATTTTACTTGATTCATCATTCTTTTCTCTTTGATGTATATGTTTCATGGTCAATATACTTGAGTTTCTCGTGTTCATTAAAGTACCGCTCACGGGCAATAGCTTCATTTCTGTGAAATACGATTAGTTTATCTACAGAATTAATTTTTCAGCCTGTTGAAATTTAACAAAGCTCCATGAAGATCTAATAAAGACAACAAAATTCTTTTATTCGCGTTTAATGCAGGAAAACAACTGAATCTACTTAGAAGCACCAGTTTACACTCAAATTTCCTTTAACAGCCGAAAACATTTCTTTAATCTACTATTTGACCACAGTGTTTTATATTTTTTTCTATGCTCACACAGTCGCTCATGCAATCTCCTTTCATTAAGGTGAAGACGAGAACCTAGAAAAATAATCCGATAATTCCTTTAATTTCTGTTTTCTTGTAATTAGAATCATATTTTCTCTGTTGTAGAGTAGTTCTTTGCTGAGAGTCTATAACTTCACACAACACGATGATCGCCGGAAGCTTTGGAAGTTCTTAGCAAACTCAAAGAACGCTAGACAATACATCTCGGAAAAGGAAAAACAGGAACACTTTCAGTTCATTAGTGTCTTAGTAATTGGATCGATAAGTTAAAACAAAACGTTGTTCAGAACGTAATTTTCTGTTTGTTTCTACAAGTTTAGATCAATAAAAGCGGTGTACATCTATGCATGGAGAAAGTATTTTACATGTTTTACCTTCATGCCACCTTGTTGAACTTACAGTAAAATTAGAGCCGTGACCTTGTGATCAAATGTACAACAAACAAGAGTTCTGATTCCTGGATTATTTTCATTTGCAGCTCAACGCATTGGCATGCGTTAAATGTCTATAATTTATCCCTGAGCAACACAGAGAGATTATTGGGGGCGGGGAATAATAAGTTATAGAAGTGTGTGAGCTTAGAAAGAAAAAAACAGCCTAGTGATAACAATAAACGAAAGCTTATTAATGAGCGTAATTCTAATCACCTAGATAGTTAAACGCTTGGTGATTGTCGAAAGAAGAGCGATGTTCAGAAAACAAGGGGATTACACCCAATCAAAAAAGCAGTGCACACAAGAAAAGCAAGATTTATCACAATCTTATGCAAGCAACACTCACTGAATAGTTTCTTTCTCAGAAAACAGTACATTTGTAGAGCAACCGTGTAGAAAAGCATTACGCATGTTGATATCATTAATCAATCTTTAAAAATGTATTTAATCTATTTGCCCTAAGTACAGCAAGATCACAGCTATGATGACGTAGTGAAGGGCAATGATTTCCTTGGTGTGCTAATATTAAAACATTCTTAACATATTTCACAGAAGTTCTCTTACTGTGACAGTATCGTATAAAGCGTAATTACGTCCCGCGCGGCGACTCGGGCCAAAGTGCGTTCGAGCTCATTTCGTTTTGTTCATGAATATTTAGAGAGCTTCCGTGGCCCACTGTAGCGTTCTTTACTATTTCAAACGTATACGAAATGTGGTTTAGGGAACACGACATAAAGTACGTTCTTCTTATTCGCTCACTTAAATTAAAACAGAAATCACTCAAATACACTCATCGTCAAAAAAATAGTTGCACGCAGAAGTATGCAACCGACAGGAATGAAACTTGGTGGATGAGTTTGACATCGTGAGACATGCAAATGATACTCGTATCACGCATGGCCGTCAATGTAACGTAAGCAAGGAGGGGTCGTAGTGCTGTGCCTGACTGGCTATATAAGGTCTTACCGTTGCGCACGCTTGCCATTCTGACTCGTGCTCCTGTGTTCGTTGCATCCTTTGCAAGTGAAGTTTGCCTCGAAGGAAAGTTTGGAAGCAATTCGAGAAGAAAGAGTTCATGAGGGGCAGCGTCATTCGGCTCCGGGGACCGGGATGGTCTTATCACCGTATTGCGCGCCATACCGGTCGTGCAGATATCACCATAGCACGCTGTTGGTGGCAGTGGATAGAACAAGGCACGCAGCAGTGACAGGAAGGGTCTGGGAGACTCAGAAGAACCACTGAGAGACAGGACCGACAGGTTGTCCGACATGCGCGGATTAACCCAGCCGCCACGATAGCGGATATTCAGCGAGCACTGGTGCCCTTCATACATCGTCCGATTGGTGCCAGCACCATTGGCAGACGGCTGCACGACGTAAGACTGCACGCACGCAGACCGTTACGACGACTGCCCATAACACCACCGCATCGTCGACAAAGATTGCAATGGTGTCGTGCTAGACTGTCATGTAGCCACTCAGAATGGCAGCGGAGGATCTTCAGTGACGAGTCCCGTTTTTGCCTTGGAGGAGACGACCAACGAATCCGTGTGTGGAGGCACCGTGGTCAGTGCCGAGATGAACGGTTTGCTGTCGAGCGTCCCACATCCATAAGGTCTGGTGTCATGGTGTGAGGTGCAATTGCCTACCATGCCAGATCAGCTTTGGTGTTCATTACAGGCACTTTGATATCCCAACCTTACGTTAATGAGGTCCTGTTACTAGTGGCCCTACCTTTTCTGAACGCTCACTCCGGTGCGGGTTTCCAACAGACAACTCTCGTCCGCATACTGCTGCTGTCTTGAGAGTTTGCCTTCAAGGCACTGACACTCTGCCATGGCCAGCCTCATCGCCAGATCTTTCGCCGATTTAAAATGAGTGGGATGCTATTGGACGCACCATCCGCAATTCATCCCTACTGCACAATCTGCAGGAAATGAGTCAGACGATTCAAGCTGAATGGGATGGAGTATCGCAGGACACCATTAGGAACTTGTACGACTCCATGCCGAGGCGTCTGAAATGCTGCGTAAGGAAACGTGGCAGGCCGACGTCATTCTGAGAGACACTATTTATTGGCGTGTAGCTCAATAAATATTGCACGTATCCGTCTCAATAGTTAATCATTTATTGTTCCTCGTAAACTTTACCTTCCTCCCGAATAGTATTGCAATCCGACACGTCCTTCTGGGTGCAACTATTTTTTTGAGGATAAGTGTAAATTTCAAAAAAGTTACCTACAGCTCTTCTTTTATTACGTCAATATCTCATAAGTATTTCACTCGGATATTACAATACTTACGAAAAACTAATTCGTAACAGAACTAATTATTTACTCTGATTAACATGGGTTAGTAAACACAACAGTAGTTTGAAGAGACTAACACGAAATATATATATATATATATATATATATATATACACCGTAGATCGACAGACACTATCTGCATAAAAAAAAATACAGCTTCCATGACTACCACTGAGGCACCATACTTTGTCTGCCAGCTCCAGACATTACATCTCGTTCTTAGCTTGCCAAACATGTACACGTCATTTACTCTTGGCCTGAAGACTGCTGCCAATATAACATTCAGTGTGTGAGAAAATATAGCGTTAAAGCTGGAACGCTAAAAAGAGGATGAACTCAAAATTTACATGGAGAAAGACAACTAAAAATGAAAGTTAAATTAGAGTATACGTCATGCCACGTAATGTGCATTATGTATATGCAGATTAGGCGTCGAAATATAGCGACCCTAATTTCTCAAATGAGACAGTTAATAGTTTGCACTGTTGAGATTACAGGGGGAGAGGAATGGTTTTGCCGTAGATTTCGTAAAAGGCGACCACTCTACGAACATTTCCAATTGGGGACAGTAGAACATGTTGAGCACCATTTGATACATAGGTACATAGGCGTCTTAAAGTGTTAAACAGAAGAAAACGAATTTGACAGGTATTAAATTAACTTCATTGCTGGATACGCGTCGATAGAAGTAATAATGAGATTATATCCGCGAAAACAATAAATCCTAATAACTTCGCTGCAATACTCTCAGAGCTTCATATAAATGGATTAACAGAGTACTATACCGTGCAAATTAATTGGGACAAGCTATTTTATTCTCAGAATTTTGTAATGTGATCGCCAGTTGATGTTGGAAACCCACGTAAACCGGCTTTATCAGCTGTGAGGTGGTGTGACTGTTAGAACTTGATAGTAAGAATATGGTTTGACCGGTTTTAAACAGGAAATAGGCACTTCAGCTTCATTTGTGAGCTTTCGTGTGTGACAGGTGGATATTAGTTTTTGCCCTCTGTGAGTACGTGTTGCTTTCGTGTATTAAAAAATGGATATTTTCCCAAGGAAGCGTGCAAACATAATTGTTCTGAAGGATCACACTTCTATGACAGTGAGAGATATCGCTTCTGCAGTTGGTGTAGGCAAATCAATTGTATCAAGACTGCTTACGCGATACAATGCATCTGGATCATCGTCTCCAAAAACGAGAGGTAAATGTGGAAGAAAACAAAAAAACAACTCCACGAACCGATAAATATCTAATCAGAAATAGTAAAATGAATCCAAAAAAAAAGCACCGACCTTCAAAGAGATTTATTGGCTAGTGGTTTTGATATTAGTAATTTAACTGTAAGCCATAGAATTCTGGAAGTTAACCGTAAGGCAAGAAGACCAACGAAAAAACATATAAATCATGGACTGCTGACGATTGGAAAATGGTACTTTTCAGTGATGAAACTCCTTTATTTGTGCAGGGTTACCAAGCAAATGTCGTTAGACGAAGCACCTGTGAAACCTTAAGCCCTGAGCATGTCAAACAAACTATAAAACACCCTGTGAAATAGATGTTTTGGGGTTTTTTCACATCAAATGGCACTAGAAGCTTAGTTCCTGTTCAAGGTATGATGAATTCAGCCACGTACGTAGAAATATTACAACGTAGGATTGTTCCATTCTTGCAAACTTTTGACGGGACATTTCAGCATGACTTGGCCCCATGTCACAATTCGAAATTGGGCAAGAATGTCATGCTGGAAAATCAAATGCATTTGCTTGATTGGCCTGGAAATTCACCAGACTTAGACCCCATAGAAAACTTATGGAATATTTTGAAGAGATGTTTAAGTAAAATGGACTGTACAACCAGAGAATGCATCATAACGAATGCTATAAAAGTGTGGTTCCACGATTATGAAGTCAAACATATGTGCACTCAATTAGTGGAGTCAATGCCAAAACGAATTCAAGATGTCATTTCTGCTAAAGGAGGACATACTTTATACTAATACAGGCATTTATCAGTGTATATCAAGGCATAGAATGATATAAAGGCATAGTTTTGGAAAAAAGAGTGATTTTTTACTTTGTCCCAATTAATTTTCACAGTATAGTAGGATCCAAAAGTTCCCGGACTGCGCCTGTACGGCAAAGTACGTTTATCGCATACCCACGGTAATTATTAGAATATGTTGCACTATCGACCCTCGCTAGGAAATTGGTTTCGCCTATCTACGTGACGAACTAGCTGCCGTACATACGAGTATTGTGAGCAACTTACGCAGTGCTCGGCGATTGATGAAAAATGGCGTTGTTTCAGCAGCGCGTTAACAATAAGTAGTGCATTGGTTAGAGCAAACGTCCAACAGAAACTTACTAGATATTGAAGACAGTTTATGGCAAAAACATCCTGTCGCGGTCACAAATATTCGATTGGCATCGACGCCTCAGCGAAGTCAGACAGGAGGTCAATGACGACGAACAAAGCAGGCGGCCAGTGATAGCTCGCTTGTGTGAAAACATTTTGAAGATTGCGGCTATCGTACGTGCAAACAGACGACAAACGATCCAGCAAATAGCAGAGGCTGCTATGATATCGAAGACTACGTGCCAACTGATATTAACAGACAATCTGAAGATGTTCCGGGTGTGGCAACACATCGTCCCACGCATGTTAACTGAAGATCAGTTGGCCATACTAATGGAAATAGGTGGGGTTCTCGTAACCGCCGTCGACCAAGACCCACATTTTCTTAGAATTTTCATAACGGGCGTAGAAAAATGGTGCTTTCTCTTCGAACCTCAGACTAAGCGGGCATCAGCTGCGTGGAAATCACCATCGTGTCCACTCAAGCAGAAAATCCGCCGAGATCGCTTCAAAGGCAAAATCACGCTAGAGGTGTTCTTCGACATCGAGGGTATTGTTCATCTTGAATTTATCCCTGAAGGCCATACCCTTAACAAGGAGCTCTATATCGACATCATGCGACATCTACGTGAGTCGATCCGCAAAAAGAGACCTCAACTGTGGGGTGATCAATCGTGGGTGCTGTTGCACGACAGTGCACCGGCTCACAGGTCACTCCTCGTTCGTGTGCTTCTCGCCAAAGCAAGAACTGTTGTCCTACACATCCACCGTGCTCAGCTGCCCTCGCTCCCTTACGACTTCCATCTCTTCCCTGAGCTAACATGTCGACTTCAGGGTCGTCGGTTTTCGAGGGCAGAAGTGAAAAACACATCTCTGGTTGCACTGAAGAACATTGCAAAGAATGCGTTCTAGAAGTGCTTCGACAAACTCTACAGCCGTTGGTAGAAGTGTGTTGTTGCAAGAGGGTCTCACTTTGGAAGAGGATGTGCTTCAGCTTTGTAACTCTGACTATCTACGGACTTACGGAACCAGTTCGGGACTTTTTGGATCCTACCTCGTACAATTAATATAATCTGTGGTAAATTTATAACTTTGATCTAAAGTTAAAAGTTTGTGTTAAAACATGTAAACTTAATTTCAGTTGCTCACGTGCAGAATGAACTGTGTTGTTATCATGTTACCAAAATAGGAAAATGTCGCTGAGTTTTGTTTCTTTGCATACTACATATGAGACATCGGGAAGGAGAGCCTGGAACGACAGCGTGCAGGAAATTATGCAAGTATTTGTCATTTTTCTTCATAGAATTTGATTTCATTTGACAAATATTGTAAAAACAACAAAAAATCGGTCAAAACCAAGTCAGAAAATTCTGCACCCTACCCTTTAGACAATGAAGAAAACTTGACCACTTTGATCTGTTGGTTTGACGAATTTTATTACAAATTCCTATCTCTTGCAGCAAGTACTTATGCTGAAAGATACTCCTGATACACCTTGAAGTAATGACAATACTCTCTGAATCAATGATACTCCCTGAAGTACCATTTGGATTTACCCTTATCTACCAACTAAACATAGTTAAACCAGATAAATATTTATATAAGAAAGGAAAGCGTTAAATCACATGACACAGATCATCCGAACAGATTATTAAGATAGATAGATACACAGAGTGATTGATAGGTAAGAATTCTGTATCACGATAAATTTCCTATTCAAAAGGAATGCGTTCATTTGCTTTTGCAGGGAAAAAATAACAAACAGAGCAAAATGAAACAAGGTCACTTACTGATCATTTATTCATTCTTGTGTTTAGGTTCACTTCACCATCATTTAGCAAAACACTTATTTTGATATCACTAAGAAAGAATAATCAGTATCACAGTTGTTTTCCCATCGAAGTTAATGATGCACCTTTTGTTCAGTTTTATTTGCATGACAAGAGAAAGATATTACGCATGTAAGCAATAGCTTTTGTGAAATGTTTTTCTTTAGCCGTAGTTGCGGTTGACCGCATATTAAGTTCATTAAGTCTGTTTGTTTTGTTAGAACAACCTCGCTGTTGCTTTCTTTATTTCGAGAAATACTGGATGCAAAAGCGCTTTCAGAAACGCAATATTGTGGATTCAATGCAATGATCTATATTTTGTTTTGTTTTTTAGGTTAGATCAGTCCGCTGTAAGTAATAAAACTTTCCGATTAAGAACATGCTGCTCCAAAAATTCTTTTGTTTAATGACTAATGCGACTTATCTGAAATGCCTTTCTCTCCTGGCGCAGGATATGGAATTCCGCTTCTTTAGCATAGCGTTGTTTATCATTTCAACTGCTGCTGTCAAAAGCTCTCGGAATACAGTGGAAAATAATTGGACTCAGACAAAATGTTTTGGATGGGATAGTACTTGGATGAGATATTTATCCAAATCTTAGCGGTGCTTCAGTTGAGAGAAACAGCAAAATAAAATCCGAAGTAGGCATAATTTGATTAAGCTCAATTAAAAAAAACACGGACTGTGGCGCTATTGTTCCCGCAATCATTTTTCTTTTTCTCTGGGGAACTAAAGACCACTTACGAATATCTCAGGCTAAATGGAATCGACACTTCCAATTTTGCGCTACGGTTCCAGGGAATGAGGTTATCGAATAAGTTGAGAAGAAATAGCAACATCTGTTTCGTACCAGCTGTGTAAACAAACGCTTAGCAATACAAGGAAATCACGCACTGAGCAATTTTCTGTTCGTTTCGGGTTTAACGAAGCCCGTGAGCATCTAAGGTTATAGAAAGCCCGTCTTCCCTTATTTGGGACCACTAGTTCCATGGAACGGAGAGAAGATTGATGGCAAGATGCTGCTCATGCCCCAATAGGCGCCCGGATCCCAAGAAAAACTAGGACGATTAGACAGAAAATCAAGGCTCCACCACTCGACCATCGCATTTGCCATAACCAATTAGGCGACTTGTCATCACGTGCCCTGTGCTATCTTTAGCTCATATTTTCATTTGTGTATCGTACACTGACGGAAACAAAAATACCAACACCACGAAAAAATAGTTGTAGAGGAATGAAATGGCGGCAATACATTTGTATAGGTAACATATTTAATCGATTAAGGTTTCAAGATCACAGCTTATTGTAAGCGCGAGAAGAGCCATTTTAAATGTGAAATGCTGGTACATTAATAACCGGTGTAACCGCCATAATGTTGAATGCAAGCACGCAAACGTTCATGCATTGTGTCGCACAGGTGCTGGATTTCAGTTTGTGGGATGGAGTTCCATGCCTGTTGCACTTGGTTGGTCAATACAGGGACGGTTAATGCTGGTTGGGGGTGACGCTGGAGTTGTCGTCCAATGATGTCCCATACGTTCTCGATTGGTGAAAGATCTGGTGATCTAGCAGGCCACGGCAACATGTCGACACTCTGTAGAGCATGTTGGATTACAACAGCGGAATGCGGGCGAGCGTTATCCTGTTGGAAAACACCCCTGGAATGCTGTTCATGAATGGCAGCACAACAGGTTGAATCACCAGACCGACGTACAACTGTGCCATCAGGGTGCGTGGGATAACCACGAGAGTGCTCCTGCTGTCATAGGAAATTGCTCCCCAGACCATAACTCCGGGTGTAGGTACAGTGTGTCTCGGCCGCAGACTGGTTGGTTGCAGGCGCTCACCTGGCCTCCTTCTAACCAACACACGGCCATCACTGGCACCTAGGCAGAACCGGCTTTCATCAGAAAACACAACAGATCTCCACTCCGTCCTCCAATGAGCTCTAGCTTGACACCACTGACGTCGCAAACGGCAGTGGTTGGGAGTAAGTAGAATGCACGCTACAGGGCGTCTGGCTCGGAGCTGTCCTTCAAGTAACCGATTTGTAACAGTTCTTTTTGTCACTTTGGTGGCAACTGCAGCTCGAATTGCTGCCGCAGGCGCGGTACGATGAGCCACGGCCATACGCCGTACACGGCGGTCTTCCCTCTCAGTAGTGCCACGTGGCAGGCCGTAACCCGGTCTTCTTGAGGCAGTACCTTCTCTTGAGCACCGCTGCCAACAATCATGCACAGTGGCTACATTACAGCCAAGTCGTTCTGCAATATTGCGGACAGAAAATCCACCTTCTCGTAGCCCTATTACACGACCTCGTTCAAACTCCGTGAGCTGTTGATAATGGCTTCTTCGTCTTCTTAAAGGCATTCTTGACTAACATCAACACACTACGTCGAATCTCAACGATAACTGACGCTCACGAACGTTACAGCGCGTATTTTCAGCAAACCTGCTTTGCATGTTCCGAGGGGCGCTACTAGCGCCACACGTATGCGCCGAGCGCGAAATTTGCATAGACGTCATTTTACAGATGTACTCTCACCGCCTAGCAAACCAACTGACCAACATGGTCCAAAATCCAGCCCTAATCATAGATTTCCTCACCCAAGGAATAACAATACTAAAGGCTGAGGACGACGATCGACCAATAGCGCGTCTACCTACGTTGTATAAGGACAGGCATTTTCAGGGAGATTCACTTACCCCACTATGATTCTGTTTACCACTCAAGCAGCTGTCAACTATGTTCAATGAAAGCAAGTATGGGTTTACCATCAAGTGCAATAAAACCAAAAAGTACAAACTCTCCCACCTCATGTACATGGATGACGTCAATCTGTACGCTTCCTGGGAGAACCATCTCCAGCAGCTATTCCGGATCACCGAGGGATTTGGCAATGACGTCGGGATGGAATTCGGTCAAGAAAAATGCAAGACACACGGTATGAACCGAGGAAATCTCGATTCAAGTGAAGAACGGAGAAGAGATTGCAGCAATGTAGGAAGGAGAAACCTATAAGTACCTTGGTATGCTTCAGGCTTAGACGCCTGAAACACAAAGAAATCAAGAACAATCTAGCCGCCAGATACAACCAAAGGCTGAAAGAGGCTAGTGAAGCCCAAGCTCAACGCTCGCAACATCACCAGGGTTAGCTACACATTCGCAGTTCCAGTCCTCACGTGTTCCTTCGGGATCATCAAGTAGACCATCACAGAGTTGGAGGAAATAATGGGCAATACTAGGACAACCCTCAATAAACATCGCGAGTACCACCCGAAGTCAGCAGTAGAAAGGTTGACTATTGAACGGGCAGAAGGAGGAATGGGAATAATTGACCTCCCGGAATACCGAGACAAAGAAATCAGCAGCCTCAGAAAATACTTCTATCAGAGCATGGGGCTCCTTCACCATGCGATAAATTAGAGTGACTAGAAGTACAGAGTTCTAGACCTCTCTACCCAGAACATCGAGATTAGAGCTAAGGAAACAAAAGAAGGAGCTTGGGGCAAGAAAGTTTTATACGGAAGGCACTACAACGATCTTCAGTCCGACCATATAGAGAAGACTGACTCCAAAGCATAGCTAATAAACATATCGCTCTTCCTTGAGACCGAAGGGTTCCTGATGTCTATCAAGATCAACTTGTAAGCACCAGAAACTATCAGAAACATATCCTGAAGGACACGCCAGTGGAAAGCGACACATGCCGGCAATCCCATCAAGCGCCAGAGACCATCCTACATATCACTGCAGGATACACAGTTCTGAAACAAACAAATTAGACTAACAGGCACAATCAAGTCGCCAAGTTCCTCCATCAGACATTGGGAAGAAATTGCCACTTCATTACAGCTGAGACTGTACCCTACTACAAGTATGGGCCAAAAACACTCCTAGAGAACAACTCCCGCAAGACGTACTGGGACAGATTGATCAAAACAGACAAGCTCATTTCCCGCAATCGGACCGACATCGTCCTGGTCGACAAGGAGAAGAAGTCAACATACCGCATTGACATCGCCGTGCCCAACACATGCAACACCCAGAAAATGCACGGAGAGATGCTGTTAAAGTATAACGGATACGAAGTCAAGGAAATGTGGCATATGGAGAAAGTCACAACCGTCCTCATAGTAATATCAGCCACACGAGGTGTACCTAATATCATTTACAGCTCTATACAGACACTAGACCTTCAACCTAACATCTGCATGGAACTACAGGGGGCAGCTATAATAATAATAATAATAATAATAATATAATAATACTATTATTATTATTCAGTAACACATTTAATATTATTCATAACAGCTGTGAAAATGCAAGAGCAAAGGTTCGACTGTTCGATCACTGCACTTACTAAAATTGCAAAGGGAGTGAGAGAAAGTGCCATAGAATCTCTCAAGCTCTTCAATGCAACATCGCCGAATAATTTTCAGATACTGAACTCGGAAAACAAGGTGATAAATAATTATTAGACATTATTTAACTGACCTTCGTTTTGCTGAAAACATAGACATTTATGCAAATACCCCCTCAGAACTACGAAGCATTATACAGCAACTTGCCGAGAAGAGTACAGAGTTGTGCTTAAAAATGAAATTACAGAAAATAAAACTGATGTACACATAACATCCACTGAATTAGAAACTTATTAATTTCACGGTTGTGCCTCCTTTATCCAAACCGCACGAATACCGTTTGGCGTAATTTCCACAAGATGTTGGAATGCATTTTTGCCTGCAGCATAGCAAGCGTTCAATAAATACTCCTTTAACTGGATCAGATTACACGAAAGAGGATTTTGCCCACGGGTCTGTTTTTCGAACATGCGTCATACATGTTCAGTGGGGTGTAGTTCCGGGCTTTCTGGTGGTCAGGGAATATGCTGGGAATCGCTGTCATGCTCGCTGATATACTGCTGAACACATCTTGCGCGATACACAGCAGCATTGCCGTCCATGAAACAGCCTTCACGTGCTGGATAAAAAGTCATCTTTGAAGGACGGAGTTGATCGGAAACAATGTTTAGATAATCCTTGGAGGACACTTGAGATTCTAGCAATATCAGGGAACCAGTTCCATACTAACAGAATGTGCTCTACGCCATGACACCGCCTCCAGAACCTTGAGCTGTGTTTCAAAGGCAACCTGTGTTTTGTGCTGCTTGGGGCTAGCGCGAAACACTCGCCTCCCGGTGGCGCAGTGGTCTAAGCGATGGCCTCTGATCATTCGTCCGAAAGGAGTCCGGGTTCGAATCCCGGTGAGGCATGGATGTTGTGTTTGTCTTACGGCACGGGCTCTCTCCCTTCCCTGGAACCAGTGACCCTAAATTAGGGACGGGCGACTGCTTATAGCCCATTGAGTTGCTCACGGTGGTCGTTAAACCTCCAATTAAAAAAACACTCTGCCTATCGTCGGTACAGAACAATGTCTATCGAAACTCGTCGGACCTTATGACTTTTTTTTCAATGTTCCACAGTCCAGTAACGGTTTTCCTGACACAACTAAAGACCATTTCTGATTCTTCCCAGAAATCAATGGTTTCGTATGAGCATGTGACTCGGAATACTAATCCTTTTCAATTCCCTGAACATATTTCGCTTAGACATGGGTCCGGATCAGCGTTTATTGAATGTTTCAGACAATTGCTGCGTAAAGGAAGTCTTGTTCTACCGCACAAGCTTTCTCAGATGACGACGAACTCGTCATCTCAGAAGGCTTTTACGAAGAAACAAGACTTACAATGTTGTTTATTTTTATATAGATTAAAGACCCGGGATATCTCACCTTTTGAGAAACCAGTCGGTTCTGCGGTTTTGAAAATCATTGATATAGCCAGACGGGCCCCCACAATAAGCCATTTTGTGAAAACACAAGGTTGTCCGTGTCCCTTCACTCCGGAGTAAGTCGCTCTCCTAACTGAGCTACGCGGACAGAATGTCTCGCTGCATATTTGTCGTCTTGACACATGTTTTCACCTCTGTAGTACGTCACATGATCTCCCTCTTAATTTTTATATTTTATTTTTAAGCGATGTAGGAATTTTTAATTAATTCCAAACAATGTGTGGAACAAACATCACACATTTTTCGAAAACCCGAACGGCCAGTGGATCCATTTTCCGCAATCGGGCGCCATTGTGAAAACACAAGTTCGTCCGTGTTCCTTCACTCCGGAGTAAGTAGCTCTCCCAACTGAGCTACGCGGACAGAATGTGTCGCTGCGGATTTGTCGTCTTGACACATGTTTTCACCTCTGTAGTACGTCACAATTTAACGAACTAAGAAAGACTTCTTGCTTTTCCCGTTGTTATCAACACCCAACACTACTGACGATTATTGAGGAGCAGCAGTTTTAAATAGTTGCATTGGTCACGTGCTGATGCACGTGACTAGGAATTTTGCATATAAGTGACGTTAACGCACAGCTGCGTTAAGGTTCCTAAATCACTGCCCAGTGTGTGAAGAATCTATGCTGCGTCACCTACTTGCTGTCTTTATCAACAAAGGTCGTCTTACTCGATACTAAATCAAAGTTCGTATAGTTTCACCCATTGTGTGTATACAGATTTAAAATCAGAATTTTAAATTATCCATGAAGTTGAAAGCAGGCTGCTAACTGTTTGAAGAATTTCATACACTTGACATTTTACAAAAATTAGTTAATGCGTTCTAATAGTTATTTTTGTTTGGAACACATTTATTTTAATTATGAATGGATAGTTTCTGTTTCATGATTCATCTGTATAGTAAAATACCTGTCTGCTTTGTGGCTGGTTCTCATTATTAAAAACTATAGACTGAAGATTTCACTATGAACGGACACAATACCAAGCTAAATAAATTAATGTTTTTCTATTGCAGGAGGAATGCTGGCAGTAATTATTCAGAGTTTCAAATGTTTTCTCCCATGTATATTGCAATTTGAATTTTTAAAACACAGATATAATAACATAAAAATTTCCGACAGTCGATGTATTGAAAGGTAGGTACTTTTCTTTAGCGAAGGGAGGATTAGAAAAGAGAAACAAATGTGCATAATAGCAGCCATATACGATACGTTAAACAGTTTTGTTTTACTAATGTGACTAAGCTGTATTGCAGTTATGTTCTTTTTCTTAACAGCCACTGATATCCCCATGGCTACTGAGTGAAACATAATAACAAGAAAGACAAGAAGACGTTCCCATCTACCAATCGAACTGTCAGCGCTTGACCGACATTAAGCTACTCTGCGCTATTCTGTAGGAAAAAAGAGGCAAATATGGCCTCACCTGAAACGTCGGAGAAACAAGCTCTATTTTCTACTTTGTCAGTATACTGCCTTGTTATTTCTGAAGAGATCCTCAGATTATAACTTCTCGCTGTTTCTAACCGCGTTTCGCTCTTTTACGGCATTTGATGCAATATTCTTCTAATCACTTTGCACAGAATTCAGGTCATCCGAAACATATTTTTTTTTTTTTGCAACTTCCGAAGAACGTTTCGAAGGTATGAGTAACAAGAAACTTCATTAGTAGCAAGTAAGATGAAAGTAACTTTATGATGTTACCTCATATCAAGCGTGTCCTCCGATTGTTTGAAAATCTGGAATTATCAAGATATGTTTATAAAGTGCAAGCACTCTTAACCAAGATGAAGGACTAAAGAAATGTGAAGGCTGTAAGAGGTGAAGCATCTGTAGAACATAGGAGAGACTGTTAATTTGGTTTTAAGAACCTAAAGAACATAAATGCACACACACACACACACACACACAAAAAAAAAACACACTCGCGCTCACGCACCCACACACTGGTCATTGAATTTAAAAATCATTAACGTCACTTGGCAAGCAGATGTAGGTAAACACCACAGCACAAAACGCTGTAACGTGCGTCACGCGTAATCTAGGCAAGAATTGAAGACTGCTCTCATGAATAATCGTCTGTAGGGTTGATCACAATGGAAAAAAACAACGGATCTTCCAGAGTTCGGTAACTGGCTTATTGTGAGTGCCCATATGGCTGGAGCGACGATTTTGAAAGCAGCAGAGCTGGCTGGTTTCTCAAAAGGTGCGATATACCGGGTCTTTAATCAGTGCAAATATAACCTGCATTGCTTGCCTAAGAGGCGTAAGTCTGACTCGGCGACAATCTGTCAGGAACGAGATCGCCGTCATCTGAGAATACGTGTACGTAGAAACAGAACTTCCTGTGTGCGGCAATTGACCGAAGCATTCAACGAAGGCTGTTCCGCACCCACATCTTAGAGAACTATGCACAGATAACTGAAAAGGATCGGTATTGACGGTCGCATGCCTATACTGAAAACAATGATTTCTGCAAAGAACCAGAAAGTTATTCTACCATGTTGTAAGGAACACCGTGGCTGAACACTGGACGACTGGAAAAAAATCTCATTTTGTCCGATGAGTCTCGCTACACCTTGTTCTCTAGCAACTGTAGGCAGAGAGTTTGATGGGAGCCCCCAGACTTAACCAGCTTTTCAGCTTGCCACTGTATGGAACCCCATCACTGGACTCAGCTTGCCTTGTAAACACAACTCAAGACTCTGGAAGTGGTATCATGGTGTAGGGCACGTTCTGCTGGTAGGAAACGGGACCCCTGATATTCCTGGAAAGTCGAGTGTCCTCCAAGGATTATCTGAACATTGTTGACGTTCAAGTCCATCCTGCAATGTTGACGTTTTATGCAGCAGGGTACGGCTGTTTCTTATATATCCTACTGTACATCATGCATTGATCAAACACTTTTCTTTTAAGACATAATGGGTATAATGGACGCTCCCTATCTTCTGATTCAAGGCTTCTTGAATTGGAAGAGGAACTACAAAGGATCAAGTGGGACATCGTCGGGCTGAGTGAGGTAAGGAGAAAAGGAGAAGATCTCATTGAACTGAAAAGTGGACATCTCTTCTACTATCGTGGGACAGATACTGGCAGAACTAGTGGTGTTGGATTTATAATAAACACGAAACTGAAGGATAAACTTGTAGAAGTTTAAAGTTCCTCTGACAGAGCTGCACGACTCGTTATCCAACTCTCGAGAAGATACCAGGCTCAGATTATTCAAACTTATGCACCCACCACAAGTCATCCTGAAGAAGAAATTGAAGAATTTTATGAGGAAATTCGTCATCTAAATAATAAGGGTAAGCAGCACTTGAAGATAATTATGGGAGATTTCAATGCAAAAGTAGGGCAACGGCAACAGAATGAAACTTCAATAGGTAAATTCGGTCGCGGCAACAGAAACCAGCGTGGAAATACTCTCGTTGAGTTTCCAGAGGCAGAAGGGTTTAACTAAAAGAGACATACAAAGGATGCAGGCAACTCAAGGAAGCATGGAGAGGTGCAGGCTTGGTGTAACCAGGAGAGATAAGAAGAGGAACTCGTGGATCCGAAAAATGACAAGAGTGGAAGACATCATGATCAGAGTTAAATCCCTGAAATGGCAATGGTATTGGTAACTGTGGGTACCATAGTGGTACCCAGTTTATTGCTATAACGAAATACAGAAATAGGAGATTCATTAAAAGCTGCAGTACAGAGAACAACAGTGCGGAAAGTCAGTATATCCACGATGCAGCACAACGTTACACAGAAAGGAAATGAATATGCACACGTACAATGAATGGCCTAACGGCATGTCAAACACTATAACACATGTGCACAAATGCATGAAATGTACTATGGTATGATAAATCAACCGAACGGAACTGAAATGTGGTTAGAGCACAAAACAACATTGAGTACCTCAGCAACTTTACAAAAATAACAAAGGTAACAAACGTACCACTATAAGAATCCGCGATAGAGGAATGCACTAACACAGCAAACACTCACAATTATAGGTAATTTAAAAAACAGGCACAAATTCAGGACACAACAGATAAGATAATGATACTGAGATAATGAGGAGATCACACAAGTAACGAGACCGATTAGGTGTGAAAACACAGCAAAAACACACAATTATCGCAACTTTAAAATAAAGCAAATATACAATACATTAAATAAAGCAAATAAAGCAAATTTACACACAAATAAAACAAATTTACAATACATTACTTGTGAATCACAGTAAAAACACACAATGAAAACATCAGAATCAACATGCACTAAGTCTGCAAAACCAGGGCATCTGCGAACGGGTTCGCAAATCCCCTAGCATTGAGAGAACAAAAAGTAATCGGTGTGAGGAAGAGAGCTAAAGGTCATCGGTAAAAGGATAGAAGGTATCACATATATGTTTCTCAGCGAGCTCCTTCAAGGAGGCGAAACGGCGCGTGTAACGTCTCAAAAAAGGCTGATACCGAGGATCGGTGGCACACAGAGATTTAAAAAGTGACACATAAGCTTCGAATTGCGTTACCACTGCATACAGGTCCAGATCAGGTGAGTGAAGGAATTCTTCAGAACCAACAATCGTACGTGCAGGTTGAAAAAGACGTAAAAGTTGCTGTCTGGACAGTGGTCCAGGAACTGGAGGAAACGTATCAACGGCCTGTAGAACCTCAGCATCAGAGAGAGGATTGACAGGACCTGAGCGGAGAAGCATACTGTTTGAAGAATCATCAGGTGGAGAAACACCGGAACCGGAAATCTCGGGAACACTAGATTAATCCTCAGAATGTGGCACAGAAAGTTGTTTTAACTTTTTCTGTTTCATAGCGCCTTTGGAAGTTCCAATCCGCTTCGAAGAAGAAGCTGAGGCGAATGTATCCATTAGTGGATCAGGCTCACCTCCCAAGTCAGGAGACGAGGAAACGACCGTCGCCGAAGAAGCAGTACGTAGCTGAGCTGCCTTAGTGGAGACTGGTACAACAGCCGAGGCTTCAGGAAGATGTTGCAACAAGGGTATGGTAGACAAGGTTGTAAATGGAGATCCGATATCCGAGAGGCTAGGAGAAGAGCCAGATGGCCGCTCTGCCAAACCACCACTCAACACACTCGGATCAGAACACTCCGCTGTAGACACATCTGTAGTCGAAGACAACTCTGTCAATCTTGAAGGTGAATGCCCAATCGTACGGGTCGGGAGAGGAGGAAAGGCAGATTGTCCGTGACGGAAATGTTCGTCTGACGGAGAAACGAAGAATTCGCGTCAGGCAAACTACCGGTAGTGGGGATAGTAGAAAGACCAATGTGGTCAGCAGTGGGATGCGAACTTGATGAACGTCCACGTCGAACACGGTCACAGGAGGCAGTGGTGTGATTCTGTGTTAAACAGTGTGTACAATAGTGAGCAGTGAAAATCTTGAAACTGTACGTTCGTGCGCCAATTTCAACAGTAGCTTCTGTAGTGCAATCCGCCAAGGCTTTCTCGGTGGGAAAGACGACCAATAACTGACGGCGAGGTCCGGTAGCATGTGCAAATCGAGTTCCGCGGGGAGCGTCAGAGAGGCGACGGACCTTGCCAACAATTTTACAAACATGACTGACAAGGAGAGGAAGAGCAGTATCAGGCACTTCCTGTGGAACAGGATAGAACGTGATGTTCACCGGTCGCTTGGAAAGAGGCGACGGGATGAGATGGTTTGTCCCAATCGAAAGTCCGTTTGCAAGAAAAAGTTAGCATCCTCCTTGTGATTGAACTGTACCGAAATACCCCGAGGAGTACAGGAAATTCCTGCAATGGACGCAGACGACACATGTCCAGAGAGGGCTTCCATGTAGCGTGGCAATGGAGTATTTGGTAAAGCGTGAAAGAGCACATCTCTATCCAGGAGGTTATGGAACTCACGGCCAATCTGCGATTTGTCATCTATCGTTACCTTTACCTTGTGGTTGGATACCTGAATAATAGGTGTTGCTTGCAAAAGACCATCTGGTGGAGAGGAATCGGACGTAGAAGTAGCGCCTCGTTGCACTTTAGAGGCAAATGACATCCTCGGAAGTGATGTCTGTTCGGATCAGGCAGGCACAGAAGGCTGTGAGGGAAGAGAAGCACAGGCCGAAGGCAAGGCAGTAGAATTAGTAGTACCCAGGAAGGGCACCGAGGCAGATGCAGGAGCTGAAGAAGAAAGCGCAGCCACGTCCAGTGAAGGCCACCGGTGCAGGAGTACTAGAAAGCTGGGAAGGCATCTTAGCAGACACATCTGAGGACGAGAGTATGTTAACTTCCATGGACGTGGGAAGTGTAACGTGACGTGCATCCGCTACGCCTATAGATGATAAGGAAATACCGGAAGCCGCCATATTGGCAGCTTCCAAACGTAAACAAACGAGAAAACGATAAGAAAACGGATGAATATGAACTAATATGAGGATGAGGACGCTAGAAAAGTAGCTCAAAACGTACACAGTACCTTTAGACAGCCGGGCCACGCAACAGGTGAGTGAGGGACGAGGTATTCCACACTAAAATGCATAAAATATTGGAGCCACCAGCACTACGTCGGTCACGAACGAGCAATGGGCTGGACATACTGCCAGAAGAACAGACCTTCGATGGACAGCTAAAATTTTAGAGTGGATTCCAAGGGACATTAAAAGACCCAGAAGAAGACCACATGGGAGATGGGTGGATGAAATTCGAAAGTATGCGGGAGTAACATGGAGGCGACCGGCACAAGACAGAATGTTGTGGAGGAAACTTGGGGAGACCTTCATCCAGCAGTGGATTGATAATGATTGACAATGATGATGATGATGATGATGATGATGATATCACGCAAGATGTGTTCAGCAGTGGTTCAGCGAGCATGACAGCGACTTCCACCATCTTCCCTGGCCACCACAAATCCGGATTAGACCCTCATTGAGAATGTATAATACAATTTAGAAAAGTCCTCTTCCGTCAAGTCTCAGCCAGTAAAGGACTGTAGGATGAACGCTTGCTATGCTGGAGACGTAGATGCAGCCCAACACCTTGTGAAATCTATGCCGAACTGTATAAGTGATATAATTCGGACTAAAGGAAGTCCAAGTCGGTATTGAATAAAAGTTTCTAATTAAGCGGCCGGTATATGCATGTAAGGTCAGGTGATGCGTAACATCACAGCCTCTCCTTGACAAATGTCAACCCCGCCTTCTCGTGGTGCATCCTGTTCCTACTAAAGGGGCTCTGACGACCGCCAGTAGCGGTATAACTATACCATCGGGATTAGAGGAAATTCTATCCCACACTCACCAACCCGCTTGGCCAGCGTGGTGAGTTATGGCCAAACCCCTCCAAAATGACTCCACAACTTAAATCTTGGCCCTCAGTCTCCGGCAGCTGGAATGTACCTGGCCAAGGCAGCGGCCAGTGCGACATGAAGGCAGAGGGTGCTAAGAATCCCCGGAGGACCGGACTAGGCTGCCATCTGATGCTGACCTTGGCAACGTACAATGGACGCTCCCTATCTTCTGATTCAAGGCTTCTTGAATTGGAAGAGGAACTACAAAGGATCAAGTGGGACATCGTGGGGCTAAGTGAGGTAAGGAGAAAAGGAGAAGATCTCATCGAACTGAAAAGTGGACATCTCTTCTACTATCGTGGGACAGATACTGGCAGAACTAGTGGTGTTGGATTTATAATAAACAAGAAACTGAAGGATAAAGTTGTAGAAGTTGAAAGTTCCTCTGACAGAGCTGCACGGCTTGTTATCCAACTCTCGAAAAGATACAAGGCTCAGATTATTCAAACTTATGCACCCACCACAAGTCATCCTGAAGAAGAAATTGAAGAATTTTATGAGGAAATTTGTCATCTAAATAATAAAGGTAAGCAGCACTTGAAAATAATTATGGGAGATTTCAATGCAAAAATAGGGCAACGGCAACAGAATGAAACTTCAGTAGGTAAATTCGGTCACGGCAACAGAAACCAGCGTGGAAATACTCTCGTTGAGTTTGCAGAGGCAGAAGGGTTTTTCATCTTGAACTCCTTCTTCAAGAAAAAGCCACACAGGAAATGGACATGGAGACATCCAAATGGGACGACAAGTGAAATTGATTTTATTATGTGTAACAAAAAATTCGTCATAGAAGACTGCAGTGTGCTAAACAAGTTCAACACAGGTAGTGACCATAGATTGGTGAGATGTAAGATGCACCTCAACACTAAACTTGAACGTGGCAAGCTCATAAGACAAACAAAATCTATTGACATAACCAACCTTAAAAAACACCATAATACCTTCAAGTTGGAACTGAAGAACAGGTTCTCTGCTTTAGAAGGCCTAACATCGGAAGAAGTGGACATCTCTGAAGTTAACAGAAAAGTAACCAAAGCTCTTATGGAAACAGCAACAAAATTAGCTGGGTCTAAGAACAAGTTGCATGTAAATAAATTATCAGGAAAAACGAAAATGTTGATGCAAAAAAGAAGAGAGATGAGGACAACTAAAGAAGATGTGACTTCCAAAGTGGAATATATAGAGCTATGCAAGACAGTACGAAAAAGTATCACTGAAGACGTAAGGAAATTCAACTGTGAACTAGTAAGGAAAGCAATTGAAAACAACCAAAGCCTAAAGATAGCAAAGGGACATCTCAGTAAGGGAAGAAAACAGATTATGGCACTGAGAAAAGAAGATGGTTCTGTAACAAGAAATAGAGGCGAAATTTTGACAAGAGTGAAAGATTTCTACTCCAAATTATATGAAAGGGATGATACATGTACTCCAGACATCATGAAAGATACCAGTACCAGAATTCCTCCAGTCCTTCCAGCAGAAGTTGCGCATGCAATCAAGAACATGAAGCGGGGAAAAGCTCCAGGAGAAGATGGAATTACTGTAGACATCATACAAGAAGCAAGTGGAGAAATCGAAACAGTACTCGCCCAAATTTTCACTCGATGCCTTAATGAAGGAAAGATTCCTGAGGATTGGAACACCGCTACAATGATCCTGCTACATAAGAAAGGTGACATTGAGGATCTCGGAAACTACAGACCTATCAGCCTCCTATCAGTAGTTTATAAAATCTTCACTAAAGTTCTTTCACACCGCTTGAAGGTAACACTGGACATGGCTCAACCGAGAGAACAAGCTGGATTCAGGAGTGGCTACAGCACAATAGATCATATCCATGTGCTGAGAGAACTAATTGAAAGAGCAAGGGAATATGAACTTCCATTGTGCATGGCTTTTATCGATTATGAAAAAGCCTTTGATTCGGTGAAACCATCAGCAGTTACAATGGCTCTGAAAACCTGCGGTATTGAAGATGCATACATTAATATTATTAATAACATCTATGAAAATGCAAGTGCAAAGATTCGGCTATTTGAAAATACAACACACATAAAAATTGGAAAAGGAGTGAGACAAGGTGACACCATATCTCCGAAGCTCTTTAATGCCACATTGGAGGGTGTTTTTCAGTCACTGAGCTGGGAAAACAAGGGGATAAAGATTAATGGAGATTATCTAACCCACCTTCGTTTTGCTGATGACGTAGTCATTTTTGCAACTAGCCCATCAGAGCTGCAGAGTATGATCCAGGAACTTGCTGACAAGAGTAAAGAAGTGGGATTAAAAATGAACTTTCAGAAGACAAAAGTGATGTTCAATGCTTTTACAAGAAATGAAGATTTATCGATTGATGGAGAAAAGCTGGAGATAACAGACACGTACGTTTATCTTGGACAGCAGATATCAAGTGAGGGTCACATTGATGAAGAAATTAATCGGCGTACAAAACTTGCCTGGAGAGCTTTTGGAAGAAACAGCATAATTTTCAAGAGCAATATGCCATTATGTCTTAAAAGAAAAGTGTTTGATCAATGCATCCTTCCAGTGCTTACGTATGGTGCAGAGACGTGGACCTTAACTAAAAGAGACATACAAAGGCTGCAGACAACTCAAAGAAGCATGGAGAGGTGCATACTTGGTGTAACCAGGAGAGATAAGAAGAGGAACTCGTGGATCCGAAAAATGACAAGAGTGGAAGACATCATGATCAGAGTTAAATCCCTGAAATGGCAATGGGCTGGACATACTGCCAGAAGGACAGATCATCGATGGACAGCCGAAATTTTAGATTGGATTCCAAGGGACAGGAAAAGACCCAGAAGAAGACCACATGGGAGATGGGTGGATGAAATTCGAAAGTATGCAGGGGTGACATGGAGGAGACTGGCACAAGACAGACCGTTGTGGAGGAAACTTGGGGAGACCTTCGTCCAGCAGTGGATTGATAATGGTTGACAATGATGATGATGATGATATGCATGTGATTTTATCAAGCAAATCAACAGGCGAAATTACCACAAGCAAGGAATAAAAAATAAAATACAATAAAATACGGCATAGCACTGAAATTGCAACACCCTAAATGAGTGATGGGGCCACATGTTTATCAGCAGGAGGAGGCTAAGTTATGCCGAGATATGCATATTATTAAAATATGGGATCAATCTTATTGCAGCGTTTACCGATATAAGCCAGAAATCCTTTTCCGTAGCATCACAATTAAGACTGGTTTCCTCGTGAGAAGAGTCTTTGGCCATTGAGCTACAACTTGTGGAAGGAAGTGAACTTCCTACATAATGCCAAAGCATCAAAATTTCCTACCATATCTCCGTAAGGAGTGCAGTTAACCTTTTAATCAGCTGGAACGAGTTGACTCGGTGTTTGCAAAATGGGCTGAAATCAGCTCTAGATTTCTAATTTAGTTTTAAGAACCTAAAGAATATAAATGTACATATTATGTATTCGCTGTCTAAGAAATGGGACGAGAGAAGCTGGATCGATTGAACGTGCGCATCAGAAAGCTCAGGTTTTCTCTTAGCTTTGTTATTCAACGTGATCATTTAGGACTTGATTGATTCTAACCGTTCCTGACTAATTGCCTGCTAAAAGAGCTAAAACAACGGCGACAAACTTTTGAAAGTAGGAAGATAATGTTTAAATCAAGTGTTTTTACCCAGTGCGATGGTGTCCGTTACAAGGGGACTACCTCTTTGGCATCAATCCTTGCATCATGAAGCAGAGAATAGAGGACTATACTCAGGGTAAACCTAACCTGACTACGAAGTGTACGCTGCGATGGCCTTTTCATGGAAGATACCGCTCTTTTTTTTAGTATTTCTCATTAACTAGGCGAAATATCAATATGACTGGAGCTATTCCATCATCCCTGAGAATGTGCCCCTGGGACGGGAGGCTGAACAAAAGGAAACCGCCCGTTGATCTTTCAATCAACGATTTCCCCCTGAACAAGAACGCGTAAAGCGCTTAAATCACCCCCCCCCCTCCAATACTTGTTTTTGTTTTGTGTTTTTGTTTGCTGGTTTAACGAGAACCGTGAGCAGCGTCTGTCCCTAATTTAAGGTCACTGGCTGCAAGGACGAGAGGGAGCTAGTGCAGTAAGACAAACACGACATCCATGTCTCACCGAGATTCAAAACCGGTCGTCCATCACGGGCGTATGGTCATAAGCCAGCACGTAGACCACTGCGCCACCGGAGCTGCCCACACTACTTGACTGTCTGTTTTCTTTCCCACTCGCAGTAAATATCGTCCGGGTATAGCCTTGCTAACACACATGGCCGACTGATAGTAGTTCCAATGACGCCGCCAAAACACAAATGCCTCTATTATTCAGAAATGCTAATGAAACTGAGATCTTGATTTTGTAAATGCACATACGCATAACATTTAGAACGTCAATATACGTTTTAAGTTGCATTTCAAACTCCAATATGAGATTTTACACTGAAACTATGATTTGTAGCGGAAGTCACCACTTAGCACCTTTTATTTCATTGCCAGGTTAGCCATGCAGCGAGTTTAGTAGGAAACGCTTAAGAATTGTGATATGTTTATGGTCGGTACTGCCGTGATAGGAGGGGGGAAAGGAACTGTATTTCCCTAGTTTTCGGAAAACCAGGCCTCTATGTGAATCTTTCTGATTGGAGAGCTCGGAAAAGTTTGGGCACCATGTGATTCAGGTGCATTTGCTACTTAAAGGGTTAAGAGGGGATGGATTAAATTGATCTCCGAGATGGAGAATTGCCGATATGCCGTACTTTGTAGCATTTGCACTTTGAGAACCGAACAATACATCTATGCTGACATAATTATTCAAGAGGAAATACGACATTGAATGGCTAGACCTGGAGCAAACCACGGGAAGACCGTTTGATCCAGCAACATGCTTTCTCTACCCCTGCAGCCGCTCCCCTGCAATCAAGAAAACGGTAAATGTTGCTTAAATTCATCCCGGAACAAGACAGGTCTAACATCAAAGACTGGCGGAGGCCACACGGAGTACATTGGGTGGGTCGCTTGTCCTTATCGAATGGTCGTCGTTGCCAGCGTTTTGAGTGGTGCCGTGCTCGTGTGGACAGGCAAACAGAATGGCGTCCCCTGATCTTCGGCGACGGAACTAGCTTTTGGTATGGGTACCGTATACAGACAACTTGTGGACGACGAAACTTGCTTTTGTTTGTGTGTTTGGCGGTGCACGCATGCATACGACTTGTACAACAGTCCAGTTCAAGACAAATTATCTAGCGGAATACAACACGAATGGCAGGTGTCATCGTCTGGTGAGTAATCGTGTATGACAGCCTGATATCTCTGTTATTATTCACAGACAATTTGACAGCTCGGCGTATCTGAGCAAGGTAATACTAATCAGCATACTGCAAACATCGCTGCGGAACGTCACGCGCTGTCAATGTTCTGGAATGGCTAGCAAGATTCCCGTATCTGTGCGCAACAGAACATGTATGAGAGATGGCTGGACGGCATCGCAACACTCAACCCTAACCACCACAGACAACTGCCGCTGCATGGTGGGCTGTGCCGTAGTTAGCTATCGGATATCTCTACGACTCGATACCACGACGCATTGCTGGATTCTTTGCCAGGAGAGGTGGTGGTAGTACATTTTACTGATGTGCCTTATTTTTCAGAAATAAAGCGGTGCATTGGTTTAGAAAAAGCTTGATCATGTCTTCTTTTTGTCCAATACTTCTGTTTTTACTAGTAAGCTGTATTTAGTTGGAATTCATTTTGATACTATATCATCTTTGAAAATGCGACAGTTTCATTCACAAGTACAGAATGCATGTCCACAATGCATTCAGTTCTATTAATAACGCTATTTTTTATATGCGATTTTCTGGTTTTCACAAATTTTCAATTTTTGCTCTTGTAGTTCTATTCCGTATTCAAGCTTTCATTTAACAATGTTTTACGTTTTTCGCTTTGAACTAAAATAATTCTCTTTTAAAGCATGTGAAGTATGTGAATGTCTGTTACTGTAATGGATGGCTTATCTGTTACTGGCTGGGGTATGTTTACTAGATGGCTTATCTGTTACTGGCTGGGGTATGTTCACTGGATGGCTTATCTGTTACTGGCTGGGGTATGTTTACTGGATGGCTTATCTGTTACTGGGTGGGGTATGTTTACTGGATAGCTTATCTGTTACTGGCTGGGGTTATTCACCACACAAACAACACATTTCTAGAATAGGAATTATAAATACAGGACCTGTTTATGAATACATAATTTGTCTCTAGAAAACTAGAGACACAAAAACAGTGCGTTAAAATTTCATCAGCAGTTCCTTTTCTGAAAAAAACTATTATTATTATGTTGTTCTTTATTCGAAATATGCGAAACACAGCTTATGGCAATCAAATATAAAAAACAAAAATTATCATTGACTGGTATTGTTTAGTTTATACGAGTTTCCACCGGTGACCTAGGTATCAGTCAAGAATCGGCGTAAAATATGTATATGATGTCCCAAGTTAAGCAGTCTTTTGCAATTCTGTAGGCGGTATATCAGAAAGCAGCAATGTTTTGAAATGATTCATAACGTTTTTGATATCATTCTAAGCGTCGTGATGGCAAGGGGGACTACAGTTTTATGTATAGTCCATAATCGGATCATTTCGTTGGTCAGGTCTCTATGTTTAGCCATTTGTTCCAGTTCTCAAACTCTGATATCTTCAGGAATTGCTTTATTAATTATCCAGACTTTCTGATTTTCTATGACTGTTATATCTGGTGTATTATGTTCTCGGTGCCGATCGGTTTGAATTCAAAAATCCCACAAGATGTTGACCTGATAATTTTCTAAGACATTCTCAGCCTGATCTTACCATGAGTTTTTTGATGCTGGCAGATTGTGCTTTTTGTGTAATGACCAGTGAATCAATTTTGCAACCCTGTCGTATCTAGGTTTGTAATCTGTCTGTGCAGTTTTGCTACATTCACATATGAGATGAGACACAGTTTCATCTTTTTCTTGACAAAGTCAACACTAAGGATTATCACTGACTTTTTGGATTTTAGCCTTCGTGACATTTGTTTGCTGTTTTTGTGCAGCTTAAATCATACCATCTGTTTCTTTCTTGATGAAACTCAGTTTCAGCCATGCTCAAGACTAATTTTTGTCACTTTCTCCTTCAATATGTCTTAAAAATTGTCCATGCAGTGTCTTGTTCTTCCAGTCATCTAATCAACTTTCAAACTGCTTCTATTCAGACTTGCTTTCTGTTGTCTTTCATTTATTTTCATTTTTTACAGCCTGAAGTAGCTTTTCCCTGCTTCTGTTGACGTAATCATACAGGTTTCTATTTCTTCCCGCTACTACTTGTTGTAGAGTTTTCCGAGGTAAATATAATCTGTCAGCATCACTTTCTTGATGGAGTGCATGATGCATGTCAAATAGCTTTCGAGTTTTTCGATCCAGTACTTCTAATTCACTTTGGCTCCAATCAATTATTCCAGCTGGGTATCTGATTACTGGAATGGTCCAAGTATTTATGACTTTGATTGTATTTCCACCATTTAGTTTTGATTTCAGTATTTTTCGTACTGTCTTGATGTACTCCCTCTGAGTCAGACCGTTGACATTTGTATACAAGGTATTATCTGATTCAAGAATTCCAAGGTATTTGTTATTTTTCGTTATCTGACAATGATTTCATAATATTGCCATTTTCTGGTTCTATTCCATCTATGTTCTGAAATTTTCCCCGGCGCATGGATAGTACTGGACATTTTGCCAGTCCGAATTCCATTTGTATATCGTCACTAAATATTTGCACTGTATTCCGCAGTGGTCCAAATTTGGCGGCACTTTTTGCATACAATTTTAGGTCATCCATGTACAACAGATGGTTTATTTCTCGTGTTGGTCCGAAATATGGCATACCAATTTTGTTTTGTTGAAAATCACTGACAATGGGATTAAAGAGATATTAAAAAATAAAGGCGACAAAGAATCCCCTTGAAATATGGCCCCCTTGACATTAACTTCTCCGAGTTCTTCACCATATGCATGCAACATTGTTTTCCAGTTTTTCATATTTTCGTTGAGGAATCGGAAGATGTTCTTGCTAATTCCAAATAGTTCCAGACGAGTGTTATTCCAGCTGTGTGGCAGTGAGTGAAATGCCTTTTAATAATCAATCCATGCCATAATAAAATTTGTGTTTCGTCTTTTGGAATTTTTTAGTACCATTTTGTTAATCAACAGCTGGTCTTTTGTGCTTCTTGCTCTTTTGAAGTTCCCCTTCTGTTCTATTGGGTACAAGTTGTTTTCCCATAAGTAGTCATATATTGATCTTACTAGTACTCTTGTGAAAAGTTTCAATGTTGTTGGGAGGCATGTAAATGGGAGCTAGATAGTAGGTTGATTGCCTTTTTCTTGATCTTTCCATATAAGGAATGTGCGGCCTGTTGTCATCCAATCTTCGGTGGTGGAACTCTGTACCATTGGATTGAATTGCATAGCTATACGTTTATGAAGACTTGTAAGATACTTGAGCTACAATCCATGCAGTTCGTCTGGTTCAGATGCACTCCAGATGTTTCCCATTCTTTACTTGCTGTGTGATCAAATCAGTTGTTATCATCAGATTATCCATGTATATTCCTTTCAGATCTTTACAAACATATTTGATCTACGAGGTATTTCTATTATGTTCAACTGGGCTTTCCCAAATTTCCTTTCAAAATTTCAAGGCATCGTCCTTACATGGGCTGATGTTCATTTGGACTGCATTTTGTCTCAATGTTTTATAAAATGCTCATTTCTTATTCCGAAATTGCACATTTCTTTGTACTGTTTTATGCGTCCGTCATATATTTCAAGTTTCTTCGCAGTAACTGTTACCCGTTGTTTTAATTCTTCCACAATTTCTACAATCCTTTTTCTTTCCAGGTCGTATTTTTTTGCAGAGTCCATCTTTCATTTTCCTATTTTTGAGCTTCCCATCTTTCAATCATTTTAAGTTACTAAGGTCACTACGGAGTTCATTTATTTTATTTTCTAGCGGAATTTTCCACTTTGGAGTGCCAGGCATTTTCTTCTTTGGCATCTTGTAACCAAGATCCATGGTTACTATGGCCGTTGTACTGTACATGAGCTAGTTTGTTTCCTTTAACGTATTGGTTGGAATTTTGTCCATGACTTCATTTGCATTTTTTAACAGATCTTTCACTTGTTTGCTTCTTATTTGGCGAATTAAAAGAAGCCCTGGTCGTTTCTCACCTTGGATGATATGGTTTTAAATTTTCTCTTTCAAAAGGCCTTGCTGCTGGGTCAATTCATGGTTGTCAGGTTGTTTCACAGATTGTTTTTCGGGCAAAATATTTCCTTTTACTTGATCTTCAGGCTCTACTACCATTATGTTTTCCATGAAGGGGTCCTTATTTTGTTTTGGTTCTTCTTTTGCCAGTATCTCTGTCTCTTGCAATTCCAGTTCTGTAAATACACTGGCGGAAAGTGAAAAAAGAACACCAAGAAAGAATTGGCGGACGATCATGAAATTTACATATGTTAATGGGGTCGAGTTTACGTAGGTGTGATGTTAATTTCGGAACCAACCGGTGAGCGCTTACGCCACAGCACGGCATAATATGCAAATTATCGTCGGTGGTATTTAAGGAGTACGGCGAAGTGAATGTAATCAGTCGTCGGCGTACGGACACGTACGAAGACCCTAAAGAAGCTGCAATGACTGAACATGGAAGACGTGTAAGATTTCAGCAGTTATCGGACTTTGAGCGAGGTCTTCTAGTCGGACTGCGTGAGGCCGGGTGGTCGTATCGTCGTATTGCGGAGCGAATTGGACGGGAAGTATCGGTGGTGGTACAATGGTGGCGTAAATGGTCTGAGGAACATTCCCACACGAGAAGACGTAGAAACAGGAGTCCCAGACGGACTGATGAGCGGACCAATCGACGCATAAGAAGAGCGGCGTTGTCAAGCAGAACATCCACTGCGACGCACATCCGAGCTGCCGTTGCACCTGAGGTGACTGTGCGAACAATCCGCCACCGTCTACTGGATGCAGGACTACGTGCACGTGTGCCTCTGGCATGTGTACCTCTGACTCCCGCCCACCGTCAGGAACGGCTGCAGTGGTGTCGCCAACGTCTGCACTGGAGAACGCAATGACGATCTGTCGTGTTCAGCGATGAAAACAGATTCTGCTTGGGAGCCTCTAATGGCCGTGTGCGTGTTCGCAGACGCACAGGGGAGCGTCTCCACCCTTCTTGCATCCGCCAGCGACACACAGGGCCTACACCTGGTCTGCTGGTGTGGGGAGCGATCAGCTATCACTCCCGTACACAACTAGTGTTTGTACTGGGTACGTTAAACAGCACCTTCTACATCAGCAACATCATTCAGCCCGTTGTTGTGCCATTTGTAAGGTCGGTCCATCGTGGTGTTTTCCAGCAAGATAACGCATTCCCACACACGGCACGTGCGACGCAACATGCCTTCAGGGTGTGAGACAACTTCCATGTCCTGCACGTTCACCGGATTTGTCCCCCATTGAGCACGTGTGGGATTTTATGAGACAACGACTTATCCGGTCTCCACGACCATCCCCGGTTTACGCGTCCAGGTTAAAGATGCTTGAAACTCAATACCCCAAACTTACATCCAACATCTGTACGACAGACTCCATGCCAGAATTGCACAGTGTGACGCAGTTCATTGCGGTTCAACCTCGTACTAACCATGTTACATGGAAATGTTATTTTTCAGTTTACCAGCAAATACAGCTGTATTTTGCCATAATGTTTTGATCACGCTATCCTCTTTATTCCGTTATTATGCTGTATAAATTTCGTTGGTATCAGACGTCTCCTTCGTGGTGTTTTTTTTTTCACTTTCCGCCAGTGTATCTTGTTCCTGATGATAAATCTTCTTTGATTCATTATATTCTTGGTTCTATTATTCCATTGTCTGGGTGTTTTACTTTCCAAATTTGCATCATTCTTTTTGAAAACCGCGGGCTGATGGATTTTTCTGGTAATAGCATTTCAAGATTTCTTGATTTTCAGCAGCTGTCCAAGTTTTCCGTTTCTGTTGTTCCAGTAGCACTGCAGCAGCGTGCCCTGGTTTCTCAACAAGATCTGCTTAGCCCTGAAGCCCATTTGTCGACTGGCGTCCAGGAGCCATAACACCTGACTCTGTCCTTGTTGAGCCGGACGACGACGGATCTGGAATGGATTTTGTCTGTTTCATCACATCGTGGATGATGGTTGTTTGGTACTCTTAGTCTGGCTCCTCAGTCGAGACCTGTCTGGCTTGAATGTCCCTGCTGGTAGCAATACTACCGCCAGCATAGCTCTCAACCTCATTTTGACACACAAGCCCCACCACCGCAACAAGTTGGCACCATCGGTGGGACTATTATTATTATTATTATTATACACGGATGGAAGTGCGAACGACGAAACTGGTATCTCGCAAAGGTAATTTTATCATGTCGCAAGGGATCAACAAGGCTCGCGAAGAAGTCTGGAATGTAACAAATCCGTCATGAAATAAAATGCAACGCCCTGTACCTTTCTGTTAGTAAAAAAAAATGATTAGAAATTTAAGGAAGAGGGATGATCATGGGAGGAATAACAGAACTTGTAAAAAAAATTGTCATATCCGTAACTCAAATATGTCATATAAACAGCCTCCAGCATGGCGGAATGTCTTAGTGCTTCAGAGCTAATACGCTTAATATCTATCTGAATATGCACACATATATATTATATTTTATAGGTTTAACGACTGCCTTAGCACCTAACTCGACATCATTATACAGATCAGAGACGACCGATGTCTTGCTTTCCGTACATTGTGTTTACACGAGACAGCATATCTGTCATTTTTATTTTTCAAATGCAGACAGTTTCGATCGGCATATGTAAACACATTCGCGCATTCGTTTCCATGGCCTGTTTCAGTTCAAAGCCTTTAAAAACCACCAGATAATGAGCAAACGTTTATTTATTTTACATAGTTTATTTACAATACTAAATGGAAGTGTCTGAGCAGGATAAATGTGTGCTGAAACGAAACTTTCGGGTTGCGATGGGTAAAAGCTTTAAAAGAAATAAGCTTCTCAACTTGGAAACGAGCTTTAAAAAATAAGCTTCTCAACTTGGGAAAGAGCTTTAAAAGAAATAAGCTTCTCAACTTGAGAAAGAGTTCAGAAAGGTTTAGTTTTGAACTTGGGTGAAAATTATTATTCATGTGTGTTCCGTAAAGTTATATATTAAATCATTGTTTTAACGAAAAACGGTTCTGTGAAGCGAAAAATTTGCAAACCTCAAGAAGATACAAAGCAGTTTTTTCTAGCTTCCATTTCTTTCTTTTGTTTTGTCTGTAAGTTTTTGTGCAAGACGTTTTGTGTTGCAAAACTCCAGTGATATTCAGTTTACGGTAATCAACTCCTAAAATATGTTCAGGATATCAGAATAATTATAATCCATTCAAAAGTTAGTTTGTATCAGTGTTATTAACGCTGACGATTAAAAACTTACACGATGAGTTTTAAACTGCTTCTGATGAATAGCTATCACTGCTTAAATTTACCCGTTTACTCGACTTCGCTTATTTATTTAATTTTACACTCATTGTCATAAAAATCCGCGCACCAAGAAGGAGGCGTCGGATTGAAATGAGATTTTAGTAGTGAGATGGTACATACCAAGGACAGAAGTGATTACAATATCGCAGCAGCAGGACGATTTCCCGCATTAGTACCGCGTCAGACTGCCTCGTGCTCTGATACAGGCAGTAATAGGGTCCGGCATGGAGTCAAAGATACGCCTATGTTATCCAGAGATAGATTGGCCCACACTTCTTGCAACTGAGGCTCTACATCACGAACACTGGGACATGGAGAAAGCTGGCGTTCGATCTGGTCACACACTTGCTCGATGAGCGACAGATCAGGCAATCTGGCAGGCCACGGAAGCGTTGAAGCATGACGTAGACAGTCCTGGGAAACACAATACCCCAAACTTACATCCAACATCTGTGAAACTCAATACCCCAAACTTACATCCAACATCTGTACGACAGACTCCATGCCAGAATTGCACAGTGTGACGCAGTTCATTGCGGTTCAACCTCGTACTAACCATGTTACATGGAAATGTTATTTTTCAGTTTACCAGCAAATACAGCTGTATTTTGCCATAATGTTTTGATCACGCTATCCTCTTTATTCCGTTATTATGCTGTATAAATTTCGTTGGTATCAGACGTCTCCTTCGTGGTGTTTTTTTCACTTTCCGCCAGTGTATCTTGTTCCTGATGATAAATCTTCTTTGATTCATTATATTCTTGGTTCTATTATTCCATTGTCTGGGTGTTTTACTTTCCAAATTTGCATCATTCTTTTTGAAAACCGCGGGCTGATGGATTTTTCTGGTAATAGCATTTCAAGATTTCTTGATTTTCAGCAGCTGTCCAAGTTTTCCGTTTCTGTTGTTCCAGTAGCACTGCAGCAGCGTGCCCTGGTTTCTCAACAAGATCTGCTTAGCCCTGAAGCCCATTTGTCGACTGGCGTCCAGGAGCCATAACACCTGACTCTGTCCTTGTTGAGCCGGACGACGACGGATCTGGAATGGATTTTGTCTGTTTCATCACATCGTGGATGATGGTTGTTTGGTACTCTTAGTCTGGCTCCTCAGTCGAGACCTGTCTGGCTTGAATGTCCCTGCTGGTAGCAATACTACCGCCAGCATAGCTCTCAACCTCATTTTGACACACAAGCCCCACCACCGCAACAAGTTGGCACCATCGGTGGGACTATTATTATTATTATTATTATACACGGATGGAAGTGCGAACGACGAAACTGGTATCTCGCAAAGGTAATTTTATCATGTCGCAAGGGATCAACAAGGCTCGCGAAGAAGTCTGGAATGTAACAAATCCGTCATGAAATAAAATGCAACGCCCTGTACCTTTCTGTTAGTAAAAAAAATGATTAGACATTTAAGGAAGAGGGATGATCATGGGAGGAATAACAGAACTTGTAAAAAAAAATTGTCATATCCGTAACTCAAATATGTCATATAAACAGCCTCCAGCATGGCGGAATGTCTTAGTGCTTCAGAGCTAATACGCTTAATATCTATCTGAATATGCACACATATATATTATATTTTATAGGTTTAACGACTGCCTTAGCACCTAACTCGACATCATTATACAGATCAGAGACGACCGATGTCTTGCTTTCCGTACATTGTGTTTACACGAGACAGCATATCTGTCATTTTTATTTTTCAAATGCAGACAGTTTCGATCGGCATATGTAAACACATTCGCGCATTCGTTTCCATGGCCTGTTTCAGTTCAAAGCCTTTAAAAACCACCAGATAATGAGCAAACGTTTATTTATTTTACATAGTTTATTTACAATACTAAATGGAAGTGTCTGAGCAGGATAAATGTGTGCTGAAACGAAACTTTCGGGTTGCGATGGGTAAAAGCTTTAAAAGAAATAAGCTTCTCAACTTGGAAACGAGCTTTAAAAAATAAGCTTCTCAACTTGGGAAAGAGCTTTAAAAGAAATAAGCTTCTCAACTTGAGAAAGAGTTCAGAAAGGTTTAGTTTTGAACTTGGGTGAAAATTATTATTCATGTGTGTTCCGTAAAGTTATATATTAAATCATTGTTTTAACGAAAAACGGTTCTGTGAAGCGAAAAATTTGCAAACCTCAAGAAGATACAAAGCAGTTTTTTCTAGCTTCCATTTCTTTCTTTTGTTTTGTCTGTAAGTTTTTGTGCAAGACGTTTTGTGTTGCAAAACTCCAGTAATATTCAGTTTACGGTAATCAACTCCTAAAATATGTTCAGGATATCAGAATAATTATAATCCATTCAAAAGTTAGTTTGTATCAGTGTTATTAACGCTGACGATTAAAAACTTACACGATGAGTTTTAAACTGCTTCTGATGAATAGCTATCACTGCTTAAATTTACCCGTTTACTCGACTTCGCTTATTTATTTAATTTTACACTCATTGTCATAAAAATCCGCGCACCAAGAAGGAGGCGTCGGATTGAAATGAGATTTTAGTAGTGAGATGGTACATACCAAGGACAGAAGTGATTACAATATCGCAGCAGCAGGACGATTTCCCGCATTAGTACCGCGTCAGACTGCCTCGTGCTCTGATACAGGCAGTAATAGGGTCCGGCATGGAGTCAAAGATACGCCTATGTTATCCAGAGATAGATTGGCCCACACTTCTTGCAACTGAGGCTCTACATCACGAACACTGGGACATGGAGAAAGCTGGCGTTCGATCTGGTCACACACTTGCTCGATGAGCGACAGATCAGGCAATCTGGCAGGCCACGGAAGCGTTGAAGCATGACGTAGACAGTCCTGGGAAACACGAGCCGTGGGAAGACGGGCGTTATCTTGTTGGAAAATGGCTCCGGGCCGCCCCGCCAGGAAAGGCCGCACATGGGGCCGCAGGATCTCCTGTACGTAGCGCTAGGCTGTCAACGTCCCTCGGATCACTGCGAGCGAGGGCCGGCTGTCATACGCGATGACTCCCTAGACCAATACGCTTGCAGTTCGGGACGTGTGCGGCTGTACAGTGAGGTTGGGATTGTAGCGCTCACCTGCGGTCCTCCACACTCTGACACGGTGGTCATCCGTTCCCATGCGGCAGCGGGATTGTCGCTCAACACTATACGCTGCCAGTTTGTAGCATTCCAATTTGCTCGCTGCTGATACCACTGCAATCGACGCCGACGATGGTCAGGTGTTAATGGAAGAAAACGTAAGGGCCGTCGAGAGTACAGATTTGCCTCAGCCAGGCATCTGGAAATTGTTTTGGGGGACACAGGAGTCCCTCGTACAGCTGCCACATGTCTCTGGAAATTGAACATGGACGTCGTTGCATCTGTGTATGTCACTCTCACGATCCCACGGTCCTCTCTACTGGTGGTGTACCTGGGTCGTCTAGACCCAGTCCGCCGTGTCTGGGTGCCTTCCCGTATCCATTGCTCCCAAGACGATCACAGCGTACTGTCCGACCGGTCCGAATGGCTGCCGAATCGGCGCGCCAGCCACCCTGCCTCTCTCATCCCGACGATACGGCCTCGTTCCAACTCCGTCAGTTGCCCGTACGCACATCTACGGCAGTTCTTCGGCATGCCTATTGCTCAGGGATCTCACCTGACTTTTACTGTGCACTTCGGCACGAATGTGGAGTCCCCTACGCGGCGCCTTATAAGCCCCAAGGATTACGATTGCAGCGCCGGTCTTGGACGCGCGGGCATGCGGAATCGCACGAAACTTTAATCATTTGTATATCTGCCATCCTCGTAGCTATTCGCCGAGTTTCGTGTTAATCGCACGGCTTTTCCTTGGTGCGCGGATTTTTTTGGCAATGTGTGTATATCATCATACTCCTGTAAACGAATCATTTCGGATGTGATGAAGATACTTTTTTTATTCTAACTCTGATAAAGTTGTTTTTTGAGCTTACCTCTTCGGAGTGTATTCATACTTGGGGTAGACCATGATTCCTGCAAGCAATGAAAATTTGGAAAGCAATGGTCATATCAAATCGGAACATGACCATGCCCTTAGAACAAGTCCTTGATATCATATTTCAATCGAACTGCAATGCTGTCAATAAAATATGTGTGTTTATGACCATTGGTTATGGAACATAAGATACATTTTAATCCTACAAGAAGAAGAAAAAACCAAAGCAACCACGCCCACGAAAATAGAAGAGGAAACAATATTTTGCCACCATAACGCTCCGTCATATGTTCAGGAAGTGAGACTAGAATAGGATTTTAGGGACTGTTTAAATGACGTATAATCTACATACGCTATTACAGGGGAAATGAAAGGTTGATCAGGACGAACAATCCAGAAACTATGCCGTTTCAGATGCCGAGTGGTTGGGAGGGCGTGTCTCTTGCTGATCATTCGAGTTAGGCCTGTGTTTGAATTTCGGAACTAGTTTTTAGCACGTCTTATGTAAAAAAAAAAAAAAAAGATCGTGCTTAGGTTATCGGTTTGTCCTACCGTCCACCTGTGGACTGGATTCTCTGTAACTATTAGTCCGATTTTAAACATTCCTTTTGCATTGGAATCGATGCACAATTTAGCTGCTAGAGGACGCAAATGTACATGATGTCGAATTAAAAATACATTTTATTCAATATATTTCCTTCTAAACATCCTATTGAAAAAAGTATTTCACCTTTCGGTTTCATTTATGTCGAAGACTATTTTAAGAGCAGTCACTTTTTCAAGTTACGCATAGATTTTCCGCTAGGGGGCCTAAAGTAAATTGCGTTTTCCCTGATATCTCTGCTTCTAAAACTCGTATTTGAAAATTCTTTCTGAAGCGGACACGCCTCCGGATGGGAAATCGTTTGCATTTAATTCGTATTATTTGGTAAAAATGGTTTGGACACCAGGAGGCGTAAGTATTAGTTCTTGCTTCTGATGCATTTGCAGCAAAATTTGAGCTTCTAAAATCTCAATGGAAAAAATACCTTCGTGGACTGATACCGCTTACGTCGATAAACCTTTTCGGAATACTTTATTCTTAAAACAATGCATGGTTTCTCCGCCAGAGGGCGTAGATGTATATCTTATTTTTGTCAACAGCTCTGCTTCTAAGAGTCCGATTTGAAATATTCTTGTTTGGTGGATGGATTTTCCGTTAGGAAATATTTTTCATATAATTTCAAAATTTTCAAGTAATCCACAGACTCTCCGCTAGGCGTACAGGTAAATAGCATATTTCTCGATATCTCTGCTTCTAAAAGTCCGATTTGAAAAATTCTTCCTGTGTCGCATAAAACTCCTGATGGGAAATATTTCACATATAATTTCGAATATTTGGTAAAGTATGGTTTGGCCACCAAGGGCGTAAATGTTAATTTCTGCCTCTGATGTATGTATTTGCAATAAAATCTGAGCTCCTGAAAACTCGTTTGAAAAAATTCTTCCGTGTACCGACACCGCATACATCGAAAAAAATATCGAGCCTACACAACTCCTGTGAGGCCTCTTGGTCTCTTGTCTAGAAGTAGAAATCTGTTAGTTACATCTTGAAGCACTTTTGGGTGATGTCGTGCCTTCCTTATATAATTTCATCCAATGGTACACCGCTGTTTTCTTAAGTATATTTTGATCTACTGATGTCCGCAGAAGTATTTGCGCCACCCTTTCTGAATACTGTAATAAGACACAAAAATAATCAGTGATCGTCTCAACTGCTCTATCGTTATTCTAACTTTCGCTAGCCGATTGTTAGGCACGAACTGAGTCCGAGGTCTTTACTATGCAACATCCAGACATAAGTTATGTTGCCACTTCAGGTTTCGTGTACTTCCCGAATGACCTAATACTTCGAAACATTCAAGTTTGGATAACTAATATGTCATTAGTAAGTTCATATTTTGCGTATTTCGGAAATATTCTTGGTGGATTAAATACGAACAATGTTAAAAATGTCCTGGTCGGCTGTTGCACCAAAAAGTGGTTCTACAGTAACTGCACCACTTTCGAAGGAAAGATACACCATTATGTGGTGTGAACAAACCCCGTAACATGGTGCATGAATACAGACATTTGACGTTGACTAGGAACAACAAACAGAAGTCATCGCTCTTTCCATGTTTATAAGTGAGTCACGGAAAAATTATCATTGGCCGCCATCGGGAATCAAACCCAGGGTCTTCCAGTTACGCACCGGATATACTTCCTCTGCACCACAGCGGCCTCGAATTCTTTCAGACTCACACACGCTAACTGCCAAGCCAATTTGGCAGGTTGCTTCTTGGAGCCCCGCACAATGCTGGGGATTCACCAAAGATGGTAAGCCGCAACTGAAAAATAACTAGAACGTGAATGAATAATTAATACAGACATTTGACGTAGACTGGGAACATCAAACAGATGATATTCCTAGTACACGTCAAATGTCTGTATCAATTATTCATTCTGCGGTGCACCACAATGTGGTGCAACCTTTTACCATAGCGTGGTGCAAAGTTGGACCATGTTGTTTGTACCACAAACTGGTGTGCGATTTCTCAGAAAGTGTAATACCATGGTTTGGTGCAACCTACCACAAAATTTTTAACAGTGTACTGTGCCGTCCTGGAAGTGGTACGCGCCCTTGACCATTCGTTCGAGATAGGACCGCATTTGGGTCCCGAAGCACAGCCCCAGGTAGCACAGCTTTGCGGCTTAACGTAGGCCCAACACTGAGCCGTCGTCTTCTCTTCCTAAAAGACAGTGGCTCAATGTTGGGCTTACGCTAAATTGCAAGGCAGTGCTACCTGGGAGTTGATGAGCTTGTCTAATGGCGCTGACTCTGTCCGCTCCCTAGAGTGAGTGGCCCCCAAATTAGGGACGGGTGACTGCCTATAACCTTTAGAGTTGCTCACGGTGGTAGTTAAACACCGAACAAAAAAAAAAAATAAAATATGCACAGCATGCTTTAGAAGCTTACTTCTACCACGTCCATTCACGGTATCTCTGTGGTATGCGTGTACCATGCTCTACCTCTTAGATATTTGTGTTTCCTCTCATTATGCTTGAATGAGAACATATTCCATCTGGGAACTCTGTTTCTTTCTTTATTACCTTTATCATATTGTTTATCGAAATCATTCTTTAAACTTCTTAGTTGTGCGATCAACGCAGTGTAGTAACTTCGTGGTTTTGATGTAGTGTATAAAGCATAAAAATTTTCGAAGCAAAAGAAAGTGCATTAACTCACATCAGTCGCACGCTTCATTTCACAAAAAAGTATGTGCTCTTGAGAATAACGCAAATTTATACTTTTTAGGAGATTGTGCGGTCTTATTGAAGTGAAACAATGAAATTTCCTGGGAGCTTAAGAAATTATTGAAAATGACAAATAAATAAAAGAGTTAGAGAACAAAGTTTGGTGGAAAAAAGTCAAGGAATCGTTAACATTAGGGCAAAGGAGCAAGTATGTGTGCAATTAGTGCATTTTTTCCTTAAGATTAATAGGTTTATCTCATTACAAAGACTTCGCAACTGATGAAATTAAAAGATACGTGGCAATTATCCCTAGGGAAATTTTGCTTCATCCCTGGCTTACCACGAAATCGTTCTTTCTTTGCTTTGCTGTATCTTAAATAAGAAGCATTTAGAGCAAAAGATCCAAGAAGAATTTCCAGGAAAATATAAATATAACATCGCAAAATTCCCCAATGAGCTCGGAAATTAGCGAAAGCGTAAAATGCTTTTTTTTACTCATGTTTGAAAAGGGAACTCAGCAGAAAAAAGTTCCTTTGTTAAAAAAAACGGCGTAAAAGCCGAAAATAAAAAGAGAAAACACTTCCTCCAGACATGAAAGAAATGTGTGTGCTAAATTAGAGCGCGTGTTACTTTTTTTTTATTTTTCATTCTTCCCAAGGTTAATCATTTTACAGTCATGCTAGGCTACGTAGGTTCGGTTAAGCAGAAATAGCTTTTTTTTTCTTTAATTTGACTTTTTTCCAGTTCAACTAATGGTCTAGTCACTTTTATTTACTGATACGGAAATTTAAATGCAACGTTTAGTATGAAAAACTCTATGAAGACTTAAGAACTTCCAATGCTACATTGCCACTAAAGTAATGCGAATACTGAGGACTTAAAAACATTTTAAAAATGCATTTTCGAATGTATTCTGCAATTGTAATGAATCTAAGATGTATTTAAATGAAAAATTCACTCCGTTGGAATCAGTGATTCAGAGCTTCATTTAGAATCATCCCGACGCCATGGATTATATACTATTTTTATGTATATAAAATGAGTACCATATGAGTAAATGTTTTAAGCACTTCTAAGTATTTTAGAGCCTACAGTATTCCGTTGAGGATTTGCTCATTCCAGCAATACAGGTTGCCTTATTTCACTTTGCAGCTTCATGGGTTTTTAGATTTTTACTGGTAGTTTTGTTCGTGGCAACGCTTAATATCGGTCTCCGAAGGAAGTTTCTGATTTCAAGTTTGGCAGCAGTGCTATTTTCCTGTGGTCTCGTGGTTTGGCACGGTTTCTTGGAGAGGGTTTTTGTTAGGTTAGTCAGCATGTTTCTTTTTTTCATTATTTTTGGCTGTAGGTTTTGTAATAAAATTTCTTTTTGCTGTTCTAACTATGGTGTTTCTTGTGTGAGATTCGTAGAGCTCGGTTTTTTGGCTTTTTCCACGTATTCCATTCTGTCCTTCCTTGTGAACAGCAATTAGCTCGCTTTGTTCAATTAATGCCTCCTTGCTTTAAAATATAAAGAAATATTTGCTGTAAATATTGTAACACTCTATGTTAAATTTATTTCGTCATTAAGTAGCATTTTTATTTTATTTTTTATTTCGTGTTCTTAGTTTTTAGGTAGGCCAGCTAACGGCATGCTTGGATTTTTATTTATTTTCAGTGTTATTTCTTTTAATATTAACAAATTTTTAACGAAGTATATTTGTACTTTCAAAATTGGGATGTTAGTTTACGTTTATAAAATTGCTCTAATAAAAGCATGTTATAGCAGAAACCCAATTTCACAAGCCCTTTGTTCAACCGAGAGAATGTATCCATGTTGGCACTTGAAAAAGGCATAGCTAGCAATTTTGAAATGTCTGCATTCTTTTCCTACTTATTTTATTACTCGTTCCCGTTTTTTGGTCTTTTAGTTAGGTTATTATACCTGGTGTTTTATATACCACCTCTCTCTTTATTCACTGAAGAGCAATTAAATTAAAGACAGCTGGCGTTATGCAATTGTGGCGCTGTGGACGGCCCTGTAAACGGAAACGACATGACGTATGCAGCGATCCGACAATATAAGGAGTGATGCGACAGGAATCAGTAAGAGTTGGACGCAGTATGGGTAAGACGAAGGATCGAAGCACATTGGATCGTGGGCAAATTGTCGGGGCCCGACGAATGGGCCACTCCATATCGGAAGTCGTGCAGGCACTGGGATTTTCACGAGCCACTGTGTCACGGGTGCACCGTGAGTACATCGAATCCGGTAAAACCATCCCTGCAAGTGCCAACTGCCGTGGACAACAGCGTGTGGATGAGCGGGGTCATCGTCGGCTAGCTCGCATTGTAACAGCGGATAGACAGACCACAGTGCAAGAAATCACTCGGCAATTCAACGCTGGTGCACAAAAACCTGTAAGCAGCCCCACCATCCAGAACTATCTTCTCGCTATGGGATACAGAAGCCATCGTCCCACGAGGGTACCGCTGCTGACCGCACATCACAGGGTGCAAAGATTAGCATCGGCGCGGGAACATCGCCACTGAGCCCTAGACATGTGGAAAAACTTTGCCTGGACTGATGAGTCGAGATTCACGTTGGTACATGCGAATCGCACGACACGAATAGGGCGCAAACCACATAAAGCGATGGATCCTTCTTACCAGCAGGGAAGTCTTCAAGCTGGTGGGGGTGGCATTCTCGTCTGGAGTCTGTTTACGTGGACTGCAATAGGACCTCTGGTACGTGTGACATCGTCCCTCACAGGTCAACGTTACCGGGATATTCTGGATGACCATTTGCTCCCGTTTGTGCGTCTTCTGCATCCCATTGGGGACCTCATCCTGCAACAAGACAATGCACCGTGCCATCGCTCCCGAATTGTATCCAAATGGTTGGATGGACACTCCATTGACGTGACCTCACATTCTTGGCCGGCTAGGTCGCCTGACCTCAATACCATCGAATACATCTGGGAGACCATCGAGAAAGATGTTCGAGGCTCTGACCCCCTCCATTAAATCTTCGCGAACTGTGGGAGCTTGTTCAGGGGTCGTGGATCCGTATGGCTTTCCAACACTTCCGGTGTCTTGTCGAGTACATGCCGAGACGAATCGCCGCCGTCATCAGGGCGAAAGGTGGTGCTACACGTTACTAGACAGGTATCTCTAATTCAATTTCTCTTCAGTGTAAATATACAGGGTCAGTCAAACGTCGCAGGGCACCCTTGTATTTCAGAAACGGGAAGAAAAATGAAATATCTGATTACCCCAGCAATTAATCGGTGATGAGAGGAACCTATCTTTCAGGCTATTTCCGGAATATGGCCGCTATCTTGAAATCCGCCATATTGGATCAAGGTCAAATTTTTCAAATGGTAAGGGGGTCATGTTGCATATCAAACAAGACCAGAATTTTCTCAGCAATTGATTGCCGCAATCACATTTGACATATGTACTTTTGTTTACAAGTTATCAACACAGAAATGTTGAATAACAACCTCTAAAGTATCCTGTGATGCGCAATTGTTTGACGTGTTCAGTGTGTTGTCCCTGTTGCTGAACACAGAGCTGATGGCGCCCTATCCAGTCGTAATGCACATGCACGAGAATATCGGGAGAAATGAGGGGACATACCTCCAGGGTGCGTTGCTGAAGATGGTGTTGGTAGCGGATTTTATCAGCATAAACCAGGGGCTTCAAATGACCACACAGATAAAGGTCGAGTGGTGTGAGCTTGGGGGATCTGGGTCGCCAATCCACAAGACCATGCCGGCCAATCCAATGGCCAGGGAATTGAACATCTAGCAATTGGCGAACAGTTCCTGCGTAGTGTGGTGGAGCCCCACCGAGTTGGAAATAACAGGGGAAACTGCCATCTTAATTAAGAACGGAACGGAACTCTATTTCCTGTAGCATTTTCAGGTAGCGCTGAGCATTTAGGTTATTGCCGATGAAAATGGGCCTGATTACACGGGTGCCTCCTATTCAACACCACTCCATAACCTTTACATTACCAACGACTTTTCATGGTTCGGTCCAGTGAGGGTTCCTGTCACGCCAGTACCTGTGGTTCTGACGGTTAACCTCAACACTAACATAAAAATTGGCCTCGTCACTGAACAAAATTCCCTGTGCGAATAAGGGATCCCGTTGATGTTGGTCTAAAGCCCAGTGCAGAACTCGATAGGTCTATCAGGGTCATCCTCTGATAGTTGCTGCTGCACCTGGATCTTGGACGGATGCCAGTGAACGGTGTGAAGAACCTGTGCAATGGATGACTGGCTGATACCCCATTCTGCTACGAGACGTCGTGTGCTACGTTCTGGACTCTTTGCAAAGGATACCAAGACCATTGTTGAGCTATCCTCGTCGGTACGTGGCTTGTCGTCCACAGTCCTAGTTTCTCGGAATTTGTATATCAGGTATGCGACAGTGCTGTATGAAATTGGTGGTCTTTCTGCGTGTCGGTTGTGGACGTCTGCGGTAATGATACGGCAGCTGCGTTCCCCAGACATAAAGATTACCTCAATCCTCTCATCTTTCGTCAATGCCATCTTAGGTATCTGCAAAAAACATTGGTTATTTACAAATTCTGTGTTGATAACTTGAGAACCACAACACATGTATTAAATCTAATTACGGCAATCAATTTCTCAGAAAATTCTGGTCCTGTTTGATATGCAACATGACCCCCTTACCATTTGAACAATTTGACCTTGATCCAATATGGCGGCCATGTTCCGAAAATCGCCTAACAGATAGGCTTCCGCACCGATTCTTTGCTGGTGTAATCAGATATTTCATTTTCTCTCCCGTTTTTGAAATACAAGGGTGTCCTACGACTTTTGACGCACCCTGTATATATATATATATATCAGTGGCGTATGTTCGAGGCTAGCTAGGCTAGCTTCGAAGCCCAGAGAATGCACAAATAAAACTGAATTAAATACACACAAATAAAAGTCAATTATCAACGGTATTAAAATATGTCGATGCTTTTGGTGCGAAAAAAACAAAGGCGTGCTGATTTACTTCTTTGACTCAGTCTGGCGAGCGAAAACCAACGGCATAACGTAAGTAGCTCTTCCAGAGGCTTCGCAGTTCTGATTCGAAAACCTTCCTTACGATCGCCTGCTAGCGTTTCCATGACAGCATGAATCATCTGGGGTGAGGAGAATGGGTCATTGCTTTGAGCAACGGTTCGCTCAGAAAAAATAAGACTTAGACTATCTCAGTCAATCGCATACTCCCGCCGATAAGAGTGTTTGGCGAGAGCTATTTCAGTTTTTGTGAAGTGTCAATGAATTAAAATCAGAGATATTATATCCAAAATTCGTGGCTTTGTTGGATTCGAACTGTTTTGATAAATTTTGAGAAAGTTTCCCTGAACATCTACTGTCAGAATTTAAAGAACTCTATGCCTCAAATTTTGATACAGCTTGACTAAAAAATGAATTGAAGGTGGTTTATTCCCTTGATGAATGCAAAAACAAATCAGTAAGCGACATACGTGTTACATAAAGTTGAGTTAATTGGACATAGTGTTTAGTGAGGTGTACAAATTAGCAGACCTCATATTAAACTTCCGATCTGCAACTGCCGAAAGACATTTTTCAGCATTAAAAGAATCAAGATATATCTTAGAGTCACACAAGGACATGCACATTTGTAAAACTTGGCTGTTGCGTCAATAGAGAAAAACTTTCTTTTTACATATGAAAAAGTACTCGGGAGAAACATTTTATGAAAACGTAACAGTCATGTCCACACAAAAGGAAAGAAGAATAGAGTTCATGTACAAATAAAGTATTCAGAAGAAGAATGGAGCTCATATAAAAATAAGTGTTCAAATCCTAATCCTCATAATTAGTTGGTATCATGTTAGGAATGGCATGTAGCTACAATTTAGAAAAAGTTATTTCTATTACTTGACAATTAAAAATTAACCTTCGCAATTCAGAAAACAGTACTGGATTGGGGGGAGGAGATAGCCCAGGTCTCGGACCCAAGATACGCCGGTATATATATATATATATATATATATATATACGAGTATATACACGGTCGAGTCACATATTATGGTGACCACCAGTTAATATCCAGAGTACCCGATGTGTGCAGAACGGACAGCAGCTAGATGTGCTGGAAGTGACAGAGTAAGGTGCTGAAAGGTGTTCACAGGTATGTGGAGCCATGCATCTGACAGCTGCTGGAGGGTGCGTGGTGGAGATTCCAGACGGCGAACAACACGATCGAGGTGGTACCACATATGCTCAATTAGGTTTAAGTCTGCCGCCCCGGTGGCGCAGTGGTCTAAGGCGTTGGCCTCTGATCATTCGTCCGTAAGGGGTCCGGGTTCGAATCCCGGTCAGGCATGGATGTTGTGTTTGTCTTACGGCACTGGCTCTCTCCCTTCCCTGAAACCAGTGACCCTAAATTAGGGACGGGCGACTGCTTATAGCCCATTGAGTTGCTCATGGTGGTCGTTAAACCCCCAATACAAAAAAAAAAAAACAAAAAAAAAAGGTTTAAGTCTGGGGAATCAGGGGGCCCGGGAAGTACTTTGAAGTCTTCATCGCGCTCTTCCAACCACTCTCGAACATTTCTAGCTGTGTGACACGTCGCATTGTCGTTCTGCAAGATATCATTCACCCCAGGGAAGAGAATCAGCATGTATGGATGTACGTGATCTGCAAGGATGGATTCATAACGAATTCGGTCCATAGTGCTTTCCAGAGGTATGAGTGGACCCAGATAATGCCACGGAAACCTTTTCGATGCGGTGAGTTTGAATCATCTCCGCTTTACTTAGCACTTATTTGGACACGGTCCCTTTCCCCCAATTCCGTGTAGCTGCGTAAATGACGCAAGACTCTCTCTTTCACTTCTTAGCTGTCACATACGAAGAAATAGCCGAGATCGGTTTTATGACTTGACTTTGCTGCGAGGGGAGTGATTGACAATTATCTTTATGGGAGGCATCAAGAAATTCTCACATTTTACGGGAAGAGTTTTCACGGTGGGTCGAAGAGCTGCTGATAAGTCAGGGGGATTAGTAGCAGAGAGAAGGAAATTAATACTTAACTCGCGTTTTTTCTGAGAGGAGTGTCCGAGGGGAGAACGAACAATGAAAGGGATGCAGATCGACGCTGAGAGAGAGTGGTAGGAGATGATTTTTCCTCTGAGTCGTGATGATGGCAGAAGAAGGACAATATGCCGAAAAGTGAGACCAAACAGAAATAAATGTTGGTAACGGAAACTTAAGCAGCGATATAACAGAAGAAAAGTCATTTAACAGAGAAATAGATCAACGTATTAATAATATAGAGAAACACGAAGTAATCAGGACTAAGCTTGAAAGATCTTCCCCATGACTTCACAGAATAAACATATTCATTACTGTAAAAAAAATATTAATATCAGCTGGTATTTTATTTATCGGTTTCATCTTTGGGGGAAAATGCAGGTAAAACCCCGAACTTTAAAAGCCATTCACAAGCAAAGGCCCAACGAAACCTTCACACAGGGCACTGAAACATAATTCAGTGAACAGCCTTGTAACAGCATGGAGAAATGTAAGCCTCAAACCTATATCCTCCCATGATGTTTTAAGCTATGCGCAGCGTATAAATCTTCTTTATGGAAATGTTGATATTTTAAACACTTATGATCATGTAATGCTCGGATGATTCTTCTAAAAATCATTACCTATTTAAGGTGTCGATTTCAAATACAGCTTCCGTCATTTGATCAGAGAGGGAGTCGTACAGATTTCATGACTGATCGATGAGTAAGTGAACAAATTTTTTTTTAAATACTATAGCTATACTAGTAATCCGAATTTCCTGATGTAGAATAGAAATCAAAGTTTCCAAGCTTTGCACATCAACCAGATAGCTTTTTCAAGGAAGGCAGACAAAAAATGCAAACTGGATAATAGAATGCTTCAACAATTTGAACGCGGTGACTTGACTTGACAATAAACGAACAGATGCGAACGTAATTAGGCATTCAAAGACACGACGCGTTATGCTCGTTTAGCAGGCGGAATCATGGAAGAAAAACAAAAGGTGTTTACTCTTTGAAGAACTGGTTCCAAACTCGTGACAACTCCAGACAGACGCCAGACATTGCATGACCCGCTGTTGGTTATGATCTCCATAAGTTTCGCGAGTGGTAGTAGATTTTGGGGTGGAGTTTCAAGCTAATTTCTTTACGTCATCTCACATAGGAGCAGCGGACTTGAACTTGACTTCTCTGGCTGGGGTTATTTTGCCGTTCTGTATGTTCACTTTTATGTTCGATGATCCCTAATTCTAAATAGTCGTTTGGTCATTCCAATGTAGTATTGTTTGGAGCCGTCCGGATATTGTAGAGGAATGGTATTACCTGTTTGTGCGTCCGTCCCTTCGTTGACACTATATCTCTGCAACTATTAGTCCGAAATGAAAAATTCTTTTTGCATTGCAAAGCAATGTCTGAATGATGATCCTTGCATTCCGCTTTTTTTGTTACGATTCACAATTTTGCCGCAAGAGGGCGTAAATGCAGATGATATGTAATTCAAAATACAATTTATTCCATACATTTGCTTCTATACATCCGATTGAAAAAATTCTTCTACCTTTGGATTCGATTTATGTCAAACACTATCTGAGGTATTGTCACTTTTTCAAGTTATGCATAGGTTTATCGCTAGGGGGCGTAAAAGTAAATTGCGTTTTCTCCGAATATCTCTGCTTCTAAAACTCGGATTTGAAAAATTCACGCCATGTGTCTTCCCCTTATTTATTGCATCCAAAACAGTTGCCTGGGTATGTTTAAATGCCTCTCGGTCTCTTTTATGGGTAACCCACTAATATAACACCCAACAATCTTTCCTTTCTCAAAGTAAGTGCCACCCCGGTGGCGCAGTGGGCTAAGCGATGGCCTCTGATCATTCGTCCGAAAGGGGTCCGGGTTCGAATCCCGGTGAGGCATGGATGTTGTGTTTGTCTTACGGCACTGGCTCTCTCCCTTCCCTGGAACCAGTGACCCTAAATTAGGGACGGGCGACTGCTTATAGCCTTTTGAGTTGCTCACGGTGGTCGTTAAATCTCCAATCAAAAAAAAAAAAGTCAGTTCACTCCTGCCGCAACATTTTCACTTAACCTCACAGTGCGATATGATCACGGTCAGCTGCAGGCTTGTTTTTATACCGTTTGCAGCTGTACCTTGCATCTTTACAACGCAGATGATCCGTTCATTTGCTATTGAAGGGGTGTCCGGTGACTTTTGTCAATATAGTGTATGCTGTATAATTCACGACCTTGGCACGTGACGCTGTTTGGCTGCACGCACGCTTATTTGCATATCGAAGAGGTGATTTTAACGTTTTGGCTGATCGGTGTATATACCAGTCATGAGAAGTAAGGAGTTTAAAAATAGAACAAAACCCATACTTTGCTGACACAATTCGATGAAACCAATAGTCTTTATTTACTGTGAATATAGAAAAATTGAAATAGTTGAAACGTCTTCATTTCCTATTGTGTTGTGATCACTGTAATCTACATTTCTTTGGAAGCATAAAGAAGTAGATATTTGAAAAATCCTCTGGGTGAACGATGTTGGGTGTTCTTCCATTTAGTGCCAAGACGCAGAGGTTTTTATTTTTGCCAATCGTGAAGCGTCTGACATAGATCTTACAATGGCAAAAACGTATCGTTTTGCCAATTGGATCGATCAACTTTTCACGATTTATCATCTGCTTGTTGATTGTCACAGAGAAACTGCAGCAAACCGGAAACTATAGGCATTAAAACTGAAATCGAGGTCAGGTAAAATGATTGAAATGCATGGAGTAAGAACATGGTTCTCTGCAGCATTCCAGCCATTATGGTAGCTTCGATGACGTTGTATATGATTTTTTAACAGCCAGCCGCGCTCCATTGTAGAGTATTGGTGGGCCTACATTACGCCAAGACAAAATGAATAAATAATCAATATCATCATGTGGTAGAATGCGCGAACGGAGGAATGGATATGTTAACTTTGAAGAAATGCACTGCAAGAAAATATCCATTTTCTCATATTTCATGTCTTGTATTCTATCTGCATTTCATTGAAATGTTATTTCCTCTTTAAAAGAATCGCTGGGATAATTTTTAATCAGTGATAGTATTTGTACAGTAACATACGGATAGCCGCAGTCTTAAAGGTAAATAAACCCTTTGGGAAATGCGGCGGAAGAATAAACGCGATACTTCTGAATTCTGACACAGTGAGCAACAAAATCAAATTTGAAATTGTAAATCGCAGGCGTTATGTCAAATTCGAAACAATGGTTGAAAGAACCTTGGATCTATTATAGCGCGTAGTAACACACGGACAGCAACAATTTGAAACGTAAACCAACGCTCTCGTAACTGCGGCTTAAGAATAAATGTAGGGTTCTTCAGAAGTACATCCGAAGCATTTTGCCACAACCTATTAATATTGTCGCCTCTGCTTTCTCGCAAGTGTTCTCCGGCATAGGTTTGTACTACACTGGGGAAAAGTGAAAAAAGAACACCAAGAAGAAGACGTCTGATACCAACGAAATTGATACAGCATAATAACGGAATACAGAGGATAACGTGATCAAAACATTATGGCAAAATACAGCTGTAATTGCTGGTAAACTGAAAATTAACATTTCCATGTAGCATGGTTAGTGCGAGGTTGAACCGCCATGAACTGCGTCACACTGTGCAATTCTGGCATGGAGTCTGTCGTACAGATTTTGGATGTAAGTTTCGGGTATTGAGTTCGAAGCATCCTCAACCTGGACGCGTAAATCGGGGATGGTTGTGGCTGGCCGTGGAGACCGGATAAGTCGTTGTCCAATAAAATCCCACGCGTGCTCAATGGGGGACACATCCGGTGAACGTGGAAGCCATGGAAGTTGCCTCACACCCTACAGTGCATGTTGCGTTACACGTGCCGTGTGTGGGCGTGCGTTATCTTGCTAGAAAACACCACGATAAACCGACCTTACAAATGGCGCAACAACGGGCTGAATGATGTTGTTGATGTAAGAGGTGCTGTTTAACGTACCCGGTACAATCACTAGTTGTGTACGGGAGAGATAGCTGATCGCTCCCCACAGCAGGAGACCAGGTGTAGGCCCTGTGTGTCGCTGGCGGATGCAAGAAGGGTGGAGACGCTCCCATATGCGTCTGCGAACACGCATACGGCCATCGCAGGCTCCCAAGCAGTATGTGCTTTCATCGCTGAACACGACAGATCGCCATTGCGTTTTTCAGTGCAGAGGTTGGCGACACCACTGCAGCCGTTCCTGACGGTGGGCTGGAGTCAGAGGTACACATGCCAGAGGCACGCGTGCACGTGGTCCTGCATCCAGTAGACGGTTGCGGATTGTTCGCACAGTCACCTCAGGTGCAACGGCAGCTCGGATTTGCGTCGCAGTGGATGTTCTGTTTGACAACGCCGCTCTTATGCGTCGATCGGTTTGCTCATCAGTCCGTCTGTGACTCCCGGTTCCACGTCTTCTCGTGTGGGAATGTTCTTCGGACCATTTACGCCACCATCGTACCACCACCGATACTTCCCGTCCAATTTGCTCCGCAATACGACGATACGACCACCCGGCCTTGCGGAGTCCGACTAGACGACCTCGCTCAAAGTCCGATAACTCCTGAAATCGTACACGTCTTTCATGTCCAGGCATTGCAGCTTCTTCAGAGTCTTCGCACGTGCCCGTACGTCGACGACTGATTACATTTACTTCGCCGTACTCCTTAAATACCACCGACAATAATTTGCATATTTTGTCGTGCTGTGGTGTAAGCGCTCACCGGTTGGTCCCGAAATTAACATCTAACCTACGTAAAGTCGACCCTATTAACATATGTAAATTTCATGATCGTCCGCCAATTACTTCTTGGTGTTAATTTTTCACTTTCCGTCAGTGTATTAGTCCGCCTCGATGAAGTCACTTGTAGGTATGTGAAACATCGGCACATATAAATTCCTACGCCAATAAGAAACACATTTTTGTAATAGCTTATATTTCTTTTCGAGTGAGGTTCTCCTAGTTTACTTAAGCATACAATGAAATATACTGCGTCCATGCAAAGTGTAATGAAATATTGTTAAGCAATAGCGTAATAAAACGTATTGCGTAAAATTGAAAGGAAATATTGCTACATGAGCGTGAGCTTATGCACAGCATACCGAAAGAAAAATATTCAACAATGTTTGAATGCTTCAAAACCAAATTAATTAATGAAAACTTTGAAAGTTCGAATTTTGAAAAAGAGCTTAGAGAATCACACGCCCATGTTCTTCTGAAGGTTTCTGCCAAATTTCATGTCTCTACGTTCAGTGTTTTCCTCTGTAGACTACTGACAGACGCAGACAAGCACGGTATTTTTATAAACAAAATCCAGATTTCGGATATTAGTTTGTAATCCTAAAAGGATTTGAAATATTGTAAATCACTGTATATATGCGTCGTGTGCCGCGCAGGTGGCGCAGTGGTCTAAGCGATGGCCTCTGATCGTTCGTCCGAAAGAGGTCCGGGTTCTAGTCCCGGTGAGGCATGGATGTTGTGTTTTGTCTTACGGCACTGGCTCTCTCTCTTTCCTGGAGTCAGTGGCCAAAACTTAGAGACGGGCGACTGTTTATAGCCCATTGAGTTGCGAGTTGCTCACGGTGGTTGTTAAACCCTCAATCAAAAAATTAAAAAAAAAAAAAAAAAAAAAGAGGAGAAATTGTTCCAGAACGGTTGCATACATTACGTACGATATACATATATACGTACATTGTTTCAAGCATAAACATGGAGAAGACTTAAGTTCAGCAAGTGACCAATGTATGAAGTAGCTAGTGCTTTATTTCTCGTTATTACACAAATTTATAATTGCATCGGAACAGCAATCAATAAATAATTAAAAAAGAAGAACCGCTTATTGTAGAACATGGATGCCTTTGTTATGTTTATAAGGACTACCAACATGTTTGGTTTGTTTTCTTTTTCTTTTGAATCTCGTTTTTGTAACCTCGTGGCAATTTTTGAGTTCCTTCCAACAATCATCAAATTTAAATCAGCACGGCTTCCGCCTAATTAGCTTTGAATGTTTGTTCCCTGCTTTTTTGTTCTTGCTGATGTCGCTCGTGAATTGCTATTAATGGGATACCCATGACGTTTCGGAAAAGTCCTGAACTGATGCGGTCAGAAAAACTAACAGAAGGTGAAGGATGAAGAAAAAAGTTCTTCCGTAATCAATAAATCACCAAGAAAGAACCTTTGTTAAAAACCAGCAGACGTAAAAGAATAGAAGAATATTCTACCAAATTCCTCAGATTCTTGGAAATTAACAAATTTTCCTACCTAGATGATATACAGTACCTTCTATTATTCTGGAATCCAATTCAGCAGAACTGACAAAATTTTTATGTCGTATATGCTATGCCGTAACTTTAATTTAACTTTCATTTTTAGTTGTGTTTCTCTACGTAAATTTTGAGTTCATTCTCTTTCGGCGTTTTCAACCTTAACGTTATATTTTCTCACTCAAGGAATGTTTTGTGGCAACAGTCTTGAGGTCAGAGTGCATGACGTCTGCGTGTGGACAGATAAGAACGATAGATATAAAGTTGGAGAAAACAGCGAAAAGTGTGGCGGTGTAGTATTGCACAGTCTGATACACGATATGTAGATTACTGCAGCAAATTGTTGTTGTTGGATGTAAACAACATGAATCTAAGTTGATAGAGGTTCAGTATTGTAACTAATGCGGCTGTGATTGTCTCTGATTAGTTTGCAGTACCGTATAGCATGTTTATGCTGTTCTTGGAACACCAATAAAGACCATTTACGTGAGTAATTAGAGGTTTCCCCTTCTGGCCATTGGGTTGTCTAATTTAGCTCAGTGTATAATTAAAAATGTTTCGTGTGCTAGCTATCGGGTGCTTGAGACTCCGAAGTTACATTGCTACGTGTTCAACTGACTGGTGGTATGATAGATAATATTTTAAGTAGTGAAGTACAGACGATTAAACAAATGAACATTATAATGCCAGTTGATATTTGCTTTCTTCCAATACAGATCTTCCTGATTAGTTGGATATGTTTTTAAGTGATACAACTATTTCAGACTACTAGTCAGGAACCTCAAAAAATAGTCTAAAGTAACCTGAAGTACGATGTAAAAAATTTCCCCTTTTTCAAAACTTTTCCAATCTCATTAACAATTTTAACTTTTTCTTTCGTTTAAATAGATCAGTATTTCATCTTCTATACCAGTGCTCTCCAACTTTTGGAGAATAACCCAATTCCATGAAGAATAAACCCAATTTCATTTTGACTGAAAAAGAGATTGAATTAAGCCTAAAACGTTACGTTGCGTTGCACACCAACAAGCATTATGTGGGTCTTCGATGGGACTGTCAAATGCAATTGGAAAGATAGTGAAAATAAGGAATTTAATTAGTGGTGGAAACTATGCTCGTACCCACAAATATTCAAGGCATTCTAGATGAATTTGACGCTGAATTTGGTGAGTTGCTTCTGCACGTTTGAGTCTGTTGGTTGAGTGCTGGGAAATGTTTAGTAGGATATTTCTAACTTCGGAAATAATCTTATCTCATTTTATTAGGAGAAATAAAATGTGCTGTTGAACCTAACTAAAAGTTTCAGTGATGTCGCTTTTCTTACCTCAGTAGCCTTCTTAACTGATGTCAAGTACCATTGCAATGGGCTAAATATTGCACGCCAGGAAAAAGACCAAAATATCGGTAATCTTTATAGTCATATAACTGGTTTTCAGAACAAGTTGTCATTGTTAAAATCAAACCTATAGAAACATTTTGACTCAACCTTGCACGAATAGTTTTAATGAATGGCCAATACCTTGTAAAACTGAAGATTTCAAAGTATGTGTACCTCAGCTGGATACCCTTATTGAGAATTTTGATCGCAGGTATAAACAATTTGATGAACTCAAACCAAGCATGCGTGTGTTCAGCAATCCAATGAATGTCGGCATTCGAAAGCACAAATCCCATTTATCAAATGTAATTACGTGAACTTGAAGCAGATGAATTCAGTAGAACTAAATGAGAGACTGGAGCGGAATTGTATAATTGTTTTCTAACTGGGATATACCCAAACATGAGCGATTTGGGATTAAAAGCTATTGTTATATGTATTTGGAAGTGTTTATACAAGCGAGAGGGTATTTTCTGAGATGAAATACATAAAGTCAAAGCGCAGGAATAGTATGAATGGTTCTACTCTTGAGAAATTACTTTGAATTTCTACGACAGACATGGAAGAGAACATGCAGAAACTTTTAATGAAGGTTAATTGTTCATAGTGATCTTATCAAACGTAAGTTGTTGGTTTTTTAAAATTTTAATTTCAACTATTCTAATATTAAATAAAACAGTTTAAAGGTTTGATAAATTGAGCAGATCTTTATATTTACATCACTTTACTTATATTTCAAAAACTTGGCCCGCAATCTAATTATTTTAAAAGTCTTGGCCCTCAACTCAACAGAAGTTGGACAACAGTTTTATAGATTATATTAACTACGTTTAAAGTACCAGTATGGAAAACTTCGAAGCTAAGGTCGTAGCATTTGGCATAACTTTTTTTGTTATTGTTTCTGGGTTTAACGACCACCAAGGGCGCCTATAAGTGCTATTAGCAGCCGCCCGTCCCTGCTTTGGGGCCACTAGTTAAGGGTGAGGCAGAGGCCCGGCACCATTTCTCAATCAAACACATCGCTCATATCCCATACGTGGCGGAAACCCGGGTTCATCTCGGACAATTATCTGACCTTTCCTCCACAAGAGCAACGACACTTGCTCTTTTAAAAGCTTTGTTAGGGTCCGGAATCGGCATTCTTTTTAACAAACTCCAATCACATAGTCTGGAATTTTAAATCCAATTTGTCTGAGCCTAGCCCAATATCTAATATTTCTAAGCTGCCTCAGAACTGACAGAACGTTTTTGAGCTAAACTGTAGATTCCCCTTTGTGTTCTTCATGTTTAATTCTTTGCAAGAGCCCAAAACTCGTACCATTTTCTGATTTTGACAAAGGTTCTCAGAATTGGAAACGGTTAAATCCCTCTTTCCAAATTCATGAAAATTAATCTCATCGAAAAATTGCTACATGAAGTGAAAAGACTTTGAAAGAGATCATAAATTGGTAAAACGCTGGATGCTGAAATACGTAACAGCCTTAAAAAGAAGACTGATAAATCGCAAAACATTCTAAAGGTTGTTGTCGATGTTATCGCTTTTTGTGCCCAACACAACTTAGCATTTGGTTCAAGCAAATAGGAGGGAAATGGCAGGGGAGCGTAGATGCGGTATATCTCTCAGGACCTTGGGATTGGTAAGCCATTACCACCCCCAACTAGTAGCTCACATGAACTACGTGAAAGCAAATAAATAAGCTCTGAGTTTTCATCCCCCCTCCCCCAAATTGATTAAGTTAATTACGGGGAAACTAAAAGATGAAATATTGGGAAAAATTAAAGCCGAAAAATGTTTTTCTATTTCCTTCGGCTTCACCCCAGGTGGTGACTGGATGGAGCAGATGAGCCTAGTTATAAGGTTTGGAGATCTCTCAGATGTCCTTTGCTAAATTGAGGAAAGTTTCATTGGGTTTATTAACAGGTAAGGGTCTTTCAAATGTCATTTTTTTTAAACTGCAGGCAGATGGTCTGAAAATCGATGACTGCCGTGGTCAAGGGTATGATAGCGGCAGTAACATGGCTGGAAAATATAGCAGCGTACAAGCAAGATTGTCTCAGGTTAATGATTTGGCCAGATACGTACCCTGTACTGCCCGCAATTTAAATCTAATTGGTTCCCATGCAGCAAGTGTTTCATTGATAGTAACATTTGTTGGAACTGTACTCTTCAATTTGTTTTCAGTAGTTTCACAGGTAGAAGGCAAGTTTTAATGAACAAACTTAGACTTACTTTTAAAGGTCACGGTGATACGAGGTGGAAATCCAGTAAATTCTGTTTTGTCAGTTCGGAATTACATGACAGATCAAAGAAATTATAGCGACGAAACAGCTTTTGCAGCACAAGATTTGATCAGACACTTCAGATTTCTCTGTCTTCTTCAAATATGGGAAAGAATACTGAATTCCATCGACAAGGTCAGCCAGTCTCTTCAAAGCAAGAGTGTTTCTCTGGGAGTAAGAAACAAACTGATAAAGGGTCTTGCACGATCGTTCAAGAATATGCGAGACGAGGGAAAGAAACCTGGCATAAAGTTGTAAATAAAAATTCCTCAGAAATGGTATTAGAGAGCGACTGTCCTGACATGAGGCTGAAGATAGTTAAAAGGTTTCATGAAAGTGCACCCGACGCAGTGCCCTGTCTTTTCCTTGAACGGAGATTTGTATATAGTTCATGACAGAATTTTAGCACAAATGAAATCACGATATGAATCAGCTATATCATTAGAATTATCTTTTTTATCTGAAAATAATCAGATCCACACAATACTGCTCTCTAATACACTATTAAAACTTCAAATGCTGAAAGCACCAAGTTTAAAAGATATATTTATAAGATAAAAGATATTAAAAATTGCACAAGATCTTTCCGACAAGCTACTGGGCCATCTTTAGGTGCACTGTTAACAGTGCACCTGAATGAACAGTAATTAATTTAATTTTAGCAGTAATTTTTAGCCAAATAATATGCCTAAAAATGCGATAAAGGGATTTTTCGGGGGGGGAGGGGGGACGGTAAGCGCAGATACAGCTCATTGCCAACAGCGGAAGGGATCATAGGTACGCCTCGGGTCTGGAGATATTGCTTCCCTTGCCTTCCGGAAAGGAAAACATTCACGGATTAATAAGCCCAGCCGTGTTGCAGAGGAATATAATTGTTTTGTATACCATTCTGTTTCGCCCTCATTTTTGAATTTCCAAAGAAACAGAATTCTGTTTCGTTGGCAATTCTAGAAAGAGGGCGGTGGTGTGAAGGATTAAAATAGATCTTTCTACGAGAAGTCCTTCCCAACGATTTTTGACCCACTTTCTGTGGACTCAAAGAACAACAGGACTGAACTAAGAAGCTACTGTAAACCATGTTATGCTACCTACACACATGTTCAAAACTTAAGCACGAACAACATTTTCACGAGTTGCCAATACATACGTAGTTTAATCCCTGATGTTCACATACACTAATACATGTCATTTAAGAATACAGCATATCACATAGTTACCACTCATCTGACAAGTAGTTCCACAGGTAGAAGGCACAGAGTGCCCGTCATCCTGAGTATGCGAAGCTGGTACAACCGCCTGTAACGCTGAAATCCAGAGTAACGCAGAGATGTACTGTCCAGAAACACCTAGTGGTAACTCAGTGTGGGTATGCCCACTTCTAACACATATGCACGTTTGACACCCGTGTAGCATACTCAGAACAATATTGTTAACCACTTCCCGTGTCAGAACTTGACATTCCTCCATCAGTACTCTTCGGAGCTCAGGAATCGTTTCAGATGGCGGTGCCCTCTCAGTCAGACGCCTTCCTAAAGCATCCCAAGCATGCTCTATCTGGTTGAGATCAGGGTAGCATGCTGGCTACTCCAGTTGATGGAAATCTTACTCCTCAGGATAGTTCATCCTCAGCTGCTGAACGATGGGAGACTACCATTAACGTCCATAAAAAGATATGTTTTTAAATCGTCGCTCCAGCCAAGCAGACATCCGCCGTAAACGCTTTATCAAACTCCGAAAGATCCTTTGTTTTTACCATTGTAGTCAATACTACTGATGATTACTAACAAGCTGTAGTCTTAAATAGTTGCCTAGATCACGTGGTGACGGAGATGACATATACGCTGCTTACGTAATGTTTATGTACATGTGCATAAAGGTTTCTGATTCAGTGACCGGTGGTTGAAATTTTCAACAGTTTCACTTTACAAAAATTGGAAATGAAGAATGTCATTTTTTATATGCTGATGTGGAGACTGTTGAGCAAGATAAAGGAATGAAGCATCAAGTCAGTCTGGTAACTGTGTGATCAGAGTAGCGGGCATCTACCTGATCACCAGAACTGGGCCCGTGCTTGAGTCACAGATAATACATGAGTGGTGTTCTTCTCTCACGACTATGGCCTTTCATTTTGCGGGAACCGGTGATCAGAAATTAGTTGCGGAGATTTCTTACATCCTTATTTGCCCATGAAACACGTTCAATCCTGAAACTAAGACGTGTTTCTTAAGAACAGCATGACCAAATGCTTCCTACGCAGAAAAATAAAAATGACACAGAAATGCTGTGTGACTATTATAACTGACACGAATGCCGTCGCTTTATGTGGTTTCTTAATGATCTGCACAAAAAAACATTAAAATGAAAGAACGCCCATTATCAGCAAAGAACTGGCAAAACCCAGCATAGCTAAGCCTTCTTGAAGTTTTGGTTTCGAGTGAGAAAATTTCCTATTCAGAATATTTCGTTGTCTACAGATTCTCCTGTGCTCGGCATTGGCATTTTAAACAACCTAGATCACCTACTGTGAATATTCCAGCAATAAATGTAGTTTTCTCAACAAATTTAGACTAACCTACAAACATTTTCATCAAAGTCTATTCTATCAAACTTCCTGTGCTGCATGTACGACATTACTGAATCTAAAAATATATTGAAAAAGCTTTAAGCACACTCGATCTAAAAGCAGAGAAATGTCTTCTCCACAGCAACTTGATCGAGAGAGAGATGGTTTCTATTCGCTGTTTCTTCAGCAGTAGAGCTGCTACAATGACAGAGACGTAGTTTGTGGTAGAGAGAATTTGGTGCTGATGTGAAAGCGTGACGTTATCAACATCATTATACATACAGTATCCATAAAAAAAATGCCTTTGGAAATCAATATTATGTTGTCTGATTGTGTGAATACTGTTAAATGTAGTAATTAATGCTTATCCATTGAATTCGTGCTTGTTTCAGAAATTCTGAGTGAGACAGAACAATCGGTTATTAGCTGTACCAAATGGAAAGGTTTCCATAATTATGTATAAATTACTGGATGAAATCATAATTATTCTTTTTGAAAGAAAATGTTAATATCTGGATGTACTTGATGAACACTTCAAGAAATTCATATTTATGGAGTGAATCGGAAAACCGTCTTCAGAAGTGTCAAGACTGCTTTCAGTCAGAAGCCGATCCAAAGACGGGGCTAAGTTTTTGTCAACCCGTTTACATACTATGGAAATACAGATAGCAACCTCTTTTTACTGGAGTTGAAAAGCTCACTAAAATCACATAAGGTGCAGCACAGAGAAAACAAATTTCAATTTAACACATTCTTTGAAGTACAGTACAAAGTTGTACGAGGAATCATTGTGAAAACTGTAACGTTTCTGAGTCATTCATTTCCGCCTTGGCGAGCTGAACGAACTCTGACTAGTCACAATATCGGGTCTTTATGTGGCTACATTCACTATATGTAGCCAAATTCGACAGGTTCGTGAGGGCTGTCGAAGCCCAAGAAAGTTAGAAACTTTTCTTACGAAAAGTTAGAAACGCGAAATTCATGAAGCCTAAAATGGGACTTGAATCACGTTATGGAACCGGAAAAGACTTAAACATGAGGTAAAAGATATTTTTCTTCAGGATGACATTTGACGCTATGTAAGTTGTAAATTTGCTTAATTCCGTTTATATCGGGTGATAAATTTCAAATGCTCTAAGGAAAAGAGGATTCCTTCTTAATACCCGAAGAGGAACCGCAAATTCTCTTCGGTCCATTTTGCACAGCATTGTAGTTGCAAAGGCGTGTTTCTCTTGCAGGTACGATTGTAGGCACTGTACTCATGAGCTGCCAAGCCTTGCCTAATAGTTTTCCGTTGCGTTGCAACAGGCAAAGCTAATAAGCACTCATTTTGAGTCCACCTGAGAAAATGTTTCGCCAATCGTCTTTAAAACTAGTTCGTTTTATTTAGGTTTTAAACCTTTGGAATTCTTTATTTGGTTCCATTTTTCTTGGCCATTACAGCTATTACATTTTCAAATTTATAGCAAACTGACTTCTTATACTTACGTGTAAGCCGGCTTTGGTGGGACTTGTGGGGTAATGCCTGGTATCACAATGTCTGTTTGGTGGAATTTGCGGGGTGTTCTGTTTTTTTTTGAGCTTCCGCAGGACACCCTCACTACCTACGCCAATGTGTTCTGCCATCAACTCTACTATTTGCACGCATTGCTCACGCCGAAACAACCAGCACTGCTGAACCGCAAGGGCGTCCTCCTACAGCATGGGTGACCTCTCTGCCCAGACGATGAGAGCAGGTCGTGTGGCAAACGATTGCGACTACGTTTTGGTTTCATTTGTACTTTTATATACGATAATTGACATTTTTCTATTGCCTTGCGTTTGCAGACATTACTTTCTTTCTAACGGAATACGTCACTTTTCTGCTTCGGCGTTTAAGGTGGACGTCAAGTAATTTTGCTTCCTATACTTCCAATGGAAAAACTTCGGTACACATTTTTTCACAATTAATGCGTTCCCAAGGATGAAAATTTGAACATCGATTAAAATAGCGTCATTTTATAACTTGGAATACTTAATATTTTCTAAAACATAACCATAATAATGCAATCCAGCATTTCTTTGGCTACTGACATCAAAGTACAGGTCGCGCCATCTTTTTTCTGGTTTCAACACCACCAAAGGAAAAGTTATTGATTTTTAATATAATTATGGTTATGTTTTAGAAAATATTAAGTATTCAAAGTTATAATATGAAGTTATTTTAATCGATGTTCAAATTTTCATCCTTGGGAACACACTAATTGTGAAGGAAATGTGTACAAAAGTTTTTCCATTGGAAGTATAGGAAGCAAAATTACTTGACGTCCACCTTAACGACTAGCATCGTCCATTACTAATTTTGGGCAACTGATTTCAGATGAGGAATAGAACCAGTGGCATGGAATAAGGGAGCAGCATGAACATCACGGGATGCAAACCAGACTCAGCTTCTAGGCTCTGACCACAAAACCGTCAAGGCGGAAGCTGAGATTCGGAACGGGAGGAATTTGTTAACGACTGAGTTCTCGAAGTACTCGTATTTGATCTGCTGTGAACTTGCATGGGATTAATTGCGAAGTACCGAAACTAGTGTCGGATCCGATGCTGATGTTTCCTTTTAAAGTTACCAAGATCATACATAATATCAGCATTTATTAATTTTATTTTTAAATTTTCCTGAAAATTTCTGTTCATGAGATTCAGCTGGAATAAAATTGAGAAGTAGAAAAACTATGTTATTTTCGAAATTGAATTTTTCCATCTTGTTCCTTTTTTTCATTAATACGGAAGAAACCCCGTTCCATATCTGCAAGTGACGTCTTCCTAAAGTTGACGTCTATGCAAGTTTCAGAAATATAATCCTCGTTGACTGATCTTACACTGTAGCAACTGATTCAGTTTAGTTACTTTATTGGTCTGGAAATCTCTTCCTAAACACTTTCCCAATCGCCATTATTAATCTTTCATTTCAGCCATCTGAAAGTGTGGCATTTCTCAGGTCACATGGGTTTACATGTTGAGGAGAAAATTCATAGATTAAAAAGAATTATCCATATATGAAATCCACGTAATTTTTGCAATTAAAAAATGCAAACGCTATCGTTTTGATTGAACCAGTATTCTAATTTCTCATATACGTTGCAAACAATTTTTGACAAGAATAAAAATGACTTTGTTTTAGTATTAACAAAATCGCTCCATAGGTGACAGCACCTTTCACGTTGAATCTTTATTTTTAGGGAAATAGCTTACGTAAGGCGTTGCTCTCTTCCTTTTCAAAATAGCCAAGTGTTTTCATTATGAGGAGATTTTTTATTAAAATTTTGTGAATTTATCGTGTATAATACTATTTCCGAGGTCTTCACAAAGCAAATTCAATATTAATTAAAAAAATTGGTTAAATACATTCATCGTTAATTTTAGATGGAGCTACAGATGGCAGCACCGCGCAAAAATGTAAATATTATTAAAGATATAATTTTAAACATGCCATCTTATTTTCATTTCTCCTGTATCCAAGAGCATTCAGCTTGAAACGGGAAACAAATCGTAAAAGAATCATTTTTTTGTAACATAATTGTTCATGATTCTCCAACATAAATATCTGTAATCTGTATTTTTCATAACGTGGACTTTTACTGATCATTTTGGAGTGGCGCATGCTTGGCGTAATCAGGGAAAGGAATTCATGTAACAGAATAATGACGGGAGTTCATGACATCATAATCAAAATAAAATCTCTGAAATGGTAATGGGCTGCACATAATACTAGAACTAACCGCTGACGGGCAACTGAATTACTAGACGGGATTCCAAATAGCAGGGAAATACCCAGAAGATTTTTTTCTTTTGACTGAAGGTTTGACTACCACCGTGTGAAACTAGATGGGGAAGATGGGCTAGTGGCGTAGCCAGAAATTATTTAAGGAGAGGAGGGTCCATGGATTTGCTTCATTGATAAAAATCTCATATATACATATCGCTTTAAATTTGTACTCAATCTCCCCTCAAGAGGGTGGGGTCCGGACCCGAGGACCACCCTCTTGGCCACCTACGCCTATGAGATGGGCAATGCAACACCCCTCCCTAATTTAGGGCCAGTGGTTCCAGGGAAAGTTGAGAACCAGTGCCGTAAAACAAATACAAAATACATGCCTCATCTGCATTCGGAGCCAGCGCTTAGATCACTACACCACCGGAACGGAAAAAGAATTTTATCTCTGAGATGGGAAAATGAAATTTGTAAACACGTCGGACTGACATGGAGGAGACTGGCTTAAGACAGAAAGTCATGAAAGAAATTTGGGAGGACCTTCATCCAGCAGTGGATTGATGAGTATAATGATTTCGATTATCAAAATTTATTTCTACATTGTGCATATTTCTTTTTCGCTGGTTATTAGAGTTCCTGGGAAATGAAATGAAGATTCATTTATATTTAGCAAGTTTTAAATTTGCTATTATGACAAAGTCATATCCGTTTTTAAACTGATGTTGTCTACTGCCTACTCTTCTTTCACATCATCCCTGATAGCTAAGTCAATGATTTTAAATAATATGAGTGCTTTGTGGAAATTTAATGACTAGCTGACTTTGAGTGAACAGCAAGGCTGTTATATTTGCAATTCATTATTGCATTCTGTAACTTTAAAACGAATTAATGGGGATTTGGAAAATAGTATTATCTATCAGTCTACATCAAAAGCATTAGTAAAATAAAAAAATCGCACATGACACTTGAACTGAATTAAAAGTACATTACCCGCGAATTTTGCTAATAATTTATCAGAAAGGTGTTTTTCTTGAAAGTAGTGTTTCTGATATATATTCTTAATACTTTTAGTACTGTCCGTCAAAATGAATGCGATTGCATTAAAATATTTGGGTCTCCTGTCACTTCAGCGAAATGTTTTGAAAAAAATTCTGCTTTGTGAGTGACATTCCTCATGAAAAAAAAAAGATCAAAGAAATCAAAACTGCGATTTCAATATACGAGTAACTTATTCTTATAAATTTGTCTTTAATTTTATTCATCTCCTTTATCATTATATTTTTAAAGTAACTTTAGAGAAATACATACATGCGATAGCATCCGATTACACATTTGTGATATTTTAAAAACATTTTTTTCCGCCACTGAAAATCAAACATTTTGTGCACTGTTGATAGAAATATACCCATTTACTGTGGAACAAATGATCAGATATTTATTTCTAAGAACACTGGCTCCCAGGAAGACATAATGTTGCAAAAGCTACATCTAAATCAAATTATCCATCATGTGGGTATTTGTTTGTTCTTAAAAATAGAAAGAACGGTAGTTTTGGTTTTTATGTCCGACCACAACGAAAATTTCTTCAAATGTGCATTGATGTGGATTCATTTGGGGGAAATGACTAATATCTGGTGATTGATCTTTCAGTTCCGAACATCGAAGTAGAAATGAAAAAAATATATGCCGAGCTCATTTGCATAAGAGTGCATCTTCAATCTCACAGCTCAGATATATTAATCACGGAAAATGAACTTTAAGCAATCAGATTTAAACCACAAACTTTACGTTTCTTCAATCTCTTCAAGTTTGGTTAAGAATCTGTAGTCTACCAATCCTGAAGCAACTTCAGTTGTTTCTTAAATATTACGGAATGCACCATGATATTGAAAAACAAATCAAAACATTTCAGTGCTGTAGCGTTATAAAACAAAACAAATCAAAACATTTCAGTGCTGTAGCGTTATAAAACAAAACAAATCAAAACATTTCAGTGCTGTAGCGTTATAAAACATGAAATCCATCTTTCGATTATAAAGAACGACTTAATTATAGATTGCATAAAATTGTTTCCTTTGCGATTTATAATCTATAAGCCATATTATGTCAGCTATTATTCCCAGCATCCGTATATGCTGGGAATAAAACGCATAATAAAATATGACAGATTTGAGTACATGTCTCTAGTCATCTCTAAGAAGACTTTGCCCAAAAATGCTCATTACAAATTATATTAGCATGTTCGGAAAGGGAAAATTTATTTCATTGATCACCGAAAATGTGACTTATTAAAGTTTCCGCGTGCATTTGTGCAGTCAAACTGCATTTATAAATTCTAGCTTATTGTGTACATTTATAAATGTACACGGTAAGTTCTTGAAACATGAGTGGGCTGTTCAGGCGCGTAGCCACGATGTTTCCTTAGGAGGAGGCTGGCCAGCAGAAAGAGCACGCTATTTCAATCGAAGTAGCGAAACAAACAATAATTATTATATTTCATAATTAAGCGACAATTTATGACTGAAACTGGAAGAGAAAATTTAATCTTAAAAATCCAAAAACATTTTACATTGCATTTCAGAACAATACACTTATTTTTAAAAGAATGTTTTGGATCCTTATTGCGTGCTCAACGCTGTTAGAAAATTCCCCCACGAAGAATCGCCCATGTTTTCAAGTAAAGGACTGTACACGAAATGGTCAGCTCTCGAAATATCTCACAATATTTTTACATATGATTGACTTTCAAGAGAAAATATTTACTCATAGTCATAAAAATAGTCGCACCCAGAAGGACGTGTCGGATTGCAATGCTATTCGGGAGGATGGTAAAGGTTACGAGGAACAATAAAAGATTAAACATTGAGACTGATATGGGCAACATTTATTGAACTGCACGCCAATAAGTAGCGTCTCTCAGTATGGCATCGGTCCGTCATGTTTTCTCACACAGCATGCCAGACTTCTCGGCATGGAGTTATACAGGTTCCTAATGGTATTCTGCGATAAGCCATCCCATGCAACTTGAATCTTCTCACGCAGTTCCTGCAGACTGTGCGGTAAAAGTGGAGTGTGGATAGAGCGTCCAATAGCATCACACACGTTTTCAATCGGCGATAAATCTGGCGATGCGACTGGTCATGGCAGAGTGTCAGTGCCTTGAAGGCAAGCGCTCGAAACAACAGTATTGTGCGGACGAGCGTTGTCCTGTTGGAAAGTCTTACCGGGATAAGTGTTCAGAAAAGGTAGGGCCACTAGTTGCAGGACATCATCAACGTAATGTTGGGCTGTCAAAGTGCCTGTAATGAACATCAAGTGGGTGATCTGGCATCTTAGGCAATTGCACTAGGCCTTCTGGACGTGTAGCGATCGAAAACAAACCATTCCTCTTGGCGCTGACAACGGTGTCTTCACACACTGATTCGGTGGTCGTCTCCTCCAAGACAAAAGCAGGACTCCTCACTGAAGATCACGGGATGCCATTCGGAGTAGCTCCATGAGAGTCTGGCACGACACCATTGCAGTCTTTGGCGACGATGCAATGGTGTTAAGGGCAGTCGTCGTAACGGTCTGCGTGCGTGTATTCCTACGTCGTGCAGCCATCTTGCAATGGTGCTGGCATTAATTGGACTATGCATGGAGGGTACAATTGCTCGCTGAATATCCGCAATCGTGACTGTTGGGTCACTCCGCTCATGTAGGACAACCTGTCGGTCCTCTCTCCGTGTTTCGTCTAGGTCTTCCAGACCTTTCCTGTCGCCGCAGCGTGCCTTGTTCTATCCACTGCCTCCAACAGCGTGCTATGGTGATATTCGCACGACCGGTATGGCGAGCTATACGGCGATAAGACCATCCCGCTTCCCGGAGCCCGATGATGCGGCCCCTCTCGAACTTCCCTAACTGCTCGAACTGCTTCCGAACTTTTCTCCGCAGCATAATTCACTTGCAAAGGATGCAACTTACACAACAGTACGAGTCCGAATGGCAAGCACGCGCAACTGGACGACCTTATATAGCCGGTCAGGCACAGTGCTGCTACCCCTCCTTTTTTGCGTCATATGCGCGGCCGAGCGTCATACTTGAGTCATCTGCATATCTCACGATGTCGAACCTATCCACCAAGTTTCATTCCTGTCTGGTGCTTCCTTCTTGGTGAAACTATTTTTGTGACGATGAGTGTAACCCAAAATCTAAACACAATTTAACGCTTACCTTGTAATATCACTTGACATTTGGCTATCAACAGAAGATACACATGAAATATCCGTGCCGCCCCTGTGGCGCAGTGGTCTAAGCGCTGGCTTATGAACATTCGTCCGAGATAGGTCCAGGTTCAAATCCCGGTGAGGCATGGTTGTTATGTTTGTCTGACGCGACTGGCTCACTCCTTTCCCTGGAACCAGTGGCCCTGAATTAGGGACGGGCAAGTGCTTATAGCCCATTGAGTTGCTCACAGTGGTCGTTAAACCCTTATGAAAAAATATATCCGTGAATATTTTTAATCGGAAATCTAAAATTATCTTGCCTTCAGAAACGCACACAAAACAGAAAAAAAATCGCTAAAATAGGAGGAAAAATTAAACTGGAAACGCGAAATTAGAGTGCAAAATTAGGTCAAGCCTGCGGGGTTTTCTTAACGCAAGCTTGTTAATCACATAATCCACGTCAAATATTCTGTTTCTAAAATGGACATTATTGCCAAACCCGTTAAGCGACTCTCACCCATTGTGGAACGCATGCAAGACTGTAACCGTCGTAAAGCACTAAAAGATATTTCAGCTGTTGATATGGTGACTTGTAGAACACCAAAGATGTTAAGCATTTTAGCAATGTTTGGGAACAATAAAAATGTTTCCGACACAGTTGGTAATGCATTCAAAAGTGTTTTAGGTCGCCGAGATACCATTATGTTTTCCCATTTTTCCCCAAATTTCGAATTCGCTCCTGATGATACACTCATCGCTACACACGTCAGCCGAATACAGCTCCACTCCATTAGCAATGTCGGAAAAAGGAGCTTCAGTGCAAAAACTGGCAGCAGATTGCTGGAGTTTTACGAAAGTAGCCACATTGCCTTTGAACTTCCGTTCAAGCTCACTGATCAGTTGGTCTATAAATGGTATAAACAGAGATGTTCTACAGTAATTTTTTAGATTCGGCTGGTAAGTTTTCCCAGTTTCTTTTACGCCTGGCCGATCTCGGTATTTTAACGTTGAAATCATGATCCTCGCCTAAGTTTATTGCTTTCTTAAATATCGAAGAACATTCCTGTTTGACATTTTGGCGTATGTCTACAAAATATTTTTATGTCCTTCACTAATGCTACAGCTTGAATAAGCTCGAAAGGTTATACCTGCAGTTGCTTAGAAACGGGGAAGCGCAGGAAGCTAACACAGTGCATGCAGAAAAGTGCTACGACAAATTCAGCGTTGCAAAAAAGAAGAAAGATGAGCACTTGAGCAGCTGGTTTTTATTAGTTTCTCATTTTTTTTTCTGTTGGCATCTTTTTTTAATCCAGAATAATAGATGGGAGCATCTCAAGAAATATATTTACAGCTTCGTGTCTTTGTACACAATGAGTTACACAAAGAGGTTTTAATGGGAATGTGAAATTTTGGGGCATACTTCTTTGTTACATACCTGCAGCAAAGTAAGTCGCTTCCCTAACGCTCCGAAGAAATAACATATTTCACCAACAGTTTCTTAGGCATTCCTAACCGCCGAAACATCACTAGCATAATTTACAACAAAATTTAGAACACAACTTGTACAGTGGGTAAAGATTGCAGTTGAACATATCTCTTTAATAAGGGTTTGAATACCTTCTACATGCATGCTCATTACAATACAGCTGTCATAACTTGACCACGCATATATGATTTTTCTATTACTTTAGTGTCCAAAGCCTTTAAAATAACTTTCGCAATATTGCTTGCAGGGCAATCGCTAATTTTTACAAAAACAAGGAAGTTTTCTTGCAATTATCCATTTAATATACAGTATAAATTATTATAATATATAACGTATTATGTTCATTGTTCTTGAATACAACAATCGGTTCTACTCAAGAACAAATATTGTTATTGAAGAAATCGTCAACTAATATACTAAAATATTTAGCTTCGGCAATCTCTTTTACAAGCCCTTCAATAAGGAACTTATAAAAAAAATTTCCGAAGCTAAATTTCCCCTCAGTGCTAATTCTTGGCGTCCACAAAAGACAACAGTTTTGATGATTGATCTCAAAATAGCTGTATGTTTTTTCGACTTTAAATGCGCGATGCTGATCAATTTGATTAAGTACACTGAGAGTTTTATCTTGCATAAACTCGTACAGACGCTCACACGATGTTTATTATTTGTTGCGTTTGCACGCCTGGTATAATTTTCGATGGCATCCTTACATTTTGTAAAAGGTTTACTTATTTAGCTCTAGAAGCGGTGGGACCCTTCTGCCTTAGGGGCAAAAAGTACACGATACTTGCAAAAGCCTCCACCTTTTACTTCACTGTAAGCTAACCATGGAAAACGGGAAAGCCACGAATACTGAAAACTTCTATTACTTTTGGGACATTTCGGAAATCTGTAGTCGGTGCTGCTAAGTTTCCAAATGCCGTCTTCTATGAGTTGTGTTTTAGTTGCATCATCAACTAAAACATGATTCGTGTACAAACCAATGTCTGCGGTTTTTATGTTAGAATGAGGAATATTGTTTTTTGTTAAAGGAGATGAAGAGGAAAAACTTACTTTTGAAATATTAAGCGATTCTGTCACCAGTACATATTTTATCCCTGCTCCTCCAGTGGTTCTCAGGGAAGAAAACTTGATTTTATCACTGGTTCTGTATCAAGCGTAACTTCTGCAGTTGATATATGTTCTGCCATAGGTGTTTCACTTTGAATTCCTATCATTCAATTCAGAATTTGAATTATTGAAAAATGTTCTTAGACCTTTCTGCCATGGGACGTTTTGTTATAGTTTGACAGAAGTCATTGCCAGATGGTTTTCGCTTTTTCTTTTCATCTTCCATTTCCCGATACAGGCTCGTACCGTACGCACTGCCCATTTGCTGAAACTAGCAACACTTCTCTTCTGTCTGAGAGCCCGTGAGAGAAGGTTGTCTTCCACTGATTTTTCGAGACCCACATTTCTGACGTGAGGGGAGGGGAGGATGAGAAGTTAGCTGGGGAGTTGGTGGAAGCAAGGAATTCCTTCAAGAACACTTGTTTTTTACTAATCACATGTATATGTTTCAACGCGAGGGGAAGATAATGCAAAGTAACGTTTGCGTCGACCAGCGAGCTTGACCCGATGGGACGAATTGTCCCCAGTAAGGGGGTGAGTTAGCTGGAAAATCTATGATCGCAGGCACAACAAAAGGGCCGCCAGGTGGGAGAAAGAGCAAGTCAACACCTCAGTGTAATTTCGGTTTCCCTTTTTTTGTGTGTGGAAAAACTGGCGGAATGGGAATAACGATGGAAGGAGTACTCGTAAGGGTAGTTTCTTCCTGGGACGCTTCAATAAGCATCTGGAGGGGGCTCCAGCCCCCTGACCCTATCCCTCCGTGGCTGCGCCACTGGAGCTGTTTAATACATTCTTAATCTGATATGATCTTTCTTGCATTGTGGCATTACTATATCATTATTTTTCAACTTGTACCAGTGCAATTAGCACATGTTTGTTGCAGCTGGGTAAGTACGTTGTAATAAAAATTTATCACATCCTGAGTGCTCAAAATTACAGTAACTACTGCAGCATGAAAAATATCTAGCATGTAATAAAGATATGGGCAATAATATTGTAGTATAACAAGGTAATATTAGAAGAACGACGGAGAGCGATTTTTGATTTAAACCGAGAAGAATTACGACAGACGCCATATTTGCAATGAGGCTACATATGAAAAAAGTAGGGAAACAAAAGACCTTGGGTTTTGATATTTATTGATTTGAGAAAGCTACATGTCAGACCGAGATAGCCGGAAGTAAAATTACCTAACGAAGAAAATCTTGCCAAAGAAATATGTACAGCTAATATAGAAAATGTACCTAAATCCTGGAGTACACACACAGTCGTGTCACATTATTGTGATCACCTCCTACTTTTAACGTCAACAGCGCGTAGCCAATGAAAGAAGACACGTGTCGTGAGCTGGCTTGGAGGGTATATAAGGTGTGCTGTAGGTATTCTAAAAACATATCGCTCGTTGCTGTCATGGATAAAAGGAGCGATTTATCAGATTTGCAAAACCGGATGGTTATCGGCTGTCGGGCCAAGGGTGGCACTATTTCTGAAACAGCGTAGCTTGTGAACTGTTCGCATGCTGCTGTGGTTACAGTGTATCGTGTTTGGAGAAATGGCACCATCGCGAATAAGCAACGTGAAAACTGCGGAGCACCACGTGCCATTGATGTGAGAAGCGAACGTCGGCTGCGAAGGTGCGTGAGGGCCGATTTACATGCTACAGTGAAGCAACTCACTGGCCGAATGAACGAGGGGCAACCGGAAGTGTGTCTAAAACGACAGTTCAGCAAACCCTGCTGTGCATGGGTCTCTATGCAGACGGATGGTCACTGCACCTATGCCAACGAAGGTGCATCGACAGAAAAGGCTTACATTTGCACTGCAGTACCGGAATTGAACCTCCGCTAATTGGCAAAGGATTGCTTTCTCCGATGAGTCATGTCTTCTGCTTCATCGAACGGATAGACGATGGCGTATAAGGCGGGAAACATTGGAGAACAAACAATCTTCAACCATTGCTGGAAGAACACAAGCTGGTGGGGGTAGCGTTATGGTCTGGGGAATATTTTCGTGGCATTCTCTGGGTCCACTCATACATGTGGAAAGCACTATGGACAGAATTCGTTATGAATCCATCCTTCCAGACTACGTACCCCCATACATTTTGATTATCTTCCCTGGGGTGGATGGAATTTTCCAGAACGACAATGCGACGTGTCACACAGTTAGAAATGTCAGAGTGGTTGGAAGAGCACGATGAAGACTTCAAAATACTTTCCTGGCCCCTTAATTCTCCAGACTCAAACCCAATTGAACATCTGTGGGACCACCTCGATTGTGTTGTTCGCTTTATGGATCCTCCACCATGTACCTCCGTCAGCTGTCAGATGCATAGCAGTCAGCATGGCTCCATATTCCGGCATCTTACTGAGTCACTCCTAGTCCGTCTAGTTGCTGTCCGCGCTGCACACGGCAATTACTCTGGATATTAGCTGGTGGTCACAATAATGTGACTCGACCATATAAAAGATTAAAGTGATAACCCGTTTTATCCGCGTAAGAAATCAAAATTACAGTTTGCCAAGCTGTCACTCATCATTGGATTGCTCTTTCAAAACTAATAGCGATATTTTACGCTATTAGCCATGTTTATTTTACAAAACTGTTTTATGTTATTAGCTATGAAAAAGCCATCCGTTGATGAGCGAAAGCTTGGCAAATTGTAATTTTGATTCATTACGCCGACAAAACGGATTATCATTTCAGTCTTACAACTTCAGATTTTCGTCAATCGAAGCATTTTTGCTTTCTCGTAGCGTAAGTAAGTAAATAACCAGTATCTCAGATATGGAAGTTGGGAAGAAATGTTCTTCACAAATACACGAGACAACTCCAGGATTATTAACACAGCACATAGAATGCCTAAATTACCTAGATTTGTGTCAGAAATTCTACAAAGTAAAGAGAGCAATGTTGCGTGAAATTTGAAATGAATCAAGCAATAGGGAAAATCTAGTTTCATTCGTCCATTTGGGAAAATCAGGATTTCGTTAAAAAATGGAGCTGGATCTATATCCACATGCATCTAAATAATTTCCAAGCACCATAATTCCTTATTTTGAAAAGCTGTAACTGGATGACATGCATCACATCTGCAATTTTGCTGCTAGTTTTGATTTGAGATAACGTACCAACTTCTTCCGTTTCAACCATCCATCCGCACAGTTCGCCCCTCGGCCCTTTTATACTGTCAAAAGGATGTAGTACTGAACAATACAGCCAACACTGTATTATATTCTGGTCTAGAATGTACTGAGCATGCAAACATTTATTCTGGTCTAGAATGTACTGAGCATGCAAATATTCTGGTCTAGAATGCCCAGCATGCAAACATTTACGTAAAGCATTTATTAAAATTCACAATCTCCTAAATAATGCTAGTAAAGGACTACCAGGGTGAGTCAGACGTTTGTCCCATTTTGAGCTACACATAAATTTGGACCTACATTACCGTGCGAAACGCCCGCCAGCGTCAACCGGGTACCACAATAACCTGGAACACACAGGCTGATGACGTGCATTCGGCACTGAACCACGTTGCTTATGAGGTAAACAGAGAATGGAGGTAGATAAAGGTAATTTAGTTGATCCTACGCCATTATTGGAAAAACAGGTTGCACACGACAGAAGCAGCGAGAGAAATTTCTGCAGTTGAAGACGAGGAAACAGTGGGCAGCAGCACTGCACAAAATGGTTCCGGCGTTCCAACGTTGTTGACACCAGTCTCGAAGACAAGCCGAGGCCACGAAGACCAGTGACCCCAAGCACTGATACCCTTGTCAAAGCTGTGAGAACGAACCACGTTATCAGTACCAATGGCCACAAACACTGACAACCTGGTCGAAGCTGTGACATCTAATCACGTTGTAAGTACAGGGCAGATGTCAGGTGAGGCGGAGTTTCCCCAATCCACCATCGTTCGTCACCTACTCCAACTTGGTTTCTCTCCTAGGCTCCTTGGTTTATCCTCCAGTACTCATTAAATAGTTTTCCATGAATGGGCACCCCAGAAGTTGGTACAACATGTCTCTGTCTGAGATTGATTGCTGTCAAATTCACAGACCGATACCTTTTGGCGGAGTGTTCGTCACAAGTGATGAAAAGTGGATATTTGTTTTCCTACAACTGGGGACTAGAGGCTGAGACCAGGTGAAGAAGAACAAAGCGTAGTGCAAATAGCACAGCTCATGAGGAAAGCCATGTTGTGCATTTGGTGGAAGTGTGACGTTCCTCTTCACTGGGAACTTGTGCCAGATGGTTAGGCTAAGGACGAGAACCACTATGCCGAAAAACTACAGCTTGCACACAGTGCTCTGCACTAATGCTACCCAGTGCTCATCAATAGGAAGTGGGCGTTGTAGCATGTGGATAATGCCCCATGCTACACCTAGAGAGTGGGAAGCCGAAAACTGCAGAATTGGAAAAGGTAGAGATCCTGCTACATTCTTCACACAATCCGGACCTTGCCCCATCCGACTACCACCTGGTTTACTCTATGGGCCATTTGCTACATTGACGACACTTTGCTTCAGTGGTGGATGTGGCATTAGAGTTTCTGTCCTTGAAACCTTCAGAGTGGTACCGCTGTGTAATCTCAGCTCTGGTGGAACGTAGGCAAAGGACAATAGAAAACAACGGCATGTACTTTGCGGAATGTGGTGAACGTGTTTGGCTTTTTCGCATAATTAAGCTTTTTACATGCAAATGGGACGAACTTTTGATTCACCTAGGTATAAAAGGAAATTTGCGTAATTTGCATCTTGTATGTGAAGTAACCTGACGATCTAAGCAAATAAAAAAAGTATTTCCCAATCTTTCAGCTGAAGCAACTACATTACAGAAACCACCTAACTTTGGAATACCTTCGAAATTTTCGCTTTCTAGTATCAAACAAAATGTGCAGGGGTGAGAATAAAAGAGTTGTTTCCATTTCAGTACGTGATAGTGAAAAACTAAAATTAATTTTGAGAAGAAATAAAACATAGAATACGTATTGAAAAGAGACCACGCAACTGTGTGCATAATTTTTTGATATTTTTGCGATGACTTTAGAAATTTAATTATTGAAAATTCGGCCGAGATAAAAATTCTTCAATGCCACTGATGAAAATTCGGTCCCAAAGAAATTCTTCAATGCCACTGGCTCCCGCTGGAGTCTGTTAGTCTTCTAGTGTATGACCGTTTTACTTTAAATGAAAGATTACGCGGAAAATGATGTGCACTGTACCTTTAAATTCAAAAGGAAAACGTAGCATTAAATTAAAACTTCTGAAACATATTGCCGTGAAGTTCATGGATCAGTGTAATGCCTTCACAATCTGCAGAAAAGATACTTGAATCTTCAGCTCTAGATCAAAACACCGAAAACCACTATTGTGGGACTAATACTGGCAGAACTTGTCATTTTTCTGATCCACGAGTTCCTCTTATCTCTCTTGGTTACACCAAGAGAGATAAAAAGATTAAGGCCCACGTCTCTGCACCATACGTAAGCACTGGAAGGATGCATTGATCAAACACTTTTCTTTCAAGAGATATACACTGCTAGCCACCCAAAATGCAACACCAAGAAGGAATCATCCGATTGCCTGGAATTCGCAGCATGCGTTGCACGCGAGAGGACATGCAAACGATTAGCATTGCAGGGCATATGCAAATCATGTGCGCCCGGCACGCCACCGAGAAGCAGTATAAGAAGGCTGCACAGAAGGCGGGTTGTAAGTAGTGGAAATGTGTTGTGCTGCCGGACCTGTGGCGTGGGAAGCTTCCTGATGCCTCGTCGCAGAATACGGCAGTCATTCCAGCACGTTTTCGGAGTTCAACAGAGAACGAATAGTGGCTTATCGCGACAGCAGTTTATCGTACAGAGACCTCGCCGCCAGTGTGGGACGGCATCAAGCCACATTGAGGCGAGTATGGATTCGGTGGGTGCAGGAGCGACGGACGGACCGACGTGAGCGATTGTCGCAGCCACGGCACACCACCAAACGAAAGGACCGGCATGTTCTGCGGCGAGCATTGACGGCTCGCACCGCCACATCACGAACGTTAGCGCAGGAATTAGGGTGTGTTGCACAACAACCTGTGTCAGCACGTACCGTTCGACGTCGTCTGCAGGAGCGGGGACTTGTCGCACGGCGCCCATTTCTCCAATTACCATTGACGTTACCCCACCGGCGAGTGCGGTGGCAGTGGGCCGTTAAACGCAGCACCTGAACTACGGAATGGCACGATATTGTCTTCTCCGACGAATCCCGCTTCTGCCTGCAACACCACGATTGTCGGATCCGCGTGTGGCGGCACCGCGGCGAAAGACTGTATGACGCCTGCATTATGCATCGACATACAGGTCCGTCACCTGGCGTTATAGTTTGGGACTCAATTGGATATGACACCCTCACCCCTCTGGTACGCATCGCCGTTACACTTAACAGCCACCGCTAGATCTCCGAAGTTTTGATGCCTGTAGTCCTCCCTTATCTGCAGGACCTGCCAGCGGCCACGTTTCAACAGGACAATGCGCGCCCACACGTAGCGCGCATCGTGCAACAGTTCTTCGCGGCCCACCAGGTGTCACTGCTGCCGTGGCCCGCCTGTTCTCCCGATATGTTACCAATCGAACACGTCTGGTCGCTGATCGGCAACCGAGCGCAAGCACCACCCTTGGCTATGCCTGATGAACTGTGGCAACGTGTGGAAGCAGCCTGGACCGACATACCCCAAGCCCACATCCAAACCCTCTTTCGTTTAATGCCGCGGCGTGTAGCGGCCGTTATTGCCAGCCATGGGGGCCACAAGAACTATTGATGTCTGCGTGTTCCGCAAGTCGCACGGGCCTGTAAGCTCAATCGTTTCATCTTTGTATCTGTTGTTATGTGTCCAGTAAATCTGGCTTTGCTATATAGTGTCCTTCTTGGTGTTGCATTTTGGGTGGCCAGCAGTGTTTATTGGTATATACACTTTGGGAAAAAAATCCCAACACCAAGAAGGGGTTGTGTTAGATAAACGACAGTTGGTAGGCGGTGAGAGTACATCTGTAAGATGACGTCTATGCAAATTTCGCGCTCGGCGCATACGTGTGGCGCTAGTAGCGCCCCTCGGAACATGCAAAGCAGGTTTGCTGTAAATACGCGCTGTAACGTTCGTGAGCGTTAGTTATCGTTGAGATTCGACGTAGGATGTTTATGTTTGTCAAGAATGCCTTTAAGAAGACGAAGAAGCCATTATAAACAGCTCACGGAGTGTGAACGAGGTCGTGTGATAGGGCTACGAGAAGGTGGATTTTCTTTCTGCAATATTGCAGAACGACTTGGCAGGAATGTAGCCACTGTGCATGATTGTTGGCAGCGGTGGTCAAGGGAAGGTACTGCCTCTAGAAGACCGGGTTCCGGCCGGCCACGTGGCACTACTGAGAGGGAAGACCGCCGTGTACGGCGTATGGCCGTGGCGCATCGTACCGTGTCTGCGGCAGCAATTCCAGCTGCATTTGCCACCACAGTGACAGAACAAACTGTTACAAATCGGTTACTTGAAGCACAGCTCCGAGCCAGACGCCCTGTAGCGTGCATTCCACTTACTCCAAACCACTGCCGTTTACGACGTTAGTGGTGTCAAGTTGAGCTGATTGGAGGAAGGAGTGGAGATCTGTTGAGTTTTCTGATGAAAGCCGGTTCTGCCTGGGTGCCAGAGATGGCCGTGTGTTGGTAAGGAGGCCAGGTGAGCGCCTGCAACCAACCTGTCTGCGGCCGAGACACACTGGACCTACACCTGGAGTTATGGTCTGGGGAGCAATTTCCTATGACAGTAGGAGCCCTCTCGTGGTTATCCCACGCACCCTGACGGCACAGTTGTACGTCGGTCTGGCGATTCAACCTGTTGTGCTGCCATTCCTGAACAGCATTCCAGGGGGTGTTTTCCAACAGGATAACGCTCGCCCGCATACCGCTGTTGCAACCCAACGTGCTCTACAGAGTGTCGACATGTTGCCGTGGCCTGCTAGATCACCAGATCTTTCACCAATCGAGCACGTATGGGACATCATTGAACGACAACTTCAGCGTCACCCCCAACTAGCATTAACCGTCCCTGTATTGACCGACCAATTGCAACAGGCATGGAACTCCATCCTACAAACTGACATCCAGCACCTGTAGGACACAATGCATGAACGTTTGCGTGCTTGCATTCAATATTACGACGGTTACACCGGTTATTAATGTACCAGCATTTCACATTTAAAATGGCTCTTCTCGCGCTTACGCTAAGCTGTGATCTTGAAGCCTTAATCGATTAAATATGTTACCTATACAAATGTATTGCCGCCATTTCATTCCTCTACAACTATTTAATCGTGGTGTTGGGATTTTTTTTTCCGTCAGTGTATATGAAACCAGTGGATTTTTGAAAGTGTTCGTAGAAAAACGAAAGGGCTGGAAAATGTTTTTGGCTAAACTAAAACGGTATATGTGAAGTAATTTGATAAAGCAATACATGTTTTTCTCCATAAATTGGTTTACCAATGAAAAAAATAGTTATTTCTCTAAAGAATGTTCATTCTTTAATGTAAGTATGGAAAATTCCCAATTTATTGGAGAATATATTTTTCCATTTACGTACAATATGACATTGCCATCTTGACGAAGAATGAATTTGGAGTTTTCGCCTGTCTGTTTTTATTGTCTTAGAATAGATCTCAATTAAATTTTGTGAATTTTTATCATATTTTGTTCCTTACTAACTGGTCAGTTAGTAATGAGTAAAACTTATGGAAAGACTTGATAATTACTCAGCTGCATCGTACAGTTAGAATATATGTGACTCACCGGTGGCGCAGTGGTCTAAGCGATGGCCTCTGATCATTTGTCCGAAAGGGGTTCGGGTTCGAATCCCAGTTAAGCATGGATGTTGTTTGTCTTAGGGCACTGGCTCTCTCCCTTCCCTGGAACCAGTGACCGTAAATTAGGGACTGGCGACTGCTTATAGCCCATTGAGTTGCTCACGGTGGTCGTTAAACCTCCAATAAAAATATATATATATATATACACGTGTATGTATGGCAATGCTTCTCAATTTCAGGTTTCATGAGAATAGTCAGTTTCTTGTCGTGTCACCTTATATTGTGAAAACTGGTTTTAAAATCCATTTTTGTTTACAGTAAATAAATAAATCAGATTATCAACAATCTTCATCTTATTCTTATTTCAGTTTGTAATCTGTATTAGAAATCAAATCATCAGGCTTCCCTTTGAATTAGCTCTTAATCACCGATGGATATCGCGCTTAGCGAATCATTTATCAAAGATTAAAATGTGTGAGTGACTACAAATATTATTTTATTGAATCATCCGACAGACGATACAGAAGTAGATTGTGGCGACACCTCTTGAGCGAAATGAAGAATCAAAAAGAATATACGTGGCTTTCAATTATATGCTTTCGCCATATATATCTTCATCGCTTAAAAATGAAATTATTACATTCTTCATATTGCGTCATGCATTCCCCGTAATGAGGCAGATTTAAGAAAAAATCTGCAATAGGGTAGACACTTTAACGATATATTTCAAGGTCTAGTGAAAGCATATATTTGAGTGCCACGTGAAGTGATATTCTGGAAATTAAGAAATAAAGCAGGGTCTAAAAGATTGATAAGAATTGGGCAAGCATGTAAGCAGAAAAGCAGTGGCTAAAACTACGAGAGCGGATCAAAAAGTTAGTTACTCTGATTCATAATTTTTGTGCTATAGTAAACTGAGTAAAAATCCTTGCCGTGTTTTTGCAAGATAATGAAAAAAAGAAATTTGTTTTTTTTATTGGAGGTTTAACAATCACCGTGGACAACTCAATGGGCTATAAGCAGTCTCCCGTCCCTAATTTAGGGTCACTGGTTACAGGGAAGGGAGAGAGCCAGTGCCGTAAGACAAACACAACATCCATACCTCACCGAGATCCGAATGATCAGAGGCGATCGCTTAGACCACTGCCTTCAAAATAAACCTTTATTAGTCTAAAAGCAAGGTACATGTGATACGCTGCAGTCACATGAGACTGTATTAAAAGAGACGAGGCCAAGAAGTCTCAACACAAAAGAAAGGAGGAAGGAAAACCGGTAACATCAGAACAAAATTAAAATATATACAGATAAGAAAGGAACACAGAAAACAAAAAAGGAAAAACACACACATTACAAAACCCAAACCCCAGAGTGAGGGAAGAAAAACACATTCCAAAAACTAGTACATAGCAGCGCGTAACACAAAGGTGACAGGTAAAAAACACAACAATACAACACAACACAAATTCACTGACATTGCAAGACAGTGACAGGAGAAACAAAACTGTACTTCTGAAAACATGCAGCAACGGCCAAAACATTAGTACAAGAAGAACATAAAAAACAAAAAAAACCGTGCACATAAAGAGGGGTGTTAACCAACCACTATAACTAAAAACGAAATACGAAGTGACGCATGTAAGTCAGAAGGAACACTGTACAGAAGAATACATGATACTAAGGGGAAAAACCGCTGCGTCACACAAAATAAATGTAGCCAAACAGGCACACGAGGTTCACAAAAAAATCGCGCTCAACTCAAATTTCATACTCAAAACAAGAAGACGCGCGTTGACAAACCCCAGAAGCCGACGTGGCGCTATAGAGAGAATCACGCGGAAACAAGATCGCATAGCATCATAACACATTGAAAACAACACAAAGTACGTCCAGTCGTGCACGGCAACAGAAGGCTGTGCCGAGAAAAAATACAATATTACAGGAAAAACCCGGACAGGAGAAGCACGAAGCAAGACGTAGAACTCTAGCTTGAGTGCAAAGAAACACAAAAACGAAAACACAAAAAGTGCACTTAAAACATAATCAAAGACAAAACTGCCTCAACTGACTACTTCACTACACATGTAGTCACATACAGTCAAGAAAAAAAAACACACAAGAGGCACAGTAAAAAAAAAAGTACAAGGCAAATAGAGCGTTGGCCAACTCCTTGGGTCAACGTAACCCAATAGACAAACAAGTGAACATGAAACACAAGGCATGAGAAAAAAAAGGCTCCCTAAACTGCGGAGCCAACTGAAACACGAAAGTAGAACATACACAAACAAGTAAAAAACAATATTATCACATTAGCAGTATAGGTAAAATACAATCACAGTATTAAAAAAACTCACACAGGAGCAGAGCGAGTATGACAGCCGCCATCCGAACAACTGAACACAACACGTGCAAAAAAAGCAAGAGCAATTACAAAAACACTGTAATACCACATTAAGGAAACACAGTACAAAAAAGATCAGGAACAACAACAAACAAACAAGCACGAAAGAAACACAACACACCAAACAATTTTTACAAAACTAGACAACACAGACTAGCCCAACGGAAAGCAACAACACCCAACAAGCATCACACTAATACCAAACAATTGGTGGCCAACCAGTACAACAAAACACCACAACAAGAAATGCGTCGACCAACAACTGTGGCAGACGAAAACATAGAATGCAAGCACACAATATTACATAGAAAAACAGCTCAACAAAAATACCGACACAAAATACAATAACCGATTGCACAGCAGCACCAAGAACCAGAAAAAAATACACACAGAACACAGGAACACAAATGCCCACGGACTCCGGACAGAAAAAAAAAGTCAAAGCAACTAGCTGTAAAACATCCAATCACAGCGCAAAACGACAAGAAAATTCAGACAAAGAGGCCGAGGCCGCTAGTAAGAGGAAAGTATAGAAAAGCACTATCCAAGAAAGAATATACCGACCAGTAGAATGAGCTAACAAAGCACAGAGGAAAAAACAACAAAAAGACCGGAATCTCTAGGAAGTAAAACAGTACAACATTACCAAAGGGCCATCATAAAAAACAAGAAAAGGAAAACGGTAAAAAAAAAAGGAAAAACAACAGGATTAGAAGAAAAGAATGAAGACAAGCCAAAAGAAAAAACCTGCAGCTCAATCAAAAACAGAACAAGACAACAACCCGGAAAAGCAAAAACAAAGTGAAGAAACCAGTACACCAAAACAAAAACAAGAAAAAACAACTGATCAAACGAATTGAATCAACCCATGCTCAACCCGAAACCAGGGGAGGTGGGGGGACCAGATCGAGAAGAAAGCAGGAACAGCCTGCCGGGCCAGAGCTACCTCGTACTCAAGTTGGATGACGGACTTGATCGAGGAACGAAACCTACGGCACAGAAAAACTCTCGCAGGATGATATCGACGAAGAGCAGGCCGATCAACACTGGTATGAGAGTATAAATAAATAATCAGTTTGGCCTGCAAAATTAAAAACGCGCAAATTGGATTGTGAACAGCAGCGGAAGGATGATGACGGCGAAGAAAATAGTAATTTGAAACAGAGTGAAAGGAAGGACAGACCTTGGAGAGAAGAGCAAACATCAATGAAAAAAGAGGCTGTAAAACTAAGCAGGAGTCATATGCGTGATGAACATCACCGAGCGTTGAACAGAAACACAAGGGAGAAGACAGGCGACCAAAACGATGAAGAGTTCGTGGTGTGAGCAAGCGGCGATGAAGATGTAGCCAATGAATATCAGTTGCTTTTGGGGAAGCCAGAGAAATGTGTGAATCGACCCATGTCTGAGAGGTTTCATCAGGAGGCACAAAAGGAATAGCGAGGGGTGCTCGAAAATAAGTAAGAAAGTGGCGGTACAAGAGTTTTGCAGTAACTTGATGCACCAGAAAGGGAACATCATTCAAATAAACCAGAAAAGGAAGGCAAGGGGACGCCGAAGAAGAAACAATTAACCCAAAAGAATTCACGAGGGACGGGTAAAGGCGTTGAAGCTGAGAATGAAGCAACCGGAGTTGGGCGCGATGTAAGGGAGTGTCAGCAAGAGGGGGATCGATTTGGGAAAGAGACTTCCAGCGGAGAGAAGCATTTACAAGTTGGGATACCTGTACCACGCCACTGGCGAACCAGGTGGAGAAGCACAAGTACGGTGAAGAGGGAGAACGGAGTGCAGAAGAGTAAAAGAGAGGTTCCGCAAGCAGATCATTAGTTGAGGTAGGTGGGAGACGGACGGGACATAAGGAATGCCAGAGGGAAAAAACGGTGCGATAAGTATCGGGAAAGTGATCTGGAATGAGGGGGAACAGATCCATACGGAGGAAAGTAGCGAGAGTGAGAAACGGACTGCGAGGGAAAAGTAAAGTATCAACAATAGTAAGCGATGAAATCTGAGGATGAGAAAAAGAACGGAGAAAGGTCTGAAGGTGAATAGCATTAGATTTTTGAAAAAGATCTGGGAGGGCAAGACCTCCAAAGGACAGAGGAAGGACGAGAGTAGAACGATGAACCCAGTGAACTTTATTCCAGATGAAATCAGTAATCAAACGTTGAGCGGATTGGAGAAAAATGGGCGAGGGAAAATAAGCGAACCACGAATGTGTCAGAATGGGAAGAAGAAAGGAAGAAACCAGATGTGCTCTGCTAAAAAAGGCAGAAAGGACAACACCGAAAGAACGTTCAGTGCGAAGAAAGAGAGTGAGGTCATCAGCATATGCAGACAACACTATGCGGTGGTGACGAGTAGGAGCAATACTGCGAGGAATCACAGAAAACAAACGAGAACGCAGACAAATTAAGAGAGGTTCAAATGCAAGCGTAAAAAGTTGACCCGAAAGGGGACAACCCTGCCGGATCCCGTTGTCAAAGGGGATGGTAGCTGTCATGAATGTGGAAGTGCGAATACGGAAAGAAGAGTGAGAGTAAAGATTAATAAGAGCTTGACAAAAAATAGTAGGAAAGCCAAAATGACGAAGAACAGCAAAGAGATATGAGTGATTAATGGAGTCAAAAGCTTGTTTCTGATCAATATTAAAAATTGCGAGAGGTTCGGAAAGTTGGGAAGCAAGAAAATATAAGTTGCGAATGGTGGAAATGTTGGTAGTAATCGAACGGGAGGGAATAGTGTAGTTTGATCGGGGTGGATTAAATGCTGCAAGACTGGATTGAGGCGAAAAGCGAGAATTTTAGCAAAGGTTTTGTAGTCAGTATTAAGAATAGAGATAGGACGCCAGTAAGAAAAAAGACCAAGGTTTCTGGTTTTGGGGATGAGACGGAGAATAGCAAAAGTGAAATCAGAAGACTGAAAATTAGAAGAAGTAAAAACGGCATTAAAACAAGCCACCAGAAGCGGGAGGAGAGAAGAAAGAAACTTCTTATAAAATGAGAGCGGAAGACCGTCCGCGCCAGGGGAAGAACGGTCATTCAGACTGGAAATTGCAGAGCGGACTTCAGAAGGAGAGATAGGAGAAACAAGAGAATAAAAAAAAAACAATGTGGAACCTGAGGGAGGACATGAAGAAGAGGGGAGGTATCTGCAGGAGAAAGGAGTCTGTGTTGAAAACGATCCGAATAATGGGAAAAAGTAAGTTCACAGATACGATAAGGGTCGGTAACTGTAGATCCGTCAGGTAGTGAAAGAAAGGAAATCGTGTTGCTTTTAACATGATACTCCTCAAGGGACTTCAAACTAGAAAAGTGGTCGTCGTGAAACCGCAAGTGAGTGAATTTCAGACGAGTAATGGCTGTTGAAGCAAAAGTAAACAGAATACGACGAAGTTGAGCTTGAAACACGGGAAAAGAAGGATCAGAAGGAGAAATAGTCTGCAATTTACGACGGAGAACATCAATATCTTGAAAGCAAGAAGTACGGGAAGAGAAAGAAAACTGACGAGCGAAAGAAATAATCGAAATTTTCGTGGAAAGCCACAGAGCCACTGGGTCGTCAGACGAAGAAAGTTGTTGCACAGAAGACGAGATCATAGAGCGAATTTCAGCACAGAAAACAGGATCAGTTAAAAGTGAATCGTCGAGCGACCAGACTGGGGAAGGGGGAACAGAGGAAGAATGCAAAAAAAGTTTTAAAAGAACGGGGCGATGATCTGACGAAACGGAAGGATGATGAGTAATTTCAACTAGAGAGGAATGGAGAAAACTGGAAACATAGAATCTATCTAGGCGTGCTGCAACGCAGCGTGAAGCAGCCGGGGGAACCAGGAAAATCCCTTGGACCGGGGATGGAGGGAACGGAATGCATCAATCAAATCAAAATTAACAACGAGTTGAGTGAGATTTGAAACAAGGTCGGAACGGCTTTCGGTTGAACCATCTCGGTCAAAACCGGGTTACAAAGTGCAATTGAAATCGCCTGCAACAATGACTGTATCATTTGGATGGAGGGTCGAAAGGATAGAAGAAAGATGTTGGAGGAGAGTTTCTGCATCCGTAGCAGATTGCGGAATATGGATATTGAAAACATGAATACGTTTAGAACAAAAACAAAAAGAAATATGTTGAAAAGAACCCAGCAGACTCTGTGACTCAACAAGATCAGAAAGGGAAGAATGAAAACGCACATGAAACGCTATAGCGGTACCAGACCTGAGATGGGTCCGGTAATTATGATAAAAAATGTACGGCCAGCGTCTCCAGCGGGAACACCCGGCATCCAGGGAACAGTTCGTCTCCTGGAGAAGGAGGATATTAGCCCCCAGGTAACGAACGTCCCCGTAAACCAAAGCATTCGCCGCAGAAGACGCAAGCCCTCTACAATTAAAGCTAAGTAGTGTTAACAAGGACATCACTGGTAGGTTGCATCCAGCCTTCCAGTTCAGCCCTCAAAATCTTGAGTAAATATCCCAGACGGCGAGCATATTGCTCAGTCCCGCCAGGCAAAGTAACATTAGTTATAAATGCATGGAACTGGTTTAGCTGTGCAATCATTTCAGGCAGCAAGTGAAGCTTACTCTTAATGCAAGGTAGTGTGATCAACTTCGCCTTACGTGGGCGAGTGGTCAATGCATACAGATCAGATAAGTTAAGAGGGTGCAAAGGCACCGCAAGTTCTTCAAACATAGTAGAAATGTCAAGAAGTGTAGGAGAAGGAGAATCATCGTCAGAGTCAACCATTGCAGTGTCATCAGGATCAGGGGCAACCGTGTCCATAACATCATCATCCTGGAGACATGCGAATCGGTTCGAAACTAGTAATTCAGAATTAGGCTTATGATGGCTAGGTGAAACCGAGGCAGAATGGGCTGGTTTCTTGGACCGAAGACGTTGAGACGAACGGGAAGAGCGAGTAGAAACACCAGGTGAGCTGGGGCGTTTACGTTGTGATGTAGGTGCAGACACTTCCAGCGATGGGAAATCCTCATTGGAGGGCTCCAAACCATCCAGTACGACGACAGGAACCGGGAGGGAAGGAACGACTGGAGAAACAGCAGGCAAAATTGATGAAGGTAGAATGTAAGCAGGTGCCTCAGCGGCCTGCACAACATCCGCAGGGGCAGCGGCCACCGGAACTGTAGTAGCTAATGAAGAATCAGATCTAGCACCAGGAGTAGCATGAGGACAAGCAGAAGCGAGATGACCTTCCCCCTTACAGCGGAAGCACTGAACCCCTGCAAAAAGATTAAAAATGTACGTCCGGGTATCAGTGACTAATTCCAGAGTTGCAGGGCGTTCCGCAATTGACTGAGAAGTTGGAAAAATAACCCGGTACTGGCGGCGCCCACCCTGCACATGTTTCAGGGGGAATCACGGGCTGTAGCTGGAAGAATCTTGGTCACTCCCACAACACGACCCATCGTGTTGAGGGCATCAATCAACAGAGAATCAGGAACAGCCGTTGGTACAGGAGAGAGGGTCACCGTAACTGGTCTTTGGTTAGCAGCGACAGGTTGTAGATGAAAGGACCCAATATCAACCCCATGAACTATAATTAAATCTACTGCTTGCTGGTGGGTGAAGTGAACAACCACCCCTCCACCCAAGCGAATAATGGACACAATGCTTTCGGCTGGAACAACCTTCGACACAGCATGCAGATACTGGGGGAGGGGGTGTCACGCAAAGCAGGAATGAAAACACTTAATAATAAGGCAGACGACAACTGCTTACCTTGCGGCGAGTCACTTGGAAGAATAATTTTCAACGCCGAAGCTACACGTTTGAAATGTGGTGCAGAATCACTACAAATATATGAGGTACTTCCCACAGCTTGTGCGAACGACGTTGAAGTAGAATTAGCAGAACCAGGAATATTAGACGCAGCCGGCACACGGGTGGCCAGAAGCACAGTCTTTGGAAAACTAGCAGCACTAGTCGACGCAACATTCCCCGAAGAAGACACAGTACTAAGAAGCGAAGACATATCAGCAATCGACGAAGCAGCTGTAGACGACAGTGACTTATTCACAGTGGTAGTGGACATTCTCGACCACTGGCCCACCAAAACTCATGCGTCGTAACTGACGACACACGAAAATTAAAAAAAAAACAAAAAATGAGCACCCACACGGCACTCAGCCTCACTGCTCGTGAAGCGAGGTTACGAAACACAGGAACCAAAACACAAAACGACAAAATACCACAAAAAGAACAAGTAAACAAACGAACGTTGACTTCTACGCAGGAGCCGAAAAAAATGCGACTTGTCTGTTCAACGACCACTGCGCCACCGAGGCGACGATAAGAATGATATAATAAAAATATGATTTCGTAAAATTTAATTCAGAAGGTCACAGTAAATATATATCATACTAAAAACATATAAAATCACATTAGGTCTTTTCGGTTTTACTCAAAGACCATAATCTGATGTTGTAATACGTGTGAATGGATCAGTCAATACAAGAGTATGCTGCAGAACAATTTTTCTGTTAATGACTGGGTGATACTTGCCGTGCACATGCTCAGTCAGTGTAAAGATGATAATAGTTGACATCGATTAAAAAGAAATTCACCAACAAACAAGCAATTAATCTTTTTGGTTATATTCATTACCTTGGAAATAAGCTATTTCAGGATATAGCTAAAATGATTAAAAAAATCTACCAACTAACAAGAAATTAATCGATGTCAACTATCATCATTACACTGAATTAGCATACGCATGGCAAACATCACCCAGCCATTGACAGAAAACTGTTCTACAGCATAGTCTTGCAATGACTGTTTCGTTCAAGCGTTTCACCACATCTGATGGTCTTGAAGCAAGACCAAAAGGGCCTAATGTGATTTTATGTTTTTAGTACGATATATTTTACTGTGACCTTGGGAACAATAGTTTTATTATATCACTTTCAATATCGTGCAAAAACACAGCAAGGATTTTTACTCAGTTAGTTACACTGTTGAATAAAAAGAACAAATAAAGAGATATACTCAGGGTATGTATATTGGTTCAAGGGTACAGCATTTATTCATTTTTCGACATACACTGACACGATGTCAACTATCATCATTACAATGAATTAGCATACGCATGGCAAACATCACCCAGCCATTGACAGAAAACTGTTCTACAGCATAGTCTTGCAATGACTGTTTCGTTCAAGCGTTTCACCACATCTGATGGTCTTGAAGCAAGACCAAAAGGGCCTAATGTGATTTTATGTTTTTAAAACAAGAAATTAATCGATGTCAACTATCATCATTACACTGAATTAGCATACGCATGGCAAACATCACCCAGCCATTGACAGAAAACTGTTCTACAGCATAGTCTTGCAATGACTGTTTCGTTCAAGCGTTTCACCACATCTGATGGTCTTGAAGCAAGACCAAAAGGGCCTAATGTGATTTTATGTTTTTAGTACGATATATTTTACTGTGACCTTGGGAACAATAGTTTTATTATATCACTTTCAATATCGTGCAAAAACACAGCAAGGATTTTTACTCAGTTAGTTACACTGTTGAATAAAAAGAACAAATAAAGAGATATACTCAGGGTATGTATATTGGTTCAAGGGTACAGCATTTATTCATTTTTCGACATACACTGACATAAAAAAAATCCCAACACCACGAAAAAATAGTTGTAGAGGAATGAAATGGCGGCAATACATTTGTATAGGTAACATATTTAATCGATTAAGGTTTCAAGATCACAGCTTATTGTAAGCGCGAGAAGAGCCAATTTAAATGTGAAATGCTGGTACATTAATAACCGGTTTAACCGCCAGAATGTTAAATGCAAGCACGCAAACGTTCATTCATTCTGTCGTACAGGTGCTGGATGTCAGTTTGTGGGATGGAGTTCCATGCCTGTTGCACTTGGTCGGTCAATACAGGGACGGTTAATGCTGGTTGGGGGTGACGCTGGAGAGAGCTCGATTGGTAAAAGATCTGGTGATCTAGCAGGCCACGGCAACATGTCGACACTCTGTTGAGCATGTTGGGTTACAACAGCGGTATGCGGGCGAGCGTTATCCTGTTGGAAAACACCCAGTGGAATGCTGTTCATGAATGGCAGCTCAACAGGTTGAATCACCAGACCGACTTACAACTGTGCCGTCACGGTGCGTGGGATAACCACGAGAGTGCTCCTGCTGTCATAGTAAATTGCTCCCCAGATCATAACTCCAGGTGTAGGTCCAGTGTGTCTCGGCCGCAGACAGGTTGGTTGCAGGCGCTCACCTGGCCTCCTTCTAATCAACACACGGCCATCACTGGCACCCAGGCAGAACCAGATTTCATCAGAAAACACAACAGATCTCCACTCCGTCCTCCAATGAGCTCTAGCTTGACACCACTGACGTCGCAAACGGCAGTGGTTTGGAGTAAGTGGAATGCACGCTACAGGGCGTCTGGCTCGGAGCTGTCCTTCAAGTAACCGATTTGTAACAGTTCGTTGTGTCACTGTGGTGGCAACTGCAGCTGGAATTGGCTGCCGCAGACGCGGTACGATGCGCCACAGCCATACGCCTTACACGGCGGTTTTCCCTCTCAGTAGTGCCACGTGGCCGGCCGGAACCCGGTCTTCTTGAGGCAGTACCTTCCCTTGACCACCGCTGCCAACAATCATGCACAGTGGCTACATTCCTGCCAAATCGTTCTGCAATATTGCGGAACAAATGTCCACCTTCTCGTAGCCCTATTACACGACTTCGTTCAAACTCCGTTAGCTGTTGATAATGGCTTCTTCGTCTTTTTAAAGGCATTCTTGACTAACATAAACACCCTATGTCGAATCTCAACGATAACTAACGCTTACGAACGTTACAGCGCGTATTTACAGCAAACCTGCTTTGCATGTTCCGAGGGGCGCTACAAGCGCCACACGTATGCGCCGAGCGCGAAATTTGCATAGACGTCACCTTACAGATGTACTTTCACCACCTACCAACTGTCGTTTATCTAACACAACCCCTTCTTGGTGTTGGGATTTTTTTCCGACAGTGTAGTTGACTAAGGACTGTAAACATTTATTGGAACGTGCGATTAACTGTTTCATACTTGTACAGAAAGTCACTTCCAGTTTGGTGCATCCATTTAAGGACCTCGCACACAATTTCCGAAATTCCAGCTGCTCGTGAATGATAGAATGCCCAGCCCCATACGAAATGTCTAACGCACAGACGATTTCCTTGATTTTGATATGCTTATTATCCCGTATCATGTCGTAAATGGCTGTAACATATTCTGGAGTGCTGGATGTGGATAGTCTGCCTTCGCGGTGTTCGTCCGTCAAATTTATGCGACACTTTTGAATTGTTGGCATCACTTTATAATGGCCGGGCGAGACATGACATTACCTCATATACAGCACATACACTTGCGGAAAGTGCAAAAAGAACACCAAGAAGGAGACTTCTGATAACAACGAAATTTATACAGTATAATATCGGAATACAGAGGATAACGTGATCAAAACATTATGGCAAAATACAGCTGTATTTGCTGGTAAACTGAAAAGTAACGTTTCCATGTAACATGGTTAGTACGAGGTTGAACCGCCATGAACTGCGTCACACTGTGCGATTCTGGCATGGAGTCTGTCGTACAGATGTTGGATGCACGTTTGGGTATTGAGTTTCAAGCATCCTCAACCTGGACGCGTAAATCGGGGATGGTCGTGGCTGGCCGTGGAGACCGGATAAGTCTTGTCCCATAAAATCCTACACGTGCTCAATGGGGGACAAATCCGGTGAACGTGCAGGACATGGAAGTTGTCTCACACCCTGAAGTGCATGTTGCGTTGCCCGTGCCGTGTGTGGGCGTGCGTTATGTTGCTGGAAAACATCACGATGGACCGTCCTAACAAATGGCACAACAACTGGCTGAATGATGCTGTTGATGTAGGAGGTGCTGTTTAACGTACCCGGTAAAAACACTAGTTGAGTACGGGAGAGATAGCTGATCGCTCCCCACACCAGGAGACCAGGTGTAGGCTCTGTGTGTCTCTGGCGGATGCAAGAAGGGTGGAGACGCTCCCCTGTGCATCTGCGAACACGCATACGGCCATCGAAGGCTCCCAAGCAGAATCTGCTTTCATCGCTGAACACGACATATCACCATTGCGTTCTCCACTGCAGACGCTGGCGACACCACTGCAGCCGATCCTGACGGTGGGCTGGAGTCAGAGGTACACATGCCAGAGGAACACCTAGTCCTGCATCCAGTAGGCGGTTGAGGATTGTTCGCACAGTCACCTCAGGTGCAACGGCAGCTCGGATTTGCGTCGCAGTGAATGTTCTGCTTGACAACGCCGCTATTCTTATGCGTCGATCGGTCCGCTCATCAGTCCGTCTGTGTCTCCCGGTTCCACGTCTTCTCGTGTGGGAATGTTCCTCGGACCATCTACGCCACCATCGTACCACCACCGATACTTCCCGTCCAATTCGCTCCGCAATACGACGATACGACCAGCTGGCCTCGCGGAGTCCGACTAGACGACCTCGCTCAAAGTCCGATAACTGCTGAAATCGTACACGTCTTCCATGTCCAGGCATTGCAGCTTCTTCAGGGTCTTCGCACGTGTCCGTACGCCGACGGGTGATTACATTCACTTCGCCGTACTCCTTAAATACCACCGACAATAATTTGCATATTATGCCGTGCTGTAACGTAAGCGCTCACCGGTTGGTCCCGAAATTATCACACCTACGTAAAGTCGACCCTATTTACATATGTAAATTTCATGATCGTCCGCCAATTCCTTTTTGGTGTTCTTTTTCACTTTCCGCCAGTGTATTTCCGGATGGTTGTCAGTGCAATTCAGGTATTTAGCCCACAAAAATCGAATGGTTTCTTGCACTGCCAATTTGGAGTAAGAATCCAGTTGACGCCCTATTACGAAGTGCGTCCTTCACACGCCTTACGTAGTTACTGAACTAAAACACCTTCCGTTGGCAGCTCTGACGTACTGTCTGCTTCCCTTCCAAGCATGCACGGTCTGACTGCAATCCTACTTCAGATGGCGCTAAGTGTAGCTTACTCCTTGAATAACCTCCGTTCAAGATGTAAGTCAGAAAGTTAAGGATAAAGGTTGGACTTCGCCAGGGGCTATTTAACTGGTTCCTGTAATTTTTATGAATCATATGGTTTTGCTGATGATTTAATAATTTCATCAGAATCAACTGAAGAGACCCGAAACATCTTATTGCCTGAGAAAAGCTGCTCAAAATATCTTTGAAAAGGCTTCTGTAAAGATAATTTGGTGAACACTGAGATTATGGTCAGTTCAGGGGGTGAAAAGAAAAATGATTTGTTAATAATGGTAGAGAGATATGCAACTGAAAGAAATGATCTTAATTTGGAAACTTTGGCTCAACTTCACAAAAGCATGGTAGCTCTGAGAACGCAGGAAGGGATTAAGTGAGATCAGGGTGAAATAAATGGAAAAAGATTTCATGAGTAATCTGTGACTAGAATGCTTGAAGTAAAAATACGGAGGGTAGATGAAAGATCAGCTGCTTTATACTTTTCAGAGATTTGGGCTGAGGGTAAAAAAAGAATAACTGATGAGAATAAAAATGAAGTTGCTTAGTATTTGAAAGATTTATCAAGAAAGAAGCATGGAAGAAAGGTGAAATATAGAGAGCTTGGTATCAGAAAAAATCAGTGAAACGTTAAGAGAGTCGTTTGAGATGATCCGGACATGTCGGAAGAAGGGAGGAAACAAAACCCAATTCGAAGAGCAATGCAAATGGAGGTGCCATGAAATAGGATTGTAAAAATCCAAGAAACAGCTGAAAAAAAAACCGGTGGTGGAAAAGAAGATATCCAATTAGACAAGCAAATAAATGGATTTGCTAAGAAATTGGGGGGGGGGTAAGGAGACCAAGAAACAGATGGTAGTAAACAGTAACAAAGAAAGAGGAAAACAACACCCATATCGAAGAGCAAGTAAAATGGAGGTGTCAGGAAATAAGGACGTAGAAAGACCATGAAAACGTTGATTGAAAACAAAAATGGTAGAGGAGAGGAAGGTAACCCAATTAGCAAGAAAAAATATAGAGGTGCCACAGGAAATAGGTCCTTAGGGATACCAAGAGGAAGCTTGTGGGAAAAAATAGTGTAGGTCATCTAGAAACTGGAAGGAGAAAGAGAGGATGCACGGTACACAAACAATGGAGGATTCTTCGAGTAGCAGACTCTTAAGACTTAAATTGCCATATACATACAGTATAAGAAGTGATTGTTATGCCTAGAAAAAGATGTGGCAACATATCCTTCCAGAGTTTTAGTAACATCCTCCAATTTTCTGTTGAAACGTTTTCATACTAGGTAATATAAAAATATTTTTCATTATCACCGCTTATAGAAGTCGGACTGAATTGGGTATCTGGAACTACCACTGAATTGGACTAAAAAGCAGTCTTTTTCGACTGGATACCTAGAACTCCTTTCACAGAGTCGACCTGGCAGTCTTTTTGAACTGAATACACAGAACGCTTATCACAAAATAGGACTGACATCTTTTTGAACTGGATGCTTAGAACTATGAATATATATTTCGCCCATTTTCTGATTTTATGTCTCTCCACTAGAAAACTAAAGTACAAGTTTATCTCCATTTCACGTGGTATCTACGCTTCTGATAATCAGATCTGAAAAAAATATTTTTTAGATGAATAGCTCTAATAATATCTTACCTTCTAATTTTCCAGATTTTTAAAGCAAAATCGTCCATTAAAGTGTTTTAAAGTTAGAAAAAATTATGATGTAGGCAATTATATCCCACAAAATAAAACGAAGTAGCGTAGAATGATGATGTGAGAAATATACTGTAATAAAAATAAAACGGAAAACAAAGAGTAAAGAAATTGCTGCAGCACAAGACGTAGTTCTCCCACGTGCAAAACAATTATCAAGAAATTCCAATGGAAATCTTATGACGTACTGAATACATTAGCGGAAATTTAAGTACGGGAGCAATAAAATAATTTCCCACATAATGACGAAATATTTGCTACATCAACTACTACTTAGCCATTTTCAGGACAATACTCAAACGCCAAATCAAAATATTTACCAACCTCATTGTAATGAAAAGGATCAGGTAAACATTATAAAAATGAATGGATTAAGCATTTTAACATGGGACACGCGAGGAATTAAAAGACAGCACAGATAATTTACTGCCTACATAAAAAAAAAAAAAAAAAAAGAAATTAGCCCAGCTCTAATAAATGAAACCTGGTTAGCTCCAAGGTTGAAATCCAAAATAGAGAATTAGAATGTTTATCGTACAGTATGAATAGAACAAAACGATGTGGTGTTATTTTAATTGCTATCAAAAGGTGATGGAAAGCTATGTATCCTCATGTTAAGGAAAGAATAGGAGATGGAAGAAAGGAATAGAAGCACACTCAAGCACATTTTAATAAATAAAATTAAACCTCTTAAAATAATAGCTCTGTATAATCATATATACACTAACGTGTCATTAAATTAGAGATACCTGCCTAGTAACGCGTTGCGCCACCTTTAGTCCTAATGACCACGGCCACACGACAAGCCGTGGGCGCCCCAGTGGCGCAGTGGTGGTGAAGCTGTTTTTTCTCGCTCCCGTCTTTGGATCGAGCTTGTGTGTTATTTGCCGTTTTTAAGTTCGTTATTTTTGTTATTTTGTGTACCTGAATGGTTAGTGCATCAGTTTCTCCTGGCGAGTTGCCTTGTAAGTATTTCTTTTACGTTTTGTGACTGTTTTATTTTTGTCTTGACGACACGCTGTCGTTGACCAACGCCTGTGTTTGACTTTTGCTGTTCAGCTCGTCAAGTGTCTTTTTGCAACCTTACCGAGTTGGTAATCGTTGCGTGTGTTGTGCCCTGCTTTCTTTTTGCGATAAGCGTCTTTGTTTTCGCTTAAGTTCATCCCTCCGCGTTGGGTTTGTTTACCTTTCGTGCGAGGCCTAAAGCTTGCAGATGTTCGCCGATGATGATGAAAGGTGCAGGCAAAGCACCGTCATTGACGGTGCTTTGCCTGCACCTTTTGGCTTCAATGGAGAGCTCTCAGAGCGCCGCTGACTTTCCTTCTCTGTCTCCGACTCTTCATGCTACTGTTTCAGGATCTTCCTCGGCTTCTCAGCGCGGCGCTAAACTGAATTACGCTGCTGTAACTTCGGGCTTCTCTTCGACTTCGGCTGCATCACTTGTTCCCCTTGCTATTAGTTCTGGTGTCTCGTGTGTCAGAGTGCAAGATGTTCTTCGCATCACAGTTCTGGACTCTTCAGCAGCAGGTAAGGATTTATTTTCTAGACAGCGACTTGGGCACGTTTTCGAGGCCCTGCCTGACACTCCTTTAAAGCTATATTTGACAGCCCTGAGTCGCATTCTCCCTAACGGTGCTGTGACACATATGGCTTGTAAGCCACGTTCTGTGGTGGTTTACTTTTCGACCATGACTCACGTTGATCTAGTGCACACGACCGGGATTGTCGTTCGCCGCCTAACTTTGTTTGGTATCCCGATTTCTCAGCCTTCGGTGCTCCTGACGCTTTTCCCGGTTGCTCCAGAGCTTTCTGACGTTTTGCTACGCCATGCGCTATCTCAGTGCGGGAGAGTGATCGGTCCGATCCGATCACTTTCCTCGGCTCCGAACGATCCAGAGGATATATCTATCCTCGGTCTCCGTCGCCAAGTGCGGATGGTTTTTGCTAAGGATCATGATGCTGCTTCCTGTCCTTCGGTGCTTGAATATGTAATTGGTAGTCAACGTTTTCGTGTGGAAGTGTTCCAAGATCTCCGTTGCTTGCAATGTAAGGGTACTGGGCACGTCCGTTCCCAGTGCCCTCATCTCTTCCCTCTCCGCAAACCTGCTTCTGCGTCGACTGATGTTTCTGGATCGTCTTCTGTGACCCAAAGTACTCCACCATCATCGGAACCCTCATTTGCTACCGCTTTGCCTGTTTCGTTGGAACCTCCTGCCTCTTCCCTTCCTTTCTTGGAAGTGCTTTCTGCTTCATCTCCTACTGCAGTTCACCCGGAATCGATTGTTGCTGACCCCCTTTCTTCTAGCACCGGATCTTACTCGACGATTATCTCGGCTTCCCCCGCCTCCCTCGTCTCTTCTTACAGCGCCAGTTACTACTGCTTCTGATGTTTTTCTAGGTTTCGGTTTAGTCTTACCACCATCTCCACTGCATAATCCTACTCCCCCAGCTGGGTGGACCAGGTTGAACAAGCTGGTTCGGTGCCTTCTGATGCGCCCGCTGCTGTGTCTGATAATAGTTCTTCTACGGACCCCATGGAAGCTGATACCGCCCTAGAGTCTCCTGCTTCTGACCCCGTCCCTCCGTTTTGTCCCTCTGTTCCAGTTACCTCCGAGATGGTTCCCCATCTTGCCAACTCAGACTACAATTGGACGCCGTTCATTTCTCGACAGGTTTTACCATCTGCTGAAGCGTTGGGCACTTTAGCCCTGGTGGATCTGACCTCGCCCCTTTCGGCTTCCCAGCACTCCCTGATACCAGCGAGATTCCTCGCTTAGCGGTTGAAATTGCCACTCCGGATTTTATTCTTCTTCTCTGTGCGGTGTTTCGACTCAGCTGGAAGGATCGTCGTCTTTGGTTTCCCTTCTGTGCGAGTCCTGCTGATCGTGTAAACATCTGGCGCCACTTTGCTACGTTTTTTGAATGGCTAGTGTCTCCTCGTCAGCCATGCCCGGAATTACCGGATTTCACTTTCCGCTACACTACAAAGGTGTTCCTCGATTATTGTAACAACGTGTTCCTCGATTATTGTAACAACGTGTTCCTCGATTATTGTAACAACGTGTTCCTCGATTATTGTAACAACGTGTTCCTGCTCGGTAGACAAGAATGTTGGGCTTTTCCTGGCCTAGGGCTTGATCGTAGCACTGCATGTAAGGACCTTTTGGACTATCCTGTATGACTTTCGTCGCCAACGCTCCTAAACTGTTTATTGTTACTTTCCTGGACTTTTTGTGATGTTCCTATGCCGCTGTTTGTCGGATTCCTGACCTGTTATCCAGTGTTGCGTTTGTATATTTTCTCTGTATTTTTGTCGGCTTTGCATGTTTTCACCTGCATTAATGCGTTTTAGTACGTTTCGTATGTTTGTTGTTTATGCTCACGACTTGTGTTTCCTGCTGTGTGATTTTTCCTCATTGCGTTTTTGTTTGTATTCATGTACTGTGCGTGGTCAATTTTGTTTTTTGGTGTTTTTTTTGTCCCTTCGGGGTTTTTTAGTTTTGTGTGCAGCTAAGTCCGTCACTGAATTCTTTTTGGGTTTTTCCTCTACCGCAAGCCTTTGGTCAACGCATTTCTTTTCTTTTTTGCCTTTTACTATGTCTATGTGTTGGTTTTTCTTCTGTGTTACTTGATCTTTGTTAGTTACGTCTTGGAATGCTGCGATGTAGTTGCTTTTTGTTTGCGCTGCGGTGTTATGTTGCCGGTGTGCCTTGGCGCACCTTCTGTTCCCGGTGATTTGTTGTATGTTGTGTTTAGCTTTTAATAATAAAGATTTATTTGAAGGCAATGGTCTAAGCGATGGTCTCTGATCATTTGTCCGAAGTGGATCTGGGTTCGAATCCCGCGAGGCATGAATGTTGTGTTTGTCTTTCGGCACTGGCTCTCTCCCTTCCCGTGAACTAATGGCCCCAAAATATGGACGGGCGACTGCTTATAGCCCGTTGAGTTGCTCACGGTGTTCATTAAACCTTCAATAAAAAAAATGCTGAAGATATTTTGTAACGCCTATTGAAAAATTATAAATTTTACCACTGGCAACTAGCCAGTTAACCAACTGGTATGGCGCAGTTGGGTAAGTCGCTATGCACTATGTGGGAGGTGGACGCATTCGCGTCCACCTCCCACATAAGGTGTGTTTGGGGACGCGAATGCGTAGATGGTTTCCTCTGAAGTCGGCTCTGGACCCGCTTTGTCCATGTAATCCGTGCCCTAGGATGCCTCGGTTTACCATAGGAGTGTCGATGCACTGGTAGCAAAACAATGTTAAGACGAATGTAATCTGATGCCCCCATGGCATCAGTCTCCTACAGAAATATTACCCATGGTTGTTGATGATATTAATTTCTTTGCCGCCCCGCTGGCACAGTGGTCTAAGCGATGGCTTCTGATTATTCCCCCAGGGAGGGATCTGGGTTTGAACCGCGGGTAAAGCATGGATGTTTGTGTTGCTCTTTCGGCACTTGCTCTTAGTGTGTTACTTGATCAGCGCTCTTTCTGTGTAATTTGATTAGCGCTTTTTCTGTGTAATTTGATCATTTGGCATACTGTATACCCTGCTCGCTATGTACATTGTTGGTGTAAACTAAATGTACTGTCTAAGTATGCCTGTAAATAATGTACCATTATATCTGTCTATCCTGTATCTGTACCACCAGGTCCAATATATTTTTTTTAACATCCAAACAAAAAAGTCTTGGACTCCACGAGCTTACTAAAACGTTCTGCAAGTATCGCCAGCCATGACTCCTCTAAAGCTGTCCATAACTCACTCATGTTCGTAGCCGATGGGATATGAGGTCGATCAGCCTGTTCGTCGGTATCCTAAAGATGTTTTATGGAGTTTAAATCCAAATTTCTAAGTGGCCACTGAAGCTTTTAAAATTCACTACAATGCTCTTGCAACCATGAAGCAGTCTGGTGGGAACTGTGGGATCGGCAATTATCTTGTTGGAATACGCCATTGCCACTCGAATGCGTGATGGACATGTAAATGGTCTACTAGGATGTCCATATATCCGTAGGTACTCAAATTCGACTGTACATGCAAGTACCAAAGGACCATCACTGAGCCACCACCAGCCTGTACTGTTCCAAATTGACATGAAAGCTCCATCGCTTCATGAGAGTGACGCCAGATCCATACTCTCCCATCGTCTCGATGCAGTATAAATCTGAAATCTTCACTCCAGTCTACCCGCTTCCAATCCTCTGTGCTGCAATGTCTGTGTGATTTCGCCTATGCAAAGCATTGAGCCCTGTATCGTGACATTAACAGTGGTAATCTAGCGGGCCGGAGGTTCCCAAACCGTAGACTTTTAGCAGTATTTTGCACTGTCCTTGCACCTAAATGGCAACTTGATCCACTGTTCAAATCGGTGGTATATGTGATGTTGTCTTGCTCCTGTCAGTTTTAACAATGCGTCTTAGTAGGAGCTGTCAAATCTGGTACACTTCAGCAATTCATTCGGGATATTGTTCTTTTGCCAACATTTTCGTATTCCCGAAACACTGTGGGCACTGTAGCACGGGAAACTCCAATTCGTTGACTAATTTCGAGATGCAGTGAACCATCCTGCGGGCGCCTACTATCTGTCCTCTGTCAAAAGCATCTACATTACGCATCTTATCCACTAAGCCGGTAATCGTTCACTTTTAAAAAAGTTGTGGGCGATGGCTGTATATAACAACTGTTTCGGCGAGGCATGTGCGAAAATGAGGTAGCAGAAGTTACGCAAATGTTTGGCTGCTACTATCTCTCATTCAAAGACACTGCAGTGTACACCCTGTACAAAAGCATGTAATCAGCGTTCGAATTATTTGGTGGTCTGTTGGTCCGAGACCGCTACAAATTGAACAGCACCACCAAAATAAAGGTGAGTGTGGTGAGATGGAACAATAACGTTTTTCAAGTAACATCACTGAACCTGATGGCAACCACATTTGGATAAAGCATTGAATAACTTTGGGGCTATTTTTGAACCTCTGAAGTTACAACTGGAAAAGCCGCCATTTGTCATCCAAAATACAATTTGCATGTCTTGCTGATGAGTCGCTAAAATTCACGACATCAAGGACATTCATTTGTGCTGCAGTAGAATTAACAGATGTGTCTGCTGTCTACAAAAATTGTTTTTCAAACTTACAATACCTACATATCAAGCTGTTTTATGCTTACATTTCGGTATACATGAGGTTATGGAAGTTCTCAATGGCCTAAAGGACGATCCTGAATTAAAATTAAGAAAATAACATGTGTTCTAGGGCCAAATTAAAATGCCGTAGAAAACTGAAAATCCAGGACAGTGAACACCATGTCTCCCAGTTTGTTGAGCAAATAATCGAACAACTAAAATCTAGATATGATAGAAATAATATAACTTTAATTGCACTTAGTTAGATCCTGGGCTTATATGTATGGCCGTTAAATCCATGGTTCGCGAACTTTGGGAAAGAAGAAATCAGGGCACTGGATGATGAATATAATCATACATTGCAGAAATTCAAATTCAGACAACTAATATAGAAGTTAAGTGGATTTTCTTTAAAAAGTCATTGCGTTCTTGTAATGTAAAACCCAGTAAATTTTCCTTCGAACCGAGAAATACATAGTGTATTCGGTTCGCAAATATTTTGGCTTTGATTCAAGTTTTACGTTTTACTTCCAAGAACTCTATTTTTAGGTTAACATATGCATGTATTAGAACACTGCAGATTTCAAATAGTTGAAGTCGTAGTTTTATTTTAATTGTTTCGTTTTCTATCGTTACTAGTCATAGAAGCATTGCGTATCAGTGTATCAATCAAAGGTGGTTTCGTATTAAGGAATATCAGTGAAAACATACGGAATATGATTCTCGTTGAATTGATTGAGATTCGAGAAGATCCGCTGAAACAAATCAGACGTAAGTAGAAACGGTAAAACAGTGTTGATTTGCAAACATTCCCGAACAAGGCATTATTCTGCAATCTGAAACGCACATGATTAAGTCTGTTTCAACGTTTGTTTGAATTTCAGTAATGGATTTAAACTTTTTTGGCATTTCAGGAGTAATGGCGTGAAAAACTATCATGAGACCAAGTCGTGGTGTTCGATTTTAGACTACTTTGGAAACGTTATATTGCTGTGGTCGAACGGTTTCCCAAACGTTCTTTTCGAATTTCTCCGCCATTTACCATGCAATAAGAAAGCAATTTAAGATTTAAGGAATGACAGCGGCTATTTTAGTCAGATATGTTGGAAACAGTAGTGCAATAATTCGGTGATAGAAATGTGAATGGAAATACGTACAATATAATGTAATGCTTGCATATAATAAAAAATCGGAAATGTACTACCTTCGGCTAGTCCAGGTGAAAACATGAATAAGATTCGTAATTTTCAGGGTGGACTAGGGCTACTTAAATTCGCTAACATACCACAAAAGTTAGGCTCTGCTAACTTCACTCCTAGCAGAGTCGAGTCGCTTATAACACAGTGCACAGAAACGTTGCTTCCAATTCTACTGGTGAGGGTCCGAAATCAGAAAAATACAACAGATGAAGAACGACTCCTGTAACTTACATTCCAAGCCGTATTTGTTATTTCTGTAGAAAATCTCATTCCAATGAAAACCATAATAAATTTATGTGTACAGTATTATAGTATTATTAATATTGGAATTATTGGTATTGGCATTATACTGAATGTGTAGTACTCTACGATTTGTACCTTCCTCATTTTTGTAGGATTGTTGTTCTATTTCTCACCGAGTAAAAAGCGGAAAATAGACACTCTAGTGGAGATCGAGCTACACACAAAGCCAGTCCGGAAATGAATCAATCTGCGTCGGCTGCTGTCTTCAAATTCCGCTAGCGAAACATAAAAATATGGAGCAGTTTCTCGATGTGTGCATGAGACTCTTAATATCCCATCCTTTTGGTGTTAGAAGTGATCTAAGATGAATGCTCCATGCCATACATGCCGCCCTTTGAACGATGGGATATACACTATATTGACAAGTCACCGGACACCTAGAAGAGAAACACAACATAGCATTTATTGACCTACATTAGTACGGTGTCGGTCCGCCTTTGGTCTTAATGCATGTACGGAACCTTCGAGACATGCTTTCGACAAGGTTTTGGAACACAGCGATAGGTATGCGCTTCCATTCAGTACATAATGGTACCGATAACTGTTCCTTAGTAGTAGGCCTTTGTTTCAAACTTCTTATGCGGCGCTCTAATTCATTCCGTAGGTGCGCTATGGAATTAAGATCAGGGCTCTGTGCTGGCCAGTCCACACACGGTACGGAATTATCGTCAAACCACACCGTAACAGCCCTTGCTTTATAGCTCGTTGCATTATCCTGCTGGTACCAACAAGGCTCGGTTCCGTAGTAATTCCACAGAGTTGGTACGGCATAATTGTTCAGAATATCGAGGTAGGCGTGCTGGTTAACAGATTTGTCAACGACAGCCAATAGGCCGGGACCATACCCTCCCCCTCCAGGAGTACCCTGCCAGCTCCAAACTTAACCGTAGGAACAGTACATTGTGGTACTGTTCCTACGGTTAAGTTTGTGTTCCCCTGCTGCCGCCACACCCAGACACTGACATAAGACTGATGGATCGTGTATCGGGATTCATCAGTCCATAGGACCCGTTTCCATTGATCTACGGTCTACGGTAAATGTTCTTTACACCCTGCTAAACGACGAGTAGTATTCCGAGTGGAGATGAAAGGCTTATAAGCGGCCGCACGACCACGGTAACCCATCGAATGAAGTTCTCTGCTAATGGTACGTGTACATACCGTGGTTCCAGCATTTTTAGTCACCTGTACACTGAGGTCTTGTGAGAGTAGTGATGATTAGCTGTAACGACTAAGACCCAAAGCGCAAGAGTAGTGATGCTGGCAATTCAAATATGCCAAAGAGAAGCCGTAAAGTGCTGGCTTTAAGTGGAAAGGCAAAGTTCTCGACTTAATAACGAAAGAAAAAAATCGTATGCTGAGGTTGCTGAGATCTACGGTAAGAATGAAACTTCTGTCCGTGAAATTGTGAAGAAGAAAAAAGAAACGCATGATTGTTTTAATGTCGCACCTCAAACTGCGAAAGTTACGCCCACAGGGTGTGCTAAATGTTTACTTAAATTGGAAAAGGCATTAAATCTGTGGGTGGAAGACATGAACGGAAATAGTGTTCCGATTGACGGCAACGTGTTGCACCTGAAGGTATTGAGCCTATGAAAGACTTCAGCAAGGGTTCCACTGAAATGAGGGCCACGGGTGTCTTAGTTGTCAACGTTCGTGACTTCCACGGAGAAGATCTCAGGTTCGATCCCAGGCAGGTACGAACGCTCGAACTACTAAATATCAGCCGTGTGTCGGATGGGCACGTTAAGCCGTCGGATCCCGGGTACTGGACCCCCAGTAGTAAATAAGGGCGTCTTCCTCCCCCTTTCTACCTCCGTTCCGTGTCCCTTTCCTATCGGACACTCTAGCCCAAATCTCATAGCTTCCTATTTCGAAGGGTTGTTTAAGACCTCGGGCCAGACACTCCCTACCTAAAATCATCTACATATGATCTCTTCTGGTCCACTGAAATGAGGGACACCAAGCCATTTACCTCAAGTACGGGATGGTCGCACAAAAACAGGAATAGGTTTGACAGAAAAATATAGAAATTACTGGAGAGGTTGCGTCTGACGATGAAGAAGCTGCTGCCACCTTTACGCCAGAGCTGAAGTTGATTAAAAATAAAGGATCCCATCCAACGCAAGGGTGCAATTGCGATGAAACGGGGCTCTTCTGGAAGAAGATGCTTTATATAACTTACATTGATAAAAGTGCACAGGAGGCACCAGGGCATAAAACATGGCAGGACAGATTAACTCTGGTACTATATGGCAACGCTGCAGGGCATGTGATAAAGTGAGGCATAGTGTACAGAGCGAAGAACCCACGCGCTCTCAAAACCAAAACCAAAATTATCTGCCCGTGTTCTGGAAACATAATCAGAAAGCGTGGGTTACAGCCATCTTGTTTGTGGAATAGTTCCACCAATGCTTCATCCAAGAAGGGAACTAATACATGGAAGAGGAAGGGTTGAAATTTAAAATCCTATTAATAATAGACAATGAGCCTGGTCATCCTGAACCTGTTTGCTATGAAAATGAAACTGTGGAGTTCGTATTTTTGCCTCCAAATACAACCTCATTGCTTCAGCTCCTTGACCAGAGCATCATTTGGTTTGTCAAGGCCACATACACCCAGCTGGTATTAAATCGCAATCAATCAGCAATTGATGCAGACCATAATCGGGATAAAATTCAGCGGTAGAAATCATTTACTATTGCTGACGCAATAACATTCATCAAAGCTGCAATGGATGAATTAAAACCAGAAACTGTAAATGCCTGCTAGAAGAGCTAATGAAGTGAAGTCCTGAATGTTTTTAAAGGCACCCCAGGGATCGATGATGAAGTTAGAAAAATCATTAACGCAGCAAGACAAGTTGGTGGAGAAGGATTTGCCGACATGATTGATGAAGAAGTGAAATATTATATTGAAGAGCACCGAGAAGTGTTAACAAATAAAGAACTGCAAAAACTGGTTGAGTCATCCACAGAGGAAGAAGATGGAGAAGAAGAAGAATCTGAAATAAAACTAGCGATGTGGACATTACCAAAATTCGCTGGTGTTTCGAATTGCACAAACATTAAAGGACAAATTTATGGAATTAAATTTTCGGAAGGAACGCAGCATTAAAGCCACCCGTATGATCACCCAAGGATTACAACCACTGCAGCAATCCGTGATTTCAGAATGTATTCCCCTCGGATAATGGGGACTACTGTAATAGCTAGTCCACCTATGCTCTCAAGTGCAAGATACACTAATTGTTTTCTACTCCCAATACATTATGTAGTAAATTATACAGAAAACATGCACTTTAGGGCAAATACTGGTTGTATTTTTAATTCGACAGACTACTGTGCCGGATATTAGTTCTTACATGGTATCGAGTTGAAGATATTTTCCCAAAATACACTGCTGTGTATTTTGGGAAAACATTCATCATACTGTTATGCCGACAGCTAGGTGTTTCATTTGTGCGCTCCGACGGTTTGTTCAAAACAAAGAACTTGTTGCATTCGTAAAACAGCTTTAAGTGACCTATACCGCCAATAATAAAGTACTGACGTTAAGGTCAATTTACAATACAGAGAAGAATACTTGAGTATTATCGAATAATCTCCGGCACTGTGTCGCGTTATCACTGTTCTAAAAAGAACAATATTACTTGTTCGGGGTTTCAATAAAAACAGAGACAACCGGAACCTATAATAGATGTAAAGATAAAAGGAACACAGAGTTCCTTTTATCTTTACATCTATTATAGGTTTCGGACACCGAATAATAGTGGCGCCGACAAACTTAACATACACATAGCGCTGATATTATGTACAGCAACAAAGTCAGTCTCACCCGATATCTCGAAAATAAAACATTTCCTGTGACGGTGGCAATTATTATCGTACGTCATAACGGCGTGATACCCAGAATAACGGCGTGATACCCAGATAAATATTCCATGTCTGGTGCATGGAATATTTATTTATATGATGAATGTCAATGCTTCAGCAAGACGCTTGTTGGTGACTAATAGCAGAAAGCTACAAGAAAATATCACGAGTTGTGGCCATGTGTCATTACCGTGAATTCCGTCTAGCATGCTACCATCAATACGCCAACAAGTATCCAAATCCCATATGACCGGGTAAAAAAAACGCATGAAAAATAGAAAAAGCCGATATCGATACTTGGTGACATGAGTGAAAGTGGGCATATATGATATACACGCCCATGGAACATACGGTATATACGATGAACATGAAAACTGATAATCGACCAGAAAATGCAATTAAACCGTAGTGTCGTGATCTCCATGCGTAAATTGCTTTTCACAATTGGCCAGGTATTTCGTCCAGTGGTCCAGCTAATGCACTGAACTCGTGTTCTAAGAGAAACTGGACTGATATCGGCAGAATGCTGCACATACGAAATGTGTAGCTTGTCAGACCCAACCTAGAGGCAGATTAATATGTGCATCCACCGACATTTTATCTTGTTTTAAGCAATGGTTTATTTAACTGAAACTCAATATTTAAGGAAATTTTAACATGAGCATAGTTATAATGATGCCGATACTTGCGCACTGCACTTTAAAAAAAAAGCGATATACTCTACGTTGCACCGTAGAGTATATCGGTTCCAATATGCAAAACACCATATAAGGAAACACGGATTCATAAAATTAGAGAATTAAATATTTTTTTGTATTTCCACAGCAAGAGTGGAGTCGTCCATCACGTTAAGGCAAAATAAACAGCTGAAAAACAACTCAGTTGTAGACCGATGGTAGTGATGCAAACAAACAGGCTCTGATCACTCCTCTGGTGAAATCACGTGTCCAAGCCATCGAAATTCGAGCTGAAATTCCGAGAGGAACCCGGCGAATAAGTATGTTGAATATCCATTCGTTGAAAGCTTACGTCTGTAGCACATTGCTCCCCGAAAACCTGGCCCCCGCTCTTAAAAGTGCCACGTGGTGCCTTTAATAATGGAACGTTGAACAAAAATTGAATGAATTTCGAATGCGTAATTTTTCATTTACCTGCATCGCTCTGATAGGAAATTCGAAATATCAGCTCCGTTTAACTTTTATTAAATCGTCAGTTATAGGCAGCGTGATTTTCAGGTATGAAAAAAGTAGCCCCTCAAGTTGAGAGCTTTATTTTAAACTGCTCTCCTGAGTTTAAAGTTTTACTCTAAAACGTTAAATTCACCTACTGAATTTTTTCAGTAAATACATTTTAATCTTTGATTATTAATTCATCAGGAAAATTGAGCTCTACACTGCAGTTATTCAATGCCTGATATTCCTTCAATGGTTGGAAACGTGCCTCGAGAAAAAGAAACTATTATTCAAATGATAGCACTACTTCGAAAAGTAGAGCCAACGTACAGTACACTAAAGTAGCAAATTATTATGAATACGTACCTGATTGGCATATTTTGGGTCTCCCTTGGCCTCGATTTGATGTGGTATTGATTCAGAGAGGTCATGATATCTTTCTACAAGTACGTTCATCCAAGCTGCAGTGACAGCCATTTCAGCACTTTAATATCTGAATTTGGGACCATTTTAGCACTTTAATATCTGAATTTGGGACCATTTTAGCACTTTGATATCAGTGTTGTGTTTCTGGAGCCACTGTGTTACAATTTGAGCCTTACGGCATGATGGAGTATCCTGTTGGAAGTAGCCCTCTCCATAATGAAACACCACGCGCATGTACGGCCGTCCCTTGTATGAAGTGATGGTAAGATACACAGTGACATCAAATGCACTTTCAGGGGTATCAAGGAACTCAATGCCCGCTCTGAAAACATGCACCAGGCAGAGTTGGGCAGGAATGCATTACAAACTAATGGAAGTACAGATTACAATTAACGTGTAATGCAGTAACAGGTAATGCATTACAAGGTAATCCCAAGTATGGTTTGCACAAGGTAATGGAATTTTTCTGTAAGGCATTACAATGAAGAGAATATAGTTCAATTATTTAATAATGCCATCAAACGCAATTTAATTATTTGGTAATGAAATTACACAATTTGCAAATAATAATTACATACTGATAGCTTTTGGCACGCGTATATTTCTATAAACTATGTCTAGAAAAGTTGGCCATGTAACATACCAGACAGAGACCGAAGTGTCGTGTAGGATGTTCTCGAAGCGGCAAGAATGGGTTAGACGTTTGTAGAATGTTCCAGAATGATCGCGCAGTGGGAAATTGGAGAGCCTGTAAATCGAGAATATTTCAGAAGGTTCAGGTCTTGTCGTGAAGTATATATGAAGAAGTCAGTCGCTCGCTATTCCAGTGTTCGCATCGGACAAGTAATGGACAACAACACTTGAGAAGTACAGCAAAAATGTCAAGAGTTCGCAAATTTCTGTATTATTCAGTAGTGCACCCTGAGTTGCTGAACTGTGAGTGTAGTGCTAATGTGCTTGTGGCTATAGTGGGGTAATTATTGTGGACAGTGAAACATATGTAATGGACAAAATGAGTACCTCTAACCGTAATAAAAATCCCATTCATACTTACTTCATATATATTATTTCGTTCAAATCACTTTACTTGCGGCGAAGACGGGGCAACTACTCATGTCATTTACGTACAATCTCCAATACCTACATACACGCATTTGAGGTCCGAAGGGTGGAACAATTGTTAAACTCCAACACAACGTGTAAGGGTGTACTGGTTGCTGGTTTATTTACGTTGTATTGTTACCCATAAGTTATTGGTTACTTACCAACATATAGTTAACCATAACGATTATAATGGGTAACTGCTACATGTCATTACAATTACCATTTAATTCTAATGACCAGTTCACCATTACCATGTAATGGTAACGCTAAGTTCCTGTTCCCATTACCATTACGCTGTAGTGTATTACCGATTAATTCAATTACGATTTTGCCCAACTCTGGTAAAAGGCCAATACACTGCCTTCACTAGACTGTATAGTTAACACTAGGCATCTGGGATACATAAACTCGTGCTGTTGACGCCTTATCCTGGCCAGTCCATTGGCATATATTAGTTGAAAATGGGATTCACCGGGCCAGGCGACCTTTATCTATGTTCAGGTGTTGGTGCTCTCGTGCCAACTGGAGGCAGATTTGTCTGTTTTTAGCAAAGTAAAGTCACCTACCAAGGTGATGTCTGCTGTTTTAGATCATTCTCTCCAATATACGGAGTGTTGTGCATGCTAAAATTCTTCTCTCGCTACCGCTGTTCTCCAGCTGCGGTGGTCCTCGAACATCGACAAATCGCTTCTGCTCACATTAAGACCGCTGACTACTTGTTTTCCTGTTTGTGCAGAAATCATTGTTAACCCTCGTTGCAGTTGTTCTTTTGTAGCAGAGAAGGTTTGGAGTTTCTGAGATGCTTGCACCTGCACACCTAGAGCTCACCAACATGCCTCACGACTTCTTCCCCTAATGCCACTACCTACACTTCGTACACGTCTGAATCCTTCGCAGTGACCTCGTCTGAACTGTAATCCTTTAATGGACCAATCCGGTAGGAGGGTGAACGAGACTCTGCCTACAAATCCCCACCGGGATTGTCACGATCCCTAACTCAACAATCAGCTTGTAGGGCTTCCGCCCACCTAAGAGGTGTAGCCTAGTGACGCCTGTACAGGCTTTTTAGCCGAGTTAGGGGACGGAATGGTATTAGGTGGAACATAGCAGCTATCGATATGAGAGCTGGTAGATCAGAGCAGATCATATGTAGAGGATTTTAGGAAAGGAGTGTTTGAACCTAGGTCTTAAACAACCTTTAGAAATGGGAAACTAAGAGATTTGGGCTAGAGTGTCAGATAGGAAAGTGACACGGAAGCGAGGTAGAAGACGCCCTTATTTACTACCGCGGGGCCATTACCCGGGGTCCGACGGCTCAACGTGCCTACCCGGGTCCGACGCCTCAACGTGCCTACCCGATGCACGGCGGGTATTTAGTGGTTCGAGCGTTCGTACCTGCTGGGATCGAACCCGCGGTCTTCTCCGTGGCAGTCACGAGCGTTGACCACTGGGCCACCTGCTGCCCCGAAAGCTGGTAAACAGAGAGAAGTCAGTATATATAGCCACTGGTGTGCGTAGCAGGATGACTGACATCACACGACGTCAAAGGGCACACCAGCAGTGTGGGACAGAGAAAGTGATAGGGACTGAACAAACGCACTTTTTTACACGAAGGCCCATTTCCCTGAGTCAGTCGGTTTAACGTGCCCATCGGACGCACGGCGGATATTTAGCACTTCGAACGTTTCTATCTGCCTAAGATCGATTTTGGAACATTTCCGTAGCAGTCAGGAATGCTGACCACTAATCCATCCGGGAAGCTCAGGTTTCTCTTCAAAGTACAAGGTAATATTTCGTCTTTTACTCCGCGCTGAGCTGTTCATAACGCCATCTCGACGTCATAGTTACGTACTTAATTGATGATCGTAAGTGTCTGATTGCCATTGCTAATAATTTGTTACTGCAGTGTATATGACTGGTATACAGACATATTAGTTTTGGCATAGTCATACCATATTTAACTGTTACCAAGCAGTCAACTAGTTGGACATCGGGAGACTTGGGAATCGAATCCGCGTCTCTAGATTTCCGTTACATTATGCTAACCGGCATCTCCTGCTTCAGACATTTAGAAACTGAATGTTCTGGGTGTGTGAAATGGTCAGCGTAATGGTACTATAACTATGAGGCGAGGGATCGAATCTTGTTTACTCGTCTCGAACAACAGTTACTTATTGGATTTCTTGTTACCTGGATGTCGATATGGGACATGCCATCGAATACTCTAAAGCTTTATGAAGAGAAGGCCATGTATTAAAGCATGAATACCGAATTACGTCTGTTACACAAAATAATGTGCTCGGCATTTTAGCATTCCTTTTTTTCTTCATTAACTTCAATGATAATCTCAGGATTTAATATTTCCAAGTTTGTGTTTTCTTCTTTTTTTGTTTTTTTTTCCTTTTTTATAACAAGACTCGGACAAAAAGCTGTGCAATTTTTCTAGATCTAACATAAAGCTGTGAGATTTTCCTTCATAGGCAAGGTGAAACGTCATTTGCTAGAGCATTTTCCTCGTAGAGAAGTATATGGCTTCCTTTTCGAGTGTCATTATTTGCAAAAAGACACGGTAATGCACTTTGGGGTGTAACGGGAGCGCCTCAATCTTCACCTGTAATGTGTCATTTCTGCTGATGGCAAAGAAGAAAGACCTCATCGCGAGAAGGACATAGCGGATGTAGGCGTGATAACAATCTGTCTGTTGCAGAGTTAAGTGGGAGTTTGACATATGCTGAGAGAGCATCTGCACTTGTCTCGAACTCTCTGTATTGGATTCCATTTCTAGTCCTTCCTTACATGGAACATTCCATGCACGTTCTCTGAGAGATACAAGAAATACCTCGAAAGGATGTATGAATTAGTTTATTGAGTATGATGATATTACGACTTAGTAAGGCATTGTTCTAATTTAATGCCGAAATACATGTTTTTTTCGGGGGAAGGGGTTAGATGCACTGAAAACAACACTATATCTATTCCAGAATAACTCGACATCAGAAATTTTGGATGTCAGGAGTTTTGCAACTTTATCAACATTCTTGAATAACACTAAGTTCAGTAAAATTTACCTATTTCATTAACATTTCCTGTTCATTTTTCATTACCACTTTCGCGTGTTTTAATTGCTGTTATTAAGAGTGTATTGCAGTACCGGTGGCGCAGTGGTATGAACGCTGGTTTTTGAACATTCATCCGAAATGGGTCTGGGTTCGAATTCCGGTGTCTGTAAATCAGCGACGGGCGACTGCTTATAGCCCTTTGAGTTGCACATACTGGTCGTCCAAAGAAAAAAAAAAGATGCATTAGGTGTACAAATAAGTTTTAAAGCGTTTGTTTTTTGTGTGACGTAACCGCTAATTTACATATCCGATATTCCCCCGCGTTTTGTCATGTGACCGTAACTGGTCCATATTATAAAATGTGAGACAGAAGTTTGCCCAACAGTCAAACGCACTTGCACATCTGTAGGTGAAAGATGACAAGCGATACTGCATTTATTCGACACTGCATTCGTTACGAATTTCATCAAGGAAAAATGCTGCAAAAGCATGTGCATCGATCTGCTCTGTTCTGGGGGAGAATATTGTATTGAAATGTACGTGTAAGTTTTGGTTTAAACGGTTTAAAGCAGGTTATTTTGATGTTAGCGTTCGAGAACGTAGCGGCGCCTCGCAGAAGGTTGCACACGAGGAGCTGCAAGCATTGCTGGATGAATATTCGTCTCAAACGCAAAACTACCCAGCTGAACACATGGGGGTAACTCAACAAACCATTTTAAATCGTTTACGCGCAACGGGAAAGATTCAGAAGGAAGGAAAATGGGTGCCACATGACCTGAGCCAGAGGAACAAGGAAGAGCGTGTCATCAAGTGTTAGTTTGTGTTGTTTATTCAACAGATTCAATTTCCTGGGAAGCATCGATACGGTTGATGAAAAAAGGATATGGTACGGCAATCCCAAAGGCAAAAAACACTGGGTAGACCCCGGTGAAGCAACGTATTCGACACCGAAATGCAATATTCACTCCAAGAAAGTTCTGCTGTGCATCTGATAGGATATGAAGGGTGTGCTCTATTATGAACTATTGGAACGGGTTCAAACTGCTACTGCTGATCGCTACAAGTAACAATTGCTGCGATTGAACCAGGAAATCTGTCAGAAACGACCATTCACAGGCAAAGGATTGCGTCCCGTGAAATTACTGCATGACAACGCTAGGCCGCATGTCGCGAAATCGGCCAAGAAAACATTATTGACGCATGGCTGGGAAGTTTTGGATTACGCGGGGTATAGTCCCGACATAGCCCTTTCAATCATTTGTTCCGATCGATGTAACATGGTTTGTTTGCTGTACGGTTCCGGACATGTGACGAAGTGCAAAAATGGGTTGACGACTTCATGGCGTCTTACGTCGAAGTATTCTTCATGGCTGGAATCCGTCAGCTGCCGGACCGATTGCGGAAGGTGATATACATGGTGTCCGATAAATATTGGTCACATTGCAAAATTATGTACAAAAAAAACTATGAGCATTGTCTGTTTTTCTATGTCACGTATTACTAACACGGTTTCTATATTTTTGTTTCGCAGAATTGTTATTCCCAGAATCCAATAGAGGGCGCTAAGTGTGGTGTGATGAGGAATGTATAAGAAATGCGCAATCAGTACTCGTGTCATCCGTACAGCAGAAGGTGATGTGTGTGTTACGGCTTGCGGAATGTCTGTCATTAAAGTTAAAAGACGGTACCGTTTAGAGTATGGTTGTAATCCTCAGTCAACGAATTCAATTAGGCGGTGGATGAAACAGTTTAAAAAAACTGGCAATGTGCAACATCGTGGAGGAGCCGGTAGACCTATCGTCAGCGGTGAGACGGTTGACCAAGTTAATGAAAGTTTCCGACTAAGCACCAGGAAATCCGTTCGTAAAGCAAGCGGAGAACTGTGAATTCCGAAATCGACAGTTCACGATATCTTGCACACGAAATTAAAGTTCCATGCTTATAAAATTCAAATAGTGCAAAAGATGCATGTAAATAATCACACTCTGCGATACGATTTCGCTGTGGATATGCTGAATCGAGTGGAAAACGACGAAAACTTTCTCAGTACTGTAATGTTTAGTGATGAATCTACATTTTATGTATCAGGTATTGTGAATCATCACAACTGCAGGATATAAGACAGTGAATTGCCTCGTGCTGCTATTGAACTGGAACGTGATTCTCCAAAGGTTAATGCGCGGTGTGCCCTATCAAAAAGAGAAGTGATGGGCCCTTTCTTCTTCTGCGAAAAAAACATAAATGGTGACATTTACTTGGATATGCTAGAAAATTTTGCTATACCACAGATCAAAAGATATTACAACGTCGTTTTCCAAGAAGACGGTGCGGTGCGCCTCCGCATTGCTCAACGTGTGTACGTAAGTGCCTAAATGAGCATTTCCCCAACAGATGGATTGGGCGTGGTGCTCCCATTCCGTGGCCCCCTCGCTCTCCAGATCTAACTCCACTGGATTATTCCATGTGGGGTTATGTGAAGGATCGTGTCTCTCAGACGGCATTTACTGATTTGCAAGAATTGAAGCAGCGTATCACAGCTGCTATTAATTCCATAAGTCCTCAGATGCTTGCCAATACATGGCATGAAATCGAGTATCGCTTGGACGTACTACGAGCAACTAAGGGATCTCACATCGAAATTTATTAACTTGTGTAGTTACATTGTAAGTTCGTACAGTCAGTTTCTTTCTATCTATTTAATGTTCTGTTTTATAAAATTTTGTAATGTACGGCGCATATTTTGATGCGTAAAGATATTGTTGTTTTCTCTCAAATTACATGTTACGTTGTCTTAAAACGCTTTAAAACGTATTTGTGCACCTAATATATTTCTATTTCCATCGAATTATTGCTTTTGCTCATTATCGTATGACATTTTCCGAAACTTCAAATGTACAGTTCTGGCAATTAAATACACTGCTGGCTACCCAAAAAGCAACACCAAAAAGGAAGCATCCGATTGGCCTGATATTCGCAGCATGCGTCGCCCGCAAAAGGACATGCAAACGGTTCGCATTTCAGGGCATATACAAATCATGTGCGCCCGGCACGCCACCGAGAAGCACTGTAAGAAGGGTGCACAGAAGGCGGGGTGTAGGTAGTGGAAGTGTGTTCTGCTGCCGGACCTGTGCTTGGGAAGCTTCCTGATGCCTCGTCGCTGAATACGGCAGTCATTCCAGCACGTTTCGGAGTTCGACAGAGGACGAATAGTGGCTTATCGCGACAGCGGTTTATCGTACCGAGACATCGGCACCCGTGTGGGACGACATCCAGCCACAGTGAAGCGAGTATGGATTCGGTGGGTGCAGGAGAGACGGACGGACCTACGTGAGCGATTACCACAGCCGCGGCAAAACACCGAACGAGAGGACTGGCATGTTATGCGGCGGGCATTGACGGCTCGCACTGCCACATCACGAACATTAGCGTAGGAAACAGGGTGTGTTGCGCAACAACCTGTGTCAGCACGTACCGTTCGATGTCTGCAGGAGCGGGGACTTGTCGCACGGCGCCCATTGCTCCGATTACCATTGACGTTACACCACCGGCAAGTGCGGAGGCAGTGGACCGTTGAACGCCGCACCTGGACTACGGAATGGCTTGACATTGTCTTCTCCGAAGAATTCCGCTTCTGCCTACAGCACCACGATGATCGGATCCGCGTGTGGAGGTACCACGTCGAGAGACTGAATGACGCCTGCATTATGCATCGCCATACCGGTCCTCCGCCTGGTGTTATGGTTTGGGGTGCAATTGGATATGACACCCGCACCCCGCTGTCGGTACACTCAACAGCCACCGCTACATCTCCGACGTTTTGGAGCCTGTAGTTCTCCCTTACCTGCAGAACCTGCCGGCGGCTCCGTTTCAACAGGACAACGCGCGCCCGCACGTGGCACGCCACGTGCAATTTTTCACGACCCACCAGGTGTTTTCACGACCCACCAGGTGTTACTACTGCCGTGGCCCGCCTGTTCTCCCAATATGTAGCCCATCGAACACGTCTCGTCGCTGATCGGCTACAGAGTGGCCCGGCAAGCACCACCCGCGGCTACGCCTGATGAACTGTGGCAACGTGTGGAAGCAACCTGGACCGGCATACGCCAAGCCCACATCCAAAGCCTCTTTCGTTTGATGCCGCGACGTGTAGCGACCGTTATTGCCAACGATGGGGGCCACACGAACTATTGATGTCTGCGTGTTCCGCAAGTTGCAGGGGCCCGTAAGCTCAATCGTTTCATCTTTGTATCTGTTGTTATGTGTCCAGTAAATCTGGCTTTGCTATATCGTGTCTTTCTTGGTGTTGCATTTTGGGCGGCCAGCAGTATATATTAGGAAAAATCTGCTGTTAGCATTATCGCGGAATTTTTCTAAAGAAAGTATCTTTCCCTGACCGATTACAGAGCATGCAATTTCAATTCTGCATCTCGCTTGTGTTTCAAAGAAATCTCTGTTTGTGTGGATGATGCAATTTCGTTACGTTCTTTAATAGCAGTGTTTTTCAATTGGGTCTTGATTAACTAAGGTTTCATTAACTATTAAATCGACTGTATAATGTCTATGTATCTGTCTGTCGACCCCTTAAGACGTAAGTTATTGTAGCTATCAAGATTAAATTATGTATTCAGGAGATATTTAAATAATGCTCTAAGTAGTTAATTTTTCTTAAACATAACGGAAAGTCATTGTCAGTTTAAAACGATCCAGAGTTTCAAAGCATTCTGTTACTTCGAAAAATCACGATGAAAAATATACCTAATTTGTAATAAGTCTTCCTGCAGAAAAATATAAAATTAGTAAAAACGATTTGAGAAAAATAAGCTCTAACAGAAAACAGAATGACTAATTCACTCATATTAACAAAAAAAAAAAAAAAAAAAAAAAATTCATCATCGAGCTATAGACGTCTATCTTATACGTCAGCAGGTTGTCGTGGACTTTCCAGTTCAACGGCTTGTACGCCAGGAAAGAAAAAGGATGGCAAACACTAAATTCAGAATTTTTGAGTTCTACCTTATACGTGAGCTGGTTGTCGTGGACTTTTCAGTTCAACGGTTAGTACGCCAGGGAAGAAAAGGGATGGAAAACTCAAAATTGAAGATTTCGAGATATTTCAGTAAAAATACGGAAACAGCTGAAACGGGAACTTTTAATACACACATTTCGTTAAAAGACCGACATCTACCGGCAACTTCGCTGCACGTTTCTTTTTTGAGATATTTTCCGTGAATTCACACCACTTTTTTTACAATGTATGTGCAAATGGAAAAGGCAATTGTTTTCATTTCTAACGTGTTGCTTATATTAACAGAAGAATCTCTCTGGTGCTTCCTAAAATATGTATACTCCAGAATATAGTTCCATTATAGAAAGTATGTATTTTGGGTTAAATCTGGTTCAAAAGAACTTGCATCATGGACATTTTTGTTAAAGTGACCTTAGACACCACGCTTTCATGAGTGCATGTTAACGTGCTTAGCGCCTCAGTTGCAGGAAGCAAAATACCAGCAGCAAAAGTTGAAATAGACACGGTTTTTATTCGGCTTATTCACTCAGTTGGGGGATTTGGCAAAGACGCCAAAGCAAGAGAGAGTGATGAGAAGACGGAAAGTGATCGCAAAAGAAAAAATGGAGGGGTCTATTTCTTCGTTCCACTTTTAAATAACCAGATCCATCAGGCTTTGTCAGCGTTCCGTATATCTTCAGAACACTCTTTATACGAAGCTGCAGAAAATAGAAATAAGACATTCTTGGAAAGATCTGCCGGTAAATCTTGGGTATAAGGAAACCGTGAGGACAAAATGGTCTCAGTAATGGGAGATATATTTTCAATTATAGGATTTAGGGATATGAACAGACTTTTCTCGATTCTTCACGAGGACTACTACCAATGACAGTGAATGCCTTAACTTTACTGGAAATCATTCTGTTGTGCAAGACATTTTTCTTTCTGTTTTAGTGTTGACCAATTGGGAAAACGGCGATTTTTTTTTCGTTAAGAATAGATGCTGCAAGGTGAATTCCTGAATTTGTGAAACCCATCGATAAATTTTACACTACTGCTTGTGAAACTGTGAACACCAAGGAAGAATCGCGCTTTTCAAAGGAAATTTGTATCATGTATTCATCATGTTACAGGAGATAACTGATTACATTTGTTGAGCTATACAATATTGTTTTCGCTTCAAAACTTAGTATCGTGCGAGGCCACCTCGCGCAGCAATAACACCACTTACACGGCGTGGCGTTGAATTGAAGAGGTTAATGATATTGTCATGGGGAATAGCTTTGGTAGCTAAGCGACTGGCCCGTCAAGCGCCTCCGCCAGTCACCACAGATTAACTCTTGTCTCGTAGTAACAACCTGGCGAGCGTTACTACGAGACAAGAGTTAATCTGTAGTGACTGGCGGAGGCGCTTGACGGACCAGTCGCTTAGCTACCATGTCCTAGATATATTCGATCGGAGCATATCCGGCGAACATGCAGTCCAGGGAAGAACTGGTATCTGCCGTGCATGGAAGAGGTCTTGGACATCCCATCCACAAGTGACCGAGCATTGTCTTGCTGGAATATAGCGCCAGGACAATTCTGAAAGAAGGCTATCGCCTCTGCCTTTAAAACAACACTGATGCATCGCTGGCGGTTGAGGGTTTCCTTAAGTCATGTCAGGTGAGATCGCAAATTGAACCCATGGCGCCCCAAACCATGGCGCCCCTAACCATGACGCTTGGCGATGGGCCGGTATGAAGCTGCAAAAAGCACGCTGTAAAGTACAGTTCACAAAGATATCTTCGAATAAATTTGCGACCATCATGGTGTATAAAGTTAAATTGTGACTCGTCATAAAACACTACCTGCTGCCAATCAGCTCGCCAATACCTGTGTTCGAAACCTCATTGCAGCGTGAGGCATCTGTGGTTGAGGGTCAAAGGAATGCACAGAAATGGACTGCTGGAGACCATTCCTCTGTTAAGAAGACTACGTCTAACTGTGCTGCAGGCCATAGCCTGACATGTGACAGTTCTCCACCGCTGCACTAATACCGTGGATGTTGCTGTGCCATCGGTCTCTGTCATGCGGTAGAGGTGTCTGTCATCCCGTGCAATCGTGCGAGTTTGCGATATATTTCTCTCATTTCTGTGCGTCGGAGCCTCATCTGTCCACTGACGTCACGTTTGAATCACTGTACTGGCGTTTCGTTCTGTACGAGTGGCAATTTCGATGTAGAAAGTTCCATCTTCTCTCATCTTAACTACCCTTCCTCGCTAAAAGTTCATCAGGTGTTGAATATGCTACCATCGTCGGCAACGGGACATAGCGAAGCACAAGAAACAGCCTTTCGACTCAATGTTGGCTCTTTAATGATTGCAACATCTGGTTTGGCAAGCTCTTTATAGCAAAGCCAGGACATTTCAGAGTATGCTGTTCCGAAACCGCATGCGCATTTTCTCTGGCATTTTATTCATTTGCATGTCCCAACGTGTTGTGTATATCCTGTAAGTTTCAAGCTAATACCAGGAGTCCTTTTCGGTGTGACTTTTACAAACAGTAGTGTACTTTGAATAATTTCGAGCTCTTATACATGTAACGTACTACGTAGCATGACGCAGATGACGTGCTACTGCGGTGACGTATGGGTTATTACGACAATAATGCTGCGATAAACCTTGCCGTAGTAATGAGTTGAGCGAATAGCAGCTTCCGTAGCAGGAAGACTTGGGTTCCTGCTATGGAAGCCAGCAGATTCTTTATGTGAATCTTCTGGCCGCGAGGTTCCAAAAATATGTTTCCTGATTCTTCTGCTTATCGTATGGAATTAATAAAAACTTCTTCTCCTACAATGAGCTGGTCCTTCATGCATTGTTATCGGCGCATCCGAAAACCTGCGATTTCGGGCCTCCTCTTTTCATAAGGGAAAGTATGATGCAAGGCACTACTTCGTCGTCCTACTTCAGGAACGTACGAGTCAAATCGACAATAAATCAGAGGAAAGCCTTGCTGTTGTAGTGCAGTTGGGAGCATCGTCGGCTCCGGAAGAGGAAGACGTGTTTTCAAGTTCACCACCGGCAAAAACATTTATAGTCTATCTGCATACAAAGTTAGTGTGATGATTCTCAAAGGTTTCTCCAGACGCTAATAAGGCTTGGAAACGAGAATGATTATGTTCTTCATAAAAAAGGCCATTTAAACTATTTTAAAATTCTGTTCTCTTTTTGTGCTTGTGATATATTATACTTAGAGAAATATCTATGACGCGTTAATCGTTATACTAATAGTAAACACAAGATGGAAGTCCGAACTCACGAACGCCAAAAATGGCATTAATACGACCCAGCAACAATTCCACAAATTTCTAGCTAAGGTCTTACATAAAAACGCATCAAGAAAACTCTCTAGAAGAAAAATTATCAAGCCCTGGTTTCTGGCGATAGAAATCATTGATGAATCTACTGCTCAGAAGTTTTTGTGCTTTCTCAACTGGATTGACGTCATGCAACTGCCTAGAAGATTGATTGATAAGCTCTTTCGAATTCTCACGAAGCCACGTAGAGGCTGTTTTTTCTCTAGAAGTAAGTTGACCCTCACGTTCAAAATCCTCAGCTCAGTTTAGGGAGAGCTGCTGTTCCATTAGGGGCTTCTAGAAGATTATAATATATTCCACAGAGGTGACTTATCTTTTAAAACCTGTCGATACACAAATATCATTGAACTCCCTTAGGCAAAGCATGTGCACACTAACTCGGCTTGATTATTCCTCCTTTTCAGCCATCTATGATACATGCGCACCATCCATGCTAAATGCTGCACACAGTACTGTCACCTTTTGTCTGTTCTGCTTCGCATTCCTAACTATTCCGCGTTCATCGTATTCCATGAATTCTTTCCCCATTAAGTTCCGCAAAAGCGGTTTTACTTATACGTTTCATTTATTTAAAACACTTTCACTCGACACTTAACAGTAATTACTGCTGTTCTTATAATATACTGTATATGTAACCTGATACTGAACTAACGAAGATGCTCTAATCCAAATCAGTTCGGTCTGGTCTGACAGCTATGATCTGTAAATGAAAGAGATAACGTAGGAAATTCATACTCGAGTTCTAAGTTAGGGCAGCCAACACCCATAGCACGATGTATAATAATGAAACTGGCGAGAAACACTCACTTTTAGAAAGACATGTTTTATTATGCCTTTATATACATAGGGTTTTTAAAAGATGAAGGTTTAAAACATGCTATATACACAATTTAAAAATAATGAAAGTTTAAAAAACATTAGACCTTTCGGGTCCACCGTAGACCAATCCTCAGATGAACGAAAACGTATACCGTATTGAAAATAAAGAAGTTGCCATCGGATGATGTTCATGCCAATAATGTTTTAGTATTTGCTAGTTGTATTTTTTACATTTTCAAGTATTTGCATACTTGAAAATGTAAAAAATGAATATTCAAGTATGAAAATACTTGAAAATAAAAGACCAAAACTATGAAATACTCGAAATCCGACATATCGTGTGACATAATCTAATGAGCAGATATCATATCTCATTACATATGGAAAGCAGCAGTGGGTCTCATTGATGCTTCTGGTATTGCGAAATTGGTCTAAAATATTTTAGTAGCTATTAGGTTATACAGTTTTAATATCATATGTAATAATTCCTTAGAAAACAAGAAATTCCGGGAAAATTACCAAAGAACGAAGGCTTAAGAATAAAATATGAGAAAAACAAAATTCATCGGCAAGTCCTGCAATTCAAAGCAAGGAGGTAGACACTTTATGTAATGTGTTTAGTGTATTTGGTTTGTTGATATCAGCTAAATATATCTATGTTGCACCAAAGCACTAACATTACTTAAATGTGAATAATCTTCATACTGAAACGTTCTGTAACGTTACGTCGTGCTCCGGATAGGTAAGCTGGACACTTAAAGCAAGCTTAAGCACTAAATAAAATAACACCCAGATATAAATAATAAGTCTTGTACTTACAATTCAACCTTTTATATATCTCGAGAGGTATTCAAACAAGTATAACGAAACATAGTTAACTTTGTACGTAATCATCTGAACTCGTGTCCGAAATTAACGTGAGATACACAAAATCTTACATAACGCAAACTCCACACGGCAGAGTTAAATAACAGTTTGTAGGGACATACTGTGTTGTCCGGAAAGTCCTCAGCGTTTTTTCTTATTTTCGTGTGTGTGGAATGGAAAAAACGTGGTGAGTTGAAGAACATAATTTTATTCCTCAAATCTTTGTCCATTTGTTTTTCACAACTTTAGTTCATTTTTCGTGCAGTTTTAGAATGCAATCTCTGTAGATCGTGATTGGCTTGGAGGCAAAACAGTCACCCACGTGTTTCTTCACAGCGTTGAGAATACTGAATGATTTACCAATTGAAGAATTTTTCAGAGACCGAAACAAATGAATGTGGGAGGTCGCAATTTTCGGCGAATAAGGTGGGTGGAGTAGGACATCCCAGCCCATGGCGTGCAACTTCGTGCGGGTGACCAACGAAACTTGCTGGTGAGCGTTGTCTTGCTGGAACACAACACCCTTTCTGTTCACAAGTTCTGGCCTCTTCTGTTGCAGGTTTTGGTTCAATTGTTCCAACCGGCTGTGGTTCACATCCGAATTGATCTTCTGAATGTGTTGGAGGAGCTCATGCCTTTGCAATCCCACCAAACAGAGAGCATATCTTTACGTCCATGAATCTTCGGCTTTGGTATTTCTCTTCCGTGTTTCGGCAGTGTGACCCCAGGATTTCTTCAGCACTTCATTTTCGTATATTATCCATTTTTCATCTCCTGTTACTAATCGTTTTAAAAATGGGTCTCTGTTGTTGCGTTTTAGGAGCATATCCCATATGGAATACCGGTCCATGCAGTTTTTCTCTGACAGCTTGTGAGGGAACCAGACATTAAAACGAGATCTCTATCCCAGACCACTACTTTTTGGCATTTTCACAATCTATGCTAACTGTCGAATCGTAAATTTTACGTTGCTCTCAATTCTAACTTTATGAGATCGCCATCCACTGCTGAAGTTCTTTCACACCCATCCCCGTCATCTAAACGGAAATCGCCGGCTTTGAACTTCTCAAACCACCTCCGAACCATTCATTCACTCATAGAATTTTCTCCATATACTTCACACATGTTTTTACATGTCTGTGTAGCATTTTCCCCCTTTTTTATAGAGGAATAGCACCACATGCCGAAAATGCAACTTTTGATCAGCAACGTTCAACACGTACTTCCACTTATCACGAACCACACGTGACAGAACGCCGCATGCAAATGCCACCTTTCCTTGTTGCCAACATCTTGTATGTTTTGAAAAATTATGCCTGCATACGTCACGCTCAACCACACCATCACCTAAAAAAACCGTGAATTCTTAAGTTTAACTCTTTGTTTAACTAACTAATTTTCATAGCTATTTCATCATTTATACGTCATTAGATGCGAAATTCAATGGAGATTTCACAAATGTCTTAGTTTATCCTGTAGTTACTTCTGTTCTCAAGATAGTTTACAAAAATCCTGACGAAGTCGAAATTATTATGAAAAGGATCATTTATCCAGTACTTAGGTTTACAGCAATAGTTTTTGTAATTCATAAGGAATGAAACAACATTCAAAATACAGTATGATAATGAAGCAAAATTATAAAATGTACCTAACATTTTGTTGCCGCCGCCCCAGCGGCGCAGTGGTCTAAGCAATGGCTTCTGATCACTCGTCCCAAATGGGTCCGGGTTCGCATCCCGTGAGCAATGGATGTTGTGTTTGTCTTACGGCGCTGGCTCTCTCCCTTCCCTGGAACCAGTGGCCCTAAATTAGGGACGATCGACTGCTTATAGCCCACTGAGTTGCTCACGATGGTCGTTAAACCTCCAATCAACAACATTTCGTTGCGCAGCCTTTAGCTTTAATCACTGCATCTTGCTGGCATACTGTGAACAATGTTTTGTAAAAGATTGGGTGAACAATAAGACTTCAAATTTGAATGACATCTTCAATGAGTTGAATTTTGGTTCTTGGCTTCATTTTTGATAGTTCATACACTTTGAACCACAAATTTTCGATCGGGTTCAAGTCAGATGACTGTGGTAGCAAATCAAGATGCTGATCACTTTTTTCCTGAAACCACTTTTTTGCACTACTTTAGCACGATGACAGGCAACATTGTCATCTTGAAAAATAAAATTCACGTCATAAAGCTTTCAAGATGATGATAGCATCTGGTTTTCTGATATCCAGATGTATTTTGGTGCATTTACCGTACCATCGACAACACAGAGGTTCCCAACGCCATGTGCACTCATGTAGCTCCAAGCCATGACCTTGACCGGATGCTTAACAGTAGTCATTAAGCAACTTGGATGGAATTCCTCATGCTTGAATTTCCTTACATAAGAACCACTCTGATTCCCATTAAGGCAAAATTACGATTCATCACTAAAAAGAACATTTTCCCATTGCTTGGTTGTCCATGAGATATGCTGCTTGGCCCACTGAAGTCGACGCTGGCTTTGATTTGTAGTTAACAGTGGTTTACGCCTGCTTTTGCAGCCAAGTAAGTCATAATGAAACAACCTCCTAACAGTAGATGTAATAACAGTAACATCAGTCACTATCTTTGAAGCAATTCAGGTGAATTGAGCCTCCTCTCTGCCAAGCTTAGCTTTCTAAGCACTCTATCCTTCCTGACTGTAGTGGATCCAGGCCTTCCACTGCGACGCATATGCTCAATATCACCCGTGTCTTTTACTTTCTTCGGTGGCCTAATAACTGTAGATTGAATACAGCCCAATCTTTCAGGTATTTGCTTTGAAGAATATCCCTCTTCGTGCAGAACAACTATTTTCACTATGCCCGCTATGAACAATTCCGCAGATTTAACCATTATTGAGAATGCACACAAATTATACGTAAATAACAACAAGAAGCGACAACTACAATTCTCTACTAAATGATCATATGTAGAGGATTTTCGGAAGGGCTTGTCTGACCCCAGGTCTTAAACAACCCTTAGAAATAGGAAGCTAGGAGATTTGGACTAGAGTGCCCGGTAGGAAAGTGACACGGAAGCAAAGTAGAAAGGGGGAGTAAGACGCCCTTATTTATTACCGGGGGCCAGTACCCGTGGTCCGACGGCTTAAAGTGTCCATCCGACGCACGACGGATATTTAGTGGATCGAGCGTTCGTACCTGCCTGGGATCGAGCATGAGGTCCTTTCCGTTGCAGTCACGAACGCTGCCCACTAGGCCACCCGCGGCCCCCACAATTCTCTACTAGCTCTGCGTCTACCCTTATAAAGGCTGGAGTGGGACTACGATAGCATTAGGAAGCAGCAAATCAGGTAAAAGAAGGTCTGTGATTGGCTGTAACAACTGATACGCAAATAACTCGAGTTCAGTGTGTTTGTCAAACCCCATATGTTATGTCATAGCTAAAGAACAGAGTTAGCTACAAGAAAAACTAACACATTTTAGAAATCTCCATTAAATTTCGCACCTAATGCGATATAAACGATGAAATAACTATGTAAAATTAGTTAGTTAAAAAAGTTAAACTCAAAAAAAAAAAAACAGGTTTTTGCAGGTGATGCTATATTTTTGCGCACCACTGTAAACTAAATTTTACTACTCTAGGAGGCTTTTCCCAGTTTTTTACTTTTCCACTTCCCAGTCTGCAGCTCGGGAGGTGACGCTGGTTTGCATAAGAGTCAACTAACGCGGAAGAAAGTTTCAATGTTCTCCTCTCCCTCAGTTTCCCACGCGAGCTCTCTCTCACGGGGTCATCGGGTTCGTCCAATAGCGTGTTTTCACCGGATAATCTCATTGCCTGACGCTCGGTAAGGTAATTTTGCGTCGGGCGCGATGATCATTCTTAACGGACATTAGCTAACAGTTTTCTGATAGAGATAATTCTGATCTCTTTGATAGAGGAGATGATTCCGATCATCAAGGAGATCAGATCTAAAAATGTATTACAGAAAAAGTTTTTGAAGGAAAATGTTTTCTGAGCTCCTGCTTATGTTTAGGGCGGCATCTTGCTGGTTCATGACGGTTGGTATAGTATCTTTCTGGATGATGCATACTAAATTGGCTGCACGGGAGCGGGCACTTCGGTGTATTTCGCCGTTGTAATCGTGCACCCCGATTTCGGCAAGAAAAAGAAAAGGGTCTGGAAATGAAATGGAGAAAAAAGGACTGACAAGTGGGACAGAAGCTCTCCTCGGCGCCATTCCAGGGTCTAGGTGGTGATTTTCGGGATGAAGACCCATTCCTCCAGTTAAAAGTAATTTCGTTTCGTCTCCGGAACTAGACAGCAAGCACCCTGTAAGAACACTTTATCCCGGGAGCCTCTCTGCAGTTCCCACATTTGCCATGGATCCGTTAGGGACGTTCAACGACATTTAGGCCACCTTGACTTAATTCCAGATGAGTTGATGATGTTTACCAACCAGCAACAGACGCCCAGGAAAAATTCAGCCTCGTCAGTTTCCTTCCCACCACTTCTGAACTATAATAACTGCAAAGAAAAATTAAAAACCCTGCGAAAAATTAGCTCTCTACAGGACTCTCTCTCTGCCGCATGATATCCAGATAAAGAAAAAGCTATTCTTCCACAAACGGGCGCACGGATCATTTTTCACAGCTAAGATAGCGGAACGCTGGCACGCGAGTATGTACCAGAAGCATCAAGATACTGTTATCGATGTGACAGCGGATCTATTGTTTTTCACATTCGAACGCAAACAGAAGGTTTTTGGGCCGCCCCGGTGGCGCAGTGGTCTAGGGCGCTGGCCTATGATCATTCGTCCGTAAGGGGTCCGGTTTCGAATCCCGGTCAGGCATGGATGTTGTGTTTGTCTTACGGCATTGGCTCTCTCCCTTCCCTGGAACCAGTGACCCTAAATTAGGGACGGGCGACTGCTTATAGCCCATTGAGTTGCTCACGGTGGTCGTTAAACCTCCAATCAAAAAAAGAAAAGGTTTTTGGAGACATTTAAAACGTAGGATAATGAAACAAGGTTTTTTTTTAATTGGAGGTTTGACGACCACCGTGAGCATCTCAATGGGCTATAAGCAGTCTCCCGTCTCTAATTTTGGGCCACTGCTTCCAGGGAACGGAGAGAGCCAGTACCGTTAGACAAACACATAATTCATGCCTCACTGGGATTCGAACCCGGACCCATCGCGGACGAATGATCAGAAGCCATCGCTAAAACCACTGCTCCACCGGGGCGGCAAACAAGGTGTACATAAAGACAATCTAGGTGATCGATTGATGGAATTCATATTCCGAAGGAAAAGTAGTGCCAGGAAAGCAGACGTCTATGAAGAAATGCTTCAAATCATAAGAAATCACGAATGGCAATGAACGTCGATGCATTTGTTTTAAAATTGGCTTTTTCTATATATTTGTAATACGAATTAAAATACTACTTGTAAATACGAAAGCAATTTTTTAAATCAGTATCCTAACATGTATAGTGGTAATTTCATTCTTTTTTTTCCAGCTCCTTTTCAGTATCTCAATGTTTTTCATGTAGTCCATGAAATATTTTCTTTGATGCGAGCAACGTCAGGCATTATGTTGAAATGAAAAAAGTAAGCACAGAATGTAAAGATAACCACTTTTCCACTTCCCATGCTGTTTGCGTTCAAATGTAAACAACAGATCCGTTGCCACATCGGAAACAGTAACTTGATGCTTCTAGTACACACTCACGGAGCTGTGCTAGCGTTCCGTTGTCTTAGTTGTGAGAAATGAGCCGTGCGCCCGTCTGTGGAAGAATAGCCAAAGAAAATTTTACCTTTTACACGTTTTCACTAATTCTGCGCCGTTTGGGTTAATTTTAATGCGTCATTAAAGTGAGGTAATTGATAATCTGTTGGCAGGTTAGGAACATTAAGTATAAAATCGCATAGAAAAAAATCCTGTGAAAGTGAAAAAAGAAAAACATAATATTAAGTTGTCAAACTCTGATGTTAATTTAAAAATTATGCACCTTTAGGAAATGCTAGAAGTTTAAGTGTATTTGTGGAATCTCAGAATTTTTTTCTTTCATTATTCAGTTTATTTATGTGAAGTAGCAGCGCAAACTAAATAAAAATGTGAAATGAAATTTACCGTTACACTGGTGTAGCAAAAGAAAATAAAACTAAAATTCAGCACATGAAAAAATTAGAGATAAGGGTAAAATTCAGCAATGTACTGTGGTGTTATACAAATATATATTAATCCAACAGGAAATTTGTGTATTTATTTATGTGTTTCATGCAGAAGTGTACATATGCATATTTTGTGTTTTTGTCAATATAGGAGGTTAACTTTGTGTGTGTAACAGCTGACAAATAGGTCAATTAATGTTGATTTAATCGTAGAAATGTATTTAAATTTATCTATAATTTGAAACTAAAGTCAAAGTTTTCTTAAAATTTGTAGTAGCAGCACTATGTGTGAATCAAGGCCGAATTCGACTAAAAACATACCCAACTGGAAATTTATATAGACTCTGAACTCTGTGCCTTGTTTTCTTCAGAAATGTGGGCATATGGCTTTGAACCCTAGAAAGAAAAAATATGAGCAACTTGTGGTAGCTTATTGTGTGTATTTTGCTATTGCCTAAAATATTTCTTTTAATCAATGCAGCCCAATTCGGCTTTCAGAAATCTTAATCAAATGAGTCAGCACATATTTGTGCTGTGCACTGAATTTGTTTGGTTTTTCTAAGGATTCGAATCACCCGTTTATTTGGCAGGCAGTAAGGAGACGTTCTGTATGCTTCTTACAGGTATATTTTTTATTTTTTTATTGGAGGTTTCACGACCACCGTAAGCAGCTCAATGGGCTATAAGCAGGCGCCGGTCCCGAATTTAGGGCCACTGATTCCAGGAAAGGGGGAGAACCAGTGCCGTAACACAAACACAACATCCATCCCTAACCGGGATTCGAACCAGGACCCCTTCCGGACACATGATCAGAAGTCATCGCTTAGACCACTTCGCCACCGGGGCGGCAAAGCATAATTTGCCAATGCTCCACTAAAACTTTCAAAAGCCAAAAATGTATACTTTTATTTGTGCTTGAGTGACTATATATTTGTTTAGTTTTGCGTGTGTAATTGCTCTTTTCCTTTAGGGTTACCAAGCTCATCATTTTTTATTAGTAGCTGTGAAATTATTTCTTTTTCATTGTATCTTACACAATATACACTGACGGAAAAAATCCCAACACCACGAAAAAATAGTTGTAGAGGAATGAAATGGCGGCAATACATTTGTATAGGTAACATATTTAATCGATTAAGGTTTCAAAATCACAGCTTAATGTAAGCGCGAGAAGACCCATTTTAAATGTGAAATGCTGGTACATTAATAACCGGTGTAACCGCCAGAATGTTGAATACAAGCACGCAAACGTTCATGCACTGTGTCGTACAGGTGCTGGATGTCAGTTTGTGGGATGAAGTTCCATGCCTGTTGCATTTGGTCGGTAAATACAGTGACGCTTAATACTGGTTGGGGTGACGCTGGAGGTGTCGTCCAATGATGTCCCATACGTGCTCGATTGGTGAAAGATCTGGTGATCTAGCAGGCCACGGCAACATGTCGACACTCTGTAGAGCATGTAGGGTTACAAGAGCGGAATGCGGGCGAGCGTTATCCTGTTGGAAAACACCCCCTGGAATGCTGTTCATGAATGGCAGCACAACAGGTTTAATCACCAGACCGACGTACAACTGTGCCGTCAGGGTGCGTGGGATAACCACGAGAGTACTCCTGCTGTCATAGGAAATTGCTCCCCAGACCATAACTCCAGGTGTAGGTCCAGTGTGTCTCGGCCGTTGACAGGTTGGTTGCAGGCGCTCACTTGGCCTCCTTCTAACCAACACACGGCCATCACTGGCACCCAGGCAGAACCGGCTTTCATCAGAAAACACAATAGATCTCCACTCCGTCCTCCAATGAGCTCTAGCTTGACACCACTGACGTCGCAAACGGCAGTGGTTTGGAGTAAGTGGAATGCATGCTACAGGGCGTCTGGCTCAGAGCTGTCCTTCGAGTAACCGATTTATAACAGTTCGTTGTGTCACTGTAGTGGCAACTGCATCTCTAATTGCTGCCGCAGATGCGGTACGATGCGCCACGGCCATACGTCGTACACGGCAGTCTTCCCTCCCAGTAGTGCCACGTGGCCAGCTGGAACCCGGTCTTCTTGAGGCAGTACCTTCCCTTGACAACCGCTGCCAACAATCATGCACATTGGCTACATTCCTGCCAAGTCGTTCTGCAATATTGCGGAAAGAAAGTCCACCTTTTCGTAGCCCTATTACACGACATCGTTCAAACTCCGTGAGCTGTTGGTAATGGCTTCTTTGTCTTCTTAAAGGCATTCTTGACTAACATCAACACACTACGTCGAATCTCAACGATAACTAACGCTCACAAACGTTACAGCGCGTATTTACAGCAAACCTGCTTTGCATGTTCCGAGGGGCGCTACTAGCGCCACACGTATGCGCCGAGCGCGAAATTTGCATAGACGTCATCTTACAGATGTACTCTCACCGCCTACCAACTGTCGTTTATCTAACACAACCCCTTCTTGGTGTTGGGATTTTTTTCCGTCAGTGTATTTGGGTGCCTTGACCAGGATTTTTCTTAGTGAGATTTTTTTATTATGACTCCTGCATTCACAACAGAATCAAGCCATTACCTCGTCGTACCAGATTGGCTCTGTTCAACCCGGTGGTGGCTCTGTGATGGATTAGGGAGTCTTCTCATGGGACACATTAGGACATTTAATGTGACTGGAGAGGTTCTCTACCGCTGCGTGCAACCATCATGTGCTGGCTGATCATCTACATGCTTCCATGGTCTTCACACATCCTGCTGCCAATGGTCTATTTCAACAGGACAATACACTGCCCCACCGAGCCGCAACCACACAGGTATGTCTCAAGGAACACTCATCCATGTGTGGAACCATTCATTGGCACCCCGAGGTCTCCGGATTTAAACCCTATGGTGCTTTTTGGGATTCCATGGAGCAGAACATCAGATCCATTGATCCTGCACCGACGTCACGGGCAGAGCTATTGACAATGCTGCCACAGGCATATCAGGAAGGACCTCCGGAAACCCTTGGGCATCTGGTGGAGTCCATGCCTCGGGGGTGCACAGGCTGTTGTTATTCGCGCTAGAGGAGGACCGAAACGCTATCAGGTAGGTATCTCTAATGTTCTGCCTATTGAGTGTACATCCCACACACTTTGGTAGTTTTCGCACCAAAAATCAGGTGATGGCATATTTAGAGTTCCGTATTCCTGCAACACCAGTGTGCAGTTGATTTAATAATGTAAGACCCATTTTTTTTGTCTTCATTTGACATACAGATGCATTCAATAGGTTTTTGATAGGATTGAATCAGGAACGCTCCGTCGATCGATCAATTTTCTGTAGTCTTCCGTTCATGATACATTTTGCAACATCTGCGATATGGCAAAAATTACTTTACTATTGAAACAATCGTAAGTGTGTATCAACAAACTGCCACATTATAGGAAGCCCGCAAGTATAGTAGCAATCGGATTTTGTAGTGTCCACTACCACTACGAAATTGGAATACAGTGACACTAGAAACAGCTTGACACCATCACATCATACCTTCCGAACTTCACTGACACAAATGAATGATGGAAAATACCCATTAATCTCTAGATATTCTTTACTTCGTCCATCTAATTGTTATAGATAAAATGTTGAGCCGTCACGCTATAGAACTAATTCACCAGCTGTAGGTACCAATTACATCATTGTTTGTTTCATACAAATCGAGACTATATAAAATTGCTGTTGGTGTTAGAATTAATCACCACCACTCGATGTAGTGTGCTTGTACAGATATAAACAACTGTTGAATGGTAGTTTTAGGAATGACTGACAGTATTGACTGAACACGCATCCAAAGACCTTTAGTTACGTAGGATAAAATTTTATGCTTTTAAATTGCACTGTTAGAAAATGCTGTTTGTCACTGTTCCGTCTAATACTGGTGCTAATCCACATATAGTGATTTCATACGCACATAAACCTCGCCGAGCTGCAACTCATGACACTTGCATTGTGGCTGACATATACACTGAGTGATCACTTAATTTTGACCATTTACCTAATACTTCATAGGTCTGTCTTTCGCTCTCAGTATAGCAGCTATCCGATATGGCATCGATTCAATAAGATGTAGGAAGCAGTTGTGAGGTACGGCAAACCAAGCTGTGTGTAATGCGAATCTTAAGTCACGTATGGAGGCGATTGGTGCATCCAGATGCCTGAAATGCCGTTCCATACTGTCCCACAAGTGATCTACGGAATCAATATGATGGAAGTGTGAACTGTGTTTCTCAAAAAATTCCTGCACAACGTTAGACCTGTGGCTCGGTACATTATCATCTTCAAGGACACCGTCGCTATTCGGGAATAAGTGAAACTTTGCTGGGTGTACAGAGTAAGCAAGGTATTTACGATGGTAGACACCAATTATACGTTGTTCGACATGCACCAGGGGTGCGAGTTCCTTGCAGGTAAACATGCCTCACATCATACAACCGCGTTCACCGGCCGGCTTGCACTGTGGAGACCATGCAGGATTGATCTAGTGCCTCATGTTTTTTGCGCCAAATACGTACACGGCGATCCATGGAATGTAATATGAATGCGACTTTTTAGACCAGCACACTTTATTCCAGTCATCCGACATTCAACTTGAATGATCTTTGCACCAGGTGAACCTTTTGCGCCGTTGAACCGTAGTTAGGAGAGGATGTCGTCGGGATCGTCTGCTTTTATAGCCCATACGTGCGAGCGTGTAACGCATGGTCATAACAGGTACTGTTCCGTGTTTACCTATGTTGTATTGGGTAGTCATCTGTTGAACAGTTTGTGCTTCTGTTGGCCTGTACGAGTCGTAGGACCTGGTGCTCACCTTTCACATAAGCCTTTCGCAGTCCTAAATAGTTTTTCATCCGGGTCGTTGCTTGACTATTTTCACACCAGTCCTGATATACACTGCTTGACAATTGCTAAGGACGGATCATAAACGGCTATATAGCGCATAAAAAATTAAGTGTGGTTGGATGCCAAGTGAAATAAAATGTCAGAATGCCAGGACATTACAAGAAAGACAATTTATTGTGCTCTGAAATCCAGAAGGCTTTGGAACGTGTTCAAGTGACAAACAGGCCATTTTGTGCAGAATACGTAAACGTGAAGAAAATGCAATTACCGTCCGCAGGCGTTCCGGCGTAAGATGTCAATACGGGGTATGGCCACCATGGTGGGCGATGCAAGATTCCACACGTCGTGTCATGCTTTGCACAACATTATCAAGCAGCTGTTGGGGTAATTTATCCTATTCCTCTGTCAGTGCACGGATGAGGGTGTTCTTGTTTATTGGAGGGCATTGGCGACCAGCAAGACTCCTCCCCAAAGCATCCCACACATTTTCAATGGGATTCAGATCTGGAGAACGTGTTGGCCATACGAGGCGTTGAATATCCTTGCTCTCAAGACACTCCTGGACAGCAACTGTTCGATGACAAGTTGCGTTGTCGTCCATGAAAATAAATCTATCACCGACAGCACCACGGAACATGCAAACATGAGGTAGCAGAACATCATTAATGTATCGTTGGCCAGCCATAGTCCCAGTTGGAAGCACATAGAGGGACGTACGGCCATTGATCATGATGCCAGCCCATACCATGACACTACATGTCAGATATCTGTCCCTTTTCTGTATGTTTGCTGGACAATATGCAGTACCACTATCACGCCAGATCAGTTGTCGTCGACAATCAGACGATACACTGTATCTACTCTCATCTGAGAAGAGGACAGCAGGCCAGTCGTTATCAGTCCAATTGCGATGTTGATGGCACCATTGCAAACGCGCGGTACGGTGACGTCTGGACAATGGGATGCACATAACAGGACGGCGGGCGTATAGTCCTCCTTCATGCAAATGTCTGGCGACAGTTTTTCGGGAGATCCGCTTGCCAGTAGCAGCCATAAACTGATTTGCTACCTCACTAGCTGTGCTGCGCCGGTGTCTTTTTGTTGATAGCACTATGTACTGATCTTCTACAGGTGCCGTACTGCGAACACGACCTCCCCCGTGACGTTTGCTACACTCTCCATTTGTTTGAAATGATTTCCAAAGCCTTGAAACAACAAAGTGGCTGATGTCGAACTCCCTGGCAACATCTGTTATTTTTCGCCCTTCTTCAATCTTGCCAATAATACGGCTACGCGTAAAATCTAAGTGATGTCGGGAAGACATACTGAAAATTGCAAGTTCGTCAATTGATTCTTTCCCTTTCAACTTTGCGTTTGAACAACAACGGTCAATACGCGTCAAATCTTTTATATCTGTTATCAGCGTTATGACGTCACGAACAAGTTCGGCAATCCAAAATTTGCATACGCACAACACGTTTTACTGTATCCCGCACTTATGCTAATTTCCACATTTTCCTGCCTTCCATTTTATGCTTGCTATCGTTGCTATTGTCATCCGTCCTTAGCGTTTGTCCGGCAGTGTACTTTAACTGCGGCGGCTCGCGAACAACCCACCAGTTCAGCCGTTTGGGAAATCGTGGCACCTGCTCTCCGATCTCTTACAATCTGTCCTTTCTCAAAGTCCGATGAATCCTTCCGTTTACTGATCACGGTCCAAAGTTTAGTACCTCCTGCTCCACTCGCACCTTATATATGCTACGTCGGTCGACTAATCGCGCCCTCTCGAATATCTTTTGGTCCACGGGTCTCATCCACTTTTGATACGGTATTGATAATTCAGTGATTACTTGGTGTATGTGGCTTAATAGACATGAGCACACCGTTTTGCGAGCGCGGAAAATCTAGCATGCCATAGTGGCTCGAGATGTTTAAGAAATATTGAGAGGCACTTTCTGATGCACGTATTTCTGATCAGAAGTCACAAAGATGTACGAAAGCAGGTGAGCTTGCGCTTCTCGAAATTTCATTTAATTAGCAAAGCAGCGGGGATGATGTAGATCTTCGGAATGGTGCTAGTGCATTAAAAATGAGAACGCAAGATTTGAATCCAAAGTCTTTCATAATCTCTCGGATTATGGCTCCCAGTTTAAAATTAAAGAATTTAGTTTTATAATGGCGCGAAGATTCTCTAATCTAAAGAATTAATTTTCTTGTCGACGAAGTTACTTCGAGACTGCGCTTATAGCTAATATTTTCCTCAAACTGACAGTCAATTTACCAGGGAATCAGTTTAAAATCGCCAGATTACATTATCTCGAAGATTTAATTGATCTGCAGAGAAATCAACGTGCTGACCTCTGGGAAATATGGCAGCTTACAGAAACTTGCGAAAACAAGACTTTCTGCGTTATCGATATTTTCACATCAGCATTTCGGGCTATACTGTAACATGCCAAAGAAAACTCAGTCCGAAAGGATGTAATGTAACGACAATTCTTAATTCCGGCCATTACCCAAATCTGTTGCTAAATACTAATAAACATGAATTCTCACAGAAATCTTCAAAAATTCCTAAGATTTTTGTCAGGATCCCGACACTTTATGTACAGTGGTGGCCAAAATCGTGGTCACTTTTTGAAAACTTCATGTTTTGAAAACTTTCAGGCTTATTAGAAATGTTATGTTTCACTAAATGCAAATGTTTATACATAAATTGGACGAGCATTTAATGTTTAATTCAATACAAAAAACAAAATTCAAATATCTGCCGTACCAAAAATGTTATGCTGGTTCCGATATGGCTTCGAACCCAATGAAGAGAGATCACGGCTTTGCCTGCAGAGTCAACCTCACATTCCACTTCGTAATTGAATCGCAGCTATGTTCGTCTGAGAAACAAACACAGGTGTGATTCAATTAAGCAGTGGAATGTGAGGGCAAATCCCATTGTACAATCACAGTCCTTGTTCTGGAGACCAATCAAATGGCAGTAGTTGCGATACCTCACCATGTGTGAAGTTGGGGAAAGTCAATTTTGCTGTTTGTTCCATAGAAAAAAGACTGTTATCGGTGTACGTGAAGCACAATTGGAGATTGTGTGCATACCTTCAGTATTTCTTGAAATTTAAGGTGTAGATTATAAATACAGAAATGGCACCAAAGAAAGGAATTTCTTGAACACCGATGAAAAGAAGCAGGATTGTTGCATTACGTGAAACACGTTTTTCTTTTTTTTTTTTGATTGGACGTTTAACGACCACCGTGAGCAACTCAATGGACTATAAGCAGTCGCCCGTCCCTAATTTAGGGTCACTGGTTCCAGGGAAGGGAGACATCCAGTGCCGTAAGACAAACACAACATCCATGCCTCACCGGGATTCGAACCCGGGCCCCTTACGGACGAATGATCAGAGGCCATCGCTTAGACCACGGCGCCATCGGGGCGGCGAAACACGTTTTTCCTATGATGGAATTGCAAGTCAAGTAGATGGGATAGTGATGGCATCCAGAGTACGAAAGTTGTGTTTACCATTGCTCGACCGGCGGATTGGTCGCATCCCCGGGGAGCGAGCAGGAGATAATACTTTTAATCGCGATTGAAAACAAAGCGCAGGCGGCACGTTAGGTTCGCGTGCAAGGCGCGACCTCAATCAATCTAGTTCGTTTCACGAACGAAAACAGCTCTTGTTAGAGCTACTAGCTCCAGCCGATCCAAGGACCCTCCCCGCCCCGTCGTCATCGGGCCGGTCCGCCCACTTAATATGAGTGGGCCAAGTGTGGGACCAGGTGAGAGGTCAGATGAGACCCATTCTTGATAGAACGATCACCTCTCACACTAATCAGCTAAAACGATTCAGTTCCTCAGAGGCAAGCTGGTGGAAAGAGTGAAGAGTGGGGAAAGCCATCCTCCCACACCACGACAGCGCTTCTTTGCCGAAGCTGTCAAGCAGGTACAGAAACCAAACAGTCCACCAGCCCAGACAAAGCACAGCATCCTCATCTACCCGAAGCAGCATGGGATGTCGTCGGATGATGTGAAAAGTGAAATATTGGGAAGCTTCAACTCTCAGAGGCTTTCCACGACTTCAAGGAGGTTACTAATTTGTTCGAACTCAGAAGACACAGACGGAAACTTCCGAGGGTGATAGTGTACGGCACGATCGAGGACGACCCCTAGTTTGTCCAGAAGTCTTTCCCCGTGCAGAATGGTGTGACAGACACAGAGAGATGCAAGGTACTCTTCCCAATCAGAGGAAAGGGGAAGAAAGTCCATTGGAGGGTTGAGATGGCCCCTCTGGACTTTCGAGCTTTGCTCCGAAAAGGCAGAGTGAATCTCTACTGATCGACACACACTTGCCGATAATTCCTGAGAGAGACCCGTTGCTTCAAATGCAACGGGTTTGGGCATCACCAGTCTAAAGGCCTGGCAGCTTCCCAGAGTTGTGCCTGTTATGGGCAGACGGGGCATAAGCACTGGAGCTGCCAGAGCGAACCAAAGTGCCTCAATTTCCACGATGTTAATGAGCGATACCATCTTAATCTCGCTATTTCTCACTCCAGTCTGGGCTCGGCCTGCTCAAGGCTGAGACGAGAAATTGAGAAACTCAAAGACAGAATAGACTATGGTACATGGAGCGGCGAAAGAGATGAGCTCACTGGGACTGCAATCCCCAATGTAATGTAAGACTCTGATTGAGCGTCCTTGCCTGTGATGTTTAACGATGGTGACATAACCCTGTTATCCCCAATGGAATGTAAGACGTTGATTGAGCGTCCTTACCTGTGATATTTAATGATAGGGACATAACCCTGTTATCTGCTTGTCTATACTTTTGCCTTTCCTGTTCTAAATGTGTGTTTCGTGAAATAAAGGCTTCGGCCCATATATGTTCGCGTGGAGAACCTATCTCCCAGAGGTCTCTCAGTAGCTACACGGTCCATCGTGTACGATCTCCCCAGGTTCGCGCCACCTGTCCGGGTGTCCGAATCTGCGGTCCCGGGATCAGGACTATTACCGCATCGTTTACCATCGGTAAACTCGACTAGGGATTTCAGCTTAACCCTGCGAAGTACGCATTTGGACGGTGCAGGACTAAGACTCATCAACTTGCCTTATTGCTCGCGCAGGGCCGTCACATTCTTTAATTGAGAGAGTTCCGCATATCCGTGCAAAGTCTGCATTTAGACGGTGCAGGTAGAGTCAACTTAGCCTTGCCTTATTCAGAAGGTTCAAACTGCAGAGTAAACTGTGAGCTGTCTTCATTGGGTCCAAAGCCATGTCGGAACCAGTTCAAATGGACGTAGATATCAGCTCGCAAAAGAGGAAACTGGAAAGGGAAATATTGACTATCATCTGAAGACGCCACTGGAAAGGGAAATATTGACTATCATCTGAAGACGCCACTGGAAAGGGAAATATTGACTATCATCTGAAGACGCCACTGCAAAGTATGTGGACTCAGATGAAAGAAACCACATTGAAGGAGTGGCAAAGAAGGTGGGAGGAAGAGGATAAGGGTAGGAAGACGAATCGTATCTTTCCCAGAGATCAAGGAGAAAGGTAGAATCAGATGGTTTCCTTAACCAAGTACTCACGGCCATAATGTTTCGCCGGAGTACTTCAGCCATTTTGCGGTTAACGAGAGGGTGTGCGGATGTGGCTCCCAGTCCGCATACGTGGCCTATATGATTCCTGATTGTAATTCTCTTTCAGCGAGAAGAAAAGTCCTCGTTCCACAACTGGAAAAGACTAAAACCATCTCGATCCTGCTTGGCTTTCCAAGAGCGAGACAGATATTCATCGAGTTGGTTAAAGAATCCGTCGCGATGCAAGAAGAGCTCCTAACAGAAGATAGAAGCGGAAGACAGGAAGCGGAAGATGACTTCTGCCCACCACCATAGAACCAGCCCAATGCTATAGGCTTGTATCATACTCATCCATCAGTGTATATATCATGTTCATTTCAGTCTCAGCTCACCTTTGTAAGAGGTATCGTGAAAATAAAGGATTTATTTCCCAGAACCATGAGAATCCCAGTGTATTCTAATATGCTGGTAATAGCCTAGACACAAATAAAAGACGAATGATCCACATAGGTTTCTCGACGCCGAGCATATCTCCCAGGCAGTCGCACATTAGAATCCCTGCCCATTTAGCACGTTGCTCGAATGGGCATAGCTAAGGGGCGGGAAGTGGTGGTCCCGCGGGGTCAGTGAAGTTTAACTGGTCCCTCGACCGATCCAGTCCGGGTGATGACCAGTGGGATCCTGGCAGGATTGCCATTGCAACGCCTTCACCTTATTAATTTTAAGAGATATTTCTATCATTGCAAAGTCAGTATTTTGACGGCGCAGGTTAAGTCATCAGATGGTTAGGTTATCAAGAAACAAAATGACTGAAAATCAAAGCTGGACAACGCCGAAAAAGTGCACAAAATGTGTTGATGGCACAAGAACAAAGTCTGTGTATGTGTCAACGACATAAAAATTTCATCTGAGGGCATCACAGGTGAACCGGCTCCAGCTGGTGTTTCTGTCAGTTCAAGAACGATAAGGGGAAGACTACCATATGTATAGGACTAAAAGGTAGGATTTCCAGAAAAATGCCATATCTGAATCTACAGCAGCGAAAGAAATTACTACAATGGGCAAAAGAACACACTGAATGGACAAAATATCAGAGGAATCAATCTATTTGGAGTCACGAAAGTGAGATATCTCTGTTTGGTAGTGATGGGCGAAAATGTGTGAGACGTAGAGTTTGGAGAAGAGCTATATCCTGACTGCATGAAGGCAAATGTTAAACACCAAACAACCGTTATGATTTGGGCATGTATGGCCGCAGATGGTTTTGGTCGTCTTCATGTAATCGACTGCACCCTGAACGGAAAAAAATAAATTGACACCATCCTGGAACCAAAACTACTACTTCCATCAGAAATTTTTTTCCTAACAATGCAACATTTCTTTTTCAGCAGGATTCATTTCCTTGCCACACGGCAAAACTATGCAAACAGTTTTTTACGGCAAAGGGCATTCCATTTTTGACTTGACCAGAAAACAGCTCTGACCTGAGCTCGATGGAAAATTTGCTGTACCGTTTGAAAAACCATGTACGGATAAGGCGTCCATCAAATAAAAGGCAATTAATTGAGGCTATATTTGTTTCCGGGCACTGCGTAGTAGCGAAGCCCGAGCTTCAAACACTTGTTGGCTCAATGAGGCGCCGCTGTGCTGCTGTTTTAAGCAATAAAAGGCTATCATACTAAATACTGAGAGTACCACTATAGTAGTGATCCGATTTATTGCCGTAGGAATATATACATAAGCATTTCCAAGCTTTTGCACATCAACCAGATGACTTTTTCAAGGAAGTTAGACTGAAACTTCAACTACATAATTGGTGTACTGTTCCTCGTTATCAATTTACTGATAGTACATTGCAATCGTAAGTATCCGGTATCATTTTATCGGATTGTAGTGTAGATTTATGATTGATACGTATTCGCCTATAACGTATTTTGTACTACAGATATTTGAATTCTGTTTTTTTTGTATTGAATTCAGCATCAAATTATCTTTCTATTCATACACGAACATTTGCATTTAGTGAAACATTACATTTCCTATAAGTCTGCAAAACATGAAATTTTCAAAAGTGTCCACTTGTTTGGTCACAAGTGTATAGGGTGGTATGCTAATAAACACGGGTTATCTTTTAGTGGTGACTGATATGATGTTCTTCATAGACATCGGCAGACCCGACAATTTTGCCATTGAATTAACCATATGAGCTCGGTTGTAACTAATTCAAGCTCAACATAAGCTGACGTAAATTATATTGTGCAAAGAACAAACTTTCGTCTTCCAGTTGAAAACCTGAGTGTACCGAAGGAACTGAGCTGCAAACACAGAAGTGGCATGTTTACCATCGCAGAAAAGATTGGGATATTTCACGTCCCTTTTGAGGAAATCCATATTTCCTCAAAAAGGACGTAGAATACTCGAATCCTCCATATCATTTTCGCCCACAACCGCCTTTCTGCTTCTGAAACTACCTTTCTACTCGTGCTGATAACGAAAAGGCGTTAGTTATCGCTAGAGCTAGGATTTTCATGATCTAACAATTGCTAGAAAATGCCGCAAAATGCATTTATGACCCAAAAAAACTAAAAAGAAATGCCCTATAAAAACAAAAAATGGCGTAACAAATTCACATTTAGTTTTTATTTTCCTTGCAAATCTAATTAATTAAAAAAAAGAAAAAGTGTATCAGACAAAAAAATCTGAAAAATATATTTTAATTTGTTGACTGTTGTGTGAACTGAAATTCTTTATTTTACAAACAAATACGTGATCTATAAAACGAAACAAAGAATAAACAAGAAATACAAATATGTTTTACAGTTCTTGTGACAAACTAAAAATTTATTTCTCGAAAACATATCCTATAAGACAAAAAAAGCCGTTAAAAGCACAATTTCACTATTCACAGTTTCTGTGCCAAAATGAGTCATCACTCATTGGTTAACAAAAAATGCCCTATAGAAGAAAAGAAAAAGAATAAAAACGCTACTTACATTTTTGACAGTTCCTGTGCCAAACTGAAAGTCTAAATTTCACTAACAAAATTATTTTATTATTTTTAGATTGCCATGGCAAACTGAAAGTTTTTATTTCATCAGTCCAGAACTGCAATGCTCATCAAATATCTTGTGCAGATTTTCAAAAGAAAATGATTTTCACTCGTGTGCCAACGAAGCCTTAAACATTAAATAGCTCCTTTCCACTTCTACTGAAATCACAGGAGCATGCCTGAAATAGTGTCACTTCGTTCAAAGTCCTCTGAAATTTCACCAAGAGAAAATTTCTCCCCGAGAGCTCATCTACAATTAAACACAGCTTTTCATACCTTATATTTTTTTGAAACTTGTTCAGTTTTCTTTTGCCCAGCCTTTCCCACTTTTCCAGTCGCAATGCCTAGGTCATTCACAATTTTCTTCATCAAATCTATTTGATGCACTAATAGCACTGCTGACTTCTCCATGAAAGTATAAACATCAGGCAGAAATACAAAATTTGACTTAAAAATAGGAAAAGTGTAAAAAATTGAACCTGAAATTTCAGGATCAGAAAGTAGTGTGCGCAATTTTAATTCAGAAAATACTTTTAAATATGCAAAATAATTATTCAAAATTAACAAAAAATGCCTTAAAATGATGGAAAACCTAGAAAAAGGCCATATCCCGTAAAAATCATGAAAAAATACAAAAATAAAATGCTTTGACAAAGGTGCTTAAACGTAATAATTTGTATGAAACACATTTGGCTAGACAAACTTGAACAAAGTTTTAGTATTGCCAAACAAAAATAAAAAACAAAAACAAAACGCAAAGTCATAAAACTCCTAGCACCAGTTATCACTTCACGGAGTTCTCCAAACAGGTAGTGGGAAAGCAACTCGAGATGCAAAAACTTCATGAGCAGTCGAAATGACGGCAGACGTATGCCTTTTGTTTCTAACATACGGTAAATGTGTTTATGATACGCACTCCAACAAACAACACTCACGCCCAAGCATATTAAAGCCGAAAAAATAAAAGTTTACAGAGTGTTTTTCTAGCAAACTGTAATGTTAAACCTTCAACCGAGAGACACGATATTACTCTGGGTAAGTAAAATGGGCAGAATTTAGCTTGAATGAATGTTTTTCGTTTTTGATTGATGTTTTAACGACCACCGTGAGCAACGCAGTATGCTATAAGCAGTCTCCCGTCCCTAATTTAGGGCCACTGGTTTCAGGGAAGGGGGAACCAGTGCCGTAAGACAAACACAAAATCAATGTTTCAACGGGAATCGAACCCGGACCTCTCTGGGACGAATAGTCATAAACCAGCGTTCAGACCACTGGGCCACTGGGGCTGCCTGGAATGAATACATTCGATATCTCCGAAGCGGGCCGAACACAGCTGGAGAAAGTGAATCTACGCTTCGGAAAGCGCTGCTTTCCTCTTAACTTTGCTATCAAAGTGGTCATTTAGGGGAATGATTGACACTAAACACGTCTAACTGATTACATGATAAAATAGCTATAACCATGGCGTCCAACCTAACAAAAGTGAGAGAAAATGTTTGAATCACTTGTTTGTACCCACAGGCACGCTGGTGTCCGTATCAGGGGGACTAGACCTTCCCCATCAAGCATTGGGTCATGGAGCAGAAAATAAGGGATCAGTAACAGGTTTGTGATCGATACCTCTTAGATGCCAGGGGAAGGGAATTGTTTTTTTTTTTGTACCTTATGTAAAACCATGCCTCTAAATGAACATTTCTGTTTGGGGAGCGCAAAAAATGTTGGGCACCATTGCTTTCCGGTACATTGGCCGCTTAAAGGGTTAATACCAAACACAGTTTTCTTACTTCACAAAAACATCGCTTTCACTCGCATCATCTATATCTCTGCTGCCACTTTTTTACTGCCTTCGCTATGCTCTCTGTAATCATCCCACCGATTTTCGCATCCATATTTTCCTTAACTCACAATCTTCAGTGTCATATATGGAACATAAATTGCTGCCTTTATCGAATCTTTTCAGAAAATATGAAATAATCACGAATTCCTGAGAGCAGCCAGAATCTGTTATTCCTTTCTCAGGTGATATTTGAAATGCTTGCAATGTCCAAGACTCGGAAATGCTACATCATAATCCATATATGATTAAATATGCATTGGCCGTCTTTACCACAATGTTTACACGTTGCCGATTAGTTGTACATTCACAGCACTCAAAACCCACGCGCTCCTTCTCAAAAACGGCAATGAATTCCTGCTTCATGCAGATTTTTCCTAATTAAACTGGACTTCAGTTTTAACTCAACTATTCAGTTGTTACTTGAATATAATTCAGTTTCGCAAAGTTTCATTCGCCACTATCTTCTTTTTGGATTACTGAAAGAACATGATAAAGATACAATGCGAATATATGTCTTAAGTTCCTCGCATATGAAGTTATCTGTTTACCGTTCATTATGGATTTCTTGGCAGAATCCAAAATTATGAAAGAGGTGTCTTGGTATTCCTGTAAAGTAGAACGTGAAACGCTTGCGTATTTAGTAATTCCCCAGAATTTTCTGAATAGATGTTGGATGTACTTCTGTACATTTTAACTTCTAAAAAATTCTGGAATGACTGAAAATATTTCAGTCTTAACACTCGAGATCTTCGTCAGCATTAGTTTCAGAATCCAAGGCACTTCGCATTCAAATTCATATTGTTGCACAGTATTGTTCTCTGTTGGTAGACATACGTTTTATTCTCTAGAAGAATTTTTATTTTTTAAGTATTATAGATATACTGCTAAATATAAGAATTATAGATATACTGCTAAATATAAGTATTATAGATATACTGTTAAATATAAATTGGCAGACATAAGATACCCGTACTGTTTGATATTACTATAGCGTTTCTTAGGTGCTTCCTCTGAGGTTACGGTTTCTGCGTACCATATGCCATTAACATTATTATGTTCAAAACACATCTGCAGTTTTACTTCAGCAGGAGCTAGGGCTTGATTTTTAATACAATAAAGAACCAAAACAGAGTGTTATTCAAGATTTGATTCTAGTGTTGATGTGTTTATGCAGTTTGATATTTAAACGACCTTCCCTTCAGCCGATGTAGAAAGAAGTAACCTGATTTTCTTTTTCCATGATAATTTGCTAACACCTGATCTTCATCCACCGATTTTTCATGAATATTGCAGAAAATATGTCTTACATTGGTTTCCCTTTCTGCAACATTTGGGACAAAAATTTTTGAATATTTAGGGACAAACATTTTTGAATATTTAGGAGATGCTCCTTCCATATGGAGTGGATCCACAGTGTTTTCGGATTTTCTTTCTTTTCTCAGTAGGTTCTTTAAATCTGAATTGTGTATAATATTGACTAGGTAACCGATAATTTTAATATTAAATTCATTTTTTCAGCTGCTAGAAATTTAATCTAGTTTACACCTTCTTTGAGCTTTTTATTATTTGAAAGGTGACAACGCTCTATTTATAGATGCACGAAATGCTGAAATTTCGTAATGGATATCATTCTGAGAATTAGCTTTGATAACAGAAAGGATGCATATGAGTTCTCTAAATATTTGATATTCAAATAGGTTTTGCTTCATGGAAAATAGAATGGTTGTCCCGGTGGCCGTTTGGTCAGAGACGCTGGTTCTACCTAGTTGCTAAAACTGGGCCTAGGTCAAAATCCTGAATGAGGCATGGGAGGCGCGCCAGCTCCCTTTCTGCCCTAAAACAATGGCCCCAATTTAGGGATGAGCGACCGCCCGTGGCCGTTGGAGTTGCACATGGTGCTGCTTAAATCCCCAAAAACAAAAGAAAAAAATGATAATTTTAATGAAAGAAAAAGTTAATACGGGTTTTTGTTTTTAGCAGTACATTTTATGATAAGAAAGACAAAGGAAACCACTTTTGTAAAATTGGTTATGTAATAAAGTATATCATAATGTCATCCAGAAGCCATATGCACAGAGCAGATGATTTTTGGTTAAAATTCTTCATTATATTATTTTCAACTTCTTGCATAATTGTTTTAGAGAGAACAACTGGAAGAAGTGTTGTTACATGAGAACCTCTATGTGTGTATGCGTGATGTCTATTTTCATAACCATTTCGATCGTTTCAAGCAACGTAAGGATTGTGTTCCATACAGTGCTGCAGTCCTATCTGTAAAAGAAGTGGGACGTTGAGCAACGATGGATTATTCCGGAATATCATTTCTTTTCTAAACGCACTGCGACAAAACTAATGCTCTGTTATTTTATTCAGGGGTATTCGCGAAAACTTTGCATTTTTTTAATAATAAACTGAACGTGAAATAACCGCCCCGGTGTCGCAGTGGTCTCAGCGCTGACTTTTGACCATTCGTCCGAGAAGGGTCCGGGTTCGAATCCCGATGAGGCATGGAGTTTGTGTTTGTCTTACGGCACTAGTTCTATCCTTTCCCTGGAGCTAGTGACCCTAAATTAGGGACAGGCGATGCTTATAGCCCTCTCTGTGGTCGTTAAATCTTCAATAAAAAAAAGGAAACAAAGAACAACTTCCTGAGAACTGGCTCAAGCCATTAGGGCAAATCCAAAGTCACATGGCCAGCTTCTAGAGAAAAACATTTTAAGCAACAGCAGTTATAATCCACTGCAGACAGGCCTGAATAAGAGACCAACATTTTCTAGACCACTGCCAGAAGTGTATTCATTTTGAGATCAACATTTCATGAAAAAACGAAGTGCTGTATAAAAATACACGCGTTATAAATCTTAGTGCTGTAAGACGGTAAAATGTTGAAATGTTTTGTTTTTCAGAGTGTAGGAAGTTTAGCGCTGTATGGAAAAATGGTGGTAAGTGCTAGGTATAAGACGAAAGCGAGACTTTTCCATGAAAACAAGCATTTTGTAGTAGCTCCCGCAAAACATAACTTTAAAAGTAGATCAAACATGAAAAGTGAGTTTTACAATAATCAAATGATATATTCCCACCCCGGTATTAGCAAAACCACCATCATGGTTCCATTGGCTAATGCCCTAGCTAATTGGCTGTGCGGAAGGCGGATGTTGGTGGCTCAAGTCCATTTGCTGACCATCCAGTTTGTGTTTTTCCGGTGTTTTCGTTAATGTATTATGCACGTATCCCTAAAATCGATCCCAGACGTTTTGAGCCATTTCTGAAAGTTACCCTCTTGGATTATCGTGATATAGTTTGATCAATGTGAACGCCTACGTTACCTAGCAAAAAGCACAAGTGTTGGGCAACTGCTGGCAACCAGCTGGCAGTGATGGATCACTGCTGGCTGAAATCTGCTGCTCACGGTACGGTAGCGATCCGTTGTTGGCCAGCACCATCAGTTAGCAGCCATTGATGGCTCTGCAGCATCACCGTGCATTACGGGCCTCCAAACAAGCGCCACGAGTGGCCTGTAGCTGGTAGCCGCAGCAACGCCAAGACGGGATGGGAGCAGCGGGACTGCGCATGCGAAGAAGCAACATATGCACACTCTGTCGTGGTACTAATTGGTTGAAGACTACCCCATCGCCATCGCTTAATTTTAGTGGATGTTAAAGGAAAAAAACTTATGCAGAGGGACGAATTAATTTCCTGATGAAATGCCGCGTCGACGAATATTATCGTGGGAGGAAAATTGTATAAATAATTAATGAACTGTAAGAAATAGTCAATTACTCTCATGTATTTATAGAAACTCCTTTCGTAGCAAAATTTCTGCACTAACACACGACGAATCGAGAATACAAACAGCCATGAAACACACCAACTCCATTCCTATGAATAACAGGAAATACTTTTTGTATAATCTTTCGTTTCAACATACACTAGACATCTTCAAACAAAAAGTCCCGGAAAGACATTAAAAAATGTTATGTTGGAAAAAAATAGGAATTATATGCGTTCAAAATGGGGATTTTCATTCCAAAATTAACAAGTATTTGAAAAACAATCAACGCTATGTGGATATAATGTACCCATCCATGGGTTGAATACACCAGACAGGGGGAATTCGCTGCTAAAAATAACCAGAAGTAAAATGAGATATCTTTCCTATTTAGAACAAATGTAGCTTCGGACGGTGGAAAAAAGATACACAGTTAAAAATGTAACAGAATGTGATATGATCGGGTAAATATATTAATTAAACAATCGCCTTTCAAGACCACAAGGACAGCGTAAAACTTTGAAAAATGTCTTTACCTGGGTGCACTCGTTGAAAGTGAGTGAAGTTCTTTTAAGGTAAATAAAAAAATCGTTACGTTGAAAAAATAAATTTATGAATTATATGAAACGGACATTTATGAAAAATAACTTGCCATGTTTTAAACATAAAAAGATAACCCTTCGTTTCACATCGCGCAGGAAAGCGGCTCACCTTGAAGCAAAGGATCGCACATGGCAACTGAGTGCAGTGGCTAAAGCGTTGGCTTCGCAAACAAGCTGTCGTGTGTTCGATGCTACCCTAATCTATTTGGATTTTTTCCGGCCCTGTTGAGGAAATTTCCCTAGCGGCGTGCCGTCCTGCAGAGGTTTTGTTGGGAAAGAAAGAGGAGTTGTGCCTTTGAGGAACTGTGATTGTGTTTTTTTATGGCTACGACGAGGAACTGGCGGACCTCGTTAGGATAGCCATCATTTATGGCACGTGCTTGCAGGACCGGTTAAGGGCCGCTTGTGACAGCCACTGCCTGTGATGGATAACTGATGGCCCTGTTCTGGCATATGACATCTCATAGGGGTGCCAACTGTTGGCCCGCTGTTGGTCAGAACTGCTGGCACCTGTTGGCCACCGGGATATATAATTGAGGTTCGGGCATCGGCAACATAGTGCTGGGCCACTGATGGCTTGAGTGCTGGCCCAGCAAGAATGGTTTTGCTGGGTTACTGGAATAATAAAGATGAAAATCCATCTCATCATAAATCTTCAGGAAATTCAACATCACGGCTGGGCACAGTCTACACCGATGATGGCCAACATTCATGGAGGACATGGTACATGAAGAAGTGGAAAACAAAGTATTAATCAAAACCATACATATCTACGATTTTTATTGTTTAAAACGGGAACATATTTTGTGTATAGAAACACAAATTTTGTTTTCTGGTTTGCCAAGTAGAATGATTATTGGTACGAAGACGTAAAATATACTCATTATAACTAGACGCAGATGGTAATGCATTATCATTCACAGTTGGAAGTGCAGGAAAGTCCATGACAATATTAAAATGGTCCTACGTATTTCAGTAACCACACTTTCTATATTTAATTTGGGTGCTGTATGTTGTTTCATCCAAATTTCCCTTGCAATGACAGCAGCACTTAATCATGTTTTAAGATTCTATGTTTGCGTTTATGCCGGTTGTTTGTTCTAAAAATAATCACTTTAATACCAAGCACTTGTGAAAATGATAAAACGGTCAAAACTAATTTGACTAAGAAATATTACTCTCAGTGAGAATCCAATTCACTCTATGTTCTTCGTAACTTGTACTGCTATGGCTTGTTGACGTTGCACCGCTGACGTAGTGGTCTAAGCGCTGGCTTATGACCATTCGTCCGAAATGGATCTGGGTTCAGATCCCAGTAAGGCATGAATGTTGTTGTTTTGGCAATGCCTCACACCATTCCCTGGAGGCAGTTGCCCTAAACTAGGGACAAGTGTGTGATGATTTTTATATTGGCGTTTTGTCGTGATTTAATTAGTGAGAGTTATTTCTGTTATTGGAAGGGGTGAGTCGTGATCATCCACTGTAATATATGTTGGTTTCGTGTTTGGTGATAACTATTTTCACACATTATCAAGTAGACGCTTGGTTAGAATTTCTTGCTTACCTTATTTGCTTGCGATTAATTGTCGCTGCCACCAGCCCACAATAATTGTAAGGCCTGGACAACCTTGTTCGAATTGTATTCAGAGGCTTGGTAAAGGAACACGTTAAAGGTGATTAGATATTCGATTCTGTAAAACAACACAGCAGATCTATTTCCATACATGATGTGACGGTTGATGATTGTGTACAATGACGGATGAAATAAATTAAACTGGTGGATGATGATTTAAGTTGTTATGGTGTTGAACATGCAAAGTTCCTTTACAGTACTGCATAATTCTTTTACAGCAGTGAGAGTTCCGTAGAGATACACAGTTCAGTCACAAACAGTGATACGCTACGGTACAGGATGCTGTGTGATTTTATGTGGTGAATACCCTCACAATTCAAGACCGCAGCCTGACTACAAATTCTACTTGTGTCGAAAACAAATCTCAGCTAGCTATTACCTCACATACGCTCCCCAGCCGTGGCTGAGAGCTAGTTATGGATCCAGTGTTCCCATCCCATTACGAAACGCTGACCTACGCTCTGAGTATTCTGTAGACGAGAAGTGCCTGCCAAAACGTTCTAGCTTCTCGGGGTCCTCTCAACTTTTTCTGCTTTAGGACATGGCACAGCCAATGAGAGGCTTGCATTCTTCCCCTTCGTCCTGGGCCCTCTCTCTCTCCGCTTCCTAAATTCGTCGTATGAGATATGCCCGATGCTCTACTCTGCTGTTGCTATGGGCTCTCTGTGAATTCCAAATTCTGAGAATCTCGCAACCTCTCCCTGATTCTTGTGACCTTGTCACAAATATGACCTCTGTTTTTTCCTCCCTCCTTTTTCACTCAATAATGGCGTCCCATTACAAATTTTCATATTTTTCCCACTTTGTTTTTTAATTCAACAATACCCATGATTTCTTACACCCCTGGCCTTTTTGTTCCTTTTTTCTAATAATTTCACATCATCACAGGATGGCTGCCTATAACCCACTGATTTGCTCACGGTGGTCGTTAAACTCCCAAACAACAAAGAATATAGCTTATTCACACAAATCCACGAAAACATAAACTGAGTTCTGAAATAAGAGGATTCTCAATGTGCCTTCTTTTAAACACATTTTGGGAGCGTTTTGATATCTTAAATGATTACTATAACACAAAACGATATACTTAATATATCGTTTTGTGTTGTAGCAACCATTTAAAAACAAGTCTAATACCCTAAGGAAATATCATGCGAAATAAATACTGATATTTGTTATGAAATACTTAGCTTACGCTCTTTAGTACCCTATTAGTAAAAAAGCAGTTCATATGGGGAGTGCGACTGCCTTGCGGCACTGGTTCTCTCCCTTTCTTCTAACCAGTGAGCCCAATTGCGACAGTTTACAACCCTTAGATGTTGTCACGGTGGTCGTTAAACCTCCATTTAAAAAATCTGATTGAGTAATGACGATTACATTTTAATTCCAATTTACAAATTACGCTTCGCGATTCAAGAAAGAAGAAATGGTCAATAGGAGCAAAAGGGTTAAGCCTGAAGATTAACCAACAGAGTAGAAACATTCATATACATAAATTTCACTAGGAAAGACAGCATCTTTGTTTCAGAATCGGAGGATGCTGTTAATTACGTTTACCTTGGCCACTGGATTTCAATGCACAGCCATTCCCATTCCAAAGCAGCATATAACATACATAATAGTGCTTTTGGAAGGAGCAGCAAAACTTTAAAAAGTAATTTGTCATTTTGCCTTAAAAGGAAAATATTCAGCAAGTGTATCATTTGGTTTATCGTGTGGTGCCGAGAACTGTACATTGACAAAAATCGGACGTCCAAAGACGTATGGAGAGATGTATGCTTGAGATAACTGGGAAAGATAGAAGACGAAATACATGGATCAGAGAACAGAGAGGAGTGTTCGGCATCATTAAGAGGGTAAAGAATCCGGAGTGGCAATGCGCTAGACACATGGCGCGAAAAATGGACAATCGTTCGAACACCCTAATTGTAGACTGGATAAGAAGAGACCGTAAAAAGACCCAGAGGAATATACCGCATGAAAGATGAGCAGGCGGGATCAGGAGAAATGATCGGGTTGGATGTAGAGGAGGCAGTCTCTGGACAAAGACATGTGGAGAAGCCATCAGTTTTTTTACATCAAGCAGTAGATCGACAATGAATGTTGATTGTAATGCTTTACAAAATTGGATGGCTCACTGGAAGAGAAAGATGCCCGAGTTTTAGTCACTTATTGTAAACAACTGCATGTAAAGAACACTGTGTTTTACGTCTTTGTTATGTATTCCGACATTTAAAAAAACACCTTCTTGAATAAACAAAACAGTTATTAATGAGAATGACAATGGATACCCATGAACTAAAAATTTGCCGCCCCGGTGGCGCAGTGGTCTAAGGCGCTGGCCTCTGATCATTCGTCCGTAAGGGGTCCGGGTTCGAATCCCGGTGAGGCATGGATGTTGTGTTTGTCTAACGGCACTGGCTCTCTCCCTTCCCTGGAACCAGTGACCCTAAATTAGGGACGGGCGACTGCTTATAGCCCATTGAGTTGCTCACGGTGGTCGTTAAACCTCCAATCAAAAAAAAAAAAAAAAAAAAAAAAAAAAAAACTAAAAATTTTGGTTCATTCATCATTATACGTCACACTGGTGATGTGGAAAGCTATTGAGTCGGCCGAAATATCATGCATATAGAAGAACATATCGATGGTCCCAGCCATTGAACAAAACTGTAAAGCAGAATATACGGAAAATTACTTTGTTTCTGAAAACGGAAAAGTTTCGTCAAATCGATTTCTATCAAGTTGCATTCTGATTGGCAATAGTTTCTCTAGTAAATTAAAATACGTTAGGTCAGTAAAAGTGTAATTAATAATACTGTAAAATGAACAGGCGTTTCTTATGTAAATCGAGCTGCGAAACATGAAAATTCCAACATGTTTTTTCTTGGCTACGATTTTCTAGATACGGTCACTTAACTGCATTATGTCATTGCCTTCAGCGAATGCCGATCTGCAACATATCGGTCTACATAAATTTTCTTGCCGCTTCTATACCAAATTCGGTGGCGCAGTACTCTAAGCGATGGCTTCTGATCATTCGTACAAAAGGGGTCCGGGCTCAAATCCCGGTGAAGCATGGATATTGTGTTTGGCTTACGACACTGGCTTTCTCCTTTCCCTGGAACCAGTGGCCCTACATTAGGAACGGGCGACTGCTTATAGCTCATTGAGTTGCTCACGGTGGTCGTTAAACCCCCAATGAAAAAAATGGTCAATCTCGCATCACATTCCGTCAGCAGGCTGCTAACATTTTTGAGCTCAATCTTTTACACAAGAGCCAATCACCGATTTTCAATGCCATAATCATGTTTAGCGCTTGAAATTAGTGAAAAAAACCAGGCTGTTTTCATTTCCGAAATTGTGTCACTTAGGCGCTTCGTACATACCCGTAGTACTCACATCTATAAGGTATATGGAAGCAGCCTCCTGTATTTTCAAAAGAAGAGTAAATAACCAATTTTTAGTATCATATCGTGTTTAGCGACTCGAAATTATTAAAGAAAGGATGTTTTTATTTCCGAAATATTTTCAGCACTGTACTCTGTAATCAAAAATAGTAAATTCTAAATATAAATTTAACAGTGAACAGCCAAAAACACATATTTGACGTTTAGGGGAAAAATTAATACAATTTAGTGCACATAAGGCTTTAATGGTGAAAAGAAATAATAGTCACGTCGAAAAAAAAACCAAAAATATTCTTTGAATTTTATTATCTACAAATGAAAGTTAAACCCGGAACTTAGGTTAAATTACAAATTAAACTTAAATTATGCAAGTTGCTACTGATGAGTCTTGAATGTCGAAAAGGTATGATAGCCTCTTTGAAAACTGAAGCAAAAATGATTTTTATAGTTTTGTTATATACGAACTGAAATGGAACGGGAGTGTAAGCCCATTTGTTTTCAGAAAATCTGAGAACACTCCGTTTCTAAAACACAAGAGATAGTTATGCTAAGTCATTTGCTCAATACACGCTCGTCCCGAAGAGGATGTGAGGAAGCAAACTGGGTATCAGTTATTTTTGTATACCTTTTAAGTTCAGATGTCCTGCTTCCAAACAAACGAACGATTTGGAAATCTAAGTGACGTAAAAATAAATTATATTTTTACAATACATACATACTACAAACTACTTTCAGCCTTTTTTTGTTATTGAAAGTTTAACAACCACCGTTAGCAACTCAATGGGCAATAAGCAGTTGCCCGTACCTAATTTAGAGTCACTGGTTCCAATAGAGAGAGAGATCCAGTAGCGTAATATAAACACAACATCCATGCCTCACTGGATTCAAACTCGGACCCTTCTCGGAGGAATGGTCATTAGCCAGCGCTTAGACCATTGCGGTACCGAGACTGCCTAGATGTCATAAAGCGGTTGCTCTGGCCTGTTTTAAGTTTTCGCCAAATGTAATCTGAAGTCTCCAACTGTTTTTTTCATATTCCATTGCAATTATAAAAACCATAAAATCATAAAGTGTTATAATTGGTCTTACATCAGCGATTGCGTCTTCCTCTTCACGTAATCGCTTTCCGTTTCACGCACAATGTAAACAATGAAAAAGTAACATTTGAATTTCATTTTCCAATAATAAATCGAATAAAAAATAAATATTGTTTTTGCTCTGACGTCATTAAAAGAAGTAATCGCCAATATTTTCGCCAAAACCTTTTATCAATCGCCAAAACAATTTTTCTTTCGTAAATTGTGAAGAATGCGATCGGCAGCGCGACCCCTGTTATATATTTGTATTTTTTTTTGAGGATTTAACGACCACCGTGAGCAACACATTGGGGTATAATCAGTCGCCCGTTCCTAATTTAGGAGCACTGGCTCGAAGGAAGGGAGAATGACAAACACAATATCCATGCCTCACCGGGATACGAACCCGGACCCATCTCGGACAACTTTGTATTTCAAGACTAATTCTAAGGGAGATACGATGTCAAGAAACTCTGTATGAGACTGATCAGAAATCCCGTGTAAGCTGAATGTACAGGATGATTTGAATTTGGGTTTTTCTTCCCGTGTGGTTAAGTAATGCAGACGTTGGTTTCTGATCTGTTCAATTACTGGACCGGTGGTTGAAGTCGTGGATGTTTTGGTCTATTTTGTGACATTAGCATTTACTAATGCCACAAAATAGACCAAAACATTCGGCCAAAATAAGAATGAGCAATTTATTCCAGCTATTGAAGCTTATTTGATAAAAAACAGACAAACCTGATATTAATGCCATGGTGGTGGTGCGGGCAATAATTGTAGCTGCTGTTGGCAACTACTTAGAAAAAACTGGGTGTCTTTCTTTTCTCTTGGGCATATTGAAACCATTCTAAATTAGAAGTAAAAGTGTAATACGGAGTTTATTCCAGTTCAGTGGTAAAATGGTGGTTCCTTTTGGCTGGTATGTTGCATTTCGCGAGAATGCTATAACATCTGTTTCTCAGATATGTTAACCAAATGTAGTTGTTAATGATAACACCTAAAGCAGCACAAAAATGAAATTGTCTAAAGAGATAGTCTCCACTTGAGCATTAGTTGCAGTTAAATAAAATCTGGTTTCTTTAAATCATTTTCCCGTTTCCGGCTGCGACTCCCCTTTGAAACTTTGAACACCCTTCCCAAGCATTCATCACTCGGCTTTGGTCTTCAAATGACTTCTACTAATGCCTTTATAGGCCACACAATATACATATTTCCTGGACATTACACTTACAGTTGGATCAGGTGACTTTTGGTAGGTTACTGTAATTCATGCAAACATATTTTTCATGTTTCCCAATCATTACTTTTTAGCGTGATTGTAGTTTTGTCGGCATTTTATTACCTACTTTTAAATGATGTCGAGTATCCTTCAATTCCGGTACAGATTCCTTTCGCAGAACTTTCTAATAAATGTCGCATTTGAGAGAAAATTGATTTTCAAAACAATGCAGACACATCATTTTTCATCTTCACTGAAACGCAAGTTCAATAAACTGTTTCAAAACTTTGGAGATTAAAATAGCCGAATCAAGAAAGTTCCTCGTTAGAACCAACAGTGGTGCAATCGTCATTTGAAATTTAAATTCAATCAATTGGAAATTTATTCAGAGGCTAAATGATTGATGATACACTTCCTGAAACCGCCTCGTCGCCTTTATTTTATCCGAATGCATTTAAATTATTGCATAGGTTGCTATGCAGTCGACTGCTCGAAAGATAATGACGTTCGAACAATATTCATGGACAATAGTTCGGAGTATTCTCGATACGATGTCGATGTCCAACGTTTATCTCACCAATGATATTGCCTCTTGTCTACCGGTTTGTGAGAAGGCAAAAGAATTCGTGTATATCACTATAAATTAGTCGTTTTACATTCCTAGAGAAAAGCAGCTATAAATCAGAAAGTTGAAGAAGACAGATATCGAGACACCTATAAGAAAATCTCTTTGTAATTCGCAAAAGTTTAAAGTTGATGCTTTTGAAATCTTGCTGAATGATGGTTTAGATTTTGAGTATGATTTCTTGAACCTACAGGCATGATTGAAGAATAAACATATACAGTATATCATCATGAACATCTTCATCAACCGCTATCGATCCGCTGCTGAATGAAGGACTCCTTAAGTCGTTTTCACAACTTTCTATCTTGAGTTTGTCTCTTCCAAATCACTCCAGCATTATTTGGAATTTCATCAACTCAGCTAACACGTGTTCTTCTATGGGTCTTTTCTTATCCCCTGGTATCCAATGTATTATTACAGTTTTTCAACTTCAGTTATTCTAGAAAACATTTCAGTCCATTACTACTTAAAGGTCTTCAGTTTGATCATGATGTGATCATGAACTCTTGTCAGTTCCCTAATCCATGTATTCTTCTTCCATGTATACTGTATATATACACTGAAGTGCCAGAAAAACTGGTACACCAGTCTAATACTTAGTAGGTCCCCCACGGGAGCGCAGAACTGCAGAAATACGACGGGGCATGGACTCCACTAGCTTTTGGAAATATGCTGTAGGCAATGCACACCATACTTCCTACTTCCTGCAGAGCTTCCTTCAGTGTATGATTTGTCCTGTTAGAAAAGACCCAACCAATCAGCATGAATGCAGGACATGAGCGGGTGTACCTCATCAGAAAGGATGCGCACATAGCGTTGGCCTGTCACATAGTTTGTAGATGTACCAGGGGTCCCAGTTAAGTCCAGCTGAACACACCTCATACCGTTACGGACCGCTCACCGGCCGGTACAGTTCTCTGTTGACAAGCGGGATCCATGGCTTCATGGGCTTTGTGCCGCACACGAATTCTTCCATCTGCCCGATACAGTTGGAAACGCGACTCGTCAGACCAGTCTACTTGTTTAAAGTTATCAAGTGTCCAGAGGCGGTGTTGCCGTGCCCAAGAGAGGCGCACAGCTATGTTTCGTGCACCCATAAAGGGGACTCGAGTTAGGCGTCGGCTCCCAAAGCCCATATCGTGCAGGGTACGTTGCACAGTCCGGACGCTGATGCTTGTTGAGGCTCCAGCATTGAATAGCGATGATACCTGCGAGAGTGTTGCACGCCTACCGCGTGAAACGATTCTTGACAGCCGACGATGGTCACGTTCACCCAAAGTCTCTTTACGGCCACACAGGTATCGTAGGTTGGAGGTTTTGCGGGAAATCTTGTAGTCACGGTACACCCTTGCAATGGTCGTCCGTGAAAATCCGAACTTCGTTTCTGCCTCCGAAATACTATGGCCCATCTCACGAGCGCCAACTATGATACCGCGTTGAAAATCGCTTAAATCGTTATTACTTGTCATTCTCATGCCGAAACAGCTCTGACAGCTGGCAAAGATGTCTATCGTTTTATATACGCACTGTCGGACGCAACCGAGTACGCGCGTAGGTGACGTTGCTATGTATTTTGCATAAGCTCGTTTGTACCAGTTCTTCTGGCACTTCCTTCAGTGTGTATATACGGTACATGGACTTTTTCGTATCTTTTGGTATCGAATGTATTATTTCTTATTTCAGTTTTTCAACGTTATTCAAGAAATATCTATCTATCATCATCGTCATCATCATTGTCAACAATTATCAATCCACTGCTGAATGAATGTCAACCAAAGTTTCTTCCACAGTTGTCTGTCTTAAGTCTGTCTGCTCCATGTCCCTCCGGCATGCTTTCGAATTTCATCCATCCGGTCATCTTATGGTTCTTTTTCTGTCCCTTGGAATTCAGTCTAAACTTTCAGTTGTCCATCGGGGTCTGTTTTTCTGGCAATATGTTCAAGCCCATTTCCATTTCAGTACTTTCACTCTGGTGATAATATCGTCCACTCTTGGCATTTTCCTTATCCACAAGTTCCTCTTCTTATATTTCCTGGTTACACCAAGCATGCATCTCTCCATGCCTCTTTGAGTTGTCTGCAGTCTTTGTATATCTTTTTTAGTTAAGGTCCATGTCTCTGCTCCATACGTAAGCACTGGCAGGATGCATTCATGAAACACTTTCCTTTTAAGACACAATGGCATACTGCTCTTAAAATTGTACTCTTTCTTCCAAAAGCTCTCCATCCAAGTTTTATACGGCGATTTATTTCTTCATCAATGTGACCCTCACTTGATATCTTCTGCCCAAGATAAATGTAGGTATTGGTTGTTTCAAGCTTTTCTCCATCAATCAATAACTCTTCTTTTCTTGTAAAAGCATTGCACATCACTTTTGTCTTCTAAAAGTTCATTTGTAATCCCACTTCTTTACTCTTGTCAGCAAGTTTTTGGATTATACTCTGCAGCTCCAAAGGTGTAGTTGCAAAAATAACTACGTCATCAGCAAAACGAAGGTGAGTCAAATAATCTCCATTAATCTTTATCCCTTTGTTTTCCCAGTTGAATGATTGAAAGACTTTTTGCAACGTGGCATTAAAGAGTTTGGGAGATATAGTGTCACCTTGTCTCACTCCCTTTCCAATTTTTATTAGTGCTGTATCCTCAAATATTCGAACCTTTGCATTTTCATAAATGTTATTAATAATAATAATGTATGCATACCGCAGGATTTCAAAACCATCGTAACTGCTGATGGTTTCACGCAATCGAAGGCCTTTTCATAATTAATAAAAGCCATGCATAATGAGAGCTCATATTCTCTTGTTCTTTCAATTAGTTCTCTCAGTACGTGGATATGATCGACAGTGCTGTAGCCACTAAAGAATCCGGCTTGTTCTCTTGGTTGAGCCATGTTTAGTGTTACTTTCAAGCGATGTGAAAGAACTTTAGTGAAGACTTTATAAACCACTGATAGGAGGCTGATGGGTCTATAGTTCCCGAGATCTTCAACGTTACCTTTGTTATGTAGCAGGATCATTGTAGCATTGCTCCAATCTTCAGAAATCTTCCCTTCATTGAGACATCTGGTGCAAACTTGGGCGAGCGTAGTTTCAATTTCTCCGCTTGCTTTTTGTATAATGTTCATGGTAATTCCATCTTCTCCTGGAGCTTATCCCCGTTTCATGTTCTTAATTGCATGTGTAACTTCTTCAGGAAGGATTGGAGGGACTTTGGTACTAGTACCTGTCGTAATGTCTGGAATATATGTATCATCCCTTTTATACAGTTTTGAATATAAATCTTTCACCCTCGTCAAAATTTCGCTTCTATTTCGTGTTACCATCCCATCTTCTTTTCTCAGTGCCATTATCTGGTTTCTTTCCTTACTGAGATATCCATTTATGCTCTTCAGGATTTAGTGTTTTTTATTGCTTTTCTTACTAGTTTACAATTGAATTTTCTTATGTCTTCAGTGACAATTTTCCGTACTGTCTTACATACCTCTATATATTCCACTTTGAAAGTTACATCTTCGTTATTTGTCCTCATCGCTCTGCTCTTTTGCATTAACATTTTTGTTTTTCCTCAAATTTACTTCATATGTAACTTGATCTTAGTACCACCTACCTTTGTTGCTGTTTTCATAAGAGCCTTGGTAAGAGCTCTGTTGACTTGAGAAGTATTTCATTTATTTCATTTCATTTATTTATTCATTCAATTGCCACTACAGCAACTAGGAAAAGGAGGGAAAAGGCCGTGAGGCCTGACATAGCCCTCCTCTCCCCAGAATACAAAAAACATAAAGCTTAACAGAAAAGGCAAGCCAACACATTTATGGTAGGTACACGTACTTGCTCGCAACCAACACATATAACAATGTGTTCCATCAACAATAGTCTTCTTTATATCTAAACAAACAAGTATCATATACACTTCACTATATAATCACATATATATTTATAAATAAACAACAAATAACGTTTGCACCTCACTCTATAATCATACTAACCCACATTTCTTCCATTTAGTCGAAATTGCCTATTGTTTACTAATTATTTCATAAGATATGCCTTTAGTTTTATTTTAAATAAATTAAAATTATTAATTGATGTTAGTTCTTGGGGCAGTGAGTTCCAGAATTTTGGGCCACTATAATTTATATTCATTTTAAGTTTTTCAGTTTGTGAGAACATTGAAATTAGAGGTGATCTATTCATAGTATTGTGGTAATGAGTATGTATATTTAGTGTTATTATATCATTGTGTATACCATTTTTAATTATTTTATACATTATTTTTCCCAAGTTATAATCATATAATTGTTTTATCGTTAAAATATTATATATATTGGGATTAACTTTTGACCGAATATATAAGATTGGTTGAAAATTATTTGATGTTTTAAGGTCTATTAGGCTTATAAATCTATTTTACAGTACCTGTAGTTTATTAATAGTATATTGTTTGGTTTGTCCCCAGTTTAAAATGCAATAATTAATGTGTGTTTGAATTAGAGTATGATATATAGAAATTAATATATTTGGTGTTAAGTTTGGCAAAGTACTACTGACCATTCCGATATTTCTAGAAATCTTGTTACTTAAATTTTCAATGTGTTTGTTCCATTTCAAGTCATTGTGTATAGTTGTACCTAGATAAGAGTGTTGAGACCGTATTAATCCTGACTCCATTCATCAGAATCGGTAAATCGTATAAATGTGAAGCTTGTGAATTAGAAAAAATCATTAATTTAGTTTTATTAATATCGACAACTAATTCATTTGCATTCAGCCAATCTGTTATTAGTTTTAGCTGAGTATTAGTTCTTAGTGTAAGCTGATTCATATCAGTTCACTTCAAAATAATAGTTACGTCATCTGCATATAGGATTGTATCATTATCTTTTAATACTGCAAATAAGTCGTTAATATATAAATTAAAAAATGAAGGACCAAGAACTGATCCCTGGGGTACCCCACAGTTTATGATTTGTAATATGGATCGATTCTGATGAATCTGGGTGTATTGCATTCTTTCTAACAAATAACTTTTGAATAAATTTTAGCTAGATCCCCGGAGTCCTATAATATTTAACTTATGAAGTAATATATCATGATTTAGGGTATCGAATGCTTTTGATAAATCAAGAAAGATTGCTATTGTTATTTGTTTTTGTAATAGATTTTGTTGAATTATATTTTGTGTATGTAATAATGCTAGTTCAGTTGATTTATTTGGTAAAAATCTGAATTGTCTGTGATGAAATATATTATATCTTTGAATGTATGAAAATAGTCAGGTATGAATTAATTTCTCTAGTATTTTTGCGAAAATTGATAAGTTTGCGATTGGACGATAATTATTTATGTCGTTTTTTGACACATTCTTATATTTCGGAGTGATTTTGGAGATTTTTAAGGCATCTGGAAATATTCCGGTTTCAAGTATAAGGTTATAGATCTGCAACAACGGCTGAACTATGATATCTGCCACAAATTGTATGGCTATTGGAAAAAATTCATCGTAGCCAGGTCCGACATTTGTATTGATTTGGTTTAAAGCATGAGTAAGTTCAGTCCTTGTAATTTTTGACATATGAAAAGTATTTAGTCTTGAAAGATTTTGTAGGTATTTTGTATAGTGGATTCCTGAAAATATAAGTTGTTGCTTGGTCAATTGTGGTGACAATATAAAGTGACTGTTGATCTCATTAGCTATAGCCTGTTTATCAGTTATTTTATAAGTTGATTTGATTAAATATTGCGGCGTAACTGGGCTGATATTTTTCCCCAGTAATAGATTCAGATGTTTCCATGTTAACTTGAGAAGTATCCACTTCTTCCAATGTTAGGCCTTCTAAAACAGAGAATCTGTTCCTCAGTTCCAGCTTGAAGGTATTATGATGTTTTTTTAAGGTTGGTTATGTCGATACATTTTATTTGTCTTATGAGCTTGCCACGTTCGAGTTTAGCGTTGAGGTGCATCTTACATCCATTCTATGTCTGCATGTACATTTGCTGTGTGGCTTTTTTCTTGAAGAAGTAGTTCATGATGAAAAACTTTTTTCTCTGCTTCTGCAAACTCTACGAGAGTATTTCCACATTGTTTCCTTTTCCCATAGCCAAATTTACCAACCGAAGTTTCATTATGTTGCTGTTGCCCTATTTGTGCATTGAAATCACCCATACTGATCTTCAAGTGCTGTATATCCTGTTTATTTCGATTCCGAATTTCCTCATAAAATTCTTCAATTTCTTTTTCAGGATGACTTGTGGTGGGTGCAAATGATCTGCGCCTGGTATCGTTTTGAGAGTTGGATAAGGGGTAGCGCAGTCCTGTCCAAAGAAATTTTAATATCTAGAACATTTGCCTTCAGTCTTTTGTTTATTATAAATCCAACACCACTAGGTCTGCCAGTACCTGTCCCACGATAGTAGAAAAGATGTCCACTTTTCAGTTCAATAAGATCTTCTCCTCTTCTTCTTACCTCGCTTAGTTCCACGATGTCCCCGTTGATCTTTTCGAGTTCCTTTTCCAATTGAAGGAGCCTTGAATCAGAAAATAAGAAACATCCATTGAACGTAGCCAATGTCAGCATACCAGAACCATATTAAAACTTTAGACAATCAAAGAACGAGTCAAACATTGCTTCAGAAAAAGATGGAAGCATTGCCAGACATTTTAATAGGTGCCATTTCTGGCTTTTTCTAGGTCTGACACAAATAACACCTTTGTCATTTCCGAAAATACCAAGTAATTATTGGTTTTTGCTACTTGAATTTGGTAAAAAAGCTCCCAGAAGAAAATTAGTGAACAAAAAACATTTTTTAAACTATAGTAACGCTTAGGGAGTCATCTGAAATAAAAAGAAAAAGAATAACAAGTCTAAATTATTGAAACTGAATTTACAATTTTTCAAGATTTTCATCAATTTCAAACCAAAACCATTGACATTTGATGCCCGATCCATCATCCAGACATGTAAAAGGAAAAAAGACAGACTGAAAGCGAGCGCTTGGAACAAAACAACAAGTTTGTTTGTTGAACCTATTTTTGTAACTTATTCTTATGCATTTTGTTGTTCATTCGGTTGTATTTTTGGAACACTAACCTACTAGTTTTTCGGTAATAATATTTTTATGTATAATCGAATATTAGAATTTTCTGCATCCCAAGTTTAGGTAGGCCTAGTCTTTGTTTGAGAAAACGTGTGCTTAAGAAAGTTGTTTCTTAAATGTAGCAAACGCTGGTTTTTCATCCTTCACTGTTTTCAATTTTATACATTACAACATATCCACACATTATGAGAATAACAACCCTTTGTTGTTGTTTTGTTTCAAGCACTCGTTTTCAGTCTATTTTTTGATTTTATATGTCTAGATGACGTATCGCGCCTGAAATATGAAATTTGTAGGTTTGGCATTTTTATAAAAGTCTTTATAAATTGTGAAGTTAGTTTAAATAATTTAGGCTTGTTAAAATAACTTGTTTTAGAAAAACTCAAATTCTTGATTGGCAAAATGGTAGTGAAAATGAAAAAAAAAAAAATAGGTAGCTACCTAAGTGTTACCCTAGTTTAAAAATTGCTTTTGTTTATTGATTTTTTCCTGGGACTTCCCTGCACGTTTGACATAGCCGGAACTCGTGATTTCTTGGTCTTTGTAGAAATGAGAAATCTGTTATTTGTGTCGTCCTTTGAAAAATGCCACAAGTGGCAGCTATCAATTTGCAATCGTTCCATCTTTTTCTGAAGCAATTTTTGACTGATTTCCAAAATTTTTATAATAGTTCATGTTAATGAAAGTTTTTGTTAACTGTTCCTCTTCAAAAATCTATTCTGTGGCTTCATGCGCACTTAGATTTTCAAAGATTTTTTCAGTTTCGACTTTTGCCTGGGTTATTGAACTTTTTTTGCTGTATACATACATTATTTCACATTCGTAATTACTTATAATAATAATTGTCACCTTTGTATTCATGAAAATGTCTTGAGTGCATGAGATTAGATTTTGGGACAATAGCAAGCTTTGTATCGGCATTTCCTCAACGATAACACTTCAATCGATTTGCAAAGACGGATATCGGTTCCTGAAATGTTCTGCTTTAGTGGAGCGACAATTTTTTCGTAGATTGCGTTGGCCAACTCAGGTGGGGAAATGAAGGGGAGCGCGGGAGTTTGAACTATTGCCTAAGATGTGTCCGAGTTCGAGCCTCCACTGAGGAAGAGGCGGCTCGTTTCCCTAAGACATTGGCTCACTCTCTTCCATGGAATAAATGAAATTACGAATGACGAAACCCTAATGACTTAGATGCCCCTGAGGGTTGTTAGACCAAGAAACGAAAGAATGGGTAGTGTTTTAATCACCATTCTGTAATACACTTACTGACAATGTAATTTGCGCACCCTAGAACAAATTATACTACAACCGTGAAACTTTCCGAATCGCTAGAGTGCGTGCTGGTATGCAAATTATCCACTTTTGGTGCGATTGCGCATGACCGCACCCCTTGTGGTGGCGCAGCTAGCACGAACCGGCAGTCTTTATAAGCCGGCGTGTAGTCGATGTCCTATGAAAGCAAAAAGCACCTGCTGACGCAAGCATGAGTACAGAGTGACAAGAATCCCGGGTAGACGCCAGAGACGTCGATCTACGCAACTTATGGACTTCGAGAGAGGCCTGAGCGCCCCTTACGTGTGCTGCCATTAACGCCGGAGCATCTCCGGCTTCGTGTGCAGTGGTGCCAGGCCAGAGCGACGTGGAACGCTAAAAACTGGCGACGTGTGGTCTTTAACGATGAGTGCCGCTTCGTTTTGGGGACAGATGATCATCGTGTCGGGGTGTGGAGGGTTCCCGGGGCATCGGCACAATCCCAACCTCGCTATCGAGCGCCACACCTCCCCCATTGCAGGCATTATGGTCTGTGGAGCAATTGCCTACGATAGCCGATCAGCTCTAGTAGTGGTAAGTAGATCATTGACGGGCCACTGGTATGTGGATGAGATCCGACGTCCCCAAGTGCTCCCATTCTTTGCCGCGATTCCAGGTGCGCTGTACCAGACGGACAATGGCCGCCCGCACACGGCTAGGATTTCCCAGGAATCCCTACGTCATTTCCAGACACTTCCATGGCCTGCCCGCTTCCCGAACATGTACCCTATCGAGCATGTGTGGGACCAGTTGAAACGCCAGCTGCCGCCGTGCCGCACTATCCGGGATTTGGAGTACACCGTCCAACACGTGTGGTCCACTCTGTTGCAGAACAACATCAGGCGTCTGTTCGCCTCCATCCGGGACCGTATTGCAGCATGTACAGCCGCACGAGGTGGTGCGACGCGCTATTGAAGATGACCGGACTGCGTACCACAGATCTCTCAGTAATTGTCCTGCAGCTCTGTTTTTGCCATCATGTGTATCATTCATCCGTATCATTACGTTCATAAAATTTCAGTTCAATCCGATGCTTTCTTCTTGGTGCGCAAATTTCATTTTCCGTGAGTGTATTTCGGCTATACAGAAGCGGCAACTTTCGATGTTTCGCGATTAGTAACTTTTTAAAACAGAGAAATGACCAATCACTAAAAGTATTTCCAGTTTTCATCTGAGCAACAAATGGATGCCGTTTTTAGCACGTCTTTTGTAAAAAAAGATCGTGCTTATGTTACCGGTTTGTCCGTCCGTCCGTCCGTCCGTCCGCCCGCCCGTCCGTCCGTGTGTACCCACGATATCTCTGCAACTTATAGTCCGATTTGAAAAATTATTTTTGCATTGGGAAGCTTGAAATATGCGAATGATGATCCTTCATTTCGTTTTTTTTACGATGTACAATTTCGCCGCTAGAGGGAGTAAATGCAGATGATGTCGAATTCATAAATACGTTTTATTCCACATATTTGCTTCTGAACATCCGATTGAAAAAATTCTTTTATCTTTCGATTCCATTTATGTCGAAGAGTATTTTAGATATACTTACTTATTCAAACTACGCATAGATTTTCCGCTAGGGGCGCAAAAGTAAATAACATTTTTCCCGATAACTCTTCTTCTAAAACTCCGATTTGAAAACTTTTTTCTTCAGCGGATACACCTCCTGATGGAAAATCTTTTGCATATAATTTCAAATTTTTGGTAAATAACACTTTGGCCACCAGGGGCGTAAGTGTTAATTTTTGCTTCTGTGTATTTGTCATAAAATCTGAGCTTCTATGATACCAATTGAATTTTTTTCTGGGACTGATCCACTCATATCGATAAACCTTTTCGGAATATTTTCTTCTTAAAATATTCCACAGTTTCTCCACCAGGAGGCGTAGATATAAATCTTAGTTTTGTCAATATCTCTACCTCTAGGAGTCCGATTAGAAAAATTCCTTTTTTGTTGGATAGCGTTTTCAGTGTGATATGTTTTTCGTATATATTCAAAGTTTTCAAGTTATTCATAGACTTTCCGCTAGGGGGCATATATCCCTGCTTCTAAATCTCCGATTTGAAAAATTTCATAGACTTTCCGCTAGGGGGTAAATATCCCTGCTTCTAAATCTCCGATTTGAAAAATTCTTTCTGCACCGGATACAGCTCCTGATGGGAAATCGTTTGCACATAATTTCTAATTTTTGTAAAAAAAAATGGTTTGGCCACCAGATGGCGTAAGTCTTAATTTCCGCTTCGGATGCATTTACAAAAAAATAAGAGCTTCTAAAATCTCGATTGAAAAAAAAAGTCGTTTGTTGACCGATACTACTGATGTCGAAAAACGTTTTAGAGACATTTTCTTCTTGAAATAATGCATGGGTTATACGCCAGTGGGCGTAGATGCATATCTTATTTTTGTCAATATATCTACTTCTCAGAGTCCGATTTGAAAAATTCTTTCTTTGTTGGATAGTGTTTTCTAGGCAAAATGTTTTTTCAATAAATTCAAAATTTTCAAGTAAATCATAGACTTTCCGCTACGGGGCACAAAGGTAAATTGCGTTTTCTGCGTTATTTCTACTCCTAAAACTCCGATTTGAAAAATTCTTCCTGTATCGCGTACAGGACCTGATGGAAGATATTTTTCATATAATTTCTAATGTTTGGTAAAGAATGGTTTTGCCCCCAGGGGCATAAGCGTTAATTTCTGCTTCTGATGTATTTGTAGCAAAATCTGGGCTCCTGAAAACTCGACTAAATTTTTTTTTCTTGGTCCGATATCGCTCATATGGAAAAACCTTTTGAGAATACTTTCTTCCTAAAATAATGCATGGGTTCCTCACAAGGGGACGTAAAATCACATCTTATTTTTGTCGATATCTCTGTTTCCACGAGTCCGATTTGAAAGATTCTTTCTGTGTTGGAGAGCGTTTCCAGTGCGAAATGTTTCTCAAATAAATTTATGTTTTTCTTAACGCACAAGTCTGCAGCCAGAGGGCGTAAGTTCACGATTCCGTTTACAGCAATATCCTGCGAAGACCATGTTGTGTGTCTGGTGGGACATGGAAGGTATTACTACCTGGGAAATGCTGCCGAGGAAACGAACCATCAACGCTGCACTCTATTGTGAGCAACTCCGCCATGTGGAGGTATCAATTCAGCAGAAACGGCCACATCGGCGCCATGGCGTCTTTCTCCAACATGATAACGCACGCCCTCTCAGTGCAAACATGACCAAAATGGCCATTTAGGACATGAAATGAGAGATCCTTCCACATTCGGCATATATCCACTGATGTCATCCCTACAGACTATCACCTGTTCCGATCTCTGTCGAATGCACATCGTGGCAGAACGTTCAACAATGATTTTGATCTCCAGAATTTCTTTGATGACTTCTTCGCAGCAAGACTTGCACGGTTTTTCAAGAATGGCATTTCAGACCTATCCAGACGTTGGAACACCATCGTAAACAATGAAGGGAATAGATAGTTGACTGATTACGTTTTACCTTCTGATGTAATACATTCCTGTAGTGCGGTTAAAAAACGGCATGAACTTATGCGTCAACCCAATATATAGGTTAAATAATAGAGGGCCAAGTACTGAAACTTGGGTATCTCACATATTATATTTTGCAATATAGATTGATTCTGATAAATTTGAGTGTACTCTTTTATTTCTGATAAATAGCTTTTACATAAATTATAACAGGATCCCCTGATTCCAATAGTACTTAGCTTAATGAGTAATATATCACGGTTTAAAGTGTCAAATGCTTTTGACAAATCAAGGAATAGTGCTATTGTTGTTGTTTTTTGTAAAACGTTTTGTTGTATTATATTTTATATCTGCAATAATGCTATTTCAGTTGATTTATTTGGCAGAAATTCAAATTGATTTTGATTCAATATAATATATTTTTGAATACTAAATAATAATAATATAATATATATTAAACATACATATATATTAAATTTTGAAGTAAGTTTGCAAAAATGTATAAGTTTGCAATTGGACGATAAATGTTTACTTCATTTACATATATATACATACTCAAAACAAGAAGATGCGCATTTAATCGGAGCCAAAGGCAGGAGAAAAAAATAAAATGGGAAATTGCAATGCAAACCAGCAGGGAAAAACAAGTAAAAATGCAGAAAAGTTTGAAAATGCTGATCTTTGGCTCTCTAAAGGGCCAGCAAAACACAACATTAACTTATCTCTTCAAAGACCTAGTTGAATACGGGTTTCTGTTGTGTCATACATGTATTTCAAGTCAATGACCCCACAAATCAAAAAACACCTTCTAAATCAAGAAAAGATAAAATTTAAAAATTAAATTTAACAGTACGTATATGACGTACATGGCCCAAACCACAACGACTCTTCGTCAATAAATCCAAGGAAAACCTAGTACATAGCCAATGATAAAAAAAAAAAAAAAAAAAAAAATTAACATTGCCGTGTGACACGTTGAGCTTTAAACAAATGAAACATAATCGAATTCCTGGGAAATTACTTAAATAATAAAAAGAAAAAGAGTTTCAATATATACACAGTACTGTAAAAATGCTTTAGTTTTTACTTGAAAGTACAAACTCAACAAAATGTTCCTACCTCCAAAAAACTTAAGAGACTGCAGAGCCACGAGGCCCAAACGCCAAACATGTTATATATATGTAAGTGTAAGGACATGAGAAGAGCAAACAAAAGTGTTTCAGGGAAAATACAAAAAAATAATAGTAATAATAAAATAAAAAAGCAAACCCTGCAAAACGAGCAAGTACCCGAGCAAGTAAAGAAAAAAACACAATTTTAATCAGAAGGATAACAGGGATTGCAGACCATATGGAATATTTTTTTCTCTCTCTACATATGTATTTTTTCGGAAGTAAACGACAGCACAAGAGAAAGCAATATAATATTCAAATAACGCATCGGTGTTTCCGCGATAATACACCTCGCCCACTCCTTTCATTTTGTGGATGACCGGTTTAAGTAATGTTTTCAGGACAGCATCAATGCAACGAAGTGCAGTTATTTTATCTTTCTTGCGTATCTAAGCGGTTGGCCGTTTATGATAAGGGGTTGCATACCGCACGAATCTCAAGCTTAGGTTGTTGGAGATTTCTTTGTTACATTTCGGGTCACCAATTTCATCAGTATGTAATCGAATGCTAATCTGTAAGATATTATGTCAGTATGAAACTAGATTTTCTCATTAAAATTATATTGTCCCATACCGCACGAATCTCAAGCTTAGGTTGTTGGAGATTTCTTTGTTACATTTCGGGTCACCAATTTCATCAGTATGTAATCGAATGCTAATCTGTAAGATATTATGTCAGTATGAAACTAGATTTTCTCATTAAAATTATGTTATCCCATACCGCACGAATCTCAAGCTTAGGTTGTTGGAGATATCTTTGTTACATTTCGGGTCACCAATTTCATCAGTATGTAATCGAATGCTAATCTGTAAGATATTATGTCAGTATTAAACTAGATCTTCTCATTAAAATTATATTGTCCCATTTCTAGTACCCTTGTTGGCTCGTAAAAAACCTAGGAAGTACGTATGGCCTTTAATGGAGCAGAAATGTAAAGAATATCAGATGGAGCAAAACTTAATTGAAGAGGTCATCAACCCTCGGCTATTCGTTGATGTAATCTGTCGAGAATGAAGACACGACTTTAAAGAACGCCTTTATTACTCGTTCGAGCTGTCTTCTCAACTTTCATTATTATCCCCATTCGGAAAACACATTGACCTTCTCTCAGCTGGTATCTTCAGTGAATATCAAGAACTTCGTGCCGACGATCGGGAGATTATTTCTTTATAATATATACATATACACCAGCCAAAGAAAACGAAATAAAATCATTTTCATGATTCCTCTGGATCAAACTTACAAATGAAAAAATCCCTTTTTTTATTGGAGGTTTAACGACCACCGTGAGCAACTTCATGGGCTATAAGATGTCACTTGACCTTAACTTAGGGTCACTGACTCCAGGGAATGGAGAGTCAGTGCCATAAGACAAACACAACAGCCATGCCTCACCGGGATTCAAACCCGGTCCTCTTTCGGAAGAATCATCAGAAGCCATCGCTTAGACCACTGCGCCACCGGGGCGGCGAAAATATGCCTTTACCTCCTTTTAAACTACAAACCAATGCTTCCGTTTCATGCACTGAGTTACACTCCTGTAATTGGATTGTGACTGTCTGAGCATGAGATTTACAAATGGAAATTCGTAATAATTTTGATCTTCCTCTATGTAAAACACCTGAAGCAATGTCTTTTCTGGCACTCTAAGGAAAACGTCGTCCTGTTAGTTTTCATTTTTTAAGATTCATGATAACTAAGCCTTTTTGGTGACACGTTAGCTTAGCATACAGCGAACCTTGCATCAATAACCGTACACGTGAAAAAAGACTACTGCGTCGTCGCATGTGGTTTGAAGCCAAGTTTCCCAGAAAACGTAGTTGCCATTGCTATCCATCTTCAGATACGGATGATAAATAACTTTCAGATCTCTAGATTTCTAGAAAGGTTTGCCCTAATTTACTGCATGTAAGAGTAAATCGTTACTGGACTGGAGAATTTAACGAATATCAAAATACGTAATTCCCAGAAAAACGTTAAAAAACAAATACAAAAATTTCTACAGTACGAAGAACGGTTTTCGTTGTCTTGGGAAGTTCCAGGAATCCTATGTACTAATAATTTAGATAAGTTGTTATGGCATTCATGTGTTCACAGTTTTGAAAAACACTGTTTTGTTTGTTTTCAACTCAAAGGATAATTTAGCTTACAGTTCAATTTTTCCAATTCATGGCTAATAAGAAAATCTATCGTTCCCCCTTTTTGCAAAAGGCAAACACACTGAGCTTAAACAACGGTTGCACACGCACGTGGAGTCTGAGCAGTGCATTTGCTTCAGGAAAACAAGGAACAAACGTAATACGAATTCCCTACCCGGCATTTAAAATACCACCTGCGTAAGATAGTACCTTTAACCTAGTAACTACAGACTGACGTCTAACAAAAGTATCACAAAAACTACAGCAACACAGAAAAACAGTCTTAAATGGTCGGTTTCCCTAGCAAGGAATTCTGGTATTACTCTCGTTATATGAATCGAAAAACTTTGGAAATAATCTTGTATAAACAGCAAACACCTACCAAAGAACTCCTGCACTCTATGCTTTGTTGCGTTTCAATAACGAACCAGTTTTAAAAAAACGCAAAAATATGAGGTTAAAAATTATCTGTCTCATATTGTCCAGCATAGCACCACATACATTAAAATAAAAGCTAACATCGCTGTATAAACCTTTGCTCCTGATGCCAGTCATGCTGTTGTGAAACAGCTGGCGGCATAATACATAGTAAGGACGGAGGTTTGGAGAGGTAGTTCATTGTTTTTGTCTTCATAAAATCCACAATGGACTTCGAGATACATCTCTACACAAAACGGTCACTGATTTAGAAACGTTGATTGAATACCGGGTTCGACCTCCCTTAGCCTGAATTACAGTACGTATGCGGATTGTTAAAGTACATCTATGTTTACAGCATGCCAGGAATTTACCAGCCAGTCTTTTAACTGGCTCAGATTAAGCGGAAGGGGACTTTGTTGCCCTATCAGTTTTTCTAAACTATCTCATGAACTCGGAATGGGGTTCAGATCCGGGCTTTTTGGTGGCCAGAGCATATAATGCAAGTCACTGTCATGCTCTCTGAACCACTTCTGAATGCATTATGCGCGATTGACAGCAGTATTATCGTCCATGAAGCAGCTGTCACCTACTGAATAAAAATATACATTGCACGATGGACTTGATCGGTCACAATGTTCAGATAATCCGTGGAAGACACCCGACCTTCCAGGACTACCAGGGAACCCGAACCGTAACAGAAGAACGTGCCGCACACCATAAAAACCTCTTCAAAACCTTGAGTGGTATTCAGAAGGAAAACTGGTACCATTGCTTTATGGGGCTCCCGTCAAACTCTCTGCTTGCCGTCGGTACAGACCAAGGTGTACCACGACTAGTCTGACAAAATGACTTTTTCCAAGTCTTCCAGTATCTAGTCACGGTGTTCCTGACACCACTGTAGACGAACTTTCCGGTTATTCCCATAAATCAGTAATTTCCGTATAGGTATGCGACTGCCAGCACCGATACTCTTAAATTCCCTGCTCATAGTTCGCTAAGATATGGAACGGAAACACCAATCAGTGAATGCTTGAGTCATTTGCTGCCCACACGAAGTCCTGTTTCTTCCTGCAATCCTTCTCAGATGACAGCGATCACGTTCCTGACAGATTTTATTTGCGCCACAGTTACGCCTCTTAGACAAGCAATGTATGGTAGTTTTCCACAGATTAAAGACCCCAGATATCTGACCTTTTGAGAAACCAGTCAGGTTTGCTATTTTCGAAATGGTCGCTCCAGCCATACGGGCACCCATAATAAGCTCTTTATCGATCGAAATCCTAAAGATCGTTTGTTTTCCCCATTACAATCAACACTACTGACATTACTGATGAACAGGGCCACGTACTTTGCATATTTGCTGCGTAAGTGACTTTCACGTACATCTGCATAAACGTTTCCAATTCAGTGCGCGGTGTATGTTGAAACCTGATAAGTCTTCTTCCAGAAATCAGTGTATTTATTGTTCATCTTGTCATTTGCACACAGTAAAACGATCGTGGAATTAGAAATACAAAAGTAAAGAAACCCATTTATTGAATCAGTAAGGCATGCAACGCCCGAATCAGAGTCGTTTGAACACAAACAACCTCTAAATGAGGCTTTGCTGGTTTGGAAGAGAAAACTAAAGGATGACTATCTTGCAGTTGTTGAAAATTTTCAACGCCGCGATGTTTCTGCAAAATGGAAAAATGCGTACAAGTACGGTGCAGTAAGATCATAGCATATGGTGGGTAGCACAGCAGTATAAAGTATAGCTAGAGTTCTTGCCTTATTTGGATGGTTCTGTTTGCCATAAGAAGTACAAGCTGTTCCCTTATGAAACACTGCTTCCCTTCAGCTAACAAACTAGGGCCTTTTTATTTCTTATATGTTATTGTGCTCTGAAGCAGCTTTCAAGTAGTCGAGTCGATGACGCTGGATTTTAAAATAAATGGATTATTTCCCTGGAAAACCCGATAGTCTACCGGAGTTTTTCAAACCAGTTACTGTTCTGTCTGTGATGAATAGAGTTCTGCACACAATGTGGTTATATGTTTCCTCACTTGAAAAGCATTTGAACATTTCTTTTAACTCACACAACCTAACACTTTTAACATGAGTTTTATCGTCTTAGTCTCTTACTACTGACGTTCTATTCCGCATTAAGGCTTTTGTTTTTATTCTAAGCAACCGGCGAATGCAAATGCTCGTCCAGACACGATAAAAGCCATTTCTGGCGCCCACAGTTCCAGGCAGCAATACCTTGCATATTAGCAGATACCATGAAACCAAGTAGTTTAGAGTTATTGCCAACCTCATGCTGGTTTTGTAGAATTGATAAAACAGCGGAATCTTCAAGTAATTCTTCTAAATGTTTAGGGAAATTAAGATACTACTAAAGGTTTCAACAGCAGAAGAGCAACTACAGGGCCTTTTTTTGAGAAAAAAAATATCTTCGGGGCACATTTTTTGGAAAATGTATTCAAGATACCCGACGTGTGATCATATAAATTAATCAACAGTAATTTTAATACACAACAAAAATTCTAAAAACTTCGTGAGGACTTACAGTCTGAAATTACATGGACCCTGAATAATCTGTGATGTACACTGGTGTGTAAAACTTCAGGACAAAGTGGAAAAGTAAAATACCACCGTAAATTGCAGCAGCACCTAAATTCAAATTAACCCAGGACCGTGTCCGGGAACAGCGGCGACGGCCCATGAGTAATAATGGACCATGAGGTGTGGTTTACGTGACGTATGAACAAAGTGAGCTCAGGCAGTCCAATATCATTAGTTGAACGGAAGTCACAGGAAAGTGTCCTTAAGTGTCGTTCGGTTCTGTTTGTCTTGTGCTAGAGACTACGAAATCGCCGGTAGATAAAATCTTGTTGATTTTACTCGTGGTCAAATAATTGGGAGGCTCGAGTGTGACGAACTGTGAGTGTAGATCAAGAGATTGGTATCGTCCACAGCACCGTATAGCGTGTGTGGTGGGCTTTTAGGATTACAAGTACCGCTGTGTGAAAAACCGGTGGTGGTCGTCCACCAAAAAACAACCCCAGTGAGGAGAGTTATCTGCTCTTACAGGCAAAAGGGATCGACACAAAGCAGCAAGTAACCTTGCAAAACAACTGAACATGAGCACAGGATGCAAAATATCGCGATTTAAAATGACCAGACGACAACACAAAGGTGGACTGTTTGCCCGACGACTAGTGCTCTTAGTTCCATTAACAACCTCTCACCGGAGACACTGTATACAGTGGTACAGAGAACATAAGGACTGGACAGCATAACTGTATGATACAGTACTCTTTACTGAATAGGGTGGATTTAGTCTTTCTAGCGATTCCTGACGACAGCTAATCTGGCGTGAGGTAGGCACTCTGTATCTCCCTCACAAAACATCAATGAGATAGATAGATATTGCGCCCGTGCTGTTCTCGGATGGGGAGGAATTCTGTTCGACGGACGAACGGAGCTCCAGATATTGGAAGGGGGTTCTGTAACCGGTGCCCTCTACTGTAATGAGGTAATCCTTCCTCATGTTTGTCTGCTCCAAGGTGCCATTGGCCTACAGTTCGTGTTAGTGAACGAATATGCCACACCCAATCGTACGGTTGTTGCTGATGAGCTGTTGGAAAGTGAAGGCATTCATCAGCCCGTGGATTAGCCAGCACGTTACCCCGACCTAAATCCCATAGAAAACGTGTGTCAACGCTCTATGGTGATGCGTTGCGGCACGTCAACGCACACCGGAAACTGTCCAGAATGGATGATGTTACCTCAAGAACTCATCAACAACCTAGTGCAAAATATAAGCACATGGTGCAAATCATACATCCACCTTAGGGGTGATCATATCCCCTACTGCGGACCTCCCCTCCTCTTCGCACTGTTTTTGGCAGTGATACATCTATATCACGGCACCTAGTGGCATGTAGTCAATTCTGAATAAAGTTCCACTAGATGCTTTTGTATCTGCAATTGTGTTGGTGTTGTTTCCGTCACCATTTCGCTTAGTAATGGAGATCCTATGGTTTGAATTCCACATATCCAGGCAGCTATTGTGCGACGCTTCAAGTACAAATATCTGACTCATCCTTAAGTTTTACACACTAGTATAAAACTCTAAATAACCTTTCGTTTGAGTTTTTGCCTTTTTACGTAAACTTCGTTACTCCTTGATTAAACATTTCCTAGATGAACGGAATATTTCTTCCCGAACAGCTATTCTTAGCTTGGCAACACTGACTCTTGTAATGTTCTTAGATTTTAAGGCTCTACGAGACCCACCATCTTATATTGCTGCCTTCTCTTGTTAACCAACGGGCAAGCGTATTTCCCAAGTTGCTCGGGCAATTTTGCACATTTTGGAACACCGTTTGTGGCTAACTCAAGATATATGATAAATAAAGAGTTCCCTGGTTTTAGAATTTTTATTGACCTTTCCCTTCGTTTTTTATCTGCAGCGAAAGTCGTACCAAGGCGTCTTCCATAGTTTTATTAATTAACAAAAAAATACTTAAAGAGACCAAAATGAAAATCTGAAACCAGAGAACTCTTTATTTATCATATATCTTGCGTTAGCCACAAACGGTGTTCCAAAACGTGCAAGATTGCTCGAGCAATTTGTGAAATACGCTTGTCCGTTGGTTAACAAGGGAAGGCACAATACAAGATGGCGGGTCTCGTAGAGCCTTAAGATTTCATGAAGAGATATTGCTGTTGAAAACAATGATAATTGTTAGAATATTCAGGGTTTCAATGAAACGAATCAGATACGATTGCTCGTAAAGTTTACGTAACGCGGTGTTTTAGGTAGACTGATTTTCTACGTATAAATTTGAATGCTTAAGGCTCTACGAGACCGGCATCTTGTATTGTGCCTTCTTTTCTTAACCAACGGGCAAGCGTATTTCACAAATTGCTCGAGCAATTTTGCACATTTTGGATCACCGTTTGTGGCTAACGCAAGAAATATGATAAATAAAGAGTTCTCTGGTTTCAGATTTTCATTTTGGACTTTTAAGTATTTTTTATTAATTAATAAAACTATGGAAGACGCCTTAGTACGACATTCGCTGCAGATAAAAAATGAAGGGAAAGGTCAATAAAAATTCTAAAACCAGGGAACTCTTTATTTATCATATATCTTGAGTTAGCCACAAACGGTGTTCCAAAATGTGCAAAATTGCCCGAGCAATTTGGGAAATACGCTTGCCCGTTGGTTAACAAGAGAAGGCAGCAATACAAGATGTCGGGTGTCGTAGAGCCTTAAAGGTAGAGCTACTTGCAGTTAACCTTTTATTTACGTCAACATAACAGAAATTACTTCAACTGCGAAGAAAACTCCTTACAATATACACCGACGGAAAAACAAAATCCCAACACCACGAAAAAATAGTTGTAGAGTAATGAAATGGCGGCAATACATTTGTATAGGTAACATATATAATCGATTAAGGTTTCAAGATTACAGCTTAATGTAAGCGCGAGAAGAGCCATTTTAAATGTGAAATGCTGGTACATTAATAACCGGTGTAACCGCCAGAATGTTGAATGCAAGCACGCAAACGTTCATGCATTGTGTCGTACAGGTGCTGGATGTCAGTTTGTTGGATGGAGTTCCATGCCTGTTGCACTTGGTCGGTCAATACAGGGACGGTTAATGCTGGTTGGGGATGACGCTGGAGTTGTCGTCCAATGATGTCCCATTCGTGCTCGATTGGTGAAAGATCTGGTGATCTAGCAGGCCACGGCAACATGTCGACACTCTGTAGAGCATGTTGGGTTACAACAGAGGTATGCGGGCGAGCGTTATCCTGTTGGAAAACACCCCTGGAATGCAGTTCATTAATGGCAGCACAACAGGTTGAATCACCAAACCGACGTACAACTGTGCCGTCAGGGTGCGTGGGATAACCACGAGAGTGCTCCTGCTGTCATAGGAAATTGCTCCCCAGATGATAACTCCAGGTGTAGGTCCAGTGTGTCTCGGCCGCAGACAGGTTGGTTGCAGGCGCTCACCTGGCCTCTTTCTAACCAACACACGGCCATTACTGGCACCCAGGCAGAACCGGCTTTCATCAGAAAACACAACAGATCTCCACTACCTCCTCCAATGAGCTCTAGCTGGACACCACTGACGTCGCAAACGGCAGTTGTTTGGAGTAAGTGGAATGCACGCTACAGGGCGTCTGGCTCGGAGCTGTCCTTCAAGTAACCGATTTGTAACAGTTTGCTGTATCACTGTGATGGCAACTGCAGCTCGAATTGCTGCCGCAGACGCAGTACGATCCGCCACGGCCATACGCCGTACACGGCGGTCTTCCCTCTCAGTAGGGCCACGTGGCCCGCTGGAATCCGGTCTTCTTGAGGCAGTACTTTTCCTTGACCACCGCTGCCAACAATCATGCACAGTCGCTACATTCCTGCCAAGTCGTTCTGCAATATTGCGGAAAGAAAATCCACCTTCTCGTAGCCCTATTACACGAATTCGTTCAAACTCAGTGAGCTGTTGATAATGGCTTCTTCGTCTTCTTAAAGGCATTCTTGACTAACATCAACACACTACGTCGAATCTCGACGATAACTAACGCTCACGAACGTTACAGCGCGTATTTACAGCAAACCTGCTTTGCATGTTCCGAGGGCGCTACTAGCGCCACACGTATGCGCCGAGCGCGAAATTTGCATAGACGTCATCTTGCAGATGTACTCTCACCGCCTACCAACTGTCGTTTATCTAACACAACCGCTTCTTGGTGTTGGGATTTTTTTCCGTCAGTGTATGTTTCACTCAAGCTCCGATAACACCAGGCATTGAGCATATAAAATCGACTATTGCATAATAATATCTAACACGAACGTAAAAGTAACAAGCACATGGTTATAACAAATGAAATATCGCTTCAACATTTTATAAAACCAAAATCATTTTTCAGTGTTTTGTAGATAATCTCTTAAAGTCTGTTAAAGCAATTTACAAATGTTCGTTGTGAGTGAGCACCCTTAGACACACGGCATATATACAGTCGAGTTACATTATTGTAACCAACTCCTAATTTTGACGTCAGCAGCGCGTAGCCAATGAAAGAAGGCACGTGTCGTGAGCTGGCTTGGAAGGTATATAAGGTATGCTGTAGGCATTCTAAAAACATATCACTCGTTGCTGCCATGGATAAAAGCAGCGATTTATCAGATTTGCAAAAAGGGACAGTATTTCTGAAACAGAGCAGCTTGCGAAGTGTTCGCGTGCTGCTGTGGTTAAAGTGTATCGTGATTGGAGAAATGACACCGTTGCGAATAAGCGAGTGGAAACTGCGAAGCACCACGTGCAATTGATGTGAGAGGTTACCGTCGGCTCCGAAGGTGTGTGACGGCCGAACGACACGCTGCAGTGGAGCAACTAACTTTCGAAATGAACCAGGGGGCTACCGGAAGCGTGTCTAAAATATCAACTTAGCGAACCGTGCTGCATATCGTGCTCCGATGCAGACGGATAGTCATTGCACCTATGCTAACGAAGGTGCGTCGGGATCATTCGTCCGAACGGGGTCCGGGTTCGTATCCCGGTGAGGCATGGATGTTGTGTTTGTCTTACGGCACTGGCTCTCTCCCTTCCCTGGAACCAGTGACCCTAAATTAGGGACGGGCGACTGCTTATAGCCCATTGAGTTGCTCACGGTGGTCGTTAAACCTCCAATCAAAAAAAAAAAAAAAAAAAAAAAGGTGCGTCGGCAGAAAAGGCTTACATTTGCAAGGTAGTATCGGAATTGGACCTCCCTGATTAGTAAAGGATTGCCTTCTCCGATGAGTAACGATTTCTGCTTCGTCAAACGGATGAACGTTGGCGTATAAGGTGAGAAACATCAAAGAACAAACATTCTTCAACCATCGCTGGAAGAACACAAGCTGATGGGGGCGGCGTTATGGTCTGGGTAATGTTTTCGAGATATTTCCTGGGTCCACTGATACCTGTGGAAGGCACTATAGACCGAAATTGTTATGAATTCATCCTTTCAGACTCCCTACACCCATACATGCTGATTGCCTTCCTTGGGACGGATGGGATCTTCCAGCAGGACAATGCGACGCACCATACAGCTAGAAATGTCCAAAAGTGGTTGAAAGAGCACGGTGAAGACTTCAAAGTACTTCCCTGACCTCCCTAATTCGCCACACTTAAACCTAATTGAGCATCTGTGCGACCACCTCGATCGTGTTGTTCGCTCTACGCATCCTCCACCACGCACCTTCCAGAAGCTGTCAGATGCACTGCAGCAATATGGCTCCACATACCTGTGGACACTTTTCAACACCTTATTGAGTCATTCCCAGCACCTCAAGCTACTGTCCGCGGTCCACACAGCGGTTACTTCAGCTGGTGGTCACAATAATGTGACTCGACCGTGTATAAACGCAGTAGTTGAAATTTTGCCAAACACGCATTAGCATATGTTTATCAACTCCAGCAATAGTTGTTGTAATACGATCAGCTGAATTAACAGAAAGAGGAGTGACGAAGACCTTGTCTTTCTAATTGCCCCATAAAAAAGCATCAGGCTGTTGTAGCCAACAGTAACAGATATCGTTTTTGTTAATTCAATCACACAAAACATTTTCTGTACAGCACTTGCGGCCATATTGCCTGACAAGTTGTGTGATGGCGAAAACGTACATGCGTATAAATAGATGGCGTAGCGAAAAAGTGATGCTATGTATATAATAAAATCGTTACTATTGGTAATAGAAGAAGCATCATGAGCGTCAATACCTTATGCAGTTTTGGTTTTGCAAAGGGTTGAAACTGTCTGTTTTATTTGTAATAACCCTCTATATCTATAGAAAGATAGTCTGAAGAAAATTAACTTCACAGCTCGTAAGTCAGTCAGCCAGCGAACACACAGAAAACAACATTCTTATTTCATCTTTTTACATATGACACATTACCACCGACCTCACTTGTCGTTGCCAAAAGAAATTCGGGAAATAAATAAACTGTAAATGTTAAATGTGGAAAATGCTTAAGGATAGTAAACTCAATTTACAAAGATACAGGAAGTGCAAAAGCAAGTTAAATTAGAATATACGTTACACACTATATAACAGCAGAAAAAAATAAAATTGAATGTAGAGAATGTGGAGTAATGGAGTTGTAGAGCTATGGAGAGGCTGTGAATAGGTTATGAAATATTGCGAAAGATTTAAAACCAATTTGATTACATGAGATCGAAGAGTAAGTGTCATTGTCATATGAAGGATATTTGTGTTGACACCAACGAGATTATAGTCTGTCATTATATGGATTTCGACTCGATCTTCCCGTGAGTGAAACACTGAAAGGAAAGTTCATTAAACAGTATGTTCTGATTATTTTACCCTGGCCGTTGAATAGCTTATTCCCGTGATAAGTAAAATTATATGTTCAACGATATTCACAACGAATATTAACTAGAAGACACACATATATCTATGATTACGAGCACACGTATCTTTACGGTACAAAAAATTCAAAGTAACGGTAAGTGTAATTGCTCGCTTCTCTTTATGCTGTGCAAGGCATTCAATCCATCTAGATATGTGATGGCTTGAGAAATACGTATATGAGATACTTTGAAGAGTTTAGCTTTTAATTACAGTGGTACCTTGGTTATACGTTTCGTAACTATACGTTTTTCACTTTTATACGTAATTTAGTTTGTCCCAATATTTTACCGTAGTTTCTAACGCTTTCTTAACTCGATTATAAGTAATTCATTTATACACTTTTTGCGATTATACGTTAAAATTTTAATTTCAGATTATTAAAAATACAGAGTTCTTTGATTCTTTTATATGTTTTTTTTAATTTCAAATAAGCATTTTATTGTGAACAAATGTTGCTACGGGGGATGGACAAGAAACTGAAACACCTGCACAAATAGCACCCCACGTGTCACGCCGCTGTATGCGCAACCTGGTGGCCCGCCGGCATCTATTTCACAGTCCATCAACGCGAACGGAGTGTGAACGTTGCGATAGCAGAGTTGTAGCACAGCTGGATGTCAAAAACTGTGATCCACACAACATAAAGGGAGATATATCCGAGTTTTAAAGAGGACAGATTGTTGGTGCGCGTCTCGTCGGTGTATCTGTGTCCGAGATAGCAAGACTTTGTGGTGTATCTGTGTCCGAGATAGCAAGACTTTGTGGTGTATCTGTGTCCGAGATAGCAAGACTTTGTGGTGTATCTGTGTCCGAGATAGCAAGACTTTGTGGTGTATCGCGAGCCACGGTATCCAGAATCATGTCGGCATACCAGCAAGAGGGAAGAACCCCATCTAATAGGAGTAACTCTCGAGGTAAGAGGAAGCTGTCTGATAGGGACGTCCGGGTGCTACCACGGTTGGTAGCCAAAGAACAAAACCACAGCTACCCAACTCACAGCAGAGTTGAATACGCACCGCGACTCACATGTTTCCATCGAAACTGGTCGTCGGAAACTTCACCAAGATAACATTGGCTGTCGTGTTGCTATCGCCAAACCTTGTATCACCAGTGTGAATGACAAATGACGGTTGCAATGGTCCCAGCAGCGCAAATCGTGGACGTTGGACAACGTGAAATGTGTATTGATTTCCCATGAATCGTTCTTCATTGTCTTTCTCACAACCGCGAGAGTTCACGTGTGGAGGCAACCCTCACAGGCTTACCACCCGGACTGTTTATTGCCCACAGTGAAGCACGGAGGTGAATCGGTGATGGTTTAAGCCTCAATATTGTGGCAATCTGTTGGCCTGCTGATTGTTCTTGAGGTGCACATCACTACCAAGGGTTATTGCACAATTCTGGAAGATCAGGTGCGCCCAATGTTTCAAATGTTGCACCCTAACTGTGGTGCCGTGTATCAGGATGATAATGCAGAGCCAAACTGGTGGAAAAGTGATTTACTGAGCATGAAAGCATGGTTGAACATCTGGCATGGCCTGCACAGTCACCTGACTTGAACATTATTGAGCCACTGTGGGATGTTCTGGAGTCCCGAGTCAGGAAACGTGTTTTTCCCACTAGTATCACGTCTTGAACTAGCCCCTTTTCTGCAAGAGGAATGGCTTCAAATCCCTATGGCCACTGTACAAGACTTGCATCGATCATTTTCTCGACGAACTGCAGCTGTATTGACCTCCAAAGGCGGCCCTACATAGTACTAACAAACTGTTGTGTCCTAAACCTATGTGTTTCAGTTTCATTGTCCACACCCTGTATTTTTAGTAAATTCAGTGTTCTGGTTTCAAATGAATGAACTCAAGATCCGCAGAAAGAAAAAAAGCTGTTAATTCATGAGTTCCATGCTGAAGCACTGGTCTCAGATTCTTAGTTGTGAGGATTTCACTTAATCTACGTAGTATCAGGATTTTCATAGGGACTTACTATTCGACAGAGAAGTTTGAATTTCATAGGCTTATGCGACAAAATCCTAATATATAATTTGCTAGAGCCCTCCTCCTCCTCCGTGTCACTTTTTAAGTCGTCATAGCAACAACCGAGAAACAAATGTTTGTGACGCCAAGCTTAGCTTTTCGTGTAGGTGACGTCATCCCCTACAGGCGCACAGTCCACGCATATATCACTTTGTTCTGTTGTCATAGCAACAAAGAACACAGCTGCTGGTGTGACGTCACCTAATCCAAATCATTCTCACATGACGTCAGAGATGCATTACATCACACGGTCAACTCTTTAGAGGTACGAAAACTCTACATCAGGAATTTTGGTTCACGATCTCAACCGGTGTTTAGCCATCTGTATGTGGCAACGTCAAGAGTACGACGATCTGACGACGTCAAGATAAAATAGTTCACGGAAAAAAACAGGGGAAATTGATTTAGGGTTCACAGTCAGTGTATACGAAAAATGTTCTGTACAAAGAAGTGTTGCCGAAATAAGGACTAAAGGTTTTATACAAAACACATAACAAACAGACAGCCCGTCGTATCAAATTCCATAACTGACTGCTCGGGAAATTTTCAGAAAGCTGTGAGCCAACGTCGTCATCTATTGACTTGGAACTCAAAAACTCAATATCATAAATTTTAACTCAAAAACCTATGTATCATAAATTTAATTTTTATCCGTCGTTATTGACGGGCTTTCATCTAGTATATCATAATCTGTAACGCTTTTTTTAATTTCGCTACCAATTCGACTTTAAATAAATCATTATTAAGAAACATCTTATGCTCCTTTAAAGCATAAATTTTACGGTGGTATTTAACATTTAAAAATTTCGTTTATACGTTTTTACATCTATAAGTTTCTTAAGGCCATCTCTTAGAAAAACGTGTAAGCGAGGTTTCACTGTACATTCTCGTGGAATCTTTTCAGCGTGTAGAGGATACATTTATTTAGCTCTTTATATTCATGAGGTAGCAACGTGGATTAGCGGTAGAAAAAGGTAAGGCCGGTCATTCCAAATTAAGGCGCGTGCCGACTTTTAAACGAAAGTTCCCTCTCCATTCTTGAAACAGGTTTTTTTCCGCTGTACGTAGAGTAATACGGAATTAAAATTGTTTTCCAATTCTTTCTCTGCAGCTTGTTCGAAACGAAACGATCCAGTTTTAATCGTTGCACATATTTTACAATTCATCTTGAAATGCCTTAAACATATCCGAGGTTGGTCTATATCTGACGTTCAGTCAAAAGTCAGAGCATGTTTTTATTTTTATATATATATATATATATATATATATAAGCTTTTTTCTCTTGTTGAAGAAAAAAAATGCGGCATAATATCGAACACTGTGTTTTAAATTGGGTACATTTGTGAAACACTTTACTGCAAGAAAGACAGATGAAATTTTCTGGACTCGCAGAAATGCCTCTGTCATCGATTATTGGTAAATGATTATTTGTTCCCTGAGCAATATGTGTCGCATGGGGATAGTCAATAACGTCAGAAACGATGGGCGCCAGATGGCGCACTTCTACCGCAGGAGAAAAAGAATAACCGCCACTGAATGAAGGATGATGGCCAGCCATTTCCACGGAGTTAGTTCGTTCGATATATACAGCTCAGAAGAACTGTGGAGGGCAGTATTAGCCTAATGAAGCCATGGTCGGTTTCAGATTCAATCACAATTCGCCCGACGCTAAATGACTTACCCCATTTCCTTCTTCTTTCCACCCTTTCTCGCTCTCTCTCTCCCCCTTCCCTCTCTCTGTCTTTCTCCTTCATGTAGTTATTTACTCACTTTGTTTCTTTCAGCGAATTTCAAGGGGAAAAAAGCGCGTCAGCTCATTTATTTTATATTTTAAGTTTTCCACGGCAAAAGACTTTTTATTTTCTGTTTCCTTTTCTCTTTTCCCAGTTTTTAAGTTCTGATTTTACTCGCGTACTCAGTCTGATTCGAAAAAGTACCCGAATGATTTGATTGGGAAATGGTCAAACCAACCTCCGAACAATTCCAATAAACTGTCTAAATGAAACTAGACGCACAAATCATTTGTATTTCAAATCACACAGTATGAGAAAGAGCATTTGAGTTTGAAAAGACCGTAAGAATTTAAACGAATTTATCTGTCCTTCCTGCTATATCTAGAGGCCTGAGCGACATCTTTTCTTTCCTTCAAACAGTATTTCCATCCGGACTAAATCTACAGCCAATACCTTGCTCTTTCTTTCTAAACCAAAGACAAATATTAATTGATGTATGAAACAAAACTTTCAATTATTGCTTAAACTAAGTTCCCTCTTTTCATTAGTTTCGGGGTTAAAGAACTCACGTGAGAATCTAAAGCCATAGAGAATCGCCAATCCATAATTTCGGGTAGCGCGAGGGTACAGTACTGATGTCACAGGGAGAGCGCGTTGTTAATGTATTTTCCAAGGCTCCACCTAGCTCGGACTTTCAGTTACAAGCCAGAGCTCCTGACGATTCGACAACAGGATAGTCTAATCTGCCTTCCTAGTCTAACCTATCGAAAGCTTGGTGTTGCGGAAATTTATGCCCTCATTTTTTTAAACGCTTCAGTTGCTTGCATTTTTTTAATTACGGTTTAACGACCACTTTCAATGAGCTAGTTATAAGCAGTCGCCCGTCCCAAATTTGGAGCCACTGATTCCAGGGAAGGAAGAGAGTGAGTACCATAAGACAAGTCCACCATCCATGATTTATCCGGGACTCGAACCCGAGGTTAAACTATTGCTCCACCAGAGAGGCAATTATTTACATTTTTCGTTAAAGCCATTTTATCTCAAAATTTATTTCTTAACGTAATAATCAGTTTTTAATGTACATAGACCAATGATGAATAACAGCATATATTCAGGAGTTATAAATTTTGGACTATATTCTTCAACCAGATAAATTTACAGCGTGTTTAGGATAATACGCTGTAAGTACTGTCAAAATGCTATAAAGGAGCAAACTAGTGAGTATGAGAGTACTAAGCCTATATCAAACTCTTTATAAGACAGTTAACAAAGTTTTCTTATTTCCCTGTTTCTGAGAGAATTGGATCCGGTTTGTAATATTATAATGTAGAGTTATACCATTGATAAACGCTTCAGATCATGTCGCTCAAATAAATAAATGTTAGATACTTCAAATAGTCGCTTGGAAAGACACAACAAAATAACCTCAGACACTGACATTAGTCCTCTAGCCTTTTTAAGATCACAAAAATTCAGGATAGATTTTTGCACCTGAACTTTTATCTTTGGAGATGAAACGATGCAGTCCTATTCCCCTGAATACTCATATTTATTTTCTTTGTGAACTCTTACGTAATCACAGCACCATCTCTTATACGGTGTAAATTGAAATTATATTATCTCGCAAGCTTTTCTTTAACCCTTTGTCGAAAGGGAAAGTAGCTGTAGATCTTGTCTCTCGCACAATTTGAAACTTTTCATCTTGCGAAATATTGCTTATGTAACGCGTTCTCTATTGTAACACAAGCGGTCAATTCATGAGTGACAAATCCCCTATCATTTCGAATCAAATGCTCAGTTTATGATACTTAATAATTATAATCGCTCCAATAAGTCGCTTTTGCAAGGAAGAGGTTTGATCGTTTATATTTTAGGTTTACCTTCAGTAATGAGCTTTATACATACCATACGTTTATTGTCATAAGAGGTGTACTTTTATTAAATATATTGACATAAAAGAAGTACCTTTACGTAATGTATTGATATACATTTAATTTTTGCGGGGATAATACATTTCAGCTATTGAAAACACTCTCTTTTTACTACTTTGTTTCGGGGTTTCACGAGCACTATGAGCTACTCTAAGGGTTACAAGCAATCGTCCGTTCCAAATTTGTGGGCACTGTTTCCAGGAAGGGAATAGGGCCACAGCCGTTTAGTCTAACACAACACGCATACCTCATCCAGGACACAACTCAGACGCTTACGACTTCCTGTAACCACTTGCCTACTGGAGCGGCTCTATGATTTCTATAAAGAAATCCTGTTCAGCGATTGTGTCAGCGTAATTGGCAGTTCTGAATTGCTGCATATGGGACATGACCTATGGTACCTTGGCAAAGGTTTAAGTGTGTTATCTTTCAAAACGCGGGTTGTGCTGAAATTAATGCAAAAGTAGAATAACTTTTTAATTAACTGAGAGAGGTCGTTCAAATTGTACATGTTGGTAGAGTAATTCTTCCTCTATACAAAGGTACTACTCAACATAGTCTCCATCACAAGCGATGCGTTTCCTCCATCGTTGAACCCAACTCTCGAATTATCTTTCATAAAATTCAGGTATGTGCTGTTTTACTAACTTCTTCGCAGATACTTTCACCTCGTCTGGGGCATCAAATCGTTGTTCCCGGAGACTGTCCTTCACTGTACCGAACAAGTGGAAGTTCGAGTACGCCAGATCTAGGCTGTACGGTGGATGGCAGACCACCCAGCAGCCTAATGTGCTGATCGCCTGACGATTTCCTGCCAAATATGTGTGTGGTCTTGCATTGTCATGGTCAATGTGGATCCTTTTCAGATTCTTATTCGGTCACTTTCTCGTTACGGCTTCTCTAAGTTTCTTGAGTGTTTCAATGTACCGCTCGCTGGACACGGTACGACCACGTTCCAAAAAATCAAGGAGAATGACACACTCCTGTCATTCCAAAAAACAGTCACCATTACTTCATGTGCTGATCGATGGCTCTTTAACTTCTTAGGTCTTGGTGAAGATGTGTAACGCCATTCCATGTATTGATTCTTCATTTCCGGATCGTAAAGGCCCACGTTTCATCTGCTGTCACCAGATCGGGAAAAAATATTGTCTTCATTGGCTTCAAATGCTTCCAGGGGATCAGAGCAGACTTCTACCTTTCTCTCCTTCAAATAGGGTGTCAACTGCCAAGGTACCCCACTTTTCACACACTTTGCGATACCCTAAATCTTCCACCATCTTCTGTATGGCATTGTGACCACAGTCGAGTTGTTCAAGAAGCTCACGGATTGTGACTCGTCTCTCCGCGAGAATCAGTTCATCCACTTGCTGACAATTCGTGTCAGTGGTCGCAGATGATGATCTCCCACTGCGTGATTTGTCTTCAGTACTAGTTTCCCATTCTTTAAACTTCTTCATCCATCGGTGCACATTGCTCTTGTCAATGGTGTCATCCCTGTAAACATTCATTAGCTTTCTTTGGATGTCGGGCAGCCTGCATCCTTCCTTCCTCAAGAACTCAATGACGGCAAGTTGCTTCTGCTTGGAATCCATTATTTACCTGCAATGAAGAATTAGGGTTACTATAAAGGAAGAGTTACTCTACCAACATGTGCAATTTGAACGACCTCTATCAGTTAATAAAAACGTTATGCCCACTTTTGCATTACTTTCGGCGCAACCCTCGTATCATTATAACCATTGCTATTACTTATTATTTTCGCTTTTATTTGAAATTTTACTTGGTGGTCTAAACATATATACGCCTAAATTGAATGAAAAACTGCTTTCCTACTTTCGATACCGTGTGGGTTTTTACCCTATGACTCTTGCGCAAAACCACATAAGAAATTAAGCAGTATATTAGAGCATTTACAATGCGATGATAAAAATTGCCTGACGTTCGGTTAAGAAGAACTCAGTTTACTAAAAATAAGTTATTTGGTCAGGAAAACTGGATGCCTTTTATTTAAAACCGTTGGTATGAAAAATGATCTCAGCATTACTGACTGATTGTGCTTTCATAAGAAAGGCTCATGTATTAAAATATGAAATCTTTAGTTTTCTTATTTTTCTGAAAAATACAAAATAAATGTTACTGATGTTTAACGGTACATTCGCTGATATTGTGGGGACCGGAAAGTAATGTCGTTTTGGGGGTGCTAAGTTTGGAGAGCAGTTGTGAGGTGTTTATGTACGTTCAACGTAAAATAATTATATGTACAAGTGAATGAGCTATTCGCCTTTGATTTATGTAGGTGTTTTTGTCTTCCAGATTTGTAGAACAAAATGAGTGACATAAAACCCGAGGAGAGCCATGTTCGTCATTGTATGCTGTATGGATTTCAGATATGGAACAATGTAACCGAGTCCATCAAAAACATTTGCGCTGCTTATCCGAATGCGTTAAATGTCCGCAAGTGCCAGCGTTGGTTCACCCATGGAGCTGGACAATGGCCTGCTGCGTGCAGCCGTTAAGGCAGATCCTCGTCAAGCCATTGATGAATTATCTCAACATCTTAATGCATCATGACCTACGGTTCAAAAGCTCTTGCAACAGATAGGGGAGCTCTATAGACAAGGAGTTTGAGTCGCACACCAACTTTCACCTGACAACAAAGCCCAAAGTTCCACCATCTGCAACTCTTTGTTCTGGCAGGAAAAGGGTGAATTTATTCGTCAAATTGTCACTGGAGATGAAACGTGGGGTCTTTACTTGAACAACAAACGCAAAAACCCAGTGGCTTTCTCCAGGACAGACACCAGTTCCTACTCCCAAACCAGGCCTACACCACAAAAAGGTTTTGCTCTGTGTTTGGTAGACTACCGCTGGCATCGCTCACTTTGAGCTCTTGGAACCCGGACAGACCGTAACGGCAGATCTCTATTGTCAACAACTAGACCGTTTGAAGTAAAACATCCAGAAATCTTACTGTAAAACATCCAGCACTGGTCAACAAAAAAGGTCTCATCCTCCAGCATGACAACGCGAGACCTCACACGGTGAGACGGACCCAGCAGACGATCAGAGATTTTGGCTGGGAAGTTCTGCCCCATCCCCTTTATTCTCCTGACATTGCACCATCATATTACCATTTGTTCAGATCTCTGGAAGCACTTTCTTAATGGGAAGAGATTCTGATGATGTCAAAAGGGGACTTTGGGAATGTCTTTGCATCACAGCAAAAGTCTTTTTATAAAGACGGCATTGAAAGTTTGGTTTCATGATGGGCAAGTGTGGTTGATAATGATGGCGATTAGTAATTGATTAAGAAATAAATTTCTTCTGTTAAAAACGGTGTTTCTATTCTTTTCCAAAAACAACATTACTTTCCGGTCCCCCCAATATATAAATACGACGTACGCGCTGATAATCTTTGGAGATATTCATTGTTAACTTAGGTAAGCACCCCTCAGAGAAAAAGACACAGTATACCACAGCTTAATGACACCCATGGCTATACCAAAGATGTCATGGATTTTAACGTACGCAGTATGGAAAGCAATTTCTGTAAGGGTGGTTTGTCACTGGTACAGTGCCTAGAAGAATTAGTGTGACGTGCTCCGTAAGATGTCCCTCACGGTTTTGTGACCAATCGTCATGAAATGACAGAGGGCGCTGGCATCGGAAGTTACGTTAGGATGCTTCATCGGCTTTATGCTATTCAATGGTGAGAAGTTTGTTTGCCAAGGATTTGCTGCCTTACGAAACTTCAAATTTTCACAAAACAAAGGTTAGTGGAGGGAAATCTTTTTGGCAGTATCTTTGCTAATTCGTTGTAGCTCGATCATAACAGTAATACACTAGGTAATTCAACAGTTGATCACTAAAACGCAATAGGCTTATTCGGGTGTTAGTGTGCTAGTTTTATTCAACTGTGGATTATTTATAACGAAATTTATTTCTGAAATCAGTAACTTTTTATTCGTGAAGATGTAGAAGTTGATCAAGTATTGGCTGTCACGCGTTAAACCTACTGTGTGGTTAAACTTAAGTGCAGTACTGAAATCGATTGCAACAGTTATAAGATCATAGGGAAATAATGTCAGCTGTGAAAGGACTGGGAAATTCTGCATTAGCAAATAATAAGAAACATAGAAAACAGAAAAGGCAAAGCAGCTGGTTTGTGCCAAGATGTAATACTGGCTATAAATCCTGCAAAAATGAAATATCACCCCTTGCTGTCCCCAAAATTCCTGATATGTTGAGCAAATGGGATAAGGCAATTCCCAGAGCTGATAAGAAACTTGATGAAAGTTGTGTTGTATGTGCCTTGCACTTTGAATCTAAATTCATGGAGATGCATTATCGTTTCACTATTCAAGATAAGGACATGCCGAGACAAACCATTACTGAAGCCTGATGCCATACCTGCTATTTTCCCAAATTTAAAAGACATTTAAAAGGCGAACGACTAATTAGTTTTTCCAATTTTTAAGGGGGGAGGGACATGCCCTACTGTGCCTTCCCCATGTTACGCCTGTGTGTATGCTACATTAATAATTTCCTTATTTTAAGGGTAAAAATAGTTTACAGGAACTGCATAGAATTATCCCATTTAGACAGACTCCATGAACACCCACTTCTTAATTTTTACCTTATTAAACTTTTTACTTAAAGTGCAAAAGAATTTTCCTCTTTTCACTGCAAACCCATTTGAATAGCAAATTTAATCACATAATTATTATAAGGTGAAGAAAAGTAAAGAAAAATAATATAATGATGTCAAAAACTGAATGTATATGATTACAAAAGAATATCATCATATACATTCAGTTTTTGTATATTTACTTCTGTCCAGTATGATTGATTTTGTTTATCGTATCACAGGCAAAGTTTTTTTAGGAATGATTTTTATAAATGGATTACAGTTAGCATATTATTAGAAAATAGACTAATTTTAAAAATAGTAATCGCATTTTTTGTATTCTAATTTTAACTCATTAAAAGGCTTCTTTTCAAAGCCAACTAAATGGAAAGTTTCAATATTTATTTTGATCCCATGTTCTTACCAAGAAATTTAGTCACTCATTGCTGAAAAATGAAGTATATTATTAAATAGTTTGTAAAGATTTTAGGTTACTGAATTTTAAGACCTTATTGGAATGCAAATTATAAACCCGATGTCTCATTGAGAAAATATTTCCCCCTTTTTTTTTCGGTAAGGTTTTGAGGAGCAAAACATTTCCTTTTTATTTAATTTTTACTTTATTCTGTAAGTTGATGTTTCAGTGATTGTAAACTGCATATTGGTCTCCAGTGTTTTTGCATAATGTAACCCATGTATGACTCTAAAACTTCCGAAATATCTAACATTAATGTTGACGTTAGCACAATGCAAAGCTTAACTTAAACTACGGTACCCTTATTAATGAATCTTGAGCACCCCGTTCGTTCTTTGGGGGGGGGGGAGAGGTGTGTCGATTATTTCGTACATACTTAAGTTATCTGCTTTTAAAATATCGTTCAAGTAGTACACATAATACTGACCAGCTGGGTGTGTGTCATAGAAAGATGTGTGTTTTCGTCGTCCTTCCTCCCTGAAAAGCGACGTGACATCCGACGGCAGCGCCGTCTACCACTTTCATGATTGCGGGCAGCAAGTTTTTCTGCGAGCACGACACACTAATTCTTCTAGGCACTGTATCACTGGTACACATATTCCTTGGGAAAAAGTAGAAGATGCTCTTCTAACAACAACATGTAGAGGTGTGTAACAACTTGGCTTTCCGTCCGGTGTTTTTGCTATATCTGTCGGCTTCGCTCTCCTTTTGATTTTTCTACGCAGTCTTTATTTTCTCCAAATTCTACGTTCTCTCTACTTCTCTGTCACATTCTGTATAATTTCGTGGTTTGACGACCACTGTGAACAACTCAAACGGCAACAAGCAGCCGTCCGTCCTGGTTTGGAGCCACTGTTTCCAGGAAAGGTGGAGAGCCAGTGGCACAAAACAAATATACGATCCATGCCTCACCTGAAATTCGAACAGAGACCCATCTCGTGTAAATGCTAACGCCTTGTAGCACAGGAACACCGGAGTACTCTGTGTCTTTCTCTCGTCATAGTTTATTATTTCTTTTAACTATTCTTACGCCGAAAAACGTTTCAGCTACAATGCATTCTGGTAGTATGATATTCATTGCATTGAAAAGTGATAAAAATTTCCAGCTAAATAAAGAGCGCAGCATAAATGAATTTTCACAATACTGATTGAAAGGAATAAGTTTAGAATCTCATTTTATGACGTTTTACTTATAAAGCCGACCATTATGCATTTAAATTTTCCTCTTCGTCAGGCGGCCATTCTTCTATCTCACTGTTATTGTATAGGTCATGGTTAATCACTCCAAGTTTTTCTTTCCGTAGAACCCAACTTGCAACTTGCATGATTATCCACGATGGACTCTTTCTTTGTTTCTGTTTTACGTCTTTCTTTAAATTAATTAACGTTAATATTTTTAAATATTAACTTAACCTATCCTTGAATGAATGAAATACGGGATTACACCATTGTACAATACAAATTTGGAAGATGTGAATCCGTTTATTGGTGTAAATATGACATGGATGTAAAGTCAGATAGTATCCGAAAACTAGAAAATTTCGTCATCCCCGAGCGGAAACCGAATCCGCATCTCTCGGATTGCGCCCGAGAATGCTAACCACTACACCACCCAGAACGACCAAGTTTCAAGTTTCTGATTAATTTGGATATAAACCATATATATGATTATATTCAAATTAAATTTGAATAAAACTATATCGGCTATCCGGATATGGGTATATTCAAATTAATCGGAAACTTAAAACTTGGTCCTTCTGGATGGTGCAGTGGTTAGCATACTCGGGCGCCATCCGGGAGACGGGGTTCGTTCCCGCTCCAGGACAACAAAATTTTCAAGATTTCGGATATTATCTGACTTAACATCCATGGCATATTTACACAAATAAACGGATTCATATCTTTCCAATTTGTATTTAACCTATCCTTTTTCACGTCCTTCTTTAAATTAACGTAATTTTAACTTAAGCCCAGTTTATTTCGAAACCAAATTTCCTTGTATATCTGTCTATTCCGGACTTAGACATTTTTATTTGGCAATCTTCATTCCAACTTACAAATGTTGAGGTTACAACATATTTCTTTGGTGTACCAAAGTTCTCAGCTACATTGGACGTTGTAAATAAATCTTTGCAACATATCTTGTTCAAGCTTTTGTAATTTTTTGGAGAAATTCAAACATACCAGTGTAGTAAGCTAATTTTCTGGTGAATATTGTTGTTATACAGTGCTTCTTTTTCTATTTCATTAAGCACATTTTTAAAAATTTCATGTAGATAACTGTTTTCTGAAAGAAGGTTTTTAATTCATTTTTGCGGAGTTATTTCGATTTTTCCGTTGTACAAAAAATTATTTTTGTCCTCAACCTATAGAAGAGCTATGACTTTGGGGGAAATATTTTTTTCCGATAATAACATAAAAACAAAAATAATATTAATAACAAATATAAAGTAAAATAACTTTAATACAATCTCTTATAAACTTTATAAACATATATTAGGTTATCTGCAAACTATAAACAAGACACACATCGTTTTACATAATGTTAGAAACATAACACCCAGTGTTACATTTGACTGGAAACACTCTAAAATTCTTAAAAATTGAACGGGACCAAGGAGCACCCAAGTTTGAGAGGGTTTTACTCGAGAAAAATTTCATTTGTTGCACTATAAAGATAAATCTGCCATTCGAAATATGCTGAAGTAAAAATTACACGAACTCTCTGAAATTGCTGTTGTTAAAAGTGGTCCGGAAGGCAATTTATGCGTACGCAAGTTTCACTTCATTTTTTCAGTGGTGTTTGTTCACTACGTGTCTGTGCAGTGGTTTCATAATCATCAGTTTTCATCCGAGCGTGTAATGTAGACTTGTCTGCTCTTTTTAATTAGCATGGAGTTCGTAAGATCAAACTCTCTGACCGTTAATATGAAGTTTCGTGTCGGCATACAATGCCTGTAGTTATATATAGAAGCCAAACTAATTGTTTTGTATATCTTATGGAAAAATCAGTTTTCTGTAACTGAGTTTTTTAAGCGTTTCTAGACAAAATAGAACGTAAACGCTTATGACGTATTACCGAAGTGAAGCGCATGTCAAGACGACAAAGTTAAAACGACAAATTCCGTCGGTGTAATTAAATTGGTACAGCATTCGGCTTCGGAGCAGAAAGAGAGGGGAGCATTGATTTCCCTCACCGGCAACTTTGTGTTTTCACATTGGCGCCCGATTGTGTAAATGGATGTGTTTGATGTTGAATTCTTCGAATAATGTGCGATGTTTGGTCCACACATCGTCTCGAATTAAAGGGAATTACACTGATGGAAAAAAATCCCAACACCAAGAAGGGGTTGTGTTAGATAAACGACAGTTGGTAGGCGGTGAGAGTACATCTGTAAGATGACGTCTATGCAAATTTCGCGCTCGGCGCATGCGTGTGGCGCTAGTAGCGCCTCTCGGAACATGCAAAGCAGGTTTGCTGTAAACACGCGCTGTAACGTTCGTGAACGTTAGTTATCGTTCAGATTCGACGTAGTGTGTTGATGTTAGTCAAGAATGCCTTTAAGAAGACGAAGAAGCCATTATAAACAGCTCACGGAGTTTGAACGAGGTCGTGTAGTATGGCTACGAGAAGGTGGATTTTCTTTCCGCAATGTTGCAGAACGACTTGGCAGGAATGTAGCCACTGTGCATGATTGTTGGCAGCGGTGGTCAAGGGAAAGTACTGCCTCAAGAAGACCGGATTCCGGCCGGCCACTTGGCACTACTGGGAGGGAAGACCGCCGTGTACGGCGTATGGCCGTGGCGGATCGTACTGCGTCTGCGGCAGCAATTCGAGCTGCAGTTGCCACCACAGTGACACAACGAACTGTTACAAATCGGTTACTTGAAGGACAGCTCCAAGCCAGACGCCCTGTAGCGTGCATTCCACTTACTCCAAACAACTGCCGCTTACAAAGTCAGTGGTGTCAAGCGAGAGCTCATTGGAGGACGGAGTGGAGATCTGTTGTGTTTTCTGATGAAAGTCGGTTCTGCCTGGGTGCCAGTGATGGCCGTGTGTTGGTTAGAAGGAGGCCAGGTGAGCGCCTGCAACCAACCTGTCTGCGGCCGAGACACACTGGACCTACACCTGGAGTTATGATCTGGGGAGCAATTTCCTATGACAGCAGGAGTACTCTCGTGGTTATTAAAAGCACCCTGACGGCACAGTTGTACGTCGGTCTGGTGATTCAACCTGTTGTGCTGCCATTCATGAACAGCATTCCAGGGGTTGTTTTCCAACAGGATAACGCTTGCCCGCATACCGCTGTTGTAACCCAACATGCTCTACAGAGTGTCGACATGTTGCCGTGGCCTGCTAGATCACCAGATCTTTCACCAATCGAGCACGTATGGGACATCATTGGACGACAACTCCAGCGTCACCCCAACCAGCATTAACCGTCCCTGTATTGACCGACCAAGTGCAACAGGCATGGAACTCCATCCCACAAACTGACATCCAGCACCTGTACGACACAATGCATGAACGTTTGCGTGCTTGCATTCAACATTCTGGCGGTTACACCGGTTATTAATGTACCAGCATTTCACATTTAAAATGGATCTTCTCGCGCTTACAATAAGCTGTGGTCTTGAAACCTTAATCGATTAAATATGTTACCTATACAAATTTATTGCCGCCATTTTATTCCTCTACAACTATTTTTTCGTGGTGTTGGGATTTTTTTCCGTCAGTGTATTTCTTCGCTTCGAAAAAAAAAATTACAAGGGCGATGATATGACGTACTGCAGAGGTGAAGCATATATCAATACGACTAAGTTGCAATGATCAAGTACGTTGGTGCAGCTTAATTAGTAGAGCATTCGGCTCCGTGGAGGATGGATGAGGGTTCTATCTCTATCACCGGCAAATTTATGTTTTCACAAGATTTACATATACATACTCAACGACAGTAAATACCTTACTATATACTACATATACACGGTCGAGTCACATTATCATGACCACCAGCTAATATCCAGGGTAACCAACGTGTGGAGCGCGGACAGCAGCTAGACGGGCTGGGAGTGACTCAATAAGGTGCTGGAAGGTGTTCACAGGTATGTGGAGCCATGCTGACTTCAGTGCATCTGACAGCTGCTGGAGGGTGCGTGGTGGAGGATCCATAGAACGAAAAACACGATCGAGGTGGTCCCACAAATGCTCAATTGGGTTTAGGTCTGGGGAATTGGGGGGGCAGGGAAGTACTTTGAAATCTTTATCGCGCTTATTCAACCACTCTCGGACATTTCTAGCTGTGTGACACGTCGCATTGTCGTGCTGGAAGATCCCCGCCTCACGGAAGACAATCAGCATGTATGGGTGTACGTGGTCTGCAAGGATAGATTCATAACGAATTCGGTTCATAGTGCCTTCCACAGCTATGAGTGGACCCAGGGAATGTCACGAAAACATTCTCCAGACCATAACGCTGCCCCCACCAGCTTGTGTTCTTCCAGCAGTGGTTGAACAGTGTTTGTTCTCCGATGTTTCTCGCCTTATACGCCATCGTCCATCCGTTAGATGAAGCAGAAAACATGTCTTATCGGAGAAGGCAATCCTTTGCCAATCAGCGGAGGTCCAATTCCGACACTGCGCGCAACTTTAAGCCTTTTCTGCCGATGCACCTTCGTTAGCATAGGTGCAATGACCATCCGTCTGCATCGGAGTTCTATGCGCAGCAGGGTTTGCTGAACTGTCGTTTTAGACACGCTTCCGGTAGTCCCCTGGTTCATTCGGCCAGTGAGTTGCTCTAATGTAGCGTGTCGATCGGCCCTCATGCACCTTCGCCGCCGACATTCACCTCTCACATCCGTTGCACGTGGTGCTCCGCAGTTTCCACGTCGCTTATTCGCAATTGTGCCACTTCTCCAATCACGATACATTTTAACCCCAGCAGCACGCGAATAGTTCACAAACTGCGCTGTTTCATAAAGACTGCCACCCTTGGTCCGAAAGCCGATAATCATCCCTTTTTGCAAATCTGATAAATCGCTCCTTTTATCCGTGACAGTAACGAGGGATATATTTTCAGAATTCCTACAGTACACCTTATATACCCTCCAAGCCAGCTCACGAATGTGCCTTCGGTAAAAATAGGAGGTGGTCACAATAATGTGACTCGACTGTTTATATATCATATCTATTGCCTCCGTGTTGAATTCCGGCGTAAGTCAACAGAGAGGCCATAGATTTGATTCTGCCTTTACGTTTTCCTCAGTTTAGTAGCACACACATATAACGGTGTTTGAGGTGCTACATTATTTTTAGTGCCGAGTTAGTAAACTGAGAGGCAAACGGATAAAGATTACAACATTATTTTGAGTTACTAAAGGATATTGATTTTTGCAAAACGTCCGTTGGAGGTGCAAGTCCTCGTATAAGAATCAGAAGTAGAAAAGCCAAACAAGCAGAATGGTAGATGACTTTATAGGCAATGAAAAGCAAACTTGGTATGCATCCCTTTCACCAGAAAAGGAAAATTTACATGGTGAGAAATTGGAAGTAATGCTGTTTGACGAAAAATCAACGGACTCAAAAAATTCGAATAAGGGTAATTGTATTACAATTTGGTTTTAAAGGGAGATTTACTAATGTGTCTCAAAAGCAGAACGTTTAATTCGTTTCTGCTTGAAGTTTTCACTTACGACTCCCGAAGCTCATGGTTGAGGAAAAAATACATGCTGGTGTCACTAGTAAAGGTAAGATCTTATTTCTGAATTGATACCTATGGATTACATAACCGCTGATTTCACATCAAGTAGCCAAAGAAATAATTGAAATAACAAAATGAGTTGTACATGTAGTTCAAAGAATGGGGCAACTTTGAACAGGAGACACTGCTTTATCCCTGAAAATGTTAATGATTGTATCTTGAGATTAACATCGTTGCCGAAAATTCCGGTAAGTTATACATGTAACCAGGAAGCGCTTGTGAAGTCTTATAACGTAGAAGTATTTTCGTATTTCTACGTTAATTTAAAACATCACTAAACGAAGAAATAGTTCCTAAAATTAAACCTTAACGGCCAGACGAAACATGTAAACAACAGAAGTCAAACTTACGGAAAAGAGGCTTTATTCAGTATGTAGCCAACACATCGTAACATAGCATAGCATATTGCATTCAACTCTCCACACACCACACAACTCTTAACACAACGCTCTTTTCACAACGCTCCTTTTCAGTTAACACGCTCTTCTCAATAATCAGTTTACAACCCAACGCTCGCTTTACAACGCTCGCCAAGCAACAGTTTAGTCGTCGTTTTTATCTCTCGTTCTTATCAATTCAGGCATACGTCACGTTCATTCAACCTCAATTCTGTTGCCAAGCGCATTCGTTTGAGAGAAAAGATATTACGTTAAGAGTGAAGAATAGCTGAGAATAAACTCAAGATTTACATAGGGAAAGAAACTAAAAAGGAAAGTTAATTTAGGATATACGTCACAGTCTATATATTCTGTTAAACAGAGTTTTTGTGCGATTGCTTATACATGTATTTAGCATTTTCAAATAATTGACAACTAATTCCATGGCTCTCATTAAGATGATACCAACATTTGGCCAAACACTAAACTCGAAGCACTGCTTCAAAAAGCCGTTGTAAGAACGAATGGTTACACTCTGATTTTGTACAACCTAAGTTCCAAATTTTTCTAGATGTTGTTTTCAGTCGCCGTTCTTTAAATATGATAAAATGTCCTTTTTTAAATTTGTGAGGTTGTATTGAAACGAATTATAATAGTAGAGAGGAACACTTGAAAAAAGGAAATTATTTTAGAAGAAGAATCATTCATCCAGATGATTACTCAGACATAAATATCTGTCAGTGGTAATTAGGGCGATATTGCACTGAAAATTTTAATTTTCTAGAGATCATTTTTCAAATTTAATTTTTAAATACCCTATTGAAATATTAGTTTTTATCCATTTTCAGAACTGTTGCTGATTTAGTTCAGCCACGAAAAGACAGTTGATAATTTTGTGAAAATGTATAAGTAACACCCATTTAGTTTTTCTAATGAAGTCAAATACACTTAAATTATTTTTCGTGTATGTTTTCCATAAACAGGCCTACAAAATTATTGATGGATTAGTATTTTTCACTGGTTTTCTCAAACACCAGTGTGAAGAATTACTGCATATTCGATAACGATTTCAGCCCTGATTGGGTTATATTTCATATATAAGCATATTGAAGTTAGCACAAAACGTATCCAAAATTCGTTATCTAGACAGGCAGACTAAAAACCATGCATTTTAATGAATATAATTCAAATACTAGTCTGCAGTTATAGTATTAAATAAGCAGAAATCGTGTTTTCAGAAAAATAAGTATTAAAACCCAAGTTTTCAAAGTGAAACTTTCATCAGCAGCATAATTAAAATGTTCCATCACTTCGGAACTCGTCCAGTATTTTACACAAAAACCGCTTTTTTGGCGATAATTATGTATAGCGTCTGGTATTTGATCACCGTGTATACAATCATGCTCTTCCTATTAGGTACCTACGATATTTTTCTGCATAGGCCAATCTTTGGTTTACTGAGTGCATTAATCAAATCCGATTTGTTATTACAAGAAATTATAGGTCACGAATTACTAGATTATAGTATTGTAATCTAGGCTTACAGTTTTCAGAAACATAATATCAAAATGTATTTCAAATATATAACTCAGTTACCTTCATAAATGTAAAAATTAGAATGAGCTATATAGGTAAAAATTAGAGTGAGGCCTGTAGTAGGAAGTTTTGTGTTTTGTACAACACCGTAGATCAAGAAAGTTACAGATTGGATTTCATTAGAATACCACAGTGTTTCTTTCAGGTACATATATGAGGGACTTCTGACACCGGGGAAATATGATAAAATACGGATAAGGAGAATCAGTCATGGTTAAAAATGTTTTTATTGTTTCCTACTCAACAGTTTGCCCATTAGCTCCCCAGGAAAATATGTTCTGGAACAAACACAGGGATAAGAAAATTTAGAAAGGTTTAAAATAAGGATGTTGGTAGAAGAACACTAATGAGTTAAGTTAGTTATGATATCACTATAGCAGCCGTACTGAATTTTGTAGCTTAATTTCAGAATTCAGAAACCTCACAGAACATCTAAAATTATAAAAGTATCTGCCAGATTTTTGGACGTTATTCAGTAATCGGATAATTTCTTTTTCCCTTTTTAGGAAGCATGACAGCATTCAAAACTGGAAAATTGGTTCTAAAAGTAATATGTCTTTTATCAAACGAATACTGTCAGTTACGGAATTCTGTTTCGAAGAATCTCTCCAATTTCTCTCTTTTCCTTAATATTCCGAAAGCTAAGCAAAAATAAAAAAACATACATTTTGAGAAATCGTTTTATTCATTGCTCGCATTTGGTTTCTTGTAGACAACTGCAATATATTGTTTAGCAGATATTTATTTCATTTGTTTGACATAATATGAATTTTTAAATTTTTTGCCAGCGTCTATTCTGATTGCTACGAACATTCTAATTTCTCCAAGGTCTCAATCACGAAGCTGCTGCGCTTTGCAGCAACCAAATGTATGATACGGTGAGACGAACCATGGTAAATAGTGTAATTGAGTGCATTTCAAAGGAAGATTATTGTTTGTGAACCGAACTATGGTGTGTTAATTTTGACATAGTAAATACAGCTGTACGTACAAGTAGTGCGATGGAGAAAGGGCTTCACTGAATGAAATTAACAAGGAAAAACGGTATAAATGCTCAGATAGAAGACACCAGAAGTGGGATGAAAGTGAATGCCAACACTGGTTTACGATCGGCAGTTAGCTTCTGCTCATAAGTGGACCAACATGTGTGCCATGAGTTTTTAGTATCATGAGAGAACCAACAGTTCAATGAGCAGCTGGACACTGAATCGTACTTCGCACAGAGATAGGGGCCAACAAACCATTTGCTATTCTGTTCTCAATGCTAGATATGAACAACTGCGGGTGACTTGCTATCAGGGGTAATTACACTGGGACTTCCTTCGCTGGCAGAGGGTTTCTTATCAGACGAGTTCAAATATCTACTGCATAACGCCGATGACAGGTTGCGTATTTGGAGAAAACAGGACGAGGCTATACACGCCAGGCTTCTAGTACAGGCTTTCCATGCAGGTAGCCGTGACGTTACGATGTGGAAAGTCATCTGAAGGGACTACTTCGGTCCTCTGGTTCTCATTAAAGCTCTTTGGCTGGTGACGGCTATTAACATATATGACTTCGGATTTTTTTCACCAATTCCACGGCATCATGATTCCGGCTAGCGATGCTGTTTTCCAAGAAGAGAGTATATCCCGACGCTATTCTTGGTGGGTCTGGAAATTAATAGAAAAGCTTCATGGTAATTATAGTGCCTTCTAACCTCAAAAGAAAAAAAACCACGCATAATTTCCATTCGAGACATCGTGATGATTTACCCCTAAAAATATTTTGTTGTTTCTCTGAAAACCAGTTCCGTGAAGACTTAGATTCTTTTTAGAGTTGTCACCTATTTAATACCTGTTGCTTAAAGCAAATGCGAAAACCATAATTTTTTACCAGCACACCACAAGGTGTAAATCTTACATGGAGTGGAAACATTAATGGAAACACCTGCGAGAAGATCTTAGGGTATTCCTTGAGAGTTGGGCTACCTTTGCTTTTACAACTGTTTCAGCTCAGTATGGAATTGATCGAAATTAAACGTGAACAGTATTTAGAAAAAATATTGGGCCATTACTTATGGAGGAAAGTTTCAAGTTCCTTCAGTAACGAAGTGGAGGATATTTAGTTCTGACTCGCCTCTGCAAATCTGCCCACAGGGTTACAATAACATTTAAGCCTGTAATTGTGCAGGCTAGTGATCTTTAACTTAAATTTCATGTTCCTCAAACTAGGATTGAAAACATTTTACTGTGTGTATTAGAACACTCCCGCCTGAAAAGCTGGCCTCATTTGCGGAAAACAACACGTTTCCTCTATGGAATGAACATGATCACCTATAATGCCAAGGTATACAGAGACTCTTATTCACCTGTTCAGGGCGATGATAGACGTAAATAACACCAACAGATCGCTGCACAAATTATTAATGAATCCCCAAGATATTTGATGGTCGGCACAAGACAGTCGGGATTTGGGCTTCGTACAGCTTTCACCAAACGTAAACTCTCCCTGAAGTCGGAAAATATGTGAATGATTATTCGTCAGACCAAATCACGTTTCCAGCCATTTAGTGTCGAGATTTTGTGCTTGTGACACCAAACCTTTTCTCCCTTTTGAATTAGCCTCTGCAACAAGCAGCTTCGCAATCGCACCTGCGCAATATATGTTGGCTTATAAGGTTCCTGATGAAATGGTTTACTTTGTGTTTTGAGGCACATTAATTTTTTCAGTTAATATTTGTGACAATTGTTTTGTGTCATCGAGCAACACTCATTTCATTGTCCGATCGTCTCTTTCATTCATCTTCGATTTCCTGCCATAAATACGCGCTATTGAATATTGTCGTTTCGTTTTGTTTATGGTTGGTTGTTTAACGACCACCGTGAATAACTAAATGAGTTATATGAAGTCACTCGTCCCAAATTAAGACCACTAGTTCCAGGGAAGGGAGAGAGTCGGTATCGTAAGACACCACTCATGCCTCGTCTAGGACTCGAGCACTGGCCCACTCGGACGAATGCCAGAAGTCAGCACTTAGCGCTTCTGGCTTCGTTTAACAAGAGCTACTGCTTTTCAAGACCTGGTGAATGCAGCCGTATCATTCGATATAGTTACTCTTGATACATTCAGCAAACCCGTAGTTCCAGTCACCAATGGTCTTGTTAAACAGGTTTCATCAATTTGCCCTCTTTGGATTTCAGAGAGGTTTAGCATTTTGTCTTATATAGAGCTTCTGGAGGAAATACAACTCTAAAATTGGAGTTTCAATGCCACCTCTTTTTTTCTTCGGACTTTAAGGATGATACCTGTGAGCATCTAAAGTTATAGGGCTCCTCCTGTCCCTAATTTATGGACATTGATTCCAGTAAAGGGACGGATCCAACGCTGTACTGTAATACAAACACGCTCCCGTTCTCATCCAGGACTCGGAGAGAGTCCTATCTCGGACGATATAGCCGAAGATTGAACCTCTGACCACTTGGACACCGTGGTGGTAGTGTGAATTTCAATCACACTGCCTTAAATATGTATATGTATTTTTAAAGTAAAAGCTCTTTCTCATTGATGTAAGATTGAGTTCAGTAACTGTAATTAAAAGAGCGACCGTCATAAGCACACAACGCATAGAGCTATAAGCAGTCGCCCATCCCTAATTAGACCGCTGGTACCAGATAAGGCAGTGAATCATTGTAGTAAGGCAAGCATACCACCCAAGCCTCCTCCAGGAGTCGAACCCGAGGCCATCTTGACGATGGGCAGAAGCAATCGTTTGAGACCTCTAGGTCAATGGTGAGTCATTGAAGGAACTGAAGCGTATTACAATATAGTTTGCATCAAGAGGAGGGGGTCCTACGGTTTTATGCTAACTGAAAAGGGCCATCGTTTTTCGAAGTTTCAAAGCCACTGCCATGCGCAGTTAGTTTACAGCATCGGAATGTTGCGATGCGCTAAATGTTTCCCGCAATCCTTTCTGAAGACGATATTTCAGGTTTTTAACGATTTATAAATTAATTGTGGGCAAATAGAGAAATGGAAATAAATTTCTTGGAAATATGGAATACAATTTTTATGAACGCATTTTACACTACACGCGATTTCCGATTTCGTCATCTACGTGCTAAAGTTTTGTGGCTTTCCTTGATCTTTTAGCGGAAGTTCAAAATTCTGTTCCATTCCCCAAGGCATCGCCTAGATGGCGCGCGTGTCCGTGGTAAGTGGAGCTCTCAAGTCTTGATGGGGGATTTTGCGCGGAATCACGAAACTCTCAGCATCCAGTTCTCCGCGGGACTCTGAGGAAACCGCACAAAAGCAAACACTTGTTCTCTGGCTAACTAAACGCACGAGAAGCAACGTGACTCCGTTAGCTTTGCAGAAAAGCGGCATGTAAGGAGGAAAAACTATCATTCCATAGACAAGAGGGGACTGTTAAAACTTCCATGCGCTACAGTGTATAGCTTTAAATCCTAACAAAAGACGGTGAGTTAGTTTGTCGAACTACATGCCTCTTTTATCAGAAATTAACTGATTCGTGTGATGGAGAAATAACTAAGTGGTATCAAAAATGCTTTCAAAATTTTGTCCCTGTTCCGGCAACCCGAAATGGCTCAAAAAATTTGGTTACGTTATAAATTTCAATACCACAAAGTCGCTTTTTATATAGGATGATATATTACGATTTTCAACCTGAATATCTGATAACCGTTCATATGTTTTGCTTATACAAAACAGATGCTTCAATAAGAAGAAAGTTAAATTTCTCAATTTGATTTTCCCAGATCTTGTGCAGCTATGCGTTCAAATCACATTTCTTTACTTGAACTAGCAATTGTATTTTGAGTTTAGGGATTTGTTCAAGCTACCGAGTTGTGATGGTTGCTTAAAAAATTGTTCTTTTATGGAAGATAAAGAAAAAATGAATGTTTCTGGGTTTGTACTTTACCTCTCTCACCTGCACAGTATGAATTACTATATATCTCAACGTTGCCAAATAAATTTTAAACTCGGAATGTACTATAAAACTTAAAGACCTTCGAGATGTCTATATCTAAAAGCAGAATTTAGATTTTTTTAATTACATGCTTCAGAATAATTTGTCATAACCCACAATTTGGCGGATTTCCGTGAACAAATCTTTAGTTAAAAGGAAAGTGATAATTAAGTGAACTTTTAAGAATGAAAAAATGAATTATCATCTTCAATAGCTTTGTGTGAGCGATGACTTATTCTCAGGCACTTCCCACAATTAATTATGTTTGCTAACAAGAATTTGTTCATGATTAAGATGTTATACCTTATCGTAAGCAAAAGCACACTATAATAAAGACAATATAATTTCTAAAATCAAATTGAATCATTTTTTCGAAAAACGTTATTTTAAAAGTTAGGTTTTCTGTCTGAACTGACGTTGAGGTGTTGTAAAACTAAGTAAGCCTCTAAATGACATAATTTTCACGATACGTGAGATATTTAGAACAAGTGAGCTATGCATCTGTAGAATTTCTGTCATTCAACTGATTGCCGTAATTTGATAGCATATTCGCATTATTTTCGGAAAGCATTCTGCTGAAGATCAGTAAACACAATATTTTTCTGAAGGTAATCAACGATGTGTTTAAGTGGAAAGGAAAAAGGCTAAAAGAGGCTAACAGTGCTTTAGATTTAAGACATTTTATCACAAATGCTATTAACTAATCCCTTTTTTTCATAAATTATAACTGATTACCTGAGTCATTTTTACTGTGGCACGTATCATATCTAAAACGATATTTCAAAGAATATGGAATCAATGGAGCTAGGAAATACTATTACAATGCGATAAACAGCGAGAAGCTACCTGTAAAGAGTATTTACAATCGAATACCTCTGGTATTTATATGGAACAATAAATAGATGGACAACTACAATTTATTTTACAATGTTTAGCAATAGAAATCGCACTGAACTAAATTTTATGTACTTTGGGGTGCCACTTTTAGGCCGTTTTTAACAGTTATAGATCAAAACTGACTGGAGGCACTACTCTGCTAAATACTTATGGCGAAACAGATTATATAATGTGAATACTAAAGTTTCTTCTGAAAAGTAAGTGAATGCTGAAATGGATTTGAAGACTTGGATTATAACGAAGGATGAATTGCTCAAAGGAAAGTTTTCCTATTTGCCAAAGCAAAGATGAAAAGAGCTTCTAATTTCGGTAAACATGCGGTATGTATAGAAGAAAATAATATTGATATAAATTAAAGTAACACAGCACCAACGAATTTAAAACTGATATTAGAAATGAAAACCCACATACTAAAATAATGAGATCACATATCTTATGATGTTGACTGAACCTATGCTATGAAAATTGGGACAGTTTGTTCGACAGATAATTAAGCATCTTTCCAAGGACGAAAATGCTTAGTGTTCCTATGGAATTCATATCAAAAACCTCTAAGACTTATTAATAGCTGTTACGCTCTATGCAAACAAGGTGGTCTCTTTCTAAAACCAATGAAAAACAAATAAACGATCCCATCTGAAAGGCCTCAACATTAGTTTTACCTTCTCAAATTTTTACATGCGCCAAATTCCTCATAAACGTATTGAGAAAGGAAACTGTAATAAGCTGGAAATATTCATTAAACAGCAATTTAATCCGTTTTGAGAGGTTAAATTAAAATTCTCCTTCACTTGTTAGCCATAATGCAGTTTTGTAGTTGTAAGTAACAGGATGTTAGGGGTAAAAGTTGAAGTTCAGGTTTTGTATTGCAGCTTGTGTGGATAGAGTTCCTTAGTCTTCCAGGTTTTACTACTTAAATAGTCGCCAAAACATGTGGTTCTGATATGCAAATATAAAACTGATGTCCTAGAAATTGTAAATGCGAGAGAATTTACTCTTAAATCTGTCAATAGGGTAATACCGAAATGAAACGAAAGCTGTGAAAAAAATTTGGAGAATGTATACTCAACGAAAACCTTGACGTAACTTATATAATACATTTCGGAGGTAACCAACATACGTGAAATGCAACACTGAAATCTCTATATCACAGTGTTATTCTGATGAAGCAGACTTCTTATGTCAAACTCTGAAATACGAAATTTGGCATTTCAGAACAATCTATCAACATAAAGTATTTGCAAAGAAATAAACTTATGAGTCAATGGGAAATTCTGTAAGTGTTTTGCATCTTCTTAGTAGTTGGACAGTTAAGGATATGCTGCTGATTATTCTCTTCTAAATGGTGTCATATTTTAGAAGGCAGAGCTACTTTCGTGAGTGAAAAAATCAAAAGAAAACCTTATGTAATTAATACCTGGATAAAATGTACCGATATATTAGTAGGAATTTTAAGGTCTGTTTCAATTTGTAGATATTGCGTACTTGGGCAATGATGTGAATTAAAAGATGAAAGTAATTCATTACTTCAGAGAAGGAAATCTCTGTTTCGTACAATATAGTGAATACAAAAAGATATTATTTCCATGATACGTCAAGGAATGATCACCGACTCTCGCCAAAAATTTTTAAATCACTAACACTGAAAAATGGCACTGAACGGTTCATGGACGATTGTGGAGAAAAATTCAAGCGAAGAAGCCACACGGTCGCGCTTTGAAAGATGGACAAGAAAACGTGTTCTCGTGACGTTTATCGTTCTTTCTGTGGCGATGCTGATACTAGCGGTAACATCCGGAGTCGTTGTTTACTTTCACTGTAAGTAAATTATCATACTATTTGCATGATTTAATTTTTTTTACCACTTTTTGCTCTTAAGGCAACGTATTCAGTATTAATGTATATGTCAAGTAAAAATACTAAAAAACATGTAAAGTAACTTAAAATATTTAGAAACCATGGCTATCATATTCGACATCAAACTCCACGTTTTAAGTAACAGCTTTTGTAAAGAAATATACGGAACAATTTAAAAGTAATCAGATCCAATACTAGCAAGAGTTCAGAAACACTTACCTTTAAAAATTGAAGGGCATCCAGAGTATTGATTTGGTACGTAAATTTAATTAAAATGTTGAATTGCTTAGCAGTTCCGTCTGAAATAATCCCATTCATGAAATTTGTTTGCATTGAAGCCTGATATATTAAATACTGTTGTGCTGCAGAAAATATCAAGGTACAAAACTATTACTCTTTAAATTTCAATAATACATTGCTATAAAGAAAATGAAGCAATTCTTTAATTCGGGCACCTTTGATTCGTATCGTTGAATTCGATAAGTTTGGTGTATCATATATTTTATAATTTTAATGTTTTGCTTTTTAGTGGATTTTCGATGTACAATTTTGCATTAAAAATATATTTTGATCAAAGTGCTTTTCACACTTTTGCGATGCTACCATTTTGGAAAAGTTTAAGAACAAATCAGAGGAAGCATAAATTTTATAATTGTCAACATATCATGAAGGATTACACTGAAAATAATATCACGACATAAAAAGAATCTAAGTTTGAAAGTGAGAATATTTCAGATTTTAATAAGCTGGAAAATGTAAATTTCGGTATTCATTCTTTCAAATCAAGCCATTTGTAGAACGAGCATAAGAATGCAACTTTTGTAGTTTAGTGTTTGAAATTACGAAAAGCAGATTGTTAGATCATTACTTTTTAACGGAACAAAACGTGCAAGAGAAAATTTGAAATGATCATAACTTTAATGATTGACTATATAAAAATTGAAAATGAAAGTTGACTATGAAAATGTTCGGAAAAACGTTAACAAAAACAGCTCAGCGTTAATATAAGTCCTGTGAAGTGTTAGCGTTCACAGGACTACCTTGGCACAGCTTCGTAAAGGGGAGAGAAGTGAATCATTACTTTTTAACAGAACAAAACCTGCAAGAGAGAGAGTTTGAAAGGGTCATTACTTTAATGTTTGGATATATAAAAATCGAAAATGAAAGTGAACCATGAAAATGTCGGCGAAAACATCAACAGAAACCACTCAGCAATGAGTGTTAGTCTTCACAGGGATATCGTGGCACAGCTTCGTAAATTGGGAAGAAGTGTATTACCTCGTACATAAATTTTTGTCGGAAAAAATTATATTATTCTGGATTATGCTCTGCTTCATGTTTCTTTTCCTAAAATATTTGAAGATTTGTAGGAATTTCATTCATATCCACAAACTTTAAATAGAAGATATCACACCTGCTATTGAAATATAATGCGCGCACGTCAGTGAAATTCAAATTAAATTCCCATTTTGGGAAACTAAATAGCTATACTAGTTTTAAGGACTAAATGGAAAATTGCGCATTCCATAAAGAAAATAATTTAGTTGTACGCCTGGATTTATTTTCCACGAAGTGTTTTTTTCTTCAGCAAAAACTGTTAGAAGAATGTTTCTCAGATTTTCTTGATTGTAATCGTAACTCTCGGCGTCTCACTAATTGTGTTACTAGAGAGCTAATTCCCAACTGAATAGTTTGTTTTCTTTTAATCCAGTGAGTACCTCTAAGATTATCGTGTCCATATTTATTGAGGGAATCCTAATATACTACGTTTGAAATCAATAAAAAACGAAAAAACGTAAACATCACCAATCCTTACTTAAAAGGCGAATCTAGATTCTAATTTTAGAAAAAAATGGTTATTGTTTTCGTTCCGAGGTTTCTTCACTAAATTTCTAAGATTCAATAGTGCTAAATTTAAATGGAATCGCTTGGTCTTAGATGTAATTCACAAGGCACATATGGAAGCGTACGAAAGCTTAGGATGAAATGAAAAACCACAATAAACCACACATTATTTAATCGATAATAAATAGGGAAAATGAAATAATCAAAAGGAATCCACTCTCTCGATAGCCTTATGGCATTAGAGCATGCATGTCTTCCAGGTACCCAACAATAAAGTTAACTATTGAATTAGAAAAAAAAACATTTAATCTCCTTCCTTGATCTTTTGATCACTAGACATGTAGACAAGCATTTTTTGAGTTTCTCAGTCTAAAGAAAGCCCAGCAGCTATACTACTATAATACCACACAATTCCTTCCATTCACTAAAATATAAATTACCTGTCCTTAAATTCATGATCAGTAGAGCTTATACGCGCTCATCCAGCAAAAAGGCTCGTAATCAGGAAATACTTAACTTAAAATCAATTGCTGCGCAACATGGCTACAGTACCTACGTTGTCGATACATTGGTTTCCTAATATAAACGAAAAACAGTGACCACCCTTAATCCAGAACGCAATGTTTCTGCTTATGTAGGCTCTTTAACCATCTTACCACCAATCACGCAAATCTTACAAGGTATTTGCAAAAACACAAACATACTTGGGAGATTCAACATCTAACTTGTTCACCATGATCAGAAAAGTTCGTGATTCCATTTCAACCCAAGACTAATGCGGCGTTTACTGTGTGCCACTAAAGATCGATACCAACCAGGACAATGATAAATGGTATACGGGCTTCACACTCCGTAATTTAAGAATCAGAGTATCTGAGCACCAGTACAACGTTAGAACGAACTCATCTGCTACTTTGCTGTCACGCCTGGCAAAAACTGGGACATACCACCCATCATGAACTGACACCTATCTACTCTTAAAGACTAAAACAAAATTTATGACTTTGTTTGCAGAAAGTTTATACAGTATATACACTACAGTATGAACCAATGCTGTAATGAAGAAACCCGTGTACATGTTCATCTCCCTTGGAGACAATTATTGAATAGTTTATCTTACAGAAACAACCCCTCTTTCACTTCATGTGTCCCTCGGCCTTCCGCCTTTCCTTATGGTAAGTAACCCGTTATTGTCTATTAAACCCCTTCCGAATGCCATCTTATCTTCATTTTGTATTATGCATTTTTCAATAATATTATGCTGTGTTGTATAGTTATGTACTACATCTTATCTTGAACTAAACCGGACGTTACCTTGTCCGCTAGGATCGCTGCGTTCGAATTGCGCATCATCAATCTGACATATACATATAAAGCATGAAGGAGGACAGACATGATATATTATACCCCCTGACATGGGTATCATGGTATTCAAAAGTCTCTCTCCTTTCTTAGGTTCATCGCCATTGCTATAGCCCTTTAACAGGTAATCACTCAGAAATAATTTGTGTAAAAATTATTAATAAATAAATAACCACTTCCAATAACAAAGTAAAGGAGAAAATAAATTCTATCTGATGCTCTGTTCTGGCAGACCAATAAAGCCAGTCGCATTCTGCTAACTTCTTACACAGCGAATGTATTTGTTCGAGCTGACATCTGCCTATTTCGCTAACCCCGAGTTAATTCTTTCCGGCCGGTTAAACGATTAAATTGGTTAGTTAAGCCTCATGATAAAATGGTGAAGTCGCGATGATCCCAGCCCAGTAGTGCTCACTAAAGGATTTAAAACAGGTGCTGCATTATTTGACAATCTACTTGTTTTGACTACTCCAGATATCTGGGAAAACACTAGTTTGTCCGTGTCCACTCACTCCGGAGTAAGTCGCTCTCTCAACTGAGCTACGCAGACAGAATGTCTCCCTGCAGATTTGTCGTCTTGACACATGTTTTAACCTCTGTAGTACGTCACATCATCTCCCTGTTAATTTTTGTCTGTTTGAAGAGAAGTAGGAATTTTTCATTAATTCCAAATAATGTGTAGAACAAACATCACACATTTTCCAAAGAACCCAACGGCCAGTGGATCCATTTTCCACAATTGGGCGCCAATGTGAAAACACAAGTTTGTCCGCGACGGGCATCGAACTCGTGTCCCTTTACTCCAGAGTAAGTCGCTCTCCCAACTGGGCTACGCGGACAGAATGTCTTGCTGCAGGTTTGACGTCTTGACACATGTTTTGACCTCTGTAGTAAGTCACATATCTCCTATAGTATTCAGGTCCGTAAATTTTGCTAGGTGCTTCATACATTTTATGGTATTCTACCCAAGAGTGTGAATACCATAAAATGGTATTCATTTCCTTCTTTGCAAGTTCTAAATATTCAGTGTTATCGTCCACCAAAAGAAAATCAGTAAACACTAGAATTGCGAACAAGCAAAGATTGAGGTACCGGAAACAGGCAAAGAAATAGTACTTCAAGCTGACAGCTGTTATAAATCCCAGGGGAACTGTGTAAAGGACTGTATGGCAATTGAAAATGATGCTTTTCCGGACCAACAAGACACATCCTAATTTTAGTGAGGCAAAAAAGCCTTCCATTTCTTTCCAGATAAAACGTTGCCTTAATTCTGGCTGCATATTTATGAGATGTGAACATAACACATGCCCTTTTGTCAGAAGATCTGGCAGAGCGTTTTCAAAATCTAGCCAGAGAGGCACGTCTCTGGGCAGGTGTCAGTAAAATACAATCGGCCAGTCATCCGGCCCGAGGGCCCTTTCTACGATGTGGCTTGTAAGCGATAATTCTGCACACGTTACCCTTACTCTGGAGCTCCTCAGCAACTGGCTGTTCTGTGCAATATATATGGCGCATCTCGGCTAGAGTAGAACAACGTTTACACCATCTCGTTCTGCTTGAGACGAGGCTAAATTGAGTGATTATTCGTCTCACGTCTTTGATTCCAGTCTTATAACAGAACTCTCTCTCACATTTAACCACCCGAATACTTTTGCGTAACTATGGCTACATTCGCTAAGGTAGTATTTCTTCACTATCGTTCAAAGGTTTCTTCTGCCATTTTATCACCCACATATGTTTGATATTTTGCGTTTCATTCTACTGAACTCGCATTCAGTAGACATTCTGTTTTTACCTAACTTCGTAATTTTCGTACTGAATACGGTTTCACGGAAGGTCGTTTCATGAGTCATGGACATCGTGTTTAGTGCTGGCGACACATGGTGACAGAATAATTTACATAAGGCCGTTCTCTGCACCGATATTCCGGCATCTGCGTTTCTTTGGAAAATTTTTGAAAAACTATACAGTGTCAAAAGTAAGAAGTTATATATATATATATACAACTCCAATAGTGTAATTCGAAAATAGCGAAGCCACGAGGAGCACAATTCTGTGCTTATACGTATTACGATTTATTTCAATTTGAATTTCTTAGAAGGAATTTGGGATTCTAATTTTTGTTAAAGAAATATACATTGCCAAGCTCTATGATTAGCTGCAATTTTCAACTTAATGTTGGGTTTCGTACCATTCGCCGAAAAGAAGGAAGTACATAAGGAAAAATGTGCTATCGCATAATGAACAATCCAGGTAAACATGGACACAAAATGTCTGTTATTATCGTTAGTAATCCCACATCTTTGTGCTTGTACTTTGTTCAGAATTATGTTCGGACAGACCACATGAAATATATTGTTTTTTCTTGGCAAAGAACACCCTCCATATCTTCCTGACCATTGCTAAGACTTCTGTCTCTAACATATTGCTTCCTCGTTTATCAGATGCTGATTATCTGGGGTCCATCTTGTTATAGGCCTACTAGTCTGCGTCCTGTTGCTATAGAATTTAAAAACCGTTCAAGGCAACTTTCATCTTAGTTCATCTTTATCCGTCTTAGTTCCAATATCAGCATTATTAATTCTGTCCCGTCACTGTATAAATCAGTTTTTCGCATACCGTTCCCCGTACGAAGTAAATGTGTATGGCTTCTAACCTCCTACAAGTCCCCTTACTTTTCATAACCAATTCTCCCTACCATAAAGGACAGTAGCTCCAAATACTTCATTGTATACAGAAGGTTCAGTTCTCTGGATAACTTGTTTCTTCGTAAAATATCCATACACAACTGAGACGTTCTCGCTTTAGTTTTCGAGGGCTCAGAGGCATTGGTTTCTAGCTAGTCGTCCAATTTTGTCCCGGATGAGGCATGGGTGGTATGTTTATCCTTTGGAGCTGGCTCTCCTCCTACCCAGGAAGCAGTGACTCCACATTAGGGACGAGAAACTACTTATGTCGCTCAGAGCTGCTCATAGTGGTTGTTAACACCCTCGAAGAACAAAAAAATTGTATTGTCTAACCTCATATCAAGAATGCCAGACTCATCAATACCAAAACTGTACTAGTGTTCCGATTTATTGGCGTCGGAATATATAAACTAGGACGAGCCGCCAACGGTAACCGTTAACTCTGGTACAGTTGGCAAATTTTGAGCGAAGCAATTGTAAAATCTAAGCTCATTAAGTCGTCTAGGCATATTATAATAAATTCTAAAAAACGAACGCGTAAAATTTATGACTTCCAGAACAAAAGTACAAAACATTCTAAAAAAGAAATGCCTAAAATTTATCATGAACTACTATCCTTCACGCCTTCACGTTGGTTGGCAGATGGGGAACCACGTTTTTCATTTTGTATCGCAAAAGACAGACACACACATACACAAACTTCCTTTTATTATTATAGATTAAGCAGGTGTTGAGCTAACAGACGGAGTCTTTCCCTTTCTTCATTTGGCAATTCAAATTATTTTTTTAAATTAATGTTAGTGAGCCGACCTTCGTGAAACGGTTCGAGTTAAAGGCCATCTAGTTTTAATTGAAATTCCTCAATGACATGGGATTTCGGGAATCCGAAGACGTTAACACCTGACCATTAGACAATGTCCAATCGCATGCCAAAAATCACCGTGATCGGATGTGTCATGTTGTAGCTATGCCCGAACAACTAATTGTCCCTAGTTTCGTATAGAGAGGGGATTTTTTCAATTATTATTAAAATTGGTCACTTTTTAATGGTCATCTTTTTATACGACACGACCAATCACCTTGATATCAACCCTATGTCACTCACCATGTCGTTCCCTTTCTCTGTGGCAATTATCACCGCGATCGGCTGAAGACCTTAGGAGAAGATAGGTAACAAACGACCTTTTCTCAAAACCCGGAAAACTTCCTAAAAATGCACTTTTTTGGATAATTATTCCTGAATGACACGGAATTTCTGAAATCGGAAGACATCAAAACCTGATTATGGACGATGTCCAATCGCATGCAAAAAATCACGGTAATCGGATGTGTCATCTCGTACCTATGACCGAACAACTAATTGTCTCGAGTCTCGGAAAGAGAGCTCCACTCGGCCTTCGGCCTCACTTCGTTCAACAAGCGTTTCTAAGCTTTCGCACATCAACCAGATGGCTTTATCAAGGAAGTTAGACAGAAACTGCAATCTGAATAATAGAACGCTTTAACGATTTGAACTTGGCACGGTCACAGCGTTCCAATTGTAAAAGCGTTCTATTATTCAGATTGCAGTTTCTGTCTAACTTCCTTGATAAAGCCATCTGGTTGATGTGCGAAAGCTTGGAAACGCTTGTTTATTTATTCCTACGCCAATAAATAGGATCACTAATATAGTTTTACTATTTTCTACATAATTAGTGTACTGTTCCTCGTAATAATTCATCAATACCACATACAATAAATCTCAAATGGCATGATATTTAACGACATACTGAAGTTTTCAAACGCAACAGTCTAGGAATTCTCTTTTCTGTTTATGTATGCTGCAACTGACAGTATTTCATGATCAGTTGAATTCTCCAAAATCATGTAATAGCAAACCGTTGTCTAGTATATCCCTCGCGTCATTTCAATTGCGTAAAACTGTTTTATATTGAGAATAAATTTATACCGCTAATCATATTACCATTGCGATTTCCTGATGTTGGGTTTTACTGAAGTAAGGAAACAATAATTAAAGATTATAAACAAAGAAACGTTGATTTATTCACTCATTACGTTGCAGAAAAAGAACAAATCCTAATCATAAACCAGAGATACTGAAATTGCCTATTGGTACATAAGCAGTGATAAAAGCTATCCTCTCTCATTCGAAACTGCACGTGAAGTAATGCGCTGCTTTTAACACGCAGGGATTAGGGAAAGCCGAGACGATCGTGAAAGTTAATTAAATTTTCTGCCTATTATCAGCAGGCATCAGTTTCCATTCAAGGAACAAAATCGAAATCATATACTGTTCTTATATTAATTAGTTCTGCTCCACATATTTAAGTCTATTATTGTGCTTTCAGGAGAGAGAAAAATGGTGTTATAAAATTCTGCTGGGGGAAACTGCACACTGTGATTCCTACAGGTATCACTTACATTATCCCCGCTTTGACATTGTTCGAATCTTATAAAATTATTATACTGCTGTAAGAAATTCTTATAACGCCAAAATTAATTATACCCATGACAAATGTTAAACTTAATTACACCTAAAGAATGCTGCAAGTTTTTTCCTCACTGAGTGTGCAAAAACCATTAGCGGCATTTTAAACTGCAGGTGTGAAAACAGGAGTTTTTCCGTGACGAGTATCGAACCCGCGCATCGTCACTGCAGAGTAAGTTGCTCTCCCAACTAAGCTACACTGACATATTGTACCACTGCAGATTTGTCGTTTTGACACGTGCTTTACCTCTGTAGTACGTCACATCATCTCCCTCTTAATTGTTTTTTCTTTGAACCGAAGAAGGAACCTTTTATTAATTCCAGACGATGTGTGAAACAAACTTTACACATTTTTCTAAGAACCCAACGGCCAGAACACCCATTTTTACGTTCGGGCGCCAATCTGAAAACACAAAGTTGTGCGTGACGAGTATCCCCTCGCTCCGGAGTGAGTTGCTGTAACCGACGAAGTTACACTGACGGAATGTTGCGCTGCAGATTTCTCGTCCTGACACGTGATTCACCTCTGTAGTACGCCACATTAGGCAATAAATTATTCGTCTCGTTTGTTTCGATGATAAGGTGTAAATTTAAGTTAAAATTAACTAGCAAAAATGGCGACGTACATCTGGCGAACCAAGCACGTGATAGATGAGCGACATAAAACGGCAAACCGGTTCGGCCTAGCTAAGTTTGGTCGTCCTCACCCAGGCGCGTCATCTTATATATAAAAGGTAACTGACTTACTCTGCCCGAAATAAAAAATGCTACATCAGGAAGTATTTGTCGTTGGCGCATGCAAGTTGCTGGGTGTGTCGACACCTAGGTTATGCAAATGAAGCAGTTGCGAACCAAGCACGTGATAGGCGAGGGAGATAGAACTGCAAAACGGCCCGGCGTAGCTACGTTTGTGGTTCTCCTCACCTCGGCGTGTGGGCCATTGTATTGGGATGATGCATAAATTCATGCCGTTTTTTTCACCGCACTACAGGAATGTATTACATCAGAAGGGAAAACGGAATCAATCAACTATGTATTCCTCCCCCTCTCTATTGTATACGATGGTGTCACAACGTCTGGATAGGTCTGCAATGCCATTCTTGAAGAAACGTGCTGGATTCGCTGCGAAGAAATCATCAAGGAAATTCTGGAGATCAACATCATTGTTGAACGTTCTGACTCGGAGTGTATTCGATAGAGATCGGAACAGGTGATAGTATGAAGGGGGCGACATCTGGGGAATAGGCAGGATGTGGAAGGATCTCCCATTTCATGTCATGAATGGCCATTTTGGTCATGTTTGCACTGTGAGGGCGTGCGTTATCATGTTGGAGAAAAACACCATGGCGCCGAAGTGGTCGTTTCTGCTGAATTCTTCCCTCCACACGGCGACGTTGCGCACAACAGAATGCAGCATTGATGGTCCGATTCCTTGGCAGCATTTCCCAGTGAATAATGCCTTCCCGTGTCCAACCAGACACACAACATGAGCTTCGCAGAATGAAGGTCATGTTTTGTACATGGTGTGGACTTCTAATTTGGGCTTAACCATTCCCTCCGATACCTGAAATTCCCGTACAGGCACCACTTTACATCTCCAGTAACAATACGTGACAGAAAGGGTTCGTTCGGGTTGCTGAGAACTTTCGCGATAACGGGAGAGCAAGGAACCACATATGGCAACATGCTGATTTTTGTTGTCATCGGTGAGAGTATGAGGCACCCAAGACTCTAATTTCTGGACCTTTACCATACGTTTCAGGTGCCGCACCACGGTGGACTGATCACAATCCATCTCAGTGGCCAATTCGTGTGTTGTTTGACGCGGATCCAAGTGGATGAGATGGTTCAAACGATCCTCATCAAAGTGAGATGGACTACCTGAGCGTGGAGAGTTGTTGAGTTGAAAATCTCCACCTCGGAACCGCTCAAACAATTTGTGGGCTGTGCCCGGAGCAATAGCATCTTCCTCATACACAGCACAAATTTGTCGAGTAGCCTCGGCGGCTGTGGATACCTTGTTAAACTCGTAGAGGAGCAGTGGTCGAAAATGTTCATTCCTCGCTATTGACACTCCATACTTCCGGACCTGAAAACCAAAAAACCATTAGCCACAATCACACAACGCAATATGATTTAGATACACGATATAACTGACTACATTTTGCTACACAACTGGCCATCTGCACCGTCACTATTGACATGGGAAACACTCATGAAATAAAACGGCATAAACTTATGCATGAACCCAATATTTGAGTGAGCTTGGGGGCGAGAGCACATAAGGAATAAGAACGCATGGGCGAAGTCTTCGGGAATCCTACCATCAAAAGTACGCTTTTGTCAGTGGCTTCACCATAGGAATACGTATGGCTGGTTGGTTCCTTCGTTGTACCGCAGCGGAAGCGCATTGCGATGCAGCAAGTGTTGGCAAAATGTGGCGCGCAGAGGTTGGAGATAAGTAAAGAGCGTCACCGTAGTGGGACTGGTGTGTTTAGAAGACTTCCCGAACGCTTCGATCGCCGCATTCGACGGCAAGCCGCAGCAACCTTACTGTCCGCAGAGGACAACATTTGAGAAGGTGTACAGGAAGCTAAAAATGTTTCGTATCGACACGAACTGTGAATCTCAGATTGGCTACACATGACTGCCAGTCACCGTTGTACAGCGTTGCGAAAGGCTGAGGTGATGCCGTACCAGTACCACACATGCGCCGCTAGAAGAGTGGAACCATGTCGTATTCAGCGACGTGCCACGCTCTGTCTGAACACTGACGATTACTGATTGCGAACGACATCGTCACCAGGAATATGTTGGTGCAATCCGTGAGCGTCACACGGCTTCTCAGCCCGATCTCCTGGCTTGGAGCCCTACCAATGTCAACAGCCGTTCATAGCTCGTATGCATAGTGGGTGTTGTACCAGACATGTGTGGCGGGAGGAATGGAGCCATGGAGCCATGTCGTATTCATGGACGAGCCTCGCTTCTGTCTAAGCACCAACGATTGCTGATTGAAGGTCTAGGAACGACATTGTCACTAGGCATATCGTGCTACAATCCGTGAGCGTCATACGGCTTCTCATCCCGTTCTCATAGCTTGGAGCCCCATCAATCTCAACCGCCGTTCGTAGCTGGTATGCATGTTGGGTGTTTTACCAGACATGTGTGGCGACATGAATGGAGCTATGTCGTATTCAACCACAAGTCACGCTTCTGTCCGAACGCCGATGATCGTCGATTGAAAGTCAAGGGACGACGTGGGGACTGGGCTCATCTTGCTGCAATCCCTGAGGTCATACGGCTGCTCAGTCTGATGTCATTGTTTTAGGGGCTATCAGTTTCAACACCGCTCATCGATATACTGGGTACAATGACAGCAAGATGATACGTCGATGAGGCAATGAGCTAGCTTTATTGCTGCATCTCTGCGATATACTTGATTCCCAGTTTCAACAAGATAACACCCACCCGCACACTGCCAACATCAGAACACAGTGCTACAAGGATCCCAGGTGCTGCCCTGGCCAGCGTGATCCCCAGATTTCTCCCCTATAGAGAATGTATGGTTTGTCAATGGCAGACGTCATATCGCTTCTGTAAGACCTTAGGCCATGTGGATTGATTTTGTACACAAGTCAACGAAGTACGGTCAGAGATACGTGGGAACACCATCCAAAAGCTTCGTCGCTCGATGACTTGCCGCGTTGCCGAATTTCCAGCATGGCGATCAAAGGATCTTTTTATTCAGGCCACATTATATTTTACCCTCGCTCATCGCAGTCACATACTCTCTTAGAAATTAAAAATCACGTTTTTCTCATCTTGTCTACATGTTTTTCGTTTCAAGAAATGTACATTTTGTCCCTCCGATAATCTATTGTAAAAGATGTTTAGTCTGTGTAAATAAATTTGACAACACCTAAAACCTGAGTGCATTTCATCGTTAGAAAATTCATTTAAAACATTGAATTCTATTTAGTAGGACTTTCTCATGAGATTCAATCTTAACAGAGTAAACAAAATCCTGTCATTTAATCCCAGAGGCTATCGCTGTTTTCATTTCAGTTAATTTGTCTTTTAAATAATAGCATTTTGTAGCGCATGTTATCGTGTATTCTTTCACTCTTGAGATCTCAAAAGAAGTGATATTTATATGATTTTCCTCAAACGATGCTTAACAAACATTAAAGTTTCACGAAAATTTATGAAGAAAATTTCGATAACTTTGCGGAAGTTTGAATAACTGGTCTGAGAAAAACAGAAAAGATTAGTAATTTCTTTACAATTTTATTTTGTTTTCACAGTATCATTATATTTAGAAAATATTATGTACTTATGACACATACAGGCACACATTAGGATATACACTACAGTGAAGAAGTGAAGGAAATAACTAAAATAGTATTCAAGGAAAATTTTGATTTGACGTGGCATATGTATATCCGAATTGTCGCTATATTCAAGAATTTTCTTCCATAACTTATACGCGCATTTATTGTTTTTTAAAAGCACGCACAATGGGCTCCACGATAATTTTTTGAAAAAAATAATATGTAATGGTTTTAGTTGGTTGTAGCACGGCTTCCTGCAATGGCTTTGCCTGTAGAATCTAACTAACGCCCCAACATGAATTTATTGTGAAGTACTTACTATCTGATTAAAGCTTAACACTTAACACCTGGTGAATAAAAGGCTTTTCTGTAAAACTTGCTCAATTATCGTAACATATTCGTCTTAATTGAAGTCGCGGATTGCTTAAAATTCAACAGTTGAAAATGTCCTTAAAGCACAAAAATGTCACTTAAAGAATACGTTTAACTATTCAATGAAAAACAAGTTATACTTACAGATATTCACTTTATTGATCTCTGTTATATGCCACTCATAATCCGCAGGTTGTTAGCACATAACAAGATGCGTTGCATTATAACTTCCCTTCGTAACCAATTGACCGTCTCGTCAATATCCGTACACCGCAACTCCTTATAACTCACCAACAATTTAAAGTTTTAATATGCGCACCGGTGGCGCAGTAGTCTAACCAATGGCTTTTGATCATTCGTCCCAGATGGGTTCGGGTTAGAATCCCAGTGATGCATTGATGTTGTGTTTGTCCTACAGCTCTGGCTCTCTCCCTTACCTGGAGTCAGTGACCCTAAATTAGGGACGGACGACTGCTTATAACCCATTGAGTTGCTCACGCTGGTTACAATATCCACGCGCGTCGAGCTCTTATATCTGTCTCTCTCCAAAGCAGTTACATTGATCTCATAATTTAGCTGACTTCTAATGAGAGCGAGCTAACAAGAGCTCTAATTCGTCATAGACATTGAATAGAATGCAAACCGTCTTTACACGATTCTAAAATTTTGAATCGTGTGAAGACGGCGTGTGTTCTATTCGATCTACACTACTACACGAAAAATAAATTATTCATCATAGACATCACTCTCATCTGTCTGGTTAACATACGTCATTCAACTTTTTACCTAAAGTCAGGTTGCCATAAAATCATTGAGCGAGCGAGAAAGTACCGCATTAAATTCAGAAAATGCTTGTAATACTGTACACCCTGTATATCCCTGTCGGAGAGCGTTTTATGCCTTTATATGATTTTTTCATCAGAATCGGCAGTAGAACAACTTCCCAGAGTTAGCCAAACATTTCAGAAATTCTCTGTATTTTCTGTGTAGTGATAATAACCTGTACACTGCTTTACTGCTCGGATTGCTTTTAAAATGTTGATTTGGCTTCGTTTTTAAAAGCAACATTATACTGGGTGAATTTGAAATAGGTGTTCTTATTCTGGGGTGTCTAGGAATGTGAGAAATGGAGATATCGTGACGAAATGTGATAGGTAACTTACTGAGGGCATGAGAAAACGATTTAGCTGAAAAAATTGTTTGAAATTGCATCTCCGGAAGAACATTGGCTCGGCAGAAGTAAAAAGATAACAGACATGTGCGTGAATTTACTGTTGATTGAGAGTACAAAGGTTCAGGACAAAATCTCAATATGCTGGCCATCACAAGAGATGGTGTGCTGCAAAGGAAAAACGACATATGATACGGCTGTTCTCTGCATGTCGCGGTCAATGTTGACAACTTCACGTCTGATACTCATTTTCAGATCTGGAAAACAGCGCATGTAGTCCCGATGAACCCTGTCTTTCAGATATACCCAGAATCAGAAGCCACAAAGAGTGTGATGCGGTGTGCGGGGTGGCCAAGTTTGCGAAAAAGACTTCAGAAATTATGCGTTCGTTGACAAATGTTTGAATGAGCAATTTCTTCTCTTGCCGACAGACATGAGGAGGTGCACCGTCTTGCATGAACACCGTGTTCTTGCAAGACGGTGCACTATAACTATTTTTTCCCCAAACATTGCCTTTCCTGCAAAGCGTCAATAGTATGTTGCAACAGAAGAGCGCAGTACCGCTCACTGGTTAATGCACCAGACTGGACTCTGGGGCGCGGTGATAACAAAGAAAAATTGTCCAATCAAGGACTCTGCTGTGAAGCCACAACATGCCATCACACATGCACGCTGTAGAATTATTTCGAGAATAGCAGTTGGCCGTGTAGTCCCATATTCTATAGTTCTGCAAGTTCACAGTTCCAGTAATAGTGAAATGTGCCTCATCTGACACTCATGATAGCCGAAGTCCACACGATGTAAATCTCCTTATGGACCAGGAATTGGAGAGCGAAGTCCAAGCGTTCTTCCATGTCGCCCCTTAGCAGTCCTGGAATATCACGTATCCTGTACGGATACCTTCCCACGATATCCCGCAGCACTTTGTGGAACGTTGACCACGGAAAGTGCAACTGTCGACCAACCGCTCTCGCACTATTGTGTGAGAGTGTATTCCGGCTTTTCCTGTCGGCACTGGCAACTGCAACTTCCTGCACAACATCTTTGGAAACGGGCGTACTTCTTCCTTACGACGCTATGACCAATTCTCCAGTGTCTTCGAACTTCCTTGTCATACTGCTCAACGCCGCGGGTGTAAGGCCTCCTGGCCGGGATCATTTGACTCATCGGTACTGTCTTAGTGCTCTGATTTTGTTAATAAAATTTTATTAGTAGCACGCGTTCCTTCTTTGCAAGAGTCATAGTGAATATCTACGGCATGATCATTGCCGCTTTTGTCCTACCAGACGCAGTATGCCAAATTTTGCATGTGAACATTTGCATAAGAAACTTTCCATGTGAACATCTCCACGAGAAACTTTCCATGTGAACATTTTCATACGACATTTTCCACGTGAACTGGGAACACACAATTTGGCACCAAACGTAGATACGACAGGTTCTATGCAGATGAACGTGAAAAACATCGTTCGCGCAGATGCGCGTAGCTAACGCAGCAGTTGTGCGTCACACGTTAGAGCACTCTACTAGAAAATCTTGACACGGATTATCCCACAAATTTGTTCTTCAACATGCCAGAGTTGCCAAGAAGTCAGTTTCGGTCTTTCAGAGTGACACTGGTCCATCTATGTTTGAAACAAAAGGAGCAGAAGCGAGTATGCTACTGCCAAAGGTTTCAGGACACTGATAAGAGCTTGCTGGGAATTCTGAACATCACGTGGATTACAGACCATGCCTAGTATCTCTTGCCTGAATATGTGAACTCATAATTTCAGGTTGTGGGCTGCAAAAGTCCTCATGTGATACGTAACGATCACCAAAAGAAAGTAGGCAGGCGTTCGGTACGCTGTTTCAGGTCAACATACATCTACGCTACTTTCTTTAAAGGAAATGTCGATACTTCTGTACTGGCCTCCCATTAATGTTAGGACACACGCAAATCTGTCTATATTTACAGAAAATTCGGTATTGCGTAATGAGACCTATCGCCACTATGATGGCTTCTAGTCTTCGTGGAAAACTCGCCACCACTTTCCAATTAAATATCCACCGACATATTCCATCATTCAACCTTCACAACAGTGACCAATTCAGCTTTGTTTGTTGATCGATCTTTTCTTCTACAGACCTGACGATCCAGTTCGACACAACGATTTTTTGAAGAGTTCAAGTCAAGACTTGGGGAGCCCAATAAAAAAAAAGGCCAAGATGAAGCTGAAAAGGTGCAAAGAACTGAGATTGTATATCTGTTGTGGAGATTGCAATATCTGCTAAAACTATTGGGTTGTCGGAAAAGTCACGACGTATTTTAAATATGTTTTGCACAGGTCAGTTATTGATAGAAATAACAAAGATCAATCAATTATATTATGCCTGTTTTGTTCGATAACTTTTTGCCATCTTTCAGTGAGCTGCAGAATGTCTCGTTCATAGAAGGATCTGTCTTTCGGGGCGAAACACTATACAAGGTGATGATTTACAACCTCATCTGAATTGAACGTTATACCAAGCAAGGACTGTTGAAGAGAGCGAAACAAGTAGACGTCTGACGGCGCAAGGTCAGGCGAGTATGCTGGGTGTGGCAACACATCCCACCCAAGCTCCAATAACTTTTGGCAGGTGTGTGGTCTCGCGTTGTCGTGATGGAACACAACACCTTTACGATGAACGAGATCTGGACGTTTCTGGATGATGTATTCGTTCAAGCTGTCTCTAATTGCCGACAGTACACATTCGAATTGATTGTTTGGTTCTGTGTTAGGAGCTCGAAAAACACGACACCTTTAAACTCCCACCACACTGAGACCCGAACCTTCCGCTGATGAATGTCTGCTTTGGATGTCGTTTGAGGCGAAACAGCACGTCGGGACCAAAACCGTTTGCGCAGCACATTGTTGTACACAATCCACTTTTCGTCACTAGTTATCAGTCACTTCAAAAAAAGGATCGTTTTCCTCACGTTTAATCAGCATATCGCAGATGTTTATACACGCGGTCAATTGAGCTTCTTTGAGTTAATGAGAAACCCACACATCGAGCTTGCTTACGTATCCCAGCTTCTTCAGGTGGTCGTGAACGCTTGAATGATAAATGTGCAATGTGTCTGTAATCTCTCGTGTCGTGTAACGTGGGTTTGACTCGATCAATGTCTTGATTTGGTCGCCATCAACCCCGGGTCGCCTCCAGGACCGAGGAGCATCGTTGAGGTCAAAATCACCAGCACGAAATTTTGCGAACCACCGCTGGCACTGACGTTCTTGTAGAGCATTATCACCGTACACTTTATGCAACTTTTCACAAGATTGACGCGCGTTCTTTTCTTTACGGAAGTGAAACAGTAAAATATGGCGAAAATGCACAGTTTGGTCTTCCATCTTCAACTTGATGTCAAATCTCCGCAAATCAACCAAATCGCTCACTGTTCCTTTTCGACTGCAGCTAGAACTGGCACCTGTCGAACGCAATAGCGATAACAGAGCTGCGCATGCCTCCAGTACTTCCAAAACCGCCCAACCGCCATCGGGTGCCAAAATACGTCATGACTTTTCCGGCAATCCAATATATGAGCATGTATTTACGATAACCTGATGATTTATGATATACGATTTAATGGTTGTCAACTAAAAGCTACGCAAAGATAAAATGTATTTTGACTACTATTTCATGTTCGCCGTTACTTCTACTGTTTGTAGAATAAACCAGTTAAAGTTTCACGTAAGTTACTGATACTTTTGAAGCTGGCCTTTGCTTCAAATTGATACTTAGATGCTAGGTGTTCAACAAACTCAAAAACCACTTGTGAAAAAATAAAAAACACACAATATAAGTACCTTCACCATCAAATGTACAAATGAATGTAAAAGCTATAAACACGCCCGATCATGTTGGAAAATATCACTACACATTTATCGAAGTGACGCTTTGCAATCTACATTTATGGAAGTTTTTAATATTTTCGAACAGCCTTTATACATCAGCATTATCCACAGAGCCGAAACCTTTGAACCATGCATTTTTTTATTTTGCGAAAAACACATAATTTTTCTTTCCTTGATATATCTATTATTCCTTTTGTTTAGCTGCCATACGGCACTTTCATGTGTTTCCTGTAAATGAACAATATTGCAGAATTGAGCAGAAAATCCGTGTATCCTGAATTGCTGGTACAGATATGCAACTTCTTTGATATTACCATGGCAGCCAAAATTCAAACTCTGACTGGAAGACATCAAAAGCCATACAAGTAGAATGGAGCTTATTTTTTTCGGGCGAGAATTCTTTTGGCGAATTTTGTGGGAAAGATATATTTTCCTATTTTTAATGTCACTGAAAAATCTATTCGATAAATATCCTTCAAGGAAGAACGGTGTGATAAATTCCTTGAAGAAAGCCTCCAACGTGACCTTTATCCCAACTGGTTACCCATCAGTTGCAAAAATAATGTCTCGAAATAGATAACTTATTGCATTCCTAGACCGCAGGTGTTCGGGAATACTGATACGGGAATCATTGAAAATGATGGCGTTTCTCTCTAGCGAGTCTCATTCACACCAAATGGGAAACGCAAATCTATGTGCGGAGTTTCCGATATGGCCATTAGGAAAGCGAGCATAAAAGGGAGTGTCTCTCTGTAGGATAACAAAAGAAACATTTTTTAATCAACTTCATGTTTCATTTTATTTCTACATCAGTTCATTACATATCAAAAGAGATGCATATATAAATAATTGTATTTCCTTATTTAATGTTTTTATCGTGAAGCACAATACGTTTTGGAATGAGTTTTGTTAGATAACAACGATGTCAGCTGATACAAACGGCCTAATGAATGAAGACTGAACAATATTGAAATCTTGAATCTTTAATTTCCAGAGAAATAAGAAAAAAATGAACTGGCGCAGTATACTAACTTCTGGCGATATAATAGGAATTGCCTGATGCTTAAACGAGAACTATATTAAATATTTAAACAACCATTGAATTTTATTTGCATGGTTGAAAATTATATTGCACTGATTTTGCGGTGGAGTCTACAGTAATTGACATTCTGCAAACACTTTAAATAAGGCATGCATCATAGTTACTTCCAGAAAAATGATTGCCGTGTTGTTCAGAGCAATATTTCTGGGAGGCCTTTTCCAGAGGGTTAGCGAAATATTGTACATCTCACAAACTAAGGATAAATGACCCCAATTCTCGGCAAAAAAAGTTTCGATATTGAAATGCTTGCTCACGTGCTGTTCTTTTTACCATGAACTTCCATTGGTAAGTTGCGAAAAATTTGCTGAGATACCTTCAGAGATTTGCTTTGTACAGAAATGAAGAAATGCTGTTCTTTATCGATCGAGCAGTAAACAAGCAATATGACGCCGAATATTCGGTTGTGTTTGCTCACGTGCTGTTCTTTACCATGAACTTCCATTGGTAAGTTGCGAAAAATTTGCTGAGATACCTTCAGAGATTTGCTTTGTACAGAAATGAAGAAATGCTCTTTGTACAGAAATGAAGAAATGCTGTTCTTTATCGATCGAGCAGTAAACAAGCAATATGACGCCGAATATTCGGTTGTGTTTGCTCACGTGCTGTTCTTTAACATGAACTTCCATTGGTAAGTTGCGAAAAATTTGCTGAGATACCTTCAGAGATTTGCTTTGTACAGAAATGAAGAAATGCTGTTCTTTATCGATCGAGCAGTAAACAAGCAATATGACACCGAATATTCGGTTGTGTTGACCACGATTTTTGAATCCTTTCGAACACGAAACAAATATTTCGAAGCAGATTTTTAGAAAAGCCTAAACATTCAGCTAAAGAAAGCACCATTTAGGAAAAACTAGCATACATTAAAATACGCACTGTGAGCTGGGTTATTCACAGTGAAAGGAACTGGTTACAAAAAAGATACAGGCAGGCTCAGTTCTGTTTGAGCTGTCAGTTTGAAACGTAGGACGACGATTTGCAGATAGAAGAGTTGAAATAAGCTAGTCGACTATGGTTTCAAAGCGTTTATTTAATTTGTTATAGCCAACACAGGTCTATGATATTAAAAGCAGCTTACATAATTTTTACAAATAATGCTGGATACGTTGCGAACACAAAGCAGATCGATACACGTATTACCTAACGTGGGGCTCTGTTTTCTTGGGTTTCTTACATTCCTCATCACTTGCTCTTCCCCTCGTTTGGATTTTCTCCCCTTTTGCTTGCGTTCATTCTGCGAATTCCGCGGAATTGTCGAAAACGCTAACCCGTTCACACGAAAACATTTTTTTAATTTTAGACCACTGCAATATGTGCTTTATATATTTGAATAGATCTCGTCGATAGCTTTAAAACGATACCACGCACAGTCAATTTGCACCAACGGTTGTCCAGATAAGCCGCGATCAAAAGTGTTCACCGGTTCACAAGAAAACAATTTTTAAAATGTTCAGTTCAAACCACTGAGAAATTTTCTTTGTATATTTGAACAGATTTCGTCGAGAGTTTTAAAACGGTACCATGCACAGTCGCGTTGCGCTCACGGTTGCCGAGATAGACTGAGTCAACCACTGAGGACCTATTTTTCTCACAGACGGTCGGCCGAAAGCCACCCCATAATATCCGTGGAGTTAGACGTAGTCCTACGTCCGAAAAAAATTAACTGGATTTCAACAATCAATAAAACGTCAAAAATAGAAATGGAAATTACTTCCACTAGTAGCTGAAATATATTTCCCAACACACGTATTGGAATACGGTGCATTTTGAATTTGATAGAGGGCCTCGAGATTTACGCCCTCTAGTGGCGAAGGTATGCATCTGAAAATGACCAGAAAGCAAGGACCATTGTTCACATATTTCGGGTCTTCTAATAAAAAAACTGTTTTTTTAATTTGACTAATATATGCATACAGACAGTATCTTCAACTGACGGAAGCACGTCCTTTATATTTTACGAAAGCCTTGCTAAAATAAGCACAGTTCTGCAACCGATGAAACATCAACAAATAGAAATAGCTACTCACTCCGAATAGAAGCAGAAAAGTAAGTTACAAAAAAGTAAGATGCTGTTGCAGCCCTCCAGGTGTGGGAGATGGTCCTCGTATATAAACGACGAAACACATCCTTCAGATTGAAATCGGTGACAATAGATCGGAAAAGCTCTACTAGGCCGCCGGTGCGGTATTCATTGCCAGTAGGAGTGCGGTCGAGAGCAGGCTGCAGTGTGCAGTTAAAGTCCCTACCCAGCAGCACAAAATCAGTCGGCAGAGCAGACTGAAGTGCGGTAAGTAGCGAAGAAAATAACAGTGTGAGGTGTGTAGATGTGCATGGTATATAGATGTTAAAGACGAGATAGCGCTGTCCATCGAGGGAGAAGGCGAGTCTCTGAAGAAGATAACGACATAAATTATGAACGTGGAAAAATGAAATGGCTTGGCGGAAACGGGGACGTACGCCAATCCCTAAACCGCTAAGTTCAGAGATCCGATAAGCGTGGTGGAACTGATAGTCCCAACTCCTCCAACGGTGGAAGATCGTGGTAGACAAGCAGTTAGTCTCTTTTATAAGGATGATATCGGCGCCGAGGTGTTAGATATCTTTATGAGCTAAGGCATTTGCTAGAGGGGTACAAAAACCCCTACTATTCAGTGTAGCTATCTTGAAGAAACATATCAGAAGATGGTTGGAGAAGGCGGTCAGCAGCGGTCTGCAGCTTGCCAATACGATTGCGAAACTTCTTAGTCCAGTAGGGGTCTCCACAAATCATGGGAGCCATGATGCGTAGATGAGAATTAATGGCCACCATTTGCTGTATGGTGTCAGAAAGACGGCCGAAGTAGGGCGTCAAGAACCGATGAGACATCTTGTCCCTGCGATGACCCATGAGGAAACCATACAACGCTTCCCCCAAGAACAGGCGTGAACTGCGACAGAGAAGAAGTCTTGAGGAGAGATGAGAAGTTCTGAAGTGTGATGGGAGCCCCGGAGCATTCTTCAATGTCGGATCCCACGGATCCTTCGGACGTGGGCGGAAGACTTCCTGAGTGATCACGACCTTTCTTTTGAATGGGTGATGTCCGAGACTTCTTAGTACGATAGTGAGGAGCTCTACAACGTTTTGTCCTACTACGGGTCTGAGCAGAATCTGGAGTGGGAACGTCAGGCACTTTAAAAGGCACAATAGAAGAGTCCTCGCAGCCCGACACAGATGATGGAGCAGAAGAACCGTCAATAGGCGGATGGGGAGGTGGAAGATCAGCAACGGGTGCAACGACACGAAAAGTGTCGTGGGCGCAAAAGCTGGAGCTGAGGTCGAAGGTCGACCAACGGCTTTATCACTACTTTTGGTAGAACTCGCCTGTCGACGGTCCTGGGTATGAGAAGAGGATGCCGATGGACGAGACGAAGAAGGAGGAGAACGTCCCGTCGGCTTGGTGGTGGTGGCTGCCTTATGAAAGCAGAAAGCACGGGGAGGGAGGGGTGCTCGGTGCCCTTACAAGTCGGGCAGATGGAGCCCACTGTGATGAAGATCTCAGGGATATGCGGGCAACAAAGTACTCGTAGTGTAAGTGGGATACGTAGCATGTGCTCATCTGAAGGAAAGACCAGAAGAACGTTGCGGCGAAAGCCGAGCAGGTACCGATGTTCGGGCACTTCAGGAAAAGAAGAACATTTGGTCACTCCACCAACAATACGGCCATAAGGAAGAAGGGCTTCCAGGAGGATATTGTCGGATACCTCTGGTGGTACAGGTGCAAAGCTAATCACATCAGAACTCTGTGAAACAGGGTCTGCGTGGATGTGACGGTTGCTGATTGAGATGCTAGTGCTCAGAACCCTAAGGAAATGAGCAGAAGTAGAGAAATAAACGACGACTTTGCCAGGCTTTCTGCTCACATGGGTGATGGCCGTGGTTGGAACCACCTTGCGGATAACAACAGTGTATGCCGTGAGTTTAGTGTTTTGGAGGCTCGTGAAAACAACACCGCACTCAAAGGTTTCAAGGAATTGGATCCCAGACGGGGTGTCCTCCGGAAGAGCAGCATCTATGACGTCAGCATCATGTGTCATCCGGTAGTGTGCATTAGAAGAAGACGGATGAGATGGTCCAGAGTTAGGTCAGGTAACAGATCCCCAACGGAGTGAGTCACATCCATAACGTCATCATTTGCCTTCGAAGAGGGCAACGGGTTGCCGCTGGGAAGCAAAGAAGAAGAGGCTAAATCCTCAGATATGGCAGCAGTAGCAGGCTGTGGGGAGGAGGAGCACGTCGAGAAAGACACTCCTCTGTTTGATGGACTGAGAGGAGATGTGCTCGGGAGAGCGTCCGTTCCAGAAGCGAGAGCAGCGGCGACGCTCTCGCCGGAAGCCGCCATTTGCAATGGCGATAATGATTTCAAGCACTGGCCGACTTGGCCAAGGCAAGAAATGAAGAACACTAAACAAAGGTAACACTTACCAGCTCGGTAGGTGGACGAAAAGGGACGTGATACCTTCACGTAAAGCACACACACACACAAATAAACTCAGAACACCGAAAAGAACGCAAACTGATCGAAAAATTTCGGAGAAAAAGCACAGCAGTATCCTCGTTGAGAAAGTTTTGTCGCAATTGAAGCATTTTTACGTAAGTTATGACGCATAAGAGCGATGGATGGATCCCGCTCCTATGTCTTGACTTTTGATCCCATTTCGCAAATTCTCAATAGGGTTTGTCCCCAGGTGGTCCCCTACCACATACCAAAGTTTCCTCGAAATCGAACCATTTTTACGTAAGATATGACGCGTTAGGGCAATGGACAGGATCCCGCTCCTATATCCTGATCTTTGACCACATTTTTTCCCATTTTCATTAGGGTTCGCCCGCAGTTGGTTCCATACCCCATACTAAATTTTCATCGAAATCGAACCATTTTTACACGAGTTATGATGCATAAGGGCAATGGAATCGATGTTTCTCCTATGCCCTGACCTTTGACCCCACTTCGTCCATTTTCAATTGGGTTCGTTCCCGGGTGGCCCCTTACCACATACATCGAAATCAAACTATTTTAAGCGATTTATCGTGCGCACGTGCAGACAGATAGAGAGACGGACAGACATACGGATAGACAGACAGACAGACAGGCGGACAAAGCTGGAGCATATACGCTTCTTCAACCTACGGTTTGAAAGCGTAAAAAACAGATTCGGAAGCAAAGTTTTCTTCCGTCAAATAGCAAGTTGAGACTGTCTGGTGAACGTGTGGTTGCAAACGTACATGCTCTCCAACACCTTGCGGAATCTATGACAAACCACATACGTGCTGTAATTTGGGCGCAGAGAGGTCGAACCCGGTTTTGAATAGTGATTTCTGATTCTGCGGCCGGTAAATGTACTTATAATGCATATTTCCTTCTTTATTGTTCATCCAAGCATGTTAATATTCAGTATCCCCTTCGCTTGTGACATCACACAGAATAGAATTCACTCAATGATTTCGTTCGATATACGTTGACTCTTAGCTCTCTTCATATAACATAGAGCATTATATAACATCGAGCAGTGAAATCTTGCTCTAACAAACTCGTTCTCAAATCTGAATAAAATCTTATCAACGAATATAGCTCTTTTCACATAATTCACTCATTGAAATATGAATCGAAATATGAACATTGAAATATGAATTCATAATTCATATTTCAATGTTCAGAGAGTCAAGGTATGCAATCTACACATTGCATACCTTGACTCTCTGAACATTGCTCAGAATTCTCAATATACCTTTTCATTTACGTTTGATTGATCTCTGACTCGCTCTTAGGTTGCAGATTTCTAGCAACTCGTCAGGAAAAGAATTTGTAGAGGTCAGAAAACATTTTAGGAGAAAGAACCAAATCTACTGGGTCGTTTCATAATTATTGGCCGATGCCGACAAGGCGAATTTGCATAGCCGGTTATAAGGGACGCCTCGTAGGAGGAACTACCAAACGCCCATGCAAATTGAATCGGTTCAGTCCACGTGTATAAAACGGTATTTCAGACAGATCTCAGCTTTTGGGGACGTGATGGAGCAACCCAACGTGAGATCAGTGATTTTGCACGAATTCAAACTTGGCCGGAATGTGTCCGAAACGGTCGCAGACATCAAAGGAACGTGGGTTGTCGGAACGACGAGCTACAGAACTGTCCGTAGACTGTATTTCAAATTCCATACCGGTGATGTTGCCATCGACCATAAGCCAGGAGCCGGTCGTCCGGTTCTGTGTGACACTGTATATTTAAGGCGGACAGTGGAAGAAAAACCAACGTCCACATAACATGAGCTCAGTGCCGAAGTTGTCCTAGCATCAGCGACAGTTTCCAGAAACTTGGCAGCTATGGGCAAGGCTAAAAACTGGATTCCTGGGTTCCACACGAACTAACCGAACAGCAGCCGATACGGCGTCTGGAAACATGCATTGTCCTCCAAAAACGAGAGGCTAGTGCTCCCTTTCTGCATCGGATCCTAACGGTTGATGAAAAATGAGTGCTTTATGACAAAAGGAAGCGAACAGCGCAGTGGCTCGATAAAGAGGAACCACCCAAACACATGTCCAAACCCGAGTTGCATCCACAGGAGGTTCTGATCTCTGTGTGGTTGGCTGCCAAGTCTGTGGTTCATTATGAGGTTTTGCCGCGAGGTCAAACAATCACAACGGACGTGTGCTGCCATCAGCCGAACGAATGTCACCAGAAATTATGCTGCAAACAACCGGCGCTCGCCAATCGTTTGGGTCCTACACTGCTTCATAATGGCGCACGGCCGCATGTGTCTATTGAAGCGTGCGAAAAATCAACGCCTTAAGGTACGAGATCCTCTCTCACCCTGTTTATTTGCCTGACTTGTCCCCCCCAGACTTTCACATGTTTCGCCATTTGGACCACTTCTTGAGAGGCAAACGGTTCGCTAACAAGGATACTGTGATTTCCGCTGTTAGCGATTTCTCGGACCACTGAGATGCCAGTTTCTGCCACCGTGGCATTTTTGCACTGAATACACGTTGGGCACAGTGTATTGCTGGCGAGAGCAGACATTTTTTGGAATACAATGCATTTCGTCGTCTGTTACTGCTGTTTGTTTCTTTGTGTCCGAATCGGCCAATAATTATGGAACGACCCAATATATGAATTAAATTACAGGTATGCGTCACAAAACCCAAAAGAAGACCGCAGGAAGGATTACATTCGAAAAAGGGCCGAAATATCGTGGAATGGTATTGCTTAAGACAGCGAGTTATGAAACAGACTTGGGGGGATGTTCACCCAGCAGTGGATTGAGATTTGTTGCTGCCGATGATGATAACTTGACTGTAAGCGATACTTACAAAACACTGGAAGGAAATACAATATATGTTATTTAAGAGAGATCTATTTTTGAGAAAAATAATCTGCCAACCAACCGTTCTCAACAATAGATTGCTGTCCATATTTAATCACTGACGGATTTCATGCTCCCCATAGATACTTAAATATGTTCGCTCCTCAGAGATATCTAGCTATCGTTCATTGAACTGGAGAAGACATCAGATGTAAATGCGCGTTCAATTGTGTATTTAAATCCCAGGTTTCTATTGTCGAGTTCCTAATGACCAATAAGGCATTCATATTCAACGAAATGGATCATCTTCATGCAAATACTTTTCCTTCAGCTTTACCTCTGTACTGGCTATCCTCGTGTGATGGAAAGGATGCTAATGTTCAATTTATTACTTATCTTGGGACATTCAAGCAAACTAATTAAAGTCTATCAACGCGCCTTTTCAAATGATCAATTATACTGCGGTATTTTAGCTCATATGATGCCCACGTGGAAATAATTTTGTGGAGGATTTTCGCGAAACTCACATGAGGATACCGCTGTGGTGATTACGCAGATTAAATCGTGCAGGCAAAACACGTGATGATCTGAGTTTGGTTAGATTCGACGAATGTAAAGACCGATATCGTTTTACCTGTACTGTTCCTATTTGTTTTTAGTAACTTTTCTCCATTCGACGTTCATCACTTCGACTTTGAAAGAAGTTTATTTATCATGTATTACAGCTTCCGAAATTCCCTCGGTATTCCAAGAAGCTTATAGAATATAAGTAAAATAAAAAAGTTAGATTACATAAAAGGATCCTTCTTCAGAAATATTCCTTAATAAAAGGAAGCCACCCCACTGGTGCAGTGGTCTAAGCGCTGACTTCTGACCATTCGTCCGAAAACGGTCCGTGTTAGAAATCCGGTGAGACATGGGTTATCTTACGTCACTGGCTCTCACTTATTCCTGGAACCAGTGAGCCTAAATTAGGGGCGGACAACTGCTTACAGCCTACAGAGTTGCTCACGGTGGTCGTTAAACCTGGAAATAAAAAAAATCGAAAAATACAAAGAACATATTAATGGCACCCATATTTCAAACAAAACTTTTACAAGCACTGAAAACGATGCGTTGTATATGAAAATGCCCCATTCTTTTACTTCCCAATGGCTACTGCACTTCACAATTATTCAGGTTTCCAGTGAGGAAATGCAAATTTGTTTGACGCATTTCTAGATTGCTGAGAAACATCAAAAAGTAGCAAACCCAATCCGCCTAAATGAAATGCGTCAAACCTGTTGTGGTAAACCTTTTTTTCAATTTACCTTTATATCTCGTAGCGAAAAAACTGTGCGTTACTTGGAAAAGGAGCTCTACTCAAAATAGTCTCCTTAATAAATGATATCTAAGAGAAGATAGAATTTTTTTCAATCGGTTATTGAGGAGCAAAGATATAGAATAGAATGAATTCTGAATTTCATAAAATCTATGTAGGTCGTTCCAAAAGTAATGAAATTGACGTCATAGCGCCAAAACAAACTGACGCAGAAAAATACAGCTGCCTGTATCGGAACACCTGCAAAGTCAATCACGTGGCGATGCGTCGTTACAGCGCTCCGTTGGTTCATTCTTTTAGTAGACGGCGTAGAGTTCAGACGTGTTTTTGTAACCCAGTATGAATTTAAATCTGAAGTAAAGAGCAGCTATAGAATTTAGCGAGTGTTTGAATAAAACCGTCACATAATGCACGAAATTATTAACACAACCTATAAGGAAGACGCTTTGTCCAGTGCAAGAGTTCGTGAGTGGTACAAGAAATATGTGAATGGTGAAGAGTGTCTGGAAGATGCGTCATGATCCGGTAGACCTTATACATCGACAACGAAGGTTAATGTCAATACTATCGAGGCAATCCTGCGCGAAAACCGCCGAATAACCATTGGGAAGGTTGTTAATGTGATGAATAAGTCCGTTGGTTCCGTTGATGATATTGTGAAAAACTGGTTGAGGTACCGAGAAGTCGCTGCAAAGTGGATTCCCCCTTGCTCACGGATGAAAACAAGGCAAATCGTGTTATCACTTGTTGCCAATGGAAATGCCGGCAATGACGTGAGCCACAATTTTTGGATCGCGACGTCAAATTTGATGAAATATTTTTTCACCTTCTCGATACAGAAACGACATCCACAGAGCCCACGATCCAAGAAAGCAAAAGCCGCCCCGGTGGCCCAGTGGTCTAAGCGATGGCCTCTGATCATTCGCCCGAAAGGGGTCCGGGTTCGAATCCCGGTGAGGCATGGATGTTGTGTTTGTCTTGCGGCACTGGCTCTCTCCCTTCCCTGGAACCAGTGACCCTAAATTAGGGACGGGCTACTGTTTATAGCCCATTGAGTTGCTCACGGTGGTCGTTAAACCTTTATTCAAAAAAGCAAAGTTTCAAGCAAGTGCAGGGAAGGCCATGCACCTGTTTTTTTTTTCGATAAAAAAAGATAATTGTGTCAGGCCATGCTGTTCGACAAGGGAAAACTATATCATGAGCACCCTCCGTATTCACCTGGTCTGGGGCCTTGTGACATCCACCTATTTCCTAAAGTGAGAAAAACAACTTTGTGGGCGTCGTTTTGTTTCAAATACTGAACTGGACAATGCTGTTATTGTTTTATTGCGCAACATGTCGAGGAAGGGCTTCGGGCACACCTTCCGGAAATGGATAAAGAGGTAGAACCGGTACATTCAGGTAGAGGGAGAATTCTTCGAAAGCATGTAACTTTAAGTATTTTTACTGCATTATACTTCTGCCCCTGTAAAATCGGTCTCGTTACTTTTTGTGCGACCCTCGTACATTTACTCCATCTAGCCGTAAAGTTATGCATCCGAAAAGCACCTTAAAGTCTGGATGATCGTTCCCACATTTCGGGCTATGAATGAAGAGTTTTTGATGCAAAAGATGGAAACGAATTTCTTTGTAGAAGTATTATTTGTTTTTAACATTGTGATCAACACTACGGACGATTACTGATGAGCACTAATCTTAAATAATTGTCTAGATCATGTAGTGACGTACGTGACCCTGTATTTTGCATATTCGCTGCGTAGTGTCTTTTATGTATATTTTCATAAAATTTCTAATTCAATTGACGGTGTGTGCAACGTTTTGAAAACATCATCAACTGAATCCAAGCCATTGCAAAGCGCCTGCACAAGCTTGGACGGATTCACAAGGAGGGCCGTTGGGTGCCCCGCCAACGATGGTGCTGTGTCCTTGCTCTTTAGATTCAAGAAGAAGGATTTCTTCCACAAGATTTTGACCTGTGATGAGAAGTGGATCCTCTACGATAATCCTAAGCTGCGCAAATCGTCGGTTTATCCAGGTCAGCCTACATCCAATACCGTCAAACCGAATATCCATGCCAGGAAGTTGTTGCTGGGCATATAGTGGGGTCAGCGCGGTGTCGTACACTATGAGTTGCTCAAACCTGGTGAAACGGTCAATACTGAGCCTTGTTGACAGCAACCCATTCGGGTGAGTGATGCAATGGAGGCGAAAAGGCCATACACCGACAAGGGCAAAAGGTAGGTCCTGTTGCTTCAAGATAACGCGCGTCTTCACACCGCGAAAATGACTTTAAACACGATCACCGATCTGGGATGGGATATTTTGTCCCACCAGGCGTATTCTCCTCCAGACTTCGCCACTTCGGATTATCACCTCTTTCGCTCCCTGCAACATCAGCTGAGTAATACTCACTTCACTTCTGTCGAGGAGGTCCACACAAGTACTGATGACTTTATCAACTCGAAACAGCTCTATTTTTTCCGCAGTGGCATTCGTCAGCTCCCTGACCGATGGCTCAAATGTATCCAACATGACGGGGATTATTTCCCTGATTAGGTACGTATTCTATTTGCTATATTTGCTGTCAACGTGTCGTGCCTGTGGCCGAGAATTAAGTTGCAGACCTAATATATCGTAAAAAATTCCTATTTTGAAATGACTGTATGAAAAGCAGCGTATTAATTACGATCTTTAATTTTATGTAACACACAGGTTGAGGTTGTACAAAGTCTTAAATATCTAAGTGTTTTTTTATTTAGTCGGATCTTAAATCCAACTCTCCCATTGATTATTATCTTATTTCCTTAATTTCTTGAAATATTGGAATCATTGGGGAGTAATGGCTTATTTGTCTCCGTAAATTATGATTTTACTTTATTACACGTTAATTTATTCCTACTTCTCATATTGTATTTCGGTCTGGGACTCGACTACCAATTATAACTTAACTAAACTTCAGAGATTACAAAAAAGAGATTTTTGAGACTGTTGCAGTTCAGAATTTTAGGTTCCTCCTTTTCAAATCTTAATTTGATCTCCAGATTGCAGCCTAATGATGTTCAGTTATTAAATATTGCTGAATTATACCGTTTTAACTTAGCAAAACTCATGTTTAAAAGAATAAAGAATGATTTATTCTTTTCTTTCTTTAATTGACCCTAGCCATTCTTACTCAACTAGACATAAAACCTCACTGAACCCTTGTTTCCCTTCACATGAAGGTTCTATAGTTAAATTAATTTTGCTGGTCCGCAGATTTGGAATTCGCTTCCACCCCAATTGTTGGCTAATAATAATTATGATTTGTTTAAAAGAAAACTTAAACAATACTTATTATCCTGAAATCAGTTTCGTGATGTCGTTGTTATTATCATTTTCACCTCCTGAACGGGTTGTATGGTGTGTCTGGCTTGCTTTGCATTTGGACATTTTTTTATGTGTTCAGTTATCAGGATAGTATGTCTCGTCAGGCCTTGTGGAGGTATTTTCCCTCTTATTTCCTGGTTGTTGCTGCATTGATTTGTTTTACATTTGAATATCTATGACATATTTGTAACAACCGAAATACAAAATAAATAAAATAAAATGAAAAAAAAAAACAATAAAAAATACTGCCGCTGAAAATTTCCGGGGTGTGGGTGCCCTAACTCCTCTGACACCTCCTCCTTTGGCTACGTCTCTGACACTCGCACACAGAGAATTGACCGGGAGCAAAATAGAATGATCATAATTTGTAATTACGCACTGCAGTTATTCCAAATTTTGGTCAACCTTTGAACTTATTATTTTCAATTTTGCTTTTACCATGCATGCAACTGATGAGAACACTAACGTGGTAGTGTAGAAATCGTACATATCTCACTCGCAGAAGAGCACTCATAAAGAATCCAAAGCTTGCCATATAAAAAAAATAGGATTAACGGAGAAATCATACACCAGTGTTTTACAGAAAGCTCCGACTCAAACTTACTTTGCAAAAATCTTTCCGCAGCATTCATTAAAAGAACAAAACAAAACAAAAACACAAAAATAAAAAAAAATCGAAGGTACAGCTCAATTATATCTTAAATACTTTATGATAAAATATTAAAGAATTGATGCTAATTAGTTTATGACTCGAAACATCGAATCTTTGTCTTTCCACTTTTAATGGTTCCAAACATAAACGATGGCGCATAAGTTTACAGCTCATTAAGACTGAACATGAGCCAAACATGAAAGATAATACCTCAAGGGGGAAGTGAGATCTACTCATATAATTTTTAAACACTGATAAAAACAAAATGAATAGCCTTTCCTTTTCGCGGGTAAATTTCGTATTTTTTCAACAGAACGGCCGAAAACGAAAGAGAATCAGAAAAATATTTCCTTCCTGGAAAAACTGGTTTCTTAAAAAAGAAAACGTAGTTTTGATGCATACCATAATCCTAAACACAAGGTTTATCCTGACGTTTCGTTAATGCTTTCCGGTTGCGCAGGGAATCGTTACTCGTTCGTTCATCAAAAACGAAGCAGTAGCTGAGTCGTCTGAAAATATATTTCGTTGCATCTTTGGGTGGTTTAAAAACTATTCAACAGTTTTTAAAAAAGTAGACTTACATCATTATTATTCTTAAAAATTACAAGAGAAAACTTGAAACTCTCAGCAGAAAACCATTCACACATTCTACAGAGGAAATATTTTTCTTAAAAGATGCCATCATGATCTGCCAGGAAAAATAGTTCCTTTGCTGCAGCAGTAACAATTTTGTGATAATCTTTTGCACATCGCTTCATGTAGAATGACTTTTTCCTTTATAAATATTTCGCAGCCTTTCTAGTTACGCCTGAATATACAGTTGTGTCTTCTTGGCTAAGTTTCAGCTTTATTTTGTGTTGCCGAAAAATCATGCTTTCGTGGAATGATCGAAGATATAACTTTCCTTTTTGATCAACTCTTGAAAAATTTTTATAATTAAAAATTATTCAAGAGTTGATCAAAAAGGAAGGTTATATCTTCGATCATTCCCCGAAATCCTGCTTGAAGTGCAAAGACAGTATTGTACCCGAATGGTGACACTGCTCACCCTAAAGACGCAAGCGCACATTGCATCTGTCTTGAGGAAGTTCAAAATGGCAATAGTGATGAAACGTTCGTCTCGCGAGGATGTTTATGGTCAGATACGATTTTTGTGGCCGTAGAATGTTGCCCGGATGATTTGTATCGATAATTAGTTTAAGTGTACGAACGCGTATTAGCACGTCAACATGTTGCTCAATGGTGTCGAAAGTTTTGGCAGGTAGGATGCTGTAACCGACAACGCACTGGGCGTTAAAGCAGCTCCTCGTCGGAAATAACTGCACGAACTGAAATGATTCACGATCACAGGAACATAACTTTACGACCCAATGTATGTGATCTTAGTATGTGGTACAGTAGAGCCCAGTATACTGGAACTGGGCTCTACTGTACCACATACTGTGAGAGGTGGAACCAACCTCGCACAAATTTACAATACAGCTAAATTTGTGTGAGGTTGGTTCCACGGGCATTTATGGATAAGCTTGACACCACTGACGTCGCAAGCTGCAGTGGTTTGGAGTAAGTGAAATGCACGCTACAGGGCGTCTGGCTCGGATCTGTCCTTCAAGTAACCGATTTGTAACAGTTCGTTGTGTCACTGTGGTGGCAACTGCAGCTCGAATTGCTGCCGCAGACGTGGTAAGATGCGCCACGGACATACGCCGTACACGGCGGTCTTCCCTCTCAGTAGTACCACGTGGCCGGCCGGAACCCGGTCTTCTTGAGGCAGTACCTTCCCTTGACCACCGCTGCCAACAATTATGCACAGTGGCTACATTCCTGCCAAGTCGTTCTGCAATATTGCGGAAAGAAAATCCACCTTCTCGTAGCCCTATTACACGACCTCGTTCAAACTCCGTGACCTGTTGTTGATAATGGCTTCTTCGTCATCTTAAAGGCATTCTTGACTAACATCAACACACTACGTCGAATCTCAACGATAACTAACGCTCACGACCGTTACAGCGCGTTTTTACAGCAAACCTGCTTTGCATGTTTCGAGAGGCGCTACTAGCGCCACACGTATGCGCCGAGCGCGAAATTTGCATAGACGTCATCTTACAGATGTACTCTCACCGCCTACCAACTGTCGTTTATCTAACAGAACCCCTTCTTGGTGTTGGGATTTTTTTTCCGTCAGTGTATTTGAAAGATATAATTAACCAAATTTGTACTATAGTTAATTAATTAAATCTTTTATATGTATTCGCCTAAGCGGCTACGTGAAACGTATCGCTGTCTAAATACGCAACACGCATATTGCAAAAGCAAATGTGATCTTCCCAATACAACGCCTACTTGGAGAATGAAAGGGGCAATTGACGCAATTTTATTTTTCCCTCCGGCGACATCCTCACTTCATTACTTCCCTATCGCTCAATGCAAATGTCGCCAAGAAATCTACATACATGTTCGTGAGTCCCAACCATCATCTTTCTTGTCTAGGAGTAAGTAGCCTGTTTTCTACTCTGCTGACGCCATACTCCCAAAGAATAGCTTTTCTATCAACGTTCTTCCACTATAACGCAAGGATTTTCCTGCGCGTTTCCAATTTCGTTCTATTTCTCTATTCCAGGGCAGTACCCAACTGATATTACGTGCTTGGTTAAACATGGAATTTCACTAAAATTTGTTACTTTGCTTTTAAAAAATGATAATCTTAGTTTTCCGTTCCCTCCGCAAAATTCATTAAAACGATAAAATAATTGGATCTTCGTTAAAACGATCAGATTAGCTTGGAATTAAATTTATACGAAACAAAGGTTACACTTTTCCGCTTTAAATCCGAAATATCGTTAAATACAAGCTCGTTCTAAGCGTATTGTACTGTATTCCTCATAGCTGGAATTATCCGATGGAATTTTGTTTTTCAAATACTACTTTTCAAAAAAGAGAAAGCAAAACATACGTTTTCACATAAAAGCTCCCAAGAGGGTAAATCCTGCATTATTTAAATTGGTAAATGTTTCTACACTGCTGGCCACCTGAAATGCAACACCAAGAAGGACACGAGATAACAAAGCCAGATTTACTGGACACATAACAACAGATACAAAGATGAAACGATTGAGCTTACAGGCCCGTGCGATTTGCGGAACACGCAGACATCAATAATTCGTGGGGCCCCCATGGCTCGCAATAACGGCCGCTACACGCCGCGGCATCGAACGAAAGAGGCTTCGGATGTGGGCTTGGGGTATGTCGGTCCAGGCTGCTTCCACACGTTGCCACAGTTCATCAGGCGTAGCCGCGGGTGGTGCTTGCCGGGCCACTCGGTTGCCGATTAGCGACCAGACGTGTCCGATGGACGACATATCGAGAGAACAGGCTGGCCACGGCAGCAATGACACCTGGTGGACCGTGAAGATATGTTGCACGATGCGTGCCACGTGCAGGCGCGCATTGTCCTGTTAAAACGTGGCCGCTGGCTGGTCCTGCAGTTAAGAGAGGACTACAGGCTCCAAAACGTCGGAGATGTAGCGACGGCTGTTGAGTGTACCGGCGATGCGTACCAGAGGGTGCGGGTGTCATATCCAATTGCGCCCAAACCATAACGCCAGGTGACGGACTTGTATGGCGATGCATAATGCAGGCGTCATACAGTCTCTCGCAGCGGTGCCACCACACGCGGATCCGACCATCGTGGTGTTGCAGGCAGAAGCAGCATTCGTCGAAGAAGAAAATGTCGTGCCATTCCGTAGTTCAGGTGCGGCGTTCAACGAACCACTGCCGCCGCACTCGCCGGTGGTGTAACGTCAATGGTAATGGGAGCAATGGGCGCCGTGCGACAAGTCCTCGCTCCTGCAGGAGACGTCGAACGGTACGTGCTGATACATGTTTTTGCGCAACATACCTTAATTCCTGCGCTAACGTTCGTGATGTGGCGGTGCGAGCCGTCTATACCCGCCGCACAACATGCCGGTCCTCCCGTTTGGTGGTGTGTCGCGGCTGCGGCAATCACTTACGTCAGTCCATCCGTCTCTCCTGCACCCACCGAATCCATCCTCGCCTAACTGTGGCTGGATGTCGTCTCACACGGGCGCCGATGTCTCGGTACGATAAACCGCTGTCGCGATAAGCCGCTATTCGTCCTCTGTCGAACTCAGAAGCGTGCTGGAATGACTGCCGTATTCTGCGACGAGGCATCAGGAAGCTTCACAGGCACAGGTCCGGCAGCACAACACACTTCCATTACTTACACACCGCCTTCTGTGCACCCTTCTTATAGTGCTTCTGGGTGGCGTTCCGGGCGAACATGATCTGCATAAGCCTTGCAATGCTAATCGTTTGCATGTCCTCTCGCGGGCGACGCATGCTGCGGATTTCTGGCCAATCGGATGCTTCCTTCTTGGTGTTTCATTTTGGGTGGCCAGCAGTGTAATAACGCTAGTGTAACATACAATACAAAAGGAGTTTGTGCAACAGAGTATTTAGAATTCAGGCTATGTAGTTGTAGATAGAAATACCCAGTTACACAACTGAAAATAAAAAGCAGAACAATAACTATTCATACGTAAAATGTCTCAGGAAATCAGGAGTATCCGCTGTTACAGGAATTTTTCAAACCGCACATTTAGAAACTGAATTACAATCATTTTCAAAAGTTTAAGATCACCTGTTAGTATTAGGAGATTTCTGCCGATTGCGTCAGCTACTGTCTGCATTGCCCAACTTTCTGTCGGTGTTGCATATTACTACAGTAGCAGCTGTTGATAGAGTTGGGGGAAGCGTGCGAGCGTGAGTTTGCGTCTGGTTTTCATGCTGAGAGGTTTTGTACGTAAGGTATTTTTATATAGTGAAAAATGGACAAAAAGCGTCATTAACTGTTACTCAGAAGGCACAAATAGTAAATTTAGATTATGAAGGATACACCGAATGTGACGTAAGCAGAAAGGTAAATGTGAGCTAGACTGGTATTCATAATACGATCATGAAATATCGAGACACAGGTGAATTTAGCGTACGACAGAGAAATGGACGTCCAAGGGAAACAACCCCACGTGATAACAATACCATAAGGCGAATAGTTATGCGTTCTTCGAGGAGTTCGTGCAAGAAAATCAAGGCCTTTCTACCTTCAAAATGGTTCCGATATTAGTATCAGCAGTGTTTCCCGACGTTTTAACAACGATTTTGAATTAAAGTCTTATAAACCTTCACATAAACCTAGAGTAACCTCTGTTGTGAAAAAGAAGAGACTCCACTTTGCGAAGCGTTAACATTCGTGTGCTGCTGAAAATTTGAAGCTAGTTCTTTCTTTTTTTCGATGAATCAACTGTGCGTCAATTTGAATCACATAAAGCACATGTTCGACAACCAGAAGTCAAAAGGTTTGATGAAAAATACACCTTCAGCACCGTGAGACATCCTCCCAATCAGATGATATGGGTGTTATGTTATTATCCGGTACTGCTTCATAATCATTTTTGCCGACAGACACTTCCATGACTGGCCCTTTTTTATGTGGAAATGTTACATGAGAAGCTGTTAACTCATATGTAAATGCACAGATGCACAAGCTCTTCGTGCATAATGGTGCTCCATGCCACAAATCAAAGACACCAAAAGACTTCCTGCGGAAGAAAAACATAACTGTGCTTGACTGGACCAGTGATAGTCTCGAACTTAATCCCATCAAAAATGTTTGGACCATTTTAAAAGACAAGGTAGCAGAAAAACAGCCATCAAATTCCCAAACTTTAATTGGCGCGATAAAGTACGTGTGGTGCAAAGACATTTTAAGAGACTACTGCAAATCCCTCATTGAGAGTATGCCACGTCGTATTCTGTACGTTATAAAAAAAGCAAAACAAAGGTGGCCACAAAAAGTACTGATTACGTTCTTTTTGTGTTCTAATGAATGTAAGTATTCGTCTGTGATGTTATTCTTTCAAATATATCAGACTAGTAACTAATTGTTTTTTGAAAATCTTAATTGTCAATAAATTGAAAGGTGGTCTTAAACTTTTTCAAGTGACTGTATTACATATGTGTCTCCTAGCAGAAAAATTGCATATTATAATACGCAAGAGATACACACACAACATTTTCGCGCGCAGTGATATCTGACAGAGGAAAATTTCATAATTATGAAATCTATACATTTCACTATATCTTGGCGAACTGCATACATCTGTAATTTTTGAGAAGAGTTAACAAACTGGAATTGGGAATAATGAAGGTTGGATCTTTTGAATATTTTTTTAAAAACTGTATTTTAAAGAGTTGACTTGAAAAGTGCATAGAGATTGACATTTCTATTTGGGCGAATTAATGAACTGGTTCAGTGAATGAAACTTTTTGAAGACATAACAGCAATATTAGTGTATATATAAAGAATGAATTTTAATTATTAATTAAATTTAAATTGTGTAAATAATGTTGGAATTAAATTGAATAAAATTGTAAAAAAAAATAGTGAGAACATGGGAATACTGACATTTTGAGTGTCCAGAATTGAGAAATTCCACACCAATATTGTGTATGAAGGCAGAGTGTTGGTATGGGAAATCTCTATGGTAGAGATATACCAAAGAACACTTTAATCAGATAATTTCTGAAATTCGTGGTGTGTATATAGATGTGTGCAGTTCGCCAAGATTTGGTGAAATGTGTATATTTCATAATTATGAATATGTGTAGGTAATACAGCCTTAAGCGAAACTTTAGTCAGATGGGCGACGACGGAAGTGTGTGTACAACTAATGGACTATTATGAAAAAGAACTAATCAAGAACAATAAAAAAGAAAAATCAAACTTGAAAAAGTAAAGTTCAGTTGGATTTTTTACAAAAATGTAAAAATTTGAGATAAATACCAATGTACTTAACAATTAATGCAAAGTCTGTGGATAAAAATGCAAGAAATGTGAGGAAAAAAGATTGTGTCGGCAAATTAGAGGAAAGAAAAAACTTAATTTCTACTTGAACTCAGAACTATATAATTTGTATCAAAACATAATGGAAATAAAATCAACAAAAATAAACCAAGAACAGGTACAATATATAGAGGATAAGTTACGAAATGTTTTTAATATTGCAGAATACGAAAAGGAAAATCACAAAGGACTAATCAAGAAAATTTTAAGGAATAAAAATAAAGTTAAACAAGGTAAATATCAAGAAGCACCATTCTTTATACATCAAACACATTTTGAACTGAATGAAATGCAAATGAAAGCATTACAGAGAGGGTGTAAATATGCGTATCCACAGAAAATACCTAGGATAGAAGAATATATACCGAAACTGGAAAAGAGAATTGTACAAATTCCAATTGATGAAATAGTGGAATTGAAAAGTTCAAATTATACCGTATTATGTTAGATGAATATAATAAACTACAAAAAACAAGTTATTTTCTTCAAAATTTGAAATATGAAAAAGAACAACTGCTGGCTATAAAACAAAATCCAGAGTTAAGGAATTGTATTGCAGATAAAAGCAATCAAATAGTTGTAATAAGTGAGACTATGTTTGAGCAAAAAATGAAGGTAGCAATTGAAGTACTGAATTGTCAAGTTGTAAAACATAACCCTACAGACAGAGAAATTGCATATTTGGCCAGACTAAGGAGTCATAGAGAAAAAATAATTACGGAAAAAATATAAAAACGTTACCCACTAAAGGGTGCAACAATTCCAGAACTAATACCTAAAATTAAAACGCACGAAGAACAAAAACCCTTGAGAATTATAGTCTAAAAGGCAGAAGCTCCATTGATGAATCTAGAAAAGGAATTGTACGGATTTTTAACAGAAAGATGTATAAGTAAAAAAATATGAGATAAAAAGTCGTATTGATTTTTTTGAAAAAATAAAAAAGATTCAATTTCCTGCTTTTGAGAAGTTCATAATTCCAAGTATGGATATAATAGTTTTGTATCCAAGTACTCCAATAAGACACGCAGTTTCAATTATTATAAGGAAATTAATTGAACAAAATGAACTGTCAAAGGATCAAATGAATGAAATAGAAGAAGTGTTAAAGTATATTTCAAAAAATATTATTTTTAATATAACGGGAAAAATATATCTCCAAAATGTGGATGGTCCAATGGGATCGCCTTTATCAAGTTTATTTGCAGAAATCATTTTACAGAATATTGAAAAAAAAGTGGTGGAAAAAATTATTGATAAACCAATAACTTATATGAGATATATGGACGATATTTTTTAAATCTCAAACACGAATGTGCAAAAACTACAGAAATTTGCAGCTAAATACACAGAACAATATGACTCCATAAAGCTACAAAAAAGTTGAAAATCAACAACAAATTCCATTTTCAGATGTGATGGTAATCAAAACAAAATCAAAACTAAAATATAAGGTATATACAAAGCCAGAGCAAATATCCATATTGATACCTCAACAGTCTTTTCATCCTGAGAAACAAAAAATAAATAGTATATATAAAGGCTAAGCCATTTCTCTCCAGCCTTAGTTATTTACTTCTACCGGACCGATTTTGATGATTAAAAAAAATAAAAACTGTGACTATGTAGATGTGCATAAAAATCTAAAATGTCGCAATTTGCGATTCCGTTTATTTTTTAATTGCCTTCAAAAGTTTTAATGTTTTTCCTCTTCCCACACTCTTTTTGAGGTATATGCTTCGAATTCGTGTATCGTATACGTCGTCGAATTCGTGACGTCACAAAATGGCGACCGGGCATAAACGCACGTTGTTAATATGTTAGCTAACATTAGTTTTAATTTTATATTGTGACGTCACACTTTAAGGACGTGTTGCATATCATTGCAAAGATGAACCAGCGCTATGTTGTGAGGTCACACTTCGATCTGACACGAACCACAACGAGGCACGAACACGAGTCATTCAACCTCAAACAACATGCAGTCTTAGTTTCGAATTCGAAAGAGCTAGTGTGCGTTATCATCTTTTGAAAAATGTCAGTACACAACAGTAATTTTAGAAGGATTCCACTTTCTTCTGATTGAAATTGTTTATTTCGTTCAATTTCTTTTGGTCTTATGAACACTCAAGAGAATCATCATCAAATCCGTTTGCAAGTTGTTGACAGAATTATAAATAATTGGGATATATTTTCCAATTTTATAATTGGAGATCCATCTTATAGACTGCCGATTTGCGTGGCTGACGATTATAAACACTTAATGTTACTTGATGGAGAATATGCTAGGCATGTTGATTAACTTGTGCGTTATATAATTTAATAACAAGAGCATTCACATATTCCAGTGAAAAATGATATAGAGAAGAATAAATATCAAGAATAAAGACAATAGCTGGAAATTTTGGATATACAATACAATATGTTAACAACTTAATTAAGAATTATAAAAGGAAAAACCTTTCAATAAAGGAAAAAAGGAAGAAGTGTAAAAAAAGGAGACAGAAAACAATATGTAAGTGATTTTCCTTACATACCTCATACTAGTGAGCGATTTAATAATGCTTTCAGAAAATATAAAAAAGGTTTGGGGCATAAGGTGAACACTATAGGAACATTAGGGACTAATACAAACCAGAAACGAAATGTTACGAACCAAGCAGGGGTATTAAGGATACTTTTAAGGAAGGATAGACAAAGTCCGAGTAACAACAAAATTGAGAAAAAAATGCATTATTACGGATCTACAAAGAACAGATTAAAAAAATATTACAACATCAAGGAAACTGGAGAAGGAAATAAAATAAAACACCGATTATTCAGTATTGTATAAAACAAAATATGGAACCAAAATTTGAAGAAGTAAAAATACAATGCAAACATAAAAAGTGATGGGAGTTGAGATACTCGGAATCACTTTGTATTGAAAAAAAATATTAAAAGAGCTTGTAATATTCATGATCCCTATATAATACCAGATATGTGGAAGGATTTAATAAAAAAAGAAAGAAATATTAAATATTAATTCATATTTAATCATGTGGAAATGGTGATCTTAGATGAAAAAACACAGGAAGAAACCACAGATGGCAACTAGAGTTAAAGAAAACTGAAATACGTATAACCACACGTAGTAATCGCCCGTGGTGACAGAAAGGAAAACCCGTAATAAGATCATGATTGCCCGGGAAACATGTGCTCGAACTGAGACAGTGTGGAGTTGGTGATTTTCTGATGACGTTCATGTGGATGATACGAATGGCCTCAAAAGGTGTAACAGTTTGGATTATCAGAAGATGACAACCCAGGATGTATTTTTTGAGAAGTGTTAATAAACTGGAATTGAGAATAATGAAGGTTGGATTTTTTGAACATTTTTTAAAAACTGTATTACAAGGAGTTCACTTGTAAAGTGCATAGAAATTGACATTTCTATTTGGGGAATTAATGAACTGGTTCAGTGAATGAAACTTTTTGAAGACATAAGAACAATATAATTGTATTTATTGTATATATAAAGAATTAATTTTAATTATTATTAATTAAATTTAAATTGCGTAAATAATGTTGGGATTAAATTGAAAAACATTGTAAGTACAATAGTGACAACCTGGAAATGGTGACATTTTGAGAGTCCAGAAGTGAAAAATTTCACACCAATAATGTGTATAAAGGATGAGGGTTCGCATGGGAAATCTCTATGGTAGAGGAATACCAAAAAACACTTCTAGCAGATAATTCCTGTAGAAGAAGAATTTTTCAAGTCACGATTTTAGAAACGCAGATGTATGCCTATAAACATGCTGCAATCCTTTTTTTAGAAATATTTTGCGTTAAGAAAATTTGCAGATTATATGCATCTTATTCCTCGAGATGAACGCGGTATAAAACAACATTAATTTTTCCGTTCGAATTGTTAGAAGCGGAAATACCAAAGAAAGAAAATATACACTGAAGTGCCAGAAAAACTGGTACAGACGAGCTTATGCAAATACATAGCAACGTCACCTATGCGCGTAGTCGGTTGCGTCCGCCAGTGCGTATAAAAAGCGATAGATATTCTTGCCAACTGTCAGAGCTGTTTTGGGCATGAGAATGACAAGTAATAACGATTTAAGCGATTTTCAACGCGGTGTCACAGTTGGCGCTCGTGAGATGGGAATTCATTTCCAAAGTAGAAACGAAGTTCGGATTTTTACGGACGACCATTGCAAGGGTGTACCGTGACTACGAGAATTCCAGCAAAACCTCCAACCTACGATACCAGTGTGGTCGTAAAAAGACATTGGGTGAACGTGACTATAGTCGGCTGTCAAGAATCGTTTCACGCAATAGGCGTGCACCACTCTCGCAGGTATCATCGGAATTCAATGCTGGAGCCTCAACAAGCATCAGCGTCTGGACTGTGCAACGTACCCTGCACGTTATGAGCTTTGGGAGCCGACGCCCAACTCGAGTCCCCTTGATGGGTGCACGGCGCAGAGCTATGCGCCTCGCTTGGGCACGGTAACACCGCCACTGGACACTTGATGACTGGAAACAAGTAGCGTGGTCTGACGAGTCGCGTTTCCAACTGTATCGGGCAGATGGAAGGATTGGTATGTGACGCAAACCCCATGAAACCATGGATCCCTCCTATCAACAGGAAACTGCACCGGCTGGTTGGAGGTTTGTAATGGTATGGGGTGTGTTTAGCTGTACTTCACTCGGACCCCTGTTACGTCTACAAACGTCTGTTACCGGCCAACGCCATGTGCGTGCGAATCCTTTCTGACGAGGTACACCCGTTCATGTCCTGCATTCATGCTGATGGGTTGGGCCTGTTCCACAGGACAATGCACCTCCACACAAGTGTCGAGACGCCACTTTATGGTTAGAGGAGCATTCATCTGAGTTTGTAATTTTGCCATTCGTACCCAAGTCCCCAGATCTGAACGTGACAGAATTGCATGGGATGCCATGCAAGGCGCTATCGAACACAGGAATCCGAGATCTCAGAATACACCCGAATTGTGGAACGCTCTGCAGGAAGTATGGTGTGCATTGCCTACAGCATATTTCCGGAAGCTAGTGGTGTCCAAGCTCCGTCGTATTTCTGCAGTCCTGCGCTCTCGTGCGGGACCTACCAAGTATTAGACTAGAGTACCAGTTGTTCTGGCACTTTAGTGTACATCTACGCACATCGGATAAAAATGTTGCACTCTTTCGAGCTAGAAACACGCTCAAAATGTTTTCCGTCGTGAGCGTATCTCAGCGAAAAGGAATTTTTTTCAATCAAGTTTTAGTGGTCGTTGATACTGTTGCAAACAAACATCGGAAACAAAAATATTATGCACGTTCACCGCCTTGTGGCCAAATTGTGCGCTGCGAAACTTTAGAAGTTGTATTCAATACATTCTTTGCCGTGTATTGTATCCGATACAAAAGATTTTATCAGATAGAAAGCTTAGAAGCAGAGATATCGGAAGGAATGTACTATATACATTTACTCCTTCTGGCGCAGGAAAATTGTTAAATAGAAACTATGAGCAAAAATGGTTTTCGCTTGAAGCGTGTCGGAGGAGATGAAGTGTCGTTTAAATCGAATTTTTGGAAGCAGCAACACGGAATTAAATACATTTTGAATTACATAGCATCCGTAATTACGATTGCTGACGGTAAGTTATGTAACGGAAAAACATCCGGTTTTAAAGAAACAGACGGGAATGATCATGGCTCTCACAGTTCAGGCTTCTAGGCAGGTGCACCAGAACTATTTTTGACAACGAGGGCAAACAATTACGATATGCATTTCCGGTCAGATTGAAAATTTATTGTTGTGTTGTAAACCAAAGAGTGGTGACGCCATTAGAATATATTAAACATGCTACAGATAAAACAATTGTAACTAAAAAGAAAAAAATAGTATGTAACTTGAGTTTTATATCCATTTTATAGTGTTTTTCTACATAAAACTGTTTACTTCTATTATAAACAATGTTAAACTACAGTATATTGATCTGGACACATCCACCAGCATTAATTCCACAAGAATTGTACACCTTACGTCATACATCAAACAGCATACATACATGAACCAAAACATTAAAACCACTTCTGCTTTATGCAAATAAGCGGGGGTGAAACCAATCAGCGTCACTTGCCGAAGTCGCGAATGATATATGGTATAATACCTGGTTCGGAGTTCTCTAGGTTAGTATTTCGTTTCGTCTTAACACGGGAAAAGCAAAGGATTTATCTGATTTCAAAAAAAGCCAGATTGCTACGGCCGGACGCTTTGTTGAGATCATCTCCGAAACAGCGGCGCTGGTAGAAGTTAGTAGCTTTCATAGAAACAGCGGGTCACGCTATGTAGTAGTTAGTAACTTTCATACACAGCTGGCCACCCAAAATGCAACACCAAGAAGGAAGCATCCGATCGGCCTGAAATTCGCAGCATGCGTCGCCCGCGAGAGGACATGCAAACGATTAGCATTGCAGGGCATATGCAACTCATGTGCGCCCGGCACGCCACAGAGAAGCACTATAAGAAGGGTGCACAGAAGGCGGGGTGTAAGTAGTGGAAGTGTGTTGTGCTGCCGGACCTGTGCGTGGGAAGCTTCCTGATGCCTCGTCGCAGAATACGGCAGTCATTCCAGCACGTCCCGGAGCTCGACAGAGGACGAATAGTGTCTTACCGCGACGACGGTTTACCGTACCGAGACATCGGCGCCTGTGTGGGACGACATCCAGCCACAGTGAGGCGAGTATGGATTCGGTAAGTACAACAGGGACGGACGGACGGACCGACGTGAGCGGTGCCGTAGCCGTGGCACATCACCGAAGGAGAGGACCGGTATGTTGTGCGGCGGGCATTGACGGCTCACACCGCCACATCAAGAACGTTAGCGCAGGAATTAGGTGTGTTGCGCAACAACCTGTGTCAGCACGTACGGTTCGACGTCGTCTGCAGTAGCGGGGACTTGTCGCACGGCGCCCATTGCTCCGATTACCATTGACGTTACACCACCGGCGAGTGCGGCGGCAGTGGGCCGTTGAACGCCGCACCTGGGCTACGGAATGGCACGAAATTGTCTTCTCCGACGAATCCCGCTTCTGCCTGCAACACCACGATGGTCGGATCCGCGTGTGGCGGCACTGCGGCGAGAGATTGTATGACGCCAGCATTATGCATCGCCATATAGGTCCGTCGCCTGGCGTTATGGTTTCGGGCAAAATTGGATATGACACTCGCACCCATCTGGTACGCATCGCCAGTACACTCAACAGCCGTCGATACATCTCCTACGTTTTGGTTCTTGTAGTCCTCCCTTAAGTGCAGGACCTGCCAGCAGCCACGTTTCAACAGGACAATGCGCACCCGCACGTGGCACGCATCGTGCAACATATCTTCATGGCCCACCAGGTGTCACTGCTACCGTGGGCAGCCTGTTCTCCCGATATGTCGCCCATAGAACACGTCTGGTCGCTGATCGGCAACTGATTGACCCGGCAAGCACCACCCGCGGCTACGCCTGATGAACTGTGGCAACGTGTGGATGCAGCCTGGACCGACATACCCCAAACCCACATCCAAAGCCTCTTTCGTTCGATGCCGCGGCGTGTAGCGGCCATTTTTGCCAGCCATGGGAGCCACACGAACTATTGTTGTCTGCGTGTTCCGCAAGTCGCACGGGCCTGTAAGCTCAATCGTTTCATCTTTGTATCTGTTCTTATGTGTCCAGTAAATCTAGCTTTGTTATCTCGTGTCCTTCTTGGTGTTGCATTTTGGGTGGCCAGCAGTGTAGATGGCTTGAAACAGGTGACACTTCGAGCTGTCAACAAGGCGTGGGTAGGCTTCGCCTCATTAATGCGGGACGTCAGTGCAGGCTATCTCGCCTAGTCCGCAGCAACAGGATAGCTACTGTTGCTGACATTACCCATAATTTTAATTGTGGTGAAAGGCCCAATGTTTCCGAACACACAGTTCATCAAACTCTCTTGGATACGGGTCTCCGCAGACCCATTTGTGTGCGCATGCTCACAGCCATTCACCGTCATCAAGGCTTGCAGTGGTCACGTAATCACAGATATTGGACCATAGAAGACTGGAAAAGGGTCTCATGATAAGATTAATCTCGTTTGCTGTTACACCAGCTCGTGTGGGACATTTACTCAAGGACGCCTCCTCATCTGTATGCACTGTGGGATGAATCCAGGCGGCTGGAGGGAGTGTGATGGTATAGGGAATATTTTCTATGGGAACAATTGGACCTATTATCCTTATAAAGCGAACTCTGACAGCTGTCACGTACCTGTACATCGTGGCTGATTACTGTAATTCCACAAATTTATGGCGACAGTATTCCCTGGTGGAGATGGCGTCTTTCAGAAAGACAATGCTACATGCCACATTGCCAAGAAGGCTCAGGAATGGTTCCAAGAACATGAAAAGGAGTTCGATTTATTGCCATGGTCCCAAAATTTTCCACACATGAATTCTATCGAGCATCTGGTGTTTCAATTGGAGGAACCGGTACGAAAAGTATCACCCCAACCATGTAATTTAAAGGAATTGCGAGATTTTCTGTCGCAATCATGGTTCCAAATATCAAGAGACAACTACCAACAACTCGTTGAATCTATGCCTCTTCGGATGAGAGCTCTTTTGGCGGCGAGAGGAGGATCTATAACATTTTAGGTAGGTGGTTTCGTTGTTTTAGCTGATCGGTGTATTGTTGTGTAGTAAACTAAACGTGAAGAAGTTATTAGAACATACCACAGACAAAACGATTGTATCTACAAAGTAAAAAATAACGTGAATCTTGAATTTTGCATTTATTTTATAGGGATTTTATAAATAAAACGTTTTACTCATATTATAAACGATGTTAAACTCTATTGATCTGGAGACCTCCACCGGCATAAATTCTACAAGAACACTACACACCTTACGTCATACAGTAGTTCCTGGATGCCCGACATGTACCACGCCTTCGTTTGACAACGCTTCCGTCTCATTTGTCTCACACTGCGCAAGTGTGGGATATGGTTGCTCGACCCCTGGCCCTTCAGACTCAGCCGCCAGTTACGCAAAATGAGCTCTGGGCAAGAATCAAGATGACATGGAATGACCTTCTGCCGTGCGACATCCAGATCCCCTTCCAGTCGATGTCACGGCGTGTACGAGCCGCTATCGCCGTTCTTGGTAGGTACACAAAGTACTGAGTACAGTTTGTTCCACATCACGTAGAGTTCTGTGTTTCTTATCACTTACCCTTTTGTATCATCAGTAAAGTACAAAATAAATCTCGCTGCAATATCTCAGTTCTGTTTTTGATGTTGCACTTACTTTCGTGAAACGCTCTTTTTTCTCATGCTGGTACCTATCGGACTGGCACTCCATGAAATATTTTCTTCTTTTTTTCCTTATACAACCAAGGAAAGTTAAATGAGCGTCTCGAGAATGGCATTAAAAATTCACACTCCGGATGGACAATATCCAAAGTAGGAAGTAATTACATTTAGTTTCATAAAAATAAATTTTAAATGGCAAGAAAGAAATCCAAATAGTTATCCGATTTCCGATTACAAACATAACAAAAAAGTAAAGAAATGAGAGGTCAAATGTGGTGCTTCTCCCATTCATACAAATTTGTACAGGGGAAGCTGCCTCCCATGCTTCTGCGGTTTGGACGCCACCGAGAGTTTGCGTAGTTAGTAGTATCTAACCGACGAAGGAAGTTTTTTAATCGGGATTTTAGCCCCGCAGATATTGCAGTAAACGGAAACGTTAACTTACGCCCTCTGGTAGCAGACTTGAGCGTTAAGAAAAATTTGAAATTATATGAGAAAAATTTCGCAGCAGGAACGCTCTCCAACAAAGAAAGGTTTTTTCAAATCGGACTCTTAGAAGCACAGATTTTGACAAAAGTAACAAATACATCTACGCCCCTGGCGGAAAAACTGTGCGTTATTTTAAGAAGAAAGTATTCTCGAAAGGTTTTTCGAAGTGAGAGGTACCGGGTCACGAAATAATTTTTTTCATTTGATAACTTAGAAGCTCAGATTTTGCTGCAAATACATCAGAAGCAGAAATTACCAGTTACGCCCCCTGGTGGCTAAACGATTTTTTATATGCAAAAGATTTCCCATCAGGAGCTGTATCCGCAGCAAAAATAATTTTTCAAATCGGAATTTCAAAAGCAGAAACATCGGGTGAAACGCAGTTTACTTTTACGCACCCTGGTGGAAAATTTATGCGTAACTTGAAAAGCAGTTGTACCTAAAAATGCTCTTCAACATAAATGGAATCGAAAGGTGAAATAATTTTTTCAGTCGGATGCTTAGAAGCAAATATAAGGAATGAAATGTATTTTAAAGTCGATATCATGTACATTTACGCCCTCTAGCGGTAAAATTTTGCATCGTGAAAGAAAAAGAAATAAAGGATCGTCATTCGCACATTTCAAGCTTCCTAATGCAAAAAGAAGTTTTTGAAATCAGTCTATTAGTTGCAAAAATAGGTGTCCAGAGACGGACTGACAGACGGACGGCAAACCAATAACAAAAGCACGATCTTTTTTACAAAAGACGTGCTAAAAATTACGTGGTTATGTTGTCATGCCCTTCCGTTTCTCGAAACCATGTATCTGCACCTATTAAACTTCTTGCATTGGAAAGCATGAAATGTGTTAAAAATGAACCTTGCCATTGTTTTTTTTACGATGCAGAACTTTGCTGGGCGTAAATGCAGATGCTATCGAGTTGAAAAAATACCTTATTCCATATCAGTACTTGTAAAAATCCGATCGAAGTAATTCTTTCAACACCTTTTACAAGAAGACCATTCTGTGTACAGTTTCTTATTTTATAAAATGTAGATAATGTTTGTTAGAGATAGTTTCTTAGTACAAGTTTTCGTGTTTTTCCTAAAATCTCTAAATGTCCGCTTTCAAAAATTCTTGCGATTGATATCGTTCATGGTAGAGAATAATTTTCATAAAATATCTGGTTTTTCGTCACTCACAATTCTGCCATCTTTTGTGTGGAAGAACTGTCATGGAGCCACTAAGAATGGCATCAGGTGATCTTCAGTGACGAGTCCCGCTTTGGTCTTGAAGGAGACGATCAACGAATTCGTGTGTGGAGGCACCGTTGTCAGCGCCAAGATGAACAGTGTGTTGTCGAGCGTCACACGTCCAGAAGGCCTGGTGTCATGGTGTGGGGTGCAACGGCTTACGATGCCCGATGCCTTTGGTGTTCATTACAGGCAGTTTGACAGGCCAACGTTACATTAATCAGGGTCCTGCAACCTGTGGTCCTACCTTTTCTGAAAGCTCACTCCCGTGCGACTTTCCAGCAGGACAACGCTCGTCCGCATACGGCTACTGTCTCGAGAGCTTGCCTTCTAGGCACTGACACTCTGCCTTGACCAGCCGCATCGCCAGACTTATTGCCGATTGAAAATGTGTGGGATGCTATTTGACGCGCAATTCACACTCCACCCCCACCGCACAATCTGCAGTAACTGCGTGAGAATATTCAAGCTACATGGGATGACTTATCGCAGGACAGCATTAAAAACCTGTACAAATCCATGCCGAAATGTCTGGCATGTTGTGTGAGCAAACATGGGGACCAGAGACCATAATACTAAGAGACGCTACTTATAGGTGTGTAGCTCAATACATATTTCCCATATAAGTCTCAATTTTTAATCACTTATTGTTCTTGGTCACCTTCAGCTTTCTCCCGAATAGCATTGCAATCCGACACATCCTTCTGGGTGCAACTATTTTGTTGGCGATGAGTGTACGTAGAAAGTGTTTTTGTAAATCATTTCCAGGATATCGCGAAGTTCTAATTTATATATTTTTAAGTGAGGACTCAATAATAAGCACACTACTAGATGAAGTTTATAATTCCCCTCTGATTTTTATTCCAAGTGCGCCCGATATTCCGTTTTTCACTTCGTATTTTAAATTTGAGATCTTATAACTGATTTACAAAATATTTTGATAGAAGAAAAATGAAATGAAAAAGTAGACGAATACATCTATTTAGGTCAAGTAATCAGTTTTAAAGAAAGACAAGAAAGACATATCAATATAAACATTATTCAAGGTAGTAGAGCCGTTTGGATACTTAAAAGCCGGTGATCTTCTGTTGTGTTTAAAAAGAAAAATCTTCAATGCATGTATTATCCCGTGTTTACTTATGGAAGTGAAACGTGGAGTATCACAGAGCGACAATGTAAGAAAATAAGAGTACTAGTAGGAAAGTTTGAGAGAGGAATGTAAGGAACAACAAGAACAGACAGAGTTAGAAATGAACTTATAAGAGATAGAGCAATAATAATATAAGAGATAGAACAACAAAGATGAGATAGGCTGGACATATTGGAAAAGTGAAGGATGGACACGATCAATTACAGAATGGCAACCAAGAAATGGAAAAAGACGAAGAGAGCCCAGAGAACAAGATGCAGAGATGACCTTCAAAAACATAGAGGTGCTAAATGGTGGACTGAAGATAAGGATCGAGGAAGTTGGGAAAAACTGGGGGATGCCTATACCCTGCAGTTGGTGTAACTGGGGAGCCCTATACCCTGCAGTTGGTGTAAACAGGCTAAGAAGAAGAAGACTGGGCGAGGCCAATACCCTGAAGTTGGTGTAAACAGGCTAAGAAGAAGAAGACTAGGGGAGGCCTATACCCTGCAGTTGGTTTAAACAGGCTAAGAAGAAGAAGACTGGGGAGGCCTATAGCCTGCAGTGGGTGTCCGCAGGCTAAGAAGAAGAAGAACTGATTTACTATTAGTTTTGAAGGAGGTGCCCTAAAAGCCTTTGAAAAAAAATCTGATGCATTGCAAGTTCTTGTTTGTTGAATTGCATATACGTAAAAAGTGTTTGTTTTTTCATTTCCAGAAGTATCTCGACGTTTTAAATTATACATCTGTAAATGTGATTTCAATAATAACCTCACTACTTTAAGAAGTTTAATATATTCCACTCTGATTTCTGTTGCTGTGGGTCCGATATCCGTTTTTAATTCTCGAAAAACATGGAGGCACTTTTACAAGTCCTTCCAACAGCAATCTTTTACGGGTCTTTCTTTATGATATCCACTATGTTCTTCGTTTTGCTCAAATAGTGCATTTTTTTTACAATCCGTTTTGCTCACTCTCATGTAATTTCTTTGATTCGTATAATTACATCTGCTTTCCGAGTAAGTTCTCGAAAGCTTTTCATCTTTTTCTTTTTCCTATCCGTGCATTTCCCTAGCCTCATCTTTGTCACACGCAATTTCTGTTCGCCTTTGGTTAATGTTCATGTTTTACGTCCGTACATCATCTTATGTTGTACACGTGGATTGAACATCTCGACGTTTTAGCACAGTGACGGTTTTCATTCGATATTTCACTTAGTTCCCCTAAATGGTACACACCTTTTCTCTGTTTTTTATTTCATTTAATTATCTTGGTTCCGTTAAACATTAAACGTTTCTTCTAGACACGAGTGATATTTTAACACGTTCGGCTTTCATTTTTCACTTGGTATTAGACAATTTTTTTATTTCAATGGAATTTGATATATACCTATTCATTTTGAACTTCAAATTTGCATTTGCGTTCTTCTTCCAGTTCTTTTCGCTAATGATTTGTGAAGGACTTCCGAAGTCATCTGCATGTTATAAGATATTCATTTAAACTTTCTTTAATCCCTTGGTAGTATCTTTTATGCATCTGCTTTTAATTATATACTCAGCAAACCTGTTGCTTTTCACTAATTATTTGCGGTATGTACGTAAATAATTAGTTAAAGATATTCTTCGCCGTTTCTGAAAACTGCAGAGAAAATCATCTGTGCGTAATCCCGTTTTCGCCTATGTAGCTGATAAACGACCGAAAATGTATTTTGTTGCTTTTCAACGACTTTTGAAACAGAAAAATTTGGGATGAAATTACAGTTCTCAGCCGTTCTGCTTGATGATGATATACGCTGCATGCAAAATGGATAATGATGTTGACTCTGCTGGATTTTTCCTCAATTATTTCAATTATATCTCTCTTGAAAAACGTTGTTTCTGTAAGCATTTCATTACATAGTAATGTTTAGTAATGCACTCGTTCTGAATCATTTTCCTGTGCTTTTCACGTAACCCGTGAATAATTTGGGAAAATGATAACATAGGACCAATTTCATTGAATTTCTGAAACCACTCATTTTCATCTGAGCGTAGGATATGATCACTTATGCCTTTGGGTTTTTGCATAGGGAACTCTCGTTCGTCATTCAGGTGCTTCTGAATTTCTCATTTTTTAACATTTCCTACCAAACGCTTCAGTTTAATTGACACAGATCAGGCCATAGTATGTTTCATGAAAGAGGTGTTATATGTTTTCTTTCTGAAACTTACTTTTATGATATTTTTAGAGACTGTGGGTATTCACTTACGACAGAAAACGTTTATATGCCTTTTGCTCCTACCTAAAATAATGTATATTTTTCGTAAATTATGCTACACACTGTTTAAGGATCACGTTATACTCCGGTTGGAGACCATTTATTGGAATTTGTATTTCTTAAACAAACACTGTGTACCAAATAAAGCTGTGATTAAATAATTAAGCTTTTTTAGGATTGAAAAACTTAATTGATTTTTTTAGATTGCTCCGAACTATTTCATTAAAATATTTCTAGTGCCAAAACTTAAACGGTTTTATGTTGAATTTTTTACCATGACTTTTACCAAGCATTTTTTTGGTGCTAACGCTTTTCATCAAAAACCAGCATAAGGCGTCATGTGTGCCTTACGCTGGTTATTTAAATAACGTTTACTTCCGGAAGGATATGTATGTCTGAATTTCACTGAGAAAAAAGTGTGAGTCATTTGGTGAGGTTTGAAAAGGTACAGAGTGAACAGGGTAAGATATTCAAATGTTGAGGAAGTACATTAGTTTTGGTGTGAATTTAGAAATCAAAATTCATAAATTCGTAACACACACACACACACACACTCGGCCGAGATGTGCCCGGGTTCAAATACCAGGCAGGCATGGATGTTGTGTTTGTCTTACTGCGCAGGCTCTCTCCGTTCGCTGGAATCCGTGGCCCTAAATTAGGGACGGGAGACTGCTTATAGCTTACTGAATTGTTCAACGTAGTCGTTAAAACTCCAATCAAAACACACACGCACATACACAACAACAACTGCAACTGCCGAAAGACGTTTTTATGCATTAAAAAGAATCAAAACCTATCTTAGAGCCACACAAGGACATGTACACTTGAGAAACTTGCCTGTTTTGTCAATACAGAAAAGCATTTTTTTTAAATATGAAAAAATACTCGGAAGAAACTTTTATAAAAATGTAACACTCAAGTTCATACAAAAGGAAAGAAGAATGGAATTCATATACAAATAATGTATTCAAATGGTAAAGTGTTTGAAATCCTGATACTCATAATTATTTGATGTTATGCCAGCAATTCTTCTCTAATCGCAATCCGGAAAGAAACATATTCAAGCAGGGTTAATGTCAGTCTCATGGCAATTTTAATAGCATGTACCTAAAATATAGAAAAAATACTTCTATTACTTAATAACTGAAAAAAAACAACTTCGCAGTAAAAAATACTGTACTGGACGACGGTGGAGGGTACTGGTGAGATAACCCAGGTCCCGGACACAAGATACGCCTCTGTTAGGTGCCCGAACGTACAGTGAATCTCCTGGATGTTGGGTTCTTCGAAAAATGTGTAATGTTCGTTCCGAACATCGCGTGGAGTTAGACAGAATTTCTACTTCTGCAGTGAGCTCTCCTTCAACCGTGATTTGCCGGCCGAGCCCAGTGGCATAACCATGTTTCAGACTCTGGGCGGGTCCGATCACACATACATACATACATACATACATTACATATATACATACACTGCTGGCCACCCAAAAGGCAACACCAAGAAGGATACAAGATAGCAAAGCCAGATTTACTGGACACATAACAACAGATACAACGATGAAACTATTGAGCTTACAGGCCCGTGCGACTTGCGGAACACGCAGACATCAATAGTTCGTGTGGCCCCTATGGCTGGCAATAACGGCCGCTAAACGCCGTGGCTTCGAACGAAAGAGGCTTTGGATGTGGGCTTGGGGTATGTCGGAACAGGCTGCTTCCACACGTTGCCACAATTCATCAGGCGTAGCCGCGGGTGGTGCTTGCCGAGCCACTCGGCTGCCGATCGGCGACCAGACGTGTTCGATGGGCGACATGTCGGGAGAACAAGCGGGCCACGGTAGCACGGACACCTGGTGGGCCGTGAAGAATTATTGCACGATGCGTGCCACGTGCATGCTCGCATTGTCCTGTTCAAACGTAGCCGCTGGAATGTCCTGCAGGTAAAGGAGGACTACAGGCTCCAAATCGTCAGAGATGTAGCAGCGGCTGTTGAGTGTACTGGCGATGCGTACCAGAGGGGTGCGGGTGTCATATCCAATTGCGCCCCAAAACATAACGCCAGGCGACGGACCGGTATGGCGCTCCATTATGCAGGCGTCATACAGTCTCTCGCCGCGGTGCCGTCACACGCGGATCCGACCATTGTGGTGTTGCAGGCAGAAGCGGGATTCGTCGGAAAAGACAATGTCGTGCCATTCCGTAGTCCAGGTGCGGCCTTCAACGGCCCATTGCCGCCGCACTCGCCGGTGGTGTAACGTCAATGGTAATTGGAGCAATGGGCGCCGTGCGACAAGTCCCCGCTCCTGCAGACGACGTCGAACGGTACGTGCTGACACAGGTTGTTGCGCAACACCCCCTAATTCCTGCGCTAACGTTCGTGATGTGGCGGTGCGACCCGTCAATACCCGCCGCATAACATGCCGGTCCTCTCGTTCGGTGGTGTGCCGTGGCTGCGGCAATCGCTGACGTTGGTGAGGCCGTCCTTCCTGCACCCACCGAATCCATACTCGCCTCACTGTGGCTGGATGTCGTCTCACACGGGTGCCGATGTCTCGGTACAATAAACCGCTGTCGCGATAAGCCACTATTCGTCCTCTGTCGAACTCACAAACGTGCTGGAATGACTGCCGTATTCCGCGACGAGTCATCAGGAAGCTTCCCACGCACAGGTTCGGCAGCACAACACACTTCCACTACTTACACCCCGCCTTCTGTGCACCCTTCTCATAATGCTTCTCAGTGGCGTGCCGGGCGTACATGATTTGCATATGCGCTGCAATGCTAATCGTTTGAATGTCCTCTCGCGGGCGACGCTTGCTGCGAATTTCAGGCCAGTCGGATGCTTCCTTCTCGGTGTTGCATTTTGGGTGGCCAGCAGTGTATATATATATATATATGAGGATTCCCGACTCTGAAAATCTTGGGTGTCCTGACTCCCCCCCAGGAGTTACGCCTATGGCTTAGCCCGATGCATACTGTTCGATATGTGACCTACCTCAGCACATGTGAAAATGGCAAAGCTTAAGACACAAACTTCGTCGATGTAGCTTAATTGGGGAACGCATTCCGCTCCGGCACAGAGGGATTCGATTTCCACAAATGGTTTTTACTCTTCATGGTGCAAAATGTTTCAGCTAGATTATGACTTTCTTTAGTTTTGTGGGAAAACTTACATTGAAAACGCGTATGAGTATTGAAACTTTTGGTAGTCATTTTAAACCCGAAAATTAGATGTCATTTTTCCTTTTATATACACGTTTCATTTCTAAACAGTCTTGTCTTCTAAATAGAACTACCTTTCCTGTTCCGAAATCGGTGAACGTTCGAAATGCCCAGCTCATAAGACAGAGTGATCGTAAAGTTCCGAACTCTGAATTAAAAATATTGTGTATGCTGTAGGTATAAGTTTAACCAATTGATATGGCCACAGGAGTCAGCAGTTCGTCGAGGTAAAAAATGTCGCGTATCGAATGCCTGAAGGAAATTAGCAGAGCTCCAGAAATGAATAACTGGTTCCCCGCGTGCTACGAAATTTAATCACTTCATTGTTGCCCTTTTCACAGAAGCATAGGTTTCCCGAGGGTATAGAGAATTTGTTTACTTAAAGCTTATTTGCAAACGCAGTCTTATAAACAGCGTATGGAAGAGTTTAGGAAACATTTCCGCAGCTTACTGTGGTATGTAAATCAACAATGTACAGTTTACTTCTACGATTTCGGAAACCTGGAAGTGTTGAGTATATGCCTAGAAGTGGCAGGCCAAGTGTGTTAACGTCGGAAGTGATGAATGATGTTAGAAAACCTATGCAACAGTCATTTACAGAATCGCTTCGTCGCTTATCTCGGCAAGTGAAACTTTCTTACGGCTCAGTACAGAAACCGACTAAACGTTTGCAGCTTCATGCATACTAAGTGAACGTTTCTCAAGAGCTGAAGGCACCTGATACGCATAAGCTTCTGCTGTATTACCGTTGGTTAGATAAATTTACTCGACACCACAAGGGTTTCTTAAACAATGTTTTCTTTTCGGATGAAGCCTGGTTTAATTTGAACGAATATGTTATTTCGCAGAATACGCGATATTGGTCGACTGAGAATAATCATATCCTTCATCCAGTGGTTTTGCATTCCGAAAAAATCGTTGCATGGCGTGCGATATCTCGACGCAGAATAGTGGGACCACTGTTTGTTTTACAGTACTGTAAATGCGGATATATATCAAGATTTTAATTTTCAGTTTGATTCCCTGTTGCAAGAAAACGAACGTTTCACATGGATTCAAGAGGGTGGAGCAGCATGTCATACAACTACTGTGACAACGGAATTTTTGCGAAATTTCTTTGGTGACAGCGTTGTTTCTACATGACTTGACCTCCACGCTTACCGTACCTCTCACCTCCTGATTTTTCCTGTGGAGATATTTAAAGGACCATGTTTATGCAAACCACCCGCATAACCTGCAGTCCTTGAAAACACACATTGTTTGGACTATAGCTGAAATCACGCCATCGGTGCTAAAACACGTTACAAAAAACGTGCTGTCGCTTGGATATTTGCTCCCAGCAACACAAATGTCATTTCCAGAACATTCTTTAGGTCACCATCAGTTGCTCAAATGTCGATCGAAGGTATGTCACAGTTGTGAGTAAATTTTATGTTTCTGTGCAACGCGGATAAAAATTATTCCTCTCGATCACCCTGTACTTCCTTTACAAGAAATGAACGAGTGTTGTCAAAATAGAAAGATAGTATTACTGTTAAAGTAACAATGCATACTAAGCCCAGTATTTCAATAAATGATACGAAATTTCTTGATGTTTGAAAAGTTACTTCAGTGCGCGTTGAAACTGGATTTCAAACTCAGGGAGAATGGAGTGCCAGCAGACCAAAAGCTTCTTCCTCTTATTATCATGAGCACATTCTTCCAGTTCAAAGGCGAACTTCGTCATTGTGACAACTTCCTTAATTGCTCGTGTTATGCGTTTCGGAACTGCATTTAGTAAGATTCTGTCCCGCTGCGCATAATTTCATCTGAGGAAAGCATTCGGAACGGGAGCAACACATATTCACATCTCGCAAATGTGATGGAAAACGCTAAGCGGATTCTTAGAAGTCGGTTTTAACACAGAAGCTTCTCATTCATCTCTCGTAAAGCACTAAGTGCTGCATGCGTTTGTTCAGATATGTCTTGAGTAAATCCTACGTGATTCAGCAACCTTTGTATGACTACACCACAATGCGAGCTGGACGGGGCAATTCGGCAAGAGCGCCACTTCTGCATGTTTGTTGTTTGGTATGTTCTCACATAACCTGTGTTAATACCATGTGTTTTTGTAATTGCATTACTCAAATTTGTGCTGAGACCACAATCTCAATTCGTTGAGATTTTTTTACTTTGCATTTACATTGCATAGAAGTGAGAGAGTCTTAATTTTTTGCCTATCAGAAGGGATCAGAATTGTATAAAGCGTGTTCTCATTGTTTTATCGGGCAAATGATTTATTAGAATAACCAATTAGTTTTCCGTTTTTCGCTCATGGAAACGAGAACGCACGCAAATACCACCATCATTAACCATATTTGGATCACCATATTATTTCCACAATTCTCTGTTTTAAGGTGGACGTCAAGTAATTTTGCTTCCTATACTTTCAATGGAAAAACTTCTGTACACATTTTGTTCGCAATTAATGCGTTCCCAAGGATGTAAATTTGAACATTGATTAAAGTAGCTTCAATTTGTAACTTGGAATATTTAATATTTTGTAAACCATAACCATAACTATGCGATCCAACATTTGTTTGTCTACTGACATCATCAAAGTTCAGGTCGCGCCATTTTTTTTTCTGATTTCAACACCACCAAAGAAAAAGTTATTGATTTTTATTATAATTATGGTTATGTTTTAGAAAATATTAAGTATTCCAAGTTATAATATGAAGTTATTTTAATCGATGTTCAAAGTTTCATCCTTGGGAACACACTAATCGTGAAGGAAATGTGTACAAAAGTTTTTCCATTTTAAGTATAGGAAGCAAAACTACTTGACGTCCACCTTAAATAGCTATATTGATCGAAGTTTCATCAAATTTCCCAATCGATTTATCCGTCTCCAATGTATATTAATATCTTATAGTCTCTTAGAGTGATTTAGAAAATATCTCCTAGATATATTTATGTTTTCTAGCTTTGGTCGCTTCGTATTGGATCATGTTCAGTCCATTGCGATTTGAATGTTTTTCCACTGCACTGGTATCGGTGGCCTTTGTATTTTCCCAGATCCTCTTGTTCCCCCTTTTTTTACACCACCAACATAGCCACCACCACTTTCAACTGAGCCGGTCTGGCCCGACAGGGCCATGGCCTCATGATGTCGACGCCACACCCGCACCTTCCCGTCAGCTCGGTACAGCTGAAAACTGGATTCATCTGACGCCACGACGTGGTGCCACTCAGCAGTGATCCAGTTTTGATGTTCCTGGCACCAGGCGATGCGTAATATCCGATGATAAGCAGTGAACAGTGTCAGACCAGTAGGGCGTCGGCTCCAGCAGTCCAGGGTATACTGCGTCGGCCGTACCGTTCACTCGTTGACGCCACTTGGTCTTCCGGCATTTAACCTGGATGTGATTTGCGCCTGCGTTGCCAAGTGTTCGTTCGGTCTGTACGAGCCTGGATAATCTACGTCGACCGCGGTCATCTGTGGCATGTTGTCGGCCACTTCTCTGGGAGCTTGTATAACTATTGATGGTATACTCGCGGTACACCCTTGACACTGCTGCGTTTGGAAACTTTAGTGTTCTTACCACTTGGGTGATATAATGACCCATCCGTCTTGCGCCGACAATGCGTCCACGATCAAATTTGCTCATATCACCACATTTACCCAGGATCGTTGATTGCGATACACTTTTGGGAAGCTGTGCCGTCCGCCTATTTACCGCCTCCTTCCACTCTGCTGCAGGGGATGTCCATGTCAACTGCCCATCACCCCTACCTCTAACTTTTTGTCGACTGAGTGTATTTCGTTTTTAGACACAACGGTAATTTGCAACTGAACGTTACGGTATTTCCTTTAAAGGCACTTTCACTAATTATAGATATGTATTGATAACCACATCGCCATCTTCAAGACACATGCGTACTTTCGAAATAGGTAGATACAGGTATACAACTCTTTAATTTTCGTATCATTCACCAGCAATTCTTTCCTAGTTCATTGCAAAATATTTGTTCTGTCTTTTGGTAGATCAACTCTGAAATAACTTCTTTTCTTCTTTTTGAAAATTCTCAGATTTTCAGTTATGCAGATTTTTGCATAAAAATGTCGTCACTCAAATGAATTTGGAAAAAATCCCCATCACTGCTCCTTATTTTATGCTCTTTCATATCAGCTCCTAGGTAACTAATCAAGTCGAGTGTTACAAGAAGGTTGGAGGATATGATATATCTCAGCCAGAGCCATCTTTCAATTTCTATGTATTTAACGTTCTGCAAGTGTCCAGGTTTAGCACATACTACTTATTTGTCGATCGTTTCGATTATGGTAATGACAGAATCCGCTATGCCACAGCATTTAAAATAATTATTGATTGCAAATGTATTGACAGGATTACAGAACTTTTTTAAATAAATAAATCCTATTCCTTACGGGAGTCATCCCACTTATTTTTTCAGGAAATCCTTTAAATATACATGCATGTGATCTATTGTGTTATATCTGCTTTTAAACCCAGGACGTTTCTTAAGCTTTGAGCCTTCTTCACAGGTGATGTAATGATTTTATAAAGGTAAAAGAGGTGGACTGATAGGTCTGCAGACCTTGTGATCCACTTTATCTTCCATTTTTTATGTAGCAAAATGACAATGGCCCTGATCTTGTAGTGACACTTTCTACTTTTATGGACGCATCTAGAAAAATACTTTGAGAGATCAATTTCTATTTCTTCTCGGGCATTTTTTATGACATTGCTGCAAATTCCCTGATGCCCTTTTTCCTTTCTCGTTCTCAATTGCATGGAAAATTTCACCTGGAAAGACTGGAGCAATTTCAGCTCTCTCGGTTTCTTTTTTATATATGCATTTGAAACAAATGTATCTTTTCTTTTACATAGGTTAGAAACGAATACTTCAAAATATTCAGCGATTTCTCGTTACTGCGCAATCTCTTTTTTGTGTGCAATAATTTGTTTTCTTCCGCTACTTAAAAAGTACGAAGAGTTCTTGAGCCTCTGATCGGATTGTTTCAATACATATTTATTGATTTCATTCATTTTTTGTGTCTTTTTAGAAAAACAAAATAGATGAAATTAATGAATATGTATTGAAACAATCAGATCAGCTGGCAGTAGAGATTCTGTTTGAGTGAATAGTGTTTTATCAAAATGGTTTTCTATTGGTGTAGGGGTCAGACAAAATTGTGTAATGTCACGATGGATGTTTAATATATTTATGGATGCGTGCGTGCGTAATGCCAAGATGGACAACACTGCTTCATGTCTTGCTAATATCCGTGTGTGCAAATTGCTGTATGCTGATGACACAGTCCTTTTGGCAGAGAGCAAAAGTGAGTTGCAGAGTATGTCGCCCGGATGCGTCATCTTACCCCGGGAAACCGGGGTAAGATGACGCGTTTTAACTGTTTATAAGTGCAATTTTCTAATAGAAATAATTGTTTGCGTATGAATGAAAAGTATGACTTTTGTTTTATCAAATGAATAATGAGCAAGGCAAAAAATGTTTTTTTGTTAATGTTGTATTTAACGTTTTTAAAAAGTTTACAAAAAATGTCATCTCGCCCCATGGCCGGGGCAAGATGACATTTTCATCACATAGCCTAAAACAAGGTTGAAAGTGTCAAACAAACTATTAGAAAAGATACATACCTGTATGGAACACGTAAAAAATAATATAACACTATATCACACTAAGAAAATCTAGTTTTTAGTGACATTTAATTCTTAACGTCGTAATTATCTTATTTTAGTGTTAGAAAATCATATTTTTAACAATAATCGCAAATAAATCGTCCTCTTTCATAATTTGAACAACTTTCATGCCACCAATCTAAACAAAAGAAACACTGAAGCCAATCTTCTTCGGGTGGGTCAATATAAGGTTCATCACAAGCTGGGCATTTTATATCACTGTCCTTTGACGTAGAAATCAAGCACATTTTTTCTTGCCTTTTGTTGTCTGTGGTTTGTTTCTTGCCAAACTTCAACATTTTCACAGTTTTTATCGATGTTCGTTTGTCTTGTCTAACTTTTTTCAGTCTTTTTTATTCTTTTTTTCCTTCTTCCTTCTCGTAAGCATTCTTTTTACGGGCGAGCTAGTAATGACACTAGCAGACACCTTCTGCCGGGTGGGTTTCTTCTTGTTGGATGTTCCCTCTGGCAATATGACTGCATATCGAATATGCTAGGATTAGTAACTGTTACAGTCTCAGGATTATCAAGAATGCTGGATGTTCCGTCTTCATCATTTAGGCTCAGTGGCGCTCTTGATGGAGGGAGTACAGAGGCATTTGATGTTCCAGACTTTGAATGACCAACAGTCTTTTCGCCAGCAGATTGGGCAATTTCTAGACTTCTTTCAGTTATGTTTTAGGGAGAATAGTCGTGTTCATCAAATACAAGGGGATTGTGAGGTTCAATCCCGCAGTTCTTTAACCCATTCACAGCATTTCCTACAGTAGCTGCCCTTAGATATGCTGTGTTCAGCAGTTCTCTAATTTGATAGTCAGTAATAACCTATCCTGGACGTGAAAAAAGGTAGTTGTCGCAAGCTTGGCTGTAAAAAGGTCTTTAATGGGCCAAAAAACGACACGTCAAGTGGTTGCAAACGGTGTGTGGTGTGAAGCGGTAATCCTACCATTACAAAATGGTGCTCCCTACAAAAGTTGATCGCATCCAAGGTTATGTGGGTTTTGTGATTTTCAACCAATAACAATACTGGAGAGTTAGCAGAGGGTTTCACATGAAGATCAAAATGTTGTAAAAATGTCAAAAATAGTTCAACGTTACTCCCCTCGGTGTTGCTGCAATGTCCAACTGTGCCAGGTGGTGTTTTGTCTACCAGTTAAGGATGCACTCTTTTTCTTTGGAAAATCATGAAAGGAGTAAGATAGGTTTCCGTTGCGCTATTGCAACGTATGATGGTTATATTTCTCCCTCGTTCTACAGAAACTATCTAGGAAACACGTCTTGCTCCTTTGGGTGCAATAACTTTAGTCAGTTTAGAGGGAACAGTTGACAGGCCTGATTCGCCTGCATTGAAATCTGATTAGCAGAGAACTTGTACTTTTCACGAACCTCTTTTAAAATCGAAAAGAAATTTTCTACGCTGGCCTTGTTGAATCCCATAGCCCTGGCAATTGATGTAGCTTCAGGTTTTCGCAAAGAGAACTTATGTTTCTTCATAAAAGTAGCAAGCCAGTCTTCACCTGCCATTTTAGTCGCTCTGTTAAAAGGATGTGGAACTTTACAGTGCTCTGCGAAGTCGAAGACAAGTCTTCTGCATTGTAGCTTTGTCATTCCAAAAGATCTGCGATTCATCTCAGTCAGATATTTTTCCAAATCTTCTAGCTGCTCTTCGCTGAATGTCTCTCTGAATCGCCCCCCGTACACAGGCATCTCCTGAAACAGAGGCATTACATTTATTAATTTAATGCATTTATTTTACCCCCATTGAAAATATTTTACTTCTAATATTTAGCACGATTTTATGTTTATATATGGATAGATTTAGCGCTTACATAATAGAAGAGCATACACGTGTGCACACACAAACACAAAACACCTCGCACTGACTCAATACATCCCCAGTACCAGCATAAAACACCTCTCCTACATATTACACAGACACATAGCCTACTCACACACTTAAACGAAGTTTTCTCTTACCTCATCGTTTGTCTTTAGTCGCCAACGGAGTGTTGCTTCAGGAATATTATAAGTAGATGCTGCAGCCAAGCAAGACAGTTTCCCCTGCTTAACCTCTGTCATTGCCGCCTGCATATGATCATTGTTCCATTAACCCTGGTATACCTTTCGATACAGTTTCTCAACATACCTGTAAAAAAATAAATTTTAAATTGTGTTCTGCAACAGAAAAACAATAAGTTAAAAATTAGTAAAAATCATGAATTAATTTCCTTCGTTTCCAATTACAGTTAGGGTATGGAACGTTTAGGACGGTTATGTCCTATATCTTTAGGCTACCTAAATTATATGTAATCATTTATGTTTTCAATGTAGCGCCTAATGTATAAAAAAGTAGAGGACAAGGGGAGATTTAAGAGTGCGGGGCAAGATGGCGTTATCGTCATCTTGCCCCCGTCAACTTGCCCCGAGTAGAAGGTTGAAACAATATTGCTTACGGTTTATAAGTTATGTTAGTAGAACACATATAACCACTGGATATGAATAACCCATCACTGACAGCAAATAAGTAAAATAATATATAATTTTGAAACTTACCTGAATTCTCTTCAAAGCTTATTCACTGAACGTCTAAAATAACATCAGACTGAAGAACAAACAGCAATCGTCTGAATACAAAGCACGCAATGGCGCCTACGACTCAACACAGTTATAGTTTGTGTAGCCGTATGAGAGATACCAGTAGTTGATTGATGCTGACACCTAGTGGCAAAAACGTAAAATAACTTCATTAGTCATCTTGCCCCGCTCGTCATCTTACCCCGGTTTCCCCTACGAAGTTTGCATGAAATTCAAACTGGGTATAAATAAGGGAGAAACCAAAGTTATTGTTTTTGAGCAAGGAACTGTTAATACTGAATGCAAAACTGGTATAAATGGCACAGTGATTGAATGAGTTTGTGCATTTAGAAAGCATGTTTGACAGAGAGAACAAATCGGATGGTGAAATTAGTAAGCGAGTGAAATCTTCATTGGAAGTCACAGCTGTTTGGGGAGGTTTTCACAGGAATGATGGGTTTTCAAGAGAGTCCTGCATGGCTGTGTATGAAAGTGTAATGGTTCTTACTCTGGTGTTTGGCAGTGAAACCTGAGTACCACAGAAGAAAAATAGTGTGCTGGAGAAATGCGTTGTTTACGAGGGGTTTGTGGCAAGACACGTTCTGATCGCGTGAGGAATAAAGATGTGTTGCAGTTGTGCAATGTGAAGCAAAATGTTGTTAGCAAGGTGCAGACTAATATGCTTCGGTGGTTTGGCCATGTTAAAACAATGAGTGATGAGATGCTTACTAAGACATTTTTTTCAGCCCAAGTGGCAGGAAGGAGAGGCAGGGGAACACCAAGGAAGTCATGGGAGGATCCTATTCAGGAGTGTCAGCATGAGAAAAAGATTATGAGTAAGAAGAATAGTAGGTCTTGAGTACGTCGTGTGATGGATGTCAGTGAAGCCCGAGTTGTGTGTCAAGATCGCTGTAAATGGAAAAGTTTGATACGGCAACAGTAAATAAATAATCAGTTAAAACTTTATCAGGTAGTTTGTCTTTCTTTTGGGGATAACCTCTGGATCTCAGAGAACAACTTCGTGATATGTATGTATGTATATATTTTTCTGATGTCTTCAATAATAACTGCTCGCAGTGCCTTACATAATTCCACAATTTCAACTTTGGAAATGGGATTTCTTCACTAACCATTCATTTTTTTCTATTGTGCTTCTACAGCTTTGTCTTTCCTAAATTTTTTTTTTGCCTTGCATTTTAATTTTTGAGTCAGAAATTTGTGTCGCCTTTTTCCATGAGGGCAAGGGTCTTAGTACTCCTTTTGTTAACCACATTTAGATTTGCTTCTGTTGCTGTCAACCGAAAATCGATTTAGTAGCTCTAAGTAAAGGATATCATGACATCCTCCGAGGCTTGTAATATTTATTCTTCAGCTACAGTTTGCAGTGAGGTTCTACGTACACTTTACCATGGGGTGGTCAGTGCCTGGCTAGAGCCTAATAAATTCTTAATTTTATTCAATGAAAATTTCTTGGTAAAACATAACCTGTGTCACGTTTCCTCATTTGATCTAAATATTGTTGACGATGTTCTAGATAAAGAGATTTTTAGATTCTACAAATCCGAGGTCGATATTCCATCTATTGTTTGTGTCATGTTCTGTGACCAAGCGATATCCAATTTCTTCATCGCGATGAACTGTAGTGGAAGTACAAGTTTCAAAATTAGAAGCTGACATTTTTATACACTACTCTTTGTAAAAATTGCAACACCAAGAAATAATCGCGCTATTCAAATGAAATTTGTATCACAGATTCCTCATGTTACAGGAGATAACTGATAACAATTGTAGAGCTATATAGGAGTTTTCCGCTTCAAACCCCAGTCTCGTGTGAAGTCACCTCGAGCAACAACAACAGCCTCTACTCGGCGTGGCATTGAATGGAAGAGGTTTTTCATATCGTCCTGGGGAATAACCTGCCAGATTGGTTCTATGCGAGACCAGAATTAGTTTGTGGTGACTGGCGGAGGGGCATGACAGGCCAGTCGCTTAGCTAATATGTGACAGACATGTTCGATAGGGGACGTATCTGACAAACGTGCAGGCCAGGGAAGAAGTTGTATCTGCCGTGCATGGAAGTGGTCTTGGACATTTCGAGCCACATGTGGCCGAGCGCTGCCCATATGGAATATAGCGCCAAGACAACTCTGAAGGAAGTGTAACGCCTCTTCCTCTAAAATATCCCTGATGTATCGCTGGCTGTTGAGGGTTACTTCAATTCGTATCAGGCGAGATCGCGAATTGAACTCAGTGACGTTCCAAACCATGACGCTTGCCTTTGGGCTGGTACGACTCTGTAAAGTGCACGCTGCAAGGTCTCGTTCACCACGATATCTTCCATCACGTATGTGACCGTCATGGTGCATCAATCTGAATGGTGGCTCGACACAAAAACACGACCTATTTCCAAACACTACGCCAATGTCAGTGTTGAGGCCTCATTGCAGCATTAGGCATCTGTGGTTGATGGTCAAAGGAATGCGCAGCAATCGGTTGATAGCGACCAGGCCTCTTATAAGATGACCTCGAACTGTGGCCTGACCTGTGACAGTGCTTCGCTGTTGTGGTAACACCGGGAATATCGCCGTGCGATAGGTTGCTGCCATGCGGAAGAGGTGCATGTCGTCCGCGTAATCGCGCTATTTTGAGTTCCATTTCCCACATTTCGGCGAGTTTGAGCCTCATCTGTCCACTGACGCCACGTTCCCATCACTGTCCTGGCGTTTTGTCCTGTTCGAGTGGCAATTTTGCGGTACGAAAAAATCCAGCTTCTCTCATCCCAACAATCCTTCCTCACTCAAAGTCGGTTAGGTGTTCATATTGCGAACTTCTTCGGCGATGGAGCTTAGTGAGACAAAAGAAACACCCTATTGACTCAATGTCGACTCTTCACTTATTGCATTATGTCGTTGAGATAGCTCTTTATACCCAAGACTAGACAGCTGAGAGAGGACTGCTCCGAAACAGCTCCCGTTCTTTCGACATCAAACCTAGCAGTGGACTGGAGCCAGTTGACCCACAGACAGTATATGATGTAGCTGCAGAGTTAGAGGAAAACAGGGTGCTTAATGTCGTAGGAAGCAACAGCGCACGGCGTAATGTTTTAAATGCTAAGAGGAATACCAGACTGTTATCCCTACAAGGTTTCCCATGTTCAACACTTGCTTACCCCTGTCTGAAGTGTACGAGAATAATTGGCATCGCCGTTTCGCGCTTGTTTTGAACCGCACAAGGAATGGCCATGGAGCATTTCCATTTGTATGGTATACTATGCGCATAACTGCAGAATTTGAGCAACAGAAAATCCACGCCACCTGTGCGAGATTCTATCCTACTCTCAAAATTTTGTTTGATGTCGTGTCACAGAGGAATTCGTAATTGGGCCCTTCTGATTGGAGGAACTCGGTCGTGAAAGTCACGTTACATGATGGGTCAATGTCCAGCGATATGCATCTGTTTTGGCGAACCAGGGGGTCATTGGCTCGATTTAACACTTATTATGTACAACGGCCGTTCCATAAAAACTGAGAGTAAAATCACACAAAATGAGGAAATATAGGTACAGCAAAATATATGTTATTCATTCTCAAAATATCTTCCCTGGGATGATTTGCAACGTGTCTATCGTTCAATCCACTTTTCAAACCATCTGGCGAAGGCATTTTGTGGAATCTGCTTTAGCGACCCGTACAGCTTGAATAACGTCAGCATCTATGTTGCATTTGGGCCACGAAACTTCTCCTTTATTGTTGGAAACAGCCTGAAATCGCATGGGGCGAGATCAGGACTGTAGGCAGGTTGTAGCATGATATCAACACTGCATTTCGTAAGAAACTGTTGAACACAAGCAGCCACATGTGAGCTGGCGTTATCATGGTTCAGGGTCCACTTGCCCACCAGATCCGGTCGCTTAATCGATATGTGTCATCGCAGACGCTTCAAGACTGAAATGTAATAGCCAGTATTGACCGTACTTTGTGGAGAAACGGCATGCTGGTAGAAAACATCTTTATGATCAAAGCAAATTATCATCATCACCTTACCAGCTGATTTTGTTTGGTGGACATTTTTCGGAGGAGGCAAGCCTGTGTTTTTCCAGACACTCTTTGTGCGCTTCGTAAGGGGGTCGAAATAGTGTACTCATGTTTCGCCGGCTGTTATTACTGTGTTTAGAAAGTTTGGATCCTTTGCAAACATTTGTTTCCACTCATGACCCATCAGAACATAGGCTAACAGTTGTTCTCTCGTCAGATGATGTGGTATCCATCTAGAACACACACGATGCAGCAGTAATTTGTCGCGTAGAATGCGGGATGCCACCGTTTTTGAAATAGTAGTTGACGCCGCTATGTCTTCACACGTCATTCGTCGATCTTCTTGCAGGATTTCCCAAACAGTGTTAACAATACGCTCCGTAACAACACTATCAGGTCGACCAAGCCTAGGAACGAGTTCTGCCGACAAACGACCTTTTTTGAAATCATGGTGCCACCTAAAAATCGTTGACTCACCCAAATATTTATATTTGTAAGCTTTTTTCAATAAATAATTTTTTTCTGGAGCCATTTTACCCAAACGATTGCAAAATTTTATCGCACACGCGTTTTTCTTCTTAACTCTGGATCACTCACGTCCATAGCTGTATGGCGAAATGCAAACGTACCTTAAACAACTGGGCACTAACAACGCCAGAATCGTCTGCCCCGGCTAATAACTGTTGCCAGAGATACTTCCTTAATTCAGTTAGTCGTCTGTGTGGTTATTTTCCCCCTTCGCGCTGTTGCCAACTCAAAAAATTACTCTCAGTTTTTATGAAACTGCCTTTGTAGAATGGGATTAGTAACGGCTGTCAAGCAGTTGCTTTAGGCATATTTTACCAACGAAAGAATAATCAGTGGGTAGCGCGCTCACGGGATCTGAACCGGTGTGAGCTTTTACTTTTGAGGACACCTGTAGAATGTGATCTGTGGTGGTCAAAAGAAAATTCTCGGTGGACCTCGAAGCAATGATAACGCGCCATGTGCACAACATTTCGAGTGAAAAATTTCAATCTGTGGCTGAGCATACAATTTTTCGGTCTTAGCAGGTTGTAGAAAGCCGAGGACATCATATCGTACATGCTGTGTAAGTGGAAAATGTGCCTCCTGTACTGTGAGCTTTTTGCATTTTTGTATTTTTCTGTAATGTAATAAAGGGCCAATATCCACCTAGAGGCGAATTTTCAAACTAAATCTTGTTTTTCCGTCAAACAAAATTCCATTAGTTTAGGAGTACACATTTGAAATTTGAAGTAAATCAGAGCAATAGTTTCACCTACAGTGGCCTTGGAAATGTGAACTTTAATTATTGGGTTGTCGGAAAAGTCATGACGTATTTTAGCCATGTTTTGCAAAGGTCATTTATTAATAGAAATAACAAAGATCAATCAATGATATAATACCCGTTTTGTTCGATAACCTTTTGCCATCTGCCAGTGAGCTTCAGAATGCTTCGTTCATAGAAAGACCTGTCTTTTCTGCCGAAAAACTGTACAAGGTGCTGATTTACAACCTCATCTGAATTGAACGTTATTCCACGCAAGGACTGTTGAAGAGAGCGAAACAAGTGGACGTCTGACGGCACAAGGTCAGGCGAGTATCACCCAGACATACGGGTGACTGAAGTAGAAACATTTATGCAGCTGTACGTAAACGTCACTTGCGCATCATATATGCAAAATACGTGATCACGTGCGTCGCCACGTGAGCTGGGCAAATATTTAAGACTGCCGCTCGTTAGTAATTGTTAGTAGTGTTGATCACAATGGGAAAAGCGAAGGATCTTTCCGAGTTCGATAAAGGGCTTATTGGCCATCTGGCTGGCGCCACGATTTTGAAAACAGCTGAGCCGACTGGTTTCTCAAAACGTCTGATATCCCGGGTCTTTAATCAGTGGTGAACTATAACCCACGTTGCTGGTCTAAGAGGCGTAACTAAGGCGCGACGACAATCTGTGAGGAACGAGATCGCCGTGTTGTGAGAAGAATTGTACGAATAAACAGGATTTTCTGTGCACATCAATTGACCGACGCGTTCAATGAAGACTGTATCCGACCTATATCTCAGCGAAACTATGCGCAGAGAATTGAAGAGGATCGGTATTGGCAGCCGGGAACCATACGGGAACCACTGATTTCTGCGAAGAAACGCATAGTTTTTTCTGCAGTGGTGTCAGGAAAACCGTGCCTGGACACTAAAAAACTGGAAAAAAGCCACGTTGTCTGATTAGCCGCGGTACATGCACTTTTTTCTGTACCAATGGTAGGCAGAGAGTTTGGTGGGAGCTCCATAAAGCAATGGACCCAGCTTGTTTTGTATACACAACTCAACATTCTGGTAGGTCGTCTGGCAGGAAGCACGTTCTGTTGGACGGAACGGATTCCCTGATATTGCTGGATAGTTGGTTGCCCTCCAAGTGTTATTTGAACAAAGCTGCCTAACAAGTATATCCTGCGAAGTACACAATACTTGTCTATCCTGCATGGTACACAACGCTACAGTCCATTGAGCAAGATATGTTCAGCAGTGGTATAGCGAGCATGAAATCGACTTCTATCTTCGTTGGCCACAAGAAATCCAGGGTATGAACCGCATTGAGAATGTGTGGGACATTTTAGTAAATCAGATGTGGGAGCAAAGTCATCTTTCGTCAAATCTCAGGCAGTAAAACGACTGTCTTGTAAAACCCTGATCCTGATATGCTGTAGACGTAGATGCATTCCAAGACCTTATGGAATCTATGCCAAACCACATACGTGTTGTACATCGAGCTAAAGTTGATCCAACCCTCTGTCAAATAAAAGATTCTAGTTCAGTGGCCGGTATTTATACCATATTGACAAAAGTCACCAGACACCCGTTCAAAACCAAATAAACGGATCCGCTGCGTTGTTAAGTAGCGCGGTACAGCTGCAAACGGTATAAAAAGAAGCCTGCATCTGACCGCGATCATATCGCACCGTGAGGTTGAGTGAAAATGCCGCTGAACTGGCTTTGAGAAAGGAAAGATTGTTGGGGGTTATATTAGTGGGTTGTCCATTAGAGAAACCGAGAGGCGTTTAAACATACCTAACTCTATTGTTTTGGATGTACTGAATGAGTGAAACACACATGGCGTGCCTGAAGCAGCAAAACGTACCGGCAAACCAAAGAAAATTAGTGATAGAGGACGTCGAAGCCTCAGGTGATTCGTTACAGATAATCGAAGGAGTAATACACAAGAACTCTGTGTACAGGTAAATAAAAACCCTAGAACCTCGCTATATACACGTACAATTCGCAGATCACTTCATTCCATCGGTTACCGTGGTCATGCGGCTGTCGTTTAGCATCATGTAAAGAACATTTGTCGTGGACAGTAGATCAATGGAAACTGGTCCTATGGACTGATGAATCCAGATTCGCGATCCATCAGTCTGATGATCGTGTGTGGGTATGGCGGAAGCCGGGGGAATGCTATTTACCACAGTGTACTGTTCCTACGGTCAAGTTTGGAGCTGGACGTGTACTCGTATTTATGTATTTTTCGTGGTATGGTCCCGGCCCATTGGTTATCGTGGACAAACCTGTAAACCAGCACGTCTACCTCGATATTCTGGACAATTATGCCTTACCAACTCTGTGGCAATACTATGGAACCGAGCCTTGTTGGTACAAGCAGGATAATGCACCTAGACATAACGCAAGGACTGTTACGCCGTGGTTTGACGACAATTCCGTATCGTGTGTGGACTGGCCAGCACAGAGCCCGGATTTTAATCCCATAGAGCACCTATGGGATGAATTAGAGCGCCGCATAAGAAGATTGGAACCAAGGCCTACTACTAAGCAACAGTTAGCGGGAGCATTGTGTTCTGAATGAAAGCGCATACCTGTCGCTGTGTTCCAAAACCTTGTAGAAAGCATGTCTCGAAAGATCAGTGCATTCATTAAGGGCAAAGGTCGACCGACACCGTACTAATATATGTCAATAAATGTTATGTTGGGTTTCTCTTCTAGGTGTCCGGTGACCTTTATCAATGTAGTGTATATTTATCGTTTTTTTTGCTGTATAGGATGATCTCATGCAAGCGGTGTTAGTTAAATCAGGTAAAATGTCAAGTTATAAATATTGACTTTCTTTCTGTTTTGCCCTAAACATAAATGTTGCCCTATTTACATATCTTTCTTTTCTGGTAAGGCTGTGAAAAAGCTTCTCTCATGAAATTTGTAAAAAAAAAAAAAAAATTACCTCAATTTCACTTACTTCATTTTGTGGCGTGGCCTTCTGAAATAAAGCATTAACCTTGTGTTCCCTTTCCGTCCTCTTTTTATCAAATGATAATTATCATCATGCTTTCAGTTCTTTCAAAACGTTGGCAAAGTATCCCTTTCATTTAGTTTAGTTTACTGTCTCAATTTCTATCAAATTTGCTGTAGCAAGGTATTGCCATCTGACTTCTTTCATGACATCTGATCATTTCTTGAACTAGATCGTGCAAATAAAAACTGGAAAATCATTAATGAGGGGGCCTGATTTCCACAAAATTTGGTGGCAATGTGTAAAATAATTATATAAATTATTTAGTTTTCAAGATATGTGTTAGAGTATTAAAGAGAAAATGACGTTGCTTATCAACATGTCTTTGTTTTAAAACTTCCTGTTTCTACATAACTAAACTGAAATTCTTTAAAAAAAATTGAATTAAAATTTATGGTGATTTAAAAAAGTGCTGGAAGGTGTTCTCAGGTATGTGGAGCCATGGTGACTGCAGTGAATCTGACAGCTGCTGGAAGGTGCGTGGTGGAGGATCCATGCAGCGAACAACTTGATTGAGATGGTCCCACAGATGCTCAATTGGGTTTAAGTCTGGGAAATTAGGATTCAGGGAGGTACTTTAAAGTCTTCATAGTGCTCTTCCAACAACTCTCTAATATTTCTAGCTGTGTGACACATCGCATTATCGTGCTGGAAAATCTCATCCGCACCAGGGAAGACAATCAGCATGTATTAGTGCACGTGGTCTGCAAGGATGGATTCATAACGAATTCGGTCCATAGTGCCTTCCACAGGTATGGATTCATAACGAATTCGGTCCATAGTGCCTTCCACAGGATGTATTAGTGCACGTGGTCTGCAAGGATGGATTCATAACGAATTCGGCCCATAGTGCCTTCCACAGGTATGGACCCAGATAATGCCAAGAAAACATTCCTCAGACCATAACGCTGCCATCAGCTTGCTTTCTTCCTGCAGTGGTTGATGAGTGTTTGTTCTCCAATGTTTCTCGCCTTATACGCCAACGTCCTTCCGTTCGATGAAGAAGAAAACGTGACTCATCGGAGAAGGCAATCCTCTGCCAATCAACGGATGTCTAATTCCAATACTGCCCAGCAAATGTAAGCCTCTTCTGCCGATGCACCTTCGTTAGCATAGGTGCAGTGACCATCCGTCTGCATCGGAACCCCAAACGCAGCAAGGTTCGTTGAACTGTCGTTTTAGACACACTTCCAGTACCCGCCTGGTTCAATCGGCTAGTGAGTTGTTCCACTGGAGCTTGTCGATAGGGCCTCACGCACCTTCGCAGCCGACGTTCACCTCGCACATGCATGGCACGTGGTGCTCCACAGTTTCCACATCATTTATTCGCAACGGTGCCATTTCTCCAATCACAGTACACTTTAACCACAGCAACACGCGAACAGTTCCCAAACTGCGCTGTTTCAGAAATACTGCCACCCTTTGCCTGAAAGTCTATAATCATCCCTTTTTGAAAATCTGATAAATCGCTCCTTTTATCCATGACAGCAACGAGTTATGTTTTCAGAATGCCTACAGCACACCTTAGATGCCCTCCAAGCCAGCTCTGGGACAGGATCCGCACGATTCGGGGTAAGTACCCTTCTGGGGAAATCTCCATTCTTGAGAGTGGTGGAGAAACGGTTGCTGACACTCAGGGTATTGCGGACTGTCTGGGCGCCGCATTTTCTTCGGTGTCCAGCAGCCGCAATTACCCTGCTTCGTTCCGGCAGTTACAGCCGCGGCTTGAACGGTCCAAGGTTTCCTTTGGACCGTTTTCCGCTGACGATTATAACAGCCCGCTGACTGCCGTCGAACTGAAGACTGCCCTGAATCGGTCCGGCCGAAAATCTGTCGAGCCGGATAAATCCATTATGAAATGCTGAAGCGCCTTTCTCCATCCTCTCTTGAATGTCTGCTAGTCCTGTTTAACAGGATCTGGCACGAGCGTGACTTTGCCGAATCTTGGCGCGCTGCCATTGTCGTTCCTCTCCTCAAACCTGGTAAAGATCCCGCTAACCCGTTGAACTACCGACCAATTGCTATGACGAGCTGCCTTTGCAAAGTCCTAGAGCGCATCATCAATTTTCGTTTGGTTTTTGATTTGGAATCACGTCACCTTCTTTCACCTCATCAGAGTGGATTTCGGAAATTCCGTTCCACCTCAGATCATCATCTTCGCCTTGAGACTTCTGTCAGGGAGGTGTTTGCCCGGCGTCAGCACATGGTCTCCGTATTCTTCGACATGGAGAAAGCTTACGACCGCACCTGGAGATACGGCATTCTCCGTGATCTGTACGAGTGCGGATTGCGGGGAAACTTACCATCTTTCATCGCCGGATTTCTCCAGGACCGGACTTTCCGTGTGCGCGTCGGGTCGACCCTCTCTGCGATGTACCCCCAAGAACAGGGTGTCCCTCAAGGCTCCATTCTTTCTGTGACATTGTTCATCCTTCGTGTAAATCATATTTTCACTCTACTTCCTCCGACGGTTCGTGGCTCCATGTACGTGGATGATCTGCAGATCTCTTGCGCATCTGTCAACATGCGCACTATTGAGCGGCAGCTGCAGTCGGCCATTAATAAGATCTCTACCTGGGCCTCCCACAATGGATTTGGCTTCTCGACCCAGAAGACCGTTTGCGTGCATTTGTGCCGCAAACGGGGTCTTCACCCAGACCCCAGCCTCCGTCTAGGGTGTTCTACCATCCCTGTGGTGTCAGAAGTCAAGTTCTCCTTGGGCTAACTTTTGACCGAGCACTCACCTTCCAACCTCACATCCAGTCTTTGAAGGTGAAGTGCACGAAGTCATTGGGTATCTTGAAAGACCTCTCTCGAACATCATGGGGGCTGACAGGTGCTCAATGCTTAGCATTTACCATTCTCTGATTCTGTGAAAGTTAGACTTCGGTTGCATAACGTACGGTTCGGCACGTCCTTCCGTGTTGCGGCCTCTGGATCCTATCCATCACCAGGCTCTGCGGCTATGCACTGGTGCTTTCCGTACCTCTCCCGTGCATAGCCTGTATGTCGAGGCCCATGAACCGCCGTTATGCATCCGACGTAAGCAGCTGTCTCTTCAATTCTTTACCAAGTTGAAGTCTCTTCCTGATCATCCACTGCATGGTTCCATTTTCCAACCGCAATGTGTCCGCCTATTCTCACACAGGGCTTCCTGTGTTCCGACGTTTGGGGTTCGGTTCTCGAACTTAGTGCGCGATGCTGGTCTAGACTTGTCAAGGATTGGTTTGACCCGGGTCTACAGTGAACCGCCTTGGCAGCCTGTTCAAGCAACGGCTGATCTTTCCCTTTGTGTGTGGCCAAAGTCTTCCACTCCTGCTCTGGTGTACCAGCAGCTCTTTGCCGAGAAACAGTCTCTCTTCCCGGATTTCGTGCCTGTATTTACTGACGAGTCGAAATCCGGTGAGGTTGTTGGATCCGCTTTCGTGTGTGGCGATGCCTCCCATGCTGAGAGGCTTCCGCCTGAATCCACCGTCTTTTCGGCAGAGATGCTTGCGGTACACCTCGCTTTGTGTCACATACAGTCTGGACCTCATCGTCGCTCTATGATTTGCTCCGATTCCCAGTCCGTCATCCAAGTCCTTTCTTCTCCAGAGGACACGGACTCACCGGTCATCCGTGAAGTCCGTCGTCTTCTTGGAACTTTGGAAGGTGCTGGATTCCTGGTCCGATTCTGTTGGGTTCCTGACCATGTTGGGATCCGGGGTAACGAGCTGTCGGATCTCTCTGCCAGGTCTGTTTCCTCCATGTCAACAGCTCGGCTGCCACTGTATTTCCGTGATTTTAGACCTTTGATCCGGACATTTCTCCTGGACGAGTGGCAGTCCCTGTGGTCTCAGCAGGGCAGCAATAAGCTGCATTCTATCAAACCCAAGATCGGACTATGGAAGTCTAGTTTGCTGAAGAACCGTCGTGAGGAAGTTGTTCTTGCACGTCTCCACATTGGGCACTGTCGTTTTACTCACCGCTTTTTGCTGTGTGGCGAGAGTGTCCCGGTGTGTGAGGCGTGCGACTGTCGTCTCACTGTCCTTCATGTTTTGTGTACTTGTGTTCGATTTTGTGATCATCGTTTTCGTGATTTTCACTCTCATCTGTTGGACGAAGGAGCAGCTACGCTGCAAACTATTATTAGCGAAGCCTGCGACACGAGAGCAGTGTTTTCGTTTTTACAAGAAATTTACTTTTTTAAACTCATCTAGATTTTACCACATCAGCCTGTTTTTAACCTTGTGTACGTTTTTTATTGATTATGTTTTGTTTTGATGTCTTTTGTTTGGCGCTCTTTGGCCAACCCCTGGCCCTTGCGCCATTAAAATCTTCTAAACAACCAACCAACCAAGCCAGCTCACAACACGGGCCTGCTTTCATTAGCTACGCGCTGTTGACTTCAAAAGAAGGAGCTTGTCACAATAATTTGACTCGACTGTGTAGACAGTCAGCCTACGAGACAGAGATTTTAAATTCGCAATAGTACTGAATTTGTTGTTCCAGAGTTCCCTGCAATTCTTTTCTTAATTTGTTGTTTCCAAGTTCTCTGCTTGTTTTCTTGTGACACTTTAGGGCCCATTATCCCAATAACACAATCCCTGACAGCTGTCTGGTATCTGAACATCGTTGCGGATCACGTTCAGCCATTCATAGCAACTGTGTTGCCTGCTGGTGATGCCCATCACCAAAAGGATAATTTTCCATACCACGCTGCCAGAATCGTCCAGGAGTGATTTGAGGAACATGATGGTGTCTTTCTGTTAATGCTCTGGATTCCAAATTCACCTGCCGTGAACCCAATGGAACATTTGTGGTTCGACTTGGAAAAGGTGGTTCACGCTAAATCATCACTACTCCGAAATGTACGAAAACTGGAGGTTGACATTATGGTACCAGATACCCCAGGATACCTATCGCCCCCTCATCGAATCGATGCCTCGCTGAGTAGCCGCTGTTTCACGGGCTAAATAGGGTACTACTGCATATTCAGTAGGTGGTCGTAATGTAATGGCTCATCAGTGAAGTTACTATCAGGGGCACGTTTAAAATTGGGTAAATTTGGACATGACTGGTTACGCTGCATGATGATGGACGCCAGAATTTCGTTAATATACACTGACGGAAAAACAAAATCCCAACACCACGAAAAAATAGTTGTAGAGGAATGAAATGACGGCAATACATTTGTATAGGTAACATATTTAATCGATTAAGGTTTCAAGATCACAGCTTAATGCAAGCGCGAGAAAACCATTTTTAATGTGAAATGCTGGTACATTAATAACCGGTGTATCCGTCAGAATGTTGAATGCAAGCACGGAAACGTTCATGCATTGTGTCGTACAGGTGCTGGATGTCAGTCTGTGGGATGGAGTTCGATGCCTTTTGCACCTGGTCGGTCAATACAGGGACGGTTAATGCTGGTTAGGGGTGACGCTGGAGTTGTCGTCCAATGATGTCCCTTACGTGTTCGATTGGTGAAAGATCTGGTGATCTAGCAGACCACGGCAACATGTCGACACTCTGTAGAGCATGTTGGGTTACAACAGCGGTATGCGGGCGAGCGTTATCCTGTTGGAAAACACCACCTGGAATGCTGTTCATGAATGGCAGCACAACAGGCTGAGTCACCTGACCGACGTATAACTGTGCCGTCAGGGTGCGTGGGATAACCACGAGAGTGCTCCTGCTGTCATAGGAAATTGCTCCCCAGACCATAACTCCAGGTGTAGGTCCAGTGTGTCTCGGCCGCAGACAGGTTGGTTGCAGGCGCTCTCCTGGCCTCCTTCTAACCAACACACGGCCATCACTGGCACCCAGGCAGAGCCGGCTTTCATCAGAAAACACAACAGATCTCCACTCCGTCCTCCAATGAGCTCTAGCTTGACACCACTGACGTCGCAAACGGCAGTGGTTTGGAGTAAGTGGAATGCACGCTACAGGGCGTCTGGCTTGGAGCTGTCCTTCAAGTAGCTGATTTGTAACAGTTCGTTGTGTCGCTGTGGTGGCAACTGCAGTTCGAATTGCTGCCGCAGAAGCAGTACGATGCGCCACGGCCATACGCCATACACGGTAATCTTCCCTCTCAGTAGTGCCACGTGGCCGCCCGGAACCCGGTCTTCTTGAGGCAGTACCTTCCCTTGGCCACCGCTGCCAACAATCATGCACAGTGGCTACATTCCTGCCAAGTTGTTCTGCAATATTGCGGAAAGAAAATCCACCTTCTCGTAGCCCTATTACACGACCTCGTTAAAACTCCGTGAGTTGTTGATAATGGCTTCTTCGTTTTTTTAAAGGTATTCTTGACTAACATTAACACACTACGTCGAATCTCAACGATAACTAACGCTCACGAACGTTACAGTGCGTATTTACAGCAAACCTGCTTTGCATGTTCCGAGGGGCGCTACTAGCGCCACACGTATGCGCCGAGCGCGAAATTTGCATAGACGTCATCTTACAGATGTACCCTCACCGCCTACCAACTGTCGTTTATCTAACACAACCCCTTCTTGGTGTTGGGATTTTTTTCCGTCAGTGTAGGTGACAAAAGCCTTTTACCTTGTTTGAGAAACAAAGGAAATTGAAATGGAATAACATTTTGCATTTCTATAAATGAAACTGAGTCTTTAATACATTTAATCCTTTATAACTAAGTGAAAGTCCGCCAATAATGTCGTGGAAAAATAAGATGTGTAGAGTACTTTTTAATAGACAAGTATTATTTTTGTTTGTTCTGTCCAAATGTGAAAGTATGTTTCATGAACATTACAACAATAAAAAAAAACATATTGATTGAGGCAAAGACTCGACAATTAAAACACTCAAGAGCTCTTTTCACTGTGCCACGAAAGTGGTACAAATTTTCAGACAAAGGAAATTACATTGTACTAGGTGATAGCCCGTCAATAGTGACGGGGAAAAATAAGATACGTACAGTTATTTTTTAAATTGTTTACTTACTGAATATATAATTGTCCAAAGCTGAGATGAATTTCAAAACCCTGTACACCTACCTCATGAGTGCTCATTGCATCTGCTAGATGATATTTTGCGTAAACATATTTTGTACTAATTCATGTCTGCACCATTTCGTTTCACAGTGTTTACTTAACACCAGGACATAATTTACTGCGCAGAAACACTTACCTGGACTTACCGCTTTATAATAAATTATTCTTAAGGTCACAACAAAGCAATGTCAGATAAAAAAAAAAATGTACTTCTACACGTAGGCAACGGAAGGCTGACAATTCTTAGGCTTAAATATCAACAACACAAAAAATTGCATCTCCCCAGTGTTTGTTCGCTGCACATCAGATGTTTCTATAGGCAGCAGATGAAATATCGAAAACAAATAACAGCAGCCAATCGTATTATTTCTCAGCATTGTTTCTTTTTTCATGAAATCGTTAGGAAGCAAGTTTTATCAAGGGTTCCCGTACTTAAAAATCCCTCAAGAAATGCATAGCGGCCCTAAAGCGCATTGTTTCATTTATTGTAAAAAAATCACACAGATGGCAGCAACTACTTTCACTTCTTCCTGCTGTTGCCAGATAGCAGAAAAGTGTTAGAAAAAGTATCTCCGGAAACTTAGAATTGCGCAGGTGCAAATGTTAAAATATTGTGGTAGTTCATGTCCAGAAGCACAAATGGCATGTTTTCTTTCCTTTTTTTTTTTTTCATTTCTTCTATAAATATAAATAAAACAATTCCTAGTTATACCTATGCTGAGAAAAAAATACTGATATTCTGATAATTTCATGGTTTAACGAAAAACAAAGTTCCAAATCATATTTCTCCATAACACCTATGAAATAATAATAGCATACTGTTACATACTGTATTGGAACTCTCACTTTTTAGGCATAAATGAGAAAAGAAGTTCATTTGACAATGTAAATTAATCATTGTAGGTTCGCAAGGGGATTATTAAAGTAAAATTTCATACGATAGGATTCGAAATGAAAAATTCTGTATGTCGTTTAGTCACGACAAAATAGAACCAAAATTCCTGCCGTAACGTTTTCCTGCTTCTAGAGAGTTGATTGTGTGACGTAGCGGATATCTGACATCATGTCAGAATGATTCGGATGAGATGACGTTACACCAGAAGCTGTGAAAAATCGGTTTATGTTGCCATGACAACAAAGCAAAGTGGTACGCGCGTGAGCTGTGTTGATTGGCTGTTTCGACCGCTACATCAAAATGGAACAAATGTTCAGACAAAGAAAGTAATATTGCTTTAGATTGGATTGCATTAGTACTCTTTCGTTTTATTTAATTATTAAAAATTCCAATTCACTTTGAAAAAAAGAAGACCGGGAGAGTTACAAGAATCACGGAATAAGGTGAGTTTTGGAAAACGGTGAAGTTACGTCTTCCTGACAAGGTCAAATTCCGAACTCAAAAGAGAAGGAATTTTGAGCTGGCATTCCTTCATCAGAGCTATTGAAAGATGAGGAAACGCAAGTGTGAGGAGTGGATTGCTTTTACAAGGCATTTAAAAGGAATTCCGTGACTGTACGAAGCCTAGAATCGTGAATGATGCAGATGCCTATATGACCAAAGCCCCCAGGGTAGTGTGGCTGAGAGGGAAGGAGAACGAACTACTTACAGTATACATTCTGCCTGCAGCGTATAGTCCCACTTGGATTACTTATTTGAATTCGAACAAGAAGGTCTGCGTTTTCAGAAATGTTTGCATAATATAGATAGACCAGAGCAGGAATGGGGAACCTGCGAACTTTTGAGTGAATCCAATTTTTGCAGAACAAATCCTTTTATTTTCATTAATATGATTTTTTTCGTCTTTTATTATTTTTATTTTTATTTCAAAACGACCGCATTTGAAATAATAAAGAGTAAAAGGAGATTCAACGAAATAATGCTTCCCGACTGACGCCACAATTAAAACATTAGTAAGTCATAAGGGCTTTTTTGACATCTGCTAAGCTCATTATTTCGTTCTGTGGTTCCTAAAGAACTACAGATAGAATCGATTGAGCTCTCAGAAGATTACATTTTAAACTCCTTATTTGACGCTAAGAAAGTTCCTGTTGAAATATGGAAAAAATGCAATAGAATACACACGCCTTCTGCAACATGCACGAAAAATGCCTTCTTGCTTTTCAATCACTTATTCCTGCGAATCTACGTTCTCCTACCTAACCCAAATCAAGACGTCCTTAAGGTCACAAATGACGGATACCTACCTAGAGGATCACCTAAAAGTGCGGACCTCCATGTTGCAACCAAGTGTTCAAATGCTTTCCAACAAAAAGCAGTCGCAACCAAGTCATTAAAAAGTAAGTTAATTAGTATTGACAATTTTTGTTTCATTTTTTGAAGTTAGTTAGTACATAGTGAGATTTTTGCAAAATTAACGTACATTTCGAAGTTTATCTAATTGAAGGTTCTTGAATGAGGCTTTGTTAGATTACAACTATTAACGCGGCCTTCCAACATAAAAAAGGTCCCCAAATCTGGACCAGACCATTCAAATTGTCCTGCGGTGGATATCTTGCAATATTATCAGGGAGAAACGGATGGATTCAACTTTTCCGATGATTGATGCTGTGCTAAGGATTTACATATGCTTACCCATCAGTGACGCCTCTGGAGAACGAAGATTTTCTCTTTTTGAAAACCATCCATAATTTAGAACTTCTAGTTCTTAGGAAAGAACAAGTGCATTTATTGCTTTGTCACTTAATGCGACCATTGTAGAATTATTGGGATTTGATGATATAGTACAAGATTCTGCCGCAAAGAAATCAAGAAAACAGATGATTTTATTCGGAAACAACCGACAGGAATGAAACTTCGTGGGTAGATTTAACGTCATGAGACATGTAAATGATTGAAGTATGACGCTCGGCCGTGCATGTGACCCTAACAAGGAGGGGTTGTAGCTCTGTCCCGGACCGACTACATACGTTCGGCCCGTTGCGCGTGCTTGCCATTCTGACTCGTGCTGTTGTGTAAGTTGCATACTTTGCAAGTGAAGTATGCCTCGGTAAAATGTTTTGAAGCAATTCGAAAAGTTGGAGGAGTCCGAGAGGGGCAGCGTCGTCGCCCTCCGGGAAACGGGATAGTCTTATCGCAGTATTGCGCGTCATACCGGTCGTGCGGATATCCCCATAGCACGCTATTGGGGGCAGTGGATAGAAAAATGCACGCAGCAATGACAGGAAAGGTCTGGGAGACCTAAACAATCCACGGGGCGAGAGGACCGATGGGTTGTCCGACATGCGCGGAGTGACCCAAGAGACGCGATTGCGGATATTCAGCGAGCAGTGGTGCCCTCCATGCATCGTCCGATTAGTTCCAGCACCATTGGCAGACAACTGCACGGCGTAGGACTACACGCACGCAGACCTTTACAACGACTGCCCTTAACACCATTGCATCATCGCCAGAGACTGCAATGGTGTCGTGCTCGACTGTCATGGAGCCACACAGAATGGAAGCTGGTGATCTTCAGGGACGAGACCCGCTTTTGTCTTTTGTCTTGCAGGAGACGACCAATGAATCCGTGTGTAAAGGCACCGTAGTCAGCGCTAAGATGAACGGTTTGTTGTCCAGCGTCACACGTCCGGAAGGCCTGGTGTCATAGTGTGGGTTGCAATGTCCTACGATGCCAGATCACCTTTGTTGTTCATTACAGGCACTTTGACAGTCCAACGTTACGTTAATGAGGTCCTGCAATCAGTGGCCCTATCTTTTCTGAACGCTCAGTCCTCCGCTCCGGTGCGATTTTCCAACAAGACAGGACAACGCTCGTCCGCATACTGCTGCTGTCTCGAGAGCTTGTCTTTAAGGCACTGACACTCTGCCATGGCCAGCTGCATCGCAAGATATATCGCCGATTGAAAATGTGTGGTATACTGTTGGACGCGCTAACCACACTCCACCACTACCGCACAATCTACAGGAACTGCGTGAGAAGATTCAAGCTGCATGGGATGGCATATCGCAGGCATGGAATTGTGCATTAGGAACCTTCACAATTCCATGCCGAGATGTCTGGTATGCTGTGTGAGCAAACATGGCGGCCCGACGCCATACTGCAAGACACTACTTATTAGCGTGTAGCTCAATATATATTGCCCTTATCAGTCTCAATATTTAATCATTTATTGTTCCTGGTAACCTTTACTTTACTCCCGAATAGCATTGCAATCTGACACTTCTTTCTGGGTGCAAGTATTTTTTAGCGATGAGTGTAGTAATTTATGCTCATTCATTTCCGGTTCCTTTCGTTCATTCAATCGATTAACAATTAACAGTGGTAGCAGCTCTATAATTAACAAGAAATTAAAAAACTCCAAACTTTGCAAGCAAATGTTTCATCAGTATGTTAAAATTGTTTCTAAATATAATAATGGGTGGAGAAATGAAAATTCAAAATCGTGCAAATTAAACTTTGGAGAAAAATATATTTTTGTTTCGTTCCAATTTCCAGTTTTAAATAAAACACGTTCTAAAAGATCTTTGGAGTTGTTCTTGAGAACACGCTGATTCTTTTAGCGATAAAAACCTAGATATAACTTAAATATGAAACTCATACCGGAAGTCCTTATTTTTACATTAAGTAACACTCGGATGCGTCTAATTGTATTTGCCTCAGGGTGCTGTGTTATTAAAACCCGCTTCTGGATGTTAATTTTGATTATAAAGCATACTACCTCCAAGAAATCTCAAAGGAACACCAGTGCATCCGAAGGACTGCTTCGGCGAAAGAATTATTCAATTTCTCCCAGATTTGGAAGTTGTTTTTTTTTAATTTACTTGACTACCCGTACAGCTAACAGTCGTTCTCTGAAAGCAATACTTAGATCTAGGTTATTTTGAGACCGTCTGACTCAGCGTTATGAATGTCGTCAATTGTGCCGAGAATTCAATAGTTCTTATATCTTTTTCTTCAGTCTGAGTGAAACACACGGAAGATAGAAGTATATATTTATAAGGCCAGAAGCGCACGGAAGATAGAAGTAGTCAATTTTATAAGGGAGGGATACGCATTGTATTTTTTATTTCGGATTTTAACCGCAATCGTTATAATCTAAACCGATAATCAGACATTTTTTTCGTTGTTGTTGTTCTATTGGCTTTAGGGATTAACGACCACCATGAGCAGCTTTATGGGCTATAAGATTAAGTAGTCATCCATCCCTAATTTTGGGCCGTTAGCTCCTAGAAAGGGAGAAAGAAAGTACAGTAAGACAACACACCACATGTCTCATCCTGAACTCGGAATTGAGTCTACTCGAGTGAACTGCGAAAAACGAGCGCTGAGAACACTGCGCCCAACAGTCGGGTATAAACAATTGACCGTCCCTAACTTAAGACCACTGGTTCCAGGGAAGTGAGCGACATAGCCCTTTCAGGAAAACTCACGACTCGTTTTTTTATCTGGGCCTCAACCTGTGTCTAATTCATTGTTGTCATTCTACTGATTTATCAGTAGATCTACTCATCTTGATACCTTTCTACTGATAGATTTTCGTAATCTACTGATTTTTCTCTGCTTCAAGGCTGCCTCCTGAATTTCTACTATTGTGCCTTAATTTTAGGTTGAGACGATTTTTTTTATTTGTTAGTTGTTCTCTTCCTCTAAACTGTAAACTGATTTGTATGATGCACCTCACAGTTTAATGCTATGTAAGTTTTCAAGCAGCTGGGTATGGTTTCTTTTATAGAATGCCTTAGATAAGTTAAAAAGCCCCTGAGTTATTTCAGCGGAATTATATTTTTTGTGAAAGTTGATAAAAAATGTTGGATAGGAATTCAGGAAGAGAGTCTGAACCTAGATCTTTATTTAGATTTAGGAAGCTAGGAGATTTGGGCTAAGATACCCAATAGGGAAGGCACGGGGAAGTGAAGTACAAAAAGATACGAGTTTATGAGTCAGTTCTGACTTCCGCCCAGATCACGGTATGTAAGAGCCTTCTTGGTTACTAGTCGCTAGATGACCAGGCAAGTACCTATCTGAGCAATGGGGCTGTCAATAGACCGATACAACTGAAACTACATTAAAGTCCCAATGTCATCATTATTTTCACCAACATTAGTTTCAGTGTTGAGCATTATTTTATAAAGCTGATCATTAGTAATTGTCTCGTAAAAATGGCTCAGAATTGTATTGGTTTGAATTTTAATTCCGCTGTTTAATAGTAGTTTGCTTGAAGTATGCACCATTTTTCAAATGGTGCATACTTCACGCCTCTGACAACTCAGCTACTGTGGCCCATCTCAAGCTACGTTCTAATGGTCTGGTGAGCCATCGGTGTTGAAACTAAACACATTTCGTGTTTGTGGATAACAGAATGATACGAAATTAATTATTGCGTAAAAGTATAATAAATCCAGAAATCACTTTTATATTTTTCGGAGAACACGCTCCAGGAGGAATGTTTGTCCTGGTGTCTCTTACACTATTGGGTTGTCGAAAACGTCATGACGTAGTTTAGCCATGTTTTGCAAATGTCATTTATTGATAGAAAGAACAAAGATCAATCAATGATATAATGCCCGTTTTGTTCGATAACCTTTTGCCATCTTTAAGTGAGCTGCAGAATGCCTCTTTCATGGAAGACCTGCCTTTCGTGGCGAAAAACTATACAAGGTGCTGATTTACAGCCTCATCTGAATTGAACGTTATACCACGCAAGGACTGTTGAATAGAGCGAAACTAGTGGAAGTCTGACGGCGCAAAGTCAGGCGAGTTTCCTGGGTGTGGCAACACATCCCACCCAAGCTCCAATAATTTTTGGCGGGTGATCAAACTTGTGTGTGGTCTCGCGATGTCGTGATGGAACACAACACCTTTACGATGAACGAGCTCTGGACGTTTCTGGATGAAGGATTCGTTCAAACTGTCCAATTGCCGACAGTACACATTCGATTTGATTGTTTGGTTTCGTGGTAGGAGCTCGAAAAACACGACACCTTTAAAATCCCATCACACTGAGACCAGAACCTTCCGCTGATGAATGTCTGCTTTGGATGTCGTTTGAGGCGAAACAGCACCTTGGGATCCAAGACCGTTTGCGCAGCACATTGTTGTACACAATCCGCTTTTCGTCACCAGTTATCAGTCGCTTCAAAAAAGGATCGTTTTCCTCACATTTAATGGGCATATCGCAGATGTTTATACGCGCCGTCAATTGAGATTTTTTTGTCTCGTAAAAAATGACTCAGAATTGTATTGGTCATCGAGCTTGCTTACGCATCCCAGCTTCTTCAGGTGGTCGTGACCGCTTGAATGATGGATGTGCTATATGTCTTCAATCTCTCGTGTCGTGTAACTTGGGTTTGACTTGATCAATGCCTTGATTTGGTCGTCATCAACCTCGGTGGGCCTCCCCGACCGAGATCATCGTTGAGGTCAAAATCACCAGCACGGAATTTTGCGAACCACCGCTGGCACTGACGTTCTTGTAGAGCATTATCACCGTACACTTTACGCAACTTTTCACAAGCTTGACGCGCGTTCTTCTCTTTAAGGAAGTAAAACAGTAAAATATGGCGAAAATGCACGGTTTGATCTTCCATCTTTAACTTGATGTCAAATCTCCGCAAATCAACCAAATCTCTCACTATTCATTTTAGACTGCAGCTAGAACTAGCACCTATCGAATTCCATAGCGATAACAGAGCTGAGCATGCCTCTAGTGCTTCCAAAACCGCCTAACCACCATCGGTTGCCAAAATACGTCATGTTTTTTTCCGACAAATCATTAGATGACTGGCATTACAGTCCGTAAATGCCATCCCATGCCACGGGAGCACCAGACATAACTCGAACTGAACATTCTGGAATGCGATTGGAAGCAGCTATTCCCGGAAGTCGTTGCATTGAGTCATGCATTTACTAATATATAATCGCTTTTTATATTGTTTTTTACCACAAAATCGGATCACAGCTTTATTTTGATTCGGTTTCCGTTCCTTTCGTGCAGTCTCAAAGGTGCTTTCAGTTTCCTCGATCAATTCAGCTAAACTGTCACTGTTTCTCACATTTTTATTTTCGAACATCGTCCTCTTCTCATCTTCGCTTTTTGTTTTGCCCCGAAGCTTAATGATCCCCACGAGCATCTAAGGCTATAAGAAGTCTCCCTGCCGGCACGGTGGCGCAGTGGTCTAAGCGATGGCTTCTGATCATTCGTCCGAGAGGGGTTCGGGTTCGAATCCCGGTGAGTCGTGGATGTTGTGTTTGTCTTACCGCACTGGATCTCTCCCTTCCCTGGAATAAGTGGCCCTTAATTAGGGACGGACGACTGCTTATAGCCCACTGGGTTGCGCACGGTGGTCGTTAAACATCTAATAAAGAAATCGTACTTCCCTAATTAAGGGTCACTAGCTCAAGGGAAGAGACACAGCCAGTCTCATAAGACAAGCACATCACCCATGCCTCATCTAGGATCCAAACTCTGGCGTACCTAAGATGATTAGCTAGAAACTAAACCATTCAAAGTGATCCTAGTCAGGCCACAGTTGCGGCTCTTCAAATACTAAAAAAGGCTTATTCTTTTCCTAAAAGTTTTTCACATGCATTCACCCCTCACCCTGGCTATCGTGTGCCTAATATGTTCGGACGGGTTAAATTGCATAAAGAGAATTTTCCCATTCGTCCTCTGGTGTCAAGCTATGTTAGCCCCACCAGACCCTTAGAAAAACTCTTGGCCCAATATCTAGCCACTTATACTGTGGATTCACTTTATTCTATTAAAAGTTCCACAAATGCTATAGAAAGACTGCGATCGCTTCAGCCACAATCGCAGTCTTTCATTTTGGCATGTCTTGATGTGGTATCATTTTGCACTAATGTACCTGTTGAGGCCACACATCAGATTACTGAAGCAAAACTTGCTGATTCCCATTTACCGAGTTCAGATATTAATGCTATTATGAACGCACTTCGTCTTGTTAAGAAACGTTCATATTTCAAATTTAAAGACAGCATTTATCAACAGTTGGAGGGCTCCCCAATGGGTTCCCCCCGTATGCTGTTCTAGCTAAAATTTTGTTACAGCACATTGAAAATCATGTCCTTAGTTTTTTCTCTCACCATTCGTTGCTTTATTTAACGTACGTTGACGACATCCTGGTTGCATGGCCTCACAACCGGGATGATTTTTACTTATTTGCCAACGAACTACATCCATGTTCCCAACTATCAAGCTCAAGATAGAGTTTGAAGCTAATAACTGCTTACCTTACTTGGATATTCTTATTCGTAAGGGCTATATCCTTAATTGCATTACCACTTGTGTATATAGAAAACCATGTCATACACCTGTTTTAATACCTTATTATTCATCACACCCTAAACAACATAAGTTGACAGCATTATTCTATTTGTTTAGAAGAGCTCACTCACATTCATCAACTACTGAATCATTTCAGCAAGAAGTTAACTACATTTTTGGTTTAGCTGAGCAATATGAGTTCCCCAAATATCTGATTAGGCAAGTGTTTGGCAAGGTGAAATATGCCCTACATACTACCCTGTTAAGAAACTCCAACTGCAATTCCATATATGTTGGCTCTATGCAATACAATCCACATTTAACGAGAGCCTTAACACAACTATGTAAACCATATGGCTTGAAATTTGGTTCACGAACACGAAACTTATTTTCAGTAGTTCGCAAGGATCGTGAACAGAACAGCAAAATGGGACAGTGGGGTATTTACAATATCCCTCTGGTTAAGGCAACTACGGGACAAGCAGCCTGTAATTATGTGGGTTCTACAAAACGCAATATTGAATTACGAATTAAAGAACACAAATACAGTATTAGAACAGGCGTGTATTGTACATCCCTAGCCAAATCTGTTATACAAGATGATCTTAATTCCGACTGGAGTAATGTAAGAATAATTAATAATCCTAGTAAACCTGGTGACCTTTTAATTGCAGAAAGTGTGTATATAGAGGCTTCCGGTGTGCAATGTTGTAATGAACATGCTCCCTATGAGTTACATAACGTTTGGAAATCCCTTATTAAAACAGTAAATTATAAATTGTAATATAAACTTAAAATTGAATGTTCACCCCACCCTACACCATTTATTTCTATAATATATTTCCATGTTTTCTTCACAGACCATTGTGCCAACAGTATACGCAACATTTTGGCGCATGTAGATTACTATTGGCTAATAACTTACTATGCTTCCCACAATGCAATGATCTATATTATATATAGATTAAATGTGTATCTATTTATTACATCTGAAGAAGAGGCAGCCGCTGCCTCGAAAGTGCTCATGGTTTTAATTGTATATATTTCTCATCTTTTAATCATTAAATCGTGCTAAAGACGGAAAACTTTCATCGTTTCAGTGATTAATGCCGCACGAGTCTTCAATATTTGTTGTCTTTTGGCTATTTTAATACTGATATGTGCTAAACCCGTATTATACGCCAGTCGTACAGGGGTTTACCAAAATAATGGAGACATTTGGTGCTTGTGGACAACGTTTTCTTAGTAAGCTGAAGGTGAACCTTGGGCTTTCAAAACAGATGCAATTCGCCTTGGACTGGATTTATAAAAAGTCATTTAGATATGATAATGGAATTTGGGACCATTTTTCCTGTAACATATATGTCCCAACCGTGCCAGCGATGTTAGAGGTGGAAAGTGTGATCTGACCTTTCGATTCAGACACTCCCTCATGTGCTCAATAATATTGAGGTATTGAGATTGAGTTGGCCAAAGTAGATGCTGTACCTCATCCTCTGAAAACAACAACTTGACATGTCTCGCACAGTCTACGGGTGCATTATCTACTTGAAACCAGGAACAGTCATTAGTGAACAATTCCTGCAACAGTGAGTACAGTTGGTCCCCAAGAATGGACTCTTACGTTGCAGGTGTAAACGAAAATGCAGAATAACCATAGTCCTAAAGAATGTCATGACATGGCATCCTACAGCATCAAGGATTCACTTCCATACTACACAGTCGGAACTAAACCGTAGGCGTGATACGCTTCTGCAGGTTTCGCCAGAGGTACAATCTACCAGTGGTGTAAAACAATGTAAAGCACGATTCATCAGACCAGATGACACGTTGCCAGTCTCTGGTATCCCATTTTTTATGTGCTTTGCACAACATTACACGTTTTGTTGCATTGATGCTGGCAATCAGAAGTTTGTGGATAAGAGCACGGCCCTAAATACGGGCAAGATGGAGTTTTCGAAGAAAACGGGATCATCCCGACAGGCGTTCAACTCTTCTGCTATTTGCGGTGTCGTGGTATTGTGCTTCCCTTGTACAATCCGTGCCAACGTTCGCCTATCCCAATCGGACGTCTTCGGAGGGCGTCCACATATTACTTGTTTGGAGGCAATGCCGTTTCCTTTTCAGTAGGTAGTCATAATCTTCGATACAGTTCCTCGTGTTACACCTGTTACTCTACCGCTCTAGTTACTAAAGCTTTTGCAAGAAGGGCAAAAATGATCATGACTTTTTTAAGGAGGCCGAGTTCTAACGTAGTCGACAATTACTCCACAACAGCTGTTTTACCTGCGGCTGTGACAATGCTACGTTACAGCCAAAATCGCACTGCACCCTTTTATTCACTGAGTGGCCACTTTATTATGACCACCCCCTCAGTACTTCATTGGGCTCCCTTTTTCTATTATGACCACCCTCATACTGCGTCGATTCTTCGTGGCATGGACTCCACGAAATGTTGATCGGTGGTTTGTGGAATCTGAGACCATGCTTGATAAATAGCACTTTCCAGGAGTGTGAGATTGCAGGGTTGTGGATCCAGCTGTCTGATGGCTCGTTCAACTTCATCCCACGAATTCTCAATGGGGTTAAGATCTGGAGATTGTGGGGGCCACCTAAGCAAAGTAAACTCACCGGCATGTTCCTAAAACCAATCCTGTACAATACGAGCGCTATGGCAGGACGCATTATCTTGTTGAAAGTAGCCATCGTCATTGGGATAAACCATCCACATGACAGGATGCACTTGGTCCGCAACGATGTTTAGATATGATGTGGCAGTCACACGTTGATCAACACGAATTAAAGGGCCCAAAGCATGCCAGGAAAACATTCCCCAAACCACAACGTTGCCTCCACCAGCTTGAAGGGTTGTAGCAATGCATTTGGGGTACATGCATTCGTGCTGTTTCCGCCAAATTCTCATTCGACCATCGGCATGGAGCAACTAAAAACGTGATTCATCGGACCGCATAATTTGTTTCCAATTATCGACTGTCCAATCTTTGTTCTCCTGTGCGAACTGGAGACGTTTTCTCTTGTTAACTGCATACAGAAAAGGTGTTCGAACAGGCCTTCGGCTGCCATATCCCATCCGATGCAGTGTACGGTGAACAGTTCGTGAAGAGATCATTTGTTGGGATCCTTGTTTAAGATGGTCTGTAATTTGATGCACTGTTGTCCTTCCGTTGTCTGTTACCAGTCTGGACACTCTCCGTTCCACCCGAGCAGTCTCTAGTCGATTAGACTCACACGTTGCACGTGGAGACCTAGTTTTTTGGCTGACAGTCCAGTCTTTAAAAACTTTAACAACAGCTGCTTTGGAACATTTCACGAATGCGGCGGTTTCGGTGATACTCGCTCCATGGCTCCGAGCTCCTACAATCATCCCACGTTGAAAGTTCGTCAGATCGCATTTTTTACCCATCTCGTCACCCCAAAATAACTTCTATTACTGTCGCAAGCACTAGGCTTTCCCTTTTTACACTAGCCTCGCCCTCTGGCGGCAACAGCGTGCAGCCATAGCTCATTTGCTTAAAACTGTCAGGTGGTCATAATAAAGTGGCCACTCAGTGTATACCTCACATCGCGGGTGACGTCGAACCCGTGATTTATGTTCGTCACATTGCTCATACTGCAGTCGCAGTCGGTGTTTCCAATATTTTGGTAAATCCCAGTAATATCTTGATATCCTTTATTAACAGCTTTTCAAAAAGTGGGCAATTAATCAAAGTGCTTTTTATTTTTATACAACTATATCCAAAAAGTTTCCCAATAACTTGACCATATGTGGAATGTCAGATAATACATTTACGTATCTACTTTTGTCGAACGTGTTTTCAAAACAGAGACTCTCAAGTGATATTTTTAATTCCTTCCATAATTTCTGGTTAAATCCTTCCTGATCTGAAGCAAGAGCAAGTACAGGAAACATATTTTACACGGCACAGATTACCTTCATTGTTACATCTTTGAGATTGGAACTGCAAATGTCGAAATCTTTTGTAAAATATTGGTTGTTTCAGGGGTCCACAGCTCGCCTCACTAAAAATGCATTACGTATCTACATGATTGCCGCGAGAACTAGACTTATATGGGCTACTGAAGAGTAAGTTTTGACGGGTACAGTTGATTCCCATAACTTCATTTTTCAATATTGCAGCACATTTTGCCGGAAACTTTTATTTCATCAACAAAAGTTACGCATGCTCTTTCCACTTCAATGCTTTGCATTCCTTAGCTCTGATATAAGAAAAAAGTGCAATCACCTTTTCTTATACGTAAGTAAGGCTAGTGACGTCGCGTAGACAATCCCCGAGACTGTGACCAGAGCAAATGTCGGAGCAGCATAACCTTTTAGTCTATTTACCTTGTCAAAGCTCCAATAGCTCAGAATAAGCAGTTATTGTATCTAAGATCGCCACACAACAAATTCATCCGTCCTCTACAAAAATGTAAATGAAATTTCATTTTGTTAAGTTTTTTATTTAGCGCAATATTTACAGTATTTTTCGTGCTTTCCTATTTATTGGATGTCTTGCTGCTTTTCCAGAAGTGCACATACATATACACACCCTTACCGGGCTATGAAGGACAATCGGCAATAACGAACACCATGACCCCCTATTGGTCCGTTTTAACGAGAGTTTACTGTGATCATCAATTTTGTTTTAGATGTAGATCATATTTTCAAATATTAAGTGGATATGCATATACGTAAGCTCTAATATTAGATTGTTTCTTTTTTTATTATTGGAGGTTTAACGACCACCGTGAGCAACTCAGTGGGCTATAAGCAGTCGCACGTTCCTAATTTAGGAACACTAGTTCCAGGGAAGGGAGAGAGCCAGGTCCGTAAGACAAACACAACACCCATGCCTCACAGGGATTCCAATCCGGACCCATCTCGAGCGAATGATCAGAAGCCATCTCTTAGACCACTGCGCCACCGTGGCGGCGGATTACTTGTCCTGCGCAGATAATGAATTCCTCTGACATTTAATTCGCAAGAATTGCACTGCCAAATCATTCTTATAAATTTTAAGGTAAGTTTAAACCGCGATTCCTTAAACTTAGTTTAATTTTTTTTTTTAGCTTCTTTTTGCGAATTGTGTTCTAAGATGACTGGAATTTTTCCAATTTTCCGCTGGGCGGTGAGTTAGATAATTATCCTTCTCATCTTCACGCTATTTTAATGCTTGACAGCTGTCATCGGTTTCAGTTTAATTCTGATTAGGATATTTAGGTCACCTTACTCCTTATGACGATATAGACATTTCTCTGTCTATAAAGTTAATGGAAAGACTTTGTAATCTGGAGAAGCTTGTAGTGTGAATCACAGCTCTAGGGCGTGTTTTTTTAATTTCAGGGTTGAAAGCACTGGGATACATTTAATGGTTTTATTTATTTAGTAGTAGCCTTATTAAACTTTTGATTATTCAGTGCTTCCTTATTAATGTTTATACCTAATGCCTCGCGTATTACTGCATCTTCATACAGTACCGAAAGGCTGTTTTGATTAATTAAATTTAACTTTTCAGTTACATTCATTTTGGTTACATTTCTTTGACTTCACGAACACGCCGTTCTGCAGTCACATTTCGGACCTGTGAAGGAAAACATTTTACGTTCCCTTCCATTCAATTGAATTTTTGTAATAACAGAGAACATTTCTTGGTATTTTAACATCGCTTATCTGGAATTACAGCTTGGAGGGCTGTGAAATAAAAAAGAGAAGAAACATAAATGGAAATATTTTTTTTTTGGTTTGCTTAGTTAGCTGGACGTGCTGCGACGTAAACTTGTAATACGGAAAATTTAAGATTTCAGCTTTGAAGACATTGATTTTCGTAAGATACAATTTGGAGACATACATAACCGGAGGATGTTCACAGATTTTTAGAACGACTTGCCAGCAATATAATTAAAGTTTAAAATAAAACTATTTCTCTGATTATGAAGATTTTCCAGATAACAGGGCATTTCTTAAAATTGGTAGTCGTATTTTATTCCAATCGTTTTCCACTATTTTTCACAGTCCAATTATTGCTTTAGATCTGCGTTTATAGAAAGCGCTCTTTTTAGTAGTCCGAATGCAGAATAGTCTATTGGTGACACATCAGGGGACTTTGAAAGAATATGAGTAAAAGGTGTGTGTTGACTTGATACCTTTCTCCTTTTTCAATTTTTCCAGAAGCAGTGGTAGAATTGGATGCATGACTGGTAGCCTTATTCCGAAGGAATTTTACTCTTTGAAGGCTCTGTGGATAAAGGAATGTTTTTCCTCTTTAAATATAGGAGTTAAAACATTATTTTGGTAGTATGTAGATTTGAGTTTAACATTGTTTTTAATTTTTCTTAACTTTTATTTCCCATTGTAAGAGAAACCGTATGCGGTAGTAAATCGATCTTTTTCTGTTACAGTCGTTTAAGTAGATCCATTCTTCATCAACAGTCGCAATGAATTTTCATTTGTCTCCTGCTAAGTGATTTTTATAAGGATGTCTTCATCGTGTTCTGCGCTCAGCCAGGTGTCTAGGCAAAAAAAAAAGCGATGAAAATTATGTTTTTTTCTACGGATTCAAATCTTTGTTTATTAGCTTCTTTACAGTTGATACACATATTTTTAACGTCTTAGCGATTGCACTTTGTGTCGGTGAATTTTCTTTAAAGGACCAGAGACCTTACTTATGAAATATTCATAAAAATGCGTACCTTCTTTGGATATTCGTTTGGTGTTCTTTTTCCTGTTAAAAGCAATGCTTAACTATTTTTCCCCCTATTAGTAATATTATTGCTTATTTTACATTTAGAAATACCAGTTCAATGATTTTCACAGAGTTGTTTAATTACAGAATATGAAATTTCTTCTAAAAACACATACATAACCTTCCATACACCGCTTTTTTACGTGCGCCATGTTCTTAGCAAACGATGTTTAACTACAGCAGGTGTTTCCTTCGTGTTCATCTAACACGCTGTTGCCAGTTTCAGTTTTTTGAACTTCCTTTATTTTCCGTAATTTCTGATCAAAAACGTTCTATAAATGTGTGAAAATCCTCTGTATATTATACAAAACGATTCAAAAGTAGGAGTTAAAACGGAATTCTAGGTGACAACCTAGGTGTCACATAATTCCATTTAACAACAAACATCTTAATACTTTATACAATATATGTCTCTAAATCTTTGTAATTTTAACATGGCCTATTCTGACCATTTTAAAATTACAATGTTTATGTACCTTTTGCTCAAAACCTAGTAAAGATAGGTACTTGAATTTTGATATGGTAATACAAATAACATTTTTATATGAATTGACAATTTTAAAAATAAATGTATGCAAAAAAAAAATGTGAGGATTGTTTATATCATTTTCACAATTTGGTGTCAATTTTATTCAACTCAAAAAGCTACTAAGCTACTTCTCAACAAATTCTGATGGAATATTATCTTACAAAAAATGACTGTTTGTGTATTAATACTATAAAAACATACCCAGAAAATTTAATAGGTTGGCAAAGACGACTAAGTGATAAAAAGTTACATAAATATGCAGAAATGCAGTTTTATAAAACAATTTGAAAAATAATAATTTTCTACAATATCTTCAACATTTTAAGGAGCTTTGGAAACAGTACATTCCTGCGTCATATGCAGAATTATCAGGATCTTCTACAACTTTTTCATGTATTGTCTTTTAGGTTTTTTTCTGCAGCATTAGGTCAGCTTTAAGAACGCGTTCGTTGTCAAGGTATCGTAACGTTCTTATCATGTGTTGTCACTATGTTCGACGCAACGCTTTTCAGTACCATTAGTGTATTTACATTTCCCTCATTGAATGCTAAAACAGCATCGTAAATACATACTTTCATTGTTGGGAGTGTCGCAAAAACATCTTTCGGGACCCGGTTCCAAATCACACTATTGTACGATTCATTAGGGTTCTGAGTGTTTCCATGGAAACATTTTTCTAAAATTGATAGATTCAATAGGTTGTGAAATACAGGATCTATGTGTTTTCCAAAACTGCAGAAGGAAGACTATGTTTGTGGATATAGACTTATGTAAGCAAACCTTTTAAATACAATTTTTAAGGCGTCACATTCAATTTTTGTGCTTAACTTTTATATGCAGTCAAACCTCGTTAAGCAGCCGTATTTACTTCATCGTGTTAAACTGACGATAACTGTGGGCGGTTTAAACAGGTTCAAATGCAAAAAAGAGAAAATTGATTGAAAAACTGTATGAGGAAGAAGCAAAACAAACATACGTCCTTATGAATCGGCTCTCTAGTTATAAGAACGCGTCGATTTAAACCAGAGTTATTAAATAAAGTTCATGGCGAACATTTCTAAAACAACGTGTTTTTTTAAAATTATCCTGTTACATCAATAATTCGTTTATCAGTATCATCGGCATTTACACATGGAACTGTTGTAATTATATCTATCATGCTTTTGCAACTTTTCTCATTGTTGTTTGAAATCGATTTATCGGGTACATCCTATAAAAGAAACCAGATTCGCCAATTTTATACACATCTTTTAATTCACAGCCAAATATTATTTCTAACTTTTTTTTCTTGCCTTATTCACTGGACTTTCAGAGGTTTCGGTTGTATCACCATCGTATTCTCAAAGATAATCCGTGCTGAGTCTTGAATCTTTGAAGCCAACCATTACTGTAGTTGAATTCTTATTTAGTTCTCTTCACTTTACCTGGAAGCATAGGTTTTCCACCACCATTTTCCACCGGACTCTGGTTTTTGCTTCCGTTTTTTATAATATTTGCTATTTCTTTCATTATTGTTCTTTTCCATATTTCTCTTGGTCTTCCCTGCCTTCTGTTACGCTGTGAATTCCAATCAAAAGTCTGTTTTACTATTATTTTATCCCCTTTTTTCAACACATGCCTCATTCACCTCGATTTCCTTTCGCGTATTTGTTGCAATATAGGTTTGTTCTCTGCCATAGTTCTTTATTTGGTTTGTTCTCAGCCATAGCTCTTCATTTGGTTTGTTCTCTGCCATAGCTCTTCATTTGGTTTGTTCTCTGCCATAGTTCTTCATTTGGTTTGTTCTCTGCCATAGCTCTTCATTTGGTTCGTTCTCTGCCATAGTTCTTCATTTGGTATTTGTTTTGGACAATACATTCCAACTATCGCTCTTAAACGTTTGTTTAAGAAGACCTGGACGTTATTAACTAACTTTTTGTTTAGCATCCATGTTTCTGATCCATATATAAGTATTACCTTCACATTTGAATTAAATATTTTCATTTTAGTTTTTTAATGACACGTTCTTATTTTTCCAGGTATTTCTAAGTTGGTTAAATGTTGAATAAGCCATTTGTTTCCTTCAATTTACTTCTTCAAGAGTATTTCCCTTTGTGATACTATTGAACCAAGGTATACAAATTGTTCTACTTCATTTAGCGGTATTACTATTTGTTTGTTTCGCTTTGCATTTCTTTTCATCAACATTGTTTTATTTTTATCCATCGTAAGACCAAACTTTTTGGCTGTTTCTACAAGTGCTGTTGCTTTTTGTTCTATATGTTGATGCTTCTGAGAAAGAAAGTAAATATCATCTGCAACATCTAAAGCTGAATTATTGAGCTTGCCATTCTTTCCCGAACTGTCTCGCTTTTTCAGGAATAACTTGAGTAGTATTAACTGCATGCTTGGCATTTACCTGGCCAACTCCTAAAACAAGAGCATTCTATATGTTTCGTGCTTGCCACTTTTAAATTGTTAACTGAGTGCAGCTGTTCTTCAGATCCCATCCATTTATTTTTTATCGATTAATAAGTCTCTTACTGTTGTTCTTACACCAATTCACTTATCAAGAAGGTTGGATAAGTGATTTCCTAATGTCTGATAACTAGATTCAGGATTACGATCATTCAGTTCGCATGTCAAAATTTTCTCATAAACATCCAACAATGTTTTACCCATTTCATGGTGCTTCAAAGCAAACAAAGGCCCAAACAACAAGCAGTCCCTGCAAGAAACCGTGACTACTAAAGGAGTTGTATAACTAAAAGCTTCAGAAGCCAAGATGTGAAATGTAAGATAGCAAATGTCTTTTGATGAGGGACTATGGCTTCTGTTGAAATGCAAGAGGCAGTTAACTATTGACATTTGATCAAATCGTAAATAAAACCATACGAGCAAGGTAATAGTAAATTTCGACACTTAACTGAACACGGACACACACACACACACACACACACTAGTCGTGTCACTTCTGTGTGATGCAATAATTCACAGAAGAGTCTGTTCTTGATTTTCGGCAGCTGACCACAAATTTCGGTAACGGCGTCTTTCTGTTTTCAGGGAGTGCTCGCAGCGGTTACGTTTATCTCACCAACTCCGCAGAACTTCTTTGAGGAGGACCCATTTGCCAACACACTTAAGAAGATAAGGTGGGCAATTCGAAGTGTAGGTGCAAGTGAATATTTTGAGAGGCGGTTCAGCGAGGCAATCTCCATTGCGAAACACCAAATTGTCGCTGGAGTGCCCTTAAGTATGTCGGTCAGCAAGATAGCGATTAAAATGGGGAAATTTCCATTTAGAATAGGATACGATTTGTATCCAGTAAGCAGTGGGCGGATGGCGAGTGTGGTGATTTAATGGGCGGCTCTTTATTGAGGTTCAATTATATTTTGACAATTCAAACAAGAATATAATTTTCGGGTTCAGTCTTCTCTTAGCAGAGGGAATTCTGTCCAGATGCAGTAGTGGGCTAAGCATTGGCCTCTGACCATTTCTTTGAGCTTGGTCCGGGCTCAAATCCTGGGTGAGGCACGACGGTGCGCATTTCTCACGGCATCGACCGCTTCCGCTCCCTGGAAGCAGTGGACACAAATTAGTGGTGGAAGAAATCTTACAGCTAATCGAGTTGCTCAAGGTAGTCGTTAATCTTTCAAGCGGCCGATGTACCTTAACCAAATGCTTCTCAAAATTTTCTGAGGCCCCTAAACAGATATGTTAATATAGCGGCCGGGTTTTTTTTCCGAACGGCACGTCAAATGCTCTGTTTTGCCGAAATCTACAACTAAAACATTTATATCTGTTTCTTATCTCATCAGCACCGATAATAAACCTGCCACAAGTGATAAGCCCTCCCTTCTAGTTCTTCATTCTCTGCTCCATTAGCCAGGTTATAATGGGGAAGGCCTAGCTCTCCTGACATGGACATCATGCCACTGGGTAGAAACAAAGGACTCAAACATCTTCCCTCTCATTTCTTAGATTCGTCGCCATTGTTAAAGACCATTTTCAAGACAATCGGTCAGTACGGATTAGTGTTAATCATACCCATGAACGATCACTTGGAAAAATAAAGCTAAGGAGAAAACAACGCCTTCTGACGAGGAGGCTCACTCGTTCGACCCGCGCGCACCCAGTTTCTTGGACAGCAAATATAATATTGCGAGTGGATCTGAGCTCATTTTGCTAACCCCAAGTAAATTCGTTCCAGCCGGTTAAAAGGTTAAACCTCCAAGCAAACGAAGAAAATAGTCTTCTGAAAATTCATCCCTAAATAAAAATATTCTAACATGAAGAAACTAATGAAATTCTTGGTTATCCAAATCCGCATTTTTTTTTTGCTTCATTTGTAGTTTGCATGTGGTAGAGTAACTAAAGTTCTTCTGTGTGGGAGGTATTGAAACTTTAAGTGCCAAATTCTTGAGTGTGTTGAAGCTATGTGTGCAGGCACTACAACGCGTGCATGTGTAAATGGTGCTATACCAGATTGTGAAATGTCGGCATGAATATTCGATGTATTTATGCATGCATTCATGCGCATCCCCCGTTTGTGCAGGTTGCTTGGTGCTTGTGACGCAGTTCTGTTGTCGAGACCAAAAGTAAATTTCAAATTATGTTGTCCCGGAACAAAAACGTAAGCATGAAATTCAAGCTGAGTGTAAATAAGAGAACACCAAGGTCATGGTTTGTATATATATATAGCAAAAGCATATAAAGGGAAAAACAAAAAAACAATAACGAAATTGAAATTTCAAAGCGCCAGAGGCTGCATAGAAGAAAGATCAAATAAAATAAAAATGTGAAACATAAAAGCAAAATGGTGATTGTTGTTCGTTTTCTCGTTCCCCCTTTTTTTTTACGCTTTCCAACCGTAGGTTGAAGAAGCGTATATGCTCCAGCTTTTTCCGTCCGTCTGTCCGTCCGTCCGTCCGTCTGTCGGCACGATAACTCACGTAAAAACGGTTCGATTTCGATGAAATTTTAGTATGTGGTAGGGGACCACCAGGGAACGAACCCTATTGAAAATGGGTGAAGTGAGGTCAAAGGTCACGCCATAAGAACGGGATCCATTTCATTGCCTTATGCGTCATAACATGCGTAAATATAGTTCGATTTCGATGAAATTTCAGTATTTGGTAGGGAACTACCTGGGCACAAACCCTATTGAAAATTGCCAAATTGGGGTCAAAGGTCAGGCAGGCCATAAGAGCGGGATTTATTCCATTGCCCTTATGCGTCATAACTTGCGTAAAAATGGTTCGAATTTGATGAAATTATTGATCGTAAAAATGGTTCAAATTTGATGAAACCTATTGAAAATGGGTGGAATGGGGTCAAAGGTCAGGACATAAAAGCGGGATCCAATTCATTGCCTTTATGCGTCATAACATGCGTAAATATGGTTCGATTTCGATTAAATTTTAGTATGTGGTAAGGAACCACCTAGGACCGAAACCTATTGAAAATGGGTGGTATGGAGTCAAAGGTCAGGACATAAAATCGGGATCCATTTCATTGCCTTTATGCGTTGTAACATGCCTAAATATGGTTCGAGTGCGATGAAATTTTAGTATGTGGTAGGGAACCACTGGGCACGAACCCTATTGAAAATGGGCGAATGGGGTCAAAGGCCAGGGCACTGGAGTAGGATCCATTCCATTGCCCTTGTGCATCATAACTTACCAAAAAATGTTTCGATTGCGACAAAACGTTATCATGTTGTTCCGGAGGTATAGTGAACCGGTTCTGATGAATATCAACGAAATGGGGTCAAAGGTCATTGTGCAAAAGCAAGATTTATTCCACAGCCATTATTCTTATAACTTGCGTAAAACTGCTTCTATTGCGACAAAACTTTAGTTTGTTATTTTTGAGGTGCACTGAACCGGTTCTGTTGAATATCATCGAAAAGGGGTCAAAGGTCAGGACACAGGAGCGAGATTTATTCCACAGCCATTATCCTCATAACTTGAGTAATAATTTCTGGTATGTTGGAAAGCATATCATAATCAATGCATTGCATGATTTTACTAACTTGTTGTTCTTTGTTTTTTCTTTGTTCAAAACTTTCTTTCATGTTTCACATATATATATATATATATATATATATATATATATATATATATATATATATATATATATATATATATATATATATATATATTAACAACAGGTATATTAAAAAAAATGAGCTAGTATGAAAATAAGCAGGAAAAGAATGTAGAAATTACAAGAATGCCAGCCATGGCTTCTTCAAAGGACAGCATGTATAACATTCTCTTGTTTCTACCAAGACCTAGAAAATTGGGTTTCTTTCTTAGCTAGCTTCATTCATCTGGTCTCTAGTGCTCAGTGCTTTAAGATACTAAATAATATTTGCTGTAAATACTGTAACTTTCTATGTTAAGCTTAATTTTTCATAAGTAGCTTTTTCTCACCTTCTATTTCGTGTAATATTTCGGTCCGGCCAGCCATCGGTAAGCTTGGATTTTGGATTGGTGTTTTTTTGTTTAAAGTGATATTACTCTTAAGATTTCAAACAGTTTGATTTATTTCAAAAGTGGGGTTTTTATTGGGATAATTTTAATTGTTTTATTAAGTTTAATTGCCCTAAGACAAGCATGCCGAGGCAGAAACACAATTCTCTAGGTCTATGTAGACATGAGAGAATGTTAACCATGCTGGCCTTTGAAAAAAAACCATGGCTGGCATTTTTGTAATTTTGGCATTCCTTTCCTGCTTATTTTCATACTAGCTCATCTTTTGGTTAGTATACCTGCTGTTTATTTGCCTTTATATATATACACTGACGGAAAAAAATCCCAACACCAAGAAGGGGTTGTGTTAGATAAACGACAGTTGGTAGGCGGTGAGAGTACATCTGTAAGATGACGTCCATGCAAATTTCGCGCTCGGCGCACACGTGTGGCGCTAGTAGCGCCCCTCGGAACATGCAAAGCAGGTTTGCTGTAAATACGCGCTGTAACGTTCGTAAGCGTTAGTTATCGTTGAGATTCGACATAGTGTGTTGATGTTAGTCAAGAATGCCTTTAAGAAGACGATGAAGCCATTATCAACAGCTCACGGAGTTTGAACGAGGTCGTGTAATAGGGCTACGAGAAGGTGGATTTTCTTTCCGCAATATTGCAGAACGACTTGGCAGGAATATAGCCACTGTGCATGATTGTTGGCAGCGGTGGTCAAGGGAAATTACTGCCTCAAGAAAACCGCGTTCCGGCCGGCCACGTGGCACTACTGAGAGGGAAGACCGCCGTGTACGGCGTATGGCCGTGGCGCATTGTACCGCGTCTGCGGCGGCAATTCGAGCTGCAGTTGCCCCCACAGTGACACAACAAACTGTTACAAATCGGTTACTTGAAGGACAGCTCCGAGCCAGACGCCCTGTAGCGTGCATTCCACTTACTCCAAACCACTGCCGTTTGCGACGTCAGTGGTGCAAAGCTAGAGCTCATTGGAGGACGGGGTGGAGATCTGTTGTGTTTTCTGATGAAAGCCGGCTCTGCCTGGGTGCCAGTGATGGCCGTGTGTTGGTTAGAAGGAGGCCAGGTGAGCGCCTGCAAACAACCACTCTGCGGCCGAGACACACTGGACCTACACCTGGAGTTATGGTCTGGGGAGCAATTTCCTATGACAGCAGGAGCACTCTCGTGGTTATCCCACGCACCCTGACGGCACAGTCGTACGTCGGTCTGGTGATTCAACCTGTTGTGCTGCCATTCATGAACAGCATTCCAGGGGGTGTTTTCCAACAGGATAACGCTCGCCCGCATACCGCTGTTGTAACCCAACATGCTCTACAGAGTGTCGACATGTTGTCGTGGCCTGCTAGATCACCAGATCTTTCACCAATCGAGCACGTATGGGACATAGCTGACCGACAACTCCAGCGTCACCTTCAACCAGCATTAACCGTCCCTGTATTGACCGACCAAGTGCAACAGGCATGGAACTCCATCCCACAAACTGACATCCAGTACCTGTACGACACAATGCATGAACGTTTGCGTGCTTGCATTCAACATTCTGGCTGTTACACCTGTTATTAATGTACCAGCATTTCACATTTAAAATGGCTCTTCTCGCGCTTACATTAAGCTGTGATCTTGAAATCCTAATCGATTAAATATGTTACCTATACAAATGTATTGCCGCCATTTCATTCCTCTACAACTATTTAATCGTGGTGTTGGGATTTGTTTTCCGTCAGTGTATATTTATACCGATGAGCCATTCCATTATGACCACCCCCCAGCCTGGAGAAATGAGCGCACCTATTATATGCACATTAATTTAATTTTGAAATTCTTAGCTGATTTAGGAGGATTTCATAGGCCTGATCAGCTATGTACAAATTCCCGGATAGTTGTGCAAGAAAGTGTTATTGTTCCTACTCTGATGTACAACAGGGATGATATGCTTGCTACAAAGAATTATTCAGTACAACTGGCTCAATTGGTATGAAAGGAAGGCCGAGGGAAACATGGCATGACCAAAGTCAGAAATGCCTGCAAGAGAAGAAAACGAGTTTCAAGTACAGAAGTTCTTGTGTGTTACGTGTGATGAATGCGTTATAACTTTATTTGTAGCTTTGGTATGGCAGATGATCTTGCTTTACGGAATATGAAATAATCGCTTTTATCTACTATGGAAAATTTGCTATTACTAGGTTTGTATTAGGTGTACGAATAAGTTTTAAAGCGTTTTTTGTATGACATATACCGTTAATTTACATATCCGACATTCCCCCGCGTTGTTGTCATGCAATCGTAACTGGTCCAGTGTATAAAATGTGACACAGAAGTTTGCCCTGTCCAACAGTCAAACGCACTTGCACATCGGTAGGTAGAAGATGGCAACCGATACAGCATTTTTTCGACAATGTATTCGTTACGAATTTCATCAAGGGAAAAGTTCTGCAAAAGCATGTGCATCGATCTGTTATGTTCTAAGGGAGAATATTGTATCGAAAAGCACGCGTGAGTTTTGGTTTAGACAATTTAAAGCAGGTGATTTTGATGTTAGTGATCGAAAACTTAGCAGCGCCTCGCAGAAATTTGCACACGAGGAACTGCAAGCATTGCTGGATGAAGATTCGTCTCAAACGCAAAAGGAACTAGCTGAACAACTGGGGGTAACTCAACAAACCATTTCCAATCGTTTACGCGCGATAGGAAAGATTCAGAAGGAAATTAAATGGGTTCCACGTGACCTGATCCAGAGGAACAAGGATGGACGTGGCATGAAGTGTTTGAATCTGTTGAATAAACAACACAGAAAGCTTTTCCTGTGGAAAATCATTACGGGTGATGAAAATTGGATATGGTACGACAATCCCAAACGCAAAAAACACTGGGTAGACCCCGGTGAAGCAACGACTTTGATACCGAAACGCAGTATTCCCTCCAAGAAAGTTTTGCTATGCTTCTGGTGGGATATGAAGAGTGTGCTCCATTATGGACTATTGGAACAGGGTCAAACTGTTACTTCTGATCCCTACAAGCCACAATTGCTGCGATTGAACCAGGAAATCTATCGGAAACGTCCATTCACAAGCAAAGCATTGCGTCACGTGAAATTACTGCAAGACAATGCTAAGCCGCATGTCGCGAAATCGGTCAAGGAAAGGTTATTGACGCTTGGCTGGGAGGTTTTAGAGCATACAACGTATAGTACCGACATGGCCCCTTCAGACTATCATTTGTTCCGATAGATGCAACATGGTTTGTCCGGACATGTGAAGAAGTGCAAAAGTGAGTTGACGAATGCATCACGCAACACGACGAAGTATTCTTCAAGGATGGAATACGTCAGCTGCCCGACCGATGGCGAAAAGTGATAGATACCTACGGCGCATATTTTCATCCCTATAGGTATTGTTATTTTCTTTCAAATTACATGTTCCGTTGTCTTCAAACGCTTTAAAACTTATTTGAAAATCTAATAGAGTTGGCTTTACTTTAAGATTTCAACCTTAAACTAAAGCTTCGTTCTTAGCTTAAATACACTGGTGTGCAAAAATTTATGACGAAGAGGAGAAATTAGCATAACAGTGGAAAGAGTAGGCAGAACGGACCGAATGGCCACTCAGGAGATAGACTAGGGTCCGGTACGGTAGGGCATGCGCATATATGCAGCATGACGTGGGGGGAGGAGTGTCGGAAGAGTATAAAGCACACGGGCGGTGTACGCTCAGCAGCTCGGTGAAAGCTATTGCACGGTGTACATCGATTTAAACGACGTCGATTTGCTGCCAACGTGTAATATGGCCAACAGGCAATCCATTAGACGACATCTGTATAACCTTACCCGAGGTCGCGTCACTGGGAAGTTGGAAGAAGGTCGAAGTGTGACTAGGGTGGCCGAGGAGTTCGGGATCGCTCACAGCATCGTTTCACGTGCTTGGAGAGCATTTCAAAAGACATTAACAGTTGTCTGAGAGTTTAGCAGTGGTCGTCCACGAGCAACCACGGCGGCGGACGACCGGTATATTGTCCTACAGGCGAGAAGAGACAGACGGAAGACAGCGGGAGAAATCGCAAGGCACGTGCTACAGACAACTAAACGTCCGTCATCGCGTTTTACTGTGGCCAGGCGGCTGAACAAAGGTTGTCTATTTGCACGACGACCAGTACGGTGTGTGCCATTAACGCCTGCTCATCGGAAACGGCGGTTTCTGTGGTGCCTGGAACACAAGAACTGGACACATCAGCAATGGGGTCGAGTTCTCTTTACGGATGAGAGCCGATTTAGTCCAACGAGCAAGTCTGGACGTATACACATCTGTAGAGAGCAGGGAACACGCAATCACAACTACAACATCATCGAGAGGGACCGGTTTGGAGATGGCGGAGTTCTCGTTTGGGGCGGTATCATGCTTATTAGCCGTACGGACCTCCACATCTTCTAAGGAGGTTCAGCCACTGGTGTCAGGTATTGTACCGACGTTCTTCTGCCTCACGTGCGTCTGTTTAGAGGTGCTGTGAGTACTGAGTTCCTCTTCATGGACGACAATGCTACACCTCATCGTACAGTGGCTGTCACAGAGCTGTTGGAGAGTTAAGATATTCAACGCATGGTTTGGCCCGCAAGGTCCCCGGACCTACATCCAATCGAACACGTGTGGGACCTTCTCGGGAGACGTTTGGCAGCACCTCACCAGCCGCCAGCAACGATTCCGCAGCTGCGATTGGCACTACAAGAGGAATGGGCCCAATGCCTCAACAGCTCCTTGACAACCTCGCCCTCAGCATGGACAGACGTTGTAAATCCTGCAACGCAATCAGGGGTAATACTAAAGTCTCGATTTTTCTTGGCAGCCGCCTGTCACATGGACCTTTCTGTCTTCTGTCCAGTTGTGCTCGAAGCTACCTTTTCAATACAGTGCCTTTGTATCCTTTGGACTACTTCTTTGAACAGTTTTGTTCACATGTCCCATTTTCTTACATCTTGGGGAACTTATGGTATGATCTGAGTCGATGTGGAGCACTTCCGCACGACGTTACTTTCGAAAAACCGTCTCGTCTTTAATTTTTGCACGCCAGTGTACTTAGTGAATTAGTTTCAACTGGATACCCGGATGAATCTCAGTCCCCTGTAGCTGGGAATCTTAAATACACAAGGAATTCACTTTCGATATCACGGCCGGAATTCAGTGATGAACAAATTATTTTAGAAATATCCAAAGCGCACTTTCTGTATTCTTTAATCAAGCACGTCCAAAGTCTATAATCATAAGGTCTGTTAATAACCAAGTCTTTCGCAATAAGCTACATAGGCTTGACGAGGACTAACGATTATTCATAATCCTCTTGACACTCCTCAGTCTTTCAAATCACACACGCACACACAATCGTCTCTCTCAATGTAAAAAAATCTTACAAGTTTCGCTAGCTATCTGCTCATATCAACATTGCATATGCATCAATCGCTCCACTAATATTCCAGCACGAGTTCTTATCTTAGAAGGATACGTTGCTTGCTTTTTGACTCATTGTAAGGAAACGGGAGTAAGTTTGTGGCGTCAAGTTTAGAAAATATTTAACGAGAAGAAACCAAATTTATCAAAGAACACAGGAACTCAGATGGAGGGTTAAATTAGAGATATACATCACAGGAACTAAACACGGAATCTCATAGAATCCCTGAGTGATACGCGTGTACTTTCAAAATGAACCACGTCTTCAGTCGCTATTTCTGAACCAATAACATGTGTTGTATACTAAGTTTTGGGATTAGTATTATAATACAATAAAATTGTATTTTGAAATAGTTATGAATGCAGAAAAGTTTACGACTTTTGTTGGAACTTCATGTTGCGATATTTTGTCCCGTGTCGCCATGGTTTTCGGTTCGTACATGGGTTTCACTCATGTTGCGTGAAACTTCTTGTCTAGATAAGTATTGTTTCTACAGCACAAATTGGAAGTTTAGAATTATAATCCTGCATATCAGGAAAATTGTGTGAATGATAAAAGATCCTGAAACTTTTATATTGGCTTGATTTGATTTTATCATTTATTTCCCTGATAATACCATGTAGGTGGGCTTATTCTTCGCCGCTGTTATTTTATTCTTTGTTGAGACCTCTTCCAATAACCGTACATCAGAGTTGCATTTGTTCAAAAATGCTGCAACAACCCTGCGTAAGGATGAAAAATCCTTCTTCTCGTGATTGGTTTCCCTAAGCACTCCCATTTCGGACGTGTCTTCCGCAAATCCTCACAAGATGCAAATGACCAATTTTCTGCGGACTTTTGCTGGAATTCAGTGAGATAAGGCTCTCCGCTTACCTAAATGAGGTTGCCTACCTAATTACAACTTCAGCTTTACCCGGGATAAAGTACCTAAAATGTATTTCACACCAAAAGAAAGTATAAGTACGATACTTTATGATGGTGCATTTGAAGGTAGTAATTTATTTGTGTCTATGTAACGAATATTTTGAAAGAAAAGCTCACTGCTTAGCACGAATTGTGCTACATTACTTAAGTGCTAATTATCAGTCGCTTATCAGAGAGCAAGGGAAATTAAGCTTTAGTGTTTCAGATATCTTTGGATAGAAGTCACATTAAGGAAAATGGCCACTGGAGTAAAATGTTTTATATTAAACACCGAAATGTTTACACGAACGAGAAGGAACAATTACAGTGATTGCTATACGCATCTCCATCAGCTCGATCGTTAATCATTAGTAATTATTGGGTAGTTTCATTTTTGCACTTTTAGACAAATTTTTTATATCCTATTAAAATTTAAATTAGTCGTTTGGAGCGATTTCTAAACGTTGCATTAATCTAATACAATCAGTCACCTGCTGGTAGATATCTCCGAGTCGGTACTAATCGATATAACACTACTCAAATCGGATGGGATATACGATATGTGCCACAACATACTCATCTCAGAAATATTTTCCATAATATTTGAGGTAAAGGCGATATGTCTTCTCCTTTCCCTTTTTATACTCCTTTTACTTTCAATATAGGCAAAATGGGAAATTCGCAGAATGCCCATACCTCTGGATTTCAGTAAATGGTAATATCACCTCTGTGTCGAAGAACGTCTTGAAAACCTACGAGACAGGTTTTTAATAGTATTATTGACAGGTATCGGGGCCGCTTGTCCCATATTACAAGCAACACGTTAAGAGGTCTGCCAGTGTACTGGGGTATGGAACACGGTTATCCAAAAGTCGCTGCAAGGCGTCCCAAATGTTAAGGTCAGGAGACATCGGAGGCAGCTGAAACAATTCAATACCATACTCTTTCAGCTCCTGAAGCACACTCAAGGCACTATGACTGGTTGCATTGTCATCGAGCTAAAGGAATCCGTGTCCCATAGCAAAGTGGACCAATGTCAGAATAGGCAAAATGATCTCGTTTTGGTACACCGAGTCACTCATATTGCCTTGACAAACATACAAGGAAGTACGGCCGTTAAAATATAATCTTCTCCAGACCAGAACTGACTGCCATTGTAAGAGTGAACGACGTTAGGGCAGCAGTGGGGGGCATCATCCCCTGTAAGAGTGCATCCCCAACGGCGTTAGGGCAGCAGTGGGGTGCATAACCCCCTGTAAAAGTGCATCACCAACGGCGTTATGGCAGCAGTGTGGTGCATCACCCCCTGTAAGAGTGCATCACCAACGGCGTTAGGGCAGTAGTCGGGTGCATAACCCCCTGTAAGAATGCGTCACCAACGGCGTTATGGGAGCAGTGTGGTGCATCACCCCGTGTAAGAGTGCATCATCAGCAGTGGTGAACTGGGACAATTTCTAATATGTCAGCTGTAACAGTACGTCGACGGTTATTACAGTTTGGACTGCAGAATCGTCGACCCCTGCGCAGACTACTTTTGACACCCTAGGAATGGACTGCCAGGCTGCAATGATGCATGGAACAAAGGGTGTGGCGTGACGAATGGTACATTATCGTGTTCTCTGACAAAATGCGTTTCAGTTTACGCGAAAATGATGGGACCATCTGTGTCCATCGACGACAGGGGAAGCGGCATTGGGGAGAGTGCATTTGCCCCAGGCATACCCCGCGAACATGGCCTGGGTTGCTATCGTGTACAAAAGTAGATCCCATCTCGTTAGAGTCCGTTCCACCATAACGTGTGTCCGTTACGTCAATGGCATTCTACTGCCGATCGCCCTTCCGTGCCTACAGGATGCCCGCGAGGCCATATTTCAGCAGTACAATGCCACACCGCATGTTTCAGCGACAACAGGTGCCTTCTTCAGGGATAGCAAAGTTTCACTTCTGCCGTGGCCAATCAGATCGCCAGATTTATCAGCCATAGGAAATCACTGGAACCTACTCAAACGACAGGTACGACCGTCCGCCAGCAACTTTTGATGAACTTTGGACGCGGGTCAATACAACGTGGTTGGCTATTCCACAGGATACCATTCACACATTATTTGATTCGATGTCTCAGCGTACAGCAGGTGATACCTGTAAGAGGTGACCACACCAAATATCAGCTACATAGACGCACCTTGTACGTATGACACCGAGATGCTAGATATTTGTTTTGTATTGCCTATTGAACATGTCCTGTAAAAATGAAAGTCGTAGCTCAAATCCTTTCAAGTCTTCTTTTTTTTGTTCTCTTCTGTTTTTTATGAACATGAGTGTATTTGTTACATAACTGTCCATTACTGCTCAAGCTGTCATTATTGAATTTTTAGCGCGAACCCCATGGATCATCGTCGTGAATCCCAAGAGGTTCGTAGACAACCAATTGGCAACCACTGAACTAGAACATGTTTGAATTTCAGATGTTGCGTGGTTCCAAATTTTGGAAAGATGATCTATTTATTCTATAGACAAACAAAGCATTGAAAATATGTTGGTGGGTATTCCAGCGGAAATAAAATGAATATGTGAACAATACACGAGACTTGTTCAATTTACCTTCTGGTAGTAAGTGCATACTTAGATTTGGGCCCCTGGTGGACTTGGCCAAATATTTTCACTATAACTTGCTTATTTTATTAGGAGCGACAATAATTTGCGCGTTGGTAATTGGATTCAGTCATTCCAGCTAAAACAGTTCAAGACACCCCAAGAAGTTTTTCCTTGACTTCTAAATCTGCACATACTGGCCACTGAATTAGGAACTTTTATTAAATAGTAGGTCGAACGTCATTTAGCCCGAATTACAACTCGTATGTGATTTTTCATATATTCCACAACGTGTTCTGGTACATTTACATCATAACAGGCGTTTGCCAGACAGTCCTTTAACTGGCTGAGATTTGGAGGAAGAGAACTTTGTTGCTCCCGGATCTGTTTTTCCAACATGTCCCATACACTCTCAATGGGGTTCATATGCAGGCTTTGTGGTGGTCCGTGAACAGAGTGTGCGCGATTGTCGTCTATGAAAGAGCCGTCACCTGCTGGGTAAAAAGTCAACAATGCAGGGTGGACTTGATCGGTAACAATGTTCAGATAATCACCGGAGGACACACGACTTTCCAGAAATATCAGGGGACATGTTCAGTACCAACAGGACGTGTTCCACACCATGACGCCACCTCCAGCACCTTAAGTTGTGTTTACAAGGCAAGTTGGATCCACTGCTTCATGGGTCTCCCGCTAAACTCTGTGCCTGCCATCGGTACATAACAAGATGTACCACGACTGGTGTGATCATATGACGCTTTAGCAGTCTTCAACTGTGCGGTAACAGTGTTTCTGACGCAAATGTGAGGACCTTTTCGGTTTTTTCAGAAAGCAATGGTTTCCGTATAGAAATGCGACTACCAGTACCAATCGTCTTTAAATCCCTGCTCATATTTCACTGATACATTGGTCAGGAACAGTCTTCGTTGAATGCTTCTGTCAATTGCTACAGACAGGAAGTCCTATTCATCCATACAAACCTTCTCAGACGACGGCAATCACGTTCTTTACAGATTTTCGTCGCGCAACAATTACACCTCTTAGACATATTTTTGCACTGAATAAAGACCCGGGATATTTCACCTTAGAGAAACCAGTCAGCTCTGCTGTTTTCAAAATCGTCGCTCCAGCCAGACCGGCATCCACAATAAGCGCTTTATCCAACTACCAAAGACCCTATGTTTTCCTATTGTGGTCAACGCTACTGACTAATATTGACGAACAGCCGTCTTAAGTAGTTACTTGGAACACATGGTGACGCACGTGACTACGTAGCTTGCATATACGGTGCAGAAGTGACATTTACGTACATCTGCATAAAGGTTTTGAATTCGGTGGCCGGTGTGTGTACGTAAATGTATTCTGAAGTGAAAAATTACAATGAGGAAAAAAATTTCGCTAATGAGCGTTGTTTATTATCCCCGAAAGATAATAATAATTTGGTGTGCGAACTATTGCAGTTCCACAAGGAGAGAATAACTTACCTAACATTCAGTTACTTGACTGAAGATTAGCACGATTAATTTAACTTTCACGAGAATTTAGAGCCAGAGAGAGACAGAAGAATAAGAAGCTGCAGAAATAGAAGTACCTCAAACACATTACATTTTTCTAAGAATTATAATTCCTGCGGTATAATACTCCAGTTTCCAAAAAAAAATTTCAAAGTAGTAACCACAGCTTTTCTTCAATAAGAATAACAAAAATAATAGTAATAATAGTAATAATATTCCCACAATTATGTATAATATTTGGAGTGAACCCTGTAGAACTCCAGTGTAAAAAATATAAGTTTAACCGTTGAAATATATTCACTAAACACCAGTATGTGAATCGGAAGAATGTAGCGAAAATGACCGATAATGAGCTTAAACTACGTTAGAAATTGTTAATAATTCTAATCATCAGGTCCACTGTGCAGCTAAAACGGTATCGACAATGGGAAGATGATTGTAGAAGTTGCGGGAAATACTTCCAACGCTGCGCAATCAAAATAAAGGAATAAACAGAACTACGCTGCTGTTTATCGAACATGCAGCAGCAAGAAAAACGTGTGAAGCCGGACTAAAACTCCCCGGATGGGGTATGTCACGTGAGGAGGTTCAAATGATTACAAGCGTAGCGCACATCAAAATGATTTCTACCAGCCACTTCCTCGTAGCTGCATAAAAGCGGGACGCAGAGGGCAAGTTGCCGTAGTCGATTCTCGGGAATTGTGGCAGTAAGGTAGTAGCGGAGTATGCCCCGCCGCAGCAGAAGAGCCCCGTACGTCCAGATGACGGATTTTGAGCGAAGCTAATGTATTGAACTGAGGGAAGGCTGACTTTCCTGCCGCGACATCGCCCGGCTCATGCTGGACGAAACGCGAGCACAGTAAAGCAAATATGGCCTCAGTGGAAAGAGGAACATCTAACGCACCGACTTTAGGGTATTGGAGTTTAGCGACGGACAAACGCACGGGAAGACCGTCATCTCCACCGTATCGTGTCGTCGGAATAACAGCCACGACTCGCAGTTTATCAGAACAGTGGAGGTCTGCCTCATATCAAGGGTTTCCTGCAAGCTCTGCACAATGCCGTTCGCTTCCGAGAGGCGTAGTCGCTTGCCGTCCGTTGCTTTGACTTTCGTTGATCTTAAACCACGAACATCAGCGGCTGAAATAGAGCCAAGAACGTAGACTCTGGCGTGGTGTTTGGCAGAGCACAGTGTTTTCCGGTGAGTCGCGATTCAACTTTATTACCCATGATGTACATATCCTTGTACCGCTACACCGTGGTTAACTGCTGCTGGAATCATACATCGTTATACGGGATGGATACCACGTGTTCTGGTTACGGGCGGGGGGGGGTGCTGTTGGGTTCCATTCATGTTCCCGCCTGCTATGCATTGCAGGAACCATGACCAGCCAGCGGTACTTCTCGGAAGTTGTGGAGGCTGAAGTGCTGGCATTGCTGCAGGCGGTCCCCAGTGCGATCTTTCAATAGGATAATGCCCGACCACATAAGGAGCGCAATGTTTCACAGCTTCTGGATGCCCAGTTTGTGCCATATCCTTGGACAGCGCTTTCGCATGATTTGTCGCCCATTGAACAAATGCCGGATATGGTCGCCTGACGCCTGGCCCGTTAGGCTCCTCTGCCGGTTATCCAAGATAAACTTTGGGTGTGAATCGAGACAGCATGGCATGACCTCCCTCAGTGCAGCATTCAGAAGCTTTTCTTGTCGATGCCACGCCGTGTACGAGCCGTTTTCGCCGCTCCTGGGAGGTACACACGACACTGGGTATTGTTTGTTCCACATCCTTTACAGGTGTGTACTTCTGATCACTTACGTCTTGTATCATAAGTAACGTACCTTATAAATCTCACTTCAATATCTCATGTCTTTCTTTGTGTTGCATTTTCAACAGACAGCGGTGTATAACCGAATGACATCAAGATACAGATCTACAGAAGGTGAAAATATATTGGCATTTATAAAAACGGAGCAGAGTACTGCAGAATGACAAACGCATTTATATACTAGAAAAATGCCATAGATACCAGGCAAAATATTTGAAATAACTTTGAAGTAAACACCATCGTAATAAGTTATTGCGACAAATAATTTTTATGAAAGTACACCAGTGATTTGAAATGAAGAAGCCTATTAAGCCTCTTTAATAGAGCACCTAGTGTTTTATTTGAGTTTCCATTATTTATGCATATAAAATTTTACTACGGACTAGAGAAAAAGTCACATTTGAATCAAATTCCATGCAGATGAGAAGAATGTGATTCAAATGAGTAGGAATTTGATTCCGTGCAGATGATTTTTCAGACAAAATCCAGAATGTATTACTCTAACAGATAAGAAAGTACGCTTCATCAGGCGATACTAACAGCTGAAAATCTGTATTTATTCAAACTGTTACTGACGTAATGGAGGTTTCAAATATTCAATTAAAACTGAGAACTCCTCCACTGGAAACACTAAAATGGATAGATGATTAGAATGAAGAACAAGAAATAGAAAGATAGAAGTAACAAGATTTGAGGACACTGTGTGACGTACACCTTTATAATTTAACCTGCCTTTTGGGTTTCTGTGTTCTAATGTAGATTTCGTTTCTCCTATTTAAAATATTTTCTGACTTAACGCCACAGAATTTCTCCCGACGAACATGTAAAATTTTACTTGACAGTGGGTCTGAGTGCAATCAAACTTAAATAAAATGTGTTCTGAGATAAAAGCTGGTGTGCACAGAGTAGAGGGATTTTTTAAGAGCAGAGCTACATAAATTGAGTACATTGTATTGCGAGTTCAGAGCGATACTGAAAATGCTACTGAGCGATGCTATGCAAAGCTATGTTTCGAATATATGGTGGTACATGATGTTTGGGATCTATTTGTCTTGTTGTTGAGAACGAAGGGATTACTAGCTACTACCTGACGTGATGGATTTTTACATAAATAGTAAATTTGATTTTCCTAGGTACATTCCAATTACTTATTTTATATTGAAAGTGATATCGATGCTTAATTAAGATTTATGACGTAGAAGTCTTTTCGTACTTCTACGTTATTTTAAAAACATAACCATAAGATGAAATAGTTCCTAAATTAAACCTTAACGGCCAGACGAAACTTGTAAACAACAGGAGTCAAACTTACGGAAAAGATGCTTTATTCAAGGATGTAGCCAACACATCGTAACATAGCATAGCATATTGCATTAAACTCTCCACACACCACACAGCTCTTAACACAACGCTCTACAACACAACGCTCTACAACACAACGCTCAACTTGCAACACTTCTCCAAGCAACGCTCTCTTTAACAACGCTCCCTTTACAACGCTCGCCAAGCAACAGTTTAGTGGTCGTTTTTATCTCTCGTTCTTATCTTATATCAGGCATACGTCACGTTCATTCAACCTCAATTATGTTGCCAACAGTATTCGTTTGAGAGAAAAGATATTACGTTAAGAGTGAAGAATAACTGAGAATAAACTCAAGATTTACATAGGGAAAGAAACTAAAAAGGAAAGTTAATTTAGAATATACGTCACAGATTTCAATTATTACGTACAATTTGAAATAATCCGAGAAAGTAAAATCAAGTCAGCGTTATCTTGAAAATGTTAATAATATTTAGCACTTCTTTTGTAAAACAGATCGTGCTTATATTATCGGCTTGTCCGTCCCTCCGTCCGTCCGCCTGCCTCTGGTCCCCATATTTCTAGAACTATTAGTCTGATTTGAAAAATTCTGTTTTCACTGGGAAGCTTGAAATGAGAGAAGTTGGTCCTTACATTCCGGTTTTCTTCCGATGCAAAACTTTCCTGCTAGACGGCGAAAATGCAGATGAAACTGAATTCAAATAAATTTTATTGCATATATTTACTTCTAAATATCCGATTGAAAAAATTATTTCTTCCTTTCAATGGCCTTTCTAACGAACATTATTTTAGGTACAGTTCCATTTTCAAGTAATGAATAGATTTTCTGCTACGGGGCGTAATGGTAATTTTCCTTTACCCCGATATCTCTGGATTAGAAACAGTTCCTCGTGGGAAGTGTTTTGCACATAATTTCCAATTTTTTGATAAGGACAGGTGTGGCCACCAGGGGACGTAAGTTTGTATTTCTGCTTCTGGTAAATTTGCAGCGAAATCTAAGCTTCTGAAAACTCGATTGAAAAAATCATTTCGTGGACCCTTATCGTTCACCTCGGAAAACGTTTGAAAATACCTCCTACTTAAAATAGCTCATAGTTTTCCCGCCAGGGGCGTTGATGTATATCTTTGCCAATATCTCTACTTCTAAGAGAGTGCGTTTCGCAAAAAATCTTTCTTTTTGGAGAGCGTAGCTGGTGCGAAATGTTTCTCATACAGTTCCAAATTTATAAGTATTTCATAGATTTTCCGCTAGCTGGCGTAAATTTCGTTTTCCCCGATATATTTCTTCATCTGAAATTCCGATTTGAAAAACATTTCCTGCGTGAATATAGCTCCTGATGGAAAATGTTTGTTACTACAATCTAATTTTTTATAAAATGGTTTGGCCACCAGGGAGCGTTAGTGTTTATTTCTGCTTCTGATGTACTTGCAGCAAAACCTGAGCTTTCGAAAACTCGATTGAAAAAATTGTTTCGTGGATCCATACTGCTCACTTTGAAAAATATTTTCCGAATCCCTTACTCTTAAAATAATGCCTAGTTTTTCCGCCAGCGGCGTAGATGTGTGGATTTTTTTTTGTCGATATCTGTGCTTGTAAAAGTCCGATTTGAAATTTTTTCTTTGTTGGAGAGCGTTTCTACGGTGAAATCTTTCTCACATAATTTCAAAATGTTTTTAGCGCACAAGTTTGCCACTAGAGAGTGTAAGTTCACGTTTCGGTCTACAACAATATGTGCGGGACTAAAAACCCAATTAAATTTATTTTCCAGTCAGATACTACTAACTATGAAAACTCCTTGCATATATTTTCTTTCCAAAATAATGCACAATTTCGCTGCTAAGGGAAGCTAACGTTTAATATGTTTATATATATATATATATATATATATATATATATCTGTTTCTAAATGTACGATTTAAAAATTATTTCCGCACTGGATGCCATTAACCTTGTGGAACACTTTAATGTCTGTATTTGAGGAGTTTTGTGGTTCACAGTTCTGTCGTTTGGTGGTGCTTGTGTACTTCTCTTTGCGGCTGTATCTCCGCTTCTAAAAACCCTATTGACATTTTTTTTTACAGTATGCCATTCACTAAAATACATTATCCTGTTTAAATATTGCACAGATTTCCCGCTAGGGTACGTAAGCGTCAGTACCTTCTCCTTCTCGTTATCTCCACTTCCGGGAGGCGTATCTGGAAAGTTCCTTTTCCTTAGCAAATCCGGAAGATTTCTTTTCAAAGTTTTTTTTAGGATAGCTGTTACCATGAACAATATTGTTCGCTTATTTTCAACTTTCCCATCAAACAAAATTCTTCCGCTAAAAGGCATAGAATTATATCCCGTTTCTTTCTGTATATTTTCTTTTAGCTTTTAGATTTGAAAATAATTTTGTCTCCGATACATTCCTTCTGAAATGAGAAGCTTTTTGTACGCCATTTGTTAATTTTCGTAACATACATTTTAGCCGCTGTTGTAAGTAAGTACCTGTTCCTATTTGTGAATGTTTTATTAATTGTAGAAATCCGGTTGATATTTTCTAACCGGTTGCATTGACTTTGAATAACACTGAAAAATTTAATTCGCGTCAGAAGGAATTCAAAAGACGTGCTCATCACAACCAAAAATTCGATGTCATCTTTCTTGTCATTAGCTTTCACCGGATGGGAACTTACATTATTAAATTCATTCCCGATAGGCTTTCAAATACCGTTAACAATGATTTCCTGCTAATTTAAAGCTTTCTATATATCTCAACATTCTGTTGACGCTTTCGTTCCATTCACAGAGCTTATTAATTAGACCAATAGCAACCAGACAGGTGCCATCCTGACTTTCGTACGGAACAATTACGTTGAGATGGCTTTACGTGCAGCAAGCTGTAGATAATTCATACGTGTGATAGCGGCAATATTTATTTTGTTTTTGATTGGGAGTTTAACGACCACCGTGAACAACTCAATGAGCTATAAGCAGTCGCCCATCCCTAATTTAGTGTCACTGGTTCCAGGGAAGGGACAGAGCCAGTGCTGTAAGACAAACACAACATCCATGCCTCACCGGGATTCGAACCCGGACCCTTTCTCGGACGAATGGTCATAAACCATCGCTTAGACCACTGTGCCACCGGGGCGGTCCATATATCACATTGCGTATAACGCTTCACATTTCATTTCGGATTAATAACAAACTGAAAAGCGATGTCGTGCATGAATTATAGAATGCTGTGTTTGCTGAGTTTGATCCATAATACCTCGACTTTATACTCTGCCTATGAAGATACGGTACATACTGGTTTGTAGTTACCGTATTTTAATTCAAAATGTATTTAATTCTTTAAGAAGCCCATTGGATATCTACGAGAAAGCTGTTATTAACCTGCATGCTATCCACAAGCATATTTTCATATTTTTCAAGAATTAAATTCGATAGTACATCAAATTGAGGTATAAAATCTTTCCCACTGGAGCTGGTACCATTTTACTTAATTTTACCCGTCCTGGTGACGCAGTGTCCTTCTAAGCGCTGGCTTGTGTTAACTTGTCCGAGATGGTTCCCGTTTCGAATCACTGGAAGAATGGATGTTGTTTGTCTTATGGCACTGGCTCTCTCTCTCTTCCCTTGAATCAATGGCTCTAAATTAGGGACGGGCAACAACTTATAACCCATTGATTTGCTCACATTAGTCATTAAACCCCAGACAAAAAATACTTAATTTTATATGCTTAAATTTCTTACATCGTTGAAAATTTACCATTAAAAATATATTATACTGTACTGAATATACATTGAATTATTTTGCCCAACTTTCAGAGAGCAGAAAGGATCGTTCTTCATTCGCACTTGAGTAACAAAAATTTAATAATCGGTGATGCTGAAAATTCAATAATTCATATTAAATTGAATTGCGAGTTAAACATCCAGCTAATGTAATTAATTTTCTGTTGCATCAATAGAAATTTAAAGGCATTTTTTCAGCAAATATGGAAGAAATAGTTGGAATTGTTTTAATGAAATACAACATTGTGATAATAAGAGAAAATATTTTCCTTTCCATAAAAGTGCATTACGGAACATAACTACAAGAGAGCATGCTACATTTTGAAGCACTATCTGTTCAAATATTTTATCCGATTGGTGTCTTCTTAATAAGGAAGTGTCTTTTAACTTTAAAAAAACGTGTTAAAGTTTCATAAAAATCAGAAAGTGGATGTTCCATCGTGGAGACGTATAGAGGGTCAAAATCTAAACATAGTCGTTTGTTCACGCTTCTTCTAAAAAACGTTAAAAATGTTTTTGTAGAAAGTCTGATATTTTCAGATCAGCATTCAGCGCGAAATTTTGTATACGTTTCCAAAACGCAGAAAGGAATACACATCAACATTTGTCATTTGTAATAAATCATGTGAAACATCTCTACACGCAGTGTCTCCAAATATTTTCTCCAAGCCTTCTTGCGACACATTTCTGCTTCATTTGTATTTCAAAATTTACTGCATGTCTTTTTAGTTTGACAACTTGTTTTCCAAGAACATTTAGATTGTGTTATTTGCAAGCTAAAAGCTTTCGTTTCGGCTGCATAGTTTACAATATACCTCGAATTGCGGAATTCGTAACAATTTGTCGCTCACAGTATTTAACGTTATGCTGATAACACCAAACTTTGGCGCTTTGAATCATATATTTGAAATGTAAGACTTTTATTCGGCGCAACTCCTGAATCGATTTCGAAAATTCGTTTTTAAAAATATTCAAAAAGTATGCGAAACACATACACTAAATCATTTCGAAAATAGTTTCAGCAATAGCTTCGTTACAATTTACTCATGTATCGACGGACAGGAATCCACATTGTTTTAACGAAACTCTCTCTCAAAAAGAATGTGAGTTTAGCCCAAAATATTTATTTCTGCGAAACGAGACGGAAAGTTAAAGCCATCTTGTCTTTAAAGCAAACGAACTAAAGAAAACCAACTGCTGTAAATTTCAACAGAAGAAGAAACACGGCAATAACCAGAAAATAACTGCAAATCGGATTTTTGTTCAATGTATATAGGCTACTCTCACTTCTGAAGAGAAAGTAAGTCGATTATTTTTTGTTAAAACGACAATCCTCTTCCGATCGATGTATTTTCGGTAATTATTTGCTTGCTATTTGGAACATAAGTCACGGACAAATAACTGAAATCAATTGAAACGTATAAGTTCACGATTCTACTTTCCAAATGTGCTATTAGAAAGGAGAACGTGAGAAAATTATATTTCACAGAAAGAATATAGTTGTATAATGGTATTGCCTTTCTCAATAGAACAATAACTGTACCTTGTAATATAAAACGTTATCAAATATTTCATTTCGGCTCCGGAATATCGTCAAATTCAAGAGTATGACAAATAACGGAAGACTTTTTTCAGTATCTAACAGAAGCGAAATAACAAATCAGCAAGCATTTTAAATACCACATTCAGTAAAGACAAATTTTACAGCAGAAACTGCAACACAGAGACAAAGTTTTCGTTGGAACCTGGACTTGACATAATATGCCTAAATTTTCTAATTTTAACATCAGTATTAATTAGATTATACACAAGTGCCTACTAGATAACTTATTAACTCTTCAAACGGATGCGATTTCTTCTAGTTCTGAAAAAATCTCCCAGTCACTTTGAATGAACGGATGAATTATGGCTGTCTTGAATCGCACAGAATTTATGATGTCATGTCCGACTTTTATCCATTTTTTTTTCCAGTCTGAAACACCAAAATTTGGTATCCCTCCGAACGGTAGAGAATTAATGCTAAATTTCAAAACATTTTCTAACGTCTTACATTTCTTATGCGAAAACAATTTCATATGAGGTAGCTGTCCCTTTCAGAAAGGTAACAAAGCAATTTTTCCATTTCTTGTCAGCTATTTTTATGTGTGCTTACATGTCACAAGCATTAACAATATTAGTTTTTGAGGATTTACCTTTTCGATTCCAGAAATGTAACACCAAAATGTTTCTACACCTTTGTGAAACATTTCTTCACTTTAGGGAATGCCATAGGCAACAAAATTTTTAATAAATCATTTAGATATCGTACGAATTTATCTGAATTCCTCGCTGGTTGTGTAGTTAATACACTGGATTTTTTACTCCAAAAACGAAAGTCGGATGCTCCGGAAGGGCATGAGTGTTGTATTGTGTTGTGACGTACTACAGAAGTGAAAATATGTGTCAAAGCGACAAATCTGCAGCGAGACATTTTGTCCGCGTAGCTCAGTTGGGAGAGTGACTTACTCCAGAGTGAGGGGACACGGCCAAAGTATGTTTTCACATTGGCGCCAGAACACGGACGTAATACTGATAAGGCGCTGAAGGTTGCGGGTGTTATAAGGCGCTGGGAGGTTGCAGGTGTCATAAGGCGCTGAAAGGTTGCAGGTGTCGTAAGGCGCTGAAAGGTTGCAGGTGTCATAAGGCGCTGGAAGGTTGCAGGTGTCATAAGGCGCTGGAAGGTTGCAGGTGTCATAAGGCGCTGGAAGGTTGCAGGTGTCATAAGGCGCTGGAAGGTTGCAGGTGTCATAAGGCGCTGGAAGGTTGCAGGTGCATATGTCAATCCCAAAGGCATTCTCTTGAACTCATACGCTCAAAACGGGGTAATGAATCCAGTTTTCTCCACTGAATTACGGTGGACAGCGACCTGCCAATAGCCGCTAGCTTCGTCCAAAGTTGTTAACCACTTTGTTGATGATAAATCCTAGAGAATATCGCTTATTACGGGTAATTGATTGCTTTAGTCACAGAATTTATCTTCCGATAATCTACCGCAAAGCGATACTTCCCAGATTGTTACTTAGGAACAAGAAAAACAGGTGCTGCCCAAGGACTAAGTGATTCTTTTATAATCCCCGAATAGAGAATGTCCTGAATATATTTTTGGAAGTCCAGTTTTTTCTAATTCGGACATGGATAAGGCTTACATGCCATGGGACTAGTCCCCTTCGTATCAATGGTGGGATACACCACCTGTGTGAACTCTGCCTTGTCTGAAAATAACTCTGGTCGGCTGTTTTAAACCTGACCAAGTTGGCTCTTGTGCTCAGGTAACAATCTCTCACTCGCAAGAACTGGAGAAAAATCAATAGGCTCTTCTAGGGTGGAATGACTAATATCAGGCATTAGAATTAGCCCATTCTCAAAATCAAGCGCAAGTTTAAATATTTTAATAAAATCCACGCCCAGAAGGCAATCCGCGGGTAAATCTTGGAGCAAGAGAAAGGTATGTGAAAGTTGAACCTTGCCGATCTTGACAGGTAAATGAACTGAACCAGAGATTGGAAAAATATTATTGTCGGCACCTCGGACACATTGCTGGGAGGGCTCGACACAAGCATTTGGAAAGGTAGCAGCACGGAAATCAAGGTTTAATGCAGAAATGTGAGATCCGGAATTAATATTTGTGGATACCACCACTTGAGCCAAAGTGACAAGAATATCAGGCAGCTGCGGGTCTTGAATGGTTAAGAATAAGTGTGTAAGATATTCAGGGATGCAAGGAGATAGATTCGACCCATCTACCTCCTGCGGAAGTTTAAATTGGGTTGAATTTGATTAGCATGTCTTGGTGGATCCTGAGAATTTTCAGAAGCACCAGAACGTGCTGAGTTGTAACAACGTGCAGGCGACGCAGCACGAGTATCACTAGGCCTTTCCAGCTCCCCAGCACGGTGTTTAAGATATGTTTGGTCCGCCGGGTAATAATTATCCCGGGAACGAGAAACTTGTATGGTATTGTGAATCACAGATGAAAAGTCAGGATGTCGCACCTCTGATGCCCGCCGATGCTGCAGCACATATCTAGTCTGCTGATAGGAATTATCCACTCTCGATAGATAAGCAGCCTGTGTTGGTTGATTAAATTGTCCTTGTGGTTGAAAGTTCTGTTTAGGCTGCTGAAAACAATGTCTTTGATGATGAGGTTCTTGAACATGCCTGGGTTGGCGGTATTCTTGGACCTGAGGTAAGGGATTATTCTGTGAAGGCTGCCTGTTGCTGTGACGCTCCTCAAAAACACGGATGAGTTTCAGGCACTCGTGTACTGTGACAGGACGTCGAACTTCTAAGAAATCCTGCAAGAAGTGGCCCAGCTGCTGTAGTAAAGTGTCAGTAATGTGAGAATTGACTGCAGCGGGATCCCATAATTTATAAAGCCTTTCCAGAGCAAACAAGATGGGACTATCTACGCCCGCTGTCGCCTGGAAAACAGCTGTTGAGCAAGGCCGGCCTTATTTGTGCCAAAGGGGAATACTTCCAAGAATTCAACCCTAAATTGATAATAAGAGCCCACTGAGTTCATCCGACGCCACTGTCTGTACCAGCCCTTGGCAGTGTCTTGTAAACATGTGACAGCAATAGGCACTTGGCAATCCTCATGAATATTATATAAATCGAAGTTATCTTTGATATCTTTAAGAAACGTAAGCGACCCGCTGTTTCCCCTGAATACAATTAAACCCGCTTGATCCATGTGCAATTATTTATCCTTTTTTGCATTTTATAAAATCTTTACAGTATAATGCGTAGAGTAATTTATTTAATTCATGTATAATTAATTCATATTTAAGCTCTCCAGAAGTGCATTGACAACCACAAAATAATAAGATTAAAAGGCTGATTGCACATCAAAAAAAGTCACCGCAAAAATATTTTCCGTTAAAAATAAGGAAATAAATAAAAACTTATTTTTCAAAAATCTTGACTAAAGAAATAACTTTTTAGATGACCCACAGCTGAATATATTTTCTCGCCAACTGAGGTCGTCGCAGATTATTTAATACGTGCATTCTGTGCAATATTAGGCTTAATATTTTATCGAGTATATAGTTGTAAATTTAACTAGTGATTCTAGTTACTAGTTAATTTTCTACCCTATGTGGGCATGTTAAGAACGAGGTACATAATTTTTTTAAATTTATTAGGGGCTGCGCCTCTAGGCTCGCTACGCTCGTTTCAAGAGTAGCGCTCGGGCACTGCAGCCCGATCTCCGGGTATATCACATGAAATAAAAACTAGAAAATTCCCATAAATTTCAATTTTTATTGCATGTCTAAGCAAATAAGGCTTGTTATTCCGAAGGTTCAGAGTCGTTTTACTGTCGTTAATTTTTGGAAGGTCGGAATTTGTCTTTTGAACATATAGCACTTACTAAATTTACCACTAAGGAAAACAAGAGCTGTCCAAAAAGCATTTCCGTAAACCGTAAACCGTTGTGCTAAATCGTTAAGGTGGACGTCAAGTAATTTTGCTTCCTATACTTCCAATGGAGCAACTTTTGTACATATTTCCTTCAGAATTAGTGCGTTCACAAGGATGAAAATTTGAACATCGATTGAAATAACTTCATATTATAACTTGGAATACTTAATATTTTCTAAAACATAACTAAGATTACACTGGCGTGAAAAAATTAAGGACGACACGGTTTTATACGATTTTATAGGGCAATATACCGGTCGTCGTGCAGAAGTGCTCCACATGGACTCATATGATACTATAAGATCCCCAAGATGCAAGAATATGGGACAAGTGAGCAAAACCGTCCGAACAAAGAATCCAAAGGATGCAAAGGCACTTTATTGAAAAGGTAGCTTCGAGCACAACTGGACAGAACACAGAAACGTCCATGTGACAGGCGGCTGCAAAGCAAAATCCAGTCTTTAGTAGGGGATATGATCACCTCTGACTGCGTTGCAGGATTTACAACGTCTGTCCATGCTGAGGACGAGGTTGTTAAGGAGCTGTTGGGGCATCGCGGCCCATTCCTCTTGTAGCGACAATCGCAGCTGCGGAATCGTTGCTGGCGGCTGGTGAGGTGCTGCCTAGTGTCTCCTGAGTAGGTCCCACACGTGTTCGATTGGATTTAGGTCCGGGGACCATACGGGCCAATCCATGCGTTCAATATATTCACTCTCCAACAGCTCTGCGACAGCCACTTTACGATGAGGTGTAGCGTGGTCGTCAATGAAGAGGAACTCAGGACCCACAGCACCTCAAAACATACGCACGTGAGGCAGAAGAACCTCGGTACAAAAGCGGACACCAGTGACTGAACCTCCTTGGAAGATGTGAAGGTCAGTACGACTACCAAGCATGATACCTCTCCAAACGAGAACTCCGCCACCTCCAAACCGGTCCCTTTTGATGATGTTGGAGGTGTGATTGCGTGTCCCCTGCTCTCTCTAGATGTGTATACGTCCAGAATCGCTCGTCAGACTAAATCGGCTCTCATCCGTAAAGAGAACTCAACCCCATTGCTGATGTGACCAGTTCTTGTGTTCCTGACACCACAGAAAAAGCCGTCTCCGATGAGCAGGCCTTTATGGCACACACCATACTGGTCGTCGTGCAAATAGACCACCTTTGTGCAGCCTCCTCGCCACGGTAAAACGCCATAACGGACGTCCAGTTGTCTGTTGCATATGCCTAGCGATTTCTCCCGCTGTCTGCCATCTGTTCTTCTCGCTTTTAGGACAATATACCGGTCGTCCGCCGCCGTGGCTGCTCGTGGACGACCACTGCTAAACTCTCGGACAGCTGTTCCTGTCGTTTGAAATGCTCTCCAAGCTCGTGAAACGATGCTGTGAGCGATCCCGAACTCCTCGGCCACAATAGTCACACTTCGACATTCTTCCAACTTCCCAGTGACGCGACCTGGGGTAAAGTCGTCCAGATGTCGTCTACTGGATTGCCTGTTGGCCCTATCATACGGTGGCAGCAAGTCGACGCCGTTCAAACCGATGCACACCGTGCAATAGCTTTCACAGAATTGCTGAGCGTACACCGCCCGTGTGCTTTATACCCTACGTCATGCTGTCACGTCACCGCCCGTGACTACGTCACCGCCCGTGTGCTTTATACCCCCCTCCCTACGTCATGCTGCATATATGCGGATGCCCTACCGTACCGGACCCTGGTCTATCTCCTAAATGGTCTTTCGGTCCGTTCTGCGTGCTCGTTCCGCTGTTATGCTAATTTCTCCTCATCGTCCTTAATTTTTGCACACCAGTGTATATTAAAAATAAATAACTTCTCCTTCGGTGGTGTTGGAACCAGAAAAAAGATGGCGCGACCTGTACTTTGATGACGTCAGTAGACAAACAAATGTTGGATTGCATAATCATGATTAGGCTTTAGAAAATATTAAGTACTCCAAGTTATAAAATGAAGCTATTTTAATCGATGTTCAAATTTTCATCCTTGGGAACGCATTAATTGTCCAGCAAAAAGATGGCGCGACCTGTACTTTGATGACGTCAGTAGACAAACAAATGTTGGATTGCATAATTATGGTTATGTTTTATAAAATATTAAGTATTCCAAGTTATAAAATGAAGCGATTTTAATCGATGTTAAAATTTTCATCCTTGGGAACGCAATAACTGTGAAGAAAATGTGTATAGAAGTTTTTCCATTGGAAGTATAGGAAGCAAAATTACTTGACGTCCACCTGAAACAACTGAGACAGCTTTACCAACAAAGCATATGCATAACAAATTCTCTGCGTCACCATGGAAGCAGGTCACGGGACCAGAACGTTCCTCTGTGGTTATCGTGAAGACAAACGAGCCGTTCGTTTCTTTCCTTTGCATCTTTAAAAATCAGAAAATGGCTTTTTCCTAATTTTTTTTGTAAAAAAGGGATGATAGTTGTAAGTTTATTCTGTGAAAATTGCAAAGCGTTATGATTTATAGTTTGCCATATATCCGTTTTTTAATTGGACCCCATCGCGAAAAAGAGAATTTTGTGAAATTTAGAAAATTAATTTCTCGTAAAATAAATCGAGATTCAATAAAAGGGTGACGAAGTGCAAACATTCGGTCATGGCACTACATGCCTACAATGTTTCGTGGTCCTGTTGCTGTTAGTTTGTCCGGAATGCGACCTGATAGCACTTGAAGTATCGCCAGAATAGAAAAACGGTACAATTAGCTCTTGAAGTATCACCAGAATCGAAAAACGGTTTATTTCAGCCTGTTCTCCAAACAATTATCTACAAACGATGCAAATGTCGTATTTTTGTGTTCAATACGTTTTGCGCTGCGAGCTAGGAAAGCAAGAGTGTCGCGAAATTTCTACACTGCTGGCCACCCAAAATGCAACAATAAGAAGGACACGAGATAGCAAAGTCAGATTTACTTGACACATAACAACAGATACAAAGATCAAACGATTGAACTTACAGGCCCGTGCGACTTGCGGAACACGCAGACATCAATGTTCGTGTGGCCCCCATGGCTGGCAATAACGGCCGCTACACACCGCGGCATCGAACGAAAGTCTTTGGATGTGGACTTGAGGTATATCGGTTCAGGCTGCTTCCACACTTTGCCACAGTTCATCAGGCGTGGCCGCGGGTGGTGCTTGCCGGGCCACTCGGCTACCGATCAGCGACCAGATGTGTTCGATGGGCGACATATCGGGAGAACAGGTGGGCAACGGCAGCAGTAACACCTAGTGGGCCGAGAAGAAATGTTGCACGATGCGTGCCACGTGCGGGCGCGCAACGTCCTGTTGAAACGTGGTCGCTGGGAGGTCCTGCATGTAAGGGAGGACTACAGGCTCCAAAACGTCGGAGATCTAGCGGTGGCTGTTGAGTGTATCGGCGATGCGTACCAGAGGGGTGCGGGTGTCATATTCAATTGCGTCCCAAACCATAACGCCAGGGGACGGACCGGTATGGCGATGCACGATGCAGGCGTCATACAGTCTCTCGCCGCGGTGCCGCCATACGCGGATCCTACCATCGTGGTGTTGCAGGCAGAAGCGGGACTCGTCGGAGAAGACAATTTCGTGCCATTCCGTAGTCCAGGTGCGGCGTTCAACGGCCCACTTCCGCCGCACTCGCTGGTGGTGTAACGTCAATGGTAATCGGAGCAATGGGTGCCGTGCGACAAGTTCCCCCGCTCCTGCAGACGACGTCAAACGGTACGTGCTGACACAGGTTTTCGCGCAACACACCCTAATTCCCACGCTCACGTTCGTGATGTGGCGGTGCGAGCCGTCAATGCCCGCCCCACAACTTGCCGGTCCTCTCGTCCGGTGGTGTGCAGCGACTGCGGCAATCGCTCACGTCGGTCCGTCTGTCCCTCCTGCACCCACCGAATCCATTCTCGCCTCACTGTGGGTGGATGTCGTCCCACACAGGCGCCGATGTCTCGGTACGATAAACCGCTGTCGCGATAAGGCACTATTCGTCCTCTGTGGAACTCCGAAACGTGCAGGAATGACTGCCGTATTCTGCGACGAGGAATCAGGAAGCTTCCCACGCACAGGTCCAGCAGCACAACACACTTCCACTACTTACACCCCGCCTTCTGTGGACCCTTCTAATAATGCTTCTCGGTGGCGTGCCGGGTACACATGATTTGCATATGCTCTGCAATGCTAATCGTTTGCATGTCCTCTCGCGTTCGACGCATGCTGCGAATTTCAGGCCAATCGGATGCTTCCTTCTTGGTTTTGTATTTTGGGTGCCCAGCAGTGTAAAACAGCAGCAGCGAAGGCAGTTACTTTTTTTTAGAATAGAGAGATATTGTTTGGTGTAATCCCGTATTCCATTCATGAGGTATATAATGTTGGAGCAAGCAGTGAAGTGAGAAATGGTGTTGTGATTTTGTGGCGTGCTGCTGACAGATTTCTGTAGCAAATCGTTGTAATGTTTAGATTAGATATAAACACGTCGAACCTGAGTTGATAGAGTTTCGGTATTCTGAATTATGCTGATGTGATCATTTGTAGTATGGCATGAATCTGAAGTGCCGTTAAGTTTCTACAATAAATACCATTTTCTTGCAAGTGGTTTCAAAGTCTTCTTCTCTTCTGTCCGTCAGGTGGTCGAATTTAGCTCACAGTCAATGTGTAATTAAGAATTGTTCATGAACTAGTTACCCGAGGCTTAACAGTTCATAGTTCCAATAATACGAGAACAACCGACTGATACTACGAAGGTAATGTTTATACCAACAAACGTCATACAGCTCCGTTGCGCGTATCCCACAGAAATCAGCGTTATGATTTTTTTGTTAATCATTCATCTTTATGTTTTTAGAATTACATAAACGCTGATTATGAACTAAATGCTGAAAAAGTTCTAACATGAATTGAAGAATTTTACAGGAATTAGCTTTTGGTCAAGTAGTGGTATAATGGGTGATAGAAAGTCAAATAAACTTAGAGTGGATGCTTGTTTTTGGCATCTTGATTTATCATTTACTACTTAAAATAATAATGAGAACTCATTATGTTTTATGTAAGTGTATGTGTGTACCTCGGTTTACCAGATACGATTAATATAACTTAATTGCACCTACTGATGGAATGAAAACCAAGAACACAAATTTAACTTCAGCAAAATTCTCTATAAAGGACATATCAGCTTTTAAAGAATTACTCCTGACGAACGGATTAACGGACAGAACGACAGACACACACATGTAGCGTGCTCAAAAGGCGTATAGATTTTTTCTATATACGGATTATTTAACACGCGGGTTTTCGGTTTGAGGCATTTTAAAAACTACGTATTTGGGATAGATGAAAAGAACGACGTATATTGAAAATCTATTTTATTTTAAGGTCTGTCACTATACTTTCACTGAGAGTATGGTTCGGCTTCATACGGACAAAATAACGTTTGTTAAAAATGTATTTTATTTTAAGGTTTACTACGGTTTCCTTAAGGTAAAATAGATTATGAACAAATGTTTTTCGTTTAATTTACCTCAACATCACAAAATTTGTAATCAAATAATTTTTCATTACGTAGTTAGGAATTAAATGAATATACATGGAAAAGCAGAAACTGTCTTCGAAGTACAGGAAAGGATTACCAAGAATGGTATATATATATGCAAAAATATTAAATTTGTGAACAAAAATGTTTTACTTTTAAATATGTGAAATAGAAATTGGGTCATTCTGCCACAGAAAACTTCGGATATTTACAGATTTAGTGAAAACTCGTGACAAAAAAATCCTTATTAACATGAAATCCTAGTCCTAACGATGATTAGTGTCTTTTGTAAACAATGTGTTAATTTTATTACATTTCTTAACTGAACTTGATCAGAATGTTTAACGCAACCTCATCAGTAGCTCATCGTCGCGAGGAAAACCACAGATAAAGCATCTACTTTATACCAAGAAAAAGATCTGCTTTCGTTTAACCACGTGCCAACAGACTCAGCCATTTACTCTGTATAACTGCCTTCTGTTTTTTGTTTCTCCTCTTTATTAGATTCGAGCTTCCTGGAAGACGGTGTTGTACACTCAATGCCTTCCTGACCTGACACTGCGTGAGTCGCCTAAATAAACATCACAGACATAAGATTCAGAAGAGTTTCCTACTGTCAAGCCTTCTTTGTTTCTTTTTGTCGCGATTTAGCTCGCTGCTACCTCACTGGAATTCCCTGCTAAGTGGCTTAACAGAGACAAAAGATACAAAGGTTTCAACGTGGTCTGGTGATATTAACAAAGCTGAAACAAGCGTTACACATTTTCCCAACTTACCAAATTAATAAGTGTTTTTGATATATTTCCCACGGCACTGAGCAAAATGTTTCTTTATTTCTCGAAACGACCTTAATTTTTCCAGTTTCTCGTAAAGAGCTAAGAATGCTAATTAAATGATTAACTAAACGTTCCGGAAAAGAACTATATAGCTAAAGGCCTTTTCTGCCTTCATTTAACAAACACCATAAATAAGATTAAGATCGCTAATTACTTTCTCCTAATTCGATCCACTGCGACTCTGTTCATTGTGGCAGTGTTAGCAAACCACATTTCTGAGCTAGTCTCAACTACTATTTTAGCTAATTCAGAATACAAATTTATAGAAGCTTATAAATCATTTGCTGCCCCTTCAGGAGGTAAGGGTAAACGTTGCTTAGTGCGACAGTCTGGGCGAAAGAAATAATTCGTTTCCCACTTTTTTCTGTGGAGGACTCATTCTGGAGAAAAGTTACCCTTGAAATGCCTGACGACAAGTTCAGTACTATTTCCGGCTACAAAGTTATTAAAATTTAATTAAGGATTCCTCTTTAATTTACACACTTCGCAAAAATTATTATGACTTACCTACGTGCATGTATCAAACTCAAGGATTATGACGAAGTAACGTTCTCCACCATTCTTATCACAGGAGCAGGATTCGAACCTGCAACTCTTGGCTCCTGAGCTCCGAGTGGTATCCACTACACAACACTGAAATGTGCTCTCACTGCTAGTTGCCTTTATCTCATGTGCGTCCTGCGGGCAGGCACGTCAGAGGATTTACATTCTTTTGCTGCTTTAGGAAAACCGAAAATTTGTAAAACGATATTTGATGTCATATATCTTCGAACTCATCGTATTACGAGTGCAGATCAGTAAGGCATCAAAAGCGGAAAGGGCGCAAGAGGTGGTGTGTTGAATCTCAGGCTACTATGATAGATCTCTGAATGTTTAAAACAAAATATAACTGCCTCGGTGGCGCAGTAGTCTAAGCCTAGCTTCTGACCGTTCGTTCGAGATGGGGCCGAGTTCGAATCCTTGTAAGGCATGGATGTTGTGCTTGTCTAACGCCATTAGCTCTCTCTTCTCTGGAACCAGTGGCCCTAAATTATGGACGGGCGACTGCTTATAGCCCATTGAGTTGCTCACGGTAATTGTCAAACCCTCAATCAAGAAAAAAAGAAGAAATAAAAGAAAATCTACCTCTGCAATACAAATTTGGAAATGTGAAACCATTTATTGGTGTAAATACGTCAAGGTGTAATCCCATATTTCGTTCATTAAGATCTGAAATGAATAAAATCCTCTGTTCGACAAACGTGGAGGAACATGCTACCACTGCACAAGCAGTGGTAGCATGTCCGGCGCGTAACGGCTCAACTCGCTGGTAATTGAAATGCTGGTGAAGGAAGTAGTGTGTCACAACACACAGTGCTTCGAATCCTTCTGTAAATAAGCCTTCATAGCAGCAGGCCTCTCCGAGTGCTCATATCCTCGCTTCACCATCACCTATAATGGCCACGCGATCATCGAAAATCGACCTTGAATAACTCGAAGGAGATCATCTGGTTAAATGAATATCCTTCCCTGTTGTACCATGTGGACGGCCGGGTACGATCAGAAAGCACCGCTGGAAGAAAACAAGCCAGTAGAGGAAATGTAATGTTTTGGACAATGATCTGCTGGGGAACCCCGGGTCCCGTCATTCATGTGCTGAAAACTGTCACCTACTTAAACTTCATTGTAGACCAGTTACATCCTTTAATGGCAACGGTATTCCACTCTAGGAGTGTGTTCTTTCAGAAGATAATGTGCCATGCCACAATGCACAGATTGTTCGAGAACGATTCCCGAAACATGAGAAAGACTCCACGTATCATCCTGGCCTCCAAATTACCTAGACATTAATCCAATCAAGCATCTGTGGTTTGTGTTGAAACAGCAAATCCGATCTGCGATAACTCTACCACATGATGTATGACAGTTAAAAGACCTGCTGGTAACAGACAGCACAAGACACTTTTCGAAATCTTGGAGTGTACATGCAGCTCGGGGTAAGAACTGTTTTGGTGGCACGTGGAGAAATCAACATCACATTAGGCAGGTGGTAATAATGTTCGGCTTCTCGGTGTATGTTTGCATATTAGTGAGATATTGAACTTCACAAATTCGTATTTTGCGTTTAAAAGTCATACAAAGTAGTGATTTGATACCACCGGAGGAACGCTATTTCCGTACACTCCTTTCCCATAGCTAAGTGATCAGTTAAAATCCATATACTGTACTGAGCAGTATTGTAAAGGAATTTCTTCGAAAAGAGCACAATTTTCGCTCTCTTACATTAAATTCACAAACTAGAAGAATTAATCAAAAGTGCATTTGTCTGGAATTTACGATATTGTGAAGTGCGCTGCAATTAGATTTCAGTGTGCATGTTTTATACCTACACTTAATCTGGGATTAATATACAAAGTAGCGGCTAAAACTCAGTGGTAGAACCCATGAATTATGAAAGACATTCGCAATTATTGTATGTTGCATCCCTGAATTAACGGAAAACCTTGGCGAGCTATTTCTACGGGCAAAGCCATATCGTCGCGTTTAGCCTTCAGCAACATGCGTCCCTTTTCTCTTCACAACCCAGCTAAATGTGCACCATCTTTCCTTTGAAGGCGAATTTAAGCCGCAACTTTTGTTTATCTGTGCAACATGTCATCATAACGAGAGATATATTAAAAATGAGAGGAAAGCTGTTTAAAGCGTTGTATGGATGAGTGTGGGTGCTTTACAAAGGGGTATCTCCAATGAGGAAGAGGTGCAGCTATTATTTTGCCTAGAAGAACAATTATGGATCCAGCTGGTCTTTTGTGACATCATAAAATATTAAGCTGATAATGATTGGCTGTTGAAAGTGATAAACGAGGCGCTGGAAAGGCCGGTTTATTTGTCCAATCTGAGGCCGTGAAAAATGAGAGAGAAGTACGTCGTGTATCGGCTAATCCTCCGTTTAGTTCTCGCTTTAATAAAATATTAGCTAGAGGTAATGGCGTGAGGATCCGTTCGATCTCATTAAGAAGGATATCGGAGCATTAAACCAGAAACAGAGATTGTTAGCACCGCTTCTGTTTGCAACTTATCGGCTGCGCTAATCTCGAATGTCAGTGGTCACGTTATGTTTGGCTCAGGATTGGACATTTCGCGCGCAAGGAATGATGCCGATTCATCTGTATGAAGAAGTAAATTGCGGGAATATGTAAACCATCGAGGCTAATATCGTTCGAGTAATGATATAAATATCCCAGAATATGTTCATTTATATCCTATTTTCCATACCGTGCATGCTGCGGCGAACTACTCTCCGATACCAAGCAGCATAAATATTTAATTATTTGCACTACTATATTTTACCGAATATTTAGCTGTATGAATAAGTTCATAATTTTTGCTTTGATTTCTAAACTTCGAAAAATACTGGAAGTGTGGGTATTTTGAAATAAAATTTCAAATTCCAGGATTTAGCTGTTCTCTTAAATAAATATTTCCTTTGCATATCTATTAATTTCCTGTATTAACCACTACACAAACAATAAAAACTGTAATAGAAGTACCTTTTATCTGACAAATTTTTTTCTCCACATCCGCTTTTCGAAGAGTACGACACACCTACGAATACTTTCGTCAGATGTCGATATATGCACATATGTGTATTTTTGTCTTAACAAAAACAGAATAACAATACAAAATTAATCAAACGATTTCGTCTCTGGGAGTAAATTGTTAAGAGTGTGTTCAGAAAGTAATGCCTCCATATTTATATACGAGCCCAGTGGCAAGGTATCAAATTAAAAAGGAACCAAACCTAAGATCAGAATTTCGTCACATATTTTATTTTTTTACAGAGTACGCCTCACGCTTGACAGAGATACGTCAACGTTTAACATGTTTCGACGTAGGACTACGTCTAACTCCGCGCATAGTGTGGGGCGAATTATGAAGGATGCCCTGTGGCAATTATAGGTCCCAATTGAAATCATTATAGCGTTAAAAATTCGTGCCGCTCACTAATCGTCTTAGCATATTCATAAACAGCGTGCAGCCCATTTTGCGTACTACGCAATACATCGTGCGCGCGACGCTCCCCTCGCTTTCTGTGCGCGGGGGAGATGATGCAATATTTCTGGGTGTGCCTCCGCGTTTGACTCAGTCTATCTCGACAACTGTGAGCGCAACACGACTGTGGGTGGTACCGTTTTAAAGCTCTCGACAAGATCTGCTCAAATATACAAAGAGCAATTCGCAACGGTTTGAACTGAACATTTTACAAGTTATTTTCTTGTGAACTGGTGAACACTTTTGACAATATCGCGGTTTATCTGAACAACCGTGAGTGCAAAACGACTAAGCGTGGTAGCGTTTTAAAGCTGTCGACGAGATCTATTAAAATATATAAAGAACATATCGCAATTTCTGAACGCAAGCAAAAGTGGAGAAAATCGAAACCAGAGGCAAGAGTATGTGATGAGGAAAACAAGAAGCCCAAGAAGACAGAGCACCACGTTGGGTAATTCGTCTTTCGATTTACTGTGTGTTCGCAATATAGTCGGTATTATTTGTAAACATTATGTAAGCTACTTTTCCTATCATAGACCTGTGGTGGCTATAACAAATTAAATAAACGCTTTGAAACCGTACTCGACCAGTTCATTTCAACTCTCCGATCAGCAAGTCGTCGTCCTACGTTCCAAACTGACGGCTCAATCAGAACTGAGATTACCTGTATTTTTTTTAAACCCGTCTCTGTAAAAATCTTCAGGATGTTCTCAGAACTATTTCCTCGTAGCGTCTTGAACGTCTTCGTCAAGGGTCAACAGAATTCCTTTAAGACGTCTCTTGAAAGCGGAAAACAACTGGAAGTCGGACGGCGCTAAATATGAGCTGTAGGTAGGGTGTTAAAGAACTTCAAATCCGATTTTCTGTATGGTCTCTGAAGTGAAAGCACTGGCCTGAGGTTTGGCGTTGTCGTGTTGCAGAATCATTGGCCTTTTTCCCAAGCACACGGTTTATTCTTTACTTTAATTTTTTAAGGTATGAAAGTGGCTCTCAGAGCTGATTGTCATACCATTGACCATGTACTCTTCATGAATAATGACTCTGTAGTCCCAAAATACAATGACCATGCACTTAGCTCAAGAAATTTGAGTTTTTAATTTTTATCGCCCGAGGAAAAGATGAGTGTCGGTATTCCAGCGATTGATTTTCATTTCTGAGTCATAATGGTGAACTTAACTTTCATCACCAGTCAAAATGCTATGGGGAAAATCGCTTCCATATTGTTCATAGCGAGAAAGCAAACTTTGGTACGCTTTAAGTCTTGATTTCTTCATTTCAATCGTTAGGTGACACGGTGTCCAACGAGCACACACTTTGTTGTACCCTAAAACATTCACAATGCCATTGAAAGTACCTAAGCTAATGTTCAGCTTATCTGCTGTGGTTCGCTGAGTTATTCTTAGATTTTCTCTGAAGCGCTGCTTGACTTTTTGCGTGTCAAAATCGCATGTTAGGGTTACGGGCCTCTAACTCCGCGGCTGATTCTTTACGGCCAACATTCCTCCACTATCCTTTTGATTTTCTTAGCCAACAACAAACATTGCTTTTGTCCAAAGTTCCAGAATCAGGATCTGCCTTTAATCTATCGTGAATTATTTCGGGAGGTACATTTTCTTGAGTCAAAAACTTGAACTGATCGTCGTTTGTCGCCCGTCAACACAGAAATACAATTATCCGTTTTAAACACAATTAAACACGAAGAAATAGATGTATGGAGTTCTATTATGCAGTAAAATTAAGCTAATGGTACAAAGAATCGTTTGCCGTCTAACTGGTTGCTAGGCAAAATGTCATGAGCGCAGAGCCCTTACTTACTAACTACGCGTTGTATTATTATTAGTTTAGTACATTTGAAATGACTTGAATGCGTTGGCATACTTTAATTTTCAGAAAGTCGTCAGCACTTTTAATGCGTGAAATGATAAATTGATTTTCTTGATATTTTTTATTTATTTATTTGGGGGTTTAACGACCCCCGTCAGATACGCAAAGCTAAATGCAGTAGTCCGTCTCTAATTTAGGGCAACTAGTTCCAGGTAAGAGAGATAGCCAGTGCCATAAGACAAGCACAACATGCCTCACCGGGAATCGAACCCGGACCATTCTCGTCGAATGGTCAGAAGCCATCTCGTTTTCTGTTATTTCTTGAAGCAATTAAAAGTATAAACCACCAGATGATTTGGATATTAAAGAGTTATATTCGTCAAACCACACGAGATGTTTGTTGTTTTGAGAAAAACATCATTGAAATATTTTATTTCGGTGTTTCCCAGTTTTAGTAAGTAATATGCTAACTACAAAAACTACGCGGTCGAGTAACATTATTGTGACAATCAGCTAATATCCAGAGTAACCGCCGTGTGCAGCGCGGACAGCAGCTAGACGGGTGGGAGTGACTAAATAAGGTGCTGGAAGATTTTCACTGGTATGTGGAGCCATGCTGACTGCAGTGCGTCTGACAGGTGCTGGAAGGTTTTCACCGGTATGTGGAGCCATGCTGACTGTAGTGCATCTGACAGCTGCTCGAGGGTGCGTGGTGGAGGATCCATAGAGCGAACAACACGATCGAGGTGGTCCCACAGATGCTAACTTCGGTTTAAGTCTGGAGAATTAGGGGGCCAGGAAAGTGCTTTGAAATCTTCATCGTGCTCTCCCAACCACTCTTGGACTTGTTAAGCTGTGTGACACGTCGCACTGTCATTTTGAACTATCCCATCCGCCCCATGCAAGACAATTAGCATTTATGTGTGTACGTGGTCTGCAAGGATATATTCATAAAGAAGTCAGTCCATAGTGTCTTCCACAGTTATGAGTGGACCCAGATAATGTCATGAAAACATTCCCCAGACCATAATGTTGCCCCCACCAGCTTGTGTTCTTCCAACAATGGTTGGAGAGTGTTTGTTCTCCGATATTTCTCTCCTAATACGCCGACGTGCATCCGTTATATGAAACAGAAAACGTGACTCATCGGAGAAGGCAATCCTTTGCCAATTAGAAGAGGTCCAATCCTGATACTGCCGTGCAAATGTAAGCCTTTTCTGCCGATGCACCTTCGTTAGCGTAGGTGCAGTTCCCATCAGTCTGCATCGGATCCCCGTACGTAGCAGGTTTCGCTGAACTGTCGATTTTGTTACACTTCCAGTAGCCCCCTGATTCATTCGGCCAGTGGGTTGTTCCACTGTAGCGTATTGATCGGCCCTCACGCACCTTCGAAGCCAACGTTCACCTCTTACATCAATGGCACGCAGCAGTTTCCGCGTCGCTTATTCGCAATGGTGCCATTTCTCCAATCACGATACACTTTAACTACAGCAGCACGCGAACAGTCACAAACTGCGCTTTTTCGGAAATACTGCCACCCTTGACCCGAAAGCCGATGATCATTTCTTTTTGCGAATATGATAAATCGTTCCTTTTGCAAATGACAGCAACTAGTGATATATTTTCAGATTGCCTACAGCACACCTTATATACCCTCCAAGTCAGCTCACGACACGTGCCTTCTTTCATTGGCTACGCGCTGTTGACGCCAAAAGTAGGAGGTTGTCACAATTATGTGACTCGACTATGTATGTAAAGGTAAGTACTCGGACAGCACAGTTCGATCGGAAATAAGAGCATTTCTTAGACAAAATCGGTAAATTCACCGTGAAACAATAAGTAGTGTGAATTCACGTAAAATTCTTGTAAATAATGTGCAGTAGTTTATCCGGTTTCATCTTAAGACGCGCAGGCTATCTGTTGAGCCAGAAAGCTAGGTCAAGTGCCGCCGCGTATCAGGTTGAAATCTAATCGCTCATTGATGAAATGTTTTTTGCTACTAATGCGGTGAATTATTAATTTTATTTTCTATTGTATTTCACTGTTTTTCTGAATAGGTTCGCAAAACATTAATTTTTTGTACAGGAATACTTATTACAAATTGCGTAGATTTTTCGTCGTCAATTTTCGAAACTACAGAATGTTTCGGAATTTGACAATTTTCAAACTGAAAATGACTCAGTTATCTTTAAAAAAAAAGTGCAGTTTACTGTTTTATAGAATAGTTTAACAAAACTCCTTGATACAAATGTTTCTCTTGATAGCTATAATAGCTTTTTTCTTAAGGCTCTACGAGACCCGCCATCTTGTATTGCTGCCTTCTCTTGTTAACCAACGGGTAAGCGTATTTCACAAATCGCTCGGGCAATTTTGCACATTTTGGAGCACCGTTTGTGGCTAACGCAAGATATGTGATAAATAAAGAGTTCACTGGTTTCATATTTTCATTTTGGACTCTTTAAGTATTTTTTATTAATTAATAAATCTATGGAAGACGCCTTGGTACGACTTTCGCTGCAGATAAAAAATGAAGGGAAAGGTCGATAAAAATTCTGAAACCAGAGAACTCTTTATTTATCATATATCTTGCGTTAGCCACAAACATTGTTCCAAAATGTGCAAAATTGCCCGAGCAATTTGTGAAATACGCTTGCCCGTTGGTTAACAAGAGAAGACAGCAATACATGATGGCGGGTCTCGTAGAGCCTTAAGGGGTCCACACTTCGATACATAGGCATCGTACAACCACCTATAAAGTAATTGAAGCACCCTGTTTTTTACGATAAGTATACAAACGCTAGAGCACAAAATGTAGGAGAGGGAAAGGAGTGTCCGGTCACACAATAACCAAAATTTCATGCGTTATGTTATCCATAATATCCGATCTTGCTACAGAACATCAAAATAAGATTTTCCGACTGATGACTGAAACTTAACAGTTAATCAAGCCTGAAGTTTTCCCGCGAATGGCTCCTATTACCGGAAAATTTCCGACATTTAAGGAAAAAGTAAGCAAATAATTATCCGTTAATATACGAAAGGAATAGAAGAAAGTTTCTAAAAATTCAGACTTTCCATTTTCCGTTAACACATCTTAAATATGGCAAGTTACTGGTAATATACGAAAGGAATTACAGTATTTCTGAGAATTCAAAATTTTCCAGACGACAGAAAAATTCGTGAAATTTACCATTTTCCCCGTCGTTTTATGAAAAGGTTCGGTCATAAATATGCTTCGTTAATTCATAAAAGGAATTACAGGGAAATGGCTCGTAAATTTCAGAAAATGATTTTCAATGTAATGGGTCACCCGTCATGACTGCAGCGCCCCTTATATGCATGCTTTCCACGAGATGCCAATAGATCTGCATCAGGATTTTCCTTTATTCCACCTTCAAAATTTCTGCCAGAGCTGCCGTAGAGGATGGTCTCTCCGGCCGAGATCGGACTGGACGTTCCATTTCGTCTCATACGTGTTTTTGAGTCTGGATCTTTTTCGATCTTGCTGAAATAGGCCGAGGTCTGTACCGAAGTATTGCCACATCGTAAGTACTGAGGAAGTATTGAATATGGCTTTGTATCTGGCGGCATTCATGCTGAAGGGCACCACAACCAAAGTTACTAAATCCTTCACAGCAAAACCAGCCCCAAATCATAAAACATCCCCTCCAAACTTGACTTCAATGCCAATCGAGCCCACCCAACAGTGTTACCGGTACAAACGACACAGCCAAATACGTACATCTGTCCGAACAAACGTGGTAGTAGTTGGGTGATTAATCACTCCATACACCACAATTCCACTCTTTTTCCACGAAATACCAGCAAAGCACCACTGCAGTCTTCGTCTGGTTTTGCCTGGATTAATGGAGGGCTTCTGCGCTCCAACACCTCTGTCATCTCTCCAACACCTCTGTCAAGCATATCAGCTTGACAGAGGTGTTGGAGAGATGCAGACAAACACCTGGAGTTTTTTGAAGTATTCTGATAGGTGGATAGCAATAGGTGGTATTCTGATAGGAGAGACACAAATTGAAGTAGCAATAACGCGTAGTTTCTCCCGCAATATCATCTCCACGCTGTAAATGTACCTCGACGACCGGTTCCAGTCCGACCAAACTTCATAATATCGCAGCAGAACCTATGTATGGCACTTTAACAGCGAGACGACAGCCAGCTATTTCGGCGTCGAGATCGCCTGTGCTCGACGGTGTTAAGTTGAGAACTGTTTCAAGACGACTTCGTAAGAAGGTCTTGTATGCTAAGATATCAATGGTTTGCTTCTCTTGTACACCTCTCAGTGAATAGATCGAAGGACTTGGTGCAGGTAACATTAAACCTGGACACAGCATTATTGGGCTCAGGTGCTGTTCACGGATGATACCACTTTAACTACAGATTTCCGACGTGCGCCAATCTGGAGACAATGCTAAACGCGAAATGATCCCCACAACTTCTACAAACTTTTACCCTATGGAGGAAGAAATCCATTGGCATGGGAAGATATAATACTAAATGTCAAAACTCCACTTAATATGTTTGAGGGTCATGGAGTTCGTTTTTAGGGACGAAAATGCTTGTCCCAAAAGGGTTGTGCTGGTTAGTTGATTATTACATCAGGAGTCAGGATATCCACAGGAAGAAATTATTAGCCAGGTCTTCGGTTTTTAATCTTACTGAGATTGCCTGGCGCACTCTGGCAATATTTTTTACTGCCCTTAGTTATTTTCCCATAAATCTCCTAGAGCTGCGATCTGCGGTAATGGAACAAAAGTGTTCAGCGTCATCCGAACTTTTTCATTATGTTGTTCCTTTCATGCGTGATAATTGTTCAGCATTCTTGGGGATCAGGGTGTTCACAAGATTTTACTGATGAGCGGGGCACGATATTTCTGGTGCCACCAATGAGTGACTTCAGCATTAATTCTTGCCGTCTCATCGTTGCATTGATTCTGTGTATAATGGTCTGCTGTACTTCTCACCTGAATTAATTAAAGTCTAAAAAGTCATTATTTTCGAAGGATATCTCTTGTGTTGGTACGTAACTACGTACTTCACAGTGTATCGTATAATTAGGAAATCCTTTTTATATTGAACATTCACAACTGAGACCCTAATTGAAAGCGTGAATGGTCTATTAACTCAGCCATCAGAATGCCTGAATTACCAAGTTTTTCTATTCTACATGCAATATCATGTCTCTTCAAGCAAACTGAAAATTACAGCGCTCTGGAGCGGAAATGGAACCCGCATTTCCTGATCTCCGTTCGATCATACTATCCGTTTCACCACCCATGGCAACGAAGTTGAAACTGTCTGAGCATGATGAATTAGAACAACTTCAGATAGCAAAACTGATTAATACACCAAATATACACAGTCGAGTCACATTATTGTGACCGCATCCTACTTTTGACGTCAACAGCGCGTAGCCAATGAAAGAAGGCACGTGCCATGAGCTTGCTTGGAGGGTATGTAAGTTGTGTTGTGCAACCTGAAAACATATCAGTCGTTGTTGTCATTGATAAAAGGATCGATTTTTCAGCTTTACAAAAAGGGATGATCATCGGCTTTCGGGCCAAGGGTGGCAATATGTCTGAAACAGCGTAGTTTGTGTACTGTTCACGTTCTGCTGTGGTTAAAGATTATTGTGAATTGAGAAATGGCACCATTGCGAATAAACGACGTGGAAACTGCGGAGCATCACGTGCCATTGATGTAAGAGGTGAACGTAGGCTGCAAAGGTGTGTGCGGGCCGATCGACATGCTACAGTGGAGCAATTCACTGACCGAATGAACGAGGAGGCTACCAAAAGTGTGTCTAAAATGACAGTTCAGCGAATCCTACTACGTATGGGGTTCCGATGCAGACGGATGACCACTGCATCCATTGATCCCAAATCCAGTATCGGAATTGGTCCTCCACTGATTGGCAAATCCGATGAGTCACGTTTTCGGCTTCATAGAACGGATGCACGTTGGCGTATAAGGCGAGAAACATCGGATAACAAACACTCTTCAACCATTACTGGAAAAACACAAGCTGGTGGGAGGCAGCGTTATGGCCTGGGGAATGTTTTCGTGGCATTCTCTGGGTCCATTCATACCTGTGGAATGCACTATGGACCGAATTCGTTATGAATCCATCCTTGCAGACCTCGTACACCCATACATGCTGATTGTCTTCCCTGTGGCTGATGGGATCTTCCAGAACGATAATGCGACGTGTCACAGAGCTAGAAATTTCCGAGTGGGGTTGGAAGAGCACGATGAAGCCTTCAAAGTACTTCCCTGGCCCCCTAATCCTCCAGACGTAAACAGAATTGAGCATCTGAGGGACCATCTGGATCGTGTTGTTCGCTCTTTGAATACTGTACCACGCACCCTCCAGCAGCTGTGAGATGTACCCCAGTCAGCATGGTTCCACACACCTGTGAAAACCTTCCAGCACCTTATTGAGTCACTCCCAGCCCTTCTAGCTGCTGTCCGCGCTGTACACGGCGCTTACTTTGGATATTAGCTGGTGGTCACAATAATGTGACTCGACCATATAAAAGATTGAAGTGATAATCCGTTTTATCCGCGTAAGAAATCAAAATTACAGTTTGCCAAGCTGTCACTCATCATCGGATTGCTCTTTCAAAACTAATAGCCATATTTTACGCTATTAGCCATGTTTATTTTACAAAACTGTTTTACGCTATTAGCCATGTTTTTTTACAAAACTATTTTATGTTATTAGCCATGAAAAAGCCATCCGTTGATGAGCGAAAGCTTGGCAAATTGTAATTTTGATTCATTACCCCAACAAAACGGATTATCATTTCAGTCTTACAACTTCAGATTTTCGTCAATCGAAGCAATTTTGCTTTCTTGTAGCGTAAGTAAGTAAATAACCAGTATCTCAGATATGGAAGTTGGGGAAGAAATGTTCTTCACAAATACACGAGACAACTCCAGGACTATTAACACAGCAAATAGAATGCCTAAATTACCTAGATTTACTGCTTTAAGTGTAGCATCACATCGTTTCAGAAAAACTTGAAAACGTTTCAGATTCAGCATCCTCAGATGTATGAATCTTTGATATTCTAGGTGGTATAACGGTGGCATGCTTGAACAGTGAACAGAGATGCGGGCTCGACTTCCGCTTCAGGACAATGTAAGTTTCGGGTTTTCTAAAGGGAAGTGATGTTACATGTAGAACAGTAAAAATAGAAAATTCTGGCATTGTGATTGCTGGGTTAATAATCACGCAAGTCTTTCACGTATTTGGGAAGACTATTTCTTCCTTAAGTCCCGTGAATGGTCTATTTGAATGTACATATTCATGAAAATACTTTACATCAATCAAATTCTGGAATTCTTAGAACTGAACATGTGCTTTACTTTTGTGATAATGACAAACCAACGGAAATTGAACCACTTCGTGTTTAAAGTTTTATGTAGACACAGTCAACCCAAGGACTCTTGACCCTTGAACGCTAGTGACAATCTGCATGATCCTATAAACGCCATGTGCTTCTGTTCTTGCTTAATGGGTCACATGAAAATCGTGTACACATAAATAACAGTTCATCAACAGCAAAACTCTTGAGCGGAAAGTAATCTACCAGAATAAAAAAAAATATTACACAGGAAAAACAATATGAAGGATTGATACATAGAATACTAGCGTGGTAAAAAGTTGGCTAATGCCCAGCTTTTTGCTTGTATGGAAGGCGACTTTTTTGGATTGTGATACCGCTGCCAATCATCTAGCTAGCGATTCTCCAGAGTTTTCGAGAAATACAGCGTGAATGCCTGGCTGGACAATATAATCGGCCTTGGATGTAAAGAGACATTTCTGCCGATTGCCCCTTAAGAGTTAGCAGCACCAGTGGCGTAGTGGTCTAAGCGATTACTTCTGTCAGTTCGTCCCAGTGGATGGGTGTTTTTCTCTTAAGACACTCGCTCTCCTTTTTCTGGAACCGGATGTCCCAAATTAGGTACAGGCGACTGCTGATAGCCCATTTATTTGCTCACTATGGTCCTTGAACCCTCAAACAAATCCACTGCACGCAACGGGAAATGACCTTATCGTAATCCCCATTCCGAAGCCTCGGCTTCTAACGATTCGTCCGAGTGAGCCCTGTTTCGAGCTTGAAGTGGGTAGTGTGTTTACGGCATTAACTCTCTCTCGCCCCTAGAACCAGTGGCACTAAATTAGGGACAGGCAATTGCTTATAGCCTATCCAGTTGCTGACGTTGGGCAGTAATCCCCCGACCAATGTGCGCAGCTGGATGGGCTATAAGTAGTACTACATATCTTTTCAGGAGAGGTGGGCATCGCTCCTGAAAAAGATATAAAACAAAGACATTTAATGCAGGCTTTTGTACTACAGTATTTAGAATTTCAATAAAAGAAGATGTTCATCAATTGGCGGCAACATAAAGGCGGTTATTGTAATCCACTTACAGGGGTTGGACAGCATAATGTGAACGCCTGGAAAATAGGCGACATGTCTTTATTAATAAGGTTTTTGGCCACCATTTGCCTTTAGTACAGCTTCCAACCTTCTTGGATTAGATTCATGCAGCTTTTAAATAGTCTCCAGTGTAATGGACTGTCAGTCATCGATAAGAACACAAGCCAATTGCTTCATATATGTTGGAGGAGGGAATCTGTTTCTCACTCTGCTCTCCAAAACTGCCCACAGTGGTTCGATTATATTCAAGTCAGGTAGGTGATTGAGCTAGCCAGGGGAGATGTTGATGTTCATCTTGGCTTTCCTCAAACCAAGGCAGAACTGTTTTGTTTGTGTGTATTGGAGTATTACCATGTGAAAAAAGGCATCATTGTTAAGAAACAGCATTTGGCAATAGAATACTCACCTAATCACCTAAAATGTCCAAGTACTCGCTGGCAGTAACTCAACCATGCAGAGTAATGATGGGGAAAATACCAAGATATTCCAGTCTAGACCATCATCAATCGACCCCAATGTTTGGCAATCGGAACCAGACATTCCAAATTGTACGCTTCCTTGGGGGTTCTTCATACATAAATCTTTTCCGACTGTTGGGAATAATATAAACGAGGACCCCTCGGACTGCACTAAAGAGCAATTGAATTATATACTGCTGACGTTATGCAAATGTGGCGCTGTGGGCGGCCCTGTAAACGAAAACCACATGACGCATGCAGCGATCCGACAATATAAGGAGTGATGCCACGGGAATCAGTAAGAGTCGGACGCAGTATGGGTAAGACGAAGGATCTACGCGAATTTGATCGTGGGCAAATCATCGGGGCCCGACGAATGGGTCACTCCTCGGAAATCGTGCAGGCACTGGGATTTTCACAAGCCACTGTGTCACGGCTGCACCGTGAGTACATCGAAATCGGTTAAACCATCCCTGCAAGGGCCAACTGCCGTGGACAACAGAATGTGGATGAGCGGGATCATCGTCGGCTACCTCGCATTGTAACAACGGATAGACGGGCCACAGTGCAAGAAATCACTTGGTAATTTAACGCTGGTGCACAAAAACGTGTAAGCAGCCACACCATCCAGAGCCATCTCCTTGCTATGGGATACAGAAGCCATCATCCCACGAGAGTACCGCTGCTGACCCCACATCACAGGGTGCAAAGATTAGCATGGGCGCGGGAACATCGCCACTGGACCCTAGACATGTGGGAAAATGTTGCCAGGACTGATGAGTCGAGATTCACGTTGGTACATGCGGATGGTGGGATACGAGTACGGCGCAAATGACATGAAGCGATGGATCCTTCTTGCCAGCAGGGTACTCTTCAATCTGGAAGGGGGTAGCATTCTTGTCTGTGGATTGTTTATGTGGACTGAAATGGGACACCTGGTACGTGTGACATCGTCCCTCACAAGTCAACGTTACCGGGATATCCTGGACGACAATTTGCTCCCGTTTATGCGTTTTCAACATCCCACTGGGGACCTCATCCTGCAACAAGAAAATGCACCGTGCCATCGCTCCCGAATTGTATCCGAATGGTTGGATGAACACTCCACCGACGTGACCTCGCTTCCTTGGCCAGCTAGGTCATCTGACCTTAATACCATCGAACACATCTGGGATGCCATCGAGTGAGATGTGCGAGGCCCTGACACCCCTCCATCAAAACTTCGTAAGCAGTGGGAGCTTGTTCAGGGGTCGTGGATCCGTATGGCTTCCCAACGCTTCCGGTGTCTTGTCGAGTCCATGCTGAGACAAATTGCCGCCGTCATCAGGACGAAAGGTGGTGCTACACGTTACTAGACAAGTATCTCTAATCCAAATGTTCTTTAGTGTATATTACACGTTTTCAGTCATCAGCTGTTCTGGTTGTATGCTCATGACACCATCTTTTTTCGCATTGCAGCACTGTTTTCTGTGATTAAAATTCAGCAATTGCAGCTCTCTCACGGATGTCGACATTGTGAAGATCTCTGAGGCAGGCTTTTGTGGAAACAGTGTCTTCCAGGTAAATATTGAGATCTGCTGCCACAGTTGCTTCAGTAGTTCTGTGCCTGGACACAGTCTTTGTTAGTGTTCGACGGTTTTCTCTCACAAATTTTCTTGGCCGATGAAGTTTTGCGGTACGTTGAGTACGAGGTCATAACCGTGGAGACTGTTGATCCTGAAATGCCAAGCAATTTGGCCGTTATAGTTACAGAAGCTCTGGCCAAACTGGCTCCCACGATTTCTCCTCTTTGGAAGTCTGACGGGCCACCCATTCCATCGACCGCTTCTACGAACCGCTGGTGAACACAATTTGTACTACACTGTAATGCAACCAAGAGAAAATATACAAAGGAAAGATACACAAAATATTATCGCACCGTTTTTTTTTTTTCTTTTTCGTTTCTTTTAGTGTAGCCTAAACGGAAAACGTTAACCACTACGACAATGGTGTTCACATTTTTGTATCCAACCTTTCTGTATATTACTGGCACCATCATGTGGGCAAAGCATACTTGGAAATGTTATTAACTGTTGGAGACAACGTGATATTAAATGATGATTTTCTCAGCCCTATTGCGCAGTTGTCGAAGCGATGGCTTCTGATCATTCGTCCGAGATGGGGCCGGGTTCAAATCCTGGTGAGGCATGGATGTTGTGTTTGTCTTTCGGAGCTTGCTCTCTTCCTTCCTTTGCGCCAGTGGCCCAAAATTAGGGAAAGGCAACTGCTTATAACCCACTGAAATTCTCACGGTGGTCGTTAAACCTCCAATAAAAAAAATGATAATTTTCACATGACTTTCATCAAGAAAGAAAGCTGCCTCGGAGACGTAGTGGACTAACCTCTTACTTCTGAACGCTCGTCAGAGTTGGAAAAGGGTAAATAATTTTGGACCCGAACGCCACATAACTGGACCCGACCCGGACAAATCTGTTTTGAACTATAGTATACATTTAGAGCTTTCAAGAAATATCTCTGCAGTGGATATCTTAGGTTTCATGGGAATCAAGCAAATATATGATATGAATGTATAATTACTCACTTATTTAAGGAAAGTGTTGAACCCTGTTGTCCTTTACGTGCAAGACATAAACTAACTGTTTAAGTCCTACCGCAGTAATGTTAAGACTGTTCCACTTAATTTTGATGCCGCTGCACAGTCAAAATTTTTAATTAAGCAACTGTATGTTTCATTTCAGTTTTTGCGGTTTTCTTGATAACATATCAGAACATGTTTCACAGCAACACCAATCTTCACAAGTTTATGATAGTTGGAAGTTTCCAAAATATGGATGTTGTTTTCATTATTACCCCTCAGAACTCAGAAGGAAGGGATACTTTTCCTTCTGAGGACACTCTTCCTTCATATTGCATGACAAGTCGTTTTTTCAGTCCGCGGGCAGCAGTATCGAACACAAAATTCCACAGTGCGAATTTTTCTTTGAAAATTTTTTTTCGCGTTTACAAAATAAAACAAGGTCGAAATTGAGTCAGAGTCAGGAACACCTTGATGAGACTCGTTTGACCCCCTAAAAATTGTCGACCAGTTGACCCGTGACCTGTTCCCATTTCTAATCACAATTCACCCGAGCACGCATGTATCAAGGGTGGTGCGCCTTTCCCACAGCCTTGTCCACTACCCGGAACCAGTGGTCTCAAAGTAGGGGCGGCCGACTACTTATGGCACTTAGAGTTGCTCGCGGTATTCGTTAAACTCCGAAACACCAAAAAATAATCGAAGCAAATTTATTAAGAAATCAATAATTCGTCTGAAAATTCACGCTGGATAATTTTGTGTTTAGACAGCGAACACAAAACCCTCAGGGTTTATCTTTCATTAATAAACGAAATAATACACTATGCAGAAAAAATATTGCTCTTCTTCCATTTCAATAAATATGCAATATTTCAGCTGGCGCATCTAATCCTACATCTTCAGGGTTCGCTAATTTTAACAAATTGAAAGAAACAATATCTTGGTCGTGCTTTCTAAGCAGATTTTACATATGAGGGAGTGCCACGTCGTCTATTCTTTCATCATTTGCGTCGTAGTTTCTACTCTTAGCTCTGTACTCTCGCAAATGCTAATTCCCATCTATGTTTAGAAAAAGCTGTTTGAATAGTGGTAGTTTTTGCTTATTCTTGAGTAAAAAAACAAAATTTACGAAGAAAATCCACAGCGTAATTTCTGGCTCAGAACGTATTGCGTTACATTTAGCATTCTCGCTTCTTTTTTTTATATCTTTTTTTGTTCTTTCCGTTATGCAAAAAAGAGAGACCCACTTAGAAGAATGGGGTTTACTTGACTGTTATTGAATTTATCAGACTTAACTTTCCTATTCCGTTTCGTCTTCTGAAGGATTATTTGTCTTGACAGTATGTTTCAAACTTGAAACAGAAACGGAATCCTTTCTTTGCGGCTCATTACATCGGATTGTGTATTATTCACGTCGTTCTTTCAGATTCATTCGAGTCAAAAAGTTTTGACAGATCACTGGAAATAAAATATTTCCCTCGAAACTTCTTTTACATTCGTTTTTATTTCCATTCTTTTCTTTCTAGATTTTAACCATCATTTTTCACAATTTTTCTTAATACTAAAGTTTCAAGAGAGACAGAAAATGGGGCAAATCCTTTTTTTTTTGTTCTTTTAGGATGGGAAGACGTGTGAAAAAGCGATTTGATAAAATTACTAAAAATGGTTCATTTAAAAATAACGTTGCAGTTTTTTACAATTCTCTGAGAATGAAAACAATAGCAGACGAGCCGCAAAAATAAATAAAATTTGCTTGGTTGAACTACTTTTTATCCTATTCTAGAATTAATGCTTATAATTCATAAAGCGATTCCAAAGATGCTGTAGTCATTCTTTGTTTGCTTAATTATGTTTAACGTTGGAACGAATGCTAATTCTTTGATCAGTCACAAAACACAATTTGTTTTCTGTTACAGGAACTTCTGTTTTGCCTCATGAATATAGGCTGGATATATTTCTCACAAAGGATCAACTGATATATTTTACAAAGTTGATCCTTGTGTGAAATCTAAGAGCTGACATTTTGAATAGTTTACATGGATTAACTTCTAACATTAATGTGCTAGGTTACACGTGTGTGTGTGCGTAACTTCACATGAGTTGACTTGAATGGGCATTCTGGATAGCTGACTTGAATTGGGTTTAGTGGATATTTTGAAGAGCTGACTTGAGTTGACTTTAGTGGACACTTTGAACAGCTGAGTTGGTTTAACTTCTAAGGTAATAATTTGCTAGGTGTTAGCTCTTGTACATACACTATCTAATGGAAAGTATCTGGGCACTTGCCTATCCACAAACTCTCTACAATAGGACAGGAATAAATATCGAGTTGGCCCCCCTTCTCCACTACCATAGCCTCCAGTCCGCTGAGAGCGTTCCACTAGACTTTCATGCGTTCGCTGCTTCCATTGTGCCAAGAGAATCCTTAGTAAGTTCAAACACGGGTGTTCGTTGGTTCAGACTGGATTTCAGTCGGCGTTCTAGTTCAATCTAGAGGTGTTCAGTGGGTTTAGATCGGGGATTTGTACGGGCGAGTCAAGTTCTTTCGCATCGATCTCATCAAACCATTCCTGCACGGACCTCTCTTTGTAGACGGGGGCATTGTTCTATCGGTAATAGAAAGGACCTTCACTGAACTGTTCTCATAATATTGGGAGCACAGAATTTCCAAGAATATTATTATAGGCCACAGCTTTAAAATTCCTGTGCACTGGAACTAAGGTGCCCACCTCAAAGTATCAAAAATAGTCCCAGAGCATGACGCCTCCTTCACCAAACTTCACAGCTGGTACAATAGTGTCGGACAGGTAGCGTTCACCTAGCATCCTCCACACCAAGTCTCGCCCGTCGTACTGCCAAATGGTGAAGCGTGATTCATTACTCCAGAGAACACGTTTCCGCTGCATCAGAGTCCACTGGCAACAAGCTTTACACCAGAGCTGAGTTCGGGCTCAATTTTAAGAGCCCAAGCCCGTCCGAGCCAAAATGAATTTTATATTGAATGATACAGCCCGGGCCTGAACGAGCCGGAAAACTATGATAGTTTTCTTTGACCATTCACTTCTTCCTGTTTCTTGGGGCGGGGCATCAGTAAAATTCGGGGGACACAACAATCTACGTCGTACGTTAGTTACTCAATAGAATCAGCAGGGAGCTGTTCCTCTGGGGTAGAAAGCAAAATTTTGCCAACTTGCTATCTACTATCTATAGTTCTTAAAGAAACTTTTCCTTCGCAGAAATGCAGTAATTCATGGTCTATGGTATTTGTTACCCCAACCCGCATTGAATAGCCCTGCCGAGTTCCCACTCCCCATCTAGACCCAGTTGCCGAAGAATTCTCTTTAACAACTAGAAAGTGTAAAAAACGTCTCGTGTGCTGAATCATACAAAATCACATTAAAAGAAAACGGAAGAAAATTATCTTTCTGTCAGACACCCAGCTCGAAATCCAGTAAGTATTGTGTAGCCCGAGCGCGTTTCGGACCCGGGATCGAATTCGAGCTTTCGGTGTGGGGCTCATCCCGTCTCAGCACTGCTTTACACTACTACAAATAACGCTTGACGTTTTTATTTTGCTGATGTTAGGCTTGTGTACTATTGCTCTGCCATGGAACCTCATTTCCTTCTGCCCTCGGACAACCGTTATAGTGATGGCGTTGTTTCCAGAAGGATTTTGGAACTCGGTGGTGAGTGTTGCATCCGAGGACATGCGATTTTGTTGCACTTACAGTGGTGGGAAAAATTGTGGACACTTTCTGAAATTTTAATTTTTTTAAACTTTGCAGTCTTATAGGAAATGTTATTTTGCACCAAATGAAAATGTTTATATAGTACTTTATCACTGGGCGGTCGCGCTCTGTCAGTTTACGTGACCTACCAGTTCGCGATTATGCTGTTCTCGCTTCTAGGCATTTTCACTTCGTAATAACATCATTCGCAGTTCATCTGGGCAGCTATAGCAGGGCAGAAATTTTGCAAACCGGCACGTTGCTAAGATGGCATCCTATGACTGCACCACGGTAAAAGTCACTGAGCTCTGCTGTACTGCCCATTCTACTGTTTGTATTTATCTACTAGGGGTAGCTTGAAAATAAATTTCGAGTATCGATATTGTCAGAGGTGATGTGCTGATGGGGAAAGCTATATCGTCTGTAGTTTACGAGCTTTCGTCCCCTCCTCTGAGCGACGTTTGGTTTGCAGGGCCAATGCCGCGCATGCGTAGCAGTAGGTGGAAGCAAGCGACCATCGCTCAGAGCTTGCCCTTATCAAAAGAGACGAATACCCGTAAACTGCAGACGATATAGTTTTCCCTATAAGTACATCACCTCCGCCAATATCGATACTTGAAACTTATTTTCAAGTTACCCCTCGTAGATAAGTGCGAACAGTAGAATGGGCCGTAAGTCAGAGCTCAGTGACTTTTACAGGGGCACTGTCACAGGATGCCCTCTTAGCTACGGGCCAGTTCGAAATATTTCTGCCCTGCTGTAGCTGTTCTGATGAATTACAAATGATTTTATCGAACACGCGAACAGTCACGTGTTACAGATGTGGACGAAAGATGAAATGCAGGCGGTTGTTCCCTACGAATTGGCACGTGACACGAGTGGTATTGAAATCCATAATTGGCTCGTTTAGGTCTATGGTCCGGACGTGGTATCGGAGCAAATGATGCGGCGGTGGTGTCAGCAGTTTCGTGACGGGCGTTGCAGTGTGTCAGTCGAGCACCGATCTGGAAGGCCTCATGACCCCTCTTCCTACAGTCTTGACTTTGCTCCCAGCGACGTCTACTTCTTTCCAGCTTTGATGACGGCGCTGGCTGGAAACCATTTTACCAGCAATGATGGCGTCAAACACACCGTTCGCAACTTCATGTGCAGGGCATGAGAGGCGCTCATTCAAATTGGTACACCGGTACGACAAGTGCCTCAATATCCGTGGGGACTACGATGAAAAATAGGTAAGGCATGCTCTTCTCGTCCATAGTGTCATTTTTCACCGGCATGGACATTGCTGCCGCTAAGGGAACCACGAAACTTATTTACGGACTACCGAGCGTATGATGTTTTCCAGGCGCCGGCTTGTACCTGTATGACCCATTTTTGTGGCGTATAAAGGCAAATTCAGTACTCCTAATACTTTTGATTACATTGTATAGTGTACGTTACGTATTCGAAAAAGTGTGTCGTAAACTTTCCTTTTTTTCCGTTCCGGGGTTGAGCGACTAACATCAACTCTAAGTGCTATAAGCTGTCGCCTGTCCAGACGTTTGGGCCACGCGTTCCAGGGAAGGGAAAAAGCCATCAGGCAGGACACATCCCCCATGCCCCATCAGAGATTCGAACCTGAGCCCATCGCTGACAAATCATCAGAAGCAAGCCCCTCAGACCTCTCAACCACTGAAGAGGTCGCTCCTTCAAGGAAATAAAACATAGTTGACTTCAGTTAAAACTCAGCCAATTGCTAAGTTAGATGCTTACACTTTTTTCCCTGTCATTTGTGAAGAGTGCGAACTAGTTATTTCGAAATGCATTGGAACCTGTCGCGAAATTTGAAGCATTACTTTCTTTTAATCTGCTCCTCTAATATTTTTAAAAATTAAAAATATTTAAATCAAGTAAAAAATGAATGCAAATTTAATGGCGTTACAGAAGTTTAATGTCTCTTAAAAATTCTTTGCTATTGGTGAATGAAAAAAATATCTGAATTTACGTGTTTAGTTCACGTGAATGAAATAATTTTCTCCCTTGTGTTAGGATAAATGTATTACCCTACTGTAAATTCTATATCTTATTCACACATATATTTCTATCATAATTAAAAACATTTTCAACATCCTTGTATTACTTGCATGTCCGGTACAATAAGCAGCTCGTATTTGTATTCTTCAATATGTGCATGAAAAGATAAAAAACACCAACTGAATTCTGATCTTCAGACACACGGCCCTCAAACAAACACAGATGTAGAAAGAGAGATAGAGAGAGAGAGAGAGAGACATACAGAAACAGAGACAGAACAGATTCCACGCATACTTAAGAGCCACGACTCATAATTTCGATCATGATGTCTAGTGTCCATCAAACGTACTGTCACAACTGTGACGTACTACAGAGGTGAAAACATGTGTGAAGATGACACGTCTGCAGCGAGACATTCTGTCCGCGTAGCAGTTGGGTGAGCGACTTACTCCGGAGTGAGGGGACACATGTTCGATGCCCAAAGGGGACAAATTTGTGTTTTCACATTGGCGCCGGAATGTGGAAAATGGATCCACTGGCCGTTGGGTTCTTCGAGAAATGTGTGATGTTTGTTCCACACATTGTTTGGAATTAATGAAAAATTGCTACTTCGCTTCAAAGACAAAACATCATTAAGACGGTAGATGATGTGACATACTACAGAAGTGAAAACATGTGTCAAGAGGACAAATCTGCAGCGAGACATTCTGTCCGCGTAGCTCAGTTAGGGAAGCGACTAACTCCGGAGTGAAGAAAAACGGACAAACTTGTGTTTGCACACAACATAAGGGATGATAAGACCTGAAATAAACACCTCAGTTGTAGGCTACGACCTTTCAAGCCGCCATAGATTTCTTTGTAAAACAGCGTCAAAGTTCTAACCAGAGTCTCAGGTTTTTTACATGAACTTAAAACTCAAGGTATACATGCTTCTGAGCGAGTTCCCTGTTTTATTTGGCCACTGAGAAGACCTACATATCAACAAATATTTAGAATTCCATTTTGCGCAATTTTTGGAGTACGCAATTGACTTCTTCAGATGCGATGGATGTCATTTTTCAGTACGTGATATCCTACGAAGTTTTATATTACCACTATTTTGATATTAGCGGTAACTGGTAATTACTTTGAATGTCCCGCCATAAAAACCACAATAAAGTGCCCAAAACGGCTTTTAACCCTTTAATGACCGTGCCTCCCAAAACGGCTGTACATGCAGACGACCACTGCTGCCCGAACCGTCAGTCCAGAATGAGTTAAATATATATATATATATTCTTTGAATTTGTACAGTCTCTGCGGGTTTAGCAGAATCCATTCTTAATAACAATTCTTATTACTAAACGAAAAAGTGAACCAGAAGCTGATTTTTCCAGAGGCGATATCATTCGCTCTCATAACATCGCATCTATTCCCTGTGGAAGAATGTCGTGACTACCCCCGGGAGACGTCGGAAGGTTAATGCATATCCAAATTACGGATCAGGTGTTTCGTGTGGCGACTCAGCACTAACTCTTCTTTTGTTACTCTGTAAAAGGGGAGGACAAAAATTCTAAAAGCACAATTTTTCTGGTACACTGAAGTACCAGAAAAATTGGTGGACCAGCCTAATACTTGGTAGGACCCACACGGGAGCTCAGGACTGCAGAAATATGATGAGGCACGGACTCTACTAGCTTCTAGAAATATGCTGTAGGCAATGTACATCATACTTTCTGCAGAGCGTTCCACAATTCGGGTGTATTCCGAGGTCTCGGATTTTTGTGTTCGATAGCGCGTTGCATGCAATCCCAAATGTGTTCTTTCACTTTCAGATCTGGGGACATGGGTGGAAATGGCAAAACCCCAAACTTAGATGAATTCTCCACTAACAATAATGTGGCGTCCCGACACTTGTATAGAGGTGAATTGTTCTCTTGGAACAGGCACGACCCATCAGCATGAACGCAGGGCATGAACGAGTGTACCTCGTCAGAAAGGATGAGCACATAGCGTTGGCCGGTCACAGACGTTTGTAGACGTACCAGAGGTCCCAGTGAAGTCCAGATAAACTCATCCAATACCATTACGGACGACCCACCATCAGGTACAGTTCCCTGTTGACAGGCGGGATCCATGGATTAATGGGGTTTGCGCCATACACGAATCATTTCCATCTTCCCGATACAGTTAGAAAAGCGACTCGTCAGACCAGGCTACTTGTTTCCAGTCATCAAGTATCCAGTGGCGGTGTTACCGTGCCCAAACGAGGCGCATAGCTCTGTGTCGTGCACCCATCAAGGGGACTCCAGTTGGCCGTCGGCTCTCAAAGCCCATATCGTGCAGGGTACGTTGCACAGTCCGGACGTTGATGCTTGTTGAGGCTCCAGCATTGAATTCCGATGATACCTGCGAGATTGTTGCACGCCTATCACGTGAAACGATTCCTGACAGCCGATGATGGTCACGTTCACCCAATGTCTTTTTACGGCCACACTGGTATCGTAGGTTGAAGGTTTTGCCGGAATTCTTGTAGTCACGGTACACCGTTGCAATGGTCGTCCGTGAAAATCCGAACTTTGTTTCTACCTCTGAAATACTATGGCCCATCTCACGAGCGCCAACTATACCACCGCGTTGAAAATCGCTTAAATCGTTATTACTTGTCATTCTCATGCCGAAAACAGATCTGACAGGTGGCAAGGATGTCTATCACTTTATATACGCACTGGCGAACGCAACCGAGTACGCGCATAGGTGGCGTTGTTATGTATTTTGCATAAGCTCATCTCTACCAGTTTTTCTGGCACTTCAGTGTACACTTTCCTGCCTTATGGTATTATGATGCACACACACCAGTAGCATCCTGGTCGTTAAATAGTTAATAAATTCCGTTAAATCTCTCGTCTGTTTTAGTTTGAAGTTATGATAGTGTGTGGTGAGAATTAGACTTTATCATGTTATTTCGAACATTATATTTGATTAAAAGTGTTTTTCATACTTAAAAAACAAACGGCTAAGGTCGCCCGTATTATGTGCTTTATAGTGCCATTTTAGGGAGTTCAGATTTTAAAAGACACACGGAGAATGAGCTATATTTGAGCTTGTACTGTATGCTTCTAATTTAACATTCCTTTTGAGTTTCAGTGTTCTCGTGTAAATTTGGTTTGTCCTCGTTAATATTTTTTGACTTAACTCTTTAAGCCTTCGACGAATCTGAACTAAATGTCGCCCAAAACTCGCCACGCTTACCAAACAGAAATATTCACACAGCGTTCGGGTTTTACGAAAGCTGCCGCACAACAATTTCTTTTCCCCTCTCACCTCAACACCAATAATGAACCGGCCCGGCTCCTGTTTATAGGCATCCCACTAATATACAGTGGTATTAATCCCACAACTATTTGGTGATAGTCCGTGGTGATTGGTATACCACTAGTTCTTTCTTGGTGACATGTGTTTAAGGATATTTATTCTCTGCTCCATAAACCGAGACATGACCTAGACATCATACCACTGGGTAATAACAAGTGACTTAAACATCTTCTCTCTCCTTTCTTAGGTTCTCTGCCATTGCTATATCCCTTTCAGCAGACAATCAGTCAGAAAGGATTAGTGTCAATTATAACCCTAAATGACCACCCTGAATGACATAGGTAAAGCGGGGAAGAAAATCTTTCTCATGCGCAAGTTGACTCGTTCCAATCCCTTTCTGTCCACTTTTTAGACAGCGAACTAATTTCAGCCCATTTTCCTAACCCCGAATTATTTCGTCCCAGTTGTTTAAAGCTACAAAATTCCGCCCGACGAACTTTGTAAAAGTTGGCAGCCTATCAGTAGGTCAAAGTACAATCAAATGCAAATAAAAGGTATTAGATGAGATTGAAGGCGCAAATTGAATTAGAATACGGATTTTAATATTCAGACTTGAGAGGGATATTGTAAGAGCTAAGTTATTATACAGGGTGTTCAAAAATGAAGTATACAATTTAAGTATGCTATTAAAAAAACAATAAATAACAACTTACTTTTAATGTCAAAACACATAGTAACTGCAAAAGTTTTTTTCAAAAACATGTCAGTAGGTCTCCACATGTGTTCCTTTGGTTGCTCGCAGGATGTCTAAACGATTATCCAGTTCCACCCACGTACGCTGCAGAATGTCAGGTATAAGAAAGAGGAAAGTTGCAGTAATGCGTTCTTTCAGCTAAGTAACAGATGTAACCTTTTTGATTTTGTAATTAATAAATCCCTAAAGAAAAAAATCGCATGAGGTAATAGCAGGAGAACGGGGTGGCAATGCTGTCGGACCCCAACGTCCAAACCAACGCCCTGGAAAATGATGGTCTAAACTCTAAAGAACTGCGTACATCCAAAGACCAGTGCGGAGGCGCTCCACCTTGCTGGAAAATAATGTATGTTATGTCCTGGAGTTGTCGAATTGCGAATTGTTCTAACATGTCCAGGTACGATTTGCCAGTAATTCAGCGCAAAAAAACGTCCCTATCACTCTGTCTTCCATTAGGCCATCCGAAACATTAACCTTCGTGCTGTCTCTCTCGTGTGCTGTGAACGCATGGGGATTTTACGTGCCCTAATTTGGCAGTTATGTTTATTTACTCTGCCAAAAACATGGAATGTCGGCTCATTGCTGAAACCGACCCGTGAAAGGAGTGTGAGGTCTTCTTCGTCAGTGCTATTAAGCATGTCTACCGTAATTGCTTTTTGACGTTGATCATTTGGTCGAAGTGTTTGGACTATTTGCACTTTATATGCGTATAGACGCAGACGTTTATGCAGAACATTGAGAACCGTTTCTCGCGGTATTTCGATTTCACGACTGGGGACGCGGACGGACTTCTTCTTCGGGCACCTTAGCCAAGCCTTATGCACGTTTTCCACCTTTTCATTCGGAATGGCAGATCTCCCAATGTTTTTGCATTTTAAGAGACATCCTGTTGCTTTGAATTTATTTACCCATTGCTCGATCTCCTTTGTATCGGCAGCTGTCTCTTGTAACCCGTTGTGAACTTACGCTGAACTGTTGTTAGAGATTTTGACTCCACAAACCAAAACACACACGTTGCTTTCTCCACTGGGGAATGTCTGTTGCATTCCGTGTTTGACGATATGTTTCATTACATGAGACACCTGGCGCCATCTATCATCTGACTTAACAAACTTTAACACTTGCCACGTCTTTTGACGTTTAAAGTTTTTTTCTATTGTATTTTTTTAATAGCATACCGAAGTTGTATACTTCATTTGTAGACACCCTGTACTCAGCGATGTTACCGAAAGCATTGTTCTGAGTGCCTTTTGTGAAGCGAGTTAATTGACAAAACTTTAGTAGTGTGAAGTCTCTTCATTGTGTTGTTGAGAACGACGTGTTCACTGAAAGTTGATTGACGTTCTGGAATATTAAATAAAGTGGAATAGGATTTCTGTAAACACTGTCTCGTAACTTACTCTGGTTTTTGTTCTGAAGAGTGTTATTCTTGCTTAACTAAAGTTTCAGCTGTTACGAATGAGCAACGACCAATTTGAAATACTCCACGTCAGTGAGATAAGTTCATCTTTAAGTTGAAGTATAGTTCAGTTACACTTTAAACGTAAATAATTCTACAACCATTATAATTCTTTCATTCTACGCGATAAAAGCTTTGTCAAAACGGTTGTGGGTAGAGAAAAAAATACGCTAACTTAAGTAATTCGAGCTTTCCTTGTGAACTACTGTATCTAAAGGTGAACTGTCCAGCAGTTCAAACCTACAATCAATATAATTCCCGGAAAGCAACAACACAGAAACATGTAGGAAGAAAATAAAATCACTTTTTCACGTTATTCACGACCGACTACTGTTATTTCATGACATTTTTTGTTTAATGTTGAGATCTGGTCTAGTTTAAAAGTTAGCTGGAAATGTTTTATTTCTTTTACAGTCGCTGCTGTAGCTGAGTGGGCAGAGACGCAATATTCTATCGAGTAGTCAGAGGCGCAATTTTCTATCATGTTGTCAGAGCTTGGCCAAACTTTGAGCCCCGGATGAGGAAAGGGTAGTGCACTTGTCTTACTGATCTGGCTCTCTAGTTTTCCTGGAACCACAGGTGCCAAATTGAAGACGGCCGACCTATTCTAGCCCTTAGATATGATCGCGGTGATAAATAAACTCGAAAAAAATCCCCTTTCAAATAAAAAGCGTACGGTACGATTCGTATTGTCTTAGGTTTGTGATTCGCTTTGGATAAATACTAGGCCTGTTTTACTTCTGTGGATTCATTATGTTTTTGATGCTATGCATCTTTTCCGTTAGTAGTAAAGTAAATCCAAAGTAAAACATCTTGATATAACAAAATTGGGTAACAGAAGTAGGTAAAACCATTGTTTTTTTGTTTGTTTGTTTTTGATTGGAGGTTTAACGACGACCGTGAGCAACTCAATGTGCTATAAGCAGTCGCCCGTCCCTAATTTAGGGTCACTGGTTCCCGGGAAGGGGGAGAGCCAGTGCCGTAAGACAAACACAACATCCATGCCTCACTGGGATTCGAACCCGGACCCCGTTCAGACGAATGATCAGAGGCCATCGCTTAGACCACTGCAACACCGGGGCGGCAAAAAAACCATTGTTGAAATCGGATTTTTGAACGCTGTTCTATGAGGTGACGCAGCAGTAGTTAATATAATTCTTTCTCAATAACATAGTTTACTAAGCTATCGCAAAAATATTATTTTATCAAGTTTTACATGATCGCAATAGTATCTCATTGCAATCCGTGTGGATTACTAGAACTTGGTGCTAAATGTTATAAAAGCCATTACAAAGAATGCATCTTTGATGCTATGAAAACGCTGCGTTTTAGCAAAATTTGGTTTCCTCTCGTCTCCCCCAAAGGAGGTTCCTTGTTATTGACGAGAGCTTAAAATTGATGTATAACAAGATAGGGATACCCTGCAGATATCCTAGACCAAAATTTATCAATCCCTGTCACTAACACACTTGCTGCGATTCAGATTTTCGTTCTATCTTGCGATCAGATTTTAGATTGCCCATGCGCAGATGGACTTTTTCTTTTCTTTTTTTTTTTTTGATTGAAGGTTTAACGACTACCGTGACCAACTCATTGGGATATAAGCAGTCGCCCATCCCTAATTTAGAGTCACTGGTTCCAGGGAAGGGAGAGAGCCAGTGCCGTAAGACAAACACAGCATCCATGCCTCACCGGGATTCGAACCCGGAACCCTTTTGGACGAACAATCAGAAGCCATCGCTTAAACCACTGCGACACCGGGGTGGCCAGATTGACTTCCGTAGCTCCATCACACTTCATTGGTGTCAAGATCGTTTCTTACCTTCGTCTAAATTTAAATAATACATAGTAATACGTACTAATAAATAAACTATTTTTGAAAAACTAAACAGTCAAAATACTTACTATTGCTCCAGCCACAGTTTAGTAAATATTTACTTTTATGACTCACATGTCTGCTTTCATTAGGTTTACAACCTACCGAAGTACTTCTAAATGTCCGGAAGAAGGTAAACCTTATTGTTTATTGTTATGACTTAATTCCATTTAGTATGTACCGGACAGTGGCTTGGTTTGCACGCGAGTGACACGAATAGATCCAGTGTGGTGTATGTAAATAAACGTGCACTCTCGAATCACTCGTTTTGTTTTACACCCACAAAGATCGTGGCATATGAAACATACGTAGCATAAATTATTTACAGAGGGCGAGTCAAACGTTTTGCAAAATTTGGATCATTTTATCTCTTCATACATACCTTTACGACGAAAGCTGACTAGCATTCAAAGTATAGGCAATCGTGTTGCACCGTCTTTAGCCATCTGTCTGCCAGTTCCTCGATTCCACGGCGGTACCAGTTCTTGTCCTTCTAGGCGAAGAACTCCTTCACTCCAGGGCCACATCCTCCTGGTTGTTAATATACCGCACGCGAAGGAAGTGGGTCTTGGACCAGAACCAGTAATAATCCTACGGGACAGAGTCCCGACTATATGCTGGGTGTGGCATTAGTTCGATGCCCTCACGTTCCTGGAGTTTTGCCCGGGTCGTTCGCTCGGTATGAGGCCAACAGTTGCCCTGCTGTACGAGAGCGCGCTTTCTGTTCACCAGTGACGGGTACTTCTCCTCTAAAACGGAATAGAATACAACCGCTCCAGCTGTTCAGAGTAGGGGTTGGTTTGGCGTTGAAGGTCCGAAACTCTGGAACAGATTCGTAATAAATTATCTCCTTGAAATTCCACCAGACGCCGAGACCTATAGCTCGAAGCGCCCACGTTTGGCAACAGGTTCGGGAAACTGGCCCGGGCTAAATCACCGCCGTTGTGTGTTTCGATTACGGAAATAGATCCGCTTGTCATCGCAGGTAACAATTCTCTTGATGAAATGCATTGGGTTGTCGTAAAGGTCATGACGTATTTTGCCACCCTATGGCGGTTGGGCGGTTGTAGAAGTACTAGAGCCATGCGCAGCTCTGTTATCCCTATGGCACTCAACAGGTGCTAGTTCTAGCTGCAGTCTGAAAGGAATAGTGAGCGATTTGGTTGATTTTCGGAGATTTGACATCAAGTTGAAGATGGAAGACCAAACTGTGCATTTTCGCCATATTTTACTGTTTTACTTCCGTAAAGGGAAGAACGCGCGTCAAGCTTGTGAAAAGTTGCGTAAAGTGTACGGTGATAATGCTCTACAAGAACGTCAGTGACAGTGGTGTTTCGCAAAATTCCGTGCTGGTGATTTTGACCTCAACGATGCTCCTCTGTTCGGAAGGCCCACCGAGGTTGATGACGACCAAATCAAGGCATTGATCGAGTCAAACCCACAGTACACGACACGAGAGATTGCAGACACATTGCACATCATCAATCAAGCGTTCACGACCACCTGAAGAAGCTGGGATACGTAAGCAAGCTCGATGTGTGGGTTACTCATGAACTCAAAGAAGCTCATTTGACGGCGCGTATAAACATCTGCGATATGCTCATTAAACATGAAGAAAACGATCCTTTTTTGAAGCGACTGATAACTGGTGACGAAAAGTGGATTGTGTACAACAATGTGCTGCGCAAGCGGTCTTGGTCCCGACGTGCTGCTTCGCCTCAAACGACATCCAAAGCAGACATTCATCAGCGGAAGGTTCTGGTCTCAATGTGATGGGGTTTTAAAAGGTGTCGTGTTTTTCGAGCTTCTACCACGGAACCAAACAATCAATTCGAATGTGTACTGTCGGCTATTGGACAGTTTGAACGAATCCATCATCCAGAAACGTCCAGAGCTCGTTCATCGTAAAGTTGTTGAGTTCCATCACGACAACACGAGACCACACACAAGTTTGATCACCCGCCAAAAATTATTGGAGCTTGGGTAGGATGTGTTGCCACACCCAGCATACTCGCTTGACCTTGCGCCGTCAGACTTCCACTTGTTTCGCTCTCTTCGACAGTCCTTGTGTGGAATAACGTTCAATTCAGATGAGGCTGTAAATCAGCACCTTGTAGAGTTTTTCGCCACGAAAGACAGGTCCTTCTATGAACAAGGCATTCTCCAGCTCACTGACAGATGGCAAAAGGTCATCAAACAAAACGGGCATTATATCATTGATTGATCTTAGTTCTTTCTATCAATAAATGACCTTTGCAAAACATGGCTAAAATACGTCATGACTTTTCCGACAACCCAATACATCGTGTGGGTTCTCTGGGAGTTTCGTGCACACTTCCACTTGGCGGTTTGCTTCAGCTGGCGTCAGTTCGTGAGGGATAATGAGGCAGCTCCTGTAGACCTTGCCGAGGTACTGAAGGTGACGAACCACGGTGATCTGTGTTATGCCCAGATCGCTTGATGATCTCCGAGTGCTGGTTGTCGGAATTGCCGCTACGGTCTGGCACACTCCCTCCGAATCCACGGTTCGCGGCCTACCTGACCTTGGCTGATCGTCGAGGTTTCTGTCACCTGAACAAAATTTCTGGAACCATCTGGCTGCGGTGCTGTGGTCTACGAAAATACCACTTTCGCATGACAGATGTTTCGTGTTGCTTGAGCAGCATTATGGGCCACTTTAAACTCGCAAAGCGAAAGTTCCCTACTTATCCGGTTGTAGCGGTTCATCTTTTAGGTGTCCCAACCACTGACAGAACGACGACATGCAATGCTGTTCAGAGCAACGACTACCACTTTATATCTCACTCGATTGACTGCAGTGCGCGACTTGAACTAGTTTAAACACTTGACTTATCCGCCTCTGCACATGCGTTTATGCAAATATTACAAAACTTTCGACTCTACCTCTGCATTTGGAGTACCAGGGTACACTCTCGATTGGTTTCCCTTTGATATCTCCCAACACCGAAATAATAACATTATGCATGTTGTAACTTAGGATGCTCTGATAGCTATCTTGAAGATATGGTCCGTTTCTTAAAAACGGCCATAGCGCCACCCAAGTTCACGGCTTTCTAGCCTTCTTTGATTAGCAGCTCAGTAGGTCATAAGTGGTCGCCGTCCCTCATTTTGGGCCACTGGTTCCAGGGACGAGCGTATGCTCTGTTGAATAAAACAAACAAACCATCCATGCATCACCCAGGATTCGAACCCGGACCTTTCTCGGACATATGAATAAAAGACAACGCCTCGTACCCCTCTGCCACCCTTTAGGTTACCTCGCCTGACCTTGGCATCATAGGTTTAATCCTCACAATAAGTTTTGTAAATCTTGGCAGAATCCACATTAATCTGTCTTCCTTTGCAAAGATCATACCAGAGACTTAGATATTTACAAAGCTGGTCTCATCTTTACTACTTAGTATAAAATGTTTTTAATATTATATATATTTTATATATTATATTAAATATACAATAAACTGTAGATATCTAGACGTTCATGGGAACGGAAAAAAATCGATATAGCCGAAGTTCGAGATATCGCGGAAAACTAAAAAATAGCAAAAAATGTCGGAAAAAGAAACAGAAAGGAAATAATATTCCGTTCGTTAGTTTAATGATGAAATTAACATGTATTTATGTAAGTACTTTATTGTACGTATATTATTCTGAGCACGTGAATTTGTTTTGTACGTCCATGTGTTTTTATCCGCTCTCTCATTATCTGTTCGTCAAATGGTTTTATGCAGGTTTTATCACTACTGTACATTTCTGTCATTACACTGTCTACTAATCAGATTCTAATTCAGGTCTTTGATTACTACACTGTACGTATAACTAATAGTATACAGTACCATAACAAAACTAACATAATAAATTGAAATTACACATACGTACTTTGTCACTTCTTTAAAAAATTCGTAATATTTGCTTGGCGTTTTGATTTCAGATTTTCTTTCATAACAAAATCATTCCGTTTGTTTAATAAATGAAACACTTCTAATGGCTCATTTTCACGACTTTCAATATAGCGCTAAATCAGAGAAAATTCACTGTTTATTTCTGTGCTCGTCAATCGTTCTTAGTTTGTCAATGATTCACCTTCGTCGTCCTCTGAGTTTTAGTCATGTCCTATAACGTCTGCGACGATTCCCTCATCGGTAGGCTCTTTAGTTATTATTTTGTTTTCGATACGATGGTATATTCATAAAAACTCTTGTTACTGTCATTAAACATTTCCAGTGATTCCGGTGTATCTAAAATTTCCAAATCTTCTTAAATTTGGAACTCGTTTTCATCAGTTTACGAACTTGGTGAAAAAATCCGCATTTCTGAAAACAACTGCGTTGTAGTCTCTGATTTTTCAACAAGATGATGTGGTAGAAGTTGATTTAAGTGCAGTATTAATCGAGATATCGAATGCTTTTCCTATTAAGTTTGATTGGAAAAACTCGGAACTGCACAAATTTTGACATACGCGGAAATTCGAGATATCGAGTGTTTACTGTATTTAAATATAATTTATTTTGTTCTGAGTTTTACGACCAATGTAACATGTTTTAACGGCTACCCGTTTCTTCTTTAGAGGCACGGATTTCAAAGAATGGCCAGAATCAGCGCCACGAGACAAACGCCCCATTAACGACTAATCCATGACTCAAACGCGCGTCTATTTCTGATGAAGTGTGAGAACCGCTCGATCACTTGGGTGACATTTCTTTCTGGATCATTGTCTTTCAATTTCTACTCAAAAGGCGTAAAACTAAGGATTTTACTATTGTCCTCACCGTAACATGAAACACAACCATGAGAATTGGAGAAAACTGTGATTCCAAAACAAATGTGACGTAATGTTATGACGTAATTCTAACTTAACTTTCATTTTTAGTTTTTTTCCCTATGTAAATTTTGAATAACTTCTGTTTAACATTTAAAACGGCCGATGTACCCCGAACCAAAATTGACCCAAATTTTCCTGCGCTCCTCGAACAGAAGTGTTCTCATAGTAACGCTACGGCAAAACAATTCCTTTCCCTCTTCCATCTCAGCAGTATCGACTATAAATCTGTCGCTGATTGTAAGTGCTCCCTTACAGTCCTTAGTCTTACAGAACGTAATCTGATTCTCTTACAGTCCTTTATTCTCTATTGCATCACCCAACAAATGATTCTAAAGTAGCAGACCCTCGAACATGGAAATCTTGCCACAGGGTAGGAAAAAGTTACTCAAACACCTTTTCTCTTCTTTTTAGGTTCGTAACTCTTTCTATAACATTCTTAGCAAAAATGAGAATCCGACAGGGAGGATTAATGACAATCATACCCCCAAATGACACCTTAGAATGAAAACATAAGGTAAAAGCAACGCTTTCTGATGTGCACGTTCACTCGTTCCTGTCGCGTTCGACCCACTTCTTAGACAGCGAATATATTCGTTCGAGCTGATTTCAGCCCATTTTGCTATTACGGAGTTAATTCGTTCCAGCCGGTTAAAGGGTTTGGCGCTTCAACCGTAACGTTATGTTTTTCTCACTCACTGAATGTTATGTGATGTAACTGTGTTGAGCTCAGGTTGAATGAGGTGTGTGTGAAATTGAACAGATAAAATCAATGTATACTGTGCACTATATTATCAAACGTTTTCGGATCCCCTGGACAGGATTGATTTGCCATTCTTCTTGCAAAGCTGCTGTCAGACTGGAGAGCGGAGGTGGTCTTTGTGGTAGATTTTGTATGCGTCGTTCAAGTTCATCCGAGAGGTGTTCTATGGGATTAAAATAAGGACTCTGAGCAGGACAGTCTAACAAGTCTACATCATTTTCAAGAAACCAGTCGTACACACACACTTCAGTTTGGCAGGGAGCTCGATCGTGTTGGAAGAGACAACAGTCATTTTCATAATATTTGCACATTGTTGGTAGGGCACAATTATCCAGAACGTCGAGGCACACTTCAAAATCCACAGTTTGTGGTATGATAACCAACGGGCCGAGTCTCATCCACGAAAACACAATTCCATACCATGATTGAGCCTCCGCATTACTTAACAGTCGGAAGAACACAGTCGGGCGAAACGTTTGCCGGGACATCACAATATCCAAACACGTCCATCAGATTGGAAGAGGGAAAAGTGTTACTCATCACTCCAAAGAACAGCTTTCTAAGTAGTCCAGAAACAACGAGAGACACACCACTTCAAACGGCGTTTCGGATCCACGGTAATGATGTGTGCCTTGTGTGTCGCACCAGTACCAAAATAACCCACACTGTGCAACTCTCTGTGGATAGTTATGGTACTAACCGAACCACTACAAGCATTTCCTACTTCAGAAGTGATAGAAACAGCAGAGGAAGAACGGGATTTCTTAGCATTTTTACTATGGCTCTTCTGTCACGTTCCGTCAGTTTGTGAGGTCTTGCTGAACGCTTTTTTCTTTCTTTTTTTACTGTACTTTCACAGTCTTGCTTCCATCTTTTTATAGCTTTACTCACAGTCGATTTCGGTATGTTTAGGTTGGCTACAATGCTCCATATGCAAACGTTACTCAAATGACGTCCCATGACCAGCCCACGCTGGAAGTTGGAAAGTTCACGTCCACGCTGCATATCCGTTTCAAAGTTAGTGACAACACAACAGAACATCTAAGCTTTATGTATGTACCTTCCCACTCACAGGGCACATTACTGTTATACGATTTTCGTTTTCGATTATTGCTGCCCCGATGGTTGACTGGTACGAGGCGCTACCCCAGTAGCACACTGACATTGGCCAATGGTTGGCCCAATGATATTTTTTGCGTCGGCAGCGTTGGACGAAGGTTGTGTTGTTTATCGAAGATTGGCCAACAGTTTTTCCAACCACACATGACCAACCATTTATCATCAAATGACCACTTAACGGTTGTCCAATGGTTGTCCGATGGCTGTCCAACAACACATGATCGCATGTCGAAAACTGTTGCAAACCGTTTTCCAATGTAGGTCCAACTGTTGAACCAGCACATATCCACTTGTTGGCCACCAAGTCGTCTCGTCGCTGGGCAGACCGTTGAAAGCCTACGGTTGGTCCAACATAATATTGCTACCTGGGTACCTTCTAATCACTTCTCCAGGACAGGTTCATGATCTAATATCCGGTGAGTCAAGAATGGACTAGCTATGTCACCTGCGTGGAGTAATTGGCCCGCAAATTAGGGGCGGCCGACTGGCTATAGCCCACAGAATTGCTTACGGTAGTCTTTAAAACTCACAAACAAAATAATCCGCTTAGTTTTGAATACATATACACATCCCAATTTAGCGAGTAATGTCACCATGGTTGTTTAATATATTTATGGATGCGTACATGTTTGATCCCAAAGTTGATAATACTGGTTTACACTGAAGAGCATTTTAATTAGAGACAGCTGGCGCTATGCAAATGTGGGGCTGTGGGCGGCCCTGTAAACGGAAACGACATGACGTATGCAGCGATCTGACAATATAAGGAGTGATGCGACGGGAATCAGTAAGAGCCGGACGCAGTATGGGTAAGACGAAGGATCTAAGCGCATTTGATCGTGGGAAAATTGTCGGGGCCCGACGAATGAATCACTCCATTTTGGAAGTCGTGCAGGCACTAGGATTTTCACGAGCCACTGTGTCACGGGTGTACTGTGAGTACATCGAATCCGGTAAAACCATCCCTGCAAGGGCCAACTGCCGTGTACAACAACGCGTGGATGAGCGGGGTCATCGTCAGCTAGCTCGCTTTGTAACAGCAAATAGACGGGCCACACTGCAAGAAATCCCTCGACAATTTAATGCTAGGGCACAAAAACGTGTAAACAGCCACACCATCCAGAACCATCTCCTCGCTATGGGGTACAGAAGCCATCGTCCCACGAGGGTACCGCTGCTGCCCGCACATCACAGGGTGCAAAGATTAGCATGGGCGCGGGAACATCGCCACTGGACCCTAGACATGTGGGAAAATGTTGCTTTGACTGATGTCGAGATTCACGTTGGTACATGCTGATGGCAGGATACGAGTACGGCGCAAACCACATGAAGCGAAGGATCCTTCTTGCCAGCAGGGTACTCTTCAAACTGGTGGGGGTGGCATTCTCGTCTGGGGCTGTTTATGTGGACTGAAATGAGACCCCTGGTACGTGTGACATCGTTCCTCACAGGTCAACGTTACCGGGATATCTTGGACGACCATTTGCTCCCGTTTGTACGTCTTCAACATCCCACTGGGGACCTCCTCCTGCAACAAGACAATGCATCGTGCCATCGCTCTCGAATTGTATCCGAATGGTTGGATGAACACTCCACCGACGTGAGCTCGCTTCCTTGGCCAGCTAGGTCACCTGACCTCAATCCCATCAAGCACATCTGAGATGCCATCGAGAGAGATGTTCTAGGCTCTGACACCACTCCATCAAATCTGCGTGAACTGTGGGAGCTTGTTCAGGGTCGTGGATCCGTATGGCTTCGCAACGCTTGCGGTGTCTTGTCGAGTCCATGCCGAGACGAATCGCCGCCGTCATCAGGGCGAAAGGTAGTGTTACACGTTACTAGACAGGTATCTCGAATTCAATTGCTCTTCAGTGTATGTCTTGGTAATATCCACGTGTGTAGATTGCTATATGCTGATGACACAGTCCTGTTGGTAGAGAGCGAAAGCGAGTTGCAGAGTATGCTGGCCCAGATGTACGAAGTTTCTGTGAAATTCAAACGTGGTATAAATAAAGCAAACCTCAAAGTTATGGTTTTTAAGCGAGGAACTGTTAGTACTGAATGCCAGATTAGTCTAAATGTCACAGTAATTGAATGAGGTTTTGTAATTAGGAAGCATGTGTGGCAGTGTGACCAGATTAGATGGCGAAATTAGTAGGTGAGTGAATTCTTCATTGAAAGAAATAGCCACTGTAGGAGGTTTTCACAGGAATAATGGGCTCTCAAGAGATTCCCGAATGAAGGTTTATGAAAGTGTAATTGTTCCTAATCTGATGTATGGCAGTGAAATTTGTGTACTACAGAAGATACATCCCAGGTAGTCCAGCCTTGCAATTTAACGTAAGCCCATCATTGAGCCACCGTCTTCTATTCCTAAAAGACGGTGACTCAGTGTTGGGCCTACGTTAAACTGCAAGGCTGTGCTACCTGGGATAGGAATCGTGTTTGTGCTTTAGAGATGCGTTACTGACTGGGTGTTTGTGGGAAGACACGTTCTCATCATTTCAGGAATGAAGATGTGTTGCAGTTCTGTAATTTTAAGAAAATGTTGTTAGCAAGATGAAGATTAATATTGTTAGGTGGTTTGGCCATGCTGAAAAAATGTGTAATGAGAAGCTTACTAAGAAATTTTTTTCAGCCCAAGTGGCTAGAAAAAAGAAGGCAGAGGAAGGCCGAGGATGTCATGAGAGAATCAGATTCAGGAGTGTCTGCATGTTAAAAAGATTATGAGTATGAGATATAGAAGGTCTTGTGTACATCGTGTAATTGAAGTCAGTGAAGTCCGTGTTATGTGTCAAGATCCCTGTAAATGGAGAAGTTTGATACCGCAACACTAAGTAAATATTTGCCGTCCCGGTGGCGCAGTGGTCTAAGTGATGTCTCCTGATCATTCGTCCGAAGGGGGTCCGGGTTCGAATCCCGTGAGGCATGTTTGTTGTGTTTGTTTTACGGCACTGGCTCTCGCCCTTCCCTCCTACCAGTGGCTCTAATTTAGGGACGGGTGACTACTTATAGCCCATTGAGTTGATGCCGGTGGACGTTAAGACCCCAATAAAAAAAGTAAATATTGAGTTAAAAATGTATCCGGTGGTTTGTATTTCTTTGCGGAGCTAAAGTCTAAATCTCAGAGAACAGCTTAGTGATATGTATATACGAACATGTAATGTTATAGGAAGCCACCGTCCATAATTTTGTGGTCACGTGATTCCATGGAGGTAGAAAAACCAAGGCCACCCCATTGACTCAGTTTTCTGAGCGATGGCTTCTAATCATTCGTTTGAAAGGGGTCGGTTCGGATCCCTGTGAGGCATGGATGTTGTTTTTGTCTTACGGCACTGGCTCTGTTTCTTCCCTAGAATCAGTGGCCCTAAATTAAGGACGGGTGAGTGCTTATAGCCCATTGAGTTGTTCACGGTGGTCGTCAAACCTCCAACCAAAAAAAAAAAAGGAAGAAAAAGCCAACACTGTGGGGCAGTCACACTTCCTCATTCGAGCTTCAGAAGGGAATCTATTGAGTCGAGTTTCAGAACCCTGTGAATTGTAGAATTTTTAGCCCTTGAAAGCAGAAAGATATTATTAACGCAGCGGTTCCGTAGGTCAAATGTAACCAGCTGAAAAAGTTTCTCTTCAAACGGAAGTATATGCAAATTACAAAGGACAGGATGTAGGCTTCACAAGCCATGACCCTCTGTTTGTTAAAAAAAGTCGCATGAACGACAAACTGTTTTGATTCTTACAGATTTCAACAAGTCCCAGTAATTCTTCTTGTCACATTTGGATCTGCGACGTACAACGGAGGTAAAGCACGTGTCAAGACGACAAATACATCCATTATTTCGTTCGGGCGCCACTCTGAAAACACAAGTTTGTCCGTGACTGGGATAGAGCTCCTGCTCCCCTCACTCCGGAGTAAGTTGCTCTCCCAACTAAGCTACACAGACTGATTGCAACGCTGCAGATTGGTCGTCTTGACACGTGATTTGCCTCTGTAGCACGTCACAGATCAACTACGTGGATGAGAGCTTTTCTTCCTAGAACAGTGAGAAGTAAAAACATCTAAGCCTTCTTAACGCATCAACTTAATGGATCCACAACTAAGTTTTCTTTTTTGTCGTTAAAAATAATAAATTTCTTCCATTCCAGTTTGTTCTTGTGACTCATTCCGATGGCTCTCTCATCGCCACAGATTTTTGCAAACCATTCACTGTTCCCTTACCGTCACACGCTAATTCCAGCAATGCAATGCAACAACGAATCTGTGCTTTCTACATACCTTTTATCATGCAATGTACAGCTGCTCAGCAGATGGTTGTCTGAAGAAAGAACCTGATTTTTTCAAGGTCCCACATAGTAGCTGGAATACTTCGTTCATTGATGCGCAAAAATTGAAGAACACCAAGACGGACTAGCGAACTGCCTCATGTAGTTCATTTACCAAAAGAGTCATCCCATTTATAAACCATGTTTGTTGTAGATATTCCAAAGTTCTCAAAACTTTCTGCTTTAAAATATTGTAATTCTTAAATCTATCAGTAAAATGAGCTTCTTTGGGCTCCATGATCCAGTTGAAGGGTTTATTTCATGGAGAATTTATCAAATTCTCTATGAATGTGGTCAATTACATACAAACGAGTTAATTTGTTAATGTTACACATGTTATTAATAAATCAGCTGTTTATTTACATATGTCATGTCTGTGCACATATCTAAGAAACTTCTAGAATTTATAGATGGCGGTTCTTATAATATAAGTACAAAACGATTTAGAGAGCGTTGGATAAAAGAACATGATTGAAGATCAAGCGTTTGTTATTACGATCACTAAATTTCACCTTTCAACATACGAAAGTGCGCGCGCGCGCGCGCGCGTGTGTGTGTGTGTGTGTGTGTGTGTGTTTAAGATATTTCTAGGTACAATTTGACGAACATCTTTTTTTCATATGTGCATAAGGAATTTAAAAAGTTTATAACGTGGACAGATCGATATTAATTTATCCAATTATTTCAAAGGAATCTCGAGCCGAAATGAGTTTGAGAAATGTTTGAAACTAAATGACATTGATGTATAATCTTTTCAGTCAGTTACTCCTTGATTTAGAAAAGTTTCCTCCCGACTGACATCGGAAACACAAATCAGACTACTTATCAAAAGGCATGTGCTATGTAAAAATGTTCATCATTAATATAAAGCGAGAGTACCGGATCCTAAGCGAAATAAGCTTTTCCTCTGGGAGAGAATGTTGTCTGGGATTGTTTTATCAGATGAACTGAAAATATATTTTTAAATACCTTCTCAGTTCTCGTGATAAAACATTTCTATTTCTTTTATTTAAAATGAATGTGTTTCAAATAAAGTACAAGTTCTGTTAATGCCTTTCATGCAGACAGGCACATAGGGAACAACACAGTGATTCACGTTGTCTGTAAGTCAAGGTTCATTAATGGGTTTGTCTGAGGCTTTTTCCATCCCTACTCTAACGGTACACAAGATAAGTCAGAAGGGACATAGTGCCTAGAGAATTCGCGGCACGTGACCTTTAGGAAAGGGATCAGGAAAAAGTCTAATGTAACAAAACAAACAGCTGTGTCTAAGTGCTCAGCTTTCCAACATTTAGGAATTCAGCAATGCTCCGAATTTTCTTTACTTCGTGTTATCCGAGGAGAGAAAAATGAATATTTGTTTTACAGCCAAACTTCGATATTAGTGTGCTTCAATTGGGAAAAGTTTGACGATGGATTAGGAAAGAAGATAGTTTACGGAAATATGGTTATTCGTGTTTAAATCAAAATTTCTTTATAAGGATAACTTGAAGTACTTTATTTTTACGACGAAACTCTTTGGAATATGACTGCATTCAACACGACAATCGCAACAAGAATTATTTAGTAGCTATTTCTCACAAGAGATGGAGTAAAATACATTTTTAAAAATATTACCGAATAATCAATCTGATTTTCTCAGAGCTAAAGATATTTGAAAAGAATGCAAGTTAATGCCTTTATTGCTACTCAAAGAGACAAAATCTAAAAAAGTATTTCTGAACTGTTAAAATCCAAAGCACTTTTTTATCTTTTATGAATTCGAACACTGCGCTATTACAGTAAAACATTAATAAGACTAAATTTAAATAAGGCAGAATATGGATAAGAAAACTATTTTCTTACTCGACAACCTCACAATATTACCTAAGGGACCAAATGCACTACTTACAGCGTTTTACAAGCTTACGAAGGACTTGGAAAACTCGTCGCCAGTAATGATACTTTTTTGTGCGATGTAAAAACATCGGACCCACGCCTCCCTCACTCCGGAGCAAGTTGCTCTCCCAACAAAGATACACGGACGGAATGTATCGCTGCAGATTTGTCGTCTTGACACATGTTTTACCTCTGTAGTATGCCACATTATCTCCCTCTTAATTTTTTTTAAAGCGTAGAACGAATTTTTCATTAATTCTGGAATACTGTGTGGAACAAACATCCCACATTTTTCGAAGAACCCATTTTACGTTCTGGCGCCAATGTGAAAACGCTAATGTGTCCGTGACGGAGATCGAAGCCCCTCTTTCCGGAGTAAGTTACTCTCCCAACTAAGCTACACTGACGGAATGTATCGCTGCAGACTTTTCGTCTTGACGTGCTTTACCTCTGTAGTACGTCGCAGCCGTCACATTACTTTCAAGTCAGTAACCAGTATCAAATCGGTGTCTTTTTAGTTTCAACCTCAACTTGGTAAACCCAGAAACGCGACCTGCTTGGGACCCAGAAACGCGACCTGCTTGGGACCCAGAAACGCGACCTGCTTGGGACCCAGAAACGCGACCTGCTTGGGACCCAGAAACGTGTGCATTATGATCGGTGTTCACGCTCTCCACAATGTGACTGCCCACATAGTTATCAACCGATTACAATCTATTATTCACATTTAATTTACACCCAAGAAATCTCAGTGTTAATGGACCATCATTTGTTAAACTCAGCACTCTCTTTATCAGTTCGGGGGTTCAAGGTAGTTTTTGCCCTTTTGTAAACCTTTGAGCCATCAAATTACACTGCACGACATAGAACATTCCATACCAAGAAGCGCCATGAAAATTCGTGGGTATGTGTCAACAGCTGAGTTATGTAAATTGCACTTGCTAATCAATCACGTGATAAGAGAGGGAGATAAAAGACCAAAACAGCGCCGTCGCTACGTTTTATCGTTCTCGCCAGGGCATGTGAATTAACCACAGCATCGGAGTTATCTCCGCAGCGAAAACACGTGTAAGGAGTCCTACTATCACACGGAAACATTTGCCAGAGGCTTTACTGTAGAGCTTTTTTTTTTTTTTTTTTTTTTGGATTGGAGGTTTAACGACCACCGTGAGCAACTCAATGGGCTATAAGCAGTCGCCCGTGCCTAATTTAGGGTCACTGGTTCCAGGGAAGGGAGAGAGCCAGTGCCGTAAGACAAACACAACATCCATGCCTCACCGGGATTCGAACCCGGACCCCTTACGGGCGAATGATCAGAGGCCAGCGCCTTACACCACTGCACCACCGGGGCGGCTTACTGTAGAGCTACGTATGGCTGGTTGGTATCTTCTTTGCATCGCGGCAAACACGTATCGGGATGCAACAACTGTCATCGGAATGCGGCGACTTTCATTCAAAGAACACATCGTGCGTCGCTGTAGAATGACTGCTGTACGTAGGAGGACGTTCGAACGTCTCAATCGCCGCATACGACATCAAGTCGTAGCATCCACACAATACTCAGCGGGCGACGTTCGACTAGGTGTACAGGCAGCTAAGGACATCCCCTTATCGACACGGACTGTGAATCAGCGACTGCTTAACGCATGTTTGCGCTCCCGCAGCCATCGCAATGACTTCCGCTCTTCCCAGTGCATTGTCGCGCAGGATTGCAGTGGACTGTACCAGACATGCGTGGAGGGAAGAATAAAACCATGTCGTATTCAGCGACGAGTCTTTCATCCGCCTCATTGCCAACGATCGCCCATTAGTAGTCTGGAGGCAACATGGCCTCCGGGAAGGCGTTGCTACTATCCGTAAGCGTCATCGTCCAGTTTCCACGGTTTGAGGCGCTAGAAATTACATCAGCCCTTCAGCGGTAGTGCGAATAGTGGGAAGGGAACTATGACAGCATGCCGATACGTCGATGAGGTTCGGCAAAGATGAACAGATATTCCGTGGAGTTCAGATATCTTCAGATGGGTATTACAGTTCCCAAAGTTTGTGAGGCAGACATTTTCCAGACCAGCTCATCGTCGTCCCTTTCCTTTACTGTTGACACCTTGCAGCTGACAGCATGACTCCATTTCCTCATGTTGCCTGCGCCGAATTTGGATCATGGCACACGCGTGATGCAGAAGGAACCTTAAATTGTCAGCCCAAGCGACTTTTTTCCAGTCCTCAACTGTCCAATGTTGATGTTCCAGAACCCATGCAGGCGCGCTTTGTGTTTTATTCTGGCATTATCAGTACTCGACAGGATCGTCGACTGCTGCATCTCCTTCGACACAGAGCCAGATACGTGTTGCGTTCGTTGATGACCCACTGCACAAAAATGTTGAATTCTGCAGTCATTTGTCTGTTCTCTGGCACGATTGTCACCAGTCTCCTTTGACCCTTCTGGTGCACCAGCTGTTTTCGTCTAAATAATTTATGAGTGCTGGCGATTTTTATGCTCGTGACATCATTTTCGGTAAACTGGTGCTACAGCCGGACGCGAAAATCCAAGGACGACGCTCATTTGGAGGAATGTGTACGAAGCGCCATTCCTGGAACCAGGCAAAATTCCACGTTCAAAGCCCCTCAGATCACTCGTTCCTTATATTTGTCACCTCAGTCGAATTTCAACTAATGTTCGACGAGCTGATTTGCCTGATTCATACTGCGCCCCGGGGTTACGTGCCGTGTTATATGTTGAAGAACGACATCTATGTGACGAGTGTAAGTGTGCTTGCAAATACCGGCCAATGAATTAGAAAATTTTATTCAGTACAGAGTTGGAAATCTTTAGCCAGAATAACAACACCGATGCGGTTTAGCATTTCCACAAGCTGTTGGAATGTATCTACGTTTACAGCATTCCAGGCGTTCACATGGTAGTCATTTAACATGCGCAGATTCGATGGAAGAGGACTAAGCTCCGGGATATGTTTTTTTATCATGTCCCCTAGATTCTCAATAGACTTCAGATCAGGAAGGATGGCTGTCATTCTTGCTGAACCACTGCTGAACATATCTTGCCCAATAATCAGTAGTATTGTCGTCTATGAAACAACCTTCTCCTGCTGGATTAAAAGTCAGCATTGCAGGATGGACTTGGTCGGCAACAGTATCAGCTAATTCTTGAAGGACACCCGACTTTCCAGCAAAATCAGTGGACATGTTCCGTACCAACAGAACGTTCCTCACTCCATGACATCACCTCCAGAACCTTGAGGTGTGATTACTAGGCAAGCTGGGTCCATTGCTTCATGCAGCTCCCACTTAACCTTATGCCTACCAACAGTACAGAACAAGGTGTACCGCGACTCGTCGGACCACATAACTTTTTCCCAGTCTTCCACTGTCCAGTTACGGTATTCCTGATACCACTGTAAACAAACATTCCGGTTCTTCTCAGAAATCAGTGGTTTCCGTATACGCATGCAACTGCCAATGCCGTTCCTTTTCGATGCTCTGCTCATAGGTCGCTGAAATGTGGGTCGGGAACAGCCTACATTCAGTGTTTCGGTCAAATGCTGCACACAGGAAGTCCAGTTTCTCCGTACAAGGCCCTTTCCGTAGCATAGCCGTCTAAGCGTTGGTTTCTGACCATTTGTCCGTGATGGAACTGGGTTCATATTCCGGTCAGGCATGGATTTTGTGTTTGCCCTACAGCACTGGCTATGGTCCTAGATTAGGGACAGGAGACTTCTTTAACCCATAGAGTTGCTCACAGTGGTCGTTAAACCTCCAAACAAAAAATATTCGTCCAAAACTTCTCAGACGATGGCAATCTCGTTCTTGTCGTCTCGCCATATTTACACCTCTTAGACAAGAAATGTCGGTTATTTTTCCACTGATTGAAGACCCGGGATATCCCACCTTTTGAGTTACCAGTCAGATCTACTGTTTCCGATATCGTCGCTCCAAGCTGAGGGGATTCCGCGATAAGCAATTTATCGAATTCTGAAAGATTCTTGGTTTTTCCTTTTGTGATCAACACTATTGTCGATTGCTGACGGGCAGCAATCTCAAATATTTGCCTAGATCAGGTGGTGACGAAAGCGACGACGTATTTTGCATATACTCTGCGTAAGTGACGTTTAGGTACATCTGAATAAATATTTCTAATTCAGTGGCCGGTGTGTGTATGATGGTTCGCTAGCCAGCTATCTAGTAAGCAAACCATTTGTGCAGTTGTAGAACAAATCCGTGAAAACGTGCAATTCATGCGGTGATAGCAGAACTTTCCATCCAAGATAAACAAAAACTGATATTCTAACTTCCCAGACCAAATTTGTTCTTCGTATCGGCATTTAACCACAACCATGATTGTGGACTACAAAGTCTAGAAACAGTCGCCCGTTCAGTTCTCCCGTGAAAGGGAGGCAGTCAGCTCCGTAGGACATACACACAATTCACGAATCATTCCGGACTCGAACCCCGCCCAGCTCGAACCATTAGAAATACACCTATTTTGCTGACCAGTCTGCCAGATAGGCTGCCCAATCGAAGTCAACCTCACTAACTTATTATGTAAAGGTTTTAACTTAAAACAATAAATGTCCATGTATAATGACTCAGTCAGTTCGTAGCAATATATAAGAAGCTCGATTGGCCGCTCCTGTGTCACAGTTGCCAAACGGATGGTTTACGACTATTAGTCTAAGATTGGACTCGGTTAGAATCCCGGTGAAGCATGGATGTTGTGTTTATCTGACTGCACTAGATTTATCCCTTTTGTGGAACGAGTGACCCTAAATTAGGGACGGGCGGGAAAGTTTCTGGAACAAGTGACCATAATTAGGCACACACAAATAAAAATAATACATTACTACTCTGGTAAAATGTGCCCAAATCCATTTACAATTTTTTAAATTACATTTTCTGTCATTGGGGTAGTGCGATAAAGCTAGGAAAAGTCACTTCTCACCAGAATTTGTTTCTGTAACATGACTCGCATATTTTTAATAAAGACATTAATAACTAATAAAAAAGTAACATAATATATCCATTTTAAGACAACCTAATTAAAATGCAGAAGGTCAAATTTTCCACTTAGCGACGGCCTCCTGAAGTACAGTTTTGTTTGGAAAACTAAGATTTCAAATAAAATGCGCATGTTTTTTAAAAGTCTGTTGCTGTCTGAATATTCTCTTTTCGACAAAGAAAATGCCACACCATGAAGGAATATTTGAACTGAGTTGAAACGTTCCACACATGTGGACAAGTATGTAGAAAAGAAGGAATCTAACATCTGAGATAATTACATGGATGTAATGGGCAAAGAGACAGTATACTGTGGCCCGAGTCAGTAGGTCGTATGGCTGGCATTCTTGGGTATGAATAGGAAAACACAGCATGGCATTGTGTGGAAAAATCACAGAATGGTGTCCTGTGGTATCGCTGACCATGTTTCGTTGACCTGTGTCGACAATTAATCGACATTGCGACGGAATTGTGCCGAGGTGTTACGTCGTCTGCCAGTGATCTTCTACGCGATCTCTATTGGGGAAAAGTCTAAGGTGTGCGATGGCCAGGACATGAGCTGGACACATTGTATGTACTATCTGTTGATGTTAGAAGTGTGCTCCAAGATCAACAGATAGATTATCTTATTCCAACTGAACACAAGGAATACCACGGCGATACGGTTAGAAAACTGGCAGTAGCATGTCGTCCACGTGCTGTCCTGAAATCAGTGTACCAACTCAGCAAAACGAGTGGTGAACTGCTATTAAAATTGACAGCGCTCCAAACCATGTCACCGGATTGAGAGGCCATCTGAAGCTCACAGACGACCGGGAGATCAGATCAGTAATTATGTCGTCTCCAGACTTTCAGTCAGCGAACGTCGGCCTAGAGACAGAAGCGAGAGCCATCGTTGCACACGATATGTTTCCATTCGTTCCTCCACGAATGTCTGGTACGGCACCACTGTAAACTTCACGCGACAATTTGCTGCGGTGTGTGGCAGTCGCTGGAGTGACTCTAAAGAGTGAAACCCTGCCGTAGCCGAACGGCGATTCACGGTGTCGACATGGGATGCCCACAACTGTGGGCACACCTCATTGAATGCCGTCTGCTATGGATTGTGGAGCAGATTCGGCTTGCCGTTGCAACCATCGGACGGTCGGATATGAGCTTACGTGCGATATTTCCACTACGGCGGCGCACGTCACCTTCGTCTCCAAATTTTACGAACATTTGCTACACCCCGATGCGTTTCCTCTGTGGTGTGACGCAGGGACGAACCATCCGTACGTAGGGCTATCACATGGACACAATTTCCAGAGGATGAAGCCTCTGGAAAAGGTGTCCATGTGATGGTATGATTCTCGATATTGTTGCCCAGACATTCTCTCTCTTTACGCGTGCGTTCTCCGCCCATATCACTTCGATGTAGTGATCCACACGTCCGGATAAGGACTACTAAGCTTAGTTACTTCGATCCATTTTGCCCTTCTATCTACCTCGCCTATCATGTGATTGGTTCGCAACTGCAATAATTTGAATAACCCAAATGTTGACACATACCTACGAATTCGCATGGAGCTCCGATAAATACACTGATGTCCATAAGTTAAGGGGCAGATGGAATATGAAAATTTACGGACGTTAAAGTAGGTCTTTTGTAGCGGAGAATTGCTGACCGTAGCAAGCGACATAAGAGGCAGATACGACTGATTGGCTGCCCATATTTTTCATATGTGGAAACACGTGAGAGCACGAGATAGGTAAACAGTGATAAAAGCAGAAGCGATAGAGTTATCTTTATGTGTGTTAAACTGTTTGTTACTTGTTGCTGTTGGTTATTTGTTGTTATTACGAGTGGCACAAGTTCACGAAGAACACATCTCTATGATTTTACTCGTGGAAGAATTGTGGGGAAACTGGAAGCAGGGAATTCAACGCGATGTGCAGCCAATGAGTTCGGAGATGCGATTAGCATAGTCGCATGGCTGTGGAAACAATTTTTCGAAAGTGGAACAGCTATCAGACGGTACAACGGTGGTCGAACACGCAAAACAACCCCTGCTGATGATCGTTAGATAACAGTAACGGCGAAAAGATGTCACCGCAGAATTGCTGGTAGGTTAGCACGAGACCTTCAGACAATCACGGAGACCACAATATCGCGCCAGACTGTGTCAAGGCCACTGAAACAGGGCTGGTTTGTATGCCTGTAAATCGGTATGATGTGTACCTATGACCACATCACACAAAGCACAGAGGTGACGATGGTGTCGTGAACACGCCAGCTGGATTGACGAAAAATGGGCCAATGTCCTGTTGTCGGACGAAAGTAGATTTTGTTTGTCGTCCGATTCGAGGCGCCAATACATTTGGCATGAACCACGCACTGCCTTTTATTCCACCAACATCGTGCAAGTTAACCATTACAGAGGTGGTGTGGTGATGGTCTATGCCGGCATCATTATGAATGGAAGTACCGAACTATACGTGTTGCAAAGCGGAACCATGAATGCTCAGCGTTATTGTCAGGATGTTATCATTCCTCATGTACTCAATTTTCAAGGCGCTGTTGGAAATTCCTTCATCTTTATGAATGAAAATGCCCGTTGTCATCGTTCGGCCTGTGTTGATGGCCTGCTCAACAGCAAAAGAATAGACCGCATGGAGTGGCCTTCGTACTCCCCTGACCTGAATTCCATAGATCATGTACTGTATGGCAAGCTCTTGGAAGGCGCATGGTAGAACGCAATACCCCGCCGCATACGAAAAATGACCTAGTAAGGGCGCTGAAACCGGAGTGGCGTAACCTACCTCAAGATCTTCTGGACAATCTTGTCAAGAGCATACGCAACCGGTGTCATACGTGCATTGCAGTGAGGGGTGGACATATCCCCTATTGAACTTTGACAGGGAAAAGTATTCCAAGTGTTATGATCGTTTTTCTTCTGTTTTGCCAAGGACCAAAATTGGTACGTTTTGCCGATGTACCTAACATTACCTGTACATTCACATACGTCTGCTTCTTTATACTTATGAATTTCTGTTAAGTTTGTCTGTAAGTCGTATTAACATACACTGCTGGCCACCCAAAATGCAACACAAAGAAGGAAGCATCCGATTGGCCTGAAATTCGCAGCATGCGTCGCCCGCGAGAGGACATGCAAAAGATTAGCAAATCATGTGCGCCCGGCACGCCACCGAGAAGCACTATAAGAAGGGTGCACAGAAGGCGGGGTGTAAGTAGTGGAAGTGTGTTGTGCTTCCGAATCTGTGCGGGGGAAGCTTCCTGATGCCTCGTCTCAGAAAACGGCAGTCATTCCAGCACATTTCGGAGTTCGACAGAGGACGAATAGTGGATTATCGCGACAGCGGTTTATCGTACCAAGACATCGGCGCCCGTATGGGACGACATCCTGCCACAGTAAGGCAAGTTTGGACTCGGTGGGTGCAGCAGAGACGGACGGACCGACCTGAGCGATTGCAGAAGCCGCGGCACACCACCGAACGAGAGGACCGCCATTTTGTGCGGCGGGCATTACGGCTCGCACCGCCATATCACGAACGTTAGCGCAGGAATTAGGGTGTGTTGCGCAACAACCTGTGGCAGCACGTACCGTTCGACGTCGTCTGCAGGAGCGGGGACTTGTCGCACGGCGTCCATTGCTTCGATTACAATTGACGTTACACGACCGGCGAGTTTGGCGGCAGTGGGCTATTGAACGCCGCTCCTGGACTACGGAATGGCACGACATTGTCTTCTTAAACGAATTCCGCTTCTGCCTGCAACACCACAATGGTCGGATTCACGTGTGGCGGCACCGCGGTGAGAGGCTGTACGACGCCTGCATTATGCATCGCCATACCGATCCGCCACTTGGCGTTATGGTTTGGGGCGCAATTGGATATGACACCCGCACCCTCTGGTACGCATCGCCGGTACACTCAACAACGACCGCTACATCTCCAACGTTTTGGAGCCTGTAGACCTCCCTTAAGTGCAAGACCTGCCAGCGGCCACGTTTCAACAGGACAATGCGCGCCTGCACGTGGCACGCATCGTGCAACAATTCTTCACGGCCCACCAGGTGTCACTGCTACCATGGCCCGCCTGTTCTCCCGATATGTCGCCCATCGAACACGTCTGGTCGCTGATCGGCAACCGAGTGGCCCGGCAAGCACCACCCGCTGCTACGCCTGATGAACTGTGGCAACGTGTGGAAGCAGCCTGGATGGACATACACCAAGCCCACATCCAAAGCTTCTTTCGTTCGATGCCGCGGCGTGTAGCGGCCGTTATTGCCAGCCATGGGAGCCAAACGAACTATTGAAGTCTGCGTGTTCCGCAAGTCGTACGGGCCTGTAAGCTCAATCGTTTCATCTTTGTATCTGTTGTTATGTGTCCAGTAAATCTGGCTTTGCTATCTCGTGTCCTTCTTGGTGTTGCAGTATGGGTGGCCAGCAGTGTATTTATTGTCATCATCCTGTTAGATATTTTTCTCTAGAAATATAATTGCCTCTAAATTTATGGACACCAGTGTAGTTCTTGCTGTGGAATTTTCAATGTGGAGCATTGCATTTGTAACTAATGTTAGAACTAAACGATCGGCTAAAATTGCTAATTGATCAAACATTGTGTTTATGTATTTTCAGTATAGTTCAATGCAAAATTGAGAGGAGTTGGAAAGAAAAGACATCGTTCAAACCCAGTATTCCTTTTGTGGTTCGATAGTTTCCCGAATGGTTGATCCACTTAATGATACATTAGTCGCAGATATTTTATTTCGTTTTTCGTAGTTTTAGAACAGCAGACGAGGCATAGTACAATAGTAGTTTGTGTTTTCGTGAGATAATTTACATATAAGAAAGGCTGGTGGGAAGACATTTTCTCATCAAATGGACGAATGAAGATGTGAAACAAAATGGTGTTAATGGGGTACAGACAGATACTTCACGGTACTTCGTACATGGTAACAGAATGAATGATGAGATAAAAACGTTCATTACTACTGATTCGAAAGAAAATAGAGGAAGCCCAACGAAATCATGGAAGGACCAGATTGAAAAATCTATAACCGAAAAGGATAATATGTATGAATTGGAAAGTATCTTACGTGAGGTGAATGGATCAGAAGTTCTAGGTGTGTGGTGAGATCACTGTACAAGTACATATTCTAAAACAATATTTCTCTTTGAGGAGCTAAATTAATTTCAGAGGACAGCTTAATAGTATGTGCGTACGTATGACGTTATCAGCTACTTTTAACCACGGCGTAGCGTGGAATTGTAATATTAAACCTTTTACCTAAAAAAGAATTAACCATTTTAATAATTTGGGAATCAGTATTCCAGAAAGCCTTTTGGATTTCCTTATTAAAAGTTTAAATGCTCTCATTTGAATACTTCTGTTGAATCAAAATAAAAACGTTCGGACACTTTCATGTTGTAATTAATGCTGAACTTCCATTGAGAAATGTGACATGAGCAGCAGGAATATATAACACCGTTAATTTTTTCCTCAGGTTTGAGAAACTACCAATGCTTCCTGCTTTGTTTGTAATTATGTTTAATCTTCATATTATAAGGAGAAATACGCGCTGAGAAGATTGCAACACACTAAATTAATTTTGAAGTTGCAGTAAATTAATTTTGAAGTTGCAGAGCTTTAAAACAAAAGCATTTTTTTTAATGTATGATATTTCAATTAATCACTGAGTTACACAGCGCTTCCCGTAACAGCAACAGAACAGCGCTTCCCGTAACAGCAACAGAACAGCGCTTCCCGTAATAGCAACAGAAAAGAGCTTCCCGTAATAGCAACAGATGAATCACATTTTCAGATACTGTGCTGGAAACCTGAAAATACTGTGAGATGCAACATTGTTAGGCACAAAATAAAGCTTAAACCTAAAGAGTTTCATATAACTGGAGACGCGAATCTTCTTTATCTCTGAACTAACTCTGCTTAATGACCTCTCCTTTCGAAGAACAGGAGCTCCTCCACGTGACAGAGTAGGTCGATATTGACTGGTTACCTCTGATCTTCGTTTGTTGACATAAAGTAGGGTCGTCAACTCTGATCCCAATGGTGTTTGATGTTCTCTAATTGGGAACAGTGTCAATTCAGATCTTTGCTAACAAAAAACAGTATGTGGATACCTTCGTTTGAGGCAAGATGCTCCAGAAAATGTATTTCCTCTGACCACTTTAACAACAAAGCGGTTGAAGCGAGAATGCAACAACGTTATGTTTAATTCTATTATTGTTTTTTTTCCTTGGGAGTCTGTGCGTCCTGAAATTTCGTAGGTTTTCTTTTATTTGCGGTGAATTTATACATGGTTAAACCCTTAAACGGATGACTGGAATATTTCCCTAGTCGCTCCGGTTGTGCAGGGGTCTAAGCGCTAGCTTCTGGTCATTCGTCCAAGGTGGGTCCGGGTTGGAATCCCGGTGAAGCACGCATGTCGTATTTGTCTTACCGCTCTGACTCTCTCCCTTCCCTGGAACCAGTGGCCCTAAATTATGGACGGGCGACTGCTATAGCCCGTAAAGTTGCTCACGGTGGTCGTTAAACCTCAAACAAACGAACAGAAAAAAACGTTTTGCTAAATAACGCGGATATTTTGAGATGTGTTAGTGCTATGAAAAGTAGTATTTTGAGCCTTCCAGATGACACAGTTCTCTAAGCGTTGGATTCTGACTATCATTCCGCGTGGTCCAGGGTACAAGCACTGGATGAGACTACCATCGTGCTACCCATCCCTCTCCCAAAACCAGTGGTTCCAAATTAGGGAAGCGTACTCCCTATAGATTATTCATCTGCACATGGTTGTCGTCAAAACCGTTGACAAAATAGTAGTATTTTGCCGAAAATGCAGTTTGTGGGAAAGGTCACTTATTTTGAGCTGACTGTGATACAGATAGAATTAACATTCGAATTTCACTGCAACATTATGAAAGTGAGTGGACCTGTGAACCAAGTTACTACTACGTATTAAAGAAATAAAAATTTACACGAACTACAAATGGGAGCAAATGTTTATTTTTCCAGCATATGCGTGATCAAACATCACTCTGCTTGAATAATGAAGAGTAATACTTATGTTTTTCCTTACTGTCCGATCAATATATGGAAAACCGCAACTGTGGAAAAGGTGACTGATCACACGAAAGCTATCGCTTTATCTTTTCTGTTCCTTCTTTTCTTCTATTAATTGAAGTAGGGCAGACATTTCTACTAGAAGTAGAAACACTGGTGTTTATTACATAGAAGTAGCAAATTATAAGGAAAACGCAATAGCAATCAGGCACATACCATTCTCGCTTGCGTACCCAACTATGACGTTAAGATGGATTCATTTATAGCTCACTGCAGACGATTCAAACGTGTCCAGAGCCACGGATGGCTTAGTGGTTAACGTTCGTGACTACTAATGGCAAGGAGCCAGGCTCGGGCATAGGTGGTGACGAATGTTAGCAATCGCTGGACATCCGCCGTGCCTCAGACGATCACGCTAAGCCGACGGCCCCCAGGTACTGCACCCACGGTTATAAATAAAGGTGTCTATCCTCCCCCTTCTCTCTTTTCCCACCCACTCTGAGTTCTACTAGCTTGTACGGTGGCGCCATCTACTGTGATCATTCTGACCTACAAACTGTTCTGTCTAAGTCCCTAGACTTAATCTACTTACATCCGTTTCCATACTACTGCCCAAGAAGCTGTAACAGCTGTAGGTGGCAATGGCGTCTAAACCTCTCTCTGTGGACGTAAATGCTACATGAAAATGGATTGCTGAGTCAGTCAAACGTGTACGAAGCATAGATGGCGGGAATATGGGAAAGACTCGTGATTGAAAGGTTGTTGAAAGAAGCATGACAGTGAGCGCTCTAGGAGGAAAGTGCAAGTACCTCAGAAACGGCAAATCTTCTCGGTTATCCAAGAACAGCTATATGGAGGGTGTACGAAAACTCGTGGAGAAAAACAAACCAAACAGTCAGCGTTCTTCCTGCAGACGGAATGTCGGACTGTAAGGATGAGACGAGGAATCCGACGAACTCAATGGCATCATGTAACCACATAATACAGCAGCGTTATCGAGACCAAAAGTTCAGTATATACAGCTCGTAGCACATTGACGCGAGTGGGCTATAACAGCAGACGTATCTTCCCTGTGTCACTTGATTCGGCTAAAACCTGATAAATTCGAAAAAAGGTATTATAACGTCATTGAGGACTAGGCATACCCGTACAAGTAAATAATATTTCCTGATGGTGGGGGGTACTTCCAGCAAGATAATACGCCATGCCACAAGGCTCGGAGTCACGCAGTGGTTCCAGGAGCATGCCAGTGGTTTAAAAGTGCTGACATGGTAGCCCACAGCCTACATATTTTAATCCAATTGAACATCTGTGGCATGAGATTGAGAGAACCATGCGTAACCGAGATCCTCCTCCAACGATCATTCGACAACTTAAGGACACCAATACATCCTCTTGGCCGAACATACATGTACACTGAAGAGCCAAACATCATGGGATACGTACCTAGTATCGTGTAGGACCTCCTTTAGCCCGGCGAAGTGCAGCAACTCGACGTGTCATCGATTCTACATGTGGCCGGAAGACTTCTGGAGAGATGTGGAGCCGTGCCGTATGAACATACACCCACAGTCCCCTGGTATTTGTAGGTGCAGGATTTTGGATGCGAATGGACGTTTCGCCATGTCCCATAAATGCTCTATTGGGTTCATGTCGGTCTAACGTGGTGGCCACACCATCCGTCGGAACTGTCCAGAATGCTCCTCGAACCAATTTTGGACAACTTAGTCTCGATGACATGAGCATTGTTTGCCTTGAAAGTCCCATCGTTGCTGTGGTACATGAAGTCCAGAAAAAATTGCAAATGCTCACCCAGCAGAGCAACAAAGCAATTACCGGTTAATGACATGTTTACGAGGAGCAGAGGATCCAAACCGTGCCACGTAAAGACAACCCACACGTCTCTGAAATCACCACCAGTTTGCAAAGTGTGTTGTTGACAGTTTGGGTTCATGACCTCATGGGCTCTGCGCCACACCCGAACCTTACCATCACCTCGTAACAACTGGTAGGTTGACTCATCGGACCACGAAACATGTTGCCGATCTTCCAGGTTCCAACTACCGTGTTCACGAGCCCAGATGTGGCGCTGTGTCCGATGGCGTGGTGTTAACAGAGACACTATGGCGGGTTTTCTGCTCTCGTACCGCATGGACGCTTAATTACGATACAGTGACGTGATGGACATGTCTCTGGCACCTCTTGCATTGATTGTGGATGTTATTTGAGCCAATGGCGCTTGTCTGTTAGCATGAACAATCCTGTTCAGACGCCGTTGGTCACGGTCATTCAGTACCCGTGGTCCCCCACTGCTCTGTCCACGGTGGGTGGTAATGCCTTTTATGGGGTACTCTCAGTACACAAGTGACACGGTGGATCGAGGAATATTGAATGTTCGCACAACTTCAGAAATTGAATGTCCCATCCGTCTGGCTCCCACTACCATGCCTTGTTCAAGATCCGGTAATTCAAGTCGGCTTGACATGATCCTAAAGGAGGTTATTCAACGCGACTAACGAGATTACATATCGCAACTGATAAAAATCGTAGCGTGCGTCGAAGCCTTTATACGACGGCAATGTCAATTAAAAGTTTGCATACTGCTATCGCATGACCTTTGGAACTTCAACGTTACTTTTTAGCGCGACTGAAGACTCCTAGATCAACGGTTGTGCTGTGGTATGCAAACGGAAAAGAAATAGGGTTGATTCTGCCAAGAAAACGACCCGGAAAACACACGAAGCTAACAGGACGTGCCCCGAAAACTTACAAAAACGATGTGTTCAGAACACAATTTAACATCGTCCAAATCACATAAAACCTGCGTGAAACTATCATCTCAAAATTTCTACAGTTCAAATCAGTGTTGAATGATAATTGGTTCCAGCGACGTAGGAAAGAACTACTCGAAGGAATATTGTCACAAATAGTAAAGAACAAGAAAGATGACACCGAATTTTTGGGTGTAATAAGCACGTCTTTTGAATCCGTTCTGACGCAAATTAAATTTATCAAAGCTATTCAAAGGCAATGGAACCGGTATGGAAAACAATAGTAGCTGACGGAAGAAAGAAGTTTTTCAATCGGATCTTTCATCCCTCAGATATTGGTGTAAACGGAATTTTGAGCTTACGAATTCTTAGAAACAGAATTATCGACAAAAATAAGATGTGACTTTACGTTCGCTGGTAGGAAAACCAAGCATTATTTTAGGAAGAAAGTATTCTCAAAAGGTTTATCCATATGAGCAGTATCGGTCCAAAAAAAAAATTTAGTCGAGTTTTCAGGAGCCCAGATTTTGCTACAAATACATCAGAAGCAGAAATTAACACCCATGACCCCTGATGGCCAAACCATTTTTTACAAAACATTAGAAACTTAGTGAAAAATATTTTCCATCAGGTCTTGTATGCGATACAGGAAGATTTTTTCAAATCGGAGTTTTAGAAGCGGAAAACGCAATTTACCTTTATGCGCCCTAGCGGAAAGTCTAAATGATTTGCGGGAACATTTTGAATTTATGGGAAAAAACATTTCGCATCGGAAACACTATCCAACAACGATGGAATTTTTCAAATTGGACATTTAGAAGTAGAGATATTGACAAAAATAAGATATACATCTTCGCCCCCTGGCGTAGAAACCATGCATTATTTCAAGAAGAAAGTGTTCCTAAAAGGTTTGTCGACATGAGTAGCACCGGCCAACAAAAGACTTTTTTTTTTCAATCGAGATTTTAGAAGCTCATATTTTGCTGCAAGTACATAAGAAGCAGAAATTAAGACTTACGCCACCTGGTGGCCATACCATTTTTTTACAAAAATTAGAAATTATGTGCAAACGATGTCCCATCAGGAGCTGTATCCGGTGCAGAAAGAATTTTTCAAATCGGAGGTTTAGAAGCAGAGAGATATAGGGAAAAACGCAATTTAGCTTTACGCCCCCTAGCGAAAAGTCTACGAATTATTTGAAAATTTTGAAATTATAGGAAAAACATGTCACACTAGAAACACTATCCAACAAAGAAGGAATTTTTAAAATCGGAATCCTAGAAGTCGAGATATTGACAAAATTAAGATATATGTCTACGCCCCCTGGCGCAAAAACCATTCACTATTTTAAGAAGAAAATGTTTCTAAAAGGTTTGTCGACACGAGTAGTATCGGTCTACAGACGACGTTTTTTTCAGTCGAGAATGTAGAAGCTCATATTTTGCTGCAAATACATCAGAAGCAGAAATTAAGATTTACGCCCCCTGGTGGCCAAACCATTTTTTTTTTTTCAAAAATTAGAAATTATGTGCAAACGATTTCCATCAGGAGCTGTATCTGGTGCAGAAAGAATTTTTCAAAAAATAGATTTAGAAGCAGAGATATAGGGAGAAACGCAATTTAGCTTTACGCCCCCTAGCGGAAAGTCTATGAATTACTTGAAAATTTTGAAATTATATGAAGCACATGTCACACTGGAAACACTATCCAACAAAGAAGGAATTTTTAAGTACAGATATTGACAAAATTAAGATATACGTCTATGCCCCCTGGCGCAGAAACCATGCACTATTTTAAGAAGAAAATGTTTCTAAAAGGTTTGTCGATAAGAGTAGTATCGGTCACAGGCGACGTTTTTTTCAATCGAGAATTTAGAAGCTCATATTTTGCTACAAATACATCAGAAGCGGAAATTAAGATTTACGCCCCCTGGTGGCCAAACCATTTTTTTTTTACAAAAATTAGAAATTATGTGCAAACGATTTCCCATCAGGAGCTCTATCCGGTGCAGAAACAATTTTTCAAATATGAGATTTAGAAGCAAAGATATAGGGAGAAACGCAATTTAGCTTAACGCCCCCTAGCGAAGTCTATGAATTACTTGAAAATTTTGAAATTATATGAAAAACATGTCACACGGAAAACACTATCTAACAAAGAAGGAATTTTTTCAAATCGGACTCCTAGAAGTAGAGATATTACAAAAATAAGATATACACCTACGCCCCCTGGCGTAGAAACTGTGGGATATTTTAGGAAGAAAATATTCCGAAAAGGTTTATCGATGTGAGTGGCATCAGTCCACGAAAGAATTTTTTCAATTGATATTTTAGGAGCTTAGAGTTTATGGCAAATACATCAGAAGCAAAAATTAACACTTACGCCCACTGGTGGCCAAATTATTCTTTACCAAAATTCGAAATTATATGCAAAAGATTTTCCATCACTGAGATGTATCCGCTGAAAAAAACAATTTCAAATCGGAGTTTTAGGAGAAGAGTTATCGGGAAAATGTTATTTACTTTTACGTCCCCTAGCGGAAAATCTATGCGTAATTTGAAAAGGAAACTATATCTAAAACACTCTTCGACATAAATGGAATCGGAAGATAATATAATTTTTTCAATCGGATGTTTAGAAGCAAATATGTGGATTAAAACGTAAATTTGAATTCGACATCATCTGCATTTACGGCCTCTAGCGGCAAAATTGTACATCGTAAAAAAAAAAAAAAAAAACGAAGGATCATCATTCGCACATTTCAAGCTTCCGAATATAAAAAGAATTTTTCAAACCGGACTAATAGTTGCTGAGATATCGTGGGTACAGGCAGACGGACGGACGGACAAACTGATGACAGAAGCACGATCTTTTTTTACAAAAGACGTGCTAAAAAAAGAATTCAGGTAATGAAACTGCATACCAGTACTTATGGACTTTACTAAAGTTAGAAATACTAATTCCCCATTTTAGTTGATATACTTTTCCGAAAAATCAGTGTTCTAATATCAAGCGAGGAAGAGATCCTGAGTAAGAAACATCGTCAAAAGCTAGATATTCTTCGATCAGCTCAGATCAAAACTAACAGCTGTGAAGTTCCCTACGTAAATGAAAGAATCGGCAATATAAATGACGGAAGAACAAGTGAAAGTTTTGATGCGCGGCCCAAAATACTGCCCCCTATAACGAAGTGAATTTCTCCGTCATTTTTGTCCGCGCCAGGATTCGAACCCAGGTCCCCTCATTCCGGAATAAGTTGCTCTACCAATTGAGCTACGTGGACGTTTTATTCTGATTCCTATCTGCCTTTATGTCGTGTGCGTCCTTCTGGCAGGTACGTCACATCTCCTAGTACGTTACATCATCTCCCCCTTATTTTTATTTTTGTTATTTTTTTTTCGAAGTGCTGGAGAAGGGATTCTCTTATTTTTCCTATCTCGCGGTGTGGAAATAACATCACACGATTGCGAGATTTTGAACGGTCGGGTCATCCGGATAGTTCAGGCGCCATTATAACGAAGTGAATTCCTCCGTCATTTTTTATCCGCGCCAGGATTCGAACCCGGGTCCCCTCATTCCGGAATAAGTCGTTCTACCAATTGAGCTCGCGGACGTTTTATTCTGATTCCTATCTGCCTTTATGTTGTGTGCGTCCTTCTGGCAAGTACGTCCCATCTCCTGGTACGTTACACCCCTATCGAAACCTAGAATAAAACAGTTAATGTCTGAGGTAGAAAATATAATTTCCCAAGTTGCAGCAGAAGATCGTGATATGACTACATGTTTAGCCGTATCCAAATTAAAACGCAGTCTACTGAACTTTGAAAGGAAGAATTTCAAAAAGAAGAATATTAAGAAAAGTGAAAGTCAAATTAAGAAAGTTATACAGAACCTTTGTAATGATTTTTGATTATCGATTACCCTAACCGACAAGTCGAATCAGACTGACATTATGAACAGATCTGATTATATTAGGAAACTTAAAGAATTTGCTGATCAATCGGACTCAATTCTGCAGTCGACGAAACCTTTAAACAGCATAGTACGGAAAGTTCAAGCTCTAGCCAAGGACAGAGATCTACCGGAAATCACTAGAATTGTCAGGGAAACATCCTCCTGGCCCTGCAATTCCACCATTTTTTGGGCGATTAATAAAGAAAAAACCTGGATCTGTCCTTAGACCTATAGTAGCTAAAAACAAGACTCCTACGTACATATTAGGAAAATCCCTAGCTAAATTCTTTTCTGAACGTTTAAAAAACTCTGATAACGTATTGAAGTCAACAAAATAATTTTTGGAACGCGCAGGAAGATTGACAATATTTGATAGGGATATAATGGGGAGTTTCGACATAGTGTCTTAATATCCTTCTATACAAATATCTGTTAGAAACCTTGAAAAAATATTCGTCACTTCTCGTGAATTCACACCGACCCAAACTAAGAAAATTATCGACGACTTAAAACTAGTTACTAATCACAACTATTTCAAATTGGATGGATACATCTACAAACAAACAAAAGGAGCCCAATGGGTTCTCCTCTATCTTCTGTCCTTGCGGAAGCAGTACTTAGACCGCTAGAAGATCTCATCTTTCTGGATTGTATCAAGAAACCCCGTGTATGGATCACTTACGCTGACAATATATTGTTCATAGGCGAACATGGAATAGATAAATTAAATGATTTCATGCACAAGATAAATTAAATGATTCCATGCACAAGATAAACAACCTACACAATACAATAAAGTTCCCTATAGAGCTTGAAGTGAATGGTACGCTAAGTTATCTTGACGTCGCGCTCAAAAGGAATGAAACATCAAGGTTCGATTTTGACGTTTGTGATAACCAACTGCAGTACCGAGCCTTGGCCTTCCAAATTCACACTGACCAAACTAGTACAGACTTTCTACGTTTAGAGCATGGTTCTACAGAGCGTATAACGTATGCAAACCCGCCTACCTACATAATAAGGAAATTGATACTATTTATAGCAAGGGTCTAAAGGCTGGATATAAGACGGATAATATAGACAGAATACCTAGAACTGTAAGAAGTCGTATTATGTCTACGATGACAAAACCAGCTAGTAAGACAATGAGATACGCAGGATCAATCACATATGTCCAACGCTTTACATACATATTCTTTGCGGAATTTATTGAGTAAGTACAACATCTCAATACAAATGAAATCACTAACCCCGTTATCACATATAATATCAAGCTGCAAGGAGAGACAGTGTGAGGAAGAAAAAGCGGGTGTGTATGCTATACCGTTGGTATATCCTGATAACACAGAAATGATACATATCGGAATGACAAAGCGATATTTGCATACTAGATGAAAATAACACGTCCGAAGTTTCAACCAGGACATGCAGAATACAGCCCTAGCCGGATAAATTATGCAATGCTCTGAAGCTCTTATATGGAATAAATAGTATTACACGAATTGTCCCTTACAGGAACTTTAAAGAAACTGCTATCAGGGAAACAGTCGAAAACCTTTCCAGCAAACTGGCATGCAATGACATTGTCTCTATGGGACTACCAATGGTTTGCATGAGTTGTTAAAAGATAGAAACACATCGCGGCACACTGCATAATTGCGTGATGAAAACTCACGTAATACTGCTCGTGATGTCCCCCACGTTATTTTCAAACAATCATCTTTATTTCCTACGTGTTTTAAATCCCTTCATTTTATGTATACATTGTCTTGAGAAAGCTTTCCAGTGGAGTGTGAAAGATTGGAGAATCTTTATACAAATTTACACCGCGAAAATAAACAGATTCTATAATCTTACGAAGCCAAACTGAAAGACTTCAGCACCCTGGAACTTTGGATACACAACACCGACAGTAACATTAGAGACTGGAGTTACAACTTCTTCGGTCAAGACTTTTTTGGAACTAAGGTCTGAAATAATTAACTTCTGCAGCGATACACAATAATACACTCACGGATAATAAAATTTCCGTACCTATAAGAAAACATGCTACAACCCCGAAAGTTTGCAAATAGCTAGAGTGCGGTCTGGTATGCAAATGCCCACGTTTGGTGCGAGTGCGCGTGACCGTACACTCTGTGGGGGCGCTGCAAGAACGAACCGGCAGCGGTATAAACCGGCGTGTAATCGATGCCCTAAGTGAAAAGCACTGGGCGACGCAAAGAATACAGAGGGACAAGAATGCCAAGTACACGCCAGATACGTCGATTCACGCAACTTACGGACTTTGAGAGATGCCTGCTCGTCGGGCTGAAACCCGCAGGGTGTTCGGCGCGCACTATAGCCTACCACGTTGATCGTTCTAACAATACTGACCGACTGTGTTGGGAGCAGTGGACACGTGACGGCTCTGCCACACGGTGAAGCGGCTCTGGATGGACCAGGAGGACCACGGGTAGAGGAGATTGACAGATCGTGCGCCAGGTACGAACGAAACTAACGGAACCTGGTCCACTTTACAGGCAGATGTAGTGGCTCCTGTTTGCCAACAGCTCTTTCTCGACGCCTCGCGGAAGCGAATCTGCGATCCCAGCGCCCCTTACGTATGCTACCCTTAACACCGGAACATCGCCGGCTACGTATGCAGTGGTGCCAGGACAGAGTGACGGCGAACGACACAGACTGGCGACGTGTGGTGTTTAGCGATGAGTGCCACTTCGTTTCGATGAAAAATGATCATCGTGTCCTGGTGTGGAGGTTCCCTGGTCAACGGCACAATCTTGACCTCACTGTCGAGTGCCACATTTCCTCACTGCAGGCATTATGGCCTGGGTAGCTGTTGCCTACGATAGCCAATAGGCTCTAGTTGTAGTACGTGGATCATTGACGGGCCAGCGGTATGTGGATGAGATCCTACGGCCCCATGTGCTCCCGTTCCTGGCCGGGATTCCAGGTGCACTATACCAGCAGGTAATGCCCGCCAGCCCATGGTTCGGGTTGCCCAGAATTTCCTAAGTCATGTCCAGACACCTCCATGGCCTGCACGTTTCCTGGACATGTCCTTTATCGAGCATGTGCGGGACCAGTTGAAACGCCGGCTGCCGCTGTGCCACACTATCCGGGATTTGGAGCACACCGTCGAACACTTGTTGGCCAGTCTACCGCAGAACAACATCAGGTGTCTGTTCGCCTCCATGCCGGACCGTGTTGCAGCATGTATCGCCGCACTAAGCGGTGCGACGCGCTATTGAAGATGACCGGCTGTGTGCAACAGATCCCTCTGTAATTGTCCTGCAGGTGTGTTTTGGCCATCATGTGTATCGTTCATCTGTATCATAGCGTCCATAAAATAAATTTCAGTTCAATCCGATGCTTCCTTCTTGGTTCGCAAATTTCATTTTTCGTGAGTGTATATAAACCGATATTAAACAGTTATTTCCAACTGTCGAAACAGTTCTTGAAATCAGTTTCTTGTAGGCTTCTTAGGACCACTCTTTGTTGTTTCTGAACCTCTTCTTCCGTTTAGCAATGTGAACCTCTGAAGACTTTCTTCGGCCTTTGGAAAAGAAGCAAAAGACTCGTGGCGTGATATAAAAAATAACCAGGGTCTTTAAGTACAACAAATGATTTTTCGGCCCGAACAGTCATCAATAGGAAGTGCTATGTGTGAAAGCGCATTGTTGTAGAGGAAAATGCACTTGTCGTGAAACAAATTTGGCCTCCCTTGAAGAATTATTTGTCTTAAATGTTTCAAAAATTGAAGAGATATACAGGGTGTCCATAAATGAAGTATACAACTTCAGTATGCTATTGAGAAAAATACAATAAATTACAACTTACTTTTAATGTCAAAACACATGGTAACTGTGAAAGTATTTACTAAAACATGTCAGTAGGTCTCCACGTGTGTTCCTCTGGTTGCACGCAAGATGTCTAAATTATAGTCCATTTCCACCCACGTACGCTGCAGATTGTCAAGTGTAACAAGGAGCAAGGCTGCAGTAATCCGTTCTTTAAGCTTAGTGATAGATGAATGTACATAATGAAAGAAAAAAATCGCATGAATTGCAAGAAAAAATCGATAATATGCGATTTTTTTCTTATGCATAAAATCGCATAAGAAAGAAATCGCATAATATCAGCAGAACGGGATGGCCATGCCATCGTACCCCGCACGTTCAGCTCAACGCCCTGGACAATGGTGGTCTAAAGATCTGCGTATATCCAAAGACCAGTGCGGAGGTGTTACATCTTACTGGAAAATGATGTCTTGAATATCCTGGAGATGTGGAATTGCGAATTGTTCTAATTCCACATCTCCAGGATATTCAAGACACCAGGTACGTTACGACAGGAACGGTCGGTTCAGCGAAGACAAAGGGCCACATAACTCTGTCTTCGATTAGGCTGCCCAGACATTAACCTTCGGGCTATCTGTCTCGTGTCCTACCCTGTAAAAAAATTACTGTAGATTTTACGGTTTTAAACCGTTTTCCAGGGTGCCAACACAAAACCGTGAAATCTACAGTTTTATGCCGTGTTGGAGCAAAGCTATAGCTTTGCTCCAACACGCCTAAGCCTATAAGCGTATAAAGAGCAGTTAATGCGGGATACCTGGACGATTAGGTTAAGTGTTTTGTACGATATTTTAAGCTTGAAATACATGTTTCTCTATTTTCCGGTTATTTTCTTTCCTACCTGATATTGGTCTCTAGTTTTCATTAAAGTTAACCAAAATCCACCTTTCTAAATAAAAGCTTTGCACACTGTCCATCGTAAAACAACGTTTATCATTCGAAATATAAATATATTATTCCCATCATCGTTCACGTGCCTGACGGATAGGTGAGAGATATGGTTATTTTCTGATGCTTTCAAATGTGTAATTTATTTTGCGCCCATAGAATGTTACTTGAAATAGGTCTTCAACATGGAAACTTGCCTAGCATACTTTCTAGAAGTCAATTTATTCTGAGATTAGCACTTTGCGTCTTTTGTTGATGAATACCTGCATTTCTAATTTGAACACTTCAGTGCTCCAAATTCTTTTGCAAGGATGAAATCGTGACAAAATTTGTGGCATTGACCGTCCCAGCGTGACACAGTTCTTTATTCAGAACTATTTTGGAATAGCATTTAAACTTTCATTACCGTCATTTGAAATACAGCTACACATGTGATTACGTATTCAGTTACTTTGTTAGGTTCTCTTATATTACCTAAGTTGAAGATGGTCGCCCTGTAAAGATGAACATTCTCTTCTGCAGTTAAACTGAAGCTCAACACGCCGGTAAGACCCCTCACTCAGGAATCTAAGAACTCATCTGTGTATCGTTCGGTTGTCATGGACTATTATCATCGAGCACATGAAGGAGTTTGCGTCTGTTCAACATATGCTAATCAAACCAGAATTCCATCGTAGCAGGAACTATCCTTCTGTAATATGTTGAGGCAATCATGCCACATTCTCTCGAGAAAAAACACAGTGAACAACAAGTATTCAAGTTGTATCTTGACCCATCTGAGAAAAGAACTTGTCTCCATTTATTGCTGTCACCAATTAGTAGTTCTCCGCTCCGAACAAACATGCATTATGGTAAAAACAGCCTGACAGCTTAGCCAATGAGAGGCCCAGATCAAGGCAATATTTTTATCTGTCATTGTCATCTATTGGTTCATTCTGGAGCTCTATTCTATAACAGTATCTTTACGCAAGACATAGTGTGTGAGCAATTCTGGAACGTTATAGAAGGCAGTGTTCCTGCCGCTCATCACGAAAACGGATGCCAAGTATTTTAAACACAGAATAAACTTAAAAAGTTTGGTAAAACTTGGAAAGCAACCATCCCAAGTGTTTGAAATGCTAAACGAAGTTTATGGAATGAATTTATGTCAGGAGAACGTAAACGGATTTCAGACGGAAGAGATGCAGTGCAGTTTGACAGCCGCCTGGAAGCCCAACGTCATTAAAGAGCGAGGAAAATGTAGAAAAGGTGAAAAAACTTACTAAACGTGGTCTTACTGTTAGAATTATTTCAGAATAATGAACTATCAACACGGTAACTGTCCAGTTGATTGTGACGCTAAACTTGAGAATGAGAAATTTGTGCGCGAAGATGGCTCCCAAGAACCTCACTGATGATCAAACACAATGGAAGAGAGAAATTTGCGCCGACTTCTTCCAGGGAACGAATGAAAACGAAAAATAAATAGGTAAACAGTCATCGCCGGAAAATAGACATGGGGTTTTCAAGGTGATCTTGAGATGATAAGACAGAAAATGCAATGGAAATAATCAGATTCGACGAGTCCCCAAAAGGCAAGCATGTCACAATCAAAGATGAAGACCATGTGTTGAATTATTTGTTTGTTTTTGACTGCAAAGCGATAATACACCGAGATATTGTTCCACAGGACAGATTGTTGAGTACAGAATGTCTTTAAATGAAGTATACAACTTCAGTTTGCTATTAAAAAATACGATAGAAAAAACGTACTTTAAACATCAAGAGAAGTGGCAAATGTTAAAGTTTGTTAAATCAGATGATAGATGGGGCCAGGTTTCTCATGTAATGAAAAATCTCGTCAAACGCGGAATACAATGGACATGGCTTCCCCAGTGGAGAAAACAGCGTGTGTGTTTTGGTTTGCGGAGTCAAAATCTCTAACAAAATTCACCGTAAATTCAGAACGGAGTACAATAGACAGCCGCCGACACGAAGAAGCATCGAGCAATGGGTGAATAAATTAAAAGCAAAAGAAAGTGTCTGGAGACGCAAAATCATTGGGAGACCTTCTATTTCGGACGAAAATGCGGAAGGCGTGCGCAAGTCTTATCTAAGAAGCTCGAAGAAGTCCGTCCGCGTCCCTAGTCGTGAACTCGACATACCACGAGAAACGGTTCCCAGGATTCTGCACAAACGCCTAAGCCTATGAGCGTATAAAGAGCAGTTAATGCGGATACCAGGTATCCAAATCCATACAACGTCATTAGCAAAGATTTTCTCAGAGATAAAATTCGACAAAGACCGGAAGAGGTGAAAGTTGGACAGGGTAAGGTCCGGGAAATAAGGGAGTCTGACAATATTTCTCATTCTAGCTCGTGCCCTTTTGGCTGGGTCCGTAAAGCGACATGTGGACGAGCGTAATCCTGGTGAAAAGCAACTCCTGGCCGTTTTCTTGCAGTGCAGCATGGAGACGGTCTAACTGTTGGATGTAAGCATACGCTGTGGTGGCATTGTTCCGATGTAAGAGTTCATAGTGAATCACACCGGTACAATACCATAAGCAGATCAACATCACTTTACGTCCATGACGGAGTGGCTTAACGACCTCCTTTTGGAGTTGTCCCTGCTTTGTCCAGGCTCTTTGTCGTGTAACATTCATGTATGTGACCCATTTTTCATCACTCGTGACCAGACGATGCAAAAAGCCCTCTTGTTTTTTCTCTTTCACGCAGCAACATCAATGGATTAGAATTGCATCCGTTTCTGGTCAGACAAAGCATGGAGTATACATATGCACAATTTACACGAATATCCCAACATCCGAAGTCGGATGTTGATGGTCGTATGAGAGGTCTTCAGTTTGTTTGCTGGTTCCCGTAGGGTTGCATCAGGCTTGGTCGATAGCACCTGTTGCAGTGGTCGGTAGCACGTGTTGGATCTGTCTGATGCGCCTTAGAACTGGGTCCGCCACTTCTAGAAGCATCAGACAGATCCCGTACACCAGTTTCAAATGTCCTGTACCAGTCACAGAAAGTACTATGTTCGATAATATCGTCACCAAACACGTTTCGTAATTTTCCAATACTTCCGTATCTTTCAGGCCGTTCACATATTCATAAAGCAATATTGTATGCACACTTTCCTTCGATATCGCCATCGTTTCGTCTTTACGTAAAACTAATCTTCACCACAATATAGCGTACGTTCTGTCCTTAGAATCTATTATTTCGTGCACAGTACTCTGTGATGTTTACATCATCGCAGGACAGCAGTATCTTGCATTACACACGCAACACACGATTTTTTCTGGAAACTTTCTTCACAACCTGATATATTTTTAACAGATGAAAACACAGTCACCAGAATAAGAGAAGTAAAAAAATGTAGAATAGCGTGTAAGATATTTTTGGGACACAATTTATGAAACACTTGTATGTCTCCAAACGAACAAGGAAACAGTATCTAAATTAGTTCTTGCAGATGATTCATTCATACTAGGAGAAAATTTCGAATACAGGACTCAGTGTCAGCCTTGCTTTTAACTTGGATGATGATATTGTCAGTAACATAAATCGACTGAGATTTCCTTAAAAGAGAGCAACCGCATTTGTCAACCGACACCGGCGATGTTCCCGTAAAGTGCTAGGATAATAACACTGGTAGCAGTGATTTGTTACGTTTGCATATCAACATGTTTCAAGGTTGAAGAGATTGGTTTTCTGTACCTCAGAAGATTGGATCATTATCAGATGATACCACGTTCTGTTTTAAGGGTGATTCTCATTTTTACGCTAACATTACCCCTTTTTTGAATGTTTATTGACGAAACTATACAATCAATTGATTCCAAAGTAGATACATTTATTTATTATCATTTCAGATATTTACAAAACAATTTTTAATAAGTTTCATGAAGTATCACGCCCGCAAACCCCCCTCGACCATGACACTGCGCGAAGATCCGCGGTCGCTCGTTGGCATGATTTCCCCACTCCAGGTGATCTGAAACGAAAAAACTCGTATGGCGTTTTACTCTATACACATGTAGTTATAGTTTGATGAACCAGAATATATATATATATTTGAGGAAATGATGACTTGTCAATTGACAATAGCTCAAACAATTGACAATATTCTTTGCTATTAAAAATATACATAACGTAGCACGTTTCTGGTTCATCAAACGATAAAGGGATGTTTGCTGAACGTGCAGTTTTACATTTGAAGTCGATCGGTCCAATAGTTTTTAAAATATCATGCCAACCATTCGCGAAAATGCTGTTTCGAGAAAAACGCATTTAAAGTTCCAAGTATAGTTTACGGAGGCATATCCCGTACTTACACTATTTTTATGCTAATCTGCTATACCAGGGCCATTCAGTGTTCTTTCCTCTGCTTCGTATAACTCGTTTAGAGACACTTGCTTGCTTCCACGCCTTGTACGAGCCTCTTTTGTAGCCTGGAGGCTGCGTCTCGACGATCTCTGCAGACGCTGTTGGTCCCGCGCGTTGGAAAATATCTTCGTTTGCTCGCCAATAACGATTCCTATCGTTCTCATCATTTTCAAGACGGCAAAAAAGCCTTCATCAAAAATGCCTGCTGCTACATAAGCTGCCATTTCGGTGGTTTTTGAGTCACAGTGAATATGTTTGGGAGCAAACCGCCAAACAGTAGAATTGAAATTGTCGTTGTTGTTTTGAGTGTCACCACCCAAACACCTTTCTAGCAACTCTCTGACAAATCGTTGTAAATCGGTTTTATAGCATTTTCGACATCTTTATGAAGTGGCGGTTCGTGATTGAATTCGTCCAGAGTTTTCTTCTCAGCTTCGGCTTTGCGCCAGTTGCACCAACTCTGGGACCCCACTGGACAATAATAGATTATAACTTGGCCAATTTTGCGAATTTCGACTTGAAATTTGGTACACATATAATTCTGAAGACCTGAAATAATAAAATAACGTAAACAAAATCGACTTTTTTTCCAAAAAAAAAATGGGAATCCCCCTTAAGATGAAAAGCATGCAAAGATTGATGCCATTTACATTATTGATGAGATTTTTAGCTTCAATATCAAAGTTTGCACAAAGTATTTGATAAGTTTTAATGTTTGAAGGTTGCGTATTTTAAATACTGTTTGTTGAAACAATGCGCAGTTAATTTTACCCTAATCTTAATAAATAAAGTACGGTTAGAGTTCGTATAAATAAGCAACGTACATAAAACTGAAAGTAAATTTTATTTTCTTCCACTGGTCGAAGCAACATGATTGCAGACACCTCACGATGTATCAAACCCACACAACGCACTTGTATAAGTGATACTGTAACTTTCGTAATATCAATTTCATATGCGATCTATATTAATCAGCAAATCTTCTCACGATTGCGTCACCACTCTTACCATACACCTTTTAATTTCCGCATAGTTTTAAATTGTCCATTGACTCACAATCAGTGTTGCAAACACGTATAAAATAAATTGATTCACTTTGTAGATAATAATTTATGCTGTACATTTTTCACATGAAAAGATCTATGTGGATGTAAAATAAAACGAGTGATTGGAGAGTATGCATTCATTTACGTACAACACATTGCATTTATTCGCGTCATTCACGACCACACCGAGTCCAGTACATTCTATGTGGAATTAAATCATAACAACAAACAATAAGGTTTAGTACTTCTTGACATTGAGCTGTACTGAGGTAGGTAGATTAATGAATGTTATTGTCGTAAAACTAATGAAAGGAGTATGTGAGTCATAGAAGAAAATATTTACTAGACTACGGCGGCGGCAAATACATCATATTGACAAAACCCACCGGACACCTAGAACAGAAACACAACATTGCATTTATTGGCATACATTAGTACGGTGTCGGTCCACCTTTGTCCTTAATGCATGCACTGACCCTTCGAGACATGCTTTCGACAAGGTTGTGGAACACAGCGATAGGTATGCGCTTCCATTCAGTACATTATGCTGCCGCTAACTGTTACTTGGTAGTAGGCCTTGGTTCCAAACTTCTTATACGGCGCTCTAACTCCTCTCATAGGTGCTCTATGGGATTAGGATCATAGCTCTGTGCTGGCCAGTCCCCACGCGGTACGGAATTATCGTCAACCCACGCCGTAACAGTCCTTGATTTATGGCTCGGTGCATTTTCCTGCTGGTACCAACAAGGCTCGGTTCCATAGTATTGCCACATACACGCAGTTTTTATGCTCCGTATATTTCGCCAGGCTTATGATCTCTTCGGTGTTCCAAGTATTTAGTTTTGCGTGCGTGAGTTCCGTGAAGTTTCCACGATTCTTCTCGTATCCCTGCCAAGTCGGTGAGTGATAATTTAGTCAAGTTATCTTCGTTTTATTGTCTCGGCCGAGACGTGAATTCTGTTTCGCCATTGCGGATGGCTACATCGGGCGAGAGCGACGTCCCAGCTCTGGCTTCTAATAACTTTTTCCCTCCTCTTCCACCATCCACCAATGGCAGGCCTGTTCCGACAATCCCCTCCTCTCCTAAACATAGTTCAGCTACCCTATCAGCTAATCCTACTTCTAATTATACGTCACTGAGTGGTGACCAGAAACCTTCCCAGCAGGTGACAGAAGAGGCAATGGACGTTTCACTTCTTTCGTCAGTGATCTCTACGTCATCACACTGTCCAGCCACCCATATGCAGCCGTCCTTTCGAAGAAATTTTCTCCAACTTCTGCGTCGGCTTCTATCAAAGGCCCTTATCAGATGAAGTGTGATGCTAACTCCAACTTCTTCGTCGATCTTCCAGCAACGTCGCCAGCTGGTCAACACTTCCTTAGTAAAGTTGACCTTGGCGTTGCCTTCCCTGCTCTTGCCAATACTAAACTCACTGCGTACAGCGCAGCACTTCGTTTACTCTCACCGAAGTCAGCCGTCACACACGTAGGCCGGAAAGATGGCAAAGTAACCGCATATTTCTCTGATCCCAAATTTGCACTTCAAGTTATAAATGATGGACTTTCTATTGTGTGACCGCCATATTAATGCTGATCCTATCTCCCACATTTCCTACTGTTCTGAGTTTTTTGCCAGTCCCGCCAGAAATTTCAGACGAACTTTTACTGTCCATTGCGCAAAACTTTGGATGTGTAGTTGGCACAACCACCACCTTCTCCGCTTTCCCAACCCAGCCTGAAGATCGTTATCTTCTTGCCCTACGGCGAAATGCAAGAGTGCTTTTTCCCGTTTGATGAAGCGAAACTACGAGTTCCACCCAAGTTCAGTATTCGTTGTGATACGCACATCCGTGATATCAACATTACTGTCGGCACTATGTGTTCTATCTGTAAAGGTTATGGACACCCTCGTGCCTTATGTCCACATTGCACTTCTACTACAACTTCGACAGCCCAAACACCGTCTGCTTCAGCGGTACACTCTACCCTCAACGACTTCAGCACAAGACAAAAGCAAAAGTAGCACTACAGCCGTTGGTCAACGCGTGACTTCAGACAAAAGTAGCACTACAGCCGTTGGTCAACGCGTGACTTCACAACGACCTGCAGAATCCAAACCTGTGTATCCACCTCCGTCACATCTTCCATCAGACACACCTTCGCTTGTTAGTTCACTCCCCTCCCCTCACTTGGGGGATACACAAGTACAATCGTCTGTTTCTCCTAGTTGGTCCACTGCGTCCAACCACTTCAAAGTACCTGACAACCCTGATGTTACCCCCCTCGGGGTAGCGTCGAAGGACCGACAATGCTCGTGTCCAGAAAACCCGGACAACTGCTCACCACTCTGACCGTAGCGATCACTCAGTCGGCTACACTGCATCAAATGCTTCTGTTGAGCTTGATACTGATACCGATACTCGTTCTGCAGACCCAGTTCTCTCACACGAATTTCTTCAATTTCTAAAAACGTTTTCTCTTCCTCAAATTCCAGTTACTGAAGATGTTATATATAATTTCTTTTCAGGTCCCCGTCAAAACAAACAGTGGAAAAACCTTTTATCCTCTTATACTGTATTTCTACCTGATGTTCTTCTACAATTGCAAATCATCCTTTCTCATATTCAAGCGGTGCCTCGTGAGAGCTTTGGTGATCCGCGCTGGATAACGAAATTCGTTCGTAGTTTAGAACTCCTTTGCATAGCAACCGATGACACAATCCAGCCACCATCTGACATATCCGTTCAAGATAGTGAACTTGAATTGTAGGATGCCATCATCCTACAATTCAAGTGTTGTATCTTTCGCAACAGGAGCCTGTTGCGATTGCGCCTCGCATATGTATCTGCCTCAACTGACTCTCAGAAACGTCGCTTTTTCCGGGTTTGGTCACCAAATCCAACCTGTTTTACTGATCCCTCAGTACATGTACAACTCCGTCTTTGAGAACTGTTCTCCATTACTTTACCATTTGCAATTTTACTTGTATCACGTGCACCTTGTAAAGTTCTTACCAGTGACCTTCGCCACAAAGATTCTACCATTGTACTCTACTTATTCATGTTACCACATTGTCTTTTACACTTTCTGTTTGACATCAATCATTCTATTACCTCCCATGTTGTACATATTATTAATATTTCTTGCTCATTTGATAATAGCCTCTCATAGGCACCTACCCAGTGCATCACTACATTCTACATAGTATTATAACTATACCTTTATCTTTGTTACACATTTCTACTGGAATTGTTCATAGTGATTCTTCACTGTGTATCTCTCATGCGTTACTCATGCACCATTGTTGTCGGTCACTTCTGTAGCTCATCTTATATCTGTGAAGATACTCATCTACTATGTTTTATTGCCATTGTATATAGCACATCAGCATCTGTACATTTGTCATCTTCACTGTAAATATGTCGTCAATTATGTTTTTGTTGGCACTGTAAATACAAGCCCTCCGTACCTTTCTCTCAGGGTTTCTCAATAAATGATTTTGAACGCTACAGAGTTGGTAGGGCATAATTGTCAGAATATCGACGTAGTGTGCTGGTTAACAGGTTTGTCCACGATAACCAATGGGCCAGGGCCATACCACGAAAAACATCCCCACACGAGTACACTGCCAGATCCAAATTTGACCATAGGAACAGTGCGCTATAGTAAATAGCGTTCCTCCGGCTGCCGCCATACCCACACACGACCATCATACTGATGGATCATGTACCTGGATTCATTTGTCCACAGGACCTGTTTCCATTGATCTACGGTCCGCGATAAATGTTCTTTACACCGTGCTAAACGACGAGTAGCATTCCGAGTGAAGACGAAAGGCTTATGAGCAGCCGCATGGCCACGGTAACCCATGGAGTGAAGTTCTCTGCGATTGGTACGTGCACATTCCGAGGTTCCAGAATTCTTACTCACCTGTACACTGAGATATTGTGCAGTACTCCGTCGATTAGCTGCAACGGCTATCCTGAGGCTTCGACATGCTCTATCACTGATTTACTTTGGTCTGCCGGTGCGTTTTGCTGCTTCAGGCACTCCATGTATCTTCCGTTTATTCAGTACATCCAAAACAGTTGACTTGGGTATGTTTTAACGCCTCTCGATTTCTTTTATGGAAAACCTACTAATATAACACCCTGCCGCGACATTTTCACTCGACCTCACAGGGCGAGATGATCGTGTTCAGCTGCAGTCTTGTTCTTATACCGTTTGCAGCTGTACCGCGCATCTTAACAGCGCAGCAGATCCATTCATTTGTTTTTTAAGGGGTGTTCGGTGACTTTTATCAATATAATGTATATTAAATTTCATAAAAGATATTAAATTTCATTATTATGAATTATTCAGCTTTAGGCGAGCGTAAGAAACCACCCTGACACCGATTAAATGTGATATGACTAAGAAAGTCCATATGCGCATGCACAAGCTAATATTTGACCTCAAGATAGAAATAAATATTTAATTGTAAGTGTGTTAGTGAGTGGGATTGGTGATTTTATGTCTTGGATATCTGCAGGTTACACCCCATCGTGTTATACATCGTTTTAAAGCTCTTCTTAACAGCAGAAAACCGGGTTTGAGAGGAAGTCAAATTTCGCTTCAACGCACTATTTTCATTGCATCGAAAATACACTTTTGTGATGGCTTTTATCACATTTAGCACCAGGTTCTCGTAATGTACTCAGATTGCAATGAGATATTGTTACGTTTATGTAAAATGCGATGAAATAATGTTCGGCGATAGTTTAGTAAAACACATTGTTGAGGAAAACGGAAATTATGTATTGTTGTGTCACTTCATGGACAGCAGGCGGCACTATCAGATTTCAACAATGTTTTAACTGCTTTCGTTACCCATTTTCGTTACATCGATTTTTTTACTTGGGTTTCACTTTAATGCTGTCGGAAAAGGTGATTAGCATCAAGAACAGCTGGGAAGTGGCGTGGCGTTCAGAAAATCAAATTCAGAGTTTACAAAATTTGCATAAGGAAAGAAGCTCAAAAGGAAGGTTAAATTACATATATGCATCACAATTTAAGCAGTCATATGTCACATAAAGTGTTCGATTCCATTTACCAACTACGGAAGTCAAACTTTCTTACCTGTTGACAAACATATTCTACCGAAAGAAATTTCCCACCATTTTGTTGAAAGCGCCTCTTGCAGTAATTTCATCGGGCGTAAATCTGTGTTACAGGTGTTTTTATTAGTTATTCGCAAAAACATCTCTCAGAAGTGTATAATATGTTGAACTTCTCTGCTTTCCAGAAATTTCTCCTTCTTCAAAAGACTGCCCATTTCTTTATCGATGAATTCCTAACTGTTCATTCTACGACGAATATAAAAATTTCTGAGTGTGTAAGCTTTTTCTTTTAATTTCCGGATTTCTGTTTTTATTTCATCGGAACGTGCACAAGTCAGACAGAAGGGAAAGGGGGAAAAAGCACCCTTTTTGGACAATAGAGCTTCGATCACGCAATGCTGACGTAACAGTTCAAACTCTAGTCCTCGGAATTTATTCTTCAGAAACCTCTATTTTTTTTTTATCTCTTATCGTATCTTCTTTCTTCGTCTTGTACTCTCCCATGCTTCGTGTCAACTAAGGATGGACTAGATGATTGGCATACATTCCACGCTGCAACCAAGTCAGCAGTTTCTTTTTCCTCATTCTGAATGGCAACTGCTCAACTTTCCTTTAATGCGCTTATTTATTTATTTCATTTTCTTTTTCCCCTTTTTTTGTGAGTGGTTCAAATACAGGTGTGTTATGGAGAAGTAGAAAAGGATATGCTTTAGATACGAGAAACAACATTTTATTATGAAATAAAAAACAAAATCGTGGAAGGCATAGAAAGGAAAAGAAATACGTATGTATTATTCTGCGTGTTCTTGTTTATACGTGGAACGCAGAATTCACATCCTCGTTTTCAATAAATGTGGTCTTCATAAATACAGATGTCTTTCAGAATAAAATGGGAGTGTCGATAACATTTTCCCCACTAAATTCATGCTGTCCATTTTTTCAACTTTCTAATTACCGGCAGCTTCAGAGTATAATCCAAGAAATTGCTGTCAATAGTAAAGAAGTAGGATTAAAGGTGATCCTACACAGAAAACAAAATTGGTGTACAATAATTTTACAAAAACAGAATATTTATATTAGATGGGAGAAATTTTGAAATCGCTGATGCCTTAGTAACCTTGGACAACAGATATCAAGCAAAGGTCATATTGAAGAAGAAATCAATAACCATATAAAACTTTCCTGGAGAATATATTTAAGAAGATGTATAATTTTAAAAAGCAGTTCATCTTAAGAAATCAATAATGAAACACTTGGACCTTCACCCTTTAAGCGGTTGATGCACCTGGACTAAGTGGTGCTCAAAATAATTAAATAACAAGGAACTGCAAAAGAACTGTACTTAAACAGTATAACTAAAGAAATTTTGAAGATGACAATCCGATTTTTGGCGTAAATGTGACAAGGATGGTAAGTCAGATAATATCCGAAAACTTGAAAATTTTTATCGCCCTGGAGCGGGACTCGAATCCGCGTCTCCCAGAAAACGCCCGGGTATGCTAACCACGACACCACTCAGAACGACCAAGTTTCAAGTTTCCGATCAATTTGAATATAACCATCACAGGATTCGCTAGTCGAAGCAACCGGCATTCATGTTTAGCGAATCTGACGTAGCAGTTCAAACTCTAGTCCTCAGAATTTATTCTTCAGAAACCTTTATTTTTTGTCCCGGTCCAGGACTATGAAAATTTGCAAGTTTTCGGATATTATCTGACTTATCATCCTTGTCACATTTACGCCAAAAATCAGATTGTCATCTTCAAAATTTGTATCATATGGCGTAATCCTGTATTTCTTCCAGTATAACTACACGTTGTGCTATCAAAAAGTTCCGATACTAGATACGTAGCGACCTAACAGATGGCAGTACGCGGATGCGCGAGCAGCGCTCGAGAGCAGTGGCCTTCATGAGTCATTGTGCTGGGTGGCGTCGTTCTGTGAATATCCGGAGCTGTGCTACACGATATTTGATGACCACGTGCCGAACACAGCTGCGATTTCGATATGGACTGCAAACTAGAGCAGCGAGCGAACACCAAATTCCATGTTTAACTCGGCAAATCGGAAACGGAGAAGAATGAAATGTTGCGGCACGTTTATGGCAATGAAGCAATGAGTCGTGCAAGATGTTTTGAGTTGCACTCGCGCTTCAAGAGCAACAGAACGTCACTGGAAGACGACGAGAGGTCAGGGCGACCGTTTACGACCAAACCCCCGAAAACATGGACTAAATTGGGGAACTGGTTTATGAGGATCGTCGGAGAACCATTCAAGACATTGCCAACATGTCATACGGAACAGTACGAGAAATTCTGACGTCGGTTTTCAAGATGCACCGCAGTGCTGCAAAGTTTGTGCCAAAGATTCTGAACCCCGAACGGAAGGCGCTCCTGTCGAACTCTGTCAAGATCTTCGTCAGCAGGTGGTGAATGAACCAACGTTCCCGTCGCGGGTCATCACTGGGGACGAGACTTGGGTATACGGTTACAACCCGGAGACCAAACAACAGTCGTCGCAGTGGAAGAGCTCGGCATCTCCACGACCAAAGAAGACCCGACAGGTCCGGAGCGCAACCAAAAGCATGCTCATCGTGTTCTTCGACATTCGTAAATTCGTCCTCCATGGACAGACCGTCACCGCCCTTTTTTACTGGGATGTTCTGCGGCGTCATAGGGAGGACATTTACCGCAAACGACCTAAAATGTGGTGCAGGGGCGATTTCCTGATCCGCCACGACAATGCAGCCGCTCACAGAGCGTTAGCAACCCGCCAGTTTTGCATCCGCAACAGCATAACTACACTTCCTCACTAACCTTACTCGCCGAATTTGGCCACTTGCGATTTCTTTCTGTTCCCGAAGATGAGGCTAAAGGGTCGGTGTTTTGAAACCGTGGACGAGATCCAGCGCGAATCGCAAATAGTGCTTGACACGATTCTCGAACAGGACTGCCAGGGAGCGTTCCAACAGTGGCAAAAACGCTGGTAGCGATGTATCGCTGCCTAAAGAGACTACTTTGAGGGCGATCATAGCCAGACGTAAGTATGTTGTACTTTGTTGCACATCGGCCTAGTCTCGGAACTTTTTGATCGGACCTCGTACTAGTGATCCGAAATTTCTTTGTTTAGGACAGAAATCAAAGTTTTCAATTGTCGAAGCGTTCTATTATTCAGTTTGCAGTTTGTTGTCTACTTTCCATGAAAAATCCGTCTGGTTGATGTGCGAAAGCTTGGAAACTTTGATTTCCATTCAACACCAAGGAATTTCGGATCACTAGTATAGTTATACTATTTAGGTGCTCAAAATTTTCTGAGCTCCCCAAACGGAAATGATGTTCACATACCAGCGGCGTTTTACAAATGTTACTGCAAAATAATTCTTTCTCCCCACTCATCTGAGTATTCAATTCAATTCAGTTTAATTCATTTGTTGATCTTGCCGTTACATACAAAGGTAATAATTCCAAACATGTTGATATAAACCTAAATGTAGCAGCAGGGAAGCTAAATGTAATGTGCATATAAAGTGCATATATACATGTGCATATAAACCTAAATGTAGCATCAAGGAAAAGGCTTCACAGAGACCTGACTCAGCCTCGATCTCTCTAGATCAAAGAAAAGGCTTCACAGAGACCTGACTCTGCCTCGATCAATCTAGATAAAAGTCCAGCCAAGAGCATTCACATAATGGCAGTAGCAAGATCAGAGTAAAAAAACAAAGAAATAAAAGAAAGATGAACAAAGAAAGAAAAGAGGGACAGATCTAAGATACAACATGTTAACTACGTTAGAAGTCAAAGGTTATATTCAATAGACAGTATATCAACGCAAATAAAACCTTAAGGTAATAAGAAGCTAAGTTGTCCCCATACCCAATCCCCATTGTTAAAGATTTCCCTTGTTCTGGTCATTCGGCGAATCTCCGTCTGGTCTCGGATTCCTCCACCTCTTTCCCCCTGCCGACAGTCCTCTTTCAACTCATCCCCCATCCTGCATTACTGAATGAGTGTTATTTACTAAGTAAATAGTGTTTTAATATTTTTTAAATAAGTTAAAGTTATTAATATATGTTAATTCTGCAGGCAATGAATTCCCAAAACTCTGGACCAGAATAATGGATACTTTGTACAGTATTGTGTATTCTAGGTGTAGTAAGTCTTACCAGAGCTTGATTTCGAATATTATATCGGTACGTAGCTGTATTACATTTTATGAGCTCCTGTCCAAGGTTCATTTTAATTCATTTATACTTAATTTTGCCTATTTTAAAGCTAAACAATTGGTACCGACCATGAATATGACACAAGTTGTAAACGCTCTCTCTCGCTTCTATTTCTTTATTTTCTGTTCCATGGCCCATTGTATGATGGGGAAGATCAAACCCCCATGAAGTGGACATCATGCCAATGGGAAAAATCAAGTGATGGAAAGAATCCTTCCGCTCCTTTCTTAGGGTTCGTCTCGCCATTGTCATAACTCTTTTACCAGGTGATCAGTCATAAAGAACTACTGTCAATCATCTAACTAAATGTTCACTTTGAATAACGAAGCTAAGGGGAAGCAACGCCTTCTGATTCACAGGTTCACCCGTTTAAGCTCCATTTGGGCAACTAGACAACAAATATATCCATTCGAGCTGATTCCAGCCTATTTTGCTAATCCCGAGTTAATTTTTTCCAGCAGGCTAAAGGGTAAACTAAAATCAAGACATTCAGAGGCTGAGGGCCACTCAAAGAAGTCTGTGGAGATGCATGATTAGTGTAACCAAGAATGGTAGAAGAAAGAATTAATGAATCAGGAAAATGGCAATAGTGGATGGAATCATAATCAAAATAAATGCCCTCGACAGGTAGTGTGCTGGATGAATTGCCGACCACCGTTGGACACCTTTAACACTGGACTTGACACCATATATACATTGGCGTGCAAAAATTAAGGACGAGACGTTTTTTTCGAATGTAACGTCGTGCAGAAGTGCTCCACATCAACTCAAATCATACCATAAGATCCCCAAGATGTAAGAATATGGGAAAAGTGAGCAAAACCGTTCAAACAAGGAATCCAAAGGATACAAATGCACTTTATGGAAAAGTAGCTTCGAGCACAAGTAGACAGACGACAGAAACGTTCATGTGACATCCGGCTGCCAAGAAAAATCCAGTCTTTAGTAGGGGATATGATCAACCCTGACTGCGTTGCAGGATTTACAACGTCTGTCCATGCTGCGGACGAGGTTGTCAAGGAGCTGTTGAGGCATCGCGGCCCATTCCTCTTGTAGCGCCAATCGCAGCTGCGTGCTGCCAAGCGTCTCCCGAGAAGGTTCCCCACGTGTTCGATTGGATTTAGGTCCGGGGACCTTGCGGGCCAATCAATGCGTTGAATATCCTCACTCTCCAACAGCTCTGCGACAGCCACTGTGCGATGAGGTGTAGCGTTGTCGTCCATGAAGAGGAACTCAGGACCCACAGCACCTCTAAACAGACGCACGTGAGGCATGAGAACCTCGGTGCAATAGCGGACACCAGTGACTGAACCTATTTGAAAGATGTGGAGGTCAGTATGGCTACCAAGCATGATACCACCCCAAACAAGAACTCCGCCACCCTCAAACCGGTTCCTTTCGATGATGTTGGAGGTGTGATTGCGTGTTCCCTGCTCTCTCCAGATGTGTACACGTCCAGAATCGCTCGTCAGACTAAATCTGCTCTCATCCGTAAAAAGAACTCGACCCCATACTGATGTGTCCAGTTCTTGTGTTCCTGGCACCACAGGAACCGCCGTTTCCGATGAGCAGGCGTTAATGGCACACATCGTACTGGTCGTCGTGCAAATAGACCACCTTTCTGCAGCATCTTGGCAACGGTAAAACGCGATAACGGACGTCCAGTTGTCTGTTGCATGTGCCTTGCGATTTCTCCCGCTGTCTGCCGTCTGTCTCTTTTCGCCTGTAGGACAATATACCTGTCGTCCGCCGCCGTGGTTGCTCGTGGACGACCCCTGCTAAACTCTCGGACAGCTGTTCCTGTCGTTTGAAATGCTCTCCAAGCTCGTGAAACGATGCTGTGAGCGATACCGGAGTCATCGGTCACACTAGTCACACTTTGACTTTTTCCAACTTCCCAATGACGTGACCTCGGGTAAAGTCATCGAGATGTCGTCTACTGGATTGCCTGTTGGCCATATCACACGGTGGCAGCAACTCGACGTCGTTCAAACCGATGTACACCGTGCAATAGCTTTGACCGAATTGCTGAGCGTACACCGCCCGTGTGCTTTATACCCTTCCGACACTCCCCCGTACGTGATGCTGCATATATGCGCATGCCCTACCGTACCGGACCCTAGTCTATCTCCTGAGTGGTCTTTCGGTCCGTTCTGCCTGCTCGTTCCGTTGTTATGCTAATTTCTCCTCTTCGTCCTTAATTTTTGCACACCAGTGTATGAGATAAGTGATGATGATAATAATGAATTGCATTCAGTGGCCTTATATTTTTACAGTTATTTAACTTACATTTTTAAAATGACATCACACAAGTTTTCATGTTGACATGTATTATGTATTAATCCAGCGCAGCGTTTAGATGAGTCCTAAAGGTGTAAACGTTGCGATATTTTTAGGATCATGAGAAGGACACGTACCGATTTGGTCAGGCAAGAAAATGAAATTATATATTTGAAATAACAAAAGAAGTTCAGAGACATCTGGAAAGCTCAGTTGAAAGTCAAGAAATATTTTTTGCTAATACGTAATTAAATACTGTCCTCAAGATCATAAATAAAACAGATCGAATTTACTTAAAATATTATCACACTTTTTCAGAAGACTAAATAATATAGACAACAGCTTTGCTCACCACTTTTACCAAGGAGCTGGACATTTCTTTCCGTAAAACTTTTTCATTAACACGAGCGACCAAGTACTTCCGCAACTTGGATTGAAATCCGGTGTATTTCGAATTAATTATCAGTAATTGAAAAACGTGGACTTAATGATTTAAGAAAAGTGTTTAGTAGTCTTGCTGAAAGTGCAAGAACAATTTAGAATGAAAGTAATTCTTTCTTTTGAATAGCACCGTGACTGTACTTGTATAGTGATTTCTTATTTTTGAAAAACAAATATTTTGCTACAAATTTAAAGCGACCTTTTTCCTTTCTCAGAACTATTTCAGTGCGATATGTTGGACGTAATTTTGCTATATATGAATGAGAACTGTACCTAATATATTTTACGTTTTAGGACATATAATGGTATTTTTAGATTCAGCATTTGGAGTTTAATCAAACATCGTTGATATTTTCATTATTTTCTTAAAAATCGATCCTATCCACAATTTCAGCATTTTCAATTATATTTTAATTAAAATATAATGTAGATGTGCGAACGTTTGTACAGAAATCAGGCAGCAAAAATGCATTAAAACACAACTTGTGACACATATCGAAAAATGGCTAAGTAAAACGTACTATTGCACATTGCCTGCACCGAATTCTTTTTTCTTTATTTCATTTCTTGTTTCATCCTTTTTTGGATTGAAAATAGTACACTGCAAGTATGAGGGCTCTTCTGTAGCCCGTTAAGGACATCTTGATTGACAACATAGCAACTCGTAGATTGTGAACAGGAAAAAACAAAACAAACAAAAAAACACGAAAAGAAAAGGCAGTATAACGAAGCTCGTGCACAAAGCCCAGTGAACTTTAGGAGGAAAAAGCTAGAAATGTTACCACTAGCAACGTTTGTTGCTGTAAATTGCTAGCATCACGAAACATGAGATGTTCTACACGTAAACGGGAACATTATGGAAAATGCATGCAAATGTTTTTTTTCCTGCAGAAATCTCTGGAAGCGCTGTTTCTTCTGCATTTGCTGAACCCTTGTAAAATGCCGGATAAGTAGTTTGGTCTACATCTTCTTATCCTCTGCAAATCGCTGGAAGTGTAACTTCTTTACATTTTCTAATTCGTTGTATATCGATAGAAAAGTATTTAGAAGTATTACCATAGGCGTCGGTGACATATAACCGAATATAACTGCCAAACTTTTGCCCGAGGGGTTGCTAGGCAACCGCAAAACCTTCAGTTTCTTAGGGCGTTTTTTTCCACGGTTTCAACTGGGAGAGTGGCATTAGTTGACAAAAAGAGAATGGAGCTGGTTTTTTTCCTGCTAGTCCTGAAATAACTTGAAATAATAGAAGAAAGGGGAAAAACTCCCTTTTAAAGGACATCCTATTTTCTGTTAAAAGGATTGCTCTTTTTGTACTTTATACAAAACAGGTGGGGAACTGTCCTAGAAATTAACTCATGCTTCGAGCAGGAAATGTTCATGTAAAAAGAGGGGGAATTTTTCTTGAAATTAACTAACGCTTCAGAAGTATATGAAGTAAAAACTGTTAATTTACAGAGAATTCTATTCATCAAAATTCCTTGAGGATTCAAGCAAATGCTTACAACACTGTTTTTTTGCTTGTCAATAGCACAAACATAAATTTTTTGTGTGAATTCAAACCAATGCTTACAAAACTCGTTTTTGCTTGCTAATAGCGCAAATATTAAAATATTCCGTGAGAATTCAAGCAAAGGCTTAAATCACCCTTTTTTGTTAGAAAGTTGCATTCGCATTAAATTTTAGTGAGCATTTAAGCTCATGTCTTGAGCACTTTTTTGTGCTTATTATTAGCAATTACTTGAAATTTACGGGTAAAGATAAATGAATTATATACAGTATATAAAGAAAGAACAGCTTGTTCCTTAGAAGGAAAAAGAGTATGGATCTTAGCAATTCCCGCTGTGATTCTCTGAGTTCTGTATAAAGAAGGAAGCATAAAAAAAGCAAAAAAAAAAAAAAAAAAAACACTGGGTTTTCGTTAAGTGCGAAAATACTGGAAAAATTTCTTAGTCAAAAGTTGGAAATTACCGGTGTCCATTACGTCCGCTGTACCATTTTCGAAAGGGCAGTTTGGTGAAAATCTGGATGTTTCCGGGTTGTAACTTTTCGGTCATGTTTTTTTCTTTTTCTTTTTTCTTTATATTTTATCACGTTCCCCTTTCTCCTGGGTCTCTCCCTCTTTCCTTCTTCCTGCGCTTTTTCTGTTCAGTAACGTCCCTAATCATCCTTAACTGGAAACCGTATACTCCTAAAACTTATTTGTTTCGAAACTTTTCTTTCTGATCTTTCCTATCAGAGGGCACCCTGTCCCCGCTTCTAATTTGCTACATTTTTTGGTCATTCCAAGAGGTGCTGCAGGTTCAATGGACACTCAACTTTGTATTAGAAACTTCATCGTCGTTGCCAGACATGGGTAGCCTTTGCCACGTTAATGGTTTCAGGAACTTTGTGACTGAAACTTTCATGTAATCATTTTATTTATACATTTTTTTCAGAATTCAGGACTTTCTTACCGCAGAGGAGTGAATAATGTTATGAATATCATAGTCGAACAAGTGTGAGGTCTGCTCGCCTTTGGGCGTTCATATCAGCGTGAGGGTTCAACTAAGTTTACACTGAAGTGCCAAAGGTCATGGGATAGCAGTATGCAAATTTTTAAGTGTCGCTGCCGCTTTTAAAAAGGCTCCGACGCACACGCCACGATTTTTATCGGTTGCGAGGTGTAATCTCGTGAACACCCAGTAGGATTATGGCAAGCCGACGTGAACATTAGGAGTTTGAAAGAGGCAGGGTAGTGGGAACCAGACGGATGGGACACTCAATATCCGAAGTTGTGCGATCATTAAACATTCCTCGATTCAGGGTGCCACGTGTGCACCGAGAAGACCTCATGGAAGGCATTACCACCCACAGTGGACAACGCAGTGGCCGACCATGGGTGCGGAATGACCGTGACCAGCGGCGTCTGACCAAGATTGCCCATGCTAACAGATAAGCGACACTGGCTCAAATAACATCCACATTCAATGCAGGAGGTACCAGAGACATATCCATCAGTCCAATGCAGCGTAATTTGGCTTCCACGAGGTATGGGAGCAGAAGACCTACCAGACTGCTTTTGTTAACACCACGACATCGGACACAGCGCCACACCTGGGCTCGTGAACAATGTAATTGGAACCTGGAAGACTGGCATCTTGAGGCGTGGTCCGATGAATCACGGTACCAGTTGTTAGGTGATGATTGGGTTCGAGTGTTGCGCACACACCCAATGAGGCCATGGACCCAAGCTGTCAACAAGGCGCTATGCAAGCTCGTGGTGGTTCCGTACTTGTGTGTGGTGTTTTTACCGTGCACGGTTTAGGTACTCCCGTCCTCGTAAACACGTGTTTAACCGGTACTCGCTTTGTTATTCTGCTGGGTAACGGTTTGAAGGCCTTCATGGACTTCATGTACCCTAACAACGATAAAATTTTCCAGGCGGATAATGCACTATGTCATGGGTCCCAAGTTGTCCAAAATTAGTTGAAAGAGCATTCTGGACAGTTCCGATGGATGGTGTCGCCACCACGTTCGTCCGACATGAACACAATAAAGCACTTATGGGATATGGTGGTAAGGTTCATTGGCACCCAAGACCTACAAATACCAAGGAACTGTGGGCGGCTGTTCGAACGGCATGGCTCAACATTTCCTCATAAGTCTTCCGGCCACTTGTGGAGTTGATGCCAGTTCGAGATGCTGCACTTCGCCGGGCTAGAGGAGGTCCTATACGATACTAGGTACGTATCCCATGACTTTTGGCACTTCATTGTATATATGACTTTGTTCTGAAATAAACAGCTACCGTCTGATACGATTCATTAAATCGTTATTGTGCCAAACATGGCCATCTATTTCTATATAATCCTTTACTTCAGAAACAATATTTCATCGAATTTTTTATCACATTTTAACAGACTGTGTAGTTCTTAGAGGTGTCTATCGTATCATACTTATACGTATCATGGGATACACTGTGAAATTGCTCCTAAGACAACCGAGTTATTACTCTCCATTTTGAATTCAACTGACTCTCTCGTATTTTAGAGCACCTGCATTGTATTTGTGCCAAACCAAACCTCTGTAATTTTTTGAAAATGTATGCAGCCTTATTTTCTTGATGCAAGGCAGTGCAATTCCAAACTGTCCCATTACACGCTTTTCCCAATTCGTTAGCTTTCGGTATTCACGCATATCACGTCTCGGGAGTTCATATCCGCAAAAACACACGGGGAAAGCATCCTGTGAGTTTAACGATGTTTTCTAATATTAAATAGTAAATTCCGGTTTCGTCTGTTATCCGTTGAAAGTATTTGAGGGTGTTCTGGAATTGTTTTTTGCGACCTGCAACAGTTTCAAGAGTCTATCTCCTATGCGCTGCTTAGTTATACGCTGTTGATATCCATAGCAAAGAATACAGGCAATTCATACCGATATATTGCATGTAGGGCGTTTATCTGGTAGTTTATGCAGTTCATTTTGACGTTCTTTTCGTACTTTTATACCTGTTTCCAAAAATCTCCATGAAACCTTTGAGAAAGCTTTTGATATCATCTCTGTACTACTTGAAATGGGTGGTATGTGTAGGGATAGATCAAAACCAGCATTTGGAGGTATATTTGTAAATATGAACATTTTTATATTATTGAATTTCGTTTCTGTCTTTCATGACAAAGCAGGCACATAGTTTGCTCGCAGGAACTCTGAAATCCAGGTCGGCATCAGGGTAACGTGATTTAAACATTTCGCTCTTCACTGTAATGGATTTTATCAGCTTTAAGCCTGAAATGGTTAAGGTGCATCTGAATTTGTAAGACGTTTTGTAGAACTTGTCCTCTGCCATTATAATGTAAAGGCAAGATTTGTTTATTAACTACGAATTAGTTGCGTACCTTATCGGGGAGATCATTTGACCTCTTCAGCATGACAAGGCTTCTGAGAAAACGCGGAGTTACGTTCGGACAAAGAACATGTTTTGTTATAAAAGAGTATGGTTTCTTAATCTACTGTGATTCAGCCGCGGATGGCTTAGTGGTTAGCGAGTCAGACTATCAATGCAAGGTCCTCAGGTTCGAACCTGGGCTGATCTTTCAGAGATGGTGTGATTTACTAACAATCGCTGAATATCCGCCTTGCACGTTAAGTGACGGCCCCCAGGCTGGACCCACTGGTTAAATGGGTATCCTTTCCTATATCCCCCTGAAATTCTCTCACCCCTCTGTGTGCAACATCGTACTTGTACGGTGGCGCCATCTACTGTACTCTAATCTCACTAAAAACGGTTCTGTCAAAGTCGCTAGACTTGCTCTCATTCCTTCCGTTTCTGTGTCCTGCCCAAAAGGCAATCTCACTGTAGGTGGCTGGGACCTAAACTCTACTTACTGTGGACGGAAGTCCTACAAGAAAATGACAAATACTCTCTCTTATCTACTGTGATTCGGCATTCGGGATTCGATAGTGAAGTTTCGGCATTGAGTTCTTGGCGGGGGCGCCAACGAGGAGACGGACGGTTTCCGCGATTGCACAATGGTCTAATTTCTTCAGTACGTGAGCCCAGCGTAGGGGGATTTTTTCTCGGAAAATCTCCTAGTTTGAGGAAAGTGCAGTTTCGCGAAATAGAAGCCATGATAACTGCTAACGAGACGAAATGATCGCCTGCGACATTAATATCCCTGGATATAATAAAAAAGATGTTATACGGGACAGTTCTGATTTCTCTGACGTTTAAGTTGTATGTACTCTTGCGACTGCGTCGACACCATGTAAACCCATAGAAAAGGTAAAGTAGCCGAAGTTCCTACTGCGCATCGCAATAACCTAAAGGAAAGAGTTGGGAGTGCAGTGCGTACATTTGTAGTAATTTAATTAAGAAATGCTCAGGACCCTACAGTATGGTTCAATGGTAGGTGATGTATTTATAGGAACTTGATGCAACTGTGTTCAAACAGAAGATTACCTGATCCAACGTGGCCAAGTGGTTTCATTTGATCTACTGTTCCGCGGGTAAGAGACATATTAATAGTAACAAATGATAAGACGTTCCTTAATGTTTTAAGTCAGCTGCTGTTGAACGCGTGACTTATTCTTATTCCCTAAAATTTTATAACATTATCTCGGATGGCATTTTGGATTTTCCACCGGGAATGCATTTGAGAGCCGTCCCCTGGTTTGCTTGATTTTGCCCACTGGAAACTACGCTGAACTTCTTGCTAATACTTATTGCGTTGACGCCGCCGTTCGGGAGATCTGCATTCTTTTCCGATAAATGCAACCCCTTCCAGCGTTTAGTCTTTTTTGCGGTTCTTGGTCACGTACTATACTGTGCAAATTAATTGGGACAAAGTAAAAATCGCTCTTTTTTCCAAAACTATGCCTTTATATCATTCTATGCCTTGATATACACTGATAAATACCTGTATTAATATGAAGTATGTCCTCCTTTAGCAGAAATGACCTCTTGAATTCGTTTTGTCATTGACTCCACTAATTGAGTGCACATATTTTTGACTTCATAATCGTGGAACCACACTTTTATAGCATTCGTTATCATGCGTTCTTTGGTTGTACAGTCCATTTTACCTAAACGTCTCTTCAAAAAATTCCACAAGTTTTCTATGGGATTTAAATCTTGTGAATTTCCAGGCCAATCAAGCAAATGAATTTGATTTTCCAGCATGAAATTCTTGACCAATTTCGAATTGTGACATGGTGCCAAGTCATGTTGAAATGTCCCGTCAAAAGTTTGCAAGAATGGAACAATCCTACGTTGTAATATTTCTACGTACTTGGCTGAATTCATCATACTTTGAAGATGAACTAAGCTTCCAGTGCCATTTGATGTAAAATAACCCCAAAACATCTGTTTCAGAGGGTGTTTTACAGTTTGTTTGACATGCTCAGGTCTTAAGGGTTCACAGTTGCTTCGTCTAACGACATTTGCTTGGTAACCTTGCACAAATAAATGAGTTTCATCACTGAAAATTACCTTTCTCCAGTCGTCAGCAGTCCATGATTTATATTTTTGCCACATGCTAAACGTTTTATCTTCACTTTCGCATTGAAATATTGTCTTTTCGTTGGTCTTCTTGCCTTCCGGCCAACTTTTAGAAGCCTACGGCGTGCAGTTGAATCACTAACATCACAACCACTAGCCAATACATCTCTTTGAAGGTTGGTGCTTGTTTTTTTTTTTTTTTTTGGATTCATTTTACTATTTCTGATTAGATATTTATCAGTTCGAGGAGTTGTTTTTCGTTTTCATCCGCATTTTCCTCTCCTTTTTGGAGACGATGATCCAGATGCATTGTATCGCGTAAGCCGTATTGATACACTTGATTTGCCTACACCAGCTGCACAAGCGATATCTCTCACTGTCATAAAAGTGTGATCCTTCAGAGAAATTATTTTTGCACGCTTCCTTGAGAAAATATCCATTTTTCAATACACGAAAGCAACACGTACTCACAGAGAGCAAAACCTAACATCCACCTGTCACACGAAAGCTCACAACTGAAGCTGAAATGCCTATTTCCTGTTTAAAACCGGTCAAACCACATTCTTACTATTACGTTCTAACAGTCACACCACCTCACAGCTGATAAAACCGGTTTACGTGGGTTTCCGACATCAACTGACGATCACATTACCATTCTGAGAATAAAATAGCTTGTCCCAATTAATTTGCACGGTATAGTAGATGTACTTCCAAGAAAAGATCAAATTCTTTGCTTTCGCACAACTGTGTAATTAGTGACATGTAATGCCAGGCTACGAAACGAGAAAGTGTACTATTTGTCAAAATCTGTGGATTCTGCATGAAAAATTCCACGGCTCGTTGTCGTACTGCTGAGACACCTGTCCCCACGACAGAGTAACGCTACATCTTCAGACCTGCTGCATCATGGGAATGAGGTTTTGTGACTTTGCTCGCAAGTGAAAACAGTCTCACCGCACTACTGCCGATGCACAGCAATATTAGATTGAAGTGAACGTTAAGGTCCGTATCAATGAAGTATTCGGAGATTTCTCTCATTCAAATATCACGGATCTCACCTCGGTACATAACATATATCGGCATCCTTTGTGAAAGCATGAAGAAATCCCTGTGACCCCCAATAGTTACGTGTTAATGATATAAACTGAAGTAGCATATTGTAAGGAACATCCAATCAGACACGTGCCATCTCCACTTACGTAAGCAACTATGTCGCTGAGAGGAATTCATGATTATCTCACTGCAAAGGACTGAGACGTGTTCAACTTATATTTAAGCGACTTTGAAAGTGACATGGTAGTGGGCGATATGCTTGGAGATGCAAAGATATCACGAGAAGAAAACCTTCTCAGCTATGGTAGAACAAATGTATCGAGCATGCACAATGAATGATGCTCAATAACAAAACAAGTAGACAGCGGAGTTTCTGTGGACGGAAACGAAGAGCCGAAGTTCGAAGGTAACGGAGGATGGAAAGTATTGTACGAGGCTACAGACGAGCTCAATTGTGTTAGCTAACCGCGTAGCACAAGGGCAGTACTGAGAGGACAGTTGCAGCATACAGACCCGCCATACATTGGTTGGAATGGGCTATAAAAGCAGTCGTTCCTTTCGTGTATCCCTAATCTCGAAAAAACTGGCAAACTCGTCTGCAATAGGCACGGAAGCACCACAGCTCTATACCTTTGAGGATAGATAGAAAGTATCTTGGTACGACGAATCGCAGATTCTGGCCATGCCCACAGGCTGGCCAACATATGACGTAAATACTAGAAATTAGGGGGGGGATTTAAGCTGCCTAGCGTTACCTGTGCAAGCTGGTTGAGGCAATGTAGTGGTCTGAGGTATGTTTTGAGTTTTGATAATAAGCATTAGGTCCCTTAATGCCCCTGGAGTAGCACTCTGATGGTTTTTTGTTTTGTTTTTTGATTGTAGGTTTAACGACCACCGTGAGCAACTCAGTGGGCTATAAGCAGTCGCCTGTCAACAATTTAGGGTCACTGGTTCCAGGGAAGAGAGAGAGTCAGTGCCGTAAGCCAAACAGAACATCCATGCCTCACCGGAATTCGAACCTGTACTCTTTTCGGACGAATGATCAGAGGCTATCGCTTAGACCACTGCGCCACCCGGGCATACACTTTGATGTCACGAGGTACCTTAACACCATTGCGGATCAGGCACACCAGTATATGTGCATGACGTTTCCTGACTGAGAGTGCTACTTTCAGCAGGGTCATTCGCCATGATAATATATTCGAATCGTCACACATGGTTCTTGGAGTACGACAGTAACTTTAGGGTGCTAATATGCCCTACACAGTTCCCACATTTTAACACAATTGAAAACGTGTGCGATGAGATGTGCGTGTGATGTGATGTTGAATGATGAGATGCGCGTGTGATGAGATGTTGAATGATGAGATGCGCGTGTGATGAGATGTTTAATGATGATATGTACGTGTGATGAGATGTTGAATGATGAGATGCGCGTGTGCGATGAGATGAGAAAGGTATTCTTTACACAAATCCTCCTTTAACATTCATCAATTGACATACACCATCACATTCTCTTTGCTTAACATACCTGTAGAGCGATGTCAGTATTTTGATTGGATTCAGGCCACATCGAATAGAGGCTGTTTCGATGGCCCAGGGCGGACCAACACTTCCTTAGGTATAGGTGGTCCTAGTAATTTGCTATTTCAGGTATGATTAATTACTCTCGAATGCTGCATTTCGGTAGAACACATTATTGAAGAATGAATCACCCTTTGGCTTAGAATCAATGCACTGTATTATTCTTGCAGGGTCAATATAAATGATCTATCAGGTGGTCGATCACATTTGTACTCATTGAGAAAATCATGGAAAAACACACCATGTGGGAGCGTAAGAATTAAACTTTCACGAAGCTTCGTATAGATATACGCCACCTGCCATGCGACTTATCCAAATCAAGTAGCTGGTCTTTGTGTTGGATTGCAAAATACCAGAGTGTATAGGAACTTGCACAATTTGGCACTTTAGTATAGAAACCACGATGATACTTTAAGGCGCTGGCTTCTGACGATTAGTCCAAGAAGTTCCTGGGTAAACGAAGATCTTCTCGTTAATTTATCCCTAATTTGCATATCTGTGCTGTACCACAACGGTTGCATAAGGTTTCACTGCTGACTGTACTACCACATACAGAAGTTTATTAAAATAATGGAAACACCGACTGCAAGTGGAGTACACGCAATGCCCCGTATGCAAATCACAATCATGACGTCACCCACGATGTGAGGTATATAAAGGGTGCAGTACGGTGTCGGCTATCCCATACACGTGCCACTGTCGCAGGAGAAACAGCTGTTGTGGAGTAACTTTTGGCAATGTCAGATCTCAGTGACCTTAAAAAAGGTCGGATCACTGGTGCGCGTCTTGCTGCAGCTTCAGTTATTAGAACCGTAGAAACACTAGGAACTGTATAGAAGTGATTTTACTGCATATTAAAAACCACACTGAGCTGCCTTTAAACGAGCAGATTTTGGACGTAATTCGAAGATGTCAGATAGAGGTAGGCAAATGTTGGCACGTATTGTACGAAGGAAGCGCAAGACCAAGGAGCCGGAAATAGCTGTGGAGTTGAACACCAGTGGGAATGATCTTATTTCCGTCGTAACATTTTGTCGTGAACTCCATCGCCGTGCCGGTACTTATGGCAGAGCTGCCACCAACAAATCTCTGATTAGCAACATCAATGCAACGAAACATGTAAGGTGGTTCAAAGCTCAAAAACACTGTGATCCTAAATGCTGGCAACGTGTCATCTGGTATCATGAATCGTGCTTCACATTGTTTCCCACCACTGGTAGTGGTACGCTTCTGCAGGTTTCGTCTTTCTACCACTGGTAAAGTTTGTACGCTTCTGCAGGTTTCACGAAAACCTCCAGAAGCGTACAAACCTAAGTGTTTGTTCCGACTGTGAAGTATACAGGTTGATCCCCGATGCTGTGGGGTGCAATGCCTCGGCGTTCCTTAGAGCCACAGATTATCCGCAGTGTCATGTCACACCTGCAACATGAGAATTCATCCTTGGAAAGCACTTGCTTTCAATGTTACAGGCATTTCACCCCTAACGACGGCCCCTGATTTCAATCAGATAATGCACTCGTGAATTGTGCGAAACGTGTCAAGTTGTGGTTTGCAGATAATGAGGATGAGGTACAGAAGCTACCTTGGCCACCTCAAATTCGACACCTCGATATTATTGAACGTTTGTAGGAATGCGTGGAGCAAAAAGTCAGATCACACTTTCTATTTCCAATATCACTGGCACATTTGCGACACATTTTACAGGAAGCATGTTCCTGAATTATATTATCGTATGTGCATGGCTTGTATAAGTCTATTCCAAGTCGAACTGCTTCTTCTCTGAAAGCCAGAAGTTGGCCTATAACTTGTTATCAAAACTTTATCTACAGTCAGTCAGTGTTTCCAATATTTTGATAAACCCCTGTCTATGTATACTACTTTTTGACTGAAAAATTATGTTTCAATTTTAACAAGAAACACTCGTACCTGGAACGTTTATATATATGAAAACCATTGTACATCAGAGTGCCCTACATGAAAGTATGGTACTCATACCCAGTCGTATCAGAATAATATGACCACCTACAGAATAATAATGGGAATAACCACCTATGACCCGAATGACAGCGGGGAGACGGTGTGACATGGATGCAATGAGGGCATGGAAGGTGTCCCGCGGTACACATGACCATTCGGACTGCAGCAGAGCACGGAGGTCCCAAAGATGACGTGGTTGTGGGTCGGTACGCTGAACCTGTCGATTTAAATCCTCCCACAAGTGCTCGGTGGGATTGAGGTCGGGCGATTTCGAAGGCCAAGGGAGAACATAGACATTGCAGTCGTGTTCCTGGTACCATTCACGCACCCCTTTAGCGACGTGGCACGGCGCATTGTGCTGTTGGTACACACCATCACCACCAGGGTAAACGTCCAACATGAAGGAACGCATGTGGTCAGAGAGGATGGACATATATTCATTGACGTTCAGAGACCCATCCAGTACGTGGTACAAGCGGTCCCAGGACATACCAGGAAAACATCCTACAGACATGCACACTGTAACTTCCAGCCTGTAAGTGACCGACAAGCGTGACCAGGTATTGGTTCTCGTGTGTCTGACGCCGTATCCACCACCACATATGTCGGAGAAGGCAACCTTTTTCCATTCTCCCACTGTACAATGTCGGTAGTCTCATGTAAAGTGCAGGCGTCGTTGCCGATGGACATGGGTTAACATAGGCACTTTAACGCAGGTTCGACTCCGAAGAACCATGCGTAACAGGGTTTCCCCTGCTGTTATCTGACTCCGAAAACCCATGCTTAACTGGATTCCCTCTGCTATCAGCGTTCATTTGCGTGGTCAATTACTGAACTATTGCGCATTGATTGCCCTTCACCAGTCAACGAAGGCGACGTCCTCCCTTGGGGTCGATGGCCTTTGGGGCTCCATAGTTATGACGGCAATGGTCCATTCTTTGTAATACCTATAACGAAGTAAATTTCTCCGTCATTTCTATCCACGCCAGGATTCGAACCCGGATCCCCTCATTCCGGAATAAGTCACTCTACCAGTTGAGCTACGCGGACATTTCATTCTGATTCCTATCTGTCTTTATGTCGTGTGCGTCCTTCTGGCAGGTACGTCACATCTCCTGGTACGTTACATCATCTCCCTCGTGTGCGTCCTTCTGGCAGGTACGTCACATCTCCTGGTACGTTACATCATCTCCCCCTTATTTTTTTTTTTTTTTTTTTTGAAGTGCTGGAGAAGGAATTCTCTTATTTTTCCTATCTCGCGGTGTGGAAATAACATCACACCATTGCGAGATTTTGAACGGTCGGGTCATCCGGATAGTTCGGGCGCCATTATAACGAAGTAAATTTCTCCGTCATTTCTGTCCACACCAGGATTCGAACCCGGATCCCCTCATTCCGGAATAAGTCACTCTACCAGTTGAGCTACGCGGACATTTTATTCTGATTCCTATCTGCCTTTATGTCGTGTGCGTCCTTCTGGCAGGTACGTCACATCTCCTGGTACGTTACACACCCTTACTACAGAACCTCGCGAACAGCTGACGAAGTCTGTTGTTTCTGTGATGCTTCCACCCTTGGCTTGGTAGATGATGATTATCCATTCTTGAATGTCCGTCAGATTACTACTTCGGTCCATTGCGCCCACATGATGCACTATGTCTCATCTGTCCTGGTCTGCCGCTTATATCTCCGTGTAGTTGACCTTTTTACGTGTATTCTGTGACGCACCTGGGCAGGTACACCGTGTTTCAGGGGGTGGTCATATTATTCTGAAACGACCGTGAATTTTTAAACACTTGAGTGTACCTTATGGTTTATTCGCTGAAGTTCAGTTTTACATTAGTGTTAGGACTTTTGCAATGAAAAGTTGTTGTTCTACATGGTACAAAAACTTAACTGTTTTATGTAAATTTACGTTTCCTTCAATTTGTCAAAGATGCTTCGTTTATTCCTTTGTAACTGGCTCCAGATTTTGATTTTGGATGAAAATTCAACTTAAAGGTTTCTCTTGTGCACTTTTAGCTTAATGAGCAATTTGGATATATTTAATAATCAACGCAATGTTCTCTTTTAATTTCTAAATTTAGATTCCTTGACCAACATATACACTATACTGATAAACATCATAGGACAACCTTTAAAAAGTAAATGAACGGATCCGCTGCGTTGTTAAGATGTGTGGTACAGCTGCAAACGGTATAAAAACAAGCTGGCAGCTGACCGCGATCACATCGCACGGTCAGGTTGAGTGAAAATGTCGGGGCGGGAGAGAACTGACTTTGAGAAAGGAAAGATTGGTGGGTGTTCTATTAGTGAGTTGTCCATAAGAAAAACCGGGAGGCGTTTAAAAATACCCTACTTAACTGTTTTGGATGTACTGAATAAGTGGAAGACACATGGCGTGCCTGAAGAAGCAAAACGTAACAGCAGAAGAAATATAATCAGTGATAGAGGACGTCGAAGTCTCAGGAGAGTCGTTACAGCTAATCGAAGGAGTACTGCACAAGACCTCAGTGTACAGGTGAAAAAAATGCTGGAACCCCGGTATGTACACCTACCATTCGCAGAGAACTTCACTCCATGGGTTACCTTGGTCGTGCCGCTGCTCATAAGCCTTTCATCTCCACTCAGAATACTACTCGTTTTTTAGCATGGTGTAAAGAACATTTATCATGGACCGTGGATCAATGGAAACGGGTCTTATGGACTGATGAATCCAGATATACGATCCATCAGTCTGATGGCCGTGTGTGGGTATGGCGGCAGCCGGAGGAATGCTATTTACCACAGTGCACTGTTCCTACGGTCAAGTTTTAAACTGGAAGTGTACTCGTGTGGGGGTGTTTTTCGTGGTATGTCCCAGCCCGTTGGTTATCGTGGACAAACCTGTTAACCGGCACGTCTATCTCGATATTCTGGGCAATTATGCCCTACCAATTCTGTGGCAATACTATATAACCGAGCCTTGTTGGTACCAGCAGGATAATTCACCGAGCCATAAAGATAGGACTGCTACGACGTGATTTGGCGACAATTCCTTATCGTGTGTGGACTGTCCAGCACAGAGCCCTGATCTTAATCACATGGAGCACATATGGGAGACTTAGAGCGCCGCATAAGAAGTTTGGAACCAACGCCTACCACTAAGCAATAGTTGACGGCAGCATTATGTACTGGATGGAAGCGCATACATATCGCTGTGTTCCAAAACCTTGTCGAAAGCATGTCTCGAAGGGTCAGTGCATGCATTAAGGACAAAGGTTGACCGACATTGTATTAATGTATGTCAATAAATGCTATATTGTGTTTCTCATCTAGGTGTCAGGTGAATTTTGTCAATATAGTGTATGGTTGGTATATTTCTTTATTTCGAGGTATTTAGTTTTGAATGTATGTTCTGAACCAGAAAATAGAAGAAGAAGAAGAGTTTGTTATTTCGAAGATATTGTTACGTCCTTTGGGTCTTAGTTGTCAGAATGCCCAATCACTTCCGGACTGCGATTCGAATCACTGGATCCGCCAATACCTCGTTAGCCAATTAGCCGACACAGTACACCAATAAACCAATGGAAGCACAGTATAACAATTAAAACAGGGATTTAATAGATACATGCATAAATTACACCGGATTCTTTATCTAATTACAAAGCTATAATTTCCAGCCAGCTTTGGCCCTCTTCGGTGTTTCAGAAAATATGTCCTAACGAAAAGTCTGTTCGATCACAATGAGCCGCAAATAAAAGTATTCGTAAAAAGTACTTACATAGGTCCTTGAGTATCCACAGTATGGTGACACCCAGAAAACAACACAACACTCACTCACATTCACTAATATGTCGGCACTACGGGTAGCTCTTTTTCCTTGTTGGATGAGGCCGCGTTGCTTACGGTCTCTTAGTCAAAGCGACATCATCCTTAGTCGCTGAACGCACGTACTCAGACACACGCACAAAAGTTCTCTCCCCGCTTTCTTTGCGAAGAGGCTCTGCAGGGGTCTCGGCTCCTCTGCGGGTCTCCGATGTTGGCGTTACTCTTCTCCGCTCTGCATGAGTGAGGCGATATTCCGTAATTATTATTTCTCTGTCCGCATTTCACCTGAAATCGCTCCTTAGGACAGGCATCGATAGTCCGGCGAGGATTAGAAAGTTTTTAGGTAATTCTGGTGGTTATTATTCATCAGCTTATGCTTTTCAGCTGGATTCCCTTTTTATGCTCAGAATTGCAAGAGCACGCAGATGGACGGCAAGCATTTTCTAGCACGAGGAAACATCGAGGCCCAGTTCTCTCGGATATCAAACGGGATCTGTCTTCAACAACAATCTCCCCTCTCCAAGAAATTGGTAAGCGGTGAATTCCAACACTTGAAACCGCGACATTTTTATTATAAACCGGAAGCTCGTAGACTTGAAGATATTATATATATATCTTCTAGTCTAAGAGCTTCCATTGTTTCGCGCGCCGCACAGACAAAAGCTTCAAACGCTTTTGCCGTCCAAACACTTTTGAGTCATGGGAAATAGCTTTTAAACTCTGATCCGTCCCATTTCCGTTTATGGGCTCTTTGTTCTCGTGGCAATCACCTGCAACTCGCCACTTGAATTCAAAGTGCTAGAAGATCTTTTCTTAATATACCGCCCCTCGCAAGTGTTTAAAATTATAACTCTCTGTTAATTAAAACCCCCAATCAAGTTTCAATTACCGTTAATTAACCACGCCTCTTGCCAATTTATTATGCGAGGGGGGGGGTCGTCACAATATTTATTTTCATTGCACTTGAAACATTTGTTCTTCTGCTGATTGTCCGCTCTTGAGCACGGGCTGAGAAACATATGGGTTTTGCTAAATGCCCGGCAACAGTCGTTGGAAAGAGTGCGTCTCAACGGGCTTCATAGCACAGAAAAAAACATTGTGCATGGGAGATGCACTACATAATAATTTTAAAATAAATATTTCCATTCAACCTGCGTTCACTTAGAGTGGCGAAGTGAATCTTCCAATTAAGCTTTATACATCTATAATTCAAAAATGAATACGTGATACAAAAATGTGTTACATTAAATTATATTTTGTGACTGAATAAATGTGTAACTATACTAATTGAAGAAAGAAGAGTGAGAAGCAAGAAATTGTCCTATGTCCACTCTGAGGCCACAACTTCGCCGTTTAGGGCTCCGGAACAAAGTCTATGAGATGTACCATTACCCTTCCCTTCTCTGAAGGCAATCCTGATTTTACAAATTCAACTATTAGTGCAAAATAAACATATAGAGATGAATTTAGACCAGAAAGTCAGGTTCATTTGTCTTTTGCGTCCATTGATTTTGAATATTTCATCTAATCATCCTTACGTATATGCTAATCCAAGCATGTGTACCAACTTTAACAGGTAAAATCCAACCGGGAGCTGATTGTCAATTTAAACAGTTATGGAAATCACAGAGAGTACGGCCAGGAGGTTAAACAAGATTGACTATCAGAGAAATTCCGCCCAGCAGCTGAATCGCAAATGGTACAGGTATGGTTATCATAGAAAGTCTAGTCAGGAGCTATACGTGATCTTCAACAGGACTGACTATTATAAGAAGTTGAGTTGGGGAGCAGATTTTACTTCCACGGATATGGTAATCATAAGAAATTCTAACTAAAGGTTAAAGAAGTATGGTCATTACAAAATGTCTAACAGGGAGGTGAATTCCATTTAAAGAGTGCGTTGCGGATCCCACAGAGTGAACAAGTTCATGGTTCAACAAGAAAGGTTCTTAGAGGAAGTCAACTACAGCAATGAGCCATTACATTATGACCACCCACAACCTACAGAAATTAGCACGCCTGGAGCCTGAATGGTGGCGCAGGTGAAGTTCACAGAGCAGTATATATACAACCCGAGGTCCGGCTTTCGGTTAGTAGAGTGTTCGGAGTCAGAATGGGAAAAGCGGCCGATTTATTGAAGTTTCGTAAAGCACAACATCTGATAGCAGGGCGCCTCGGAACTACGATCTCGGAAACGGCGCGGCTTGTGGGTTGTTCACGTGTTGCTGTAGTGAGTGCGTATCAAAAGTAGTGCACATAGGACTAAATGACTGACCGTCGTCCAGCCGTGAGCCGTCCGCAGCTCATTGATGCCAGAGGGGACCGGAGACTGTCGCGCATTGTTCACAGCGACCGCAGGGCCACAGTGCAACAAATCACCCGTAGCTACAACAGTGGTGATCAGGGCAATGTGTCACACCACACAGTTAATTGCAGCCTTTTGCACATGGGCCTGCGTAGCCGAAAACCCGATCGGGTCCCCATTCTCACTGCACGTCATCGCCAACAACGCATAAAATGGAACGAATATCATCGAGATTGGACTGTAGGTGATTGCAAATAAGTGGCTTAGTCGGACGAATCAAGAGTCCTGGTGTATTACATAGATGACCGAGCGCGGATACGCTGTTTACCAACAGAGGCTATGGCATCTTGATGCCTTGTTGGGCAGAAACCGGCCAGCGGCGGCGGTGTTATGTTGAAGGCGATGTTTTTTGGGGACACTTTAGGCCCCATTATCCCAACAGCACAATCCCTGACAGCTGTCAGGTATCTGAAAATCGTTGTGGACCAAGTTCCCCCAATCATGGCAACTGTGTTCCCTGCTAGTGATTGCCATTACCAATAGGTTAATGCGCCATGCCACAATGTTAGAATTCTCAAGAAGTGGTTCGAGGAACATGCTGGTGGCTTTCTCTTAATGCCCTAGCCTCCAGCTTTACCTGACATGAACCCAATCGAACATTTCTGGTTCGACTTGGAAAAGCGGTATCGCGCTAAATCACCACCACCCCTACATGTACGGGAACTGGAGGACCTTCTGCTGACATTATGGTACCAGACACCCCAGGATACCTAGCACCACATCATCGAATTGATACCTCACCGAGTGGTCGCTATTTTGCGGGCTAAAGGGGGTCCTACAGCTTATTAGGTAGGTGGTCATAATGTAATAGCTCATCGGTGTAAATCTGAATCACAAATTAAAAAATTAAACAGGTATGCCAATTACAGAATGTCTAGCCAGAAGCCTTACCTAAATTTTATTAGGTATGGTCATCATAGGAAGCCCAGTCGTGAGCTTTACATTACCATTAGAAGATATGGCTCTCGTTATAAAATTTAAATAAAGAGTACAAGAAGCGTGAGTAACCCTGAAAGTCGAACCAGAAGCTGTATGCCAATTTAAACAGGTATGGCTCTGACAGGAAGTCCAACATTGATATATATATATATATATATATATCATCATCATCATCATTGTCAAACATTATCAATCCACTGCTGGACGAAGGTCTCCCCAAGTTTCCTCCACAACGGTCTGTCTTGTGCCAGTCTACTCCATGTCACCCCTGCATACTTTCGAATTTCATCCACCCATCTCCCATGTGGTCTTCTTCTGGGTCTTTTCCTGTCCCTTGGAATCCAATCTAAAATTTCGGCTGTCCATCGATGATCTGTCCTTCTGGCAGTATGTCCAGCCCATTGCCATTTCAGGGATTTAACTCTGATCATGATGTCTTCCACTCTTGTCATTTTTCGGATCCACGAGTTCCTCTTCTTATCTCTCCTGGTTACACCAAGTATGCACCTCTCCATGCTCCTTTGAGTTGTCTGCAGCCTTTGTATGTCTCTTTTAGTTAAGGTCCACGTCTCTGCACCATACGTAAGCACTGGAAGGATGCATTGATCAAACACTTTTCTTTTAAGACATAATGGCATATTGCTCTTGAAAATTATGCTGTTTCTTCCAAAAGCTCTCCAGGCAAGTTTTGTACGCCGATTAATTTCTTCATCAATGTGACCCTCACTTGATATCTGCTGTCCAAGATAAACGTACGTGTCTGTTATCTCCAGCTTTTCTCCATCAATCGATAAATCTTCATTTCTTGTAAAAGCATTGAACATCACTTTTGTCTTCTGAAAGTTCATTTTTAATCCCACTTCTTTACTCTTGTCAGCAAGTTCCTGGATCATACTCTGCAGCTCTGATGGGCTAGTTGCAAAAATGACTACGTCATCAGCAAAACGAAGGTGGGTTAGATAATCTCCATTAATCTTTATCCCCTTGTTTTCCCAGCTCAGTGACTGAAAAACACCCTCCAATGTGGCATTGAAGAGCTTCGGAGATATGGTGTCACCTTGTCTCACTCCCTTTCCAATTTTTATATGTGTTGTATTTTCAAACAGCCTAATCTTTGCACTTGCATTTTCATAGATGTTATTAATAATATTAATGTATGCATCTTCAATACCGCAGGTTTTCAGAGCCCTTGTAACTGCTGATGGTTTCACCGAATCAAAGGCTTTTTCATAATCGATAAAAGCCATGCACAATGGAAGTTCATATTCCCTCGCTCTTTCAATTAGTTCTCTCAGCACATGGATATGATCTATTGTGCTGTAGCCACTTCTGAATCCAGCTTGTTCTCTCGGTTGAGCCATGTCCAGTGTTACCTTCAAGCGGTGTGAAAGAACTTTAGTGAAGATTTTATAAACTACTGATAGGAGGCTGATAGGTCTGTAGTTTCCGAGATCCTCAATGTCACCTTTCTTATGTAGCAGGATCATTGTAGCGGTGTTCCAATCCTCAGGAATCTTTCCTTCATTAAGGCATCGAGTGAAAATTTGGGCGAGTACTGTTTCGATTTCTCCACTTGCTTCTTGTATGATGTCTACAGTAATTCCATCTTCTCCTGGAGCTTTTCCCCGTTTCATGTTCTTGATTGCATGTGCAACTTCTGTTGGAAGGACTGGAGGAACTCTGGTACTGTTATCTTTCATGATGTCTGGAGTGCATGTATCATCCCTTTCATATAATTTGGAGTAGAAATCTTTCACTCTTGTCAAAATTTCGCCTCTATTTCTTGTTACAGAACCATCTTCTTTTCTCAGTGCCATAATCTGTTTTCTTCCCTTACTGAGATGTCCCTTTGCTATCTTTAGGCTTTGGTTGTTTTCAATTGCTTTCCTCACTAGTTCACAGTTGAATTTTCTTATGTCTTCAGTGATACTTTTTCGTACTGTCTTGCATAGCTCTATATATTCCACTTTGGAAGTCACATCTTCTTTAGTTGTCCTCATCTCTCTTCTTTTTTGCATCAACATTTTTGTTTTTCCTGATAATTTATTTACATGCAACTTGTTCTTAGACCCAGCTAATTTTGTTGCTGTTTCCATAAGAGCTTTGGTTACTTTTCTGTTAACTTCAGAGATGTCCACTTCTTCAGATGTTAGGCCTTCTAAAGCAGAGAACCTGTTCTTCAGTTCCAACTTGAAGGTATTATGGTGTTTTTTAAGGTTGGTTATGTCAATAGATTTTGTTTGTCTTATGAGCTTGCTACGTTCAAGTTTAGTGTTGAGGTGCATCTTACATCTCACCAATCTATGGTCACTACCTGTGTTGAACTTGTTTAGCACACTGCAGTCTTCTATGACGAATTTTTTGTTACACATAATAAAATCAATTTCACTTGTCGTCCCATTTGGATGTATCCATGTCCATTTCCTGTGTGGCTTTTTCTTGAAGAAGGAGTTCAAGATGAAAAACCCTTCTGCCTCTGCAAACTCAACGAGAGTATTTCCACGCTGGTTTCTGTTGCCGTGACCGAATTTACCTACTGAAGTTTCATTCTGTTGCCGTTGCCCTATTTTTGCATTGAAATCTCCCATAATTATTTTCAAGTGCTGCTTACCTTTATTATTTAGATGACAAATTTCCTCATAAAATTCTTCAATTTCTTCTTCAGGATGACTTGTGGTGGGTGCATAAGTTTGAATAATCTGAGCCTGGTATCTTCTCGATAGTTGGATAACGAGTCGTGCAGCTCTGTCAGAGGAACTTTCAACTTCTACCACTTTATCCTTCAGTTTCTTGTTTATTATAAATCCAACACCACTAGTTCTGCCAGTATCTGTCCCACGATAGTAGAAGAGATGTCCACTTTTCAGTTCGATGAGATCTTCTCCTTTTCTCCTTACCTCACTTAGCCCCACGATGTCCCACTTGATCCTTTGTAGTTCCTCTTCCAATTCAAGAAGCCTTGAATCAGAAGATAGGGAGCGTCCATTGTACGTTGCCAAGGTCAGCATCAGATGGCAGCCTAGTCCGGTCCTCCGGGGATTCTTAGCACCCTCTGCCTTCATGTCGCACTGGCCGCTGCCTTGGCCAGGTACATTCCAGCTGCCGGAGACTGAGGGCCAAGATTTAAGTTGTGGAGTCATTTTGGAGGGGTTTGGCCATAACTCACCACGCTGGCCAAGCGGGTTGGTGAGTGTGGGATAGAATTTCCTCTAATCCCGATGGTATAGTTATACCGCTATTGGCGGTCGTCAGAGCCCCTTTAGTGGGAACAGGATGCACCACGAGAAGGCGGGGTTGACATTTGTCAGGAAATTTAACAGACTTGGCTATGCCAGAAAGTTAATTCTGGAAAAGCATTAGTACACCAGAGCATAGCCAGAAGCATACATAAACTTAAACAGGTAGAGTTCTCAGAGAACGACTAACCAGGAAATGTAACATCAAATGCCTATAAACCTATATACACTGCTGGACAATTGCTAAGGACGGATCACAAACGGCTATATAGCGCATAAAAAATTAAGTGTGGTTGGATGCCAAGTGAAATAAAATAATGTCACAATGCCAGGACATTACAAGAAAAACACTTTATTGTGCTCTGAAATCCAGAAGGCTTTGGAACGTGTTCAAGGGACAAACAGGCCATTTTGTGCAGAATACGTAAACGTGAAAAAAATGCAATTACCCTCCGCAGGCGTTCCGGTGTAAGATGTCAACACGGGATATGGCCACCATGGAGAGCGATGCAAGATTCCACACGTCGTGTCATGCTTTGCACAAAATTATCAAGCAGCTGTTGGGGTAATTTATCCCATTCCTCTGTCAGTGCACGGATGAGGGTGCCCTTGTTTATTGGAGGGCATTGGCGACCAGCAAGACTTCTCCCCAAAGCATCCTACACATTTTCAATGGGATTCACATCTGGAGAACGTGCTGGCCATACGAGGCGTTGAATATCCTCGTTCTTAAGACTATCTTGGACAGCGAATGTTCGATGACATGTTGCGTTGTCGTCCATGAAAATGAATCTATCACCAACAGCACCACGGAACATGCGATCATGAGATAGCAGAACATCATTAATGTATCGTTGGCCAGTCATAGTCCCAGTTGGAAGCACATAGAGGGACGTACGGCCATTGGTCATGATGCCAGCCCATACCATGACACTGCATGTCGGATATCGGTCCCTTTCCTTTATGTTTGCTGGACAATATGCAGTACCACTATCACGCCAGATCAGTTGTCGTCGACAATCAGACGATAGACTGTATCTACTCTCATCTGAGAAGAGGACAGCAGACCAGTCGTTATCAGTCCAATTGCGATGTTGATGTCACCATTGCAAACGGGCGGTACGGTGACGTCTGGACAATGGGATGCACACAACAGGACAGCGGGCATATAGTCCTCCTTCATGCAAACGTCTGGTGACAATTTTTTGGGAGATCCGCTTGCCAGTAGCAGCCATAAACTGATTTGCTACCTCACTAGCTGTGCTGGGCCGGTGTCTTTTTGTTGATAGCACTATGTACCGATCTTCTGCAGGTGTCGTACTGTGAACACGACCTCCCCCGTGACGTTTGCTACACTCTCCATTTGTTTGAAATGATTTCCAAAGCCTTGAAACAACACTGTGGCTGACGTCGAACTCCCTGGCAACATCTGTTATTTTTCGCCCTTCTTCAATCTTGCCAATAATACGGCTACGCGTAAAATCATCTAGGTGATGTCGGGAAGACATACTGAAACTTGCAAGTTCGTCAATTGATTCTTTCCCTTTCAACTTTGCGTTTGAACAACAACGGTCAATACGCGTCAAATCCTTTATATCTCTTATCAGCGCTATGACGTCACGAACAAGTTCGGCAATCCAAAATTTGCATACGCACAACACGTCTTACTGTATCCCACACTTATGCTAATTTCCATATTTTCCTGCCTTCCATTTTATGGTTGCTATCGTTGCTATTGTCATCCGTCCTTAGCAATTGTCCGGCAGTGTATAACAAGCAGGTATGCTTACACGTAAATATGTCGTATAGCTAGCAGTGTATCAACTTCAACAGATATGGCTCATAAAGAAAGTACAAATAGGAGCTTGAAACAATCTTGGATAGGCAATGTTTAGGTCTCGCAGTGACATTTTGAATTTTTTTCTTTTCAATTCCGATATTTCTTTTAGAATTCCAGATCTGCTTTGTTTTTTAATTCCAGGCAAATAATTTTCTTTACTTTTTTTTATTTTGGTCACGTTAACAAACTCCTTATGATGAAGTACTCAAAAAAATTTTTTTCTAAGTTATTAGAAAAAGCGTAACCTGGAGGAAGTAAATTTGGTAAATATTTATAGGATCCAGTTTGATAAATCCAATGTCGCCATTACTTAATCAAATTATTTAATAACTGAAAAGAGCGAGATTTAATATTTTAATCAGTTAGAATCCTGTACAAATTTTGATAACACTCGAGCAGATTATTGCTCTCACTGAAACAGCTACTTCATTTAGCAAGGCATGAGATAATTTAACTTTAAGCGTACCTTTGAAACTTTCTGGGATTTATCTTTAGTTTAACAATGGAAATATTTCTTTTTTGCATGAAATAATTCTGGATTTTTTAATACTTATAATGCTATCGATAATGTTTTAGAAACCTGAAGTTAATTTTAAAATGTCACGTTTCTTCTGAACTCTGTCTTTCAGGGTTTACAAAATACCATGAGCAACGCGGAGTGCCATAATTAGCAAACCCTACATAATTTAGGGCAACTGCTTCTCAAAACCCCCAGGTCCAGCACGCAGAACTAATAAGGAACCTAAGGCTTCTACACCCTTCTGAAATGCATTATCTGTTTTATTCATTCTTAGGAATAGCGATTGTTTGGCTTAACCTATAGGTATTTAGCTAATTTCTGTTGAAGAATAATTTAAAGGGTCATGTTATAAAAGTAACCACAGCGAAAGGAATTCAAATTCTGAAATTTCCAACTTAAAGCTGTGATATTGCGATTAGTAAATTTGTTTTTTTTGATACATGCACAAAATATTACACAGATTTTCAGCACGATTTCCTAATGTTTAAACAGCGTCAATCTAGGTTCTCATATTTCGTCTGAGGATTTAAGATTAGATTTTTAGCAATCTCACAGCGCTGTAGAAGGAAAGAGAATAATTATATAATTATTGGACAATTGCCAAAACTCTCAGGATTTATTGCTAACTTTAAACACCACTGGTCATTAAATCTGTCTCTTCCCTAATCTTCAGAGTAAACATTCCCAATTAAATAATCTTTTCAAACACAGTAAATTTGTCAGACAAATCGTCTGTCTTCCATTTTTTCTTTTCATGCTTATCATCTACAGCCGGTACTGATGCCCTATTCGTTTTATGTACATTCGCAGAATATTACCTCAATGCTTTTTTCTACCTATTACGGAAATAGAAATGCTACCTAGCGATCGCAATACCATCCCATCGTGCTATTCTTAGACACCAAAACGCCAGCATTTTCATTGGCAACATATAGGTATTTCAATCCTAATTTCACATCTGATTCATTCACATATATTCCTCAGAGGAAGAGTCCCCAAACGTCGGTCTGCTGCAAGCCTGAGACTCAACAATCTATTCTGGGCGACACTTGATTCTTCATAAACTGAAACGTCTGGAAAATTTCTAAATAAAGATGGCAATTTATTTTCTCATTAAAACTCTCCGTATTGCATTCCCTGCAACTTTGACCTATCATCATGGTTTTTTTCATTTATACTTTACAATGAAACATTGTACGACTGCCTGGGCTCTAGTTAATATCCATCCAAAGGAATTGTTCAGTATCATGGCTGAAAATTAGTTTAAAAATACTTGAAAAGCAATCACGACCCTACTTCCAGGACGAGACCAAAGTGAGTCTGTAGTACTAAATCAGGCTTATTTAAGAAGATTGGAGCTTTCAATTCATAACTCAAGTTTTAACACGTTAACTTATTTAATATTTCTGTTTAATACTGGACAAGAAGTTTTTCCCATAAATTTTAATTTTTTTACAAAATGATCGATATTTTAATTCACAAATTTATTTGCTTAATAAACACTATAAAATAAAACAGGGATCATTATACAAGCGATGCCGCTTGGGGTAAATGCTCAGCTACTGATATTGCAATCTATAACTGCAACTTGTATCGAAAAGCTTTCATATGCGTCAAAAATTAAAGGCCGCTTCATATCATTAGATATCTAAAGTTGAGTGCCCGATTAATAATTGAAGTCTCGTTTGACCTTTTCCCATCTTTTCAACCAGAGCATTGTACACTGAAGAGCAAATGAATTAGAGATACTTGTCTAGTATCGTCGAGCACCACCTTTCGCCCTGATAACGGCGGCAATTCGTCTCGGCATGGACTCGACAAGACACCGGAAGCGTTGGGAAGCCACACGAATCCACGACCACTGAACAAGCTCCCACAGTTCACGAAGATTTGATGCAGGGGGATCAGAGCCTCGAGCATCTCTCTCGATGGCATCCCAGGTGTGCTCGATGGGATTGAGGTCATGGGACCTAGCTGGCCAAGGAAGCGAGGTCATGTTGGTGGAGTGTTCATTGAACCATTCGGATACCATTCGGGAGCGATTGCACGGTTCATTGTCTTGTTGCAGGATGAGGTCCCCAGTGGGATGTTGAAGACGCATAAACGTGAGCAATAGGTCGTCCAGGATGTCCCGGTAAAATTGGCTTGTGAGGGACGATGTCACACGTACCAGGGGTTCCATTGCAGTCCAAGTAAACAGTCCCCAGACGAGAATGCCACTCCCACCAGCTTGAAGAGTATCCTTCTGGCACAAAGGATCCATCGCTTCATGTGGTTTGCGCCGAATTCGTATCCTGCCATCCGCATGTACCAAAGTAAATCTCGACTCATCAGTCCAGGCAACATTTTCCCACGTGTCTAGGGTCCAGTGGCGATGTTCCCGCACCCATGCTAATATTTGCACCCTGTGATGTGCGGTCAGCAGCGGGGCCCTCATGGGACGATGGCTTCTGTACCCCATACCGAGGAGATGGTTCTGGATGGCGTGGTTGCTTACACGTTTTTGTGCACCAGCGTTAAATTGCCGGGTGATTTCTTGCACTGTGGCCCGTCTATCCGCTGTTGCAATGTGAGCTAGGTGACGATGACCCTGCTAATCCACACACTGATGTCTACGGTAGTTGGCCCTTGCAGGGATGGTTTTACCGGATTCGATGTACTCACGGTGCACCCGTGACACAGTGGCTCATGAAAATCCCAGTGAATGCACGACTTCCGAGATTGAGTGACCCATTCGTCGTGCCTCGACAACTAGCCCACGATCAAATGCGCTTAGATCCCTCGTCTCACCCATACTGCGTCCGACTCTTACTGATTCCCGTCGCATCATTCCTTATATTGTCGGATCACTGCATATGTCACGTGGTTTCCGTTTACAGGGACACCCACTGCGCCACATTTGCATAACGCCAGCTGTCTTTAATTCAATTGCTCTTCAGTGTATATCCAAATTGATACAATACACCGAAACTGGAATAAAGATTTTGCGAACAAACCTTCAATCAAACATCTACACCTGTAGGTTGAGAAGATTTTTCTGGGCGCGAAGGGCCATAAAAGAGCCAAAAAGTGTCAAGCACCAGGGTCACTCACGAAAAGCAAAAGCAAATATGTGACAAAAACATATCGGAAAACGAATCATGAACACAACACAAAATCCTGTGAATTGCTGACAGAAAATCGACGAGCAACACAAAAGCTAAAACACCGATACGACGTAAAAAAGGATTTTTTATCACACCGATCGTTTAAAAGGCACTTCAGGGTTTCTGGATTGTTTCGTAAAGTAGGTAAGATGAGATAACAAGCCCTTTTACGACGAAAACCAGGTCACACACAAAAAAGCGTGAAGAACAATCAGAGAGGAATTACACGTGTCTCACGTAGCGGTATTGTCGCCACACAGCAAGTAGCAGCAAGAAATCGAAATAGCCATATTTTTATTTTTATTGCAGGTTTAACGACCACCGTGAGCCTCTCAATGGTCCATAAGCAGCCGCTCGTCCGTAATTTAAAGCCACTGGTTCTAAGGAAGGGAGAGAGCCAGGGCCGTAAGACAAACACAACGTCCATACCTCACAATGATTCGCCACCGGGCCGTCACAATGGCTAATGCAGAGATGTGCAAGTACAACTTCTTTCCCATCGTTTCCGGCGGAAGCTCAGAGAATAATCTCCTAGAATTGGCTTTATGCAGCGCAGTTTGCTCCCTACTTGTTAGCCCCACTCAGCAAAAACACAAGTGCTGGGAAACTGCTGGTCACGAGCTGGTAGTGATGGGTCACCGCTAGCTGAAATCTGCCGCTCACGGCCCGGTAGCGGTCCGTTGGTGGCAGCGCTATCAGTTGGCGAGCCATTGATGGCCCTGCAGCATCGCCGTGAATTGTGTCCATTCAAGCAAGTGCCACTAGTGGCACGTTGTTGGCAACCAATGCAACCCCAACAGCAGGTGGAAGGAACAGGACTGCGCATGCGCAGAACCAACACTTGCTGTGTCTCTCATGATACCAATTAGTTGAATACGACGCTATCACCATCGTGTTATTTTAGTGGATGTTAAGAAAGATAATCCATATGTAAAGAGGCGAATTAATTTCCTAGATTACAGCTATTCCACGTCGACGAAGATGTCAGATAAAGCAATGAAATACTAGATTACAGCTATGAAATACACCCTGGGAATGGAGTCGGTGAATAACAAGGAAAATTTTTAAACCGCTTGAAACAAACGCCCTGGAAAACCATGAAAAAAACGTTTGTTGGAAAAAAAATTATACGCGTACAAAAAAATGTATTAATTATTTAAAATAAAAGCAACGCTATGTGGATATAATGTACTCATCCATGGGTTGAATACACAAGACTGGGAGGAATCGCTTCTAAAAACAACAAGAAGTAAAATAAAATATCATTCCTCTTTAAAACAAAACAAATGTAGCTTCGGACAACGGAAAGGAAAGATACAATTTTAAAAATGTAACAGAATTTGTCATGAACCCGGGTAAATATAAATTAATTCAACAATCTCCTTTCAAAACGACAAGAACAGTACAAAACTTTGGAAAGCGACTCTAAGTATGTACACTCCTTGAAAATTAGTGAAGTTCCCTTAAAGTAAAAAAAAATGTATTGTTACGTTGAAAAAATAAAATTATGAATTATATGAAACTGACTTTTATGAAAAATACCTCGCAATATTGTAAAATGAAAGAGGAAACCATTCGATTACACATTCCGTACGAAACAGACAGCTTCAAGCACATGCTCGGGCGTATTAATTTCGTCCGTTCGGTAGAAAGCTCAGCGCCAATGGCTCTGGTTCATATCTACCCAGATCCAAACGGACGTTTTTCCGGTCTGTTGAGAAAACTTTTCCAGCGCAGTGCTACAATTCACAAGTTTCGTAAGGGTAGAAAAAAAAAGTTATAGCTTTGGGAAACTGCACTTATCCTTGATGTCCTTTCCTTTTTTTTTTTTTTATGGCTACTACTGGGAAATTGGCAGACAAGATTCGGCAAGCAACCAGTTACGTCACGTGGTTGCCGGCTGGCACTACCGGCACACTAGCTGACCACATTAGGCTAGCCATCATTTCTGGCACGTGCTTGCAGGGCCGCACGTGCCAGAAATGCTTACCACTACCCCACCCAGAACGACCAAGTTTCAAGTTTCCGATCAATTTGAATTTAACCATCACAGGATTCGCTAGTCAAAGCAACCGGCATTCATGTTTAACGAATCTGGAGGTTAAGAATCTTATCGCGTGTTTGCCCGGAGACTTACGCCAAAAATCGGATTGTCATCTTCAAACAGTGTGTTATATGGCGTATTTCTTTCATGATTTATCTGCTTCTCCGGGCAAACCAGGGATAAGATTCTTAACCTCCAGATTCGCTAAACATGAATGCCGGTTGCTTCGACTAGCGAATCCAGTGATGGTTAAATTCAAATTGACCGGAAACTTGAAACTTGGTCGTTCTGGGTGGTGTAGTAGTTAGTATACCCGGGCATTTTCTGGGAGATGCGGGTTCGAGTACTGCTCCAGGACAATGACAATTTTCAAGTTTTCGGGTATTATCTGACTTACCATCCTTATCACATTTACGCCAAAAATCGGATTGGCATCTTCAAAATTTGTATTATATGGCGTAATCCCGTATTTCTTTCATGACTAGTGAAACAGTTAGATTATGTGAAGGACAACGGTTTCAACACTTTCTGTAAGTAAGAGTGTAAACTATACGTTCGCGTAATGTTTTTTTTTATACCTACGATACCCACGGCAAAGAGACTTTTTGAACGCATTGTGTGTGTGTATATATATACTGAGTGGCTACTTTATTATGACCACCTGACAGTTTTAAGCAAATGAGCAATGACTGCACGCAGTTGCCTACAGAGGGCGAGGCTAGTATAAAAAGGGAAAGCTTAGTGCTTGCGACTGTAGTTGAAGTGATTTTCGGGTGACGAGATGTGTAAAAAATGAGATTTGACGGACTTTCAACGTGGGATGATTGTCAACGTGGGATGATTGTCAACGTGGGATGATTGCAGGAGCTCAGAGCCATGGGGCGAGTATTACCGAAACCGCCGCATTCGTGAAATGTTCCAGAGCAGCTGTTGTTATAGTGTTTAAAAACTGGACTGTCAGCTAAAAAAGCTGGGTCTGTACGTGCAACGTGTGGTCGTTATCGACTAGTGACTGCTCGGGTGGAACGGAGAGTGTCCAGACTGGTAACAGACAACAAAAGGGCAACAGTGCAGCAAATTACAGACCATCTTAATCAAGGATCCCCTCAAATGATCTCTGCACGCACTAGCCGCCATACACTGCATCGGATGGGATATGGCAGCCGAAGGCCTGTTCGAACACCTTTGCTGTCTGCAGTTAACAAGAGAAAACGTCTCCAGTTCTCACTGGAGCACAGGGATTGGACAGTCAATAATTGGAAACAAATTATGTAGTCCGATGAATTGCGTTCTCAGTTGCACCATGCCGATAGCCGAGTGAGAATGTGGCGGAAACAGCGCGAAAGCATGGACCCCAAAGGCATTGCTACAAACTTTCAAGATGGTGGAGGCCACGTTATGGTTTGGTGAATGTTTTCCTGGCATGATTTGCGCCCTTTAATTCGTGTTGATCAACGTCTGAATGGCACATCATTTCTAAACATTGTTGCGGACCAAGTGCATCCTGTCATGTGGATGGTTTATCCCAATGGCGATGGCTACTTTCAACAAGATAATGCGGCCTGCCATAGTGCTCGTATTGTACATGATTGGTTTCAGGAACATGCCGGTGAGTTTACTTTGCTTAGGTGGCTGCCACAATCTCCAGATGTGAACCCCATTGAAAATTTGTGGGATGAAGTTGAACGAGCCATTAGACAGCTGGATCCACAAACCTGCAATCTCACACTCCTGGAAAGTGCTATTCATCAAGCATGGTCACAGATTCCACAAACCACCTATCAACATCTCGTGGAGTCCATGCCACGAAGAATCGACGCAGTATTAAAGGCAAAAGTTAGCCCAACAAAGTACTGAGCGGGTGGTCATAATAAAGTGGCCACTCAGTGTATACACCGATGATCCATTACATTATGACCACCTACCTGATAAGTTGTAGGGCCCCACTTAGCTCGCAGAAACAGTGGCCACTTGCCGAAGCTTCGATTAGAGAAGGTGGCAACAGGTGTTCTGGGGTATCTGGTACCATAATCTCAACAGCAGGTCCTTAAGTTTCCGTACATTTTGGGGTGGTGGTGATTTAGCGGGAACCCGCTTTTCCAAGACGAACCACAAACGTACGATTGGGTTCATGTCAGTTGAATTTGGAGGCCAGGGCATCAACATAAAGTCACCAGCTTGTTCTTCCAACCATTCCTTGACGATTCTGGCAGTGTGACATGGAAAATTATCCTGTTGGTAATGCCCATCACCAGCAGAAATCACAGTTGCCATGAATGGGTGAACTTGGTCCGAAACGATGTTCGGGTACAGGACACCTGTCAATCATTGTGCTATTGGGATAATGGGGCCTAAAGTTTCCAAAGGAAACATCGCCCACAACATAACACCGCCACCGGCGGCCTGTTTCTGCCCAACAGTGCATCCAGGTGCAATAGCTTTCGTTGGTAATAGGCGTATCCGCGCTCGGGCGTCTACGTGATGCACCAGGAATCTTGAATCGTCAGACCAGGCCAATTTCTACCAATCATCCACGTCCAATCTCGATGATTTTGGGCCCATTTCATGCGTTGTTGGTGATGACGTGTAGTGAATATGGGGACCCAGCAGGGTCTTCGGCTACTCAGGCCCATGCGCAGAAGGCTGCGATGAACTGTGTGCTGAGACACACTGCCCTGATCACCACTGCTGTAGCTGCTGGTGATTTGTCGCACTGGGGCCCTGCTGTCGCTTTGAATATTGCGCGACATTCTCCGCTCCCCTCTGACATCAGTGAGCTGCTGACGGCACACAGGTGGACGAGGGTTTAGCATTTAGTCATATGTGCACTACGTTTGATACGTACTCACTACAGAAGCACGTGAACAACTCACAAGCCGCGCTGTTTCCGAGATCGTAGTTTTGAGGCGTTGTGCCATCACAATTTGTCCTTTATCAAAGTCCTATAAATCGGCAGTTTTCTCACTCTGACTTCCAACACTCTACTAACCGAAAGGTGGTCCTTGGTTTGTATATATACTGCTCTTTGAACTTCACTGTCGCCACCATTCGGTCTCCAAGCGCGCTCATTTCTCTAGGTTGGGGGTGGTCATAATGTAATAGTTAATCAATGCATATATACACTGGCGGAAAGTGAAAAAAGAACACCCAGAAGGAGACGTCTGATACCAACGAAATTTATACAGCATAATAACGAAATACAGAGGATAATGTGATCAAAACATTATGGCAAAATACAGCTGTATTTCCTGGTAAACTAAAAAATAACATTTCCATGTAACATGGTTAGTACGAAGTTAAACCGCCATGAACTGCGTCACACTGTGCAATTCTGACGTGGAGTCTGTCGTACAGATGTTGGATGTAAGTTTGGGGTATTGAGTTCCAAGCATCCTCAAACTGGACGCGTAAATCGGAGATGGTCGTGGCTGGCCGTGGAGACCGGATAAGTTGTTGTCCCATAAAATCCCACACGTGCTCAATGGGGAACAAATCCGGTGAACGTGCAGGCCATGGAAGTTGTCTCACACCCTGAAGTGCATGTTGCGTTGCACGCGCCGTGTGCGGGCGTGCATTATCTTGCTGGAACACACCACGATGGACCGACCTTACAAATGGCACAACATCGAGCTGAATGATGTTGTTGATGTAGGAGATGCTGTTTAACGTACCCGGTACAAACACTAGTTGTGTACGAGAGTGATAGCTGATCGCTCTCCAAACCAGGAGACCAGGTGTAGGCCCTGTGTGTCGCTGGCGGATACAAGAAGGGTGGAGACGCTCCTCTGTGCGTCTGCGAACACGCATACAGCCATCGGAGGCTCCCAAGCAGAATCTGCTTTCATCGCTGAACACGACAGATCGCCATTGCGTTCTCCAGTGCAGACGTTGGCGACACCACTGCAGCCGTTCCAGACGGTGGGCTGGAGTCAGAGGCACACGTGCACGTAGTCCTGCATCCAGTAGACGGTTTGCGGATTGTTCGCACAGTCACCTCAGGTGCAACGGCAGCTCGGATTATCGTCGCAGTGGATGTTCTGCTTGCCAACGCCGCTCTTCGTATGCGTCGATCGGTCCGCTCATCAATCCGTCTGTGACTCCCGGTTCCACGTCTTCTCGTGTGGGAATGTTCCTCGGACCATCTACGCCACCATCGTACCACCACCGATACTTCCCGTCCAATTTGCTCCGCAATACGACGATACGACCACCCGGCCTCGTGGAGTCTGACTACACGACCTTGCTCAAAGTCCAATAACTGCTGAAGTCGTACACGTCTTCCATGTTTAGGCATTGCAGCTTCTTCAGGGTCTTCGCACGTGTCCGTACGCCGACGACTGATTACATTCACTTCGCCGTACTCCTTAAATATCACCGACGATAATTTGCATATTATGCCGTGCTGTGGCGTAATCGCTCACCGGTTGGTCCAGAAATTAACATCACACCTACGTAAACTCGACCCCATTAACATATGTAAATTTCATGATCGTCCGCTAATTCCTTCTTGGATTTCTTCTTTCACTTTCCGCCAGTGTGTATATATATATATATATATATATATATATATATATATATATATATATATATATATATATATATATATTACGTGTAATATAATTATAAACTGAGTTTCGAATTTATAGTTAAAAGCAGATTTGTCCGGGTCGGGTCCAACTATGTGACCTCCGGGACCGGGTCGGGTCGGGTCGGGGTCCAAAATTATTTACCCTTTTCCAACTCTGGTAACATCCTATTATAAATATCTTCAAGTACTTTTCACTTATTTCATTCAGGTTTGAAGTCAAAGCTCTACGAAGTACTATGAACAGAAATACATAGTGTTTCCTAAACATTGTAACCGGTTTTTATTTTCTGAGCTGTCAGTAGTAGACAGGTGAGGTTTGGTCAATGAATATCGGACGGCACTTATTTTTTCCTAAACTACAGCGAGAAGTACAGAATCGATACATTGTGGCGCTGGGCCATGGACTTCGGTACCCATGCGTGAAGATTTGCCACACTGTCGGCTGGCTCATTTGTTGCCTAGGAATGAAGGTTTGGCATTGTGAATTCCGTGTCCGTCACATTCTAGTCTTCTACCACAGTCACTGAGCGAATTGATAAGGTTCTACATAATGTTTCGCTGCAAACTCGTCCACACATCTGCTGAAAAAATAGGAATTATTTGAAATTTTTTGGTGATAAAGCTTTGGGGGCAACAGTAATCAAAAACTGCTATCGCACTTCAAAATGGACGGACTTCTGTTGAGAATGACAAGTTTGCAGAAAGGTGCTCGAAGAACAGGAGCCTCCCAAATGATAGAAAGTGAGTGCTATAGCAAACTTTGAACAAGGAATACTACCAGGCAGTTCTCCCTGCCTTCGAGATGCAGTGCGGCGAAAGCCATCTTCACTGTGGCAGCAAAATCACTGGCAGCTGCATCATGACCATTTTTGGCAAACACCAGATCCCACGACTGAGGCAAGCCGCGTACTCCCAGACGGCTCCTTGTGTCTCCTGGTTGCTCCCAAAAATGAAATTCCTGTGAAGAGGAGAAGATTTGAAGACACAGAGGATATCAAGGAGAACGCGAGGCAGCATGTATTAAATATCTCTAAAAGTGAAGATACTTCAAAAAGTATCGTGTCGAAAGCGTGGCAAACATTTTGCACATGCGCAATAATGTCCAAGGTGGCGCGCCACTGAGTCTCAGAGCCGTGCTTTGTCTAGTTTAGGAGAAAAGGTGAGGTCAGGTACTTTTAGATGAGGCTTCGTACAGTGTACTTCCAATTGGAATCAGTATCAAGTTGAATCGTAGAATGCTGTCGTGGCAATTTCATTACAGCGCAAGCTATTTGCATAAAATAACAGAAATCTAAATTTTAATACAGCCCAAGCAGCAAGCAATATCCATTTATAAAAAGTTGCGCGGTGTGACAAATTAACCTAAGCCGTCTTTCCATCTGCAAATATCTCTGAGATTTTATCTATTGGGTTGGAAAAAAAGTAATGTCTGCAAGTGAACAAAAGTGCTAATTAATGTTTACAAATTAGTCCAAACTGTAGTCGCCATTGATGGCCAAGACCTTCTACCATCCCCTTGACAGCTGTTGGATACCATCCTTGTAGAATTGTGGCGGCTTAAACGCAAAGAAATGAGTAAGTGCGCGTTCGACATCGTCCCTGTTGGTGAACTGCTGTCCGTCCAGGAAATGATGCAACGACCGGAAAAGGTGGTTGTCACTTGGGGCGATGTCGTTTGGGGAATAAGCCGAGTGCGACAGGAGCTCTTAGTCTACGTCCATGATCATGTGACAAGTCACTCGTGCTGCGTGAGGTCTCGCCCCATCCTGCTGCAGGAGGACGCAATTGCGGTTCAGCAGTGCTAGTCGTTCCAATGTAGGTGATACGTGCAGATCATCTAGCTGACGGCGTTACACATCGGCGGGGATAGTGATGTTGTCCGGCAGCAGCTCCCAAAACATGACCCACCAAAAATTTCGGGGATGCTACCGTGACGAAACTCATACACCATGCAATGGCGGATGTGCTCCTTGCCCACTTCCATGTTGGCTGGCGCTTACACACTTCGCCTTCTGACGGCTAACCGCCACTTACTTAACCCACCTGCAAAGCCAATGTGCACCGTGGCCGGGGCTTCGACTTGTTGTACCTCGTCATCGGACATTACTTTCTTTCCAAAGCAATGCATGCAATACGATCACGTGAAATCCTGTTTAGCCGTATGAAACCCTTTATTTAGTTGAGAAATAACACGTTTATCCAATTGATACCCGCCAGCTTCTAAACTTCTCTAATTATTGTAGATAAATTTTCGCTGAGTACACATTTAACGGACCCACATGTCGTGCCGAAGTTAATGAGGGTTTAAGTTCAATAGCACCTCTGTAGCGACTGTCAGACATCATGCACATAGCCGATAAACCTGCTATAACTCCAATAAATAGCCGGCTTAACACGATTCATGCTCGTAATTTATACTGCTAATATCTCAGCGAATTTTGTGACTAGGAAGAGTGGGTTGTTTTCTGTAGAATAATTAGCACGATTCTCATTTTTTTCTAAACTGATATAATTCTCTGCGGGGTCTTGTAAAAATATGGATTTCCTATTTTTTATGTAAACACAGCCCATAGTAGTGAAATTCATTTTGATCCTTTTTTTAATAGACAGTTTGTTTCTCGACCTACCTCAATATTAGTATTTTTCGATGTTAAGAATTATTAATTTAATATAAACCCTCAAGCGACGTAACTAAACATATGCAAATGACAGTAAGATCGTTGTTAGATTTCATTGAGTGCCACTCGTGTGTTGAAAAAAAGATGTCACACTCTGAGCTTCCTTATGAATTTCATTATGGCTACCAATTATGATTATATTATTTGCCGATATCATTGGTTTTAACTATTTAAGCTGCCAATGTATCTGAGACAAATGGTGCCGAAAATTGGCTATGCTTCCTGAACATAAATACCCACATAGAGGCCGGATATTACGAAAGCTACAGCAAAACAATATACACTGCTTGCCACCCAAAATGCAACACCAAGAAGGAAGCATCCGATTGGCCTGAAATTCCCAGCATGCGGCGCCCGCAAGAGGACATGAAATGATTAGCATTGCAAGGCATATGCAAATCATGTGCTCACGGAACGCCACCGAGAAGCACTATAAGAAGGGTGCACAGAAGGCGAAGTGTAAGTAGTGAAAGTGTGTTGTGCTGCCGGACCTGTGCGTGGGAAGCTTCCTGATGCCTCGTCGCAGAATACGGCAGTCATTCCAGCACGTTTCGGAGTTCGACAGAGGACGAATTGTGGCTTGTGGCGACAGCGGTTTATCGTACCGAGACATCGGCGTTCGTGTGGGACGACATCCAGCCACAGTGATACAAGTATGGATTCGGTGGGTGCAGAAGGGACGGACCAAAGTGAGTGATCGCCGCAGCCGCGGCTCACCATCGCACGAGAGGACCGGCATGTTGTGCGGCGGGCATTGCCGGCTCGCACCGCCACATCACGAACGTTAGCGCAGGAATTAGGGTGTTTTGTGCAACAACTTGTGTCAGCACGTACCGTTCGACGTCGTCTGCAGGGGCGGGGACTTGTCGCACTGCGCCCATTGCTCCGATTACCATTGACGTTACACCACTGGCGAGTGTGGCGGCAGTGGGCAGTTGAACGCCGCACCTCGACTACGGAATGGCAAAACATTGTCTTCTCTGACGAATGCCGCTTCTGCCTGCAACACCACAATGGTCTGATCCGCGTTTGGCGGCAGCGCGGCGAGAGACTGTATGACGCCTGCATTATGCATCGCCATACCGGTCCGTCGCCTGGCGTCATGGTTTGGGGCTCAATTGGATATGACACCCGCACCATTCTGTTACGCATCGCCGGTACACTCAACAGCCACCGCTACATCTTCGGCGTTTTGGTGCCTGTAGTCCTCCCTTACCTGCAGGACCTGCCAGCGGCCACGTTTTAACAGGACAATGCGCACCCGCACGTGGCACTTATCTTGCAACAATTCTTCACGGCCCATCAGGTGTTACTGCTGCCGTGGCCAGGCTGTTCTCCCGATATGTTGCCCATCGAACACGTCTGGTCACTGCAATCCATTCGCCCGACAAGCACCACCCGCGGCTACGCCTGATGAACTGTGGCAACGTGTGGAAGCAGCCTGGACAGACATACCCGAAGCCCACATCCAAAGCCTCTTTCGTTCGATGCCGCGGCGTTTAGCGGCCGTTATTGCAAGCCATGGGTCCACACGAACTATTGGTGTCTACGTGTTCAGCAAGTCGCGCGGGCCTCTACGCTTAATAGTTTCATTTTTGTATCTGTTGCTATGCTATCTCGTGTCCTTCTTGATGTTGCATTTTGGGTAGCCAGCAGTGTATTTACCTCTCTGGTCTCAACAGTACCGACCTGTCGCTACTGTTGAGACCAGAGAGGTAAACCTGTCGCTGTTTGTAATTGCTGCTTTCAAGTCCTCTGTCTCTGCTCCATGGCCCAAGGCATCATGAAGGCGCACTGACACAGACATCATGCGACTGAATAAAAACAAGTGACCCAAACATCTGATTCCGTTTTCTTAGGTTCGTCGCCATTGCTATAGCATTTTTCGCCTCTAATCTGTCAGTAAGGATTAGTGTCAATCATACTCCGAAAATACCGCTTTGAATAGCAAAAGTAAGGGGGAAGCAACGGCTTCGGATGAGCAAGTCCATTCGTTTCAGTCACGTAGAGCTCACTTCTTAGACAGCGAATATATTCGTTCGAACTGATTTTCCGCTCATTTTGCTAACCCGGAGTTAGTTCTTTCCCTGGTTAAAGAGTAAAATCTTTGTCGAAAAGTAGATGTATGTCGGCATTTAGAAATCCACGCGATTGAGTAAAACTTGAATTATACTGGTGTCCAAAAATTAAAGATTAACACTATTTCGAAAGGTTACAACCACAAAATCAGACGCAACGGCTCGTGGCAATTGACATACCTAACTGGTGACATTCAGTAGAAAGCCGGTGCCTATGCAAAGTATCTAATCGTGCGCAGAGGGGTTCGGTGGTTTCATTTAAACGGATAAAAGAGAAAAGGGTGCGGTAGGCAACATGTGTTTGAAGAAAACTCTGGATGTGAAGGCATGAAGCTACGAACGTGTGATTCGCATTATGTCGTAAAGACATGATTTAGATGATTTCACGCTAGGGCAGCTGTATGAAGGCCGCCGAGAGAGTGATGTTACCAGGCAGTTTGGAATTGGTACTCAGGTTCTATATAGCGTTTCAAACCAATCGAATATGCTTCAGACACATACTAGGAGATCGCTCTCACTCAACTACGACACATGAAAACAGACTTTTAGTGCAAAACGTAATCGCCGCACCACGGCTGGTTAGCTTGCGAATTGAAACCGTTCCAACACAGGAACGCGGATATACCGACAAAAATGTGGTACGACGTCTGTAACATACAGAGCTATATGCCCGAAGGCCTGTAGTCTGCGTCCCATTATCCAGAGCACAACGAATCGCACGTTTATCAGTGATGCCGTATCCACAGGAATTGGACACGTCATCAATGGGCCAATGTACTCTTCACAGATGAGATTCATTTCAATCTGTCCACTCTCTCGAGTTCTAGACGTCAGTTGAGTCAACGTGTAAGTGGTACTATTTATCAGCGCGAGAATGTGTAGAAAAGAGACAGATATGGTGGTGCCGGAGTCATGATGTGAGGCGGCATCATGATTACTGGAGCGACCGAGCCACAGCTGCTAGGAAATGGGAATATGACGGGCGAATGATATTGCAAAGAAGTTCTTCTACGCCATATTCGATTATTCCGTGGTGCTGTAGGCGAAGAATTTCTCTTCATGGATCACAACGCGACACCTCATCGATCGTACGAGAGCAGTGCAGGTACTCCTGGAGACCAAGGATATTCTTCGCACCGACTGGCCAACATCCTCGCCAGACCTCAACCCCATCAAACCCGTCTAGGGAGCAATGAGGAGTCGCATCGGTATTCGAAACCACCCTTCCAAAAAACAAGCCGTGCCGAATCAGTTCTCCGATGGAGGATTGGGCCAATTTGCCTCAAGAACTCCTAGAGCACTTGGTGCCCAGCTCGACACGACGTTGTGAGAGCTGCATCGCAGATGGGGGTAAACCTATTCTATACCGTAATATCTCTCCGTCTGGTTATCGGTAAGCACTCTGCATCCATTCTCCAACTATGTTCTTCGAAAATTTGTAACTTTTGCGTAAATGCTGATTATAATGTGATTTGTGCGTCATTTAGAAAATGTTTGTTGTGTCTTTTCATGTGTTCGTATGTTAGCAGTATAATTATTTTCTCATTTCGCTGGGGCCATGTATTCTGTTATTCTGCTACAGATGAAATTGAGGTCCGTCCTCAGATTTTGGACACTGTTGCATGAAAATGCTTGTAATTCATAGAAACAGTTTTGAAACAGGCTGCCAGTTTTATGCCTTGATGTCCACTAGTGTCGATGGGGTTTGTTCAGCAGACACAACATAGCTTACCGAATTCTGCCTTTGGTAGTTTCTCTGGTAGATCCCTTGTTGGTCGCCCCTTCGGTTTTCTCCCTTGTTCCTCTCATCTTGTGAGGTGTTATCCTGAAACTCTCCCTTGTTCCTCTCATCTTGTGAGGTCTTATCCTGAACATTTTCCCATTTTACATCTATTCTTCAATTTGACTTCTCTCAAGTGTGTTTTAAAATCCCATATAAAAACTGTAAGACTGGTTTTTTGTAGATAACATGAGATGCTTAGGGCTTTTTTGTTGTTGTTTGGGAAGAAGTCGACAGTAACAAAAAATAAAGAAACTCAGTGGGGCTTGGTTTTTGTTTAACAACCACCATGGCAAATTGTAGGAATATATGAAGACTCACTTTCCTGATTTAGGGCCACTGATTCCAGGTAAAAGACAGAACTAGCGCCATCAGGCAAGCTCACTACTCATGCCGCATCCAGGACGAATTGTCAGAAGCCAGCGCTCCTGGTCACTCAGCTACAGTGGTTGGTTTAGTACCGTCTACTTGCAGCCGTACGAATTAAGAACTCACCGAGATCTGTTACATTTTCTTTGTAAGACAAAATATGCAATTCCTTACCAGTGAATTGAATTGCGGTACTTTTCCCTTGCCGTTCACAACTCCACGCAGCATGTCTTTTACAGGACTTCCGACTTGTTTTGCTTTTTGATTGGAGGTTTAACGACCACCGTGAGCAACTCAGTGGGCTATAAGCAGTCGCCCGTTCCTAATTAAGGGGCAACTGATTCCAGGGAAGGGGGAGAGCCAGCGCCGTAAGACAAACACAACATCCATGCCTCACCAGGGTGTCCTTCCGACTTCAGAGACAAGTGATCCCTCAGCTTTTTTTGTTGTTTTTGTTGTAGCTATTTATTTGCTAAACTACCTTCTCGTGCACCTAGTGTTTCAGATAAACTAATTTAATTTAAATCCATTTGTTTCATAGAAAGTTCTAGCGAGCGCCATAGAATGAACACAGTACCTGGGCCCAAGTCGAACGATGTCATTCCCAAAAGGAGAATTTTGGGCGTTTAGATTCTGATAGACAACCTGAAAAAGTATCTTATATCAAACCGTTTTTCCAATGGGACTTTCTAAAGATAATAAGGAGTTGGAAGCGTTTTATCTTAATGAGAACTAAGACATCACCTGCAGTCCGACGTCTTGAGGTATAACATCAGTATAAATTGGCATAAAGATGCCTTTTTCTGGAAGGACACTCATTAATTTTTACCAGGAAATCAAAATACTGTTGTGTTTTTCTCTTGTATAACCAACATAAGAGAAAATTATCATTCGCCGTGACTTTAAAAGTCTAGTGGTTACTGGCACGGGCGTCTGGATAACCGTCTCAATATCTGGGGAGAGCGTAATGATCTCTGTGATCATGTAGCCTTATAAGGAGGCGTCTGCCCATGATTTAAGGCCTCTGATACTAGGAAAGAGTCAAAACTAGAGCTGTAGAACGAGCACACCACACAGACCTAAACCAATACTACCAGGGCTCAACTCTGACAAATGGCTAGAAGTACTCGTGGCCGAGCACTCGACCTGGCGGACGGAGTCGAAGTTGGGCCCAGGTCCTTGTTTTGGAAGACCCATGGCCATGTGAGAGCCCTACGGCGATGGTTGGGTTCCTTCTCTGGAAACAGCGGTGGTAAATTGCTAATAGACCATTTCTCATTGCTTTGGATTCTCACGGGCGTTTGTTACCTCCCCAAAAATGATGAATTTTGTTATGACAATACACTACGATTATCACAGCAGTCAAGGAACTGTGTCAAAGATCAATAAAAAAGATAAAAATGGGCCACAAAAAAAACTTCAAAAATATTTCTAGTGACTAAAGGACTAAGACAGGGATGTTGCATATCTCCAACATTATTTGAGATTTTTGTGTATCGGGTTTTATAAGAATTGAAAAATTACGTGTCGCGCAATGGGGATTAATTTAAATGGAACGATACTTTACAGTTCGCTCATGATCAAGTACTTCTTGCAGAAGATAAATGTGATTTGGAGTATATGACTAGAAAAATAACAGAAGAATATGAAAAATGGGGAGTAATTTAAATAAAATTAAATATTTATGAATTGAAAGTAATGAAACAAACCTACAGCTAGAAGATAACGAAGTAATTGAAAGATTTGATGCCTCATCGGTGGTGCAGTGGCCTAAGCGATGGCTTCTGATCATGCGTCCACCATGGGTTTGGGTTCGAATCCCGGTGAGGCATGGATAATGTGTTTGTTTTACGACACTGGCTTTTTTCCTTCCCTGGAACAAGTGGCCCTAAATTAGGGACGATCGATTGCTTATTGCCTGCCTATTGAGTTGAACGCTCAATCTTTAATCGTTCAATCAAATACAAATATGTTGTAAACATTTCTATAAGTCCTTCAGCAAAAATTTGGTATTATTTTTACATCTTTGGATATGAGATTCCTGTGATCGTTAGACCTACAATAAAAAAAAATGTGATCATTATGATTACCTAGGTGTTGAAATTATACAGGAAGGTAGAGATATAATGGAATTAAGAAATAGAATTGTACAGCGAAGAAAAAGCTGTCAAACGCCTGAATGGAATCTGGTGGAGTGATGAAATAACGATGAAAAGGAAATGGAGTATTTATTATAGTATTGTTAAGGGCAACGTACTATATGGGGCTGAGGTATGTTGATTAACAGAAGCGCATAGAAAGAAAATTACAGCTGTAGAGATCGATACTTTAAGAAGATCATGTAGAGTGTCTGGAAGACAGAAAATAACAAATGGAAGGATTAAAGAATTGATGGAAGTGAAAGAAATAATTTTAGAAGACATCCAGAACAGGCAATTACGTTGGTTTGGTCATGTTAAAAGAACGACCAATGAAACACTGTCCAAAATTACCATGGAATTTAAATCAAACAAACGAAAAAGTTGAGGCCGAACTAGAAGAGCATGGTCTTGATGGAATAAAGAGAGCACTTAATCAATATGGCCTGATGGAAGAATAATGGTGCTTAGAGAAATATGAAAAAACTTTTTGAGATCGGAAGGCGACATTAGACGCCGTAAACCGATATGGTATGACAGCACAGCAGCAACTTCCAGACTGAACATCAAGAAAATTTTCTGACCCCATAAAAGGAAACTACCGTATCACATACCTCTCTCTACAGAAGCCACAAAATCGTTCGTATATGATCCCCAATTCGCTTCATCACTGCAATGTTGAAATTTAAATTAGATTTTTTTACGACAAGCATGTTGCTTTATTTTCTGAAAACATTTTCATCCGGGGTTCTGTCCTGGTAGGAAAAAAGCTTTGCGTACAGATGATCAGTAATTAGGGAAGCAAGGGTTTTTTTATCACATAATGCCCAGTTCAGTGTATCTTTGTGTTATATAGCTAATGAAATGTTTCTAAAAGATGTGAAGGATTGCTTTGGGTGAATTTCAAATATGAAAGGAAAATTGGTGTTACTTCAAAAAAAAAATACGAATGCCGAACCATAAACATTTCAGGATGCTAAAGGGAATCAATTTATTGCATTTAGTGCATTATGCTTTCCTTTACAGTGAACGAGAAATCTACCTACTCATCGATTTCCCACTATCATATTAAGAAAATTCAATTTGGATAAATAAGGTTACAAGATATTGCAAAAGATCACGTCCGGAGTTTATCGAGAAGATTTCATATTCTTTTATTTGCGTGTAGCCCAAGGTGTACTTTTCGTGTTAATGTACATATTCAGAACTTTGGACAAAGTCCCGTAGGGAATGCGATCTCTCTCCTACAAAACCTCATTACCTGACCCTTTGCTCTTCTCTAAACCTCCCAAATTAACAACATTGCTTTAAGCTACGTGACAAAAAGCATAACAAGAAGAGATATAAATAATATTAATGTTTTCTGGAAATACCTCTGAGCATGCAAAAAGCGGTAGTAGTAAAATTCCGGAGACGGAATATCATGGCCGTTACTCTCAGGGGTCTAGAGGGGGCTAATTTCTCCTGCAAGGCAGGCAATCACCCCTGGAAAATTAACATTGTTGTTAATCCTCTGAACATCTCTTTTCGGTAGCTTATTAAAATTTCTTTTGCACTTCATTATAAGCATAAATACTTTAGCTTATTTATTCGTATAATACAAGTTTTAAAAACAAACAAAATTGCAATGATACAGCACGAACGATGAATAACCCAAAAGAAATTACTTCTGGAAGTGAATCAGTAGGAACAGTTGTGCCATTGATTCTCTGACCGCACCTGTTGCTGTTAAGGGTCAGGGAAGAGAGATTTATTTTGAGAAACGCAAAATGTGTAAGAAATTACAAAAAGAAAAACAGAGGCGGAGGTGAAAGTGCAGTCGTGCTTAGGATCAAACATTGTTCGTCACTTGGTAAGTTACTGTGAGATGCTAAGCCGCTGCTAATAACCTTCCAGGTGGTTAATTGCCTACACAGAGGTGTTGTCGTGGGAACGTTTTCGTTAAATGCATCCTTCTAGATGATGTAAAATAATGCTAAAGAGAAAACTTTGTGCGAGAGAGAGAGAGAGCTTTCAACGTTTCCTTTTGCTTTGTTTTGCTGTCTGTAGGAGTGGTTTTGTGATGCATGTGTCGGAAAAGTATTTATTAGCGCAAAACTCAGAGCTTTTGGTTTTTAAATGGGAAAGGAAGGTTTAACTGTTTGCCCCCGTAAGAAAAGCCTGCCTCCCAGCACCAGAGAAAGAGAATGCGCGATTTAAGATGAGAAAAAAACTCCCACAATTTGGCATCAATAAAGCCGCGAAGTCATTGCGTGAATCTACGCAAAGGAACAGAACAGTAAACTAAAAAATAAATAAATAGTTTTTCATGCTAGTTTGGAGTTATCATTTCTTCAACGATAATGATCGTGCAACTCAGCCACCACCAAACAAATTCTGATAATCCGATTTATGTTTGCATATGTCAATTCAATTTTCCTTCTCCTTTCACATTTTAAATTTCATTTCTTTTACGTCTTCGGTTGGAAACATTGTTCGCTAGGGAAATAAACTAACAAGAAAAAAAAATAGTATCAAGCAAAACGTGCTTCTGTACTCAGAGATGAATATATTGTGTAGCTGAACGCAGAACTCCCACATACAAATCTTCAGCAGCCCTGGTTTTGTGATCCAGCTACGCCCTTGTTGAACGTGCGTATTAAAATTTTCAACGGGACTAAAATTTTAAATTGCATAGAAATTGCTTTCGCATTTATAGATAAAAGTGAAATGCCAAACTTTAGCACAAGATTTTCACTTTATTTAGAAATGTAGTCACCATTATTTTCTAGTACCTCTCGCAATTTATCAGGTCGTTTGAAGATTCCATGCACCCAGAACAGAGTTGATATAGTTTTGCGGAAATCGATTAAATCGAAATTTGATGGCGAAAGATCAGGTGAATAAGTCGGGAGATGCAGGAAATCCGAGCCAAACTCCAACAATGTTTTCCTGGTGATAAAAAAAAGAATAAGGCCTGGCGTTGTCCCGGTGAAAGACAACGATCTACTAGTTGACCATTTCTAGATCTTTGTAACCTTTCCGCTGGTGATGAGATTCGAAAACCACAACTTCCTAATCCAGATCGGCTCTTCGTCCACTTTAACTACGCCGGCAGGCTTCCCGTCGCGCCGTTGTCAGTTGAACGTCATGTTACGTAGTACGTTATATCATTCCTCTTTCGAAAAGGTGGAGGCACGAAATCGCAGGTTTCGGGTCAGCTGACAACCGTGCTCGAGAACCATTTCATTATAGAAGAATTAACTTTCTTAATTACATGCGTCGTATGGAAAACTCACCATACAAAATTTCCAAACCTAACTGCCAAGAGATTCACTTTCATTCGGTCGCCAATATGACACAAAACGTTTTTGCCCGTGGTGAGTATTGAAACCACATCTCCCTACTCCAGAGTAGTCATTCTCACGATTGAACTGCAGGGGCAGTCTTGCCGCCGCTCCACTGTCGATTTGACTCATGCATCACCTCAGCAGTACGTCATGTAAGTCATGTCAGGTAGTATTATTGCATCATTCCCCTACTAATGCAGTACGGAATTCAGCTGGTGCAATTGACAAGAGTACCTTTCACAATTGTTCATTTTGTTATTCGACAGAAACTCATGATAAACGATTCCCTATCCAGCCCACTAATCACATTGAATTACCATCTTGGGATTCAAATTGGGATTTGGACTGGTTAATGGCGGCTCATCTCGCTTGCTCCAAGATGTTTTCCACGTAACGTTAATGTACACAATGTATTTCTTATCGCACTTAATCATTCATTTCAGATAGTGCTTCAGAAAGCGAATCGTAAACAGACATGAAATAAGGAACATTTTCCTCACTCAAACCATGGAAAACCCAAACACGAAAGCGATTCGTGTATCCAAATGTTGCCAAATGCAACCCAATGGTGCGGTTAGTAGTCTACACTGGCTGGGTCATATTGTGTGGGTTGGTTTCTATTATTGCTTTGTTATCGTTGTAGTCAACTTCAACGGGGTTTTTTATGACGTGCTTCATCGGCGAGTGAGTAGTCTGCACGACGAAAGTTTACAAACAAGTACTAATGCATTCAAACGCTTAACTCCTCTCATTTTTAAACCTGCACCAAATGTGAAAACTTTCTGTGTAATCATTAATATGCAGGAAATTATGACGTCTACCACGTACCCAAACATCCTTGCAGAACAGAAACATCATTTCATGGTGACGGCGTTCTTCCCTAGTAGCACCTTCTTTCCGCAGGATAATGCGACATAGAACTTTGCCCATGCTATTCGAGAGTGTTTCGCGGAACAAAGGAACTCCTTCAGGTATTTCCCAGGCTTTCAGATTCTCAAGACATCAATTCATTCGAGCATCTATGATTTGTGTTGGAACAGGAAGTCCTATATCTGGTGGCACAAACACCTAATTTACAAGTAGTTAAAAGATCTGATGGAAATGTGTTGGAACCAGGTACCGAAAAGCACCTTTAGAAATTTTGGAGCATCCATCCCTGTTTTGGACACACAAGCAAGTCCAACATCATATCAGGCAGGTGGACGTAATGTTTTGGCTCTTTGGTGAAAGATATATACTCTATAACTGAGTGTGTTGAAACAGAAGAAATCCTCTTCAACATAATGCTATATTTGTGATGAATTACAGATCAGCGAATGTTGTCTGAAGCCAAACAACCACTGCCACTAATAAAACCCTCTTCTTCTTTCTCTGATTGGAAAAAATCACAAGGTCAGCTTGTGGCGTATATTCTAAAATAACTTTCATTTTTAGTTCCTTTTCTTAGGTAAATTTGAGTTTTGTTCTCTTTTACACTTTCCAAACTTAACGTGATATCTTCTCTCTCACATGAATGAGGTTGGCAACACTTTTGAGGTCAGAGAGAGTGATGTATGAATCTGATAAGACGTTAGATGAAAAGCTCGATACATCAGTCGCTTAGTGTATATGTGTGTGTGGAGATGTTCGATCGCTGTTAAGATAAATTTAAAATTTACAACTTGTAGTGCCATATTGTGTTCTTCAAAGCTTGCTTTACCAATAAAGGTTATCGTAAGTCTGACTTCTGTATATTTTTTTGTCCGGCCGTAAAAGCTTAATTAGGAACTACTGCATCGTATTCTCATTTATTTTAATATTTCCTTAGTCATGGTTTTATACATACATAGCTTAACACCAATCACGCACACGAAAAAGGCTTACGTTATAAGCTCAGAAATGGTACTAATGGATTCCTTCTACAGGAAACATGCATTCCACTAAAAATACATGCTTGAGCTCAAAATATTTTTCCACATTTCCGTATGAAATTTCTGAGGCATGTGTGAAGTGTCTTTAATGTCGTTTTTCATTATTGCAGTGAATTTACCCACACGAACTAGCTTTCCAATTAATGTTTAGCTGAAAACATCAGCTTTAAAAAAAAAGTATTAAGTATGAAAAGCATGACAAACTAAAGGAAGTTACATTTTGTCTGCACAATAATATCACCGATATACTTCTTCCAGAAATGATTGAAGTTCATTTTCTGTTCTACAGATCTAGTAAAACATACTTGAGAAGCAGAGGACCTGGTGCTGCGAAACAAACCATAAAGCAATTAAACAGTTGTGTTCGTTTCCCGGTATAGCCAGCATGAAAGGATAGAGCACGGGGCAAAAAGTCTTTAAAGTGAAGAACTTTAACCTCCGACCTTCTTAAAGAAAATTATATTGTATTCTATGAATGCAGTCACGATAGTTTGTGTTAGTCGAAAAAAGAGTAGACGTTTTCCGTTTTTATGCAATTTGTAAACCACAGCATGATTTCTGTAATATCAGACATGGGTCAAGAGAGCATCTAAAAGTCCTTAATTGTAGAAAAAAGGAGGTTAATATAGAGCTAAAGCATATCCTTTGGAAACGTAGTGGAGCATAAATTTATTTGCAGGCATACCGTGAAATTCCAGTTTATCAAGTTCGTCTGCCCTTCCTCAATCCAACACGTAAAACCTCCTGTTAGTTTTGGTTGCTATATAAATTCGTTAAACCATACCATCAAGCATCAGTGAGTGTTCGACTGAAGATTTGAACGTGCTAATAGAGTGAGCAGAGAAACTTTGAAAATAGCATTATACATTCACCGACAATGAAATTTGCACACCTAGAAGAAAACATTCTACAACTGCGAAACTTTGCAAATAGCTAGAGTGCATGTTGGTATGAAAATGATCCATATTTGGTGTGATTGCGCAGGATCGCACACCCTGTGGTGGCGCTGCAAGCACGAATCGGTAGTCTTATAAACCGGCGTGTAGTCGACTCCCTATGAAAGAGAAAAGCACCGGCTGACGCCAGCAAGATTACAGAGTAACAATAATGTTGGGTACATGCCAGAGACTTCGATTTTCGCAACTTACGGACTTTGAGAGAGGTCTGATCATCGAGCTGAAAACCGCAGGGTGGTCGGCGCACCGTATAGCCCACCACGTGGATCGTTCTGACCATACCGTCCGACTGTGTTGTGAGCAGTGAATACGTGACGTTACTGCCATACGGCAGAGCGGCTCCGGACGGACCAGGAGGACCACAGGTAGAGAGGATCAACAGATCGTGCGCCAGGCACGAACGGATCCCACGGGGACCCAGTCCCCCATACAGGCAGATGTAGAGGCTCCTATGTGCATACGAAACAATTCCCGACGCGTCTCGGAAGCGAATCTGCGATCGCAGCGCCCCTTACGTGTGCTGCTATTAACACCGGAACATCGCCGGCTCCGTGTGTAGTGGTGCCAGGCCACAGCGACGTGGAATGCCACAGACTGGCGACGTGTGGTATTTAACGATGAGTGCCATTTCATTTTGGGGACAGATGATCATCGTTTACGGGTGTAGAGGACCCTAGGTCAACGGCACAATCGCAACCTTGCTATAGAGCGCCACACCTCCCTCACTGCAGGCATTATGGTCTGGGGAGCCATTGATAACGATTGCCGATCAGCTCTAGTTGTGGTACGTGGATCATTGACGGGTCAGCGGTATATGGAGGAGATCTTACGGCCCCATGTGCTCCCATTCCTGGTTGGAATTCCAGGTGCGCTATACCAGCAAGATAATGCCCGCCCGCACACGGCTTGGGTTGCCCAGGACTGCCTACGTCATGTCCAGACACTTTCATGGCCTGCCCGCTTCCCGTACGTGTCACTTATCGAGCATGTGTGGGACCAGTTGAAACGCCGGCTGCCACCGTGCAGTACTATCCGGGATGTGCAGCACACCGTTCAACACGTGTGGGCCAGTCTGCCACAGGGCAACGTCAGGCGTCTGTTCGCCTCCATGCCGGACCGTATTGCAGCATGTATTGCCGCACGAGGCGGCGCGACGCGCTACGGAAAATGACCTAACTGCGTGCCCCAGATCCCTCTATAATTGCTTTGCAGCTCTGTTCTTGCCATCATGTATATCATTCATCTGCATCATAACGTCCGTAAAATTTCAGATCAATCCGATGCGTCCTTCTTGGTGAGCAAATTTCATTGTCCGTGAGTGCAGTAAGTTCCTGGCCTTCAGGTTCGAGCACTTCCCAAACGGCTGTGTTGCTGAGCTTTTCAAACACAACCATTATACGGGTTTATCGTAAATTCTGCGACACACAATCGGCGATCTTGTAGACGAAAACAGCTGCTGGATAAGAGCTGACAAGTGACTCTGGCGAGAGTCGTGAAAGCGAACAGAACCCTAGAAGGTGTGCAGACCAAAGCCATCCCTGAATATACCACCTTTCCCACCATGTCGCTAATAGTCAACAACAGCTGACGGGCATTATGAATGCTTATTTTTTCAGTGCAGAAAAAGTAGCCACATTTTCAGCGGACGCGAGATCATCCCTATTGAAACGCCAAATACTAGAAAAACATCACTCGAATAAACGAATCAAGGTTGCTTGTGCGTCATGGTGTCCGAATGTGTTGCAAGCAAAATCCGGCTATGGATCTATCCTGTCAGATGACAACAGAACTAGCCGGTGGCTGTGGTGTGCTGGTCTGCGAAATGTTTACCTTGAGCATATTTGGCCCCATAGCAGCCACCGAAGGGCATCTGAAATCTACACCATGTGTTCACATTATTACTGACAAAATTCATTCATTCATAACTAAGGTTTATCCACATTCAAACGTCCAGCAGAAACATGCACCAACTTACAAGGTGCGTATTGTCACCGAATGGTTCCAGAAAGATATCGAAAAGTTTTTCTTGTTTCAGTAGTCTGCATATTCGCCGAATTTAAACTCCATCTAGCATCAGGGGGATGCTATGGAACGCGTTATTTTCCACGAGACTGTAAAGCCGTCCAATTTTCAGTAACTCGTTGAGTTTCTCATTTCCATATGGTACAACAATCCTGCACGACATTGACAACATCTGTTCTATGGCACGACGAATTTAGAGCTGTACTGAAAACCAAAGGCGGCGCAATGGCTTCCAGGGCAGTCTAATATGTAAGTGTGAGTAATAAACTTGAATCTCGTTGTATATAAAATTTTGCTTTACAAATTGTGCTGTTTATAAAAAAATTGTGACAATGGGCTCATGAATACAATGCACCTTGCTCTCACTTTTGACTGATTTTTTACTTTTATGGGGTAACTTCGAAGTTATTTTACGAACATCATTTTTGTAACCAATTGTTTTTAAACTGTTGGTGATTATGTGAGCTGTGCGGATAATGATACATAACTGCATTATTTGCCATGTTGAGTATTTTTTTCTTGATGTTGAAGCAATCGATTCCGATGGCAGGAAAATAAAGTCTGTTTCGATATGAGCATAACAAAAGTATCATCATCATCATCATCATCATCATTGTCAACCATCATCAATCCACTGCTGAACGAAGGTCTCCCCAAGTTTCCTCCACAACGGTCTGTCTTGTGCCAGTTTCCTCCATGTCACTCCCGCATACTTTCGAATTTCATCCACCGATCTTCCATGTGGTCTTCTTCTGCGTCTTTTCCTGTCCTTTGGAATCCAATCTAAAATTTCGGCTGTCCATCGATGGTCTGTCCTTCTGGCAGTATGTCCAGCCCATTGCCATTTCAGGGATTTAACTCTGATCATGATGTCTTCCACTCTTGTCATTTTTCGGATCCACGAGTTCCTCTTCTTATCTCTCCTAGTAACACCAAGCATGCACCTCTTCATGCTACTTTGAGTTGTCTGCAGCCTTTGTATATCTCTTTTAGTTAAGGTCCACATCTCTGCACCATACGTAAGCACTGGAAGGATGCATTGATCAAACACTTTTCTTTTAAAACATAATGGCATATTGCCCTTGAAATTATGCTGTTTCTTCTAAAAGCTCACCAGGCAAGTTTTGTACGCCGATTAATTTCTTCATCAATGTGACCCTTATTTGACATCTGCTGTCCAAAATAAATGTACCTGTCTGTTATCTCCAGCTTTTCTCCATCAATCGATAAATCTTCATTTCTTGTAAAAGCATTGAACATCACTTTTGTCTTCTGAAAGTTCACTTTTAATCCCACTTCTTTACTCTTGTCAGCAAGTTCCTGGATCATACCCTGCAGCTCTGATGGCGTAGTTGCAAAAATGACTATGTCATCAGCAAAACGAAGGTGAGTTAGATAATCTCCATTAATCTTTATCCCCATGTTTTATCAGCTCAGCGACTGAAAGACACCCTCCAATGTAGCATTAAAGAGCTTCGGAGATATGGTGTCACCTTGTCTCACTCCCTTTCCAACTTTTATATGTGCTGTACTCTCAAACAGCCGAATCTTTGCACTTGCATTTTCATAGATGTTATTCATAATATTAATGTATGCATCTTCAATACCGCAGGATTTCAGAGCCATTGTAACTGCTGATGGTTTCACCAAATCAAAGGCTTTTTCATAATCGATAAAAGCCATGCACAATGGAAGTTCATATTTCCTCGCTCTTTCAATTAGTTCTCTCAGTACGTGGATATGATCTATTGTGCTGTAGCCACTCCTGAATCCAGCTTGTTCTCTCGGTTGAGCCATGTCTAGTGTCACCTTCAAGCGGTGTGAAATAACTTTAGTGAAGATTTTATAAACCACTGATAGAAGGCTGATAGGTCTGTAGTTCCTGAGATCCTCAATGTCACCTTTTTTATGTAGCAAGATCATTGTAGCGTTGTTCCAATCCTCAGGAATCTTCCCTTCATTAAGGCATCGAGTGAAAATTTGGGCGAGTACTGTTTCGATTTCTCCACTTGCTTCTTGTATGATGTCTACAGTAATTCCATCTTCTCCTGGAGCTTTTCCCCGCTTCATGTTCTTGATTGCATGTGCAACTTCTGCTGGAAGGACTGGAAGAACTCTGGTAATGGTATCTTTCATGATGTCAGGAGTACATGTATCATCCCTTTCATATAATTTGGAGTAGAAATCTTTTACTCTTGTCAAAATTTCGCCTCTATTTCTTGTTACAGAACCATCTTCTTTTCTGAGTGCCATAATCTGTTTTCTTCCCTTACTGAGATGTCCCTTTGCTATCTTTAGGCTTTGGTTGTTTTGAATTGCTTTCCTTACTAGTTCACAGTTGAATTTCCTTACGTCTTCAGTGATACTTTTTTGTACTGTCTTGCATAGCTCTATGTATTCCACTTTGGAAGTCACATCTTCTTTAGTTGTCCTCATCTCTTTTCTTTTTTGCATCATCATTTTGGTTTTTCCTGATAATTTGTTCACATGTAACTTATTCTTAGACCCAGCTAATTTTGTTGCTGTTTCCATAAGAGCTTTGGCTACTTTTCTGTTAACTTCAGAAATATCCACTTCTTCCGATGTTAGGCCTTCTAAAGCAGAGAATCTGTTCTTCAGTTCCAACTTGAAGGTTTTATGGTGTTTTTTAAGGTTGGTTATGTCAATACATTTTGTTTGTCTTATGAGCTTGCTACGTTCGAGTTTAGTGTTGAGGTGCATCTTACATCTCACCAATCTATGGTCACTACCTGTGTTGAACTTGTTTAGCACACTGCAGTCTTCTATGACAAATTTTTTGTTACACATAATAAAATCAATTTCACTTGTCGTCCCATTTGGATGTCGTCTCCATGTCCATTTCCTGTGTGGCTTTTTCTTGAAAAATGAGTTCATGATGAAAACACCTTCTGCCTCTGCAAACTCTACGAGAGTATTTTCACGCTGGTTTCTGTTGCCGTGACCAAATTTACCTACTGAAGTTTCATTCTGTTGTCGTTGCCCTACTTTTGCATTGAAATCTCCGATAATTATCTTTAAGTGCTGCTTACCTTTATTATTTAGATGATGAATTTCCTCATAACATTCTTCAATTTCTTCTTCAGGATGACTTGTGGTGGGTGCATAAGTTTGAATAATTTGAGCCTGGTATCTTCTCGAGTGTTGGATAACGAGTCGTGCAGCTCTGTCAGAGGAACTTTCAACTTCTACAACTTTATCCTTCAGTTTCTTGTTTATTATAAATCCAACACCACTATTTCTGCCAGTATCACTCCCACGATAGTAGAAGAGATGTCCACTTTTCATTTCAATGAGATCTTCTCCTTTTCTCCTTACCTCACCTAGCCCGACGATGTCCCACTCGATTCTTTGTAGTTCCTCTTCCAATTCAAGAAGCCTTGAATCAGAAGATTGGGAGCGTCCATTATACGTAGCCAAGGTCAGCATCAGATGGCAGCCTAGTCCGGTCCTCCGGGGATTCTTCGCACCCTCTGCCTTCATGTCGCACTGGCCGCTGCCTTGGCCAGGTACATTCCAGCTGCCGGAGACTGAGGGCCAAGATTTAAGTTGTGGAGTCATTTTGGAGGTATTTGGCCATAACTCACCACACTGGCCAAGCGGGTTGGTGCGTGTGGGATAGCATTTCCTCTAATCCCGATGGTATAGTTATACCGCTATTGGCGGTCGTCAGAGCCCCTTTAGTGGGAACAGGATGTACCACGAGAAGGCGGGGTTTGACATTTGGTCAAGGAAGAGGCTGTGATGTTACGCATCACCTGACCTTACATCACAAAAGTATAAACGGTTTTAAAGGAAGATGAATTATGAAACGGTTGAAGTAGTCCGAACAAGCCATGTATCCCAGTAGTATTTCAAAAATAAGAACGATAACAATGGATTTTCCGTTGCAGTAAGCATGTCTTCTGAGTCCTTTCCGATGCGTAAAAAATATTACAAAGCAGATTTTTGGAAAATCTAAAAATTCAGCAAAACGGAAAAAGGAAACCTTTGCATAATTAAAAATACGCAATACAATATGGACTATTCCTTAGTCAATGAAACAAGTTATAAAAACATTCTACCGAATTTCTACAATCGATTGAATATTCAGAAATAGAAAGAGCTATTTATTAATAAAACGTTTCTGATAGCGGAAAGATGATATCAGAGACACAAGGATGTTTAATTCGAAAAGTTAGAAAAAGAGATACAGAGGAATACGGGTTATAATTTGACTACCCCACCGGAAAAGCAGTGAGTTTTTAAAGAAGAAAATCTGTGAAAATACTTTTCATAATGACAAGTATCCTACCAAAAAAAATTTTTCTAAAGGAATTTTAGAATCCAATAGACATTTTCAAATAGAAATATATTGTGACGCTCCCTGCAGGAAGGAGTTCGAATAATGGAAAATCAGAAAACATGCAAAAATCATTCCTTAGAGTAAAAATTACTATCAGGAAAAGCAAATTTTCATATTCGTCCCCTGGAAGCAGAGATACCGGTAAAAAGGTTTTGAAATTTACTCCCTTAGCGGAAAAACAGTGCAATTATTATTCAGCATAATCTCCCCGATCTTTACCATGACGATAGGCATGCAATGAAAAACGAAATTTTTCAATAGGTTTTTAAGAAGCGGAGCTATATTGGCAAAAGCACACTAACACCATCTACAGCCAGAACTAAACTACAAAAATCCCACGAATTCATGCAAATTGTTTCACAACGTGAATGGTACCTGGTGTAAAAAGAACGTTTTAAATTGGAATTTTAGGAGCAGAGATACGGAAAAAGAAAAACAGAAAACATTTGCAACCCCAGCGGGTAAATTCTGCATTATTATTGGTTGGTAGGAATTGCCCACAAAATGTTTTCGTATTTAGTAGTATCTTACCGAAGAAGGATTATTTCAATCGGGTTTTTAGGTTCTTAGATATTGCAGTAAATACACCGAGGAGCAATTACATTATGACCTCCCACAGCCTGGAGAAATGAACGCTCCAGGAGACTGAACGGTGGCGCATGTGTAGTTCACAGAGCAATATATATACAACCCGAGAACCGGCTTTCGGTAAGTAGAGTGTTTGAAGTCAGCATGGGAAAAGCTGCCGATTTACCGTAGTTTGATAAAGGACAAATTGGGCTGGCACGGCGCCTTGGAACTACGATCTCGGAAACGGCGAGGCTTGTGGGTTGTTCACGTGCCGCTGTAGTAAGTACGTGTCAAAAGTGGTGCACAGATGGCCAAACGAGGAACCGTCGTCCAGCCATGTGTCGTCCGCAGCTCATTGATGCCAGAGGTGAGCGGATACTGTCATTCATTGTTCACAGCGACAGCAGAGCCACAGTGAGACAAATCCCCCACAGCTACAACAGTGCTGATCAGGGGAATGTGTCACATAACACAGTTTATCGCAGCCTTCTGCACATGGGCCTGCGTAGAGGAGAACCCAGCCGGGTCCCCATGTTTACTGCACGTCATCGCCAACAACGCATGAAATGGGCCCAAGATCATCGAGATTGGAAGATGGATCCTTGGAAGAAAGTAGCCTGGTCTGACGAATCAAGATTTCTGGTGCATCACGTAGACGGTAGAACGCGGATACGCCGATTACCAGCGGAGGCCATGGCACCTGGATGCACTGTTGGGCAAAAACAGTGCCGACCGCGGCGGTTTTATGCTGTGGGCGATGTTTTCTTGGGACTTGTTAGGCCCCATTATCCCAATAGCACAATTCCAGACAGCTATCATGTATCTGAACATCGTTGCTGACTAAGTTCACCCATTCATGACAACTGTGTTCCCTGCTATGGCCATTACCAACAGGTTGATGTGCCATGCCACGCTGCCAGGATCGTCAAGGAGTGGTTCGAGGAACATGCTGTTGACTTTCTGTTAATGCCCCGGTCTCCAAATGCAACTGACATGAACCCAATCGAATTTTTGTGGTTCGTCTTGGAAAAGAGGGTTCGCGCGAAATCACCAGCATCTCGTACTCCAGGATACTTATTGCTACCTCATCGAATCGATGCCTCGCCGAGTGGCAGCTGTTTTGCGGGCTAAAGGGAGTCCTACATCTTATTAGGCAGATGATCATAATGTGATGGCTCATTGGTGTATGCCGTAAACGAAAACCCGATGTCATGCTCTCTAGGGGAAAACTTGTTCTTTAAGAACAATTTTAAATTATACTGAAACTATTTCGCACCAGAAACGCTCTCCGACGGAGAATGATTTTTGAAATCGGACTGTTAGAAGCAGACATATCGAGAAAAATATGATATACCTCTACGCCCCTGCGAAAAAAGTGTGCATCATTTTCAGTAGAAAATAATCTCAGAAATGTTCTCCGTCATGAGCAGTATTGAAAGAGAAAGGACTTTTTCCAATGCAGTTTGCAGAAGAGCAGATATTGCTGCAAATATCACAAAAACAGAAAGATACCCTTACGCACCTTGGTGGCAAAACATTTCTTTACCGAAATTTAGGAACTATGTGCAAAACTCTATCCGATGCAAAAAGAATTTTTCAAATCAAAATTTTAAAAGCAGATATTTCGGAGAAATCTATATTGAACTTTACGCCTTCTATCTGAAAAACTATGCATTACTTGAAACACCAAAAATTTCCCAAAATAGTGTATTTTTAAAAAATATATCAAAGGAAGGATTTTTTTCAAACAGATATTTAGAATCAATGATAAGGAATCAAATATTGTAACGCTTGGTGTGCCTTTGATTCTTGCTGTATCAAAAGAATCCTTGCTCAGGGACGCAATGCTGGTAGGGGCGGGAAACGTTACAATATGTTTTGAATTTGATGGCGTCTACATTTAGTCTCTCTTACGGCGAAGATATGTATCGGGAAAAAATAGAAAGAGAGGATCATCTTTTTTTTTTTACATTCTTGTTTCCCAATGCAAAATGATTTTTTCAAATCAGACTAATAGTTGCAGAAATATCGTGTCCACAGCCGACGAAGGAGCAAAGTAGTATCATATGCTTTTACTTTTTTTTTAATTTTTTTTACAAAAGACGCGTTAAAAGTATGCTTAGGTTTTAACATCCCATCCTTATATATGATATAATCAACGTCATGCACTGTACGTTTGTTTAGTAAGTAAATCATCTGATTTATTATTTTGTCCAGAAAATTTGTCTTCGGAATTATCAAACGACCTTCTGAATATGAGATGTGGCCTTTGGCTGGACAATTTCATAAAAACGTAAAGTAAATAAGGTTCAAATCATGAAAGAAATACGGGATTACGCCATATAATACAAAATTTTGATCGGAAACTTGAAACTTGGTCGTTCTGGGTGGTGTAGTGGTTAGCATACCTAGGCGTTTTCTGGGAGACGCGGGTTCGAGTCCCGCTCCAGGACGATGAAAATTTTCAAGTTTTCAAAAATTATCTGACTTACCATCCTTGTCACATTTACGCCAAAAATCGGATTGTCATCTTCAAAATTTGTAAGGTTCAAATATTTGAAAGACACATTTTCAGCACAGATATTCTATATTACGTAAAATATAATGTACAGTGGTGGCAAAAATTGCTGACACTTTTTGAAATGTTCATGTTTTGCAAATTTGCAGGCTTATAGGAAATATTATTTTGCACCAAATTCAAATGTTTATATGCCAATTTAAACAAAATTTAATGCAGAATTAAATACAAAAAAACAATGCAAATATATGCAGTACAAAAAAAGGGTATGCTTACTTTAGTATAAAAAAGAAACACTAGTGTGATTCAGTTAAGAAGCGGATTGTATATAAGTGCAAACACTACTGGCCAATCACAGTATTTGTTCTGGGGACCAATCAAATGGTAGTAGCTGCAATACATCTTGTAAGATCTTGAGGAAAGTAAATTTTTGCAGTTTGTTCTGTAGAAGAAAGACTGTTAGCGGTGTAAATGAAGCGTAATTGTAGATTGTGTGAATATTTTTAGTATTTATTTAACTTTAACGTGTAGATAATACGTACAGCAATGTTACCAAAGAAAATAATCGTTTGCTCACCCACGGAAAGGACCAGGATTGCTTTTGTTACGTGAGTCAGGTCTTTCTCATGCAGAAATTGAAAGGCAAGTATGTGGGTCAGTGACAACGTCTGGTGCACCAAAGTGCTGTTTACATTTTCAAGAAACAAAGTCACTGAAAAGCAAACTAGGAAAAGGCCTAAAAAAGTGCACAAAAGCTGTTGATGACAGAATAATAAAACGTATGTGTCTGAAGGACAGAAAAATTTCATCTGAGGCTATCAGAGCTGAATTGTGTTCAACTGGTGTTTCTGTCAGTTCAAGAACGATAAGGAGCAGACTATCAGATATGGGACTAAGAGGTAGGATTCCAAGAAAAAGCCATATCTGAATCTACAGCAGCACAAGAAACGACTACAGTGGGCAAAAGAACACATTGGATTATAACGAAGTTAATTTCTCCGTCATTTCTGTCCACGCCAGGATTCGAACCCGGATCCCCTCATTCCGGAATAAGTCACTCTACCAGTTGAGCTACGCGGTCATTTTATTCTGATTCCTATCTGCCTTTATGTCGTGTGCGTCCTTCTGGCAGGTACGTCACATCTCCTGGTACGTTACGGGATGGACGGACGATCAGTGGAAACAAGTTATTTGGAGTGACGAAAGTAAGATATCCTTCTTTGGTAGTGATGGCCAAAAATTCGTGAGACTAACAGTAGGAGAAGAGCTACATCCTGATTGCACGAAGGTCAATGTAAAGCACCCAGCAAGCGTTAGGATTTGGGAATGTAAGGCAGCAAATGGTGTTGGCCACCTTCGTGTAATCGACGGCACGCTGAACGCAAGAAGATACGTTGACGACGTCCTGGAACCAAAACTGCTACCTTCCATCAGGGATATCTTTCCCAACAATACCCCATTTCTTTTTCAGCTGGATTCAGGTCCCTACCCCATAGCAAAAATACGCAATCAGATCAAAGTCCATTGCATAGTTGGCCTGGCCAGGAAACAGCTCTGACCTGAATCCGATAGAAAATTTGTGGCACCGTTTGAAAAGGCTTGTATGAATGAGGCGTTCATCAAATAAAAGGCAATTGAGGCTATAATTACTTCCTGGTACCGCGTCATAACGGAGGCAGAGCTTCAAATACTTATTGTCTCAATGAGACGTCGCTAGGATGCGGTTTCAAAGAATAAAAACTACCCTACTAAACAGTGATAGTATATTGAAATCGTAAGTGTATAACAGTATATTCAGCATAATTGCAGTATTCCTGAGATAACGTTTTTTGTACTGCACATATTTGCATTCTGTTTTTTGTATTGAATTCAGCATTAAAATGTCTTTAAATTCACATATAAACGTTTGCATTTGGTGCAAAATAACATTTCCCATAGGCCTGCAAATTTGCAAAACATGAAAATTTCAAAAAGTGTCCACAATTTTTGCCACCACTGTAAATACCACCTGCGCTGTGGCTGAAACAGGAATTTTAGTTCTGTTGAAACTCTGCAAAGATAGGCAGAGTTACTTATTTTTATATTGAGAGATGTAGGTATTTAGAGCATTTCTATATTCCTTCTTATTCGTCTTTATTTAAAATTACGTAGAAGTAACAAACTCTCGTATTAAAGTAACTGGAATCTGTTGCAAGATATTTTCTATTTTTATCGTGATACTTCCTACGCTCTCACATTTGGTCTTCCTAAACCAATAGAGTAACGTTAATGGCCATTCTTGCAGCATGTTCTCGAATAACAGTTTATTGTTGATAAAAAAATATTGTTTTTAAGGTTGTAGTTTAAGAAATCTTCTCTCCCATGCGCCGTAAGTTTATTTTAACTTTGTTAAACAGAGCACATTCAATAAAGCAATTTTCCACCAAAATGAAACCAGATAGTTTAAGCTAATATTTACTTGTTGTGAATACTGTGCGCTTGTTAAGAGTTGCTAATCGGAATAGATTCTGAGAAACAGCCTCTTTAAGTAGTAATTCATGAGAATTCTAGTAAACTATTCTCATAAGTGTTCGTAAGCGTTTGTCAGCAAATAATCATCTTTCTTCTCCACCTGATTCCGCTTTGCTCCTCGCGAACCAATAAAACGTCTGCCCCAGAACGTTGATAGCAGCAATAACCATCATATCTACTCTACTTACAAATCAACTGGCCATTTGGGCTTCAGTTCCTTGGCAAGCAGCCATCATCGTCAGTGGTGTTCAGGGCAAACACCCGATGTGCACGTATAAAAGCTCATTTTTCGACAGATGTTGTACAAAACATTTGTCACTAACAACCAGAAAATCTCGTAACACTCTAAATAGTCTGTATGAAAGAAATAAAGATACACTTAATCAAACGAATGAATATAGTAGATGACACAACCATAAACAGGTAAATGGCAGATCAAGAATTGCATGCATTTGAAACCCGTTCATAAAAGGGGAAGCAAAATTATTTCACTCGTGCTTTTTATATGTACTACACTGAAACCTCGGAATAACAGTCACCGCTCAGACCGAAAGGAAGGCCTGTTGTTGGCAGGTGCCCCTTGTTTGGAGTTTATGCTTAAAATGATATAACTCTTTAGCTGCGTTTGGGTTAACCAAATCCCGGAAATCAATGCAGAATCAGAGACAGATGTGGTCAGCCATTGTAGCGATGAAAATAACAAAATGCGAAATGTTAGCCTGCGGAATACTGAGCTGAGCGAAAATATCCAGATTTAGAATAGTGAATACAACTGATTGTTTTTAGGGGAATTCTTGACTCAGTGACAGGTGTTTAAATGCAAAAGTTCTTCTCGTTACCTCTACATATTATTCACTAGAACTGGACGACATACAGCTAAACTTTAACAATTATTCATTATTTAGAGGTATTAAGGCAGTGGCTGACTCCTGGTCTTAAATTGCACTTAGAAATAGCAAGGAAGAAGATTTTAGTTAGGGTACCCCCAAATGTGGTTGATGTAAGCTCGTAGGTGCCAAGAGCATCAATGAGCCACAGAGAGCCGAGTACCCTATAGGAAAGGAAAATAGAACAATTTTAAAGACAATGAAGTGTAACTGCACAATTAGGCGGCCGCGTGGAGGAATGTAGGAACAGAACTTACAGGGAACAAACCAAGAGACACCGCTGTGAAAGGGCAAGGCTCCGGCATTCACTAACGGGGCCTCGGTGTGTTGCTGAGAAATACACGGGAGCTCGAGCGCGCTTCAAACAATTACCGTCCCACGTCGAACTAAGTTTTAAGTACTTCCTTTTCACATACACTACCTTGGCCATTGTACTTACTGTGGTTCCTCCATCCTACCTAAGGCTCAATTCATTTAGTAACATTCTTCATCCTCGTTTTACTCACCCGCCAAATTACCAAAGGAGGTGGATAAAATCTTAAAGAACAAAGTGTTTGTTAGATTTTTTCTAGACCGACGGTAATGTGCGTTGACTTTTGTTAAGTAGTTACGTTGTTCGGGAGCTATCGCTAATTTTAATCCTACCGCAGCTTTTCTGTGCCATCCAAAATTGGCCGTTGAGGTGTCCGTTAATTGGCGTTTAACTGTATTTCCCTTTTTATTCACTTTTCGTTATGTCCAAAGCGTTGATCCAATACCGATAGTAACAGTTTCACCTGTTTCCCAAAACGCTTGTGAGCCGCCCCAGAGGAACTGTTCTGGATCAAGGACTGCTAATATGTTCTTGATTTAGTTACTAAACTCGTCGCGATCATAAGCATTCACCATGTCGATAATGCTTTCACCCCTGTGAAGCGGCTTAATTTTTTCTACAAAACAGAATTTTTGAGCAGAATCGTTTTCTGTTTAACATTTGAACAAACAACATTCAGCACTTCTGTCTGACGGGTGATCATCTTTCATTTGTGAACATCTGATCTAGTAACAAGGGTTTGCATGAGTTCAGTTCATCTTTCGATATGTTATGAAGAGGAGGAGCCTTTTAAGCTAATGCTCACGTAGCCTCGGTATTATGAAGAAAAAAGAGCAATCCGTCAAGTGCTTTTAAGCACTGTATTCCAGTGTCTTTTACAAGGAATGCATAAAAATTCAAATTATATTTTATACAAGTTTTGATATGCTAAAATAAAAACTAATGTTGAAAGTGTTGTGTAATCACATCAGGGAAGTACTTTTTATTCAACCATCTAAGGAGTCAGTTTTATTCGAGCAGCCAGCGTAACGATCTGGCATATGGAATCTTCAAGCTGTAAGCCAAGCAACTTGTGTCTCAAGTGTTTACAGATCTGTTTTAGATTATTCAGACTGATTTTTATACATCACAACTTTTAAACCCACCAAATGTATGCTCTGTCTGGTGTGTGTGTGTCAGGCAGCACCTTCCACTATATAGAAGTAAGTTTCCCGGAGTACAGCCATATCCACGTTGCCAGTCGTATTCAAAAGCTTTCCATATTCTCTCAACAGCCCGATCGACGTTTACGTGAATACCTTATTATAGAGATCAAAGGCGCTTAAGTGGATATTGGAAGCATCCGGTAACTTATTATTTATTTATTAAAATTTGCCTGTACAAGAGCCATATTTGGATAACGTTGCCAGGAGGAGATCATATCATCACCAACAATTATCAATCCACTATTCAATGGAGGTTTCTCCAAGTTTCTTCCACAACTTTCTGACCTTAGCCAGTTTCATGCATGTTAGTCCGACAAGATTTCGACTTATATCTTCCAATCTCTCACAATATCTTTTTCCGGGAATTTTCATTGGTATCCAATCCATTATTGTAAATCACTACGCTGGTCAGTTTTTCTGGAAATATGTCCATCCTATTGCTGTTTAAGAGATTTTACCTTGATCATAATGTCATGAACTTGTCATTTCCTCATCCATGATTTAATTTTCTTATCCTTCCTGGTTATATTAAGCATACACCTCTCCATAATTACCTTAAGAATTTACCACCACTGAATGCGTTTTTAGTTAAGGTACACATCTATGATCCGTAAGTAAGAAATGTACAGATGAATTGATTAAATATTTTGCTTTATGACATAATGATAAATCGTTCTTGAAAGTTGTTCTGTTTCTTCCAAAAGCATAACAACCGAGAAGGTTTATACCCCTACTTATTTCTTCCTCTATGTGGACCTCGTTTGTTCTCTCTCTCTCTCTCTCTCTCTCTCACACACACACACACACACACATACACACTCTCACTCTCTCTGCCAAGAAAAGCACCCGGAGAAAGTCGTTCGATCCTGATGAAACTCCGCATGCAAGTACCTCAGGGTCGAATATGCAAATCATTAAAAGCTATCGACCAATAACTTTTCCCATTTTTTCCTGTGGTGGCTCTCCACAGCGAATGCGAACAGCTCGTCGTGGAGGATAACTTATATCAGGAGCAAACCTCGCTCGCAGTTATAATTGACCCAGCCGATTGCGGTTGCATTAACATCCATGGACTCTGAGACTGCCTCGACGCCATATCCGTGCACAATACGACCAGTTGAGCGAGTTTGAGACAGGACGTATAATTAGACTGACAGAGGCCGGTTGGTCAAGTTGCCATATCGCTAGGTATTTGGGTTAGAGTGACGCGGCAATCGGACGATGACGGCGCCAATGGGTCGAGGAGGGCACGACCCAGCGGTACACGGGCAGTGGACGGCATGGGGCAAAGACAGAACGCGAGGATCGAACTATTGTGAGAGCCTCACGAACACAACCAAATTAATTGCTCTCAACCATCTGTGGCCGTGTTGCGTGGTCTACAGTTACGGAAGTGGCCACACGACCCGTAGCCAGACGACTTTCTGCACGAGGACTACTTTGGAGCAGGCGATTCCGCCGCTTACCACTGACCAGCGAGCATCGCCGGCACCGGTTGCAGTGGTGTTGGGCCCGATCAACGTGGGATAGTGTACAGTGGGTAGTGTTGTCTTAAGTGATGAGTCACGGTTTGCTCAGATGGCCAGCGCATACGTGTCTAGAGAAGAGTCAGACAGCGCATACGTGTCTGGAGAGGAGTCGGCCAGCACGCGGATTCTGGCTTTACCATGGAATGGCACACAGTTCGCACACCGGGAGGGATTTCTAGGGAGCCATTTTCTACGATAGCAGGAGATCCTTCGTAGTCCTCCATACCACCCTCGTGGCTGAACGGTACGTCGAAGACATTCTATGACCTGTTGTATTGCGATTCTTGTGGCAGCATTACCGAGAACATTTTCAGCAGGATAATGCCGCGCCACACACGACATGGCTGTCCCAGGACAGCCTCTTTGGCCGGAGGAGGGAAAAACCACGAACAGCTCACAAGGTGCGGGCCAACCACGGCTCATCGATGCTATCACGTAAGGTACGAGCCAACAAATGGGATACTGTGGCACAGTTCGCCGGTAATTTGAATGCTAGTGATGGTAATAATATAACACAACGCGCATTGCATAGAACCCTGCTGAGAATGAGGCTTCGCAGCCGCAGGCCACTCGGAGTACACATGCTGACCTCGGTTAACCGGCGGAAAGGGCCTAAAATGGGCACGAAATCATCAAAACTGGAACTTAAGTCATTGGAAGAAGGTCATCTGCTCGATGAATCTCGTCTTCTGTTGCTCGAGGTGGACGGCCGTGTACGTATACGTCGATTACGTAGGGAAGTGCTGGCACCAAGATGCACCGTGGGACGGAAATAAGAAGACTAATGTGTGATTAATGTTCTGCTGGGAAACCCTGGGTCCAGGCATCCTTGTGTAGCAAAATATGACGTTCACCATTTACCTATACATGACGACAAATCATGTACATCCCTTTATGGTAACGGCATTTCAGTCTAGTAGTGCATTTTTTCAACAGATAATGCGGCAGAATATATACACGGTCGAGTCACATTCTTATTATCACCAGCTAATATCCAGAATAACCGCCGTGTGCAGCACGGCCAACAGCTAGACGGGCTGGGAGTGACTCAATAAGGCGCTGGAAGATGTTCACAGGTATGTGGAGCCATGCTGACTGCAGTGCATCTGACAGCTGCTGGAGGGTGCGTTATGGAGGATCCACAGAATGAACAACACGATCGAGGTGGTCCCACAGATGCTTAGTTGGATTTAGGCCTGGGGAATTAGGGGGCCAGGAAAGTACGTTGAAGTCTTCATCGTGCTCCTCCAACCACTCTCGGACATTTCTAGCTGTCTGACACGTCGCATTGTCGTGCTGGAAGGTCACATCCGCCCCAGGGAAGACAGTCAGTATGTATGGGTGTACGTTGTCGGCAAGGATGGATTCATAACGAATTCGGTCCATAGTGCCTTCCATAGATTTGAGTGTACCCAGAGAATGCCACAAAAACATTCCCCAGACCATAACGCTGCCCCCCACCAGCTTGTGGTATTCCAGCAATGGTTGAACAGTTTTCGCTCTCCGATGTTTCTCGCCTTATATGCCAACGTCCATCCGTTAGATCAAGCAGAAGACGTCATTCATCGGAGAAGGTAATCCTTTGCAAATCAGCGGAGGTCCAATTCCGATACTGCCGTGCAAATACAAGCCTTTTCTGCCGATGCACCTTTATTAGCATAGGTGCAGTGACCATCCGTCTGCATCGGAGCCCCAAACGCAGCAGGGTTCTCTAAACTGTCGTTTTAGACACACTTCCGATAGGCCCCTGGTTCATTTGGCCAGTGAGTTGTTTCACTGTTGCGTGTCGATCGTTCCCTCACGCACCTTTGAAGCCGACGTTCACCTCTTACATCAATGGCACGTGGTGCTCCGCAGTTTCGACCTCGCTTATTCGCAATGGAGCTATTTCTCCAATCGCGATACACTTTAAACACAGCGGCACGCGAACAGTTCACAAACTGCGCTGTTTCAGAATTACTGCTACCCTTGGCCAGAAATCCGATAATCATCCATCTTTGCAAATGTGATGAATCGCTCCTTCTCTCCATGACAGCAACGAGCAATATGTTTTCAGAATGCTTGCAGTACCCCTTATATACCCTCCAAGCCAGCTCACGACACGTGCCTTCTTTTATTGGCTACGCGCTCTTGACTTCAAAAGTAGGAAGTGGTCAAAATAATGCGACTCGATTGTGTATATGATCAAACGCTAATCGTATATCAAAGTAGTCTCAGGTCTTTAAACAATCTCTCTCCGAAGCAACTAAAAATAGTCTCTCACAATTTGAAAATTTGTTTGTCTCTGATACTTTCCAAGTCGATTTCTAACGAGAGCTCTGATACAATCGTAAGCATCACTCTTATCAATCGTTATCATACGTCACTCCTTTCGACCTAAACTCAGGTTGCAAAACCAACATTCAGCGAGAGAGAAAATGTAGCGTTAAGTTAGAATTTGCTTAAAAAGAATAAATCAAAACTTACATAAGACAACAGGAACCAAAACGGAATTATAAATTAGAGTATGCGTTACAAACTTACAGAACACGTTTCTTGTTCCTCAAGTATCCTACGTTAACAAGCGTAAATCTTTCATCTCCGTAAAGAAATTTATCTGGTGTTACTTATTTTCTGTTAATAGTCTTTATTCAGATCTCGTAACTGTCAAAATAAGGTTCTGGCGGAAGTGACTCTAATTTTCCAGTTGCACATTTCACAACAATTCTGATTCAGAGATTCCTTTATATAAATATATATAAATGATTTATATAAATATATAAATGAATGCTTGATCGACTAATTTATGTTTCAATTTATGTCAGCAAATTTACAACTGATATCGAAAAGAAAATTTCAATGCTTTCAGCGGCTTTTATTATGAGCCCAAAAAACAAAGATGTTGCAGTATTTAATAATGTGGTCGTTTGATGGAGTACTGATATGACATTATGCGTAAAATTTGAATTGATAATAGTCAAGAAACGTTCATAGCATATTAAATCCGTTTATTTTTGTGGTGTAATATGCAGAAATATTCGTCAAGCTTTCGCACTCCATTGGGAGGCTTTTTCAAGGCAATGGTAGACATAAAAATGCAGGAAATTAGAACCCATAAGAAATAAAGATGTTTTTTTAATAACGTGTACTGTGGTAATTTTATAATAAACGTCCAAATCGAAGCTGGTTGTTCTATTTCTTTTGAGCATGTCGTCAAGATAATTCAACGTCCCATTCACTTCAAACTCCATTTAGTGAAATCCATTGTATTGTGTAGGTTGTTCATCTTGTGCATGAAATCATTTAATTCATATACTCCGTGTTCTCATATGTATGTAAAATGTATCGTCAGCGTAGCGGATCCACATTTGGGGTTTCTTGATACAATTTAGAAAGGTAAGAACTTCTGGCATTCTAAGTACTGCGTCTGCAAGTACTGAGGTGAACTCATCGTTGCTCCTTTTGTTTTTTGTAGATGCCTCCATCCAACTTGAAATAGGTACGGTTAGTAACTAGATTTAAGGCGCGCATATTTTTTTTTTTTTTTGCTTGGGTCCGTTGACTTGATGGAAGGCTCTGTTGTTCGATATTCTAGCATTCTACCGTTAAAGGTCAGCTTCTCCACACCCCAAGTCGTCTGTCCTAGATACTCGGAGCTTTATCAATTCCATCGCTTCATCTGATCTCCGGCTACTACACTGGCTTCGATACAATTCCGGCAACAAATATGAATCATTAACGGGTAGCATTTTGATTGTGACGTACTACAGAGGTGTTGCATGTGTGAAGACGACAAATCTGTAGCGATACATTCAGTCGGTGTAGTTTAGTCGGTTAGATCAACTGGCTGCGGAGCGAGGAGGCTCCGCTTCGATCTCCATCACTGACAAATTTGTGTTTTCACATTGGCGCCCGATTGTGGAAAATCGATCTACTGGCCGTTGCGTTCTTCGAAAACTGTGGGATGTTTGTTCCACTTATCGTCCGGAATTAATGAAAATTCCTTCTTGGCTTCAAAAATTAAAGAAAAAAAGAATTAAGAGGGAGATGATGTGACGTACTACAGAGGTGAAATACGTGTCAAGACAACAAATCTGTAGCGATACATTCCGTTGGTGTAGTTTAGTCGGTAGGAACAATTGGCTCCGGAGCGAGTAGGCACAGGTTCGATCACTGGCACCGGCAAAATTGTGTTTTCATGAAAGTTGCAAACTGCTGTTATCCAAAAGCCTCCTAACAAGTCCGGCTTTACCGAAAGAGATTATTCCCCCATTTCTCTAGTCCTACGTACATTTATGCTCCAGGACAGGGGTGTTTCCCACCTCCTTTTCGTCGCGGTAACATCAACTGCTTGAAGGGCCGAAATTCTTTCGAGCAGGGACTTCTGCCTTTTCATCCAGTATTTCCTTTTAGCCTGTTCTATGGTTACATGCCTGTGTTCAGTCAGCTGTCATTTTTAATTGCTCTAAAAGCATTCAGCACGATGCAAGATTGTAAGAGTACACAGCTCTGCGCTCAGAATAAATGGCGGTCAACGATCCCCTTAGGGACCCATATTACTTATCGTTGCTACTCGTTCCATGGCTGCATTCCCTTAAGGCGCGGTCCCGTTTTCCCCGATTGACAAATCGGTTCTCGAACCCGGACCAAGCGCTATTCCTCGCATACTTACACGGAACTCCCTAATAGCGGTCGACCGATTAGCGGTCGATCTTCCAAATAGCGGTCGACCTTCCAAATAGCGGTCGACCGAAGCTCGTCAGGGCCATAATGCGTTCCGCACACCAACGCAAGTGCCCTTCTCAAGTAAGGGAAAGTCACGAACCCACCCCTTTGTTCTAATCTCTTTCCTTACAGCTAATACACTTCATTATGCTACCCTGAATTCTTAACAATATTTTTGCGAAAAGTCGATTCCTAACATGCTGATTTATATCACGGCCTGAATTTTAGAACATTTGACCCAGAATCAATTGTCCGCTATTTAGTATGAAATTGAGTACCTAGTCAAGTACGCATTGGTATCGAGAAGGCACTAAAATCTTTCAACTAAGCATCAGAAGCCCATTAAATATGCATTATTAAAAGCAACGTTAAAAACACTGGGTGGGAAAGTGTGCCAAGCTTGTGATAACAAGAACTTCCGCTGGTAGAATATTAAGTGCGCGATAAGAAGGCTTTTAAATTGACGCTGAGTTTCTTATGAAATGGATTTTCTGTTCTCCAGAAGACCATGCTAACAAAGACGAAAGATTTCCAAAATTTTCAAAGACGTACTTCCAAGGACGGAATCTTGTATTTTAGTTTATGCGTTGAAAAGATAAGTAAGAATGCATATAAATTACGAAAAAAAAAAGAAATAAAAAGTGCTCCCTTGAGGTGTATCGTGCTTCAGTACCCAAACGATATCCACTAAAGTATTATGTTTATTAACATCGCCAAAAGGTGTTTGTTTTTCCTTTATTTTAATTATACATTACTCTAGTGATGTAAATTAAATCAGAAAGAGGCAAGACATTTTTACAACTTTAAAATTTATGCCAAACAAACGGCACTTTTCGCTTCAGCAAAAAATTTATAATGCCGCGGAAAGCTAGATAAATCGATCCGATCTTCGCTCCTCCCATCATACTTTTGCATTAAAGCATTAGCTACAGAATTTTTCTATAACTTTCTTTCTGGAGAAAGAGCGGCGGCATTTAGTTTTTTTCTTGGGTCTCTAAGAATAAAACAAACGAATTCCTACGGAAAATCTCGGGTACTTTCGTACTATTTCAATAAAAACAGGAAACAAAAATATCAAACCAGTTTATTTATCACAAAATAGGTTTTTCTTTGATTTAATATTTATGAAGATGTAAGATATTAAAAAAACATTTTTTCAAGAATGCGAAATATATCAATACAATTATTCTGTTAGGCACAAAACCTCACACTTGTAGAATTTCTAGTTGGTCGCGAGAAAATTTAGTGCTTTCAAGCACCCGCATACATTCGTACGTTTAGCACTTCACCTATTTTTCCAAGTCACTTAGCGTTGATATTAATACTTGTACAAGATGCTTATCAGCTTTATCAGACAATTAGTAATACGGGAAATTAAGTAGAGAACTGTAACATTTTTTAGCACAGAACTGTAACGATTTTTAACAGACAACTGTAACGAATGAAGTTGATAAGTCAAAATCTTCTTAATTAAGCACAGAAGTGAGAAATTTAAACAAAAAATTAAGATCTTTTAAATTCAGCACAGACGCGGGCTGCACAGAAGTGGGAAATTTGGTCCCACATGATAAAGTGTGAATTAGAAGATTTTATTTCGGAAGAAAATTTGGCCCAGAAACTTGCTGACAAGAGTAAAAAAGTGGGCTTAAAAATGAACGTACAGAAAACCAAATTGATGTACAATGCATTTGCAAGAACTGGAGATTTAGCGATTGACCAAGCAAATCTAGAAATACCAAATACCTATATTTACCTTGGACAACAGATGTCAACCAAGAACGACATTAAAAACATTAATAGGCGTATAAAACGTGATTGGAGAGCATTTGGAAGAAACGGTACAATTTTCAAGAGCAATTTAGTATTATTGTTTAAAAGAAAAGTGTTTTTTCAATGCATGCTTTCAAATCTTATTGATGTATTAAAGACGTGGACTTTAACTAGCAAAAAAATTAAGAAGTGTGGAGTGTTGCATGCTTTGTGTAACCAGAGTAGACAGGAAGAGAATCTCATGTGTGAGGTAAATGAAGGAGTTAATGTCATAATGATCAATGTAAAATCCCTGAAGTAGCATGTTGCTAAAAGAACTGACCACCGTTGGACAACAGAAATTCTAAACTGTAAGTGAAAAGAATTCGAAAGTATGTCGGACGGACACAGAGGAGACTGTCTCACGAAAGAAAGTTGTGGAAGAAACTTGTAGTGACCTTCATCCAGCAGTGGATTGATAATGGTTGCTGTTGATAATAATTTCGGAAAACATTTTCGTTTGTAGTGAAAACAAAGTAAGCCAAGAATATGGCATTGCGTGTTGTTTTGCCAAATCGCAAATCCCAAATATGTAGATGTCATCGAGTAACTGGACATAAGAATCATTTCAGGTTAACGAAACAGTTCAGTACTGGTGATGTCTTAAAGCTAAATATGCGAAGGCGCATGACAATTAGGTGGAGGAACAAATCGAAAGACCAGAGATTTGCTGTCCTAAATGAATAATGATGTTTCAAGATATATCTTAAGGCACGCCAGCTGAAAGTGAACTACAGTTACCACTCATAGAGTTGCTTTTAGGCTCCCTAGTGGCCGAGTGGTCAGATCTGTAGGTCTCTTGTTAATCATCGGAGTTAAACGCGGGTTGGGTCCGAAAGTAAAGAATGGGTCTGGTGTTTTTGCTAGTTTGTCGCTGGTTTTGATCCTTCCCTGGAAACAATGGCCACAAATTAGGGACAGCCGAGTTTTTATAACTCTACATGTTTATGGGGTTCTTAAAACACCAAAACTCGTACACCCGCTATCTCTGACACAATCCACAGTTTTTGAAACGGGGCGACTCGTCAAACTTGTGGAACACCAAGTCAAGAATATTAATAGAGGGTAGAACTCCATTCTGCAATGGGACAAAAACTTTGTAAGTGGATGGAAATTACGTGTTGATCTTCGAAAATTTGCGTTAATGTCGCAGACCAAAGAGTGAAAGAAAAGCCTTGTAATGGAGAAACCTAAGAAATGAGCAACGGGTGAGAGTTTTCACCTGAAGTTTCGTTTCTCACAGTGCCGTCGTGGTTCGAAAATTGCGTCAAACTGTTGATGCCAGGAAAAAGCCAATAAAAAAACTTTCATATTCTAATTCTGCCGTAGTTTCAACACTTACCAATCAGCATTCCCTATTTCGTATCTCAGTAGTTCTGCATTTTTTATTTATGCCTGGAAAATTGTCCATGAGACATATGAAGTTGGAGCTAGCGGCGAAGAGACTGGGACGATCGCACCCTCCCCCTTAAAACAGATTTTTAATTAGGAAATGGCCTAGATTGTAAATAAGTATTAAATAATCTGTTTTAGTAAACTTATTGCAATAGATGCACAGATTGTAGTAAACATTTTCAAGTGAATTTGTTAGGAGATTAAATGCACTGTTCTAGCTTCAAAGAGAGAGAGAGAGAGAGAGAGAGAGAGAGAGAGAGAGAGAGAGAGAAAGAGAGAGAGAAAGACAGGGTTAGAGCGAAAGAGAGAGAGAGAGAGAGAAAGAGAGAGAGAAAGACAGGGCTAGAGCGAAAGAGAGAGAGAGAGAGCATTTAAAAAATCCCTAGAGTTTGAGAAACAGAGAAAGCTGAGAGCAGAAGGGAAGAGCGAGCGAATTAGAGAGGGAGAGAGAGAGAGAGAGAGAGAGAGAGCAGATAAAAAAATCCTAGCAGAAGGGAAGAGAGAGAGAGACAGCAGATAAAAAAAACCCCTAGAGTTTGAGAAACAGAGGAAGCTGAGAGCAGAAGGGAAGAGAGGTTTCGACCGATCATGAAAAGCAATGGATGTGATTTGTTCAACGTAATACAGTGAAACTCAGATCTTATACGACCCGGCATTTTCCGTTCTTCCGTTTCCAGCGACGTTTCTTTGAAGTCCCAAAAATTATCCTACATTTCCCCCGTATTATACGTTTTTCCAATCACATGATTTCCCTCATCGATCGTCGTTCAAACTTTTTAGTGTTAAACCTGATTTTCCTCTAATTCCGTATCTTTCTTGGTTTTACATGTAAGATTGCTAAAACCGGTTCTTCCATCTCCTTCCGCATTCCTCAACAGAATATGACGACCAGGTTCCCTTAAACCGGTTAGTCCTCCCCAGAATTTGTCTAAAGCACGTAACGACCAGTTGGGGCAGTTCCGCATTCCTCAGATTGTACGTGTCTTGTCTTCGCAACTTTGCTGGAGCGTCTCTTCTAGGGCCGTAAATTTCCGTATTAAACAGGCCTGCGTCTCAGCTTGGCAAGACCGGTGTGAGGTTCTAAGAGTAATTCAGTCAGTTTGCTGTCTGTTTAAATCTCGCTTTTCAGACGTGAGAGTGAAGATAGCGAGTAAGAAGGGCAAATGCCTTCACTTAACTGAAAAAACCTCCATTATACAAAAAGATAGTGAGTTTCATGGAACTAAAGTTGAATTAGCCAAGTCTCGTCGATTACCAGTTTCAACATTGGAAGCAATTTTAAAACAGAAAGAGTCAATCAAAATTACTTCGGGAATATTAGGTCATTGTTCTAATAAGCGAAGGACTTTGAGAAGTTCGCCTTAAGGTGAACGTTGTGTGAGCTTCTGCGTACGAAGTATGAAAACATTTATATTTTTAGTGTCGAAGAGTCAGGCGTCTTAGTTCAAGAATAACTTGAAATATGACGGCAATGCACATAATTTCCTCTATTTCCTACACACAATTTTTCTGCTTTGCGGCGTAAATTCACTTAATTATTTCTTTCGATACGCATTTTAGTTTCTGCACGGGTGATAGAGATGTTACTAAAAAAAAAAAAAGCTTTTTCAGTCGGATAGCATTCACGATGAAAAACATTTTTCGCGTTATCTTTAATTCAAATAATGTGCAATTTTTCAAAGGCGGGCAAAATGTATTTCTTATTTCTCTTGCCAACGAATGATTTTGAAAGCCCGATTTGAAAAATTCTTTTTGACACCTTACAGAACGAAAAATATTTTAACATATTTTCTACTTTTTTCTAATGCAGTTCTGCTGCTAGTGAGCATAAGTAATTATTTCTATTTGGAACTTTCTATTTCGACTTCAAAATATCTGGTTATAAACTTCTCACGCCGGATATCATGCGAACATCATCTTTGTTTACCTTCAAAAATGCAGTTTTTTTCCTAGGGGTGAAAATGTAAGGTTTGTTTCTCTAAATATCTGCTCTTATGAAAGTCTGATTTAAAACAATTGTTTCGTACCGGATACCGTTATAATGAGAAACATTTCGTCCACAAGTGTTACTTTTTCACAATGAAAAATTTTGCATCTAGAAGACGGAAACGCATAATTGCATTTGAAGCCATAGTGCACTTCCTTATTGTCAACTGAAGCAATTTCGTTTCTATCAGGCGCACCAGTCCCGTATGGCAAGCACTTTTGGAAACTTTCCGCTTTTGATGATACAAAGTGCTATTACTATGGCACATAAATAAATACCAGGGCAGAAACGTAAAAAGAACGGGGAAAACTGGGTTGTTGCCCCGGGCGCAGCTCAAGAGAAGGCTTAAAAATCACTGCTTGCAGTCTGCTTAAAATGGGAATTTAAACTCTTACACACCAGTTTCTAGTATACTTAAAATTCGAATTTATTCCTCAAAATGTTCAGTGGCTGCTAGCTGCTCACATTCAGAAATGAAGACGCGCTGTATAATCCGTCCAACTAAAGAAGAACCATGGATTTTGTCGTCAACAATGGGTCCGCAGTTTTTCTTTAGTTGGAAGGATAAGGATGTCAATTTTCTGTAGTTGTATAGATAAGCTTTTAGTGTTGGGGGGGAACCCCCGTGAGCCACTCATTGGGCTGTAATCAGTCTTCCATGCCTAAGTTAGGGTTACTAGGGAGTGAGCCAGTGCCGTAAGACAATTACAACATCCATGCCTCACCGGGATTCGAGCCCAGACCCATCTCGGACGAATTCTCATAACCAGCGCTTAGACCACTACGCCGCCAGGCGGCAAGGATAAGGTAACGATGTGGTTCACATTGCTGAGGATTCTCTAGGGGAGCTTTTCAATCATTACTGTGGATGCAAGCCACGAGTCGAGTTACAATTCGGCTTGTTTGATGTGATACTAAAGATACGAACTCCGAAGCTGTTGCGAAAAGCTAAAACTGCACAAACAACCACAGTTTGATTGGGCCTCCATGAGAAAATCAAAGTTACACACACACACACACACACACACACACACACACACACACACGCACACACATATATATAAGATAAAAAACAGATGGGGGCGTAATATTTTGTTGTTTACCCCGGGAGCAGGAATGCCTAGTTACATCTCTGTACCAGGGTGAGACAAAAGTTCACGTTTCCAGCTAAAAAGTTTAACGATGCGAGAAAGTAGTACACGCTCACCCGACTCTACGAAGTGCAAGCAGGCCGTTGTTTTCCACAATCCTTTGCCAACGTTCCACCAGAGCCACGAACCCAAGGCGGTACCACTGGGCAAGTTTCGAAGACAAGTACCCTCTGATTCAAGATTGCACATCCACCACGGCAGCGAAGTGCCACCCTTGTTGGAAATGGGTCATGGAGCGCAACAGGCGGTAGTCGGATGGGACAAGCTCCGGACTGTATGGTGGATGAGGTAGGATCTCAAACCCTTTCAATTCCTGTAGCTTCCGGCGGACCACCTTGGAGGAATGACTTTTGGGCATTAGGCATTTGCAGCAACGCCCGCTTCCTGTTCATGAGCGCAGGGTAGTATTGGTGCAGACTATCATGAACCCGCTGCAGTTGTTAGGCATACAGGTTCCCATCCACAGCCCAACCATCTGGCACCGGTTCCGTTTTGGTTTTAAAAAATGGAGGCTGGTAACAAAATCGCTCGCCAAGTTCACCGCTGACGGCACCGACATTCTCAAGGAAGGAATCGAAGTGGGAGTCCAAGAAATGAATTTTAACGAGCATATTACTCCCCATATCTTCGAAAGAATGTCAGAGTTTACCCACAATGTCACGGTAGTTCTGTGCTTTGAAAGTTCCCGAAAACTTCTCCGTAACACTTTTGTACGATCTGCACGCCGTTTTTTCAACTTGGCTTAAAGATCTTCGAATTTTCTATCTTTAATCAAATCACTTATTTTAGGTCCCTGAAAAACGCCTTTAATTTTAGCATCAATTATTCGAGGGAACCTTTCCTTCAAATAAGCAAACCCTGCACCATTTTTATTAATGGCCTTAACACATGTTTTACAAAGCCCTAATTCTATATGAATTGGTGGTAATAAAATATTTTCAGGGTTGACCAGTGGGTGATATGTACATTTTTTCTGTCCAGGAATAAGTGATTCACGCTTTGGCCATTCTTTCTTTGTATAATGACTATTTTTGTCCCGACTGTCCCATTCCCACAAGAAACAACATAATTCAGCATAGCCGAGCTACAAACCAAGTAAGAGCGCACTGACTTTTGAATCACCACAGATGTTCCAGTTGTGCTTATCATACAAAAAGGAATTCATATTTTCGTAAAGTTCTTTCATAGTAGCAACATAAGCTAACGGCAAAAACGAAATTTGTTTCCATTGTGCAAAAGAACATCTTTCAAATTAGTTTTAGAGGAATAAATGAACAGTCGCCACTCTGTTGTTTTATGTTCTTGACCAAGAGCATCCATCACAGAGCAAATATTGGTACAATAAACTAAATTATTTTCTTGAGAATAAAAAAAATTAACCTATCTTGGTGGTTACGAAAAAAACACACTTTAGTGTCTCGCTGAAGTAGATTCCAGCCTTTTAGCGTAGACACCAAAAGTTCGGTCTATGTTTTTAACAAATTCAAATCCCGATCAAAATCGTTTAAATCACCTTGAGTTAACAGGTGTGACTCAAAAGAAAAGGTACTTGCTACAAGAGTAGATTCTTGTAGCTCCTCATGTTGAATTAGACTAGCTGCATCGTTTGCGGAGTCTTCATCTTCTACAGTTACCTGTATTGGAGGCTGTAGTATAAGTAAGTCCACACTGTGAGGAACTGGCCTGATAGCAGAGAGCAGATCTATGTATTTCATTGTGAGTTTGGATTTACTTGTAATTCCTTTTATGTTTGTTAAACAAAAATAACAGTCTGATGAATGATATTTGGGTTCCCTTCAAACTACGGGAACTGAAAAGTACATATGCCAGGAACACATTATTCATTCTGTCAGACGCCTCACATAGCTCGAACAGCAGATATGATAGTCCCAGTTCTTATCTTGGTCAACTACTTTACAGCCAAAATATAGCTCATAACATCTTTAAAGGGTAGTAGAGTCTAATTTTGTTGTTGAGGTTTAAATGTCAATTCCCCATACACATAACAGAAGGTATCTGAATGGTTTGAACACTTAATTCGCATAGTGACACAGTATCAACCAGAACACAGTTGCACAGTAATCTAATTACTAGACAAAAGAGAACTAACACTCACTCAGCGTACACACAGTAAATGTCAGCTCACTACTGGGATAGATTGCTGAGATCAGTGACGTGTTAATGTCGCGACACGCTGCATATCTCGTTTATATGCTGTCTGTCTGTCAGTCAGTCTATATACTAGCTGCTTGTACATACTAAAAATATCTGAAGAAATATTTCATAACCAATTGTGACGAAATAGGTCTAATCTTTTAATGTATTGTGACGTATATTCTAAATTAACTTTCCTTTTTAGTTTCTTTCCCTATGTTAATCTTGAATTTGTTCTCAGTTATACTTCACACTTAATGTGATATCTTTTCTCTCAAATGAATACTGTTGGCAACATAATTGAGGTGGAATAAACGTGACCTATGCCTGTTATGATAAGAACCAGAGATATAAACTACAATACAACTGTTGCTTGTGGAGCGTGGTGGAACGTTGGTGGTTGATTTGTGTTATGTGTTTTGTATATTATCGTGAAATGCTATATCTGTGCTGGAGAAATAAAGCATCATTTCCGTAAGTTTGACTTCTGTATAAATGTTTCGTCTGGCCGTTAAGGTTTAATTTAGGAACTATTTCATCGTATGGCTATGTTTTTAAAATAACGTATCAGTACGAAAAGACGTTGACGTTATAGTATTTATTAACGAAAAGCTTCATCGGGAAAAACTGTGGGTGATGGAAACATTCTGATTGCACATACGAATTCAGCGTGAAAAGTTATATTAGATACGCTTTCATTGTTCCACGTGTCAAAAATCGTGTTGACCAATGTCTCTAAATTTTATATCTCCTAGTTATAAAGTTCCGGTAAATGTTTCATTAACACTGTGTTTTGTATAATCAAACTTTCTTTCGCATCAGAAGAATTGCTCATTGCATTAGAACGATTCTAATAAGAGTTGGCCGTAAAACCGGGAAACAATAGTGGACCGCAACGAATCCCATTTGTTTCCACTGTTTTACAACATTAAACTGTTCAAAAGCGAGTTGTTTCTCCTTGATTTATGTAATTTAAGATTGTAAAGTTCATATGAAATGTAATCAAAGTAGACTCCCTGAAGCAGGAATTAATGAACGTCAAATCAAAGCCACAGTGAAAATTTGAGAAAAGTGGTATTGGGTTGGAAATTTCCTGCAAAAGAGTCGAAAACCTGCTGGAGGTGGAACAAAGCTAAAATATGTTGTTAGCACTACTCCAAAAAATACATAGAACTGCTGTTGGTAGGCTATGGGAAGTGGATTGAAGTGGATTAATGAATGTCGAGATTTTAATCAGACGAGGAGTGTTTTTCTGCACAGCATGGGAAGGTATTAGGTTGTCTGTAATGCACTTGTCGGGAAAAATTATTCCAAGATTTTGGTGACTTCAGAAGAAAAGTACCTTTCAGCTCTACACAGAAATATTAATTTTTATGAGGCAGCAAAGGGAGTAGAATAAATTCTCTAATTCTAAGGCAAGCTCAAGAAACATTTTCAGAAGAACAACAAGAAAACCATTCTTTGTCAAAATTAACCTCACCAAGAAACTGCAAGAAAATTTAATTTCCTTTGCTGCTTTCAAGGAAATAATGAGTTTAAGACTTGACCTTTATGAAGTTATGTTAACCCTAATGACAAATAAACTCCATGGCACACTTCAAGGGGAGGGAGGGGGAGAAAATGCACCGTAGCAGCTGATATTCCGTAATTGGAAACACTGACAAAACGCGCATTTTGTAGACACCTGAAGAACTCTGCATTTTTCCGAATCTACAGGACTAAATGTCGATTTCTATTAAGCGCATACACAGTACAGGGATGTAAAACCATTGAAATATGTTTAATGCGTTGTGTACTCATATGCATGTGAGCAGCGGTCCGAGGATATATCGATTATCTTCCAGAATATCCAGGAAGCAAGAAGTAGACCATGTTAACCGGAAATATCATCGTAATAAAAACTAAAGCAAGGATATAACAAAGAAGAAGAAAATAATAAAAGAGACATAATTTTTTGTCAGAATATAAAAAATATAAAGCTGCAACTTCAGCGCTTGTAAACTGAATGAAATTCTGCGAATTGAAATATTCATATTTCTGTAATCCCATATGCCGGATCTGCATTTTACCATATAGGGCATTCCACATTAGCCGAATTCGGACGTACAAGTAACTGATCACCACTTTTCATTTGAAAATGCAAAGCGCTGGTTCCTGTTTATGTCATCATAAAACATTTAACAAATGAGGACTTCAAAGGAAATTTGTTTGCCGACAGCCTGGAAAATAATTAAAGCCGATGGTACCCAGTTGTTCTGTGTGACACTCATAGTCAGGATTGTCAAAAACTTAATTTAATAGAGTTATGACAGTCTGGAGTAAAGAAATAACGAATCAAAGCAGGAACTTAGGTTAATTAAACTAGAATTAATAAAACTGAATAAGCAAACTGCTGTTCCGAAGATACACATTGGCACAACTGGTAGATGCAGAATTCCAGAAACACTCGATAACTGGAAATTTTAGGACAGCGATCAAAAAATTTGGATCCATCAATTAACAAGAAAGATGGCACCGAATTTTCAGTTGTAATGAGCACGTCTTTTGAATTCGTTCTGACGCGAATTAAATTTATCAAAGCAATACAAAGTCAATGGAACCGGTTAAAAAAACAATCAACCGGCTTCAACAATCGATAAAACATCCAGAAATCGAAACATCTGCTTAGTTCCACCAGCGGCTAAAAAGCATGTTACGAAAATTAACAAATGGCGCACAAAATGTTTCTCATAGCACAAGGAAAATATCAGAGCTAAAAAATTTTTAAATCGAACGATTAAGAGAAGTATAACGTAATTTGTCTTTCCGCTATAACTTAGTCTTTACGTCAGTAAGTACGTAATGTGCGCTAAAGTCAATGTAATATTAGAAGGTACTCATACGCATTACAAGAAAGAGGTCAATTGTAGAACTTACAAATACGTTTACTTTGCTTGCATGGTTTGTACTATACACTCACGTCTGGTTTATTGGCGTACTTAATACAGAATCAGTGATTTAACATCCAATCGCAGTTAACAGCACGTCTGTCATCAATAACATCCATCCCCTTAAACAACCATTAAATTGCCTTTTAATCTGTCGTTCTTATCCGGCCACACATACATCACTCTTGTTCTGATTTCAGTGTTGCCAACTTCATTCTCGTTTGAGGGAAAATACATAACGTTAAGGCTTGAAAATGCCTAAGAGAACGAACTCAAATTTACATAGAAAAAGAAAATCAAAAGGAATATTAACATAGAATACACGTCACAGAAAAATATGCAAGAGAAGGAAACATCATACACTGCTGGACAGTTGCTAAGGACGAATCATAATCGGCTATATAGCGCATAAAAAGGTAAGTGTGGTTAGATGCCAAGTGAAATAAAATAATGTCAGAATGCCACGACATTACAAGAAAGACAATTTATTGTGCTCTGAAATCCAGAAGGCTTTGGAAGGTGTTCAAGGGACAAACAGGCCATTTTGTGCAGAATAAGTAAACGTGAAAAAAATGCAATTACCGTCCGCAGGCGTTCCAGGGTAAGATGTCAATACGGGATATTGCCACAATGGAGGGCGATGCAAGATTCCACACGTCGTGTCATGCTTTGCGCAACATTATCAAGCAACTGTTGGGGTAATTTATCCCATTCCTCTGTCAGTGCACGGATGAGGGTGTCCTTGTTTATTGGAGGGCATTGGCGACCAGCAAGACTCCTCCCCAAAGCATCCCACACATTTTAAATGGGATTCAGATCTGGAGAACGTGCTGGCCATACGCGGCGTTAAATATCCTCGCTCTCAAGACACTCCTGGACAGCAACTGTTCGATGACATGTTGCGTTGTCGTCCATGAAAATGAATCTATCACCGACAGCACCACGGAACATGCGAACATGAGGTAGCAGAACATCATTAATGTATCGTTGGCCAGTCATAGTCCCAGTTGGAAGCACATAGAGGGACGTACGGCCATTAATCATGATGTCAGCCAATACCATGACACTACATGTCGAATATCGGTCCCTTTTCTGTATGTTTGCTGGACAATATGTAGTACCACTATCACGCCAGATCAGTTGTCGTCGACAATCAGACGATAGACTGTATCTACTCTCATCTGAGAAGAGGACAGCAGACCAGTCGTTATCAGTCCAATTGCGATGTTGATGGCACCATTGCAAACGGGCGGTACGGTGACGTCTGGACAATGGGATGCACACAACAGGACGGCGGGCGTATAGTCCTCCTTCGTGCAAACGTCTGGCGACAGTTTTTCGGGAGATCCGCTTGCCAGTAGCAGCCAAAAACTGATTTGCTACCTCACAAGCTGTGCTGCGCCGGTGTCTTTTTGTTGATAGCACTATGTACCGATCTTCTGCAGGTGTCGTACTGCGAACACGACCTCCCCCGTGACTTTTGCTACACTCTCCATTTGTTTGAAATGATTTCCAAAGCCTTGAAACAACACTGTGACTGACGTCGAACTCCCTGGCAAAATTTCTTATTTTTCGCCCTTTTTCAATCTTGCCAATAATACGGCCACGCATAAAATCATCTAGGTGATGTCGGGACGACATACTGAAAATTGCAAGTTTGTCAATTGATTCTTTCCCTTTCAACTTTGCGTTTGAACAACAACGGTCAATACGCGTCAAATCTTTTATATCTCTTATCAGAGCTATGACGTCACGAACAAGTTCGGCAATCCAAAATTTGCATACGCACAGCACGTTTTACTGTATCCCGCACTTATGCTAATTTCCACATTTTTCTGCCTTCCATTTTATGGTTGCTATCGTTGCTATTGTCATCCGTCCTTAGCAATTGTCCGGCAGTGTATAACTCTATGCCTTCTAGCGGATGAATTTTGCATATTGAAAAAGTTGAAAATAGGAGAAAATATTGGAAAAAGCTGTGCAAAGGAAAATAAATTTTCAAATACGTCTCCCGGAAGCAGAAATAGCGAGAAAAAGGCTTCGATCTTTACGCCCCCTAGTGAAAAGTATGTGCATTATTTAAAGAGAATATTCTTCTTTTCTGTATGCCGTTTGCTACGCTCCACATCTCCAGCGTAGCGAACGGCATACAGTAAAGAAGAAAGTTCTCAATAGTGTTTTTAGATGTGGCGATACAGTTGCAAACTGAAGTACACAAACGCCACATACGGATAGAACTGTGAACTACAAAATTCCTTATATACTATCCTAAAGTGTTGTACACGGTAAATAGCATCCGGTGTTGAAACGATGTTTTAAATCGCACATATCGAGGCAGAAATATTGAGAAAAACAGATGAAGCATTTGCGCCCTCTAGCGGCGAAATTGTGCATTATTTTAGGAAGAATATACGCACACAAAGTTTATATAGTTAGTAGTACCTGACCAAAGAAAGATGTTTTTCTGTCTGGCATTTAGTCCTGCAGATGTTGCTGTAAACGCAAACGTGAATTTACGCCCACTGGTAGCAGACTTGTGCGTTAAGAAAATTTTGAAGTTATTATGAGAAACATTTTGCAGCGGAAACGCTCTCCAATAAAGGAAGAAGTTTTCAAGGGATATTGAAAAAAATAAGATATACATCTACACCTCCTGGTGGAAAAGCCATGCATTATTTTAAGAAGAAAGTATTCTCAAAATGTTTTTCCATGCGAGCGGTATCGGTCCACGAATGATTCTTAGGCGAGTTTTCAGGAGCTCAGATTTTGCTGTAAAAACATCAGAAGCAGAAATAAACGTTTCCGCCCCCTGGTGGCCAAACCTATCTTTACTAAATATTATAAATAATATGCAAAACAATTTCCATCAGAAACTGTATCCCGTGCAAAAATAAATTTTTAAATTGGAGTTTTAGAAGCAGAGATATCGGGGAAAACACAATTTACCTTTACGCCCCCTGGCGAAAAGTCTATAAATTGACTGAAATTTTTGAAATTGTATGAAATAACATTCGCACTGGAAAATCCATTCCACAAACAAGGAATTTTTCAAATCGGTCTCTTAGAATCAGAGATATAAAAAAAAAATATGATACACATCTACGCCCCTGGCGGAGAAGCCATGTATTATTTTAAGAAGAAAATATTCAGAAAAGGTTTATCGAAGGGAGTGGAATCGGTCTACGAACGAATTTTTTTCAATCGATATTTTAGAAGCTCAGATTTAGCTGCAAATCCGACAGAAGCAGAAATAAAAACTTACGCCCCCTGGTGACAAACCGTTTTTTTTTACCAAGAATTAGAAATTACATCCAAATAATTGCATATGAGGAGCTGTATCCGCTGCAATAAGAATTTTTTAAATCGGAGATTTAAAAGACGAGATCTTGGGGAAAACGCATTTTACTTTGTACGCCCTCTACCGGAAAATCTATGTGGAACTTGAAAAAGTGATTTTACCCAAAATAGTCTTTGACATAAATGGAATCGAAAGATAAAATAATTTTTTCAATCGGATGTTTAACAACAAATGTATGGAATAGAAAGTAATTTGAATTCGATATCATCTGCATTTACGCCCTCTAGTGGCAATATTGTGCATTGTGAATAAAAAGCGAAATAAAGAATCATAACTCACACATTTCAAGCTTCCCAATTCAAAAAGAATTTTTCAAATCGGACTGTTAGTTGCAAAGTTATGGTGTCCATAGACGGACGGACAAACCGATAGCGTAAGCACGTTTATTTTTACAAAAGGCGTTCTAAAAAGCTATGCTACTAGTTTGAAAATGTTTGCTGATCATTTGGAATAAATTTTAACTCACCATTCTCTTTTCTGTGTAGAGTTACCGATTCGTAGTTTCTTTTGAACCTGAAATTTCTTGTTTTTAGAATAACTATTCCGCGAGTATTTAAGCCTATGGAAGATCTATAATCCCTATGATAAGGAATTTTCGTTAGAAATATCACAAGATCCAATTTTTGCAAGAGATTTGAATCTTCAACGGCACACGGAAATAAATAACCCACGAAGTAAAAGCAAATGACTTAATGTTTTCTGAACTGCAAGTAGTTCCATTGTATGACGGAATAACGTTATAAACAAATGCAAGTCTAAGAAGAAAAGGAATTATCACAAATTCGCATTTGGTTTAGGTTTACTAACAAAGTGTTTTATTTCGCCAAAATTTCGCTTGCCAACGGTAGATTTTATGAAATCAATTTGCATTAGACGATACAGAACCTGTTTAAAAAAACGGATTTAAAACCGTTAAACCCCGTTTTAAAGGAGTTCTACATTTATGTAATTTGTCTTCATAGAGCCTGCGCTTGGGTGGCGAAAGCTCGGTAAATCAAATATTGTTACGTCGCTGGTGGCCTCCTGTCCCAAATCAGATTCTAGACGACACGCACAGGATGAATCTGGAATGGTAGGATTTGACCTCTGGATCAGAGAGCAGTAAAGACAGTATGAACCCAAAAATGTCCTCTAGAGAGAATTCAACCAAAAGAGAAACGACAGCAAAATTTAATTACTAAGATACAAGTTTGAGATTAGAAGATACAACGCAGTTATGTTAAATAAAAAGAGTAAAACAACGCGTATACTAAACAAAATATCTGTCACTGGCCACCGAGTTCGTTCAATAAATAACTTCTTTCGCTGGCAGTAATTGGGCTCTGCGAATCTTTCCTTTTAAGATGTAAAGATCTCCTTTGCTTCAGACGTAACGGCTCTGCTTACCTTTTCTTAAGGCGAAAGTACAATCCAGGTTCGTATTTGAATTTCAACATACACACAGTCATTTATTCCAAACCCGCTCAATGACAATGCCCGTCACAAAAACACGGTTGTCTCCTTTCACTGGCGCAAGAAACCTGTTTTTCCAACCTATTGCTTTCTCTTTTTAGCATCTCTTTTGTTAAAACGATCGTGCTTATGTTGCAAGTTTGTCCGTCCGTCGGTCCGTCCGTCCGTCGGTCAGTCCGTCCGTCAGACTGTCGACAACATATCTCTGCAAATGGTAGTCCTATTTGAACAATCCTTTTTGCATTGGGAAGCTTGAAAAATCCGAATGATGAACCTTGCTTTCCAGTTTTTTTAAGATGCACAATTTTGCCGCTAGAGGGCGAAATGCAGATGATATCGAATTCAAAATACATTTTAATGCATATACACTATACTGGCAAAAGTCACCGGACAACCCATCAAAAGCAAATTAACGGATCCGCTGCCTTGTTAAGATGTGCGGTACAGCCGCAAACCTTAAAAAAGAAGCCTGCAGCTGAGCGAGATCATATCGCATGTGAAGTTGAATGAAAATATCGCGGCGGGAGAGAACTGACTTTGAGAAAGGAAGGATTGGTGGGTGTTATATTAGTAGGTTGTCCATAAGATAAACCGAGAAGCGTTTAAACATACCCAAATCAACTGTTTTGGATAAACTGAATAAGTGGAAGACACATGTGCCCGAAGTAGCAAATCTTACCAGTAGACCAAAGGAGATTAGTGATAGAGGACGTCGAAGCCTCAGGAGAATACAGCTAATCGACGGAGTACTGCACAAGACCTCAGTGTACAGGTGAGTAAAAATGCTGGAACCTCGGTAGGTACATGTACCATACGCAGAAAACTTCATTCCATGGATTACCGTGGCCGTGCGGCTGCTCATAAGCCTTTCATCTCCATTCGGAATGGTACTCGTCGCTGCTATAAAGAACATTTATGGACCGTAGATCAATGGATATCCATGGACCGTAGATAAATGGAAACGGGTCCTATGGACTGATGAATCCAGATACACGACCCATCAGTCTGGTGGCCGTGTGTGGGTATGGCGAAAGCCAGGGGAACGCTATTTACCACAGTGTACTGTTCCTACGGTCAAGTTTGGAGCTGACAGTGTACTCGTGTGGGGGAATGTTTCGAGGTGTGGTCCCGGCCCATTGGTTATCGTGGACAAACCTGTTAACCAGCACGTCTACCTCGATATTCTGAACAATTATGCCCTACCAACTCTAAGGCAATACTATGGAACCAAGCCTTGTTTGTACCAGCAGGATAATGCACTGAGCCATAAAGAAAGGACTGTTACGGCATGGTTTGACGATAATTACGTTACGTGTGTAGACTGGCCAGCACAGAGCCCTGTTCTTCATCCCATACAGCAGCTATGGGATGAATTAGAGCGCTCGTGTAAGAAGTTGGGAACCAAGGCCTTCTGCTAAGCAACAGTTAGCGGTAGCATTATGCACTCAATGGAAGCGGAAATCTATTGCTGTGTTCGAATACCTTGTCGAAAGCATGTCTTAAAGGGTCAGTTTTCACACAGTATTTATAAGAAGAAAGATACAGGAGATGTGCTTGAATAAATCATCTCAAATGATGTATGACAAAAAAAATATTTACAGATGCTTGTAGCTTACGCTACTGCTTATTTACACGGGTTTGTACATTGATGATAGTAAAAAAACAGTTAATTACACTCGAGTGTCTGGTGAGGCAACAAAAGTCTCTGACAAAAGAAAGAATAGGAACAATTCAGCTTGAAGAGCGTTATACAATATTAATTTTGCACAGTATTGAAGCAAGGAATAATACAGAATTCGAGCTTGCAGACATAGATTCAAAAGACAGGTGATGAGAAATTAACAGAATGTGCAGCTTGCGCTACGTTAATTACAGGATTCGGTGCAACGTTTGCATGACAACAGTTAAGTGCAGTAGAAATCTGGCGAGGCAACATGAATCTCTGGTAATACAGAGAGTAAAATCAATCCAGAATGATGAGCACTATAGGGTATAAATTTTACACAATATTGATGAAAAAAAAGTTCTGACCGAAAGGTGATACATTGTGGGTGACCTGGAAAACCAGGAGGTTGCAGGTGATCAAGGAGACAAACATGAAATCAAAAGTTCGAAAGACAGATGATGAAAAATTTACAGATGAATGTGGCTCGCGGTACTACATGTTACATACAACGGTGATATGAAAAATAGTTATATACAATAATTTTCCTGAGAATACAAAAGAAAAAATAATCTCTGAAAATACAGAGAGAAGACACAACTCATCACAGTGAGTATTGGAGAACACAAATTTACACAGTTGAAAAGTAAAATTACACATTTGAATCAGGAATTGAAGATAAAAATATACTGTAAAAACGACAAAGTTTACAGATGTCTATGGTTCGTGAAACGACCTATATACATGATTCTGTACAATGAGAAGTTACAATTTATATATATTGGTTTGTCAGAGGTGGTGGAAGTACAGTTTGTTTCCTGCAGAAGTAATATATCAGCATTCAGCGGAGCAAGATCCTCTCGTACCAGCGCATTCGCAAGAGGTGTCGCAAAACCACGACAATTAAGTGGCACCACCTTGAATGTCTAGAAGAGTTGTGGGATGCAGTAGGAATTGACTGGCTGTAGTGATGGAGTGGAGTCGACAGAGAAAACAAGCACTCCACGGGACCTCGTCCGTAGTGCGCCGAAGAGTGTTTTCAAGTGAGTGTAATTGAACTAGCACTTGTGGAAGAGCTGCTTCATACTGCTGAATGGAAGTGCGTGCTGAGGAAGGGCTAGAGGACCCTAAAAGGCAATCCAGCACGTCCTCGTATGGCAGAGGCTCAGCAGGGAAAGCATTTTCAGCAAGAAAAGTTGTGAATTCATCTAGTGAGGGAAAGGCACCCTCACATGCTGTCTCAGAGGAAGTGTGTTGAGGCGACCTGGAGAACGGTCGTCGAGAGCTGACGGAGCGAGTGGATGAGCTGGTAGAAGAGCGAGATGATCTTCGGGAAGCCAGAGTCTTTGACTTCTTCGTCTTGGCGTGAGTAGCACCACTGCGCTTTCCAGCAACCACAAAAGCTTCATGATCTTCTGGAGAGTCTGAACCCGAAGCGTTACCTGTGACTCGTGTCATTGAGCTAACGGTAAAATCTGAGGAGTGGTCAACATGTACATCAGCAGTGGTTGTAAAAGTACTAGGGGGAGTCGATTTTGGAAGCCTGGGAAAAATCTTAGGATCAGCAGGAGGTGGAGGCATCAAATTCGTTTGTTGACCAATGGCAGTAAGCTGACTTTTGGAAGATCTTGATTCCGCGACTTTCCTCGAATAGGAAGAAGTCTGTGAAGTGTTGGTGGACAAAGTAGAATAAGATGTAGTGTGTGGAGCTGTTTGCAGGGAGGCACGTGGGCACTGAGCCCTTATGTGACTTTCGCTCTGACAGATAGTGCAATACTGTGAAGTGATTATCTCAACTCTTCGGCGTTGCTGTCCACAGCGGATGTGCAAAACATTCGGAACCGCTTTCAGCTGAGCAACAGATGAAAAGAGGACTCGAGCAGTGCGGCGAAAACCCCGAATCGATTTGTCTTCAGGGTCTCTGGGAGCCGCAGAGAGAGTTGTTATGGAGCCAACAACTCTGCCGTACCTGCTGAGCAAGGTGCAGAGTGCAGCGTCGGATACTTCTGGTGGTACGGGGTAGAAGGTCACCTGCAACGGGCGGTGCGCAACCGGTTGTGCTAACAGATGCACGTCATTGATGGTTAGACCTTCCATAAGGACCTGGTCAGCATGCGCTTTATCCTTAAAATAGACCAAGACAGATCTGGGTTTTCGAGCTACAAAGTCTATTGCATCCTTTGGTAAGATGGTTTTGAGGGCTCAGCTATATTGCCACAGCTTAGTGTCGGGAAGCGCATCAAAATAAACGCCCCGTTCCATAGTGGAGGAAAAAAGGTGACCAGCTCGGGAATCCTCTGTTATGTCAATTGTAGCAGTAGAACCGACGACAGTGACATAGGATTCAGGAAAAGGCATAGCAGATGAAACTGGGGGTGTGAGGACCCCAGAAGTTGCTGAAGCATAGGACGCTTGGGCAGACATGGGTCGAGAATTCGATGAAGCGGCCCCTAGCAGTGAGTGCGGATCAGAAAGTTGATGAGAAGTAGAAGCTGTGAGCTCAGTATTGCTGATAACGGATACGTCATCATCTGCTGAGATGTAGATAGGAGACTTGGCACCACCGCACTTGGTGGGAGTTATATATTGAGAAGAAGAGGTGTCCATGACGTCGCAATGGCGCTCGGGAGCCACCTCATTAAGCTGAGCAGGATCTGCCGCGGTAGAAGAAGAAGAGGAAGCTGGCTGATCTGCCAAGATAAGGATGTGGGCGTCACCCTTGTCTGCCTCCGCCATCGAAGCAATGGCGAGACTTTAACGAAAAAAGACCAGCTTGGTTGAAAAATAAAACAGTGAATAATGAGAAAATATGGCACTCACCAACCTGGGAGATACACGAACGTAAAGTGTAGAACTTCAACTTGAAGATACACGCAACCACAGGAACTAAAGCACTCAATAAACACCTTATAGCAACGAAAATCACGGAGCTCAAAACCCAACCACTTCGAGCTTCGAAGGGTCAGTGCTTGCATTAAGGCCAAAGATGGACCGACACCGTACTAATGTATGTCAATAAATGCTACGTTGTGTTTCACTTCTAGGTGTCCGGTGACTTTTGTCAATATAATACATTTGCTTCTAAACATCGGATTGAAAAAAGTTTTTACCTGTCGATTACATTTATGTGGAATACTATTTTAGGTATAGTCACTTTTTCAAGTTAAGCATGGGTTTTCCGCTAGGGGGCGTAAAAGTAAATTGCGTTTTCCTCGATATCTCTGCTTCTAAAACGCTGATTTGAAAAATTCTTTCTAAATTGGATACAGCTCCTGACTGGAATTCTTTTGCATATAATTTATAATTTTTGGTAAAAAGTGTCTTGGTCACCAGGGGGCGTAAATGTTAATTTCTGCTTCTGATGTGTTTGCAGCAAAATCTGAGCTTCTATAATCTCGACTGAAAAAATTCGTTGATGTCGATGCCACTTACTTCGGTAAACCTTTTCGGAATATTTTCTTCTTAAAATACTGCATGGTTTCTACACTAGGGGCGTAGACATATATCTTATTTTGTCAAAATTTCTGCTTTTTGTTGGTCCGATTTAAAAAATTTCTTCTTTGTTCGACAGTTTCTGGTGCGACATGTTTTCATATAATTTCAAAATTTTTAAGTAATTCATAGACTTTGCGCCAGGGGGCGTAATTGTAAAGTGCCTTTCCTCCGATATCTCTGCTTGTAAAACTCCGATTTGAAAAATTATTTCTCCTCCGGATAGAGCTCCTGATGGGAAATCTTTTGCATATAATTTCTAATTTTTGGTGAAAATGGTTTGGCCACCAGGGGGCGTAAGTCTTAATGTCCGCTTCTGATGTATTTGCAGCAAAGTCTGAGTTTCTAAAATCTCGATTGAAAAAAATTCGTTCGTGGCCCGATACTACTCACGTCGATAAACCTTTTCATAATATTTTCTTCTTAAAATAATGCATGGTTTCTCCGCCAAGTAACGCCTTCTAGTTATTTGTTCAGTTACTGCTGTTCATCTTTGGTGAATCCCCAGCATTGTGCGGGACTCCAAAGGAGCAACCTGCCATGTGATTTGGTAGTTTGCCGTTAGTGAGTCTGAAAAAATTACGAGGCCGCTGTGGGGCAGTGGAAGCATATCCTCCGCGTAACTCGAAAACCCTGGGTTCGATTCCTGTGGCGGTCGATGGGATTTTTTTTTTTGATTGGAGTTTTAACGACCACCGTGAGCAACTCAATGGGCTATAAGCAGTCGCCCGTCCCTAATTTAGGGTCACTGGTTCCAGGGAAGGGAGAGAACCAGTGCCGTAAGACAAACACAACATCCATGCCTCACCGGGATTCGAACCCAGACCCCGTTCGGACGAATGATCAGAGGCCAGCGCCTTAGACCACTGCGCCACCGGGGCGGCATGGGATTTTCCGTGACTCACTTATAAACCTGGAAAGAGCGATGACTTCTATTTGATGCATTGCATGATTTTTTTCTAACTTGTTTTACAAAAAAAGTGCTAATTAACCAAGCTTCGTAAAAATATCTTTGTTACTACACCAATTGAAGGTTTATGAGACCATTGAATTTTCAATTATTAGGGTGTATTACTGTGTGCGTGTATGCGTGTGTATCAATCAATTTTTCTCATTGAAAGTTGCACTTAGGGCACTTTATACTTTCTTTCCCTTTTATGGAATTTGACCTAAGATAACATCAAACCTGGGACTTTGTGAGTACATAATAGACAACATTTTATTTCAGTAAGCAGGTGTAGTTCTGTCGTGGTAACAGGTGCAATCAGAATCTGAGACAATAAACTGTTAAATTTAGCTAAATAGATTTCATACGACGGTTTTCAAATTGATGGCCATCATACATATGGAGGACCAAGGCTTTCAAAACGTCGTCGCATGAATACAAGAAGCAGCAAGACGCGGGTAATTAGATCCCATTGAGTTTTCATAGAAATTCTTATTAAACGATAATCAGCCTGAGGAATGCAAAATAAAGCTAATTAGATTTTAAGAGTGAGAGAAAGGGAAATAGAATTATCCCTATTAATTTATTTACTGGTGTCTGAGACGTTAAGTGACTCAATAGAAACTCCAATTAATGCAATAACAGCTAGCTGTCTCGGTAAGAATGGTACACGTGTTTCTTTAATGACAATTATCTCTCGACCAGAATTCATTATTCTCGTGGTTTTATAATAACTTAATTTGTGAGTAGAATTTCCAGTATAACAGGAAATTTGTGTGTAGTATTTTAAAGTCCACTGTTTCGTTTCGTTTTGGCAACTGTAACGCATTTATATTCTATTTTAACTTTCCTTTTGAGTTTCTTTTTCTATATAAATTTGAGTTAGTTCTCTTTGACATTTTCAAACCTTAACGTTATATCTTTTCCCTCAAACGAGAATGATGTGGGCAACCCACTGAGGTCGGAACGTGAGTGACGTACGTGTGGCCGGATGAGAACGATAGATTAAAAGGCAATGCAGCGGTTGTTTGAGGGGATTGATGTTATTGGTGTTAGACGTGCTGTTATACTGCGATTGGATGTTAAACCACTGATACTGTATTGAGTACGCCAATGAACTGGATGTGAGTGTATAGTACAAACCATGCAAACGAATAAACGTATTTGTAAGTACTACATTATTTTTCTTTTTCTTGTAATGCGTGTAAGTACCTTTTAATATTACATTGACTTTAGCACACATAACGTAATTACTGACGAAAGGACTAAGTTACAGAGGAAAGACAAATTACGTTATACAACAGCTAACAGCGATTCCAAACGTAAATAAAGACTACTTTCGGAATAAAGAGTGTATGGTGATGCCACGACTATTTGTTGATTGCATTTTCACGCAAATTATCTTGATGATCTGTACACTGAAATAGTCTGCCTATCAAGATACACTGAAGAGCAATTAAATTAGAGACAGCTGGCGTTATGCAAATGTGGCGCTGTGGGCGGCCCTGTAAACGGAAACGACATGACGTATGCAGCGATCCGACAATATAAGGAGTGATGCGACGGGAATCAGTAAGAGTCGGACGCAATATGGGTAAGACGAATGATCTAAGCGCATTTGATCGTGGGCAAATTGTCATGGCCCGACGAATGGGTCACTCCATCTCGGAAGTCACTAGGATTTTCACCAGCCACTATGTCACGGGTGCACCGTGAGTACATCGAATCCGTTAAATCCACCCCTGCAACTGCCGTGGACAACAGCGTGTGGATGAGCGGGGTCATCGTCGGCTAGCTCGCATTGTAACAGCGGATAGACGGGCCACAGTACAAGAAATCACTCGGCAATTAAACGCTGGTGCACAAAAACGTGTAAACAGCCACACCATCCAGAACCATCACCTCGCTATGGGGTACAGAAGCCATCGTCAAACGAGGGTACCGCTGCTGACCGCACATCACAGGGTGAAAAGATTAGCATGGGCGCGGGAACATTGCCACTTGAACCTAGACATGTGGTAAAATGTTGCCTGGACTGATGAGTCGAGATTCATGTTGGTACATGCGGATGGCAGGATACGAGTAGAGCGCAAACCACATGAAGCGATGGATCCTTCTTGCCAGCAGGGTACTCTCCAAGCTGGTGGGGGTGGCATTCTCGTCTGGGGACTGTTTATGTGGACTGAAATGGGACCCCTGGTACGTGTGACATCGTCCATCACAAGTCAACGTTACCGGGATACCCTGGACGACCATTTACTCCAGTTTGTGCGTCTTCATAATCCCACTGGGGACCTCAACCTGCAACAAGACAAAGCACCGTGCCATCGCTCCCGAATTGTATCCGAATGGTTGGATGAACACTACACCGACGTGATCTCGCTTCCTTGGCCAGCTAGGCCACCTGACCTCAGCCCATATGTGATGCCATCGAGACAGATGACTGTTGGGAAGCCATACGGTCGTGGATCCGTATGGCTTCCCAACGCTTCCGGTGTCTTGTCGAGTCCATGCCGAGACGAATCGCCGCCGTCATCAGGGCGAAAGGTAGTGCTACACGTTACTAGACAGGTATCTCTAGTTCAATTGATTTTCAGTGTAGATATAATGAATAAGTCAAGGAAGATCTTTTAGCTCTCAAAGAGGATTTGTGGTTAGGAGCGAGTTGTAATTGTACAACCAGGAAGCCATTAATACAAGTCGCATTTTAAAATAAAATTAAATAAGCAGTTGTCTAAAATAAAACAAGTCTTTGCCTTTCTTTCTGTATTGATCCCTGAGACCGTTAGTTGTGACCCTGTGTACAAGTTTTGTATTAGATATTTAGTAAAATGTCAGCTAACCAACCTATATCTTCCTAAACATAATTATAACGTCTCTACAAACACATGCACCTAGAAGAGAATTCCACGCATGAAAGATATAACACACCTAAGGTTCAGTGATGCCTAAAACCCACAATGTATTCAGCGTAATGCATTAAAAGAAAAAAACAAATACGCGTGTATTGCGAATACACGAATGAAAAGCCAATAGTAGAGGCTATTAACAGAAAGCTCTTGATATTAACAGAATACTCCAGCATTTACTTCTAGCATCTAAGAACTACAGTACAATAAATGAGGAAAGAAATGCAAGGTGCAAAAACATGCTTAGTGCGGAGTTTAGCGAAGAGAAAATACATACTTCGGAAATTCACAGAGAAAAGATTATCTATGGTGTGAGAGTAAACACGCCGAAACAGCGTTTCCTGTATGGATAGAAATGTTCAGCTCTTTATTTAGCATTTTAATGCAGATACATATCTACGAAGTATGCTATTAAATAACGATACTCACGTGATAACTTTAGTTCAATAAGAAACTCCCATTTTGAACCCTTATAACATTCAATGTACCACCCCATCCGTGTGAAAATACATTCTGATCTCCACTGGACAAGGTTGCATTTTGATCTTCCCTGGACAAAGCAGTGCTGTACTTCATCTGGTGTGTTCCTTTTTAGAAGCTAACTACTTCACTTTTTGTCCCAGTAACGGACTCAAAACGGGGCCCTTACAGACCTTTGGGGAAAAAATTCACATTGGGCCAAATCTAGCAAATAGGCACAATATCCAAGCACTGTGATGCCTTTCTCGTCTAAACAATGCTTCACTAAAACGCTAAATGAACTGGAGGGTTGTCTTCGTGAATAATGAAGCCATTTTTTCACAACTCTAGCCACTTTCTTTTGACTCTGTCTCAAAATCTATGATGTATACTCTAATTTAACTTTCATTTTTAGTTTCTTTCTCTATGTTACATTTTGAGTTAGAAAAGCGTTTTACCCTTAACGTTATATTTTTCTCACTCGATGAATGTTTTTGTGGCATAAGCCTTCAGGTCAGGGTGAATGGCATGTGCGTGTTGACATGATAAGAACGATCTATGCAATGTATGTAGCCAGCAGCAAAATGTGTGGTGTATGTATATTAGAGTATATTAGCTTTGCTTGAAGTTGTAATAGTTTTGAGCTCAAGATATAGAAGTTCGGTTTGTGGATTTCATTGAAGAGTAGAGCTGCTAATTATTTGTTATGCTGCTGGTGATTATCTTCGACACATTGTTAAATTGAAGTACTCTATACCGTAGTTATGCCGCCCCGGTGGCGCAGTGGTCTAAGCGATGGCCTCTGATCATTCGTCCGAAAGGGGTCCGGGTTCGAATCCCGGTGAGGCATGGATGTTGTGTTTGTCTTACGGCACTGGCTCTTTCCCTTCCCTGGAACCAGTGACCCTAAACTAGGGACGGGCGACTGCTTATAGCCCATTGAGTTGCTCACGGTGGTCGTTAAACCTCGAATAAAAAAAAATACCGTAGTTATTCTATTCCTGGATACTAATAAAAGACGATTTATGTGAGTAACTGAAGTTTTCTCTCTTCCGTCCGTTAAGTGGCCTAATTTAACTAAGTCTATGATTAAGGATTTTGTGTGCTAGCTATCCTGTGCTTAACAGCTTAACACTAAGAATCTGCAATGCTACCAGAAACACCGACCGATACTATGAAGGTAATGTTTAAGTGAAGTAAAATAAAAAAATCATAACAAGTTGCCAGAACCTGTTTGTAGAATGCAGGCTCGCTGTTGCTCAAGTGGGAACCTATTCTACAAAAATTACACCCGTAATGTTAAATAAAAGAATTGGCATTGGGCTAAACTTGCTTTGCCGAGCTTTCTTCACCTTTAGTGACGTTCGTGTTTTACAAAGCATCGACTGTTTTTCCATTTCACGTTCGTATTAGAAGATCCAGGTTTCATAGGTTGGTGTTTGCGTGAATTTCCTGAGAATGCCACCTCAAATTCCCTTACGATTTTCTCTTTGTCCAGACGTGAGATGGCACACGCGTTTGTCATGTTCAGATTTACATGTAAAACTTCCTAACAGTCCTTCTATTGATTTTCCCTTTTTGCTATCATTATAGTACTCAGTTGCCTATCATTTTGAACAACCGTGTAGGTTTTGTCCACGTTATGTTCCGTTTTAGAAGTGCTTGGGCGTCCCGGACGTCCGCCGTCTTCAATGTTCTTCCGGAATTCACTGAACCACTTATGTCACACATAAAAAAGCGCACGTTACACGCATTCTTCCTAGTACGACTCATTTAACATACAAACGGATTCGGTAGATTTTTCTTTAATTTCAAAAAAATTTCTTGTTTATCCGTTGCAATTTTGAATCCAGCATTTTCCCGACGCGTGACAAACAACATGTCTGCTTTCATCGGCATGTGTCACCGAAGTAATGCAGAGAGCGTGAGGTCAACTTATTAATTACGTGGGGATTGTTAAATTTCTGCTCCAAGGGCAGAAGAAGGATAGCCTCTTTAAATCATTATCCTAAACATTTATGAAGTGCGCGATAGGTCACTAAAATAATGTTTATAAAACTTTTGTTGATGGAAACTAATTTTCTAACTTGAAATGCAGTCGTAATCTATATTCAGTTTAAGGCCTTAAACCATAATATGTGTTCTGCTTCCAAACCGTATGAGTCAGTGGTATTTCAACAAACATATCATAGTGCTTTTTCCAATTCATTCAACTAATGCCACAGTAAATTCCTCTTCATTTGTGTAGGAGACAAAATTGGCTTAAGGCTTTGTTTAACCATGCGTCTTATTTCCCATTCATGCACTCACTAATTAAATGCAAGTGCCGTTCTTCAGATACGCTTGTGGGTAAGTTCTTAATACGTCAGTATTAAACTCTTGCGCATTTATTAGCTTTTGTTTACTTTATGAGATGTTTTAAAACTGATGCAAGTAAGTAACAGGGTCAGAAAGCATTTAGAATTCAATAAGTTGCTCCTTTGAGGAATTACTTTATGGTTCAGATTCCTATTTATGCTTTAACGCTGATCTAAGCATTTTAATCTCAAATTTACTAATCCTTTTGACTGAGTGCTGCACACAATTTCGGTAGCTTAGCTTTGATGTGCAAATAAGAACATTGCGGAAATGTAAAAATGAATCGAAATCCTTTTAAGACCCTTAATGGCTATTTAATCAATGATGTTGTTCTCCTTTTATGGCAAATGCTTCCGTGAGAGTTATTGTGATCGCGATAAGACATCTTCCACTGCTGCGAGTTTTTACATTACGTGGGCTATCAGACAGAACAAGTTCATAACACAGCATCAAACTAATAATTAAATATGTTATCCTGAAAAAGCCATGCTTAGAGACCGTTTTCTAGAATACGAGATACTTTAAAACAGCTATTTTCTGCTGTAACAAAGTTACTCATAGCTTTAATTTAAAGTTACACTTCTGACATTTCTGTGCAAAACCTAGTACAACAATGTCAGTTGGCTGAGGAATTGTCTTGTACAGTATATATATATAAACGTTTGACCTCAGATGCTTGTAATCAGCCATGTGTACAGCTCAGTCTCCAAGTGATAATGTCAATATTTTTAAAGAACAATACGTATTAGTAGCTTAATGTTTATCATAAATCAAACACCTTTTATTTTTGTGAACATAAAATCTAAAACAGCACATCTGAATAATTTTTACATATAACTTTTTCCCGTTTATTTCCAGATCTCCCTCAAGCAAGGAAACCAGAAGTATTAGAAAGTAAGTCATTCCTTTTGAAAATCATTGGATTGTGTTTGAAATTATGACATACTTTACAAAATGTGTGCATTGTAGTCCAACATAAAAACCTTAATTGACATTTCGAGATAACTGCTGTTTTATTTCCAGTATGACTTAACACATAGGTGTAGGTATAAAGTAAGAAACATATGAGGACAAGACAGAGAAAGAAAGATGCACTTGAACACCATTGCAGAAAACATCGAAGTATCTGTAAATATTGAATAGATTTTACTGATTACGAACTCTCTTTCAAACATAATGAGCCACTTTTTTTTTCATTCCAAGAAGCGTTTTACTGCTAGACACTCCTCACATTTTCACTCGGAGATGCGCGTTGGTAGAGAGCATTTGTGTGCTTCTTTCAAATATACATTTACCTCGAGTGATTACTGAATTATGAACACCCCTATCAATAGGGGATGCGGACTGTTGACTACATGATTTCCGACAGGGCGCGGTTAGTCAATCAATATAAGGTGTTAGTGGTGCAGTAGGTAGTAAACTCGGAGCGTGGTGGGAGAACGGAAGTATTAGTCTTACCTTGAGGAAGGGAAGATTGCGAGAGCTCGGAGAGCGGGAGCCTTGATTTCCCAAACGGCTGAACTGGTTGGTTGTCCGCGAGCCTCCGTAGTCCACGTGTACTAGGAGTGGCGTAAAAATGGTCAAACAACGACTTGGAGGCAAAACTAGTTTATGGACTAGTTTCTTTAATTTTCACCACGTATTCTGAATAGGATTGAGATCCGGACTGTTTTCTGGGCATATCATTGTACTTACATGTCATTCCTGAAGAACTTGCTGCACACTTTTGGCCCTGTGTCACGAGGCATTATGGTCTTGGAATATGACCCCATCATCGCCAAAACTATTTTCAAATGATGAAATAAGGACTTCATAAAAGTGACTTCTAAAAGTAATTTTATCAAAATACACGCATATATGGACTTCATAAAAGTAATTTTATCGAAATACACGCATATTTATTTTCTATATAAATAGAGCTTTAATTTGATACCAAACACGATAGCACTACATGGATTATTGTAATAAAACAGTAAAATGATGAATTCAGAAGGTGGCCATTTTGAAGACGTCGCAAAAATAATTTTATAAAAATGCACGCATATATGTTTCTACATAAATAAAGCTTTAATTTGAAACCAAACACGATAACACTGCATGGATTATTGTAATATAAGGGTAAAATCGTGAATTTAGAATACGGCCATTTTGATGACGTCATAAAAGTAATTTTATCAAAATACATGTATATATAGTTTTTACATAAATAGAGCTTTAATTTGATACCAAACATGAGAGCACTACATGAAATTTTGTAATATAACAGTAAAATTATGAATTTAGAACTCGGCCATTTTGATGACGCCATAATTCAAAACGCTCAACACATACAGAGTGAAATCTATCAAATTCGGATTCAGGACACATTGTTCGTATAGAAACCGTCGAAAAACATCTTATATACCGAAATTTTAAGTTACTTCAAAAAATGGAATTCTGGCACCAGACTATAAGTATTGAACTAAAATGATAAATATTAGTATTTAAAAAAACGATACAAAACATATGACTTACCTTGATGATTTTCGTAGTCTAAGTCATTTCATACACAGCGAGATATAGGTGATTGTTAGGCCTTGTTGTAAAAATTTTCAGCTGCGTCAGCATTCTAGAAAATGTAGGCCTAAACCATAGTCCATTGTATCGAGACTAAGACGCTAAGGTTTATAGGCTGGAGCTCTATTAAATTTAGCTCTATTAAAGCTGTATTGAATTTTAAGCTTTAACTTCACTTAACGCTTAAATCTTCATTTTAACTTAGTGACTTAGTTTGGTGACTTAGATGTCACTTTCCAGATTATTCCAAACTGTTCATTGTAGCTGAAAATTTGATTAAGCATGGAAATCTCCAGGTGAGTATTTCAAGTAAAGCAACCACGGTAAGATATTCAACAATACACCATCATGTCAGGTATAATTCAGTAAACATTTTGTTCGTAATAAGACGGTACGTTTGAATAATATCTCAATTCACGTATCTTTTAACAGAAGGTACTCAGAGCATGGCTTTGCATAATATCGTTCAATAGATAACTTCTTCAATATCAACTTCAACATGTATAGGTTATCGAATCTGAACACAACTTTGTCATAACCCGATCAGCCAAAACACAAAAAACACCTACCTAATATGATGTAGGTTCTCCTCTCGCCTCCAAAACAGCTGTCACCCGATGAGGCATAGAGTCAACGAAATGTTCGTAGGTGTCTCTCAGTGTTGCCATTCTACTGATTCATCGGTAGATCTACTGATTTTAACTTTCGTCTGCCGATAGATTTTTGCATTCAGGCTACCTACACACTTAATAATATGCTTCCCAAGAATATCTGCATTCTTTCAGTACTCACCATCTACCGATCCAACCGAAAAGACTCACCTCAGAACTGGTCTGAATAGAAAAAGCTGGCGAAGACTAAAATTATTCAACCCGTGCTACCTATTATTATTTTTAAATTCATACTTGTTGTCATGATTTTTTTATTCTAGATAACTAATTAGTCTGCTATACAAAGATTTCCCTAGTTTTGTTAAAAGACAGGATTTTAAGAAAACGTCCATATAACGATATTCCTGTTAATGATACTTTTTTGGATATAGCACTTATTCTACGCACTTTGGGAAAATCTCGGTATCGTTTAGTAGGAAGTGTAAGTATATAACTCATTGCTTTGAGGAACATAACAAGTGGGGCCCATCCACTAGTTGTCTTCCTAAAAAACAAAGAAGTGTAAGTAGATAACTCTTTGTTTTAGGAAGACAACAAATGTGGCAAGTCTGCGATTGGGGATACCCATATCTAAGAGCGTTAGATGAACTGTGTGTTCGTACACATTGGTTCCTTCACCACAACTGATATTATGGGTAACGTCAGCCACAGTAACCCTTCTGTTGCTGCGGAGAAGACGAGGTCAAATGAGGCGTGGCCTACCAACCTCTTGTCGACGACTTGAAGAGTCACCTGTTTTGGACCATTTTTGATAGGTACTAATTACTGTATAGCGTGAGCACCCTACCAGTGTCCCTCTTTCGGAGATGCTCTTATTAAGGCGCCTTGCCGTAATGTTCTCGCCTTTGTCGAAATCAAATAAATCCTTTGCTATTCCCATGTTAAGACGAAACGAAATACTGATTGAGAGAGCTCCAACCCAGGTATTATATATATCATTCGCGACCTTGGCACGTGACACTGATTGGCTGCACACGCGTTTATTTGCATAACGCAGAGGAGATTTAATGTTTTGGCTGATCGGTGTATAATTCCCTCATACAACCTGCACATTAAATATCTCTATTTACTCTGTCAATCTGAACAATAAATACTAGCTCAGAAAACTCAATGTTTTTATTTATGTGTGACTGCACTTCGACCCACTGTCAGACTTTCAACTTTTACAAGCTCGTCGGGAGAAACTTGTCTCGTTAAATCAGAAAATATTTAAAGAGGAGAAACGAAATTTAACACAGAAACTAATAAGCAAGTTTAAATTAGAGGTATGCATCACAGGTTATTCGAGAAGTACATCTTTTATAACCGCCACAGAGACTACATAAAATTCAAGCTATTGATTAAGTAATCTGTTATCATTGCTGAGAGAAATATGTCGGAAAAGTTTGAAAAATTGCATAGAAAATTAACATGACTGCAAACGATGAATTCAAGCAGAAATTTCTTAACTTGCCAGATATGTTATTTTTTTTCTCAACAGAAATGTTTCGTTGCTATAACAAATCTCATATTTAAAGAATACCTTCGTCACGTAGACATTTTATGGACTTCTTGAGGTGAAAGAAAATGATTCTTTGTTAAAACGATAGCGACTTTCTTTCTATAAACAAAAATCAATCACAAAATTTTACAGATTTTCTTTATCTATTCACATATTACCTGCAATGTAAATATTTTCTATGCCTTTCAAACTAAAGATATTTCTGGTTTTGAAATTTATCTGATTTTTTTCCAGACCGCAAGCTTTTACCTTTTAAGTTATGGAGAGTCCGAAATCCGTTTCACCATGGTTTCACAAGGACTCCTTTGTGCTTTCATTTTAATATCACATGCATATCGTTATACTTTCGAACTTACTGAAAGCATAATCGTTTACATGAAATGTGTGATTTTAGTTTGCAATCTAAATGTACTCGTAACTCTCTTTCGTGTGATTTTAGTTTGCAATCTAAATGTACTCGTAACTCTCTTTCGTGTGATTTTAGTTTGCAATCTAAATGTATAGCATAACTCTCTTTCGTGTGATTTTAGTTTGCAATCTAAATGTATAACATAACTCTCTTTCGTGTGATTTTAGTTTGCAATCGTTTACATGAAATGTGTGATTTTAGTTTTCAATCTAAATGTACTCGTAACTCTCTTTCGTGTGATTTTAGTTTGCAATCGTTTACATGAAATGTGTGATTTTAGTTTTTAATCTAAATGTACTCGTAACTCTCTTTCGTGTGATTTTAGTTTGCAATCTAAATGTATAACGTAACTCTCTTTCGTGTGATTTTAGTTTGCAATCGTTTACATGAAATGTGTGATTTTAGTTTGCAATCTAAATGTACTCGTAACTCTCTTTCGTGTGATTTTAGTTTGCAATCTAAACGTACTCGTAACTCTCTTTCGTGTGATTTTAGTTTGCAATCTAAACGTACTCGTAACTCTCTTTCGTGTGATTTTAGTTTGCAATCTAAATGTACTCGTAACTCTCTTTCGTGTGATTTTAGTTTGCAATCTAAATGTACTCGTGACTCTCTTTCGTGTGATTTTAGTTTGCAATCTAAATGTACTCGTAACTCTCTTTCGTGTGATTTTAGTTTGCAATCTAAATGTACTCGTAACTCTCTTTCGTGTGATTTTAGTTTGCAATCTAAATGTACTCGTAACTCTCTTTCGTGTGATTTTAGTTTGCAATCTAAATGTACTCGTAACTCTCTTTCGTGTGATTTTAGTTTGCAATCGTTTACATGAAATTTGTGATTTTAGTTTGCAATCTAAATGTACTCGTAACTCTCTTTCGTGTGATTTTAGTTTGCAATCGTTTACATGAAATGTGTGATTTTAGTTTGCAATCTAAATGTATAACGTAACTCTCTTTCGTGTGAGAGATTGGTGTTACACTATGTCTAAAACCATTACTAAGGAAATGTCGAACTAAATGAGAATACGAAGGTAATAGTTGCATGGGATAGTAGTTCAAATTAAGCTTTTACGGCCAGACGAAACATATACAGCAGTCAAACTTACGATAACCTTTTATTGGTCCAGCACAGTAAATGAAAACAAAATATAGCACTGAGAGTTTTACACTTCACATATAATGCCTTAATTATCTGTCGAGCGAGTATAATCTATCTTAACAACGATTGAACATCTCCACACACACGCAGACACACACACACACACTAAGCAACTACTGTATCGCCTTTTTTATCTAACGTTCTTATCACATTCATACGTCACTCTCTCTGACTTCAAAAGTGTTGCCAACCTCATTCATGTGAGAGAGAAGATATCACGTTAAGTTTGGAAAGCGCAAAAGAGAACAAACTCAAATCTACATAGGAAAAGGAAATAAAAATAAAAGTTAAATCAGAATATACGTCACACTATGTTTTAAGAAATTCGGTAGTAGCGCATTTCTTTGCATAATATGGCTGCCATTTATTTCATTTTGCGTAGGATTTCGTTTAACACTCAAGTTAAGAGTGAGAGAAATTTAAATCTACAAACATAGCAGATGTAAATATTGCAGTGAGTAATCATCCTTGTTGATGTTTTCTATTCTTGATTTCTGTGAGATGAAAAAGTAGAAAATAAAGGAAAGTGAAAATAGAAAGATGCAAAAGAAGCTGAAACTGGGTTTTAATCAGAAGTCATTTTGGTCGCTGTGGTCACGTAAGTGATTAGTGACAGTTTGCCGGAAGAAAAAAGGTTTATGAATCCTTCGAGAAATCTTACTGCAGCTGCATTTCGTTAATCTTAAAAGAACATTGATTAAACGCAAGAGATTTTTTAGTGATTTACGTTCATCTAATGGGAAACTAAGTGCTTACTGTGCCTTGTGTCAGTTTTGCAGTGTCCAGCCAAATCTCTTATATTTCTCTGATTTTTTTGCTCATTTTACTTAGCGTTTTTTAATAAAAGCAGCTCGAGTTAACTTCTTTAAATGTTTCTGACAAATTAAGAATTTTTCGGTTGACGACCCAAAAGCTGAATATCTTGGTACCTCAGAAAATTCGTTAACCACCACCTTCGATCACAACACTGATGAAGAAATATTTTCCTTGTGAGACTGAATTAAATTAAGAAATTGTTATTACAGATTCCTTAGTCTGTATTCAACAGTCGTTCTGTCTAAATTAGAGCTGTATATTAAAATTAAATTATTACAGCTTAAAGCTTAAGCGTAGGAATATTTAATTATGTTATTTTCCGCTACAATTTAAAAGAACACGAGGCATGCTTTTTAATCAACATTTGGAAAAGAAAACTCATTGGTTCATTATTAGTTTCGGCGGCAGGTCTAAGCGTAAGTCAATGAGAATTTACGTCCGGTAGCTAGGAATCGTCAATTTTCATATTTTTGTGACTCCTACATTAATTTAAAGATGGCTGTTTCGCTTTTGAATACTGAAATTAAAAACTCACTGCGGACACATGCGTACCTGTGGAATTTCCACTTCGTGTTGAAAAAAATTATCTGATCTTGTAAAACTCTGTTGGATTACAGGAAGCTTTTTCTTCTCGTATCACGATATATTGAAGTCCACTGTGGATCCCATAATCTTATACTAAATATTGAAAGGGAAATTACGATAATAAAACTGATTGTAGCTTATGCGTTTTCGGTTATAAATTATATCAGTATATTCTTGACCCTATTTGTCTAAGTCACTGTTTTATAACTTTCCCTCACTATCTTTTTTGAAATCATTGCTTTGCGTTGTGAGGTGCATTCCTTTTTCGGCAAATTATTTCATACACGAGGTATTTATACAAGGAGCCCAAGTGTTTCCCTTTTGCCATTTTATTCCGAAGCAAATTATTCGGTTTACGCGTTGACCTGCAAATCATATCGTTCACTTTACAGCTACTTACTGCTGAATGAATTCGTAAACTTTTTTTTCACTGAAGTTTCGAACTTTTTCCGGGTTGTAAAGAAACCGATTGTCATCTGAGGTTATGGAAAATCTCCCGTACAGTATTTGGACCTCTATTCCTATGGTAGGGATAGTACAGCTGCTGGATTACAAATCCAGAGCCCACGCCTCACCAGAGTCTTGAGTACGTGCCCAGCTATCTTGATTGGCAAAATTGCAATTCCCCTGACTTCTCAGCAACCTAGTCAGCAGTTTCCATATTCTCATGAAGTAAGTTTCTTGCTTCACATTTGTTGGTTTTAGCGTCCTTGCGCGGTATTTTAGCATCTGTGCGTGTTCTGCAACTTACTGTGTGACATAGCGTAGGTGACGTACTAATGAGGTAACGCACGAGTGAAATCTACAATGAAGCAGCGATAAGCTTGCCAGCGTAGTTTGGTTGGGAGAGCAGCTACTCCGGGGTATCAAGAAATGGGTTCAATGGTCCTTTGAGCATGGCTGTCGGCTGACCCGCAACCTGCAATGTTGTGTCCCCTCCATTCTCAAGGGTAGATGAAGTAACGTATTATGTGACATGACGTAGATGACGTTCTATTTAGGAGACACATCAGTCGAATCGATAATGGTGCAACGTTAAGCCTGTCGGCATAGTTCAGTTGGGAGGACAGCCGCTCCGCAGTAAGAAGAGGTGTGTGCTGTTGGATCGCTTAAGCCACTGAAGAAGCGTGGCTGCTGTTCGCATTACAAACAAAACTAATCGCGTGATAATTAAAATTTAGCCCGGAGATGCATACACAGGTCAAAAGTGAAAAACACTTTCGGTTGCTATTTTTTCTAACAGTGATGCAGGCAAAGTGTCGGAGCTGCGCTGGAAAGATCATTTTCCTGTATTTGTCTGACTTTTTATTGGATTTACATCGTACTTTCACCAAATGGAAATGTTAAAAAGCTACATATATGATTTCTAAAAGGAATGGATTTTTTTATTGAAGATTTAATGACCAGCGTGAGCAACTCAATGGGCTATAAGCAATCGCCCGTCCTTATAATTTGGGGTCACGGGTTCCAGGGAAGGAAGAGAGCAGTTCCTTAGGACAAACACAGCATCCATGCCACACCGGGATTCGAACTCAGTCCTTCCCGGACGAATGGTCATAAGCCAGAGCTTAGACCACTGCGTCACTGGTGTGGCTGGAATGAATTACCCAGGAGTTGTCTACGAGGGTCATAACAAAAGTTCTGCTCACGTTTATCTAAAACGGAAGCGGATGATGCAATCGGGTAAATGATTACGTCATGTCAAGGTCAGACTCTCAGCAACGCAGTGGTGTCAGAACGATGCGCTATTATTTGCTGCGTGGACGTGGGAGAGTCAAGGCGTTAAACCAGGGCTCGTACGTGAAAATAGAAACTCTGCGTAGAAAAACTCCGACATTGCTCCACACTATCTTACAAGAAGTTTGTGGGGAACGAACTCTTGATCGAAGCACAATTTCTTCCTCAGGACAAAGTTGAGACCGAAAATTCGTCAAACTCGCCCCAACTTGTTGGAAGCGCGAGCGATCTTGCTGCATGACAACGCATCGTGTCATGATGCAGCGTCGGTACGGAGACTTTTGCCGAAATATGGATGGGAAACTTTATCCCATCCACCATACAGCTCTGATCTCAGTCCATCCGACTTTGATTTTTTCCCAAAGTTAAAAATTCGGCTCCGTGGCATCCAGGACCTACCTCACCGCTGGCAAGCTGTCATTAGCGGCAGAGGGGAGTACATTGAACGACAATTAGGTAAGTTTTCTCTGTTACTTTGCACTTTTTTAAAAAATAAATGGACAGTGTGCAGAACTTTTGCTACGATCTCCGTATTAAAGTTCCTTTCCAAAGGAAAACCAAGTGTACCGTTTTTGTTTTGCCTTACTTGTTTTCAGTCGAATCTCGTAACTGGAGTTTTGTTACATCATCAGCACACAGTATCTGTCATTTTCTTGTAGGACTTCCGTCCACAGTAATTAGAGTTTAGGTCCCAGCCACCTACAGCGAGATCGCCTTTAGGGAAGGACACAGAAACGGAAGGAATTAGAGCAAGTCTAGCGACTTTGACAGAACAGTTTGTAGTGATATTAGAGTACAGTAGATGTCGCCACCGTACAAGTACGATGTTGCACACAGAGGGGTGAAAGAATTTCAGGGGGGGCATAGGAAAGGATACCCATTTAACCAGTGGGTTCAGCCTGGGGCCGTCACTTAACGTGCTCGTCCGATGCACGGCGGATATTCAGCGATTGTTAGTAAATCACACCATCTCTGAAAGATCAGCCCAGGTTTGAACCTGAGGGCCTTGTAATGACCGTCTGACTTGCTAACCACTAAGCCATCCGCGGCTCTACATCATCAGCACAGGAATGCGCAACTTTGTACGTCCCTGCGCCCAACAGGTTCGAATCTCACCACTGGCAAAAGGTTATGTGTTACAGTGTGTGCAACTGTTAATTTACTCGTTCCGAGCTGTAGATCCTGGGATCCAGGCCCTGGAACTCCGGGTAAGCTCTGATGCAAACTATTTACATTGCTATTTGAATTTCTCCGTGTATGTGAGATCTTTTTTAGCTGGCGATAATTTGAAAATGAATTATTTCGTTGCTTCGTAAAACGGCGTATAAAGAAGCGTTAACAATATTTTACCAGGACGCCGGTTTTCAAACAATGTTCTATGAAAACTCATTGCAGTTGGTAAATATTATTTGTGAGACATCATGTTAAGTACACTCACGGACAATAAAATTTGCGCACCTAGAGGAAAACGTGCTACATCCCCGAAACTTTGCAAATAGCTAGAATGCGTGCTGGTATGCAAATATGATCCACGTTTGGTGCGATTGCGCATGACCGCACATCCTGTGGTGGAGCTGCAAGCACGATCCGGCAGCCTTATAAACCGGCGTGAAGTGAAAACGGAAAGCACCGGCCAAAGCGAGCAAGAATACAGAGTGACAAGAATGCCGGGTAGACGTAGACGCCAGAGTCGTCGATTTACGCAACGTACGGACTTTGAGAACGGGCCTAATCATCAAACAGAAAATTGCAGGTTAGTCGGCGCACCGTATAGCCCACCACGTTGATCGTTCTGACCATACCGTCTGACTGTGTTGGGAGCAGTGGACACATAATGGCACTGCCACACGGCGGAACATCTCCGGACGGACCAGGAGGACCACCGGTAGAGAGGATCGACAAATCGTGCGTCAGGCACGAACGGATCCCGCTGGGATCCGGTCCACTATACAGGAAGATGTAGCGGCTCCTGTGTGCCCACGAACCATTTTCTGACCCTTCGCGAAAGCCACCGTGCGTTCCCAGGGCCCCTTATGTTTGCTGCCATTAAAACCGGAACATCGCCGGCTCCGTGTTCAGTGGTGTCCGGCCAGTTTAATGTGGAACACCACAAACTGGCGACGTGTACGGTTTAGCGATCAGGGCCGCTTCGTTTTGGGGACAGATGATCATCGTATCCGGGTGTGGAAGTCCCGGGGTCAACATCTCAATCCCAACCTCTGTATCGATCACCACACATACCCCACTGCAGGCATTATGGTCTGGGGAGCTATAGACTACGATAGCCGATCAGCTCTAGTAGTGGTACGTGGATGATTGACGGACCAGCGGTATGTGAATGATATCCTACGGCCCCCATGTGCTCCCATTCCTGACCCGGATTCCAGGTGCGCTATACCAGCGGGTTGCCCAGGACTGCCTACGTCATGTCCAGACACTTCCATGGCAGGCCCGCTCCCCGGACATGTCCTTATCGAGCATGTGTGGGACCAGTTGAAACGCCGGCTGCAGCCGTGCCCCACTATCCGGAATTTGGAGCACACCGTCAAACGCGTGTGGTCCAGTCTGCCGCAGGACAGCAAAAGGCGTCTGTTCGCTTCCATGCCGGACCGTATTGCAGCATGTAACGCCGCAGGAGGCGGTGCGACGCGCTATCGAAGATGGCCGAACTGCGTGCCCCAGATCCCTCTATAATTGCTTTGCAGCTCTGTTCTTGCCATCATGTATATCATTCATCTGCATCATAACGTCCGTAAAATTTCAGATCAATCCGATGCGTCCTTCTTGGTGAGCAAATTTCATTGTCTGTGAGTGTATCATGTATTCGGGATTGCTGTTATGCTCTGTATATTCAATTCTTTTCTGCAGGTTTTTCCTGTTATCATATCATATTCACAAATAAAACGTTGATGTAAAGGAACTGAAACGTATTATATTTGGGACGTGTCGATTACGATGATTCATATACCAAGATGATTCCTCGATGCTTCAATATCTACAATAATTCTAACATTACATGTTGCTTTTGTAGTAATATTTATTAGGGTATCAGACAACTACCGCCGTTGTAACATGATTTTAATCGTTAAGTAATGTCGATTGAAATCAGCATTACCTCCGAAATATTTCTCTTTGAAAACAGAGGTGTCTCTCTCAAAAGTACGAGTAGAAAGATTCACCTCAAGAAATATTGCAAAATCCTTCTGCAGAGTGAAATCCCATCTGTTAAAATATTTAGATATGAAGCGTGGGATGCAAACCTTAAAAAATCAATACGAAAATCAGAAAGAAACAACCATCATCCATCACAAAATATTGGAGGCATCTTGAGAAAAGTTAAAATTAACAGGGAAAACCCCCTTCTTAGAGAATCCAAAAATTAAAAATGGGAGAAGCTGGAGTAACCTCGCCTAGGTATTCTTTCATTTTATTTCGCTCCTGAGACATTATTCGGGAGCCTTGTGTACTGCACCTGGAACTTAAATTATATTCACCACTAAGAAACAGTATTTTTTCTAACACGGTGTACCAGCATAATGAAATTTAAAAACAAAATTTGATTAGAATAGTAAGAAAACATTTTAATGAAATACACTGCCCGACATAGAAAATGCCACACCACGAAGACGTGAACGCAGGGTCATGCAAATTTCAGGGTGGGTGCACACGCACAATTTATGCAAATGATTGAATTTGCAGGCCAATCGCACGAACAGCGTGGGGATATAAGCGGACAACCAGCCAGTGAGGCCATCAGTCGGGATGTCGTCACGGCCGCGAAAAGTGAGTGGTTCTAATGTAACCGTGCCTGGGAAACGAACAAGGGGTGTCAATGCCGTTAAGGCGCCGTTGTACGCAATTTCGTCAAACAGATGAGTTCACGAGAGGTGACATCGTAGGCCTTCGTACCGCTGCATGGCACTTGCGTCGTATTGCGGAAGAAACGCAACGTGATGACACAACCGTCGATCGCATTTGGAGACAGTGGTCCCAGGAAGGATCTGTGCAACGTCGTAGGGGGACCGAAGCACGGAGACGGACGTCGGAGTGAACCGAACGTCGCATCCGACGTCATGCCGTAGCAGACCCACAAGCCACAACGGGCGACATTTTGAGGAGTGTACGGGGATGATTGGATGCTCCGATATCGACGCGGACAGTGGTCGCGTCGATTGGCTGCGTCAGGTTTTCTGTCCAGCCGTCCGTTGCGAAGGCTACCCTTAACAGCAAGCCATCGTCGTCACCGCTTGGCGTGGTGTCACTTCAGAGCTGCGTGGAGTGCTTATTGGAACAGTGTGGTGCTCAGCGACGGATCGTGGTTCTGTCTCACCACGGATGATCTCCGTGTGAGAGTCTGGAGGCAACGTGGCCAACGGACGGATTTCTCCGCCATTATGGAGCGCCACACGGGACGGTAACGGGGAATCATGGTATGGGTTGCTATCAGCATCAACAGCCACTCACCGCTGGTTCGCATAACGGGCACATTGACGGCACCTCGCTATGTTGACGAGGTGCTGCGGTCCCTGGCACTACCGTAGTTTCAGGGCATCCCAAACGCCGTTTTTCAAGAGGATAATGCCCGACCTCATACCGCTCGGATCAGCCTGAACGCTTAACAATGTGTGCGGACGCTTCCGTGGTTAGCACGATCCCCCGACCTCTCGTCCATCGAGTATCTGAGGGACACAATTGGACGTCGGTTGAGTACCCTCCCACTCCCGCAAAATAATGGTCAACTGTGAACTCGGATCAACACCACATAGTCCACGATACCTCGGGACTCTATTCGGACTATCGTTGCCTCGATGCCACGTCTGATTCAATGCTGTATCGCCCAAAATAGAGGCCACACTCCTTATTGATCATCCTGTATATTCGAGCACTGGAGCCTAGTCTGTGTGTGACAATTAAATCATTTGTTCAGGACCTACATGGCTATCATTGTGTGCAGTTTGGTCTGTTTTAGAGCACTCATTCATGGTGTGGCATTTTCTCTGTCAGTCAGTGTATAACAAATGGCGAATCACGTTGGTCAATGTTTGGAAAGGATATCCTCCGCCCGGTAGCGGAGTGTTCACAGTCGTAGATTTCTGGTAGATCGATTGCATTGGGCCCCAGTCAGCGTTCAGGATCAGGTATTGGTGGTGTGATTTTCCTATGGAACAGTCTGTTTCCCTTCCCTGGAACCGGAGTCCCCAAATTAGGGACGGGTGACTGTTTTATCTAAGGGTTCGAATCGGATGGTGGAATTCTAACCCTTTGATTTGCTTACTGTCGTTGTTCAGCCCTGAAACACACTCACGCAAAAAATATATCTGTATAGCGAACGCTGATTTTCTCCTTGTTCGGACACAAAAGTCTCATCTTTTGTCATAAGTGTGACTTCTCTGTATCATTCAACTGTGACGGAAAATAAAGACTTTTAATCACATACATATTGCTTTCTGTTGTTTCTTTTAAAATTTATCAATGAGAGCAGACATTTACAGAGAATCAAAAATAATTATGTGACGCGTTCCGGTGGCGCAGCCTTGAGACCATTCATTCGAGATGAGTACAGGTTCCAATCCCGTTGAGACATGGATGTTGTGTTTGTCACTGGCTCTGTCCTTTCCTGGAACCAGTGGCCCTAAAATAAGGACTGGCTAGTGCTTATAGCCCATCGATATACTCACTGTGAACGTTAACCACCCCTCCCCGAAAAAAAGAGTTATATGTAAATTTCGGCAGCTCTTGGTAAGTCGGCTGTGTCATTACGAGCTCCTGATGTATCGACAAAGTAACCCTTTAAGTAGCCGCTATAGCTGAACCAAACGGGGCCCAGAATTTTCTGCCGTCCTCAAACAGAAATGTTCCCGCAACGCCTTGATTTTACGGGTTAACTTCCCCTGATAAGAATATCATGACACTGTTTAGAAGCTAGTGACTGAAACATCTGCTTCTTTCTTTCTTCAGTTCGTCGCCATTTTGACAGTCCTTTTAGCAGGTAATATTTCAGAAAGGATTAGATCAGATCAGATCACAAGTAGAGGATTTTAGGAAGGGAGTGTCTGACCCCAGGTCTTAAACAACCCTTACAAATAGGAAGCTAGGAGATTTGGGCTAGAATGTCTGATAGGAAAGTCACACGGAAGCGAGGTAGAAGACGCCCTTATTTACTACAGGGGGGGGGAGTACCCGGGGTCTAACGGCTTAACGTGCCCATCCGACGCACGGCGGATGGCGGATATTTAGTGGATCGTGCGTTCGTATCTGCTTGGGATCGAACCCGAGGTCTTCTCAGTGACAGTCACGAACGTTGACCACTAAGCCACCCGCGGCTCAGAAAGGATTAGTGTCAGTAATTGCCTTAAACGACCACTTTGAATAACAAAGCTAAGTTAAATCCTAGGTTTACTGATGCGCAAGTTCACCCACTCCAGCCGCGTTTGGCCCACTTCTCAGACAGAAAATATTTTCGTTCGAACTGATTTCAGACCTTTTTCTAGCTCCGTGTTAATTCATTCCAACCAGTTAAGTGGTTAAATGCTTCCTAGCTAGGTCTACTCTGCTTTGTGCGTGTCAGATATCTGTGAACTCCTAGCGCATCTTTCCGTGTGGTTCTTAGCTCGTGATATGTAAAAATCTTCCAAATACGTGGAGACAATGTAAATAGACAGAGGCATCGCTCTTTCCAAGAAAAACGTGGAAAGAGCGATGACTTTGTCGTAGTATGTAGTAACGTCTGAGTTTCAGTCGTTTTCCCGCTGAGTACACGGATTTGGTTTCTTTCTGGAACCGTCACAATGTCGGCTTCCGCTCCTATAAACATCAAATGCTGATATGAAGGCGGAGATACGTCATAGCTCTACGTCAGAGCTCAGGGACGCAATGTTACGATATCGTTTGCGATACGGTGCAGGTGGTACAAAACATCATTTCTTGTGGTTCCAACTAAGGAAAAAATCAAGAAGTGAAATTATTAATCATTTTGAGCAGGCTGAAAAATCCTCGAAAAAATCACCTAACAGATATATTATCTTCTCGTAGTTGTATTTTTAAATCGTTAACTAAGTAACTAATTGGGTAATGTTCTTATACAGCTTCGTACGGCATACACCACCCGTAGAAACAAACAACCAAACGGCTAAGTAGAAAGAATCAGGTATTCACTTACCTAATTCCCACAATTTATTCGCCAAGCACTTGTAATTGAGGACAATCAGTATGATCCGCTGGCAGGATATAATCTCGCTGGTATCCACATATACACTGGCGGAAAGTGAAAAAAGAACACCAAGAAGGAATTGGCGGACGATCATGAAATTTACATATGTTAATTGGGTCGAGTTTAAGTAGGTATGATGTTAATTTCGGGACCAACCGGTGAGCGCTTACGCCACAGCACGGCATAATATGCAAATTATCGTCGGTGGTATTTAAGGAGTACGGCGAAGTGAGTGTAATCAGTCGTCGGCGTACGGACACATGCAAAGACCCTGAAGAAGCTGCAATGCCTGGACATGGAAGACGTGTACGATTTCAGCAGTTATCGGACTTTGAGCGAGGTTGTCTAGTCGGACTCCGCGAGGCCGGGTGGTCGTATCGTCGTTTTGCGGAGCGAATTGGACGGGAAGTATCGCTGGTGGTACGATGGTAGCGTAGATGGTCCGAGGAACATTCCCACACGAGAAGACGTGGAACCGGGAGTCACAGAAGGACTGATGAGCGGACCGATCGACGCATAAAAAGAGCAGCGTTGTCAAGCAGAACATCCACTGCGACGCAAATACGAGCTGCCGTTGCACCTGAGGTGACTGTGCGAACAATCCGCAACCGTCTACTGGATGCAGGACTACGTGCACGTGTGCCTCTGGCATGTGTATCTCTGACTCCAACCCTCCGTCAGGAACGGCTCCAGTGGTGTCGCCAAGGTCTGCACTGGAGAACGCAATGGCGATCTGTCGTGTTCAGCGATGAAAGCAGATTCTGCTGGGAGCCTCCGATGGCCGTATGCGTGTTCGCAGACGCACAAGGGAGCATCTCCACCCTTCTTGCATCCGCCAGCGCCACACAGAGCCTACACCTGGTCTCCTTTTGTGGGGAGCGATCAGCTATCGCTCCCGTACACAACTAGTGTTTGTACCGGGTACGTAAAGCAGCACCTCCTACATCAACAACATCATTCAGCCCGTTGTTGTGCCATTTGTAATGTCGGTCCATCGTGGTGTTTTCCAGCAAGATAATGCACGCCCGCACACGGCGCGTGCAACGCAACATGCACTTCAGGGTGTGAGACAACTTCCATGGCCTGCACTGTCACCGGATTTGTCCCCCATTGAGCACGTATGGGATTTTGGGGGACAACGACTTATCCGGTCTCCACGGCCAGCCACGACTATCCCCGATTTACGCGTCCAGGTTGAGGATGCTTGGAACTCAAAACCCCAAACTTACATCCAACATCTGTACGACAGACTCCGTGCCAGAATCGCACAGTGTGACGCAGTTCATGGCGGTTCAACCTCGTACTAACCATGTTAGACGAAAATGTTATTTTTCAGTTTACCAGCAAATACAGCTGTATTTTGCCATAATGTTTTGATCACGTTGTCGTCTGTATTCCGTTATTATTCGTTGGTATCAGACGTCTCCTTCTTGGTGTTCTTTTTTCACTTTCCGCCAGTGTATATCAATAGTATAACATTGACATTTACCCATAGATAGCACGTACGCGTACAATTAGCCTCGCCGTTGGCGCATGGTATAAACGCTGGCTTATTGCCATTCGTCCAAGATGGGTGCTGGTTCGAAACCCGTTGAGGCATAGATGTTGTGCTTGTCTTACGGCACTTGCTCTTTCCCTTCCCTGGAGCCCGTGTCCCTAAATTAGGACGGCCGACTTCTTTTTCTCCAACGAGTTACTTACGGTGACCGTTAATCATCAAACAAATATATACTGTACATACACTGAAGTGCCAGAAAAACTGGTACACCAATCTAATACTTGGTAGGTCCCCCACAGGAGCGCAGAACTGCAGAAATACGACGGGTCATGGACTCCCTAGCTTCTCGAAATATGCTGTAGGCAATGCACATCATACTTCCTGCAGAGCGTTCCACAATTCGGGTGTATTCCGAGGTCTCGGATTCCTGTGTACGATAGCGCGTTGCATGGCATCCCTAATGTGTACTATCACGTTCAGATCTGGGGACTTTGGTGGGATTGGCAACACCCCAAACTAATATGAATGCTCCTCGAACCATAATGTGGCGTCTCGACTTTTGTGTGGAGGTGCATTGTGCTGTTGGAAAAGGCCCAACCCATCAGCATGAATGCAGGGCATGAACGGGTGTACCTTGTCAGAAAGGATGAGCACATGGCGTTGGCCAGTCACAGACGTTTGTAGACGCACCAAGGGTCGCAGTGAAGTCCATCTAATCACACCCCGTACCATTACGGACCCCCATCAGCCGGCCACATGGCGTTGGCCGGTCACAGACGTTTGTAGACGCACCAAGGGTCGCAGTGAAATCCATCTAATCACACCCCATACCATTACGGACCCCCACCAGCCGGTACAGTTCCCTGTTGACATGCGGGATTCATGCTTCATGGGGTTTGCGCCACACACGAATCCTTCCATCTGCTCGATACAGTTGGAAACGCGACTCGTCAGACCAGGCTACTTGTTTGAAGTCATCAAGTGTCCAGTGGCGGTGTTGCCGTACCCAAGCGAAGCGCATAGCTCTGTGTCGTGCACCCATCAAGGGGACTCGAGTTGGGTGTCGGCTCCCAAAGCCCATATCATGCAGAGTAGGTTGCACAGTCCGGACGCTGATGTTTGTTGGGGCTCCAGCATTGAATTCCGATACCTTCGAGAGTGTTGCACGCCTATCGCGTGTAACGATTTTTGACAGCCAACGATGGTCACGTTCACCCAATGTTTTTTTAAGGCCACACTAGTATCGTAGGTTAGAGGTTTTGCCGGAATTCTTGTAGTCACGGTACACCCTTGTAATGGTCGTCCGTGAAAACCCGAACTTCGTTTCTACTTCTGAAATACTATGGCCCATCTCACAAACGCCAACCATGACACCGCGTTGAAAATCCCTTTAATCCTTATTACTTGTAATTCTCATGCCGAAAACAGCTCTGACAGCTGGCAAGGATGTCTATCGCGTTATATACGCACTGGTGGACGCAACCGAGTACGCGCATAGGTAACGTTGCTATGTATTTTGCATAAGCTCGTCTGTACTAGTTCTTCTGGCACTTGAGTGTATATACACACAGAATGAGGAGCAGAAATCATAGGATGCCCACCTTTTACCCAGATAAGCGCAGTCACACGGCGAGACATTGAGTCCATTAGGGCAACAAAGCGTTCCACAGGTATCTGCATCGTGCTTGCTGCAACGATGTCCATAATATTTTTGCATTATCGGGGGAATGAACAACTCCAGTATGACAACGCACCACCGCACAGAATCGTGGTAACCAGAGCAATGTTAGATGAATATTCGGCAGAATTTCCCCTCCCTGGAATGGCCTCTACGTTCACCGGACATGAACCCTGTGGAAAATATGTACAGATGCGGATAGTCTGTAAGAATGGACACGTAGCGTGGACCGTTGGAAGATGCATTTGGACGTATGAGAACTCGCAACGTGTGCCAGTTGAACACGCTCAATACCATAATTGAGCCTCTACTAACCTGAATAGTTCCTTGTTGACATGATGACCCTACTACTACCTGCGGTTTCCCTAGATCCGCACCCTTCCATCTGCGCGAAATAACTGAAACGGGACTCATGTGATCAAGATACCCGTTCCCATACTTCCAATGTCTAGTACCGATGGTCTTTCACCCGGCTGAGACATACTGTTCTGCGATGTGAGGTTTGTTATGGGACTCTGGTTGGTCAGTAGCTCTATAACCTATTGTAGCTAATGATCCCCTGATGGTTTTGGTGGAAACGTATCAGGCACCTCCCTCCTTCAAGTCGGCAATGATTTGTGCCATTGTTATTCTACGGTTGTTTGTAGTTATGCGAGACAAACGCAGACGGTCACGTTCGCCTACCAACTTTCTTTGCCCGCAAAGTAGTCAGCGATGCTGTATTATTCCAGAAATGGCATATTCCAGATGCCCTCTTCATACTGTCGAACGGGAATACTACAATACAATACAAATTTTGAAGATGGCAATCCGTTCTCTACCCACGATTAAGTTACCCATGCGTTCGGTACCACTATCATCCTTCTTTCAAACTCTGTGAACTCAACACGTTTATCCATACTGATATCGAGTTACCGTCTGCGTGAATGCAGTGATATACTCCAACTTCCATACTTGCCAAGCGAGAGTATATCAGCAACTTTATCTCTTTCGCCATCAACTTCCATACTTGCCTCTGAGGGTATAAGAACAATTTTATCTCTTTCGCAATATCAATGTCTATCAATCTACACTCGCAATCTCTATAAATCTCCATAAATTCCACCTCCAGATATTCAATGTATCATTATATGTTGTTCTGACTCATTGTCAGGCTGCCAAATTGTAAAAGCTGTTCCTCGAAGTTATGTACCGTTCAGTGAGAAAATGTTTAACGAGAAGTAACGAAATTTACCTACGAAAACAGAAACTTAAAAGGAAGGTTCAATAGACGTATACATCATGCACAAAAGAGAAGACTTGTTGTGCTTAATTTTGTATCAAAATTTCACAGAAAGGTATGTGCTTACCACTTTGCGAACTGAAATACAGTTAACCCCTGATGTACCACCACCGTTTGTTACAGTATCATGTGGCACTATATCAAATTTGGCAGTAATTTTTAGGTACCCTAGTTTTGTTAATATGGTTCATCGAAAATAGTAATTAGCATTAAATAAAAAATATGCAAATTAGAAAAAAATACAGTTTCATGTAGTGCGAACTGTAGTTCGAAGTGTTCATTTCCGTCTTAGAAGCTTCTGGTATGCATTAAATACGCAAATTTCATTTACATAGTAGGAAGACAAAGTTCACGATTTCTTTATAAGGAAATGAATACGAAATATGTTACGTTACTAAAACTATGTCAAGTGAAAATTAATAGCATTACACAAAGCCATTTACGTACATAACGTATTTTCTTTCTAAAAATTCGCCAATTTTTTTTTTGATTGGAGGTTTAACGACCACCGTGAGCAACTCAATGGGATATAAGCAGCCGCCCGTCCTTAATTTAGGGCCACTGGTTCCAGGGAAGGGAGGGAGCCATTGCCATAAGACAAACACAACATCCATGCCTCACGGGATTCGAACCCGGACCCTTCACGGACGAATGGTCATAAGCCAGCGAATAGTCCACTGCGCCACCGGGGTTGATAATCTCTCTGACTGGAGGGCTTGACGTCACAACGACGTCTGCATTGTGGCGCCATCTCTTGATGCTGAGAGTGAACGCAGTCAAATTCGCCACATTATATGTACAATTTTGCAAAATATTTCGCAACGAGCTTACTTACAAGTTGAAGTTGAAATCACTCATGGAAGATCAGACAGTTCAGTGTTTTGAGACATTCGACAGCTCATATCTAAACGATTGAGTTTCAAAAGCGAGGACCGCCACATGCTCATTGTTTAATTGTTCTGCGAGCGGAAAACAAGTTTTTAACTACTGAACGTATCGACCAATTCGTGTGTGCTCTCGATATGTCAAAGAGATTTGCGTGCTATATCATATCACACGATCACTTTGAGATGTCAAGGTGATTGCGTGCTAATTTAAAAACATTGGTTTATCATTGACTCGAGTTCTACGTCGTATTTATCCGATCTACAAAATTTGAATTGAATTCTTAATATCACGACAACTTGAGTTTGTATATTAATTTAATTGATCACAATTCAAATATTAATTGGTACGCTTTAATCATTTGATTCCTTTTTTATTTTATCGAACTTTCCGAATTTGGAGTTGATTATCTTATACATTTTGCAAAATATTTCTCTACGGGATCCCAATTATAAATATAAATACCCATATTTATTTAAAACGCTCTAACCTACAATAAAAACTGAAATTTTGAGATGTAAAACTGAGCAAAATCGCATCTAAAGCATTTTCAGCTCTTATATGAATGAATGAATTTTTACTATATTTCCTTACAGAAATCCGGCATCTATTTGATTTGTTTTCAATCTGCTTCAATTAAAAATTTCACCCCGTCCTAGGTCTGGCAACATCTTCTATATATGAATATTTATTAAAAGCTCAAAAGCAGTCGTCCTGGTTTTAGTCTTCTTAATGTCAAGGCTACTGCTTCGCGTCTTTGATCGAATCAGTCTATAACATTAAGGTTCGCCACAACTGAATCACGTTCAGTAAAAATGGGAAGGGATCTCTCACACAACTTCCAAGTGGCAGTACATCAAATACGTTCTTGTTGGCAAAGTGAGGTTGGCGTAGTGATACACATTGGCGGATGGCAAGGATGTGGCTGTATATCGAGGAATTAAGGGATGTTTTATATAGAACACGTCTGTTTAGACAGTAGGGGTGGCGTTGTGCAAGGGTTATGGCAAATCAAGGTGAGGTACATTAAGGGTTGACTGTAGCAGAAATTTCACATATAGTAATTGTCTTTTGGCTCAGGTTTAGAATAGTCTGACAAATATTTATTTCCATATAACTACGTCACTGGGCAACAAAAGAAAAAGAAGAACACAAGATCTCTTTACTTAACTGTTTCGTGCTTCAACGGCTGCATGAACGTTTAAGGCTACAGAGAGTCGCCCATCCCTAATTTAGAGCACCACGTCAGAGCCAGACCCAGCGCCGTAGAAAACCATATTACCCATGTCATCCTTGGTACTCGAACCCAATTCGGACGACTAGCCAGCACCACTGATCATTCGATTAAAGGAAAGTCAAAGAGAAGGAAGGCTTGGCTTCGCCAGAATCAAATTCGGCAATATCATCTTAATGGAAGCGAGAAATAACTTCAATATCGAAGGAACTGAAGATATTTCATACCCGTTAAATATAGTTTGTAATCGTTAAACCTGAGTGACTTATCCAGAATTTTATATAAACAACAGGCGAACGATGACACGAAATGATTATGTATAATGAGCACCTTTTGTTTTTTTTTACATTCCTCAAAAAAAAAAAAATTAAAAACCATAGTTTCGGTAAAGGACAATATAATCGAAAACAGAACTACATTTACCCGCCCAGACGAAAAACTACATAATATGTGTAGTGTTCTTCAAAGTGAACAAACCCAGTTGGTTACAAAACTTATTTTTGAAACATGGTTTCCTTAACCCGTAAGTTATTTGCAATTAAAGTGACTATTTTTGCATAAAGCGGCAGAAATGTACGTTATAAAAGTGTCCCAAATTGTACGGAAAATGTTTTCGTTAAAGCTTTCATGTAAGCCTCCGCATAGGCATACCTTTGTAGAAAATGAAAATACATAATTTACTGCCAAATTAGAAACACGGAACAGTTGCTTTGTATAACGCTGCTAAAGTATAACCAAGACACAGGCCTGTTGATATGCTGTCACAAACATTCTACGCATCGTTTAAAAATCATCTCTCCTGTGTTTTCATCTAGCTCCTGTGCTTTGGCTCTTTTCCTACCATTTTTTTCTTTTTTAAGCATTTACTTTCGGTTTCACTTGTAACTTGCATTGTGTTTCATCAGCATGATGTGATAAATTATGCATTCCTTTATTTTTCGGTTCCTTTCTGTTTCAAATCTTTTGCTGAAGTTAGTTGTTTCATCGGGATTCCTTTCTTGTGATATTTTGCTCCTATACTGTCCCAGAATTTCGTATTTCGGTCATGTTGCCTTCTCCCTCTGTTTCGATATCTTATCTGAGTTTTACTAGCTAATATAGTGGCATGCGGAACAACTCTTGTGATCATGAAAAGAATGCATGTCGAATTTTTCCGCGAGGAGCACGTTTTATGTGTTTGCTGATCCAGAGAAATTTATTTCCTCATGTACGAGATCATGAAAACATAGAATCTCGAGATCTCTACTTGAAAGAACGTTTCAGGAGTTCCCGAACGAAAAAATGCTTTTGTTTCCTTATGTAGTTTACTTTTCCATGAATATTTCTTTTGTTATTCTTATCACTTAAATATCTATAATTGCTCACCCTATTAATTCTGTGAAGTTCAACTTACACAAATATCAGATCAATCGGGAACAGACTCAAGACTAGCTTACTACCAGGTCGTTCGGAAAATAATGGCCGATTAGGAGGCCAAAAATGTAAGAGACATACCTTATAACACAAAACCTTCCTTTATTCGAAATAGGCACCTTCAGCAGCTGCACACCTCTGCCAGCGAGTGACACGTGCTTCAAAGCCAGTCAGGAAGAAATATGGTTCCCTGAATGCAAGAAAGTCCCCGAATTCATTTTCGGCCTCCTTTCGGTTTCTGAAAGTCCTGCGCTTGAGGTAATTGCTAAAATGCATAAACATGTGGAAATCGGTAGGTGCCAAGTCAGGCGAGTAGGCTCTATGTATGAGGGTTTCGAACGTTAGTTCGTGTAGCTCCTCCTCCGTCATTAGTGGCAGGTGCGGTCTTATCATGGAGGAGTATAGAATCCTTCCTGTTCACCAAAGAGGGTTGTTTGGAACATGATTTCTGGTGCATTCGGTCAATTCCTTCAAAGTATGTGACTGAGGTGATACTTTCACCAGCATTCAAGAACCTCTAGTGTATGACACCGTGAAAAGCCCACCACACTCACTCTCAACAAAACCTTCTTTGGCGTCAACCTAGGTTTAGGATGTTGTTTCGGTGGTTCACCATGGTTCAGCCACTACACGGGTCACTTACGGTTGTCCTATAGCACCCACTTTTCATTACAGGTTACAATGCGATCAAAAGTGGCCCCATTTCGTTGCGAAACAAAAGGTTACAGCACATCTGAAACCGTTGTTGCTTCTGATGCACCGTCAATTCGTGTGGGACCCACGTATCGAGGTTCTTGACCTGACCAATTTGCTGGAGATGTTCGCAAATGGTGAACACCGACACAATGTACTGTTTGGCAAATTCTCTGACTGTGACGCGAGGATATTTCTCCACATTTGCTTTCAGAGCGCCATTATCAGCAACCGAATTCCGTCCTCGGTCCTCCTCACCTTGCAGGCTCGTGTCACCGGAACGCAACTTTTCAAACCACCGACGAGCAGAACGTTCAGATGTTGCCTTCTAGCTCTATGATTCGACCACATTACGGTAGGTTTGTGCCGCATTAAGACCCAATTTGAACTCATGAAGCAGAATCACCCGCAACTCACTCCTTCCTAACATGTTGTAGAGACCACTATCACACGAGTAAAAACGACTGTAGCTCAACCGAATATAGTGTGTACGTGGCATCTAATTCTCCCTTCAACCCGAACGAATGGCGCTGCGAGAGGCCTGTTCTGGAAGCATTGTGGGAGAGTTGAATGTGGCACCTCAGAAAACCAGCCATTTTCTTTTTCGAACGACCTAATAAAATGTCTGTAATAGCGAAGTATTGATCACAATAATTGAGGTTAATTATCAGTACTTCCACTGTATATTAATAATACGTTCCCAAACAGTGAGCAGTTCGCGAACACCATTAATTGTACCGTCGTTATTATGTCTGCGGAAAATGGCTCGTATTCGGAGATTCTAATCGTGCTTCTTGTTGCAGGGAGTAGCAGACATATTCATATTCAAACGTCCAAAAGAGTTGAAATCACAAGTGCTGATTTCCGGTGAATATGTTGGGTTGAGCAGCTCCACCTAACCACTTTGCTCACTGAACGGCGGTGCAATACGAGCATTGTGTGGCCGTGAATTCACGTGTATGAGAACAAGTCGTTGTACATTATGTTGCAAGGCCCATGCCTGGATATGCACCTCTAGAAATGACTTATTCTGCTCCGATATCATGGTGATACTCTCATCAAACGTTTTCCAAAAAAGCCAGGTCGCGAACGTCCATGCCCATGACCTTTAATATTTTACGCTCATGTATACCTCTGCACTGGGTAAATCCGCCGCGTAAGTCCCGGGTTCAACTCAGGACCATGACTGATGTTGTTGCCTGGGTACGTAAAATTCCACTCAACTTTCATCTAAGCAAAAGAGCTTGTGAGAGCCAGCTATTACCACGTTACCATGCTAGACCACTCCGTGCAATTTCGTAGCGGAATTTCTTCACTATCGTGGTCAGTGTGTGGGGTATTCGCATCCGTAATATATGCTCATTAGGTCTAAATCGTCAGACAGCATATTCAGTTGTGTGAAAAGGTCATTTACATTCATACCGCACTGCTGCAAGACCTCTTGGATGCGATGCTTGGCTTCTGGTCTGCAAGCTGAAATCTGTAAAACGCATCTTGGAGTGTCTTTGGCTTATGTCCTGCGTTTTTTATAACGTTTCATCCATCTACGCGCGACTGTTTTCTTAAATGTACTTTGACATTCTGCTGCCCACTAAAGATTTCGTGGCACGCCCTGTGAATTATATATATATATATATATATATGAAGAAGCAAGTGTAGTAATTGAAACAGTACTCGCCCAAGTTTTCACTCGATGCCTTAATGAAGGGAAGATTCCTGAGGATTAGATAAAAGCTACAATGATCCTGCTACACAAAAAAGGGGACATTGAGGATCTCAGGAACTACAGACCTATCAGCCTCCTATCAGTGGTTTATAAAATCTTCACTAAAGTTCTTTCACACCGCTTGAAGGTGACAATGGACATGGCTCAACCAAGAGAATAAGCTAGATTCAGGAGTGGCTACAGCACTATAGATCATATCCACGTACTCAGAGAACTAATTGAAAGAGCGAGGGAATATGAACTTCTATTGTGCATGGCTTTTATCGATTATGAAAAGGCCTTTCACTCAGTGAAACCATCATTAGTTACAATGGCTTTAAAATCCTGCGATATTGAAATGCATACATTAATATTATTAATAACATCTATGATAATGCAAGTGCAAAGATTCGGCTATTTGAAAATACAACACACATAAAAATTGGAAAGGGAGTAAGACAAGGTGACACCATATTTCCCAAGCTCTTTAATGCCACATTGGAAAATGTCTTTCAATCACTGAACTGGGAAAACAAAGGAGTAACGATTAATGGAGATTATCTAACTCCCTTCGTTTTGCTGATGACGTAGTCATTTTTGTAACTACCCCATGAGAGCTGCAGAGTATGATCCAGGAACTTGCTGACGAGAGTAAAGAAGTGGGATTGAAATGAACTTTCAGAAGACAAAAGTGATGTAGAATGCTTTTGCAAGAAATGAAGATTTAGCGATTGATGGAGATAAGCTGGAAATAACCGATGCGTACGTTTATCTTTGACAGCAGATATCAAGTGAGGGTCACATTGATGAAGAAATTAATCGGCGTACAAAACTTGCCTGGAATGCTTTTGGAAGAAACAACATAATTTTCAAGAGCAATATGCCATTATGTCTTAAAAGAAAAGTGTTTGATAAATGCATTCTTTTTTTTCTTTTTTTTTTTTTGATTGGAGGTTTAACGACCACCGTGAGCAACTCAATGGGCTATAAGCAGTCGCCCGTCCCTAATTTAGGGTCACTGGTTCCAGAAAAGGGAGAGAGCCAGTGCGGTAAGACAAACACAAAATCCATGCCTCGCCGGGATTCGAACCCGGACCCCGTTCTGACGAATGATCAGAGGCCATCGCTTAGACCACTGAGCCACCGGGGCGGCAAATGCATTCTTCCAGTGCTTACGTATGGTGCAGAGACGTGGACCTTAACTAAAAGAGACGTACAAAGGCTGCAGACAACTCAAAGCGGCATGGAGAGGTGCATGCTTGGTGTAACCAGGAGAGATAAAAAAAAAAGGAACTCATGGATCAGAAAAATGACAAGAGTGGAAGACATCATGATCAGAGTAAAATCCCTTAAATGGCAATGGGCTGGACATACTGCCAGAAGAACAGACCATCGATGGACAGTGGAAATTTTAGATTGGATTCTAAGGGATAGGAAAAGACCCAGAAGAAGACCACATGGGAGATGGGTGGATGAAATTCGAAAGTATGCGGGCGTAACATGGAGGAGACTGGCACAAGACAGACCGTTGTGGAAGAGTCTTGGAGAGACCTTCATCCAGCAGTGGATTGGTAATGGTTGACAATGATGATGATTTATATAAACCCAGATCTATCTATCTATCTATCTATCTATCTCTGTCCGGAACGCTTTTGAGTCAACGTCTGACTTTAGGCGCCATCTCTTGACACTAACGGGCTCGTCTCAACACATTCGTTGTGCCGTACAATTCGTATCTGCTGCTAAAATACGACGCTCACATTAACGTAGAAGTTTGCACTTCTCTGCGTGAAGTTAAATATATCTAAAAATGTATCACAGAATGTAGTTTATCGCGAGGTCTTTTGATAAATAGAAAAAATGGCATATAATTTTCAGTTCTTACATGAATAAGGGTTTATTATATTTCCTGAAAAATATCGGGCGTCGTTTTTGATTTGTTTTCAATCTGCTTCAATTAAAAAACTCACACCGTCCTAGGACCGGGACAGTGAAATCTTTAATTGAAGCAGATTGGAAATAAATTAAATCGACGCCGGATATTTTTCAGGAAATATATAATAAACCCTTATACCGGGCAACAGGCCCTACACATTAATATTTATTTAAAGCTTACAACCAACCGTCTAAGACGAACTGCATGCTATAAAATAGTAATGTAAACAACGCTTGATTTGTGCTACGTCATTTGTAGCCTCAACAACAGGTTGACACCTTTGGAAGCTTACATGTGTTTAAGTATTGATTTAGCACTGTTAGAATTCGCTCGTGGCAATTTAAAATTCGTAACTTTTGGAAAAGATTAATACTTAATTAAGTTAAGCCGAAAGAAGAAGCTTGGCGCAAGAAAGTCCTACACGGAAGGCACTACAATCATCTGCAATCGGACCATGTGGATAAGACTGCATCCAAAACATGGCTAACAAACCGATCCCTATCCCCCGGGACCGAAGGGTTCCTGATGGCTACACAAGATCAAATTGTAAACACCTGACACTATCGGAAGCATATCCTGGAGGACACGTCAGTGCAAAGTGACACATGTCGGCAATGCCATCAAGCGCCTGAGACCATCCACCATAACACAGCAGGGTGCAGAGTCTTCACACAAACAGACTACACGAACAGGCACAATCAAGTCTCCAAGATTGTCCATCACGAACTGGCAAGAAATGACCACCTCATTACAACAGAGCCTGTCCCCTACTACAAGTATGAGCCAACAACGCTTCTAGAGAACAACACCCACAAGATGTACAGGGGCAGATCGATCAGAACAGATAAGACCATCCCCCACAATCGGCCCGACATCGTCCTGGTCGACAAGTAGAAGTCAACATACCTCATTGACATAGCCGTGCCCAACACGTGCAAAATCCAGAAGACACACGGAGAGAAGCTGACAAAGTATAACGAACTACCATATGAAGTCAAGGAAATGTGGCATATGGAGAACGTCACCACTGTCTCCATAGTAATATCAGCCACAGAATCTGAGACGAAGACCATTCACAGCTTTATACAGACACTAGACCTTCAACATAACACCTACATGGAACGACAGAAGGCAGCTATCCTAAACACTTGTAGGATAGTGAGGACATTCCTGGACAACTGAAAGAAAGAAATACCCCTTCCCAGACTTGGTACGTTATACCCGTACCGGAAGAAAGAGAAGAAAAACTTCAGGAAGAGGTGGAATCTCTTATAATGATAATTTTAAGAATAAGAATAAGTAACAACAAAATTTCCTTTGTCCGAACGTTTTTCTCACTTTGGTGGAAGAGTGCAAAGGACGCTTGACTGTTTTAATTGTTGAACCCCTGCCTCAACCATATATATATATATATATATATATATATATATATATACACACTATATTGACAAAAATCACAGGACACCCCTTCAAAAGCAAATGAACGGACCCGCTGCGTTGTTAAGGTGCGTGGTACATCTGCAAATGGTATAAAAACCAGCCTGCAGCGGACCGCTATCATATCGCACACTGACGTTGAGAAAGGAAAGATTGTTGGGTGTTATATTAGTGGGTTGTCCATAAGAGAAACCGAGAATCGTTTAAACATACCCAAGTCAACTGTTTTGGTTGTACTAAATAAGGGGAAGACACATGACGTGCCTGACGCAGCAAGACGTACCGGCAGACCAAAGAAAATCAATGATAGAGGACGTCGAAGCCTCAGGAAAGTCGTTACAGCTAATCGACGGAGTACTGCACAAGAACTCAGAGTACATGTGAGTAAAAATGCTGAAACCTCGGAATGTACAGGTACCATTCGCTGAGAACTTCATTCCATGGGTCACCGTGATCGTGCGACTGCTCATAAGCCTTTCATCTCCACTTGGAATGTTACTGGTGGTTTAGCATGGTGTAAAGAACATTTATCGCGGACCGTAGATCAATGGAAACGGGTCCTGTGGACTGATGAATCCATATACACGATCCATCAATCCGATGGCCGTGTGTGGGCATGGCGGCAGCCGGGGGAACGCTACTTACCACAGTGTACTGTTCCTACGGTCAAGTTTGGAGATGGTAGTGTACTCGTGTGGCGGTGTATTTGGTTGCATGGTCCCGGTCCATTGGTTATCGTGGACAAACCTGTTAACCAGCACGTCTACATCGATATTCTGGACACTTATGCCCTACCAACTCTGTGGCAAAACTATAGAACCGAGCCTTGTTGGTACCAGCAGGATAATGCACCAAGCCATAGAGCAAGAACTGTTACGGTGCGGTCTGACGATAATTCCGTATCGTGTGTGGACTGCCCAGCACAAATCCCTGATCTTAATCCCGTAGAGCACTTATGAGATGAATTAGTGTCGCATAAGAAGTTTGGAACCAAGGCCTACTACTAAGCAACAGTTAGTGGCAGCAGTATGTACTGAAAGGAAGCATATACCTATCTCTGTGTTCCAAAACCTTGTCGACAGCATGTTTCGAAGGGTCAGTGCATGCATTGAAGCCAAAGGTGGACCGACACCGTACTCATGTATGTCAATAAATGCTATGTTGTGTTTCTCTTCTAGGTGTCCGGTAACTTTTGTCAGTATAGTGTATTTTACATGTTTTTCATAATCTGAAACTGCGCAGCGAACGTTTTACTAACAAATCTAATTTTACGCTCGAAAAAAAAAATACTTCGTCTCAGAAAAGTTAAAAAATGCATAGAAAATCATGGTCACGAGTGCATCTGTCTCTAGAAAAGAAAATTAAAAAAAATGTTGAACATTCAGCATGATAAATATGCATATAAAAATCAGATAAAAACATCAGAATTGTTAGTTACTATGAAACATATCTGAGGACTAAAGAATTTATTTTTGAGGTAGATTTATAAATTGGAAACATTTACTGGTATAGAGGAATACTTTTGTGTCTTTTAGTGGAAAAATATGAATAATGAATGGCAATCAGTTGTCGTACTGCTCTTTGAAGGCCATACGACCAGAAAGTAAGTTTTCAACATTACGTGAAAAGATGGACATATCGTCACTACTGGAATAATTCTCTTACCTCCTCTAGAGTCAAAACTCTGCATGATGCAATATAAGAAATTATGTTTGAAGCGCTCCACACGGAATAAAATTTCATGGAAAGGAAAATAATTTTTCCAAACAGTTTTTGACAAGTAAATTACCTGTTGACGTTTCCTAGCGAGAAATCCGGGTGTCATGAGAGCTAGAAAATGTCCTTAAAATATTTGATATAGCAAAAGAAGAGAGGTTATGAACCAATTTTTCAAGCTGCCTTTTAGAAGGAGGGTTATTGTCGTAAATAGAAATATTCTTTTGTGCTCCCTAGTGAAAACCCGTGTAAGCTGTAAGCAGGAAATTCACAAAAAATATATGTCATAAAGAAAGTCATTTGATGCAAAATATTTTTTTTCGTCTGACGTTTTTGAAGCTGAGACAATTTGTTAAACAAATACAAATCTACGTCCGTATTTCTTCCAATCGACGTTTTAGAAGCAGAAATGTAACTTCAAATAAAAATTCCCATTTAATCTCCCCTGTCAACTTGAGTGGCGGTGTTATATATTTCGTGTTAGAATTTCGTTAATGTACTATGACATTTACTAATCCCACTTTAATCCGATTAAGTTACTATTACTGTTAAGAGTTACTTGAGCGATTATTATCTAGAACTTCATTTGTTAAGTGCCTAAAGAGAAACTGCAACTACGTACTTCTTTGAAGATTCTTGAGTGACCCTTTTTATGCCGTAAGCTATTCAGGGTTTCACTTGGAGTGGCGTAGGACAACTTAACGCCGTTTAATCGAGGTTGAGTTGATTTTACAGACATATTGACACCTTTTTAAACACAGGAACATGTCACTATATTAAAAACGGAAATTTACCCTAAAAAAATATTTTAAAAGTTTCTGAACGTTCAGAAGTTGTCTGGCGTACGAAAAATCCGTGAAATTCAGGACATTTTCTGTCATTTCACGGAAAAGGTGTTTCCAGGAATATGCTTCGTTAATTTACGAAAGGAATCACGGAAACTGGCTCGCGTGAATTTCGGAAAATATTTTGCAGCGTATAGTGCATCCAAGAACGTATGGACAAAATAAAGAACAAAGCGGGACTGAACGCAATCATTGTGGCCCATTTTGCAATTGTATTATGTACAAGTGCAATTCTGCATCATTTGGATGCCAAAAGTATGGTCAGAAAATTTTGGACATAAAATAAATCAAAACATTTAAGGGGAAACCGATTTAATAAGCCTCTCTATAAATATGCATAACGAAATGTTTAATAATGGCGTTTTAATTTCGTCTCCGTTTGAAAAGAGAAAATCCTTAATTTGTAATACAGTCAACTTGACTCATTTGAACGTACACTATATTGACAAAAGTCACAGGACACCTAGAAGAGAAACACCACATAGCATTTACTGACATACATTACTACGGTGTCGATCTACTTTTGGCCTTAATGAATGCGCTGACCCTTCGAGACATGCTTTCGATAAGGTTTTGGGACACAACGATAAGTATGCGCTTCCATTCAGTACATAATGCTACCGCTAACTTCTGCTTAGTAGTAGACCTTGGTTCCAAACTTCTTAAGCGGCGCTCTAATTCATCCCATAGGTGCTCTATGGGATTAAGGTCAGGGCTATGTGCTGGCCACTCCACACACGATACGGAATTACCCATCGTAACAGTCCTTGCTTTATGGTTCGGTGCATTATCCTGCTGGTACCAGCAAGGCTTGGTTCCATACTATTGCCACAGAATTGGTAGGGCATAATTGTCCAGAATATCGAGGTAGACGTTCTGGTTAACAGGTTTGCCCACGATAATCAATGGGGCGGGACCATACCACGAAATACACCCCCGCACGAGTACGCTGTCAGCTCCAAACTTGACCGTAGGAACAGTACACTGGGGTAAATAGCGTTCCCCCGGCTGCCGTCATATCCACACACGGCCATCCGACTGACGGATCGAGTATCTGGATGCTTTAGTCCTTAGGACCCGTTTGCGTTGATCTACGGTCCACGATAAATGTTTTTACGGCATGCTAAGCGACGAGAAGCATTCCGAGTGGAGTGAAAGGCTTATGAGCAGCCGCACGACCATGGTAGCACATGGAATAAAGTTCTCTGCGAATGGTACGTGTACATTCCGAGGTTCCAGCAGTTTTACTCACCTGTACACTGAGGTCTTGTGCAGTACTCCGTCGATTAGCTGTAACGACTCTCCTGAGTCTTCGACTTCTTCTATTACTGATTTTCTTTGGTCTGCCTGTACGTTTTGCTGCTTGAGGCACCCCATGTGTCTTCCACTTATTCAGTACATCCAAAATAGTTGACTTGGGTATATTTAAACGCCTCTCGGTTTCTCTTATGGACAACCCACTAATATAACACCCAGCAATCTTCCCTTTCTCAAAGTCAGTTCTCTTCCGTCGCGACTTTTTCACTCAACTGCACAGTGCGATATGATCGCGGTCAGCTGCAGGCTTGTTTTTATACCGTTTGCATCTGTACCGCGCATCTCAACAACGCTGCGGATCCGTTAATTTGCTATTGAAGGGGTGTCCGGTGACTTTTGTCAATATAGTGTATATAATTCGAATTCGTGGTTAATTCAAACTTTTCCGTTGGTCCCTTGAATTTTCTGATAAAACAATGTAAAAAATCATTTTTGTTGGACAATTCGAAATAAAAATGCCGCACAGACCACGAAAACCCGCCAACAGTATCGCGTAGGCATCATGTTGTACGGCTATGCGAGAAGCGATCGATACTGTCGCGTGCCACGCACATGTAGCGGCAGTGTCCGCCGATATTCTACATCACGCCTGTCGGGCTATCTGTTGTTTTCAGTTCAGTCTGCTTGCATTCACGGTAGGAGTACGCCTGCTCAGTCTTTTTTTACCATAGTGTCACTGTCGTCTTTATTTTGTTATTCCTATCTTGCAGTGGACTGGGTTGTGCTTTTGTCGTCATGTCTTTATCAAAATAAAAAGTGTGCAGAACAAAACATTGATATTTGCCCAAATGGTGACAGTTATTCGGGAAGTGGGAAAAGGATTAAAAAAATTAGTTATTTCAAGAAGTGAAGAAGGATTCAAAAAGGTTTCTTCTGCATAGAAGGTGAAGAACAAAATGAAACTGTTGAGGAGATCATACCTACTGTAGACAACTGGGAAGATGTTGGACATGACGCAGGTGTTCCTTATGAGGATTTTGTGAAATTGGACGATGCAGACATTGTGACGTATATTCCATTTTAACTACCATTTTTAGTTTGTTTTCCTATGTAAATGTAAGTTCGTTCTCTTTTGCACTTCCAACTTAACGTGATATCTTCTCTCTCACATGAATGGAGGTTTGGCAACACCCCTGAGGTCAGTACGTAAGGGACGTATGCATGTTGATAAGAACAAGAAAGAACATATATATACTTTGCGATGCAGTTGTTTAGTGTGTAGATGTTGAATCTTTGCTGAGATTATTGATTGTACGAGAGCTACTAACGTATGTGAAGTTATATTTTTATTGACGTCTGCATAGCTGCGTTGGAAAGTTTGTGAGTGTTATACTATTAATTGATTACCATTTGTGGAATAACGAAGTTGGAATATACCACCATGCTTCGAAGTTGGATACAAATGAAAGATTTGTAAGTACCAAACTTTGACGTTATTTCAAGTGAACGCCTATATCATTATTGGTGAACTTGACATTTAGTACATGTAGTGTTCACTGTTCAGCTAGTCAGAAACTTAAGAATAGTTGTTCCACTACAACATTCTGGCAGATGTTATGAACAATAGAAATGACAGTACATCTTCAGATGAAGAAGAGGAACTGCCGGAACTTCCACAGAAGAGGATTCCAACATCTGCACAGGTCATGGAGCACATCCTACAGTTAAGATTGTTTGTTGAGGAACAGCAGAACGTATGTGACTCTATTTTCCAGGAGCTCAATAAACTAGAACAGTTTTCTACAGCTCAGAGTATTAAATCTAAAAAACAGTAAAACAATTCTAGCTTGTTTTTTTAAAAAAACTGTAAATATGCTGTACTGTACATATTGCCATGGAAAATCTTTGAATACAATGATACTGTACTTTATTTCACTAAATTGATGTTTGAAGTTATTTTTCTAGTCCACACTAAAACTTTCCTTATTCGAATGTTTTTGGTGGTTTGAATTACACAAGTTTGATTGTATTATCTTACTGAATATTTGTTCAAAAACGCATTTGTCAAGGGGTTGTGCGGCTGAGCATAAAAGCATTGCTCGGTTTCCAAGAACTCAATGCCATTTTATTCTGCGCTTTAAAAAAGGAAATAAACAAAAGAGAAGAGGGAACATTTTTGAAGTAAACCTTCGTCGTCGTTTCCCCTTGTTACCCTTACAAACGGTAATACTTTTAAAAAGGAAATGAAAAACTTCAAAATCATTAGAGGTTAGAATTTCATATTCTCGCAGCAGTACCTTGTTATTAACAATAAATCGTCCGATACTTTATAAAAAAAAGCTTTATTCGCTTGTTCTTTGGACTCCGAACACGAGATTTAACAGAAACTTACGATTATCAGAAAAAGATTAGGTAGCATAAGTGACATTGACAGTGAGTGACACATCTAATAACTCCAGCAGATTTGGAAACAAAGTATCAAGTTTGAAAGGTTACTCTTCAGCGGTTATCATTTTGGAACATAGCCTCTGCTACGGACACAAAAACAGGGTTAGTCATCATTATTTGATTCATTCTTTTTTCGTAAAACGCATGATTGAAATTAAAAAGTACTACAATGTTTTACTTCAAAAATGAAGGTATCAAATATCGAAGGTTTTAGAGGTGCCATTTCACCTTATCGGCAATACTTCAGAAGTTACGGCAAAACCATACGTATGTTCCAGTGAACTAATCCATTGCACTATGATTTCGTCCTACGCAATTAAAAAACCGGTGTTTCTAAAGGAGCATTACCCTTGCTTTAAGTGATTCAGACCAAAAAATACCAAGGCTGATCTTTGTACGACGACGAAAATGTTCCGATGAATTCTCTCTCAAAACATAAAACACAGCTGTCTCACGTTATTAGGAGCCGAAACGATTGGCAGCTGCTTTCTTTAACTAAATTTCATATGTTCCGGAAAACTAACTGGGATAAGGTGTTTTAAATATTTTACGAAAAATGGACTAGCAAAACATTTGCATACAGGGGCAGGAAAAAGAGTTGCGAGACACCTTTTTGTAGGTAGTTCGCGTACGTGATGTATTAGTGTTGATGTGAGGTATTTCAGGACATTATAAATAGGAAATAATTGTACTTTGAAAGTTTCGCACTCAGCTGCGAAGCTGACAATACAAAGAGCATAATAATTTGATCGCTGAAATTTAGGAGTGACTACTTACTGTTGATCAAAACGGAAAATGAAAAGTTTTTGGATCAAAGGTAGTGTTAATAAGCTCCATTATCAACATTATTCTCCGAGTTCTGCCCCAAATGGCACTATGGAGCTGCCAAAAACAAAATCTTTCGCATAGGAGGCAGTTTTAAAACCACCATGTACCTTCAAGGGAGGCACTGAAGGCAATCACAAAAGACAACACTGGTAAATCGTACAATTTGTACCTGGTTTGCTTATGCAATTACATTTAAAATATCGAAGGACTTTGACTCGTTAAAGCTGCCTTTTTTACTTTGTTTTCTTTCCAAATTTTCCTTCTCCCACGCATTTCTTGTACAGTTGCACTTTGCACTCCCATAGACGCTCTTATTGATGCGCAAAGTTCACATAGAAACTTTAAGTTTATATTGAAACCTCTTTTCTACCTTCTTTATTTTTTATATCTTTATTTTTCAGGAAAAAATATATATCAGATATGCTAGACTTGTAAGCTTCTTACATATTCCGAAACTTGTAAATAATAAATACTTAAATTTCAAAGAACGCGCCATTCTGTTCAGGAATACGTACCCATCTTTCTCCGTGGTGTTCAGCCCAGGCACGGTAGCTCGCATTCGGTTTCGAGGCAAAGAACCCTACCAAGAAAGAAGGCCTACCTCTGAGGAAATAAATATCTGTTACGATGTTTATGAAATATTTGGTTTATACACAATATGATCAAGTTGATCTACAATTTGATCACACGTGGCCTAGGAAACATAATAGCGAAGCATGAACAGTAGAATGGGCTGTACGGTAGAGCTCAGTGACTTTCAACGTGGTACGGTCATAGAATTCCATCTTAGCAAAAAGTCAACTCGAGATATTTCTGTCCTGATGCAGGTGCCCAATCAACAATAAATGATGTTATTGTGAAGTGCAATCGCTTATGAGGAACAATCATACGTTTGTGACCTGATAGGTTACGTGAAATCACAGAGCAGGTTCGCTGAGTGTTAAAGCGTGTGGTGTCACTGAATCAGCTGTCCTCGTTTGCACGACTCACTACAGACTTCGAAAATGTCTCTAATAGCTACACCAGCAACATAACGGTTCGTCGAGAGCAGAATAGAAAGTTTTTTCATGGCTGAGTAGTCGCATACAAGCCTACTATCAGCAAGATCTACTCTAAGTGTCGATTGGAGTGGTGTAGAGCTCGACGCCAGTGGGTTCTGGAGCAGTAGAAACTCGATATCAGGACTAGGGATCAAGCTGCTCCATCTGGAAGTCGTACGGACGAATCTGGATGTGGATGATGCCAGATGAGCGCTACCAGCCCGACTGTGATGTGCAAACTGAAGTTTGGTGGAGGAGACATTATGCTCTGGGACTGTTTTTCATGGTTTAGGCTGATTCCACTTCTCGGGAATAATAATGCTGCGGCCTGTAATGACATTCTCGACAATTCTACGCTCCTAACATTATGACAAAAGTCTGTGTGTTAAGGCCCTTTCCTTTACCTACGCATCAATGTCCTCGGCCACAAAGCGAATTTCGTCCAGGTATGGTTTTATGAGATAGTTTTGGCAGAACCAGACTGTCTTGCACAAAGTCCCGATCTGATCCCCATGGAACACCTTTGGAATATATTAGGACGCCGACTTTGAGCCAGGCAGAACCGCCCGACGTCTATGACCGACTAGACTAATGTCTTGTGGTAGAATGGAAGGCAATTCTTGCAACAATGAGCCAGAATCTAGTAGAATGCCTTTCTAGCAGAGTGAATGCTGTGTGTGTGTTTGTGTGTGTGTGTGTGTGTGTGTGTTGTACCTACTCGATATTTATTCCTTTCCTATTAGATGGAGTTTTGGGATAGGCAAGTATCCTGATAATTTTTACTTTTTGTCAGATAGTGTAGTAATGCGTGAATACATGTTACATACGGTGGCAAAAATCAAGAGAAAAACATCTGTATCATCGAGAAATACGGCCTGACAATTAGAGCTTTCACATTTTAATAAACATTAAACACTATGTTTGAATGTCCTAGATTGATCGTATCCAATTCATCTACTCTTAACCGTTGTGTCTCTTGAAAGCGTTATTTGAATACACAGTTATTGAAAACTGCTTTACGTACACATCATCTTCATCATCATTGTCAAGCATTATCAATCCACTGCTGGACGAAGGTCTGCCCAATTTTCTTCTTCATGTTACTCCCGCATACTTTCGAATTTCATCCGCCCATCTCCCATGTGGTCTTCTTCTGGGTCTTTTCCTATCATTCGGAATCCAGTCTAAAATTTCAGCTGTCCATCGATGGTCTGCCCTTCTGGCATATTAACTCTGAAAATCAGCCTACAGCACTTGCACGAACAACTTATAAAGGATCCCATCAATAAACTTGGGAGGATGCTAGGATAACTTTTACACCAGCTAATAGGAGATCACTTCTGTTCCTGAAGAGCGTTTTTATATACTCCTAAAAGGATATGTGTTGCAATGATTACATACCTTGCCTACCTAAGGGAATATATATCTCTCTCTCCATGCTAACTTTTGGACATTCTTGGGACTTTTTTAGATTAATTTCATATCTTATTGTTCTTCGAAAAACTATCATATACATTGTGATACGATGTTTTAATGTGTAAAAAGTGAAATAGCGTGTTCCATTTATGAACCGATTTCAGAGGGATGATATTTTTTACTTTTACTTTTGAAAAATGTAATTTTTAACACAAGCGGTGGCAACACCTCTTTACATGATTCTGATAACAGTCACCGTACTTCCTTTGGGAAGTACTTAATCTACGCACTGGCAGTGAATACGCACTGTTGGTCTGAGGATGGCTTCAGAGTGAAGCCGAAAGATCTAACCATTTGTAAATAGTTTTAATTAAATAGTTTTTTAACTTGTTACTTCTAGATCGCAGCTTTATTTTTAACGAGTTCTGATCGTGCATGAGATGTGATTTGTATTATGAAGAAGTGTCAGTTAAGTTATATGTTTGCCTACTGAGCTGACTCTCATATATTCCGAACGCAGATACATGCATTTCTTAACATCTTCATGATGCCGAATGCTTTTAGGAAGCAATAAAATTGACAAGAGAGTTCAGACAGACTCATGGCAACAGACCAAGGAACTCTTTGGCAAAATGTGAATAACCGAAAAAAAAGTAGTCTTGAACAAGCTCGTAGAGAGAGGTCGACTCGGATAGCTGGACCAGTGAAGATCCTGCGGCGTGGTATTTTGCGGAGGGTAGAAAGGATTCTGCCCGGAGAAATCGGCCAACTGAACGAAGAGCTGGAGGAACAGTTGGTGTTACCGTGAGGAAGGGGATTATACAGTCGTGGCCAAAAGTCCTGCACCAGTAGAGCGAAAGTCCATTTTTGATGTTTGAAGTCAACTTATACAGCGTAATGGTAATGTCAGGAATACATATCATACATCATTTTAAAGAAAATTGTGTGCCAAATTCAAATATTTTTACAGAATGTTATTACCAGTATCAGAAGTGAAGTTACGAGCAAAGGTGCAGAGTCTAGTCATAAAAAGCCAAAAATAGTGGTATTTGTGAAATTAGTGTACAATGCATTTAACGTAAAATTACTGTACAGTACATTATTGAAAAATACGCTTTGATATTTAATTGGATAAACAAGAAAAATACGCTTTGATGTTTAATTGGATAACCACGGTTTCTTAGTAACAAAAAGTGCACCTTTTTGGCATGGAACTAATGATCTTCTCTAGTTGTCCATTGGTGATGACACGGTGTCATACGGCCCTTACAGACTCATATAATGCTGTTTTAGATGTGGGTCTTTGTTGACGGATCTTTTGCTTCAATCTAACCAACAGATTTTCTATGAGATTAAAATACGATAACTGTGCCGGCCACTAGCGTTTTCTTATAACTTTTCGATTAAACCACTCGTCAACTAACTTTGACCGATGACATGGCGCGTTATCGTCCTGAAAGATAAAATTCCGCAAACCCATGTCATGTGCAGATGGTAGCAGTTTGGACTCCAAAATATCCACATATTTCGATTCATTCCATGTGCCATCAACAATGTACAGACGGCCAACACCACTGGCTGAAATACAAGACCATGACATCCCAGAATGTGGGTGCTTAATTTTTAGCTAGGTGCAGCATGCCTTATATCTTTCACCAGCCCGACGACGTACATAATTATTTCCATTATTAGCGAAAATAGTAAGAGTGGTTTCATCACTAAAAATAACATTATTTTTATTTATCAACAGTCTAATTATTGTGTGCCTTGGCCCAAGCAATTCTTTTGAGCCGTTGTTGTTCAGTAAGGAAAGGTTTCCCTTCAGCGTTTCGTGCAGTCTGTCCATTTTCTTGTAGCCTACGACGAACTGTTGTGCAGATGCAATAATGCCTAGTTCATTCTCCCACTCATTTCTTAAATCAGTGGCTGTTTTAAACTTTGATTTTAAAGAACGACGAATTAGCATGCGATCATCACGTTCAGTACACTGCCTTGGTCGACCTGTTCTTTTTCTGTTTCCCACACATCCAGTTTCTGCAGCTCTTTTAATGGTGCGCAAGACAGTGGAATGATCACAGCCACATTTAACAGCAATTTTGTCACCGTGTTATCACCAATGGACAACTGGAGAAGATCATTAGTTACGTGCCAAGAAGGTGAATTTCGTTACTAAGAAACCGTGGTTATCCAATTAAATATTAAATCGTATTTTGCTTGTTGGTAAGTTATTTCAAGTGTCCTGCAAGTTTCAATAATGTACTGTACAGTAATTTTACGTTAAATGCATGGTACACTAATTTCACAAATACCACTATTTTTTGCTTTTTATGACTAGAAGCCGTACCTCTGCTCGTAACTTCCCTTCTATTACTCGTAATAACATTCTGCAAAAATATTTGAATTTAGCATACAATTTCCTTTAAAATGATGTATGATATGTGTTCCTGACTTTACCATTACGCTGTATAAGTTGACTTCAAACATCAAAAATTGACTTTCGGTCTACTGGTGCCGGAATTTTGGCCACGATTGTAGATGCCCTTTCTTGCTGCATGGTTGCATGTAGGGATGGTGAGATGCGAAGTAATTTCTCAAAAGCTCTTGTTGTTACACGACTTGTGGCATAGCAGCAGTAGCAACCTGAAATTTTGGCCAGTAATGAATCTGGTGGGTGCCAGAATACTGAAGTAGAGCTACAGAGCAGACTTTCAGAGATAATTCAATTGCAGCCCCGAGTGGTGGAGATAGACGATCTGTGATGTAAAGCGAATCCCCTTTACCCGTTCGAAGCTGGGGCGGACGGATTCTGCTATCACATCAGCGCCGTCGCTTGACCTGGACATTAGTGCGCATAGATGCGTATGTGGCTTTACATGTGAATGCAGTACCTCAGAGTAAGTGAGAGATGGGGATCGACTCCCCTCTCCATCGATCATAGGCCCGCTCTGAAATGGGCGTGTCGTCACAAAGGTGTTCTTCAGGGTAAACATGAATTAGTGGATCAAATACGAATACCTAACAGGAAATGCTGCATATCTGTAAGTACTGTTTTCTTATGCATGCCAATTGTGAGTAAATTGGCTCCGATCAGCAAATAGACTTTCGTCGGCTGAGAACGTCTTAAGGCCGAATACTAAATGCCAATGAATAAACACTGAACTTTAATCATAAATTCAGCCTATGAGCTATCCCGAAAGGGGCGAGTCTATTTGACGCACTTTTCTTCATCATTATCATTATCCGTTTTATTTTCCCGGTGGCGGCCAATGAGAATTTTTCCGTGTCTCACTTATAAACGTGGAAAGAGCGATGACTTCTGTTTGATGTTCCTAGTCCACGTCAAATGTCTGTATTTAATATTCATTCGCCTTCTAATTATTTGTTCAGTTGCTGCTTAGCATCTTTGGTGAATCCCTAGCATTGTGCGGGGCTCCAAGACGCAATCTACCAATTGGCTTGGCAGTTAGTGTATGTGAGTCTAGAGGAATTCGAAGCCGCTGTGGGGCAGTGGTAGCATATCCGGCTCAGAACTGGAAGACCTGGGGTCGATTCCCGGTGGCGGCCAATGAGAATGTTTCCGTGACTCACTTATAAACGTGGAAAGAGTGGTGACTTCTGTTTGATGTTCCTAGTCCACGCCAAATGTCTGTATTTATTATGTTTTATTCTAATTGATTAAGTATCTGTTGTCTTGTGCCAGTCCTCAAGTTGCATGAACAATTTGTGATTGTCATAATAATATCTTGGCTTTGATTGGCCACATTGTAGGCTAAATTATGTTCACCAATACATAAGATTTCGGTGATAAAGAGCTCACAAATATTTATTCGAAATTCTAATGCTTACCTCCGGGTTATCAGTAGACACCTGACATCTAAATTCATAAAGCTATTCCTATCCGATAGTCTGGCGCCCGGGACGTAACAATATTGTGGCCAAAGCATCTTTGTGCAAATCGAAGCAAAAACAAGTAAACGAAGCCACGCGTGAAGGCCATGAAACGGTATCAATAACACCTAAGTCTGAGTTCTGTTAATTACTGTTACCCTTGTTCTTCATATGGGACAGGCAGAAGACTTGAGCGAGTTGATATAGGCCAAACTGTAATGACCAGACGGCTGGTTCAGAGTATTTCCGAGACAACAAGTTTTCTGCAGTGCTCATGGTCTTGCCATGGTTAGTATTTTCAAAGAGTGGTCAGCGGAGGGAGAAACCACAAGCGCCGGCAAGGTGTAGGCAGACAGCAGCTCATCGACGATAAAGGTGTGCGAAGGCTGTACCGTATGGTACAAGCCGAAAGAAAGGATACTGAACCGCCACTCTCCGGTAGTTTGAATACTGGTGGCAGGAGTTAATGGGTCACAAAACAATACACAGTCCATCGTAGCTGCAGACCGCTCCAAGTGCCCATGTTTACCTCGGTTTACCGTCGAAAGGGCCTACAATGGGTCCATAAACCTCATACCTGGACCTAGAATGATTGCAAGAAGGTCGTCTGATACGATAAATCTTCTTTCTTCTTGCATCACGTGGACTGCCGGATACATATGTGCCGTTTACGTGAGAAAGTTTTGGCAAGAGAATGCACCGTTGGACGAAAACTAGCTGCTGAAAGAAGTGTAATACTTTGAGCAGTGTTATTCTGCGAATCCCTGGGTCCAGTCATTCATGTGCAGAAAAATATGACGTCTACTACCTACCTAAACATCACTGCAGACTAGGTACATCCTTCAATGGCTACGATGTTCCTCCTCTCAAGTAGTGCCTTCTTTCAGAAGAATAATGCGCCATTCCGCACTGCCTGGATTGTTTTTAAAATGGTTAACAGAACACGAGGAAGACTTGCAAATTCCCCAGATATGGTTTATGTTGGAACAGCAAATCCAAACTGCGGTGGCTCAGCCACCGCAGTTTGTTGCTACCAGATACCACAAACCACCTTTAGAAATCTTGCAGGGTCTATGCCACGCAGGGTAAGGGCAGTTTTGACGGCATCTGGAGGACCAAGATTGAATTTGGCAGATAGTGATATTACTTTAGCTTTCCTGCGTATGTTAAGCTCTATTGCAAGCTTTCCTTATTAGCACGTCTTTTGTAAACAAGTTAGTAAAATCATGCAATGCATTGATTATGATACGCTTTCCAGCATACCAGAAATCATTACTCAAGTTATGAGGACAATGGCTGTGGAATAAATCTCGCTCATGTGCCCTGACATTTGACCCGATTTTGATGATATTAAACAGCATTGTTCAGTGTACCTCTGGAACAACATACTGATGTTTTGTTGCAATAGAAGCATTTTTAGTCAAGTTTTGAGGATAATGGCTGTGGAATAAATCTCGCGCCTGTGCCCTGACCTTTGACCCCATTTCGATTATATTAAACAAAACCGGTTCAGTGTACCTCCGGAACAAAATGAAAAACGTTTGTTGCAATCGAAGCATTTTTACGCAAGTTATGACGCATAAGGGCAATGGAATGGATCCTGCCCCTACGTCCTGAACTTTGACCCAATTTCGCCCATTTTCAACAGGGTTCGTCCCCAGGTTCTTCCCTACCACATACTAAAATTTAATCAAAATCAAACCATTTTTACGCGAGTTATTGTGGGGACGGACAGACAGACAGACGAACAATGCTGGAGCATATACGTTTCTTCAACCTACGATTGGAAAGCGTAAAAAAGATCGTGCTTATGTTACCCGTTTGGCCGTGGTGTCCGTCCGTCCGCCTATGGACACCATATCTCTGCAACTTATAATCCGATCTGAAACATTCTTTATGCATTGGGAATCTCGAAATGTGCTAATGATGATCCTTTGTTTCGCTTATTTTTACGATGCACAATTTCTCCGCAAGAGGACGTAAATGCTGATGATATTGAATTCAAAATGCATTTTATTCCATATATTTGCTTCTAAACATCTAATTGGAAAAAAATATTTTACCTTTCGATTCCATTTATGTCAAAGACTACTTTAGGTATATTCACTTTTTCAAGTTACGCATAGATTTTCTCCTAGGCGACGTAAAATTCAATTGCATATTTCCTCCTTACGGGAAATATTTTGCACACAATTCCTAATTTTTGGCAAAAAGGGTTTGGCCACCAGAGGGCGTAAGCGTATATTTCTGATTCTGATGCAGTTGCATCAAAATCTCAGGTTCTAAAATCTTGATTTAAAAAAATCGTGCGTGGACCGTTACCACTCACATCGATAAACTTTATGGAATATTTTCTTCTTAAAACAATGTGTGGTTCCTCCGCCAGGTGTCATGGATCAATATCTTATTTTTGCCTATTCCTCTGCTTCTAAGAGACTTAATTGAAAAAATCTTTCTTTTTTGAATACAGTTTCCGGTGCGAAATGTATTTCATATAATTTCAAAACTTTTAAGTAATTCATAGAATTTCCACTAGGGGGCGTAAAAGTAAATTACGTTTCCCCCGGTATCTGTTCGTCTAAAACTTCGATTTGGAAAATTCTTCCTGTATCGCATACAGCTGCTATTGGGAAATGTCTTGCACGTAATTTCTAATATTTGGTAAAGAATGGTTTGGTTACAAGGGGGTGTTAAGAGTTAATATCTGCTTATGATGTATTTCCGGCAAAATATAAGCTCCTGAAAACTATATTGAAAAAATTATTTCGTGAACCGACGCCATTCACATTGAAAAACCTTTTGAGAATATTCTCTCTATAAAATAATGATTGTTTTTTTCGCCAGGGGGCTTAGACGCATATCTTTTTTCTCAATATCTCTGCTTCTACATATGCGATTTAAAAAAATCTTTCAAACTCGGATGCCATTTACCTTGTAGAACACAGAATTGGGAATTTTGTATTTCACAGTTCTGTCAATAGGTGGCGTGTGTGTACTTGAATTTGCAGCTGTATCGCCGCTTCTAAGAACACTATTGAGAAATTTCGTTTTTACTGTATGCCATTCACTACAGTATTGATGTGGAGCATTATCCTCTTTAAATAATGCAAGTATTTCCCGCTAGGTGCGCCATGTCGAAACCTTTTTTTTTTTTTTTTTTTTGCTATCTCTACTTCCGGGAGACGAATTTGAAAAGTTACTTTTTCTTATCACAGCGTTTTCCATGGATAATATTTTTTGCCTATTTTGAACATTTCCATTATGCAAAATTCTTCCGGTATCAGAGTAAGACTTATATCATGATACCTTTTGTATTTCTTCTTTTAACTGTTTGATTTGAAAATCTCTTTGTCTGTGATACCTTCCCTGTGTTATGAGAAACTTTTGGGGGGTCATTTCTTAATTTTCGTAATATTCCTTTTAGCCGCTTGTGGAACTAAATAGATGCTTCTATTTTTAAAGGCTATAACGAAGTAAATTTCTCCGTCATTTTTATCCACGCCAGGGCTCGAACCCGAGTCCATTTATTCCGGAACAAGTCGCTCTACCAAATGAGCTACGCAGACGTTCGTTCTTGCTGCTATCTGCCTTTATGTCGTGTGCGTCCTGCGAGGCAGGCACGTCACACACACACACACCCCGAAAGAGGGCCTGGGCATGGCCCACGGGTCAGCCGTGACCATGAATCGTTGCAGGCAGCCATCCGCTGTAGAACGTGCACTTGAGAACTCCCAGTCAACCTGGGGTGTGGAATGCAACGTCACACACATTTAATTTGCGAAGCGCTGAAGAAGGGATTCTCATATTTTTCCTATCTCACGGTGTGGAAAGAAAATCACACCATTGCGCGATCTTGAACGGCCGGGTTATCCGGGAAGTTCGGGCGTCATTTTAACGAAGTAAATTTCTCCGTTATTTTTATCCACGCCGGGGCTCGAACCCGAGTCCACTCATTCCCGAACAAGTCGCTCTACCAACTGAGCTACGCAAGCATTCGTTGTTGCTGCTATCTGCCTTTATGTCGTGTGCGTCCCGCACGGCAGGCACGTCACAATGCTTTATCGATTGTTGAAAAAGGTTGATTGTTTTCCCAACCGGTTCCATTGACTTTGAATATCTATAACAAATTTAATTCGCGTCAGAACGGATTAAAAGACTTGCACATTACAACCGAAAATTCGGTGTCATATTTCTCGTTTGAAATGCCACTAAGCTGCGACGTGTTCTTATGCAAATTCGCGTTGTCCTTGTTAAATATTTTCTGGCATAACACCACAGAATTTCTCCCGACGATCGTGCAAGATATTGCAGCCTGACGGTTGGTTACAGTGCAGTAAAACAAAAATAAAAAGGATTGCGGCCTGACAGTTGGTTAAAGTGCAGTGAAACAAAAGTAAAAAGTATTGAATGTTCTGTGATAAACGCAGATTGAGAGGGCAGTTACGTTTGATGAGCAGAGCGTTATTCAATGTTCAAACGTAGAGAACATTTTCATAAAGACAAAGCTGTATTAGATGAGCAGAACTTGAGAAAGCGATATTGTAAGAGCTATGTTGTACTGAGCCATGTTACGCAAAGCTGTATGTTTAGAACGAGGTGTTTTATGCTATGTGAATAGAGATATTAGTCAAGCGTGCAGTAATGTAAAGTCTATTTGCCTTGTTGAGAACGACGACGGGTCTATGGAAAGATCATGTCTGAGTGATACGATAAAAGATGTCTTGGATTATGTAAATACTGTCCCGTAACTTACCCTAGCCATTTATTCTGAAAAGTGTCTGCTTTGAGATATATATTCATGCTTAATTAAGTTTACAGTTTCGAACAAGCTACGATAGGAACGACTTAGAGTAATCAGGGAAACCAAAGTAAAGTTAAGTTTATAAGCTTTAAGTTACGTATAGTTGAAATTAAATTTAACGATAAAGTAATGATTCTGCAGTCATATAAACCAGTATGTTCTAAAACATAATCAGCCCTTAAAATCCGATATGAACTGATTGTGTGCCTGAGAATCAGGTACATACATCAGCTGTGAAGCTAAGACGACGATTAATTCCTTCTGCAAAGTTTGGGCACAGCCGTTCAAGAGACTGCGCTTCAGTACTTTTTAGCACGTCTTTTGTAAAAAAAGATCGTGCTTATTTTATCGGTTTGTCCGTCTGTCCGTCTCTAAATACGATATCTCTGCAACTATTAGTACAATTTGAAAAAAAATTATTTTTGCATTGGGAAGCTTAAAATATGCAAATGATGATCCCTCATTTCGTTTTTTTTTTACGATGTACAAATTTGCCGCTAGAAGGCGTAAATGCAGATGATGTCGAATTCAAAAATACGTTTTATTCCACATAATTGCTTCTAAACATCCGATTGAAAAAATTATTTTATCTTTCGATTTCATTTATGTCGAAGAGTATTTTAGATATAGTTACTTTTACAAAATACTCATACATTTTCCACTAGAGAGCGTAAAAATAAATTACATTTTTCCCGGTAACTTTTATTCTAAAACTCCAATTTGAAAATGTTTTTTTTCAGCGGATACATCTCCTGATGGAAAAGCTTTGGCATATAATTTCGAATTTTTGGTAAGGAATACTTTGGCCACCAGGAGGCGTATTTGTTAATTTTTGCTTCTGATGTATTTGCCATAAAATCTGATCTTTCGAAAATATAGATTGAAAAAATTCCTTTGTGGACTGATGCCACTCACATCGATAAACCTTTTCGAAATATTTTCTTCATAAAATATTCCACAGTTTCTTCGCTAGGGGGCGTAGATGTATATCTTATTTTTGTCAATGTCTCTACTTCTAGGAGTCCGATTTGAAAAATGCCTTCTTTGTTGTTTAGTGTTTCCAGTGTGACATGTGTTTCATATAATTTCAAAATTTTCAAGTAATTCATAGACTTTCCGCTAGGAGGTGTAAAGGTAAATTGCGTTTCCCCCTATATCTCTGCTTCTGTATCTCCGATGTGAAAAGTTCTTTCTGCACCGGATACAGCTCCTGATTGGAACGTCTTTGCACATAATTTCTAATTTTTGTAAAAAGTGTTTTGGCCACCAGGTGACAAAAGTCTTAATTTCCGCTTCTGATGTATTAGCAGCAAAATATGAACTTCTAAAATCTCGATTGAAAAAAAAGTCGTTTGTTGACCGATACCACTCATGTCGACAAACCTTTTAGGAACATTTTCTTCTTGAAATAATGCATGGTTTCTACGCCAGGGAGCGTAGATGTATATCTTATTTTTGTCAATATCTCTACTTCTAGGAGTACGATTTGAAAAATTTCTTCTTTGCTGGATAGTGTTTCCGATGCGAAATGTTTTTCCCATAAATTCAAAATTTTCACGTAGATCATAGACTTTCCGCTAAGGGGCACAAAGGTAAATTGCGTTTTCTGCGTTATTTCTGCTCCTAAAACTCCGATTTGAAAAATTCTTCCTGTATCGCATACAAGACCTGATGGAAGATATTTTTCACATAATTTCTAATGTTTGGTAAAGAATGGTTTGGCCACCAGGGGTCATAAGTGTTAATTTCTGCGTCTGATCTATTTGTAGCAAAATCTAGGCTGCTGAAAACTCGACTATTTTTTTTTCTTGGACCGATACCGCTCATATATATTAACCTTTTGAGAATACATTCTTCCTAAAATAATGCATGGTTTTCCCACCAGAGGACGTTAAGTCACACCTTATGTTTGTCGATATCTCTGTTTCTAAGAGTTCGTAAGCTCACGATTCAGTTTACGGCAATATCTGAGGGATTAAAAACACGATTGAAAACTTCTTTCTTCCGTCAGATGCTATTGTTTTGCATACCGGTTCCATTGATTTTGAATAGCTTTGATAAATTTAATTTGCGTCAGAACGGATTCAAAAGGCGTGCTTATTACACCCGAAAATTCGGTGTCATCTTTCTTGTTTTCTTTTAATTTTGGTTGTTCGAGCCTTTGTTTATAAGCGTAAATAATTACGACTTCCAAAATATTGCAGAGCACTATTTTCTTTATTTTGAAAATGAAAAAAAGAGGTCTTACAATGCATGTAACTTAAAACATTGAGGAGATACAGACTGGCGACTTTGCACCCATGTGTTCATTACGAAAAATCACTTAAGAAAGAGGATTTTCGTATTTCTTTTCTTTTAATAAAGATGTTTTATTTTTTTTCGCAAAAGAAAACGTCCCATCGTACCCCAAAATTTCGGAAATTAAAAACATTTTGACTACTCGCCTACTAGGAAATATAACAGATTAAGCGTGGAAGACGTCCATATATTTGTGGTGTCTAATTCTGAAAAAAATACCGCAAGAATTGATGGTGAATAACACTTGCTGATTTGTCGAGTAATTATGATCTATGTGTGAAACCAGAGACTGGTGATTGAGGAAGAAATATGTCGGAAACAGAAAACCTGCATCAGTCAGTTTTTCAAAATAGATAAAGCATACTTGTACATTAAAAGAATGATATATTTAAAGTAATGTATTTGCAAACAAGTAATATCTTATTGGGGTTATAAATGTTGAAAAAAATGACCCACAATGTAATTTTTTTCAAAATAAATAAAGCATTCTTGTACATTAAAAAAATTGATATATTTGAAATACTGTTTTTGCAAACATGTAATATCTTGTTGGGGTTACAAATGTTTAAAACAAAAACACACAATGTAGTTTTTTCAAATTAGATACAGCATTCTTGTACATTCAATAAAATTGATATATTTAAAGTAATATCTTTTCAAACTGTTATCACGTGGTCTTGCATTTATTCCCTATTCGAAAGGTTACTACGTGCAGCATTTGTGTCTGAGATATTAAGCTTAGCACGCGAACCAAATCTTATTACAATCGGTGCTTCTCAGCTGAGAAGGTTCCTTTGAAAGTGACGTTAATTTAATCTTCCCCTTTTTTTCACCATGAATAAGATTCTTGACCGGAGAAAAAACAGGAAAGAAAGAAGTGAAAAGCTTGAGTTAAACTAATGCAGATGACTATTCTTGATTAGGTGCAGCTTTTCACAGTTTCACAATGCAACTGCGTATTTCATTAGCGAGCCGGCTGGGTACCCAACGTCTCATTTTTTTCAATTGGCCTGCATTCTGATAAAGTTCTTTTATTCGCGCTCTTATTTTCCTTAATACTTACATTTGGTTTCACGGTAAAAGGAATGAAGCTGATTACCACCAAGCACGGGACAAATACAGCAGTAAACACGCATGTAAATCCCAGAATTTCCTCATCGATTTTGTCCCCTACTTTGCATAAAAAGTGAGAAAGGTAAATATTAACAAGCGAAATCTTTAAACCCGAGAAAATGAAGGCCCCAAACTACCGGGCTCCTAAAAGCCACTTTCGAAGAGGTGAGGCATATAATGAATTTAAGCAGAAAAAAAAAAGAGTCCAATGAATAGAGTTAGAAAACCGTCGAAGAAGCTTGAATAAAATACACTAAATCCGGTAAAGAAGGCGAGTTTTGATAAAGAAAAGAATCATGTCATTTTACATAGGATTCTAAAGAAGAGTTTGAAATGTTTTGCCTACGCAAAGAAAACAAGGATGCTTGAAAAGAAAAAGAGATGTGTTGGACTGACTGGAGAAAAATAAATTTAAGTAAACTGAACAGATAAAATAAGCAGATAACTGAACAATAAGTGACTGATTGATCATGAAAATGACGTAGCAGACAATATTATTTTCGTTAAATTGCCTTTGAGGGGGATTAGAGACTAACTTCAATTAATATTATTTAGAAAGTATCACTGTATTTTAAATGGAGCAAGATTTCTTCGGAACTGTTCATGATGAAGCAAGACTTCCATCATTCAACACTTACGAATTTGAAAATATAGCACTACACACTGAGTGATCACCGAATTATGACCACCTACATCGTAGGTCCTCCTTTCGCCCTCAGTACAGCAGCTATCCGATGTAGTATCGATTCAGTAACATGCTGGAAGCAGTTGGAAGGTATGCCCAATAGGGCGGGTCAAAAAAATGAAATTTTTGAAAATGCTTGCTCCCTTTATGCCTTCTGACTCTTATATCAAATACACGAAAAAACCCAAAATCTGAGTTAAATCGGTTAATATCTTCACCCTGCACCTTTTAAATCAATATTTTAGCCTTCGCGGAATGAGAAAATTGCCACTTTTAAACCGTTTAAAGTCATATTTGAGTAATATTGCACATTACAAAATTATTTGTAGAATAATAAAAGAGTTATTAAAGTATTTAACATGGAATACAGCTTATTTCAACCGAATACTTACGGAAATACCCGAGATATGCTCATTTGTAACAAATTTGGGTAGGAAATAACTAACTGTAGCTACATTTTTGACAGAATAATAGCCTTTTAAACGGAAAATGGAAGCAATACACAGAAAAATCACATCTTTTATACTTCAGATACTGCTAGATTATGTACTGGGAATATAGTTCTTCTTTTATTCAAGTTTTGGGAACTTAGCACGGTTTTCCATTGTAGTTTTTGTCGTGCTATCACGACGTTTTTCACCAATCACTTTTTGTGATGCTTTAGTAACTTCTTTAACAACTCATTCCACCATTTGTGAGTGACACTTGAAGAGTGGTACATCCAACTTTACGTTTTTAATCGATCTTAACTCATCATTTGTTTCAGTCCTTATGATTGGAGGTTCGTACACATCAGTCTCATTACATTGAATCATGTGTTGCCATTTTTTTGCATGGAAGTTCAAAGCAGGAACATGAAAGCTACGAACTGGAACACTACTGTATATGTTAAATCTAGAGCTAATAATTGTTTGTACTGCATCAACCCTATCTAACTTGAGAGGTGAGGCTAGCTGAGCAAGAAGTATGTTTTCAGGGGGAGCGAAGAATGCGTTTCTCTGTAGACAACGCTGAACAATCTTCTCTGCTTCTTCATTTTCCATTTCTGCACTTTTGTTAACGAGAAAAAAGAAATTATCTGGTTCATTAATTGTCAACTCATGGTGTTTCACAAGAAACCACATAGGAGCATAAATATTTACAATATAAGATGTCAGGGTTATTAAAGTACCAGACGGTTCCAGAGTGCAAGCGTATAGACGGCATATACGACATGCTGTAGTTAACCATCGGCTAAGACTGCATGACCCAATAGTTAGGAGTTCCAGGTCTTTTTCAAATGTTCCTGAAACGAGTGCTGTGACAATCCTATACATGTATTTTTGATCAGTAGACAAATCCTTCCATATTGTTTTGGAGATCACATTCAGTGGTTTGGAATTAGCAAAGCGATTGTAAGAAATAACAGATAAACTTGTAACACTTGGTAAAAGTTTACCAATTGTACCTGTGAATGTGTTTGCCCCGGACGTAGGCCCATCAAGCTCAATGATTAAATGGCGAAGGGATAGTTCATTTGCATGTAGAAGGCAGATGAACCAGTGTAAAGAACGGCCAAGTCTCTTTTCAATTAAATGATTAATTCCACCTTCAGTTCCCACATTAGTGTTCCTGCCATCACAAGCAAGAGCTTCAAGTTGGTTGAAAATGTTCTTTTCTTCCAGGAAATGTATAATGCAACCAGCAATTGTATCTGCTTTGCCATCGGTAGGTGTTACATGACCCATGAATTTGCCATCAGGAAGTGATACAAGCGAAATATGTTCTTCTTTCACCTTTAATTGATAAAGTTTCCCATCCACATTTTTTTTATTAACGTAGTGTCTTTTCTACCATCATAGCACAGTCCACCCCCAAACACACACAGATTATTGTCCACTTCTTCAAATTTCTTCTTTACAGACCGACGGAGTTTTGATTTATCAACAATATTTGGTACGTGATAACTGCGTAAAGTTGCATTCACGATAGCAGCAGCAGCTCTATCAGAGACTTCATACCTTACCACAGCTTCAGCCGCAGGCTTCAAATCAGTACTGTGTTTACTGGCTTCAATAGTAATATATTTAGGATCTTACTTTGACGTTGAAAGCATAGGTAGCTTATATGGTACGTATGTCATCAGGGGTTTCGCATGAGTAGTCTTCAGCTTCAATAGACGATTTCTCAGTCTCGGAAACAGTTGTTGTGTCTTCACCTGTGTTGTCTTCTTTCCTTTTCTTCTCAGTATGGAATCTTTTTTTTTTTTTTGATTGGAGGTTTAACGACCACCGTGAGCAACTCAATGGGCTATAAGCAGTCGCCCGTCCCTAATTTAGGGTCACTGGTTCCAGGGAAGGGAGAGAGCCAGTGCCGTAAGACAAACACAACATCCATGCCTGACCGGGATTCTAACCCGGACCCCTTACGGACGAATGATCAGAGGCCAACGCCTTAGACCACTGCGCCACCGGGGCGGCCAGCAAGGAATCACTGCTCTTTCTTCATTACAGCTTCTTTCTTCTGTTTAAGTTTCCTTGTAGCATTTTTATCAGTTGTTTCCACAATGACTGACCATTTGTCTTGCATTACGTTGGTCGTCGAGAAACTCACGCTCGATTTTAGGCACATTTTTGTTATCAACCACTTCAAACAGTTGCGACACACTTTTCTGGAATTCTGCCAGCTTCTTAGTAAAGAAGTGAGAAGGTTCTTTTCTCACAAGCACCTGGGTTCTTGTAGCGTTTTCCCGTAGAATATGTTTGGATGCTTAACCGTTTTTTTTTTTGTAGACACCAAGAACTCTTTCTTTTATTTTATCCCATCTAATAGTTGGAATACTTGCACGATTGTACTGGCTTATAACTTTATCAACAACTATTTCTGCTACAGTGGCATTGTCCGGATCTTTCTTGCACTGGTTTTGATAACCCACTACCTTTTCTCGAACAAAAAACATTTAGCCACATCTAGTTCAGTCGGTAGAACATTTAAGGAAACTCCGCAGGGTGGCCAAACAGGAGCTGGTCTGTGGACTGTCTTGTATTCATCATGACAGGTAACGCCTATTCATCTGTAAGTAACAGAATATATGCATTAGGTCAAAGCGTTTTAAATGTTTATTACAATTAAATCGTCAGCAAAACATTTAGTACTTGAACTAGTGAGTATGTTTTGTGTATATGTTAACCAAAAGTGCAATTTCTCTGTTAATTTTGAAGCTATTCTCTCAAAATAAAGCATAAAATAGTGGACATTTTAAATCTCAACTTTTATTATACTACAGATAATTTTGTAATGTGCAATATTGCTCAAATTTGACCTTAAAGGGTTTAAAAGTGGCAATTTTCTCATTTCGCAAAGGCTAAACTATTGATTTGAAAGAAGCAGGGTCAAGATATTAACCGATTTAACTCAGATTTTGGGTTTTTTCATGTATTTGATATAGGAGTCAGAAGGCATAAAGAGAGCAAGCATTTTCAAAAATTTCATTTTTTTGACCCGCCCTAATGCCCAACCAAGCTGTATGTAATGCGGCTTTCAATGTGGGTATGGAGGTGACTGGGGTACCCAGACGCCTGATATGCCGTTCCATAGTGTCCAACAAGAGCTCTATGGGATTGATATCGGGAACGTTCGGAGGCCAATCGATATGCTGAAAACCTGAACTGTGTTCCTTAAACCATTCCTGCACGATATCGGGCCTGTGGCTCGGCGCATTGCCATCTTGGAAAACCTCGACGCCATACGGGGAAAAGTGCGACTTTTCTGGGTGTGCAGAGACAGCGAGCAATTCACGATAGTGGGCACCAGTCATACGTTGTTCCACATGCATCAGGCGTCCAAGTTCCTGCCAGGTAAACATGCCCCACACCACCCACCATTTTATGCATGGCTTTTCTTGACTATGAAAAGGCCTTTGATTCGGTGACACCGTCAGCAGTTACAATGGCTCTGAAATCCTGCGGTATTGAAGATGCATACCTTAATATTATTCATAACATCTATGAAAATGCAAGTGCATAGATTCGGCTATTTGAGAATACAGCACCCGTAAAGATTGGAAAAGGAGTGAGACAAGGTGACACTATATCTCCCAAACTCTTTAATGCCACATTGGGAAATGTCTTTCAATCAATGAACTGGGGAAACAAAGTTATCAAGATTAATGAAAATTATCTAACTCATCTTTGTTTTGCTGATGACGTAGTCATTTTTGCAACTACCCCATCAGAGCTGCAGAGTATGATCCAGGAACTTGCCGACAAGAGTAAAGAAGTAGGATTAAAAATGAACTTTCAGAAGACAAAAGTGATGCACAATGCTTTTACAAGAAATGAAGATTTATCGATTGATGGGGAAAAGCTGAAGATACCTAATACCTACATTTATCTTGTACAGCAGATATCAAGTGAGGGTCTCATTGATGAAGAAATTAATCGGCGTATAAAACTTGCCTGGAGAGCGTTTGGAAGAAACAGTATAATTTTCAACAGCAATATGCCATTATGTCTTAAAAGAAAAGTGTTTGATCAATGCATCCTTCCAGTGCTTACATATGGTGCAGTGACGTGGACCTTAGCTAAAAGAGACGTACAAAGACTGCAGACAACTCAAAGTAGCATGGAGAGATGCATGCTTGGTGTAACCAGGAGAGATAAGAAGAGGAACTCGTGGATCAGAACAATGACAAGAGTGGAAGACATCATGACCAGAGTAAAATCCCTGAAATGGCAATGGGCTGGACATATTGCCAGAAGGACAGACCATCGATGGACAGCGGAAATTTTAGACTGGATTCCAAGGGACAGGAAAAAACCCGGCAGAAGACCACATGGGAGATGGGCGGATGAAATTCAAAACGTTGCGGGAATAACATGAAAGAGACTGTCACAAGACAGACCGTTGTGGAAGAAACTTGGGGAGATCTTCATCCAGCATTTGATTTATAATGGTTGACGATGATGATGATGATGATCTATATATATATATATATATACACTGCTGGCCACCCAAAATGCAACACCAAGAAGGACAGGATACAGCAAAGCCAGGTTTACTGGACACATAACAACAGATACAAAGATGAAACGATTGAGCTTACAGGCGCGTGCGACTTGCGGAACATGCAGACATCGATAGTTCGTGTGGCCCCCACGGCTGGCAAAAACGGCCGCTACACGCCGCGGCATTGAATGAAATAGGCTTTGGATGTGGGCTTGGGGTATGTCGGTCCTGGCTTCTTCCATACGTTGCCACAGTTCATCAGGCGTAGCCGTGGGTGGTACTTGCCGGGCCACTCGGTTGCCGATCAGCGACCAGACGTGTTTGATGGGCGTCATATCGGGAGAACAGGCGGGCCACGGCAGCATTGACACCTGGTGGGCGGTGAAGAATTGTTGCACGATGCGTTCCACGTGCGGGCGCGCATTGTCCTGTTGAAACGTGGCCGCTGCCAGGTCCTGCAGGTAAGGGAGGAATACAGGCTCCAAATGGTCGGAGATGTAGCGGTGGCTGTTGAGTGTACCGGCGATACCTACCAGAGGGGTGCAGGTGTCATATCCAAGTGCGCCCAAAACCATAACGCCAGGCGACGGACCGGTATGGCGATGCATAATGCAGACGTCATACAGTCTCTTGCCGAGGTAACGCCACACGTGGATCCGAGCATCGTGGTGTTGTAGGCAGAAGCGGGATTCGTCGGAGAAGACAATGTCGTGTCATTCCGGAGTCCAGGTGCGGCGTTCAACCGCCCACTGTCGGCACACTCGCCGGTGGTGTAACGTCAATGGTAATCGGAACAATGGGCGCTGTGCGATAAGTCATCGGTTCTGCCGACGACGTCGAACGGTACGTGCTGACACCGTTTGTTGCGCAACACACCCTAATTCCTGCGCTGACGTTCGTGATGTGGCGGGGCGAGCTGTCAATGCCCGCCTCACAACATGCCGGTCCTCTTGTTCGGTGGGGTACCGCGGCTGTGGCAATCGCACACGTCGGTCCGTCCGTCCCTCCTGCACCCGCCAAATCCTTACTCGCCTCACTGTGGCTGGATGTCGTCCAACACGGGCACCGATGTCTCGGTACGATAAGCTGATGTCGCGATAAGCCACTATTCGTCCTATGTCGAACTCCGAAACGTGCTGGAATTACTGCTGTATTCTGCGACAAGACACCAGGAAGCTTCCCACGCACAGGTCCGGCAGCACAACACACTTTAACTACTAACACCCCGCTCTCTGTGCACCTTTCTTATAGTGCTTCTCGGTGGCGTGCCGGGCGCACATCATTTGCATATGCCCTGCAATGCCAATCGTTTGCATGTCCTCTCGCGGGCAACGCATGCTGCAAATTTCAGGCCAATCGGATGCTTCCTTCTTGGTGTTGCATTTTGGGTGGCCAGCAGTGTAGGAGAAAAATCAAATCAAAGCACAAAATAAAAACCAACTATATCTATATTTGGTACTGACGGCGTTTGTACCGAGAAATAGTTTTCCATAATTTTGTCAAGTCTAGTACCACACAGTTTTGCCACTAAAGAATTAAATTGTTCATTTCTCTTTGAATCATTCTTGGAACCGTATCTTCGTTTCTGAGAACCCGATTTGAAAAATCCCCTATGTTTTGGATATCTTCTACCACGAGAAAGCACCTAGTTGAAGTCATTAAATCCAGACGAAAATTGGTATTTGCAATATACATGTATAGGAAAGGAATGGATTGCAATTCCGGAGCAGTTAAGCCATTTCGTCGGATAAAACATCTGCATATACAATGTATGAATGTACCAGATCAGTACATCGTAGCGCCATCTATGTGTCGAATACAAGCGGTTATCAGGCGAGGCATAAGCGCATACACTTCCAGGATGTTGTCCTAAGGTATAGAGTGGCAGATGGTATCCGAATTGAGGGCAAATTCTCCGACATTCCAGGATGTGCGTAGGTGGAATCCCATCATGTCCCAAACATTTTCGATCAGTGACAGCCGAGGCGATCGGGCTGGCCATGGAAGCGTGTCGGCATTACAGAGGCAGGCCTTGGGAGGCACATGCTGTGTGTGGCCAGGTATTATCATGTTGAAATATTGCTCGGTGATGCTGCAACGGGAATGGCAATACAACAGGTTGTAGGAGGTCGTCGACGTACTGTTAAATCGTAAGGGTGGTCCGGAGGACTACCAAGGGTATCCGACTATCATGGGAAATGGCTCCCCGGACAGTCATGCCCGGTGTGCTAGCCGTGTGCCATTCCACGGTAAAGGCAGAATCCGTGCGCTGGCCGGATCCTGTCTTTACCGTGGAATGAACCTGTGCGTGGGAAGCTTCCTGATGCCTTGTGACTCATCACTGCTGAAGACAAGACGACGCCACTGGACACTATCCCACGTTGATCGGACCCTACACCACTGCAACCGAAACCCGTGATGCTCGCTGACAGCGACGAATTCTGTTCTGTTCGTACGGTTTTCACAATTGATCAATCTTCGTGTTCTGTCGTTATCCTCGGTCTTCCACTGCCCGCGTGCCGCTGGGATGTGCCGTCCTCGACCCACTGGTGTTAACGTCGTCAGATTCCCGCGTCGCTCCGAGCCAAATGCCTGGCGACATTTCGAATTTACCAACCACCCTCTTTCGGCCCAATTATACGTCTGTTCTCAAAATCGCTCAAGCGCTCGTATTGTGCACGGCTCCGACGTCGTGGCATCCTCACGGTCCGTGAAGGTAAATGCATCCGCTGTCAAACTTATACCTGCGTACGAGTTTTGCTCTTGATATACTCTACTGGATGCGCAGTTCCCATGCGCTGTGGCGCGGGCCACTATTTCGTCATTGGTTGTTATTCTTTAATCATTTGCATATTCGGCCCGGAGGTACTTGCATGCGGAGTTTCATTAGGATCGACTGAATTTCTCGGGGTGCTCCGTTTTTTTAGGTTGGGAAAGAGTGCATTTTTATAGCCGGTTCAATATATTGTGAAGAACACTGCTTTCTTTACGCACTTTAAATCATGGGCAGATCTTCTCTAGGAGGCGTCAATACATTTTCTTTTTCTCTAAATCGTTTCTTCTAAAAGATAATTTGCTGGTATTGTGTTGGAATATATTCGAAGGACGTGCTGATTACACCCGAGAATTGTGTGTCATTTTTCTTGTTTCTATCATTTCTTCGTACTCTTGTTTGCAGCAGGACCACTTCTCTAACGCTTTTGTAAGCTGTAGTAGTTCTGCAGAATTCGAGACATTATCCTTCAGTCTCAAAATCTGTCAAAACCTGTGTGGGAAGTTTCGTACACAATTTTCATTGTCATCATAATCTGCTACTTCTAGACATTCCTTCTGCATTTCGATTAGTCCACGACATAGAAAGGGGAATTACCGAATTAGAAAAGGTGTACACAATGCCATTCAATGTGTCACAGAACGGGAGACTACTGGATGAAACATTTTTCTTTGCGAATCGAAAAATATTTGTAAGCACCAGGGGTTCTGTGTTATTAAATGAATGGCAAATCTCAATTTATTAGTACGTACAATGTTCTCAAATATAATTTTGTTCGTTTCTTGAAAGTTCTTAAGCAGAGATTCGTTTATACAAACAAACTATAAAGCAAAAGGCGATATTACCGCTTTATTTTTGCAATACCACTCAATGGTTTATTTTTAGATTTTCCATTGTTGTAGGCAAAACAAAATGTATAAAGAATTTCTATTGATGGTTCAGTGTTTCTGGTTTTAGAATAACAGGAGGATTTACCTAAGCAATAAAATATCCATTTGTTTCGAACACAACGCTGTGCGACTGTGCTAAAAATATTCGATGTAAAGCTTTGTTATCTGAACGCACCTTTTGTTGGTGTCGAATGTTTCTCCATTTGTGCAGTGCATTCAAATGAGTGAATGCATTACAGCCTCATTTATGTCGCAAGTCCATATCATTGTGGCGCAATAATTCATATATAAGCAGGTTCTTCTCAGCCCTTCTTTTTCAAAAGTGACAAGATTCACTTCTCAACTTAAGTTGCACAAATCACCTCTTGAATTTCTGCCGTCGCCTTCAAGCACTGTATGGATCAGGCGTGGGAAAAATGTTGCGGAAATAAATAATATCGGATCACTTGTTGGAAATAATCTTTGTCAACTCCATTTTCTTTTCCTCGGCCAATACTGTGGCTTCGGAATAAGATTTTATTATAATTACTTACTACGCAGTCTATTATTAACATCACTTAACGGACATACTAAGCTTACTAAGATAAGTTGAAAGTATTTCAACGGAAGTCTGTAGCTATCACTTAAAATATTTGGTACATTCCACTTCCTTGATGTAAAACATATTTTTAAACGACTGCATGCAATATTTCTAACTGAATTCCTTTGGACATACCAACGACCCGGGTAAGGGAAACGGTTTAAAAAGTTTTTATCATATTTATACCATATGCGTTACGCACTCAGATGCCAGTTCATTTGGTACATCTTAACTCGTCACGTAAATGGCTCACTCCAGTATGTCACGTGATTAGGGTGTCAGGTAGACCAGCTACTCTATCATGAATTAGGGTCAGATTGAGAGTCCGAATGGCCGAGTGTGATAAAAAGTAATCTGAGAAACTTTGAACGTAGCATTATAGTTAGCTCCAGGCATGTCGTTTCGAGCATTTCCTAAACCATCGTCCTCTTGAACTTTTAAGCATTACGTTAGCAAGGGTTTACCGGCAATCGGCTATTATATGGACGAAGACAGCTGGTGGAACCAGACAGGTCAAAGGAAAATCGCAAGAATCGTGCAGACAAACTGGCAGGACACAAACAGTCAAACCAATGCAAAATTTAGCTTTTATGTACCGAAGGTCATCTCCGAATGTGTGCCACATGTCACAAATGGCTGCAACGACGAATGGCCATGTGGAGTTCTGATGTTGTGAGCGCAGAACATGAAAACGCCTACCCAATGGGCGCGAAAGCATCCAAACTGTATCTTTGAAGAGACAGGGAAAAACTTGCCTGGACGAAAAAGTCAAAATCCTTTCTGCATCATGCGTGTGACAGGATCCAAATTTGGCGCAAGCAATATGAAAACATGGAGCTATCATGTCAGGTGTCAACAGTACAGGCCATTGGCTGCGGTGTGCTGAACTGCGGAATGTTTCCTTGGCACACATTATGCTTCGAATGGCACGGCAAATCTAAAAACCATTCCCTATTAAATTCAACACTTTAATGAAAATTCTTTTTTTCCTCAGGATACCATAATGCTCGAAACTCTCTGTTGCTACTTTTCGAGTTTCTGTCCCCTTTTACAGGCTAACAAAAGAAGTATTACTGCTGGGTCACCACATGAAACTTCCTGGAGGCGTGATATGCATTGACCTTCAAACGTTTCCCTGAGGCAATCACCGCTTTCATTTACGAACAAGAGATGCGATGTCGTGAAACTAAACTAAAGTAAACTTCGAATTAACTGAAACACTAAACTATATGCTGGAGGCTTGATATGCATTGACTATCAGACGTTTCCCTGGGACAATCACTGTTTTAATTTACGAAGAAGAGATGCAGTGTCGTGAGAGCGCATTAAACCGCCCTGGGAGAAACCAACTCCTGCTTTCCTTAATTGTTTAGTGACAACAATGTTGACATAGGGTGACTTCTGCTAATCCCAAAGAGGCCGTGTAAATTGAAAGAATGGGTAGGGGTTGGAAATCTTACATGTTTTTGTGGCCGCAGCAGTCTTGTGAATATACGATCGTTTTGCGCGTTATCGCCGTTAAAGTGTTAATGGCTACGGTTTACCCTCAGGCAGATGGACACGTCTAGATGAGTAACGCTCCCGTTTACAAGACTCGTGTTCTCACTCAATGGTTCCAGAAACATGCCGACGAATCTTGACTGCTTGGACATAGACTACTTGCTATTCTTCCTTACACAGCCCCGGCTATGCAAGGAAGAAAAGAAAGCAGTCTATGTAAGACGTGTGGCAAGCAATCTATGTAATCTATGTAAGGAAGAGTCGCAAAGCTTCAGATTCGTCACTAAGTCCAGATTTAGCATAATTTCCGATAGTCGGCGACTTTGCTTCCGGAGAAACTCAAGAAAACTCGACAACTAGCCTTTGCATCACCTTGTGCGTCTGTTCCGCGACGGCTTAGTCATGGTGTGCTTGAAAGGATCTGCTTTGATGGCCGTCGAAGCCTGTATGTTTGTGTAGAACAGACAGCCGCTACCATGTTTCAAGACCACAGCATCAGGAGTACTCTGGAACTTTTCTACGCTGTGTAGGCCGTTGTGTCCTTATCGTGGTTGACCATGACTGACCTCACAGAACCGGCATCATAGTTCTCGAATATCTTAGTATACTCTGTCACTTCGACCGCTAAGGTCCTGCGACTTCAATTTCATTGAGCACGTCCGAAATGAACAACGGATAACTTAGACAGGCATCACCATGTCCCGAATAGTGCTGTCAAAATATCCGAACTATCATAAATCCAAAATCCGGAATGCCGCATGGATTTGTTACAGGATAAAACACTGCAATTTTATTTATTATCCCTTCACTTAGTATAATTACAATGTCACGAAAGATCTCAAACGGACATTGTGCGGCAAAAAACGCACGTTCGCAAACTGCTGGGTTAAAGTTTCAACAACCTAGAGGCATGCGGTCTATCATGGCCAGATAGATCTATGTTGTTGAGATGTCTGAATATTAGGTATTCTAAGTCCGGATATCCGAAATCTGAATAACCGAAATTCGAAATTCGAATATCCGCTGTTCATAATCTGGATATCCGGAGTTCTAACTATTCAAATGCTAAAATCCGGTTTTCGGATAGTAAAATACCCGGAAATCCGAAATCCGTAAACAGCACTTCCGAAGTTCGAAATCCGGATATCCGGAGTTCCAACTATTCGAATGCTAAAAATGCGGTTTTCGAATACTAAAATATCCGGATATCCGAAAATCCAAAAGTCTTTGAACAGCACTAGTCCCGAAGACATTTTCAGACGTTTATGACTTTTTGTCTGGTCTGTAGGCGGCACTACCCCAAAGCCAGCTGAATCATGTCATCTGCAGAATGCTATGAAGACACCAAGCGCTTGTGAACAACACGGGGTGTTATAGCCTACTAACTGATAAACGTAACTTAGCCTCGTGTCTTCTGAGACAGCGAGATGTTTCGTAATCGTTTGCCATCTGAAACTATCAAGCTATACCTTTCGTTCGGCCATCTAGTGTATGTTTTAGAATCTGTATCCCATACTGTATACATTGAGTGGTAAGTTTATTACGACCACCCTCTCAGTACTTCGTTGGGCCACCTTTTGCCTTTAATACTGCGTCGACTCTTCGTGGCATGGACTCCACGAGATGTTGATAGGTAGTTTGTGGTATCTGAGACCATGCTTGATGAATAGCACTTTCCAGAAGTGTGAGATTGCAGGGTTGTGGATCCAGCTGTCTGATGGCTCGTTCAACTTCGTCCCACAAATTCTCAATGGCGTTGAAATCTGGAGATTGTGGGGGCCACCTTAGTAACGTAAACTCATCGGTATGTTCCTGAAACCAATCCTGTACAATACGAGCACTATGGAAGGACGCATTATCTTGTTGAAAGTAGCCATCGCCATTGGGATAAACCATCCACATGACAGGATGCACTTGGTCCGCAACGATGCTTAGATATGATGTGCCAGTCAGACGCTGATCAAGACGAATTAAAGGGCACACATCATGGCAGGAAAACATTCACCAAACCATAACGTTGCCTCCACCATCTTGAAAGGTTGTAGCTATGCCTTTGGGGTCCATGCTTTCGTGCTGTTTCCGCCAAATTCTCACTCGGCCATCGGCATTGTGCAACTGAAAACGTGATTCATCGGACCACATAATTTGTTTCCAACTATCGACTGTCCAATCCTTGTGCTCCTGTGAAAACTGAAGACGTTTTCTCTTGTTAACTGCAGACAGCAAAGGCGTTCGAACAGGCCTTAGGCTGCCATATCCCATCCAATGCAGTGTATGGTGGCCAGTGCGTGCAGAGATCATTTGAGGTGATCCTTGATTACGATGATCTGTAATTTGCTGCACTGTTGCTTTTTTGTTGTGTGTTACCATTCTGGACACTCTTCGTTCCGCCCGAGCAGTCACTAGTCGATGACGACCACACGTTGCACGTAGAGGTCCAGTTTTTTGGCTGACAGTCTAGTCTTTAAACACTTTAACAACAGCGGCTCTGGAACATTTCACGAATGCGGCGGTTTCGGTGATACTCGCTCCATGGCTCTGAGCTCCTACAATCATCCCACGTTGAAAGTCCATCAAATTGCATTATTTATATATCTCGTCACCCAAAAATCACTTCTACTACTATTGCAAGCACTAAGCTTTCCCCTTTTACACTAGCCTTGCCCTCTGGTGGCAACAGCGTGCAGCCATAGCTCATTTGCTTAAAACTGTCAGATGGTCATAATAAAGTGGCCACTCAGTGCATATTCAAATGCCTTCTGCTTCCTTCGGTGCAGTAGATCTCTTTTTCTCCTAGCCTTTGAGAGCACTTTAGTTTTAAACACCATTCGGTCACTAATTTTTATTAGTGAAATGTAATCTGAAACTACCCTGTTCAAAAATTCTGCTGATTAAGACGGAAATTCTAACCTGACTTTAAATGTATCTGCATTTATTGCGAAAAATGCAATAACTATTCCACTTCCATTTAGAACATTTTACATGTCCTGAATCTTATTTAGAAGTTATATTTTCCGTTGTCGAAGCAAATATACTCATTCTGAAATATTTTGCGAAATGGCCTTTTTTAAAGCGTATTAACCATTTTCTTCTCTTGTGGGCACCTATTTGATGATATTTCTTTCAACCCAAATAAAAAGTCAATGAGATAAAAGAAGAAATGAAAAAGAGAATTTCTCCTTCGTTTTTTGAGTTATGTTTGCTTTAAAATTCACCGAGAGTCCACTCACTTTTCGGGACGCACTAGAAATGATGTCCAAGAATAATCCAGTTTATTCCTCCCGGCATGAAACCTTGAGGCACATAGAGTTCTACCAATCACAAACAATGTGGCTAGCTATTTATTCATTAGCAAAGCCTTCGGCATCAACGATATGTTGGAGTTTCTTAACTTTATTATTTTCCAAGATCTTCAACGTTATCGGGGGGAAAAGTGTTGGAGAAAAATAATGGAAAGAAATGGGGAAAAAATACTAAAGGAAATTGTTTCTCTGTTTTTCTGCTCTCATCTTAACACGACGCGTTATGAAAAATTTCATCAATTAAACTTCAGAATACAATAGAGCCAATCGCTATTTTTTTCTAGAACGGCAGTCTTCTGTAAAAAAACCCGGATACATATCTTTCTTTAAAACAAACATTTATGATGAGCGTATGCATTTTAGTTTCTCCTTTAAATCCACAGTATGACAGCATGTAAAATGTCGTTCTGAGAGTTTTACCCTGACCATCCCACAAGTCTTGCCATCTTGGAAATCCTCTGACCCAGTTGCCTGGCCATTGCAATTTGGCCTTTGTCAAATTCGAATGTGAGGTCGAGTGTCGACCTCACATTCCCCTGCTATGGATCAGGGGAATGTGAGTTCGACTGCCGCCACCGGGAAATTTGAGTTTTAACGTGTGTGAGGTACCTCACACACGTTAAACCAAAATATATATATATATCCGTAAGCGTTTCCACCCGGTCAGACCTGCCATCACCAGCTGGGGTTTCTTAGAGTAGTTATTATAAAACATTATCGCAAGTAGATGTAACCTGGAATCGTCAAGCTCTTAATACCGAAACAATACGTGAAGAACATAATGTCCTCGTGAAAATACTTTACTATTTTCAAGGTATCTATGCTATTGCACCAGATATCTAAATTTTCAAGATAAGTACAAAACATAAAATGGTTTTTCTTCTACACTTTTTAGAGCCATTTCCCGCATATCTTTTACTTCAAATAATATACAGTTTTCCTGCTAGGCGATGTAACGGCGTATCTTAGTTTTCACGATATGATAGCTTCTGAAAGATCGATTAAAACAAAGAATAATGAGTCCAACCATGCTGTTTGTACTGAGATCCACTATTCTGGTATGGAGCTGGGCAGTTATGCCCAACTACTCTACCTGGGTTTCGAAAATATACCACACATATTCAAATGGATTAAGTTCAGGACAGTTTGGTGGCCATTCGAGATTACATATATCAGCACTGTGTTTGTCGAATCATTTCTTTATGAGGTGGGCTCGATGAGATAAAACATTATCGTCCTGGGGAACCCTATACAGCTGTGGGTTAAGGTACCACATTGTGGAGTGTACACAGTCCACAAGCAGTCCATAAGTGGCCGCCGTCTAGACTTCGGTCTAAATTCTTCCTGTTCGTTTGAGCTGTATGTGGCCTAAATCATGCCACTACTCCCACTGCTCTGAATTGTCGATGTCATTAGTGAAGGTTTTACATTCTGCTGAAGCGAAATACGGACTTGATGATCCGCAGAATGAAGCACATATCGTGATTCATCAGACCAGCACACCTGCTTCTGTCGTCCATCATGCATGGGCAACCGTATCCAGAGTGTACCGCGGGTGTGCCATCGACGAACGCTTCAGCGCCAAGAAAGCAAGCAGTGACCGACCACACGCCATCGATGACCAGGGTCGATGTAGAGTATCCAGGCTCGTACAAAAACACCGTTTGGGAACGGCAGCGCATATCATATCCGAGTTAAATTTCGGATGCCCAAGCAGCGCCAGCAGGCAAACGGTATGGCGTACGTTGCATACGTATTGTACTGGAGCTTACTCTCTACCCGTGTACTACTGTCGAATGCTCGTCATCGGGCATTACGCCTCGCTTGGTGCCGGGAACAGCAAAACTGGATCTCCGCAGAGTGGCGCCGCGTCGTGTGGTCAGATGAATTCAGTTTTCCGCTGTACTGAGCTGACAGGAGGGTGCGGGTATGGCGTCGACACCATGAGGCCCTGGCCTCGTTTTGCAAGGTTGGCTCGGTTCAAGGTGGTAGTGATTTCTGTGACGGTTTGCGGAGCCTTCTCGTGGGGCACATTAGGTCCTTTATAGTGTTTGGAGAAGTCCTTAACCTCTACGCGCTACCACCATGTGCTGGCGGACTACCTACATGCTTTCATGGCCTTTGGTCATCCTCCTACTGATGGTCGGTTCTAGAGAGATAAGGCGCAGCCCCACCGGGTAGCAACCACCCAAGCATGGATGGAGGAACACTCGTGTGAGTTTGGAATCATCCAATTTTCCGAAGGTCCTCGGATTTTAACCTTGTGGAAGCTCTCTGAGTGTCTGTGAAGCGGAATATAAGATCCGTGGGTCCAGGACCGACGTCTCGGACGGTTTTGTGGAAAATACTGAAACTAAGAGGCTGGCATTGCCTCCGGAAACCCTCCAGCATCTAGAGGAGTCGATGCCTTGGCGTGTACAAGCTTTCATTCACGCTAGAAAATGACCAACACGGTAGTAAATAGGTATCTCTAATGTTTTGCCCATTGAGTGACTACAATCGTAAACCGCTGAATACGTATGCACAGACACAATACAAAAATAATTCAAATTTTGTACATTTTGCCATTATTTTAGACAAGTCGCTTTTCCATAAATTAACGGATTAGGGAAGCATCAATCTTTACCGTTCGGTCTGAGGATGACGAAAATACAAAATGTGGCCTTAAATACCAATGTGATTGAAAAATTCGTCCTGCTTGCAGCTGAAATATTTAATGACGCAAGAAAGACATGCACTCTTACTTCATTCTGAAAGTACAGGCCGTTATTTTTTGTAGCCCTTTGAGCCTCGGCAGGTTTCGAGGACAGAAACTGTCTGATGAAGAAGTTTCTGGTCCTCAAAACCTGGGACCGAAACTTCTAATCTGGCAGCAAAATCTTTCTGACACCAGATTCCACATCCATGACTGAAGCGATATGCCATTATTGTAGGAAATGAGCTATGAGGCGAAACACGTGGTAAGCGAATGCAATCACTGCCATTTGACTAACTCTCGTTTTTTGAAAATTCCGGCAATGGCGTACGAGCTCACAGACTGCATTTTTATCGACTTCTTTTTTTTTTTTTTTTTTTTTTTTGATTGGAGGTTTAACGACCACCGTTTTAGGGTCACTGGTTCCAGGGAAGGGAGAGAGCCAGTGCCGTAAGACAAACACAACATCCATGCCTGACCGGGATTCGAACCCGGACCCCTTACGGACGAATGATCATAGGCCAGCGCCTTAGACCACTGCGCCACCGGGACGGATTTATCGACTTCCATCCTCCGCTCACCTGATAACGAAATAAGGTTTCGTATCAAGTGCACCTCATCAGTTTAGTATGTTCTACGTCATCGCGGTACCCATTTGATGCTGGAGCGAGTTTCGCAGTGGGATGTAGTCAAAAAAGTATGTGTAGCTGAAACTGGGACGAACCTTAAAAACATTTTTAAACTGATACTGAAAGCAACGCTCGTCAGATTTGCAATATAATATGATCTCATTTCAAGATACCTGAAAATGTTCATTTTCCTTTACAGATCCTTGTGACAAACTCCATTGTGCCTATGGTTCCCAGTGTCTGGTGGACAAACAAACCCAGCAGGCATATTGTCGGTGCATGGAAACATGTTCAGATGTATTTGCTCCGGTGTGTGGCAGTGACGGAGTGACGTATGCCAGCACGTGTCAGCTAGGATTGTCGTCGTGCACGCAGCACAGAAAGATATTCGCCAAAAGGCAAGGTCCATGTGGTAAGTAGTAACTTGTAGAAATAAACGTCGCTAAAGGTATGTTTTCAAATGCAATAGTCCCAGGCTTTTGAAGCTGACACGAAGTACGGAAAAAATTGTTGTTACATCCATTACCACCTTTATGGTACATATTTGTGTGACCTATTCATATCTGTGAATTTCGGTTCTATGCAAACTACTCCAAGTTTAGGTCGTTCGAGAAGTACGTAAACACTTTGATTAGCATGCATTTGGGAAACCTGAAGTAGCAATACTGGCGATGTTTGGCAGTTGCGTAGTACATACCTTGAATTTCACCAGCCGTTCGGTAAGCATGTTCATACTTACCGAACGGCTGGTGAAATTTATAAAATAGATGGAGCAGTTGAGACGGTCCGTGACTTATTGCAGTATTAAGAGCGCCCGAAACAAAGGCTTATGTGGGCAGCAGTAGGTTGAAAAGCCCGCAAGAAAGTGGTGGTATTCAAATGGATGAAGGGATATAAGGATCGCGCGACATCACACGAAGATATTCCAAGGTGCCTTCGCCCGATTTTGATTTCAATGATAAAGATAAAGTGGGTAGAAGAAGAAAGGAATTTACTAAATACCATAAGAAAAAGAACATATATTTGAAATGCAATTATCGAATATATTTTAAAGAAAATATATTTAAAAAGATATTTGAAACGCTGATTGGATAGGCCGTTTTTTAAGAAGAGACAGCTTATTGAAACAAATGATAGAAGGGAAAATTAAAGGAAAGCGACCAAAGGAAAGGAGACCACCAATACACTGAAGAGCAATTGAATTAGTGACAGCGGCGTTATACAAATGTGGGCAGCCCTGTAAACGGAAACGACATGACTTATGCAGCGATCCGACAATATAAGGAGTGATGCGACGGGAATCAGTAACAGTCGAACGCAGTATCGGTAATACGAAGGATCTAAGCGCATTTGATCGTGGGCAAATTGTCGGGGTCCGGCGAATTGGTCACTCCATCTCGGAAGTCGTGCAGACACTGGGATTTTGATTTTTACGAGCCACTATGTCACGGGTGCACCGTGAGTACATCGAATTCGGTTAAACCATCCCTGCAAAGGCCAACTACTGCGGACAACACAGCGTGTGGATGAGCGGGGTCATCGTCGGCTAGCTCGCATTGTAACAGCGGATAGACGGGCCACAGTGCAAGAAATCACTCGGCAATTTAACACTGGTGCACAAAAACGTGTAAACAGCCACACCATCCAGAACTATCTCCTTGCTATGGGGTACAGAAGCCATCGTCCCACGAGGGTACCGCTGCTGACCACACATCACAGGGTGCAAAGATTAGCATGGGCGCGGGAACATCGCCACTGGACCCTAGACATGTGGAAAAATGTTGCCTGGACTAATGAGTCGAGAATCACGTTGATACATGCGGATGGCAGGATCCGAGTACGGCGCAAACCACATGAAGCGATGGATCCTTCTTGCCAGCAGGGTACTCTTCAAGCTGGTGGGGGTGGCATTCTCGTCTGGGGACTGTTTACGTGGACTGAAATGGGACCCCTGGTACGTGTGACATCGTCCATCACAGTTCAACGTTACAGGGATATCCTGGACGACCATTTACTCCCGTTTGTGCGTCTTCAACATCCCACTGGGGACCTCATCCTGCAACAAGACAATGCACCGTGCCATCGCTCCCTAATTGTATCCGAATGGTTGGATGAACACTCCACCAACGTGACGTCGCTTCCTTGGCCAGCTAGGTCTATTGACCTCAATCCCATCGAGCACATCTGGGATGCCATCGAGAGAGATGTTCGAGGCTCTGACCCCCTCCATCAAATCTTCGTGAACTGTGGGAGCTTGTTCAGGGGTCGTGGATCCGTATGGCTTCCCAAAGCTTCCGGTGTCTTGTCGAGTCCATGCCGAGACGAATCGCCGCTGTCATCCGGCCGAAAGGTGGTGCTACACGTTACTATACTAGAGAAGTATCTCTATTTCAATTGCTCTTCAGTGTACAGTATACACTGATCGACATGGAAAATGTCACATCATGAAGAATGCACGCAACTAAACGAAACTTTCCACACATATAGGCAAGTGGGTGGGAAAGAACTGATTAAATTTCTGAGAGATTAGATTTACACGCAATAGTCGAGCAGACTGTATAATGTGGCCTGAAACAGTAGGGCGTATGACTGCCATCTTGGTTTATACATTCGGAAAAACAACGCTGCATGGAGTGGAAATATTCTCGGATGACCATGCGTCGTTGATCAACTTCCAAAATTCATCGACTTACGAAGGACTGGTGCAGAGGTGTATAATTGTTTGCCAATTACGTGCCACACGTTTTCTATTGGGGAGACGTCTGAGAATCGCACTGGTGAAGTCAGCAGTTGGAGGCACTCTTTCATGACATTGGCAGTGCGTGGGCAGGTTTAATCTTTTTGAAACTGGTCATCAGGGATACTACCAAAATGCGGTAACAAAACGGATGCAGTACCTCGTAGACGTATCGTCGTACTGTCGTTTGAATCACTTTGCATACTAGTGGTGAAGACACTAGGCTGTGGGCCTTCCGACGCTCAAGGATGGAAGCAAGATCATCCTGGGTACGTCGTTGACTAAAGACTTTTAATCGGAGGTCGTCGGCGTTCAGAGAGATGCCAGGCTCGTGGATGAATACGTCATATTTGGTATGACACCACTGTAGCCTTGCGCGATATTGTGCTTTGGTGTGTTGCAGTCAGCGCAATGGCTAGAGAGAGCGCAAACCTGACTCAGCTAATCAGAGATTCACAGTCCATATCGAAAAGGGAGTGGCCACAGCTACCTGTATATCTCGCACAATGTCGCCCTTTGTGGATTGTATGGTTGCTACGGCTTATCACAGACTAAGGAGATTAAGGCTTCTTACCTGTGCGTAGCAGAACCAGTGCCCCTACGGAGACATACAGTAGTAGCCAAAATTGGAGAAACCTTTTGGAAGAAGTGTATTTTTGAGGTTTGATGGCATGTAACACCACTTGTTTTTGGAGTAATACCATAGCATTATATATCAGTTGAAAGATACTTTTATCAAAAAATGTAATGCACCAAAGTTTGTTCAATTACCTGTATTCTGCGAAAAGTTATAGCCAAATAACCAGAAAAAGGAAGCAAAACATGCTTAGGTTGATATGAAATAGCTTTCCTTCATTTGAATGTAGACAGTGGGCATGAGTGTTTAGAGAGCCAATTAGGTATCATCTTGTTTTGGCAATGAGCCAATCAGGTCACAGTAGTATTCAGCTACTGATGTCATGTATTGGAGCTGAGAGGAGGACAGTTGTCAGTGTGTTATGTGATTGCTATAAAGTTTTTTTTTTTTTTTTTTTTTTTCATTTAGTAAACTTGTGAAACGTAATAAAATTGAAGAAATGGTGCAAAGAGTTCAGTGGTCACCCTGAAAGCGATGCAAATTAGTACTATTACGTGAACAGGGCATCAGTTATGAAGAAATTAGAAGAAAAATTGGTGGGAATTTAACAAAAGGTGGCATTTCTAAATTTTTGAAGAGGTATAAGGAGACTCAGTCACTACAAAACCAGACTGGTAAAGGCAGGAAAATGTGCACAAACAGCAAGTGATGATAAAAAAATTAAGAGACTGTGCCTAGGTGACAGAAAAAGATCATCTGGGTGCGTACAAGATGAAATGGTGCAATGCAGTGTGAAGTTGAGAGCAAGGACTGTTCGGCCCAGACTGCAGAAATTTAGTCTAGAAACTAGAATTCTACAAAAAAAGCCATTTTGATTTCTCAAACAAAGGTTGAAAAGATTAAACTGGGCTAAAACCCATGTTAATGGGACAGTGCTATTTGGACTGGTAAGACCAACATTTCCCTGTTTGGTAGTAATGGATAAAATAGGTATGATCTGGGGTTGTATGACATCATAAGGTTTGGGAAGAATTTGCGTGATTAATGGGAATATAAATAACCAAAAATACAATAATGAAATACTTGAGCCCAAACTGAAGCCTTCCTCACGTGGTCTTTTCCAAGATAATGAAGCATTTATATTTCAACAGGATTCAGCTCCATGTCATGTTGCTGCTGTGTGCAAAAAGTGGTTTCAAGATAATCATATTATACTGATGGAATGGCCTGGGAATAGCCCAGACCTTAACCGCATCTAAAATCTATGGAGCCGGCTAAAGACACTTGTTAGTCTATAATGAATAACCTTTATTTGCTTTCCGCTAAGCTATATATAATGGATAAACTCTTACTACCAGCCAGCTAAGTATAATAATGAAGCTTCCCTACTGAGCTATGTATAATGCTTCTGCTACTGAATGATATGCTTGTACTAAGCTTCAAATAGTGAATTCAAATGGTTGTTGTTACTAGTTAATTAAGAACATGAATAAAGTCTCCTGCTAGTAGTGTAGTAATATTAATGAACAAACTTATAACTGGTAGTAATGTTGTAGCAGTAATTAGAATGAATAAAGTCTTAACGCTGGTTGTTAATAGTAATAAACTAATGACATAAACCTAACAGCCAGACAGAGGTCTGACAAAAACTATGAATTGAGAAAGACGTACTTACGACAAAGCTCTTTTATTATGTAACTCTTGATCATCCAACGCACACACACAACTCGTTTCACAATAATGAAGAATCAAACTAATCACATAGAACGAAACTCTCTCCTTCACAACAACAACGCTCCTCTAGTATAACAACAAACGCTCTCCCTATAACAACAAAAAGCTCTCCCTGGCTATCGTTGAACGCGCCTATTTATACTGGCTACCACCACGTCATGACTTACACTCATTGCCAGATCTCATTCAGCGGGTGAAATAATATTTCGTTCAGTAAGAAGATAATTTACATAGTAAAATAAAATAACCAGAGATAGTAAAATCAAAAGGAAAGTGAATATAGAGTATACGTTACATCATCTCCCCCTTAATTTTTTTTTTTTCCGAAAAACCTATCAATTTTGGAGTGTAAGTCTTACACTTCGTTGATTGACGTTTCTCGACCTCTTTTTTGTTTTGTTGTTTGGTGGCAGCAGTATTTACAATCTTAAACTTGGCATGACAAAATCAAGAAATCTGTATTCGTCTGTGAAACTTGTATTTTTGAACAAAACAAACCTGTATCGGCATACCTTCCTTTTATTCTGCCTAGCAGAAATCACTTTTTTAACTTCAAATGACGTTCTCATTATTCGGTGAATACATACCAACTGTATCAGCAGCGAAGATTGCCTAGAGCTGCCTAACAGTAACAATTTTATTATTTTAATTTCAAATTACGTTCGCATTATTCGTTGAATACATACCAACTGTATCAGCAGCGAAGATTACCTGGAGCTGCCTAACAGTAACGATTTTATTATTTTACCCCTGAGCACATAGATATATATAAAAAAATGTGGATTAGTAGATGGACATAGAAGAAATATAAAACAAACACATATATACACAAAAAAGAATGCATAGGCCCACACGAAAAAAAGAAATTCTGACACGCCAACTGGTCGTGCAGGAAAAACAACAAACTAAGAAAAGAACCTGTCCATGAGAAATTACTTATCTCGAGGACGCATAAAAAACTCTAGTACGATAACGTTTTCCAGGCCTAATCGGACTGGTAAAATCAGGTGGCTTAGATCTTTTCAAGGACTTTAATGGATCTGGAACATCGGTCTGCTGTCGGTCAAGAAATCCCGGCGGCTGACGGGAACGGTCAGGAATGGCGGAAATCCGTCGGTCCGGAACAGCTGAAGTCTGTGGGTCCGGAAATCCCTGCGGCTGAGAAGAACGGTCAGGAACGGCTGAAGTCTGGCGGTCCGGAAATCCCTGCGGCTGAGAAGAACGGTCAGGAATGGCTGAAGTCTGGCGGTCCGGAAATCCCTGCGGCTGAGAGGAACGGTCAGGAATGGCTGAAGTCTGGCGGTCCGGAAATCCCTGCGGCTGAGAGGAACGGGCTCCCCAGGCTTTTGATATGGAGTCCCTTTGTGCTGGGGCCCGTTGTGTCCTTCCAGTATTCTTTTGGACGGACGTGGCTCCGGCCACATCGTTTGCTTCCGCTTACGCTCGCGTGGCATGAGAGTAGCAGCAGGCATCGGCCCTGTTTGCCCTGAGCGTAGGTTCCAGGGGCGAAACCCGGGCGGATGCAAGGATTTCTGCCTTCGTCGCTGTTGCGGCGAAGCAGATTGGGGAGACAAGTTACGTTTGCGCCCAGCTTTTGATGGTTCTGGACGGTTTGTAATATTTAAATTATTGTTCATAACTGATAAATCAGAAATGTCCGAAGCCTCTGAGTCTCTGCTGTAAGTCAGTGGTCGTGCAGGGCGATGTTTATTTTTGCCTATAGGAATACTTTCTGACGAGGTATTCAAGGACGTAGGAGCCTGCGTTGGTGCAGAGTTATCAGGAAACGGCGCAGCAATAGTCTTGGCAATGGTTGGAGGGAAAGGAACGATACTAGTATTCGAAGAACTTGATTCGAGCCTTGGTCTCATGGGAGAATCAGGTTGCGTGGTTGGAAACCCGTCTGGAGGAGGGGAGGGTGAAGAAAAAATCACTGGAGATTCTTCAAAAATGTTTGTTGGTTCGTCCAAAATTTCTGGCGGTTGATCGTGAGATATAGACTCTTGAGTCTGTGGAACAGAAGGTTGAGTAGGGTTGATTATGAAATCGATATTTCGTTCATGATACTTGCGATACTGATCAACGTGTACGTATTGAAATTGATTGTCAGGTTTTTCAAGAACAATGTTATTTTCAAACACATTTGCCACCCGATATGGACCTTCGTAGCTGGGTGCAAATTTCTTCACTAAAGTATGCGAAACAGAAGACTGGAAGTGCGTTTCCACGAGAGTGAGATCTCCAACGACAAGATCTGGTTCCCTACGCCTAGGATTATAATATCTTGTTTGAGCCGCTTGTGCTCCTAGCATTGCAACACGAGCTTTTTCTGCCATGATTCCTACTGATTGCGGAGTTGGTCGCTGGTTTAGTTCGTCGATAATCCCCGTTAAATTTTCAAAAGGGGTTTTAATTTTGCTACCCAGAAAAAGTTCTGCAGGAGTAATTTTAGTAGATTCCTGGACAGACGAGCGGAGGGCGAACGAAAAAAGCTCCAAATGGTCATCCCATCTTTCATGATGATCCATTACAAATGTAGCAATCATTTTCACTAGCGTGCGGTTTACGCGTTCCGCAGGATTACTCTGGGGATGATATGGGGAAATGAATTTATGTTTAATGTGTAGTCTCGCACACATTCTTTCAAAAATGTCAGAAATAAATTGAGGACCATTATCCGAAACTACTTTATTAGGTGCACCATATCTAGAGAATACTTCATTAACTAATACATTACAAATAACTTCTGCCGTAGCGGCTTTAATGGGAAAAACTTCAACCCATTTAGAAAAATTATCAGTTAGTACTAACACGTAACGAGCTTTGTTTTTAACAGATAAAGGATAAGGTCCCAATAAATCTATTGAAATAATATCAAAAACATGAGAACTTGAACTAGATTTCAAGTGACCGGCCGGTCTTACATTACGGTAATTATCAATCTGACACAAGTGACATGATTGAACGTATGCGAGCACACTTTGGTACATGCCAGGCCAATAGGCAACATCCCGCAATTTACAACGGGTCTTGCGAATACCTAAATGGCCTGCAAGAGGTTTGTCATGAAATTCGTTTAAAAGGGCCATTCTAAGGGTTCGCGGAATACATGGGCGAAATTCTGCCCTAGTAGTCCTAGATTTCGTATAGTAAAGAAGACCCTCTATTACTTCAAAATGTTGTGACCTTCCAGCCAGAGAAGGATCACTTTGTGGGGGCGAACCCGCAAGCAAAAAATTATAGATATCCCCAAAATCTGGATCATTTATTAATTCTGCCATTATCTGCTCTCTGGATGTTATATTAGCTATTAGAAGTAAAGGCTGACATCCAGGAGTAGTTTCTGTGGGGACCCCACTAATCGGAACGCGAGACAATGCGTCCGGTAATTGATTCTTATGACCTGGCTGATATGAAATTTTGATATTGCTCTCTTGTAACTTCAGAGCCCACTTCATAAGTCTTTGAGATAGGTGCTTAGCAGAATTCAAATACTGAAGGGCAGAATGATCCGTAATTATGTTAACTGTCAATTCATTAAGATAACATTGAAATTTATTCAGCGCATACACAACAGCAAGACATTCACGTTCCGTAGCTGAATAATTGCGTTCAGCTTTGGCTAAAGTACGAGACGCAAAAGCTATTGGATGCCCAGCTTGTGACAAAACGCAACCAAGACCAACTCCGGATGCGTCAGTATAAATATCAAATTCCTTAGTATGATCCGGGAAAGCCAACACCGGAGGCTGAGTCAATGCAGACTTCAGTGTTTCGAATGCAGCGTTAGCCTCAGGTGTCCAAACAAACTTCTTGTATTTACGTTTTAAAGCATACAATGGCTCACAGATTGTAGCATAAGCGGGGACGAACTGCTGATACCATCCGGTCATTCCCAGAAAGCGTGATAGTTCTTTTGCTGTTTTAGGCCGAGGAAAGTCAACAATAGGCCTAATTTTTTCATTATCAGTAAATAAGCCGTGGGGAGTGATTTTCAACCCCAGATATACAATCTCGTCCCTCGCTATCTGGCATTTACTAGGTTTTAACGTCAAGCCAGCATTGTATATGAGTTTGAACACCTGTTTGAGCAGAGAAAGGTGCTCGTCAAAAGTCTCGGATGTAATAATAATATCATCCAAATATACATGCACATGGGGACCCAGGACAGGTCTGAGAACCGTATCCATAAGCTTTTGGAAAGTAGCAGGTGCAGAAGCTAGTCCAAAGGGCATACGTAAGTATTCATAAGCCCCAAAAGGAGTCACAAAGCCAGTGTTATCGACAGAGTCCGGATGTACTGCCACCTACCAATATCCACTCGCCAAATCCAAGGTTGATATCCATTTGGTTGACGACAGGTCATTTAAAATGTGCGACATGACAGGTAGTGGATAATTGATCGTTTTTGTGACTTGGTAGAGCTTGCGGAAATCTGTCACGAAACGAAATTCATTGGGTTGTTTCTTTGGAACCAAAAAGGCAGAAGCAGCCCAGGCGCTTGTTGATTCCCTGATTATGACCTGTTTAATCATTTCAGAAATTTGACGTTGCATTTCCTGTTTCTTATGTGGAGCACAAGGGTAAGGTTTCGTCGCAATTGGTTTCGAACCATCAGTGTCAATGACATGATAAACCACCTGTGTGAAACCAGGTTGAACAGAAAATAAACCAGGGCTTTCCTGTAAAAGGAGAGAAAGCTGGTTTCGTTGCCTCTCATTCAATTGGTTACTCAATAACAAACTCGTTATATCTACAGGAACCGTAGGAATCATTTCGACAGGTTCCGGAAAGGAAATCACATGTTGTACGAAATTCAAAGTTATTTGAAACGTATGAATAAAATCCATGCCCATTAAACATTTCACAGGTAGTTGGTCTATAAGCAGGAAAGAATGCGTAAAACGAGCTTTTCCCAGCCCTAGAGATAATGTGACAGTTCCTGTGATACTGAAGATTTCGTTATTTGCACCTCGCAAATACTGCGTCGCAGGCTGAACGAGGACTGCAGGAAAATTGTCAGTGCAAAACTTTGTATTTAGGGCTGATATTTCAGAACCAGTGTCGAACTTTGTCTCGACAATAATATCTTCAATTGTCAAGAATACATCAGGCAACTGAGGAGTTTGAACAGTCACTAATACTGTTTTAGGGTCAGAATGCTTGGTATCAGGAAGTAGGACCGACCCTTGGTCTACTTCCTTTGGAAGTTTAAAGGATTCCTGGTTGGATTATCATGCGGTCTGAAACCTCGACCCTGCCGGGTATCGGGAAAATTTTCACGATGAGGAAAACTGCGTGAAACCTGCGTCGGGAACTCTGCGTGTCTGTTGACATTTTCATATCTATTACTTCTGCCCTCAGCACGGGCAGAAAAATCATCATTGCCCTGAGCATGAAAACGTTCCGAATGCTGAGGATTGGAACGGGGTCGAGCATATTGTGCATTTGTACGATATCCCGAAGATTGTTCAGAAACTCGCTGTTGGTTTGCCACTCTTCTGTGTGGTGGAACGTATGAAGCTTGGGTGTGCACTTGTGTATGCTCGCGCTGAAAGTTATTATGCCTATTATGCCGCTGAGGGTTTTCGAAATAAGCCTCGCGGGGTGCCCGAGCATGGTGAGTTGAACCATGTTTGCCATGTCGCTCTTCATACTTTCGTATGAGGCGAAGGCATTCATGAATTGTGGCAGGGTGTCGAACCTCAAGAAAGTCTTGTAAAAATGGGTCGAGCTGCTGCAAGAGGGTATCCAACATGTCAATATGACTGGCATGTGGATCCCATAGGTTATATAAGCGTGTTGTTTCCAACGCAAATGCAACAGGGCTATCGTTGGGACCTTGCTGACGAGAAAAAAGCTGTTGAGCAAGGCTAGCTCGACTGAGGCCGAAAGGAAAGACCTCCAAAAATTCTGCACGGAAATTCTCATAATGAGAATCCGGTTTCGACACTCTCCACTGCCGATACCAGGTCTTAGCGGTATCCCTCAAGCAAGTGCCGGCGATTTGGACTTTGCAGTCTTCAGGAATATTATATAGATCAAAATGATCTTCCAGATCTTCGAGGAACTTTAAGGACCCCTCCAAACCATTGAAATGAATTGTTCCTGCATGCGGCACGAAATGGGCAAGCATTCTGCTTCGCTGAGAGGATTGAACTCCCTCAGGTACGACCCGCGACTCAGAGTAATAGGAAGCTGGTGCATTATGAAATTGTGAAGAATGCCTGGGTACGTGTAGATCATTCATATCAAAGTTAGAGCCACAGGCTTCTTGCAAATTGTCCAAAAAACACCATCACCCTCGAAACTTGCCTTAGGGTGGAAAATTGAAGTTGTCTCAGGTAAGGAAGACATGGGTAATAATTGTCAAGATCTCGTGTTCGAGAAATGTTCGGGCGCCAATTATAATGAATAAGCTCTATTTGCTTTCCGCTAAGCTAATTATAATGGATAAACTCTTACTACCAGCTAGCTAAGTATAATAATGAAGCTTCCCTACTGAGCTATGTATAATGCTTCTGCTACTGAATGATATGCTTGTACTAAGCTTCAAATAGTGAATTCAAATGGTTGTTGTTACTAGTTAATTAAGAACATGAATAAAGTCTCCTGCTAGTAGTGTAGTAATAGTAATGAACAAACTTATAACTGGTAGTAATGTTGTAGCAGTAATTAGAATGAATAAAGTCTTAACGCTGGTTGTTAATAGTAATAAACTAATGACATAAACCTAACAGCCAGACAGAGGTCTGACAAAAACTATGAATTGAGAAAGACGTACTTACGACAAAGCTCTTTTATTATGTAACTCTTGATCATCCAACGCACACACACAACTCGTTTCACAATAATGAAGAATCAAACTAATCACATAGAACGAAACTCTCTCCTTCACAACAACAACGCTCCTCTAGTATAACAACAAACGCTCTCCCTATAACAACAAAAAGCTCTCCCTGGCTATCGTTGAACGCGCCTATTTATACTGGCTACCACCACGTCATGACTTACACTCATTGCCAGATCTCATTCAGCGGGTGAAATAATATTTCGTTCAGTAAGAAGATAATTTACATAGTAAAATAAAATAACCAGAGATAGTAAAATCAAAAGGAAAGTGAATATAGAGTATACGTTACAAGTCAGAAGCAACCCAGCAATAAAATCCAATTAATAGAAGCAATAATTCAATCTTGGTTTCACATTATAACAGCAGCTGCAGAACAAAAAATCATGGTTCATTCCATGCGATGGCTTTGTAAGACCTTAATTAACGCTAAACGTTACTCAACTGAGTATTAATTGACATGGTGAGAATTTTTCTATATCTCATTTTTTTCTATGTGCTTCACTTTTCGTCTTTATAACTGTTATTCTAATACAAACTTGTTCTTAAAAGTTATTGCATTACATTCTTGATGAAATTATTTTTCGATCGATATATAATTTTATCGTATTACTCCAAAAACAAAGTAATGCTATGAGCGATCAAACCTCAAAACAAAAAAAAACACTATTTCCAAAAGGTTTCCACAATTTTGGCCACTACTGTACGTAGTCATGAAAAATCTTTCTCTTGATACTTTCCCCGTATTCCGTAGACGGTTGCTGCAATCCTATTCATTTTCGCTTAGATGCGACGCAGGACTATCCAACTGTACGTAGCCCTATCATGAAACATATGATGAAGGTGTGCATATGATGGTAAAATTTGCTATGATGTTGCCCAGACATTTTTGCTCTTTCACACGTGCTATCGCCACCGAGATCACTCCGACGCAATGGTCCTCGTGCCCACGTGAGGACGACCAAACATGGCTACAATGTGTCGTTTTGATCTTTTATGTCCCTCATCTATCACGTGACTCTTTCAAAATTGTTTTCATATACGTCACAACTGTCGACATACACACACATTTGCCATGGAGTTTTCTCTTAAATACATCTTGCCATGGAGTTTTCTCTGCCTAGCAGTGCATTTGTAACTAAGTGCAAAATAAATGTGATAATATGCTGCACATGGTATTGCATTTCACGTCATTTCTTACTAGGAAAGGTATGCAGCATTAATGTCCGTTAATATTTATATCTGCTGCCACCAGACACCGAGCATTGATTTAAGAGCTATTAAACGTTTGAAATGGACAATTCCATATATTCCTAAAATGCAGATTAAAATCGGGAGAATGATCAACTTCGAAAAGCGTATTTTGCAACTGGAAGATGTGACAGTTTTTGCAGAAACGATCTGATAATATCGAGTGGCAACATTTTACAAAATGACACTTTCATTTTCATATTGAGACATTCGCAAATTTTGACAGGTGTGATACTTCAGTTTAGTCTGCCTTCCTCTCATTTCTAAATGATGTATCACGTAGTTGAGTAGGTCTTACGGAACGTATCGGAATTATGAAACTCAGATGACCTAGTTGTAGCAAAGATAATCAAGAGGCATGGCTGTGTTTGTGTACTAGTGTTCTAATTAATCTTTTAGTGAGTTCAGGATGTCTAAATTTTTCGAAAAAGTAGTGTGAAAAGTCAACTTCTCAGCAGCACATAACAAAGACAAGAAGCGGATGCGAATACGCACGCAAATGAGCAGAATTCACGCATTTCCGTAGTTTACTGAAGCGCAAAGCAAACCGGCTATAAGTACTGGGCTTGCTGAGTCGTTTTCGTTCAGTAGTAAATTGCAGCTGGCAGTGTATATCTGTTGCACAACGTCTCAGTAATGTGATCTACCACAATCGAGAGCTGGCAGGGCGATTGTAAAGCTGGTAGCTGTCCCGACACAGTAAACAACTGGCAGAAGTAGTTCGAGTGTTTCATCCATAGAATGTGGAGGCGCTTCAAGGTAGAAAAAATTTCTTTGTGTTGACGGGAATCAGAATTGACGCCCGTACAAATGTATAAGTCATCCTAAATGGGCAGTTCACGGTAGTCGGATATCGAAAGATCATGTGACCCACAGTTGTGATCATGTGACTAACAGTTGGTGATACATTTACCAACTGCTGAGTATTCATGGATGATAACACAGTCTCCTCCCATGATGCTACAGCAACTGAAGCTTGCTCTCAACCAGGAGAGGCTGATAATCCCCCAAGAACTGTTATGCTGTGTACTAGGGTCTCTTCAACGCCTCATCGATGTGCCAATGCTTTAGTAGGGCTGCTAAAAATACATCCTACCAGAATTCAGTGCACGCGGTGTTTCTCCTTTTGTACATATACATCTTCACTACCACGTGCGGTGCTTTGTTCGAATATTGCCATCATTTTTCTCAAATAGACTGTATATTGCCTTTCTTGTCAAGTATAGGTATCTCCGACTGTCTCACGTTCATGTTTTCGATGGCAATTCATCATGTGTCTGTCCGTACATGGTAGCTACCGCAATTTCCTCTAATATTTTGAGCAGTGTATATGTACTTATACTCACAATACAGCCGAATCAAGAGGTCTAAAGTCTCCCACAAAAAATGGCCCACACCATAACACTGCCGTATTAGGCTTGAGAGTACCAACCATGCAAGAAGGCTGGATATATAGTCTCACGTTGTTATCTCAAAATTCTCATCCTCCCATCGGTGCAATGCAGTTGTGAAAGTAATTCTGTGACAGTCTTTAGGTTCCACCTAAGCTACCGCCTTTTCCAAGGTCCAACTTTGCTGACTCCTACTCCGGTCGTTTAGGGCCCACAACTGGTCTTCCGAGTCCACGGGTAAAGTCTTGTATCGTTTTATGCGACTGCACTAGTGAACGGGCATGTCTTGTGCTGCTGTAATGCATACAGTATAATGTACGGCATGGATGTACTTTGAGTAGTCGTTAAACACTTTTCCTGATTCAACCACTGTTTCACTTGACTGGCTGTTTGTTGTGCGTTTGTTGGTCCGTGAAAATGTGACTATCCTCAGTTCGTGTCGGGCGTGGACCAAACGTTTCCGTACCACAGTTCATGCGCTGACTGCCAGATTTCTTTTCTTTTTTTTTTTTTTTTTTTTTGATTGGAGGTTTAACGACCACCGTGAGCAACTCAATGGGTTTTAAGCAGTCGCCCGTCCCTAATTTAGGGTCACTGGTTCCAGGGAAGGGAGAGAACCAGTGCCGTAAGACAAACACAACATCCGTGCCTCACCGGGATTCGAACCCGGACCCCGTTCGGACGAATGATCAGAGGCCATCGCTTAGACCACTGCGCCACCGGGGCGGCCCAGATTTCTTTTCGTCAGCCACACTCCTTGTTATCTTACTACGGTTGCTCTTCCACATTCGACATATGCAGCCATTTTGCTTACACTCACAGCACTCTTCCGCGCTCTCGATATCGTTACCTGCTAAAACTACAATGTCAGTTCATGTCGCTTTTCCACGAAAACTTCAGTATCGTATCTCGAACTAGTACGGTTTTTCTTCCGATTTCTTGAATATTAATGGACCCACCATTCACACCAACAGCGGTTGCTGCACTAAATGTTTCTCGATTAATTCAAATGAATAGAATTTCTTGAAGTTTCGTGAGTGAAAACACTTTTCAACTGAGTTGGGATGAGCATATTCTGTCTCATGCAGGGACATATTCTTTAAGATGGAGTCAGTAACGTGACCCACATTCATATCAGTTTTAATACCAACCAAACTGTTCGGGTAATATTGCTCCGAATGCAATATCGCACAAATGCTCAGGGTGTCTGTTCGAGAATTGAACGTTCGCAAATGACTGACATCTGTTTAAAAGATGCGGAGCACTTATTTCTTATGGTCATCAGCTCAACCTCTTTCACCGCTCTCTATAGGATACGACCTGTTGTGTGCTCACAAACTGCTGATTACCAGAGCGCTGTTGCAGAATGAACGTTTCTCCAATAGTGATTAAGTTTCATCTTCAGCTGTCACAGGAAAGCATTACAGGTATTATGTTATGTCCTTTCCACCGAAGACGTCACTTTTTCAAAGTAAGCGTCTTTGATCAAATACAATTTCTAACGATCCATGGGTTTATGGAAGCGTCTTGGAGAAAACCTAATTTCCAGATACCCATTGAAAATTGTTAATTCACGAAGTGTTTGTGTGTTCTTCCTATTAGACCTTATGAATCAAATTTGATGATTTAATGTACATTTTCTTAGTACACAACTCTTCCTTTTCAGATGTAGAAGATCCTTGCAAGACAAAAGAGTGTCATTTTGGAGCTGTGTGTGAAACGTCTTTGGATGGGAAGATTGCACAATGTGTTTGTCCCGAGCAGTGCTCGTCTGAGAATCAAGGCCAAATTTTAACCCCCGTCTGCGGCACGGACGGTCGGAACTACCAAAGTTTCTGTGATCTAAAGAAAAATTCATGTAAAGAGATGAGGGAGATCGACATGAAGTTTAAAGGTGTATGTGGTAAGATTTAATTTCGTGGAATCTATTTTTTATACCACTGTTCTTCCTTTTCCGTTAATAAACTACCCTGGCGTGCAAAAATGAAGGACCAGACGGTTTTTCGAATGTAACGTCGTGCAGAAGTGCTCCACATCGAACTCAAATCATACCATAAGATCCCCAAGGTGTAAGAATATGGGACAGGTGAGCAAAACCGTCCAAACAAGGAATCCAAAGGATACAAAGGCACTTCATTGAACGGGTAGCTTCGAGCACAACTAGACAGAAGACAGAAACGTCCATGTGACAGGTTGCTGCCAAGAAAAATCCAGTCTTTAGTAGGGGATATGATCGCTCCTGACTGAGTTGCAGGATTTAAAACGTTTGTCCATGCTGTGGACGAGGTCGTCAAGGAGCTGTTGAGGCATCGAGGCCCATTCCTCTTGTAGTGCAAATCGCAGCTGCGGAATCGTTGCTGGCGGCTGGTGACGTGCTGTCAAGCGTCTCCAGAGAAGGTCTCACACGTGTTCGATTGAATTTATCTCCGGGGACCTTCCATGCGTTGAATATCTTCACTCCCCAACAGCTCTGTGACAGCCACTGTACGATGAGGTGTAGCGTTGTTGTCCATGAAGAGGAACTCAGGACCCACAGCACCTCTAAACAGACGCACGTGAGGCAGGAGAACCTCGGTACAATAGCGGACACCAGTGACTGAACCTCCTTGGAAGATGTGGAGGTCAGTACGGCTACCATGCATGATACCGCCCAAACCGAGAACTCCGCCACCTCCAAACCGGTCTCTTTCGATGGTGTTGGAGGTGTGATTGCTTGTTCCCTGCTCTCTCTAGATGTGTATACGTCCAGAATCGCTCGTCAGACTAAATCGGCTCTCATCCGTAAAGAGAACTCGACCCCATTGCTGATGTGTCCAGTTCTTGTGTTCCTGGCACCACAGAAACCGCAGTCTCCGATGAGCAGGCCTTAATGGCACACACCGTATTGGTCGTCGTGCAAATAGACCACCTTTGTGCAGCCTCCTGGCCGCGGTAAAACGCGATAACGGACGTCCAGTTGTCTGCTGCATGTGCCTTGCGATTTATCTTGCTGTCTGCCGTCTGTATCATTTCTCCTGTAGGACAATATACCGGTCGTCCGCCGTCGCGGTTGCTCGTGGGCGACCACTGCTAAACTCTCGGACAGCTGTTCCTGTTGCTTGAAATGCTCTCCAAGCTCGTGAAACGGTGCTGTGAGCGATCCCGAATTCCTCGACCACACTAGTCACACTTCGACCTTCTTTCAACTTCCCAATGACGCGACCTCGGGTAAAGTCACCCAGATGTCGTCTACTGGATTGCCCGTTGGCCATATCACACGGTGGCAGCAACTCGACGTCGTTCAAACCGATGTACACCGTGCAATAGCATTCACCAAATTGCTGAGCGTACACTGCCCGTGTGCTTTATACCCTTCCAATCTTTTCCCGCCCCCGTCATGCTGCATATATGCGCATGACCTTCCGTACCGGACTCTGGTCTATATCCTGAGTGGTCTTTTGTTCGGTTCTGCCTGTTCGTTCCGCTGTTATGCTAATTTCTCCTCTTCGTCCTTAACTTTTGCACACCAGTGTATGTTTTAATTGCAAGATTCCCATCATACTTGAAATACAGGCAGAGTAAATTAAATGAAGTACAGTGAAGTCTAGATAATCCGAGTACCGGTAAACTGAGTTATGCTTAATCCGAAGTCATTCGCGATGAAATAAAAAAAGTTGGGCGAATCAGATCCGAGGCGGTCGCGAACTGTTGGCGCTATCTGCTGAAAAATGAAGAACGAAATGATGACTTGGATGATGAAGAAAACTCTGGAAAAGACGATCTTACAAACCTAGCTTAAAAGATACCCGGATGCGAGAATGCACCAGAAAATTGCGTGACCGATTGACTTTCCTGCGATGACCAGGAAGAAATTACAGATGATGCAATTATTCACATTGTTAATAATGAAAAGGATTCGGTATCGGATGAAGAAGGAACTCACTGTGCACAAGAAAAAACAAGAAGATGACACCGAATTTTCGGAGGTAATAAGCACTCCTTTTGAATCCGTTCTGACGCAAATTAAATTTACCAAAGCTATTCAAAGTCAATGGAACCGATATGGAAAACAATAGATCTGACGAAAGAAAGAAGATTTTCAATCGGGTTTTTAATCCCTCAGATATTGCTGTAAATGGAATCGTGAGCTAACGAACTCTTAGAAACATTGAAATTTACAAAAATTAGATGTGACTTTACGTCCCTTGGTGGGAAAACCATGCATGAAAGTATTCTCAAAAGGTTTATCCATATAAGCAGTATCGGTCGGAGAAAAAAAATTAGTCGAGTTTTCAGGAGCCCAGATTTTGCAACAAATACTTCAGAAGCAGAAATTAACACTTATGCCCCCTGGGGGCCGAACCATTCTTTACCAAACATTTGAAATTATGTGAAAAATATTTTCCATCAGGTTTTGTATGCGATACAGGAAGATTTTTTCAAATCAGAGCTTTAGGAGCGGAAATAACGCAGAAAACGCAATTTGCCTTTGTGCCCCATAGTGGAAAGTCTATGATTTACTTGAAAATTTTGAATTTATAGGAAAAACATTTCGAATCGTAAACACTATCCAACAAAGAAGGAATTTTTCAAATCGGACTCTTAGAAGTACAGATATTGACAAAAATAAGATATTCATCTACGCACCCTGGCGTAGAAACCATGCACTATTTCAAGAAGACAATTTTCCTAAAAGGTTTGTTGACATGAGTAGTATCGGTCAACAAACGACTTTTCTTTCAATTCAGATTTTAGAAGCTCATATTTTGCTGCAAATACAACAGAAGCGGAAATTAAGACTTACGCCAACTGGTGGCCAAACCATTTCTTACAAAAATTAGAAATTATGTGCAAACGAGTTCCTACCAGGAGCTGTGTGCGGTGCAGAAAGAAATTTTTAAATCAGAGATTTAGACGCAGAGATATGGGGGGAACGCAATTTACATTTACGCCCCCTAGCGAAAAGTCTATGAATTACTTGAAAACTTTGAAAATATATGAGCCACATGTCACACTAGAAACACTATCCAACAAAGAAGGAATTTTTCAAATCGGACTCCTAAAAGTAGTGATATTGACAAAAATAAGATATACATCTACGCCCCCTGGCGTAGAAACCATGCACTATTTTAAGAAGAAAATGTTTCTAAAAGATTTTTCGACATGACTAGTACCGGTCAACAAACGACGTTTTTTTCAATCGAGAATTTAGAAGCTCATATTTTGCTGCAAATCAACAGAAACGGAAATTAGGATTTACGCTGCTGGCCAAACTATTTTTTACAAAAATTAAGAAATTATGTTCAAGCGACTTCCCATCAGGAGCTGTATCTGGTGCAGACAGAATTTTTCAAATCGGAGATTTAGAAGCAGAGATATAGGGGGAAACGCTATTACCGCTACACCGCCTAGCAGAAAGTCTATGAATTACTTGAAAATTTTGAAATTATATGAAAAACATGTCACATGGAAAGCACTATCTAACAAAGAAGGAATTTTTAAAATCAAACTCTTAGAAGTAGAGATATTGACAAAAATAGGATGTACATCCACGCCCCCTGGCTGAGAAACTGTGCAATATTTTAGGAAGAAAATATTCCGAAAGGTTTATCGATGTGAGTGGCATCAGCTCACGCAAGAATTTTTTCAATCGATATTTTAGAAGCTCAAATTTTATGGCAAATACATCAGAAGCAAGAATTAGCACTTACCGCCCCTGGTGGCCAAAGTATTGTTTACCAAAAATTTGAAATTGTATGCAAAAGATTTTCCATCAGGAGGTGTATCCGATGAAGAAAAAATTTTCAAATCGGAGTTTTAGAAGAAGAGTTATCGGAAAAAATGTAATTTACGTTTACCCTAGCGGAAAATCTATGCGTTATTTGAAAAAGTAACTATATCTAAAATACTCTTCGACATAAATGTAATCGAAAGAAAAAAAAAATTCAATCGGATGTTTAGAAGCAAATATGTAAAATAAAACGTATTTTTGAATTCGACATCATCTGCACTTACGCCCTCTAGCGGCGAAATTGTACATCCTAAAAAAGCGAAATAAAGGATCATCATTTGCATATTTTAGGCTTCCGAATGCAAAAAGAGTTTTTCAAATCGGACTAATAGTTGCAGAGATACCATGGGTACAGACGGACGGACGGACGGACAAACCAATGACAGAAGCACGATCTTGTTTTACAAAAGACGTGCTAAAAGTATCATGCGGAAGGTACGCTGGCGCTAGAGACTGCCCTTAGATACGTAGAGCAGCAATGGGAATAATCGCTAGCTGATGTTATTTTTCTAAAAGGATGGAGTGACATCGCTACAAAAAAAAAGATGCGCCGCGAAAAAGCAGAAGATATTAGATGATTTTTTTTCGTCGTTAATATGAGGTAAGTCATAATCTTTGTTAAATTCATTTTTGCTAACATTTTCATTGATCATTAAAAATCTTTTCTATGAGTCTTAGGTTCATATTCAACTACCTTCGTTCAGAATCGTCCTCGTGTTTTAAAACTCCGCTTAATCCGAGTTGGTTCCGATTACATCGGATTATCCAGATTCTACTTTATGATATATGAGAATAATTTCGTTATTTTTTAAGCCTAGATTGAAATGTTTTCTCAAGCTATTTGATTAAGGTGGACGTCAAGTAATTTTACTTCCTATACTTGCAATGGAAAAACTTTTGTACACATTTCCTTCACAATTAATGTGTTCTCAAGGATGAAAATATGAACATCGATTAAAATAACTTCATATTATAACTTGGAATACTTAATATTTTCTAAAACACAACCATAATTATATTAAAAATCAATAACTTTTCTTTTGGTGGTATTGAAACCAGAAAAAGGATGGCGCGACCTGTACTTTGATGACATCAGTAGACAAACAAATGTTGGATCGCATAATTATTGTTATGTTTTAGAAAATATTAAGTATTCCAAGTTATAAAATGAAGCTATTTTAATCGATGTTTAAATTTTCATCTTTGGGAATGCATTAATTTTCCATAAAATGTGTACAGAAGTTTTTGCATTGGAAGTATAGGAAGCAAAATAACTTGACGTCCACCTTAATACTGTAATGTACAAGCACAGTAATGATAATAAAGTTTAGTAATTTTGCGCGCTTGTGGACGCAACCTTTTCTACTGTGGGGGTATACAATTTTACGCAACGCGATTCCCTCAATAAAATCCTTTTTACAGTAAAGCAGATTTCAATAAAGATAAATTAAATCGTTGTCATTGCAACTTCGTACGTAATCATCCTTTTATATTCGAGGAATTATGGTAGTATAAAAGATACTTTATTTTTGAGTGGAATTTCTTGTTCCAAAGTAAACTTCATGCATCAAAAGGCAATGAACCATTTTTGCTAATCTTGTTTGCCCAAACATAGTTACTTTGTTAGTTCTTAATGCGGCCGGTTGTCATAAATTATTTTCAAAATAGGAATTCTCAACGACTCTAGCTTTTCAGTGACCAATTAATGAGCTTGTGGATTTCCTATTATGATGATTATGATGATTCTTTACAAGTGAACTGTTTTTTTCCGATAGATACTAAATACGGTAATATCCCTTTGGGGAGGGGGAGATAAATCCTTTTGTCCGGAGAAGTGTTGTGGGATTAATTATGTCTTTCACTTCAACGTCGTATCGAACGTCATCTCTCTTTTCCTAAAGTTTACTGTGTAATCGTTCTCTATCCAAGAGGTCATTTTTATTGAACAGGGAAACATTTATATTTAGAAAACTTTTTCCACTTCGAAAGTTTTTCCTCACACGCTTTCATTTGTGTTACGGTTGACTATGAATATTTTATCTGGCGCTACATTTAAAAAAATTCAACCACTTGTTTTCCAAGTCTGCATCCCTTTTTTCGAACAGTAGTATCTTTTTTAAATACTTGGAAAAAAAAATAAAGTAAAGATAGCAACAACTACACAACACTTGCGCGAAAACTTGCTTCGTCTTGATATCATTATTGATTGAAATTAATAATCAGCGAGAAGCCGATTTAGATGAACAAAAATTATTAATTTTTCAATCCAAAAATTATTCCATTTTGCTTCTATATGAAACGCCTCTTCAAATGACAGCAACAAAATTCAAATTAGATGATTCTAAACTCTTCCGTCAAATAACGTAGTTCGGTTTCCATATGGCACGATATTAAGATATGCTCATGACAAACTGACAATTGGATAAATAATGCAAAGGAAGATACAAAAAAAAAATTAAGGACAAGGAACCATCCAAAGTGTTAAATGAGATTCGTACCACTTTCTTCTGGTTTTGTGCGAAGTTAAAATAGACATCATAATGAAGACCAATCAAATTGGTCCCAATCAGGTTGCCGAGTATCAGAGACGTGTGCTTTTGTTTAATTGCTCGGGATGTTTTTGAGTTCCTGTCCAGTAGGATACACGGATGGTAAGTCTGTACTACCAGGTCGTTCGGAAAATAATGGCTGATTTGGAGGGTGAAAATGAAAAAAGACATACCTCATAGCTTACAACCTTGTTTTGCTCGAAATTGGCGCCTTCAGCTGCTGCACACCTCTTCCAAAGCGTGGCAATTGCTTCAATAACGTCCCAGAAGAAATGTGGCTCACTGGACTCAAGAAAGACCCGAAATGCAATTTCGGCCTCAACTCGGTTTCTGAATGTCCTGTCCTAGAGGCAATTGCTAAAATGCATGAACAGGTGGAAAACGGTAGGTTCATATGAAGACCAAATCTCTTCACCGAATCAGTTGGAGCAGTTTTTCGTAGAACAGTAACACGTCTTTAAAACTTTCTATTTTTCAGTGAACAGGTCGTGTTCTTACCTCGCTTTTGTTTCCGCAAAGGGCGTTTCCGCCTATAAGTTTAATTAAACAAATAACAGCAGGCAGTGTCACATAAAACGGAAAGTAAATGTTGCTTTAGAACGGCACACCAACTGAAAGACACTTCACATTACCCAACATGCTTGCGACATTTCTGTTCTATGGAGGGTGACGGGGAAGATTTAAGTATCACAGTTACCATTGCGGCTACAAGAGGTTTCACATCTTAAACTTAGAGCCGTTTGTACTACTAACATACCGCTAATGCCTCACCCGGACCTGCAGCCCAGTTTAATATTTTAAAGTTTTTTTCCCGTGTGTGCGTGTGTGTGTGTGCGCGCGCGCCCCAGTGCAGAGGTGTTAATTCGCTTCTCAATTACGTCTCACATATTCTTTAGTATCGGGAAATTTGGGGATCGCGCTGGCCAGGACAGCACTGCGGTAGCTTGCGGGCACTGTCTGCTGATGTTGGCAGAGTTGAAGAGGGCAATGTATTCTTGAAACAAGGCATCATGGAATCCACGGCAATACGGCAAAAAAAAAAAGAAAAGAGGAGGTAGTACCTCATCGACGTATCGTTGTGCTCCTGCCGTTGTACCCAACGAAAGTGAGAGCAATGAACTGCTGCTGAAAATGATAGCCCCTCAAAACACAACACCAGGCTGTTACGCCGTATGACGCAATTTGAGGGCAGCAAGATCTGCACGGTGAACACGCCGTCCTCAGAAGGTCAACCGGCGATCCTTGGCGCTGAGACAGAAGAAAAAACTCGTCGCTGAATGCGACATAGTTCCAATTGTCGGGCCACAAATGCCTGATACGGCATTACTGTAACCTTGCGAAACGATGGGTTGCGGTCTGTGGCGGTGGTTGCAGTGACTGGCGACAGCGCACTCTTGCAGCAGTAAATCTGCGATTCTAGCCTATGTCTGCACAGAAACTCCGCAGCTGTCTATACATCTCGTCAAATCTTGTCGGCTGTGAATCTTTGGGCTGCTACGGCTTGCCGTCGAAAACGGAGATTTAGGATTTCGGACGTCTCTTTACGAGTAACATTCCCACTATGGCGATGCTCGTTAACTTCTTCCATCCACTGTTACCCCATTCGGCCTACAGTTGTTGCATTCAGATAGGTTTCGGCCGCGATGAAACACAGAGACCAACCATACGTACGTAGCCCTACGATGAAGTCTCTGATGAAAGTGTTGTAGCGTTCTTTACTATTTGAAACGTGTATGTATAGCTTACTGAACACTACATACCGTCGGTTCTTCTTATCCAATCATTTTAAGTGAAACAGGAGTTACTCAAATAAAATCTAAGAAATAGTTACTTACAGTTCTTCCCCTTTATTCCGTCAACACCTCATAAATACTGTTTATTTATTAATTGTAAGCACATCCCTACAGAGGGTAAATCTAGTTACAGGAATTGCTATATTTATTGCAGAACGTTAATATTTCAACATACTTGGACTGATCACAATGGTAAACTAGACTGATGACTGTACATGTTCCGTCGAAATGTCGACTCTGCAGGGATATGTGGAACTCTCTCAAAATTTGATAGTGAAGTAGTTGCGCGAGGAATCCTGCCAGGATCCGGTAAGTATTTCACCCGGACAGGATCTGTCCAGGAACCAGCTGGAGTCTACTGCCCCCACAGGACCACCACTTCCCACACCTTTATACTAGCCCGCGCGTGCGACATGCTAATTGAACGGGGTTCTTAATTTTGCGTCTTGCTGGTAGATTTGTTTACCAACGTGATTACTATTGGGACCAAAGTCCTTTATTGTGTCTAGGCCAAGAAAATAGATACATGCATCTTATTTTCACTGAGGGTCTCATGCATTGGGAAATCAATACTTTATTTTCATGAGTTTTGTTACAGAGATGAAAACATTAAATTATTTACATTGTTACTTTTATAACGTCCGTTGACGTGGGCTGGTGCTCCGGTGATGACTCTGGGCCGGAGCCATCGTTCACCTCTTCACGTCCTTCCTCATTCTTCTAACAGCAGCTGTTCCTACCTCGCAACGAAGTCTTTGACCAACTCGATGGGTCCCTGTCTCATTCTGGAGTGACTGAGCAGGATTGAGAGGTCCCTCGTTTTTTCAAATTCTGGAGGGAGGACTTTTTTCCTACCTGAAAGATAAGTACATTCGAGAACCATGTTAGCGATGCCTGCGCACTTGGATCCGCATCCGCACGCCTGTTCATTCTCCGCAAAATGGCGGAAGAACTCCGGCGATAAGCTGTGGCCGGTAAGTACCTGGCTGAGGAACCCATTTGATTCTACTCACCTGGTAGATACTCTGAGAAAGATTCGGTTCGTTTTCCTAGCAGTATCCACTTCATCCCACCTTCTCTGCCACTCTACCAGCGTGGCTTTTTTCAACTGAGTTCGAACGCTTTGCGGCGGCGTTCTCAGATGGAAATCAACATCCACCCTGCCAGCGGCTTCTTTCGCCAGATGGGCTGATCGCTCATTTCCAGTGGTTTGGACATGGCATCAAGCCCAGTGGAAAGAAATCGCCGTATTGCCTGCTGTCTCAACCAGGGACTTTATATCCCTTACCAGGGAATTTTGCTCCTGAACTGACCAAGCGCTTTTAAAGCCGCTTGGCTGTCAGAGAAAATCTTTATTTTACTCGCGTTGCTGCTCGGCAAAGTCCAAAGCAACGCCTCTCTAATTGCCAACGGCTCTACCTGAAAAACAGAGGAGTTGGGCGAAAGTTTTAACTGTTTCGCATACGTCTCGTTTCATAATAGCAATGCTAGTGTTACTTCAACACTAATTAACAAACGTTAGTAGGCAGAACGTTTAAATTCCAAACGCTAACTATATATAACCACTTTCACACGCAAATTTCAAATCGACACAAATTTAAGTAAACAACGCCAATAACACGATTATAACATCACACCACCATACCACCTTTTTGGCTGCTGCTTTAACATTGTATATCTCTAGTTCTTATCTGTCACATGCATACGTTACGCTCTCTGACCTCCAAAATGTTGCCAATCTCAATCCTCGAGAGAGAAGATATAACGTTAAAATTTTCAAAGCAAACAGAATATGAATTCTGAATTTGCTTGTAACACTTAGTGGTCATCCATGTAACACCCCTCAAAAAACTTGAAAATTTAATCGCACTGAAGCGCGAATCCAACTCGCATCTCCCGATTGCCGTTCAAGTATGCTAACCGCTACACCACCCGGGATAGTGAAGTTCCAAGCAACTGAGACTAAGCAAACTTGTCTTAGGAATTTGAACAACCTCAGATTTTCGCTAGTCAAAGCATTGTTGCTTCCTCATAGCATTTTAACGGTTAGCATACTCGAACGGAAATCGGGAGATGCGGGTTCGATTCCGCCTCCAGGGCGATGAAATTTTCAAGTTTTCTGAGAGGTGTTACATGGATGACCAGTAAGTGGTACAAGCAAATTCACAATTTATATTCTGTTTGCTTTGAATACTCTATCGAATTTCCATGTATTATGAAGAATATTTCTTCCTTCATTAAGATATAACTTTAAGCTTATAGCCCATTGAGTTGCTCAGGGTGGTAGTTAAAGCTCCAATCAAAAATAAAATGTATATAACTTTAAGGTTGAAAACGCTAAAAGAAATCGAACTCAAATTTACCTAGAGACAGCAACTAAAAACAAAAGTTAATTCAGAGTATACGTCACAGTGTCCGTGTGATAATAGGATTCTAGATGACGTCGTCCAAGCATTCTGACTCGTTACACGTGTTTTCTTCACCAAGATCACTCCGATGTACTAATCCACACGCCCAGGAGAAGGTAACCAAACTTTGCTACTCGGAGACGTTTTACAGTTTAATTTACCTCACTTATCACGTGATTGCTTGCTTTTCAGCCGCAATCATTTACATAAAAATAATAATGTACATGACCCTTCGACAAATACTTTCTGGTGCGGCATTTTCTATGTCGAGCAGTGTGTTAACGTGTTAACAAACGTATCCTCACACCAGTAAGATATAACAGCTTGTCGTATCATAATGAATTTTTTTACAGATGATATTGTTGTTCTCACATTTCTTTTGCAGAGTATAAAGTTGTCGAATCGTCGTCACACCGAGAATATCATGTTGAATTTATCTTCAGCTTCGATTTGTGGGCAAAACGTACCCAGAGAGTTGCAGGTTCCGATCATACAGAAAAATAATACCATGAAAAACTGGTATGATTTACATAAGGGAAATAACTAAAAATGAAGGTTCAAATAGAGATAAACGTCACACTGGATCTATCTTAGATAATTAGCCTGAAGTTCGCGCATCTGACTACTTTGCAACCGACACTGCCGACAATAATCCCAATAAGATAATTTACATAGTTGCCAGTAGCGTGATTGCGTGTAAAGTCACGAGATACGCCCATGCAATTCTACATCATATCCTACAGGTTTCATTTATATATGTTACCGCTAAAGCTCGAAAGCCGTTAATGTGCACATTACCTAGCTAATCTGCAGTTTAACTGATTTGCTCCGTTAACGTGCGGAATCAAGAGTTTTCCGCATTTTACCTAGGTAATGTGCACATTAACGGCTTCCGTATCGTTAAAGTTCAAAAGTTGGTTTCTCTCATTTCCTTTCCCTACACCTTTCCCCTCTCCCTCCACTTTTAGTTTGGTTTCGCCTGTTTCTCTCATTTCCTTTTCCCACACCTTCCCCCTCTCCCTCCACTTTTAGTTTCGTTTCGCCAGCGTCTAGTCGCCGCCGGTTGTTTTTATTTTTTATAATTGGCGTCGGCTGCCAGTGCGTAGTATAGCTAATTCTGTTTTCAAATTCGTTTCTGCCTGTTAGCGCGTGAATTTGTGTCGTGATTTTTTTTTAAAGCAAGCAGATAAATTTAACTCCTAGTATGCAAGCAAGCACCGAATTGGTGAGTAAAATGAAGAAAAGATTCTTCGAAAACCTCTTTAGCGAAGATTCAAAATACAATAGTGTTTTAATGACAAAACGAAAGTATGATTGCATAATTGAAGATGAAAAGCGAATAAAGGTTTCCAAGAAGAAAGAATCATCTCGAGATTATCGAATATTTCAAAGGTATGATGTGTTGACTGTACAAGGCTGTGAAAAACTCATTGAGCCTTTGTCATATGCGCGAGAAAGATATATATATCATCATCATCATCATTATTGTCAACCATTATCAATCCACTGCTGGACGAAGGTCTCCCCAAGTTTCCTCCACAACGGTCTGTCTTGTGCCAGTCTCCTCCATGTCACCCCTGCATACTTTCGAATTTCATCCACCCATCTCCCATGTGGTCTTCTTCTGGGTCTTTTCCTGTCCCTTGGAATCCAATCTAAAATTTCGGCTGTCCATCGATGATCTGTCCTTCTGGCAGTATGTCCAGCCCATTGCCATTTCAGGGATTTAACTCTGATCATGATGTCTTCCACTCTTGTCATTTTTCGGATCCACGAGTTCCTCTTCTTATCTCTCCTGGTTACGCCAAGTATGCACCTCTCCAAGCTTCTTTGAGTTGTCTGCAGCCTTTGTATGTCTCTTTTAGTTAAGGTCCACGTCTCTGCACCATACGTAAGCACTGGAAGGATGCATTGATCAAACACTTTTCTTTTAAGACATAATGGCATATTGCTCTTGAAAATTATGCTGTTTCTTCCAAAAGCTCTCCAGGCAAGTTTTGTACGCCGATTAATTTCTTCATCAATGTGACCCTCACTTGATATCTGCTGTCCAAGATAAACGTACGTGTCTGTTATCTCCAGCTTTTCTCCATCAATCGATAAATCTTCATTTCTTGTAAAAGCATTGAACATCACTTTTGTCTTCTGAAAGTTCATTTTTAATCCCACTTCTTTACTCTTGTCAGCAAGTTCCTGGATCATACTCTGCAGCTCTGATGGGGTAGTTGCAAAAATGACTACGTCATCAGCAAAACGAAGGTGGGTTAGATAATCTCCATTAATCTTTATCCCCTTGTTTTCCCAGCTCAGCGACTGAAAAACACCCTCCAATGTGGCATTAAAGAGCTTCGGAGATATGGTGTCACCTTGTCTCACTCCCTTTCCAATTTTTACGTGTGTTGTATTTTCAAACAGCCGAATCTTTGCACTTGCATTTTCATAGATGTTATTAATAATATTAATGTATGCATCTTCAATACCGCAGGATTTCAGAGCCATTGTAACTGCTGATGGTTTTACCGAATCAAAGGCTTTTTCATAATCGATAAAAGCCATGCACAATGGAAGTTCATATTCCCTCGCTCTTTCAATTAGTTCTCTCAGCACGTGGATATGATCTATTGTGCTGTAGCCACTCCTGAATCCAGCTTGTTCTCTCGGTTGAGCCATGTCCAGTGTTACCTTTAAGCGGTATGAAAGAACTTTAGTGAAGATTTTATAAACTACTGATAGGAGGCTGATAGGTCTGTAGTTTCCGAGATCCTCAATGTCACCTTTCTTATGTAGCAGGATCATTGTAGCGGTGTTCCAATCCTCAGGAATCTTTCCTTCATTAAGGCATCGAGTGAAAATTTGGGCGAGTACTGTTTCGATTTCTCCACTTGCTTCTTGTATGATGTCTACAGTAATTCCATCTTCTCCTGGAGCTTTCCCCCGCTTCATGTTCTTGATTGCATGTGCAACTTCTGCTGGAAGGACTGGAGGAACTATGGTACTGGTATCTTTCATGATGTCTGGAGTGCATGTATCGTCCCTTTCATATAATTTGGAGTAGAAATCTTTCACTCTTGTCAAAATTTCGCCTCTATTTCTTGTTACAGAACCATCTTCTTTTCTCAGTGCCATAATCTGTTTTCTTCCCTTACTGAGATGTCCCTTTGCTATCTTTAGGCTTTGGTTGTTTTCAATTGCTTTCCTCACTAGTTCACAGTTGAATTTTCTTACGTCTTCAGTGATACTTTTTCTTACTGTCTTGCATAGCTCTATATATTCCACTTTGGAAGTCACATCTTCTTTAGTTGTCCTCATCTCTCTTCTTTTTTGCATCAACATTTTCGTTTTTCCTGATAATTTATTTACATGCAACTTGTTCTTAGACCCAGCTAATTTTGTTGCTGTTTCCATAAGAGCTTTGGTTACTTTTCTGTTAACTTCAGAGATGTCCACTTCTTCTGATGTTAGGCCTTCTAAAGCAGAGAACCTGTTCTTCAGTTCCAACTTGTAGGTATTATGGTGTTTTTTAAGGTTGGTTATGTCAATAGATTTTGTTTGTCTTATGAGCTTGCCACGTTCAAGTTTAGTGTTGAGGTGCATCTTACATCTCACCAATCTATGGTCACTACCTGTGTTGAACTTGTTTAGCACACTGCAGTCTTCTATGACGAATTTTTTGTTACACATAATAAAATCAATTTCACTTGTCGACCCATTTGGATGTCTCCAAGTCCATTTCCTGTGTGGCTTTTTCTTGAAAAAGGAGTTCAAGATGAAAAACCCTTCTGCCTCTGCAAACTCAACGAGAGTATTTCCACGCTGGTTTCTGTTGCCGTGACCAAATTTACCTACTGAAGTTTCATTCTGTTGCCGTTGCCCTATTTTTGCATTGAAATCTCCCATAATTATTTTCAAATGCTGCTTACCTTTATTATTTAGATGACAAATTTCCTCATAAAATTCTTCAATTTCTTCTTCAGGATGACTTGTGGTGGGTGCATAAGTTTGAATAATCTGAGCCTGGTATCTTTTCGAGAGTTGGATAACAAGTCGTGCAGCTCTGTCAGAGGAACTTTCAACTTCTACAACTTTATCCTTCAGTTTCTTGTTTATTATAAATCCAACACCACTAGTTCTGCCAGTATCTGTCCCACGATAGTAGAAGAGATGTCCACTTTTCAGTTCGATGAGATCTTCTCCTTTTCTCCTTACCTCACTTAGCCCCACGATGTCCCACTTGATCCTTTGTAGTTCCTCTTCCAATTCAAGAAGCCTTGAATCAGAAGATAGGGAGCGTCCATTGTACGTAGCCAAGGTCAGCATCAGATGGCAGCCTAGTCCGGTCCTCCGGGGATTCTTAGCACCCTCTGCCTTCATGTCGCACTGGCCGCTGCCTTGGCCAGGTACATTCCAGCTGCCGGAGACTGAGGGCCAAGATTTAAGTTGTGGAATCATTTTGGAGGGGTTTGGCCATAACTCACCACGCTGGCCAAGCGGGTTGGTGAGTGTGGGATAGAATTTCCTCTAATCCCGATGGTATAGTTATACCGCTATTGGCGGTCGTCAGAGCCCCTTTAGTGGGAACAGGATGTACCACGAGAAGGCGGGGTTGACATTTGTCAAGGAGAGGCTGTGATGTTACGCATCACCTGACCTTGTTATATATATATATATATATATATATATATATATATATAACATTATTAACATAATGTTATATATAAATAAATAACATTATGTTAATTTAAGCGTACAGAAACGTTGCTGTTGTTCCAGCAAAGATCTTATTTTCACTTTAACGAGTGCCTAGTAAGTAATGTGCAGATTATCCAGGTAATTTGCAGATTACCTAGGTAATTTGAGCAATGAAACTATTTTCGGCACTTTAACGGATCACCCTAGTTAATTTGCACATTACCTAGAAAATCTGTAGAATAACTGATTTCTGCACTTTAGCGGTAACATATATACCTAGCAAATCTCCTTTGAATACAATGCCGTGAAGAAAGAACTAATTTAACCACCTAAAACAACGAAGCTAAGAGGAGGGTATTTGTTTTAAAGTTTAGATTGACAGTTATTAAGATATACGGGTAGAAACCGCTGAACGTAGTATAAGTAATCGAATATGCCATTACAAATACCTTAAAATAAATTATAATGGTACCGTTGAATTAAACAAAATAAATAAATGTACACAAATTAAATAAATAGTTTGCTTCGACCTTCCAGCTACAAACAGAAATAGCAAAAACAGAAATGATGATAGAATACTGAAAAAAATAGAATATACATACCGAAACTATACGACAGGCAATAATTCTGCTTTTTCTCTTTATTCAATGAGAGCACAAGGAATCTCACTCTTTTACGACCCATGGGAAAATTTTCAACAGGGGGTATTCATTATAAGCAAAACCGACTCACAGACAAAACGTGAACTGATATTGCGCCAGTCAGAGTCAGATCATTTGATTCACTTTAGAAAAAGGTCGGAAATTATTCAAAAATAAAAAATTCCGTGAGGCCTGTGATTCATAAATCTTATTTATGAGAATGAACGTTACTGGCAAAATTGAATGGGAGTATATACTTGAAACGTTTTAAACACAGTAAAGTTTTTGATGATGTCATAATGGATTGCCTATCCTGAAAAGGCTGCAGCATATGCACAGCGAAACTGCCGTAGAAGATTAATTAAATAAGTACTCAAATTTCAAAGCGATACTGTTTAGTCAAGGAACTTTCAGTGTTGCAAAATTGGCTGGTTTTCATTAATTGTTTATAGTTCGCTACAGCCTGCACTGTAAAAAATAAGTGGTGTGGATTCACGGAAAATTTCTGAAAATAAAGTGCAGCAAAGTCGCCGGTAGATATCCGTGTTTTTCAGAAATTTCCGTTTTTAAATGTGCCCGTTTATTTTAAATTCCATATTTTCAAAGTTTTTCCGTAGACAGTTCTTTCAGAAAAGTCGGTTTTAGGTTTTTCCGTATTTGAACTGAAATTCCGCAAAATTGACGACCCAGTACAGCATTTACCCCAATATAATCCTTCGGCTGAGGTCAGGATCGGAACCCCGTCGTTATAACTGGCTGAATAGGTAACTTGCGCCTTTAACAACTGACTCACAAACGCTCGGCAATCCGACTCACGTGCATCGTAAAACGAATTCCGCGACGATGAAATTTTGTTTTTGTCATTAATGTGAGTCATTTAGTCATTTTATTTTCTGCTGAAGCTTATTATTTTTCTGAATAGACTTGTATTTCTTTTTCTGCAGGAAGACATTTTACAAACTTGGTTTTTAATCGTGATTTTTCGAAGCAACAAAATGCTTTGCAACATGATTTTTTTAAACTAACAATGAATTTGAGTTACCTTTAAAAAAGGTGAAATGTGCTTTTTATAATGTTATTTCCCACAAAAAAAATACATAAAATTTGCTCTTGATGGCTAAAATAGCTTTTGTGTTAAAGTTGTCCAAAGACTGATACACAGACATCGTATAAGCATCTGTACAATAAGTACCCGGTTTCTTACAGTAACACAATATATAATAAGTAGCTGGTGAACCAAATAGGGGAAAGGAGAAGACATATCCTGTGCCACAAAAAACAAAATCCATGCGATATGCTATCCACAATATCCGATCTCGCTAGGGAACTTCCAAATTCGACATACGATTGAAATTTTAAAGTTAATGAAAACTCAAGTATTCCCACTAATCGCTCTTATTACCGAAAATTCCTCGTCATACGGATACGGAAAAAATGAGAACGGAGTTTTTCCGTTAATGTACGAAAGGAATTGCAGAAAAGTTTCTGAAAATTCAGAGTTTTCCGTTAATGCATCTCTAAAACGATATTTCTTTTTGTCAAATATAAGAAAGAAACTGCAGAATAGTTTCCGAAAATTGTGAATTTTCCCGTGTTACGAAAAATCCGTTAAATTCAGGTTTATTTCCGTCATTTTACGGAAAACGCTGCATCAGAAATATGCATCGTTAATTCACGAAAGAAATGACGGAAACTTGTCCATGAATTTCTGAATTTTGTTTACAGTGTGCTGGTAGAGACGCTTGTTGTTTACTGTTGAAAGCTTGCACGTTATTTCATAAAGATATTCTTCGTTCGCATAACTAAATATGTACTTGAGCCGACTCGTCTCAGAGAAAGGCATTGGTTTACTCACCTGCCGCTACAAAAAAACTTATTTATCCGCGGTTTAAATTTCTTCAATTTTAGCTAATACACTTAGTTCTTCTTGGATATCCTTTGCGTTGATGAGTGAGACGCAATCATTTTTTTTCCTCGGCAGATTCACATTCTGCATACTAAAAAGCCCCTGATGTTGAATACAAAGTGATGTCGAAAAAATGTGCCAGTATTATTTTGTGGCAGTTTTGCCTTCCAAAATCACTTCAAAGTAACGAAAGAAAACAAACTTCAAAACGTTAACTGCGCAAGATACTCCACAAATTTCACAGTTCGCCAAATTCAAAGTTTGTTGCGTATTTGCCTCTTTTACTGAAATATTAAAATTTTTATATGCTTTGTGTCATTCATACGCACAGTTTTACTTTTTTTACTGCAATATCAGTGGTTTCATAATTGGTGACTCCACATATGAAAGGCAGTTACTGTGAACAAAAGTATTCAGAACTTAAAAATGAAATAATGGAGTTGTGCATTCCGCTGTCGTACGATACGATCGCATTCACCTAGAAATTAAATGTACGAAACAAAAACATGTATGTGACTTTTTTCTAGTATAAATGCGAAAGTCATTATTAGACAAAAATTGTGCCACATGTTTCGTCTTTCAATGTACACTATCTACCAAAGAGTAATTGAACACCCCTGAAATCGACGATATCTGCGGTCCTGAAACACGTCACGGCCGTTACCGTTAAATATCGTGTGGGAAGCAACAACGCAAGCAGTCCTATGCAAGATACCACGCAGTTCGGAGCTATCTGATTTCGAGAAAGGTGTAATCGTTGGGTATCACAGAAATGGACGATCCATACGTGACATATTCAGCGAGTTGAAGTACCCAAAATCGACAGTGGTCTACGTGATTGGCAAGTGAAAGTTTAGAGGTGACTGTCGGAATGTGCCCCGACCCGGCAGACCCACAAAACTGGGAGTTAGAGACCGACAGGTGCTGGCCAGAGAAATTCGGAAGAACCGCACCAAATCTATGGGCCACATCCGCAAGGAGTTTCAACAGGCATCCGGGAGTGTTCTTTCGATGAATACCATCCGTAAGGAAGCCCATCTGCTCGGTTATCATGGACGTGCTACCGCCCACAAGCCTTTGATCACCAAGTCCAATAGCGCTGCTCGGCTAACGTGGTGCAAAGAACGTCGACAAAGGACCGTTGAACAGTGGAAACAGGTTCTCTGGAGCGACGAATCAAGGTTCACCTTCTACCGTTCGGATGGCAGGGTCTGGGTTTGGCGTCTGCCTGGAGAACGCCTTCTGCCGGAATGTATTGTGCCAACTGTGAAGTTCGACGGCTGTGGAATTATGCTATGGGGGTGTTTCTCCTGGTATGGCACGGGACCCTTGGTCGCAATTACTGGTAGACTCAACGCCGAGACCTACTGCACCATTCTAGATGACCATGCGCTTCCTACGTTGTGGCAGTTTTACGGGGTGGACCCATGTTACTTTCAGGATGACAATGCCACTTGTCATGTTGCGAGGTCCACCATGGTTTGGTATGGTGACAATGGGGTTAATCGAATGGACTGGCCTGCGCAGAGCCCGGACCTTAACCCTCTCGAGCACCTCTGGGACGAGTTGGAGCGTCGACTTAAAGGGTGCCCCCACCGTCCGAAATCGGTGAAGGAACTGACCTGTCTTCTACAAGCCGAGTGGAAGAAAATACCGCTAGCCATCGTACAACGCCTGGTTGAGAGTATGCCCCGGAGGGTCGCAGCTGTAATAGCCGCTCGTGGAGGCTCCACCAACTATTGAAGGTGAATAAACTTCGTTTTACTTTGCTATCACAGGTGTCCAATTACTTGTTGGTAGATAGTGTATAACTTAATTGCACGCTTCCATACAGCTCTTGCTTTCTTTTAATCGAGTATTCGTAGAAAAAATTGTCCGAAGAGCGACATTTCTTATATTTTTGGCTGCGGCTAGTTACTTGGTAAACACACCGCCTGCCTGATTATTTACGACACTAGATTAAAAGCAAGGGATTTGAGTCCCAGCTAAGAAAGGTATATTGTATTTGGATCCAGCTTTGATTATTTTCCTTCCTACAGGCCAGCAGCACCAAATTATTTGTAGGAAGCCTGAAACGCCAAAAATGGACAGGGTTATTTTATTCAAATGACCTACATTTGTATTTTTCAGTACACGAAAATCTTTGAGCCGTATGGAATTCCAAATGTCTTGAGAATTAGTTGAAAGTGTGCTATTTCCTCAACCTGGAAAGACGTAGCTGAGTTAATGTGTATTTGTAGTGAAGAATGGAATAAGTGATTGCAGTTTCTCTTAGCCCGCATGGCCATTGCATCATCGTTAGAAACGCACAAGATAACGTCGTGCCCTAATGAAATTAAAACTGAAGAAACGTGAAAACACAAATTTCTCCGTGACGTCTCACTCCGCAGTAAGTTGCTCTCCCAACTAAGCTAGAAGGACAGAATGTTTCGCTGCACATTTGTCGTCTTGACATGTACTTTACCTCTGTAGTATGTCACATTATCTCCTTCTAAAATATTTTTTTTATTTGAAGCGAAGTAGGAATTTTTCATTAATTCCAGACGATGTGTGAAACAAACATCACACATTCTTTTTCGAAGAACCCATAGGCCAGTACATCCACTTTAACGTTCGGGCGCCAATGTGAAAACACAAATTTGTCCGTGACGGAATCGAACTCGAGCCCCGTTACTCGGGAGTAAGTTGCTCTCCCAACTAAGCTACACGCAAGGATTGTACCGCTGCAGATTTGTCGTCTTGACACGTGCTTTATCTCTCAAATTTGTCCGTGACGTCTTGACATGTGCTTTATCTCTCAAATTTGCCCGTGAAAACACAAATTTGTCCGTGACAGAATCGAACTCGAGCCCCGTTACTCCTGAGTAAGTTGCTATCCCAACTTAGCTACACGCACTGAATGTACCGCTGCAGATTTGTCGTTTTGACACGTGCTTTATCTCTCAAATTTGTCCGTGACGTCTTGACATGTGCTTTATCTCTCAAATTTGCCCGTGAAAACACAAATTTGTCCGTGACGTAATCGAACTCGAGCCCCGTTACTCCTGAGTAAGTTGCTATCCCAACTTAGCTACACGCACGGAATGTACCGCTGCAGATTTGTCGTTTTGACACGTGCTTTATCTCTCAAATTTGTCCGTGACGTCTTGACATGTGCTTTATCTCTCAAATTTGCCCGTGAAAACACAAATTTGTCCGTGACAGAATCGAACTCGAGCCCCGTTACTCCTGAGTAAGTTGCTATCCCAACTTAGCTACACGCACGGAATGTACCGCTGCAGATTTGTCGTCTTGACACGTGCTTTATCTCTCAAATTTGTCCGTGACGTCTTGACACGTGCTTTATCTCTCAAATTTGTCGTCTTGACACGTGCTTTATCTCTCAAATTTGTTCGTGAAAACAAAAATTTGTCCGTGACGGAATCGAACTCGAGCCCCGTTACTCCGTAATAAGTTGTTCTCCCAACTAAGCTACACACCCGGAAAGTACCGCTGCAGATTTGTCGTCTTGACACGTGCTTTATCTCTATAGTTCGTCACAGGGAATTCATGTGAAAATATGTTTGAAATATTTTTCCGAATAGTCCTTTCTGTTATTACACTTCTCGATATAGAAAATGCCACAGTAGAAAGTATTTGTTAGAGAGCCATGACATTTGGTAGGGATGTGTCGACATTATTTTCTCGGGATTTCTATTCATTTATGATCGTTTCATTGCACAAATAAAAACCGCAAATAATTTTATGGAGACACTCTGCACAAATCTTAATGTGACTCAGTCTTTTTTTATGTGTTTGTTTGTTTTAGATCCCTGTGACGGTGTAGAATGCCCAACATCCCAGATTTGCCAATTAGATGACAACCGCAATCCTATTTGCCGTTGCAACTCCAACTGTTCTCCGGATTTTCGACCCGCCTGCGGTTCCGATGGGAAAACTTACACAAACGAATGCACCCTGAGGGTTGAAGCGTGCAAATCCAGGAAGAATATTCGCATAATTTATACGGGAGAGTGCAGCTCAGGTGAGAATCAATTTCCTCTTCTATTAAATTCCAGTAGTACTACCTTACTCTTTGGTTTTTTATCCACGTAAGACACGGGTGACAACCCGTATTTGCGTTTTTCCCTTGTGTTAGAGCCACTACCTGGATTCATTGCCATCCTGTACTTTTTTTATTTTTCTTGAATCTGCCAGTTATGAAAACACAAATTTGTCGGTGAAGAAGACCGCTACGCCTCGCTCCGGAGCCAGTTTTTCTAGCCGTATAAACTGCAGCGACGGAATGTATCGGTGCAGATTTGTCGTAATGACACGTGCTTCACCTCTGTAGTACGTCACATCACCTGCCTCTTATTATTTTTAAGAGAAGAAGGAATTATTTATTCATACCAGGTGATGTGTGGAACAATCAGCATACATTTTTCGAAGAACACAACGGCCAGTACAGGGCGACTCAAAAGTCGCAGGACACCCTTGTATTTCAGAAACGGAAGGGAAAACAAAATATCTGAATACTCCAGCAAAGAATCGGTGAGGAAGGGACTATCTTTTACGCTATTTCCGGAACATGGCCGAATCTTGAAATCTGCTATATTGGATCAAGGTCAAATTTTTCAAATTGTAAGGAGCGTCATGTTGCATATCAAACAAGACCAGAAATTTCTCAGAAATTGATTGCCGTAAAAATATTCGGCATATGTGTTGTGGTTTACAAGCTATCAACATAGAAATTTGAATAACCATTGTTTGTTGTAGGTAACTGGAAATGGCATTGACGAAAGAGGAGAAGATTGAGGGGATCCTAATGTCTGGGGAACGCAGCTGCCGTATCATAGCCGAAGACTTCAACAACCGATACCCAGAAAGACCGCCAATTTCCCACAGTGCTGTCGCATACCTTATATCCAAATTCCTGGAAACTGGGACTGTGGATGACAAGCCACTAAGTTGTCAGCCGAAAACTTCTACCAAAGAGGAAACCTCAACAATGGTCTTAGCATCGTTTGCAAAGAGTCCAGAACGTAGCACACGACGTCTCGTAGCATAATGTGGTATTAGCCAGTCAGTCATTGTACGGATTCTTCACACCGCTCACTGGCATCCGTTTAAAATCCAGACGCAGCAGCAACTATCACAGGAAGACCCTGATACACGTGTTGAGTTCTCCATTTTCACACAATCGGCTGCCAACCTGAAAACACAAATTCATCGGTGCCTCCTCGCTCCGGAGCCAGTTGTTCTAACCGACTAAACTGCACTGAAGGAATGTATCACTGCAGATTTGACGTCTTGACACGTGCTTCATCCCTGTAGTGCGTCACAAAGTCTGAAACTGGTACTAGGACGTCAATCACTCAAAATCATGCACTGTCGAGATTTCCACAACAGACAGTCACACGTCTATACCAAGACTACGTGAAATACGACAAAATTTCCAACAACGGGAGAAATGTGGTGGTAAACGTATAATTGAATCTCAAAGTAAACACAGACTGTCCCGCATCGTTACAAGGAATAGCAAGGATACCGCGGCACAGATAACGTCTGAATTTTATGCGGGTGCTTCCACGAGCTTATGCACAAGGACTATCCATCGTAGCGTGAAAGACATAGACCATGGCGTCGACGTCAACATCGTTTCTCCCTGTTGACTGCATGGCAAGGAAAGAATAGGCTGCACTTTTCAAAGTCCTATCGGAACTGGAAAATGGATGAATGGAAGCATATCATTTGGTCTTAAAAATTGCCGTTTCAATTCTATCACTGTGATGGGTGGGTGCATGTGTGGCGTAAACTACACGAATCGATGGACCAGTTTTCAAAGTTGGGTCATAGAAGCAAGTGAAGGCTGTGTAATAGTTTGGGGGTTCATCTGGGTCTCTCGTACCGCTCGAGACCTTCACCACTGTCACTATGTATGGCAACATTCACTCCAACCATCTACACCTGTTCGTAACTACACAGTCGAGTCACATTATTGTGACCACCTCCTACTTTTGACCTCAACAGCGCGTAGCCAATGAAAAAAGGCACGTGTCGTGAGTTGGCTTGGCGGGTACATAAGCTGTGCTGCAGGAATTCTGAAAACATATCACTCGTTGTTGTCATGGATAAAAAGAGCGATTTATTAGATTTCCAAAAAGGGATGATTATCGGCTTTCGGGCCAAAGGTGCCAGTATTTCTGAAATAGCGCAGTTCATGAACTGTTCGCGTGCTGCTGTGGTTAAAATGTATCGTGATTGGAGAAATGACACCATTGCGAATAAGTGAAGCGAAAACTGTGGAGCACCAGGTGCCATTGATGTGAGAGGTGAACTTCGGCTGCGAAGGTGCGTGAGGGCCGATCGACACGCTGCAGTAGAGCAACTCACTGGCCCAAATGAACAACGAGGCTATGGAAGTGTGCTTAAAACGACAGTTCAACGAACCCTGCTGCATATGTGCGAATGGGGCTCCGATGCAGACGGATGGTCACTTCACCTCTGCTAACGACGGTGCATCGGCAGAGAAGGCTTACATATTTGCACGGAAGTATCGGCATTGGTACTCTGTTGATTGGCAAAGGATTGCCTTCTCCAATGAGTCACGTTTCCTTCTTCATCGAACGGATGGACGCAGGCGTATAATGCGAGAAATATCGGAGAACAAACACTTTTCAATCATTGCTAGAAGAACACAAGCTTTTGGGGGCAGCGTTCTGGTCTGAGGAATATTTTAGTGGCATTTCATGGGTCCATTCATACCTGTGGAAGGCACTTTGTACCGAATTTGTTATGAATCGATCCTTACAGACCACGTACACCCATACATGCTGATTGTCTTCCCTGCCAGGGATTTTTTTTTAATTGGAAGTTTAACGACCACTGTGAGCAACTGAAAGGGTTATAAGCAGTCGCCCGTCCCTAATTTAGGGTCACTGGTTCCAGGGAAGGGAGAGAGCCAGTGCCGTAAGACAAACAAAACATCCATGCCTCACCGGGATTCGAACCCGGACCCCGTTCGGACGAATGATCAGAGGCCATCGCTTAGACCACTGCGCCACCGGGGCGGCCCTGCGGCGGATGGGATCTCCCAGAACGGCAATGCGACGTGTCACACCGCTAGAAATGTACGAGAGTGGTTGGAAGAGCACGATGAAGACTTCAAAGTACTTCCCTGGTCACCTAATTCTCCACTGTTTAACGCAATTGAACATCTGTGGGACCACCTCGATCGTGCCGTTCGCTCTATGGATCCTCCAACACGCACCCTCCAGCAGCTGTCAGATGCACTTCAGTCAACATGGCTTCACATAGCTGTGAACACCTTCCAGCACCTTAGTGAGTCACTCTCAGCCCGTCTAGCTGCTGTCTGCGCAACACACGGCAGTTACTCTGGATATAAGCTGGTGGTAACAATGGTGTGACTCGACCGTGTATTATCCTTTGAAATTGACTCGCTATCTTTCAACACCACAACGCGCCACACCGCGTATTTCCTGAGTGGTGTCCAATTAGCTCCAGGAGCTTTCAAGTAAGTTTATTACACACGAATGGCCCACTGATCTGCGAACCTCACGCTCATTGAGAATTTCTAGAACGACTTGGAAAGATCAGCTTAAACCTGCCAAATACCTTCAAGCAACTCTGCTTGCTGGACGATAAGCAATCCTTGCTTTATGAGCGGCAATACGACTTACATGTTTTCAACACATCACTAATTCTTTACAAAGCCTGGATGCTGTTGTGAGGGGAATGGTGGAGCAACACGTTATTAGGAAGGTGTATATAATAAACTGCCCATTCAATTTTTCAGATCAGTCTGCTGATATGAATATTTGTAAAATTCATTCGGTAGCATCTCAAGCGCAATAGAAACTGTTTTAATTATTACGCACACATGAACTGTAACATTATGACCATTTACTTTTGTACGTTGGACAGCCTTTTGGAGAGATAATCGCTGGCATCTGCCTCGACATTGAACCCACCAGACCGCCGCAGGTGTCCACATATATTCCGCACCACCTAGAAGGAACGACGCCCCAGAGTTCGGGGACGAAGCAAGGAAATAGCTTGGATTGTAGAATGCTGCATTGCACTGTATTCCTCAAATGTTAGATGTATTTCTATTCCAAGGATTGTAGCGGTCTGGGGTTCACTCTAAGTACTTGAAAATGATTCTCGAACTTTTGCTGGAGAATACGTAGCTTGAGACACTGGGCGTTGTCTTGTTGAAAGAGTTCAAAGTCATCATGAAAGAAGGCTATCCTGTCAGGACACACTTCCTCAGAACAATGCTGAGGTAGGATCTGGTATTGGGGGCACCTTCAACGGGGATGAAGACAATCAGTCATGTCAATCCCCACACAATGATATCGAGATCTCTGTCTGTTTCCATCCGACCTTGTTGTCTCTTTTATGCTGCTCAACAGCGCGGAGACGAATAAGGATTCGTCCATAGGCATGTTGAGGCTGGAACCAAGACACAATAATTTTTAGTCTCGCAATGTCCAGTAGCTTTGCTTTCGTGCCCACTGTAGTCGGAGCTGTCGATAATAGTAGGTCAGCATGAGAACGTGAAACGGAAGCCGGCTCCTTAAATCCATCGGCAAGAGCGTCCACTCAATTGTGATATAATACACTGTGCTCTCTGGTTGTAGTATGCTTTAGATGAGGGTTCGTGAGCTATCTGTTTTTCGGGACAGCTCATGCCAACGTTGGTCTTCCCTTTCGACACCTCATATAAATGTATGTCCACCTTCAGACTATTCGTGCCACACTTCACTAAGGTGGTTCTCAAGCAGCCAACAATGTGCGCAGTTGCTGAGATGGTGGCAGCCTCCATCCTAATACCGATTTCCCATTGCGTGTGCTTCGCACAGGCGAACTGTAACGGCTTAGTTAGCCGTCTACATACAGGGTTCAAAGGAAAGTCCTTATTCAGGGCAGTAACTGCCGAAGAAAGGGTCCGAGTGGTACACAAGTTAGGTCTATGTATAGGAAAGGGACGAGGGCCGATCAAATAAAAGCAATTGGATCGCCCATAGCAACAAAGGTAAGATGTTAGGAAATCTAACTCGCGAACAACGCGAGATTGAAACAAAATTCCAATTACAAAGTTGTAGTGCATAGTCTGATTAGTAGAAAACGACATATGGTGCGCACGAAAGAATGATGTACATGGATGGGTCAAATTGCTGTTAATTCGAAATCGGTAAAGCGGGTGAAACAGACAGAAAAATAATGACCCGAGATAGAAGCTGTGCAGGCTTATTTATAATACTGACGTTTTTTACAGAAGATATGCCTACTTACAGGGACAACGCACATCTGCCCGACGTTCATGTACAGCCGGTTTGAAGTGGCCACCGTCGTCTACAATGCACATTCCATGGCGTGTAAGAATAGCTTCTCGTACACTATCCAGCATGGCAGGTGTCACTGTGTTACAGGCGCACAAAATGCGGTGTCGTAAATCTTCCAGACTAGTAGGTTCTGTAGCCTACACCTGTTCCTTCGAGTAATCCGACAGGAAGAAGTCCAAAGGTGTTACGTCCGGTGACCGCGGAGGCCAATCCACCTTACTGCCATAACCAATTATCTGGTGTCTGAATGTTTCAGCCAGGAAACTCCGTACGTTAGCTACCATGTGAGGTGGTGCACCATTATGTTGGCACCACATGCGCAGCAGATCTCTGAGAGGAAGATCATCCATAAAGTCAGATATCGGGCCCCGTAAGAGCTGAAGGTATCGCTGACCTGTTAATATCCCATAATAGAAAATGGGTCCAACTAGTGTGTTTCGCCAAATACCGCACCAAACGTTAGATGTCATACGTTGTTGATGTCGTGCAGCTCATCCCATGGATGGGTTGCTCAGAGCTCAGTAATGGGTGTTATGCCGATTGACTATTCCGTCCCGTATAAAACGGGACTTATCTGTCCCACAAGATATCGACCAAGAAGTTTGGATTAACCTCCAACATGTTATGTACAAAGTTGCAGAAATCAAAACGCCTTCTCTGGTCTCCATCTATCAAGCCTTGCACTAGCTGAACGTGGTACGGGTGAGCTCCAGACTCATTCAGGATTTGCCAAACACGTTGTGCTGTTAATCCGCATCCTTCGGCAATTGCTGTGGTACTAATGTTGGGATTGGCAATGACATATCCCAATACAGCCGCAGGATGCACTGTAATACCCGAATCTATAGGTCTGCCCGATCGCGGACGTGCCTGTATGCTTTCGGTCTCTCGGAGGCGGCGAACACAGTTGTTAATAGTCGCTGCAGTTGGATGTTGACCAGTCGGAAAACGCTCGGCATACCGCCTTGCAGCTTCGTGGGCATTTAGATGTCATTCTCCATAAAGCACCACAATTTCACAGTACTTAGCGTTCGAGTAGCCCGCCATCAGTGTTTGCAACGTGTATGTTGACTGACGTTCAAATCCCCAGTCTCGGTATTTTGTCTCACCGACCGGCTTCTACGTCACTATCACTATTTACATACGCATTTGAATCGTTCTAAATCGTGGGCCGGTATTTTGCATTGCATAATTATCCAGCGACCGCGTGTACTTTTTCAGCATTTTGACCCGTCCATGTACATATTTCGTGCGCACCAGATGTCGTTTCCTACTCATTAGACGATGCGCTATAGCTTTGTAATTGGAATTGTGTTTCTATCTCGCGTTGTTCGCCCGTTTGGTTTCATAACATCTCACCTTTGTAGCTAGAAGCGCTCCAATCGCTTTAATTCGATCGGCCATCGTCCCTTTCCTATACATAGACCTAACTTGTGTACCACTCAGACCCATTCTTCGACAGTTATTGCCCTGAATAAGGACTTTCTTTTGAACCCTGTATATTCAGCGCCGGTTAGTGTAGTATAGAAAGTGGTGGTCATAATGATTTGGAAAATTACCGTATGCTGCGAAAAATCTGTGGTACCTTGTGTTTATAATAATATGTTTGTTATAGGTCATATAAATGGCTCTTGACCACCAAATTTTCCCACCCAAAACGGGTGAGCTGAATTTGAGAATGACTATCATACGACACCTGAACAGCCAAATGAATATGATGTAATATTACACTTATTCTCAAAATTTAGGATAATTGTGAATCACAGAAAAATGTTCCACTACACAAAGGGATTCGTCATGCAAACAACTCCATACATCTCCCGGAATGACAAAATTTCATCTGTTACTTTAGCAGACCGATGGTGGCGTTAGGAGTACGACATAAGTCACGTAGCACGCGGAGTGTTATAAAAAGACCAGCAGCATAGAGCTGGAGGTGTTGGGCGTTTCGGAGGTGCGACACTGCTGTGCACTAAATGCATATGGTTCAGCGAACCCATATTCATATAATGTTATGTGGGGCATAATTATCTGTCGACTCGAGGCTGGCTAAACCTATATGTCAGTATCCCAGAAGCTGCATGTCCCACTAAGTGCTTTTCTGGACTCTGGGGGGGGGTTCAACAGGATTAAAATGAGTCTCGAGCTCTGCGAATTTAAAACCCCGCAACAAGACACAGGGGGTCTACATATTACTACACCGCAACAAGACTGCCTTTTGTCACTAACGTCTAGACAGCACAGGCAGAGTACAACAGGGGACTGCAAGAAAAATTTCAGCTGCCACATTGACCACGGTTTCAAGGCATACTCTGTACAGAAGATTGAGTGAGTACCCCCTGTAGGCTCGCAGGCCTGCTAGATGCATCCCGTTAACTGCAGCCCTTATAAGAGCCCGTGTATACTGGTGCAGAGAACATCATGCTTGGACAGCGTTGGTGCAAGAGTGGGACTCCGTACATTAAGCGCAGTTTGATAACCTTGGTTTGAGTACGCCCAGACGCTGTACTGTATGTGTCGCTGTGGCAGGCCAACATACAGCATACTGAACACTTTCTTCATCGTAAAACATTTGTGTTCTGCAGAATATATGCATTGCAAATTTGCTCCAGGGCGCTATTTTTCTTTATTTTGACCACTTTGGTGGATCTTCTAGTACTTCATCCGTTCTGAATTTTCGTTTAGTTGAATATGCTCTATATCTGGGACATTTTGGTTACACTCCTAAGGATGGAAATGTCGAAAGTGACATGATCCTTAATTTTTGAGCATAAGTGTATTTTTGGTATTATGTAATGCATTTAATCGTAGAGAATGGTCGTAAAACTCATTAGTTTGGTACTTGTAAAACAAAACTGATTTAATTAAGTTTCATTGGCCACAGTGAAAGTCATGGCAGCACTACCTAGTAAAGGTTTTTTTCGCGATTCACGTGGAAACATTCTATGAGAATATGAGGACAGATGTTTGATGTTGTCTTCAATGACGGCCTTGGTAACCTCTGGTACATTGTCCCTTAATGCAGCTGCGGGTTGCGTTGTTGATATTAAGCATGGGCGTGTTTGGAGCATGGTACTCGACGTGTTTGGTGCTTCAGTGCATGCAGAAATCTTGACAAATGTAGTAGGTTGGTAAGACGGCTAATTGGAGTTTATTGGCTGAACGATCTCAAAGAGCGTCAAACACTGCTGAATCCTTGAAAGGTCATAGCGTTAACCTACTAGGGATGAATTGCAATGCGTTAAACCAATCGGCACAACTCAGAATTTCTGTCGTAACTAATGACTTATCAAACAGGATAGTACAATAAGCAAAATGGTATAGCATTTTCTGAACGTGATTGAGTTTAGGGTAGATATATTGAACAGTGACAAGTTGATTTTTCAAGAGAACCACAGCCAGCGAACAGGTGTATTGAACGAAATTTGAAAGAGAACGTAAGGAAAGTCACCATTCTGAAAATTAATACCTCTCGGATCTGTCTTACCTTTACAAAAATACGAAATACGTATGAATGCATACGTAACAATCCGTTCAAAAATACACTGCTGACCATCCAAAATGCAACACCAAGAAGGACACGAGATAGCAAAGCCAGATTTACTGGATACATAACAACAAATACAAAGATGAAACGGTTGGTTACAGGCCCATGCGACTTGCGGAACACGCAGACATCAATAGTTCGTGCGGCCTCTATGGCTGACAATAACGGCCGCCACACGCCGCGGCATCGAATGAAAGAGGCTTTGGATGTGGGCTTGGGGTACGTCGGTCCAGGCTGCTTCCACACGTTGCCACATTTCATCAGGCGTAGCCGCGGGTGGTGCTTGCCGGGCCACTCGGGTGCCGATCAGTGACCAGACGTGTTCGATGGGCGACATATCGAGAGAGCAGGCGGGCCACAGCAGCAGTGACACCTGGTTGGCCGTGAATAATTATTGTACGATTCGTACCACGTGCGGGCGCGCATTGTCCTGTTGAAACGTGGCCACTGACAGGTCCTGCAGGTAAGGGAGGACTACAGGCTCCAAAACGATGGAGATGTAGCGGTGGCTGTTGAGTGTACCGGGGATGCGTACCAGAGGGGTGCGGGTGTCATATCTAATTGCTCCCCAAACCATAACGCCAGGCGACGTACCGGTATGACGATTCATAATGCAGGTGTCATACAGTCTCTCGCCGCGGTGCCGCTACACGCGGATCCGACCATCGTGGTTTAGCAGGCCGAAGCGGGATTCGTCGGAAAAGACAATGTCGTGCCATTCCGTAGTCCAGGTGCGGCGTTCAACGGCCCACTGCCGCCGCACTCGCCGGTGGTGCAACGTCAATCGTAATAATCGGAGTAATGGGCGCGGTGCGACAAGTCCACGCTCTTGCGGACGACGTCAAACGGTACGTGCTGACACATGTTGTTGCGCAACACACCCTAATTCCTGCTCTAACGTTCATGATGTGGCGGTAAGAGCCGTCAATGCCCGCCGCACAACATGCCGGTCCTCTCGTTCGGTGGTATGCCGCGGCTGCGGCAATCGCTCACGTCGGTTCGTCCGTCCCTTCTGCACCCACCGAATCCATACTTGCCTCACTGTGGCTGGATGTCGTCCCATACGGGCGCCAAAGTCTCGGTACGATAAACCGCTGTCGCGATAAGCCACTATTCGTCCTCTGTCGAACTCCGAAACGTGCTGGAATAACTGCCGTATTCTGGAGACGAGGCATCAGGAAGCTCCCCACGCACAGGTCCAGCAGCACAACATACTTCCACTACTTACACCCCGCCTTCTGTGCACCTTTCTTATAGTGCTTCTCGGTGGCGTTCCGGGCGCACATGATTTGCATATGCCCTGCAACGCTAACCGTTTGCATTTCCTCTCGCGGGCGACGCATGCTGCGAATTTCAGGCCAATTGGATGCTTCCTTCTTGGTGTTGCATTTTGGGTGGCCAGCAGTGTAGCAGCAAGCAAAGAAGCGCGCTATTGTAATGTTAACGACGAGCTAAACAACTATAAGTTGTAGCAGGTTTTCTATTCTCTATTCATTAACAAAGCTCCTTGTTTTGCGACTGCACCATGCCTAAACCGTCATCTAAACAAAAATCTGACAAGACAACTTATTTCATAAATTGTCGTAGAAGAACTGCGTAAACCAAGATTGCAACTTTGCGATCACACTGTGTTAGAGATGCACACCGCGAGCAGGGTAAGTTGTGATTTGAACAATGTCAGATCTGTAACAACCATACATACAAAGTAAGTTTCTAAGCTGGCTGATGGATTAGATGACGGCATGCGCTAATCATCGAGATATCATATGCGTCCCAGCTGTCAAAAGACAGGGCATATGCTTACAATAATGGGACGACGCAAAGCACTTATCGCATTTAAACAAAACCAACGTTCCATCGCGGAAACATCGCACGAAGCCAGTTCACTAAATGAGAACCTCAGTAGTTTCATGATGAGCCCATTTCTAAAGATCTCGCTGGCTTCTGAAGTTCTTCACACATTTTTTACAAACTAACCAGAGAAGTCAGGAGAATTACTATCAAGAATTGTAAAAGTTTTCTGGGAGAAAAAAATTATTTAATACAATCAACCCCCGATATACAGGCGCCGTTTGTTACATTACATTATGGCGATACATCAAGGATGGCGTTTTATAAAATTTGTCAAAGTTATTTAAGTAACCTAAATTTTGTTAATTATTGTTCATTAAAAATCTCAATAAGCATTAAATTAAAAAAGTGTTAATTAGAAAAAAGGCAGTTATATGTTGAGGATATACACTGAAGTGCCAGAAAAAATGCTACACCAGTCTAATACTTTGTAGATCCCCACGGGAGCGCAGGACTGCAGAAATACGACTGGGCATAGACTGCAATAGCTTCCGGAAATATGATGCAGGCAATGCACACCATACTTCCTGCAGAGCGTTCCACAATTCGGGTGTATTCCGAGGTCTCGGATTCCTGTGTTCGATAGCGCGTTACATTGCATCCCAAATGTGTTCTATCACGTTCAGATCTGGAGACTTGGGTGGGAATGGCAAACACCCCAAACTCAGATGGATGCTCCTTTAACCATAATGTGGCGTCCGGGAAATTGTGTGGAGGTGCATTGTTCTGTTGGAACAGGCCCAACCCATCAGCATGAAAGCAGGACATGAACGGGTGTACCTCGTCAGAAAGGATGCACCCATAGAGTTGACCGGTCACAGACGTTTTTAGACGTACCATGGGTCCCCGTGAAGTCCAGCTAAGCACACCCCATACCATTACAGACCCCCCACCAGCCGGTACAGTTTCCTGTTGACGGGCGGGATCCATGGCTTCATGATCTTTGCGCTTCACACGAATCCTTCCATCTGCCCGATACAGTTGGAAACGCGACTCGTCAGACCAGGCTACTTGTTTCCAGTCATCAAGTGCCAGTGGCGGTATTGCCGTGCCCAAGCAAGGTGCATAGCTCTGTGTCGTGCACCCATCAAGGGGACTCGAGTTGGGCGTCGGCTCCCAAAGCCCATATCGTGCAGGGTACGTTGCACAGTCCGGACGCTAATGCTTGTTGAGGCTCCAGCATTGAATTCCGATGCTACCTGCGGGAGTGTCGCATGAAACGATTCCTGACAGCCGACGATGGTCACGTTCACCCAATGTCTTTTTACGGCCCCACTGGTATCGTAGGTTGGAGGTTTTGCGGGAATTCTTGTAGTCACGGTACACCCTTGCAATGGTCGTCCGTGAAAATCCGAACTTCGTTTTTACCTCCGAAATACTATGGCCCATCTCACGAGCGCCAACTATGACAGCTCGTTGAAAATCGCTTAAATCGTTATTACTTGTCATTCCCATGCCAAAAACAGCTCTGACTGCTGGCAATGATGTCTATCGCTTTATATACGCACTTGCGGACGCAACCAAGTACGCGCTTAGGTGACGTTGCTATGTATTTTGCATAAGCTATTTTGTACCAGTTTTTCTGGCACTTGAGTGTAGTGTGCACGGTATAGTTTGAGGTTCGATTTTCATCTCAGAAGCTTTTGGTATGCATTAGATGTGAAAATTGACCTTACATAGTGGAAGACAAAGTTAGCATTTTAATTGTAAGGAAATGAAGAAAAAGTCACGTTATGTTACTAATATTTTATCAAGTGGAAATCAATAGTATTACACAAAATCATTTTACACACAGTGGCTTCTTTTAAAAACTTCTATTATTTTCACTCGTGGTTTAAATTGTAGAGCACAATCTAATTTAATAATGCATGCGAAATATCTCCCTTGTGCGAGTTTGCTTCATACAATTTTCTTAATGTTAAAAGACACTGATTCGCACCCTTGATTGAAGCAGTGTGTTTAACATTAAGGTTTACTGCAACTGAATCACTGTCCAAAAACAAACGAGAAAGATATTCTCACACAGCTTGCAAGTGGCGGTCCATCACATACGTTTTCCATTGGGAAAGACAGGTTAGCGCACTAATGATCACGCCTGGAGACCGAACGGTGGCGCAGGTGTAGATCACAGAGCAGTAAATATAAAAACCGAGGACCGGCTTTCGGTTAATAGAGCGTTCAGATTCAAAATGGGAAAAGGTGCCGATTCATCAAAGTTTGATAAAAGACAAATAGTGATGGCACGACGCCTCGGAACTACGATCTCGGAAACGATGCGGCTTGTGGGTTGTTCACATGCCGCTGTAGTGAGTACATATGAAAAGTGGCACACAGACGGCCAAACGACGAACTGTCGTCTAGACGTGTGTCGTCAGCAGCTCATTGATGCCAGAGGGGAGCGGAGACTGTCACGCATTGTTCACAGAGACCGCAGGGCCACAGTACGACAAATCATCCGCAGCTACGACAGTGGTGATCAGGGCAATGCGCACAGCACAAATTTCATATTAGCTTTCTGCGCATGGACCTGCAAGGCCGAAGACCCGTCCGTGTCCCATGCTCCCTCCACGTAATCACGGACAACGCATGAAATGGGCCCAAGATCATCGAGATTGTAACGTGGATGATGGGAAGAAAGTGGCCTGATCTGACGAATCAAGATTCCTGGTGCATAACGTAGACGGCCGAGCGCGGATTTGCAGATTATCAAGGGCGGCTATAGCACCCGGATGCACTGTTGGGCGGAAACAGGCCGGTGGTGGCGGTGTTATACTGTGGACAATGTCTCCTTGGGACACTTTAGGCCCCAATATCCCAATAGCACAATACTTGAAAGCTATCAGGTATCTGAACACGTTGCAGACCAAGTTCACACATTCATGGTAACTGTGTTCTCTGCTAGAGATGGTCATTACCAGCAGCATAAATCGCCATGCCACACTGCCAGATTCGTCAAGGAGTGGTTTGAGGAACATGCTGGTGACTTTTTGTTAATGCTCTGGCCTCCAAATTCACCTGACATAAACCCAATCGAGCATTTGGGATTCGACTTGGAAAAGCGGGTTCACGCTAAATCACCACCACCCCGCAATGTACGGGAACTAGAGGACCTGCTGTTGACATTATAGTACCAGATACCCAGGATACCTATCGCCTCATCGAATCGATGCATCGAAGAGTGGGCGCTGTTTTGCGGGCTGAACGGGTCCTACAGCTTATTCGGTAGGTGGTCATTATACAGTCTCTACCAACAAGTAATTGGACACCCTGCAATCCACGATATCTGCGGTCCTGATACACGTCACGGTCGCCGCCGTTTCATTATTGTGTGGGAAACAACAACGCAACCAGTCGCATGCAAGATGCCACGCAGTTCGGAGCTCTCTGATTTCGAGAAAGGTGTAATCGTCGGGTATCACAGAAATGGCCGATCCATACGTGACATATCCGGCGAGTTGAAGTACCCAAAATTGACAGTGGCCTACGTGATTGGCAAGTGGAAGATGAGAGGTGACTGTCGGAATGTGCCTCGACCCGGCAGACCCACAAAACTGGGAGTTAGGGACCGACGGGTGCTGGCCAGAGAAATTCGGAAGAACCGCACCAAATCGATGAGTCACATCCGCGAGGAGTTTCAGCAGGCAACCGGGAGTGTTCTTTCGATGAATACCATCCGTAAGGAAGCCTATCTGCTCAGTTATCAAGGACGTGCTACCGCCCACAAGCCTTTGATCACCAAGTCTATTAGCGCTGCTCGGCTAATGTGGTGCAAAGAACGTCGACAGTGGACCGTTGAACAGTGGAAACAGGTTCTCTGGAGCGACGAATCAAGGTTCACTTTCTGCCGTTCGGATGGCAGGGTCTGGGTTTGGCGTCTGCCTGGAGAACGCCTCCTGCCGTAATGTATTGTACCAACTGTGAAGTTAGGCGGCTGTGGAATTATGCTATGGCGGGGGGGTCTCCTGGTATGGCACGGGACCCTTGGTCGCAATTCCTGGTAGACTCAACGCCGAGACCTACTGCACCATTTTGGATGACCATGCGTTTCCTACGTTGTGGCAGTTTTACGGGGTGGACCCATGTTAGTTTCAGGATAATAATGCCACCTGTCATGTTGCGAGGTCCAGCATGGCTTGGTATGGTGACAATGGGGTTAATCGAATGGACTGGCCTGCGCAGAGCCCGGACCTTAACCCTATCGAGCACTCATGGGCCGAGTTAGTGCGTCGACTTATGGGGTGCCCCCACCGTCCGAAATCGGTGAAGGAACTGACCTGTCTTCTCCTAGCCGAGTGGAAGAAAATGCCGCTAGCCGTCGTACAACGCCTGGTTGAGAGTATGCCCCGGAGGGTCGCGGCTGTAATCGCCGCTCGTGGAGGCTCCACCAACTATTAAAGGTGAATAAACTTCGTTTTCCTTTGCTATCACATGTGTCCAATTACTTGTTGGTAGATAGTGTATAATTGCTAATCTGTGTATATTGGCGGTTGGCGAAAGCCAAGGGTGTGGCCGTATATCAAAGGATGAAGGTAGGTTTTTTATAGAACACCTCTTTTCAGACCAAAAATGTGGCGTTATCTAAGAGTGGCGGTATACTGAGGGGTAGTACCTCGAGGGGTGGAACCGCGAGGGTGGATGTATTATTATTTTCTCATCTATCGATGATTTTATGATTTTGAATAGACATTTTGAAAATTAGTTTTACGAAAATTACAGACAAAATTGCTTGAAATGTTTCAAGAAATTCAAAGACCATTTCGAATCCATTTTTCAACAGATTTTGGTGAAATATATGATAGAAACTATAAAGTTCAGAACTATAATGTTCTAACACGTATGCAATGCAACAGATTGCTTCCATATCATTAAAATAATATTTTATTCATAAGAAAACTAAGAAATGCTGCTGCGAAAATAATTATGCATTATTTTAAGTGATTGTAAGAAATACGACAAAAAATGTGTGTGTAACAAACTGTTGAAAATGTATCAGAATTTTTATTGTTCAGTTTTCCTGGGCACCGGGTGGTATAATTCTGAAAAAAGCTAACAAATAGGGTTGTTAAAAGTGATGACCAAATTTCTCCACATGTAAGACCACCCCACAATCAAATGAATAAAGAGAGCAATATTTTTTTCAAATAAAATGTGATATAATATATGCATGGTTCGCACGCGTCCTGGAAATCCTGGACAACTGGATTTATTTCCATGCTGTCCTGAAATGTCCTGGAGACCTCCTAAAATTCTGTCAAATGACCCGGAATTTTATCTATTCTTGCATTTTTATCCTTGCGCGATGTTCTGTATTTGAGTGTTTTTCTACTGATATAACTTATTTCTAACACGTGTTCCTCCCAACTACTGGCAAAGTGCGGGGGAAGGGACTGTTGGTTTTCTTGTCTGTCAGCAATACTGAAACTGCATTATTAGCAATTGTAAAAAAGTTCGTGCTTATTTTATCACTTTGTCTGGCCGTTCGTATGTGGACACCATGTCTCTGCAACTATTAATCCTATTTGGAAAATTCTTCCTGCATCGGATACAGCTCCAGAAGGGAAATGTTTTGCATATAACTTGCCATTTTTCGTATAGAATTGTTTGACCACTAGGGGGCGGGCGTAAGTGTTTATTTATACTTTTGATGTATTTGCAGCAAAATTTGAGCTTCAAAAAATTACACTGAAACAATTATTTCGTTAGTCGATACTGCTTACCCCGCAAAACCTTTTGAACTTCTTGCTTAAAATAGTTCATTGTTTTTCCACCAGGAAGCGTAGATGGATATCTTATTTTTGTCGATATCTCTACTTCTAAGAGGGTCGTATTTGAAAAATTCTTTCTTTGCTACAGAGCGTTTCCGGTGCGAAATGTTTCTCATATAATTTAAAATTTACCTTAACGCACAAGAATGCCACTACAAGGCGTAAGTTTAGGTTTTCTTTACATCTGTGGGACTAAATGCCCTACCGAAAAAAATATTTTTCAGTCAGATACTATGAAAACTGTTTGTGTATATTTTCTTCCCAAAATAATGAACAATTTCGCCGCTAGAGGACGCAAATGTTTAATTTGTTTTTCTCAATATTTCTGTGTCTAAATGCGCGATTAATTTTAACACCGGATGCCCTTTACTTTGTGGAACAATTTAGGTTTGTATTTGAGGAGTTTTGTAGTTCACAGTTTTGGATGCTAGGTTTTGTTTGTGTACTTCTGTTCGAAGTTGCATCTCAAAAATCTAGCAACAGAGGTCATCATCTGTTGCTATGTTTTGTTTATGTACTTCTGGCTGTGTAAACATTATTAGGAATTTTTTTTTACTGTATGCCATTCGCTAAAATAAAGATGAGGAGCATTATCATCTTTGAATAATGTACAGACTTCTTGCTAAATAGCGTAAAGGCCAAAACCATTTTCTCGCTATTTCTGCTTCCGTTTTTCTATGAAGAATATTTTTCCTCTTTTCAACTTTTCCATTACGCAAAATTCTTCCGCTAGAAAACGTACAGTTATGTAATATCATATTTCCTTCAATATTTATTCTGTAAACTGTGGTACCATGCACATTAAAATGAACCTGTAGAGCACACTAATTTAGAAATAACAGGTTGAGAAAGTTTGAAGGATATTTTCAAAACCATAATTTTAGTTGTGGCTTTCTTGACTTTTACTGAACTTTGCTAATGATTGCTTTATTTTTTTATGTTAAAAAGCAATCTTAAAATCATATTGCTTTCTAATATCAGAAACTTAAATCTAATTGTTTCTTAGTATTTTATGAGTTAACTAATCAGTTTCCATCTTCTATAATTAGTTTTCTGATCATGCCCAGTTAAATTGCCTTGATAACTGATGTTATGAAGCTATACACATAGCACATGGATGTAAGGCTTTCCTGTTATTCGCTTTTGTTTCATTTTGAGAATTTTTGCAAACACAGCATTTGCTGGTGAGTACAAATTTGAAGCGTAGCTGGAGTATCAATTTTAGGAGAATAAATTATGTTAAAAATTCCTTTTCAGAATAAAATGTAACACAAAGCCTTGCTCCCATGAATATGTGTTAAAAGAGTGTTTAAGAAATAATAGTTCCTTTGTTCCTTGGAAAAATTCCAAATATTTCGCCTTTTTTTGTCCTTAAACATCCAATGTAAGCATTATTTCAAACTAATTAAATATAAATAGTATTTAGTTGGTATATTGTGTGGTATATGAAAGCATTTCAAGAGTAACAGCACATTGATGTTCTAACTATAGATTTTATAGCTTTATATTTTTGAGTTTTATGTTGTTGTTTTTTAATTATATGATTTGCTTCAATAATTGAGCCAAAGCCCAAGTAGAAACATTTTTCTAAAAATCAGTAGTACATCATAATGTACCTAAACATTTGTGGAAATTAAACCTGGTTGCCTTTTAGAGACTGTTTTGGTATTTCATCATTTACCTGTGATTCTACGTTAACTGCTGCAGACATCATTTTCGTCATTCTGTATTAAATTCCTTAAGCGGGCGATGTAGCTGAACCAAGTGATGTACACATTTTTCTGCGCTTCCCGAACAGGAAGAATGTTCATACAGCGGCTGCGGTTTACCAAAGCAACGGCAAACAGTTCTTACCGCTCTGTCTTCCCAGCAGTATAAGGGATCACTTCTAGCCCTTTATTTCCCGCTTTATGATCCAAGGCATGAAGGGGAAGAGCTAGTCCCTCTGACACGGACATGAAGCCATTGAGTAGAAGCAAGTAACTCAAACAACTCTCTGTTTTCTTAGGTTCGTCGCAGGTTTCTTTCTTAGGTTCGTTACTTACGCTACCTGATTGTATCGATTGAAGGCGTATGCAGAGCGTCAGAAACCGTCCTATACGTAAACTGACTGTAGCAGTCCCTTCAGGATGGTGAAACTGAGAGTGACTCTGAATATGTTCGGTGCCACATCTGTCTGTCGGGCCTGGTGGTCTCACTACGGTGTGTTACGTCATCTGTAAATATTGTCTGTGGATTATCTACTTTTCATGTTCAACAGGATTTGATGGGAACATTGTTTTCCGGACTCTTTGTGCAAAGCTTCTGTTTAGCCATTTTCCAAAGCTTGGCAAAGATCCAAATCTTCCCTCAAGCTACCGGCCTATTGCGTCCACAACTTGTCTCACAAAAGTAATGGAACGATGTTTTATTGCTGGTTAGTTCATTATGAGGATAATCACAACATCCTTCCATTCTCGCAAAGTGGCTTACGTCGTCGCCATCATTTTTTGTGCCTTAAAACGTTCACCCGAAAGCGTTTGTGCTGAGGTAGCATCTGGTTTCCGTTTCGGTCTTTGTTTTATTATTATTTATTACATGGAGAAAGCAGACGCAGCGTTGTGGTACGCTAATCTTCGTGCTGCGAATAAATCTCCCCACATCCTTTGCTGGCTTCCGTAGAGGTCGGCTGTTCTACATGAGTCTGGGTAAGACGCTTTCCGCGCATTGTTTGATCTGTACCAGGCTGGTCTCCATTGTTCATCCTTTGCATTAGTGCCATTCTTCATGTCTAACCCCTTTTGTGTCTGCTACTCTCCATGTACATGAGCTACATGTCTTTTTCTCTTTTTCAAGTTTGTGTTCATTGAACGGCATTAGAAGTCATCGATTGACAAGATCGTGACCATGGCGTCTGGTAATGGTTTTGTTCTGTCTCCAACAGAACGCTTCGTCGTTCTGTTGGTTTGTTCTGTCTCGTGGTTTTGTTCTGTCTCGTGAAGAACGCTTCGTCGCGCAAGATTAGGGTCAATCGTCTCCCTAAATGACAACTTTTAATAACAACCCAGGTAAATCAGCCTTGAAATTTAACATAGGCCCAACACTGAAGCACAGTTTTTTAGAGTAGAAGACGGTGGCTCAGTGTTGGGCCTACGTTAAATAGCAAGGCTATGCTACAAAGCTTAAAAAACAAATCCAAGATAATTCGAATAATACACTGCCGGGCAATTGCTAAGGACGGATGACAATAGCAACGATAACAACCATAAAATGGAGAGCAGGAAAATGTGGAAATTAGCATAAGTGCGGGATACAGTAAGACGTGTTGTGCGTATGCAAATTTTTGATTGCCGAACTTGTTCGTGACGTCATAGCGCTGATAAGAGATATAAAGGATTTGACGCGTATTGACCGTTGTTGTTCAAACGCAAAGTTGAAAGGGAAAGAATCAATTGACGAACTTGCAATTTTCAGTATGTCTTCCCGACATCACCTAGATGATTTTACGCGTGGCCGTATTATTGGCAGGACTGAAGAAGGGCGAAAAATAACAGATGTTGCCAGGGTGTTCGACGTCAGCCACAGTGTTGTTTCAAGGCTTTGGAAATCATTTCAAACAAATGGAGAGTGTAGCAAACGTCACGGGGGAGGTCGTGTTTGCAGTACGACACCTGCAGAAGATCGGTACATAGTGTTATCAACAAAAAGACACTGGCGCAGCTTAGCTAGTGAAGTAGCAAATCAGTTTATGGCTGCTACTGGCCAGCGGATCTCCCGAAAAACTGTCGCCAGACGTTTGCATGAAGGAGGATCATACGCCCGCCGTCCTGTTGTGTGCATCCCATTGTCCAGACGTCACCGTACCGCCCGTTTGCAATGGTGCCATCAACATCGCAATTGGACTGATAACGACTGGTCTGATGTCCTCTTCTCAGATGAGAGTAGATACAGTCTGTTGTCTGATTGTCGACGACAACTGATCTGGCGTGATAGTGGTACTGCATATTGTCCAGCAAACATACAGGAAAGGGACCGATATCCGACATGTAGTGTCATGGTATGGGCTGGCACCATGATCAATGGTCGTACGTCCCTCTATGTGCTTCCAACTGGGACTGGGACTATGACTGGCCAACGATACATTAATGATGTTCTGCTTATGTTTGCATGTTCCGTGGTGCTGTCGGTGATAGATTCATTTTCATGGAGGACAACGCAACATGTCATCGAACAGTCGCTGTCCAGGAGTGTCTTGAGAGCGAGGATATTAAACTTCTCGTATGGCCAGCACGTTCTCCAGATCTGAATCCCGTTGAAAATGTGTGGGATGCTTTGGGGAGGGGTCTTGCTGGTCTCAAATGCCCTCCAATAGACAAGGACACCCTCATCCGTGCACTGACAGAGGAATGGGATAAATTACCCCAACAGCTGCTTGATAATGTTGTGCAAAGCATGACACGACGTGTGGAATCTTGCATCGCCCTCCATGGTGGCCATATCCCGTATTGACATCTTACGCCGGAACGCCTGCGGACGGTAATTGCATTTTTTTTCACGTTTACGTATTTGCACAAAATTTCCTGTTTGTCCCTTGAACACGTTCCAAAGCCTTCTGGATTTCAGAGCACAATAAATTGTCTTTCTTGTAATGTCCTGGCATTCTGACATTATTTTATTTCACTTGGCATCCAACCACACTTACTTTTTTATGCGCTATATAGCCGTTTATGATCCGTCCTTAGCAATTTTCCAGCAGTGTAAGACAACTTTGAAAACATCTAACTTTGAATAAGCCTACGCATCAGGAAGGCAGATGCGCATGTTCACTGGTTCCAGTGGTGTTCTGCCTGCCCACTTCCGAAATAGCTAATAAATTCGTACGAGCTTATTTCAGTCTATTTTGCTTACCTCGAGTTAATTAGTTCCAGCCGGTTCAAGGGCTAAGTTTGCTCACACCTGTAAGGAAGTGTTTGTTGTAGTTTACAGGTTGAACAGACGTATGGTTTCACTGTATTTTATGTAGCAGCATTTGGATCGTATGTCCTGGAAATGTCCTGGGATTCTGTGATTGAAACATTGTATGAACCATGGATGTGAAATGGTAATTATTGACACTTAAAGCGTCATCATCAGAATTCTTTCTTCGTCGATTCCAGTTTGGATAAGCATGGCATTTACACGTTTCTTAATTTTTGGTATTATAATGTGTTTCTGGTCTGTCAATCTCAGCTGACGTTTTGGATAACAAATCTCGATTTATCCAAAAACAAAATGTAACATCTGTGCTTCTGGGTCTAGCTGTATGACTGCTGTACAACTTTATATGGTTCCTCCTATGGAGAAGAACCAGGGGAAAGCACTTCACTGGCCGCCTGGAGACATCATAAAGTATTCGGCGTGAGATGATAACGAATATTGAACGTTCACTCTTTGCTTCTACGTCTGCTTGCCATTAACGTGGAGTCGATATCCTACTGTTTCATGTCCGTAACACCACTTAACTACCCTCCCCTGGAGTATTCTCCTTTAGTTGTCATCCAATGAATCGACCGACTGCACTCTGTTTTTATCTGATCTGCTGTTTAAATGTATACTCGTGAAGAACGCTTCATTTTAAGAAATCCAGTAAGACTGATCCTTCGCTAACAACCTGCATCAACCCAGTACTTCTTTCAATTAATAATGCGGGGTCGATATAATCAACAATGTCTTGTTCCACAGCAAAATTGAAACGTCCACGTTTAGCACTTGACGCATTTGGAAATACAATCATGGGCTAGATCATAATAACCACCCCTGTCTCTACGTGTGAACGCGTCCTTAAGCACGTAGCAGCGGCGTCACCGACCGGCGCTAAATGTACACTGACGGAAAAAAATCCCAACACCAAGAAGGGGTTGTGTTTGATAAACGACAGTTGGTAGGCGGTGAGAGTACATCTGTAAGATGACGTCTAGGCAAATTTCGCGCTCGGCGCATACGTGTGGCGCTAGTAGCGCCCTCGGAACATGCAAAGCAAGTTTGCTGTAAATACGCGCTGTAACGTTTGTGAGCGTTAGTTGTCGTTGAGATTCGACGTAGTGTGTTGATGTTAGTCAAGAATGCCTTTAAGAAGACGAAGAATCCATTATCAACAGCTCACGGAGTTTTAACGAGGTCGTGTAATAAGGCTACGAGAAGGTGGATTTTCGTTCCGCAATATTGCAGAACGACTTGGCAGGAATGTAGCCACTGTGCATGATTGTTTGCAGCGGTAGTCAAGGGAAGGTACTGCCTCAAGAAGACCGGGTTTCGGCCGGCCACGTGGCACTACTGAGAGGGAAGACCGCCGTGTACGGCGTATGGCCGTGGCTCATCGTACCGCGTCTGCGGCAGCAATTCGAGCTGCAGTTGCCACCACAGTGACACAACGAACTGTTACAAATCGGTTACTTGAAGGACAGCTCCGAGCCAGACGCCCTGTAGCGTGCATTCCACTTACTCCAAACCACTGCCGTTTGCGACGTCAGTGGTGTCAAGCTAGAGCTCATTGGAGGACGGAGTGGAGATCTGTTGTGTTTTCTGATGAAAGCCGGTTCTTCCTGGGTGCCAGTGATGGCCGTGTGTTGGTTGGAAGGAGGCCAGGTGAGCGCCTGCAACCAACCTGTCTGCGGCCGAGACACACTGTACCTACACCTGGAGTTATGGTCAGGGGAGCAATTTCCTATGACAGCAGGAGCACTCTCGTGGTTATCCCACATACCCTGACGGCACAGTTGTACGTCGGTCTGGTGATTCAACCTGTTGTGCTGCCATTCATGAACAGCATTCCATTGGGTGTTTTCCAACAGGATAACGCTCGCCCGCATACCGCTGTTGTAACTCAACATGTTCTACAGAGTGTCGACATGTTGCCGTGGCCTGCTAGATCACCAGATCTTTCACCAATCGAGCACGTATGGGACATCATTGGACGACAACTCCAGCGTCACCCCCAACCAGCATTAACCGTCCCTGTATTGACCGACCAAGTGCAACAGGCATGGAACTCCATCCCACAAACTGACATCCAGCACCTGTACGACACAATGCATGAACGTTTGCGTGCTTGCATTTAACATTCTGGCGGTTACACCGGTTATTAATGTACCAGCATTTCACATTTAAAATGGCTCTTCTCGCGCTTACAATAAGCTGTGATCTTGAAACCTTAATCGATTAAATATGTTACCTATACAAATGTATTGCCGCCATTTCATTCCTGTACAGCTATTTTTTCGTGGTTTTGGGATTTTTTCTTCCGTCAGTGTATATATAGAAGACAAGGGCAGGGCGTGTCAGTTCTCTATTACGAATCTTATGCAATGGGTAATGAGGCGGCATGGTCTGGTTTCAACGGGGAAAGATTTCTCAGCAACCAGAGACTTGTTGGCTGTTCCAGGTCCGTTGTGGTGGAGGTGTAGCGGCAGTGCTCGGAAAAGGGACATACAGCCATCCAACGTGTCAAAAAAGGGAAGAGCACTACTCCATGGTAATTGAGGTGAACTCCTGTTGGTACGTGCTGTACGAGACAACATGTATGGCCCATGATCGTGCAATAAAGACGCTTTTGTGGATGTTCCCACAATGTCGGCTGCCCTTTCATTTAACCAAATTGATCGGCTCCTCCCACAGCTTTATCGGGAGCATCGTAACTGGGCATTGATGTACTAGGAAAAAGTCGTTTGACTCAGTGGTTCTTGGTTTAAGCTCCAGCATGCCGATGGACAAGTCCGTATTCGTCTTCGAATACAGTTGCAGCCAGTAAGTCAGGAAGAAAACCGGCGGTAGCCGCAATATCCAGGTACGATAATTGTTCACATGGACATCAATGAGTATCCACATCTCCGATGAACACACGCTCAGCTACATATCCTGCCTACGCCTTGTTTCGAACCCAGTATAAGCATTCATGGTGACTCTGTATTGGCGTGGCACTGGAATCTTTCATAAGAAAACACCCAGTGTCACAGTGACTGTTGTTTTCCAACGTTAGTGCGAGGATAACATCCATAACTTTCGTATGCTCCTCTGGCCACCAAATTTCCCCGACTTCGATCGCATCGAGCATTTGTGGGATACATTGGAATGGAGCATTCGCCGGCCTACCCAGTACCTCGCTCCGTTGAGTAACTTTGGGATGTCACTTCCTTCATCTGGTAGATAATAACAAAGGACAGCGCTCATGGTCAAGTGAAGTCGATGTATTGCAAGGTGCAAACTGTTATCGCAGCAAAAGGCGAACAACCACCTATCTTCGAATAACCCGCGATTGCACATGTGTATCAAGATCGAATAACTTCCAGAAGCTAAGTTGAAGGATCACTTGAATAGATGGAGTTCATTATTTTCGCAATAAATATAGGGTAATGACTTGGGTACGAAAAGCATTTTAACTTTTTCATAAAAGATTTCACGTGAGCCCGAGGCGTATTGTGAAAGTACTGTTAATCTGTGTGACGTATACTCTAATTTAACATTCCCCTTGAGTTTCTGTATTGTAATTGCACTTTTAAGAGCTGTCATGTGTTGCCAAATTTAAATTCGTCAGTATTTTTCCTGACGAATTTAATTTTGGCAACACATGACAGCACTTAAAAGTGCAATTACACTAGAGAAAGTTAGAGATAAGAGCTGCGGTATTTGGAATGCTTCACTTGTGTTTCGATCTCACTTGTTTTTCGTCTTACCATGATTCAAGTCTCACGATGTTTTACCATTACTATAATTTGAGCATGATGTGTGCAGTTACCACGATTTGCTACACAGGATTGTGCAAAGGTAACCGCAGTGTTGTAAACTGTTAAATAAAGAGAGGATTTTATTCTGTTTTACTGATTGGGCAAGTGACATACCTTTTGATTAAGGAAAACAAATGCGTGGAGCTTTTATATACTGGCTTTAAAAATATTTCTGGACATTATTATTCTTGCAGTTATTATTTAGCTCTTACATACTGTGGTATTAGAATAATATGACCACCTATCTAATAATAGGAATAGCCAACCTTGGCCCAGATGACAGCAGCAAGATGGCGTGGCATGGAGGCAATGAGGTCCTGAAAGGTTGCCCGAGGCACACGTGTCCATTAGGATTGCCGCAGGGGACGGAGGTTCCGAAGATGACGTGGTTATGGATCTTGAAGTTAAATCTTACAATACAAATAGTCCCAAAAGTGCTCTATGGGATTGAGGACTGGCGATTTCGCCGACCAGGGAAGAACGAAAACACCGCCACCATGTTCCTGGAACCAGTCACGCATCCTTTAGCGACATGGCAGGGCGTATTGTCTGTTGGTACACGCCATCAACACCAGGGTACACTAGCAACATGAAGGGATGTATGTGGTCAACGAGGATGGACATGTAGCTTTTGGCGTTAAGGGACCCATTAGGGGTACCAGCGGTCCCAGGTCATACTAGGAAAACATCCTCCAGACATGCACCCTGCCACTTCCGGTCTGTATGTGACAGACAAGCGTGCCCAGGTGTTGGTTCGCGTGTGTCTGACGTCGTACCCGCCTCCGCACGTCACTTCTGTGGAGTAGAAACCTCGATTCGTCATAAAAAGTATCTTTCACTCTTCCAATGTCCAATGACGGTAGTCCCATGACAAATGCAGACGTCGTTACCGATTGACCTTGGTTAACATGGGCGCGTGGACGCAGCGTCGACTACGAAGACCCATGAGTGACATGTTTTGCTCTGCTGTTTTCGGGGATAATTACCTGGGTGCCCCAGGGCTCATTTTCGTGATCCATTGTTGCACTGTTGTGCGTCGAATTCCCTTTACCAATTGCCGGAGGCGACGTTCTCCTCTGGGGTCGATGGCCTTTGGCGATCCATGGTTATGATCTTCGGAGGTACTTGGTGTGCCAGCGGCCCATTCTTGGTACACCCTTACTACAGCACCTCGCGAACAGCCCACGAAGTCGGCTGTTTCTGAGATGTTTCCACCCTTGACGAGGTAGCTGATGATCCTCCTTCTGAACGTCCGTGAAATCACTACCTCTGCCCATTGTGCTCACGTTGCACCCTATGTCTTATCTGACCTGCTGGACTGCTTATTTTTCCGTCTGGCCGATCATGTCACGCGCACTCTGTGACTCGCCTGGCCGGGTATACTGTGATTCCAGGGATGGTCATTTTATTCTGATACGACTGTGTATGTTTAATTAAGGATTTCAGTCGCGACGAAAAGTGAAACTACCTTGATTCAACTAGACATAATTCAGCCAGCTTACGTGTCGCTTTACAGCGAAGTAAGTAACATCGGCAAGTTTAAGCCTTAATGCTAAAAACTGTGCAGTGAGTTACAGCGAAGTTTAACTTTAGGGAAATACACATAGCCGCCACTGAATTAGAAAACTTTATTCAATACCGAGCTGGACCTCCTGTAGCCGGAATTACATCACGTATGCAATTTAGCATAGACTCATAAGGTGTTAGAATGCATCTACCTCTACAGCATACCACGTGTTCACCATACAATGTTTTAATGGGTCAAATTTAATGGAAGAGGACACTGGTAATGGATATGTTCTTCTAACATGTCCCATATATTCTTAGTGGGGCTCACATCCAGGCTTTGTGGTGGCCAGGGAACATACGTGCCGTACACTGTGACACCATATCCGGGACCGCGAGTTGTGTTTACAAGGCTATCATGGCCCTTTTCTTCATGGGATCCGGCCAAGTTCTGTGCCTACCGACGGTACAGAATAAGGTGTTCCGCGATGCTTTGGACCAAATGACTTTTTCCCAGTCTTCAAGTGTCCATCCATGGTGTTCGTGGTACCACTGAAGACGAACTTTCCGGTTTTTTACAGAAATCAGTGGCTTCATATAGGCATACGGCTGCCAATACCGGTCCTCTTTAATTCCCTGCGCACAATTCGCTGTGTGTGTGTGAGAGAGAGAGAGAGAGATTGTTCGGAAACAGCTTTCATTGAGTATTTCGGTTTCTTGATGCACATAGTAAGTCCTGTTTCTTTGTACAAGCCTTCTCACACAACGTCGATCTCGTTCCTGACACATTAATGTCGTGCCACAATTGCGCCTGTTTGACAAGCAACGTGGGTTATTTTTCCATTGATTAAACACCTGGGATATCTCACCTCTTGGGAAACGAGTCAGCTCTGCTGTTTTCAAAGTCGTCGCTCCATTTAGAGGTGTACCCACAATAAATATTTTACCCAACTCAGAAAGATCCTTTGTTTTTCCCATTGTCATCAACACTACTGGCGATTATTGCCGAGCTGCAGTCTTAAAGAGTTGTCTCGAAGCGGTGGTGACACACGTGACCACGTATATTGCACATCATCTGCGTAAGGGGCGTTTAAATACATCTGTATAAATTTTTCTAATTCAGAGCCAGATGTGCGTTGTTGCTATCTACAGACATTCCTTAAATAAACTATTATTATACGAGGGTGGATCAAAACTTTAGCTACACTGTTGAACAAAAAAACAAATAAAGATATATACACTGGATATGTATGTTGGTTTAAAGCTATAACATTTATTAATTTTTCGACATATTCGCAGATGGACTAAAAATTTATCAGAACGTGTTATTAACTTTTACATGCCTGTGCAGAAAATGTACACTCCCGTTTGGTGCAACCATTTAAAGACCAGAGTTTTCACATCCTCATGGGTTTGCAATCGTTGTCCACTAAGCTCCTGTTTTATTTTACCGAACAAATAGTAGTCGCACGGGGATAAATCGGGGCTGTACGGTGGATGTTGCCACACCTCCCATTTGAATGATTTCAGCAATTCCTTTGTTTTCCGTGCTGCGTGGGGTGCGGCGTTGTCGTGCAGCAGGATTTCGTAGCGTTTGGCTATATGAGTCAGCATGTCTTTAATAGGCTTTCGCAAATTTCGTAACGTTTGACTATATGAGTCAGCATCCATAGTCGTCCCTTTTAGTAGCGATTGCGTGTAAACAACACCTTCAGAGTCAAAGAAAACAACCGTCATTACCTTTCCCGCATACTTTAGACTTTTCTGTTCTTCCTTGTTGGAGAGGTTGTGAATACACAGTTTTGTCCACGCCGGCCATCGATTCTGAGTCCCCTCACTCCGGAGTAAGTCGGTATCCCAACTGAGCTACGCGGACATGTGCTATCATTGCTATCTGCCTTTATGTCATGTGCGTCCTGCGGGGCAGGCACGCCCCCCCGAAAGATGGCCGAGGGCATTTCCCACGGGTTAGCTGGGACCAGGTGTCGCTGTAGGCAGTCATCCGCTGAAGAACGTGCATTTGAGAAACCCCAGACAATTTGGTGTGTGGAACATAACGTCACACTGATTTATTTATTTTTCAAAGCCATGAAGAAGGGATTCTCATTTTTCGTATCTCGCCGTGTGAAAAGAACATAGCATCATTACGAGAAAATTAACAGCCAGGTCATCCTGGAAGCTCGAGCGCCAATGTGAAAACACAGTTTCGTCCTCGCCGGGTATCGAAACCGAGTCCCTTCACTCCGGAATAAGTCGCTGTTTTCATTGCTATCTGCCTTTATCCCATGTGCGTCACGCGGGGCAGGTACGTCTCAAGGCGGCATGCTGCTATTCCATGGACAATCGTTTGGTTTCAGGATTGAAATTGTGAAACCACGTTTCGTCATCTGTGATGATTCGACGCAAACGATTATGACTTTTAGCCTAATACCATTGCAGAAGAGCCAAAGACCACAGCAAACGTTGGTTTCTGTGCTGGTCGGTGAGTAAACGTAGCACCCATTTCGCACACAATTTCCAAAATTCCAGCTGCGAGTAAATGATGGAATGTATAGTCTCGTACTAAATGTCTAACGTGCTGGCAATTTTCTTGATTTTGATACTCCTATTATCCCGTATCATATCGTCAATGGTGGCAACATGCTCCGGAGTGCTGGATATTGATGTTGTGACTTTGCGGTATTCGCCTGTCAAATTTGTGCAACACTTTTCAAATTGTTGGCACCACTTTACAATGGCCGGGAGAAACATGGCCTTTTCGCCGTATACAGCACAGATTTCATGATGGATGTCAGTGCAATTTAGGCACTTATCCCACAAAAATCGAATAGGTCCTCGCACTTCAAATGCGGAGTAAGAACCCAGTTGAAGCGCCATTTTTAACTACCTTCTGCCAACGCCTTACAAAGTGACAGAACTAAAACACCTCCAGTCGGCAACTCTGACGTGCTGTCTACTTCGATCCCAAGCATACACGGTCTTACTGCAATCCCACTCTAGATGGCGCTAAGTATAACGTACTTTTTGATTCACATACGTACATGCGTACCTACAGCACTTTATCTCCTTTTCTCGTTTCGCAGTTACTTCATAAAAATAGGTGCATTTACGATGATGGCAGACCGTGCACTATTGTCAATCTGTTGCCAGAGAGTACATCTCAGGGTTCAAATTTTAACAATGACCAAGCGTTACTAGGTTGAGTGATTCTTGATACACGCGTGTGTTTCACGTGTAATCACATTATGTCACATCATACCATAAGGAACAAATCTTCTGGTAAGTAGCACGACACATTTTGCCTCAACGTTTGTGGAATTTCTCGGGAAACAAAAACTGTGTCTCAGATGGCATGTAATTATGTGAGATTTCATCAAACGACGTGGGCTGGAAGTCATGTACCCAATATCATAGTATATTTTGGAGAGTGACTAAAGCGCGAATCAAACAGGAACAACAAATATAACACCAAATGTTCAGTTGGAATGAGCACGTCTTTTGACTTCATTCAGACAGCAAAAAATATTTCAAAGCTGATTTAAAAGAAAAAATCTGAAAGTTCAGCAAAAAAGAGAATACACTTACAGTACCTAATCAAAAACTGTCCATAAGTTAAAATACGCAAATTATATTGTGTTATTCATCGTGTATGCAGTCGGTTTGAAAAGCATCAACCAGATTTCTTCAACTGAAATATCTAATTTCTTCCATTATCAGTTGCAAGGTATGTTGTTCAAATTTTATAACAAATAGCGCACAAAACATTTTTCATAGCGGAAGATATCACAGGCTAAAATGATTTTCAAACCGAACAATTAAAAAAATGATATGTACGGGAAAACGTATTATAACTGTACTCCGCGTTACTTAAAGAATTTGGGTGCAAAATACCCTCCATAGTGGAAAGTATTCTACCAATAAAGGATTTGGATTTCTAAAGAAATTTTTACAAACACAGAAACTTTTTCAAATAAAAGCATTCGCAAACGGCTATGACTGAAGAATTTTGAATAATGGAAAAGTAAATAGAAACAACGCGAAATGTATGTTTCATAGCAAAAGCCATGCTAAGAAGGTTTTTCATATACCTCTTCTGGAAGTAAGCATGGCGATGGAAAAATGATTGGGTAGTGGAAAAAGGGAAAAAAGGGATCCTCTAGAGAAAAATCGGTACTATTTGTAGAGAATAATGTTCTCAATTTGTACTGTATCTTATAGCACACAGGCAAAAGTGGTTTTTAATAGGACTTTATTTTTGTACTTTCTACGGGGGTTTAACGACCATCATGAGCAACTCGAAACGATATAAGCAGCCGCCCGTCTCAAATTTAGGACCATTGACTCCAGGGAAAGGACAGAGATAGTGCCGTATGACAAACACAACATGCATGCCTCACGGGGAGCCGAAACCGGACCCAACCTGGACGAATCGCTGGAAGCCCGAGCTTAAATCACTACGCCACCGCGTGCGGCAATAGAAATTTTTGGAAACGCAGTAATGTTATGAACAGAAATACATGTTAAGACAACCTAGCCCCAAAACTAAGAAACGTTTCTAAAAATTCAAGAGTACATGCGAAAATGAATGGTATCCAGTGTTAATTTTGTTCTATAAATCGGAACTTTGGAATCAGAGCTATAGAAAAAAATAGGTTAAATGCTTCCATCTCCGAGCGGACAAATCGTGCATCACCCTGGACAGGAATTACGCAAAAAAAAAAATCAATAGTACTATGAGACATACTAGCCATAAAAAGCTATGAGTCATAGGGCGTGTCGTGAGCGCAATTGCCAGGGGTAGTGATTTGACGGAAGTTGAAAAACGAATGATCGTTGGCTACAGCGCCAAGGGTGGAAGCATCTCAGAAACACCTTATTTTATGGGCTGTTAGCGAGGTGCTGTAGTAAGGGTATATCAAGAATGGACCGCAGGCACACCGAGTACCTCCCGACGTCATAACTGTGGAGCTCCAAAGGCCATCGACTCCAGAGAAACACGTCGCCTCCGTCGACTGCTAAAAAGCAAACGACGCGCCACAGTGCAGCAATTTGCCACGCAAATGAACTCTGGGGCACCCAGGTACGTGTTCTTGATTAAAGTAGAGCGAACCCTACTTCACATGGGTCTCCAGAGTCGACGCTGCGTCCAGGCGCCCATGTTAACCTAGGTCCATCGGCAACAACGCCTGCCGTTCGCATAGGACTACCGTCATTCGACAGTGGAAGAGTGGGAAAAGTTCGCATTCTCCGACGAATCGAGTTTTATACTCCACAGAAGTGACGGGCTGTGGCGGATTCGGAGCCAGACACACGAGAACCAACACACAGAGGCGCTTGTTGGTCAAGTACAAGCCGGCGGTGGCAGCATACATGCTTGGGGGATGTTTTCCTGGTATGACCTGGGACCGCAGGTGCCACTGGATTGGTCGCACAACGTCAATGACTGTTTATCAATTCTCTCTGGCCACATGTATTACTTCATGTTGAGCGTTTAGCCTGGTGGTGATGGTATGCCAACAGCACAATTCCCCCTGTCACACCGCTAAGAGGGCGCGTGATTGGTTCCAAGAACACGACAACGATGCCTCCATTCTACCTTAGTCGGCGAAATAGCCCGCCTTCAATCCCATAGAGCACGTGTGGGACCATTTGGATTGACAGGTTCGACGTGCTGACCCACAACCACGTCATCTCCGGGACCTCCGTTTTCTGCTGCAGTCCGAATGGGCACGTGTGCCTCCTGAAACCTTCCAGGGCCTTATTGTATCCATGCCACGCCGTCTCTCTGCTGTCATCCTGGTAAGGGTGGTTATTCCCATTATTATGTAGGTGGTCATATTATTCTGATACGATTATGTATATCTACACGCCCTGGCGAAAAAACTGTGTTTTACTTTAAACAGAGTATAGGTACAAAAGGTTTCCTGTGGTGAGCGGTTTCGAAATGAATTTTTCAAACGAGTTTTTAGAACAGCAGGTTTTCGGCAAATACATCGGAAACAGAAATATGAACTTACTACTGGCAGCAAATCTGAAAAACAAGCAACCATTTCACACCAGGAACACTATCTGACGCAAAAGGGAGTTTTAAAATATCGCACTTTTGAATGCAGAGATATCAAAGAAATCGGAATTTACCTTTACACCCTTTAGTGAAAAACCTGTGCATTACTTGAAAAGAAGGAATTTTTTAACCGAATATTTAGAAGCAATGGAATGGAATAATAATGCATTTTGAATTCCATAGCATTTGCATTCACGCACTCTAATAGCAAAATGATAAGTCAAAAAAGAACCAGAAGCCAAGAACCATTGTTCTCTCATTTCGGGTTTCTCAATGCAAAGGAAATATTTCAAATTGGACTAATTATTGCTGAGAGAAATGGTGTCCACAATGGGGGACCGACGGACCGAAAAAGTGGTAATAGAAGCACATGAGTTTTCTTAAAAAGACGTGCAAAGTATAAAACCAACATTATTTAGAGTTTTATACCTTGCCCGTCTATCTACGCGATAGACCTTCTGTGCTTAGTTGCATTGATTACTAAGTGAAACTAAGTTACTATTAATGTGCAAAATTGTGATTAGGAGTGCATTTTTTACTTTTTCTCATCTAATGTTAGATGAACCTTTCATGCATTTGTTCCACATGTCTTTTACATTCTTTAATACTTCACTAGGTGCGAACCCTTGTGAAAACTTACAGTGTGGTCCTAGTCAAGAATGTGATATTGACATCCACAATATCGCTACATGTCAGTGCCCTACCAGCTGCGAGCACGTGATGAGACCAGTTTGTGGATCCGATGGGAAGACGTATGAAAATCACTGCGATTTACACAAGCAAGCGTGTTTGACGAAAAGATCGCTTTCGTTACTTTATACCGGGGAATGTGGTGAGTTATACTTTCTCTGCGTTCTTAGGGCAATGTTTATTTTACATAATTGCAAAGCTTGTATGTGGCATTAATTAGTGCTAGTGAAATTTACATTTTATTTTATTTAGAGCATCAGATTGTACGATTTGCATATATTTTTAGCTCAGAAACTAAGTTACAATTAATGTGCAAAATTGTCATACCTTGAGAGGGCCCGAATTCTACAATGCAGTTCATTTTGCCAGGTATCGTAAACACTGGACGTAAAATTAGTCTCCTCCATAAATTTGCTTTTAATACTTAGTTACATCACCGCGTGCAGAAATCACCGCATCAATTCTTGCTGGAAGAGATTCAACAAGATCATTTAAATAAGTTGAGTCAATTTTTGACCATTCCAAGATCGGTTTGTCTCGCAATTCATTGAGATTCCTGGGATGCTGAAGTTTGGTTTCGTTCAAAGTGATCCCATAAATTATCTATGGGATTTAAATTTGGTGATTTAGCGGGCCAGTCCATGTGTCCCAAAGATGTATCATGCTGTACACACCAATCCATAATGGTTATAGCCATATGAATCCTACAGTTGCCATCATTCCAAATCGGATAATTTACTTAATGAGACTCCTGCAAATGTTGTGCAAAAGGAAACACATGGTTGTTTGAAAATTCTCTATAAGCATGTTGATTCATCGTATTCTTCACATCTACTAGTGGTGCCAATTCACAACCATTAAAACAACACAACAGCATTACACACATCTCCTTCGGCAATAATTCTTTAAAAAACACTCAGAGGTGAGTGAATGTTTTTGTACATCTGCTGTTGACCCTGCGCCTTGCGTCATTTCAATATAGGTAAAATTTGGATTCATCAGACCTGTGACAGCCTTTCACTAATCAACAGCCGATGTCCTGTGAACTTTAGGCCAAGCTAATTGAGCTTTTCCATAAGCTGAAGTTAACATTAGTTTCAGTCTTGCAACTCTACTCCAGGTATTCATTCGACGAAGTTTCCTACGCAACATTCGCTCAGATATTAGATGTGTATGAACAGAGTGGAGGACAAGGATGTATATAGAAATTTTTCGAGGGATGGAGGCGACGAAAAATGTTTTTTTTTTTTTTTTTAAACCAACCTGAACAAAATTAAAGTTAATGAAAAATAGAAGAAAAAATTAAACCATTTTTTTTAATTCAAGTTGACGCATTTCTATTAAGGTGGACATCTAGTGATTTTGCCTCTTATACTTCCAATGGGCAAACTTCTGTACACATTTTCTTCACAATTAATGCGTTCCCAAGGATGAAAATTGAACATCGATTAAAATAGCTTCATATTATAACGCGGAATACTTACTGTTTTCTAAAACATAACAATAATTATATTAAAAATCAATAACTTTTCCTTTGGTGGTGTTGAGACCAGAAAAAAAGATGGTGCGTCCTGTACATTGATGACGTCAGTAGACAAACAAATGTTGGATTGCTTAATTATGGTTATGTTTTAGAAAATATTAAGTATTCCAAGTTATAATTAGAAGTTATTTTAATCGATGTTCCAAATTTTCATCCTTGGGAACGCATTACTTGTGAAGAAAATGTGTACAGAAGTTTGCCCATTGGAAGTATAGGAAGCAAAATCACTAGACGTACACCTTAAATTAAGGCATTTTTTTAATGTAAGTCGCATTTTTACCAAAAAACTTAAAAATATGAAACACTTTCGGGGATCAAGGACCCTGCTGCCCTTATAAATACGATCCTGTTGAAGGAGGTCCTGCGTTGTTTGAAATCTGTTTTCGTTGACCAGGGAAGAAAGTCTGGGGCGGTCATGACTTGTCAAAACGGTGTTTCGTCGACAGCTTTTCGTTTCATTTTCGGTCGAGTTTGACTCTTATCAATCTTTATGAACACATAGAACTGTTCTTTTGCTAGCACATCCAAATTCAGCAACTTCCTTAATGCTGTTCCTTCTGACCAGCCAAAAGCTGTGACAATATTTTGCCAGTCGGTCTTTTGACCTATTGATTTCAATATTTTAAAACTTTTACCCTAAAATTTTACCTGCAGAATGAAATAACACGTATTTTATTATTATATCCCCCTGAAATGTTTAAATAAGATTTTAACTGTAACCTCAAAAACATGCCATTTTAGACAATTACATATATTGCTGCAGGTGACTAATTTTTTGTTCGGTATCTTTATAATACTGGGTAATTCAGAATTATTCATCTGATTTCATTAGATCATAGCTCCAGTAAATATCAAGGTAATAAAGGCGTGCCACACATTAAAATGAAAAGAAACGCACCGAGTTTACGAATGTAACCGCTAGATGGAGCAATGTAAACCGTGTATCTGCTCCTGGGCGAAAGGACTGTTATTGTTCTGTGCGGTTTCTCGTGCAAAGGTTTACGGTCCTTTCTTCTTTCAGCAAGAGACATTAACAGGACACTCGTATTTAGATATGTTGGAGGTATGGCTATGTCTGCAATTAAATGAAAATCACGTGACTACACCTTTCAACTAGATAGAGCGCCGCCACATTGGTATCTGGATGTTCGACGTTACCTTAACTAACAGCTTCCTAACCGCTGGATTGGTCGCTGTGGACACAACGACAAGGTGCTCTACAGGTGGCTCGCCAGGTCCCCGGACCTGACTCCTTGCGACTTTTTCTTATGGGGATTTGTTAAGGATAATGTGTCGCGTGCTACCATTGCCCACAATGCTAGATGAACACAAAGTTCACATTCATAGTGCTCTGCTGTCGTTGACAACAGACATGCTTGATTACGTATGGCAGGAATTTGATTAACGCCTCAACGTAGGCCTAGTTCACCTGACCAACGGATGTCACATAGAACATTTATAAGGTATGAAAACAAATTTTGGATAGTTTTCTCTTTATCCTATGTACATTTAACAGCTGTATGTTTAGAAACACATAAAATACAGTCATTTAAAATCGGATGAATCATTTTGAAATACCCTGTATACTATAAAAATGAGCAAAACAATTGCCGTGAACATCATAAAGGTAAACTACAGATATTCAAAAGGGAAATCCAACTTTAAATCCTTGAAAGTGCGTTTTTCAGAACAGTCCATTAAATCTTCAAAACTGAGATCTGCTTTCCCAAAGACTGCACAGGGGGCTACGTTAAATTTTAAGGCTGTGGCTCGTGGATAGTTGTACGAGTAGCGGGTGGCGTAGTGGTCAACGTTCGTGACTGCCACGGAGAAGACCTGGGGTTCGATCCCAGGCAGGTACAAAAGCTCGAACCAGTAAATATCCGCCGCGCGGCGAATGTGCACATTAAGCCGTCGGGCCACGGGTGCTGGCCCCCCTGTAATAAATAAGGGCGTCTTCTGCGCCGTTTCTACCTTGCTTCCGTGTCACTTTCCAATCGGGCACTCTCGCTCAAATCTTCTAGCTTCCTATTTCTAAGGGTTGTTTAAGACCTGGGGTCAGACACTCCCTTCCTAAAATCCTCTACATATCATCTGATATGTACAAGTATAAACAAAGGTAAACAAAAAAGTAAAGACATTTTGCAAGCTAAACCGGTACCGTACATAACTACTGTGAAACAAAGGGACACCTGAATCGAGCACGCTACAAGTTTGTCCGTTAGAGCGTAAACATGAATGCTCCAACTTTCGATTGCACTGCTGTTGAACAGTGGGCTGTAATAAGCATTTTTCAGGAAAAAGCGTTAGAAGTAGAGCTTAGAACACTGCGCCACCAAGTCCTTCTCGTCTCTAAATTGGGGCTCCAGCTTTCGATTGCACTGCTATTGAACAGTGGACTGTAATAAGATTTCTTTGTGAAAAAGCGTTAGAAGTATATAGCTTAGAACACTGCGCCACCAAGTCATCCTCGTCTCTAAACTGGGTTATTCAGGCTCCTGCAATGAGAGTGTAAACATGGATGCTCCAGTTTTCGATTGCACTGCTGTTGAACAGTGGGCTGTAATAAGCTTTGATCGGGAAAAACCGTTAGAAGTAGAGCTTAAAACACTGCGCCACCAAGTCATCCTCGTCTCTAAACTGGGGCTACTGGTTTCACAAAAGGGAGAGAGCCAGTGATATTAGACAAGACACTGCCCATGCCTAATCCGATACTCGAACCCATGCACAGCTGGATGAACCGTCAGACGCAGTCACCTCTGGCCCCTGGACCACGTGAGCGGCAAAACGTGAAGAAAAAATGTTTAATCGCAGTTTTGCTACACAGCAGTTTATGAACAAATTTTATCTGTTGTACCTTGTCAAAAGCATTTTCTTAAAGTTAGTTTCCCTGTAACGTTCGATTGCTATTTTTTCTCTAATTTAAGGCAACAAATACTGGATAATTTTGGTGAATGTACGAAAAAGAAGGAATATAATAACTGTAAAAACAGTAATGGAACTAAATATTAAAAGCTAAGTGATTTCGCGTTTCTTCCTTTCCCTGGTAAAACATTTCTTCTTTAGTTCACACTAGGTACCTCAGAGTTGCTGAAGTTCGAAAAACTGAAAATCAGAGCTAAAAAATCAAATTTGTTAGCTCTCATGTTCAAATACAACAATTTTCCGAATCAAGTCAGTTTGATGGTAACTACACTGTTGGACACTAAACATGCAACACCAAGAAGGACACGAGATAGCAAAGTCAGATTTACTGGACACATAACAGCAGATACAAAGATGAAACGATTGAGCTTACAGGTCCGTGTGACTTGCGGAACAAGCAGACATCAATAGTTCGTTTAGCCCCCATGGCTGGCAATAACGGCCGCTACACGCCGCGGCAACGAACGAACGAGGTTTTGGATGTGGGCTTGGGGTATGTCGGTCCAGGCTGCTTCCTCACGTTGCCACAGTTCATCAGGTGCAGCCGCAGGGTGGTGCTTGCCGGGCCACTCGGTTGCCGATCAGCGACCAGACGTGTTCGATGGGCGACATGTCGGAAGAACAGGAGTTCCACGGCACCTGGTGGGTCGTGAAGAATTGTTGCACGATGCGTGCCACGTGCGGGCGCGCATTGTCCTGTTGAAACGCGGCCGCTGCCAGGTCCTGCAGGTAAGGGAGGACTACAGGCTCCAAAACGTCGGAGATGTAGCGCTGGCTGTTGAGTGTACCAGCGATGCGTACCAGAGGGGTGTGGGTGTCATATCCAATTGCGCCCAAAACCATAACGCCAGGGGACGGACCGGTATGGCGATGCATAATGCAGGCGTCATACACTCTCTCGCCGCGGTGCCACCACACGCGGATCCGACCATCGTGGTCTTGCAGGCAGAAGCGGGATTCGTCGGAGAAGACAATGTCGTGCCATTCCGTATTCCATATGCGGCGTTCAACGGCCCACTGCCACCTCACTCGCCGGTGGTGTAACGTCAATGGTAATCGGAGCAATGGACACCGTGCGACAAGTACCCGCTCCTACAGATGACGTCGAACGGTACGTGCTGACACAGGTTGCTGCGCAATACACCCAAATTGCTGCGCTAACGTTTGTGATGTGGCGGTGCGAGCCGTGAATGCCCGCCGCACAACATGCTGGTCCTCTCGTTTGGTGGCGTGCCGCGGCTACGACAATCGTTCACGTCGGTCCGTCCGTCCCTCCTGCACCCACCGAATCCATACCCACTTCACTGTGGCTGGTTGTCGTCCCACACGGGCGCCGATGTCTCGGTACGATAAACCGCTGTCGCGATAAGCCACTGTTCGTCCTCTGTCGAACTCCGAAAAGTGCTGGAATGGCTGCCGTATTCTGCGACGAGGTATCAGGAAGCCCCCACGCACAGATCCGGCTGCACAACACACTTCCACTTCTTACACCCCGCCTTCTGTGCACCCTTTTTATAGTGCTTCTCGGTGGCGTGCCGGGCGCACATGATTTGCATATGCCCTGCGATGCTAATCGTTTGCATGTCTTCTTGCGGGCGACGCATGCTACGAATTTCAGGCCAATTGGATGCTTCCTTCTTGGTGTTGCAATTTGGGTGGCTAGCAGTGTATTAACAGAAGAATTCCGTATGGAAAAGATTTTGAAATTTGGAGCTACACGCTTCTCAGTTTGCATTAATCTTTCTCTGAATATATAAAACGACAAAAGTTAATTTTTTTGTTACAAAATAATAGGAATTTGCAGTAAATCTTCATTATACAAAGGTTATACAATAAAAACGAAGTCAGAAATTTAATTGTGGTTAATAATAAATAAATAAATAACCATGATTTTGAGTTCATAAATATTAAGTCCTATATCACCAGTTCTGTCGTCCAGTTGTTTCTTTTGTATTTTCGTCAAGAGAAAGGAAGAAATATGGATTCCCAGTGTATTTCGTCTTTTTCTCTCCAGAACTATGCGAGATCAAAGAATTTCCTGTTTCCTTCATATCACGTTTTAAAAAAGACGTTCAATTAAAATTTATTGGAAGCTGTAAAGTAATAGATATGTACAAGTCGTATCGAACAAAAAAAAGTTCAGAACAAATATTTCAGGAGAATAACTACGCAAGCAAAGGTTTCGTTTTGGGAAGATCTGTTTTTTGTTGTTTTTGTTTTTTTTTAGAATGATGAGAAAAAGTTCCGCAGCAAGCATTTTTTTATTAAAACGTCATTTTTAATTATCTCGATTTCTTCAATGATTTCCTATGTCACTAAACAAAAACTACGTATCGAAGGAATAACATTAAATGTAACCAAATAAATCATATTTTAATTAATATTTTCCTTCACTGCCGTATGTTTAGAAAGCTCGAGTGATTGAAACTTATATTTGAAAAACATTTTTTATTGAACACTTTCAATTTTCCTCATTTTTCATTTTTGAAGCTGAAATCCTTATTTCATTGAACTTTTACAAATATAACGATTAGATGGAAAAAACGGCGTTGTCTTTTAATTAACGACGAGCAAATTCGATGTGCAGAATATTACCAATTAAATTACATTGAGGTTTAAGTTATTCATCTTAAAGGCATCGCGATGCTTTTTAATTGCTGACATACAGCAAAAAACATATTTTTGTTTACATATATTTCATGCGGAATAATTTTTTCACGGTATATTTACCTTACTTAAATCTTAATTAAAGACTGTTTGAATCTGCATTTTTGTGGTTTATGATAAGAAGACTTAAATTTTCGTGGAAATTTTTATTTTAAAAAATATATTTCGGAGAAAAACGCTTAAACAGGCACTCTACGAAGATGTTCGAGCATATAAATGTAATAAATACATATGCAGTCAGATTTACAGTAAAGTCCGCAGACAGTTCATTTATTAGCTTTATAATAATATAAGATTTTTTTATATGACCAGAACAGATCTAATTCTTCTTCGTACTATTGTGAAAAGTAAACAATTGAAATCATGTTTTGTGAAATGAAAATGAATACCTCTTATGTACAGTAATTAAATTGCAGTTAAACAACCACGATCTTAAATTGAGCATGTTTGAAAGAGTAGTAAAAATCCGAATTACACTGATGTCATTTAATACGATCTAAATTAAATAGGTGAGCAGTGAAGTTTTAATACAAATTTCAGCCGTGACAAAATGATCGACTCGCGCTTAAAAACCAATTTCTGTATTAGATACACATTCATGTATAAATAATTTCCAGTGAGGTTCGGTAAAATTTCGTCCACAGTTTATTCACATTTCAGTGGTATTCTTTCTTTTGCCGAATGCTAAGGGAGAATTTCTGCCATGTAAAAATTGAAATTTTTTATGTTCCTTTCGCTCAGAATTTCTTAAAAATTAATACTTGAAGTTTGGTATAGTTATAGAATGATATTTCAATAAAAATATATATCAAAATGAGAGGATTACGTAAACATTATCACAATTTGGTGTCATTTTTTTCCAACCGAAAGCGCTATACAACATATACCGAAGCTAATTATCTAACAAAATATCAGTTTATGTATTATTTGTACAGAAATGAACTCCGAAAATTTGAAATGTATGCAGCCAACAGTTTCTGAGAAAAACGTACGTAAATATCAAAAAATATATTTTGTAAAAGAATCCCTTTTAAACATTAGATATTTTGATAATTAATAATGTTCTACAATACTTTCATGATTTTTAGCAGCAATGGAAATCACTACATTCCCGCTCCATATGCAGGATCATCAGAATTCTCTTCTTCAACTTCCCTTTTAGCCTTCATTACCTTTTAGGCTTTTTTTTTTCTGCATTACCAAATCAGTTTTACGAATTCGTTCGTTTTAAAGAAATCTCAGCATTTTTATCAGATTGTCACCAGGTTTGATGCTATCGTTTTCAAGTTCTTTTAATTTTATTACATTTCCCTTATTGAATACTAAGACAGCATCGTGACCGTCGATTTTTAGTATTGCGAGTGTCAGAAAAACATATTTTTGGAACCAGGTTTCAAATAACTGTATTATACGATTTTACGTTTTCCCATGGAGACAATTTTCTTCAAGTTATGGATCTAATACTGTTCGAATACAGGCTTTTTGTTTTCCAAAACTGCAGAAGTAAGACTATGTTTGTGTATATTTAGGGTTCTCCAGTAGTAAGACTTCTACTGTATTTTCACCACGAAGAGTTACCGCTTAAGAACAGAGAGAATGTAACTTTTGAGTCTTTACATCTAGTTTTTGTAGTCATGTTCAAAAAGCTCATGCTCCGTACATTATGTTTTTAATAATAAAAAAAATATCGCAATTCCTTTCAACTTTTTAGGTTTAGTCTTTGCTCAAGGTTGTTAAGACTAATACTTACAAACCTTGGTTCTTAATTAAAAATAAATAGAAAATGTTTTAATCAAAGTTTTCTTCATTCGTCATGTTCAATTCATTATTTACCAGAAGCTGTAAGAAAGAAGCCTGCCTTCAGTACAAATATTTCGTAAAACTTATCTTTACGTAAGCACAATTCTTCTATGAAATCTGTCATAAAAATTAGTATTTCATTTTCCATCAGGGCAAAGTTTTATCTTTGAACAACGCTTTGCGCAAGACATGTCGGATGTTTGTCCAACACGAGATCATTCTTCTGGTACTTTTACCATTCCCATGCCAAGATAATTGTGAGTACAAAATGAAACGAATGACTGCAGATTATACATTTATTTAAGTACAACACATTGCATTTATTCGCGTCACTTATGACCACATCGAACTACAGTCCGGTACATACTAAGTGGAATGAAATCATAACAAAAAATAATACGTTTTACTAATTTCTGATTTCTCGCTTTACATTGCGGAAAAGGATTGATGAATGTTATTGCCGTAAGACCAATTAAAGAAGATATGTGAGTCACAAAAGTAAATATTTACTAAGCTATGGCGGCAGCAATAGTCAGTATTTTGATCTGTTTTGATTTTCAAGAACAATATTTATTATTATTATTATACATAATATATATTATTATGTAGAGATTCCACCTCTTCTTGAGATTTTTTTCTCTTCCTTCCGGGACGGGTACGACGTACCAAGTCTGGGAAGTGGTATATCTTTCTCTCAGAAGTCCTGCAACTTCCTCACTATCCTACAAGTCTTAAGGATAGCTGCCTTCTGTAGTTCCATGTAGGTGCTATGTTGAAGGTCTAGTGTCTGTATAGAACTGTGAATGTTCTTAGGTACAAATCCTGTGGCTGATATTACTATCGGGACGGTGGTAACGTTCTCTATATGCCACATTTCCTTGACTTCGTATCGTAAGTCGTTATAATTTGACAGCTTCTCTCCGTGCGTCTTCTGGTCGTTGCAAGTGTTGGGCACGGCTATGTCAATGAAGTATGTTGACTTCTTCTCCTTGTCGACTAGGACAATATCAGGCCGATTGTCGGGGTTGGTTTTATCTGTTCTGGTTGATCTGTCCCTGTACATCTTGTGAGTGTTGTTCTCTAGAAGCGTTGTTGGCTTATACTTGTAGTAAGGGACAGGCTCTGTTGTAATGAGGTGGTGCTTTCTTGCCAATTTCTGATGGATAATCTTGGCGACTTGATTGTGCCTGTTCGTGTACTCTGTTTGTGTGAGGACTCTGCTGCCTGCTGTGATATGTTGGATGGCTTCTGGCGCTTGATGGCATTGCCGACATGTGTCGCTTTCCACTGACGCGCCCTTCAGGATATGCTTCCTGGTAGATTCTTGTGTTTACAACTTGATATTGTATAGCCATCAGGAACATTTCGGTCTCGGGGAAGAGTGATCCATTTGTTGGCCATTATTATTAGTAGTAGTATTATTTAGATGTAGATGAACGTAAGAAACGGCTCTGACACCGAAGAAATATGATGTAGCTTCGAAAAGTTCATGTACGCATGCGCAAGCTAAAATATATCTCAAGATAGAAGAAAAGCTGAATTGCAAGTGTGTCAGAAAGGGGGATTTTAAACTTTTGGTTAAAAAGATCTACAGTTTACAGGCCATGGTATTATACATCATTTTAAAGCTCTCATCAATAGCAGGTAACCCCTCTCCCTTGGGGGGAGGAGACGTCGAGACGAAGCTTAATTTCGCTACCACCGAGCGTTTTTATAGCATCAAAAATGTATTTTTGTAATGGCTTTTACCACATTTAGCATCAGGTTCTCGTAATTTACGCAGATTGCAATGAGATATAGTTAGATTTATGCAAAACGCGATGAAATAATTCGGCGCTAGTTGAGTAAAATATATTATTCAGTAACGATGAAATCGACTATTGCTGCTTCACTTCCTGGGACAGCAGTCATAAATCAGGGAGTTACATTAATACAGTCTGGAAAGGTCTATGGGATCGGAAGTAGTCAAATCATTATTGTTGGAAAAATACGAATTACCTGGTTAAAAGCACGCCATTCACAATTTTTTTATATTGCATTTAACAGTGGCATTTTCCTGTATCTGTGAAATACACAATGCGTGTCATTACTGTCCATGGGTTTTGGTGATTGCATAGTTGTGCACATTTACCGATTTGACCGCAAGAAGCTGTGTCATGGCGTCCATAGATTGCTTACAAACTGGTAAACACCCACCAGGTCTGTTGCAAAATGCTTGATCCTTACTACATTGAAAAATTTAAATCATTTCGGGTAACTTTTTCAAGGGTCTTTAAAACTACTAGGCAATAAAACTACCCTATGTCTTCAAAACTTCAGTTATTTAAATGAAGCCCAGTAAACTGTTCTATGATAGCTATAGATTTAAAAAATCTTTTTGTGCTGTAGTTAATATTCTTAAAACTTGCATGACCACTTCTTAAATTTAAAACAGATCATAACTACAGTAATTGAGCACAGTTTTTTTATGCATTGAACAGTAAATCATGAACCTCAGAGTTATTTTCAAATGTTATAAAGGACCACTAAAGTTATAAATGTTTCGAAGCACTTTAACCAGAGAACATTTTGCACACTTCGAAAGTTTTCGTTTTTTCCCGGATGTTCTTCAAAGGAATTCTCTGAGCAGCTGAGTTCTGAAGATAACTTTCATCACGACTTAAAGATTTCAGACTCCTAAGAAGAGATTTTGACGAAAATGAAAAGGAAACACAGCATTTGTATATCAATTCGGGATTTAGAGACGCTCTTTTTACCAGAAACTAACATTTATGTCTAACCAAGATTAAAGGCGTAGGACATCGAGCAGAAAGACATAACCCACCAGCATAGCAGTTTAGCAGATAACATAGAAAAAGGTATCTCATCATCAACTATTACATTTTCGTCTTATTTCTGGGCAACTTAATTAACCTGAAATTTAAAGCTGCCTTTTGGAGAGGCTCGATTCCCACGTCACTTGTGAAATAGAGAGATCCTTCAAATATCCTATACGGAAAAGGGAAATTTTTCAAGACGAATGTAACGAAAATAGGCAGAGCTTTACGAATACTGTTCGAAAGGTAGAAGCAATTTTAAAACAATCCGTGTTAAGTCCATGCCCACTTTACAGCATTCTGATATCAATCTCGTCTTGCAGTATAATAAATTTTGCTACAACATCCATGATAGCATTTGCTTGGAACAAAAGTTTATATTTCGAAAAGCATATGAAGCCTAAGCTGCATTACATCGTCACTAGATGTAACAGGTATCGTTAAAGGCTGTTTCATATTTTCAAAACTTTAAATTTTCATTTCTTCAATTGATTAAAAACACAAACGATTGCGAGATTACTTATGCTTTCAAATTAACAAATCCATCAGACTGTGGTCGTTACTTCCGTCCTATGACTGTGGTTGTTACTTATCTTCCCATTACTGTGGTCGTTACTTCCTTTCAAGTGTTGATACCATACGGTTGGACCCTTTAAGAAGCCGATGTACTTGAACCAACGATGCCCGAAATTTTCTGTTTCACAAATAGAGATGTTCACAAGTTTAACGAAATCAACGGCAAAACATTTTATTTCGCTCTCTCATCTCAGCAGAAACGCCTATAAACGTGTTTGAAGTGATAGGCACCCACTTCTAGTCACTTATTCTCTTCTCCATGACGAGGAAGGGCTGGTTCGTCTGGTACCGACATCGAACCACTGGATAGAAGGAATTACTCAAATGTGTTCTGCCTCTCCTTTTTTAGGTTCGTCGCCATTATCATAACCATTTTAGCATTCAATTAGTCAGAAAGTATTAGTGTCAATCATTCCCCTAAATGATCACCTTGAATAACAAAGCTAAAGGTAAAGCAACGCTTGTAACGTACCAGGAGATGTGACGTACCTGCCAGAAGGACGCACACGACATAAAGGCAGATAGGAATCAGAATAAAATGTCCGCGTAGCTCAATTGGTAGAGCAACTTATTCCGGAATGAGTTAACCCGGGTTCGAATCCTGGCGCGGATAAAAATGACGAAGAAATTCACTTCGTTATAATGGCGCCCGAACTATCCGGATGACCCGACCGTTCACAATCTCGCAATGGTGTGATGTTATTTCCACACCGCGAGATAGGAAAAATAAGAGCAGCAATTCGAAAAAAAAAATAATAATAATAAGGGGGAGATGATGTAACGTACCAGGAGATGTGACGTACCTGCCAGAAGGACGCACACGACATAAAGGCAGATAGGAATCAGAATAAAATGTCCGCGTAGCTCAATTGGTAGAGCAACTTATTCCGGAATGAGTGGACCCGGGTTCGAATCCTGGCGCGGATAAAAATGACGGAGACATTCACTTCGTTATACGCTTTCTGATGAGCGAGTTCATACGTTCCAGCTGATTTCGGCCCACTTCTTAGGCAGCGAATGTATTCGTCTGAATTAATTTCTGCCAGTTTTCTTAACCCCGAGATAATTCGTTTTAGCGTGTTAAAGTGTTAAAAACAATCTGCGTTTGTTTAAGTTACACTTCACGTCAAAAATGATTAATATTTCAATAGATTTTGCAGTTTACCGTCCTAAAATGTTGAACTATTAGTTGGAGTTGGAAGCAAGTCAAACCTTTTGGACCCGGACCCGACCTTGACAAATTTGCTTTGAACTATAAATTCGAAACTCATAACTATATCTATCTATCTCTCTCTATATATATACATATATATATACACTGAAGTGCCAGAAAAACCGGTACACCAGTCTAATACTTGGTAGGTCCCCACGAGAGGGCAGGACTGCAGAAATACGACGGGTCATGGACTTCACCAGTTTCTGGAAATATGCTGTAGGCAATGCACACCATACTTAATGCAGAGCGTTCCAGAAGTCGGGTGTATTCCGAAGTCTCGGATTCCTGTGTTCGATAGCGCGTTGGATGGCATCCCAAATGTGTTCTATCGTGTTCAGATCTAAGGACTAGGGTGGGAATGGCAACACCCCAAACTCAGATGAATTCTCCTCTAACCATAATGGGGCGTCTCGACACTTGTGTGGAGGTGCATTTTCGTCCTGTTGGAACAGGCCCAACCCATCAGCATGAATGCAGGACATGAACGGGTGTACCTCGTCAGAAAGGATGCGCACATAGCGTTGGACATGGTAAAGGAATGGATCATTAAATGTAAGCGTGCAGATAATTTTAAATTTGAAACAGAGAATTTGTAGTGACCATTTCCACAGTTCGGACTTTTAGAACGTAAATTTCTGAAACCTACAGCTGTGCGATTTCTTCTCTTTTGGGACTGAACGAAGATTTAAAGGAACTAGGAATAAGGTATATATTAACGATTCGCTTGAATCAGGATGCACTTGAAAATCTATTCATTCAAATTAGAGGTGTAGGACTGTTTCTATGACCATCCCTCACCAACAGAATTCATTAGTCGCTTAAAACATATTTTGCTGGCAAAAAAATTCTCAAATTTATCCAAAAAAGTGAACACAGCATTACATGAAGAAAAAGTGGTCCAAACATATTTAACAGCGGGATTGTTAAAAGAAGCTTTCACTACTGATGACACACAGGAAATTATTCAGGGAATTTCAGAGGACATAAGTATTGAAGACACAGAAGCTTTACAAAAAATATGCAATTGAACAATGAAATATGTGAACACAATGAAAATCAGAAGTGTGAGGCCGAGAAACAAGCCCTGGCTTACGTTGCAGGTTACACTGCTTACCACATACGAGATACGGATCCATCTCTTGGAGCCATATCTAAGAATGCTGAAATTTTAAATTCCTACAAGTGGATAAATATGTTATCTCTTGGGGAGGCTAACTGTCCCTCCCGAGGAGTGGATGAAAACCAATGAATATTTTGAAAAACATTTCCAGTCAGTCCAAGGAACAGATTTTTCTCGGGGAAAGGGTGTCATACAAAAATTAAGAACAACTATAGAACAACGATTCCCGAATATTTCCAAAGAAGCTAAGAAGCTGTAGGTATTTATTCTCGTGTGCGCACATTCACTCGAATTCTGCATCTAAATCATAACAGAGCTTTAATTTCAACACGAAAAATGAATCAAAAGTAACAAAGTGGTCAAAGTCGACCGTTAGAAAAATTTAGTTCGGGGTTGGGAACCTTCATGATGGATACACCCAGCTTGGTAAGTGTACTAATATTTTTTGTGTTTCGCTGCATCGCTTTCTTGATTAAATTAAACATTCATTTATTATAATTGAACTTTGAAACAGAAAAAATAACGGTGAATGAAACTGATAAATTGTATATATATACGTAGTTTCAAATACAAACATGCACGCGCTCCTATGTCATTTTAACTGGTGAGCTACTGCTGCTTTACTCAGTGTCCTCGCCGTGACGTCACGCTTCCGAGTGAGAGGGGTTCACGTTCAGACGCTCGATGAGCCAGCCCTTACTCTTTCCGAAGCCCTGACACTATACAGCGTCGCGCAACACACTAATATTCAGTGCTTCCACTGAAATTATGCGGGCCATCGGAAGATATCGCGCGTCGGTCTGCCTTGTGGTTGAGCAGATAGTGACTTCACTAGCAAGATCAGGTGCGGATGTTTTCCGCTTCTAATACACTGCAAATTAACTTGTGGACGATGCCGAAGATAAAGCATGCCCTGAAATCGTCAAACTAACAGAGCTTACTACCGCTGTCACCATCCCACGATTTGGTAACACGATGACGCCGCATCATGTGAATCATGACCCATCCCCCTTGATTTCAGTGCTTTTTTCGCGTTTGTTTTAGGAGCTATGTACTGCATGGGACCACTGTATTATCTCTATCCTCAAGTTGTGCTTGAAACAACCCGAATGATCGGTAATCTTTCATGTCCGTTGGACCCTTTGAATATTAATAGCGTATGTTAAATTGCTTGTGTGGTTGTGTTTTGTATTTCTCTAAAGAAACATGTAGTTTTCGAAAACAAAAATATGGAGATTTGTGATTAAAGATGTCAAAAAAAAAAAAGAAGCTTAAAAGATCTGCGAGGTAAGCAACGTAAAAAAATTCTTCCATAAAAGAAACGTTCAGCTTTAGTGATTAATAAAACTTAACAAAATAATAAAGCACAATTATTATAACTATTATATTCCCTATTGTAGGGTTTCGGTAACGATATCAAAAACAGGTCATGCCAAGCAACGGATTATACACCAAATTATTTATGCTGTGCTTAATTATTAGTATTTATGTCAAAAGAGCATTCGTGGTATGGTAAGAAATATCCCTCTGCTGTAGTAAATTGAGTTTGAAGGAAAGGTTGAACTTTTTTTTTTGATTGAGGATTGAACGACCACCGTGAGCAACACAATGGGCTATAAGAAGCTGCCCGTCCCTAATTTAGGACTACTAACTCCAGGGAAGGGAGAGAGAGCCAGCGCCGTAAGATAAACACAACATCCATGCCTCACCGGGATTCGAACTCGGGCCCATCTCGGACGAGAGATCATAAGCCATCGCCTATAAGAAGCATTAGTAAGTACTAATCCTTCTTATTCATTAAAACCTGTGTTACTGCTGCCATTTCTTTCTGGATTATTACAAATATAATGCATTCTGTATTGAATGTCTCCTAATAAATGTATTTCAAGCTTCCACCAAATTAAATGTCCTAGAAATACAGTAGGCCACCTTAGCGGCACAGAGGTCTAAGCCTTGGTTTGTGACCATCGTCCAAGATGAGCCCGGTTTAGAATTCCGGTGAGCCATGGATGTTCTGTTTGTCTTGCGGCACAGACTCTCTGCCTTCCCTGGAACCAGTGGCCCTAAATTAGTGACGAGCGGCTGCTTAAATCCCATCGAGTTGCTTAGGGAGGTCGTTAAACCTCCAATAAATAAAACAAACGAAAAACGACTATCTGGGACGTCTGTTCTTTTACGTTGGTGATATGTCGTATTTTATTTAATTTTCTTCGTATTGCAGAGTAATTTCATAAAAGGAATAAAACTGCAGAGTAATTTTGTAAAAAGGAATCAGCGTAGTTTTATTGCATAAAAAGGAACATGTAAAATTGTAAGAAAGTAACTTCAGGCGTAGTTTTGATTTACTGTAATAGAAATTTAAAAACAAGTATTGGCTCCGTGGAATTTTTTCTTTGTAGGACGAGATGGAAGAAAATAAAGCTGAAAGAAAACGTCGCTTAACTTGAGAACGACAAAGGTGATGTACACCGATGAGACATTACATTATGATCACTCGCAGCCTAGAGAAATGAGCGCGCCTTGAGACCGAACGGTGGCGCTGGTGAAGTTCACAGAGCAGTACATATACAACCCGAGGACCGATTTTCGGTTAGTAGAGTGTTCGGATTCAGAATGGGAAAAGCTACCAATTTATGGGAGTTTGATAAAGAAAAAATGGCGATAGCACGGCGCCTCGGAACTACGATCTCGGAAACGGCGCGAGTGCCGCTGTAGTGAATACGTATCAAAAGTGGTGCACATATGGCCAAACGTCGAACCGTCGTCCAGCCATGGGTCGTCCACAGCTCATTGATGCCATAGGGGATAGGAAACTCTCGCGCATTGTTCACAGCAACGGCAGGGCCGCAGTGGGAAGAAACACTTGCAACTACAACAGTGGTGATCACGGCAATGTGTCACAGCACACCTTTCATCGCAGCTTTTTGCGCATGGGCCTGCGTAGCCTAAGACCCAGACGGGTCCCCATGCTCACTGCACATCACCGCCAACGACACATGAAATAAGGCCCAAGGTCATCGAGATTGGACTGTGGATGATTGGAAGAAAATGGCCTGGTCTGACGAATCAAGATTCCTGGTGCATCATGTAGACGAGCGAGCGCGGATACGCCGATTACAAACGGAAACTAGGGCACCTGGATGCACTATTGGGCGGAAACAGGCCAGCGGCGGCGGTTTTATATTGTGGGCGATTTTTCTTGGGACACTTTAGGCGCCACTATCCCAATAGCACAATCTCTGATTGCTGTCAGGTATCTGAACACCGTTGCGGACCAAGTTCACACATTCATGGCAACTGTGTTCCCTGCTGGTGATGGCCATTACCAACAGTATAATGAGTCATTCCACACTGCCAGAATCGTCAAGGAGTGATTCGAGGAACATGCTAGTGAAGGAACATGCAAGGAGTGATTCGAGGAACATGCTATTCGAGGAACATGCTAGAAAAGCGGGTTCGCGCTAAATCACCACCACTCCGAAACGTACTGGAACTGGGGAACCTGTTGTTGACATTATGGTACAGTACTAAGTACCCCAAAGATTCTTATCCCCACCTCATCGAATCGATGCCTCGCCGAATGGCCACTGTTTTGCAGGCTAAAGGGAGTTCTACAGCTTCTACTGTTAGGTGGTCATAATGTAATGTCTCATCGGTGTATATGTATGTATACTGTATGTATTTTGCGATTCGTGTTATAAAAATTTCAGTCACACCTTTTTCACCTGTGCATGACACGGGGTATGAGCTAGTACTTAATAATATAATATTAGTTAGTTTTTTGCCTCAAATAATAATCAGCGGAATGGAGCAATGTTCATCACCAGCTCAAGTGAAACCCATTGCTAAATAGCTTTCACAATAGAGGCGATTCTTCCTAACGTCTGTTAATTTCTGGCTCTCACTACTTGTACTTGGTTTGGACATCGAATAACTATCACTTGCCTTACTTTGGTCAGTGGTAGGTTTGCTATTTTTTGTACTGTCTTCTTGATTCTGCTACGAACGAATACGTTTTATGAACTTCCACATCTTCAACATTGTTTGCACCACGTTCACCAAGGTATTCGCACAAGCAACATAATTTAAGTACAGGGTGTGGCCGCAAAACGGGCGTTTTTGAATGCAAAAAAACAGACACTTCGTTTAATGAGAAAATAATGACAAACACATCCACTGCCCCTTGACACATCGCCATTTGTGAAATATGCACACTGCACAGTTGCGTTCATGTTTTGAATGTTATTTCCAGCAGGTGACGACCATTTCGACTACTACACTCGGACATTGTGCCATGGAAATCGTCCATGGCATGTTTCAACATCTCACTAGGAATGTTTGTGACTTCTGTACGGATGTTGTGTTTCAGCTCAGCAATGGTGTGTGGGCGCCTTGCATGCACCTTAGTTTTAAGGTACCCCCACAGAAAGTAATCACAAACTGACAAGTATGGTGGCCTGGGGGAGGGGGGCACGAAATGTCACAATTACGGGATGTGATGTGGTTTTCGAAAAGTCGGTGTACGGCTTCCAGGAAGTTTTCGCACAGTGAGACGTAGCGCCGTCTTGCTGAAACCAAAATGGCTCATCTGAAGAAAAGCGGGCATGTTGCAGTGCGACGAATGTGTCTATCATGTCGACATACCTGTGAGATGTTACCGTTGTTGCTTGTCGTTGCTCATCCTCGAAAAGGTAAGGGCCCATTATTCCCATTAAAGAGACCGCCTACCACACTGTAACTCGCTGACTGTGTAACGGCCATTGATGCAGTTGACGGGGATTACACTCTGACCAGTAACGAACGTTTTGTTTAATCACAAAGCCATTAAAATGAAAGTGGGCTTCGTCACTCATCCACAATAAACGCAAGAAAGCTTCATTGCCTTGCAATTTAGACAAAAGCTCAACACACAGAGGCATTCGATGTTCGTAATCAATTTCATTTAACTGCTGCACAACCTTTATCTTGTAGAGTTGTAACTTTAACTCGTCCCGTAAGATTCTATGGACACAAAGACTAGAGATCCCCACTTCTGAAGATATTCATCTCATAGAACGTTTTGGACTTTGCGTTACAGCATCTTCCACTACCTGTATTCTTTCTCGTGTTGCAATACTCCTTGGTCAATCTGTAGGTGTTTGCTTTAATACGCTTCCCGTAGCTTCAAACGTGTTGACCCATAACCTGATGGCATCTTCTGATGGAATAAGATAATGCCTCTCGAGATTAAAATAACGCCGATATTTTCGTCTAGCAGCTGCAGCACAGTCACCATTTTTGTAAAACGTCTTAACAGCTACAGCACGTTGCGCTCCACTCCACTGATTCATGTCTCTGCAAATGGCGTCGTTTGGTGAAACGAACGACGATCCACACGTGTTGCCAACATCATTACGGAAGCCTTCGCGAAAGAATCAAAAACGCCTATTTTTCTGGCACAAGGAAGTTTGGAATGTTCGAGGAACATTCGAAGTTATGAGCCTACATGTCTGTTGAATCGACATTTTTAGGACGAATGAGTGCCTTTTCGCTGGGGTCAGGAAGTGCCGGAGGCTTGCCGATTCTCGGAAGTATTGGTGCGGTACCAGAGAGGACGAGGCGTGTCACCGAATGTGTGTTCCTGCCCTTGACGCAGTAGTAGGTTGACTAACGAAATTTCCCTCTAAATAAAAATTACTCCGTCGTGAAGGCGCTCCCTCCACAGACAAAGTAAAGCATATTTACATTTGAGTGTTTACGTCTTATGAGCAACATATACATTTATTGGGTTGGTGCGAATGAAATGTCCGGCGGGAACGAGCAGGGGAGACAGACCCCCCCTCCCCACACACACAGCGGAATGGAACCACCAACAGGTGTTCCAGGCTTTACGTCACAGCGTCACTATAAATAGCTAGCACGTGTGTGAAGAACAAGGTTCATGCGTGGTTTGTTTGGAAGTAACATGGCTTGCAAAGGAAACATGCAGACGCCGGATTTGAGGCTCGAAACGTTAACAAAGCGTTTGGGGAGAATACGGCCAACAAACGAACCATTCGGCGATGGTTTGTGAAGTTTCGAAGCGGAGATACGGACCTACAAAACGAAGTACGTGGTCAACGACCTGTTGCTGTTTCTGACGATGTTCTGTTACGTGTGGTTGAAGCTCACCCCGAAAAACGTGTCGTGAGACAGCGGCAGAGGTAGGTGTCCACCACACGACAGTTGTTCTGCTTCAGGATTTTCTGGGTAAGGTCAAAAAGCTGACAACTGCCAACAAGACTAGGCGTTTGGAAGTCTGCACATTGTTGCTTGTCAGGAATAAACAGGAACCTATACTGTATCGAATCGTCACCGGCGACGAGAAGTGTGTCTTTTATAATAATCAGAAACGATATGTACAATGCTTAAGTAAGGCACCGCCTGTTGGATGGCATCCTAAACCACCCCTACACACCAAGATGACGATGCTCCTTGTCTGGTGGTCCACAGCCGGGATAATTCTTCGGAGTTTCTTGGCAAGAGGCCAAACTATCATTGCAGAACGTTATTGGTCTGAATTACACCAGATGCACTGGAACTTTCTGCAGAAACAACCGGCTTTGGTTAACAGACATGGTGTTCTGTTCCAGGACAACGCTCGCCTTCATATCGCACAACAAACGATGCTGACACTAAGTGCCCTGGACTATGAAGCACGGGTTATCACGGGTTATCCTGCCTATAACCCGGACTTATCTCCGATAGACTATCATCTGTTTTGTCGCTTGGATCACTTCCTGTCCGGGAAACAGTGCCTGACAGACAATGACCGACAGTCGTGCTGTTGATGACTTCTTCGGGTTTCAGCCACAACACCTTTTTCGTTCCGCAATCAACACCTTACCGGACAGATGGCAACTATGTGTCGATACCGAGGCGGAGTATTTTGCCTAGGTAAGTTGTCCTACTTTTCCGTGCTCACCGTCCACGTGTGCTGGTCCTTTGCCGGACATTTCATTCGCGCGAACCCAATACTCCAATGGAAATATTTGAAACACTGGTCTAAATCTACCGCTACATTCGGCCGGCAGTTGCTGCATCCCGATGCGATGCCTCAGCAATATGACGCAGATACCAACAAGCCATTCATAGGCTTACACTGTAAAAAAAGCATGTGCTGTGAATTCACGGAAAAATTCTGTAAAAAACGTACAGCAAAGTTGCCGGTAAATGTCCGTCTTTTATCGAAATTTCCGTTTTTAAAAGTGCCCGTTTATTTTAAAATCTGCTGTCGGAAATTCCGCTTCTTTCAGAAAAGTCGGTTTCACATTTTTTTCGTATTTGAAGACTGCACTTTTCAGCCCTTACGCGAAAGAATCCTTTCGTAGCAGTTAAGATTGAACACCCATCGTTTAAGTTTGTTCAACACAAAACGCGCGCCTTTAACCACATAGCCAAAAACACTCAGAAAACAGAATCACCTTCATCGTAAAACAAATTCCGTGACGATGAAAAAAAAATTGTCATTAATACTAGTGATTTATTTTGTGTTGGATCTTACTAGTTTCTGAATAGGTTTGTAATCATTTCTGTTTCTGTAGGAGGGCTTTTCACAGATTAGCCATTTTTCATCGTGTTTTTCGGAGAAACAAAATGTTTTACAACTTGATCTTTTTAAATTGAAAATGGCTTTCAGTTATCTTAATAAAAAAAAAGGGTGAAATATCTTTTTTTTAGTATTATTTCATAAAACTAAATATAAAATGTACTTTTGATAGCTATAACAGCTTTTTTTAAGTGGTCCAAAGACTGATACATATACATCCACAATCACCTGTACAATAAGTACCCGGTTTCTTACAGTAACACAATGTATAATAAATAGCTGGTGTACAAAATGGGGGAGAGGAGAAGAAATATCTTGTGGCACAATATACAAAATTCATGCGATATGCTATCCACAATATCCGATCTCGCTGCGGAACTTCAAAAACAGATAATTCGACTGACGATTGAAATTTAAAAGTTAATCAGACCTCAGGTATTCTCACCAATCGCTCTTATTACCGGTAATTTGTCGTCATACGGAAAAAGTGAGAACGGAGTTTTTCCGTTAATATACGAAAAGAATTGCGGAAAGGTTTCTTAAAAATCAGAATTTTCCGTTAACACATCTCTGAAACGGTAAGTAAATATCTTACATGAACCCACAATTTTGTGTTTCCGGCTCATACATTGACTATTCACACCGAAAATTCTATAGCTACAAACAAATATATTCACTTATGTACATTTGGAGTTAAGTGAAGATGTATTTTTAAGTGAAGATTTATTATTAAGTGAAGATATAGTTTGATGGTGGAATGGTAGTGATCTTGAGCCTGGCGTGCTTTTAAACTTTTTATTGGATTTTAATGGTGAAATATTTTTTACTTCAAATGTTAACTACTTATGCAACAGATGCATGTGAACATCGATGGAATAAGTGTTTTTAACATCTAGAGTGTTGGAACCAATGTGCAATAATGTGTATGCAAAAATGTACATGAATGAGAGAATAAAGCCAGATATTTAACCTACCGATGGAGAAATGTAACGAAAATGGTAATTTACCGTCAATATCAGAAAAATATTACGGAAAGGTTTCTGAAAATTCAGAATTATCCCGTGATACGAAAAATCAGTGAAATTCAGGTTTCTAACGCCTTAGAGATATAATCCAAAAACAATATTATTGAACAATGTCATTAGTACTTCATCAGAGAACAATCGTTTACCTCATCAAAAGGTATCTTGTTTGTCTTGACAATACGAAGCCTTGCACAGAAGAATTAGAAACACAAAGAAACAAGTAACAGTCCTTTTCATCAAAGCGTATCGGAAAAAACACTGTACAAATGAGTAGTCATCTCATAACTCTCAGCCGGTAGGTAGTCACACGAAGCCACAATAAGCTGTATTCCACTCCTCTTAAGGCAAGACGCCAGCAGGAACATGTGAGAACAATAGTTAAGCGAATGTTCCGGTCGGCCTGTGCGACACTACTCGGCACACACTACGTCAGCAGGAAAATGTGCGAACGACAGTTCAGCTCGGCCTGTACGCCACTCCTTGACAGACTGTACGTTAGCAGAAACGATGAGAAAAACAACTAGACTTCAGCATCACGCTCTGTGCACAGTCACGTGAAATTTGGCCAGCCTGAAGGTCTGATACCCAGCTTCACTATTCAATGGCTCTTTCTTCGCCATGAACGGAAAACCAGAATCACAAACGGCTTACAAAATCAATCCTTAGAAGTAGGAAGATCAATCCTTAGAAGTAACAATCCTTAGAAGTAGGAAGCTAGGAGATTTGGGCTAGAGTGCCCGATAGGAAAGTCACACGGAAGGGAGATAGAAAACGCCCTTATTTACTACCGGGAGGCCAGTACCCGGAGTTCGATGGCTTAACGTGCCCATCCGACGCACGGCGGATACTCAGTGGTTCGAACGCTCGTACCTGCCTGGCATCGAATCTGAGGTCTTCTCCAAGGCAGTCACGATCGCTGACCACTACTAGGCCATCCGCGGCCCCAAGGCTATAAAATCTTCGTTACATGATCTTTTATCTCATCTCGAACAATCGCCAAGATGCGTGTATCCAAGGTTATGTAAAAGGCTAGCTTAGTCGGTGCAAGAAGAATGTGCCTATGAAGAATAAGCAGAAATGCTCTAACGCCTGTAGATGTCCTTAAATATCTCATGAATACAGTTCTCTCATACTACTATTTCTCTCCCACCCTCGTAACGTCACAACGTGCACGTGTTTTTCTTTAAACGTTGTGCTGAAAGTTCGTGTATTTAGCGTAACTTTAAATATTTCCGTACTTAAGATATCGATCATAGTCTATCTTCAACCATGGTAAATAATATGATAATTTAATTCAAACAATTTGGCTTTCGTGTGAGGTAATTAGAAAAAATTATAAAAATTACGTTGAAGTAATTTATTTGATAAAGCTGTGCATTACTTTATTCTTCTCTTAATGCCTTCATGACTGTAGCACACTTTCCAATTTCGCACCAGATGTCGTGCTATAGCATTTCAATAAATTCCGCCTTATATAAGGTAGAATAATCATTAATTTTCAGTTTCATTGCCGAAGATTAATAACTGCTTTGCACATCGACGAAATGCTGACTAATAACTGCTTTCCATTCCGACGATTTCGATTTAATTAATATTCCCTGATGTGTTTGTTGGCCCGATCAATCACAAGGGAATGTCTTAGCCGATGATGTACTTATTTAGATCAATACTTCACAAAATATTGTTAAAGCTTCCGGATTGCTCTAGATATCACTAGAACACATGTTGAATATCAACCTCGCGCTTTTCCTTTACAATATCTCACAAGAGTATTTGTTTTGCTCCTTTCAATTATCTTCAGCATTTCTTTGAATTTCTACTTTAGTATCAATTTCATGACTGTCTATGAATGAAAAGGATGGATGCGGTTTTTTCTTTACTGGGGTTTAACGACCACCGTGAGCAACTCAATGGGCTATAAGCACTCGCCCGTCCCTAATTTAGGGCCACTGACTCAAGGGAAGGGAGAGAGCCAGTGCCGTACCACAATCACAACATCCATGCTTCACCGGGATTCGAACCCGGACGAATGATCAGAAACCAGCGCTTAGTCGACTGAGCCAAAGGGGCGGCAGGATTCGTTTGCTGGGAATTCTTTGGGAATCTCATTTACTTCACTAAAATGCTTATTCGTATTTTTAGCCTACAAAACGAGCAGTTACCTTCGGCAAAACATTACAGGAATTAGTAATGTGAAGTGTTTTTCCATATATGTTTACTGGTAAAATACGAAGTTATGGTTACTGTCGAAAGAGCACCTAACATTAAGGGTTAATTCTAAAATATTTTCTTTCTTGTGACAGGAACTTAAAGCAGAAACACCATGAAAATAAAAAGAGGCAACTCCGTAATAACCTCAAGAAGCGCCGTTATGACAAGTAAAAATAAGTCACCTGCTTTTAAATATTTAAGGAGACTCATCATGACAACTAAAACAAGGGTTCTTCTTTGAAACTTTTAGAGCGTAGTTATTTTGACAAGTATAACAGCGAAAGCAGACCACCAACAAAGCAGTGTCTTCTTTCAGTCATTAAATGTGAGAGATCTATTTTCTTCAAGAGACGAGCTTTAGAAAGGGCTGTTCAGGCGAGAATACAATTCATTCACCTCTTCGACTTCATTTATTACGAGCAACGTGTAAAGAAATTTTATGCAAGTTTTCTGAAATACACTCTTTGCCGAAAACAAAAGAACCGACGTACCCAGAAGAAATCATTTAATAGAGATGAAAATTGTTATGTGCAATGTATATGTATAGAAAAGGAAATTGTTACTATTCCAGAGCAGTTGTGCCATTTATTCGGATAAAACAGCTACACCAGTGGAACAAGTCAGTACGTTGTAGCGCCACCGCTGGCTCGGATACAAGCGGCCGCCCGGCGTGCCATAGACGCATACATTTCACGAATGCTGTCCTGAGGTATAGCATACCAGATGGTGTCATCATTGTGGGCCAGTTCGCCGATATTCCGGGATGGGCGTAGGTGGCGTCCCATCCTTTTCCAAACATGTTCGATTATTGAGAGGTCGCATGATTCTGCTGGCCATGGAAAAGTGTCGACATTACGGAGGCAGGTCTGGAAACGCCGTGTGAAAGGGCACTATCCTCTTGGAAAATTGATCGGTGATGCTGCAACGGGAATGGCAAAACAGCAGGTTGTAGAATGTCGTCGACTTACCGTTGAGCCGTGAGGGTCATACGGAGAACTGCCAAGGGTGTACATAGGAAATGGTTACCCAGTCAGTCACTCCCGGTGTGCGAGTTGTGTACCGATCCATGGTAAAGGCAGCATCCCTGCGCTGACCGGCTCGTTTCCAGACACTTATGAGCTAGTCACCGGCGCCAATTGTAAATTGTGGCTCTTCACTGAAGACAACACGACGCTACTGGACGATATCCCACGTTGATAAGGCCCGACACCACTGCGGCAGGTGCCAGCGATAGTCGCTTGTTAGGGGTAGGCGGTGCAGTGGTATGCAGTCCCTGTGCCGCAAATCGTCTGACAGCGGTAAGTATGACCACTTCCGTACCTATAGACGAAACAAGATGGCCACGTAAGTTTGAGAGCTACAAATTCAGTTCTTTTCGTACGGCTCGCGCTTTGTCGTTGCCCTCGGCCGTTGACTGCCCGCGTGCTGCTGGGTTGTGATCTCCTCGACCCATTGGCGCCAACATCATCGTATTGCCACGTCGCTGTGATGAAAATGCTTGGCGACACGGCGACTTGTACAACTGGTCTTTCTCAGCCCACCTATATATCTTCTCCCAAATTCGCTCAACTGTTGGTATTGTGAGCAAATCCGACGTCAAGCACGAATCCGACCCATCCTAACAGTCCATGGAGGTTAATGCAACTTCAGTCCGCTGTCATACTTCCTCCTGGGTTCGAATTAGCTCTTGAAACACTCTCCTCGGTGCGTCGTTCCCATGCAATGTGGCGGGCCACTGGTAGATAGTCATTGGTAGTTATTTTTTAATCATTTGAATATTCGGTCCTGAGGTACTTGCATGCAAAATTTTCATCGGGGTCGAACGGCTTTCTCATGGGGCTTCATGTATTTATTATTACTATTTTTTGTTTGCAAAGAGTGTAACTGGGTTCGTTTGGAGTTAAAAAAAAACACATTGGAACTGAGATCTACGAAAAGGAAACAGAATACATTATGTGAAGCTATAATCACAAACGTTTTGCATGTCACAGAATATGAAAGGTAGAATACCCCAAAGATTAAACCAACAACGATTATTCAGAACTATATTTCATTTTCAAGTCTTGGATAGTTTCACTGAGAATTTGGCAAGGTTCCGTCATGACAAATGGAGCGTAAATACACTGGTATGCAAAATTAAAAAAATAATAGGGAACATTTTTCTAAATACGCGGTGCATGGATTTATATACAATGAAAGCGGACGAATGTGCAAATATAGTGATACCGAAGAATAAACCATGTGCACGAGCGTCTCTTAGACGCAGATTATGCAAATAAGGACCACATTTAAAGGCGATAGGGAGGCTCGCGTTTAAGTTCTTTGTTTTCTATCGGATTACATCCTTTATGACAGATTGCTGGTTATTTTAAACACTTAGTCATAAAATATTATATGTCAATTTACGCTCGATACCTATTTCACTTTACATTATCACATATTACTTAGTGATAATGATCACATATTTATCCATAGTTGACATTAAAAAGTGTGTCATTATTTTTATTTATTTATTTATTTATTTCAATATTTATGTTGTTACATTATAACATCCTGAAACACAGATATTTATGAGCAATTAAACATTAATAGCAGCAAGGGAAACAGGGAAAATGCCTCACAGAGATCTGACGTGCTCTGAATCTCCAAAACAGAACAAATGAGTCAAGCACTTGTCGTGCCTACACAGTAAGGGAAAGATGTTGGCTTTTTTTTTTTTTTAGTGATTAAGTAAGTATATTTTTATTTTTTTTAAATAATGTTAAATTATTAATATCAATTAACTCCACAGACAGCCCATTCCAGTACTTAAGATTAATGTAATTAATGCCTTGTTTTGGCATCTGTGTCTTTGGTAAAATGGGTCGCAATTTTGTCTTTTTTCCTTGTTTTATAATTATGAGTATTGAAGTTTAAATCTATTACATCGGAAAACAAATAATTTTTTACCCTCTTAAACATCAATTTAACAATGCTAAAAAGAAATAGTTGTTTAATCGACAGAATTCCATACTTATTTGGGTCAACACGGGTATAATGATAGTGGAATAATTGTAAGTTGTTAAGAGTAGAGGGAGAGATCTTTAAATCCAATAATCTTATAAACTTATTCTGTAAAATTTGCAACCTATTTATATTAGTTTGGGTAGTCTGTCCCCAAAAGATAATGCTTTAATTAATATGCGAATGAATCAATGAATAGTACAACATTTTAAGTGCTTTAACTGTCAAACATGATATAACCCTAGACACAATGCCAGTATGTTTTGCAATTCTACTTTCAATGTATGCTGTATGATTATTCCACTTTAAAGTAGAGTTTAGAATGATTCCCGAAAACTTAAATGTTTGTACATATTCAATAGTTTGATTATTCAAAGTTAAATGATGATGGTGCATCAAAGATATTCTTTGTCTAGTGAAGATTAACTATTTAGTCCTATTAAGATTAACTATTTAGTCTTATTAAGATTAATTATTTAGTCTTATTATGATTAACTATTTAATCTTATTAAGATTAACTATTAAATCATCATATGTCAGTCATTCTGAATAAATTTGAAGTTAAATAGTAGGGTGCCAAGAATAGAGCCCTGTGGAACACCACAGGTCACTCTTAATAACGGCGAAATAAACTGATAAATAGAGGTGAATATAAATCTGTCTACCAGATAATTTTTAGAAGAGTGTGAGAAACATTTCTGATCCCCAACTTATATAATTTAGCTAATAGGAAATCATGATTGACAGTATCAAAGGTTTTAGATAAGTCCAAAAAATAGCAAAAGTTATTTCTCCAAGTTCAACTTTTTCTTGAATAACAGTTTGCAAATTTAAAAGCGCAGATTCAGTAGATTTATTAGGTTGGAACCAAAACTGATTTCCATTCATAAATAATATTTTAGAAAGTATGAAATCCATCTCCTGTATAACAAATTTTCCAAGACTTTTACAAAAATTGAAATCTTGGCAATTCGTCGGTAATTATTAGGATAATTTCGGGAGCCAGATTTAAAAGTAGGACTTAATGTTGTGATTTTTAAAGAACTGGGATATGTACCTGAGGAAAAAATAAAGATTATAATCTTTAACTCTATTTTTAGCGTCTATGATTAAATCCGCATCATCCGTTAAAACCGATGGATGAATTTCATCATAACCTGGACTGCAGTTTGTCTTAATGTGATATAATTCTGTCAACAATTCAGATTTGGAAATTGGGAGCAAATGAGAACTGTTAGTTATATATAAGTAATTGAAATATTTTAAATAGGTTTTATTAAAAGGCATTTAGTTTAATTTTAAATTTTGGGATGCTGAATTAAAATAGTTATTTGTTGAATATTAGTAATTGTGCTAATATTCAACAAATAACTAAGTTACAAAATGTTCTGGAAAGATGCTTTTCAGAAGTTACTAAATGTTCTGGAAAGATGCTTTTCAGAAGTTACTAAATGTTTTGGAAAGATGCTTTTATATAACCAAATATATGCTGATAAAGCACAATATCTAAATGATGTGGATGAAATGCGAAACACTTGCAGCATAATAATTGTAATAGTTGACTTTAAGCGAATAGAAAAACTATATTAGTAATCCAATTTTTTGCCGTAAAAATTGAAATAAACGCTCGATGCTTGTTTTCATATTATCACACAGTCTTTTGATTCAAAAGACGGTGATTACACTACACTGATAAATTCGAGCCATCTTTTACGTTTTTACACAAGAATGAAGGCTGTTTTCCACGTTTTCTTCTTGAAAAATCCACCTGGTTGATCTGCGAAAGCTGGGTGACGTTTATTTCTATTTTCACGCCAATAAATCGGATTACATACATAGTTTAACTATTTTATGTACAGTTGGTGTACATATTTTCTCGTTTTTGGTTAGTTGACTTTAAGATTAAATACAGGATGATTACTATAATTTAACTTCTCTTATTCATAACCACCTCTCAATGGGTGAAACAAGCAACGTTGCTAGATACACTTCCTGGGACATGGAGAGGATATGTTTCGGAAAAACAACTCCAAAGTGTTACTACCAGGAGAAACGTTGGCTCTGTCAGTGACGGAGTGTGACGTTTGCATATTGCATTCTTCCTGCGCCCGGCTATTGGGATAGCAAGAGGGTGAGAGAATTTTCATAGTTTTTCTAGGGACGTGATAATTCTCAGTTTACTAGACGTACCTGACTCGTGACACTTCACTAGAAGAATGGTGAAAATATTGCTGCATCTCTTCGCTAATAAAGGTGCCGGAAAGCTTTACTAACCTGTCCGCTGAAACTACACTATATTATCAAAAGTATTCAAACAACACAATGTTTTGGGACAAATGGTTTTGCTACCACAATTGGTAGTCAGTCCACCTTTTGCTTGTATGACTGCAGCAACACCTCGAGGCATACTATCAACGAATTTCCGGTAGATCTCGGCAGGAATGGCTCGCCATTCGTCCTGCAAAGCTTCTTCCAGGGTGGAGAGCGAAGACGGTCGTTGTGGTAGATTTCGTACCCGTCGCACCAGTTCATCCCAGAAGTGTGCTATGGAATTATGATCAGGTCTGTGAGCAGGCCAGTCTAACAGTTCCACCTCATTTTCAGGAAACCAGTCCTGCACTCGCCGTGTAGTGTGGCAGGGAGCTCGATAATGTTGGAAGAGACAACGGTCGTAACCATAATCGTGCCACATTGTTGACAAGGCGTAATTATCCAGAACGTGGAGGTACACTTCAGAGTTCATGGTTTGTAGCACAATAACCAAAAGAACGAGTCCCATCCACAAAAAATCAGCGAAGGTTCCATACCGTGATGGAACCTTCGCCGAACTTAACAGTTGGAAGAACATATTCAGTCGAATATCCTTCGCTGGTTTATCACCAAATCCAAACATGCCTATCAGATTGGAAGAACGGAAAGCGTGACTTATCACTCCACAGAACGGCTTTCCAGTCACCCACAAACCAGGAACGACGGGAAACAGACCACTCCAAACTGCGCTTCGCTTTCAGAGTAGTAATGTGTGACTTGTGTGCCGCTGTTTTACCATAATAACCCACACTGTGCAACTTTCTGCGGATAGTTATGGTACTAACCGATCTATTTCAAGCATTTCCTACTTCACCAGCGTGGAAATGGCAGAGGAAGAACGGGATTTCTTAACATTTCTTAGCATGGCTCTTCTGTAACGTTCCATCAGTTTATGCAGCCTTCCTCAACGTTTTTTTTTTGCTGCAGCTGCACCATCTTGCTTCCATCTGTTCACGACATTACTTAGAGTCGAGTTTGGTATATTTAGTTTACATGCAATGCCCTGCATGGAAAAGTTACGCAAATGACATTCTATGACCAGCCCACGATGGAACTAACTCGGAAATTTCACGTCCATGAAGCATATACGCTTCAAAGTTACTGATAACACGACAGAACATCTCAGCTTCATATATGTACTTCCCCACTCACAGCGTGTCTTCCTGTGCAATCCTTCTTTGCACTTATGCAAAGATTTGGTAGTGTCCGAATACTTTTGATAATATAGTTTATGTACACTTCGAAAAAGGGTTCGCTGACTTGAGAAGACGGGATGGCGGACTATTAGTCCAGGAAGAAGTCGCAAACCTATCCGTCTACAAGAGATTGAAAATGTGGCTACTGCAGTCGTTGAGCAATCGCTTGGTAATTCTATAGCCTAATGCAGTGTTGTTTCTGTGTCCAGGCAGTTAGATTTACCCTATATAACTCTGTGAAATACGTTGCTTAAATATTTGCCCTGTTATGACTTTAAATTTACACTATAATGAATAAAATTCTCCGGCTGGACGTGTAGTGCAGGAAAGCTTACGTTAAGTCACGTTAGGGTTATTGAAAGTTTACTTGACGTAGCTAAAGTGTGCTTAATCTTCAAAGTGCTAGAGTTTGTTTAGGTAAGACACGCACGTGCAATAAATTCCAAGAATATGGAATTTATTTTTACTCAGCGTTCCTCATTATCTTGAATATCAGTAATATAACTTCGGTTTTAGTACATTAGTACCTTGAAGGCTCCTTATTAGAGCGGTAAACACAATATACCCTGAACTTAACGTAAACACTCAATGAAATAGACAACGGCCAGACAGAGGTCTGACAATAAAATAAACTAAGAAAACGTACTCACTTTTAACCTTTTACTGGGGAGCTCCTGGTATTACTCAAATACACACTCCAAAATAACACAACTGCTGATAGCCCGAACTTTCGTACTATCGTAATATCGTAGAAAAGTAAGTAAATCGCATATCAATAATCAGGAAGAACCTATCACATATAAAACGAAGCTCATTGGTATACTTGATCGCGCCTATATATACTGCATACCACCACGTCATGACTTACACTCGTTGCCACATATAATTCAGCGGGAGAAACAACATCTCGTTAAGTGAGAAGATAATTTGCATAGGAAAATAAAATAACAAGAGATAGTAAATTCAAAAAGAAACTGAATCTAGAGTATACGTTACAACACACAACTAACAGTTGCAAACTGGTGACGCAGGCATCTGATTTTATGTTTCCGGTAGCTCTCTTGGAATGCATGGGGTTTTGGACCATACTTTGAAGGGATGAAACCGTTTTCATTTTAGTGTAAATGTGAACCCCCGCAACTGCGTTAAATGACCAACACATAATCCGCTTGCATGTCAGCAAATTACCTAATCGTGGACTGAGCCTTCATGGACACTCTATCCGTAGCGATTTATTTTGATATATTAAACAGTTTTGGCATGATGCAACTTTAACAAAAAAAGCAAGTCTTACCATAATATATACACAGTCGAGTCACATTATTTTGAAAACCTTCTACTTTTGACGTCAACAGCGCGTAGCCAATCAAAAAAAGCACGTGCCGTTAGTTGGTTCGGAGGGTATATAAGGTGTGCTGTAGGCATTCTGAAAACATATCACCCGTTGCTGTCATGGATAAAAGGAGTGATTCATTAGATATGCAAAAAGGCAGGACTATCGACTTTCGGGCCAAGGATAGCAGCTTATCTGAAACAGCGCAGTTTGTGAACTGTTCGCGTGCTGCGGTGGTTAAAGAGCTTTGTTATTGGAGAAATGGCTCCGTTGCAAATAAGCGACGTGGAAACTGCGGAGCACCACGTGCCGTTGATGTGAGAGGTTAACGTCGGCTTCGAAGGTGCGTGACAGCCGATCGACTCGCTACAGTGGAGCAACTTACTGGCCGAATGAACCAGGGGGCTACCGGACGTGTGTCTAAAACGACAGATCAGCGAACCCTGCTGCTTATGGGGCTACGATGCAGACGGATGGTCACTGCACTTATGCTAATGAAGGTTTATCGGCAGAAAAGGCTTACATTTGCACGGTAGTATCGAAATTGGACCTCCGCTAATTGGCAAAGGATTGCCTTCTCGGATGAGTAACGTTTTCTGCTTCATGGAATGGATGGACATTGGCGTATAAGGTAAGAAACATAGGAGAACAAACACTCTTCAACCACTTCTGGAAGAACACAAGCTGGTGGGGGCAGCATTATGGCCTGGGGAATGTTTTTGAGGCATTCCCTGGGTCCACTCATACCTGCGGAAGGCACCATGGACCGAATTCCTTATGAATCCATCCTTGCAGAAAACGTACACCCATACATGCTGATTGTCTTCCCTGGTGCGGATGGAACCTTCTAGCACGACAATGCGACGTGTCACACAGTTAGAAATGTCCGAGTATGGTTGGAACAGCACGATGAAGATTTCAAAGTACTTCCCTGGCCCCCTAATTTCCCAGGCTTAAACCCAATGGAGCATCTGTGGGACCACTTCGATAATGTTGTTCGTTCTATGGATCCGCCACCACGCACCCTCTAGCAGCTGTCAGATGCACTGCAGTCAGCATGTCTCCACATACCTGTGAACACCTTCCAGCACCTTGTTGAATCCCTCGTAGACTGTCTGACTGCTGTCCGCGCTGCACACGGTGGTTGTTCTGAATATTAGCTGGTGATCACAACAATGTAACTCGACCGTGTATAAGTGATGTACAACAAGTAGTGAGACTTTCTGCCTAAAAATGTCAAAACATGGCATACTTAAAAATAATTACCTCTAGCATTTTGACAGCGGTCCCATCGTTTCACATGTCCTTGTATTCCTGCTGCATAGAAGGAGGCAGGCTGCTGCTGCAACCAGTTATCTACAGCTTCACGCACCTCGTCACCCGAAGTGAAAATTTGCGTTTGGGAAATTTTTTCGTACGTCCAAATATGTGAAAATCGCAGGGAGATATGTCAGGACTATACGCCAGGTGTTGAAGGACTTCTTAGCAAAAGCGCTAAAATTTCTTTTGCGTAGTAGCTGTCGTATGCGGCCGGGTGTTATCGTGTAGAAACACAACACTGAGGTTGCTAGGTCTTTTGTTTTTGATGGCTTGTCGAACCTTCATTAAAGTTAGAAAATATTATTCGCCATTTTAGGTTGATCCTTTTGGGAGGCACTCAAGAAGCGTTGATCCTCGAAAGTCAAAGAACAGGTTTAAAATCACCTTGCCTGCAGAAATGGTGGACTGCGATTTCTTCGGCGGTGGCGATGATGTATGTTTACACTGCATGCCCGGACGTTTCGACTCTGGCTTAAAAAGATGACAGCAGCCTTTGTCCCTAGCAATAATGCGTAACAGGAAATCTTCACTTTCTTCATGGTAGCGAAACAGATGCTGTACCGATATTCCTATTCGTTAACTCATCTGTTCTTCAGACAGATGTTTCGGTTCCCACACAGCGCAGACCTTACGGTATTCAAGGTTCGAATGCATGATCGTATTGACAGTTCTGATGCTCGCACCTGCACTATTCGCCAGTGCTCGATCGTGATTCTTCGGTTGGCCTTTACTGCAGGATCCACATGCGCAATTGTCGTCAGTGAGACAGCACGACGTGGTGCTCCTTATCTTGGCTACTGTACAGTGCTTGTTTGTGCACCACTAAAGAGCTGACACCATCTCTGTAGAGTACTGCGTGGAAAACAAGCAGGCCCATACACCGCCTTCATTTGTCTGGGAATTTTGCCGAATGGCGTTCTCTCTGCTTTGAAAAACTGAATTACATCGCGTTGAGCAACTTTGGACGCATCCATCTCTTACGAGAGAACAATAAAATTAGTCCAGAACGTTACACGGCTTCCGTAACAAACAAGCTGTAAAACAGTTGCATAACCTTTAAATCGCCTGTACACTAGCTCTACCCATTGACAAAATTAAGAAACGCAAACGCACTTCAGCCAAAGAATCTCACTACTTATTGAACAACCCTTATATTTATAAAAGGTGGAGTGCTTCTCAGATCGAACGATCTGCACAGCAGCTGCTGGAACATCATTTCACAGATGATAAAGTCTGTCGCTTATCCCAAAAAGCCTGGCCATCTCATATGTTAGCCCGTGTAACTTTTTGGCTCGCCTGAAAAGCATGCTGTAATGTAGTGGTATTCTTGGCAAACGTAAACACAGTCGTAGAGGATCAGCACTGTAGGTCAGTTGTATTCTGCCTTTGATACTATTGTTTCACGGATTTAACCTTATGCCCACTAGAACGGTAGATACCTATCATTTTTCTCAACTGCACCCAGTAGACTTCACAAGAGTTTTACTCTAAGCTAAGTTCAAGTAGCTCTTTTTGATAACGACCCACTGTATCTGAGAACAAACACAACGAACTTAATCGATTAAACGTCACATGTCATTGACTGTGACTCATTTGCTAATCGCACACACACACACAGATATAACAAAATTGTCGGTTTTCCCATTCCCCCTGCTTAATATTCTCCTGGTGATAATTTCTGAAATATTTTTATTTCCGATATCGCCTTTCGATGCTGAGAGAATTCTTCCTTCCAAGTGTTGTAAACTTCGACCTCTGGTTTTCCTCTTCTTCCTTTTATTTTAATTGGGGATTTTAACGACCGCCGTGACAAACTCAACGGGCTATAAGCAGTCGCGATCCGTCAGCTTAAATGACTGTTAATAGGTATTGCTCTATAACAATAATCGTATACTCTCCAAATTGTGGTTAACTAAGTCAAGGTTACCAAAGTGTGAATAAAAGTATTCCCATGTTTTGTACGACCTTTCTCAGGGATAAAAAATGTCCATCGCCACTTTGATGTAAAACAACTGTTTCGAAGTATGAAAGTGCTGCTGCGTACTATATATACAGCATTTCGTTCGGTCGTAATAGTCATATTTCAGCCAGAAAAGCACAAATTTATACAGGATGTCGCAAAAGTGCTTGACCCATTTTAAAAGTTTTTGTTAAGAAGTACTATTTGGAAAATGAACATAATTCTTGCAGATTTTGTTAACTTACTTAACAAACTTGTTTTCTGTTTTCCAAATAGGTTACTAGGTAGCGCTACTGATCTAATCGCAAGGTTAGTTGAAAGAATGTCTACTCCATCAAAGAAAGCGATATGTTTTGGCTGGTTTTTTGACACGAAATCTCTTACTCAAGTGGAAAGCAATTTTCGTTCGAAATTTGGAAAACATTCTCAAAGTCGTAATAGCATCTTAGCTTGGCGTAAGTTATTAGAAACTGGAAATGTCCTTGATAGGCCAAGATGTTGAAACCAAGCACGGGTGATGACGAAGTCGAAAACTTCCGCGAAGCCTTTTCACGTAGCCCTACTAAATAGATACAAACGGCCGAAAAGGAATTGGCAGCACAGCATTGAGTCTTATACTATAACTTCCGTGCAACAATCCATTGAGTCTTATACCATAACTTCCGTGCAACAATCCATTGAGTCTTACACCAAAACCTGAGCTTATATGCCTACAAAGTGCAGATATTGCTAGCTTTACAGCCGGGCGACAAGCCACGCCGTTTAAACATTGGTGTATATATGCTAAATCATCCAGAGGCAGATGATAATGACTTCCTACGAAACATTGTCTTTACAGATGAAGCAAATTTTCATGTTTCAGGTAAAGTCCACTGCCACAATATCAGAATTTAGGGATCTGAGAATAAACATCACATCATCGAACATGTGCCGGATCGTCCAAAAGTCAATGTGGAGTGTGACGTAATAGCTGATCGTGTGATCGGACCTTCCTTTTTAGCAGAATCCACAGTCACAAAGGAAATTTATTTGGACATGATTCAAATTTTTGCTGTTCCTTCAAATTTGCTATTTGCATCCTAAAATCATTTGACAACAAGATAGTTCACCACCATATTGGGGTAAAGTTGTATAATTTTTTTAATAAGGAATTTCTAACCATGTCGGTTGGAGGAGATGGACCTATCCCATGGCCTCCCCGCTCTCCGGATATCAGGCCTCTAGACTTCTTCGTGTGGAAATACGTGAAATACAAAGTTTATTCATCCAAATGGCAGCGTTGACGAACTAAAAACTCGTATAGTTACTCGTATAGTTGTTGCAATTGCATCTGTTACAGAATCCACTTTGGTATGTACATGGGCAGAGATTGAATATCGGCTCGATGTATTCCATACAACAAAATTCTCTACACATTAAAGTTTATTAACTATTCGAAAAAAAGCTTTTGTAGTAAGTTTACAAGATCTGGAATTTTTTTGTTCCTGTGCCAAATAGTTTTTTTTTTTAATAAATATTTAAATTGCGTCAAGGATCCTGTATAATAAAAGAAATTGTCTATGTGCAATTTTCTTCGCGATTTACACTACTGTTAGAGAAAATTCTAACACTAAGAGGTAATCGCGCTACTCAAATGAAATTTATATCACGAATTCCCCATGCTACAGGAGATAAGCAATTACATTTGTACATCTATGAAAGATTTTTTCGCTTCAAAACTCAGTATCATGGGAAGCCACCTCCAGCAACAATATAATCCTCTACACGCCGAGGCATTGAATGGAAGAGACTTTTTAAATATCGCCCTGGGAAACGGACTACCAGGCTGCTTCTAAGCAAGACCAGAGTTCATTTGTGGTGACTGGTGGAGGCTCTTGACCGGCCAATCGCTTAGTTACTATGTAACAGACATGTTCGAAAAGGGAAATATGCGGCAAACGTGTAGGCCAGGAAAGAAGCGGTATCTGCTGTACATGGAAGTAATCTTGGAGGTGACGGGACAGTTGTGGCAGATCATTGTCATGCGCGGATTTTTGTGACACTGATTGTCATAAAAAACCGCGCACCAAGAAAAACGGTGCGATTAACGCGAAACTCGGTGAATAGCTACGGGGAGAGTAGACATGCAAATGATTAAAGTTTCGTGCGATTGCACATGCTCGCGGGTCCACGACAGACGCTGCAATTGCAATCCTTGGGGCTTATAAGGCGCTGCGCAGGGGACTCCACATTCATGCCGAAGTGCACGGTAAGAGCCAGGTGAGATCCCTGAGCAGTAGGCATGCTCCGCCGTAGATGTGCGTACGGACGAGGCCGATACGTCAGTTTGAACGAGGCCGTATCGTCAGGATAAGAGAGGCAGGGTAGCTGACGCGCCGAATCTACCGCCATTTGGGCCGGTCGGACAGTACGGTGCGATCGTGTTGGGATCAATGGACACGGGCCCAGACATTACGGACGGGCCCAGACATTACGGACGGGCTCCGGACGACATAGACACACCACCAGCAGAGAGGACCGTGGGATCGTGAGAGCGGCCCGTACAGATTCAACGACGTCCTTGTTCAATATCCAGAGACATGTGGCGGCTTTACAAGGGACTCCTGTGATCGCTAGAGCCTTTTCCAGAGTCCTGGAGGTGGCGAATCTGCACTCTCGACGGCCCTTACGTTTTTTACCATTAACACCTGACGCTTGCCAGCGTCGATTGCAATGGTGTCAGCAGCGAGCAAAGTGAAATGCTACTGACTGGGGACATATAGTGTTCAGCGACGAATCCCGATTATGTATGGGAACGGACGACCACCGTGTAAGACTGTAGAGAGCCGCAGGTGAATGCTACAATCTCAACCTCACTGTACAAAAGCACACGTCCCGAACTGCAGGCGTGATTATCTGGGGAGCTATCGCGTATGACAACCGGACTTCCTTCACAGTGATCCGAGGGACGTTGACAGCCCAGCGCTACGTACAGGAGATCCTGCGGCCCCATGTGCTGCCTTTCCTAGCGGGGCGGCTCGGAGCCATTTTCCAACTAGATAACGCCCGTCCGCACACAGCTCGGATTTCCCAGGAATGTCTACGTCAGGCTTCGACGCTTCCGTGGCTTGCCAGATTGCCTGATCTCTCGCCCATAGAGCACGCTTGGCTCCAGATTGGACTCCAGCTTTCTCCATCTCCAAGTATTCGGGATTTAGAGCGTCAGTTGCAAGAAGTGTGGACCAATCTGTCCCAGGATAACATATGGCATCTCTTTGACTCCATGCCGTACCGTATTACCGTATGTATCCGAGCACCAGGCGTTCTGACGCGGTACTAACGCTGACCGGAATGTGTACCGTATTATCCGCTGGAAAACGTCCTGCTGCTAGATATTTTAATCACTTCTGTCGTTAGTATGTACCATTTCATTTCTAAAATCTAATTTCAATCCCACGTCTCCTTCTTTGTACGCGGATTTTTATGACAATGAATGTAGCTGTAAAACATCCCTGATGTATCGGTGGCTGTTGAGAGTTCCCTCCATTCGCATCGAACGAGATCATGAGTTGAACCCAATGCCGACCCAATCTATGACGCTTGGTGTTAACGTCCCCTTGCAGTGTGCATTTTTGGCGGTATGACGCTGCAAAATGCACACTGCGGGAAGACGTTCACCAAAATATCTTCGAACACGTATGTGACCATTATGGTGCATCAATTTGAATCCTGACTCCTCAGAAAACATGGCCTGTGGCCAACCAGCGCGCCAATGCCTGTGTTCGAGACCCCATTGCGGCGGGAGTCGTCTGTGGTTGAGAGTCAAAGGAGTGTGCAGCAATGGGCTGCTGCCGACCTATTCTCTGTTAAGAAGACGACGTCGAACTGTTTTGGAGGACAAAGTCTGACCTGTGACAGAGCTCCATTGCTGCTCTAACAACATGGATGTTGCTGGGCGATCGGTCACTGCCATGCGGTAGAGGCGTCTATCATCCCGTAAAATCGTGCGATTTTGCATTCAATTTCATAGATACGGATGAGGCGTAGGTGGTAAGTTTGTCTTACGTCCCAAGCTTTCTGCCTTCCCTGGAACCAGTGGTCCTAAGTTACGTACGGGAGACAACCTATTCAATTGCTCACGGTGTTCTCGAAGTAGAATGTGACATTTTTGACATATTAGAAGTCCGCTATAATTCTCTGGAGCTTACTTCGTAAAGTTTCAGTTGACACCCCGGTTTCCAAGTGGTACGAAACGGTGGCTTCTAATCTTTCATCCGAGAAGAGCTCGGATAGGAATCCCTGAAGTGACGTGAATAATGTGTTTGTCTTACGGCTCTAGCTATGTCCCCTCCTTGGAACCAGTGGCCCCAATTTAGAGACTGGCGATTGCATATTGCCCATTCAGTTGCCCACCGCGGTCGTTAATCCCCCTTCACAGAAAAGTTTAAATTCGAAGATTAATTTGTGAGTAAAGTGGCATTTGTGTGCACATGAGTTGCGAATGCAGTTTGAAAAAGTCGGTAACGGCTAGAATAATGGATTTGTGTAAAAGATACAATCTCAAAAAGTTTAGTGTATTTTGTTGATTTTCAAGTTTCGTATTCGGCGTTTAATTTTCACGTACCATTAACGTGACAGTTATTGCAAAAACTAAGTGGTAAGTACAGTACGTTTAAAGAAATACTGGTGGATTCGAAAAGATTGTTTGAATCACCTAACTGAATTTTGAATTATTCATAAACTCCATTATTTCCACAATATAAATTTGTTTTTCTTGTTTGGGGTTTTAAAGGCCATGGTAAGCAATGCAATGGGTTATCACCAGGCTCCCGTTCCTAATTTAGGGAAACTGGTTCTAGGGAATAGAGAGATCCAGTGGCTTAAGGCAAACACAACATCCATGCCTCACTGGCATTCGTACCTGGAGCCACCTCGAACGCAAATATCAAATTCGAACTCCCATTATACATATACTATATTGACAAAAGTCACCGGACACCCTTCGCAGCAAATGAACGGATCCGCTGCGTTGTTAAGATGCGCGGTACAGCTGCAAACGGTATAAACACAAGCCTGCAGCTGACTGCGATCATATTGCACTGTGAGGTTGAGTGAAAATGCAACGGGGGGGAGAACTGACTTAGAGAGGAAGTAAAGGTTATTGAGTATTATATTAGTGGGTTGTCCATAAGAGAAACCGAGAGGCGTTTAAACATACCCACGTCAACTGTTTTGGATGTACTGAATAAGTGGAAGACACATGGCGTGCCTGAAGCAGCAAAACGTACCGGCAGACCAAAGAAAATCAGTGATAGCGGACGTCGAAGCTTCAGGAGAGTCGTTACAGCTAATTTAGACAATTATTTCCTACCAACTCTGTGGCAATACTACGGAACCGATTAATACTGCAGATGACCGCAGTGTACAGGTGAGTAAAAATACTGGAATCTTGGAATGTACACGTACCATTCGCAGAGAACTTCATTCCATGAGTTACCGTGGTCATGCGACTGCTCATAAGCATTGCATCTTCCCTCGGAATGCTACTCGTCGTTTAGCATGGTGTAAAGGACATTTATCGTGGACCGTAGATCAATGGAAACCGGTCCTATGGACTGATGAATACAGATACACGATACATGAGTCTGATGGCCTGGCCGTGTGTGGGTATGACAGCAGCTGGGGGAACGCTATTTACAAGGGTGTACTGATCCTACGGTCAAGTTTGGAGCTGGTAGTGTACTTGTGTGGGGGTATTTTTCGTGGTATGGTCCCGGACCATTGGTTATCGTGGACAAACCTGTTAACCAGCACGTCTACCTCGATATTCTGGACAATTATTCTCTTCCAATTCTGCGGCAATACTATGGAACCGAGCTTTGTTGGTACCAGCAGGATAATGCACCGAGCCATAAAGTAAGGACTGTTACAGCGTGGTTTAATGATAATTCCCTATCTTGTGTGGACTGGCCAGCACAGAGTGCTGATCTTTATCCCATAGAGCACTTATGGGATGAATTAGAGCGCTGCATAAGAAGTTTGGAACCAAGGCCTACTACTAAGCAACAGTTAGCGGCAGCATTATGTACTGAATGGAAGCGCATACCTATCGCTGTGTTCCCAAACCTTGTCGAAAGCTTGCCTCGAAGGGTCAGTGCAGGCATTAAGGTCAGCGGTGGGCCGACACCGTGCTAATGTATGTCAATAAAAGCTATGTTGTGTTTCTCTTCTAGGTGTCTGGTAACTTTTGTCAATATAGTGTATATTAAGAAAACCTGTATCAGCCTACACTACGCAATGCTACTAATCTGTTTTACAAAGAAACGTTTAAATTTCTTAATCGCAGGCCACGTGATTAACAAAAGATGAATGCGGGGAAAATGTGCTCTCTCCAAGCATTACAATAATGCAATCACACATGTCCTTTTGATATAAAAGGATGTAATTTCCCATTTGGCTGCATTTCGTAATGGCAAAAGATTAATTTATTATCAAGGAAGTTACGTAAGTAATCGGTCTTGATTTATCATGCGGTCGTTTTATACTCGTCCAAATTTATGTAGAATATTCAAAGGTAGATGGTAATTTTTTTTTACATTTAGCCTCAAATTTCTGAATATTAAACCTACACAACGAAATTTCATTAACACAGCTCAAAGCAGGCTTTTCATTCCATTAACAAAACATTGGGTTCTAAATTATTTTTATAGTTGATTAAATTGAATTTGATGCACGCAGGTATTTCTGATGCGCAGTTATGAGTTATACCTTTTACTGAATGATGTGTTGTCAAATAAAATATAACGTAGATATTGATTGGTCATATTGATGCCGCTTTCTGCGTTGGCCTCAATATGACCAACTTATTTCCTTTGTATGGGGCATTCACTTAGGAAAAAAGGCAGCGGAGGTGAAGGCATTATACTGCTGAGTTTTCTGAATGAAAATTATTAGAGGTTATTGGGAACTGCAATAATTCAAAGAGATAATTTTTCAAACGAGTGGATCTAATGTCACACTGATGACGTAAGTCCAGCAAACAACGTAATAAAGGAATCGTTAGATACGTCATGACAATAAATTTAGATCTAGACCATTCAGTATCATGTAGTATATTTCAATATTCGTAATATTATTTTTGATATTTCAATTTTAGGCAAGAGATGTGTGCGGGTTCGAATCCCGGTGATGCATATATTTTGTGTTTGTCTTACGGCGCTGGCTGTCTCCGTTTCCTGGAACCAGTAACCCTAAATTAGGGACGGACGACTGCTTATAACACTTTGAATTGCTCACGGTGGTCGTTAAACCTTCATTAAAAAATTGAGTCAAATTTAATTTCAATATTATGCAGTGTTTTAAAATATTCAGAAAGATTTATTATATCCTATAATAAATGACCAGACGACGGAATTTCTGGATTGCGAATATTCAAGATCATGAACTGCCTCCTTTTAATTCATTCTCAGACTGAGCATTTATCATAAATGCAAAATATTTTCTATTAGAAAATTGCACATCGTCGAGATTTAATAAATCACCTGTTCAAGAACGAAATTCCTTCGTTTAGGAAAGTGACATTTCTTTCGAAGTTAAGTTTCAAGCTGCCCCAAGGATCTGACATACGTGTTGTTTAACATATGTCAAAAATTTCGTTTCCCACTGATTTGTTTTTACGTCTACAAACTTTGGCAAGGGCTCTTCTGAAATTCCACCTCACAAAGTGCCGAACAAAAACCAATCGCACTAAAATCAGCTCTTCCAAGCCAGTAGAGTCGATGCTCTTCTTTTTATCATTTTATCTGTCTTTTATTTCTTTTTTATATCGAGGCTTCTACAAATACGTGAACTGACATTTCCAGTTGTTCGTAATTAAATCCAGCGGCCATTTCTTCCAAGCTTGGGGCTATGCGAAAGGCTGAAGGTGGTCTGCCTAGCTTCAACCTCTGGCTTATGTTATTCCAATACTCGAAGCACTACATCAAAGAGGAAATTCGTTTTGACATGCCTTTAACATCTTTCCAGTCTGCCTTACCCACCTCTTTGCTTTTCCTCCACAGTCCATTTCGCTGATTGCAAAGCATCTTCGTAATATTAAGAATTGAAATGCCATTGAAGTTGTAAAAATTACTCCAAGCTGATAACATGTTCTTTCTGAAAGAGACACGCATTAGTAGGAAGAACCTTTAGAAATAAATAATATTTCAGAACTTTTTTTTTCGCTTTTATTTCTGCATTGTTTTTCAAATTTTAGCTGATTAGATGCCATTAAACTTCAGTAGCCTGCACAATGCAATTTGCTTCAGTAAATTGCTTGACTAAGTTTCCCCCTTTTCAACAAATTAGCAATTGTCATGTAGTTTTAAAAATGGCACAATTTAAAACTTTTTTGAAAGACGTTCCAAACAAAACACTAGCATACATTTTTAGTATTTCATAAATTCATTTATTTTACGACATTTTTACATGCTAAAGAAGTTCAGATGAGGGAGCAGAGAAGATTTTTAAAACGTTCAACTAAAGGAAACGTCAGATGTTATTTTTATAGAAGTTTGTTTTATATTAATTTTTTTTATGTTCTCTCTTTAATTTAGTTTAATATTAATTATTTTTGTTGATGATCTCTCTTTAATTTAGTTTTATATTAATTATTTTTGTTGATGTTCTATCTTTAATTTTTTATATTGATTATTTTTGTTGATGCTCTCTATGTATTTAGTTTTATATTAATTATTTTTGTTGACGTTCTCTTTATTTTTAAGAAGTGATGTATCTGATAAAAGGATAACTAATGAATTGTTTCATTTACCTTAAGTTTCGATCACCGTTCATACAGGAATTATATTAGAATACAATTTTAATTATGACATTGCCACATTTTGTAAATTTCAATTCAGAAATTTAATTGTAGTTTTTCGATAACTTGCAATCTTTAGTAAAGTGACTGATCATTTGAATGAAGCCTTAATCTAATGGTAAGACCTATTCTCGTACGAGCCCTCGTTTGTTTGTTATGGACTTAGACTCCCTGAACATTTTTGAGCAGGGTTAACATCACTCTAAACACATGCGTGTAATTACAGCAAAGTGTGATTAACTTTCCCTTAGTAAATTCATTACTAACAGTAAATACTACAATTTTTGAGTTCGTTTTAATTAAACTGTGTTTTACTTTCTTGCCAGCAACCGAAAGGTGCCTTTAGTGTATAAACTTTTTTTGCCGACAGGGGATTTGAACTCGCTTCTTCCTATTCCGAAGTAGCTCTTCTGCCAACTGAGCTGCACCGACAGGCTTTTCGCTGCTTCACAGTCTATTTTTCTCATAGGTCACATAATCCCCATCCTCTTCAGAAATACGTGGGCCAGAAAATCGCTCAGCAGGTTTCGGTTCAACCGATAGTAACGTTAGGCGACTATTTCATCATTGCAGATTGGTTGGTTGGTTAAAGTTTAATGGCGCAAAGGACCAAAGAGCGCCAAATTGTCATTGCAGAAATATTTTATTTAAATAATAGTATATTAAATATTTTATTTTTATTTGTTAAACACTTCTGTAATGAAAATCATATCTGGGAGGAAGAACCATCACATCACACATTTTTATTTTCAGTCCTCACGGCCAAGAAATCCATTTTCGTTCGTACACCAATATAACCTTCATTTCGCCGACAATGATTTCGAAGCTACATCTTCCTACTCCGGAGTGGCTTTTCTTCCAATCGCACTACGACGGGAAGCTGTACGCTGCTGAATTACCCATTTGACTATACGTCATGTGACGTACTACAGAGGTAAAGGACGTGTGAAGACGGCAAATCTGCAGCGATACATTCCCTCGGCGTAGCATAGTTGGTTAGAGCAACTCACTCCAGAGCGAGGAAACGCGGGTTCGATCGCATCACCAACGAATTTCAGTTTTGACATTGGCATCCGAACAATGGTTCCACTGGCCGTTGGGTTCTTCGAAAGATGTGTGATGTTCGTTACACACATCGTCTGGAATTAATGAAAAATTCCTACTCCGCTTGAAATAAAAAAAAACATTAAGAGGTAGATGATGTGACGTGACGAAATACAGAGGTAAAGCACGTATCAAGACGACAAATCTGCAGCGATACATTCTGCCCGTGTAGTTTAGTTGGGAGAGCAACTTACTCCGGGTTCGATCCAACATGGACAAATTTGTGTTTCCTCAGTAACAATGTAGAAGATGATCCACGTTGTAGCATCATCAAAGCTTTTTTGTTACTGCTTTTGGCTTTAAATGGGTGTTCTTTCTTATACGTGGCAGTCACGAACGTTGCCTACTGGGCAACGTTCGTGACTGCCACGTAAAGGACCTCAGGTTCGATCCCAGCAGGTACAAACGCTCGATCCATTAAATATCCGCCGTGCGTCGGATGGGTACGTTAAGCCATCGAACCCCGGGTACTGGCCCCCGGTAATAAATAAGGGCGTCTTCCTACTCCTTTCTACTTCGCTTCCGTGTCACTTTCCTATCGGGCACTCTAGCCCAAATCTCCTAGCTTCCTCTTTCAAAGGGTTGTTTAAGACCTGGGGTCAGACACTCCCTTCCTAAAATCATCTGCATATGATCTGATGATCTGCGAGGTTTGTCGTTTCTAATATACTTGCACCTGCCCGCCAAACGGTAGCTATCAGGTCTCTGTAAAAGTCACTTAAATTAAGGAGTCTTTTTCGTTTTGCCGTTATCTTCCCTTCGTTCAGGTCTGAATCCTTTGCATTGAGCTGTTTCTAAAGCCATCTCAACGTCATAATTGCGTACGTAAGTGAGGATTCTACGTGTCTGATTGCTATTGAGTGTCCCAAATAGTTGCTTACTTCACTTTTTAAAACAAAATTTGTCGGTGATCGAAGCAGCTTCTCCTCGCTCCGGAGTGAGTTGCTCTAACTGATTGAGCTACACCGACGGACTATATCGCCGCAGATTTGTCGTCTTGACACGTGCTCCACCTCTGTGGAGTACGTCACATCACCTCCCTCTGAATTCTTGTTATTTTTTTACTTTTCTTTTGAAGCGAAGGAGTAACCTTTCAGTAATTTCAGACGGTGTGTGGAACGAACATCACAAATTTTTCGAAGAATCCAACGGCCAGTAGATCCATTTTTAGATCCGGGCGCCAATGTCAAAACAAGAATTTTTCGGGGATGGCCATCGAAATCGCTTCTCTTCGCTCCGGAGTGAGTCGCTCTAACTGATTAAGCTACACCGACGGGATGTATCGCTACATATTTGTCATTTTGACACGTGCTTCACCTCTGTAGTACGTCACATCACTTCCCTTGTATGGGCGAAATATATTATTAATATAATGTCGGACATTGGACATTATTTTCATATTTTATGTGTTACGATAAAAGGACTGGAATTAGAAGTCAAGCGACAAAGGAAAGACGTTGTACGTGTTTTCCCATTTCTAGGAAAATAACTTCTATTTTGTTTTTCATTTCCAGCAAAGGAACGTTTCTAGTTTCTTTGTTCGGAAGTCAGCCTTCTGGAAAATGGTTAAAATAGTCGGATTACTAAAGGCCCTTGAGGCTAATGGCTTTCAGACGTATTGTCAGACTCCAAGGTGACGCCCGACCGTCTGAGAAAATGTACATGTTTATTGTAACCAACGAAGTTCGGAATGTACGAACACAATAGTGTAAACAATACTGTCCAGCCATGCTGCACGTCGGGGATTAGTTCGTGGAAGAGGTCAAGGTCGCGATAGGAGCCGTTAGGTGACTTTCCACCTCAGCAGCGAAGGCTTGGTGCTGTCGAACAGACGGGTTGGAGAAGATGGGGGAGCAACAGCGGAGCTCGTTGTCTGCTTCTCTCTGGGAAGGATCGCGCCTCAGGCAATAGAGCAGAGAGGTTAGTACGTGACCAGAAGTGAAGATAAGAGTTAGTCGTGAGTTTGAGTTTGTGGTGAAAAGAGCATGGATACGTTACTCGGTAGGAGTCTCGGAACTTCGTATGTTCTCGTGGAGGGACGGGAATTTAGCGTCTTGGTGATACAGGCCGTTTTCAGGCTCTCATAAGCTCGTAGAGATTCTGTACCTAAGTTGCGGACAGACTCCGGCTGGGAATATTCGAACAAGCAATAAAGTTCTAGCAAAGGAGAGCTGCAGTATGATGAAAGCGAACGCGTGAGATAAGGCGTCAGTATTTTCTCGCCACGAACAAAATCTTGGTTACGCAGCCTAGGCTCGGACAGCATTTCTTTGAATGACGACTAATTTTGTTAAGTTTGAAAAACTTTGATGGGTTCCTTTCAAGATCTGTCTCTTTGTTAATCATTCGCCTTCCCTTCCTTCGATTAGCAGATCTTTATAGTAAGGCTGAGGGAATAGAGCTCCTGTTTGACCAATTATTGGTTAGCTAAGTAGCATGAACCTTGACCTATTGTCTGTGTGGTGCGTGCTCCGGTGAACGAACTTTGATTATAGAACCCTGCAGGACTTTAAATTACGAAAAGCAGGTGGATCATTTACTTTCGCCCCTACATCCCTCTTAAATATTTTTTTTTGAAGCGAAGGAAGAACCTTTCAGTAATCTCAGACGGTGTGTGGAACGAACATCACACATTTTTCGAAGAACACAATGGCCAGTTGATCCATTGTTTGGGCGCCAATGTCAAAACAGGAATTTGTCGGTGACTCCTCACTCCGGAGTGAGTTGCTCTAACTAACTAAGCTAGCCGACGGAATGTATCGCTGCAGATTTATCGTCTTTACAAATGCTCCACCTCTGTGGAGTACGTCACATCATCTCCCTCTTATTATTTTTTTAAGCGAAGGAAGAACCGTTCAGCAATTTCAGATCGTTCGTGGAACAAACATCACACATTTTCCGAAGAACGGCTGGAACTTTTATCACTGCAGATTTGTCGTCTTGATACGTGCTTAACCCCTGTAGTACGTCACACAGTGTATGTGCCTTACCATGGAAATATCAACGATCATTTCTCCATAAAGATTCGTTTCTTAGTGATTTCTATGATGATAATGAGGAACCAGTGTTTTATAGCCTGCATCCCCTTCTCGATAAGAAAGTGTAGTTGATCCTGTGGGGACGCATGGGAGTACGTCCATCAGCGCAAATATGACCGAGAGGCCAGCGTTCTCGAGCAACGTGCTCTTAGCTTGTGTTGCCTAGGTGTCAGTTGTCCTACATCTAGGCAACACAAGCTAAGAGCACGTTGCTCGAGAACGCTGGCCTCTCTGTCATGTTGTGTAAGCGAACTCGAAGGGAAATCCGGAGATGCTAGTTCGATTGCAGCTCGAGACCGATGCAATTTGCAAGTTATCTGTGAACCTGATGACCTGGTAAACAGAAACAATAAAAATGTGGCGCCTTTGTGCTGCAAATGACGTTGAAGACAATAAATACCTTTAGTAATATAAGTGCTACATAATAAATCAACAGCTTCTTCATTCCTAACCGAAAGTGCAAAATAAAAACACAAAAATGCAATCATTGGCAAAGAGAAATAAATAAAAGCTGCATCTGACTCAGGGTAGTTTAAATAATTCAATGACTGTATCCTCAACAGAAAAGGGCATCAGAAGATTTCGTTCTTTTACTTCATCAAACTGAAAACATGGAAACTTATAGTGAATTATATGGAGAATTTCTGAAATAATAATTACAGCACAGAAAGGAATGAAAGTAAAATGTTCGTGAGTTTTTTTAGAATTTTCGTGAATCATAGATTTTCCGCTAGGGGGCGTAAAAGTAAACTGCGTTTTCCCAAATATCTCTACTTCTAAAACTCAGATTTGAATTTTTTTTCTACAGTGAATACAGCTCTTCATGAAAAATATTTTGCATATAATTTCAAGTTTTTGGTAAAGAATAGTTTGGCCACCAGGTGGCGTCAGTGTTGATTTCTGCTTCTGATGTATTTGCCACAAAATCTGAGTTTCTAAAATCTCAATAAAAAAATTCGTTCGTGGACCGATGCCACTCACGTCGATAAACTTTATCGAATAATTTTCTTCTTAAAATAATGCATGGTTTCTCCACCAGGGAGCGTAGATGTATATCTTATTTTATGCCAATATCTCTGTATTTGCAGCAAACTCTGGGCTCTTGAAAACACAATTGAAAAAATTATTTCGTGGACCGATAGCCCTCACATCGAAAAACCTTTTGAGAATACTTTTCTTTAAAATAATGCATGGTTTCTCCACCAGGGAGCGTAGATGTATATCTTATTTTATGCCAATATCTCTGCATTTGCAGCAAACTCTGGACTCTTGAAAACACAATTGAAAAAATTATTTCGTGGACCGATAGCCCTCACATCGAAAAACCCTTTGAGAATACTTTTTCTTAAAATAATGCATGTGTTTCCCGCCAGGGGACGTAGATGCATATCTTATATTTGTCAATATCTCTGCTTCTAAGAGTCAGATTTGAAAATTCTTTCCTACTTGGAGAGCTTTTCTGCTGCGAAATATTTCTCATATAATTTAAAATTTTTCTTAACGCACAAGTCTCTCACCAGAGGGGGCAAGTTCACGATTCCGTTTACAGCGATATCTGCAAGATTAAAAACCCGATTCATAAACTTCTTTCTTCGGTCAGATACTACTGTTTTCCATGCCGGTTCCATTGACTTTGAATAGCTTTGATAAATTTAATTCGCGTCAGAACGTATTCAAAAGGCGTGCTCATTACACACGAAAGGTAAGTGTCATCTTTCTTGTTTTAAATATACTCATGTACATATAAAACAGAACACCTGAAAGCAGTCGAGCTTCGACTTTGATTTTTACAGGATATGTTCATTAAGCAATACAGAACAAATGATTCATATCTTGGTGTAATACGTACCAGGTGTGTTAATGTAGAAAATCATCGGTGTGGCCACCTCTTGCCTGTATCACGCGCTGATGCATCGAATCAAATGATGTGAGAAGGTGTCTTTTGGAATATCCATCCAAGCTGTATTGACTCACGTCCTAAGTTCATCAAAAGTTGCTAGCGGACAGTCGTAGCGCTGTACTTGTCGTTTGAGCTTGTCCCATAGATTTTGTATGGGTGATAAGTCGGGCGGTTTAGCCGGTCACGGCAGAAGTGGAACGTTGTTGTTCCTCAAGAAGGCCCGTGGTGTCGCTTCCAGCTGTGGTGTGGTATTGTCCTGCTGAAATATGGCCCCAAAAGCGTCGTGCAGGTATGTAAGAATGTAATTGACGTAACGGGCACTAGTTATGGTGTTACTGACTCTCACGAGAGATGAGATGTTTTTGCATATGATACCACCCCAGGTCACAATACCTCGTGTTTTTGGGATACGCCTGGTGTGAATACACCCTTCCCTACGCCTCGCCCTCTGTCGTCGGCGGACACAGATGAGGGCATCATTTTCGCCTAAAAAGAAGCGCGTTTCTTCCGAGAACACGATATTGAGCCATACGTCACGCCACTCCCTTCGTTCCATACATCACTGCAGCCTGGCAGTCGCCTGATGCGCTTGTCAAATGTAGTCTGCGGAGGGGCCGACGAGACAGCAGTCTGAACTGAAATAACCGTCGACGTTCTGTTACAGATGACATGGGAGAATGTGTTAGAGTTCGCCACTGCTGCGCCAACGCCGTGGATGATGGAACACTGAACCGAAAAGACATCCTCATGAGATGATGGTTGTCCCTCAACGTTGTCTGTGTACGGCGTCCAGAAACTTCTCTTTGTGGCCTACGGCCTTTTTCATACCAGTTCCTGCACACTCATGCCACGCCGGACACACTGACGCTCATACGACAGGTAATCTTCCGCAGGGAAACATTACAGTCTCTCATGCCGATAATGCGACGTTTGTTGAACTCGCCGATGTGACTGTACGACTATCTTACACCACCACGATGCATCGTTAACCACTGCTGACTAAGCACTGACATGTTGACCGAGCCGCGAGGCCCTTATAACGGAGAAACGGCAGGTTTCCGGTCTGTGACGCTGCGCGATAGGATTTTCTTAGACGCTGTATGCATAGACCTATGACGTAGAAATTCAAACCTTTTCTGCGATATTGCCTGATTGGTATATCCTATAAAAACCAAAATCATAGCTAGACTCTCTTCAGGTGCTCCGTTTTTTTATGAACGTTGGTGTATTTTATGATTGTCCATGTCCTTCAGCTGTTTGGAAGCACACTGAACTCCGGTTTGAAAAGATATCACATTTGAAGTGTTCGGAAGATGCTGATTGGTTTCTAGATGCAATTTTCAGTTTTTATACGGAGTAAATCACATGGAAATGGAAAATTTCTATGCAAACATTGATACGTTGAATTATTGTGCTCTCTAGTTCTTTTTTCGACATTTCTTGAATTTCCTTAATATACAGTAGTGGCCAAAACTGTGGAAAACTTTCGGAAATTTTTGAGATTTGATGGCTCATAACACCACTTTCTTTCTTGGAGTAATACCATACAATTTTATATCAACGGAAAGATAATTTCATCAAAAATGTAATGCAATAACTTTTGGATTTTGTATTACAGCAGCAGTTATCAAGAAGAAAAGTGAAACACAGAAAAAAGGAGATGTTCTAAACTTCTCACCATGTCAGTTAATACTTAGTTGGGTAACCTTTAGCGTTAATTACGAAATTACAACGCCTTCCCATGGAGTGAACCAAGTTATTTAGTTCTGAAACTGTTATAATATGAAACCAAGATTGCATTATTGCTTCTATTAATTGGGTTTTATTGCTGGGTTGCTTCGGACTAACAAGTTTCTTTAGTCGGCTCCATAGATTTTCGATGCTGTTACGGTCTGGGCTATTCCCAGGTCATTCCAGCAGTGAAATATGATTATCTAGAAATCCCTTTTTGCACACAGCAGCAACATAACATGAAGCTGAAAGTTTGTTGAAAAACAAATGCTTCATTATCTTAGAAAAGATCACGTGCGAAGGCTTCATTTTGGGCTCAAGTATTTCATTAATGTATTTTTGGCCATTTATATTCCCATTAATCACGCAAATTCTGCCCACAACTTTTGATGTCATACAACCACAGATCATAACATTAACTGGGTGTTTCATGGTACATGTAATGCAATCAGGATGCAAATCTTCACCGATTCTTCTCCTTACGTATTTTATGTCATCACTACCAAACAGGGAGACTTTGGTCCTATTACTCCAAATAACACTGTCCCATTGTTCCACTGTCCAGTTAACATGGGTTTTAGCCCAGTTTAATCTTTTCAACCTTTGTTTGAGAGATAAAAATGTTTTTTTTTTTTTTTTTTTTTTGTGGAATTCTAGCTTTTAGGTCAAATTCCTGCAGTCTGCGCCGAACAGTCCTTGCACTGAACTTCACATTGCATTGCGCCATTTCATCTTCTATACACCCAGATGATTTTCTTCTGTCACCTAAGCACAGTCTCTTAATTCTCCTATCAGCACTTGCTCTTGTGCACCTTTTCCTGCATTTACCAGCCTGGTGTTGTAGTGACTGAGTCTCCTTATACTTCTTCAAAAATTTAGAAATGCCACCTACGGTTAAGTTTCCACCAATTTGTCTTCTACTTTCTTCATAACTGAAGCCTTGTTCACTTAATAGTACTACTTTACATCGTTTTCTGGGTGACCAGTGAGCTCTTTGCGCCATTTCTTTAATTTTATTACGTCTTACAAGCTTACTAAATGAAAGAACACAAAAAAAAAGCCAACCAACTTGATAGCAATCACATAACACACTGACAAATGTCCTCCTCTCAGCTCCAATACATGACATCAATAGCTGAATCCTTCAGTGACCTGATTGGCTCATTGCCAAAACAAGATGATACCTGATTGGCTCTCTAAACACTCATGCTCATTGGCTACATTCAAATGAAGGAAAGCTACTTCATATCAACCTAAACAAATTGTACTTCCTTTTTCTGGTTACTTGGCTCTAACTTTTCATAGAATACAGATAATTGAACAAACCTCAAAAATTCACTTTTTCCAAAAGGTTTCCAACGTTTTGTCCTCTACTGTACTGTGAGTTAAAACACTAGAAACAACTTCACTTCCTTTGATCAAAACACATCCCGTATACATGGCATTTACATGCTCATGCAAGCGCGCATCAAATCATCCGGAAAACACATTTAATTGAATTTCACAAACTTCGTACTCTTTCAACTCAAACATTTTGTAAGCTCTTCTGATATTGTATTTCTTGAATGTAAGTAAGTTTTCATTTTGAAGCAAAGGTTAAACTATTCGCCTGGAAGATTTCCGAATACAGACCTACATTGCTTAAAAAAGGTCGTACGTAAGTTCTCGGTGGTATTAAGAAATTTAACTTCTAGTGTTCGAGATTTAAAATTTCACTCCTCTTTCTGTGGTTTTTGGGAAGAGTGTGTAGTTAGCAGTGAGAATAAGTTGAAAGTTTGTTTTTACGAGAATTTTAAAGTTACCAACAGTTTTCTCAAGATAAATGTAATATCTGTTTTTAAATACAGATAATTAAACAAACCTCAAAAGGTATTTTTACCCTCAAACCTCAAGTTTAGGTATTTTACCAATTAATTAATGTTTCTAGAAAACGTATTTGAGCATAAATCTCATTTCCAAAATAAGAAAGTGAAAGAAAATAACGCCTAATTTAAAAGAATCAGCATGTACGTGTAATATCAACTTTTTCTTAATTTTCCAAGGAATGCAAGTTCAGGTCATCAATATAAAAATATCGTCATGTTGTGATTTTTCCTTTGTATCAATATCAACTACAATCATATAACAACACTGCGTATTTGTAGAATCAATTAGATATCTAGAAAGCTTCAATTTTTCGAGTTGTATCAATTCTTCACTCTGTTCGCAAATTCCAATATCTACCGTCTCCATAGTCAGTAGCATCTCTATTTTTCACTCACTCACTCACTCACTCACTGTTAGCGTTGCCAAAATGCACCAGCTGTTCGAGAACGTAAAATTGCCATTCAGTAAGAAAATCTTTAAACGAGAAGTAAAAAAAATGCATAACAAAACAGAAATTCAAAGGAAGGTTATATGGTTATATCATCATCATCATCATTGTCAACCATTATCAATCCACTGCTGGACGAAGGTCTCCCCAAGTTTCCTCCACAACGGTCTGTCTTGTGCCAGTCTCCTCCATGTCACCCCTGCATACTTTCGAATTTCATCCACCCATCTCCCATGTGGTCTTCTTCTGGGTCTTTTCCTGTCCCTTGGAATCCAATCTAAAATTTCGGCTGTCCATCGATGATCTGTCCTTCTGGCAGTATGTCCAGCCCATTGCCATTTCAGGGATTTGACTCTGATCATGATGTCTTCCACTCTTGTCATTTTTCGGATCCACGAGTTCCTCTTCTTATCTCTCCTGGTTACACCAAGTATGCACCTCTCCATGCTTCTTTGAGTTGTCTGCAGCCTTTGTATGTCTCTTTTAGTTAAGGTCCACGTCTCTGCACCATATGTAAGCACTGGAAGGATGCATTGATCAAACACTTTTCTTTTAAGACATAATGGCATATTGCTCTTGAAAATTATGCTGTTTCTTCCAAAAGCTCTCCAGGCAAGTTTTGTACGCCGATTAATTTCTTCATCAATGTGACCCTCACTTGATATCTGCTGTCCAAGATAAACGTACGTGTCTGTTATCTCCAGCTTTTCTCCATCAATCGATAAATCTTCATTTCTTGTAAAAGCATTGAACATCACTTTTGTCTTCTGAAAGTTCATTTTTAATCCCACTTCTTTACTCTTGTCAGCAAGTTCCTGGATCATACTCTGCAGCTCTGATGGGCTAGTTGCAAAAATGACTACGTCATCAGCAAAACGAAGGTGGGTTAGATAATCTCCATTAATCTTTATCCCCTTGTTTTCCCAGCTCAGTGACTGAAAAACACCCTCCAATGTGGCATTAAAGAGCTTCGGAGATATGGTGTCACCTTGTCTCACTCCCTTTCCAATTTTTATGTGTGTTGTATTTTCAAACAGCCTAATCTTTGCACTTGCATTTTCATAGATGTTATTAATAATATTAATGTATGCATCTTCAATACCGCAGGTTTTCAGAGCCATTGTAACTGCTGATGGTTTCACCGAATCAAAGGCTTTTTCATAATCGATAAAAGCCATGCACAATGGAAGTTCATATTCCCTCGCTCTTTCAATTAGTTCTCTCAGCACATGGATATGATCTATTGTGCTGTAGCCACTCCTGAATCCAGCTTGTTCTCTCGGTTGAGCCATGTCCAGTGTTATCTTCAAGCGGTGTGAAAGAACTTTAGTGAAGATTTTATAAACTACTGATAGGAGGCTGATAGGTCTGTAGTTTCCGAGATCCTCAATGTCACCTTTCTTATGAAGCAGGATCATTGTAGCGGTGTTCCAATCCTCAGGAATCTTTCCTTCATTAAGGCATCGAGTGAAAATTTGGGCGAGTACTGTTTCGATTTCTCCACTTGCTTCTTGTATGATGTCTACAGTAATTCCATCTTCTCCTGGAGCTTTTCCCCGCTTCATGTTCTTGATTGCATGTGCAACTTCTGCTGGAAGGACTGGAGGAACTCTGGTACTGGTATCTTTCATGATGTCTGGAGTGCATGTATCATCCCTTTCATATAATTTGGAGTAGAAATCTTTCACTCTTGTCAAAATTTCGCCTCTATTTCTTGTTACAGAACCATCTTCTTTCTCAGTGCCATAATCTGTTTTCTTCCCTTACTGAGATGTCCCTTTGCTATCTTTAGGCTTTGGTTGTTTTCAATTGCTTTCCTCACTAGTTCACAGTTGAATTTTCTTACGTCTTCAGTGATACTTTTTCGTACTGTCTTGCATAGCTCTATATATTCCACTTTGGAAGTCACATCTTCTTTAGTTGTCCTCATCTCTCTTCTTTTTTGCATCAACATTTTCGTTTTTCCTGATAATTTATTTACATGCAACTTGTTCTTAGACCCAGCTAATTTTGTTGCTGTTTCCATAAGAGCTTTGGTTACTTTTCTGTTAACTTCAGAGATGTCCACTTCTTCCGATGTTAGGCCTTCTAAAGCAGAGAACCTGTTCTTCAGTTCCAACTTGAAGGTATTATGGTGTTTTTTAAGGTTGGTTATGTCAATAGATTTTGTTTGTCTTATGAGCTTGCCACGTTCAAGTTTAGTGTTGAGGTGCATCTTACATCTCACCAATCTATGGTCACTACCTGTGTTGAACTTGTTTAGCACACTGCAGTCTTCTATGACGAATTTTTTGTTACACATAATAAAATCAATTTCACTTGTCGTCCCATTTGGATGTCTCCATGTCCATTTCCTGTGTGGCTTTTTCTTGAAGAAGGAGTTCAAGATGAAAAACCCTTCTGCCTCTGCAAACTCAACGAGAGTATTTCCACGCTGGTTTCTGTTGCCGTGACCGAATTTACCTACTGAAGTTTCATTCTGTTGCCGTTGCCCTATTTTTGCATTGAAATCTCCCATAATTATTTTCAAGTGCTGCTTACCTTTATTATTTAGATGACAGATTTCCTCATAAAATTCTTCAATTTCTTCTTCAGAATGACTTGTGGTGGGTGCATAAGTTTGAATAATCTGAGCCTGGTATCTTCTCGATAGTTGGATAACGAGTCGTGCAGCTCTGTCAGAGGAACTTTCAACTTCTACCACTTTATCCTTCAGTTTCTTGTTTATTATAAATCCAACACCACTAGTTCTGCCAGTATCTGTCCCACGATAGTAGAAGAGATGTCCACTTTTCAGTTTGATGAGATCTTCTCCTTTCTCCTTACCTCACTTAGCCCCACGATGTCCCACTGGATCCTTTGTAGTTCCTCTTCCAATTCAAGAAGCCTTGAATCAGAAGATAGGGAGCGTCCATTGTACGTTGCCAAGGTCAGCATCAGATGGCAGCCTAGTCCGGTCCTCCGGGGATTCTTAGCACCCTCTGCCTTCATGTCGCACTGGCCGCTGCCTTGGCCAGGTACATTCCAGCTGCCGGAGACTGAGGGCCAAGATTTAAGTTGTGGAGTCATTTTGGAGGGGTTTGGCCATAACTCACCACGCTGGCCAAGCGGGTTGGTGAGTGTGGGATAGAATTTCCTCTAATCCCGATGGTATAGTTATACCGCTATGGGCGGTCGTCAGAGCCCCTTTAGTGGGAACAGGATGCACCACGAGAAGGCGGGGTTGACATTTGTCAAGGAGAGGCTGTGATGTTACGCATCACCTGACCTTACATGGTTATATATGAAGGTTATATATGCCGCCCGGTGACAATGGCTTCTGACTATTCCTCAGAGATGAATACGGGTTCGAATTCCGTGTGGGGCAAGGATGGTGTGCTTTTTTTAGATATGTGGCTGTCTCCCTTCCCTGGAACTAGTGGCGCCAAATTAGTGTTGGGCGACTGCTTATTGCCCACTTAGTTGCTCGTAGTGGTTGTTAAACGCACACAAAAAATAAGAGGTATGTGTCTTATTCTACCAAAAATTTTTTGATAGCTTATCCTATAAAAAACAGTAAGTTATTGATTCTTGAACGCGTTACATGCAATACATTTTCGCATATGGATGGATGAAGCTAAGTCCATTTATAAGAATCTGAACCTCAAATTAAAGTACACCCGAATTTTCAGAGATGTTAATTATCGGATGCTACGTCAGGAACTTGTAACTGCGTTCATATCTGATCCATTTAAAATTCCCAAAGACGAAAATATCTCTGGTGTAACAAAACTGCGGCAAAATAGCTGGGCTACAGAAATTAAAAGAATTGAAGGTGTATAAAACAGATACCTGCAAAACCTGAGGAAGAAGATACGCGTTGAACTAAACAAATTCACATACACACCTAAACGTAATTCCCATACACATAGTGCAAACGCACAGACGTTTTTCGTTTCTAATAAATTAACTGAAATTTAGTTCCATTATAATGCATACATCCTACATAACGCTACCGAACACCAGATGCCGTCTTCAGGTATGTAGAACCTGCTGTTGAGGGATTTGATAATAGTAGGCAGGATACAGGACTCGACCACTGAATCTCGCCTTTGACACTTCGAATTAAATCCCTTTCCCTAATGTATATATGCAGCGAGGAAGTTTGGACGAGGGAATTCAATGGCATTAAACAGGTCTAAAACTCCTGCAGCCGTGAGAAACGGAGGACTAAATTATACAGAGGGTGAATCGAATGTTTTGCAATATTTGCATAAACCCACGAGCTGCGGCGGGTATGCCCGTGTTTAAGCTAGTTCAAGTCGCCCACTTAGTCAGTCGAAAGGGATATAAAGTGGTAGCCGTTGCAGTCAACAGCATTGCATGTCGTCTGTGTGTCTGTGGTTGAGACACCTGAAAGATGAACAGTCACAACCGGCAAATTAGGAAACTTTTGCTTCACGAGTTTGAACCGGGCCATAACTCTGCTCAAGCAACACGAAACATTTGTCGTGCGAAAGGGGAAGGTACCGTGTACCACAGCACCGCAACCAGATGGTTCAAGAAATTTCGCTCAGGTGACAGAAACCTCGCCGATCAGCCAAGGTCAGGTAGGCCGCGAACCTTGGATTCGGTGGCCGTGTGCCTGGCCGTAGAGGTAAATCCGATAACCAGCACTCGGAGATTATCAGACGATCTGGGCATATCACAGACCACCGTAATTCGTCCCCTTCAGGACCTCAGCAAGGTCTACAGGAGCTGCCACATTGTCCCTCATCAACTGACGCCAGCTGAAGCAAACTGCCGAGTGGAAGTGTTCACGAAACTACTAAAAATCCCGCGCGATGTACGTTTCATCAAGAGAATTGTTACGCAAGATGAAAAGTGGGTCTATTTCCGTAATCTTAACACTCAACGGCAGTGGTTGAGCCCGGGCCAGCTTCCTGAACCCTTTGCCACACGTGGGCGCTTCGAGCATAAGGTGATGCTCTGCGTCTGGTGGAATTTCGAGAGGATGATTCATTACGAATTTGTTCCAGAGGGTCGGACCATCAACGCCAACCTCTACTCTGAGCAGCTGGAGTGGATGTGTGCTGTTTTGGAGGAGAGGTACCCAGCACTGGTGAACAGAAAGCGCGCTCTCCTGCAGCAGGACAACGCTCGGCATCATACCGCGCGTACGACCTGAGCAAAACTCCAGGAACTTGAGGGCATCGAACTTATGCCACACCCAGGATATAGTCTGGACCTTGCTTGTTTCGGTCCATGGCCTACTTCTTTCGTGGGCGGCACTTTAACAACTAGGAGGAGGTGGCAGCTGCGGTGAAGGAGTTCTTCTCCTCAAAGGACAAGAATTGGCACCGCCGCGGAATCGAAGAACTGGCAGACAGATGGCTAAAGCCGGTGAAACACGATGGCCTATACTTTGAATGCTAGTCATCTTTCGTCGTAAAGGTAGGTATGAAGACATAAAGTGATCCAAATATTGCAAAACGTTCGACTAACCCACTGTACTAAGTGCCCAACGATTTAGCCAGTCGCAAACAGGTTCACAGTTAAAGCCAGATTGCGCCCTTCTTGAAATGCTGTAACGCTGCAGTACAACTTGCAGAAAAATTGAAGAATCATCTCTTTTGTGGTTACTGAAAGCACCTCGAATGCTGCTTGTACAGACTCTACAGCCGGTTTTACCAGTGCCTCATTCGTCTCTCAGGAACATCTAAAAACTGGTTCACTGCTTTAAATATTCATTTCGGAGTTTAACAAGTGCCGTGAGAATGCAAAGCTGTATGTAATGAATCGTCCCTAATTTAAGGCCACTGCTTCCAGGGAGGCGAACAGGCACCTGGAAGAAAAACCCTTCAGCTCATGTCTCATCTGGAATATGCACAGCTAGACGATTAACCAGAAGCCAACGTCTGTGACAGCTTGAACAATAGAGCGACTACGTATTTATGACGTTCATAAAACAAATAACTGGATTTCCAATTTTTAATTTAGTATTTTTCATATAAAGGCAAAATATCTAACAAATAAATTAAAATCGATCCTAGAACACTAAACTGGCCAGAACTCCAACGCAGGAATCTTTTGACATGACATCTTTTTTAGGAAAGCATATTTTCACGTTTCTTGGTGAAGTTACCCATGTCTAAAATCAATTCACTTCAAACAGAATTATGATTTGCACATGACTTTCTGAAAGAAAGAAAATTGAAGAAAACTTTATTGCTGTTAGAGAAAAAAGAGAAAAAGATGCAAGGGTCGATGTTATTATTTGAAAGATATGCGTGTTAAAACCGGTGAGAAGGTGGGACGCAGGTACAGTAAAGTTGATTAAATATTAAAAAAGAAAGCACATCTTAAATGGCTTAAGGACTATTGTTCAGAAAAAAAAATCTAGTCGATGTAGAAGATGTAAGCAGCAATAAGCAGGAAATAAAGACAAATGGGCTGAAAGGAGAAGATAAAATATGATAGAGATGTATGTTATTTAAAACGAACAACCAGAGGGTTGTTAAATTATTAAAAACTCCGTACGATGCGAAACGTAATTTCTAAATTAAAGAACTGCAAGGTAAAAAATATGTAAAAAAATGATGTAGGCTTCTTAGACACATCGTCGTCAGTAATATACTCAGTAAAAGCAGATCTTTTTGATGAATGTTTGTAGTTTCCATGTATGGAACCGAATAGATATTTGGTTGGAAAACTGTGATATACTAGGTGATTATAAACTGTGAAACATATTCTGAAGCTTGATATGTTATCAGGAAATCAGCAAAACCTGAAATTAAACATACAACAATTATTTAATTAAAAACTTTCGACTGGAATAAGAAAGTAACGGTATAGGTGAGTAATGGTTGGTCGCAGCAGTAAAGTTTAAAAAGCAAAATACTCAGCAAACAGAGGACAATTCAGCTATTATAGTTGTTCCCCCGCGGAATGGATAATTTCCGAAAAATTCGAAAATTAAATATTTACACGGCCCTCCGCGGAAACCAAAGTGAATTAGTAAAAAACCAAAGTGAATTAGTAAAAAACCAAAGTGAATTAGTAAAACATTTTACCGGGAGGCTTTAGAGGAATATTTTGCTGAGATATGCACATTAGTATGATTCGGTACTTGCTCGTTTGTACGGGACCAGCCAGATGATTGAAACGTCTATGGTAGCAAATGGGGAAAACCCATGTATTCCATATATGCAAATTCAGTGTGAACGCGTTCAATATGTTATGCAGATTTGGAAGGCTGGTAAATTTGTGATGTTCAAACTAATTACAAACAATACCGCCTAAGCACGATTTATTAAATGATAAAAAATATGTACAGATTGAAACCATAAGCACTTTCAAAGTGACGTTCACCTCATCTTCAGATGTATCAGACACGCCAACATAACATCTTATATACACTGTCCATGTGCACCATGGGTACGTTACTCCAAAGACACGTGACAAAATGGGATTTTTTTGTACTCTGACGAGACATAAAGCGGAAGATATTTGGAAATTCGTAGGCACGATTGAACACATGCCGTACATTAGTTATGTGCTATCTCGCCTGTGCTCCAGACATAACTTACGTATTGGCATTAGCACTAGAAATTTGTCAACATATGTTAGAAAAGACCGTAATAAAGCTCACATGTTGCAAACATGGAGTGGTTACAATATCCTTATGCTGGACCCATGCTCAGGCGAGATTATCAGCAGCTACATAGGTTCTACTGGACGGCAGATAGGTTTGCGGTTGCACAAGCACAAATATAGCTTAAAAGCTAACCTGAATAGCACAACCCTAGCAAGGATTGTCAACTCTGGAGTTATGTACCCAGACTGGCAGAACACTAAATTAATAGCAACCCCCACCTCTGCCCACTCACTACTGTGCATGGAAAGTATTTATATTACAGCTTTTGGTGACCAGTGTTGCAACGATTACATCCCTTATCAACTGTCTGGAACTTGGGAGCACCTCATTAATACGTTTCGTATCAAACTGTTGTTTCAAGTGGCATAATGTGTTTAATTTGGAATAACTTGTTCTCACAGCTTACCTTGTTCATCATGATTTGCATAAGTTGTTTACAAAAAAATCATGTTTTGTCACGTGTCTCTGGAGTAACGTGCCCATGGTGCACATGCACTTGTACATACGATGTTATGTTGGCGTGTTTAATACATCTGAAGATGAGGTAAACGCCACCTTGAAAGTACTTATGGTTTTAATCTGTACATATATTTCATCTTTTAATAAATCCAGCTCAGACGGTAATGTTTGTAATTCGTTTGATCCTTTGCACGAAGTTTTTCGTCTCGCATTTTGTGATGTTCTCATTGTACAAATGTTGTGTCCTGATTATGATAAAGTAAATGTTAACGCGTAACATGTGCATTGTCTGTGTCAGAATCACATAGAACGCCTCTGATGTCTGAACAAGCAACATGTCGGTTGTCCTTTATAAAATGGATTTGCAGATTTTCCCCCATATGTACGATTCGCGGACGTTAACGCTGCGCATGTGCCCAGCAGGTAAGCTGACATACTTCCAGAATTCAACTAATGACGTCTCAGCGAAATTTTCCTCTAAAGCATCGGGGTAAATTCCTGTCCCCTAATTCAGCGCTAGGCGTTTTTTACTAATTGACTTTTGTGTCGGTGGGGGGCCGTATAAATATTTACTTTTGGCATTTTTTTTTTGGAAATTATCTGGGGAGAGTAACTATCATAGCTAGATTCTCCTGTTGCTGCGTATTTTGCCTTTTTAGCACGTCTTTTGTAAAAAAAGACCGTGCTTCTGTTATCGGTTTGTCCGTCCGTCCGTCTGTACCCACGATATCTCTGCAACTATTAGTCCGATTTGAAAAATTCTTTTTGTATTCGGAAGCTTCAAATATGCAAATGATGATCTTTTATTTCGGTTTTTTTACGATGTACAATTTCGCCAGTAGAGGGCGTAAATGCAGATGATGTCGAATTCAAAAATACGTTTTATTCCACATATTTGCTTCTAAACATCCGATTGAATTTTGTTTTTACCTTTCGATTCCATTTATGTCGAAGAGTATTTTAGATATAGTTACTTTTTCAAATTACGCACAGATTTTTGCGCTAGGGGCGTAAAAGTAAATTACATTCTTCCCGATAACTCTTCTTCTAAAACTACGATTTGAAATTTTTTCTTCAGCGGATATATCTCCTGGAGGAAAATCGTTTGCATATAATTTCAAATTTTTGGTAAAGAATACTTTGGCCACCAGGGGGCGTAAGTGGTAATTTTTGCTTCTGATGTATTTGCCATAAAATAGGAGCTTCTAAGATATCGATTGAAAAAATTCTTCCGTGGACTGATGCCACTCATCGATAAACCTTTTCGGAATATTTTCTTCTTAAAATATTGCACAGTTTCTCCGCCAGGGGGCGTAGATGTACATCTTATTGTTTTCAATATCTCTACTTCTAGGAGTCCGATTTGAAAAATTCCTTCTTGTTGGATAGTGTTTTCCGTGTGACATGTTTTTCATATAATTTCAAAATTTCCAAGTAATTCATAGACTTTCCGCTAGGAGGCGTAGCGGTAAATTGCGTTTCCCCCTATGCCTCTGCTTTTAAATCTCAGATTTGAAAAATTCTTTCTGCACCGGATACAGCTCCTGATGGGAAATCTTTTGTACATAATTTCTAATTTTTCTAAAAAATTAGTTTGGCCACCAGGGGGCGTAAATCTTAATTTCCGCTTCTGTTGTATTTGCAGCAAAATATAAGCTTCTAAATTATCGATTGAAAAAAACGTCGTTTGTTGACCGATACTAGTCATGTCGACACACCTTTTAGAAACATTTTCTTCTTAAAATAGTGCATGGTTTCTACGCCAAGGGGCGTAGATGTATATCTTATTTTTGTCAATATCTCTACTTCTAGGAGTCCGATTTGAAAAATTCATTCTTTGTTGGATAGTGTTTCTAGTGTGACATGTGATTCATATAATTTCAAAATTTTCAAGTAATTCATAGACTTTTCGCTCGGGGGCGTAAATGTAAATTGCGTTCCCCCTATATCTCTGCTTCTAAATCTCCGATTTGAAAAATTCTTTCTGCGCCGCATACAGCTCCTGATGGGAAATCGTTTGCACATATTTTCTAATTTTTGTAAGAAATGATTTGGCCACCAGGGGGTGTAAGTCTTAATTTCCGTTTCTGTAGTATTTGCAGCAAAATATGAGCTTCTAAAATCTCGATTGAAAAAAAAATCCTTTGTTGACCGATACTACTCATGTCGACAAATTTTTTCGGAAAATTTTCTTCTTGAAAAAATGCATTGTTTTTACGCCAGGGGGCGTAGATGTATATCTTATTTTTGTCAATATCTCTACTTCTAAGAGTAGGATTTGAAAAATTCCTTCTTTGTTGGATAGTGTTTCCGATGGGAAATGTTTTTTATAAATTCAAAATTTTTAAGTAAATCAAAAACTTTCCGCTAGGGGGCACAAAGGTAAATTGTGTTTTCGGCGTCATTTCTGCTCCTAAAGATCGGATTTGAAAAATTCTTCCTGTATCGCATACAAGACCTGATGGAAAATATTTTTCGCATAATTTCTAATGTTTGGTAAAGATTAGTTTAGCCACCAGGGGTCATAAGTGTTAATTTCTGCTTCTGAAGTATTTGTTGCAAAATCTGGGCTCCTGAAAACTCGACTAATTTTTTTTTCTTCGACCGATTCCGCTTATATGAATACGCCTTTTGAGAATACATTCTTCCTAAAATAATGCATGGTTTTCCCACCAGGGGACGTAAAGTCACATTTTATTTCTGTCGATATCTCTGTTTCTAACAGTCCGTACGCTCACGATTCCGTTTACAGCAATATCTGAGGGATTAAAAACCTGATTGAAAATCTTCTTTCTTTCGTCAGACCTATTGTTTTCCATACCGGTTCCATTGACTTTGAATAGCTTTGATAAATTTAATTTGCGTCAGAACGGATTCAAAAGATGTGCTTGGTACACCCGAAAATTCGGTGTCATCTTTCTTGTTCAATTTACTGCTACGATCGACCGTTACTTTTCTGTTCCTTTCCCACTCTCTTCGTGAAATGCCCTGTATACTTCTTTTACACACAAAATAATTACAACCGCATCTGTTTTTTACGCAGTTTTCATACATGTATTAAGGGTTGATTTAGCCAGGATAATACAATGGTTTTCTTTGACAGGACAACAACAAATATGCATTATGCAAATTTTCCACGAAAAAACTAACTAAACGAATTTGTGAACAAAGATAATACCGATGAAATGAAGCATTAAAAATAATGATGACGAAAGTAAAATTCTGTCAGCTTACAGATTTTTTTAATTGGCTACAAAAAGCGTGTTAAATGGGAGAACAAAAATTTAATTCTTTTAGTTTTTAATTATGTACCTTAATAATATTAAATAAAAACAAATTATCAGAAAACTATGTTACCTTCAAAGCGTAAAAACATAAAAAGAAAAAAATCTGAGGACATCAAAGATTTATTCTGGAGATGGTACGATCTCCAGTAATCAGCACGCAAGCTAAGTAAAGCGAATGAAGGAAATTTTCGGATGACGTAAATCTAAGTAGCATACAATATTTGACATATGGTTTATAAGAAGTTGTTGAAGGATTTATTGTATAAAAAGAACGTTATTTGTACCCGATCGAAAAGCGCGGGAAAATAATGTGAAATATCTTTGCAAACAATATGAAAGCAATTTCTCTTACCAGAAAAACATTTTCTGAGATTTTTCTTCGTTAAAAACAACATAGTCGAGGAAAGTTTGATTTAAAAATAGCTCATGAAATGAAAAAGAAGGATTTTGCAAATTAAACTGTGGGAATAAGGGAAATCATGCGTTGGGTGTTTCGCAAATATTTTACATAGAATATATACTTAAATACATATGAAACTCTGCAAACGCTATTTGCAAAATATATTACTGCAGCGAGATCTGTTCATTTTGTAACAAGAATATCACCGAAACAACAATTGTAACGAAAAACATTTGAAAGATGTAATAGACTAGAAATAATGAAACACGTCCATATTCCAAGAACTGAAAAGAAAATCGAAGTGCAGATAAAGAATTACGTATACGTGAGAAGCATTTCCTGCAGGAATGAAATAGTAGTAGAGACGGATTAAAAAAAATTGTGTCACACGGATGAAAAAAAAAATTTAGTTGCAAAGGAGATTCTATAGGCATGGGAGCTAGCACCTCACTTTCTCATTTGTGAAGACAAAAAGAAGTAGAACGGTTGTGTTAAAGTTTCGAAAACTATATCATGCTCATCAGATAACACTGTGAAGGAGAAAAACATTCGTTTAGTTTGTCATAGCTTTGCATGTGTTTCTAATCCAGTAAATGCCACTCCTCGAGACTGCAATAGACATGATTTCCGAGACCACTGCTCCTCCGTTTCATCTTCTTTCTGTTTTTTGTTTTTTTTTACTGTTTTTCAAGCAATAGAACGGTGATAAAAACTGTCGACAAATGGCAACTAAAAGAACATAAGAAAATGAACAGCAAGAACGTTCCGTAAATAATAATTTGATTGCTGCAGATGTACGCGAAATGTTGATGATGGAAATTTTTAACAAAAGATGAGACTATGGCTTTAAAATATTGGAACCAATTCAACACAATCCTCAAAATGTTTTAAAAAGTGTTTGGCCAGTGCTTTATTTCCCTGTTATGCCTATTTTTCTTGTCTGATTTGTTCTTTTATATTTTTTAATGTTTAACTTTCATCTTGCGTCTTGCTTTCAGTTATACCGTATATACTCGTGTATAGGTCGACTTTTTTAATGACATATTTAGGTCAAAGTTAGGGGGTCGAACTATACACGAAAAATATTTCTGATAGGTTGAAAACCAAAATTTTCATGCCTTATGAAAATGCGCATACTGAGCCCTTTGCGCCATCAGTTCATTTACAGTTGTATATTTAGTCATTGCCTGATGTTACTGGTACAGACGAAAATTATTGCTAAGAATTTTCTTGATTTTATATGTACGAGTTTTTTTATTCACTAATAGAAAAACTCATTTAGCAAGGATGTCTCATAGTCCGTTTTAGATCTGTCTATATGGCCTTTACTGCCCCGCTGCTAAATTACCCAGAGGAAAGAGGTGAACGCACCAGCCAGTAGTTTATAAGTTGCACCGTGCCCAATTGCCGATGGGGGGATGAAGAAGGAAAAGAGCAGACTATTGCAAAAGGAGACCGCTGCCCCTGCTTAACGACGGCGGAGAAGAGAGGCGTGACAATCTACAGAACAGCGGTAACTTTATCAATGCATCCCGAAAACGAAAGTGTTTAAACTTGGCAGATCGCTCAGAATAACATTGCCACTGTTAGTACAAAAGTGCATTAGTTTAACAGCCTACTTACGTTTGTTATTAAATTGAGTGTGCCCCGGCTCTAAAAATCAAACAAACAGGAACCTTTTCTGAAGACTAAGAGCGAGCAGAATTCTTTACTGAATGGGGCGATGTTTGGTTTTGTCACTAAAGCCGATTGTTTGTCAGTAACACGATGGAGAGGGGGATGAAACTCGGGAGTAGATAAACGACCTCTCTGTCAATCACACACTCGTACAACTAAGCAGTTGACCAACAGCTGCTACGCTGTACAGGTTAGTGGGAGAAAATTTTTTAGAACAAATTTTCTTCAATTTGTTAAATAGTTGTGTGCAAATTTTACAGTTTCCACAATACATCAAAATAAAAATTAATTTTAAATTTTGAAAAAATCTATTGAAAACTTCAAAAGCTACACATTTACTTTTTACGGCATGCATATTCTTTACGGGATAAAAAAACTATCAGGTTGACATCAAGACCTATTTACGCTTTCCAAATGTGTTTCATGAAGTTTTTTTTTTCTTTTTAAATAACGATGTGCCTTACGACGTTTAGTAAATGCATCACGATTCGTTTGCTGCGGGAGCAAATGATTTACTCTCCATGAATGAAGTAACTGCAGCGCTTGCAAAACGTGGAAGAAAGGAGGGGCTGGGGACTATGTGCAAAAGTGAGTTCACATATTGTTAAAGTGTGGAACCTTCCCCTGAAAACTCTCTAACCAGGGTGGTGATCCCTATCATCTTCCCAGAATTGTACCTCAATTCCTCCCACATTTTGCGGGAAACTGCCACAAGCAAGATTGCGAGAGCCAGCTACAACAATAAATAACAGGTTCACATTTCCACATGCGGGCGCATCCTCGGAAAAGAAAAAAAAATATTTACACACAAGATAGGTAGGTATACAAAAACTGCAAATATTCAAATAAAAATCGGAGAGTCGACCTATACACGAGTATATACGGTACTTAATCTCTGGTTTCGCTAATGTCCATCCAATCGGTGGAGATCCTTTCTTAAATATTCAACGCAGATCAAAAGCGTAACAAATTTGCAAAATATGACATATGTGTCAAAACGGAAATTGAGGAGTCTAAATTCTTATAATGAATAAAATAACGAAATTGAATTATTATTAGTGTCTCACGAGTAAAAGCCGTCTTCGTGCGGATAATTGAAAGTAAAATAAAACTCGGCTTAGCTTAAATCAAATTAACTCATATTATGAGACATCAATTTAATAAAACCTTATGATATTTTAAAAACAGATGAAAAGACATTAGTACTTTCGGGCCATCGCATGGCCCATCTTCAGATGGAACAGCCAAATTGACAAGATCCGCATAATATATACACACACATGAACGCGTCAGTCAGTTGTTGTACATATATGCAAAGAAGGAAGGTATTAATCCCGGCACATTATCCTACGGTTATAGGTAATTCAAATCCCCTAGGATTAGAGTTAATTAATACCTTATAGGCATTGGGGAGCTCATACGGCATATAGTCATTACAACAAATATTTTGTGAGTGAAAAATGAACATGCTCTCAGTAAGAAACAGCGTGCTACGATTTTTAGGGGTAACCACAATTTTAAATTTTATTTTTTTTTCCCAGTCCGGATATAAAATTTTTTCATAGTCCGGATATAATATTATTAGTGTGGTAACGAACATTTATAAATTAAAGCAGAACATTACCGTTTCATTGAAAAACATATACCTCATTACGTTCCGGTATTACTGCTATTTGATTTGGATTCTGAGTTTTGCATCAGGGTTATATCCTCAGCTTTTCTATCGTTTTTGTGGAAAAGCCATCTGATATAGTTAAATAAATGCCTCCCGAATCGATGTGAGTGGTTTTTGCAGACGTTTTAGGTTAGTGTTTAGGAAACACTGTAGTAAGAACCGAAAACCGCCTATATTTGTTGAACGTGATCCAGGAAAAAAACAGCTTCTGGCATTGCGAAGTGCTTTGGTATCTCAACAAATTTCATAATCTACATAAGCACAAAAACGAAATACACTTGCTTGTCATTCTGGTTGGGTGAAAAAGAAAGGAATTTGAAGTGAGAGGAAATTTTAACACTGAATAATTTAATTGCGCAAATCACAAGGCATAGACGTTGTAGTTTTTATTTTGTTGTTTGTTTCATTTCCTCTTTATTCAGGAAATGTTGCTTTTTCTATCAACTAGCGCAAACGATCAAAACGAGACCTTCAAAAAAGAAATCGCAGTTGTTAATTTTATTCCAGTTGCATTTCCGCTATTTCGTTCAACAAGAATAAAAATGCAATTACAGGTTCAAGGTAGTATGGAAGAGAAATTATAACGAACTATTTCAGGACGTTAGAAGGATTTAAAGGATTATATTTGTTGCCGATATTCCAACTAACATCTGGTTCATAATCTGGAACCACGAACTGTTTTCTTGGTCTACCTGTGCTTGTAGTAATCATACTTTCTGCCGTCATTTCCCTTTTCCAAGATGTTAACCTTTACAATGGATTAATAGGTTAATTACAGAAACACATTGTGCAATTAATTTTTTTAACGCCTTTCGGTCTGCTTTTCTTTTGAGAAACATTGCTTTATTTTTTAGGACAAAAGTATAAGCAAAAAAATGTTGGACGAATTATGATCTGCATTTGTATGTTTTATCATCCAATAGCTGAAAATGGAAGCATAGTTTGGAGGTTAACTTTTAGAGGCAAAATCCAGCTTCTTTAACGGAAATGATTGCGTAGGCACAAGCATTATACACTGAGTGGCCACTTTATTATGACCACCCCCTCAGTACTCCGTTGGGCCACCTTTTGCCTTTGATACTGCGTCAATTCTTCGTGGCATGGACTCCACGAGATGTTGATAGGTGGTTTGTGGAATCTAAGACCATGCTTGATGAATAGCACTTTCCAGGAGTGTGAGATTGCAGGATTTTGGATCCAGCTGTCTGATGGCTCGTTCAACTTCATCCCACAAACTCTCAATGGGGTTGAGATATGGAGATTGTGGGGGTACCTAAGCAAAGTAAACTCAGCGGCATGTTCCTGAAACCAATCCTGTAAAATACTAGCACTATGGCAGGACGCATTATCTTGTTGAAAGTAGCCATCGCCATTGGGATAAACCATCCACATGACAGGATGCGCTTGGTCTGCAACGATGTTTAAATATGATGTGCCAGTCAGACTTTGATCAACACGAATTAAAGGGCCCGAAACATGCCAGGAAAACATTCCTCAAACCATAACGTTGCCTCCACCAGCTTGAAGGGTTGTTGCAATGCATTTGGGGTCCATGCTTTCGTGCTGTTTCCGCCAAATTCTCACTCGGCCATCGGCATGGTGCAACTCAAAACGTGATTTATCGGACCACATAATTTGTTTCCAATTATCGACTGTCCAATCCTTGTGCTCCTATGCGAACTGGAGACGTTTTCTCTTGTTAACTGCAGACAGCAAAGGTGTTCGAACAGGCCTTCGGCTGCCATATCCCATCCGATGCAGTGCACGGCGAACAGTGCGTGCAGAGATTATTTGAGGGGATCCTTGATTAAGATGGTCTGTAATTTGCTGCACTGTTGCCCTTCTGTTGTCTGTTACCTGGCTGAACTCTCTCCGTTCCACCCGAGCAGTCACTATTTGATGACGAACACACGTTGCACGTAGAGATCCAGTTTTTTAGTTGACAGACCAGTCTTTAAACACTTTAAGAACAGCTGCTCTGGAACATTTCACGAATGCGGTGGTTTCGGTAATACTCGCTCCATGGCTCCGATCTGCTACAATCATCACACGTTGAAAAAGCGTCAAATCGCATTTTTTACCCATCTCGTCACCCAAAAATCTCTTCTATTACTGTCGCAAACACTAAGCTTTCCCTTTTTATGCTAGCGTCACCCTCTAGCGGCAACAACGTGCAGGCATAACTCATTTACTTAAAACTGTCAGGTGGTCATAATAAAGTGGCCACTCAATGTATATGATTAAGTGTTTGACTAAATCGTGGCAAACCTTTATGGCAATTTATCGTAGAGGTGCTCCAGGAATCGAGTTTGATATTAGAGGTCGGCAGAATCAATCTGTGCGTCAGAATTGCTCTCCTTAACTATTCTTTTACTTTCGATTATGATTAATTTTTTGTTTTAGAAATGTGTTTTAAGAATAGGTTTTCTGGTTACATATTACTAGGAAACCGCAGCAGTAAACCGTTATATCAACATGAGAAGAATTTCCTGGTGGCAGTAATATACTTTTAAATAGAAAGACTAATATTAATTGTACAGAATCTGCCTTTCACGTGCCCTTTACATCCGCTTCTCTCCCTAACTTTTACATGTTCTGTTATCAGTAGCAAGAAAGAGTGGCGATGCTGATAAGACCAAGTATTCATTAAACATCAACATTTTCTAATTAACCCTTTTTATTCGTAAATTAGAACACCAACTTTGCTGGCTCGGGCTATCCACCCCAGCGCCTAGGAACCACTGCCGGATCTCATCCGTTTCTTCTTGAAGTCCTCCGAGAATGATTCTTCTTTCATCCCCATTTCCAGTTTTTCTTCTCAGTTGCTGGGCGTCCCCTTAAGCGAAACGATATAGTTGAGCAAGATTTTTCTGACCCTCATTCCCTAGGTGTGGGTATCCCGTTTCCAAAGGCAAGTACAGCGCCTTAAATATTTCAAGCTATATTTTCATCTTTAGTCATGTAAATAAAAATAAAAGAAACGAAAATTTATCTTGTGACAATAAAGTCTCTGCATTAATTATAGTTTTATGCACGATAGGTTTTGATTTTATGATCAGTTCTCTTTAAAGGAAAACAAAATACCTAGAAAACAAAATTCACTTTTGGTATAATGTATTACATCACACACATTCATTACGCGAGAACAAAATTCACACGTACAGCCAAGAACAAGGAAAAAGCCACGAACATTTGCATTACCTTAGTGCATGAAAATTTGCAAGTAATATATTAAATCGTGGTAATGTTCATCACGTATTTTATCGTATAGAGTGACCAAGGATTCGAAATATTCTCCAGTGTTTCGCTGCGTCTGAATTCTGCGTTTTTGGGAACGTTACACTCGATTTGCCATATTCAGGTACCAGAACTTCTCTTGACAAATTCACCGTGTTTGTACATGCCTGACTGAGTCTGTGTTGTCTCGTGCAATCAATAGCCAGTGAACTTAGGCACGCTTCTGTTCTTTACTTGCACTTGCAGCGGCATTGTTCACTTGCGGCGAACTTTTGGACTTTTTTACTTCATCTATATCATTTTCCCATGCCTTCAATAAGATGCATACCATGTTTCGTCGCAATATCTCCATTTCTCGCTTTTCTAGAGACCCTAGAATAAAGATACTTACTTTTCAACGACAGTGTACAGTTCATTAAATGCAGTTTTTGCAAATGCAAAAATAACATCTGAAGTACTTTGAGCTAAAAACGCACCAGTACAAGAGAGAGAGAGAGAGAGAGAGAAAGCGGACGGCTTGCCCTATGTGGATGAACACGCAATCCATTTTTGTTACCCTCGCTTATACATTTGAGCAAGTGTCACTTACATGCTCATACTTCTGGTCTACATCGAAAGTTCCATCTTACGGCATTACGAATAGACAAAGCTGGATGTTTACCTGTAATGATGTCTTACTTCTGATATATTTATTTAGTATTGCAGAATTCAGTAACATGTTTACTGGTACTGGCTTTAGACTCTAAGAAGATGCCAACTAACTTTGTATTTCTTGACTTACTAGCTTTAATAATGTTGTCTTTCATTTAAGGTGAACGGGGACCATGCCATAATCATCGCTGTTATTATGGCGCACTTTGCGTATTGAAAGGAGGTATTCCAGCATGCGAATGCCCGACATGTGCAGAGGAATTTGAGCCTGTATGTGGAACTGATGGCATTTCATATACCAACAGCTGCAAATTAAAGAGAGAAGCCTGCGAACAAAAATCCGAAATAGCAGTGGCATATGGAGGACTTTGCAGTGAGTACAATTCAAATAATATCTGGATTTCTATGATGCAAATGATTCGTTATTTTTACCGAATACTGTAATCACTAGGAAATGGATTTTACGGTAAATAAATATAATGTCCACATAAAAACACCTAATTTCGAAAAATGTATATGTAAATACATATTTACAAAATTCTGTAATACAAACACATTAATTTTGTAGGTTTTCTCCATTTTTTTTATTGTAAATAAACACAAAGTAAAAATACACGCAATAAGTAAATACATCAAGGTACAGTACTGAAACGAGCGCATAGACATCACGCGCCTCTTCCCTTCCACGAGGACTCGTTTCATCAGCGCTCCCTCTTCGGCGAACGACGTCTTCTTTTCCTGCACGGAGAAGCGAAACTGAAAGTTCTCTCGTACCCACGAAAGTTTTGGTAACACATGGATAAGTATCAAAATCCGATAGAGAGTGTATATACACTGAGTGGCCACATTATGATGACCATCCCCTCAGTACTCCGTTGACCCACCTCTTGCCTTTAATACTGCGTCGATTCTTCGTGGCATGGACTCCACGAGATGTTGATAGGTGGTTTGTGGAATCTGAGACCATGCTTGATGAATAGCACTTTCCAGGAGTGTGAGATTGCAGGGTTGTGGATCCAGCTGTCTGATGGCTCGTTCAACTTCATCCTACAAATTTTCAATGGGGTTGACATCTGGAGATTGTGGGGGCCACCTAAGCAAAGTAAACTCACCGGCATGTTCCTGAAACCAATCCTATACAATACTAGCACTATGACAGGACGCATTATCTTGTTGAAAGTTACCATCGCCATTGGGATAAACTATCCACATGACAGGATGCACTTGGTCTGCAACGATGTTTAGATATGATGTGCCAGTCAGACGTTGATCAACACGAATTAAAGAGCCCAAAGCATGCCAGGAAAGCAATCCTCAAACCATAACGTTGCCTCCACCAGCTTGAAGGGTTGTAGCAATGCATTTGGGGTACATGCTTTCGTGCTGTTTCCGCCAAAGTATCCCTCGGCCATCGGCATGGTGCAACTGAAAACGTGATTCATCGGACCACATAATTTGTTTCCAATTATCGACTGTCCAATCCTTGTGATCCTGTGTGAACTGGAGACGTTTTATCTTGTTAACTGCAGACTGCAAAGGTGTTTGAACAGGATTTCGGCTGCCATGTCCCACCCGATGTAGTGTACGGCGAACAGTGCGTGCAGAGATCATTTGAGGGTATCCTTGATTAAGATGGTCTGTAATTCGCTGCACGGTTGTCCTTCTGTTGTCTGTTACCAGTCTGGACACTCTCCGTTCCGCCCGAGCAGTCACTAGTCGATGACGAAAACATGTTGCACGTAGAGACCTAGTTTTTTGGCTGACAGTACAGCCTTTAAACACTTTAATAACAGCTGCTCTGGAACATTTCACGAATGCGGCGGTTTCGGCGATACTCGCTCCATGGCTCCAAGCTGTTACAATCATCCCACGTTGAAAGTCCGTCAAATCGCATTTTTTACCCATCTTGTCACCCAAAAATCACTTCTACTACTGTCGCGAGAACTAATATTTCCCTTTTTATACTAGCCTCGCCCTCTGGCGGCAACAGCGTGCAGCCATAACTCATTTGCTTAAAACTGTCAGGTGGTCATAATAAAGTGGCCACTCAGTGTATACGCCGTTCGCGTTCTTCTCGTTGTTGTTGATGCGGTTCTGTTGAACTGCTGCGGTGAGCATGGACTTCTTTCTACTCTTACACGTGTATGTTCATAAGAACAGAGCACCTGAAAGCAGTCGAGCTACGGCTTTGATTTCTTCAGGACATACTGATCAGGCAATATCGCAAAAATGATTAGCATTTTGGCGTCATACCTGTACGCACCTCGTCTAGGCAAATTAGATCGCAGAACGTTTTTCCTTTTATAATTGATGCGTCATTCAGTCGGCATGGCAGTGCCAAAATCCTCTGGAGAGGAAGCCCCAGCGTGCGAACTGCGAAGGGGGAGACGTCACGGTCATTTTTTCAAAAAATGTTTCGCAACGTGCAGCTGTTGCAGTCCCTATTATCAAAGAAGTGTTACTTGCATTTTTGTGGACTTACCAAAATCCGTGGTCAAAACATTATCTGTGTATTGAAGCAGTTTTAACCAAAAACCTTGACGGAAAATACCGGATTTGTTAGCAGCAATTCATCTCTACAATTTATATCGGATGTGAAGCAATAGCCTCAAAAAGGAAATACCATTTTATCTGTCCGCATTTTGAGGTAACGCCACAATCTAGATGTAACACACCTTTCTTTTATTAGAGAATTCAACTGTCTCACTAGAATTGCAGGTCCTTACATATCTTGTATAACCGAACTCCTTTTATTCTGTATTAAAATGTTCAAACCTACACATTTCACAAATAGCATCGATTTGTTTCTGAAGGAGCATTGCGTTTATAAAATTCTTTAAATCTCATTCGTATGATTCAGTAGCTTCTATCGAACCGTGTCTGTTTGCATTTTCGTTTACCTTCTGAAGTCAAAACTTCTATTTTACATTACAGATGGCTGTGAAAACAAAAGATGTGAATATTATGCAGTTTGTGAAAGCGACGGAAGAGGGAACGGAAAATGTGTGTGCCCAAGATCTTGTATCAAGGTACGTTTCCTATCTTACCTTAAATTTCATATGCAAAAGACTGAGGTGTTTATGATATCTGCAAACTCTCATTGAGAGATGTATGTTGCAAGGCCTAATATCGCGTTAAACAAAGTTTATCGAATAAACATCATTCGTGGGCTTAGAGCACCATATGAATTCTGCTGTAACAAAGCCCGTCTTTAGAATCAATATGTGTCTAGTATTTATGATGGCTTTGATAGCCGTAAAGATGTAATACCTGAATAATGATATTTTCTCATTTAATTTTTAAAAGTTTTAGAACCAATTATTCTCTATGATTGTTCACACGATCAAAAGGCAAGGAAAAGAGAAAATACTTTGTGTCTTACATTTCAATATATCGGGTTTCGAATATAATGCACAGTGTCATATCATATGTAGAATTTTGCACATGACATTTAGTAAACAGTGATACTAACGTTCAATATTTACTGAATGTCCTATGAAGAAATGTACGCTTCTGACATGTAGTGTTATTGATGTAATCTACACTTTTTCGGTCATTCCGTATATCCTACATTGTGGTTGAAACATTTTATTTCGGTTATAAGTAAACTTCGCAATTGCCTATCAAAAGAGACTCTTCATAATAATCTGTCAATTCCAATAAAGTAATAACTGCAGGAGTTTATAAAAATAAACTAAATACTTGTGTCATTACTGTGCACAGCAATAAATGTTTGTTTACATCTCTCTTAGCAAAAGTGCGGTGTTTGTAAACTGTGATGGTATATTTCTCTCATGGAAAAGTATCTTTCAAACAGTAATACATGCGCTATTAACCATCGTTTTCCTAACACCATGGATAAGCACACGTAGTCTGTTCCTAGGGAAAATACTCTCCTTCTAGTGAAACTTTTCTCGTCTGGGAAGTTTCTTCCGTAGCAGGTCTATCTCAAAGCTGCAACCTACGTCCGTACCGTAAAGTTTCAGCACTAATGCAATAAAGAATATAAAAAAGTGCCATACTCACAATTAATGCTGGTCACCTTCAAAATACCGCTCTTCTGAATCAACACACAGCTTCCTGCGTTTCTAAAGATCCTGAAAACAGTTCTGGAAGGCACTTTCATTCATCGCCTGCAATAATTCTGAAGCAAAAGTCATGATCTTCAGCTGCAGTTCCTAGCAGATCTGCAGTTTCATCACAAAGGAAGTGCCCCACGGTGCCCCACTGCTGCCCACGACCCCGCTCACTGCTGCCCACGGTGTTCCACGACCCCGCCCACTGCAACCATAGATGACCACATGTCCTCTCGGACGCCATCTTGGATCACCTCGTGATCATCTACGGTTACGGTTGCGTGTGGCCAGGAGGAGGAGGGGAGGAGGGAAGGACACCACCGCCACCCCCGCCAGTAATTGATTCGAGGAGATTGCTTGCCCAGCGCCATTTTTATTTTTCTTGACCGGGCAATGTTTATTCCCTCCACGTGTTTTGTGATGAGTCACTATCTTTTGTTCGCCATTTTATTTTTCCCGACTAAGAAATTTTATTTTCCTCAGAGGAAATTTTACGACGTGACGTCACCACGCTGGGGAAATTTTTACTTAAAGTGAATAAAGATCTCTCGCTGATCAGCTCAGGCTCGAACCCCAGATCATCAGACCGCTGGACTCACGCCTTAAGCCACTCGACTATGAAATCTTCTGTCACCTTGTCTTCATGTGTGGGCAGCTGCTCGCATGCCAGCTTACTATCTTGCTGAAGTGACACGGATCATCTCTACTATGATCTGGTCAGCTAATCATTGGATACAAGTCTCAACTCCAAGTCGTCCGATCTCCACCGGTGGTACTGCGCTCCTGTATGTTCGCCAGTTCTACAAAGCACACCGGATAGTATCCCTTCTGCGTCTACTCTGTGAACCAAAATCCGCAGCCTCTCTTCTCCGAGACGTGATGATTTCTCCCCGGAACCCCCACTTCAAATTCACAAATTTTCTGCTGATAGATCGCTTTTCTCTTCTCCGCTCTCGTCTTTCCCCCGTTTATTCGGAGGCGCTTTCCTTTCTTCGCCCTCTGCCACTACTCCGTGCCCCACCCGCTTCCACCTCAGAACTTCTAGCTAAACCCTTCTTCTACTCCTCCATCCTCCTAACGCACCCTATTTCACTGACCTTTCCTGGCTTCCTGCTGGGATTGTATCCGTCCGAGACTTACTTTCTTCCGACCTAACATGGAAACCTTTTTCCTACCTCTCTCCTTTCTTTCCACGCACCTTTGCCTCTCTTGCATTCTACGATTCTCTCCACTCCTCGATCGTTACTATTTTTCCTGCTCTCGCTTCTCCGGCTCTTTTTCTACTCTTTTTCCACTCTTTTTTTCTACTCTTTTTCCTGCTCTCACTTCTCCGGCTCTTTTTCTACTCTTTTTCCACTCTTTTTTTCTACTCTTTTTCCAGCTCTCGCTTCTTCTCTTCTCCTTCCTTTTTTTCTTCCTGTTCGTGGCTCATTTCTTCCGATCTCCAGTTTTACTGTCCGTACTCTTTATCGCTTTCTTCTTCAGGATCCATCGCCACCCGCACCCCAGCTCATTTCAGGAGGGCCGCCCGCCGCTCTTCCAAGTGTGTGGTCGTCAACAGCTTCACCCATCTCGACACCAAATGAAAGGAATATTCACTCTCTCTTCCTTCACCGCTGCCTGCCAGTGCCGGTCACGTTATTTCGGATGACGCTGGCAGCCGCACCCACCTGCATCTTCTGTTCTGAGCATGCCGATGCTCTACACATCTACCAGTACTGCCCGACGATCCTTCCTTTACTACACTTAGTATTTACCGTTACCAAGTGTCTCTGTGCCAAAGAGCTGCTTTTTTCTTCGTACAGTACGTTGCTGGTTTCTTATTCTCCACCGCTGCTATTATCTGAGCCATGCGCATACATCTTCGTACTCGCAAAGCATGTGATTTACTGCTTCTATCTGCAACTCCGTCATACCTCTAATGCGCCTACGCTCCTTTAAGCAGGAGATACTCTCTGTGCGCAATTCCGCAACCGGCTGACCTCACGGCTCCGATTGGAGTTTACCGTTGCCCGGGCCACTGACCAGAGCCAGCAGTTCCTGAGTGTATGGTCAGCATTACACCACTGGTTTTCGGGACTTTCTGCAGACCTACATCTTCTGCTTTGACTTCCACCCTGTACGTCGGGACCTTCCCCGCTTTGATCTTTGTGATGAACCCTGGACTGGCTCACCGGATCCGGAGAGTATCTCCCTAAGCTTGTCAGACTTATATCTTCTGTACATTATTCATATTCCCATCTCCAGTTTATCCTTTTACTGTCAGTGTTTGTAGTGTATTCACGTGCCCTTTGTGGTGCCCTCTCCTGAATAAGTGTTCTGTTTACTAATTTCTTCTGTGTGCCTCACATTGTACCTGTATTTTCAATGTTTTTATTTCGTCATATATCTTCTGCTCATTCGCTCGTCATATTGCTCATATAAATTGTACATACATATCCTGTATATATTTAGCTGTTCATTATGTACATATATACATTCCTTGGTACTGTGTATGCTCCTTTTTGAAGCCGTCCTACAAGTTCATTCTTTACTGTCTGAATCATGCGTATCTCATTCACGCACTTTTTGTACACATCTTGTATATAGTACACATTTTCAATTGCATCATTATGTTCTGCGTCATTTGTATTTATATTTTCATTGCATTGTATGTATATCTCACTTGCTACACATAGTTCGTTCCATGTTCCTATATGGCTTCCTGCACATCTGTATATACTTGGTCTAAATTGTACATTTATTCAGTCTCACCTATATATTTTCCATTATCACACCCTGCACTGTTGCACTTATGTTGTATCATCGCACATCTATCTCACTAGCACTGTATTATATATTCCCCTCTCATACTGTAACTTGCGCACCTCTCATACTGTAAATAGCGCACTTCTTGTATACATGCTACGGTAACTATGTATTGTCGTCCGCTCATTTATTTCACTTGCATTGTATATACCCCTCGCATAAAATAAATTGCGCACACTTTGTATATATCTGACTCCTGTTATTATGATTTCAGGCATTGTAAAGGCACAAGCCGCCTACCGCCTTCATTCCCTGTAACTTTCGCTCAGAATAAAACATTTTGAAAGTTTGCGTGCCGTAGAAATGCGTTACTTAGGGGCGGTTTGGTGCAAGACTTGTTCTGATTGTGTGAAGAATGAGGATGTGTGGCAGTTGTGTAATGTGAAGCACAATGTTGTTAACAAGGTGGAGACCAATATGCTTCGGTGGTTTGGCCATGTTGGAAGAGAGATGCTTACTAAGAAAATCTTTTTAACCCAAGTGGCAGGAAGGAAAGGCAGAAGATGGCCATGGAAGTCATTCAAGGATCAGGTTATGAAAAAGATTATGAGTATGAAGTATAGATCTTGTGTACGGTATGGGATGGATGTTAGTGAAGCCCGAGTTGTATGTCAAGATCGCTGTAAATGGAGAAGTTTGATACGGCAACTGTAGGTAAAAAGTATCTGGTAGTGTGTATTTCTTCGTGGAACTAACCTCTGAAACCCAGAAAACAGTTTAGTGATATGCTTAGTCATACGCTTACTATACATTGTATATGGATTCCTTAACACCCGTCTGACGCCTTTCGGTACCGGTGTGAACCGGTTTCCAGCTGTCTGCAGATTGGCTGAGGGCTGCTATCTTCTGGCATACACGTGATATTTTTATCCAACTAATCTTTCGTCAGTTATGCGGTCAATGCTGGAACTTATGCGACGTAGGTTGTACAAAGAGCAAACAGAACCAAATTGTTTACATGATCAGCACAGCTTGTTCGCGAAGAACATAGACCTTATAATTTCAAATTGGGGGAGGATCGCGCATCATGCATTGCGCCATTGATATAAAATACACTCAGTTGTGGGAGAGTGAAGTCTGATCTATATACGTAAACATACCGTGGCTTACGATTAAAGGATAATGATTTCAATACGTCTAAGGCTCACAAACATACTTGGGTTGTCCCGTAAAGTTTCGCCCTCAGTATGAAGGAATGTTCGTCTAAAAATATGGTAGGTCTGTTTTTCTACACATAGCAGTCCGATAGACGCTCCACACGTTTTCCAGCTATGCTATAAAACTCTTATGCCATCCAAATAAATTAATTTGTAAAGGCTGTCAAAATATTTCCATGCGAGAGAGAGAGTGAGAGAGAGTGTGTGTGTGTCACGAACATTGTGCAAATCAAACTGTAGGCCGTATGTGGAGTTAAATCTTAAGTGCGAAATGCCGTAACCGATAACAGTCAGACAAAGACTATGCCTCCGAAAGACTTCTGGGAGTGGTACATTGCAGCCATGTTCGACATGAAACATAGTTATTCACAAATAATAAAAGCGTTCAAGCCTCGTGGATTCAATACCTACAAGCAAGGCATCTATTCTCTATTACATACAAAAGAAATTAACGCAGCGGAAACCTACTGGTTGGTACAAAACAGCTAAATCCAAGGTCCAGCACAAATCGTTCTGCGGTATTCATACAGAAAATGAAGAACTTCTTCCAGGATCAAATCCAGAGACAAAACGCATCATTGTAGCGAAGACCTGAGTGTCTGTAGGAACTGTAATCCACAGAGCTTTAAATCTACAGAAATGTCGCAAGGGCCTAGTACACAAGGTTCTCTCAAGGTACATTTTCGGAGAGACGAAAGCTCTATAAAAAAACTGCACGATGTCCTTGGCATGCAAAAAATCGCAGCAAAGTTGGCCCCTCAGTCATCATCTCACAGAAGTGGCAGCGATACGCCGTAGCAAATCTCCATCAGGACCGATATCATAATAAGGGTAATGCATTTCTTCGTCGAATCATTGTCTACGACGAAAACTGGGCGCGGGCGTACGAGCCGGCACTCAAACGGCAATCAAATGAATGGTGGCAGGATGATCCCTACGCCCGAAAACATTACGGCAGGAATCCAGTAAAGCCAAAGTAATGCTAATTGTTGCCTGTGACATGGATGGTGTAATCCATCATGCTGTTCCTTAAAAACAAGCTGTGAATGTCGGGTACTATCGACGGTTTCTAGGGAAATACCTGCATCCAGCACTACGAAAGAAGCGGTAACATTTAATTAAAGAAAATCCACTTCTACTCATTCACGACCATGCTCGTTATCATGTTGTTCAAATAATGCAGGAAATTTGGACAAGATGACGTTGGGAAACTTTGGAGCAGCCACGTTATTCCCCTGACATGAGTCTCTTTGATCTACACTGCTGGCCACCCAAAACGCAACACCAAGAAGGAAGCATCCGATTGGCCTGAAATTCGCAGCATGCGTCGCCCGCGAGAGGACATGCAAACGATTAGCATTGCAGGGCAAATCATGTGCGCCCGGCACGCCACCGAGAAGCACTACAAGAAGGGTGCACAGAAGGCGGGGTGTAAGTAGTGGAAGTTTCTTGTGTTGCCGGACCTTTGCGTGGGAAGCTTCCCGACGCCTCGTCGCAGAATACGACAGTCATTCCAGCACGTTTTGGAGTTCGACAGAGGACGAATAGTGGCTTATCGCGACAGCAGTTTATCGCACCGAGATATCGACACCCGTGTGGGACGACATCCAGCCACAGTGAGGCGAGTATGGATTCGGTGGGTGCATTAGGGGCGGACCGACCGACGTGAGCGATTGCCGCATCCGCGGCACACCACCGAACGAGAGGACCGACATGTTGTGCAGCAGGAATTGACGGCTCGCACCGCCACATCACGAACGTTAGGGCAGGAACTAGGGTGTGTTGTGCAACAACCTGTGTCAGCTCGTACTGTTCGACGTTGTGTGCAGGAGCGGAGACTTGTCGCACGGAGCCCATTACTATGATTACCATTGACGTTACACGACTGGCAAATGTGGCGACAGTGGGCCGTTGAACGCCGCACCTGGACTACCGAATGGCACGACATTGTCTTCTCCGACGAATCCCGCTTCTGCCTGCAACACCACGATGGTCGGATCCGCGTGTGGCGGTACCGCGGCGAGAGTCTGTATGACGCCTACATTATGCATCGCCATACCGGTCCGTTGCCTGGCGTTATGGTTTAGGGCCCAATTGGATATGACACCCGTACCCCACTGGTACGCATCGCCGGTACAGTCAACAGCCACCGCTACATCTCCGACGTTTTGGAGACTGTAGTCCTCCCTTACCTGCAGGACCTGCCAGCGGCCGCGTTTCAACAGGACAATACACGCCCGCACGTGATACGCATTGTGCAACAATTCTTCACTGCCCATCAGCTGTCACTGCTGCCGTACCCCCCCCCCCCTTTTCTCCCGATATGTCGCCCATCGAGCACGTCTGGTAGCTGATCGGCAACCGAGTGGCCCGGCTACTCCACCCGCGGCTACGCTTGATGAACTCTGGCAACGTGTGGAAGCAGCCTGGACCGACATACCCCAAGCCCACATCCAAAGCCTCTTCCGTTCGATGCCGCGGCCGTTATTGCCAGCCATGGGAGCTATAAGAACTATTGATGTCTGCGTGTTCCGCAAATCGCACGGGCCTGTAAGCTCAATCGTTTCATCTTTTTATATGTTGCTATGTGCCCAGTAAATCTGGCTTTGCTATCTCGTGTCCGTCTTGGTGTAGCATTTTGGGTGGCCAGCAATGTAGAAATATACATAATCTCACACAGCCATCACATATACACTGAGTGACCACTATATTATGACCACCTGACAGTTTTAAGCAAATTAGTTATGGCTGCACGGGTTGCCACCAGAGGGCGAGGCTAGTATAAAAAGAGAAAGCTGAGTGCTTTCGACAGTAGTAGAAGTGATTTTTGGGTGACGAGATGGGTCAAAAATGCGATTTGATGGACTTTTAGCGTGGGATGATTGTAGGAGCTCGGAGCCATGGATCGAGTATCACCAAAACCGCCGCATTCGTGAAATGTTTCACAGCAGCAACTGTTGTTAAAGTGTTTAAAGACTGGACTGTCAGCCCAAAACTGGGTCTCTACGTGCAACGTGTGGTCGTCATCAACTAGTGACTGCTCGGGCGGAACGGAGAGTGTCCAGACTGGTAACAGACAACAGAAGTGCAACAGTGCAGCAAATTACAGACCATCTTAATCAAGGATACCCTCAAATGATCTCTGCACGCACTGTTCTCCGTACACTGCATCGGATGGGATATGGCAGCCGAAGGCCTGTTCGAACACCTTTGCTGTCTGCAGTTAACAAGAGGAACCGTCTCCAGTTCGCACAGGAGCACAAGGATTGAACAGTCGATAATTGGAAACAAATTATGTGGTCAGATGAATCACGTTTTCAGTTGCACCATGCCGATGGAAGAGTGGAAATTTGGCGGAAAGAGCACGAAAGCATGTACCCCAAATGCATTGCTTCAACCCTTCATGCTGGTGGGGGCAACGTTATGGTTTGGGGAATGTTTTCCTCACATGCTTTTGGCCCTTTAATTCGTGTTGATCAACGTCTGACTGACACATCATATCTAAACATCGTTGTGGACCAAGTGCATCCTGTCATGTCGATGGTTTATCTCAATGGCGATGGTTACTTTCAACAAGATAATGCGCCCTGCCATAGTGCTCGTATAGTACAGGATTGGTTTCAGGAACATGCCGGTGAGTTTACTTTGCTTAGGTGGCCCCCACAATCTCCAGATCTCAACCCCATTGAAAATTTGTGGGATGAAGCTGAACAAGCAATCAGACAGCTGGATTCACAACCCTTCAATCTCATACTCCTGGAAAGTGCTATTCATCAAGCATGGTCCCAGATTCCACAAACCACCTATCAACATCTCGTGGAGTCCATGCCGCGAAGAATCGACGTAGTATTAGGTGGCCCAAAGAAGAACTGAGGGGGTGGTCATAATAACGTGGCCACTCAGTGTATATGTATAATTACAAAATGAGTTTCGAATTTACATTTTAAAGCAGATTTCTCAGGGTTGTGTCCGATTACGTAACGTCCAGGTTGGGGACAAGTCAAAAATATTTGACCCGTTACCAACTCTACTTATGCCTATAAGACTGACAATTCGTGGAACGCATTTTTCTTCTCACACTGGAAAAGCGAAGAGAATTTAACCAGTGTCTCAAGAATGGCTTTGAAATTTTCGGTGTTCTAGATGGTGAATAATCAAAACTGAACAGTTTTATCAGAACAAATTTTAAACTGTAGGAAACAAAAAAAAATAGTTATCTAATTTCGAATTACGGACATAACTAAAAGAGACGAAAAGCGAGGGGAGAAATGCGATATTTCGCCTCTATATGCCAATAAATACGGGGGGCTACTGCCCCCTTAAACCTTATTGCACCTACTGCTAGACAATCATCTCGTTCTACTTATTTACTTATTGCAGCCGAGAGTAGCCGTAAACGTAAACTCATGCACGTTTGAATACATGTGTAATAACAATCAGTGTGCTTTTTAAAGACAGAGTATTTATAAAGTAGTTATTTGCGCATATAATACATTTGTTAACAAAAGGAAGAGTGCTTTAAATACAAACCGAAAACTAACTTATAGATAGTTCATTCATCACTTCCTTTCTCACAGAGAAAACAATCATCACCCGTTTGAAGTCTCAAAGATGCCCCTTTATTCCGCTCAGAGCATTAAATAACCATAAAGCACTGTGAAAGCATTGTTCCTAAAATATTCAATTAGGTTAACGCTACGGCTCTAACTTGGGTCAAACACTGCTTTGGTTTCGCCACAGTTTTCTCACCAAAAAGAAAGCACGGTTTCGCAACAAATGTGTCTGAAGCACATTCGCTACTGTTTTCGACATTATCTTCTTTATTTAACACAGTATCGAATATTTAACTCTCTGCAGGGATTCCGCATGTCATCGAATGGTCTCGAAAATAAGCTGGATGATCAATGGAATTTAAATGGACAAGAACGTTAATTCCACTTTGTTTCAGCCACTCGGATAAAGCTTACATATCTTCTTCATTAATGTTTCAGTTACAATCAAGAAATCCTCTCAGTGATAAACCTTCTTTATTTCCCAAAATAAATTATTATCTCTACAGGTTAAACGATATCCCATATGCATTTCGGCAAACTAATGGAATCCAGAGCAGATACATTGTAATCTTATATTTGATTTAGTCAAAAATCTAAAATAATCCGGAAGTCATGTTTATGATCATAGGTTACAAAAGGGAAGCTATGTTGCGAGACAGAAACACCAGCCTTTGTAAATACACTCATTGCCATAAAAATCCGCGCACCAAGAAGGAGGCGTCAGATTGAAATGAGACTTTAGTAGTGAGATGGTACAGCCCAAGGATAGAAGTGATTACAATATCACAGCAGCACGACGATTTCCCGAGGACATACGATACAAATTCCGGTCAGCGTTCGTATAGCATCGGACAGCCTCTTGCTAGGATACATGCGGTGATACGTTCCGGCATGCAGTCAAAGAGACGACGTATGTTATCCTGGGACAGATTGACCCACACTTCTTGCAACTGACGCTCTAAATCACAAACACAGGGACATGGAGAAAGCAGGCATCCCAGCTGGTCCCATACGTGCTCAATGGGCGACAGATCAGGTGATCTGCCAGGGCCACGGGGGCGTATAAGCTTGACGTAGGCAGTCCTGGTAAACCCGAGCCGTGCGCGGATGGGTGTTATCTTGTTGGAAAATGGCTCCGGGTCGCCCCGCCAAGAATGGCAGCACATGGGGCCTCAAGATCTCCTGTACGTAGCGCGAGGCTTTCAAAGTCCCTCGAATCACTGCGAAGAAAGTCCGGCTGTCATACGCGATGGCTCCTCAGGTCATCACGCCGGCAGTTCGGGACGTGTGCCGCTGTACAGTGAGGTTGGGATTGTAGCGCTCACTTGCGGTCCACCAAACGACACGGTGGTTGTCCGTTCCCATACAGAAGCGGGATTCGTCGCTGTACACTATACGTCGCCAGTCGGCAGCATTCCACCTTACTCGCTGCTGACACCACTGCAATCGACGCCGACGATTGTCAGGTGTTAATGGCTGAAATCATAAAGGCCGTCGGGAGTGCAGATTCGCTTCCTCCAGGCGTCTGGAAATAGTTCTGGCGGACACAGGAGTCCCTTGTACAGCCGCCAGTTGTCTGGATATTGGACAAGGACGTCGTTGCATCTGTGCGCGCCGCTCTCACGTTCCCACGGTCCTCTCTGCTGGTGAAGTGTCTGGGTCGTCCAGAGTCAGTCCGCAGTGTCCAGGTGCCTCCTTGTGTTCATTGCGCCTAACACGATCGCACCGTACTGTCCGACCGGCCCAAACGGCAGCCGATTCGGCGCGGCTACCTCACTGCCTCTGTCATCCCGACGATACAGCCTCGTTCAAACTCAGTTAGTTGTCCGTACGCACATCTACGGTGGCTCCTCGGCATGTCTATCGCTCAGGGATCTTGCCTGACTCTTACCGTGCTCTTCGGAAAGAATGTGGAGTCCCCTGCGCGGCGCCTTATAAGCCTCAAGTATTGCGATTGCAGCGCCGGTCTTGAAAGCTTGGACATGTAGAATCGCACGAAACTTTAATCATTTGCATGGCTGCCCTACCGGTAGCTATGCGCCGAGTTTCACGTTAATCGCACGGATTTTTCTTGGTGCGAGGATTTTTATGACAATGAGTGCGCAAGGATTTAATATTGAGTTGGTCTTACCTTTGCTGCTTTAACAGCTTCCAATCTTCAGGGAAGGCATATCTCCAGATCTTGATACGTTGCTGCGGATATACAATATATACTACTGGCTTGGTGGGGCAAAAGCTTCAATTTAGTAAGAAGTATTTTTCGCAGATTTCAAGAAAGTGGTAATAAAATTGCACCATTTTTTTCATGCTCGATGTATTCTGTGAATGGGATATAGAGAATGTGCAAATACGTCATCAACAAAACGCAAGTCTAGGTTGTGTTCTGCTACTTCATGTTTGATTGCCTCAGCTGCAGTCTTGTACGCTTGGGCATAAGGACCGTTAGCCAGAATATCTGCCATGGCTGTCAATATCGATCGCTTTAATACTTTATTTACATCACCATTAACACGTATATCAGCACCTGCCGAGGAATCTATAAAATACAAGTGGTCATATAAAGGGTTTTCACTAGTAAGTAGTAACAAATCCGAAATGTACCCTGAATAATAAAAAAGCAGTACGACCATTGCCTGGAATCCCCATTTTTGTGTCTGAGAGGGAAGCGATTGACATCGTACTATTGTATTTCGGGATTTGCTGGACAAAATTAGGACTGTTCAGAAGTAAGTCTTTCAGTCCGGTATTTATCTGTACTATACTGTGCAAATTAATTGGGACAAAGTAAAACATCCCTCTTTTATCCAAAACTATGCCTTTATATCATTCTATGGTTTGATATACACTAATAAATACCTGTATTAGGGTGAAGTATGTCCTCCTTCAGCAGAAATTACCTCCTGAATTCGTTTTGGCATTGACTCCACTAATTGAGTGCACATATTTTTCACTTCATAATCGCGGAACCACACTTTTATAGCATTCGTTGTCATGCGTTCTTTGGTTGTACAGTTCATTTTACCTAAACGTCTCTTCAAAATATTCAACAAGTTTTCTATGGGATTTAAGTCTGGTGAATTTACAGGCCAATCAAGCAAATGAATTTGAATTTCCAGCTTGACCAATTTCGACTTGTGACATGGGGCCAAGTCATGTTGAATTGTCCCGTCAAAAGTTTGCAGGAATGGAACAATCCTACGTTGTAATATTTCTACGTACTTGGCTGAATTCTTTTTTTTTTTTTTTTTTTTTTTTTGATTGGAGGTTTAACGACCGCCGTGAGCAACTCAATGGGCTATTAGCAGTCGCCCGTCCCTAATTTAGGGTCACTGGTTCCAGGGAAGGGAGAGAGCCAGTGCCGTAAGACAAACACTACATCCATGCCTGACCGGGATTCGAACCCGGACCCCTTACGGACGAATGATCAGAGGCCAACGCCTTAGACCACTGCGCCACTGGGGCGGCTTGGCTGAATTCATCATACCTTGAACAGGAACTAAGCTTCCAGTACCATTTGATGTGAATAAACCCCAAAATATCTGTTTCAGAGGGTGTTTTACAGTTTGTTTGACATGCTCAGGTCTTAAGCGTTCACATTTGCTTCGTCTAACGACATTTGCTTGGTAACCCTGCACAAATAAACGAGTTTCATCACTGAAAATTACCTTTTTCTAGTCGTCAGCAGTCCATGATTTTTATGTTTTGGCCCATGCTAATCGTTTTATCTTCATTTTCGTATTCACATATTGTTTTTTCGTTGGTCTTCTTGCCTTCCGGCCAACTTCCAGAAAGCCTACGGCGTACAGTTAAATCACTAACATCACAACCACTATCCAATGAATCTCTTTGAAGGTCGGTGCTTGTTTTTTTTTATTTATTTTACTATTTCTGATTAGATATTTATCGGTTCGTGGAGTTGTTTTTCGTTTTCTTTCACATTTACCTCTCCTTTTTGGAGACGATGATTCAGATGCATTGTATCGCGTAAGCAGTCTTGATACACTTGATATGCCTACACCAACTGCAGAAGCGATATCTCTCACTGTCATAGAAGTGTGATCCTTCAGAGCAATTCTTTTTGCACGTTTCCTTGGGGAAATATCCATTTTTCAATACACGAAAGTAACTCGTACTCACAGACAGCAAAAATTAATATCAACCTGTCACACACGAAAGCTCACAGCTGAAGCTGAAATGCCTATCTCCTGTTTAAAACCGGTAAAACCACATTCTTACTATCAAGTTCTAACAGTCACATCACCTCACAGCTGATAAAATCGGTTTACGTGGGTTTCCGACATCAACTGGCGATCACATTACAATTCTGAGAATACAATAGCTTGGCTCAATTAATTTGCACGGTATAGTAATTCTGGGAAAGAAATAAGGCCGTTATGATAGCAGGAATTAGAATGACAATTAATTCCCTCATTTGCGAAATGCAAAGCCTAGTAGTGCAAACACTCAATATTCATTACACCCAAGCTGTGCTCATATATGGCAGTTTCGTCCAGTAAAGCTTTTCGGAAATATAATTTGCCGCGTGTGTTACTGCTATAAAACTCATTACGTGCCTCTCAAAATTCCTTTTCTCGCGTAAATTACGAAAACACGCTTAGTTTGGCTGGAACGCTATTTATAATAGAACCCAGTTTCAGTCCTCATTGTAGCACAGCTTACAGTTGAATGGAAGTGAAAGAGTGAAAGCACGTTTACACGGTTAAAGGAGGACAGTCGGGCAGCAGATCTGTCCTTTACAATAGCCAATCAGCTCCTTGTTACGTTTATCTTGGACAGCAGATATCAAGTGAGGGTCGCATTGATGAAGAAATTAATCAGCCTATAAAACTTGCCTGGAGAGATTTTGGAAGAAAGAGCATAATTTTCAAGAGCAATATGCCATTATGTCTTAAAATAAAAGTGTTTGATCAATGCATCCTTCCAGTGCTTACATATGGTGCAGAGACGTGGACCTTAACTATATATATATACAAAGGCTGCATACAACTCAAAGAAGCATGGAGAGGTGCATGCTTGGTGTAACCAGGAGAGACAAGAAGAGGATGTTGTGGATCAGAAAAATGACAAGAGTGGAAGGCATCATGATCAGAGTTAAATCCCTGAAATGGCAATGGGCTGGACATACTGCCAGAAGGACAGACCATCGATGGACAGTCGAAATTTTGGATTGGATTCCAAGGGACAGGAAAAGACCCAGAAGAAGACCACATGGAACATGGGTGGATGAAATTCGAAAGTATGCGGGAGTAACATGGAGGAGACTGGCACAAGACAGACCGTTCTGGAAGAGGCTTAGAGAGACCTTCGTCCAGCAGTGGATTGATAATGGTTGACAATCATGATGATGATGATGATTATTATTATATACCAGTATATATATATACTAATAAAATTGATGCAAGCTACATTAGTTATGATGCAATGTTTTTTAAAATTGTGGTTTACAGTGGTATGTTTTTATCGATAGTATATATATATCATCATCATCATCATTGTCAACCATTATCAATCCACTGCTGGACGAAGGTCTCCCCAAGTTTCCTCCACAACGGTCTGTCTTGTGCCAGTCTCCTCCATGTCACCCCTGCATACTTTCGAATTTCATCCACCCATCTCCCATGTGGTCTTCTTCTGGGTCTTTTCCTGTCCCTTGGAATCCAATCTAAAATTTCGGCTGTCCATCGATGATCTGTCCTTCTGGCAGTATGTCCAGCCCATTGCCATTTCAGGGATTTAACTCTGATCATGATGTCTTCCACTCTTGTCATTTTTCGGATCCACGAGTTCCTCTTCTTATCTCTCCTGGTTACACCAAGTATGCACCTCTCCATACTACTTTGAGTTGTCTGCAGTCTTTGTATGTCTCTTTTAGTTAAGGTCCACGTCTCTGCACCATACGTAAGCACTGGAAGGATGCATTGATCAAACACTTTTCTTTTAAGACATAATGGCATATTGCTCTTGAAAATTATGCTGTTTCTTCCAAAAGCTCTCCAGGCAAGTTTTGTACGCCGATTAATTTCTTCATCAATGTGACCCTCACTTGATATCTGCTGTCCAAGATAAACATACGTGTCTGTTATCTCCAGCTTTTCTCCATCAATCGATAAATCTTCATTTCTTGTAAAAGCATTGAACATCACTTTTGTCTTCTGAAAGTTCATTTTTAATCCCACTTCTTTACTCTTGTCAGCAAGTTCCTGAACTTGCTGACAAGAGTATATATATATATATATATATATATATATATATATATACTTAAGAGCAAAACTGAAGACTAAGGAAAAAATTTTAGAATTTAAAACGAAGGGTGCAAAATAACCTGAAAATCAAAACGCGCAACGCAGCAGTTTTGAAAATTCAGAATTCACATTCTATAAAGAAGATACCTAAGCAAAAAAATACATATATAATTTTGACTCACACCTAGTACAACATAGAAAAGGTTATGTATCTACCTGTGCGAGTAAAAGGAGAAAAGATAAAAAAATAAAATAAAACAACTGAATGTAGAAGGTGTCGAGAATACTGAGCCTTGGCTTTATCAAGGACCAGCAAAAACTCTGCATTTTCTCACTTCCACAAAGACCTAGTTGGAAATGGGTTTCTGCAAGGCCATAGATGCAAGTAACATTCCCACCTAAAATAGTTTAAAAAATATATATATAAGTCATGTCCTCCGTAGAGTAGCATGACCTAGCACTAGTTAACAATTTCGCTTGCATCCATTAACCTTCATGGCCCGACCCATGCTCTTCATCTGTTACTATTAAACAGAGAGAAGAAGATTAAAGAGAACTCAAGCTGTGAGAGTGACATAATAATTAGAAATGATTTTCAGCTATAACGAAATTCCAAGTTCGTTTGAGAGAGAATTTAAACCTGAAAAACAATGCAAAAGAAATCCAAATTTTACATTGCAATTAAAAAAGGAAATGTTAATTTATAACGAACAGATTTTTGAAAGAAAACTTGAGTCTAAAAAACCCCCTACTCTACAACTTATGACAGCACGAAAACGAGAATAAGTTATAGATAATTAATTGACTAAAGAAAACTTTGTGAAAGTTATATACCTTAAACAGTTAGTTGCAATATGTACAAAGTATTTCAGCAGTGCTTTAAGTGCATAATTAATTAGTTATTAAGAACTTAACTACTTTGAAAAAACAGCGCATAGACAGCGCATAGAAAAGGAACAAGCTTAGCCATCTTCTGTTCCTAGGTACCCCAAAAGACGCTCAAAGTTACAAAGAAAAGTAAGAGTTAAAACCCGCAAAAATGTTAACAGACAAACCAATGCTTAAAAGCTGAAAAGCTAAAAAACGACAGAGGAAAGGGTACATGAAGTACAAACATTGAACTTATAAAACCTAGAACCCAAAAACAAGGAAGAGAGCTTACCTCTTGTGTGACAAAAACTTTTCTCCTCACAAGAGAAGAACATGGCTGACCTCTTCCGCCACTCCCTAGACGCTGGGGGGCAGTGAGGGTGGGGCTGATGGCCTCCTCATACAGCAAGAAACCAACGCGCGGAGATTTTAACCAGTGAAAAAATATATAAACTTAAGACTGTGGATCTGAATGATCAGAAAGAGCAGAATTAACTCTCCAGAATACATGAGAAATATTATAAAATACACGAGCAGTTTATTTAATAATCTTTGCATGTATTAAATCACCTTAGTGAGCTTCTATAGATTAATCAGAATCTTATTAATTTTAATGTTGGTTTTACTATTTTTAGTATAGCTATCCTAGTGATGAATAACTAGTTTTCTTTTTTATTTGTTTTTATTTTCTTTTATAAACAGATTTTTAAGTTTTTTTTTTTTTGTGATTTTGTTTATATTATTTAATTTTTTGTTTTAATAGGACCGTCATATCCATAGCACTCAGGTTCCTTTAGGTAGTTAATAGGCATCCTCTAGCCAACTTCCTTACGGCTTTGATTGGTCAGAATCATATTATTAACTGTGTAGAAAATTAAAGCAGATCTGCCAACCTTACTCTATTATTCAGAATAATTTTTCTTAAAGTTCTTTTGATGAAAGAGGAAGGAATTTCGTTCTCTAGAAAACTTTCTAATAGTATATTAATGTGGTAATTGAAGTCCAAATTGTTGCTGCAAATTCTTGAAATTCTTAGGACCTGAGAAATTAGTACATTCTCAATTACTTTGGTTGAAATGTTATTATTCCAGTGTAGATATTTAATTACTTTGAAAGGAAAATTAACTCTTTTATCAAAGAGGCTAATAGATGGGTTACCTCTGTTGAGCTTAATGCTTAAGTCTAGGAACTCAAGTTCCTGATTACTGTGGTTGGTTTTACATAAGTTAAGAGAGCTAGGATAGATATTATCAAAATCACTCTCTATAACTTCTGAATTATTGATACACAGCAGATCATCAATATATCTAAAAGTGTAAAGGTAGTTATCTGAGCAGGTGGGGTGATTTTTAATGAATTTATATTCCTTAAAAAACAGGAATAGATTAGCGATATTCGTGGACGTTGAAGTTCCCATTGGAATACCGTTCACTTGCTTATAGAGAGTATTATTATATAAGATATGGTTATTTTTTATGCAGCAATTGAGATAAGAGTTCCAAGTTCCTACATCAACAAATTGGTTAAGTTTAAATTCTGCATACAGCTCTTTAAAGGTAGTGATTATATCTGATAGAGGCAGATTAGTATATAGGTTTTCAAAATCATAACTATTAATATATAGGGGACAAACTTTGAGTATAGTAGAAATTACTTCTGCATTATTATTAATTATCCAAAAATCTCTGTACATCAAGTTAGAACAGTTTCTAATGTGTTTCAAAACCTTCTTTAAGACATCTTCAAAAGCAAGATCTATTTTCTTTTTATGACTCCTTACTCCACTAGCTATGAACCTGAACTTCACAGGATCCTTATGAAACTTAACTGTCGCAAAAAGAAATGGAAATTCAGGCTCATATCTTCTAGTTTGTGGAATTTTAAGTTTCTTGAAGAATGCCTTAAATCGATTTTCTAACTGCTTGGTAGAATAACTTACGGGCTCGTATGTTACTCTATTATTGAGTTCCATAGTTAACAATTCAAAATAGAACTTCTTACAGATAATTGCAAAATTATTGCTAGCTTTATCCGTAGTGGTAAAAATAAATTGGTCTTGTAGTTTGGAGAGTGACCTTTTAGCTTCTCCAGAGAAAAAGAGATTTCTGTCGAAACAAAAGTCCAGACCTGCCAACTCACCGGTGAAGCTATTGATTATATTATATTTCCATTCTGCGAAGGCCTCAATAGGCTGATTGTACGTTAAACTGGTTTTTACGATGTACTTATTTACATCTTGAGTGAAGCTCTCAAGAATCCTTTCTTTGGAAATTGTGAAGGAAGGTCTGAATTTAGAGCCATACTCTAATAAATTCCTAAGCTTTTCATTTTCAACAAAACTCAAGTTTCCGGTGATAATATGGTTGTAATTCTTATCATAGTGAACTGTTTTTTTATGTTCATCACAAGAACAAGTAGTAATTACAGGAATGTAGCTCGAAGAGTTAAGTTTGTAGTTTTTAACAATTGACCCTAAGGTCTTAACATATTTAAAACTTACAATAGACTGGTGCCTGTGGATGGGAAAAAAAATTGCATTATTGTAGAACAGCTTCCTTACATTGAGATTATCGTAGGCTTTATTTAGGAACCTGATGGTAACAAAATTACTGGAAAATTCTTTAAGAGAAATTTTATCTTTAAGAATATGTTTAAGAATGTCCAGAACCAAAGCAAAAACATGCTTATCAACATGGTCAGCAGTTTCATTCCAGAATTTGAAAAACATTTAAGGACAGAGTGCTTGAAGGACTTGAGAATTTTGTAAGTATTTTTAACAAAATTAGTGCCTGTTTTAAAGCTTTCCAGAGTTTTTAGCAAGTTAGCAAAATCAACTTTGCTTGATGTGCGAAATAACCTCTGTCCTCTATTACCTCTAGAGCAGCTCTTATTATTAACAAGAAAGAAGAGTTCACGAATTGAAAATTTATGCTGATTATGCTTATTGTCAGATAGAGTGGAATTAAGGCCATAGGGATAAAGAGACTGATGCTGCAAAATTTCAAGGGATTCAGTTTCTAGCCGAGCATAGAGGTCAGGGATAATATGTAGTACCTCTATTTTCACTTTGTCAAAACCATGAGTATGGAAATGCTCTAATTCAAAGGTAGAGTACTGGTTGGCGTTTGTGGAGGGGTTCGCTCCTGAATTAGAGAACTTGTTTACTAGAGACCTGTGACCATTAATCCTAAGATGCAGAGGATTTTTACTTTGGCCAATATAGCTAAGGTTGCAGACAGTACAGGTGAGCTTATAGATGGTATTGTAGGCTTTGCAAAACTTGTTGGAGCAATTATCCTCAACTGAAGAATACAGGTTAGGATCTGCAGATTTACATGTCAAACAACGTTTGTCATTTCATAACTTTAGATTACCTTTGCCAGCGAGTTCATACACTATGGGAAAGGGTGCTAGCCTAACCGAGCGGGAGGACTTAAAAATATATATATATATATATATATATATATATATATATATATATATATATATATATATATATACAGCGCATAGCCAATGAAAGAAGACACGTGTCGTGAACTGGCTTGGAGGGCATATAAGGTGTGCTGTAGGCAATCTGAAAACATTTCACTCGTTGCTATCATGGATAAAAGGAGCGATTTATCAAATTTGCAAAAAAGGATGATTATTGGCTTTCGGGCCAAGGGTGGCAGTATTTCTAAAACAGCGCAGTTTGTGAACTGTTCGCGTGCTGCTGTGGTTAAACTGTATCGTGATTAGAGAATTGACACTATTACGAATACGCGACGTGGAAACTACGGAGCACCACGCTCCATTGATGTGAGAGGTGAACGTCGTCTGTGAAGGTGCGTGAGGGCCAACCGACACGCTACAGTGAAGGAATTCACTGGCCGAATGAACCAGTCGTCTACCGGAAGTGTGTCTACAACGACAGTTCAGCGAACCTTGCTGCGTATGGGGTTCCGTTGCAGACGGATGGTCACTGCACCTATGCTAACTAAGGTGCATCCGCAGAAAAGGATCGCATTTGCACGGCAGTATCAGAACTGCACCTCCCCTAATTGGCAAAGTTTGCCTTCTCCGTTGAGTCACGTTTTCTGCTTCATGGAGCAGATGGACGTTGTCGTGAAAGGCGAGAACCATCAGAGAACAAATGCTCTTCGACCACTGCTAGAAGAACACTAGCTAGCGGGACAGCATTGTGAATGTTTTCGTAGCATTCTCTGGGTCCACTCATACCTGTGGAATGCACTCTGGGCCGAATTCGTTATGAATGCATCCTTGCAGACCACGTACATCCATACATGCCCATTGCCTAACCTGGGGCCGATGGGATCTTCCAGAACGACAATGCGACGTGTCACACAGCTAGAAATGTCCGAAAGTGGTTGGAAGAGCACGATGAAGACTTCAAAGTACTTCCCTGGCCCACTGATTCCCCAGACGTAAACCCAATTGAGCATCTGTGGAACCACAAAAATCGTGTTGTTCGCTCTATGGATTTTCCACCACGCACCCTCTAGCTGCTGTCAGATGCAATGCGCTGGGAACCCCTTCCAGCACTTTATTGGGTGACTCCCAGCCCGTCTAGCTGCTGTCCGCGTTGCACACGGTGGTTACTCTGGATATAAGCTGATGGTCACAATAATGTGACTCGACCGTGTATATACTGTATATATATATATATATATATATATATATATATATATATATATATATATATATATATATATATATATATATACATCGATTGTGTTAGTAATTACACTGGACAAAATATTTTTACTTTTTGTGTATATCTGAGATTAAACCAAGTTAGCTTTATGTTGTTTGTGCTGCTCAACATGAAATAGCCGTTGAAACAGTACATTATTGCTAGTTTCTGAAATATTTATAAAACAGTTTTACACCTTTACATATACTGTACATAGCCTATGATAATCCTCATAGAGGAAATGATTCACAGCGACGCCGCTTTGCCTGTCACGTGTATTGTTTTCTTGGAGCATCTCTCACAAGGGTCCAACAATAATCTGCTAACACTGCTGCAAACTATTTCCTCTTGGTACTTTTTTTGGGGGGTAGTGATATCGTGATGAAACGGTTCCCCGTTCTCGTCACTAACAGCACCGCAATTAGCCGGAAAGAAATCCAGATAAAACTGAAAAGTATAATATCAATGAGATATGGCCCCCAAGTCTCTCGTAGCGCCGCAAGAGGATTTCTATAAGTCCCTGTTAATTGTCAGCCTTATTGTTTTCTAGAAAGTTTGTGGTCACTTGCTGGAGAGCATTTCAAACTAACTATTCATTACATGCGCGGTTATACTCAAAATTCTTATCTCGAAAGGACTGACGTATCTGTAGACCAACAAATATAACTTCCTTGATATCGTCTTCACTAAGACTTGGAAATTTATCACAAAGTTTAAAAAATCATGCCCCATTTCGATCCACGGCCTGTACAAAATTTTTCATTAGTCCAAGTTTGCTGTGGAGAGGAAGAAGCAAGATCTTGCTGGATTCTACAAGTGGTTCTTCAAGTCATTGTGTGAGGGCCAATGCTTTTCTTGTAGCGGGAAGTCCTAGTGTCAAAGTGCTATATTTACATTACTACTATTACACTGGCATTGCTGTCCCAGAGACAGAGGAAACAGCAAAAGTTGCGAACTCAGCTGTAGCCCCATCAATATGGCAATGACCTTCATGTCACCCCAAATCTGCCACTTATACTTGTCATAGTTAATGGTATGTAACAGTTGTTTCATGTTCGTTTCTTTCGCGTGGACTGCATACCTGGGTGGAACAGATGGTAAAACGTTACCATTATGGAGCAGCACAGCTTTTAAGCTCGACGTGGACGAATCAATGAACAGCCTCGAATCGTCGTCTTTATACTCGATTTGTAATGCGGCTGCTATCAGACCCATTATATCAACGCAAGCAATGAGATTATCTGTCATTTTCAAAAATGGAAGCAGATCTTTTTGCCGAGCACGAAATATAACAAAAATTATCGGCACTGTTCACACATTCACGAAGCATCTTGAACGACAAGTCTGCACTCACTGGATCAACAACGCAAATGATGAAAGGAGGAAATGTGGTTGGAATTACTGCTACACATTGCGTCATCCAATTGGCGCTCAAGGTTATCCGTCTCGTGGTAAATCACGCGCTCGACAAATCGGAAGTCCGGGGCAGACCGTGCATTTCCATTGAAACCCCTCCCCATATCTTGAACACTAGAGGGAATTCGCAATTTTTATGTTCATATTCGTGGTCAGCATGTTCCAATTAATTAACAATAGGTACTTTTGTCTCAGATACATTTCGGCTGTTGTTGTTGTTGATCCGCAACCGGGGCTACAAATCTTCTTAGTACTAAAGTTCAGAAGAGGAAAGAACAGGCGTTTTGTTTTGTTTTTTCGGGAAGTGAAAAATAAGTAACGACTATGATGTATACCTGAAATGTAATCTTCGTTTTCAATTTATGTAGTCTTACTTAACATTGGCTTTGTCTCTTTAAATGTTGTTTTTCTGACTTGCATAGTATTTCTCTCGAACATTTTTCAAAGTTGACATCCTGAAAGTGGGTCAGAGCTGAATAAACGGGAGTAATCGTGTGGATTTAAGTGTGCTATGTTCAAAGTGCTGAGTACGATATGTTTTAGCTGAATAGCGATAAAAGATTCTATGAGCGAGATAACACCGATAATTACGGTACGAGCAGATACATAGATACCGCCATACTTATCGCTGTACCATAAAGTAACTTTAAACCCGATAAGTGCCACCCCGGTGGCGCAGTGGTCTAAGCGATGGCTTCTGATCATTCGTCCGAAAGGGGCCCGGGTTCGAATCCCGGTGAGGCATGGATGTTGTGTTTGTCTTACGGCACTGGCTCTCTCCCTTCCCTACAACCAGTGACCCTGAAGTAGGGACGGGCGACTGCTTATATCCCATTGGGTTGCTCACGGTGGTCGTTTAACCTCCAATCCAAAAAAACCCGATAAGTTGGGCGGGACACTAAAAATCAAAGGTGGGGTGGAATTCCGACGAAAAATAAAACGAAGCTCTTTTCTGGATAAGTGATCAAGAGACGATAAGCTTCTTTTTTGAAATTTCTGTGAAGCTAATGGCCCACAAAAAAGTATTTACGGACAATACAGAAATAATAGATTTTTAGAGAAAAATTATATGCATCGTGTTTCACACACACACACATACACACGAGTGAGAAGAAATGTTCTACCTACTGCAACATTTGATCGTAGAGTTTATTACTATAGTTCATTTGATCGTAGAGTTTATTACTAGAGTTCATTTGATCGTAGAGTTTATTACTAGAGTTCATTTGATCGTAAAGTTTATTACTAGAGTTCATTTGATCGTAAAGTTTATTACTAGAGTTCTATTTATCGTAGAGTTTACTTTACAAACGAACTTAGCTTACGAAACTTCTAGTAAAATAATGATTCTGAAAATCAATGTTTGTGTCAATCATTTTAAAACCACGGTATTGGTTTTCACACCAAACTCATATTTTTTATTTGCCAAAATTGACTTAGATAAACCAAAACGTCCTACGTAGGTGAAGAAACCTTCTTTACTTTATAAATAAATTTATCACACAACAACAGTGCAACAAATAAAAAAACTTACTGGCTGCATTTATTTAAAATATCAAAGTTTACAGGTTTTCTCAGTTTTTGCCATCCAATATCCCTTCCTGCCATGTCTCACAGATTTTCTGATCTTCTTTTGAGAGTGTGGTAGTTTTTTTATTACTAATATAATTATTTCTTTGCTTTTCAAACTGGGAAGTGCATGTGCTAATAAATGTTTTATTTTTGATCTGATCTGACTCTGGAAAATTATACTTACGTTCGGGAAAACTAAAAAAAAAATCCCCAAACTGAATGGTCGGCAATGCGGAATCTTACCCACATTTGTCGCCTACCACAGAAGAACAAGGCTGTGAATGTTAACCAACTGAAGACGGAAAACATGGATGTGCTATATTTACTCAGGACAACGCTGTAAAATGGTGGTACAATATTTCCTGAATAAAATGAATAGGAACTCCTGGTTGAAATTTATCGAATACCATTCAGTTGTTTATACACAAAACTTTTTGACAAGAAGAGTTTTGTTCAGGATAGACTTAAGCAAATGTTAAGAAAAAACAGTTTGGTCGTTTCCTATCTTTTCTCTCTCGTTCTTTCTACAATTTCATTTATTTGTAATAAAATATACAATGTTCACAAAATCAGGATATTTAGAGACACTCTGGTGTCCTGCCAATTGAAAAGAACTCTGGCAGCAATAACAATTCTTAAAATTACGCCCATGAGAGAAATTTTCAGAAGAAATGCTAGGGAAGAACGCTGAACTTCAGGTGTATGGTGTCTGAAATACCTTTAGTTTGTAGATCATGTTTGGAATCGCAAGAATGCGTTTCTCCAATATTTAGATCAGTCTCCACATTTGGGTGAAAACGGAAATATATATTCTCAGGACGAATTTACTCACCATTCAAGCATAGGTAAGTAGTTTTTGTTTTCCATTTTATTAAGTAATAGAAAACTGTTGATTTACGGAACTTTATTTTCTATGTTTCGGATCTCATATTCTTCAAAAATGTATGAATTGTTGAGTTCGCTTTCATTACATGTGAAATTTAGAAAGCGATCGTATTTCGGACAACTTAGTACGAGTGAAGTAGGCACACCTCTTTAGATAGTCTTCCGCTAGACTGTTTGAACTAAAAGTATTGCTTTGAATGCTATTATCTTCTACACAAATTCCTTTTCACTGACGTGGTAAAATATACGCGTTTCGTTTTTTTATCTGACCCTATAAACAATCCCTGTGGAGACTGCGCAAATTTCTGTAATCGCACTCTATTGATTATTTTACAGGAAAAACCAAGCTGACCCTCACATGGCTTTTGTTAAAGAGAAAAGAAACCATAGCTTCGAATCCGCTGAGGGTCTCTTGAAAAATTAGTTTCTAATGTCACATCTTGCGTCTGTAAACGCATCTAATCTTTTATGAGTCTAATTCTAAAAGGATGTAGCTACTTCCATGTGCAATTCTAAGTGATATAAGCATGCGCCCGCCCGTAATTTTGAACCTCTGGGAGGAGGGCAAAAAAGCGGTTTTATCGGGAGGTAGAAACCTGTCAAACTGACCACTCTCCAGCCGAAAATGCTTTGAGCCATGTATTTCCACACTATTATATACACACTGATAACAATATGTAAAGCAGAAGTACCGCGTTCAGTCACGTGGGGCGCTGAAACTGGCAATGCCTATAAATGCAGCAGATCTCTATGCATTGGAAACCATTTACGGAAATGTATTCGTGGATAAAGGCACCGTCATATGTGAGTTTGACAGTGACCATATAGTTGTTGTGAGGAAGGCCGGTTGTTCAGTCACCGCAAATGCTGAACTGTTGGGATTTCCACGTAAGGCAGTCGCATGTGTACACCAAGACTACGTGAAATACAGCAAAGGTGGTTGTAAGCGTGCAATGGACTCTCGAGGTATACGAAGACTGTCCGTTATCGTTACAAGAAATCGCTCGGCTTTCGCGGAGCAGAAAACTTAAGAATTCAATGAGGGCAGGCACATAACTTATGCACAAAGACTATTCTCGTACCATGAAACAAATATGTTATGGCAGTCGTCTTACCCATTGTTCTCTTTTGTTGACTACACGGTACCGAGAGATTAGGCCGCAGCTTAAAAACTGCCTATGCCAATTAGACTGGAGAGGACTGGATTACCTGGTCTAATGAATTACGGATTCAACTCTATTACGCCGTTTGCGAGGGTGCGTGTAAAAACCGCACAAGCCGATGACTAGCAAACCAAGTTAGAATCATTGAGACAGTTGGAGGTGCAATTACATGGGCTGCCTTGGGGCCCCCTCGTACCCGTCGAGACATTTGTTGCTGGCACAAGAACATCGTCGACAACTATCTACAAACGTTCGTAACGAATCTCTTTCCACTCCATGATGTAATCTTGCAACAACACAACTTCCCGAGTGGAGTGTTCCACAATACAGTGACCTGCTACATGTGGTGCGGAATGTGTTAACTCTCTCTGGATGCCTGACATGGGTCATTTCTTCCTTGTCCTGCACTATAGCCACATTTATCGGGCATTGAACATGTCTGGGATATAGTCGCTCGGCAACTGGCCTGCAAGATTACCTCAAATTTAACCAGCATGAATACAGGCAGAATGGCAGGACATTCCACAAACAGGCATTCAGGATCTCTTGAGTTCAGTGCTACGCGACGTGCGAACAGTAACCACCCCCTCGCGGGTAAGTAAACTAAGAGATAAATAGTGTGTCTTTGTCGGAACCTACGAGACTGTGCTTCTGATCATTCGGGTCTTGTAGCACAAGTAATCTGCTACATAAGTTACACTTCGTTAACCCGTTCTTCCTCTTCTTAAGGTGCCATGTTAAGACAAGGTCATATGTTTTTTCATCGCCATGAGCTTCATACAATAATGGAGAAGCATTCCGGGGAAATGAGGATTACGATGCGGTGATTTTCCGCGGCGATCCTTATCAAGAGTGAAATGCCAGAAGTGGCTCTATACGTCTTGAAAGAATTTTAGGAATCTATGCACGTTAAGCCTCGAAAACAGGAAACAGGATGGCCGGCAGTAGTTATGGTCAACAACAGCTTCCTACTACACACGCACGAGCGTAACGATTCGTCAACTGTGCCAAGACGGCGGTATATACATCGATGAGCCATTACATTATGACCACTCCCACGCTTGAGAAATGAGCGCGCCTTGAGACCGAACGCGGGCGCAGGTGAAGTTCACAGAAGTATATACACAACCCAATGACCGGCTTCTGGTTAGTAGAGTGTTCGGAGTCAGAATGAGAAAAGCTGCCGATTTATCGGAGTTTGATAAAGGACAAATTGTGATGGCACGGCACTCGAAACTATGATCTCGGAAACGGCGCAGCTTGTGGGTTGTTCACGTGCCGCTGTAGTCGAGTACGTATCAAAAATGGTACACAAGTGGCCAAACAACGAACCGTCCTCCAGCCGTGCGTTGTCTGCAGCTCATTGATGCCAGAGTGGAGTGGAGACTGTCACGCATTGTTCACAGAGACAGCAAGGCCACAATGCGACAAATCACCCGCAGCTACAACAGTGGTTATCAGGGCAATGTGTCTCAGCACACAGTTTATCGCAGCCTTCTGCGCATGGGCTTGCGTTGCCGAAGACCCAGCCGGGTCCCCATGCTCACTGCACGTCATCGCCAACAACGCTCGAATTAGGCTCTCCGTGAATGATTGGAAGAAAATGACCTGGTTCGACGAATCAAGATTCATTATGCATCAAATAGACGGCCGAGCGCGGAAACGCCGATTACCAACGGAGACTATGGCATCTGTATTTACTGTTGGGCGGAAACAGGCCGGCGGTGGCGGTGTTGTGCTGTTGGCGATGTTTTCTTGTGACACTTTAGGTTCCATTATCCCAATAGCACAATCCCTGACAGCTGTTAGTTATCTGAACTTCGTAGCGGACCAAGTTCTCCCATTCATGTGTTCCCTGCTGGTTATGGCCATTACCAACAGGATAATGCGTCATGCCACACTGCCAGAATCGTTAAGGAGTGGTTCAAGGAACATTCTGGTGACTTTCTGATAATGCCCTGGCCGCCAAATTCACCTGACATGAACCCAATCTTACATTTGTAGTTCGACTTGAAAAAGAGGATTCGCGCTAAATCACCACCATCCCGAAATGTATGGGACCTGGAGGACCTGCTGTTGACATTATTGTACCAGATACTCCAGGATACCTATTTGCCACCTCATCAAATCGATGCCTCACCGAGTGGCTGCTGTTTTGCGGGCTGAAAGGGTTCCTACAGCTTATTATGTAGGTGGTAATAATGCAATGGCTCATAAGTGTATATTTCGCGCCAGAAATTATATCAGTGATTCTATAAGTCACATTCCGAAAATATGATGTACAGCTGAGACCATGGCTAAGGGTTTTCAGAAATTTATCCATATATTTTACTTGTATCAAGGTGTCCATAAATAATTTCCTTGATTAAAGGCATTTTTAAATGGAAACTGATAATTAAACACAGATTTAAACAAAAGTAGAAAAACATTACATGTTTCCATGAATTGTTAATGAACTTAATACACCTCTACATGTGCACACCTAGTGGCACGCAAAATGTCTAACCGATATTCACACAAGCGCCATTCATTTTCTAATGATTGTGAGGTTATTATTGCTACCGCACCAGTAACGATTTCTCGCAAAATCCTAATATCCGGAATATCTGTTGTATAAACCAAAACTTGAACATAACTCCACAGAAAGGAATCCAGTGGGGTAAGGCCGGGAGGTCTTGGGAGCTTTACTATTTATCCGTCCCAGCCAATTAATCGATTTGGAAGTGTTGCTTCTGTGGAAGTTTGCGACCAACATATGCGCAATGACGGCGTGCTGCCCCTTGTTGGAAAATGACATTCGGCTGATCCTCCTGCAGCTTAATAATTCGGCCGCGTGTTCGGATAACTGACATTGATATTCGGACTCTCAATAATATGCGATCCTTCGACATGTAGGTTTTTTAGTCCGCAAATACGCATCATCTGTCCGTTGGTGATGGAACGTAGGGCCGTCTGAAAAGAAGACACTCATCTAGAAGACAGTATTCCTGCTCTGAGGTTAAAAATTGGGGTTTGCAAATGTCTCACGTTTTGAACGGTATCAAGCTGCTTTCTTGGAAGAGTTTTTAACTTGTAGGCGTGCAACTGCAAACGATTTTGACACACCTTGTGCACTGTAGACTTTCGTATCTGTAGTTGGCTTGCGGTTTGTCTCGCCGATTTCTGTGGTGATTGTGTGAAAGCAGTTTGAATGTTTCTCACTATCTTATCGGAAACTGATGGTCTACGAATGTTCCTTCCATTCTCCACTGTCCACGTGTCCAAGTTTTGTTTCTTCCATTACATAATTAACTTTTCATGTGGTGGATTCTTTCCGTACTTTATTATGAACTTTAAACAAACACTTACAGGAGATTTAGCTTCTGCCAGTCGAAAAACACATTGTGCCTTCTCTGTCACAGACGCCATCTTAACTGCGCTCTTGTACAGCGCTCCTAGTGGTGGATGCGGGAGATGAAACACACCAACATAGAAATTCCATGCGTGTAGGAGATCACCTGTAAAAATAAAATGGACGTTAGACTTGTAATTAAAATTTATAGCATACTGCAATCATAGCCATCATATATTGACACTCTGTATGTTTAGCAGAGTACATTCTTCTGAGCTTACAGGAAACAATTTTTGATGCCGATAGCTGGCTCAAGGCCAAGTATTTTCTACTTCTTTACTGCTGTTCTTAATGCAAAAATTGCCCTGATTATGGCGTTAACAATTATTTTAATTTAAACACGATTTCTGCTCATCTGCTGGTCGAATGGGTGAAATTCATTTTTACAGTTAAAAGCCATTTCCAAGGTCTCCCATGCATTTTAAAGCATTTGCTTTTGCAACATTTCTCTCTCATTTGCTTTTTTTGCATTTGCGTTTCCCATTACATATCTCACACCACAAGTTGATTTTTCCACTTTTATATAGCGAAACAGGGAACTACGTTCGTAGTCATGTTGTTTAAAAAATGATCAGTTTGAAAAAAGAACATGATTAAATAGTTTAAACTACTTTTAGAGAGTTGGGAATTTTTGTCAAAAATTAGTTGTTATACTTAATTCTGTAGCATTCGAGAATACTGCAAGATTGTATTATTTTGTCTTTTTTCTTTTAAGTTGAAATAATCGCATGCGAAAAATGAAGAAATAAGCATTTGAACAGAGAAATAAATCCTCTTTTGCGTTCGTGCTTCTTCGTTTGTTATTAGTGGAAAGCTCTTATGTTCATGTAAAACAATAAAACTTAAGTTCACAAGAAAAACATTAGTCGCCTGTGTAATTTCTTATTTAACATACCTCTTCTCGCTGGAATCACAGCAGCAATCTTGTGCATCTGCAACCATGACTGTGGGTCGCAGAAAAATAAAATGACACACATTGAATGAATGTGTAGTACAGTAAAATTCGTGTTGTCAAGATCTCTGAACGTGGAGCTGTAGAGTTTAGGAGTAAATTATTCAACGTTGATATAAAGTTTTTCAGTATATATGTGATAGACTATTGCTGTCATTAGATTGCATTCTGTTTGAAGACCTGAGAGTCACGTTTTATCTGTGGATTTGACCTGTCAGGAGTTAAATAATAAAGACGTTGGAATTCTGATGTAAGCCACTTGTCTCGTATGCAGATTCTTTACCCTAGCCGTTGATGTGAAATTCAGGTAATTGCTAAAGAAAAAATCATTTGTAGAACGACTACCACTTAGTACTTATAGTTAATAATGCAAACAATAAATTCTAATCATTTAAACTTACTGCAATTTAAAGCTTAAAAGCTGTACCTTCTTCTATAAAATATTATCTGCAATGTAGAGTAAAGTGATGCCAATGTACGTCACTTCTCTAGTGTCTCAAGAAATATTCTCGATCGAAACGCTCAACGTTGATATAAAGTTAGGGTTCACCGGACACCTAGAAAAGAAACACAACATAGCATTTATTGACATACATTAGTATACGATGTCGGTCAACCTTTGGCCTTAATGCATGCACTGACCATTCGAGACATGCTTTCGACAAGGTTATGGAACATAGCGATAGGTATGCGCTTCCATTGAGTACATAATGCTGACGCTAACTGTTGCTTAGTAGTAGGCCTTGGTTCCAAACGTCTTATGCGGCGCTTTAATTCATTCCATAGGTGCTCTATGGGATTAAAATCGGGGCTCTGTGCTGGCCAGTCCACATACGATACGGAATTATCGTCAAACCGCGCCGTAACAGTCCTTGCTTTATGGATCGGTGTATTATTCTGCTGGTACCAACAAGACTCGGTTCCATAATATTGCCACAGAGTTGGTTGAGTATAATTGTCCAGAATATCGAGGTAGACGTGCTGGTTAACAGGTTTGTCCACGATAACCAAAGGCCAGGACCATACCACGAAAAACAACCCCACACGAGTACACTGCCAGCTCCAAACTTGACCGTAGGAATAGTACACTGTGGTAAATAGCATTTCCCCAGCTGTCGCCATCCCCACACACCGCCATCAGACTGATGGATCGTGTATCTGGATTCATCAGTCTATAGGACCCGTTTTCATTGATCTACGGTCCACGATAAATGGCCGCCCCGGTGGCGCAGTGGTTTAAGGCGATGGCCTCTGATGATTCGTCCGAAAGGGGTCCGGGTTCGAATTCCGGTGAGGCATGGATGTTGTGTTTGTCTTACGGCACTGGCTCTCTCCCTTTCCTGGAACCAGTGACCCTAAATTAAGGACGGGCGTCTGCTTATAGCCCATTGAGTTCCTCACGGTGGTCGTTAAACCTCCAATCACATACACACGATAAATGTACTTTACACCATACTAAATGACGGGAGGCAATCCGAGTGCAGATGAAAGGCTTATGAGCAGCCGCTCGACCACGGTAACCCATTGAATGAAGTTCTATGCAAAACGTACGTGTACGTACCGAGGTTCCAGGATTTTTAGTCACTTGTACACTGAAGTCTTGTGCAGTACTCTCTCGATTAGCTGTAACGATTCATCTGAGGCTTCGACGTTCTCTATCGCTCATTTTCTTTGGTCTGCCGGTACGTTTGGCTGTTTCAGGCACGCCATGTGTCTTCCAGTTATTCAGTACATCCGAAACAGCTGACTTGGGTATTTCTAAACGCCGCTCAGTTTCTCTTACGGACAACCCACTAATATAACACCCAACAATTTTTCCTTTCTCAAAGTCAGTTCTCTCCCGCCGCGATATTTTCACTCGACCTCACAGTGCGATATGATCGCGGTCAGCTGCAGGCTTGTTTTTATACCGTTTACAACTGTACCGCGCATCTTAACAACGCAACGGATCCGATCATTTGCTTATGAAGGGCTGTCTGGTGAGTTTTGTCATTATAGTGCATACATAGCCCAGCTTTCGCTCTTCTTTGGGAAGCTTTTTTAAGGCCGTAGTCGACCATGTCCAACTACTGACTTGAAAAGCATCACAATATTTCGATATGCCCAACTGCTGCCACGAAAAATCCTCTCCAATAGAGTAGTTTTACTGGAAGACATTTCTTCCAAGTAGTTGGACATATCCTGTAACTGCCTTTAGAAAGCCACCGAATAAAGTAGTTTTACTTGAAGGTATTCCTTCCAGTAGCTGAACATCTTCAGCTACTGAAAGGAATGTCTTCGAGTAAAACTAAGTAGCCTCCCAATACAGAGCAATATTTTGGTGATTCCTAGAGTCCAGCCTAATATAACGAAGTCGAAGGGAGAGTTACAAAGGTTCAATATATGCAAACATCGTTATAACCGGACATATGAAAAAGGAAAAGTTTTGGCATAACATATTATATCAGGTTTAAACTAGTCAGCCGTAATCGGTTTACCAATTAATCAATACAACTTATAAGTAGTTGAACAAAAAAATATAGCTATCAAAAATATGAGAAAGATCTGCAATAAACCAGATATTTAACAATTGTAAAATTTAAAATAACTCGTAAAAATTTGAAATGTCACAGGTTCCATTTGACTTGCTGTTTGCACGTTACTTGTGAAACATTAATCAGTTGTTGTTTGTTCTGTGCTCGTCGTGGTAGCTGTGTTAAATGTTTTCAAACTTCCTTCGACACGGTGGTTAAGATGTTTCTAATACCATAAATTCAAAAATTTTCTAAATAGAGATTAAGTAATTGAAATGTGGCCAGGATGGAGATTTAAGACAGTGTTTGTCACGGAGATGTATGTGTCGCACATGGGGAACTACGGTAGCGGGAGGTACTAAAAATCAACTGAAACATTTTTGTCTTCGCACAAACTGACCCGTCTGTAAGAAGAACCACAGGGTGTTGTCCTCAACAGGTAATTCCTAACTTTAATTTTTCCGTGAAAGAGAAAGGGCAAAAACTGTATAAAAGCCACCTAAGTTTTTTGCGGATAACCGTGATGAACTTAGATACATGCGATTCTCCCAAAAAATGTTTTTCGTAATATGCGGTTACAATAACAAGGGAGAATATTCCGAAGTTCGAGAGATCTACAAAAACATCGGTTACTGCGGAACTTAATGCGAGTTTCTTATACGTGTGAGTTAGAATGTATACAATGTTTTACGCCAGTGAATAAACGGATTTATACCGAGGGTGAGTTGAACGTTTTGCAATATTTGCATAAACGCATGCGCTGCGGTGGGTATGTCAGGTGTTTAAACTATTGGGTTGTCGGAAAAGTCATGACGTATTTTAGCCATGTTTTGCAAAGGTCATTTATTGATAGAACGAACAAAGATCAGTCAATGATATAATGCCCGTTTTGTTCGATAACATTTTGTCATCTTTCAGTGAGATGCAGAATGCCTCGTTCATAGAAGGACCTGTCTTTCGTGGCGAGAAACTGTACAAGGTGCTGATTTACAGCCTTATCTGAATTGAACGTTATACCACGCAAAGACTGTTGAAGAGAGCGAAACAAGTGGAAGTCTTACCGCGCAAAGTCAGGCAAGTATGCTGGGTGTGGCAACACATCCCACCCAAGCTCCAATAATTTTTGGCGGGTGATCAAACTTGTCTGTGGTCTCGCGTTGTCGTAATGGAACACAACATCTTTACGATGAACGAGCTCTGGGCGTTTCTGGATGATGGGTTCGTCCAAACTGTCCAATTGATCACAGTACACATTCGAATTGATTGTTTGGTTCCGTGGTAGGAGCTCGAAAAACACTACACCTTTAAAATCCCGCCACACTGAGACCAGAACCTTCCGCTGATGAATGTCTGCTTTGGATGTCGTTTGAAGCGAAGCAGCACGTCGGTACCAAGACCGTTTGCGCAGCACATTGTTGTACACAATCCACTTTTCGTCACCAGTTATCAGTCGCTTCAAAAAAGGATCGTTTTCCTCACGTTGAATGAGCATTTCACAGATGTTTATACGTGCCGTCAATTGAGCTTCTTTGAGTTCATGAGGAACCCACACATCGAGCTTGCTTACGTATCCCAGCTTCTTCAGGTGGTCGTGAACGCTTGAATGATGGGTGTGCAATGTGTCTGCAATCTCTCGTGTCGTGTAATGTTGGTCGTCATCAACCAAGGTTGGCCTCCCGGACCGAGGAGCATCGTAATCACCAGCACGAAATTTTGCGAACCACCGCTGGCACAGACGTTCTTGTAGAGCATTATCAGCGTACACTTTACGCAACTTTTCGCAAGCTTGACGTGCGTTCTTCCCTTTACGGAAGTAAAACAGCAAAATATGGGGAAAATGCACAGTTTGGTCTTCCATCTTCAACTTGATGTCAAATCTCCGCAAATCAACCTTTTAGACTGCAGCTAGAACTGGCACCTGTCGAATGCCATAGCGATAACAGAGCTAGCTGTGCATGCCTCTAGTACTTCCAAAACCACCCAACCGCCATCGGGTGCCAAAATACGTCATGACTTTTCCGACAACACAATAGTTCAAATCGCGCACTGCAGTCAGTCAAAATGGATATAAAGTGGTAGTCGTTGCTGTGAACAGCATTGCATGTCGTCGTTCTGTATATGGGTGGGGCGCCTAAAAGGTGAACAGCCACAACCAGCTAATTAGGGGAATTTTGCTTTACGAGTTTGAACTCAGCCATAACGCTGCTCAAGAAACACAAAACATTTGTCATGAGAAAGGGTAAGCTACCGTGGACCACTGCATCACAACCAGATGGTTCAAGAAATTTCGCTCATATGGCAGAAACTCGACGATCAGCCAAGGTCAGGCAGGCAACGAACCGTGGATTCGGAAGCCGTGCGCCAGGCCGTAGAGGCAAATCCGACAACCAACACTTGGAGATTATCAGCCGGGCTGGGCATATCACAGACCCCCGTGATTCGTCACCTTTAGGACCTCGGCAAGGTCTACAGGAGCTGCCGCAATGTCCCTCACAAACTGACGCCAGCTGAAGTAAACCGCTTAGCAGAAGTGTGTACGACACTCCTAGAAAACCTGCGCGATGTACGTTTCATCAACATAATTGTTATGTGCGAAGAAAAGTGGGTTTATCTCCGTAATGTTAACACACAACGGCAGTGGTTGAGCCCGGTATAGCTTCCTGAACCTTTAGCTAAACGTTGGCGCTTCGAGCACAAGACTATGCTCTGCGTCTGGTGGAATTTCGAGGGGATAATCCATTACGAATTTGTTCCAGACGTTCGGTCCATAAACGGCTACCTCTACTCTGAACAGCTGGAGTGAATGTATGCCGTTTTGGAGGAGAAGTACCCGACACTGGTGAACAGGAAGTGCACTCTCCCACAGGATGACAACACTCGGCTTCATACCGCGCGAACGAACTGGGCAAAAATCCAGGAACTTGAGGGAATCGAACTGATGCCACACCCAACATATAGTCCGAACCTCGCCTCGTCGGAATCTTACCTGTTCCGGTCCATTGCCCACTTCCTTCGCGGGCGGCACTTCAACAACCAAGAGGAGGTGGAAGCTGCTGTGAAGGAGTTCTTTGCCTTGAAGGACAAGAACTGGTACCGCCTCAGAATCGAAGAACTGGCAGACAGATTGCTAAAAATGGTGCAGCGCAATGCCTTATATTTTAAATGCTAGTCAGCTTTCGTCGTAAAGGTACGTATAAAGACAAATTGATCCATATATTGCAAAACCTTCGACTCAGATCAGATGATATGTAGAGGATTTTAGGAAAGGAGTGTCTGAACCCTGGTCTTAAACAACCCTTAGAAATAGGGAACTAGGAGATTTGGGCTAAAGTGCCTGGTAGGAAAGTGACACGGAAGCGAGGTTGAAAGGGTGAGAAGGACGCCCTTATTTATTACCGGATGCTCAGTACCCGGGGTCCGACGTCTTAACGTGCCCATCCGACGCACGGGGGATATTTAGTGGTTCGAGCGTTCGTACTTACCTGGGATCAAACCTGAGGATTCTCCATGGGAGTCACAAACGCTGACCACTAGACCATCCGCGGCCCCAACTTTTCACTCTCCCTCGGTAATACGCTATAAGCGTTTTGGTCTCGCATAGTCGGATGTACTCTTAACTGATTAATATCATTGTCATTTCTATGATTTCATATCGACCTCGTTAATGATTTGGACGTAGTTCAGAAAAATATATTGATGAGTGTGTTAAAATCATTTTGAAATGTGGATATTAGCGAGATAGCTAATTGACATGATCAAGTGCGCACATTCGCAAGCAGATTTAACGGATACAGTTCTGGAATTTCATTTGAAAGTTTTTTCGACGCTGTTCATGCATTAGTCGAATCATGCGTATACCGAAGTCTGAGGGTAACTGATTTCATTATCAAGTACAATTTTCCCCTCTGTAGCAACTCAGATCCCGAGATCTCACGTAATAAAAACCTCCCACTGCCTACAAAACTCTATCATCATACGAATAATTGCTGCGAATATTATTTTTGTTGGGAGTTTACCTTTTCACGTATTGTATAAATAACCATGGATTAGTGTGTTTCTGATTAAATAAATTCTAATGCACAAATGCATTGAATACAATGTTTCTTCCAGCACCGATCGAAAGTAGACTTGGGCTTGAAAAATTTCGAAGCGACGTCAGAGAAACAAAGCCCCATACAAGTGGAAAACAAATTTGCCATCTGAACTTGGGTCCGCTTTTGCGGTAGCTAGTAATAAATATATTTATCAAACAAAAGCAGATTTAGGAAACCGGAGATCCAAAATGTTTATCTCTTACCCAAATGGTCCCTGTTCATTCTTGGTCCTGTGCCAGAGATGTCAGCTAGGATTCCTACTTTTTAGGAGCATTCTTCTGATATATGACCAGCTCACTCCTTTCCAAATACATGTAAAGGAAAAAGATCATTATCTTGCATCTTCATTTTGAACGACACTTTTATGAAAGGTACTGGTAAATTATTTGTGTTCCTCCCAGACACCGAAACAAAAATTTTCAGACTGTATTTAAGCATCGCATTAAAGTTTATTTTTCCTTAAAGCGTATGAGTTTTTAATATGTTGTGTATCCCTGTAGGCCTAAATGATTTCGAAACAAAGCAATTTTTCAATTAGTGCTTGCTTCTGCTATTATCGTTAACATCAAAGTTATGCAGATGAGCTACATAAATTGCAGTGAAGATGCATCTCGGAAAAGTCAGGTAACGGGAAATGCAAATAAAAAAGAACCTACATCTCACCTAACATTTATAACGAGTTCTAAAACGTGAAGGTATTTTGGCTTTGCCCTGCCACGCGTAATGGTATGTTTCATAAAAGTGACAAACGTGATGTTAAATACAAATAATAAACGCAGCTGCATGTCTCTTTAAAGGCACCTAAGAAAATTGAGTGGAGCGAGCTCCTTATTTAGGGCCAATTGTGCTAGAAAAAGGATAACCCGAAATTTGGCCCTTTAACTGGCTGGAACGAATTAACTCGGGTTTAGCAAAATCTGCTGATATCAGGTCGAACGAAAATATTCGCTGTCTAAGAAGTGGGCCGAATGCGTCTGGAACGAACGACTCTGCGCATCAGGAAGCGTTGCTTCCCCTTGAGCTTTGTTATTGAAAGTGGGGATTTAGGTGGATGATTGACATTAATCTATTCTGACTGATTAGATGCTAAAAGAACTATAGCCATAGCGATGGACCTGAGAGAGGAAAGTGATAGATGTTTTAGTTGCTTGTTTCTACCAGTGACATGATTAGACTTTTCCCATCACTCCTTGGGTCATGGAGCACAGAATAAAAACTAGAAGGGAGCGCTTATTACCTCTGACAGGTTTATGGCCCGTACTGCAGAAATACGAGAGGCAAAGTAATTGTTTTGCCGTAGCGCTCGTAAAAGGTGGCAGTTATTTTGACATTTCTTTTCGAGAAGTGCAGAAAATTTTGGACACAATTTGGTTCAGGTACATCAGTCGCTCATGCTCCATTCAGGTTTCGAACCCAACTATTCACCTTCTCCTTTCTCTATTCAACTAAATGGCACGGGTTGCAGATAGGAAATGATGTAATGGTACAAGTAAAAATAATCTTACTGATGTGACGAAGTGTTGTGTGCTTCGTGCAATCACAAAGTTTCATTGTTGTTTAAAAGCAAGTTACACAATATATTACATGGAAATGCATTACATAGAAAGAAGTTCACTGTTCTAGGAGCAATTTATGAGCTGTTAGCAAAATTTCGTCAAGAGACTGAAATACTTTTCAAAATAAAAGAAAAAAGAAGAAAGAAATAAAAAAACAAGACCAGAGGTACAAGTTTTATTGCAATTTAAGACAAGCAGTTTATAATCAGAAGTAACAGTTTTGTGGTAATCCGGCTTCGAAGTAAAGCAGAGTCCGACAAAACACGTGGGTGAAAAAAGAGGCTGTTAGGAAGCTTTTCTCTTCTTGCTCGTAAATTCCTAATGCGATCGGCGATCCTTTTTAGGAGGTATAAACCTTAACGTAGAGTACATGTTGTCAAGTGGCGGTCATTTGTTTTGGAAGTGATTCCCTCCCAGCTCTCTGCATGAGTAAGCCCGGTGTTTTTGTTCTTTGCAATCGCTTGTCTCTTATCCGAACGCCACAAACTCACGTTAGTCATCTACTCACCCTAAATGTGAGAACAATTCTTCGAAGCCACCTAAATTTGGTACGAGTTCAAGATCAGAAGATGGAATAAAACTTAACGTCCTCAAACTCAAATTCTGCATAGAAGAGTATGCATTTTTCCAATTGGTTCTTCTTTTCAATGTGATTGTTATTACATCACAGTCAGAGCAAAAAATTAAGCATGTATTATTCTTTTAGCCGAAATACTTCTGCAGGATCGTTATCCGTACATTAAAGTAGTGCTCAAAAATCACTGAAAAACTGAAATACAAATAACACTTACTCTTTCAAGTATTAATAAGGTTGAGAAAATATTTTGAGCAACCATTTACTATATCGTTACGACCAATAGTGCAGATAGATTGCACCTCGGGTCCTTTAAGATATTGCAAGTGAGAGAGACCTGCACATAAAGGACTTTGCCAGTCAGATGTTAAAATTGACATACCAAATGAAGAAGGGTATCGTACATTTAGAGCACACAAGCACAGACTTTGATTCAGATAGTATCAAATTCCTGCGCATGAAAGTTCCTATAAGCAATCAGTCCCGATAAAATGGTTCTACAAGCAGAAATGTATATGATAACGAGGAACAGTTATCAAAGACATTCCTGCTTTTATTAATTAAGTAGTAAATAGTAACACTGTACTAGTGATACGATTTATTGGCATAGGAAGTAGACACATTAGCTTTTCGAAGCTTTCGCACATCAACCAGATGGCTTTTTCAAGGAAGTTAGACAGAAACTGGAACTTAAAAATAGAACGCCTTAACAATTTGATTGCAGAAACTTGACTTGACAACTATAGATACGACGTTACATTCATTTAAAGATATGACGCATCACGTTGGTTGCACGACTTGCCTACCAGGATACCGCGCGGGCAACCAACGTGATGCGTCATATCTTTAAATGAATGTAACGTCGTATCTATAGTTGTCAAGTCAAGTTTCCGCGTTCAAATTGTTAATGCATTCTATTTTTCAGTTGCAGTTTCTGTCTAACTTTCTTAAAAGACATCTGGTTGATGTGCGAAAGCTTGGACACGTTAATGTGTCTACTTCCTACGCCAATAAATCGGATCACTGTTACTATTTACTAGGAATGTGTTTATTAATGGCTCCAGTTTGCATTCGGAACAGCAACTAACAAATGCACTTTTATGTATGAAAATTGCAGCAACATGAAGGACTGCTGGTATTAGTTTGAAATTTAAAGGATACGTACAACAGGTTGGGATATGCAAATGGTAAAAATGTCAGTGAAAATGCTAATGCGGTTTTGGAGCAGCGCCCTATTAACTGTATGTCAACTGTATGTCTGTATGTCTTGGGTATATTAGCAGTCTCAAACGAGGTGTTGTAATCAGTGAATGCTGGTATTAGTTTGAAATTTAAAGGATACGTACAACAGGTTGGGATATGCAAATGGTAAAAATGTCAGTGAAAATGCTAATGCGGTTTTGGAGCAGCGCCCTATTAACTGTATGTCTTGGGTATATTAGCAGTCTCAAACGAGGTGTTGTAATCAGTGAATAGCCGATATTAAGTCGGAAGGGTGTCTCTTGTATCTCACTACACCCCATCGCCGAAAAAGGTCGTGTTATAAATACCTGACGGAATTTGAGCAAGGAAGGATTGATGGGATGTAAGAAGCTGGATTTTCCTACAGCGAAATTGCCACTCGTGCAAGACGAAACGCCAATGCAGTAATACGAACGTGGCGCAAGTGAACAGATGAGGCTGGGGCACCCAGAAATCCGGGAAACAGACCCCAAAATCGCACGACTACACGACGTGACAGACAGCTCTACGGCATGGTTGTGACTGATCGCATAGCGTCATCAAGGTTGTTAGCGCAGCAGTGAAGAACTTTCACAGGTCACGCTTTGTCGATGTCGTCTGCTTAACTCACGACTAGTAGGTAGCAGCGCATTGCTGCGAATTTCTTTGGCGCCTCTGGCTGCTATGCTGCGAATTTCCACAGGCGCCTCTGGCTGCTATGAAGTCTAGAACACAGGTATATGGGCGTTGATTGGCAACAGGTGGTGTTTACAGAGGAGTCACGATTCAGCTTGATGCATCATGATGGTCGCATACGTGTTCGAAAACATCCTGGTGAACGGCACTTTGCAGCGACAAACCGGCTCAACGCCAAGCGCCATGGTTAGAGGCGCCATTTGGGTTCAATTTTTGATCTCAGCTAATACGAATTGACGGAACCCTCAAAAGCCAGCGCTACATCAGTGACGCTCTAGAGGCAGTGGTGATACCCTTCCTTCACAGTTTTTTTGCGCTATATTCTATCAGCACAATGATCGGCCACATGTGACCCGGAATGTCCAAGACCTCTTTCATGCACGTCAAATACCGCTTCTTCCCTGGCTTTCATTTTCGCTGGATATGCCCCGGATCGGACATGTCTGGGACATGGTAGCTAAACGACTGGCTAGTCCAGTCTCCACAATGAGCTCTGGTATCGCATAGAAGCAGCCTGCCAGGCTATTCCCCATGACGACATGAAAAACATCTTCCATTCAATGCCACAACGTCTAGAGGCTGTGATTTTTTTGTTTTTGATTGGAGGTTTAACGACCACCGTGAGCAACTCAATGGGCTATAAGCAGTCGCCCGTCCCTAATTTAGGGTCACTGGTTCCAGGGAAGGGAGAGAGCCAATGCCGTAAGACAAACACAACATCCATGCCTCACCGAGATTCGAACCCGGACCCCGTTCGGACGAATGATCAGAGGCCATCGCTTAAACCACTGCGCCACCGGGGCGGCACTGTGATTTTTGCACGAGGTGGCTTCCCACGATGCTGAGTTTTGAAAAGAAAACTCAGCATCGTGTAAAGCCATCTGATTATAAATGTAATCAGTTATCTCCTGTAACATGAGGAATCTCTAATACAAATTTCATTTAAATAGCTCGATTCTTTCTTGGTGTTGCAATTTTCACAAACCTTAGTGTATATTCGAATTATTGTACTTACATACTTGGATTGTTCTCAGCAGTAATCCAATATAATCATTGTGTTAGGTTCAGGCATTTATATTTGACAACTCTCAATGAATATGGGGTGCCTATTTATTTCTCTAGTGAACGCACCCCTAATCTCTCACGCTCGCACACACTTTCTTTCACGGAAGGTAAGCATACGGCGTCTCCGGGTCTCGCAGCGTGTTGTCCATCAGCTGACGTCCAGCAAGCAACCATCAACCCCGAGCACCCATGGCGCGGTCAGTCAACAGCTACCCTTTTGGCAACGGGTGGCGGAGGTCAGTCCTCTCACTTGCTGCTCGACGTTTCTTCTTCCACTGCGGCAAATTCTAGCCAACTCGCGTGTAGATTATTTTGGGGAGCGTACGAAGTTCGGAGATTCCAGTAGTCCCTCTGAGACTACTAGGCGAAGGGCCTGCAATTTTAAGAGGATACACACAGAAATTACTAAGCTAAGGTACTTTTTTTGTCAGAGACTGTTTTTACGAGCAGAACGACCAGAGAATTAGAGAGAGTGCCCATTACTTCATTCTGTGTCTTTCATAAGGTGAGGTCACCACTCGACTACTCTTTCTCATTAGTTGTTCAGAATGGCAGTCTCTCTCTGTTGTAAGGCATGATAGAAAAGTTTGTCTTCGGAGTGTATAAGTTCAGAGAGGTTTCAGATATTCAAAGTACGACAATTGTCTCATTGACGAACACGGTTGAAGATGCCGCTGAGGCATAAGTCTGTCGTATTTTGCATGCAAAAATACAATACAGCCTGCTTTACGTCATCATTTGACTGACTGGAACCTACGTCCTTCCAGTGTCTTTTTCAGAGAACCGAAGAAGGGAAAATCGCAAGGGGAGAGATCTGGACTATAAGCAGGGTGCTCCAGGGTCTGCCATTTAAGCTCTTGCAATTAGTCAGTCATGACGTTGGCAACACGAGGGTGCGCGTTACCGTGCAGTAAGATTACCCCTTTAATGAGATTGCCGAGACGTTTATTCTTAATGGCACGCCGCAAACGCTCATGTGTCTCAAAATACTGTGCTGCATTAATACTGACATTCGGCTCCTTGAACTCTACTAGCAGCGGGCCTTGGTGGTCGAAGAACACTGTCGTCATCACTTTTCCAGCAGATATTTGCTCATTGAATTTTTTTGGACAGGAACAGAGCGGATACCGCCATTGCATGCTCGCAGACTTGGATTCTAGTTTGAAATGGAAGCATCAGGTTTCGTCGTCGGCCACAATGCGCTTCAAGAATGCGTTTCCCTCTACATTGAAACAAAGCAAGTGTTGCAGAGAGACTTCCATATCATGTGTATCCTAATCACTAGTAAGGGCTCGCTGGATTTATTTGCAACACACTTTACGGTACCCTTAGACCCTATATGATGATTTGAACACTTCCGTATCTCATGTTGAAGTCACTAGGCATTTAACGAATGGTTACTCGCCGATCATTGCTATGTTATCGGGCGTGTTTAATGTGGATGGATGCACAGACCGCTAAAAATCGTGTTTTGTACCGTGACCTTCACGGATGTTTTGACACCATTCCTAAACAGAGGTCTTTGACTAGCACGCATCACCATTCTGTGATGAATCAATGCAGATTTCGTTTCTTCAGCAGACTAAGACAGAATAACAGCTCGCTGATCTTTGGACGCGCTAAGTAACAATGATGCGATCAATATATGTGCAATATGTTCAAAAACATAGCACTACGCCACAATTTGACTGTTACCCTGACAGACTACTAAACGCCTTTATATAGCCTGACTTTCGTCAACGTTTACGTTATGCGCGGTCTTGCAGCGACCTTGAACGGAACCTTTTTGATTATCTTTTATCGATAAGACTCTAACCACTGAAGCGATGAAAGATTTCCGTCTTTAGCACGATTTAATGATAAAAGATGAGAAATATATACAATTAAAACCATGAGCACTTTCGAGGCAGCGGCTGCCTCTTCTTCAGATGTAATAAATAGACACACATTTAATCTATATATAATATAGATCATTGCATTGTGGGAAGCATAGTAAGTTAGCCAATAGTAATCTACATGCGTCAAAAATGTTGCGTATACTATTGGCCCAATGGTCTGAAGAAGAAAACATGGAAATATACAATAGAAATAAATGGTGTAGGGTGAACATTCAATTTTAAGTTTATATTACAATTTATAATTTACATTTTTAATAAGGGATTTCCAAACGTTATGTAACTCATAGGGGGCATGTTCATTACAACATTGCTCACCGGAGGCTTCTGTATACACACTTTCAGCAATTAAAAGACCACCAGGTTTACTAGGAGTATTAATTATTCTAACATTGCTCCAGTCGGGATTAAGATCATCTTGTCTAACAGATTTGGCTAGTGATGTACAATACATGCCTGTTTTAATATTGTATTTGTGTTCTTTAATTCGTAATTCAATATTGCGTTTTGTAGAACCCACATAATTAGAAGCTGCTTGTCCTGTAGTTGCCTTAATCAGAGGGATATTGTAAATACCCCACTGTCCCATTTTGCTATTCCGTTCACGATCCTTACGAACTAGTGAAAATAAGTTTCGTGTGCGTGAACCAAACTTCAAGTCATATGGTTTACATAGTTGTGTTAAGGCTCTCGTTAAATGTGGATTGTATTGCATAGAGCCAACATATATGGAATTGCAGTCGGAGTTTCTTAACAGGGTAGTATGTAGGGCATATTTGACCTTGCCAAACACTTGCCTAATCAGATATTTAGGGAACTCATATTGATCAGCCAAACCAAAAATGTAGTTAACTTCTTGCTGAAATAATTCAGTAGTTGATGAATGTGAGTGAGCTCTTCTAAACATATAGAATAATGCTGTCAACTTATGTTGTTTAGGGTGTGATGAATGATAAGGTATTAAAACAGGTGTATGACTGGGTTTTCTATATACACAAGTAGTAATGCAGTTAAGGCTATAGTGCTTACGAATAAGAATATCCAAGTAAGGTAAGCAGTTATTAGCTTCAAATTCTATCGTGAGCCTGATAGTTGGGAACATGGATGATAGTTCGTTGGCGAATAAGTGTAAATCATCCCGGTTGTGAGGCCATGCAACCAGGATGTCGTCAACGTACCTTAAATAAAGCAACGGGCGGTGAGGGAAGGAGCCAATGACCTGATTTTCAATGTGCTGTAACAAAATTTCAGCTAGAACAGCAGACAGGGGGGAACCCATTGGGGAGCCCTCCAACTGTTGATAAAGGCTGTCTTTAAATTTGAAATATGAACGTTTCTTAACAAGACGAAGTGCGTTCATAATAGCATTAATTTCTGAACTCGGGATATGGGAATCAGCAAGTTTTGCCTCAATAATCTGATGTGTGGCCTCAACAGGTGCATTAGGGTACAATGAGACTACATCAAGAGATGCCAAAATGAAAGGCTGCGATTGTGGCTGAAGCGATCGCAGTCTTTCTATAGCCTTTGTGGAACTTTTAATAGAATAAAGTGAATCCACAGTATAAGGGGCTAAATATTGTGCCAAGGCTTTTTCTAAGGGTCTGGTGGGGCTAACATAGCCTGACACCAGAGGACGAATGGGAAAATTCTCTTTATGCAATTTAACCCGTCCGAACATATCAGGCACACGATAGCCGGGGGAGGGAAGACTCTAACCATTTACACACTCCTTGCCACGCCACCCTCCCCCCAAAAAAGCCGAAGCACAACAATAAAGTAATTCGATCCTGATGAAACTCCGCATCCAAGTAGTGCCTAAGGCCCCAATATGCAAATGATTAAAAAATAATGACCAATGACTAAATAGCAGCGTGGCACAGCGCATGGGCAGCGCGCATCATGTAGGGTGTATCAAAAGTAAATATCGCACGAAGGGAGAATTGTGACAGTGGATTGCGGTTGCATTGACTTTCACTGACTGTGAGGACGTGTCGACGGCGGATCTGTCAACAATACGAGCAGATGAGCGAGTTTGATAGAATACGTATAATTGGGCTGAGAGAATCCACTTGGTCGAGTCGCCGTATCGATAGGCATTCGGGTCGAAGCGACGCGGTAATCCGACGATGTTGGTGCTAATGGGTCGAGGAGGGTACAACTTGTGGCACGCGGGTAGACAACTTACGGCACGGGCACTACATTCGAGGAGGCCTCTCTACTTCCTACAACTGACCATCAAGCATAGCCGGCAGCGGTTGCAGTGGTGTCGGGCTCAATCAATGTGGAATAGTTTCCAGTGGCGTTGTGTTGTTTCCAGTAATGAGTCACTCTTTACACTTGGCGCCGATGACCAGCGCATAGGTGTCGGTAGTCGAGCCTGCCAGAGCACATATCATGTCTTTACCGTGCAACGGCACACGGCTCGCAAACCAGGAGTGACTTTCCAGACACCCTTGGTAGTCTGCTGTGTCCCCCTCACGGCTCAACAGAACGTCGGCGATATTCTGCGACTTGTTATGTTGCCATTTCTGTCGCAACAGTGCCGAACAAATATGCAACAGGATTGGCAACACACGGCACATCGTTCCACCGCCGGTCTCCGTAATGTCGACACCCTTTCATGCCAGCCCGATAGCCCGACCTCTCACCGATCGAACATGTTTGGGACATGATGGGACGCTACCTACCACCCATCCTGGAGCATTGTCGTACTGGCCCGCAATGTGGCTACCATCTGACACGCTATATCTCAGGACAGTATCAGTGAACTGTATACGTGTATTCCATGTCGTGTAACAGCTTATGTCCGAGCCAGAGGTGGCGTTACAACGCACTGACTTGTTACACTCGTGTAGGTGTTTTATCCCAATAAATGGTCCAACTACTCACGAATATCAATAATTTCCTTTCCTATACGTGTACATTGCGCATGCCGATTTTCATCTCGATTGGATGATTCCTTCTGGGTGTTTCGTGTACTTATTTTTTTCTTCTGACAAATATTGTACTAGGATCACCGGGATCATATACATGTCCATTTTTATTGACCACTTTGGTCAGGTACTAACAGTGGCTTATTTAATGACATTTGGCAGCGATTAAAGTGTTTAAAGAAAAGATAGATTGAACTACTTAAAAAATGTTAGTCTCAAGATAAATTATTCGATGGCTTCGTCTCCACCTTCTGATTGTAAACAACCGAATGTGGTAACTTATCAGAGGGGGCAGTTTTCCCCGTGACACTTAATTTGATTACACATTCAGAAGGGATCTCTAGGTACAATAAGTCGTCTAATGGCTTTGTGTTAGACGTTTTGATTCGAGTAATGGAAAAGATACTAATCTTGCAACGGGACAACTAAATCTGAAAATAATGCTCGAAGATACGTCGTAGTTTAGATATCCATCCTCTATTTGCACATCTTTAGATATTCATAATATTAAAGCATGTGAGATAAAAATATACACGGTCGAGTCACGTTATTGTGACTACCAGCAATAGCCAGAATAAACGACGTGTGCAGCGCTGACAGCTGCTAGATGGGCTGGGAGTGACTCAATAAGGTGCTGGAAGGTTTTCACAGGTATGTGGAGCCAAAGCTGACTGCAGTGCATCTGAAAACTGCTGGAGGGTGCGTGGTAGAGGATCCATAGAGCGAACAACACGATCGAGGTAGTCCCACACACGCTCAATTGCGTTTAAGTCTGGGGAATTAGGGGGCCAGGAAAGTAATTTGAAGTGTTCATCGTGCTCTTCTAACCACTGTCGGACATTTCTAGCTGTATGGCACGTCACATTGTCGTGCAAGGAGATCCCATCCGCCTCAGGGAGGACAATCAGCATCTATGAGTGTACGTGGTCTGCAAGAATGGATTCATAATAAATTCGGTTCATAGTGCCTTCCACAGGTATGAGTGGACTAAGAGAATGCCACGAAAACATTCCCCAGTCCATAACGCTGCCCCCACCAGCTTGTGTTCTTTCAGCAATGGTTGAAGAGTGTTTGTTCTCTGATGTTTCTTGCCTTGTACGTCGAAGTCCAAGCTTTCGATGAAGCAGAAAACATGACTCATCGCAGAAGGCAATCCTTTGCCAATCAGCGAAGGTCCAACTCCGATATGGCCGTGCAAATATAAGCCTTTTCTGCCGATGCACCGTCGTTAGCATAGGTGCAGTGACCATCCGTCTGCATCGGAGCGCCATATGGAGCAGGGTTCGCTGAACTGTCGTTTTAGACACAGTTCCGGCAGCCCTCTGGTTCATTCGGCCAGTGAGTTGCTCCACTGTAGCGTGTAGATCGGCCCTTACTCACTTTTGCAGCAGACGTTCACCTCTAACACCAAAGGTACATGGTGCTCCGCAGTTTCAACGTCACTTATTCGCAATGGTACCATTTCTCTAATCACGGTACAATTTAACTCCAGCAGCACGCGAACAGTTCACAAAATGCGCTGTTTCAGAAATACTGCCAGCCTTGTCCCGGAAACCGATAATCATCCTTTTTTGTAAATCTGATAAATCGCTCCTTTTATCCATGACAGTAACGAGTGTTATGTTTTCAGAATGCCTACAGCACACCTTATATACCTCCCAAGTCAGCTCACGACACGTGCCTTCTTTCATTGGCTACGCGCTGCTGACGTCAAAAGTAGGTGGTGATCAAAATAATGTGAGTCGACTGTGTATATTGTCACGGAATTATGCTGGTAGGTCAAGTAAATCTTAATACGCCATCCATACTGATTCACGATGAAAGAAAGCATGTTTTCCATTGCGACCTTTTGGATTACATTTTCTCAAGATTGGAGGTCTTCCACTCCATTAGATTTCGAAAGCAAATTTTTTTAAATAATGACATCCATTTTTGTATGATCTGTTTAACAGTACTCTGAATGGTTTTTTCGAAGTTTTCGAATATTTACAAAATTTGCGCTCTTTCTCAGGTCGAAGCAAAGGTTTGTGGATCGGATCAAATTACGTATCAGAACGAGTGTGAGATGAGGGTAGCTGCTTGCAGAAAAGCTCAGTATGTGCTCGTTGTTTCCAAAGGACCATGTGGTAAGTCTGACTTTCAATCGTGAGATTCTCTTACGAGCATCATATGCAAGACGTATCTTAGTGAAATCTCACATTATATTGATGTTTTATAATCGTCAAGAATATCATTGTCTTTGCTATATCTACGGCATAGCATTTCAATATATGTTGCATAGAAAATGCTCGTCATTTGCGGACCACACTTTTTTAATGGTCATAAAGAAATGATAGAACTCAAAATACTGTATTATCCTCTTTGCCTTAGAGATCCCTGACTGCTCCGGAATGTCTTTCAAGGAAAATTCTGTTGCAGAACAAATTATAGCAAACAGACGCTGTTGTCTCTATTGCTTTAATGCTGATTTTGCGAATCCCACCTGCTTTCTTCTAGTCAGTTACTACTGTCGACGAATAAAGCGGGACATCGCTTATGTGAACCAACAAACTATGCTCTGGTTGGGAATAAATTAGCACTGCATAAACTTTTCCTGATTTACAACGAAACAAATTGAAACCGGTGTTGCAGTCGATCCAATAGTGATGAAATGTCTTTAATAAAACAGTAGTACCAGACTGAATTCAGAACTGAGGCATATATAAAAAAGAATAACCTGTGTCTACATAGTTCACAGTTTATGAATTTCTGTCCGGATCCTAAGTTAAGTAAATGAAAATATCGCATTCTCTATGGAGCAACATAACTGGCCATGATATTAGATAGGCTAAGGTAAGTAAGTGCTATTGTTTTAAAGGAAAACGCTACTAACATAAGAAATTGTTTGCTTCTGAAAGTGAATAGTAAATTTAAATCTGAAAGATGAGTTGAATTCTTGGAACAAATATCATGTCAAAATTTAGTGCACCGATGGCTCTAACTCAGGATATGTTAATATGCATCACAGTAAAGGTAAGTCTCGAGATATTTATCCCATAATCATCTCAGTGGAGTTAAGTTTTCAAAAAGCATTGTTTCTGCTGACATTTTAAAGTTTCCCATTCATAAGGAGGCATGCGGTTTGAAGTAAGTTTGCTTATGAATTCTTCTGGGAATGTCAGCTGATCCCCCATGCCGTATTTTGAAGACCATATTAACTGTATTAATGCGACTGACAGAGTTTTTCTGAGACGAAATTTGCAGTCTACTCAAAGTGCCTACTTGATCAACATTGTGAAAAATAGTTATAAATAATAAAATGTTTGCTACATGAACAGAAGGGAAATACCTTATTTATGAATCACCTTAGCGAGCGTCCGGTTTCTCTCAAGATGTTTGCGTATGCTAAATTGCCAACTTTCATTATGCGTACATTGCTATTTATAGAACAGGTGAGTACTTGCGTAAATGACATGTTGAATAAAACTATTAATGAAGTAACGGGATGTTAGTATTTGCCAGCGACCATGCTAGTAAGGAAATACTGTGCTAATGCTACAACAATACAAGTGCTGTTCCGTTGGAGCATCACTTGCTAGAAACTATGATATTAAAATAATATAGCCGTCTATACACGATTCTAAAATACAGTTAAAATATATACAAGGTTTAGCACTTTCAAGTAGACTGTGACCCGTCTTCAGATGGTGTGATCATACCATCTGAAGACGGGTCCATAGTGGAACTGATGTGGTCACACCATCTGAAGTGGAACTGATGTTATCACACCATCTGAAGACTATTAATGAAGTAACGGGATGTTAGTATTTGCAAGCGACCATAGTGGAACTGATGTGATCACATCATCTGAAGACTAGTCCATAGTGGAACTGATGTTATCACACCATCTGAAGACTATTAATGAATTAACGGGATGTTAGTATTTGCCAGCGACCATAGTGGAACTGATGTGATCACATTCTCTTAAGACTAGTCCATGGTGGACTTGAAAGTGTTAATCTTTTAACCTTGTATGTATTTTGAGTGTATTGTAGAATCGTGTATAGACGGTTAAATGTTTTTAATATATTTCATCAGGAATAAAGATGTTCTTCATGGTCTTCATAGAAACCATGAAAAACACACTGAGACCCAAAGATTCAGAATAGTAAGACACTGAAATCATCCTTCTAAACGAAAACGTCCCTTCTCTTAGTAGCCTTTGGCAATGTAACAGCAATTTTGTTTCCTGCTGCATATCCAAGTCGCTTTTAGAACTGAAAGTAAAAGGTGAGTATGACTATGATTTCGTGATTGTGTAAACACGATTAGAACAAAACGGCCCAACGAGAATCACAAAAAATATAAAATTTTGTAGCATGCTTTCTTCCAGCATCTCCAATGTTTATAATAATAAGGAAGGCGTATTTTCATTTTAAAACTTTTGTTTTATACTTTGCAGTTTGGATCATGTTGGAAGACATACTACTTCTTTCACTTTTCCAGTTTCCTTGTAAAAAGTTTTTGGTTTTGTTATAGGATTTTTCTTATTACTACAGTAACTTTTATTCGATTTAGATCATTAATTTTTATGTCTTCTGGTCTTTAAAATACTTGCGTCGCACATTGTATTTATAACATGCTCTTTTCTTTACTTTTCGCTTTTGTGGATTTCGGTTTCTTCACGTTGAATTTTCCGTTCTGAATGTTACATCTGAACTCATGTGTCTTTTCCCTCTGGTATAAGGCTGGTAGTCAGTGTAGTCATAATAACTGGTATAAACACAGGGGACACGTTACTTGAAGGTCGGTAGTGATTAGCCATTTCGCTCACGTTAGAATTTACTCCATCTATCAGTGTGTGCCATTGTATACTATTAAATATCCGATTGTTCTACAAGTTCTAGTGGAGTCAAATCTTCGGCTTATTCAATAAATAAGTTTCACTTCGAGCATGTAACGATGTCAAAATCAGATTTTTACGTTTACATCATGCCAAAATCAGATTTTTACTTTGTGTTAAACAATTGAAAAAAAGAGACTCTTTTTTCTTATATCTTTAAATTATGATTGATTACTTCAAGTACTTTCCAACCCATGGCTTTTCTATCATCGTAAACTTGTACTGAAACTTACTTTAAAATGCTTCGAATCTAATTTCATGCTTCCTTGGACGGGATTTATGCTGGTTTTACAAATGTGAAAGAAAACAAAAACTTTTGCATAAAATTACCATGCTTTTCAGCAATTTATCTGCCATTATATGTAGGTGTATTCGAAATAAAACTATTTAAATATTTTCTTCTTCTTTAAAACAGGGAAAATGTCGAGTTCCTGTTTAAAAAAATGTTCAGTTATGCCCAGAAATATGAATTCGGCATTCTCATCTAAACACAAAGATTCTTAACCGCACTGTCATAAATAAAGCAGCCGGATGTGCGACGTATCAGTGAGATTACCTGTGAGTCAAAACGGTGGGTTTTAGCGATACCCTTTCCCGCGTAGTTCAGTAGGGAGAATAACCAGTTCCGGAATGGAAAGATGTGTGTTCGAATTCCACCACCCTGCAAAAAGGAGTTTTCTTCATATTGGCGCATGAACGTAAAGTGTATCGCCTGTCCTAAGAAAACAATGTGTCATGATTCTTTCACACTTCGTCTGGAATTAATAAAGAACCCTTCTTGTACAGCGAGCTCCTTCAAGCATGGTTTGTCGACGGACACGAAACCTGCGATTTTGTGTCCACACCTTTCCGAAGGGGGATATATGTGACGTACCACTGAGGTGACGCACGAGTCAAAATGGCAAATTGCCAACATAAGCCTTGCCGGTGGCGCACTGTCAAAACGGCAAATTGCCAACATAAGCCTTGCCGGTGGCGCACTGTTAAAACGGTAAATTGCCAACATAAGCCTTGCAGGTGGCGCACTGTCAAAACGGCAAATTGCCAACATAAGCCTTGCCGGTGGCGCACTGTCAAAACGGCAAATTGCCAACATAAGCCTTGCTGGTGGCGCACTGTTAAAACGGCAAATTGCCAACATAAGCCTTGCCGGTGGTGCACTGTCAAAACTGCAAATTGCCAACAAAAGCCTTGCCGGTGGCGCATTGTCAAAACGGCAAATTGCCAACATAAGCCTTGCCGGTGGCGCACTGTTAAAACGGTAAATTGCCAACATAAGCCTTGCAGGTGGCGCACTGTCAAAACGGCAAATTGCCAACATAAGCCTTGCCGGTGGCGCACTGTTAAAAACGCAAATTGCCAACATAAGCCTTGCCGGTGGCGCACGTGTCAAAACGGCAAATTGCCAACATAAGCCTTGCTGGTGGCGCACTGTTAAAACGGCAAATTGCCAACATAAGCCTTGCCGGTGGTGCACTGTCAAAACGGCAAATTGCCAACATAAACCTTGCTGGTGGCGCACTGTTAAAACGGCAAATTGCCAACATAAGCCTTGCCGGTGGTGCACTGTCAAAACGGCAAATTGCCAACAAAAGCCTTGCCGGTGGCGCATTGTCAAAACGGCAAATTGCCAACATAAGGCTTGCCGGTGGCGCACTGTTAAATCGGCAAATTGACAACATAAGCCTTGCCGGTGGCGCACGTGTCAAAACGGCAAATTGCCAACATAAACCTTGCTGGTGGCGCACTGTTAAAACGGCAAATTGCCAACATAAGCCTTGCCGGTGGTGCACTGTCAAAACGGCAAATTGCCAACAAAAGCCTTGCCGGTGGCGCATTGTCAAAACGGCAAATTGCCAACATAAGGCTTGCCGGTGGCGCACTGTCAAACGGAAATTGCCAACATAAGCCTTGCCGGTGGCGCAGTTCAGTCGGGAGGATATCCCGCTCCGAGGTATAGAAAGAGGTGGATTTGAATACCATCGCCTTCAAAAAGGGCTTTTTCTTCATAGATGTTTTAGTGGAGAAATATCGTAAATCGACAGCGCAAGAGATTTACAAAACAACTGTGGGAGTTAAGACGAGATCCACGAAACTTAAGTGATATGTATGGAAAATCAATGTCCAAATCAAGGAAAGCATAAAAATAGATTTAGCTAATTTATAGCAACGCCCCTCATACGCAATACCTACTTAACTGTGAAAGAGGTTCAACTTGTGGCTAAATCGGTGTGTCATTACAATGGCTTTACATATCTAACGTACGCGCCAGTTTCAAATAAGGAAAAATAATCCCAGTATTACACGAAGACATTTTGAATACGGCCTCGCCGCCCTCGTTGCGCAGTGGTCTAAGCGCTGGCTTATGACCGTTCGTCCGGGAAGGGTTCGGGTTCGAATCCCGCTGATGCATGGATGTTGTGTTTGTCTTACCGCACTGGCTCTCTCCCTTCCCTGGAACCAGTGACCCTAAATTAAGGACGGGAGACTGCTTATAGCCTATTGAGTTGCTCACGGCGGTCGTTAAACCTTCAATCAAAAAAGCAAAAAATACAGCCTCTTCTTTTGGTAAAGATGTCATTTCACAAAGGGCAACAAAAAAAGATAAAAAAGATTTATTTAAAAGTACTCTGTTGCTTTTATCTCTTCCTGTAGTTATGCACCGCTCAGGGATATTGCAACTTTTTTTATTAACTGTGTTTCTAAATTTGCCAAAAATTATTACATGTAAGAAATTTTATAATTGTTCTGTGTTTAATTTTCTGTTGATAATTTGGTCATACCAAATTTAAGACATCCAGAGAATGCCAAGCTTGGATTTCATAAAAAAACATGTGTCAAACCTGAACATTCTGACACCCTTCTTCAAAGCATTTTGAATTGTATTGGTAAATTCACATATAAATCAGAATTCGAAGCAGTTCCAGAAAGAATTTCTCGAAATACCTAAAAGTTTTATGATTTCATTATACACAATGGTCTAAAAAGTCTCGCCCTGCTTTTAGAAAATTAATAAAGAATAACTACACCACTTACAGAAATAAGATTGCAGGGTTTGAAAGAAAAACATTGGATGTTTTTTGTCTATCATTGCGTGTAGATGGCACTATCTGTTCTTCCTGTTCGTCGCTATAAGCTGCAGTGGCGAACGCGCAGGAAAAATCGATTTGTGTAGGTGGATTTTTGAAACGAAATCAGTAATTCAAACGCAAAGAAATTTTCCTGCACGTTTCGGCAGGAATCCTCTTGATGCTAAAACAGATAAGTATTGTAAGGATAAATTTCGTAAAACTGGGAGTGTATTTCACAAGCCAAGAAATGGACGTCCCGGTGTTTCCTTTTCGTGGAAAAATGTATCAATGTCTCTGTGAGGATCTCAGTGGATGGGATGCCTGTATTAATATTTAAAATAACATTTACGTATTTCTTCCAGTTTATCTATTATTCATATTTGCATTACAGTAATGAATGTGAATTTTTTGTGTGTATATTTTTAAGTAACAGCAGTAAAAGGCACCTTGTATGAAAATGGACAGTTTATTCTTGTGAAATACTGCTCGCCATATTGCGAGGCTTTTCCTAAACGACGCCATCCTTGCTCCTATTTTTCAAGAGAGCTGTTTTCATTTACATGGCGATGTTCGGTTAGCCTTCCAGTTGCAGGAAGGTGGAACCTAAGTGACATTGTTTTAACGAGCTGGTAAAGAACCCAGCTCCCGCCGATGAGTAGGTCGGGAATTAGAGATAGACGGAGACTGCTGGGAGAAGGATATGTCAGTCAGATACTGAGTGACGTTTTCTTTGCTTTTTGTTTTGTGTGGTGTGAACTATAATGCATAAATTATGTAAATATGTATATAAAATACCTTGTATCACTAATAATGATAGTAAATGACTGAACTTCATATTGGCGGATTACAGAGGCAATTTAAAATAAAGGCTTTCATCCTAGAGAAAAACGTACCGCAAAGGTTACGTCTTCCAGGCTAAATGTCTGATGCCATTGCCTGCTGCTTCAGAGTCTCCCAGTGTTGCCATAGACTTTTACCTGAAATCAGTACACCAGAACTCAAAAAATCAATAGAAATCAGTAGATCACATTTTTTATTTCAAATATGCGCCACCTCACAAGTGTAATGTACACTGAAGAGCAATTGAATTAGAAATACCTGTCTAGTAACATGTAGCACCACCTTTCGCCCTGATGACGGCGGCGATTCGTCTCGGCATGGACTTGACAAGACACTGGAAGCGTTGGGAAGCCATACGGATCCACGACCTCTGAACAAGCTCCCACAGTTCACGAAGATTTGGTGGAGGGGGGTCAGAGCCTCGAACATCTTACTCGATGGCATCCCACATGTGCCCGATGGGATTGAGGTCAGGCGACCTATCTGGCCAAGGAAGAGAGATCACGTCGGTTGAGTGTTCATCCAACTATTCGGATGCGATGGCACGATGCATTGTCTTGTTGCAGGATGAGGTCCCCAGTGGGATGTTGAAGACGCACAAAAGGGAGGAAATGATCGTCCAGGATATCCCGGTAACGTTGACTTATGAGGGACGATGTCACACGTACCACGAATCCCATTTCAGTCCACGTAAACAGTCCCCAGACGAGAATACCACCCCCACCAGCTTGAAGAGTACCCTGCTGGCAAGAAGGATCCATCGCTTCATGTGGTTTGCGCCGTACTCGTATCCTGCCATCCGCATGTACCAACGTGAATCTCGACCCATCAGTCCAGGCAACATTTTCCCACATGTCTAGGGTCCAGTGGCGATGTTCCCGCGCCCATTGTAATCTTTGCACCATGTGATGTGCTGTCAGCAGCGGAACTTTCGTGAGACGATGGCTTCTGTACCCCATAGCGAGGAAATGGTTCTGGATGGTGTTGCTTCTTACACGTTTTTGTGCACCAGCGTTAAATTGCCGAGTGATTTCTTGCACTGTGGCCCGTCTATCCGCTGTTACAATGGGAGCTAGCCGACGATAACCCCGCTCATGCATACGTTGTTGTCCACGGCAGTTGGCCCTTGCAGGGATGGTTTTACCGGATTCGATGTACTCACGGTGCACCCGTGACACAGTGGCTCATGAAAATCCCAGTGCTAGCACGACTTACGAGATGGAGTGACCCATTCGTCGGGCGCCGACGATTTGCCCACGGTCAAATGCGCTTAGATCCTTCGTCTTACCCATACTGCGTCCGACTGTTACTGATTCCCGTCGCATCACTCCTTATATTGTCGGATCGCTTCATACGTCATGTCGTTCCCGTTTACAAGGCCGCCCACAGCGCCACATTTGCATAACGCCAGCTGTCTCTAATTCAATTGCTCTTCAGTGTAGTATTGGATGAAAACTCTATATGAAAGAACATTTAAATCTACTGGTATGTCAAATAATATCAGTACTCCACAAACTACTATTAAACAGCGGGATGATAATTCAAACCAATACAAAGCCAAGTCGCTTTTTCGTAAAAAATATTACTGATGATCAATCAGCTTTATAAAATATTGCTGATCATTAAAACTAATGTTGCTGTAAATAATCTTGGCATTTGCCTTTTAATGTATACACAGTTGGATCTGTCCTACTTGTCTTCCTAAAAACAAAGGTTTATATGTTTGCACTTCTTGCTTAACGATACTCAGATGTTCAAAAAGTACGTGAAATAACTACTATACTAAAAAAGTATCATTAATACAGTTATTGAACTGTAGACGTTTTTCTGATATTCTCCGTTTTAACAAAACTAGGGAAAATCTTTTTCTTTGTATATCAGATTAATTAGTTATCCAGAATAAAAAATATTTCCTTCTCTCTCTCCCTTCGCCCCCTTTCTCTTTCTCCCTCATAACAACTATTATAAATTAGAAAAATAATAGGCAGCAGGTGTTGAATAGTTTAATTTTTGGTCAGCTTTTTCTCTTTAGATCAATTCTGAGGTGAGTCTTGCCCATTTGATCAGTAGATGGTGAGTACTGAAAGAATGTTGACATTCTGAGACTGCATGTCCCTGAGTTGTAGGTGGTCTTAAAACAGAGAACAATCAGTAAATTACGAAAATCTATCAGTAGATAGGAGTCAAAATCCGTAGATCTACTGATAAATCAGTAGAATGGCAACACTGCAGTCTCTTTAGATATGTCGCAAATCGAATACCTTCCACCAGACATCGTCTATCAACAGGACGGAGCTCCTCCACACTGAGGAACAGGTATTCGCAACTACTTGGAAACTGTGTTCCCAGGAAGCTGATTTGTTCGAAATGGCCAAATTCCGTTTTCAGCCCGTACGCATGATATAACCCCGCAGGATTTTTTATGAGGATTTGTCAAAGACACAGAAATTATACAGAAAAGCAGTTAGTGATTTAAAGGACCAAAGTAAACGAATCATGAACGCCGTTACTACTATGCATACATCACATATCCACCTAAAATTTTAATTTCAGGTACACATCTGATGAAACACACCATAAACTATTCAAGGTTAAGAATAATATCATTGTATGTTTTGATACGTAAAGTACCTTTAATCCATATTAGATTTCCACCACATTCTCGGAGTGACTATCCTGGTATTCCCATATTATTAGATGTAAACACATATTAAACGAAACTCTAGCAATCGAAAAAAATAAACAAAGGGCATGTAACATCATTTGACCCATACGAAATTGCAGAACCACGAAAAGTACAAAATTAAAAAAGAAGAAGAAATCGATACCGAAGAAAAGAAAATGTTTGAGAATGTAAGGATGAAACAAGAAATATATAATAGATTGCGCCATAATACAAGAAGCTTTCAACAAGAAGAGAGAAGTACATGATCGACGGTGCCTTTGGCACACTAAAAAGAGGCCCCAAATACGGATTCCTAGCCCACATTCTTCCGTAGTGGAGACAACATGGGAATTTTTCTGAAGATGACTGAACAATGAGCATTTCAGTTGAAAAGCTTTAAATGTGAATAACTGGTGGACTCATGATTTTAACCTGTGGCATGCCTCTGTTTTTACTATGTTAATGGATTTTAACGTGTAAATATGTTTTTAAAGATTTTTAAAGGCAGCTGTATTATCTGCAGAAACACATATCAATGAATGACGACAGCAAGAAATATAATGGATATTTGGAGTGATGTTTTTTACCACTATTATGTATGCGAATCTAGCATGGAATAAAGCAAGACAGCACTTACCGAAACATAGTGAATTTTCCTAGGACATATCTTGAGTTTACATCTAATATGGGAATACCAGGATAGTCACACCGTGAATGTGAAGTCTAATATGGATTAAAGGTACATTACGTTTTAAACCATATAATGATATTCTTACCCATTACTACTATTATTATACATTTATTACAACAGACATGGCGAGGAATTGAGTACAGGTTGGACAACTTCCATGTCATTTAAGGTGGAACATACCGATGTGCATTAGTTTCTATCATAAAGAAACGTTAAGCGTATAGCATTTAAACGTCATAAATCTTATGTCTCTAAATGGTGAATTACTTTACAATAATTTTCTAAGAATTGGGCAAGACTTTTGGCGAACCCTGTATGATAAAGAAATAACAAAAAAATGCGCTTTTGCTTTTTATGTCTGTAAATAACGATGGCATAAGTTTTTCAAAAGGCTTTCGAAAGGGGAATAAATCTTTCTTTGAGAGTACGGAAATATAACTTTAAGATAAATGTACTCTATCACTTTTGTGAAATGTTTTATATTAAAAACGACAAGCTTTGACCTGGTGTGTATTAAACAATTTGCGTTAGAATTGTTTAATAGTAAACGATATCACTGCGTAAGACACTCTACTTCACGAATTGCGGAACACTGAAGAGCATAAAATTACCTCAGTAATTATATGAAATGATACGTAAGATAAATTACCACAGTGTTTACAGTTGGTCACAATGCTGAAGACGATGAGCAGACGAAAGAACGATTACACCAATATACGAAACTATGTGCTGCGCTGAAAGAAGAACCAAATCTCCAGTCTTTGTAAACATTTTATATTCTAATTGGGATCACTGCCAAAATCAATTAAACTGGGGCCCTTAAAACGTCTTCGATGAGTCAAGAGGTACGTGTTGTATTAATTACATCGAACGAAAAGAGGATCCTTTATTCAATACCAAGCGTGTTGATTAAGTAAATGTACTGATTACTTAAACGGAAATCTCAGGACAATTATAAGCTGTCTTTCAAAATACTGGAAAGAACTATCGAAACGACCGGATCGAATAACAGCAAAAGGATTTCATTCCACTGAAGCACAAGATTAATGCAGATAATTTTTACCCTGGGGTTCATGAAACTCAGTGTACAAGAAATTGTGCAACTAACTAGAGTAACAACACATTAGCCTGGATTGCACCGCAGCATTTCTTAATATTATTGGCCTTATATACTTATTTTATTTTATTTTTGCTAATCTTTTCTTTCAATACACAGAGGAACTGAAGGCTGTTTTAAATTATTCGCTTGAAAGTGAAAAATGTACGGAGATGTGTATGAAATCCAACAATGCTTCCTTAACTTAAGTCCTCTTGAGTAGAACACAATTGAATTTATTTTGTTGGCTAAATACAAATCATAAAGAATCGTTCAATGGTGGATATAATTCGTTGTCTTTGTATAGAAAGTATCACCATTTTCACGACAGTGTAGAGAATTTGCGTTCTGATGCCATTGTTTAATTAATTAAATAATGTTCTTAGCTAACTCTGAACTTGTTGAACATAGTGTATATCTCACTGTTGCAGTAACTAAGGAATAGTAACAACGGCCAGGGTAAAAGAACAAGCACTTACGTGTAGCGACAACTAGTTTCTTTATTGTTTCTCTCACTGAAGATCAAAGTTCATCAATATGTTCCACTGACACAAACGATTTCTTGTGTAACATAGATCTCAATCATATAAGAAAAATGCATATATATGTATACATACATACTGTATATATATACATACATACTGTATATATATATACATACATACTGTATATATATACATACATACTGTATATATACACATACACACATATGTATATATTATATACGTATATCAATCATATAACAAAAATGCGAACACCCACACACGCACACACACAGACACAACAGGCTTCGATCCTATTCCTTTCGCTATATCAACTCTCTGCAATCTATCCGAAATCTCTCTCTACACAATCTAGCCGAAATCTTTCTTTCTCCACACAATCTCAATCTTTCTCTTAATATTCTACTCTCTCTCTCTCTCTCTCTCTGCAACCAACTCGCAATATCTCTCTGTGCGCAATCAACTCGCAGTCTCGCAATACCTTTGTCTACGCAATCTACTCGCAGTCTCTCTCTCTCTCTCTCTACACAATCTACTCATAATTTAACTCTGTCTCTACAATCTATTCGCAATCTTTCTCTCTCCACAATATACTCGCAATCTCTTTCTCTTTACACAATCTACTTGCAATCTCTCTCTCTCTCTCTCTGCACAATCTTCTCTTAATCTCTCTCTGCACACAATCTTCTCGAAATCTCTCTCTGTGCGCAATCTCCTCGCAATGTTTCTTTCTTTGCACAATCTTCTCACAAACTCTCTCGCTCTCTCTCTCTCTCCAATCCATTATTCCCTTTCAATGTCGTCATCCATTATACAATCCATTATTCCCTTTCAATGTCGTCATTAATTTTGCTCTGACTCCTTGTTAGCGTTGCCAAAATGTGCAAAATCTTTGGAGAAGTAATGTCCCATTCAGTGAGAAAATGTTTAATCAAGAAGTAACAAAATGTTCAAAAAAAAAACAGAAACTTAAAAGGTAGCTTAAATAGAGGTATACGTCACAACAGAACAAACTGAAAACCCCAGGAAAGGTTGGTAAGCTGATCAGTAAAATATTTCGCAACACCTTCACCTCACCTGTGCGCATTGTCTATGAGGTCATTAGGCATACATGTTCTGTGAAGAATATTCGGATTTCAGTCAATTGTTTGCGCTTCGATATTGACTAGCGAATTATAACTTTTTTATGTGGCAAATTATCTGGTTTGATGTGGCCAATGAAAAGCTACTAGCTGAAAAAGTCTGCAAAAATTTCGAAGGGTATTAATCCGCGCCTAATCGGCGATGTGAAACTAGAGTCGGAACCTATTTTCCAGATTGCAAATCAGTGGGCAGTTCGTGCAATTTCTTTCTGCAATATATATCTCTAGCATGAGATGAACGAAATGAAGGAGGAAATATAATTGAATAAATTGAAGCTGACAATTTTAAAAATAAATAGATCATACTGACGCGGAGCTGGTGGCGCAATGATTTAAGTGCTGTATAGCGTAAAAGTCTTTTCTGCTTCTACGTCTTTTTAACACATCAACATACTAAGAAATATTTCCTAAATGAAAGAAACCTTAACGACCAGACGAAACATGTAAACAACAGAAGTCAACTTACGGAAAAAGATGCTTTATTCAGGATTTAGCAAACACATCGTAGCATAGCCTATTGCACTACACTCTCCACACACCACACAACGCTCTTTTCAATAATCAGTTAACAATTCAACGCTCTCTCTTACAACTTTCTCTCTTACAACGCTCTCTCTTACAACGCTCTTTTCAATAAACAGTTTACGATTCAACGCTCTCTCTTACGACGCTCTTTTCAATAAAGAGTTTACGATTCAGCGCTCTCTCTTACAACGCTCTCAAGCAATAGGTCAGTAGCCGTTTTTATCTCTTGTTCTTATCAAAACTCAGACATACGTCACGTTCATTCAACCTCAATTGTGTTGCCAAACGTATTCGTTTGAGATAAAAGATTTCACGTTAAGAGTGAAGAATAACAGAATAAACTCAAGATTTACATAGGGAAAGAAACTAAAAAGGGAAGTTAATTTAGAATATACGTCACAGCTGTCTTCTGAGCATTCGTCCGAAAACTGCCCGGGCCTAAATCCCGGTTGGAAGATTAGTCCATGTGTTAAGACAGAGGCCTATTGAAATCCATGTTGTACAATGGTACTGGTGATAATTCCACTTTCCTTCCACTCATCGTAACTGGACTAGAGGATACCTTTGCACGAACACTTCTGTCCTGATTCATCAGTTGTTCTGATCAACTTTATGAATGGCTTGCAAAAAGAATATCGCAGCTAAATTTATGCCTACCACTGTTTAATTCTTTGAATACAAATTTAAGGGATTGCTTTGAATGATATCGTTCGTACTTAAGTATTGCCGGATTCCTCGACAATTTTGCCATACTTCAGCTACTCCCATATCGACAGCAGTTTACGAGAAGAACCTATATGATCCTGCTCAAAATAATTTTTCATGACTACATACGATATTGAAGGGGCAGCTAATAATGGCATTTAATTTAAAGTCATGTGTTTGCAGACTGTAACACGGATATATTGGCAAATATTCTCATGAACGATAAAGTGAAAGCTTTGCAATTTTGCAATTATTTTTACATTTTAAATTTAATTTGTTGGTGTTGTATTTTATGAATTGTTATCGAGATGTATCGTTGTAGCTTCACAAAAGCACCAGCTCTTAGTGGGGAAAAATTCGAATCTTCTATAATGTACCTTTTGTGTTTCCTATCTAAAAACGCAATACGCAAAGGTTTCACTTCAGATATTCATTGGTACTTTCGAGCTTTTTTACAGTTATAAACCTATATTATTTTATTCTCTGCTGTTGTATTCAGGTCATTTATCCTGTTCCGTGTTTTTCTTTGAAACACTTCCACAAAATTATCTTTCCAAAAAATCATTTTTTGAAGTGTTTAAGGGATTGATGCATGTTTAAAAAAACCAGGGTTTTATCTGCAATTTAAAAAAAAAATATCTGAAAAGTACGTTGTTTATACTGGACACGATTTAATAGAACGTCTGATATACCAAGTACATTAAAATTTTTTTAAATACATCAGTTTAATTGGCACAAGAAATTAAACAAACATTTCTAATATTTCTCACATACCATCCATTGATGTGCGCAAGCTTAGCAGAAATGTTTGTTTAACTCGTTACGCAAATACAGTATAACGGAGAATTTCTAAAATTTATTCTCATATATTTAACACTTAAGCGTATTAGTGCGGTGTCTTAGATGACAATACGAAGCAAAAACTGTTTGAATAATTCATTTTGTTTGCAAGAAATATGTCTTAAGACATATCTCTTTCCTATAACATGCAGCAGTTTCGGTGTTGTTTTAATTTGCAAAACCATATGAAATAAAGGAAATAAAAACTAATTTCTGGTTGTTGTGCTAAAATCGAAACCGAAAACCGTCTAACCTAATCCCTTTTTCGTCTTTCACTTTTCTCATTTTGAAATTTAAAATTTGCACCACGCGATGGTCTGTGAGCGAAGTCAATTAAAGAATATGTGGAGAATTACTGTTTCGCACAAAATAAATAAAGCACTCACGTGTGCAAAATGTATGCGTTATGTATTTCGGTTTGCAATCTACTCGGACTTTCCTGGTAGGAAAAACGAGCTCCTATTACTAGTTCCTTCAATTGAGTGTTTTGTACAAATGTACGTATATGGATATTATAGTAAATGAAAACTGATTTTGGTGAGCATGCAAATCATCTTCGAAAGTCTAAATGTAAATTTTTGCATTTTAAATGAGTGGATCCTAAATCAATAAGAATGCCAGTGCTTTTTTCTTATAAAGTATATATCACTAAGCTACTCCCTGAGATTCAGAGGTTAGCTCTTAAAAGTAAACTCATCTGCCAAATTAAGATTTAAAACTGACGGAGCTACATTTCACTAACTGTTAATGTATCAGGCCTCTCCATTTACAGCAATCTCGGCACACAACTCGAACTTTACTGACATCAATTGCACGTCTCCCACAGTAACCTTGTGTTCTTTGCACTTCTTATGCAGACATTCTTTCTATTCTGCAATTCTGGCTGAATAAAAATCTCTTAGTAAGCATCTCATTACTCATTCTTCAACATGGCCAAACCACATAAGAATATTTCTCTCCACCGTGTTAACAGCATTTTGCTTCATATTTCACGTCTCCGACACGACTCGGCGGGAGATCGTAGTGTGAGATGGGTTTGCTCCAAGGGGCGTTGCACTGAGCAAAAGTGGAACACACGGCAGCAACGTGGCCCTCCATGAATCTTAGGAGCTGACGCAAAATTAAGCTTCGGTATAAATATTGTTGACGTACAAGCTAGTTCTGTGTGATATTGGCCAAAAGAATCCAACTCACTGGGTTTTATTCCAGAACCCTTAGGTCAAATGATCGACTGGAACTGTCGGCCGTCGGCTGATGTCCTACGTAGGTGTACTTTTAAAATCTTCAAGACTCAAAGAATGCTTTTCTTTGTTTTTTATGTAAAATATAAAGAAACAAATATATTTCACGCAAATGTCTGGAGATGAATAAGATACTATTATTTGTGAAATCGTTCACTATACATGCTCGCGGTAATACAATATCTTTTAAGTAACGCCGGAGTAAATGAACTCAAAAATTAAATTGAAAGCATAGGTAGATTACAAGCAGAGTTAGTGAAGCACGGTGCACTACATTGTTGTACCTAGTTACAGAAACAAATCCTTCATTAAACATTGAGTTTAAATTTTCGTATTTTCATTCGTTACGTTTTATTGTTTATTTCGTCATTTCCTGAAAGGACACAACAGGTCTACAAAATGTTGCATATTAAAAGTTGTTTGAATTATTTTGGTTGACGTTGCACAGATTTGCGATGCTCATTGCAAATATGACTTTAATTTTACTCTATCGGGTAAGGGTTTTGCCCAAAATGATTCGGTATAATATTGTTGACCTTCAGGCAGAATGAAAATAGAAAAATTGTAGGAAAAAATAAATTCAATTATTGAGGGCACATCCATATGGCATTTAATACATTTTATATACCTTTCGTTCTTATGTCTAATCCGTTTCAGACTCCCAGTAAATATTTTGTCTTTTCCCTTCAAAACTGCGCTTCTTAGACGTCCATAGTTTCTGCGTTCCTTTTCGTGGAGTCCCGCTGAGCAACATTTATTGGTAGTCATGTAACATTCCGTTTCTCTTGAGCAGAATGTTAAATGAATACTGATGCAATCTCGTTAACATTCCGTTTTCCTTGATTCCTTCTCTCAATCTCCTTTATAACTTGGTGAAACCTCTCACCCTGCTTTTCGCTCAAATCTCCATGACTTACGGAAAAGTAGTTGAAATGAGCATCCAGGAAATCCACTTTGAAGCTGATATCACATTCTAGAGCCTCAAATTTTATAACATCTTTGAAGGCAATCTGTGCTTCTTGTTCAGTGCCAAGCAGTGAGTTTTCAATTCTCATCCAGAAATACACTGGCGGAAAGTGAAAAAAGAACACCAAGAAGGAGACGTCTGATACCAACGAAATTTATACAGCATAATAACGGAATACAGAGGATAACGTGATCAAAACATTATGGCAAAATACAGCTGTATTTGCTGGTAAACTGAAAAATAACATTTCCATGTAACATGGTTAGTACGAAGTTGAACCGCCATGAACTGCGTCACACTGCGCAATTCTGGCATGGAATCTGTCGTACAGATGTTAAATGTAAGTTTAGGGTATTGAGTTCCAAGCATCCTCAAACTGGACGCGTAAATCGGGGATTGTCGTGGCTGGCCGTGGAGACCGCATAAGTCGTTGTCCCATAAAATCCCAAACGTGCTCAATGGGGGACAAATCCGGTGAACGTGCAGGCCATGTAAGTTGTCTCACACCCTGAAGTGCATGTTGCGTTGCACGTGCCGTGTGTGGGCGTGCGTTATTTTGCTGGAAAACACCACGATGGACCGACCTTACAAATGGCACAACAACGGGCTGAATGATGTTGTTGATGTAGGAGGTGCTGTTTAACGTACCCGGTACAAACACTAGTTGTGAACGAGACTGATAGCTGATCGCTCCCCAAATCGGGAGACCTGGTGTAGGCCCTGTGTGTCGCTGGCGGATGCAAGAAGGGTGGAGACGCTCCCCTGTGCGTCTGCGAATACGCATACGGCCATCGGAGGCTCCCAAGCAGAATCTGCTTTCATCGCTGAACACCACAGATCTCCATTGCGTTCTCCAGTGCAGACGTTGGAGACACCACTGCAGCCGTTCCTGACGGTGGGCTGGAGTCAGAGGTACACATGCCAGAGGCACACGTGCACGTAGTCCTGCATCCAATAGACGGTTGCGGATTGTTCGCACAGTCACCTCAGGTGCAACGGCAGCTCGGATTTGCGTCGCAGTGGATGTTCTGCTTGACAACGCTGCTCTTTTTATGCGTCGATCGGTCCGCTCATCAGTCCGTCTGTGACTCCCGGTTCCACGTCTTCTCGTGTGGGAATGTTCCTCGAAACATCTACGCCACCATCGTACTACCACCGATACTTCCCGTCCAATTCACTCCGCAATACGACGATACGACCACCCGGCCTCGCGGAGTGCGACTAGACGACCTCGCTCAAAGTCCGATAACTGCTGAAATCGTACACGTCTCCCATGTCCAGGCATTGCAGCTTCTTCAGCTTCTTCGACTGATTACATTCACTTTGCCGTACTCCTTAAATACCACCGACGATAATTTGCATATTATGCCGGGCTGTGGCGTAAGCGCTCATCTGTTGGTCCAGAAATTAACATCACACCTACGTAAACTCGACCCCATTAACATATGTAAATTTCATTTTCGTCCGCCAATTCCTTCTTGGTGTTCTTTTTCACTTTCCCACAGTCATGGACCGACCTTACAAATGTGTCTAGTCCGACAAACAGGCATTTTTGAACTTAGTTTCCTTATGTCTAGTCCGACAAATAGGCATTTTTGAACTTAGCATCCTGTAATCCTAGAAACCTTTTTGCGCAAAACTTAAAACTGTCGCTATCTCGTGCTAAAATTTTCAGAAATTGTTTCATTAAGCTAAGTTTTGTACTGAGATCATTAAGCTCATTCTGAGAAGAGAGCTTGAAATTCATGGTGTACCGCCCAGGTGGAGCAGTGGTCTAACCGATGACCTCTGATCATTCGTCAAAGATGGGTCCGGGTTCGAATACTGGTGAGGCATAGATGTTGTGTTTGTCTTACGGCGCTGTCTCTCTCCCTTCCCTGGAGCCAGTGACCTTAAATTAGGGACCAGCGACTGCTTATAGCCCTTTGAGTTGCTCACGGTAGTCGTTAAACCTCCAATAAAATAAAATAAATAAACAAATAAATTATCTGCTGTAGCTACAGAACTGGAGCTGTGTCCTCATTATCATTGCTCTTTCGCCCAGAATTTATAGGAGCGGCTTCAGGCGTTTTTGGTGGTGTTGGAGCTGGGTTCCTGGTCCATGAGCAACAACAGGTTTCATATAGCAGATGGAAAGTATGGATACAAAATCTCTTTTTTCTAGGTCGTGTCACATTATTGTGACAACCAGCTTATATCCAGAGTAAATGACGTGAAGCGCGGACAGCAGCTAGACGGGCTGGTAGTGACTCCATAAGGTGCTGGAACGTGTTCACAGGTATGTGGAGCCATGCTGACAGCTGCTAGAAGGTGTGTGGTGGAGGATCTATAGAGCGAACAGCACGATCAAGGTGGTCCCACAGATGCTCAATTGGGTTTAAGTCTGGGGAATTAGGGACCAGGCCAGGGAAGTACTTTGAAGTCTTCGTCGTGCTCTTACAACCACTCTCGGACATTCATAGCTGTGTGACACGTCGGATTGTCGTTCTAGAAGATCCCATCCGCCCTAGGAAAGACAATCAGCATGTATGGGGGCTCTTCGTCTGTAAGGGAAGAATGGACCAATGAATGCCACGAAAACATTCCCCAGACCATAACAAACGCTGCCCCTACCAACTTTTGTTCTTCCAGAAGTGGTTGAAGAGAGTTTCTTCCGCGATGTTCCTTGCCTTATACTCCAACGTCCATCCGTTAGATGAAGCAGAAAGCGTGACTCGTCAGAGAAGGCAATCCTTTGGCAATCATCTGAGACCTAATTCCGATACTGTAATCCTTTCCTGCCGATGCACCTTCGTTATCATGACCATCCGTCAGCATCAGAGCCCCATACGCAGCAGGGTACGCTGAACTGTCGTTTTAGACACACTTCCGGACGTCCCCTGGTCCTTTTTGTTTTTGATTGGAGGTATAACGACCGCCGTGAGCAACGCAATGCGCTGTAAGCAGTCTCCCGTCCCTAATTTAGGGCCACTGGTTCCAGGGAAGGGAGAGTGCCAGTGCCGTAAGACAAACACAACATCCATGCCTCACCGGGATTCTACCTCTGACCCCTTTCGGACGATTGATCAGAAGACACCGCTTAGACCACTTCGCCACCGGGGCGGCCGTCCCTTGGTTCATTCGGCCAGTGAGTTTCTCCACTGTAGCGTGTCGATGGGCCCTCACGCACTTTCGAAGCCGACGTTCACCTCTCGCATAAATGGCACGTGGTGCTCCGCAGTTGCCACGTCGCTTATTCGTAATAGTACCATTTTTCCAATCAAGATACACTTTAACCACAGCAGCACGCGAACAGTTCACAAACTGCTCTGTTTCAGAAATACTGCCAATCTGGTCCCGAAAGCCGGTGATCACATTTTTTTGCAAATCTGATAAATCGCTCCTTTTATCCATGACAGCAACGAGTGATATGTCTTTAGATTGCCTAAATCACACCTTATATACTATCCAAGCCAGCTCACAACACGTGCTTTCTTTCATTGGCTACACGATGTTGACGTCAAATGTAGGAAGTGGTCACTATAATGTGATTTGACTTTGTAATTTTTAGTGTTGTATCATTGACAGACTGTATGAGCAAAAGTAGCATTCATCGCTCTGAATTTTGGTTCCCTTCGGATCATCCGTACATTAGGACGAATGAATTTTTGCTTATAACTTGTCTGCTTATAGTCCATTGAGTTGCTCACGGTGGTCGTTAAACCTCTTATCATTTGTCCACTCCTTCAATGTTTCAATACAAACAGCACAGATCTTCTGAATCCAATAATTTGCCCTGCTCCCAATGTTTCACTTGAAAGTATCTATTGTTAAGTTTTTCCTTTCAAAGCCTGTAATATACATTTACTTCTCCGGCTTTTTAATGAGAACTCTGTACATCTATAAGAAAAACTTTCGGGAAGTTTGCACACCTACGTGTAGCCTTTGACGAAAAACATCCACTCAGTGTATGAAGAAAAAGCTCATTTTGCCGCGATTGGAATTCGAATCCACAGCTTCCTATACTGAAGCACGGTGATTTCTTAATCGAACTACGTCGGCACGGCTTATATCTGCATTTTGCAGTTTTGACTCATCCGTCACTGGAGTGTTGCGTCACTTATATCCCCGTTGACAAAGGCGGAGCTACGAAATCGTAGGTTCCGGGCTTGCAGACAAACCATGTTGAAGGAGCTTACGGTAGAAGAAGGGATTTTTTATTAATTCCAGACGATGTATGTAAGAATCATTACTCAATTTTTCGAACCTCCAAGACGGGAGATTCATTTGACGTTCGGGCGCCAATGTGAAGAAAATGACCTTTCGCCGGTGGTGAAATTCGAACCCAAGTCCTCCCATGGCGAAGCAGAATGTTTTCCCGACTGAACTACGCCGGCAAGGCTTATCGCTACAACTTGCCGTTTTGAATCATGTATCACCTCAGCGTTACGCAACAAGTGTGTTAAAGCCAAACTGAAGTACAATAGTCAACCAATAAACAACTGTTTTGCGCATAGACACAGCTCCAACTGGCAGCTTTCAGCTTTAGAGAGAGGGCGAAATGAGCAATTCAGACATGTTTTTGGCCTGTTTCTACATGTTTTACTGGCATGTTACCGCTTATTATTTCTTCCTTTCCTTCCCAAGTGATACAAAATTCGTATTCAGATCAGTTACACAAGTTTGATTGGCAACATCTTTTGTTGGCGATTGGTCAAAACCAGTTAACTCACAAGACCTTTACTATTTTACTAACCCGCGATGATTTGAAAATATCATTTGAGAAAAAAACGTACATATACACTGCTGGCCACTTAAAATGCAACACCAACAAGGAAGCATCCGATTGGCCTGAAATTCGCAGCATGCGTCGCCCGCGAGAGGACATTGCAAACGATTAGCATTGCAGGGCATATGGAAATCATGTGCGCCCGGCCCGCCACCGGGAAGCACTATAAGAAGGGTGCACAGAAGGCGTGGTGTAAGTAGTGGAAGTGTGTTGTGCTGCCGGACCTGTACGTGGTAAGCTTCCTGATGCCTCGTCGTAGAATACGGCAGTCATTCCAACACGTTTCGGAGTTCGACAGAGGACAAATAGTGGCTTATCGCGACAGCGGTTTATCGTACCGAGACATCAGCGCCCATGTGGGACGACATCCAGTCACAGTGAAGCGAATATGGATTCAGTGGGTGCAGAAGGGACTGACGGACCGACGTGAGCGATTGCCGCAGCCGCGGCACACCACCGAACGAGAGGGCCGGCATGTTGTGCGGCGGGCATTGACGGCTCGCACCGCCACATCACGAACGTTAGCGCAGGAATTAGGGTGTGTTGCGCAACAACCTGCGTCAGCACGTACCGTTCGACGTGGTCTGCAGGAGCGATGACTTGTCGCACGGCGCCCATTGCTCCGATTACCATTGACGATACACCACCGCCGAGTGCGGCGGCAGTGGGCCGTTGAACGCCGCACTTGGACTAAGGAATGACACGATATTGTCTTCGACGAATTCCGCTTTTCCCTGCAACACCACGATGGTCTAATCCGCGTGCGGCGGCACCGCGGCGAGAGACTGTATGACGCCTGCATTATGCATCGCCGTACCGGTCCTTCGCCTGGCGTTATGGTTTGGGGGGCGCAATTAGATATGACGCCTGCACCCCTTTGGTACGCATCGCCGGTACACTCAACAGCCACAGCTACATCTCTGACGTTTTGGAGCCTGTAGTCCTCCCTTACCTGCAGGACCTGCCAGCGGCCACGTTTCAACAGGACAATGAGCGCCCGCACGTGGCACGTATCGTGCAACAATTCTTCACAGCCCACCAGGTATCACTGCTACCATGGCCCGCCTGTTCTCCCGATATGTCGCCCATCGAACATGTCTGGTCGCTGACCGGCAACCGAGTGGCCCGGCAAGTACCACCCGCGGCTACGCCTGATAAACTGTGGCAACGTGTGGAAGCAGTCAGGACCGACATACCCCAATCTCACATCCAAAGCCTCTTTCGTTCTATGCCGCGGCGTGTAGCGGCAGTTATTGCCAGCCATGGGTGCCACACGAACTATTGGTGTCTGCGTGTTTCGCAAGTCGCACGAGCCTGTAAGCTCAATCGTTTCATCTTTGTATCTGTTGTTATGTGTCCAGTAAATCTGGCTTTGCTACCCAGTGTCCTTTTTGGTGTTGCATTTTGGGTGACCAGCAGTGTATTAGACAAATTTAGGGAATTCATTTTTTTAAATTAGCCAAAAGCCTAGTGGTTAAAGCAGTTCGCTGCTGTTGTGTTGGTCGATGGTTCGATCTCAGGACTTCCGATTACATGCTTGAACCTCCGATTACATGCCGTGCGCCTGACGGGCACGTTGAGCTGGAGATCCCGGGGTCTAGGATCTTCCGTTATAATGAAGGTCATCTGTTCCTTTCATTATAATTCTGACTTAGGGGGAAACCTGATCCTTGCAATTTCATTCCCAGGCAGAGAATATAGTGAGGCCCTAGTGGCTTGTGGTACTTATAACGAAGTAAATTTCTCCGTCATTTCTGTCCACGCCAGGATTCGAACCCGGATCCCCTCATTCCGGAATAAGTCACTCTACCAATTGAGCTACGCGGACGTTTGTTCTGACTACTATCTGCCTTTATGTCGTGTGCGTCCTGCTGGCAGGTACGTCACATCTCCTGATACGTTACATACTCCTTATTAGCTCGCAATCATTTGAAAAAAAACAAATAATAAGTACATGTGTACTTAGACAACTGCAAAGTATTAAGTGTTTGAGAGAGCTGAGTAGACTTATCTAAAATTATTTTCTTTAAGCATCGAATGCTTGGTGGGAAAGGAGGATTTTGCTTTTTAAATATTTGCGATATCAGATGATAATTTGGAGCACAGCCACTGAACATAACTAGAAATTCTTCTAAGGGCGTACATCTGTGTTTTACGAGTATCTGACAGTACCAATGAGCATTTAACAATTCTAAGTGTGACGACATGCTCTTATGTGTATTTGTTTTTTGTGTAACCACTGCCTACATCATAACGTTCTCTAGCTTTCTGGTGTGCTTGAAGGGTTCACTGATTATACCGGGCTCATTTACATAACGGCCGTTCCACAAAAACTGAGAGTAAAATCCCACAAAATGAAGAAATATAGGTACAGCAAAATATATGTTGTTCTTTCTCAAAGTATCTTCCCTTGGATGACATGCAACGGTCCCATCGCTCAGTCCACTTTTTAAAGCACGTGGCGAAGGCATTTTTGGAAGCTGCTTTATTGACCCCTGTGCAGCTTGAATATCGTCAGTATTTGTGTTAAATGTTGCGCCACGAAACACCTCCTTCATTGTCGGAAACAACCAAAAATCGCACGGGGTGAGGTCAGGGTTGTAGGTAGTCTGTGTCATGATTTCTATGCTGTATTTCGTAAGAAACTGTTGAACGCAAGCAGCCACATGTGGGTGGGCGTTATCATGGTGTAGGGTCCACTTGCCCACCAGTTCCGGTATGCGTTGTCGCAAACGCTTCAAGACTGAAATGTAATACTCAGCATTGACAGTAATTTGTGGAGAAATGGCATGCTGGTAGACTACACCTTTATGATCAAAGAAAATTATCATCATCACCTTCCCAGCTGATTTGGTTTGGCGGACGTTTTTCGGAGGAGGCGAGCCTGTGTGTTTCCAGACACTCGTTCCGCGCTTCGTGATGGGGTCGAAATAGTGGACTCGTGTTCCGCTGGCTGTTATTACTGTGTTTAGAAAGTTTGGATCCTTTGCAATCATTTTTTTCCACTCATGAATCACCTGAACTCTGGCTAACAATTGTTCTCTCGTCAGGTGATGAGGTACCCATCTGGAACACACACGATACAACAGTAATTTGTCGCGTAGAATGCGGAATGACGACGTTTTTGAAATATTAGTTGACGCCGCTATGTCTTCACACGTCATTCGTCGATCTTCTCGCCGGATTGTCCACACAGTGTTAACAATACGCTCCGTAACAACAGTTTCAGGTCGACCAGGCCTAATAGCGACTTCTGCCGATAACCGATAAACACCCTTTTTTGAAATCATAGTACCACCTAAAAACCATTGACTCACCCTTTGTAAGCTTTTTTCATTAAATCAACAGTTTTTGGAGCCGTTTTACACAAACGATAGCAAAATGTTTATCGCACATCGCATTTCACTTCGTAACTCTGTATCACTCACCTTAATAGCTGTATGGCGAAATAAAGACATACCTTAACTATGAAGACATACCTTACAACTGCGCCATAACAAAACCAGAATCGTCTGCCACGGCTAATAACTGTTGCCATAGATACTTACTTAATTCAGTTAGTCGTCTGTGTAGTTATTTTTTCTCTTCGCACTGTTGCCAACTCAAAAAATATTACTCTCAGTTTTTATGGAATGGCCTTTGTATAATTAGGATTGTTAAAAGCTCATTGGTATATACGCTCAAGTACTAAACATCAGGCCTCGTTTTTTCCTTGATGTTGCTTTATAACGAGGGATCAAGCGTTTTATGAGTTTCTGCTTATATGGGTTTATGGCTGTACATAGTTTCTGCTTATACATAGGTTTTACTGCAGTAGCTTACAACATTTGCTCTTGTGCGATTGGCAAAATAGATCTTCTGTTGCTCATTTTGTCATCCCGTTGGAAATCTGCAAAGATCAAGCATGAATTTCGTGACTATTGGAGAAACGTATAATAAGCAGGGCTCTCTCTGCAAATAATCCGTAGTACGGATGTTATTCCACGTCTTCGAATGACCTTCTCCCGTTATGAATATATAAAAATGGGATATTATCCCGTATATCTCCAGTTAAATTTATTTTTCATTTTGACCATCATTGAAAGATAACTTGTGGCACATTACTCTTGTGCTGGCGAAAGCAACAACATAGAAACATAAAATTCAACTTAAGAACTCATCAGAATAGCAATATTGCAAAAATGCGATTCATTTGCATTTAATTTCATTACTGTTTTACTCACTGTACTGACGATGAAAAAATTTCGTGATCACTAGTATCTGGTCCTAACTACGGTGCAATAGTGTACGGACAGCAAAAGAATGTGAGGATTCTGTAGCATAGACATCTCAAACACACAGGAATGTTACTTTTTATCTGAATGTTGTCCTGTTGCTGTGAAAATCAGTTATGTTTAGTGACTTTCTGTTGCGCCCTGATTCAGTGATCCAAGAAGAAGGCTTTTGGCTCATCGTATGGCTGGGTCTGGCTTTCGGGGTGTTCGTTCTTACGACTTTCGTTTTATCTCTTGCGTAGAGTCAGTGATTGTAAACTGAAAGATTTTTTTTCAGAATTACCGGCCTATGGTAGACTTTAGGATTCTGTAAAATGCGCATTTTAATCATTTGGGAAGTCATTGCTAATATGTATTTACAACAGAAATATTCTGAATCATATGCATTGGGTGGTAACAGATAACTTCCAAATTTAATTTTCGGAACAAACTGACGTTCCATAGCGACGAAGAGTATAATGCCGTCAAACATGCACATAACTTTTGTAATTCTGAGGAGCATTACTAACAAACCTTTCAGGAAATCCACGGACCACGAGATAAAATTGAATATATAATTCCTTTTTTCCCTTTGCAAAAGCTAGTGCTTTTAAATAATATGAATTTTCTAGTGAAACGGCCACCTCTTTCCGTCATGCCAGATAAATTTCTTATTTGAAACCATAAAATTAAATGTTCTTTTTTGAATGTATTAATTGCTATTGATAAAGATATACATCTAAATTACACTTTCAGATTTATGTCAGAATATTCATTGCAAATATGGAGCAAGATGCGAAAATGGCCGCTGCGTCTGTCCAACAGAATGCCCAAGCATGTACGAGCCTGTATGTGCAAACGATGGGTTGACTTACCAAAACGAGTGTGAAATGCGACATGCTGCATGTCAGCACGACTTGGATCTGAACATGCTTTTCTATGGAGAATGCGATGATTTGGACGGCTCAGGTCAAGGTAAGGTTCTTTCAAAGCAAAAGATTATGAATTAATTTAGTACAGATCATCATGACCTCTTTTTCAGGATCCGGTGAGATCTCACACAAGTAAAGTTCCAAGCCAACATTGAGGAAAATAACTAAGATGGATTAGTTCTTTGTTTTGAGTTTAATGACCGCTATGCAATTCTAAGGGCTATAAACTGTCTCTCATCCATGATTTGCGGTCTCTGGCTCAAGGAAAGGGAGAGAGCCAAAACCGGAAAACAAGTACACTACCTATACCTGCTTCATCCGAGACTCCAGTCTGTACACAACTCGGAGACCTAGTGAGAAACCTATTCTTCTGCCCACTCGGCCATTGGGGCGGCAGCTTATTTTAAAAAGATATACCACCAGATTACTTTTTATTGTTTCAGCAAAGCGTAACTGCAGCATTGTAAACTATTGACCATTTTTGATATTTTCTTTTGTGAAATTTCCATACACTGTCCTGAAAAGAAATGAATGAGGGCCACTTGTTTGTTTAACAAGTTGCTGTTATTCATGCTTTCTTGGCCTTGTTAGACTAGAGCTCTCTTCCCATCAGATTAGAATTTAAGGCTTGAATTACCTGCTGATTTTTGTTTTAATTTATAAGTTAGAGTTCAAATAGCTTTCATGAAAGAAATACGGGATTACGCCATATAATACAAATTTTGAAGGTGACAATCCGATTTTTGGCGTAAATGTGACAAGGATGGTAAGTCAGATAATATCCGAAAACTTGAAAATTTTCAAGTTTTCGGATATTATCTGACTTACCATCCTTGTCACATTTACGCCAAAAATCGGACTGTCACCTTCAAAATTTGTATCAAATAGCTTTGTTAGAAATTAGCTTTGTGTTACATGAAATGACTTCAGTAATTTCCCAAACATCAGAAAATTTTCAAAAAAGGAAGAGTTCCAACGATTGCTTTAACTCTGAAGTATTTAAAAAATATTTTATTGTTTTGTTGTGATTGTTTGATAATCTAAAGGATATATTTTGCTAACCTAAAGAATATTCATTGTTCCTATTACATACAACATAATTGCAATCTAACGCTTCCAAAATTTTCAAGATGAAATAATTTGGTTGAATTTAAACTGCAGAATGTTTCCTGAAGTCTCTCTGCTGTATTCAGATCACCACAGCACAAACCTGTTAAGTAGATTACAGGTAGTAAAGAAATACACGGTTATTCATTAAATCAGAATGCGCTTAACTTTATGCAGCACAGATGTTCTATGGTCACCTTATCATCATACAAGCGAGGCGCAACTGATGGGGAAATCTCTCTCTGAAAGCGTTGAAATAGTGCGATATAATTTCAGTGTTTATGATTTGGAGTGGAAGCATTTATTACTTTGATTTTTTTCAGAAGTTCTTTGACAGTTACTAATTTAGATAAATACCAAAGAGCGATTTGTTCAACCACGAAAAATACCGATCGATCTTTCTTTGCATCGATAATGGCGAAATAGAGAACGCATTTCTTTTTATTGTTATGGGTAGCCTATCTGATGGGAAAATTCTACTTTTCACAAACGAGAATTGAGAATGGCCACATGGTTGTGAAAGACCACTATTTGAGGTTTATGGCAAACCTCACGTGCATTTCTCTCCGAAAAGTCTTCGTACCCATCCCAACATCCCTCTCGAAGGAGACATTCTGTCGGTAGCAGTCCGCGAACTGAACTAGAAAACGGAAAAAGGGAGTGCCACTCACAGTTAAAAACAAAGTAATAAATCCCTCTTTAAGTGTCGAAAGGAAGGTTACTTGACGGAACAAAAGGAGGAAAGAGAGAACCGACAGAAGGAAAAAAACAAGCGTCCAGGCATTTTGGCTTACGGACTTGACTGCTCAAGCACAAGAGAATGAGCAGTGATTTGGGAGAAAGAAGGCCTGCGAGTGATTGACCGAACAGCCGAAAATACTACGCTGACCTCATCCCGGAGTGAAGCAAGTACCAAATCTACAGAAAATAATGAGCGCTGTGATCAATTCTCTCAAAACATTGGACGAAATCTTACAGTCCCTCGGACATGCAGCTCCTCGACCAATGTTATGTGAACAATAGTGCATGAGTGCGATATGCCGCCTGCAGAGAAAAGGCATGAGCTTCCCACCTGCTTCGACTAAGGATAACCTAAATCATAACAATGTATGTGGTGTTCTTCGAACATTTGTCACACACTGAGTGATCATAGCCTCCAGGTGCCATTGAATGATGAAAGCAGCTATAGAACTCTATCCCCTGTGAGAAAAAGCATACAACTGGAGGCCTCCAACACATTTTCATTCATTTGGGGTTGTTTTTTTCACTGTGTTTACGGCCGTTTGCATTAAGAGTTCTTTACTGCTAAGTTGGCCTCAAGCCATATGCATGAATATACACATACCCTATATCGACAAAAGTCACCGGACACCCATTCAAAAGCAAATGAACGGATCCGCTGGTTGTTAAGATGCGAGGTACAGCTGCAAACGGTATAAAAACAAGCCTGCAGCTGACCGCGATCATATCGCACTGTGAGGTTGAGTGAAAATGTCACGGCGGAAGAGAACTGACTTAGAGAAAGGAAAAATTGTTAGGTGTTATATTAGTGGGTTTTCCATAAGAGAAACCGAGATGATTTAAACATACCCAAGTCAACTGTTTTGGATGTACCTAATAAGTGGAAGACACATGGCGTACCTACAAAAGAAAAACGTACCGGCAGACCACAGAAAATCAGTGATGAGGACGTCTAAGCTTCAGGAGAGTCGTTACAGCTAATCGACGGAGTACTGCACAAGACCTTAGTGTACAGGTGAGTATTAATGCTGGAACCTCGGTATGTACACGTACCATTCGCAGAGAACTTCATTCCATGGGTTACCGTGGTCGTGCTGCTGCTCATAAGCCTTTTATCTCCATTCGGAATGCTAGTCGTCGTGTAGCATGGTGTAAAGAACATTTACTGTGGACCGTAGATAAATGGAAACGGGTCCTATGGACTGATCAATCCAGATACACGATCCATCAGTCTGATGGCCGTGTGTGGGCATGGCGGGAGCCGGGGAACGCTATATTACCACATTGTACTGTTCCCACGGTCAAGTTTGGTGCTGGCAGTGTACCCGGGTGGGGGTGTTTTTCGTGGTATGGTCCCGGCCCATTGGTAATCGTGGACAAACCTGTTAAGCAGCACGTCTACCTCGATATTCTGGACAATTATGCCCTACCAATTCTGTGGCAATACTATGGAACCGATCATTGTTGGTACCAGCAGGATAATGCACCGAGCCATGAAGCAAGTACTGATGCGGCGTAGTTTGACGATAATTCCGTATCGTGTGTGGACTGGCCGGCACAGAGCCCTGATCTTGATCCCATACAGCACCTATGGGATGAATTTGAGCGCCGCATAAGAAGTTTGGAATCAAGTCCTACTACTAAGCAACAGTTAGCGGCAGCATTATGATCTGAATGGAAGCGCATACCTATCGCTGTGTTCCAAAACCTTGTCGAAAGCATGTCTCGAAGGATCAGTGCATGCCTTAAGGCCAAAGGTGGTTTCAGAATCGCTTTAATGTAACAAAACAGAGGAGACGAGAATTATGGAATTGTCTCAAAGAAAAAAAAAGAACAGGAATGATACAAACTGATAAAAGGGATGATATGTACATTGAATGAGTAATGAGAAATTTACAACGTGATGCAAACAGAGCAATGCTTGAGGAAGAGCAAAATGATCACAGGCGGGGCACCGCAGTGCGAAAGAATATCAAAAAGTTAATGCAGAGTCTTAACTCACCGTGAGATAAGTGGCAGTTCGTCTCTTGTACAGGGAGCAAGTCGGCCCCAAGGGGCGACAGATCTTCCAGAACGAGAGCGTTAGCGAGGGTTTCCAGAACGACGTCGGATGAAGGGCAGATATGGCAGCTTTCTGGAATGTGTTGAGGCGATTGATAATACCACGACACCACGAGACGTTGTCGGGTTGCCCTGCATTATGCCGGAGGAATTTGAGGATGGAGGTTGCTTGGTCAAAGACCTCGGGAAGAACTGCTTCAAAATGCTGTAAAAAGATGAGAGTAGCCTCCCGATTTGTTTTATGAGTGAGAAACTTGTAAAGATCTTCAAAGGAGACAGGTTCTGAAGGAAGAGAGGCATTGGTCAGCAGAGTCGAGAAATATTCAAACGTCGGCAGAGGACCCATGGATGTTGAAGAGGAAGAGCTAGAACGCTACAGGGGAGACTTGGAGCCTGCTAGACGGGTGGAACGATGTGGGCGGCCAGTCCGAGAAGGTGATTCTTCTTTTTCCTCCGGGCCTCGGTACTGATAGTAGAGCGACGTTTGCCATAGATCGATGACACACGAGAAGTGGAATGAGATGAAAGGTCCACCTCATCGCCGGGAGCAAAAGTGCCGACGGTGAATGAAGCTTGAGGATCAGCCGTGATGTCTTCTGATGGAGAGAGAGCACTGGAAGGCAAGGAGTCAAGCGGAGGAAAATCCGACAGAGTGGAGAAAGCAACATCAGAAGACGCATGTTGATCGAAGGCTTTAATCAGATTTTCGGCAGAAATGGGTCCAGGAGGTGTAGACGCAAGAGGAGGCATGGCAGAAACGGAGGAAGAGGTAGAATGCTGCCTTGGAGCTGCAGGAGTCAGTGGCTCTGCATGGGGGCATTGCGGTGCTCGTTACCGTAACGAACATCGAAGAACCGTGGGAGCTTTATGAGATGCTCTTTCGACGGGAAGATCATGCGAGAAGTTCTACGGAACCCACAGATATGTTTATCATCGGGTTCAGAAGGGTAAGAGGAGAGAGAGTCTTAACTGGGCCGACTACTCTGCCGCATCGACTAAGTGCAGCACACAGCATATCATCAGAGATCTCCGTGGGGACCAGATGTAGACAGACCAGAACAGCACGCTGGGCGATGGATTCGGCTAAAAGGTGACGATCGCCAATTGATAGGCCCCGAGACAAGACACGCTCGGCATATTCTTTCTTCGAAAAATAAAGAATCGCAGTTCGTGGCTTTCGGTTGAGGTGGGCGATGGCACCAGAAGGAAGCATCTTCTTGAGAGCAGAGCTGTGCTGTTTCAAAGGAGGGTTGGGCAGCGCATCAAAACAAATCCCCAACTCGAGGGTCGAATGAAGACGTTGATCAGCAGGAGAGCTCTCGGGAATGTCTAATAAAGATAATGTCACCGTTGAGAGTAACGCAAGAATCCATAGCGGGCAGACAAGACGAGGAGAAAGCCGGTAGAATACCAGAGGCAGCCGCAGAATACGTGTGTGCAGAAGCGACTCCTCTGGAAGGCATTGACGCAGCATAATTCAATGTACTGCAAGCAGAGGCAGTAGAAACTGTAGAGGGCAGATTAGCGATGCCCACTGAGACGTCCATGAATTGATCATCGTTAGCTGAGGCCAGGGATGTCACATCCACGTTCTGAATGGCAGAGTCGGAGACCTGAGCAGAAGACGACGTGCAAATGACAGGAGGAAAATTAAGAGGCTTTCCCCTAGCAAGCGAAAATGATTCATCGGCTGCTTCTGTCTTTGAAGAGGCGACGCGAGGAGCTGCAGTGATGCTGGCGGTAACAGCGCACTCATCGGCAGATATTCATAATCAATGGCAAGGGTTAACGAAGAAAAGGACCAGCTCGGTGTGGAAATTGAAGCACTGATAATGAAAGAAAATAAGCACTCACCAACTCACGAGGGATCTTAAACGAAAGCACAGACCTTTAACTTCAGCATACACACTAAAGAACAATGATGGGGCACACAAAACTCGTACGTGAAGCACTCAAACACGGAGTTCGTGAAAACACGTGTAGGCCAAAGGTGGACCGACACCGTACTAATGTATGTTAGTAAATACTATGTTGTGTTTCTCTTCTAGGTGTCCGGTGACTTTTGTCAATATATTGTATATATTTATCTATAGTAGCTATAAAGTACCGGTCGTCAATTGAAATATACATGTAAATAGCAACGGTATCCACGCTCGTGCAATGTTCTCATTTTGGTGTGTATTTTAATGTTTTTTAAATGTCCCCTCATATATGTTGTTGTTGTTTTTGTTTTTGTTGATTGTGTATGTGCAGTATGAAGTGTGATAAAATCTTAAAGATAGAACACGGCACACGTGTAAGTTGTTGAAACCAGAGTGCGAGCGCATAAATATGCTTCCGACGGAGCAGCCCGGTACATTCCCATATAAGCGGATTTTTACGCCACTCCACGGTTAAAGGTGGCAGGGTATGCAAATGTATATTAAAATGTTAAGCGTGCTTTTAAGAGAGCGTTGCGTGTTTTTTCATGTGCGTGCGTAGCTGTGACTTTTGGGTAAATTGGGACGTGCTGGAGTTTAATCCAGGCATCCACCCCCAGTCGCGGTACTGGTTTTGCGGGAAGTCTTTATCAAGTATTTGATTTTTTTGCTGTTTCATTGTTACATTTTTTCGGTTGCCAGCGCAAGTGAGAAAACCCCTCGCTAGCCACGAGCAGCGGGGCGAAATTCCTACAAAATGTTCTTTACCTTTTTGTTTTCTCCTTTTCTCGGTGTCGACATCGGGTGCCTTATTGCACATGATATAACACTTGGTGCCGCGGCCATATCAACCTATAAAGGTAAGATCTAACATTATACATATCAAGTATTTGTTCTCATTGTACCCTCTCATAACATAAGTTTCAGGCGTTCGTTTAACTTTCGGTATGCAATCTTCTGTCAGCATGTCGTTGTTTTGGGAATTTTGCAAAACAACAGATTGCTTCGGATAAAGGATTTAAAAAAAGGGACGTTACAAAAGGACTAAATGAGCATCATTTCAAAGGACTATTCGTTAGGACAAGAGTGAAGAGATTCGCAATAACCAGAAAATCGTTATTCTTTTGGGTGTGTGAGGGGTTTTAACCTCCGCCGTGAGCAACTCGCTGTCGCTATAAGCAGTCAGCAATTCCTGGGAGGAAGATACAGTAATCAGTTTCGTAAGACCAACGCAACATTCATGCCTCTCCGGGACACGAACCCGTCTCGAGAGAATGGTCAGTAGCCAGCTATTAGAGCGCTGCACCACCGTTGCTGCGGGGATCGTTTTAAATCTGGTTCGATATAGAGAGGTTTGATTGTATGTCCACTTTGATTTGTCAACTTTCCATCATTGGTTCAATATTAGTATCACGTGTTGTGATTCATGGTGTTATAATGAGATTCTGAGGGCGAACATTAATTATGTGTGGTGTTATGCAACGGTGGTGATAATTATGTGTATCATAATGGCACATAAAGTTACTTAGGTTCTGAAATGTTGTGCGATGAGACGGACTTATCATTTGATGAACATTAATAACCTAAAGTTACACGTGGGTGAAGGAAAGCACATATTTTTCTCCCAACAAAGAAACAAGACGTTCCTAAGATTTTGGACGTTCTAAAAGCACTCTTTGTGTATGTGTGGGAAAATCTCCAAACTTCGGATGATGCCAGGGAGACATCTTAAAGTATAACATCCTTACCTACTATGAAGATTTATTCTAAGTAGATAGGTAAAATATTCTCTGAAGAATGAGAATACACACGATACTTTGTTAAAACCAGCCAGGAGCCAGGGTGTCTGGCTTATTTGTTATAATCCTTTATATACTAATGTATGTTGCTTCTTAATCTGCATATTCACTTGTGCCGTTAGCGTTCGTTACGGTCCGTGCGATTAGAATTGCAAGAGTCACGGAGGATTAAAACTTTCACATATGCAGGCCCAGAGATCAGCGGGCGGCCGAGCTCAACTGGGTGAAGGACGGAAGCCCCAAGAAGAAGAGAAGGGGAGGAGAGGGAAAGCGTGGAGTGGAATTCAGATGACCCTAGCTGAGAGCACCCCAGGCAGGAGTGTCTGGATCGCCACCGGGGAGAGCAGGAAGTCGGAGCCAATGAGAAGGAAGAAGAGTTTCGTCGAAGAGGGAGCAACAGAAAATATAAATATATTTTTTTTTTTTTGACTTCCCTCTTAGGTTTTCGTGGGAGGAGGTTGGCGTTCAAGAGAAGTCAATTCGAGTGAGGGACTGGGCTGAGTAGCGTTCTCTAGGGGGAGACGCAAAGTTTTCCCGAGTTAGCGGGACTTGTGTGTGTACGGTAATACAGGCCTAAGAGGCTCTCATCGCCAACACTTTGCTTTTACTGCATGTAATGAAGCGAGCATCGGAAACGTCAAATTGTACCAAGCATACGGAGAACTCTCACTTATCGTGGAGTTTCCTACTGATAATTTACACGAAGATGAACTTTTTGGCAAGGAACAGGTATCGCAGCCGATCTCTCAATTGCAACAATACGACACGGATCAGTAACGGCCGGACTTGATGCAAATATTAAATTTGTTGAATTTTATTTTCGTCTAACAACATTCTTCGTGCCTGATTGCCAACTCCCATAACCAAAAATCAACTAACTCAAACAGAAAAATCAACTAAAAATCCGCTAACTCAAAAAGAGAATCAACTAAAAAAACAACTAAAAGCAAGGTGTGTAAAGAGAAAAGGTAATACATTCAAAGCAAACTCCTTTTTAATATAAATAAAAACAAAACTAAGTTAAATAAAATGTACATACCTTTGCAATCACAGCATATTGCATTTATTTATTATTTTCATAACTGACCATTACTCCAATGTTCTTAGATGGACAATCATGCTGTTGACATGCTTTATTTTGAACATAACTGTAGATTTTAATTGCATCAAAAGTTTTAATGCTAGCCGTCCCTGGACAGTGTTGTCAATATAAATGTATAGCAAGTTCCTGTAGTCAGTACAGCCTATGACTCAAAGTCCAATTGCAGATGCAGAACACAACAATCATGCCGCACCGGGTTCGAATCCCGAGGAGGCATGGTTGTTGTGTTTGTCTTACGGCACTGGCTTTCTCCCTTACCTGGAACCAGTGACCCTAAATTTGGGACGGACGACTGCTTATAGCCCATTGAGTTGCTCACAGTGGTCGTTAAAACTCCAATCTAAAAAAAAAATTACAGATGCTCTACCACATTGAATTAGGTACTTTATGTACATTTTAATATTTGATAAATTAAGAAAAACACAAGAACTGTATATTGCTTTAGAAACACTTTTGCCCACATAAGGTATTCCTAATCGGTATTGCCAACTCCAGATCCACACATCCTCTAATTCTAACAGGAAAATCAACCAAAAGGGGACACGGAAGTCTTTCTTAACTTTGTTTCCTCTTTTTTAGCATTTTTCTTTCTATTCCTTTCCCCTGCTTTCCAGCCTAAATGAATATTCGGTATTTTTGAGATGGTTGGGTATATTTAATTCCCACCATAAGCTGCTCTTTGGGCTATAAGCAGTTGTGCTAGCGTCCTTTGCTACTCCGCCGGTGGAGTGTTTTTGATCGTTTTCTGTAAATGTAGCCATCAAGTTTAGATGTTCCAGGAAAGACAGAATGTAGATCACAGTCCTGCACTTCCTTTTTTGCTAGCACTGTAATCTTTCTTTTGAGTGATACGCTGCCGCTCTAAGCACTCAGATACATATTTAAAACTTTTAAGAACTGCTGCAGTTTGTATTCATAATCAACAATTACACAAGCTAGAGAATATTGTGCAATTCAAATCTTCACAGCTGTGATCTATATTCATTTTGATGGCTCAAAATTAAGATATGTCTTCACTTCTGTAGTTCATATTTATCATCATGTCGCAGAGGAACGCAGGCTGCAATAATTTAAAATTTAATGATACTGTTTAAAACATTTAACTTTAGGGGCGAAAATAAGGTTTACTTCTGAGAATTTCCGTCGATGATAATATAAAATATAAGACATATTGGATTTAAAATCCTGTGTTTTTGTGTGCACTAAAAAGAATTTGCACCATATGCACACTTTCAAATTTAACGATGATACGTAGATGTATTTATAATAAAAATAAAGTCCAATGAAAGAAGAAAGGAAATAATCAACTACTGTACTTGTCGATCAACAAAACGGTTCAACAGTCAACTAAGTAATTACTTTACTTCCCACATTCTTTCTGAAAGTAAACTAAAAAGCAACACTGCGTTCTGCAGCAGTCATGTATATTTCAACTATCAACTAAATTAGAAATTTTCCACCCATAAGCTGGGTAAAATCAACTAAATCTGGTTGAAAATGAACTAAATTGGCAACACTGACTGGGTGAAAGACGGAAGCCCCAAGAAGAGGAGAAAGGGGGAGAGGGAAAGCGTGGACTGGAAGTCGGTTGACCCTAGCTGAGAGCACCCCAGGCAGGAGTGTCTGGATCGCCTCCGGGGAGAGCAGGAAGTCGGAGCCAATAGGAAGGAAGGAGAGTTTCGTCGAACAGGGAGCAACAGAAAATATTTTTTTTTTTTTTTTTTTGGACTTCGCTCTTGGGTTTTCGTGGGAGGAGGTTGGGCTTGTTTAAATGAAGCCAATTCGAGTGAGGGACTGGGCTGAGTAGCGTTCTCTAGGGGGAGGCGCTAAGTTTTCCCGAGTTAGCGGGACTTGTGTGTGTACGGTAATACAGGCCTATGAGGCTCTCATCGCCAACACTTTGCTTTTACTGCATGTAATGAAGCGAGCATCGGAAACGTCAAATTGTACCAAGCATACGGAGAACTCTCACTTATCGTGGAGTTACCTACTAATGTTTTACACGAAGATGAACTTTTTGGCGAGGAGCAGGTATCGCAGCCGATCTCTCAATTGCAACGATACGACATGGATCAGTAACGGCCGGACTTGATGCAAATATTAAATTTTATTTTCGTCTACCAACATTCTTCGTGCCTGAGTGAAGGATTTTGTGATCCATACCTTATAACGAAGTAAATTTCTCCGTCATTTTTATCCGCGCCAGGATTCGAACCCGGGTCCCCTCATTCCGGAATAAGTTGCTCTACCAATTAAGCTACGCGGACGTTTTATTCTGATTCTATCTGCCTTTATGTCGTGTGCGTCCTTCTGGCAGGTACGTCACATCTCCTGGTACGTTACATCATCTCCCCCTTATTTTTTTTTTCGAAGTGCTGGAGAAGGGATTCTCTGATTTTACCTATCTCTCGGTGTGGAAATAACATCACACCATAGCGAGATTTTGAACGGTCGGGTCATCCGGATAGTTCGGGAGCCATTATAACGAAGTGAATTTCTCCGTAATTTTTATCCGCGCCAGGATTCGAACCCGGGTCCCCTCATTCCAGAATAAGTTGCTCTACCAATTAAGCTACGCGGACGTTTTATTCTGATTCCTATCTGCCTTTATGTCGTGTGCGTCCTTCTGGCAGGTACGTCACATCTCCTGGTACGTTACAACCTCCCCTCTCTCGATAGCAGATTAATTCATAGAAAGCTGAGGGAGTGAGCGCCTCACTACCGACGTTGAATATATGTTGATAGTTTATTTGAAAAAGAACCTAACTTCTCTTGTGCTGGGAGAATAATTAATCAAATCAACAAAAATAAGACCGACGTGGGTCTATGAAAATTAACATAAGACCTTCCGCTCCTACAAAGATCTATGAGAAATAATTAAAGTCTTACGATATTTATTTTGACCATAAAACATATTATGTGCGTTCATTGGAATATTTTAATTTCTAGCTACTGGTTCTGGATCGGAATTTGAATGTGATGAAAGAACTTGCAAGTACGATGGGGAGTGTGGGTACACGTCTGACGGAATGCCTTTGTGCATTTGTTCCTTTCACTGTCCGGCACTACTAGACCCAGTATGTGGATCGGATGGCCGGCTTCATGACAACGAATGTCGCCTGAAAGAGGAAGCCTGTAGACTTCAGAAAAGCATTCAGCCCGTGCACCCAGAGATGTGTGGAGGTAAGATACATTAAAATTGAGTTGCGCGTTTTATTTATCTTCCTTTGTAGTTTCATTGTGTTGTCTCAAATGTGAAAAGTTGTTATTCAACTCCATGCCGAAACATCATGAGAAAAAATATACTGTAACGAATGACGATGTACATGAATGTACACAGTGCGTCAAAGAATTTTTAAGACTGGGTCTGTAAAATGAAATAGAAACAAGAAATTATAATTTACTTTGGTTTGTTATTCAAAAAAGGTCCCTCCGGCTTCAATACACTTGTTACAGCGATTTAAGAATGATTCGAATGCCTGTTCCAGTTCACTTTGCGGAATTGCCACCAAAGCACGCGTTGAAGCTGTTTGTATGGTCGAAATATCATAAAACAGAAACACCCTTTTAACGTCATTTTAAGTTTTGGGAACAAGGAAAATTCGCAGGGTGCTAAATCAGGCGAGTACGGTGGATGATTCAACACACAGACGTTATTTTTCGCCAAACATCTACGAACAAGAAGTGAGGTGTGACTGAGTGCATTATCGTGCAACAAACACCAACTGTTTTTATCTCGATATTCTCGACGAATGCGACAAATTCTGCCCATCAAACGCCTCAAAACATTTAAATAAAACTCACCAGTAATTGTTTGTCCACTTGGAACAAATTCCTTGTGGATAATACCTTTACTACCGAAGAATGTAATGAGCATTGTTTTGATTTTCGATGGAACTTTTCTTGTTTTTTAGGCTTGTGGCGAGTTTTTTGACTTCCATTCCGCACTTTGTCGCTTTGTTTTAGGATCATATTGAAAGCACCATGTTTCATCACCAGTAACAATCGATTTTAAGAAGTTTGGATCATTTTCAGCGGCTGAAATGATGTCTCTGAAATGTGCACTTCTCCTTGATTTTTTGTTTATTGGTTAACGTATGTGGAACAAATTTAGCACAGACTTTTGTTTTGCCCAAATCTTCATGCAGGATGGTTCGAATTGTTTCTTTGTTGATGTTTAAAGACTCTTCCATTATTCTTAGTGACGCACATCGATTGTTTGCCACGAAATCACGCACTTTTTCAATAATCTCAGGTGTCTTAGATGAAATTGGTCTTCCGGTATGCTTATCATCTTCTAGCGTCTCTCTTCCGTCCAAAAAACGTTTGTGCCACAAGAAAACATTTGATCTACTTAAACAAAATTCACCGTAAACTTGTTTCATCATTTGGTACGTATCCTAGGCACTTTTACCAGTTTTGTGTTAAATTTAATAACAGCCCTTTGTTCCATCTTAATAATTCAACATGAAAAAAATTGTACTTCTCTAATAAAAGCCCGTTCCGTTTGAGTTACTTTAACAACTGCGCAGTACTTTTGGCAGAAAGCAAGCAGATGGTCACGGTTTATAACGCATTCGCGATTACACTGGTGGCGCCACTGTAGGCTGAAATCTAACGCCAGTCTTGTCTTAAAAATTCGTTGACGCACTGTGTATATGCTACTGTAAAACCGCGAACATTGGTAAATCTTAGGTTTCACTGTTAAATCCTTGCTCTTACCATATTTACAGATCGAAAAATACTTGTAACGGCTTTCATTTCGGGCTTTTACCAAACCATTTCGGTAATAAAAATACTTTTAAACGCTTTCATTTGGTAATAGTCCCGACCTTAACCCCATCGAAAATTTGTTGACCATTTTAGAAGGAAAGATATGAGAAAAACAGCCATCAAATTCCTTAGCTTTGATTGACGCGATAAAGTACGTGTGGTGCAACGGCATTTTAAGTGACTACCGCACATCCCTCATTGCGAGTATGCCACATCGTATTTCCGTCCGTTATAGACAAAAACAAAGGTGACCACACAAAGTACTGATTTCGGTCTTTTATGTTTAAAGCATGTAAGTATTCATCTGGGTTGTCATTTTTAGCACGTCTTTTGTAAAAAAGATAGTGCTTATGTTAGCGGTTTGTCCGTCCGTCCGTCCATCTGTACCCACGATATCTCTGCAACTATTAGTCCTATTTGAAAAATTCTTTTTGCATTGGGAAGCTTGAAATATGCAAATGACGATCCTTTATTTCGTTTTTTTACAACGTACAATTACCCCGCTAGAGAGCGAAAATGCAGCTGATGTCGAATTCAAAAATACGTTTTATTCACATATTTGCTTCTAAACATCCGATTGACATTTTTTTCATCTTTCGATTCCATTTATGCCAAAGGGAATTTAAGATATAGTTACTTTTTCAAATTACGCATAGATTTTCCGCTAGGGGGCGTAAAATTAAATTACATTTTTCCCGATAACGCTTCTTCTAAAACTCCAATTTCAAATTCTTTTTCTTTCAGCGGATACATCTCCTGATGGAAAATGTTTTGCATATAATTTCAAATTTTTGGTAAAGAATACTTTGGCCACCAGGGGGCGTAAGTGTTAATTTTTGCTTATGTATTTGCCATAAAATCTGAGCTAAAATATCGATTGAAAAAATTCTTTCGTGGACTGATGCCACTCACATCGATAAACCTTTTTGGGATATTTTTTTCCTAAAATATTCCACAGTTTCTTCGCCAGGGGGCGTAGATGTACATCTTATTTTTGTCAATATCTCTACTTCTAGGAGTCCGATTTGAAAAATTCCTTCTTTGTTGGATAGTGTTTTTTATATAATTTCAAAATTTTCAAGTAATTCATAGACTTTCCGCTAGGAGGCGTAGCGGTAAATTGCGTTTCCCCCTATATATTTGCTTCTAAATCTCCGATTTGAAACATTATTCCTGCACCGGATACAGCTCCTGATGGGGAATTGTTTGCACATAATTTCTATTTTTTTTAGAAAATGGTTTGGCCCCCAGGTGGCGCAAGTCTTAATTTCCGCTTCTGATGTGTTTGCAGCAAAATATGAGCTTCTAAAATCACGATTGAAAAAAAAGTCGTTTGTTGACCGATACTACTCATGTCGACAAACCTTTTAGGAAAATGTTCTTCTTGAAATAATGCATGGTTTCTACTCCAGGGGGCGTAGATGTATATTTTATTTTTGTCAATATCTCTACTTCTAAGAGTCCGATTTGAAAAATTCCTTCTTTGTTGGATAGTGTTTCCGATGCGAAAAGTTTTTCCTATAAATTCAAAATTTACAAGAAATCATAAACTTTCCACTAGGGGGCACAAAGGTAAATTGCATTTTCTGCGTTATTTCTGTTCCTAAAGCTCCGATTTGAAAAATTCTTCCTGTATCGCGTACAAGACCCGATGTAAAATATCTTACACACAATTTCTAATGTTTGGTAAAGAATGGTTTGGCCACCAGGGGTCATAAGTGGCAATTTCTGCTTCTGATGTATTTGTAGCAAAATCAGGGATCCTGAAAACTCGACCAATTTTTTTTTCTTGGACCGATACCGCTTATTTGGAGAAACCTTTTGAGAATACTTTCTTCCTAAAATAATGCATAGTTTTCCCAACAGGGGACGTAAAGTCACATTTTTTTTTATTTTGAAGATATCTCTGTTTCTAAGAGTTCGTAAGCTCACGACTCCATTTACAGCAATATCTGAGGGATTAAAAACCCGATTCAAAAATCTTCTTTCTTTCGTCAGATCTATTGTTTTCCATACCGGTTTAATTGACTTTGAATAGCTTTGATAAATTTAATTTGCGTCAGAACGGTTTCAAAAGATGTGCTTATTACTCCCGAAAATTTGGTGTCATCTTTCTTGTTTCAAATATCTCTGACTAGTAATTAGTTGTTTGTTTGAAAATCTTAATTTTCAATAAATTGACACGTGGTTTTAAACTTTTTCAGATGACTGTAATAATACAAAAGAAGTACAAGGTATCAAAAGAATGATAAAACATTCCACTCCAGGAGCAGTATTGCGTTTCTAGCAACCCAAAAATACACTGACGGAAAAAAATCCTAACACCACGAAAAAATAGTTGTAGAGGAATGAAATGGCGGCAATACATTTGTATAGGTAACATATTTAATCGATTAATGTTTCAAGATCACAGCTTATTGTAAGCGCGAGAAGAGCCATTTTAAATGTGAAATGCTGGTACATTAATAACCGGTGTAACCGCCAGAATGTTGAATGCAAGCACGCAAACGTTCATGCATTGTGTCGTACAGGTGCTGGATGTCAATTTGTGGGATGGAGTTCCATGCCTGTTGCACTTGATCGGTCAATACAGGGACGGTTAATGCTGGTTGGGGGTGACGCTGGAGTTGTCGTCCAATGATGTTCCATACGTGCTCGATTGGTGAAAGATCTGGTGATCTAGCAGGCCACGGCAACATGTCGACACTCTGTAGAGCATGTTGGGTTACAACAGCGGTATGCGGGCGAGCGTTATCCTGTTGGAAAACACCCCCTGGAATACTGTTCATGAATGGCAGCACAACAGGTTGAATCACCAGACCGACGTACAACTGTGCCGTCAGGGTGCGTGGGTTAACCACGAGAGTGCTCGTGCTGTCATAGGAAATTGCTCCCCAGACCATAACTCCAGGTGTAGGTCCAGTGTGTCTTGGCGGCAGACAGGTTGGTTGCAGGCGCTCACCTGGCCTCCTTCTAACCAACACACGGCCATCACTGGCACCCAGGCAGAACCGGCTTTTTTCAGAAAACACAACAGATCTCCACTCCGTCCTCCATTGAGCTCTAGCTTGACACCACTGACGTCGCAAACGGCAGTGGTTTGGAGTAAGTAGAATGCACGCTACAGGGCGTCTGGCTCGTAGCTGTCCTTCAAGTAACCGATTTGTAACAGTTCGTTGTGTCACTGTGGTGGGAACTGCAGCTCGAATTGCTGTGGCAGACGCGGTACGATGCGCCACGGCCATACGCCGTACACGGCGGTCTTCCCTCTCAGTAGTGCCACGTGGCCGGCCGGAACCCGGTCTTCTTGAGGCAGTACTTTCCCTTGACCACCGCTGCCAACAATAATGCACAGTGGCTACATTCCTGCCAAGTCGTTCTGCAATATTGCGGAACAAAAATCCACCTTCTCGTAGCCCTATTACACGACCTCGTTCAAACTCCTTGAGCTGTTGATAATGGCTTCTTCGTCTTCTCAAAGGCATTCTTGACTAACATCAATACACTACGTCGAATCTCCACCATAACTAACGCTCACGAACGTTACAGCGTATATTTACAGAAAACCTGCTTTGCATGTTCCGAGGGGCACTACTAGCGCCACACGTATGCGCCGAGCGCGAAATTTGCATAGACGTCATCTTACAGATGTATTCTCACCGCCTACCAACTGTCGTTTATCTAACACAACCCCTTCTTGGTGTTGGGATTTTTTTTCCGTCAGTGTATATTCGCAGAATACCCTTTGCTTCACGAAAAGTTAAGGACATTGCGGTGTCGCAGGAAAAATGTCGTGATATGCAAATTTAGCTACTACTTGAGGTCGGTTATCAGCGTTAGTAGCTACGTCATATGTAAATTAGCATCATGACAACGCAACACGTGGAGTGCGACGCGAGCTACGATAAAAGTATCCTATGAGAACTGGAAAATGTGTTGTTTCACCGCTTGGTCTAGAAGTTTACTGAATGTCTTGCGTCCAGTGGGGATTAATTAACCTGAACTGATGTCCAGACGAGGTTTTAGCATTAACAACAGAAATAGGACTGTTGGCATAAGAGGTAGGTATACGGCAGATTGATGTGGCTGCTGCTTTAGGAGTTTCGCTTCGCAAATTGTAGTAAGTCCGCTACACACAAGCTTTGTACGGTATGAAAATGTTGCAGATCGACCCATGAGTGGTCGCCCGAGAATAACTACGAGGAGGCAAGATCGCTACCTGACGGTAAGCGCTCGGAAAAGGCTTAACATCACCAGTAGCCAAGTCGGGAGTCACTTCGGGCTTGTTCCGGTGTCACAGTACGCACTAAAACGGTACAAAAACGTGTTCAACTGTACGGACTAAGAGCAAGGAGGCTGCTGAGATGTATAATATTGGCATTAGCTAACCATCGTCTAAGATGTACCTGGATCCGACAGTAAATATATTGTAATACAGAGTGGTATCGTATACTTTTCACAGACGAATTCCGTTCCACTCTTTATCCGGATATTCGAAGAGAACACATGTGAGGAGATCCGACACACAAATTCAATCACAGTATGTGCAGGCCATCCACCGTTACAGCAGCAGTCAGTTCTGGTCTGGGAAGGAGTGTGTTTTATGAGCGGTACTTCCTTGTATGTTTGTCAAGGCAACATGAATGACTCAGTTTATCGAAAGGAGATCATTGTGACACTGCTATTGGAAATGCATTCCAATGGCAGTGTCACAATGACAGCATTCCAATGGCAGTGTCACAATGGCAGTGTCACAATGCCATTGGAAATGCATTCCGTTTTCTCAATGAAAATGCAACCCATCACCGTGCCTAGAGCGTGCTTCAGGTACTGGAAAATCTTAGAAAATGGATCGTTACATCTGCCTCCGTTGTCTCCTGACCGTAATCCCATTCAGTACATTTTTGACGCTGTGCAGCGCCGTCTGAATAACCACGTTCCATACCCCAGCACACTGAGAGACCACCTCTGTAACGTGTTGCCTGTAGTACGAAACGTAAACGGACTCTATCGTTTGTGTTACATAGGCTTTTAATGAGTGTTACTTGAATCAAATACGTACATCCTTCATTTCATAGAGTATCCCTATCTTTTGGCGGCCAGTGTATATAAATATCTTGAAGCGAGTAGTCTTGTATAAAACACAAAACGTCTGTTTGTCTGAAGCAGCAAAAATTCTCGAATGCCGAACTGTGGCATCGTGAAATTTGCATAGGTTATTAATACTGGAATTTCTAGGTCAACGCTACTATTTTCAGATCTCTAAGTTGTTCCGTCACGAGTTATGAATTAATTAATAAGCTAATCAATAAAGTCAGCGTCGTTAGCTACGTCATCGTTATCTGTTCCAAATCTGAAAGCACGTGACTGCCTTCATCCACAGGTGTTTCTATTCTTTGAGAACTGGGCAAAAAAAAAAATGCAAAAACAAACTTTGCGAAATCTTAACAAAACGGGCTGAAATTTTTGTCAACACCATGAATTGGTAATAAGAGGAGTCCCTCAAAATTTCACTGGAATCCGGTCAAAATTTTTTTTAATTAGGCATGGCATTTTTAATTCATCGATAAACAGAAATATATACGCAGAAATGGTTAATAACATTTTGATGGCTAATTTAAAAGTTATTTACCGATCCAGGTGAAATTTGGAGGTCATGTTCCTATTAACAATTTATGGTGTTCATTAAAGTTTCAGCAAGTTTCATAAAATATTCGCAAATATACGGTTTTAACTTTTTTTATCCCAGAGACGTCTGAATCATCACGTGATTTCGGTTTCAGACGCCCCTCAAAGACGTCTGAAGCTGAAATCACGTGATGCATTTGATTGTCGATAACAAATTGTTAACGAATTTTTTCAGTCAGTGTTCCAATGCTGTGTCTCCTGGACGCGTGTATAATAATTCGCAGCGCTTTTGGTCCGTTTGTGTCTACAGCTGTATATTGGAATGTTAAGAGCAAAGAGCAAAGGATCCAACCAAATTATATATTGTCGCCGATGAAGGAGAAACCAAAAATGTTCTGTACGGCTAAGTACTGAAATAATCACACTATGAATAAATAATTCGTAATGACCGAATTTGGGAAATCAGCATTTTTCTTTTTTGCAAGCATCAATTTGTTTCCCAATTTTTTCAGTGACATATAAGGGAATATGAAATTAATAAGCCTGAATTCCGGGCAAAGCCAGTTAGTAAAGCTAGTAAGTAATAAATTAAAAGATTAATCTAGGGGTATAGTTGTGTAATGGTATAGCTTCGGCGAATTTTAGATGTTCGTAAGATAGTCTGTTGCCTTCAAAATTCACTTTAGCGTACATTTGTGGAAAAGAATTGCATACGTTGTTGTGCCTTTCTACACCCTGAGCTTCATTTTCTGTATGAGTTTTTAATCTGTAACGGGGTTTAATGACCGCCCTGATAAGCTCTAATGGTTGTAAACAATCTGACGTCTCTAATTTGTGATCACTGATCCCAGGTTGGAAGAACTCCAGCGCATAAGATAGACACACAATAATGTATCATTCAAGACTCAGAGCCTCGTGCCCCGATCAGACAAATGTCCAGCAAACGATAACTCTGAACACTCAGCCTGATGATTGTTTTCTATCAGTGGTGTCACTTTACTGCATTAAACAACTAGTGTGATAATAAGCAGCACAAACCCATATGCGAAACGTAAAATGACTTCCGAAAACTGTCGTATCTGAGCTCGCTGATAATAACATGAACAGATACAGAGCTGTATTCATTATGAAAAAAATGGTTCCCTTATGTATTCATTACTAATTTCGTTGAAGTAGTTACATTATGTAATTTCAGGAAAGTTAAAAAAAACCACGTCTTTGCTGTTGAGTTACAAATTTAAGTGCTAATAAAATTGCCTGGTGTAAGGTTATGATCATAGGCGTAATCAGAGGATTTTCGTGACATTCAGTAGAGAAAGAGAGAGAAAGAAAGAAGCTCAGATGCATCTTCTAAATATCCTCAGTAAAACCAAGGCTGAAATGGATCACCGATCAGTCTGTAACTTTAAGGTTCTACGAGACCCGCCATCTTGTATTGTGCCTTCTCTTGTTAACCAACGGGCAAGGGTATTTCACAAATTACTCGAGCAATTTTGCACGTTTTGGAGCACCGTTTGTGGCTAACGCAAGATATATAATAAATAAAGAGTTCCCTGGTTTCAGAATTTCATTTTGGACTCTTGAAGTATTTTTTATTAATTTATAAAACTATGGAAGACGCCTTGGTACGACTTACGCTGCATATACAAAATGAAGGGAAAGGTCATTAAAAATTCTGAAACCAGGGAACTCTTTATTTATCGTATATCTTGCGTTAGCCACAAACGGTGTTCCAAAATTTTGAAAATTGCCCGAGCAATTTGTGAAATACGCTTGCCCGTTGGTTAGCAAGGCAGCAATACAAGATGGCGGGTCTCGTAGAGCCTTAAGCGAAAACAGGACAAAAGTTAAGATTCGGGACGCAGCGCCATCTATTGACGTTTGACTCAAAAACAATCACGTTGTTTTTCTGTATTACTTACATCATTTGGACATAGGAAAAATCTGTTCTCCTTTAATATTTCATAAACCTGTTGCACAGTTTGCAGAATGAAACACGCAAACTACTTACTTTTTCTATAAAACACATTATCATAGTAAGCTGAGCCTACCATGGCTACTGATGAAGTAATACGTTATAAAACGAGTCATTAAAGTTATTTCTGAAAGTATTTACCAAATGAACTGTTAGCACTGTATTATCCTAGTATGTTACACTCTTGTATACGCTTTCCAAACCGTAGGTTGAAGAAGCGTATATGCTCCTGTTTTGTCCGTTTGTCTGTCCGTCCGCCCGTCCGCACGATAACTGGCGTAAAAATGGTTCGATTTCGATGAAATTTTAGTATGTGGCTGGGGACCACTGGGGACGAACCCTATTGAAAATGGGCGAAATGGGGTCAAAGGTCAGGCCACAAGAGCGATATTTTTTCCACATCCATTATCCTCATAACTTGAGTAATGATTTCTGATATGTTGGAAAGCGTATCATATTCAATGCATTGCATGATTTTACTGACTGGTTTGCGGTTTCCAACCGTAGGTTGAAGAAGCGTATATGCTCCAGCTTTGCCCGTCTATCTGTCCGCACGAAAACTCGCGTAAAAATAATTCGATGTCGATGAAATTTTAATATGTGGTAGCGGAAAACCTGGGGACAAACCATATTGAAAATGGGCGAAATGGGGTCAAAGGTCAGGATATAGGAGCGGGATCTATTCCATCGCCCTTATGCGTCATAACTTACGTAAAAATGCTTCGATTGCGACGAAATACAATACGTTCTTCCGTAACGACTTTGGAAGCAGTTCCGCCAAAAATGTTTTTGTCAGCAATTGTGGGTAGTGCACATGCTTGAGATTCGTTAGCCATTATTTTTGCACGATAACGTCCGTGAAAATTGTCCGATTTAGATGGGATTTTTAATTATAAAACGGCTTATAGTGTGATAACTCTTGATGACAGAAATAGGTAACATGGGCACAAAGAGATTTAGTTTTGATGCATGTGAACCTCAAACGTTATACCATAGTTTATTCCCCACAAAACAAAAGCCTTTTCCTATGATTTCTGGTATGTTGGAAAGTGTATCATAATCAAAGCACGGCGTGATTTTACTAACTTGTTTTCATTTGTGTACTAGTACAGTAATCTGCGCCATCGTTACTTCTTTTAAGAGCACGTCTGCTATTTTTCGTAGGAGGCACTTTTTACATGATGTGAATAAGTTGGAAATATACAGATAATATAAAATCTCCCCTCAGTTGCTTTTACCACACATTAGGTACGTAATTATCAGAATGAAAATTATTACCATAAACAAAACTCAATGGTGGCTTATCATTTGAGTGAAAATTCAGCGAGATATAGCTTTCAATTGCAGTTGCTTTAGGCCTGATCTGATGGTAACTCATGAAATCACATTGACTCATTTTTCACTTTTCAAGACGTGCATATCGGAAAAACATCAGTAAACCGTATTGAAAATGGATTACATTTTGTTGTAAAAACAACAGGTTGTTTTAAAGCTGTAGTGGGATTTTTAACATAGCTATCGTTCTTATCTCATATATTCATACGTCACGTTCACTCTGACCTCAAATGTTGCCAACCTCATTCTCGTTTGTGGGAAAAGATATAACGTTAAGGTTGAAAGTATAAGCAGAACAAACTCAAATTTACATAGGAAAAGAAACTAAAAATGAAAGTTAATTTAGAATATACGTCACACTTCCCTGGAACCAGTGGCTCTAAATTAAGGACGGGAGATTGGTTATAGTCCTTTCAGTTATCTCACTGTGGTCATTAAACCTCCAATAAAAAAATTATTTCCGTTTAGATACTCTTTTATGAAGCAATGTGTTTCTGAAACTGTTTTGTATTCAAGCATTTTTAAAAATTAAAAAAATAATATTACATAAGTAACTATCACACATATATATATGTGTGATAGTTACTTTACTTATGTAATTACTTGAATATCCATGAAACATATTGCTTTAACTTATTGGTTAAAAAATCGAACAAATAATGCTACTTATTTGTGAAACAGTGCTGAATACAAAATAAGTAGTTAAACATCTTGAAATAATTACGTTAGAGATGAAAAAGTAAACCTGTGGTTTTACCTCGAAAAGGTTTTGTATATGGCTTCCTTCAGTTTATTCTTGGGAATTGAACTGAAGATGCATAAAGCTGGTAAGATATTCAGTTTACAGAGTGATAGTCGTGATGTCTTCGTCTGGAAAGAACCGGAACAAGTCATTACCGACAGATATCAGAGGCATACACCACACAGACGTGGTGTTTGCTGTTCTCAGGTGGTATTATGGTATTATGGCACGTAACTGCACGCCACTCAATGTCTTTCTGAAGGAGATTCGAGAGGCGTCAGATATAGAGATAATATTTTCGAATCTTACGTAAATCTGTTTTTCCGGTGCCGTTGTTTCATAATTGCTGTTTATGGACAAAACGCTGTTCCACGTAAGGCTGCTTTACTGGATGGTTCCTTGAACACGAAGATAACTAAAGCATACCATGACCAGCCTATTCGCCGGATCTCAGCACTGTAGTGCATGTTTCAGATGCATTGAAGGGACGGATTTCAGAGCGTCAACCTCCCATTTGAACTATCTTAGAGCTGCGATCTGCTGTTGTACAAGAGTGGGATTTAGTGCCGCAAATGCTCTTGTGAGACGACACTGTGACGCTTGTGTGGCAGTATGGGGTCACCAGTCTGTCAGACGATCCGCTTCATGGATCGTCTGACAGACTTCTTTGTCCACATTGAAAATGTCTACGCCGCTTTAGCACTGTGTCATACGATGCCGCATTGTCTCCGTACACGTTTGCGAGCTCAGCATGAATGTGTTTGGCATTATGCCCATCAGATGTACGAACCGAACTACCGAGCGCCTTTCGACTTGCTTCACAGGCTGTACATTTTGTTTTCCAAGCCCTAGCGGTGTTCCACGTTACAACAACGGGGGATCATTCGCACGTGCCAACAGCTCAAGGTCATGCGTCTTCCGCGCAGTGAAAATTTTTGCGCTAATCCTACTTGCATTAGACAATAATAAAAACTTTCTGATCACCACCTCGTATGTGCATCTCATTACATGTGCATATGTTTACATAATGCGAATTTTCTCCCCAAAACGTACTTAGCGAGGATTTCCGTTGGTCGCGATGATCTCGTAAAAAGTGGGTTCCTTTGTACACATACACAGTGCGTCAAAGAATTTTTAAGACTGGCGCTAGATTTCAACCTACGGTGGCACCACCAGTGTAATCGCGAATGCGTTATAAACCATGACCATCTGCTTGCTTTCTGCCAAAAGTACTGCGCAGTTGTTAAAGTAACTCAAACGAAACGGGCGTTCATTAGAGAAGTAAACTTTTTTTCATGTTGAATTGTTAAGATGGAACAAAGGGCTGTTACTAAACTTAACGCAAAACTTGGTAAAAGTGCCTCGGAAACGTACCAAATGATGAAACAAGTTTGCGGTGAGTTTTGTTTAAGTAGATCAAATGTTTTCTTGGGGCACAAACGTTTTTTGGACGGAAGAGAGACGCTAGAAGATGATGAGCGTACCGGAAGACCAAGTTCATCTAGGACACCTGAAATTATTGTTGAAAACGTGCGTGATTTCGTGGCAAACAATCGATGTGCGTCACTAAGAATGATGGAAGTATTTAAACATCAACAAAGAAACAATTCGAAACATCCTGCATGAAGATTTGAGCAAAACAAAAGTCTGTGCTAAATTTGTTCCACACACGTTAACCAATGAACAAAAATCAAGGAGAAGTGCACATTGCAGAGACATCATTTCAGCCGCTGAAAATGATCCAAACTTCTTAAAATCGATTGTTACTGGTGATGAAACATGGTGTTTTCAATACGTTCCTAAAACAAAGCGACAAAATGCGGAATGGAAGTCAAAAAATTCGCCACAAGCCAAAAAAACAAGAAAAGTTCCATCAAAAATCCAAACAATGCTCATTACATTCTTCGATAGTAAGGAAATATATTATCCACAAAGAATGTGTTCCAAGTGAACAAAGAATTACTGGTGAGTTTTATTTAAACGTTTTGAGGCGTTTGATGGGCAGAATTCGTCGCATTCGTCCAGAATATCGAGATGAAAACAGTTGGTGTTTGTTGAACGATAATGCACCCAGTGACACCTCACTTCTTGTTCGTAGATTTTTGGTGGAAAATAACGTCTGCGTGTTGAATCATCTACCGTATTCGCCTGATTTAGCAACCTGCGACTTTTATTTGTTCCCAAAACTTAAAATGACGTCAAAAGGATATTTCGAACATACAAACAGCTTCGACGCGTGCTTTGGAGGCAATTCCGCAAAGCGAACTGAAACAGGCATTCATATCATTATTAAATCGCTGTAACAAGTGTGTTGCAGCCGGAGGGACTTGTTTTGAATAACAAACCAAAACAAATTATAATTTTTTTGTTTCTATTTCGTTTTACAGAACCAGTCTTAAAAATTCTTTGACGCACTGTGTATGCACGGGTATGTACGCCTACTGATTTGAAAATTGGATGTTCTTTTGCAGTAATCTGAGATATTGAAACGAAATGCATATCTATTGAAAAGCGATGTTCGCACTAATGAAAATACGATGTCTAAAATCAGGTAGTGACAAAAACAAAATTAGGATCATCCTTTTCTGTTAAAGTTTGTCTCTTTAGTTGTACATCACAGCTTCTTAAGTTTTGGCAAGCTGTTGTTACATATGCTAATTATGATATGTTAGGGCAGGCTGCAGGTAAAATGCCTAAACACACTAATTAAGATATGTTACGGTGTTTTACGCAATTTCTATCTCCTAAAGATTGAAGAAACAAGCACCGCGAAATTCTTTGTCAGAGCAAAGATGAGAAGAAAAACATTTTATCGCACGTCATTTTGTTGTTCCTGGTTTCATCGCATTTTAGAAGGAAATAAGGAAACGCTAGAGAAAAAGAGACATAGCACCTATGTGAAGTAGCATCCAATTTGGTATGCTCTCATATTTTTTCACATTAACATGGACTTGTTAATGCTGTTCCAGTGTACTTGAGAAGAAGAGGTATTTCCCAAGACGTTTTAGGAGAGGAAAAAATTTAATCTGCCTCGTGTGAAAAAGGCGCCAGTCACATTTTGGTGATTAATCTCGGCCGACGTCCTCCGTTCCTTGGGACTCGTTAATGTGCTAATGGACCTGTTCACTCAAGCTAATAAAAAGTAAAAGAGATCTAAACACAACCACGTGGATAATCTAGTGTTGCAATCTTTCAGTCTTTCGGGTATAGTAGTTGAAAGCCTAATAATTATAGCAGGCGTTTCCTCTTCCGCATGCTTAAAAGCCACGAGGAATCATTTTCATTTTTACCTGTGCTCCAAAGTATGCGGTTTCCCCGTTTTGGACTATTAGGATTGATGAAAGTTTTGTCTGTGTTCTCCTGGGACGAAAATAAAGTTACCGTATATACGACAGATTAGAAGCAGAAAACGATAGTATTAGCTGCGTGTATTTAAACAATACCTTCAAAATAATCTATGTGGGAATATCATAAACTTTACCTCACTTTAAAGTAACTGCTGCTTCGTTGAGCTGGCTTCTAAACTTAATTGACTTCAACTGCTTTGGATTTATTAAAGTTGTTTGCGAATCACAAGACGCAAGATTTCATGTAAGAAAAAGGATGCGCGAAAGTGAAGGAGCTATTATCGTTTCCACATTTTCAAGAGTCGACCGTGAAACAGGAGAATTAAATAAACGTGAAGGCGTTTAATACATCGGTTAATTAGGCCGTACTTAAACTGCAAAATTTGAGAATCCTGAAGTAAAAGAACTAGATTTCGGGACTTTTGCATCAAGCTGACTATTATTTTTCGCGTCTGAGTGCGATCAAAATAATGAAATGTCATAGAAACAACAAATTCATATAACCGTGTTAAGTAACAGAAGTATCTACACGGCTCCCCACCCAAAATTCAACACCAAGAAGGACACGAGATAGCAAAACCAGATTTACTGGACACATAACAACAGATACAAAGATGAAACGATTGAGCTTACAGGCCCGTGCGACTTGCGGAACACGCAGACATCAATAGTTCGTGTGGCCCCCATGGCTGGCAATAACGGCTGCTACACGCCGCGTCATCGAACGAAAAAGGCTTTGGATGTGGGCATGGGGTATGTCGGTCCAGACTGCTTCCACACGTTGCCACAGTTCATCAGGCGTAGCCGCTGGTGGTGCTTGCCGGGCCACCCGGTTGCCGATCAGCGACTAGACGTGTTCGATGGGCGACATATCGGAAGAACAGTCGGGCCACGGCAGCAGTGACACCTGGTGGACCCTGAGGAATTGTTGCACGATGCGTGTCACGTGCAGGTGCGCATTTTCCTGTTGAAACGTGGCCGCTGGCAGGTCCTGCAGGTAAGGGTGGACTACAGGCTCCAAAACGTCAGAGATGGTGCGGTGGCTATTGAGTGTACCGGCGATGCATACCAGAGGAGAGCGGGTGTCATGTCCAATTGCGCCCCACACCATAACGCCAGGCGACGGACCGGTATGGCGATGCGTAATGAAGGCGTCATACAGTCTCTCGCCGCTATGCCGCCACACGCGGATTCGACCATCGTGGTGTTGCAGGCAGAAGCAGGATTCGTCGGAGAAGACAATGTCGTGCCATTCCGTAGTCAGGTGCGGCGTTTAACGGCCCACTGCCGCCGCACTCGCCGGTGGTGTAACGTCAATGGTTATCGGAGCAATGGGCGCCGTGCGACAAGTCCCCGCTTCTGCAGACGACGTCGAACGGTACGTGCTGACACAGGTTGTTGCGCAGCACACCCTAATTCCTGCACTAACGTTCGTGATGTGGCTGCGCGAACCGTCAATGCCCGCCGCACAACATGTCGGTCCCCTTGAACGGTGGTGTGCCGCGGCTGCGGCAATCGCTCACGTCGGTCCGTCCGTCCCTCCTGCACCCATCGAATCCATACTCGCCTCACTGTGGTTGGATGTCGTTCCACACGGGCGCCGATGTCTTGGTACGACAAATTGCTGTCGCGAGAAGCCACTATTCGTCCTCTGTCGAACTCCGAAACGTGCTGGAATGTCTGCCGTGTTCTGCAACGAGGCATCAGGAAGCTTCCCACGCACAGGTCCGGCAGCGTAACACACTTCCACTACTGAAACCCCGCCTTCCATGCACCCTTCTTGTAGTGCTTCTCGGTGGTGTGCCGGGCGCACATTATTTGCATATGCCCTGTAATGCTAATCGTTTGCATATCCTCTCGCGGGCGACGCATGCTGCAAATTTCAGGCTAATTGGATAGTTCCTTCTTGGTGTTGCATTTTGGGTGACCAACAGTGTATATTAATAAAATTATCAATATCGTGTCTCTCCGTCTACTATTCATCTAGAGAAAAGTTCCGTACGTACAGACTTGAAATTTGGTACGCTTGTGCCAGAGAAGGGGACATCATGGACCACGGATTCCATCTTTTGAAATTCGAATTTCCTCATTTTTATTTAATACATAAAACGTTCAACCATTGTTTAAGGAACTATTGCTGAAATACAACGATGAGTCATTCCATTATGGCCACACCCAGCCCAGAGAAATCAGTGAGCCTGTAGACAGAACGGTGGCTCATGTGAAGTTCACAGAACAGTATATACACAACACGAGGTGCGGCTTTCGGTTAGTATAGTGTTCGGAGTCATAATGGGAATTCTTGCCGATTTATCGGAGTTTGGTAAAAGACAAATTGTGATGGTACGGCGCCTCGGAATTACGATCTCGGAAACGGCGCGGCTTCTGTGTTGTTCATGTGCCGCTGTAGTGATTGCGTACCAAACCTGGTTCACAGATAGCCAAACGACGAACCATCGTCCAGCCGTGTGTCGTCCGCAGCTCATTGATGCCAGAGGTCAGCGGAGACTGTGCCGCAATGTTCACAGCGACCGCAGGGCAAAAGTGCGACAAATCCCCCGAGCTACAGCAGTAGTGGTCAGGTCAACGTGTCACAGCACACAGTTCATCGCAGTCTTCTGCGCATGGGCCTGCGTACCCAAAGACCCAAGCGAGCCCCCATGATCACTGCACGTCATCGCCAACATCGCATGAAATGGGCCCACTATCATCGAGATTAGACCGTGGATGAATGGAAGAAAGTGTCGTGGTTTGATGAATCAAGATTCCTGGTGCATCACGTAGACGGCCGAGTGCGGATACGCCGATTACTAACGGAGGCAATGGATGCACTGTTGGGAGGAAACAGGCCGACGGCGGCGGTGTTATGCTGTGGGCGATGTTTCCTTGAGACACTTTAGGCCCTATTATCCCAATAGCACAATCCCTGATAGCTGTCAAGTATCTGAACATCGTTGCGGACCAAGTTCACCCTTTCATGGCAACTGTGTTCCCTGCTGGTGATGGCCGTTACCAACAGGATAATGTACCATACCACAATATTTTGTTCAATATTTTGGTCCTTGGTAATAATTTCTTTTTAAATGTGTTCAATATTTTGGTCCTTGGTAATAATTTCTTTTTAAATGTGTTCAATATTTTGGTCCTTGGTAATAATTTATTCTTTCACAAAATTTATCAAAACAGTTCGCATCCAACAAAGCCACGAATTTAAGATATACTATCACTGATTTTAATTCATTGACACTTAACACAAACGGAAACAACTCTCGCGAAACACGTGCTGTTACACGTGGAAGAATGCAAGTGACTGAGATAGTCCAAGGCTTCTCTTTTTCTGCGCGAACCGTTGGGCATAGTAATGTTCTATTCACCTCCATACGCGCATTCATGTTTCCATGGAAACGCTAGCAGACGATTGCATCGAAGCTCGTCGCATCAGAATAGCAAAGTCTCTCGAAGGCCTGCTCTTGCTTGCGTTATGCAGTTAGTCATCGCTCGCCAGACTGATTCTCATAGTCGAAAGAAGCGAATCCGCTCGTGCTTTTTTTCGCACCGAAAGCATCGACATACATTAACACCGTTGATAATTGACTTTTATTTGTGCATTCTCTGGGCTTCGCAGCTAGCCTAGCTAGCCTAGAGTTAACGCCACTGACTAAGGGCTATTAGCGGACCATTAAATTGAAGCCACTGGTCCTAAGAAGAGGTAAGAGACAACTTAGCAGGACAAAAACGCCACCCAATCCTCATCTGTGACTTGAGCCCGGGTCCATATCTGACGATTACCCAAAAACCATCGCGTCTGACCACTCGCCCACCGGACGGCCCATATTACGTTGAAACACCCACTGTAGTTGCGAATGCATTTTGAAGGGCTTCCGAGTCAGTCAAATTGTTAAACTTCTCTTTCCAAGTAGACACAAAGCGTAACGCTGTTCACCAGTTGCTTCAGATGAAGTAATTTAACCGTGTGGTACGATACTCGCAATAACCTTTTTAGCACTAGTTTTGGTATGATAATTCCAAATGCCGTTTCCCTTCTTGAAAGAAAAACTGATCCAGTATATAATGCTCGACATTGAAATCACACCACTCAGAACGCGTACGCCGAATAAGCAGAAAATAAAAAGATATATGGAATGTGAAGTGCATAATACATGATATAATTTCCAAGGAAGTACATCAGTACTACAGGCTACTTGAAAGGATCACGTGACGGCTGTCAATACCAAGGAGGTTAGAAGTAAGAGGAAATGGCAACAGCCCCTCTCCCTGTGCTTCTGGCGTGACGCCACTTTTTATCAGCTGACTACGCCAATGTGCCCAACCTAAGAATCTCCTGTATATCTCTATGGGGAAATCGCGATTTTGAACGGGTTTTTCGGACCCTTACTCTACCCATACAGGCATGAAAAAATTGAGGCTGAAATATCCATTCCCATAATACAAAATCTCCAGAAAAAACAGGAAAATATGTGTTGGTATTTCTTTAAAAAAATTAAAAAAAATAATGATTTTTTGAGCGGAAGTGCATAGTGCTCATGGTTACTTACTGCCCATATGCAAGTAACCATGTTTAAATATAACCATGTGCAAGTAGCCATGTTTAAAATATAACCTTAACATTAGGCGTTTTTATATAACCAAAAGCCTAATGTTAAGAAATAAGAAGTCCGAAATATTCCTTCTTTCCATCCTTGGTTTATATGCGCTAAGCAAAACTACTGTAGCCACAGGAAGTGACGTCACGTCCCCTAACTCTCGCAGCGCAGACTCCCACCACCTCAGAGAGAGGACAGAAACAGCTGATCTGTTTTGGCTTCACTCAAAACGGGTCCCTTCACCTCCTCTTCTTCTAACCTCCTTGGTCAATACCCTGTGTGATCACCATGTTGAGTCGTGCAATCCCACACGGCGCGGTATGTGCCGTGACCACTCAAACTTTACCTGCTAGCATAATTTAGCGGCATTCCAGGGCGGCCAAGGAGAAGCTTGTACGCGTCGTCCAATGGGTTCCCATGATTGCTCGATGGGTTATAAGTCCTGAGATCCCGCTATCCATCGCAACGATTTGTTATAAAGAATCTGTTGCAGTGCTTTAATTTATTTAGAACTAAAAGATTATAGTGTTACTTTAGGGCGTTGTAATTATTATTAACTTTGATTATGCTCCCTGTGTGAGACTTCTGATGTATTGGCTACGAAGTGTTCGCACCTTCTTCTTGTCAGTTTGTGTGACTTAATTATTTATTTCAGTATGTAACATTTGGAAAATTTTACTTTCGTTAGTATATATTTCATCATGTGTATGTCTTAATGAAAATATGATGTTATTTGCAAAAATCGAATTGTATGGAAATAGTAATACTTTTAAAGTTTTTGGGTTTGTTTTTGGATTGGAGGTTTAACGATTACTATGAGCAACTCAATGGGCTATAAGCAGTCGTCCGTCCCTAATTTAGGGCCACTTATTCCAGGGAAGGGAGAGAACCAGTACCATAAGACAAACACAACATCCCTGCCTCACGGGATTCAAACCCGGACCCCTTTCGGACGAATGATCAGAGGCCATCGCTTAGACCACTGCGCCACCGGGCGGCACTTTTGAAGTTTAGTAATAGCTATACTTTTTAAGTGCTGCAATTTTTTTTAGTTACTTTCGTTACATTGCATGCTGCGTGCAACTGTTGATTTCTATGATATAAAAAGCCTGAGTTCCTTAATTTCTTTTGCAAATTTATATTACTATTGGTATTACTGTATTCTTGTACTTTTGTTGTTTATGATTGTAGATGTAGTCCCGGGTGTGTATGGATTAAATTCTGTTTTGTTGTGGTGTGGCATGAAATTGTAGTTAAATAAATAAACAAAAATGGAAGCATTAAACCCATTGTTAACACGCTTGGGTGTTGTTAGGCCGAGCTTATATTGCTCCAAAACGGCCTCCCATATACCGAAATGGCAAATGCAGGGGTTGAAAATGTCATCAATGTGCTCCCTGTGCTATTACCATGCAAATTTTACCTATCAGTAATGATCTGGTTTTAGTAATGGATAACAGCTGGATCCTCCCTGTGGTAAAAGCGCAAGGTAAGGTTTGCTCATCCTGCCTACCTCGTAGCGGAAGTGCCGGTCCCTTGCGTAGTGACGTCAGTGTACCACACGACGCAGCCAGCAGGACGGATAGACTGTTAATATAATTGAAGCACTCGCGGGAGAAATGTCAACAACTTTTTACTCAAATACGGTCTGAATCTGAAAGCTTGCAACCAAGATGTAATGCAAAAGCACATCTGTAATATAATCAGGAAAAACGTACATCCATGTGAATATTTTATTTAGAGTAAACCGAGAATGTGAAGAAACTTATTATGCATTTCTTTCATTTTTTTTTCAAATCTGTTTAATCTAAATATCTAAATAGGATATTGACATGACACTAAAGAAAAGTGCAGGGACAGTGATTATACCTTCTAATTTATTTATATGCAACTGTAATACTGTCTTTAAATAAATTCAGAAGAAGGAAAAAAAAACTTATAAGATTATGCTGTCAGAACCTCATGAAGAAATCCTTTTATGCGGAACAAATAAAAACTTGAGTAGCATTCCACTAACTTGCTTAATTAAAAAGTTGGAAATTAATTTCACTAAATGCTCTGTTATTCTTTGTAACTAATCGCTGAACAGAAAAGTTAAAATCATGGATCTTTGCAATTTTTGTTTGTTTGTTTCTTTAGTCATAGTTTATTCGCTAAATTTTGAGAACTTTAAGAATCGGGACATTATTTAACGTAAAAAAATTCTTTCTTCACTTACCTTTGTCATGTTCCTTAGGTAACTGTTTTAACCAGTTTTCTCTTCTTGGGTTGGCAATATATTTTTTGCTGAGCGTTAATATGGCGCATACGGATCATAATTCGGGTTTTCATGAATAGTTTGATGGCAGGGTGCACATTTGAAGGGAACTAATGGGCAGAAGCTTCCACTGCGGTGTGAACAATTCTTTTAACTTTCCTAAAATTATTTTTCCCATGTAGTTTTAAAAAAATTCTTCTATTTGGATAACCGTGCTCATCCACTCATTTGTTGGATGTTGCAAGCAGCCTCTGCTTATGACGCTAATCCAGTCGCAAAGAATTCCTTTTTCTTGCACTAGGTCCAGAGGTACATTTTTGTCCCCCAGCCCAGGACACGTTGTTTGGCATTTAAATGCAACATATCCAGCAAGGTATCGTAAAGCTTGGTACGATATGCGGTCACTAGAAGAATTCCAGGTGAACATTTAATTGTAGCTACCCATCGGCGCAACGTTGACAAAGCAGGAAGCGGAATATTAACTTTATTTCTCAAGTAGTGATATGCTCTCCTGGAAACAGTTCTTAATGTTATTGCAGCTGCAATATCAGTAGAATTCCAAACCATCCGTTTTTGGCCTAACAAAACCCTTATCTGTCCTGGAGTAAACACTGTAGAAAGCAAATTTTTTATGCACATTTCTCTGTCTTTTTTCTCATTTTTCCGTAACCTTCGCAATTCTAATAATTCTTTCTGCATTTGATTCTGTTTTACTTTGAGGACTTTTACACGTAAAGTTAGACTATGGTTTGAAGAGCTCAAATATAATATTTGTTTTTTCAGCTTTTCATTTTCCTTCATCAAAATATAATTTTCCTTCAATAGAATTTCATTTTCTGTTTTCAGGTCTTTCATACATTCAATTTCAGTATTTTCATCATTGGCACTCCACATGTCTTCCAAAATTTCCTCTGCATTATCAGAGTTTATCAAATCGCCAACAAGATCAGTTCGTTTCCTTTTCTCCTGTCTGTTCTTTCTCTCTGAATTAGAATTTACATTAAAGTTTCCCGGGAGGTTTAAACTTGGTACAGCTGTGTCCTTTAGCATTTTGCGGATAGGCAAACCTAGAAGTTCATTCCTTAAATCGCGTTCGTAGTCTTCCTCAGGAAAATGTTCCGAACAAATAGCTGAATTCATTTCGTTGAAACTGTCAGCTCGTTTGCATCTCAATTTCCATGTTTTACGCAAAACTTCATTTTTCGGAAACCTATGGTAATGAATGCCATTCCTTCTGGTTTTCGAATAATAATTTTGACACGTTGCTATTGCGCACGAACCAGGCATGTTCAGTGTTTAACGTATAACCAAGGAAAAGAAAATTTGTTTGCTACAAATACCTAGCTTCAAATGAGACAATGTAGCTTTCAGACCCTGAACCAGAAAAACGGGAGCAAGCAGCTTTAGGCAGATGGGGTGTGGAGATCTCCGGGACTGTGACGTCACGAAGGCGACCCCTGAGACAGTGCTCAGCGGAAGTGTCGGATGAGCATAACCTTGGAGTCTACTAACCTTGGTAAAAGCATACCCACACACGGATTCAGAAATCGTTTGCACTGACGCAGAATCGTGACTCATCGCTGAGCAGGATATGGTGCCAATCCTGTTGCTAAGTAGCGCTAGTACGGCAGAACTGCAGCTGAGTTCTCTGCTGTCCTACGGTTAATAGCGGACAAAGCATTGGCTGCCTAGAACGCAAACCAGCCTCCGATAATCTTCGGTTCATCTCGCAGGTCTTGACTTGGGCGGTCAATTGTATTGCCTTTTAGCAAGAGTGGTGGCAAGAAGAAACTACGATAATAGCCGGTACAGCAGTCGAATGCTCTGTGCTGTAGGTTGAGGTTCCGGAATTTCCTGGCGACTAATAAGTTAATCAATAAAGGGTGACATTCACTCGTCTCAACCGGTCCCGCAACAACGACTGGGGCTAACCTCTTGCAGCCACTGCTGCCAACAAGGTCGAAAAATCTGCCATGCCGATCCACATGGTTGCAGTTCGGAGACTCTACCAACCAGCTTCACGGAGGCCCCGATTTGCCTTTTTATTTTTCGTACATCCCACGCAGTGGATCTGTGTGTCTCGCACATCTCGCTAAAAAGATTTGCATATTCCGCCTTCCTACATATAACTACCACCTTGCATGCTGATAAGTTGACTCCTTCAGGGTGGGGAAATTTCAGTGCCGAGCATTGTACATGAAACAACTATGCACTTTTTTATCTTGTGTTAAAAATGTATGTGTGTCTTTGTTTTTGTGTGACAAATCGTTACGTCTTTCACTTTCTAGAGTTCCCCGAAGTTCCATGTGATGGTGAAACTCCTATAATTGATCCTTCAACTGGTAAAGAGTTCTTCTGCGGGGATGGAAGTGGCTCCAAGCTTTGCCCACCAAGCAGTTATTGTCATAAAACATCAGGTTTCGCTAAATGCTGCACCGAAGGTTAGTGACTGTATTGAAATTTACCATATAATCTTTTCTTTACTGTGGCATGGGTCTAGAGGAGAATTAATATGTTTTGAAAAGGAAGAGAGAGAGAGGAAGAGAAAGAGAGAGAGAGAGAGAGAGAGAGAGAGAGAGAGAGAGAGAGAGAGAGAGAGAGAGAGAGAGAGAGAGACAGATTATATTCCTTGTATCTGATCACCACCTGGGAAAAACATAAATGCAATACTGCATTTTATCGGGATGACAGGAAAAATGCATTTTCGCATTGTGTTACACATTGTGTCGCTAATCCACATACGTAGTTTCAGCAGCGAAGGTTGTCGATGCTCCAGATCATATATAAGATCGTTGTTAAGAGAACTGGTTCATGTATCGTACACACACTTCTAAAGGTACATCAAACGCTTCTCGCGTTGTACAGAATGGCCACGAAGTTTGAAATCTTGGTTCTTGGTTTTTGAAGCGTCTGAAGGATTCCGAAAAAATGAAAGAAGGCGAAGGTGTTGTGGTCACTCGAACAGCACAAATCTGGATCAAGAAATTCGCTGCTGGGGAGGTGAGCTTGGAGAGGGGAAATGTTTGAGAAGGCTTTATGTGGTTTAGAATACGCAATGTAAAGTCTTCTGAAATATTTTAACAGCCCTGCTGACGACTGTTGAAAGAAATGTAACAAGCAGTACCCACAGCCTGGCGGCCGAACTTGGAGTTTTCAAAACCATCATTGTTGACTACTTGCACATGCTCGAAAATGTATACAGACGATGGGCAAGGTGTCGCATGAACTGACCCTAAGTCATGTTGACGGACGCGTAAAGGTTTGCAAAGAACAGTTAAGATTCAGTTTAACACTCGGTCTATAAAGCGTTGTTTCTGAAGACAGGAAGTGGATAGATTTGTTTAATCTAGACATCTCTATCCAGTGGTTGGACCAAGGCGAATCAGCTTTACTTGTCCCAAAGGCTGACGCTTTGACAAAGATGCCATGCTTTGTGAAAAAATGTCACGCTTACAGAAAATTGCTATGTCAACAGAAAAATGTCAAGGGGAACATAAATGTTTGTTCCACTTTGAGCTTTTTCCATATGGCAGGGCTATGAACGTCGAACTGTTTTTCGATAAGCTAGGGTGGTACTGTGCAAAAATCGTAGCAACGGTATCCTGCTTATTCAACCGAAGCCGCATCACCGGTGACGAAGTAGTCAAAGTGCTGGCTTAGATCACTTCTTTCGTTATCATCCATTGGGAGGGAATCATGTTAGGAAATTGTAATTGTTGTTTTAATTCTAAAACGGCTATGGTAAGTTTTCCGAATTAAAAGGTACAAGAAAATAAATTTGCGAAATATTTCTTAGTAACGTAATTTCACGACTTGGCCTACAACATTTCACCTAATAAAGATATGGGAAAACGTAATAACCAGGTTACGTCAAATACTAAGATCTTTCCAGTGATATATTACCCTCCCCTCCCTCCCCTTCTACAAACCAAAGAAAGAAAACAAATGTGTCGAAAGTAACGCAATTTTTTCTACCACTCATAGGGCACTTTAGTGTCGCTATTGTGGGCTATAACGTTGTACCTAATAAAGACAGAAACATAAATTTAAAAACCAACTTACTACATTTTCGAAGATCTTTCCAACGATATGTCACACGACCCCTTTTTCCACTTGAAAATTCCGAGTAACCCCTAGCCCCGCCCCCTAAGGGGTCACCAGACCCCACGGTTCTATACCCCAAAAGTGTCTCTCTCGACATAAAGAGAAATAGGTATCTTGGGTTTTCTGGGAAAGCAACCAATAAACATTTAAATGGAGTTTTTTGGGACTTCTGCGCCATACTGTATAATTCTAGACAAAAGGTATGAAAATAGGTAGAAACACAACTAACATCGCAGTCACCTTAAATGGAGAACAAAGGGTGGTCGAAAAGTCCCCTAGGGGTTTCGATTAACAACTGAACAAAAAACGAACATATCTACAGTAATGCGTTTTGCGGCATTTGAAAGAGTAAATATTCGAGTTTAATAATCTTAGCTTAATACCCCTCTACATGGGCGCCTTTGGTGGCACGTAACACATCCAGTCGGTATTCAATTTCTTGCCATGTACGCTCCAACATATCAGGATCGGTTCTATCAGTCACTGCTCTAATGCGCTGCTTTATCTCCTGAAGGCTGCTTAATATTTCCAAGTAAACCATGTCCTTGACATAGCCCCAGAGGAAAAAGTCTAAAGGAAAGATATCCGGGTACCGGAGTGGTCAAGGAATGGGAATCTCTACCAATCCATCTGTTGGGAAACTCACGGTTCTGGTATTGACGAACATCAAGTCCCCAATGTGGGGGAGGGGGGGCGCCATTTTGTTGCAGTATGATGTTTGGTTGCAAATCCTGTAGTTAAAGAACCGCAAAGTTGTGATGCATTTCCAGGTAATTATTTATTTGTACTGTGGGCTCGGAGAAAAAGGATGGCCCAATTACACGGTTATACATGAGCCCACAGCAAACATTCACCTTTGGATTGTGCGCGACGTGCTACCTGACTGAATGTGAGTTTTCACTACCCCATATACGAACGTTCTGAGTGTTGAAATTTCCGTGTACGTAAAAGGTTGACTGATCCGAGAACATTATACGGCGTAGGAAACTTTCATCAACTTCCAGTTGCTCCAACATATCCCGAACGAATGCTAAGCGCGGTGAAGTCCATCGTTAGGTTTAATCTGATGTAGGAGTTGCACTTCGTATGCGGTTAGTTTCAAGCGTTTGTGAAGCACTCCCATCAATGTGGATCGTGGAACATTCAAGTGTAAAGAGGCCCTTCTCCTGGACTTGCTAGGACTGCGATCGAAAACCTCCTGTATGCTCTGCACAGTTTCTTCCCTGACAGGGGGTCTGCCACTTCTTTGCTGGTCCAGGACGCTACCAGTATCCAAGAATCTCTTCTGCCACGCACTGATACTGAAATCACTCGGTGGATCTTTCCCATATGTCCGAAGATAATTTCTTTGTATCGTAATCACAGACTTTGTCTCCAAAAAACCAACGCACGCACATTGCTTTCTCCTGCAGCGCCGACACTTTCAGTTGTTTTGCAGTCGGCGTCGGTATTTCCAAAATCGCCATCTGTTGGAAAGAGATGGCGTTAACAACTGGAATATTTACTTTTTCAAATGCCGCAAACCGCATTGTTGCAGATCAGTTCGTTTTTGTACAGTTGTCAACCGAAATCCCTAGGGGACTTTTCGACCACCCAGTAGATCAAGTTGAGAGCTTTATTTTCCTTAGATTAAAAATAACAGAAACAATAGATGCACTAGAAATCATCAAACACAGAACAGCAACAGAATGGACTGCCATGGGAAAATTACAAAAAATCTGGAAAGCAAACAAGATATCCAAACAAGCCCAAATCAAATTATACTATACATCACTAATTATAACAGTGGTCATCTACGGAGCAGAAGCATGGTCAATTAAGTCAAAAGTGGAGAAAAAAGTATTAGCGTTCGAAAGCAAATACGTAAGAAAAATGAATAAAACAAGCTGGACAGAAAAGAAAACAAAAAACACAGTAAGAAAGGAACTGTCATATCAAGAGACAACAGAGGAAAAAATTAGAAAACAGCAACTGAGATGATTCGGTCAATTTGCACGCATGGACAAAAACAGACTACCTAATATCTTAATAAATACTTTCGCAACAGAAAGAAGAAGACATGGGAGACCGAGACTTACCTGGCTGAAATTAATAAAGAACATCTCGAGCTGCAGAATATATGGTGAACTTTTCCAAAAGCAAGGAACAGAGAAGATTGGGAGAATCTGCTCAATGGAACTTAACCAGTCTTAGACGGAAGAAAAGAAAAAGAGAGAGAGAGAGAGAGAGAATAGAGAGAGATGATTCTCTCAAAGTGTACGCACAAGAACAAAAGTGCAGAGGTTTTTATGTTATAGATTAAATACACTCCGAAATAATAATAACAAAAACACTCCTCATGTCTCGCACCTGCCATATTAAACGCATTTTTGAGAGAATGCCAGGTCAACGGGAATTCCTAATTCAATAATTAAGAAAAATTCCTTCGGGAGAGCTGCAGTAGTTTCAAATGCATTACCGTTCGGATGCCTGAAATTTCTAACATATCTATGGCTGCAAATCTGGAAATTTATTTCGCAACATCAAATTACATCTTAGCAGGATGCACTTCGATATAACACAGGTCAGTTGTATTTTGAAATTTTGTGGAAATTGCAATAATATTTAGAAACCTCTGATATATTCCGCACACATCCCCTTTTTTGCCGAACAAAATGACAGTCTTTTTCATTGAATTTTAAATGCGTTGTATTTTTTCTAAATAAAAAATTTCTGTTTATAAATCAGATTTGGGACATCATAAAACTAACATTCTCTTGAACGACAGTTTTGACTTTACCCTAATTGTTAAGAAATATGAGTCCGATGCAACCGGCATGGGTCTCTAATGTCAGGTTGTAATCCGCTTGTTATTTTTTTTAATACGTCAACTTTTTCGTTTTGTTTTGAGAATAAACAAACGCCATGAGCAGGAAGCAGAGCTATGGGTGGTCTTTTGTCCCTAATCAGGGGTGGTTGGTTCCAGCGGGGGTTAGGGATAGTTCCCTAACAAACTGGCATGTGCCATCTCGAACGAATGGCCAGAAGCCAGCACCCCCGTTCACTCAACCACCCCGGGGTAGGTATTTGAAATTTTATTGTTAAGAAAAAAATCTACTACCGACATCTATGTTGTTGTTTGCTCCGTAAGTTAATAAGTTTACATTGGTGCATATTTCTTTTCTTTCTAGCGACCCTGATTAAATCATGCTCTGAGTCAACATTTGGCTGCTGTTCTGATGGCAAGACTTCAGCTCTGGGGCCGCATAACGGTGGATGTCCAAGTAAGGCTTTTGAAAAAGTTTTCGGAATGCCAGGATGAGTTAATATTCGTCGCGTTTGCAGCTAAAATGTTTAATGATGCAAGAAAGCCATATACGCTGACGTCATGCTACAAAGCCCAGTCCGTTTTATTCTATTGTCCTTTCCCAATATCACACCAGGGTCACGATCACACAGCGGCATCACTCGGCAGAATTCGAGGACGGAAACTCTCTAATACTAAAATCCACATCCACCACTGAAGCGAAAGGCTTGTAGGAAATGCGCCATGGAGCGAAACAAAAGCAGTAGTCGAATGGGGTAAGGTCTCATCTGTATGGAGGATGAAATAGGATCTCAACCCCTTCTAATTCCTGTAGTTTCCGGCGGACCATTCTGGAGGTATGACTTGGTGTATCATACACTTGCAGCAACGGCCGATTCCTATTGATAAGCGCTGGATGGTGTTGGTTCAAAGCGTCATGCAATTTTTCGGCATAGAGGTTCCCATCCACAGCCTGACCATCTAGCGCAAGTTCCTAGTGCACAGCGACCCCAGAGTTCCACCAAAATGCACAGTATGACTTTCTGCTGTACTTCTGGATTGGCCTTAGCGAGTGGTTCCCAGTGATAGGATAAGGTAGGGATACCCCTTTTCATCAACTGTGAAGATACGACTGGGGATTTGACAGCGATCTGCGACAGAGAAAGACACATTGTTCTGCTTGCTGGGTAATTAATGGCGAACCATTCGATAGCTCTTGGAGGAGAAACTAAACTGGTGTAAGTGGCGAACAATGGTGGGTTGAGAAGACACCATCTCAGCTGCTGATTGTCGTGTGCCAGTAGCGCGGTACACTGTCACAGATGCGATCAGGGTGTCAGTGCTTGTGACCGTTGGACGGCCTGACATCGGTTTGTCTTCAAGACTGGTGTTCCCAGCATTGAAACACCGGAACCATTTTCTTGCAGTGCTGCTGTGTACTGTTTCCTCGCCTTCATCTGCACACATTTCTCTACCTGCTGGTACCGCGTTTAATCCTTTTTTCCAATAACGGCGTAGGAGTATCTGGACAGTATGTTTATCGAACTCTATCCTATGCTCTCCTGGTAAGGTAATTTAGCTCCTGCAAAATGTAACCGTGATATCTAATCGACGGTGGCTCGCTGTTCCAGCAGAAATGCACGATGTGTGGCTCAAAAGGTGACGAACGTTTGACTCATCCTGGTATTGTTGAGACTTGTAATGTTCCAAAATTTCAGATTCAGTTTTCTGAGAATTCCCAGTTAAATATGATCATAACTAAATATCTTTCATCACAGCATTATGTAATATCGGACAAAAGTGTCTTTACTGTTTTGCAACAACAAAAATATAAGGCTGAGGAACAGAATAAAACAAAAGCCATCTTTCAGTGCAAGTATACAGTATATTTAACCTTGAAGCTAAATATATACTATAATGAATAAAATTCTCCGGCTGGACGTGTAGTGCAGGAAAGCTTGCGTTAAGTCACGTTAGGGTTATTGAAAGGTTACTTGACGTAGCTAAAGTGTGCTTAATCTTCAAAGTGCTAGAGTTTGTTTAGGTAAGACACGCACGTGCAATAAATTCCAAGAATATGGAATTTATTTTTACTCAGCGTTCCTCATTATCTTGAATATCAGTTATATAACTTCGGTTTTAGTACATTAGTACCTTGAAGGCTCCTTATTAGATAGGTAAACACAATATACCCTGAACTTAACGTAAACACTCAATGAAATAGACTTAACGGCCAGACAGAGGTCTGACAATAAAATGAACTAAGAAAACGCACTAACTTTTAACCTTTTATTGGGGAGCTCCTGGTATTCCTCAAATACACACTCCAAAATAACACAACTACTGATAGCCCGAACTTTCGTACTATCGTAATATCGTAGAAAAGTAGGTAAATCGCATATCAATAATCAGGAAGAACCTATCACATATAAAACGAAGCTCTTTGGTATACTTGAGCGCTCCTATATATACTGCATACCACCACGTCATGACTTACACTCGTTGCCACATATAATTCAGCGGGAGAAACAACATCTCGTTAAGTGAGAAGATAATTTGCATAGGAAAATAAAATAACAAGAGATAGTAAAATCAAAAAGAAACTGAATCTAAAGTATACGTTACAATACTTCCACATAGGTATAGTTAAATATCATATTTTCCCATGTGATCGTAAGCAGTGTTTTCCAGTATATCTATACAACATAAAGAGCCCGTCCATATACACTGCTGGTCACCCAAAATGCAACACCAAGAAGGACACGAGATAGCAAAGCCAGATTTACTGGACACATAACAACAGATACATAGATTAAACGATTGAGCTTACAGGCCTGCTACTTGCGGAACACGCAGACATTGGTAGTTCGTGTGGCCCCCATGTCTCGCAATAACGGCCGCCACCCGCAGCGGCATCGAACGAAAGAGGCTTTGGATGTGGACTTGGGGTATGTCGGTCCAGACTGCTTCCACACGTTGCCACAGTTCATCAGGCGTAGCCGCGGGTGGTGCTTGGCGGGCCACTCGGTTGCCAATTAGCGACCAGACGTATTCGATGGGCGACAAATCGGGAGAACAGGCGAGCCACGGCAGCAGTGACACTAGGTAGGCCGTGCCACCAGATGTCACGTTCTGTTGAAACGCGGCCGCTGGCAGGTCCTTCAGGTAAGGGAGGACTACAGCCTCCAAAACGTCGCAGATGGTGCGGCAGCTGTTGAGTGTACCGGCGATGCGTACCAGAAGGCTGCGGGTGTCATATCCAATTGCGCATAACGCCAGGCGACGGACCGGTATGGCGATGCATAACGCAAGCGCCATACAGTCTCTCGCCGCGGTACCGCTACACGCGGATCCCACCATCGTGGTGTTGCAGGCAGAAGCAGCGGGATTCGTCGGAGAAGACAATGTTGTGCCATTCCGTAGTCCAGCTGCGGCGTTCAACGGCCCACTGTCGCCGCACTCGTCGGTGGTGTAACGTCAATGGTAATCGGAGCAATGGGTGCCGTGCGTCAAGTCCCCGCTCATGCAGACGACGTCGAACGGAACGTTCTGACACAGGTTGTTGCGCAACACACCCTAATCCCTGTGCTAACGTTCGTGATGTGGCGGTGCGAGCCGTCAATGCCGCCGCACAACATGCCGGTCCTCTAGATTGGTGGTGTGCCGCGGCTGCGGCAATCGCTCACGTCGGTCCGTCCGTCCCTCCTGCACCCACCGAATCCATACTCGCCTCACTGTGGCCGGATGTCGTCACACACGGGCGCCGATGTCTCGGTACGATAAACCTCTGTCGCGATAAGCCACTATTTGTCCTCTGTCGAACTCCGAAACATGCTGGAATTACTGCCGTATTCTGCGACGAGGCATCAGGAAGCTTTCCACGCACAGGTCCGGCAGCACAACACACTTCCACTACTTACACCCCGCCTTCTGTGCACCCTTCTTATAGTGATTCTCGGTGGCATGCCGGGCGTACATGATTTGCATATGTCCTGCAATGCTAATCGTTTGCATCTCCTCTCGCGGGTGACGCATGGTGCGAATTTCAGGCCAATCGGATGCTTCCTTCTTGGTGTTGCATTTTGGTTGGTAAGCAGTGTAGTTTCTATACGAATTCTAACAAAATGCGATTTTTAAAATTAAGAATAAACATTAACAGGATGTATCACTTTCATTGTTTTTCCCATAAACCTTATATTGTCGTCATCAACTATTCATAAATCACTGCTGGATGAAGGTTTCCCCTCACCTCTTCCACAACTGTTTTGGGCAATATCCTTCCATGTCGTTTCGGCATGTATTCAGGTTTCATTCACCCATCTTCCACATGGTATTCTTCTGGGGTTTGTTTTCGTCTCTTGGAATCTGGTTTCGTATTTCAGTTTTCCAACGATGGTCAGCCCTTCTTGCCGTATGTGTAATCAACGGCAAATTAAGGGTATTTACTTCGATCATGATTTTCCTTTCCTATCTTTCTTGATTTCATCAAACACACATCTTTCTCCCCGTGCTTCTTTGAGTTTTCAGCAACCTCTGTATGTTTGATTTACTTAAAAATCTGTCTTTAATTCATGAGTAAATACTGGAATGAGGCAATGATTACACACTTTTCTTGTGAGACATTATAGTAAACTTCTCTTTAAAAGTTTACTGTATGTTCAAAATACGCACCCCTACCAAAGTTTATACGCCTTTTTAATTATTCCTTGCCGTGTATCCTGCCTGATATCTATCGTACAACTAAATGTAGGCACCAGTTAATTACAAAATTTTCCCGTCAACCTCGACTTCTTTAGTTCTTGCAAATACATTTGCGATGTATTACAGATGTGAAGAACATGTCAAGACGGCAGAGTTGGAGCTATAAATTCAATCGGTGTAGCTTAATTGGTAATGCATTCGGCTACGGAGCAGAAGGATGCTGAAACGAGCATTATCACCGGCAGAAGTGTGTTTTTTTATTGGCATCCGATCGGGGGAATGCATCTGATGGCCGTTGGGTTTTTCGAAAATATGTAGTGTTCTTTCCACAGATATCGTCTGGAATTAATGAGAATTCCTTCTTCGTTTCGAGAAAAAGTCTGATGATTCTATAATGAATTAGCTTTATTTACTTTCCGCCAAGCAAATTATTATGAATGATTCTCTTCCTACCAGCTAGCTAATGATATACTTGTACTAAGCTTCAAAATGATGAATTCAAAAAAGGTGTTGTTACTAGTTAATTACGAACTTAAACAAAGTCTCAACGCTGGTTATTTATAGTAAGCAATAAATGTTATAAACCTAACAGCCAGACAGAGGTCTGACAAAAACTATGAATTGAGAAAGACTGAACTTACTGAAAACTTCTTTATTTCTAAGACTCTTGGTCAACTAAGGCACACACAACACTTGTAGAACAATAATGAATAATCACTCCTCGTATTATACACGCTCTCGCTTAACGACCACAAGCTCTCCTCATAACAACACACAAGCTCCCCTAAGTCTCGATGAATGCGCCTATATACTAGCTACCACCACGTCATGACTTACACTCATTGCCAGATCTCATTCAGCGGGTGAAATAATATTTCGTTCAGTAGGAAGATAATTTACATAGTAAAATAAAATAACCAGAGATAGTAAAATCAAAAGGAAAGTGAATATAGAGTATACGTTACATCATCTCCCCTTAATTTTTCTTTTTTTTTTTTTTCTTTTTCTTTTTTCTCTTTTTTTTTTTTGTTTCCGAAAAACCTATCAATTTTGGAGTGTAAGTCTTACATTTCGTTGATTGACGTTTCTCGATCTCTTTTTTGTTTTGTGGTTTGGTGGTAGCCGTATTTACATTAGCAAACTTGGCATGACAATTTACGAAATCTGTATTCGACTGTGAAATTTGTATTGTTGCACAAAACAAACCTGCATCGGCATACTTTCCTTTTATTCTGCCTAGCAGGAATCACTTTTTTAATTTCAAATGACGTTCTCAATATTCGGTGAATACATACCAACTGTATCAGCAGCGAAGATTGCCTGGAGCTGCCTAACAGTAACAATTTTATTATTTTCATTTCAAATTACGTTCGCATTATTCGTTGAAATACATACCAACTGTATCAGCAGCGAAGATTGCCTGGAGCTGCCTAACAGTAACAATTTTATTATTTTCTTTTCAAATTACGTTCGCATTATTCGTTGAAATACATACCAACTGTATCAGCAGCGAAATTTACCTGGAGCTGCCTAACAGTAACAATTTTAGTATTTTACCCCTAAGCACATAGATATATATATAAAAAGTGGATTAGTAGATGGACATAGAAGAAATATAAAAAAAAAAAACACATATATACACAAAAAAGAATGCATAGGCCCACACGAAAAAAAGAAATTCTGACACGCCAACTGGTCGTGCAGGAAAAACAACAAACTGAGAAAAGAACCTGTCCACGAGAACTTACTTATCTCGAGGACGCATAAAAAACTCTAGTGCGATAACGTTTTCCAAGCCTAATTGGACTGGTAAAATCAAGTGGCTTGGATCTCTTCAGGGACTGGAATGGAACTGGAACATCGGTCTGCTGTCGGTCAGGAAATCCCGGCGGCTGACGCGAACGGTCAGGAATGGCGGAAATCCTTCGGTCCGGAACGGCTGAAGTCTGTGGGTCCAGAAATCCCTGCGGCTCAGAAGAACGGTCAGGAGTCTGGCGGTCTGGAAATCCCTGCGGCTCAGAAGAACGGTCAGAAGTCTGGCGGTCCGGAAATCCCTGCGGCTGAGAAGAACGGTCAGAAGTCTGGCCGTCCGGAATCCCTTGCGGCTGATAGGAACGGTCAGGAACGTTTGAAGTCTGGCGGTCCGGAAATCCCTGCTGCGGCTGATAGGAACGGGCTCCCCCAGGCTTTGGATATGAAGTCCCTTTGTGCTGGGGCCCGTTGTGTCCTTCCAGTATCTTTTTGGACGGACGTGTCTCCGGCCACATCGTTTGCTTTCGCTTACGCCCACGTGGCATGAGAGTAGCAGCAGGCATCGGCCCTGGTTGCCCTGAACGTAGGTTCCAGGGGCGAAACCCGGGCGGATGCAAAGATTTCTGCCTTCGTCGCTGTTGCGGCGAAGCAGATTGGGGAGACAAGTCACGTTTGCGCCCAGCCTTTGGTAGTGCTGGACGGTTTGGAACATGAAATTTAGGATTCATAACTGATAAGTCAGAAATGTCCGAAGCCTCTGAGTCGCTGCTGTAATTCAGTGGTCGTGCAGGGCGATGTTTAGATTTGCCTATAGGAATACTTTCTGACGAGGTATTGAAAGAAGAAGTAGCCCGCGTTGGTGCAGAGTTATCCGGAAACGGCGCAGCAATAGTCTTGGCAATGGTTGGAGGGAAAGGAACAATACTAGTATTCGAGGAACTCGATTCGCCCCTTGGTCTCATGGGAGAATCAGGTTGCGTGTGTAGAAACCCGTCTGGAGGGGGGAGGGTGAAGGAAAAATCACTGGCGATTCTTCAAAAATGTTTGTTGGTTCGTCCAAAATTTCTGGCGGTTGAACATGAGATATAGATTCTTGAGTCTGTAGAACAGAAGGTTGAGTAGGATTGATAATGAAATCGATATTCCGTTCATGATACTTGCGACACTGATCAACATGTACATATTGAAAATGGTTGTCAGGTTTCTCCAGAACAATATTATTTTCAAAGACATTTGCCACCCGATATGGACCTTCGTAGCTGGGTGCAAATTTCTTCACTAAAGTATGCGAAACAGAAGACTGGAAGTGCGTTTCCACGAGAGTGAGATCTCCAACGACAAGATCTGGTTCCCTACGCCTAGAATTATAATATCTTGCTTGAGCCGCTTGTGCTCCTAGCATTGCAACACGAGCCTTTTCTGCCATGATTCGTATTGATTGCGGAGTTGGTCGCTGGTTTAGTTTGTCGATAATCCCCGTTAAATTTTCAAAAGGGGTTTTAATTTTGCGACCCAGAAAAAGTTCTGCAGGAGTAATTTTAGTAGACTCGTGGACAGACGAGCGGAGGGCGAACGCAAAAAGCTCTAAATGGTCATCCCATCTTTCATGATGATCCATTACAAAAGTCGCAATCATTTTCACTAACGTGCGGTTAACACGTTCCGCAGGATTACTCTGGGGATGATATGGGGAAATGAATTTATGTTTAATGTGTAGTCTCGCACACATTCTTTCAAAAATGTCAGAAATAAATTGAGGACCATTATCCGAAACTACTTTATTAGGTGCACCATATCTTGAAAATACTTCATTAACTAAGACATTACAAATAACCTCAGCCGTAGCGGCTTTAATGGGAAAAACTTCAACCCATTTAGAAAAATTATCAGTTAGTACTAAAACATAACGAGCTTTATTTTTAACAGATAATGGATAAGGTCCCAATAAATCTATGGAAATAATATCAAACACATGAGAACTTGAACTAGATTTCAAGTGACCGGCCGGTCTTACATTACGATAATTATTAATCTGACACAAGTGACATGATTGAACGTATGCGAGCACACTTTGGTACATGCCAGGCCAATAGGCAACATCCCGCAATTTACCACGGGTCTTGCGAATACCTAAATGGCCTGCAAGAGGTTTGTCATGAAATTCATTTAAAAGAGCCATTCTAAGGGTTCGCGGAATGCATGGGCGAAACTCTGTTCTAGTAGTCCTAGATTTTGTATAATAAAGAAGACCCTCTATTACTTCAAAATGTTGTGACCTTCCAGCCAGAGAAGGATCACTTGGTAGGGGCGAACCCGCAAGCAAAAAATTGTAGATATCCCCAAAATCTGGATCATTTATTAATTCTGCCATTATCTGCTCTCTGGATGTTATATCAGCTATTAGAAGTAAAGGCTGACATCCAGGAGTAGTTTCTATGGGGACCCCACTAATCGGAACGCGAGATAATGCGTCCGGTAATTGATTCTTATGACCTGGCTGATATGAAATTTTGATATTGCTCTCTTGTAACTTCAGAGCCCACTTCATAAGTCTTTGAGATAGGTGCTTAGCAGAATTCAAATACTGAAGGGCAGAATGATCCGTAATTATGTTAACTGTCAATTCGTTAAGATAACATTGAAATTTATTTAGTGCATACACAACAGCAAGACATTCACGTTCCGTAGCTGAATAATTGCGTTCAGCTTTGGCTAAAGTACGAGACGCAAAAGCTATTGGATGCCCAGCTTGTGACAAAACGCAACCAAGACCAACTCCGGATGCATCAGTATAAATATCAAATTCCTTAGTATGATCCGGGAAAGCCAACACCGGAGGCTGAGTCAATGCAGACTTCAGTGTTTCGAATGCAGCGTTAGCCTCAGGTGTCCAAATAAACTTCTTGTATTTACGTTTTAAAGCATACAATGGCTCACATATTGCAGCATAAGCGGGGACGAACTGCTGATAAAATTCCGGTCATTCCCAGAAAGCGGGATAGTTCTTTTGCTGTTTTAGGCCGAGGAAAGTCAACAATAGGCCTAATTTTTTCATTAGCAGAAAATAAAATAAAGGGGAGTGATTTTCAACCCCAGATATACAATCTCGTCCCTCGCTATCTGGCATTTACTAGGTTTTAACGTCAAGCCAGCATTGTAGATGAGTTTGAACACCTGTTTGAGCAGAGAAAGGTGCTCGTCAAAAGTCTCTGATGTGATAATAATGTCATCCAAATAGACATGCACATGGGGACCCAGGACAGGTCTGAGAACCGTGTCCATAAGCTTTTGGAAAGTAGCAGTTGCAGAAGATAGTCCAAAAGGCATACGTAAATATTCATAGGCCCCAAAAGGAGTCACAAAGCCAGTTTTATCGACAGAGTCCGGATGTACTGCCACCTGCCAATATCCACTCGCCAAATCCAAAGTTGACATCCATTTGGTTGACGACAAGTCATTTAAAATATGTGACATGACAGGTAGATGATAATTGATCGTTTTTGTGACTTGGTTGAGCTTGCGAAAATCTGTCACGAAACGAAATTCATTGGGTTGTTTCTTTGGAACCAAAAAGGCAGGAGCAGCCCGGGCGCTTGTTGATTCCCTGATTATGCCCTGCTTAATCATTTCAGCAATTTGACGTTGCATTTCCTGTTTCTTATGTGGAGCACAAGGGTGAGGTTTCGTCGCAATTGGTTTCGAACCATCAGTGTCAATAACATGATAAACCACCTGTGTGAAACCAGGTTGATCCGAAAATAAACCAGGGCTTTCCTGTAAAAGGAGAGAAAGCTGGTCTCGTTGCCCCTCATTCAATTGGTCACTCAACAATAAACTCGTAATATCTACAGGAACCTTCGGAATCATTTCGACAGGTTCCGGAAAGGAAATCACATGTTGTACAAAATTCAAAGTTATTTGAAACTTGTTTATAAAGTCCATACCCATTAAACATTTCACGGGTAGCTCGTCTATAAGAAGGAAAGAATGTGTAAAACGAGCTTTTCCCAGCCCTAAAGATAATGTGACAGTTCCTGAGATACTGAAGATTTCATTATTTGCACCTCGCAAATACTGCGTTGCAGGCTGAACGTGTATTGCAGAAAAAGTGGCAGTGCAAAACTTTGTATTTAGGGCCTGATATTTCAGACCCAGTGTCGAACTTTGTCTCGACAATAATGTCTTCAAGTGTCAAGAATACATCAGGCAACTGAGGAGTTTGAACAGTCACTAATACTGTTTCATGGTCAGAATGTTTGGTAGCAGGAAGCAGGACCGACCCTTCGTCTACTTCCTGTGGAAGTTTAAAGGAATTCTGGTGGTGTTATCATGTGGTCGGAAAATTCGACCCTGCCGGGTATCGGGAAAATTTTCACGATGAGGAAAACTGCGGGAAACTTGCGTCGGGAACTCCGCGTGTCTGTTGACATTTTCATATCCGTTACGTCTGCCCTCAGCACGGGCAGAAAAATTATCATTGCCCTGAGCATGATAACGTTCCGAATGCTGCTGAGTGAAACGGGGTCGAGCATACTGTGCAGGCGTACGATATCCCGAAGCTTGTTCAGAAACTCGCTGTTGGTTTGCCACTCTTCTGTGTGGTGGAACGTATGAAGCTTGGGTGTGCACTTGTGTATGCTCGCGCTGAAAGTTATTATGCCTATTATGCCGCTGAGGGTTTTCGTAATAAGCCTCGCGGGGTGCCCGAGCATGGTGAGTTGAACCATGTTTGCCATGTCGCTCTTCATACGTGCGTATGAGGCGAAGGCATTCATGAATGGTGGCAGGGTGTCGAACCTCAAGAAAATCTTGTAAGAATGGGTCGAGCTGCTGCACGAGGGTATCCAACATGTCAACATGACTGGCATGTGGATCCCATAGGTTATATAGGCGTGTAGTTTCCAACGCAAATGCAACAGGGCTATCATTGGGACCTTGCTGACGTGAAAAAGCTGTTGAGCAAGGCTAGCTCGACTGAGGCCGAAAGGAAAGACCTCCAAGAATTCTGCACGGAAATTCTCATAATGAGAATCCGGGTTCGACCCTCTCCACTGCCGATACCAGGTCTTAGCGGTATCCCTCAAGCAAGTGCCGGCAATTTGGACTTTGCAGTCTTCAGGAATATTATATAGATCAAAATGATCTTCCAGATCTTCGAGGAACTTTAAGGACCCCTCCAAACCATTGAAATGAATTGTTCCTGCATGCGGCACGAAATGGGCAAGCATTCTGCTTCGCTGAGAGGATTGAACTCCCTCAGGTACGACCCGCGACTCAGAGTAATAAGAAGCTGGTGCATTACGAAATGGTGAAGAATGCCTGGGTGCGTGTAGATCATTCATATCAAAGTCAGAGCCACAGGCTTCGTGCAAATTGTCCAAAAAAACACCATTACGCTCGAGACTTGCCGGAGGGTGGAAATTTGAAGTTGTCTCAGGTACGGAAGACATGGATAATAATCGTCAGGATCTCGTGTTCGAGAAAAGTTCGGGCGCCAATTATAATGAATTAGCTTTATTTACTTTCCGCTAAGCTAATTATTATGAATGATTCTCTTCCTACCAGCTAGCTAATGATATACTTGTACTAAGCTTCAAAATGATGAATTCAAAAAAGGTGTTGTTACTAGTTAATTCCGAACTTTGTTAAACAAAGTCTCAACGCTGGTTATTTATAGTAAGCAATAAATGTTATAAACCTAACAGCCAGACAGAGGTCTGACAAAAACTATGAATTGAGAAAGACTGAACTTACTGAAAACTTCTTTATTTCTAAGACTCTTGGTCAACTAAGGCACACACAACACTTGTAGAACAATAATGAATAATCACTCCTCGTATTATACACGCTCTCGCTTAACGACCACAAGCTCTCCTCATAACAACACACAAGCTCCCCTAAGTCTCGATGAACGCGCCTATATACTAGCTACCACCACGTCATGACTTACACTCATTGCCAGATCTCATTCAGCGGGTGAAATAATATTTCGTTCAGTAGGAAGATAATTTACATAGTAAAATAAAATAACCAGAGATAGTAAAATCAAAAGGAAAGTGAATATAGAGTATACGTTACAATTCTTCCACACACATCGTCTAGAATTAGAATTCTTCTTTCTGCAGAGAGTTACTTCACGTACAGTTTGCCGACTGACCCGGAAACTAATAATTCTTTCTCAGCTCCCTTTCAAGCAAAAGTCCATGTATGTCACGTGCTACAGATGTGAAGCACAGGTCAAGACGGTGGAGGTGGAGCAACAAACTCCGTCGGTGTAGCCTAATTGGTACAGCACTTGGCTACGGAGTAGATGGGGGTTGGTCTCGTAACAAGAAAATTTTGTGTTTTCACACAATATGCATCAATTTTGTTTTCTTTAAGTTCATCTTTAACCCCACATGTTAACTCTTTTCAAGAAGCTCCGGGGTAATATTCTGTACCTCTAAGAGGGTACTTGGGAAAATGCTTTCATATATAGGCCAGATTCCTGTGATTACCTCTGCCTTCCCGAGTGATTGCAAAAAAATAATTTAAACCTGATGTCACTGACCAGGTAGAAATACACTATTTGCAAAGAAAAAAAAAGCGAAGCACACAAAAGGAATCATTCAATCAAGACAAAAATTGGTATGTACAATGTACATATACAGGAAAAGAAATCACTACAATTCCAGAGCAGCTTGACCGTTTACCCGGATGAAACAACTACATCAGAGGAACAAGTCCTTACATTGTAACGACACATCTGGCTTGGGCACAGTCGGTTACCCAGCGTGACATAGACGCATACGGTTCACGGATACTATCCTGAGGTATAGAATGCCAAATGGTGTCTAAATTTTTGGCCAGTTCGCCGACATTCGAGGATGGGCGTAGTTGGCGTTCCATCGTGTTCCAATCATGTTCGATCGGTGAGAGGTCGGGCGATCAGGTTGGCCATTAAAGGGTGTCGACATTATAGCGGCAGGCCTGGGAGAGCCGTGACGTGTGTGGCCAGGCATTGCCCTGTTGAAAGACAGGAATGGCAACAGAAACAGGTCGTAGAATGTTGTCGACGTATTGTAGACCCGTTAGGGTGATACGGAGGACTACGAAGGGTGTCCGGCTATCGGAGGAAATAGCTGTGCAAGACGTGTACTGTTTCATTTCAAATATAGAATCCTTGCGCTGCCCTGTTCGTCTACAGACACCTATACACCGGTTATCAGCGCCAAGTGCAAACCGTGACTCATCACTGAAAACAACACGACGCCACTGGACACTCACGTTGATCGGTCCCCGATCAACGTGAGATAATTTCCAGTGTCCAGACTCCACAGCAACCGTTGCCGTCGTGGTAAGCGGAGGAGTGGTCTCCTCGAATGTAGTCCCTGTGCAGCAAGTCGTCTGGCAAAACTTCATATGGCCACTTCCGTACCTGTAGACGATGCACCATAACACGGATGGCTCAGAGCGAGGAATGGGTTCCTGTTCGTACGGCTCTCACAACAGTCCGATCCTCGCGTTCTGTCGTTGCCCTTGGCAGTCTACTGCCAACGTACCGCTGAGTTGCGCCCTCCCCTACCCATTGGCGACAACATCCTTCGATTACCGCGTCGCTCCGACTCAAATCGAAGGCGACACATCAACTTTACCAACCGGCCTCTCTCTCAGCCCAATTATACGTCCTCTCTCTCAGCCCAATTATACGTCCTCTCTCTCAGCCCAATTATACGTCCTCTCTCTCACACTAGCTCAACTGCTCGTACTTTGCGTAAATCCGACGTCAAGGCCACCTCACATTCCTTAGAGATTAATGCAACCGGAATCCATATTCATAATTATCCCTGCATGCGAGATTTGCTCTTTGCATACCCTTATCGATGCGCGGTTCCCATGCGCTGTGGAAGCCCCCTATATAGTCACTGGCTGTTATTTTTTAACAATTTGCATATTCAGCCATGAGGTAATTTCATGCGGAGTTTCATCAAGACTGGACGACTTTCTCGGGGTGCTTTGTTTTTTGTGGCAAGGAATGTATATACCGGCATTGGCAGAACGTGTTAGTTCGTCAGTATGACGCATCTAAAATAGATAATGAAAGTACTTACCTGTCGGAGTTTAAACGGGAAATGTTTATCTGTGCGAGAGCGGCGGGGTCCAACACCTCAGCAACTCAGTCATTGATGGCTGTTGGAGGATCGCCGTAATGAACGTGCGACGAAAATAGTGAAACGAGCGATACACATACACCCAACGTGTGAAGGACAAAACCGAAACCACTTCTAGTTGACGGTAGAAGTGAAAGCTGGTTATCATATGATGTTATCAGCAACTGACGTTTCACGATTCCTCAGTTAACGATAGACTGCAACTAGGCCCAGAGGGAAAGGTTATTGAGAACACAATTGAGTAGAAGCTCTTACGGATGGTACTAAAGAGCCGCGTTGCGTTCATGTGCCAATATTGAGAGACTGTCATGAAACAATTAACCTCCAGTGTGCAAGGGAGAATCGTGGTCAGACATTGAATGACTGCAAAAGAGTTACCTGCTGCGATGAATCGAATTTCCAGCTTAAACGTGATGATGGAGAGTTCAGCATTCAGTGGCGCGCAGGTAAATATCAGCAGGTTGCTTTCTTGGGTGTACAGTAGCTGAGAGGATGTAAGAGTGCCATGCTATTGGGATTGTTATGATAGCCCTCACTTGCTCCCGGCATTCCCTTCGAGCACACTGGCCTCCAGATCTTACCTAGGTTTTTATGGAACCAAGCGTTTTGCCTACAAGGGGACAGCATACCCGAATGGCAGTGGACTACTTTAGAAAGACAACAGTGCCACACGCCAGTATTGTGCAGTAATGTTTCGAGGTGCTTGCGCAAGAACTTCGTGTGTTACCTTGGGCACCACAATTTCCCCTCGTTAATCCCAGCGATCGTTTATGGGTTGTAGCATTTGGCGTTCCTCGGAAGTGCCTCGCTAGGTCTGAGAGCTCGGGGGCCTCATTCTGCCCGGACAGTACGGAATCCCTTAAGCATCAGAGTCATTTTAGTTTGCGTCCATTCGTGTACACACTGTAGTGCCAAAGAAAACTGGGTTACGTATAATACCGCGTTTGTCCTCTTCGTGTTTGGATAACAGTAGCAACGCAACGCGGCATGGACTCCAAGAGCTCTCTGTAGTAGTGTGGATCCAGTGCACATCATGCTTTTGGAAGAGCGTTCCACAATTGGGTGATACTCACCGGTGGAATATTCCTGGCTTTGATGGCCCGTTTAACAGCATCCCAAATGTGTTCGATGGCATTTAAATCCGGCGAACGCTGCTAGAGTCAAAGTCAGGATGCCAGTATTTGTGTAATGTACCTCCAGCCATAATCGGGCGATTGTGGACGTGCGCGATGGCGCATTGTCGTGTTGAAAGAGTTTGCACCTGTCGTATCGGTTGCATGACATGAACGAGTGTAATTTATTCCCAAGGATCGTTATGTAGCCTCCACCAGTCAGAGTTGTCTGCAGATGTATGAGACATCCTAACTCCTGCGAGCTGAAAAGAACTCAAATCACTACAGAGCCATCCCCGGCCTTCACTGTCTCTTGAAGACATGTGGGATCCATTGTCTCTTGGGGTTGTCGTCACACTCGGAGTTGGTCATCTGTGCGAAACAGTTGATACAGCTATTTGTCAGACCAGGCTACACGTTTCCAGTCATCTTGCGTCCCATGACGATATTACCAAGTCCAGGATAGGCGCGCTTCCTTGTGTCGTCAGTTTCGCAATGGCTCTCGGATGGGCCATCGACCCCGGAACTCCATAGGACACGGGGAACGTTGCACTGCCCGAACGCCGATGCTACTACCGGCCCCATCATTGAATTGCGCTGTAATTTGTGGCAATGTTGCACGCTAGGCGGATGTTATGATGCGTACAAAAGCGTCACTGTCCACGATCGTGCAGGGTTTTTCTACGGCCGGACAGGTCTCGCACTCTTTATGTTTGTTCTGAGTTTGTGTAGCACAGGTACATCCTTGAAGTTATTGACTGTGTAAATCCAAATTTCATGGTAACTTCCTAGATGGACTGACCCATCTCAGAAATTACCACGAAATTTGGATACCACGTTCGAAATCGCGTAAATCCTTACAAGCTGGCATTTGAACTGCGAATACTACTACCTGAGCTTGAGGAGATATATGTCTCTATATGAACATCGTTTGCAGACGATGCCATTTACCACATGTGTGTGGTGACATGTAATGGAAATGGTTGCGCACTTCCCAGTTTTTCTGGCACCTCAGTGTAATGTTATTATTTCAATCCCGCTGTATTTCTGCCAACAAAGAAACCTATTGTTTCTTCATTACTTATCTACATATTTTCATATAATTATGTTTTTCGCATCCCTCTGTTGATTACGTCTTCTTGTATGTCTTCTACCCCGGTGATCGAGTAGTACTTACGAAGCTGTGGCTCCTAATCATTCGTCCCTGATGTTTCCTGGCCCAAATAACAGAAGAGGTATAGATGGTGTGTTTGTCTTACGGTACCGGCTCTCTCACTGGTCTGGAGCCAGTGGCTCTAAATTTGGGTCGGGCGCCTGCATTTACATCTCTCTCAGATGCTAACGTGTGTCGTGTAGCCTCTAAAGAAGTCTTGCCAGATTACCCTTCCTTCTGGTGAAGTGAAGAACGGTTTAAAATTACCTTTTACGTTGAAATCTTAAAGTGACACATTATCGCTTAGCTCGGGCAGTCACAGCAACGCCGCTCTTGGATTTCTAGTTCTCCGGGTTGGCACAAGTTTCTATCGTGTCCTAATAGAGAATAATGCGACAGGTTATTACTAAAATCCAGTTGTTCGCTACATAAACAACCTATAATTTCATGAGTTAAGTTAAAATATAGTATAACGCTTGTAATTGCAGTACGAGCAACTACTACTTCCAACGCTGACGACATTTTCTAAATGAATGACTCGGATTCACTTGGATTTTTGTATTTTTCGACCTAGTGTACAGACAAATTTCGTTTCCATTCAGACGCGATCCAATGCATAAGGTACATTCCTGTTCCGAAGCCTTTCGTTCCGGCGCATTCCGATGCAAAAGGTCATTTCCGTTCAGACGCATTCCGATGCAAGAGGTCATTTCCGTTCCGAAGCATTAAGCTCGCACCCGATACGATGCAAAAGGTTCATTTCCTTATACACGCGTTCCGATGAAAAAGGTTCATTTCTGTTCTCAAGCCTTTCGTTCAGACGCGTTCTGATGCAAAAGTTCACTTCGGTTCCGAAGCATTAAGCTTGGACCCCATACGATGCAAGAGGTTAATTTCCTTTCTGACGCGTTCCCAAGCAAAAGGTTCCCTTCCGTTCTGACGCGTTCAGATGAAAAAGGTCCATTTCCCTTCCGAAGCCGTCTGTTCAAACATAGTGTGTGATGACTTTTAGAAGCCAACACTTCGTACCGCTCGACGGCGAGTCCGTCCAAAAACGAAGTTGCAAAAATGATCAAATTGAACCTTCTCAGACTGATAATGGTATTATTTCTTCCCGTTTCCTCATCATGATATATAAAGAGAAAGTTTTACACTTTATTCTTCCTAAAAAGTGAATTGAAGGAATGGAATGCACACAAAGTATCTTCTGGGATGTCTGAATATAGAATTTATGTTTGTCTAAAACTATAGTATTAAACTGCAAGCATTGACTATTCACTGTTCTTTTTTGTTATATAAGACTAAAGTTCATGATCAGTATATTTCAGTTTACATATTTCGTTACAGACGTCTGCCAGTGTAATAGATTGGGGTCCTATGGGATGACGTGTGATCCCCAATCCAAGCAATGCTCTTGCAAGCCGGGTGTTGGAGGTTTAAGATGTGACCGTTGTGAACCTGGATACTGGGGTCTTCACAAAATAACAGACGAAAGTAGTGGCTGTTCTCGTAAGTTTATTTTCAACATCACATAATACCGGGATGATTTAACCTCTTCAAAATTAGTGAGTCTAATTGGTAAATTTAGAAGATCTGCTATATTTTTTATAAGGAATTCTAAGATACTTATATTTTGAAAAGTTCTTATCGGGTATCCTATCACATATTTACCTCGTTTTGCTGTCAGATGAGGCTGAAAGTAACTCTGACCAAAAACGGTGGAATGTTAATCAAGAAATAGTGGAGTTTCCGCGTGGCATAATTGTTTTCCGTGATGGTCGTGCGAATATCGAAAATGGTCCGAATAGGGGACGTTTATCTATCTCTCCAGGTACTAAAAAGATTGAGGGCGTACGCAACATTTTCCGACGTGACCAAAACGAATTGCAGAGCAAATAACGTCAGAGGTAGGAAAATCAATTGGAAGTGTTCACAGCATTAACTGCTACGATTTGTAGATGCACTTCGTATTTCAACATCTGGTTCTAAACATGTCGATTCTCGAACAACAAAAAACAGAAATGTATGCATTATACCTGAAAAACAGGCAGCATCACATTATATCTGCTGATGTTCAGTAGAATAGTCTAGTTCTTCTATTTTCCAACTTGCCACTCACTGATTCGCCTCCATATTAATAGCTTTTCCAACGGCGAGCAATGGAATCTTTGCAAATTTATCGTGTTATTACAAGCAGTGCTTTCAAGTTCGGTCAGCTCTTTTCTCAGCCCCTGCAGTTTTCCTTTAGACTATAGAAAGAACGTCGCACTATGCCGAGATTATGTTCTTGTTGATTAAGTCTGCACTAATTGCTTTCCCAAAACATTCATTTTTTAACACCGAAACTTTAGAATTTCTTGCCATGTTATAACTTCTCTCAAAATTATAAAGATCACCATTGAGATCGAGGGACAAGTAAACTGTTTTTGTGAGATTTCATGCATTGCAATTGAAGCGGAAAATCAATTAAGTTTTTCTCACTTATGCTTATAGTTTTTAATTTGATAAAAAATCAAATCTTCGGAAAAATGTGTAGTGGGACTTGGCGAAGACTTTAACACAGTAGTAAGGTACTACAGAAGTGACGCACATATCAAACCGATAAGTAGCAGTAGAAAGCCTTTCTCGGCGTAGCTTAACTGGAAAAACATTCGACTCCGGAGCAGAAGGAAGTCCACCACCGGCAAATTTGGGAATCACATTGGCGCCCGAACGTCAAAAGTACTGGCCGTTGGGTTCTTCGAAAAATGTGTGATGGTCCTTCCACACATCAGCTGGAATTAGTGGGAATTCCTTCTTCTATAAAGAGTTACTTCAAGCATGGTTTCCGGCGTATCCGAAACCTTTGATTTCGTGTCCCGCCATTTTTAATGGGGGAATATATGTGACCAACTACTGAGCTGACACATGTCACGACGACATGTAGCAGTGAAAAGCGCTAGTTGGCGTAGCTTAATTGGGAAAGCATCCGACGCCGGATCAGCAGGATGTGGATCCGAGTTGCGTCACTGGCAAATTTGGGTTTCACACAGTATATATTATACTGACAAAGTCACCGGACACCCCTTCAAAAGCAAATGAACGGATCCGCTGCGTGTAAGATGCGCGGTACAGCTGCAAACGGTATACAAACAAGCCTGCACCTGACCGCAATCATATCGCACTGTAAGGTTGAGTAAACATGTCGCGATGGAAGAGAACTGACTTTGAGAAAGGAAAGATTGTTGGGTTTTATATTAGTGGGTTATCCATAAAAGAAACCGAGAGGCATTTAAACATACCCAAGTCAACTCTTTTGGAGGTACTGAATAAGTGGAATACACATGGCGTGCCTGAAAAATCAAAACGTACCGGCAGACGTTACAGCTAATCGACTGAATACTGCACAAGACCTCAGTGTACAGGTGAGTAAAATTGCTGGAACCTCGTAATGTACACGTACCATTCGCAGATCACTTCATTCCATGGGTTACCCTGGTCGTGCGGTTGCTCATAAGATTTTCATCTCCACTCGGAATGCTACTCGTCGTTTAGCATGGTGTAAAGAACATTTACCCTGGACCGTAGTTCAATAGAAACGGGTCCTATGGACTGATGAATCCAACTACACGATCCATCAGTCTGACGGCCGTGTGTGGGTATGGCGGCAGCCGGGGGAATGCTATTTACCACAGTGTACTGTTCCCACGGTCAAGTTTGGAGCTGGCAGTGTACTCGTGTGGGAGTGTTTTTCGTGGTATGGTCCCGGCTCATTGGTTATCCTGGACAAACCTGTTAACCAGCACGTCTACGTCGATATTCTGGACAATTATGTCCTATCAACTCTGTGGCAATACTATGGAACCGAGCCTTGTTGGTACCAGCAGGATAAAGCAAGGATTGTTACGGCGTGGTTTGACGATGAATTCGTATCGTATGTGCACTGGCCAGCACAGAGCCCTAATCGTAATCCTACAGAAAACCTATGGGATGAATTAGAACGCTACATAATAAGTTTGGAACCAAGGCCTACTACTAAGCCACAGTTAGCGGCAGCATTATGTACTGAATGGAAGCGCATACCTACTGCTGTGTTCCAAAACCTTGTCGAAAGCACGTCTCGAAGGGTTAGTGCATGCATTAAAGCCAAAGTTGGACCAACACCGTACTAATGTATGTCAATAAATGCTATGTTCTGTTTCTCTTCTAGGTGTCCGGTGAGTTTTGTGTATATAGTACATGTCCTATCTGTAACACGAAGACTACCGGACTAAGGTCAACTGACGACTGAAAAATGGATAATCCGCGAATACTTTAATCAGATGCCTACGGAGAACAGTTGGTGCAAAACCTTTCAGAAAAGACATCAAATTGTTGTATCTGTTAAAAATAGTCACCATCAACGCAATGTAACTCGCCTTGCACATAAAGAACCAGTTGTAGCTACAACGTTTTCAGTTTTCGTTCGTATGTATTACCAAGAAACAAACCTATTTCAAAGTAATTTGGTATCATTTCTTTTTAGATTCTATACCGTGAACTAAAAGTAAACTGTGTATTTAAACGCACATATTTAGTCTGATTTAGGATTCTTAAACTCTTTACAAGTGTTTCATACTAACTTTGACGAGATCTATAGCCACCACCCTGCGTTAACCGAAAATGACGTAAATATATATCAATAGTCTTATCTGACATCTTCCAGACTCATTAGGTATCATCAATTACTGCACTCTTCGAAACAATCCATCACCAGAGCTCTTTGATCAGAGCTACGTCATCCAGAACGTATTCGAAGTTGAACAGATTGCTGTCCACTTTAAAATTCGACGTAAAAATATTGATCAAAAACCTAAGAATCAAAATAACTTATTTTCTTCTAGATCTTATACTGTGACCAGTACCACGTTTTTTAAGGGTTACATCAAATTATATTTTAATAGCCCACGCGCTTTATTTTAACCTTATTGAGAAATTATTCATTTCTATCTTCATTAAAAATTTACGCCGCAAAAATCCATTTAACCGTTTGAATAAATATCGTCAGGATATCTTAAGAAAGAACTTACAAAGAAATTCTGTAGCTATTGTGTTTCCTGAAATTTGAACCTCAAGAAACACTTAAAAAATTAGGCAAGTTTCAAAAGCAGTTCTTTCCGTAACGAGCGGTTTCTCAATACGTTTAAGCTTTTGCATTTTTATTAAGCGGGACCTCCATGTTGACCTCAATGCATTATCTTGATTACGCAGAGGTCCTGAATTTTTCGTCGTCGTATACTTTCCCAGAGAATTCGTTATTCACGGTTAATGACTTCTAAATTTATCTTTCAGTTGCCTTGAAATGAGAATTTTTCGTATTTGTTTTAGGAAATACATGCAAGAATTCATCAAATTACTGAAACGTCTCTTTGAGACATGGAACAGTTACATAACTGAACATGTGAAATAGGTTATTTTATGTGTGAAAGGTTTTGCGTTTCAGTCCGTTTCGCGCATAATTGCAATCTTTTAAAAAACGGGTTTTTAGTCTCATGTTTAATTTTATATCACAGAATACGGAGTAATTCTCCATTCATAAAAAGAAATTAAAAAATATAATTTGAACGGGGGATAGCGGATATCATTTTTCAGCCTATCATTCATCAATAAAGATATAATTGTGCTAATTGAAAGAGTGCGATAGTAGAACGTTAGTTATTCTCACAGTCTATAAATAAGTTGAAATTATTTGTGGCCAACTAGCCAAAGTTTTGAAAATTGAAAATGAAGCTCATATCAGACTAAAATTTTCTCAACCAAGTTTCTCCCACGACAGAAATATTTGTATTTCCTACCAGCATAGTTAATCCTTTGAATAACATGTGCTAAAATAAATATCAGTTCATGTACTGTCTTCTAACATCGTCAATAGAAACATTGGGATATGATAAAGTCAAAGCTAAAAAAACATGTTAAAGATACGATCGATGATGAAGTTTCCGCGTGATATTTTACATTTCTTTAAATATCTTAGACGGAAATATTTTCTGATATACGGAAAAATGAAACACTACGGAGCACGGTTGAAAAAAGAAATTAACTTGAGAAGTGCTTGTTTTAGCACTGATATGAACAATGAGAAATGTGCGTATCGTACAGGGAATACTGAGTCGGTCCAGAAAGTTCTAAGAATAATTCAGTGAGGAAAGTATATCATATCTGTAGCAATTTCGCTGATTTAATTTTAACATAGTCCCCTACTCTTTCAATACGCAGCTTGGATCGTTCCAGAAGTCTCTCAAATTGCCCTGGGGAAGTTATTTTCTGGATGTTCTTCAGGTATGTTGTCACTGTACTTTGAATGTCTGGAATGAGCCCATATAGTGTTTTTTTCTGGGGTGCTTTACGTTTTGAGAAGAGAAAACGTCGGCCGGGGCTAGATCCGCCGAGTACAAGAGGTTACATGTGTCTTGTCGCCCGGTTTTTAGCCAGAACCTAATTAGCAATCGTCCAGGTGTGCGACGGAGCATTGCCATGTATTCTCCACTTCAATGAAAATCCGGCCTAACTCGTGGCATTTTCTTGAGAAGGCGATCTATGACTAGCTTGTAGAATAAGCCATTCACTGTTTGCCCTTCAGGCACAAATTCACGGTGGATAATCCCATGAGAATCGAAAACTCAATGAACATCGTTTTGGTTTCGGACTGCACAGCCCTCAGCGTCTTTGGTTTCGGCTTTCTCGGCCTTGACCATTCGTAGTGTGTCGTTTCGTAAATGAGCCATACGCAAAATACTGTGATTCATCACCAGCTACATTGTAGTATCTTACGGAGAATATCTGGCTTGCCATTAACCATTTCCACTAAGCTTTGGGAAGCAATCATACGCAGCTCTCTGAGTTCCAGAGTGAAAAAGTGTGAGACGAACTTAGCGCACATCTTCCACTTGCTAAGAACATCAAGAATAATGAGGAGCACTATTGTCTTATCCTTAAATTGTTCTTCTGCTATCATGCGGCATGTTAATCAACGATCCTATCCTGTAGCTCGCGAACCCACTGCTCATTTTCATCAGAGTTGTTTGTTGAAGGTTGTCCACTCCTTTCATCGTCCTCCGATGACTGTCGACTATCACGAAAACGTGCATACTCTTCATACACCCTAGACTGAGATAAACATTCATCCCCGTATGCAAGTTTCATCAATCTATATGTTTCTGATGCAGATCTGCCACACTTGAAGCAGAACTTAATGTTGGCTAGAGTGTGACAAGGTCCATCCTCTAGAGTGTGACAAGGTTAAAATTCCAACTTGAAAAACATATGCAAGGCTCACCATGGCCGAAACGGATTTGGGTGGAAAAGTTACAATCGTTTTGAGGGTTTATGGGAGGTGGTTTATGTGTTTCCCAAGACATGGTGCTCACAGTACTTTTAAAAAATCATTCCGGGAAATTTCTGGACTTAACTGTGTACGTTTACAAAAGGTTTTATGGTAAGCAAAGTAACCAAGCTTTCGTAGAATTTGTCATGATGCTTTTTGTTAGGTATTCATAGTAACAGGATTCGCAAATCATTCACGGAGAAGGTTTTACTTATATACCCGGATAAGGTTTCACTAACAACTGAACATTTCAATGCTCGCAAGTCTTGTCTTTTGGAAGCTTTTCAGTGGAACCTTCTAGGTATGACTACAACAAAAAAAAAAAAAAAAAAAAAAAAAAAAGCAACAACAGAGCTTTGAAACCAAGCATAAATTCATTGAAAAAATTCGAACTTTGCAATTTTATTACGCAGTTTTTGCAAAAAATAGCTGCTATTGTATCGTCAAGTCATCAAAAGCCTTTCTTATGACAGATAATTAGCGTTATGTTTATGTACTTTACATAGCACTAGCTCATAGCCCGTGCAATGCATAGGTGAAAAGCTGTGACTGAAATTTTTATAACAACGCTGATTCCTTTTTATGAAATTAGTCTGCAATGCGAAGAAAATTAAATAAAACACGACATAACACCTACGTAGCAGAACAAGCGTCACAGATAGTTGTTCGAGCAAGCGCGTGTTGCCACAGATGAAGTCGTTTGTCTCACTAACTTTATTTTATTTTCCGGTATTTCTCCTAGATTTTACGTATCGTGCGATAGCGGTGAGCTTAGTTCCGATTTCGGCCACTGGATAAAGCAAGTGGCGCTGCAAGTACTGATGACGTCAGAGGGTTAAGGACAGACGTAGCCTATTATATAAGTTTTATTACTACATTTTTTTCAGAAGGGCAATATACCTTTGAAAGATGCGCAGCAGCAGTCTGTTTTCGGAGCGCAACGAACAAGGAGCCCAAAGTTTTTGGCGTATGTTTATGAATAGGTAGAAAAATTTAGGGCGGGAAGAACAAATTTAGCCGCGGTTGATGTTGATAGCTTACCATCAAGATCGACCGCGATGTTGATGGTAAGCCATCAACATCGTATACCATCAACAGTAAGATCGACCGTATGTTGATGGTAAGCCATCAACATCAAGATCGACCGCGATGTTGATGGTAAACCATCAAAGCCGAAAATGAGAAAGCTGCTCGACTTGAACAGAGAAGACCGACGGACCATGTTGTCCGCTGTTGCTGTACGCTTGGATTTCAGCTATGAATCCGCACATACCATAGTGCATGATGACTTTGGGCACCTAAACATTTGCTCAAGATGGGTACCGAAACGGCTAAATGGTCTGCACAAGCAACAGCGCGTGGAGGTTGCGACCCAATTCCTGAAACGTTATGAAGAAAATCCTGGTGTTTTGGAGCCGATTCTCACCGGCGGCAAGACATGGTTCATCACTGTTAGGAGGAAAGCAAGAGAAATAAAATGCAGTGGAAGCACTCTTGTTCTCCAGCAAAAAAAATTCACACGACAAGACCGCCGAGAAAATTATTCTGACTTTCTTTTGGGATATAAAGTGTCCTACTCTGGCGCATTTTCAGGAACATGAACAAGCAGTGAACAGTGCATCGTATTCTGCTATGCCTAAGGAGAAACTGAATCCTGCAATTCGCAGCAAAAGATGAGGAATGCTGTCAAAAAGAGACTTGCTGCACAATGAAAATATACGTCCCCATGTAGCGGCCCGAACGGTGGAGGCGATGCAACAACTGCGGTTTGAACGTCTTTCGCATCCCCCTCACTGCTCTGATCCAGTGCCCTGTGATTATCACGTTTTTGGTCCACTTAAAGACGCTCTACGCGATTTCGGGTTCATCTGTGAAGATGCGGTTAAGAAAGTGGTGCAGATCTGAATTCCGGAGCAGCCGAAAAACTTCTACTTCCAAGGAACGAAGAAGCCAATACAAGAAATACATCGACCTGCAGCCGGACTACTTAGAGAAGTGAAATAACCGTTATGTTCATTTGCCCACAGTTACCGGTATTAAAGGGTACGTTGCCATTTCTTTTTTATTCTCCTTCGTATATCCCCTTTTACAGTTAACCAGTCAGAAAGGATTAGTGTAAATTATCTCCCTAAACAACCATTTTAAATAACAAAGCTTACATCTTGCTGATGGGCTGGTTCATTTGTTCCATCCTCATCCTTCACACTTCTTAGGCAGCAAATATATTGGTTCCAGCTTATTTCAGCCCATTTTTCTAACCACGAGTAAACAGCCGATTAAAGGGTTAAATCATAGTGGGCACGTTAAAACGCTCAACTTTTATAGCTTGCGGTAGGACGTTCGGTGTTTGAGTGTATGGTTCAGCCGAGGTAGCTAAGAGAGGTTTCATTTAGCCAGCGAGATTACTATTGAACATAATAAAAGTTCTGACTTTATTAGCATGACGCTATTTCCGAGGCTTTAAAGCTGCTCGAATTTTTTGCACGTTTTGGTAATAACGTAGGATCAGTTGCTAAAAATGGTGAAGAACTCAAACACACCGGGCAGAAAAACGGTCACGTGTTAGTCCTAATCCAGTCTCAGTCTGTAATTCTTCCCATAATACGTGGTAAATACGTCATGACATCCCAACACAGCAATCAGACAGCTCTGAATTGACTGTATTTACTGTTCTTCACGTAATATCATGATTGATATTACGTGATTGGTATTACGTGAAGAACAGTAAATACTATATTGTGCAAATTAATTGGGACAAAGTAAAAAATCACTCTTATTTCCAAAACGATGCCTTTATATCATTCTATGCCTTGATATACACTGATAAATGCCTGTATTAGTATGAAGTATGTCCTCCTTTAGCAGAAATGACTTCTGGAATTCGTTTTGGCATTGACTCCACTATTTGAGTGCACATATTTTTGACTGCATAATCGTGGAACCACACTTTTATAGCATTCGTTATCGTGCGTTCTTTGGTTGTACAGTCCATTTTACCTAAACGTCTCTTCAAAATATTCCCCAAGTTTTCTACGGGATTCAAGTCTGGTGAATTTCCAGGCCAATGAATTTGATTTTCCAGCATGAAATTCTTGACCAATTTCGAATTGTGACATGGGGCCAAGTCATGTTGAAATGTCCCGTCAAAAGTTTGCAAGAATGGAACAATCCTACGTTGTAATATTTCTACGTACTTGGCTGAATTCATCATACCTTGAACAGGAACTAAGCTTCCAGTGCCATTTGATGTGCAAAAACCCCAAAACAACTGTTTCAGATGGTGTTTTACAGTTTGTTTGACATGCTCAGGTCTTAAGGGTTCACAGTTGCTTTGTCTAACAACATTTGCTTGGTAACCCTGCACAAATAAATGAGTTTCATCACTGAAAATTACCTTTTTCCAGTCGTCAGCAGTCCATGATTTATATTTTTCCCCATGCTAAACGTTTTATCTTCATTTTCGCATTCACATATTGTTTTTTGGTTGATCTTCTTGCCTTCCGGCCAACTTCCAGAAGCCTACGGCGTACATTTGAATAACTAACATCACAACCACTAGCCAATAAATCTCTTTGAAGGTCGGTGCTTGTTTTTTTATTTATTTTACTATTTCTGATTAGATATTTATCGGTTCGTGGAGTTGTTTTTCGTTTTCTTTCACATTTACCTCTCCTTTTTGGAGACGATGATTCAGATGCATTGTATCGCGTAAGCAGTCTTGATACACTTGATTTGCCTACTCGAACTGCAGAAGCGATATCTCTCACTGTCATAGAAGTGTGATCCTTTAGAGCATATATTTTTGCACGCTTCCTTGGGGAAATATCCATTTTTAAATACACGAAAGCAACACGTACTTACAGAGAGCAAAAACTAACATCCACCAGTCACACACGAAAGCTCACAACTGAAGCTGAAGTGCCTATTTCCTGTTTAAAACTGGTCAAACCACATTCTTACTATCAAGTTCTAACAGTCACACCACCTCACAGCTGATTAAACCGGTTTTCCTGGATTTCTGACGTCAACTGGCGATCACATTACAATTCTGAGAATAAAATAGCTTGCCCCAACTAATTTGCACGGTATAGTACAGTCAATTCAGAGATTGCTGTGTTGATTGTCAACACGTAATATCTTGTAGTTGTTGAACTTCCTGCACAAACTGTGGGACGGGAACATGTAAGTGAGACGCCCCTGCCAATGGTATGTATTTTTAGCGCTGAAACTTTCCTGTAGTATGAGAATTTCCTTGGACAAAACATATTTTGGTCATTTTACCAGGTGATACTAGGCAGCCTACTACATCAGGGTTTTGCCTTACGCACGCGTTACCATAAGAAGCCAACGTGTTGTACAGACACTATCATAAGGTTTACGACTGTCGAATCTGTCACCCGACTGAACACAATTCGCTGCCTCGGATTATGAGGATTCAGAGGCGCTGCAGCTGTCTAATAATCAGACATGGGTCCCGATTTGAGGTATAAGTGTTGTGTTACTCCACGGCGCTGTTTAACAGCTTCCATGTGGCCAGGGGATCTAAATTAGAGACACAGAAATCCTCAATGCCTTAAATGCTTATGGGGATCATTAAATATCGACACGAAGAAAAAGAGCACAATTTGAGAAGCAATTGGCCGTGAATCCACACAGATTTCTTGCTATCATCTTATGTCAGGTACACGTACAAATAAATGCTTCATGAGCAATGCTCAAGATCTCATCAAATCTCTATTCTGCTGTCACAGTATTCTTATCATCACTGGAGGTTTGAAAGTTTCCAGTATAATTAAAGATAGCGATTACGGTGCCAATAAACGCATATGAAATTCCTTAGATTACTCTCATCATTTTCGTGGTATTTCAGTTCCCATGTTGAATAATATCCTGGCGGACACAGACCTGCTGGTGGAAAGCGGAAGTGAGTTGCAGAGTTTGATGTCCCGGATGCACGAAGTTTGTAAGAAATTCACACTGGGAAATAAGGGAGAAACCAAATATATAGTTTTCCAGCGAGGAACTGCTAGTACTGTAACCAAGAACAGTATAAATGATAAAGGGACCAGGTGAATGAATTTGTATGTTCAGAAGACACAGGAAACATATTAGATCCTGAAATTACTAGAAGACTGAATTCAACTTTGAAAGCCATAGATGACTTATTACAGAACGGTTTCACAGGACCGGTGCGATCCCGAAAAGGTTCTCAATATCTGGGTGTGAAAGTGCAATTGTTCCTACTGTGATGTACGGCAGTGAAAACTGAGTATTGAAAAAGAGACATAGGAACCATTTGTGCGTTGGAGAAATGCGTTACTTACGGACATTTTGTGAAAGAACGAAGATCCGTTGCAGACCTGCAATGCGTAGTGCGATCAAAACGTTCCAAGGCTAGGGGTACGTTGCGCGCCAACAGATGGCAGTACACGGATGCGCGAGCAGCGGTCGAGGGCAAAGGCCATCATAAGAAGTCATTGTGCCGAGTGGCGTCGTTCTGTGAACATCAAGAGCTGTGCTACACGATATTTGATGACCACGTGCAGAACGCAGCTGCGATTTCGATATGGACTGCAAACTAGAGCAGTGAGCGAACATCAAATTCTGCGTGAAATTTTTCAAGACCTCTGTCAGCAAGTGGTGAATGAACCAACGTTCCTGTCGCGCGTCATCACTGGGGACGAGACGTGGGCCTACGGTTATGACCCGGAGACCAAACAACAGTCGTCGCAGTGGAAGAGCCCGGCATCTCTACGACAGAAGAAGGCTCGACAGGTCCAGAGCGCAACCAAAAGCATGTTCATCGTGTTCATCGACATTCGTGGGGTTGTGCACCGTGAATTCGTCCCCCCAGAGCCAGACCGTCACCGCTATTTTTTACTGCGATGTTCTGTGGCGTCTTAGGGAGAACATTAGGTGCAAACGACCTGAAATGTGGTGCAGGGGCAATTTCCTGCTCCATCAAGAAAATGCAGTAGCTCACAGAGAGTTAACAACACGCCAGTTTTGTAGCCGCAACTGCATGACTATCCTTCCTTACCCACCTTACTCGCCGGATTTGGCCCCCTGCTATTTCTCTCTGTTCCCGAAGATGAAGCTGAAGCTCAAGGCTTGCCGTTTTGATACGGTGGACGAGATCCAGCGTGAATCGCAGACGGTGCTTGACACGATTTGCGAACAGGACTTCCAGGGAGCGTTCCAACAGTGGAAAAAACGCTGGCAGCTGTGTATCGCTGCCCAAGGGGACTACTTTGAAGAAGATCATAGCCAGACTTAAGTAACGAAGTAACGTAAGTCATCATCATCATCATTGTCAACCATTATCTATCCACTGCTGGACGAAGGTCTCTCCAAGCCTCTTCCACAACGGTCTGCCTTGTGCCAGTCTCCTCCATGCTACTCCCGCATACTTTCGAATTTCATCCACCCATCTTTCATGTGGTCTTCTTCTGGGTATTTTCCTGTCTCTTGGAATCCAATCTAAAATTTTGACTGTCCATCGACGGTCTGTCCTTCTGGCAGTACGTCCAGCCCATTGCCATTTCAGTAATTTTACTCTGATCATGATGTCTTCCACTCTTGTCATTTTTCTGATCCACGAGTTCCTATTCTTATCTCTCCTGGTTACACCAAGCATGCACCTCTCCATGCCTCTTTGAGTTATCTGTAGCCTTTGTATGTCTCTTTTAGTTAAGGTCCACGTCTCTGCACCATACATAAGCACTGGAAGGATACACTGATCAAACACTTTTCTTTTAAGACATAATGGCATATTGCTCTTGAAAATTATGCTGTTTCTTCCAAAAACTCTCCAGGCAAATTTGATACGCCGATTGATTTCTTCATCAAATCGACCCTCATTTGATATTTGCTGTCCAAGTAATGTAAGTACTTTGTTTTATGTCGGCCTAGTCTCGGAACGTTTTGATCGGACCAGAAAATGTTGTTAATAAGGTGGGAACAAATAGTCTTAAGTAATTTGGCAATGTTGAAAGAATGATTGGTTAGAGACTAACAAAGAGAATGTATACAGTGCAACCTGAAGCAAAGAAAGGTAAAGGAAATCCAAGTAAATCACTGGAGGACCAGATTCATGAATGTCTGCATGAGAAAATGTCTATCTGTATGATGTACAAAAGATCTTCTGTAAGATGTGTGATTGATGACATTGAAAGCTGCCCCGGTGGCGTAGTGGTCTGAGCGATGGCTTATGACCATTCATCCGAAAAATGTCCAGGTTCGAATCCCGGTGAGGCATGGATGTTGTGTTTATTTTACAGCACTGGCTCCCTCCTTTCCCTGGAACCAGTGACTAAGTTAGAGACGTGCGACTGTTTATAGCCTATAACGAAGTAAATTTCTCCGTCATTTTTGTCCACGCCGGGGATCGGACCCGGGTCCCCTCATTCCGGAATAAGTCACTCTACCAATTGATCTACGCGGACGTTCGTTCCGACTGCTATCTGCCTTTATGTCGTGTGCGTCCTGCTGGGCAGGTACGTCACAAGCCCATTGAGTTGCTGACGGTGATCGTTCCAGATTCAATAAAAAAGTAATATTTAGGCTCGAGTTGTATACTGAGATCGCCAAAAATGGAGACGTGTGATACATGAAAATAAGTAAAATATGGCATCATTAGTTTTTAACTTTAATTTGGCGGATGGGCTTTCTTTGTGAAGCAAACCTCTGAATCTCAGAGAACAGCTTAGTGGCGCACTACTGTTTGTTGGAAATGCAAATCCAACTCGCAGGAAAGGCAGGTCACGTGGGAAGGTGCAAGTGCTTACTACCTCAGCGCACATGTAAATGATTTGGGCCAGCCACGGCCTCGTAGCTGTTCCTCAGGAGGTATAAAAGCAGGATGAACAGGGGCAGTTTTCATCGTCGATTCGATTTAATTGTGGCAGTAAAGTAACGACAGTGACTACGTACGACTCGCCGCAGGAAACGAGACCCGTACGTACAGGCGAACTTTTCTTCCGCGATATCGCTCCTTGTGTTGGACGAAACGTGAGCACAGTGCTGCTATTATGGAGTCAGTGAGAAGAGGAAGGTCTGACGCACCGACAATATGGGTCAAAGGCTCAGCGACTGACAAACGCACGGGAAGACTGTCATCTCCACCGTACGGCGTTGGCCGACCGAACAGCCACGTCTGGAGGGTTAGCGCAGCAGTTTTTGTCTGTATCATATCAAAGGTTATCTGCAAGATCTTTCCGACGCCGTTTACTTCAGAGAGGTCTCGTCGCTCGACGTTGGTTGCTTCGACTTGAATTCAAACCACAGGCGTAATCAACTTCAATAGTGCCAAGAACACAGACATTGGCATAATGAATGGAAGCTCATAGTGTTTTCCGAAGTGTCTCGGTTCAAACTAATGACTCATGATGGACGTTCTTGTAGAGTGATCCTGTGATAAACGGCTGCTGGTTGCATCTATTATGCAACGTAACACAGGCCCGGCAACACGCGTTCTGGTGCGGGATGCTGTTGGGTTCCATTCACGATCCCGCATCCTACGCATTTGCAGGAACCATGGCCAGCCAGCAATCCATCGCAAAAGTTGTCAAGGCTGAAGTGCAGCCATATCTACAGTTGGTCCGCGGTGCCATCTTTCAACAGGACAGTGCTTGACCACGTGTGACGCGGAATGTTTTAGAGCTCCTGGTTGGCCGACATGTCCCACTTCTTCCTGCGCCAGCGCATTTGCCTGATTTTTCTCCCATTGAACAAGTGCAGGATGAGGTCGCTCGACTTCTAGACCGCCATGCTCCGTTGCCAATTACCCAAATGAACTTTGGGTACGAATCGAGACATCCTGGAATGACCTTCAGCAGTGAGACATCTAGTACCTGTTTACCTCTTCCAGTCGATGCCACGTCATGTACGAGCTATTATCGCCGCTCATGGTTTTACACGAGGTACTGACTATTATGTTATCTACATCACTCACAGGTCTGTACTTACGTATCGTATCGTAAGTATACAGCCCGAAAATCCCATTTCAATATCTCAGATCGTTCTTGGTGGTGTATTTTTAGCAGACAGCAGTGTACGTAAGTACACTGAGTATTACATTGTCAAAGCATATAATGATTGCGTACTAACGGGCTTATATCTTTGGGCAAATACCCACAGGCTTTTATATTTTCTAAAAATACGTAGGTCATTTCAAAAGTTTTGCACACTGCCCCGGCGCTACCTGTAGGATGATGCAATCGCTCCAATCGTTGCGCCAGTTGTGAGTCAGACTTCAGTATACAAAGTTGTTGTCTACGTTTGCTGTCTAATTTGTTCTGGTTCCGAAATATTCTGCGTAGAAGTGGAGGAAGAATGTAAGTCAGGTCCGATCTCGCGTAGCGACAAGCGATACTACATCAAATTTGAAATTTGCGAGGAAAATCCCCTACCGAAATTCATAAATCTTTGTATAAAGTTTGTGGGTTAGTGTAGTGGATCGTAGCAAAGTGTCATGTTGGGATTCTCGTTTCCGCCAAGGTCGGGAAAGCATCGAAGACGACCCAAGCAGCGGCCGGCCATGAGACGCAACGGACGACACTTCTGTGGTTATCGTCAACAGCGTTTTGGAAGAAGATCGACGGAAAACATGTGAAGAGATTGCATATGAAGCATACATTTCAACCGCTTCGGTTTTCAGAAACCTAAATGAAAAATTACAGAAGAGAAAAGTGGCTACCAAATGGGTTCCGCATAATCTGAGTGAAGAGCAGTAAGCAGTCCACAAAGGGATAGCAGAAGAATTGCTTCAGCTGTTCGAGACAGAAAGCGAGCAATGTTTGGAGAGAATTGTTGCTGTAGACGAAACCTGCATACAAGATTTTGAACCAGAACTGAAATCTCAGGCCGCTCAGTGGAAACATCCAGAATCATCTCGTCAGGAAAAATTCCGCCACCAACAATCGAAGTTCAAGCTGATGGTGATTATGGCGTATGACAAGGTTGGAGTGATAGCAATAGACTGGGTGCCCAAGGGGACCACCGTAATAGCGGAATACTGCAGAAGGTTTCTGCAAAATGTTTTGCTCCCAAATATTCTCCAAAGAAGGCCCGACATGCTCAAAGCTGGTGTCATCATTTAGTACCAAAACGCAAAGCCACATGTTGTCCGTACAGTAAGAGTCATTCTGGAAAGTAATGGTTGGAAATTGCTTCCCTACGCGCTATACAGTCCTGATAATGAGCCCACAAGACTACTATGACTTATTCCCAAAACTGAAGAAGACACTCTTCGGGAAACGATTCACGATGGTTTTTAATGAGGTGACCCGAGTAAACCGACGCTTCAACAATGGAGGCATCTTGACCGGAAAACAAAACTTGCCCAAACGTTGGGACACTTTCAGAAAGAAACATGGAGATTACTTCAAAGGCCAGTAAAGGTACGTATGTTGTGAAATAAAATCGTTTTTTTTAAGAGATAACCCACAGTGCACGGTAAACATTTTCTGAAATTTCACGAGCCACATTTCGTCATTTCTTTTGTGAATTAACGAAGCGTATTTCTGATACAACCTTTTCCGTGAAATGACGGAAATAAACCTGAATTTCACGGATTTTCCGTACCACGGAAAAATTCTGAATTGTCAGAAACCTTCCCGCAATACCTTTCTTGTATTGACGGTAAATTACCGTTTTAGAGATGTGTTAATGGAAACTTCTGAATTTTCAGAAACCTTCCTGCAGTACCTTTCTTGTATTGACGGTAAATTACCGTTTTAGAGATGTGTTAATGGAAAATTCTGAATTTTCAGAAACCTTTCCGCAATACCTTTCTTGTATTGACGGTAAATTACCGTTTTAGAGATGTGTTAACGCAAAATTCTGAATTTTCAGAAACCTTTCCGCAATACCTTTCTTGTATTGACGGTAAATTACCGTTTTATAAATGTGTTAACGGAAAATTCTGAATTTTCAGAAACCTTCCCGCAATACCTTTCTTGTAATGACGGTAAATTACCGTTTTAGAGATGTGTTAACGGAAAATTCTGAATTTTCAGAAACCTTCTCGCAATACCTTTCTTGTATTGACTGTAAATTACCGTTTTAGAGATGTGTTAACGGAAATTCTGAATTTTCAGAAACCTTCTCGCAATACCTTTCTTGTATTGACTGTAAATTACCGTTTTAGAGATGTGTTAATGGAAACTTCTCAGAAACCTTTCAGCAGTTGCTTTCCTTTACCGGAAAAACTCCGTTCTCCCTTTTTCCGTATCCGTATGACGAGAAATAACCGGTAATAGAAGCGATTGGGGAGGACACTTGAGGCTTGATTAACTTTCAAATTTCAATCATCTGTCGAATTTTGAAGTTCCATCGCGAGATGGGATATTTTGTGTAGCATATCACATGAATTTTGTTTATTGTGGAACAGGATATTTCTTCTCCTCTTCCCTATTTTGTTCATCAGCTACTTATTGTATATTGCAGTACTGTAAGAAACTGGGTATTTAACTTATTGTACAGATGATTATACGATGTCTATGTATCAGTCTTTTGGCAACTTAAGACAAAAGCTATTATAGCTATCAAGAGTAAATTTTATATTTAGGAGGGGATTTTTGTGAAATAATACTACAAAAAAGTGCATTTCACCTTTTTTAAAGATAACTGAAATTCATTGTGAGTTTAAAAAGATCAAATTTCCAAAGCCTTTTGTTGCTTCGAAAAATCACGATGAAACATGCTTAATTTGTGAAAAGTCCTCCTACAGAAAAAAATGTTACAAACCTATTTAGAAAAAATAATAAGCTCCAATAGATTTTTTTACCGTTGCGCAGTTTGTTTTACCATGTAAGCGAAAGACTAGCGAGCATTTGTGTCTCTGTGGTTAAAGGCATGTGCTGTCTGTTGAACCATCGCAAAAAAACGGGGGTTCGATCCTGCCTGCAGCTGAAAGATTGTCTGAGATGAGGGTACGAAAATGCAGGTTCGTCGATTTTGCAAAATTTCAGTTAAAATACTGAAAAACTTGATATGGATGTTTTCTGAAATAGACGGAATTCCTGATTACGGAAAATCTGTGAAAATACGGAAGTTAAAATAAATGAGCAATCTTAAAAACGGAAATTTCTTAAAAAGACTGGCACCTACAGGCAACTTTTCTGCACATTACTTTCAGAAATTTTCCGTGAATTCACACCACTTATTTTTTACAATGTGTGCAAAACGTTTGAAATGACCGTCGTAAAAAATACCATTTAATGTATTATTAGGTGTGCAACTTAACTATCGGCCTCGGACCCGACACGTTGACAGCAAGTTATTGCAAATCGAATACATACCTAATCAGGGAAATAATCCCCGTCGTGTTGGATACATTTGATCCATCGCCCAGGGAGCTGCCGAATGCCACTGCGGAGAAAAGAGGACTGTTTCGAGTTGATAAAGTCATCAATACTTGTGTGGACCTCCTCGATAGAAGTGAAGTGAGTATCACTCAGGTGATGTTGCAGGGGGCGAAAGAGGTAATAATCCGACGAGGCGAAGTCTAGAGAATACGCTGGGTGGGCCAAAATCTCCCATCCCAGGTCGGTGATCGTGTTTAAAGTAGTTTTCGCGGTGTGAGGACGCGTGTTATCCTGAAGCAACAGGACCGACCTTCTAACCATGCCGGTGTATGGTCTTTTCGCCTCCATTGCGTCACTCACACGAATGAGTTGCTGACAATAACGCTCAGCATTGACCGTTTCACCAGGTTTGTGCAGCTTATAGTGTACGACACCGCGCTGATCACACCTTATGCACAGCAACAACTTCCTGGCATGGATATTCGGTTTGGCGGTACTGGTGGTAGGCTGACCTAGATAAACCCACGATTTGCACCGCTTAGGATTATCATAGAGGATTCACTTCTCATCACAGGTCAAAATCTTGTGGAGGAAATCCTTCTTCTTGAGTCTGGAGAGCAAGGGCACAGCAACATCGTAGCGCCTAGACTTGTTCGCAGCTGTGAAGTGCTGCGACACCCAACGGCCCTCCTTGTGAATCCGTCCAAGCATCTGCAGGCGCTTTGCAATGGCTGGCCATGTTACTCCGAGTTCCTGGGCGAGCTCTGACTGTGTGCGACAGGGATCCGCGTCCAACAGTTGTTCCAGTTCCTCATCGTCAACTTTCTGTGGTTGTCCTGGACGTTCTGCATCACGGAGATCAAATTTTCTCTGCTTAAACCGCTGGAACTACTTCTTACAAGTACTGTAGGACACAACAACCTCACCCAAAGCAGCACAGATCATTTGCTGGGCGTCCGCGGCATTTTGTTTCAGCTGAAATGCGAACAGGAGGCAGTGCCTCAAATGTTTCTTCTCGAACGACATTGCTTTCACCATCAACTTTTGCCCCTTCTGTCACTACAGCTGTGAGCGGTTACGGTTGCCTGGAAAGCTGTTGAATGGCGCTGAAATCAGCCATTATCGCACACAGCTATTTGCATTTGCCGACGTTCTATGATCGTTTGCGGTTACGGGCCGAGAATTAAGTTCCACACTTAATACAAGAAGAAACTTGGAGATAATTCTCCATTGCTAATCGAACTGTTAGTCAAAAAAATACACAGTAAAAATCATCTTTATACGTGACGTCAGTGAATAAACAAAGACATCGCTCTTTCCACGTTTTAGCAACACATAGCAACCGAAAAATAGTTATTAGTTCACTCTCGATATATAGCCGAGCACGTTAGCCTTACACACGGTACTTAACAATCCACAGGGACAGAAAAACACACATGGCGCCTTCGATTGTTGGCCACCGTAGTGGAAGCCTAACGCGCTCCGCTAGATATCGAGAGATCTGGGATTCGGATCTCCAGCGTTGAGCGAATAACATTTTTTTTTTGGTTGCTATGTGCTGCTAAGAAGTGGAAAGAGCGATGCCTTTGTTTATTTAAAAAAATACACCTTTAACATTTCCAGCGGTCAAAATTTGGTGCATTATGAACACTCTGCTTTCACGTATCCGCCTTAAAAAATGCTTTATTTAATTCCACCTAAAGACGCTCTCTTACTACCTAAAAGCTTTACAATATTCTTGTTCACTTTTGTCGGAGGAAAAACTCCTAAAACATTCTAAAAATAATCATCACTTCTGCTTCCCGCATGTTCTATCCCAACCTATGTATTTTACGTAAAGTGCTGATTTTTTTTCTTTTATTTCACCGAAAACGTTAGAGCGCCCAAGAATTTTTTTTTCTTAAGGCAGCTTAATAAAACAAAAGTTCTTGACCTTTTCTCTGCGCACTTGTTACACGACAATGAAAAGCAACATATATGTAAATTTGTGAAATTTCAACGTATTTTAGATTACACTTTTCTGTGGCTAGAAGCTGCCTCGGAATTGCCGGTGCATTTAAAAGTCACTAGGTTAAGTTAGTGAATACATTAAATACATAATAAAACACGCAGACTTAAGGGTTTCAAGCGAAAATAAGATGAAAACAAAAAACTAAAAAAAAAAAAAATAACTGGGAAATAAAAGTGGGAGAGAGGGATGTAGAGAACAGTTGTCTTCGGTAATGGCTGGCCTTTGCCGGCAATAAGCGCGACGGTACCTGATTTGCATATATTGACGCAACATCTCATGAATATGAAATTCACAGCTGGCACGGAACATATTGAAAGCCAAATCTCTGTTCTTTCAAAGAATGCCGCTGTTGGTTGCAAGATAATAGTTTGGCCTCCATTGAAAATGACTTGATGTAGATTGAAATTCCATGAAGATTCCTTTCCGCGCTGATGTGGCAATGGAATTTCTTTTGAAGCGTAAAAGATTATTTGCCTTCTTTTCCGGGAAAGAGATGACTTTAGGCAAGAAAACCGCCGGAACTGTCTCAGTTTCCTACACGCATCTGCAATCTTCCAAACTTTTTACCTCCTTTTATATCTAAATATATATAAACTGCATACATAACGTCAGTCGCAGCTTTGGTTTTAAAAAAAATAATTTGTAAATATACAGTTACTGTAGCAAACTTTCCACGGACTTTGGAACAACTTACAATATTTTAACATTCAGCTTTCCAATGCTCGTGCATTTCCAGTGGAGGATTTTAAATTTTCGGCCCCAGGCCAGACTCGCTTGGAGCCCTCCCTCCACTTCCAACCCAAAAAGATTTGACAAAATTAAGTACAACACTGACCAACTACACATAAATATGGGTTTCCCTTAAGAAATGAAAAAGTACTGGAAAGAAAAGAATTTAAATTACTTCCCTATATTTAAACAAAGTGCTAATGCATTAGCTGCAATTTCTTTTAATTGCGAAAAAAGTTAATTTACATAATCTATCTGACTCCATGAAAGATTTTTTTTTAATTGGGGGTTTAACGACCACCGGGAACAACTGAGGGGGCTGTAAGAACGCCCGCGTTCGTAATTTACGGCCACTGGTTCCAGGAAAGGGGAAAGAACCAGCGCCGTAAGAAAACCACAACATCCATGCTTCAACCGGATGCGAACGCAGACCCATCGCGTACGGATATTCAGTAGCCATCGCTTAGACCACTGCGCCACCAGGGCGGCCTAGTGAAGCTCTAAAATTTACCTTGAACTATTATTATCAATATAAAGAAAACAGTTTTACATACATCAAGTATAATATTCTCGTTTTACAAGTCCACTCGACGTACTTTCATGGAAGCAAAGTCTTTAATATCTTCAAAATCCAGTTGCTTTATTTTACAAGTTCAGCACTTGCAACAAAACTGGATAAACTGGAGACTCTCAAGTCCGTTGATGAGTTCCTAAGATAATATTTCTTAACTCCCAAGAATACTGAAATATCTCTTTCACGCGATGCATTACAAGTCTTTATGATCAGGATAATTCTTAATGCAATGTCCAGGTTGGGAAAATGTGACATTAATTACTTCTTATGAAGTACTTCCAAGGATTCGTGCAGCTCTTACAGCCAGGCGGCCACGGCCTAGGTTGACGTAGTCGTAAATCCGCACCTGTCCATTTCTCTGAAGCGAAATGAAGCTCCAGATAATCTTTAAGCAGAACGGCACCTACAAGCTTCCGGAAATGTGTCTGAACTTTTACAACTCATATTTCGAGTACATGTAAAGATCAATCCTAACGCTTTTGTGTCCATTGCGCTATTCTAATGATAACGAACTGACTTTTTTCACGTACCCAGTACATATTCATAATTTCTGGAAAATATGCGCAGTTGAAACTTCACGCTTCCTCACGTAATATACAACGTGACATGATGGAGACGACATATTAGTGAGGTAGCGCATGAGTCAAATCGACAATGAAGCAACAATAAGACTGCCGGCGTAGTTCAAATGGGAGAACAGCAGCTCCGAAATAGGAAGATGATGGTTCGAATCCTACCAACGGCAAAGAAAGGTTACATTGGCGCCAGGACAAAATCTATCTCTTAGCCATGAGATTTGAAAAAAGTTTGTATGATGATTCTTCGACACAACGCAGGTAATTACTACAATGAGATGGTCCTTCGAGCATGCTTGTCTTTTTTCTTTTTTTTTATGTTTGGAGGTTTAACGACCACCGTGAGCAACTCAATGGGCTATAAGCAGTCGCCCGTCTCTAATTTAGGGTCACTGGTTCCAGGGAAAGGAGAGAGCCAGTGCCGTAAGACAAACACAACATCCATGCCTCACCGGGATTCGAACCCGAACCCTGTTCGGACGAATGATCAGAGGCCATCGCTTAGACCACTGCGCCACCATGCTTGTCTTGTCAACAATGAGATGGTCCTTCGAGCATGCTTGTCTTCTCTAAAATGAGATGGTCCTTCGAGCAGGCTTGTCGGCCTACCCGAAATCTACGATTTCGTGACCCAGTCTTTCTCAAGGGAGGGATGATGTAGAGTACACGTGACATGACGTGGATGACGTACATCTGAAGTAACTTATGAGTCAAACTGACAATGAGGCAGCGATTATCTGGTGGATGTAGTTCAGTTGGGAGAACAGTTGCTTTGGCGTAGGGAGATGTGGGGTTCTAATCGCACCACATGCAAAAGGTTATATATTATGCCCACCAATAACATAACGTGATGCATCCTCTGAATTCCAACCGATAAATGCACAGAAACTTCAAGCTCGAGTACGTTCCCTTTCTCATTTCCGCTGTTTGTCGTTATTCTTGTATACGTTGAGCATCAATTATCCGAAAATTCCAAAACCGAACTTCCGATATCCTAAACTTCTTTTGAGAACAACATGACCTCACAAATTGGAAATTCTAAAACGCTCTGGGAAGGTTCCGAGGCGTTGCGCAGGTCTCTGAGCACACATAGACAATTACGACCTGTGACCGCAGAGAATCTGGATTAGGCTCTGCCCTGTTGTAGCAATGGAAAGACCACCGATTCTAATTTTAAATGAATCAATTCTTTCTATTCAGCGCACTAAAACAGTTCTATCTGATTTGTTTGTTGACACTTAACGGCGAGTGCCTTCCGCTACAATGATTCTCGCGAATCGGTTCAGACTCAGATCATCTTGTTGCAATCCCGGTTTAGTGAACGAATTATTAATTTAAATTTATTTTTAAATCTTACGGAAAAATGTTTTCTTACTTTTTAGATAAGTTGGATTCAAAACGTTCATAAAATTTATTGCATTCTTAGCACGTCTTTTGTAAAAAGGATCGTGCTTATGTTATCGGTTTGTCCGTCCGTCCATTGTGGACACCATGTCTCTGCAACAGTTATTCCGATTTGAAAAATTTTTTTAGCATTGGGAAGCTTGAAATATGAGAATGATGATCCTTGCATTTGAGTTTCTTCCAATGCTCAACTTCGCCACTAGAAGGCGTAAATGCAGATGATATCCAATTCAAAATACATTTTGTTGCATATATTTGCGTATCCGCTGTGAAATACTTTTCACATAATTTCAAATTTTTCTTAACGCACGAGTTTGCCACTAGAATTCCTAAGTTCACGTTTACAGCAATATCTGGGGGACAAAAAAATTCGATGAAAAATCATTATTTTTCAAATACTACTAACTATTAAAACTCTTCGTGTATGTTGTCTTCCCAAAACAATGCACAGTTCCGCCGCTAGGGGCACCAAAGTGTAACCTGTTTTTGTTAGATATGATTCGAAAGACGTGCTCATTAAAACCGAAAACTCGGTGCCATCTTTCTTGTTTATCCCTTCTGAATAAGGTTAGGTTTTCTGACTGAAGAAACCTGCAGCTGCCGTAATTATGTGGCCCTAAACAAGTGCCTGGTGATCGAGATGCGTTTCGTCTCCCAAACATCGTAATTTTGGAAACGAGCGCCCGACTAGGCAAGTAAACGGCGTGTGCCAATATTCATCCAACGTTCGACAGCGCGCCTGAGTTTTTGTTGCAGATGACCGCGTCGCGTATCCTTATTCACAGTGCGTTAACAGGAAGTGTGCGAACCGGAGTCCAGTTTTCCTTTGGACTGTGTAAGGGAAACGCGCAGCTTGGTCTATCATATAGAAGTTACATCTACACACACAGACCGGAGGATGCGCACGTGGCCTGGATCTCCCGGAGCCACTGAACTCAAATGCAATGTCGGTGTATTGCAGGCCTGTAATGGCCATTTGTGAGACCCCCATCTCCGCACAAGGGTATTCGACGTACTCGTCGACAATCGCAATCGTTCGTGGCTATCCGTTTATTGCCTTGTTTTATCGGTCCCGTTTTGCGAAGAACTGAGCTTTCCAGTGAATTCACAACTCGCGAATGATCCTCTTACTTTAAGGATCTAAAAGATACATGTACATGGAGTGCCACTCTCCCAAAATAAAAAATCAACCCTGCCAAAGTTTTGTACAAGTTTTGTACAGTTTTGTACACCCAAAAGAAAATTTTGTACACCACCGGAAGTGGTACTTTTCGGCTCTCTAAAAGTGGTACTCCAAGTACATGCTCGAGAACAACGAAGGAGAGTTATAAAGTACCACTTCCGGTGGTGTACAAAAAATTTTTTTGGGTGTACAAAACTGTACAAAACTAGGACAACACTCTGGCAGTGTTTATTTTCGATTTTGCAAAAGTGGCACTCCAAGTACATGCTCGAGAACCACAAAGGAGAGTCAAAAAGTACCATTTCCGGCTGTGTACAAAAAAATTTTCGGGGTGTACAAAACTGTACAGAACTAGGACAACACTCTGGCAGTGTTTATTTTCGATTTTGGAAAAGTGGTACCCCAAGTACATGCTCGAGAACAACGAAGGAGAGTTATAAAGGTACCACTTCCGTTGGTGTACAAAAATTTTTTTTGGGTGTACAAAACTGTACAAAACTAGAACAACACTCTGGCAGTGTTTATTTTCGAATTTTGGAAAAGTGGTACATGCTCGAGAACCACAAAGGAGATTCAAAAGATACCACTTCCGTTGGTAACAAAAAAATTTTTGGTGTACAAAACTGTGCAAAACTAGGAGAACACTCTGGCAGTGTTTATTTTCGATTTTGGAAAAGTGGCACTCCACATACATGCTCGAGAACCACAAAGGAGAGTCAAAAAGTACCACTTCCGGTGGTGTACAAAATTTTCTTTTGGGTGTACAAAACTGTACAAAACTAGGACAACACTCTGGCAGTGTTTATTTTCGAATTTGGAAAACTGGTACATGCTCGAGAGCCACAAAGGAGATTCAAAAGGACCACTTCCGTTGGTGTACAAAAATTGTTTTTGGGTGTACAAAACTGTACAAAACTAGGAGAACACTCTGGCAGTGTTTATTTTCGATTTTGGAAAATTGGCACTCCAATTACATGCTGGAGGGCCACAAAGGAGAGTCAAAAAGTACCACTTCCGGTGGTGTACACAATTTTATTTTGGGTGTACAAAACTAGGGCGACTCTCTGGTAGTGTTGATCTTTTATTTTGGAAAAGTGGCACTCCAAGTACATGCTCGAGAGCCACAAAGGAAAATAAAAAAGTACCACTTCCGGTTGGGTACAAAATTTTATTTTGGGTGTACAAAACTGTACAAAACTAGGACAACACTCTGGCAGTAGTTATTTTCGATTTTGAAAAAGTAGCACTCATCATGTACTTGGAGTGCCACTTTTAGAGAGCGGAAAAGTACCATTTCCGGTGGTGTACAAAATTTTATTTTGGGTGCACAAAACTGTACAAATCTTTGGCAATGTTGATTTTTTATATTGGAAATGTGGCACTCCAAGTACATGTATCTGGATCTAAATCCGATTTAGAGTATATGGGACGCAGCGGAGCTATGCATTCGATCCCAAAACGAAGCAGCAGTAACCGTCAGAATACTATGAACGGGTGTCTTGAAATCATGGGCTATAATACGACATGAAAGGTTCCAACAACTGGTAAAGTCCGTGTCGCGGAGTGTTGCTGCTGTTGTGAAGGCGAACGTTGGTCCCAGATGTTATTACGTTAGTATGTACACTACTGCTTTTAAAAATGGCAGCACCGAGAACGAATCACGCTAGTCAAGTGAAATATTTGGCACAGGTTTCGCACGTTACAGAAGGTAACTGATTACATTTGTAGAGCTATGCAATATTTTTTCGCTTCAAAACTTAGTATCGTGTGAAGACACCTCGAACAACAATAACAGCCTCTACATGGCGTGACATTGAATGGAAGAGGTTCTTCATATCGTCTCGGGGAATAGTTTGCCAAATTACTTCTATGCGAGACCAGGGCTCATTTGCGGTGACTGGCTGAGGCTCTTGACGGCGTAAGTCGCTTAGCTACCGTGTATCAGGCATGTTCAGTCGCTGAGATATCCAGCGAACGTGCGGCCCAAGAAAGAAGCAGTACCTGCTGTGAATGGAAGAGGTCATGGACATGCCGAGCCATATGTAGCCGAACATTGTCTTGCTGGAATATAGCTCCCGGACAACTCTGAGGAAAAGGCATCACTTCTGCTTCTAAAACATCCTTGATGTACCATGGTTTGTTGAGAATTCCCTCAATTCGTATCAGGCGAGATCGCGAATTGAACCCAATGGCGCCCTAAACCAATGTAAACTGACTACCATACATCAAGGATGTTTTAGACGCAGATAATTGTCCAGGAGCTATATTCTAGCAAGGCAATGTTCGGCTACATATGGCTCTGAATGTCCATGACCTCTTCCATTCACAGCAGGTACTGCTTCTTGTGTCCTTCACCACGATATCTTCGCACACACGCATGCGACCGTCATAGTGCATCCCACTAAATCGTGACTCGTCAGAACACACGACCTACTGCCAATGAGCGTGCCAATATCTATTTTGAGAACCCATTGCAGACTACGGCGTGTGTGTTTGAGGTTCAAAGGAATGCGCAGCAACTGGTTGCTAATGTCCAGTCCTTTTTCAAACAGACGACCTGAAACTGTGCTGGAGGAGAAAACCTGGCCTGTGACAGTGCTACACTGCTGCGCGAACACCGTGCGATTGGTCACTGTCCTGCGAAAGAGGTGTCCCTCATCGCGTGCAGTCGTGAGATTTTGCTGTCCATTTCTCGGAATTCTGTGCATCTAAAGTTATGCAAAGAACAAACAGGCTTTTTCTTTTCCAAATACGTTTCCTGAAAGCTGAGATATCGAGAAAAAGATTTGACATTTACGTCTCAAACAAAAAACGGTGCATTATTTAAGGAGGATAATGTTCCCCATCTTTACTGTAATGAAGAGCGTAGAGTTAAAAATACACTGGCGGAAAGTGAAAAAAGTACACCAAGAAGGAGACGTCTGATACCAACGAAATTTATACAGCATAATAACGGAATACAGAGGATAACGTGATCAAAACAATATGGCAAAATACAGCTGTATTTTCTGGTAAACTGAAAAATAACATTTCCATGTAACATGGTTAGTACGAGGTTAACCCGCCATGAACTGCGTCACACTGTGCAATTCTGACATGGAGTCTGTCGTACAGATGTTTGATGTAAGTTTGGGGTATTGAGTTCCAAGCATCCTCAACCTGGACGCGTAAATCTAGGAATGGTCGTGGCTGGCTGTGGGGACCGGATAAGTCGCTGTCCCATAAAATCCCACACGTGCTCAATGGGGGACAAATCCGGTGAACGTGCAGGCCATGGAAGTTGTCTCACACCCTGAAGTGCATGTTGCATTGCACGTGCCGTGTGTGGGCGTGCGTTATCTTGCTGGAAAACACCACGATGGACCGACCTTACAACTGGCACAACAACGGGCTGAATGATGTTGTTGATGTAGGAGGTGCTGTTTAACGTACCCGGTACAAACACTAGTTGTGTACGGGAGTGATAGCTGATCGCTTCCCACACCAGGAGACCAAGTGTAGGCCCAGTGTGTCGCTGGCGGATGCAAGAAGGGTGGAGACGCTCCCCTGTGTGTCTGCGAACACGCATACGGCCATCGGAGGCTCCCAAGAAGAATCTGCTTTCATCGCAGAACACGACAGATCGCCATTGCGTTCTCCAATGCAGACGTTGGCGACACCACTGCAGCCGTTCCTGACGGTGGGCTGGAGTCAGAGGTACACATGCCAGAGGCACACGTGCACGTAGTCCTGCATCCAGTAGACGGTTGCGGATTGTTCGCACAGTCACCTCAGGTGCAACGGCAGCTCGGATTTGCGTCGCAGTGGATGTTCTGCTTGACAACGCCGCTCTTCTTATGCGTCGATCGGTCCGCTCATCAGTCCGTCTGTCAATCCCGGTTTCCACGTCTTCTCGTGAGGGAATGTTCCTCGGACCATCTACGCCACCATCGTACCACCACCGATACTTCCCGTCCAATTCACTCGGCAATACGACGATACGACCACCCGGCCTCGCGGAGTCCGACTCGACGACCTCGCTCAAAGTCCGATAACTGCTGAAATCGTACACTTCTTCCATGTCCAGGCATTGTAGCTTCTTCAGGGTTTTCGCACGTGTCCGTACGCCGACGACTGATTACATTCACTTCGCCGTGCTCCTTAAATACCACCGACGATAACTTGCATATTATGCTGTGCTGTGGCGTAAGCGCTCACCGGTTGGTCCCGAAATTAACATCACACCTACGTAAACTCGACCCCATTAACATATGTAAATTTCATGATCGTCCGCCAATTCCTTCTTGGTGTTCTTTTTTCACTTTCCGCAAGTGCATATATTTTCCAATAGCAATTTTGGATGCGGAAATACAAACTGACACTACTTAGCGCACGTACTGTTACCTACAGAAAACCCACAATTACTCGCAAAGTGCTTCACAAGGTTTTTTTAATTCGAACTTTTAGAAGCTGAGATAACGAAAAAGAAACATATTAAATATTTTCGAGCCCTAGCTGGGAAATTGGGCATCATTTTGGGCAAGAATGCGGGCAAAATCTTGCCGCGATTAGCAGTATTTTTATGAAAACGTATTTTTTTAATCAGGTTTCTAGGAGCGCAGATATTGCTGTAAAAATGTTGTAAACTGAAACGGGAACTCATGCACTCTTGTTTCAAACGTTTGCGTTAAGAACAATTTGAAATTACAAGGTCTGTCTAGAAAGTATAGAGACTCATTCAATAACAGACGTTCAATTAAAATTATACTTACATAACCTTAAAATTCCTCAAAATAACATCCTTGAACATCAATGCACCGATTCCAGCTATTCTGCCACGCCGCGTAGCTTGCCTGGAAGTCAGGAACAGGGATTGCTTTCAAAGCACTCGTCGCGGCAGTTTGCACGTTTGTAACAGTCACAAAATGGTGTCCTTTCAGGCTGGATTTGAGCCGGGGAAACAAAATGAAATCAGCCGGGGCGAAGTCCGGGCTGTAGGGAGGTTGGGGCAGCGTTGCCACGTTGTGTTTTGTCATACACTCTCTCACTCTCGGCGACGCATGGCTCGGCGCATTGTCGTGGTGAAGAACCCAAGTGTTGGTGATCTCCGGGCGGACGCGCTCAACTCTGTTCTTCAGCCGTTGAAGCACTTCCACGTAAAATGCAGCGTTGACCGTTTGTCCAGGTGGTACGAACTCCTTATGGACAACACCTTTACAGTCAAAGAAGACAATGAGCATCGATTGCATCTTCCATTTGCACATTGAAGCCTCCTTTGGTCGAGGAGGCTCGGGAGTATGGCACTCTGAGCTCTGTCTTTTCGTCTCCGGATCGTACCCAAAGACCCACGTTTCATCAGCTGTTATCGGTTTCTCCAAAAAGAACCAGGTTCACTCCTCACACGGTCCATAAGCCCAAGAGAAATCGACACACGGTTGTTCCTCTGTTCATCGGTCAAAACCTTAGGAACCAATTTGGCGCAAACTTTCCGCATCTGCAATTCTTGCGTGATGAATTCATGCACAATGGATTTCGCGAGTCCTACGTGCTTTCTACCAATCTAACACTCAGACGTCGGCCAGAGTCCAAAACCGCTTTCACCTTTTCCACATTGTCCAAAGTGTGAGGCGTTGAAGGGCGCCCAGGGCGTGGCTCACTCATCCTTGACGCTCTCTCTTCCCTCTGGGAACATTTTGTGCCACCGAAATACTTGTGCTTTCAATAAAGCATCCTACCCGTAGGCTTTCTGTATCATAGCAAGCGTTTCGGTTGCGGATTTTTCAAGTTTAACATAAAACTTTACCGCGTATCGCTGTTCGATACTCTTCTGCATTTGGACCGTTACGCGACGCTCACACAGCTGTCCACTTCGCAAGCTATCCTCACTCTGTAGAAGATCAGAGTCAACTGAGGAGATATCAGACGTTTGCCTAACATACCCCACCACCCGTCACGCCCGGAGACTCCGCCTTCCAGCCCTTCTGATTGGCCCAGGAAAAGTGGTCTTATTACTTTCCGGACAAACCTTGTATATGAAAACTATTTCCCACAAGTACCGCTCTGCGACAAAGAGAGAATTTTAGGAATCAGGCTATTGGAAGAAGTAATATTTGGAAATAAACATGATATGCTTCTAGCCCCTGGAGGAAAAACTATGCATTAATTTTTAAGCAAAAGAAAAAGAATATTCTTGGAAGCGGTATCTGATCACGAAATAATTTTTTAATTCGAGTATTAGGAAGCGCAGATATTTGCTGCAAAAACATCAGAAACAGAAATGTACTTAGGCCCCCGTAATGACAAAACAGTTCTTTATCAAAAATGACAAATTATATATAGAAAATTTCCCATCAGGAACTCTATCTGTTGAAAAAATTAAATCAGCATTTTAGAAGCAGAGGTATCTGTAAAATCACAATTTATCTTTAAGCCGCCCAGCGGAAGAGATGTACACTACTTGTAAAAGAAACTGCATAATATAGGCTTTGTAACAGATGGTATACAACGGAAGCAAGAATATTTTCAGTGGCATGTGTAGAAGCAATTGTATGGAATAAAATATATCTGCATTTACGCCTTTTAGCTATAGTATCTGCATTTACGCCTTTTGGCTGCAAAGTTATGCATCGGAACACAAACGAAAGCCAAAATAATCGTTCTCCCATGCCACGCTTCCCAATGCAAAAATAATTTTTCAAATAAGGCTAATAATTGCAGAGCTGTGGTATCCATAGACGGATGGACGAGTGGGCAAACTTTTATTGTAAGCACGTCCATGTTTTTCACAAAAACATGTGCTAGTAATTAGTAAGATTTTTAAAACATCGACAAACAGACATAGCTACTTACTGACACAAGCAACTGAAACGTCGGTTACGAAAATTAACAAATGGGAATAACAATTTCTCATAGGAGAATATATCAGAAGCAAAAGAAATTTCCCAACAGTTAGAAAACGAGAAACGAAAGGAAACGTGATATTACTTTACGCCCCTTAAAGTTGTGAGTTACTTAAAGAAGAAAATGCGTGTAACATACTTTTCATAATAAAGAGTATCTCACTTAAAAAATATTGTTCTAATGGATTTTTAAAATGGAATAAAATGTCTCAAATTAAAATATGTGCTGACACCCCCGGCGGAAGAATTTTGAATAATCGAAAAGTAGAAAATATGCAAATAGTAATTTTCATAGCAAAACCTATGTTAAAGAAGCAGAAGGGGTTGGCTTTTATGCTAGTGTAGTGCATACTGTTATACTAACTTGATGTTTCGTTGAAAGCAAAGTTACGGACGTGGTGGGTAAAACCAAGGATGCATCGGAGATTACGGTAGGCTAAATTGTGAAGGTACGAAGTGATGTTTTGATGAAAGCGTACCAGACGTTTTCCCAAAATGACGACATAACCAGCCTGCGACATAACTACACTGCTGGCCACATAAAATGCAACACCAAGAAGGACACGAGATAGCAAAACCAGATTTACTGGACACATAACAACAGATGCAAAGATGAAACGATTGAGCTTACAGGCCCGTGCGACTTGCGGAGCACGCAGACATCAATAGTTCGTGTGGCCCCTATGGCTGGCAATAACGGCCGCTACCACCGTGGCATCGAACGAAAGAGGCTTTGGATGTGGGCTTGGGGTATGTCGGTCCAGGCTGCTTCCACACGTTGCCACAGTTCATCACAGGTGGTGCTTGCCGTGCCACTCGGTTGCCGATCAGCGACCAGACGTGTTCGATGGGCGACATATCGGGATAACAGGCGAGCAACGTCAGCAGTGACACTTGGTGGGCCGTGAAAAATTGTTGCACGATGCGTGCTACGTGCGGGCGCGCATTGTCCTGTTGAAACGTGGCCGCTGGTAGGTCCTGCAGGTAAGGGAGGACTACAGGCTCCAAAACGTCGGAGATATAGTGGTGGCTGTTGAGTGTACCTGCGATGCGTACCTGAGGGGTGCGGGTGTCATATCCAATTGCTCCCCAAACCATAACACCTGGCGACGGACCAGTATGGAGATGCATCATAATGCAGGCGTCATACAGTCTCTCGCCACGGTGCCGCCACACGCGGATTCGACCATCGTGGTGTTGGAGGCAGAAGCGGGATTCGTCGGAGAAGACAATGTAGTGCCATTCCGTAGTCCAGGTGCGCGGTTCAACGGCTCACTGCCGCCGCACTCACCGGTGGTGTAACGTCAATGGTAATCGGGGCAGTTGGTGCCGTGCGACAAGTCCCCGCTCCTGCAGACAACGTTGAACGGTACGTGCTGACACAGGTTGTTACACAACACGCCGTAATTCCTGCGCTAACCTTCGTGATGTGCCAATGCGAGCCGTCAATGCCCGCCGCACAACATGCCGGTCCTCTCGTTCTGTGGTGTGCCGTGGCTACGGCAATCGCTCACGTCGGTCCGTCCGTCCCTCCTGTACCCACCTAATCCATACTAGCTTCATTGTGGCTGGATGTCGTCTTACACGGGCTCCGATGTCTCGGTACGATAAATCGCTCTCGCGATAAGCCACTATTCTTCCTCTGTCGAACTCCGAAGCGTGCTGGAATGACTTCCGTATTCCGCGACGAGGCATCAGGAAGTTTCCTACGCACAGGTCCGGCAGCACAACACATTTCCACTACTTACACCCCGCCTTCTGTGCACCCTTCTTATAGTGCTTCTCGGTGGCGTGCCGGGAGCACATGATTTGCATATGTGCTGCAATGCTAATCGTTTGCATGTCTTCTCGCGGGCGACGCGTGCTGCGAATTTCAGGCCAACCGGATGCTTCCTTCTTGGTGTTGCATTTTGGGTGGCCAGCAGTGTATAAAGGACAGTAGAAGGTGGAATCCAGAGGAGATGGACTAGTACGTCACCTTATTCAGGGCAATCGGGGCTACACTCTTTCGCAAGTGGTAGTCCAATATAATATGGGAAAAACAGAAACAATATCTTTCTCGACAATGTGCTGCACGCTGGCACAGACCGAATAAGAAGAGGATGCCCTCTACGCCACCATTCCCCAACAATAGTGTTAACCAATGGTTCAAACTGTATACAGATTCGAAGACGAAACATTGGAAGCCGGTGTGCTGCTCTGATTAATTACAATATATTCTCCATTCGGGCGATGGTCGAGTACCTGTTTGGCGTCAGCAGCATGATGTTGCGAACTCCTCATTCATAGTATCGACGGTCCAGTGTGGATTGGATAGTTATATGCCATTGAACATATTTAGCTGGCATGAACTTGAACCCCTGGTACGCGTGGATCATCGTACGGACGTCGGCAACTACCAGGAACTGCGTGTGCACCATGTACACCTCACAATGTTTTACCTCCATCCAGGAAGGGATGGCTCCTTTCAGAACGAAAACACCCCGACTCATGGCTCCGCCTTGAGACAAACACAGAGAAGATATAGGCCATCTGAAACGGCTCCCAAATTTGCCTGACCTCAACCCAGTCGTACATATGTGGGAAGTTGTGGAACACAAGTGATAAAGTTGGGCACACTGCCACTCCCCATACCGGAAATCTAGACAGCAACATAAACAACTTGGTTGAAGATCAGCACCAAACTCTACAGATAACTTGTACAGTAGATGCCCTGTTCAGGTGGCGCCCATTTTACAGCCGAAAGAACGTCAAAAGGATAATTAGGTAGGTGGTCGTAATTCACTGAGCGTTCAGTGTATACATATACTGTAGGTGTGTGTGTACGGATCGTCGCTGGGCTGCGTGTCCTTACGACACACTGTTCATGCTTGTCTAGGATGCTTGCTAGGACACGTGCGTCTTTTATTAACTGTGTGGGTCATGGCTGTGACGTATATATGTAAATCCACTACTCAGAGGGGTTGTTCGGATGCGTTTGATGATATAGTTTTACCTATCAATATGGAAAAGATTAATGTACATTTCCTGCTTCTAACGGGGAACACTTTTTCTACTAGGAGCGCACTTATTTATTTCTCTTTTTGATCACGTTGTTATTTCTCATACACCTACAAAAGGCAATAATAATAATAATAATAACCTTTAGCTCCAGATAGTTATTTCAGTGAATCACACGGTACGTGAGTTCTACATTGTCATATTTCAACTTCCTGGTTGAAGCATAATTGAACGTCCCCTTGTAGCGGGTCCTCGGCTTAATTTCGAAAGTTTTTTGTGTATTAAGCTACTGGGTTGGAAAGGGAAAAATGTCCAATGATGAAGTACCGGAAGTCGAAGCCCCGGCAACGGCGCACATTGGCCACTGAGATTGCGCAGTACACCGGCATGACATCATCAGGTAGGTGGCTTAAGTCAGTAGCAGTTATCCGTCTGAAGGCGAAGAGTGAAAGCGCCAGCCAACATGTGAGTGTGTGTGTGTGGACGTGGACAAGGAGCACATCCGCCATTGCATGCTGTATGAATTTCGTCGCTGTGGCACCCTTGCAAATGTTGTAAGGAGCATTACCAGTGCGTATCCCAATGCCATATCACATCGTCAGTGTTGTCGTTCGCTCAAACGGTTTCGAAAGGGAAATTTTGTCCTGTCAGACAATCACAAAGCCGGACGACCCACAACAGTGGATATGGACATGCTGAAGACCATAAAGGAGACCGACCCACGTGTGACCACGCTAGAGTTGCCCGAACAGCTGGAATTTACCAACACTAGTATTATCAGGTCATCCCAAAAATACTGTCGTTTTTTCAACGTGTGAAGAAAAAAAGAAAAACGTACCTGGAACAGATGTTTTAATCCATATAATAAGTGCCCCCGGTAGTTACAACCTTCTTCCATCAATCGACAAGGTTTTGAATCCCAGACTTGTAGAATTCCATGGATTTCGATGCAAAAAGAGTGGAAAGAGTTCTCCGTACCTCCTCCACATTTCAAAGTGTAGTCCCAGCAAGATGGTTTTGCAGGCTGCAAAAGAAGTGGTAGTCGGATGCGGCGATGTCAGGGGAATATGCTGGATGCGGAAGTTTTCCCTATCCAAAGTCCTCCAACGTGGCACTGGTCATTTTCGCTGTCTGTGGTTTTGCGTTGTCTTTCTGCAGCAGCACCCCTTTACGATTCACAAGTTCTGGACGTTTATCCTGCAAAGCTGTGCGTAAACGCTGCAGCTTCTTACAGCAGACTTACCCTGTTATGGTTTTGTTGGGTGGCAGCAGCTCGTAATGGATTATGCCTTGCATATCCCACCACAAAGTCATCAAAACCTTTTTGTGGGAAACGTCCTGGTTTCGCCACTGCTGCAGGCACATTACCTTTGAGAAGCTACTGCCGTTTACGCTTAATGTTGTGATGAACAATCCAATTTTCATCGCCCGTGACAATTCTGTGCAAAAACCGGCTCCCTTTTTTCGCGGGCGAGCAAAGAAATGCAAATGTCCACAAGCTGTTGCAGCTGATGTGTAGTGAGATCATGGGTTATCCACTTATGCAGTTTCGACACATAACTGAGGTCCTGCAGATGCCGGTGAACAGTGGAATGGGTTGAAAGAACAAGTGTGGCCAATTTCTCGACTGTTGTCTGCGGATTTCCCAAAACAGCAGCTTTCAGCACGTCGTTATCCAGCTCAACAGGCCGTCCGGGTCGCCGCATATCCTTGAGGCTGGTGCCCCCTTCGAAATTTTTGGAACCAGCGTTGATATTTCCTGACCTCCAGGGTACCCGGCCCATATATGGCATTGATGTTGCTACCGTCGCTGAAAGTCGATGGTGGAACTCATACAGCATAATATGCCTAATGTGGTCTTCTGACACTGCCATTTCCTATGCGTTTTAAGTGCATAACGACTGCACCTAGAACTCCCGTTTGCAGTCTAAAGTGACTTGAAAGTCTGCTCACGTGATCTCTCTTATACTCACCGTACTCGACGTCATAGTCTGGGCACCAGTGGGATCACTACTGTTGAGCTTGCGCAAAGCGACATTACTTCTGGGATTACCTGATATCACGCGCTTGCGTCAACTTGGGAAGGAGCACAAGAGGACAGTTTGGGTACACTATCAACTCACGGATGAGAAGAAAACAAATTGCGTGTATGCAAGCGTTTCCCTACCTGCACGTGACCAAGTTTAACCGTTCTTGTACAGCATTGTGTCAGATGATGAGACGTGGGTCCTCTATGATAATGTCAGCGCCCGGAAACCAGTGGTTGGACCCAAAACAGAAGTCCGTGCAGACCTCCAAAGTCGGCTTACACCCACGTGAGGTTCTTTCTGTTTGCTGGAATATCCAGGGTGTCGTGTTGTTTGAGCTGCTGCCGAACAACACCACTATCACCTCCGGTGTGTATTGCCGTCAGCTCGGCGTTCTGCACGCATCGTTCACATCGAAATGACAAGTACTGCTGAACCGCAGGATGGAGCAAGACCTCGCCCATCATGGGTGACCTGTCACAAGATAAGGAACATGGGCTGGAAGCTGCTTCCGCACCTAGCCTATTCCCTGGACTTTGCTCCAGGCGTCTACCATCTGTTCCAGTCGTTGCAACATTTTCTGGACGGACAGCGGTTCAACAACTTGGATAATATCGAACGCGCACTGCATGGTCGCTACTCACATTTTTGCGCCCAAGCCTCCACAGATCTATAGGGAGGGTACCCTACAGCTGTCCAGACGATCGGAACAGGTCATCGCAAACGATGGCGACTACATTTTGGATTGATTCTAGTATATACAGTAGTTTATCACTTTTCTGTTGCATTGCATTTGCAGATATTACTTTCTTTCCATCCCAATACATCGTAAAATATGCGTAAAATAACGTAGAACATTTTAAGATTGAAATATATTTTAATATCTTGCATATTTCAGCATGCTCTTGTAACCGATATGGATCGGTTCGTGATGACTGCGAGCAGATGACGGGGAGATGTGTTTGCAAGCAAGGAATACAAGGAATGAAATGCGACATATGCCCTCTCGGGACAGTTCTTACAGCTGATGGATGCATAGATGGTAAGACCGCATTTTCTTATACGTTGTTGGAAAACATCTTTACATCTTCTCTCGCACATTTGGTAAATGTTTGTTTTTGGAAAGTAATGACTATGTGTATAAACTTGATAATAGTAAGTGCTGAGAGTTTTTAAATTTGTGAATCTGTCATTTTAATTAAATTTCGTAAACCTAGGGCATTTCTTTTTCAATGATTCGAAAATAGCATTGCTATTTTAACTGCATTTTACATACATACATATCACTAAGCTGTATGTATGTATGTAAAATGCAGTGAAATTGCAATGCATTTTACTAAGATATTTATTAACTAAGTTTTCCGCAACCGAGGTAGATTAACTTTTACAGTCTGATTACCTAGTGGAAAATAGGAATCACCTCAGTTATGTCAACGAAAGTTTAATTGTAGCACAGCATTGGTACATTGAAACCGTTATGAGTCATTATTTAATATTCGACTCATCATTTGGTCGGAAAAGCAGAATTTTCAGCTTACAGATTACTTCACGAAAATTTGGATCCATTATAGGACCATTGCTAAAAGAAAGGGCAAAAACCACATACGCAGGCTACTGTGAAAACCAAGTTTGGTTGTTTTGTGTTCTAAAAATATAACAACATTATAAAGTGCGTCGCATAAATAAAGAGACAGTCTACTTTGCGCCGTGAACGCAATGCGAATATACAGTAGCGAACAAAAGTACTTGGCGTAACACTTTTTCGACCATAATATTTTTTCTGCTGGACCAAATCGGGTCATTTTGGGATATGATATGTGTTATTCAGTTGTAAACATGACCCAAATGCAGATCGATCGGAGACCTTAACACAGATCAGGTACCGAGCTTAATCGCAAAGATCATACAAATTGACCAACAAAGTAGGTGTGTATCACATTCATTTATTGCAACGATAACAGAAAACGAGTACGTGAAAACGACAAAACAATAACTAATACTTAGTGAGATAACCACGATATTTTATAGCAGCTGCACAACGGGCCGGCATCGAGTCCACTAGCTTCTCGAAGGTGACCTGCGGAATTCGCGCCCATTCTGCAGACAGCTGGTCGAGCTTCTGGGCCCTATTCCTGCAGGTTTTCTTTGCACATCGTCTCTCCAGCTCCTTCCACATGTGCTCGTAGGGGTTGAGGTCTGGAGATTGGATTGGCCATGTCTAGAAGTGTGACCAGTTGCTGCTGGAAGGCTGCCTTCGCTACTCTGGAGGTGTGCTTCGGGTCGTTGTCTTGCTGTATGATCCATCCGGGTGGCATGTTCTGGTTTGCCCATGGGAAGACATCGTTGATGAGCATGCTCGTGTAGCTCTGGCCGGTCCTTATTCCGTCAATCTTGATGATGGGGCCCATTTCATTGCGAGAGAAGGCGCCGTAAACCATGAGCGATCCTCCTCCGTGCTTGACAGTCGGCTGAATGAACTGGGGGTTGAATCTCTGGCCACACCGACGTCATACGTACCGGATGCCATTACTTCCGAACAAGTTGAACTTGCTCTCGTTGGTGAAGAGCACCTTACTCCAGTCCGCCGCGGTTCAGTGTCGATGACGGCGCGCGAACGCGACTCTGGCTCGTCGATTCTTGACTCCGATGAGTGGTTTCTTGGCGGGGCGTCTTCCATTCAATCCACCAGCAATGAGACGACGGGAGATGGTCATTCCGCTGATGTTCAGGTCGTCGCTGTCGCAGAATTCGGTGGCGACGTCCACAGCAGTCAAGGTGGGATCAGCACGAGATCGACGGAGGATGCGTCTTTCCTGACGCAACGTAGTGGGATGAGGCCTACCACATCGCGGACTGTTCTCGACGGTCCCAGTCTTCTTATAACGTTGCAGGATAGCTGAAATGGAACGGTGTCGGATCTTCAGGGCCCTCGCGATGTGGGTGACGCTCATTCCGGATTCCATCATGTTCACGGCCGCCTAGCGAGCTCCAACAGGGATCTCCGCCTTTTTATCCATTTCTGAAAACCTAAGATTGACTTATAATCACACTACACATCACAAAACTCACAAGAATCACAAGAAAAACATTAATACATGCAGCAAACAAATAGGTAATAATTGGCGACTCTTGAATATGGCCCATTTCGAAAGACAAATTCGCTCTGGGCGAAATATAAACTACGCGGCATTGTAACCCACGAATCAACACGTATCATATCCCAAAATGACACGATTTGGTCCAGCAGAAAAAAATTATGGTCGAAAAAGTGTTTTGCCAAATACTTTTGTTCGCTACTGTAGGTAGAAAGCTGAAGTGGTACCTAATTAGACATAACCCTACAACAACCGTTTCGATCCGTCGAGATGACAGGATTGTGAGAAACGAACACCACAAAGTGAAATAGTGTCATTTTAGGTGTCTCATAAATATAAAGACAACTATGTAAAGTAGCCACATGCAAATGAGATGTACAAATTAGCATATTGTACGCACGCGCATGGGCCGTAATTCGGTCCAGCCTACAAAAGACAGCGGACCAGCCGTCAGACATTCATTTGCCGAAATACCACGCAACAGTCAACATTCTGGTGAGCAGGTGCAGAAGATTTAGAGACTGAGAGCAAATGGATTGCATGTAGCAAAAATTTGTAAAGCTATAGGGAGGAATAGGGCAGTAATTTATAAGACTTTATCGAAACGCGGTGCTTTAACTGCCAGAAAACGGCCTAGAAAGCCTCAAATAACAACTAAACGAGATGATCGTGCCATCATGCGTTTAGTTTCATCCCAAAGGTTATCACTACGTCAAGTTTCCTGTGACTGTTGGTGTCATCGTCTCAAAGGACACAGTTCATTGACGAATCAAGGAAAGTGGAAAGATTGTGCACCGTAAAATGCCCCGTCTGCCACACCTCACGTGGCGCCACAAGGAAGCTAGACTGTTATGGACAAGCAGCCACATGCACTTGGTGGACGAGTGGATCACAACTATTTTTTCCGATGAGACAAAGTTCAACGTGGACGGCCCTGACTGTTGGAACTGTTATTGGCATGATTTATGACGCGAGCCACGCACCTTCTTCAGCAGACAAAAAGGAGGGAGATCTGTGATGGTCTCGGGAGCTTTTGCGTTCAATGGGACAACGGGTATCGCTTTTCTACAAGGCAGGCAAAACTCCGAAATGTATCAGGACATACTCAGCAGCCATCTTCTACCGTTTGCCAAAACTCTAGCGGGTGTTGATTATTTGTTCCAGCAAGACAATGCCTCTATCCATCGGTCTGCATCAACGAAAAGCTGGTTTAAGAGTCATCATGTGACCGTAATGGTTTGGCCAGCACTCAGTCCAGATCTGAACATTATCGAGAACCTCTGGGTATCCTCGCTAGTAATGTGCATGCGAATGGACTGCAGTTCCCAAGTGTGGTGGCATTGAAAGAGCAGACTGAACGAAGTTGGTACGCATTCCGTCCAGAACAATTACATCACTTGGTGGACATCATTCCCAATCGGTTTCTCAGTGTTATTCGGAATAACGGCTCCACTATTCGTACCAGAGGTGCTCATAACTAGTGTGTCTTTATATTTTTGAGACAGCGTATTTCTGTTTTTTTTTTTTTTTGTACTTGGCGTTGGAATTGTTGTTTCCGTCAAACTATTGTGCAGCTGCGTGTCCTATGCTATTTTTGCTATAAATATGAGGTATACATTTCAGCTCGTTGTTGTTTCTTTTTTATTCGAGAATTTGTTCTGTCTCTATATTTATGCGACGCACTATATCAAGTTGTAAAGAAAGTATCCGGAAAATAGATAACCATGTTTTCAAGCTTAAAAAATGGAACAAAAGACTTAACATAATCGTCCAGGTAGCCCCCATTGGAACTGACAACTTTGTTTCACCGATCTACGAGTTGAAATATCCCATTGCGAAAGAAGTATGACGAGCGGGGTTGACGAAGTCATCCATGCAACGCTTCACGTCATCGTCGTCCGCAAAGTTTTTCTCACCGAGAAAATTCGACAAAGTCCGGAAGAGATGAAAGTCGGATGCAGAAAGGTTCGGAGAATAAGAAGGATGCGACAACATTTACCGTTCTAGCTCGTGCAAGTTTTGCTGGGTCTGTAAAGCGACACGTGGACAAGCGTTATTCTGATGAAAAACAACTCCATGGCGATAAATCAATTATTTGCGCTTTTCTTGCAGTGTAGCACGGAGACGGTCCGACTGTTTGATGTAAGCATCCGCTGTGATAGAATTGTTCCGCAGGAAGAGTTCATAGTGAATCACACCCGATCCACTACGAACTGTTTCCGCAGAAAAATACCGCGACAATCTCACCAGCAACTCAGCATAACTTTCTGGCTTAGAGACATTCTGTCGGGGGTCACCCTGGTTAGTTCACGGTCTTTATCGCGTAACGCTCACGTATGTGACCCATTTGTCGTCACCCGTGACCATCCGATGCAAAAAGCCCTCCCTTTTTTCTGTTTCACGCAGTGCAACGGCAATGGAGTCGCGTTGCATTCGATTCGGGTCCGACAAAGTAGGTACCCATTTGCACAGTTTACACGAATATCCCAAATTTCGAAGTCGGGTGTTGATGGTCGTATGAGAGGTATTCTTTTCCTCTGCTATTTCCGACAGTGTTGCACCAGGCTTCGTCGGTAGCACGTGTTGCAGTGTATCACCTTCAGCCGTTACGGGTCTGCCATTTCTGAGCGCATCGGATAGATCACGTGCACCGGTGTCGAATTTCCTCAACCAGTCATAGCAAGTACTCTGTCTGATGATATCGTCACCAAACGCGTTTCGCCAGTTTTCTAGTGCCTCGGTAACTTTCACGCCATTCAAATGTTCATAGAACAGTATTGCACGCACACCTTTCTTCGGTATCGCCATCTTGTCGTCGCCACGTACAAATACTGTTCACCACAACAGCGTACCTCATGTCCTTAGAAACTATTAATTTTTGCGCACTGCACTCTATGATGTTTACGTCACAGCAGGGCTGCAACATATTGCACTTTCTTTACAATTTGATATTATGTGACAAAATCCTAAAATCTTCTGATACGGGATTAACCTATGTAATATCAAAGCAACGACACTGTTTTAATTTAAAACGCACTGTGATTTTTTTCTTCTTTTTTTTTTTTTTTTTTTTTTTTGAAATTCACGAGTCACTTTCCGTGGTTTCTTTCCTGAATTAACGAAATATGTTTCTGATACAACCTTTTCCGTGAAATGACCGAATGATACCTGAATCTCACGGATTTTTCGTACGCCAGAAAAATTCAGAATTTTCAGAACCATTTCCGCAATTGCTTTCTTATATTGAAGGTAAATAGCATTTTTTAAAATGTGATAACGGAAAATTATCAATTTTTCAGAAATTGTTTCGCTATTCCTTTCGTATATCAGCAAAACACTTCGTTCTCCCTTTTTGCGCATCCATATAACGAAAAATTTCCGGTAATTGGAGCAATTCATGGGAATACTTGATGTATAATGAATAAAGCTTCTTCTACTATGCTACCAAGCTAATTATAGTGAATATAGCTTTCACTAATATTATAATGAATTCAATGCTTGTACTAAGCTTCTAATAGTGAATTCAAATGGTTGTTGTTACTAGTTTCTTCTAGTAATGGTTGTTGATTGTTAATTAAGATCATGAATAAACTTTCCTGCTAGTAGTGTAGTAATAATAATGAACAAACTTATAACTGGTAGTAATGTTGTAGTAGTAATTAAAATGAATAAAGTCTTATGCTGGTTGTTACTAATAACACTAAATGAAATAAACCTAACAGCCAGACAGAGGTCTGACAGTACTATGAACTGAGAAAGACGTACTTACTTAAAACCTTTTATTATGAACTTCTACTGGTATCATCACACACACTTCACACACAGCTACTCAAATAACACGTAGCTCCTTGCACATGAACGAAGCTCTACTCACATAACAACAGCTCTCTGACACATAAACAAACGCTCTCCACATAAACAAACGCTCTCCCTATACAACAACAAACGTTCTCCCTATACAACAACAAACGTTCTCCCTATACAACAACAAACGCTCTCCTCAGGTATCGTTGAACGCGCCTATTTATACTGGCTACCACCACGTCATGACTTACACTCATTGCCAGATCTCATTCAGCGGGACAAATAACATCTCGTCCAGTAAGAAGATAATTTACATAGTAAAATAAAATAACCAGAGATAGTAAAAATCAAAAGGAAAGTGAATCTAGAGTATACGTTACAGACGTTCGGCAGCGGAATCTGAATTGCGGATAGCCTATCGCATGAATTTTGATTATTGTGGCACGCGATATTTCTTCTGCTCTCCCCATTTTGTGCGGCAGCTAATATATGCACAGTCGAATCCCATTATTGTAACCACCAGCTACTTTTGACGTCAACAGCGCGTAGTCAATGAAGAAAAGCACGTGTCGTGATCTGGCTTGGAGGGTATATACGATGCGCTATAGGCAATCTGAAAACATATCACTCGTTGCTGTAATGGATAAAAGGAGCGATTTATCAGATTTGCAAAAATGGATGATTATCGGCTTTCGAGCCAAGGGTAGTAGTATTTCTGAAACAGCGCAGTTTGTGAACTGTTCCCGTGCTGCTGTGGTTAAAATGTATCGTGATTGGAGAAATCGCAGCATTGCGAAGTGAAAACTGCGGAGCACCACATGCCATTGATGTGAGAGGTGAACGTCGGCTTCGAAGGTGCGTGTGGGCCGATCAGCACGCTACAGTGGAGCAACTCACTGGCTGAATTAATCAGGGGACTGCCGGAAGTGTGTCTAAAACGACAGATTTGCGAACCCTGCGAATGGGGCTCCGATGCAGACGGATAGTCACTGCACCTATGCTAACGAAGGTGCATCTGCAGAAAAGGCTTGCATTTGCACGGCGGTATCGGAATTGGACCTCCGCTGATTCGCAAAGGATTGCCTTCTCTGATGAGTCACGTTTTCTGCGTCAACAAACGGATGGATGATGGCGTATAAGGCAAGAAACATCTGAGAACAACACTCTTTAACTATTGCTGGAAGAACACAAGCGGGTGGAGGGCAGCGTTATGGTCTGGGGAATGTTTTGTGGCATTCTCTGGGTCCACTCATATATGTGGAAAGCATTATGTACCGAATTCGTTATGAACCCATCCTTGCAGACCACGTACACCCATACATGCTGATTGTATTTTCTGGTGCGGATGGGATCTTTCAGAACAAAAATGCGACGTTTCACACAGCTAGAAATGTCCGAGAGTGGTTGGAAGAGCACGATGAAGATTTCAAAGTACTTCCTAGGTCCCCTAATTGCCCAGCCTTAAACCCAATTGAGCATGTGTGTGACCACCTCGATCGTGTTGTTCGCTCTATTGATCCTCTACCACGCACCCTCCAGCTGCTGTCAGATGCACTGCAGTCGGCATGGCTTCACAAACCTGTGAACACCTTTCAGCACTTCATTGAGTCACTCCCAGCCCGTCTAGCTGCTGTCCGCGCTGCACACGACGGTTACTCTGGATATTAGCTAGTGGTCACAATGATGTGACTGGACCGCGTATAATGTTACTGTAAGAACGCGGGCTCTTAACCCTCTAACGACCATGACCCCAAAATCTTGTATCACTCTAAATACCATAACTCTCGAAACTCTCTGTTGATTCACTTCCTTGTTTAGTAACAACAATAGTGACTGAGAGTGACACCTGCTGATCCCTCATAGGCCATGCAAATTTGAAGAACATGTGAGGATAGGATATCTGACTAACTCTAGACTGGCGTTTCGGGCGGCTATGGTCGTTTGTATATACGGGCGTTTTATGGCGTTATGGTCGTTAAAGGGTTAAAGTATTGTACAGGCGGTTGTATGATATTTGTATATCAGCCTGTGGACCCCTTAAGACAAAAACTATTATAGTTATCAGGAGTAAATTTTATATTTAGGACATTGGTGAAATAATACTATAAAACAACACATTTTACGTTTTGTTTAAAATAATTGAATGCCATTGTCAGTTTCAAAAAGATCTCAAGTTCCAAAGCCTTCTGTTGCTTCGAAAAATCACGATGACAATTATTCTTTAATTGTGATAAGTCCTCCTACAGAAAAAATAAAATGGCTACATCACTCGCATTAATGACAACACAAAATTCATCATCGCGCAGTTAGTTTTATGAACGTTATGTATGCTCGCCAGTTTTCCTGGCTGAGTAAGATTAAGAGGCGCATTAGCTGTTGAACCAAACCAGGCGACTTTGGTTCAGTCCCCACAGTTGCGAAAGGATTATGTAGTGTAAGAGCTGAAAAATTCAGCTTTTTGGATTTTACAAAATTTATGTATAAATAGGAAAAACCTGAAATTGACTTTTCTTAAATACACAGAATTTCTGACTGCAAAAAAATCGGTGAAAATGCGGAAGTTAAAAAAACAACTGGGACTGCTACAAACGGAAATTTCTTTAAATGACGGACACCTACCTGCAACTTTACTGCACGTTGTTTTCAGAAATTTTCCGTGAATTCCCACCACTAATGTTTTACAGCGCACACTGCGTGGAAATTCAGGGCGATTCAAAAAGGATTTTAAAACTTGTGTTTTTTAAATTGAAGATTTAACGACCACCATGAGCAACTCAATGGGCTATAAGCCGTCGCCCATCCCTAATTTAGGGACACTGGCTCCAGGGAAGGGAGAGCTAGTGCCTTAAGACAAACACAATATCCATGCCTCACCGTGATTCGAACCCCTTTCGGACGAATGATCAGAGGCCAACGCTTAGACCACTGCGCCACCGGGACGTGGTCTAAGCGATGGCCTTTTACAACTTTGAAAGCGTATAGAATGTTTTTTTCAGAATACTTACAACATACTTGTAGACGTTAATCTGTAGCAAAACACGTGAAGTTTTACCTCACGTAGTGCCATAATACTGAATTCCGTAACCGCGGCCGCCAGAGGCGAGCATTTCAAAATTTCTGCTTTCACAGGTACGGAGTGTTTTCGCTGTGTGTTTGGGTTTGAATAAACGAAATCGGAGACAACTGTTCAACGGAAATTTCGCACCCAGTACCGTATATCGTAGGGAACCTCGCACTAGACCTATAGTTAACTCTTGACATAAGAATTTTGTTGAGACTGGTTGTTCTGGTCAGTAGCGCACCCAGGATATTGACAAGTGGGGGGGGGAGGTCCAGAAAATATCTTCTCGTAGAAAAATATGTGTGTATGTGTGTGTGTCGTCCTGGTATATAGGTAAGCACTGACACTAGAAATAATTATCATGGATTGGACACTTACCAAATACTTCGTTGAACCTCCTTGGTCGGAGACTTGCAATTTACACGATGATTTTAAGGTCAGAAAGCAACTCTTACACCTAACCCCATCTTAGCACTTTTTTGTTCGTCTGACTGTACATCCACCTATTTTTGATAAATATCTAGCTAACATGTACGATCGTTTTTGCTGTCTTAAGCACGAAAAAAAAAACGTAACCAAGCATATATATAAATAACTAAGCCAAATTATCGCAAGCTGTGAATCACCTTTACTTGCGAAAATAAAAACTTGTTTAAAGGTTAAAAATGATTAAAAGATCCTCACGCACAACGAGGATGGGTCTGTGGAGACGGACCGGAATGATCTCGCACATTGGGTTTTAATCATTTTTAAATTTTAAACACGTTTTTATTTTCGTAAGTAAAGGTGATTCACAGCTTACGATAATTTGGCTTGGTTACTCTGTGTTGAAATTGGGTACGTCTTGTTTTTCTTGCCTAAGACAGCCAAAACGATCGTACACCACTAAATCTCAATAGCACGACACAATTCTTCTACTCATCGTCTAGCTAACCGTTGGAGATAAATTTGAAATTGTATGGATGGTTTCTACGGACTGCACATACCTGTCACAACATGTTTGCACTTTGTGTGTGTGTTCGCCCGTCCGTCTATCCTATGTTTTCGATGAATATTGAGGGAGCAGTTTAATATGAAAACAAGAAAATTTCTGGATAGCCATTAGGAAGCTGAAGTAATTCTGTCCGAAATGCGAATAATCACAGGTCACCGCAGCCTTCAGCAAGGTCACAGGCTCTTTTACCGAGCAGACGTATCATTAGTGTTACACATCCCATACCGCCTACCCCCTACCGATTAAAGCAACAGCATAACTAAGATGCCGCGAAAGTAACTCGCCCACTCCTACACCTCCCCGTAGACGTAGAACAAACACTCAGATCCTAGGCAAAGCTCACGTTTTCCCAAGAGGAGCTCCTCTTAAGATGGACTGAAAAAATACACATGCTTTAACTATTTTTTTCTTAATTTAAAGAACATATCTTGCCTGTGCATGCAATATAGTATGTATTATTTTTGTAATTGCACAATATCTTAGGGTCATTGCTATTATCTTCAAGGGGAGAGGGTTCCCAGCCGTTTGGCCCCCTCCGTTGGTGCGCCACGGGTTCTGTTCGCCATGAGAAATCCTCCAATCGTCCGCGTGTCTCTGCTGCTTTCCTTGAGCAAGTGAGGAAAAGCTTCATTCGTATTCCCGTAAAATCAGCACGACGTGCTTCTTGTAAAATGGGTATTTCACAACCGGTGGTCTGTCCAGTGTTGCAGGAACGACTGCACTTAAAACCATGCAGATTTAACACGGTTCAGGAACTTAGTAGGACAGATTGCGTGACTCGTCAGGAATTCTGCGCGGAAATGCTGCATCGAATAGAGGAAGACGGGGCATTCCTGGACTACACAATATTCAGTGATGTGTCGACATTTCATGTCAGTGGTAAGATTAACACCCAAAACTGCAGGATTTGAGGGGCCGAAAATACACGCGAATTTCTGGAATATGTTTGTGACAGCCCAAATGGGAATTTGTTTTGTGCGCTTAGCAAACATAAGATTTACGACCCCTTCTGTTTTCATGAGAGAACTATCAACGGTATTATGCATCTGAATATGCTCGATAATTCTCATTCCGCAGTTGAACTACGATGACCAAGAGGGACGCATTCAGTTTCAGCAAGACGGCTCACCACCTCACTACTGTACATAAGTCTGAAATTTCCTCAATAAACGTCTCCCAAGCCGATGGATTGGTCGATAGTGTGGACACCCCATTCTCCCGGCTTAGCACCTCTCGATTATTTTATACGGGGCTTCATTAAAGGTCGTGTGTTTGTTCTAAGATTACTGGAAAATCTTGCTGAACATGAAACTCGAATCACAGCCCCAGTTGAAATGATAAAAGATATGCTGCTTCAAGTTTGGGAAGAAATTAACTTCAGGAGGAATGTCTGTCATATCACCAATAGCAATCACATCGAACCAAAATGACTATGTGGGATATAAAACGTTATGTGTTATAACGAAGTAAATTCTCCGTCATTTTTGTCCACACCGGGGCTCGAACCCGGGTCCCCTCATTCCGGAATAAGTCACTCTACCAATTGAGCTACGCGGACGTTCGTTCCGATTTCCATCTGCCTTTATGTCGTGTGCGTCCTGCTGGCAGGCACGTCACATCTCCCCTTCCCCCGAAAGAGGGCCGGGGGCATGGCCCACGGGTCAGCAGTGACCATGAATCGTCTCAGGCAGCCATCCTCTGTAGAACGTACTTAAGAACTCCCAGTCAATCTAGTGTGTGGAATGCAACATCACACACATATATTTTTCGAAGCGCTGGAGAAGGGATTCTCTGATTTTTCCTATCTTGCGGTGTGGAAAGAACATCACACCATTGCGAGATTTTGAAAGGCCGGGTCATCCGGAAAGTTCGGGCGCCATTATAACGAAGTAAATTTCTCCGTCATTTTTGTCCATGCCGGGGCTTGAACCCGGGTCCCCTGATTCCGGAATAAGTCACTCTACCAATTGAGCTACGCGGACGTTCGTTCCGACTGCTATCTGCCTTTATGTCGTGTGCGTCCTGCTGGTAGGCACGTCACAGTGTTTTGTTGGAGATTAACGCCTCAAAAAATTCTGCAAGTATTCTGAATAAATTTCTAAACTCTTTCAAAGTTGTAAAGTCTCTTTGAATCACCCTCTATTTGCTCTTGTTCCCTGAAGCAATACTAATTACCCGAATCATTGTAGAAATCCAGATTACTCACCGGAAAATTCAGCAGTCAATATTTTCTTTTTTGGGGGTTAAGTAAAAATATGAATTCATGTTTCCGAGGAGTCCGCACAATTCATTTGTCTAGAAACAGAATAGGCATTTAACGATGTTTTGACTTCACAGAAACCTTATGTTGCTGTCATATGTTCAAAACAAGCTAAATTTATTTCTGCAACTTTTAATATACTCCAGATAATCGTATTACATGAAACTGTGTTTTACAGGAATTCCAGTACATTTACGCATTCACATAAAACATCCAAGTACGGCAGAACATTTTCTTATTCACATTTTTAAGCAATTTTCTGATTAATTATTTGAGGAAAAGTCTTCACCTTTCTGTTGAATGACTTTCCTTCGTCTTATGTTCATCCCTGACTTTTTTTTTTTCACTTATACGATAGAGGAATTTTGCAGTGAAACGACTTAAAATATCTTGCGCAGGTTCCAATATTCTCTTTCTTTCTGTGTTTGTGTCTGTGTATGTGAGCGCGTGGTGTGCGACTTCTTCTTGAAGTTTATTCTCCTCCGTTACTTTTAAGTGTGCCATTATGGCCCCGAATTGCGGTACAGAAGCGCAGACATCACTGAAGCATTTCGATCTTCCATCATCCATAAAAAGTTAACAAAATTTCGGAAGAGTATTTGTGTACAGACCTCGAAGAATAGTGACTTTGAGCAGGTGAAAGAATAGAAGTAGCTGAAAATCATCTAGCAAGCAAACGCATGATATATGGCAAAAAGGGTAAGAGTTGAAGCTAAAAAATAAAATACCCATTATAACGAACACGGAGTAAGAGTGATCACAGGGGCGGAATATTTAATGATTTTAGTGGAATTCTGTAATTTTTCGTCGATAGATTTTACGACTAACGTGTTCTAAAATAAAACGGCTTATCCCCAAAAACTGGTAATGTTGAATTAAATATCGTTAGCGTACTTTTTTCAATTCACTTGAAGAATGATTTAAATTTATTGTTTTGAGTATAAGGTGGTCACTGGTGACAGTTTTCACTCTAATTCTACATAACTGTGCAATGTCAATGATAAAAATGATATCATCATCATCATCATCATCATTGTCAACCATTATCAATCCACTGCTGGACGAAGGTCGCCCCAAGTTTCCTCCACAACGGTCTGTCTTGTGCCAGTCTGCTCCATGTCACTTCAGCATATTTTCAAATTTCATCCACCCATCTCCTATGTGGTCTACTTCTGGGTCTTTTCCTGTCCCTTGGAATCCAATCTAAAATTTCGGCTGTCCATCGATGGTCTGTCCTTCTGGCAGTATGTCCAGCCCATTGCCATTTCAGGGATTTAATTCTGATCATGACGTCTTCCACTCTCGTCATTTTTCGGATCCACGAGTTCCTCTTCTGATCTCTCCTGGTTATACCAAGCATGCACCGCTCCATGCTTCTTTGAGTTGTGTGCAGCCTTTGTATGTCTCTTTTAGTTAAGGTCCACGTCTCTGCACCATACGTAAGCACTGGAAGGATGCATTGATCAAACACTTTTCTTTTAAGACATAATGGCATATTGCTCTTGAAAATTATGCTGTTTCTTCCAAAAGCTCTCCAGGCAAGGTTTGTACGCCAATTAATTTCTTCATCAATGTGACCCTCACTTGATATCTGCTGTCCAAGATAAACGTACGTGTCTGTTATCTCCAGTTTTTCTCCATCAATCGATAAATCTTCATTTCTTGTAAAAGCATTGAACATCACTTTTGTCTTCTGAAAGTTCATTTTTAATCCCACTTCTTTACTCTTGTCAGCAAGTTCCTGGATCATACTCTGCAGCTCTGATGGGGTAGTTGCAAAAATGTCTACGTTATCAGCAAAACGAAGGTGGGTTAGATAATCTCCATTGATCTTTATTCCGTTGTTTTCCCAGTTCAGTGATTGAAAAACATTTTCCAATGTATGTGGCATTAAAGAGCTTCGGAGATATGGTGTCACCTTGTCTCACTCCCTTTCCAATTTTTATGTGTGTTGTATTTTCAAAACAGCCGAATCCTTGCACTTGCATTTTCATAGATGTTATTAATAATATTAATGTATGCATCTTCAATACCGCAGGATTTCAGAGCCATCGTAACTGCTGATGGTTTCACCGAATCAAAGGCTTTTTCATAATCGATAAAAGCCAGGCACACTGGAAGTTCATATTCCCTCGCTCTTTCAATTAGTTCTCTCAGTACGTGGAATGATCTATTGTGCTGTAGCCACTCCTGAATCCAGCTTGTTCTCTCGGTTGAGCCATGCCCAGTGTTACCTTCAAGCGGTGTGAAAGAACTTTAGTGAAGGTTTTATAAACCACTGATAGGAGGCTGATAGGTCTGTAGTTCCTGAGATCCTCAATGTCACCTTTTTTATGTAGCAGGATCATTGTAGCGGTGTTCCAATCCTCAGGAATCTTTCCTTCATTAAGGCATCGAGTGAAAATTTGGGCGAGTACTGTTTCGATTTCTCCACTTGCTTCTTGTATGATGTCTATAGTAATTCCATCTTCTCCTGGAGCTTTCCCCGTTTCATGTTCTTGATTGCAAGTGCAACTTCTGCTGGGAGGACTGGAAGAACTCTGGTACTGGTACCTTTCATGATGTCTGGAGTACATGTATCATCCCTTTCATATAATTTGGAGTAGAAATCTTTCACTCTTGTCAAACGTTCGCCTCTATTTCTTGTTACAGAACCATCTTCTTTTCTCAGTGCCATAATCTGTTTTCTTCCCTTACTGAGTTGTCCCTTTGCTATCTTTAGGCTTTGGTTGTTTTCAGTTGCTTTCCTCAGTAGCTCACAGTTGAATTTCCTTACATCTTCAGTGATACTTTTTCGTACTGTCTTGCATAGCTCTATATATTTCCACTTTGGAAGTCACATCTTTTTTAGTTGTCCTCATCTCTCTTCTTTTTTGCATCAACATTTTGGTTTTTCTTGATAATTTGTTCACATGCAACTTGTTGTTAGACCCAGCTAATTTTGTTGCTGTTTCCATAAGAGCTTTGGTTACTTTCTGTTAACTTCAGAAATATCCACTTCTTCCGATGTTAGGCCTTCTAAAGCAGATATTCTGTTCTTCAGTTCCAACTTGAAAGTATTATGGTGTTTTTAAGGTTGGTTATGTCAATACATTTTGTTTGTCTTATGAGCTTGCCATGTTCGAGTTTAGTGTTGAGGTGCATCTTACATCTCACCAATCTATGGTCACTACCTGTGTTGAACTTGTTCAGCACACTGCAGTCTTGGATGACAAATTTTTTGTTACACATAATAAAATCAATTTCACTTGTCGTCCCAATTGGATGTCTCCATGGCCATTTCCTGTGTGGCTTTTTCTTGAAAAAGGAGTTCAAGATGAAAAATCCTTCTGCTTCTGCAAACTCAACGAGAGTATTTCCACGCTGGTTTCTGTTGCGGTGACCGAATTTACCTACTGAAGTTTCATTCTGTTGCCGTTGCCCTATTTTTGCATTGAAATCTCCCATAATTATCTTCAAGTGCTGCTTACCTTTATTATTTAGATGACGAATTTCCTCATAAAATTCTTCAATTTCTTCTTCAGGATGACTTGTGGTGGGTGCATAAGTTTGAATAATCTGAGCCTGGTATCATCTCGAGAATTTTAGAATTCATGTATGTTAATTATTTAGGACTTGTCAATAATCTTGCCTACAAGGACATCGTGTATTTGCGAGGATGTAAAATACTTGAAATTTTCTTCGTTTATTCGTATTTTCTAAATTTGCGAATGTTTTGTGCTGACTGTGGGATAACATCCGCTCCACTCTAAGAATAATTTCAGGTGCTTGTGACCTAACATGTTATTAAATTATCTTCATCTCTCCTTCTAAAAGGAAATGGAACGAGCGGAATAACTATAACGCAATAAATAAAATTTACGGTCCCAGACGGTAAATCAACAGCCCAGACTTCCGATTCATTATTTTTTTTGTAGATATGAAAACAAGTACATGGTGGCTTAGTGTTCAGATATTCGCCAAATGTAATCATATATTACCATTTCTCAAAAGAAATGGGTATTTCGTGGAATTATATAATTAGTTTCTCAGACTTACATGTATATTAAGCAATAAGACATTACTCTTTTAAGAATTTGAACAACAACAAAATATTCTTCGAATCGATTCCTTGTAAGCGCTCACAGGATACGTGGTTGGCTAAAATATGATGTACGTAGGTGTATCAAAAAATGAGTTTCACATGTTTCGCATAACATTTTTTAAACGATGATAAACTAAAAATGTATAAATTTTAAAGATGTGAATCCGTTGTTTTACGCTTTCCAACCGTAGGTTGAAAAGGCGTATATGCTCTAGCTTTGTCCGTCCGTCTGTCTGTCCGTTCGTCCGTCCGCCCGTCCGCACGATAACTCGCGTAAAAATGATTCGATTTCAATGAAAATTTAGTATTTGGTAGGGGACCACCTGGGGACAAATCCTATTGAAAATGGACAAAATGGAGTTAAAGGTCAGTACATAGGAGCGGGATCCGTTCCATTGTATTTTTGCGTCATAACTTACTTAAAAATTCTTCGATTGAGACGAACCTTTTTCATGTTGTTCCGGAAGTATACTTACCCGGTTCTGTTGAATATCATCGAACTAAGGTCAAAGGTCAGGGCATAGGAGCGAGATTTATTCTACAGCCATTGTCCTAATAACTTGAGTAATGATTTCTGGTATGTTGGAAAGCGTATCATAATCAATGCATTGCATGATTTTACTAACTTGTTTGGTGTAAATATGGCATGGATGGTAAGTCACATAATATCCGAAAAATTGAAAATTTTGTCGTCCAAGTCCCAAGTTTCCGATTAAAATTAATCCGAAACTTGTGTCGTGGTCGTTTTGGGTGGTGTAGTGGTTAGCATACTCGATCGCTATCCGGGAGATGCGGGTTCGATTCCCGCTGCAGGTCGATGAAATTTTCAAGTTTTCGGATGCCATATGATTTACTATCCATGTCATATTGAAACCAAAAAACGGATTCACACCTTCAAAATTTGTATTTTATGGTGTAGTCCGGTATTCCATTCAAAAATGTGTAGTTTCTGGAACATATACCCATTCCTTTATTTTTACACGTAATCTCCAAGTTTTATTTGACACTTGTCGGAACGAGGAACCAGCTTTTCAATACCGAGAAAGTAAAACTTCGCTCCAATCCCACGGACAGATGTGTTCACAGCTTACTTGACTTCATCGTCATTTGCTAAATGCTTGCCCACAAGGTCCTTTTTGATTTTTGGGAACAAGTGGTAATCACAGGGGGCTAAAGCAGGATTGTGTGGGGGATGCGACCATACTTCCCAATTGAAATTGCAATGAAGCTCCTCCGTGGCGGAAGCTTTGTGTGTGGTTGCGTTGTCGTGCAACAAAAGGATTCCTTTTGACAATTTCCTCGTTTTCGATTTTTAATTGCTTTCCTTAACTCCTTCAATGCCTCGCAGCTCATTGCACCGTTTATCGTACTCTCTTTTGCCATAAACTCTGTTTACACCGGCCCCTCGCAGTCAATAAAGACCGTTGTCATTCCTTTTCCGGCAGACAGCATGACTTTAATTTTTTTTTTTTTTTTTTTTTTGCAGTTGGTGAGCTTGGAGGGTTTCCACGCAATGGATGCCGATTTGCTTTCTGGTGAGAAGTAATGCGCCCACGTCTGATTGCCGGTGACGATGCGCTGCAAAATATGTGTTCCTTCTTCAGAATAGCGTTGCAGGAACGCAATAATGGACGCAAATCACTGATTATTGTACTGCTCCTTTAGAGATCGTGAAAGCCATATTGCGAACTCTTTTCTGAAATGCAGGTGCTCGTGAATGAGAGCCTGCACACTACAATATGATATGCCCAAATCTTCGACAGTTTCACGAGTTTTAATGCAGTGGCCATCCCCTTATGAACTCCTCGACGAGCAAAATGTGATCAACGGTCTCGAAGTCTAAGGTCTGCCTCTGCCCGGTTCATCTGTCAAATCCGTACGTCCTTTTTCGAACTTCTTACACCATTTTCCAATTCTCCGGAGAGACATTGCCTCTTCTCCATAAACATCTGACAGTTTGATTCAAACGTTGTGCCCATAAAAAACGCAGTGTTCCCCGAACTTTCAATTTCGAGTAACACTCCAGCTGCTGCGCCATAACAAACGACCGTGAACCAATAAACTAAGCAAGACAAGCGTGCCACACTCTTTTAACAAGCAAATGACGAAACGTATGACGTCACTCCACAGCCGAGGTCTTTCCTTCTTTCCATTTCCGATAGTCGCCGCTATGTGAAATTTTTTTTTTTGATACGCGCTCGTACTTATACAAATGCTGGTTCCTAATAATATTTTCACAAGAAAACGAGATACACTGTTAAAACTTTTGTGGTAGGTTGCACCAAATATCTGTGCTATACCAGCTGCACCACTTTCTGAGAAACGATACATCACTGTGTGGTGCAAACAAAACCGAAAGACATGGCGCTACCTTATACCATAAAGTGGTGCAACCTTGTACCGTAACATGGTGCAAAGTTGCACCACGTTGTTGGGTTTTGTTTGCACCACAGAATGGTGTATCTTCTCTCAGAAAGTCGTGCAGCTGGTGTGGCATCACTTTTTGGTGCAACCTACTACAAAACGTTTAACAGTGTAGTAAGGAGGGTTTGACCTTGAGTGGCCCACGTTCATATAGATGTGATTTTATTGTCATACCTAAACCATACCTAAAGTGTGCTATTCGAGAAACCTATTGAAAGTACCAGTGTCTGTGAACTCTGCCCGGTTCATCTGTCAAATCCGTACGTCCTTTTTCGAACTTCTTACACCATATATGTGACTCGGTGATCAAATCCTGTTTTTTGTTGTAACTAGTACCATACATATAATTTCTCAAATTGCCAAAACACTAGAAATCACAGGGATTTATATATGGTGGATAGGTGGATGTGGCAGCTCCACCCACTTGTTCTGTTCAAACAATAGCCGAAAAATGCGGGTCTTGTGCGGACGTGCGTTGTCGTGTACGAGGACAGGTCTCTGTATAGGATGTGAATGTGCCTATGCGAGGATATGCTCCCCTGAAAATTATTTATACCGCTCTGATGTCGTAGTGATGTTCTCATCATACGTCTTCCTAAAACCCACGCCACTAAAATCTATGTGAACACCAGTAAAATCTTACGCCCATGCAGTTCTACACAAGGTAAGGACACATCAAAAGAACTAGGTTCAACCCAGAACCGTAACTGATGCCACTGCCTGCTTCGTTACATTCTACCCATATTTCATCTAAGCAGAGAAATCTTCTGAGCACCCTACTATTGCGACGATACCAAAGCCGCCCCGGTGGCGCAGTGGTCTAAGCGATGGCTTCTGACCATTCGTCCGAGATGAGCCCTGGTTCGTATCACGGGGAGGCATGGATGTTGTGCTATCTTTAAGGCGCTGGCTGTCTCTCTTCCCTGGAGTCAGTGGCCCTAAATTAGGGAGGAGCGACCGCTTAGCCCATTGAGTTGCGCACGGTGGTGGTTAAACTCGTAATAAAAAAAAAGGGACGCGCTTAAGCGAGGATACTTCGTTCAGTTTCGCTGCGGAATTCCTTCTGTGTCGTGATTAGTGTGAGCGGTACCACGTCATTGTGCACATTAGGCCGAAATCTTCCGTCAGACCGGTATAAACTGTTGCCTGACGGATAACCAATTGTATGGATAGGCCATTGACACTCACACTACATGACTGTTGTAAGGTATCATGCGTCGTCTTGAGTGGAAGTCGACATCGGTCGACTTCACATTGGAGCATTTCCGGGTGGTGTCCGGCTTTCCTTTTACCTTTTCATCCAATTGTGCACAGCCATTTTCTTAGGCAAATTATGGCCTAGTGCTTTCCACAGAGGACTTCGTGTCACTCTCTACTGCAATAAGACATAAAAACGTAAAAACCAAAAGCTGTTCTTCCGCTATCAGTGATCGCTTGAGCGGCTGCATCATTGTTACGACTCTCACTTGTCGATCGGTTGGCACGAACTGAACCCCAGGTAAGCAAAATCTAGATATCGCCTGTGCTGCGCTTTCTTGCATTTCTCAAATGTACGCCGATGATTGTGTTTGTGTACTTCCCGAAGGACCTAATATTTTTGCTGGATAAGAAAACATAAACCCTTGCACTTTAAGAAACGTACCTATAATTTAGTTTTGAAAGATGAAAAACGTAGAAAAACTAAAGGACAAAAGGAAATACCAGAATCACTAAATGACTGTGACAAACCGAAGTTTCAATTCAAAATTCGTAAGTATGTTCAACAAGTTTTTAATAAATACTAATCAGATTTGTGATTCTTTCAATTTGTGTAAATTTTACAATATGGGAATCGCGATCCCCAAAGTTGACGAACAGATTCCGTTAAACTGATTACAGGTAAGAGGTTCGTAATGAAACGCAGGTCATGTCGTTCCGGTAGCGCAGTGATCTAAGCGATGGCTTCTGATCATTCGTCCGAGATGGGTCAGAGCGAGGAATGGATGTTGTGTTTGTCTTACGGCATTGCCACTCTCTCATCCCTGGAGTCAGTTGCCGTAAATTAAGGACGGGCGACTGCTTATAACCCATTGCATTGCTCACAGTGGTAGCTAAACCCCCCAAAACAATAACAACAAACCTCTGTTTATAGTTCCAGGAACTTCTCAGCGGAGATGTAAGTTAGTGCAATCCTGGAAAGCTGTCCCCGGTGGCGAAGGAGTCAAAGCGCTGGATTCTGATCATTCGTCTGAGATAGGGCTGGATTCGAACTCTGGTGAGGCATGAATGTTGTGTTTGACTTAACACACTGGCTCTCTTCCTTCTCTGGAGCCAGTGGCTCTAAATTAGGGGCGGGTTGGATATATAGCCAATGAATTTGCTCACGATGGTCGTTAAGTCCTTAAACAAAAACAAAGTCCCAGAAACTTTGTGTGTTACAGCTCCGGTGATAACGGTGGCCAAGGTAAAGGAATGATTATCTTGGGAAGTCATTTTTGAGTAATAGAGTCGCAAGTCGACGGGATATATCCCGCTGCATTATTTGTTTGTTATGTTCTGGTGGAATGCATCAGCATCAGTTGCACTAAGAAAGCCAGCTACCGTCGGATAGTTCTAGTTACTGGTTTGAATTTGCTGTAAATGATGCCTGTACAGGCTGCTATATCGAAAGATTTTTCGCTATGCAGCAGACGCTTCTGTTGTTCACTTCTGTGCAGTATTGCCAGCCATGGCGGCCACACAAACTATTGATGTCTGCGTGTTCCGCAAGTCGCACAGGCCTGTAAGCTCAACCGTTTCATCTTTGTATCTGTTGTTATGTGTCTAGTAAATCTGGCTTTGCTATCTCGTGTCCTTCTTCGTGTTGCATTTTGGGTGGCCAGCAGTGCATATTAATGATATCTTTAATACTGAATCTAACTCAAACCTTATTCTTTACGCCGATGATACAACACTCCTCTTTTCGGGACCAACTATTAGTGAAATAATATTTCTATCCACTACTGAATTATCGAAGTACACTGACTGGTTGTCTTTCAATGAATTAGTAATTAATTACAATAAATCTAAAGCCTTACTTTTTTCCAGACAAAATCATAATCAAACTATTCATTTTAACTTTTCCATTCAAAATAATCAGATTGAGTTAGTGAATAATCTTACTTATCTGGGTATTGTTTTTCATAATGATTTAAAATGGAATCTGCATACAGACATTTTATCAAACAAAATATCCAGAAATATAGGAATTTTTAGTCAAATACTAACAAATCTATCTGTTAAAAGAATAAAATTATTCTATTATACAATAATTCATCCACACTTCGATTACTGCTTACTATCCTGGGGTCAAACATCACTTACTAATATTAATGAATAGCAAATTCTTCAAAATAAATGCTTTCGATTAATAAATTTTAAACATAATTTAAATGGTGACAACTTAGTAGGGCAAAATACGTTCAGATATTCCAGAGCCAACCCGAAACAAATATAATATTTGAACAATTCAGCAACTGTTTCACTTTACCTTAGGCAAATTTATGTACAAACGAATGAAATTGAACCTTGGAGAGGAGCTCATAAAACTTAATACTGCTACGTACCGTTATAATATTTGAAACCAAGCTTGTTGAGACTAACTACACCTAGAACACAAACTACTAAACAAAGTCTGGATTATTCTGGTCAGGAGTTTTGGAACTCTTTGCCTGCAGAATTAATATCTATTCATAACTTCAATTTATTTAAAATTAAATTAAAACACTACTTACTTAACAACTGATATCCATTTATTAGTACAAGATGGGAGGTTGATTGACAGGGATTATTCGACTAAGGGGTGAATGCGACGGACTTACCAGGTGAAGATTCAGTGACCAAGGGACAGGGGATCTATACAATAAGGATTAGGGTGGAGGGCAGCTCATGTTTTTCATTACTTTAACATTATTTTTGCCTTGATGTGCTGTTAATCCAATATTATGATTAGATATTTAATTTGATATTTGTTTCCTTTTTTGACTTTGTTGTTGTTATATCAATGTTCTTGTCTTGACTTAAACCTATGGAGATCAAGGCTGGTCAGGTCTCCTCGAGGCCTCTTCGTTGATCTTCCCTGCTGTTATTTTTATGTTTATGCGTAACTATTAAGAATTATTAATTTTAATATGAAACAGCAAGATCAATAAACGAAATGAAATGAAAATAAGAAGCACAGTTGTACATCATATTTATAGAAACTACTGCAAAATCTGTTTTTTTTTGGGTTTTTGTTTTAGTAAGTAACTGAAATTGCAAGCCTTTCGCACACCTATACGCTGCTTTTTCAAGACCCTGATAACGCCACCCGTAGCTGTGCGAATGGTCTGAAGTATCAGTTGTTTACGCCAATGAAAAACGGATTTCGTAATAGCTTGGGTCCAACGCTACTGGGTCTTCATAGGAGTCATCGATCCTGCTAAAGACTAATGACGTGCAAACGCTGTCGCAACGGTATAGAATGCAAACGTTCTTACACCATTGTTGAGTATCACCTCTACTCCAGCAAATGTCTCATTCAGGATCACCACATTTAACCTAGTGAACTACAAAAAATCGATAGAGTACCCTGGTACCCTTTGTAGATAATTAATGCTATCCACCTTTCGCGCATGCCATGATTTGTGTGGGTCAGAAATAAAACGAGTGGTTTGAGACTATACATTCATTTACGTACAACACGTTTCGTTTATTTGCGTCACTCACGACAAAAAGCCACACTGTTAAAAATATCTACTTAAAAATGAGAACCTGAACCAACTCGTTTTCTTTTAAGTACAATCGTATCGTAAATGAGTATATGACATGCTCAAATATCAGTAACCAAGCGTACTTACAATAACTCCGTCAATAAATATAATCTCGTATTACTTCATTTTAAATATTATATATTTCAAGAGAAATTGTTTAATAAATGTGTTCACGCCAACAGGACGCGCACGACATAAAGGCAGATACTTATGACGTACCTGCAACGACATAAAGGCATAAAGGCAGATATCACGACATAAAGGCAGATATCACGACATAAAGGCAGATATCTGAGACGTACCTGCCAGCAGTACGCACACGACATAAAGGCAGATAGCAGTCAGAACTAACGTTCGCGTAACTCGATTGGTAGAGCGACTTATTCCGGAATGAGGGACCCGTGTTCGAGCCCCGGCGTGGACAAAAATGACGGAGAAATTTACTTCGTTATAATGGCGCCCGAACTTTCCGGATGACTCGGCCGTTCAAGATCTCGCAATGGGGTGATGTTCTTTCCACACCGCGAGATAGGAAAAATATCAGAATCCCTTCTCCAGCGCTTCAAAAAATAAATGTGTGTGATGTTGCATTCCACACACCAGATTGGCTGGGAGTTCTCAGGTGCACGTTCTACAGCGGATGGCTGCCTGCAACGATTCATGGTCACGGCTGACCCGTGGGCCATGCCCCCGGCCCCCTTTCGGGGTGGGGAGATGTGATGTACCTCCCAGAAGGACGCACATGACATAAAGGCAGAACGCACGTCCGCGTAGCTCAATTGGTAGAGCGACTTATTCCGGAATAAGGGGCCCGGGTTCGATCCCCGGCGTGGACTAAAATGACGGAGAAATTTACTTCGTTATAACACACATAAATAATTAGTACAACAAAGTCAGTGATCAAAAGTGATTTAATTATGCATAAAGTATCCTTTTGTACGTTTTTACATTAACTGTATTTGTGTCAATCTCATAAATAATATATTGTCGCTTCATCACTATATTTGTCATAAAATTGTGCTGTCCATTTGCCCAGCATGTGACTACGAGGATATCTATTATCCCAGATGTGCCATCGAATAATATACTTCCAGCAGATTCTATGAATAAATGAGTATGTATGGAGTACACGTATTCCAAATTTGAGAATCGAGCTGCGTATGGCTTAGTGGTTAGAGATTCAGACTACAGATGGAGGGGCCCCAGGGTCAAATCCAACCTGGCAGTGTGAAGTTCTAACGATCGCTGAATATCCGCTGTGCATCGGACGAGCACGTTAAGTGACGGCACCCGGATAAAAATCCCCCGGGTAAAGTTCCTAAGCCACCCCGGTGGCACAGTTGTCTAAGCGATGGCCTCTGATTATTCGTCCAAAAGGGATCCGGGTTCGAATTCCGTGAGGCATGGATGTTGTGTTTGTCTTATGGCATTGGCTCTCTCCCATCCCTGAAACCAGTGACCCTAAATTAGGTACGGGCGACTGTTTACAGCCCATTGAGTTACTCACGGTGGTCGTTAAACCTCCAATAAAAAAAACAGTTCCTAAGCTCCCCCCCCTCTTAATTTCCCTCTGTCTTCTATGTGCAAAATCGTACGGTGGCGCCATCTAGTGTGCTCTCACTTACAAACTATCGTGTCAGAATCGCTAGATTCGCTCTAACTTGTTTCTGTGCCCTGCCCGAAAGGGTAAAGAAACTGAATGAAGTTAGAGCACATGTATTTGAAATATACGGATTTTTTTAGTACATATGTTTGAAATATATTAACTCAAAAATGAGTACATATATTTCAAATTAGAAATACTAGATAAACTCACAATATATTCCCTTTATGTACTCAAAAATGAATACGTGTCTTTTCCAAAAATGAGATACAAGCACTCGAAGCTATTACAAGCCCAGAATGTACTCAAAAACGAGTACATTTTTCTTATCTCTAAGTACCAATTTTTAACAGTGAGCAATCCGGTACATACCAAGTGGACTTGACTCATAACAACATACAACTATATTTACCAATTCTTGATATTGAGCGGTATTTAGGTAGGTGGATTATTGAATGTTAATGTCGTGAAATCAATGAAAGAAGATATGTGAGTCATACAAGTAAATATTTACTAAACTATGGCCTGCGGCAGTAGTAAGTATTTTGGCAGTTTAATTTTTCAAAAAAACAATATTTATTTATTTTATTATTATTATATTATTCAGATTTAGGCCAACGTAAGAAACTACGCTGACACCGAAGAAATGTGATGTAGGTACGAAAGTCCATCTCCGCATGCGCAAGCGAAAACCTGATCTCAAGATAGAAAGAAAAGCTAAATCGCATGGGTGTTGGTGAGGGGGATTGTTAACTTTTGGTTTCGGATATTTACAGATCACACCCTTTTGTGTCACCTATGTCATTTTAAAGCTCTCGTCAATAAGAAGTAAGCTCCCACCCCCTTGGGAGTCGAGGGGAAGCTAAATTTCACTATGACGCACCGTTTTCATAGCATCAAAAATGCATTTCTGATAACGAGGAACACATTTAGCGTTAGGTTCTCTTAATTTACGCAAGATTGCAATGAGATAGTGTTACGTTTCTGTAAAATGTTATGAAATTATGTTCTGCGATTGTTTAGTAAAATATACTGTTGAGTAACAATGAAATTACCTATTATCGCGTTCCTTCAAGGGACAGCATTAAAAAATCTCGTTTCGGCAATGGTTTTGATTACTTCCGTTACCCTTTTCTGTTACATCGAAATTTTTTGTTTGAGATTTATTTTACCGCTGTTGAGAAACATGCGTTGCATGAATAATCAGTTTCATAACTCAAAGCTGCTTATCCTCCAGTGCTGTTGTCCTACTTTTGCAGTACAGTTTCTTTGCCCCACATGATTTCATATGACAGTCTCTTTGCCCCCACATGATTTCATATGACAGTCTCTTTGCACCACATGATTTGGTGTGATATAACAAGAAACAGGTCAGGCTTATCTCGTTCACGTTCTCGTGACCCACTTGTGCAGAAATGGTACAAAAGAAGTACTCTACCTACAGCCATTCGAATATCTTTACATGTTTGCATCGTTTTTCGAGGGTCTGGTTCAGTTGCCCGACGTTTATTTCACATACGAGTCACTTCACCGAAAATCACTTCACCGAAATTATTGTTTCACAAAAAGATCACTTGATCGAAAAGTTCATTTCACCGAAGGGTCACTTGCTCGAAAGGTACATTTCACCGAAAGGTCACTTGACCGAAAAGTTCATTTTACCGAAATGTCTCTTTACCTAAAAGTTCATTTCACCGAAAGCTCATTTCACCGAATGGTCAGTTTATCGAAAACTTTCATTACAGGATCTGTTGAAGCATGTTGCAAGTTCGGCAGACAGACCACCGAAAAGTTAGGGGATCATACTCAAATTGCACTTTTGATTTCTCCGTGTCACAGAGAACGCAAGGATTTAGTTTTAAGACAAATATATTTTTTATTAAGACAATAGGCCTCGGCTTAGGTTTTTTTAGCAAATTTTAATCATGTTCGTAAGGTTTACATACAAGTCATGTTCAGTGCTCATGTTCACAAATAAACCATAAAAAGCAAAATTAATATTGTTGCACATTTTTTCAGGCAAAAAGAATCAATTTTAGGTTAATAGGCTTTGGCTTAGGCCTTTTTACCCAATTTTAATTGTGCGAACTCATGTTCATAAGGTTTACATAAAAAGTCAAGTTAATAATGGTTCACATTTTTTCTGGCAAAACAGAATCAAGTTTAGGGCTCTAGGCCTCGGCTTAGGTCTTTTTAGCAATTTTAAACGTGCGTACTCATATTCATAAGGTTTACATAAAAAGTCAAGTTAATGATGTTGCACATTTTTTTCAGGCAAAAAGAATCAATTTTAGGTCCCCAGGCCTTGGCTTAGGCCTTTTTACCCAATTTTAATCGTGTGTGCTCGTATTCATAAGGTTTACATAAAAAGTCACGTTAATAATGTTGCATTGCACATTTTTTCAGGCAAAAAGAATGGATTTTAGGGCCCTAGGTCTCGGCTTAGGCCTTTTTAACAAATTTTAACCGTGCGTGCTCATTTACATAAGGTTTACATAAAAAGTTACTTTACATTTTATGTAATGCTTATGAACATGAGCATAGCATTACATAAAATGTTAAAAAAACAAGGTTAAAATCTGTTAAAATGGCCAGTTTCTAGACTTACGGTCAAAACATTACTATTTTGTGGTTGAGTAAAAGTGGAACGTTATTTCCTTGATTTGCTATGTAACCCTTATGAATATGAGCTCGGAGGATTAAAATTTGACAAAAAGTCACAGATCTATGTCTTATAATTAATGTTATATTTCGAAAAAAAAACCCGTTAAGAGGTGTTTCATAGAAATTAAAAGTGTATTTTTTATACAATCCGATAATGTTTGGGTGGCCAGTTTTCAAAAACCCGCACCACACTCCAATATATCTCTAACAACAAAATTCCAAGTTTTCGATAAACTGACCATTCGGAGGAATGATCTTTCGATATAATGAACTATTATGTAAAGTAATCCTTCCGTGAAATGAACTTTTCGATCAAATGTCCTTTCGATGAAATGAATTTTTGGGTGAAGTGACCTTTCGGTGAAATGAACTTTTCGGTCAAGTGACCCTTCGGTGAAATGGACTTTTCGGTCAAATGATCCTTCGGTGAAATGTATCTTTCGATCAAGTGATTTTCGGTCAAGTGACCTTTCGATCAAGTGAACGATACCCGTTTTTCGACAGTAGGAATTGTGCATGATTGAAAAAAATCTTAGTTGTACTCTCAGAGAAACCTCTTTTCCTCACGTGCAAGAAAGTAAACTGAGACGTGTTTTTTATATAATAGCCGGTCTTCCTCTCTGACGTGTTCGCCTATTACGCACTAAGTTATGCAGCATGGCCATTCAGAAGAGAATAGCAATTATTTTCAGGACAACTTAAAGCTTGATGCAATTTGCATTGTGTTGAAAATTCTGAAATTTTCACATATGCAGGTGATTTTAGGAATTTCTTTTTCGTTTATTTATTTTTAAACATCGCAGTTAACCAGTACTCTCCCTAACATCCAGTCTGATGGAATGGGTCTTGCAATTTATGTAATTCTACATTTTCGATTACTGTACTGTAACTAAAGACTATCGCTAACATACGTCTCCTCACCCTTATCGCGAAAGAATCTGGTACACAAAGGTATATGACTGAAAATTTTGTCCGCAACAATGAAGCTCACTATCAAACTCAAAAGCGGTTTTACTGTAGAATGCTCCTCCTGAGACACAATTGTTCTTTTCAAACACGAGACGTGTCAGTGTTCCTGGCTTTGGCAAATATGTTACGCAAAAAAAACCGTTTTATATCTGATCCGCACTTTCCCTTAACAACTGTAGGTGTCGTTAACAGCAGCTAACTTCTTTTTCTCTTGTTTTCCTGTGTGTGTGAATAGAACGAAAGTTAACGAAAAAAATGCTAAAGTTATTCATCATTTTTGTAGTGACTTTAAAATTTTGTACGTTATTTTCTCGTTGTATTCAATGAAATGGCTACTAATGTTCGGCAATTGCATTACACTCTTGCTAAGTAAATCAATACATTACACCTCATTCAAATGTTGAGAATACACAGAATGTACTCCCCACTGATTCACAATACGAAAAAAAAGTCTGATCTGTGTCGATATTTAACTTTTTGTGGTCTCAAACTTCGAGGTACGTTCGATTATCTCATTAATGCAATAATTTTGTTTTCAAACAAAAATTATGTGTTTCTTGGTGTGTGTGTGTCTGCAACGGACTTATGTTTAATATCCTTTAGCATCCATTGCTCAACCAGTGACTGGCTCATGTGAAGAACTTATGTGCTTCCACGGGGCTAACTGCCAAGAAACCGAGGGCCAGGCGCAGTGCATCTGTGACCTGAAATGCTCACCGGAAGACAACCGGAATGCAGTGTGTGGTTCTGATGCGAATACCTACGGATCGGAATGCCAGATGAAGCTGTTCAGTTGCCGCTATCAGAAAAGCATAGTCGTTGTCTCCAACCAGCCCTGCGATAATGGTAAGAACATCCCTTGGATTTTCGATGTTCATTTTCGATTGAATCAAGCTAATGCTCGCGCAAATACCGGGTGTCCGGGACAAAATGGCTGCACTTTCAGCTTTGCACTGTGAGAAGAAACGAATTCTAAGATATAAAATTCTTGTCGTGAGAGAAAGGAACTTCGAAAGTAATATCATTCTAATTTCAACAAATTCTGTTTTGGCTACCTTAAAAATGCGTATCTGATATGCGTAAACTATTGCCACTAATTTCAATCTATTTTGATTCCTTTCACAGCATGAAGAATGTGTGCCTACAAAACTTGAACAGATTTTAGCGGTCCTTTATACACCGATGAGTAATTATATTATGACCACCTACAAAATAAGCTGTGGGACCCCTTTTAGCCCGCAAAACAGCGGCCACTCGGCAAGGCATCGATTCGATGAGGTGGCAATAGGTATCCTGGGATATCTGGTACCATAATGTCAACAGCAGGTCCACCAGTTCTCGTACATTTCGGGGTGGTGGTGATTTTGGGCGAACCCTATTTTCCAAGTCGAACCACAAATGTCCGATTGGGTTCATGTCAGTTAAATTTAGAGGCCAGGGCATTGACAGAAAGTCACTAGCATGTTCCTCGAACCACACCTTGGCGATTCTGGCAGTGTGGCATGGCGCATGATCCTGTTGGTAATGGCCATCTGTGACGTACCTGCTAGCAGGACGCACATGACATAAAGGCAGATAGGAATCAGAATAAAACGTCTGCGTAGCTCAGTTGGTAGAGCGGCTTGTTCCGGAATAAGCGTACTCAGGTTCGAATCCCGGCGTAGACCAAAAATGACGGAGAAATTTACTTCGTTATAATGGCGCCCGAACTACCCGGATGACCCGACCGTTCAAAATCTCGCATTGGTGTGATGTTATTTCCACACCGCGAGATAGGAAAAATCAGAGAATCCCTTCTCCAGTGCTTCGAAAAATAAATGTGTGTGACGTTGCATTCCACACACCAGATTGACGGGGAGTTCTCAAGTGCACGTTCTACAGTGGTTGTCTGCCTGCAACGATTCATGGTCACGGCTGATCCGTGGGCCATGCCGCCGCCCTCTTTCGGGGGGAGATGTGACGTACCTGCCAGCAGGACGCACATGACATAAAGGCAGATAGGAATCAGAATACATGTCTGCGTAGCTCAGTTGGTAGAGCGACTTGTTCCGGAATAAGCGTACTCGGGTTCGAATCCCGGCGTAGACCAAAAATGACGGAGTAATTTACTTCATTTTATATCACCAGCAGGAAACACAGTTGCCATGAATGGGTGAGTTTGGTCCGCAACGCCATATGTCAGGGATTGTGCTATTCGGATAATGGGGCCTAAAGTGCCCCCCGCAAAAAAAAAAAAAAAACATCGCCCACAGCTTAACGCCGCCGCCGCTGACATGTTTACGCCCAATAGGGTATCCATATGCCATAGCCTCCATTGATAATCGACGTTTCCGCGCTCGGCCGTCTACGTAATGCACAAGGAATCTTGATTCGTCAGACAAAGACACTTTTTTCCAATTATCTACGGTCCAATCTCAATTATCTTGGTCCCATTTTGTGCGTTGTTGTCGATGACGTGCAGTGAGCATGTGGACCCGGCTGGGTCTTCGGCTATGCAGGCCCATGCGCAGAAGGCTGCTATGAATTGTGCGCTGTGACACATTGCCCTGATCACCACTGTTGTAGCTACGGGGGATTTGTCGCACTGTGGCCCTGCGGTCCCTGTGAACAATGCGCGACAATCTCGCCTCCCCTCTGGCATCAATGAACGGCGGACAACACACGGCTGGACGACTATTCGTCGTTTGGCGATCTGTGTACCATTTGTGACTCCTACTCACTGCAGTGGTACAAGAACAACACACAAAGCATGTCGTTTTCGAGATCGTACTTCCGAGGCCATCTCAGGAAGACAATTTGTCCTTTACCAAACTCCGACAAATTTTCCCTGCTACTCAAAAAGTTAAATGTTGGAGTGCGACAGAGAAAAATAGTTGCTGCTTATGTTCACAGAATTCTAACGTGTTGCTTTGCCGGAACAGGCGAAATTCTCTATATCATAACTGTTAACATCCCGGCTGTGTAACTCGAGGTTCTACTGTTAACAACTGCTCCGTAATCTACTATTAAAACTTTCAGAATTCTCCAGTTTACGCGAGCCAAATGTGACGTTCCTGCACCGCAGGACGCACATGAGATAAAGGCAGATATTAGCAATGAGAGCACATGTCGGCGTAGCTCAGTTGGGAGAGCGACTTACTTCTGAGTGAGGGGGACCCGGATTCGATGCCCGGCGTGGACAAAAATGATGTCGAAATTTACTTCGTCATATTGACGCCCAAATTTCCCGGATGACCCAGCTGTTAGATTTCTGGCAATGGTGTGATGTTCTTTCCACACCGCGAGATAGGAAAAATGAGAATCCTTTCTTCAGTGCTTCGAAAAAATAAATGTTTGTGATGTTACGTTCCACACACCAAATTGTCTGGGATTTTTCAAATGCACGTTCTTCATTGGATGACTGCCTACAGCCACACATGCTCCAGGCTGACATGTGGCCCACTCCGCCGGCCCTCTTTCGGAAGGGGGGGAGATGTGACGTGCGTGCACCGCCGGACGCACATGAGATAAAGGCAGATAGCAGTGAAATCACATGTCCGCGTAGCTCAGTTGGGAGAGAGACTTACTCCGGAATGAGGGGACCCGATTTCGATCACCGGCGTGGGCAAAGATGATGGAGAAATTTACTTCGTCATAAAAACCTGAAACGAGTATGCAATGCATGACTAGTTCTGTGCATCGATATACGCTATATGATTAAAATTATTCGGACACTATTTTTGAGTCGAAGCTTAGCCCACATACATCACAGCCATGGCCCATACATAGCTAACCATATATATCGATGTGACCTACCCTATCCCGAATTTAGCGTCTTGTCTCAGCATTTAGGTCAGTTGGCTGTTTTGTACATGCCAATAAAAAAATTCATTATACAGTAAACCCACGGTAATCCGTAGCCCACCTAAACAGGACAATAACCGACCATGTCGTACGGGGTGTTGGCCGAATCAGGAAAAACATGTTTGCAGCCGATTCAAGAAAGAAATAGAGAGAAAATTTTGGGTGTTGCGTGTGTTGCCCGTGTCATTTACATCTGTCTTGATATTGCAGGAGATGTCCTGATGTCCTATCTACTGAAATAGGAGATCTCGTAGTCAAAAAAATATATAATATACTTGTATTTAAAAATGTATAATAAAATAGCTACAATATTGTCATCATTTTTTAAAACATTCCTGTCTCAGGGGCTGCATATCTCGGTTTAATTGCATCAAAATATAGGCTATAGAGACGATTGAATTTACGCTGATCCATGTATTTAATAATAATATCATGATAGTTTGATATCATTTAGAATAACCGTTCAGAAATACACTCATGGCCATTAAATTACGCGCACCAAGAAGGAGGCGTTGGATTGAAATGAGATTTTAGTAGTGAGATGGTACATACCATGGACAGAAGTGCTTACAATATCATAGCAGCAGGACGACATTGTAATCATTTCTCCCCTTGGTATGTACACATGACCTGATCCTTGTTCCTCTGGATCAGGTCATGTGGCACCCATTTTCCTTCATTCTGAATCTTTCCTATTGCGTGTAAATGATTGAAATGATTTGTTGAGTTACCTCCATTTGTTCAGATAGTTGTTTTTGCGTCTGAGATGAATCTTCATCCAGCAATGCTTGCAGTTCCCCATGTTCAACCTTCTGCGGGGCGCGGCTATCTTCTCGATCGCTAACATTAAAATCACCTGCTTTAAACCGGTTAAACCAAAATTCACACGTGCTTTTCGATACAATATATCCTCCCAGAACAGAACAGATCGATGCACATGCTTTTGCAGCACTTTTTCCTTGATGGAATTCGTAAGAATGCAGTGTCGAATAAATGCAGTATCGCTTGCCATCTTTCACCTACCGATGTACAAGTGCGTTTGACTGTTGGGCAAACATCTGTGTCGCATTTTATACTCTCGACCAGTTACGGTCACATGACAACAACACGGGGGAATGTCGGATATGTAAACTAGCGGTATACGTCACACCAAAAAACACTTTAAAACTTATTTGTACACCTAATAATTTCTAATTTTTGGTAAAAACTGGCTTGTCCACTTGGGGGCGAAAGTGTTAATATCCGCTTCTGATGTATTTGCGGCAAAATCTCAGTTTCTAAAATATCGATTCAAAAAATTATTTCGTTCACCGATACCACTCGTGTCGATAAACCTTTTCGGAACATTTTTCTTCTTAAAATAATGAATGGTTTCTCCGCCAGGGGGCGTAGGTCTTATTTTTGTCAATATCTCTGCTTTTAAGAATCCGATTTGAAAAATTCCTTCTTGTTGCATAGCGTTTCCGGTGCGGTATGTTTTTCATAGAATTTCGAAATTTTTAAGCAATTCATAGATTTTCCGCTAGGGACGTTGATGTAAATTGCGTTTCCCCAGATATCTCTGCTTCTAAAACTCATATTTGAAAAAAAAAATATCTCTGTATCGCATACAGCTACTAATTGGAAATGTGTAGCGTATAATTTTAAATATTTGGTAAATAATGGTTTGGCCACCAGGGGCCGTGAACGTTAATTTCTGCTTCTGGTGTATTTGCAGCAAAATCTGAGCTCCTGAAAACTCGATTTAAAAAATTCCTTCGTGGACTGATATCACTCACTTCGGAAAAACGTTTGAGTGAATACTTTTATATAAAAATAATGCACGGTTTCTCCTCCAGGGTGCGTAGATGCATATCTACGTTTTGTCGATATCACTGCTTCTGAGAATACAATTTAAAAAATTATTTCTTTGTTGGAGTGCGTTTCCGCTGCGAAATGTTTCTCATGTAATTTCAAATTTTTCTTAAAGGACAAGTCTGCCACCAGAGGGCATAAGGTCACTTTCCCGTTTACAGCAATATCTGCGGGACTAAAAACCCGATTGAAAAACTTCTTTCTTCTGTCTGATATTACCGTTTTCCATACCGGTCCATTGATTTTGAGTAGGTTTGATAAATTTATTACAGTATAACTCTTTTCAGAACTGATTCAAGAGACGCGCTCATTACAAACGAAAATTCGGTGTCATTTTTCTTATTTTTTCTTTTCTTTTCGGGGTTTAGTGACAACCATGAGTGCCTTTTAGGACTATATGCAATTCCCAGTTTCTTATTTGGGGTCACTGGTTGCAGGGAAAGGAGACAACCAGTGCCGTATGGAAGACACACCACCCTTTGTCGTTATTTGTCCTGGACCAGCACTCATAGTTTACCTGAAACCAGGCAACCCGAATAACCGAGCTATATCCATGTCTGATTTTCCGGAATTTCTGAATCTGTTAGATATGCTATTTGCGACCTGTCGAGTAGATGGCTATTTTTGGTTTACGTTGGAACATTCATAGTATACTGATGGTCATCAATAGAAAGGACTCATTTTTTCCGGTGCTCTGATTTGCATATTACTCCCTGCGTAAAACGGCATTGAACACCTTTTTTGCTTTTGTTTAGCATTTAATGATCAACATGAGCAACTTTATGAGATTATAATCAGTCAGCTCCTGATTGGGGGCCACTGACTCCCGGGTAGGGGAGAGAACTAGCACCGTACAAAATTCACATCACCTATGCGTCTTCCGGGAACAACTCGGACGACTAGCCAGAAACCGGTGCTTCCGACATGCGTTTTGATAATTTTCTGTTTTAACCCAGCGGCGCACGGTAAAAGTTTAATAAAATATCAATTGCTGCGTGTGTTACCCGCACTTGAGCATTTCGTGCTTAAAATTTGACGGGTAATGTATGTTATGTTAAACTGAACTTATTTTCAGTGCACATTCTCCTTTGGGAAACTATTGCATGAACAAGTAATTTTTAAGTCCGTTTTCTGTCGTCAAAACTCTGCTCTCGCCTTTAAGAATTCAACGTTTATGAAAACACAACAAGACATCCATGTTTTTTCTCTTCCCTTTCACTTTTTTATTTTCGTTCAAAGTAAGGAAAAAGATCACCGTCACGGAGGAATTGGTCGCAGAATTTTAAGCAGTCTTATTCTCTAAATTCAATAAATAACACAACAGCTTTATTGTTTGAGATTTGTTTCCTGCTGCTTGCTAATTTCCATGTGCTCACGTCAAAAGCAATAGCTCAAATTTGTTTATCACACACGGCTTTTCCAAAACTGTATTTCTCAAATCATCAGGTTAAATAGAAAAAAAAGCGCTTATACACACACTGGCCACTGAGTTAGAAACCTTTTTACCGATATACGTAAGCGTCACTTCTATGTGCAAAATATGTGGTCACGTGCATCATCACAGGATCAAGGCAACTACACTGCTGGGCACCCAAAATCCAACACCAAGAAGGAAGCATCCGATTAGCTTTAAAGTCGCAGCATGGGTCGCTCGCGAGATGACATGCAAACGATTAGCATTGCAGGGCATATGCAAATCATGTGCGCCCGGCACGCCACCGAGAAGCACTATAAGAAGGATGCACAGAATGCAGGGTGTAAGTAGTGGAAGTGTGTTGTGCTGCAGGACCTGTGCGTGGGAAGCTTCCTGATGGCTCGTGGCAGAATACGGCAGTCATTCCAGCAATTTTAGGAGTTCGACAGAGGACGAATAGTGGCTTATCGCGACAGCGGTTTATCGTACCGAGACATCGGCGCCCGTGTGGGGCGACATCCAGCCACAGTGAGGCGAGTATGGATTCGGTGGGTGCAGGAGGGACGGACGGAAGGACGTGAGCGATTGCCGCAGCCGCGACTCACCACCGAACGAGAGGACCGGCATGTTGCGCGGCGGGCATTGGCGGCTCGCACCGCCACATCACGAACGTTAGCGCAGGGTTTAGGGTGTGTTGCGCCACAACCTGTGTCAGCACGTACCGTTCGACCTCGTCTGCAGGAGCGGGGACTTGTCGCACGTCGCCTATTGCTCAGCAACTGATGTGTCGCCATCTAGTGGCACTCAACTAAGCAGGCTGTTTAATTACAGTTGATAAATCCAAGGGGCAGTAGAAATGGTGAATATATTTTAAGTACGTGAAGATAATGTAAATGTACGATGTCATCGCTCTGTCCATGTTATTTTATAAACAACGAATAGCAACTGAAAGTAATTAAACAGCCTGCTTTGTTGAATGCCACTAGATGGCGACACATCAGTTGCTCAGCCCATCAATATATGGATTTGTGTAGTCAGATGCTGACTGATAAGCCACGAATATGGCTGTGAATTGTTGACACCGTAGCGTAAAGCCAACGCACTCGGCTAGTTATCGAGAGATCTGGGGTTCGATCCCAGCGGTGTCGGAGGTACAATTTTTCAGTTGCTATTCGTTGTTTATAAAAATAACGTGGACAGAGTGATGACATCGTACATTTACATTATCTCCACGTATTTAAAATATATTCACCAAGGTTCATCATGCCGCTGGGTAGAAACAAGTTTCCTAAACATCTTCTCTCTCCTTTCTTAAGTTAGCTGCCAATCAATATGTAAAACCAGTGTCAATCCCCACTTAAATGTCCACTTCGAATGAAAACACTAAAAAAATAAAAGCAACACTTTCCAACCGGCAGGTTCACTTGTTCTATCCGCGTTAGGCCCACTTCTTAGACAGCGAATATATTCCTTCGAGCTGTTTTCTGCATATATTGCTAACACCCAGTTAATTCGTTCGAGCTGAATAAAGAATTGAACGTCATGGGCGTATCTTCATTAATTAAAATTATTTTTTCTACGTTTTTCCTATTGTATAACCTTATATTTTACTCATACTCTACCCAGAGTACAATATCATTCTTTGAAAAAAAACAAAAAACTTTCGGGGTAGAATAAAACCAGATCGCATTTGCAGTCAGTATCGGAATTACACCGATTAGCCAAAACATTAAAACCACCCGTGCGTTATGCAAACAAGTGTGCATGCAGCCAATCAGCGTCACGTGCCAAAGTAGCAAATTATATACACTGCCTGACAGAGAAAATGCCACTCCACGAAGACGTGAACACAGCGCCATGAAAATTTCAGGGTGGGTGCACAACACGTACAAGTTGTGCAAATTATTGCATTTTCTGGCCAATCGCACGAACGGATCACGGAATATAAGCCGACATCTAGCCCGTGAGGCCATCAGTCGAGACGTCGTCACGGCCGCGAGAAGTGAGTGGTTGTGCTGTAACCGTGACTGGAGAACGACCAAGGGGTGCCAATGAAGTTACGTAAGACGCCATCGTACACGATTTCGTCAAATGGATGAGTTAACGAGAAGTGTTATAGTAGGCTTTCGTATCGTCGGATGGTCCTTGCATCGTATTGCGGAAAAAACGCAAAGTTTTTTCCGCAATACGCAATACAATTCCACAGCCGTCGGTCACATTTGGAGACAGTGGTCCCACGAAGGATCTGTGCAACGTCCTAGCGGGAACCGGAGCACGGAGACGGACGTACGAGCTCACCGATCATCGCATCCGTCGCCATGCCGTAGCGGACCCACAGGCCATAACGGGGGACATTTTGTGGAGTGTACGAAGAGGCTTGAATGCTCCGATATCGATGCCGACAGTGTCGCGCTGATTTGCTGCGTCTGGTTTGCTGTCTAGCCGTCCGTTAAGAAGGCTACCCTTAACAGCAAGCCATCGTCGTCAACGCTTAGTGTGGTGTCGCTCCAGAGCTGCGTGCGGTGCCGAATGGAACAGTGTGGTGTTCAGCGACGAATCGCGGTTCTGCCTCACCACGGATGATCGTCGTGTGAGGGTCTGGAGGCGACGTGACCAACGGGCAGATTCCTTCGCCATTGTGGATCGCCACGCGGCTCAGCAACGTGGAATTACGGTTTGGGCTGTATCAGCGCTAACAGCCGCTCACCACTGGTACGCATTGTGGGCACATTGACGGAACGCCGCTATGTTGACGAGGTGCTGTGGCCTCTGGCACTACCGTATCTGCAGGGCATCCCAAACGACATTTTTCAACAGGATAACGCCCGGCCGCATACGGCTCGGATCAGCCTGAATGCTTTACACGGTGTGCGGATGCTTCCGTGTCCAGCACGATCCCCCGACCTCTCGCCCATCAAGCATCTGTGGGACACGATTGGACGCCGGTAGCGTACCCACCCACCCCCACAAAATGAAGATGAACTGTGGACTCGGATCAACACCACATGGTCCATGATGCCCCGGGACTCTATTTGGACTCTCATTGCCTCGACGCCACATTCGATTCAACGCTGTATCGCCCAAAATGAGGGGCCACACTCCTTATTGATCAACCTGTATATTCAGGCACTGGAGCCACGTCTGCATGTAACAATTAAATACTTTGTTCAGGACTTACTTGGCTATCTGTGCGTGCAGTTTGGTCTGTTTTCGAGCTTCCCTTCATGGTGTGGCATTTTCTCTGTCAGGCCGTGTATATAACACCTGTATCGGAGCTCTCGCAATCAATATTTGGTTTCATCTGAACATGTGAAAATTTCAGATCGGTATGGCAAGATGCCTTGGTAAGAGCATCTCCGAAACAGCAATGCTGGTAGCCTATTCACGCCGTGCAGTAGTTAGTACTTATTAAAGATGGTCCGAAACAGGTGACACTTCGCGCCGCTACAAGGTGTGGGCGTGCCACGCACGCCTCATTGATGCCAGAGGTCAGCGCAGGCTATCTTATCTTGCCCGCTGCAACAGGAGGCTACTGGCGCTGACAGTATCCATAATTTCAATTGTGATGAAGGGTCCACTGTGTCTGAACACACAGTCCATTGTACGCTCTTGGATATGGGTCTCCTCAGCCGCAGACCCATTCGTGTGTCTATGTTCACAGACGTTCACCGTTGTTAACACTTGCAGTGGGCACGTGATCATCGACATTGGACCACAAAAGACTGGAAGATGGTCTCATGCTCAGACGAATCCCTTTTTCTATTGCACCATGTTGACGCACGGGCCCGTGTGCGACGTTTACGGGAGGAAGCTTTCTCACTTCGAAGCACTGTGTGACGGATCCAAGCGACTGAAGGCAGTGTGATGGTCTGGACAGTTGGGGAACAGTTAGATCCAGTATCCCTGTAGAGCAAACTCTGACGTCTGTCACGTGCCTGAATATCACAGATGAACAAGTACACCCCTTTATGGCGAGTGTATTCCCTGGCGGAGATGGCGTCTTTCAACAAGACGATGCACCATGCCACACTGCGAAGAAGGTTCATGAATGGTTCCAAGAACGTGAAGAAGAATTCCACTTATTGCCATGGCCCCAAATTCACAAGCCGTGAATTCTATCGAGCATTTGTGGTTCGATTCGAAAAATGGTTACAATCATCATCATCACTCCAACCACGTAATTTACAGGAACTACGGGATTTTCTGTTGCAGTCATGGTACCAAATATCAAGAGACACCTACCAAGATCTCGTTGAATTTATGCCTCATTGGTGTGAGAGCTGTTTTGGCGAAGAGAGGAGGACCTACCTCATATTGGATAGGTGGTTTTAATATTTTGGCTGATCGGTTTATGTACAGCATTTCCCAAAATATTTCAAATATCTTTTAATATGCAACATTTCTTAGACCTTTGTAATTAATGCCGTGTTTCCGTTATTTAAAAACGTAACGTCATCTCCGAATATAGCTAACAAATCGCACAAGTGAGTGAGTGATAAGAGGCGCGGTCCTCTAGCCAATTGTCTTAGTTACGAACGATGAAACATTGACGCTGCCTACAATCTGTGCTCCAAAATTGGAGTACGTGTCGTTTATCTTTCATTCAACTTTCCTTCTGAGTTTCCATTCTTATGTAAATTATGCTATTTCGTTTCATTTTTCCTTTTAAACAGCACATCAGGTGTTCGGATTACTGAGTGAATGTTTTGAGGCATTTGCGTATTTATCCGTGAGACCGTTTGGGATAACACAAGCCGTTGTGTTTAGCATTTTATGGTATTTCAAGAATCTAAAATGCTTCGAATTACGTCAATTTATATGTTATTTAGAATAAATACCATAATAAATGCTTCGAAGTACGTCAATTTTTATAAAAAAATAAAAAAAATACTTCGAATTACGTCAATTTTTATGGTATTCCAAGAATCTAAATGCTTCGAATTACATCTGGGACAACTTATTAAGCATACGTTATAACCTATACAGGCGATCTCCAAGACGCTACGGGATCGTTAAACTTCGAAACCCGCCACGGTGGCGCAGTGGTCTAAGCGATGGCCTCTGATCATTCGTCCGAAAGGGGTCTGGGTTTGAATCCCGGTGAGGCATGGATGTTGTGTTTGTTTTACGGCACTGGCTCTCTCCCTTCCCTGGAACCAGTGACCCTAAATTAGGGACAGGCGACCGCTTATAGCCCATTGAGTTGCTCACGGTGGTCGTTAAACCTCCAATCAAAAAAAAAAAAAATCTTCGAAACGAAAGAAAAAGTACTTAATAACGTGAACACCTAATTTAGTTAGTGTTAATACAGAGAGAGTGCAGCATGAGACTTTTGAAGAAATCTTACGCGACTGTAACTTCCCAATCACAAATTAATATCTATTGCTCTCTAGTAAAATGACGTATAGTGGATGTAATCAAAGGGCTTTATAATGGATATAACTCAGGTGCTTTGCTTCAACAAAAATCATATTAATTTTCCAAACAGGACAGCATGAACAACGAATGTAGAGCATCACTTAAAAAGAAATCGCATTGTCAAGTTGGATTCTTCATCCTTGTGACTTTAGGCAAACATGACACAAGGCGAACATAATTAAAAAAACATATAAGCTATATAATCTATTTAACTTGGATTTTTGTTGTTACACCATATGTAAATTTTGTTTATTTCTCAATTATACTTTCCGTACTTAACGTTATATCTGAACTCCCAATAGTATTGTGTAATGTGGCAGCACAGGTAGTTGGAGAATGGTCAAGCAACAGGTAAAAATCGATGATCGTTGTGTGTTTGTGATTTAGCCAGATCTTATGCGCGTTGTCTTACTTGTTATTTGAGTCTTACCACCACTTTCTCGTTAGTCTGTTCTGTTAATACGTGGCTTTACGTCCATGTTGTTACACCCTTCTGACTTCCCTCAAATTTAATTATAGTATTAAACTGGGAAAACTTTTGAAGCCATACTGTATAACCTACACAACTTTCAGTTTTTGTTGCTACCTCGTATGTGATGTTTTTTATTTTCTGATTAGATTTTCCGTGCTTAACGTTATATCTGAACTCCCAGTGGTTTCTTTTTGACGTGAATCACTGGCAGTCGGTCAGTTGTCAGGCACCAGATAAAAAGTCGAAGATCGCTCTGTGTTGGTGAGATAGATGGTCAGATCTTATCAGCGTGGGCTCAGCTGTTATTTGAGTGTTACGACGGTCGTCACATTAGTCTCTTCTGTTACGACGCTGTCGTACCAATATGTTCATATACAGATCTGACTTTCATAAAATTTTATTATCATAATTGGAAAACTTGTGACATATATGTAACTTATTTAACTTTCCGGTTTTTGCTGCTACCTCGTATGTAAATTTTGTTTTTTCCTCGATTTTACTTTCCGTACTTAACCTCATATCTTCACTCTTAATAATTTCTCTTGATGTGGTAACACTGGCGGTCGGGGTCAAGTAACAGATAAAAATCGAAAGATTTCATTTTGTTTTTGAGATAGATGGACAGATCTTATCAGCCTCACTTCTTATTTGAGTGTTACGTTGCGACGGTTGTCACGTTAATCTGTTATGTTGCAAGCTGGTTACGGCTGCATGTTAATATCATTATTGAATGTTTGTTAACTTTTATTGATGTTATAGTATTGCGAGTGTGGAATATTCTTCGAGTCCTGTCGTGTTGTATTGTACTAAGCACCTAATAAATATTTGAATGAGCACATAAACTGCAAAACTTTCTTCTTGAATATAATAAATTGTTCCGGTAATATGAAACAACCTAAAGCAAGAAAAAATTTTGTTCACATAAAAATAAAGCTTGTTTCGCAATCGAAATCGTAACTTTAGGGAACACTTGCAAAGAATGTCAAGTCATTAAATAAAATCTTTCTAGATATTCCCAAATGTTTGAAAAGTATGTTGATTAAATTTATTTTAAACAATTAAATTCCAATTATAATGACATTTCAGCACATAAAATGTTCAAGAACCGAAGTTAGGAAGAGGAGCAGACTAGAAATAGAACATACCGTTCCCGAATTTCAAGAAACGCTTCATATTCGAATAAATATCGAATCGCATTTAAAATAACAAAATGATTTTTTATTGCTTTAATTAAACGTTTCCGTAGTCGCAATGCAAAATTTTGTCTCGAAGAAATAATGATGTCGCGCATGGAAAGAAAAAAATACATCCTCCTGTTTTCAAACCAGAAACTAAGGGAGACAAATTAAAAAAGACAACCAGTGATTACTCTATCGGAAAGATAAATGACAGTGATTTAATTACTGGAAAAATTACTATATTTTTCTTTCCCTCAGACAGCAAAGGAATTAATCTTCAGCTTGTGCTGAACTGAAAAACGGGGAGAAATGATAAAAAATTAAATGAACTGCAGTAAGAGAAAACGGAAAATTTAAAAACAAGCTCAAACATTGTGTCAGTAAATTTTCAAAAATGCCGTAACTTGACGCTGTCCGTTCTGCAGTTTTTGTTGAATAAGGAAACTGTTAAGTTTCGTATTCAATACATAAATATTATTTAAAATTAGATTTACTTTGCGAGAAGGGAAATTCAAGGCGTCAGCCTTAAGCTGCTTAATTTATCCTTAGCTGTTTCTGCAAGAGTGAAGGAAAACAGTGGAATTATATTAGTTATGCATCTGGAATCAGAAAAGGAATATTTTGTTTTTAAGTTTTACATTTCTGCTACGGAAAGTATGTTACCTTATATAAATAAATGAATCTTCGAGAGTGATTTTTCAAGTAAATAAATGAAAAAAACAGAACCAAAACCAAGCTGTCCGGAACTCAATAAACATTGCAGTGTTTGTTGTTCCTGAAGAACATGATAAAGTCCTTTTTTTCGATATCATCAAAATCAACCTTTCAGCGTTGAAAAATATTTCAGGGATCTCTGATGTACTTACTTCAAGCTCAAGGTAAGAGCCAAACATGCCGCAATGTGAAATATTGGATGTACTAGGTGTGACAATGTAATTCCTGGAATGTATCTGTAGAAAAGATGTGGACGTACCTGTGTACTAGCGGCTACCTTTCAAGTAATACCGTGCCACATGCATTTAGTTATACGCTGTTGCCATTGCTGGAAACATACCTGGAATTCTATTTTGAAATTCTCTTCCATTCCTATGCCACGTTATCCTAGATGACAGAAATGTCTGAAAATCTTCGTCTTTTCATGGTAGTTTTTATTTTGGGGAAGAGCCATAAATCACAAGGGGCTACGTCAGGTGAATAGAGTGGGTGATCGAATACAATTATTGGTTTCTTTGCCGGGAAGTTGCGAACACTAAGCGCATCGTATCTTGAGGCATTGTCAGGCCACAGTTCAGCTCTTTTCTTTCGAACAGAATCCCGTAACGTTTTCAACAGCTCTAAATAGCATTGTTGGTTGACCGTTTGTCCCTGTTTAATGAATTTCGTGATGAACTATCTATCCCATGTGACCGAAAGTATGGTCTTGAGCTGCGAACTTGACATGCGTGCTTTTTTTTTCTGCTCTTATGCCACTCAAAGACTATTGACACTTTCATAGCATCGTTACCATACTTCACTTTGAATAGCTCTCAAGTTTCAGTAGCACTTTTAGCGATCTTCGCATAGAATTTGATATTAATGCGCTTCTCTAAATTTCTGTCACTCATTTTTACCACAAAACTGACACGCAGATTTTCATTGCTTTAGCAACTGCTCAGTCACGAATGACTCTACTGGTCTGCGGTTAACGCATGCGATGGTTGAAACATGTCCAGAGACGCATAGGGGCGTGATTCTGCCCACATCGCCACAAGGGCGACACTACGCGACCGTTCCTTCACACACAGACTTGCATTGCTTTCGCAACTGCTTACTCATGAATGGCTCTACTGGTCTGCGGTTAACGCATGCGCTGGTTGAAACATGTCCAGACACGCATATTCACGTGATTCTGCCCACATCGCCACAAGGGCGACACTACGCGACCGTTCCTTCACACACAGACTTGCATTGCTTTCGCAACTGCTCACTCATGAATGGCTCTACTGGTCTGCGGTTAACGTATGCCCTACTTGAAACATATCCAGACAAGCATGGGAACGTGATTCTTCCCGCATCGCCACAAGGGCGACACTAGGCGACCGTTCCTTCACACAAGGCTTGCATTGCTTTCGCAACTGCTCACTCAGGAATGGCTCTACTGGTCTCCGGTTAACGCATGCGCTGGTTGAAACATGTCCAGACACGCATAGGCAAGTGATTCTGCCCACATCACCACAAGGGTGACACTAGGTGACCGTTCCTTCACACACAGGCTTGCATTGCTATCGCAACTGCTCACTCATGAATTGATCTACTGGTCTGCTGTTAACGCATGCGCTGGTTGAAACATGTCCAGACACGCATATTCACGTGATTCTTCCCGCATCGCCACAAGGGCCACACTAGGCGACCATTCATTCACACACAGGCTTGCATTGCTTTCGCAACTGCTCACTCATAAATGGCTCTACTGGTCTGCGGTTAACGCATGCGCTGGTTGAAACATGTCCAGAGACGCATAGGGACGTGATTCTGCCCACATCGCCACAAGGGCGACACTACGCGACCGTTCCTTCACACACAGACTTGCATTGCTTTCGCAACTGCTCACTCATGAATGGCTCTACTGGTCTGCGGTTAACGCATGCCCTACTTAAAACATATCCAGACAAGCATTGGCACGTGATTCTGCCTACATCGCCAGAAAGGCGACACTAGGCGACCGTTTCTTCACACACAGACTTGCATTGCTTTCGCAACTGCTCACTCATGAATGGCTCTACTGGTCTGCGGTTAACGCATGCCCTACTTAAAACATATCCAGACAAGCATTGGCACGTGATTCTGCCTACATCGCCAGAAAGGCGACACTAGGCGACCGTTTCTTCACACACAGACTTGCATTGCTTTCGCAACTGCTCACTCATGAATGGCTCTACTGGTCTGCGGTTAACGCATGCCCTACTTGAAACATATCCAAACAAGCATGGGCACGTGATTCTGCCCACATCGCCAGAAGGGCGACACTAGGCGACCGTTCCTTCACACACAGACTTGCATTGCTTTCGCAACTGCTCACTCATGAATGGCTCTACTGGTCTGTGGTACCGCCAGTTATGGTGTTCCTATTTTGCAGTGTCTTGAAAACCAAAATGTCTTTTAACTTAATTATCAAATAGTAGCGTGTTTCTAAAACTCTGTTATTTCACCTTATTGATTCAGGAGATCCTTCTGAGCTTCTCAAAAGTTAGCCTGTTTTCAAGTGATTTAACTCTATGTGAATTGACTTGCAAACCAACTGAAATTAAATTAAATTGTCTTCAAGGTCAGTACTGTTTAGGCAGCTCGCTCTCACATCAGTGTTTACTCGACCAAGAATGTCTACATATACACTGATGAGCCATTACATCATAACCACAAGCACCCTCGAGAAATGAGCGCACCTCGAGACCGAACGGTGGCGCCTCGAGAAATGAACGCACCTCGAGACCGAACGGTGGCGCCTCGAGAAATGAACGCACCTCGAGACCGAACGGTGGCGCAGGTGACGTTCACAGTGCAGTATATAGTATACACAAACCGAGGGCCGACTTTCTGTCAGTAAAGCGTTCGGAGTCAGAATGGGAAAAGCTGCCGATTTATCGGTGTTTGGTAAAACAGAAATTGTGATGGCACGGCGCCTTGGAACTTCGATCACGGAAACGGCGTTCACGTGCTGCTGTAGTGAGTACGTATCAAAAGTGATTCACAGATGGCCAAACGACGAACCGTCGTCCAGCCGTGTGTCGCCGGTAGCTCATTGATTCCAGAGGAGAGTGGAAACTGTCGTGCATTGCTCACAGCGACTGCAGGGCCACAGTGCGAAAAATCCAACGCAGCTGCAACAGTGGTGATCAGGACGATATGTCACAGCACACAGTTCATCGCAGCCTTCTTCCCATGGGCCTGCGTAGCCGAAGACCCGGTCGGGTCCCCATGCTCACTGCACGTCATCGTCAATAACGCACGAAATGGGCCTAAAGTCATCAAGATTGGACCGTGGATGATTGGAAGAAAATGGCCTGTTCTGGCGAATCAAGATTCCTGGTACATCACATAGAAGACCGAGCGCGGATACGCCGATTACCAACAGAGGCTATGGCACCTAGATGCACTGTTGTGTTGAAACAGGCCGGCGGCGGCGGTATTATGATGTGTGAGATGTTTTCTTGAGGCAAATTAGGCCCCATTACCCCAATAGCACAATCCCTGACAGCTGTCAGGTATTTGAACATCGTTTTGGGCCAAGTTCAGCCATTCATGGCAACTGTGTTCCCTGCTGGTGACTGCCATTACCAACAGGATAATGCGCCATGCTACACTGTCAGAATCGTCAAGGATTGGTTTTAGGAACATGCTGGTGGGCTTCTGTTAATGCCCTGGACTCCAAATTCTCCTGAAATGAAATCAATGGAGCATTTGTGGTTCGACTTAGAAAAGCGGGTTCGCCCTAAATCACCACCCCCTTGAAATGTACGGGAACCGGATGAGCAGCTGTTGACATTGTGGTACCAGATACCCCAATATACTTATCGCCACCTCATCAAACCGATTGCTCGCCGAGTGGCCGGTGTTTTTCTGGCTAAAGGGGGTCCTACAGCTTATTAGGTAGGTGATCATAATGTAATGGCTCACTGGTGTAAATCATTCTACAACAATGAAAAGGCTTTTGATTCGTTGAAACCATCAGCAGCCATAAGGTCTTTAAAAACCTGTGACATTGAAGATGCATACATTAATATCATTTATAACATCTATGAAAATGCAAGTGCAAAGGTTCGACTGTTCGAGGACACTGAACTTATAAAAATTAGAAAGAGGGTGAGACAAGACGACACACCATATCTCACATGCTCTTCAATGTCGCATTACAGGTCGCTTTTCAATAATTGAACCGTGAAGAGAAAAGAACAAAAATTAACGGAGATTATTTTACCCACTTGCGTTTTGCTGACGGCATAGTCTTGTTTTGAAAGTACCCCGTCGGATTTGTAGAGTATGGTAGAAGAACGTGCTGAAAATAGTACGGAAGTTGGCTTAAAAATGAACTTACAGAAAACAAAACTGTTGCGCAATACTTTTACAAGAACTGAAGATATAGCTATTGATGGAGAAATAATAGAAATAACTAATTCCTACATTTACCTTGGACAACACATACCCCGCACGGGAATAACTGGTTTTCCAGTTATTTGGGGAGCGGCACCCCCACGGCCCGAGCTAACCTTGTGACGGTTTCTATTGCCTCTGCGGCTTTGACTATTACATCACCGAAGGGACAGCTGTTCATCCAGCTGATGGGGGATGGCGTCCCCACGGCCCGAGCCGATTTTCTCTTATTGTTTTGCTTTTTTCGTCTTATGTTCATATTTTGACATGTACCCGCCTCAGTTGTAGGCTGCTGAGGGTTGTGATGAGGCGCCAGCTCCGGGTTTTGTTCCTCGTTCTTTTCCCTGTCTTTTCTCTTTTTATGTTACATTTTCTTGTTTTCCGGAGCTGGTTAGCTTAGACCTACCTGCATGTTTGCCGTGTGCGGTGACCCGTACAGGTGGAAATGAGGATGCTGGAGGCTGAGGTATTTGGGGGCCGGGTTGTAGTGTCTCCAGATGCCAACACTCCTCTTTGCCCTCTGCTTCACCCTAAACGGGAGGCTGGGAGCTAACCCACTCCTGGTCAGGAAATCTGTGGCCAAGTGGCGTCCAGACTTCTAGCGGCTTGTCGTTCTGTTCGGCTGGGTGAGTATGGGGGTAGGGTGGGCATGCCAAACGGGTGTTCTCCGGGCACGGGAAAGTCTGGGTGCACGCTGAGCGTGTGTCTGCCCTACCACCTTGCTATATCCGCTGACTATCCCTAGAGCCGTGTCCTGCGTCCTCTTGGGCTTGCGGACCTCCGGCTCTCCCTCGTTGGGCTCGGTAGTGGGTGGGGAGGTCTGCGGACGAATTTTTTCCTTCTTTCATGGAAACCCCAAGTGTTTCCCATGCTAATAATAATTTAAAGCGCCCTGTGGAGGACAGTGCTCCTTCCTCCACAAAGAAACTTGTCACATCTAATTGCAATGCTCTGTTTCTGTTGATTAAATCTGGTGACTCTTCACAGTCACTCAGTACCAAGAGTCCTTTCTGGATCAACAAGGCTCTGCAAGCCGTTGCTGGCTCTCCAAAGAGTGTGAAGAAGCTCCCTTCCGGGGATCTTCTCGTGGAAACTTCTACTCCACGCCACAGTGCCACCTTGCTGGAAACGACCGTTTTGCTTGGCGTTCCTGTTCAGGTTTCTCCACACGGTTATCTCAATTCCTCTCGCGGTGTAGTCAACTCCCGCGACCTGCTTGAATGCAGCGATGAGGAATTGCTGGAGGAACTTGGTGAACAGCATGTCATTGGGGTTCGGCGGATTCTTTTAGGCGGGATGGGAAATCTATTCCCTCCCGTAACATCATCCTAACGTTTGACTCCCCAAACCTGCCTACTTCCATCAAGGCAGGTTATTTACGGCTTGATGTTCGACCATACATCCCGAACCCCTTGCGATGTTTCCGGTGCCAGCATTACGGTCACTCCCAGCAGTCTTGCCGTAATGTTGCAAAGTGTGGCCGCTGTGGTTCCACAGAACACTCTTTGGCGGATTGCTCTGCAGAGTCTGATCATTGTGTCAACTGCGAAGGGACTCATCCTGCTTCTTCTAAGCAGTGTCCAAAGTGGATAGAGGAACAGGCAATCCAACGCCTGAAGACAACTGAGCATCTCTCATATCCCGAGGCTAGACGGCGGATCGCCCCTTTACAACCAGGCCGGCGGTCCTATGCTTCAGTTGTGGTGCAGAAGGCTTCAGTGGCGGTCCAGACTGAGGTGTCCATCCCAGCGGGGTGTCCTTATGATTTTGGGGACATCGTCACTGCTGGTATGGAAGCACTGAAGTCTCGCCGTATTGCATCCAAGGCGACATCAACATCGTCGCCTAAACCTACCTCTATGCCGAAACCATCTACGGCCATCACAGGGACCCGGGTCCAGGGCACTGGAAAGAAGAAGCCGGAAAAGGTAAAACCGGGTTCATCCTCCCCGAAACAGAGCAGGCAAAAACCATCTCTCAACACAGGGGTAAACACAGCCCTGTGTTACCTCCCGACACTGCGGATGGATTGGAGGTGATGGACGACAGTGAGACGTTCTAGTCGTCTGTCTTTTTCATTCTTTCATTACATTTTTCATTATGGCCACGCTCATTCAGTGGAATTGCCGAGGTCTGCGTTCACGCATTGACGATTTAAAAGGCTTACTGTCTTCGCACACACCTGTGTGCGTGTGTCTCCAGGAGACAAAGCTTCGCATGACGGACACTCCTTCGCTGCGGAGACATTCTTTTTTCCGCAAAGATCACCAGGACGGCGTAATTGCCTGCGGAGGAGTGGCCGTCGTTGTTCCTCATGGTGTCCCTGTCACTGCGGTTGCCCTTCGGACGCCTTTGCAGGCAGTGGCAGTGAGATTGTCTGTGAACACTCTGCTCACGGTGTGTTCCATCTACATACCACCAACTGAAGCTGTAAGCCTTTCGGTTCTGGAAGATTTAGTTGACCAGCTGCCGCCTCCTTTCTTCATCTTTGGAGATTTTAATGCTCACAATCCGTTGTGGGGTTCTACAACTCGAGACTCCAGGGGCCGTGTTGTTGAGTCCCTTCTCTCCAACACGTCCCTCTGTCTCCACAACACCGGAGTTGCTACTTATTTTCATGAACCCACCCGTTCGTCCTCAGCCATTGATCTGTCTTTGAGTTCACCATCCTTATATCCTGACTGGTCCTGGAGCGTGTCTGGTGATCCCCTTGGCAGCGATCACTTTCCCATCTTTCTCCGTCTAGCGGGTGGCGGGTACCGTTACCCTACTCGCCCTGCTAGATGGAATATTGATCGTGCCAAGTGGGACGCATTCACGGCTTCAGCGATTATTACTCCAGCTATGGTGACCTCAGGAACGGTCAATGACGCTGTTGCGGCGGTAACGGATTGTGTTGTGCATGCGGCAGAACTTACCATCCCCAGGACGTCGACTAAACTTCCACGTTGCCCGAGACCTTGGTGGAATTCCACTTGCATGGCAGCTCGTCAGGCCCAACATCGGGCTTGGGGTAGGTTTCGTCGGTACCCCACCGACGCGAACCTACTTGCTTTCAAGAAGGCCAAGTCCTACGCGCGATTGGTTCGTAGGCGTAGTCAACGGGAGTCCTGGATACGTTACGTATCCGGGATTAACTCCGCTACCAGCCCTAAGATCGTTTGGGACAGGATCCGTAAGATTCGAGGACAGTACCCATCTGGGGAAATCTCCATTCTTGAGAGTGATGGAGGAACGGTTGCTGACGCTCAGGGTATTGCTGACTGTCTGGGCGCCGCATTTTCTTCGGTGTCCAGCAGCAGCAATTACCCTGCTTCGTTCCGGCAGTTACAGCCGCGGCTTGAACGGTCCAAGATTTCTTTTGGACCGTTTTCTTCCGCAGATTATAACAGCCCGCTGACTGCCGTGGAGCTGAACACCGCTCTGAATCGGTCCGGCCGGACATCTGTCGGACCAGATAACATCCATTACGAAATGCTGAAGCACCTTTCTCCGTCCTCTCTTGAATGTCTGCTAATCCTGTTTAACAGGATTTGGCTCGAGAATGCCTTTCCCGAGTCTTGGCGTACGGCCATTGTCGCTCCTGTTCCCAAACCTGGTAAAGATCCCACCAACCCGTTGAACTACCGGCCAATTGCTATGACGAGCTGCCTTTGCAAAGTACTCGAGCGCATCATTAACCTTCGTCTCATTTTTTATTTAGAATTTCATCACATTTTTCGCCTCATCAGAGTGGATTTCGTACATCTCGATCCACCACCGATCATCATCTTCGCCTTGAGACTTCTGTCAGGGAGGCGTTTGTCCGGCGTCAGCACATGGTCTCCGTCTTCTTCGACATGGAGAAAGCCTATGATCGTACCTGGAGATACGGCATTCTCCGTGATCTGCGCGAGTGCGGATTGCGGGGAAACTTACCATCTTTCATCGCCGGATTTCTCCAGGAACGGAGTTTCCGTGTGCGCGTCGGGTCGACCCTCTCTGCGGTGTACCCGCAAGAACAGGGTGTACCTCAGGGCTCCATTCTTTCCGTTACGTTGTTCATCCTTCGTGTTAACCATATTTTCCAACTACTTCCTCCCACGGTTCGTGGAACCATGTACGTGGATGATCTGCAGATCTCTTGCGCCTCTGTAAACATGCGTACCATCGAGAGACAGCTCCAGTCTGCCATTACCAAGATCTCTCCTTGGGCTTCCCAAAATGGATTTGGCTTCTCGACGCAGAAGACCGTTTGCGTGCATTTTTGCCGCAAACGGGGTTTTCACCCAGACCCCAGCCTCCGTCTGGGGTGCTCTACCATCCCCGTGGTGTCAGAAGTCAAGTTCCTTGGGTTAACTTTTGACCGAGCGCTCACCTTCCGGCCTCCACATCCAGTCTTTGAAGGTGAAGTGCACGAAGTCATTGGGTATCCTGAAGGTCCTCTCTCGAACATCTTGGGGGGCCGACAGGTGCTCAATGCTTCGCATTTACCATTCTCTGATTCGGTCAAAGTTAGACTTCGGATGCATTACGTACGACTCAGCGCGTCCATCGGTTTTAAAGCCTTTGGACCCCGTCCATCACCAGGCTCTGCGGCTATGCACTGGTGCTTTCCGCACCTCTCCCGTGCATAGCCTGTATGCGGAGGCTCATGAGCCGCCGTTATGCATCCGTCGTAAGCAGCTGTCTCTTCAGTTTTATACAAAACTGAAGTCTTTTCCTGATCATCCACTGTATGGTTCCATCTTCCAACCGGACTGTGTCCGTTTGTTTTCCAACCGCCCCTCCTGTGTTCCGACGTTCGGGATTCGGATGTTCTGCCATAGTGCGCGATGCTGGTCTAGACTTGTCAAATATTGGTTTGACCCGGTTCTACAATGAACCGCCTTGGCAGCCGGTTCAAGCAACGGCTGACCTTTCTCTTTGTGTGTGGCCAAAGTCTTCCACTCCTGCTCTGGTGTACCAGCAGCTCTTTGATGAAATACAGTCTGTCTACCCGGATTTCGTGCCTGTGTTCACCGATGGCTCGAAGTCCGGGGATGTCGTTGGATCCGCTTTTGTGTGTGGCGACGCCTCACATGCTGAGAGGCTTCCGCCTGAATCCACTGTCTTTTCGGCGGAGATGCGTGCGGTGCACCTCGCTTTGTGCCACATACAGTCTCGATCACTTCGTCGCGCTATGGTTTGCTCTGATTCCCAGTCCGTCATCCATGTTTTATCTTCTCCAGAGGACACGGACTCACCTGTCATCCGTGATGTCCGTCGTCTTCTTGGAACTTTGGAGGGTGATGGCTTCCTGGTCCGCTTCTGTTGGGTTCCTGGCCATGTTGGGATCCGGGGTAACGAGCTGGCAGATCTCTCTGCCAGGTCTGTTTCCTCCATGTCGCCAGCTCGGCTGCCACTGTCTTTCCGAGATTATCGGCCGTTGATCCGGAAATTTGTTCTGATGAGTGGCAGTCCCCTGTGGTCTCAGCAGGGCAGCAATAAACTCTATGCCATCAAACCACAGATCGGACTTTGGATGTCTAGTTTGCGGAAGAACCGTCGTGAGGAAGTTGTTCTTGCACGTCTCCGCATTGGGCACTGTCGTTTTACTCACCGCTTTTTGCTGTGTGGCGAGAGTGTCCCGGTGTGTGAGGCGTGCGACTGTCGTCTCACTGTCCTTCATGTTTTGTGTACTTGTGTTCGGTTTTGTGATCATCGTTTTCGTCATTTTCACTCTCATCTGTTGGACGAAGGAGCAGCTACGCTGCAGACAATTATTGGCGAAGCCTGCGACATGAAAGCAGTGTTTTCGTTTTTACAGGATATTGACTTTTTTAAACTTATCTAGATTTTAACTTGTTCACTATCATATTTCATTTTTACTACATCAGCCTGTTTTTAACCTTGTGTACGTTTTTATTGCTTTAGTTTTGTTTTGATGTCTTTTGTTTTGGCGCTCTTTGGCCAACCATGGCCCTTGCGCCATTAAAATATATTAACCAACCAACCAACCAACAACAGATATAAAGCAAGGGCGACATTGGTTGCAAGATAAGCGCGTAGACAACGTTGTCACCAGATTCTCAATCGTCACCGCTGAGACAAAAGCCAGATACATCGCTGAACGGGACACAATTCCATTCGTCTTGCCACGCATGTCTGGTGTAGTACCACTTCAACTTTGCACCATTATGAGCTGCAGTGAGTGGTGGTCGCCGTAATGGCTGGCGCAAGCGCACACCTACCTCGGTCAGTCTTCGATTTGGAGTCCCTGTCTACAAGTGATGTCAATGCCTTCCTGTACACAAAATCCAATGTTGTGTGCTCTGAATTGTGGGATGGCTACGGCTTGAGGCAATCAAGGAGTTATAAAGCAAGGGCGACATTGGTAGCAAGATAAGCGCTCAGACAACCTTGTCACCAGATTCTCAATCGTCACCACTGAGACAAAAGCCAGACACATCGCTGAATGGGACACAATTCCATTCGTCCTGCCATGCATGTCTGGTGTAGTACCACTTCAACTTTGCACCATTATGAGCTGCGGTGAGTGGTGGTCGCCGCAATGGCTGGCGCAAGCGCACACCTACCTCAGTCAGTCTTCGATTTGGAGTCCCTGTCTACACGTGATGTCAATGCCTGCCTGTGCACAAAATCGAATGTTGTGTGCTCTGAATTGTGGGATGGCTACAGCTTGAGGCGATCAAGGAGTTCGGACATACGCCTATAAACACCTGTCCTATACTACGGCGGCGCATGTTTCCTTCCATCAATCACTGTCGACACATTCAGCTCACAATTGTTGCATCCCGATGCGTTTGCACAGTAATGTGAAGAAGGTATTAACCAGCTGTGCGTAGTCCTATGATGAAGACTCTGGAAATAGATCTTGTGTGATAGTAGTATCTCCAATGATGTCGTCCAAGCATTCTTACTCCTTACACGTGCTTTCGAAATCACTTCGATATTGTGCTCTTCAACCCCAACTAATTACAAAGCAATTTAGCTACATCAAATACACTGCTCGCCATTAAAAGTGCAACATCACGAAAGACAAGAGATGTCAAAGACGTATTTATTGTACAGTAAGCAGATGATACAAAGGTGAAACGATAACAAATACAGCACGGTGAGACGAGGGAAAGACATAATAATCAGTATTTGGTGTAAACACATTAGTAGGAAATTACTGCTACTACAAGACTCGGCATCGAGAGGAAGACGGACATTTGGGAATGTCCGTCCACGCAGCTTGGATACGATGCCACAGTTCCTCCGCTGTAGCCGGGGGTGGGCAATGGCGTGCCAGTCGTCCGGCAATCATGGACCACACGTATCCCATAGCCGACATAACCGGGAATCGCGCAGGTAAAGGAAGACGTGGCACATGGTGGCGATCCAGCAAGTCTTCGACGTTGCGTGCCATATGCGGTCGCACATAATTCTGTTCGTAAATGGCACCAGGCAGTCCCTGAAATAATGGTACAGCAAAAGGTTCTAACACCTCAGTGATGCAACGATGGCTGTTCAACGTACCAGTAACGCTGACGAGACGCGTGCGGGAATGGAATCCAATGACACCTTGTACCATAACGCCGGGTGCCGAATAGGTATTCCGCAACATAATGCAGGACTGTATCAGCAGGACGCCACGGTACCGCGAGACACGGATTCGTCCATCTTGGTGGTGCAAACTGAAGCGGGATTCGTCGGAAAACACGATGCCTGGCTATTCGCTTCTCCATGCTCGACGTTCTTGGCACCATTGCAGTCGCAGACGCCGGAGTTGTATACTCAAGGGTAGCCGAAACAATGGGAGCCATGCGAAAAATACCCTCCTGCAGCAGACGACGTCGGTGCTTCCGTGTGGAGACTGGATGTTGTGCCACACACTCGAACAGTGGAGGTACTGCGATCGATGTGGCTGTGCAATCCGTCAGAGCCATGCTCACTAGATGTCGATCCTCTCGTTCGGTGGTGTGACGGGACCGTTGGGATCCCGCGCGACGGTGTGCATGTAACAATCAGCTACCCACTAACGCCATATTTTCCCCATCATGTCGGTATGCCGTACCACATGATCACCTATGTCTCAAAGTGATAATATGAAATCTTGATATGCCACAATTCTTCAGCGATCGAAGTCTGAAACCTGCTGGTAAAGCTGCCATTAAACGGGGCATGCTGCAGCTGTCCGTGGGCAGGAACGGCGAGCAAACACACTTGGAGTGCTTAACACCGGCTTCTTGTTCACACCTCATATACGACTTGCATAGGGTGTTACCGTCCCACATGATTTCCATATGTGCTGCCCGATTAATCATTTACATGTGCGGCCATGTTCTGTCCTTCTGCCAACTTTCGAGCCCCATGATGCGATATTTCTGGTGGTGCACTTTTAACCCTTTAACGACCATGACCCAAAAATCTTGTATCACTCTAAATACCATAACGCCCGAAACTGTGTGTTGGTTAACTTGTTTGTTTACTAATAACAGTATTGACTGAGGGTGACTCTTACTGGTCTCTCATAGGTCGAAAAATTTTTAAAACAAGCAAGAGTAGGAAATCTGACTCACTGTAGACAGACGTTTCGGATGGCTATGGCCGTTTGTACGTGCGGGCGTTTTGGGCGTTATGGTCGTTAAACGATTAATGGCCAGCAGTGTGCTTCCTGTTATGACACTTTCTGAGCCGAATAGTGCAAGGAGCTCTGCGAAAGCGGTAACTGTCAAAAAATAATGGTTGCTTTGTTTAACTGTCTGTCCTGACTTCTGAGCAAAGGGACACTCTAACTCCTATTCAAGGCAACATAACAATGATCAACTGATCGTGAAGTGCCCTGTAAAGGCAGCTGACACTACATACCATAAACAAAAGCTTCCTTAAGACATTCTGGCGGTTTGCAAGAAATTGTTCATACACTTTGTTTAATAGGTTCCGCAATTTATATACAGTTCATACATTAAATAAATGTAGAAGTAAAGATAATACTGCATGTATTTACCTAATTATTAAAATGTTACATATCATGTACATGTGCAAAGTGTAAGGCGTTAAATGGCTTAACCCTATCATTTATCAGTGGACTCAAAATGATCAGAAACGCTTGAGATTCAAAAAGAAAGTGACAGCATCCTGAAATTTAAGACTTTTCTCCAGATAACGATCACCCGGAGCAACTCTATGGGCTGTAACCAGTTGCCTGCCCCTAATTCAGGCCCACCAGTTCCAGGGAAGGAGAGAGCCAGTATCGTATATTAAGGCTTAACCGGGATTTGAACCCGGACCCAACTCGGACGAATGGTCAGAAGCCAGCTTTTAGAACACTGCTTCACAAGGGCGGCCTTACTACGTTTCATGACAAGTGACTGGAAAGGAACATATTATACTTATTATACAGGGCTCCAGCGTTGTGTCCCATATACTTCTTTCAATGAGTGGTTTGTTCTTTTTGGCTGCCTTGGGTGAGAGAGTTATGGAAAGTATTTTGTCGAATTCGGTTCTCTCAAGTTCATAAACAAGCGTTTTCCGACAAGAATTTTATAGAAAACGAACACGAAACGAGGCTTGCCAAGTTAAAACCCACACAACTCTGTAAATTTGGAAGTTATGGATTGCTCAGCAGCTTATGTGAACCGATGGGAAAGTATTGAAATTTTCACAGTGATACAGTGTTAAAAATTAAAAAAAAAAGATATCAGAAAAATCGCCAATTCCCTTTTGCTGTTACTAATCTCCAATTCCCTTCTGCTTTTTTTTTTTTTTGATTGGAGACCTAACGACCACCGTGAGCAACTCAATGGGCTATAAGCAGTCACCCGTCCCTAATTTAGGATCACTGGCCCTAGGGAAGGCAGAGAGTCAGTGCCGTAAGAAAAACACAACATCCATACCTCACCGGGATTCAAAACCGGACCCATTGCGGACGAATGATCAGAGGCCATCGCTTAGACCACTGCGCCACCGGGGCGGCCTTCTGTTGTTTCATTTTGCTGCAGTTTACTATTACATATTCAAGCTCGTATTACCGTTCGTAAACAGCTTAAGTTTTACTTTAAGTCATAATAAAATTCTTGAAGGTAATGTAAAAAATATATAGAAATTTGTTGTTTGAAAGCCTAAAGTGTAGGTGAAATATTTTACTATATGTTCATTACTTTTGCATCTACTTTGTGTCGAAAGTTTTCACAGTCGCTCCTCATGTACCAAAAAGGAACATTTTGGAGACGTCTTAAACGTACCACCGAAACGTTTTGTTTAAGTCCTTCATTGGATTTTCATCGGTGCTATCTTCTCTTTGTTTCCAGTTCTAAGAAATTGCGAAAGAGAGGTTTTTGTCCTTGTCAGAATTCTCTGTAGCAACATCAATGTTTTTCGGAAAAGTATCTTCAGATTTACAGTCGAATGTCGGGATTCCCAGAAACAGTTCTTTTCTCTCGTTTTCTTTCCTTACGAACTTTTGTGTGGGTTATGTGCTTCGAAATGATCGTTTTTGTTTCATTTTAATAGAGCTGAAACAAGAAATTGCCCATTGTTTTTGCTTTAATATTTCTGTTCAGATAACCGTTATGACGCCCATATCTGATTTAATTCCTCTACGTGGACTTCCCTCACACCTTTCCTCACACCCGTCATTGACGCTTTTCTTGTAGGAAATCTTCAGAGGTAAAATCTTCCTTTTACAGTCATTGCTGCTGTAGTTCCGCCTTTCACTGGTTTATCTTTACTATCTGGCTTTGCAATGATTCGAAATTTCTACTACAGTATTTAAAAATGATTTGCTTTACAAGTAGACTCAAACCGACTGGATTGAATCAAGGCCGTCTAGAAAGTACAAGGCTATGACATTAGGAAGATGAGATATACACGACAGCGCTGGAAATCAATCGGAAGCCTTGGTTTGCGCGTGACGTCATTAAAAGAGGGAACTCATCTCTCTAATGTTATGGCCTTGTACGTCGTAGACGGCCTTGATTAAATTCACCCCATATTTAATTCTCAATTGTATAGCACTGTGCAAAACAACAGCTAGTTTTCTTCTGTACTGCAGTTTCCTCACTCTTAACTTGAGTTTACTATCGAGGTATGATCCAAGAAATTCCTGACAAAAGTAAAGAACCAGGATTAAAAACAAAATTCCAGTTAGCAAAACTGATGTACAGACATCGCAAAATTTTAAAGACCACCGATCGTTTTCTTGCCATTTCATGAGATAGCGTAATCTCATTTTGTGTTTGCGTATGGTACTGATAGTGACTTTGCACTAAAGATGCTCTCAACGCGAAATAAGAACAAACTTGCATGTCGGCAAAACTGCTGTCTATAATGAGATTGTGAAATGCGAACATGATGAGACATGTTGCCATCGGAAGGCTAGTGGCCGCCCAATGAAAACAACACCCCGAAATAACTTTGCTAGGTGACGAATCATCGTGTGCTTCCCGAGTTGTTCCTGAAAGAATATGAAGTTGTTTCTGCGTTCTTTTAAGGGTACAGAAGTGAGTGTCAGAACTGTTGAGAACGTTTGAGCATAGAATTTTGATTAAATTCTTACACAACTGCACGTAAGATTTGACTGACTCCCGTCAAGAAAAGAAAAAAGATTAAAGTTCTTTAGGAGACATGAACCTTGGACGGCTGAAAAAGGGACTGAATTTCTTTTTTTTCAGATGAATCGACCGTGCAACAATTTGTATTGCATATACGACACATTCGACGTCCAAAACATTTGGTGAGAAACACGCAGTTGATAGCATGAAACATGCTTCAAGCCAGATGATGTCTAGTATGACTGATTATGTTTAGTATGATTCCAGATGAATTTTACTATTTCAAAATCCTATACTGCTGCTTTGTATTCTATGCATCAGAACAGTAACCTGAACAGCCTTATGTGGGTGGAAATGTTATTGGATAAAGGGATGCACCACATTCACCCATGACGATGCTCATCCCCACAGACCCAAGACAATGAAGGACATTCTGGCTAAGATGAAGACAACTGTGTTGAGTGGCGTGGTACGAGGCAACAGACCAGACTTACAGTAAATGCCATTATTTATACACTCTTTGCAAAAAAAAAAAAAAAAAACAAGCCAGAAGGAATCGTCCAATTGAGAAGAAAATTGGTATGTGCAAAATATATGTATGCGAAAGTAAATGATTGCAATTTCAGAGCAGTTGGGCAATTTATTCGGATGATACAGTTACACGAGTGGAACAAGTCTGTACGTTGGAGCGTTACCTCTGGAGAGGATATAGACCCGTCGTGGCATAGACGCGTACAATTCACGGACACTGTCCTGAGATATAGCATGTAGGATGGTGTAGAAATTGCGGAATGTCCGTATGTTCGCAATTATGACCGTATGTGGTATCTCATCATGTCTAAAACATGTTCAGTTAATGAGAGGCTGGGCGATCGGGCTAGCAATGGAAGTGTATAGGCATTAAGGAGGCAGGCTTAGGAGATACGAGCCGTGTGTGGTCGGGATTATCCTGTCGAAAAATTACTCGGTGATGCTGCGACAGGAATGGCAACAAAACTGGTCGTAGAATGTCGCTGACGTACCGTCGAGCCATGAGGGTGGTAGGAAGGACTACCAAGGATGTCCTACTATCGTAGGGAATGATTCACCATGCAGTCACTCCCGGTGTGCCAGCCGTGTGCCGTTACACGGTAAAGGATAAGATCCGTGTGCGGACCGGCTCTTCTTCAGACACGTATGCGCTGGTCACCGGCGCCAAGTGCAAACCGTGACTCATTACTGAAGACCACACGAAGCCACTGGACACTATCCTACGTTGATCAGGCCCAACATTACTGCAATCGGTGCTGGCGATGTCGCTGGTCTGTGGAAAAGCGGCGGAATGGCCTTTTCGAATGTAGTCCCCGAGCCACAAGTCCTCTAGAAATGATCCGGATGTCCATGTCCGTACCTGTAAGTGACTCAACATGGCCATGGATAGTTGAGAGAGATAACGCTCCGGATGGCAACTTCCGTAACTCTAGACGATGCAACATGGCCACGAATGGTTGAGGGCGACGAATTCATTTCCGTTCTTGCGGCTGGCTCAGTCGCTCGATCCTCGGTTCTGTCGATGCCTTTGGTAGTCCATTACCCGCGAGCCGCTGGGTTGTGCCCTCCTCGACCCATTGGCGCCAACATCGTCCGATTGTCGCTTCGCACCGACCCAAATACTGAGTGACTACAGCAACCGGCTTCTCTCAGCCCAATTATATATCCTCTCTCAGACTCGCTCAATTGTTCGTAGTGTGCACGGATCCGACGTCAAGGCGTCCTCACAGTCCGGAACCGCAATTCACTATCATAATCGTCCTTGCGTGCGAGCTTTGCTATTGATGTACCCACCACGATGCGCGGTTCACATGCGCTCTGACTGGCCACTATTTAGTCATTGGTCGTTAATTTTTAATCATTTGCATATCCGGCGCTGAGGTACCTGCACGCGGAGTTTCATCGTGATCGAACGGCTTTCTCGGGATGCTTTTTTTTTTTTTTTTTTTTTTGTCGTTGTTGTTGTTTTGGCAAAGAGTGTTTAGGTTGTTTTGAAAGATAAATTTCAAAGAAAAAGGCATCAAATGCGAAAGCTTTGATTGAAGCTCTCCCGTGTGTTTGGTGTGTGAAAATATCCATTGAGTACGTACTCTGAATTCCTCGTTTTAGCGCGTAATGCCGTATTCAGACTGGAATTTCCAATAAAGGAAGTCATAACAAGTACTAGATCTAAATAATTTCGCGATTTTTTTGTTAAAAAATATCTACGTGAAAATGTTATACATTTATTTTTGAAGTATATCTTACAAGTCATTATTCTGTCGATGCCTAAAGATAATTGGGGAAATTCAAAACGATGATACGTGGTCTTGTACCTTTGTAAAATAACTGTAAAATGCTTTTAAAATAACTAAAGATTTTGAAGTGGATGGGAAATCTAGAAAGAATCGATGCCTGCATTTACTCTGGGTAACAGATATTTAGCATGAGCCGCATCGATAAAGAAATTGATAGGCATACAAAACTTGACTGGAGAGCATTTGGAAGAAACAGTACAATTTCCGAGAGAAACTTTGTATCATGTCTTAAAGAAAACTGTTATTTCAATGCTTCTATTCAGATCTTAAACTATCACAGAAATATATCTTAACTGAAAGCAGATAATGTCCATCTCTACAATAGGCACTAATCGAGATATACGAGTTTGTGCCTCGTATATCTCGTTGGCAATCTATCACCAGCGAACGCGTTTCAGAGAATAAGTAGAGTAAGCCTTCGTGCAGATGGTTAGTAAATTTGCTGAATAACGGCATATGTGCATGGGGATGCCAGAATATTTGAACGTTGTTGGCAACAGTGGTTTCAGGGGGACACCGCAAGTTGCTGTAGCGGTATCGGTGCAGTCAGGCGGATACCAATAGCATCAATCGGTGCATTTGTTGCTAGGCAATTAAGGATCCACAAGTTAATGTAGAGAGCATTTAACGGGCTGAAGCTACGACTATTGACATCCACGTCACGACTCGGACGGTGAGACAAAACTTAGACCGAGGCAGACATTGCGTTTCCTACCTTTCACCGAACGCCACCACCGAGATCAGATGGAGAGGTGTCGAGGTATAGCTCTGTGGCAGAAGGAATGGCACCGTGTCGTGTTCAGCAATGAGTCCTGATTCTGCTGAGGTGTTCGCGATCGTAAACTCCGCGTCTGAAAACGTCGTGGCCACAGGGAAGATCCAGTTGTTGTCCGTGAACAGAACAATGCTCTCTCTCTCCCTCTCTCTTATGGTATGCCATTAGTTACAACTGCTGGTAATCTATGACATGCATAACGAACACGGTGACAGCCCTGTGGTGCGCGGGGGACGACGGTTTATTGAAGACATTATCTATTTTCTGAGTGGTGTCCCTCAGACACATTTCCAGGAAGACAACAATCGACCACACCGAGTTAACATCTCCTAAGAGTGCTGAAAGAGGGTCCATATGCTACCATGACCAGCGGTATTTCCGCATCTATCTCTTATGGAACATGTATGACTCATCATTGGAAAGCACTTGCAAGCCTCTCACTTGCCGCCCGGAAATGTCGCTGAATTATGGTTGGTCTACATATGGTTGCTTAGGCCTATATACCACAGGACACCATTAGAAGGCTGTTTCACTTTCTACTACATCGTCTGTCTGATTGCATTGCGGTACATTGTGGTCACACAAGGTACTGACTGCTGTCACGTGATCCTATCAATATGATGTACTGCCTTAGGAATTAATTAATTTCCACTTTGTATTGTATGTTGCTTGTGATGTTCGACACACTTGGGTCACTTTTTCTGAGTGGAGCAATTTTAGTGTCATGCAATGCATCTCTAGCTTTTTGATGTAACATTTTCCTGTTAGAGCACAGCATTAGACATTCCAGCTTTTTCTACTCGTGCAGAAAAAAATATTTAAATACTGTCGAGTTGTAATAGAGATCAGTACTCTCCATATGTCTTCCACTCTAGACGACTGTTTTCTAGGTATGGATGTAACCATGCATTATTCTTTGTCATTTTATCTAAGTTTCGAAACTTCGCATTTTGAAAATTCATTTTGAATTACATTGCTGCTACATCTGCATGATTTTTCCACATATTTTCCAATCTTCCAAAAACCAAATTATGCATGAATTTTCCAGTTTTCCCAGTTCAAAATATTCCATGCTCCCCTAATACAAAATTTCCTTGCTGTTGAATGAAATCCCATTTTTAGGACATTTTCAGTCGCGTACTTTAAAATTAAAACAATTTGAAATTCGTAGGTTTGAGGCTTTTTTAAAAGAGCTAATGGCAAAAATTCCGTTGCTTTACTTCTATGGTAATTCACATGCGACCCATCACCTGAACTTGGAAACCTTTCCTATTGCCAAAGTAGATCGTGGAGGGTTGAAAGATTAGGCGCCTATTCCTTCCATCGATGAACTGTGACTCCACTTCAAAAAAGTCCTTCATCATATCTTCACAGAGACCTGATGGTTTGGAATTCTGTTTACCTCAGAGGAAACAACAGACAGATCCTAATTCATTGAAAAAGGTTGACCAGGGCCTCCAACAGGTGGCCATTTCCCTGGAGGTAATGTTGTTTCTCCAAGACTGTATAACAGTTAGTTCTCTCTCGTACATCATAATATGACAAAACCAGTTTTATTGACATTCTTCTCTCAGGTGCCTAACTTCTTTCAGCACTAGGTTTCTTACCGATGTCGTAGCTATCATAGTAATCGATTAACTCAAATATTTTGTCTTGTGGTACGGCTGTAGCATATACCTGTGATTGCTACGCTAGCCGACAGTTACTAATGGGATCAAAATAAATTTAATTTGAATTTCTGATTCACCGTACTTTTATCTCTACTTGTTTTCTTTTTTAAAATTTTAATTCTTTGTGAGAATCGAAACCCCGTGCTACATTTCAGGTTCAACAGCAATACAACTTCAGAAGTGAGCCTTCATGCTGCTTTGAAAAATGATCTGCTTTAACTTCTGCTATTTAAAAGTCATTATTTTGCAGGGAAACATGCTCATCGGTACACTGCCAGCAACTTACAGACATCTTTTAATTTGTCTTTGTTGCGAGATCCCATTTCATTCTAACTCCGTAGGTTTACGCTCATACCCCTTATGACTGAGTTTCCTACTTTGATTTTAGAATGCTGTCTCATGAAGTGATGCAAATATAGCTTTTTCATTGTTACTCAATAATAGATATTATTAAACTATAGCCGAACGTTACTTCATCACCTTTTACGTAAGCCAAACAATATCTCATTGCAATCTGCGCAAATTACAAGAACCTGCTGCTAAATGCGATAAAAGCCATTACAAAAATGCGTCTTTGATGCTGTGAAAACGATGCGTCGCAGTGAAATTTGGCTTCATCTCGACCCCATCAGTTGGTTACCTGCTATTGAAGAAAGGCTTCAAATGATGTGCAATACGATGGGATGTAACCTGTAGCTATTGTGACGTATATTCTAAATTAACTTTCTTTTTTAGTTTCTTTTCCTATGTAAATCTTGAGTTTGTTCTCAGTTATACTTCATACTTAACGTGATATCTTTTCTCTCAAACGAATGCTGTTGGCAACATAATTGAGGTAGGTTGAACGTGACGTATCCCTGTTATTAGATAAGAACGAGAGAGAGATATAAACTACGAGTAAAGTGTTGCTTGTGGAGCGATTAAGGTGGAGTGTTGTGGAACGTAGCGTTGTTGGTGTGTTTAATGTGGAGTGTTGTTACCGATTTGTTATGTGAAATGCTACATCTGTGCTGGAGAAATAAAGCATCCTTTCCGTAAGTTTGACTTCTGTTTTTGAATGTTTCGTCTGGCAGTTAAGGTTTAATTTAGGAACTTTTCCATCGTATAGTTATGTTTTAAAATAACGTAGCAGTACGAAAAGACTTTTAAGTTATACTATCCAAGATCAAAAGTTACCAATTTCCCCTCTAACACACTTGCAATTCAGATTTTTTCTATCTTGAGGTCAGATTTTAGCGTGCGCATGCGCAGATTGACTTTCGCAGCAACATCACATATTATCAGCGTCGGGGCCGTTTCTTACATTTATCTACATGTGAATGATATATTGTAAAATTGAGCTAAGCGAGGCCGAAGGCCGAGCGGAGCTCTCTCTACAATTAGTTGTTCGGGCATAGGTACGAGATGATATATCCCATCACCATGATTTTTGGCATGCAATTGCACATCGTCCATGGTCAGGTTTTGGCGCCTTCCGATTCCCGAAATTCCCTGTCATTGAGGAATAATCGTCCAAAAACTGAATTTTCAGGGTTTGTTCCGGGTTTTAAGAAGGAGTCATTTGTTACCTATCTTCTCCAAAGATCTTCAGTAGATCACGGTGATACTTACCACAGAGAAAGGGAAGGACATGGTGAGTGACATGGGGTTGGTATCATGATGATTAGTCGTTTCATAGAAAAATAATAACTAATAAAAGCTGACCAATTTTAATAATAATTGAAAAAATCCGCTCTCTATACGAGACTGGGGACAATTAGTTGTTCGGGCATAGCTACGACATGACACATCTGATCACCGTGATTTTTGGTATGCGATTGGACATCGTCCATGGTTAGGTTTTGACGCCTTCCAATTCCCGAAATTCCGTGTCATTGAGGAATTTCAGCTAAAACTAGATGGACTTTTATTTGAACGGTTTCACAAAAGTCGACTCACTAGCATTAATTTACAAAAATCGTTTGAATTGAAAAACGAAGAAATGGAAAGACTCGGTCTATTAGCAATATTCGTTTAATTTATAATAATAAAATAAAGTTTGTGTATGTGTGTGTGTCTGTCTGTCTTTCACGATGCAAAATGAAAACCGTGGTTCCCGATCTGAGTGTGTCTTTCTGCTTTGTTTACATGCAACCTGATCACAACCAACGTGAAGGCGTAAAGGAAAGTAGTTCATGATAACTTTTAGGCATTTCTTTTTCAGAGCGCTTTTTACTTTTGTTCTGGAAGTCATAAATTTTACGCGTTCGTGTTATAGAAATTGTTATAATAGACGCCTTAATGAGCATAGAGTTTGCAATAGCTTCGCTCAAATTTGCCAACTGTACCCGAGTCATCGGTTAATGTTGGCGGCTTGTCCTAGTGACAATAATAATAAATATCGTTTCTGAACAACTAAAAAATAGAAACTCACTATTGCCGCCGCCATAGTTTAGTATATATTTATTTTTATCACTCACATATCTTATTGTATTAATTTTACCACAATAACATGAATTAATCCACATAACTAAGTACGGATCAATGTCAGGAATTAGTAAACTTTATTGTTTGTTACTATGATTTAATTCCACTTCGCATGTACCGGACTCCTGGCACGGTGTGCCTTTGAGTGACGCGAGTAAATATAATGTGCTGTACGTAAATAAATATGTAGAGTTGAATTACTCGCTTCATTTCACACCAACTAAGATTTTGGCATGCGAAACATACAGAGCATAAATTATCTACACAGACTATTAAGATACTCTCCCTATTTTTTTCTAACAAATTGTGTTTTATGCGATTTCTTAAGCGTCCTTGTCTTTTTGGGACACACGAAGATATTTATGCAAACTGATATAAATGTTTCATATTATGAAAATATTTCAATCGATTTATAGTTTCATTTCTTAATTTTACCATTCAGGAATGAATACTGCTCCCGAAATTTCCATAGATGATCCGACCAACAGAAATAATCAAATAAAAGTGCATTAAATATTTGAGTTGGGGATATTTATAATTGCGTTCAAGAAGATGCTATGGGCTTATTTTTGTATCACCGAGAAAAAATAAGGACATTTTCTTGAAGGTTTCAGTTTCTCATGTGGAGATTGTTTTTTTGGTTTTGTTAATGTTCAAATTCTAGCCGTTACATGCAACTAACCTTTAAATGACGTTGCTTTTATTAACCAAACTAAAAGTTCCTTCTCTTTATCTTTTCAGAATTGTTACCTGTGAAATTAGTTCGTGGCTCATCTACAGAAGGACCAGACGGTCTCAAAGTTTCAAAGCGTCTAAAAAAAAGACCTCACAGGAGACACAAGCGACACAAAACAAGTTTCCCCAGAAAGAAGCAAAGATATAGCAGCAAAACAAATAAGGTCAAAAAGAGTAAGAATATAAATTTATTTCTTAATAAGCTTTTAATTTTGAAGAAATTTTTCTCATGCTTTGATGCTTGTTCGTGAATCTTAAATAAAAAGAAAACCTGTTCTTCTTGGGAAATTTTGGACTAACTCAACTCTTTTGATAGTGGGTGCCATCCTGGTGACCGAGTGATTCGCCCGGGTTGGCCTAGGCACGTGTCCAGTTTGTCTCATGGATGATGTGGTTGACCGATGGGACTAGGTCTGTCCTTTTACTAGAAACAGCGGCTCTAAATTAGGGCCAGGCAACAGCTTATAACCCTCAGAACTTCTCATCGTGCCCCCTAAACCCCCAAACAAAGAGATCATGGGATTCACCTGACACCTGTTCTTTCCTTTGTTAGATGATATATGCAACTCATCAGTTGTAGCTCTTACATAGTGTCCTGCTGAAGATGAATGTTTGCTCGTGGATATCATCAGCCATACTGTTTCTATTTATTTTCTTATTTAATAATTGAGAAATGATATAATAATGAGGTACTGTAATATTTGCTGCTTAATCAATGTCTACCATATTGCTTTGACATTCACGTAATATCAAATATAATATATAACAAAAGTATATTTTTTAACCTTGCTCAATCCGGAAATCTGTATGGATTTTATTTAGGATCTGTTATGTTTTGGGATATTACAACGTTCATCCAGTTTCTGCAAAATGTGACTGAAAATTGCATTCTCTCAGAAGGAATATCTACTTGCTGGTGTTATTCAAGCATGTTTTCCTTTTACATTCATAAATTCAAATTCGTTTAATTAAAAACGTGAGTTACCAGAAGCTTTGCAACGTAGAAAGAAGACAAATTTCTGTCATTTAAAAAAAAACAAATAATTTAAATTTGTGCTTCGAATTCATTCCAACTTTTACAAAAAATATTCCAATATTTGTACACACCGCTTTTTTCATTATTCTGAGTGTCTTTTATTGGACCGCATCTTAATAAAATGTTAAATATTAGCTCATACATCAATACTTAAAAATATGTTTCTGATTATCAGAATTGGTAAATATACTTGGAAAGTAATCAAAACGGTAGAATAGTTAAAAATTTGAACGATTCCTATCGCTGCTGAAACAATTGTAACTCTTTCATTCGAGAAGAGACAGTAACTTCAATGTTAAAGATCAAGGCCATTTATAGACAGCTGGGTTTCAATCAAAACTTGTTCCAAAATCTGGAGGTATTCTTCAGGTAGTTCACAAAAATTGTAATTCTCTTAGTTTAGTAAAATCAGAAGTTAGTATGAAAGTAAACAGGTACGTTTTATCAGAGAAACCTTAAGGAAATGTCCGAAAGGTACTAAATACACCAGAGTAACCAAGATGACAATAATTTCACAAACATTCGTAATTGGTGTAGTAGGAAAGAGTATGTTAATGCAACGAGCATTGCCTACAAACGGGAGGCTTTGTCAAGGTAAGTTACGTTAGACGAATAATAACTCTCTAGGAGTTTAAAACTAAAACTTGGAAGACAGAACGAGGTTTGAAACCGTAAATATTACAATACAAACACCGATAATATTATTATTCCATCGAAAACGGAAATTTACCCTTTCAGAAATAGAAATACAAGAAACAAAAATGTTTCGGAACAAAGAATAGGAACTTTAGTTTTGTTACTACTGGTACCACTAACTATTGACGATTCGATTATTTGGGTCGTTCTCCTGATCATCATGAAGTGTTGTCACAATTACACTCATTGTCATGAAAATCCGCGCACCAAGAAGGAGTCCTCGGATTAAAATAAAGTTTTAATAGTGAGATGAGACATACCATGTACAAAACTGATTACAATATCACAGCAGAACAACAATTTCCCGCGGACATACGGCAAACATTCTGGTCAGCGTTAGTATCGCGTGGGATCGCCTCTTGCTCGGATACATGCGGTGATGCGGTCCGGCATGGAGTCAAAGAAACGCCGTATATCATCCTGGGACAGGCTGGCCCACACGTCTTGCAACTAATGCTCCAAATCACGAACACTGGGACATGGAGAAATCTGGCATCCCATCTGAAACTACACTTGCTCAATGCGCGAGAGATCATGCGATCTGATAGACCATTGAAGCACTGAAGCATGACTAAGACAGTTCTGGGAAACTCGAGCCGCGTACGGACAGGCGTTATCTTGTTGGAAAATGGCTCCGGGCTGCCCCGCCAGGAAAGGCAGCTCATGGCGCCGCAGGATCTCCTGTACGTACCACTGGACTGTGAAAGTTCCTCGGATCACTGCGAGAGATGCCCGGCTGTCACACGCGACGGGTCCTCAGACCATCACGCCTGCAGTTCGGGACGTGTGCCGCTGTACAGTGAGGTTGGGATTGTAGCTCTCACCTACGGTCCTCCACACTCTGACACAGTGGTCGCCCGTTTCGATACAGAAATGGAATTCGTCGCTGTTAATGGCAGAAAACGTAAGGGCCGTCGAGAGTGCAGATTCGCCCCTTCCAGGCATCTGGAAATGGTTCTGGCGGACACAGGAGTCCCTTCTACAGCCGCCATATGTCTCTGGATATTGGACAAGGACGTCGTTGCATCTGTGCGCGCCGCTCCCGCGATCCCACGGTTCTCTCTGCTGGTGGTGTGTCTGGGTCGTCCAGAGCCAGTCCGCCATGTCTGGGTGCCTTCCCGTGTACATTGCTCTCTACACGATCGCATCGTACTGTCCTACTGACCCAAATGCCAGACGATTCGTCTCGCCGGCCACCCTGCCTCTCTCATCCTGACAATACGGCCTCGTTCAAACTCCGTCAGCTGCCCGTACGCACATCTACAACGGCTACTCGGCATGTCTATCACTCAGGGATCTCATCTAACTCTTACCGTGCATTTCGAGACGAATGTGGAGTCCTCTGCACTGCGCCTTATAAACCCCAAGGATTGCGATTGCAGCGGCGGCCTTGGCCCCTGGGCATGAGGAATCGCACGAAACTTTAATAATTTGCATGTCTGCCTTTCCCGTAGCTATTTACCGAGTTTCGCGCTAATCGCACGGTTTTTTCTTTGTGCGCTGATTTTTTTGACAATGAGTGTATATTCGCCCATGAACAATCCAGTGAAAAATGTTTCTATATTTGCATTGATTACTTTCTTCAAGGATGTTATGAGATGCTGATTGAGTACAGTACAAAGCAAATGTCGTTGGCTTATGTACAATTTTTTTGTACATCAAATGTTTTTTTAAAGAATTTGATAAAGTTCCCGTTTGCAAATAAAGATTTATTAAAAATTCAATAGCAATACGCATTAATTGGAAAATCACAGAAGGCAAAGACTTACCTTTCCAGTTCTGTGTTCATTAGCTTTCAGGATTTGCAGGAATTCACACTTCTTACGATTTCTCAAATAGTCTTGGGCTCGCCATTTCTTTCTCTTTATTCAGTTTTTTGAAATTAAGAAAATATTCTTTACAGCATTTATTTTAGTTTTGAAATCCAATTTAAAAATTTACAGAACTGATATCCCTATATTTCAAGCACGTACGTCTGTTAACAAGATACATTTTGTCGAGAGTGTATAAGATTTTTATTAAAAAACAGAAGGCATACTTTGATAGATATGTATTTTTTAAGTAAGTTTGTATCTCACTTTTTGTTAATTTATTTACTTTTTTATTAGCAGTAACTACGCGTCCTTACTGATATCATTAATGAAGTGCACGTGTAAGTTGAACGTTAAAATAGTTTTCAAGAACTTAATCATGCAAAGAATGAGAGAAAAATCAATAACGTTACCCAAAGCCAAAAACCAATCTTTCATTTTAGAATTTTAAAGAGCTGTTTGTAAAAACACACACTGGAAATTGGATTATAAAAATAATGGTAAAGTATAACCTTCATATTTGCAAATCACTAATCGAAAATAAAGGAATAAACAAATGCATCACTCTTTCCACGTTTGAGCAACACACAGCAACCAATACATTGTTATTCGGTCACCAACGGGGAATTGAATCCTAGATCTCTCGATATCTAGCCAAGCGCGTAAGTCTTAACCACGGTGACGAACAATCCACGGCGCTATGTGTGTTTTTCAGTCAGCTTCTGACATCATAAATCCGTAAGACGGGCTCAGCAAATGAGACGTCTCCATCTGGGGGCATTAACGGCACTGGCTATATGTTAATTATAGCAGGTAAATCCAAAGGGCGAGATCCTAAATTGAAAATCCTCTAAATACGTTCTTCCCTGACGCCACGTATTTGGATGATTTTCACATAAAGGAATAAAATATAAAGTGCAGTTCTCATTTCTACAGATTAATAACAGACTTTTCATCTACCGTTACGTAACTTCAAGTAACAAATTTTGCCGTTCAGTTTGGAGCGAAGTTGTCCTGACCAAAGTGTGTGCGTTGCATCCACTTTTATATGCAAGTTATCCAAATTTTATCACTTGAAGATTTAATACCTTCCATTAAGCCTTCGAGCCAAAGAAACAAATTTCACACATGCGGTTGACAAAATAAAAATGTATTGCATGAATCCCCTTTGCGGTTTTTCGTGTGAAGTTAATAAGCAATTCCTCCACTGAAGTGTGAATAAGAAATGTTGGCTTTCTGATACACTTCTTACCCGGAATTCTAGAATTAATTAGTCCTGCGCACAAATGTAGTCTGATTCTTCAAGTAAATGAAATGTTTGGTGTTGTTGCTGTTGTCTAGGAGTTTAACGACCACCGTGATCTGCTCAATGGGCTATAAGTAGTTTCCGGCTTTTAATTTTGGGACTACTGATCCCCAAAAGGGGGCTGGAGATACAATGCAAACTAACAATCCATGTCTCACCCCGAATTCCTCCCCGGACCCATTTCGGACAAATGATTGGTATTAAAAACTTCGCACCACGAGGTCACCCGGGGCGGCTAATGAATTTTCATAAAATTCATGTCGGAAATCCTGTGACAATTAGAAATCTCATAAAATCTGAGAGTCTCTGACACAAATTGCAAGAATAACTTTCTACACCTACGAAATATTTTGACAGTTATCACATTTGTGCGATCGTTTTTCACTTAACCCTCCTGGTGGCATGAACGCATATATAAGTTTGTAGCTTTCTGTGCCCAAAGCGGCGACAACGCAATAAAACGTTCATCGAAAACCCGTTCAAAAGCCGCGAGAACGCATATATGCGCATCTTAACGACGACGGTTACTACAGAAAAGAAGACCAGACGCTTTTAGGGGAGCCTCCTATTATACATGTGAAAAAATTTTGAATTGCATCTTCCAAAGCTTCTGCCACCTGAAGGGTTAAGTTTCTAGACCTTCATGATTATGATGTCTCAGCCGCCCCGGTGGCGCAGTGGACTAAGCGATGGCTTCTGATCATTCGTCTGAGATGGGTCCGGGTTCGAATCCCGGTGAGGCATGGATGTTGTGTTTGTCTTATGACACTGGCACTCTCCCTTCCCTGGAACCAGTGACCCTAAATTAGAGACGGGCGACTGCTTATAGCCCATTGAGTTGCTCACGGTAGTCGTTAAACCTCCAATCTAAAAAAATATGGTCTCAAATCCTCCTTGCACAATGCACAGCATCTAAGTTTTTTTCTTCCATTAAATTATATCCAAAATTAATTTATGATTACTTCCGTTAAAATTTCTGTAGTTGATCCATCAAATAGGGATTGCTTAATAGAAGCATACGGATGAACTGGGTGGTATTTATAGTTAATTTCTATGTAATTTTATATGACCTTTTATTATTCTAAATGAGACAGAATTTTTGGATGCTTTAATTTCGAATTGAGTACGCTGAGATTAATTCGATGAACTGAATATGAGAAATCTACTAATATCCATTTTACGTGAATTAATTAGCAAATGAGCTTTCAAAACCAATGGATTCTACGTCAAACGCATCGCGCTTTCCGAGGTTATGTGTACTAGTTTTGTCCCAGTATTTAACGATACTGGTTTATGTCTTGGTAATATGCGTGTTTGCAGATTGTTCTATCCTAGTGACACAGTCCTGTTATCAGAGAGCAAAAGTGAGTTGCAGGGTATGTTGTTTCGGATGTACGAAATTTGTATGAAATTCAAACTGAGTATAAATTAAGGGAAAACCCAAAATTATGGTTTTTGAGCGAGGAACTGTTCGTACTGAATGCAAAATAAGTCTTAATGGCATACAGATTGGCCAGGTGAATGAGATTGTATGTTTAAGAAGTATGTTTGACAGGCAGAACAAATTAGATGGGGCGAAATTAGTAGACGAGTGAACGGTTCACTGAACGTCATAGCTGCTTTAGGAGGATTTCACAGGAATGATGTATTCTCAAAGAAGTCCCGAATGGCTGTATGAAATTGTAATTGCTCCTACTGTGATGTATGGCAGTGAAACCTGGGTACTGCAGAAAAGACTTAGGAGTCGTTTGTGTGCTGGGGAGATGCGTTACTTATGGGGGGTTTGTGGTAAGACGGCGCTGATCATGTGGCGAATGAAGATGTGTTGCAGATGTGTAATATGAGGCAAAATGTTGTTAGTAAGGTGAAGACTGATATTCTTAGGTGGTTTGGCCATGTTGAAAGAATGAGTGATGAGGTGCTGACTAAGAAAAATTTTTTAGCCCACGTGGCAGGAAAGATAGCTAGAGTAAGATCGAGGAAATCATGGGAGGACCAGATTCAGGAATGTCTGCTTGAGAAAAAGATTATGAGTATGAAATACAAAAGGCCTTGTGTGCGGCGTGTGATGGATGATAATGAAGCTCGATCTGTGAGCTAAGATCGCTGTAAACTGAGACATTTGATACACCAACAGTAGGTAAATTCTAGTTCTATCAGTTAAATGTGTACTTGGCACATGGTCTTTCTTTCTTTTTTTTTTTTTTTTTTTTTTTTTGATTGGAGGTTTAACGACCACCGTGAGCAACTCAATGGGCTATAAGCAGTATCCCGTCATTAATTTAGGGCTACTGGTTCCAGGGAAGGGAGAGAGCCAGTGTCATAAGACAAACACAACATCCATGCCTCACCGGGATTCGAACTCGGACCCCGTTCGGACGAATGATCAGAGGCCATCGCTTAGGCCACTGCGCCACCGGGGCGGCGGTCTTTCTTTGAGGACCCAACCTCTGAATCTCAGAGAACAGCTTAATGATATGAATTTAACGATCCCTGTGAGCATTTATTCGTGTATGGAGTCAGTCCCTAATTAGGAACACTGGATCCAAGAAGAAGAACGTAACTAACGCAGTAGAACAAACGCAACATCCATGCCTCACTCAGGACTCGAACCCCGGCCGCCCTACTCGGATGATTTGCCAATCGATCGTACCTCTGACCACTTGACTGTCGCGGTGATTATCTGCTTTTAAGCGAAGGAGAATAACGTTTCAGTTCACATGAATAAATTGAAATTTATTTTTTCGTTCGATTAGATAAAACGTTCTTTAACGAACACATTGAAAATATGGTTCTGTTCAAGAAACAGAAATGTCAGATAAATGATAGCCGCCTCAGTGGAGGGAGTGGTTTGAGACCCTGGCTTTTGGCCATTCGTAAGTGATTGACCCGAGTTCGATTCCCGGATGACACATAGGTGATATACTGTATTTCTCTTACGGGGCCTGATATTTCCCCTTCCTGGAAACAGGGCCCTTAAATTATGAACGAACGTCAGCGCACAGTTAGGAATAGTGGATAATTTTAATTACATAAAAAAACACTGAAACCACTATGCAAACCACAATGCAATTATCAGAGTTGGGAAAAATCGTAATTGAATTAATCGGTAATGAATTACAGCGTAATGGTAATGGGAAAAAATAACTTAGCGTTACCATTACATGGTAATGATGAACTGGTCATTAGAATTACATGGTAATTGTAATGACATGTATAATCGTAATGGTTAATGGTTAACTATATGTTGGTAATTAACCAGTAGCTTATGGGTAATAATCCAGCAACTAGTACACCCTTGCACGTTGTGTAGGTTATTTAACAATTGTTCCACCCTTCGGATATCAAATGCGTGTATGTGGGTATTAGAGATTGTACGTGTATGGCATGAGTAGTTGAACCGCCTTCGCCGCAAGTGAAGTGATATGAACGAAATAATACATATGAAGTAAGTACGAACGGGATGTTCATTTCGGTTAGAGAATAGTACAAAAATGAAAGAAAGATCAATGCCTTTTCATGTGATCTTAGTCTTCAACAAAGAACAATTCACTGAAGCACTATTACGTAATCTCTTTTCGTGTTGATCTTTTGTCGCTCTTCTTACGTTCTTTTTAAAACATAACCATACGATAAAATAGTTCCTAAATTAAACCTTAACGGCCAGACGAAACATTTAAACAGAAGTCAACTTACTGTAAATGATACTTTATTTCTCCAGCACAGATAAGGCACTTCATAGCATAGAAATCACATACCACATATCTAACACAATTCAACACCCCACACGAGCAACTGTTGTATCGTAGTTTTTATCTATAGTTTATAACGAAGTGAATTTCTCCGTCATTTCTATCCGCGCCAGGATTTGAACCCGGGTCCCCTCATTCCGGAATAAATTGCTCTACCAATTGAGCTACGCGAACGTTTTATTCTGATTCCTATCTGCCTTTATGTCGTGTGCGTCCTTCGGGCAGGTACGTCACATCTCCTGGTACGTTACAAGTTCCTATCTCATACAGTTACACGTCCAGTTCACTCTGACCTCAAAAGTGTTGCCATCGGTATTCTCGTGAGAGAGAAGATGTCACGTTAAGTTGTGAAGTATAACTGAGAACAAACTCAAAATGCACATAGGGAAAGAAACTGAAAAGGAAAGTTAATTTAGAATATACGTCCCAGCGCACAAAAAAAAACAGTCAGAGAATAACAAATTGTGCATAAAACGCCAAATGGAAACCACTTTGAGACACTACATCACTTGAAATGGAAGGAATGAAAGGTCTGATTGCTACAAAATATGGCAACCACAAAGTGGACTACGTTAGTATGTAATTATTATTTGCAAATTGGGTAATTTCATTATCAAATAATTTCATTGCGTTTAAATAGCATTATTAAACAATTGAATTATATCCTCTTCATTCTAATGCATTAGAGATTAATTCCATTACCTTGTGCAAACCATACTTGGGATTACCTTGTAATGCATTACCTGTTACTGCATTACCTTGTAATGCATTACACGTTAATTGGAATCTGTACTTCCATTACTTTGTAATGTATTCCTGCCCAATTCTGGTAATTATGCAGGTGCAACCGCTGTAATTAGTAGTGCCGGTCAACTAATTACAATTTTGGCGGGGTCGGCGCATTAACGACCGCCATGCGTATTTCTAAGAGCTATAAGCAGTCGCCGGTCTCTAATTTGTCGCCGCTGGTTCCGTGGAGGCGGTATGCCACTGTCGCCGGACAAGCGTACTGCCCACGCATCATCCGAGGGCCTGGAACCGGGACCACTCGGAAGAATGATCAGAGGCGAGCGCCAAAGCCTCTGCGCCACCTTGGCGTCCCAATTACAACCAGCTGTCAGAGGCTTCCATTCCCAATTGGTAATATTATAAGTGAAAAATTGTAAAACATTATATTGGAACTTCATAAATGCATGTAAAGCATAATGTTAATAGGACATTTTTATAGGCAGATATCAGCAGGCTAACAATTCTTTGGAACGCTTTGCCATTAAAGTATCTTTCGTTAACATCGTTAATACATTTATTCCAGGGACACCTCGAATTTCTGTTCTAAAGAACTGCAAGAGAGGAGTTAGTTCTCAATATTATCTTCACAACATTTGTCTGTAACTGAATTGATAACCAAGAGAGGAGTTACAGCAAGAAAGAAGAGGACCAAGAGAGGAGTTAGAGTTGACTGCAAGAGAGGAGTTAGTTCTCAATACTATCTTCACAGCATTTGTCTGTAACTGAATTGATAACCAAGAGAAGAGTTAGAGCAAGAGAGGAGAGGACCAAGAGAGGAGTTAGAGTTGACTGCAAGAGAAGAGTTAGTTCTCAATATTATCTTCACAACATTTGTCTGTAATTGAATTGATAACCAAGAGAAGAGTTAGAGCAAGAGAGGAGAGGACCAAGAGAGGAGTTAGAGTTGACTGCAAGAGAAGAGTTAGTTCTCAATATTATCTTCACAACATTTGTCTGTAATTGAATTGATAACCAAGAGAGGAGTTACAGCAAGAGAGGAGAGGACCAAGAGAGGAGTTAGAGTTGACTGCAAGAGAGGAGTTAGTTCTCAATATTATCTTCACAGCATTTGTCTGTAACTGAATTGATAACCAAGAGAGGAGTTAGAGCAAGAGAGGAGAGGACCAAGAGAGGAGTTAGAGTTGACTGCAAGAGAGGAGTTTCTCAATATTATCTTCACAGCATTTGTCTGTAACTGATAAAGATAATTTGTTGTGTTTTGTGAAAACACAAGTTTGTCCGCGACGGCCATCGCATCCATGTCCCCTCATTCCGGAGTAAGTCGCTCTCGTAACTGAGCTACGTGGACAGAATGTCTCGCTGCAGATTTGTCTCCTTGACACATGTCATCACCTCTGTAGTACGTCACATCATTTCCCTCTTAATTTTTTTTTCTTTCCTTTGAAGCGACGTAGGAATTCTTCATTAATTCCAAACAATGTGTGGAACAAACATCACACGTTTTTCGAAGAACACAACGGCCAGTGGATCCATTTTCAACAATCGGGCACCAATGTGAAAACACAAGTTTGTCTGCGACGGACATCGAATCCAAAGCCCCTCACTCCTGAGTAAGTCGCTCTCCCAACTGAGCTACGCTGACAGAATGTCTCGCTGCAGATTTGTCGTCTTGACACATGTTTTCATCTTTGTAGTACGCCCCACAGTACTTTCCCTCCTAATAACTCTTACGCCCATCCTTATTGATGAATCTTTCATTAAATGGCAGAAAATATCTTACTGGCCAGAGAAATTCTTCATTTCAATAACGCTGGGCTATTTGTATGTCAGTGACATAAAGTGGAAGTGCTTGCTCCATATATCTGTACATCACCAGAATATATTATATTGATGTTAGCTTACTCAAAATGATCAATAATGTAAAAAGTTTGTTAGAGGAGTAAATGGAGTGCGAAGAGCTTCATTTCGCAGAAGAATATCATGCAATCAGAACATCTTTTTTTATGCTTTCCAACCGTAGGTTGAAGAAGCGTATGTGCTTCAGCTTTGCCCGTCTGTCTGTCTGTCTGTCCGTCCGCACGATAACTCGCGTAAAAATGGTTCGATTTCGATGAAATTTTAGTATGTGGTAGGGGATCACCTGCGGACGAACCCTGTTAAAAATGGGAGAAATGGGGTCAAAGGTCAGGATATAGAAGCGGTATCCATTCCATCGCCCGTATGCGTCATAACTTGCGTAAAAATGGTTCGATTGCGACAAAACTTTAGTTTGTTGTTCCGAAGGTATACTGAACCAATTATGTTCAATATAATCGAAATGGGGTCCTAGGTCAGGGCACAGGATCAAGATTTATTCCACGGCCATTATTCTCATAATTTGAGTAATAACTTGAGTAATGATTTCTGGTATGTTGGAAAAGCGTATCGTAATCAACGCATTGCATGATTTTACTAACTTGTTAGACCTCATATTGATCGAGGTATAAACAGCCAAAACTTTATGATGAACGCATCTTTATGCAAATCGAAGCAACTGCATGTAACGACGGCTCGTGTGAGGGCCATTAAACGGTATAAATAACTCTTAATAGTCAGTTATGTTAGTCATTGTTATTCTTATTCTTGTTCTTCAGATGGAAGAGGCAGCAGATTTCAACGTGTTTAGCAAAGACCAAATTGTAATGGCCAGGTGACTGGGTCAGAGAATTTCTGAGACGGAGAGGTTGGTGGGGTGCTCACTGTCAGCTGTGGTTAGAACCTTCAAAAAGTGGTCCGAGAAAAGGACAACCCCGAACTGCGGGAAAAGTGTGGGCCGACCTCTGCTCATCGATGATATAGGTGAGCAGAGGCTATCTCGTATGACATGAGCCAACAGAAGAGATACTAGGGCACAACTTGCTGGTAATTTTAATGCTGGTGACTGCGGTAATGTGTCCCAATATGTACTACATCGAACTCTGCTGAAAATGGGGCTTTTTAGCTGCAGGCCACTCTCAGTGCCCATGCTACCCTAGGTTCACCATCGAAATCTCCTACAATCTTCTTACGATCATCAAAACTGGATCTCGAATGATTGGAAGAAGGTCGTCTGGTATGATGAATATCCTTTCCTGTTGCGGCATTTGGACAGCCGGATACATATACGTAATTCACATGGAGATGTATTGCTACCAGGATACATCGTGGAACTAAATCAAGCCGGAATAGGAAGTGTAATGTCTTGAGCTATATTCTGCTAGGAGAAACCTGGGACCAGTCATTCATGTGCAGGAAACTATGATGTCTAACACGTACCTAAACATCACCGCAGACCAGGAACACCTTTTCACAGCAATGGTGCTCGCCTCAATTACTTCCCTCTTTCCGTAGGATAATATGGCATGCCGCACAGCCTAGATTTTTCTAGAATGGTTAGTGGAACATGAGAAAGACTTCCAAGTATTACCCTGGCGTCCAAATTCACCAGACACCAATCCAACTTATCATATGTGGCTTGTGTTGTGCTGTAACAGCAAATCCGCCTCAACCACGTAACTTTCAAATGTTAAAGGATATTCAAATGTTAAAGGATATGTCTTGGTACCACCAGACATACTGTAGTTGGAAACGGGTGAAACGTTTTGAACCCAGACGTCACATAATTGAACCAGACCCAGACTTGACCCGGAAAAATCTGCTTTCAACTATATATTCGAAACTCAATTTATAATTACACATAATTATGTATATATATATCATCAAATTTGCAAAATAAAAATGGATAACTAAATTAAAACATCTTAACTAAAAAACAGAACGAAAGAAATAAAGGTAGTACCATGAGAAGCGCCAAAGGCAGCTATACCTCATATACCAGCATATATCCCGCACGTTGATGCTCTCCTGATGACGGCAACCTGTTCTTTGTTTTGGATTTTTCAGTTTTCAATTCTGAACTTCAATTTTGAATTCAATTTTGTATTTTTGAATAATTCACTCTCTCTATATATATGTATATACAATGCTGGCCTCCCAAAATGCAACACCAAAAAGGACACGAGATAGCAAAGCCAGATTTACTGGACACATAAAAACAGATACAAAAATGAAACGATTTAGCTTACAGGCCTGTGCGACTTCAGAAACATGCAGACATCAATAGTTCGTGTGGCCCCCATGGCTGGCAATAACGGCCGCTACAGGCCGCGGCATCACACGAAAGAGGCTTTGGTTGTGGGCTTGGAGTATGTCTGTCCAGGCTGCTTCCACACGTTGACACAATTCATCAGGCGTAGCCGCGGGTGGTGCTTGCCGGGCCACTCGGTTGCCAATTAACGACCAGACGTGTTCGATGGGCGACATATCGGGCGAACAGGCAAGCCACGGCAGCAGTTACACCTGGTGGGTCGTGAAGAATTGTTGCGCGATGCGAACCACGTGCGGACGCACACTGTCCTGTTGAAACGTGGCCGCAGGCAGGTCTTGCAGGTAAGGGAGGACTAAGGCTCCAAAACGTCGGAAAAGTAGCGGTGGCTGTTGAGTGTACCGGCGATGCGTACCAGAGGGGTGCCGGTGTCATATCCAATTCTGCCCCAAACCATTACGTCAGGCGACGGACCAGTTTGGCGATGCATAATGCAGGCGTCACACAGTATCGCGCCGCGGTGCCGCCACACGCGGATCCGACCATCGTGTTGTTGCTGGCAGAAGCGGGATTCGTCGGAGAAGAAAATATAGTGCCATTCCGTAGTACTGGCGCGCGTTCAACGGCCCACTGCCGCCGCACTTGCCGGTGGTGTAACGTCAATTGTAATCGGAGCAATGGGCGCAGTGCCACAAGTCCCCGCTCATGCAGACGACGTCGAAACGGTAAGTGCTGACACAGGTTGTTGCGCAACACACCCTAATTCCTGCGCTAATGTTCGTGATGTGGCGGTGCGAGCCGTCAATGCTCGCCGCACAACATGCCGGTTCTCTCGTTCGGTGGTGTGCCGAGGCTGTGGCAATCACTCACGTCGATCCGTCCGTCCCTCCTACACCCACCAAATCCATACTCGCCTCACTGTGACTGGGTGTCGTCCCACATGGGCGCCGATGTCTCGGTACGATAAACCGCTATCGCAATAAGCCACTATTCGTCCTCTGTTGAACTCCGAAACGTGCTGGAATTACTGCCGCATTCCGCGACGAGGCATCACGAAGCTTCCCACGCATAGGTCCGGCAGCACAACACACTTCAACTACTTACACCCCGCCTTCTGTGCACCTTTCTTATATTGCTTCTCGGTGGCGTGCCAGGCGCACATGATTTGCATATGCCCTGCAATGCTAATCGTTTGCATGTCCTCGCGCGGGCGACGCATGCTGCGAATTTCAGGCCAATCGGATGCTTCCTTCTTGGTGTTGCCGTTTGGGTGGCCAGCAATTTATATATACACTATATTGACAAAAGTTACTGGACATTCCTTCAAAAGCAAATGAATGGATCCGCTGCGTTGTTAAGATGCGCGGTACAGGTGCAAAAGGTATGAAAACAAGCCTGCAGCTGACCGAGATTATATCGAACTATGAGCTTGAGTGAAAATGTCGCGTCGGAAGAGAACTGACTTTCAGAAAGGAAATATTTTCGGGTGTTATATTAGTGGCTTGTCCATAAGAACATGTACTGAATACGTGGAAGGCCCATGGCGTGTCTGAAGCAGCAAAACGTATTGTCAGACCAAAGAAAATCAGTGACAGAGGATGTCGAAGTCTCAGGAGCGTCCTTACAGCTAATCGACGGACTAATGCACAAGATCTCAGTGAACAGGTGAGTAAAAATTCTGGAACCTCGGTATGTACATGTACTATTCGCACAAAACTTCATTCCGTGGGTTACCGTGGTCGTGTTGCTGCTCGTAAGCCTTTCATCTCCACTCGGAATGCTACTCGTCGTTTAGAATGGTGTAAAGAACATTTATCGTGGACCGTAGATCAATGGAAACGGGTCATATGGACTGATGAATCCAGATACACGATCCATTAGTCTGATGGCCGTGTGTGGGTATGGAGGCAGCCGGGGGAACGCTTTTTACTACAGTGCACTGTTTCTGCAGTCAAGTTTGGAGCTGGCAGTGAACTCGTGTGGGGGTGTTTTTCGTGGTATAGTCCCGGCCCATTGGCTATCGTGGACAAACCTGATAACCAGCCCATCTACCTCGATATTCTGGATAATTATGCCCTACCAACTCTGTGGTAATACTATGGAACCGATCCTTGTTGGTACCAGCAGGATAATGCACCGAGCCATAAAGCAAGGACTGTTACGGTGTGGTTTGTCGATAACTTCGTATCGTGTTTGGACTGGCCAGCACAGAGCCCTGATCTTAGTCCCATAGAGCACCTATGGGATAAATTAGAGCACCGCATAAGAAGTTTGGAGCCAAAACCTACTACTAAGCAACAGTTAGTGGCAGCATTATGTACTTAATGGAAGCGCATACCTATCGGTGTGTTCCGAAACCTTGTCGAAAGCCTGTCTCGAAAGGTCAGTGCATGTATTAAGGCCAAAGGTGGACCGACACCTTAGTAATGTATGTCAATAAATGCTATGTTGTGTTTCTCTTCTAGGTGAACGATGACTTTTGTCAATATAGTGTATATAGATATATATGATTAAGTATAATTATCTCTCTCTCAATCTCTCTCTCTCTCTCTCTCTCTCTCTCTCTCTCTCTATATATATATATATATATAGAACTATATATATATATATATATATATATATATATATATATATAGTTCTGTATCTACTGTATAATGTATAATTTCTTATATATATTATATATGATTTATATCTATATATACATATATATACACACACGGCTTTCAAAAAGTCTCTTCTCAATGGGTGTCGTAGGTCATATAGAAATCACAAATGTTTTACGGGACCGTAGTATAATTTACAGAAATTGTCGAAACTGTCGTCCTCCGCAGACATGTTCGAAAACATTTACACATGTTTTCGAACACATCTGCGAGAGCCAAGAAGTCCTGTGATATTGATTTTTGAAATAAGTAACTTTTTGTATGCTTAATTTCAGTTTTTGCTGTTTTCTTGATAACATATTAAGCTTCAGAATATGTTTCACAGCAACACCAATTTTTAGCTGCTTTTAATGAGTTGAAAGTTTCCATAATGCGGATGTTGATTTCATCATTGCCCCTCAGAAGGAAGCAACACTCATGAAATCAACATTCACTTTTTGGAAACTTTCAACTTTTCACGAGCTAGAGAAAATGTGTGTTGCTGTGAAACATGTTTTGGTTTCTTAATGAGAAGAAACAGCTTCCAGCATTCACGCACCCGCTTTTTCTTTTCATCCATATTAACAAATAAGGTATTCATTCTCACACGTCATGCAATGGAACGGGATGTTAGCATGTTAAACGAAAATTCCTGAATGCTTAATGCAAAAAGTTCGATGTAAAAAGTAACTCTTAGTCTTACAATGTGATACGCGTGGTGTGAGAGAGTGAATCACCAGAGAAGCAGGCAACAGGCGTTTCCCTGTATCTTGTTCCGGACAATCGCACTGAAAACAAACGTAAAGGAAGTATGATTTTACCATATGGTATGGACGGTCGGTGGAAATTTTCTTTGCTTTAAGAAATAGACGGCAATAGTTTTGCATGACAAATATTTTTTCTCCGCTGGCACCATAATCGAGCACAACATTTCACAGTACGCATTCTTCTTTGAAATATTTTCTTTCTTTTCAAAAATGAAACGGAAATAAAACCGGGTCGATATCGTCAGGGACACCTTGATTCGACCCGTTTGTCCCGCAAGAAATCAGAAATATGACCCGTTCCCGTGACCCGTTTCCATCTCTGGTATCAGATACGGCCAGACATCTTTAGAAATCTTGTAGCGTCTATGCCTCCCCAGGTAAGATCTGTTTTGCTGACACGTGGAGGACAAACATCATATTTGACAGGTTGTCATAAGGTTTTGGCTCTTCGGTGTATTCGCTTAAAATCAGAAAACATAGGATGCGCATCATGTGAATTTGGTGAAAACACCAGAGTTGGAGACACCATTACCACTGAATTTAAAGTGAGGAAGTTCTCGAAAATTTTCAAGAAGAAATAATCGACATTTGACCTCAGATATATTTAAACGACTACCAGGACAATAGAAAAGACCGAGCAAAACGACCTCACGAATAATTAATATGGAAAACTATAAAGGCAGGCATGGAAGAAAATTATGCAAGTTGGAAATGCAATGTAGACTTCACGAGATCATAGCCCTGAAAAAAATTGGAACTGTTGAATATAACGATAATCCACAGGAAAGGAAAGTTTACGAGCAACCTGATTTAAGCATTTCTGAGAGAGCTCGACTTATTGTAAAAGTGCAATTGATCTCGATGTTCATGAGACAAGCGTAAGTATTTAAATTTCACGCCGATGTGCAGGAAATAATAATGTACTCCAATGTTTTTTCTCCCTTCAGATAAAAGGCAAATGATATCCGCACTGAGGAGAAACAGATAATTATTTCCTCTCGTTTCTGCCAAGTAAGGTAACTGCAACTGGCCATGTGAACTCTACACAGGGATATCAAAAATGGCTGTCGTTATGTAGTCATGTGTTTAGCACATAGCTGTGATTGAATACCGTGTCACCGACGAGATCCCACTGAATTTTATCCTGACCTGTAGAATGGATATCGTGTGAGTATCGTCGATATTAAGGTATGGTGTCAGTATAGTCGATATTAAGGTATGATGTGAGTATCGTCGATTTTAAGGTATGGTGTGAGTATCGTCGATATTATTGAATTAAGATATGGTGTGAGTATAGTCGATATTAAGGTATGGTGTGAGTATCGTCGATATTAAGGTATGGTGTGAGTATCGTCGATATAAAGGTATGGTGTGAGTATCGTCGATATTAAGGTATGGTGTGAGTATCGTCGATATTAAGGTAAGGTGTGAGTATTGTCGATATAAAGGTATGGTGTGAGTATCGTCGATATTAAGGTATGGTGTGAGTATCGTCGATGTTAAGGTATGGTGTGAGTATCGTCGATGGTAAGGTATGTGTGAGTATCGTCGATGTTAAGGTATGGTGTGAGTATCGTCGATATTTAGGTATGGTGTAAGTATCGTTGATATTATCTGGGTAGATTGTCACATCAAGAACTTTAAGGATGGGGAGACACATGTCATCAATAAGCCAAAGAAGACTGACCTGCAACGGCAGTGATACAGGAGGACAAGTTTCGGGTTGCTGAGCTAATTGATTAGTAGAACCGCAGCATCATAGCCTGTGAATTATGCCATGCAGTGGGATTGGAATAGGTTTTCCAAACTTACAGTCACACACATCTTTCACGAACTGGGATTCTCTAAGTTTTTTCTGGACTGGCTCTTAAAATATTCTGACACTTGACAAAATGGAAATAAAACAAATTCGACAAACTATTTGTTAAGAATTTTACAAGAATGTCGGTGATGATTTACTGATTCGTATTATCTCAAATGACAAGACGTGGGCTCGCTATTTCAAATCCGATGCGAAACGACGGTGTATTGACTGAGATCATCACTACGCAAGAAGAAATTCAACAAGAAATCTCTTTTATTTATACTTCTTGTCTTTTGGGACAAAGCAAGTATTTTTCCTTGTAGGCTTCTTAGAGGAGCTACAAACATCAACTCAAGTCGCTGAAGCCCCACAGAAGCCAGTAAAGCATATCCACAGAGTCCATCCAGAACAACACAAGGGTAATAACTTTCCCCATGACAGTGCGTGTTCCAACTTCAGCCTGTGTATAAGAGAGAACAAACGATAATCAATTAGCCATATTCTGCATTTCGCTTACATTCGCGAGCTCTCACCATACAATATCATATGTTATGCATCGCTGATGGTAAAGCTCTGACGATCCGACGTTTTCAGTAAGAAATTTACAGCACAGATAAGTAGTGTCTCGTTAAAGAATTCAAAGTGACTTTTGCGCATATTGTGTAAAAATAGCTGGAGCTACGTTTCTAAATTCAGGTGCAAAACGGGTTTTTCATGTCAGTTTAGCAAGTATTTGAGAGCTTTTGCTTTTCGAAGCATGAACTATTTATTGATAGGCTTTCATAGCAGAAAGACCAAGAAAGTTGGAGAAATTACTCCAGCGTTTATGAAAAGAAAAGACCTTCGCTCTAGTGAGATAGGAAATATGAGTTTTGAATAAGATAAGGGAATTATAGGTCACAAGAAAAATAGTTTTCTTTCATGTATCAGGTATGATAAGCTGCGGATTAATTAAAACTTGCATAACTTATCTATATAAATTTGCAATACGGGGATTGCTAGGTGACATAATATTACTGATTGCCAAATTTTCAGGCTACACACGAATCCGTCGTTGCGACTGACTCAAGAGAGTGACGAAGGGTAGGTGCGCAGCCCAAAGATTTGTCAACAAGTAATATTTATGTCATCCTAGTAATCTGCGTATTGCAAATTTATACAGTTAAGGTTTTTCGTCACTAACAGTTTGCCTTTACTTCATTAAAACTTAAATGTTTGACAGCATTAAAGCTCAGCTGGATAGTAACATTGCTAGGGATGGGAACATAGATTTTTACAAAGAGCTGACAAACCAAATGCAGTTCTCGTGAGGACTACATAAACGTAATTCACCATTTAAAGATAAATACCGAATGTTCACTTTATGCAAAGTTATCTTGTACTTACTTTTTTACAATACAGAGCTCAAGACTTTATGGGATCTTACCAGACTTCACAACTTCTCTCTACCTCCGCGTGCATGTGCCGCTTCAGAATTCTCCACTCCAACTGCCTTCAAGCTCCCTGATATCTGCGTTGCTCAAACTTCCCATCGCAAAAATACTCTTCCTAAACATTTCCTTCTATTTGGCCTTTCCTACATAATCTGGCTAAAACGTCTTCTTTTATCCGCTCTACCTGCACGTAAACTTCATCTTAATCTTCTCATCTCAACATCCTTCTTTCCACACTTTTTATGAAGTTATTTATTGAGAAGTATCGTCTGCTGATTTCTCCCTTCATCGTTTCTGCGGCTAAAATTTTCCCTTAAAATTATATTTTCTAGCTTGTTTTGATTTTTGTTTCGACATCTTCCATGATTCGAATTCATATGTAATTATTTGCAAAATTTACTCTTAATTAAATCTTTACTTCTTATTTTTTGAGGTATGTTATGATGAAGAACCTTTATGCACTGTAAAATAGTATACAATATATTCCACTGTGTATTCTTGGATTTATTTCTACATTCACTGACTTGTTTTCGCTTTTTACTTATCGAACGGAGATGTTTGAAATTGTTTACTTTTTGATGACCTGGGGGACTTACAAGTAACCTTTGTTATTCTTAAGGGTTATTTATGGAAATAATCATATTCTTTGTTTTAATTTGTATTGTATGTAAGTCCTAGTATTTAGGCTTCTCAAGAATTTGTCTACGTGTTTTGGGATCATCTCGATTTTCACTAACAAGGAAAATGTCGCCCACTTTCGTAAATATCTGATGCAAGCGACTTTAATATTACTCATCTTTGTGTTTCTCCTTATTTTTTTCACAATTTCCTCCTGTGCTATATTCCAAAGCACTGGTGGCTGTACAGCAGCACACTGTTTTAGTCCTGAATTGACAGTACAAACTTCTGATGTTACATTTTGAATTTTAATCTCGATACATCATCTACGTGATGTTATGTATTACGTTACATCACCCTCTTGATAAAAGCGGAGAGCAAGGAATCGCAGGTATCGACGCAGTCGACAGCCATTCTGGAAGACCCAGCTCATCGTAGGGAAATTAAGTTTTATTCATTACGTGCATTTTGTGGAAAAATTATCACAAAATTTTTTCAAACTTAACCGCTAGCAGATCTGTTTTCATTACTAAGATATCCGTTTTACGACTTTCACAAAAGAGTTAGAAGAGTGCAAGGAAATCACTACATATCTAAATCAGTGCTTGAACCACAGAATTTTTGGGAAGGACATTTAAGGCCACGCATAGTGCTTCAGAAAAATAAATCACATGGTACTACGATTACATAAACTGATCGAGACAGCGAGTGACCCTTCCAGGTAACTGAAAAACAATAATCGACTTTTTTTTTGTCAGGGACTAGTAACTTGATAATTTACACCAATCTCCGGACTCATAAATCTTCCACATGGCGCACATCCCGAAACTACCAGCATATACTGAAGTGCCAGAAAAACTGGTACACCCGTCTAATACTTGGTAGGTCCTCCACGGGAGCGCAAAACTGCAGAAATACGACGCGGCATGGACTCCACTAGCTTCTGGAAATATGCTGTAGGCAATGCACAGCATACTTCATGCAGAGCGTTCCACAATTCGATTGTATTTCGAGGTCTTGGATTCCTGTGTTCGATAGCGCGTTGCATGGCATTTCAAATGTGTTCTATCACGTTCAGATCTAGGGACTTGGGTGGGAATGGCAACACTCCAAACTCAGATGAATGCTCCTCTAACCATAATGTGGCGGCCCGACACTTCTGTGGAGGTGCATTGTCCTGAAGGAACAGGCCCAACCTATTAGCATGAATGCAGGACATGAACGGGTGTACCTCGTCAGAAAGGATGCGCACACAGCGTTGGACAGTGACATACGTTTGTAGACATACCAGGAGTCCCCGTGAAAACCAGCTAAACACACTCCCATATCATTACGGACCCCCCTCCCTCAGCCGGTACAGTTCTCTGTTGACAGGCGGGATCCATGTCTTCATGGTGTTTGCTGCGACACACACGAAACCTTCTATCTGCCCGATACAGTTGGAAACGCTACTCGTCAGACCAGGCTGCTTGTTTCCAGTCATCAAGTGTCCAGTAGTGGAGGTGTTGCCGTGCCCAAGCGAGGCGCATAGCTCTGTGTCGCGCACCCATCAAGGAGACCCGAGTCCGGCGTCGGCTCCCAAAGCCCATATCGTGCAGGGCACGCCTATCGCGTGAAAGGATTCTTGACAGCCGACGATGGTCACGTTCACCCAATGTCTTTTTACGGCCACACTGGTATCGTAGGTTGGAGGTTTTGCCGGAATTCTTGTAGTCACGGTACACCCTTGCAATGGTCGTCCGTGAAAATCCAAACTTTGTTTGTAACTCCGAAACACTATGGCCCATCTCACGAGCGCCAACTACTGTATGACACCGCGTTGAAAATCGCTTAAATCGTTATTACTTGTCATTCTCATGTCTAAAACAGCTCTGACAGCTGGCAAGGATCTCTATCGCTTTATATACGCACTGGCAGACGCAACCAATTACGGGCATAGGTGACGTTGCTATGCACTTTGCATAAGCTCGTTTATACCAGTTTTTCTGGCACTTCAGTGTATGTTCTCATTAATATTTTCTTTTACAGAAGAAGCAGATTCTCCTCTGAATCTATTGATATTTCCCAATATGTCTATTACCACTTTCATCCTAGCCATATCTAACCAGCTAAAGAGACCGCAGGCCATACTCTCATTAGCTTTGAATAGAGTAGACCAAAGTACCTTGCTGTGTACAGCCATATTGGGTCAAAGTCTTTCGCTGGGAAAATTGTCATATACAGCTGGCACGAGCCTTTCAATGCTATGTTAATTCTATTCCCTAATTCCATATCAAAATTTCAGGCGTAGTGGTTACGACACACAAGTAATCAAAACATGTTTGCTGTTCAGGGACCTTTGCATAAATTACATAATTAAAACCGTTAGAGGTTCGATTTAAAACCATTGATTTAGATTTTTTTTTCGCCTTTTTTTTTTCATTCTAAATTCTTGACAAATTCTACTCAACTGACTACGATTATGTTACAAATTACTATAACTTTTCGGTATTAACACCGAATCATCAGAATAGTGCAAACTGATGATATTAACTGGATCTATAGAAATTCAAACTGGATCTATCATCTATTACAATCTGCAACACTGATAATTGCAACATCTGGTTTGCTCTAATACGTGTAGATATCGATGGAAATATGATTATTAACAAACTCATCCCCCTGATTTTTTCTGTTTACACTCACTCGTTCTCAGCAATTTTCTGCCCATTTCTAAACAAAAGCCTCTCTAATGCTTTTCCATTGCTGTCGGTATCTTGTACTTCGTCTCCATGTGTTTTCTTTATTCTTCAGTTCACCCCCGTTGGTCTCTTCTTAGTCTGGTCCTTTTTCCGAGATGCCTTTCAATAACCGTCACTGTACGAATGTCGTCATTAATACTCGCACATGTTCGGACAATTTCCACTTCATCAATTTTGACCAGCATGAATCATTGTCTACCCACGTCTTGCATGAAGATATTCACACGTCTCTTCCACAAAGTTCTGTCTTGGGCATTTTCCTCCATGTCATTCCGGTATGCTTTCGAATTTGATTACTCATATCCCACATGATCTTCTTCTAGGTCCTTTCCTATTCTTTGGTATCCAGTCTAGTATTTCAGTAGTCCAAAGATGGTCGGTTCTTTAAGCAATATGTCCAGTTCATTACCACTTCAGCTTTCTTATTTTGATCATATCATCCAACTTTTGCCGTTTTTCTGATTCAATAGTTCCTTATCTCTCCTGCTTTGTTACACTAGGAATAACTTTCCCAGTTTTTTTTTTGGGGGGGAGGCTGTCTGCCGCGTCTGTGTCTTTTGAGGTTAAGATTCATTTCTTTGATCCGTAAATAAGAAGTGGAACGATTCACTGATTATTCATTTTTTTCTTTTAAGACTTGGTAGTAAATCGGTTTTCTAAACGTTCAGACAAGTTTTACACACATACTACTTTCTTCTTCGGCATGTCCTTTGCTTGGTATCGATTGTCCAATAAGAATGTAGGCATCAGTTTCTTCTGAATTTGCTTCATCAACTTCTACATCTTCAGCTAATGTAGAGGCATTGTACATCATTTATTTTTCTGTAAGTTTATCTTTAATCCTATTTCTTTACTCTTTTCTGTAGGTTTGTCTTTTTTGTAAGTTCCTGGAACATAATCCGCAGCTGTGAAGGGGTACTTGGAAAAATAACCATATCGTGAGCAAAATTAAGGTGTGTTAATCCTTTAACGAAGAGGACCCTGCCATCTTGTGTCCTTTAGAATACTATAACGCCCAAAACTATATGTTACTTCTTTTAGAATTTCTTACCTCCTCTTTACAGGTAAACAAAAGAAGGATTAGTGTTCGGTCAGCACACAAACTTTCGATCTTCAGCCTTGATGTGCATTGACCCTCAAACGTTTCGCGGAGGCTTTCACTGCATTCTTCCAAGGAGAAAGCATTCAATGTCACGAGAGTAAATGATATCGCCTTAGGAGATGCCAACGCCTACTGTACTTATTTGTTTAGCGTCAACAATGTTCACTGAGGGTGACTTTCGCTAAACCCGTATAAATTCACAGAATAGGTGGGAGTAGAAAATTCTACTCTATCTAGACGGGGGTTTTCGAGCGGTCGTGGTAGTTTGAGTGTAAGGGCGTTTCAGGCGTTATGGTCGTTAAATGGTTGAACAATCTTCGTTTATCTTTATTCTTTGTGTTTCAAGAGTTTTCTTCATTTTTTGGTTTGACAATCACCATGAACAATTTTAAGGACTATAGGCAGCCATCCGTTCCTAATTTGTGGCACCTGGCTCCAGGAAAAAGAGAAAGCCAGAGCCCTAGAGAAAGTGCACTAGCTGTTACTCATCCGAAACACAAGAATGCTCTGACTGCTAGCCAGAAACCAAAGCTTTTGAACCCTTAGCTACCGGGGTGGCTTCCATTTTGCATGTTTAAAAATGTTCTTAACTACTGAGCTTTGTATTATATAGGAATTCTTTCCTTTGTCTCTCAGAGTGAAAGTCAACAAGGGTTCTTCAGTTTTCCTTTTTTTTTTTTTTTTATGTAGTTACAGGTTTAACGGCTACTGTGAGCAACTCGATGGGCTATGCACAGTTTCCTTCCTAAATTTAGGTCCACTGTTTCCAGGGAAGGCAGAGAGCCGGTGCCGTAAGGAAAACACAACATTCATCCCTCACCGAGATTCGAATCTGAACCTTCTCGGACGAATGGTCATAAGCCATTCCTTAGACCTCTGCGCCAAACGGCCGGCTTTCCTCTGATTTACTCCAAGTGTCTGTAGTAAATCTTAGGTAAATGTCAAAATCTCAGAGCCATAAGTGAGAACAAAGAGAATACGATAATAAAAAATATTTCTTTCTAGGGTTTTAAATACTACATATAACTCTCCATTAGCATCCCAACATAACTGAATTCTTTTATTTATCTCCCATTTAAAAAAAAAAGCTCAATTTAAATGGTTAAACAAAATGATGCATAGAAATTGTTGACATTCCTCAAGTCTGGTTTCCAGTTATTCTTCCATTATTGGGAAAAACTATGGAATAACCGTATATATGTATGTGGCGATGAAATCGTAAGCACATAAACTGCTAATAGCCGTCATTAACGAATTTTTACTCATATAGATTGAACCTTTATATTTTTATGATTCCTCTTACTCCTTCAAAAACCTTTATCAAATAGTTCGCAAACATAAATATGAAGAGGTGCTTACCTTAACTGCGCAAATTAAAAATGAAATTTATCTAAAGAAATATTACTGCCTCTACGTGTTTGAGAGCAGGTTATTTCGATTGCCCTTACCAAGGTATTTAGGCTTATCATTACTTTTGCTGAACTTTGTTGATTTATTGACGCTCAAAATATAGAGACGAACTTCCATTTGTGTTTATTCGTACATTTTTTATTTATTGTAGGGTGTACAGATCTGTGAGAATAAAGATATGAAATGCAAAGAGGTGCTTGTTGCTGTTATTCGTGAATTTATTTTTATTTACAGCTAGCTGAGAAAATGAAATCAAGAATTAAAATAGAATTTATGTTCCTTGTGATACGCATTCATACAGATCTAGTAAAATATTTGGGTCGCATATATTCAAATATTCTCTCTGATGTTAAGTTCACCGTTCTCTTTACGAAGGTTACCAGTACTGCAGGTGATTATCGTTATCATTATGACTAATGAAAAGCAGATTATTCTGTTACTGGAAAATGGTAAATTTGCAAAATGTTTAGTATAATTAGTTGATGCAAATGCCACATGTAAACAATTAACATTAATTGAAGGAAAATTAAAATATCTATGAATTTAATTTTCCTTCAATTAATGTTAACTTTTTTGAGTGATTTTAAACTTCATTCAGTTTAGTAGAAAAAAAAGCAGGGTAATTTTAATTGCCTTATAAAATGAAAAAGGGTTATGGCGGAAATTCGAAATAACATATTAAACCTTAGAAAGACAAAAACAGTTTTTAAATTTCTTTTTCCTGCTATTTTAAAAGGATGAAAAATATAGAACACGCTTCTTCATGTATTTCATAAAAAACGATTTCATAATGAATGGATTTTATGACATGTACCCACACAGTGTATTAAAAAATGCTGTGGAGAACGAACAAATACTGTGCGACTATCAGATACGTAAATATGATGACCTATGAAGAAAGTAGCTGTTAGGTAAAACTGAATAATGGATCCAAGAAAGAAATTTACACAAATCCAAAGAAAAATGTATGACGTAGAAGTCTTTTCGTACTTCTACGTTATTTAAAAAAACTTAACCATAAGATGAAATAGTTCCTAAATTAAACCTCAACGGCCAGACGAAACATGTAAACAACAGAAGTCAAACTTACGGAGAAGATACTTTAGTCAGGATGTAGCACTTCCATAACAAATCATAACATCACATAGTACTTCGCATTAAACTCTCTACACACCACACAGCTCTTAACACAACGCTCTACAACACAACGCTCAACTTGCAACACTTCTCCAAGCAACGCTCTCTTTAAAAATACTCGCCAAGCAACAGTTTAGTCGTCGTTTTTATCTCTCGTTCTTATCTTATATCAGGCATACGTCACGTTCATTCAACTTCAATTATGTTGCCAACAGTATTCGTTTGAGAGAAAAGATATTGCGTTAAGAGTGAAGTATAACTGAGAATAAACTCAAGATTTACATATGGAAAGAACCTAAAAAGGAAAGTTAATTTAGAATATACGTCACAAATGATACGTGCATATCGTGTTTAAAAAATCAATAGTGCATCCTGTTGCTGAGGTATTAGAAAGCACACAGTTACAGATATTTTCTCTCTGGGGTAAACAAAAACAAAAAAACATCTGTGTTGCTGTGCTTCAGAAACCGCAGGGTAGACCATTAACAGCTGACTAGCGGGAGACGATGTAACCTGAGCATACGGATAATTTCGCCTCGCCAGCAGATCCTACAAAACATTAATTTGGAATCCCGAGAGATCACAGCACCGTGCCGCCCCGGTGGCGCAGTGGTCTAAGCGATGGTCTCTGATCATTCGTCCGAACGGGGTACGGGTTCGAATCCCGGTGAGGCATGGATGTTGTGTTTGTCTTACGGAACTGGCTCTCTCCCTTCCCTGGAACCAGTGACCCTAAATTAGGGCAGGCGACTGCTTATAGCCCATTGAGTTGCTCACGGTGGTCGTTAAACCTCCAATCAAAAAAAAAATCACAGCACCGTAGAATGCTACATTCTATGAATAATTGCGAAAACTTTGCACTCCATGAATGCTTAATTAAAAGAAAAACGAAAAGGAATTCCTCCGCAGGGTCTATTATCATTGTGTAATGTTCAGGATGAACTGATTATTATAGATCAATAAAAATCACGTTTATGAAGTTAAAAGTCACGATACACTGTCTTTCTGTGAACTCTCTTTCAGGAATGTTTAGGTACATGAACGCCACCCAAAACGCTTATTATCTCAGTGTGTAGTCTCAGCCATGAAATTTGAACACAGAAGATTTATTGTGCTGCAATCTTCTAGTGGTCAAGGACTCAGGTGCGCTGGTTTTTGACATCTCATGCTCCTAGGACTGGGTTTAAATCTTCGAGAAACATATGGACGATGTCTTACCAGTGCAGGGTTATCTCCATTTCTATGGAACAAGTGGAACTAAATTAACGATCGAAGTCGACTCAGCTGCTGATAAGGGTGGTTACAGCCAGTAATTAAAGAAAAGTATTACAAACATGTTTCTCGAGAAACGACTAAAGCCACTGGTAGAAATTCATCGAACTGTGGCTACTCCATTTTTTTTTCAATTTTCTTTAGTCCTGACACGACAACGGTCCATGTCTCACACTAATACGTGATTCCTAAAGAATATCATTACAAATGTGCTTATAACGTTCTTAGTGTGATATGTGTAACTATGTGTGAAAAGTCAGTCTCATTAGAACAATATATTACGTGAATCTGAAGCACAGCTTAAGTTGATATACATGATGCTTCGGATAGCTAAGCATAGATATTTATCACTTAAGCACTGATTTCCTGGAACGCACAGTAAATAACGAATGGGTACTTACTCAAACTTCAACATCTGCATTATCATCCAAAATTGATCATTTTAGCTATTAGCACAATGAGCCATATCACTCGTAGTGTGAAACACTTTTCAAACACAGTAAACTTGGTAACAGGTTAGTGCTGTAAGCTCGGAAGGAGAAATAAGAGACTCAAAACAATTTAAATTCGATCTTCAAAATGCGAGACTCAAATGTATTTAACGTGGAAGCAGCAGAACATATCCAACTGGAAACATCGTTTTGGCGGAAATCAACTAGCAAGCATTTGACCAAAGTCAGCAAGAACGCCACCCAGCTCGAAAGCCAACTAACATGTATTGAAAACATCATTCTTATCTCTGTTGAACTCATACGTCATTCTACTTCGGACCCCAATTCAGGTTGCCACAATAGTATTCATTCGATAAAGATATGCAACGACTTCAAGTTAGAAACCGCTTAAAGGAGAACGAACCACAAAATATACACAGGTAAAGGAACTGAAAACGAAAGTTATATTACTGTACACGTCACATGCGTTTGGCAAAATAGACCTTTGTGCCATGTAGGACATCATTGGGCTGATTTGAAATGTTGAATTCCGACTCTTCTATAGTAAAGCTTCTGCAGCTGTAAATGATACGTTGAGCAATATACCATCATCTTTCTTCAAGAGATTAACTAAACGTTTCTAAGAGGTCCTAAAAAGTCGTTAAGAGAAGCACGAGAAGGCACAATATTTTTTTTCAATAAAGGACTTTTTTTTTCCTGAGTGCAAGTTCCTATTGAGTTTGGTTAGACAGCGATGTGTGTACACGTTAGTAGGTATAAATATATTAGGATAACTTTTTTCAAACGGAATGGCCTTCAATTGGGAATGGAAGGAGTAAGTAAATCTATTGTGATTTTAGAATGCCTAATCCTTTAATTGATGATGCTTTATCATTTGATAAAAAGGAAATGAATGATCGCAGAATATAGTGCTTTGACTATAAAAGGACACTAAATCTAAATTTGGTTTATCAGCACCTGGGTGAATGTGTAGCCTAGTTTTATCACCCCAGTCCGCAAAACCATGAGTGGTGTTGTATTTCGTTATTGTTGGTTGTGGGGGTGAATCCCCTGCTTGTCCGAATCATTTTACTACATGTGGAGGTGTTGATTTCATTCACATGCTATTCTCTGTGGTAGCGTTGGCCAACATATTTGGCACTTGTTATGACCAGCCGTTCCTCATCATCGCAGGTCGGTGCAACTTAACATATAAGCATTGTTCCAATTATAAATGCAGGAAGTTAAAATAAATGGTTTTTGATAAAACCAGACGAATACGCAAAAACGGTACAACACATAAACAGAAAACATTTACAATTACAGCCTAACGCTTCCTTCGTTCACAAAAGAAATGAGCAACTCCCTGGACGTGCAAGTAACATTCCTCTTACTGCTGGTGTCCTTCCAAGAAAACCACTCCCCTTTCTCTTCTCGTTCTCTTTCTTTTTTCTTTTTCGATGGGTGTTTGCATCACCACAAGTGGCTTTGTTTTTTAGGATTTTAATGACACCTAAGCGAACCTTAGGCTATATTGAAAACAAAAAAAGTCCCGGGTTGTGGACAACTCGTTCCGGTAAGGTGACACAGAATGCTCCGGTGGAAAAGCGCACCATGCCTCATCTGGGCCAGGCTAGAATAACTGCCTAGAAAACAACGACTCTGACCGTTTAGTCATCGGAGCGCCCTTGTTGGAGCTGTGGAGATCGCACGAATAGAGAGTAGTTCCAAAAATACGTAGGGTAGGCCTTGCTTAGAGCAATAACCATTATTCTCTAAAAGATGCATGTTGTGGGTTTCCGATTCATATCTTTAACAAATTTACGACATCCTTTATAGCACTGAAGCAATTTATGGAATGGAAAACCAGGGAAATTACGTCATATTAGTAAAAGTTCCCTTAACTGCTATGTTAGCTTGAACTGTTAGTTTAACGGTCACTCCAACTACACGTTAGCTTTATTGCATTCTTAAGGTGGACGTCAAGTAATTTCGCTTCCTATACTTCCAATGGAAAAACTTCTGTACACATGTTCTTGACAATAAATGCGTTCCCAAGGATGGAAATTTTGACATCGATTAAAATAACTTCATATTATAACTTGGAATACTTAATATTTTCTAAAACATAACCATAATTATATTAAAAATCAATAACTTTTCCTTTGATGGTGTTGAAACCAGAAAAAAAGATGGCGCAACCTGTACTTTGATGACGTCAGTAGACAAACAAATGTTGGATTGCATAATTATGGTTATGTTTTAGAAAATATTTAGTTATAAAATGAAGCTATTTTAATGGATGTTAAAATTTTCATCCTTGGGAACGCATTAATTGTGAAGAAAATGTGTACAGAAGTTTTCCCATTGGAAGTATAGGAAGCAAAATATCTTGAGGTCCACCTTAACTGTCCGTTTTTAACTAAAAGGTTGTTTTCCCGGATGAGATCAGTGATAGTAGCTGAGAATGTAATTGTACCCACATCGAAACACTTCGTAATAAGCTGTAAAAAATTTACATGAGTTTAGGTTACTTAATGTTCAACCTTGTTTAAAATTTCACAGCACATAACTAATAGTCAATTAGCCATCATTATCAGCATCCTCTCAGCGTATCAGGTCTGGAGCGTATAACTCCCGCTTAAGCAAACAATATTAAACTGGCTCCACCTAAATTCTCTGCCTTATGTTTTCAATGGTAAAATTTCTTTACATACAGTATAGGAAAAATTAATAGCAACTCTGGACATTTTTGAAGTTTTTGAGGTTTGAGTGTTGCTACAAAAGTAAATATGCAGAGAATATGGACAATATGTACATCATTAGAAAGCCAATTTTATGCAGAATCCAAATCAGGTTACAGAATGGGAATAGCTTAAATAGAACTTAAGTTATGCGCAGAAATGTGCTGCGAAACAGAAATCATGGCAAAGTAACGGAATGACATGAAAAGAAATAACGTCCCTAATGTTTTGTTAGGTGACCTTTGTATTTAACGACCGCTGCACATCTCTTGGGCATGGAGTCAACCAAGTTACCCAACATTTCGGATGACATGCAGCTGTTCCAAACGTGAGTAATGGCGTTATTGAGTTCCACTTTACTTGTGGAGTGCCTGTCGTGCACCTTTCTTTTGAGAATGCGCCACAAATTCTCTATTGGGTTAAAGTCTGGGGAATTACCAAGTTAAGGTAGAGAGGCACAACATTTCCTAAAGACGTCACATAAGCTTTAATGCTTTTTGCGCGGTGGCATGGGGCCGAATCGTCCTAGAAGATGTATGGTTGACCCTAGAACAAATCACATCCCGAAAAAACCATCTTGTCCTGGAGAATACTCTTGTACACCTGTGAATTAACAGTGCTGTCACGCACATGGATTCTGTCCACTTAAGCAGCAGCGAAACATCCCCAAATCACAACACTGGCTGGGTACGTTGTGCTCTTTAGTGTGCAAGAGGGATTCAACGCCTCGTTTCGTCGTCGAAACACTCGGCACCCCACGTCGTTATATTCAATGTTCAATTTGGTCTCATCGCTGAATAAAACTTGACGCCACCGATCAGTGCTCTAGTCCTTATGTCCCTTAACCCATTCCACACGTTTCTTACGTTGCACATGGGTTAGCAAGGGCTTCTTAACCGCCCTATGAGACGTCAGACTCACATCACCTAACCTGTTCCTCAGTTTCGAGGACAAACAGCAACAACTCAGCTATTCCAAAATTCTTTGGAAAGAACTGTTGACGATTTGAACCTGTTTCGCAGACATAACCGCTGCAAGGCCCTGTTAGTTCTCGCCGTTGATTTCCTTTTTCGGCCACATTTACCCAGCCTGCAATTGTTGATACCACCCATATCACATATCTTCGCCAGGCGCCGTCCAATAGTACTCTTGTGCACCCCAGTCATGCGGGCAATTTCGGCACTGCTTTTGCCACTGTCGCTTAATGTCACCATTCTGGAAGCCTTTCGTGGTGAAACATCACCTAATCTTCCCATACCTGCAACACAGTTTGTAATCGGAAAGAACAAACTTCAGATTTGCACTGCAGTCAAAAGCACGCATGCCTACACACACAGCAATACAACCGACTACCTACGAGCACGCCGAAAACTTCGGGAATGACCCCAGTATTTGTCATTTTCTTGTAGGACTTCCGTCCACAGTTAGTAGAGTTTAGGTCCCAGCCACCTACAGCGATATCGCCTTTTGGGCAGGACACAGAAACGGAAGGAATGAGAGCAAGTCTTGCGACTTTGACAGAAGAGTTTGTAGTGAGATTAGAGTACAGTAGATGGCGCCACCGTACAAGTACGATATTGCACATAGAGGGGTGAGAGAATTTCAGGGGGGCATAGGAAAGGATACCCATTTAACCAGTGGGTCCACCCTGGGGGCCGCCACTTAACGTGCTCGTCCGATGCACGGCGGATATTCAGCGATTGTTAGTAAATCACACCATCTCTGAAAGATCAGCCCAGGTTCGAACCTGAGGACCTTGCATCGATAGTCTGAACTGCTAACCACTAAGCTATCCACGGCTCCGGGAATGACCCCAGGCACCTCGGCTGCCCTTTATATTACATGTACCCGGATGTCGGAGAAAGCTCCGTCACCTTGTACAACGACGATGACATTTCACATCACGACGTGTGCTTCCTTTGCAGCACATTTCTGCTTATAACGTGAGTTCTATTTGAGCTATACCCATTCTGTAACCTGATTTGGATTCTGCATAAAATTTGCTTTCCAATGATGTACATCAAAAATGTCCAACGTTGCTATTAATTTTTCCCCTACTGTATTTTCTTCGCTATTAATGTATTCCCAAGCATGAAAATGTGCACGTCGATAAACCTAACTTTATGTTAGAGCATGGGATACTTAATACTTGCTAAAACATAACCATAATTATATTAAAAATCAATCATTTTTCTTTGAGTAATGTTTAGACCTGTTAATAGTTGGCGCGACCTATACATTGATGCCGTCAGTAGGCAAACAAACGTTAGATTGCTTAATCATGGTTAGGTTTTGGCAAGTATTAAGTATCCCATGCTATAAATTAAAGTTAGTTTTATCGATGGACAAATTTTCACCTATGGGAATGCATTAATTGCGAAGAAAATACACTGAATGAAAAAATCCCAACACCAAGAAGGGGTTGTGTTACATAAACGACAGTTGGTAGGCGGTGAGAGTACATCTGTAAGATAACGTCTATGCAAATTTCGCGCTCGGCGCATACGTGGGGCGCTAGTAGCGCCACTCGGAAAATGCAAAGCAGGTTTGCTGCAAATACGCGCTGTCACGTTTGTGAGCGTTAGTTATCGTTGAGATTCGACGTAGGGTGTTGATGTTAGTCAATAATGCCTTTAAGAAGACGTAGAAGCCATTATCAACAGCTCACGGAGTTTGAACGAGGTCGTGTAATAGGGCTACGAGAAGGTGGATTTTCTTTCCGCAATATTGCAGAATGGCTTGGCAGGAATGTAATATTGCAGAACGACTTTGCATTTTCCGAGCCACTGTGCATGATTGTTGGTAGCGGTGGTCAAGGGAAGGTACTGCCTCAAGAAGACCGGGTTCCGGCCTGCCACGTGGCAATACTTAGAGGGAAGACCGCCGTGTACGGCGTATGGACGTGGCGTATCGTACCGCGTCTGCGGCAGCAATTCGAGCTGCATTTGCCACCACAGTGACACAACGAACTGTTACAAATGGGTTACTTGAAGGGCAGCTCCGAGCCAGACGCCCTGTGGCGCGCATTCCACTTACTCCAAACCACTGCCGTTTGCGACGTCAGTGGTGTCAAACTAGAGCTCATTGGAGGACGGAGTGGAGATCTGTTGTGTTTTCTGATGAACGCCGGTTCTGCCTGGGTGCCAGTGATGGCCGTGTGTTGGTTAGAAGGAGGCCAGGTGAGCGCCTGCAACCAACCTGTCTGCGGCCGAGACACACTGGACCTACACCTGGAGTTATGGTCTGGGAAGCAATTTCCTATGATAGCAGGAGCACTCTCGTGGTTATCCCACGCACCCTGACGGCACAGTTGTACGTCGGTCTGGTGATTCAACCTGTTGTGCTGCCATTCATGAACAGCATTCCAGGGGTGTTTTCCAACAGGATAACGCTCGCCCGCATACCGCTGTTGTAACCCAACATGCTCTACAGAGTGTCGACATGTTGCCGTGGCCTGCTAGATCACCAGATCTTTCACCAATCGAGCATGTATGGGACATCATTGGACGACAACTCCAGCGTCACCCCCAACCAGCATTAATCGTCCCTGTACTGACCGACCAAGTGCAACAGGCATGGAACTCCATCCCACAAACTGACATCCAGCACCTGTACGACACAATGCATGAACGTTTGCGTGCTGGCATTCAACATTCTGGCAGTTACACCGGTTATTAATGTACCAGCATTTCACATTTAAAATGGCTCTACTCGCGTTTACAATAAGCTGTGATCTTGAAACCTTAATCGATTAAATATGTTACCTATACAAATGTATTGCCGCCATTTCATTCCTCTACAACAATTTTTTCGTGGTATTGGGATTTTTTTTTCCGTCAGTGTATGTAAAGAAGTTTTACCACTGGAAACATAAGGCAGAGAGTTTAGGTGGAACCACCTTTTAATAGCGCTTTAAACCGCGCTCTAATACACACCTACTCGAAAACATAGTGCTCAATGCATAATCTTCGAAATATAGTCAGTCGTAAATAAATGCTATCAAAAACAAGCGGGTTCGACAAACACATAGCCAGACTGATGCATTCAAAACATCAGTTCTTATCTGTATCTTGAGCATGCGTCATTGACTTCTGATCTGTTGGTAGGATTGCCAAACTGAAACTGATCGGACAGAAGTGAGTAAGCTGAGAAGTACATATCTTTAACAAGAATAAACCAAATTTACATAAGAAGACAGGAGATAAAAGGTATTTTAAATTTGAGTATACGTCACAAAGAAAAGAAAATAATAATAATAGAATAATGTGTTTCTGAAAACAAAATACAATCTCTAAAATTTGTGAGATTTGTAGCGAAGGCCACAAAGAGGCATTGTTTAAAATATAAAATTGTTCCAGCTTTTGTTACGTATTTAAATAATGTCATTTGCGGTATTCCTGGCCTTTTCCAGTAAATGCACAATGAAATTAGTTTAATTAACGATACAATAATTTTAATTCCGGTGCGAAAATAATATTTCCCCTAATTCTAATTGTCAGTCTTTTAGCAGCGACTATTAATGCTTAATGAGCGCGCTGTTTTGAAGAATATGACCTGTAATGATCGTATCCTCGACGACCAATTTTTTTCCTTTCGTAACTGCTGAAGTGAAAACTATTTCCTCCGAAGCTACATGGAAAACTTGAAAAACTTAGGAGTAATAATTCTAAACAATTTTAGTTCAACGTATAACCCACTTTTTTTGTGTGTGTTTTTTCCATGGATGAACTCTCTTTTCATGAGTCGGGAAAAAGTTCTTTGTAGATGAGCTTTGTCGCCATGGCAACCACCAGCTAGTTCCAAGGGGAATCTCAAATTCTTAAAAACATCACTAAGAGGAAAATTATTTCGACGCCCAAGTTGTTATTCATTGAGTGAGCATGTTAAGCAGAGAATGAAGAAGCAGAACATCATCGAAGATAAGAAAAAAAAAGCAGCTTTCTTTTAAATTTAATTCGGCTTCCTAAGTACCCGGCACTCTTGTTTCTTTCCATTGATTTCAGAGCTTGAAAATAAATGAAAGTATGTTGCCTAAGTGCACTTTCTTCAATTTTTTTGGGAGCTAATTGTATAAACAACACAGAAGGTAAAGTCTGCAAGAAACTTTCCACCAAGGAAAAAAAATACTTGAAGCGACAAAAATGGAACATAATGGCTCTACTAATAGGATGATTGATTATTACGCAAGGAGTCGGTTCATCTGATTGCATTTTCTCGATACCGTGGGAACGTGCGAAGTTTAGTTTTACGTATCCATGTTTGGAAAACACCTTCCAACCTTAATTGACTTTTAAAGCTGCCTCGTTGAGGATATGCGTAATCGGTACAGGAATGTAGAGAATCTATGAATATCAGTTTCATTATCTTAACAAAAGAAGAGATGTAATCGTTAAGTAATTCGCTTCACCATCATCGTGTACACTATAAAAATAAGTGGTGTGAATTTACGGAAAATTTCTGAAAATAACGTGCGGCAAATTTGCCGGTAGGAACTTTCTTTAGGAGAAATTTCCGTTTTTAAAAGTTCCCGTTTATTTTAACTTGCGTATTTTCACAGATGTTCCGCAGTGAACGTTTCCGTTTATTCCACAAAATTCCATTTCACGTTTTTCCGTATTTAAACTGAAATTCCACAAAACAGACGACCCTGCATTTTTTAGCATTTTGCCCAGCTAATTCTTTCGCCGCAGCCAGGACTGAACCCCCGTCGCTTGGGTTAGTTCGACAGGTAATGCACGCTTTTAACCACTGAGACACAAACGTTCGGCAACCCGACTCACGTACATTGTAAAACAAATTGCTCAAAAATGATTTTTTTTGTCATTCATGCGAGGGATTTAGTCATTTTTTTCTATTGGAGCTTATTACTTTTCTGAAAAGTTTGTAATATTTTTTTCTTTAGGAGGACTCTTCATCGCGATTCTTGAAAAGAACGAAATGCTTTGCAACTTGATTTTTTTAAACTGACAATGACTTTCAGTTATCTTTGAAAAAAAAAGTAAAATGCACTTTCTCATGGTATTATTTCATAACAAAAAACCTAAATATAAAATTTACTCTTGATAGCTATAATAGCTTTTGTCTTAAGTTGTCCAAAGACTGATACATAGACACAGTAAAATCACCTCCACAATAAGTTAAGTACCCCGTTTTTTACAGTAACACAATATATAATAAATAGCTGGTGCACAAAATCGGGAGAGGAAAAGAAATATCCTGTGCACAATAAACAAAATTCATGCGATATGCTATCCACAATGTGCGATCTCGCTACGGAACTTTAAAATCAGTTCCTTTGACAGACGATTGAAATTTAAAAGTTAATCAAACCTCATGTATTTTCACCAATCAGTCGTATTACCGGAAATTATCGTTTTGCTGGTACAGAAAAAATGAACGGAGTCTTTCGGTCAATATAAGAAAGGAATTGAGGAAAGGTTTCTGAAAATTAAGAATTTTACGTTAACACATCTCTAAAACGGTCATTTACCGTCAATTTAAGAAAGAAACTGCGGAAAGGTTTCTGGAAAATCAGAATTTTCCCATTGTACGAAAAATCAGTGAAATGCAGGTTTCTTTCTGTGATTTCATGCAGGTTTATTTGTGATTTCAGGTTTCTTTATGTGATTTGAATCAGAAATATGCTTCGTTAATTCACAAAAGGAATGTCGGAAAGTGGCTCGTCAATTTTAGAATCTTTTTTAGAGTGTAGCTCGATTACAATCTGGAAATATCCATGCTTCTGACATTCCTTTAGTTCATAACGCAGAAACTGCACGGTAAAAAAAAAGTGGTGTGAATTCATGGGAAATTTCTGCAGCAAAGTTGCCGGTAAGTGTCCGTCTTTTAACGAAATTTCCGTTTTTAAATGTTCCCGTTTCTTTCAGATTTTCTGTAGACACTAGTTTCGTTTATTTCAGGAAACTCCGTTTAATGTTTTTCCGTTTTTATACAGAAATTTCGCAAAATCAAAGGAGCTGAATTCTTAAGCCCTTACCCCGCAGAGAATCCTTAAGCGCCAGTAGCTGGGTTCGAACTAGGGGCGATTGGAGTAGGTCTACGCCAGCGGCATGTCTTAACCACTGAGCCATTTACGTACTGGAAGTTGTACTTACGTTCGCGGTAAAATTGATCACGCGATGGTATATTTCTTTTTCTTTCTTTTTTTTTTTCTTTTTTTTTTTTTGATTGATGCGAGTGATATGGTCATTTTATTTTCTATTGGAGCTTAATATTTGTTTAATACATTTTTTGTAATAATTTTACTTTTCTGTGTATTAAGTATTTTTTTCAACGTGTTACTTTGAAGCAACTTAACGTTTTGGAACTTGAGATTTCATTTGTTAACTGACAATAACTTTCATGCACCTTTAAGAAATGGTGAAATGCACTGTTTTATAGTATTTTACAAAACTAAATATAAAATTTACTCCTGATAGCTACGGCAGCTTTTGTCTTAAGTACTCCACAGACTGATACATAGGCATCGTACAATACCCTGTACAATAATTTAAATACCCTAATTTCTTAGGGTAACACAACTGGCGAATATAATAGGGAAAAGGAGAAGAAATATCCTGCGTTACAATAACCAAAATCCATGTGATATATAACCGCAATATCCGGTCTTGCCACGAAACTTCAAAATCAGTTCCTTTGACAGACGACTAAAATTAACAGTTAATCAAACCTCAAGTATTCCCGCGAATTTATCCTGTTATCAGAATGTTTTAGTCATATGGATATCGAAAAGGTGATAACAGAGTTTTACCGTTAATACACAAAACAAATTGCCGAAATCTTTCTGAAAATTCAGAATTTTCCGTTAATATTCGAAAGAAATTGAGGAAAGGTTTCCACAAATTTAGAATTTTTAGTTCACACATCTTGAAAACGAAAATTTACCGTCAATGTGAGAAAGGAATTGTGCAAAGGTTTACACAAATTCAGAATGTTTAGTTAACACATCTTAAAAACGGAAATTTACCGTCAATGTAAGAAAGAAATTGTAGAAAGGTTTTCACAAATTCAGAATTTTCAGTAAACACATCTTAAAAATTGTAATTTACCGTCAATGTAAGAAGGGAATTGTGGAAAGTATAACGAAGTAAATTTCTCCGTCATTTTTGGTCCACGCCGGGGATCAAGCCCGAGTCCACTTATTCGGGAACAAGTCGCTCCACCAACTGAGCTACGCAGACGTTCGTTCTTGCTGATATCTGCCTTTATGTCGTGTGCGATCTGTGGGGCAGGCACGGCACATCTCCCCCCCCAAAAATAAGAAGGCCGGGGCATGTACTACGGGTCAGCCGGGACCATGATCGCTGTAGAACGTGCACTTGAGAACTCCCAGTCAATCTGGTGTGTGGAATGCAACGTCACACACATTTATTTTAAGAAGCGCTGGAGAAGAGATTCTCTTATTTTTCTTGTCTCGCGGTGTGGAAAGAACATCACACCATTGCCAGATCTTTAACGGCCGGGTCATCCGGATAATTCGGGCGCCATTATAACGAAGTAAATTTCTCCGTCATTTTTGGTCTACGCCGGGAATCGAACCCGAGTCCGCTTATTCCGGAACAAGTCGCTCTACCAACTGAGCTACGCAGACGTTCGTTCTTGCTGCTATCTGCCTTTATGTCGTGTGCGTCCTGCGGGGCAGGCACGTCACAAAAGGTTTCTGAAAATGCAGAAATTCCTTGTCGCTCGACAAATCCGTGAAATTCAGATATTTTTCCCGTCATTTCACGGAAAAGGTTGTATCAGAAATATGCTTCGTTAATTCACGAAAGGAACCACGGAAAGGGGCTCGTGATTTTCAGAAAGTTGTTTACAGTGTGCTTTATAGTTTCTCCGGAAATCTTCCTTTTTCTCACATTGGTTTCTAAGTACCGTAATAATTTCTGATAAACAATTTTTCGCTTCCTGCTGATCACTATTTCAGCCAATAACGCATCTAGAAGTTCATTTGGGAGAAGGAGCTGTTGCTCCTGCCCTAAAAAAAGAGAGACTTTGTGGAGGTAGCACATATACACGTACCATAAACTTAAAGCTCTCACCTGTAATTTTATTGGTTAATCAGTCCCTTCTTAAGCATTATCTTCACCCCAACACTTATGTCACTGGAACTTCGTAACGTTTTAGCCACGGATAGCTACTATATATAAAAATAACCTTCATTGCACGCTAAGGCTAAATTAGGCGACCTAAATATTTTGTGGTAGGTTGCACCAAAATGTGATGCTACACCAGCTGCACCACTTTCTTAGAAAAGATACGCCCATGTGCGGCGCAAAATACATTGAAGTGCCAAAGATCATGGGATAGCTGTATGGAATTTTTTAAATGGCGCTGCCGTCGTATAAAAGCTTCGATGCACGCCACGATTTTTATCAGTTGCGAGGTGTAATCTCGTGAGTCAGGTTGAACAACCGGCAGTAGGATTATGGCAAGCCCACGAGAATTATCGGAGTTTGAACGAGGCATGGTAGTGGGAGCCAGACATATCGGGCATTCAATTTGCGATGTTGTGCGAACTTTCAACATTCCTCGATCCACAGTGTCACGTGAGCACCAAGAATACCTCATGGAAGGCACTACCATCCACTGTGGACAGCGCAGAGGCCGATCACTGGTACTGAATGACCGTGACAAGCAACGTATGACCAGGATTGTCCATGCTAACAGACAAGCGACACTGACTCAAATAACATCCGCATTCAATGCAGGAGGTACAAGAGACATTCTCCGTCAGGTCAGTGCAGCGTAATTTAACGTCCATAGGGTGTGAGACCCACCAGAGTGCCTTTGTTAACACCAAGACATCGGGCACAGCGCCTTACCTGGGCTCGTGAACATGGTAATTGGACCCTATAAGACTGGCAACATGTGGCGTGGTCCGATGAGTCTCGATACCAGTTGTTACGATCTGATGGCACGGTTCCGATGTGGCACAGACCGCATGAGGCCACGGATCCATGCTGTCAGCAAGACACTGGGCAAGCTGGTGGGGATTATATACATGTGTGTGATGTATTTATGTGCCACGAGTTTGGTTCACTGGTCCTCTTAAACACGTTATTAACCGGTGATCGCTTGGTTGCTCTGCTGGGTGACCATGTGCATCCCTCCGTGGACTTCATGTATCCAAACAACGATAGGATTTTCCAGGCAAGCCATGCACTATGCCATTGGCCCAAATTGTCCAAAATTGGTTCGAGGAGCATTCTGGACAGTTCCGATGGATGGTGTGGTCACCTCGTTTGCCCGACATGAACCAACAGAGCACTTATGGGACGTGGTGCAAAGGTCCATTCGCACCCAAGATCCTGCACCTACAAATACCAAGGAACTGTGGGCTGCTGTTCAGACGGCATGGCTCAACATCTCTCCTGAAGTCTTCCGGACACTTGTGGAATTGGTGTCACGTCGAGTTGCTGAACTTCGCCGGGTTAGAGGAGGTTCTACACGATACTAGGTACATATCCCACGACTTTTGGCGCTTCAGTGTAAACCTAGAAACATGGTACAACCTTGGGTGAAGCCTTGTGCCATAACGTTGTGAATAGTTGAACCACGTTGTTGGGTCTTGTTCCCACCACACAGTGGTGTACCTTTTCTAAGAAAGTGGTGCAGTTGGTGTAGCGCCACATTTTTGTGCAACCTACCACAAATGTTTTAGCAGTGTACGTCTTTGAAACCACTTACAAGAAAACGGTCTTTATTGAAGTAATTTCGTGGCACTTCAGAAACACAACGTATTAACAAAGGCCTCACCAGCACAATTCACAATAGTGATGATATTGTAACTTAGGTTCGACGTGTTTACATCTAGTCTGATAATTATAGCAATTTGCTACCGTGATCAACCCACACCACACCACACACAGCTGCTAGCTTAATACACATTTGACCTCAAGACTGTTGCCCACGTAATATTCAGTAAGTAAGCAAATATAACGTTAAGGTTGAAAAACTAAAAGAGGAAGAACTCAAAATGTACTTAGGGAAATACTACTAAAAAGGAAAGTTAAATTACAGCATGCGTCATACCCCTTCCTGGCATTACTCTAAATTTTATATCACAAATTACGTATGAGAACTGAAAAATCGACACTGTTTTCATTTTGTTCAATTGCACGCTTTTCAGAGAAACAAACTTGATGCTTTTTAAATTTCACATCTGGATATATTCTTTCAAAATAAAGTTTGATCTCTTCAATTCAGATGGGTTAATTTAATAGAAAAAAAAACAGCTTAGGAATGTGTTACTAGTTTTGGTTTTTGATCCAGTCGGGTTAGATACTAACACTCACACTACAAATATCTCACACACTTCAAAGTCTACCTCACACGCTGACTTTCCCTGCTCCCAATCACTAATGATGCCAGGAAATACCAAAAATACTGAACACATCGCCTCTCATGGTCAGTCAAGATCTCTTTTCACTTCCGCCCTCATCTTTCTCCGTGTCTGAACCTCTAGTTTTTTTGTTTTTTTTAAGTTATTGTTTTTCTCTTTCTACTGAAACTAGAACAGAGCATTTTATCTCCAAATTTACAGCAAATTTTATTTGTTATACACTTTTATGAAAAGCTGTGGATTTATAATTATAATTTTACAAAAATAAATGCATTAATTATTTAGATATCGGCCATTTTACCCTTTAACGACCATGACTCTAAAATCCAGTATCACTCTAAACACCATAACGCCCGAAACTGTCTGTTGTTTCATTTCTTTGTTTAGTAACAGCAATGGTGACTGACTGTGACTCCTGCTGATCTCTCTCAGGTCGTGCAGATTTAAAGGACAGGTAAGGGTAGAAAATCTGACTCACTCTATCTAGACTGGCGTTTTGGGAAGCTATGGTCGTTTGCATGTATGGGCGTTATGGTCGTTAAAGGGTTAAAAAGGCAAAACCTGCTTTAGGGAGCTATAACCCCCCCTAGATCCGCTACTGACTTCAGCAACGATTTTTAAAACTTCATATTGTTTGATACTTTGGTAAACTCTTTGTTTTCAAACAATGTTATTTGATAATTCAGTAAACACTTCCTTTATACTTCAGATTCGTTAACACTTCAGTGAGAAGTTTTGCACATACTTATCATATGAAGTAGTATTTCCTACAGCAAATTTTCATTATTCAGATTTCTTACTACTTCCTTCAGCATTCTTTTGCTTCGACATTCATTTGCACTTCTGTACAAAAAGGCAGAGAAATTGTTCTTAAAAACAGCAGTTGTTATGTGTTTCCAAAGTGTTAATAAATACCGATCTACAGTCTGCAGATTGTTAACATTCTTGTTTGGAAAGTATCATTGACTTTCGCAGGTTCCATTTTTAATTCTTACTTCGCTTATAGGATGTCATCCAAAAATTTCGACTTTCGTCAAAGAGTATGCTGTTAATAGGTAATTGTCTACAAAAGCTACACGAACAAGATTTTCAAATTCTGAGCTATAAACTGTTGTTATGTTTTGTCATTGCGAAATGCAAATAGCGAAGGGAAGGAAATTGTAAAACTATTTTTGTTGTATAAAGAGTATAGATTACAGAAACATATTTATAAAGTTTAGAAACATTGATCATTGCACTGAGCGTATTTCGATTTATTGCAAGTACGTTTAGCAGTGGAAGAAGTAATATGCTTTTGTATTATTTAAAGAAACTGTCTTTAATCGCGGTTTTAACTGAAACTAAAATCACACCTGTTCGAGATTCTTCCAAGAGTGTCGTATTGGAATATACATAGATTTTTCCATTGCTCTTTTATTTTCGTTTACTTCAAACTATGTGCTGGAGGAAATATATGTCAAAATGTGGTAGTTTTATTACTTTGTTTCCTTCGAAAACATTTTTGAGTCTTTCGATCTATTAGTAGTATTATCTGGAAATGCATATTTTTAATGATTGCAGCTGTTTTCAATGTAAAATTTAAAGGTTCCTTCACTGTAGTTCTTCTAAATATTAACCTTAGGAAACATATCTTTCTGAAATTTTCATTCAATGTTCATGTACAAATCACACTTTATTTCCAACATCGTAAGAGTACATATCTCTTTTCATTTAGAAGTCATTTGTTCATGAGCTAAGTTATGCAATGAGTATAAATTGAAGCATCTTTCTTCAGTTTGTCGTTATCCTTGCAGCGTGAACTTCAATTTCGAAGTCAGAGAGGAAGACGACTCTGGTTTCTTTTTAATTTCGTCGAAAATTGTACTGATGGTGAAATAACTCTTTGTTATGCATAACCTGCTCGGAAATAGATAACCCCTTCTTTGTGCAATTATTTATCCCTCAGTCCTTTCACAGCAGAACATGCATCCCCATTTGAACTGGATATATGTTTATGAATGGGGACGAATAACTGACGGAACTCTCGAATATTGCAATAACTTGCTTCAGACAGAAAGATGAAGGTATGCGTGTCATGAAATTTGGAAACATACTTTTCGAAGGTGGGGCACTTGCACTCTTCGATTGGTTCCTGCTCAGTTTAACAACTTTCCATTTGCGCCTGTACTAAGAGCACTTCTAAAATCCCCCTCTTCTACCTACTTTCCTCACACTGTTTCTTCATTTCTTTTACTTTGATTACCTTTTGCCTATTTGGCTATATTTTTCTGCCTCTCGCCGTTTTTGCTGCTCTGCTTGTGTCTACTTCTTTATCTTTTTGTCGATCTACTATTAATCTCTTCTCTGTTTATATCGCTTCGTCTAAATATCCTTTTCTGTCAATCTGTTTCGAAATTTCTTCCTTTCTTTATGCTGTCCCTCTATTGTTATCGCTACATGACTATCTCCTTTTCTCTCACTGTCTCTCTCTCTCTCTCTCTCTCTCTCTCTCTCTCTCTCTCTCTCTCTCTCTCTCTCTCTCTCTCTCTCTCTCTCATTCCACATTATCTCGCTTTCTATTTATTTTTTGCCCGACAATCGCTTTTGCATTATCACGTTCTCCCGGTTTTTATCTATCGTCGCTCCGAGTTTTCACTTTACTTTGTCCCGCTTGATCTCATATTCCGACCCTCTCGTTAACCCTCTTCCTTCTTCCTCTCTGCCACACCCTATTTTTTCTCTTCATAAATATATCAACATCTCTGCCATTTTCGCATTTTTTACACTCTCATTACAATTCTTGATTTCTCTCACATTACGCTTTCTCTCTTAATTTCTCAACACTTTCTCTTTCACTTTCTTACTTTAGCTTTCTCGTGAACTCTCCCATCTCTCTAAATACCCCCCTCTCTCTCTCACTCTGTATTTATCTGTCATTCGCTGTTCCACACGCTAAACTTTTTATCAGCTCTCATCCTCTCTCTCATTTTCTTGCTAACTTTTATTTCTCTCTTTTTTTCTATTTTGCCTAATGGCTCTAGCTCAATACATCTGTTTCGCATTATGGGTCTGTCTAATAGTTTTTCTTTATCCATTAATTTCGGGCTCTCTCCTACATATGTAACTCTCATTTCTAATTTCTCTATGTCTCCCTCGCACTCCATTTCTTCGGCTTCCCCGTAATCTATTATTGTCTTTCTTTCCCTTAATTTCTCTCCCTTTCTCATAAGCTCTTTCTGTCTGTAAATCTTCCTCTAAGTTCCACTCATCCTCTATCTTCATCTTTTTCGTTTTTTCTCACTTTATTTCTAATTATGTGACACTCCTTCCCTGATTCTTTCTTTCTCTCAATTTCGTTTTCTTTTTCTGTGTTATGCCCTCTCTCTCTGTCTTTTTCTTGACCTCTCTATTTCGTTCTGCGACTTTTCTTTTATCGCCTAGTTTTTCTTTTACTCTCACGATTTCTGTCTATCTACATGTTTCGATCATTTTATCTCCTTCTTTGTATTCATGTAAATGTTTGTTTCTCCGCTGCAAATCAGCACCACAAAAGCGGTGTACGCTATGTTTGGTTTGTTAGCATGGCTTTTAACACCCTGGTAGCTAAATGGTCAGAGAATCGGGCTTATACTTGACAGTTGTTTGCTCTACGACGCTGGCCCAGTCCGTCACATTTTAACCACCTGCTCGAAAGTAAAGAGAGCCAAATATCTATGCTATTTTATCTTCAAATGATCCTTTTAACCACTCATACAAGAAAAAGACATACTGATAACGCTCAAAACTCTCTGTGACAGGCCCTTACATGAAAAGTATTCAGCAAGTGGAAAACCAAGAATCGTGATGGATCTGCATAGTTCTAATGCAAAAAAGAAGTGGCAATAACAGCAAACTTCTTTTCCTTGGGATAGAACAAAGTGCTATTTTGATTTATTTTAGAAAACTATGAAAATGTAATGAGAAATCATTTACTTCATACGACAAGTGAGCATCACTTGTCCATCACGAAGTATTACTGGTTCTTTAAGTGAATTAGAAAATAAATAAGTTAAAATACATTAAGCATGTTCCTATTTTAAGTTTATTTTGAGCTCTGAATCTCATTGATCTTGAAAATTCATAATTATGTTCATAGCTAAGTGAAATAAATAAAAAGATGTATAAGTTGCTTTAATCTCAAACCACTGAACAAAAATACAGCATGAAAGATAAAACATTGAGAACGAAAGTTTAAGTCATTTATTCCTAATGATATTAGAACAAAAGGAGAAACTGGCACACAAAGACAAACAACTGCGAGTTCTAATTTTCAGAAAGAGGAAAAGAACGTTGATTGATTCTTCTAGATACAGGTGATATGATTTTATGAACAGTAACCTATAATTAATACAGTCGAAGCTCGTTAAAACGAACATTGCAGGGACGCAATTTATTCGCGTTAAAAATAATTCGTATTATTGATATGTAATTAATTTAACAACTAAAATAGTATTAAAATATGCAAAACTGTGTGCGCCGCACAATTAAAGAAGAAAGTATGTGCATAAACTTTTGGCTTCTAAAACATGAATTTAGATTGCCTTTTTCCAACATTTTACACAAGGAAGGACAAATTATACATAGCACTGTAGTATTGTATAGTATAATATACGAGGCAGGATCTAAAGGTTCCCGGACAGGGTCCATAAGTCCATAGATGGTTAGAGTTACAAAGCTGAAGCACAACTTTTTTCAAGACCGTCTTGCAACAACACACTTCTGCCAGCAGCTGTAGAGTTCGTCGAAGCTCTTCTGGAACCCATTCTTTGCAATGTCGTTCAGTGCAATCAGCGATGAGTTTTCCATTTATGCGCTAGAAAACCTACGATCGCGAAGACGACGCGTTAGCTCGGATAAGAGGTGGATTTCGCAGGGGGCGAAGTTAGGTGAGTACGGAGGGTGTGGGAGGAGAGTAGTTATTGTTTTGACGAGAAACTCACGAATGAGGAGTGATAAGTGTGCCGGTGCATGGTCATGCAACAGCACCCACGAATGATCGACCCACAGTTGAGGCCTCTTCTTGCCGATTAACTCACGCAGGCTTCGCATGATGTCCAGATAAAGCCCCTGTTTGACAGTGCTTCCTTCAGAGATAAATTCAAGATGAACAATACACTGGATGTCGAAGTAGACCTCTAGCATGATCTTGCCTTTGCTGCGACCTCTGCGGACTTTCCTTTTGCATGGAAACATTGGCCATTACCACGTAGCTGATGCCAGCTTATTCTGCAGAGGGAAGAGGGTCACCATTTTTCATCCCCGCTATGATTCTTCTAAGAAAATGTGGGTCTTGGTCGGCGGCAGATACGGGATAGTCCGCCATTTCCATCTATAGGGCCAATTGATCTTCGGTTAACATGCGAGGGACGATGTGTTGACACACCCGGTGCATCTTGAGATCATCTGTTAGTATTCACTGACACGTAGACTCTAATATCCCAGCAGCCTCTGCTATTTGATCGATCGTCTGTTGTCTGTTGGCGCGTACAATTGCAACCACTTTCAAAATGTTTTGCCAATGCGAGCTGTCACTGGCCGCCCGCTTCGTTCACATCTTCGACCTCCTGTCTGTCTTCTCTGAAGCGTCGATGCCAATCAAATGTTTAGGACCACGGCAGAGTGTTTTCGCCATAAACTTGCTTCAATATCTCACAAGTTTCTGTTGGACTTTTGCCCAAACGAACGCAAAACGTATTGTTAACGCGCTGCTCAAAAACGCCATTTTTCATCAATCGCCGAACACTGTGTAAGTTGCTCACAATACCCGGATGTACTGCAGTAAGCGCGTGACGTAGATGGTCGATATCAATTTCTCTGTGTGTGTGGGGGAGGGGGTTAATGTTATAACGTAGTCCAATAATCCCCGTGGGTATGCGATACACGTACTTTACAGTACAGGTGCAATCCGGAAACTTTTGGATCCTACTCCGTAGTATGTATGCTGCAGTAAAAATAATTTTAGAGTCCATTCAGTGAGAGACGGATTAAAACAAAGTTACCGGAAGGTGCATTCTTTTCTTGCCAGAGCAATGCCTCAAAAATTTTCCACTTCGTTCACATTCTCTAAAGTTGCGGAAGTGTCTGCCTGTTCCATTGCAGAACGACGTTTACTTTACAACACAGCGAAAACTTCTGAAAGTTTAACATTTGCGTCAGGCATTTCCACGTCATAATGTTAAAGAGTGTCAGATAAATACTGCTCTTAATAACATCGTCCACAAACGCGACATCTGCCAAAATGTCTGAAGGGATGACATCGTCATACACGGACAGAAAGCCCCGCCCTTCCAGAAATTCCTCGTCTCGTGTTGAAGTAGGATAATCCAACACGGCCACGCACCCCAGCGAAAATATCCTCCACCGCCATCCCGTTTACTGCACCTTTTTTATCATTTGTTCAGTCGGAACAAATAAGCAGGCGTGGGCCCGAGTGGACTTCAAAATGGACGAGACCAAGCAGCAGGACTGTCTTTACACCCGGCAAGTGGGGCACGTGCCCAGTGCCTGCCACTTGGAGGACCCCGCTCATCATAGGAAAAAAAATATTAAGAAAAATGCAATACGCAGAATAGAACAAAAAACTTAGAAATGATTTGCACAACCAAGTGAATGTTACCTTATGTATATAGGAAAGTCTGAATACACCTAAATTAAGTTAGCGAATTGTCCTGGGTTAGGCGGGATAGGTCCGGGTTCTGATAGCCCGTTGTCCCCGTATATACGTTTATGCTTTTAGTGTTTGTGTGTGTGTGTTGAATCTCTCGTAAACAATACTGCAAAAAAATACACGGCGTATTGCTGTTTTTATTACGAACACATTGTTGTAAAAGTTTGTATCAACAATGGAAAAAGTAAGTTCTGATTGATTTAATTTTCTTAAACACTAACTTTTATGTACACTTGTTGGAAAAACCGAATACGAGATTTGAGCAATGGGCATCCCCTGCTTTGAGCAGAACAGACCCAAACGGAACGTAGCCGATTAATAGTCTGACGGATGGCTTCCCAACAGTGCATCGCAATCGACGAATATGAGTAGACATGGCGATCTGAACGACTTTCAACGTGAACGCAATGTCGGCGGAAGACAGATGTGTCATTCTATCGCACAAATGGTAAGAAACCTAGGATTACCAAGGGTAACCGTATCAAGGGTGTACCGCGATTATACCACAGACGGACGTACCAGCGCCCAGAGAGCTAGTGAAGGTCAACCACAAGACATTGATGAACGGGATCAACGTGTACCATCCAGGCTCGTTCAGAACAACGCTTCGTAACGTCGACGCAATTTAAATCCAGGTTAAATGTCGGAGGCCCAAGCAGCGTCAGCGAGTGAACGGTATGGCGCACAATGAATACCATGGGCTACGGGAGCCGACGCCCTACTCGTGTGCCACTGTTGACTACTCGTCATCGGACATTGTGCCGAAATCACATCCAGGTTAAATGTCGGAGGCCCAAGCAGCGTCAGCGAGTGAACGGTATGGCGCACAATGCATACCATGGGCTACGGGAGCCGACGCCCTACTCGTGTGCCACTGTTGACTGCTCGTCATCGGACATTGTGCCGAAATCACATCCAGGTTAAATGTCGGAGGCCCAAGCAGCGTCAGCGAGTGAACGGTATGGCGCACAATGCATACCATGGGCTACGGGAGCCGACGCCCTACTCGTGTGCCACTGTTGACTGCTCGTCATCGGACATTGTGCCGAAATCACATCCAGGTTAAATGTCGGAGGCCCAAGCAGCGTCAGCGAGTGAACGGTATGGCGCACAATGAATACCATGGGCTACGGGAGCCGACGCCCTACTCGTGTGCCACTGTTGACAGCTCGTCATCGGACATTGTGCCGAAATCACATCCAGGTTAAATGTCGGAGGCCCAAGCAGCGTCAGCGAGTGAACGGTATGGCGCACAATGCATACCATGGGCTACGGGAGCCGACGCCCTACTCGTGTGCCACTGTTGACTGCTCGTCATCGGACATTGTGCCGAAATCACATCCAGGTTAAATGTCGGAGGCCCAAGCAGCGTCAGCGAGTGAACGGTATGGCGCACAATGCATACCATGGGCTACGGGAGCCGACGCCCTACTCGTGTGCCACTGTTGACTGCTCGTCATCGGACATTGTGCCGAAATCACATCCAGGTTAAATGTCGGAGGCCCAAGCAGCGTCAGCGAGTGAACGGTATGGCGCACAATGCATACCATGGGCTACGGGAGCCGACGCCCTACTCGTGTGCCACTGTTGACTGCTCGTCATCGGACATTGTGCCGAAATCACATCCAGGTTAAATGTCGGAGGCCCAAGCAGCGTCAACGAGTGAACGGTATGGCGCACAATGCATACCATGGGCTACGGGAGCCGACGCCCTACTCGTGTGCCACTGTTGACTGCTCGTCATCGGACATTGTGCCGAAATCACATCCAGGTTAAATGTCGGAGGCCCAAGCAGCGTCAGCGAGTGAACGGTATGGCGCACAATGCATACCATGGGCTTCGGGAGCCGACGCCCTACTCGTGTGCCACTTTTGACTGCTCGTCATCGGACATTGTGCCGAAATCACATCCAGGTTAAATGTCGGAGGCCCAAGCAGCGTCAGCGAGTGAACGGTATGGCGCACAATGCATACCATGGGCTTCGGGAGCCGACGCCCTACTCGTGTGCCACTGTTGACTGCTCGTCATCGGACATTGTGCCGAAATCACATCCAGGTTAAATGTCGGAGGCCCAAGCAGCGTCAGCGAGTGAACGGTATGGCGCACAATGCATACCATGGGCTTCGGGAGCCGACGCCCTACTCGTGTGCCACTGTTGACTGCTCGTCATCGGACATTGTGCCGAAATCACATCCAGGTTAAATGTCGGAGGCCCAAGCAGCGTCAGCGAGTGAACGGTATGGCGCACAATGCATACCATGGGCTACGGGAGCCGACGCCCTACTCGTGTGCCACTGTTGACTGCTCGTCATCGGACATTGTGCCGAAATCACATCCAGGTTAAATGTCGGAGGCCCAAGCAGCGTCAGCGAGTGAACGGTATGGCGCACAATGCATACCATGGGCTACGGGAGCCGACGCCCTACTCGTGTGCCACTGTTGACTGCTCGTCATCGGACATTGTGCCGAAATCACATCCAGGTTAAATGTCGGAGGCCCAAGCAGCGTCAACGAGTGAACGGTATGGCGCACAATGCATACCATGGGCTACGGGAGCCGACGCCCTACTCGTGTGCCACTGTTGACTGCTCGTCATCGGACATTGTGCCGAAATCACATCCAGGTTAAATGTCGGAGGCCCAAGCAGCGTCAGCGAGTGAACGGTATGGCGCACAATGCATACCATGGGCTACGGGAGCCGACGCCCTACTCGTGTGCCACTGTTGACTGCTCGTCATCGGACATTGTGCCGAAATCACATCCAGGTTAAATGTCGGAGGCCCAAGCAGCGTCAGCGAGTGAACGGTATGGCGCACAATGCATACCATGGGCTACGGGAGCCGACGCCCTACTCGTGTGCCACTGTTGACTGCTCGTCATCGGACATTGTGCCGAAATCACATTCAGGTTAAATGTCGGAGGCCCAAGCAGCGTCAGCGAGTGAACGGTATGGCGCACAATGCATACCATGGGCTTCGGGAGCCGACGCCCTACTCGTGTGCCACTGTTGACTGCTCGTCATCGGACATTGTGCCGAAATCACATCCAGGTTAAATGTCGGAGGCCCAAGCAGCGTCAACGAGTGAACGGTATGGCGCACAATGAATACCATGGGCTACGGGAGCCGACGTCCTACTCGTGTGCCACTGTTGACTGCTCGTCATCGGACATTGTGCCGAAATCACATCCAGGTTAAATGTCGGAGGCCCAAGCAGCGTCAGCGAGTGAACGGTATGGCGCACAATGCATACCATGGGCTTCGGGAGCCGACGCCCTACTCGTGTGCCACTTTTGACTGCTCGTCATCGGACATTGTGCCGAAATCACATCCAGGTTAAATGTCGGAGGCCCAAGCAGCGTCAGCGAGTGAACGGTATGGCGCACAATGCATACCATGGGCTACTGGAGCCGACGCACTACTCGTGTGCCACTGTTGACTGCTCGTCATCGGAACTTACAGCTTGTCTAGTGCCGGGAACATTAAATCCAGACCTCTGCAGAGTGGGCCGCGTCGTGTGGTAGGAAGAATATTTTTTCCAGCTGTACTGAGATTATGAGAGGGTGCGGTGTGGCGTCGACAGCATGAGGCCATTGCCTCTTCGTGCCAGGGCGGCGCTGTTGAAAGTGACGGTGTCTCTGTGATGGCTGGAGAACCTTCTCATGGGACACATTAGTTGCCTTAGTGTGTCTGGAGAGGTCCTTAATAATTGCGCGCTACCAGCATGTACTGTCACATGAGCTAAAAGCTTTCACGGCTTCCGTGCAGCCTGCGGCAGATGGTCTAATTCATCAGGACAGTGCACTGCCCTGCCGGTCTGCAACCAACCAGACATGGCTTGTGTAACATTCATCTGAGTATGGAACCATCTAGTAGCCCATTAGGTCACCAGATTAAAACCCTGTGGAAGATCTCTCGGATCCAGTGGAGCGGAAAATCAGATCCGTGAATCCTGGGCCGACATCTCGGGCGGAGTTGTGGACAATGCTGCAACAGGCATGGCTGGCATTACCACTGGAAACCCTCTGGCATCTGGTGGAGTTGAGAACATCAGATCCATGGATCCTGGACCGTCGTCTCGGGCGGAGTTGTGGACAATGATGCAACAGGCATGGCTGGCATTACCTCTGGATGCCCTCTGGCATCGGGTGGAGTTGAGAACATCAGATCCATGGATCCTGGATCAACGTCTCGGGCAGAGTTTTGGACAATGCTGCAACAGGCATGGCTGGCATTACCTATGGAAACCCTCTGGCATCTGGGGCATCTGGTGTAGTTGAGAACATCAGATCCATGGATCCTGGACCCTCGTCTCGGGCGGAGTTATGGACAATGCTGCAACAGGCATGGCTGGCGTTACCTCTGGAAACCATCTGGCATCTGGTGGAGTTGAGAACATCAGATCCATGGATCCTTGACCGACGCCTTGGGCGGAGTTGTTGACAATGCTACAACAGGAAACCTTCCACTATCTAGTGGAGTCAGGCTGTTATTCGCCCTAGAAGAGGATCAACAAACTACACTGGCGTGCAAAAATTAAGGACGAGAAGGTTTTTAGAATGTAACGACGTGCAGAAGTGCTCCTCATCTACCCAAATCATACCATAACATCCCCAAGATGTAATAATATGGGACAAGTGAGCAAAACCTTCCAAACAAGGAATCCAAAAGGATTACCTCTGAAAACCGTCTGGCATCTGGTGGAGTTGAGAACATCAGATCCATGGATCCTGGACCGTCGTCTCGGGCGGAGTTGTGGACAATGCTGCAACAAGCATGGCTGGCATTACCTCTGGAAACCCTCTGGCATCTGGTGGAGTTGAGAACATCAGATCCATGGATCCTGGACCGACGTCTTGGGCGGAGTTGTTGACAATGCTACAACAGGAAACCTTCCACTATCTAGTGGAGTCAGGCTGTTATTCGCCCTAGAAGAGGATCAACAAACTACACTGGCGTGCAAAAATTGAGGACGAGAAGGTTTTTAGAATGTAACGTCGTGCAGAAGTGCTCCTCATCTACCCAAATCATACCATAACATCCCCAAGATGTAATAATATGGCACAAGTGAGCACAACCGTCCAAACAAGGAATCCAAAAGGATACAAAGGCACTTTATTGAAAAGGTAGCTTCGAGCACAACTGGACAGAAGACAGAAACGTCCATGTGACAGGCGGCTGCGAAGAAAAATCCTATCTTTAGTATCACCCCTGACTGCGTTGCAGGATTTATAACGTCTGTCCGTGCTGAGGACTAGGTTGTCAAGGAGCTGTTGAGGCATCGCGGCCCATTCCTCTTGTAGCGGCAATCGCATCTGCGGAATCGTTGCTGACGGCTGGTGACGTGCTGCCAAGCGTCTCCCGAGAAGGTCTAACACGTGTTCGATTGGATTTAGGCTCGGGGACCTTGCAGGCCAATCCATGCGCTGAATATCTTCACTCTCCAACAGCTCTGCGACAGCCACTGAACGATGAAATGTAGTGTTGTCGTCCATGAAGAGGTTTTCAGGACCCACAGCACCTCAAAACAAACGCACGTGAGGCAGCAGAACCTCGGTACAATAGCGGACGCCAGTGACTGAACCTCCTCGGAAGATGTGGAGGTCAGTACGGCTACCAAGAATGATACCGCCCCAAACGAGAAGCCCGCCACCTCCAAATCGGTCCCTTTCGATGATGTTGGAGGTGTGATTGCGTGTTCCCTGCTCTCTCCAGATGTGTATACGTCCAGAATCGCTCGTCAGACTAAATCGGCTATCATCTGTCAAGAGAACTCGACCTCATTGCTGATGTGTCCAGTTCTTGTGTTCCTGCCACCACAGAAACCGCAGTCTCCGATGAGCAGGCGTTAATGGCACACACCGTACTGGTCGTCGTGCAAATAGACCACCTTTGCGCAGCCTCCTGGCCACGGTAAAACGCGATAACAGACGTCCAGTTGTCTGTTGCATGTGCCTTGCGATTTCTCTCGCTGTCTGCCGTCTGTCTCTTCTCGCCTGTAGGACAATATACTGGTCGTCCGCCGCCGTGGTTGCTCGTGGACGACCACTGCTAAACTCTCGGACAGCTGTTCCTGTCGTTTGAAATGCTCTCCAAGCTCGTGAAACCATGCTGTGAGCGATCCCGAACTCCTCGGCCACACTAGTCACACTTCGACCTTCTTCCAAATTCCCAATGACGCGATTTCGGGTAAAGTCATCCAGATGTCGTCTACTGGATTGCCTGTTGGCCATATCACACGGTGGCAGCAACTCGACGTCGTTCAAACCGATGTACACCGTGCAATAGCTTTCACCTAATTACTGAGCGTACACCGCCCGTGTGCTTTATACCCTTTCGACTCCCCCCCCACTCCCACACTACGTCATGCTACATACATGCGTAACAGAGGTCCGTCGTTTTTCCGAGGGTGGTCCGGATCGGAATCTTGTACACTCCATGTCGACTCATTAGAGGAGTAGGGTCTCTATCTCTCCTGATTAACGAGAATAGGTTATGTGTTCGAACCCTAAATCCCAAGTCCGATATTTTACAAACTTTTTAAGAAAGTTGGTAATTGGTGGAAAATAGTCCAATGATTCGACATCACGGCATGAGGTAGATTCCACCTTGAGTGTTGAATATGATCCTCAAAGTTGTTTATTACTCAGGGCATCGATAATTGAAGGCTGATATCCATGTGGACAGATATCCAATACCCTGGATCCGTACCAATTCCTTCTTACGACTTGTAATGGTAGAAGAATGGGTAAGATTTAATTGCGGATCAGAATGTGAAAGGAAATTGTCATATCAAATTCACATATCTCAAGCAATAAACGCAATCTTGGCCTATAGAATTGTCATATTGGATGATTTTGGGGAATTTCAGTACATTTATAAATCAAACAGTTTATACCGACAGAGGCCCCACAAATGTGTTTTCCCGGGGCCCAACACACCATACGGGTGTCACTGACAAGCAGTAGCATTAGCAAGTAAACACAAGTTAGTAAATTCATGTAATGCATTGATTTTAATAAGCTTTCCAACATACCAGAAATCATTACTTAAGTTATCACTCAAGTTATGAGAATAATGGCTGTGGAATAAATCTCGGTCCTGTGCCCTGACCTTTGATCCCATTTCGATGATATTCAACAGAACCGGTTTGGTATACCTCCGAAATAACATGATAAAATTTTGTCGCAATCAAAGCATTTTTTCGTAAGTTATGATGGATGCATAAGGTCTATGGAATAGATCCCGCTCCTGTGTCCTAACCTTTGACCCCATTTCACTCATTTTCAATAGAATTTGTCCCCAGGCATGACCTTACAACATACTAACATTTCATCCAAATCGAAGCATTTTTACGTAAGTCATGACGCATAATGGCGATGGAAGTGATTCCTCTTCTATGTGCTGACCTTTGACCCCATTTCTTTCATTTTCAATAAGGTTTGTGGCCAGGTGGTCCCCTACCACATACTAAAAGTTCATCGAAATCGAACCTTTTTTTACGTTAGTTATGACGCAAAATAGCAGTGTAATTAATCCCGCTCCTATGTACTGACCTTTGTTTGACCCCACTTCGTTCACTTTAAATAGGGTTCCTTCCCAGGTGATCCCCTACCAGATACTAAAATTTCATCGAAATCGAACCATTGTTACACGAGTTATCCTGCGGACCGACATACGTACACAACGCGTGACGTAATGAGGCACATGGGAATCGCGACCATCTGCTTGCCGCAAGTGTGACGTCATAAAACTTTAATAGGATCCACACACAATGCGTGACGTAATGAGACAGATGGCGTGACCGCGCGCCAACATTCTCAAAGGCGAGATTATGACGTCATAAGATTTCTAAGCATTGGTAACATTAATGGAACAACGCCATGACTAAAAACGTTATAATTCGGGGTGGTTATTTAACCCACTAAACGAATTCGCCTAAAGTCGAGATCAAGCTAAATCGATTTCTAGTACCAGAAAACGGTAGGTTAACGACTTTCATCAAAATTCTTACAGCCGTTTTCAAAATAAAATGTACATACATACATACAAGATTTGCTACTTTAAGGTGGACGTCAAGCAATTTTGCTTCCTATACTTCCAATGTAAAAAATTCTGTACACATTTTCTTCACAATTAATGCGTTCCCAAGGTTGCAAATTTGAACATCGATTAAAATATCTTCATTTTATAACTTGCAATACTTAATATTTTCTAAAACATAACCATATTTATGCAATTCAGCATTTGTTTGTCTACTGACGTCATGAAAATACAGGTCGCGCCATCTTTTTCTGGACAATTAATGCGTTCACAAGGATGAAAATTTGAACATCGATTAAAATAGCTTCATTGCATAACTAGGAATACTTAATATTTTCTAAAACATAACCGTAATTATACAATCCAACATTTTTTGTCCACTGACGTCATCAAAGTACAGGTCGCGCCATCTTTTCTCTGGTTTCAACACCACCAAAGGAAAAGTGATTGATTTTTAATATAATTATGGTTATGTTTTAGAAAATATTAAGTTTTCCAAGTTATAATATGAAGTTATTTTAATCGATATTCAAATTTTGATCCTTGGAACACATTAGTTGTGAAGGAAATGTTTACAAAAGTGTTTCCATTGGAAGTATAGGAAGCAAAATTACTTGACGTCCACCTTAATAATATGGGATAAGGGCAATGGAATGGATCGCATACCTATGTCCTGACCTTTGACCACATTTCGTCCATTTTCAATAGGGTTTGTCCCCAGGTAGTCCCCTACTACATACTGAAATTTCATCGAAATCGAAACATTTTACGCACGTTATGACGCATAAGGGCAATGGAATGCATCCCAATCTTATGTCCTGACCTTTGACCCCACTTCACCCATTTTGAATAGGGTTCGTCCCCTCGCGGTCTCCTACCACATAATAATTTTTCATTGAAATCGAACCATATTTACGCAAGTTATGACACATAAGGGCAATGGAATGATTCCGCTCCTACGTCGTGACCTTTGACCCCATTTGTCCCATTTTCAATAGGGTTCGTCCCCCGGTGGTTCCCTACCACATACTAAAATTTAATCGAAATCGAAAAATTTTTACGCCAGTTATCATGCGAACAGACGGACGGACGGACGGACGGGCGGACGGACAAAGCTGGAGCATATACGCTTCTTCAACCTACGGTTTGAAAGCGTAAACAAGAAAGATGACAACGAATTTCGGTTTTAACGAGCACGTCTTTTGAAACGAATGAAATTTATCAAAGCTATTCAAAGTCTATTAAACCGGTATGGAAAGCAGTAGTATCTGACCGAAAGAAGAAGTTTTTCAATCGGATTTTTAATCCCGCTGATATTGCTGTAAACGGAATCGTGAACTTTCGCTCACTGGTTGCAGACTTCTGAGTTAAGAAAAATTTGAAATTATGTAAAAGAACGTTTCTTAGGGGAAACGCTCTCCAACAAAGAAATCATTTTTCAAATCGGATTCTTAGAAGCAGAAATATCGACAAATGTAAGATATGCATTTACGCCTCCTGTCGGGAAAACCATGCATTATTTTAAGAAGGTATTCTCAAAAGTTTTTTCGACGTGAGCGGTCCAAGAAAGAATTTCCTTAATCGAGATTTCAGGAGCTCAGATTTTGCTGCAAATACATCAGAAGCAGAAATTAACACTTACGCCCTCTTGTGGCCAAACTATTCTTTACAAGATATTAGAAATTATGTAAAAAACATTTCCCATCAGGAACTGTATGCAATACAGGAAGAAGTTTCCAAATCCGAGTTTTGGAAGCAGAGATATCGAGGAAAATGGGATTTCCTTAACGCCCCCTAGCGGAAAGTCTGTGAACTACTTGAAACTTTTGAAACTATACGAAAACATGTCGCACCACAAACTCTACCCAACAAAGAAGGATTTTTTTAAATCGGACCATTAGAAGCAGATGTATTGACAAAAACAATATGTACATCTACTCCCCCTGGCGGAGAAACCATGCAGTATTTTAAGAAGAAACTGTTCCGAAAAGGTTTAGCGACATGAGTGACATCGGTCCACCGGCTAATTTTTTCAGTCGAGATTTTAGAAGCTCTGATTTTTCTGCAAATACATCAGAAGCAGATATTAACACTTAGGCTCCCTGGAGGCCAAACCATTTTTTACCAAAAATTATATGTAAAATATTTCCAATCAAGAGCTGTATTCGCTGTAGAAAGAATATTTCAAATCGGAGTTTTAGAAGCAGAGATATCGGGGGAAAAGCAATTTACTTTTACGCCCCCTAGAGGAAAATCTATGCGTCACTTGAAAAGTAACTATACCTAAAGCAGTATTCGACATAAATGGATTCGAAAGGTAAAAAGTATTTTTCAATCGGTTCTTTAGATGCAAATATATGTAATAAAATGTATTTTACATTCGATATCATCTGCATTTACGCCCTCTAGCAGCAAAATTGTGCTTTGTAAAAAACACTGGAATGCAACGATCATCATTCGGATATTTCAAGCTTCCCAATGCAAAAATAATTTTTTAAATCGGACTGATAGGTGCAGAGATATGGTGTCCACAGACGGACGGACGAACAAACCGGCAACAAAAGCACGATCTCTTTTACAAAAGACGTGCTAAAAAAGAAGATGTTCCTTCACTGTAAGACAAAGAATTTTCCTGTGCTAATGGTATATCATTTCGTCTAAACCGATATATCATGTTAAGCATGTTCATGTAAAAAGAATATAAAAACCCTTTACACATATTAAAATGGCCTGGGAATCATGAAACAGTTCACGGTAAAAGCAAGTTTCTTTATCTGGGTTTGACTGTATTTCATTTTCTATATTTCGCCGCTGTAAAATGTTAAGTAATATCGTTTTCTCCGATTAAACTATTAAACAAACTAAATGGGGAAAAATAATGAATTTCTCTTAAGAACATATGCACAGTCCAGGCAAAAAATATGTTGCTACGCATATGTGCGTAGCAACATATGCAAATCATGTACGGCATTGAAAAGGACACCAACTAGCGGACGATATGCACTTTCGCGTGAAAATGGGAAAAGGACGTGACCTAACAGTGTTTGAAAAAGGAATGATTGTTGGCTACCGTGAGAAGGTTGCTAGCGTTACAGAAACGGTAGATATTGTGGGCTGTTTACGTGGTGCAGTAGTTAAAGTGTTCCAGGAATGGAAGGAAACTGGCAAGACCTGCCGTAATCGGAGTAGCACTAACGACTGTGCAACGACAGCTATCCCGAATAGTACAATCCAACAGACGGGCCACACGGGAATAACTGGCCTGGGCATTTAATGTAGGCACATGTTAGAACGTATCGCAGACCACAGTCTAACGAATTCTGCTCTGTATGGGTCTACGGAGCAGCTGTCCACTGAAGGGACCCTTGCTAATAGCCAGACATCGACGATCACGGCTTTAATTTGCATCTGAGAGGAGGCATTGGACAATCGAACTGTGGAAGATAGTCGCCTTATTAGAAGAATCACATTTTGGGCTTTATTATGTGGATGGTGTATGGAGATTACGGAGAAGCACTTCTGACAGAAATCATCTCCACACGATGCTGAAGAAGAAACAAGCAGGAGGTGGCAGTGTTCCCGTGTGGGGCAGGCTTTCCTGGGAATCATTAGGAGCAACCATCCTCCTCGATCGAAAAATGAACACTTCAGGCTTCTACCTATCCATTGTGGCGGATCAGGTGGTTTCATTCATGATGACCGTCTACCCCGTTGGCATGGGTTGCTTCCAGCAAGATAATGGCGCTTGCCATGTTGCTATGTGTGTGCGTGAATGGTTTGAAATGCATATCAACGACTTTAGCTTACTATCCTGGCCACCGTACTTGCCCGACATCAATCCCATTGAACATCTGTGGGACTATCTTCACCAGCAGATTCGACGTATGGATCCACCACCGATGACTTTTGATGATCTGCGAGACGCTCTGGTGTCTTCATGATATAGCATCTCTACAGAAACGTTCAGAGACTTCATGAAATCATTGCTACGTCGTGTGTTTGAGGTGCTGACGGCACGAAGAGGTCATGCCTCATCCTAACATGTGGTCATAATATTTTGACTGGACTGTATTTCTCCCACTCTACCTCTCTCTCTCTCTCTCTCTCTCTCTCTCTCTCTCTCTCTCTCTCTCTCTATCTATCTATCTATCTATCTATCTATATCTTCGAAACGTTCTTCTTTCTCTGCACAATACAAGATACCTCAAACAAAGGAACATAATGCCGCGATATGCGCTATTAATGATTTCTTAAGTATACAAGTTAGTAAAATCATGCAATGCATTGATTATTATGATACGCTTTTCAACATGCCAGAAAGCAATTACTCAGGTTATGAGGTTAATGGCTGTGGAATAAATCTCGCTCCTGTGCACTCACCTTTGACCCAATTTCGATGACATTGAACAGAACTGGTTTAGTGTACTTCCGGAACAACATCCTAAAGTTTTGTCTCAATAGAAGCATTTTTAGTCAAGTTATGAGGATAATGGCTGTGGATTAAATCTCGCACCTGTGCCCTGACCTTTGACCGCATTTCGATTATATTCAACAAATACTGTTCGGTATACCTCCGAAACAACATGGTAAAGTTTTGCCGCAATCAAAGCATCGTTACGCAAGTTATGAGAGATGGAATGGATCCCGCTCCTAGTCCTGATCTGTGATCCCATTTCGTCCATTTTCAATATGCTTCATCCCCAGGTTGTCTCCTACCACATATTAAAATTTCATCGAAATCGAGCCATTTTTACGCTAGTTATCGTGCTGACAGGCAGACAGACGGACCAAACTGGCGCATATACCCTTCTTGAATCTACCGTTGGAAAACGTTAAAAATGAAAAACAAAGAATGAAATCAATATCTTTTATAGATAAATCTCACTAAAATTCTGATGAAAATGTAAATATCCCAAACTAAGCTGTGTATTTAAAGCGGTAAGAAATTTAACACACGAAACGCGCAGTACCCGTTTAGGAACAAAGAATTCAAAGCCATAAAAAGAAACAGAAAATCAAAAAAGAAAAAAAAATGTATAGCAATGGTAAGCAGTGCTCGAAATGGGCCGGTACAACATGCCGGCACTAGTTTTTTCCCAGTATTTCATACCGACACTTTTTTTACCCGGAATTTACTTACCGGCACTAATTTTAGCGGTGGAAACTGCCGAAATGATATTTTTGTCCCTGATTTTAAACATAGAAACCTTTTTTATGTCAAAGACTACTTACTGTCTTGTGACAGTTGTATATATATTAAGATAACACAACGTAGTTGTCACAAATGTTTATTTTTTCAAGCCGACCATGATTTCACTGGGTATTGACCTAGCTTCATCAGGACGTATGGCATGTAAATATTCAAATTGTATATGACATCATAAATGGTGTTTACAGTCACGTGTTTTGGTTAGATGCTTCCACGCGTTTGATAGAAATGGCGTGGATGCCATGTCATTAACAAGTTGCGAAGACTTCTGATATATATGGAAAGCTTCCAAAATATCAAGTTTGGTGGTTGAATCTGGCTTTTCAATAAGTTTTGCTTCTTCAAAGAAAAATTTGTGGTCCTTTTCGTAACAGTGTTTAGCCATCGATGACTTCTTTAGGTCACAATTCCGAATGTAGGTCTTGTGCTCCTACAGCGAGAATATAACCCTTCCATTATAGACAAGGCTCGAACAAAATTCCTGAAACCGAAGCCCATCTCCACATTGACTCCTATGATGCGCCCATTGCGAGAGAATTTTGCCATTGTTCTATTTTTCCGTGACATTGCCTTCAAAATTACAAAAATTCTCAAAACCTTTAATTTTAAGGTGTTTTTTAAGCCTATAAACAAAATGAGGTTTTTAGGATCAAAGGACTATGTTGAAGACAAAAACTCGTGGGGAATTTATCAAATTTCATGTGAATGTGGCGCTTCGTACATAGGACAGACCCGTAGAGCCTTGCGTTTTCGATTGAAGGAGCACAAGATTTACATTCGGAATTGTGACCTAAAGAAGTCATCGATGGCTAAACACTGTTACGAAAAGGACCACAAATTTCTCTCTGAAGGAGCAAAACTTATTGAAAAGCCAGATTCAACCACCAAACTTGATATTTTGGAAGCTTTCCATATATATCAGAAGTCTTCGCAACTTGTTAATGACATGGCATCCACGCCATTTCTAACAAACGCGTGGAAGCATCTAACCAAGACACGTGACTGTAAACACCATTTATGATGTCATATACAATTTGAATATTTACGTGCAATTCGTCCTGATGAAGCTAGATCAATACCCAGCGAAACCATGGTCGGCTTGAAAAATAAACATTTGTGACAACTACGTTGTGTTATCTTAATCTATATAGAAACCTTTATGTGCCTCGTGCTTTTGAGGAATAGCCATGTGAGAACCGCAAATTGTAGGGTAGTTGTGTACGCATTTGGAGGGCGGTGAGATTGCTATTAATTTAAGACTGAATATTCATTCTGATGGCAGAGGCTCTGATTGCCCGACTTTCTACTTCATGACAGTCTCTATTGGAAGGGGTCTGCATTCTCGGATATGGATCTTAAAGTTCTGGGTTCAACTCCAGATGAATCACTAATGATTAGCCAAGGTTCGGAAGTCTTGTTAATTCGTAGGACCCGGGCAGCAGACTCCTCGTTATAAACAAGTCTATCCGCAGTCCTCCATGTAGCATAAATTGGGCCCGCCGGGGTCCATAAACCAACCAACTCTAATCAACCGCCATCGTTTCTGACTTACAGCGTATTAATATTCCACGGAATTGTCAATTACATTTTCAAACAAAGGAGTTTTTCTTCCGGGGATTTTATTTTTATTTTTACTTTTTCAGTTTAGGAGATTTTCTGGCAAAGGTATTTTTTTCCGGAGGATTTTTTGCTAAATATGAGCATACTGGCAATTCAAAATTTTCATTTCGATCGCTGATGGTGAGTCACATTTTTTCTTAAAAGTGCTGATAATGTTTGTTCCTGAGCTGGATTTTAAAGTACACTTCTCCTAATTTGTAAATTTTCCTAATGTCAACATAATTCTGAAATGACGGCAGAATTAATATCGGTGCAGAGGAATATTACAGAAATGCCGTAGGTATAATACCTAATCACACAAGCCAATACGTAAATGTGTAACAATTTGTACGAGTCTTGTCAGCTGGTATCATATATTGGTTTTGTCACATTTTAGAGACAAATTAATGTAATGTTGTAGAATGAAGTTATATTTTCGCGACTGCTAAACATACATTTGATTTACTAACAGCGAATATTTTGCTAAACTTACTGACTCTGTGACGTGCTACAAAGGTGAAAACATGTGTCAAGACGACAAATCTGCCGCGAGACATTCTGTCCGCGTAGCTCAGTTTGGAGAGCGACTTACTCCGGAGTGAGGGGGACAAGAATTTGATGTCCGTCGCGGACAAACTTGTGTTTTCACATTGACGCTATATTGTGGAAAATGGATCCACTGGCCGTTGAGTTCTTCGAAAAATGTGTGATGTTTGCTCCACCCATTGTTTGAATTAATGTTAAATTCCTACTTCGCTTCAAAGAAAAAAAAATAAGAAGGGGATGATGTGACGTACTACAGAGGTGAAAACATCAGATATTCTGTCCGAGTAGCTCAGTTGGGAGAGCGACTTACTCCCGAGCGAGGGGGACACGAGTTCGATACCCAAAACGGGCAACCTTGTGTTTTTACAACGCCATCTGGCTCTAGAAACGCGAATCGATATCTTACGCTCTTTTCTAAAAGAAAGGTAAAACGTATTATTAAGAATAAATAGCGCTTTGGAATTTATATTTATTGTATTGCTAGGTTCTCTATGTAAATTATACACCTTAATTAAAGATTAGTTGCTCCGCAGAGCAAACTGCACTGAAGAACTTTCCAAATAATCTTTGTAGGTCCCGTCACAACCATTTGAACATTTTGGAACGTCACGCAGTTTTTGGTTGTTCTCTTCTGGAGTACGAATTTTAGCATTTTCTCATCCCTCCGAAATTTCATGCATTTCGAGCATCGTTATGACAATAGCTAAATTTGCCAGAAATCAAGTTGTTTGGATTGAACGCATTCCCCAAAGTACCGTTGCAGTGTTCCGAACTTCGACACGTGCATTCCCCAGAGGCTCATACGGGCCCTAAGGCCTTTTGCGGTCGAACGGAATGGAATGGCGGAATTACCCCTAGCCGAAATGGAAATGCTTGCCAGCAGGAGCAGACAGAATCTGCGCCGGAGGATTATATGTTCGACAATGGAGAAACGCACAAACTGTAATCCCCATATTTCTGAAACACTAGTATGAAATAAAAAAAGGCCTGCGACAATTCAGTTTACTGAAGCAAAACTAACAAAATGGCAAGCAGAGACGCAAGTTTTATTTCTACTGCTATGTTTATGGATTATGAACACACCGAGCTTTCGTTATTCGCTTTTCGGAAAAAGGAAAATTTTTATTCGCTTCTTTAAATTTTGTCTGGAAAGATCTTGTTTTGTACAGAAATTAGGAGGATCGCTGTACTTTCACGTGTTTCTGAAGAACGTAGAGTATTTTTCTTCCAGTCGTGTCGCCCTGAATTTTGCGATGCATTTTAATCTGAAATGCGGTTGAATCATGATTTGGAATAGCAAAATCATTGTTAACTTTGAAAATAGTTCTTCAGCTTGGAAGGCAGTTTGTTCAGATTTGAAACCAGAGCCTAAAACTCAAGTCGAACATTTTGACTTTCTCCATAGTTTTATAAAAATCCGCTTGATCCTGTCATATATTTTGCCGTACTTTTTCTTTAAAAGTTATTCACAAAAGAATGAGAAAATTAGCCTGATGCCAAAGTAGTTATTCGACTAGATAACTTCTTTGGTTTTCCATTATCAATTTACTTCTTTGGTTTTCCATTATCAATTTACTTCTTTGGTTTTCTATTAACAATTTACTTCTTTGGTTTTCCATTATCAATTTACTTCTTTGGTTTTCCATTATCAATTTACTTCTTTGGTTTTCCATTATCAATTTACTTCTTTGGTTTTCCATTATCAATTTACTGTTATGCAATATTCAGATACTGGTGTCCTCATATATGTCTGCCTTTAAAACGAACGCTGGGAGAAAATTATACAGGTTGAATATTTTTTATCAAATAATACGGATATTTATTTTCAATTAAATTACATGGTGTGAATTGTAGAACAAATCATGTAGTTTGATTTCTTTTAGATTAAATTATAATGTGACCTTTTTTAAATGCATATATCACGTTCTCTTTGAAAATGCATTTTGCATTCCTGAAAATCTCTTGAAACAATTAAAAGGAATGCATTTACGGTATATATTGCTACAAAACATTTATAAAGTATATTTTAGACTCCAAGCATTGTGAGGAATTTAAGATTAAAGAAAATAATGTTTAGTTAGGATTACTTTTTTTCGTCGACAAAGGATTCGCTCTACTTTGACTCAGCTACTTACTTCAAGATGATTAGGTACATATGTTATAAATAAGATTACGGAAACGTTATAACGCTATTTTCCGTATTCTTATTTATAACGTATGCTCCAGAATTTTAAGTCGTACCCCAGCATGATGGAAAATGCTTTTTAAAATCACAGATGAAATGTCACCAATTATGTTTGATATGTTCATCCTGAAAACGTAGGTTATTGCTGTGAGAAATTTTCTTAATGTAGTTCATCAGATAAAAGTATAGTGATGACAAAAATCTGGGATCGTAGGTACTATAGTCCCTTCAAAATCATTCGGTTTCCAACCATATTCTTTCTTTTTGCAAAAAACGTGTGCTGCCACCATGCGTACGTATTTGCATCTTCATTAATGTGTCCAGGGAATTCCTGGGCTATACCGTTATGCCGGTCGGAGTTAACTGACTTTTCAATACACAATATCCACAATTCTACAACAAACACTGTAGACTCCAATTTTGACAAGGAGAAGGGACATTTAATAGGCTCCATGCGGAGTTCTGTTGACCATATTCAGAGAGTTCAAAGGCAAGGTAAGATGGAACCATGCTTTATCTGTGAAAAATCACCGCGTTTAACATACCAGAGTGTTTTCCACCTTTGGGAGCAACCAATCGCAGTGATGACGTCGTCTCGCAGAGCTGGGTGATAAAAATTGATGCTCAAATGTTTTTGCTACTTTTGGAGTAACACTCTAAGATTTCCACAACTGGCGCAGTCTTGTGTTCGGCCTCTCACTAGCCTGTTCCATACAAGGTACTATGTCCAGGACCTCACTTTCCTCTTCCATTCAGGGCACTGTGTTAAGGACTTCACTTACCTCTTCCATACGAGGTACTGTTCTCAGGATCTCACTTTCCTCTTCCATAAGGGGTACTGTATTCAGGGATTTACTAACCTCTTCCATACAAGATAGTGTAAGCAACAAACCGTCGATCGAATGTTGCGTTTCAGGGGGTTTACATTCCCCGTCTTATAGAATTGTTTCACAGATTTTTGTATCATTGACTCTGCTGTGTTGGCCATGAAAGATGATCACTGAAAACCACACTGTATTGTTTTAAACAAATCTGGTTGAACGTGAGGATCCACGCCATTTTCTTTTCTCATGATACTGCAGACTGCGCATACTCATAATCGGGCATCACATGAGTTTCGTCCTGTTCTCGCTAGATTATGGTGAGGTCGCAATAAATGGGTAAATTCTGAGGAAAACTATAGGTTTTTATTTTTCAAAAATGGTTGCCAGTATTTCAATAATTGAAAATTTTCTACAGCATATTCTCTTATTTCCTCTATTCATCTAGATAGCGGCATTTTCATCCAAACATAAAGACAACCATGGGATTTTGGAGAACATGGAAAGAGGAGGGATGCGCTCAGGTTCCATGAGATGTAGATAGCAGAAATAAGCTTCTTCAGCTGGTAATAATTTTAACTCTGAAGACGTTAGTTTTGTTTAAGCTTTTTACCCATGAATTCGAAGATGATAGGGCAGCCAATAATACCCACAACACGATGTATCAAGTCCAGATGGGAAGAAACACGCACTCCATTTGGGCTTATGCTTATTCTGCCTGTATAAATACATTTCTTAAAATTATGAGACCTTTCGAGTCCACACTGGATTTATCATCAGATAAACAAACGACTACGTACATAGAGGGAATCTTTTAAAATATAAAGATGCAATTTGCAAGTGACATAGCGCATGTGCAATAGTTAAATGAGTCAAGCATTAATTTGTGCGCATGGAATTGTCATCTTATACGTAATACTGGATATTAACATTCAACTGCAAGTATGTCGTATATAATAGTTGTAGCACATTAGGTACTTACATTGTAAAATATCAATAAGGTAATAGCTTTAATAGTATGCATGTGGTTGGCAATATACAATGTAACATATTATAAAATTTAATTACTTGAATTATAATTTTTAGTTTTTCTTAAATTTAGAGGATATTGAGTCCATAGTTCAATCTTTAGTATGTATATCAGAAGGTTCATAGTTTTTGTCATAATGTTCATTCTTAAATAAAAATATGTGTAGGAAGGTTTGGCGTGATCAATTCGTCTTGTATATGGCTTGTGTCGGCATCACACGATGTTTCGTTGGATTGGTCGTGAGTACCAGAAGACAGCCATACTTTCCACGGTAAGGAAATCTTGAGTGGAGGGCTATCATTGCAGCATTTTTGGCCATATTTATAAATAGCTAAACTTTCCGTAAATAATAATGATAATTTAATTGTGGGGGTTGCAATAATTGAGGCTTCATTCCACAGCGGAAAGTGTATACCGTCGTTCACTAATCATGAAAGCGATGTCTTTAGTGATCTAATTTTTAAATCATATTTGTGCTCACGAATCCGTGTTCTCAACGTGCGTCGAGCGAAGCCGTTACATATTCTACTAGGGTCATTTTCATCTCTACTCTTAAGGGTATGCTGTATACTCCACATCTGTTTTCATATGTTATGCGGTCACGATCCTTCTTGATTATTGTAAAGATATTAGTTGTCTGGATTCCAAAGTCCAAATTAAAGTGCTTACAAATATGCTTGAGGTGTAATATAAGTATGGTACTTCATAGATCCAACATATGTATGTTGTTTAAAAACCCTCTGCAGCGTTGTATGGCCATATCGATGTAATTTTTTGAGAACATTTGTCACTGTGAAGTTAGTATAGCCATGCACTGAAGTAATTTCAAAATATTTTTGATTTCAATTCTTTGTCGTTTTTTGTCAGACGACTGAGTTGTAGCTCTTTGTATCATAAATCTGATAGCTGAGAGGTGAATATATTTCAAATTCGTGGAGATAATGTAAATATACGATGTCATGCTCTGTCCACGTTATTTTATAAACAAGGAATAGCAACTGAAAAATTGTTCATCCGACACCGCTGGGATCGAATCCGACACCGCTGGAATCAAACCTCAGTTTTTTTGGGGGGTGGTTTAATGAAGCTGGTTTGATAAAAGTATAGGCCGTAGGTTTACAATAGACAGAGTAATGTAAAGCAGGGTTATCTGTATTCCTTACTATCAAAAAGTCAAGGAAGGGTAGCACACTATTAGTTTCAAGTTCAATAGTAAATTTTATGGTATTGTATTGGGGCGAAAGGTTATCTGTGAAGGCTTCAAGATCCTTGAGTGAATGAAGCCAAATCATGAGAACGTCGTTAACGTATCTGATGTATAAAGCAGAATTATTTACAGGCGTTATGACCAGGGTGGTCATGATCATTGGATTAAATTTTCTATACGGGAATCTCGGACAACCCAAAGGTAAAAGTAAAAACTTAGATTTTGAACTTTGAAACATGACAAACAATACATATGAATAATATTTCTCTCTATAATGTTTTACACGTTCCTTATCGTTATTGTTGAACCGCTTTAGTTTATTGTTTCTCAAATGGACAGAGAAATAAGTGCATGAGTGTTGGTAAATATCCCATTTGCATTTTTCACTACTAACTTCTAATTTCCTTTTTACTACAGCAGTGATTAGAAATGCGAGAATACAATCAGATGTTTATGCTGTATTTGTTTTTTTTAAGTTTTCATATCTTAATTTCGCACCATTTTCTTTTTTTTTTTTTTTTTTTACGCAGATATGGTGAAGGGATTCCTCTTGCTGTGCGGGTCGTCCTATTACGTGCTTCCACGACTTAACATATCTAGCGAAACGGTTATACATGTCGAATTCAAAACATTTACGGAGAATGGGCATCTGTTATACAGTGAGTCACTAATTGGAAACAAAACCCATGTTGTTTCGTTGGCGATCAAGAATGGATTCATACATTTAAGGTAAATAAAAACACTGATAGTTTGATTCTGAAATATCTTGGTGTTTTTTGCTTTGTGAAGATGACATTCTCATATATATTCAAATACAGTAAAAGGAGTAGACATATAAATAATGTTCCCGCTTTAAACTTATTTAAAAAGAAAACTGTTTAGAAAAAGTGAACTCATTGGTATCGTATACATAATACGCTTTATTTTGGTGTTTGTGAATATGAGCTGTCTGCATTTGGGATCAAAATGGTAGCAAAGATCTTCAAACGTATAGGATGGTATAAATATGTTTATTCAGTGCGTAATACAACATAATATGAAGTCTACTGGGATACTTTTTCAAGCTAGCGGCCAGACATGAAAAACATAGATATAGAACGCATAAGAAACAAAGATGTTTTTTTAAAGACTGCGTGAAAGAGATCGCGACAGCGGTATTACGTGTTATTTATCACGATGCTTTGCGACGTATTTCCTTCTTTTAGTAATGCATGCTAAACTATTGGTAGATCCGCAAAGACAGTGTCATGGCATGCTGGTTTTTAGAGAGGATTTCAACTGTTTCTTTGATGACAGTCTCTTTAAAGTTCGCGTAAGGAGGAATTGTTCTAATATTATTACATATCGGAGTAGCCTAGCAGTGCATGGCTTTCTTGGCAAGAGCCGTACTGAAAAGTGATGAGACTTTTAATGTGTTCTTTACATCAAGTGGCTAAGGATCGCTTGGTCATCCCGATATACTGTATATATAATTTTTGTGTTAGATGTCAGAGTATACTAACGGTTTAGCGTACAAACCTGCTTTTTCTTTCTCGCATAACAAACAGTGACCTTTGTTTCTTACACGTTCTGATTATCTGCATTTTATGTCTGGCGCTGCTTTGAAAAAAAGTCTCCTAGTGGAGGGCGAAAGTTTTGCTCCCTATACAAAATTTATTACGCAGCTGAATAAAACAGATTTTTACTGAGCTATAAGCATTTGCATGGTTGGTGTAAATCTAACTTATATTTAGCAAAGATATCGTTTGTTTGTAATGCAAAATGGCCATGACAAATTCTGAAAGAAATATGTACCTACTTTTAACGCTTATTTTGAAAAACACTGTTATTTTTATGAAGATGATTAACGAAAATCATTTGCACTTTAACTGACTTTTTTTCTGTGTTCCGCATCCTTTTTACAAGAAACTAACGTTAAAATCAGCTTTATTTTTCACACCACTCATTGTATTTTTAGACCTCTGTAATTATACTGGTTTTTGCTCCATTAAGCCTTATTAGTCATGGTAGTATGCCTGATCGTTTCTATTTTCATTCTTTTAGTTTTTCCTTAAAACAGTGCAATGCCGTGGATGGAATATACTTGTAACACAGCGAAAATTAGATTAAAGAACACGTTGATGTTTAACGGGTTAGAGATGCCAAGATCAATAGTCATTAACGCAACTCCATAATACTGTTAGAAATGTATCACCCTGGAGCATATATCGAATCCGCATCCAAGGTTGACTTAGCTATTCATTGCACCACTTAAAGCACCGCACGTCTGCGTAACTGAAAGATTTCAGCGATATTTGAAGGGTATTTCAGATTTCAACTAACAGTTGAGTGTTTCATTTCCTTTTGGTGAAAACCTATGATCTGGAAAGGTGTATCAAGTCCTTTATTTGCATTTTCCCAATACATGTATCCTTACGTAGAATTCTATTTTTCGATTGGATTTGAAATCGGTCAGTTGCTTCGATCAATGTGGCTTCTTCTTCTACTTCCAACCCTTTTTATAGCCAATTGAGGCTAAAGATTTCCCTCATCTCTTTCCAAATGTTCCTGTCTTGGGCTTGTCTATCCCACAGCTTTCCTTCAGTTTTGTTTATATACTCCATCCGTCTTCCCTCTGGTCTTCCCACTCTTCTCTTTCCTTTGTATGGTCCCCATTCTGTTACTATTTTAGTCCATTTGATATTTTCCATTCTTACTATATGGCCAACCTATTTCCATTTTAAATTGAGCATCTTTTCACCTATGTCTAAAGATTTTGTTCTAGATCTTATATCTGTATTCTTTATTTCATCTTAAAGTCTCATATTTAGACGAGATCTTTTTCCATTTTACGTTGTGTTTTTTTGCAATTTATCTAAGATGTTTTTCTTGATAGGCCAGGTTTCAATGTCATATGTCATTATGGGTATTATAAATGGACGATGTCATCGCTCTGTCCACGTTATTTTATAAACAACGCATAGCGACTGAAAAATTGTGTTCCGACACTGCTGGGATCGAACCCCAGATCTCTCGATAACTAGTCGAGAGCGTTCGCATTTACGCTACGGCGTCAACAATTCTCAGCGCCATGCGTGGCTTATCAGTCAGCATCTGACTACACAAATCCGTATTGATGGTCTCAGCAACTGAGATGTCGTCATCTGGTGACATTTAACGCAACAGGTATTTAATTCTAGCTGATAAATTCAAAGGGCGATAGAAATGGTTAATATAAATCAAAATACGTGGAGATAATGTAAATGGACGATGTCATCGCTCTGTCCACGTTATTTCATAAACAACGCATAGCGACTGAAAAATTGTGTTCCGACACCGAAGACGACATCTCAGTTGCTGAGACCATCAATACGGATTCGTGTAGTCAGATGCTGACTGATAAACCACGCATGGCGCTGAGAATTGTTGACGCCGTAGCGTAAATGCGAACGCACTCGACTAGTTATCGAGAGATCTGGGGTTCGATCCCAGCGGTGTCGGAACACAATTTTTCAGTCGCTATGCGTTGTTTATAAAATAACGTGAACAGAGCGATGACATCGTCCATTTACATTATCTCCACGTATTTGATTTGTATTATACATTGATTGAAAAGTTGTGCTGTGTTTTCCAGTTTTATTTTAGTACATAGAATCTTCTTTAACTTCCCAGACGCCGTCCACCTCATTTTTATTCTTCTGTCAATGTCTTCCATAATTCTTCGTCTCTTTGTGGTAATTAGTTTTTTCTAAGTATATGTATTCTTTCACGCATTCAATTTCTTTATCATTTATTACAATATTTTCTTGTGCTTCGCTATTATTAAGTTGATTTGACATTTTTTTGTTTTATAAATATTGATTTCTAATCTGATTTCTTTTGAAAAATCTTTTAGTTTTTGTATCATTTCTTTTCATTCCTTTTTATTTTCTGAAATGAGGACTATGTTGTCCGCAAATTTTAAATTGTTCACATTTACTCCATTTATGTTAATCCCTTTTTCTAACCAATTTAATATGCTCATTATGTGATCCAGCGTTAATGTAAATAGCTTTCCTCTATTTATTTTGAACTTTTTACTTTCTTCATTTAGGGTAATATTAGATGTTGTATTCTGGTAGATAGACTTGATTAGATTTATATAAGGTTTTTCAGTGCCATAATTTTTCAGGGCGTCTATTGTAGATGCTGTTTTTATGCTATCAAAAGCTTTTTTGAATTCCATAAGTGCAAAATGTAAAGGGATGTTGTATCCCTTGCATTTTTCAATAAGAACATTTATTTCTTGTACATGATCTATTATACAAAGATTTTTTCTGGAAGAGGTGGTATACAGGTTTACATACTTGAAAGGAAATAGGGAGCTGGGAGTTCGGGTTTCCCTTCGTGATAGTGTTCTATTCGAAATTTCGGAAAATAAAATCTGACAAGAATTGTTTGTGATGCGAGGATTTCAAAGGATTTATACTGAGATTTGCTTTCCCAGTTTATGATTGGTTCACTCCGTTTTTTTAAGCTGCCCCTCTGTTCCATAAAATACATAGTGAGGACGGTTCTGTGTTCACCATTAAAATTGTGTTCGTTAAAGATGTCAAGATGTTATCAACACACTTGCGTTATCAGCGTACATCTGTATGTATCATACTTACCTTTAGGACACCTGGGTAAGTGATGAATGTACCAGTGCGTACAAAATTAAAGTTACCGTAAGGTAAGTTCTCTTGCGAATAATAAATTACAGCATAAACCGCTGTATAGATAGAATTATGTTTTTCAAAACTGGTGCAAAAGTTATGTAGAATTAAAATGCAATAAACCTGTACACACTCCGTTGGTGGTGGTGGTGGGGGGGGGGGGCTTTTATACATGCCATAAAATCAATTTCCGTTGGCGTATCTAAAATTTGGGACGCTTTCCATATTTCCTTCCTTAAAATCTTCCCAGAATGCTAATTTCTATGTCACTGAGGAACACAGACGATATTTTTTTTAGAAATATGGGGGATGCATCAGAAAATAACTGGCAAAACACAAGTTCGTGCTGTTTAAATACGTTGCTTCATAAAAAAAAAAAGCTAATCGCGTGAATGTACAAAACGATAAGCACTGAGAAAAACTGTATTTAAAAATATTCACTTCATGGTATGAAAGCAAGTTAATAGTATTTGTCCACACATATACTGGGCCTGAAACTCGAATGAAAAGTAAGTAAAGCAATCCAACAATCAGCTGAAATAATGGATGGTCAGTGATCCATTGAGCATGACACTTTCTGATAACTTAGGCAAAATTGTAGCACTGGAAGGAGCTTCACAACAATTCAAAAGTTTCGTGTCACAGTAAGAAGGTAGAAAATGAATACGCTATATCATGAGTTGTAAAAACGCTATATTATCAAAAGCATCCGAACATCACATTTAAGTCGTAGTGGATTAGCCCATATGCGTCACAGGCATGGCTTATACAGGTATAACAAGACTAACATTTCCTAGCAAACATCGCAGACGGGAATGAACAGTGGAAAGCGGCATACGAAAGAGCTCAGTATCTTTCAACGCGGCACGGTCATAGGATGTCATCTTAGCAACAAGTCACATAAAAAAATCTTTCCTGCTGCAGCTGCCCGATCAACTATAGCTGATGTAATTGTGAAATGGAAACATCTAGTAGCAACGAAGCCGCAATCACGACATGGTAGTCCACTTAAAATAACAGAGCGGGGCCGCCGAGCGCTGAAGAGTGTGGTAGGACAAAATCACCTGTGCTCGGTTAAAGCACTCATCACCGATTTCTAAAATGCCTCTGGAAGCAACGTCAGCACCATACGGTTTCGGTTTTCGAGAGCTGAAAGGAATGAGTTTGCATGGCCGAGCTGCCATATACATGTCTAACATCAGCAAGAAAGTAAAGATTAATATTTTAGCCTCAAGGTTAATCCCTTACTATTTAGCTGATAATTTCTCAAAGCACTCGTTACTTTCTTCAACAAATTCATGGTAACTAGATGGATAATAAATATTTAGACAACATAGCCTTTTATCTCATTCTAAAACTTGCTTTTATAATTTGTTTTCTTTTTACTATCACCATATCTCCTTACCATGTATTGGTTTAATTAATCCCCGGTGAGGACTTCAAGGACAATAACGGGGATCTCAGAATAAGCTGGCTCATATAACATCACTCATTTTCTCCTATTCTTCGCGAACCATTTGTTGCTCCTCATCAAGGCCGTCTAGAAAACACAAGGCCATGATATTAGAGAAATGGGTTCCCTCCGTTTGTGACGTCACTCTCATGTTACAAGGAGAGATACGTCGGTGTCGTGTTTGACGTCACACGCGGCAGCGTTGCACACCAAACGGAAGCCTTGATTTCCGCGTGATGCCACTAAAAGAGGGAACTCTCTGTCATGGCCTTGCTCTTCATAAAGGTTAATGACTACATAAAAACTATCATTCTGAGTTCAACTGAGCCTTTAAACAAAGCACACACATACACTCCTTCTGACAAAAAGGAACTATAGCATTATTTCGAATAGTCGTTGAGAGTTGGTTTCTTGACCACAATGCGGCTCATGTAAAAGCAGGGCAAGTGGTCAAACCTAAGTTCAGTTGGGTGAGTTGGATCTGAGTAGCAGAACTAATCTGTTATACCTAAAATCAACGAATCGTAAAGAAGCTGAGGGAGACGAACCTACAAAGCCAGCAGATCTCCAATGATTGCTATAACTGGCGAAGGCTTTCAATTTAGTGATATGAGGTACAGTAGTCGTCCCGGTGGCTAATGATACCAAGTCCTAGCTTCTAATCATTCGTCCGAGATGGATATCAGCGAATCCCGGATGAGCTATGGATGGTGTGCTTGTCTTACAGCACTGGCTCTCTTTTCTCTTTGAAACCAGTGGCCTCAAATTAATGACAAACAACTGCTTGCAGCTCATCGAGTTGCTCACTATCGTTGTTAAACCTCCAAACAAAGAAACAGTACAATAGAAATCAAGTGATATTAATCAACAATGTAAAAAAAACATGCGGTCAAATATAAAGGAATTTTCTTAAATTTTGTTTTATATAACTGTTTTTAACATGTCAGAAAATGTACAAAGTCCTTGTTTTCGTACTTTCAAGTAATACGTTTATGATGATCCAGTGTCAACAAACATTAACGCAGAAACTGAAGTTTGATTTCATCTGTTAGTTCTGTCAAATACCTCCTGGTTTACGTGATCGCATTAAGCAGCGTACTGCAAATGTTCCCTTTAGCCTATTTCATCTAAAATATTACCTTTTCTTAAAAATACCTAGTTCTGATGTGCGAAATAAATCGTGGATGGCGTCGTCTCTATCTCAGTCATGTAATAGAGCTGATGTGGGCATCAAATGAATGTAGATTATATCCATCATAGTAATATAATATGGGTTTACTTAAAATTGTTCTTTCCGAGATTTCAAATTGAACATCGAAATCGTAAAACTGAATGAACTTGTAAAACTCACACAATTACCTAGTGTACCCATTCACCTGGTTTAAATAAATGACGTAGATTCAGCAGTAAAACATTTACTGCAGACATTTCGTTTGATCCCAAAGATCAAAATTATTACAGCCGTTATAATTACAATGTGATCCTTTTCCAATAAATCCTTTTGATTCCGCTTTTTCGATTTCAAAACATCACTTCCTTGTGGTGTAATGTCTTACATCAGCCACAGGGAGGGGAAAACTACTTTAGTACAGTGATCCGTAATTGAATCATTCCTCAGCTCAGACAGAAGAAGCAGCGTAATTAGTTTAGAAAGAAAGAAAGGCGAAAAAAAGAGTGTGCCTCTCTTTTTTTTTTCACTTTCGTTTAATTTAACGTCCAAATCACTTTGCTTTGTTCGAACTCTAGCAAGAGATTAGCACGACGAGGTTTATTGCAATCGAAATTTTATTCTCCGCCATTGCGCGAACACGGCCCGCTGCTGTCTTGAGAAGTTCGGTAAGAAAAAAATGTCTTTCTGATGTAAAGGAAAGGGCCTCTGCCAAGCTTTTGTTTCACGAACACGGTAAAATAATGTTCTCATATTTCATTCTTTTATTCGTTTTCCCTTTGAGACGAAATCTTACAAAAGGTGAAAGCGGAGCTGAAAAGAAAGACGGACCTCCAAAAAAGGAACGAATTCGAACTAAACGATAAACATTGTAACTATTATTAAGAGTGTTTTCACGGCAACTTTACCACTAAAATGATGGAAAAAAATTTAATTAAACTCTATTGAAGCATCGTTCCTCCGCGAAATACCCAACAAAAGAAAACTCCTTCTTTTGTCTTACTAATCATTTGGAATCAAGCTTTCTGTTCAAAGAAAAACTGTTCGAGAAGAGAGAAGTAGAGTTGGACAACGATTATTCTCGGTGGATCTAAGTATGACAGTAAAAGAAAGATCGTGTTGAAGTGTAAAAATTTCGCAAAGGAAATTTGCAAAAATGTACTTATTCTTGCAGACTACTGCATAAATAGATTTGCATCCTTTAAATTCATTATAATTATTATTTTTCCTAATATTTATTTGCAGCAAACGCTCATGTTTTCTTTTTCCCTTCTTTTTGCCGTCTTGCATAACTATTTTAACTCATTTTTCCTGGTGTGAAGTTGGGTGTGGCAGTAAGTCGCTGACATTTCATTTATTTTACTTCTGCAATGTACACTGAAGTGCCAAAAGTAATGGGATGCGTACTTAGTAACGTGTAGGACCTCCTCTTGCACAGCTAATTGCAGCATCTCCATGCGGCATCGATTCCACAAGTGGCCGGAACACTTCTGGAGAGATGCTGAGCCATGGAACAACTGACATTAAATTAAGGACAGGCCAATGGAGAGATGCTGAGCCATGGAACAACTGACATTAAATTAAGGACAGGCCAATGGAGAGATGCTGAGCCATGGAACAACTGGCATTAAATTAAGGACAGGCCAATGGAGAGATGCTGAGCCATGGAACAACTGACATTAAATTAAGGACAGGCCAATGGAGAGATGCTGAGCCATGGAACAACTGGCATTAAATTAAGGACAGGCCAATGGAGAGATGCTAAGCCATGGAACAACTGACATTAAATTAAGGACAGGCCAATGGAGAGATGATGAGCCATGGAACAACTGACATTAAATTAAGGACACGCCAATGGAGAGATGCTGAGCCATGGAACAACTTACATTAAATTAAGGACAGGCCAATGGAGAGATGCTGAGCCATGGAACAACTGACATTAAATTAAGGACACGCCAATGGAGAGATGCTGAGCCATGGAACAACTGGCATTAAATTAAGGACAGGCGAATGCTTATAGATCTATAAAATACTCATGGTGTCCGCCAAACCCCGAAAGAAAAAATAGCTGTTTTAAACACGTCGTACATTTCGCGCTGGAGTAAAATCCGAACAAGTTGAAAACTTAATAACTGCGTAAATGTGTGCTATTGTTTTCACTTATTCTCAGTCCTAGAAAAGCAAACATACAAAAGTATTTCTGTATGTACAGCTAATTTCTGTGTGTTTTGAATATTTTTGTACGTTCAGAAATATTCAGCTGTAGCTCCATTCTTGGGAGAAATTATTAAAAAAACACTTCATAAAACGACAAAAAAAACAGTTGATTCTTATATGTGCTATATGCTTTTAGAATATTTTAATTAACCGAATATCAATGTGTTTCTCAATTCCTCTGGGAGGAGAGACTGAAATTGACATGCTTACATGTGAAACAGGCAATATGCGTCAGATCAGCCAAAATGCCCGTTGAATCACTTGTACACAGCAGGGTGAGAGTCAAAATTTCGTCCCGTCTTCAGTTAAAACGTTTAACAATGCAAAAAAGCCATGCATGCTGACCTCATTCCGCAACGTACACGTCATTGTTTTCTACAGTTCTTTGCCAGCATTTTACCAGAGCCACGATCCAACGGAGATAAAACTCGGCAGGTTTCATGGACAAAATTACTCTGATGCCAAATTCCACATACACCACTAAAGTGAAGTGCCATCCTTGTAGCAAGTGGGCCATGGAGCGAAACAGGTCGCAGACTGATGAGGCAAAATCCAGACTGTAAGAAAGATGGGTTAAGATCTCGACTACTTCAAATTTCTGTAGTTTTCGGAGGACCACTCTGGAGGTGTGACTTGGGGCATTGTATACATGCAGCAGCACCTTGCTTCCTATTAATGAGCTCTGGGAAGCGTTGGCTCAGAGAATCGTTGACACACAACTGTTTTCGTCATAGAAGTTTTCGTTCACAGCCTAAGCATCTCCACGAGCTTCCAGTGCGCAGGGCATTCACAATTCCGCTAAATGCATAGCATGACTTTCTTCTTGAACCACCCACTTTGCACCACTTGCTAAGTTTCCTGGTGTGGCCGCAACCACTGGTTCCCAATAGCAGGATAACGCTATCCACATTTTATAACTTGTGAATATACGACTTGAAAACCTATTTTCCTGTGGATTTGACAGCAATCTACAACAGAGGGAGACACATTGGTTTGCCATCTCGGACGTCAGGTTATGAGAAATTATTCGATGGCGCTTCGAGGAGAAACCAAGCTGTTACAGGTGACAAACGCTGGTGAACTGGGAAAACCTCACCTAAGATATTATTTGCCGTGTACTGCTGCCGGTGTTTGCTGGCACAGCTTTGACCAGGGTGTCAGTGTTTGTGGTTGTTAGATGTCCTTACCCCCGTATAATGTTCACAGCATTTGAAAGGCCGAAACCATTTTTAGCCCTTTTTTTCAATAATGGCGTGGGAGCAACCGTGTAGCAGCACGTTTATCGACCTCCATCCTTTGCTCATTTGATGATGAAGTGTACCACTGTACTGAATTCACGTCATCAACCTCGTGTTTTTCCACGCCATCGCGAAACCCAATTGAAGCTGACTCGCGTTTGGCACAGTAATTGAGTCTCAACGTCACGTGTAGTTTAAAACGGAACCAACCTTTAACAAGCAATGCTATGTGTATTCAGTGTGCATCAAGAGACAATCTGGAAATGCTTGCTCGACGGAAGATGTTCGCACATTTTTAAAACGCTTTTGATAAGAAATCACAAAAAGGAAAGAAGTTCAAAGAACTGAAATTGGCAACAGCATGTTAGATGAACACGAAAGAAACATCTGCCACATTTAAACATCGCCTGCTAAGAAAATGGCGCACGTAAACAAGCTGTGGATAGAAAGTTACGTTTTTGCTCTTTACGAAGAGAAATATTCGTATCCTGTAATTAACAAGTTAGTAAAATCATGCAATGCAATGATTATTATACGCTTTCCTACATACCAGATATCATTACTCAAGTTATGAGGATAATGCCTGTGGAATAAATATCGCACCTGTGTCCTGACCTTCGATACCATTTCGATGATATTCAACAGAACCGGTTAATTATACTTACAGAACAACATAATAAAGTGTTTTCTTAATCGAAGAAGTTTTAGTCACGTTATGACGTATAAGGGCAATGGAATAGATCCTGCTCCTATGTCCTGACCTTTGACGCTATATCGTCCATTTTCAACAGGGTTCGTCCCGTGGTGGCGACCTACCACATACTCAAATTTAATCGAAATCGAACCATTTTTATGCAAGTTATGATGCATAAGGGCAATAGAATGGAATGGATACTTCTTCTATGTTCTGAACTTTGACCCCATTTCGTCCATTTTCAATAGGTTTCGTCCCCAGTTGGTCCACTACCACATACTAAAAATTCATCGAAATCGAACCATTTTTACGTAAGTTAGGATGCATAAGGGAAATGGAATGGATCCCTCTCCTATGTTCTGAACTTTGACCCTATTTCGTCCATTTTCAATAGAGGTCGTCTCTAAGTTGTCCTCTAGCGCATAATAAAATTTCATCGAAATTGAACCATTTTTACGCACGTTATGTAGCATAAGGGCAATCGAATGGATCCAGCTCCTATCTCCTGACCTTTGACTCCATTTTGCTCATTTTCAATAGAATTCGTCCCCAGGTGGTCCCCTACCACAAACTAAAATTCCATCGAAATCGAACAATTTTTACTCAAGTTATGACGCGTAAGGGCAATAGAATGAAATGAATCCCTCTCCTATGTTCTGACGTTTGACTCCATTTCGTCCATTTTCAATCGGGTTCGTCCCCAAGTGGTACACTACCACATACCAAATTTTCAACGAAATCGAACCATTTTTAACTAAGTTAGGACGCATAAGGGCAATAGAATGGAATGGATCCCTCTCCTATGTTCTGACCTTTGACCCCATTTCGTCCATTTTGAATAAAGTTCGTTCCCAGGTGGTCCCCTACAACATACTAAAATTTCATCGAAATTGAACCATTTTTACGCAAGTTATGAGGCATAAGGACGATGGAAAGGATCCCTCTCCTATGTCCTGACTTTTGACCCCATTTCGCCCATTTTCAATAGGGTTCGTCCCCAGTGGTCCCCTACTACATACTAAAATTTCATCGAAATCGACCCATTTTTACGCGAGTTATTGTGCTGACAGACAAAGCTGGAGCATATACGCTTCTTCAACCTACGGTTCGAAAGCGTAAAAAATCGCCGTGAAAAATATGGAATTAGCCTTTTTAATGTACAAAACAATATTATTAATAATAGAAGGAAAACTCGTCCAGCATTTTTTTTAACAGGAAATTAACACCAAATGAATATCCAAAGTAGGTACGTACTTTTATGACTATTTCAAAAGCAAGGTTTCTGGTCTTAAAAGATAATCCAACAACACAAAGAGCAATCGCTGAGTCGTTAAAAATATGTGTATCTACTGTATACAAGGTAATAAAGAAAGATTTGAAGCTGAGAAGAAAACAAGAAAATATAATGTTCACCGCCTTTTGCCTAGGCACGTGGATGAGCGCAGAACACGGCGTAGACTTCTTCATGAAAACCACTTTTGTTAAAAATCACATTCAGCCAAAGACAGGTGGGAATTTATTGTGACTACTGATGAAGCATAGATCTATTGATACCTAAACGACTGAAACAAAAAACGGTCGATTTACTATGGCAAAAGAGCAGAAACAGTTTTACAAACCTGGTTCCAAGAACCCAAAGAAAGTTTCAGATAAGGCTCCATGATTATTGCTGGTTTCTCATACAACGAGGAATTAAAATTAAGAAAAGTTGAAAAGAATGTTTAAATCAATTCTACGTATTACAATAATAGTGTTTTAACTCTTATATTTAAAGAAGAAATACCATTCCTTTACAGGTTCTTCCAAGAGCAGAACATGATAAGGATACTAGTCATACATCCAAATCTACCACTCTATTTCTTAAAAAATGAAAAAAGAGACAGGTATCAAATCAAGTCTGTATCTTTTGCTCATATTCTTTCAACGTCCCTAATGGGTCACCAATGGACTATTATGCCTTCGGACTGCTAAAAAGAGCGTTTTCTGAAAGCAGACATAAACCAATGATTGGACTATGGATAGCAGTGGAAAAGGAGTGGAATAAAATATCACTACAATTTTAACAAATACCCTGTTATCTTGGAAATCTCGATGTAGGTTCATAGTCCTGAGTAAGGGCTATCAGACAGCACATTTACGAAAGAAATAATTTCATTTTAAACATTAATTATATTGCTGGAAGATCGTTCTAAAAATGTACCAGCATCCTCTGTAGCTGGGCTCACTCTGCTACTATGCGTTAGGAAGAATAATTGGTTGATCAAAATATATAATTAGATACATCGGGTGTACACTAATCACCTTATCACATGTGCTTATGTAACCAACGCAATTTTTGTATTCTGAATTATAAACCAGGAACAGCAGATTTTATTCATATTTCTCACGACACACTCCTAAAGTCACACACTTACCTTATTCTGTAAATCCACATTCTGATAACCCGATTTTGTTAAAATTAATGTATATACACTGCTGGCCAGCCAAAATGCAAGATCAAGAAGGAAGCATCCGATTGGCCTGAAATTCGCAGCATGCGTCGCCCGCGAGAGGACATACAAACGATTAGCATTGCAGTGCAAATGCAAATCATGTGCACCCGTCACGCCACCGAGAAGCACTAAAAGAAGGGTTCACAGCAGGCCGGGTGTAAGTAGTGGAAGTTTGATGTGCTGCCGGACCTGTGCGTGGGAAGCTTCGTGACGCCTCGTCGCAAAATACGGCAGTCATTCCAGCAGGTTTCGGAGTTCCACAGGGGACGATTAGTGGCTTATCGCGACAGCGGTTAATCGTACCAAGACATCGGCGCCCGTGTACGACGACATCCAGCCGCAGTGAGGCGAGTATGGATTCGGTGGGTGCAGGAGGGACGGACGGGCCGACGTGAGTGGTTGCCGTAGCAGCGGCACACCACAGAACGAGAGGACCGGCATGTTGTGCGGCAGGCATTGACGGCTCGCACCGTCACATCACGAGCGTTAGCGCAGGAATTAGGGTATGTTGCGCAACAACCTGTGTCAGCACGTACCGTTCGATGTCGTCTGCGGGAGCGGGGACTTGTCGCACGGCGCCTATTGCTCCGATTACCATTGACGTTACACCACCGGCGAGTTCGGCTGCAGTGGGCCGTTTAACGCCGAACCTGGACTACGGAATGGCACGGCATTGTCTTTTCCTACGCATCTCGCTTCTGCCTGCAACACCACGTTGGTCGGATCCGCGTGTGGCGGCACCGTGGCGAGAGACTGTATGACGCCTGCATTATGCATCGCCATACCGGTCCGTCGCCTGGCGTTATATTTTGGGGCGCAATTGGTTAAGACACCCGCACCCCTCTTGTACGCATCGCCGGTACACTCAACAGCCACCATAAACATCTCCGAAGTTTTGGAGCCTGTAGTCCTCCCTTACCTGCAGGACTTGCCAGCAGCCACGTTTAAACAGGACAATGTGCGCCCGCACGTGGCACGCATCGTGCAACAATTCTTCACGGTCTACCAGGTGGCACTACTGCCGTGGCTCGCCTGTTTTCCCGAAATGTCACCCATCGAACACGTCTGGTCGCTGATCGGCAACCACCACCCGCGGCTACGCCTGATGAACTGTGGCAACGTGTGGAAGCAGCCTGGAACGACATACCCCAAGCCCACATCCAAAGCCTCTTTCATTCGATGCCGCGGCGTGTAGCGGCCGTTATTGCCAGCCATGTGGGCCACACGAACTATTGATGTCTGCGTGTTCCGCAAGTCGCATGGACCTGTAAGTTTAATCGTTTCATCTTTGTATCTGTTGTTATGTATCCAGTAAATCTGGCTTTGCTCTCTCTTATCCTTCAATTTTTATTTACGAATCATCGTCCATTCAAAACTCTGCTGCTTTATCTTACTAATATGTGTGTTCTGTTAATTGCTGAATTAAAAAAGTTTATGTTTAGATATTATTATTCAGTTTTAATGATCATGAAATGCCTTGCTTTAAAGAGATTTGTTCTTCATGTAGCACTTGAGTACTTTATTTTTCATTTTCAGATGCAACTTTGGAAATGGAGAAATATTTATTCGTTCAACACGTAGATTAGAATTTGGAAAACTGTACAGTGTTAAAGTTAAAATCTTCAAGAAATCTGTGATCTTGGAAATCGACGGTAGATGGATATTTTGGAAACAAATAAAGCGGAAAATTTCAGCGTATACCCCTAACAGCAGTTTCTACGTCGGTTATATGCCTTCAAAGTACCATCGGTAAATGTACTTTCTTATAATGTCATTTTCACGAATGTTCTTTGCCGTTCTTTATTATCTAAATATGTGGTAATATTTAGTTCTTTATTTCCGTCATTTTAAATAAAGTGCTAAAAATGGAACTTTTATATCTTCTCACTATAATTTCAGAGCCTCCTCTAAATGACTGTTTACACGAATTTATTGTAACACCCGGTGTAAAAAAATGACGCGCCACATTTTTAATGCATGTATTATTTTAGCAAGAAACGTATAGCACGCGAATAAACAAGACTGTTGCCTTCTATTCTAGAAGTATCCATCCCTTTAGCGACATATCAATTCACTCATTTTTAGCACGTCTTTTGTAAAAAAAGATCGTGCTTCTGTTATCGGTTTGTCCGTCCGTCCGTCCGCCTGCACCCACGATATCTCTGCAACTATTAGTCCGATTTGAAAAATTCTTTTTGCATTGGGAAGCTTGAAATATGAAAATGATGATCCTTTATTTTGTTTGTTTTTTTACGATTTACAATTTCGCCGGTAGAGGGTGTAAATGCAGATGATGTCAAATTCAAAAATACGTTTTATTCCACATATTTGCTTCTAAACATCCGATTGAAAAAAAATCTATCTATCGATTCCATTTATATCGAAGAGTATTTTAGATGTAGTTACTTTTTTAAATTACGCATAGATGTTTCGCTAGAGGGCGTAAAAGTTAATTTCCTTTTCCTGGATAACTCTTCTTCTAAAACTCCGATATGAAAATTTTTTCTTGAGCGGATACATCTCCTGATGGAAAATCTTTTGCATATAATTTCAAATTTTTGGTAAAGAATACTTTGGCCACCAGAGGGCGTAAGAGCTAATTTTTGCTTCTGATGTATTTGCCATAAAACCGGAACTTCTAAAATATCGATTGAAAATATTCTTTCGTGGACTGATGCCACTCACATCGATGAACCTTTTCGGAATATTTTCTTCTTAAAATATTACACAGTTTCTCCGCCAGGGGGCGTAGAAGTACATCTTATTTTTGTCAATAGCTCTACTTCCAGAAGTCCGATTTTAAAAATTCCTTCTTTGTTGGATAGTGTTTTCCGTGTGACATATTTTTCATGTAATTTCAAAAGTTTCAAGTAATTCATGGACTTCCCGCTAGGAGGCGTAGCGGTAAATTGTGTTTCCCCCTATATCTCTGCTTCTAAATCTCCGATTTGAAAAATTCTTTCTGCACCGGATACAGCTCCTGATGGGAAATCGTTTGCACATAATTTCTAATTTTTGTAAAAAAATAGTTTGGCCACCAGGGGGCGTAAATCTAAATTTCCGCTTCTTTTGTATTTGCAGCAAAATATGATGTTCTGAATTCTCGATTGAAAAAAAACGTCGTTTGTTGACCGATACTACTCATGTCGACAAACCTTTTAGAAACATTTTCTTCTTAAAATATTACACAGTTTCTCTGCCAGGGGGCGTAGAAGTACATCTTATTTTTGTCAATATCTCTACTTCTAGGAGTCCGATTTGAAAAATTCCTTCTTTGTTGGATAGGGTTTCTAGTATGACATGTTGTTCATATAATTTCAAAAGTATCAAGTAATTCATAGACTTTCCGCTAGGGGCGTTAATGTAAATTGCGTTTCCCAATATATCTCTGCTTCTAAATCTCCGATTTGAAAAATTCTTTCTGCACCGCATACAGCTCCTGATGGAAACTCGTTTTCACACATTTTCTAATTTTTGTAAGAAATGGTTTGGCCACCAGGTGGCGTAAGTGTTAATTTCCGCTTCTGTTGTATTTGCAGCAAAATATGAGCTTCTAAAATCTCGATCGAAAAAAAAGTCGTTTGTTGACCGATATTACTCATGTCGACAAACCTTTTAGGAAAATTTTCTTCTTGAAAAAATGCATGGTTTCTACGCCTAGGTACGTAGATGTATATCTTATTTTTGTCAATATCTGTACTTCTAAGAGAACGATTTAAGAAATTTCCTTTTTTGTTGGATAGTGTTTCCGATGCAAAATGTTTTTCTTATAAATTCAAAAATTTCAAGTAAATCATAGACTTCCCGCTAGGAGGCACAAAGGTAAATTGCGTTTTCTGCGTTATTTCTGCTCCTAAAGATCTGATTTGAAAAAATCTTCCTGTATCGCATACAAGACCTGATGGAAAGTATTTTTCACATAATTTCTAATGTTTGGTAAAGAATGGTTTAGCCACCAGGGGTCATAGGTGTTAATTTCTGCTTCTGAATATTTGTTGCAAAATCTGGGCTCCTGAAAACTCGATTAATTTTTTTCTCTTAGACCGATACCGCTTATATGGACACACCTTTTAAGAATACTTTCTTCCTAAAATAGTGCATGGTTTTCCCACCAGGGGACGTAAAGTCACATCTTATTTTTGTCGATATCTCTGTTTCTAAGAGTTCGTAAGCTCACGATTCCGTTTACAGCAATATCTGAGGGATTAAAAACCCGATTGAAAATCTTCTTTCTTTCGTCAGATCTATTGTTTTCCATACCGGTTCCATTGACTTGGAATAGCTTTGATAAATTTAATTTGCGTCAGAACGGATTCAAAAGACGTGCTTATTACACCCGAAAATTCTGTGTCATCTTTCTTGTTTTATTACTTCTACGCAAATCCCTGGAAGATTTCTGTAGTGCTGTTTTGAAATGCACAACTAAGTAGTTTACTTTAGTTCTTTTAATGTGTGCAGACTGCTTTTGTTCACGAAACACTTTGGAAACTTACGAAGTTAGAAATCAAATATCAATACGTAGATCCGAAATAAAAAGAGCTACGAGATTAATACTACCATCAAACACCACAGGCAACACTTTTCATCACGTCTTTTGTAAAAAAATAGATCGTGCTTATTGTATCACTCTATCCGTTGGTCCATTTGCTTTTTTTATTTTGTTTAATTGAAGGTTTAACATCCACCGTGAGCAACTCAATGGGCTATCAACAGTCGCCCGTTCCACATTTAGGGCCACTGGCTCCAGGAAAGGGAGATAGCCAGTGGCTGAAGAAAAACACAACATCCATGTCTCACTGGAATTCGAACTCGGACCCATCTCGGACGAATGATCAGAAACCATCGCTTTAGACCATTGCGCCACCGAGTCGGCCCTTCCATCTGTGGACTCCATATCTCCTCTACTATTAGTCCGATTTGATTTCTTTTTCAGGCATAAGGAAACTTGAAATGTGAGAATAATGATCCTTGTATTCTGGGTTTCTTCTGGATGCACAACGTCGCTGCTAGAGGGCGTAAATGAAGATCATATGGAATTCAAATAACATTTTATTCCATATATTTGCTCCCAAATATCCGATTGAAAAAGTTTTTTTCATTCGACGCCATTGATATCGAACACTATTTTAGGTACAGTCTCTTTTTCAAGCAATGCATTGATTTTTTGCTAGGAGGCGTAAACGTAAATTGCCTTTTCCCGATATCACTTTTTCTAAAAGTCCGATTTGAAAAATCCTTCCTGCATCAGATCTCTTGATGGAAAATGTTTTTCATATTGTTTCTAATTTTCGCTCACTGCGGAAAACCTTTTGAGAATACCTCCTGCTTAAAATACTGCATAGATGTTTCGCCAGAAGGCGTAGATGTATATCTTATTTTTGTCAATATCTCTGCTTCTAAGAGTCCAATTTGAAAAATGCTTTATTTGTTACAGAGTGTTTCTTTCTAAGGATGTGTGAGGCTCAGTCCCGTATTTGAAACACACCACTCATGCCTCACCCGGGATATCAACTGGGACGCACGAGCGTACAGAGGCCCAGCCCTTATATCACTGCGTCACAGGAACGGATGTGACACTTTAGAGAGAAAGCACAACCGAGTTAAAAAATTCCAACGAAACCAAAAATTTTACAAGCCAAAAACTAATGAGAGAAAACATTAGAGAAAACATAAAGGTCGCCTTCGAACGCGCCCTCTGTGTTCAATGTCCAAAGACTAGAAAGTTCGAGACATGGCCTCGTATGTATTAAGTCGTAATCAAGTGCAGACTATTAACAAATACTTCTTCACAGTCATTTAAATCATATTACCAGCGTCTCCGTGTTCTATTGGAATGCCATCTTGAGTAGGATGCTGCGCACTGTTCGATAGAGTGAGAATCTGTATGTCGAAGGTGTGGCGATATGTCCACAAGAAAACTCAGTTCGCACACACACGTTTCGCGGTAACACATGCTTCGCCTTAGTTTCCAATTGCCTTCCTCCCAGTATAGAAAGAAATTCGCTGATCATCAGTGTCATTCAAATGTCGAGACGTACTTGTTGTAGGGAAGGCTTCAAGATTTCGCCAGCTTTCATCCGCACAGTTACAGGGCAATTCTCTGGCCATCAGTGTTATTCTATTGCTCTGTCGTGCTCGTAGTAGGGGAGCTTAAGCACTTCGTCTACGTCTACCTAAATATCAATAACTGCTTAACTGGAAGCAAGCACCAGGCATGAATTGTACGTTGATTTTTGGACCAGAAGTGTAAGTGAAACCGCTACGCTCCCCGTTGGCTACTTTCCCAAAGATTCCGTCACATCGGAAGATCTTGTGGATGGCCCTTCTCATCGACCCGAAAAGCCAACACGACCGACTTACGGCATACTGAAATAATCACATAGTAACAAAGTGTACATTTTTGCCCATGTATGGCTCATCAATATATCGACCAGAAAACCGGGAGGCATGTGTATGCTCAGTCGTGTGCAAGTTCTGCACGTATCTTGTCTCTTCCATACCGTTCATTTCAATAACATATCATGGTGAGGATAACTGCTAAAATTACCTGGTGTGATTACGTGCAGAATGAGAAAAACTGACCTACCTTCCGGATGTGGTGAAATTGTTCTCCTCAGCATAATGAGGATGGATGATATAAACTTTATCATGGAAGCTAGATTGAGCACCTGCAACGAGCATTACTAACTGTTCTGGAGCTATAGTGCGCCGCATTAATATAGGGACAGAACAAATTCTCGAATAAAAAAGAAACAACAACGAGCTGAAATGTACACCTCATATTTATAGCAAAAATAGCATAGGACACGCAGCTGCACAATAGTTTGACGGAAACATAACAATTCCAACGCCAAGTACAAGAAAAATACAGAAATACACAGTCTCAAAAATATAAGGACTTACCAGTTATGAGCACCTCCGGTACGAATAGTGGAGCCGTTGTTCCGAATAACACTGAATACCCGATTGGGCATGCTGTCCACCAAGTGATGTAAATGTTCTGGACGGAGTGCGTACCAGCTTCGTTCAATCTGCTCTTTCAATGCCACCACACTTGAGAACTGCCGTCCATTCGCATACACATCACGAACTAGGATCTCCCAGAGGTTCTCGATAAGGCTCAGATCTGGACTGAGTGCAGGCCAATCCATTACGGTCACATAATGAGTGTTAAACCAGCTTTTCGTTGATGCAGACCGATGGATATAGGCATTAGCTTGCTGGAACAGATAATCAACACCCGCTAGTTTCGGCAAGCGGTAAAAGGTGGCTGCTGAATATGTCCTGATACGGCTCGAAGGTTTGCCTGCCTTGCAGAAAAGCGGTATCCGTTGTCCCATTCAACGCAAAAGCTCCCCAGACCATCACAGATCCCCCTCTTTCTGTCTGCTGAAGAAGATGCGTGGCTCGCGTCGTAAATCATGCCAATAGCATTGCAACCGTCAAGGCCGTCCAGGCTGAACTTTTTCTCATCGGAGAAATAGTTGTGATCCACTCGTCCATCCAGTGCATGTAGCTGCTTGCCCATAACAGACTAGCTTCCTTGTGGTGCTGCGTGAAGTGTGGCAGACGGCGCATTGTACGGAGCACAATGTTGCGACTTTCCTCGATTCGTCGATGAACTGTGTCCTTTGAGACGGTGACACCAACAGTCCGAGAAACTTGACGTAGTGATAAATTTTTAGATGAAACTAATCGCATGATGGCACGATCATCTCGTTTGGTTGTTATTCGAGACCTTCCAGGCCGTTTTCTGGCAGTTAAAGCACCGCGTTTCGATAAAGTCTTATAAATGACTGCCCTACTCCTCCCCAGGGATTTTCGCTACAGACAATCCATTTGCTCTCAGTCTTCAAATCTTCTGCATCTCCTCACCAGAAAGTTGACTGTTGCGTAGCATTTCGGCAAATGAATGTCTGATGGCAGGTCCGCTGTCTTTTGTAGGCTGGACCGAATTACGGCCCATGTGCGTGCGTACAACATGCTAATTTGTACATCTCATTTGCATGTGGCTACTTTACATAGTTGTCTTTTTATTTTTAAGACACCTAAAATTGCACTATTTCACTTTGTGGTGTTCTTTTCACACAATCTGGTCATCTCGACGGATCGAAACGTTTGTTGTAGGGTTATGTCTAACTAGGTACCACTTCAGCTTCCTACCTATATTCGCATTGCGTTCACGGCGCAAAGTAGACTGTCTCTATATTTATGCGACGCACCTTATGAAACTATGCACACTGATGATAACTCTTACGACAGAGGGTTGCACTCGGGTGTGGCAATAAAGCTTTGGCTTCGTATTTCTGTGAGCTCCATACTACGCCCACTGCTGATAACTCTTGTGGTGGCCATCTCTTACCACAGTCGGTCATCTCTAGTCATCAAGAATAATTTAATAACCGTTTTATGTGGACACCCTTCCATGGCTTGCATCAAGGTAACTTATTTCATATGGAGTGTACAAGGATGAAGTTGCGCTCCACTGGGGGTTAAACCGTTATATGCACTAAACGGAAATAGGTATATGCTGCTTCGATTTCTGCTCCAGGATGATTCACTAACCAAGTGATCTGCAGAACTGGACAAATAAATGAGAATTATTTGCCTTTCTTTTACCTAAATAAATAGTTTATCTTCTCTTCATGTCACATTCAGAACATATTTTTATAGATTTATGAAAGATCCCATTTTAGAAATTCGTCGAGAAAGTTACTTGAATTGCAGTGTTCCACCAAAATTAAATCTTCACTGCAATACACCTTCGGTATTTCAATTGCAGCTAAGATTTCATTTTTACGTGGAAAGAGATGGTACATGACTGTCTTTTGAAATATGATTCTTATGAAATAAGAAATATATCACGTGTAGTTCATGACACTGACAAATCGGTTCTTCTAAACCCGCGTGCTGGAGTTTCATGGGGAACCATTCGATGGGCTTCGATGAGAACCCATTCGATGGGGAACCATTCGATGGGCTTCGATGAGAACCCTGCACCGGCCTGGTGCAGAAGACGAAAAATGATAGATTGGGAAGAACCTACTTAGGCTGCCAATTGTGCTGTGGTGCCAGGTTTCCTTGTCACTGCTTCGACTAGGGTGTTAATAAAGTTCGTCTTTGGACGTCCTGACCAACTTTTCTTCAAGGCTGGTGCCTCCAGAAATAAAGCACTGGAACAGTTTTCATGATTTTCACTGTTTCCTCGCCTTCAACTGCAGAAATTACTTCCAGTGTTGCTGCCGCGTTTAAACCTTTTTTCCAATAACATTCAAACAGCATGTTTATCAGCCGCCATCCGCTTCTCACGTGATAAAGCAATGTGCCTCAGTGCCAAATACCAATCATCAGCCTCGGATATTCCACGTCATAGCGATACCCAATCGCCGTTGTCTCACGTTTCTCACAATAATGGAGTTCCAACATTATGGGTAGCTCAAAACGTGACGAAATTCTGACTCACGCTTGTACTCCCCGTGAGAGCTACCTCGGCAACGTATAACCGAAATTCAGAAATAAATGCACGGCGATGAGATGACAGATTTCAGTATCTGAATTTAATATACTATTTTTTGAACCATATCAGGAGAGTAGCTAGTTTGTATTAATTAGCGAAGTTTTCCGATCCTCACCGTATAAGGTGACGTTGATCAAGACGCAGGTGAAGGTAACTTAATATCAGATTGTACGGCCACCATATGTGCCCTGAGCCGAAGTTGTGAAGGTTGCTAACACAACAAAGAGGGTATCTTTTCTTTCATAAGAAATCTGCACAACGCTGGAGGCGAGGCTCCTTCGACATCGATACTCCAAGCATGCAAATCAGGATTATGATGTAACGTAAGTCTCTTTCCTTAACATCTCAGAATCGGATCACGTAAAACTTAGTAACTTTAAATAATCGGATAATTAGTTTAATATACTCTCCAGCAGCCGCAAAGAAATGGAACACTAAGACTCTGATCTAGATCTCTACGAATAAATTAAAGGAAACGTAAACTACTGGTTAATGATATTTTTAATGAGTGATTTTTTTTTACAATATTTGTTAATGGACTAATTAATCAAGACTTAGTTGGGAAACCGTAGCTCCGTACGCTCTTCGTGCCAACAGAGACGGATTTGTGAACTTCATTAAAAATAAAGCAACTTTATGTACTTAATCAGGGGTGCTATGGAACTGCACCATTTGTTTGCTGTTATTATCTGCAATACTCTCTCTCTCTTTCTCTCTTTTCAATATTCAACACAGGAAAAAAGAACGACTGAGCCACAAAGAAAAGCTCTGTAGAATTATTTTCACGCAGAACATTCAATCGTTTCCTACAGGCGTCTATTGTTTCTATGCATGGGGGAGATGACTTGCTCTGCAGTTAGCATCTAGTACTGTTCTCTCCAGTTCCTGCCTCTGTGTGTGTGTTTGTTAAATCTAAACTGAAAGCTCATCAAATAAAAATGTTGTTTATCTCATCAATTTTTCCACATCAAATATTAATAATAGCCATTGATGTCAGAACTTTCATAACATCTCTCTGAAATTGGCTGATAGTTTGAGTTGGCCATTTGATAACACATATGGTAAGCTGATAAGGCAGCCGTGTGCTGATTGCGATTGACGCGAATTTCCCATTGAGAGTCAAATCATTGACGGTAGAAACAAAGGAGCGCAAAAGTCTCTTTCGGGCTTAACGGAATGTTGGATAGGAAATATGTTTAAAGATAAGAACAAAAAGAAGCAAGGGCATTTCAGAATAATAGCGCTTAAGCTGTATAGTAAATCAATGTTGAGCTCAATCGATGATAATGGCAAAGGACGTATTTTAACAGTAATGGTTTTGGATTTCAGATTAGAATAGACGACGGTAAGTTTTAACTTCGAAGTCAACTACAGTGTATTTTAAGCAACCTTTAAAAACTAGATGCTTTTAGATGACTAATCGTTATTGTGAAGTTATGGAATTTTGTACCCAAAATAGCTCATACTATTGCAACATCCTTATATTCTATTATTCCTAACTGCACCATTCCCATGTGCATGGAAGGGGATGGGGAACTTTCATCCCGCATTTAAGAATGATAATTGCATTTGTTTTGCACCTGAGTCTTAGCTCCTTGCTCTCGGCAAAAGAAACCAGCACACTGACCATAGGACGGTATCTCATCTATCTGGCGCAGTTCTTTCGATAATCACATGCTCCAAAATGTTATTACATCAACTTTTCGCACGTGCTTTCTTACGTGACCGCCATATTTCCTCATACATCTTATCCTTTGAGAGCTCAATTCCTTTTCGTAGAATTTTCGCATTTGCCAAATTTCTTTCTTTCGCTTTTCTACACCCACGTTCACTTCCATTCAGCTTCCGTTTTCTGGTTTAGTCTTCCACAAGACAGGAAATAACAGTTTTAAGTTATCCATCGGAAAATTCTTATTGATCTGCCAAACATTTTCATTGTGCTGAAAAAAAACCTTGGTGTACGAAACTGGATTTCTTTTGCGTTGTTCAATAATAGTTTTTATATTAAAAAGTGATGAATGTTGCAGAAATTAATTAATTATTCCTCACAAATGCATGGGCAGTTCAGAAGTGCGTTGGTTTCAGCAAACAAACTGCAGTACATAATTGTTGTGGTTCTTTTTAGGTTAAATGACAGCCGTGAATAACTCAATGGACTATAAACAATCGTCCATTTCTAATTTGAGGCAACTACTTGTGGAGAGAAAGTCAGTGACGTAAGACAAATGCACCACCCATGCCCCATCCAGAAATTGAGACCAGGTCCACTCACACAAAAGGTCAGAAGCCAGAGCTTAGATTCTGCGCCACCGGGGAGGCCTTGTTGTTCTTTATTCAAGATATCCTCATAAAACCTGAAAATTGCATCGCCCAGGCATCGAACACGGCGAATAAATTGCAGGATTTATCGACGGAATCAGTTCTTTCAGCATGATCACATCACATTCTTTTTATGTTTACTGTTTAAATACCTCTTTTTCGTCCGTCCATGACAGGTTAAGTCCTGCAAAGACGACTATGCGCCTTTGAGGGTTACTGGAAAATTAATGCAACCAGCTTGTCATTCCTCTATTGCATGTGAGTAAGGGGTAAAGCGCGTCCGGGGCGGGCTTCCAGGGAACCATCTACGCATTCGCGTCCCCGAGCCCAGAGAGTCAGCGGAAAATTCCGGAAAAACCTCTTACTAGGTGGCTGGCAGGACCGGGATTCGAACACCCGACAGAAACCTCCGCCTCCCACACTGCGCACAGCACGTTAACCAACTGCGACATGCCAGTGGTCATTCAACTATATTATTAAATATTTTTATCTCTTCTTGAGTACCTTAACATCCGCTATTTCCTATTTCCAATTTAAGTCTATACTATGATATATTTAAGCTTACCGACCTTAAGTTTCACTATTTCCTATTTCCAAACTGTGATATATTTTTAAGCCTTGAGTACCTTAAGTTCCGCTATTTCCTATTTCCGAACTGTGATATATTTTTAAGCCTTGAGTACCTTAAGTTCCGCTATTTCCTATTTCCAAACTGTAATTATTTTTAAGCCTTAAGTACCTTAAGTTCCGCTATTTCCTATTTCCAAACTGTGTTTATTTTTAAGCCTTGAGTACCTTAAGTTCCGCTATTTCTTATTTCCAAACTGTGATATATTTTTAAGCCTTGAGTACTTTAAGTTCCGCTATTTCCTATTTCCGAACTGTGATATATTTTTAAGCCTTGAGTACCTTAAGTTCCGCTATTTCTTATTTCCAAACTGCGATATATTTTTAAGCCTTGAGTACCTTAAGTTCCGTTATTTCCTATTTCTAAACTGTGATATATTTTAAGCCTGGAGTACCTTAAGTTCCGCTATTTCCTATTTCCAAACTGTGATATATTTTTACGCCTTGAGTACCTTAAGTTCTGCTACTTCCTATTTCCAATTTAAGTCTACACTGTGATATGTTTAAGCCTACCGCCCGGTGGCGCATTGGTCTAAGTTGTGGCTTCTGATCATTCGTGCGAGATGGGTGCTGGGTTCGAATCCCGGTGAGGCACAGATGTTGTGCGTGTCTTACGGCGCTGGCTCTCTCCCTTCCCTTGAACCAGTGGCCCTAAATTTGGGACGGGTGACTGCTTATAGCCCATTGAGTTGCTCGTCGCGGTCCTCCAACTAAAAAGGAAAAAACGTGAATCTATAAAAATGCCTCACATGTCATGTTTTTCTATACCATCCAACGAAAAATTCAGGATCGTATTGTTTCGTTATTAACAAGGCATCTCCTAAAACGTAAGAGAAGAGTCCATAAGCTCAAGAAAAATACTATGCCACTTTTGTTCTCCCTTCGCAATAATGTGTGTATTTCTCCATGTCATTTTCTGAATTACAGAACTTACGCTAAAATTTTAGTTTCTATAGCGTCTACCTAAATCTTTGTATGTCGCTGATCTGCTGGGAACCGATGTGATGCAAAAGATGACATGTTACTTGAAAACCAAATAAGAAAAATTTCAGGCACTGGCACCCGCGATGATATTAATACATTAATATTTTATTAAGTATAGTCTAAAGGCAATCATAACCACATTACAATCCGTCAGGTATTGAAAAACATGTTCAACTATGTTCAAACTAAAAAGCAAATCACTGCAAAACACACAAAATGATAAACAAAGAAAAAATCGAGAAACTACATTCACCAAAAGCAACCGTTCTCTACAATTTCTTGTATTTAAAAAGTTTTAAATAAATTTAGAGACAGCAAAATAGCGAAATAAAAGGGTAAAATATTTTCCAACGTTACTCTTGTTTTTAAATATCATTTAGTAAAATGCAAACAAATGGAATGAAAGTGAAAAAAGTACTCCTGAATTATATTGTTTATTCAGATGAGATAAAGCAGACATACGGATGTTAAGCATTTTTTTTATTTTGATTGGAGGTTTAACGACCACCGTGAGCAACTCAATGGGCTATAAGCAGTCGCCCGTCCCTAATTTAGGGTCACTAGTTCCAGGGAAGGGAGAGAGCCAGTGCCGTAAGACAAACACAACATCCATGCCTCACCGGGATTCGAACCCGGACCCCTTACGGACGAATGATCAGAGGCCAACGCCTTAGACCACTGCGCCACCGGGGCGGCATGTTAAGTATATCTACTTATCTAATATGTTAGTAGTTACTTTTGGGTTTCACAATAAAAATGTGTATTTTTTTCTTTTTGCAGACATAAAATTAATGCTGATGTTAAAGAAGGTTTCACTGGTTGTGTAAAAAGTCTACGGATATCGGAAAAAGATGTGACCTTTAGTAACTTACCACGAGAAGAGATGTGCGGAAAATATATTCCTGGTAAATTTTTATGTCAATAACCTTGCTTCAATTTACAATAACATACTGGTGTCCAAAAGTTAAGCATAGATGAAAAAAGGATATTTTAGAGCAAGCGAAAGGGTCAAGATCGGTAATTAAGTAAAGTACAGAGGACGTGGGAATATGCAAAAATAGAAATCATGGCGCAATACCATGTGCGAACGATAATGAGCATAAAAGACGAAGCAGCGCATTTGTGGAGGTGAGAAAGAGCTGCAAAAATGCGAAAAGTGACATATTTTATCGTCACCGCACCCTGCTAGTAGTAGAATTTGAATTTAGTTTTTATTAAAACAGCATTCCAAAAAGACGCCAGTGGATATATTTACACGTGGGCGAATTAACGAAATGTTGGACTCCGGCCAGATGCAGTGTTATGTTGCCACAGCCACTGGTGTAAATCAATCAATTGTGTTTAGACTTTGGAAAACGTACCAGGTCACCGGAGATGTTAATCGTGAACCTGTGACAGATCTGCTACGGATTACAACGGCTCACGGCGATAGGTACGTGTATTATGCACTCACAGCGAGACGTAAGAAGTCAATGTCAGCGAGACGCAAGAAGTCAATATCAGCGAGACCGAACAGGTGAATATCAGCGAGGCAATGTCAGCAAGACGTAATAGGTAAATGTCTGCGCGACGTAACAGATCACTATCAGCACGACGTAACAGGTCAATGTCAGCAAGACGTGACAGGTCAATTTCAGCGAGAGCGCTTACTTTAGAGCTGTCTGTGTCTGCTGGACCAGCTGTTTCAAGGTAAACAGTATATATACCGCTCAACGAAAAAGGACAATACGCGAGAACACCTGAAGTAGGCATCCCACTCACTGCGTCAGCAAGTAATAACAGGGTACTTTGGAGCTGACAACATCGACTCTGGGACGAAAATCAATGAACCAATGTCCTCTATTCCTATGAATCTAGGTTCAGCCCCGAAAGTGACATCCATTGTGTTCACAATTGGAGAGAACCTGGAACACGTTATTCCCCCGCAACCATCAAACAAATGCACCATTATACAAGTGGTAGTACTTGTCTGGGGTTGCGTTATGTCCAATGGGCGAACATAGCTCCATGATTATTCTGGTGGAGCTTTAACAGGTCCAAGATACAGAGAAAAATCCTTGATCCCTACATGAAGATTTTCTCTTGTGCTTTTGGCCCAGATTTCCTGTACATAGACGATAATGGGAAGCCTCATAGACTTACCATTCTCGATGATTGTCTGTCAAGAAAGTAAAGATATCCGCCGTATGCCATGACCAGCGCATTCCCCAGACCTCAACGCAATAGAGCACGTGTGAGATGCATTGTAGAGACACATTTCAAGTCGTCAATATCTTACCACAACTCTCGATCGGCTTTTGTTAAGGAGTGGGATTTGCTACCACAGAGTCTTCTTGTATCTCTTGTCAACATCATGAGACGTCGATGTGACACTTGTATCGCTGTAAGATGTCAGCATATGCCTTACTAGACCGCTGTACAAAATCAGAAACGCCTGTAGAAAATTCCTGCTGCTTTCACCAATTTGGACTACATGTACGCTTTCCTGGTTCATATTTTTTTATGAGAGTTGTACTGCGTATATTTAGTTTCTCACTAATATATCTATGTATAGTAAATAACCTATTTGATTGTGCCTTCTCGTGTTTTGTAATTTAACGGATTCTTTCTGTTGATTATGCTTAACGTTTGGACATCAATGTATATTCTGATGCACTTTAGCATATACAATATATATTCTGATGCACTTTAGCATATACAATATATATTCTGATGCACTTTAGCATATACAATATATATTCTGATGCACTTTAGCATATACAATATATATTCTGATACACTTTAGCATATACAATATATATTCTGATGCACTTTAGCTTGTAATATTTAAATAATTTAAAACTACAGTACGTTATGTACCTATTTGCAATTTCTAGCGTGTTCTATTAAAGTGCTCTGGTAATTACAGTCTGCTCGACGGGTATTTGCTTAGAGGATTCGTTTCATATTAGTAATGGCACGTGTCATTCCTTCTTGGAAGTTCATTCATCATTCACGCAAAAGAGTTATTCACGAATGGTCATTCAATTTCTACTCCCGGTTGTCACCACACTCCTTAAGTAAAACATTCGATATCCAGTGTTTATGATCTAAGCGACGCCTGCCGAAACCCACAGTGAAAGTTGGCAAACTGCCAAGATGAACAGGAGCTTTGTTAGAGTCCATTCAACGTTCAGGAATCAATCCGCGCTCGTCGCGAACAGACAGCTCAAACGAATGGGATTCATACTTCGTTCCCATTCTTAAGATTTACAATTTTTCCTAGCTGACTGCTCATTACTCACTCGCATGACGGTTGGTACTCATTAATTCTCGACATCACTTTTCTTATATAATGTGGACGAAAAATTCCTCTCATAATACGTGGGAAATACTTCATGATAATAAACACATCAATCAGACATCTCTGAATTGACTGTATTTACTGTTCTTCACGTAATATCAATCACATCAGAAAACTTGAAAATTTCAATGCCCTGGAGCGGGAATCGAACCTGCATCTCCCGATTACCGTTCGAGTATGCTAACCGTTCCACCACCCAGGACGAGAAAGTCACAAGTATCTGATTGTTAAGAGCATCGGAAAGTAGTCCCACCGCATTTTTAATCGAAGCAACTGTGCTGCCATCTAGCGTTGTTAAGCATATCCCCAGTCGTCCAAGTATTAGGTGCTTGAATTAGTTCCCGCTGGTTTCTACCACACAAACACCTGTGTGTTGCCACATAACGGTACAGGATAGTCAATTCAAAGTAGTGTCCATTGGCAGCTACGACTCTTTCCCACCGTTGGGGTAACAAATGGATTTTTACATCGAGTAATTGACCTCGGTACCGCACACTCTCACTGAGGACAACAAGAATCAGCTTGTTGGGATATGTGGCTCCATGCTCGCCCATTATTGAGAATGTTCTCATCAACACAAACCGTTTCTGTCACGTATTGTTACTGGAAATGAAAAGCTGTGACTGTACGTGAATTTCAGGCATCGGATGGAATTGTTAAGCCAAAACAAGATTCCCACCCCACGTCCAAGACATGGCCATCATCCTGCGAAGATTATGTTTTGTGTCTGGTACGACATAGAAGACATTATTCACTGGGAATTTCTGCCGAGGTATCGGCCTATCAGCACTGCACTCTATTGTGAGCAACTCCGTCGTGTAGAGGCAGCAATTCAGCAGAAACGGCCACAACGGCTCCATGGTGTCCTTCACCATCATGATAAGGCACGCCCTATAAGTTCAAATATGACCAAAATGGCCATTCAGGACATGAAATGGGAGATCCTACCTTATCCGTTCTATTCCCTTGATGTCGCCTCTTCACACAATCACCTGTTCCGATCCCTGTCGAATACACTCGGTGGCAGAAAGTTCAACAATGACGATGATCTCAAGAATTTTCTTGAGGATTTCTTCGCAGCATGTTGGAACTATGCCGACAGGGGGCGCAGCAGAGCAGGCCAACGCGGGACGTGAGGATAGTGTGGACATGTGAAGACGCGTGAGAACTGATGGCAGAGCTGATATGAGAACTAATGAGAGAACTGATGTGAAAACTTATGACGAAAGACAGAATGATGAAATTTCCACGCGCGAGCGTGTTTGTGTGTGTTGTTATCTAATTCCACATAAAATTATTTGTAAAAAATTATGCTCATCAAGTACCTTGGATGTGTGCAACCCTCATTGGAATAAGTGAATTTTATTGTGCATCCGACCCTGTGAGCAGGAGCAAAAGAAGATGCTGAAGAGTCCTCGAACGGACTCACGGAAGAGGTAAGAAGTCAAATTGTAATACCTCTAATTACCTAAGTTGAACTGAAACGCGAAAAGTAAGAACATTTTTGGCGCCCAACGTGGGGCTCTCTAGCAAATATAAACTGAAGGCAATATTTCAATATTTTCACACTATATTGAATTTGAAGTGTTGAACTGAAATTGCTTAAAATGAATAATGACGGAGGATTTAGAAAAAATAAAAAAGAAAAGAGCGGTCAACCGCAGATTAACAACCATCGTTATTAATAGACTAAAGGAAGCTCTTGAAGAGGATCCCATTGAAAGGGAAGTTATCGATAATAATATAACTCAGTTATTGATTAAAGAAGACCTTTTGATTTCTGTTGGTGAACAAATTGAGCGAGTTATTCCTGTAGAGGAATTTGAAGACGATTATTGTGATAGTCAGGAATACTTCGAAAACGTGCTGTTATGGAGAACGAAGGCGCAGTGCTGTTCAACTATGATCAGAAACACTGAAGAAAGCGGCACGAACGAAACAGAGAATAGAAATAGACCATCGCGGTCAAGTAATACGTATATCTGGAGCAGCGATAAGGTTACCGAAATTAGAGCTTGCAAAATTCTATGGAGATCCATCGCATTGTTTATAATTTAGGAGTTAGTTTGATACGACCTTACAATCAAATGAGTGTTTAGATAATTTGAACAAGTTTACTTACTTGAAGTCTTATTTGGGCGGATCAGCTGCTGTTGCAATATCTGGATTACCTATCACCGAGGCAAATTATGACAAGGCGATAAAAATTTTGAAGGATAGGTTCGGAAAAAAGGATGTTGTTATAAGTTCACATATGAATAAATCACTGTCTCTACAACCTGTTAAGAGTTTAACAGACACCTTTGGTCTGCGGAAGTTGTACGATAATTGCGAGGTCCAATTAAGAAACCTCGAATCGCTGGGAGTAATCTCCGACACTTATGGGAGTTTGCTGTGTTCCATGATATTTAAATTGATTCCCAATGAATTAGCACTAGAATTCGACAAACTACGGGAAGCTGATGAGATTTGTAATACAGAAGAAGTTATGGAATTTATAAGAAAAGAAATTGAAAGTTGTGAGAGATCCCAGGCGATTTGTGAAAAAATGGAATTTAAACCAAATATTTCTCCGAGTGTTAAGGCAGTAAACAATACGCCCATCAGATCTGATCACGCGCGCGGAAAAGAATTCATGAAGCAAAATAAAACGTTTCCTTCTGCCGCCGAACTGAATGCTACTGTAGAAAATAATACAGAGTCCTGTGAAAAATGCGTTGAAGACAGATGGACTGCGGTCAGCGTTCCAAGGAATGACAAATATTGTGTTAGAGGAAGTTGTATATTTTGCTCGTCGGATGATGATTTAGACAAATGTACTTTAACAGTAGCGGAAAAAAGACGTAATTTATTGCGACAAGGAAGATGCTATAACTGTTTCAACAATCATCACTTGGCGAAGTTTTGTTTATCAAAAGAGCGGTGCAAACATTGTAAACGAAAACCCAACCCATTCATGTGCGAGGCAGAAAAATAAAAAAAACAGAAACAGTCGTAAAACACCTGCCACAAACCGATCAGCATAAAGAGAGCGGTATTCTCTTACAAACCATGACCACAACTGCAGTGTGACAATATAAGAACCGGAGCGTGCAAATTTTGCTTAACGGCGGCTCACAACGGACGTTTGTTGTGGAAACTGTTTCTAAAGAGCTAAAGTTAAAGGTCACAGGAGAAGAACAAATAACGATATCTTCATTTGCCGCGAATTCACCAGTAACAGAGAAAAGAAAAAGAGTTTGCTTGGTTTTAAAAGGCTCTAGAAGTGGACGCAGGACAGAGATTGAGGCATTAGAATCACCTAACATCAGCGGAGCTTTGATAAGTACACCGCGGAAAGAAATACGAAGTTATTGTGAAAGAGAAGAAATGTTAGCAGATGGAGTGGGAAAATGTAACAACTATCAGTTTTAATCGGAGCTGACTATTATTGGAAGGTCGTAACCGGAAGAGTGCACAGGATAACGCCATCATTGGTCGCTTCACAAATGATATTTGGGGGTGGGGGCAATTAGTGACACATCGGCGCTATGCAATGCGTTATCGCCACAGTCAGTGATTAACATTATGAAGAGTGCCACAAGCACAAGTACTCCTGACTGTGGAATGAACGAAATGTTGAAGCACTTTTGGGATATTGAAATACTAGGAATAAGGGAAAGCATCGACCAAAGTAATAAAACAGAAGATAATCGAACTTATGAGGAATTTCGCGAAAATCTGAAAATGGAAGATGATAGATACGTGGTACGGTTTCCGTGGAATCAACAAATGGAAGGATTGAAGGATAATTACAACCTGGCTGAAAAACGACTGAGATCGCTTGTTCCAAAATTCTATAAAGAACCACAGTTCTACGAAGAATATAAAAGGTTATCAAACATTATTTAAAAGAAGGAATTGCAGAGGAAACGAAGAATGATAGCAGCAATGTAATATATTACATGCCACATCAGACTGTAATCAAGGAAAACAAGGATACCACTAAATTACGCGTAGTATTTGATGCGTCATCTCATGCTGAGGACTGTTCATCATTAAATGATTGTTTACTCGCATGGCCAAACCTAAATCCTGATGTGCTGGATTTGTTCATCAGACTCCGTAACAATAAGGTCGCCTTTACAGCTGACTTTCAAAAGGCATTTTTACAGATTGCTTTCGCCAAAGAAGACCGATATGCAGTTAGATTTTTGTGGCTTGATGAGACAATAGATGACAGCGACGCCTTCAAATTAAAAATACTACGAATGACTAGAGTCATATTTGGTGAGACATCAAGCCCATTTATGCTGTCTGCAACGCTAAGGGTTCACATAGACAAATATAAACAGCAGTAAGAGGATGCATGCAAGCTACTAAGGAATTGTCTATATGTGGATGATTTAATTGGAGGAGCAACAAATGAAAATGAAGCAATGATATTTTTAAGAGATGTTAGATGTATTTTGAATGAGGGGAACTTCAAAATGAGAAAATGGAGAACAAACAGCGAATCCCTACAGCAATTGTGGAATAATGAAGAAAATGATATTCAATGCGCTGCAAGCAATAAAGTTTTGGGATACGTATGGGATAGAGAGAATGATGTTATTCGAATAGACCTTTCTGAAGTAACTGCATACGTGAGAAAGAGAAAGGACAAGGTACGCAAAAGAGAAGTTCTGAAGACTGTGCTAGGCGTCTATATGACCCGATTGGATTTTTAAGTCCATTTACAATAAGAGGCAGAATTATCTTACAAGATGTTTGGATATCGGGCGCAAATTGGAATGCAGAATTGCCTGTAGAACTAGAGAAACATTGGAAAGACTGGTGCACAGAGTTATCACAGCTGGTAAATGTTAACGTACCAAGATATTATTTTGGAGACATCGAAGAAAGGGAATTAGGAAATATCAAGTTGCATTGTTTCACAGATGCGAGTCAAAAGGCTTATGGTGCAGTGACATATTTCAGAAATGAAACCAAAGATGAAATAAATTCTATAAATGTGATTTCAAAGGCAAGAATAGCGCCCTTAAAGAAACTATCCCTACCTATGCTAGAATTGATGGCGGCGTTAATAGGTTAATAGGAGCTAGACTAGCTGAATCTGTTGAAAGGCAACTGAAGCAGAGGTTTGATTTAAATTTACATTTTTGGACAGATTCCAGTACAGTTTTTCATTGGATAAAAGGAAATGCTGAAAAATGGAAGCCGTTTGTGCAAAATAGGATAACAGAAATACAATGGAAGTCCGATCCGTTATCCTGGACATACTGCCCAGGAAAAGTGAATCCTGCAGATTTACTCACCAGAGGAGAGAAGATTGACACCATAAAAGGTAATCGTCATTGGTGGCATGGACCAGAATGGTTACTTAGAGAGGAAACATCTTGGCCAAAATTACCAAGTGACATGTCCACAGACGACAGTGTAAGGGAAGAAAGAAAACGAAAGAGTAACGCGACCCTTCAAGTAAGCTGTGTAACGGAAGAAGGGAGGACCCTATTTTTGATATCGGAAAAAACAGTGAATTGAAAAGGGTTCTTCGTGTGACTGCATGGATTCTAAGATTCGTACATAATGTTCGAAATAGAGACTCAAAAATGAGATCAGGAGTTCTGACAGTTGAAGAATTAAACCCCGCGGAAATTTATTGGGTTAAACAGTCCCAGAGAGAGTGTTTTCCGAACGAAGTAAATGCTTTGAACTGTGAACAGGACATTTCTTCCGATTCAAAAATCTACACTTTTAATCGATTTCTGTACGAAGACGGCATAATGAGAGTTGGTGAAAGACTACAGAATGCGGACGTAAACTATGACCAAGTTCATCCAGTAATTTTGTCAACCAATAGTTATTTGTCAGACCTAATAATTATGCGGTGTCATATAAGGGTAGGGCATGGTAGAGTTGCGCAGACTGTAGCCAAAAATCAGAAAAAAGTAGTGGATTCTGAGGGGACGGCAAAAAATGAAAAGCGTTATACATAGTTGTTTTATCTGCCGGAAATTTAAAACAAAACCTTTCGACCAAGATGTGGCACCCTTACCACCGGACAGATTAAAGGAATTTTCTCCTTTTGAAATATGTGGAGTGGACTTTGCAGGACCATTATTCACTAAAAATGAAGATAAGAAGGTTTACGTCGCCTTTTTACCTGTGAAGCTACTCGTGCTGTTCATCTGGAATTGATATCGGATTTAACAGCTTGCAACTTTCTGTTGGTATTTAGAAGATTTTTAGCGCGAAGAGGTATTTGTAAGACACTGTATTCAGATAACGCGAAAACATTTAAAAGGGTAAACCGAGATTTAACCAAATTGTGGAGCATTGTTACCGATCCAGAAAATTTAAGGTTTTAAGGAGAAACCGGAATAAGATGGAAGTATATTGTTGAAAGAGCTACATGGTGGGGTGGCTTTTGGAAGGGGCTCGTTCGCTCGATCAAAACATTTGATGTATACAGTACACACTGATTTATTAATTTCTTTTTATCATTCATTGAATAATTATTTTCCGTCCTATACATTGAAGTAGAGACAGAATTTCACGATTAAGAAAAGTGTACCTCTCACCTAGTTTATTCGTTCAAGATTAACACAGCTTTAGAAGGAGGACTAACGATACAACATGATTATATTTGCTCTGTAAAGGAAAGCAAAATTTGCCGTGACAGTAAAGTCAGAGTTGCCAGAAAAACCTAGGTAACAAAACCGTAACCGTTCTCTTATTCCATAGTTATTACCTGCAGTCATGCAGAAATTGCACACGAGAATGAAAAGCAGACTATATTTCCTAAAAGGAACTTTTCTTGTTGCAGGGTTTGTCGATAATTTGGTAAAAGAACACACATTATCTCAACATTCCATCTCACTAGCTTCGTACGCCACCCAGACGCCCCCACTCGGTGGGCACCAACGGCCCCGGCCAGCGTCTCATCATAAATCCGCAAGGTGGCTGGGCCCGTCTTACGGATTTATGATGTCAGAGGCTGACTCAAATATACACATAGCACCGTGGATTGTTGGCCACCGTGGTGTAAAGGTAACGGGCTCGGCTAGTTATCGAGAGTTCCGTGGTTCAATTCCACGGCGGCGACTGAAAAGTAATTTTTCGGTTGCTGTGTGTTTCTGGAACGTGGAAAGAGCGATGTATTTATTTATTTGCTGACGCCACGTGTTTGGAGGATTTTCGCCTTGGATCTCGCCCTTTGGATTTGGCTGCTATGATATATATATGCCTGGGGTCGTTGGTGCCCACCGGGTGGGGGCGTCTCGGTGGCTGGGCCCATTTTGCGGATTTATGATGTCAGAGGCTGACTTAAAAATACACATAGCACTGTGGATTGTTGGCCACCGTGGTGTAAAGTTAACGCGCTCGGCTAGTTATCGAGAGTTCCGTGGTTCAATTCCACGACGGCGGCTGAACAGCAGTATTTCGGTTGCTGTGTGTTTCTAGAACGTGAAAAGAGTGATGTATTTATTTAGAACCCAATTCTTTGGGGCAGGCGGATGTTGGAACAACGCCGACAGGGGGCGCAGCGGAGGAGGCCAACGCGGGACGTGAGGAAAGTGTGGACATGTGAAGACGCGTGAGAACTGATGGCAGAGCTGATATGAGAACTAATGAGAGAACTGATGTAAGGACTTATGACGAAAGACAGAATGATGAAATGTCCGTGTGTGTGTGTGTGTGTGTGTGTGTGTGTATTGTTATGTAATCTCAAATACAATTATTTGTAATAAATTATACTCATCAAGCACCTTGGATGTACGCAACCCTCATTGGAATAAGTGAATTTTATTGTGTATCCGACCTTGTGAGCAGGAGCAAAAGAAGATGCTGGAGAGCTCTCGCACGGACTCACGGAAGAGTTAAGAAGTCAAATTTTAATACCTCTAATTACCTAAATTGAACTGAAACGCGAAAAGTAAGAACACGGTAAAACTTGCACATTTTTCCAGAAATGACATTGCAGACATATCCAGACGTGGGGACACCATATTAAACAATGGGGATGATGTGGATGAAACAAAGATATAATACATAATTGTAGTACGGTGAAAAAAACGTCATGGACTTATGCATTTACCCAATATATTGTTCCCAAACTTTACAGTGTATAAATGGAGTGCTGCGACTATACATGATCCTTACCAAAACATATCCGAATCCCAGCCATGTTGATCTCGTTCAGTGGGATGCTGCGAGTATACATGATCCTTACCAAAACATATCCGAATCACAGCCATGTTGATCTCGTTCAGTGGGATGCTGCGAGTATACATGATTCTTACCTGAACATATCCGAATCACAGCCATGTTGATCCCGTTCAGTGGGATGCTGCGAGTATACATGATCCTTACAAAAACATATCCGAATCACAGTCATGTTGATCCCGTTCAGTGAGATGCTGCAGTAGTCCAGCAGGTCCTGGATCCCTCCACGCACGTTATCTGCGGTTGTGAGGTACGAGACTGCTCCAAGAAGAGACAGTTGTCTGACGTCCATTCAGCACGAGAGTTCATCCACCTTGGCAGTGGACCACCGAGACTGAATGTGCTCCTGGATAAAGGTTAACGTTGTGAAAAACGGTTCGTGTGACGTGCGTCGACACTTCGTATTGGGCAGCAATCAGATAGCCGTTTTGCAAGTCTATGGCGTTATTGAAGGGTCAGAATCCCGATGTAGAGGCATTGAACGACGGTTGTGGATCGTGGCCGTGCTTCACGTGACCTATTTCTTACACTGTATGCTGGTAGTGATTCTAAGTTCCGGAGACCTCGAAAATACTCATTCGTAGCTGTTGTCCAAACTTACGCTATGATATCGGAAGTTCAGACAACAGGTACAAATTTTGTTGGAGCAGGGCGTACGAAGCTAGTGAGATGGAATGTTGTGATAATGTGTGTTCTTTTACCAAATTGTCGACAAACCCTGCAACAAGAAAAGTTCCTTTTAGGAAATATAGTCAGCGTTTCATTCTCGTGTGCAATTTCTGCATGACTGCAGGTAATAACTATGGAATAAGAGAACGGTTACGGTTTTGTTACCTAGGTTTTTCTGGCAACTCTGACTTTACTGTCACGGTAAATTTTGCTTTCCTTTACAGAGCAAATATAATCATGTTGTATCGTTAGTCCTCCTTCTAAAGCTGTGTTAATCTTGAACGAATAAACTAGGTGAGAGGTACACTTTTCTTAATCGTGAAATTCTGTCTCTACTTCAATGTATAGGACGGAAAATAATTATTCAATGAATGATAAAAAGAAATTAATAAATCAGTGTGTACTGTATACATCTACTGAAATATTAATGGTTTGTAAAAGTACAATACACATCTGCAGCTTAAACATTCTTTGACTTAAAACTTACGTTAAATTTTTACCTGATAGGTAAACTCAGAACAAACTGAATTACAGATTCTGTGGTGTCCACCACTAAAATTCTAGAAATATGACAATTCGCATCATCAGGGATTTAAATACGTTTGATATTCTTCCAAATATTATGCATACCCAAAAGTATTCAATAATTTATTCTGCTTGTATTAGTGAAAAAGCTATTAACCCTTTAACCGGCTGGAACGAATTAACTCGGGGTTATCAAAATGGGCTGAAATCAGCTCCTACGAATATATTCGCTATCTAAAAAAGACTGCAAGAAGTGAACCTGCGCATCGGAAAACGCTGCTTTTCCCTTAGCTTTGTTGTTAAAAGAAAACGGTGATTTACGGGGATGATTGACACTAATCCTTTCTACCTTCCAAAGGGGCTATAACAATTGCGACAAACCTACGAAAGGAGAGTGATGTTTCAGTGACTTTTTTCTGCCCAGTGGCATGATGTCTGTGTCAGAGGGACTGTCCCTTTCCCACCATGCTTTGGATCAAAGAGCGGAGAATATAGGACTAGAGGGGATATCTTCTCACGAATGACAGGTTTATGGTACGGTACGTGCTGCTGAGCTGAGTGGGGGAAAGGAATCGTTTTGTCGTAGTTTTCGTAAAACCCGATCGCTTTGTGAATATTTCCGTTTGGAAAGTGCAGAAAAGTTTGGGCACTATATGGTTATATGGAAAAAACTAAAAAATGTGTGATTGGCATGGGTATAAGACAAGGATGCTATTCAATATTTTTGCAGAAGAAATGATAAAAGAAGCATTTGATGAAGAAAAAGAGGACTCACTCTTGGAGGAAAAATAATGCAAAGTATTAGATTTGCAGATGACCAAGCAATATTAGCTAATACTGAAGATGAACTACAGCATCATTTGAAAGTGTATGCATAAAATATGGTATGGAAATTAACACAAAGAAAACAAAAACAATGAGAGTCTCTAGGAGACCAGGAAACGTTGAGGTGATGATGAATGGATATAATGTAGAGCAAGTGAGACTATGCAAATACCTCGGTAGCATAATCCAAGAAATTGGAAAATGCGACATGGAAATAAACGAAAGAATTAATAAAGGAAAATATGCATTTTGCAACAAGAAAAATTTGTTTAGTACTAAAATGGATAAAAATTTAAAGAAAATGCTTATTAAGTGCTATATTTGGAGTATAACTTTATATGGGGCAGAAAGGTGGACAATCGGGAAGAAAGAAGCTAAAATGTTAGAGGCTTTTGAAATGTGGTTATGGAGAAGAATGGAAAAAATAAAGTGGATTGAAAAAATTACGAATGATGAAGTATTGCAAAGAGTTGAGGAAGAAAGGAATATTCGAAAGTCTACAAGAAAAAGGAAATATAATTGGATAGGACATGTGTTAAGAGAAGACAGCTTATTGAAAAGAATGATAGAAAGGAAAATTGAAGGAAAGCGACCAAGAGGAAGGAGACGACTAATGATGCTTGATGATATCATGGGCAGAGGAATCTATCAAGTATTGAAGGAGGAAACGAGGGACAGAGAAAACTGGAGGAAGAAAACTTGTTGAGTCACCGTTGGACCTGTCATCAAAAGACATATAACGAAGTAAATGTCTCCGTCATTTTTGGTCTACGCCGGGAATCGAACCCGAGTCCGCTTATTCCGGAATAAGTCGCTCTACCAACTGAGCTACGCAGACGTTCATTCTGATTGCTATCTGCCTTTATGTCGTGTGCGTCTTGCTGGCAGGTACGTCACATCTCCCCCACCCGAAAGAGGGCCGGGGGCATGGCCCACCGGTTAGCCGTGACCGTGAATCGTTGCAGGCAGCCATCCACTGTAGAACGTGCACTTGAGAACTCCCATTCAATCCGGTGTGTGGAATGCAACGTCACACACATTTATTTTTCGAAGCGCTGGAGAAGAGATTATCTGATTTTTCGTATCTCGCGGTGTGGAAGTAACATCACATAATCGCGAGATTTTGAACGGTCGGGTCATCCGGATAGTTCGGGCGCCATTATAACGAAGTAAATTTCTCCGTCATTTTTGGTCTACGCCGGGAATCGAACCTGAGTCCGCTTATTCCGGAATAAGTCGCTCTACCAACACAGCTACGCAGACGTTCATTCAGATTGCTATCTGCCTTTATGTCGTGTGCGTCCTGCTGGCAGGTACGTCACAGACAGAACACTAATGGTGATGATGATGGTTCAGTACTTCGGCTGCTTAAGGTGTTAAGCAGATACTTTGTGGGGTCTAACCCAGGTATCCCAGCCTTGCAATGTTATATAGGCCCAACATTAAGCCACCGCTTTGTGTTCCTAAAAGGCGGCGGCTCAGTGTTGGGCCTACTCTAAATTGCATAGCTGTGTTACCCGGGATAACTCTGTTCAAATTTATGCTTTAAATGTAGCAGAATAATGACTTTACTTCATGTTATGCACTAATGTGTATGCTAAATTGTGGGAAATACTTTTGTGCAAATTTCATTTTTTAGTTTAGAAGAGAAGACAATATTTGACATATACTCTCGTATTTCAGTAGAGAATTGCTCAGACAATCCCAATGAAATGGACGACGGCCAAAGGAATGCAACAATTACTTCTGCAAAAGGAAGCTGCCGGAATTCCAACTGCCTTTTCCCTCATAATGGTAAGTGAGGAATGAGTGTCTTACGCTGCTGCGTAAGTGCGATTCCGGAACAAACTTTTCAGGAACGTCGATAATTTGAGTTGCCTCGTTATCGCATTAAAGCTAACATCTTGAAAATTAAGTGCTGTAAAAACAATTACACTGATTTCGACGCTGTAAGGTCGTGAATGTCTGTGTATTAACCTTACTTAGAGCTTAAAACGCGTGAAAACTTAACGGTAGGGCAAAATTAATGAAACAACAATGAAAAACATACTTACGGTTATTCTTTACTTGCCATACCGAAGGCAGGTCTGTGGAACGAGTAAGTTGGTTAGTCGAATATAACGTCCACACTAATAGGACAGACGTTAATTATTAACAATTAGTAACGCAACGGTGAATTATAGTTCCGAAGGTTTAATAACGCAACGAATTTTATAACAGCCAACAATCCATCAAAATACCCTGAATTCTTGTTGCTTTTATAAATTGCGTATCGTGACCTTTCAATTGGGTAACTGTTAGAGTTACCAAACGTAACAAAAAAACGGAAATTCAAATCCTTGCGTTCGGAAATGAGGAATGTAACCAAGAAAAAATACGACTTTCACAGGAAAGAAAATTTAAATCTAGAAGTATACATCAAAAAATCTAACAAATTTTGTGCTATCAGTTTGACTTTGCATTGCTGAATTATGATTATTTACTCTAGAGCACTCTTTTACTAAACAAAGATAAGTGAGCGGATATTAATGAAACTTTTTTCATTGATTTTTACATTTCTGTGAAATTTCAAGCATTTTGCTCATAATTAATTTTGTATATACCCAAAACAGGAATTGAGAGGAAATAACGGTGAATACGTGTTTTCTACTTTCTTTAACGCTTGCAATTATCGTACTGTTCGGCTAATAAGTCGATATGGAGCATAAGTCAAAACAGTCAAACTTCTCAATTTCTTTATCTTCATTCACAGGTAAGTGGATTCTGAATATAAAAAGAAACCAGAACAAATACAGTTGGTGTTTCGAATTTATGTAAATATATTTTTGATGTTTGAGCAAGTATTAGAAGGAATAGAAAGTTAGGAAATCTGCCGCGTCTTTCTTTTCAGCAAAAATTTGAATTTCGTAAGCTTATTTTTTCTCGCAAACGGGACGCTACCGCATTCCTTCCCTCCGGCCGAGCGTCCGTAGGCTATTGAAAACAATCCGCCACCCAAACATGAAAGAAATGAAATTCTGTAACTGTATATTTTTTTAATATTTCAGTAAATACCGAAAGGAAAAAGAAGTAAGGTAACTTGCGCATATTTCTTTTCAGCAAAAGGTTAAATATCGTGAGCTTATATTTTCTTACAAACTGACGTTACCGTATCCCTTCTCTTCGACTGACCAGTAGGAAAAGGCAAGTCGTAGGGCTGGAAAAATAAAAAAATAAAAAGAAGTGTCCCAAATCAGAGTGATGCTTGCTTGCAGCGCAAGTTATCATTCGCTGCATTATCAGGGAGTCCGATTGAAATCAAAAGCCGAAAGAGATTTTGGTTTCAATCGGAAACGTGAAATAAATTAAGATAAGCACAATAAATGGAAGCCATAGTTGATTTTAATTCAGTTGAGAGATACCATCCAGAGATTGACAAAGCGAAAAAACACTGCCATCGCTAGCCTCTTGTCATTGCCGTTATTAAGCGCATGCGCTGCCGGATGTCAACACGGTTGTCACCATCTAATCAATATCGTGGCTGTACCGATCATAGTTCTGGCGGCTTCGCAAAACCAACCCGGTCCAAACCGATCACGGTGATTTTAATCAATTTTATGTCGAAAGAAAATATTAGTAGATTTTGAACAAGCTCTTAGTGAACAGAATATTAAATTTCGTACACTTTCGGAATGGTTTCTTACGAAGATATATTGCATTTCGGGTTCTGAGATCACGACCGCGTTTATAATCCCAATATTGTTTGTTTTTTCTTATTGAGAAATTGCAATGACTAATCAATAGATAAATGGTAGCGAGGTATAAGTCGAGGCCCGGACTTTTCTGGGAGGAAAAAAGGTTCCGTTTTATACGCCGAAAAATACGGAATTCAAAGTAGCGAGTGGCTTGATAGCCGCTCAACGCCCAGTGCAACTTGTGACGAATACTCTAATTTAACTTTCATTTTTAGTTACTTTTTGTATGTAAATTTGAGTTCATTCTCTGTCAGCGTTTTTCAACCTTAACGTTTTATCTTCTCTCTCGCGGAATGAGGTTGGCAACAGCTCTGAGGTCAGAGAGTATGATGTATGCATGTGACCGATAAGAACTGAAAGAGATATAATGTTGAAGCAGGGCCAAAGGTATGGAGATGGTGGTGTGATGTTGTAACTGTGGAGGCTGCGTTATTTTTAAGTTTCATTTACTTGAACGGGAAGTGTTACGAGTGGGTATATATACAGGGTTTCCATAAATGAAGTATACAGCGTTCGTAGGCTATTGAAAACAAACTACAATAAATGACAACCTACTTTTAATGTCAAAACACATGGTAACTGTGAAAATCCATTTTTTTATGTCAGTAGGTCTCCACGTATGGTTGCTCGCAATATGTCTAAACCACAGTCCAGTTCCACCCACGTACGCTGCAGAATGTCAGGTGTAACAAGGAGGAAGGCTGCAGTAATGCGTTCTTTTAGCTCAGTGATAGATGTAACCTTTCTCCTGAACACAATGTCCTTAATAAAGCCCGAAAGAAAAAATCGTATGGGGCATTATCAGGAGAATGGGGTGGCCATGCTGTCAAACCGCCAAGTGCAATCCAATGCCATGGAAAATAATGGTCTAAAGATCTGCGTATATCCAAAGACCAGTGCGTCTCTTGACGTTTAAAGTAATTTTTTCTATCGTATTTTTATAGCATACTAAAGTCGTGTACTTCATTTATATACACCCTATATATATATCATCATCATCATCATCATCATCATCATTGTCAACCATTATCAATCTATTGCTGGACGAAGGTCTCCCCAAGTTTCCTCCACAACGGTCTGTCTTGTGCCAGTCTCCTCCATGTCACTCCCGCATACTTTCAAATTTCATCCACCCATCTCCCATGTGGTCTTCTTCTGGGTCTTTTCCTGTCCATTGGAATCCAATCTAAAATTTCGGCTGTCCATCGATGGTCTGTCCTTCTGGCAGTATGTCCAGCCCATTGCCATTTCAGGGATTTAACTCTGATCATGATGTCTTCCACTCTTGTCATTTTTCGGATCCACATGTTCCTCTTCTTATCTCTCCTGGTTACACCAAGCATGCACCTCTCCATGCTGCTTTGAGTTGTCTGCAGCCTTTGTATGTATCTTTTAGTTAAGGTCCACGTCTCTGCTCCCTCCATACGTAAGCACTGGAAGGATGCATTGATCAAACACTTTTCTTTTAAGATATAATGGCATATTGCTATTGAAAATTATGCTGTTTCTTCCAAAAGCTATCCAGGCAAGTTTTGTACGCCGATTAATTTCTTCATCAATGTGACCTTCACTTGATATCTGCTGTCCAAGATAAACGTACGTGTCTGTTATCTCCAGCTTTTCTCCATCAATCGATAAATCTTCATTTCTTGTAAAAGCATTGAACATCACTTTTGTCTTCTGAAAGTTCATTTTTAATCCCACTTCTTTACTCTTGTCAGCAAATTCCTGGATCATACTCTCTCTCTATATATATATTTTTTTGTTTGGAGGTTTAACGACCACCGTGAGCAATTCAATGGGCTATAAGCAGTCGCCCGTCCCTAATTTAGTGTCACTGGTCCTAATTTAGGGTCATCTTTTGCATTTCTTGAAAAGCGCTGTTAAAAAGAAAAACAAAAAGAAAACACCTTTAGGTAACACTATTTCATTCTCGTGAAATGTATTTGTTTTAAATGAACGCACCACGAAAATGTCCATACATCTGCTACGGAAAGTTGTTTATCCATGCTTTATTTCGAATTGAGTTAAATTAGCTGCATCTGAACAAAGATTTCAATCGCGCCAGTCCTCGATACAAATTGCTTTCTCATTAATGAATTTATAGCGCTCAAATATCTGCTGAGCTAGTTTTAAAATTGCATATAGTTCTCCTGAAGATTCTGTTTGCTTCAAATTTACAAGTTCACTAATAGGAAAAACAAACGTGGAGAGGAAAAAAATGAAAAGTAATTAAGTGACACTTAGATGAAGTTAGCCTCGAGAAAATCATTAATCAACGTAGTTTCACTAACGTCCTTTGAAGCTCAATCAAGATATCTTTTTTCAGAATAGCACATTTATTTTCTTAAAGCTTTTTTCACGGTTGTCGTTCTTGTCAAAAAATTCAGCGTTCATTAAACTTGACTTGTTTCCGTTATGTTGCTGTGGTTCCTAGTATTCGTATTTTAGTTTATCGCTTTTTAAATGTGTGCTCCCCACTTTCATCATTTCCTGTGCAGCTAATTGCTTTTTTTTTTTTTTGTTAAATTTGTTTGCCTATAGTTCAGTAGCGTTGGGTATAAGGAGCAATAATCTACCCTTTTTACCCTCAGCGAACACATTAAGTGAACTAATTTATCAGGAAAACACCATGATGTTAAATCGTTCACTAAGGTCGGCAGAAATGAAGATATCTACCCATATTGCCAGAAGAGGTTAGAAAAGCAACTTTAAAAAAAGTAGCTATTATGAATATGCATAAGTAAGGAATTAGTAAATGTAAATTAATTATATTAATTATGAATCTATTCTTTTGCTAAAAAAGACATAGCACTGGAAAATATTTAGGAATTTATAGGAGTCACTGAAAATGTTATGATGTGATATATACACAGTTGACGTGGACCAGGAACATCAAATAGAAGTCATCGCTCTTTCCACGTTTACAAGTGAGTCACGGAAAAATTATCATCGGCCGCCACCGGGAATCGAACCCAGGGTCTTCCAGTTACGCGCCGCATATGCTTCCACTGCATCACAGCGTCCTCGAAATTCTCCAGACTCACAAACGACAAACTGGCAAACCACATAGTAGGGTTGCTTCCTTGGAGTCCTGCACAATGCTGGGGATTCACCACAGATGAACAGCAGCAACTGAACAAATAACTAGAAGGCGAATGAATGATAAATACACAGTTGCCGTGGACCAGGAACATCAAATAGAAGTCATCGCTCTTTCCACGTTTATAAGTGAGTCACGGAAAAATTCTCATCAGCCGCAACCAGGAATCGAACCCAGGGTCTTCCAGTTACTCGCCGGATATGCTTCTACTGCTCCGTAGCGGACTCGAAGTTATCCAGACTCACAAACGACAAACTGCCAAACCACATGGCAGGGTTGCTTCTTTTGAGCCCCGCACAATGCTGGTGATTCACCACAGATGAACAGCAGCAACTGAACAAATAACTAGAAGGCGAATGAATGATAAATACACAGTTAACGTGGACAAGGAACATCAGATAGAAGTCATCACTCTTTCCACGTTTATAAGTGAGTCATGAAAAACGTTTCCGTGACTCACTTATAAACGTGGAAAAAGCGATGACTTCTATTTGATGATGTGATATGACGTTCATATATGCAAGGAATGCTTGCTTGAATTGTGCCAAAGTATTTACCTCTTATTCTCTGAGAATTCTTCTATTCATAAATGCAGTTTGAGGTTAAAACACAACCAAAAGTCACACACGCTTCCTCAACTCAAGAGTGATAGACAGTTTAATCTTACGCTTCTTCAAGAAATCAAATGTCTGTTTTTATGATGTCTGCTTTTAATCAAATGTCTGTTTTTCTGTTTCTAAAAAAGGGTTATCTTGACGTAGCATTAAACCTATAATACATTGAGAGGACAGAAATTGTGGGATACCTGGTTTCTATGAAGCACGACGCTGTCTCCCCTCCCTATAGTGAACAAATCTACTGCTTGACAGGCATGTAGATAGGAGGACATTACTGTATTCACGTAGACGGCAGCTCGATGTCAGTATAAATGAATGTCAGGAGTTAATAAAGTTTGAAAGATGGATGATAGTGGGTGACGGATGCATGGCTTACTCTATCGCGGAAGTGGTTCACGAATTGCAGTATCCCCGTTCGACAGCATCAAAAGTGTATTGAGAACACTCCATTGCCGGAATAACATCGCATCGCGGACAGGGCTGTGGGCGGGGAAATGTGGTAGACGAACGTGGCCGTTGACGTCTGTCTCGCATAGTTTCAACGAAATGTTATGTAGTACAGAAGTGACGCACGTGTCAAGACGACAAATCAGCAGCGATGCATTCCGTCGGTGAAGCTTAGTCGGTTAGAGAAACTCACTCCGGAGTTGGGATACGCGGTTTCGATCTCCATCACCTACAAATTCCTGCTTTCACACAACCGTAGGGCAACAGTAGCACAAATCACTGCTGCGTTCAACGATGGAGGTGATAGAAGAGTCTCCACCTAGACCATCAGGCTATGATTAGACGCTATAGGTTATATGAGCCACCGACTTACCAGATTCCCATTGCCAACACCATATCATCGGAATGTACGCCTCAACTGGGCAAAAGATCATTGGCATCTGACTTTGGACGATTGAGGACACGCCTCCTTGTACGACGAGTCCTGTTTTGAGCTATTTCATGTAGACGGGACGGTGTGTATCTGACGAAAACCGCCCGAAGCGATGGACCGGCATGTCAATAAAGAACTGTGCAACGGTTTTTATCTAGCAGGTGACGGCTGTTTCACGAATGACAATGCTACTGTCCATCGCATAAGATATGTTCAGTAGTGGCGCAGAAAGCATGACAGCGACTTCCACCATCTTCCCTCGCAACCGAAACGCCCGGAACTGAGCCCCATTGCGAATGTGTTGGACACTTTAGAAAAACAAATCCGGGAGCAACGTCCTCTTCCGTCAGATCTGGGCCAGTTAAAGGACTACAGTGAAACCCTGATCTTACGTCCTAGCATTTTAGGTTTTTCCTTTTCCAACGATGTTTTTCTGAAGTACCGACAATTCTCCTATATATTCCCAGTGTTATACGTATTTCCAATCACATGATTTCCCGCATCGAATGCCGTTCAAAAATTTTGGTGCCAAACCTGATTTTACAATGAGTTCATATGTTTCTTGGTTTCCGTACATGTAAGATTGTTTTAAACTGGTTGTTCCCCTTCTTGCCGCATTCCTCAGCAGAATCTAACAACCAGGTTGCCTTAAACCGATTGTTTCTCCCCAGAATTGGTCAAAAGCACGTGACGAACAGTTGGAGCAGTGCCGCATTTCTCAGACTGTAGGTGTCTTATCTTAGCAACTTTGCTGGAGCGCCTCGTCTAGGGCCGTAAATCCCCGTGCTGAACGGGCCTGCGTCACAGCTTGGTAAGAATGGTGTGAGGTTCTTCTGAGAGCAATTCCGTCAGTTTGCTATCTGCTTAAATCTCGGTTTTTAGACGTGAGAGTGAAGATGGCGAGTAAGGAGCGCAAATGTCTTTCCTTAGCTGAAAAAACCTCCGTTATAAAAAAAAGAAAGCGAATTTCATGGAATTAAACTGGAATTATCCAAGCCTCTTGGATTATCAGTTTCAACACTGAAAACAATTTTAAAACTGAAAGGGTTAATCAAAGTTACTTCGGAAAGGTCAGGTTATTGTGCTGATAAGAGAAGTACTTTGAAAAATTCGCCTTACCCTGAACCTTTAAAACGGCATTAAATGAATTAAAACTTGTGCAAAACTTTTTCTTTGGTAATGATTCTCAAGAAAACCACTTGCAAAGCCTTTCAACTATTTAAAAGCTTTGCTTGAGCTAAACATTAAATACAGAAAGCAAAAGGAAATTACCGATTTTTTAAAAACCAACATCTCATAATGTAAGTAAGTACGTACGAGGTTATATTGCATTTTTTCGTTCTTAGATTAATATGTCTACAATAGATAATATGTACTAGTATAGTACTACTACTGTACATCGGTTTCTATTTTTTGTACACATTATGTATGCCTTAATGTTTATTTTACCTCAACCTGGGTTTTGCGTTTTTCCGCATGGTACGACCTTTTATGCTGGTCCCCTGAAAAGCGTAAAATCGGAGTATCACTGTATCTGGTGAACGCCTAGTATACAGTAGATTTAGATGCACTCCAACACCTTGTCGAATCTATGCCTAACCTTATTTGTGATGTAGTTCGGGCCAAAAAAGTCCAACCCGGTACTGAAAAAAAGTTTCTGATTCACAGTATGTGTAGTTGATAGTTGGAAGATGTGAATACGTTTTTTAGTGTAAACATGACGAGAATGTTCAGTCAGATAATATCCGAAAACTTGAAAATTTCGTCAAACCCGCGTCTCGCGGATAGCTCCAGAGTATACTAATCATTAGGCCACCCTGAACGACCAAGTTTCCGATTAATTTGAATATAGCAAACTTGGGCGCTATCCGGCAGACGCGGATTCGTTTTCCGCTCCAGGACGACGAGATTTTCAAGTTTTCGGATAGTATCTGACTTAACATCCATGTCATATTTACACAAATAAACCGACTCACATCTTCAAAATTTGTATTGTACAATGGTGTAATCCCATATTTCATTCATTGATAGTTCATAGTTGTTCTGTTGTACTAATATCAAATAGTTTTTCGTGTTTTATGCGTTTTTTAAACTTTGTCAATTTTTTCTATATTGCAGGTATTAAGTGATTTACACGGATGAGATTTGACAAAGAAACTACAACATTGTATAATTTTGACTGTGGAACCACCTTTAATTCCTTAAAGCACGGAAAAATTTATTTTCTTTTATAAGTGCGTCATGCCCACTGTACTTATGAATAAGAAAAAGACAATTGGCCCCGTAATTATAGAATGCCAGCAGCCACAACGTCTTGTTTAGAAGAAGGTTCATGTTCTAAACACTACCTTTTGCCTTGTAAGAAATGACCGCTTCTCCTCTTTATTCATTTTTTCAAGTGACGGTGCTACGCATAACTATGGTAACACTAATTAACACCCTAGCCGAAGTCTGTTATACTGGGACACAAGATCGCTGGAAGTCAATGTCACACGCCTTTTGTTTGTTCAAAGGAAATTGAAAATTAAAATGAGTAGAGATCGTCAAAAGAAAAAGACTGTATTACGAACGACCGAATGCAGGGTAAATATTTAGAGAACTTTAGCCACTATGTTAAATCTACGTAGTTCACAAGAAAGGAGCTTCCGCTGCAAAATTTGTATCTTCCATCTACAGACTTATGGTCATAACTATCATCGAAACACGTCAATTCATTTCATAAGTCAGGATTTTTCACGATGCCAGTGCTTTCTTCAGTGTAATATCTATATTTTGTTAGTATTGTGAAAAATATTATTTACACCTGTCGTTAGGTTAGAAACAAACATGAACAAAAAATTGTTGTTCTTACTGTTTTTTTAATTAACTGTTATATTTTGCAATATGTGATTTTCTGTACGATTTCCAAGAGTGTATCTTAATGTTAAATATGTGTGGTCTTTTAAAAATAAAGACAGGGAATACAACATTTCACCAAGTGCCTTGTTTTGTACATTTTCATTTGCTGAGTTGACTCACTATGAGTGTTAAACAACATCGATATCGCTTCAGTAAACATAGTTTGTGGTTTTGCTGAACACTGCGTAACAAAATTGAAGTAACATTTTTTCACTGTTTAAAGTGGTTCTACCTAAAATCTCTGTCTTATGTTTCCAATGGTTAAACTTCTTTACATATTTTCTTCGCAATTAATGCATTCCCAAGGATGAACATTTGCACATCGATAAAACTGACTTTAAGTTATAGCAGGGGATACTTGCTAAAACATAAAAATAATAATATTAAAAATGAATCATTTTTCTTTGAGTAATGATCAGACCTGTTAATAGATGGCGCGACCTGTACATTGATGACGTCAGTAGACAAATAAATGTTGGATTGCTAATAATGGTTATGTTTTATCAAGTATTAAGTATCCCATGCAATAACTTAAAGTTAGTTTTGTTGATGTGCAAATTTTCATCTTTGGGAATACATTAATTGCAAAGAAAATATGTAAAGAAGTTTTACCATTGGAAACATAAGACAGAGGGTTTAGGTGGAACCACCTTGATAATGATCAGTTTCTATCATGACTATAAATCTTTGATACTACGATGGGATCTTACTGCGGTTTTACGTCGCCTACCAATGAAAGCTGTACGTTATCTATTAGGGGTGCTGCACTACTGTTATCATGCGCGACGATCTGCTGCGGTGAATGGAAGTCCTCACAATAGCTGGCAAGGCGAGGACGCAAACCTGCCTCCGCCAATTTGCAATATAAAGTTCGTGTCAATAAGTGCAAGGGCATGCTTGCCTGTACATCTCGTCGAATGAATTGCAATATGGATCGTAGTTTTGCTACGGTTTACCGTCGAATGTGGCGGTCGAAATGTTTGGATGTTGGCCCGCGGGTACTATTCCCACTACGGCGACTCATATTACTTTCCTGCAATTGCTGTCGCTGCAGTCAGTCGAATGTTGTCGCACCCTAATGCGCTTCCATCAGCGATGCAAATTAAGGACAAACCAATCCTACGTAGTCCTGTGATTAAGCCTTTAGGAAAGATGTGCGTGTGATCGTACGATTCTCCATGTTGTTCTCCAGGTATTCTTACCCCTTAAGCATACATCCGCCACCGTGATCATTCCGATGCAGTGTCCCACGTGCCTAGGTGAGGAAGACCAAACTTAGCAACGCCGAGACGTTTTGCCCTTTTGTGTCCCTTATCTCTCACGTGATTGGTTCGCAACTGCAATCATTTACATAAAGAAATAGGCGGCACATACCCACAGATTTCCACGGTGCTCAGACAAACACTTCCTGGTGTGGCATTTTCTTTGTAGATCAGTGTAACATTCGAGGAAGAACATACCACCAGAGATACAGAACGGTCTTCACTGTGATGAAGTGACGAAACAGTGAAACCTCAGAAATAAGGTTTTGTGACCTATATCTCTGATTAACGTTTAGTTCCTATTATTATGTAAATTTCGTTACTTTTCCGACTAATTTCCGTTCTATATGCACATCCTCAAACTCCCTTGTATGTTCTTTGGCAACCTTGACAATGGATCAAATGCTTAATACGAACAACGTGAAGACCAAAAAACTGTGTGGAGAGCATAAAGATTGTGTTGTTAGTCGCGATTGTAATGATGCGGTCATCAGATGATTTGCTAACTACGAGGGTTATACCGAACGTAATGCAAAAGTGGTCATTACTGTTTTGATAAACTGACAGAGGTCGTTAAAATTGCACATGTTGGTAGAGTAACTCTTTCTCTGTACAAAGTTACTACTCAACGTAGTCACCACCACAAGCGATGCATTTGCACTATCCTTAAACCCAACTCTCGAATCCTCTTTGAAAAAATTCAAATGTGGACTGTTGTACCCAATTCTTTACAGCCACTTTCACCTAGTCTGTGTTATCAAAATGTTGTCCCCGGAGACTGGCCTCCATTGGACCAAACAGATGGTAGTCGGAGAGCACCAGATCTGGCCTCCATTGGACCAAACAGATGGTAGTCGGAGAGCACCAGATCTGGGCTGTACGGCGGATGGGGTTATTCCCCACCAGCCTAATTGGCTGATCACCTGATTTGTTGCCAAAAACGTGTGTGGTCTCCCATTGTCATGGCGAATATGGAGTAGATCCTAGATAATTTTTAGATTCTTGTTCGGTCTCTTTCTCCTTATGACTTCTCTAAGTTTCTTGAGTGTCTCAATCTGCCGCTGCTCGCTGGTCACGGTACGGCTACGTTCCAGAAATTCAAAGAGAATGACACCCCTGTCATCCTAAAAAACAGTCACCATAATTTCTTTGCTGATCGCTTGCTCTTGAACAGTTCTTAAGGCTTGGTGGAAAGGTGTGACGCCATTCGATAGATTGATTATTTATTTCCGAATTGTAAAGATACGCCCACATCCCATCCCCTGGCACCAGACCTGAAAAAACAAACGTGTCTTCATTGGCTTCAAATGCTTCCAGGAGATCAGAGCAGATTTCTATTCTTCGCTCCTTCAAATCGGGTGTCAACTGCCGAAGAACCCCAGTTTGCACAGATTTTCCGATACCCTATGTTTTCCACCATCTTCTGTTTGGCATTGTGACCACAGTCCAGTTGTGCAACAAGCTCACGGATTGGGACTCGTCTCTCCGCCCAAATCAATTCATCCACTCGCTAACGATTCGCGTCAGTGGTCGCAGATGATGGTCTCCCACTGCGTGTTTTGCCATCCAATGCTGGTTTCCCCTTCTTTAAACTTTTTCAGCCATCTGTGTTGCTCTTGTCAATGGTGTCATTTCCGCAAACATTCTGTAGCCTTCTGTGGATATCGGATAGACTGCACCCTTCCTTCGCCAAGAACTCAATTACGGCACGTTGCTTCTGCTTGGAATCCATTTTATTTACCTGCAATGAAGAAGAAGGGTTACTATAGAGGAAGAGTTACTCTACCAACATGTGTATTTTGAACGACTTCTGTTAGTCAATAAAAACGTTATGCCCACTTTTGCATTAATTTCGGTAAAACCCTCGTACAGTTGCTGATGCCGCCCCGGTGGCGCAGTGGTCTAAGGCACTGGCCTCTGATCATTCGTCCGTAAGGGGTCCGGGTTCGAATCCCGGTCAGGCATGGCGGTTGTGTTTGTCTTACGGCACTGGCTCTCTCCCTTCCCTGAAACCAGTGATCCTAAATTAGGGACGGGCGACTGCTTATAGCTCATTGAGTTGCTCACGGTGGTCGTTAAACCTTCAATCAAAAAAAAAAAAAAACAGTTGCTGACTTGTTATTACCCAATTTCGCGGAATATATGGTAGTGTTTGTATGTTATTATTCCAGTTTACGACTTCTAGAAGTGAGGCTTCGACAAGTGGATTGAAATAAATCATTTTGGACGTGTTACAGGAGTTTTTTATAGACGTAAACCCTGGACGTTTTTTTTCATTTTGCGGGACTAAGGGTCTATATACTGTTTCCTACAAGTAATTTGCTAAAGACAACAACTTCAATACCTCAAAACACTAATATCAAATATAATTTAACATTCGGGGAGAAACATACCACCAAAGATACGACCCTGTCTTGATCATCATTAAATGGCGTAGCTGTACGATCTCAATGACACAAAGTGTCTATAGCATTAGTTAACATACTAGGAAAAGCATTTTACCAGGGCTGTCTTGCTGCCTACACTTATGTATTGGGTTGGAGCGAATGAAATGTCTGGCAAAGAACAAACACGCGAGAACGGAAAAGTTGGACTACTTACCTAGGCAAAATAAGCCCTCTCGGCATCGACACATAATTTCCATCTGTCCGGCAAGGCCATGATCTCGGAACCAAAAAAGTCTTGTGGCTGGGATCCGAAGAAGTCGTCAACTGCACGTTGAACCTCCTTGCCTGTCGTGAACTGTTTCCTGACAGGAAGTGATCCTGATGACGAAACAGATGATAGTCTGCCAGGATGAGGCAATGCTTCATAGCTCAAGCCACTTAGTGTCAGTATCGTTCGTTGTGCGACACAAGGGCAGACGTTGTCCTTGAGCAGAAAAGCACCATGTCTGTTGAACAAAGCCGGTTATTTCTGCAGCAATTTCCGGTGCGTCTGGTGTAATTCAGCACAAAAGCGTTCTGCAGCGATGGTTTGGCCTCTTGCCAAGAAACTCCGATGAATTATCCCGGCTGTCGCCCATCAGACAAGGAGCATCATCTTCTTGGTGTGTAGGAGCATCATCTTCTTGGTGTGTAGTGGCTTAGGATGCCGTCCAGCAGGCTGTGCCTTGCTTACCTATTGTGCACATCGTTACCGAATATCATAAAGGAAGCACTTCTCGTTGGAGGCAGTAGAGAATCCTGTTTATTCCTGGAAAGCAGTGACGTGTAGACATCCAAACGCATAGTCTTGTTGGCAGACGTCAACTCATGCGGCAGCCACATATCCAGCTTTTCGGCCTTACCCAGCGCAATGAGACGACGAAGAACTATCGTATGGTAAACACCTACCTCTGCTGCTATCTCCCGACACGTTTTGCGGGCGTCCGCTTCAAGCACACGTAACAGAACATCGTCAGAAACAGCAACAGTTCGGTGACCGCGTGCTTCATTTTTCAGGTCCGTATATCCGCTTCGAAACTTCACAAACAATCACTAAGTGGTTCGTTTATTGGCTGTATTCTCCCCAAACGCTTTGTTAACTTTACGAGCGGCAATTCCTGCAGAATGGCTTAGTTTAAATTCATACAGAAAGATAACTCTCAAACCCAGCGTCCACATGTTTCCTTTGCAAGCCACGTTACGTCCAAACAAAGCCCGCCTGAACCTTGTTCTTCACACACGTGCTAGCTGTTTATAGTAACTCCGTGACGTAATACCCGCAACACCTGTGGGTGGTTCCATTCCGCTGTGGTGGGGAGCCAGTCTCCACTGCTCGTTCGCGCCGGACATTTCATTTCATTCGCACCAACCCAATAATAAGATAGCACTAGATTTATTAAAACATATTTATTAAAACTTCAGGGATAATATATCTCCTAAGATCTTTTGTAGTTACTAACGGAATTCTTATTGACTTATACATTTCCCAATATTAAGGACCTTGCAGTTATTAGACTAATTGCTTACCCGGTTGTATTCATAAATCTCGGATAATATACAAAAATGCAGTAGTGCACGACAAGGCATTTGTGTGTTCCTAAGTACAGGTTTTCCTAAGTACAACGCTTAAAGAAATAGTTACTGACAAAATGATGGTGATAAACAATTGCAACTTTCGAGAAGTGCGCGAATACATTCGTTGGCGTACATTTCGGAAGCCTGAGGTCAAACCACAGCCGATATCTGACAAGTACCTCGGTGTCAGTTCGCACGCTATCGATCGGCGGGTAAAACTTCTAATAACCATGAAGCAGCTCAGATGATCAGTGACCGTGGAAGAACAGCGGGTTTTTTGAAGTTTTCTGTATTACTGCTACAACGTTTTCCAAGGACAGCTGTAGGTTGAAATGCTCTTTAGAGAACAGCAGAGAAGAACTGGAAAGAAGGATATAAGGCAGGTACGACATCACCCAATGATGCTCCAAGATGTGGCTATCGGCTTCAAAGCAAGAAGCTAAACGACTCATCCAAGAGGCCTTGCAGAATTCGTGTAAGGTGAATTTCAATCCCCTTTCCACACAACTGTATATCCCTCGCTGAAAAGTTTATACCATGCTGATGGAAGATTTAGGCCTAATTAGCGACGTGGATACCACATACACCAACCACAACGCAGAGGGAATTCCTCAATGAAATCGTGCGGAGTAACCTTGTGCGGTAGCGTGGCAAAAGTAGTCTTCTCTCATGGTTTCTCTGCTTACATGAAAGTTCAATTTTACGCACCCATGCAACGACGTCAGTCACGATCTTGGGTAGAATCCAGTACTTCAACAGCGTCTATAGCCCTTAGAGTAGCATGAGTATAAATTCTTACTGCTGTTTACCATACATGTTCGCAGTGTGGCTTTTTGAAGACGTATGATGAGAGCATCGCCATAACATAGGATCGGTGTAAGTACTGTAATTTCTATAGGAGTATATCCCGGCATGAACACTGCTACACAGAGATGGAAACGGGTCGCGGGTGAACGGGTCGACACTTTCTTGCGGGTCCAACGGGTTGGGTCAAGGTGTTCCTGATCCGATTTTGACCAGGTTTTATTCCCGTTTTATTTTTGAAAAGAGAAAAATTTATTCCAAAGAAAAATGAGCGTTGTGGAATTCGGTAGTCGATACTGGTGCCCACAGAGTGAATAATGATTAGCCATGCAAAAATATTGTCGTCTCTTTCTTAAAGCGACGAAGATTTCCACCGAACGACGTCAGACAACACACCGACTCTATATCGTAAAAAGATCCTTCCTTTGCGTTCTTTTACAGTGAGATTGTCCAGGGCAAGGTACAGGCAAACGAAATTCTCCAGTTTCTCAGCTGATTCAGTCCTAAGATCGCGTTCCCGGGACATGTCATGTCGAAATTAACTCCTTATTTGTTATTATGGATGGATTTAATATTAAGGAGGTTAAGAAAGGCGCCAAGGTCAGCAAATACGTGCTTTTTGAAAACGACAAAGGGAAGATTGAATGCTGGGAATTGTTTCGTCTCATTAAGGAACCGGTGAATAATTATGTGTTGTTTGGTCTTGCTTGTTGTTCAAAATGTGGAAAGTGTATAATTACAAAGAAAGATGTCGACGGTGTAATAAAAGATTATGGAACCAAAAATCTGACGGGCCATATGAAAGTATGCGCACCTCCATCAAAGTGGGGAAACAGCAAACAATCTAAATACATTCATAAAAATGCATTTGTGTAATCGTAAGTAATGATTCCCATTTGTAATATACTCCATTGTCACGATCATAGTCAGCCATTACTTCTGGATTACGCAAAATAGTGACACTAAGATGGCATTAAAATTCAGCAAGTAACCAAATATTATTATTAAAAAAGGATTTCAGTAATTAAATATCAAGTAGTTATTGGGATGAATACATATATTACGTTTATATGTACATACTGGGTGCATAGGAAAGTCCCTTTAGCCTGAAATAACTTTCAAACGGAGAGAAGTACAGTTATGCAAGTGATATAACGGTATAGTAAAGCAACTATGCCCGATCGAATGCAACCAATAGCAGCGCCCCTAGTGGCGAAATGCGGGAGTTAGCCAATGCAAATCGAAAACGAAAAGACATAGAGCAAAATTTTTAATTACAAAGTTGTAGAACATCACTTAATTAGTACAAAACGACATTTGTTTCTCACGAATAAGATAAATTGCCGCCTGAATACCCTAAAGTGTCCGAAATCGATGCGCGACCTTTTGTGTGAACGTTTGAAGGGAACAGGCATAGGTATGAGCAAATACACACAATTTATTGCATAAATGCGTACTTATGTCAATAAAGTTTGATGACGTCAACAAAAAAAAGGGCAAACTGATGCACAGTGATAAAAAGTTAATGTCGAGTATGTTCGAAGAGTTCGCCATTGCCCACGATACACATTTGTATTCGTGAAATTAACTCTGCATACACATTCCTCAGCATGGAAGGTGTCGCACTATTGCAAGCATCTGTAACACGACGATGTAGATCCAGCAGACTTGTAGGCGCTGTTGCATACACCTGATTTTTTACGAAACCCTAGAAGAAGATATCTAACGGAGTGAGGTTCGGCGATCGTGGAGGCCATTCAACAGCACCACCATACCCGATGATTCGTTACCCAAAACAAACTGAGAAAGCGTCGCACTGCTGCTGGCTGGTGTGCAGGGGCACCGTTATGTTGCAACCACAAGGAACGTAATGCGGACAGGGGAATGTCATCTAAAAGGTGAGGGATGATATCCTGTAATACTTGGAGGTATCTCTGTCTGTAGGCATTCGCCGTAAATAAGCAACATCTCGCAATATTGGGAGTGAGTGAAGCTCGTCATTCTCACACAGCGTACGTAGACCTAAGCTTCTGATAAGGTTCACTCTGCTACTGGTTTTTATATCGTAGGTACAGTACAACGTCACAATCTGCATCTGCATACAGCTACATCTGCGAAATGTGACTATGTAAATTCGAATCGTCGCGCATCGATTTCGGACATTTTACGGTATTCAGGCAACAATTTATCTTATCCGTATAAAACAAATGTCGTGTTGGTACTAATTAATTGATGCTCTACAACTTCATAATTGGAAATTTTGCTCTACCTCTTTTCGTTTTCGTTTTGCAATGGCTAACTGCCGCATTTCGCCACTAGGGGCGATGCGTTTTGTTGCATTTGATCGGGCGTAGTTGCTTTACTATACCGTTATCTCACTTGCATAACTGTACCTCTCTCCGTTCGCAAGATATTTCAGGCTAAAGGGAATTTCCTATTCACCCTGTATATATAAATTGAGTTTCGAATTTATAGTTCAAAGCAGATTTGTCCAGCTCAATTACGGGTCAGGATCGGGTCGGGTCCGGGTCCAACATTTTTGACCCGTTTCGAACTCTGCTGCTACATCATGTGCATCAACCGCTCCTCCTTCAAGGCAACGCACGGATGGTTCGGTGGTTCATCCAACACAGCCATTTATTTGGTGGAGCTGCTTCACCCACCGTATTAACCAGAGATGAACCCCAAAAATCTCAACTGCTTTGATCATTTGAAAATGTATATATTCTGAATCATATCCAGCTAAGTGGCATCTGTTTATTTTAAACACTACATGCCGTAAATTCATAACTCTTGGAAACTTTCAAGTACACACAAACACAGTGGTGAGACCATACGATTATGTGTCTTGATTCTTGAGGAGCAGGTGACATAATCTGATGGGTCACGCCATTCTTTTCGTAATATAGACATACAGTGAGTGGCCAAATTAATGTGACCACTTGACCATTTTATGCTAAGTAGCTATCCTGCAGATGCTGCTGACACAAGACGACTGAATAGGTATGAAAAGCGAACGCTGAAGGCATGCATAGAATAACGAAGTGCATTGCTCAAGAAATAATGGGGGAAAGACTCGATCTGACGGATTTTGAACGTGGAATGATTGTGGTACTCAAAGCATTGGTGCGAGCATTAGCAAAACTGCTGCACTTGTGAAATGTTCGAAAGCAGGAATTTTTAAACTAGACAGAGAAACCACCAGTCAAAGAACCGGGTCTGAGTGCATGGCGTATAGTCGTCAACGGCCTCTGAATGATCGAAATGAGCAGAGATTAGGCAGACTTGTACAGTCCAACACACGGGCAAAATTACATAATATTACAGATAATCTGAATCAGAGACCAAGTCCGATGGCGTCTTAATGTACAGTTCGCCGCGCATTACATTATTTGAGCTACAGACCTAGACGTAACCCATTGCTGTATGAAACAAACAATTAGAAACGCCACCAGTTTGCTCAAGAATACAAGAATTGGACTGTAAATGAGTTGAAAAGGGGTGTCTGGTCCGACGAATTCGATTCCGTTTTCAACAACACCATGCAGATGGAACGGTGAGGATATGGAGATAGCAGCACGAAAGCAGGGACGCATGTTGCATCGTCGCCACTCATCAACCTAGAGGAGGCAATGTTATGGTCTGCAGCATATTTTCGTGGTTGTGTTTGGGACCTTTGATTCGTGTGGAGAAACGTCTGACAGCCCAAAATGTATTTATATATCGTTGCCGACCGAGTCCACCCAGTCATGTTGATGGTTTATCCCAATGGAGATGGAAACGTCAAGAAGGACAACGCTCCCTCTCACAGTGCTCATATTGTACAAAAATGGTTTAAGGAGCATCACGGAGACTTTTTCAGCTACATTGGCCTCCTCAATCACCGTATCTCAATGCCATGAAGCATTTGTGAGATGAAGTCGAAAGGAGAATCTGACAGCTGTTTCCGCTACCATCAAATCTTCACGAGTTGGAAAGTGCAATTCGTGGCATTTGGGCTAATATACCCCAAGCCACTTACCTACATTTAATAGAGTCCATACCAAGACGAACTCAAGCAGTATTAAGGGCAAAAGGCGGCCCAACAACGTTCTAAACAGGTGGACATAATAATTTAGACATTCAGTGTATAAATGTTTCTAAGTCTTCATATTATTTGTACAGTTATATAGATAATATACGAACTTAAAGTATGATTCACATGTTAAAGATATCATAACTCAATAATATTTAATTATACGGTGGGGATTGATATATACTGATCAATACCGATAGTACAGGGGAAATTCAGAATTCTAACATCGGAAAATGACTTTGTGATTAACTCCCCATGAGTTTAGGCCAAGTAGCCGCGGCACAACTAACTCACGGGAAAATGGCCACACACACTTTTTGGCCACACACTTTTGGCCACTTCCTCTCTATATAACCAAAATGTTTTAATGAATCTAACATGCAGAACAAAGATCAGTGTCTCGTATAAAATAAGAATTGAATCTGAAATCCCGTTGAAATGAAAAGGTTACACTCATTCCAGTGGAAAACTTCATTTTTTGAATTGCTATAGGGATTCATGCCGAAATTGTGCTCTCATTTGGAGAAACAAATTGCCGTGTATTCGTATATTTTTTAAAGCTGCCGAGTTCGGTGATTTACCTGATTACAGTGCACCACTCGACATAGAGAATATCACAACAGGAAGGATTTGTGGGGGCGCCTGTAAATTGATGGTTATGTGCCGACGGTTGGGATATGTAAATGACTGTCTTTGCAAAACAATCACATGACAATTGAGAGAGATAAAAGGGTAAAAACGGTCAGATGTTTGGTCGTCTAGGCGTGTAAGCCACTGAATCAGAGTCATATGAAAGGAGTGAGAATTCCTGAGCGACGTCATGGTAGTCCATATATCACACGGACTCCTTTACCAGAGGTTGCACCATGCGGCTGGTTGATCCCTGAGTCGCATCGCCACGAAAACTCACCAGGGTGCAACAACTGTCAGCCTAATGTTCCAACAATGTTTAGAGGAAGGTAACGCGCGTCACCGTTGTGGGACTGGTGCATGTCGGCGAACGTCCGAACACCTCTAAACGCATTCGACGGCAATTCGAAGCATCCCCACAATCCATAGCGGACGACATTCGATGAGATGTGACTGCTGTAACTATGGATAACCCTGTATCGTCATGGACAGTGAATCGCAGACTGGCTGTCGCAGGTTTGTTCTCTGGTTCTCCATTGCAACTACTACCCCCACGGTGGCACATAATTGCGCAAGGTTGCAGTGATGCCGTAATAGAGGTGTGTGGTGGAACGAAATGAGCAATGTCGTATTCAGCGACGAGTCTCGCTTCTGTCTCAGGGATGACGATCGACGATTGAGCGTCTGGAGGCGACGTGTTCAACGGGCATGTTTTGATGCCATCCGTAAGCGTTAAACTGCTTCTAAGCCTGGTGAAATGGTTTAGGGCGCTGACAGGTTGCAACGCCGTTCACCGCTCTTACGGATAGCGAGTGCAATGACAGCATGGTGATACGTCGGTGATGTGTTGTACCCCTGTTCTTGTAGAATCTCCGTAGAATTCGTGATGCCAAGTTTCAAGAATATACTGTTTGTTTGCACATTGCAAACATCAACAGATAGTGTATACCTTACGTATATGAGCTCCCCGTATCAAAAATTGTGAAAAACGCCGTGGCTTGAAGCCTATTATTTGGTAAGTATACGATGTCGGGATGTAAGGTCAGGTGATGCGTAACATCACAGCCTCTCCTTGACAAATGTCAACCCCGCCTTCTCGTGGTGCATCCTGTTCCTACTAAAGGGGCTCTGACGACCGCCAATAGCGGTATAACTATACCATCGGGATTCGAGGAAATTCTATCCCACACTCACCAACCCGCTTGGCCAGCGTGGTGAGTTATGGCCAAACCCCTCCAAAATGACTCCACAACTTAAATCTTGGCCCTCAGTCTCCGGCAGCTGGAATGTACCTGGCCAAGGCAGCGGCCAGTGCGACATGAAGGCAGAGGGTGCTAAGAATCCCCGGAGGACCGGACTAGGCTGCCATCTGATGCTGACCTTGGCAACGTACAATGGACGCTCCCTATCTTCTGATTCAAGGCTTCTTGAATTGGAAGAGGAACTACAAAGGATCAAGTGGGACATCGTGGGGCTAAGTGAGGTAAGGAGAAAAGGAGAAGATCTCATCGAACTGAAAAGTGGACATCTCTTCTACTATCGTGGGACAGATACTGGCAGAACTAGTGGTGTTGGATTTATAATAAACAAAAAACTGAAGGATAAAGTTGTAGAAGTTGAAAGTTACTCTGACAGAGCTGCACGGCTTGTTATCCAACTCTCGAAAAGATACCAGGCTCAGATTATTCAAACTTATGCACCCACCACAAGTCATCCTGAAGAAGAAATTGAAGAATTTTATGAGGAAATTTGTCATCTAAATAATAAAGGTAAGCAGCACTTGAAAATAATTATGGGAGATTTCAATGCAAAAATAGGGCAACGGCAACAGAATGAAACTTCAGTAGGTAAATTCGGTCACGGCAACAGAAACCAGCGTGGAAATACTCTCGTTGAGTTTGCAGAGGCAGAAGGGTTTTTCATCTTGAACTCCTTCTTCAAGAAAAAGCCACACAGGAAATGGACATGGAGACATCCAAATGGGACGACAAGTGAAATTGATTTTATTATGTGTAACAAAAAAATCGTCATAGAAGACTGCAGTGTGCTAAACAAGTTCAACACAGGTAGTGACCATAGATTGGTGAGATGTAAGATGCACCTCAACACTAAACTTGAACGTGGCAAGCTCATAAGACAAACAAAATCTATTGACATAACCAACCTTAAAAAACACCATAATACCTTCAAGTTGGAACTGAAGAACAGGTTCTCTGCTTTAGAAGGCCTAACATCGGAAGAAGTGGACATCTCTGAAGTTAACAGAAAAGTAACCAAAGCTCTTATGGAAACAGTAACAAAATTAGCTGGGTCTAAGAACAAGTTGCATGTAAATAAATTATCAGGAAAATCGAAAATGTTGATGCAAAAAAGAAGAGAGATGACGACAACTAAAGAAGATGTGACTTCCAAAGTGGAATATATAGAGCTATGCAAGACAGTACGAAAAAGTATCACTGAAGACGTGAGAAAATTCAACTGTGAACTAGTGAGGAAAGGAATTGAAAACAACCCAAGCCTAAAGATAGCAAAGGGACATCTCAGTAAGGGAAGAAAACAGATTATGGCACTGAGAAAAGAAGATGGTTCTGTAACAAGAAATAGAGGCGAAATTTTGACAAGAGTGAAAGACTTCTACTCCAAATTATATGAAAGGGATGATAAATGCACTCCAGACATCATGAAAGATACCAGTACCAGAGTTCCTCCAGTCCTTCCAGCAGAAGTTGCACATGCAATCAAGAACATGAAGCGGGGAAAAGCTCCAGGAGAAGATGGAATTACTGTAGACATCATACAAGAAGCAAGTGGAGAAATCGAAACAGTACTCGCCCAAATTTTCACTCGATGCCTTAATGAAGGAAAGATTCCTGAGGATTGGAACACCGCTACAATGATCCTGCTACATAAGAAAGGTGACATTGAGGATCTCGGAAACTACAGACCTATCAGCCTCCTATCAGTAGTTTATAAAATCTTCACTAAAGTTCTTTCACACCGCTTGAAGGTAACACTGGACATGGCTCAACCGAGAGAACAAGCTGGATTCAGGAGTGGCTACAGCACAATAGATCATATCCATGTGCTGAGAGAACTAATTGAAAGAGCGAGGGAATATGAACTTCCATTGTGCATGGCTTTTATCGATTATGAAAAAAGCCTTTGATTCGGTGAAACCATCAGCAGTTACAATGGCTCTGAAAAACCTGCGGTATTGAAGAAGCATACATTAATATTATTAATAACATCTATGAAAATGCAAGTGCAAGGATTCGGCTGTTTGAAAATACAACACACATAAAAATTGGAAAGGGAGTGAGACAAGGTGACACCATATCTCCCGAAGCTCTTTAATGCCACATTGGAGGGAGTTTTTGAGTCACTGAGCTGGGAAAACAAGGGGATAAAGATTAATGGAGATTATCTAACCCACCTTCGTTTTGCTGATGACGTAGTCATTTTTGCAACTAGCCCATCAGAGCTGCAGAGTATGATCCAGGAACTTGCTGACAAGAGTAGGGAAGTGAGATTGAAAATGAACTTTCAGAAGACAAAAGTGATGTTCAATGCTTTTACAAGAAATGAAGATTTATCGATTGATGGAGAAAAGCTGGAGATAACAGACACGTACGTTTATCTTGGACAGCAGATATCAAGTGAGGGTCGCATTGATGAAGAAATTAATCGGCGTACAAAACTTGCCTGGAGAGCTTTTGGAAGAAACAGCATACTTTTCAAGAGCAATATGCCATTATGTCTTAAAAGAAAGGTGTTTGATCAATGCATCCTTCCAGTGCTTACGTATGGTGCAGAGACGTGGACCTTAACTAAAAGAGACATACAAAGGCTGCAGACAACTCAAAGTAGTATGGAGAGGTGCATGCTTGGTGTAACCAGGAGAGATAAGAAGAGGAACTCGTGGATCCGAAAAATGACAGGAGTGGAAGACATCATGATCAGAGTTAAATCCCTGAAATGGCAATGGGCTGGACATACTGCCAGAAGGACAGATCATCGATGGACAGCCGAAATTTTAGATTGGATTCCAAGGGACAGGAAAAGACCCAGAAGAAGACCACATGGGAGATGGGTGGATGAAATTCGAAAGTATACAGGGGTGACATGGAGGAGACTGGCACAAGACAGACCATTGTGGAGGAAACTTGGGGAGACCTTCGTCCAGCAGTGGATTGATAATGGTTGACAATGATGATGATGATGATACGATGTCATCGCTCTCTCCACGTTGTTTTTTTTTATAAACAACGAATAGCAACTGAAAAATTGTATCTCCGACACCGCTGGGATTGAACCCCAGATCTCTCGATAACTAGCCGAGTGCGTTCGCTTTACGCTACGGTGCCAACAATTCACAGCGCTATTCGTGATTTATCAGTCAGAATCTGACTACACAAATCCATATTGATAGGCTCAGCAACTGATGTGTCGACGTTTAGTGGCATTCCACAAAGCAAGCTGTTTAATTACAGCTGATAAATCCGAAGGGCGATAGAAATGGTGAATATATTGTTACGACTTTTGGGTACAGAAATGAATTCGATTAACAGGTTTGGCAATAGGCGGGAACAGCATTAATTATGGGGTGAAAATTAACAGCTAGTGGTTTCCCGCATTGCAAAAGAGGAGAACACAGATAAGGGTCCCTATTCTTGGAAGGAAGAAATTCTTAGCCTGGTGTGGGGAACGCGATGCGTCGCCCCCTAAGTGCGTGTAGGTCAAGTCGGATGGCCATTAAGTGTCAACAGACCAGGAAACTTATGGCGTTTGCTACTCCGAACCTTGGCAGAACAAAGTGATGTTAGTTAAGTTATGTGTTTTCCGTACTTTCGGGAAGTGGGGCCCACCACATATTCCGAATGCAGAGGCATGTATTTCATACCACTTCACCGCGCCAAATGCTTTCAAGCTGACAAGAGAGTTAAAACAGACCCCTAAGAAGGAGAGCAAGGGATCTGTAAACGATGTAAACAAGCGAAAAAGAATAGTCTGAAAGAAGCTCGTGAAGGGATACAGCCGGACCAGAGGAGATCCTGCGGGACGATACTTTAACGGGGATAGAAGAGCTTCTGTCCGAAGATGCCGGCCAGCTATACAAAGAGCGGCCGAGCGGTTGATATTACCGCGAGGAAATAGGAGAGAGAGGATGATATCTCTATTCCTGGTGCTAGATTGCACGTAAAGGAAACCAACATCCCGTAGGTCACACGATGTGATGGAATTACAGCCCCTAAGGACGGAGATGCCGACCGGTGATGTATGCGAGAATCACCTTTGGAGAGACAAGCGGATCCTTCTACACGTCAGGGGCTTCGTTCAACCACGACATTGGTGTGCATAAATGCGTCCATGATTTCATGAAAGTGAATGCCGTGCACGAGAGAAAGTGGGAGATGGGGTTCGACTCCACTCTCCATTGGTTAGAGTGCCCGCTCTGAAATGGGCGTGTCATCACACAGATGCGCTTAAAAGCCAAAACACATAAAATGTTAGTGAGTACATAACAAAGTGAGTGCAATAAACATGAATACCTGAGGAAACAGCATATCTGTTTGTACAGAACTTATGTATGCATGCCAGTTGTGATTAGATTGGCTCCGCTCAGCCAATAGACTCTCGTCGTCTGAGAACTGTTTTTAAAGCCGGACTGTATACGCCAACAAAAAATCATTGACTTTATTGATAAATTCAGCCTCAGAGCTATCCCGAAAGGGGCGAGTCTACTTGACGCCCCTCCTTCACAATCCTCTGTATATAGACGTCTTCATCATTATCTTCATATTTTATTGTTAACTGATTAAATGTCTGTTGTCTCGTGCCAGTCCTGAAGTTGCATGAATAACTAATGAGTGTCAGAATTTCTTAGTTTTGATTGGCTAAATTGCAGGATAAATTCTTTAAACCAGTACATAAGATTTCGGCGATAAAAAGAGCTCACAAATATTATTCGTAACTTAATAATGTCTACCTCCGGGCCATCAGCTATTGCCTGACATCCTGACATCTAAATTCTTAAAGCTTATTTTTATTCGATAATCCGGCGACCCGGGGGTAGCAATAATATTTTAAATTCGTGGAGATAATGTAAATATACCATGTCACCGCTCTGTCCACGTTACTTTTTTTTTATAAACAACGAATAGCGACTGTGATTCAAACCTTATCACTGTGATCACTGCGGATTAGAAACTGTTCAAAAGGTCTAAACTTAGGTCTCTTAATGCTTTGTGTCCGAATAAAGGTACAACACAATTAGCTTGATTTTCTATATCATCTTTAAGAATACGAACATGGCGGTTTAAGACTAGTAAAACGTTCAAGGCTTAGCTTTAATCAATTAATCTTTCGTGTCTGTATAGAATCGCCAAATTATAATTTTAACTTTGTTATTCAAGCCTTGTGAATGTGAGAGCGGTTGACTGAAAAATGCTAAAAAAGCCTATGTCTAGGGTCTTACAATTAATGTAAATATAAATACTTTTGCCTGATTAAAAATGTCACATTATTACTTTTATTTTCTATATAAACTTTACTAACATTAAAACTGTGGGATAAAATTGCTGAAATGGTCCAACACGGGGCCGGTATTATTAAGCCTTGAGTAGAAATGTTACAATCTGAGTACAAATAATGTATTTTCCAATTTCACCAAAACGACACCAGCACAGTGAGATTTGTTTGTAAAATTGGAAATTTTACATGCCATCTACGGGGTACTGGACATACAGAAAACAAAAAGGCGATTACTATACGGCCCCGTAACGATTATTTTTTTTGGAGGTTTAACGACTACAACTCAATGCGTTATAAGCAATCGGCCGTCCCTAAGTTAGGGCAACTGACTCCAGGGAAGGGAAAGAGCCAGGGCCGTAAGACAAACACAACATCCATGCCTCACCGGGGATTCGAAACCGGACCTACCTTGGACCATCGCTTAGACCACTGGGCCATCGGGGCAGCTGTAACGATTTTCTGGCCAGCCTACTACATGAAAGTGGACACGAACATATCAAAAATAAAATATTTATATGGCCACTAATGCTTTGGTGGCCAGTTGCCCGGTTGCCAGTTTTCTGTATGGCCAGTTGTCCTGTGGACACCTGTCCTATTGCCAGTTGCCCGGTGGCTAGATGTCTTTCTAGACTTTTTGCCGGAAAATCTTAAAAACTCGATCCTTAATTTCTAAATGATCATAAGTAACGAATAAAAATATTTTTGTGTACGCACATCTTACTCAAGTAGGAAGAAATACAAGAGCCCTATAGTTTTCATGCATAGCAATTTCGTGTCTCCCAAATTGGAAGTGTTCAATTGGCCGTGTTGCCAGTTGCATGATGGCCACTTGTCCGAGCCTCGCTGGCCATAGCTTACAAAATAGCCCAACTGAATGTCTCTTCCTCTGTTTACAGAGAAACTCTTTTTATTTTATTTCTGAAATTCTTCCAGTAGGTCTCAAATTTTACCTTTGTATCGGAAGAGCACTTCCCGAGAAACACACATGCACAAGCACGCAATCCCAGAATGATCAAGAAATCCTTATGTCATACAATGATTAAAGTCCTGATATATCTACCACCAAAACATGAAGCAATTAGCCGTTTAGCGTGTGGCGCTGCCCTCTTGATCTTACGGGAGTACTGATGGGAAGCAAGCAATGAACTGATATATGATCTGAACTTTTACACAGCATTCATTCTGGGAACATTTTATGTGTTGGTACCTACGATATTCGATGTGCTGTTAGGGGAACGTCTAGGTAAGGATTCATATATAATTAAATATGTTTTGATATTCTGCTGGCTATGTATAAAATATTTAACTCAGTTGGATTTTCTCAATTTATCACAGGTAACATTTTTTCTAAACAGGTCCTGTCTGTATATACCAAACCTTTTTGCAGTAAAAAAAAATCCCAGAAAAAAAGGAATGATCTGGAAAAAATATGACATCACATAACACATCACGGTGCAGAATGCTTCATAATTAAACAAATACGAAGGTGGGGAATATTTTTCCATTGAATACTTTTACGAAGCTGGGGAATATTTTTCCATTGAATACTTTTAAGAGGCTGGGGAATATTTTTCCATTGAATATTTTTACGAAGCTGGGGAATATTTTTCCATTGAATACTTTTACGAAGCTGGGGAATATTTTTCCATTGAATACTTTTAAGAGGCTGGCGAATATTTTTCCATTGAATATTTTTACGAAGCTGGGGAATATTTTTCCATTGAATACTTTTACGAAGCTGGGAATATTTTTCCATTGAATACTTTTAAGAGGCTGACGAATATTTTTCCATTGAATATTTTTACGAAGCTGGGGAATATTTTTCCATTGAATACTTTTACGAAGCTGGAGAATATTTTGAAATTTTTAACGTACGCAGATTAGAAGCAGGCGCTGATTGGGCCGCCTGGTGGGCTGTCATATTCTGCGCCGGTAGACCTTATGCTAACTCAATTACGTAGAACAAGTTAGTAAAATCATGAAATGCATAGATTACGATACGCTTTCCAACATACCAGAAATCATTACTCAAGTTATTACTGAAGTTATGAGGATAATGGCTGTAAAATAAATCTCGCTCATGTGCCCTGAACTTTGACCTCATTTCAATGATATTAAACAGAACCCGTTCACTACATCTCCGGAACAACATGATGAAGTTTTGTCGCAATCGAAGTATGTATTTTTGCGTACTTTATGACGCATAAGGGCGATGGAATGGATCCCCTCTTATGTCCTGACCTTTGACCCCATTTCGTCCATTTTCAATAAAGTTCCTTCCCAGGTTGTTCTCCACCACATATTAAAATTTCATTGAAATCAAACCATTTTTACGCTAGTCTTCGTGCGGACAGACAGATAGACCGACAAGGCTGGAGCATATACGATTCTTCAACCTACGGTCGGGAAACGTAAAAAAGTATATACATTATATACTTGTACTTCATTATTCTTGTAGACGAAAACAAAGTCGTACTAAAGCAGCAAGGTTTGTTTACCACTCTGACTGCTGTGGAAAAAAAAAGAAAAAAAAACCTACTTACCAAATGTCCTTTCGAGACAAACACTGTTTCTGATACACCACCTTGCCCTTTCCGGATTTTGAAATTTAAGCCCCGTCCTAGTCGGCTGATATCGTTCACCCGATCCACTTTTGCAATTGAATTTGCAGTTAAATTATCAATACATTCTAATCAAATATGCTATCAATAATCTCGAATTCGAAATTATTTGCGTACAATAATGCAGCGAGGCTCACCTACGTTAACATTTTCGGATTGCTGTTTTTTATATGCACGTTCCCTTTTTTTTTTTTTTTTTTTTTGGAGTGAGATCTGCATTTGATTTACGACTTTTTGGGCCGCACGGTTACATGGATTCTTGAACTGCAGCTCTGGAAAGTCTGTTTCATCTGCAGGAAAAATACTTTTTCAATTTAAAGGTAAATGTATAAAAATTAATTTTCTTATTCTTTCATTTCTCTTACTTTATAAATTTCACTGAAATCCTTGCGATTCTGAACATTTTCAGTTTTTCCAAAAGCATTTTTTTGTAATTATTTTGTTAATGAAAATTTAGACTAGATTTCCCTTGGCTCATTGGGATTTCTGTTTTCACTAAAAGCGAAGAAACTATAACAAATTCTAAATTCAGTTATCGCAACAAAATTTATAATTTATCCGCAGTATCTCTCAGAAAGTGTACTTTGTCTACAGCTCCTCAGCAACGGAAGTAGTTGTGTTCTTATAGTAAATTGTATTAAGGATCTTCGGTCCTGGAAAATACGTAAAATGTTATTAATTATTGTGTCAATACAAAAAGAACAAAAACTGCAGTGATTCATAGACTTGTTTTGAAAAAATGTTTAAATAGTAAATGATGATGCTGACATAAAAAATTAATTAATTGATGGTATATCTCAGTAATGTTTCGCAAAAGTAGGCCACACAAAAGAGCTTCTATGGCCGTTTATAAATTTCCAGTCCTGCACTCATTGGAAGTGCAGGTAAACAAATTAAAATGAAAAAAATATTACAGGACTTTAATTGAGCGAAGCAAAGCCGAAGGTCGAGCGGAGCTCTCTTTACCAGACTCGAGACAATTAGTTGTTCGGGCATAGGTACGAGATGACACATCCGATCACCATGATATTTTGCATGCGATTGGACATCGTCCATGGTTAGGTTTTGACGCCTTCCGATTCCCAAAATCCCGTGTCATTGAGGAATAATCGTCCAAAAAATTGTATTGTTAGGGGTTTCCGGATTTTGAGAAGGGGTCGCTTTTTACCTATCTCCTCCAAAGATCTTTAGCCGGTCGCGGTCACACTTGCCACAGAGAACGGAAAGGGCATGATGAGTGGCGGAAGATGAGAACGGAAAGGGCATGGGTTGGTATCATGGTGATTGGTTGCGTCGTATAAAAATAATAACCAATAAAAAACTGACCAATTTTAATTATAATTGAAAAAATCCGCTCTATACGAGACTCGGGACAATTAGTTGTTCGGGCATAGCTACGACATGACACATCCGATCACCGTGATTTTTTGGCATGCGATTGGATATCGTCCATGGTCAGGGTTTGACGCCTTCCGATTCCCGAAATTCCTTGTCATTGAGGAATTTCAATTAAAACTAGATGGCCTTTTACTTGAACCGTTTCACGAAAGTCGGCTCACTAACATTAATTTAAAAAAATCGTTTGAATTGAAAAACGAAGAAATGGAAAGACTCCGTCTGTTAGCTCAACACTTGCTTAATCTATAATAATAAAATGAAGTTTGTGTATGCGTGTGTGTCTATCTGTCTTTCGCGATACAAAATGAAAAACGTGGTTCCCGATCTAAGTGTGTCTTTCTGCTTTGTTTACATGCAACCTGATCACAACCAACGGGAAGGCGTGAAGGAAAGTCGTTCATGATAAATTTTAGGTATTTCTTTTTCAGAATGTTTTGTACTTTTGTTCTGGAAGTCATACATTTTACGCGTTCGTTTTTTTAGAATTTGTTATAATAGATGACTTAATGAGCTTAGATTTTGCAATGGTTTATCTCAAAATTTGTCAGCTGTACCCTGTTACCGTTGGCGGCTTGTCCTAGTTTAATATAATACATCCATTACGGCAGAAGAAAATAAGTAAATACAAGATGAAATTTATTTTACTATCTACCATTTTCTATTTCATACTCAAAATGTACCTCCAAAATGTAGACTAACCGGAAATATGATTTCAACGATCAATATTTTTAAAAGACAGGAAAATATTAGTGACTGGAATGCGTTTCTCAAGTTAGAGAATAGGTGGTTCAAAAAATGTGTCTGCGTAACAATGAAATTTCACATTTCCGTATGCTCTTAAATGTTTGTAATATGATATGTCTTTCTCATTACCCCAGCCATACGTACGCAATATTAAGAAGTATTTCAATCCAGGCATCCACGTACTCCTCTTGTGATATTTTGTCTATAATTGTAGAAATGCCATAAGCTTGATGATAGAATTTGCATGTATGAGGCACTATACCTTACAGATTGAATTATTTGAACCCGAAGTACTATCTTTAGAGGAGCTTTCCTTAAACCTACCTGCTGAATAACATGTTTTTAAACTCCTTTCAGTGCGATGATGCACCTTATTCATGAATTTCCTAAAAATAACTTTAGTTGGTTATTCAAGAAATCCCTCAGAAATTTTGTAATGAGTAATGCAGAAAATTCGTGGCAGACGACACGTGCTATTCTCTATCGGACGAATATTTTCTGATGTAGTTAACACAGTTGATCGTTCTTTCGGGAACTGCCGCCTACTATAGTGTTTTCCTTCAGATGTCCGGAAATGTGAACGGATTGCACATGCAAAATATGCAATAGCAAAGAAACTCAAAGAATATTTGTGATTTAAAGAGAAGGAATACTTGGCGATATAGAAATAAGAAATAGGTGAATGGAACTCAGACACTCAGAATTAGTTGCCGTGCACCACTCGAATAATCCAATAATAAACGACACTTTCACTGCACGATTTAAAATCCAATTTAACAAGATTACATTAAAGGTTTATTACACTAAAATATATTATTTACAAGTTAAAATCTATCAGATCTTTTGGGCCGTCAAACGTGCCCATTTTCAGGTAAAATGTAAGAGACGTATACAGACGGCAGGGAATTGTATAACAGTCCCTGTCGTCTGTATACTTCCCTTACATTTTACCCGAAGACGGGCGCGTTTGACGGCCCGAAAGATCTGGTTGATTTAACTTGTAAATAATATATTTTAATGTAATAAATCTTTAATGTGATCTTGTTAAATTGGATTTTAAATCGTGCAGTGACAGTGACGATTATTATTGGAGCTGGATGAAATTTTGATCTGATTTTCATTTTTTTTCGACAGCAATGTATCGCATATTTAGGTAGTAATTTCTTCCAAAGGACAATAATTATTGGAATCACAGAAAACAGAAACAACGAACATAATAAAGTGAGAGGCAATTCCTTATCAGGATGTTTGCCTGATGCCCCACTATTTGCAATTTCTTTGAGGTAAATTCGTTAATAAACAGGTACGGCATTCCATTGCCTAGGACACAAAAGAGATAGACTCAACATCTATAATAATAAGTGAGTGAGAGAGAGAGAGAAAGAAACAGAGAGAGAGAGAAAGAAACAGAGAGAGAGAGAGTGTGTGTGTGTGTGTGTGTGTTTGTGTGTGTGTGTGTGTCAGTTATAGAATTTCGGCAAATCATCTTAGACACTTCAAAATTTGGGTGACTGTTTCCATCGTTGTTCGAGTTGTCTTGGTCTGATTCAAGTCAAAATTCCCAAAGAATGTTCGTTGTTGGAGCTACGTTGCTGTTGCATTTTTTACATGTGGCGAGCTTTTTAAAATTCTGGACAGAATCTGGAAATACACCGATCAGCCAAAACATTAAAACAACCTACCTAATATCAAGCAGGTCCTCCTCTCGCCGCAAAAAGAGCTCTCACTCGATTAGACACAGATTCAACGAAATTTTACTGGGTGTCCCTTAATATTTAGTACCACCACTGCAACAGAAGATGCCGCAAGTCCTGCAAATTACATGGTTGGGTAATGCTGCTCCTACTCGTTTCTCCAACTCAAACCACAAATGCTCGATAGGATTCATGTCCGGCAAATTCGGGTTCCCTGGAAACAAATGGAATTCCTCTTGATATTCTTGGAACCATTCCTGAATCTTATTCGCAGTGTGGCATGGTGCATCGTTTTGTTGAAAGGCGCCATCTCCGCCAGGGAATACAGTCGCCATAAAGGGGTGTACTTGATCAGCCACGATGTTCAGGTACCTGACAGGTATCAGAATTCTCTCTACAGGGAAAATGGGTTCAAGTGTTCCAAAAGAAAATATTGCCCAGACTATCACACTCCCTCCAACCGCCAGAATCCGTCCCACAGTGTCTCCAGGTGAGAAAGTTTCCTTGGTAAACCTTGCACACGAGCTCGTGCGTCGACATGTTGTAACAGAAAACAGACGGGATTCGTCTGACCATGAGATCCTGTTCCAGTCTTCTATTGTCCAATGTCGATAATTACTGCTTTAATCATAGGCACACGAACGGGTCTGCGGCTGCGGAGACCCGTATCCAAGTGCATACGATGAACTGTATGTTTAGACACACTGGGCCCTTCATCAAAATTGCAATTATGGGTAATGTCAACCACAGGAGCCCTCCTGTCGCGGAGGACAAGAGGGGATAGTTTGCGCCTCCCTCTGGCATCAATGAGGCGTGCCCTGCCCATGTCTCGTCGACGCCTCTAAGTGTCACCTCTTCGGACCATCTTTGGTAAGTACTAACTACTGCATAGCGTGAGCAACCTACCAGCGTTGCTTTTTCGGAGATGCTCTTACCAAAGCAGAACTATTTGGCCTTTAATATAATCAGATAAATCCTTTGCTTTTCTAATATTGAGACGAAACGGAATACTGACTGAAAGAGCTCCGACCAAGGTATTGTATATATCATTCGCGACCTTGGCACGTAACGCTGATCGGCTGCTCGCGCGCTTATTTGCATAACGCAGAGGTGGTTTCAATGTTTTGGCTGATCAGTGCAACCTGCAACGCTATGGTATTTCAACAGAAACCAGAGAGACAGCGGATAATGGAATGTGACTCTACACATGTGTGCGTGCGTAGCCATTGGCATTTTAAACCGCTCCTGTCGCGTGTGCATCGCGGGAAGCAAAGTAACTACCCCTATTTGAACTGCTATTCAGTCGGTGTTCATAATTTTTCCGGAAGAAGAAAGTTCGTCACTCTCCCGATGCATGTAATGCGCAGGCACCGGTCTCGAACAGAGTAAATTATTTTATCTACTGTTCAACAAGGATTATACAGGGTATGTTCGCCAAGCTAATTTTCATTACATTGCTTTGGTAGGAGACATTTATGACGGCAGTTAAGGAAACAGGAAAAACGAATGGCCGAAAAAAATTAGCACCTAATGGAAAGACCATTAATACAATTTACAAAGATATGAACTTATAGCTGAGGTTTTTCTGTATTCATGTACGAGCGTGTTTCAAAAATATTACTGCACGGCTACCCAGCAAAAACACCCGTTTACAATTTATTCATGAGCTTAAACACACCTTTATAATTTATTCATGAGCTGAAACACACGTTCTCAATTTATTCATTTTCTGAAATACGCGTTTACGATTTATTCGCCAGCTGAAACTCACGTTTACAATTTACTAATGAGCTGCAACACAGGTTTCAATTTATTCATCAGCTGAAACGCACCTTAATAATTTATTCAGTAGCTGAAACACACGTTTACAATTTTATTTATGATTTGAAACACAAGTTTACAATTTATTTATGAGCTGAAACACACGTAAACACACTTGAGCAATTTATTCAAAAGCTGAAACACACTTTTACGCACAGAGAATGCATGAAAAACTAATAGATTTTGTGGTAAGGGGCTCAAGATGTGGTACTCACAATACAAATACTCACTGTAATAAAATTTAGAACATGCGGCTAGCATTTTAAATGCTAGAACCTGACAACCCCGTGCAAAGTTCAGATATATTTTTAAAAAGGAATTTGGTGCCTGTTTGTGATCTTGCTTTGTAGTAACCCTTATTTGACAGTATTTAGTTCATGAGTTTACATTTTATTTCAGTACCTTTTTTTCTTCTTCTAAGTGCAGATTTTCACTTGTCCAATGTACTGTACTTCCATATACAGTGAAACTTAAATTTGTAAAATAATTACTACGTCAAAGATCAATCAGAAAAACCTAACATGGCGAAAATACGGTTTCACTACATTCAATCTTAAAATAAGTTTGAACTCGTCAAACCATGGTTATACTAATTTTTTTTCGTTTCTTTCAGGATGAGAAAAAACAGCGAAAAACGATAACCAAACGTTTCCTTATATTTCACTCTATTAGCCTTCACTCAGAAAATTTTGGTACCCTCACTTATTCTTTCATTTTTTCATAAAGATTTCCTTTAGCATATTTCATTAAGGTATGCACAAAGTGAATCGTTAATAAGCGCCACATTTATCGCAAAGCGACCGCAAATGTACGAAGAAAGAGACAGAACATACATGTATAGTTTCGCAAAAACACTGTATTTCTCTTTAAACATATTCCTGCAAGATGGAATAAAAAAAATTCTACAATTTATTCATGAGCTGAAACACACGTCAAAAAAACGGCAACCTAAGTGGAAAAAAATGAATTTCTTAAAAAGATCCTGTGGGTGTAAAATGAAGTGACTTCTTTGCATAAAATCCGGGGTTTTAACAAAGTTATTAAATGTTCCCCCTCGCGATACATGGTGAGTGATATTGAATTATTTCTCTCTCTTTCACTTTTTGGATTGAAATACCCTGTACAACGTTCCTCTCATTACTTTAGAGTCTCAAGTCAGAAGAAATATACGCGCTTTTGGCCTGAAGCTACTTCATCAGACATGACTGAGCTTCTAGATATTCCCGGTTAAAAACTTTCTTTGCTCATTTTTTTATTCCAAGTGGATGAGAAAAACATCACTAATTAAATTAAGAAAAGGCTCTGATTTGAACATTTTGCTCGAGGAAAGTTTTGCCGTACCTTTATTTTAGAACGGGAAGATACACGCTTAGAATCCTAATTGCGTCCTATCTACCATGCTTTGCATTAATATCTTTTTTTTTCTTTATGCCAAGAATTTTCCAGTGCAGGGATTATTACTTTATGTAATGAGAAGCATGAAGCGTCATTAGAGTTCAAACGCTCTACGACTCAAAGAGCATATTTAACGACGTGGCTTCAGTTCCAAACGAGCATCTACGGATTTCTGATTATTCGAAAATTAAGTGTTTTTCAATATAGCACCTTTAACGCGTTGGTGCGGCGGCTTCTTTCCCTACCCGTATGTTAATGAGTTAGCTTAGCCTAAATGGCAATGAAAGCGAGCAATCCAAAATTATGTTTCAGACCAAAATTGGGGGAAATGCCATGTATCAAAAAGTGAAAATTCATAGCCATTGATAAATGTCTAATTGACGGGAACAAGAAATGATCATCACACAAAAGTGATATAATTAAAAACAGAAAATTAAACTTGCTCTATTATTTGTTGTATAAAAAAGCTAGTGTAAGCGAAAATGACATTTGTACGTAATTCATAATTCAAGCGAATCTGTATACGTTCACTAATTGAGACGGTTATTTGTCAGGTTACACAAATTAAGTTTCTGTTGAAGGCTATCATGACCAGCTTATTCGAGTGTTTATTGCTTGAGAAAATCTAAACGCTTTCAGCGAAACATTAGGAGAATCACTTGAAAAAAGATCTTATTAATTTTCTTAGTCGAACTGCAATATTATTACATGGGAAAATACGTAAAAAGGAACTGCGATATTCATATAGCATTGCGTAGTAATTCATGCGTGCTTTGATGCAAAATGTTGCTTTATGAAATGATAAACAATCGTCACTTTATTACTGAATCACTTTAATATTAGATCAACTCAATAAGGTTTATTCACAATTAAATTTTCCATTTTAAGGCCTCCTATAGTTTCGCGGAGTGTTTCTATTTTAATGTCTCTGTAGTTCCGCTGAGCATTTAATTTTAGGGTCTGCTATAGTTTCTCTGAGAGTTCTATTTCACGGTCCACTACAGCTTCGCTGAGCGTTATATTTATAAGTTCTATTACAGTTTATCTGAGCGTTTTATTTTAAGGCCTACTATAGTTTCGTTGAGCCTAACGCACAGCAAAACTATAGCAGAACTTAAAATTAAAATAGTAATTATGAATAAATTCTTCTCAACATTACAAGTATTGTAGTCAATGAATTATTTTAATATTCATTAAAATATTGTAAAAACGGTGATATCCCGCGATGACGCGCAAGTCCAAGGTTCATGACATTTTGGCGGAGATGGTAAGATACCTGAGAAACATTTGCTTTTCGGAAATAATGCGCTCAAGGTTTCTGTCACTGGGATTTTGACACAATATAAAACATACAATTAAAATAACATCATATGGGGTGAAACTCTATTGGAATCACCAAACATAAAAGTTTGCATTTCCTTTTGCAGTACTTGGAATTTGAAGCTACTTCCTTCTTGTCGATTTGCAGCACAAAAGTTTCAATTTCCTCATCATATTTAGAATGTACTTACCACATCTTATGAGTGTTCTCCTTTTTGTTGCTGTCTTCATATGCTTTCGGATAGAACCCTAGATGAAGTACGCTCGTGTTCAAAATTAAAGCAACAAAACATGATACACTGCTGACCACCCAAAATGCAACTCCAAGAAGGAAGCATCCGATTTGCCTAAAATTCGCAGCATGCGTCGCCCGCAAGACATGCAAATGATTAGCATTGCTGGGCATATGCAAATTATGTGCGCCCGGCACGCCACCAAGAAGCCCTATGAGAAAGGTGCACAGAAGGCCGGGTGTAAGTAGTGGAAGTGTGTTGTGCTGCGGGACCTGTGCGTGGAAAGCTTCCTGATGCCTCGTCGCAGAATACGGCAGTCATTCCAGCACGCTTCGGAGTTCGACAGAGGACGAATAGTGGCTTATCGCGACAGCGGTTTATCGTACCGAGACATCGGCGCCCGTGTGGGGCGACATCCAGCCACAGTGAGGCGAGCATGGAGTCGGTGGGTGCAGGAGTGAATGACAGACCGACGTGAGCGATTGCCGCAGCCGCGGCACACCACCGAACGAGAGGACCGGCATGTTGTGCGGCAGGCATTGACGGCTCGCACCGCCACATCACGAACGTTAGCGCAGAAATTAGGGTGTGTTGCGCAACATCCTGTGTTGCGCAACATCCTGTGTCAGCACGTACCGTTCGACGTCGTCTGCAGGAGCGAGGACTTGTCGCACGACGCCCATTTCTCCGATTACTATTGACGTTACACCACCGGCGAGTGTGGCGGCAGTGGGCCGTTGAACGCCGCACCTTTTGCTACGGAATGACACGACATTGTCTTCTCCGACAAATCCCGTTTCTGCCTGCAACACCACGATGGTCATATCCACGTGTGGCGGCACCGCGGCGAGAGACTGTATGACGTCTGCATTATGAAACGCCATACCGGTCCGTCGCCTGGCGTTACGGTTTGGGGCGCAATTGGATATGACACCCGCACCGATCTGGTACGCATCGCCGGTACACTCAACAGCCACCGCTACATCTCCGACGTTTTACCTGCAGGACCTGCCAGCGGCCACGTTTCAACAGGACAATTCTCATCCGCACGTGGTACGCATGGTGCAACAATTCTTCACGGCCCACCAGGTATCACTGCTGCTGTGGACCGCCTGTTCCCCCGATATGTCGCCCATCGAACACGTCTGGTCGCTGATCGGCAACCGAGTGGCACGGTAAGCACCACCTGCGGCTACGCCTGATGAGCTGTGGCAACGTGCGGAAGCATCTTTCAAAGACATACACCAAGCCTACATCCAAAGCATCTTTCGTTCGATGCCGCGGCGTGTAGCGGCCGTCATTGCCAGCCATAGGGGCCATACGAACTATTGATGTCTACGTGTTCCGCAAGTCGCACGGGCCTGAAAGCTCAATCGTTTCATCTTTGTATCTGTTGTTATGTGCCCAGTAAATTTGGCTTTGCTATCTCGTGTCCTTCTTGGTGCTGCATTTTGGGTGGCCATCAGTGTATATAAAAAAAATATGAGATGGAAATAAATAGGCGTAGAGTGATAATGCACAATGATATGAATGAGCCGTACAGTACAGAAAAAAGGTCCATGTGATTTTTCTTTGATTTGGAAATAAACTACCACTATGAGCAAAGCCTTGGGCTGTAAGGCGTGGCCATTCTCTCATTTATGCCCACCGGTGCCAGAAAAGGGACTGAACCAGAGTACCGCCCATGCTTCATCTGATTCTCGAACCTGGGCCTATTTTGGATGACTGATCTGAAAGCCCCGATTCAGACCACTCGGCCATCGCGGTGGAAAATCCATATGCAATCATTTAACAGATATTCACTAGCATTCGGATCCTCCTAAAGGGTGCACGTTTTGGTCAAAAGAACCAGGTTTAATAGGTTATACAGGTCCTTTTGATGTTTACGACCCTAGTGAAAGCAAGCGTTCATTCTATTAACCAAGACATTGAGGAAGCCTGGTAATAAGATAGCCCAGTACTACACATTACTGGCACATAGTTCCAGAAGGTATCTGGTGGGTTTCGGAAGGAATTTGGTGAGTCCGTATGCACCTTCTAAAAGCATCCCTGACATATCCATTTGCTGGCCAAGCCATCTTCTTGACGTTCTGATTTTTTTGGAAGAAGCGGATGTATATTTTCCTATGTTTTACTTGTCGTCTTCGAACAAATGGAGCTGGAAGGCACATAGGACACCCAGAAAAAAATCGCATGCGGCTAAAGAAGCTGGTCTTGACACCTCTCAGCAGTCAGGTGCTGCTCTGAATCACGTGGAGCTGCATGTGCCCGTCTGAAATTACGCCTTTACTGTACATGAGATCACCACCATAATACTTCTAATATTTGGCAAATGGTAACGGGTTCTAAGTTCTTTCTAAATGAGAAGACATTGAAACTTTGTGAATGAAGCAAATTTCTATTTATAACAAACAAGAACATACGTTTGTTGTTTCTGAGTACAGAAGAGGAGTTTACTTTCACCATGTTAAGCGAATTCTAATATCAGAAAGGATGAAAGGGATTAAAAACAATGGCTGCTTCTATAGAACATCGATTGTCCTAAGCGACTCTCTCTTAGTCTTTTGGTTAAAATTCCTTTGTCCTGGAAGTATTTCCATAGGTGTCACACCAAATTTCACGGTTTATTTTAAATCATTTCATAACTTCCTGTTGTTCTGCTTTCGTCATGCTCTAAGCTCTTAAACGTAGGGGATCATCTAAGTGTCGATGACTTGATATTACCGCAAGTTAGCTGATAGTTTCACAGTGGGGAAAATCGAACTGACCAATTACAGAGTGACAACAACTTCCGATGATGTGGAAAGGGCCCATATAATTTTTAGCACGCTGTAAAAATTACATTTCATAGCGCTCGTTCTTATTTGATCTTTAACATCTGCATGACCGATAGAAACATTTGTTACATTTTAATTTCTTTCTTTTATATTTTACCTGATATGTATTTTTTTACCTTAATTGTAGGCACAAGTGAAAAACTGTTACTTTGAAATAACAGTCATTCACTTGTGCTAAAAATGACTTTTAATCAACTGAATAACTTCACAGTGCAGGTTTTCGTAAGCACAGTTTTTTTAACAATGCGTTTTCGAGGTTTACTGTATTTCAAATTATTTTCAAGAAGGAAAACCCTGAAATTATGCTCAAAATAGTATAACTATCCTAATGATCCGAATTCTTGGCGTAGAACGGAAATCAAAATTTCTTTCGCACATCAGCCAGATGCCTTTTTTAAGGAAGGTAGACAGCTAACTGACAGCTTCCTTGAAAAAGCCATCTGGTTGATGTGCGAAAGCTTGGAGATTTTCATTTCCATTCTACGCCAAGAAATTCGGATCATTAGGATAGTTATACTATTTTGAGTATAGTTGGTGTACAGTTCCTATTTATTTACTTTCCTGAAGTTATGTTTTGAACAATCGGATTCTTAGAAGTTACACAAGCATGCTCATAAAAAATTCCTGGAGCGCACGCTGAAGTTTATGCGTTACTTAGTTATAATGCATGAGATTCATGGAAAATAAAATCCAGCCCATACGGTAACGATCTTGAGGGAAAAATGTTTTCTTTCCCTCTAGAAAACGAAAAGGTTAAGGACAATAAAAAAAGCAGGGGGCTATAAACTCGGTTAAGAGATTTTAAGATTTACGAGAGTTTCTCTGAAGTCAAAATTGAAAAATGAAACAATTCTTGGTTCACAGCTGTTTCATATAAAAGCATTTCTGTAAAACTTCGACTCACACGTTTTCTATCACACCACACGACAACTTAATTCTATCCATGACTTTCACTTCCTCCGCTATTCAATTCCTGCAGTGTAAAAATAAGAAATAAATAAATAAAAAATATCCTTTCTCTTTCTACCTCAAGAGGCGAAAGAACCTTAAGTTCAAAGTCCCATTCTTTCATATTGGACCATCCAGTTAATCTTCTCCAGTTTTCTTTTTCATGTATCGTCTTTCTTCGTCTGCCTTAAACTAAAGAGAGACACACCTCTTTTCCTGTTCTCCGCCATCGCTAAGGTAGAGCTTCTACGATTGTCCGATAAATCTTTCCCGACTGCGGCTTTTGCGAGTAAGCCCGGCATCTCTCCGAGCGATGCGTTCTCCTGTCATCTTGATAGACAGCGGACATATTGGGGACAGGCTAGCGATCTCGCGCACGACGCCTACCCTAGGGAGAGGGGATTACCTGTCAATAGAAGTCTGCAATGTCCCCTATGTTAGTAATGTACCATGACGGGAAGGCAGGAGCACAGCGCACCTGGGGTTCACCGTCTGTAACGCCAGCAAGGGAGTAATTGTTTCTGAGCCTCGCTCTCAAAGACGATTGTTTAAATTACTGAGACTACGGAGATAAGATGGAGGAAAGAAGCAATACGTTTTTGGTCCCTGCGAGTAGCATTTAATGTTATTATCGTCCCTTAATTTCTTTTTTTTTTTTTGCAGAAAATGGGATGGAGTGTGCTCTTAGGACGACCATAAAAACAGCGACACGGAACTAGATGAATGTCAGAAAAAGTTAGCATCACTACTTCAGAGGTCAGACGACTGGTTAGAAGCTTGCTTATCAGAGGGTTATCTGGAAGTTCTGTACGCCATGGCAATTTCAAGTTGCAGTTCCTCATTTAAGAGGAGAATAGATTTTTGACCCACGGTTAGAAAGAGCTGGGGGAAAAAGTTGATGTTAACATTTTTTTTTTTTTTTTTTTTTGATTCGAGGTTTTTTTTTCTTTGTTTTTTGATTGTAGGTTTAACGACCACCGTGAACATAAGCAATCGCCCGTGCCTAATTTAGGGTCACTGGTTCCAGGGATGGGAAAGAGCCAGTGCCGTAAGACAAACACAACGTCCATGCCTCACGGGATTCGAACCCGGACCCCTTTCGAACGAATGATCAGAGGCCATCGCTTAGACCACTGCGCCACAGGGGCGGCCTAACATTTTTAGAATCTCTACAAATGAAGAGCTTGCTAAGAAGATTAGTATTAAAATTATGACAAAAACATTATCGTCTCAGACTTAATCTGGATTTCAACACATGAAGAACTACAGCTAATCCTTTATGTACCACAAATATTTGTTACATTACATTATGGCGTTGTACCACATATGCCAATTAATTTTAAGTAACCCAAATTTTGTTAATTATGGCTTATTGAAAATCATAGTTAGTATTAAGTTAAAAAACATGTTAATTAAAAACATACAAATGTTGTGTGTCTAGTGTGTCGACCTAGTGCGTTCAGTATGTCGAGGAGTTCATTTGCATCTTGGAAGATTCTGGTATGCGTTGAATGCATAAATTTACTCCGCACATTAGGAAGACAAAGTTCGCATTTTAATTATAGGGAACTGAAAAAAAAATCCTGTTACGTTACACTAAAACTTTATCAAGTAAAAGTTTACAGCTTTACACAAAATCATTTCACACTCATTGCCATAAAAAATCCGCGCACCAAGAAAGAACCTTGCGATTAACGCGAAATTCGGCGAATAGCTACAGGAAAGGCGGACATGCAAATGATTAAAGTTTCGTGCGATTCCGCATACCCGCTCGTTCAAGACCGCCGCTGCTATCACAATCCTTGGGGCTTATAAGTCACCACGCAGGGGACTCCACATTCGTGCCGGAGTGCACGGTAAGAGTCAGGTGAGATCCCTGAGCGGCAGAAATGCCGAGAAGCCGCTGTAGATGTGCGAACGGGCAACTGACGGAGCTGCAACGAGGCCGTATCGTCGGGATGAGAGAGGCCGGGTGGCCGGCGCGCCGTATTGGCCGCCATTTGGGCCAGTCGGACAGTATGGTGCGATCGTTTTGGGTTCAATGGACACGGGAAGGCACCCAGGCACGGCGGACTGTTTCTGGACGACTCAGGCACACCACCAGCAGAGAGGACCGTGGGATCGTGAGAGCGGCACGCAAAGATGCAAAGACGTCCTTGTCCAATATCCAGAGACATGTGGCGGCTGTACAAGTAACTCCTGTGTCTTCCAGAACCATTTCCAGACACCTGGCAGAGGCGAATCTGCACTCTCGACGGCCCTTACGTTTTCTGCCATTAACACCTGACTAACGTCGGCGTCGATTGCAGTGGTGTCGGCAGCGAGCAACGTCAAATGCTACGGACTGGCGCGTATAGTGTTCAGCGACAAATCGCGCTTCTGTATGGGAATGGACTACCACCGTGTCAGAGTGTAAAGGACCGCAGGTGAGCGCTACAATCGCGACCTCATTGTACAGCGGCACACTTCCCGAACTGCAGGCGTTATTGTCTGGGGAGCCATCGTGCATGACAGCCGGACTTCCTCGCATTGATCCGAGTAACTTTGAGAGGCCAGCGCTACGTACACGAGATCCTGAAGCCCCTTCTGCTGTCTTTTTCTGCGCCCCTGAGACATTTTCCAACAAGATAGCGCCTGTCCGCACACGGCTCGGGTTTCTCAGGACTGTCTACGTCATGCTTCGACAGCCTGCCAGATTGAAGCATAACCTTCCCTTCGTGGCCTGCCAGATCGCCTGATCTCTCGCCCATCGAGCACATGTTGGACCAGTTGGTATACCAGCTTTCTCCATGCCCCAGTGTTCGTGATTTAGAGCGTCAGTTGCAAGAAGTGTGGGCCAATCTGTCCCAGGATAACATACGGCGTCTCTTTGACTCCATGTCGGGCCGTATAACCGCATCTATCCGAGCACGAGGCGGTCAGACGCGGTACTGACACTGACCGGATTGTGTGCCGTATGTCGGCTGGAAATCGTCCTGCTGCTGTGATATTGTAATACTTTCTGTCCTTGGTATGAGCCATCTCACTACTAAAATCCCATTTCAATCGGATGCTTCTTTCTTGGTACGCGGATTTTTATGACAATGCGTGTATGTACTTTATGTTCTTTTAAACAGGGTATTGGTTTTCGTTTATTTGTGTTTTAGATTTCAATCGAATTATATCCAGACCACAATCTAATTTAACAAATGCGTTTTCAATGCTGCCATACCGGGATTTTGCTTCAAAGAATATTCTTCATGTTAAAAGACACTGATTCGCATTTTTGATTGAATGAGTGTCTTTAACATTAAGGTTCGCCACAAATGAATCATGGTCCAAAGAAAAAAAAAAAAAAAAAGGACGGGGAAGAGAATTATCACACATTGATTGCAAATGTCGGTGCGTCGTATATGCTTTGCGTTGCGAAAGGAAGGTTGGCGAAGCACAATATAAACTCTTTGCATATTTTCAACACAATATAAACACAATGAAAATATGCTGGTGTTTATATATACAATATAAACACCTAGCATATTTTCAACTGGATAACGCCCCTCCTCTTCCTGAAAGAAAAAAACTAAGAAACAAGAGGGAATCACCCAACCGAGATGAAAATTGGAATGTGCCATGTATATGCATAGGACAGGAAATGAGATCGCACTTCCAGAGCAATTGGGCCTTTTATTCGGATAAAACAGCAACACGAGTGGAACAAGTCAGTACTTTGTAGAGCCAATTCTGGCTGGAATACAAGCCGCTGAACGGCGTGGCATCGACGCATACGGTTCACGGATACTGTCCTAAGGTATAGCATGCCAGATGGAGTGCACATTGTGGACCAATTCGCCGACATTCCGGGATGGGAGTAGGTGGCGTCACATCATGTCGCAAGCATGTTCGATCGGTAAAAGGTAGGGTGATCGGGCTGGCCATGGATGGGTGTCGACATTACGGAGACAGGCCAGTGAGAGTCATGGTGTGTGTGGCTGGTCATTATCCAGTTGAAAACATGATTGGTGATGGCGCAACAAGATTGACAACACAACTCTTTTTAGAATGTCGACGACATATAGTTGAGCAGCGAGGATAGTACGGAGGATTACCAATGGTGTCCGGCTATCGTAGGATATGGCTTCACAGTCAGTTATCGCAGGGGTGCTAGCCGTGTGCCATTCTACGGTTAAGGCAGGATCCTTGTGCAAGCCGCCTCGTCTTCAAACACGTATGCGCTGGTCATCGCGCCAAGTGCAAACCGTTCATTATCACTGAAGACAGACAACACGACGCCACTGGACACTATTCCACTTTGGTCGGGCACTACACCACTGCAACCGGTGCTGGTGATGCTCCTTTGTAAATGGCAAGCGGCGAAGTTGCCTCCTTGAGTGTAGTCCGCGTGCCTCAAGTCGTCTGGCAACGGTCCCGATGGCAACTTCCGTACCTGTGGATGACCACGGATGGATAATAGAGACGAATTTATGCGTCTCTCACATTCGCCTGGTCCTGCCGTTCTGTTGTTGCCCTTGACCATCCTCTACCCGCGTGCTGCTGTGTTGCTCCCTTTTCGACCCATTAGCGCAAACATTGTCCGATTGACGCGTCGCTCCGACCCAAATGCCTGGCGATACGGCGACTTGACCAACCGGTCTCTCTTAGCCCAATTATACATTCTCTCTCAAACTCGCTCCACTGCTCGTACTGTGTACGGATCCGATGTCGAGGCATCCTCGCCGCCCGTGGAAGTTAATGCAACCGCAATCCGCTGTCACAACCTTAATCATATAGAGAACATCTGGGACTCTTACAGCGACGTCAGGATAACCACGTTCCATACCCCAGTACACTGACAGACCTTCGAAATGTGTGACCTGTAAAATGAGACGAATTGCCCCAGGCACTCATCAATAATGTCATAGCACGTATGCCTCATAGGCATCAATATGTTCTTCGACACAGAGGTGGTGTTACCGGGTACCAAAATCCAGAAGTATGGACATTTTCCGTATTTACCATTTTGTCTGTATTGCAGTACTAATTCGTTGTGTCCAAAAATTGCACAATAAATTGTTTTATAAACACGGCCTTTATCGTTTGTGTTACGTAGCCTCATTGATGTTATTCCAATGCGTGTTACTTGAGTCACATACATACATCCTTCGTTTCATGCAATATTCGAAGCTTTTTGTGGCCAGTGTATGTCACAGACCTACCTGCTGTATAACGTACCTGTGAGTGTGATCATGGTGTAAACATGACGACCTGGCAGATTTCGAATGTGAGTAGGTAGTCAATACGAGAAAGATAGGACTCTCCCTCTCGACGACTGCTGAACTTCTGGAATTTCCAAGTGCAACCATCTCACGTGTGTACGGGGACTACATCAAAAGCGGCAAATCACCGGTATTGGTAAATGTGGTCACAAATGGGAATTTCATGTTCGGGGTAAGCACTGACTCTCCCGAATTGTAACGTCGGAATGGAAGGTTTCAGTGGAAGGGATAACGTCAGCCTTCAACAACGGTCACCTAAGAAAGTTGTGGAAAGATCATTCGACACATACACTGAAGAGCAATTGAATTAGAGGTACCTGTCTAGAAACGTGTAGCACCAACTTTTGCCCTGATGACGGCGGTGATTTGTCTCGACTCGACAAGACACCGAAAGCGTTGGGAAGCCATACGGATCCACGACCCCTGAACAAGCTCCCACAGTTCACGAAGATTTGATGGAGGGGGTCAGAGCCTCGAACATCTCTCTCGATGGCATCCCAGATGTGATCGATGGGATTGAGGTCAGGTGACCTAGCTTGCCAAGGAAGCGAGGTCACGTCGGTGGAGTGTTCATCCAACCATTCGGATACAATTCGGGAGCTGCATTGTCTTGTTGCAGGATGAGGTCCCCAGTGGGATGTTGAAGACGTACAAACGGGAGCAAATGATCGTCCAGGATATCCCGGTAACGTTGACCTTGAGGGACGATGTCCCACGTACCAAGGGTCCCATTTCAGTCCACGTAAACAGTCCCCAGACGAGAATGCCATACCTACCAGCTTGAAGAGTACCCTGCTGGCAAGAAGGATCCATCGCTTTATGTGATTTGTGCCGTACTCGTATCCTGCCATCCGCATGTTCCAACGTGAATTTCGACTCATCAGTCCAGGCAACATTTTTCCACATGTCTAGGGTCCAGTGGCGATGTTCCCGCGCCCCTGCTACTCTTTGCACCCTGTGATGTGCGGTCAGCAGCGGTACCCTAGTGGGACGATAGCTTCTGTACCCCATAGCGAAGAGATGGTTCTGGATGGTGTGGCTGCTTACACGTTTTTGTGCACCAGCGTTAAATTGCCGAGTGATTTCTTGCACTGTGGCCCCTCTATCCGCTGTTACAATGCAAGATAGCCGACGATGACCCCGCTCATCCACACGCTGTTGCTCACGGCAGTTGGCTCTTGCAGGGATGGTTTTACCAGATTCGATGTACTCACGGTGCACCCGTGACACAGTGGCTCGTGAAAATCGTAGTGCTTGCACGACTTTCGAGATGGAGTGTCACATTCGTCGGGCCCCGGCAATTTGCCCACGATCAAATGCGCTTAGATCCTTCGTCTTACCCATACTGCGTCCGACTCTTAATGATTCCCGTCGCATCACTCCTTATATTGTCGGATCGCTGCATACGTGATGTCGTTTCAATATACAGGTCCACATTTGCATAACGCCAGCTGTCTCTAATTCAATTGCTCTTCAGTGTAATGGCATACTGAGTTATGGCATCCGAGTACTACATTGCGTACCCTTGTTAACAGCATGTCTATAGTCTATGAGGCTGAAATGGGTGAAGCAGCATCGCTAACGGACCGCGGGAGATTTGAAATGGTAGCTTGATCTGATGAATAGAGGTTCCAAATGCGAAGTCCGACCGCAGGGTGGTGTGTGCTGTAAACCGGACGAGGCTTTGAACTTCAGCTGTCCATTAGGGATGTTTCAGGCCGGAGGAGGTTGTGAAACGTTCTGGGGAGTGTATATGTAGGGCATCTAGTACTTATTTAAGATCACCATCACCCAAAAGACCATGTTGACTTATTCACTGATCACATACACCGGTTCATGCTCATTCATTTCCCACAGCAGGATATATGTCTTCTTTCGACAAGACAACGCCCTATCTCATCGCTCCTGTGAGGCAAAGAATTGGTTGGAGGAGAATTTCAATGAGTTTTCACAGCATTGGATTTGAACCCAGTTGAATACTAATAGGACGAAGTGTGGCGATGCACTTCTGCCCAGAACCAGCGGCAGCTGTTTGTTCTTTACAGACTGCCCTCTCGGAATCATTGGTCGCAATACCACTGTAGCGCTTTTAAAGACCCTGTTGAGTCCATCATGCCTCAACGTGTTGCTGCTGTTGTGAATGGGAAACGTTGGTCCACTTCCTCACCCCCAAGTTATAAATTCGGCGGAGAAATGTGTTTCTTACTTCTCTTATTGGGATGATAGGTGACAAACAGGTCAACTGCCTAAAAGAGAAGTGAAAGAACGAAGGAATATTATAACATATTATTTAAAGATATCCTCTAAAGTTGCGCATATTTTGTTGGAGAAGCTCATGGCATCATATACTAACCGACGAGGCGTTGGTATAACACAGTCCAGACCAGTTATGATAGGTAGGAACGTAATCAAAATGCGAACTCTCCCAAGGACCTTCCTAAACCAAGGAAAATCCCAATGGGAACATACAATTCACAGATGCGACTATTACGATAGCAGAGATTTTGTTTCACATTTTCACAATTTTTTTCAGTTCCTTATTTATACTAGTAAGCTAGTTCCTGTGTTTTCAATCAAGAACGTATTGTCTGCATAGTCTGGGCATTCGTTTAGCAAAGATCATAAAAATACCATTAGTGGTGAGTGATAACTTGGCTGGAAGACTGTTTCTCTTCTACACCAATAAAACGGACTACTTAAAACTGAATTTAGAGTATTTCATATCTTGATATTAAAATGATAAGGTTATGACATTTGCATTGTTAGCGGACGATAGGTTTTCGTGTGCCAAAGCTGACATTTCAAAACAAGCAGAGAATAGTGATGCCATTTTTTTAGCGAAACATATAATTGTTGATCGGTTCGAAGCTTTTATTATTCCAATTGATCAAATTGGGATACAAGATCCATTTTTACATTCTAGGACTACAATTAGTTTCAGAGTCCTCGGTGTATTCAGTATTTCAAAGTATAAAATCGAACTACGTGTAAATCTCTCACAAAATTGCCGTCGGAATATGAAAAATGCAAGTTATTCATAAACGTACAGGAGAAAACTCGGATTATCTTAGATTTAGGAAAATTTAATCTAATTGTAATTCAGTCTGAAACTTTAAAAAAAATGTGTCCTTGTTGGAGAGATTGGCCAGTTTGTTTTGGTTCAAAAAGATGAAGCCCATGCCAGTGTTGCATTAACGTTTGATAACACTATGACTTTCAGTTACGTTTTGCGAAAAAATATATTACAGAGCATTGAGTAGTCTATTTTAAAACTAGGCATCGTGGCCTTTAAAAGTTGTAGCAGATTATTGTTCTATAAAGCTCTATTTCTGAAGAGGTGTATTTGTTTCACTGTGACTTAGATAACATTGTAACATTTAACGAGGGAAAAGAATGTCAGTTTTTGAAGTATGAATTATCGAGCTGTCGAAAATAATACAAAACCTGAAGGTGTGATACATAAACTTGGAGAAATCTTGGCAAGTACGAATGGGAGAAAATTCAGTGACCTCTCGTTAGACAAGGAATCCCTGATTACTCTAATTGCTTGTGGTAACAAAATTATTCAGAAGTATCAGGATAATCAGCACAGCAATTGGAATAGCCTAGTACACTGTTTAGCATGTAACACCATCCCAGAAAACCTGAAGATTACGTTGTTGTTCTGGAGCCGGAATCGAACCCACATCTGCCCGTTGCACCACCCAAGCCACGAAGTTAGAAGTATTTGAGGATGAATAATCTGAACAAATTCAGATCTTTCCCACTCGGAACAAAGATCTGCTTCCTCGTAGCGTAAGACATTTTCTTAACAAATACATGGAAGAACTACAGAATAATTAACACGGCAATGAGAAAAATCTGAATCAGCTAGTTTGCTGTTAAACACCGAACATCTCTGTAGCGGGAATAGAATCCTTACCACTCCTTCCCCGTCACCGGGCAGAATGTTAGAATTGGGCAAGACGTCACATCAATTGGACTGAAAACCAATGGATTCAGAACTCATCACAGATGAGTCCAGTTTGCGTTGTACAGTGATTCCAGGTGTGTTCTGATTTGGAGAGAACGAGGGATACGCTGTCGTTCCTCTATCTGTGAAAGAGAAACTTATGGTGATGGTAGCGTGCTGGTTTGGGGCGCCATCTTGTTAGGTTGACTCACAGATCTGCATCCACCAAGAACCACGACTACTCGACACTATAAGGATGATTATCTATGACCACTGTGTTGGCCTTAATGCAGGAGCCATAGAAGATACACTTCTCTTACAAGTCGTCTCCAACGACCGAGGCTAGCAAAATAATATATTCAAGAGGAGACTATTGTGGTCATAGAATGGCCATTCAGGTCCCCCGTCCGTAATCCAATCGAGCATGTCTGCGATGCTCCAGGGAGACGTGTTGCTAGCCTTAACCCTCCTCCGCAAGACCCGGAGGTACTTAGATAATCTTTATACGAACATTGGTCGTTGCTGCCTACCAAGTTCAATAGCATAAAACATCATCGAAGCTCAACATCATCAACAGCATAACATCGCTGTGAGAACGAGGGATACGAACTTACCTGCTGAGGTAATTTACTCTTTATTTTGACACTTTATTTTTCACCTTGTTGCGTATGTTGTCATTTTTGTTGCAATGAAATGTTTCTTATGAAGTATTTTACGATCTGTCTCTAACGTACGACGTGGTAAAGGTTTTCAGCAAATTGCATCACGTATGTTTTGAGTCATTCCGACTTTTCTGGGGTTTTTTCCCCCGTAATGTATGAAAATCAGTGTAGTTAGTTCTTGAAAGGTTCAGGCCTGACGTCACGAAGCGAACGTACGTGTGAGACACCAAGACTTACATACGCGACAGAAATTATAAATGGAAATTTAAAATACGCATATACGTCACAAAATGCCAAGCTTGTTGAATCAGGTTCGTACTCGTTCTCATCTTAAACATCAGGTTTCAACTGATTGATTTTGTCCATTTCATTTCCCTCGGGTTTTAAGTACTTGTTAATTGAGCTTTCGCTATGACATGAATTTCACCATACGAAACATCTGATTCCCCATTTAGTTCCAGATCAACAATTTACTAGAACCTCTCTCGTTATGTAATTAACAACTCTTCTCTGTTTGTGTCTTCTGATTGGAGCAATATATTACGTTTGTGAACAACACAGATTTCATTCATGAAATCGCAACATCGAATCAGATTGTTTCCGCTAAACGATCCAGCTCTTTCGTGTAATTTACTACATCGTAACAAATAACTTTCCTCATAACTTGGCATCAGTTGCACAATTGCTTGCAGTAGGTTAAACTAAAGTAGATAGCAGCACGTTTGGCACATTCCGTAGTTCTGACATGCCTTTTGAAACCAAAATGTAGAACAAGTTAGCAGGCACAAACCTAATCATCAGATAAGCTACCAAAACTTTGAAGCGAACGACAATATCAGTTCGCAGAGTACACAGAACTCAAAAGGATAGCGGCAACGTAGAGATCTGTTAGTATATAGTTTAATAGAAGTTAGCAGTCAGTGTAGGAGTATCTCGGAGATTAATTGTAGGGCATGAGGTGACGCAACAGTCAAAACGGTGAGTTACGGCGATAAGCATTGTGGCAGAGGACAGTCGGGAGAATGTCTGACTCCGGAAAGGACGACGTGGATTTGATCCACCACCGGCAAAAAGGGTTTTCTTCGCATTGGCGCCCCCAAACAAAAAGTGAATCTCTTGGCCGTAAGGCTAGACTAAAAGGTGCGATAGTTCTTCCACACATCGTCTTGAATTAATAAGAATTCCTTCTTCTACAGAGAGCTCTTCCAAGCATGATTTGTCGGCGGAGCCGAAACCTACGATTTCGTACCCCCGCCTTTCTCAAGGGGGTACGATATATATGACACACCAGTAAGGTGACAAAAGAGTTAATACGGCAAGTTGCGACGACAAGATTTGCCGGCATAGTTCATTCGGAAGAACATTCCACTCTGGAACGGAAAGACGTGGTGTCGAATCGTTAAATTGACATAAAGGGCTTTTCTGGTTACAGAAAATATTGTCCTACACTGATATCAAGTCGAGTGGAATTCCGAGAGAGTTTCGTGAAAGTTTTAATACGCATGTATAACGTAAATGTCTTTTCGTACTGATACCTTATTTTAAAAACATAACCATACAATAAAATAGTTCCTAAATTAAACCTTAACGGCCGGACGAAACATTTAAGGCAGAAGTCAAACTTACGGAAATGGGCTTTATTTCTCCAACACAGTTTATAGCACTTCAGGATAGTATAGAGATCACATAACACAAATCAACATTCCACCGCCAACATTCCACCACACAAGCAACTGTTGTATCGTAGTTTATATCTCTCGTTCTTATCTCATAACAGGCATACGTCTCGTTCATTCTACCTTAATTGAGTTGCCAACAGTATTCGTTTGAGAGAAAAGATACCACGTTAAGTATGAAGTATAACTGAGAACAAACTCAAGATTTACATGGGGAAAGAAACTAAAAAGGAAAGTTACTTTAGAATATACGTCACACGTGTGACATTCATTATGGATTTGAGCTCGTAATCTGAAAATGAATTGCTAGCGTTGAGCATTTTGCAGAAAAAAGGTGAGTTCCGGTGAGTCAAGTGAAGATTGAAAATAACAGACTTCATGAGAATACATACATATGCACAGACAACATAATGGCATCGTCTTGAGCAAGAAACTTGATAGTCAGATGTATAGTGCCACGACTGACACTCTAAGGAAGGTACTTGGAAAAAGATCTCGAGCAGGAGTGGTTGAAGGGTACAGGCGACATACGGATCAGAGACGGTACTGGGTACAGAACAGTAAAGGCAGATAGGGGAGGAATTATGACGAAAACAGTTTAAGTTGTCGATCACAGGTAGCCAGCCGTGTAGCTACGTCCCCTGTACAGCGCCCTAGCTACACGAGTTTAGCGAACGGTACGAATATCAGGATAGCCGGAAGGACGAAAGGGAAAAACACTGCTGTGAATGAGATTCTAGTAAAGAGAAAGCGTGTGGTCAAAGTGAGGAGTAGAGGATCATCAGCGAAGAAGGAGGGCCATCCAAACAAGTTTCTCGAGGACGGGGTGAAATCCGTCTCCGAGAAACTGGTTAGATACAGCGGCTTGCAGGGAACGAAGTTGAGTGTGGGAGACAGTAGTTTTGGGTAGTGTCGGGAAAGAAAGAAGAGACTTTCAGCTACGGTGGGAAGTAAAAAACTGATACGCGGGCAGAAAACAAAGATTGGAAGTAGTAGTAGCCACACTCGAACGTGTGCTGAAGCGGAAAACATAAAAGTGTTTCCTTAGGAACGTAGAAAGAGTGATAGGCTGGAAATGGATGAGATGCTCCAAGAACCAGGTGGTAAGCCGCAAACAGTGAAAGGGGTCGATGTGAATAGAGTATGTCGGGAAATCTGAAATTTTCAAGGTGGTGCAGCAATAAGAGAGGATTGTATCAAGTAACTCGCTGACATCTGACAGAGGGTTATGAGTATGGCGAATGCAGATAACAAAAAGGAAAGCCTGGATCTTAGGGTGAACTGAGATGAACGCTTGTCCCGCCATGACTTAGCGGCAACGGGATAATTGTGCCGGAGACACAATAAAGTGAGTTCGAACACATCGGGCGAAAATCCGTTGGATGGTACGCACAAAAGTAAGAGATCGATGGATGTAATGCTTGGCACACATGCCGTATCAAAGGGGTAACAAGGTTGCTTACGTTAATCACCGTGCCGTGCTTAGAATAAATGCAGCCAACATGTTGTCAAACACGAAGCATCGACTTAATTCGTTGTTCAAGTAGTACGCAGTTCAGGGATCGGTGAAAGTAGTTTCAGAGTATGAACAAACGTGAACTGTGGCATGACGTAGGACCGCGTGAAGCCAATGGGGAGTAGGAACGATCCCGCCACAGACAGTATGAAAGACCGGTGCACTTCGGTTTGCTGATGGGGGCGATTGAAGCAGATACGTAGAGCTAATATGCTTGTTCAACAGTAGTAAACTCAATGCATCTCGAAGAAGAACAAAGAGATCATCGTCAAAGCCTCAGACGGTAATGCTGTGACAACGTGGGCTAATAGGAATACATTGATCGGTGAAATTGCGGAGGTAACAGAAAAGAAATGGTTCAAAGGTGAGCAAAAAGAGCTATGCCGTAAGGAAATTCCCTGCCAGATGTCAAGATGGACAGGTACTGTGGCTGTAATAGAATACTCACATTTAAGAAACAAAGAAGAGAAGCTGAATGGCCTGCATGTAGGGAGAACGAAATTGAAAGATACGTAGATATCTGAAGTGGTAGCTATGCGTTACCGTGCCGAAGGTCTACTTCTGATCTACGTTTATGAAGCACAGGGTTCGGAATGACGATTAGCTAAGAGATGAGGTCATGAAAGGACGAAATGAATAATGAATAGTGCTGCACGGGATAGCGTAGCTCTTAGAGAGACGAATCTAAAAGGGGAGAACTCTGGCTGACACAGAATTAGTGCAGTGCGTGTTGAACTTCAAAGGGTAGGATAGGGATGACTCGAGAATCACGAAGATGTAGAGTCACAGAAGATATCTTCTGGAAGAGAAGAAGCGGTGCTGGTGAAACGGAAGGGAATCGCACAAAGTAATGAGAGAAATGTTAATGCGCAAACGTGCAAATCACAGCAGGTTCGGTGAGGTTCTCTCACGTTGAAGAATGAATGGCTGCCGGCGTAGTTGAATAACGTTTGTGATGAAGAGTGAAGTTGAAGTCAGTTCCAAGGCATACGAAATCCCTAGGAGCGACGTCGGTAAGATGAACCGTGAGAAGATGGGCACTGCTGAATCTGTGGTTGAATATGAACATTAAAAAATGTGAAAACAGAAATGATTTACATAATGTAAAGGTACGCTATCGCGGACACGCGCGGGGGTTAGTTGCGTCAGGAAACTGCGTCGGAAAGCAATATCCACAGTTGCTCCGCAATTCTGGGCATGGTAGCTATGCCTGAAGTTATACGGCCGCGGTCTCCATTGTGCAGTCTAAGTCCATCCGGTGCAGTTTGTTTCCTGCAAAAAGGGTCGGCAGAAGTAACGACAAATGCTTCCTGAAGAAGGAGTGAACTTGAAAGGGAATTGAAAATCTTCGCTGATATTAGAAATAAGGACATCAAACTTTCTGGGAAGCCTGCGTGCAAGCGGAGAATATGGGCCGTAATTGGGAATACCCAAACAAACATACGTTAATTGTTAAACTTCTAAGGGGAATTGATTATCAAAAACACTGAGAATTGTAGGCGTCCTGTGCTTTTTACTTTCTTTAATCTGCATGAGGAAAGTTACCGTACAGTTCTAGAGAAACTGGAAATCTTCCCAGGAGCTGCGTCATAATAGCGCAGTATCAATCAGAGAGATCTGCCAAAATCTGCGTTAAGAGATTCAGAATTACCGAGCTCGGGAGACTTATCCGACAGCTGCATATCTTCACAATATCCTCAGTTTAATCTTCCATCATCACAGGTGAGAAGCAGTTAGAACAAGGAGGATCGTTTTTGGCAAGGCGCTGGAATTGGGGGCTAGACTCCTCAAAGTCAGGGTTCGCACGCTCACAAGAAGAACGGAGTCAACTTGAAGATTCAGAAACCGGGACTTCGGGTGTGTATTCCCAGTTGCAAAGATGACGCTTTTCAGTAGAAGAAAGGTGTTTCTATAGAGACATTTTCAGAGAGAAAACAGAAAATTGAGGCCTGGTGACGTCTCATTAGGCAGAACTTGAGTGGGACAGATCCGCGAAGTAGAAGTCCTCATAACGGGAGAGGAAGGTGCTGGACACTTTGTTGCAGGGGATGGGGAAAGACTGTTCCCATTCTGAGATTCAGCATACATAGTAGGACGGAGGAATATCCAGAGAATCAGGAGAAGAGGAGGAAGGGGACTCATCTCTATCTGGCACGTATTCCGTACTTTATTCTGCGCACGAAAATGGAAACAGGTAATATCAGTCCTTACATAAGATAGACACTGCAAGCTACACACGGAAAGGAAATAGATATGTTACCGCTAAAGTGCAGAAATCAGTTATTCTGCAGATTATCTAGGTAATGTGCAGATTATCTGCAAATTCCCTAGATAATCTGCACATTACCTACTAGGCACTCGTTAAAGTGAAAATAAGATCTTTGCTGGAACAACAGCAACGTTTCTGTACGCTTAAATTAACATAATGGTATTTATTTATTTTTCGATATATAAAGAATCAAGTTAATACAATCAAACAATCAACAAATTAGTTGATAGAATCAATCATCAATCAATTAAAAAACTATAATAGACAGAATCAAACGGTTTAAAATATTATTATAATTAAGGAAATGAATTTGCAAAACATATGATAAAATCATGCTTACTTATTAGTGCAATCTAGAGATTGGTGACACTTTGAATTACATAGCAATTGGTTTTTGCGACAAACACACCTATTTGTGGTACATTTAGATTTGCAGTCACATTTTCTGAAACCCTGCCCAGTACCAAGGGATTGTTTTATTGCTGTTTGACGTAAAGATATTTCTACAGCAGGGACATCTTCTTTCGTTAAAAATCTCTTTTTGCAAACAAACACTGAATTCAGATTTTGCATACAATTGTTTTAAAATATCCGTTTTAGTACCAAGTTTATAAAAGCCATCCTCTGTTTTACTAAGAACCACAGCTAAAATCGAGCGAGCTTCAGTTTTTGCTCTGTGTACTTCGAGTACTTTAATTCTCACAGTGACAATTTCTTCGACATTTGGGTGCTTTGCATTAGAAACTGCTACCATTTTCTTTGCTTGCTTTTCTAAACCTTTCTTGGCTTCATCACGCTGTATCATCTAATCCATATTCTTTTTACAGATGTTGCACAATACATTCTTACCATACCCTTTCTCTTTAGGATCTATTTCACCACAAATTACGTGAACAAACATATCACACGAAGCCAAACAAAAAGCGGAGGGAGAGGGGGAAGGTGTAGGGAAAGGAAATGAGAGAAACAAACTTTTGAACTTTAACGATACGGAAGCCGTTAACGTGCACTTACCTAGGTAAAATGCGGAAAACTGTTCATTCCGCACGTTAACGGAGCAAATCAGGTAATCTGCAGATTAGCTAGGTAATGTGCACATTAACGGCTTTCGAGCTTCAGCGGTAACAGATATACCGCAGCGAAAAAACTATACGGACCTTACGTTTGAAGCTGCGTACGTGGGGGAAGAGTATGTTTTTAATAGCGGCTTTGACGCGTTCGAATCTTACGATAATCTTTCCGTAGCGCACCAAACGCTGTCCAGCATGTAGTCAGGGACCTCTGGTGCTACAATTTAATATAGTAACAACTTCTCATACGCGATGGGATCTTTTGGCATCGATTCCACGAACAAGTAATTGTTCTTTCACAGCTAGACCAACACAGAATGATCCGACAGCGCAATATTGGCAACCGATTCAGGCATGATAGTTTCTCCAAGAATAGAAAGGTAGTCACATATCTTTCTATTCTTGGGAATAAGAGAGACACCAAATTTACATTACTCGAGGACAGCATAAGAGCGATTAACCCTGATACTATAAGTAGCAGTAGTAGAAGCAGCCGCTGAAGCACTCACCGGGCTGACAGCGCCACTTCTTTTCCAGTAGAATCAAAAAGGATGGTGAAGAGTGATACATCGTTCCGCCAGTGTTCTGTGATTCAGTTCCTTGTGAAAGAGGAAATTCCCGCTTGCGATGTTCATCGTGGGCTTCAGGGTGCATACGGAGATGGGAGTTTGGGTGCTAGCAGGGTGAGAAGGTGCGTGAAACACTTTAAAGACGGTTTCACAGACATTAACGATCTTCCTCGTAGCGGTCAAACTGCCGCTACGGAACACAGCAAGGGAAGGTTTGATGCTTTAATTTTTGATGACAGACGTGTGACGGTGAAGGAAATTGGGCGAACATGGTCATAGGACGGAGTGTAGTTCACGAAATGATTATTAGCTTGTGATATCGGAAAATCTGCCACCGCTGAGTCCGACGTTTACGAACAGAAGACCACAAAGGCCAGCGCATGAACATCTCGGCACAACTGCTGAAGCGGTATCGAAATGAAGGCGCCGATCTTTTTGCACAAGCATTGTGACAGGTGACGTAGGTTATCACAATTATTTCGAACATGTAACAAAACACCAGAAGATGAAATGGAATCATCTCCATTCAGTGGCGTACCCGGAAATTAATTTTGGGGGTGTATATCGTCGCCGCAATGTCAAAACCACGAATGCGAAATTTTGTAGTTTGAATTATCGCTATTTAAAAATTAAATCTCATCAAAGGATCACTTCTGAAATTACATCAGACTGTTCGAGCACTATACATAACATTTACATCAAGTTGCATCTGTATTACGCATCAGTGAATAACATTTTATGTAATGTAGAGTCAGCAATCGAAATATTCTCACATTCTTGGTTTTATCAGTTCAGCTACTACATTACTCCTTCCTAAAGTTACGAAAAAAATGTGCATGATAACAGGCATTGTTATATTTCTCAACCACTGTTGATTACAATGTAACGTTCATTCTATGTTTTTGTTTTCCTGCTGTGATATGTACTAATGGGAAAGGCTTTTTCCTCCCTCCACCGGGTCCCAGCCCCCACCATTCATTAGACTAACGCCCTGACCACCACAACATGCAACACCTATTCGCTTTCTTTTTATCTTTGGTGACATACGAGTCGGAAATGCGCACTGGGGGTGGGGATAGGTATTAACAATAGGCATATGTGACCTCGTCTGACCACTGCAAAAAAAGAAGTAACTAAGGGCAATTTAAGGAAGACCAGAATGGCGAAACTCGCGAAATAACGTCCCCGATATTTTATTTCAATTTTTAATACTAGACAAACTTATTTTGGGGGATGCATATGGCCCTTTGCACCCCCCTGGGTACGTCACTGTCTCTATCACCAAGCAAGAAGAAGCCTAAGTCAGTTCCTGCACCTGCAAAAGTTACGGACACTGTCTTTTGGGACGCAGATAGGTGCATTCTGCTCAATTCCTTACAACATGAACAAACCCTAAATGTAGCTCGTATGGTCAAACATTAGAAAACCTTCTAAAGGAAGTCATCCTCCAGCACGACAACGCTAGACTGTGTTCGTTTGACATCGGAAAAATCCAGAAATTCTTATGGGAGCTTTTACCTCACCCTCCTTACAGTCCAGTTCTGGCACCCTCTGACTAACATCTTTTTGGATTTTTAAAAGACCAGATACGCGACCAGAGCACGGAGGCAATACAGCAATACAGCAAACTGTACGTCGGGGTTTTCCTCGCAACTGAAACGGAGTTCTTCCGTTAGGGTATCTTTAAACAGACAGAACTACAGGGAAAATGAGTCCAACGAAACGGCGATTTTGTATAAAAATAGGTTAAGGTGTTATATTTATTTCTTTAATTATTACAACTCGCAATTTTTAAAACATTGTTGCTCATTAACTTCAGCATTGCTTTCGTATTTCCGAACAATTATATTTTGACGAAAGAGATATGTGTTTATTTGCGATTCACTACCGTACTGCGAAAGTAAATGCACGTTTTTCACCTTTTCTGTCTGCTGCTATAGGACAGTAAGCCACAACAAGAACAAAGCAAATCTCATTTGCGAGGAAGTCGAGCCGAGAACATACCACCAGCATTTTAAATCTTAAAAGTCGGGAAAGGAAAAAAAAGAGAACATCGAATCAAAGGGAGAAAAAAAAATCTTTCGAGGTAATTTAGCGGCCACGTGATGCCAAAAGAAAAAACATTCCACTTAGGTGCAAAATAGAGCAGAGCATTTTTGCATTTTCATCTTTTGTGCTTTAATTACAGCGGTCATTATTCAAGTTTTTAACACCAGTCATTTATCTGGACTTCGTTGTACTGTCACTGGGACAAATAGTCCTTATCATTTACTAGATCCTGACTAATCGGCAGTGCTCAGTCGTGTCAATGGCGAACAGAAGCCGGCTCCTGTTCTTCGGGAAATTTTTTTCCCCACACTAATCCTTTTGTTTCTCCCAACATCATTTCGATTCACTAATCGCGCCACTTTATTTTCGCCGTTATTTGAAATTTCCTGCTCTTCACAAAAATTTCAATGATGCCCTTTTTTTTTCCAGAAGAAAGCAATTTACGGTTGAATGACTGTAGTGTTCAGCACGCAGTGTAAACAATACCTTTTTTTTTTGTTCATCACTAAATTAAAAAGTCAGGTAACTCAAAGAAATGAAAAACGATCACGATGTTGATTAGTCAGCTAGAAAACTCCATAAATAAATTAAGTCGGACTCGAAATACCTGTATCTAGGTTGTAGACAAGATAAATGGATAATAATACAGTCGTATAAGTAGCGCTTGTAAGAACAATTAAAAATAAAACAAAGGGATGCGCCATCTATTAAATCTGTCCATAAGATGGATTCAGGGTTTCCAAAGAAAAAGCCGGAATGTTTTCCGTTTTGCAAATCGATATTTCTCAAAAATGTGAGCTACCAAAGTGACGTTAGGAGAATAACCAACAACGAATCCACGTAGATCGGATCATACACTGTATGTAGAGGATTTTATAAAGGGAGTGTCTGACCCCAAATCTTTAACAACCCTTAGACATAGGAAGCTAGGAGATTTGGGCTAGAGTGCCCGATAGGAAAGTCACACGGAAGAGAGGCAGCAGACGCCCTTATTTACTACCGGGGGCCAGTACCAGGGTCCGACGGCTAAATGTGCCCATCAGATCAGATCATATGTAGAGGGTTTTAGGAAGGGAGTGTCTGTACCCAGGTCTTAAACAACCCTTAGAAATAGGAAGCTAGACCATTTGGGCTAGAGTGCCCGATAGGAAAGTCGCACGGAAGCGAGATAAAAGACGCCCTTATTTACTACCGGGGGACCAGTACCTGGGGTCCGACGGCTTAATGTGCCCATCAGATCCGATCAGATCATATGTAGAGGATTTTAGGAAGGGAGTGTCTGACCCCAGGTCTTAAACAACCCTTAGAAATAGGAAGCTAGGAGATTTGGGCTAGAGTGCCCGTTAGGAAAGTCACACGGAAGCGAGGCAGAAGACGCCCTTATTTACTACCGGGGGTCAGTACCCGAGGTCCGACGGCTTAACGTGCCCATCTGACGCACGGCGGGTATTTGGTGGTTCGAACGTTCGTACTTGCCCAGGATCGAACCTGAGGTCATCCCTATGGCAGTCACGAACGCTGACCACTAGGCCACCCGCGGCCCACGAATCCACGTAGTTGAACTAGATTGTTTTATTGGAGGTTTAACGACCACCGTGAGCAACTCAAGTGGCTAAAAGCAGTCGCCCGTTCCTAATTTAGGCCCACTGATTCCAGTGCCGTAAGACAAACACACCATCCATGCCTCACCGGGTTTCGAACCCTAACCCTTCTCGGGCGAATGGTCAGAAGCCAGCGCTTAGACCACTGCGCCCCCGGGGTGGCAGATTGTTTGAGAATCTTTGCTCTGGGTATGATTGCATAAGCAGCAACGCGAGGCATGATTGTATTGACAAATGGAAATACATATCACATCAATTAAATATTTTTTCGAACTGACAGCATTATTATCCTTTCATTTTTAAATGTAGCTTCTTTCCTGCTGTATTTTTATCATTCTATGATAGGCGGAACAGAGTAAAGCACCAATAGCGCTGGGACTCTCCATTCGATTTCTGATTTTAAAGTGATAGTTAAAAAGATACACTCATGTTCATAAAAACTAAAACACCTAAAAGGATGGGACCTACAACTTCGATTTCTACAGGATATATTTATTAGGCAATAGCGCCCAAATGATTAGAATTTCGGCTTCCTAGGTGCATGCGTACCACGTGTACCCAAATCAGATCGCGCAACGTCACAGACCGAAAACCGGCTGTTTTTCTGTTATAAGTACCCCTTGGCTCAGTCGGTATGTTAATATTTGATCAGCAGTGGCTAAGGGTGCCTCGTCTATAGTGTAGACAGAGGCGGCATTATTGGCATGAGACACTACAGTGCTTCCTTCGGAGAGGTTGCCAGTGGGTTGGGGCGCTGTGTGTCAGTCGTGGCACAAGTGTGCAGGGAATGGATCAAAGAGGAACGAAGAACACGAAGTGAAGGTTCTAGACGTCGTACCGAAGCAACGCCGAGGGACAGCACTCCTCTTATGAGAATATCTTTGAGTAACTGTTCTGCATCCTCAACGGCGTTGGCGCAGCAGTGGCAAACTGTGACGCATTCTCCCATGTCAGCTGTAACAGTACGTCGCTGGTAATTACAGTTTGGACTGCAGGCTCGTCGGCTCCTCCTCCGGCTACCTTTGACACAGCAGCAATGTACTGCCAGGTTGTAATGGTGCATCGAATGAATGGAGTGCAGTGACGAATGGTACATTATCATGTTCGCGGACGAAACGTGCTTCTGTTTAGATGAAAAATATGGTCGCGTCTGTGTCCTGGACGACGGGGGAGAGGCGTCGGGAAGTTTGTACGCTCCAGGCATAAAGCAGCAACGCGAAGCATTATGGCCTAGGGCAGTGGTTCTCAAACAGTGGTCCGCGGACTACTGGTGGTCCGTGGCTAGGTCCTGGGTGGTCCACAAAACTTTCTATAGAAAATTTGTTTTTGTAACACGTAAGTACTGCAACTTTAAGATAAGCAGCGTGTGCAGTGGTCTATCGCACTAAGATGGGAGTGTACCTACTCCACCGCCATGCGGTCCAGGCCATCAAGGTCAAATGCACTGTCAACGTCGCTATCGTACCGTGATGTTGCAATCCCAGTAGCTGTATAACGAAGAGAATTAATCGATGATGAATTAGTACAATTTTTTCAGAACCATATAACAATTCTGCAAAATCGCATAAAAAATATTTTCCGGAGTCTGATGAAAGTAAGGAATGGATTGCGAATCCTTTCAGTGCTGCATCTGTGATTTAAGCCTTCGACCTTTAAGCTCGCATGTATGATCAGCTTATTGAATTTGCGTCTCATGGAGCACTAAAACTCACGTTTAGTGAGAAATCTCTCAGAAACTTCTGGAACCACGTGAAATCAGAGTACCCTGAAATTGTCAACAGAGTCGTCAAGCACCTGATACCGTTTCCCACAACCTTCAATTGTGAAATATGATTTTCTGCCCTGGTTGGACTAAAAAGTGTGAAAAGGAACAAGCAACACCATTCTTCATATTGAAATGCAGAATAAAAACTTTATTCGTTTATTTACTTTCTTGAAATATGCTAATACAATTTTCATTCTAAAAACAATTATGGGGTTATTGTTTCTTATCCCTTGGTCTTAAACAGCTCCATGGTGTTATATATTTTTTTTAATTTATTAATTTTTGTTCATTATCTTAAATTGTTTTATTATTGACGCCTATGTAGTGCAAAATGTGGTATGGTGTTGATTTTTTCGCATTACATGTTGTACATACAAGTACTTCTGTGCCATCAAGTATTTTCATTGATTGGAGATGCCAAGTTCTAAAACTTGATAATGCGGTTTTTTTTTCTGTTTAATATTCTGTCACAGTGATTTGCCATGTTCTTTTGTGCTTTAAAATACAGTATAATAAAAATAAAAAAAGTACTTTTTAATTAATTTATGTTTAATTTTTTTACAATGAAGTAACTTAAATATCAAGTTTTTATGATGATAATGCATTTTAATGAGTTGTTAAATCACTATTCTTACATTTTGGTACTTGAATGGAAGAGGTGCCGAGGTAGATTGTCTGTGTAAAGTCAACAGTCTACACCTAGTCGTCCGTGGTAAAGGAAAGTTTAAGAACCACTGGCCTGGGATGCTATCGGGTACGAAAGCAGATTATCTCTCGAAAGAGTCCGTTACGTCAACGGCATTTTACGGCCGGTCATCCTTCCTTACCTGTAGTACGTCCCGGGGGTCATATTTCAGCAAGAAAATGACACACCTCATGTTGCAGCGACAACACGTGCCTTCTTCAGAGAACGTTACACATCTGCAGTGGCCGGCTAGATCGCCGGATTTATCACCCATAGAAAATCTCTGGGACACCCTCAAACGAGAGTGCAACGGTACGACCGTCCACCAGGAACTCCTGATGAACTTTGGACGCGGGTCAATAGTCAATATAGCCTGGATGGCTATTCACCAGGACACCATTCACACATTATATTATTCAATGCCTTAGCGCGTACACCATGTGATACAAGCAAGAGGTGGCCACACCGATTGTAAGCTACATCGACGTACCTGGTACGTATGACATCAAGATGTTAATCATTTGTTCTGTAATGAACATACCCTGTAAAAATCAAAGTCGTGCCTCCACTCCTTCCAGGTGATTTCTGTTTTTTTTATGAACATGAGTGTATAACTATTTTCCTGAATACTTAACCCTTTAATGTACATTAACTAAACGCTGCACAAATTTTTCTACGCTTCTCAAACAGAATTATTCACATCGTGGCCTGGTTCCACAAAATCTACGGCAAAACACTTCCTTTCTCCACTTTCCTCAGCAGCACGGACCATAAACCTTTCACAAGTGATAAGCGCTGCGTTCAAGTCCTGTGTTGTATGCTCATTGACCAAAGACATAATGGAGAATGTCTAATCTCTCTAACACGGCATTGACTGAAGACATGATGGAGAATGTCTAATCTCTATAACACAGCATTGACTAAAGACATGGTGGAGAATGTCTAATCTCTCTAACACTGCATTGATTGAAGACATGATGGAGAATGTCTAATCTCTCTAACACGGCATTGACTGAAGACATGATGGAGAATGTCTAATCTCTCTAACACTGCATTGACTGAAGACATGATGGAGAATGTCTAATCTCTCTAACACTGCATTGACTGAACACATGATGGAGAATGTCTAATCTCTCTAACACGGCATTGACTGAAGACATGATGGAGAATGTCTAATCTCTTTAACACAGCATTGACTGAAAACATGGTGGAGAATGTCTAATCTCTCTAATACTGCATTGACTGAAGACATGATGGAGAATGTCTAATCTCTCTAACACTGCATTGACTGAAGACATGATGGAGAATGTCTAATCTCTCTAACACGGCATTGACTGAAGACATGATGAAATATTGTAACGTACCAGGAGATGTGACGTACCTGCCCGAAGGACGCACACGACATAAAGGCAGATAGGAATCAGAATAAAACGTCCGCGTAGCTCAATAGGTAGAGTGACTTATTCCGGAATGAGAGGATCCGGGTTCGAATCCTGGCGTGGACAGAAATGACGGAGAAATTTACTTCGTTATAAAATGTCTAATCTCTTTAACACAGCATTGACTGAAGACATGGTGGAGAATGTCTAATCACCCTAAAACGGCATTGACTGAAGACATGACGGAGAATGTCTAATCTCTCTAACACGGCATTGACTGAAGACATGATGGAGAATGTCTAATCTCTCTAACACGGCATTGACTGAAGATATGATGGAGAATGTCTAATCACCCTAAAACGGACTACGCCATTGGGTAGAAACAACTGACTCAGCAATTTAAATCATAATGGCTGTAACATAGACGTAGGTCGTAAGAACAGAGACATCATTTATTAACTCCTACGCCACTGTTACATCCCGTTTAGGTCATAATCGTTCAGAAAAGATTAGTGTTAATCATCCTTTTAGAAGACCACCAGTTTGAATAACAAAACTACGGAAAAAGGACCGCTTTCCGATGCGCAAGTTCGTTCGTTTCAACAGCGTTCATCACACTTCTTAGACGGCGAATGGATTCATTTCAGCTCATTTTACTAACCTCGAGCTAATTCGTGGTAGCCGATTAAAGGGTTAATATTAGTTACAAAACCAAAATGATATTTCATCGTTTAGGATCCTCGAGTTCGAGATGTACCAAACTCCTTCCATCAGACAACTTTATAAAATTTTGTAGGTGTAAAACACTAATCTGTTCTCTCAGGTGCACATAATGAAGTACTCATTGATTTACATAATTAAGTATTTGCAATATAGAATGAAACAGAGAAACCGCCCAAGTATATTACTTATATAAAGCAAGCAAAAATCTTAACTACTTGTATTGGATATTTTTTTTTGATTGGCGGTTTAACGACCACCGTGAGCAACTCCATGGGATATAAGCAGTCGCCCGTCCCTAATTTAGGGCCATTGGTTCCAGGGAAGGGAGAAAGCCAGTGCCGTAAGACAAGCACAATATCCATGACTCACCGGGATTCGAAGCCGGACCCCTTTCGGACGAATGATCAGAAGTCATCTCTTAAGCCACAGCGCCACCGGCGTGGCGTATTCGATAACTAACATCATGCTTTATCGTCCAACAATGAAAGAAATGGATTAAAATGTTTATCAGTAGCAAACTTTTGTATGGCAAAGCAAATGCAATTTACGTATGTATATGGAAGGCAAGACATACAGTTGTGCTTGTGAGACTAAAAATAAACACACATGCTTAATGCTCTCTCTCTCTCTCTCTCCCTGAGGCAGAAAAGTATGTTTGGAGAATTGTATTCACTTAGAAGCGTTTCTATCTAATTATTTTGTCTTCCGTTCGTATTTCAATTCATCCGGCACATGATGTTTCTGGGAGCATGACGTCCTTAAATCACAAAGTTAGGCTCATAAATGGTTTAATTGATTTATCTTTCCAAGGTATATAACTTATTAGAGCAATACAAAAGATGCGCAGCGCCGATCTCTTTCACGCATTCATGAGGAATTAGCATCCACCAAATTAAGTGATTGCGCTTTCATATATCAAGGTAAATATATACATAGCACTGTCGATGTTTTCAACAGTTCTGCAAGTTCATGTACCCTGTGGTATTACCATGTCTAAATCCTTTTCCCATCGTACTTATCACTCATTTAGTCTTTCTCTCTCTTTATCTGCCTCTTCTTTTCTCAGATAAACAGTCTACATTTGGCTTTATGCACACGCGCGCACATACACACTACGCACTTTCACAGAAATTATTTATCTAAATTTCAAATTCTATTGTTTTCTTTTCTATTATTAGCATGCTTTTTGTAAAAAAAAATGTCCGTATGTTAGCACTTTGTCCGTCTGTCCGTCTGTCGACACCGTATATGTGCAACTATTGCTTCAATTTGAAAAATTCGTTTTGCATAGTGAAGCTTGAAGCGTAAGCACGATGATTCTTGCTCTCCGGTTTTCTACGATGCACAACGTTGCCACCAGAGGGCATAAATATAGATGCTATTGATTTCAAAATACATTTTATTCAATATAATTGCTTCTGAACATCCGATTAAAAACATTCTTTCTTCCATTGGACACCATTTGTAATGTCTGTTGCCGTGTCGTCACCTGCTGCCAATGCCACGACTGCTCTATCTCCAGGTGTGCCACATGTGACTTCTCCTGTGCCCTCACCTGTGCCTGCTCCTCTGCGTCTGCCGGCGGATTCGTCCGACATTGATCCTTCTGTAACTTCCGAGCAAACTTCCGCCCTTTCGATGCCTTCGCATGCTGCAACTCATGCCAGTGCCACCATCGATTCGTCTGCCTTTTCGCCGTTCGTCGTGCCATCGACTCCAGCTGTTTCTACATCTCGGAGGCCGTCATCGCCCTCCTTCGACTCCACTGCTAGGAAGATCCGCTCCGCGTCCTCTGTGCGGTCTACCAGGACGTTACGTCCGCGTTCCAGCCCTCCACTACCCCTCGCTCAATTTCGGAAGATCGTCAACCCGCATTGTCTGCCGACTTATCCGCTTGCTGTCCACGATGCCTACCACTTCCTTTTTGCAAACTCGGAGCTTTTTCTCTGCCCACGATTGCAAGCACTGTCTCTCCATCTATTTTCGAACAGCTCGGCCTGTATTATGACGTCCTTCATGCGTTGCGGCCGAAGACTGCGTTTTACAGTCTTGTGTTTCTACTGCTTTCTTCCCTCGGACACTGTGATTCGAGGATTCCGTTCACCTGACGTGATGTCAGTTTATGTTTAATAGCTTCATCAAGCCATTCCGGTGTATATTATTGTACATAGTGTTTTGTATCGTACTTTTGTTACTGACTTTTGTTTTTCTTTGAACAAACTGGACACGCATTGTACCCACAGCAAGAAAACCTAGTATTTGTAGGTGCAGGATCTTGGGTGCGAATGAAACTTTCCATTACGTCACATAAGTGTTCCATTGGTTTCATGTCGGGTGAACGTGGTAGCCGCACCATCTGTCGCAACTGCCCATAATTCTCCTGGAACAAATGTCGGACAACTTGGGCCCGATGATACGGTGCATTGTCCGCCTGGAGAATCCCATCCTTGTTGGGTACATTAAGTCCATGAAGGGCTGCAAATGGTCGCCCAGCAGAGCAATAAAGCGATTACCTGTTAATGACGTGTTTACGATGCCCAGATGACTCAAACCGTGACACATAAAGACACCCGACACATGTATGGAAGCACCACCAGCTTTCACAATGCCTTGTTGACAGCATGGGTCCATGTCTTCATGGGCTCTGAACCACACCCGAACCCTACCTTCAGCTCGTAAGAACTGGTAGCTTGACTCATCAAACCACGCCACATGTTGCCAGTCTTCCAGGGTCCAATCTCTGTGTTCACAAACCCAGGTGAGGTGCTGTTCCCGATGTCGTGGTGTTAACAAAGGCATTGATGGGTCTTCAGATTCCATACCCTATGGACGCTAAATGACTCTGCACTGACCCGATGGTTATGTCTCTGGTACCTCCTGCATTGAACGCGGATGTTACTTGGGCCAATGTCGCCTGTCTGTTAGAATGGGCAGTCCTCGTCGGACGCCGCAGGTCACGGTCATTCAGCACCAGTGGTCGACCAGTGCGTTGTCCACGGTGGGTGATAATGCTTTCCATGAGGTATTCTGAGTACACACGTGACACCGTAGACCGAGGAATGTGGAATATTTTCACAAATTCGGATATTGAAGGTCCCATCCGTCTGGCCCCCACTGCCATGCTTCTTTCAAACTCCGATAATTCACGTCGTTTTGCCATACTCTTACTGGCGGTTCTTCAACTTACTCACTAGATTATATCTTACAACTGATAGAAATCGTGGCGCGCGTCGAAATCTTTATACGACGGCAGCACCAGTTAAATATTTGTTTACAGCTATCCCATGGCTTTTGGTACTTCAGTATACAAGGTATTTAGGTGCTTTAGTGTCCATTACGGTTTCCTGACTTCTCCCCAATAACGAACGTGTGGGACGTCGTTGGCAGACGATTTAACACATCTGCACTACAGCCCCCTAGAAATGCCAATAATTTCTGGACGTACACTATACTATCAGAAGTATTCAGACATTACCATATGTTGGCATAAATGCAAAGAACTATTGCGCATGGAGTTGCACTGTTAGTTGGGAGGTACGTTTATAAATCTGAAATGATCTGTTTCGTTATATCAGTAACTTTGAACGGATATGCCACGTGGACGTGAACTTTCCAAATTCCAGCGTAGGCTGGCCATAGGAAGTTATTTGAGTAGCGTTTCTATATGAAGCATTTCAGCTAAACTAAAAAAAATGGACTGTAAGTTATGACGTGGAGAAATGGAAGCTTGACGGTGCAACTGACAGAGCATGACAGAAGAGCCATGGTAAGAAATCTTAAGAACTCCCGTTCTTCTTCTACCGTTTCAATCGTTGCTGAAGTAGGAAATGTGTGTAATGACTCGATTAGTACCATAATTATCAGCAAAGAGCCTATTATGGCAGAGCAGTGACACACAAGCCACACATCACCGGTGAATGCGAAGCTCCGTTTGGAATAGTGTGTCTCCCGTCGTTCCTGGACTATGGGCGACAAGAAAGCTGTTCTTTGGAGATATGAGTCACGTTTTCCACTCTTCCAATCTGATAGGCGTGTTTGGATTTAGAGACAGCCCGGCGAACGATTTTCGTCTGACTATATTTTTCCAACTGTCAAGTTCGGCGGAGGCTTCATCATGGTATGGAGTTGTTTTTCCTGGGTTGACCTCGGACCATTGGTTATTATGACACAAACCATGAACACTGAAGTGTACCTCGAAGTTCTGGATAATTCTACTTTACCAATAATGTGAGAGTATTATGGAAATGGCTGTTGTCTCTTCCAACACGATCGAGCTATCTGCCACACTGCACGGAGTGTGCAAGACTGGTTTCTGGAAAATGAGGTGAAATTGTTAGACTGGGCTACTCAGATTCCTGATCTCAATCCCATAGGACACCTCTGGGATGAACTCCGGATACGAAATCAACCTCAACGACCTCTTCGCTCTCCGCTCTGGCAGCAATTTACAGAGAAAATGGAGAACTATTTTTGTCGAAATCTGCCGGAAACTGATTGATAGTAGGCTTTGACGTTTCGCCAATGTCATACAAGCAAAAGGTGGACCGACTAACTCCCACTGCGATAATAAAGCTATTTGTCCCAATCATTGTGGTGTCCGAATACTTTTGATAATATAGTGTAGTTCCACGACGTACAGTCAGTAATACCTAGGAGCACCATTTGGGAAATTTTCCACTTGAAACCAACCCGTGTTGCTGAATAAATAAGTCAGCGATGCGTTCATATTATCTACTGACTCAGGCGACATTACCGCGCATCGTATTGTTGTGATTCTTGAGAAATTGAATCACGTGCTTCACTATTACTTCTCTTGTAAATTTCTTCTCTTTTTGAGCATTCCTTCGTGACGTCGCACTTTTTTTGTCGATCACTGTTTATCTGCTATAGTAAAAGTCATGAATAGAACGTTTTCTGGGCAATTTTGTTTACAAAAGAAGAAGAGTATTATATACACCGACGAGCCATTACTTTATGACCACCAACCTAATACGTTGTAGGATCCCCTTGAGCAGAAAAACAGAAGCCACTCGGCGAAACATTGATTAGATGAGGTGGAAATGGGTATCCTGGGGTATCTGGCACCGTAATGTCAACAGCAGGTCCTCCAGTTCCAGTACATTTCAGGATGGTTGTGATTTAGTATTTCCAAGTCGAACCACATATGTTCGATTGGGTTCACGTCAGGTGAATTTGGACTCCAGGGCTATAACAAAAAGTAACCAGCACGTTCCTCGAACCCTGACGATTCTGGCAGTGTGGCATGGCGCATCATGCTGTTGGTAACGGCCATCACCAGCAGGGAACACATTTGCCATGCATGGGTGACCTTGGTCCACAACTATGTTAACATACCTGACAGTAGTCAGGGATTGTGCTATTGGGATAATGGGGTCTAAAGGGTCCCAAGGAAACATCGCATACAGCATAACACCGCCGCCGCCGGCCTGTTTCCGCCCAACAGATGCATCAAGGTGCCACAGCCTCCTTTGGTAATCGGTGTATCCGAGCTCGGCCGTCTACGTGATGCACAAGGAATCTCGATACGTCAGACCAGCCCACTTTCTTCCAATCATCCACAGTCCAAACTCGATGATCTTGGGCCAATTTCATGCGTTGTTGGCGATGACGTGCAGTGAGCATGAGGACCCGGCTTGGTCTTCAGCTACGATGGACTGTGTGCTGTAACACATTTCCGTGATCACCACTGTTGTGGCTGCGGGTGACTTGTCGCATTGTAGTCCTTCGGTCACTGTAAACAATGCGCGACAGTCTCCTCTCCTTTCTGGCATCAATGAGCAGTGGACGACACACGGCTGAACGACGTTTCGTCGTTTGGCTATCTGTGCACCACCTTTGATACGTACTCACTACAGTGGTACCTGAACAAGGCGCCGTGCTATCACAATTTGTTCTTTATCAAACTCCGATAAATTGGCAGCTTTTCCCATTCCGACTCCGAACACTACTAACCAAAAGTCGGTCCTCTGGTTGTATACTGTATATACTGCTTTGTGAACTTCACTTGTGCCACCGTTCGGTCTCCAGGCGCGCTCATTTTCCTAGGCTGGGAGTGGTCATAATGTAATGGCTCGTCGGTGTATATTTTCATGACATTCATTGTAGGCATAATCTGTTTTTAAAGTAGCTGTCACCGTCATAGACTTCGTAGCTTATGCACAAAATTCTTGCCTCTGTAAGGTATGCTGTACGTGTTGACGCTGAATAGCGACCTATTCTCAAATGTTTATCATTTCGTAGAGACTATATTTAAAGTTGCGCCTAATTTCATAGAAAAACACACGCTTTACTTCATCCCCTTACAGAAACCCACACTCTTCATTTTCATGTACAGGAATGCAACGCACCCTGTGATGGATATGTACTGCTTCCTTTTCTTTTGTTTCAGCTATTGGCCATAAAAAAATTGACGACATCATTTTGCATACACTTCACGAGGACGTTGCATTTGTAAATTTTTCGGCCCAGTCGTTTCACGGGTATATTACGCCAAGAATTTGGTTTGCAAATCCTCATTCACCGGCATTCGGCAAAAGAAAAAAAAAAGAAATACACTGTCTTGGATCCTGACTTATTCGTATGATCGACAACTCGCTTCTTCATCGAAGAATACAGAATAAAAAAGGGAGGGAAAATGGTAAGGTGCCATTTTTATTTGCCCCCTTCAAATACATTTCCACGAGAACTTCTTGGTGAGTCAAATGTGGAAAGAAAAGGGGACTGACAATCTTCAATTCCTTGTATTTATTCATACAGCACTGAATCGCGGTGCCCTGAGGCCTTACACTTTTCGAGGCCATTTTCAAATCACGTTCTGCACTTCTTTTAGGTTAGCAGACACTCACAAATGTGAACCGTCTAGGAACACACGAAAGAGAAAACGGTAAAACAATTCTCTGAAAAGGAGAATGCGCAGGGAACTAGGAAGAGAATTCGGATGAAGGTACGTCAAAGATTTACGTCCCTGCTGATCGGTAAAGTACTTCGATTGTATATCACATTTCGTGTTGTTCTAGCAAGGCAACACTCTTGCATGTCAATTGACTTCATACGGTGTTATTAACGAATGATTTAATTCCTTTTGCGATCAATAAAATTCCTTTCTGAAGCACTCGTAAAGATTCCACCACCACTTTTTTATTAGCTCAAATAGTTTCATTCCCTAGTCATCATGATAACAGCACCACAAACACCTTAACAATAAAGGAGACCTCTACGGAATATAAGTTTTACCAAACATTTGTTTTTGCTTACCACTAATAACAACAATTTAATTTTCCGATCATGAGAAACATATCAACCTTTTAAATATTGGAAAATAGTAACAATATACTTGTCATCCGATTGATTGACGTAGGAAAACATACATAAGAGTTTCCAAGCTTTCGCAGATCAACCAGATGGCTTTTTCAATGAAGTTAGACAGAAACTGTCTAACTTTCTTGAATTAGCCATGCCTAACTTCCTTGAATAAGCCATGTCTAACTTCCTTGAAAAAGCCATCTGGTTGATATTCGAAAGCTTAGAAACGCTTATGTATATTTTCCTATGCCAATGAATCGGATCACTAGTGTAGTGTTACTATTTTCTACATAATTGGTGTACTGTTACTCGCTATCAATTTCTTTTAAACATTGTTTTCATTGTAGTTTCCTTATATTGCAAAGACAATCCATTTCCCATGTGATGTTTTTCAATTTAAACTTAATTAGTTGGCTCCTTGCTTTAATCTCCCTTCTAGCCAGTATTGTCAATTCGTCAGACATTTAGTCTTTTCAATTGGATGCGATATTTTAATTACTTCTGGATGAGCGCCGAATGGGTTTTTTTTCAGTCAAAAAACCAAAACTCGCGTATTTTAACACGCTTAATTAAGTATTTTATCTAAGGTACCAGGCCCGAGTAACGCCACATTAACACTTAAAACGATGTAGCTCTGGAAATAAGGTACATAAAAATAGAAAAGTAATAACGAAGACCCTTTTAATCTCTGCTGTAGATAATAGCATAATGATATTGATGATAAGCATTTCAGGAGGTGAAATAAAACTAAGTTACGAAAAGCTTGCATGCTGGCGTTATTAGGAACAGGTGGCCCAATTAACTCTATCTACTCTTTAACATAACATTACGAAATATCTTTCCCCAAAATTAACATTATTTAACCAAAATGCAAGAATATGAAATCCATTTTGAGTTTATGTTACAAAATGATAAATATTCACTCATTATTAATTTTTTTTGTTTTTTTTTTCGGTCAGCAGCTGGAAAAAGAGCTGTAATAGGGAAAATATGTCATAAACTTACTAGGGTATTAAAATAATGATATGGAAACAAAAATACAATCTTTCACACAATACGAACAATGTGTTAGAAAATTTTGAAAATATGTAAGAGTTTGAAAATTCATAGGGGTGGAAGCCATCACTCTGCACATTCTGGACATCTGTAAGTTGAAAGCTTTGTTTTCCTTCTGGTGTCTCTATACCTATCAGGTAAATACCTCACACAAAATTTACACACAGACATGTTGTTTACGCGATCTTCATCAAAAATAAAAACGCATTTAGCCTTTGCTTGCGCTTGGTTGTTTCTCAACCTCTTCACTTCTGGTTGGGACTGTTTTAGATCTTTTTTGGGTTTTCTGTGCCGTATTTTTGATCAGTGACTTGGCCTCTATAACGTAAGCCTATTTCGTGTGGAAGATTGGTGTTACGCTATGTCTAAAACCATGACTAAGGAATGTTGAACTAATAAAGAATAAAATGCAATAGTTTACGGCCAGACGAAACGTAAATAGACGTCAACTTACGATAACCTTTTATTGGTCCAGCAATATTTCAGTAGAGCCAAATATGATCTAGTGTTTGCATAGAGCAAACATCTCCACACCCACACATAAACATAGCCACTGCTGTATCGTCCTTTTTATTTATCGTTCTTATCACATTAATACGTCACCCACTCTGACCTCAATTGGGTCGCCAACCTCATTCTTGTGAGAGAGAAGATATCACGTAAAGTTTGGAACGTGTAAAGGAGAACAAACTCAAATTTACATAGGAAAAAGAACTAAAAATGAAAGTTATTTTGGAATATACGTCTCACCTCTTTAACCATGGAAGTTTTGTTTACGCTTGCCTTGTAGTTCAATGATTTACATGTGATCCTCTGACAAAATGGAAATGAGTTTGACATTAAGGAGATTTACATAAGTGTCGTGTATAACTAAAAAATCCTACGCGTACAACTTTAGCGCCACCCTGGCGTTACAACGCCACCGAGTATCTGATGGTATTCTACATTCGTTTCTGCAACATTTCCACATTTTATATAAATGAACTAACTTCTCTCTATTGACGAAGCTTCAAACATCATGTGCAGGTTTAGACGTGTATTTTTTACGGCATCTACAAACTGAGTTCTATTCGCTTACCTGGATATAGTAGCAGTTTTCGAGTTCCAGGACTAAAGGGAAGATTTCGAATATACCTCTTTGTTAGTAAATGAGGGCGGACTTCTACTAACAATACTTCACACTACATGACCTATGAATGCCGACCCGTATGAAAAACAACCGCTATCTGGTATCGTTACAAGGAATTCGTTTGCTGGCGATAAAGGGCTACATGGCGTTATTTCGCGTAAAGACCTTCTGAATTCAACCAGTAAGTGTTCGAAAAACATTTAAAAAACATACAGAATTTTTAGGCTGCAGGTTTTACTTGAAAAACTAATACTTTTTCCCAGATGATGTGAAATGCTGCTTTAACTCTCTAAGCGGTCGATATACCTGAACCAAATGGGGCCCACAATTTTTTCCAATTAGAAATGTTCACACAGAGGCCTGGTTCTACGAAAGCTACGGCAAAGTTCCCCTTCTCATTGCAGCAATAACGACCGTAAGCCTTTCGCCAGTGATAAGGGCTCGCTTCAAGCCCTTTTCTTCTCTGAATCATGGACCAACGCATGATATGGGAGAGCTAGTTCACCTGACACAGACATCATGGCCCAACGCATGATATGGGAGAGCTAGTTCACCTGACGCAGACATCATGCCACTGGATACAAACAAGGGACTCGAAAACCTTCTCCCTCCCTTCTTAGGATTTACTCTATTGTTACAGCCTTTTTAGCAGGTAATAAGCCAGAACGATTAGCGTCTGCCATCACATTAAATGACCACTTTGAACAACAAAGCTAAGCAGCGCCTTCTCTTGGCCACTCATTTCAACCGCGTTCGGTCCACTTCTCGGACAGCTACCAAATTCGTTCGAGCCTATTTAGTCCTATGTCACTAACACCAAGTTAATTCTTTCCAGCCGGCCAACTTTTAAAACGATCACGTGGCGATACTGTACTTTCTATTACAACGTTATAAACATCATTTTCCTTCTGTACGTGACCAACGCATACGAGCATCGATGTAGTGCACAATTAGACTTTCCCCCTTTTCTTTGATCTTCAACAAAAAGGAACTCATGAAAATCGTATAACACATGGTTGTTTCACTCGAGTGGACCAGGAAAGGAGAAATGCTACGCACTAAAAAGAGTAGAGCAGACATTTGCCACGGAAATTGGTAACAGCTCATTAAATATTCATCTCTTATTAGAATAATCTAAAATGCTCACAACAGCGTAATGTGTTAAATAAAAGAGTGTTATTCAAAACTTTTCGATTAATCCTTGTATTCAAAATAATGGGGACAAAGGTCTTCAGTAAAAGACAGTGTTTACTCTTGAAAAAGAATTTGCAGGTTTGTCTTCATGCATAAACTGTTACATCGTTGATTTGACAGAATTGTTTTCTTAAAGGGTCCTTGAGTTTCCAATAAGAAAAAGTTACGGCAAGAATATAAAAAGCTCATATTGTTAAAAATTATCAATTTGTTTGATTACTCAGCACAGAAGTATATCATTTTCAGTTATCAGGGAAGTGACGCCTCTATTGTCGCAGCTCACCTTTCTTCCAACCACCTGATTTGTCATCTAGTTCTCCATTTGGATACCTCAGAAATAGCTCTTCATGGCTTTCCTGAGAAATAGAGGCCCAAAGCAACCTACATATTTTTATTTTGCAAGTTTAATCTGTCTTTTGTGGAATGTCGTATGGAGCAACTACCATAAAGTTTCTAGGAACTGGGGATATACACTCACGGAGACAAAATATTGTGGCCATAGAAAATCCCTTATTTCAGTTGTAAACTACGAGTCGCGAATACATTCTCTTGCTTTTCCTCGCAAAACCTCATTTAAAATTTCCTCTTCATCCTTCTAGTCTTACTGATCCACCTGTGCCCTGTCTACCAGTATGGGTGCCATGTTTGAAAACGTGTAAGATTGGAATGCCAATGCTTTAAATTGAGATATCAAATTGCCTAAATCATTGGTCCTCTTTGAACCATGTTTCCCCACAAATAGAACTATACCCTGGTGGAACTATACACAAATGGAACTATAAGCCTGTATTAGTCGAGTCGACCCAATAATTTTACGGCTTATTGAATAGCACAACGCAGCGATTTCAAGGGCTGTGGAACTGTTAAAAAAAGCGTGTCACTGAATATTGTGGCTGCAATGGCACCTTGAGCACACTCGAACAAACAATGATGTATGCCTTCTACGAGCTCCTCGGGAGGTTTCCAGTGTCCCACTCGTCTACTTAGGTTTGCGGACTTCCACTACTGCTTCATTTATTCACGGTATTCAGTACGGAGACACTGAATCGTTTGAAGACAAACTTTTTTTCTAATGCTGAATGGAACCCTTCTTTTTAACATTCAGTCTATAAAAGGTCAAACGGGGTGATTCCAAGGGCTGTGCAGCTGTGAAAAATGTATGCCACTGAATATTTGGGTTGGAATGGTGCGCTAAGCTCACTTGAGCTCACCAGTGATACCTATGTTCTGAAAGCTCCTAGAATTTTCTTCATTGTCCCATTCATTCACTTGGACTTGTCGACTTCCATTCTTGCTCATTTCATCTAGGATATTCAGAGTTGTGACAGTGGGTCGTTTGGAGAGAAATTCTCTAATGTACAAAAAGTAACGTCTTGCTAGACTTTGGCTGCAAAAAGTCAAATAAAATGTCAGATAATTAACTCTTCTAAAGTGAAACGACTTACGGTGGATGTTTTATACAAACAGATTCTATTATCTCTACAAATGACCTAAATATAGCTGAATAACATGTAAGCTTTTTGAATCAGTAAAGTGCGCAGAACGGGATTCGGGAAAGCGAAATCGATCAGGAAACCGTAATCAGACATTTCCTTAGTGCGGACTGCTTTGCAATAAATGTAGTACAATTTTACTGAAAAATACTGCTCTTCGTAAAAATGTCGCTTATGGTCTTTTCTCATAAGCAACTCATCTCCTTCTCAAGAGTGATCTCTGAAAGGGATTTAATCTACTCTGTCAAAAAAGGCATCATATACAAGATTCACGAGCGAGGCAGTTAGTGTAATATTTCGTTCAGACAAAAGTTGCACATTTTTTCTTTCAAGGAAGTTTATATTTAAATGCCCCACAACTTCTCATCCGCATGGAAACAGATACCTGCACTATCAATTTTTGGCTGTACTTCACAACCAAGATTGTTTGCATAGCCAAACCGTTTCCAGAGAAAAACCCACCTGTGATCAATACGCTGACACAGTACATGAGCCCGGTGATTGTTTGTCAGCAGCACCTAAATGCTTTAGTTACAAAAGAATAGAGTCCAGTAACTCCCAATGGAGACCTGAAGAGGAGGGTACAATCTGAGTGAGAACACTAGAAAATGTCGTTTGACTTGAGGCGTGAAGGAAGATGTTGGAAATCTTTCAACTGCTACGCCAAAGAAGGAAACAGAATCGTCCGAGGCAGAAATATCCTTAACAACTTTGGAGCCTTGCTTTGTAAACATTTTTATATACGCTTTTTTCTCTTCATTTACCATCTGAGTTTTCTCTTTAATTAGTCAGTAGAAAAACAGCAGCTTCAGTAATATCTGTAACAGCATCAAAGCCTACAAGAAAAACGGTTCCTATGTCAAAATCTTTCACAAAACCAGGTCGGTAGACTAATCCTCTCAAGCCCGTGCAACATCCTGATTCCTCGCAAAAAGGACTGCAGATAACGTAAGTAGAAAAATGCAAAAGGAATGTGATTCCTCGCCAAACGGGATACGAAACGTCAGGAGAAAATGCAGAAAGGGATATTACTGGCACAACGTTTTCAATTTTCTACATTTATTTGCGTTATTTCTCTTTTGCTTTTATTTAATGACCATTATGGCATTACAGTGAAACTTTAGTATTTTCTGTTCAAGGTCTAAAAGGTTTGCTTTTTTATTATGTTCCCAGTGGGTCGATGTATGCGGAAAATACAATTTGGATCTTCTGGATGGCTTTCAGTAAGAGATCATCGACAGTTCCCTTGTCCTGCCGTAATTGCCATTTAACTAAGGAATGTGAAGAAATAATAAAATATAAATCATACTTTTCTGATATAAAGGGATACCATTAGATAGCGTCAAGATCTATACTTAAAATGTCCTTTATATAACAATATGCTGTGCCACTTTTCTCTGAGATAACCACTTACACCTGTAACGTACCAGGAGATGTGACGTAACTGCCCGAAGGACGCACACGACATAAAGGCAGATAGGAATCAGAATAAAGCGTCCGCGTAGCTCAATTGGTAGAGCAACTTATTCCGGAATAAGCGTACTCGGGTTCGAATCCCGGCGTAGACCAAAAATGAGGGAGAAATTTACTTCGTTATACACCCGGCGTGTTGTAGACTGAAAATATTCTTATGTATTCTGTACCTAGAGATTTCACAGTTCGTAATTTCGAAAGGCCGACCGGTTTAAGAATTTAATTCCGCGTTGTCGGTCACTTGTTGCAAATAACGATACACTTCCTTTGGAGAAACAAAGCTGGTCTACTGAACTGAACTACCGCAGTAGTAAGCTGAATGCAACGCAGATATTTGTGCTATCACTCGAAGGAGTTCCTCCTACAGATCGGGTTTAGACCTGACCACCTACTTTTATTAACAAGTTAGTAATATCATGCAATGCACTGATTATGATAAGCTTTCCAACATATCAGAAATCATTACGCAAGTTATGAGGATAACGGATGAGGATAATGGCGCCAACATGTTACCAGCAGATTCTTTGTGTCTCGTAAGTTACGTGGTTGAGCCGCCGCATATTGTATTTGCTGTTCCAACACAAATTACAGATACTCTATTGGATTGATGTCTGCGGAATTTGGAGGCAAAGACCATACCTGGAAGTGTTCCTCAGGTTCAGTGAGCCATTCACGAACAATACGGGTAGCGCAGAATGTCGCATTATTCTGCTAAAATAAGGCACTACTAAAGGAGAATATTGTTGCCATGAAAGTACCAACCTCCTCTGCAATGATATTTGGTAGGTGGTAGATGCCATAGTTCCCTACACATAAATGACTAGACCCAGGGTTTCCCAGAAGAACATTGCCCAAAGCATTACACTTCCTCCACTGGACCCTTGACATGAAAGGATATGGTAGACGTCATAGTTTCCTGCACATGAATGACTAGACCCAGAGTCAGAACACTGCCCAAAGCATTACACTTCCTCCACCGGACCCTTGCCATAAAAGGATGTACCTGCTCCCCAATGATGCTTAGGTAGGTGGTAGACGTCATAGTTTCTCTCACATGAATGACTAGACACAGGGTTACCCAGAAGATCACTTTCCAATGCATTACACTTCCTCCACAGGCTTGTTTACGTATCACTGTGCATTATGGTGCCAACACTTTCCCAAGTATGCAAAGCACCCGTACCTGGACCTCCACAAGATACAACAGGAAACGAGATTCATCGGACCAGACGACCTTTTTCAAATCATTTAAGGCCCAGTTTTTATGCTCGCGTGCCCATTGCAGACACTTTCGACGGTGAACGGATGAAAGCATGGGCACACGGAACGGCCAGTAGCCACGCAGCCTAATTTTCAGCAGGGTTCGATGTACTGTGTGTTGTGACACGTTATTCCTGTTACCAACATTCAAATTACCGGAGAGTTGCGTTACAGTATCCCTTCAGTTGGCTCGTACCATACGAGATAATGTTTTCGCTTTCCTCTAAAATCGATGAGCCGTCGTTGGCAAAAACCTTACCAGCGGTTCGTGGTTTTCCATCCTAGGACCTCCTTTTGAAGGTAGTAATCACGTAGTACCGTGAGCACCACACAAACCTCTTGCCTTGAAAAGCTCTGAACCAGCCATCTGGCCATTACGATTTGGTCTTTGTCAAACTAGTTTACGTTCTCGGCCTTTTACATCTGGAGAACAACACTGATCAGCAGAGGTCAGTGTCAGGTGTTATTTATACCGCTTCATGACCTTCACTAGCGCTGGCCTTTACCTGCGGTTGCTTCGATTTGCATAAAGACGCGCTGGTCATAACGTTTTGGTTCTTCGGTGTATTTAGCAACGTATCATTTTCGTGTGAAATTCTACGCTAAAGATTGACCCAGGACAATTTAAAAATAAACAGCAGCTTAAAACTTGAAAATCTAAATCAATTACAAGAAAACTTACACCTTTCTTACGAATCGGTGTTACTGTTGTTTTTGTAAAACCAACTGAAGAACGAAACACTTAATAACGAAAAACCAACGTTCAGTTATGCTGATCAATACCACCTATACTGAGTGAAACGTGTTGATTCTAAGCAGGGACGTCGTCAATAGTGTGCGAGGGTGGGCTTGAGCCCACCCTGATATTTGTCTAGGCTACATTGCCACCCACTCAGTTCAAAATGTGCCATTTTTCAATATATTTAATTTTAAAATATAATCTGCACTTCGTCTTATATTTTATTTCATGCAGCATTATGTATTTCCTTTAGAGAGTGCGTTGTTTACGTCTCCATAAAAAAGGTTATCAAAATAGCGTCCCAGTTCCATGAAAATTTAATTGTTCTCCACTTTTCCATTTTCTTAGTTTAATCCTCTTTTTCCCCCTTTTAATGTTTGCATGAGGACGGTGAACAGGAATTCACTGAGGGGGTCACTATGTAACGTATAATTTATTTTAACTTTCCTTGTGAAATTCATTTTCTATGTAAATTTGAGTTCACTATCTTAGACATTTTCAAACCTTTACGTTATGTATTTTCCCTCAAACGAGAATGATGTTAGCAACACACTGAGGTCGGAACAGGTGACATATGTGTGGCCGCATAAGAACGATAGATAAAAAGGCAATGAAGCGGTTGTTAAAGGGGATTGATGTTATTGATGATAGACGTGCTCTTTTACTGCGATTCGATTTTGAATCACTGATACTGTATTGAGTACGCCAATAAACCGGACATGAGTGTGGAGTACAAACCATGCAAGCAAAATAAACGTATTTGTGAGTACTACAATTGACCTCCTTCTTGTAATGCGTATGGATACCTTCTAATGTTACATTGACTTTAGCACTAATAACGTAATTACTGACGTAAGGACTAAGTTACAGCGGACAGCCAAATTACGTTTTAACTACTAATTGTTCTGTTTGTTTTCTTTAGAAAGTAGGGGATTCCAACACGGAAAGTGGAGTCTAAAGCTACACTAGCGCTCTTAAGGCTGCCCCGGGACAGTGAAAGTGCGGAAAGTGGCAGACGACTGCTTTCTGGGAGAGGAGTGCAAGGCAAAGTCACTGGCTGGAAGGAAGGAAGTTAAGGAGGCGGAAGATATTGTATCTGCGTGCCACGACATTAAAATTTTATTTAGATATACAAAAACGGCATTTTTTTTAATTGTTCAAGTACAGTACTATTTTCGTAAGCAAAAATGCAAAATTTTGAAAAGCAATATAACACAACGCATTCAGAGCAAGCAGAAAGTTGAAGGCGATATTCTACCAACACTTCTATCTTACACCAGTGGCGTCACTAGTCAGATCCGTGTATGTATGTATGTGTGTCCAGGTGGACGGGGTGGGAATTGCACGAATTCCTTTGTGACCGATAGTGAAATGCATTAAAGCCGCACCGGTGGCGTAGTAGTCTAAGCGTTGTCTTATGGCCATTCGTTCGAGACGAGTCCGGGTTCGAATCCTGGTGAGGCATACATGTGATTGTCTTACGGCACGGGCTCTCTCCCTTCCCTGGAACCAGTGGCCCTAAATTTGGGACGTGCGACTGCTTATAGCCCATTGAGTTGCTCACGGTGGTCGTTAAATCTTCAATCAATAAAAATAAAAAGAGGCATTAAAAATTTGTTCTTTCAGTTTTTCGTAAGAAAAGCAAGGTTGCTATCAAGCTTGCCGCACCAAAAATAATGCTCGCCCATCCGTCGCCCATCCTTATTTCGAAGTCAAGCGATGTCCCTGATTCTAAGCAGAAAATGCGGCCAGCTTTCTTAAGTTCCGTCAAGAAGTCAGAAAACAGATTTCGGCCGCCCCGGTGGCGCAGTGGTCTAAGCGATGGCCTCTGATCATTCGTCCAAAAGGGGTCCGGGTTCGAATCCCGGTGAGGCATGGATGTTGTGTTTGTCTAACGGCACTGGCTCTCTCCCTTACCTGGAACCAGTGACCCTAAATTAGGGACGGGCGACTGCTTATAGCCCATTGAGTTGCTCACGGTGGTCGTTAAACCTCCAATCAAAAAAAAAAAAAAAAAAAACAGATTTCGTTTTTCTGAAGGTTGAATAAGACTCTCATCTCCCGATCCCTGGTGGAATGTGGGAGCGAATTTGTAGTACTGAACAAAGCTCGTCTAAGCAACAGAAACAGGTTTAAGCTAATTCATGACACCGAACGCTTTGCAAAAGAGGCATTTCCCATGCTCGGTAGTCAATAATAGTAGTACGCAACCTTTTTAAGGGTGCGACCCCACTGAAGAATTATTTTATTATGGGGACCCCATGTCACCATGTAAATAAAACAAGGGGCTAAAAATTATATTTATATATGCACTTTTAAAAGGCATTTATTTTATATTCACTAATATTAGTTACACTTATCAATTAGAAATATTAAAAAATGTATCAAACTAGAAATAATATGTAGGAAATTTTGAAATAAAAACTAAACACAATTAGCGGAAGGAAAAGAAACTGCACAATCTTTGTTTGACAGTCGTAATGTGAAATTTGAGCTTGAATCTTGGGAATTATGATCTCCATTCCTGATTTTATAGTTGAGATCGCCACTCTGAGAACATCTTCAACTTCTAATGATATATAACGAAATACCAAAAGATACGTAACTCTCCTGATATTTACGTTTTCTTTTATAGTTAATGTAGACTCACCAGATCCAGCTTCTTTTTGTAATGGCGCTGGATAATTAGGTATAGTCTTGTCAAAAAATATACATTCTGATCTCGGCTTTGTAATCTCTGAAATGCTGTCATTACTTGAACAGTTACCATAAGATCTGCTAGGCCCTTTTAGTAACCGCTTACCCATGTTTCAAACACCGCCAGAAATGCACATAAAACAATAATGAGTGAGTTACAAACATTTATAAAATATAGTGGCCGTGAATTTGGTTGCACCAGAAGACTCAGACTGTGAAACAAGAGGGGTTGACTGGAGGCGGAGAGAGTAGCAATTCATGCGCAGGATGTATCGTTGTTTTTGCTGATGCACGGAAGTCACCTCTCCACCGAAACAGTCCGCGAGAGTATTTAAGACAGCTCAGGATTACAAAGCTTGCATACGAGCCGCGGATGGCTTAGTGGTTAGCGATTCAGACTATTGATGCAGGGTCCCCAAGTTCAAGCCTGGGCTGATCTTTCAGAGATGGTGTGATTTACTAACAATCGCTGAATATCGGACGAGCACGTTAAGTGACGGTCCTCGAGCTGGGCCCACTGGTTAAATGGGTATCCTTTCCTATGCCTCCTCTGAAATTATCTCACCCTCTATGTGCAACATCGTACTTGTATGGTGGCGCCATCTACTGTATTTAAACCAGACTGTTCTGTCAAAGTCGCTAGACTTGCTCTCATTCCTTCCGTTTCTATGTAATGCCCAAAAAGGCGATCTCGCTGTAGGTGGCTGGGACCTAAACTCTACTCACTGTGGACGGAAGTCCAACAAGAAAATGACAAATACTTGATTGATTAATTGAGCAAAGATTGCATATTGTCTAATTCTGATCGTGTTCTTTTGGTATCCACCATATTTTCTATAAAAAAAAGAGAGAAAAAAGCGACTTCTTAATAAACCCTCGCCACCCGAAAAAGGGTCGCTACCCAAATGTTGCGCACACCTAGTATATATCATTCATTCGCATAATCGGCACACAAAGCAAATACTACCGGTATGATTGAATAAGAAATGTCTTTAAAAACGATAGTGCTTTCTTTTACGAAGAAGATGATAATTGTAAAAGAACGATATATATATATTTTTTGATTGAAGGTTAAACGACCACCGTGAGAAACTCAATGGGTTATAAGCAGTCGCCCGTCCCTAATTTAGGGTCACTGGTTCCATGGAAGGGAGAGAGTCAGTGCCGTAAGACAAACACAACATCCATGCTTCACGGGATTCGAACCCGGACACTTCACTGACGAATTATCATAAGCCAACGTTTAGACCACTGCGCCACCGGGGCGGCAGAACGATATTAGACAATTAATGCCAATCATCCGTCGTGTAAGTAGTGTTCGGAAAACATGAAAAAATAGATCAAGAAGTGGCAGATTTTTTCTTGAAATTTCTGCCAATATAATATCTTGTTCGTAAAGATGAAACTGAATACCATAGAGCGTAATAATTGTCCGACGATTTACTGCATTTCGGTATAACACCAGAAAACAGTGAACAGTGTATGATATAGCTTTTATCTGGTAAGTCATATCTCACGAGTACATGAATAAATTCAAATAACAATCAAATAGGGACGATGCTTTTATTTAAGTGTGTGGTAATGCTATTCAAAACTTAGACAACTTTAGAAATGTCCGAATTGCCCACTTATATATATTCATACACATACCTAGAGACGAAGACAACGACAGACAATTTTAATCAATAAATGCTTTTGTTTCGCATGGGCACGTGTGATCTAAGAACTATACTTACTGCCCTAAACACGTAGATAAGTGCACTGTTGTGCTGAAGCGCTTGGTGAGGAAGTTTGTATGGCACGAGCAGACTGGTTGAAATCGATGATTCCCAAACTTGCCGGAAGCTGTTATGATCGGAGAAAAGCAGCGAGTGTGCATCGGCAGGAGGCGCCGGAGAGGACCTTGAGTCTTCTTATTCTCCCCCTTTGCAAACAGAACCCATTTACTGGGGGTAAATATTTGGCCCGTAGTAATCAAATTGGCCTGACTGCGACTGCGTCTATTGTTTTCCAGTATTTATCTTCGGTTCTTACTTGATCATATTTTTGCGTTCCGCGTTGTGAATAAATGCCATATGGCCTCATTAATATTTTCCCCGGACCCTGTACGCTACGTTTTCCATAATCATTGCCACAATACTGCGACACATAATCTAACAGCAGATTTCATATGCATTAAATTAAGCCTCATATAATTCATTTGGCACAGTTAAAAAGTGCAAGGTAAGATTATGGAATGTCGAACCAACAATATCTATGTTAAACACCATATGTATCATAATTTATTTACCACATTTCAAGGATATGAAAGCTCAAAAATATTTCATTAATTGTCTATTTCGCAAATTTTCTTTCCGGTTTTGATTTTAAACGGTAAGAACAATCAGCACAGTTTTCCTCCGTAGGAATTTAACAAAGGGACAAGAGTTTATCTTTTTAGATTTTGCCCAAAAAGCGGAGAGAAACCTGCATCTTGAGAAATTTAGTCTCCAAAGTTTGAACACGGATATTCTTCAGTTTAATATCTACGCGTTATTAGGTCCTCTGCTAAGTTACGTGAAACTCATCCTCCTTAAGAAATTTTATTCAAAATGTCCCATCAAGTATGAATACTCCTTTTTGTTAGGATGATCCCAGGGTGGTTCTAATCAAGAAGCCAGGAATTATATTTCCACACATATGATGACACAGCGGTGAAGCACCATGTTTCGATAATCACGACATAAAATTTTTCTGAGGAATATTCGCACCTATAAGTGCGCCACTGAAAATAATATAATTGATTTTGTACATGAACATTTTTCGCACACTGGAGAGTCGGCAATTGTATACAAGAGTATGTTGGTATCCACGAAATTACAATCTCGTATAATTTGAGATTTCATTTCAGAAAATATGGCCGAAATCATTAAAATTACATTTTTATATTGCCGCAAGTACTCTCAGAACAGTTTATTTTTGTCGCCCCTTTCTCGTCCCAAGATACGTAGTTTGGTAGCATACACCAAAGACCCAAAACATTATGGCCACATGCTTAATGTGATATCAAAATAGGTCTTACTCGAAAAGGAATGGAAGCTAGAAGATTTCTCAAGGTATCTTGTGCTGTCCAGAGTTGAAAAAGGGTCCAAAATTTTGGACCCATCCCAGGACGTCACATAATTGGATCCGACCCATCCCAGGACGTCACATAATTGGATCCGACCCACCCCAGGACGTAACATAATTGGATTCGACCCATCCCAGGACGTCACATAATTGGATCCGACACATCCCAGGACGTCACATAATTGGATCCGACCCATCCCAGGACGTCACATAATTGGATCCGACCCATCCCAGGACGTCATATAATTGGATCCGACCCATCCCAGGACGTCACATAATTGGATCCGACCCATCCCAGGACGTCACATAATTGGATCCGACCCGTCCCAGGAAGTCTCAAAATTGGATCCGACGCGTCCCAGGACGTCACATAATTGGATCCGACCTGCCCCAGGACGTCACATAATTGGATCCGACCCGGACTCGATTCCGACTTGACCCGGAAAATCTGCTTTGAATTATAAATTCGAAACTCAATCTATAATTATACATAACCATGTAAGAGTATAATTATAATACACAATCATATACACAGGGCGTTCAAAACGTCGCTCCGCAGTGGGTATCGTAGGTTATATAGAAATCACATAAAAGTATTACGGAAACGTATAATTTACTCATTAACAGAAACTGTTGAAACTGTCGTCATTCATATAACCTAACTGTTTTACACATGTTTTCAAGTACATCTGCGAGAGTAAAAAGTCCCTTCGCAGTGATGTTAAGGCTGTTCCACTTAATTTTGATGCTGCTACAGACAAAATTTTTGAATTAAGTAACTTGTATGTTTAATTTACGTTTTTGCTGTTTTCTTGATAACATATCAAGTTTCAGAATATGTGAAAGTTGGTGTTGCTGTCAAACATATTCTGATTTCTCAATGAGACGAAACAACTTCCAGAATTCACTCTTCCCGTTTTTGGTTTCAACAAGTACATATTTGTTGGCCTCGATGCCATTTTCAATCTCCTTAATATTATACTCATCCATTTTAACAAATAAGGGATTAATTCCGACAAGACATGCAATGGAACGGGATGTTAGCACGTCAAACGAAAACCTCTGACTGCTCAATGCAAAAGATGCGATGTGAAAAGTAACTCTCAGTCTTACGTACAATGTAACACGCGGGATGTGAGAGAATGAATCACGAGAAAAGCAGGCGACAGGCGTTTGCCAGCATCTTGCTCCGGACAGTCGTACAGAAAACAAACGCAAATAAAGTATCGTTTTACGATATGGTATCATCGGTCGGTGGACATTTTTTTTTATTTAAGAAAGAGACAAAAATCTTGTTGTTTGACAAGTATGACGTAGAGGTCTTTTCTTACTTCTACGTTATTTAAAAAAACATAACCATAAGATGAAATAGTTCCTAAATTAAACCTTAACGGCCAGACAAAACATGTAAACAACAGAAGTCAAACTTACGGAAAAGATGCTTCATTCAAGGATGTAACCAACACATCGTAACATAGCATAGCATATTGCAGTAAACGCTCCACACACCACACAACTCTTAAGACAACGCTCTTTTCAATAATCAGTTTACAACACAACGCTCTCTAGCAACCTCGCTTGACAACGCTCGCTTTTACAACGCTCGCCAGCAATAGTTTAGTCGTCGTTTTTATCTCTCGTTCATATATTCTCTCAGGCATACGTCACGTTCATTCAACCTCAATTATGTGTCCAACAGTATTCGTTTGAGAGAAAAGATATTACGTTAAGAGAGTGAAGTATAACTAAGAATAAACTCAAGATTTACATAGGGAAAGAAACTAAAAAGGAAAGTTAATTTAGAATATATGTCACATATGTCATTTTGCACTCTGCTGGCACCAGTATTGAGCACAAAATTCCACTACACGCAATTTTTCTTTGAAGTATTTTTTTCTTTTAAAAACTAAGGTGGGAATAATGTCAAGTCAAAATCGGGGCAGGATCGCCTTAACTCGACCCGTTGACCCGTGACCCGTTTCCATCTCTGGTGCTATCTGGTAACAACACGTTACCAGCAGATACTTTAATTCTTGTATATTACGTGGTTATGCCGCCGCAGATTGGATTTGATGTTCCAACAGAAACCACAGATGCTCGGTTGGATTGATGTCTGGAGAATTTGGAGGACAGGGCAATACTTGGAAGTATTCCTTATGTTCCGCGAACCATTCAGGGAAGAGTGGAATTGCACACTATCTTTCTGAAAGAAGACACTGCTGAGGGGAATTCCTGGTCTGCAATGATGTTTAAGTAAGTGGTAAGTGTAATAGTTTCCTACACGTAAATGACTGGACGCAGGGTTTCCCCGCAGAACAGTACCCAAAGTATTGCACTTCCTTCACCGAGTTGTTTTCGTCCCTTAGTGCAACCTGGTGCCAACACTTCTCCAGATAAACGACGCAAATGTACCCGCCCGTCAACATGGTGCAAGGAAAAACAAGATCCGTTGGAACACATGACCTTCTTCCAATCATTCCCATCATTCAGTGTTCAGTTTTGATGCTCACGTGCTTATTGTTGGCCCTTCAGACGGTAAATCGAAGTTAACATGGGAACTCGGAGCGTTCTGCTTTTATGCGGCGCCATTTTCAGCAGAGTTCGATGTACCGTGTGTTGCGACGCGTTAATTCCGTCACCGGCATACAAATTATCAGCGATTTACGCCAGAGTATCCCTCTTGTTGGCTAGAGGTGAGCCTTCGCTCACCTCTAGCATGGATGAGCCGAGGTCTGCCATAACCTTGCCTGCGGTTCATGGTTTTCTCTCTTCGGAATGCTTTCTGAAGGTTATAACCACGGCTAACCGCGAGCACTCTACAGGCCTTTACTCTCTCGGAATGATCTGACCGAGTCGTCTATCCATTACAATTAGGCCTTTGTCAAACTCGGAAAAGTCCGCTACCTTTCCCATGTGCAGAACGAGAATAACACAGTTTAACAAAGCTCAGTATAGGTGTTAATTATAACGTTTCATGACCCTCACACGCGCTGTCGTTTATCTGCAGTTAATTCGATTTGCAAAACAACGCGCCGGTCGTAATGTTTTGGCTCTTCGATGTATACAGTTCATCTTTGCGGAAGCTTCTTCATCGGTTTGCAAGAGTTTAAACACTCAGAGGGATATCCTAAATGATTTGTTGTACATAAATTAATCGTCGCCAACTATGGTGTCAAACACACTAAGCAGGATACGGGGGAAAGCTTTATACATATACACTGGAGTGCCAGATAAACTAGTACAGAAAGGCTTATGCAAAATACATAGCAACATCACCTATGCGCGTACTCGGTTGTGTCCGCCACAGCGTACATACAGCGATAGACATCCTTGCTAGCTGTCAGAGCTGCTTTCGGTATGAAAATGAAAAGTAATAACGATTTAAGCGATTTTCAACGCGGTGTCAGAGTTGGCGTTCGTGAGATGGGCCATAGTATTTCGGAGGTAGAAACGAAGTTCGGGTTTTCACGGACGACCATTGCAAGGGTGTACCGTTACTACAAGAATTCCGGCAAAACCTTCAACCTACGATACCAATGTGGCAGTAAAACGACATTGGGTGAACGTGACCATCGTCGGCTGTCAAGAATCGTTTCACGCGACACTCTCGCAGGTAGCATCGGAATTCAATGCTGGAGCCTCAACAAGCATCATCGTCCGGACTCTGCAACGTACCCTGCACGATATGGGCTTTGGGAGCCGACGCCCAACTCTAGTCCCCTTGACGGGTGCACGACACAGACTATGCGCCTCGCTTGGGCACGGCAACACCGCCACTGGACACTTGATGACTGAAAACAAGCAGCCTGGTCTGACGAGTCGCGTTTTCAACCGTATCGGGCAGATGGAAAGATTCGTGTGTGGCGCAAACCCCATGAAGCCATGGATTCCGCCTGTCAACAAGGAACTGTACCGGCTGATGGGGGTCCTTAATGGTATAGAGTGTGTTTAGCTGGACTTCACTGGGACCCCTGGTACGTCTACAAACGTTTTGACCGGCCAACGCTATATGCCCATCCTTTTTGACGAGGTACACCCGTTTACGTCCTGCAGTCATGCTGATGGGTTGGGCCTGTTCCAACAGGACAATGCACATCCTCACAAGTGTCAGGACGCCACATTATGGTTAGAGGAGCATTCATCTGAGGTTAGGGTGTTTCCATCCCCATCCACGTCCCCAGATCTTAATGTGATAGAACACATTTGGGATGCCATGAAACGCACTATCTAACACAGGAATCCGAGACCTCGGAATACACCCGAATTGTGGAACACTCTGTAAAAAGTATGGTGTGCATTGCCTACAGCATTATTCCGGAAGCTAGTGGAGTCCATGCCCCTTCGTATTTCTGCAGTTTTGCGCTCCCGTGGGGGATCTACCAAGTATTAGACTGGTGTACCAGTTTTACTGGCACTTCAGTGTACTGTATCTGTGCAATATGCTAATCAACAAGGTGGGTAAAAGCAGAGTGACAGAAAACAACTTGTTCATTCAGATTTAGTGGTTTCTAGGGTAATAGTTAATTTTAAGGATGTTTGTAGGTTGCAAATATTGTCGTAACGTGTTCAACTTTATTGTAAAGCTCTACACAGCTTATCTCACGTAAAGTTAAACTTGCCGTAGTAACCTTAAATTAGATATGCGTACATACATACATACATACATACATACATACATACATATCACTAAGCTGTTCTCTGAGATTCAGAGGTTAGCTCCAAAAAGAAATACAAACTTTCAGATATTTTTACTTATTGTTGTCGTATTAAACTTCGCCATTTACAGCAATCTTGACATACAACTCGTGCTTCACTGATATCCATGACACGCCGTACACAAGATCTTTTATCCTTCATACTCATAATCTTTTTCTCATGCAGACACTCCTGAATCTGATCCACCCATGTCTTCCTTGGCCTTCCTCTGCCTTTCCTTCCTGCCACTTGGGCTGAAAATATTTTCTTAGTAAGCATTTCATCACTCATTCTTTCAACATGGCCAAACCACCGAAGCATATTGATCTCCACCTTGCTAACAACATTTTGCTTTACATCACACAACTGCAATACATCTTCATTCCTCACACAATCAGATCGTGTCTTGCTACAAACCCCACGTAAGTAACGCATTTCTCCAGCACACAAACGACTCCTATGTTTCTTCTGCAGTACCCAGGTTTCACTGCCATACATCAGAGTAGGAACAATTACTGTTTTATACACAGAAATGCGGGACTCTCTAGAGAACCCATCATTCCAGTGAAAACCTCCCAGAGCAGCTATGACTTTCAGAAAAGAATTCACTCGCCTACTGATTTCACCATCCAACTTGTTCTGTCTGTCAAACATGCTTCTTAAATACACAAACTCACTCACCTGGTCAATCACAGTGCCATTTATACTTACATTACATTCAGTGCTACCCATTCCTCTCTCAAACACCATAACTTTGGTTTTTCCCTTATTTATACTCAGTTTGAATTTCATGCAAACTTCGTGCATCCGAGTCAACATACTCTGCAACTCACTTTTGCTCTCTGCCAAAAGGACAGTGTCATCAGCATACAGCAATCTGCACACACAGATATCACCAAGACATAAACCACTATTATCTATTTTGGCCTCACGCATGCATGCGTCCATAAATATATTAAACAGCTATGGTGACGATACACAACCTTGTCTGACTCCTGCACCAATTGAAAACCATTTTGATAAAACACCATTCACTTGTACACAAGCTCTACTACCAGCATACATGGCTTTTACACCATTAAGTAGATTCCCAGTAACACCATATTCATTCAATACCTTCCACAAAAGTGTCCTATTGACTAGGTCGTAAGCTTTCTCTAAATCTATGAAGGCAGTAAAAACTTTCTTCCCAACCGCCAGATACTTTTCAATCATCATGCGTAATGCAAAAATCTAGTTAGTGCAGCCTTTACCAGGCATAAAACCACTCTGAACATCCCACACTTTCTCTGATGTAAGACCCCGTACTTTTTCAATAACAACCTTACCAAACACTTTCCCTGGCACACTCAGTAGGCTAATACCACGATAGTTCTTGCATTCAGTCTGATCACATTTTCCCTTATACAAGGGAACAATGAAAGCATCCTTCCAATCCCGAGGGACCATTCCTAACTCCCAGCACAACTGGCAAATTTCAGTTAACCAGTCAATTATAGAGTCACCACCGTACTTCAACATCTCTGCAGTTATGCCATCAACTCCTGGAGCCTTACCATTCTGAAGAGATTTTAGAGCTTTACACACTTCTTCTCTTGAGATCCCTCCTGTGTTTTCATCCCTCATTGTGACATCATCTGCATCTGTCTCAGAATCATTTTTGCTCTTCTGATCTAATAACTCACAGAATTATTCGCCCCATCTGTCACCCAACTCATTGGGCTCCCATATCATTTCCCCAATCTCATTCTTCACACAACTTACAACTTTGTTTCCCCTATTTTTCCTGAGTCTCATATACTTCCAGAAGGACTTTCTATCTTTCCAAAAAGCCAGTTCATGCCTTTCCACTTTCTATTTCCTATCGTTTGCCTTACTGTGGCGAACCAGCTTAGCCGCTTCACGCTTCTTACAGCGATATTCATCCACAGAGACTCTACCTTGCAACATCCCCAAATAGGCTTCCTTCTTTTTCTTTACTGCTTCATCAATCTCATTATTCCACCAGGCATCACCTCTATTGTTACCCACTATTGTGGTGCCACAGACCTCTTTAGCAGCAGTAACAACACAGTTCTTAAAACATTCCCACTTCTTTTCTACATCCCTCTCACAAGATTTCAGATCCTTCTGTCATTCTCTGAGTAAGTCAGAATACCGCTGATGATCTTCAAGGAGCCTATCAACCTTTATTCTTTCTATCCTGGGTCTCTTCCTATTCCTTTTCCTCCAACCAACATTAAGTTTCACTCGTGGCACTACCAAGTAATGATCAGAACCAACATCCGCACCTCTCATCATACGGGTGTCAACAACTAAGTGTTTCAAACGCTGATCGTAAATAACAAAATCTATCACACTCTTTTGACCAAGAGTACGATTTTCCCAAGTATATGTGTGTATATACTTGTGGTTGAATAATGTATTAGATACACACAAATCATTCTCAATGCAGAGTTCAATTAATCTTTCACCATTATCATTCACACAAGGATCATTAAACTTACCCAGAACATTGTCGGAAATTGCATTCTGCACACCTGCTCTAGCATTGAAATCCCCTGCTATTATAACTTTTTCTTTAGCACCAAACTGGCTCAAAACAGCTTTTAGCTCATTCCAGAAATCTTCTTTCTTATCAGAAGGTTCCGAGTCACAAGGAGCATACACTACAACAATTACAATTCTCTGAAGTTTCACTTTCAAACGAATCCAGAGAATTCTCTTACTTATGCAACTATAGTGAATCAAGTTGTTCTTCATCTTTTCACTTAAAATCACACATACACCAGCCTGTCCTCTCATATTATCCAATACTCCAGACAACACACTCACCGTGCCATTCACTTCTTCTACCCCAATTTCCTTCTTTTTGGTTTCACTTACACACAGCACACCCAGTCTATACTTATTCATATCCTCAATCACCTCACTCATCTTGCCATTTATACCTCTAGTATTCCATACACTAATCTTACATTCACTCAGCCGAGAGCTTTCTCATACGCCGTTTAGAAAGTCCAGGTCGATTCCGTGGTGGACCGTCCTTCTCAAGTGTAGTAGGTCCACCATATCCCACACTTGAGTCATTCTTAATATTTCTTTTTGTCTTTTTAATCAGGTAAGTACATCAGTGTGGGGGATTAGCCCACAGCTGAGTGTTCCAGTTGGTAATTCAACCTAAGGATTCTGGAACAAAACCCTAGTGAGTTGGGGTCTTTTCGCCAATGTCACACAGAACTAGCTTGCACCTCTCCAAGATTCACAGAGGCCCTAGTTGCTGTTGTGTGTGCCATTGTTACCACGGAGCGCCCCGAGGAGGCAAACCCATCGCTCACTACGGCCGCCCGCTTAGATATGCGTAGTAACCATAAATTGGATTACATTTTTCCAGAGAAGTCTTCTTACAAGACTTTGCGGTAATATTTACTTATCAGTGTGTATGTGTGTGCGCGTGGCGTATGCCTTGAAATACTGTAATCCAAGTTGATTCTTAAGGAATGATCAGCACAATCATCGTTCATTCTTAAGAAAATGAAACGTGTTTTGGTCTTAAAACATCTTGCATTGATTAAGTAATTATTAGAGAGCCGCGGATGACTTAGTGGTTAGCGAGTCAAACTATCATTGTGAGGTCCTCAGGTTCGAACCTGGGCTGATCTTTCAGAGATGGTGTGATTTACTGAATATCCGCCGTGCATCGGACGAGCACGTTAAGTGACGGCCCCCAGCCTGGACCCACTGGTAAAATGGGTATCCTTTCCTATCCCCCCCCCTGAAATTCTCTCACCCCGCTGTGTGCGACATCGTACTTGTACGGTGGCGCCATCTACTGTACTCTAATCTCACTACAAACTGTTCTGTCAAAGTCGCTGGACTTGCTCTCATTCCTTCAGTTTCTGTGTCCTGCCCAAACGGCGATCTCGCTGTAGGTGGCTGGTACCTAAACTCTACTCACTGTGGGCGGAAGTCCTACAAGAAAATGACAAAAAATACTGTGATTACGTGCTGTGAAAAGTAGTTAATAGTTGGATCTACTACAGAATTATTCAGACAAGCATACATTTGCTTTCCCGGTGGAGCAGTATTTGTCCGAGAAGTGTCCGGGTTTGAATCCCGGTGAGGCATTAATGTTGTGTTTGTCTTACGGCGCTGGCTCTCTCCCTTCCCTGGAACCAGTGGTCGTTAAACCTTCAATCAAGAAAAAAAACAAGCCTACGTTTTTTTCTTAGCTCTTAGATTCCTAATCTGGGAATTTCTTTGCACAAATAAGCCATGTTTTGAGTGAAATATCTCACCAGATCACTGCATAAACATGATGGAATAATACTGTAATAGGATATCACATGGGGACCGGTTATCTGGACATAAGTCGCAGGTAGCACATGAAAGTTGTTCTATTCTGTGTTCGTTTAAATAGAAAATAAACAGTGTAATATAGAACTTCTATTAAAATCAAAAATCGTGTTAATTCAGTATATGAATAGACTTTTCTTCCCACACACATATCACGCACACACAATAAACACTCAATACCCAGTGAATTCTTTCAGAATATCCAAACATTTATGTAACGGCAAAGCAAAGGAAGCTAAACATATGCTAACGTCAGCATCAGTCCAATTTTTATTATTTCTTCATAACTCTACTTAACAAATTGTGCAATATTTCCTATTCCTTATTAGTAAAATTTGACATTTTACTCTTATCTTCCAGGAAACAGTTTTCTGATTAATTATATTTAAATTATTTCGTTTAATGGAATGTATGAATCGACATATATGCTACCCCCACTATTTTGGTTTCATTTTACTTTTTATACTTAATTTATACATTTCTAAAAATCTTTAAAGTGGTATATTATATACACTATCTAACAACAAGTAATTGGACACCTGTGATAGCAAAGGAAAACGAAGTTCATTCACCTTCAATAGTTGGTGGAGCCTCCACGAGCGGCGATTACAGCTGCGATCCTCCGGGGCATACTCTCAACCAGGCGTTGTACGACGGCTAGCGGTATTTTCTTTTACTCGGCTTGGAGAAGACAGGTCAGTTCCTTCACCGATTTCGGACGGTGGGTGCACCCCTCAAGTCGACGCTCCAACTCGCCCCAGAGGTGCTCGGTAGGGTTCAGGTCTGGTCTCTGGGCAGGCCAGTCCATTTGATTAACCCCATTGTCACCATACCAAGCCGTGGTGGACCTCGCAACATGACAGGTGGCATTGTCATCCTGAAAGTAACATGGGTCCACCTCGTAAAACTGCCACAACGTAGGAAACGCATGGTCATCCAGAATGGTGCAGTATGTCTCGGCGTTGAGTCTACCAGGAATTGCTACCAAGGGTCTCGCGCCTAACCAGGAGGAACACTCCCAGAGCATAATTCCACCGCCGCCGAACTTCCCAGTTGGCACAATACATTCCGGCAAGAGGTGTTCTCCAGGCAGACGCCAAACTCAGACCCTGCCATCCAAACGGTAGAGAGCCCCCCGGTGGCGCAGTGGTCTAAGGCGTTGGCCTCTGATCATTCGTCCGTAAGGGGTCCGGGTTCGAATCCCGGTGAGGCATGGATGTTGTGTTTGTCTTACGGCACTGGCTCTCTCCCTTCCCTGGAACCAGTGACCCTAAATTAGGGACGGGCGACTGCTTATAGCCCATTTGAGTTGCTCACGGTGGTCGTTAAACCTCCAATCAAAAAAAAAAAAAAAAAAACGGTAGAGAGTGAACCTTGATTCGTCGCTCCAGAGAACCTGTTTCCACTGTTCAACGGTCCACTGCAGACGTTCTTTGCACCACGTTAGCCGAGCAGCGCTATTGGACTTGGTGATCAAAGGCTTGTGGGCGGCAGCACGTCCATGATAACCGAGCAGATGGGTTCCTTATGGATGGTATTCATCGAAAGAACACTCCCGGATGCCTGTTGAAACTCCTCGCGGATGTGGTCCATCGATTTGGTGCGGTTCTTTCGAACTTCTCTGGCCAGCACCCGTCGGTATCTAACTCCCACTTTTGTGGGTCTGCCGGGTCAGGGCACATTCCCCCAGTCACCTCTCATCTTCCACTTGCCAATCACGTAGGTCACTGTCGATTTAGGGTACTTCAACTCGATGGATATGTCACGTATGGATAGGCCATTTCTGTGATACCCGACGATTACACCTTTCTTGAAATCAGAGAGCTCCGAAGTGCGTGGCATTTTGCATGCGACTGGTTGCGTTGTTGTTTCCCACACGATATTTAACGGCGGCGACCGTGACGAGTATCAGGACCACAGATATCATCGATTGCAGGCGTGTCCAATTACTTGTTGGTAGATAGTGTATAATAACAATTATGGTGCATACGAATTATAGTTTATTTGATTTCCTGAAGTTTAGTTATAACCTGTAATGAGGTACGTTTTTTTAAGGTGAGGAAAGGAATGAAAAGAATTTCATTTAAAAGAATATAATGTAAATATTGAAGATATGAATATATTAGTGTAGAAATGGTATGGTACATCTGTTTGACTAGCAATAATACTGGTTGTATATTTCTATAATAATTAAATGCCTGCTATACATTTATAATGTAAACATTTAATATGATTGTTGAAAGAATTGAGGATTGCACTTATCCTTTCGTAATTAAATTGTCTATTTGCATTAATTGCTAGTGATTTAGAGGAATTTTGAACTGTACACCCAAACAAATTGGAAATGTTGTTTTAAACAAAAGATATAGATGTAGAAAAGGCAATTCCTGTACATATCTTACGTTTTAAAACTTATCCACTTACCCCAAGCTCTGGGTACACCTGAATCTTAATGATACCACATGGCTATCACTGTAGATAGTTCATGAGAAATATAATGGCGGTGCAGAAATAGTTTAATATTTGCTTTTATCATAACATCTTCAAATTAGTTTCAAGTATGTTTTAGTTGCACAACATTTAACGTAAGATAAGATGTGCAGTCCTAAAAATGAATAAAGCTAAGAGAACTTTTGCAGACTTTCTTCGCCTTTCTTATAAGATAAGTCCATGTCAATTGACAGAGGCTGACAACTGAAGTTCCGATGATGGATTTGTTCTTTCCTGTTCTTCAGACACACTATGACACATTTCCAAAGAATACTCTTTTGCAAATAAAACTCCTGTTTACCGAGAAGGATGGCGCGATGAATGTAAGTCATGTGGAAGGAATCATCCGCATTTTGGCAACCCAGGTCCCTGTAGGTCTCTGAATGTCTACTGAGGACGCTGCTGAAACGATAAGGAGCGAATTATTTTTTGTCGTCACGGGACGTTGTAGTGCGTTTCCCGCGATAGTGTGCTTTACATCGTGTGATGACACAGTATCATGGATATGGTACAACAAAATGGAGATGTGTTTGCCAAGTCTTTCAGACTGGACATCACAATGGACTGCTCAGCTATTCGCTTCCAGTTTCTATTCACCAGACCAAAATCTAATGTATTTGCTCACCGTGACATAATGGAAGACTCAGTTATTGCAACGCAGGGAACACGAAAAATGACAAAGGATCCTTTTATGTATCGTCAGTTTGATTTCATTTCAGAATAGCTGCTACTTCATAAATTGCACCTAATATTTGGTTGTCCTTGGAATAGTAAAGTGCATGATACTCTAAACCTCTTTGTTGGCCATAAAACAAATAGCCATCACGTAATTAACGTTAAGAATTACTCATTACTAGTAGAAAGTCATTTGAAACAAAAACTCATTTCACCGTGGACTGGTCATGCACGCTTTCAGAAAACAAAAATGTTATAAATTAAAAAGAATTGCTTAACTTGCACATGTTAGGTGAAACATTCCACGAATGTTTAAAGAGAAAACGTGCAGCGCAAATTTACGCAAAATAGAAAAGACAAATGTTTTAAGGAACTTTAAGTGGTTAATTCATTTGGCGTTCAGAAATTAAATCTTTGTCATCAAAAAGATGAAAACTTTTCTAAAAAAAATTGAGTGCTACTTTTTAATTAAAAGATTTAAATAAATGTGAATAATACATCCAAAACTTTCCGTATCAAAATTATATCCTATGAACTATCTATAAGATAGTCATGAGTATGATTCAGGCATAACTTGACTTAGAGGAGGCAGGAAGGTAACATCGACATTTAGAGTGGAAATATCGCTTTTCCATACATGTTCCGCCTTAAATGTTTCTTTCACTATTGAAGTGCATCTTTTAATAGCTGGTAAATGTTATTTCTTACGATATACACTCACGGACAATGAAATTTGCTCACCTAGAAGAAAACATGCTACAACCGCGAAACTTTGCAAGTAGCTAGAGTGCGTGCTCGTATGCAAATGATCCACGTTTGGTGCGATTGCGCATGACCGCACATCCTGTGGTGGCGCCGCAAGCACGAACCGGCAGCCTTATAAGTCGGCGTGAAGACGATGCTCCATGAAAGCGTAAAGCACCGGCCGACGGAAGAATAATGCCGGGTAGACTCCAGAGACGTCGATTCACGCAATTTACGGACTTTGAGAAAAGCCTGATCATCGGGCTGAAAACCGCAGGGTGGTCGGTGCACCGTATAGCACGCCACGTGGATCGTTCTGGCCATACCGTCGGACTGGTTTGAGAGCAGGGGACACGTGACGGTACTGCAACACGGCGGAGCGGCTCCGGACGGACCAGGAGGACCACCCGTAGAGAAGATAGACGGATCGTATGCCACGTCAGAACGGATTCCACGAGGACCCAGTCCACGATACAGGCAGATGTACCGGCTCCTGTGTGCCCACGAAACATTTCCCGACGCCTAGTGGAAGCGATCCCAGCGCCTCTTACGTGTGCTGCCTTTAACACCGGAATACCGCTGGCTCCGTTATAACGAAAGTAAATTTCTCCGTCATGTTTGGTCTACGCCGGGATTCGAACCCGAGTCCGCTTATACCGGAACAAGTCGCTCTACCAACTGAGCTACGCAGACGTTCATTCTGATTGCTATGTGCCTTTATGCCGTGTGCGTCCTGCTGGCAGGTACGTCACATCTCCCCCCCGAAAGAGGGCCGGGGGCATGGCCCACGGGTCAGCCGTGACCACGAATCGTTGCAGGCAGCCATCCACTGTAGAACGTGCACTTGAGAACTCCCAGCCAATCTGGTGTGTACAATGCAACATCACACATTTTTATTTTTCGAAGCGCTGGAGAAGGGATTCTCTTATTTTTCCTTTCTCGCAGTGTGGAAAGAACATCACACCAATGCGAGATTTTCAACGGTCGGGTCATCCGGATAGTTCGGGCGCCATTATTACGAAGTAAATTTCTCCGTCATTTTTGGTCTACGCAGGGATTCGAACCCGAGTCCGCTTATTCCGGAACAAGTCGCTCTACCAACTGAGCTACGCAGACGTTCATTCTGATTGCTATGTGCCTTTATGCCATGTGCGTCCTGCTGGCAGGTACGTCACACCGTGTGCAGTGTGTTCAGACCATAGCGACCTAGAACGTCACAGACTGGTGACGTGTGATATTTAGCGATGATTGCCGCTGAGTTTTGGGGACAGATGATCATCGTTCCGGGTGTGGAGGTCCCCCGGTCAACGAAACGATCCCAACCTCGCTGTCGAGTGCCACACCTTCCCCACTGAAAGCATTATGGTCTGGGGAACCATTGCTTACGAGAGCCGATCAGCTGTAGTACTGGTACGGGGATCACTGACAGGCCACGTGGATGAGATCGTATGGCCCCATGTGCTCCCATTCCTGACAGGGATTCCAGGTGCACTATACCAGCAAGATAATGTCCGCCCGCTCACGGATCGGGTTCCCCAGGGCTGCCTACGTCATGTCCAGACACTTCCATGGCCTGCCAGCTCCCCAGACATGTCCTCTATCGAGCACGTGTGGGACCAGTTGAAACGCCAGCTGCCACCGTGCCGCAGTATTCGGGATTTGGAGCACACGGTCCAACATGTATGGACCAGTCTGCCACAGGACAACACCAGGCGTCTGTTCGCCTCCATGCCGGACTGTATTGCAGCATGCATCGCCGCAGGAGGCTGTGCGACGCGCTATTGAAGATGACCGGACTGCTCTGTAATTGCCCTGCAGCTCTGTTTTTGCCATCATGTGTATCAATCATCTGTATTATTAAGTCCATAAAATTTCAGTTCAATCCGATGCTTCCTCCTTGGTGTGCAAATGTCATTGTCCGTGAGTGTAGTTAAAAAATATTGTACATAATAATAAAACTTTAATATCTAAATTATATGTTCACAACTATACATTTTCAGTGTAATTTTTCCAAGATAAGGCCAACGCTCATTGTAGTTTTGAGTACACATAAAGTTGGCCAACATTTCTGTGATGACGTGAAAATTATGTGGAAATGTTTAGTGCAGGAAAAATGGAAAAAATCCGAAATAGGAGATAGGACGCCGTTTTTGCCCTGTAAGAGAGAAAACGACAACAAGTCAGCCATATTGTGTGTCAGAGTCCAGCTGAGAGAAGAAGGGGGAGGAAATTCTTTCTTTGGTGAATTCTGCATTGATTGAGCCAGAAGTTCGCAAACATGGGGACCTTCACTTATCAGTGAAAGTTTGTTGGCAGCTTGAAATAGGCGGAGCAGCGTAAGATGTTTACCACATGTCCTCAAGGAGGTTATATTACAGGAGACACCACTCCTATCCACGCAGCATTGGCCGCCATAAGTCGCCGTCCGTGCAGCAAATGACGTCATGAGCAGGCACGACGCAGCCGCAGAAAAGATGCTGCTTTGAAATCAATGGAACAAAAGCTTCTAAGCGTATAAACAGATAAAATGAGTAATTCAATAATCTTTATCAATGATACACAAGCTTACTGTTTTATCAACGGTATAATTTAGTTTGTCTTTGCCTGCTTGTGACGTCACACCACAGATTAGCTGTGACCTATGGCGGCAGACCCAGTGGTGTATCCAGTTATATAACCTCCTTGCATTACCTATGCTAGAAAGCTGTGCGCTCATGTGATTCGTCGTGCGAGGTCCGGGCTGGATGGTTCTGAATGGGCGAGAATATGTCATAACAAACTTGCCTGCGCCACTTGTCTCTCGGATAGGAAACATGGGAGTCGAACTGTCGTCGTTGCTCAAGAGATGAGGGCGCACGATAGGTACGAAAGCTGATCGGCTGCGGCAGACTAGCTATATATAGGAGCCTACCTGCGGGTTAGGGATATTAATATGCAATACCTGCGGGTAAATTTGTAATATCAAACAGTATCTGATGACAGACTGAGAAGTCCAGACAGTAGGAATTCCTTTTGTAGCGTGTGATAAGCTCTCAAATAAATCTGTATGCACACATTTAGTGTAAGACTGTGCTGAACTGATATATTGCTTGAATCCTGCTCTAGTTAATAATAACCTTCCCTGCAGTTGGCTGCGTGCGGAACTTTTTCGGTTTTGAGGAGAAGGGATGGCGCCATTCCTTGCTCACTCTCTATGTCTCTGGCTGGTGATAGTAAACCCAGGTTTCTTCTCCATTAATGATTCTCTGCAGGAATTCATCACCTTCTGCTTCAAAGCACCGCAAACGTTTTTGACAGGCATCAACACGTCGTTGTTTCAATTCTGGATTCATCTGGCGTAGCACCCACCTTGCAGACACTTTGTTGAACTGGAGCACATCATGGATGATGTAGTGCGCTGAACCATGATTGATGTTCTGCTATTTCATTCACCGTCACTTGGCGATTTCCCATCACAATACCTTTAACTACTGTAATGGACTCTTGTGTCACTACTCTGAGTGCCTGAACCGGTCAAGAAGAATCTGTAACAGAACTTATTAGTCCATTCGTATACTTGCTGGAATAACAGACATGCATTACCCTACTGAAACTTCATTCGGCGATGAATTTCAATGGGTTTCACGCCTTCACTACTCAAAAAACGGAGGACAGACCGTTGCTCATCTTTGGTGCATGTCTCATGTGGGGCGGCAATCTTTACACTGCTACTGTAGCGTCACTAAGCTTGTGTGCACCGTGTTGCCACCTGTAAGAAAATATTTTTATCATTGGTAACAATATTGCCAAGTTACAGGACAATGACACTGTATTTTGAAGTTTTTATCGCACTGTTAAGGTTTTCATTTGACTAAGTCATTTATTTTTATGCTTTCCAACCGTAGGTTGAAGAAGCGTATATGCTCCAGCCGTCTGTCTGTCTGTCCGCACGATAACTCGCGTAAAAATGGTTTTATTTCGATGAAATTTTAGTATTTGGTAGGAGACAACCTGGGGACGAACTCTATTGAAAATGGGCGAAATGGGGTCAAACATCAGGACATAAGAGCGGGATCCATTCCATCGCCCTTATGCGTCATAACTTACGTACAAATGCTTCGATTGCGACAAAACTTTAGTATGTTGTTCCGGAGGTACACTGAACCAGTTCTGTTTAATATCATCAAAATGAGGTCAAACGTAAGGGCACAGGAGCGAGATTTATTCCACAGCCATTATCCTCATAACTTGAGTAAAAATGCTTCTATCGCGACAAAACGTTAGTATGTTGTTCCGGAGGTATACTGAACGAATCAGTAGTAAGGGTAGGGAGGAGGTGTTGTCTGCGCACGATTTCTGGTATGTTGGAAACCGTATCATAATCAATGCATTGCATGATTTTACTAACTTGTTCTTTGTTTCAAATGGTACATTTGGAACTATGACTGAAATTATATCCAAATACTTTCGGACTTCCGTGACGCAGAATTTTGTAGCGTTTCAAAAAATGTATGAGAAACCGTTGCCACCTTTGTTTTTCAGCTTCTCAGAATGCGCATTTTAGATGCCGATGGTGAATGCTTTCAATCAAGTAATCTAGGACTCTGACTTCTAACTCCTTTCATAACAACGTGGATGGAATCCAAAGATTTAAAAGGACCAAATCGCGCATTAAAGAAAAAAATCGCAACAGCTTCCGTTGATTCTGTTTTTCTAAATAAAGTAATTTATTTATTTAACAACGTTTTTACAGAGTATATTTTGAAAAATTGAAAAACTGCAGTTATTGTTTTATCATCTGTTACATGGTTTCTTAGATCTCAATAACATCTGCATACAATTAACATAAGAAAAGAACTTGCCCGTGTGTACCCTACTCAGGATTTCATTATCGATTCCCTTTTTCACTTATACCAACCTAATACATTGAAGATTACCTCCATTGCCTGTATTATTCATATAAAAAAAGTACGAGATATCTAGATGATAACTCTTACCGTTGAGACCAGGAGGTAATCCTTTGAAAATATTCCAATAAATTATATACCCGGAGTTTTTCTGAACTTTGTTGCCTGATTTCTCACGTTAATTGAAAAAGACACTCACAAAGAGCGGAGTTTATGGTAAACAGAAGTAATCCGTGATAAAGAGTAGCTAAGAGAATGCTTACATATCAGAGATTATCGTTGACTTATGTCTTAAGAATTATGCACATTGAAGTAAGATTTTCGAGATACTGTATTTTAGTTTACTGCGAAACTATGCTGCCATTTATTAAAAAAATATCAAGACGTTATTGTACATTTTTAACTGCTCCTCTTAAATCATTCAAACATAGTAAAAAATTACTCTGCCCGTCGGATGAAGTATATTGTACTTTGAAGAGACGTTACCAAGAGAGACGATATCGACCTGTTTATGTTCGATCGTACGAAACTATTCATATAACGAGCTTCCAGAAAGTTGTGTCCGTAGGAAAGGGATATTACGTTTTTCTTTCTAGCTTAGTGATGGTTATAAATTCGAGAACAAAATCACCTTTCAAAAATGAAGTGTTTCTGCGCAAGGAGGTGGGTTTTATATCACTGAGTTCAATCATGAGACTGATTACAGAATTTATCATTTCCGTGTCTCTGTACGGATGCAACCGATTTGTCGGTTACGGTGTACCCCTTTAGCAAGCTTGATATGTAAGAGCCGGAAGTATAGCGACTTCCATTCGCGAGTTGCTTTCTGCGAGACTTTTAGTTGCTATATTAGTACCGTGACAAAAAGACTTCAAAGTGGCAACTAAGTAAATAAATATGCCTTTGCTAACATCCTGTTTTTCATTTGAGCTGCTTCACAGTTGTGGACATTTCCGAAAATATAAATGAAAAATGAATCTTTGAAGCGTTTCAATATGTTGCTAATCAGGCGATATTCTTGCAACTGTTGCTTCGTCACGTCAAATATATAAAGGGAATTTCCACGTTGTGCATTTTTAACTACCATTTAATTGACTTGAGGAATTACCCCAGAGTAAGTGGTTAAAGGGATATGATGCAGCTCAAACTTCAAAAATCACGTTCTATCCGATATGCCATGAACTGCGTATATCTATCTCAATGCTTTTGACTGAGGTCTTACAAAACACAACTGCTTCGCAAAGCTTTACACGAAAATAAATTCAAAACACAGTACCTATTCTTTTAAAGCATGTCGCATATTTATTTACTGTACGAATGAATGATTCAACAAACTGCTTTGAAAACTGAAATAAACGGTAAATGCTTTTACGAATAGCTGTTTTCATCTAGGACGAAAGCTACAGTGGTACATTTTTAAAAGTCTTGAATTTCAAGACCAATATTCAAATCATGAAAGAAATACGGGATTACGCCATATAATACAAATATTGAAGATGACAATCCGATTTTTGGCGTAAATGTGACAAGGATGGTAAGTCAGATAATATCCAAAAACTTGAACATTTTCATCGTCCTGGAGCGGGACGCGAACCCGCGTCTCCCAGAAAACGCCCAGGTATGCTAACCACTACACCACCCAGAACGACCAAGTTTTAAGTTTCCGATCAATTTGAATAAAACCATCACAGGATTCGCTAGTCGAAGCAACCGGCATTCATGTTTAGCGAATCTGGAGGTTAAGAATCTCATCCCGTGTTTGCCCGGAGAAGCAGATAAATCATGAAAGAAATACGGGATTACGCCATATAATACAAATTTTGAAGATGAGAATCCGATTATTGGCGTAAATGTGACAAGGATGGTAGTAAGTCAGATAATATCCGAAAACTTTAAAATTTTCATCGTCCTGGAGCGGAACTCGAAAAACGCCCAGGTATGCTAACCACTAAACAACCCAGAACGACCAAGTTTCAAGTTTCCTGTGATGGTTATATTCAAATTGATCGGAAACTTGAAACTTGGTCGTTCTTGGTGGTGTAGTGGTTAGCATACCCGGGCTTTTTCTGGGAGACGCGGATTCGAGTTCCGCTCCAGGACGATGAAAATTTTCAAGTTTTCGGATATTATCTGACTTACCATCCTTGTCACATTTACGCCAAAAATCGGATTGTCATCTTCAAAACTTGTACGAATATTTAAGTTGAACAATGTTAAAGCCCTGAAAGTCTGTTAGATATGCAAACCACAGCTGAAAAAACATAGGTCATGCAGATAGCATTAAGAGACTTCGTAACCTGCTGACGAGAATATAATGAAAGAAAAAATTAATTTCCAGAATTTCAAATGAACATAAAGGAATGAGAAAATTGGGTATTGTTTCTTTTTTGACGTATATGATGTTGCAAAATGTTGAAGGACACCCATTCTCATTTCGGAGACCCGTTCCATTTCGTCATTTGTGAATCTACAGCAATTACGAATAAGCGTAGAGATGCAAGTGTAGAAGATGCCCGAAAAAATGACTATGAGGCTTTAGGAGAAACCCTGACTGCTGCACGCTACAGCTAGGGCTGACATCCTGGAGCGCTCTGTATGGCTTTCAGCGGATATGTTTGACCCCAGTTTCTTTGTTTTGTTGATAACCACTATCCGTATAGGGTTCTCCCTATCGACGAATACCTGGAGAGTGAGGATATGGCCATGGTAGAATGTCAGTGCCTAGAAGGCAAGCTGTCGAGACAGCAGCAGTATGCGGACGAGCGTTGTCCTGTTGGAAAACTACACAGGAGGAAGCGTTCAGGAATGGTAGGGCCACTAGATGCAGGACCTTATTAACGTAACGTTAGGCTGCAACGTGCCTGTAATGAATACCAAAGGTGATCTTGCTTCGTAAGCAATTGCACTCCACATCATGACACCAGGACTTTTGGACGTGTGACGTTCGACAACAAACCGTTCATCTTGGCTCTTACCACGGTGCCTCCACACACGGATTCGTTTGTCGTCTCCTCCAACACACAAGCGGGACTTGTCACTGAAGATCATCCGCTGCCATTCATAGTGGCTCCTTGACAGTCTGGCACGACACCATTGCAGTCTTTGGCGACGATGCAATGGTGTTTAGGGCAGTCGTCGTAACGGTTTGCGTGTGTGTAGTCCTACGTCCTGCAGCCGCCTGCCAGTGCTGCTGGCACTAATCGGACGATGCATGAAAGACGCCACTGCTCGCTGAATATCCTCAATCGTGGCTGTTGGGTCACTCCGCGCATGTCGGACAACCCGTCGGTCCTCTCTCTTCGTGATTCGTCTAGGTTCCCCAGACCCTTCCTGTCGCTGCTGTGTGCCTTGTTCAACAACGCACGCATCAGTGACAGAGAGGGTCGTAGCAGCGAGTGGGAGGGACTGCCGCCAACCGCGTGCTATGGTGATATCCGCACGACCGGTATGGCGCACAGTACGGAGATAGGATCATCCTGCTTCCCAAAGCCCGACGACGCGGCCCCTTTCGAACTCCTCCAACTGCTCGAATTGCTTCCGAACTTCTCTCCAAGGCATACTTCACTTGCATAGGATGCAACCGACACAACAGCATGAGTCAGAATGGCAAAGCCCGCGCAACGAGATGACCTTATTTAGCCGGTCAGACACAGCGTTACGACTCCTCCTTGCTTGTGTCACATGCGCGGCCGGGCGTGATACTTGAATCATTTGCATGTCTCACGATGTCAAACCTACCCACCGAGTTTCATTCCTGCCTGTTTCTTCCTTCTGGGTAGAACTATTTTTTGACGATGCCTTTATATTCGACATACATACAATTTATCAGAAAACACTTTAGCTTAAATACCTTGTTGAACTAAATGTAATGTTTTCTTAAACACCTAGAGTGAGAGTAGTAATAAAATTTTTAACTTTTTTCACCTTATTATTTGTAACGGCAGAACACTAAAGGTACAGAAACCATCACAATTGGGATATGAACAAATGCATGACTGTCCACATACAGATGCAATGAATGGATTAATATTTTCTGTTGTGTATTGCTGCGTTATCGGTATGTCCGTACCAGCTGTCATTAAACTCTGTCCCGTGGATTTTGCGTTATTCATGATTTTGTGTTGTCACGTTAATTGTGGGCACAAGTGTAGTAAGGGAAAGAACACAAGCTGTAAGAAAAACGCACAGACCATGTCTCAGCGAAAACTCGAATCCAGGCAAACTTTTTACGGTCATTTGGAAGCGTTTAAGACCCCGTATTGGTATTAGGATATTTCGACCGATTGCGTCAGCTACTGTCTGTATTATTCAACTTCCTGCCGGTGATTCATCATCCTACAGCGGCAGCTGTTGATAGGGTTGGGGGAAGTGTGCGAACGTGAGTTTGCTTCTGGTTTTCATGCTGCGACGTTTTGCACGCATTTTATATATAGCGAAAAATGGGCCAAAAAAGTCATTAAGTGTTACTAAGAGGGCACAAATAGTGACTTTATATCATAAAGGATATTCCGAATGTGACATAAGCAGAAAGGTGAATGCGAGCGAGACTGTTATTCATTGTACAATAAAGAAATATCAAGATACAGGTGAAATTGGCGACCGAAAGTGAAGTGGACGTCCACGGAAAACTATCCCTCTTGTTGACAATACTATAAGGCGAATAATTATGTGTTCTCCGAGGAGTTCGTGCAAGAAATTCAAGGCATTTCTACATTCAAAAATGTCTGATATTAGTATCAGCACTGTTTCTCGACGTCTCAACAAAGATTTTGGATTAAAGTCTTATAATCCTGCACGGAAACGTAGAGTAACCCCTATCATAAATAGAGAAGAGACTCCAGTTTGCGAAGTGTCATCAATCATGGACTGCTGAAAATTGAAGCCAAGTTTTTTTTCCCGATGAATCAACTATGCGTCAATTTGAATTACGTGAAGCACATGTTCGACGACCTAAGGGAAAGAGGTTTGATGAAAAATACAAAGTTGACACCGTGAGACATCCACCCAGTCAGATGCCATGGAGGGCTATTTCAGCATCCGGTGCTGCTTCACTAATTTTTTCGCCGATAGGCACTACCATGACTCGTCCTTTTTTTATGGAAATGTTACGTGAGAAGCTGTTAACTCATATGCAAGCGCACAGATGCACAATTTTTATGCAGGATGATGCTCCATGCCACCGATCAAAGACAGTAAAGGACTTTCTACGGAGAAAAAACATTACTGTGCTTTTCTGGCCGAGTAATAGTCCCGACCTTAACCACTTCGAAAATTTGTGAACCATTTTATTAGGGGTAAACAAATGTTTCCGCCGTTTTAAGAAGAAAGGAGACAGGAACAATCAGGAAACCAGTACAGATTTATTCAACGAAATATTGGCAGTTAGCATCTATGACCTTTTGCCATTTTTCAGACAACAAATGAATGCACTTGTGATAGAAGGACTCGTGATTTGAGCTGAAGAACGCAGTGATGAAATTTTTCACCTCTGGAACTCTGGTGAACCGCTGTTGGGCTAGGGCATGTTACATAGAGCGAAAAAGTTGAAAGTCTGAGGGTTCAATTTCCTGGGAGTAAGCAGGGTGCGGTAAAATCTGCCAGTGTAACTGTTCAAGGGTTGATTTCGTGGTGGCACCGACATGTGGTCTGGCATTATCGTGTAACAGGATGACTGGACAGTGTCCTTTAGCTGTTCCTAGGCGGTTTTGCTCGATTGCGGCGTTCAGTTTCATCAACGGATCGCTATATTGTTGTGCTTTGATTGCTTCCCAGGTTTCAACAGCTAGAAGTACGGCACTCCATGCATATTCCACCAAACACACACCACCTTTTCCCCGTGGATATCCTACATTGCAGTGAATATTGATGGCTGGCCTGAGTCGACCAAGGATCGCTTGCGTACGGGGTTGTTGCAATATAATAATTTTTCTTCCCCTGTGATAACCTTCCAGAAGACATTCTTCCCTTGAAACTCTGCAGCAACGATACGCAGATGCCCAATAACCGTTGCCCAATATTACGCCCTGCCTGTTAAAGTATGCGGAACCAGCTTACCAATCTTCTGGATCTTCCCCAAGGCCCGTAGACGCCGTACCACTGTCCATTGAGCCACTTTCACACGTTTTGCCAGTGGCGCGGTCGATTGTGTGGCATCCTCCTGCGACAGAGATTCCATCTCCTCGTCTGAGAGTTTCTGCGGTCTACCTGCCCGTGGCTTGTCTTCCAGGCTTTTTTTATTGGAGGTTTAACGACCACCGTGAGCAACTCAATGAGCTATAAGCAGTCGCCCGTCCCTAATTTAGGGTCACTGGTTCCCGGGAAGGGGGAGAGCCAGTGCCGTAAAACAAACACAACTTCCACGCCTTGCTGGGATTCGAACCCTGCCCCTTTCAGACGAATGATCAGAGGCCATCGCCATAGACCACTGCGCCACCGGGGCGGCCTTCCAGGCTTAGATCACCTTTCTTAAACGTGCCAATCTATTATCGACACGTCCACTCACCCATACCAGTTTCGTCATGCGCCTGACATATTGATTCGTATGTTTCACTCGCACTTTTCCTTAAATTAAATGAATAACAAACAGTGCTACAAATGAACTTTATCGACCGCCATGCTTGGCTTCGTGTACGGATTGACAGCATGGGTCGCCGGCCGGTTAGACCCCTACAGCGCCCGCTAGCGGGGGTGGCAGAAACTTTTGCATACCCCTAATAAAAGACAAGGTAGCAGAAAAACAGCCATCAAATTCCCAAGCTTTGACTGACGCGGTAAAGTACGTGCGGTGCAAAGCCATTTCAAGGGACTGCTGCAAAACCCTCATTGAGAGTATGCAACATCGTATTCTGTCCGTTATAAAAAAACAAAGTTGTCCACACAAAGTACTTACTGATTTTGGTCTTTTTTTGTTCTAAGGAATGTAAGTATTCATCTGTGGGAACATTTTTTTAAATATCTCTGAATAATAATTGGTTGTTTCTTTGAAAATCTAAATTTTAAAATAAATTGGCAGTTGGTTTCAAACTTTTGCAAATGACTGTACGATTATAAAAAAAAAAACAGTATGGCCCCAATGGCGCAGTGATCCAAGCGATGGCTTTAGATTATTCGTCCGAGAAGGGTTCGAATCCCGATGAGGCATGGATGTTTGTGTTTTTCTTTTGGCACTGACTCTCAGTGTGTTCCTTGGTTATTTGTCAACATTGGTTATTTGACATACTGTGTACCATATTTGATCCGTACACGTTCTCTATGTGCTTCTTGATCAACACTGGTTCTCTTTGTGTATATTGGTCATTTGACATACTGTACCATCTTTGATACGTACTTGTGTCTTGTCACTGTCTCTGTACATAATTGTTCATAGTGTATACACTGAAGTGCCAGAAAAACTAGAACACCAGTTCAATACTTGGTAGGTTGCCCACGGGAGCGCAGGACTGTAGAAATACGACGGGGCATGGACTCCACTAGCTTCTGTAAATATGCTGTAGGCAATGCACACCTTACTTCCTGCAGAGCGTTCCACAATTCGGGTGTATTCCGAGGTCTCGAATTCCTGTGTTCGATAGCGCGTTTCATGGCTTCCCAAATGTGTTCTATCACGTTCAGATCTGGGGACTTGGGTGGGTATGGCAACACCCCAAACTCAGATGAATGCTCCTCTAACCATAATGTGGCGTCCCGACACTTGCATTGTCCTGCTGGAACAGGCCCAACCTATCAGCATGAATGCAGGACAAGATGGGTGTACCTCGTCAAAAAGGATGCGCCCATAGCGATGGCTGGTCACAGACGTTTGTAGAAGTACCAGGGGTCCTAGTAAAGACTAGCTAAACACACTCCATACCATTACGGAACCCCCACCAGCCGGTACTGTTTCCTGTTGACAGACGGGATCCATGGCTTCATGGGGTTTGCGCCACACACGAATTCTTCCATCTGCCCGATGTAGTTGGAAACGCGACTCGTCAGACCAGGCTGCTAGTTTCCGGTCATCCAGTGTCCATTGGCGGTGTTGCCGTGCCCAAGCGAGGCGTATAGCTCTGTGACGTGCACCCATCAAGGGGACTCGAGTTGAGCGTCGGCTCCCAAAGCCCATATCGTTCAGGGTACGTTGCACAGTTCAGATGCTGATGCTTGTTGAGGCTCCAGCATTGAATTCCGATGATACCTGCGAGAGTGTCACGTGAAACAATTCTTGACAGCCGACGATGGTCACGTTCACCCAATGACTTTTAACGGCCACACTGGTATCGTAGGTCGGAGGTCTTGCTGGAATTCTTGTAGTCACGGTACACCCTTGCAATGGTCGTCCGTGAAAATCTGAACTTCGTTTCTACCTCCGAAATACTATGGCCCATCTCACGAGCGCCAACTATGACACCGCGTTGAAAATCGCTTAAATCGTTATTACTTTTCATTCTCATGCCAAAAACAGCTCTGACAGTTGGCAAGGATGTTAATAGCTTTATATACGCACTGGCGGATGCAACCGATTACGCGTACAGGTGATGTCGCTATGTATTTTGCATAAGCTCGTCTGTACCAGTTTTTCTGGCACTTTAGTGTATGTCAATGTATCTGTCAGCCAAGTTCAATAAATATTTTTCTGGTGACCTCCAACCAAAAATTAAAATAAAAAGTAGTCAAGATAACACTGAACACTAGCGCGACTCAGTGTCGTAATGGATAGCTAAATGTGCTGCGAACCATTGAGATTATTACTGCTACGTAATGCATTTTTGTATGTGATATTTCTTTTGCTTTCTTTTATAATAGCACACATGTGTTACTTATTCGCTACCTATCCTGTTTGTTACTTTCCTCTGCTCCGGACCACTTCTAGTATGTAGTGCTTTTCAGTAGAGTATTGGTGTTTTCTTCAAACCGCCGAAGAAAAATTTCAGAGAAGTTTTCACTGCAATTCACTGTGCTCGAGTTAGTTTTTTTCTACTCATACATACGTTTGCATTTCGTAACATTCTTTAGATAAAAAAGTAATCAAGACAAATACATACCTAGCTAGATAGATAGATAACGAAATAATGAATGTGTTGTTCAAGAAAGCCTTTAAATGTGGCATGCATCTTATTTCCAAAGCACCGGCTTATAAAGTACCGCGCATTTGTATAAAAAAAGTAAAAAAACTGCCTGAAACTTTTAATTTTTGTCTTCTAAAAGCCACGCACTTTTGCGAATTTTCATTACGTTTTTTTTTTCCTTTGCGAAAATATGTGAGCTATGTGAAGTTTCCCCAGAGCAAATTTCTTTTTCAAATATTTGAATAATTTACGTCTGCTTTCAAGTGGAAAATATGAACAAAGAAAAGAGAATTCATATTTCAGTTTCAGGAAGAAAGCAGGAAAAGTTCAGTTTCAAAAACTGGCATCACGATTCAGTGAGCAATAATTATTTTACGGCATGGTGTCTGTCGGAACACTACTTCGTTCGCAATAAAAGTCTGTCGTGAATAAACTTGTTTTTTTCTCCCTCCCTTCGTACTTTTTTTTTTACCTTCTCGTTGAGCTGCCAGAGAGTGAAATAAGAAAATAAGAAAGGATAACAAAATCTCGACCGGTGCATTCGTTTTATAAGATTAAGTCCCTGAGACAAAGACAGTCCGCCGCATGCCAATGTTTGTATAAATTTTGCGGTTGCTCCTAAAGTTCCCCTTGCTTGGGTTTATTTTTTTCATTTTTTGCTTTTTTCCTCCTACGTCTTATACCATATCTTTTTATTTTATTTTCAACTTTTTTTTGAATGCCCCTACAGGGTCCTCAGGCACCATGATATGTATTGATTTTTCTTCAATGTTCTGTGACTTTCGCACCATTTGAAATAAATGACGATCTGTCCCCCAAAGGGTTTTTCCCCTGTTTTTTTTTTTATTATTTATTTTTTGCCTTGCATATAAAAAGAGATCACTGGTTTGAATCCCAACAGAGTGCACTGATGAAATACCCTTAAAACGTAAGATTTCTTTTTACCTTTAAACCCAGAAAAGGAATATATATATATATATATGCGTAAATATGAAGGCAAATATTCGAACAATGTACATAGGGAGAATTAAGACTCCAGCGCTTTTATGGAAGAAGCGAGTTTGTGGAGGCTAAAACCAGTTTCAATTCTCAAGAAAGCAATAAATATCTGTCGTGAATAAACTTGGTTTCTTTTAGTGTGTTAGGAAACCTCTTTTAATTCTCTAGCAAGTCAATAAGTTAAACCAATTTATTACTTTTTTCACCGCTACAGATATGACTGTATAGTTGAAACTGCATTTCCAAAAGGACCACAAGGCGTTTCAGACACACTAGTGCAGGGTTGGAAAACCTTTTCTGACTAGTGTGTCACTTAAAGTTTACTTTACTGCTTTCAAGTGTCTAGAGTACCACCTCTCTTGCATTTTTTTTGTTTTCGTTTTTTAATTTTTTTTTTCGTCATGAAATCTTTTTGCGAATAACATAAAATTGACATTAACAGAATAGGTAAGTAGGTTAATTTTAAGAGTAAGACTATTTCAATTAGAACCTGATTTAATTTGCAACAAGAAAATTAAAAAAATCATACATTATCACATTGGTGTGAAACTTGTTGCTGAATACTACTCGCCAAGGCTACTCGCTCATGCTCGGTTCATAACCTATTGTTTTCAATGTTATGGACACCAGCAGCAGTCACAGACACTATTTTATTTGAGTCAATCCCATTTTTTCCGCTTTCCAACCGTAGATTGAAGAAGCGTATATATTCCAGCTTTGTCCGTCTGTCCGCACTACAACTCGCGTAAAAATGGTTAGATTTCAATGAAATTTTAGTATGTGGTAGGGGACCAACTGGAGACAAACCCTATTTAAAATGGGACAAATGGGGTCAAATGTCACGACATCGGATCGGGATACATTCCATCCCCCTTATGCGTTATAACTTGCGTAAAAATGATTCGATTGAGACAAAACTTTAGCATGTTGTTCCGGAAGTATAATTTACAGGTTCTGTTGAATATTATCGAAATGGATTCAAAGGTCAGGACATAGGAGCGAGATTTATTCTACACCCATTATCCTCATAACTTGAGTAATAATTTCTGGTATGTTGGAAAGCATATCATAAACAATGCATTGCATGATTTCACTAACTTGTTACTACAAATTTCTGCTTGACTTCACACATTATATATTCCTCTGTGATCATAGTTGGCAAACTCAGCAATTTAATTAATTCCTCCCTCATTACATTTCCACAAGGAAATCTAACAAAAATAGCTAACCTATAAAATCAAAATATCTAACCAAAAATATCTAAATGTAAAATTATTGTTTTCGAAAAACTAAATTTTTACTTAATGTTAATGTTTTCATATCAGTATACCACCCAAATAGTGTTCGTGTGCCACCCAGCGGCACGCGTGCCATAGGTTAGCCATCCCTGCACTAGTGGATGAGTAATGTCCCGGATATGGTATGAGTCACAAAAAGTTGGGAATATTGCATGAAATGAAGGTTGTATGTATTTGACTCGAGTAACACGTATTGAAAAAAAACATCAGTGAGGCTACGTAACACAAAGGATAAAGAGTGCGTTAACAAAAACAATGTATTATGCAGTTTCTGCCTACAACCAAGTAGCACTGCAAAATGGTAGATTCGGAGACAGCACCTGTGTGCCGATGAACGTCTTGACAATTACGAGACATACTTGCAATGACTTTACGGTTGAGTGCCAGGAACAGCTCATCCCATATTAAAGGTAACACTTTACGGAGGTCTGCCAGTGTACTTGGGTATGATGCGTGGTTACCAAGATATCACTGTACAGCGTCCAAAATGTTTTCAATAGGATTATGGTTAGACCTCGAAGGCATCTGTAACGATTCAATCCCATGATTTTTCTACTCCTGAAGCACACTCGAGGCATGATGACTGGTTGCACGTTATCGAAAAATAGGAATGCATATTCAATACAGCGTGAAACAGTGTCGCAATGGCCATAATGATCTCGTTTCGGTAACCTGAAGCATTCATGTTTGCTTTGATTTAAAGTTGCACAAGGAAGTACGGCCATTAAAACACACTTTAGCCCAGACCAAAATTGACTGCCTCTGGTAAGGGTGGACGGACTGCACATAGTGTGGTTTCTTTTCGTGTACCGGATCTCATTCACACGTATCCTCGTCCAGTATCTGGATAAAGGCCAAACGGGACCCATCAACGAAATGTACATAGCGCCCCCTGTATTTCATGACATGTACTGTTGGACCCTAGTACATTTTTGACGACGGTGAACTGATGTCAATGCTATAAATCTCAGCGGCCTCCTCGTCCGTACTCGTGAAGACGGCTTCGTACCGTTTAAGTGCATTTTGTGACGCTAGAAACAGCTCGAAGTGATTCCCGAAGTTGGCTACTGGTGATGCTAGGCCTTCTCCGAGCACTTACTGTCAGGTAGTGATCTTGCCTCCTGGTGAGTGACAACTCCTGGGTAGATCTGCAATATTTCCAAGCTGTAATCAATCTGGTGAAATTTTGCGTGTAGTCGACTTATTACTTTTTTGTGAAACTCCTAAAGCAGCAGCCACATCAATATGCCGTACACCTGCCTGTATCATGACAACATCCCTATTTCTATGATTAATACTTAAACGTCGACTGGACATCATTTTAGGTTAATCTCACACTGAAGGCAATATATTTACCAAACTTCTAAACCAAGCCCTGAAAAGACCCGTTTTCCACTTCTCGCAGGGAAGTTTTAACGGAGCTCTCACCCCACGTACTGTGTTGTCATGATGCTGTTAATAAACTTTATTCGCTCAATATAAGCTAGTACATTCACACATAACAATTATAACTGGGGTAACAATACAGACAAATTAATGAGAGAACAAACAATTAGTACTCAATGTTACAATAATACAAAATCGGTTAACATCCTAATAACTCCAATTAGACCAAATATACAAATACAAACATCCATTGTAGAAGAGCGGATTCAAACGCATGATCAAGGATACAGTCATCAGACTTTGGTCATTACGCATGTCCGAACATTTTGTGAATCCATGTATAGTCTTTTGGAATTTGTATGGTCAAGATTCACAAGTCACGCCTTCATAAAACATGAAGTTGTGTAAGTGATGTATAGCACTGCCTCGTTTTACAGCCTCTGCAGGAAATGGTAAATGAAGTTACGAGAGGAGAAGCACACTTGGTGAATTTCCTGACCGATTATAAAAGGTGTTGCTCTGAGTACTTTGAAATTTTATTTCCATGGGCAAGATTCAAGTCATACTGGTCATTTATAACCTGAACAGCAATGATAAATCATCTTATTGCATTTGATTTTATAAATATCCTATTTGGAGGGGAAGCACCAAAGTTAGTTTCCAAACGCTGTTCCCTATCGGCAGTATAACCTCTTATTTTTAACATGCTTGAGATGTAATTTACTAAATTGTCATGTCGTCTTATTCGAAATCGATGTGTCTAATAACAGGTTTGTAAGATGTGATTTAAAGTTCAACGCTCTCCACAGCACTTCCTGAAAAGCTTCGGACACAGAGGGCCTACCTCGTAAACAACGAGATCTACAGGGAAGACAGTTAGATCGTACATGCAAACATACAATGAAATAATAATAACACAAGGAACTGTACACCAACTATATATAAGATAGTACAACTGTACTAGTTATCCGAATTTATTGGCGTATATAAAATCAAGGTTTCCAAGCTTTCGCACATCAACCAGATGGCTTTCTCAAGGAAGGTAGACAGCAACTGCAAACTGGATAATAGAACGTTTCAACAATTTGAACGCGGTGAGTTGACTTGACAATAAACGAAGAGATGCGAACGTAATTATTCAATAAAAACACGAGACATCATGTTCGTATTGCACGCGGAATCCTCGGAGGAAAACAAAATGCATTCATTATTTGAAGAATTGGTTCCAAATTCGTGGTAATTCTAGCGAGACGCTATCATTGCAGGCCTCATCGTTGGTAATGATCTCCAATGTTTCCCGAATGGCAGTGGATTTAGGAGTAGAGTAGGCAGCTAATTTCTTTATGTTATCCCACATAGGATCGGTGGACTTGAACTGGACTTCTCTGGATAGGACCGTGGTTCATTTGCCGTTCTTTATGTCCCTCTTATGCTCGTTGACTCTAATTCTAAACGAACGTTTAGTCATCCCAATGTAGTATCGCTTGGAGCCATCCGGATATTGTAGAGGGACGGCATAAACACCTGCTTCGTTGGAAAGTGGGAGCTCGTCAGTATTTCGCTTAAGCATAGCATATAAAGGTGTCGGAGATCTTATGCCGACACCGAGGTTCATCTTTCTGAGCGCGTTCTTGAGTTTATAGGAAAGATTTGGTACGTAAGGAATAGAGCCCAGATAGCGTAGCCGCGGCATAGTAAGATCGGTATGCCTCTTTTTGTTTCTTTCGATATATCTATGTACCATGTTCGAATCGTATCATGCATCGGTCGCCAAATCGATAACACTTTTTAATTCGCTTAGTCTAGAAGGAACATCGGAGAAGATGTCGAATGCTCTTCTGATTCGATAACGGAATAAAGCTGTCTTGTAATCAGCCGGGCAGAATGAGCTACGGAGCATCAGGTTGGGAACGGAAGTGGGTTTGTAATAGACTTGTGTACGGAAGCGATTTTCAGGCGATTTACTCAGTAAAACATCCAGATAAGGCAATGCATTATTGTGTTCTAACTTCATAGTGAAATTGATCGTAGGGTGTATATCATTGATTTTATCCAAAAAGAGCAGGAGAGTCTCCTTTCCATGAGGCCATATGAAAAATACGTCGTCAGCATATCGGAGCCAAGTGGTAGGTCTTGGGGTAATGCTGGTGATATGTGCTGCTCGATTGGGCGAAGGATGGCTTCCGCGAGAATTGCTGAAAGTGAAGATCCCATCGGAGCGCCATTTGTTTGTTTATAGATTTTTCCTCGGAAACTATAGTAACTAGAATTTGAGACTAAGTCTATTAATTTGAAGATGCTGTGGCAAGATTCTTGCGAATAAAGTGCTGAATTATGAATAGCTTTTTTTAACGTTCTGATGGCTTCCGGCACGGGGACCGAAGGATAAAGAGAAACCACGTCGAAACTACCGATAACGTCATGCTGTTGGACAGAGAGTTGCTTGATTTTCGTGATAAAATCTCGAGTGGAAGTTATTATAAATTCCGATTCAGGGAGGTGATTGGCCAGAAATTTGCAGAGTGCCTTCTCTAAATGGTACGTCGGTGCGGATCTCCTTGACACGATGGGTCTCAATGGATTATCGAGCTTGTGGTGCTTAAGTCTTCCAAAGAGCTTCGGGATCTGGGGGCCTGGTGGCAATTTGGCGGCTTTCTTGAGATCCTCCGGGACAGCGGTCAACCTGGCAGCTCTTTGTACTTGGGCAATCCAACAATTTAAAGGGTTCCTTCGTAGTACTATAGATCCAGAAACGGAGATGAAGTCCTCTAGTTTCTGATTGTAATCCGCAGCATCCATAAACGCTATCTGACCGGATTTGTCCGTTAGTGTTAATATTATGTTACGGTCATTTTTAAGGTTCGAAATCGGTCTCTGAATATTAAATCCATTGGACGATTGTTTTGGATTGTAAAGCGATCGAAGCCTAGAGCAACAGAGGTGGCGTAGTTCGTCTTTGGTGTTTTCCGGAACTCGCGATATAACGCTCTCCAACTCCGAAATGACGGTTTTTGGATTCGGTCTCGTTCGGAAGCAGAACTTTGGTCCAAGTTCCAAAACTTTCTTTTCTTCCAGTGTGAACGTCCGGTTTGAAATATTGACGAAGGGAATAGTGATATCTTTAGGATTTGGATTCTGGGATGATTTCAGGTAATCCAGCTTCTTTTTATGTCTGGATGATAAGGAAGTTTGGAGTCTTTCGACTAACATGTCCACTCTGAGGGTTAGATTGTTGAAAGTGATCGGGTCAAAAAGTCTATTTAACTTCATATGTAGGGCATAACACTTTGATTCCATTGACATGACCTCCTTTCTTTTCAGGTTCACTATTCTTGATAGAGTCTGGCGAAGAAATTTGTCCTTTTTCTTCTCGTACCATGATCCATTTACGGATGTCTTAAAATTATGGAAACGTACCTTGAATAAGAATTCTTGTTTTCTTTCATGTACTTTACTTCTCATCCACTAAAGCTGCACTTTTCATCCACTGTTTGGCTTTTTTCTTTGTTTTATTTGCCACTTGCGTTTTTAAGGTCTGATTTAAGAACTTCACTCGGATGAAACTTCGAAGCCTTGAATACAACTTTAAAGCTTTCTCGTCAACATGAGGATACAATTTTTTTAATTCTTCGTATAAGCATTTAACTATTCCGTTTTTGTTTTATTTGACTCCGTGAATTCTCGTAAAGTGCTCCTCAAAACGTTTGATTAGTTCAAACCACTGATTAGATGGCTCTGTAAGTCTTCCTCTGTTCACTGCTTGTAACCATGACGATATATCTTTCTCTTCAGTTGCTTCTTTAGCCAGTAAGGGTAATTTAACGCGAAAGGATATGTATCCTGCTATGTATTTCAAAGCATCTTCCTCTTTTTTCCCCAGTGCCACATCCTGAATGCATTCGTTATTTGTTGACCATTCATATTTACACATCCCAAGTCAGTAGTTTCGGGAAATTCTGTGGCGACGTTTTGTTTCAAGTCAGGTTGCAAACCTTTTAAACAAAGAGTTGTCATAAAAGTTTCGTAGCTCTTTTTTACGTTTGAGTGTGGAGAAGGCCCAATGAGTTTGCCCCTCATTAGCAAAAGGCGCAATCTATACTTAAATTCACTGGGCAAAGTATGATCATATGCATGTCCCGTACCTCTGATTTGTGAAAATAAATTTTCCAGGCAATATTGGCTTAATCTAGTGGTGAGGAGGAAACGAATGCCTACACCACTTTCAGTTATATGCTCATAAAGGCTGATTAAAGATGTTATGGAAACAATAAAACCTTGCTGAAATGGCAAAAGATGTTTTTTTCCGCACACTCGCATTTGCGTTATCGAATTTTTCATGCTTTCCAGAATGTTTTTCTGTTCATGTATATTAGTACTATAAGGTCGCCTTAGACGAACACCGTCCGACGAACAACGAGAATTTAGTACGTCAAATGAGTCATTCACAAGTTAAACGAAGTTTGCTACTTCTGTTTCATTCGGGAAAATGTACCTAATCGCTGAGGCAATGTAATGCGAAAAAGTTGGGCGGCAAGTGAAACGTTCATTCGTTCAGCACCTCTAACATTGACATGAGTAATACTGAATTTAGGGCACAGTTCAGTTCTCCCTTTTGTTTCTCAAGGAGAGTTTGGAAAATATTTTTATTGATGACAGTTCCCGTTTTAAGCTTTATCCCACTGTCGAGTAAGTGGTTTCTTAACAGCTTTAGAAGATGAGGCACATCAGCAAATACAAATATAGGCCTTGCATTATCCACTGGGTTCGGAAAAGAAGTTTTGTATAAGTTGATGCCAAGCGTTTTCCACAGTGACTGGTTACCGCCACCCAAATCCGATGTCATGGCTACAATCTGGAATCCAAATATTTCGATTTCTGTAATGATGTGAAATAAGATATCTTTCGTCATTCTGCAATCAAAATCATAAAAAACAGGTTGTTTCCATGAATATGTCAAGCCCCTTATCATGACAACTTGAACAGATTTATGAGGACCCATGATCGTATCTTCAGAATGATCGTACACCATCTTTCGATCAATACTCATTTCATCCATTAATAAAACGCAAAATCTTTCAAATCGAGTTAGAATTTTGGCATTCTCAGCCATTATTTGGAGGACCTCTCAGAGAAACCGTGGGGCAAACTTAACATGAGACACCCATTTTTTTAAAGTACTTATACCAGGCAACGGAATATGCATTTGGCTCCGAATGAAAGAATATGAACGCTTTGATAAACCGCGCAGAGTCAGAGCCATATCTTCTGGTGCCCAGTTAGTTCTTTTTCTCGTTAAAAGTGCTCGTACTTGGGTTTCAGAAAAACTCCCCGTAACAGGGCATTTACTTCATTTGAAATCTTTTTCTTTTCTTCTGCTGTGTTATTTTTCTTGGGTTTTATCTTTTGTAATTTGGAAATTCTAGAAGACATCGTACGAATCTTCATACATAAATGTTGTGCCCTATTTTGCCAAAATAAACACTGTTTCCTTAAACTGCCATTGGATTTAGTGAGGTCATTTACTCGGGCATTCAGTTAAGCAAATACCTGGTTTTTCATTTCAATATCTTCTATTGATAAAAATGGCAGAGGATTACTATTATCTACTTCAGGACGCACCTCTTCTGTAGGTGAACATAACTTTAGTCTTTTTGGAGGAATATTCTCAGTAACTTCTATCACATAACGTTTTAGTTCTCTGTTGTGAAGCCTCTTCATTCGTTTCTTGCATTCGGGTACAAGCGGTGAAGTCGTTTTGCAAATACTTACATGAGGTACAACACCTTTCTTCAATCGTTTCGTACTATTACCTCCCAATCCCTCACTTTTCAGATCTCTTATAAAGTCTTCATCCGCGAAATGCGATGAACATATTCTTGCATTTTCAACATTGAAAACATCTTCATGACGACACGTGTACAACCACGCCTTTCTTTGAAGCACATCTTTCGGAAAACGATGATAGGTAACACCCGAAGCAGTTTCTTCGTGGTTTTTACAACTTGCAACGGCGCAGATTGGCATGGCTTTTAGAAAACGTTTATTTTGTTATCCTAGCAAACACGTACTTACACTATACGTAAAATACAATGTAATTAAATATATTTTAACTACACGTTAAGATAACTATTTACAAAGATGTACAAAGAAAATTTAAGCAAAACCACATGCAATATGTGCGTGTTAGCAAATAATCAACATGGTAACGAGCAACGAGTATGACTAAACAAAATGGAACACGAACGGCGATCTTTTGCTCCCAGCGCACCGTTGACGTCACAACAACAGCACTCTCTCACCACAAGTTGCAACTGCATCCAGAAAACCGGTTCTCTGGCCTACCTCTCTCTCTCTACATACCTTGAGTTGAAGGAGGTCTGGTATCGAAAAACTGGGAAAAAATCACATTCTCATTTTTTGTATTTTATTAAAAATCAAGAATCTTATCTTTAAACTGATGTATTAATTTCCAAAATTGTGCAGTTCGAAGAATTGTTATTTTGTTTTTTAAATTTGCTCACACCCACAATTTTTCGGGTGACGTTGCTTTTTAGTGCAGCAGGTCGAGTTTTAGAGAAAAGAAGATCAAGTTGAAGCGCTGAGGCATTAGATGCAATTCTCTCTCTCTCTCTCTTTTTTCATGATGAACTTGATCTAGAAACTGCACACACGTATGATAATATTGTGGTTATTATACTACTGTATTAAGCGCAAAGCTTTGTTAATGTTACAAAATACAGAATAATTAGGTCTGGAATGCTTTTACGTTCTTTTTTTTTTTTTTTTTGGAAATTTCCCTACATGCTTTTTTTTATATTCTACTACGTCACTTAAATTTCCTTTACCAATCAGAATATACACTGAAGAGTAATTGAATTATAGATACCTGTATAGTAACGTGTAGCACCACCTTTCGCCCTGATGACGTCTCGGCATGAACTCGAAAAGGCACCGGAAGCGTTGGGAAGCCATACGGATCCACGACCCCTGAATCAGCTTCTACAGTTCACGAAGATTTGATAGAAGGGTGTCAGAGCCTCAAACATCTCTCTCGATGGCATCCCAGATGTGCTCGGTAAGATTGAGGTCAATTGACCTAGCTGGCCAATGAAGCGAGGTCACGTCGGTGGAGTGTTCATCCAACCATTCGGATACAATTCGGGAGCGATGGCACGGTGCATTGTCTTGTTGCAGGATGAGGTCCCCAGTGGAATGTTGAAGACGCACAAACGGGAGCAAATGGTCTTTAGGATATCCCTGTAACATTGATCTGTGAGGGACGACGTCACACTTACCAGGGGTCCCATTTCAGTCCACGTAAACAGTCCCCAGATGAGAATGCCACCCCCACCAGCTTCAAGAGTACCCTGCTGGCAAGAAGGATCCATCGCTTCATGTGGTTTGCGCCGTACCCGTATCCTGCCATCCGCATGTACCAACGTTAATCTCGACTCATCAGTCTAGGCAACATTTTCCCACATGTCTAGGGTCCAGTGGCGATGTTCCCGCGCCCATGCTAATCTTTGCACCCTGTGATGTGCGGTCAGCAGCGGTACCCTCGTGGGACGATAGCTGCTGTACCCCATAGCGAGGAGATGGTTCTGGATGGTGTGGCTGCTTACACGTTTTTGTGCACTAGCGTTAAATTGCCGAGTGATTTCTTGCACTGTGGCCCGTCTATCCGCTGTTACAATGCGAGCTAGCCGACGATGACCCCGCTCATCCACACGCTGGTGTCCACGGCAATTGGCCCTTGCAGGGATGGTTTTACCGGATTCGATGTACTCACGGTGCACCCGTGACCCAGTGGCTCGTGAAACTCCCAATGCCTGCACGACTTCTAAGATGGAGTGACCCATTCGTCGGGCCCCGACAATTTGCCGACGATAAAATGCGCTTAGATCCTTCGTCTTACCCATACTGCGTCCGACTTTTACTGATTCCTGTCGCATTACTCCTTATATTGTCGGAACGCTGCATACGTCATGTCGTTTTCGTTCACAGGGCCGCCCACAGCACCACATTTGCATAACGCCAGCTGTCTTTAATTCAATTGATCTTCAGTGTATGTAAATTATATTGCAAAGATTAGTTTTCTAGAGTCAAAATTTCTAACACTTGCAACTGTTTGTACGTTTTATAATGCAATTTCTTTTCCAAATAGAAGTAAATTTAGAAATCAAAAAGGAATAACTAATGGAATGATTTGTTTCTAAACGATTTTCTTTTTCTTCAGCTTTTACTAAAATTACTGATTCCCCTGATACGGTCGAAGGACACGTTGATTATTTATTTATTTTCAAATCCACTTTTTAGAACATTTGGCTTTATGCGTAGTATTTCTAAAAACATATTAATATTGTGAAGTGGATTAATTGAACTAAACTTTTAAACTAATAATTATTAAACTAATCCTTGCTTGGGCCATATCTTTGGCCAGTATAATACATAAATGCAAGCCTCGATAATCAAACATTTCCAAGAATCCGGGCCCGGGTTCCTAAAATTGAGCACGAACTCATCTCTACTTGTTGCTGTGACATATCTGTATCGCGTTTATGTATATGTACCACCAGGTAAAATAAATCATTTTAATCCTGCAATCAAAAAAAAAAAAAAAAAAAAGAAACAAAAGGAGGATCACAGGTATGGTGATATCACGGCTACTCCTCTTGCGTTTAAATGTGAGAATTAGTGTGGTGACCGATCACGAACGCAACATAATTTGCCTAACATCGAAAAGATTTTAAGCTCAACTTGACAACACAAATGTTTGCAGAGACATGTCAAAGAATCTGTGATTTCATATGAAAACGACTAAGATGAATTCGAGCAAGTACACTCAGTAAACAAAACATTTGAGATGGGAGACGGGAAGCTGATATGGGCGTACCCCACGAGAGTGACACAGACCGAAACGTAACGCAGGGGATAAATAGGTTAACAGCAGGGTTTCCCAAGAGTGTATCGCAATCGACGAACATGGGTAAACTTTGTGGTCTGAGCAACTTTGATCGTGGACGCATTGTCGGCGAAAGACAAATGAGTCATTCTGACGCCCAAGTAGTAAAAACCCTAGGGTTCCGGGGGGCAAATGTATCGAGGGTGTACTGCGAATATACCATCGATGGACGTACCAGCGCCCAGAGACCAAGCGGTGGTCGACTACAAGCCATTGATTACCGGGGTCGATGTTGACTATCCAGGCTCGTACAGACCATCCGCTTGGTAGCGATGGTGAAAATCATATCCATGTTAAATGTGAGATGCCAAAGTACCGTTAGCGAGCAAACAGTACGACGCACGTGGCATACCATGCGCTATGGGAGCCAACGCCCTACTCGTGTGCCACGGTTGATTGCTCGTCATGGGATATTATGCCTCGTCTGGTGCCGGGAACATCAAACCTGGTCATCAGGAGTTTGGCGCTGTGTCGTGTGGTAAGATGAATCCCGTTTTCAGGTTTACCGAACTGACGGAAGAGTGTGCCAGATCGGCTCAGTTCAATGTGGTGGTTGCTTGGTGATGGTTTTGGAAGCATTTCATGGCCATGATGCCATGGGACCGTCCTGCCAGATCGACTCAGTTCAATTTGGTGGTGGCTCGGTGATGCTTTTGGAAACATTCTCATGGGACACCTTAGGTTGCTTAGTGTGGCTGGAGTGATAATTTACAGCTGCGCCCTACCAGAATGTGCTAGCTGATTACTTACACTCCTTCATAGTCATCGGGAGATGAAAGTGTGTTCCAGCAGGAAAATGAACCACCCCACGAGTCACAGCCACTCAGGCACGGCTCTGGGAACACTAATGGGAGTTTGAAACTAACCAGTGGCCCCCAAGACCCAGGATTAAAACCCCGTGGAAGCCCTCTGTGATGCCATGAAGCGGTACATCATATCCATAGATCCTGAACCGCTTTCTCGGGCTTAGTTGTGGGCAATTCTGTGAGAGGGATAACTAGCGTTACCTCCGGAAACCTTCCGGAATCTGGTGGATTCGATGCCTCGGCAAGAACATGGTATTATTCGCTCTAGAGGAGGACCAACACGCAATTAGGTAGGTGTATGTAATGCTCTGTCCGCTGAGTGTATATAAACGCACACTAAGATTGCAACATCTGTTACATTGAATTTTGCGACGTCTAGGTTTTACCACAAATAAACATGTGATAAAAATTGCTGCGGCACGTGATTTGCTACAAAGATGTAGGTTGTATGACTACACCTAGACTGTATGACGCCTGTATTATGCATCGCCATACCGGTCCGTCGCCTGGTGTTATGATTTGGGGAACAGTTGGATATGACAGCCGCCCCCTCTGTTACGCATCGCCGGTACACTCAACAGCCACGGCTACATCTCCGACATTTTGGAGCCTGTAGTCCTCACTTACCTGCAGGACCTGCCAGCGGCCACGTTTTAACAGGACAACGCGCGCCCGCACGTGGCACGCATCATGCAACAATTCTTCACGGCCCACCAGGTGTCACTGCGTCTGTTGCCCGCCTATTCTCTCGATATGTCGCCCATCGAACACGGCTGGTCCCTGATCGGCAACCGAGTGGCCCGGCAAGCATCACCCGCGGCTACGCCTGATGAACTGTGGCAACGTGTGGAAGCAGCCTGGGCCGAAATACCCCAAGCCACATCCAAATCTTCTTTCGTTCGACGCCGCGCGTGTAGCGGCCGTTATTGCCAGCCATGGGGGCCACACGAACTATTGATGTCACGGGCCTGTAAGCTCAATCGTTTCGTCTTTGTATCTGTTGTTTTATGTCCAGTAAATCTGGCTTTGCTATTTCGTGTCCTTCTTGGTGTTGCATTTTGGGTGGCCAGCAGTGTAGAAACGTGATTTTAAGACCTTTTGTCATGCCGTATGCTGCAGCCGCCTGTGATTCGTTCCTTTTCTTAGACGCTAACGCTCGATCTCATTGAGTTCGTCAAGTGGTCAACATGCTTTAATAGGAGGAAATCGAGCGTGTGGAGTGGCTATCATATAGCGTTCCTGAGCCTTCCTTAGCAATTGCATTGCAGCTCTTCTGGCTCCAACCTTGTCTCTTCGTGAACTGGAGATTGCCCTCATTGGGGATCGGCAAAGAAACCCCCAAATCCACCCGGATAACCGAATTAGTTCTAAGCCACACAGGTGTGCAGCGGTCTTAGCCGTTCGATGAGGATCACACACATCCTTTTGAAGATCAGTTGCCACCTTTAAAAAGTCATTTATTTGTTGTTGTATAAATATGCTTATTGTTGTATAGAATATTGCATCATGTGTATTAAATGATACTATTGCATAAAAATTCGCTAATGTGCTTTTTCTTACCCATATTACTGAATATTCTACTGTATCTTACATAAAAACAATATTTTACGTTCAGCAACGTCAGTCGCAAATGATTTTCTTCACAATATCTCTTGCTCCCCTACTTTTTTTTTTTTTGATTGAAGGTTTAACGACCACCGTGAGTAACTCAATGGGCTTGAAGCAAACGCCCGTTCCTAATTTAGGGTAACTAGTTCCAGGGAAGGGAGAGACCCAGTGCCGTAAGACAAACACAAAATCCATGCCTCACCGGGATTCAAACCGACCGCTTTCCGTCGAGTGATCAGAGGCCGTCGCTTAGACCACTGCGCCACATTTATTTTTTTTTTAGCAGTGTATGTCGTAGAAGTTTTATACTGTAGATCTTGGGACGGGAATTGGTGTCCAAATGTGATGAAGAAATGAAATGAATACTTGTCTTCCGTTGGTGTCACACTTTAATATATTGCACACTTAGGATAAATGCAAATTGTGGTGCGGAAGGTAAATTTGCAAGTGCCTTTCACTCATGAGAAAAAAAAACTGGAGCGAAATTCCTCTGTTGTGCGGGGAATAAAATATTACGAGACTATCGCTTCATCGTAACTGACAACGAAAGGGAAAGTAACCATCACATGCCAGATAGAAAATCATGATGTTTTTATGTTTGGTTCGTAAGAAAAGCAGAGAGAGATGCATTACAGCTCAGTGGAATGGGAATAATGCCAGAGAATGTTTGTTTCCTCTGCTGAGAGATAGTAGTCTCACGGCACAATGCGTAGTTAATCAGTCATGAGCATTTTTAGCTAATCCGTCACAACTGAAGATTCAGTAAAGCTGCATAAAACAGACTGAAATCTTTGGGCACAATTCTTTGTCTGAACTTTCCTTTTATATGACTGTTTCTTTCTGATTTGGACTTGGAGATGAGCAGTTTCGATGCTATGCATCTTTTCCGACAGCAGTAAAGTAAATCCTATGCAAAAAATTTCGATGTAACGAAAATGAATCATGGAAGTAGTCCAAACCATTGTTGAAATTTAATATTTGAATGTTGCCCCATTAAGTGACGTAACAATAGTTAATTTCATTGTAACTCAACAATATAAGCACACCGGACAAAAAATTAGTCACCTCTAACAAAAATGACAGTAGGAAGTTACCGGTTGCACTGAGGGCACCGTTATAGCATTGTTGGGAGATACATAGCACTGGATCATTTCTATCTCGTGCAATGGTGAAGAGCAACGTGTGTGTTGAATTTGTCTCCAATATGGATCGTAAGACAGACGTTACTGAGTGGCAAAAACGATCGCGTTTGGCGGTGCCGACAGACACAAAGTGAATGAAGTCACCCAATTTGTTGGTGTGTCGAAGCACAGTGTCCAGTGGATATACAAATAGTGGTGTAGTTCGCAGTTAACTGAAAATCAGCGACGTAACTCTGGCTGGAAAACGATTCTCACTAACAGAAACCGTCGCCATATTTCACGTCTAGTAACTGCGAATAGGTTTCAAACCAGGCAACAATTGCTCCAAACAGTCAATGAAATGTAGATTAAGGTAATACAACGTAGTTGTCACAAATGTTTATTTTTTTATATCGCAAGCCGACCATGGTTTCGTTGGGTATTGACCTAGCTTCATCAGGACAAATGGCACGTAAATATACAAATTGTATCATCATCATCATCATTGTCAACCATTATCAATCCACTGCTGGACGAAGGTCTCCCCAAGTTTCCTCCACAACGGTCTGTCTTGTGCCAGTCTCCTCCATGTCACTCCCGCATATTTACGAATTTCATCCACCCATCTCCCATGTGGTCTTTTTCTGGGTCTTTTCCTGTCCCTTGGAATTCAATCTAAAATTTCGGCTGTCCATCTATGGTCTGTCTTTCTGGCAGTATGTCCAGCCCATTGCCATTTCAGGGATTTAACTCTGATCATGATGTCTTCCACTCTCGTCATTTTTCGGATCCACGAGTTCCTCTTCTTATCTCTCCTGGTTATACCAAGCATGCACCTCTCCATGCTTCTTTGAGTTGTCTGCAGCCTTTGTATGTCTCTTTTAGTTAAGGTCCACGTCTCTGCACCATACGTAAGCACTGGAAGGATGCATTGATCAAACACTTTTCTTTTAAGACATAATGGCATATTGCTCTTGAAAATTATGCTGTTTCTTCCAAAAGCTCTCCAGGCAAGTTTTGTACGCCGATTAATTTCTTCATCAATGTGACCCTCACTTGATATCTGCTGTCCAAGATAAACATACGTATCTGTTATCTCCAGTTTTTCTCCATCAATCGATAAATCTTCATTTCTTGTAAAAGCATTGAACATCACTTTTGTCTTCTGAAAGTTAACAAATTGTATATGCCATCATAAATGGTGTTTACAGTCACGTGTTTTGGTTAGATGCTTCCACGCGTTTGATAGAAATGGCGTGGATGCCATGTCATTAACAAGTTGCGAAGACTTCTGATATATATGGAAAGCTTCCAAACTATCAAGTTTGGAGGTTGAATCTGGCTTGTCAATAAGTTTTGCTCCTTTAAAGAGAAATCTGTAGTCCTTTTCGTAACAGTGTTTAGCCATCGATGACTTCTTTAGGTCGCAATTCCGAATGTAAGTCTTGTGCTCCTTCAATCGAAAACGCAAGGCTCTACGGGTCTGTCCTATATACGAAGCGCCACATTCGCATGGAATCTGATAAATTCCCCACGAGTTTTTGTCTTCAACACAGTCCTTTGATTCTAAAAATCTCATTTTGTTTATGGGTTTAAAAATCACCTTAAAATTAAAGGTTTTGAAATTTTTTGTAATTTTGAAGGCAATGTCACGGGAAAATGGAATAATGGCAAAATTCTCTCGCAATGGGCGCATCACAGGAATTAATGTGTAGATGGACTTCGGTTTCCGGAATTTTGTCAGAGCCTTGTCTATAATGGAAGGGTTGTATCTTCGTTGTATTACCTTATTCTATATATAATCGTCACAAGACTGTAGTCGTTGAGATAAAGAGTCAATGAAAGTCCACTCCAACCAATTTCCGAAAGGACATAGGGACGAGAGCTGCATGTGATGGAAATATGGCGCAGAGTTCCACGGAAGAGGTCTCTTTTAATTGCAAGTCACAAAGTCGCACGTTATCAATTGGCTCAGAGGCACCAAAACCTGACTGTGGAGGATTGGAAAAGAGTAATTTGGTCTGATGAGTCTCGTTTTTGTTTATACTCCAATGATGGAAGGCGACGATTGCATCGCTGGTCCAATGAAGCCATTAATACTGACTATGTCGAAGGTGTTGTTCAAGATGGAGGGGGTTCTGTAATGCTTTGGGGATGTTTTTCGTACCACACGAAATGGGCCCTCTCCTTGCAGTGACGATGAATTTGAGCCAGCATGCGTACCTCCGCATTCTGAATGACGAAGTGTTACCCTTTGCCCTACATCTCTAGCAGCAGTAACACTTTGCCACCCACTCCTGTCTTCCAAGACAACACTTAGAAAAACGTTTTGTCAATTCAGCAAAAATATTGTTGAATCAACCAAATATTTTTGTCAATATGCAGGCAACAAAAAATGTTTGTTGAATTTACAAATCTATTTTGCTGAAAATTATTGTTGATTCTACAAAATTTATTGTTATCATGACAAAACGTTTTGTTCATTTAACAAAATGGCTAGGTCGATTTTGAAGAATTTGTTTGATCCAACAATATGTATTGTTATCGTGATAAAACGTTTTGTTGCTGCAATCGGACATATTGTTATCATGACACAGTAATTTCTTGCTTCAGTAAAGTTTAGAGTTCTGTAGCTGGGCCACTTTGTCCCTAAACTTTTTTCCGGTGGCAACACTTTGCTGGTGCAGTAATATCAGGCGTTTGTGTCCGCCATTTTTTTTTCTCCGCCAATATTTTTTCTTGCCGTATAATTTTTCCCGCTGTATTTATTTTCTAGTGGTGTTTAAATAAATTTGGACGGTTTTCCGTCACGAAGATATTTTTTCAGAGCCAGCAAAAAATCGCTTATCGAACGGATTCGAACCTCTGACCTTTTGGTCAGGGACTAGGTGTGCTAACCAATCGGCAATACCTGTTCTTGCGAGTAATTTCTTATCTGCGAATTCAGCATTTGAAGGTCGGCTTATTACCTTCTGGAATGTTTCCGGACGATTTATACTTGACATAACGATGTGTGACGTACCTGCCAGCAGGACGCACATGACATAAAGGCAGATAGGAATCTGAATACATGTCTGCGTAGCTCAGTTGGTAGAGCTGCTTGTTCCGCAATAAGCGTACTCGGGTTCGAATCCCGGCGTAGACCAAAAATGACGGAGAAATTTTACTTCGTTATAGATGTATTGACATTTTTTTGGTGCGTGTGTAACATGTTTCTGAATCCGATTTCGTTTTAAATGTTTCCCTTAGTTTTTTGATGAAACAAATTATTGACATTTTTGGTTAGACAAAAAAAATCGTAATATTTTTCTTAACGTTATATATGTTCCAGGGTACTATCACCATGCAACCTTTGGTTGCCGAACGAATTTTGAGACACCCTGTATATATAGCCTATACGTGAAATCAATCTCTATACATAAATTACAACTCTTATCATTTCCTCATGTAAAAATTTTTATTTTCCGTTCAGGAACCACAAACCGTCATAAGAAATGTATTATTGCTTTATCGGAAATCAGGGTTTATATTTAATACGTGCCCCTGTGAATCTAATAAGATGCAGATTCTACCGTGTTCATTGTACTTATGAGTCTACTATGTGAGGCCAAATTACCTCTGAAATTCACTGAATCCAACCACAATAACACACAATAAACATTAGCATAAGAATGCGTCAGAATTATTAAGATATATTAGAAATTCTTACCTCTGAATGTCTGAATCAGAGTTGAAAGTTTCCAGTCTTCTAACAATGCACTCACTTCAGTGTCAGCCATAATTGAAAACGAAATCTTAAGCGTCAAACGAGATTCTTCTGATCAGTAGTAGTCTGGTAGTGCCAGTACGGAGTAGCTAGTAATCACGTGCGCTTTGGCGTCAGGTTGATGCTCCATATAGTTGAATTAACAAAATATAGCCAACAAAATAATTTTGTGTTGCCAACAAAACAGTTCCGATGGAGTTAGGCTACAGCAACAAAATAAATCGACAGAAAAGCTCAACAGAACTATTTTGTTGTTTCAAACAACCTTTTTTACACAGCGAACGATTGCCGTGTGCACAGGGCCAAAACTCCGTCTGAGTGGCACGACGAAAAACCAGCAACACTGTCTCTCCTCGAGTGACCCGCCAAATCCCCAAATTTAAATCCTATTGAAAATCTGTATGATCATTTGGAACAGAAGTTGAAACGCGGAATTACACACCCACATACTGTGGCGGAACTTCGGGACCAACTGTCGCACGGGTGGCTGCAAATCGATGTACAATACATTCTCAACCTCCTGGAGTCTCTACCACAGCGGATTCGTGCTGTTATCAGGGCAAGAAGAGCCGTTACCCGTTATTAGGTAAGTTCCGCTTGGGGTCACTAATTTTTGTCCGATGTGCTTATTTTACTAAACTATCGCCGAATATTATTTCATCACGTTTTACATAAACGCAGCAATATCATTGCAATTTGCGTAAATTACCAGAACCTGATGATGAATATGATAAAAGCCATTACAAAAATGCATTTTTGATGCTGTGAAGACGGTGCGTCATGGAAAAATTTGAACTTCTCTCGACCCTCCCCTTCCAAAGGGGATTACCTACTATTGACAAGAGCTTTGAAATGATGTATAACATGATGAAATGCAACCTGTATAGATCCTAGACCAAAACTTACCAATCCCTCTAACATACTCCCGATTCAGCTTTCTACTTGAGTTCAGATTTTAGCATGCGCATACGTAGATGGACTTTCGTAGCTAAATCACATTTCATCGGTGGCAAGGTTGTTCCGTACGTTCGTCAGTCGGAATAATAATAATAATAAATATTGTTTTTGAAAAACTAAGCAAGGTAGTAGAATCATGCGATGCATTGATTATGATACGCTTTCCAACATATCAGAAATCACTCACAGACAAACCCTGCTCCCTACCGAGACTATTGATTCGTTCAGTATACCTCCGGAACAACATACTAAAGTTTTCTCGCAATAGAAGCATTTTTAGTCAAGTTATGAGGATAATGGCTGAGGAATAAATCTCGCTCCTGTGCTTTGACATTTCCCACCATTCCGATGATATTCAACAGAGCCGGTTCAGTATACCTCCGTAACAACATGATAATGTTTGTCGCAATCCAAGCATTTATACGTTAGTCATGATGCATAAGGGCGATGGAATGGATCCCATTCCTATGTCCCACCCCATTTCGCCCATTTTCAATAGGTTTCGTCCCCAGGTTGTCTCCTACCACATATTAAAATTTCATCGAAATCGAACAATTTTTACGCGAGTTATCGTGCGGTTAGACAGACAGACAGACAAAGCTGGAACATATACGCTTCTTCAACCTAAAGTTGGAAAGCGTACACAATCGAAATGCTTACTAATGCCGCAGCCATAGTTCAGTAAACATTTACTTTTACAGCTTTTTTGCTGGTTTGTCCGTCCGTCCGTCTGTACAAAACGATATCTCTGCAACTATTAGTCCGATTTGAAAAATTCTTTTTGCATTGGGAAGCTTGAAATATGCAAATGATGATCCTTTATTTCGTTTTTTTAACGATGTACAATTTTACCGCAAGAGGGCGTAAATGGAGATGATGTCGAATTAAAAAATATGTTTTATTCCACATATTTGCTTCAAACATCCGATTGAAAAAATTCTTTTATGTTTCGATTCCATTTATGTCGAAGAGTATTTTAGATATAGTTACTTTTTTCAAATTACGCATAGATTTTCCGCTAGGGGGAGTAAAAGTAAATTACATTTCCCCCGATAACTCTTCTTCTAAAACTCCGATCTAAAACTTTTTTTCTTTAGCGGATACACCCCCAGATGGAAAATCTTTTGCATATAATTTCAAATTTTTGCTATAGAATACTTTGGCCACCAGGGGGCGTAAGTGTTAATGTTTACTTATGTTGTATTTGCCATAAAATCTGAGATTCTAAAATATCGATTGAAAAAATTATTCCGTGGACTGATGCCACTCACATTGATAAACCTTTTCAGAATATTTTATTCTTAAAATATTCCACAGTTTCTCAACCAGGGGGCGTAGATGTATATCTTATTTTTGTGAATATCTCTACTTCTAGGAGTCCGATTCGATAAATTCCTCCTTGTTTTCAGTGTGACATGTTTTTTCATATAATTTCAAAATTTTCAAGTAATTCATAGACTTTCAGCTAGGGGGCGTATAGTTAAATTGCGTTTCCCCCTATATCTCTGCTTCTAAATCTCCGATTTGAAAAAATATTTCTGCAACGGATTTAGCTCCTTATGGGAAACCATTTGCACATAATTTCTAATTTTTGTAAAAAAAAAAATGGTTTGGCCACCAGGTGGTGTAAGTCTTAATTTCCGCTTCTGATGTGTTTGCTGCAAAATATGAGCTCCTAAATTCTCGATTGAAAAAAACGTCGTTTGTAGACCGATACTACTCATGTCGACAAACCTTTTAGAATAATTTTCTTCTTAAACTAATGCATGGTTTCTACTCCAGGGGGCGTAAATGTACATCTTATTTTTGTCAATATCTCTATTTCTAGGAGTCCGATTTTAAAAATTCCTTATTTGTTGGATAGTGTTTCCAGTGTGATATATTTTACATATAATTTAAAAAATTTTCAAGTAATTCTTAGACTTTCCGCTTGGGGGCGTAAAGGTAATTCGCTTTCCCCCTATATCTCTGCTTCTACATCTCCGAGTTTAAAAATTCTTTCTGCACCGGATACAGCTCCGGATGGGAAATTATTTGCACATAATTTCTAATTTTTGTAAAAGATGGTTTGGTCACCAGGTGGCGTAAGTCTTAATTTCCGCTTCTGATGTATTTGCAGCAAAATATGAGTTTCTAAAATCTCGATTGAAAAACAGTATATTGTTGACCGATACTACTCATGTCGACAAACCTTTTAGGAAAATTTTCTTCTTGAAGTAATGCATGGTTTCTAGGCCAGGGGCCGTAGATGTATATCTTATTTTTGTCAATATCTCTACTTTTAGGAGTGCGATTTGAAAAATTCCTTCTTTGTTGGATTGTGTTTTTTTCTATAAATTCAAAATTTTCAAGTAGATCATAGACTTTCCGCTAGGGGGCACAAATGCAAATTGCGTTTTATGCGTAATTTTTGCTTCTAAACCTCCGATTTGAAAAGTTTTTCCTGTACGGCATACGAGTCCTTATGGAAAATATTTTTCACATAATTTCTAATGTTTGGTAAAGAATGGTTTGGCTACCAGGGGGCATAAGGGTTAATTTCTGCTTCTGATGTATTTGGAGCAAAATCTTGGCTCCTGAAGGCTCGACTAATTTTTTTTTCTTGGACCGATACCGCTCATATGGAAAAACCTTTTGCGAATACTTTCTTCCTAAAACAACAAAATATTTGTCATGATAACAATATGTTTTGTTTGATCAAACAAAATCCGAAAGATCGACCTAATCATTTTGTTAAATAACCAAAACATTTTGTCGTGATAACAATAATTTTTTTTTAAACAACAATAATTTTCAACAAAATAATTTTGCAAATTCAACAACATTTTATGTTGACTTTATATCGACAAAAATAATTGTTGAATTAACAAAACGTTTTTTTCCCAGTGCCCCTACACGAATTCTTGAACTGCTGTTCTGGAAAATCTGTTTCAAATACAGCAAAAGTACTTTTTCAATTTGAAAGTAAATACATAAAAACTAATTTTCGTATTATTTAATTTCTCTCACTTTATAGATTTCCACTGAAATCCTTGCGATTCTGAGCATTTTCAGTTTTCCAAGATATTTTTTCGCAATTATTTTATTAATGGTAGATAAGTTCGTATTTCCTTTGACTGATTTGGATTTCTGTTCTCACCAAAATCGAAAAAACTATTACGAATTCTGAATTCAGTTATCGCAATAAAATTCATAAGAAAGGAATAAATTCTTCGACAGTTTCTCTCAAAGATGGTACGGTACCTTGTCCATTGCTTCTCAGCAACAGAACTGATTTTCTTCTTACAGTATGTTAAATTGAACTAAAGATCTGTGGTTCTGGAAAATGGGTATAAATGTTATTATCTCAGTACAAAAACCAAAAATGAAAACTGCAGTGGTTCGTAGACTTGCGTTGAAAAGATGTTTAAACAGTAATGCTGGCATAATCTTCTGGGGTTTTTTTATGATATATCTCGATAATTTTCCCCAAACGTGGACACACAAAATAGCTTCCAGGGCCATTTATGGATCTCCAGTCCACCACTGGCTACAGTTTTACAAAAATCACCGATAGTATGGTAGGTTATGCTACAAGTGGATCCATTTAATTTAGAAAAAAACATTACAACATCCAGAAGACCATTTTCCAACTAAAAAATGATTGGTCCCACACCAAGCATATCCCGAGCGTGCTTGCAAGAGGGTCCACACGCTTCTATGGCAGGTAATATCTCTGGACTTGCTAACCAGACCTTATTGAACAACTCTTGCATGCTTCTCTGCGGCATTCTGGAAAGTTGCTGAATTATGAGACTAAGCAGATATTACTATGTCCCATATACTACAAGACACAATTAGACGGCCGCATCACTTCATTCCAATTGCATTGCACAACATGGTGGTCACACAAATTATTGATTGTCATGTGATACTCTCATTTAGCCTGTTAAACTGTACTGCTATGAAACATCAATCTTGTACTGCATTATCCACGTTATATTCTAAGTCTCTAGTAATTTTGTCTCACTGTTTCTCCGGTAAGAGGGATTTAAATGTCGAGTAATGTGTCTTTCTGAACAGCGCTAAGTAAAATGAAATTTCTGAAGCCCAAATTCATTTCGTGCCAACTTAACTTAGAAAACAGCAAATAACAGGAAAACAGACGTGGACCAGCGGGGTACATGCAATTCCATTAAAATTCTCACATTCCTCTCTAAACTCATGCATCGGAATGACAAAACGATCTTTATGTGTGCAACATAAAGAGCATATGACAGACATAAGGGAATGAAGTGGAACGACTGCTTTAGCAAATGAGGTTATTTACAACGCAGCAGTTCCCATATGGAATGGTTGAAAACTGGTGGCACTACGTGTAAGGGAACTTTGGTCAGGGAGACACTTGAGATTATCACAAGAAGCGATGTCTGCAATGATGAGGTATCGTTTGAACTGCCGTCTCCGTGGACCTCCATTTTCCGCAGCCTCTGAGTTTAAGACTAATATGGAACATCACTTGATTGATATCTTGCTTGATGATTAACGTGAACATTGGGCATAAGCAATAGTTAAGAAGAATTCACGTGCTCGTAATTGGTTGTATGTTTTTGTGTTTAATACGTGTGCTGTTTTCTGATTTTAAGCTGCAAACGGATCGTTGTGCTAGTGTAAGTTCGCCTTGATAATGCCTCCCGTTGGAAGGCGAAAGCTTGGCATGATTAAATATTTTGATAAACACCACTTTCACTGATATATAACCTTGTTGTTTCCTTAGTTAATTTCGAGAGCTGCACAAAAGTGCTCTGGCCACTGTTCAGTAGATCAACGTGATTATTTATAAGATGACTTAAGAGCTATTTTGGGGTAATTTTTGAATGCTTGATTGAATGCATCAGATTTTTTGCATCAAACCAACCGCACGAAACCGCGAACATGGCAAAAAAGAAGCCCGACTCAGTTCAGGAAGCGAGTCGCACAAGGCTCACGTAGCGTAGATCCAAACATAGATGAATATATTTTAATGATAAATAAAAACAAAATGGGGGATAGAAAAACCCTACAAGATATTAAACCACTCCAAAAAGCACGCACGTACTTAAAGTCATAAAACCTACAGTCAGACATTATTCATAGCATTAAAAAAGAACGGTACGCTAGTGGTTACCTTTTCACATTAACATTATTCCTGATACTTTGCAAGTCAAAATAAATTTCCTATGAATTTTGAGTTAGTTGAGCCATCATTTCTCCGCTAGTTTTTATTTTGTTTCAAGCCGCCGGCAGTGAATAAAAACATTTTCTTCTTTTCTTTGCTTCGACTTCAAATAATCCTTTGGGAAATGGATTTATTTTAAGTACCAAAGTCGGATGCGTGAGTATAGTTACATTGCATTTAGAACCACATAGCAGCGCAACTCCTTCCGTTTGATTTATTTTGTCTCCGTTCCTACCGAGAAATCAATGTCATTATGATCATGTGCCGTATTAAAGATCGGAATAAAACGCCTTCCTCCTCTTTTCAGAATGAAAACGGAGAAAGGCGTTTTACACCGCTTGAGAGACAGAAAGGTCATATCAAAAGTCCATCACAACCCAGCTCTTGGATTGCCTTTATTCTCGACAGTAAATTTTATCGCTTTAATTCTGACAGTTTACAGGAGTAAAATCCAAATATCAATTCGGCTTCATATCGCTAGGGCTGGCTGAACAGAGGTACGATATTCTGTATTTCATTTAATTATATTTTGTCAAGAACTAACGCTATTGTAATTATAATGAAGGTATGCTGCTTCTATACCCCATGAAGAAAATCCTTGGTCAGTTTGTGACAGGTAACATGGTGCCACAAAATATTCTGCGGGCGGTCACTGGGCAAGATAATTAACAGATGTGAAAAACAATCAAAATTTGCACAGATGGAAATTTTGATAAAAAAAAAAAAAGAAAAAAGAACTGACATTTCTTCAACCTAAAACAATGTCTAACCTAGGCACTATAGCAATTACAATGATAACTAGGATCAAAAACAACCTGGTCCTGTGTATCTAGAATTTGGCGACCATTTTCAAGCTAAAACACAAAGATTTGTAGAATAAAATTATTCTTAACAACAATAATGGGCAGAAGCATCTCTATAAAAGAATTACGGTTGCAGGAGAAATCTTCGCTCCGTCCTACTTCCGTTTGGAAATTTTTTCTCCATTTTTAATCTCACATACAAACATTTGTGTAATTAAATGATGATTAAAGTGCAGGGTAAAACCAGCGGGGATTACAGGAGATATCTTCGCTGCTTTTAGCTTCCATTTTTGAAAGCTTTTGGGTCTATTTTACGATTACGGGAGAAATGTTCGCTCCTTCCAACTTCCAATTCTTGAAAGTTTTACCTCCATTTCCAATTTTAAATACCAACATTTGTCTAATAAAAGGATATTTAACGACCATACAGGGTACAAAATATATAGCGAGAAAAAAGTTTAAGAATACAGGAATCTGCCTAACTTCCGTTTTTTGGGAACTGTTGGCTCCATTTTCAAACTGAAAGAAACATTATTGCAATAAAATGATATTTTAGAACAATACTGGGCAACCCTCTCTTAGAACATCGATGGAACATCGCGAGAAAAAAATACGATCACGGGAGAAATCTTCACTTCGTCTAGCTTCCGTTTTTGGAAATTTTGAAAAACAGAAAACTTGCATCCACGATTGGGAGTGTGCAAGAGAGGATTTAATAGGATTCTGAAGATGTCGTTTTCGTTTGTAGTACTGAAAAATATCTGCGTCGCCCATCAGCGCGATTCTGCTACTGTGGACCACGGAGACACGCGATTTTTGCAAGATCGTGATAAGTACAACTTTATCATAGTGAATGTGACGACGTGATCTGCCTGATAGAAACCAGGGTACATTTTTATTGTAGCTGCTTTTGGGAGAGTTTTGCCAAAACCCAAAACTGACTCTTTGCAGAAGCAATTTTCCGTTTTTCACTTTTCTTGCTAGGCGTGCAGCTCGCGCTACGACAACACCTAGAGATTTTGGGTAATGTCCTAATACAAACAACTTTGATATCCACCGCTGCGAAGATTGCGGTCAGACACGGCAGCTATTTTTGCTGACGACCTTCGTTTCTTGGACCTCTTAGGGGCGCGTCGGCAAATTGCGTTTGTAACAGTAACCTAGGAAACACAGCAAGGATTGGATCCAATTTTCTCTTTTAAACATAGCACAAATAAGTATTAATACCAAAGGCAGCGCTTTCCATCAAATTCATGCAGGCTGATTATGAAAACCTTAAGTTAAAAATTAGCTTTATTTTCTCTAGTTGCCTAACTGCTTTACCTGCTGTCAAAGTTATAACAAATAATAACTATTTTGGTATTAGCCCAGGGTCCTCTTCGACAATGTATACCAGATAGCACTTATCCTAAGCTTTAAAACAAGTGGTATAACATTTCTGTATCTTCATTAGTTCTGGAGTTTATTTTTTTTAGGTTTATTTTGTCTGGTTGCCTCACTGTTTTACCTGCTGTCAGGGTTATAACATTTAATAACATTTTTGGTATTAGCCCAGGGTCCATTCCTACAGTGTAATTCAGATAGAACTTGTTCTAAGCTTTAAAACAAGTGGTATTAGATTTCTGTATCACCCTTAGTTCGGGAGATAGGTCTTGGTGTCAGCTCATTTGCATACACTGTCCCCTTACTTTTTATATTTGAGCTCTCACTCGTTTTCCTGCTGCACAACTCCTTGGAATAAGTTAGGTTAATGTTTCAAACGCAATTTGCAGACGGGTCTCTTAGAGGTCCAAGAGTCGACGGTCGTCCGCGAAGAAAGCTACAGCGTCAGCTCGCGATTTTTGCCGATAGACTTCGCTGCATCTCACGATGGATTTCAAAATTGTATGTAATAGGACATTACCAGATGACATTTCAGGTGGGATATGTCCAAAGCCAGACAACGCACTGTGGACGTTATTTATAATACACCACAATGTGAATACTCAAGAAACGCATGTGACGTATTATATCCGTTTATTTGTATGGCGTAATAAGCACAAAGATTTGCCAAGCTTTCGCACTCCACTGGGAAGCTTTTTCGAGATAATGACAGGCATAAAACTGCAGGGAATTGGAACACGTAAGGAACAAATATGTTTTTTAAAAATAACGTGGGTGACATCACGAGCATATTACATGAAATTTTAGCACGTAATTACACGGCGCGTCGCGACGTGTTCCCGTCTTTTAATAGCGCATGCCAAACCATTGGTATTTCAGTAGAGATCATATCATTGCATGCTACTTTTCTGGAGAGGATTTCGACAGTTTCCCTGATAGCAGTCTCTTTAAAGTTCGTGCAAAAGGCAATTCTTCTAAAACTATTCCATACTGGAGCGGCCGATGAATGCATGACTTCTCTGGCGAGGACTGTATTCTGCATGTCCTGGATGACACTTCGCGCGTGTTCTTTGCATCTAGTGTCCAAGGATTGCTTTGTCATTCCGATATATATCTTTTCCGTGTTGTCAGGATATACCAACGGTATAGCGTACACACCTGCTTTTTTGTCTCTCCTTGCAGTTTGATACTATATGTGATAATGAAGTCTCTCCATTATCACATGCAGTATCAAGCTGCATTATCCCATGTAGTATCAAGTTTTTTACTGTCTCTCCCTGCAGCTTGATACTATATGTGATAATGAAGTCTCTCCATTATCACATGTAGTATCAAGCTGCATTAACACATGTAGTATCAAGTTTTTTACTGTCCCTCCTTGATGCTTGATACTATATGTGATAATGGGTCGGGGACTTCATTGCTATTAATATGTTGTATTTACGTAACAAATTATTTAACCAATATGCAAAGCCTGGGATATATGTGATGGATCCTACGTATATCATTGTCTTATTAGGTGATTTTGTTTTTTCTGACATTATACAATTTCTTTCAGTTCTGTGTATTCTGTCTATTTCATCCTTCTTATCTCCAGCCTTTAGACCTTTGCTATAAATATTATCAATTTCCTTGTTATTTAAGTAGTCGGGTTTGCCTAGGTTATACTCTCTTACAAATTTTACCATTCCTTGAAAAAGCCTCCCATTGGAGTTCGAAAGCTTGGCGACATAAAAATAAACGGATTTAATACAGTGTGAACTATGCAAATTATCTACGAGACAGTTGTTTTATCTGAGGGGCTACAGACTATAAAACAACAAGACCCTTTTCTATGGCAATAATTTGTCAACGGTTATTATGCTGGAGAAGAAAGACCGCGCGCTCTTAGTGAAGTTGTTTTATGAGAGAAATGGGAATGCGTCATCGGCGCTAAGGGAGTACAGAAGATTTAAAAGGGTTGCGACGAAGACCCCTGACAAGAAACAAATTAAAGAAAGGGATTGTAAAATTCGATCGAACAGGTGAATTAAATGTTTCACCTGGAAGAGGTTGGCGACGTGTCCTGGAGGAAGTCGTTGAGGAGATCGCTGTTGCTATCACCGACAATTCAGCAAATGCAGAATTTTCTGCATCATCAACAAGTGCTTAGCAGTCGCTTGACAACTGGCAATCCCATGGTAAACTGTACGCAAAGTGCTTCGGTGCATTTTACTCTTCTCCCATGCAAAATTCAGATGGAGCGCGTATCGAAATCCCAAGATCCGGGGCAGCGAACAAATTTTGCGTTATGGTTTTTATCGAAAATGGGTATGGATAAAACCTTCCCTTACTGCTTCATCAGTCCTGTGGACTGATGAAGCCCATTTTTTACTGGCAGGTGCGGTGAACACTCATAACTGCCAGGTACGGGTACTGCAAATCCACTCATTGTGTTCTAAAGACCATTACAATCCACCTATGGGACTGTGTGGTGCGGATTCACATCCCGTATTATTCTCGGGCAATCATTTTTTTTTAGGAAAGAACCCCCGCAGGTGTAGTGCGATGCACCGTTACAACTGAACGTTACCATGACCCTCTGGCTCAACATGTCATTTTTGCGTTGCAAAAACGAGCATTTTTACAGAGTACTATTTTTAGGGAAGATGGGGCAGAGCCACATAATGGTCGCACAGTTAAACAGTTGCTTCAGGATGCATTTGGAAGTGAACGCATAATTTCCAGAGGTTTTTCTGATGTTTGGCCTTTACGATCCCGAGATTTGAATCCCTGTGAGATCTGGCTTTGGTGGTATCTCAGGGATAGAGTCTACCAGGTTCATGTTCGCTCCATATCAGAGTTGAAGTCAAGCATTACGAGACATGTTTCACATATTCCACCTTAAATGCTGCGAGCGTGTGTTGATAATTTTGTATTGCGTATTCAGCATGTAATTGACCTGGATGACACACGTATTGAACCAAATTTTTAATTTCTGAAAGATAACAATAAATAACATACCCATTCCAGCTCTTGTTTTCTTTCACAGAGCCTTACCTTCACCTGGTAGTGAACAGTAGACCCATTTTTTTTATTTCATAATTCTTGACAGCAAGTTCTAATTTGCCTTCCTTCCAAGTTCCACTGCTATATCTGTCATAGTACTATCTCCAGAGCTCTCTGAGTAGTGTCACTTTAATTATAAACACCCGGTACTTAAGAGTACAAGGTTTGAGTCAGTTATTGTGCTGAAGAAGAAGAGAACGACCAAGCTTCTCAAAAGGGTCACACCTACTACTTTGTCCAATTTAAAATCAGAATGCAGCGGCGCGTTGGTGCGGTAGTGGAGTGCATTGGGGGTTATAAGTTTCAAAAATGTAAATTTTTTATTTAATTAAAGTTATAGCGTTGTTCTCGTTATTTAGTGGTAATACCTCGTACTCGCTTAGAAGGTGATAAGTGCTCACGACGTGCTTGCCTGTAAGAGCAAAACTGGTAGTCGAATAACATTGTCATAAAGAAGGTATGAAAGTTATTTAGGTGCAATAGTGATAGAATACAGATCCTTCTTCTATCCTTGGCGACGCCATACTCTTTTAGGACAGTCATATGCATTTGGATAAAGTGAGAGACGTCAGAAGAGGAGGCGGCATGGTGCCACTGGTGCATATGAAAGTTTTTTCAAGCTACGGAGATAGAGATATCAAATAAATTACGAGCTAGCACTATTAGAGTAGAAATAAAACTCTTCCTTTTGCCTTGCGTAATAGCAGACGACACTCACAGGGAATAAAAACTGCAACACCATGATGCAGTCCATGGTGATGGTTCAATATTGGTTCAGGAACTGCATATATACCATAATAGCTACACAAGATTACGTAAATTATCTGATGCTGTTTTTTGTTGCCTTTCAAGTTGATACGTATGTCCCCCATTGTTGGAGATACACACAGGAAGACATCGTGGCATTGATGAACGCGGATTTTGAGCAACTGCTTGTGGCATATTTTATCATCACACTTCCAACCAAACTCTCAGGGAGTTGTGTAATGTGCTGAAATGAAGTCGCTTGGCGACGACGTCTCACAATATCCAATTTTGTTCAAGTCATGGCTGGCAAATATAATAATTTGCGTCTACATAAGGTTCGCCTCGCCCTCTGGCTAACACTAAGACAAGGTCAAGCCATTTGAGAATATTTATTATTTGCTTGGATAAGTGGCATTAAGGATGTTGCTGAAAAAAGCTAGGTAGAATGCCACACACTTACAGTTTCGTAGTCAACGTCTCTCTGTTGGACACCAGAGACGTTCGGGTATGATAACTCTAAACACTCACACCATAACTTAGATACTACACACGGTGTAACTTAACTAGAGGTACTCCAGATTATCCTTGTGCCCTTGACAACACTATACTCGTTGACGAAAATTATCTGCATCCAAACAGAAGCAGGACTCATCAGAGGAGAGAACTTGGTACCGTTTCTCTGCCAAAGCCCTCAGCTCTCGATAAAACAGCAGACGTTCCTGGTGGTACCGAGTCGTCAATAATTACAGGTGCTCGGACGCAGTGGAAGCAATCTACTGTGCACCTTAAGTTACCACTTAATTGGCTCCTCTTGTAAGATCGAGTTCACGGCAAGTGTCACAGAGAAATGGATTAAAATTTTGCATTTTTTCTGCAGGAAATAAAGTGAGACGATTATGTAACCACCCACCGCTAAAGGAATCAAAGACCGAAGTGTCAAGGCACCGTGCGTCTTTCAATAGAATACAATTTGCTTTTCACTACAAGTGTACCATGACTTTTGCTAAGGTAGTGTATTTCAATTGAAAACATTCAATTTTTACTTGTTTCCAGCAGCTGCGCGAATGCATATTTACTTTGTTCATTCTAAAAAGACTGAAAATACAAATGATCTTATAACTGTGTGCATATACTTCTTTTTGTATGCATTCCTTAATGATTTGGGCATTTTTCATAGACATATATTTTTCGGAAAGTCAGCAAATGTGTATGCGTTTACGTTGCTACTTCATGGGACATGGAAGTGCAACAAGATAGGAGTCTTAAAATACACAGGTAATTTAATGAGCACGGCTTTTAGGGTTATGAAACCGATTTTTCCCGGAACGTGTACCTGATGAAATAAGAACCACTCTCTGAGAGAACGTACGTCATATTTCAGATAATGCATACTTCAAAGAAGGGTCGAAGATATCACACAGTGGGAGAAAATTGAGTTTTCGTCTCCCTTGAGATGCTTTTTACGTCTAAAGAGAAGCTGAAAACAAGACACATTTTAAAAATGCTTTTAGGACGAGGTGGATTACTTCTTGTCGTTGTAACTTAAAGTTTGCTGTTTATTTTCCCATTAATAGCTTATTTTCATAAATATTTAACTTCAAATAATTATCTCAGATGTAATAGGGGGAATAGTAACGCGATATAACCAAATCACAGCTCTTTATCGGCGAGTGGTGTTTTTCAGCTCATTGTACCCAGAACGCCAAAGAGCCATTACATTATAACCACCCCCAACCTAGAGAAATGAGAGCACCTGGAGACCAAACGGTGGTTCAGGTGAAGTTTATACAGCAGTATACATAAAATCCAAGGACCGACTTTCGGTTAGTACAGTGTTCGGTGTTAGAATGGGAAAAGCAGTCGATTTATCGGAGTTTGATGAAGGACAAACTGTGATGGCACGGAGCCTCGGTATTACGATCTCGGAAACGGTGCGGTTTATAGGTTGTTCACTTGCCGCTGTAGTGAATACGTATCAAAAGTGGTGCACAGATAGCCAAACAACAAACCGCCGTCCAGCAGTGTGTCGTCCGCAGTTCAAGGATGCCAGTGGGGAACGGAGACTGTCGCGCATTGTTCACAGCGACCGCGGGGCCACAGTACGACAAAACACCCGGAGCTACAACACTGGCGATCGGGGCAACGTGTCACAGAACACAGTTCATCGCAGCCTTCTGCGCATCGGCCTGCGTTGCCGAACACCCAGCCGGGTCCTCATGCTCACTGCACGTCTTCGCCAACAGCGCATAAAATGGGCCCAAGATCATCGAGATTGGACCGCGGATGTTTGGAAGAAAGTGGCCTGGTCTGACGAATAGAGATTTCTGGTGCATCATGTAGACGGCCGAGCGCTGACACGGCGATTACCAATGGAGGCTCTAGCACCTGGATGCACTGTTGGGCGCAAACAGGGCGGCGATAGCGGTTTTATGCTGTCGGCAATGTTTTCTCTTTTATTTGGTACATTTTAGTCCCCATTATCCTAATAGCACAATCCCTGACAGCTTTCAGGTATCTGAACATCTTTGCAGACCACGTTAACCCATCCATAGCAACTGTGCTCCCTACTGGTGAAGGCCATTACCAACAGCATAATGCGCCATGCCACTGTGCCCGAATCGTCAAAGAGTGGTTCGAGGAACATGTTGGTGACTTTCTGTTAATACCCTGGCCTCCAAATTCACCTGACAGGTACCCAATCGAACATTTGTGGTTTGATTTTGAAAAGCGGGTTTGGGCTACATCAACCCCCCCCCCCTCGAAATGTACGGGAACTAGAGGACCTGCTGTTGATATTATGATACCAAATACCACAGGATACCTACTGCAGAGTGGACGCTGTTTTTCGGCGGCTGAATGAGGCCCTACAGCTTATTGTAGTTATGTAGTCATAATTTAATACCTCATCGGTATATTTGGCTACATTTTTGAACATTTTAACTGCCTGGAATATCTATTATCACCACATAGCTCAAGCAGCATTATATTGGGTGTTGAAATGCATCGCATCTCAATTAATCTTGTCATTTTATCGAAACTCCGTAATGTTTTTTTCGTTCCTTCGCTATAGGTATGCCAAATTTCAGGTTGCACAATCCATTTCTTTTGAAAACGAACTTTATTAAATTAAGTAAATTCTAGACAAAGATATATGCATGCCTTACATACATAAAAAATTAAACATACAAATGTAACAATCCATTTATGAAGAGACAAACAGCCAGAATTTACGAATAATTCGTTATAAGGGTTCAGCGGGGAGGCAAGATTCAACCACAAAGACAAGATTCGTGGAATAGAAAAATAGCAGCCAAAACACGAATGCAAAAAACGGGAGCTGTACTATGCATGCAAAGATTTACTTACTGCTGGATGAAAATACAGCGAACAAGAAATATGCGAAAGCGTAGAGCAGGAAGTGCAATAAACACTAAAAGCGAAAAGCTAGACACATGCACTAAAGCAGCTGATAATTAGGAACACCTACAGTAGCAAACAAATTAATTCGTACAATTGGAAGTTTTCTCCAAGGTTTTTTTATTTGGGTTTGGTTTTTTGTTTTAGTTCACAATAATTTCGGTTTTTGTTCCAGTTTACGAGTTTCGGCTGTTGTTTCACAACGTTAGTTTTCATTTCAGTTTACTAGCTACCATTGTAGTTTTACGATGTGTATTCAAAACCTACGATGTTTCTTAATAGTGTTTTCCATATTTTTTATAGCGAACAAGTCGACACAAAATGGATACATCTCCAAGAAAATGTTCAAAGATATGTACTCTTTCGTAGCACACTTCCATTACTCAAAGACAGAACGCCAATGTGTGTGGTGTTCGTTTGTGTACTGTTAATGCGATTTTCAAGAGGTTTAGGGAGACAGGTACCGTTGCTCCCGACAGAAATAGAAAATGTGGGAGAGAAAGGAAAATTTGTTTCCCACATTTCCCACAAAAACAGAATGAATCCAAGATTGTCCGCTATAGACTTAAATAGAGGCTTGGCGGCTAGTGGGATTAATGTTTATGGCCTGACAGTCCGTTGAAGATTGTTTTCAGCAGGGAAGAAAACACTGGGAAACAAAAGAGGCCGCTGTGCGCATAAGTTTACAAAGACTGGACTGTCGAGAAGGGGAAGAAGGTAATATTTTCAGCTGACATCCATTTCTTTTTCCAATAAAAGCGCGTACCATATGTGCGCAAATTAGCGACTGAGAAAACTTCTCCCGCCTTCCTTCAACAAGCTCCTAAATACACAGCTAAACAGATGTTCTGTGGGTTGTTTTACACATGACGGTCCAAGATCATTTGTGCGTATTGGCAATATGATGAAAAGGGGCCAATACATAAAAATATCGGAGAAAAGAGTGGTCCCACAGATCCGGAACGACAAAGAAATCATCTCCAAACAGGATCTCGCGTCATATCACACTTCGAAAAAAAATGAAGGGTTCTTCAAAAATCACAACATTCACATGCTTCAGTGGCAAGGTAGCTTCGATTCCATGTGGCAAAGATTCAACCAAGAATCCTTACATTAATTCAATAGAAAATGTATGGGTCATAGTGAAAAAGAGACTTGGAAAACTTAATTGGGACACAAAGGATGACTTAATACAATCCATTATAAAGGTACGGTTTAGAGATGCAGAAATAAAATGGTATGGACTTTACTTTGGTAGAGTCCCTACCTAAGGGAACAAATGAATTTACTAGGAACAAAAGAGGACATACAAAATATTAGGTAAGTTCGAGTTCAATTTTTGTGCTTTTTCTTCTTTTTTTTTTTTTTTTTGCGAAATTACTACTTTTGTTTAAAATATGAGTGTTCGGATTTATTTATTCGCTACCGTACCTATCGACGTTCTGGACCGCATTGAAATTCAAACAGCTTCGATTCCATGTGGCAAAGATTGAACCAAGAGCGTATATCTTCCGACAGATATCTTCATCCCAGCGAAAGTGATCGTGTCCGTCAGTTGCCGAACCTTCGCTGGAAGAGGGTCTCTGTTGCGAATGGTTCTCTCAATCTTACCCACATTTGTTCATTTTGGTAAAGATCTAGGGATTGTGGGGGCCGTTTTAGCCGTTTGAAGTCCCTGTCGTGCTCCAGGAAACACTGTGTGACGATCCAAGCTTAATTGCATGGCGCATAATCCTGTTGGAAGAAGTCCTCTTCATCAGGAAACGCCATACACATATGCAGATAGGTGTGTCTGGTAAGCGATTATATTAAAATACCTTGTGGCATCCAAATACTGCATTAAAGGTATTGAGGAACACAATGCCCGTTAGGAAACATAACCCAGACCATTACACTGCCTCCACCAGCTTGAAGCTCTATCCCCTGGTTTCACAGTTGGGGTTCAACAGGCCTGTGAAAGTAGTGTTCTGGTCTGGGAAGCTTTTTCCAGCAGTGCTAGCAGTGGCCCAGCACTATGTTTACGCCTCCCAACCGTCAATAAAATGCCCCGGCGGCCCCCACATGGGCCAGCAGCTGGCCAACAGTTGGCACCCCATCAGTTGTCATATGCCAGAACAGGGCCATCAGTTATCCATCACAGGCAGTGGCCCTTCAGCAGCCCTGAAAGCACGCGCCAAAAATGATGGCTAGCCTAATGTGGTCCGCTAGTTTCCCGGCAGTCGCAGTCTGCAATCACGGGACGTAACTGATGGCTTGCCGAATCTTGTCCACCAATTTCCCAGTAGTAGCCATAAAAGAAAAGAGATACCCACAGTTTCCCAAGGCCACAGCGACTTTTTTTTTCACTTACAAAACTTCTGCATGGCGGCACCGCTGTGAGGAAATTTTCTCAAAATGTCCTGAAAAACATCAGTTTGGATTTAGGTGGAAACGAAGCAAAGACCGTATGCGTGCAAAACGAGCGCTTTGCCGACTACACTGATTTGCCACGCACGAATCTGCGCTTAAATATGAGCCTTTGTCCAGCGCGATGTGAAACTAACGGTTCTCTTTTCAATTTTACAATATTGCGAGATATTTTTCATTAATGTCAGTTGCATATAATTCATAAAATTATTTTTTCAACGTAACGATTGTTTTTATTTACTTTAAGAGAGCTTCCTCATTTTCAACGAGTGTGCCAACTCAAAGACGCTTACCAAAGTTTTGTGCTGTCCTTGTGGTTTTCAGAGGCGATTGTTTAATTAATATACACTGCTGGACAATTGCTAAGAACGGATCATAAACGGCTATATAGCGCATAAAAAAGTAAGTGTGGTTGGATGCCAAGTGAAATAAAATAATGTCAGAATGCCAGGACATTACAAGAAAGACAATTTATTGAGCTCTGAAATCCAGAAGGCTTTGGAACGTGTTCAAGGGACAAACAGGCCATTTTGTGCAAAATACGTAAACGTGACAAAAATGCAATTACCGTCCGCAGGCGTTCCGGCGTAAGATGTCAATACGGGATATGGCCACGATGGAGGGCGATGCAAGATTCCACACGTTGTGTCATGCTTTGCACAACATTATCAAGCAGCTGTTGGGGTAATTTATCCCATTCCTCTGTCAGTGCACGGATGAGGGTGTCCTTGTTTATTGGAGGGCATTGGCGACCAGCAAGACTCCTCCCCAAAGCATCCCACTCATTTTCAATGGGATTCAGATCTGGAGAACGTGCTGGCTATACGAGGCGTTGAATATTCTCGCTCTCAAGACACTCCTGGACAGCGACTGTTCGATGACATGTTGCGTTGTCGTCCATGAAAATGAATCTATCACCGACAGTACCACGGAACATGCGAACATGAGGTAGCAGAACATTATTAATGTATCGTTGGCCAGTCATAGTCCCAGTTGGAAGCACATAGAGGGACGTACGGCCATTGATCATGATGCCAGCCCATACCATGACACTACATATCGGATATCGGTCCCTTTCCTGTACGTTTGCTGGACAATATGCAGTACCACTATCACGCCAGATCAGTTGTCGTCGACAATCAAACGATAGACTGTATCTACTATCATCTGAGAAGAGGACAGCAGACCAGTCGTTATCAGTCCAATTGCGATGTTGGTGGCACCATTGCAAACGGGCGGTACGGTGACGTCTGGACAATGGGATGCACACAACAGGACGGCGGGCGTGTAGTCCTCCTTCATGAAAACGTCTGGCGACAGTTTTTCGGGAGATCCGCTTGCCAGTAGCAGCCATAAACTGGTTTGCTACCACACTAGCTGTGCTGCGCCGGTGTTTTTTTTTTTTTTGTTGATAGCACTATGTACCGATCTTCTGCAGGTGTCGTACTGCGAACACGACCTCCCCGTGACGTTTGCTACACTCTCCATTTGTTTGAAATGATTTCCAAAGCCTTGAAACAACACTGTGACTGAAGTCGAACTCCCTGGGAACATCTGTTATTTTTCGCCTTTCTTTAATCTTGCCAATAATACGGCCACGCATAAAATCATCTAGGTGAAGTAGGGAAGACATACTGAAAATTGCAAGTTCGTCAATTGATTCCTTCCCTTTCAACTTTGCGTTTGAACAACAACGGTCAATACGCGTCAAATGCTTTATATCTCTTTTCAGCGCTATGACGTCACGAACAAGTTCGGCAATCCTAAATTTGCATACGCACAACACGTCTTACTGTATCCCGCACTTATGCTAATTTCCACATTTTCCTGCCTTCCATTTTATGGTTGCTATCGTTGCTATTGTCATCCATCCTTAGCAATTGTCCGGCAGTGAATTTACCCGTTCATGTTCCATATCATTTTTAACGTTGTATTTTTCCAGAAGCGAATTCCTCACAGTCTTGTGTATTCAACCCATGAATGAGTACGTTATATCCACATAGCATTGTTTTTTTTTTTTTTTCAAACAATTGATAAATTCTGTACGTGTATAGTTCTTATTTTTTCCAACATAACGTTTTTTTAATGTTTTTCCAGAACTTTTATTCGAAGCGGTTCAGTGTATGTTAAAACGAAAGGTTACACAGAAATTATTTCTTGTTATTCATGAGAATGGAGTGGGTGTATTTCGTGGCTGTCTGTATTTTTGATTCTTTTTGTGTTCGTTCAGGTATTTTGATGCGAAATGAGTTTCTATAAATACGCGAGAGTAACTGACTATTTCTTACAGTTCATTAATAATTATTTCTATATTTTTCTTCCGACGGTAATCTTCGTCGACGTGGCATTTCATTAAGCAATTAATTCGCCTCTCCATACGGCTCGTTTTTTCTTAACATCCACTAAAATAACACAATGGCGATAACGTTTACATCAACTAACTGGTACCACGAGACACACAGCACGTGTTTCTTCTGCCCATGCGCAGTCCTGTTGCTTCCACCTTGTGTTGGGGTTGCTTCGGTACTTGCTCGGTGGCCCGCAATTCACGGTGATGCTGCTGGGCTATCAATGGCTGCGAATCGATGGCGCTGCCACCAACGGACCGCTACCGTCCGTCAGCTGCCGATTTTAGCCAGCAGTGACCCAACACTGCCAGCTGGTGACCAGAAGTTTCCCAACACTTGTGTTTTTGCTAGGTAGGTCCGGTGGTTATCATCCGACAAACACTGAATGGTGGACGCTGCAGGGACCTGTTAGCCGACCATCACTATCCTTATCTGCAAGAGATTTACCAGGACCACAGTGCCATCTTTCAAAAGGACAACGTACCATGTCATCGAGAACGTGTAACTACTGAGTGGTTGAGGTAACACGACAACCAATTCGCAGCTTTGCGTAAGTCCTAAAACTCTCCTGACTGTAACCCAGTTAAAGATTTGTGGGATATGCTAGAACTGGGTCTGAGAACTGTTGATCCTCCTCCATGGATTAAGCGTGAACTGACGGATCTGCTGCAGCAGACATGGATCAAGTTATATATGGAGGGTGTTCGGCACCTTGTAGAATCTGTTTTATAACGTAACACTTTGTACGTTATGTAAGATTGGTTATGTTAAAGTCTCAAGTGTTCGGCTGAATAGATGCTAAACTAAGGGTAAAGGTAATGCAACTAATTGTACCAGATAACTCTCTTTAAATTAAGGTAAAGCCAGACGAAAGACATACAGAAAGTCTATTTACTTTTTATTGGTCCAGAAACTTTAGACAAAATCCAAAACATATCACGGCGAGGTACACCCACAACTAAACATACCTTAATTATCTGTCGAACAATCAAACTCAGTAATGATCTAACATCTCCACACAAAAAACAACTGCGTCGCAAAATATATATATACTTTCTTCTCGTTCTTATCAGTACACACATATGTCATTCTCGCTTCTACCTCAGATTGTTGCCAACGTCACTCTCGTTTGAGGGAAAAGACATAACATTAAGGTTTGAAAACGTCTAAGAGAATAAAATCAAATTTACATAGAAAAATAAACTCAAAAGGAAAGTTAAAATAGAATACACGGTACAGTTCCTAAGCGTCTGAGAGCCGTGATTGCAGACAAAGGAGGACCAGTGCCATATTAGGTAGGTGTTCCTACTGCAGAGCTAACTCAGTGTATACATTATGGCACAGAAGTCCCGAAAAACACCAATTAAATTTTTATTGGTTGCTTTTCCAGAAAAACCAAGATAGTCATGTCTTTTTATGGCAAAGGGAGCACTTTTAAAATATAGAACTGGTGGGTCTGGTGACCCCATAGGGGGAGGCAGACTCATACGCATACCATACCATATTATAATCGTTTTATGGCTTACCATAGCTATAAAAACGACTATGGTAACTGATAAAGATATGTAAAAACGTAATAAGCATATTACGTCAAATACAAAGATCTTTCCAGTGATGTATTACACCCCCCCCTTCAATCTGCAATTATTGAATGACCCGGTTCTCCGCTCCCAATAGGGTTACCGGACCCCTCGATTCGTGGACGGAAACGTGGTTCCTTGCCATAAAACACAATACGTAGGGTACATTCACGCAAAGCAAAGAAATAATACAAATGTGTCAGAAGTAACGCAATTTTTCCTACCCCTCATAGTGCACTTTAGTGTTGTTATTGTGGGCTATAACTTTGTACCTAATAAAGATAAAACAAAAATTTAAAAACCAACTTACTACATTTTTTGGAGATCTTTCCAACGATATGTCACATGACCTCTCTTTACTTTGAACATTTCGAGTAACCCCCAGCCCCGCCTCTTACGGGGTCACTAGACCCCCAGTTCTATGCCCCAAAAGTGTCCATTTTAATATAAAGAGAAATGGCTATGTTGGTTTTTTCTGGAAAAGCTACCAATGTAAATTTAAATGGAGTTTTTCGGGACTTCTGTGCCATACAGTATATACTGTATTAACTACTTTTATCAGCCGCCCCGGTGGCGCAGTGGTCTAAGGCGCTGGCCTCTAATCATTCTTCCGCAAGGGGTCCGGGTTCAAATCCCGGTCAGGCATGGATGTTGTGTTTGTCTTACGGCACTGGCACTCTCCCTTCCCTGGAACCAGTGACCCTAATTTAGGGACGGGCGACTGCTTATAGCCCATTGAGTTGCTCACGGTGGGTTAGTCGTGTTTTTCTGTGCTCCTCAAGTTTTCGTCGGTGTGTGTTATTTTTCTTCGTTGTCAGTGTTCTATTTCGTGTGTGTGTTGTGTGTGAAGGTCCCGTGTTTCTTTTTATATGCCTGCCGAGCTGGTAAGTGCTTATTTTGATTAGTTATCCTTATTTTTCTGCCTTGGCCAAGCTGGCTAAGGGCTAAGCTTCTCCTCGCCATTGCAAATGGCGGCTTCCGGGGAGAATAACATCCTAACCCTTGCTATCGGAAATGATGATCTCCCGATAACAGCTTCTCTAAATACTACTACCAATGACGTGTCTATCTCGATAAACCATTCCTCCTTGCAGCCTTCTGTTGCTGCCTTACCATCGGATATCGCCTCTTCTTCCAAGTCTTCCAGCGGTGATACGATGTCCTCTCTGAAAGCTAATGATGACGCCATGGATGTTTCGCACTCCATGCCGGAATCATCTCCAAAGCAACGTACATCTACCCTGTCATATGCTGACGTAACCGCATCTAAGTCGGGACCTTCCCAGTCTTCTTTTCCTCCTGGACAATATGTGATGACGCACAATGCCGAAGTCATTGAGGTTGTCCTTAAAGAAGATACCCCTTCTGGGCTGAAATTCCTTCAAACTATGGAGAATGGTGTTGTGTTTCCGAGCCTGAGAAATACAAAACTCACTGCATATACTGCTGCTCTTCGAGAGATTGTCCCTGCATCAGCCATAACTCATGTGGGCAGGAAGCCTTACAAAGTAGTTGTTTACTTCTCTACTCCTGCCCATTCCCTACATGTACTGACCAAGGGCATCTCAATTGGTGATCGTCACATCCATGCCGAACCTGTTTCACAGAGTTCCGTTGTTGTAAGTTTCTCACCAGTTCCACCTGAAGTTTCAGATGATCTCTTGATTGCCGCTCTTCTTCCTTATGGCCGGATCATTGGAGGTGTAACTACCTACTCTTCGTTTCCAGAGGTGCCAGAAGACAGATACCTACTCGGGTTTCGCCGCAATGTTCGTGTGGTCTTCCCTTCAGAGGAGCACATGCTGCGTATTCCACCCACTTTACGTGTAAGCTGCTACACGCACATTAGAGAGATATTCATCACAGTAGGCTCCGTCTGTCCGAATTGTAAAGGCACGGAACATCCCCGCGCTCTATGCCCTCATAATGCGAACACTCTTTCCAAGTCAACAGCACGACCTTCTTCCTCTTTGTCACGTCAATCGGCTTCCTCTTCTGGTGCTAAAGACCAGCAACGGCAGACTTCCTCAAAAAGTAGTGATGCAGCAGTTGGTCAACCGACGTCTACAAAAAGTAGTGAGACAACCGTTGGTCGACCAACGTCTACCAGAAGTAGTGAAACAGCCGTTGGTCAACCGACGTCTACCATAAGTAGTGAGACAGCCGTTGGTGGGCCGACGTCTACCAGATGTAGTGAGACAACCGTTGGTCGGCCAACATCTACCAGAAGTAGTGAGACAGCCGTTGGTCAACCGACGTCTACGGGTAAACCCTCGACCTCGGGTGATGCATTGGCGCCCCCATCATCTCTTCAGTCGAAAGAGGCATCAATTGTTAATCCCAAGTCTCCTATAGAGATGGTTGATGACGATTCTGGTCATACTGCTACACCGACCGTTGAGGTTGTTTCTTCAGCTCCTTTTAAATTGCCGGAAGTTCCAATTCCGGTTACAGCACAAAGTCGTGGACGGGCAAAGCGACGTAGAACTTCACGCGCCCAGAATAAGAAGTTTAGAATGACAACCACCCTTAGGGCAGGACGTGATCCTTCTAGTAGTCAGATGCTCACGTCTGAAGGCTCTATGGAATCTGATACAGATGATGGAACAATTATTCCGATCTCCTGTGAAAACTTTTTACATATTCTAGAGGCATCCTCTCTTCCACAGACACCTGTGTCTGGAGAGAAGGTGTATGCGTTCCTAATAAATCCCCGTACAGACAAGCTGTCTCGCAATTTTTTGGAAGGTTACTCGCACTGTCTGTCTGACACCATGAATCAAATGTTGGCGATACATTCTCATTTACGCACCGTTCCGGGCAGAGATCTGGGTGGTCCCTACTGGGCAAAGAAGTTCCGTAGCCGTCTGGCCAAGTTACAGAACGCAGCCGACAACATCCTCCAACCATCATCAGACTATTCTGTTCAAGACAGTCTCACTGAATAGTAGGGGTATGTGTACCCCTTTGGCCAATGCTTTAGCATATGAAGACGTCCACCACCTCAAAGCAGATCTCCTACTTTTGCAAGAGACAAATTGTCTCTCCACTTCACCCTTCCATCGCTGGAGGAGATGGGACTATCAATTTCATCACGCATATAGGCTCTCTCTTCGTGGAGGTTTAGCGATTGGTGTACATAATAGATTTCGTCAAGCACTCTCCTCTGTTAAAGTTCATAACCTGTGCCGAGATTTATTGCAGCGACTCACTTTCGTCCTAGATGGACAACGATATTTAGTTTTCAACATATATATTCCATGTTCATCTACACATCTAACGTTGTTATTTTCGTCGCTCCGCACTGCACTTCAGTCAGCATTACCATCAGATCATGTGCTCATTGGAGGAGACTTTAACTGTACACTTCAACCAGAGCTCGATCGCGCTCCTTCGAGGATTGAACATCGTTCACGTCTTGTGGAGCAATTGCGATCATTAGTGTCTGATTTTGATTTACATGACGTGTTCCGACGATTGCATCCGACATCCATTTCACATACCTGGAGAGCTGCATCTGCATCCTCCTCTCTTTCTGCCAGGCTGGATCGATTTTACGCTTCTGCTCCGTTATTGCCCATTACAACGGATTGTATGCACTCTCCTACAGCTTCATCGGATCATTGTGCCATCACTATCTCCTGTAACTCTTCATCTCGTCTGCATGTTAGGTCTCGGTCATGGACACTAGACACTTCTCTCCTAGCTGATGAGAATATATGCACCGAGATCAGAGATTTTCTTGATCATATGCGAGAGGGCCTGTCCACTGCACCTTGTGCCATCAATTACTGGCTCGAGGTAAAATCTTACCTAATTTATCTTCTTAGACGTCATTCCTTCTCCGAAGGCACGAAGCGCTCCATGGAAGAGAAAAATCTCCGAAACATCCTGTTACAGCTTGGTGCGAGTCATCCTATGTATACAGCTTACCAAGCGGATCTTAGAGCACTTCTTGAGCCTCGTGCACGTCAGGTAATTCTTCGTCTCCGTCTACAACATCTATCACCAGAGGACTGCTCCTTTGAGTTTCTATCAGCGTTAGAAGATAAACGCCGCTCGTCGCATCAGCTTCGACTACTTCGGCGGCCTGATGGTGAAATCATCTCTGATCCGGATGCAGTTTGCTCTCAGGTTCGTCGGTATTTTACTATCAAATACAGTGAAACTCCTCAGCCTTCTGTTTCTGCTTCTGCTACTTTACTCTCTGCTCTTCCCCAAGTTCCTTCCAATCTCTCTGATTCCCTTTTACAACCTATTTCGCAGACTGAACTTCGGACCATTCCAGTCTCTCTAAATTCCCGTGCTGTCCCAGGTCCAGATGGCCTTCCGCTCCTTTTCTACCGTACTTTTCTCCCTTCGTTGCTTCCATTTCTTCTCGCCGCTTTCAATGCTGCTCTTTCTTCCTCTTTTCTTCCGAGGGGTTTCACAGAGGCTCATATGGTGTTATTTCCCAAGAAAGGCGATCTGCTTGACTTGGGAAACTGGCGTCCTATCTCGCTACTAAACATTGACTATACACTCTTCACTAAACTCCTTTCCAGTCGACTCAACCAAGTTCTTCCATTTCTTCTTTCTCCCGACCAGACCTACACGGTTCCTGGTCGGTCCATCACTTCTAATCTCAATCTATTTCGAGATCTCCTACATCTGGCTCGTACTAACTCTGAACCACTTGCCCTCTTTAATCTTGACCAAAGAGCAGCTTTCGACAATATCTCACATTCGTATCTTTCTGCTGTTCTTATTGCTTTCGGCTTTCCTTTTGCTTTTGTTACCTCTATTCTTGCCCTTTATCAGGACGCTGCTTTCCATATCAAGACGGCCGCCTTCTTGACTGCACCTATTCCTTTTCGGCGAGGCATTCGGAAGGGTTGCCCACTTTGTGGGCAGCTCTTTGCCATTGCTTTTGAGCCGTTTCTTCGGTCTGTCCATCGAGCCTTTATAGATGCACTGCAACCGCCTACTGCAAGTACTAGGCACTTTTCTGTGACATACTCTGCATATGCCGATGACGCGACCTTTTGTGTAAGGACAGACGCTCAATTCGACATCTTGCTCCAGATTTACGATCAATATTCTTCATGTTCAGCGGCATAACTTAATACATCCAAGAGTGCAGGCCTATGGAGCGGAGCGTGGACCTCTAGGACTGACACCCCGTGGGGCGCCTCATGGACTGCTTCATCCCAAAAATTCCTTGGGGTCCATCTCGGAGTCCGTCTTTCTGCTCAAAATGAAACATGGAATGCTCTCAGAACACGCCTTACTCAAACTGCTGCATTCTGGCGAGGTTCCCAGTTTTGTACTTCTTACTTCTCAAGAGCTAGAATAGCTCAGGCTTATATTCTTTCACCATGCTTATATGCATGGTCAGCAGAACGTATGCCCATTTATCACTTCAATGAAATCACTCGAATCATCTCAACGATAATATGGAACAGGTACCATTGGATCCAGGTCTCCACTCTCTGTCGTCGAGTCACTGATGGAGGTATTTCACTGCTGGAAGTTCGCACCTACTATAAAGCACATAAAGTGGTTTCTTTCCTGCGGCTACTAAGTGCACCAGAGTCGCCAGTTACGCTCGTTAGAGATTTCATGATATCGCCTAGGAATCCCCGAATCACTTTCATCACGTATCTTCTAATGGATCAATCTCCTTTTTTTCATTCTAAACTTTCCCCTTTCTACAAAGAGGTCCTTTCCTTTCTCCGTTCTCTACCCCTCTTCCGTGCTCCACCGGCTTCCACCACTGAACTATTAGCTGAGCCCCTGTTCTTTTCTTCCATCCTTCATCCCCCTAATGCTCCCTACTTTACTGACCTTTCCTGGCTCCCCGCCGGAATAGTATCTGTTCAGGATCTAATTTCTCCAGATCTTTCTTGGAAACCCTTCTCTGATCTGTCCCCCCACATCTCCCCTACCTCTTCCTCTCTTTCGCTGTATGATTCCTTCCGTTCTTCAATCATTACCCTCTTCCCTAACCTTGCCTCTCAAGCTGGGTTAACTCTTGTTCCCTCTGCCTCTCTTCTTCTTCCCTTTTTCCTTTCCGTTCGGGGCTCATCACTTCCTCTCTCCAGTTTTTCTGTCTCGTCTCTTTACCGTTGTCTCATTGATCCACTGTATGCTACACCATTGATGATTCCAGATGTTCCGAATGTCGCCCTTTCACAAGTGTGGTCCATGTCTAATTCGCCACTATCTATTCCAGCAGAAAGAAACATCCAATGGTTGTTTCTTCATCGGCGGTTACCAGTTCCTACCAAATTATTCAGGATGACGCTTGTTGATTCGCCTAACTGCATGTTTTGCTCTACGATTGCGGATGTAGATCATGTGTATCAACATTGCACAGTGCTTCTTCCCTTGCTACATCTGACCTTCACTACTGCACAGTGCCTTAGTACTAATGATCTCTCCTTCTCAGCCTATAGCACGCTACTCAGTTCAAGTACTCCGCCTATTCCTATATCAGAGCCATGTGCTTATGTATTCATATTAGCAAAACATGTGATTTTTTGCTACTATCAACAGCTACGTTCTACCCCTATACAGCCTACCATCTTTCAGGCGGGAGCTGCGATGTGCAGTCAGTTCCGGAATAGAATGATTTCACGCTTGAGGCTTGCTTTCACTGTTGCTAAGGCTGCGAATCGAATCCCACACTTTATGTCAGTGTGGTCACCTTTTCGTCAATGGTTTTCTGGTCCATCAGAAGACCTTAGACTTTTGTTCTGACGTCTGTGAAATTGTTTGGACTAATTGAAGTATAGTTTTGTGATTATCGTGTTCTTAGGTGCCCTTGTCATAATCGCTTCTTAATGTTACTGCACGTTTGCATGTTTCTCACCAACAAGGTCCTGTAGGTGAGTTTCTTGTTATACCACAGGCACTTAAAATAAGTTTAAAGGTTGTTTTTTTTTTCTCGGCACTTTCCTTATGTTTGCCGGGCTTTATAATATATGGTTTTTGCTCACGGTGCTAAGCAACTGTTTGATAGTGTTTAAATTGTCTTATTGATTTTGCACAGTGTGGTTTCTGATCATGTTACATGTACATAAAGGGATATGATCAGTCGATTACACCATGTTCTGCAAGGTTTAGCACTTTTGTAGTGCAGGGGGTAATTGTTCATCATTCGGTTATTTGTACTGTACCTGAAGTATAGTTGCTATGCCAAAAGCTCAGTTTTGTATATACCATTGCACTGTAAAATTTATGTTTGGCACATTTCGCATGTTGGGGCACGATTACATGTCTTAAGTTTTATGCTCATGGTGCGGAGCAAACGCTTTGATAGTATTTCAATTATATGTTAATGTTACACAGTGTGGTTTTTCTCATGTCACATGTGCCTAATAGGAAATAATCAGTCTATTAGATAATGTTCTGGGCTGTATTGCATATTTGCTGTACAAAGAGTCAGTTTCATATTTTCATTATTTGTATTGTACTCGAAGTATAAATTTTCTGTAAAACGCAAGTTCTGTTTGTACTAATATACTTTACTCTTTGCACTGTGAAATTTACAGTTGTACCATGGAATTGTAATTCCTTATTAGTGTCTTCCCTATGCCGTTGCATCTTGTGTACATATGTTGTTGTTCATTACAAGTTAATCTATAGCACTGTGATTGAGGCACTTGTTTAAGCCTAAGTAATAGTTCTTTTTGTAATTTGACAGCGTTTCACAAGAGAGATATTGCATTCAATTTGTATAGAGTTCACACCATCATTGTGGATAGATCATTTATTCGCTTATCTTTCAGATACTGAAAAGTATAAAATTTCTGCTCTTTTCTTCTCTTTTCTTCTTTTTCTCAAGATTGCTCAAAATATACATGTTTGTTTTTGCACTGTAAAATTTATAGTTCTACCTTGTACTGGTGTTCACCTATTAGAGATGGCACTCTGCTGATGCACATTGCGAACATATGTTGTACATAGAGTAAGTCAACCAATCAGTCCAGTATTGTCAGTGTTATGAATTTGCTTACATTGTATATAGTGCATCCACATAATGTAAATATCTCATTGTCATTGTAAATAGGTCATCCACTTGTTTATCTTTTGGTAACTGTTAAGCACAGGCCATCTGTATCTTCCTGTCCATGTTTGCTCCAAATAAAATATTGTTGAAGCTCACGGTGGTCGTTAAACCTCAAATCAAAAAAAAAAAAAAAACTACATTTCTTGCAACGAATGAATTCTGAAGTGTTATTATTAAGTAGACTACTTAAAACAGCGGGAAAATGTAGCGTGAGAAAAACTCTCACGCGCGACCACGGTGTTCATTCAGCATGTAGCAACCAACGACGGGTTAACGCTGTCTGAAAAAGCCATATCCAAAACCCTTCCGTTGTTATAGCTCGATGAAAGATTCGATTTAGATGAGTCGTGACAAGAAATTTAGTTTAGAGTTAGTTTCTCTATTGTGATTTTATGTAATTTCTCTCTTTACTGCATTGCAACCACATGCATGTTATTTGCTGCAATTTTCCTTTGAATATTTATTGTAGGAACTTTATCTATTGGACTTAAAATGAAACATCATTTAAATGATTCCATGTAAATCTGCATTGGAATGTTTAACAACCCAGGAAGCACAACTCTGCCAAGCTCAATTCAACAATAAATTGCGTAAGATATAATGAAGATGTAGCTTTCAGTACTTCGAAATTATTTTGTGCTTAATAGCCTAAAATAAAAAAAAATTCGCGTCGCATAAAGGTTGAAAGGAAAATCAGGTAAAAAATTACACAGCCGCAAACTGAGCAGAGAACTTTCACGAAAAAAGGACCTCTTAGAATCTTACCAATTAAGAAAGTAAATCCATTAACGAACTAAAGAATTAATCGGTATTTTTCCATTAAGTGGCTTTAAAAAGCCAAGGAATATTCTTCTCTTTCCCGAATCAATTCGTTTCGTCCTTCAGGAACATGTTGTGAGATGCAGAAAAGGCGTTCCTTAAGGAAACAAATTACGGCAATTCTCATCAATCACGCCTGGACCTTGTATTTCTTTTCCCTTGGGAGATCCGACGACGCTGAATTTTCAGGTTTATTGACAGAATCCGGGAGAGGAGACGGCTGTTAATTTTACAGAAGACGACGCGCAGTATTTCCAGCGTTCTTCGCAATTGGCACAACACACGTATAATGAATTGCTCTAAGCATTTGTCAACTGCATTGAAGTCATCTTTTTCTGAAAATTCAGAGCGAAAGGATTTTTACGCTTTCTTAACGAAAAGATTGTTATCATTACACACAGATTCTACAACTGCGCAACACATATAATTATACTTAATTAAATCAGGGGAAAGAATTTTCTTAGAATTCTTTCGGGTGTAATATTTCATACAAAAGCGTTGTGGATGCAAAATGACATTCGAAACACAACCGAGCGATCTTAATGTGAGATTTCAAAATCAATAAACACACGGATCTGCCAACTGTACAAACAGTGCAAAAAATTACGCTCTCTGTTAAAGCTTGATAATAACGCTCTCTATGTCTTTTTTTCTTCGCAATAAACGTATCAGCAGTTGTTTGAGCAATTTGATATAAAAAGAAATGTGCCGTTGTAAAACGCTACATTACTTAGTGAACACGCTGAGAATTCCATTGGTATCCTATTTCGAAAAATATTCGATATCCAAGTGCTAATGGAAAAAATAATGAGTTAATAATCCAATACATATTATTTTGAAATAAGTACTTAAATTAAAGAAGACACAAATCACCAGAATAAGCCCACGTGCCATCAGCATAGAGACGCGTCCTCCCTCGTAGAAATGGTCCATTTTTTGCGCTAATCATTCAAGATTCAGTAACTTCAAAAGCAACATTTTGATAAAAAGCGCAATTTACAAAAGTTGTAGAAACGTACTCATGCGAAGAAAAGCACCCATATTTATTAAAATTCTTTTTTTTATAAGCTACGATCTCCCTAAGTCTTTTTCACAACTTTCTATCTTGAGCCAGTGTCTTTGATGTCACTCCCGCATATGTTCGAAATTTACCCACCCATCACCTGTTCTTCTGAGTGTTTTTCCTGTCCTTTCATACGCAATCTAGTATCTCTGTTGCCCAATGGTGGTCATTTCTTCAAGCAATATGTCCAGTACATTGAGATTTGAGGGTCTCACTTTTATCATGATGTCAAAAACTCCTTCTTGTTTTTCCCCAATTCCACGTATTCTCTTTCTACTTTTTCTGGTGATACCAAGTATCCTCAATGCTTCTTTGAATTGTTTGCAGCTTGTCATGTATACCTCAAATTTAACTTCCTTTCTGATTTTCTGTCTTACATAAATTTGGTTTCTCCTTGTTAAAGGTGTTTTAATTTAATGCCACAAATTTCCTTCCGACGAATTTGAAATTGGCAGCCTGAGAGCGGGTCATAAAGCGATTAGCGTGAGTAAATTGTTGTGAGGTAAGAGCTCAGAGAGCAGTGCAATGCATTGTAGGAGGAACGAGACTTCTGCGTGCAATGTTGATACGAGCAGATGGTGATCGATTCTTAAGAAAGCAGTTTGTACTGAGAGAATACATTGTTATTCAAATAATGAGAACTGTCACATATATTGTGTGACATCATTGATTGATCTCTATTAAGCTTATCGTGTTAAGGACGATTCTGGACCACTGAAGTACCCCCCCCTAAATACCAATATGTCCAAGTGAATTTCAACGAGTATATTTCTGTTGTGATTAAACTTTGCCCATTATTATACACCTCTTTAATTTGAGATTACATGCCTAGTTCAGATTTTCAGCAACGATACGAACGAACAACTGATACTAATCCAAGTAGTTCAACAAAAAGCTGTAAGCTGTTAGTTAAGATTGGTGTTGCATTGAGTTAAACCTAAACTCATTCAAAAACCCACACAATAGCATTTGCCTTATAAGCCTTTGAATGATTTTAGTTGAAGTCTATGTCTCTGATCCATAAAGTTCTGATGGCGCTGACCCATGAGGTCTCTGATGTCACTGATGCATAAATATATACAGTATATATACACTATATTGACAAACGTCACCGGACACCCATTCAAAAGCAAGTGAACGGATCCGCTGCGTTGTTAAGATGCGCAGTACAGCTGCAAATGGTATAAAAACAAGCCTGCAGCTGACCGCGATCATATCGCACCGTGCGGTTGAGTGAAAATGTTGCGGCGCAGATAACTGACTTGGAGAAAGGAAAGATTGGTCGGTGTTATATTAGTCGGTTGTCCATAAGAGAAACAGAGAGGAGTTTAAACATACCCAAGTCATCTGTTTTAGATGTACTGAATACGTGGAAGACACATGGCGTGCCTGAAGCAGCAAAACGTACCGGCAGACCAAAGGAAATCAGTGATAGAAGACGTCGAAACCTCAGGAGAGTCGTTACATCTAATCGACGGAATACAGCACTTGATCTCAGTGTACAAGTGAATAAAAATGCTGGAACCTCGGTATGTACACGTACCATTCGCAGAGAACTTCATTCCATGGGTTATCGTGGTCGTGCGGCTGCTCATTAACATTTTATCGTCACTCGGAATGCTACTCGTCGTTTAGCATGGTGCAAAGAACATTTATCGTGGACCGTAGATTAAAAATGAAAACAGGTCCTATATGAATTGATGAATGCAGATACACGATCCATCAGTCTGATGGCCGGGTGTGGGTATGTCAGCAGCCACGAGAACGCTATTTACCATAGTGTACTGTTTCTACGGACAAGTTTGGAGCTGGCAGTGTACTCGTGTGGGAGTGTTTTTCGTGGTATGTCCCGGCCCATTGGTTATCGGGGACAAACCTGTTAACGAGCACGTCTACCTGGATATTCTAGACAATTATGCCTTACCAACTCTGTGGCAATATTATGGAACCGAGCCATATTGGTACCAGCAGGATAATTCAACGAGCCATGTTGGTACCAGCAGGATAATACACCGAGCCATAAAGCAAAGACTGTTACGGCCTGGTTTGACGATAATTCCGTATCGTATGTGGACTGGATAGCACAGAGCTATAATCTTAATCACATAGAGTACCTATTGGATGAATTAGAGCGCCAAATAAGAAGTTTGGAACCAAGGCCTACTACTAAGCAGCAGTTATCGGCAGCATTATGCACTGAATGGAAGCGCATATCTATCGCTGTGTTCCAAAACCTTGTCGAAAGCATGTCTCCAAGGGTCAGTGCATGCATTTAGGCTAAAGGTGGTTTCAGAATCGCTTTAATGTAACGGAACAGAGGAGACAAGCAACATTTAATCGTTTTAAAGGAAAAAAAAGAACAGGAATGATACAAACTGATAAAAGCGATGATATATACAATGAATGAGTAATGACAAATTTACAACGTGATGCAAACAGAACAATGCTTGAGGAAGGACAAAATGATCACAGACGGGGCACCGCAGTGCGAAAGAACATCAAAAAGTTAATGCAGAGTCTTAACTCACCGTGAAATGTAGCAGACTTGTTGTAACAGCGAACCACGTGGTCACGGGCGAACACTTAGCATAGAAGGAGCTTTAACGGCGTGCGAAGATGGCAGACTGATACTCCAGTTGTAAGCGAGAGAGGAGGTGTTTGAGGAAATATCCGAGTAGGGAAGCACTGGCTTGAATGAAAGACGCAGGAGGAGGTAGACTGCGGAGTTGCTGATAATACACGTAGATAACGTATTTCACCAACACAAACTCGTAAGAACGCACTGGTGGAAAAAACACAGGCGGATGAGCACAGAGGAAAAGATGCTGGTATGCTGCAAAAGTGAGGTCGACTGTGCAGGAGGGACGAGCGATGGGGAACGACAAATGTATAAGAGGTAGTACCACAGGGCAGTAAAGGTAGACGTGCGGGACGTCCACCTCCTGTACGCAAAAGGAGCAAAGAGGGGAAGAGAGAAGTGTCATGTGGTGAAGAAGAGATGGAACCGGGAGCCGGTTATGAAGGAAGGTCCAGTGGGTATTGAGTTCAAGCGGGGACGAAGGAGGGAGTGGGCAGCAGCCCAGACAGTAGGAACAGTAGCATGTGGGACACCGTAGATAGGGAGAGGTGAAGGGGAAGCAGAGAAGGAGAGAGACCGATAGAAGGATTTAGTAGAGAATGAGAACAGAGGAAGAGACAGGTCAGAGACTCGCAGAAAGAAGGGGAGTGGTAGCGGAGCAGAAAGTGCAAAAACAAGGCCAAGAGGAGTTGCGAGATCAGGAAACTGAGAAACGATAGCAGATCAGAGAGAGTAGTAGACGTAGCGAGCTGCAGGAGAGGAGAGAATACCAAGCGGAAGGCTAGTAAAGGAGCACCAGGAGAGGTCAAAGTTAGTAAGGGCGCGGACCATTACTACACCAGCACGAATCCAGGAGAAGAAAGCAAAACAGGGAAGATGAGGGGGACGAAGTAGCGAGGAGAAGAAGAGAGGTTCAGAGAGAAGGTCGAGAGTAGAAGAGGGAGGGGAGCGAATAAGAAGGAGAGGAGCGAATAAGAGGGAGAGGAGCAAATAAGAGGGAGAGAACGCAGAAAAGTGAGGGCCTCAGAATAGGCAGGAAGTAGTTTAGATTGAAGACAAGGAAAGCAATCCATTAGTACGAGAGCGTAGAAAACAAAATGAGGATTGCGCAGGGAGGTGAGGACTTGGCGCAAAAGGAAGGCAGACGGAACAGAAGCAGTAAAAAGACGGAGTTGCATGACAATGCGGCTGGCTCGACAGTAGAACTGAACATCAATGAGCCCAATTCCATAACGTGCAGGAGGAAGACAGAGCTTGGTGACGGCGATACAGTAGTGACCGGACCATACGACACGGGTGAGGCAACTGGTGATTTCTCGGAGGCAGTAAAGTGGAGGATATGAGGCAATCCAGGAGTATTGACACAGAGAAATAAGATAGGTGCGTGCAAGGTTGGCTCGTTGATAAAACGACGTGCAGAATTATGCACGGCGCCAAAAGGCAGCTGCTCGAATGAAACGTGAACGAAGCGCAATAAGGGTGGCTGTTGAAGAAGCATGAGGCGAGCCGAGAAACACCTCGAGAAAGCGCTGAGCCGACGAGGACCAGGTTGCCCCCACGGGGAGTCTGTTCGACCAGACCACGCGCCGCACCACAGTCCAGTGCATTTGGCGGCATTTAGTTCTGCAGCAGAGCAAGAGGCATAAGTATCAAAATGATGACGAAGCTGAGAGAACTGAGAGTCAGCACGGATGCACGCGGTGATATCATCAGCGTAAGCGGTGTAGGAAATAGAGTGGTGCCGTGTGATTGCAACTGGTGGGGTTAAAGATGTCTGGAGAGAGTACGCCACGGAGCGCAGGAACGGCTCCATTGCGATGGCGAAGAGTTGCCCTGATAACTGGCATCCTTGTCGTACACCACGGCAAAAGGGGATGGGCGCAGTGAGAAAAGAGACCGTCTTAACATGGAAAACGGCGTCCCGGTAGAGAGAGAGAATGAGAGAAACAAGGGAGGGAGGGCAACCAAAGCTAAGAAGAGCGTTAGAAAGATAGGTATGGGAAATATTATCAAAAGCGGAGCGAAGATTAGGAAAGAAAAGGGCAAGAGGCTTTGAGCGTGCATTATCAAAGTGAAGAAGTACGCGGAGAAGCAGAACATTATGATAGATAGAACGGCCGGGAACGGTATAAGTCTGATTAGGAGAAAGAATGTACGGGGGAATAGATTTAGGCCGGCGGGAGAGAAGTTTAGTACAGAGTTTGTAGTCTAGGTAAAGGAGGGAGATAAGACGCCAATTCCCTATGTCAAGAGGGTCTCCGTTCTTGGGAAAAAGAACAATATGTAAACCTGTGAAACTCCTCGGGAGATTAGGAGCGTGAAAAGCATCAGTTAGAGCACAAAGGAGAAAAGGCAAGAGCGCGGAGAAGAAAGTACGGTTGAAGAGCAAAGGGAGGCAGTCCGGACCCGGAGCAGCGTCAGGGTTAAGAGAAGAAAAGGGATCGGAGAGCTCACAAAAAGTAGGAGGGAGAAGAAGATAGGCAGAAAGATGAGGGGGACCTGAGGTAGATTGGAGAGAAGATGAGCAGAAGCAGAGGAGGAAGGAGGAGGAGTTTCACAGAATTTATCTGCGAAAAACCGGCGTACCTGAGAACAAATAACATATGGATCGGAAGTGATGGTGCCAGATGGAAGACGAAGGTGACGGAGCAAAGTACAGGCACGGCGATCTGACTCCATAGATATGATGAAGTCGTATGAGCAATCCTCTGGGTTGAGATGTTGTAAACAAAGGCGGATGAGGGCTTGCTGTGCGAGGGGCTCCAGTGGCGCATCTAGCTCAGCTTGGTATACAGAGAAGAGCGGATCAGCTAAACTGATGAGGGATAGCATTTGTCGAGCATGATCGAGTTGCATCAATCGAAGGGTCTTCGCTGTAAAAGAGAGCTGGTGGATGTGGAGAATGAGCTGTTGTTTGGTCTCCAACCAATACAAAAGAGCACAACGAGCAGACTGCAGCCCCTCACGACGGACATCGAGGAAGGCATGGATGGAAGAACAGAACTCGGTATCACCAAGCTGGGTACTATCAAAGGACCATGGGTGGACTGTTCGAGAAAGCGGTGACGCGGCGAACACTGTCAGAGTCACCACGCAGTGTTCGGAGGACGCTGTGGGGTGATGGAAAGAATCTGTCACTGCCGGAAGGAGCGATGGCGAAGCATAATAGGGATCCAAGCTAGCGGTCAGGGGAGCTCGCGTCCCAGACTAAAGTCAGGTGTGGGAGGTATCCACGGGATGTAGATGCCAGTGGACGTCAATTAGAGAAAAGTCCCAGACAAGGTCTTGGAGGCAGGCGACCAGGAGGGATTAAGAGTGTAGTTGAAATCACCCCCTAGAAGCACGCGATCAGAGGAAGGAACCTGACAGAGGGCTCCCCGGAGTTTCGTGAATAGCAGGCATAGGTGCGTAGAGGAACATGGTACGTAGATGTTGAAGACATAAAAACGAATTCCAGCTAGAGTGAAGGACATTTGCTGTAGAAGATCTCGGCAGAGATTGCGGACGGAGAGTGAAGACAGGTTGGTTCCAAACTGATGACGAACACCAATAGCCAGACCACCATGAACAGAGTAACGGAAAGCATGGTGAACGGTGAAGTCATAAGTGCGCAATCTATGAAAATGTGTCAAGGAGTGGCAGTTCGTCTCTGGCAGAAGCGGTAAGTCGGCCTCAAGGGGCGACAGATCTTCCAGCACGAGAGCGTTTGCGAGGGGGTAAGCAATACCACTACACGTCAGAGTGGCGATCTTGAATGGGTAATTCCGACGTCAGATGAAGGGCGGCTATGGCAGGTTTCTGGAATGTGTCGAGGCGATTGATGATACCGCGACACAATAAGACGTAGTCGGGTTGCTTGGCATGATGCCGGAGGAATTTGAAGATGGAAGTTGCTTGGTCGAAGACCTCGGGGAGAATTGCTTCAAACTGCTGTAAATAGATGAGAGAAGCCTCCCGACTTGTTTTATGAGTGTGAAACTCGTTAATATCTTCAAAGGAGACAGGTTCTAAAGGAAGAGAGGCATTGGTAAGCAGAGTCGAGAAATCTTCAAACGTCAGCAGAGGTCCCTTGGACTTTGAAGAGGAATAACGTGAACGTGACGGGGGAGACTTAGAGCTTGCTAGACGGGTGGAACGATGTGGGCAGCCAGTCGGATAAGGTGACTTCTTCTTTTTCCTCCGAGCCTCGATGCTGGTAGTAGAGAGACGTTTGCCGTGGATCGATGACACACGAAATGTGGAATCAGAGGAAAGGTCCACCTCATCGCCGGGAGCAAAAGTACAGACGGTGAATGAAGCTTGAAGATCAGCCGTGATGTCCTTTGATGGAGAGACAACATGGAACGGCAAGGAGGAGTCAAACGGAGGAAAATCGGACAGAGTGGTGAAAGCAACGTCGGAAGACACGCGTTGGTCTAAGATTTTAACCAGATTTTCTGCAGAACTGGGCCCAGAAAGTGCAGACGCAGGAGGAGGCATGGCAGCAGATACGGAGGAAGAAGTAGAATGCTGCCTTGGAGCTGCAAGAGTCAGTGGCGCTGCATGGGGGAAATGAGCCTGCTGTAACAGTAAGCCTTGAAGCTTGAGCAATGAGCAGAAGTGAGGAGCTTAATCCGACGGCGCTCGTTACCACAACGAACATTGAGTAACCGTGGAAACTTTAGGAGATGCTCTTCCGACAGGAAGATGATGCGATCAGTTCTACGGAAGCCACATATATGTTTATCATCGAGGTCAGAGGAGGAAGAGGAGAGTCTTCACTGGGCCGACTACTCTGCTGCATCGACTAAGTGCAGCTCACAGCATATCATCGGAGATCTCCGGAGGTACCGGATGTAAAGAGACCAGAACAGGACGCAAGGTGATGGATTCAGCCAAGAGGTGACGATTTCCTATTAATAGGACCCGAGACAAGACAAGCTCGGCCTATTTCTTCTTTGAAAAGTAAACAAACACAGTTTGTGGCTTACGGGTGAGGTGGGCGATGGCACCTGAAGGAAGCATCTTCTTGAGGGTGGAGCTGTACTGCTTCACACGAGTGTTGGGCAGCGCATCAAAACAAAACCCCAACTCGAGGGTCGAATGAAGACGTTGAGCAGCAGGATAGTTCTCGGGAATGTCTAATAAGGTGGTGTCACCGTTGAGAGTAACGTAAGAATCCATAGGGGACACACGACACAAGGAGGAAGACGGTGGAACACCAGAGGCCGCCGCAAGATACGTGTGTGCAGAAGCGCCTCCTCTGGAAGGCATTGACGCAGCATTAGACAATGTACTGGAAGCAGAGGCAGTAGAAATTGTTGAGGGCAGAGTAGCGACGCCATCTGAGACGTCCATGAACTCATAATCGTCAGCAGAGGCCGGTGACGTCACATCCACGCTCTCAAGAGCAGAGTGGAAGACCCGGGCAGGAGAAGAAGAGGTGCAAATGACAGGAGGAAAATGAAGAGGCTGTCCACTAGCAAGCGAAAATGATTGGTCGGCTGCGACTGACGTTGAGGAGTAGACGCGAAGAGCTGAAGCTATGCAGGCGGGAGCAGCGCCATCATCGGCAGATCCCATAATCAATGGCAAGGGTTAACAATGGAAATTACCAGCTCGGTCTGGAAATTAAAACACTGATAATGAAAAAAAAAGCACTCACCTACTCGTGAGGGAACTTACACAAAAGCACAGACCTTTAACTTTGGCACACACACAGAAAAACAACGATGGGACACACAAAACACGTACGTGAAGCACTCAAACACGGAGTTCGTGAAAACACGTGTAGGCCAAAGGTGGACCGACACCGTACTAATGTATGCCAATAAATGCTATGTTGAGTTTTTCTTCTACGTGTCCGGTGACGTTTTTCAATACATTGTGTGTGTGTGTGTGTGTGTGTGTGTGTGTGTGTCTTTTGCAACGCGGATTCTTGGAATATTAATTTCATGTATTAAGTGAATGCAAGAAATGCTTTCATGATGGAAAGGTTGTTTGGAATCTTCAGCAGAAGCACCTAGATTTTTGAAAAAACTACCCATGAGATTGTACCAGGAGCACGAGATATTAGGTGGATCATATCAGACAGCACAACTTTGCTGCACTCTTTCACTACTTAGAGATCTCAAAAAGGTCATGAACTTCTAAATTCTTTTTTTGTTTAAATTCGCTATCCAGTGTATTAAGTGCATGCCGAATACAACAACTCATGGGTAGGTTTTGTTCTCTTCAGAGCAAAATTATTTATTAGCTTCAGGTGGTGTCCAAAAAGAAATGAAATTAAGACTACATTTTCACAGTAAATCCTTTGTTAAAGAAAAATCAATTGTAAAACGTCATGCGCTGTTATTTAGATACGATAATTTTGCCACTGCTAAATCGACACAAGTTACGTCATATATCCTAACCATTTTCATAAGAGACACACTCTACTTTTGATGGAAAACAAATCTAAATTTTGTACGAATTTTGTGTCAATCAAAGAATCGGTGACTACAAGATCGCATTTAGTATTCAATGAATTTGCCTTTTTAGTGTCTGTCCAATCTTCGGTATTTTTCTACTACAATGAAATTCCAGAGCAAATTCGTATTCACAACGAAATATCCTGAAATACATTTTAAGTATATTTTATTTTTTAGTTTACTTTATTTTATTTTGAAAGAAGCTCTGAACGCTTAGGAAGATTGGCGAAATTTTAATTCTTCCGTTTTCTCTCGTAAAATGGTCCTAGTGTTCGGAAAAGTCGTTCGGATTGGATGCAAGGATTAGGTTTAGACATTTTCTAGCATGAAAAATACAGAATATTTCTCTGTGGTTGCGAAACTACGTCAGACCAGTTCGCTGTACATCACCGAAATCGATATGATTGGATTAAAACCGAACAGCAGTTAAAATATCCATAAATCAAAAAGCATCAAACACACAATCATCTACAGTTTGCTTTTTTCCCGAGAATTCATTGCATTCCTGGAGGAAGGCTTTAACGCCACCCTTGCGCAACTCAATAGGCTAGAAGCAGTCGCTCCTCCCTAATTTGGGGTCACTTGCTCTAGTGAGGTAAAATAGCCATTGCAGTAACACAAGTGTACCATTCATGACTCACTCGGGATTCGATCCTGGACCATTAATTTTCACTGAATCCCAGTTTAGATTGAGAGCATCGCAAACTACTTACTGCACATAAGTAGAAATAAAATGCACATATCTGTTTTTTAGGTGTACGTTTATGTAGATAAATCAAATTGGGTAAATTCCATTTGTAACCGATAGAACTAATCATGACCGATATTTCATTTTTTGTCCAAGTTATACCTTGGTTTCTGTGGGTGTATACATCTAAATACGACGATTTTTTATTTAACTTGTTAGATAACAGCATATGGTTCATAATTTATAGTGCAGGTCACTGTCTGGACTCTATAGCGTAAAGGCAATTAGCTGGTGGCGGAAATGAAATTCATATCGTGCTGCTACGGAGCCGAACGAAGTAGGTGCTAACAAATGATTTCATTGTCACATAGAGACTAGGCTTCAGCGGCCGAATATACAGGAAGATCAATAAGGAGTGTGGCCCCTATCTAGGGCGATACAGCGTTGAATCCGACGTGGCATTGAGAACGAGAGTCCGAATAGAGTCCTGGGGGACCGTGGAGCATGTGGTGTTGATCTGAGTCCACAGTTCATCTTCATTGTGCGGGGGTGGGAGGGTACTCAACAGACGTCCAATCGTATCCTACATATGCTCGATGGGAGAAAGGTCGGGGGATCGTGCTGGCCACGGAAGCATCCGCACATCGTGCAAAGCGTTCGACAGATATGAGCGGTATGCGGCTGAGCGTCACCCTGTTGAAAACCGGCGTTTGGATGCCCTGCAGATACGGTAGCGCCACGGGACGTAGCCCCTCTGAACATAGCGGCATGCCGTTAATGTGCCCATGCGTACCTGCGGGGAGTGGTCATCGGCGCTGATAGCACCCCACACCATGACTCCACGTTGCCGGGCCGTGTGGCGGTTCACAATGGCGGAGGAAGCCACCCTTTGGCCATGTTGCCTTGTGACTCTCACACGGCGATCATCCGTGGTGAGACAGAACCGCGATTCGTCGCTGAACACCAAACAGTTCTATTCGGCACCCCACGCAGCTCTGGAGCAACACCACACCAAGCGGCGACGACGATGGCTCGCTGTTAAGGATAACCTTCGCAACAGACGGCTGGACAGCAAACCAGACACAGCAATGGGAGCGACACTGTCCGCGTCGATATCGAAACATCCAAGCCTCCCCGTAAACTCCTCAAAATGTCATCCGTTCTGGCTTGCGGTTCCACTACGGCATGACGCCGGATGCGATGATGGGTGTGCTCGGACGTCCTTCTCCGTGCTCCGGTCCCCCTAACGATGTTGCACAGATCCTTTCTGGGACTACTCTCTCCAAATTCGACCAACGGCTGTAGTATCACGTTGCGTTTCTTCCCCAATACGACGAAAGGACCATCCAGCGGTACGAAGGCCTGCGAAGACACCTCTCGTGATTTCATCCGTTTGACGAAATCGCGCACGACGGTGTCTTAACGGCATTGGCATCTCTTGTTCGTTCTCCAGACACGGTTACAGCAGAATTACTTGCTTCTCGCGGCCGTTACAACGTCTCGACCGATGGCCTCACGAGCTATTTGTCCGCTTATATCCAGCGCGCCGTTCGTGCAATTTGCCTGCAAATGAAATCATTTGCATAACTTGTACGTGTGCACCCACCCAGCAATTTGCATGGCCCTGCGTTTACGTCTTCGTGGTGTGGCATTTTCACTGCCAGACAGTGTATATTATCCACACTTGAGAAAGGACTGGGACGGAATCATAGGTTTCAGGGTCAGCCGGCAAAGCACGCTCACTGTAGAAGAAGTAATTCTGACTAATTCCAAAAGACGTGTGGAACGAAAATCGCACATTTTTCGAAGAACCCAACAGTCAGGATATTCATTTTACGTCTTGGCTCCAATACAGCGTAAAAGCAATTTGCTGGTGGCGCTATGCCGAACCCGAATCCGTCTACTCCGGAGCCAAAAAATTTCCCAATTAAGCTACACAGACGAAATTTATCGCCGTAGCGTTGCCTTTATGACATGTGCGTCACCTCTAAGGTGTACATCACAACTCTTCATGCTATCCCGTTATTGGAAGCAATTATTTGCAAACTTTGCAGGAACAGTGTAAATGGTTAATTTAACATTTGAACCTAAGAGGTACACATTTCTCCAATTCACTCTGAAACAGTTACAGATAATAAATGTATGTACGGCAAAAAACTGGTATAACTTTTCTGATGCAAATTAACCTTAAGAAGGTATCTTAAATGTCAAGCGTTTTAAGAGCAATCCGCTTACAATTTTGATGATTCTAAGTTATTTGAAGTACCAAGATACTGTAGTTCAAAAAGAATAATTTCGTACTCACTAAGATTCATTCTGTTATTCGCGACTCAACGAGCAGCAATTTTTGGAATTTCTGGCTGAGTGCGTCGAAAGTTGTTTTAATAGGTTGTATTCCACTGAGGATACTGTTTATCTCTATCGCCATCTCCTGACACCGTTAATAGTCATTATTTTTGTTTCTGCTCTAAATCTCTTACGGAGACAATAAAACGTTCATTCCTAATCATTCGGAACAGAAATCATTTGAAAGAGTTACTCCAAGCGACGCGACGCTCATAATAATTCCGAACGGTTTGAGTAACAAATTCCGCAAGGTATCAGCCATGCAGCGCTTCAGTCATCGATAATTTTCGGAAGTTTGCTTCCGCAGTCTGTGAGAGTTGCCTTTTGAAGACAAGTCCAACGCAGTGGTCGAAGCGTAATTTGATAAGCGTCGTTCCTGTACAAGCTTCTCAATTCACCGAAGCCGTTTTACCAAACTAGCAATGAGCTCGCATGGGACTGCAGGAACTCGGCACGACCTCGTATCTTTCAACTCCCTCAGCATAAATATTAATTCGGCATGCTTCCTACCAGCATAACCGTTTTAATTACATCCATGAATTGTCTTGTTTAATTATTTCAAGGATAAACAGAGAAGTAAAGCACAAGTTCCTATAGACATCGATTCTGTTGGTGGAGGATTAACTTTTGAAGCTGAGAAGCTGAAAATCATAGAATTGCTCAGAGATACAAGCTGGGAGGCGGGAAGGATTATCAACCTGCTTCGGCACCCTTTGAAAGTGGATTTTACATAAAAGTGGCTTTGAATATATCCACCATAGCATACCGGCGCGTTATGATCGCTTTCATGATCTGAACGCAATGTTGAAGGTAAAGTTGTCGAGGCTTACAATGCTTCACTAGGATTGAAAACTCAACGGTCGAACTAATATCGCTCCGGCATTGGTGTTGATGTGCACTAGAAATAGTCAATTCACGCACGATATTTAGGCTGCCGAATTTATTTCATCATAAATCTTAACCCGCAATCCGATTTCTGCAATATCTATTAATTAATTGCAATTGTTTCAGAAACTAAAGCTTTGTACATTCTGAATATCAAAATAAATTTTATTTCAAATATTTAGCAATCCTCTTCCGAATTCCAAAAGTGCTGTTTGAGAAGCGTAATTAACGATTTCGACTCTAGAAAAAGTACATACATTTTTGAAGACATTTCTGCCGAAAGTTATTTGCCGCCACTGTTTTAAAAACGAACTGTGATCATATCAGGTTTATTTCAGAGAATATTTGGTGTTTCGAATTTGTTCCTGACAGTCACTAACTTGGACGAAATTTAAGGAAATGTTTGAAGTATTCTTAAAGCAAAATTCCGTTAACACGATGTTGTTTTTCGACTGAATAATTAAAGAGAAATGTAAAGGAAAACTCTAGATAATTGTTTTTTCCTAAACAAAAGTGTCATTTCAATATTAATGCTGTTTTAACTTACTGAAGAGAATCGTTTAAAACCAAACAGTAAAGTCTCAGAGTGTACGAAGTCCTTATCGCGAAAAACAAAACCCATGTTTACATAGATAAGCTCACAGAAGTCACTATATTTTAAAAGAATGTTTACCAGGTCTTTTGAAACAAAAATGCATGCTTAGAATATCACTATGTCCGTTTTTCTGTCTTCCGATGACAACATAGAAAAACAAATTTCACTTTGGGAAGCACGAAGATCGATACGTTTTGATACTTTTCCGTTGTCGTTAGAAGGTGCAAGTGCAGCGGATGATATTGAATTTAAATAATATTTTGTTCCACATCATTATTTCTAAAAACACATTATTGTAAAATTTCCTTTACCTTCAGATACTTATAACCACGAATACCACGTAAGGTTGTATTCTTACTCTCCGTGTTGAATAGTTACTACTAAAGAACGGTAAGCAGTCCCAGTGGCACAGTGGTCTGAGTGCTGATCGTTTGTCCGAACGGGTTGGGTTCGAGCCCCAAGTAAGGCATTCGTGACTGGTTCTGTCAGATTGCCAGCACTGGTGTTGTCTCCTACGAACAACTAGTGGCCCTAAATTAGGGGCGGACGATTACTCATTGCATGATGGTCGTTCAGCTGCAATATAAACAAAAAAGATGATAATAATTTGCGGTTGTAAAGAGAATCCTTTCCGACGAGAATACAATTTATGAATCATTTCCGACGAGAATAAAGTTTATCAAAGTTATTCAAAGACAATGGAATCTGTTAGAGTAAAAGAAACGTCAAGCAGATTTCTACATTCGATGAAGCATAAAGGAACAGAAACCGCTACTTACTTCCACCAGCAGCTGAAAATTATGATACGTAGATTAACAAATGGCGTACAAAACGTTTCTCATAACAGAAGGAAGGTTCCAGAGACAAAAGGATTTTGAGATCGAACAGTTAAAAGAAGAAATTTAGAAGGAATCATGCACGACTCTACGCCTTCTACCGGAAGAATTTTGCATAAGGCAAAAGTTGAAAATAGGCGAAACATATTCTTCATGGATAAAGCTATGCTAAGGAAAAATAACTTTTGAAATACGTCACATGGAAACAGAGATAGCGAGATAAAAGATTTTGACATTTATACCCCCAGCGGGAAATCCTTGCGTCATTGAAAGATGATAATGCTCCACATCTCTATTGTAACAAATGGCATGCAGTAAAAATGAAATTTCTCAATAGGGTTTTTAGAAGCGAAGATAGAGCTGGAAACTGAATTACATAGACACCACTTATCGGCAGAAATGTGAGCTGCAAAATTCCTCATATACTAGAAAAAAGTGTTCTACAAAGTAAATGGCATCCGGTGCTGAAAGAATTTTTTAAATTGCGCATGTAGAAGCAGATATATTGAGAAAAACTCGTTAAACGTTTAAGCCCCTACCGGCGAAATTGGGCATTATTTTAGGAAGAAAGTACGCACACAGAGTTTGCATAGTATCAGAACGAAGAAAGAAGATGCTCAATCGGGTTTGTAGTCCCGCATATATTGCTGTAAATGGAAATGTGAATTTACGCCATCTGGTAGCAAACTTGTGCGTTAAGAAAGATTTTAAATTATATGAGAAACATTTCGTAGCGGAAAATCTCCTGAACAAAGAAAAATGTTTCAAGTCGAACTCTTAGAAGCAAAGATATCAACAAATACAGTATATGATATACATCTACGTTCCTGGAGAAAAAAGCTATGCATTATTTTACGAAAAACTATTCTCAAAAGGTTTTCTGATGTGAGAGGTATCGGTCAGCGAAATATTATTTTCAGTTGAGCTTTCAGAAGATCGGATTTTGCTGTAAATACATCAGAAGAAGAAATTAACACTTCGCCCCCTGGTGGCCAAACCATTCTGTACCAAATATTAGAAATGTTATGCAAAGCACTTAACATCAGGAGCTGTATGCGATACAGGAAGTATTTTTCAAATCGGAGTTTTAGAAGCTTAGATATCAGGGGAAAGGCAATTTACTTTAACGCCCCGTAGCGGAAAGTCTGTGAATAATCCCACAATTTTGAAATTATTTGAAAAAAAAAACATTTCGCATCGGGAACTCTATCCAACGAAGAAGGAAATTTTAAAATTGGACTCTTAGAAGCAGAGATATCGACAAAAATAAGATATATATCTACGCCCGTGGCGGAGAAACCATGCAATGTTTTAAGAAGAAAATATTCCGAAAAGGTTTATCGACGTGAGTGGTATGGACTACGAACGAATTTTTTCAGTCGAGATTTTACAAGCTCAGATTTTGCTGCAAATTCATCAGAAACAGAAATTACCACTTACGCCCCATGGTGGTCAAACTCGTTTTTACCAAAAATTAGAAACTCCATGCAAAAGATTTCCCATCAGGAGCTGTATCCGCTGCAGAAAGAATGTTTGAATTCGGAGTTTTAGAAGCAGAGATATCGGGAAAAACTCAGTTTACGTTTACAACCCCTAGCGGAAAATATGTGCGTAATTTGAAAAAGTGACTGTACCTAAAATAATCTTCGACATGAATGGAATCGAAAAGTTGTTTTTTTTTAATTGGTTGTTTAGAAAGAAATGTATTTTGAATGTTTTCTTTTTTTGATATCGAAATTCAACATGTATTTTTAATTTCGATGCATTAACGCCCTCTAGCGCCAAAAATTGCGCATCGTAAAAATAAAACGAAATGAAGGATCATCATTCACACATTTCAAGCTTCCCAATGCAAACAAGATTTTTCAAATCGGACTAATAGTTGCAGAAATATGGTGTCCACAAGCCGACAGATGGACGGACGGACAGACCGGTAACATAAGCACGACCCTTTTTACAAAAGACGTGATAAAAACAAACACGAAATATGGCACCGTGTTTTCGGTTGTAATGAGCACGTCTTCTGAATCCGTTCTGACGCGAATTAAATTTGTCAAAGCTATTCAAAGTCAATGGAACACGTTAGGAAAACCATCAACCGGTTAATACAATCTGTAAAATATCCACAAATAGAAACATCTGTTTAGTTCCACCAGCGGCTACAAAGCAAGTTACGAAAATTAACAAATAATGCACAAAAAGTTTCTCATAGCACAAGCAAGATATCAGAGACAAAGAGATTTTCAAATCGAATAGATAAAAGAAGAAATATAGAAAAGGCAACATGATATAAGTCTACGTCTGCTAAATCGGATGAATTTTGCATAACGGAAAAGTTGAAAATGTACGAAAAGTATTCTCCATGGCAAAAGCTATGTCAAAGAAAGAGAGCTTTTCAAATACGTCTCTCGGGAGCAGAGGTAGCGAGAAAAAGATTTTGATCTTCACGCTCCTAGCAAGAAACTGTGCATTATTTAAAGAGGATAATGCTTCTTGTCTTTATTGTAGCGCATGACAAACAGTAAAAATAAATAAATAAATAAATTTCTCAATGGGCAGCTACAAACAGAAGCACAATTTACAGCTGCAAACAGAAGTATAATTTACAGCTGCAAACAGAAGTACACAAACACTACCTAGCAACAGAACTGTAAACTACAAATCTCGTTGAATACAAACCTAAAGTGTTCCACAAGGAAAATGGTATCTGGTATTAAAAGAATATTTTACATCGCACATTTAGAAGCAGAGATGTTAAGAAAAACAGATTAAACATTGGCGCCCCTAGCGGCGAAATTGTACATTAATTTGGGAAGGAAGTACCATCAAACTGTTCATAGTTAGTAGTATCTGACCGCAAAAGAATTTTTTCAATCACATTTTTAGTCCCACAGATTTTGCTGCAAAGATGCCGTGAACGGAAACTTGTATTTATGCCCACTAATGGCACACTTGTGAGTTAGCAAAAATTTTTAAATCATATGAGAAACATTTCACACCGGAAACGCTCTCCAACAAAGAAATAATTTTTCAAATTGGACTCTTAGAACCAGATATATCGACAAAAATAAGATGAACATCTACGCCCCCTGACAGAAAAACTATGCTCTATTTTAAGCAGGCGGTATTCTCAAAAGATTTTTCGAGGTGATTGGTATCGGTCCACAAACGAATCTTTTCAATCGAATATTCAGAAGCTCTGACTTTTTAGCAAATACATCAGAAGCAAAACAAACACTTACGCCCATGGTGGCCAAACTATTCATTACCAAAAATTAGAAATTATATGCAAAACATTTCCCGTCAAAAGCTGTATCCGGTGCAGGAAGAATTTTTCAAATCGAACCTTTAGAAGCAGAGATATCGGAGAATACACAATTTATCTGTATGCAGCCTAGCGGAAAATCTATGCATTACTTCAACAAGAAACTGTACCTAAAGTAATCTTCGATACAAATGGCATCTAAAGGAGAAATAATTTCTTCAGTCGGATATTTAGAAGCAAATATATGGAATAAAATGTATTTTGAATTCGATATCATGTGCCTTTACGCACTGTAGTGGCGAAGTTATGCATTGGAAAACCCCAGAATGCAAGAATTGGCATTCTCATATTTCAAGCTTCGCAACTCAAAAAGAATTTATTTTTCAAATCTGACAAATAGTTGGAAAGATATCCTGTCCACATGCGGACGGACCGACGGACAAAGTTATTGCTTAAGCCCGATCTTTTCTTTTACAAAATATGTGCTAAAATGCAGAATGGTAAAATGAAACAGACTAACAGGTAAACAGTAAAGTTTTTTTACGATTCAAAACGATATCTCTCTTGACTAGTCAGACGACAATCGTCAAGTTTATGTTTGTAGCAAAACAATCAACAGCAGAAACGGATGATGACTTAACATAAGAACTTAACCCACATTAATTAATCAACTTAAAATAGTAAAACTATAGTAGAATCCTAATTTGTTGGTGTAAATTAGAATTCAAAGTTTCCAAGTTTTCGCGCATAAGCCAGATGACTTTTTCAAGAAAGGTAGACAGCAAACTGCAAACTGGAGAATAGAACGCTTCAATAATTTGAGCGCAATGTCTTGACGAGACAATAAATGAATAGATGCGAATGTAATTAATTATTATTTCAAAGAAATGAGATGACATGTTGGTTGAGCACGCGGTACCTTGGAATGAAATGAAGCGTTATTCGATGAACTAATCAAAATTCATGGCTACTCTAGGCAGACGCTGTAATTCCAAACTTACTCTTGGTAATATCTCCAAGGTTTCTCGAATGGCAGTACGAATAGGGAGCTAATTTCTTTATATCACCCCAAATAGAAGCAACGGACTTGAACTTGACTTCTCTGAATAGGGTAGTGGCTACTTTTCCGTCCTTTGTGTCGTTTTTATGCTCCCTAGTTCTTATTCTAAAGGAACGTTAGTTTAGTCCGATGCAGTGTTGGCTGGAGCCGTCTAGTTATGATAGAATGATAACATTAAAAGAGTGCGCTTGACAGTATTTCTGTCAAGCATGATATGTAGAGGTGCCGATAACCTTATTCTAACACCGAAGTTCAGCCTATTGAGAGCGTTCTTGAGTTGATTAGAAACATTCGGTATGTAGGGAATAGAGCCCATGTAGTGTAGTTGCGGCATAGAAAGATTAACACGACTGGTTCTGATTTTATCGATAAAGTAATGTATCTGGTTCGAGGCGTATCTTGTCTAAGGGGCTTAATAGATGACATCATTTAGTTCGCATTGTCTAGAAAGAACATCAGAGGAGAAGGCAAAAACTGGTCTGATTCGAAAACCGAAGAAAGCTATCCTGTAATCAGCAGGGCAGAATGATCTAGAGAGTATAAGTTTGGGGACGGACGTGAGTTTACAATAAACTTGTGAGCTAACTTCGTCTGGCGATTAGCTCAGTAAAACGTCCAGATAAGGTAAGCATCTAGTGTCTAGTCAAGTCACCGTGATCAAATCGTTGAAGCGTTCTATTGGGTTGTCAAAAAAGTCATGACGTATTTTAGCCATGTTTTACAAAGGTCATTTATTGTTAGAAAGAACAAAGATCAATCAATGATGTAATGCCCGTTTTGTTCGATAACCTTTTGCCATCTTTCAGTGAGCAGCAGAAAGCCTCGTTCAGAGAAGGACCTGTCTTTTGTCGTGAAAAAATGTACAAGGTGCTAATTTACAGCCTCATCTGAATTGAACGTTATACCACGCAAGGACTGTTGCAGAAAGCGAAACAAGTGGAAGTCTGACGGCGCAAGGTCAGGCGAGTATGCTGGGTGTGGCCACACATCCCAACCAAGCTCCAATAATTTTTGGCGGGTGTCGTGATGGAACACAACACCTTTACGACGAACGAGTTCTGGGCGTTTCTGGATGATGGATTCGTTCAAACTGTCCAATTGCCGACAGTACACATTCGAATTGATTGTTTGGTTCCGTGGTAGGAGCTCGAAAAACACGACATCTTTAAAATCCCACCACACTGAGACCAGAATCTTTCGCTGATGAATGTCTGCTTTGGATATCGTTTGAGGCAAAGCAGCACGTCGGAACCAAGACCGTTTGCGCAGCACATTGTTCTACACAATCCACTTTTCGTCACCAGTTATCAGTCGCTTCAAAGAAGGGTCGTTTTCCTCACGTTTAATAAGCATATCGCGCATGTTTATACGCGCCGTCAATTGAGCTTCTTTGAGTTAATGAGGAACCCACACATCGAGCTTGCTTACGTATCCCCGCTTCTTCAGGTGGTCGTGAATGCTTGAATGATGGATGTGCAATGCGTCTGCAATCTCTCGTGTCGTGTAACGTGGGTTTGACTCGATCAATGCATGGAGTTGGTCGTAGTCAACCTCGGTGGGCCTCTCGGACCGAGGAGCATCGTTGAGGTCAAAATCACCAGCACGAAATATTGCGAACCACCGCTGGCACTAAAGTTCTTGTAGAGCATTATCACCGTACACTTTATACAACTTTTCACAAGTTTGACGCGCGTTATTCTCTTTACGGAAGTAAAACAGTAAAATATGGCGAAAATGCCCAGTTTGGTCTTCCATCTTCAACTTAATGTCAAATCTCCGCAAATCAACCAAATCGCTTACCATTCCTTTTAGACTGCAGCTAGAACAGGCGCCTGTCGAATGCCATAGCGATAACAGAGCTGCGCATGACTCTAGTACTTCCAAAAGTGCCCATCCGACATCGGGTGCAAAAATACGTCATGACTTTTCCGAAAACCCAATATTACTCAGTTTGCTATTTGCTGTCCACGTTCCTTGAAAATGCAACCTGGTTGATGTGCGAAATCGAGTTAACTTTCGTTTCTCTTTCACCAATAAATTCTGATTACTAACATAGTTTTACTACTTTAAGTACAGTTGGTGTGCAGCTCCTCGTTATTACTTCATTAAGCTATCTATACTGGTGATCGAAATTAAAAGGTAATATCATCATCATCTTCATCATCATTGTGAACTATTATCAATCCACTGCTGGACGAAGGTCTCTCCAAGACTCTTTCAAAACGGACTGTCTTGTGCCAGTCTCCTCCATGTTACTCCCGCACACTTTCGAATTTCATCCACCCATCTCACATGTGGTCTTCTTCTGGGTATTTTCCTGTCCCTTGGAATCCAATCTAAAATGTCGGCTTTCCATCGATGTTCTGTCCTTCTGGCAGTATGTCCAGCCCATTGACATTCCAGGGATTTAACTCTGATCATGATGTCTTCCACTCTTGTCATTTTTCGGATCCACGAGTTCCTCTTCTTATCTCTCCTGGTTACACCAAGCATGCACCTCTTCATGCTACTTTGAGTTGTCTTCAGCCTTTGTATGTCTCTTTTAGTTAAGGTCCACGTCTCTGCACCATACGTAAGCACTGAAAGGATGCATTGATCAAACACTTTTCTTTTAAGACATGATGGCATATTGCCCTTGAAAATTATGCTGTTTCTTCCAAAAGCCCTCCAGGCAAGTTTTGTACGCCGATTAATTTCTTCATCAATATGACCCTCACTTGATGTCTACTGTCCAAGATAAACGTACGTATCTGTTATCTCCAGCTTTTCTCCATCAATCGATAAATCTTCATTTCTTGTAAAAGCATTGTACATCACTTTTGTCTTCTGAAAGTTCATTTTTAATCCCACTTCTTTACTCTTGTCAGCAAGTTCCTCGATCATACTCTGCAGTTCTGATAGGGTAGTTGCAAAAATGACTACGTCATCAGCAAAACAAAGATGAGTTACGTAAATAATCTCCACTAATCTTTATCCCTTTGTTTTAACAGTTCAGTGATTGAAAGACATTTTCCAATGTGGCATTGAAGAGCTTGGGAGATATGCTGTCTTCTTGTCTCTCTCCCTTTCCAATTTTTATGTGTGTTGTATTTTCAAACAGCCGAATCTTTGCACTTGCATTTTCATTGATCATATTAATGATATTAATGTATGTATCTTCAATACCGCAGGATTTCAAAGCCATTGTAACTGCTGATGGTTTCACCGAATCAAAGGCCTTTTCATAATCGATAAAAGCCATGCACAATGGAAGTTCATATTCCCTCGCTCTTTCAATTAGTTCTCTCAGTACGTGGATATGATCTATTGGGCTGTAGCCACTCCTGAATCCAGCTTGTTCTCTCGGTTAAGCCATGTCCAGTGTTACCTTCAAGCGGTGTGAAAGAACTTTAGTGAAGATTTTATAAACTACTGATAGGAGTCTGATAGGTATGTAGTTCCTGAGATCATCAGTGTCACATTTTTTATGTAGCAGGATCATTGTAGCGTTGTTCCAAACTTCAGGAATCTTCCCTTTAAGGCATCGAGTGAAAACTTGGGCGAGTACTATTTCAATTTCTCCACTTGATTTGTATTATTGGCAACAAAAAATTCGTCATCGAAGACTGCAGTGTGCTAAACAAGTTCAACACAGGTAGTGACCATAGATTGGTGAGATGTAAGATGCACCTCAACACTAATCTCGAACGTGGCCAGCTCATAAGACAAACGAAATGTATTGATATAACCAACCTTAAAAAACACCGTAATACCTTCAAGTTGGAACTGAGGAACATATTATCTGCTTTAGAACGCCTAACATCGGAAGAAGTGGATATTTCTGAAGTTAACAGAAAATTAACCAAAGCTCTTATGGAAACAGCAACAAAATTAGTTGGGTCTAAGAACAAGTTGCATGTGAACAAATTATGAGGAAAAACCAAAATGTTGATGCAAAAAACAAGAGAGATGAGGACAACTAAAGAAGATTGGACTTTGTGGCGTGCCTGCCTAGCAGGACGCACACGACATAAACGCAGATAGCAGCGATAACGAACGTCCGCGTAGCTCAATTGGTAGAGCGACTTATTCCGGAATGAGGGAACCCGGGTTCGAGCCCCGCCGTGGACAAAAATGACGGACAAATTTACTTCGTTATAACTTCTAAAGTGGAATATATAGAGCTATGCAAGACAGTACGAAAACGTATCACTGAAGACGTAAGGAAATTCAACTGTGAACTAGTAAGGAAAGCAATTGAAAACAACCAAAGCCTAAAGATAACAAAGGGACATCTCAGTAAGGGAAGAAAACAGATTATGGCACTGAGAAGTAGATGGTTCTGCAACAAGAAATAGAGGCGAAAGTTTGACAAGAGTGAAAGATTTTTACTCCGAATTATATGAAAGGGATGATACATGTACTCCAGACATCATGAAAGGTACCAGAACCAGAGTTCTTCCAGTCCTCCCAGCAGAATTTGCACATGCAATCAAGAACATGAAGCGGGGAAAAGCTCCAGGAGAAGATGGATTAACTGTAGACATACACCAAAATAACTGAATGCTGTCTAGACACGGTACCAAACAATGGAGATAATTGCAGATTAAATTGCTCATGATGTACCCATAGTGGGTCTGAAAGATCTCACATGTATATATGGTTTTAAGTTGTAAATAAAAGTTCATCTTTTAATCTGTAATTATCTCCATTGTTTGGTACCGTGTCTAGACAGCATTCATTTATTTTGGTGTATTTAGTTGGCACGAATAGCACAGACGTTTGGATACTGTAGACATCGTACAAGAATCAAGGGTAATGTACAAAGACCTATATAGCTACTGATGTATGTAAAATAATGCACTGAAATTTGACAAATTATCTCGCATCTATTATTGTCAGAAGTAGCCGTAATATGCAAATTGGGATTACGTTAAAAAGACGCGAGAGGTACTAGCATCTTGTGGCTGTTCTAGACAACTGTTGCCTTTATTTCAGGTGATCGACGGGGTTAGTATGTCACGAAGGCATCGTACGGATGACTTTCAGCCGTGGAGAGCTATTGGTAGGATGGAAGCAGGGTAGTCCGAAATGGAAGTTTTCCGATCATTGAATGTTCCATAAAATGGCCTGCCAGAACTCCCGAAACTCTGCAAACAGACAGTAAGTTCAGCAAGTAGGCGTGACTCAAAAAACCAAAAAATTACATCGTCCTGGAATCGGAATCAAACCCGCATCTCCCGATTTACGTTCGAGTATGTTACCGTTACACCACTCGAAACAAGGAATCTCCAAGCAACTTAGGTTGTGTTTTAGGACTGAAATGTAACGCTCCGCGGTGCGCAAATCGAAGCATACATGATCCTTCATCTTAGCGGCACGCCAGCAGGAAGCGAATTCCCTGAAGGAATACCACTTCAGAAATAAATGATAGACAAGTAGATGTTATAGGCAAATGGGTACCAAATTAATCAAGCAAGCAGACATACCTCAGAAAACTTCAAAATTACATCATCCTGGAACGAGAGGAGATGTTCATCATCGAAGTGGACACGATTGTCCCAGAAGCACAACTGCGCAAGATGAGCGACTACCAGACAGAACAGAAAGATGTCCGCAATGCAATTCTCTTTGAAGCTTCCCGCATCTGCAACAACGAGGGTTCTAAAACACATGTTTGTAGAAGACTTCGCAAGCAACGCCTTTATGCAAGGAAGCAAGTTATTTGTATCCCTGTAAATTTTTGTGGCCGGGCCGTTCGTTTAACGTAGAATCCCTAACATCACACGTGGCGTCCAGACAAGTGGACAAATGTTCTTTTAACAGGTGAATCGCGGTTCAGCTTAAGTACTGACTCGTGACGCATTCTCACTTGGAGGTAAATAGGAAACCTCAGCAGACCCTCTAAGTAACATCAGAAAAAGGGACAACTCTCGCTGCGGTGTTGTAATGAACTGAGCCGAAATCATGTCGAATGGGTGTACAAACCTGCACATCCTTCGGAGTCCCTCTATTATTGCGCTGAGACAGAGAGAAGAGATCCTGAACACATATGTTGGGCCAATTAGGGAAACCGTTGGTCCCGATTTAATTCTTATAGATGACAGTACCCAACTCATCGAGCCCATTTGGTCGTCGATTTTCTTTAAGAGGAAGATATTCGTCGAATGGAATGGTCATCCAGATACTATAACCTCCATCCCACTAAGCATATAGGGGCTGCTCTAGGAAAACGTCTTGGAATTCGTCCTTCCCATGGGAAAAAACTTCAACAATCGGAACAGCTCTTATTGAAGAGCGATCATTAATCCCCCAATGCTCCAGTCAATATCCTCATAAAGAGAATGGCGAGTAGTTGATTCAGCTGCATGGTGACAGTGTAACGTACCAGGAGATGTGACGTACCTGCCAGAAGGACGCACACCACATAAAGGCAGATAGGAATCAGAATAAAACGTCCGCGTAGCTCAATTGGTAGAGTGACTTATTCCGGAATGAGGGGATCCGGGTTCGAATCCTGACGTGGACAGAAATGGAGGAGAAATTTACTTCGTTATAATGGCGCCCGAACTATCCGGATGACCCGACCGTTCAAAATCTCGCATTGGTGTGATGTTATTTCCACACCGCGAGGTAGGAAAATTAAGAGAATCCCTTCTCCAGCACTTCAAAAAAAAAAAAAAAAAAAAATAAGGGGGAGATGATGTAACGTACCAGGAGATGTGACGTACCTGCCAGAAGGACGCACACGACATAAAGCCAGATAGGAATCAGAATAAAACGTCCACGTAGCTCAATTGGTAGAGTGACTTATTCCGGAATAAGGGACTCCGGGTTCGAATCCTGGCGTGGACAGAAATGACGGAGAAATGTACTTCGTTATAACAGATAAAATGAGGCATGTGCAATACTATGCCATTGTGACAGGAGTAATGCTACATGGTGTTAACCGAGATTCTCCGGTCATACGATGACACCATTGCAACTTTCAAAGAGTGGTTTTCTTCGTACGGGTGGTGGTGAGCGGGAATTTGGAAACATTCGTGTGCCACTCTGTCACTATATCTGGTGTACGGTGCTAGTCTTTTTACCTCATTCCACATCGGTATTGCATCGTTTTTTGTTACTTCCTTACGTAAAGCTGTTGTCGTTTTACCCTCCTTTACGTCTCTCTTGTGCTCCATAGTCCTAACTTATATGTATCTTTGAGTCATACCTATGTACAATTTATTTGAGTCCTCTGGAAATCTTAGGGGTATTTCATGCACCCCTGAATCTGTTTCTCTGCACCGTAAATGCCTGATTCCTATTACAGTACGGGAAATAGACGCGGGGGGACTGAACTCTGACACTCACCCCAAATTCCTTCGCAAAGTTCTTGAAAGCAAAGGCAAACTAGGAGAGGTATCTAACAGATCCGGCGTAATTCAGTCTGCTTATATTTGTTGTATTATCATCGCTAAGTCCGGGAACTGTGACGTATATATTATAAATTAACTTTCCTTTTTAATTTCTTTCCCTATGTAAATCTTGAGTTTATTCTCAGTTATACTTCACTCTTAACGTGATATCTTTTCTCTCGAACGAATACTGTTGGCAACATAATTGAGGTTGAATGAACGTGACGTATGCCTGATATAAGATAAGAACGAGAGATAAAAACGACGACTAAACTATTGTAAGAGAGCGTTGTTAAAGAGAGCGTTGCTTCGAGAAGTGTTGAGGGTTGAGCGTTATTAAAGAGAGCGTTGCTTGGAGAAGTGTTGCAAGTTGAGCGTTGTGTTGTAGAGCGTTGTGTTAAGAGCTGTGTTGTAGAGCGTTGTGTTAAGAGCTGTGTAGAGCTGTGTGGTGTGTGTAGTACTACGTGATGTTATGATTTGTTATGGAAGTGCTACATCCTGAATAAAGCATCTTTTCCGTAAGTTTGACTCCTGTTGTTTACATGTTTCGTCTGGCCGTTAAGGTTTAATTTAGGAACTATTTCACCTTATGGTTATGTTTTTTAAAATAACGTAGAAGTACGAAAAGACTTCTACGTCATATTGGCGCCCGAACTTCACTCAAACAGATTTATAGTAGAAGTCACGGAAAATGGCTAACCTAACGGATCCTATCGGTCTCTTCTATGACTGTTATAGACAGGATCATGAGGCTCATAATTCTACAACAGACAATCTACGCACTCAGCGTTATAGAGTTCCAAATAATTCACCCAGTGCTCTGTACGAGGCCTGAGGTTCTGACTTACCAGGCAGCGAATACGCGAGATACGAAACTTATGTACCGCGTACATCGACTGCAGTGCCTTAACAACAATTTACCCCCCCCCACCCCCCGTGAGAAGGAGCAAAATTCTTGCTCATTACACACCCCATGCGGGTTCTATTGTATTAAGGGAAACGGCGGATCACTTAAGTTTCTGGAGGATCTTGATGATCATTTTGATCTATATAATTTTCCGGAAGGTTGTCAGATACCTATTGCTGGCACATGTTTGCAAGATACGGCAATGGTCTGGTACAGACAGTGGCGTCGAATGAACTCAGAGGGCTCATATCCGCAATTTTGAGCTGCATTTTTGGAAGTCTTTCCTTTTGGCACCAATAAGGCCGGCCTTGCACAACAACTGTTTTCCAGGCGACAGCGATCGTCAGATAGTCCAGTCTCGTTCGCACTGGAAACAGTTCGACTTTTACAAATTATGGGATCCCGCTGCAGCCGAGTCTGGTATTTGTGACACCTTACTACAGCAGTTGGATCCCTACTTGCAGAAGTTTTTGGAAGTTTGACGTCCTGTCTCCATTCACGAGTGCCTAAAACTCGTTCGATTCTATGAAGAACGCCACAGCAAAGGGCAATCTTCACAGGTTCAAGAGTACTGCCAACCTACGCAGTACCATGAACTTTCTATTCAGACTAACAGGTATCAGCAGCCAAAACAGAACTATCATCAAGGACAATTTTTCAATCAGCCCCGGCAGGCTGCTTATCAGTCAAGGGTGGAGAACGTCTATCAGCAGTCTAGATACGTACCGCCCCATCGTCGGATACCAGAGGTGCGTCATCCTGACCATTATGGGAACCAGGATAACCTAGTTTCTCGTCCCAGAGATAATTACTACCCGGTTGAGAAGACATATCCAAAACACCGTGCTGGGGGGCAAAGCAAGCCTAATGATATTAATGCTGCCTCTCCTGCACGTTAATACGATTCAGCACGTTCTGGTGCTTCGCCACATATTCAAAATCAATCAAGATATTCTCATCAGTTTCACGACAATTTATACTTCAGCAGGAGGTAGATGGGTCGAGTCTATCTCCTCGTTTTTCTGAAGACCTCAAATCTCTTTTTTTAACAATTCAAGCTCCGCTTTTGCCTGATATTTTTGTGACATTGGGTAAAGTAGTGGTGTCGACTAAAATTGATTCTGGATCTGGAATTTCTGTATTAAACTTTGATTTCTGTGCTACTACCTTTCCAAATGCTTGTGTCGAGCCCTCCCAGCAATGCCTGTGAGGTGCCGACAATAGTGTTTTTTCAATCTCTGGATCAGTTCATTTACCTGTCAAGATTGGCAAAGTTCAAGTTTCTTATACCCTTTTTTTATCCAAGAGTTACCCGTGGATTGCCTTCTGGGGGTGGATTTCATTAAAATGTTTAAGCTTACACTTGATTTCGAGCATGCCCTAATCTTAATGCCTGAGATTAGTCCTCCCACCCCAGAAGAGCCTATTGACTTTTCTGCAGTTCTTGCGAGTGACAGATTATTGCCTGAACACAAGAGGCAACTTGGTCAGGTTTTACACAGCAGGCCAGGGTTATTTTCTGATAAGCCAGGGTTTACACAGGTGGTGTATCATACCATTGATACGGAAGGGGCTAATCCCATTGCATGTAAGCCTTATCCATGTCCGAACCAGATAAAAGCTGAGTTCCAAAAACAAATTCAGGACATGTTCCATTTAGGAATAATTAAAGAATCACTTAGTCCTTGGGCAGAACCTGCTTTTCTCGTTCCATAAAAACAATCTGGAGAGTATCGCTTTGTGATAGACTATCGTAAACTCCATGCGGTGACTAAAGCTATCAGTTATCCATTGCCTATAATTAGCGATATTCTCCAGGACTTATCGTCAACAAACGCTGTCAACTTTGGATTTAGCTAGTGGCTATTGGCAGGTTGCTGTCCACCCAAATTCTGTAGACAAAACTGGATTTATTACCCCATTTGGAGCATATAAGTTGCTACAAATGCCCTTTGGTTTGGCATATGCTCCTGCAACGTTTCAGCGCCTAATGGACTCAGTCTTACGTCCTGTGCTCGGACCAAATGTCCATGTCTATCTGGACGATATAATTGTCTCTTCTGAGACTTTTGAGGAGCATCTGTCTCTGTTGGACCAAGTTTTCGAATTGTTACATAATGCAGGTTTGACTTTAAAGTCTGCCAAATGTCAAATTGGACGGGACGAACTAGTATATCAGGGATTGAAAATTACCCCTAAAAGTCTTCTAATTGACAACGCAAAGGTCAAGCCAATTTCGGACTACCCGAGGCCTAAATCGGCAAAAGAATTGTCGCGATTTTTAGGCATGACCGGGAGGTACCAAAAGTTCGTTCCGGGGTACGCTACTCTATGCGAACCTTTATTTGCGTTAAAAAGAAAGTATAGACACTTTGTTTGGTTCACGGAGGCAGAAACTGCTTTTAATGCTCTTAAACATGCCTTGCTTTCGCCACCAGTGTTAGCCTTTCCTAACCATGAAGAAATGTTTAATATTTTTTACCGATGCATCAGGTGTTGGTCTAGGAGCTGTTCTATCTCAACGATGGCATCCTATTGCATATGCCTCTCGAATTCGTAACAAAGCAGAACGTAATTATTCTGCTACTGAACGAGAATGCTTAGCTATTTTATTTTCTATCACCAAATTTAAATGCTATCTCAATCATTTAACTGTCAATGTCATTATGGATCATTCGGCACTACAATATTTAACCACTGCAAAGAATCTGTCTCGAAGATTGTTAAAATGGACACTTCGACTTCAGGAATATAATGTTCAAATTCAGTATCGCCCTGGTAAGTCAAACCAACTGCCTGACGCACTGTCTTGCTGTCCGGTCAGTTCTGGTGGCCAGGCGGATACTGAACCTCCCTCCCTATTTCTAATTGCGGAAATCACTTCAAGGGAGCAGATAATTTCTGAACTGCCGAATGATCCCTATTTTGGAGAATTTTATAAATTCTTACTCGCTGGTTCTTCTTCTCCTAGTGAACCTTCTTTAGCGGGTCATACTCAAAATTATGAGATCATCGATGGTATTTTGTATTATACAAAATTTGTGAACTCGAGAGCTGAGTACCGCCCTGCGATACCACAGTCTCTCCGCATGACCTTACTCCAAGGGTCCCATGATATTCCTCTTGCCGGCCACTTAGGCATACGAAAAACTCGTACTAAACTTCGAGACGTAGCCTACTGGCCGGGCATGTACAATAGTATACTCGCATACATTCGTTCATGTGAGTACTGTCAAAAGTACAATTATGATAATAAACGACAGGCCGGTCACCTTATTTGTAGTTCAAATATATATCTATTTGAAACCATATCTATAGATTTATTGAGCCCTTATCCATTATCAACTAAAACTAAGTCTCGTTATATTTTAGTTGTTACAGATAATTTTTCTAAATGGGTGGAAGCATCCCCCATTAAAGCAGCTACGGCTGACGTAATATGTTATACTTTAATACATAATGTTTTTTCTCGTTTTGGCTGCCTCCGTACCGTAGTCTCGGACCACGGGGTTCAGTTCATTTCGGAGGTATTTGAGCGAAAGTGTGCGGGGCTTCAAATAAAACACAAATTTATAAGTCCATATCACCCTCAAGCCAATCCGGCTGAGCGTGTAAATAGAACCTTACAAAAGATGATCCCAACTTTCATTGGCAATAATCATGAGCGTTGAGACGAACACGTTGAAATGTTTTGCTTCGCCCTTCGCTCATCATTTCATGAATCAACGCTGCTTACGCCCGCTGAACTTTTTCTAGGGCGTAAAATCCGCACTCCCTTTGAGAATTTAACTGAAGTTATCGATGAAATCAACCAAAGACCAACACCCGAATCTGTAAAACTACTTGCGCAAAAGGCACGGGCTGCTATCAGTCGAGCTCAATTAAGCCAAGCTAGGCACTATAATGCGAAACGGAGGGAACCAGATCTCGCAGTTGGAGATCTGGTCTTATTCGAAACTCATTTTCAATCCTCCGTTGCACACACTTTCGGAAAAATATTTGCGCACCTTTATATGAAGGCCCCTTTGAATTGGTAGAATTGTACAATAATAAGATGGCTTCCTACATTCTGCCTATGTGCAGCAATGTAGGAAATGGGTTATTAGAAGCAATGATGCAATTATTAACCCTAAATCTAGTAGGAATCCTCAGTCAGAGGGTGGGACTTCTTCACAAGTATGTATAGTTGATGACAAAATTATTGGCCCCACCCATGTCCTGTCTAATTCTCTACCTTCGTGTGAGCGGATCTTTGCTTCCACTTTTAACGATTCTCATTCTGATATTATTCCATTCACTCGGGGTACTGCAATTATTTCTGCTCCTCCGTCTCCTGCCTTCACAAAAGACGAGAGTTCAACTACTTCCAGTTCCTCTGGATATTCTTGTCGTGTGCAACGAGGTTCTTTCTCGTCTGCTTCTCATACTCCAATCACTCCATTTACTTCTTCAAGCATAGTGCCTCCGTTTGGTTTTAAATCAAAAAAGTTAAAAAGAACTGGAACTGACATTTCATCTTCAGGTAGTTCCATCTCTCCTGTGCCTAAAAGAGTCGTATCTCTTGCTGAATCTGAATCATCGGACAATATTGTTGAGGTTCTTCAATCTCCAAGAAAACAAAATCCCTCCTTCTGTTTCTACTGAGCAGCTGCCTACTTTAGGAACATTTAATCAATCTGCAGTAGTGCAAAAACGTCCTCTTTCGCCATCTGTGCCATCTAAACCTACAAAGCGTCCGCCGCCTGAATTTTCCCCTCCTGGTACACAGTCTCCTAGTGCAACTTCTACTGTTGGGCAAAAATCCAGACATAGAGTCCAGCATTTGCATCCGCCAGGATTTCGTCCTTGGAATCTTTGCTCGGGACGGACGGAGCCTATACCTTCCTCCGCCGTTCCTCTTCGTTCACGGAAGCGCCCTTCTAGTTTTTCACCGCTTCTTCGACCGCCAAAGAAACGACCGGATCTTCACCCTTCTCAGATTCCGGGTTCGTCTCCAAGCCAGCTTGAGACTTCCTTGCTCCAATCTGGGACTTCCTTGCTCCAGCCTGGGACTTCCTTGCTCCAGCCTGGGACTTCTTTGCTCCAGCCTGGGACTTCCTTGCTCCAGCCTGGGACCTCTTCACTCCAGCCTGGAACTTTCTTGTGACAGCCTGATGACCCTGCTTCCTCTGGTCAACTTGCCTTGTCCACGATAAATCTTGACACATCCCGGCGATCCAGTGACCTTCAGCCTGTGAAGCGGGAAGCTTCGAGAGTACCGTTGTCGCCCCGACAGCAAAGTAAGAATGTCCGCCCACGGGTATTCTTTGCTAGAAAAAGGTACTGTTAAAACATTTTTTTTTTATTTATTACAAAAAACTATCGCAGAACCTTGGTGACGGACTGTGAGGAGAAACAAATGTCGCAGAGCTTTGCTTTATAAAGGCTATTTATTTAAACTTTTATCTGTACTCAAAGTATCACAGAACTTTTTTGACAGACTTTGAGGACAAAATATCGCATACATTATTTCCTTGTCAGTATGTAATGTTGTTGTTTTATTTTGTTTTTGTTTTTTTTGGTGTGGCGCCACATTAATTTTTTTTATTAGTACTAAAATGCTTGTCAACTCATTTTATGCATGTTGTCTTTTCGGCATAACATTTTATGCATGTTGTCTTTTCGGCATAACATAAATATCAGCCATTGCCTTTGTTGATATCTATAATGATTCACTCCCAGGATAGGGTTTTCCAGGGTTTCCCCTATCCTATCTAAAAATTGATGTGCGAATGCATGGGAGAAGTTCGAAGTCGGCCCTGGCCGCCAAGTGTTCACTTAAAGGTTTTCGTGTTATAATTCTATAATTAACATTTGTGTGCTTGAAACTTGTTGTGTTTGGTGTTGAATTTTTTTCTGCAAGTGCAGTTTCTTTTCCAACTTACTAAATTTACACCATGTTACAATGTTCGACTATTCAATTAACTTAGTTTGAGTGTTTTGTCTTCCCTGAGAAGTTATCAGGAGTGGACGAATGTGTAAATTAACCACGTTAAAAATGTTGTAGTTTTTTTCCTGCCATACGCAGTTTTTTTTACTACTATGCTACTTATATGTATATGGATGAGAGTTCTCCGCACATATTGTGACAAAATATTTATCACGACTTATGATAAAGATTTGATGTACAGAAAGTTTCTTTTTTTCTATAAATGTTCGTGATATTGAACTATTGATGTCTAGAAACTATGTGTACTGATATAAAGTCAGTTACAGCAACTGATCAACAAATCTCTTCATCCATTTTGTAAGTTCTTATCTGAAAGAGTTGAATGAATGATCAGGTTGTTTGAAAGGATACCTCTACAAAATTGATAGATTCTTGGCAAAAAAAAAATGGCGAGGGAGATGATGTGACGTATATTCTAAATTAACTTTCCTTTTTAGTTTCCTTCCCTATGTAAATCTTGAGTTTATTCTCAGTTATACTTCACTCTTAACGTGATATCTTTTCTCTCAAACGAATACTGTTGGCAACATATTTGAGGTTGAATGAACATGACGTATGCCTGATATAAGATAAGAACGAGAGATAAAAACGACGACTAAACTGTTGTAAGAGAGCGTTGTTAAAGAGAGCGTTGCTTGGAGAAGTGTTGCACGTTGAGCGGTGTTAAAGAGAGCGTTGCTTGGAGAAGTGTTGCAAGTTGAGGGTTGTTAAAGAGAGCGTTCCTTGGAGAAGTGTTGCAAGTTGAGCGTTGTGTTAAGAGCTGTGTGGTGTGTGGAGTACTATGCGATGTTATGATTTGTTATGGAAGTGCTACATCCTGAATAAAGCATCTTTTCCATAAGTTTGACTTCTGTTGTTTACATGTTTCGTCTGGGCGTTAAGGTTTAATTTAGGAACTATTTCATCTTATGGTTATGTTTTTTTAAATAACGTAAAAGTACGAAAATACTTCTACGTCATAGAACCTGGACATTATTAGAAATGGCATCCGACTTCGGTTTCGGGAAGTCGGCTGAAAGACCTTTGTTCAAAATGCTTACGATTTTTGCGAACCTCCCTTCCACCACAGAGTATAATGTAAAGATTCTTCTGAAACATATCCTGAAAACAGATGTTTAGTAAGGCTTTGAGCAGGCCGATCTCGATGGTATGAAGTAGGGTTCTAACGTGACTTAAGTCTGCCATCATTCTGCCTGGTGACGAAGGTAACAAAACCTATCCAAAACGGTAAGTTTCCATTAATTTTGTGCTCATAGGTAAAAGAGATAGAAGGATGGATAGAGTTTATCACTCAGAGGAAAGTTCTACGAAAGGCTCGTTGAAGTACTTTAGATCAGCTGTCGCCAACGTTTCAGACCTCACGGACCACTAAATTCATAATTTTAAATCCCGCGGACCACTAATATGATTTGTTTTAAAAAGATAAATACATTTGTAAAATAATGATCAGAGAACTTTAATTTTATAAATATGAAATGCACCTATTTATTATAACAAAATTATAATTGCTTATTTAATTATAACAAAATTATAAATGCTTATTTAATCGTAACAAAATCTTTAAAGGTTGTTTAATTGTAACAAAATTATTAAAGTTAGTTTAATTATTACAAAATAATCGAAGCTTATTTAAGTATTACACATTTTTAGTGTGATATTTGTTCTTGCTTGTTTCAAAGACGTTTATGGATTTTTGGCTCCAATGACGTTACTGCAAGACGGAGAGCCGTATTTATTTCAAGCCGAGGCCGGTACCGAGTTTTAATTGCTGTGACAGATGAAAATGTCTTTTCGCACAAATATGTTGTTGAAAATTGAATCAAAATTTCAATTGCTTTTTCACTCAGCAATGGGTATTCACTTTTTATGGAGAGCCAAAAATGAGATCTCGATAAGGATGACTGGAATTTAGCTTTGAGACTGACGTCGGATGATAGATCGATGAGGCTTTCTTTTTCATTCATGCTTAAATTGCTATCTTCAATGTTTGCTGCAAATGGATCTATTATCCACATATTGCCATGTCTTGGATCTTCTTTCTTTGGGTAGTAACGACCAAAGTTTCTGTGAGTGATTGTAAGTGCTGTTGAACAATGGTTACCACCTGCTTGTTGACATCTTTCTCTCTCATATATTCATCAAAATTTGAAAACATTTGCAGATCTTCTTCAGCCAACTGCCTTTGCCACAGTAATATTTTCTTTTGAAAAGCATCAACTTTACCTCGTAGTGAGAACACGTCCTTAAGTTGTCCTTGCAAGGATATGTTTAGTTCATTTAAAAGCGAAAATATATATGCCAGATATGCAAGCTTGGCTACCCACTCATCGTCAGAAAATAATTCTTGAAATTTCGGATTATTTTGCTGCTGGAACAATAATTTCACTTCTTCGCGCAGGGCGAACAGTCGGGTTAATATTCTGCCCCTCGACATCCATCTCACCTCAGCGTGAAGAAGGTAAGTATACTGGGAACCCATTTCTTTACAAAGTGCCTCAAATATTCGAGAATTGATCGCTTTGTGTCAAATTTCATTTATAATTTTAATAACATCTGATAATACTTCGTGTAATTCTAGGGACATATTTTTCGCCGCAAGTTGCTCACGATATATAATGCAGTGTGTAGACAAAATGTCTGGGTGACCAACATTTTTCACTTTTGCAACAATTCCTGAAAGATGTCCAGTCATGTTTGCGGCACCGTCTGTACTTATCCCAATACATTTTTTCCATTCAGTTGCGTTTTCCAGGAAATAGCTATTAAGTGCTTTAAAAATCTCAGCGCTAGTTGTTCTACCCGGCAAGTTGTGCGAACGAAGTAGTTCTTCCTGTAACTCACAAAAAGGAGAAGTGCCTTGTTACTTACGTCCGTTGATACGTCAAGTTGAATTGATTAAAACCGTGAATTTTTCACAATTTTTATAACTTGATTTTCAATATCTTCAGCCATGTCTTCAATTCCGCGCTTGACAGTGTTAGCGGACATAGGAATTACTTTCAGTTTCTGGACAGCCTGCTTTCCCAAAACCTCTTCACAGGCTTAATAAATTCTTCTCCAATCGTATACGGCTTTTTATTTTTCGCGATCTGAAGTGCTATCAGATAAGAAACCTTTAATAAGGACTTATCTTCAACAGTCATTTTTGTTAAAGCAATTACTTGCTTTTGCTTATTTTCACGCATTCTTTGAAAATATTCAAGGGATTTCTTAGCTAAATCCTGGTGTTTTGATTGCAAATGTCTTTCGAGTTTCGAAGGTTTCATGGCATCATTGGATAAACTCTTAGAACACACAACACAAAGCGGCCGTGGATGCAGCTCACAACCAGGTTCTTGAATAAATCCAAATTTCAAGTAGTTCGAATCATATTTTCTTGATACTTTGAGTTTTTTCTTCTCTCCGCCTCCAGTTCGAATGTTCTTCCTATTGATGCCTGACGAGGACTGTGGAGGCTCTAAATCATTGATCAGCTCACGAGGTTAAGTGAAGTACACATAATACTATTGTTACTATTATCATTAGCTACATTATCTTTTGTATTACTAAAGAAATGCAAAATATTCCTTTGCTTTTTTCACTCATTATGGGTTTATTGCATTTGAATCTGAAGCCAAACAAGAAATGATAGTTATTAAAGTCAGACTATTTGATGCCATTAAATATAAGAGTTAAAGAAAATACACAGTTGCATACAATACACAAATAAAATAAAACAATCGGATGTGAATCGGTATTCGCGGAGCGGGGTGACTGTTGGAAACTGAAGGAAATGAAGCTCTCGCGTGCCGTATTTCACGAGCCCTGTACTAGAGTCTAGTACATTTCGTGAATTTAGTACAATATAAAGGCGAAAATTATCATTCAGATTTCAGAATATAAAGATTTCTTAGAATATTATTTTTGTTTTATTATTAATAAAACATAAAAAATGCAAATAATGTAATAAAGTCGAGATTTTTCTGCGGACCACCAAAAGTTTCTCGCTGACCACCGGTTGGCGACCGCTGCTTTAGATATCTAACCTACCGCCTTAAGTTTTTCTTCGTTCAAGATCCTTACGAAGAAATTTGGACGAAGGTAGCAAAACCTATCCAAAACGGTAAGTTTCCATTAATTTTGTGCTCATAGGTAAAAGAGATAGAAGGATGGATAGAGTTTATCACTCAGTGGAAAGTTCTACGAAAGGCTCGTTGAAGTACTTTAGATCTCTAATGTACCGCCCTAAGTTTTTCTTCGTTCAAGATCCATACGAAGGATTTTGGAGTGGCTGTCGGAATTCAGTCCTTCTGGGTCTATTTCTGGTATCGTAATACAAATCAGGCATTTTCCGTTCAGAGAAACAGAGGCAAGGGTGTAATACACATGAGCTACCCTGATGACTCCAAGAAATTGTAAATAGCTGTGACAAAGGATCCATCCAAATCAGGACTAAGGAACACAAGAGAAAGGTAAGTCAGAGCAAACCGGCCAGAGCTGCATGTGAGGATGTCCCAAAATTGATGCAATATCGATGCGGAATGAGGTAAAACGACTGACACTATATATCAGCTATAGGGGCACGTTAGCATGCGAGAATGTGGAAGTTCCAATTTACCACCACCCGTACAATAAAACATTTTTCTTGGAACATTCAAACACCGTGTCAATCTCTGACAGCAGAATCGCGGTTCACACCATGTAGCATTACGCATGTTACAGGGGCATTATATTGCACGCGCCTTAATTTTGCTTTTTTTTTTTTTAACACGTGTTCACTCTGACCAGCGAAATTTCAATTTTATGTAGTATTTATAATTTGCGCATCTTACTCAAGCGTTAGAACCTTGACAAATATCCCTGAGGAGAGGAAAATCTCAGCAATGTCGAGTCAGTTTTACCCCTAATAAATGAATAATTTAAGACCACTGTTTATCAGTCTAAATACTATTTATTAGTGTTAGTGTATTTATTACAGGTTATTACTCAGTCAATATGTTTCAATTTAATTATAAATTTCGGTATCGTCACTGTTTTCCCAGCCAAAGCTACTAACGTTGATGAACATCTCATCGCAAGAGGTGGATTAAATATGTTTCCTTAGTTTGATTTATATTTTCTCATTAAGTGTAGTTCTTAAGTTAATGCGTTTGCTTCCACTGTAGTAATGCATTCGCCAGTCAGCCTTCTTTTTCTCTACAGTTGTTGAAATGCAGTTCACGAAATAATAGCAGGAAATTTACAGAATTTAAACTTGTGCCATATCCCACACGAATCTTAGAGTCAACGATTTTAGCGCAGAAATCGTCCGTTCACGTAGTGTGTCAAGGCCTGATTAAATTCTGCGACATCATCTTCGAAACTCGTAATGAGCTGTTCCACTCAATGAATGTTTGCGCTTGTAGGAGTCAAATATCATTACAACCGTGAGTCGATTGTTCTAATAGGCGGAATGTCAAACCCCGCAACACTGTCTGTTTTGGAGCTCGCTCTCTAAAACCTCTTCTCTTCAGTTATGACAGACGTAATATTGCTCCTGAACCTGCAGAGTTCTATTCACGCCAATCAGTTATAGTTTTTCAGACTATTTGATAGTATTAGCACGCGGGTGAAGTGATTGCTTTTTCGTTTTTGTCTTCTGCTACACATACCGTTTCTCATCCGCTTTCCAAGAACTTTTGCGTTATTCAACCTTGTAAGAAGGTTTTTCAACATGTTTGTAAAACAACATATATACTACACACACGGTCCCCAAAAATTACTAACCTTTATGATAAAACAGTAACAAAAAAATAAACGACAATATATTCAAATGCAAGAGTTTTATTGTCTGATGACGTTTAGTATTATCCTTTTCAGAGCGCATACATATTATTTTACTGCAATTACTCATGAAAACATGGAAAAAAACACAGGTTCTGTCGGAATTCGGAAAGATCTAATCGTACGTTCGTGTAGCGGAAGCCAGGAAGACAAATGAAAAGGAATTACTGGTCTCTGAAAAGCAACCATTTAAAAGGGGTTTCCAGGCTTGAAGACAAACGAAAATTTCATGTCCAAAAGATAAATGTGTCCAGAAAACTAGACTTAAAGGGCCTAACCTTTGTATTGTGATGATAATTGTACGGAAAAATAGGTCTTCTGGTGTGCAGTAGCTGACCGCTGAATTTAACCAAGGTCAGGAACGTGCAATTTCGACCTGAACCATGGTTAGTGGTTTAAAGAAATTGGGTCAGTTAGTGGTATAATAATATAAATGTCCTGAAAACAGTAATGTGTTTTCATGAAGTCTGTTCTTCACGTATTGTTTAGGCATTAAAAAGCTTTACAAGTACAGACTAGAGCGTCTGCGATAATCATTTTTAATAATTACAGACCCCAGTGCAATAATTTAGAAGATGTTCTTCTCAACACCGCTTCTGCCACAGCGTCGTTCGTCTACTTACACTTTTCGCAGTTGTTTCCCTTCCGTAAATGTAAGATGAGAAACATATTTACTACTACAACACCGCGAAACGTCTTTTTTTATTATTGGGGGTTTAACAACCACCGAGAGAAACTCAATGGGCTATAAGCAGTCGCCCGTCCCTAATCCAAGGTCACTGGCTCCAGGTAGGGAAGAGAACTCGTGCCGTAAGACAAACACAATATCCATGTCTCACCGGGATTTGAACCCGGACCCTTCTCAGACGAATGGTCTAAGCGCTGCACCACCGGGGCGGTGAAACGTCTTTAACATGAAGTCCCGCTGATGATGGCTATTCCGTCGCAATCAGAAATGCATAGGGTTTATGTTTGAAGTTCCACTTTTTTTGGAACGGATAATATGATAAAGACGGAAGAAGTATTCCAATTCTAATGAAAACGCCTAAACGGTTATGGTTGTAAGTCTGTTTCTGACCTTACATCTATGGAAGGTTAAAAATGTGGAAAAATACATTAGACGAACGACCCTGAAACTGAAGCGGTGGTGAAAAGAATTTTTTCTTAAAGCAATTCTTGCATTGGGCTGTAGTTATTACAAATTAATACCGCAGATGCTCTTGTCTAGATTCGTCAAACACTTTAATGCCTAAACATACGTGAAGAACCGGTTAACTTAAAAAAAACATACTATTTTAAAGAAATTTACGGGACTTGAAAGTCTTTCCCCAATCCGAACACTTTTCTCAACAAAAAAAAAGAAAAAAAAAGGAAGAAAATGAAGAAAAGAAAAGAAAGAGAGAAAACTTTACCTACAGTTGTGTCGAGGACGCCGCAAAAAAGAAAGCAAAGAAATGAAAGAACTATCAATGAATCGCGCTATACAGGGTGTTTCAAAACGAATGGAACCAACTTTACAGAGTGATAGAACTCACCGAAACAAGCATTTTTCGTCATAGAATGCATGGTCGCAAGTTACGCGGTTAGGCGCTGGAGGGCGCTTTCCGTTTCCCCACTTACGCCGTCTTTCGTAACGCAAAGACAGAAGTCCCACAACAAATCGAAACAAAGCTTTATTGCAGACAAAATAAAAAACAAAACGTGAGATCACAAAATTACATCAAATTTGCAAACATTAATAACTAAATACTGAAATTAATTACATTTACAAAAGCTGCTCAAAAGGGCGACATCCACTCCTGATACACGCTTCGCATCGTTGACGTAAAGATGCCCGTATGTAGTGGAAAATACCATACATTTCCCGGACAGCTGCAGCAGAAACTGAAAGTCTGGCGACTAGTTTCTCATTGGAATCAATGGGAGTGTCGTACATTACGGACTTAAGATGTCCCCATAACAAGAAATCCAGAGGGGGACAGATCTGGTGATCGTGAGGGCCAAGCGATAGGTCCACCTCGGCCAATCCATTGTCCTGAAGATGTGGCTTTCAAGTAATCACGCACCCGAGTGCTGAAATGCGCTGGAGATCCATCATGCTGGAACCACATTTTACGGCGGACGGCTGCTGATACATGCTGGATCAATTCAGGCAAGACTTGTTGAAGGAAAATAAGGTACGTCCTCTCATGCAGACGTTCCGGTAAAAGATACGGGTACTTGCGTTGCAAAAGACGTCGTGTGTGGAGAAACGGAAAGCGCCCTACCACGTCTAACCGCGTAACTTACGACCATGCATTCTATGACAAAAGGGCTTGTTTCTGTGTGTTCTATCACCCCTTAACGTTTGTTCCATTAGTTTTGAAACACCCTGTATATTATTTTGCACTGTTAGTTGGCAAATAGTGGAGCAAGAATATCATGAAATGATGGAAATACATGCATTGCGAATACACGACATGCATGTGGAGGTGGCGCATTGCTATGGGAGATGTTCTGTTGGTGAAGATTGGGTCCGCTGATGCCGGGTGAAACTAAGGTGACATCCACAGAATTTCTTTACCGTTGTAGAGGGCCAAGTGAATCCTGCAATGTTACATCTTTTCCCTGAACATGATGATACCTTTATCGATCGCAACGAAATAACACATTCTTCCAGAGTGGTGGAAGGTAAGGCGACATTCAGGGATTGCTTGGCTGTTGTATAGGGCCAAATGAACATTTCAAAGCTACACCTGTATACTCATATAAGAAGAAGGTAAGATGTTGCAGGGAAATAAGTGCACCCTGCAATACTAAAGTACTTTTCTGCATGTGATAGCATTTTTATAGATGCAAATGCAAGAGCATATCGTACCATAATTGTCATTAAGAAAGATGACACCGAATTTTCGGGTATAATAAGCACGTCTTTTGAATCCGTTGTGACGCAAATTAAATTTATCAAAGCTATCCAAAGTCAATGGAACCGGTATGGAAAACAATAGTATCTGACGGAAGAAAGAAGTTTTTCAATCGGGTTTTTAATCCCTCAGATATTGCTGTAAACGGAATCGTGAGCTTACGCCCTCTGGTTGCATACTTGTGCGTTAAGAAAAACATGAATTTATATGAGAAACATTTCTTACCGGAAACGCTCTCCAACACAGAAATAATTTTTCAAATCGGACTCTTAGAAACATAGATATCGACAAAAATAAGATGTGACTTTACGTCCCCTGGGGGGGGGGGGGGGAAACCATGCATTATTTTAGGAAGAAAGTATTCTCAAAAGGTTTTTCAATATGAGCGGTAACGGTCCAAGAAAAAATAAAATTTAGTCGACTTTTCAGGAGCCTAGATTTTGCTACAAATACATCAGAAGCAGAAATGAATTCATATGCCCCCTGGTGGCCAAACCATCCTTCACCAAACATTAGAAGTTATATAAAAAATATTTTCCATCATGTGTTGTATGCGATACAGGAAGAATTTTTGAAATCGGAGTTTTAGAAGCAGAAATAACGCAGAATACGCAATTTACTTTTGTGCCCCTAGCGAAAAGTTTATGATTTATTTGGAATTTTTGAATTTATAGGAGAACATTTCGCATTGGAAACACTATCCAACAAAGAAGGAATTTTTCAAATCGGACTCCTAGAATTAGAGATATTGACAAAAATAAGTTATATATCTACGCCCTCTGGCGTAGAAACCGCAAATTATTTTAAGAAGAAAATGTTCCTAAAAGGTTTGTCGACATCAGTAGTATCGGTCTACAAACGACTTTTTTTCAATCGAGAATTTAGAAGCTCATATTTTGCTGCTAATGCATCAGAAGCGGAAATCAAGACTTACGCCACCTGGTGTCGAAACCATTTTTTTACAAAAATTTGAAATTATGTGCAAACGATTTTCCATCAGGATCTGTATCCGGTACAGAAAGAAATTTTCAAATCGGAGATTTAAAAGCAGATATATAGGGAGAAACGCAATTTACCTTTACAGCCCCTAGCGGAAAGTCTATGAAATACTTGAAAATTTTGAAATTATATGAAAAACATGTCACACTGAAAACACTATCCAACAAAAAAGGATTTTTTTGAAGGATTTTTTCAAATCGCACTCCTAGAAGTAGAGATATTGACACAAATAAGATATGCATCTACACCCCCTGACGGAGAAACCAGAAATTCTTTCGTGGACTGATGCCACTCACGTTTATCACGTGAGTGGCATCAGTCCACGAAAGAATTTTTTCAATCGATATTTTAGAAGCTCAGATTTTATTGCAAATACATCAGAAGCAAAAATTAGCACTTATGTCATTTCGCATCGGAAGCACCACTTGGTGGCCAAAGTATTCTGTACCAAAAATTTTAAATTATATGCAAAATATTTTTCATCATGAGATGTATCCGCTGAAGAAAACATTTTTCAAATCGGAGTTTTAGAAGAAGAATTATCGGGGAAAATGTAATTTATTTTACGCCCCCTAGCGGAAAAACTATGCGTAATTTGAAAAAAGTAAAAATATCTAAAATACTCTTTGAGATAAATGGAATGGAAAGATAAAATAATTTTTCAATCGGATGTTTAGAAGCGAATATGGGGAATAAAACGTATTTTTGAACTCGACATCATCTGCATTTACGCCCTCTAGCGACGAAATTGTTGATCGTAAAAAAACGAAATGAAAGATCATCACTCGCATATTTCAAGCTTCCCATTGCATAAAGAATTTTTCAAATCGGACTAATAGTTGCAGAGATATCATGTCTACAGACGTACAAACCGATAACATAAGCACGACCTTTTTATACAAGACATGCTAAAAATGGTTTTGATGAGCCCAAGAAGGACTTCTATCATCACCTCTGACCTTCGTCCTCTTGAAAACGTGTCGTATTGAATCATCCCATAAATAATGCGTTTTTCCAAAGGCAATTTTTAAATGCAACAAAGAGTGACAAGTTACTTTGAATCTAAAATATATTTACCATCATTATTTACAACTTCTTTCGATGGTAATCTTCAATTTTTAATTTCCTGGGGATAAAAAAAGTATTTTGGTTTTGAGCTGAAGTATACATCAAGCTCCTTTTGGACATCACCCTTTGTATGAAACTGTTTCGGACTAATGTGGTGTTGGATACTGCGGAAAAGCTGAATACCCGATGGCGCCAGCTCAAAACTTGGCAGTTGTGTCATTATTTCTAGAACTTGGCAGCTGTGTCATTATTTCCCATTCAAGCTGCCTCAGTTTTTCGGAGCGTGTTTTCTCCGTACTGGGTTTGGCGTTATCATGATGAAAACGACATCTCTTCTGTTGGCCAGTGCAGGTCTTTTTTCTTCAAAGAATTGCTTTAGCCGGGCCTGTTATTGACAGTACAGCTCCTTCGTGATGGTTTGGTTGGCTGGTGGAAGCTCGTAATGGATAACCCCATCCATACCCCACCAAATTAATAGCACAATCTTCCTCGGATGAAGTCCTCCCTTCGGCTGTGAAACTGGTGCCTCGTTGCGGTCCACCTATTGTGCGCGAAGCTTAATATTGCTATACACATTCCATTTCTCATCACCAGTAATAATTCCATTCAGAAAAAGTTCCTTTTCCAATCGACAAAGTTGAGACGTGCATACCTCTATTCGCTGTTTCAGATTGCGCTCCGATAATTCGTGAGGAATCCATTGACCCAGGTTAGAAACTTTACCAATCTTTTGCAGATGCCGATGGACCATTGAATGGGTTAACTGGAATTGTTCGGCTAATTCTTCCACCATTACAGGGGGAATTTTTCTCGACGATTGTTCGTAACATATCATCATCCAACTCCTGAGGACCTCCTTTCCTTGGCTCATCTTTAAAGCTGTAGTTCCGAGACCGAAAACGCTAGAACCATATTTGTCCTTGACTCACACTTGTAATGTCAAGCCATATATCTCGTACAGTTTCGACACTATTCTGTGGCGTTGTTGCCATGACGATGCTCCCAGAGCAATACATGCCTCACATGAACTTTCGACACTTCCATGATGAGGGGTTAACAAATGTATTAGGTGGACGTCTACACCGCTTAACGTTTACTCAGTTGCTGTGCTGTCCAGCAGTATATATACCCCATATATCTACCACGATTGCGCCATCTGGCGGCATTCATTCCGATCACATCGAATATGCTGCTTTACTTATGGGCTGCCCTAGTGCATGTTGGAAAGAGGTGCTTGACGTCGATGTCTTCTTGCGTCAACATGACAGAGTTGCGCGCTAGTTTTCTGTAGTTCCATATTGAAATCAAACACTTCACAGAACATGCCGCATAGCATACTTGATGTCATTTATTAGAAAGGTGACACTATTCTACACTAACTAAAACTTTATATTGTTTGGCCATTCTGTGTACACACTTCGTACTACACCGACCAAATGGTGTTTTAACAGATTTTTCCTCACATAATGATGGAAGTCTCCTGCTCGTGTATATCTGCAGTAACTTCAGTGTTCTTAAAATAACCTGGAAACTGCATGTCTTAATCTTTAAATATCTCTAAAAATTCTGTGTCTGTGAAAAAATGCGTTGCATTTCATAGCGGAGGAATTTTTAAAATTTTTAACTCTCTCGCATTCACAAGATGATCTAAGTATGTGAAGCGATTGCTTCGCTGTTTATAATAATGCTGATGACAATTTAAGGATGATTGGAATTTATATTCACAATGTTAACTTCGTCCGTAAATATTGACATTTTGCAAATTACACTGGCGTGCAAAAATTAAAGACGAGACGGTTTTTCGAATGTAACGTCGTGCAGAAGTGCCCCACATCGACTCAAATCATACCATAAGATCCACAAGATGTGAAATTATGGGACAAGTGAGCAAAACCGTCCAAACAAGGAATCCAAAGGATACAAAAGCACTTTATTGAAAAGGTAGCTTCAAGCACAACTGGACAGAAGACAGAAACGTCCATGTGACAGGCGTCTGCCAAGAAAATTCCAGTCTTTAGTAGAGGATATGATCACCCCTGACTGCGCTGCATGATTTACAACGTCTGTCCATGCTGAGGACGAGGTTGTCAAGGAGCTGATGAGGTATCGCGGCCTATTCCTCTTGTAGCGCCAATCGCAGCTGCGGAATCGTTGCTGGCGGTTGGTGACGTGCTGCCAAGCGTCTCCCGAGAAGGTCCCACACGTTTTCGATTTAATTTAGGTCCGAGGACTTGCGGGCCAATCCATGCGTTGAATATCTTCTCTCTCCAACAGCTCTGCGACTGCCACTGTACGATAAGCTGTAGCGTTGCCGTCCATGAAGAGGAACTCAGGACCAAGAGCACCTCTAAACAGACCCACGTGAGGCAGGAGAACCTCGGTACAATAGCGGACACCAGTGACTGAATCTCCTTGCAAGATGTGGAGGTCAGTACGGCTACCAAGCATGATACCGCCCCAAACGAGAACTCCGCCTCCTCCAAACCGGTCTGTTTCGATGATGTTGGAGGTGTGATTGCGTGTTCCCTGCTCTCTCCAGATGTGTATACGTCCAGAATCGCTCGTCAGACTAAATCGGCTCTCATCCGTAAAGACAACTCGACCCCATTGCTGATGTGTCCAGTTCTTGTGTTCCTGGCACCACTGAAACCGCCGTCTCCTATGAGCAGGCGTTAATGGCACACACCGTACTGGTCGTCGTGCATATAAGACCACCTTTGTGCAGCCTCCTGGCCACGGTAAAACGCGATAACGGACGTCCAGTTGTCTGTTGCATGTGCCTTGCGATTTCTCCTGCTGTCTGCCGTCTGTCTCTTCTCTCCTGTAGGACAATATACCGGTTGTCCGCAGCCGTGGTTGCTCATGGACGACCACTGCTAAACTCTCGGACAGCTGTTCTTGTCATTTGGAATGCTCTCTAAGCTCGTGAAACGATGCTGTGAGCGATCCCGAACTCCTCGGCCACACTAGTCACATTTCAACCTGCTTCCAACTTCCCAATGACGCGATCTCGGGTAAAGTCATCCAGATGTCATCTACTGGATTGCCTGTTGACCATATCACACGGTGGCAGCAACTCGACGTTGTTCAAACCGATGTACACCGTGCAATAGCTTTCACCGAATTGCTGAGCGTAAACCGCCCGTGTGCTTTATACCCTTCCGACACCCCCCCCCCCCCCCGTCATGCTGCATATATGCGCATGCCCTACCGTACCGGGCTCTAGTCTGTCTCCTGAGTGGTCTTTCGGTCCGTTCTGCCTGCTCGTTCCGCTGTTATGCTAATATCACCTCTTCCTCCTTAATTTTTGCACACCAGTGTACTATAGAAAGCTTTGGAATTTGCATTTGATATCTAAATGAAACATTAGAAGAACAAAAACGAGTTAACAAGTTATTTTATTGGTGTTGCCATATAACTGGCTTCGAAGGTTTTTGAAAAGAGCTATTTAAAGCTCATTTTATGCCTCCGCACACTTCCGCAACCCCCAAATCATGGCTACAGGAATATTCCTCGGATTACTGGCTTATTTTCACTGTATTCCATCTATTTACTTCATTCAGAAAACTTGAACAATTTCGCTGTCCTGGAGCGGGAATCGTATCCACACGTCCCGATATTCGGTGGAGCATGCTAGTCATTACCCTACCCAGGATAAAAACTTTTCACGGTATTCCATGAATATTTTTTTAAAGTTTTTTGATTGAAATACATACATGAAATACAGTGAAAATATGCCAATAATCCTTAGAATATCCCTCTAGCTATGATTTGGTGACTGTGGATGTGTGCGAGGGCATAAAACCAGCAATAATGCCTACCATGTATAAATGAAGAATTGTTTCTTCGGAGAAATTCGTTTCTTAAATACAGTATATGAACTAATCAAAGATAAATAATGGGCTCACACGTCTACAAGGCAGCCAATATTTTCCTGTTGCTTTCAAATATTTTTTACGTATTTTTGTAAAAGGGGAAAGGAATTGCGTCCGTGATTTAAACCGTAGAACCATAATGTCATAGATTAGTTTCAAAATAATTTCTCCAGCAGTTCCAATTGGAATTAACTTCAGTATGAAGCAGGCTTTCCGTTTTTGCTTTACGTCATAGTACCTAGTGGAAGACTGCATAAGACTCATATATATATATACTTAAATTATACACTGCTCGACTTGAAAAAATGCCTCGCCATAAAAGAATGGGCGAAATGAGACGAAACTTACCACACGTGTAGATAACAAAATGGGAAAGAAATAATATACTTTCTCGGGGATTACATGAAAGTGATGAGTGGGGAGACATTATATAGTTGTATGACCGCCAAGCTGGACTGTTTTTTTTTTTTTTTTTTTGATTGGAGGTTTAACGACCACCGTGAGCAACTCAATGGGCTATAAGCAGTCGCCCGTCCCTAATTTAGGGTCACTGGTTCCAGGGAAGGGAGAGAGCCAGTGCCGTAAGACAAACACAACATCCATGCCTCACCGGGATTCGAACCCGGACCCTTAAGGACGAATGATCAGAGGCCAGCGCCTTAGACCACTGCGCCACCGGGGCGGCAAAAAGCTGGACTGTACATTCGACAATGACATCGAGTGGAAAATTCCTCGGATGGTGTGTTGATTTATTGCTATTCCGTCGTTGACCTATGTCCATAATTCATAGATATTTCGAGGGTTGTTCAGAGTTGTTAAGTCATCTGCCAGTGACGTCACATACGTTCTCTATCGGTATCTAAGAATCGTGCTGGCCAGGGGCACCTGAACAGCTTGTAGGCTCCGTCTGCTCAGGTTGTCAGCTTCCGTGCGGGCGTTGTCTTGTTGAAAATGTGTATCAGAGATACCACAAAAATACGACAAAATACAACAATAAAACGGGCAGAAGCACCTCATCGCCGTACAGTCGTGCTGTTAATGTACTCATTATGCGTAAAAACGGTGAACTGCTGTTGGAAACCCCAAACCATGGCAACAGGTTAAGGAGTCGTATTACGATCACGAATTGGAGCAAGATCATCCCGGTGACCAGTAGACTCTTCTTGGGCGATAGTCGGTGCTGTGACAGAAGCAAGACTCGTCGCTGATTGGGACATATTTCCATTCGACCCGCTAAGCATGTCTTGTGCGACACCACTGCAACCTTGTGCGCGGCTATGTGCTTCTGTGAGTGGCAGTGGTTGCAGTATCAGGCAAGAGTGCAAACCTGATTCACCCAATCTGCGATTCATAATCCGTGTCGATACGGGAATTTCCAAAACTACTTTTAGACCTCGTTGAATATCGTCTGTTGTGAACTATCGGGCTTCTACTGCTTGCCATACTTGGTGCTTAGTTAAAAAATGATTCGAGGTTTTCTTTGGGTATGGGCAACATTTCTCGGTATTATTCATTATGAAGGTCAAATGGAAGGAAATATCTTCTTTCTGCATTATTCTCCTAGGTGCAGCAGCTGTATAGCCAGTATGACGGCCAATAAATAGATGTCGTCTGACGCTCGAATATAAAGCCCAACGGAAGTGCCTTGGTTTTACTATATTGAGATGGAATTCGGAAATAACATCTGCTTTGTGAAAAATAATATCATAATGTTTGAGAATTCGTTGTTTAAGGAAAAAGAAAATTATTTTCTAGAATGAATTAATTAAGCCTTTTAACTGGAGAAGCTTCGGTCAGCCAGAATCCGATGGTTTTCCTTCAGATCTCAGGCACTGTAAGTTGTCGTCACTTACAGTTCCATCACTTACACCGAAAAGCCAAAACATTCTGACCATTTGCGTAATATGATGTTGGCCCTCCACATGCCACCAAAATAGCTCTTACCCGGCGATGCATAGACGCTACAAGATTTCTGAAAGTGTCTTCTAGACTCTGGTATCAACAAAAACCACAGGCGCTTGATTGGATTGATGTCTGGGAAATTTAGAGCCCACGGCAATACCTGGAAGTCTTCCTCATGTTCCGCAAACCATCTACGAATAATCTGGGCAGTGTGGCACGGCACATTATTCTGCTGGAAGAAGGTACAACTACATGAAAATATCATTGCAATGAAAGGATGTACGTGGTATGCCATGACATTTTTGGTAGGTGGTAGATGTCACTGATTTCTCAACATACATGACTGGACCCTGGGTTTCCAGACATTGCCCAAAGCATTACACTTTCTCCACCGGCTTGTTTTCGTCCCACGGTGCATTATGCTGCTACTGTTCCCCAGGTGCAACAAGATACGAGATTCATCGGACCAGACGACTTTCTCCCAACCATTTGAGGGCCAATTTTGATGTTCGCGTGCCTATTGTAGGCGCGTTCGAAGGTTTACCGAGTTAGCAAGGGCTCTTAGAGCGGCCTGCTGCTACGCAAGCTTTTGAGTTGCGCCACAACCCCTTCTTTTGGCTCGTGCCATACGGGATAGCCTTCGTTAATCTCTCTGGACCTATTTTGGAATTCTTTTGAAGGTACTAACCATAGCTGACCGTGAGCACCACATATGGTTAGTACCTTCAAAACGAGGACCATCATCTAACCTATTTTTGAAGGTACTAACCATAGCTGACCGTGAGCACCTGATATGATTAGTACCTTCAAAACGAGGACGATCATCGGACCTCTTTTTGAAGGCACTTAACCATAGCTGACCGTGAGCACCACACAAGCCTTGCCATCTCGAAAATGTTCTGGCCCAGTCTTCTGGCCGTTTCAATTTGGTTTTTGTCAAGCTCGTTTAAATCCGCTGTCATTCTCATCTAGAGAACAAAAATAACATTGATTAACAGAGCTCAGCATGAGGTCGTATACCTTTTCACGACCTTTGCAAACGCCGCCTTTTGCTTGGAGTAGCATTTGTTTTTCTTTTTGATTGGAGGTTTAACGACCACCGTAATCAACTCAATGGGCTATAAGCAATCGCCTGTCCTTAATTTAGGGTCACTTGTTCCAGGGAAGGGAGAGAGCCAGTGTTATAAGACAAACACAACATCCATGCCTCACCGGGATTCAAACCCGGACCCTTTTTCGGACGAATGATCAGAAGCCATCGCTTAGACCACTGCGCTACCGGAGCGGAGGCTTTTATTTGCATAAAGACGTGCTGGTAAGCATGTTCCGGTTCTTCGGTGTATAGATAAAGAAACTGGAGTTCATGTTTATGTTTAAAGAGCAATGACATATGACACTGCTTGGAATACCTGTGTGGTAGTTGCAAATGTTTTTAGACTTGTGCCAAAAATTTCAAACTTTAGTAACAAAGTGCAAAACACCCTCTTACGAAAACTTTTCACTTCCACTGTAAACAGGGTGAAAAAAAATCGACCCCAGAGGGTGATTCCTTGGGTCAATTCAAGCATAAAATGTTCAATGACATTTTTGAATTAAGGGCTTAGTTTTCCAGATATAAGCCCCCAAAGGCGCGTGACGTCACGTCCGGAATCGCCTCTTTTGAGGTTTCATGCACAAACCCGAGTGTCATGCAGGAAAGCTCGTGGCGGATGCCTGATTCTGCAAGCCCAATACCTCCGCAGTCAACACGACTGATTTACATATCGCAGTGCTCTCCGAGGCCGTGTGTCATGCAATAGGGCGACCAATTCCGTTCGTCTCGACAATTGTGGGCATAACACGACTCCGGAAACAGGTTGGATGACTGTTGTTGTACTGCTATTGCAGCATGCGGCATCAGCCACGCGCTTCCCTGTATGACACTCGGGTTGTGCTTGAAGCCTCAAAAACGGGCGATTCCGGAAGTGACGTCACGCACCTTTGGAGGCTTATATCTGGAAAACTAAGCCCTAAATCCAAAAATGTCGTAGAACATTCTTTACTTGAATTGACCCAAGGAATCACCCCTGGGGTGTTTATGCGGTCGTTTCTTTCCACCCTGTATTTTATGTTTTTGTTTTGGCTTTGAAATTGAAATTATTTATTTATGTTAAGTGCTCAAATAAGGAGAGTTATTGCTCATATATTTGCCCAGTCCAGATTTTCATATCACATACACAGTCTAGTCGAAAAATTATGACCACCCCTGATGTGAGAAAGAATCGTAACCAGCAGAGCGATGACGTGCGTTGCAACATATGCAAATCATTTAAGGCATTTAGAAGGACTCGAACTCGCGAACGGTGTGCCTTTTCTCTTGAAAATGGGAAAAAGAGTGATCAGACAGAGTTTGAAAAAGGAATGATCGTTGTCTACCAACTGAAAGGGCGGTAGCATTGTAGAAACGCCCGATATTGTGTGATGTTCACGTAGTGCAATTGTTAACGTGTTCCAGGAATGGAAGGAAACCAGCAAGACCTGCAGTATTCGCTGTCATAGTGGACGCCCACGGAGCATTGTCGACTGTGGGCAGAGATGGCTATCCCGACAAATACGATCCACAGTGGAAGAACTGGCCAGAGCATTTAATGCAGGCTCATTGAGGAGCGTATCTCAAAGAACAATGGAACGAACTCTCTTCTCTATGGGTCTTTGGAGCCGCCGTTCACTCAAGGTCCCTATGCTGACTGCCAGTCTTCGACGATTACGGCGTGAATTTTCATCTTAGAAGAGGACAGTGGAAGAGAAGAAAATCGCCTTTTCATGCGAGTCACGTTTTCTGCTTTATTTTGTGGATGGTCGGTGGAGACTACAGCGAAGCCCTGCTGGCAGAAATCATCCAGACCTGATGTCCAAGAAGAAAAAAAGCATAAGTTGGCAGTGTACTCGTACGGGACATGTTTTATTGGTAATAAACAACCCCCTCGAGCTCACGCTGAACATCTTTTGGACTATCTTGGCCAACAGGTGCGACGTATGTATCCACCACCGATGATTCCTGACGATCTGCGAGAAGCTCTGGTGTTTGCATGGTATAGCATTGCTACAGAAACGTTCCTAAGCCTCAATGAATCAGTGCCACGCCGTATATCTAATGTATTGGCAGCACGAGGAGGTCATATCTCATACTAACAGGGGGTCATAGTTTCTTTTTTAAATGGAATGTGTACATATGTGTGTGTTTTTTTAAAAGTACACTTACCAGCCACTGAATTATAAACTTTATGATCAGACACGTAAACGTCACTTACGTAGCGTGTATGCAAAATAAGTGGTCACGTGCTTCACCACGTGACGTAGGCAACAATTTAAGACTGCTACTCATCTGTAATCTCAGTAGTGTTGACCATAATGGGAAAAATCAAAGGATCTTTCTGAGTTTGATGAAAGGCTCATTGTGATTGCCCGTCTGGCTGGAGCGACGATTTCGAAAACAGTAGAGCGGGTTGGATTTTCAGAAGGTGAGATACCCAGGGGATTTAAAGAGTATAAAATTAACCCACATTTTTGGGTACGAGGTGCAACTGTGGTGCGACCTCTGTCTGGAACGAAATCGCCGTCGTCTAAGAAGGCAAGTACGGGGGGAAAGGAATTTCCCGTATGCAGCAATTGACCTAAGCTTTCAATGCAAGCTGTTCCTGACCCATATTTCAGTGAACTACGCAAAAGGAGTTGAAGCGAAATGGTAATGACCTATACGGAAACCACTGATTTCGACAAAGAACCGGAAAGTTCGTCTATAATGGTTTCAGAAACATCATGACTTGACACTGTAAGACTGGGAAAAAGTCATGTGGTACCACAAGTTGCGACACACCTTGTTCTGTACTGACGGTGGGCAGAAAGCTTGGCGGAAACCCCATGAAGCAATGGACCCGGCTTGCCTTGTAAACACAACTCAAGGTTCAGAAGGTGGTGTCATTGTGTGGGACACGTTCTGTTGGATCCCCTGATATTGTTGGAAGGTTGGGTGTTTTCCAAGGTTTATCTGAACATCGTTGCCGGTCAAGTCCATCCTTCAAAGCTGACTTTTTATCCAGTAGGTGTACGGCTGTTTCACGGACAATGCCACTGTTCAACGCGCAAGATGCGTTCAGCAGTGGTTCAAGGAGTATGACAGCGACTTCCGCTATCTTTGCTGGACACCACAAAGTTCGGATCTGAACTCCAATGAGAATGTATGGTATATGTTGAAACAAAAAACAGGTCCGGGAGCAAAGTCGTCTTTCGTCAAATCTGAACAAGTTGAAGGACTGTTTGTTGAACGCTTGGTGTGCTGTAGACGTCAATGCACTCGAACGCCTTGTGGAGTCTATGCCAAAGCGTATACATGGCAATGGATGTCCAACCCGGTAATGAATAAAAGTTTCTAACTCAGTGGCCGGTATTTGTAGTAACTGATGTTTTCCTGGGATTAGGAAATAAACTAAGTCTACATAATTTTTAAATAAAGTCAAGCACATATTTTGTTGTGTGGGAGTTTAGTGGTAAGGAAAGCACGAAATTAATTCCAAAAAATGCTTCAGCAACTAAACTATGCTTATATTTTAAACTAGCCTGTTGTACCCGTCGTTGACGGGCTAGTGATAGTAAAAAGTAAAAGCTATATCGGCAATTAAATTAAGATTGGTAAATCAAGGTTTATGCAACTGTGTAGTACAACTTCCCGGAATAAAATATTAGGATAAAAAAGTGTATTTGAATTATTTAGTAGTTGTCACGTCCAATGTAAATAATTCAAGACGTTTGAAAGCAAAAGACTTATGAAATGAAATTGATTGAGATGAAAAGTACTTTATTCTTGTAGAGCCTCGGGATAAACAATATTAACAGTCCTTCCATTCGGAGCAAAGATGTAAAGATTTTCCCCATTTCCGACTCCGTAACAACCAACGTATAGTTGACCATGGGAAAAACATGGACTTTGTAGATCCAGTCCAACAACTTTTAAAGACTGCCCTTGTGCCTTATTGATGTTCATGGCGAAACTCAAACGAATCGGGAATTGAAGACGTTTAAATTGAAACGGGACATCAGATGGGATGATCGGGATCCTTGGAATAAAAAACGTTTTTGCCTGCTGCATGTCCAGTCATTATAGTAGCTTCAATAACATTCTTCATTAGAGTCTTGACAGATAATCTCGTGCCGTTACAAAGTGAAGGCGGATCCAAATTTCTCAGAAGCATAATAGGTGCACCAATCTTCAACTCCAACGTCGTCACAGTATGATGACTTTCTGACGTATGACACTTTTGAATTAATAACGCAGATTGAAAAACTACGTTTTCTTTTCTTTTTTTTTCTTCTCCGCCCTCAAGGTCATACAATCGGCAAACAACGCTTATAAAAAAGTGCGTAATAAATGTATTTACGAATAAAATAGTCGCAACGGAATTCTAAAAACGAAACGCCTAAAATTTATGATGAACTACTTTTCTGCACGCCTTAACGTTCGGTGTGATCAGGTTGATGTCAACAAAGCGGAAAGACACACTCAGATCGGGTAGAAACGCGTAGCATTAAATAACTGGAAATCAAATTCAAATTTTTAAAAAGATGCTTCGAGGTGCACCAGAAGATGTCTACAGGTACTTTCATAACAAATTTCGTCGCTCTACGTCGCCTAATTTTATGTGAAATCCGACCAAGAGACACACACACAGTCTTTTTTATACAGAGAGAGATTTACTTGGATTCGAATTATCCAGAGAAATTCAGTAATAGAAACCGATGTCATTGTTTACAAGTCGTCTGAGTTTCAACATATCGCTGCCACTAGCAAATAATGTGGAGTTCCTTATGTTTGCTTTGAGTAAGTTTTGGATACAAACGAACCATAAAAAAAGAAATGTTGATGACACCTTTTGTCCTGTCTTGTACATGTATATGTCATGAGTGTTTTACAGAGAACATCAGATATGTCTGACGTTTCTGTGTGGAACTGTGTGTATGTGTGTGCATTCATGCATCATTTTTTAATCGTTACTTCCAAAGTTCTAATGTGTAAAAATGTTTCACGCATTTATATTTTGTAGTCTGGGAACACCTTTGTCTCCCATGGAACAAAGGTATTTCGACAGACACTTATATGAAAGGCTCATCTCGCAAAACTGTTGAACAAAAGTATGTCGACAGATACTCATCTGAAAAGCTCATCTCGCAAAACCGTTGCTAATGTATTCTTGGCTGCTCATTGTTTGAAACTGAACGAACATGGGGGTCCATTACGAATTCCGAGCAAACATTGTCGCGCTAAGCAAACAGTTTGTTGGTCCACGGTTCTGTGCGAAATTTGTTTTATTAGCGAGAGCTGCCTCCATCCATCGCCTTCGTTGAATTATTGTCCGACAACGAACGCCGAGATCTGACGAAACCTTGGAAATAGTTGACACGAAGCTTTGTGTTGGCAGTCTCAATTATCATATGAAAAGACGTTATTTAATTCATTTACCTACCCGGCGAACGGCGCGGAGTGTCACTGAAGGTTTAAACAACATGTGTTTTCTGGGATTCGGAGGAGCTTAAGATGAATTACTTCTCGAAATATTTATATTTACGATAGCATGTTTGTGTCGAAAATTCTATTGAAAAGAGCAACCGATTCCTCAACATGTTAAGCATTGTTCTGAAGGATAAAGTATCTATCCGTTTACCACGAAGCACTCGAAACAGTATTAACGCAGAGAATATAAATGAGTTAGTATAGAATAAAAATCACGTGATTCTTTGAAAGTGTGGTCAGTGATTTTTTTCAATACAAGATTAGTGGGTAAAATCTTATTTCGTTTCATATATACATATCACTAAGTTGTACTCTGAGATTCAAAGGTTAGCTCCACAAAGAAATACAAACTACCAGATAAATTTTTAGCTGATTATTTACTCACTGTTGTCGTATCAAACTTCTCCATTTTCAGCGATCTTGACACACAACAAGGGCTTCACTGACATCCATCACACGACGTAGACAAGACCTTCTATACTTCATACTCATACTCTTTTTCTCATGCAGACACTCCTGAATCTAATCCTTGGCCTTCCTCTACCTTTCCTTCTTGCAACTTGGGCTAAACAAATTCTCAGTAAGCATCTCATCACTCATTCTTTTAACATGGCCAAACCTTAAATATTAGTCTCCATCTTGTTAACAACATTTTGCTTCACATTACACAACTGCAATGCATCTTCATTCCTCACACGATCAGAACGCGTCTTGCCACAACGCCTCGTAAGTAACGCATTTCTCCAGCACACAAATGACTCCTTTTTTATTCTTCTTTAGTACCCAGGTTTCACTGCCACACATCAAAGTAGGAACAGCTACACTTTTATAACAGCCATGCGGGACTCCCGTGAGAACACATCATTCCTGTGAATACCTCCCAAGCAGCTATGACTTTCAATGAAAAATTCACTCGCCTTCTAATTTCACAATCCAATTTGTTCTCCCTGTCAAACATGCTTCCTAAATACACAAGCTCATTCACCTGGTCCATCGCTGTGCCATGTATACTTATATTACATTCAGTACTACCAACTCCTCGCTCAAAATCCATATTATTGGTTTTTCCTTCATTTGCACTCAGTTTGAATTTCATGCAAACTTCGTACATCCGGGATAATATACTCTGCAACTCAGTTTTGCTCTATGCCAACAGGACTGTGTCATCAGCACACAGCAATCTGCACACACACGTATATTACCTAGACATAAACCAGCATTGTCCATCCTTGCATCACGCATGCACGCATCCATAAATATATTAAGCAGCCATGGCGACATTACACAACCTTGCCTGACTCCTGCACCAATAGAGAACCATTTAGATAAAACACCATTCTCTCGTACACAAGCTCTACTGACATCATACATGGATTTTACAATATTAAGTAGATTCTCAGTAACACCATATTTATTCCAATACCTTCCACAAAAGTGTCCTATTTACTTGGTCGTAAGCTTCTTCTAAATCTATAAAGGCAGCAAAACATTTCTTTCCAACAGCCAGATACTTTTCAATCATCATGCGTAATGCAAAAATTTGGTTAGTGCAGTCTTTTCCACGGATAAAACCACTCTGAACATCCTACACTTTCTCTGATGTAAGACCTCGTACTTTTTCAATAATGACCTTACCAAAAACTTTCCCTGGCACACTCAGTAGGCTAATACCACGATAGTTCTTGGAGTCAGTCTGATCACCTTTTTCCTTATACAAGGGAACAATGATAGCATCCTTCCAATCCCAAGGGACCATTCCTAACTCCCAACACAACTGGAAAATTTCAGTTAACCAGTCAATTACAGAGTCGCCACCATATTTCAACATCTCGGCAGTTATGCCATCAAGTTCCCGGAACCTTACCATTCTGAAGAGATTTTAGAGCTTTACACACCTCTTCTCTTCAGGTATGCTGCAATTCTGACACCTTTTTTATTTTTTATTTTTTTAGCAAATTACTAAGTTTCTTTGGAAATGTCGTACTGAGTTCTGGAGTTACCAACCTTTGGTTCCTCTACTTGCTAATATAAATTCTTGCCCATAAGCTTTTCCTCCATTTGGGTTTCATTCGTTTTTATTTCAGAACAGCTTTGACCTGAAAGTGTGTAAAACATATTTCCATAAATGTTTATATGTCCGACCGTCACACTGTAGATATCATCTCTACCTATCAATCAAATTTGAAACAAGAAAGATGACACCGAATTGTAGAGTGAAACAAGCACGTCTTTTGGATCCTTCCTGACACGAAAAAAATATTTCAAAACAGATTGTAGAAATTCTAAAACGTCAGTAAAAAATACACTTACATTAGCTAAGATATCCAATGTCAGCGGAATTATTCATATTCAATGCAAAGTGAAATAAAACGGATTTCTACAATCGATAAAACATCCAGCAATAGAAATAGCTACTTACTCCCACTTGAGGCTGAAAGCAGGTTAGAAAAATTAACATATTTTGCGCAAAAAGTATCTCCTAGCGTGAGGAAGATATCAGAGACAAGCAAATGCTCAAATTGTACAGTTGGAAGAATAGATTTGGAAGGAAGACATGATACAAGTTTGCGCCTACTAAAGAAAAAGCTGTGCGTCAATCAAGAAAGAAACCGAGTTCAAAACATTCTTCAGAATGAATAGTATCTTAACAAAGAAGGATTTTTCTAAGGGATTTCTAGAATCGAAAATAAACAGTTTCACACAAATAGAAATGCACGCTGATGCCCCTGAAGGAAGACTTTTTAATAACGAACAACTAGAAAATATGCAAAAATTACCCAGGTAGCATACAGCCTTGCAATTTAACGTAGTCCCAACACTGAGCAACATCCTTTTAGGAATAGAAGACGGTGGCTCAAAGTTGGGCCTCAGTTAAATTGCAAGGCTGGGATACGAGGGTATTTTTCATGGTAAAATCCATGCTAAAGAAATATAATGTTTCAAATACGTCTTCTGGAATAGCAACAAAAATATCTCGTTATCCCAGAAGACGTATTTGGTCTGGACGGTAAATACGTCTCCCAATGGGAAAGAAATTTTAAAAAATAACCCATTAAAAAACATATACACACAATATTTCCAAAAGTGTTCGAATATCTACATGTAGTTGCAACAAAATCTTTCATTTCAAAGTCTTCATAAACAGAAGGACCACCTTTGGTGTTAATGACAGCGACAACTATTCTGAGCATGCTTTCAACTAAATCCCGAAAAGCCTCGACTAGTATATTTCATCCTTTTTACTGCAAAGCTACTGCGAAATCTTATTTAAAGGAAGGTCGCTGTTATCAAGATCTGATTTGTCGTTCTAGTGTGTCCCTTCCCGTCGAGTTGAGATCTTGACTTTCAGCTGGCTAGACAAATGTATCAACATTGTTGTAGGGAATCCAGTCTTGAACGTATCGTGTAGTGTGGCACAGATCGTAGTCGTTTTCAAACAGACTGTCCCTATCGAAGGATTACCAAAGGGCAGGGAGAGCACAGTGGTTCAGAATATCGTGCTAGATATTGGCTACTACAGTTTCAGATATATTGCCCAATGACAAAGTCACATCTAGCTGAAAGAGACACAAACGATAAGAAAATCGCCACCAAACTTGATAGATCAAACGATGCAGTCTTTAGAGAACCAATACGTCGGGAATCCTCGGGCCAAAACACATCTACCGGAGGAAAATACTGTGAAGTTATCGGAGTGATGTATTGTGTTCCGATTGATACGCCACCCATGCCTCTATCATCGATTTGAACCTGGGACCACTCGGATGAATGGTCTCATGCCAGCGGTTAGATCACTGCACCACAGGAGCGGCTGGAAGGTCGGGCCAATACGTGTCTGAATACTGGTGATGACTTCTTCTAACATCTTCTATGGGACATCAGTGTTTTAATCAATTACATTATACACCGATGAGCGATTACATTATGACCATCTACCTAATAAGCTGTAGGACCCCCTTTAGCCCGCAAAACAGCTGCCACTCGACGAGACATCGATTCGATGAGGTGTCCATAGGTATCCTGGAGTATCTGGTAACAAACTGCCAAACAGCAGGTCCTCCAATTCCCGTAAATTTCGGTGTGGTAGTGATTTAACACGAACTGGCTTTTCCAAGTCGACCTCCAAATGTTCGATTGAGTTCATGTCAGGTAAATTTGGAGGCCAAGACATTAACAAAAAATCACCAGCATGTTCCACGAACCACTCCTTGACGATTCTGGCAGTGTGGCATGGCACATTATCCTGTCGGAAATGGCCATCACCAGCAGGGAACACAGTTGCCACGAAGGGGTGACCTTGGTCCGCAACGATGTTCAGATAACCAACTGCTCTCAGGGATTGTGGCATTATGATAATGGGGCCTAAAGTGTCCCAACGAAACATTGCCCACTGCATAACACCGCTGCCGCAGGTATGTTTCCGCCTAACAGTGCATCCAGGTGCCATAGCCTCCGTTGGTAATCGGCGTATCGGCGCTCGGCCGTCTACGTGATGCACCAGGAATCATATTCGTCAGACCAGGCCACTTTCTTCCAATCATCCACGGTTCAATCTCGATGATCTCGGGCTTATTACATGCGTTGTCGGCGATGAAGTGCAGTGAGCGTGGGGACCCTGCTGGGTTTTCTGCTAGGTACGCCCACCCGCAGAAGGCTGCGATTAACTGTGCGCTGTGACATATTGCCCTGATCACCACTGTTGTAGCTGCGGGTGATTGGTCGCACTGTGGCCCTGCGGTCGCTGTAAACAATGCGCGATAATCTCCGCTCCCCTCTGGCATCAGTGAGCTGGGACGACACACGACTGGACAACGATTCATCTTTCGGCCATCTGTGCACCACTTTTGATACGTGCCATCACAATCTGTCTTGTATCAAACTCCGATAAATCGGCACCTTTTTCCATTCTGACTCCGAACACTCTACTAACCGAAGGCGAGTCCTTGGGTTGTATATATACAGCTCTGTGAACTTCACCTGCATCCCCGTTTGGTATTCAGGCGCGCTCATTTCTCTAGGCTGGGGGGGGGTAGTCATAATGTAATGGCTCATCGGTGTACAACATTTACACTGAAGTGCCAAGAAAACTGGGATACCTCTGCAATACCGCGTTGGTCATCACTTGCGATCAGATAACTGCAACAACGCGACAGAAAATGGACTCCACGAGCTCTCTGTAGTATTGTGGTGACAGTGCACATCATGCTTCATGAAGAGCGTCCCTCAATTCCGTAATATTCGCCGCTGGAGGATTCCTGGCATCGACAGCACGTTGAACAGCATCCCAAATGTGTTCGATGGCATTTATATCCGGCAAATGAAGGTGCGAAGTCAGGATGCCAAACACCGTGGAATGATCCTCTCCTCTAGCCATAATCGGACTACTCTGAACGTATGCGGTGGCGCATTGTCGTGTCGAAGGAGATCGCAGCCGGAGTGGTTGCTTGACATGAACAGGTACAAATGATCCCCAAGAATGGTTACGTAGCCTCCACAGATCAGAGCGATCTCTAAAGATAAAGGGTGTCTTAATGTGTGCCAGCTGAAAACACCCCACACCATACCAGAGCCACCTCTGCTCTGCACTGTCCTCTGTGGGATTGTGCCACATCCGGAGTCGTTGATCTGCCCGAAATAATTGGTACAGTGATTCGTCGGACCAGACTACACGTTTCCAGTCATCTCGCGTTCACGTTCAATGGCGGTGTTCCCGAGCCCAGACGAGGCGCATATCTTTGTGTCGTCGGGTCCCCAACGGTATACGGGTTGGCCGTCTGTTCCGGAACCCCAAAGAACATAGGGAACGTTGCACTGTACAAACGTTGATGCTACTACTGCCCCAGCATTGAATTATGCTTTAATTAGCGTCAATGTTGCGCGCCGGCCGGTTGGATGTTACGATGCGTGCCAGACGCCGCCCTCAACGAATGTCCAGGAATTTTCTACGACCTCACCGTTCTCGCAATCTGGATTTTTTCCTGAATGTCTGTAGTCCAGGCACACCCTTGAAATTGTAGACCGTGTAAATCCAAATTTCGTGGTAAGTTCTGACATGAAGTGGGCCATCTCTCGGGCGACGACTATCATACCACGTTCGAAATCGCTTAAAACCTAATAAACTACCATCTGAAATTCGAAATGCTACGACTTGAGCTTGCGGATATATCTACATCAATATACACGGTATTGACAAAGGTCACGGAACACCTAGAAGAAAAGCACAACATACCATTTATTGGCATGCATTAGTATGGTGTTGGTCCACCTTTGACCTTAATGAATGCACTGACTTTTCCAGACATTCATTCAACAGGGTTTTCGAACACAGCGATAGGTATGTGCCTCCATTTAGTACATAATGCTGCCGCTAACTGTTGCTTAGTAGTAGGCCTTGGATTCAAACTTCTTATGCGGAGCTCTAATTTAACCCATAGGTGTTCTATGGGATTAAGATCGGGACTCTGTGCTGGCAAGTCCACACACGATACGGAATTATCGTCAAATAACGTCGTAACAGGCCTTGCTTTATGGCTCGGTGCATTATCCTACTGGTACCAACAAGGATCGGTTCCATTGTATTGCCACAGAGTTGGTAGGGCATAATTGTCCAGAATATAAAAGTAGACGTGCTGGTTAACAGGTTTGTCCAGGATAACTAATGGGGCGGGATAATACCACGAAAAACACCCCCCACACGAGTACACTGCCAGCTCCAAACTTGACTGCAGAAACAGTGCACTGTAGTAAAAAGCGTTCCCCCGGCTGCCTCCATACTAACACACGGCCATCAGACTAATGGATCGTGTATCTGGATTCATCAGTCCATATGACCCGTTTCCATTGATCTACGGTCCACGATAAATGTTCTTTACACCATGCTAAACGACGAGTAGCATTCCGAGTGGAGATGAAAGGCTTACGAGCAGCCGCACGACCACAGTAACCCATGGAATGAAGTTCTCTGTGAATGGTATATGTACATACCGTGGTTCCAGCATTTTTACTTGCCTGTACACTGAGGTCTTGTGCAGTACTCCGTCGATTAGCTGTACCGACTCTCTTGAGGCTTCAACGTCCTCTATCACTGATTTTCTTTGGTCTGTCGGTACGTTTTGCTGCTTTAGGCACACCATGTGCCTTCCACTTATTCAGTGCATCCAAAGCAATTGACTTGGGTATGTTTAAAGACCTCTCGGTTACTCTTATCGACAACCCACTAATATAACACCCAACCATCTTTCCTTCCTCAAAGTCAGTTCCCTCCCGCCACGACATTTTTATTCAACCTCACAGTGCAATGTTATCGCGGTCAGCTGCAGGCATATTTTTATACAGTTTGCAGCTGTACCGCGCATCTTAAAAACGCAGCGGATCCGTTCATTTGCTTTGGGAGGGGTGTCCGGTGACATTTGTCAATATAGTGTATACGTCGTTTGCGAAGGTTACCGTTTGCCGCATGGGTGTGCTGGCATGTAATGAAAATGGTAGCGCCCTTCCCAGTTTTTTGGCACCTCAGTGTATATTACATATCATTCAGTTTGTACGTCATCTCATGTGTTATGACATAAAAGTGAGTGTTTAGTCCCAAATTAAAATCACCCTCTACAAGGTAGTCCTATCTATGTTCGAAAAGGTAAACAATTTGAGTTTTAGGCTGTAACCAATGGAGGGTACGTTTCTTAAGATCTTTTATACTTATTTTGCAAATATAATAGAACCGGCTCATAACAAGAATCGAGGGACCGGAGGAAACTCTCGCTAATTCAGGGCGCTGGTTAAATCCGTTTTATGATGAATATTTGCATCATGTAAAAATATGCATACATGATAATGTGCACATAGCTTTGTATTATACATCCACACAAATTAATTTTACTTGAAAATTTTTATTTATTAACTTCATTAGTACTAGTTATTTAATTAAATCTTTCCAGTATATTTAAATTAGCGAGCACGTAGACCTCTGTTTAACTGCACAACACACACGTTACAAAGGTTGCACCAATTCCCCCAATGCAACACTCACTTGCAGGGTGAAAGGTGGCCAAGAACTGTTATGCTCTGTTTCCTCTCCGGAGACATATCCATTCCATTTCTCCCTTATTCTTCTCTGCTATCACCACCTAGAAATTTACTTAAATTAGCGCGAGCTACACCCATCCTCTTTTTTACGCTTTCCAACCGTAGGTTGAAGAGGCGTATATGCTCTAGCTCTGTCCGTCTCTCTCTCTCTGTCTGTCCGCACGATAACTGGCGTAAAGATAGTTCTATTTCGATGAAACTTTAGTATGTGGTAGGGGATCAACCCTATTTAAAATGGACGAAATGGGGTCAAAGGTCAGGACATAGGAGCGGGATGCATTCCATTGCGCTTATGCGTCATAACTTGCGTAAAAATGGTTCGATTGCGATGACATTTTAGTGTGTGGTAGGGCACCACCTCCATTGCCCTTATGCGTCATAACTTGCGTTAAAATGGTTCGATTTCGATGAAATTTTAGTATGTGGTAGGGGACCACCTGGGGACGAACCCTGTTGAAAATGGGCGAAATGAGGTCAAAGGCCAGGACATAGAAGCGTGATTTATTCCACAGCCATTATCTTCATAACTTGAGTAATGAGTTCTCGTATGTTGGAAAGCGTATCAAAATCAATGCATTGCATGATTTTACTAACTTGTGTGTTTGTTTGTTTTTTTGCCTAGTAATAGGTGCCGCTTTTAAAAAAAAATAACGCAATCTCCTGAATTTCCCTCTGCAGCACCCTCCGGTTTCTGGGTTGCAAGGCATAGCCCGTTTAAGCAGGTGGTGAAGAGAGTCTCCTGCACAACTACAATATGTGCACAAAAGTGATTGGATACACCCAATCAGGCGCAATGACGTGCTTCCGCAGCACACACGTGGTCGATAAGGTACAATAATGGCAACGGGAGTACGCTCAAATCAATCGCGGATCGCAGATACAAAAATGGTAGCGGGCGTTTTAATAGGCTGCTCAATTCAAGGTATGAACATAAAAGCATTGCTATTGTCAGACAGGTCGATAAATAGACTGCAGCGTTTGTCATCAATAAGTGGAAGAAGACAGGACATTGCAGAAATTCACTCCGCCCTGGAAGACCCCCAAACTGCAACCCAGGGACCGGAAGGTGCTACAGAAAGAGATCCGTAAAACCAGGTCACTACCAAAGCGCGTCATAGCACATGAGTCCCAGATGGCCATAGATGTTGTATTTTCCACCGATACATTGCGAAAATGTTGTTAAATTTGTAATTCCCAATCTTTCATTTACTATTTGGCTTAATAGATGGCGCCAGTTGCACATCGCATTGCAGAGACTGCATGTGACGTGCGAGCTTCAGTTCCATATTCTCCTCCGCAGAGAGAGGTTGTCGTGGGATTGTGTAGCGAACAGCTCGTGTGTGTCTACATGTTATTTTTGTGTAATAATAAAGTGTGTTTTTTAAATGCTATTGTGGTAAGTGATTTAAAGTGGAGTAGTGCTTTGGATACATCGTAGCAAAGGAAACGAAAGCGGATTCTAGAAATAATATAATTTAATCACCCAAAGCCATCCAACCAATTTGAATTTGAATTTGAATTTGAATTTAATGAAAATTCTGCCACACAACACAGTACATCAAATTTAACAAAGTACAAACATCAAAATTGTCATATGTACTAAACTAAAATTAAATATTAACACAATGTTATCACAATGCAATGAAAACATGGAATCACAGTAATATCTCAAAGTTAAATATAAATTAATAACATTTAGTACTAACTATTTATTCCAAGAGTAAACAAGAGCTCAAACCACCTCAGATATATCTAGCATAATAATCGTAAACATACAAGCACTAAAACTCATTTATAATTGACCAAAAAATCAATACAAAGTAATTCATCAAAAAACCAAAGATAGCGTAATGTACAATGGAAATGTAGCATGGAGCCAGGGACCATTAACACAAAAGAGGCCCATGCGCTCTGGTATCATAGGCGAGCAGCTGCCCATAAACCTCTCATCACAAAGACCAATAAAGCTACGCCGTTACGACCGTGTAAGGAGCACAAAAACTGGACATTGTAGCAATGGCGACAGGTGCTATGGAGCGACGCACCCCGTTCACATTATTCCGATCGGATGGACGTGTCTGGGTTTGACGGTTACACCGAGAAGGTCTGTTTTCAAAGTGTACAGTGCCGGCTGTGAAGCACGGTGGGGGGTGGAGTTCTGGTATGGGGTTGTTTCAGTTGGTACGGTGTGGGTCTACTGGTTGTTATTCATAGCAACATAAAATCTGTGCTGTATAAAGACATCCTGGATAACTCAGCGTTGTGGTAGTTCCACGGACACGACGATTGTTTCTTGCAGGACAACGATGCCACTCGTCATGTTTCCTGGGCTGCAATGGAGTAGTTTTAGGAAAATCAGCTCTCACGGATGGATTGGCCTGCTCAGAGCCCCTATTTCAATCCCATTGAACATCTATGTGATGAACTTGAACGACGGCTGAGGTTTAAACCAACACCACCTGCATCACAGATAGAGTTAGTCGATGTGCTCAATGTGGAATGGAGGAATATCCAGCTCTCCGTATCCATGGACTTATGGACAGTTTACAACGATGGCTGGTTGCTGTAATCTCTGCAGATGGAGAACCTACGCGATACTGTTGTAAATACAGTACTGTTTTTCCATTTGTTTACAGTGTCAAATGACTTTTGTCCACACAGTATAGCTTGTTGAGCACTTTATATACTTCGTGCACATTTCTTTTCTGTCAACATCCTTTCACAAACACGCAAGAATTCTCCTGTACTGTTGCGATTTTGTCCTGTATTCCACAATTTCTATTCGTGCAGTACATTTCCTCAGCCTCGTTAATTATGAAATTCCATTAACTGTTGCTACTTCGCTTTGTTAAAAGTGTTCATCTTAGCTTTTCTCTCCCTCGTGAAATCCGGGGACTTCATTAAATTTGGTTCCATCAAATTAGCTTTGAATTAACATTACATCAATCAAAAGTTCCAGTTTTTCTCGTTAAATCAGAGATCTCGCTAAATGCGGGCTCGGTATAAGCTGTTCTACTGTACTTTTAATGAAAATAAGAACGACATGAAAAAATAACAAGTTAGTAAAATCATGCAATGCATTGATTATGATACGCTTTCCAACATACCAGAAATTATTACTCAAGTTATGAGGATAATGGCTGTGGAACAAATCTCGCTCCTGTGTCCTGACCTTTGACCCCATTTCGATGATATTCCACAGAACCGGTTCAGTACACCTCAAGAATAACATACTAAAGTTTTGTCGCAATAGAAGCAGTTTTACGCACGTTATGAGAATAATGGCTGTGGAACAGATCTTGCTTTTGTGCAAAGACCTTTGACCCCATTTCGTTGATATTCAACAGAACTAGTTCACTATACCTCCGGAACAACATGATAACGTTTTGTCGCAATCGAAACATTTTTTGGTAAGTTATGATGCACAATGGCAATGGAATGGATCCCACTCCAGTGTCCTGACCTTTGACCCCATTTCGCCCATTTTGAATAGGGTTCGTCCCCAGTGGCTCCCTACCACATACTAAAATTTCAACGAAATCGAACCATTTTTACGCAAGTTATGACGCATAAGGGCAATGGAACAATTCTCTATCTAATTTCCTGCCTGACCTTTGACCCCATTTCTCCCATTTTCAACAGAGTTCGTGCCCAGGTGGTTCCCTACCACATACTAAAATTTTATCGAAATCGAACCATATTTACGCATGTTATGACGCATAAAGGCAATAGAATGGATTCCACCTTTATGCCCTGACCTTTGACCCCAATTTGCCAATTTTCAACAGGGTTCGTGCCCAGGTAGTTTCCTACCACATACTGAAATTTCATCGAAATCGAACCATATTTACGCATGTTATGACGCATAAAGGCAATGAAATGAATCCCGCTTTTATGGCGTGACCTTTGACCCCACTTCACCCATTTTCAATAGGGTTCGTCCCCTGGTGTTCCCCTACCACATACTAAAATTTTATTGAAATCGAACCATATTTACGCAAGTTATGACGCATAAGGGCAATTGAATGGATCCTGCTCTTATGGCGTGACCTTTGACCCCACTTCACCTATTTTCAATAGGGTTCGTCCCCTGGTGGTCCCCTACCACATACTAAAATTTCATCGAAATCGAACCATTTTTACGTGAGTTATCGTGCCGACAGACAGACGGATGGACAGACGGATGGAAAAAGCTTGAGCATATACGCTTCTTCAACCTACGGTTGGAAAGCGTAAAAACACGCAAATCCTTGGTAAATCCCAAATGATGAGCTTACCCATTGCATAAAGTAAAGCTATTTTGGTATTATGGATGCGCATGCTTCATCCTAAGAGCAAAACCTAGAAATTGTTAAAGCCAAGGGTAAATAATGAAAATTTAGTCTGCATAATCTTTGGAAAGATTTTTTGGAATTTGATACACATCGAAGAAACTCCTACTCTAATTGAAATGGAAATGTTAAACATTTCGAACATCTTAGGTATTGACAAAGACTCTAGTTTCGGTGCAAACTAACCATCTCTTGTCACATAATGATAAATCTCACAATTAAATATTTAAGGAAATCTCTGATTCAGCTCTGGATATATTGCAAAATGTGTGGCTGCGTATATGTGCACACGTAGTTAAGATTTCTGCTTGATCTTCAGAACAGATGTCTTCCTTATTTTGCAGAAAATTATTCTGCCGCAATGTGTTGGACAATTTTGCTGTATTCATTGGAATAATACGGATGATAAAAAGTCAGGCACTTTTTCGAAGAGCTTTTTTATTGTGCAGGATCATTCTTTCATAACTATTTATATTGCCGATGATCTTTTCAAAAATTGTGCCCCAGAAAATGCAAATTCGTTGCAATACATTGAGCTGTTCGCTGTGTAGTTTACTAAATTAAATAACGATTTGTCATACGATAACTGAGACTTCCATCATGGAGCTCCGTGTCATATATTTCCAGGATTTTGGCGGATTTCGCTGTCATGGTTGGACGGTAATCCGGTGAAGGCTGCGGATAAAAGCTCCTGCCTTGACTACAGTAGATTTCGAAGAGAAGCGAGGAACTTAAATCAATCTATTCGCTTCATGCAACTATATTTGCTAGAAATTCAAGATGAACTTTAGCTGGGATTCAAATAACTCGCAGAGAAAAATACTGTCAGTAGTTATACAACGACAACTGTTCATACTTGTCATCTCAAAGGAATCGCTGTTTATGTGGAAGTCCGTCTAAATCACTCACTTAAGAAACGGTTACATAGGTCACAAGAACTTGGATACGAACTCAAAATATTAAGTTTTTTTTAAAGGAGAAGTAATGGGGACCACATATAAAGAGGTAATTAACGCAAAAATCAAAGTCCAGTGACAATTTAGCTATAAATATTCGCTAAGCTTCATCCTTTACCATTTGACTGCCTCTTTCACAGTCATGCAATCGATTTCCACCGACACAGCATGCACAAACGAAATTCTTTGTTCCGCAATTTCTCAGGCCAGCAGTTTTTGCTTTCTTTTGTTTTCTTTGTTTTTCAGATCTAGAGGTCTGCCTTACTAACGTTTGTGTGTGCATCGATATAGCCTTAGACGAATGTTTCCAGTTCTGGGGTCATTTTACAGCTAGCAGACGGGACAGGCAGACAGACAGAGAGATACAGTGTAGCATTGTTTTATTTTTCCAATATTTTGCTGATATTCTAAGCAGGCTTGCCTAATATTTTTTTTCCTTTTTCCTTTGGCTTCTTTAATACTTACAGTATTTCATTTTGTTAGTTCAGCGGTTTAAAAGTGGCTATGAGCATCTAATCAAAAGTTACATTGCCGGACATAGAAAATGCCACACCAGGATATATTGGTCGGGACTCCCTTCAAGTTGTTGGTTATACAGGGTGTTCCAAAACTATCTTTACAGCTTTGACCCGCAATAAAACAGAAACGGAATAAGAGAACAAAATTCGGTTTATTGCATATTGAAAAACACGTTCTAAAGTTTGTTGGTAATGCTAGTAGAGCTCCATATGCACACATTTGGTTGCACGAATAACCTCGAGACGGTATTCGAGCACACATTTGGTTGCACGAATAACGTCGAGACGGTATTCGACCTCCTGTCAGTTCTCCCAAGCATGTCTTCAGGAAATGTTGTGTTAGCAGCTGTTATCCCGTGCTTCAGCTCGTCCACATCCGGAACATTTGTGCGGTACACAATATCCTGCACATGGCCCCACAGAAAAAACGTCTAGGTGATTAAGATACGGTGAACGTGGAGACCAAAAAATTGGGACCATCCCGTCCAATCCATCGCTCCGGAAAGGTTTCAATAAGAAACTCACGAACACGAAGTGCCCAGTGCGGGGATGCACCGTCCTGTTGGAAGATGGTTGTCGGTTGCAGACCCCCAATTGGGAAGTAAAAACTCAGTCAGATCCAAATAAACACTGGATGTGACTGTGTTTTCGGCGAAAAATAATGGGCAGATGATGTGGTTGTGCAGGAGACGGCACCAAACGTTAACCTTAGGGTTGTCGCGTTCAATCTCATGGACGGCATGTGTATTTTCAGACCCCAAATTCTGCTGTCATGCCTGTTGATAACACCACAGACATAACGTTGCTTCGTTGCTGAATAAAACACGTTTCAGGAAGTCTTCTTCATTACAATCATGTGTAGCATATAGTGCGTCGCATAAATATAAAGACAGAACAAATTCTCGAATAAAAAGGAAACAACAACGACCTGAAATGTACACCTCATATTTATAGCAAAAATAGCATAGGACACGCAGCTGCACAATAGTTTGACGGAAACATAACAATTCCAGTGCCAAGTACAAGAAAAAAAACAGAAATACGCTGTCTCAAAAATATAAAGACTTACTAGTTATGAGCACCCCCGGTACGAATAGTAGAGCCGTTGTTTCGAAAAACACTGAAAACCCGATTGGGCAAGCTGTTCACCAAGTGATGTAAGTGTTCCGGGCAGAGTGCGTACCAGCTTCGTTCAATCTGCTATTTCAGTGCCACTACACTTGAGAACTGCCGTCCATTCGCATACACAGCAAGAGCTAGGATACCCCAGAGGTTCTCGATAGGGTTCAGATCTGAACTGAGTGCTGACCAATCCATTACGACTACATGATGAGTGTTAAACCAGCTTCTCGTTGATGCAGACCGATGGATAGAGGCATTGTCTCGCTGAAACAGATAATCAACACCTGCTAGAGTTTCGGAAACCCGTAGAACATGGCTGCTGAGTATGTCCTGATACTTTCGGAGTTTTGCCTGTCTTGCAGAAAAGCAATATCTGTTGTCTCTTTGAACAGAAAAGCTCCCCAGACCATCACAGATCCCCCTCCTTTCTGTCTGCTGAAGAAGGTGCGTGGATCGCGTCGTAAATCATGCTAATAGCAGTTCCAACCGTCAGGGCCATCCAGGTTGAACTTTTTCTCATCGGGGAAAATAGTTGTGGTCCACTCGTCCGTCCAGTTATTGTGGCTGCTTGCCCATAACAATCTAGCTTCCTAGTGGCGCCGCGTGAAGTGTGGCAGACGGCGCATTTTACGGAGCACAAAGTGGCGACTTTCCTTGGTTCGTCGATGAACTATGTCCTTTGAGACGGTGACACCAACAGTCCAAGTAATTTGACGTAGTGATAACCTTTGGGATGAAACTAAACACATGATGGCACGATCATCTCGTTTGGTTGTTATTCGAGGCCTTCCAGGCCGTTTTCTGGCAGCTAAAGCACCGCGTTTCGATAAAGTCTTATAAATGACTGCCCTACTCCTCCCCATGGCGTTACAAATTTTTGCTACAGGCCATCCATTTACTCTCAGTCTCCAAATCTTCTGCACCTCCTCACCAGAAAGTTAACTGTTGCGTGGCATTTCGGCAAATGAATGTCTGACGGAAGGTCCGCTGTCTTTTGTAGGCCGGACCGAATTACAGCCCATGCGCCTGCGTACAACATGCTAATTTGTACATCTCATTTGCATGTGGCTACTTTACATAGTTATCTTTATATTTATGAGACACCTAAAATTACACTATTTCACTTTGTGGTGTTCGTTTCACACAATCCGGTCATCTCGACGGATCGAAACGTTTGTTGTAGGGTTATGTCTAATTAGGTACCACTTCAGCTTCCTATCTATATTCGCATTGCGTTCATGGCGCAAAGTAGACTGTCTATGTATTTATGCGACGCACCTTATCAACAGCAAAATCGAAACGTTTCGGTTTGTGCCCGAAGTGCAGTGCCTATGTCAAAAGCACTTTGTGGTCAATCAGGTCCAAGTTCTTGTGCAGCACTCTGTGTATCATTGTAGGTGGTAACCCCAACTGCATGAATGCCGTACGAATGGACTTCGTAGGAAACTCTGGCGAACACCTTCCGTATCGTCTTCAATTGTGCTAGGCCGGCCAGCGCCCTCTTTATAAAGCACACTCCCAATCTCCATAAACTTCTTGGGCCACTCGCGTATTGAGAGTCTGGATGGTGGATTACGTCGGTATTTTGTATGGAAATTCCTTTGAACTTGTGTATCTGACTTCTCTTTACATCATGCCACACACTGGGCCTTTTCCTGTGGAGAAGCCATCACAAGTTCAGGGTCGTACCTGAAAGTAAATAAAAAACATTTGCGTACCAATAAAACTTTATGCGTTGCTGTTACATGTGCAAAACACACAGATATCATATACAAGAAGCTAGAAGGGACACCTAGCTCTTGAGGCGTGACAATGTAGGCTCCATTTTCAGCGGGTCATCGCTCTCCATTTAAGCAAGAGTACTTTGCATTAAGTCAACGGAATATGAGTTTGGTACTGTGATTTGTTATTTATATTCACATTCTAAGCAGTTAGTGTACATTTAACGGTGGAAGTCATACAATTTAAGTGAAAAAACAATAACTATTTTTCATTTGTTGCGACATAATATAAATTTGAGGTTTCTTGTTACTGATTGCTTAACATTTAACGCGTCCTTTGGTTACATGTTTGCCCTAATAAATAATTTAAAATGTTAAAAACTGAAATTCCCTTAGTGAATAACAAAGTATCGAAATATTTAATAAAATTAATATTTTTGAGCAAAAGTACAAACAGACCAGAATGGCACAGGTAACCGCTAGCAAGGAAAACGATTAACACCATTTCAACTTTCCTATGTAAAGTATGTGGAAGCTATTATTTTTCGGGTTCAAATCAATAGTTTTCTGGATTCAATAGCAACTTATTGATTTCAAATGTATCGCTTCATTTTGCATTATTTTAAATATTTGCCTCATTGCAGTCGTAAAAATGTTTTCCAGTTATTTTCAGTATTTGCATACAATACCAGTTTTAAATTTATCTTGCTAACTAATCCCTTCCCAGATACATTCTTTTAACATTAGAATAAAGACAAATAAGTAAGCGCAATTATATTTTCGTCTCTTAGAGTACGATTTATAACTGAGCAAGTTTTTACCACGATTTACGCAATAACCAAGTCCAAATTACCTTTCTTAATATGCCCCACTCCAACATCTTGACCAGCTCAATGTGGCTCCACGGTTGTCAAAGCGCAAGCGTTTGCTCAACAGAGCAGACAGCCAATTTAGTCCCTTATATGATATCTGTGGCAAAACACAGAACCTCGCTATATTATTTCGTTTAGGTTTTATTCAGGGTCAAAGTTGTAATTATAATTTCGGAACACCCTGCACATCGACAGCTGGGGCAGTTGCGAAGCAATCACGTGGTAGGTTAGTGAGATAACAAAGCAGAAGGGTTGTGCGTCGCTAATATTGCTCGTTCTTACTTGGGAATGTGCACCACTGCATCGCAGTGATCTCGTCGGCGAAGGTACGTGTAAAGGCTAAAAATGCCTGGGTGGCGACATCTGGAATCCTGCCATAAGACGGATGGTTTCACCCGAAGCTTCATCATAAGGCTGTGTACGACTCAGGTAACGTGATTTAACGTAGTTGGTCGGCCGCACATAGTAGGACATCGTACTTGATATCCGCATTCAACGGGAAGCCGTAGCAGCCACCAGTCCACCGGCGGAAGATGTTCGACGAGCTGTTCAGACAGCTTCTGACATCCCCAGATCGACACGGACTGTGAATCGTTGATTGGCTGAGGCATAGGCGCCGACTATAGGGGAGCAAGGTGAATCTTGCCCCTTCAATAATTTTATTGGAGGGGGGGGCGGGTAGTGCCCACCCAATATTTTTGGTTCCGTTTAATCAAATAATCGCTTTAGGATCATAAGATGGACCAAGCTCCACTTTATGAGGCCTAAGTGATTTATTTCCAAAATATTAATAAATAACAAAAAAAATAAAAAAAAATTTCCTATTCTTTGATAAGAAACTGGATTACCAGATCAGTATTAATAGTGTTTAACTTGTTCCAGTGATACGTGGTAAATGATTAAAACAATTTTATCATAAGTAAAATACAGAAACGTATAATCTAGTGCCTTTATTTCCTATTTATTTGTTTGCCCTTCTTGTTCTATGTTTGAGTAACTTAGCTAATTTCTCCTACTTTTTACTAAACTTTGAAAATAAAATCTCTGGATATTTTTATAAAATCACAGGCCGAATTTCATTTTTAAAAATATTAATTATCAGCGAAAGAATATTTGTTTCCTTGTTCATTTGCTGAACTGCAATTACACTAGCGTTTTACTCTGAATGGAGGTTTAACGACCACCGTGAGTAACCCAAAGGGCTATAAACAGTCACCCGTCCTTAATTTTAGGGCCACTGGTTCCAGGGAAGGGAGAGAGCCAGTGCCGTAAGACAAACACAGCATACATGCCTCACTAGGATTTGAACCCGGACCCTTTCGGACGAATGATCAGAGACCACCGCGTCACCGGGGCGGCTACTTGCGTTTTAAAATATACGTCGAATCTCGTAGTTTATCTCCCCCCACCTTTATTTTCCTCCTGACAATGGAAGAGACATGCCCCTACCACGTCTGATATCTTCACGCCTGCCCCCCCCTTTCCCCCAATACTTTGAAAAAATCGGTGCCCCTGGGATGAGGTGGGTTTGCATTTTCGCCGGCCATTGCGGACAACAGCCGCTCACCGAGTCACATTTTCGCGCAAGGCTGAAGTGGTTCTGTACGAGACATGCTTGGCGGGACGAATGGAAACATGTCGTGTTCAGTGAAACGTCTCACTCCAGTTTCAGCGCAAACGATCGCCGATTGAGAGTTTGGAGGCGACATGATATCTAGTCTGATCTCAACAGCCGTTTACAGCTCGTACGCATAGTTGGCACAATGTCAGCACAACTATGCAGCAATGTTGTATTGCAGCTCATTTTGTTGCCGTATCTCCGTGTTATCCCCTCTTGATGCTTAGTTTCAACACAATAACACCCACCAGCACACTTCCAACAACAGTAGACAGTGTTTACTTGAAGTACAGATGCCGCCCTCACCAGAGCACCAGAGTGATCATTCTCAGACTTTTTCTCAATGGAGAAGATGAGGAATTTCATTGGCAGACGAAATATCGCACCTCCATGACCCGTACACAACGTCGACGAATTGTGAAGACAGGTCAACGACGCATGGTCAGCGATACCTTAGAACACTATCCGCTGGATTTCCCATTCAATGATACGACGTCCTGATTAATGAATAGCCCAGCATGGCGGTCATACAACCTACTGAGTCAGGTCACATTATGCTAGTAAAAATCTTCCAAATACGTGGGGACAATGTGATAGACAAAGTCATCTCTCTTTCCACGTTTTTCTTTAATTAACACACAGCAACCGGAAAATTGTATCTGGACACCTCTGGGAACGAAACCCAGATCTCTCGATAACTAGCCGAGTGCGTTCGCCTTACGCTACGGTGGCCAACAATCCACGGCGCTATGTGTGTTTATCTATCAGCATCTGACATCACAAATCTGTTCGCATGGGCTCAGCAACCGAGACGTCTCCATCTTTTGGGGCGTAGTGGCACAAGCTATTTAATTATAGCTAATAAATCCAATGGGCGAGAGTGATAGTGAAAATCTTTCAAATACGTGGTGACAGAATGACAATGTGTTTTTCGGTTGCTGTGTGTTTTGGAGCGGTACTAGCGGTGTTCAGATACAATTTTTCGGTTGCTGTGTGTTAATTAAAGAAAAACGTGGAAAGAGCGATGACTTTGTCTATTCATATTATGCTGTCTTCTCGCCTGTCACTTTTATTTAAATTCCCTCAGGAATTTAATTACTCTTTTCTCCACTCAAGAAACGTTTATATCGTAGTAAATCCGTTTATAACTGGTGTAATACGCATAAAATTTCTTCAAGCTTTCGCACTCCACTGCCTTGAAAAATCCCCCTGTGGAGTGCCCAAACTTGGTGAAACTTTATACGTATTATACCAGTGAGTAAACGGAGTCACTACGCTATAAACGTTTCTCGTGTGTGCACGGTCTGGTGAACGCTGAAATTTGCGTTACTTTTTTTCCATCTACTTGTCTACATGTGTGGTAAGTTTAGCCTTATTTCGTGCATTTGTTTAAGGTGTGGCGTTTTCTACGTCGAGCAAATGCGTAAGGAATCTCCCATCTCTAATTTTGGGACACTAGTTTCAGGACCGGAACATTACTTATGACGTAAGGTAGGAGAACAGTGCATGGGTTATATCCAGCAACTAGCCCAGACTCAGCTTGGATGACTTGCAAGGAACACGGACCTTTAACACCTCGGCAACTATCCATATGCCTCGTAATTCGATAACCACAGGCACTCGCAGATAATGTGGCCATGGTTGCACGAAGAACAAAACCTGCTATGATAACAAGAGAAAAAGAAACCGGATAAATATGACGAAAAGAGAAAAATATTTTGATGCAGGAGGTCAAATATGTTTTCAAATACACCACAGTCGAGCTTAAATTAAATGTGCATCTTTCTTTCTAATACACCCTTTGCTAAAAAAAAAAAAAAAGAAGCACTTCGAGAAAGGCGTTCGATGCTGATGAAGTTCCGCATACCAGTACCTCAGGGCAGAATATGCAAATGATCAAAACATAACGACCAATGACTAAATAGTTGCCAGCCACAGCTCATGAAAACCGTGTAACGAGGAGGATATATCAGGAGTAAAGCTCCTACGCAGCAACAATTGGGACAGCGGACTACGGTTGTATTAACCTCGTCGAACTGTGAGAGTGCCTCGACTTCCGATTCGTGCACATTATGAGCAGTTGAGATAGTTTAATACAGGATGCATAATTGGGCTGAGAAAGACCGGTTGGTCAAGTCGCCGTATCGCCAGGCATTTGGGTCGGAGAGACATGGCAATCGGACGATGTTGAGGCCAATGAGTCGAGGATGGTACACGCGAGCTGTGGACGGTCGAGGGCAACGACAGAACACGAGGATCAAGCGTTTGTGAGAGCTGCACGAAGAGTACGGATTTGGTCGCTCTCAACCATCCCCGGCTATGCTACGTCGTCTACATGTACGGAAGTAGCCATCTGGGCCGTTTGCCAGACGACTTGCGGCACGGATATTATATTCGAAAAGATCTCTCCGCCGCCTACAACTAACCAGCGAGCATCGCCGGCCCCAGTTTCAGTGATGTCGTGCCCGACCAACGTGGGATAGTGTCCAGTGGCGTCGTGTTGTCCTCAATGATGTGTCAGTATTTGTACTTTGTGCCAGTGACCAGCGATTACGTGGTCTGGAGACGAGCCAGCCAGCACACGGATCCTGCCTTGCGCTGGCCGGCAGCTGTGGAACCGCACACGGATCTCACACACCGGGAGTGACTGTCTGGGGAGCCATTTCCTACGACAGCCGGACATGCTTTGTTGTCCTCCGTACCATCCTCACATCTCAACGGTACGTCGACGACATTCTTTGACCAGTTGTGTTGCCATTCCTGTTGCAACATCGCCTAGCAATTTTTCAACAGGATAATATCCCGCCACACATGGCACAGAGGTCCGAGGTCTTCTTCCGTAATATCAACACCCTTCCATGGCCACCCTAATCGCCAGACCTCTCACCGATTGAACATGTTGGAACATAATGGAACACCAATTACGCCCATTCCGGAATGTCGGCGAACTGACCCGCAATTTCGACACAATCTGGCATGCTATACCTCAAGAATGTATTCGTGAAATGTATGCTTCTATGCCACGCTTGTGTCTGAGCCGAAGGTGGCTCTACAACGTACGGACTTGTTCCACTCGTGAAGCTGTTTTATCTGAATAAATGGTCCAACTGCTCTTTAATTGCCATCATTTCCTATACATGTATATTGCACATATCAATTTTTGTCTTGATTGGATGATACATTCTGAGTGGTTCGTTTTAATCATTTAGTTAATTCTTTTTTTTTTTTTTTGGCAAAAAGTGCAATTGTATAACTTTGCGTACATCAGTATTACGTTCCAATCCACTGCATACACTGAGATGCTATTTTATTAGGTACACCTGCCCTCATAATATAGCTCGTTGAGTATCAATTGCATGTCTATTGAGGGGCGAAGAGGAGATCTGCTGAGCGACTTTGAATGTGGTGCGATAGTTGACAGCCAGCTGCCCTAAATTAGGGGCGGGCGATCCCCATATGCACATGTAGGTCGCCAAACACCAAAAAATAATAAAATATGTACACTAGGTGATCATTCAATTATAACGTCTGGGTGATCATTTAATTACCTGATAGTTCGTAGGTCCTCCTTTCGCCCTCGGTACAGCAGCACATCGGTTCAATAATATGCCACCCCTGATAGCTGCATTAGTGTATTCAGACACCTGATATGCCGTTCGATATTGTCCCGCAAATGCTCTATGGGATTGATATCGGGGTAGTTAGGAGGCCACTAGATATGCTGGAAGTCTGAACGGTGGTCCTCAAACCATTTCCGAACAACATTGGACCTGTGGCTCGGCCCAGTGTCATCTGAGAAGACATCGTCGCCATTCAAGAAAAAGTGCAACATTTCTGCGTATACAGAGTCAGCAATCAATTCACGATAGTGGGCACCAGTCATACGATGTTTGACATACACGAGGAATCCACATTCCTGCCAGGTAACCATGCCCCACATCATACAACCGCCTCCACCGGTTTGCACTGTGGAGACCATGCAGGATGGATTAAGGGCCGCATGTTGTTTGCGCCAAATATAAACACAACCCAAAGACCTCTGAGATACATAGACTGGAGAACCGTAAGTTAACCGTACGACATTTGAAGTTCAACGTTGTACGGCAATAATCTGTCACATTTCGTTGTTTACTATAAAGGCATTCGCGTGTTTATATCAGTTACATACATTTTTTTTATATGTATAACCAGTAAGATTTATTATTTTTTGTTTTATAAATATTGTGTATATATTGTAAAGAATTTCAGAAAATAATAGAGCTAGATTTAATGAGCTAAACACATTTTTAAAATGGTTATATCTTGTGTAGCGTACGGATGTACCAACAGACCAACAACTGGCCAGCAGACACTTTCATTCATAGGTTTCCTCATAATAATTGTGATACTGTGGGGAAGTCGATAAATGCTGTAAGACGTGCTAACTGGAAACGAAGCTAAGCCAAGCCAAAATCTGACGATTGCCATTTAGTAAGGGGTATCACACACCTTTGCGGTCTCACTATACCGGTATCGCCTGTCTGGAAATAGAAAAGAGAAGTGGGACGGCCAAGTTGTTTCCAAAGAAAAACAGCGTGAGAAAAACAAAAGAAACATATTCACATTTTCATACGGATTTAAGTGCTAGTCACAGCAATGTTGCCGTGACATGCAGTTTCAATCTAGGCTTCTCAGTTCCTTTTCTAATCTTTCCCTGGAAACAATAGAGTTGTTTTAGTATTTTGAGTGCAGGATAATTAACTAGTAACCTTTTACACTTACTTTATCTCTAAACATTAAGTTGAGGGACTCAGCTTTTTCTAGAGCCTTGTGTCATTCACCAGACTATGTATGGCATTTTTTTCTACCATATCTAATTTTATTTATTTTTTTCTCCCGTTGAGTATTTATTACGAACTTATAATACTGCGGAAAAAACTTCCAAAATTAAACGTTTTGTTCTCGGCAACTTCTCTTAATAATAAAGAAATGGCCACATTAAAATAATTTTTGACAGAGTGTGAAATATGGATATGTGTAATAAGATCATTCAGTTTGCAAGCAACTGAAGTCGAAATATATTTACACGTAGGACAAGCGACGTTTCCCTTCAGATATTTCATATCTCCCAGAATTACGATAAAGATGATTTCTTTAATCGTAAGATAAAAGGTGCAATGTCTGATTTATCCATCATTGAAAAAACAAATACGCAGTATTATAACAAAGTAAAATTCCTTCTTTCGCGCAGGTAAAGAAGCTTAGTTAACGTTGTTTACATAGTACACATGTCGTTTTGCCGTACAAGCTGTGCGATCAAAATGTTGCCAGCTGCTGCCACTCATTTACACAAGAACTTCCAGTCGGTGTATCTTAAAGGTCTTTGACACAACCATCTACAGAGTGGAGTAAAAAACGTGAGTCTTCAGACTAACACAGTTTTTTCCAGTCATCCGGCGTCCAACATGCATGATCTTAACACCAGGCTAGTCTTTTGCGCCGACGAACTTGTGTTTAGGATAGGATATCTGCAGGGTCATCTGCTGTTATAGCCAATACGTACGAGCTTGTGACGCATGGTTATGACAGATACTGCTCCGAATCGACAGTGCTACTTCTGTCTGTTGTATTTGGGTGGTCGACAGTACTGCTTCTGTTGTCCTGTACAAGTCATCAGACCCGGCACACACGTCTCACATCAACCTTTCGGTGTCCTATGCAGTTTTGCCTCATTTCCAAGCCAGTGCCGATACACTCTAACTACGGCGGCTAGCGAACAACCCACCAGTTCAGCCGTTTGGGAATTCGAGGCACCCGTTCTCGGAGCTCCCATAATCTGTTCCTTTTTCGAAGTCTGATAAATGCTTCCGTTTACCGATCACACTGCGAATTTTACTACCTAATGCTCCATTCCCACCTCATATGTGCTACGTCGGTCGACTAATCGCGCACTATCGGAAATCATGTGTTAACAGGCCGTAACCTTTTTTGCTATGGGTGATATACTTCAGTGATCACTCGGTGTATAACGATAACCCTAAATCTTAATTTAAGAGTTATTATGCTTGCAATTTCTTAAACTAGTGATCAGTTTGCGTGCTTTAGAAATACTGTCCAGGTTCGATAGAGACAGAAGTGGAGAAAGAAAAGGCAAACCTAATCCGGCATTTTTGTCCAGCGTCTTTTGAATTTTTTTTTGAATTGGAGGTTTAACGACCACCGTGAGCAACTCAATGGGCTATAAGCAGTCGCCCGTCCCTAATTTAGGGTCACTGGTTCCAGGGAAGGGAGAGAGCCAGTGCCGTAAGACAAACACAACATCCATGCCTCACCGGGATTCGAACCCGGACCCCGTTCGGACAAATGATCAGAGACCATCGCTTAGACCACTGCGCCACCGGGGCGGCTCGCCCGTCCCTAATTTAGGGTCACTGGTTCCAGGGAAGGGGGAGAGCCAGTGCCGTAAGACAAACACAACATCCATGCCTGACGGGATTCGAACCCGGACCCTTTACGGACGAATGATCAGAGGCCGGCGCCTTAGACCACTGCACCACCGGGGCGGCCCAGCGTCTTCAAATATTACGTTTTAACATCAGTTAAATAAAACGCCACTGTTGGGTCACGAAAGATATTTCAATCTCTCAAAATTCCTTTGCCGCCCTGGTGGCGCAGTGGTCTGAGTGATGGCATATGATCATTCTTCGGAAAGGGGTTGGGGTTCGAATCCCGGTGAGGCATGGATGTTGTGTTTGTCTTACGGCACTGGCTCTCGGTGGTCGTTAAACCTAAAATCAAGAAAAAAAAAATTCCTTTATGAGTAAACTGTTTTCTTCATAGACTGGTTGAAATCGCAAAAAAAAAAAAAAAAAAACATGACAAAGAAGCAGCAGTCTCGTGCCAAAATGGATTATCACTGAAGTGTACGCTTCGCTCTCAAGAAAGGTTAGATTTTCGATTTCAGGCATCGTTCTTAACGAGCGACATGATTCTCTCACATACATCAGCAGTTAGAGGCAGCACCATGCATTTTATGCAGCTGATTTATAATGCCTGAGACACTGACCCAAATACTACGCACTCGATGTTAATGAGAGCTTTTAATATATGATGACGTCGCGCTTTCAAAATGGCTAAATGATCTTACTTATCATTCTGCAATCAATGCGTCTTTAACGAAAACCGACGGCGTCGTCTGAGCTCCGAAACAATCTATCGATAACACTTTAGGGTGTGTTTAGGGGACGAGCAGATGAGCAACACTAATCTGTCCCGCCCGGATTTCCAAGAATGATATCACCAACTTAGGTGAAAAACAAGTGTGACACCTTAATTTAAAAAAACGACCTTCCATTTTCCAACAATGAACAACTGAATAAAATCGACTCATGGATATCTCGCATACGACAAGAAATAACCTTCGATGATGATTTTCACGTTTGTTAATACTTGTCGGTATATGGCGAGTTTCAACGTCACCAATTACTCCTCGCATTCATGATATCGTGTGGAATTATTTATTTGCCTCTTCACTGACACATGTTGGTGATCGTTTTTTGGTCCTTATGGAAGATGTTATTCTATGTGCATGGAATATCATTAACACTCCATTTTCCTGTATGGTGTGAAACAAGAAAATAAATCCCATCATTATCAGATCCTAAAATTCGGTGAAATGAATATATGGGCCGGACAGCTTTGAAAAAACTCTTTTTTTACCAAAGCTGTAGATAATATGTGTTCATTATATACACTGCTGGCCACCCAAAATGCAACACCAAGAAGGAAGCATCCGATTGGCCTGAAATTCGCAGCATGCGTCACCCGCGAGAGGACATGAAAACGATTAGCATTGCAGGGCATATGCAAATCATGTGTGCCCGGCGCGCCACCGAGAAGCACTATAAGAAGGGTGTATCCGCTAAAGAAAAGATTTTTCAAATCGGAGCTTTAGAAGAAGAGTTATCGGGAAAAATGCAATTCCTTTTACGCCCTCTAGAGGAAAATCTATGCGTAATTTGAAAAAGTAACTATATCTAAAATACTCTTCGACATAAATGGAATCCAAAGATAAAATAATTTTTTCAATCGGATGTTTAGAAGCAAATATGTGGAATAAAACGTATTTTTGATTTCGACATCATCTGCCTTTACGCCCTCTACCGGCGAAATTGTACATCGTAAAAAAAACAACAACGAAATAACGGGTCATCATTCTCATATTTCAATCTTCGCCATGCAAATAGAATTTTTCAAATCGGACAAATAGTTGCAGAGATATCGTAGGTACAGACGGAGACTGCCTTATGAGGAGAGGAATTATCATGCAAAAAAAAAAAAAAAAAAAAACGCCAGCTGCACTCTTCCTAATACTCTTGCCTCACACGATGGATTCTTTGCAACAAACGTTTAAGGACATCTACGTATTACGCAGCAGTAACAGTTTGTCCACTGGGCACGAATTCTTTATGCACAGTTCCTTTCCTATCGTAGAAGGCAATGAGCATTGTTTTCATTTTCTATCTTAACCGACTAACTTTTTTCGATATCGGAGAGTTTGCCGACTTCCATTCGGTACTTTGCCGTATCGTTTCAGGGTCATATTGAAAGACCCATCGCCACCTGTAATGATGTTATTCAAGAAATTTGGGCTTCTTTCAACGGCAGCATCGTTCGCCGTTGATCTTCGATTAAGGAATGAGGCGCGTATCGTGCACGCACCTTCCTTTTCTTTAAATATTGCGTTATTATTTGTGAAATGGTTTCCTTATTCACTTCTGGATATTCTGAAATCATATGAACGATTGCATTTCTGTTGGCAGAGATAATTTTCCTCACCTTTTCAATCGTGCCTGGTCGTCGTACAGTCCTTGCTGCACCCGGATGTTATTCGTCTTCTAAGTGAATCTTTTTCACTGCTGAAACGTTTATGTCATTCAAAAACATGTGCACGAGAACACGCAACTCTTTCCATACACTTACTTCATCATGCTGCATGTTTCTATCGCACTTTTGACAAGACGCGCGCGAAACTTAATATGTATTTGCTCTTTGCTCCATTCCACTATTTCGACGGGGTAACCCGACACGCTTGCAGTTTCGCCCACCTCACGTTCTGAAATGCCTGCCCAAAGAGAGACGACATTTGTGTTTTTTCAATTCTTTTTTTAATTTTGTTTTTGGTTGGGGGTCGAACGACAACCGTGAGCAACTCAATGGTCTATAAGCAGTCGCCCGTCCCTAATTTAGAGCCACTGAATGGGTCGCTCGTCAGATGAGCGACCCGAATTTTTATCTCCAATGAAGGAAATTTTACATCTGTAACATACACTATATTGAGAAAAGTCACCGGACACCTAGAACAAAAACACAACACAGAACTGATTGGCATACATTAGTAAGGTGTCGATCCACCTTTGGCCTTAATGCATGCACTGACCCTTCGAGACAGGCTTTCGAAAAGGTTTTGGAACACAGCGATAGGTATGCGCTTCCATTCATACATAATGCTGCCACTAACGGTTGCTTAATAGCAGGCCTTGGCTCCAAGTTTCTTATGCAGCGCTCTACTTCATCCCATATGTGCTCAATGGGATTAAGATCAGGGCTCTGTGCTGGCCAGTCCCCACACAATACGGAATTATTGTCAAACCACGCCGTAACAGTCCTTCCTTTATGGCTCGATGTATCATGCTACTGGTACCTACATAGCTCAGTTCCATAGTATTGCCACAGAGCTGGTAGGGCATAATAGTTCAGTATATTGAGGTAGACGTGCTGATTAACAGGTTTGTTCACGATAACCATAGGGCCGGGACCATACCACGAAATACACCCCCACACGAGTACACTACCGTCTCCAAACTTGACAGTAGGAACATTACACTGTGGTAAATAACGTTTCCCTGCCTGCCGCCATACCCACACACGGCCATCAGACTGATGGATCGTGTATCTGGATTCATCAGTCCATTGGATCCGTTTCCATTGATCTACGGTCCACGATAAATGTTCTTTACACCATGCTAAACGACGAGTAGCATTCTGAGTGGAGATGAAAGGCTTATGAGCAGCAGCACGACCACGGTAACCCATGGAATGAATTTCTCTGCAAATGGTACGTGTACATACCGAGGTTCCAGCATTTTTACTTGCCTGTACACTGAGGTCTTGTTCAGTACTCCGTCGATTAGCTGTAACGACTCTCCTGAGGCTTCGACGTCCTCTATCACAGATTTTCTTTGGTCTGCCGGTACGTTTTTCTGCTTCAGGCACGCCATGTGTCTTCCACTTATTCAGTACTTCAAAAACAGTTTACTTGGGTATGTTCAAACGCCTCTCTGTTTCTCTTATGGACAACCCACTAATATAACACCCAACCACCTTTCCTTTCTCAAAGTCAGTTCTCTCCTGCCGCGACATTTTCACTCAACCTCACAGTGCGATATGATCGCGGTCAGCTGTAGGTTTATTTTTATACAGTTTGCAGCTCATCTTAATAACGCAGATGATCCGTCCATTTGCTTTTGAAGGGGTGTCCGGTGATTTTTGTCAATATAGTGTATATTGCGTCTTTAATTGTTCATCTAAACGAAACATTGAAATTTCTATTCTGATTCTTGAATTTGATTAAAAAAATTATTCAACCGGAGAATGAATCATTAATTTATGGGTACTAAATTTAAAAAGTTTGAATACTGCTTTTATTAAGTGGTTGAAATGAGCATGCTTTGAACGCATCAGAGGCGATCGCAGCAAATCGCGCGAACATGGGAAAAGCCTGTTCCCAGATCATGACTTTCAGCGAGGTTCTGAGGCGACAGTCCACGTAGCTTAAAATCGGCTGGCATCTTTGTTTCTATTGGAGGATGCAATCCAACGGGAGCTGATAGTCCTGAGCTGATGACGTTGGCGAAGTCGCTCATTGAGGCGACAACTCATTTCGCCTCAGCGATCTGCGAGTACGTACGTTACCACATGCCGTATGTGCCCACAAAGACTTTTCGTCCAGTATACAGTGTATTTTCAATTTGTATATTGACTTTTTGGAACGTGTATTTTCGATAGTAGCTAGTTAAGTGAGAAATGTGCTAATTTTTTATTTTTTTACGCTATCCAACCGCAGGTTGAAGAAGCGTATATGTTACAGCTTTGTCCGTCTCTCCGCACGATAACTCACGTAAAAATGGTTCGATTTCGATGACATTTTAGTATGTGGTAGGGGACAAGCTGGGGACAAACACATTTGAAAATGGGCGAAATGGGGTCAAAGGTCAGGGCACAGGAGCGAGATTTATTCCACATCAGCCAGTATCCTCATAACTTGACTAAAAATGCTTCGATTGCGACAACGCTTTAGTATGTCGTTCCGGAGGTATACTGAACCAATTCTGTTTAATACCATCGAAATGGGGTCAAAGGCAAGGGCACAGCAGCGAGATTTAATCCACAGCCATTATCCTCATAACTTAAGTAATAACTTGAGTAATGATTTCTGACATGTTGAAAGCGTATTATAATCAATGCATTGCATGATTTTACTAACTTGTATTGTTACTGATAAATTTTGATTTATTTGTAACAATAAAAAGATAATTATTTTTAGAATCGAGCTTATGCGTAAAAAAATAAACTGACCGCACTCTGTTGGGATAAAAACCAATTGTCACCAGTGAAAATCTGTTCTGATTTCTTCCATGCTTCATTTACTTGATGTGTTTTTACGAGGGGTATACAGAAATGTACTTCCAGTTTTACTTTTCCTGCACACCTTTACCGCAGGCCAGGGCCTTTAGTTGTGACCTGCGTTACATGAACGATGCATCTTCGCCGACAGACCTGGGACTTTTATTCTAGAATCCGAAACACTTTCTCAGAAAGTACTTTTTTTATTGAAATTATTTAAAGTTTTTGAGAAGCGGACGTTCGATTGGTGTGCGTGATGCAATCACCACTCATTACCTATCGCCGGATGACGAAATGAAATTGAGCGCATAATGTGCGCTTTCGACCCAGAGGAACAACATAATATTAACAGAAAACAGGTGAACCATTTCCCCTCTACTGTGTTTTCCATGAAATATGCGTTTATCCCTCTGAAATCGCTTGAAATTTTTCAAATCTACCCCCTTCCCCTCCACTGTGCTTTATGTCTTCCCACAATTTTGTTCAATTATCGTCAAATAATATATACACTATATTGACAAAAGTCACCGGACACCCCTTTCAAAGCAAATGAACGGATCCGCAGCGTTGTTAAGATGCGCGATACAGCTGCAAACCGTATAAAAACAAGCCTGCAGCTGACCGCGATCATATCGCTCTGTGAGGTTGGGTGAAATGCCGCGGCGGAAGAGACCTGTCTTTGAGACAGGAAAGATTGTTTGGTATTCCCTTAGTCGGTTGTCCATAAGAGAAACCGAGAGCCGTATAAACGTTCCCAAGACAACTGTTTTGGATGTACTGAATAAGTGGAAGACACATGGCGTGCCTGAAGTAGCAAAACGTACCGGCAGGCCAAAGAAAATCAGTGACAGAAGACGTCGAAGCTTCAGGAAAGTAGTTACAGCTAATCGACGGAGTTCTTCCCAAGACCTCAGTGTACAGGTGAGTAAAAATGCTGGAACCTCGGTATGTACACGTACCATTCGCAGGGAACTTCCTTCCATGGGTTACCGTGGTCGTGCAGCTGCACATAAACATTCTATCCCCACTCGGAATGCTCTTCGTCGTTTAGAATGGGGTAAAGAACATTTATCGTGGAACGTAGATTAATGGAAACGGGTCCTATTGACTGATGAATCCAGATACACGATCCATCAGTCTGATAGCCATGTGTGGGTATGCAGGCAGCCCGGGGAACGCTTTTTTCCACAGTGTACCCTTCCTAAGGTGAAGTTTGGAGCTGGCAGTGACCTCGTGTGGGTGTGTTTTTCGTGGTATGGTCCCGGCCCGTTGGTTATCGTGGACAAACGTGTTAACCAGCACGTCTACTTCGATATTCTGGACAGAGATTCCTAACAGCTCTGTGGCAATACTATAGAACCGAGCCTTGTTGGTACCAGGGAGATAATGCACCAAGCCTTAAAGCAAAGACTGTTACGGTGTGTTTTGACGATAATTCCGTATCGTGTGTGGAATGGCAAGCACAGAGCCCTGATCTTAACCCCATAGAGCACATATGGTATAACGAAGTGAATTTCTCCGTCATTTTTATCCGCGCCAGGATTCGAACCCGGGTCCACTCATTCCGGAATAAGTTGCTCTACCATTTGAGCTACGCGGACATTTTATTCTGATTCCTATCTGCCTTTATGTCGTGTGCGTCCTTCTGGCAGGTTCGTCACATCTCCTGGTACGTTACATCATCTCCCCCTTATTATTTTTTTTTTCGAAGTGCTGCTCTTATTTTTCCTATCTCGCGGTGTGGAAATAACATCACACCATTGCGAGATTGTGAACGGTCGGGTCATCCGGATAGTTCGGGCGCCATTATAACGAAGTGAATTTCTCCGTCATTTTTATCCGCGCCAGGATTCGAACCCGGGTCTACTCATTCCGGAATAAGTTACTCTACCATTTGAGCTACGCGGACATTTTATTCTGATTCCTATCTGCCTTTATGTCGTGTGCGTCCTTCTGGCAGGTTCGTCACATCTCCTGGTACGTTACAATGGGATGAATTAGAGCGCCTCATAAGAAGTTCGGAACCAAGGCCTACTACTAAGCAACAGTTAGCGGCAGCGTTATGTACTGAATGGAAGCGCATAAATATCGCTGTATTCCAAAACCCTGTCGAAAGCATTTCTCGAAGGGTCATTGCATGCATTAAGGCTAAAGATGGACCGACACCGTACTAATATATGTCAATAAATGCTATGTTGTGTTTCTCTTCTAGGTGTCCGGTGACTTTTGCCAATATAGTGTAGTGATGTATTAGTATATATAAACATCAAATCGTTTCACTGTAAAATTTGTTTGTTTTTTTATCTCCTCTGTACTTTTTTTTATCTCTAATAATATATAATACATGTATATGTTATGTGCTGAGTCTTCGCCTCACCATCATTTTAGCCAACGAGACGCCATTGGTTCCATGGAAGCGAGAGAGCCCAGTACCATAAGACAAACACAATATTCATGCCTCATCGGGGGTCGAACCCATCTCGGACGAATGATCAGAGGCCATCGCTTAGACCACTTTCCCACCTGGGCGACACAGACGACGTTGACGTCAGGTGTTGAGAGATAATTCTTCTTTACTTTCCTGTTCTGAAATGATGGACAGCAGCGCCATCTTTCGTCTCATAAAATCAGTCTCGTTTTCGAACTGCAGCACTGTGTATTTTATCGAAGTGTTACCTCATCTCCAAATTGTTTTCCTCGTAGCGATAATTCTCCAAGGTCATTTCAATGAAAAGCTGTTTCACCTAATCGTTCATTTCATCAACAGGTTACCTTACCTATAAGTTTGTTTCATCAAAGTTCTGTTTCACGGAAGGGCCAGTTCATCAAAAAGTTGTTATTTTAACAAAGGGTCCATTGGAGGGCCGTGCTATTTCTTCGACGTTTGTAAAATAAGCTTCGTAGTATTGATTTTTGTGTTCCGGTATTTTCGTAGATATTTTTGAAGATTTTACTTTCTTCAATTTGGTTGAAACACAAATTGTTCTGGTCCAGTTATACAACTACGATTTTTTAGTAAGGTAGGCAGAGTACCTTCTCTTTAAAATAACTCTACCTTGTTTAAGAAAGTATTGCTAATATTTTGTTAATTAATTAAAACTAATTCTTAATTTAAATTACTTACATTTAGTATGACGCAGCATACAAAAGTGCTTTCTCCTCTTCGAAATACGCCAAATAAATCCAGTTTAGAAAATATCCAGAAAAATCGTTCATGTACTTATTCTTATGAACAAAAAAAGCCCGTTGAAAGCTAGTTACGTTAGCCGCATGCAGGACAAAAACATAGGTCGGAACTGAAATTTTATTAGACAATCCAGATATAATATTTCACTAAATTATCTTATCCAGCATGAATCTCTAATAAAATAGATACCACTGAATAATCTCTGGGCTGAACTGGATCGTCCGGTGCGTGTAATAAGCCGCCCAACAAACAAAGATGAACTGGTCATCGCATTGAAGTTCGAATGACGGGACATACACTGTATATGTGCACATTTTCATAAAAACAGGTGGAGAGTACTACGCGAAATCAAGAATCCGTCATAAGGGTCAAAGGTTTCAGCACACAGTAATTAGTTTTCTGTAAATAAAGTTCATTTGTAGATATGCACGTTACCGGATATTGACCTAGGACAGTGTATAAGGTTTATTAGTTAAAAGAACAATTTGGGGGCGTACCTTCGAAAGTTGGAGCTCTAGACATCCGCTTATTGCGTTTACCGGTAAATAAGGTAATTTTTGTAAGAATCTATGAGTAAATATAAGGATTATAAGCAGTCACTGGTCCCTAATGTAGGGTCACTGGTTCCGGCCCTCGATTGGACCGCCCTACACCTCTGAGGTGGCAGTAATACACTCTTTGTATGTTTTATTGTTGTTTTTAAAATAACTCTGTTTGTGTTCAGGCTTTAGAAATGGCGAATAAGCAAATGAACGTACCTCCAGTTTTCTTCCAAAAATTTCGTTGGGCATATGCTAAGTTACTGCCGAAAGGAGCAAAGGAAGGTGCTGATGCTTCATTAAGCAAGAAACTGTAAAATTAGCTTTCAAATGAGTACTTTCGTTCCTAAAGTTTGATTATATGCGCAATCATTTAAAGCTCCATAAATATTTGCCACCGTGCGAATGAAAATTTTTCATATGTACATTTATTTAAGTGTAGATATGTGAAAGATGAAACATATCTGTTCCCTTTCCTGACAAAGTTATGCATTGCTGTTGATGCAAGTCAATCTGTTAGTCCTAGGATTTCCACCGGAGAAAGGTTAGAAGCAGCTATCTTGACAATATGGACTATAAGCCACATATTAGAAGCAGAGGTAACGAAGAGCTGGCCTAAAAACCATTATGTGAAAGAGTGAAGACGAGGTGGAAGTGCCAGGTAGGAAAGTGTGAACTTACATCGTGGCAGAATGCCAAACGATACCAAAACAGGAGGGGGTGCACTTCGAGTGGTGAGTAACAGATAATCTTATGTTTAACGGGCGTTTAAAGTCCAGGGACCGCCAATGCTCTCCGAAGCACGGCGAATCTCTTTTGGTTCGAACAGTCTGGCTGGAATCGAACCTGTGACTTATTCGCCTGCAGCTGACTGTGCCAATCACTGGGCCTATCGCGGCCAGAAAAATTTACGCGAGCTCATTTCAGCACATTTAGGAATGCTCACACATCCAACGGGAACTGTCAAGTGTCATTATGGTATCCCTTTGATATACCTATACAATTCAGTGCGGTGAAACCCTCATACTGTACTCGTATTTCGATGCACGTCAAAATCCTTACCTAGCAGTTTGGAAATGTTACACTCAGATTTCACAGAATTTCACAACAGACATCTCTCACAGAATGCCGCGTTAGATGATCTATTGGGTCATCTTGAGATAAGGTAGTAGTATTTTTGTAGACACTGTATTGCTAAAAGATTTCCACAGCTTGAGCACTGCACCGATGAAGTTAATTATTTAAAAAATTCTTCTTTTACAACAAATACTTCTTTTCTTTGAGAACTGTACAACTTCAAAAATTTAAAGGAGTTGCAAAAATATTTAGTCAATAGTGACGAAGGAAGTGAACTCTAACCTGAAGTGAGTGAACCTTACCGTGAAGGAAAACTTGTACTCAGTCATCTAATGATTTAATATTTCATGAATTCAGTGAAGTTGTTATTTTTTTGCAGTCGTGCTTGATCAGAACATTCTCTATAATTTATAAAACGCAACAGATAAACTGTTTCGAAAGAACTCAGTTTTTATCACTTTTTAAGAACCACAAGAGATCTTAAGTGTAATTTATGTCTTTATTTATCGCTGAAATGACTGAGTCATTTTGATGTCAAGTGTTGTTGTTTCTAATTCTTTGAAGAGCTTTGCGAAAGTATATTTTTAAACTACTTTTTGATGCCATATTGCATATATATATAAAAAGAAACACAAGATATTGATCGCTTCCCTTTTGGTTGATTCAGAACACAACGTACCGGTGACAATAAATTTCAAAAAGCATGGATAAATAAGTACTTCCTAAGTATTTTGGAAACATATCAACAAAATCGATTTTGTTTAGTTTCTTTTTTTTTTAGCTTACATTTGAAACAAAGCAGCTCCGAATTCGATTTTCCCAAACGATAATCGTATATTTAAATTTAATTTCCTCCGAGAGATGGCAGGGCAATAGCTCATGAGCGCCAAACAGCAGATAAGATTTCTCCCGCGCGGACACAGACAGTGAAGTAATGAATTAATTCATTGTAGGTAAAGTCGACAAAGGGCTTTCAAATCCTCTTGGGAATGTCGTGCCAGCTGAAAGCCCGTATAAGAGCAAAGTTAACGCGTGGTGAAATTTTAGAAAATTTTCAAACGTACATGTATTATGTGGGCTTACGTATAGAGACGACGAACAAAAAGGTACTAAACAGAACACTAAAAAAGAAAACAGGGTCATAAAATGTTTGTTAGTACAGAATGGCGATCTTTCATTTTGCTTTGCTCGTGTATCGCTTTCAATTTTATATGGACGCGGCAGAGCTCATAAATAGTGTTTTAAACTAAGTAATATGACTTTCACACGAAAAAAAATCCATAACTGCAATTTTTAGTAAAAAAACGGCTTCCATTAAGAGCGCCGCTTGTGTAATGAAGTATAAATATATTAACGAAATTTAATGCATCTAAAATTGGAGAACGAAACTGAGAAAACATAAAATCATTAAACAAACACATTTCAACCCAAACTCAGAAAGGAAGTGACGAAGATTGGAAGAATCAAAGGATTTACGGATCATAAAGAAGAGCTGTGAATGTTCACACACAACCAGATCGCCCGTAAGAACATAAAAAAGCTTCTGGGAAGTTTTAGTCTTTTAAAATTTTATATAAGTTTTTATATTTTTTCACTTCAGCATTTAACTTTTTTGGTATCTTCAGTAAAACTTACGAGCCATCGTGGCTATTTTTCCGCGTGTAAATCAACGAAATGGAAATGTTGAAGAAAAAAAAAAAAAAAAAGGAATTTTTTTTTCTTTACCACTGCAATTGATCCGTTTCACAACTTTGCTGCAAACGTGTTTTAATAATGCAATAATGCACATTATACCTGATGGGGCGTACTGATAGCCCCCGAAACCCTCGCCTTACGGGAGGGGGGGGGTCTCACGGCTAAGAGGGCCTCATCTAGCCTTCGCAAAAAAATTTGACAATTTCTTTTGCGGAAACTTCATACGAAACTGGTTAAAGAAATAACTAGGAATTTTTGGGGACAGTTTGAAAAAAGAAAAGTAATTTGTTTTCAGTAAATAAGCAGACTTTTATAAATAATTTTCGTGGATTTAGTTTATGAATCTGGATGGATGACAGAAAAGCAGCTATTCCAGAGGACTTACGGTTCCTTTCCATAGGTATAGCAATAGTTCCTATACATGCATATTAACAAGAGAATGTGAAAGAAATATCAGTTCAACGGGTGAAATTTTTTAACTAATGAAGATAAGGTTTTATGTATTACAGATTGTTTGCACATAACTACGCATCCTTCAGAATATTATAATGGACTAAAAGGTATTCCTCGTGGATACAAAGAAACAAAGACCTGTGTCTTTTTCTCTTTTCTTTTGATCATTTTTTTTTTCTTGGAGTCACATGTTCAAGCATAAATAATTAAAATAGTTTTATACGTATTTTTTGGCCACGATTCCCAATCTACTAATTTATTTGCTTATTTATCTTCTGCATTTTCGTACTGATCGAGAAATGTCATTAGACACTGCCGCAGTTCCCTGTTTTGCGGGTGTGTGTGTGTTCAGGCGGCATTTCAAAGAGGCCGGCCTTCGTTCTTTAAAAGAATAAAATTTGCATGACACGATTGATTTTGGTAATTGTTTTGTAGTAATTTGTATTGGTATAAAATTTGGGCAATCATTTTAATTACATCTTGCACATTTGTGTTACACGCAATAAACGGCAAGAATTTGGTTTTACGAAACATACCTTATCGGATTTCAAGAATTTGATTTACCAGAACGCATACAAAATATAGTTAATAATTTGAAATTTAAAAATGTCAGTACTTGAAACCTAATAGATTTTTGGAAAAGGGCCTCGAAGATATTTTTTTCGGGGGTACCCCTAGTTTCTCCGGTACGCCACGGATGGTGATGACATATTACGTACTTACAAGGTTCTCTAACCGCGGCTCAGAAAGGATAATTATAAATATGCATTACTATGTTCATTACCACATGGAATTTCTTTGTTAGCGCCATTTCTGGGCAGAACTGGGGAAATGAGCATGCTTTAAGCCTGCTAGGTTTCGACAAAACGCGATTACCCGCATTACAATGTAAGTGCGCCAAAGTGTTTAGAAATGTTGTGGAAAGGGATTATTATTGCAAGATGTGTTAATGAGAGAGCTGCTTGCTTAAGAGCTGCTTTAGGGTAGTCAAGCAGGCTAGGGATTAACTCCGAAACACGATTAAGTGGGCAGTGGAGAAATTCTTGAGTTAAGAAGTGCCATCTTTGGATGCCAAAGAATGGCAGACGGACTTTCTTCTGGAGGAAAAAGAGACGTCCCTTTCATTGGTTGTGAAAAGACAAGTTTGTCCACGACGGACATTGAATCAGTGTCTTCTTACTCCGGAGAAAGTCGCTCTTTCAACTGAGCTACGCGGACAGAATGTCTCACTGCAGATTTGCCGTCTTGACACATGTTTTCGCCTCTGTAGAGCGTCACATCATCTACCTCTTATTTTTTTTTATTTTTTTTTTTTTTTTTGTCATTGAAGCGAAGTGGAAAATCTTTCATTAATTCCAAACAATGTGCAGAAAAAACATCACACATTTTTTTCGAAGAACCCAACGGCCAGTGTATCCCTTTTCCACAATCGGACACCAATGTGAAAACACATGTTTGTCCTCGACGGTCATCGAATCCGCGTCCCTTCACTCCGGAGTAAATCGCTCTCCCAACTGAGCTACGCGGACAGAATGTCTCGCTGCAGATTTGTCCTCTTGACACATGTTTTCACCTCTATAGTACGTCACATAGTGTCTCAGGCGAACCGGACGTTTTTTGAAACGCGTGGATGTGTTTTGTTTTGGCGGATACGTATGGCTGGTTAGAAAAAGAAAGAAATACATATGGGTTCATAAGAAGGACGGAGACGAATATCAGGGTATCTCGTATTCAGTGCCATACGTGAATTCCAGAGCCACATAGGAAAACCGAATTAAACTACTTGTTATTATTGTAAAGAAAAGTCTAGACTAAATACTTTGTGAATACACAAATTTGTCTGGGACGGAGATCGATCCCGCGTCCTCCTCTTTACTCTGAAGTAAGTTGCTCTCCCAACTAAGCTACACGGAAGGAATGTATCGCTGCAAATTTGTCGTCTTAACCCGTGATTCGCCTTTGTAGTACGTCACAACTTTCAAGTGTGTCATCCTGTGGATCGAACCAACAAATAAAATGTGATGACTCCCTCTGGATCGCAACTATTTGCATAAAGAGAAGTAGAGGTAGCGAAGATCGTTACACTACTATTCAGTGAATCTGGTCAGAGTGTGCACTTTTCCAGGTTTCGAGCTTAATGAAACCAGTAAATCTAGTAAGTGTACGAAACAAGCCTTATGGGGCTCAATAAATAGCATCAGCCAATAGGCTACGAAACATTATTATTATAGAAAAGCAGTCAAACGCTGATCCACTATTTTAATTCGAATGCGAAAATATCCATAAAAGTTATTATGTGCTACTCACAAAAATCAGACATTTCTGCAATGGTATTACTGTTACAGAATTGTTGTCCTTCATGATATTTTATTAAAAACAAATGGGTGTACAAAAAACAGGCATAGAATGATTAAACAGGAAGTAAGGTATGTATTCAATAAGATATTTACATGGGGCACGTAGCGGGGGCGTATGAAGCATTTTTTTTCGGGGAGGAGGCGACGAAAAAATGAAGTTTTTGAAATCCACCAGAACAAAATAAGTTAATGAAAAATAGAAGAAAAAGTCCAGTTGGTAGAGCGCCCGCTTCCCCTGTAGAAAAAATAAAGGTATTTTTTCTAATGTAAGCCATTTTGACCAAAAACATAAAAAATAAACACTTTCGGGGTGCTATGCCCGCTGACCTCATTACATCGCATTTCTCATAACTTGAAGATTGCTAAATAACCACAAAACATTTCTCTCCATCTTACTAACAACACTGTGTTTCACTTTACATATCTGCAACACGTCTTCGTTCCGCATGTAATCAAAACTTTTCACGCAACAAACACCCTAGAAGTAACGCAATTCTCCATCACCACGAACGACTTCTGTATCTCGTGTTTCACTGACATACATCAAATTAGGAACGACTGTACTTTCAACCACCGTCATTCGGGACATTTTGTCATCCCATTAGTCCCCTGAAATTATCCTATGATTTTCAAAGATGAATTCATTTGTTTACTGATTTCACTATCTAATTCGTTTTCTTTATCAAACATGCTTTCTAGTGTTACATGGCGGTTTGTTGGAATTCTTTGCCTTTGCTTGTAAAGTAATCAAGCAGTTCTGTGGTTTTAGCTGTAGTTTTCCCTGATGATGAATTGAACGAATTACAGTAATTTGTAAATTTTTAAGACCATTTAATTTTATTTTTTAGATTTTCACCGGTATGTATAAACATATTTGGAAGATATATTTAGAAACAACACCCGGATCTTATTCACTTGGAGACTTTTTCAACAAAAAGGATATAAACTATTCAGGTGCGGCACGTTTGGCATTCTGCCACGATGTACCCACAGGATATTTACTTCCTTACGAAAAATACATGACGGTTGCAATCAAAGCTTTTGCATTTGACGGCTGTTTTTTCTGTGACCTTATCTTTCAAAAGAACCCAAAGATTCTCCGTGGGATTAAAGTCTGGCCTGTGACCAGGACACTCGAGCACAGAGGTCTTCATCTTAACCAGAAATCTACTCACTGTCTTAGATCTGTGGCACGAAGCACCATCACGCGTGTATGTTCAGATTAAATTTCAGCTTATCCTGTAGCATTTCCTCATTCCTACACAGGTTCATGCTATGTAGTGTTGGATGGCAGGATGTATAGATCACTAGTACCAGATTTTGACATAGGCCCCCATACCATCTGGCTCACAGTGTGTTTCATGGTAGTAACTGTGTATTTCTCATCAAATCTCTTTCCTTTAGGATATCGAACGTGGATTGTACGCAGTACAAATAGTTTCCAACTAGAGCCATCTGAAAAGAAAACATCCTCTATTTTTCAGCAATCCACAGTTGATGTCTACTTGTTAACTCTAATCACCTCTTTTTCATTATAGAGATCTGTAAAGCTTTACATACACTTTTGCAGTATTAATCCAAAGTATTTCCTCAAACGTCTTGAAACAGTGCCGTCATAAACATGTCTCCTTGGAATGCTGACTTCTTAATCTTCACGAAGAACTCCTCGGGGAGCACATGACGATTCGTAATATAGCGCAGTCATCTTAGGACATTGTTTTCCTTTGAGGGTCACCCTTCTTCCGATTGCTAAACATCCCATCATCTTTGAATTTCACGATCGCATTATAAATAGCAGTCTTGCTGGCTTGCAACTTTTTCAGAATATCCTTCTTGGTATTATGACGTATGATCTAATTTAACTTTCATTTTCAGTTTCTTTACCTAGGTAAATTTTGAGTTCGTTTTCTTTCGGCATTTCAACCTTAACGTTATATTTTTCTCACTCTCTGAATGTTATGTAGCAACAGTTTTGAGGTTAGGTTTGAGTGACGTGTGTATGTTTTGACAAGATAAGAACAATGTATATGATGTGTGAGTGAGCAGAAATAAGTGTGTGCAGAATAGTGCAGCCTTGCGTTGCACCTTCAAGACTACATATTTCATAAAATTGTGTTGAGATATACTTTAATTCTCAAGTTATAGACGTTCAGTTTGTTGAGACTGCTGAAGTGCTTTAGAGCATAGTTCTGTTGTGCATGAAAGACTAAATAAAAACTACTTACGCAAGAACTTGGAGACATTTTCTCTTCTGGCCGTTAGGTCGCCTAAATGTCATGGTCGCCTTAGGTCGCTAAATGTCAGTACTTGCAGACGTCAGTACGAAATGTCAGTACTTGGACTTATGAATGTCAGTACTTGGACTTATGAATGTCAGTACTTTGGAACTTCCAGTACTTGGATTTGTACGTATGAATGTCAGTACTAAATGTCAGTACTTGGATCTATGAATGTCAGTATTTTGGAAATGTCAGTACTTGGATTTATATGAATGTCAGTACTAAATGTCCGTACTTTGATTTATGAACGTCAGTACTAAATATCAGTACTTTGATTTATGAATGTCAGTACTAAATGTCAGTACTTTGATTTATGAATGTCAGTACTAAATGTCAGTACTTTGATTTATGAAGGTCAGTACTAAATGTCAGTACTTTGATTTATGAATGTCAGTATTTTGGAAATGTCAGTACTTGGATTTATGGTCGCCTTAGGTGGCCTAAATGTCAGTACTTGGAGACGTTTTCTCTTCTGGCCGTTGGTCGCCTAATGCGCATTGTAAAATTAAGGATTCTGGGCTAGATATCCGGAGCATAACGTTAAGGAACTCAAGTGTTACAAGTACCGCCGATAGCACACGACAAGTAATGTAATAAGCTAATAAAAATTTCAAAACATCTTACAGTATAAAGTCCCTATTTGTGCCCTCTGTACTACACTCAAGGATTCTGTTTTTCCCAAAACACCCCTCTGCTTACAAACCTGCGGCCAACTGAACTTCAAATGCTTTTCCTACACGATACTCCTTTGCTGTAAACATATAACCTGTTTCATTGTTAACTCATTGATCTGTTCCTGCTTATTCTATCAGGAATCTTTCTCGGTTATCTCACTGCCTAGATTTCACTCCCAACTTGATTTCTCCCTCAATGTCCCATCTCGGTAACGGATATTAAAAGTCTGTATCATCACACGTCTTCATTGCTTTGTCCTGGGAGAGCCGAAAATTATCTCCGTCGCACGGAGAATCAACAAACTTAACACCCTTCCTTTTAGTACTGACTCAAGAGTCCCTTGTTTTCCTCTCTGCTTTTAAGTAGATCACGGGCTACTTTTGTTTGCCTCATCCCCTCACTCGGACCATCTGGGTGTTTGCTGAATCTTCATTACTCTCACCACCCTCCTCCTCAGAAAAACCTCATTCAAACTTAAAGTTGTACGAAAAAGCCATGTACTTGAATACCTTGCTACGTGAATGCAAGGTTCCATAAAACCAATAAACCATTGACTCCAACTCAGACGTTCATGACCAGCCAGAAGCATCGCAGGGGGTGCTCATTTACTCTTCCTCATTAACGGTTGGCTGAAAGCCAGTAAAGTGACCATCTGAATTCCTCCCTAGGAACTGATAAAAATGGGAAATATGTTGAACTTATGAAATTTTATTAAGGAAGGTTATTAATGTCAACTTTTACTAAACACTGGTTACATAAACGCATCCACCCGGTCTAGCTCTACATCATGTAGATTGATTTTGCATTCATTACTAACAATCCCTCAGTACAAACCCATGACTACAAACCATATTTGATAATTTCCAGTTGAGAAAATCAGCGTCTTTGTTCATCTAAGAAACTTGTCTTAGGAGGATAGAGAAAGGCTTCCTTTAGTGAAAACATCATTTAGAACATTATTTTAAAGCAATATAAATGAAAAATGAAAACTTTTAGTCAAGTCGATAGTAAGAAACCTTTTTTTTTTAATCAAATCACGCAGTAATTTGTTTTCGTTTTTTTTTCAATTAAAGGCAATTCTTAACATGTGTCGACAGTATGCAGCGACATAACTGCAGAACAAAACAATCGGAAAGGTTTGCAACATTTTGAAATCTCTGTCTCTTGATGACTTAAATAATCAGCTGACGCAGTTGTTCGGAATAAATAGGAATTTCCGGGTAACTACTAGTTTGTTTCAGTTAACTTGTCTAATATTTGAAACAAAAGAATATTTTTCTTGAATTTGAGTAAATAGGAGTACGTACTATCAAAGGCACAGAATGCATTTTCTGGCTTCAAGGCAGTGAAAATAATTTTTTGAGCAGAATATCCGCAATATTTGTTTAACTTTGAATAATTCAGACAAAGGTCCTCCTTCCTTTTCGAACTGTAGAGGGGAGAAAAAAGAAAGCTCTCTCGTCGACAAATTAAATTTTATAAGTCGATGCTCGGGAGTTGCTGCCTGGAGACAGGTTGGGAGCATCACAAAAATTTATTGAAATCACTGTCCTGGAGTTAACACATTTATACAGATTGTTGTAGCGTTATTTCTGAATGAACTAAATAACTAAACATTTGGTCGCACAGTATCGAAATTGTTCGAAATACACTCCAATAAATAGAAAGCGTAGATTATAATCTGTGCTGATAAAATCTTAAAGTTTGTGACACTTAGGTTAAATTAGTTATGAAATGGGCAGGATAACCATAAATAAATTGGCATTAGTTAATCACATAAGCAGAAAGAACACTATTAGCTGCTACTCGGTGAACGACGGTGAGAAGGAAACAATGAGCCCAAAAAAAAAAAAAAAACAAGCTCCAGTATTATGTGCATATAGTACGATATGATGTCTTTACCCTCAAGTTTTGTTTTTTGAATTTGACATGACACACAGTGTTCTGATCATTAGAAGATATTCAAAAGAAAGGAAGGTATTTATTTAATGCGTTATGTATTTTTGATTGTAGAACATGCTCTCATATCTGTCAGTGTCTGTGCCAAAGAAACAACGCAATGTTGATACGGACATAAATCAAGCTGTTGTTTCATGTAGCGTAACCGCAGAAATTTGAAAATTTGATTGTCCTGGAACGGAAATCGAACTATCATCTCCGGATTTGCGCTCGAGTATGCTCGGGTAATCTCCTAGAGTAAATCGGGAGGTGCTGATTCGTTTCCCGTTCCAGGACGATTAAATTTTCAAATTTCTGCGGTTATGTTATATAGAAGAACAGCTGGATTTATGCCCGTATTAGTTATTCCGTGTGTTTTCAACTTGATATTAACGCAATATGGTCTGATTCCTATTCTTTGCACAGCGCCGGTTGAATCTCTAGTCAGTGAAACATTGCTGCTCGAAAAATACGGAAGCAGTACGGTCGCCATGTTTCATAGGACATAGCAGCAAATGCAATGTTTCTGTTTGCTATATATATACAGAGAACAAAATAAAGATGCATCTAACTATCACAAAATCTGTTTTATTGCCGTAAACTATTGTTATCGCCAAGCTTTCGCGCACGAACTTTATCGGCTTTATCGACGAAGAATGATGCTAACTTATTGGGTAAAGATTTACAAGAAACATTTGAAAACAAACACTTGTGTTGAGTTAACTTCAAAATGTGTATAAATTTGGAATTTGCGTGTCAAAAGACACCTATTAATTTCCGTCCAAGGTAAAGTCGGAAGCCGTAGAAATGGTGAATCGCCGATAGGCAATTTCCACTTAAATTTCATTGCATTGCTACCATATATTCCTGGTTTCACATTTTCCTTTAGAAAAGCCTTCAAAAAAGATATGGCCGGGCATTGGGTTCAGGACAACTGCCTTGATTATGAATATCCTATCTCGCAGTAGGAAAATTGACACAGAGAAGAAAGAACAAGTTCATACCGTCCCGCTGGAATACTCTTCAGAAATGGTGCTTTAGAATGACTAAGAGGTCAATTGGCATCCGGGTAGCAGAACATAAAAGAAATGTAAAAAGTGGAATCGTCTACACAGGTCTTGCAAGACCAATTTGTCTTAACGATGCGACACTTCAGTCGGCTGTAAATGTCTATCCGAGTACACTTCCCAAAGTGGGACTCCCATAAGATAGTCAATTGAAATACTCCCAACACAAGAAATCTGCGTCACGTGACTTGCATTGGATCTGCATCAATGTTTCTCAACCGCAGGTCCACGAGGTTTTTCTGCAGTTTTGTGAGAAACGAGTGAATTTACTTATTTTTCTTTTGAATCGAAATGGAGTCAAAGTAAGAGGATATCTAAATTTGTTTGGACACCTGTCGCGGAATGTTAAAGGAAGCTTGGATCGCTAAACTCTTTACAGAAGATCTGAATTCCTGCTGGCTAACTCACGAGGAAAAGGAAAGCTTTGTTGAACTTCCTTCTCATGCAGGTCTGGTATCGATATTCAGATCCAAATCTCTGACTCAGTTTTGGGGTATCATGGGGAAAGAATATCCAAGTCTCAGTGACAAAGCTCTTAAATTCTTGGTAACTTTTTCGACTACGTGGTTATTGCTAGAAAATCTTTTAAGCCGTTTCGGTAAACAAAACACAGCACAGGAACATAATGGGCATTAACGCTGCACTGCGCCTTGCTGAAACGACGTTGAAACCAGGGCTCGAGAAGAATATCGCGAACCAGCAGCACCAGACGTCGCATTGACCCCCCAAAAATATATATTAACGGTAAGGAGAATATTGTGGTATGTTCATTAAGGATTACACTTATTAATCATTAAAGAATATTAGCCGATTAAATTATATTAGCTGTAAATACGCGACATGGAATAGTCTGGTATATACACTGCTGGACACCCAAAATGCAACACCAAGAAGGAAGCATCCGATTAGGCTGAAATTCGCAGCATGCGTCTCCCACGAGAGGACAAGCAAACGATTTCCGTTGCAGGACATATGTAAATCATGTGCGCCCGGCACGCCACCGAGAAGCACTATAAGAAGGGTGCACAGAAGGCGGGGTGTAAGTAGTGGAATTGTGTTGTGCTTCCGGACCTGTGCGTTTGAAGCGTCCTTATGCCTTGTCGCAGAATACGGCAGTCATTCCAGCACGTTTCAGAGTTCGACAGAGGACGAATAGTGGCTTATCGCGACAGCGGTTTATCGTACCGAGACATTGGCGCCCGTGTGGGACGACATCCAGCCACAGTGAGGCGAGTATGGATTCGGTGGATGCAGGAGAAACGGACGGACCGAAGTAAGCGATTGCCGCAGCCGCGGCACACTACCGAACGAGAGTATCGGCAAGTTGTGCGACGGGCATTGACGGCTCGCACCGCCACATCACGAACGTTAGTGCAGGAATTAGGGGTGTTGCGCAACAACATGTGTCAGCACGCACCGTTCGACGTCGTCGGCAGGAGCGGAGACTTGTCACACGGCGCCCATTGCTCCGATTACCATTGACGTTACACCACCGGCGAGTGCGGCGGCAGTGGGCCGTTGAACGCCCCACCTGGACTACGGAAGGGCACGACATTATCTTCTCCGACGAATCCCGCTTCTGCCTGCAACACCACGATGCTCGGATCCGCGTGTTGCGGCACCGCGACGAAACACTGTATGACGCCTGCATTATGCATCGCCATACCGGTCCATCGCTTGGCGTTATGGTTTGGGGCACAATTGGATATTACACCCGCACCTCTCTGGTACGCATCGCCGGTACGCTCAACAGCCACCACTACATCTCCGACGTTTTGGGCCCTGTAGTCCTCCCTTACCTGCAGGACCTGCCAGCGGCCACGTCTCAACAGGACAATGCGCGCCCGCACGTGGCACGCATCGTGCAACAATTATTCGCGGCCAACCAGGTGTCACTGCTGCCGTGGCCCACCTGTTCTCCAAATATGTCGCCCATCGAACACGACTGGTCGCTGATCGGCAACCGAGTGGCCCGGCAAGCACCACCCACAGCTACGCCTGATGAACTGTGGCAACGTGTGGAAACAGCCGGGACCGACATACCCCAAGCCCACATCCAAAGCCTCTTTTGTTCGATGCCGCGGCGTGTAGCGGACGTAATTATTAGCCATGGGGGCCACACGAACTGTTTATGTCTGCGTGCTCCGCAAGTCGCACGGGCCTGTAAGCTCAATCGTTTCATCTTTGTATCTGTTGTTCTGTGTACAGTAAATATGGACTCGTGCCTTTCTTGGTGTTGCATTTTGGGTGGCCAGCAGTGTATATTATGTATTGTATGCAGTGATAATCATAATATAGAATATTACGAGATTAAATGCTGGAAAATAGCCTAAAAGTTTTGTTTAGGCATCGCCGGTAATCGAAAGTTTCCCCAAAGTTTTGCTGATCAGCGAATGCAAAAAAGTTTGGGAACCACTGTCCTAGAGTATAGATCTTAAGGATTTTTGTTTGAATGTTTTTATTTTTTCACGTCCAAATTTCTAATTTACCAAAAATTTGAAGTTAACTCAACACCACTATTTGTTTTCAATTGTTAACGTTTTCCTCGCAAGCCCTTTTTTTTTTTTTTTTTTTTTTTTAATTGGAGGTTTAACAACCACCGTGAGCAACCCAGTGGTCTATAAGCAGTCGCTCGTTCCTAATTTAAGGTCACTGGTTCCAGGGAAGGGAGAGAGCCAGTGCCGTAAGACGGACACAACATCCATGCCTAAGACGGACACAACATCCATGACGAATGATCAAAGGCCAACGCTTAGACCACTGCGCCACCGGGGTGGCCTCGTAAGCCTTCTTGGCATAGGTTAGAATCTGTCTTCCTCGATAAAGAAACCCCTTGGTATGCGGAAGCTTAGCAATATCAGTTGTTTACGCCAATATAACAGAATTTGTAAAAGCACCTCTTAATATGATGTATAATTGTGCATCTTATTTGCATATGTGCATAAGGCGCTCAATGCGATCTAACCCTAACATACAAATACTTCTTTTTTCAAAAACGAAACTTTATTTCTCCACTTAGTCTCCCGTGATTTGGATACGCTTGTTGTACCGATCATAGAGTTGCCGAATCCCCGCTGCGAAACACGCTTCATCTTCCTCCTGAAACCAACACTTCGTTGCTTCCTTCAGTCCAGAATCATCCGCAAAACGCCTACCCCGCAGATCTTTTTTCATATGTTTGAAGAGGAAGAAGTACCTAAGGACGAGATCAGGAGACTACGGTGGCTGGGGAAGCAGTTGGAACCCACATTCTGTCACAGCATGCAAATATTCCTCTAGAGCGACCGGGTAAATTTCTTTCCCCCTAATTAAACGAGGCGCATTTTTCACTAATTGATTTCGGTTTCTATATGGGGGCCGTATAAATATTTAATTTTGGTATTTTTCGGAAATTATCCTTTTCGGCGGGTCCCAGCAAAAACAATGTTGCTGGGCCAGCACTCAAGATAGCACTAGCAGCCAGCAGCGCCAGCGGTGGCCCAGCACTATGTTGCCACCGCCCAACCACTAATAAAATATCCCTACGGCTACCACATGGACCCGCAGTTCGGGCCAGCAGCGGGCCAACAGTGGAACCTCCTTCAGTAGCCATTTGCCAGAACAGGGCCATTAGTTATCCATCACAGGCAGTATCTGCCACAAGTGGCCCTTCAGCGGCGCTGCAAGCACGTGTCATAAGTGATGGCTAGCCTAATGTGGTCCGCTAGTTTCCCGGCAGTGGCAGCCGTCAATCGCGTGACGTAACTGATGGCTTGCCGAATCTTGTCAGCTAATTTCCCAGTAGTAGCCGTAAAAAATAAAGGATAACCGCAGCTTCCCAAAGCTAGAACTACTTTCCCCCCTTACGAAACTTCTGAATTATTGCTCTGCGCTGGGGAAATTTTCTTACCAGGTCCGGAAAAACGGCCGTTTGGATCGAGCTGGAAACGAACCAAATACTTTCTACGAGGGAAGCGGGCGCTTTACCAACTGGACTACTTTGCGGCGCACGACAGTTTCCTTGAAGTTGAGTCTCTTTCCTGAGGAATGTGAAACGAATTGTTATCTTTTTAATTTTAAAATGATGGGAGGTTTTTTTTCATAAATGTCAGTTTCATATAATTCATAAATTCATTTTTTCAACGTAACGATTGTTTTTTTTTTTTACCTTAAGGGAACTTGACTCATTTTCAAGCAGTGTATCAACTTAAAGGCGCTTTCCAAAATTTTGTGCTGACCTTGTCGTCTTGAAAGGCGATTGTTGAATTAATATATTTACACATTCATGTCCCATTCTGTTACATTTTTAACGTTGAATCTTCCATTTCCGCTGTCCTAAGCTATATTTGTTTTAAAAAGGAAAGATATTTTATTTTACATCTCGTTATTTTAGAAGCGAATTCCTTCACTCTTGTGCATCCAATCCATGGATGAGTACATTATATTCACATAGCGTTGCTTTTTTTTTCAAATAATTGATAAATTCTGTACGCGTATAATTCTTTCTTTTTTCCCAACATAACGTGTTTTTAATGTTTTTCCAGGACTTTTGTTTCAAGCGGTTTAATGTATGTTAAAACGAAAGGTTACACAGAAATTATTTCTTGTTATTCATGGGAATGGAGCGGGTGTATTTCATGGCTGTAGTCTAGTATTTCATGGCTTTATCTGATATCTTCGTCGACGTGGCATTTCATTAGGAAATTAATTTGCCTCTCTACACTATGGCTTTTTTTTTCTTAACATCCACTAGAATAACACAATGTCGAAAGCGTCGTCTTCAGCTAACTAGTACCCCGAGAGACACCGCAAGTGTTGCTGCTGCGCATGCGCAGTTCCGTTACTTCCACCTGGTGTTGGGGTTGCATCGGTTGCCAGCTACGGGCCACTAGTGGCACTTGCTTGCAGGCCCGCAATTCACGGAGATGCTGCAGGGCCATCAATGGCTGCCAACATATGGCGTTGCCACCAACGGACAGCTACCGTGCCGTGAGCGGCAGATTTGAGCCAGCAGTGACCCATCACTGCCAGTTTGTGGCCAACAGTTTCTCAACACTTGTGTATTTGCTGGGGTGTAACTATCATAACTGAATTGTCCTCTATTTGCAGCGCATTTTGCATTTGTCATTGTATTGCTACGACCAACCGTTACTTTCGTATTCCTTTCGGACACTTTTCGTGAAACACCCTGTACAGAATGCTAGAAATGGAAACCGCCATGAGGACTGTCAGGAGACTTTGGGTTCTTCCTCGATCAGGGTCGCGGTTGAAATACAGTATTTCCACTGCATTACTTCTTCCATCCTGGCTCTTTCCCCTCTCTGGAGACAGTATTGTAAAGTTAAAGATACAGACCTTTCCTCCCATCTCAGAAGTTAAATTGCAGAAAAGTAAAGATAAGAATTTGTGGAGACCGTATACTATCAAAGAAATTGGACGAATACTGAGCGTAGTAATAGAGATTTTTACCAGATACAAAAACGAATTTGTTTTCAGGATGTTTGACAAATACCCATAATAACATTAACAGAAGAGTCCTGTTTGCTTGCCAAAATAAAGAAGATAAAAATGTCCTAAACATATTGTGCCATGCTCTTAAGCATTTCATACCCGTCACTCTTAGTGCTAATATGCCTATTTTATAAACTGCAAATTATTATTTTCCCCATTTCGATATCTTCTGAATTCCATTGCTAACTCTAACTACAAAAATATCTAAAGGGGGAGAGGAATTAGTTCTTAATTTCATTGTCAACTCTACTATAAAAATAACTAAAGGAGAGAAGAAAAAGGCCATCTCTCCCAGTTTTAATCATTGGTTTATTTTAATTTAATTCTTCCAATCTCCTAATCCTGGGTTATTGGAAACGAAACTCTCTACAAGGCAACGGACTAGAGCTATGGGAAGCAGTAGTCCTTCGATGTTTTCAATTTCGATGCTTTGTTGCCCTAATAGCCTTTCTCTCTCCAACTAAACCTCATGAGGGAGAAACGGTTTTTCTTATCTGGTGTCAAGGCATGTCGAGATTAACCTCATGCCATCCGTTTTACCCCCCCAAACTTCAATCCTCCTTCCCCGCTCTCTTAGGTAATCTCACCGGGTAAAGTCTCAGAACAATCCATCTTACTGGAGTGTAGCCTCCACCCCTACCCTCCATCACCACCCCCATTTCATCATAGATAACATCTACATCACGCGAGGGTTTTCTTTGCTTCCCCCCTCCTTTTTTTTGGAGCTATATATATATATATAAATGTTTTCTTCTTCTTTCCGATAGATCCCTTTATTTCATTTATAACCGCATTTCTCCATTGGGTACTGGTCGTATTGATTCTGTATTTCAACTAACTGACGTTCCACTCAGTTGCTATCGATTACAGTCCATTCGCAACGACTCCACATCTGGAGCTTTTATTCTCTTTAACTTTGCTTTTGCCGCTTGGAGAAAAGGGCTTTCCCCGAGTAACAGTGACAACCCTGAAATAGATGTTCACTGGCAAGATTTTTGTCATTGTGTAGTTAAATTATTCAATAATTAAATATTGTTATTAATCTTTAATAATAGTTAATCATTTAAAAATTTTAATTTGGCCTTTGTTGACTAAGAAAAGCATTTGATTTCATCAAAACCAATGCAATAATCAAGGTACTTCGGAATCAGAGACTTCCTGGAGAATATATAGACCTTCTCAAAGTGCTACACCACAGCAAACGACAATTTCGACTAACTCGCAGTTAGGCTAGTCAGCACTCTCTTTGCAGCTGCCTAAGGAATCAGTAGACTTGAGTAACACTATCCCTGATACCTCAGTAGGTGACATGGAAGTCAAGGTGGACAACAATGAGATCCCAGTGGCTACCCCTGAACTTGACGACTCCCGTACTCCTGCTCCCTCAGTTATTGAACTACTCGACGAGAGAACTGAAGTGGTTTTAAAAGAATTCTGTCGTCAGAAAAATATAAAAAAAGGCATGAAAAAAGATCAGAAAAATAGTCAAGACAGAGTTTGAAAGCCGGAAAGAGGAATTTCTCCCTTTTTTTACAGCAGGAGATAGGGCAAGAGCCTAAAAGAAAGAAATCTATGAATACGAACACATTCGTCATAAAAGGAGGCTCTACGCACCTCTCTAATGAGGAAATATCCAGTGACCTAAAAAAAGTGGGTACAACTACTCGAAATATTGAAAGGCTAAATCATAACTCAGGAGCGCCAAGAGATTTCCTCACGTTTGATGCTGAGGATAACTTCACCACTGGTCCTATTACCGTGATTGGGTACCGAATGGCGGTGGAGATTTATCGACCACCGCCATCCAGAGGTAGAGATTGTGGTAGAGGCGGAAGAGGAAGAGGTAGAAGAGGAACCTTCAGAGGGAGAATGAGCATTGCTCCAGCACAGCCCATCGGTGCACCAACTTTTGCTCAAGCTGCTGCCCCTTCAATTGTACCCCAAATACAGTCCTCTTCATTAGTACCATCCACCTCTTTCCAATCAGACGGAGTGGAAGACAGAAAGAGGATGGAATTAGCTACCTCTATACTGCTTGGACTTCATAATAAGCCAAATTAGGTTTTAAAAAAGGCCCTTTTAAGGGCCAACACATTTTTTGCAAAAAGGATTACTAGAGGTACAATTAAGAAAACTGAATAAAGTCTTTCCCTATTGATGTTTAGCACAAAAAAATGATTGGCCCTATTTTAATTAATTATCTACTTGGGACTAGAGCGTAGAGCGCATTCTTCACACGTGTGAAGAAAATAAAATATTAGCAAATAGTACCAAATTAGCTCTAATCAGATTTTTGCAAGTTGGTGTAATGTTATTGATAACACGACCTTAGCTATGGTAAATAGCAGAAACGCCAGCAAGATTCAGTAAAAGTAAACTTACGAGAACATTTCTTGACAATCTCCCAGCCAATGGGAAATAATATTTTCTCTGATTGGCTCCTGAGTAACGAGGCAAATAGTGGACTCCTACCAGAACACTGAGCAAACGGCAATTTTGTTTTATCAGGTGCCTAACTATTTTAAATTGAAATTAATTTCAATAATTTTGTTTTGTAAGAGAACTGGGTGTTCCTCTGAGGGATTTTTTCGTGTGTGCTGTCTGTTTCTTTTCAGGTTCCCTATTCCCCTGTCTTTTCTGCGTTTGCACGGTTGGATTTTGATTGCTAATGTTATTGCTCGGAGTGTGATGCTGCTGCTGGTAAGTTTATGGGTTAGTTTACAACTTCACTACTTAACGGTAAACCGTACACTCTTTGCAATCTGATTATTCCGTACTTTTTTTGCATACTATCCTATCAGGGCACTCTGTTGCCACTTCTTTAATATTTCCATTTTTCACCTGCCAAAAGGCGCAGCGCGCTGTGGGTTCGGGTCTCTAAACCTAAGGTAGAAAAGCATTGATTGATTGATATACCACAGCGCAACAGCAACAATTCAACATCGCGCATGTAGCGGTAGAATACCAACTGAAAAAGGTGTCCCACAAGGAGACTCTCTATCACCCAAAATATCTACTGCTGCTCTTCAAGAAATATTTTATAATATAAACTGGAACAAATCTTGGTATAAAAATTAATAACAAAAACTTAACACATTTACGATTTGCAGATAATATCACACCATTTTTGTAAACACTCCAGAAGACCTAAATGTAATGATAGGAGATCTGTATCATGAAATCAGAAACGTTGGTCTAAATACAAGTAGAGAAAAAACTGAAATCATGTTTAAGAATTTTGTAAAATCAAAAAACATAATTGTAGAAACACATACTTAAGTCATCTCATTGATCTAAACAATTGATTTCGAAAAGAAATAAATATTGGGTTGTTGCGAATGAAATGTCCGGCAAAGAACCAGCACACGTGGACGGCGAGAATGGAAAAGTAAGACAACTTACCTAGGCAAAATAATCCCTCTCGACATCGACAAATAGCTACCATCTGTCCGGCAATGCCATGATCCCAGAACGAAAAACGTCATGTGGCTGGGACCCGAAGAAGTCATCAACTGCACGTTAAACCTCGTTATCTGTCGTGAACTGTTTCCCATACAGGAAGTGATCCAGGCGAATAAACAGATGATAGTCTGTCGGAGAAGAGTCCGGGAAATAGACAGGAGGAAACAGTGATTCATAACCCAAGGCACTTAGTGTCAGCATCGTTCGTTGTGCGACATGAAAGCGAGCGTTGTCCTGGAGCAGAATAACACCATGTCTGTTGACCAAAGCCGGTTGTTGCTGCAGCAATTTCCGGTGCATCTGGTGTAATTCAGCACAATAATGTTCTGCAGTGATGGTTTGTCCTCTTGCCAAAAACCTCCGTTGCATTATTCTGGCTGTGGACCACCAGACAAGGAGCATAATCTTTTTGGTGTGTAGGGGTGGCTTAGGATGCCGTCCAGCAGGCTGTGTCTTGCTTAACCATTGTGCAGATCGTTTCCGATTATCATAAAGGACTCACTTCTCATCGCAGGTGACCATTCGATCAGTAGAAGTGTTATTCCTGGAAAGCAGCGGGGTGCAGACTTCCAAACCACTAGTCTTGTTGGCAGTTGTCCACTCATGCGGCAGCACATGTCCTGCTTTTGGACCTTACCCAGCACAGCCAGACGCCGAAAAACTGTCGTGTAGTGGACACCTAACTATGCCACTATCTTACGACAGGTTTTTCGGGGGTCCGCTTCAACCATACGTAACAGAACATCGTCAAAAACAGCAACAAGTCGTTGACCACGTGCTTCGTTTTGCAGGTCCGTATCTCCGCTTCAACCACACGTAACAGAACATCGTCAGAAACAGCAACAAGTCGGTGACCACGTGCTTCGTTTTGCAGGTCCGTATCTCCGCTTCAAGCACACGTAACAGAACATCGTCAGAAACAGCAACAAGTCGGTGACCACGTGCTTCGTTTTGCAGGTCCGTATCTCCGCTTCAACCACACGTAACAGAACATCGTCAGAAACAGCAACAAGTCGGTGACCACGTGCTTCGTTTTGCAGGTCCGTATCTCCGCTTCAACCACACGTAACAGAACATCGTCAGAAACAGCAACAAGTCGGTGACCACGTGCTTCGTTTTGCAGGTCCGTATCTCCGCTTCAACCACACGTAACAGAACATCGTCAGAAACAGCAACAAGTCGGTGACCACGTGCTTCGTTTTGCAGGTCCGTATCTCCGCTTCAACCGCACGTAACAGAACATCGTCAGAAACAGCAACAAGTCGGTGACCACGTGCTTCGTTTTGCAGGTCCGTGTCTCCGCTTCAACCACACGTAACAGAACATCGTCAGAAACAGCAACAAGTCGGTGACCACGTGCTTCGTTTTGCAGGTCCGTATCTCCGCTTCAACCACACGTAACAGAACATCGTCAGAAACAGCAACAAGTCGGTGACCACGTGCTTCGTTTTGCAGGTCCGTGTCTCCGCTTCAACCACACGTAACAGAACATCGTCAGAAACAGCAACAAGTCGGTGACCACGTGCTTCGTTTTGCAGGTCCGTGTCTCCGCTTCAACCACACGTAACAGAACATCGTCCGAAACAGTAACAAGTCGGTGACCACGTGCTTCGTTTTGCAGGTCCGTATCTCCGCTTCAACCACACGTAACAGAACATCGTCAGAAACAGCAACAAGTCGGTGACCACGTGCTTCGTTTTGCAGGTCCGTATCTCCGCTTCAAGCACACGTAACAGAACATCGTCAGAAACAGCAACAAGTCGGTGACCACGTGCTTCGTTTTGCAGGTCCGTATCTCCGCTTCAACCACACGTAACAGAACATCGTCAGAAACAGCAACAAGTCGGTGACCACGTGCTTCGTTTTGCAGGTCCGTATCTCCGCTTCAACCACACGTAACAGAACATCGTCAGAAACAGCAACAAGTCGGTGACCACGTGCTTCGTTTTGCAGGTCCGTATCTCCGCTTCAACCACACGTAACAGAACATCGTCAGAAACAGCAACAAGTCGGTGACCACGTGCTTCGTTTTGCAGGTCCGTATCTCCGCTTCAACCGCACGTAACAGAACATCGTCAGAAACAGCAACAAGTCGGTGACCACGTGCTTCGTTTTGCAGGTCCGTGTCTCCGCTTCAACCACACGTAACAGAACATCGTCAGAAACAGCAACAAGTCGGTGACCACGTGCTTCGTTTTGCAGGTCCGTGTCTCCGCTTCAACCACACGTAACAGAACATCGTCAGAAACAGCAACAAGTCGGTGACCACGTGCTTCGTTTTGCAGGTCCGTATCTCCGCTTCAACCACACGTAACAGAACATCGTCAGAAACAGCAACAAGTCGGTGACCACGTGCTTCGTTTTGCAGGTCCGTATCTCCGCTTCAACCACACGTAACAGAACATCGTCAGAAACAGCAACAAGTCGGTGACCACGTGCTTCGTTTTGCAGGTCCGTGTCTCCGCTTCAACCACACGTAACAGAACATCGTCAGAAACAGCAACAAGTCGGTGACCACGTGCTTCGTTTTGCAGGTCCGTGTCTCCGCTTCAACCACACGTAACAGAACATCGTCAGAAACAGCAACAAGTCGGTGACCACGTGCTTCGTTTTGCAGGTCCGTGTCTCCGCTTCAACCACACGTAACAGAACATCGTCAGAAACAGTAACAAGTCGGTGACCACGTGCTTCGTTTTGCAGGTCCGTATCTCCGCTTCAACCACACGTAACAGAACATCGTCAGAAACAGCAACAAGTCGGTGACCACGTGCTTCGTTTTGCAGGTCCGTGTCTCCGCTTCAACCACACGTAACAGAACATCGTCAGAAACAGCAACAAGTCGGTGACCACGTGCTTCGTTTTGCAGGTCCGTATCTCCGCTTCAACCACACGTAACAGAACATCGTCAGAAACAGCAACAAGTCGGTGACCACGTGCTTCGTTTTGCAGGTCCGTGTCTCCGCTTCAACCACACGTAACAGAACATCGTCAGAAACAGCAACAAGTCGGTGACCACGTGCTTCGTTTTGCAGGTCCGTATCTCCGCTTCAACCACACGTAACAGAACATCGTCAGAAACAGTAACAAGTCGGTGACCACGTGCTTCGTTTTGCAGGTCCCTATCTCCGCTTCAACCACACGTAACAGAACATCGTCAGAAACAGCAACAAGTCGGTGACCACGTGCTTCGTTTTGCAGGTCCGTATCTCCGCTTCAAGCACACGTAACAGAACATCGTCAGAAACAGCAACAAGTCGGTGACCACGTGCTTCGTTTTGCAGGTCCGTATCTCCGCTTCAACTACACGTAACAGAACATCGTCAGAAACAGCAACAAGTCGGTGACCACGTGCTTCGTTTTGCAGGTCCGTATCTCCGCTTCAAGCACACGTAACAGAACATCGTCAGAAACAGCAACAAGTCGGTGACCACGTGCTTCGTTTTGCAGGTCCGTATCTCCGCTTCAACCACACGTAACAGAACATCGTCAGAAACAGCAACAAGTCGGTGACCACGTGCTTCGTTTTGCAGGTCCGTATCTCCGCTTCAACCGCACGTAACAGAACATCGTCAGAAACAGCAACAAGTCGGTGACCACGTGCTTCGTTTTGCAGGTCCGTGTCTCCGCTTCAACCACACGTAACAGAACATCGTCAGAAACAGCAACAAGTCGGTGACCACGTGCTTCGTTTTGCAGGTCCGTATCTCCGCTTCAACCACACGTAACAGAACATCGTCAGAAACAGCAACAAGTCGGTGACCACGTGCTTCGTTTTGCAGGTCCGTGTCTCCGCTTCAACCACACGTAACAGAACATCGTCAGAAACAGCAACAAGTCGGTGACCACGTGCTTCGTTTTGCAGGTCCGTGTCTCCGCTTCAACCACACGTAACAGAACATCGTCAGAAACAGTAACAAGTCGGTGACCACGTGCTTCGTTTTGCAGGTCCGTATCTCCGCTTCAACCACACGTAACAGAACATCGTCAGAAACAGCAACAAGTCGGTGACCACGTGCTTCGTTTTGCAGGTCCGTGTCTCCGCTTCAAGCACACGTAACAGAACATCGTCAGAAACAGCAACAAGTCGGTGACCACGTGCTTCGTTTTGCAGGTCCGTATCTCCGCTTCAACCACACGTAACAGAACATCGTCAGAAACAGCAACAAGTCGGTGACCACGTGCTTCGTTTTGCAGGTCCGTATCTCCGCTTCAACCACACGTAACAGAACATCGTCAGAAACAGCAACAAGTCGGTGACCACGTGCTTCGTTTTGCAGGTCCGTATCTCCGCTTCAACCACACGTAACAGAACATCGTCAGAAACAGCAACAAGTCGGTGACCACGTGCTTCGTTTTGCAGGTCCGTATCTCCGCTTCAACCGCACGTAACAGAACATCGTCAGAAACAGCAACAAGTCGGTGACCACGTGCTTCGTTTTGCAGGTCCGTGTCTCCGCTTCAACCACACGTAACAGAACATCGTCAGAAACAGCAACAAGTCGGTGACCACGTGCTTCGTTTTGCAGGTCCGTATCTCCGCTTCAACCACACGTAACAGAACATCGTCAGAAACAGCAACAAGTCGGTGACCACGTGCTTCGTTTTGCAGGTCCGTGTCTCCGCTTCAACCACACGTAACAGAACATCGTCAGAAACAGCAACAAGTCGGTGACCACGTGCTTCGTTTTGCAGGTCCGTGTCTCCGCTTCAACCACACGTAACAGAACATCGTCAGAAACAGTAACAAGTCGGTGACCACGTGCTTCGTTTTGCAGGTCCGTATCTCCGCTTCAACCACACGTAACAGAACATCGTCAGAAACAGCAACAAGTCGGTGACCACGTGCTTCGTTTTGCAGGTCCGTGTCTCCGCTTCAACCACACGTAACAGAACATCGTCAGAAACAGCAACAAGTCGGTGACCACGTGCTTCGTTTTGCAGGTCCGTGTCTCCGCTTCAACCACACGTAACAGAACATCGTCAGAAACAGTAACAAGTCGGTGACCACGTGCTTCGTTTTGCAGGTCCGTATCTCCGCTTCAACCACACGTAACAGAACATCGTCAGAAACAGCAACAAGTCGGTGACCACGTGCTTCGTTTTGCAGGTCCGTGTCTCCGCTTCAAGCACACGTAACAGAACATCGTCAGAAACAGCAACAAGTCGCTGACCACGTGCTTCGTTTTGCAGGTCCGTATCTCCGCTTCAACCACACGTAACAGAACATCGTCAGAAACAGCAACAAGTCGGTGACCACGTGCTTCGTTTTGCAGGTCCGTATCTCCGCTTCAACCACACGTAACAGAACATCGTCAGAAACAGCAACAAGTCGGTGACCACGTGCTTCGTTTTGCAGGTCCGTATCTCCGCTTCAACCACACGTAACAGAACATCGTCAGAAACAGCAACAAGTCGGTGACCACGTGCTTCGTTTTGCAGGTCCGTATCTCCGCTTCAACCGCACGTAACAGAACATCGTCAGAAACAGCAACAAGTCGGTGACCACGTGCTTCGTTTTGCAGGTCCGTGTCTCCGCTTCAACCACACGTAACAGAACATCGTCAGAAACAGCAACAAGTCGGTGACCACGTGCTTCGTTTTGCAGGTCCGTATCTCCGCTTCAACCACACGTAACAGAACATCGTCAGAAACAGCAACAAGTCGGTGACCACGTGCTTCGTTTTGCAGGTCCGTGTCTCCGCTTCAACCACACGTAACAGAACATCGTCAGAAACAGCAACAAGTCGGTGACCACGTGCTTCGTTTTGCAGGTCCGTGTCTCCGCTTCAACCACACGTAACAGAACATCGTCAGAAACAGTAACAAGTCGGTGACCACGTGCTTCGTTTTGCAGGTCCGTATCTCCGCTTCAACCACACGTAACAGAACATCGTCAGAAACAGCAACAAGTCGGTGACCACGTGCTTCGTTTTGCAGGTCCGTGTCTCCGCTTCAACCACACGTAACAGAACATCGTCAGAAACAGCAACAAGTCGGTGACCACGTGCTTCGTTTTGCAGGTCCGTGTCTCCGCTTCAACCACACGTAACAGAACATCGTCAGAAACAGCAACAAGTCGGTGACCACGTGCTTCGTTTTGCAGGTCCGTATCTCCGCTTCGAAACTTCACATACCATCGCCGAATGGTTCCTTCGTTGGCAGTATTCTCCCCTAACGCTTTGTTAACGTTTCGAGCGGCAATTCCTGCAGAATGATACAGTTTAAGTTCAACAGGAAAATAACCCTCAAATCCGGCGTCTGCATGTTTCCCTTGCAAGCCACGTTACGTCCAAACAAACCACGCCCTAACCTTGTTCTTCACACACACATGCAAGCTATTTATTGTAACTCTGTGACGTATACCCGCAACACCTGTGGGCGGTTCCATTCCGCTATGGTGGGGGACTGTCTCCACTGCTCGTTCGCGTTGGACATTTCCTTCGCATCAACCCAATAGAAGAGTTCAACTTGCCTAGAGTGCATTTGGAAAGCCGAAAAGCATTTTTCAGAACAGTGGTTTTCCACTCTGTTTAAAAGAGGAAGACATTTAACCAGTGCATAGTTCCAGTCATCACATATGGTTGGGAAACCTCGACTATGACAAAAGCGCTTACAAATAAATTTGCAACAAAGCAAAGTAAAATGGAGAGGCTGATGGTAAGCATCACATTAAAAGATAAGAAACGGAACACCTTGATAAGAAGCCAAACTCATATCACAGACATCATTCTTTACCACAAGCGACTAAAATGGAAGTGGGACAGACATCTATCCAGAAGAGAAGACGAGCGATGGACCACCATACAAACAAACTGGATTCGAAAACAGAGAAACGAGGCAGAGGACGCCCTAAAAGAAGGTGAAGCGATGAACTGACAAAATTTGCGGGAAAAAATTGGTCAACCATAGCCAAGAACAGAAAAAAAGGGAAAGAACTGGAAGAGGCCTTCGTCCAGCAGTGGTCTGAGAAGGGCTGAGAAGAAGAAGAAGAAGTTAAATTATTATTATTGCATATTCTGCATAGGTTCACTAGTGAATCGCTTTTCTAGATTAATATTCACAGTGCGTCAAAGAATTTTTAAGATTGGTGCTAGATTTCAGCCTACGGTGGCGCCACCAGTTTAATCGCGAATGCGTTATAAACCGTGACCATCTGTTTGCTTTCTGCCAAAAGTACTGCGCAGTTGTTAAAGTAACTCAAACGAAACGGCTGTTCATTAGAGAAGTAAATTTTTTTTCATGTTGAATTATTAAGATGGAACAAAGGGCTGTTATTAAATTTAACGCAAAACTTGGTAAAAGTGCCTCGGAAACGTAACAAATGACAAGTTTACGGTGAGTTTTGTTTAAGTAGATCAAATGTTTTCCTGTGGCACAAACGGTTTTTGGACGGAAGAGATACGCTAGAAGATGATAAGCATACCGGAAGACCAAGTTCATCTAGAACACCTGAGATTATTAAAAAAGTGCGTGATTTCGTGGCAAACAATCGATGTGCGTCACTGAAAAAGATAGAAAAGTCTTTAAACATCAACAAAGAAAAGATTCGAACCATCCTGCATGAAGATTTGGGGAAAACAAAAGTATGTGCTAAATTTGTTCCACCCACGTTAACCAATGAACAAAAATCAAGGAGTAGTGCACATTGCAGAGACATCATTTCAACCACTGAAAATGATCCAAACTTCTTAAAATCGGTTGTTACAGGTGATGAAACATGGTGTTTTCAATATGATCCTAAAACAAAGCAACAAATTGCGGAATGGAAGTCGAAAAACTCACCACAAGCCAAAAAAACAAGAAAAGTTCTATCGAAAATCAAAACAATGCTTATTACATTCTTCGATAGTAAGGGTATTATAAACAAAGAATTTGTTCGAAGTGAACAAACAATTACTGGTGAGTTTTATTTAAATGTTTTGAGGCGTTTGATGGGCAGAATTCGTCGCATTCATCCAGAATATCGGGATGAAAACAGTTGGTGTTTGTTGCACGATAATGTACCCAGTCACACCTCAGTTCTTGTTCGTAGATTTTTGGCGAAAAATAACGTCTGTGTGTTGAATCATCTACCGTATTCGCCTAATTTAGCACCCTGCGACTTTTCTTTATTCCCAAAGCTTAAAATGACGTTAAAAGGGTGTTATTTTGATGATATTTCGACCATACAAACAGCTTCGACGCGTGCTTTGGAGGTAGTTCCGCAAAGTGAACTGGAACAGGCATTCGAATCATTATTAAATCGCTGTAACAAGTGTATTGAAGCCGGAGGGACTTATTTCGAATAACAAACCAAAACAAATCATAATTTCTTGTTTCTATTTAATTTTACAGACCCAGTCTTAAAAATTCTTTGCCACACTGTGTATGTAGTGAAATCTTAAAACTGTTAGAAAAAAAAACTAGGGAGAAAATAAATTCCCGGTTTCTCCAAGCACAGCGAAGGAATGCCTAACTAAAAACATGGGAAATAGCCAATGCTGCATTCACAGCCTAATTAATATTGAATATAAGTTTGCCATCTGAAGTGAAGGATTATCCTGCACAGCCACAATCATGAAGGTGATTCATTCTTCCTCGATTTAGAGTTTTCCTCCCGTTGATGCATTTTACTTGGTGTTTTAAGCTGCTCGCGTGACCATTGCAGCAGTTTCCGCTAGCGGAGTTTCAGACGTCTGGAAGATAAGATTTGAACAAATGGTTCTGATCCGGTAGGAATACATTAATCTACGAAAAATAAAATATCAACTTGATTTGCTTCTTAACAAATTCATTTGACCTACTAATTTAAACAAAAATGAATGTGCGTCTTCAGAATCTACTAATCTTTTCAGTTTCTGGGAGATATAGCTTTAGAAATATTGTTGTGAATAAAAACCATTCGAACTTCCTCTTTGAAGTAATGTTCAGTATCCAATAACGAAATAAACTTTACTTGGAAAATTGGACTGCATGGGACCTAAACTGACTAGATCTGTCTAGGACCTCAACCAGATCCTGTGTCATACTGAATTTACTTCTATGTTCTGCAAGAGCTGGGATGACATTTGAACAGCGCTGAGGTTATTTTGGGGCGCGTTCACTAAATGTTGGAAAGTTATTCAATTTAAGGAAATAACTTTCTGGAAAAACAGGTGATCTCACTCAAGACTCCTCGCCCTTGTAATCAGACAAATCCCTGATTATAAATTTGCCTGCTTAAAACAAATTCACCATTGCTTTTCGTTAAACTTATTTTTGCCAAAATGCTCATTTGAAACATCAGATTGTGCAACACTTGTCCTTATCCAGCTTTAAATTGGTATTAGATGTGCTTTGGAATAAGATCAGTATTAATAAAGACTTTATAAAAATCTATGGCACCTCACGGTACATTGTGGCTTTAATTTACCTAAAGAGGTCCACTGTTGAATTAATGAAGAATGCGATTTCGTGGGATATTGAATCATTTCAGGAATTCGAGGTCCTTATTACAGTTTAGAATGAATGCAACTGAATCAGTGGCGGAAGTAAAGTGCGGTGAAGCAGTCGTTTGGAAAACAAATGATGTACCACAAAAACGTATCTGGTACGGATGGAAAAAAACTGTATCAAACATTCGTCAAAGGTGATAGTACGATTTTTCTACGTTGTAGAGCTGGTTCTACCTAAAGTTATGTAAGCCCAACATTATTCTGTTTATGACACAATTATCCTGTTTATAACACAACCTGATTTAATCTATTTCACTATTTCTTGTCAAATACCCATCCCTGTTGCGACTAAAGAGGACCAGAGACCACAAATGGTTGGAAGACGCATTATTTTCCGATTTTATTTTGTTTGAGGGTTTAATATACACTGTGATCAGCTCAATGGGCTACAAGCTGTAACCCGTCCCCTATTTAAGGCCACTAGTTTCAGAGAAGGGAGAAAGCCAGTGCCGTAAGGAAAAAATACTATCCAATCCTCATCCGGGATTTAAGTCTGGATTCGTCTTGGACGAATGGTCAGAAGAAAGGGCTTAGACAACTGTTCCACCTGGGCGGCAGTTTTCATAATAAACAAGTCATTTAGACGGTGTCCAGAAGAGTTCTATTTACCATGTGTTTATCTTAGCAAGAAAAAGAAAAACAGCTTGATGAACTTTTACTGTGGATGTCTGCTCATGTTTTATAGTTTATTTGTGAGTTCACGTATAGAACGCTGTGTTTCCAATCCCGGCGGATACTTCTGCATATAGGAGATCGTCCGTCCGAAAGATACATAGAATGTCAACGATGGGCTCTGATAGTAGCATTCCAGTAGCGCAGATTCACGTGGAAGTACCTTTTTGTCCTTTAAAATACTAAGCTGTGAAGTGCACACACACACAGTAAGTCATGTACGGGTTTCAAATCCGTGATTTACAAATATCCTCAATCAGTGTTCTGCGTACAGTGTCGATTATTAACAGCGCGAGCGACTCACAATAGGGTGTATCGTGATGCTAAAAATAAGTTGGTAATGCAAACGTACGCACACTATTGAAATACATTGCTTATCCTCTTACTGACCTTACGGAAAACTTAATTTACAGCTGAAGGTGCCGCCCTGGTGGCGCAGTGGTCTAAGCGATGGCTTGTGACCATTCGTCCGGAAGGGGGCTGGGTTCTAATCCCGGTGAGGCATGGATGTTGTGTTTGTCTTACGACACTGGCTCTCTGGAACCAGTGGCCCTAAATTAGGAACGGGCGACTGCTTATAGCCCATTGAGTTGCTCACGGTGGTCGTTAAACCTCCAATCTAAAAAAGCAGCTGAAGGTTGTTTTTTTTATTTATTTGGGGTTTACAAATAGCCGACAGCAACTTAATGAGCTAAAAGCAGTCACTCGTCCCTAATTTAGAGCCATTGGTTCTAGGGAAGAGAGAGTCATGTGAGGCATGTAAAACACTATCCATGTCTCACCTGGGATTCTAACCCGCTCCCATCTAGGACGAACGATTCAGGTCGATAAGAGATTACTCTGACACATGGAGCCTTTTTAGAATAACGTTGAACAGAATGCAGAAAACATTAAAGGATTATTTCCATTTGGTTCAGATACATAATTCATAGTGACTCCATTAATCTTTTAAGCGACCGATGTACTTGAACCAAATGGAACCCGAAATTTCGGAGCTTCCCAAACAAAAATGTTCCTATAGCACCCTGGTTTTACGAAAGCTACGGCAAAACGATTGTTTCTTTCTCTTATCTCAACAGAACTGATCGTAAACTTGTTACTTGTGATAAGTGTCCTTTATTCTCTGATGCATGGCCCAAGGCATGGTGGGGAAGGGGTAGACCCTCTGACACGGAAATCATGCCATTGTGTAGGAAAAAGTGACTCAAATATCATTTTCCTCCGTTCTTAGATTCACCGCCTTTCTGTAGACCTTTTACGAGGTTATATAACAGAAAGAATTAGTTTCGAACATCTCCCGAAAGGACAGCTTTGATTATAAAGGCTAAGGGGGAAGTGGCAGGTTCTGGTGCGCAAGTTCACCCGTTTCAGCAGCGCTCGGCCCGCTTCTTAAACGGATAATATACTTGTTGAGCTTATTCCAGCCCAGTTTACTGACTCCGAGTTTATTCGTTCCAGACGGTTAAACGGTTGAGCCTCCCATTCTTATATGTTGGCCCATCGCACGCTTGCACCGCATTTAAATTTTCTGGAGTTTGGGGGACACATGCTGCTCCGTGTCCTCACCCTCGTCTCAACGCCTATGAGCGCGAATCATGAGCGATAGCTACCAAAACCATGATGCTCGTTTTTTGGGGAGAATCTGTCGTTCGATGACATTCGCTGGGTTATTGTGTTTATCTCACTTCAGCGTCAACCAGAGAATCTATGTCCTAAGATTCTCTGGTTGACGCTGAAGTGAGATTCGTCGCCGTACGGTACACGACGCCGTTCTTCAACTCCTGTCGCTCTGGAGTATCAACACTCTGAGCTGTGACATCGATGGGTAGAGGTCAGTGGCAGGAGACTCGACAGACGCTGTGCGTGCAAGCCTGCTTTCCGTAGATGGTTTGCAATGTTGACTGATACACCTGTATCACCTCTCTTTTATGTCTGAGAGCAAGGCTGTCGCTTTTGTAAGAGCCGGCCGCTGAATCAAACGGTCTTCTCCTTCTGTACTCGCTCTAGGCCGACCACTTCCAAACCGAAGGCTAAGCATATCTTTTCTCATCTACTGTGTTCAGCAACCATGGACTGTGGCAGGGGGGACCAACATGTGATGCTGGTCGCTGATTTGATCAGAGGGTTTCCCACATGCCTATAATGCCTCCTGTTTCGAAGTCCGTTAGCTGAAGATAACCAGGCCGATTATACGTATTCGAGGCATTCTACCTGGGTTGGTTTTAATCCAGGAATCATTTTCAATCATTTGTGTCATAGCTCGTCTGTCTAAAAGCGTCGATCTCTAACTCACAGAGGCGGTAATCTGTAAGAGATCACCACATAGAAGCTTTAGCTCTTACCGGTGGAGTCTGATAGTGGAATCATTTACATATCTTTACGTTACAATCTCTTTTGGCAATTTGCATATAAAGCGCAAGGCTACTTCCTGGTGCCGCAGTAGGAATTGCTTTTTTTGACAGTGCGTATGTAGTGTATAATATGAACCATTCATTTAGAATGGATAGACGGATAAAAATACCTTATGTAGATAGACATTCAATACAAAGGACGGTGTGAAATTTATTAGGTTTCAAATCAGTTAACTTTCAACAATTTAGCATATACATTAGAGGGGTTTCATTGCAATAACATAATTCACTTGCTGACTGTTTTACTACGGAAGACGAGACGACGTTAGATAAAAACGGCAATATCCATAAAGTACACGCAAATGTGGGAGTGCCAGACGAGGTTGTTCCGGGTCATGCCTTCTCGAGTAACATACTTGTAGTTTGTTTTTATTTCGTTTTTTTTTTCTTACTCAGAATATTAACAGACTGAATGTCTAACGAGTGATGAATCTGACTCACATCAATTATTCAACTCGTGTAGCTCCATACCTGCCATTCCATCTGAAATTTTATTTCTTCCAACAGTCGCCAACGGCTTTTGTGGAAGCAGATACTGTTTCTCTGCAGGTGGAAATAAAATTTCGATCCCTGCTACCGAACGATCTTTAGTAATATAATCTCTTAACGATACACAAGTTCACAGCAGGTGGTTGTCTTCCGCTTATGTCATAAAATATATTTCCACTTCTGAATTATGTTCCGTTGAACGGCATTTACAAGATAGAGAAATAAAAATGATTTTTTCTCGAAGTTGATATAAGTATTCGGCCCCTTTAAAAGAATGCAATATTCCTCATAAATTCAAGGACTACTTTGGTTTAAGAAACGTAAGTCAATACAGTGGCATAATTTATGACGTCCTATGGAATAAATGCTTCTCGAATACCCAGTTGGATGTAAATTAATTCATCGAATTTAATAAGAAGAATATACATTATTAATAAGTGTTACTCCCGCAGTTAAATGAACCTTACAGGTAAGAATTTTAATGCATCGCAAGACGTCGTAATTCGGTGAAGCCATTTTCTTGAATTATTCAAAATATTATGTCTGCATTAAAATTGAAGCTGTTAGTGCTGTCCCAGGACTGCCTGCAATGCAGGTGTTTCTATCCGAATTTTGCGGCATATGGAATCGCACATATGTAAGTTTATATGCAACAGATATACAATGATATACCAGTTTATTAGGTACATCTAGCGTAAATGGCTCCCTACAATACGTAACACGACGAGTGAGTACGGTGTATGGTGTAAAAAAGGTAGACCAGCTCGTTGAGCATCAGTTAGAGTTTAATGGTCGGAATGGGCAAAACGAATTATCAGAGCGACTTTGAACGTCACACGATAGTTAGCAACCGGCGTGTCCTTTCGAACATCTTCTAAACTGCTGTCCTCCTGGACTTTTCAGACACAGTAATGGTAAGGGTTTACCGTGAATGATTCGACCCTCAAAATCTCGCTGTCGTTGATTCTGTGGACAAAATCAGCTGGTGGATCAGTGGGGTTAAAGAAAATAATTCAACATTCGTGTGTTGTAACCTGGGCATCAATATTTGTCATGAGTGAAGTTAGGTACCATTTTACGGATAGTGTGAATTGTAATCATCTTCCTTCTCATTAACAATTTCCCCGCCAATTTCGATGCAGCTGGTTAAGGTACTTTCGGGTGGCTCTCACTTCTCAGTGTCCCATCAGAAGGAAAGTTAGGTTTATGGTTTTCGTCGTTGTGCGGGGGAGTAAGTAGCTAATGATCTGGAGGGGGTCACTGACGAAGGACAAGTAGGAGCATCTGCGCCTTCTAGGAAAGGGACATTTAGGTGTTTCTCAGCGGTCGAAGGGGGGACTTCTCTTTTTGGAAGCGAGTCTGTTGGACGTAAGTGGAGAAAAAGGTGGCCGATTCTCCCCTATGTGTGCGAAACCGAGATAAGGGGAAGAAGGAAGGAACGCTGATGCTTAGGGAAAGCGATTACTGGAAGCAACGGGAAGGCGATCAACGTGCCAATAATAATCTAAAGAATGAATGGAAATGACGGACAATGCTTGTGACCTTCCTCATATAAACTGAATAAACACTTTCCTCACTGCAAGAGCGAGTTTAATTTTAGTCAATATTTTATTTATATTTTATTTATCTGCTTCAGTCGGGTAAAATACGGGTTAAACTCTCGATGTAAAAACTCTGCAAGCAAAGCATCAACGAACACTCTTCACAGGGCGTGAAACAATGTAAATGAAGTACAGCTGAGGTGACTGGTGAGTCAAATCGACAATGACCAGCGATAAGCTTGCCGGTCTTGTGCAATCATAAGAATAGCCACTCCGGAGTAGGAAGATGTGTGTTCTAATCACACCACCGGCAAAGAAATGTTACATTGACGCGCAAAAGAAAACGAATCTACTGGTCGTGAGGTTTGAAAAATTTGTGTGATGGTTCTTCTAAACACCGCCGTCATTAACAAAATGTACTTCTTCTACAATGAGATGGTCATTCGAGCATGGTTGTTGGCTGACCCGAAACCTGCGATTTCGCGCCCCGGCATTTTTCAAGGGGGCGAGATGATGTAATGTACTATGTGACATGACGTAGAAGACTTACTAGTGAGGCGACGCATGAGTCAAATCGACAATTAAGCAGCGATGAGTCTGCCGGTGTGGTTCAACTGGGGGAACAGCCACTCTGGAGTGAGAAGGGTTCGAATCCCATTTTAGGGAGAATAAAGACTACAGGTGACGAGAGTTATCTTCAAAAGTACCATGTAGCAGACCCTATTGCTTATCTTCGTTGACTACTCTGATCCACGAGCTGTTTTCCTCCACATATTAATCGCCTATTGCTCGAACACTTTTGAATGTCGGAATGTTCAAAGGTGACTGGGTACATGAACGAGCATCATTTTCTTTTATATGAGCATCATTTTCTTCCCAAGATGCTCTCAAAAGGGGCTCAACAGTAGTTTAAAATAAGGTATGTCTATATAATCGATAAACGTGTGCAATTTATGGAAAATAATCTTTGAACAGCCTGCGTGCCTTGAAGCCCCTCTCTCCTGTTCTCTTTCCGTTCTCTGCCTTTCTTCCCTTCGCCCAGAATTGAGGAAAGGCAGAGAACGGTGTTTCGCTAACTCCGAGAAAGAAAGGCAGAGAAAGGTGTTTCGCTAACTCCAAATCTTTCTTTCTCCAGATTTTCCCATCTGTGTTCGGAATGTTTAAGTGGTGCTAGGGAGGGTTCGACAATATTTTGGAACTCTTGTATTCTCTCGAACTTTCGACGGGCAATATAAAGAGCAGCAGGCGGCGCTGAGGGAGTCAGCGTTAACCGCATGAAGTCGGTGATCTGAAGTGAAACGAAAAAAGTGAGTCAAAGCAAGTTGTTTGAAATTTGGCGTGATTTTGTGTAAAATTAGCCATTGACGTGGATTCGTGGCTTGAAACTGGAAGTTTGAGGAAAAGGAAAGTTTCAGAATCTAATGAACACAATGGAAACAGTCGTATATCCACAGATATCATATAAGGGACTAGATTGGCTGTCTGCTCTATTGAGCATACGCTTGCTCTGTGACAACCGTGGAGCCGTATTGAGCGGGTCAAGATGTTGGAGTGGGGCATGTTAGGAATGATAATTTGGACATAAATCGTGGTGAAAGCTTGCTCGGATATAAATCATACGCTGAGAGATGAAAATATAATTTGCGCTTACTCATTTGCCTTTTCCCCAATGTCCAAAAACGATATCTGGACAGGCATTAGTTAGCAAGATAAATTTAAAACAGGTACTGTATGCAAATACTGAAAATGACCGGAAAACATTTTTATGACTGTAATGAGGCAAAGATTTGAAATAATGAAAAAGGAAACGATGTATTTGAAATCAATAAGTTGCTATTAAATCCAGAAAACTATTGATTTAAACCTGAAAAATAATGGCTTCCACATATTTTACATAGGAAAGCTGAAATAATGTGAATCATTTTCCTTGCTAGCCTGTGCCATTCTTATTTATTTATGATTTTGCTCAAAAAAATTAATTTTATTAAAGATTTCGATACTTTGTTATTCACTAAGAAAATTTCAGTTTTTAACATTTTAAATTATTTATTAAGGCAGACATGCAACCAAAGGACGCATTAAGTGTAAGCATTCATTAACAAGAAAATTCTAAATTATACATATTATGTCGCAACAAAATGAAACTAGTGTGATTTTTTTTCTTATAGCGCAGATGACAGAATGACGTTTCGTTTTAATACAAGCCCTGTGTGAATATGAAATATTGCAAGAGAAATATTGCAGTATTTTGCAAGAGCCTTAACACTCTAGTTATCACTATGGAATATTATTGTTTTTCCACTTAAATATTATGACTTGCTCCGCTAAGCGTATACTAACTGTTTAGAATCTGAATATAAATAGCGTATCACAGTACTAAAATCTCGTATTCCCTTGACTTAATGCAAAGTAGTCTTGCTTAAATGAAAAGCGATGACCCGCTGAAAATGGCGCCTACGTTGTCACGCCTCAAGGGCTGGGTGTCCGATCTAGCTTCTTGTATATGATATCTGTGCGTATATCCAACATGTGCATTGTGAAGCTGTGGGTGAAAAAGTTTCAGAAGCTAAATCCAAGTATAAAATGGCACCCAAAAAAGTTCATCTCGAAAGTACTAAAGTGGCGTATTCAAAATTGCGTTTTACGTTTACTGGCAGTGATGGCAATGCCTTGCCAATGTGGGAGATTTTAAACAAAGTTTTGGCCAACGAAATTATGAAGCCATCAAAATTAAAAATACATTTAACGAACAAGCACAGTGAATTTGTCAGTAAGCCTGTTGAATTTTTCGAAACTAAACTGGGCAAACTAAACCTGGAAAAAAAAGTACGATGGAAATATCTGGGCCTTCTAAGAGAAACGCTGTTTTCGCTCCCTTACGATGTCACACTAGTAATAACTGCAAAACAAATAGCTTCTCACGCAAGTAGTGAGGATTTAATTCCCACTGCAGAAAAGAAGATGTTTAAGAGAGTGGTGAATGAAAAAGATGTAAAGAAAATATCTTGGATCCCACTATCAAAAAACGCCGTTAAAAGGAGAACTGATGATGTGGCAGAAAACGTGAACGAAATTCGTAGAATAAGAAAGATATATTTTGTTTTCCTGCAGCTAAATAGAAGCAGTGATTTAACTGATTCTGCCTACATTCTGGATTTGTTAGGTGCGAATGGGAAAGGTCTTTGGGGTAGAAGATTTAGATTTTTGTGCATGTCTAGTTGTCTACCAATACAAACCACTGTTGAAGACATTTTTATAAGGCTCTTGACAGCTTTTTACAGCATGTGATATTGAATGGGAGGAGTGTGTTGTCCTTACAAACAGATGGGGCTCGGGATACGTTAGGAAGCTATTCTAGATTAATTGCAAGAGTGAAAACTGTTGCTTCTTCAGTTGAGTAGACACATTGCACTATCCAAAAAACGGCACTGGCAATAGAGCAGTTAAATATTTGTTGCTATTTGCCACTAGTTACTTGTGTGAAGAGGCATTTTCATTTTTAGTGTTCCTAAAAAGCAAGCAGAGGAAGAATATTGGTGTTGAGAATGGTGTGAGACTGAAACACATTTTGATCAATACAAATATTGAAAGCGTGCGTAATGACAAAAAATAATAATAATAATAATAATAATAATCGTCCAAGCCATTAAAACTTCCATAAAATTTCACTGATTTTCTTGAAATAAATATTCAATGGTTTTAACCCCTTAACTAGCTGGAACGAATGTACTCGGGGTAAAAAAAATGGGATGGAATCAGCTTGACGAATACATTCGCTGTCAAAGTGGACTGAACACTACTAGAATGAGTGAACCCTCATATGAGAAAGCGTTGCTTTCCCTTAGCTTGGTTATTCAAAGTACTCATTTAGGGAAATTGGTTGACTCTGATTCTTGACCGATTACCTGCTAAAAAGGCTATAATAATGGCGAAAAATTTACGAAAGGAGAGAAATGTTCGAAAGGCACTTTTTTCGACCCAGTGAAGTAATGTCATTGTCAAGAGAGCTAGGCCTTTCCTATAATTCCTTGAAAACAGAGAATAAAAGAACAGGAGGAAGAACGAAGTACTACAAGGAATGCTAATCATTAATGACAGGTTTATGGTCGGTATTGCTGAGATGAAAAAAGGAAAGAAATTGTTTTGCCGTAACTTTCGTGAACGGGGAGAGCGGAAAATTTTGTGCACCATTTGGTTCAGCTACATCGGCCGCTTAGACGGTTAATGCACAGAAATGCTTAAAAATTGCTTTGGATGACTGATGTAATATTTGTAATGATGTAATATCGTTTCTAGCACGTCTTTCGTAAAAATATCGTGCTTATGTCATCAGTTTGTCCGTCCGTCTGTTGCCACCATATCTCTGCAACTTTTAGTCCGATTTCAGAACTTTTTTTGCATTTGGAAGCTTCGAATTTGCAAACGATGATCCTTTATTGTGCTTTTTTTTTACGATGCAGGATTTCGCCGCTAGAGGCAGTAAATGCAGATTATGTCGAATGCAAAATACATTTTATTCTATATATTTGCTTCTAAGCATCCGATTGAAAACATTATTCTACCTTTCGATTCCATTTATGTCTAAGATTATTTTAGGTATAGTCTCTTTTTCATGTTACGAGTAGATTTTCCACTAGGGGCATAAAGCTAAATTGTGTTTTCCCCGATATCTCTGCATCTAAAATTCGGATTTGAATTTTTTTTCAGCGGATACAGCTATTGATGGGAAATCGTTTGCATATAATGTCTAATTTTTGGTAAAAATAGTTTGGCCACTAGGGAGCATAAGTGTAAATTTCTGTTTCTGATGCATTTACAGAAAAATCTGAGCTTCTATACTCTTGACTGAAAATTTTCTTTTCGTGGACCAATACCACTCACGTCGATAAACCATAATCTAATATTTCCTTCTTAAAATAATGCAGGGTTTCGTCTCCAGGTGGCGTAGATGCATCTCTTATTTTTGTTCAAAGCTCTGCTTCTAAAAGTCCGATTTGAAAAATTCTTCCTTGTTGGAGTGCGTTTCCGCTAAAAGTGTTTCTCACAGAATTTCAAATATTTCTTAACGCACAAGTCTGCCAACATAGGGCGTAAGTTCACGTTTTCGTTTACAGCAATATCTTCGGGACTAAAATCTCAATTGAAAAACTTTTTTTTTCGATCAGATACTACTAACTAAGCAAACTCTGTGTGCGTATTTTCTTCCCGAAATAATGCAGAATTTCGCCGCTAAGGGTCAGAAATGTTTAATCTGTTTTTCTCAATATCTCTGCGTCTACATGTCCGATTTAAAAAAAGAATTCAACACCGGATGCCACTTTAGGCTAGTATATGAGGAATTTTGTACTTCACATTTCTGTCAGTAGGTGATGTTTTGGTACTTAAGTTTGCAGCTGTATCTCAGCTTCTAAAAACACTATTGAGAAATTTCTTTTTTGCAGTATGCCATTCGCTACAACAGAGATGTGGGGCATTATTCTCTTTAAATAACACAAATATTTCCCGGTAGGTGCTTAAAGATCGAAACTTTTTTTTCTCTATCTCTGCTTCCGGGAGACGTATTTAAAAAGTTCCTTTTCCTTAGCATAGCCTTTTCCATGAAGAATATTTTTCGCCTATTTTCAGTTTTTTCATGGTGCAAAATTCTTCCTCTAGCATCATCATCATCATCATCATTGTCAACCATTATCAATCCACTGCTGGACGAAGGTCTCCCCAAGTTTCCTCCACAACGGTCTGTCTTGTGCCAGTCTCCTCCATGTCACCCCTGCATACTTTCGAATTTCATCCACCCATCTCCCATGTGGTCTTCTTCTGGGTCTTTTCCTGTCCCTTGGAATCCAATCTAAAATTTCGGCTGTCCATCGATGATCTGTCCTTCTGGCAGTATGTCCAGCCCATTGCCATTTCAGGGATTTAACTCTGATCATGATGTCTTCCACTCTTGTCATTTTTCGGATCCATGAGTTCCTCTTCTTATCTCTCCTGGTTACACCAAGCATGCACCTCTCCATGCTTCTTTGAGTTGTCTGCAGCCTTTGTATGTCTCTTTTAGTTAAGGTCCACGTCTCTGCACCATACGTAAGCACTGGAAGGATGCATTGATCAAACACTTTTCTTTTAAGACATAATGGCATATTGCTCTTGAAAATTATGCTGTTTCTTCCAAAAGCTCTCCAGGCAAGTTTTGTACGCCGATTAATTTCTTCATCAATGTGACCCTCACTTGATATCTGCTGTCCAAGATAAACGTACGTGTCTGTTATCTCCAGCTTTTCTCCATCAATCGATAAATCTTCATTTCTTGTAAAAGCATTGAACATCACTTTTGTCTTCTGAAAGTTCATTTTTAATCCCACTTCTTTACTCTTGTCAGCAAGTTCCTGGATCATACTCTGCAGCTCTGATGGGGTAGTTGCAAAAATGACTACGTCATCAGCAAAACGAAGGTGGGTTAGATAATCTCCATTAATCTTTATCCCCTTGTTTTCCCAGCTCAGCGACTGAAAAACACCCTCCAAAGTGGCATTAAAGAGCTTCGGAGATATGGTGTCACCTTGTCTCACTCCCTTTCCAATTTTTACGTGTGTTGTATTTTCAAACAGCCTAATCTTTGCACTTGCATTTTCATAGATGTTATTAATAATATTAATGTATGCATTTTCAATACCGCAGGTTTTCAGAGCCATTGTAACTGCTGATGGTTTCACCGAATCAAAGGCTTTTTCATAATCGATAAAAGCCATGCACAATGGAAGTTCATATTCCCTCGCTCTTTCAATTAGTTCTCTCAGCACGTGGATATGATCTATTGTGCTGTAGCCACTCCTGAATCCAGCTTGTTCTCTCGGTTGAGCCATGTCCAGTGTTCCCTTCAAGCGGTGTGAAAGAACTTTAGTGAAGATTTTATAAACTACTGATAAGAGGCTGATAGGTCTGTAGTTTCCGAGATCCTCAATGTCACCTTTCTTATGTAGCAGGATCATTGTAGCGGTGTTCCAATCCTCAGGAATCTTTCCTTCATTAAGGCATCGAGTGAAAATTTGGGCGAGTACTGTTTCGATTTCTCCACTTGCTTCTTGTATGATGTCTACAGTAATTCCATCTTCTCCTGGAGCTTTTCCCCGCTTCATGTTCTTGATTGCATGTGCAACTTCTGCTGGAAGGACTGGAGGAACTCTGGTACTGGTATCTTTCATGATGTCTGGAGTGCATGTATTATCCCTTTCATATAATTTGGAGTAGAAATCTTTCACTCTTGTCAAAATTTCGCCTCTATTTCTTGTTACAGAACCATCTTCTTTTCTCAGTGCCATAATCTGCTTTCTTCCCTTACTAAGATGTCCTTTTGCTATCTTTAGGCTTTGGTTGTTTTCAATTGTTTTCCTCACTAGTTCACAGTTGAATTTTCTTACGTCTTCAGTGATACTTTTTCGTACTGTCTTGCATAGCTCTATATATATTCCTCTAGCATACGTATACTTATATCATGTTTCCTTTTCTATATTTCTTCTTTTTCTACTCTTCGATTTGAAAATATCTTTGTCTCTGATACCTTCCTTATGCTATGAGAAATTCTTTGTGCGCCATTTGTTAATCTTCGTAACATGTTTTTTAGCCGCTGGTGGAACTAAGTAAATGTTTTTATTTGTGGATGTTCTATCGATTGTAAAAACCGGTTGATCGTTTTCCCAACCGGTTCTATTGATAGGTCTAATAAATTTAATTCGCATCTGAAGGGATTCAAAAGACATCCTCATTACAACCGAACATTCGGTGTCATATTTCTTGTTATAAATGAATTAGTACGGGTACTCTAATATAATTTTCCTTTTTAATTCCTGTATGTATGTAAATTTTGGTTCGTTCTCCAAAAACGTTTCTAAACTTAACGCCACATGTTCTCTCTCGACTAAATGTTTCTGGCAACCTGACGTGAGGTCGAGAGTATATTGACGTATGAAAAAATCAGAAATAAGAATGATGTTTACAATGTATGATAGCTGGTTTTCAAACTGGGTAGAGTTCTAGCCGACTTTGGTCAGATGCTTTGTAGTTGGTTTCCGTCAATGTGCTATTTCGTTGATAAATTTTGCTACTTAGATGTCTTGAAGCTCGAGTTTGTTAGAAGCTAATGGTGTATTGCTTCGTGCTCACAGTATTATTATGTTACCAAGTTTGCTGTACTTGAAGAGTGTTACAAGCTGAGTGTAATGTCATGAAGTGTGCTAATCGTTAAGGTGGCCAGTTTTTGGATGACATAAAAAAGTTAAGGGGACCAGTTTTTGGATGAAATAAAAAAATTAAGGTTTCGTGTATTAAACTTGTTATTTACAGCCGTCCATACCAATTAGTATGTAATTAAGAAGTATCTGTGTGGGATATTTAGCTATTTGGGCATCATATAAACAATTATTTTAATAAGACGGGCTTTTCTTCACACATAATTAACTAAAATCATTACAGAATAAATAATTGAGAATCGAAACTTTTAGAATTTCTTTTTGTCATTTTATATGAAAAAAATATTCCGAAGTAAGGAGTTGATTGGTCCCCGAATCTTTGGGTAGTTTATTGATGTTTTGGAAATCAACGAACTTTGTGAAACTGTTACATGGAATTTACGCTATTCAGTACAATATTAAAATGTACAGAACATCAAAATAGATTCATCCTTTAGCAGTACGTTTTCGAAAATGTATTGAATTATAATGTTCCCCTAAGTTTCTTTTAATCTTTCTAATTATGATTTAATTCAGAAATCTTGGGCTTTTCTTCATGAAATGATCCAAACTATTTCAATTTGGAATTCTCGTAGCGTCCACCTGACACTTTGAAAAAGCGAGAGAATGTTTTGTAAAAACAGAGTTTGGCTGCTGTTCGTCTAATGTTTATTTTATTTAACATAATTTACGTTTTTGTTTGTTTTGTAGAAATTTGACCACGGCGGTAGTTTTATCTGTGTCTCACTTTTACTCGTAATATCTCTTCTAAATAACAAAGTTTCTGATGGCAGCACTTGAAGTATTAAAAATAATTTTACGCCATTATTTTCATTGGTTTTTGGCGTGATAAGAGCTCATACCTGAATGTTATACATTATAGAAATCATTCATTTATCATCATTCAAAGTCAATGCTTAAAAAAAATCTTGGACCCCAGAAGAAGTGACAAAATTCCCGTGAGAAATATTTACTGGAAATATTAAGCTTTCCCTATCACGCTCTGTTAAGTTTATTTAACACTAGTTTACAAATTGAAAATTGCATAGGATTTACTTATAATCAGTTGATAACCGTTTTGTCCACACACTTTTTTCGGTTTTCTCAAAAAAATCAGTGGTTTCTGGGCCGTTTAGCAAAACCCATTAGTCACATAAACTGACAAAGCAGACACTATTTGAAGCAGCGGAGATGATGTGAGGCCGACCGACTTTTCGATGGCTGCAAATGGCATGGGTGGGATAGCATTCTTCGCAGCCCATCAGTGGTACCCTAATAATGCAGCCAGTTATCTGTTCTGATATCTTAATGGAAGGGTCAGTATAATTAATCTGTCCGCCTGATTGATGAACGTGCTCTGTTTTCATTGGAAAAAGCACCTTCAAAAATCAGTGTCTTGGCAGATACAATAAACGAATTCTTTACCAAATGTTTCCTATTGCTAACTTTGTTTCAGAAATCATTGAGATAATTTTTAATAACGAAACTTAAAGTGGGTCTAAATTCAAGCAGTACGTCTTGCAAATATGAATAAAATGTGCAAGACATATCTGCAAATTAATAGCATGTAATTATCTTTTCTGTAAAAAAATGAGAGAGTACCCTGGTACTCTTTATAGATAATTTATGCTATGCATCCTTCACATGCCAATATTTTTTATGGGGGTGAAATTATAGGAGTGATTCGAGAGTGTGCATTGATTTATCTACAACACATTCGCTTCACACTCGACCGTACCAAGCCACAGGCCGGTCCATACTAAGTGGAATTAAATCATAACAACAAACAATGAGGTTTACTAATTCGTTAAATTGAGCGGTACATAAGTAGGTGGATTAATGAATATAATCTATATAAAACCAATGAAAGAGGATATGTGAGTCACAAAAGTAAACACTTGCTAAACTATGGCAGCGGAAACAGCAAGAACACTGAAGAGGATTTGAATTAGAGATACCTGTCTAGTAACGTGTAGCTCCACCTTTCGCCCTGATGATGGCGGCGATTCGTCTCGGCATGGGCTCGACAAGACACCGGATGCGTTGAGAAGCCATACAGATCCCCGACCCCTGAAAAAGCTCCCATAGTTCACGAAGATTTCATGGACGGGGGTCATAGCTTCGAACATCTCTCTCGATGGCATCCCAGATGTGCTCGATGGGATTGATGTCAGCTGACCTAGCTGGCCAAGAAAGTGAGGTCACGTCGGTGGAGTGTTCATCCAACCATTCCGATACAATTCGGGAGCGATGGCACGATGCATTGTCTTGTTGCAGGATGAGGTCCCCAGTGGGATGTTGAAGACGCACAAACGGGAGCAAATGGTCGTCCAGGATATCCCGGTAACGTTCATCTGTGAGGGACGATATCACACTACCAGGGGTCCCATTTCAGTCCACGTAAACAGTCCCCAGACCAGAATGCCATCCCCACCAGCTTGAAGAGTACCCTGCTGGCAAGAAGGATCTATCGCTTCATGTAGTTTGGGCCGTACTCGTATCCTGCCATCCGCATGTACCAACGTGAATATCGACTCATTAGTCCAGGCAACCTTTTTCCACATGTCTAGGGTCCAGTGGCAATGTTACCGCGTCCATGCTAATCTTTGCACCCTGTGATGTGCGGTCAGCAGCGGTACCCTCGTGGGACGATGGCTTCTGTACCCCATAGCGAGGAGATGGTTCTGGATGGTGTGGCTGCTTACACGTTTTTGTGCACCAGCGTTAAATTGCCGAGTGATTTCTTGCACTGTGGCCCGTCTATCCGCTGTTACAATGCGAGCTAGCCGACGATGACCCCGCTCATCCACACGCTGTTGTCCACAGCAGTTGGCCCTTGCAGGGATGGTTTTACCGGATTCGATGCACTCACGGTGCACCCGTGATACAGTGGCTCGTGAAAATCCCAGTGCCGGCACGACTTCCGAGATGGAGTGACCCATTCGTCGGGCCCCGACAATTTGCCCACGATCAAATGCGCTTAGATCCTTCGTCTTACCCATACTGCATCCGACTCTTACTGATTCCCGTCGCATCACTCCTTATATTGTCTGATCGCTGCATACGTCATGTCGTGTCCGTTTACAGGGCCGCCCACAGCGCCACATTTGCATAACGCCAGCTGTCTCTAATTCAATTGCTCTTCAGTGTATTTTGACAGTTTAGTTTTTCAAAAACAATATTTAGTATTATTGTTCTAATTAATATTATTATCATATAGTATTAAGTTTTAGGGTCTAAGTGCTGGTTTATGACCATTCTTCGAAAAACGGGTCTGAGTGCAAATCCCGGTTGCCGCCCATGTGGCGCAGTGGTCTAAGCGATGGATTTTGACCATTCGTCCGAGATGGGTGCGGGTTCGAATCCCTGTGAGGCATAGATGTTGTGTTTGTGTTACGGCTCTGGCCCTCTCCCTTCTCTGGAGTCAGTGGCCCTGAATTAGGTACAGGCTTATAGCCCTTTCAGTTGCTCACGGTGGTTGTTAAAGTTTCAATGAAAAAAAATTCATATTTAGGCGAATGTAAGAAACGACTCTAACACCGATGCAATGTGATGTAGCTACGAAAGTTCATCTGACATACGCAAGCTAAAATCTGACCTCAAGGCAGAAAGAAAAGCAGAATCGCGAGTGTGTTTATGAGAGGAATTGGTAACTTTTGGTCTAGAATATATATACAGGTTACACTCCATCATGTTATATATAATTTTGCAGCTGTTGTCAATAGGAGGTAACTCCTCATGGGGGGAGATCGAGAGGAAGCCAAATTTCACTACGACACACCGTTTTCATGGCGCCAAAAATTCATTTTTCGAACGACATTTATTACATGTGGCATCCGGTTCTCGTAATTTACAAAGATTGCAATGCGATATTTTTAAGTTTATGTAGTACGTGATAAAATAATGTTTTGCAATAGTTTAATGAAATAAGTAACGATGAAATTAACTATTGTTGCGTTACTTAATGAGACAGCATTAAAAATGAAATTTCAACAATGGTTTGGACTACTTCCGTTATCCATTTTCGTTATATTTATCCTGCATGATAGACTATATATAAAATATATCATCATCATCATCATCATCATTGTTAACCATTATAAATCCACTGCTGGACGAGGGTCTACCCAAGTGTCTTCCACAACGGTCTGTTTTGTGCCAGTTTCCTCCATGTTACTCCCGCATACTTTCGAATTTCATCCACCCATCTTCCATGTGGTCTTCTTCGGGGTCTGTTCCTGTCCCTTGGAATGCTTGAAGGGCCTGTTCATGGTCGATAACGCGAGACCTGATAGAGCTGTTACAGTCGAAAGAGCTTGATTTTTTTCTTAAACGAATTGCCGTACACAGAGAATATACCCATCCCGTTATAGACGCTGTCCAAACACTTAAGAAGCCGAAGCCTGTCTGCTCACTCACGCCGATGGACCACCCAGTACGACAGAATTGGGCGATTATCCGATTTGTTCCACAGATTTGCTTCGGAATTTCCAAAATTCTGAAGAGTTAATTTCAAAGTTAATATTAAACCCATAAACAAGATTTTTTTTCGGATCAAAAGACTACATCGAAGACATAAATTCCTGGGGAATATATCAGATACTTTGTGAATGTGGACTTTCATAACACGACAGACCCGCAGGGCTTTAAATTTCCGTGTGAAGGAACACAAGACCTACGTATGGAAATGTGAACTGAAACTGAAGAAGTCGTCTATAGCCCAGCATTGTCACGAAAATAACCATACATTTTTTTTTTTTTGGAAACGCTACGCTCATTGATAAACTTGATTCAACTATCAATTTTAATGTATTAGAAGCTTTCCACATATACCGGAACTCTTCACGGCTTGTCAACGACATGACGTCGACTCACTTTCTTTCAAGCGCGTGGTAACAACTCATCAAAAACCGTGATGAACGTCAGAACTTTGATGATGGCATAATGATTTGAATGTTTACGCTCCATTCGTCTTGATGATGCCGAGCCAAACGATCTGGGAAACTATATTCGATGTATGATAAACCTTTGACTGTGGTAAACGTTGGTATTTTTATTTTATATCCACCGTATACCACAGCCGCCTGATTCATTCCGAGACTAATACCCCAATAGAGCATGTTTGGGATGCATTGGCCTCACCAGAGACCACACCCCAATAGAACATGTCTGGGATGCATTAGGGAGACGTATTGCAGGTCGACACCACCCTACCGAAACACTCAGGGAACTCCAATCTGCTCTTGTTTAGCAGTGTGACTTGCTGAGATAGTCTTCTTGTTGCTTTTGTTAACAGCATGAGACATCGGTGTGAAATTTGTGCAGCTGTAAGAGGACCCCATACGACTTAGCAGACCGTATTAAAAAATCAGAAACGCCTCCACCAAATTCCTGCTGTTTTCACCACTTTGGACTATTAATACATTTTCCTGGTTTGTCATTTTTGTGTGATTTGTACTGCGCATTTAGTTCCTCACTAAGATATCTATGTATCGCAAACAGACTATTTTATTGTGCTTTCACGTTTTAATAATTTAACACTGTTTTTTATTATGCTTAACTTTTGGACAGCACTGTATGTAACGGAGAAGTAACCTAATTTATATAAGATCAAAAACTCACAAAGGAATGTTAAATTAAAATATATAAGTCATTCGTTACTTCATTTACCTAATTGAGTGACCAACGGATCGGAAGAGCAGAAAAATAAAAGTTACAATTCGAGAAAAGATGTGACTGCAGCACTTAAGATTCGTACCTAGTTCTGGCGTTCACTTATTTTGTGTGCATATAAATGTGATCCGTTGAAGGAAGCAGATATTTTTCGTGAAGAATTTGTCATAAACTTGTTACTCAGAAACGTTCTTTGCGTGATATCTGATGAGATTTTGTCTTGTCATTTAGAAAAAATAAGATGCAGTTGAAGGAGGCTTAAATGTTTAGTAAATCAGCTATCCCTATGCTGTGTTGTAAATGAAGAAACTCATCTATAGACGTCACTGATCGAACATTTTCTAAATGTTTTTTTTTCTATCTTTTTTTCTTTTATATATCAGAAATGCTTACACATTTCATTCACTATAATGGGTTTTCCGAAGCGCAGTGAATCTGAAAATTTCAAGGATAAAAACATGTCGTTGCTGAAGCTGGTTTTTACAATTTAAAGATTCAGTTTTGACTAAAGCTTCATATCACGTCTCTGGTACCTCATTTTCGTTTGAAAAGACGTCTGACTTCATTTCAAGCCGAATTTTTTCTGTATGTGTGTGTGTGAGCTATGTATTACCATTTATTCGAAGGTATTGCCGAAATCCTTCAAAGAAACGACGCAGAAGAAATGATTTAAAACTGCGCTAGAGCATGTCAGTTACTTTTCTAAATCCTACACGTATCGTTTGGATGCTCTTCTTGAGAAGACAGAAAGCATTCACTGACAAAATGCGCACCTATCGTGATTGTCGGATTCCGCTTGGAGCCCTCGCTTTAAATTGTCGACGATGAGCGCCGCTCTTTCAAAATGTGACCGATTATTTAAGTGTCAACCATTCCCAGGCTCTAGTCACTAGTACAAACAGCCTCAGGATGATGGATGACACATTGTAGTCATAAAAAGCAAGCTCTCGCCCTCTCTTTCTCCTTTTTTTAGTTATTTTCTTTCATTCTTTAGATTTCCCTTGAATCTGACTTAGAGCACTTCTGAAAACACTTCAGATAAGGTGGTAACAAAGAAAATTTGAATGGCTACAATGCTGATGAAATTGTGTAATGATAATCTAAAATTTAAGCTTACTGCAAAATTTTAGGTTCTTTTCATTTCCATGTGTGGACAGCTGACACAGAAATGACATGAACTGGGTCGGAAGAACAGAGGAATAATACTAAAACAACAATATCCCTTTGCAAATCTGTGAATGAATTCGGACAAGCAGATGTACAATTGAAGCGATACAATCGAATTGTCATTAGAGCCTATCTCCAGCACCCCATTGGTGTCTTTACGACTGAAATTCTGTTTTAAGAAAAGATATAAAAGGCATTGTGAAAGTAATGACTCGTTCCTCATAAGACTTTTATTTGTGGTAGCAAAAATTTGAAACTTGGTGGCAAAATACTTGGATATACACTATACTGACAAAAGTCACCGGACACCTGGCCGCGGGTGGCCGAGTGGTCAACGTTCGTGACTTCGACGGAAAGGACCTCAGCTTCGATCCCAGCAGGTACGAACGCTCGATCCACTAAATATCCGCCGTGCGTCGGGTGGGCACATTAAGCCGTCGGACCCCGAGTACTGGCCCCCCGGTTTTAAATAAGGGCGTCTTCCTCCCCCTTTCTACTTCGCCTCCGTGTCACTTTCCTATCGGGCACACTAGCCCAGATCTCCTAGCTTCCTATTTCTAAGGGTTGTTTAAGACCTGGGGTCAGACACTCATTTCGTAAAATCCTCTAGATATGATCATCATTAACATGATCATGATCACCGGACACCTAGAAAAGAAACACAACATAGCATTTATTGACATACATTAGTACGGTGTCGGTACACCTTAGGCCTTAATGCATGCACTTACCCTTCGAGACATGCTTTCGACAAGGTTTTGGAACACAGCGATAGGTATGCGCTGCCCTTCAGTACATAATGCTGCAGCTAAATGTTGCTTAGTAGTAGGCCTTAGTACCAAACTTCTTATGCGGCGCTCTAATTCATCCCATAGGTGCTCTATGGGATTAAGCTCAGGGCTCTGTGCTGGCCATTCTACACACGATACTGAGTTATCGTCAAACCACTCAGTGACAGTCCTTGCTTTATGGCTCGGTGCATTATCCCCCTGGTTCCAACAAGGCTCGGTTCCATAGTATTGCCACAGGGTTGGTAGGGCGCAGTCGTCCAGAATATCGAGGTAGACATGCTGGTTAACAGGTTTTGCCCACGAGAACCAATGGGCCGGGACCATACCACGAAAAACAGCCTCACACGAGCACACTGCCAGCTCTAAACTTGACCGTAGGAACATTACACGGTGGTAAATAGCGTTCCCCTGGCTGCCGCCATACCCAAACATGGCCATCAGACTGATGGATCGTGTATCAGTCCATAGGATCCGTTTCCATTGATCTACGGTCCAAGATAAATTTTCTTTACACCATGCTAAACGACGAGTAGCATTCCGAATGGAGAAAAAAGGTTTATGAGCAGCCGAACGACCACGGTAACCCATAGAATGAAGTTCTCTGCAAATGGTACGTGTACATACCAAGGTTCCAGCATTTTTACTCATTTGTACACTAAGGTCTTGTGTAGTACTCCGTCGATTAGCTGTAACGACTCTCCTGAGGTTTCGACGTCCTCTATCACTGTGTTTTCTTTGGTCTGCCGGCACGTTTTGCTGTTTCAGGCACGCTATGTGTCTTCCACTTATTCAGTACATCCAAAGTAATTGACTTGGGTATGTTTAAACGCCTCTCGGTTTCTTTTATGGACAACCCGCTAATATAACACCCAACAAACTTTCCTTTCTCAAAGTCAGTTCTCTCCCGCCGCAAAATTTTCACTCAACCTCACAATGCGATATGATCGCGGTCAGCTTCAGGCTTGTTTTATACCGTGTGCAGCTGTATCGTGCATCTGAACAACGCAGCAGATCCGTTCATTCGCTTTTGAATGGGTGTCTTGTGACCTTTGTCAGTATAGTGTATTATTAATAATGCTAGCCTATTAGAAGTATTGTCCATCACTTTCTATATATTTCCGCCATCTTTGAACCTATTGGTAAAATCTATTTTGTAAAATGTCCTGAGGCTGTCGTTTCTCCCATGAGTTCACAGCTAGGTTAACGTCTGTCACATCTTCAAAACGTTCCCCACGAAGGGTGTTTTTCAAAGGGGCAAACAGGAAAAAGTCTGACGGAGCCAAATCAGGACTGCAGGGGGTGGGAGGATTTGTTGGGGTATCACTGCCCACCCCTTTTTGGCAATAGCCTGTAAAGTCTCCATTGAGGTGTGAGGACGTATGTTTTCATATTGTAAAACATGGTGTAACACGTCCTCACACCTCAATGAAGTTAAATGTCACGTCCTTTCCTTCTGATAGCTTCCCTTAGCTTCTTCAACGTCTACACACAGTGAGCACTGTTTATTGTTTCAACTCCTGGATGGTGACACGACGATCAGCTGTGATGAGGTCTTTTACTCGATGTCTGTTGGAATCTGTCACTGCAGTTGCGGGTCTTCCACTCCGTTGTTTGTCCGGCAAGGAACTTTCTCCCTCTCGAAACCTCTTCATCCATCTTAGGACATTACTGATATCGATTGTGACAGCTCCGTACACCCCTAGGAGTCTCTGATGGGTTTTTGGAGCCTCACATCCTTCTTTTTCCAGAAATTCAATTAAGGCTCGCTGTTTTTCTCTGTCATTCATGATCTTTATTTCCGATTCTAAAAACATTTTGTTCCCACATTGGTAACACATCATATTACATGTTAGTACAGTTTCATGAAAATCACTTTAAAATGTCAAAAGTTATTAAGGAGAAGGCTTTACTTTCAGGATGCCTCTTGTGCATTCGTTGTATTTGAAGTAGCAATTTTTGGAGGAAAATTACAACAGAAAATTGTTTGGTAAGATTAAGTTGTCTGTAACACAAGTTAAATATAAGTTGCTATTCAGATATTGGAACAATGAAAAAATAACGTGCAGTGTGCTCCGTTATTGAACTTAACTAAAACTCTAGAATAACTACACAAGAAGTATACATACAGGGTGCATAGAAAAGTCCCTTTAGCCTGAAATAACTTGCGAACGGAGAGAGGTAGAGTTATGCATGTGAGTTAATGGTATAGTAAAGCGACTACGCCCGATCGAATGCAACCAATAGCAGCGCCCCTAGTGTAGAAATGCGGAAGTTAGCCATTGCCAATCAAAAACGAAGAGATAGAGCAAAATTTCCAATTACGAAGTTGTAGAAAATGGAAGATATGGGAAAAATATTATTATGAAAATGGAAGATATGGGGAAAATATTATTTAAACGACTTTGAAAGAGCTATGGCTGCTAGGCGCAAGAGTGTACGCATCTCAGAAATTGTAAACTTTCTCTGCTATGCTAGAACAACTGCATCGAGGATTTATTATAAGTGGCACACAAACAACACAACAAATAGTCAGCCGTCTTCCTGTGGGAGTAAAGAACTGATAGACGTTCCGGGTCAACGACAGCTGGAGAAGATTAGACGAGTTCAAATATTCTTTATTCTACAATGCCGAAATATTCAAACAACATGTACAGATGATGTATGATGAGTATTTGCATTATAAGTGTATGTATTACAGATGAGATAAAGAAAAAATCGAAACGAGATTCTCTGACGTTTACAGACAAAACCACGATGAGGTTACAATCTTAGTTTTTCTGGTACTTATGTATATCATTAACAGTGGAGCACTTGGACTTTGATATATGTTAGTCCAATGCAGAGATATGTTCTGAATAATCAAAAACTGTTCACGTTAAAAGAAAGATCAGAAAAAAACCTATGAAAATGGAAGAGGAGTTATTACTTTAGGATTTAGGTGCCCACTCGAACAACACGGTTCGTAGTGTCGTAACACCATTCAAGTGGAGCCCCCAGTCTCTATGAAATTTTGGCATCAAGTTTTTTCGTAAAGTTCCAGTGGATTTTTCTTGCAGTCTGGGTTTTAGTTGACAGCGGAAAAACATCAAGAGTTTCAGGTGAGCGGATTGAATTGTAGTAGTTGGGCGAGTCAAATCGGTATGTAAATGAAACCAGTAAATGCCATACTTTATTAATCCAAAAGAAACTGCCATATGGGGTAACAGAGGAGGTCAAATGTTCTTTATTCTACAACGCAAAATCATTAATAAAATATATACAGATGATGCATGATGAATATTTACAAAATGGGTGTATTACAGGTGAGATGAAGAGAAAAAAGAAACAAAGACGACTCTTTGAAGTTTACAGACATGATCATGATGGGGTTACAAATTTTAGCAGCTTATCTGGTACTTGTGTATTTCACGAACAGCGGAACACTTGACTTTGATATACACGGTCGTATCAGAATAACATGACCACCGCCGGAATCAAAATGTACCCGCCCCGGCGCTTCACAGAGTGCACGTGACAAGGTCGACCGCACGGAGATATAAGTGGCCGGCAAAGGCAGGTGAGCCGTAGTGCCTAACGTGAGCACAAAGGGAAGAGGTAGTGATTTAAGGGACGTACAAAAAGGAATGATCATTGGCTACCGCGCCAAGGGTGGATCTCAGAAACAGGAGACTTCGTGGGCTGTTCGCGAGGTGTTGTAGTAAGGGTGTACCGAGAATGGACCACTGGCACATCGAGTACCTCCGGACGTCATAACTGAAGAGCACAAAAGTCCATCGATCCCAGAGGAGAACGTCGCCTCCGTCGACTGGTACAGGTCCATCGACGCGCAACAATGCAGCGATTCACCACGCGAATGAGCTGTTGGGCCCCCTGGTACGTGTCCCCGATAACAGTAGAGCGAACCATGCTACGCATGGGTTTCCGCAGTCGAGGCCGCGTCAAGGCGCCCATGTTAATCCAGGTCCATCGGCAACGACGCCTGAAGTTCGCATGGGACTACCGTCATTGGATTGGGGAAGAGTGGGAAAATGTTGCCTTCTCCGACGAATCGAGGTTTCTATTAAACAGAAATGACAGGATGACGGATACGGCGTCAAACACCCAAGAACCAACACCCAGACACGCTTGTCGGTTGAGTACAGGCCGGCGGTGGCAGTGTACATGCCTGGGGGTGTTTTCGTGGTATGACCTGAGACCCCTAGTACCACTCGATGGGTCTCTAATGGGCATGTCCGCCTGGAGGATGAATAACCTTCCAGGGCTTCATTGCGTGCATGCCATGCCGTCTCGCTGATGTCATCCGATCCAAGGGTGGTTATTCCCATTATTAGGTAGATGGTCATGTTATTCTGATACGAATGTGTATGTACTACATATAATAAACTGGTAACTTTAAATTTAATGAACAATTAAACTAAATTTCGTTGCACTTTTAGTAATCCTGTACTATCGCTAATCTGGTACCCGTCTATGCAAGGAATGGCAGGATTAGCAAGACTCTAGTGTAGTATGTTGCATTGGAAAATCTAGAAGAATGCTGTAATACATTCTCTAGACGAATGGAAAAATTAGAGTCATGACAAAAATAAGATTTTTCACATCTGTGTTATAGTAATACATTGAATTATATGAAAAGAACTCAGAATACATCAATCACATTTTCATTCAGAAAATACTTATACACCTTTTAGGAACTGAAATTTGGCACGAATATGGGATCACACCACTGGGAAAAGTTACGTTATATTGGTGCCCGAATGATAAATGAGTCTCCTGGTCTATAGGTTATAGAAAAATGTGCGAAGCTTCTTCTTCCACACATCGTCTGTAATGGATGAGAAGTACCTTCTTTTGTGATTCTTCTTCCACACCTCGTTTGGAATTAATCAGATTCTTTTTATACAGTGAACTCCTTCAAGCGTGGTTTCCGGTGGACCCTAAACTTGCGATTTCGTTTCCCTGCTTTCTCAATGGGAGACGAATAACTGGGAAGTTTAGGTTTCGGAGTTGGCAGCATCCATGACGCCGTCTGACGACAAATAGCCCCATCCTATTTCCCGTTTTTGTGGAGTGCCAGTAGCTTCTTTGGTTACGATGTATTTAATAAAATAGGATTTCAAAACGTCGGCATCTGAGCAACGTGTAAACATCATATTTCGAGCTTCGCTTCAAAAATGATCATCGGAGACATTACCTATGCTTCAAAAAGCATACCATAAAACAGCCATGAAGAAATCGCAAATTTATGGGTGACATAGGCGTTTCCGTGATAGTTGTGAGATTGTCGATGATGTTCCGCTTAGAGAGCAACCGACCTCTTCAACTACCGAAAAGAATGAGCTCGTATACAGGTCCAACGTGACTGAAGAAAATCTTCAAACAAAATAGATTTAGATGTAGGAATATCAGTTGGAAGTGTTCACAGTATTCTCCTCAATTATTTGAACATGCATTTTGTTTTTCAACACTTGGTTCTAAAAATGATGACTCTTGAAGGCAAGAAACATGAATAACATCTGGATTCTTCTTCATGACAATGAGCTTGTACATAGACCTCTAATGGTCAAACAGCATCTCGTAAAACTCAAAGTAACATTATTGGAGCATCTTCGATATTCTGATGATTTAACACCCGAGACTTTTACTTCGTTTCCGAAGTTGAAGTATGTCCTAAAAGGGAATATGCCATTTGGCAAATGTGTAACTGCCCAAAAAACCTATTTTGAAGGCAATGAGGTCCAAATAACAGCAATTTTTGTCTTTTTGTACAAAAGGTAATTTCTGGGAACATTTTAACCTACCTTATTTTGGGTTAAATGCCCATTTTCATAAATTTTGTGTTTCTAACTAGAAATATATCACTAGACGATTTATAATAACAGCTCCAGTATTTTTCTGAAAGTGTTGGTTTTAGAGGTGATTTTCGAAAGCTGTGTGGAAAGGTTACATCCGTTAAAGTACAGTAAAGTGATAGAAAAACTGGTACACACGTCTAATACTTAGTAGGTCCCCAACGGAAGCGCAGGACTGCAGAAATACGACGGATCATGGACTCCTCTAGCTTCTGGAAATATGCTGTAGGCAATCCACACCATACTTCCTGCAGAGCGTCCCACAATTCGGGTGTATTCCGAGGTTTCGGATTCCTGTGTTCGATAGCGCGTTGCATGGCATCCCAAATGTGTTCTATCACTTTCAGATCAGGGGACTTGGGTGGGAATGGCAATACCCCAAACTCAGATGAAAGCTCCTCTAACCAAAATGTGGTGTCTCGATGCTTGTATGAAGGTGCAGTGTCCTGTTGGAACAGGCCCAACCCATCAGCATGAATACAGGACATGAACGGGTGTACCTCGTCAAAAAGGATGCGCCCATAGCGTTGGCCGGTCACAGACGTTCGTTGACGTACTAGGAGTTCCAGTGAAGTCCAGCTAAACACACCCCATACCATTACGGACCCCTCATCAGCCGGTTCAGTTCCCTGTTGACAGGCGGGATCCATGGCTTCATGGGGTTTGCGCCACACACGAATCTTTCCCTCTGCCCGATACAGTTGGAAACGTGATTCGTCAGACCAGGCTACTTGTTTCCAGTCATCAAGTGTCCAGTGGCGGTGTTGCTGTGCCCAAGCGAGGCGCATAGCTCTGTGTCGCGCACCCATCAAGGGGACTCGAGTTGGGCGTCGGCTCCCAATGCCCATATCGTGCAGGGTACTTTGCACAGTCCGGACGCTGATGCTTGTTGAGGCTCCAGCATTGAATTTCGATGATAGCTGCGAGAGTGTTGCACGCCTATCGTGTGAAACAATTCTTGACAGCCGACGATGGTCACGTTCACCCAATGTCTTTTTACGGTCACACTGGTATCGTAGATTAGAGGGTTTGCCGGAATTCTTGTAGTCACGGTACATCCTTGCAATGGTCGTCCGTGAAAATCCGAACTTCGTTTCTACCTCCGAAATATTATGGCCCATCTCACGAGCGACAACTATGACACCGCGTTGAAAATCGCTTAAATCGTTATTACTTGTGATTCTCATGCCGTAAACAGCTCTGACAGCTGGCAAGGATGTCTATCGCTTTATATATGCACTGGCGGACGCTACCGAGTACGCGCATAGGTGACGTTGTATGTATTTTGCATAAGCTCGTCTGTACCAGTTTTCTTCGGTGCTTCAGTGTACATATTAATTTTTAAGGCGCAATAAATAATGTTCATAGCGATCTGAAAAGAAATAAAAAAATGCGGCTAATTGCTGTCGCCGCTCTTCGATTTACTTATCACGCTGTCCGATATTTTAAATATAATGATTCACTCTGTTCGTTAATGTGTGGCAAAATAATAACTGAAAAAACTGCAAAGAGCTAATCAGTTTGGTTTCATCCTTAGAGGTAAAACATATAAGAAGGGCCATCTTTTATCTGACAAAAAGCTAAATGAATAGACGTACTTCATTTTATCTAAAGATCCCAGATGGCATAAGGAATCCCTAATTATTTTAACTGCAACCACGAAATAAAATTGAACCAGCAAATGCAGAGGTAAAACGAGTAATAATTCTGAAAACATTTTCAGGGGAATCCTTTCAAATCATGCTCTTCCATTTATTGCAAAGGCACTTTCTTTTTCTAGTCGCGTTGTCAGTATTTGACAGAAAGAGAAAAGATTTTGACAGTAAACATCAAAGATTCAATAGAACTGGAAAATACTTCTACAGTTTCTCCCAGGGCAAGTCGATATGTTCTACAGCACGAAACATAACCACCGTTCTAACTGAAATCATGGAAAATAACGAGGACTCCTCCTCTCAGCAATGGGTTTCGTACAGTACATGGCGTACATAAAGGAACAAAACAGAAATAAAATAACAGAAAGAGTGTCTAGCGTGAAAAAGAAAGGTGAAAGGTGTCTAGCATGGAAATTGTTTTCAACGGCTCTAAAAATATCGACTGGGGAACTTCGACGGTATTTCTTGAGCCTTTTGAGATAACTTTCAGAGGTGACACATTAAAATCACAGACGTGAATCTGCGACAAAAGGTTTCTAGAAAATGCTTAAATCAATTATTTAGAAGAATGCAGATCACCTAGAAATTTGGAGTTAATGCACATAAAATTAATAAAACACACTTATTTCCCTAAAAATTCTGGGTACGAACAAACAACTTCTAATGAGCTGTTTGATTATGAAAATTTCGAATGTGTGATTTTTTGAAAGACTAAAAAAAACCTCGATTTTTCCTCGTCTTGATCATTGCATATTTTCTTAACCGCATAAATAGGCAAACAAATGCGCTACCGTATCAAATGAGATAGAAGATGCCTACAACTTCCTTATCAAAGACAGGTACTTAAAGTTTCAGCATAATGTATCATTCCTAAATGTTCATAGATCATTCCATATAAATATTCGGCTGTAACCATTTTTTGAAATAAAATTTTTATCTGAAACACATATGTATGCAAACGAATAACAATTCGTGAATTGGTGTCGTTCGGTTAATTATTAAAAATTTGGGATGAATGTTTTCCAAAGCGAAAAATAAGTCTAAAATAAAGGACGTATCACGCTGTACTGAAGATTCTAATCCCCCACTTCCAGGAAACCTACACTGAAGTGTCAGAAAAGCTGGTACAGACGAGCTTATGCAAAATACATAGCAACGTCACCAATGCGCGTACTCGGTTGCCTCCGCCAGTGCGTATATAAAGCGGTAGACATCCTTGCCAGCTGTAAGAGCTGTTTTCGGCATGAGAATGACAAGTAATAACTATTTAAGCGATTTTCAACGCGGTGTCATAGTTGGCGCTTGTGAGATAGGCCATAGTATTTCGGAGTTAGAAACGAAGTTCGGATTTTCCCGGACGACCATTGCAAGGGTGTACCATGACTACAAGAGTTCCGGAAAAACTTCCAACCTACGATACCAGTGTGGCCGTAAAAAGACATTGGGTGAACGTGACCATCGTCGGCTGTCAAGAATCGTTTCACGCGATAGGCGTGCAACACTTTCGCAGGTATCATCGAAACTCAATGCTAAAGCCTCAACAAGCATCAGCGACCGGACTGTACAACGTACCCTGCACGATATGGGTTTTGGGAGCCGACGCCCAACTCGAGTCACCTTGATGGGTGCACGACACAGAGGCATGCGCCTTGCTGGGCACTGCAACGCTGCCACTGGACACTTGATGACTGGAAACAAGTAGCCTGGTCTGACGAGTCGCGTTTCCAACTGTATCTGCAAGATGGAAGGATTCGTGTGTGGCGCAAACCCCATGAAGCCATGGATCCCGCCTGTCAACAGGGAACTGAATCGGCTGGTGGGGGGTCCGTAATGGCATGGGGTGTGTTTAGCTGAACTTCACTGGGACCCGTGGTACATCTACAAACGTCTGTGACCGGCCAACGCTATGTGCGAATCTTCTTTGACGAGGTACACCCGTTCATGTCCTGCATTCATGCTGATGGGTCGGGACTGTTCCAACAGGACAATGCACCTTCACACCAGTACCGGTACGCCACATTTTGGTTAGAGGAGCATTCATCAGAGTTTGGGGTGTTGCCATTCCCACCCAAGTCCCCAGATCTGAAAGTGATAGAACACATTTGGGATGCCATGCAACGCGCTATCGAACACAGGAATCCGAGACATCGGTATACCCCCGAATTGTGAAATGCTCTGCAGGACGGATGGTGTGCATTTCCTACAGCACATTTCCAGAAGCTAGTGGAGTCCATGCCCCGTTTTATTTCTGCAGTCCTGCGCTTCCGTGGGGGACCTACCAAGTATTAGACTGGTGTAAAAGTTTTTCTGGCACTTCAGTGTATATACGTACAAAAGCTGTTAAAAATAGAAAAAGGAACACCATTAAAGATTTTCCCGAGGGTGAATAATATTGGTTCTAATGGTAAGAAATACGAGGGCTGTACCGAAATTAATGCAAAAGTGGGCATAAGTTTTTCATTAACTAACAGTGATCGTTCAAATTGCTCATGTTGGTAGAGTAATTCTTTCTCTATGCAAAGGTACTACTCAACATAGTCTCCATCACAAGCGATGCATTTGCGCCATTGTTGAACTCTACTCTCGAATCATCTTTGAAAAAAATCAGGTGTGGACTGTTGTACCCACTTCTTCACAGCCACTTTCATCTCGTCTGTGTCATCAAATCGTTGTCCCCGGAGACATTCCTTCATTGGACCAAACAGATGAAAGCCGGAGGGCGCCAGATATGGGCTGTACGGTGGATGAGGGACCTCCGACCAGCCTAATTTGCTTATCGCCTAATTTGTTGCCAAAGATGTGTGTGGTCCCGCATTGCCATCATGAATGTGGATCCTTTTCAGATTCTCGTTCGGTCTCTTCCTCCTTATGGCATCTCCAAGCTTCTTGAATGCCTCAATGTACCGCACGCTGGTCACGGTACTGCCACGTTCCAGAAAAGCAAGGAGAATGACACCCCTGTTATCCCAAAAAAAATCACCAACACTTTCTATGCTGACTGATCGCTGGCTCTTGAACTTCGCAGGCCTTGATCAAAAGGTGTAACGCCTTTCCATGAATTGATTCTTCGTTTCCGGATCGTAAAGATACGCCCACGTTTCTTACCCTGTCACCAGATCAAAAACAAAGTGTCTTCATTAGCTTCAAACGCTTTCAACAGATCAGAGTAGACTTCCACCCTTCTCTCCTGCAAATCAGGTGTCAACTGCCGATGTACACACTTTCCGATACCGTAATTTTTCCACCATCTACTGTATGGCATTGTAACCACATTCCAGTTGTTCAACAAGATCACGGATTGTGACTTATCTCTCCGCGCGAGTCAATTCATCCAATCGCTGATGATTCGTGTCAGTGGTCGCAGATGATGGTGTCCCACTTCGTGGTTTGTCTTCATTGCTGGTTTCCCCTTCTTTAAACTTCTTCATCCATCTGTGCACATTGCTATTTCCAATGGTGTCATCTCCGTAAATATTCTGTAGCCTTCTGTGGATGTCGGATAGCCTGCACCCTTCCTCCGTCAAGAACTCAATGACGGTACGTTGCTTCTTCTTGGAATCCATTATTTACCTGCAATGAAAAAGAAGGGTTACTATAGAGGAAGAGTTACTCTACCACCATGCGCAATTTGACCGACTTCTGTCAGTTAATAAAAACGTTATGCCCACTTTTGCATTACTTTCGGTACAACCCTCGTATTATAGGAATCAATGACCAATCTTTCAGAAATTCATACTGTATGTCACCAAGAATACATTGTGCACCATTTGTTAACCTAACAAACTACGGTAGAGGACTGATTGTCAGCTTACCATTAGCAGAAATGTCATCCCGAGGTAATGCTGCATGTGTTCCCCGAAAAGGGTTTACAGCTTGCTCTTGTTAATTCGTTTGTAACGAACTTACAGGACATTGCTTTTGCTGCACAGTTGGCTAAAAGTACTGGGTAAGCCCAGTCAGGATTACTTACAGTGGGGAATCCCTATCACGAGAGCAGCGGCTTAACGAGGCTTCTGTAACCCGGACAGTGTTTGGCTGCAACAGAGCTCGAACCGACATCGCTTAGGATCCAAAATCGAGCGTATTAACCATTAGGCCACCTCATCGGTGTTGGTTGAAATTGAAAAATGTAGACGACTGTGGCCACACACATACACCGAGGAAGCCACACGCGTTTACAATGAAGTAGAAAATTACTAGGTGAAAGCCCTTCAATAATGACTCGGGAAAGAAATTGAGACGAGTTTTTTTAATAACCAGGTATTCTTTTTGTTTGTGATGTCTAAATTTGAAAGTACCTTTCATGAGCATTACACCAATCAAAATACATCTCCACTGAGTGGCCACTTTATTATGACCACCCCCTCAGTACTTCGTTGGGCCACCTTTTGCCTTTAATACTGCGTCGATTATTCGTGACATGGGCTCCACGAGATGCTGATAGGTGGTTTGTGGGATCTGAGACCATGCTTGATGAATAGCACTTTCCAGGAATGTGTGATTGCAGGGTTGTGGATCTAGCTGTCTGATGGCTCCTTCAACTTCATCCGACAAATTCTCAAGGGGTTAAGATCTGTGGGGGCCACCTAAGCAAAGTAAACTCACCGGCATGTTCCTGAAACCAATCCTGTACAATACGAGCATTATGGCAGGACGCATTATCTTGTTGAAAGTAGCCATCGCCATTGGGATAAACCATCCACATGACAGGATGCACTTGGTCCGCAACGACGTTTAGATATGATGTGCCAGTCAGACGTTGATCAACACGAATTAAAAGGCCCAAAGCAAGCCAGTAAAAGATTTCCCAAACCATAACGTTGCCTCCACAATTTGAAGGGTTGTAGCAATGCATTTGGGGTCCATGCTTTCGTGCTGTTTGCGCCAAATTCTCACTCGGCCATCGGCATGGTGCAACTGAAAACTTGATTCATGGGACCACATAATTGGTTTCCAATTATCGACTGTCCAATTCTTGTGCCCCTGAGCGAACTGGAGACGTTTTCTTTTGTTAACTGCAGACAGCAAAGGTGTTCGAACAATCTTTCGGCCGCCATATCCCATCCGATGCAGTGTACGGCAAACAGTGCGTGCAGAGATCATTTGAGGGATTCTTGATTAAGATGGTCTGTAATTTGCTGCATTGTTGCCCTTCTGCTGTCTGTTACCAGTCTGGACACTCTCCGTTCCGCCCGAGCAGTCACTAGTCGATGACGACCACACGTTGCACGTAGAGACCCAGTTTTTTGGCGGACAGTCCAGTCTTTAATTACTTTAACAACAGCTGTTCTGGAACATTTCACGAATGCGGCAGTTTCGGTGATACTGGCTACATGGCTCCGAGCTCTTACAATCATCCCACTTTGAAAGTCCATCAAATCGCATTTTTTACCCATCTCGTTACCCAAAAATCTCTTTTACTACTGTCGCAAGCACTAAGCTTTCCCTTTTTATACTAGCCTCGCCCTCTGGCGGCAACAGCGTCCAGCCATAGCTCATTTGCTCAAAACTGTCACGTGGTCATAATAAAGTGTCCACACAGTGTATAATGGTTGAGGATGGGGTTCGACAATTCAAACAGGCAAGCGGTCGTATTTTCCCAGTTTTCGTTTGCCGCACATCAGATGTTTCCACAGGCAGCTGATGAAATATCGAAATCAAATCTCAGCAGTCATTCGCAATATTTCCGATATTGTCTTTCTTTTATGAAATCAAGCTTTGTCAGTGTCTCCCGACCTCCAAAACCTCTCAAAAAACGCCTAGGAGCCCTAAAACGCGCATTGTTTCATTTACTGTAAAACAATCACGCAGGTGGCAAGCAACTACTTTCACTGGTTTCTGCTGTTTCCAGATAGCAGAAAAGTGTTAAAATAGTAAAAGCATTTTCAAAGAATTAGGATACCGCTGTGGCAAATGTAAAAATGGTATGGTAGTTCATGCGCAGAAGCACAAACAGTATTTTTTCTTTCCAGTCACGATCGTCCAGGAGAAACACGTTACTGCAGCAGTCAAGAAAGACTTCCAGAGTAAACTGCAAGACAAAATCTGGCAAAACTAGTGATACCGAGTAGAAGATCGAGAGGCACGCTTGTGGAGAGTCTGGTGTAATGTGGTCCAAACGTAGATACTTTCCCCTGGGTAATGAACATCGGAGGGGTCATGAGGCAAATCTGCCAAGTGAGGGGGACGATAGCGCACAACAAATGACAGTAGTCCTCAGCAGAGATCTTAGAGGCAAGGGGGCTGAGTGGAAGGGACGGACCTGTGAACATAAACTTGAGGACTCAGATCAAGATGGAGCACGACAGCAAACGCTTACGCTGTGGAGTGAAATGGAAGAACATAAGCGTCCAAAATATGCGCGGGAAAAGGAAAGATATTTGCTGAAGAAAGGACCGCACCACCGTGGGAAACATCAGGGGCGGTCGAGTATTAAACAAATCCCGAAAGCTGGGACGAGCGTACAAGAGAACCAGCAGGCTCATGCGACACCAGAGAAGTAGAAAGAAACAGGAGTGTGGCTGAGCTCGGAAACACGGGGAACGGACGATTGCAGAGCCCCCGGAGGTAGAGAGTCATTGGCAGCAGACCCCGAAGAAGTACGTGGTGACTCAGAGGAAGGCAGCGGTGGACGATCAACGTCTGTCGAATCAACCAACTCAGTGGACGTTGAAGAAACATCATCATGCGAATTCATACTCTCAGGTAAAGAGGAAGACAATGGGGAACAATAAAAGGAGTTCAGAGGTGGAGGCTGTGAAACCGGAAGAGCAGCGCCGGGGTGTGCCGTCCCAGTAGCGCAGTGATCCAAACGCTGGTTTCTTCTGACTATTCGTCCGAGACGGGTCCGGGTTCGAATCCCAGTGAGGCATGCATGTTGTGTTTGTCTTACCGCACTGGCCCTGCCCTTTCCCTGGGGTCCGTAGCCCTAAATTAGGGACGGGCGACTACTTATAGCCCATTGAGTTGCTCACGGTGGTCGTCAAACCGCCAACAAAGAAAAAAAGAGCCGGGGTGACTGACAGCAGATACGCCAGGACAGTCTAGTAGATCAGGCGCAGCTGAAGAAACAACGGTATGGGGAGGAATCACCGGAACTGAGGACAAAGACTCAGAAACATCCGTCGTAGGGGGAAGTGAAGGAGAAGACTGGAGCTTTTCCGAAGACACAGGCGGAGAAGCAGTAGGCAAGCACGAGCATTCCGAGCGAACGTGCCCAACACTTTTTTTTTTTTTTTTTTTTTTTTTTTTGATTGGAGGTTTAACGACCACCGTGAGCAACTCAATGGGCTATAAGCAGTCGTCCGTCCCTAATTTAGGGTCACTGGTTCCAGGGAAGGGAGATGTGCCCAACACTCTTACAGTGGAAACAATGGAGGGAAATGATGACATCCATGATGTAAGAGAGGTTACCCAGAGTAATGGTCAAGGAGGTAGGGCACTTTAGCAGAGCATCATCCTCTGTGGAGAAAGCAACGCGAGACAAACGACGAAATCCTAGCACATGTCTCGCAGTGGCATCATTATGTGCAGCGGTGAGGGTAGTCAGCAGGCCGAGCATTCGACCACAACGAGATAAAGTCAGAAAAAGGAGTACTTATAGGGCCTCTGGTAAAATGAGAATCATGGTGCAATGATTCGTCAGAATCGAATGTATTGCTGTCATTCAGTTAAATAGTCGAGTCTAATTACTAACGAGTTGTCTGAGTTTAGTCTTTTGTTTTCAAGTTTAGTTTCGAGCAACATTTGTTAAGAATATGTGGAGATTAAGTTTTAAATTACAAATAATTTAAATGGTTGCTTAATTCAGTGCCTAACCATACGTCTCTTGTGACGTACCTGCCTCAGAGGTGACGCACATGCCAAAACGGTAGGTAGTTGCGATAAGTCGTTGCCGGCATAGCTTAGTCGAGGAAGCATCTGCTCCAGTGTGTGAAAGATGTGGGTTTGAGTACTGCTACCGACATACAGAGGGTTTGTATTTTCGAATTTTGCAAGCATTCGTACTGAACCTCCTGAAAATATGTCACACTTTTCAAAACAATGTTCAAAGAGCCAGAGAAAAAAATCAATATGATAACTTAAGGACAGTTCCACTTCTTTATTTGTCCCCTACTGGAACGTCAGGTCACTCGTACACTGTTTTAATTAAATCTTCAACAACAACAGCTCTTGTACATATTAGATCTCGACGTATGTAAATCTCTACAACTTTATCGTATATGAATCTCTCAGCAATTCCGCATCACATACCAGGATGAGTCAAACGCCTGTCCCCTTTACGGATAAAAAATTTAATGACGAGTGAATGCCATATACACTCACTTCGTTCTGCAGGCCGTTGTTTTCCATAGTTCTTTGGCAATGCTCCACAAAAACCACGATCCCACGGTGGTACCACTCAGCAGGTTTCGAGGACAAAAATTCTCTGATGCAAGATTTAACATCCACCACTGAAGCGAAGTGTCACCCTTTTAGGAAATGGGCCATGGAGCAAAACAGATGGTAGATGGTAGATCGATGGGCCAAGTCTGGACTGTATGGAGGATAGGGTGGGATCTCAACCCCTTCCAATTCCTGTAGTTTTGGGCTGACCACTCTGGAGGCGTGACTTGGGGAATTCATGATCCACTAGCAGTAACGCCCGCTTCCGATTGATGAGCAGCGCTAGGTAGCTTTGGCGAAAAGCATAATGAACCTACTGCAATTGTTCGGCACAGAGCTTCCCGTCCATAGCCTGACCATCTGAGAAGATATTCCCGTTCACCGAACCCTAACAATTTCGCCAAATTCACAGTATTACTTTCCTCTCGAACCGCCCTCTTTGCACCAATGGCTGTGTTTCCTGGCGTGATGTCATACCCTGGTTCTTAGGGATAAGGTTACATAGGGAAATACACTTTTCATCACCTGTGACGATACGACGCCAAAAGCTATCATCCTGTGGATTTGGCAGCAAGCTACAACAGAGAGCAACACGTTGTTCCGCCTACTGGGATGACAGTTCATGGGGAACAATTCGACGGCGCATGGAAGAGAAACGAAGTTGGTGCAGTTGACGAACGATGGTGGATTTATATGACTTCACCAGAGCTGGCAATTCTCGTATATCGTTTGGTACCGGGGTTTGCATTCATAGATTCGACCAGGAAGTCAGTGTTGGTGGTCGTTGGAAGTTTTGACCTCGGCTTGTCTTAGAGACTAGTGTACCCAGCATCAGGAACAATTTTCGTGAAGCGCTGCCGTCAACTGTTTCATCGCTTTCAACTGCGCAAATTTCATTCGTTGCTGATGCCACGTTTAACTCTTTTTTCCAATAACGGGCTAAGAGTACCCGAACAGCAGATTTATCAACCTCCATTTTCAGCTCACCTGATAATGCAATGTGACGCTGATAACATGCCAAATGCACGTTATCAGCGTCATGTCTTCCACGTCATCGTGGTACCTATTCGACGCTGCCGCACGTTTCGCACAGCATGGGAATCCCAACATTATGCATAGCTCAAAATGCAACGAACTTTTCACTCGCTCTAAAATATCGCTTAATTCTCACTGCGTAACTCTGGGTAGCATGCGTTTCTGTCTCTAACAACTTTGCTTCGATCGGCTGTCTACATTCATAACATGCTACTTCGACTCGGTGTGAGTGATGCCAAAGTGAAAAAGCTCACCGGAGAAATAATGTGTCATTCAGGAAGAAAACGTTTAACGAGACAAAATTTTTTTAATAAATAGAAACTCAGAAGGAAAGTTAAATAGAGGTATACGTCCCAAGTATTTATGTTAGTTGTGCATTGTATACTTCTAATTAGTCGTTGTAATGTCATTCATCGCATTTCTCATTTGCGACTATTGTTCCTTCTGTTTGTGAAGCTTCATCTTGCTGGCGGAATAAAAATGGCGTACAATGAAACTCAAGTTCTCAAGCTACTCTTTTTATATTAGTTTAATCTACTCACCGCAATTTGAACTCTGAGTAACATTATAGTGCACATGTGATGGTTATGTTCCAGAAGTTAGGCGCACTTAAATTTGAAGAAATTTCCTAAACATTTCTTTCTTTTGTGGTTTTCTTTTTATAAATTGCACATTGACGACTTTGAAAAATGAACGTTGCAAATATCGGAGAAAAGGATTTTGCGTTTCATTCACTACCATTCCCAATATCTGGATGCTGAGATAATATAGCAAAACACGCAACGTACATCTATCTTCCGTGAATTCTCCTCCACAATCGCTGCTATCATTTCGCGACAAATCTCATCAAATGCTGCGGCTGCAATTAACGCTGATTATAAGAATTTATGACGACGGTGTCGCCTACCTGACACTAATCCCTGTAAAGGGATCTATTTAAGTGCATGATGAGCAGTAACGCCGATCTGTGGAACAGTCTGTCAAAACTATACTGGACGAGAGCATAGCGCGTTTCTGCAAAAGAGTTTGCTGAAGTGCCAAGTCATCCTATTAACCGGAAAGAGCGGAAGTGCAAATAAAATCCTTATTTCAATTAATTTCCGAGAGTCACTAATACACAAGGAAATTAACTAAAATCACAAAAACAGCGGCAGTTCATCGATAGATATCTCCAAATTCGAGTAGCTACAAACATTAAAGGATTACCCATGAGTTTAATTAAGATATTATAAGAAACATATTTTGTTTATTTGCTTTGGTGTTAAAACGACCACCGCCAATATCTGCGGTAGCAAGCAGTAGTCCGTCCTTAATTTGGGTTCAGCGGTTCCAGGGCCTAGTGGTTTAAGATATAGAGCTGGAAATCATTTGTCTGAGATGGGCCCAAAAGTTTGAGTCCCAGATGAGGGCTTAATTGATGAAGCTAGCTTTTGTCCCTAACCAAGTATCAGTGGCCCTGTTAAGGATGCTCGAATGCTTGTAGATCATAGAACTGGGCATTTAGTCGTTAATGACCGAACAAAGAAAATGATGCCAGGCATTAAGGAGAGGGCAGCAGAACCACTCAAGCTTGATCTGGACTTGAACCCGGGTCAAACTTGGATAAGTAGCGAACAGATAGCCACTCAGACCACTGGGTTATCTGGTAGGCGACACACACAAAAAGGCAGTGTATTTTCCGCGTAATATTTAAATCGAAGATTTATCCTCTTCGTCACCCCGGTCCAGTGTTGCGTGGGGTATTTTGTGGGGTTATAATTGCTGGTATGGATTAACCTAAACGTCTAGAGATTTGGCTACTTATACTTCCAATGGAATAAAATTTCGACCCCGTTCCCTCAGCGAAGAAAGGTTTCCCATATAACAAAATTTGCATACTCATAAAACATCCTAACTTCGCAAAAAACTTCCCTGAACTATAATAAAATTCTATAACTTTACTTCGATGTAGTGGTAAGAAAACGTGCCTCCACCTGTAAGCAATATCATCAATACATCGAAGTAAAGTTATTGATTTTTAATATACAGGGTGTGGCATAAAGGTGTAACCAATTTCAAATAATCATAACAGTTTTAATATAAATGATCTCAATACACAACTTGTGTTAATTGTCAGAACAAATCATGAAGTTTTATAGACTTTCGACATGGGCACCATTTGTCACCCGAACAATGAAAACGGTATTCCAGTTCTAACCATGTTCGTTCGAGAATGTCCATATTAATTTTCTGCAGTGCGTGTGTAATCCTCCTCTTTAGGTCAGCAATGTCTGCAACAGGGGTGCTGTGAGCCTCACCCTTGATCCCCCCTCAAAGGCAAAGGATGTTAAATCCAGCGAACGTGGGGGTTATACAATGAGACCACCACGTCCAATTAAGAAATTTGGTATCCAGAGACCTCCTCACAATCAAATCCCAATGAGATTGAGCTCCATCTTGTTGGAAAATGGCCGGAGTTGCAAGTTCATCCAAATGGGGATACACAAACTGCTCAATCATGTCCAGGTAATTATCAGCTCTCACGGTCGCTTCCTGAAAGAAAGAGGGTCCAATAATACGGTCTACCATTATGCCACACCAAACATTCACTTTTGGGCTAGTATGTTCATGCTCCATTGTGAAATGCGGGTGTCAGTTCCTCAAATTATCACATTCTGTTTATTAACCTTTCCAGAAGCACGGAAAGTACACTCATCCGAGAAACAGATTTGTCTCAGAAAAGATTCAGCACTTGAAATGTTCTCCAACATGTCTTCAGTAAACTGTTTACGTTTCACATGATCATCTGGGGTTATATGATGGGTTACCTGCAGTTTATACGGATGCATTTCCAATCTCTGTCGTAACGCTCTGTACACTGAAAACTTGGGGATGACCAGCTGCCGTGCTGCTTGCCTGATTGACTTTCGAGGGCTACGAGTGAATGTTTGTCTCCCAACCTCATCTCTTTCTGGAAACAGCGATGGTCGCCCAGGGCTTTTCCTTGAAACCAGTTTCCTTGAATGAATTGTATCACTTTCTGATGCTATTGCGTGTGGGCGCTTTGCTCCCATATTTTGTTTTGAAATTCCGTTGAACCTGTGTTTCGGATCGAGTTGCAAAAAACCACTCCACATTCTGTGCTTTCTTCGCAGAATCCATTGGGTACACTTCTAGAAAACTCGAGGGCATTCCTTACCACCTGCAACAAACAAAATGCCGATATTAGTTTCGTATCCAAAGTTACCATCATTTGAAATTGGTTACACCTTTTTAGGATACCCTGTAGTTCAAAAGATTTTCTTGCAAAAAAAGCGACTGTACAATCTAAATTAGGATATTTTTAAACAGTGTGCGCATTTTGATATATGGGAAATCTTTCTTCGCTGAGCAAATAGGGTCGAAATTATTTTCATTGGAAGTACAGGGAGCAAAATCACTGGACGTTCACATTAAGCCTTGGTTCGAAGTCCTTAGAGAATGGAATTTTCCAGGCTTTCTTTCTCGAAGTAAGTTACTTTATTTCTAATGCGCGGTTTTTTATGAATAATATTAAGTAACAAGAAATAATGCAGCGAATTTTCGGGTGTAATGAGCACGCCTTTTGAATCCATTCTGACGCGAATTAAATTTATCAAAGCTATTCAAAGTCACTGGAACTGGTATCGAAAACAGGAGTATGTGACCGAAGAAAGAAGTTATTCAACCGGAATCCCGCAGATATTGCTGTAAACGGAATCGTGAACTTACGCTCTCTGGTGGCAGACTTGTGCGTTAAGAAAAATTTGAAATTATATAAGAAACATTTCGCTGCGGAAACGCTCTCCAAGAAAGAAAGCATTTTTCAAATCGGACTCTTAAAAGTAGAGATATCGACAGATATAAGATATGCATCTGCACTCCCTATCTGGAAAAATGTGCATTATTTTAAGAAGGAAGTATTCTCAAAAGGTTTTTCGATGTGAGCCGTATCGGTCCAGCTAAGAATTTTTTCGGTCGAATTTTCAGGAGTTCAGATTTTGCTGCAAATACATCAAAAGCAGAAATTAACACTTATGCCCACTGGTGGCCAAACAATTCTTTACCAAATATTAGAAATTATACGAAAAATATTTCTCATCAGGAGCTGTATGCGATACAGGAAGGGTTTTTTTTTCAAATCGGAGTTTTAGAAGCAGAAATATCGGGGGAAACGCAATTTACATTTACGCCCCTAGCGGAAAGTCTATGAGTTACTTTAAAAATTTTGAAATTATACGGAAAACATTTAGCACCAGAAACGCTATCCAACAAAGCAGGAATTTTTGAAATCGGACTCTTAGAAGTAGAGATATTACAAAAACAAAATACGCCCCTTGGCGGAGAAACCATGCAATATTTTAAGAAGAAAATATTCCGTAAAGGTTTATCGACGTGAGTAGCATCGGTCTACGAACGAATTTTTTAAGTCGAAGTTCTTGAAGCTCAGATTTTGTGGCAAATACATCAGAAGCAGAAATTAACAATTACGCTCCCTAGTGACCAAGCATTTCTTACTGAAAAATTAAAAATTATTTTCAAAAGATTTCCCATCAGGAGATCTTTTACATGTAATTTTTTGGATTGCGGGCGGGCGTTATCCTCTAATTTTTTCCTCTAAAAAAATTTTAATCGGAGTTTTAGAAGTAGAGATATCGGGTAAAACGCAATTTACTTTTACGACCCCTAGCGTAAAATCTATGCACGTAGCTTGAAAAAGCAATTATACCCACAGTACTCTTCGACATAAATTGAATAGAAAGGTTAAAGAATTTTTTCAATGAGGTGTTCAGAAGCAAATATCTGGAATGAAATATATCTTGAATTCAATATAATCTGCATTTACGCCCTCTAACGGCGAAATTGTACAACGTAAAATAACAAAAGGAAATGACGGATCATCATTTGCATATTTCAAGCTTTCCAATGGAAAAAGAATTTTTCAAATCGGGCTGTTATTTGCAGAGCTATGGTGTCCACAGAGGGACGGACGGTCAAACCGATAAATAAGCACGATCTCTTTTTGCAAAAGACGTGCTAAACATGTGTTGTGTGTTTATGACTTAAAATTGAAGCCGTTTCATCAAGCACTCTGTAGCACCTACACTACCACTTTTTCGGCACGCTTTAAAGAATACCTAAACCATTTTTATTACATGTATACAAAAACTGGGATTTTTTTCTCTAGGTTCATTGGCTAAAACACAAACTCATTGTTGGAAAAAATAAAGAACGGCATATTGTTCATGCGCAACACATACCATTCTCTGATCTTATGACTATAGAAACTTTGCTATAAAAGTTTTATAATCAACCATAGAAAAAGTGATGCTATCTTAAAGCTAAGTGTGCTTACCCTTTATTTTGAAAGTTTGATCGTTTAATCAAGCATTAATCTATGTTCTACTTTCTTAAGTAGGCAATATGGAAGATTTGCCTAATGTATTCAATTTACATAATTTTTGAAGTGGGAATTATAAAAACTTCGCAAGGAATTTATTTTACTGTAGATTTAGTATTTATTTTATCCACTCAGGGTTATTTTAAACCTTGTTGTTTGCAAGAATCACAGATCGACAGAGCATGTAATTTTGTAATTTTCCAACTTGTCACTTGATTCGTTCATGACCCTGGAAAAGAGTCGTCGTCAAGAACACACATCGGACCAAGTAATTTTTGATCGGTTGTCCAAAGATTAATTTTACTTTCAAGTTATTTAGGCTATCGACGGTAAATTTCTTTTACTGTACAATTTATGCCTAGCTTATTTTGTAGTCATTCACTGCCTTCTAATTTGTGTTCTTTAAAACTGAGTTTTAAATGGCAAATCTAGTCAGATAAAACGATTCTTCTTTCCACATAGTTCATCCTTCATTTTTTTAAGTGCAATAGGCATAAGCACCATGTCTGCAGATTCTACCATTTAAGGCTACCTCAAATATTCCTATATTTCCTATTTGTAGTTTAAAGCAAGCTGTAAGTGGAAACTTTCCACAGTGTACATAATCTCTTCCTTTGGGACACCATTCAGTTTTTGCGTTCATCGACCGTACCTATCGAATGACTGCAAGCTTTTTCCGTTTTCTGATTAATTTTGATTATGTCATTTGTCCTAAAGACAAGTGTTTACCTTTAAGAAACAATGCCTCTCCTCTGATATTTGTGTGTGTGTGTGTGTGTGTGTTAGACTCTCTGTCTTTTCAGATTACCAACTCCGTGACCATCCCATCCTAGCTCCAGTCCAAGATTCAGATTACCATGCCTACGGATAACTATTTCGTTACAACCCACTCTAGGATTTTGTCTTAGCAGTCAGTATCTTCTCATCCGCGTTCTTTGAAACGCAGTGTAAGTGAATTCTTCGTACTAAACCCTTAGTTCGGTCCTTTCTTCTGAGGTACAAAGCTTTTCGGCGGACAGTTGTTTTTCAATACATAATCCCATCTCTATGCAGTTTCTCGGTAACATTTGCGACTTCTTTTTTTTTTTCGAAGGGATTCTAAGCAGGATCACAAATAATTTTCGTTCTTCGTCCATAGTACAGTATTTGCCTTCACAAAATCATGTGTATACAACAACAGTTACTTTTTACTGACAAACAGAAGATAAAATTGGCTTCATTCACTACGTTTAATCCAGAAAAGGAGAAAACTCCCATACGTCTTTTGTGCTCTTGGAAATAAATACCAAGCCTCGACATTCCACATGAACTTAATCTTTTGAGTGTGATGTGAGCTGTGGAGATTAGTACTTCGGGTTCAAATCCCCCGAATTAAGATAAATACTGGAACTTTTAATTGCAGTAATTGGTTAAGCTTCCTTTCGAAGCAATTGTAAGGCACAAATAGCATGTTTGTAGCTTTCGCATGCATAGCAAAGATATTTTTTCCTGCTAAGTGTACCGTTACTAATAAAAAAAACTGCCGCCGGTACAATATGCATTTCAAAGAGTCCGCCATCAAATTTTCGGCATTCATGGTGCTATGTTTCTCTGAACAGAAATTATTTGTTTTCTTCTCATGCGTACCTGACAATGGGTCGTTATTTTCGTACTTGATTAGACAAAAGACAGAACTAATTTTTCGTAATTAATAAAGAAGGACATACTGTTTACACGTGCCACACACATTCTGTGAATATATGACGTCAAGAATTTTGTGATAAAATTTTGTAACTGGTATTCGAAAAAATATCAAGAATAGTTTTGATCTTAATGCTCAGAGCTCCTACGTTTTATTTGAAGAGCGATAGATAAAGTTTGTTCATAAGCCCCGTTCACTTAACTTAAGCTGTGTTTATCTTTTAGAATCAGGCAATATTGAATATTTTTCTATTTTACCCAATTCATAAAGATTTTGAAATCTTATGAAAATATAAGAAGTTTGTTTTTAAGGCACACTCGCATATTTTATCACGTCTTTTGTAAAAAGAAATGCGTGCTTATGGTATCACTTAGTCCTTCCGTACGTCTGTGGACACCATATCTCTGCAAGTATCAGTCCCATTTTAAAAATACGTTTTGAATTGGGAAACGCGAAACGTCTGAACGATAAAACTTGCTCTGCGTTTATCCGGATGAATAACTTTGCCACTAGAGGGCAAAAATGCAGATGCTATCGAATTCAAAATATATTTTATTCCATATTTTTTATTCTAAATATCCGACTGAAAAAATTTCCTTCTTCGTTTTGATACTACACTCACGGACAATGAAATTTTCTCACCAAGAACGAAGCATCGTATTGAACTGAAATTTTATGGACATAATGATACAGATGAATGATACGCATGATGGCAACACCAGAGCTGCAGGACAATTACAGAGGGATCTGTGGCACGCAGTCCGGTCGTCTTTAATATGGCAAAAACAGAGCTGCAGGACAATTACAGAGGGATCTGTGGCACTTAGTCCTGTTATCTTTAATGGCGCGTCGCACCGCCTCATGCGGCGATACATGCTGCAATACAATCCGGCATGGAGGCAAACAGATGCCCAATGTTGTCCTGCCGCAGACTGGCCCACACGTGTTGGATGGTGTGCGCCAAATCCAGGATAGTGCGGCATGACGGTAGCCGGCGTTTCGACTGGTCCCACACATGCTCGATAGGGAACATGTCCGGGAGCGGAAAGGCCACGGAAGTGTCTTGACATGACGCAGGAAGTCATAGACAACCCGAGCTGTGTGCTGGCGGGCAATATCCTGCTGGTATAGCTCATCTGGAATCCCGGCCAGCAATGGGAGCACATGGGGCAGTCGGATCTCATCCACATAACGCTGGCCCGTCAATGATCCACGTACCACTAGTAGAGCTGATCGGCTATCGTAGGCAATAGCTTCCCAGAGCATAATGCCTGTAGTGGAGGAGATGTGGCCCTCGATAGCGAGGTTGGGATTGTGCCGTTGATCCAGGGATCTCCACACCCGGACACAATTATCATCTGTCCCCAAAACGAACCGGCCCTCATCGCTAAACACCACATGTCGCTAGTCTGTGGCGTTCCACGTCGCTGTGGCCTAGCACCACTGCTGCAAACGGAGCCGGCCATGCTCCGGTGTTAATAGCAGCACACGTAAGGGGCGCTGGGATCGCAGAGTCGTTTCCGCGAGGCGTCGGGAAATGGTTCGTGGGCACACAAGAGCCGCTACATCTCCCAGTATAGCGGACCAGGTCCCCGTGAGATCCGTTCGTGCCTAGCGCACGATCCGTCGATCCTCTGTACCGTTGATCCTTCGGGTCCGTCCAGAGCAGCTCCGCCGTGTGGCAGTGCCGTCACGTGTCCACTGCTCCCAACGCAGTCGGACGGTATGTTCAGAACGATCCACGTAGCGGGATATGCGGCGCGCCGACCACCCTGCGGTTTTTAGCCCGGTGATCAGTACTCTCTCAAAGTCCGTAAGTTACGTAAATCGACATCTCTGGCATCTACCCGGCATTCGTGTCACTCTGTACTCTTGCTTGCGTCGGCCTGTGCTTTTTGCTTTCATGGGGCATCGACTACACGCCGGTTAATAAGGCTGCCGGTTCGTGCTTGCAGCGCCACCACAGGGTGTGCGGTCATGCGCACTCGCACCAAACGTGAATCATTTGCATACCTGCACTCACTCTAGCTATTTGCAAAGTTTCGCGGTTGTAGCATGTTTTCTTCTAGGTGCTCAAATTTCCTTGTCCGTGAGTTTATTCATAACGAAGAATATGCTAGCCACAATTTCTTTTCAAGTAATGCATGGCTTTTCCGCTAGAGGGCTTAATGTAAATTGCGATTTCTCTGATATCTCTGCTTCTAAAAGTCAGTCCGATTTAAAAAATTATCTTTGCATCGGATAGAACTCTTGGTGGGAAATGTTCTACATTTAATTTGTATATTTCGTTAGAGAAATGCTGTGCTACTAGAGTGCGTAAGTTTATATTTTTGTTCCTGATGTATTTGCAGCAATAACTGCGCTTCTCGTAACTCGTTTGAAAGTATACTTTTCTGGACAGATACCACTCATACCGAGAAACTTTATGAGAATACCTTTTGCTTAAAAGAGTGCATATATTTTCCACCAGGGGGCGTAGATGTATTTCATGTTTTTCTCGGAAACTCCGCTTCTAATAGATTGATCTGAAAACTTCTTTATTTGTGGGACAGCGTTTCTGGTGCGAAAAAGTTTGCATATAATTTAAAAATGCTCTTAATGCACAAGCTTGCCACTAGTGGGCATAAATTTGTTTCTCTTTCCTGCATATTTGCGGCAATATTTGGGCGTCTAAAAACCTATTGAAAAATCTATTTTTGATTAGATATTATTAAATACCAAACATTTTTATGCACATTTCCTACTAAAAAGAAAAATAAAGAAAAAACATTCCGGTTAAAGGGCACAAGCCTTTGGTCTATTTTTATCGATATCTCTGCTTTTAAAAGTCCGATTTCAAAGCTCTTTTCGACACTGGATACCAATCACTTAGTAGGATATTTTGCATATGCTAGGGGAATTTTTGCAGTTCACAGTTCTAGAGCTCGGGGATGTTAGTGTGTATGTTTGTTTGCAACTTTATCTCTGCTTCTAAATATCCAAATACGGAATTTCTTTTTTTTTTTTTTAATTTTTGATGTATGCTAATAGCAAAGGAAAAATGGTGAACAGTATATACCCTTTGAATAATGCACAGTTTTCCCGCCAAGGACACAAATTTCAAAACTTTTCTCACTATCTCTGATTCGCATATTTCCTACTTTTCCGTTAGCCAAAATAGTAGTATAACTCTATTTGAAAGTATTTATTCGATTCTAAAAATCCATTACAAAATCGGGCTTTGGGTAATTCTTTTCATTATAAAGAGTACTTCGAACTCATATTCTTCTTTTTGTAACACACAGCTTTACCTCTAGGAGATTAAAGTCACAGGATGTTTTCTTATATAATTTTTCTTGTACTTGTTCAATTTGAAACTTTCTAGCTCGTCTATTGTAAAACACATGATCGTGCTTATGCTATCACTTTGTCTGTCCATCCGTCTGCCTGTGAACACCATGTGTCCTCAACTATTAGTTCGATTTGGAAAATTCTTTTTGCATTGGGAACCATCAAATGGGAGACTGATTATCCTTGCATTCCGGATTTTACCGACACAGAATTTCGCCGCTAGAGGGCGTAAATGCAGATGATAAATGCAGATATCATCTGAGGGCGTAAATGCGGATACTTTACAGGCAGCTATGACATTCCTGTTTTTACCGATGCACAATTTCGCCGCTAGACAGCGTAAATGCAGATGATATCGAATTCAAAATATATTTTATTCCATGTATTTGTTTCAAAGCATCCGATTGAAAAATTGATTTTTTCCCTTCGATGCATTTTATAACAAAGACTACTTTAGGAGCAGTTTGTTTTTTAAGTAATGCATAGATTTTTCCCAAGGGAACGTAAAGTAAATTGCGATTAGCTTTACAAGCAGCTATGGACATCCTTATCGATAAGGACTGAGAATCGGAGATTGGCTGAGGCACGTTATCTTGTCAGCCATTATAAGGATTCTACTCTAAGTAAACACTGCAGATGATGAAACCTCTATTGTTTTAGCAGCTAATGGCGACTATGAGGCGTGGGGGGTCAGAAGTGAATGAATGTCAAAAGTGGGATATTAGCAATAAAGATTGAGAACCACTGCTTTAAAGGAATATTACCCATCGGCTCATAAAATTTTTAGCACGTCTTTTGTAATAAAAGATCATGCTTATGTTACCGGTTTGTCCATCCGTCCGTCTGTAGATACCATATCTCTGCAACTATTAGTCCGATTTGAAAAATTCTTTTTGCATTGGGAAGCTTGAAATATGCAAATGATGATCCTTCATTTCGTTTGTTTTTTACGATGTACAATTTCGCCGCTCGAGAGCATAAATGCAGATGATGTCGCATTATGTCGAAGAGTATTTTAGGTACAGTTACTTTTTCAAGTTATGCATAGATTTTCCGCTAGGTGGTGTAACAGTAAATTGTGTTTTCCCCAATATCTCTTTTTCTAAAACTCCGATTTGAATTTTATTTTCTTCAGCGGATACAGCTCCTAATGGAAAAGCTTTGCATATAATTTCTAATTTTTGGTAAAGAATACTTTTCCCACCACGGGGCGTAAGCGTTAATTTCTGCTTCTGATGTATTTGCCATAAAATCTGAGCATCTAAAATCTCGATTAAAAAAATTATTTCGTGGACCGATGCCACTCAGGTTGGTAAACCTTTTCGGAATATTTTCTTCTTAAAATAATGCTGGGTTTCTCCGCCAGAGTGCGTAGATGTATATCTTATTTTTGTCAATATCTCTGCTTCTAATGATCGGATTTAAAAATCCCTTCTTTATTGGATAGAGTTTCATGTGTGACATGTTTTTCATATAGTTTCAAAACTTTTAATGTACGAGGGGTATTAAAAAGTTCGTGCAATCACCCAAAATTATTAAAGTTACGGAAACCAGTTTTATTTTATTTTGTTATGTATTCATTCAGTACAATGTACAACATAAATAATATTTAGCAACCCCATTTTTTTTCAGGAATCGAAAAGTCCCTGATCATGGAGAAAGTGTAATTTCGCAGTCTGATCAAGTTCCTTCATCTCCAAGGAAAATAAGCTAGAAAATGCATCAAGAAATGTTAAATGTATATGGAAATAAGTGTCCAGCATACGAGACTGTGGCAATGTGGAAAAGAAATTTTCAAAGTGGTCATATGACCTTTTTGACAATCCAAGGTCCGGACGGCCATTTTTGACAGATGACCAAACAGTTGTGACCAAAGTGGAGAAGTTAATCCTTGAAGATAGGCGTACAACTATTGAAATGCTTTGTCAAGAAGTTCATCTAAGCTATATGTCAGTGTGGACAATCATACATGACCAATTGAACATGTCCAAGGTCTTAGCGCGATGGGTACCTAGACTTCTCACCCCATTTCAAAAGGAAGCTCGGGCATGGATCTTTGTAATGCGAATTCTGATGATTTTTGACCCTTTGATTACTATGGATGAGTGTTGGTTATACCTCTATAATCCAGAAACCAAAGAGATGAACAAGCAATAGAAACACCCCCCTTAACCATCCCAAAAACGGCAAAAGTGCAAAAGTATGCGCCAAAGTGATGCTCTCGGTTTTCTGGGATAAAAGAGGTATTGTTTTAACAGACTACCTTCAGAAGGGTCAAACTATTACCTCTAACTACTATTGCAACCTACCGGCCAAATTAAAAGAGAAAATTAAAAGCAAAAGACGCGGAATGATCACAGAAGTGGTCTATTTGTTGCACGACAACGCACCAGTTTATTCAGCTGCCAACAGCATCGTCACTGCGAGTCGTCTTAAATACAATATATTGCCTCATCCTCCATATTCTCCTGATATGGCACCAAGTGACTTCTTTTTGTTCCCGGAGAAGAAACGTCCACTACGTGAGAGGCGATTTGATTACACTAATGACGTCATTTTTGAGGTAGAACAGTGGTTTCAGGCACAATCTGAGGTGTTCTACACTAAGTAAGTAAAGAGGGTCAAGCAAAGGTGGGGAAAATGTGTGGCACTGGGTGGTGCCTATGTAGAGAAGGCCCAAGTACCTGAATAAAAACGTTTTTTTCTAGCTTGTTTATTTCTTGGTGATTGCACGAACATTTTGATACCCCCTCGTAATTCATAGACTTTCCACTAGGAGGCGTAAAGGTAAATTGCGTTTTCCCAGATATCTCTACTTCTAAAACTGCGATTTGAAAAATTCTTTCTGCACCGGATACAGCTCCTGATGGAAATTCTTTTGCACATGATTTCTGATTTTTAGTAAAGAATATTGTGGCCACCAGGGGGCGTAAGTGTTAATTTGTGCTCCTGATTTATTTGACATAAAATCTGAGCTTCTAAAATATCGATTGAAAAAATTATTTCGTGGTCCGATGCCACTCACGTCGATAAACCGTTTTGAAATATTTTCGTCTTAAAATATTATAGGGTTTCTCCGCCAGGGGCCATAGATGTATATCTTATTTTCTTCAATATCTTTACTTCTAGGAGTCCGATTTGAAAAATTCGTTCTTTGTTGGATAATGTTTCCGATGCGAAATATCATTCATATAAATTCTAAATTTTCAAGTAAATCATAAACTGCCGCCCCGGTGGCGCAGTGGTCTAAGCGATGGCCTCTGATCATTCGTCCGAACGGGGTCCGGGTTCGAATCCCGGTGAGGCATGGATGTTGTGTTTGTCTTACGGCACTGGCTCTCTCCCTTCCCTGGAACCAGTGACCCTAAATTAGGGACGGGCGACTGCTTATAGCCCATTGAGTTGCTCACGGTGGTCGTTAAACCTTCAATCGAAAAAAAAAATCATAAACTGTTGCGTTTTCTGCGTTATTTGTACTTCTGAAATTCCGATTTGAAAAATTCTTTCTCAGTCGCACACAGCTCCTGACGGAAAATGTTTTTCATATAATTTCTAATATTTACTAAAGAATGGTTTGTCCACCAGGGGGCATAACGGTTAATTTCTGCTTCTGATGTATTTGCAACAAAATCTGAGCTCCTGAAAACCCGAGTAAAAAAATTATTCCTTGGACCGATACCACTCACATCGAAAAACCTTTTGAGAATACCTTCTTCCTAAAATAATGCATGGTTTTCCCGCTAGGGGGCGTAGATGCATATCTTATATTTGTCCATATCTGTGCTTCGAAGAGTCCGATTTAAAAAAATTATTTCTTTGTTGGAGACTGTTTCCGCTGCGAAATGTTTCTTAACGCACAGACTTTGAATAGCTTTGAAAAATTTAATTTCCTTCAGAACAGATTCAAAAGACCTGCTCATTACATCCGAAAATTCGGTGTCATCTTTCTGGTTTAATGCTCGCTATAGGATTTTATGTATTCTCAACCGTGCTTCACAGCGCTTTTATTCTGTTTAAAAAGGATTGAAAGATCAGATAGCATCTTACAACAGCAGAGAAAGCGGTCAGTTGTTACAGCTCATTCGCGCCCGATCGGCTGTGTATGCTGAAATTCTCTTCTTGATACCGCTGTTGTACTGCACGGTTCCTTGCCGCAATGAAGCTCGTCTGTTACCTCGTACAATCTTCTCCAACCTCCGTTGCCCTCGAACATCAACCTGCCGTTTCCTCCTACAACAAGACCGCTGACACCTTATTTAATTGGTTGTGCACCAGCCATTGTACACCCTCGACACAGTTGTGGTTGCATAACCAGACGTTTTGCCGTCTAATGTGTTACTTACACATGCCTGCCTACAGCCCACTATCATGCACTTTTCAAATTCGCTTAAATCACGAGTGGATCCCACATTGCCGTCATCTGCGTTTCATACGAGTCTCAATATTATTCAGTGAGCTCTTTATAAATTCATCTCAACCTCATGTAATATACTGATTTCATTGTCCCGTTCCGCCAATCTGTCTTGGCTCCACGGGGACTTGTTGAGCACCTTGGATGTTATTTTTTAAATGTTGCGACAATTATCCTGCCTTGAGACGCGGTTCGGACCCTGGCCACCCCAATGGCCCAGAGACCAGCCCGTGGTGACGTGCTGGCAGGCGACCTAGAATACCTTGTCTGGGTTCCCGCTCTGTCTGGCGGGATAGGTCGTTTCTTACTTTTTCGCTGACTGGAAGATTCCTTGCCCTCGAACTTTTTTTTTTGGGGGGGGGGGAATAGTTTCCCTTTATTTTTATTTTCAAACACCTACACACATGTATACACTGTCCTCATGCTTAGGACTTACAACATCAAGAGATAGCAAAATTTATTTACAGAATATTTACATTGGTGGTCTCTTTGTCTGCTTTCCCACAGACTTTTACCCTCATTCATCTTCCGATTCGCTTTCGGTGTGCACGTTCACCTCCTGCGTTTCGGTCCCCGTTTGATTGGGGAAGATGGTATGTTGCTGGAGGGTTAGCCTTTCAACGAAGGCTATTATCCCCCTCCTGTTAACGGAAGATTGGATGAGCAGATCCAATCTTCGCGTTCTTTGCACACCTGGGATCAGTGTGTTTCTCCATTCGGCGAAGCCACTGCATTCAAGTACGCAGTGTTCTATGCTTGCCGTTCTCTTTCCACAGGGACAAGTGCAGTTCCTGATGGCAAATCTGCCCTAGGTATTCAGGGCTGATGCCATGGCCACTGAGTACTTGATTCAGGAACTTATTTGTCTGTGCTCGTTTGGTCGAGACTTTCGGAAACACTCTGTGTGTCTTCCGCCCTGTCTCTCCCGCGTCCCATCTGACCTGCCATTCGGTCATGGTCCGACGTGCTAATGCTGCGCGAGTACACCTTCGCGGCGTTCTGCATTGCACGTCGACCGTCTCTTTCAGCGTGGCTGCCTTCGCCAGCTGATCTGCCCTTTCGTTTCCTAGGGTTCCGACATGGCTTCGTACCCAGTGGAAACTAACTGCCCCATCTCCCTCTGCCCTCAAGAGGGTTTGATCCTCTGGACGATGGGGTTTCTTCCCCTGAATCTACTCAGAGCCTGCAGTGCTGCCTCACTGTCCGAGTAGAGTTTTATTCTTTCTTCACTACGCCTGGGGAGCGCCCAGGTGAGTGCCATCTCTATCGCCAGAAGTTCTGCCTGGAAGACAGAAGCGTTCTGCGATAATTTCACGCTTCCTGCAGTGGCTTCGTTCCCGTCCGAGAACGCACAGAAGCCTGCCCCCACTTGTCCCTTCAACTTTGAGCCGTCCGTGAACAGCTCATGCCCAACTCCCGTGGGTTTCTCCTTGTCCCACGGTGGGCAAATTTCCTCGGCAGGGTGGATCTGCCAGTCCACACTTTCCATCTCCATGTCGGAGGCTCGATGCGGCGCACCGAGAAGGTAGGCGTCCTCGCCTGACCTTAGGCAGTGCATTGCTGCCTCCCTTTCCATTACTAGGTTCTGCCGGCTCGCACCCCGCCAGCACTTGGAGTGCTAGGGTTGACGTTGTGCGAAAACAACCGGTTATCCCTAGTAGGGCCAACCTTTGGATTTGGTTTATCCCCTTCTTCATTCTGACTGTGGGATTCCACCATGCCCCACTTGCATACGTCAGAATTCTTTCAATTCCTCTCTGATAGATGGCCTTCTTGGTTTTGCCCGTTAACCTCATGCCATTCAATCTATTGAGAATCACCGTGCACCTTGTTCTAAGGTGCCTCAGGTGTGGCAGCCCTGATAGACTCTGATCCAGGACCACACCCAAGTACTTCATTTCACGCACCGCCTTGATAGTGCACCCTTGGAATTTGCACTTAGGTGGTGTTTTCATTACTCCACTCTTCGCTATTGCTAGCAGAGTGGTTTTCTCAGGAGCGAAGCACAGTTTGCTTTCTCTGCTCCAATTTTCTAGCACATCCAAGGCCCTATGTGCTTCTCTTTCGATCACGTGTCTCCCTGAGGCGGAGACCACGAGAACGAAATCGTCCGCATAGGCTTGAATCTCCACTGCGGGCCCCAGGTCTAGGTTCAGTGCTGAATCAGCAACTATATTCCACCAGAGCGGCCCGGAGTTGGATCCTTGCGGACACCCTCTATGGTACGAACGCGAGGATTGCCCATTCCCCGCTTCGAACTCGACTCTTCTATCAGACAGGTAGCTGCTGATCAGTTTGAACAGGTTCCTTGGACAGCCAAGTTCTTTAAGTCTGGTTAAAACCATTGGCCACCAGACACTGTTGAATGCCCCCCTCACGTCTAGTGAGATGAAGCAGGTATGGGGCCCCTCCGCTTTGTTTCTCTCTGCCCTCTCTCGGAGGCTGCGAATTGCCTGCGTTGCGCAACGCCCCGGAAGGAAACCAAATTGGTTCCTGTTTAGCTTTCCCTGCTCCATGAGGAAGCCAAGCGCTCTGTTCGTTATGAGCTTGTCCAGCACCTTGCTCCACGCCGAGAGGAGGCAGATGGGCCTATAGGCTGCGGGGTCATTTTTGTTCTTTCCGGTCTTGTTGAAAAGAACTAGCACCGCTGTTTTCCACAAGTCTGGGAAGATTCCCCTCCAGAGGCATTCGTTTAGGAGCGCCACAAAATACCCGGGATTTGCATAGTAGATTTCTCTGACTATGCTGAGGTCGAACCCATCCTTGCCTGGTGCTTTGCCCGTATTTAGACTGGAGAGGGCATTCTCCACTTCGTCTCTCGTGAAGGGGGGTCCTCACCAGTGTCCGGCGGGATCCGACTTTCTTCCCTTATTTCTTTTTGTTGAGGGGAGTCCCCTTCTCCCTCGTCTCCTTGGAAGTGGTAATCCAAGAGACTTTCTACGGTACTATCAAGAGTCTTTGATAGGCTACCGTCTGCCCTTTCTACCGCTGCTAGTTTTAGCGGTTCGGTTATGGATCCCCTCGAGATCTTATAGGGGATCCCGAAAGGGTCAGCCGGAGTTTGAAACTCACACAGTTTTCTCCAGTAGGAGATTTTCGAGAGATTCAGTTCTCTCCTGTATGCTGAACGAGCCTTTTTATGCACTTCTGTGCATTCCCTGTCTTGCGGAGTAGCTTTTTTGCTCTTTGCAGAGCTTTCCTACTCCGCCTAGCTCTCGCCCTTAGAGCTTTTAGTTTCTCCGACCACCAGGGGTGGGGGTCCTTGGCTCCCCTTTTTATTTCCCCTACTACTCTCGCATAGCGTTGTTATTTGACTGGTAAGTTCTTCAAAGAGGGAGTTGAGGTCCGGCACTTCTGCGGCCTCTTCTTCCCTCCTACCTCCCAACAAGGTAGTTAACTTGGCTTTAAAAGCCCACCAGTCTAGATTCTTCATTAAGAATCTTTTGCGCTTGGGTCGGATGGGCTTTTCCGATCCCAAAACGAAAGATAGCGCTAGGTGGTCACTGCAGCTCTCGTCGTCCAGTACTTGCCAATCCTGGACAAGGCTGCGCTTTGAGACTCTGACGAGAGTCACGTCGATCCAAGAGGAGCCCCTCGCCCCTTGGAAGGTCGGGGTGCTCTCTGGATCGTTCAAGAAACTCAGGTCTGCCGCGTTGGCAAAGTCCACTAGTAGCTGGCCGCGTTCGTCCTCGTTCTGATTGCCCCAGAGAGGACTCTTCGCGTTGAAGTCGCCTGCTATTATTATCTCATGACTGGGGAATTCCCCTAATAGAGCCATTAGCTCATTCAGCGTTTCTCTCAAATTGCCTGCCGGAGAACTGTATACGTTCACCATTAAAAATTTTGCATCACCACATTCCACGCCCAGGGCGACCACGTTCTCGGAGCATTTTATCTCGAGAACCGCTAGGGACGGGTCTTTCACGACCGTGGCCACCCTGGGCTTTGCCACCCTAGGGTGGTAGATCCGGTAGGAGTTTGGGAAGCCCACCACTCTTCCCCCTGTTCGAATGGTTCCTGCAATAGCAGAATATGAGCTTTTTGCTCAGTGGCTGTCACCAGGGCCTGTGTTGTTGCTGCCCGTGCGTGGTGCAGATTGATTTGAAGCACCTTAACGCCTCTCTTTGGTTTATTATCCATAATGAGTGCGTTCTTTTAGCAGAGCCAGTTCTCTGACAAGGCTTGGGCATTCCTTGTCTAGACTCGAGTGGCCTACATCCACTCGACGCCTGAATCTCTTGTTGTTTGCCAAGCAGTTAGTGCAGACCGGGCTATTGCTGCACTCTTGGCGCTTGTGCCCGGTTTCCCCACACCGGGCACATCTATCCTGCTCTTCGGTGCACCTTGACCTAAAGTGCCCGAACCCGTTACACCTGTAGCAACGGACCTCCCTCAGATATTCCCTTACTGAGTGGACGGTCCATCCCACTCCGAGTTTGCCTCGCTTCATTACTCTTTTGAAGGTCAGTGGGTCCGCCTCTGCTACCCAGTGGCGTTTCCCACCCTTCACCTTCAATGAGAACTTGAGCTGGAGGCTGCTCTCCTCCAACTCTGGGTTCTGTTCCGAGAGACATTGCTCGACCTCTTCCCTAGACAGGTTTCCGTCTATCCCGTAGACGATAAACCTTGGATTCCTCTTAGCTGGCAATCTGGACCGAAGGTTCTCCTTCGTCACTGCATTGCTCTTTAGCTCCGAATCCAGTTTCTCTATTTCTTTGGCGGAGGAGCATTCCACCATTACTCCTCCCCCATTCACCTTTCTAACTCCCTTAACCCCAATCTGGAGTTTGGCGGGGCAAATCTGTGTTTGCAGAACCGCCTTAATGTCTTCTGACGTGGGAGTACCCTTGTCTGTTGCGGGGTAAACGAGAAGCACGTGCCTCTTCTCGACCCTCTTGGGTGCCACCTTCTTGGCTACTTCCTTCTTAGCCATTTTTTGCTTAGGGGCCGTATTCCCCTTGCCGGGCTTCGCTCGAGCCGCTTCGGCATATGTTTTTGGAGCCGCGCTAGCGTGCTCACTTCTTTCCTGGAGTCTCCCTTGGATGAGACTCATCTCTATCACTTGCTTGGTGCAAGCTGCCTGTAGCGAGTTCGCTACTTTCCTTATCTTGGTTCTGGTGTTAACCAGAACCTTGTTTGAAGGATTCTCTAGAATCCTCTCCAACTCTTGGAAGAAGGAGTTGACTGCTCTTGCGAATTCCGACGGAATTTCCAGAGTCGCAGTCTGCCTCAACGGGCTCACTTGGACCGGGTTGAAGCCCCCGCGTCCTCTGCCATCTCTCTACTCGGGTTGCTAACCGAGTGTTAGCCCTGGGACCTGTGTCCCTGGTCGGTCAGACTTAGTACGTTCGAAAGTCAGGTGCTCAGCGGTACCCTAGGGTTCTTTCCGCTGTAACCTGCACCTGACCCTGGTTGAGTGCGGGATTTGGCCTGATCCGTAGATCAGGGGGACCGGCACGACGACGACGTACCCGCTCGTGTGTCAGAGTTGCGCACCGTGCTTTGACCGCAGCCCGGACTTTGCCCTTACAAGGACAGTTTTTCTAAGTCCGAACTGACTGCACCGAAACACTTTTTTCAAATTAATGAAAAAAAAATTTTTCCTCCCTTCGTTTTGAGAAACGACAGAGAAGAAAAATCAAGTTTTTGAGGGGAGAAACAACTCCCCTCGCTCTGCTAACAGAGTCTTATTGGAACAGCAGTCGATTTGATTCGCAATCAATCACACAGTACTCACTCAACCAGCCTCTGACAACGGCCGGTCCAACCTCATGTAAGTGAGAATGGTACGTCTATCACAGATATCCGGTTTTCCAAATAATTTGCAACTTCAGTGTAAATAATCTTGCACGTCAGTTCTTTGCAATATATGCTCTCTGTTATTTATATTCTAACGTTTACATTCCAGAATTTTGCGAAGCAAAAGTGCTTCTGCTGAGCTATTCAAGATGCTGAAGTTGCAGAAGAAGTCTTCTTTTGCCTCGTAAGTATCGAAAATCTAGTCGACAAGAATTTGTAAAATTCAATGGAGACGTGTTCTTCAGGTTTGGCATGTCAATTTGTTGCCGTACATAATGCATGTACACACATCCAATAACTCGGTGTGGTTAAAAACCGATTTTTTTTTCATTTATCATCAGACCATGTTTTAACTTATATGCATAAAATAAAAAATATTTTTTTACGTTGGTTTTATGTTATCGGTATTCTATTGCAACTAGCAATTTGCATTCAAAAGTGAACAAACACGCGCAAAAAGTGAAACTGTCCAACATCTTTCTGGTTGTATAGTTGAGATTTTTCATTTTCTAGATGGAAAAATGCTACAGCCAACGGATTTAGTAAACAAAAATGGTGAAAATCTGGAACTGAGTAACCAGTTAAGAAACAGTTTTTTACGCTTTCCAACCGTAGGTTGAACAAGCGTATATGATCCAGCTTTTTTCGTCCATCTGCCCGCACGATATCTGGCGTAAAAATGGTTCGATTTCGATGAAATTTTTGTATGTGGTAGAAGACCACCTCGGGACGAACCGTATTGAATATGGTACAAATGGGGTCCAAGGTTACGACGTAGGTGCGGGATCATTCCATTGCCCTTATGCGTCATAACTTGCGAAAATATGGTTCGATTTCAATGAAATTTTACTATGTGGTAGGGAACCGTCTGGGGACGAACCCTATTCAAAATGGGTAACGTGGGATCAAAGGTCAGGACATAAGAGCGGGATTCATTCCATTGCTTTTATGCGTCATAACGTGCTTAAAAATGGTTCGAATGTGGTAGGGGAACATCTGGGGACGAACCCTATTGAAAATGGACGAAATGGGGTCAAAGGTCACGACATAGGATTGGGATCCATTCCATCGCCCTTATCCCATATTATTAAGGTGGACGTCAAGTAGTTTTGCTTCCTATACTTCCAACGGAAAAACTTTTGTACACATTTCCTTCACAATTAATGTGTTCCCAACGACGAAAATTTGAACATCGATTGAAATAATTTCATATTACAGCTTGGAATACTTAATAGTTTCTAAAGCATAACCAATAACTTTTCCTTTGGTGGCGTTGAAACCAGAAAAAGGATGGCGCGACCTGTACTTTGATGACATCAGTAGACAAACAAATTTTGGATTGCATAATTATGGTTATTAGGTATATATTAAGTATTCCAAGTTATAAAATGAAGCTATTTTAATTGATGTTCAAATTTTCATCCTTGTGAACGCATTAATTGTCCAGAAAAAAGGTGGCGCGACCTGTACTTTCATGACGTCAGAAGGCAAACAAATGTTGGATTGCATAATTATGGTTATGTTTTAGAAAATATTAAGTATTCCAAATTATAAAATGAAGATATTATAATAGATGTTCAAATTTTCATCCTTGGGAACGCATTAATTGGGAAGAAAATGTGTACATAAATTTTTCCATTCGAAGTACAGGAAGCAAAATTACCTGACGTTCACCTTAAAGGAGCAATTCTTGTATGTATGTAAATTTTATTTAGAAAACGGCTCTAAGGATTTTGATGAAAGTCGTTAACCTACCATTTTCTGGTACTAGGAATCGATTTAGCTTGATCTCGACTTTATGAAATTTCGTTTAGTGGGTTAAATAACCACCCCAAATTGCCAAGTTTTTATTGTCATGGCGTCGATTCATCAATGTTATCCATGCTTAGAAATCTCATGACGTCATACTCTCGCAATTCAGATGTAGGTGCGCGGTCACGCCATCTGTCTCATTACGTCACGCGTTGTGTGTTGATCCTATTAAAGTTTCATGACATTACACTCTTGCGAGCAGATGGTTGCGATTTCCATCTGCCTCATTACGTCACGCGTTGTGTGCGTATGTTCGTCCTCACGATAACTTGCGTAACAATTGTTCGATTTAGATGAAATTTTATTATGTGGTATGGCAACACCTGGGAAGGAACCCTATTGAAAGTGAACGAAATGGGATCAAAGGTCAAGACATAGGAGCGGGATCCATTACATTGCTCTTATACGTCATAACTATTACGTAAAAAAGGTTCGATTTCGATTAAATTTTAGTATGTAGTGGGGGACAACCTGGGGACAAACCCTATTGAAAATGGGCGAAATGGGGTCAAAGGTCAGACATAGGATCGGAATTACCTCCATTGCCATTATGCGTCATAAATTACGTAACGTTGTTTCGATTTGGATTAAATGTTAGTATGTTGTAGGGACCTGCCAGCGGACGAAACCTATTGAAAATGGGCGAAATGGGGTCAAAGGTTCGGACACAGGAGTGGGACCTATTCCATAGCCCTTATGCATCATAACTTACGTAAAATTGCTTCGTTTGCGACAAAACTTTTTCATGTTATTTCGGAGGTGTACTGAACCCGTTCTGTTGAATATCATCGAAATGGGATCAAAGGTCAGGGCACAGGAGCGAGATTTATTCCACAGCCATTATCCTCATAACTTGAGTAATGATTTCTGGTATGTTGGAAAGCGTATCATAATCAATGCATTGCATGATTTTACTAACTTGTTAAAAAAAGATTTACCTAATGAGTTCAAAATTGCAACTTGAGGCACCCAAACCTTTTTTTGAAAATCCTTCCGATCACATATTTGAATGGCAGAACAACTACACGAACAGGCATCGGCACACTGTTATGAATTGCTTATTTGACGATGGCAAGAAATTTTCGGATATCACCGCTAAACTTGTGCATTAATTACCATTCACACAGCAATTCACATTCACAGAAAGATGATATTTGTCCTTCTGAGTTTCATATTAACCTTTGGTAATACAATACATTGAAATTTCGTCTTACTAAAAGCGACGCAGGTTAATGATAACTCGAAAGTGTCCTTCAATGAGACAAGCGCCTTTAAGAATTCCGTTTCAGCGCAGAATAGGAGTTTATATGCATTATAAAATTGAAAGAAGCCAGAAGGAATGATTATCCTTGAAGTTCTCAGTTTTTGTAAATCAACCTTCTGTCTCTCAATTATACCATGTGATTCTGCCCACTGTTGGAGCCAGAAACTTGCGTCTCTTAGGTTTCTTATTAAACAGTCATACACTCACTCGTCATCCGTACGCCTACAGCGCCAGGAGTTAGCAAGAATAATCGAGATTGCAGTGATGTTTGGTTATTCTAAAACGACTGTACTTGGACTTGTGCACGACAGAAACTGCCTTGCGTTCATTTCTCTGCAGCGAAATGTGCGGACTTCTTGTTTTGTATGTGCGGTTGACTTCATTCCGCGGGTTGTGAATGTGCTAAAGAACTTTTGTCGGAAACACCAGTTGGACTGTGGTATACGGACTACCAATGTTTATTCTTTAGTTCATAAAGACCGGAACTATGTGGAGACTGTTAACAGACATGGTGTTTATTGCCTGCTTCTCTTTTCTAATACCTCCGGAATATGTGATAAAATCTACATTGTTTCGACTATGAGCATTCTTGGGGTAAGACTGTTGGAACATAAGTATGCCGTGCGTTCGTGACATGTCTTCAACTTCATTGACTCTAACTGTAGATAAGGTTGAACAATGAACATATACCAGATTGGGAACAGTCCAAAGTTATTTATATGATGTCTGCTCCAAATAAAGCTACCTTGCTATTTGCGGAGAGCCTATGTATTTACAGACATTCATCAATTTGTTGTAACGAGGGCTACCCAGTGCTCTTTTCCGGCACCGCGGTGTTCATTTATGAGGGAGCAGTTTTGCAGGGATAGTGATGACGTGCCCCCTGAGTAATGGTTTTTAACTATATTCTGTAAGTGAATCTCTCTTTCATTAATGGCAACACATAACATCCAAGTCTGCAATGCATTATGGGTGATATGTGAATCTATATGTCTTCGTGCTTGTCTTCATTTGTGCATTGGGCCTGAGGATGGGATCACAGTGAGACCTGAAAGATGTTGTCATCTGTTGTCTTTAATTTATCTGCGTTTTTAGCGTGTAAAAATATGTCAGCTTTTATTCAGCAACATTTTTAAGTTTGTTTAATCTTGCTTAGACAGCGTGGTTTGTGTGTATACTGATTATTCATATTGAAACTTACGCACTTGCTCTGTTAGAGAGCTAGATGGCTTCAAATTACATAAGCCCAGTACTATGCAAAACAACGGAACGGCCTTCCTCTACTCACACAAGTAACTGATTAATTATCGGAAGGATTTTTTGAGGAAAGGGCCAGGTTTAATGACTACTGCCTGAGCAACTATAAGGGTTATAAATAATGTCCCTTCCCTAATTTAGAGCTGCTTGTTCTAAGAAAGGAAAGATCCAGTGTCGTAAGACAGGCACACCATGTAGGCCCCGTCCCAGCATTGTTTTTGTAACTTTTGTTTGGGGGTTTAACGACCACTGTGAACAACTTCATAAGCTATAAGAAGTCTCCTGTCCCTAATTTAGGGTCATTGGTTCCAGGGATGGGAAAGAGCCAGTGCTGTACAACAAAAATAACATCCATGCCTCATCGGGATTCCAACCCGGACCCATCTCGGACGAATGATCAGAAGTTAGCGCTCAGACCGCTGCGCAACCAAAGAAACACCGGAATTTTAACCCGGACGCAGCCGAACAGACGGTCAGAATCCTACCGCTTAGACCACTACACCGCCTCCCGACAGCGCAGTGGTCTAAGTGATGGCTTCTAACCATCCTTGTCTAATAGGTCCGGATTCGAATCCCGGTGTGGCATGGAAGTTGAGTTTTATTAGGGCACTGGCACTTTCCCATCCTTGAAACGAGTGATTCTAAATTAGGGACGGTAGACTTCTTATATCCCATGGAGTTGTTTACGGTGGTTATTAAATTCCCAAACAAAATTGAAACAAACCGCTACACCATCGGGGCTGAACAACAGGATTTAATAAAATTGTATTTAAAACGTTTGTTTGAGTTTGAATCCTAGGTAAAGAGCATATTGTACTTACTTAATATTAAACGGATTCTTTCAGTCATTTTCCTCTTCATGGCCGTATGGTTTCTTTTCGTTCTCTCCAGGATTTTTCTTTATCTTTCGCTACTTGCGCAATTTCGTCTTTTTGTTTCCTGTGTGTGTGTCTCGCTCTCTCACTCTGTCTCTCTGCTACATATTCTTTGGCTAGCATTTATACTGCGATGATTCTTGATCAGACATTGAATTATTCAGTATGTGACATCGAAATTGCAGCACCTTGAAGGAACAGAAATACCGATAGGATGCTTCCAGTTATAACAACCAATGAGGTGAGGAACGTTTAATGTTTTATTCATTTACTGACACAAACCGATGCATGCTACAGGCAGGACAATATGATATGTAACCTCATGTGTTGCGGATATATTGAGCTAAGCGTCTCGGCATGGTATCTTAGAGCTGCCGAATAGTTTTCTGCGACATATGTCGCCAAACTTCCTGGTCCTTCAAAACAGACGTGTCAATAGATGACGTTCAAGCACGGCACACATTTTCTTAATTGAGGAGCAATCCGGAGACCTAGTTCACTAAACAGTAGGTCCCAAGGCAAAAATATTCAGAAACCTGAGATTTCTACGATCATTATCATATAGAAAAATGAGACCAGGCACCTTAATACGAAAAGGCTTGAGAGATAGGTTCCAGAATATCATTGTTACGGATATCGTAACTGATCACACCCCCACCCCATACCACCAGCAGGCCGTACAGTACGACGTTCTGCAATGAATCTAGGTTCATTTGGTTGTACACGTCGACACTGACGTGTATGTGCCAATCATGACCCTAAGCCAAAGCTGTATTCATCGCCGAAGACCACATGATGACATTCCATATCCCAATTGGCCAGTCCGCTGTGCGATTCTAGAAACCATTGACGAGGGCAGCGGACAATGGTGATTGATGCCATGAGCGTCATGCTGTGAGGCACCCTTCTGTCATTCGGCATGGAATAATTCAGCGGTAGATGAGGTGGCAGGCAGCAGAAGTCACAGCTGTTTGGATGGTGTCCAGTGTAGCTGTAAGCAATATTCCCTCTAAGTGACCATAAGCAATGCGCATCAAACCCAATGAGCTGGGCGGCATCAAAACCACTTGGGCAAAATTTTTTATTTTATCAGCTTCTCTTACTAAAGCAGTACAAGTTGGAACTTGGATTGGAAACCTTATTTTTTCTAACCCCCCCCCCCCCATTTACAACCGCTCTTTTCGCAATTGATTATAAATTTTAAAAATTATTAAAAACATTTTGTGACGGATATTCTAAAATAACTTTCATGTTTAGTTCATTTTCCTACGTAAAATTTAGTTTGTTCTCTTTTACACTTTCCAAACTTAACGTGACATCTTCTCTCTCACAAAAATGAGGTTGGCAACACTTTTAAGGTCAGAGAGAGTGACGTATGAATGTGATAAGAACTGGTGAATATATTTTAAATACTTGGAGATAATGTAAATATACGATGTCATCATTCTGTCCACGTTATTTTATAAACAACGAATAGCAACTGAAAAATTGTACCAACAATTCCCAGCGGTGTCGGATGTACAACTTTTCAGTTGCTATTCGTTGTTTATAAAATAACGTGGACAGAGCGATGACATCGTATATTTATATTATCTCCACGTATTTAAAATATATTCACCATTTCTATCGCCTTTCGGATTTATCAACTGTAATTAAACAGCTTGCTTTGTTGAATGCCACTAGAAGGCGACACATCAGTTACTGAGCCCATCAAATATGGATTTGTGTAGTCAGATGCTGACTGATAAACCACGAATAGCGCTGTGAATTGTTGGCACCGTAGCGTAAAGCGAACGCACTCGGCTAGTTATCGAGAGATCTGGGGTTCGTTCCCAGCGGTGTCGGATGTACAATTTTTCAGTTGCTATTCGTTGTTTGTAAAATAACGTGGACAGAGCGATGACATCGTATATTTGTGATAAGAATGATAGATAAAAAGGACGACACACAATTGCTCTGTGTGTGTGGAGATGTTCGATCGCTATTAAGTGATACGTGAATTTTAATATTAGCCGTGCTATATTGTGTATGTCATCATTCGTGCTGGAACAATAGAAGGTATTCGTAAGTCTGACTTCTGTATATGTTTCGTCTGGCCGTAAAATCTTAATTGGGAACTATTGCATCGTATTCTCTTTTAGTTTAACATTTCCTTAGTCATGGTTTTAGACATGGCGTAACACCAATCCTGCACACGAAAAAAAAAAAAAACTTACGTTATAACTTCGTCAATTAAAATTTTTATTTTATAGAAAGTGAGCTGCTCAAACTTACTTCTGGAATAAAAACACTGGAAATTAGGAAAATCATGTTTATGCATAATACACAGTTCCTTTGCATATCAAAATACCGAGGAGAATAAGAAACAAAATAACAACTAAATGCAAAATAATTAGTTCAAATAGAACAAGTGCAAAATCCTACTGATTTCACAATCATTTCAAAGAATAAATTCAAAAACCCTTTTACCAGCAGCTTACAATTTAACTGACCGGAATGCCTTTCCACCGCCAACTACACTGCTGGCCACATAAAATGCAACAATAAGAAGGACACGAGATAGCAAAGCCAGATTTACTGGACACATAACAACAGATACAAAGATGAAACGATTGAGCTTACAGGTCAGCTGCAGGCTTGTTTTTATACGTTTTACAGCTGTACCGCGCATCTGAACAACGCAGCGGATTCTTTCATTTGGTTTTGAAGGGGTGTCCGGTGACTTTTGTCAATATAGTGCATATAAGCACAGCTCATCTGATTGCAGCTTTGCACACAGTTTAAATGACTTTTTGTGAATGTTCCTATTTCAGTGTGATGAGCTGTATACACTGTGTAACTGCTATTGTCTTTCAATGCCCTTGTAATTCATCATCTTGCTTTCACATTCCTTGTTTGACGTACAACGCATATGTACAAAAGCTCCATGTATTTAAAAATACTGGTTCCAATACTTTTCGCATGTCGCTGAATTGCAGCACGGCCTACGGACACAGTTTCTAGCTACTCGTACTGCAGTACCTTAATACGAATTTTTGGTAAAACGGATATGTTGTGTTTCTCCTTATACCACCGATTTTGTTTATAGGCTGAAAATCAGATGCGATAAATTACGATCAAAGGACAAATCCTAGCCTTACATGCTCATAACAAGAAAGCAAGAAAACCATTATCATTTCTCCCAAAGCTATTTTTGTGAGAGTGTAAGAGAATGTCATTCATTTTCTCACTTAGCTTGGTTGGATTTTCAAATGGAACAAGAAAAAATATTTATGTACGGATTGGCATTTTTTTTTCAAATTTATCATCAAATGGTTTTGCTATGGAGTTTCCTTTTGTGGTCAATATTTCAGAAAAAGTGGCATTACGTGTTTGAAATAAGAAAAACAAAAAGAAACAACAAGAATTAAATACTAATAACTCGGTCTAGGAATATTATTTTTGAAATGCCCTATATAAATGGGTTTATGGCCCAAAAAATATAAAAAATGCTCTATAAAACAAAAAATTACTTAGCAAATGCACATTTTTTTTATTTCCTTGCAAAATTAATTAATTAAAAGTTAGTAAAATCATGCAATGCATTGATTATGATACGCTTTCCAACATACTAGAAACCATTACTCAAGTTATTACTCAAGTTATGAGGAAAATGGCTGTGGAATAAATCTCACTCCTGTGCCCTGACCTTTGACCCCATTTTGATGATATTCAACAGACCTGGTTCAGTATACCTCCGAAATAACATGATAAAGTTTTGTCGCAATCGAAGCAATTTTACGTAAGTCATGATGCATAAAGTCTATGGAATAGATCCCGCTCCTGTGTCCTTTGACCCCATTTCACCCATTTTCAATAGGATTCATCCCCAAGCAGGCTCCAACCACATACTAAAATTTAATCGGAATCGAACCTTTTTTACGTTAGTTATGACGCTTAAGAGCAGTGGAATGGATCCCGCTCCTATGTCCTGACCTTTGACCCCATTTCGTTCACTTTGAATAGGGTTCTTTCCCAGGTGTTCCGCTACCACATACTAAAATGTCATCGAAATCGAACGATTTTTACGTGAGTCATCGTGCGGACGAACATGCGCACACAACGCGTGACGTAATCAGGCAGATGGGAATCGCGACCATCTGCTCGCAAGAATGTGACGTCATAAAACTTTAATAGGATCCACACAGAACGCGTGACGTAATGAGACAGATGGCGTAACCGCGCGCCAACATCTAATGGCACGACGCCATGACACTATACTAAAAACGTGGTTACTCGGGGTGGTTATTTAAATCACTAAACGAATTTTCCTAAAGTCGAGATCAAGCTAAATCCATTTCTAGTACCAGAAAACGGTAGGTTAACAATTTTCATCAAAATCCTTAGAGCCGTTTTCAAAATAAAATTTACATACATACAAGAACTGCTCCTTTAAGGTGAACGTCAAGTAATTTTGCTTCCTGTACTTCGAATGGAAAAATTTCTGTACACATTTTCTACCCAATCAATGCGTTCCCAAGAATGAAAATTTGAACATCGATTAAAATAGCTCCATTTTATAACTTGCAATACTTAATATTTTCTAAAACATAACCATAATCATGTAATCCAACATTTGTTTGTCTACTGACGTCATCAAAGTACAGGTCGCGCCATCTTTTTCTGGACAATTAATGCGTTCACAAGGATGAAAATTTGAACAACGATTAAAATAGCTTCATTTTATAACTTGAAATACCTAATATTTTCTAAAACATAACCATAATTACGCAATCCAACATTTTTTTGTCTACTGACGTCACCAAAGAACAGGCCGCGCCCTCCTTTTTCTGGTTTCAACACCACCAAAGGAAAAATTATTGATTTTTAAAATAATCATGGTTATGTTTTAGAAAATATTAAGTATTCCAAGTTATAATAGAAAGTTATTTTAATCGATGTTCAAATTTTAATCCTTGGGAACACATTACTTGTGAAGGAAATGTATACAAAAGTTTTTCCATTGGAAGTATAGGAAGCAAAATTACTTGACGTCCATCTTATTAATATGGGATAACGGCGATGGAATGGATTGCAATCCTATGTCCTGATCTTTGACCCCATTTTGTCCATTTTCAATAGGGTTTGTTCCCAGGTGGTCCCCTACCACATACTGAAATTTCATGGAAATCGAACCATTTTTACGCACGTTATGACGCATAAGGGCAATGGAATGCACCACGCTCTTATGTCCTGACCTATGACCCTAATTCACCCATTTTGAATAGGGTTCGTCCCAAGGCGGCCTCCTACCACATAGTGAAATTTCATTGAAATCGAACCATATTTCCGAAAGTTATGACGCATAAGTGCAATGGAATGGATCTCACTCCTACGTCGTCACCTTTGACCCCATTTGTCCCATTTTCAATAGGGTTCATCCCCAGGTGGTCCCCTACCCCATACTAAAATTTCATCGAAATCGAACCATTTTTACGCCAGTTGTCGTGCGGACAGGCGGACGGACGGACAGCGCTGGAGCATATACGCTTCTTCAACGTACGGTTGGAAAGCGTAAAAAAAGAAGAAGAGGTGCGTGAAACAAAGAAAAAAATAATCTAAAAATATAATTTTATCTGTTAATTGTTGCTGTGTCAACTGAAGTTTTTTGTTTTACTAACAAACACATGACCTATAATACGAAACGAAGAATACACAAGAAATACAACTTAATTGTTTTACAGTTTCCTTGCCAAACTAAAATTTTATTGCCCCAAAACATGTCTTATAACAAAAACAAAACCGTTAAATAAATACAATTTACTTTTTTACAATTTCTGTACAAAACTGAGCCCCCTTTTTTTTTGACAAAAAATATGCCCCATAAAAGAAAACAAGGAAATGACATAAAAATGCAGCTTACATTTTCAGACAGTTCTTGTGCCAAATTGAAAGTTTGAAATTTACTAACAAAAAATATATTTGAATGTTTTTAGTTTGCCATGCAAATAAAAAGATTTTATTTCATCAGTCCAGAACTGCAATGCACAACAAAAACCATGCGCAGATTTTCAAAAGAGAATGATTTTCTATTTTCTGCCAACAAAGCTTTAAACATTAAAAAGCTCCTTTCCATTTCTGCTGGCACCACAGGAGCAACTTGAAATAAACTACGTCATTTTGTTAAAAGTTGCTTGAAATTTCACCTCGCAGAAATTTTCTCCCCGATAGCACAACTGTAATTAAACACATCATTTCATATCCTACATTTTTTTTAAACTTGCTCAATTTTCTTTTGCCCAGCCTTTCCCACTTTTCCAGTTGCAATGTCTGGGTCATTCTCAATTTTCTTCATCAAATCTATTTGATGCACTAATGGCACTGCTGACTTCTCTGAAGAAGTAATGGCACTAGATAGAAATCCAAAATTCGACTTTATGTCGGACAATTTACCTGCAATTTCAGAATCAGAAAGTAGTCTTTGCGCAACTTTAACCGAGGCTGCTTCCTTGCTGTCAAACGAGTCGATGACCTTATTCATCCTAGGGAAGTTCACAGAAAAATTCTCCTTTTATTGAAAATACCAAAATATGCAAAATCATGACTCAAAAAAAGAAACAATCGCCTTAAAAATCCTTAAATCACAAAACAAATGGCCTAAAATCACGATAAAAATGCACAATAATGCCCTAACAAAGGTACTTAAATCTGCTTAGTTTTGTATGAAACACATTTGTAACTTAAACAACGTTTTAGTAATGTCAAAAAATATGCAAAATCATAAAAATCCCAGTCCTACTAATCACTGAACGCAAATTTAAACAGTTCTACACGTTAATTGATGTTTGATCCGATATCGGAGTCTTGCTCGAATGCTCCGTTTTACAAAAAGCACAAGTAGTTTTCCATGAAAAGCACCCAAGCCTGCTGCTATCTGTGATCCCAATAAATATATCCATCGTTTTACATGATATGATGCCATTCTGTTTACAGTGGCATCAACTTTTTCATTCGTTCCCTCTTTTTCACGAAGGTAGCAAAGCAGTAAAACAAAATCGAGAGAGTGCCCAGGTACTCTTTGTAGATAATTTATGCTATGCATCCAAAATCGTTGTTGGTGTAAAATAAAACGAGTGATTCGAGAATGCACATTTATTTACGTACAACAGATTGCATTTTTTGCGTCACCCACGACCAGACCCAGCCACAGTCCGGTAGCACTAAGTGGAATTAAAAATCAATAAGGTTTACTAATTCCTGACATTTGGCGCTACTCGGGTAGGTGGATTAATGAATGTTATTATCGTAAACCCAATGAAAGAAGTTATGTTAGTCATAGAAGTAAATATTTACAGTAAACAATTGCGGCGGCAATAGTAAGTATTTCGACTGTTTAGTGTTTCAAAAACACAAAATATTTATGATATTTTCAGATTTAGACTAACGTAAGATAAGACGCTAACACCTATGAAATATGAAGCAGCTGCGAAAGTCCATCAGCGCATGAGCAAGATAAAATCTGAACTCAAGATAGAAAGAAAAGATCAATCGCAAGTGTGTTAGTGAAGAGGATTGATAATCTTTGGTTTAGGGTATTTACAGGTTGCATCTTATCATATTATGCATCATTTTAAAGCTCTTGCTAATAGCAAGTTACCCAAGGGTCGTGACGAAGCCAACTTTTGCTACGACACATCGTTTTCCTAGCATTAAGAATGCATTTTTGTAATGGCTTTTATCATATTCAGCATCAGGTTCTCGTAATTTACGTAGCTTGTAATGATATATTGTTGCGTTTATGTAAAACGTGGTGAAATAATTACAATTCGAAGCAAGAAAATTATTGACAACTGATGTTTACGCGAGTAACAGAAGTTGACGACCATTATCCGATCGCTATTTCATATTCGCAAGGTCCTTGTTGTGGACTGAATTAGGAGATCCAAGTTAGACAGGTGAAATAATGTTTCTACAATACCTTAGTAAAATACATCTATGAGCCATTACATTATGACCACGCCCAGCCTAGAGAAATGAGCGCGACTGGAGACTGAATGGTGGCGCAGGTGAAGTTCACATAGCAGTATATACACAACCCGAGGACCGGATTTCGGTTAGTAGAGTGTTCGGAATCAGAATGGGAAAAGCTGCCGATTTATCGGAGTTTGATAAACGACAAATTATGATGTCACGGCGCCTCGGAACTACGATCTCAGAAACGGCGCGGCTTGTGGGTTGTTCACGTGCCGCTGTAGTGAGTATGTATCAAAAGTGGTGCACAGATGGCCAAACGACGAACTACCCTCTAGCCATGTGTCGTCCGCAGCTCATTGATGCCAGAGGGAAGCGGAGCCTGTCGCGGCAATGTTCACACGATTGCAAGGCCACTGTGCGGAAAATCACCCGCAGCTACAATAGTGGTGATTAGGACAATGTGTCACAATACACAGTTGATCGCAGCCTTCTGCGCATGGGCCTGCGTAGCCGAAGACCCAGCTGAGTCCCCATGCTCACTGCTCGGCATCGCCAGCAACGCATGAAGTGGGCCTAAGATCATTGAGATTGGACCTTGGATGATTGGAAGAAAAACGCCTGCTCTGACAAATCAAGATTGCTGGTGCATCACGTAGACGGCCGACGCTCGGATACACCGATTACTAACGGAGGTCATGGCACCTGGGTGCATTGTTGTGTGAAAACATGCTGGCGGCGGTGGCGGTGTTATGCTGTGGGAGATGTTTTCCTTATTCACTTTATGCCCCATTATCGCAATAGAGCACAATCCCTGACAGCTGTCAGGTATCTGAACATCGTTGCGGACCACGTTCACTCATTAATGACAGCTGTGTTCCCTGCTGGTGTTGACCATTACCAACAGGATAATGCGCCATGCCACACTGCCAGAATCGTCAAGGAGTGTTTCGAATAACATATTAGTGACTCTCTGTTAATGCTCTGGCTTTCGAAATTCACCGGACGTGAACTCAATCGAACATTTGTGACGTGAACTCAATCAAACATTTGACCCCGAAATCTACGGGAACTGGAGGACCTGCTGTTGAGATTATGGTACCAGATACCCCAGGATACCTACCGCCACCTCATCGAATCGATGCGTCGCCGAGTGGCCGCTGGCTATAGGGGATCCTACAGCTTATTAGGCAGGTGGTCATAATGTAATGCCTCATCGTTGTATACTGTTGCATAAAAATTAAATTAACTATCGTTACGTCACTCCATAGGGCAATGTTCAGAAATCAGATTTCAACAAGTTTTTTGACTGTTTCTATTACCCGTTTCCGTTACATCGACATTTTTTATTTGGGATTTCCCTTACTTCTGTCGGGAAATATGCATAGCACCAAGAGAGTTATTTCCTGTTGTTTCTGATTAATACAATGAAACAGAATTTGAATTTTGCCTCATTCTTCGTTCAACCGAAACTCCGAAACATCTTGCTGGGAAAATGAGTAAGAACAGAGATGAACGCGCCGTAGTCTCACAAAACCATTAATTCCGGAGGGCTTAAAATCATCTTACGTGTTGCCAAGTTATGTAAATCAGCTCTTCCAAAAAGTTAATTGTAATGTTCAGCACAATTTACGCGCAAATACCTTTCCATTCCTTAATTTAAAAAATATTAAGCCACGTCCCTTCACCTTATTTTACGTCACTCTCATGAAGCACGTGGATTGTTGAATGAGCAAATGATATTTTTTTCAAAGCACAAATAAAAAATGCCATTTCCTTTCTACTGCAAAATATTTGCACTACGCAATAGCCATAAGATTGGATTTTCGATTAGGATTATCATGAGTTGTGGGTAATCTCTGTTTCTCACTGAAAAAAGATGGTCGGTGTGTCTCGCAGGTGAAATAACTTTCAAAACGAATACAATATTTTAAATGCAGTTGTTTTTCAGTTCTTCTGAAAACAGTTAAATATATTTTCTTCTGCGTGGCCCAAATTTGCAGTACCGTATTTTTATGAAATAATTTCATAAATATAAAAAATTATCTTGCTCTAAATGGTGTCGAAAAATTCGAACACCCTTCATAAACTGTGTGAAAAAAATGAACCCATATAAAAGCCTAAAAATGCATAATGCTTCTCCTATATTTCTTCACTTTCTTTTTAAAATCAAGCATTATTTTGACTTTAAGAAGATTGGTTCAGCTTTTTAAATGATAGTGAAACTAACTTCGATGCGAATTTTCAGCAACCGGAATGTATCTGTTATAAACAGTTTATTTAAAACCCAGCTTTCGGATGTTTTAGTCCTTGATATTTTGAATTGATATACAGGGTGTTCGAATAATGACTGTGCACTGAATGTACGAACTGCAGTAATGTAATAATAAAGAAATGTTCAATGGAATTACGGTAAAAGTGATCCGCCACGTGGAAGTGCTTTGTGTCTGGTAACCTTCATGTCTCCCTACCTAGACGCACGCGCAGCTGTCATTCCGAGCGAAGGTCATTCCAGAGCGCTTGGTCGACGGAGGCAGACGTGAAGATTGATCACTCGTCTCAGCACAAGGGCAATGGTATTGGCGGTTGAACAGAGAGTGTTTTTGGTGGAACATTTATTTCGCCATGATGACAAGTGCTCAGACGAAGTGCAGAAACAGTTCGCTAGGAAATTTCGTGAACAGACGTCCCCCACCGTAATGCGGTACGTCAGCTCATAGGAAGTTTCGGGAAACTGGCAGTGTTCAGGATGTCCCCCATAAATAGGCCATCCACGTATGACGAAACGATACAGGATATCCAGGACAGGATACAGAGGGGTCAACAGAAGTCCGTGAGGGGACTGTCACAACAAGCTAATGCGCAAAGAGTTGCAGCCCACGATATTCTGAAAAGGAAGTTGCGTTTCCAACAAGACAGTGCAACTGCTCACACCGCTGACACAGCAATATAGCTTCTAGAGGAATTCTTCGGAAATCGAATCATCTTTCGGGGATTGTGGCCTGTCCGACCACCGGATCTGACACCGCCTGACTTTTTTCTGTGGGAAGCACTGAAGGGGAAGGGGTACGTAGGTAACAGGCATACACTTCAAGAGCTATAGGCTGCAATAACGACCTACATCCAACAAATCACACCACATACCCCGAAAAAGGTCTTCACCAACATGCAGAAAGGTGTGCAGATATGTCTGGAGGTCGGTGGGGCCCATTTCCAATACCTCCTGTAGAAACCAGTTCGACATGGTAAGTGTTGCTTTCAGTGCCCCCTATTTTTCGGACATTCTGTATTTTTCTGAGTTGTGTTTCATATTTCGTGCGCCAAAAATCATTTTCCTTATTCTCCAATCTTTGGTATTTAAATCAGTATTTATTTGACAATTCCAGGCTTCAAGCTTGTTTGGCTAAGAAGGAGGAGGAAGAGGAAAAGTGCAAGTTGATAGCCTTTGGCACCCAACAAGAGAGGCCAACAATACCCGACAAGCCACCAACATTTCGAATTGGAACAGAATATTTCTATAAGAGCCCGTTCCCTGTTGGCCCAGGATCTTATGAGGTCGAACGCATGACATGCAACTCCTACCTTCAGAAGAAGAAAACGTCGATCAACAAGAAAGGATGGGGATTCTCGAATCGAGGTAGCCCTCACATCGCCGAACCGACACTTTCCGTCGCACCACCACCCACGCGCTACCAAAACGATATCCCAACCTATGAAGCTGTTAAACCTGCCGCTGAGCCATTCGGATCCAAATCGAAGCGATTTTATTTTGATTACAAACTGCCATGTCGCTTCACACCTGGACCTGGTTTCTTTGAATTCACAGGAGAGGTTGGCCGCAAGTTAGAGAAGACGTCTGACTTCGGTAGTAATACGAGAATTGTGATGCCTGTCACCGTTAAATGCATCACGGAGTTCACTGAAAAGTGCGTCGTGTGCGACCAGACACCCATTGGAGACTACTGGCAGATGAAGAAGGAGGTGAGGTGTCGTCCATGCTATGACACAATGTCCAATTGGAGCGATTCCCCTCCGTATTCGGGGTCGTTGGACCAGTTCAAGAAGTTTAGGAACTGTGATTTTATGCACGACCATAACGGAACTGACAAACCAGTGCAGACTGTCAGCGACAAAGAGATAAAGAAGCTACAGAGAAAGGAGGCCTACTTGAACCTTTACTTTTGAACACCATCTTACTGAACTTATTTCACCACTTGCTTGCGATGTATTTTGTATCTTTTGAAGTTTCTTGTACACATTTTAAAGTTTATGTGAAATTAAATAAAAAAAGATAGTACATTCGTTGAAATGAAGTAATCGTTATTTAATTTAAAATTCAAACTTGCAATTTAAGTTAAACATCTTAGCCAGCACTTCAAGTTTCAGTTTCACCTCGCTGTATTGCTGTTAGGATCCTTTATCCTCCAAACTGATGATAAAACTGTTGTGTTCTTTTATTCTAATTTTTGGCATATGAGGACAGCTATACATTCTATCCGTTTATTGACGTAAGGTATTAAACAAGCATTTTTCTATGCTTTCACAAATCGATGGATGGCTTTGTGAAGCCTGACAACAGACAACAAACTGAATACTAAAACATTACAGTTGGAATATGAGTATGACTTGATTAAGCAAATAAAGGATGAGTAAAAAAGAGCGTTCAGCTTTTATGATGGTTGGGCAGGTGGCTTCTAGACTTTATGTTTTTCGGGAATTGAAGCCATTTCAATTCCCGAAAAAGAATGTATAGCTGTCTCAATAAATAGTTTCGTTAAACCGAATAGAGGTGCTTCTTGGGCAGTGACTCAATACATCACACCACAGCACAATGCCGATCCAACGGCACTTTCTACACTATACACCCCATGATCTTTCTGTTTTATCAAGAATCTGCAACACTTCTCTGTTCTTCGAAAGGTGAAGTAATCAAGGACTCTCCCTGGACCACATGATCTTTGCTGTAGCTGGACAGTACAGGTTTGGCTTTCTGCTCAGGTATTCCTATCAAAAAAACGACACTTTTCACTGCAGATCTACTGTATAGCTTCATGTGGCAACCGGAAAGAAACTGGAAAATCCCACGCTTCTGATTTTTCAGCCAACGCGGCGTCTTCAGGTATTTTGACAATGATCATAGTTCTTCGCTTATCTCTATAACCCATTTTGCGTTCTTTCAAAGGGGTACAACTACACTGCTGGCCACCCAAAATGCAACACCAAGAAAGACACGAGATAGCAAAGCCAGATTTACTGGACCAACAGATACAAAGATGAAACGATTGAGCTTACAGGCCCGTGCGACTTGCGAAATACGCAGACATCAATAGTTCGTGTGGCCCCCATGGCTGGCCATAACGTCCGCAACACGCTGCGGCATCGAACGGAAGAGACTTTGGAAGTGGGTTTGGGGTATGTCGGTCAAGGCTGCTTCCACACGTTGCCACAGTTCCTCTAGCGTAGCCGCGGGTGGTGCTTGCCGGGCCACTCGATTGCCGATCAGCGACCCGGCGTGTTCGATGGGCGACATATCGAGAGAACAGGCGGGCCACGGCAGCAGTGACACCTGTTGGGCCGTGTGACGAATTGTTGCACGATGCGTGCCACGTGCGGGCGCGCATTGTCCTGTTGAAACGTGGCCTCTATCATGTCCTGCAGGTAAGGGAGGACTACAGGCTCCGAAACGTCGGAGATGTAGCGGTGGCTGATGAGTGTACCGGCGATGTGTACCAGAGTGGGGAGGGTGTCATTTCCAATTGCGCCCCAAACCATAACGCCAGGCGGCGGACCGGTATGGCGATGCATAGTGCAGGCTTCATACAGTATTTCGCAGCGGTGCCGCCACACGCGGATCCGACCATCGTGGTGCTGCAGGAAGAAGCGGGATTCGTCGGAGAAGACAATGCCGTGCCATTCCGTCGTCCAGATGCGGTATTCAACGGCCCACTGCCGCCGCACTCGCCGGTGGTGTAACGTCAATGGTAATCGGGGCAATGGGCACCGTGCGACAAGTCCCCGCTCTTGCAGACGAAGTCGAACGGTACGTGCTGTTACAGTATGTTGCACAACACACCATAATTTTTGTGCTAATGTTCGTGATGTGGCGGTGCGAATCGTCAATGCCCGCCGCACAACATGATGGTCCTCTCGTTCGGTGGTGTGCCGCGGCTGCTGCAATCGATCACGTCGGTCCGTCCGTTACTCCTGCACCCACCGAATTTATACTCGCCTTACTGTGGCTAGATGTCGTCCTACACGGGCGTCGATGTCTCGGTACGATAAACCGCTGTCGCGATAATCCACTATTCGTCCTCTGTCGAACTCCGAAACGTGCTGGAATGACTGCCGTATTCTGCGGCGAGGCATCAGGAAGTTTCCCACGTACAGATCCGGCAGCACAACACACTTCTACTGCTTACACCCCGCCTTTTGTGCACCCTCCTTATAGTGCTTCTCGGTGGCGTGCCGGGCGCTCATGATTTGCGTATGCCCTGCAATGCTAATCGTCCTTCACAGCTCCGTCATTTTCTTGGAAACAGATTAAGAAATCCAAATATCGTAAGATCTCTTGAACTCCAGTTATTTCTTTTGCAGTACTATATAGATCGACCAACCAGTTTGTACTCTGAAACCCTAGACGTTTTAACGTGAGCGCACTGGGCAGAGGTAGTGATATGATAGACGTTCAAAAAGGAATGATCATCGGCTACCACGCAAGGGTGGAAGCATCTCAGAAACAGCAGACTTCCAGGGCTGTTCGCGAAGTGCTATAATAAGGGTGCACCAAGAATGGACAGCTGGCACACCGAGTACCTCCCGACGTAATAACTGTGGTATCCCAAAGACTATCGACCACAGAGGAGAACGTCGCCTTCGTCAACTAGTAAAGGGAAATCGACCCATAACAGTGCATCAATTGATCACGCAAATAAACGCTGGTACGAGTACGAGTCCCCGATAACAGTAGAGCGAACCCTGTTACACATGGGTTTCCGGAGTCGACTATGCATCAAGGCGCCCATGTTAACCCAGGTCAATCGGCAATGACACCTGCAGTTCGCATGGGACTAGCGTCATTGGACAATGGAAGAGTGGGAACAGGTTGCCTTCTCCGACGAATCGAGGTTTCTACTTCACAGAAGTGACAGGTGGTGATGGATACGGCGTCAGACACACGAGAACCAACACTCGGACACGCTTGTCAGTCAAGTACAGGCCGGCAGTGTCAGTGTGCATGTCTGGGTAATGTTTTCCTGGTATGACCTGGGACCGCTGGTACCACTGGATGGGTCCCTGAACGCCAATGGCTACCTGTCCATCCTCGCTGACCACATGCATCCCTCCATGTTGGACGTTTACCCTGGCGATGATGGTGTCTACCAACAGGACAATGGGCGGTGCCACGCCGCTAACGGAAAGCGTGACTGGTTCCGGGAACACGATAGCGATGTCTCCGTTCTCCCTTGGCAGGCAAAATCGCTCGAACTCAATCGCATAGAGCACTTGTGGGACTATTTGGATCGGCAGGTTCGACGTGCCGACTTACAACCCCTTCATCTCCGGAACCTCCGTGCTCTGTTGCAGTCCGAATGAGCACGTGCGCTTCGGGCAACCTTCCAGGGTCTTGCCGCTGTCATCAGAACCAAGGGTGGTTATGCCCCATTATTAGGCAGGTGGTCGTATTATTCTGATACGACTGTGTATTTACATTCTTTGAAAAAGGCCATAGGCGTTTTCTGGTCAAAACGAATCATTTCCTTCCATAACCGAAAGTCAGTTATTTTATGAACTGACTAAACGGCGGGTACGATAAATATTTCCTTTGAATAACTACAATTAAATTTAATTTTGATTTCTTTAAATATTACAAGATTATCAGAGGAAAACTTTTTATTTGGGTTTGTATGAGGGGTAGGTATAAGCATCGCATCCTTTTCTTTTCCCATCACGATTTGTATCCGTTTTGCTTGTGTGAAACAGCCAAACTGAAGTATGAAGGCTCCAGTTTTAAACAAAGAAGTAGCACTAATATTCCAAAGCAAAAAAATCGAGTAAAATTTATGTTTCGGAAGAATTTTAAAACACTGTAAGTTTAAAAATTCCTGTCACTTTAGAATTACTGGTGGTGGAATCCAAGGGACAGAGTTCACTTGTCCACTTTTTTCTTTGTGGGATATATTAGTTGAACTAATATAACGAAAGAACTGGCACGGTGGTGAAGTGGTCTAAGTGCTGGCTTATGACCATTCGTCCTTGAAGGCTCCGGATACGAACCCCGGTGAAGCACGGATGTTGCGTTTGTCTTACGGCACTGGCTCTCTCTCCCTTCTCTGGAACCAGTGGTCCTAAATTAGAGACGGGCGACTGCTTGTAGAGCATCGAGTTGCTCACGGTGGACCGTAAACCTCTAATCAAAAGAAAAAAGTAAAATAACCTTAGACAAGATATAATTTTGGTATAACGCTTTGAACAAGTTCCAGTGAAGAATTGATAATTCTTCAAGTCAAACCGACGTTGATTGTTCCGTACTGAGCTTTATGTCTCTGGTATAGCGGATGGGCCTGCATTTCAAACAAATATAAGAAATAGGTGTCTTTTTTGTATTAATATCCTGGATGTAAAGCCGTTTTGGCATGTTTTGTAAAGTTTTGTGGTACGATCGATTATTTTACCGAAGGCGTAGGGCTACATTTTCCAAAAAATAAAATCACAAGGGTTTAAGTATTAATACATACGAAGCAAATGTCTATGTTCCTTACTTTGATTTATCTAACACGTCCCCGTATTAATCCCAATACGTATTTAAGGATTATGTTGTTGACACGCAACAGATGCTATTCTGTGCACATAATACGCCCACACGTTTGAGAGAAAATCTTTATACCTATTTTTTGTAGGAACAAAAAGCAGTTGCAAACTTAAAGCTTAGTGTGTTTACTTTTTTCTCAAATACCGGGAAAACAGTTGGGGAGTAGGCCTTCATTAAACAAACATAAGGCTGTGTTCATCTTTTCAAGGCAAGAAATACACTGCTGGCCACCCAAAATGCAACACCAAGAAGGAAGCATCCGATTGGCCTAAAACTCGCAGCATGCGTCGCCCGCGAGAGGACATGCAAACGATTAGCTTTGCACGGCATATGCAAATCATGTGCGCCCGGCACGCCACCGAGAAGCACTCTAAGGAGAGTGCACAAAAGGCGGGGTGTAAGTAGCGAAAGTGTGTTGTGCTGCCGGACCAGTACGTGGGTAGCTTCCTGATGCCTCGTCGCAGAATACGGCAGTCATTCCAGCACATTTCAGAGTTCGACAGAGGACGAATAGTGGCTTATCGCGACAGCGGTTAATCGTACCGAGACATTGGCGCCCGTGTGGGACGACATCCAGCCGCAGTGAGGCGAGTATGAATTCGGTGGGTGCAGGAGGGACGGACGGACCGACGTGAGCGATTGCCGCAGCCGCGGCACACCACCAAACGAGAGGACTGGCATGTTGCGCGGCGGGCATTGACGGCTCGCACCGCCACATCACGAACGTTAGCGCAGGACTTAGGGTGTGTTCCGCAACAACCTGTGTCAGCACGTATCGTTCCACGTCGTCTGCAGGTGCGGGGACTTGTCGCACGACGCCCATTGCTTCGATTACCATTGACGTTACACCACCGGCGAGTGCGGCGGCAGTGGGCCTTTGAACGCCACACCTGGACTACCAAATGGCACGACATTGTCTTCTCCGACGAATCCCGCTTCTGCCTGCAACGCCACGATGGTCGGATCCGCGTGTGGCGGCACCGCGGGGAGAGATTGTATGACGCCTGCATTATGCATCACCATACCGGTCCGTCGCCTAGCGTTATGGTTTGAGGCGCAATAGGATATGACACCCGCACCCTTATGGTAGGCATCGCCGGTTCACTTAACAGCCACCGCTACATTTTCGACGTTTTGGAGCCTGTAGTTCCCCCTTACTTGCAGAACCTGCCAGTGGCCACGTTTCAAAAGGACACATCGCGCCTACATGTGGCACGCATCGTGCAACAATTCTTTACGGCCCACCAGGTGTCACTGCTGCCATGCCCCCCCCCCCAGTTCTCCCGATATGTCGCCCATCGAACACGTCTGGTCGCTGATCGGCAACCGAGTGGCCCGGCAAGCTCCACCCGTGATGAACTGTGGCAACGTGTGGAAGCAGCCTGGACCGACATACCCCCCGAGCCCACATTCAAAGCCTCTTTCGTTCGATACCGCGGCCTGTAGCGACCGTTATTGCCAGCCATGGGGACCACACGAACTATTGATGTCTGCGTGTTCCGCAAGTCGCACGGACCTATAAGCTCAATAGTTTCATTTTTGTATCTGTTGTTATGTGTCCAGTAAATCTGGCTTTGCTATCTCGTGTCTTTCTTGGTGTTGCATTTTGGGTGGCCAGCAGTGTATCTAACGTTTACTCAATTCATTCAGTCTGTGTAATTGTGTCATGAAAACAGTGAAAAGAAATGCCAAAGTGATTTCAGCTTCTTATTACATACATGTAAAACAAAGGGTTGTGACGTACTACAGAGGTGAAAATATGTGTCAAGACGATAAATCTGTACCGAGACATTCTGTCCGAGTAGCTCAGTTGGGAGAGCGTCTTACTCCGGAGTGACGGAACACGGATTTGATGACCGTCGCGGACAAACATGCGTTTTCACAGGGTTTTCAATCTCATCTTTAATTAGGTTAAAGATCGAAGCCAATTTTTTTTTTTGTAAATAAAAGAAGTAAGCGGTCTTGACACACAGCACCCACTATTGTTTCAGCATGTGACGCCCAAAATTTGAAAGAAATGTTTATAACCAGTATTTACAGGAACACTAACTGTAGTTTCGGCCTTAAGGCTTGGTATTCTTGCAGTTTGCTTGAAATTCAGCGATAAGTTTGAAAATAGGCCCGCTTTTAGCAAGCATAAAGCTGTGTTGATCTCTTTAAAGCAGGCAATATCGATTTTTTTCCCAATTTACTCAACATGAGTGGATTTTTAAATATCTTGAAATCTAGAGTAGGAATTTCTTAGCGGATATATAAAACTGTTATTACTTTCCTCTTCGCGCTAATGGACTATATTTCACATGGCAAGTTTTCTTTGAAAATATAGCTAAATCACTTTTTGGGGTGCGTAAGCTTAAGAGAGAAACCTATGTAAAATTTCTTGAAATAAAACGTTTAGTGTCAGTTTTGTTAACATCTTCTGAACAAGAAATCTCAGAAAATATATTTATCACATACGAATGTAGCGATCGGGTTCTATAACGTTCTTTCATTGGGTGAACCCCTGTGCAGACAGCAAAGCATGCATTGTTGACACGACTAACTTATTCACTTGTCATGCTTTGACGTCTGGTACTTTGAAAGCAAGATTATGCAATCCGTATTTGGTGAATCTTAAACGTAAATGCTGTCAATCTCCATTCGTCTTTTTAGTCTGAGGATGGACCATGCAGGCTGGGTCGGAAAGATCTCACTTGGATTTTAATTTTAATAAAGTATTTTAATTTATCACCTCATATATCGTGCTTAGACGGTTTTTAGTTTACCATTGGATTTTAGCACGAGACGTATATTGTTTGTAACAGCTGTCTAAGAGCTTAATAAGCATGTCCTATAATTACCGAAAGATTCTTTATTTACAATACAGTTTGTGAAAATTGCAACACCAAGAAAGAATCAAGTTATTAAAATAAAATTTATATCACAGGTCCCTCATGTTACAAGAGATAACTGATTACATTTGTAGAGAGCTATACACAATTGTTTCGATTCAAAACCCAGTATCGTATGAAGCCATCGCGAGTTAAAATAACAGTTTCTAGACGGTATGGAATTGAATGGAAGAGGTTTCTGACATCGTTCCTGAGGAATACCCTGCAGGGCTGCTTCTATGTGAGACCAGAGTTTATTTGTAGTGACTGACGGAGGCGCTTGACGTGCCAGTTGTTTAACTACCATGCACTAGACATGCTCGATCGGGGACATATCCGGAGAACGTGCAGTACACGGAAGAAGCGGTATCTGACTGGCATGGAAGAGGTCTTGGATATTCCGGACCACAATAGGCCGAACATTGTCCTGCGGGAACATAGCGTTAGGAAAACTCTGAAGGAAGAGTACTATATCTGCCTCTGAAACATCCCTGATGCATCTCTGGTTGTTGAGAGTTCCATCAATGCGTATCAGGCAAGATCGCGCATTGAACCGAATGGCCCCACAAAAAAATGACGCTTGGTACTGGGCTAGTATTACGCTGCAAAATCCACGCTACAAGGTGCCGTTCACCATGATATCTTGGAACACGTAGCTGTGCTGATATTTTCAAAGCAGTCAGCATCCAATCAAATTCAAAACTATAAACTACTGTCTAAGCACGATGCTAAATCACTAGATACTAGATAAAAGATGATATTTATTTACATTTTAAAAACTACACGCACTTAATTTAAAAAAACGAACATAGCGAGATCTTTTGGAGGTACTATACCTCCATCCTCAGGCCTAGCGCTCAGAAATGGAAGTGCCCCAAGTATATATACACTTACAAGCAATACCATCATGCCCCCAGTCGAAGAGAGTACGTTGCCAACTGAAAGAAATATTATAAAGAAAACAAAATAGTAACGTCATAGTAATGAGTTATTTATGGGGAACGTCCGAATCATCAGGAAAGCAGTTCTTCTGTAGAAATCTCTAGCGTGAAGGCACAGATAACGGTTACTCGTCTGTGCAACAGGAAGACAAAAATCGTTGAATGTACAGGCTTTCTTAAATAACAGGTAGAATTTATCAGAGGCGACAGCTAGAATGGAAGATTTTTCCCATTCAGGATAAAATTATCCTTCAGCAACAGCCCTAGCCAAGGCAGTTGAAGAGTGTCCTGAACAAATATCATATATATGTTCTGAGAGTCTGATTTTTAATGTCCTCAAAGTAGAGCCGATGTAGATCTTCTCATTCCCAGTTGAGTGAGCAGTCAGAGGAACGAAGTATACACCATGCCTTCTAAGAGTATCAACAGGATCTCGATCACAGCGGATAAGAGGAAAAACACTAGAAGTACGGATACCAAATTCTGAGTCAAAACGTCTACAGAAGTTTTTCAACACGTTTACTACTTGAGGGAGAACGTTAATGGCGCCAACAAAACGGCGATTCGTTTGGGCACGTTGCAGAGTGGTAGAACTTCGTCTATAAAAATCTCGCACAAGAGTGAAGATAACGTTTGGCGAATAACCAAAAGAAACGCCAATATTTATAATTTTAGAAAGTTCGATGCGCTGTAAGTGCCCCGATGAGGAGTGGGTAAAAGTACGCTTAACTAAAAACTGGGAGGCAGCAATTTTATGATTCCAAGGGTGGGCGGAATCCTTCTTTTTTATTTTTTTTTCTTTGCTGCAAAATATCTCTTCCTTAACCTCCATCTTCTGAAATTCCATTCTTCAAGCTTACTTGGCTAACAAGGAAGAAGAGGGAAAGCTCAAGTTAATATCATTCGGCCCCAAACAAGAGAGGCGAACAATACCAGACAATCCACCTACATTTCGAATTGGAACAGAACACTACGAATTTGCCATTAGAGCCCTTTCTCTGTTGCCTCGGGATCTTATGAGGTCGAACGCATGACATCCGCCTCCTACCTTTACAAGAAGCCAACATCGATCGACACGAAAGGGTGCGGATTCCCCAGTCGAGATAGTCTTCGCATAAACGACCCGCTGATTTCGATAACACCGCCACCAACGCGTATTCCAAACTATGGAACTTTCACACCTGTCCCTCAGTCTTTCGAATCCAGAGTATGTTGATGAGAAACTGCCGTGTTCCCTCCAACCTGGACCTGGTTTCTTTGAACTCACAGAAGAAGTTGGTCGCAAGTTCGAGAAGTCTGACTTCGGCGATAGTACAAGAATTGGGATATATGTCACGATTAAACCCGCCACCGTGTTTTCTGTGTGCAACGAAGCACTCATTGGAAACTACTGGCAGATGAAAAAGGTGATGTGTCGTCCATGCTACGACACGATGTCCTATTATTGGAGCGATTCCGATTATTCTATCTCTCTGTACGCGGGGCCGTTGGACCAGCTCGAATCGATCAGAAACTGTGATTTCATTTACGATCATAATGGAACTGATAAACCAGTGTAGAGTATCAGCGACAAAGAGATAAAGAAGCTCCTCAGGAACGACACCTACCTGTTGTTGTTGTTGATTGGAGGTTTAACGACCACCGTGAGCAACTCAATATGCTATAAGCAGTTGCCCGTCCCTAATTTAGGGTCACTGGTTCCAGGGAAGGGAGAGAGCCAGTGCCGTAAGACAAACACAGCAACCATGCCTCACCGGGATTCGAACCCAGACCCCTTACGGACGAATGATCAGAGGCCGTCGCTTAGACCACTGCGCCACCGGGGCGGCGACACCTACCTGAACCTCTATGTTTGAGCATTATCTCCCTGAGCTTCTTTCAACATTTGTTTCCGATATATGCATTATCTTTTGAAGTTCCTTGTACAAATTTTAAAATTCCTGTGACAGTAAAACAAGAAAACGATAGTGAATTCCTTAAAATTAATTAATTGGTGCATTTTTTTAGTTTAAGTTAAACATCTTAGTAAACATTTCAAGTTTCAATTACACATCACTTTATAGCTGCATGGAGCCTTTACTGTCCAAAGTAGCTGAACAACGGACTTGTTCTTTAATTATAAATTTTAGCGGATGAAGAGAATTATTCAAGCTTTCTGTATCCCTACAAAGCTCTCGGTAGGCCCTCATCAACACATTTTCAGGTTGTCATCGAGTATGTCATCGAAAGCTGTTCACCTATCGATAAAATGACTGCTCATTCCATCTGCTCTGACAATACCATAGGAAGGGTGATCACACAATTTTGGCATCTGTTTTGCTATCAAGAGTCTGATATTTAACAGCTTTTACGACGCTTTTTGATTAACATTGTATCTTTGCTCATATTCCCGTAAATTGTAGTTTTAAATGCAATAAACTACAACATGCCAGTGTGTCAGTTCGTTCTGTTCATATACAATTAGAAGGCATCAACGCATTCCAAACCACGTGATCTTCCTCATTGGCTCATTTCCCAGTTATTACTTTAAAAGCAGGTTGCGAATCAAGCCACTACCTTTTTTTTTTTTTTTTCGTTGACACTGTAGGCTATATATAATTTACCGTGACCTTCACATCAATTTTAAACGAATAGTAAGAAGCATCCACTGTCAGATCATACTAGGGGTGTTCAAATGAAAAGGTACGAAACGTCATAAGAACGTAACCGTTAACATATTTGCCTATGCCGCTATGGGAGAACGTAGCGACACATCTAGGGATGCGATTGGAGTCGCTGGCGTGGACCGGAGTATGCGCGGGCGCCCGCATGCGCAGGAGAGAGCAGAGGCTCTTATAAAGAGCGCCGTCCAATTGACGCGGCAGTGCGTGTGAAGACAGGATGGCGTTCACATTGCAAAATTCGACGATTGAGAAGAAGCGAGGCGTTATCCGATTTCTGACAGCGGAAGCTGTTAAAGCGGACGCTATTCATCGCGGAGGGTGTGGTTCGGCTCCATGATAACGCCCGTCTACACGTCTCCAGGGTCACACACGCGGAACTGGCCAAGTTCCAGTGGGAGCAGCTTGACCACCATCCGCCCTTCAGCCCGGACATGTCGCCCTGCGATTTCCATGTGTTTGGTCCCCTGAAAAAACATCTGAAAGGGAAGCGCTTCCACTCGGACGACGAACTCAAGGACGCTGTGCAGGACTGGGTCTCGTCACGGCCACAGGAATTATGGGAACAAGGAATCCTTCGGCTCGTTAATCAATGGGATCGTTGTGCTACGGCCTATGGTGTATACTTTGAATAAAATATTCATTTATACCCACAGTGTCGTTTCGTACCTTTTCATTTGAACACTCCTTGTACGATTTTAAGACACTTTTCCACAAAAAAGTACTATGACTGTACCATGCACTCGTAGCTTTTCCGATAGTTTTTACAATTGCTTGAGAATTTAGAAACAGCTTCTAAGCCGCAATTCCTTCATATTTCTTTCACGAACTACGTATCTACAGACCATATGATCACATTTGAATCCCTAACCCTTTATGTCCCAGGAAAGGAAGTGGCTACACAAACACTCTTCAGAATATATTTCTGCCTTGATTAATAATAGCCCAGTGATTGTCTCAAATCACCATACGCATCAACATATTTCTCTTTTTTCTGCACCGCATCGGCCTGAATTTTTTGTTTTATAGCTACGAACCAGTGTGCCTTTATTCCTTAACCTGATCTGGTCAATCAGTTGTTTATAGTAAAAACCTAAGACCCATAAATGTTAACTATAGCTACTCTTCCTTTACTACCGTAAGGAATTAGACAAGCATTTTTACCAAGCTTTCACTAGTAAGGTGTTAGTTTGAAGCAGTTGTCCGGCTGAAAACTATCGTCAGGCACACAGGTAGATAAGGGAAGAGCCACAGGTCGTAGAATGTTGGCGATATAGCGTGGGGCAGTTAGATTGCCGTAGGCAAACACGGTGATAATTTCATGCAAACGCCTACGATGAAAGACGATCGTAAGTCATTGCCTCCCGCACCAAAATACCAGCAGAGCGGGATGTATGGAGTTCAGCAGTAGCTTCAAGTTCATTGTATTTGTCACGTGGTCGCCACAGATATATGTGCCTATCATCGAGCCACAAAAACAAGCGGGATTCATCGCTAAACACCACTTGATGCAATCCTTTATCAGACGTGGCTGACGATAGACAGCGGTAAGTAATAATCGACACAATAACCCGTATGCTATGGGAGCCTCTTCCGCCATTCAGAATAGGGGTAGCAGCCATTAGAAATTAGAGCCAGCTTGACGGTTGCTTATTTGGTTGTAAAAGCTAAATAAACCTTTCGACGAATAAGATAGTTCTCCCGTTCTGTCATCGGCGGTCGTGCTCCTCTATCAATCCGACGAGTGGCTGACTTAACTACAGCCACTATTGCCAGCATCGGTGCTCTGCTATTGTCACGGTTCACACATTCCGCTATACGGGGATTCGATCACCCCACCTAACAGAAAGCTAATAATTCTCCCTCTTTCAAAATCGCTCATTTTCTGAAATCGGTGTCGAACCGTCCCCGCGAGACTGAAGCCCAATAATCGCCAAATATGCGCGTTGCTTTGAACTCCACGCTCTGTACACCTGTCTTTGCATCAACTGAAGTATTCGCTCGATTGATTCCGCCTTTTAAACATTTACATATCTCAACATTGCCCATCAACTTACTTATTGGTATGCACTTTCAATAACACCTTCCATTTGCTACAAGTTCAGTGTCACATGGCGTGATGAACTGATTTTAAATTTAAATATCCTAGTAATTCATCATTTTGCATTTATGCAGCATGTCTCTCGGAGAACGTATGTTTACAAACACTGCATGCATTTTAAATGTGCCCGTTTTACTCCATTTCACGAATATCCCGTTAGTACGATCGTCTAGCTCCTTGTATAGCTATACTTGGGTACGGATACTGAGCAGGACAAAGAAATTATGTACTATTGTCCTAATAGCACTGATTTTCTCAATTGCCTGAAAAGCAGCTACCGTAAATTGATGACTGGCGAATATTCTTAGCTTTAAATGCTCATAATACCAAAACGAACAAATTATTACCATTTCTCCCGAAGCTAGTGATTACACGGGTGCACGAGAATATCGTATATTAAACTACTAAATTTCACCTTAAGCGAATTTTTTATTTGAACAGAATAAAAGATGCTGCATTTTAATGCTGATATCATTCAAAACAGGCACTGCTAACCTGTGGAGCAGTGATTTACGCGTTGTCTTCTGACTGTTTATTTTAGTGTCCGGGTTCGAGCCCTGAATGATGCATAGGTGGTGTGCTTGTCTTAGGGCCCTGGCTTTCGCCCTTCCATATAACCAGTGGCCCGAAATTAGGGACGGGCGACTGTTTATAGTAAATACACAGTTGATGTGGATTAGGAACATCAAATAGAAATCATCGCTCTTTCCACGTTTATAAGTGAGTCACGGAAAAATTCTCATCGGTTGCAACCGGGAATCGTTGACTTCTATATTAGTTATTTGTTCAGTTGCTGTTGTTCATCTTTGGTGAATCCCCAGCATTGTGCGGGGCTCCAGAGAATCAACCTGCCAGGTGGTTTGGCAGTTTGTCGTATGTGAGTCTGGGGAATTTCGAGGCCGCTGTGGTACAGTGGAAGCATGCCCGGCGTGTAACTGGACGACCCTGGGTTCGATTCCCGGTAGCGGCCGATGGTAATTTCTCCGCGACTCACTTATAAACGTGGAAAGAGAGGTGACTTCTATTTCACGTTCCTAATCCACGTCAACTGTGTATTTACTATTCATCCGCCTTCTTTGTTTTTGTTTTTTTATTGGAGGTTTAACGACCACCGTCTTCCTTGCCTCACCGGGATTCGAACCCAGACCCCTTTCCGACGAATGATCAGAAGCCATCGCTTAGACCACTGCGCCACCGGGGCGGCATTCATTCGCCTTCTAGTTATTTGTTCAGTTGCTGCTGTTCATCTTTGGTGAATCATCAGCATTGTGCGGGGCTCCGAAGAAGCAACCTGCCAGGTGGTTTGGCAGTTTGTTGTATGTGAATCTGGAGAGTTTCGAGGCTGCTGTGGGGCAGTAGAAGCATATCTGGCACGTAACTAGAAGATCCTGGGTTCGATTCCTGGTGTTGGCCGATGAGAATTTCTTCGTGACTCACTTATAAACGTGGAAAGACCGGTGATTTCTATTTGGTGACTGTTTACAGACCATAGCGTTCCCCACGGTGATCGGTAAATGCCAAGACAAAACAAAATTGTCACAAGAAGATTTCGCCAATGAATGTCTGTTTACGTTTCATATTCCTAAAAAAATATCATTATTTATTTCATGACGTATACTCTAATTTGACTTTAATTTTTAGTTGTCTTTCTTGATGCAAATTTTTAGTTCGGTCTCTGTTAGCGTTTCAATCTTAACGTTATATTTTCTCAGTCACTGAGTGTTAAGTTGGCAGCAGTCCTGAGGTCAAGAGTGAAGGACGTGTACATGTTTGAGAAGCAAAGAACGAACCCGTGGTACCCGGACAGTAGAGTCCTTTCTTGTGTAGCCTTAGACGCACAGTAGTGGCAGATATCGTCTTACTCTAGAGCTAGCAGACAAGGCGTGGTGGTGTAATGTTGTGGCGTGGTGTTCAGAGAATACTGTAGCTGTTTGTTCTAATTGATAAATTGTGAATGACGTGTACGTGTTCGAAGATGTTATGATGTTTTTGTTCGAAGTGTTTACGTACACGTAAATACTTCGAACCTAATTTGAGAGAAGTTCAGTTTCTGGATGTGATCATTTGTGATACGTTATGAATCTAAAGTGCCGTGAAGTTTCGACAATAAAGACTCTTCGCTCGTAAGTGTTTTAAGACTTCTGTCTACTGGCCATTAGGTTCCCCAATTTAAGTTTCTCACTCTCTGAATGTCATGTTGGCCGCAGTCTTGAGGTCTAGAGTGAATGATGTGTACATGTTTGACAAGCGAAGTACGAGATGTAATGCCTGGAGCTAACAAACAAATTGTGGTGGTGTGCAATATTCCCTTTAAGCGGCCATGGGCAACGCGCGCCTAACCCGATGAGCTGGGCAGGCATCAAAACCACTTCAGCAAACTATTTTATTTTCTCAGCTTCTCTGACTATTGTAGTAGAAGTTAGAACTTGGATTTGAACTCGTATTATTTCTTATCCCCCCATTCTTATCACAGTTCTTTCCGCAACTGATTTTAAATAAAAGAAAAAATATTTTAAAAAAATCATTAATTGAAATGTTTATTTTATAAAAAATGAGAAGCTGAAACTTACTTCTGGAATGCTTACAATTTAACTGACCAGCGGCTTACAATTTTATTGACGGGAATGCCTTTCCCCGCCATTTAGCATGGGTGTCTTAATTAGTACAGTGAACCTGGTTACGGTTTGCTCTGATTGGCTGGCGCTGATGTGTTGTTTTGAGAAAAGACTCAATATCTGCCTCTTTCTCGGCGTGGAAAAATCACTAATTCACATTTGCGCGTTCGCTATCTGCTTGTACGAGGCTACTTTGCAAGAAGCCTTTGAGAATGAAGAGGACAATGAGACGAACTTAGAAGGAGGCGAACGGCATTAAAGAAAAGTGTTGTTTTGACTTTCGAGAGCCCGAATTTATTTATTATAATGTTTGCAGGTAATTGATTTTCGATTTATGAAAATTAATTAGAAATTTGGGAATTTTAATCTGAAATGCTTACTGCGCGGTACAAGTTAAGAGGCTGAGCACAGCTTAGGGGGAACATTGATGGTGTGATGTTGTGGCGTGCTGTTGATAGATTACTGTAGCTATTTTTTTTATTGGAGGTTTGACGACCACCACGAGCAACTCAATAGGGTATAAGCAGTCGAAAGTTCCTAATTTAGGGTCACTGGTTCCAGGGAAGGGAGAGAGCCAGTGCCGTAAGACATACACAACATCCATGCCTCACCGGGATTCGAACCCGGATCCCTTTCGGACGAATGATCAGAGGACATCGCTCAGTTTCAATATTCGCTTTTATTCACGTAAAAGAATTACAACAGAACATCCCCAACCTCACACGCAGTGTGAGAGAAGGGGAGAAATAAAACAAAATGTAGATATTTACAATGAAATGATAATTGTACAGATGAGCAATGACAGGCATTGCATTATTTGTTGTAAACAGCAGTAGCTCTGGGATAAATGTTCATCGAAGTCTTGGAACATCACTGGAGCGAAAAAATTTACAGAAAAAAAAAATCTGTGCAGTTCTAGTGACATGGGAATCACTGGTGGCAGAGAGTCACTGTGCGGATGAAGAGAACTGTGTACAAAAGGTGACATCAGCAGGAAGCAAACACAATCCAGTTCCAGGAGAAAACATGGTGAGGGAACAGTAAAAATTGAAAGTTCCGACGTAGGTTTATTAAAACAGCAGATGAACAGTCTGGGCACTAGAAAACTGAAACCAGGGACGACACGGCGACCATGTTGTGAAGAAGTCAGGTAAACGTGCCGTATCTTTCGCCAAGGAATATTCCAGGGTGAGTCTGGCTTTAACCCTGTTGCGGTAGTGTGCAACCAAGGAGGTAGAGAATGTAATAGGATTTGGATCTTGTAACTGTAGCAGGTGAGAGAAAATAATATATTTAGCTAGAATAAATAAATAAGAACAAACTGGTAAAATAGAGCAGAAACTTGTAGAACTGTGGCCGAGGAAACGATAATCTTCTAGGGTGAGATCACTGGTACAAGAAGGATGTGCAAGTTGGAACATACTGTGAAATAGTGGGAGCAGCGTCGGACAGTAAACAAACATGTGTAAGACGTCTCCAACGACCTTACAAAAAGGACAGAGATCTGATGATACTATATTTCTCCGGAACAAAGTCGAAGGGACAGGCAGTCGATTGTGCAAAAACCTCCAATGCACATTAAGTTCTGAGGAGAGGGCCGGTGAATGTTGGGCAGTAGACCAGACTGAGGTTAGTGCAAAAGAAGGAACAGAGGGAATAGGGCAAGGTACCGCAGAAGAATAACGGAGAAAACGGTACAGGGTGCGGGTGGAAAGACTGTGGAGAGGGAGGAGATCACCGGAAAAGGGAAGGAAGAGCGGAAAAGGGAGAGAGGCAGAGGAAACGGAAAGGAGGCCAGAGGAATCGACTAGGGAAGGAAAAAGTGATTGAAGAGCATGTTTAAGTTGGAGGAAGTTATCAGAGAGTTCGGGCGAGAGTGGTAGGGTGGGAAAAAGTTCGGAAACGGGTTTCCATGAAAAATCGGGGAGGACCAGTTGGGAAACGGAGACTACACCAGCGTGTAGCCATGCGGGGAAAAGGAAAAAGTTGGCAGTAGGGGGTGGAGGACGGAGGAGAAAAAAGAGGCTCGGAAAGAAGATCAAGAGTGGAAGAGGGGGGTTGACGAATGAGCGGTAAAGAACGAAGGAACTGAACAGCTTCATGGTAGACTAGAGGAAAACGGGGGGAATGACAGTGCGAATATCCATCTTCAGAAGAAGATGGACGGTGAGGCAGGGATTAAGGGGGAAGTCAGAACATTAAGCAGAAGAATGGAAGCGGAAGAGTCTGGTTGAACTGTCAAACGGAGGAAATTGAAAATTCTTACAGCTTTATAACGTGGTAATCTCTAGCATATTGAGGCCACCACAAGTCGAAGGTAGATACAATACTGAGGAAGATAACCAATGAGTAGATGACCAAACAATGCTGAGCATTGCTGATGTTGTTGCAGTTTGAACGTAGGCTGGTGGCGGTTGTGCAATCCAAGAATGATAAACTAACGAGAGGATGTGGGTGCCAGAAAGCCGTGCACGACTGTGGTAGGTCAAACAGCACTTGAGCTTGGACCAGTAAGCAGCGGTGTGACGTAGTTTCCTGACGAGGGGTCTCCAGGTGGCAGCCGCTGCTGAGACCCGGCTGCCAATGTGCACCCCAAGTATCTTTTGACTGGTGGAAGTCCAATGAGCGCCCCACGGTGTATCGGGGCGATGTCTCCAGGAGCCACACCACAAGCCTGTACACTTTGAAAGGCTTAACGAAGCGCCGGAAGCCGCAGCATACACTTGATGCCATGCAAGAACAATTGTGAATTGCCATTCTTCTCGGATGAGAACTGTGATATCATCGGCGTAGGCAGTAAGAACGATAGAATGGTGCCTGGTGCTATGCCGAATGGTGGAGGGGGGAGGTTGTAGAAGAGAACGGATAGAGCAAAGAAAAGGCTCAAAGACTAGAGAGAAAAGTTGTCCGGAAAGAGGACATCCTTGACGGATGCCCTTACGAAACGGAATGGGGCTGTAAGGAAGGAGGCCGTCCGGATATGGACAACTGAGTCCTGGTACAGGGCAAGGAGGGCTGTGATGAAGACAGATGGGAAACCGAAGGCAGAGAGCACAGAGGCAAGCCACTGATGACTCACGTTATCAAAGGCCTGCCTCTGATCAAGATTGAGGAAAGCTAAAGGTTCGGAGGAAAGGTGGGCAAGACACTATGAGTCACGGAGGAGATTAATATTAGTATGAATGCTTCGGCCAGGGATGGTGTACGTTTGGTCGGGATGTATGACGGTGGGAAGGACAGGGTTCAATCGAAGAGATAGTATTTTAGTATAAATCTTGTAGTCAACATTAAGGATGGATATAGGACGCCAGTTATCCAACTCCAGCAGACACCCCTTCTTTGGAAGAAGAATGATGTGAGCTAGAGTAAAAGCGGGGGGAAGAGAGGATAAGGAAAAAGCAGCTGTAAAGCAAGGCAATAGGAGAGGGTGTAAGAAAGAGGAAAACGTACGAAAGAAATTACCTGTCAACCCGTCAGGACCAGGTGACGAGTGACAGTTAAGTAAGGCAAGTGACTGTACTACTTCTGCTGGGGTGATAGGCATAGAAAGAGATGTAACAAGATGCGATGGAATATGTGGTAAGGCACGAAGAATCGAATCAGCATGCGGAGAACTTGACTGGAACTGAGCAAAACGTGACTGGAAATATGTTCTAACACCGGAGCAAATGAGAATGGGGTCATTAGTAACAGTTCCATCGGGTAACTTCAGATTACGGAGGTGATGAGCAGAACGTTTGTGGAATTCCAGTTGTTGAACCTGTTAACATAGATAGTCATTTGGCTGGAGATAAAGGAGCTTGAGGCGGTGAAGAGCTTGTTGGGAGACAGGATGTAGCAAGGCACGAAGTTCAGCTTGGTAATGAGAAAACAGCGGAGAATCAAGATCTAGGGTGGAAAAAATCGAGCGTGCAGCATCAATCTTCATAGAGGCGGTGGTACGTTTTTCGTGGGAATATTGTTTGGTATAAAGAAGAATTTGGGATTTGACATTTAACCAGTGTTGCAAGGGACAAGAAGCAAAAGGGAGCGTATATAAGGCTTGTTGGAGCTGCGATTGGATGGAATTTACGTAAGTTGAATCAAGTAAAAGATCATCATCAAGGGCCCAAGTACGGTAGTATTGCCGAGGAGATGGACCGGTGGGAAGACACATTACGACACAGCTGTGGTCGGAAGAAACTGTCGGTGTGTGAGAAAGGGAGATAACTGAAGGAAGAAGAATTGAAGAAACATAAAACCGGTCAAGTCGGGCAGTTGTAGGGAAGGAAGTGGAGTAGGAGCGCCAGGTGTACGAACGAAGAAATGGGTGCAGGTGTCGAAAAGAATCTTGGAGTTGTAGCTGGTTGATGGCTGTAGAAAGTGCTCTGGTAAGAAAATACCTGGTATCCGTGGAACCGTCCGATCTGTCGAGGGATGGGTCAAATGTGCAGTTAAAATCACCACCTAAGATGACAATATCAGTGGCCGGAAGACCTTGAACACAGGAAACAAAATGCTCAAAAAGACAGTCTGCATACTGTTGATTGCCGGAAACATAGATGTTGAAGATATGGTATCAGAAGTTGTGAAGTCGGAAAGACAGAAGCTGCAGGAGGTCACGATAAATCGGTTTGACCGTGATATCAGTAATGAAGGATCGAAGACGAAAATTGATGGCTACCGCAAGTCCTGCGTGAAGACTAAGTCGATGGGCATGGTAGAATTGAAATGGCCAGGTTCGCCACCGGTGGTATGGGGTGTTGGGATGACAGTTAGTCTCCTGTAGCAATAATATATCCGCATCATGCGGTGTAATGTCTTCAAACACTAACGCATTGGTAGGAGGGACGGAGCATCCCTTACAGTTGCAAGAAAGTAATTTTAACTTGAAAGAGGTTGTAGTGGTTGAATATTACTATCAGCACTTTTGTGAAGACTGGTTACACGTTTCTTTAAGTTAGATGTCTGCGCATTAGTGACTGTGTTAATTTTTGGCAAAAGAGCAAGTAAATTCTGAAGTTGGGTGATAATAGTGGGAAGCTGAGCATTACGTGATTGAACGCAGTCTAGCTGCTTGAGAGGACGTGACGGCTGATTGAGTATAATGAGAGCAAGATCAGACGGCGCCAGCGGCCCGTCTAATGCAGGGAAGGTTTCCAGATATTCAGCGAAAGCTTTTTGATCCAACAATTTTGGAACAGCTGGGGACTTAAGAGATGTAGGAACTGCTGTTGGAGAGAAAGACTGTCGAATTGGCGAACGGGAACGAGAGCAGCGTGGAGAAGACGTCACTGGCGAGATGGAACTCTGTCTGGTACGTTTCAACGTGGGAACGCCGGGAGAAGCTGGTAAGTGTAGGACAGTTAGATCTGACTCCACATTAGGGGATCCAAGGGAAGAAGATGAAGCAACACGACGGAGGGGTGGCCATTCCTTTTCTGAGATAATACCCTCCGAAGAACGTAGAGGTACCACAGCAGCAAGTGGGTCCAACGATGGAGAGGTGGCCAAAATTCCTGTAGTAGATATCGAAGACTTGGAGACTGATGATGAATCATCACTTGCTGGGGGAGAATAATCTGGAACAACAGTAGAAGGGATCAAGGACGTCTGTGGAGCCGAACTTGGTGTGGCCAGAGAAACTGGTGTTATAGCCGAACTTGGTGTGGCCAGAGAAACTGGTGTTGAGGCTGGGGTGTTGACTTTGGGTGGTATGGAAATAGGTGGCTTGGCAGATACATGTGGACAACGTGATTGGATGGGGCCATATGCCTTGCATTTAAAACAATGCAAGGCAGTAACGATATCGATCCGGAAAATCTGCTTCCTTACAACCACAGTGAGGTCAGTAGGGCAATCAGGAATGGCATCTTCAGTAGGAAACAGGATCCTTGCTTGGCGACGCAGACCTAAGATGTTCCTGTCATCTGGGTCTGTTGGTGCGGAAGACAGAGTGGAAATGGAACCAACTACTTTTCCACAACGGGAAAGGGTCACCATTAAGTAATGGTCCTTGATTTCTGGTGGTACGGAGTAGCACGTAACAAGTACGGGGCGCTGCGTGAGCGGGACTCCCAGTAAGGTATGATCCCCAACATGCAGTCCGTCAGATAAGACGCGCTCCACAAACTCTGGCTTCGCAAAATAGATGAGAACAGTCCTAGGCTTCCTCGCCATATGGGTGATCGCTCCCTTAGGGAGGATTTGGCGGACGGCTAAGGAGTATTTCTTAAGGCTGGTGTCCGAGAGGGATCAAAACATATGCCAAGTTTCTGTGTGCGTAAAACCTCCTGCCCAGCAGCAGAAGTTTCCGGAATTTCGATGCGTAAATTCTTGTTGTCTCTAGTGACAATCATATCAAAAGGCGTTGTTTTTTTTTTTTTTTTTTTTTTGATTGGAGGTTTAACGACCACCGTGAGCAACTCAATGGGCTATAAGCAGTCGCCCGTCCCTAATTTAGGGTCACTGGTTCCAGGGAAGGGAGAGAGCCAGTGCCGTAAGACAAACACAACATCCATGCCTCACCGGGATTCGAACCCGGACCCCGTTCGGACGAATGATCAGAAGCCATCGCTTAGACCACTGCGCCACCGGGGCGGCCAAAAGGCGTTGTACATGGATTCTTCGCTGTAGAGGAAGATGAACTGGTACCCTTCACAACGGAAGCATAAGGTAGAGTACCCGTAGGAATGGGCGGAGATGGGGAAGGTCGAGACGCAGTGCTCGCAGGAGCAGATGAAGTACCAGAGGCAACGGATACTGAAGAAGTTAATGACGTCACGGTGGTGGAAAATGTCGGGAAATCAACATCCATAAAGTTGGAAGAAGAGGTGGTAACATCAGATAACGCGGCTTGGAAACCAGCTGCGTGTGGTAGTGACGATGACCGAAGGTGGCCAGGTGGGGGCGGAGCTTTGCTATCAAGCTTCAGACCTGGCCTATCAGATGCGGTCGCCGCCATTTGCAATGGCTGGCTTGCTAAACCCGACCCTGGGCAAAGCCAGGACGGAAAAAGAGTTAGTACAGGTAAAGTTTTACTTACAGGACGTCAAAGTCGGACTCAATCGACACAGGAGACGTTCACAACACAGGAGATGCACAAAATGACGGCACACACACAAAAGAACACCAATAAACGCAGGTCAAACACGGAGCACAGGTCAACACAACTTTTACAAAGCCATCGCTTAGACCACTGCGCCACCGGGGCGGCTAGCTACTTGTTGTAATCGGAAAATTAGATATACACACTTTGAACCTAATTTGATAGAGGTTCAGTGTTCTGGATGTGATCATTTGTGGTACGTTACCTGTCTTCTGGCCATAAGGTCTCCTAATTTAGCGCAGTGTGTAATTCAGAATTGCTTATGAACTAGCTATCCGAGGTTTAATAGTACATAGTTCCAGTGATATGAGAAACAACCGACTGATGGTACAAAGATAATGTTTAAGTAGTGACATATTTAGCCAACAAACATTACAATGTCAAATAAGATTATTACTCAAAATATAGGAAAAGGAAACTTAATTTTAGGAGCTTAAATCTGAAAGCAACGCTATAACTGGGCGTAAACACCAGTCATTGAACTCAAATGCAACCAATGCGAGGTGATAGCTACTCCGTCATGCAAATATCAGAGTCTAGCTCAAATCTTTCGTATTTTGAATTATGCAAGTGATTTTTCATGCAAACCATCAAACGCTTTCTCTCTGATCTCGGACAAAAATATCATTCCTTTTTCATATTATGTTGCCTGCTGCTTCGATTGGTAATTCTATGTTTCCATTCCCTTCGTTTTCTTCACGAAAATAACTACGAAGACTCATTACTTACTATGGCCGACAACTAGAGTACAGTAAACCTTGCATATTAGATCATCCTGTGTTCAATCGTAACACCAAAACATCTTGCTAGGACCTCAAATAAGAACAGTGAAGATTGCGTTCTTCAATAAGATTAATTCCAGAAAGTTTAGCATTCTCTTGTATATTGTCAAGTCTCGTAAACAAATTGAACTCGGAATTTAATTGCAATATCCTTCATAGTTCATATCAAATAGTTTCGCGAACCAATGCTAGTCTATAATTTACGAAAAGTCTGAATGACATCCTTCCACCTGTGACGTATACCGTCTTTCTAAACTTTAATATTAAGTCTTTTACTCTTATTTAAATGCTTGTTGATTTTTGTTTTGTTTCTGTTCTCATGTAACTTCTGAACCTCTGTAAGACATTTCACTTTTGCTGATGTCTGGCAATCAGCCAAGTCACTACTAGACTCAATATAAAACAGAAACATGTCACCTTTGATTTATAAATGGTTAGCGAATCGCATCGTTTCAAACATGAGCTTAGTTAGTCTCAACGTCCGCAAAGATCTGAGAACAGGAAAACATGATGAAAAAAGGATTTGAATTGATCGGCTGTCTAAAGGTAATATACTCTTCGACTTTTCTTTTATATCTCTTTTCTTTTGAACCCTGACGATATTCAGTTATACACCTTATATTACACTACTTACATAAAACGTACGGATTTTTAATGAGTAAAAAACTACGTATATGACGTACGGAGTTTTAATGAGTAAATACAGTGTTTTCAATAAATTAAGGATGAAACAGAAATATCCCTATTATTCGTGAAAGAAGAGTTGGAAATGCACAAAAATTGAGTATATGACGAGAAATACAATGTGGCGTCAGGGTAGCCTATACAAATGACTGGTGATGGAATCAGTGTATATGTTATTGTTAAAGTATTGAATCCGTTATTTCATAGAATACGTAGTTATTTCATGAAATAACTGATCAAGTAAGTTAAAGCTTAAAACTCACTTGTATTCTATGGTTTAACTAGTTATTTCATAGAATAACGATCTACACCCCGTTAAAGCGTAAAATAACCGAGTAAATAAATCCCAAATTCAAAAGGCTGTAAAGTGAGAACCACTGGTCAGAAATAGCACATCATTTTCAACCCACTATAAAGTGTTATATAATAATAATGATTATAACTTATGAGTACTTCGTCTCAACCTGATAATGATGTGCTGGTTGAAAAAACAAGATAAAATAATTCCATTAGTAAAGTATGTATAGTTTGTTCACAAGAATGCAGTGAAAACGTAGTTTTTTCGAAATGTAATGAGCCTGTCGACATGTCATGTTTAGAAGACTATGATTTGGAAGACAAAGTTGTACAGAAGATCTGCAAATTGTGTTTTAATAAACTGAATGTTCAGAAGGAAAGAGAAAGCTCTAAAGAATGTTTAGAAATTCAAGCTAAGAAGATGAAATTAATGTCAGATAAATCTCATTCTGAAGCCTCTGTGGGGCTTACAGTCCGTATCCCAGTACCTGAAGTTGACAGAAGAAGGGGTGACGCCCGATCTATTTTAGCTGTTATCATGAAAATAACCGAAGAAGGATTTTTTCAATTGGGAACAAGAAACGGCTGCATAAAACAGCTATATTCCCGATCCCAGTTCAGCGTCTGTGAACGTAAACTAATTCAGATCGAAGAAGTGCCGGATATAGAGAAGTCGCTTCGGTCGGTTGCTACAGCTCAAAGTTTAGGTACCGGTCAGTGATTTAAAAAATGTTCATGTAAAACGCAGTGTGTCAACAAAAAATGTATTTGTTTTAGAAATAATATTCTATGCAATTCCAAATGCCATTTTAGTAATCCCTGTTGTAACAAATGATTTTATTGTGTCTTTATATAAATAACATTTTGTATGCTGTATAATTCAGTCAAATTGTTTATTTTACACTTTAACTGTCTATCATTAGTTAATTTATAGAATACCTAGTTATTTCATAGAGTAACTAGTTAAATTCTCGAATTATTAATTAATTTGTTACACGCTTTAACTAACTTGATCAGTTACTTCATGAAATAACTAGGTATTCTATGAAATAACTGAATTATACACTTTAACGGTAACATATACAAATAAACCGCAGCATAAACGGGGTTGTTGCAGAGGTGTGTATCACATCGTTTGCGGAGTGTAAAGAAAAGAGTTTTAGATAGCACATTTCTTACAATATGTGTGAGATATCGTTTAACGGTTAAACTGAAGTGGATAACGATCAGAAAGCAAGCCAATTTAAGATGAAAATTGCAAGATGGATGCATGTGAGACCTCTGGTCCCCAGACCGTAGAAATAATTTCAAAACATGCAATCAGCTACCCAAAGGTACAGCGAAGGAAGGACTAGAGATAAAACATCCGCGGATTATGGACATCTCGGGTTAACTGACGGGAGTGATGGAACAGCTACCTCGACAAAGCTGCAATGACAAAGCTTCCCTTGCTGGGGCTAAGTCTTACATTCTTCCTATTATGCGCAGAGTTTCTATTCTGCGCAGAGTTTCTACTCTGCGCAGAATAAAAATTCAAACATTTTAATATTTAAGTTATTTAATGAATTCTATCAAATAAATTTTGCTTACGGTACTTTCGAAAATTCAAAATAGTGTTTCTGTAATTATATCTCTGATATTTTTTTATTTATTATGGTAATTTATTACGTAAACCTAATGTTTCAGGAGTAAGATCTGTTTTCAATAAAAAACTAAATCAACAAGTTAGTAAAATCATGCAATGCCTTGATTATGATACGCTTTCCAACATACCAGAAATTATTGCTCAAGTTATGAGGATAATGGCTGTTTAATAAATCTCGCTCCTGTGTCCTGACCTTTGACCCCATTTTGATGATATTCAACAGAATCGGTTCAGTATACCTTACGAACTCATTCAGTATACCTTACGAACTCATTTACTAAAGTTTTGTCGCAATTGAAGCAGTTTTACGCAATTTATGAGAATAATGGCTGTGGAATAAATCTTGCTTTTGTGCAATGACCTTTAACCCCATTTCGTTGATATTCAACAACCGGTTCACTATACCTCAGGAACAACATGATAACGTTTTGTCGCAATCGAAACATTTTTAGGTAAGTTATGATGCACAAGAGCAATGGAATGGTTCCCACTCCAGTGTCCTGACACTTTGACCCCATTTCGTCCATTTTCAATAGGGTTCGTCCCCAGTGGCTCCCTACCACATACTAAAATTTCATCGAAATCGAACCATTTTTACGCAATTTATGACGCATAAGGGCAACGGAACAAATTCCGCTCTTATGTCTTGCCTGACCTTTGACCCCATTTAGCCCATTTTCAATAGGGTTCGTGCCCAAGTGATACCCTACCACATACTAAAATTTCATCGAAATCGAACCATATTTACGCATGTTATGACGCATAAAGGCAATGAAATGGATCCCGCTTTTATGTCCTGACCTTTGACCCCATTCCACCCATTTTCAACAGGGTTTGTTCCCAAGTGGTTCCTTACCACATACTAAAATTTTATCGAAATCGAACCATTTTTACGCAAGTTATGACGCATAAGAACAATGGAATGTATCCCTCCCCTATGTCCTGACCTTTGACCCTGTTTCGCCCATTTTTAAAAGAGTGATCGTCCCCAGATGGTCACCTACCACATACTAAAATTTCGTCGAAATCGAACCATTTTTACGTGAGTTATCGTGCGGACGGACGGACAGACAAAGCTGGAGCATATACGCTTCTTCAACCTACGGTTGGAAAGCGTAAAAAATGACGTCATCCTAACGGGAGAACTAATGTATGACGTCACTTCTTAAGAATCTCAAGCTCTAAGTTAATGGGAAACTTTCGTTTCTTTTATTGGTTAAATTACACGAGCATCGCTAATATCCAACCAAATGTTATATATTCTAAGAACTGTGAAGGTTCTGGATTACATTTTGAAATACATTTTGCGAACATAACCTAAAATTGTTCATAATTTATTTATCGTTCATATTTTTTTTGTGTTGTTTGAAACAGGTTGTGTGTAGCAACAATCTTTAGACACAAAATGTCTCTCCCTCCTCTCATAAATTTCATTCTCAGGCTTTGCTTTCATGCCCCGATATACGCCGTCCTTGTGGCCATGTCGTCTGAGTCGCCGGCTTCTGACCATTCGTGTTATATGGACCCAGTTCGGAGTCCGGGATGGGGCATGGGTGGTGTGCGCGCGCGTGTGTCATGGCACGTGGTCTGTTCTTTCCTGAAATCAGTGTCTCAAATTAAGGACGGTCAACTACTTATAGCCCAAGGAATTCTTCATGATATTTCGTTCAGCCATGAAATAAAGAAGGCAAGGTACGTACGTACCGTTCATATTTTACCCCGCAATCCAGACATTTTCTACTGCTCCCGTCTTCTTCTGCTCTTTAAAACGAGATGTAATTAGCAACTCCTGTCTGACAAGTTCTTTATCCTGTTCTTTACTCTCGTACACAGGATCTTCTCCTCCTTGTTACACAGTACAGTGATACATTATAAGAAAAACTAGTCTATTTACCGATGATAATTTTTACGTCGCTGTGTGAGACTTGTTTACTTTTCTGACAATCTCTGACATCTCGTTTATGCAAAATAATAATCATACGTGCACTGTGTTGAAACGAAGAACTAAAACCGTCTATACACGTTACTGATTAGTAAAAGAGCAAAATATTTACTAGCATTGCAATTATAAAACACTATATGCAATTAAAAACTCAGATGCGAGATATTTCGGGGACACTATGTCCCCATCTTCAGGAAAACCAAAAATTCCTCACCAGGTATATGTACAAGACACATGATGAAGGCTGACCGGAAGAGCGCAATGGAACATGCGCAGGCAAGTGAGCAAATGACAAGCCTCCAAGGCACCAAACAACACCACTCCCCCCCCCCCCCACACACACACACTGTGCCCAAAATGTCGAAAGTTATACAAGTAAGTGTGATAAAATGAATAAAATACATGAAAGGCACTAAGTTGAAACATTGGAGAAATAACACAATAACAATTAACTGGTAAAAAGGAGGGTGTCACAAAATACCGGGTATTCTGTATAATAGATTCCTCCAAGGGTGGGGAATTTCATATGGTGTACAATCGTTACAACACACCTCCCTTGACGCACAACCTCCCTTCATCTCCTGTATGTTATTTGAAGAGGGTTGAATGTGTCTGGTCTGTTCTCACCAAATAGTTCTGACTTTTCAGTGTAGATAAGTTTTCCTTTCAAGTCACCCTGCCAATAGACCTATGGCGGCTTTCTTCAAAACTTAAACTCTGTAGTTTGCGGTACAATCTATTTCTCTAAAAGAGAGGATATTTCCTTTTCAGTTAAGAAATAATCGCAAAAAAGATAGGAAAAAGAAAATTAACTTTAAGATTAAACTCTTGAAAGATCCCAGAGATATAAACTGTGTAGTACGTGCAAGAGAGATATTAGTTTTTACTGATATATCTCTTGCACGTTGTGAAACAGGTTGTTGGAAGCACAATTTTTCTGACCAAAACCGCTTCATCCTTGACCAATTTTTGCTTCCACGGCACACATTCGTCATCTATTATGCTATTCGCAGTTTAGTTCGATTATCTACTTTTTAATCTAAGGGTCTTTGCGTTTGTTCTGTACGAAAACGGATTTCTAGTATCATTAAAGAGATAAATGTTGAGTTTATGCTGGATTTGAGTGAGCTGTCTAGATGATTTCATAAAATGACTCAGTTCTCGCTCGGCACTAATATTTTGAATAATCACCGTTAGTTTCCTTGTACAGGGTCGTCAATGGAGTTCACACAAGATCAAAAAGAAAATCTATTACCGTGCTGCATTTTTGCGTGTTCTTGTATTTCTGTTCTCTCATTGAAATTCTCAAATGTTGGGCTTTGTTAACGAATGCTTCCAATAAATGTAATTATTCAGCTAAGAATTGTTTCATTCCGACGACAATGTACGAGCTAAATGTGCTTTAAAACTTCTGATTTGATTGAAACGATAATCACCACGAGAGTCGCAATTTATCATCTTTCCTCTTATCACTTTACTCCACCGCTGAGATCCAATCCATTTGGGAAAGGCAAGCATATGTTCTGTCGAGCAGATTGTGTCACAGATGAAAAGAACAAAAGTTTTCCGCTAATAACGTTAAATGGGAAATATTCGAGAGCGTTGTTTTACATGAATCAGCGAGAGAGAGAGAGAGAGAGAGAGAGAGAGAGAGAATGGCGATTTAGGAGGAGTTCACTTTGTTTATATATTTTTCATCATTAAATAAATTAAACATTTGTCAGCCAGGATGTTTACAAATTCATGGCAAAAGAAAACTGTTCGCACCCAAAAAATATTTGAATTTCGGTTATGTGACTCACATAACCTATTTAACTTTCTGTTTCTGTTGCTGTCCCTTATGTAAATTTTGTTTATCTCTCGAATAGGTTTTCCGACCTTAATGTCATATCTTAAATTTCCAATAGTTGTTCTTGATCAGGTCACACAAAATCAAAGATCACTGAGTGATTAGTTGAATAAGGGATGTCATGATATCATCGTTAGATTCGCTATTGGTACGGTCTGTTACATCGTGAGTGCTCAGTAAGCTGTAATCTGTAGTTAGCATGTAACCTGTAACCTGTAAATCTGTAGTTAGCATGTTGTTGATTTTTCATTGTTGGAGTTCGTATTGTAGAATTGTCTTCAATTGGGACATGTTAAACGTCCTCAGCTGGCGCACGACGGTGTAAACTTAAGGTTACACTGAAAAATTGTCTTCAGTTTGGACTTTGCGTGTAAGTTTTTATCTTTGATATGTTCCTTTTATTGAATTTTGAAACTTAAAACACCAGTTATTTTAAAACAATTTAATGAAACAACTGCGTCCTATTTTCTCTCAGAAATATCTGATTCAAACACGGCAGGAATAGGTATTGGTCCTATGATTTTACCAGTAAAATCCTAGTTGTCGCCCCGGGGAGCGCAGTGGACTGAGCGCTGGCTTCTGACCTATTTGTTTACAATGGCCAGAAGGCTTCCGGAAAGCTGCCTTTATGCCAGAAGACCTGTGTTGTGCGTGCCGCTAATATCTTTCCACAGGAGGAAAGATATTAGCGTTCTCTTCACACATGAGTCGCGTTTCTCATTACAAACATATTCCCGACATGTATTCATTTGGCCAGAACGTGGCACGCGCTACCATCCATTAAACATCCGAGAGAGGGATACTTTTGGAGGTTGCAGTTATATGGTGTGGGCAGGTATAATGCCTAATGGACGAAACGAATTGCATATGTTTTCCAAGGGTACCATCAATGCTATCCGCTATCGAGATACGATCGTAGCACCTTATGTTCGCTTGTTCGCCGCTGATGTCAACCCAGAATTTGTTATAATGCAGGACAATGCCGAAATCCATTCCGCTCGACTGGTGCTGGAATACCTTGGAAGTGAAGGTTTGCGGTCATGGAGAAGCCCGCAAGACTTCCGGCCCTTAATCCTGTAGAGCACCTGTGGAAGACCAGTGGCTGCTCTGATATCCCCTCCAAGAAACGTACAGGAGCTGCGAAGTGCTCGTGTACAACAGACTGCCCTCAGAACGTATTAACTCTGTTTTGGACAGCCTGCCGCGACGCTGTCAGTCATTAGCCACTATGAGTGGCGGTCATACACCACATTAAGGCCACAGTATGCCCATCTGGTATGTTTACTAATTTGTATATTTGTGGGGTTTTTTTTCTCGAATAACACGATTTATTTGAAATGCATACAGTACTTTATCTTCATTTTGGAGTACATTACGTGTTGTTGTCCATGTTCTACAGAGGGTGCGTCGAAGGTTTTGCAATATTTGGATCACTTTATGTCTTCATACGTACCTTTACGGTGACGGATGACTAACATTCAGAATATAGGCCATCGTGCTGTACTGTATTTAGCCAGTTTTTCGATTCCGCGGCGAAACTAGTTCATGTCCTTCCAGGCGAAGAACTCCAACACCCCGAGCTGCCACCTCCTCCTGGTTATTGAAGTGCCGTCCGCAAAGGAAGTGGGGCCATGGACCAGAACAAGTAATAATCCGATGGGGCAAAAAGTCCGGACTATATGCTGCGAGTGGCATCAGTTCGATGCCTTCAAGTTCCTTGAGTTTTGCTAGGGTCGTCTTCGCAGCATGATGCCGAGCGTTGTCCTGCTGTAGGAGAGTGCGCTTTTTGTTCACCAGTGTCGGGTACTTCTTCTCCAAAACGGCCTTCATCCGCTCCAGCTGCTCAGAGTAGAGGTTGGCGTTGATAGTCCGACCGTTTGGAACAAATTCGTAATGGATTATCCCCTGGAAATTCCACCAGACGCAGATCATCACCTTGTGCTCGAAGCGCCCACGCTTGGCAATAGGTTTTGGAAGCTATCCCGGGCTCAACCACTGCCGTTGTGTGTAAGAATTACGGAAATGGACCCACTTTTCATCGCACGTAACTTTTGATGAAACGTACATCGAGCGTGTTTTCTAGGAGTTTCGTGCACACTTCCACCAGGCAGTTTGCTTCAGCTGGCGTCAGTTCGTGAGGGACTATGCGGCAGGTCCTGTAGACCTTGCCGAGGTCCTGAAGGTTACGTACCACGGTGGTCTGTGATATGCGCAGCTCGCATGATAATCTCCAAGTGCTGGTTGTCGGATATGCCTCTACGGCCTGATGCACGGCCTTCCATGGTTCGCGGCCTACCTGACCTTGGCTGATCATCGAGGTTTCTGTCACCTGAGCGAAATTTCTTGAACCATCTGGTTGCGCTGCTGTGGTCCACGGAACCTTCCCCTTTCGCATGACAAATGTTTCGTGTTGCTTGAGACGCGTTATGGCTGAGTTCAAACTCGTAAAGCAAAAGTTCCTTATTTAGCCGGTTATTGCTGTTCATCTTTTAGGCATAACAACTGCAGACACAACGACGACATGGAATGCTGTTCACGTCAACGACTACCACTTTATATCCCTTTCGACTGACTGCAGTGAGCGACTTGAACTAGTTTAAACACGTGACATACCCGCAGCAGCACATGTGTTTATGCAAATATTGCAGAATTTTCGACACACCCACTGTAGTTCCGCCACGTTTCGGAGTAATATCTCTAACCGTTTTCTCACTATGTTGGTACTTATGTTTCTAGCTCAGTTTTTGAATATGAGTGCAAAATTATCCTTACGTGAAATTGTAAACACTTAAATAACAAATTTGACACGCAATAAGTCTTCCGAGTACATCGCATTGTTCTCAAAACAAATAAATTTATTGTGATTTAGCAAAAAACATTTTACTGAATACTCAATTTCAACCCCTTGGTGAAAAACAGATAGTGTATTTCTGGTTCGATAGAAGAGCCTTTCAATTACAAAAGGATGCAATTGTGGTGACAACACAGGAAACACGATACCGAATTTTTGGATGTAATAAGCACGTCTTTTGAATCCGTTCTGACGCGAACTAAATTTATCAAAGCTATTCAAAGTCAATGAAACCGGCTTCTACAATTCACAAAACATCCAGGAATAGAAACATCTACTTAGTTCCACCAGCGGTTAAAAAGCATGTTACGAAAATTAAGAAATGGTGAACAAAAAGTTCCTCATAACACAAGGTACCAGAGCAAAAGGTATTTTCAAATCGAACTGTTAAAAGAAGAAATATAGAAGGAAACATGATATAAGTCTACGTCTGCCAGCGGGAGGATAATGCTCCACATCTATATTGTAGCGAAAGACATACAGTAAAGAAGAAATCTCTTAATAGCGTTTTTAGAAGCGGCGATACAGCTAAAAACATGTACACAAACGCCACCTAGCGACAGAACCGAGAACTAGAAAATTCCTCATATACTAGCCTAAAGTGGCGTTGAAAGAATAATTCCTCATATACTAGCCTAATCCGGCGTTGAAAGAATTTTTTGAATCACACATGTAGAAGCAGTGATATTAAGAAAAACAGATTAAGCATTTGCGCTCCCTAGCGGCGAAATTGTGCATTATTTTGGGAATAAAATAAACGCACAGAGTTTGCATAGTTAGTAATATCAGACCGAAGAAAGAAGTTTTTCAATCGGGTTTTTAGTCCCACTATGATTGCTGTAAACGAAAACGTGAACTTACGCCCTCTGGTGGCAGGCTTGTGCGTTAAGAAAAATTTGAACTTGTATAAGAACCATTTTGCAGAGGGGACGCTCTCCAACAAAGAAAGAAGTTTTCAAATCGGGCTCTTAGGAGCAGAGATATCGACAAAAATAAGATATGAGTCTATGCCCTGGCGGAAAAGACATGCATTATTTTAAGAAGAAAGTGTTCTCAAAAGGTTTTCCGATGTGAGCGGTATCGGTCCACGAAAGAATTTTTTCAATCGAGTTTTCAGGAGCTCATATTTTGCTGCAAATACATCAGAAGCAGAAACTAAAACTTACGCCCCCTGGTGGCCAAACCATTCTTTACGAAATATTAGAAGTTTTAAGAAAGAATTTTTCAAATCGAACTTTTAGAAGCAGAGATGTCGAGGAAAATTCTATTTACCTTTACGCCGCATAACAGAAAGTCTGTGAATTATTTGAAAATTTTGAAATTACATGAAAAACATGTCGCACAGGAAACTGTACCCAACAACGAAAGAAGTTTTAAAATCGGAAAATTAAAGCAGCGATATTGATAAAAATAAGATATACATCAACGCCCCCTGGCAGAGAAACCAGCCATTATTTTAAGAAGAAAATATTCCGAAAAGGTTTATCGACGTGAGTGGTGTCGGTCTGCATCATATTTTTGAAATCGAGATTTTAGAAGCTTAGATTTTGCTGCAAATATAATACATCAGAAGAAGAAATTAACACTTACGCTCCCTGGTGGCCAAACCATTTTATACCAAAAATTACAAATTATATGAAGAAGATTTCCCATTATTAGCTGTATCGGTTGATTTTAACAAAAATCTGAAGGTAAAAATTTCTGGTATTACTAAACAGGATTTAAGTTAGCTGCATAACAAAGTAGTTTAACAGCATCATTCACGATATACACTGTCCTGTCAGTAATATTCGTACACTCCTCGATTGATAGCATAATAGATTCTTCGCAAGAACCACCTCACAGACCCTACAATAAAAATGCTCGTAATAATATGATGAGACAATAGCAAGACTGTGAATGCAAGATGCCGCGATTGACAGATTTAACACATTTCCAGCGCTGATTCATAACAGGGTGCCACATAAGCAACTTCTGATTGTCAGGCCGACGGTTGGTGACGTGGTGTACAAACGGAAGTAAAGAGGAGCTGACTGTGTCAAGAACCGACCTGGTAAAGAACCGACCTGGTAAAGAACCGACCTGGTAAACCTCCGAACCTGGCATACTGTAACAGGAAGACTGCAAATTCAGTTCAGAGTGAAAGCATAATCTCAAATCACGCATAGTCTATGTGAGACTGATGTTATCTCCAACACAGGGAGCAGCAAGCTGCACCACAAGGATTACCACAGTCGAGCAGTCGCCCACAAGCCACTGATCACTTCGATTAATGCCCCCACTCTTGTACTGTAAGCCAATGGAAAACTGTGCTTTGGACTAACGAATCGTGCTACACAGTCTATCAGATAGCCATTCCTCTGTGTGACTTCTGGTACTTATCGTCTCTCCAGGAAAGTTTGGTAGAGCCAGTGTAATGATATGGGGCTGCGTTTCGTACTTCAGGTGGGGCCCATTTCTTATTTTGGACAAAACCATGAATGCGGAGCTATAATTAGACATCTGGATAATTATGCACAACCACACATTGTGGCAGTACTTAGGGGAAGATTCGTACCTCTATCAACGGAACAACGCACCATGTCATACTGCTCGTGTTGTTTCAGATTAGCCTGGCATCAAGGGCTTTGTCTTCCAGCTTACAAGCCCGTGCGACTTGCGGAACACGCAGACATCAATAGTTAGTGTAACCCTCCATGGCTGGCAATAACTGCCGCTACACGCCGCGGCATCGAACAAAAGAAACTTTGGATGTGGGCTTGGAGTATGTCGGTCCAGGCTGCTTCCACACGTTGCCACAGTTCTTCAGGCGTAGCCGCGGGTGGTGCTTGCCGGGCCACTCGGTTGCCGATCAGCGACCAGACGTGTTCGATGGGCGACATATCGGGAGAATAGGCGAGCCACGGCAGCAGTGACACCTGGTGGGCCGCGAAGAATTGTTGCACGATGCGTGCACCGTGCAGCCGCGCATTGTCCTGTTGGAACGTGGCTGCTGGCAGGTCCTGCAGGTAAGGAAGGACTACAGGCTCCAAAACGTCGGAGATGAAGCGGTGACTGTTGAGGGTACCGGCGATGCGTATCAGAGGGGTGCGGGTGTCATATCCAATTGCGCCCAAAACCATAACGCCAGGCGACGGACCGGTATGGCGATGCATAATGCAGGCGTCATACAGTCTCTTGCAGCGGTGCCGCCACGCGCGGATCGCACCATCATGGTGTTGCACGCAGAAGCGAAATTCGCCGGAGAAGACAATGTCGTGCCATTCCGTAGTCCAGGTGCGGCGTTCAACGGCCCACTGCCACCGCACTCGCCGGTGGTGTAACGTCAATGGTAATCATAGCAATGGGCGCCGTGCGACAAATCTCCGCTCCTGCAGGCGACGTCGAACAGTACGGGCTGACACAGGTTGTTGCGCAACACACCCTAATTCCTGCGCTAACGTTCGTGATGTGGCGGTGCGAGCCGTCAATGCCCGCAGCACAACATGCCGGTCCTGTCGTTCGGTGGTGTGCCGTGGCTGCGGCAATCGCTCATGTCGGTTCGTCCTTCCATCCTGCACCCACCGAATTCATACTCGCCTCACTGTGGCTGGATGTCGTCCCACACTGGCACCGATGTCTCGGTACGATAAACAGCTGTCGCGATAAGCCACTATTCGTCCTCTGTCGAACTCCGAAACGTACTGCAATGACTGCTGTATTCTGCGACGAGGCATCAGGAAGCTTCCCACTCACAGGTCCGGCAGCACAACACACTTCCACTACTTACACCCCGCCTTCTGTGCACCCTTCTTATAGCGCTTCTCGGTGGCGTGCCGTGCGCATATGATTTACATATGCCCTGCAATGCTAATCGTTTTCATGTCCTCTCGCGGGCGACGCATGCTGCGAATTTCAGGCCAATCGGATGCTTCCTTCTTGGTGTTGCATTTTGGGTGGCAAGCAGTGTATGTATATATATAGCAAATATATGGAATAAAATGTATTTTGAATTCGAAATCATCTGCATTTACGCCTTCTAGCGGCAAATTGTGCCTCGTAAAAAAAACGAAATAAAGGATAGTCATTCGCACATTCAGAGCTTCCGAGCGCAAAAAGGAATTTTCCAAATCGGACTAATAGTTGCAGAGCTATGGTGTCTACAGGCGGATGGGCGGATAAACCGATAACATAATGACAATCTTTTTTTACAAAATACGTTCTAAAAATCTTAAAGAACGATTGACGTCATATTAATTATGCACTTGTTCTGGAAAACTAATATTGCAATATTTAGGGACATTTTCTACAAATTTTGAAATAAATAATAGCGTGATATGTTTCAGGACCTTTGTCCCCGGACAAGGAGTAAATGTTTGCGATATATTTACATGATGTACTTGAGTTCAACAGTTTTTATCTGTGTAACTTTCCTTTCTCCCATGTCTGTCTTGTAGCTCAAGTTATGTCGTAACAGAAGGCCCTTTGAGCACGAAATTTTAGAATTTACTCAACTATAGTAACTGCACGTGGAATGTTGTTATCAGCACTTATTGACGCTGCGAGCGGTAAACTTGCTCTCCATTAGTCACGTAAAGCAAAGACATTCCAATCCTACTCCTTATAAGTAATGTGAATTAAGTGCGTTAAAAATCCAGAAAAGTTATGTAGCAACGCAGGAACCGTGCCATCGAAAATCGATGGTAGAGCTACCGTTGCAAAAGTTGGATAGCATTTCGCTCATTAAATGAGGATCTACATGTCAAACATTCCCTTGAGGAGAGATTTTTCTCATTTTGTTCAGTAACTCGTGACTTCTCCTTCGCATTACATTTTACTAATAGGAACCTTAGTTTCAGCTTTTTTTTTTAAAGAAAACATCATGCCAAAATAATCTGTAGTCGCCTTAAGCGTAAAATGCTTCCGCATGACTCGGCTTTGTGTACTGCTTTTCGTACAATTTCAAATAATTACGTATTATGTTCACCATGTAGAGAAGAAAACTGCTGCAGTGTTGAAAAGAACAAACGGATAATGAGATTCACGAAGAATGCACTCATAGAATGCACAGCTATCCAAGAATTCTGTACTAAACACAGCTCATAAACTACTCATCAAAAATTGTGCTTTCCATATTTGCATTAATTTCCCTATTCCGTGGGTGGATTTCTGGAAACATAAGAAACAACCTTAGACTGCAAACTCAAATATTATAAGCACACCGGATAAAAAATGAGTCACCCTTATCAGAACTTACCTAAAACCGGTTGACGGCGCTTCTTGCCTTGATAACAGAATGAATCCGGTGTGGTAGAGACTCCACGAGCTTGGGGGTATATTGAACATCGATTTGCAGCCATTCGTGCTCGTGCGTCCGCTGGTCCCGAAGTTCCGCCAGACTACGTGGGTGTCTATTCCGGCGTTTCACCTTTTGTTTTCAAATGATCTCACAGTTGTTTCAATAGGATTTAAATCTGGGGATTTGGCGAACCAGTCGCGGTGATACAGTGTTGCTGATTGCTCGTCGTTCCACTCAGATACAGTTTTAGCCCTGTGCAAATGGCAATTGTCGTCTTGGAAGAGGGGAGTTTTAATATGATGCCGATTCTGGAGATGTAAGGAAAAGAGCAACACTTCGTCATTCCGAATGCGGAGGTGCGCATGCTGGTTCAAATTCGTCGTCACTGCAACGAGAGTGCTCATTTCGGGGTGCGAAAAACATCCTCAAAACATCACATAACCCCTCCAGCTTGAACAACACCTTCGACACAATCAAAAGGCTTCATTGGGCTTGCGATGCACTCGTCGCCTACCATCATTGGAGTATACACAAAAACGAGACTCATCAGACCAAAAAATGTGTTTCCAATCCTCCACCGTAGAGTTTTGGTGCCTCTGAGCCCATAGATAATGTGCGATTTTGTGACTTGCAGTTAAAAGAGGCCCCTTCCGTGGTACTATGCTCCAGATGTCCATCATATGCAGTTCTCGTCGCAATGTCCTTTCGGAAATTAGTTGGAGTGGTGATTGTGGACTGTTTGGAACAATTCTTGCCTGGTTTGAAACCGATTTGCAATTACTAGGCGGGAAACACGACTTCGGTCCCTATTGGGGGGAATCGTTTTTCGTCCACAGTTACGCCGCCGATTTTCAGTTAAACTGCGAACTACACCACTGCTTAAAGACCCGCTGAACAGTATGCTTCGACACACCAACAAATTGGGCGACTTCATTCTTCTTGTGTCCGTGGGCACGGCCAAACGCAATGGCTCTTTTTTTTTTTTTTTTTTTTTTTTTTTTGCCACCCAGTAATGTCTGTCTTACGATCCATATTGCAGTCTAAATTTAAACACACACGTTGCTTTTCACCACTGCACGAGAGAGAAATGAACCTGTAGACCACGTCAGTGCTATTTATCTCCCAACAATGCTCTCACGGCAACCTCTGTGCAACCGGTAACTTCCTACTGTCATTTCTGTTAGGCGTGACTATTTTTTTGCCCGGTGTGCTCATGTACGAGGGCCATCAAAAAGTATGTACCGTTTGAAAATAAAACAAAAAAAGCACTGATAAATACACTGCTGGCCACCCAAAATGCAACACTAAGAAGGACACGAGAGAGCAAAGCCAGATTTACTGGACACATAACAACAGATACCAAGATGAAACGATTGAGCTTACAGGCCCGTGCGACTTGCGGAACACGCAGACATCAATAGTTCGTGTGGCCCCTATGGCTGGCAATAACGGCCCCTACACGCCGCGGCATCGAACGAAAGAAACTTTGGATGTGGGCTTGGGGTATGTCGGGAAGGTTGCTTCCACACATTGCCACAGTTCATCAGGTGAAGCAGCGGGTGGTGCTAGTCGGGCCACTCAGTTGCCGATCAGCGACCAGACGTGTTCGATGGGCAACATATCGGGAGAACAGGCGGCCCACGGCAGCAGTGATACCTGGTGGGCCGTGAAAAATTATTGCACGATGCGTGCCACGTGCGGGCGCGCATTGTCCTGTTGAAACGTGGCCGCTGGAAAGTCCTGCAGGGAAGGGAGGACTACAGGCTCCAAAACGCCGGAGATGTAGCCGTGGCGGTTGTGTGTACCGGCGATGCGTACCAGAGTGGTGCGGGTGTCATATCCAATTGCGCCCCAAACCATAACCCCAGGTGACGGACCGGTATGGCGATGCATAATGCAGGCGTCATACAGTCTCTCGCCACGGTGCCGTCACACGCGGATCCGACCATCGGGGTGCTGCAGGCAGAAGCGGGATTCGTCGGAGTAGACAATGTCGTGCCATTCCGTAGTGCATGTACGGCGTTCAACGGCCCAATGCCGCCGCACTCGCCGGTGGTGTAACGTCAATGGTAATCGGAGCAATGGGCGCCGTGCGACAAGTCTCCGCTCCTGCAGACGACGTCGAACGGTACGTGCTGACACAGGTTGCTGCGCAACACACCCTAATTCTTGCGCTAACGTTCGTGATGTGGTGGTGCGAGCAGTCAATTCCCGGAGCGCAACATGCCGGTCCTCTCGTTCGGTGGTGTGCCGCGGTTGCGGCAATCGCTCTCGTCGGTCCGTCCGTCCCTCTTGCACCCACCGAATCCATACTCGCCTCACTGTGGCTGGATGTCGCCCCACACGGGTCATGATGTCTCGGTACGATAAACCGTTGTCGCGATAAGCCACTATTTGTCCTCTGTCGAACTCCAAAACGTGCTGGAATGACTGCCGTATTCTGCGTCGAGGCATCAGGAAGCTTCCCACGCACAGGTCCGGCAGCACAACACACTTCCACCACTTACACCCCGCCTTCTGTGCACCCTTCTTGTAGTGCTTCTCGGTGGCGTTCCGGGCGCACATGATTTGCATATGCCCTGCATTGCTAATCGTTTGCATGTCCTCTCGTGGGCGACGAATGCTGTGAATTTCAGGCCGATCGGATGCTTCCTTCTTGGTGTTGGGTTTTGAGTGGCCAGCAGTGTAGTATTCAAAAGCTCTCTGGAATTAAAGAAATCGTTGTGCTTAAAATGGGATGCATTCTTTGTTGTTGTTGTTTTTTTTTCGTATGATCACTGTGCATTTTTTAGCCGAAATTCTTAAAATAAATAGCACATGCTTCTGTTAGTTTTATGTTATCGGCATTCTATTGTGACTATCATTTGGTATTCAAAAGTAAATAAAACGTAACGAAAGTAAATCTATCTAAAACTTTCCCGGTTCTGCAGGCGATGATTTGCCTTATCTGTAGAAAAAAATGCTACACTGCGCATATTTAATTAAATATTGTAAAAACCTGGTCCTGGGTCAACAGTGAAAAATGGTCGTAATTTTTGTCGTATAATTATCTGTTTAAAATTTATAAATTTAGGTTCTGCCGATTATATACCGATGCCGGTATACGCCATTAAAAAGGGTTTTGCTGCACTCTGATTTTTAAAATACCCGCATGCTATGTGGCAGGAGAAACGTGCATTTAGAATATTACCAGAAATGGGCTCATAACAGGAAAACATAGCGCAATATGAAGACAGAGGTCGGCAAACAATTGCAAGGAATATTTTTTTTATTTAGGAACATTTTAACAAAAACGCAGCGAAGGCGGTATTAATTGCTCTCAAGGAGAATGACGTGATGTGGGAATTTCAGCGTCATACAGTTCGTAGGTGTAACTACGGAAGGTAATGTTGAAAAACACGTGATTTTTATTCGTTATTCACTTGAAAGGGACACAAAATCACTTAAAAATTACAGTTATTTTTTTAACAGTAAGGCATTGTTCCCTATTTATCTGATAGGCATCACCTGAATCGAAACTTTTCTGTGAGAAATAAAGCTTCGGTATCAACACCGCAGTTGTGGATTATAGGGCGATATTTTTCCGCATTGCACGATCTGCGAATTATATGAAAAAAATACGGCGATATTTTCTTTTTAAATTCATTTGATCTACATCCCGGAATCATGACTATCACACATCCATCGTGATTTTTTATAATACACTGGTGTTACGGACGAGCCAGGTTTTGACCTGTAGCGTCGCACAGGAGCATCCTGGATATGTAAAATTCAAACCATAGGAACTCCATTACTTACCAAAATGATGATGGAAACCACACCGAAATAACTGCAGACACTAAAGTACATTGTGGAACTTTATTCAACATTGGCTACGTAGCACTGGGTGCCATGATACAGATCCGTCACTGACAAAGACCGTACAAAGGGAAGAGCAGGTCCTCAGTAGAGAATTCAAATCAATTCATTTATTTTGCTGAGCCAAAAAAAATACAGTGTTACAGAAAAATCAGTTGAAACAATGCACAGCAAGGAAGCAGGCGAAAAAGGCCAGCCAGGCTTGACAGGGTCCCATACTCCCTAGGTGAGTTTTACACTGAGGTCAGTAGTTGTAATTACAAACAAGAGTATCATAGTAACAAAAAAAAGGTAATGGTATATGAGCAGGCAATAAACATTACAGATAATACCATTGAAAAAACAATTTACATCACGATATACAAGTCGTAATATTAGTCATAGTTACCATCTACTCTAATCATTAATTTGAGGAGCTGCAATTCATTATAAAGTTGTTAAGTTTTTTTTTAATTTAAAATTATTTAAAGAAGTTAGTTCCGTAGGTAATGAGTCCCAGTAGCGTGGGTCAATGTAATTTAAACTTTGCTTCATGGTCTCCGTTTTCGGATGAATAGGCCGAATATGTGATTAGTGCATGTGTCATGTGTGTGTATCTGGGGTATAATTTGTATGATGTCGGCGTGTAAATTATTCTTAATGCGTTTGAACATAATTTTCCCGATATTGAAGTAATATCATTAGTCAATAGTAAGAATGTTATATTTGTTTGGGAAAAATTTTGTGGTAATATATAGTGTTGGTTGTGTATTTCTATCAAATTTTAGGTCAATTAATCTTATATATTTGTTTTGAAGAATTTGAAGTTTTTGAAATTATATTTAGTTGTCTGTCCCCACGATAAGATAGCATAATTAATATGAGTCTGAAACATGGTATAATATAAATGAATTAGTGTTTTATAGGTAAGGTTTGTAAATACCAAGCTGATAACTCCAATGTTTTTAGTCAGTTTGAGAAGAGAGTCCACATGTTGGTTCCATCTATGGTCCCTATGTAGGGTAATCCACAAATAAAGAAAGGAGTTAACCTCTTCTATATTTGTAAAATTAATAGATAATGTGATAGAAGGAGATTGTGAAATATTTTGTTTTGAGAAAATTAAAGATTTTGTTTTGGCAGTATTTATAATTAATTCATTGGAATTTAGCCAATCTGAGATGTTATTAAGTTGAGTATTAATAATACTAATACTAATAGTGTCAGTTGTTAAATTAAATGAGGTGAGGATGGATATGTCGTCTGCTAAGAGGAGTAGGTCTATATCACTTATTGAAATAAAGATATCGTTAATGTATATACTGAAAAGTACAGGTCCCAAAATTGAACCCTGTGGAACACCAGTTGGTATCAGTTGAAGAGTGGATTGATGTTGGTTAATTTGTGTGTATTGTTGCCTGTCTGATAAATAACTTTTAAAAAGAGGATGTTCATTGTTTCTAATTCCTATCGTGTGTAATTTGTGTAGCAAGATATTATGATTTATGGTATCAAAAGCTTTGGATAGGTCTAAAAATAATGCGATGGTATATAAGTTTAGTTTAAAATTATGTTGGACTGTTTGTGGTAGGGATAATAAGGCTGATTCTGTTGACTTTTCAGATTGAAAACCATGTTGATTTGGATGGATGATTTTTAGTTATGAATGTGCGAAATTAGTCTATTGTAAATCAATCTCTCCAAAATTTTAGCAAAATTGATAAATTTGGCTATAGGGCGGTAGTTGTTTGCATCGTTTACTGATCCAGATTTGTATTTTGGGATTATTTTTGTGATTTTAAGTAGATCAAGAAATTCACCAGATTGGAATATATCATTAAATATAAGCAATAGAGGATCAAAAATAAGATTAGCGAATTTTTTAATAATGAATGGTTGAAGATCTTCATATCCAGGGCCAGACCTGGAATTTATGTTGTTAAATTCTCCTAATAGTTCTGTTTCGGTAATTTCAGTAAGGTAAAAATTATTAGACCTGTGTGTGCTCCCTATGTAGTTAGTGAATGGAATTTTTGGAGTAGTTAGCTTATTATTTCGTGTTTGTGGAAATAAGGTAAAATGTTTATTTAATCCATTTGTAATATCTTATTTATGATCACCCCTAACGTCAATACATGATTTTCACCGTCTGTCCATATTTTGCACTAGGATGTTGATGATTTCTCGCGGTAACATCGCCCATTCTTCCGTCAGCACCGACTTCAGCTGTTGGATAGTTTCCTGTGTGTGTTGACGTGCCGCAACGTGTCTCCCCAGAGCGCTCTACACGTGTTCCATGGGCTTTACGTTGGGGGAACAAGATGGCCAAATTCATCCGCTGAATGCTTTCATTTTCTAACAGCTCATCAACACCCACGGTACGATGGGGTGTGGCGTCATCGTCCATGAACACGATCTGTGGGCCAATGGTACCTCGGAACAGACGAACATGGGAAACGTTAGATTCATTATCGTAACTCGCACCGGTTACAGTACCTCCTACCAGTATCTGGACTCCTTACGTCCATCGATCAGAATTCTTCCCCATGCGAGAGCACCACGGCCTCCATATATATCCCTTTCATTGTTGTTTTCGCTGCGATACCGGGTACCTAACTCACACCACATTAGCTGACGTCCAGAATCGCTAGAGAGACTAAATCTAGTCTCATCAGTAAAGAGCACTGTATCCCAATGTCCTGCTGTCCAGTCTTTATGCTCGCTGGACCATTTTAAAGGGTGCTTCTGATGAGAAGTTGTTATTGGTGTACTAGTGTCAGGCAAACAGTCCAGCTTTGTGTAGTCGCCTGGGTACTGTAAACCAGGATAATGTGCCTAGGCTCAGTTGTTTTACCAGGTTACTTGGTGTCTGGTGTCGATCTCTCTTGAACTTTAGGAGCAGACAGCGGTCTTTACTTCAGATGGTTTTTGGTGGACGACCACCATCGGTCTTTTACACAGCTGTTCCTGTAATCCTGAAGGTCGACCACACACGCGATACAATGCTATGGGCGATACCGAACTCTCGCGCCACACTCATCACAGTTCATCCGTCCTCGAGCTTCCAAATTATTCGACCACGAGTAAAATCAGTAATATGTTACCGACGGGTTATTTTATCGTCTCTCGCACATAACAAACACAATCAAAAGTCTATAACACTTCTGCACATCATCCGGTGACTTCCGTTCAACTGCTGCTATTTATTGGACTTCCTGAGGGCATTTTGATCTCACGTCACGCAGACCACACGACATACTCCATTATTACGCACATGCGTTTGCTCCTGTTCCCAGACACGGCCCTGAGTTAATTTGTGTTTGGGTGCTGCTGCTATTTACGGGTTTGTTTTAGTTTTTCCCCTTGGTTCTTAAGTTTTACACACCAGTGTACAATAACAGATTTATCCATAAAATATTTGTCCATCCTTCCGCAACTCGGCGCGCAATGGTTCGACAGGTGATGTGGGAAGAGCGAGTGGAAGTCACAGCTCGTTGAATTGTTGCCAAATAAGAGTGCTTCTCGGTTCGGTATAAGCTTATCGCGGATAAAACGATCCTTCCTTTTTGCAATCGTTCGCAGTACTCCACTAAGATTTAGACTACTATCCTTATCTTCTTGCAGCCACTCTTGTGTTTGGATCTTAAATTCATAGCCGCAGCACCAGGTGGGGTATAGCTCGCAATAATGCACCCGATACCCACACCGAAGAAGGATAAAAAAATAAAAAAAATATTTATGAATTTTTCCCAGGTTCTCCGCTGTTCATGGCTAGCGAAGAGTTCTCTTACTTGCGTGGGCAACCGAAAATGTCAAACATCCGCTCAGAAGGGAATGTGTCGGGCAGATCTATCGGCAGAATATTTAGGCAAACTGATATGAGCAACCTGCACTTGTACCAAATTTGATATCAAGATTGTACCACAATTTAAACCTGCACATGTACAAAAATATACAGCATGAAAAGACACCTGAAGCATTAAAATAACCACTAAAAATATGAATATGAGGGTACAAGGGTGGGTACCATGTGACGTACGACAGAGGTAAAGCACGTGTCAAGACGACAAATCAGAGATATATTCCGTCTGCGTAGTTTAGTTCGGAGAGCAACTTACTTCGGAGTGAAGGAGAGCCGACAAACTTGTGTTTTCACAACCATTGCAATTTACATGCAGATTGCTTGACTACTGGTACATTAATTATACCTACTAATGTAAGCTGTCAACTGCCTCCCATACATACATCTGTAAACTTTTCGCATTGGGTGTAAGCCAAGTTAGCAGGGAAAATCTCTGAACAAAAATGGTCACAAATACAGTGAAAAAAGAACAAATGAACGGAAATGTTTTGGAGGTCTCTAATTGCAGTTCACTTTCACAAGGGAAATAGTTCTACAGGCGCTTTCAGTCTTCAGATGGCATCTGTTGGGTACAACCACTGAGTCTGTGCCAAATGCTCTAAGAATACTAAATACCTTGTTATAAGTTATCCGATTAAAGTAAAGTACCACAACTTAATCGCTGGGGCATGTAGGTCTTCGCATGCCTCGAATACGTCGATAGTATTTCGCCTCATACACTGATTAGCGAAAGAGCATAACACGGGAATTACCTTGACCAAGAGATTGTAAGATTTCGTTTACTTTTGACGGGATTAATTAGAACCCTCATCACTCTCTTTGTATATTTTACATTTGCTTCACGACGGGTTTTTTCCCGTTTTATTTTAGGCTCTGCGGTCAGACACTTGCCAGCCTTCTTTCCACCTAAACCACCACTCAGTTTCCTTCTTTACGTGCTCATAGAGATAGTATCCGGCACCGAATGCCACAAAACGCTTCTCCCCTCACTCAGATCTCTAGTTTGGCAGTTCAAATTCCCCTTTTTTCGCCACTTGAACGTGAATTTATAGCTTTGTTTTTAACCGTGGGTGGCATCTCTTTTTCCCTTATCCACTTTCAGCTCTCAGAGTGATACCTCTTCTTTAGAGCCTCAAGAGGGGTTTGTGGGGTGTGTGTACTGACTTTTCAGGGCGTAATGCACGTGAGAATCACCATAAATCTGATATAGAGTTGGTCTGTCACTGCCATGTGCCCGCTCAATTCTCGTTTGACAAAAGGCCACGAATTGTGCACTTTTACTGACGCTTGCAAATTTTAACAATTGAATTGATGAGTAAATCAGATGATCAATTACCGTTATTAATTATTGCCGATCATTACCACCTTGCATTTATGTGCTGGGCAAAAATTTATGTTTCAAATGGAAAGTAGACGTATTTGCACCAATAAAACTTGTCAATATCTGTGATGTTTCCACGGCTCACAATGTTCTGCAACACAACGAAGTGACAATAGCCATTCATCTACCGAAGTCGTGAATTTCTGATATCGGTGTCGACCGTAATGTCTTTCAGTTGTTGATAATCTCCCTGTTTTCTGAAGTTTGTCCTTGCGAGAGAGAAAGCTGTCAACTGACTCCCATTCGCGTTGTCTTGAACTCCGTGCTGCAGTTCCATTGTCCGAGTGGTACGAAGGGCTGACTTGCAATCATTTCTCCGCTATGGATACGTGTTCAAATCCCGAATGAGGCATGGGTGTTGGGTTTCTCTTGCACCACTCATGAATAGCACAGTCTTGCAATTTAACGTAGGCCCGACACTGAGCCATCGTATTCTATTCTTAAAAGACGGTGGCTTAGTGTTGGGCTTACATTGAATTGCAAGGCTGTGCCACCTGGGCTATCTCTCTCCCTACCTTTAAAATAGTGGACCTGAATAAGAAAAAGGCGACTGCTAATAGCCCATTGAGTTGCTCACGATGGTTGTTAAAACTCCAAACTCACCCATATCAGTCGAAGCTTGTACTCAATTGTTCTGGCATTTAAAGCAATTGCATATCTCGGTACAACACCCCCCCCCCCGCTGATCTCATTGCATTTCCTTTTACTCGTCTTGGGTCCGGCAATTTTAATGTCACAGAGTGTATACACCTGCTCTTATCTTTGAATACCTAACTACTTTATCGTCTTCCTTCATATTCCCTCTATGTCATACAACGCATCCATACAAGAGTTACATGCATGTAAATCGTACCCGTTTTAATCCATTTTACATGTCGCCCCGCGAGTAGCATGTCCTACGGAGAGAGCTTCTAGCAATGTTTGGTTCCGTTTCTGAGCTGGGATTTAGTATATGATATACATATTGCCATTTTTTTCTCATAGTTCGCCCTTGTCTGAAAACCAAGTTCCGTAAATCAGGGATGAGTGACTATTCCTATGCTTAGATGCTCGTAAATCCAATGCGAAGCAACTGGTAATTTTCCCCAGAAGTTAGTGATTATGAGAGTAGAGCGTACGGGAATGTCTTTCTTTAACCGGATTGTTTTCTTATCAGAACAAAAGACAAATTACGGAAGCTTTTATGGTGATATCATTCGAAATCGACACTTAATAGATTTCCCCGCTGATTGTCTTTGGTTTTCGTATTCTTGAAACAGTCTTCACAGTTTAAATAAGATTTGTTTTCGTTTTCTTGAAAAAAGTCTTCACAGTTCAAATAAGATTAATAAGCGAAATGTGGAAAAACTGAATTGTTAATCTCATGAGAGCTGCACCCAGCACCATAGCTATTTTACATATCAATCACTCAAGTTCAAATCAACCAGTTGATAATAAATGAAAATTTCTGTTACGCATAAATTAGAGTTTTGCTCAACTGTTCCGTATTACAGGGTACACAAGGGATTCTTCATGCAGCAATTAATCCCGTTTCCCATCTGATCTCTGGACAAAATATCCTTCGTTTTACAAAGCATTATGCATGTTGTTTTGAATGATATCATCTCTTTTCATTTACTTCGTTTTCTTCCCAAATCATTAAAAAGAGAATTATTTCCTGTTATGGACGATAACAATAGAGAAGTGGCACTTGCATTTTACATCATTCTGCGTTGCAGCTATCCTCCGAAATATCTTGTCACGACCTTGAGTAAGAACCGTGAAGTTGCGCAGCCGCGTTTCCCAAAATGATTAATTTCACAAGGCTTAACGTTCTCTTACATGTTGTCAAGTTTCATGAACAAATTGAACCTGGAAGTTAATTGCAATATCTCTCATGGCTTGCACGGAAATACTTTTGCGATCCATAGTCCGTAATTTATGGAAAAACTGAGCGAAATCCCTTCACCTTACGTTACGTCACTTTCATAAAACGTTCGCATTGTTTAATGAGTAAGTGGTGTTTTCGCCAAGAGCAAATAATTGATGAGCTTTCCTTTCTTCTACTAAACATGCGAGCTACACAAAAGACACGGGATCCCATCGTCCATGGTGATTATGATCAATCCAGTGTAATCACTGCTTCTCAGTGAAAAACAAGCGCCCTGTGTCTCAGGTGGAATAATTGAAAAAGAAAACATTTCTGAGTGTAATGCATGGTTATAAAATAAGGATCCCTATTCTCTGGTGTCTAAAAAAGTGAGAAATGGAGGTATCACGAAGAAACTTTATATGTAGCATATTAAGGGCATCCAGAAGCGATTTGGTTCGAAAAATAATTTCAAATTGCGCCACTAGAAGAACAACGAAGCTGCAGACCCAAGAAAAGAACCAACACGGGCGTGAATTTACTAGTTATTTACAGCACTAAAGCTTCAGAACAAATTCTGCTCAGTATGCAGGTCATTACAAGAGATTACTATGATACACAGCATCACTGCTGAAATCCAGAAACGGCAGGACGTACAGATGGAAAGTTTCATATGCGAATATTCACATGCCAATTTGGTATGTTGTGTTTGGCAGGATAAAAACGGCAATGATAAGACTGCCGTTAGTCATTTTGGCTCCTGCAAAGAAGGAGCGCGCACTACAGGTAAAACTTTGTAACCGGAACTAGAGTAATGCCAATAATGACCTACGCCAGTGTCGACGTATCAAAGAATTACGTGCAACCCCCACAGATATTCAATGGTCTCCCTGCTCGTACCACCATCTACATTTGCCATTTTGCAGGTCTTCCTTCAAAATGTATTTTCCATAATTTTTGGTTGCAATTACTTTGTCTTGAACAGCCATCATAAAACCAATAGTCTCTCTATATGATTTCCTTGCATCAGGCATTGGTTTGAGGCTGCCTTGTCAGCTTCTGGAGTATGGTTTTGGCCAGCCCCATGGAGATCCTTTTGCTTCTACTATAGCATTTGGTTATTAGTGTTATTATTTTTATTATTATTCCTTATTTTAGCAAATAATAGCCATCAATAAATAAATAAATATGAAGATGCGAATTCAAAATTGCGAAAGTGCGCGTTCATGAGCAGAGAGCCGATACCGAGTAAATTCCTTTCAACCTTTTTATTTACACTTTCCAACCGCAGGTTGAAAAAGCGTATATGCTCCAGCTTTTCCGTCTGTCTGTCCGCATGATAACTCGCGTAAAAATGGTTCGATTTCGATGAAATTTTAGTATGTGGTAGGGGACCACTTTGAGACGAACCCTATTGAAAATGGACGTAATGGGGTAAAAGGTCAGGACATAGGATTGCCACCCATTGCATTGCACTTATGCGTCATAACGTACGTAAAAATGGTTCGATTTCAATGAAATTTTAGTATGTGGTAGGGAACCACCTCCGCACGAACGCTATTGAAAATGGAGGAAATGTGATCAAAGATCACGACATAGGACCGGTATCCATTCCATTGTCCTTATAGTTCATATCTTGCGTAAAAATGGTTCGTTTCCGGTGAAATTTTAGTATATGGTAGGTGACCACCGTGGAATGAATTGTATTAAATGGACAAAATGGGGTCAAAGGTCAGGACATAAGAGTGGGATCCATTACATTGCCCTTATGCGTCATAACTTGCGTAAAAATGTTTCGATTTCGATGAAATTTTAGTACATGGTAGGGGACCACCTGGGGTCAAATTTTATTGAAAATGGACGAAATGGGGTCAAAGATTAGGACATAGGAGCGTGATCCATTCCATTGCCCTTATGCGTCATAACTTACATAAAAATGCTTTGATTGCGACAAAACTTTATCATGTTGTTTCAGAGGTACATTGAACCGGTTCTGTTGAATATGATCGAAATGTGGTCGAATGTCAGGACACAGGAGCGAGATTTATTCCACAGCCATTATCCTCATAACTTGAGTAATGATTTCCGGCATGTTGGAAAGCGTATCATAATCAATGCGTTGCATGATTTTACTAACTTCTTTGTTTCAAGGCTAATGTATATAGATATTTTAAACTTTTGCATTTGTGCATTTGAATCGTTCAGTAACTTTAAAGGTAAATAAGATTTTAAATGAAACAGAATTCATCAATTTCGCCCAAATGGTCACAAATAAAAAGGGTTGTTTATTTTGAAATAAAAGAAAATAATTAGTTGAAAATTAAGATTTTTTTTCATATTGTTTTAGGAGTTTGTATATAGCAGTAACCGTAAATAATGAAATAAATAATAGTCTTTTTAGAGTTTTATGATATAAATAGTGCTGAAAATAAATTGAACTCGGGTAATAACACATACCCAAAGTAAGATACGTACATAGGCAAATGATGAAGGTAAGTGACAGTATTATTTATATGAATTCATTAAGGTGATTCCACGTAAAATATCTGCATTATGTTTCCAATGGTAAAACATTTTTACCTATTTTCTTCGCGATTAATGTATTCCCAAGGATGAAAATTAGCACATCGATAAAACTAACTGTAAGTTATAGCACGGGATACTTAATACTTGCTAAAACATAAGCATAATTATACTAAAAACCAATCATTTTTCTTTGAGTAATGTTCAGACCTGTTAATAGATGGCGCGACCTGTACATTGATGACGTCAGTAGACAAAGAAATGTTGGATTGCTTAATTATAATTACGTTTTAGTAAATATTAAGTATCCCATGCTATAACTTAAAGTTAGTTTTATCGATGTGCAAATTTTCATCCTTGGGAATACATTAATTGAGAAGAAAATATGTGAAGTAGTTTTACCATTGGAAACATAAGACAGAGATTTTATGTGGAACCACTTTAATGCTTAAGCTTTATGATTTCAAATATTTTGAGATGCATTGGATAGTTTTTCAATGTATACAGTAAGCTTTACAACGATCGTTCGAGTTTTTAAACTGCCGAGAGGGTTTGCTCTTTTCTGAAGTGCTTTGCATCTATGAATCTTTCAAAGTCTCTTAAATCACGATTTTTTTTCCGATATGCAGCTTCCTATAGTTGCGTACGTAAATGAGGCTGGTACATGTCTGATTTCTATTCTTAACAATTTGCTTCTTCAGTGTATATTTGCTGCAGCTGTATCTACTACCCAGCAGAAACACAAGTGATGGGTCACTGCTGGCTGAAATCTGCCGCTCACGGCACGGTAGCTGTCCGTTGGTGGCAGCGCCATCAATTGACAGCCATTGATGGTCCTGCAGCATCGCCGTGAATTACTGGCCTCCAAGCAAGTGCCACGAGTGGCCCGTAGCTGGCAACTGAAGCAACCATAACACGAGGTGGAAGCAGCGGGACTGCGAATGCGCAGAAACAACACGTGCGGTGTATCTCGTAATAACGGTTAGTTGAAGACTACGCTATCGCTATGGTGTTATTTTAGAGGATGTTAAGGAAAAAAAGGCATAGGTAGAGAAGCGAATTAATTTCCGAATGAAATGCCACGTCAATAAAGATTACCGTCGGTAGAAAGATATATAAATAATTATTAATTAACTGTAAGAAATAGTGAATTAGTCTCATGTATTTATAGAAACTTGTTTCGTAGCAAAGTTCCTGCACTAACACACGAAAAATCGAGAATACAAACAGCCATGAAACACACTCACTCCAATCCCATGAATAACAAGAAATAATTTCTGTGTAATCTTTCGTTTTAACATGCACTGAACCGCTTCGAATAAAAGTCCTGGAAAAACATTTAAAAAACGTTATGTTGGAAAAAAATACGAATTATACGCGTACAATTTTTATCAATTATTTGAAAATAAAAATAAGCAACGCTATGTGAATATAATGTACTCATCCATGGGTTCAATGCACAAGATTAGAGGAATTCGCTGCAAAGAATAACGACATGTGAAATAAAATATATTTCCTCTTTAGAATAAATGTAACTTCGGGCAGGGGAAAGGAAAGATAGAACGATAAAACTGTAACAGAATATGACATGAATGGGTAAATATATTAATTAAACAATCGCCTTTCAAGACCACAAGGACAGCACAAAACTTTGGGAAGCGCCTTTAAGTTAGTACACTCGTTGAAAAGGAGTGAAGTTCCTTTAAAAGGTAAATAAAAACGATCGTAATGTTGAAAAAATAAGTTTATGAATTACATGATGCGGATATTTATGAAAAATACCTCGCAAAATTGTAAAATTAAAAAAAGAACACTTCGTTTCACACGGCGCAGGGAAGATGTTCAGCTTCAGCAAAGACTCGCGCGTGGCAAACTACTGTAGTGGCTAGAGGGCCCGTTTCGCAAGCAGGCGGTCGTTGTTATGTTTCTAGCCAGATCCACACGGGTGATTTTAAGGACCTGTTGAGAAAATTTCTTCAGAGCAGTTCCGTCATGTAGAAGTTCCGTAGGGGAAGAAAAAGGTAGTTGTGCCTTTGGGAAACTGCGGCAATCTTTTTTTTTTTTTTTTTTTTTTATGGCTACTACTGGGAAATTGGCGGACAAGATTCGGCAAGCCATCAGTTACGTCACGTGATTGCCTGCTGCCACTACCGTGAAGTAGCGGACCACATTAGGCTAGCCTTTATTTTTGGCACGTGCTTGCAGGGCCGGTTGTGGCAGCCACTGCCTGTGATGGATAACTGATGGCCAGGTTCTTGCATATGACAACTGATGGGTGCGAACTATTGGCCAGCTGCTGGTCTGGACTGCTGGCCATGAGGTGGCCGTAGGGACATTTTATTGGCGGTTGGGCAGCCGCAACATAGTGCTGGGCCACTGCTAGCACTGCTGGCTTGAGTGCTGGCCCAGCAACACTGTTTTTGCTGGGCTATGTGAATGTACAATATTTTATTTTGTGCGATTGATATCATGTCTTAATGAAAATTATTTTACAAAACTAAATTCTTATATTTTTCTTGCAAAAAATGCTATAAGACAGAAATTCTGTAAATCGGAATAGAACAAGAACAAGATGGCATTGGTTCAAACGTGGAGCAATTTTATAAACATGAAAATAAGACGATTTATGACGAGTTAAAGTTTGTATATTCATTAAATTTTGTTCTTCAAAAACTGCAGGGAAAGGAAATAAAATTATCCTTTTTTTTTAACATTATGATAAAACACGCCAACTCTGAAAAGATTACACTGAAATAACAAGTAATACTCAAAAAATAGGTTGGCATGATACAAAACTAAAATTTTCGCTGGTAAAACAAAACATTTTTAATTGGTCAATTTTTAAGTATAATAGAAACATATTTCTTCAGTTATCGGCTATTAAAATTTTGAAAAATACTGCCTTCTCACATTTTTAACAAGTGCCACATGAGAAGAAACACCGTTGCAAAACTGCATTTTGAAAAGTATTCTATAAAGTAATACGCATTATTAATAATAATTATCTGGGTCTGAAAAAAACGTCATAAAATTGTATCAGAAATTTTTAACCTAAAGCCCTTTTGCAGATGTTTGCTATATGAGTCAATCTTATAAATTCGAACTGTGGAACATGTAATGCTATCTCCATTCACTTCGAGTGAACAGTGCACAATAGCTCAACACCTATATTTCTCATTAGCCATATGTAATCCAGAAAGGTCGTATTAAGCAAGTCAGCGTGACAATCAAATTTAATTTAGTGGAAGTTAATCAACGGCTGGTAAAGGATGTCTAATATTGATGTTCCCATTTATAGTACTACAGAATCGTTTAGTTATCAATTACCAGGAATCAGCTGTTCCGTTGCTGAAGGTAAATCAATACTGCATGTATTTAGGGATAGTTTAGAACGAATGCGTTGGAAAGTGAAACTCGCACAGTTGTGCTGCGAATGCCGCAGCACATCTATTTAAAGCACAGCAAACCAAAATAATGTCCACTAGCTCCAATTTTAAGATCCGATTTAAATTTTAATGAACTTTCGCGGCATTGTTAGCCTCACTGAATTGTAATAAAATTAGTTTGTTCAATGCAGATATCTTTTCCTTTCCCGTTTCGTGTAAGTGTTTCGTAAGGAGTTAACACGTGTGACCTCTAATTTAAACTACTTTTTGAGTTCCTGTTTCCTATGTAAATTTAATTTTGTTATTTTTCGGTTTAAGATGTTCTTACTGAATGGTACCATTACTTCCTATAATAGCTTATACATTTTGCCAATGCTGACAGTGAGCCAGAAAAAAATTAGGCTGCGTTGAATGAAAGAATGTGGATTCAGTGAATATATTGGCGATATAATTGGAATAACGAAAGAGGTGGAAGTTTGCGGCATATTTATTTGAATAGGAGAATAACGTCTTGCAACTACCTGAATGAGATTCATATGTTGATGCAAGAGCTTTATACTAAGTGTCAGAAGATGAACTGCGACATCTTGGTTATAGTGACTTGAAACTTCCAGTGTCAGGAAAATAAAGAACAAGCTGTTACTGACGTAAGTGTTGATTTTTTCATCTTGTGCGTTTGCTTCTTAGTGATTTCTAGAGTGTGATTTATGTTCAATGAGAGTACTACTATAAGAGCACTACTTAATTCAGTTAATTAAATAATCTCCATTACTGAAAACAAGGTTATAATAATAAAAACATTGCATTAAATAAAAGTATCTTTTTGGAGCGAAAGCGGTTACCGAAATCCATGACACAGTTGAAAAACGTTCCACATAACGGAAGCCGTTTCTAAAAGTATTTCGTTTTGCTGTATTTCACAACAAATGTTTAACACCTACACCAAAAATTTAAACATTATGACCTACTATGATTTTGCTCTTCCACGTGTCGCCAAAACAGCTCTTACTCGATGTGGTATGCATGCTACAAGATTTCTGAAGAGGTATTGTGGTATCTGGTACCAAAACGTTTCCAGCAGATTCTTTGATTCTCGTAATTTACGTGATTGAGCAGCAGCAGATCAGATTAGCTGCTCTAACACAAACCACAAATGCTCTGTTGGGTTGATGTCTGGGGAATTTGGAGGCCAACGAAGTCTTCCTCATGTTCCGCGAGCCATTCTCGAACAACCCGGGCAGTGTGGCATGGCGCATTATTCTTCTGCAGGAAGACATTACAAGGAGGAACACCGTTGCTATGAAAGGATGTACCTGATTTGAAATGTTGTTTTGGAAGCTGGTAACCGTTATAGTTTCCTGCACATTAATGACTGATCAAGGGTTTTCCAGCAAAATATTTCCAAAAGCGTTACACTTACTCCAACGACTTGCTTCTGCCACACGGTACATTCTGGTGCCAACAATTCCCCACGTAGGCTACGCACACGTACCCTTACGTCCACATAGTGCAGCAGAAAACGAGATTCCCTCTACCACACGACTGCCTTTTAATCACTCAATGTCAAGCTTTGAAGCGCATACTACCATTGTAGGCACTTTGGACGGTGGACTGAGGTTATCATGGGCACTTGGAGCGTTCTGTGGTTACTCAGCCTTATTTTCAGCAGAGTTCGATGTACTGTTTGTTGTGACACATTACTCCCGTCACCAGCATTCAAATTTCCACGAGCTGGGCCACACTATTCCTTCTGTCGGCTCGTAATATACAGAACTGACTTCGCTCACCTCTAGCATAAATGAGCCGTGGGCGCCTACAGTTTGCCTCGTAGTTTTTTCCCTCCTCGGACCACCTTTTGAAGTAACTAGCTCTGACCATCCCCCAAGCTTTGTCATCTCTGAAATGTTCTGGCCCAGTCGTTAGACCATTACAGTTTGGCCTTTGTCAAACTCGTTCATGTCCGCTGTCTTTCCCAATCTGAAAAACAAGAATAATACTGATTAACAGAGCTCAGTGAGCTGAGTATCAGGAAATAATACTGATTAACAAGAATAATACTGATTAACAAGAATAATACTGATTAACAGAGCTCGGTGAGCTTTATCAACAGTTCTTGTTCTGAAATAAAACGCCGTTCCTTGACATATTCAATGTCAGACTTTGATGTCCAGTACAGTAAAAAATACACTGAGAGAAGGAGAAATAGCATAAAGTGGCGAAACACTAATCCAATAGGAAAACTGTATACACATCTAATCGACTTGCGTACCTGGCAAAGCTTTCCAACTTCCCGTTACTGGTTCACGAACTATTGGCATACCGACCACGCATATCATTTTTGTATTCAGACGACAGAGCAGAATGCACATTTGAAATCCATGCAAATATGCTTCGGACACAGCGACTCAGGTAGCTTTCCGCTTTTTTCGCATTTGGAGAATCCCCTTCCATCTTTTGTTATAGGCAAAAACATTTTTGTACTATCTTTGCCTCGCTGAACAAGTTTGTAATTGACTTTTTTGCCCTATCTGCGAAGAGGGGCGCGATAGCCCCCTCACCCCCAAAAAGGGGGCGACTGGATCCATCTTGGTGGTTTTGTGAGCTCCATAGGGGGTTTCCTATACAACTGCACAAGAAGTAAATCGCTAACTGCCGTAGTTCGTGAGATATTGTCCTGATCACGGACTTTCCTTGTAACCCTGTATAGGTTGGAGGAACATTAATAAGATGTCTTCCACAAAATAAGAAGATGGTTTACAATACATTCTATGCAGCTGGACTTGACTACGAAAAGACAACGTAACTTTAGAAACGAATCAAGTTAACATATCTGGCAGTGCCATTGAACACAGATGGACGAGAAAGTTCAAGGGAACATCAAATGCTAGCAGGTATCGGCAAAATGTCAAGACTATGCCATGCTGTACGTGCTTTTCAACGAGTGGACGCCAATGCCCACAGGGAACAGGAACTGAACGAGACGCACGTAGTTTCGCTAACAACAGCTGTTAATCGCGTTGTGAGAGGGCTTCACTATCAAAAGCCAGCACAGCCGACGCTTCCCCAAAATTAATTGCATAATTGTGTCTATTCTATACATCTGGTTCCATGCGTCTGTCTCCCAACCGTTCATTCGACAGCACCTCCTGCTCTTATTACCACAGCTCATAACCACTCACCTGGAGAGGATTAGAGACCTATGTCAAAGCATGAATATTATTCCACATTGGCGTGAGCAATTCCATGTTGCGTCACGAACGGATATATAGTACAATAAACAGCTAAGGACAAGTGTTTAGAAATATGTGAAAGCTAGTGCCGTTGAAAAACATTTCAGATAAATGCACGCTTATGTTGCGTATTCTTGGTATCGAAATCATAAGAGAGAGAGATAGTTCGAGTCACGAATGAGGCATTGCCTCTACGTTTTTCCTCCGACTCTTATTTTGCAAAATCAGCGCGTTTTGTCAGGAATGTGCGATGGCTCCTGTTCGATACCTATGGCTTTTGTTGAAACAAATAAAGGAAAAACGCCGCTCGATCACACGCCTTCAGAATTGGTTGAACTCACCCCTAAAACTATTGAGGAGAACTACAGGAACTCTGAGATTGTCAGTGGTAACTTTCCCCGTACCTGCAAGGCGTAATATGGATAACAAATCTACCATGGTAACACGCGTGCCATGCTCCTACGGTACGTCGGTAATTTGAAAACTATCCTCCTAAACCCCCGGTAATTTCAATGCTGGTGACGAAAGTAAAGTGTTTCAAAACACTGTACATCGAACTCTGCTAAAAATGGAGCTGTGCAGCCGCAGACGAGTTCGAGTACCCATACTAACCTCGGTTCACCGTTGAAAGCGCCTACGATAGTGTACGCGAAAATTATCTCTGGTCCCTGAATGATTGATTGGAAGATGAACGTTGGTCTGATTAATCTCGTTTCGTGTTGTACCATGTGGACGGCCGTGTACCTGTGTCCCGTTTACCTGGAGAATGGTTGACAGCTGGATGCACCATGGGACGAAAACAACCCGGTGAAACAGTGTAATGCTTTGGGAAATGTTCTGCTGGAAAACCCTGTGTCCAGTCATTCATGTGCAGGAAACTATGACCTCTACCACCTACCTAAACATCACTACAGACCAGGTACATGCTTTCATGCCAATGGTCCCTCTAGTGGTAGTTCCTTCTTGCATCAAGATAATGCGCCTCACCACAATTATCAGATTGTTTAAAAATGATTGCCGAAACATCAGGATGACTTGCCAGGTCTCTAAATTCCTCAGACATCAATCCAATCGAGCATCCGTAGTTTGTGTTGGAACAGGAAATCCGATCTGCAGCGGCTCAACCATGTAACTTACAAGAGTTATACCATCTGCTGATAACGTGTTGTTACCAGATACCACAAGTAGCGTCCACGCCTCCCTGGTTAAGAACTGTTTTAACGGCACCCCGGCACCCTGCGGAACTACATTATACACAGTCCATTTACATTATTGTTAACACCTCCTATTTTTGACGACAACAGCGCGTAGCCAATGAAAGAAGACACGTGTCTTGAGCTGGCATGGAGAGTATATAAGGTGTGCTGTAGGTTATCTGAAAACATATCGCTCGTTGCTGTCGTGGATAAAAGGAGCGATTTATCAGATTTGCAAAAAGGAATGGGTTATCGGCTTTCGGGCCAAAGGTGGCAGTATTTCTGAAACAGCGCACTTTGTGAACAGTCCGCGCGCTAACAGCACACTTTGTGAAAAGTCAGCGTGCCGCTGTGTTTAAAGTGTATCGTGATTGGAGAAATGGCACCATTGCGAACAAGCGACGAGGAAACTGCGGAGCACCACGTGCCATTGATGTGAGAGGTGAACGTCGGCTTTGACGAAACGTGAGGGCCGATCGGCGTGATACAGTGGAGCAACTCACTGGCCGAATTAACCAGGGGACTACCGGAAGTGTGTCTAAATTGACAGTTCAGCGAACCCTGCTGCTCATGGGGCTCCGATGCAGACGGATGGTCACTGCACCTTTGTTAACGAAAGTTCATCTACAGAAAAGGCCTACATTTGCAGGGTAGTATTGGAATTGTACCTCCGCTGATTGGCAAAGGTTTGCCTTCTCCGATGAGTCACGTTTTCTGCTTCATCGAACGAATGGACGTTGGAGTATAAGGCAAGAAGCATCGGAGAACAAACACTCTGCAACCATTGCTGGAAGAACACAAGCTGGTAGGAGAGCAGCGTTATGGTCTGGGGGGAATGTTTTCATGGCATTCTCTGTGTCCACTCATACCGGTGGAAGGCACTATGGACCGAATCCGTTATGAATCCATCCTCGCAGACCACGTCCCCCATACATGTTGATTGCCTTTACTGGGGCGGATGGGATCTTCCATCACGACAATGCGACGTGATACACAGCTAAAAATGTCCGAGACTGGTTGGAAGAGCACAATACAGACTTCAAAGTACTTCCCTGGCCCGCTAATTCCCCAGACTTAAACCCAATTGAGCATCTGTGGAACCACCTCGATCGTGTTGTTCGCTCTAAGGTTCCTCCACCACGCACCCTCCAGGAGTTGTCAGATGCACTGCAGTTAGCATGGCTACATATACCTGTGAACACCTTCCAGCACTTTACTGAGACACTCCAGCCCGTCTAGCTGCTGTCCGCGCTGCAAATGGTGGTTACTCTGGATATTAGCTGTTTGTCACAATAATGTGACTCAACCTTGTATGAGATGCATGAAATACACCATACTGCACTGGATGCATGAAATACACCATACTGATTGGATGCATGAAATACACCATACTGCACAGTTCAATGAATATTCCGGATACCATATTTCTCGAAATTCCTGAATTTACCAAATGTTTTCATACAGTTATGATCAAATTTGTTTGTTGGCCTTAAGTTCCATAAACCGTATTCGTTAAAAAGCATTGGTGGGAGCTGAAATTTTGGAATACATTCCAGACATAATGTTTCACTAAATTTCTTTGTCCAGATTTTATCTGTAATAAAATAGTGCTGACTGTCTTTGGCACCCTTAGGGAGGGACAAGAAAAAGCATTTCCTCCAGAAATCTATATATTCAATCATAATTTTTAGCGTGCATTAAAATAATGTTCTTCGTAAAAATTGTGCTGTATAATTGATTTTGAAAGTACTGATGAGATTTTCTAATTTCTGAAAGTTATTTATTTATTAAAAAACAGGTGAAATGACTATTTACGGAAACTCAGTTTCCTCAGGATTCTTTTATGTGCATGTGCGCGGAAGTATCTCCTGAAGAATCTCCCTTCCTATTCACCTGAAATATATAAATCATGTGATGATAGTGCTCGTGTTTACTCCTCTGAAGCTATGGACGTAATCCCCACCCCTTCCCCGAGATCATTAGAGTCCACTTTTAACATCAGTTTCCCCACACAAACAACAGCCCATTGCTCTATCTGACTTTCCAAACTACCAACAGGACGGACACAAGGGTTGAGAAATAAGGGTGAGATGAACTTTGTTTTCGGTAACCTTCCGATGGCTCCGGCGGCTTTCTCCCCGGACGGCTGTAGTTACATTACAGCCCCACCTCTCTATGACGAGTAAGGTTACGGATTTTATGGTGGTTACTTAGGGGCGGCATGCACTAATTGAACCTGTCTGTCCCACGCAGTGTTTGGAAACACGCAGCTCTTAAAGGAAACTTCTGGAATTCCCATTGACGGATCTAATGACTTAATTTGTTCGGCGTGTCTTTCCTATTTCTTAGGACCTAGGATACCTTTAGCTATATTTCTTCGACCTCGTGGGAGAGAAAGTGGTTGAACGAACTCACGACACAATCTGTAGCACTGTTATTAAAGATATGACTAACGACCAACGATACAAATTCCTCATATTTGTCAAAACAGTTTGCATCGTTTGCGCATTTCATCACCTGTGTCATTAAGCTTTTTTGCATTATTCTTAGCAACACTATATTTTTTACCATGGTCGAAAGAACATTTCTCTCTATTCTAAAAAAAAAGGAACTGCCGCTGTTTTCGAAATTTCGCGACACTCTTGCTTTCCTAGCTTTCAACACAAAACGTATTGAACACAAAAATATGAAATTTACATCATTTGTAGAGAATTGTTTGGAGAACACGCTGAAGTAAACCATTTCTTGATTCTAGCAAAACTTCAAGAGCTATTGTATTACAAAGTTAAAGTAAGCAAAAAAAGTGCTATCAGGTCGCGTTCCGGACACAGCAACAGAACCACGAAACTCTGTAGGCATGTAGTAGTGCCATGACCGAATTTTTGCACCTCGTCGCCCTTAGTTTTGAATTTCGATTTAGTTTACGAGAAATTAAATTTCTAAATTTCACAAAATTCTCTATTTCGCGATGGGATCCATTTAAAAAAACGGATATATTGTAACGTACCAGGAGATGTGACGTACCTGCCAGAAAGACGCACACGACATAAAGGCAGATAGGAATCAGAATAAAAAAAGTCCGCGTAGCTCAATTGGTAGAGTGACTTATTCCGGAATGAGGGGATCCGGGTTCGAGCCCCGCCCGTCGCGGATAAAAATGACGGAGAAATTTACTTCGTTATAATGGCGCCCGAACTATCCGGATGACCCGACCGTTCAAAATCTCGCATTGGTGTGATGTTATTTCCACACCGCGAGATAGGAAAAATAAGAGAATCCCTTCTCCAGCACTTCGAAAAAAAAAAATAAGGGGGAGATGATGTAACGTACCAAAAGATGTGACGTACCTGCCAGAAGGACGCACACGACATAAAGGCAGATAGGAATCAGAATAAAACGTCCGCGTAGCTCCATTGGTAGAGCAACTTATTCCGGAATGAGGGGATCCGGGTACGAATCCTGGCGTGGACAGAAATGACGGAGAAATTTACTTCGTTATAATATGGCAAACTACAAATTATAACGCATTGTAATTTTTACAGCATACGTTTACAGCTATCGTCCCTTTTTTACAAAAAAAAAATTAAGAAAAAGTCATTTTCTGATTTTTAAGCATTTTTAAAGACGCAAAGGAAAGAAGCAAACGGCTTGTTTGTCTTCACGATAACCACAGAGGAACGTTCTGGTCTCATGACCTGCTGCCATGGTGACGCAGATAATTTGTTATGCATATGTTTGGTAGGTAAAGCTATCTCAATTGTTTAAGGTGGACGTCAATTAATTTTGCTTCCTATACATCCAATGGAAAAACTTCTGTACACATTTTCTTCACAATTCATGCGTTCCCAAGGATGAAAATTTGAACATCGATTAAAATAGCTTCATTTTATAACTTGGAATACTTAATATTTTCTAAAACATAACTATAATTATGCAATCCAACATTTGTTTGTCTACTGACGTCATCAAAGAACAGGTCGCGCCATCTTTTTTCTGGACAATCGATGCGTTCCCAAGGATGAAAATTTGAACATCGATTAAAATAGCTTCATTTTATAACTTGGAATACTTAATATTATCTAAGACATAACCATATTTATATAATTCAACATTTGTTTGTCTACTGAAGTCATCAAAGTACAGGTCGCCCCATCTTTTTTCTGGTTCCAACACCACCAAAGAAAAGGTTTTTGATTTTTTATATAATTATGGTTATGTTTTAGAAAATATTAAGTATTCCAAGTTATAGTATGAAGTTATTTTAATCGATGTTCAAATTTTCATCCTTGGGAACACAATAATTGTGAAGGAAATGTGTACGAAAGGTTTTACATTGGAAGTATAGGAAGTAAAATTACTTGACATCCACCTTAACGGTTTAGCATAACAGTTTACGGTAATGATTTTTGGACAGGTTTTGTTTTTCTTGGTAAATATAGTAAGTGCCATAAGTTCAAACGACAAAAGTCCGACCTTCCAAAAATTAACAACAGTAAAAAAAAACTCTGAAATTTTGGAATAACAAGCCTTATTTGCTTAGACATGCAATACAATTTTAGATTTGCATGCATTTTCCCGTTTTTATTTCCTGTGACGTACTTGGACTTCGGGCTGCAGGGCCCGAGCGCTACTCTGGAAACGAGCGTAGCGAGCCTAGAGGCGCAGCCCCTAGTTTAATAAAAGGAAACACAATGCCACAGCGTCATTACTGAGTTCAAATGAAAAGGATGTCGTTAGAGATCGGGGAAACTGTTTCATCTCTTACTCCAAATGAATCTAAAACGAAAATAGACCCGGGGTGCAATATTACCGAACAGTTGGCTGCAACGGCGAAATATCATCAGATTTAATCAATTCTCATCCTACTGGTTTGGGCAAAATACACAGTTACGCGATTCTTCAAAGTATCACTTACTGACAAATCCACCGAATCCAACCAGATCATATCATTTTAAAGCAGGTGTAAGTGCGGGTCAGAATCCTTTTCGCTGAGCATGGCTGGGACAATATTCATCTTGGTCGGTATATTCTCAGAAACAGAATGGTGCGTTATGTTTTAACTGGGTTCTGTTTCCTTTTAAAGTGTATTGTGGCTTCCAAAGATACTTCATTGTTCGTTCTTTCACGCATTACAAAGATTTTCATGAATGTGTTAAAACTCATATGAAATCTTAGTAGCATTATGAAGCTGTTCTGGCCTCGAAATATAATTATTGTTGAATTTTTTCGAACAAAAAAGAAAGATATTAAAGTGTAGCTCAATGATACTGTGAGCCATGTGATTGAATATAACAGAAAGAAAATTTTCCAGTTATTTCAACGATTGGTTACTGTGCTCCTCACGATGTACCGCTAACAGTAAAAACAGATGAATCGGGCAACTTCAGGGATTTCTTGCTCTTTCGTGTCGAATCTGAGGACACATCACTTGAGGAGCATATTTAGAACATGCAGTGAAAATACCAAATACACATCTCACAGAATTCAAAATGAACTGATAATCTTATGGGAAAGTGTTATTCGCAAAGAAATTGTCGATGCCGAAAATGTCAGCTTTGAAATTTCGTTACTTGCCGAAGAAAGTGCTGAGATAGCTGGAAGAGAACAATTGTCTAGTGGAGTGCATTGTACAGAAATTTCGTTCACTGTACGAGATGAATCCTTGAATTTCAATTCTTTGGCGGAAAATGGAAGCTAAAAGCATAACTAACACTATATTGACATCTTTGGAAACATATAGCCTGGACTTAAAGAAACTTGTAGGATCAGGATTCGTCGGCTGCTCATGGCTGTAAAAGAAGGCTGCATGCAGAAACTCAAATCTGAAAAATACCTAAAATTTTCATTTTATTGCCCTTCTCATAGTCTAAATTCAGTTATTAATGATTTGAATCCAGTAAGAGCGGTGCAAAACACTAGACATAGTGAAAGAAATTGCAATTTTATTTTTGGGAGAAAAACTCGTCGAAAACTTGTACCAGATACATCAATTCTTTGCCAAACACGTTGATCGCTGAAATATAAAAGTACAAGAAATTTTAACTGAACATTTCATTGAAATAAAAAACACTCTGAATCAGTTGTCTGACGGTACTGACGGGAATCAAGCAAGTCGTGCCCAAGCATATCTACTTTCGTGCTCTACGTCTACTCCAGATTTAATTGTATTCTTAACCAAAGGCGTAACCATGGCGCAGCTCAAGAGAGGACTCAGAAATTACTACTTACAGACTAATTAAAATTGGAATTGTAGCTTTTGAACGAGTTTCTGACACAGTTTTTTTCTCGCTGGACTTTGTTGTTTGTCCGTTTATGAAATTTGCTTGTAATATCTTTCGCCATTTTCGGTAGCCTTAGCAGTTTAAAATTAGCATTTCTTCCTTAAAACGTGCAGGGGATGTTAATTCGTCATATTCAGAAACGAAAGTGAGTTTGTTCATGTATTGTAAGATTAAGATATCGTTCACATTGTTAAAGATTCTCTGGGAGCTATTCGATCATTACTGCTACTGCGAACTAGTGCTGCCAGCTGCATTCGATCCGTTTAATGAGGTATCGAAGGCCCAAACTCAAAGCAGTTGAGAATCTCACTGCCCACTTCCCCTTCTGAATTTGCGCTCAGTTCGGATACGCTGCCCAGAACATCCTTTATGTTAAGGTTAAGGGAAATAAATGTACTTGCTCCTTGAGTGAGTTCTGCCACCCTCATTTCTCATCTTTTTCAGACTCGATTAAAGGTGTAAAGTGTCGTTCCCGTTTGGGACAAGAAATGACACTTTGTTCCATAATACCCTATTTACTGAATCCCACCCAACAAAAATAATTAAGCATTTGGTTGTTAAACTGCAATGAAAATGGCAATCAGAGTAGCGGGAAATTCGCAAAGGCCTTCCTCAGGTCCGCCGCAAATCTAACCGGTTCTTCAACGTATTGTACTACATTCAATAATTATTAGTTATCAATTAAGTACAAGATACTATGATAAAAAAAAAGAAAATATAAAATTGGGTGTAAAGCGAAATGTTAGGCAAGTCCCAATGACAATGTTTTGTTATTTGAAAAATCGTAATTGCATATGCGTGTACGTGTGATTACTAAATAAAGCAATTTTTGCGTAATCAACACACAAAACCAGTTTTGCTAACCTAAGAACTGGAGCAATATGAATAATTATAATATTTCAAGTAATGTTATGATTAATATTATATATATCGATATACTGTATAAGTAACATTATACACTGCTGGCCACCCAAATTGCAACACCAAGAAGGACGCATTCGATTGGCCTGAAATTCGCAGCATGCGCCGCCCGCGAGAGGACATGCAAACGATTAGCATTGCAGGGCATATACAAATCATGTGCGCCCGGCACGCCACCGCGAAGCACTATAAGAAGGGTGCACAGAAGGCGTGGTGTAAGTAGTGGAAGTGTGTTGTGCTGCCGGACCTGTGCGTGGGAAGCTTCCTGATGCCTCGTCGCAGAATACGGCAGTCATTCCAGTACGTTTTGGAGTTCGACAGAGGAGGAATAGTGGCTTATCGCGACAGCGGTTTATCGTACCGAGACATCGGCGCCCGTGTGGGACGACATCCAGCCACAGTGAAGCGAGTGTGGATTCGGTGGGTGCAGGAGGGACGGAAGGACCGACGTGAGTGGCATACCACCAAACGAGAGGACCGTCATGTTGTGCAGCGGGCATTGACGTCTCGCACCGCCAAATCACGAACGTTACGCAGAAAATAGGGTGCGTTGCGCAACAACCTGTGTCAGCACATACCGTTCGACGTCGTCTGCAGGAGCGGGGACTTGTCGCACAGCGCCCATTGCTCCGATTACCATTGACGTTACACCACCGGCGAGTGCGGCGGCAGTAGGCCGTTGAACGCCACACCTGGACTACGGAATGACACGACATTCTCTTCTCCGACGAATTCCGCTTCTGCCTGCAACACCATGATGGTCGGATCCGCGTGTGGCGGCACAGCGGCGAGAGACTGTAAGACGCCTGCATTATGCATCGCCATACCGGTCCGTCGCCTGGCGTTATGGTTTGGGGCGCAATTGGATATTACACCCGCACCCCTCTGGTACGCATCGCTGGTACACTAAACAGCCACCGCTACATCTCTGACGTTTTGGAGCCTGTAGTCCTCCCTTACCTGCAGGACCTGTCAGCGGCCACGTTTCAACAGCATAATACGCGCCCGCACGTGGCACGCATCGTGCAACAATTATTCACGGCCAATCAGGTGTCACTGCTGCCATGGCCCACCTGTTCTCCCGATATGTCGCCCATCGAACACGTCTGGTCGCTGATCGGCAACCGAGTGGCCCGGCAAGCAACGCCCGCGGCTACGCCTGATGAACTGTTGCAACGTGTGGAAGCAGCCTCGACCGACATACCGCAAGCCCACAGCCAAAGTCTCTTCCGTTTGATGCCGCGGCGTGTAGCGGACGTTATTGCCAGCCATGTGGCCACACGAACTATTGACGTCTGCGTGTTCCGCAAGTCGCACGGTCCTGTAAGCTGAATCGTTTTATCTTTGTATCTGTTGTTATGGGTCCAGTTAATCTGGCTTTGCTATCTCGTGTCCTTCTTGGTGCTGCATTTTGGGTGGCCAGCGGTGTATATATTTATCGACGTTAAAAATAGCTCTTTATTCAGATAGCAAATAGAACCCAATGTTACTCTCTGTGGGGAGGAACATTCAACTGAACGGTTGTTGGGGCTCAATATTTTGTGGTTTGGCCTGGGCGAAAAAAATCCTAGTTAGGCCTCTGTTCTTTACAGTAATTGACAAAATGTTCTTCTCAGCTAGAGCCAGTCTATGGTATTTTGCAAATTGTTTTTATGGATCTCTCTGGCCTTAGAAATCATGTTGAAATGTTATTAAGTAGTTTTATGTGTCACAGAGAGGACGACGAGTGTGCTTTACCAAGCTGTTTAACGAAGCAACACCTGTAGCAAAGCATTTCGATCTTGAATTGAGGTTGCGCAGCATTATTCACATCAGACACATTGAGAAAATTAGGCTTCGTCTTACGCTAAACAGCATTTCAAAGGATTCATATTCATACCTTATCTGGTTTCAATAATTTAATAGTAGGTAATATGATTTTCCCAACAAAATGAAACTACTTTTTATTTATTAATTTTGCATCTGTTGAGTATGAAGTGCTACGACACAGCATATATCGTAGAAACATGAAGGATGTTCCTATTTTATATGTATACTATTGAAAACTTCTATGAAGAAGCATTAAGCTGGTGTGAATACTGCGCTTGCTTGGAAGAAAAGATTTTCAAAATTGTATTACTGGTTAATTTGCAAATGACCGTCAGAGTTTTATCATTCAGTCTCCAAAGCACTTAAAATATTAGTCTTCTTATCTCCTACAACATGTACCATCAAACTTTCATTCAATACACTTCGTTGCGTAAAAAGAAAAGTGCTCTCCAGAATCTGCGAGGAACGTTTAAATTATCTGTGCTGAGTCAGTGTTCACCGAGAAATGATTCAATCAGAAAACGAATTTCTCATAAAAGAAGTGGATATTTAATTTCATGAAAATTAAATTTTCATTTAATTTGGGAAACAATCCAGGAAACTGCAGCCCCTTTCCTAAGAAACGTCAAACATATTCTCATGCAATAAAGTAAGTAGTATTATTTCTTAAATATTTATTTTCTTTTGTAACATCCAGTATGCATGGAATTTAATTTTGTATTAAATGTTGTTGTTTTTTATTTTTAATTCCACATCATTGTGCAGTAAAAAATCCCAGATAGGGACAACTCTCCGTTCCAAATCCCAAACTGACAGCAAATATGACTCGACTTTTTTTTTTTTTTTTTTTTTTGCCAGTCCCGTATTGAGTGTGTTACCCTGCAACCATTTTTCTTCGTGGTGCTATTATACTTCACCCCACACTCACTTTCCTATTTATGAAATGAGTATTTCCAAAAATTTCGAACCCACACACATATGAAAAGTTTACCCTTTTGTGTATGTATTACAACTATACGTATTGACAAATGAAATTGGTTTTCTTTCCCAAGAAGCTGTGTTTGTGACATACGTATACGAAAAGAAAAAAATCATTTTTTTAATTTTGCCGAGGGAAAAATGCGTAGTAATTATATATTACTTGTTAACATGGTATTTAACATATATATATATATGTTTTTCTTTTTCCACTTTTCAGGAAGCGCCATAACAGATGAGAAGAGAAATTTTACAAACAGCAATACTGAGACTAAGTGATAATACTGCTGCTCGTTTTATGGGGATACTCAAATTTGATATCACTTATTAAGTTTCAAGAATATTCTAACCATCTTAATATATAAAAGGCTGAGCCGTTTCTTTCGGGCCTTAATTATGGACTTCTACCGAACCGATTTTGATGATTTTTTTAATGAAAGCTGTGACTATGTAGATGGCGCACAAAAATCTAAAAAGTCGCGATTTTCGATTCTGTCTATTTTTCATTTGCCCTCAAAAGTTTTAATGTTTTTTCCCTTCCCACACACTTTTTCGGGCATATGCTTCCAGTTCGTGTACCGTATATGTCGTCGAATTCATGACGTCACAACATGGCGACTGGGCATAAACACACGTTGTTAACATGTTAGCTAACGTTAGTTTTAGTTCCGTGTTGTGACGTCACACTTCGACGACGTGTTGCATATCATTGGAAAGATGAACCAGCGCTATTTTGTAAAGTCACACTTTGATCTGTCACGAACCACAACGAGGCACGAGCACGAGTCACTCAAACTCAGACAACAGTCTTAGTTTCGAATGCGAAAACAGCAGGTGCACGTTATCATGTTGTGAAAAATATCAGTACACAACAGTAATTTTAGAAGTATTCCAATTTCTCCTGATGTTAAATGTTTATTTCGTTCGATTTCTTTTCGTCTTATGAACACTCAAGAGAATCAATCATCATCAAATCCGTTTGCAAGTTGTTAACAGAATTATAAATAATTGGGATTCCTCCCCCTTTTTTATTGTTGGAGATCCATCTTACAGACTGCCGATTTGCATGGCCGACGATTATAAACGTTTAGTGTTACTTGATGGAGAATACGCTGGGCATGTTGAATTAACTTGTATCCCATGAAAAGGCGTTTCTAACCATGCATAATTAAGACTGCAATCTCCGCAAAGCAAGTACGTTTTAAATTTCAATAAATTGATTACAGTTCAATGACCCCTATGGGCGTATCAAGACAATTTTGTTTCACAATCCGTTGGGTGAAATACCGGCTTTGTGTCGTTAAAAGGCTTCTACCCGAGAATTGTGATCATTTGATTAACAGCTAATACGAAAATTGGTTTGCGATATTTTTAGCACGTCTTTGGTAAAAAAAAAGATCATACTTATGTTACTGGTTTATCCGTCCTTCCGCCCGTCCGCCTCTGGACACCATATTTCGGCAACTATTAGTCCGATTTCAAAAATTATTTTGGCATTGGGAAGCTTGAAATGTGAGGATGATAATCCTTGCATTAAATTTTTCTTACGATGCACAAATCCCCGCTAGAAGGCGTAAATGCAGATGATATCAAATTCAAAATTCATTTTATCCAATATCATCATCATCATCACCATCATTGTCAACCATTATCAATCCACTGCTGGACGAAGGTCTCTCCAAGCCTCTTCATCAACGGTCTGTCTTGTGCCAGTCTCCTCCGTGTTACTCCCGCATACTTTCGAATTTCATCCACCCATCTTCCATGTGGTCTTCTTCAGGGTCTTTTCCTGTCAATTGGAATCCAATCTAAAATTTTGACTGCCCATCGATGTTCTGTCCTGGCAGTATGTTCAGCTCATTGCCATTTCAGTGATTTAACTCTGATCATGATGTCTTCCACTCTTGTCATTTTTCTGATCCACGAGTTCCTCTTCTTATCTCTCCTGGTTACACCAAGCATGCACCTATCCATGCCTCTTTGAGTTGTCTGCAGCCTTTGTATGTCTCTTTTAGTTAAGGACCACGTCTCTGCACCATACGTAAGCACTGGAAGGATGCATTGATCAAACACTTTTCTTTTAAGAAATAATGGCATATTGCTCTTGAAAATTATGCTGTTTCTTCCGAAGGCTCTCCAGGCAAGTTTTATACGCCGATAAATTTCTTCACCAACGTGACGCTCACTTGATATCTGCTGTCCAAGATATCAAGTGAGTGTCAAGAAAGAAGATTTATCGATTGATGCAGAAAAGCTGGAGTTAACGCACCTGTTAACTCCAGCTTTTCTGCATCAATCGATAAATCTTCTTTCCTTGTAAAAGCATTGCACATCACTTTTGTCTTCTGAAAGTTCATTTTTAATCCCACTTCTTTACTGTTGTCAGCAAGTTCCTGGATCATACTCTGCAACTGTGATAGGGTAGTTACAAAAATTGACTACGTTATCAGCAAAACGAAGGTGAGTTAGATAATCTTCATTAATCTTTATCCCTTTCCGGTTATTCTTAGCACCCTCTGCCTTCATGTCGCACTGGCCGCTGCCTTGGCCAGGTATATTCCAGCTGCCGGAGACTGAGGGCCAAGATTTAAGTTGTGGAGTCATTTTAGAGGGGTTTGGCCATAACTCACCACGCTGGCCAAGCGGGTTGGTGAGTGTGGGATAGCATTTCCTCTAATTCCGATGGTATAGTTATACCGTTATTGGCGGTCGTCAGAGCCCCTTTAGTGGGAACAGGATGCACCACGAGAAGGCGGGGTTGACATTTGTCAAGGAGATGCTGTGATATTGCGCATCACCTGACTTTACATCCCTTATCCAATATATTTGCTTCTAAATATCCGATTTTTGGTTTTACCTTTTGATTCCATTTATATCGAAGACTGTTTTAAGTACAGTCACTTTTTCAAGCTACGCATAGATTTTCCTCTAGGGCACGTAAAAGTAATTTGCTTTTTCCCCCGAGATCTCTGCTTCTAAAACTTCGATTTGAATTTTTTTTTCCCTGCACCGCATACAGCTCCTGATGGCAAATGTTTTGAGTTTGATTTCTAATATTTGATAAAAAAAATGGTTTGACTCCCACGGGCGTAAGTGTTAATTTCTGCTTCTGAGGTATTTGCAGCAAAATCTGAGATTCTAAAAGCTCGATTGAAAGAATTCTTTCTCGGACTGATACTGTTTATGCCGATAAAACGTTTGAGAATATTTTCTTTTTAAAATAATGCATGGTTTCTCCGCCAAGCAGCGTAGATATATATCTCATTTTTGTCAATATTTCTGCTTCTAAAAGTCCGATTTGAAAAAATCCTTCTTTGTTCGATAGCAATTCCGGTGTGAAATGTCTCTCATATAATTTCAAATTCTTCAAGTACCGCATAAAATTTACGCTAGGGGGCGTAAAGATAAATTGCCTTTCCCCCAATAGCTCTGCTTCTAATACTCCGATTTGAAAATTTCTTCCTGCATCAGATACAGCTCATGATGAGGAATCTTGTGCATATAATTTCAAATTTTTGTTAGGAATGGTTTGGGCACAAGGGGACGCAAGTATTTATTTCTGCTTCTGAAGCAAAATCTGAGCTTCTGAAAACTCAATTGGAAAAAAAATTTCGTGGACAGATACCGCTGTTCTCGGAAAATTTTTGAGATTACTTTCTTCTTAAAATAATGCATAGTTTACCCTCTGGGGGCTTAGATGTATATCTTACTTTTGTCGATATCTCTGCTTCTAACAGACCGATTTGAAAAATTCATTGTTTCAAAGAAAGCGTTTACGATGCACCATATTTCTCATGTAATTTCAAAAATGTTCTTAACGCACAGGAGTGACACTAGAGGTAGGCTGACCATACGTACTGTTTTGAACGGGACAGTGTCGTTTTTGTTTTTGTTTTCATATTTCCCGGCCGTCCCGTCGTTTTAATAAAAATATCAATTTTGTCCCGTTTTTAATAAAAACTATAAATATACTTGTATATCGGTCAAACATTTCTTTTCTGAAATGAGCAAAAACGCCTAAAAAACATTTCTGTATGTGATAGATGAGTACAATTTTTTTCTGAAATGAGCGAAAAACGCTTATACTTTCAGGACTTTTGTAATATTGTACAGTATGACGTAGAAGTCTTGTCTTACTTCTACGTTAATTTAAAACATCAACATACTAAGAAATAGTTCCTAAATGAAAGAAAACCTTAACGGCCAGACGAAACATGTAAACAACAGAAGTCACACTTACGGAAAAGATGCTTTATTCAGGATGTAGCAAACACATCGTAGCATAGCATATTGCACTAAACTCTCCACACACCACACAACTCTTAACACAACGCTCTTTTCACAACGCTCTTTTCACAACGCTCCTTTCAATAATCAGTTTACAACCCAACGCTCTCCCAACAACAATTTTGTCGTCGCTTTTATCTCTTGTTTTTATCAATATCAGGCATACGTCACGTGCATTCAACCTCAATTGTGTTGCCAAACGTATTCGTTTGAGAGAAAAGATATTATGTTAAGAGTGAAGAATAACAGAACAAACTCAAGATTTACATAGGGAAAGAAACTAAAAAGGAAAGTTAATTGAGAATATACGTCACAACAGTTTATTCATTGTCTTCCAGGAAGTACAGCACCTGTTGAGAGAATATTTTCTGTTATGAACAGTGTGTGGTTAGAGGAGGAATCTAGGTTAAGTGTTGAGACAATGAGAGATATGTTAGTTGTAAGACAAAATTGTGTCATGGAGTGTGAGAAGTTTTCTGATAAGGTGTTGAAAGATTACTTCATCGGATAAATATTCATGGTACTATCGCGGTGAAATACAGTTCTCCCCTAAGTGTACCTAAATTATTGTACGGGTTCTGTCATTGTTAACTGAAGAATAATATTAAGCTCAATAAGTTTAAGTAATAAAACTTTTTTTATCGTCTTACTTTCCTTGCCCTGTTTATGTCATCCCATTGTCCCTTTTTTGTCTCAAGGAAATATGGTCACCCTCACTAGAGGGCGTAATTTCAAATTTCCGGTTTCAGCAATACCTGCGGGACTAATAACCCCATTGAAAATCTTTTTCGGTCAGATGCTACTAAAAATGCAAACTCTGTGTGTGTATTTTCTTCCAAAAATAATGCGCAATTTTGCCGCTAGGCAGTGCAGATTCTTAATCTGTATTTCTCAATATCTCTGTTTCTGCATGTGCGATTTAAACAATTATTTTAACACCGGATGTCATTTACCTTGTAGAACCCCTTAGTTTAATATATGAGGAATTTTTTAGTTCACAGTTCGGTTGGTCGTGTTTGTGCACTTCAGTTTGCAGGCTTCCAAAATCCCTATTGAGAAATTTCTTGTTTACTGTATGCCATTCGCTACAATAGAGATGTGGAGCACTATCCTCTTTAAATAATGCACAGATTTCTCGCTAGGGGAGTAAAGGTGGGAACATTTTTCTCGCTATCTCTGCGTTCGGGAGACGTATTTGAAAAGTTCTTTTTCCTCAACATAGATTTTTCCATGGAAATAGGTGAAAAATATGCTTTATGTTTTTTCCATGTAGAATATTTTCCACTTATTTTCAACTTTTCCACTATGCAACATTCTTCCGCTCAAAAACGTAGAGGTATATCATGTTTCCTTATGCATGTATATTTTTTCTTTTAACTGTTCGATTAGAAAACCTCTTTGTCTCTAACATTCCTTGTGCCATGAGGAACTTTTTGTGTGCCATTTGTTAATCTTCGTAACATACTTTTTAGCCGGTAGTGGAAGTAAGCAGCTGTTTCTATTTCTGGATGTTTTATCGATTGTGAAAACACGGTTGATTGTTTTCCTAACCGGTTCCATTTTCTTTGAGTAATTTTGATGAATTAAATTCACCACAGAAAGGATTCAAACGACGTGCTCATTACAACCGAAAATTCGGGGTCGTCTTTCTTGTTTGTGGTATAACGACCACCGTGAGCAAGTCAATAGACTATCATTAGTCGCACGTCCCTAATTTAGAGTCACTGGTTCCAGTGAAGGGAGAGAGCCAGTGCCGTAATACAAACACAAGATCCATGCCTCACCAAGTTTCGAACCCGGAGCCATCTCAGACGAATGGTAAGAATGCAGCGCTTATACCACTACGTAACCTGGGCGGCTCCCTAATTTATGGCCAATGGTTTTAGGAGAGGGACATAGCCCTAATACAAACAGCACCACTCATGCCTGCTTCTTTTTTTTTTTTTTTTTATTGGAGGTTTAATGACCACCGTGAGCAACTCAATGGGCTATAAAGCAGTCGCCTGTCCCTTATTTAGGATCGCTGGTTCCAGGGAAGGGAGAGAGTCAGTGCCGTAAGACAAACACAGCATCCATGCTTCACCGGGATTCGAACCCGCCCCCTTCCGGAAGAATGGTCATAAACCATCGCTTAGACCACTGCGCCACCGGGGACGGCCATACTTGCTTCGGAACTCGAACTTTGGTCAATCCCGGACAAATTATCAGAAACGGGAACCTATGACCTCTCGGCCACCGGTGTGGTGATTTTTTTAATGTTTACCTAGTTGTTTTTCTGATATTAAAATTTGTAACCCTGAAACTTTTTTCATACTTTTCGTGGAGAACGGTGAAATTGATTCACATGCTTGCTTACTTCGTCGACTTCGCTTTTCACTGCCATTGTTAACAGGATGTCGTATTTAGAAGCATACTTCGAAAGATATTTAAACTTGGTGAATCTTTATTTTCTCCTCTTCCGCTGCAGTAAAAGTAGGCTGATGTGCAAGTTGAACTTCGCCCTTGTGAGCATCATAGGGCTCGTTCAATGTATCAAACACATTTTAAGCATCTAAGTTTTCTTTCAAGATGTATCTAAGCCGATTACGAGTTTCCTTTGTCTCCATAATCACAAAACGGGCTGCCTCCTCTAAACAAGAAAATAATCTTTTAAGGTATAAAAAAAGTCCTTGAAATCCGATCACTGCACTAGGATCTTTCAATCCCCAACAGCTTTCCGGAAAGGGGACCCATAAAAGAGCATAAAGGATATTCAAAACAGGAAAACTGAATAACGGCGCTTTTGGCCCTAATCGAACGACGTTTGTTCAGAGAAAGTTCATACACTCACTGTTTGTGCATTAAATATTTAAGTGCAGAGGTAGTGCATACATGTACAGAGGTGCATTGGCGGAGAGATGAGAAGAACGCAGAGCTGAGGATACAAAGGAAAGGTGGGGATAAATGGAAACGGAAAGACACGAACATTTTGATGGAGTGCGTTGTGTATGAATTCAGCTTAGATGACTTTGATCGGAGGAAGCTTAAAATATTACTCTCATTCAGAATCTCTAAATTTCACATATAATCATGCAAAAATATGTCACCTGTTGTAAAGATACTTACCTAAACTTACGCCTATTTTTGATTCCTATGACATGAAACATAGAGAAATTAATCGCTTTAGATACGCTGAGATTTCCCTTATTTCAAATGCATCAAAAAATATAAATTAATTTTTAATCACTTTGATGAGAAAAGGTCTGAAAACAAACTTGAGAAAAATAATAAAGAGAAACAGATACATTCAATCACTCTGAAAGGGTAATCTACAGATGGAGCAAAACCTTATTTATGATCCCCGTTATCTGACGGTTGGATCATGTGAAGATCAAGGACATATTCAAGACTATATGTGAAACGCTCAGTATTATTCCATAGCCCACTGGAAACAAGAGGCCCTGAAACGAACGGCTGCCACTGAAGTCATGTGACCAACTTAGTCCCAGCTCTTAGTCTCACTCCTGTGTGGGCGTTGTCTCAACTACCATTGATGTGCTGATAGGCTGAGAGAATAGCGGGAGAACTTCATAAAACGTGAGCTGATGGAAACTTCGAAGATTGTGTTGCAATATGTAGAAAATGTGCTAATATTTAGTTCGCAAATGATTTTGAACGTTTTACACAAAATGAAAGGAATGCTGATGATTTAACGAAACTGACAAAGTATTGGCAAAATTTTCGCTTAGAATTCCAGCTGGTGGAAGCTTTGAAATTTGCCGCACAAAATAAAGGAAATCTGCTGTTATTTTGTTGGCAAATTATTTAAAAAGTTGTGGCACGAAGTGCGCATATTTTTATGTTTTTGATGGCATATTTCTGCATCGATTCCAAAATGGCGGCTTATTTTCAATTTTTGTTTCGTTCCTGGTGAACTCCCTGTTGGATTTTTGCGGAACTTTTTTTTACAATATCCTTCTGTTTTTATTAAAGGACTTTGCTCCGCCACCATTGCCGAAGTTCTTGTGCCAGTATTTTTGGTTTCGGCCTATACCTGCAATGTTAACATTACCGGTGTGCGGTGTCAGTGTGTTCCTTATTCATGGATTACTAAAGGAAGAAAATTTAAGTACTTTTTGAACTTCTTTTGCTTGACGTGAATATATTTTCAGAGTTTTTTTACTGTCGTTATTTTTTGGAAAGGCGGACTTTTGTCGTTTGAACTCATAGCACATAGTAAATCTACCACTAAGGAAAACAAAAGCAGTGCAAAAAACGTTTCGGTAAGATGCATACATCTTACCGAAATGCTAAACCATAAAACAACTGAGATAGCTTTACCAACAAAACATATGAGTTACAAATCCTTTTTTCAATGCATATACACTGACGGAAAAAAATCCTAACACCACGAAAAAATAGTTGTAGAGGAATGAAATGGCGGCAATACATTTGTATAGGTAACATATTTAATCGATTAAGGTTTTAAGATCACAGCTCAATGTAAGCGCAAGAAGAGCCATTTTAAATGTGAAATGCTCTTACATTAATAACCGGGTTAACCGCCAGAATGTTGAATGCAAGCACGCAAACGTTCATGCATTGTGTCGTACAGGTGCTGGATGTCAGTTTGTGGGATGGAGTTTCATGCCTGTTGCACTTGGTCAATCAATACAGGGACGGTTAATGCTGGTTGGGGTGACGCTGGAGTTGTCGTCCAATGATGTCCGATACGTGCTCGATTGGTGAAAGATCTGGTGATCTAGCAGGCCGCTACAACATGTCGACACTATGTAGAGCGTGTTGGGTTACAACAGCGGTATGCGGGCGAGCGTTATCCTGTTGGAAAACACACCCTGAAATGCTGTTCATGAATGGCAGCACAACAGGTTGAATCACCAGACCGACGTACAACTGTGCCGTCAGGGTGCGTGGGATAACCACGAGAGTGCTCCTGCTGTCATAGGAAATTGCTCCCCAGACCATATCTCCAGGTGTAGGTCCAGTGTGTCTTGGCCGCAGACAGGTTGTTTGCAGGCGCTCACCTGGCCTCCTCCTAACCAACACACGGCCATCACTGGCACCCAGGCAGAACCGGCTTTCATCAGAAAACACAACAGATCTCCACTCCGTCCTCCAATGAGCTCTAGCTTGACACCACTGACGTCGCAAACGGCAGTGGTTTGGAGTAAGTGGAATGCACGCTACAGGGCGTCTGGCTCGGAGCTGTCCTTCAAGTAACCGATTTGTAACAGTTCGTTGTGTCACTGTGGTGGCAACTGCAGCTCGAATTGCTGCCGCAGACACAGTACGATGCGCCACGGCCATACGCCGTACACGACGGTCTTCCCTCTCAGTAGTGCCACGTGGCCTGCCGGAAACCGGTCTTCTTGAGGCAGTACTTTCCCTTGACCACCGCTACCAACAATCATGCACAGTGGCTACATTCCTGCCAAGTCGTTCTGCAATATTGCGGAAAGAAAATCCACCTTCTCGTAGCCCTATTGCACGACCTTGTTCAAACTCCGTGAGCTGTTGATAATGGCTTCTCCGTCTTCTTAAAGGCATTCTTGACTAACATCAACACACTACGTCGAATCTCAACGATAACTAACGCTCACGAACGTTACAGCGCGTATTTACAGCAAACCTGCTTTGCATGTTCCGAGGGGCGCTACTAGCGCCACACGTATGCGCCGAGCGCGAAATTTGCATAGACGTCATCTTACAGATGTACTCTCACCGCCTACCAACTGTAGTTTATCTAACACAACCCCTTCTTGGTGTTGAGATTTTTTTTCCGTCAGTGTATAAATAACTAAACTTTGCACGTTATACAGTATTACTTAAGACAGAAAAGGAATCTTACTTGTATATCAGTAACAGAAGGAATCACCAGGTAGTAGTAAATAACCCTTTTTGAAAACAAAAAAGGAAAGAACGCTCTAACAGTTTCTTCTGCCGCAGTGTTAAATGAACGTTATATGTTATTACGAGTGTTAATTTGTTTTTCGTAGAAAGAAAGTCACAATAATAAATCAAAATAATAAAATATAAACAACTTCACAGCAACATACTAACGAACTAAAGAACTTCACCTGCAGTTCAGAGCATGGAAGCTGAGACCTTCTTGGTCACATGACAATCGTTTCAGGGCCTCTTCTTTCCAGTGGGCTATGGTATTATTCGGTATGACGTTTACTCCAATTTAACATTCCTTGCTGTGTACATTTTTAGTACGTTCTCTTTTAGCGTTTCAAGCTTAACGTTTTCTTTTCTCACTTGCTGAATATTACGTAGGCAGCTGTCTTGAGGTCAAGAGTGAATAACGTGCACATGTTTGACAAGCTTAGAAAGAGATATAATGTCTGGAGCTAGCAGACAAAGCGTAGTGTAGTATTCGTGGATGCTGTATTACACAGAAGCGGTCTGTTCTTGAAGTTTGCGTGTTCGAATGCTGTTATAAACAGATTAAATTTTTAGTGCTGTTGAGAATGAGTTCTTCATGAGTATTAGATTTCGAATGAAGTGCCTATGAGGTATTGATGGAATAAAAAAAATAACTGTAAGTAACTTTTCTTGAACTTTATATGAATGGCTCCTGTTTCACTTCAAGTGAGTGAATAAGAAGAGCAAACCTTACGTAGTGTTCCCTAATCTACATATATACGTTTTAAACTGTGAAGAACACTACATCGGAGGGGAAACGGAAGTTGCAATGCGTAAGGGACGAGATCTGACCCTCTTAAAATTGAGCATGTGAAAACAGGAATTTGTCGGTGACGGTGATCGAAATCGCGTCTCCACGCTCTGGAATGAGTTGCTGTAACCAGCTAAACTACACCGACAGAATGTGTCGCTGCAGATTTGTCGTCTTGACACGTGCTTCACCTCTGTAGTCCGTCACAAGCATGATCGTCGGATACAGAACAAATGGTGGAAGTATCCCGGAAATGGCGAACTTTGTCGACTACTCATCGGATGCCATAAGTGCATCAAGAGAGGACGGAAAGAGGCGCAACGCACAATCGGAGGATGAGTGTTGGAATTCCTCGGCTGCTAATCTTTAAGAAAAGAGGCGGCACTGCAGTATTGTCCGGAACAATGGGTGTGTTGCCATGGCACAGCTGAGCATGCTCTACAAACACGGAGCAGAAGCATAATATCCACTGCTGCTGTACAAAGACTGGAATTTTCCAGGAAACATCATTAGTGAACCGCAAAAGAAGGGAAGAAAGCAGCCTTCCCTGATGAATCAGGTTTCCTACTGTATCTAGTAGATGGAAGGTCGGAAGTATTGCAAACGGTATGAGAAAAGGCGCTGGAGGATTGGGATCAATCAGTCTATGAACTCTCTGCTTCGACGGGGCCCCCTTGAGGGACCTCGCAGATTCCTTCTGGCTTCCAGCCTTGATGCTCCAGAAAGTTGCTCGGTGCTCTTCTCGCCTGCTGTGTGAACATTTTTGCTCTAATATATATTGCTTGTGTTCTACCTTTGTGTTGTGTCTGTCACTGGACAGCGCTCCTTTCCCGAGTTGTGTTCATGTTGCGCGTCGCCTGTTTTGTTTAGTGTGCTCTGCCATATTTTGTTGTCTTCCCGCGCCCCATTATTCCCCGTTCTTCGATGTAATAGTCCCAGAGACTCAATAAAACGATGTTGAAACCTTACAGCGTCAAACCGTCTTAACGCCAAGCATCATGGTTAGAAGCGCCATTGGGTTCAATTCGCGATCTCGCCTGATACGAGTTGAGGAAACCCTCAACAGCCAGCGATACATCAGGGATGTTTTAGAGACAGATGTGGTACCCTTCCTTTAGAGTTATCCTGGCGCCATATTCTCTCAGGACAATGCTTAGCCACATGTGGTCCAGAATATCCAAATATCCAAAACCTCTTCCATGAAAGGGAGATACCGCTTCTTTCCTAGCCTGCACGTTAGCCGCATATGTCCCCGAACGAACATGCCTGGGATATGGGAGCTAAGCGACTGGCCCATCAAGCTCCTTCTCTAGTCACCGCAAATGAGCTCTGGTCTTGCATAGAAGCAATCTGGCAGGCTATTCCCCAGAACGATATCAAAAATATCTTCCATTCAATGCCACACCGTCTAGAGGCAGTTTTTGTTGCTGGAGGTGACGTCACACGGTAATGAGTTTGTATAGCTCAATGAATGTAATCACTTATCTCCTGTAGCATCAGGAAATATGTGGTAGAAATCGTATTTTAATTGAGTGATTCTATCGTGGTGTGGTAATTTTTATGAACATTAGTGGATTAAAATTTCATTGTGCAAAAATTATTCTTTTCACAAAACATTATCAATTAACAATAGCATCGAAAGTCGCTGAAACTTCAGGGGTGGAATAAAGTAGCAATTATTGTCTAAACATGTCTAAGTAAAATCTTTCTTCAAAATCAGATCATTTTTTTACAATTTAATTGCGCGCACATTTTCAAACCAAAAATTAACTGACATTCAAGTTTTTTAAAGTTGCTAAATTTTACTATCAGTCGTTAGTGAAAAAAAAGTTACGCTAAGAAAAATGGACAGTACCAGTGTTTCTACAACAAATTCAAACTATTGTTCAGAGCAGAAAGTTCTAGATATAAAAGAACTCAAATGCGTTTTTATTTGAGTTCGACAAAAAGGGGAAAAGCGGATTGTGTATTTTTAAGTATAGCTTTTCAATCCCTGCTTTGGTTCTTTATTTCAAGAAGTTCCTCTCCATTTATGACGCAGCATTGCTGCCACTGTGGACGGACTTACCCCCAAGAAGTGATGGTGTTTTTACAACGTAAATGTGTTGCTTTAAGAGCTGGTTGTTTCGACTGTTGTATAGAGAAACTGACATGTTAAGTGGCATGTGTTTGATGAGTGATGTTTTTCAAAGACGGAAACGTGGTGTTAAAATAATTGTCGTGTTGTTGAGAAGGTGGATCTAGTGACTTATATTTATTTCGCTTTCGAATACGTAAAAATAAAACGAAAAAATAGTTACACGTGCACGAGGGACAGGACTGTATTTTCCATTCTCTATGTGTTGCTCCTCCTTATTATATTTCTTAAAGAATTTTTAAAAATAAATGCATCGTCTTCGATAGTACATCAATTTATTTTGAGTTTCGTTTCTTGTTATGGATACATTTTCTCTATTTTTTTTTTCATTTAATTTTATTTTAATTTCCCTGGTGACACGGCTTTTTGAAATCCTGCGCTTAATGTAGTGTGGGCAAAATTCTGATCTCTAAAATAATTTCAAGTGTAACTGTTTTGTAGGAAAAACCTCACAAAAATTCAAACCCTACAACAGTGATTCTCGTGCCTCTTCCCTTATTTTTTATTCTTTTTGAAATTAAGAGCTGTAATACTGAACCGCTGAGGTTTCGTGCATATAAAAATGAAAGCAGACCTCTATCTCTCTCTCTCCTCCCCCCATGGCAGGTTATGTTCCGCAAAGACGACTATGAGCCCTTGAGGATTACTGGTAAATTAATGCAGGCGGGTTGCCATTCTTCTGCTGCATACGGGTAAGGGACAAAGTCCGTCCGGGGCTGACTTCACAGGAAACCATCTACCCATTCGAATCCCCAAACATAGAAAGCAAACCATTACAGTGCAATTATAGAAATACAGATCCGAAGAATTAAACACAGCGAGATGTCAACTGTATGACATTATAATAAGGGGGAGGGGGTACTTTCTAGCAAAAAAAAGTATAGCTAGAATTCATTCTGTTACGCTGATATATTTGAAAATTACTTGAAACAATGACATTAATAAAGCAACTAAAAATAATACACACAGCATTTTGACTCAGGGAGGCAATTAGGAGAAAACTTTTTTATCAGGTAAAGATATCCCTTTCACAGCCTGTAGTACGGGAGCTTGTACCAAAGAGAGAAAAGGGACAGGCTTCCGTACTACAAGTACATACACTACGGAGAAGATATAACCAGCGCCTTGAACAGGGGGATAAAAATGAGTTGGGGTCACTCACGACTTCAATAGGCAACAGTCCGCGTGCGAAAATATTTCTTCAACGGGTGCACAAGTTCTTTCACTGGTTAGCGTAATCATATCCCATGAAACTCTAATCAATTAAAGAACTTGTGTGGAGATCATAAAATGGTGCAATCCTAGGAAAAGAGTAAAGGAAAAGAATAAGTAGTCGGAGCTAAAATCTGTCGGAGATGCAATGCATTTCCCTCGCAGGTAAATAAAATGGAGAATGGCGCGAAATTTTACGCGGATGCAAACAAAGTCCTGAATACCCCACTTTCCGATAAAATGATTGGTGAACATTAATATTCCCCACTAATCATAAAAATAAAGTACAAATATTTTGAAAATATTAAAATATTTTCATGATGACATTTCTATTCTTCACGCGTGGTTTCGGGCTTGACGAGTCAGATTAGAGCATTTGCAATGATGTTTTATGAAAACCATAGTCCCGCACAAGAATTTTGAATATAATCTCACCATCGCTTTATGCTCAAGATCACCCGTCCAATGACTTCCTCTTCCGTCGCTTTCCTTCAGCGGATGAAAGGTTAGAAACAAACCTATAACCACAACCCGTTTCAGCTCTTCCAACGGGATCGGAATATTCCTTCCTTTCATATCGCGTTTTCTATTCCATAAAACTTTAAACTCGAAAATTTTCCCCGTGTACATTTCTGCTGGGTGATAAAATAATACGAAAAATGTCTTGGTTAAAAATCACAGTTCATTACCTGATGAAATAAAAAAGGAAACATACCCACTTATCGGAACAACTACACCAATTACTTTTGGAAAAAGCAAAATCCGTAAACCAAATGAGCCCATCAGATTTATAGTTGCGAAATAGAAATAACCAACTGTCAAGCTGAAACGAGCACTTTCTAAATATTTAAACAATTTATTTGAAAACTATGCATATACCACAACAGTAGCCAAAACTAAAAATCTCAAAAAAAAAAAAACCGATGCGTTTCTTTATGGCAAGTCTCGGTCTATCACTTTATCCAAACAGTCCAACGGACTCTTCTACTGAAATAATCAATAAGACGGTAGATGAAGAAAACATCTTAGCATCAAAATAAATATTATATATAACACAACGTATCTATACTGAAATACAAAAATGCTAACAACTACTTTCAGTTTGGAAAAAAATTTATAGGCAAAAATCAATGCAGCAATGGGATCTCTACTATCCCGGAATACTAGCTGAAGCTATTCTTCAAGAAATACAGACAGACATTTTCAATAACAAGCATATTAAAAATACATGTCTATTTATGACATACGTTGACGATATCTTAATTTTTTGGACACATGGTGAAAAAACATCTTGAATCATTTATTTACACATGAAAAAAAAGCATACCCAACTATCAAACTGATAGAGTGAGCAAAGAAGAGAGACAAAGGGAGGAGGAAACCCGAAGTGAAAGAGTGTAGCCGATAGATAGGAATGTGAGATATTATCAAAAGTGGATTGTTGGTCAAGAGAGAAAAGGGCGAGGGGTTCGGAGCGAGATCGGGCAAGATGGATAAGATCGTTAAGTAGATGGATATTATGAGAAAATAAAAGGCCGGGAACTGTGCAAGTTTGATTGGGGGAGAGAATGTGAGTGATAATGGAGTTAAGACGTTGGGAAAGAAGTTTAGTATAAAGTTTATAATCTAGATTTAAGAGGGAGATAGAGCGCCAATTTTCCAGGTCAAGGAGATCACCTTTCTTAGGGAATAGGACAACATATGCTACTGTGAATCGCCTTGGTAGAGGGGAGTGATTGAAGGCAGCAGAAAGTGCAGAAAAGAGAAACGCTGAAGGAGAGGTAGGAAGGTTTTATAGAAGAGGAAACTGAGGCCGTCCGGACCCGGTGTGGCACTAGAGTTTAAAGAAGCAAACGTAGAGGACAGTTCAGAGAACGTGGGAGGAAGGGGGAGGGAAGAGGCAAGTTGGGGAGGAACTTGTAGTAAGTTAGAAATAAGTGATGCCAAGCTGAAGAGGATGGCGGAGGAGATTCACAGAACTTCTCTGTATAGTACTTTCGAACTTGGGAACATAGAGTGAGTGGATCATCAGACACCTCTCCAGATGGAAGGCGAAGATGCCGAAGTGAATTCGATGATGTTCGTGTTTTTTCCATGGATGTAAGGAAACCGTAATTGGATGCGTCTGGCGATAGATGTTGTAGCTGGAGATGTCGTAGAGCTTGTTGAGCCAGAGGAAGGACGATTGATCGCAGCTCTTCTTGATAGTGGCAAAAGAGAGGATCACTTAGGCTTAGGATGGAGAGCATGGAACGGACATGGTTGAGACGTATGTTCTGAAGCGAATTTGCTTTGAAAAAAGTGTGCGAACGTGGAGAACGAGTTGCTGTTTAATCTCCAACCAAAAGGTTAGACCACAAGGAGCTGATTGAAGTTGAGGTCGTTTTTCCTCAAGGAAAGTTCGTACTGAAGTACAGAAGTCTGGATATGTGAGAAGAATGTCGTCAAGAGTCCATGGACGAATTGTACGGGGTTGTGCTGGAACAGCTTGAACAATGAGAACGATGGGGCAATGGTCAGAATAATCTGTAGGAGTGATACTAGATTCTGGCACAGCTGTAAGAAGAGTAGATGAGGCGTAGTATCTGTCAAGACGAGCTGTGTACGGATTTTGATTATGTTGCGAGCGCCAAGTATGTACAGTCGATGAAGGATGGAAGCGACGGTGAACATCAATGAATGAATTGTCGGAGACTACTGACTGAAGAAGATTCACCAAGTTAACACGGCGTTCTCTGGTGGAAGGAGATCGATCCAGGGTAGGATTCAGAGTGCAATTGAAATCCCCTCCAATTAAAACATGATCTATAGGAGGAATGCGAGACAAGGCACGACGAAGGCGAGTAAAACGTATTGTCAAGTAGGTTGAAGAGCTTGGGATATAAATATTAAAGATATGATAACATGCGGAAGCTATGGTGAATAATGCACACTGTAATAGGTCTCGACATAAGTTTCGAACAGAAAAAGAGGTGATAATGTAGCTGAAATTATGGCGGATACCTATAGCTAGACCACTATGGGGTGATAGTTGGTAAGCATGGTGAAATGTGTAGTTCCACTGGCGCCTTCGTGAGAATATCGTAGCGGATTGGCAATTTGTTTCTTGTAGTAAGAGAAGATCAGCTCCTAATGGAGTGAGGTCTTCATGTACCAAGGCATCAGAAAATGGGGATGCAAATCCCCTGCAATTAAGTGATAAAATCTTGAAGACTTTTTTACATTAATGCTTGCTGAAGAACGTTGACAACAGTTAGAAAGGATTTGAGTCGATTGAAATAGGTTTTAGCCCACGGATGTTCCTTGCAAAGCCGGGAGAGGCATTGATTAAGGACTTGGATCTGATCAAGCACTAGAGGGAGAAACGATGCGTACTTTGAGAGTAAAGCATGCGTTGTGAAGTAATCTGTCTTATCTGACAGGTATTGATGTAAATCTTCATATGAAATCGGCCTAGAAGGAACCGAGCCATCCTTAAAGTATTCGACAAGATCCTCAAATTTGAGAGGAGGCTCTTCGTCGGCCTGGACAAAAGAGGTAGCAGCCTTCGATGGTTAATTCTTACGAGAGGCACCACCAGTACCGGGAGAGGTACGGGGTGATGCGGCAGTCTGCTTCTTCGGTGGGCGTCTTCGAGAGGATCCACGACGTTTTAGCGAAGGCTCAGTCAAGCTCTCATTAACGCGAGATTCGAGGCCAGAAAATCCGTCATCAGCAGATTTAGAAGTATCGATGATAAGGGCAGTGGAGAAACCCCCTGAATGGGGAGTCCGCTACAGAATGACGACGGATGGGAAGCGAACGATGAGGGATAATCCAGTGGCTGGTCGAAGGAAGGAGCGTCCGTAGACACGCGTTGACCAACTCCCGCAGTCAACTTTTGTTAAAGTTTCGATTCTGAAGCTTTCTGTGCAGTGGAAGAAGATGTTGCTCGGCTCAGAAGAGGGCCAGAAGTTGTAGGATAATTATTAGGAGCCTGTGATGCTAGATGTGGACAATGCACACGTAGATGATTCTCTCCGTGGCAAAAAATGCAGTGGAGGGAGGTAGTCACTTCAATTCTCCTACGTTGCTCTCCACAACGAACGTTGAGCACCTTTGGGCAGGCGAGCAAGTGTTCATCAGATAGAAAGATCACTCTTGCACTTCGTCTGGATCTCTCGGCGCAGCTGAAAGAGTAGTAACGGGCCCAACAACTCGGCCGAACTTACTGAGTACAGTGCACAGCGCAACGTCTGATACCTCAGGTGAGACCGGATGAAATGTAACCTGGATGGGACGCTTAAGAGCAAAACTGAAGACTAAGGAAAAAATTTTAGAATTTAAAACGAAGGGTGCAAAATAACCTGAAAGACGGTGAGAGACATGTTCTGGTGAAAGATGGACGTCTTTGAGGGACAAACCTTCTGTCAAGACAAGATCCGCATGCTCTTTAAGAGCAAAATACACCAACACAGCTCGAGGTTTTTGAGTCATGTGAGTAATACTGGCTCCATCTGGAAGTATCTGCTTGAGAGCCATACTATATTATTTCAACTTTGTGTCTGGGAGCGCATCAAAACACACTCCGAAGTCCATTGTAGAATAGAATTGTTTTCCCGCTGGGGAATCTTCGGGAATATCTATGGTGGCAGTAGTGCCATCAACACTGACGTACAAGTCTGGTAGGACTTTTGCAACCAACTTGGAAGGAGCTTTTTTTCCAGTAAGAGCGGCAGAGTATGCCCTAGGAGCAGTACTCATGCGTGACGGCTGCAACGCAACGCGGCTGTCTGCAACCGGCTGTTTGAACTGAGCTGGAGTGGAGGGTAAATTAGCAGCGCTGTCAGACATATCCATGTCTTCACTTAAAGCAACAGAAGGTTGCACTGCACTGACGTCACTGGTCGAAGCAGGGCAAGAAGCTTGAGCTGCAGTAGAGAGTCACTTTCCGCTTCTAGTGTTTGGGTGACGTCACCTTCAAGCATTGGAGGAGATTGGTCTCGTATCGAGGAGGAGGAGGAGGAGGATGCGGCAGGAAATGCCTCGCTGATATGGGCGTGGACATCGCTTTTATCAGCAGCCGCCGCCATTGTTAATGGCGAGGGCTACCTGAGAAATCGACCAGCTCGGTCGACAATTTAAATGATGATAACAGAAAAAATTAACTACTCACCAACTTGGGAGATGTATCAAAACAAAGCACAAACTTCCAGCTTGAAGGAACACAAAAGGAAAATGACGAACCACACGATAAAACACACCAAATAGGCACAAAACACGGAGCTCAGAAAAGCGTGACTTAGGCCAAAGGTGGACCGACACCGTACTAATGTATGTCAATAAATGTAATGTTGTTTTTCTCTTCTAGGGGTCCGGTGACTTTGGTGAATATAGTGTATATTATGTAATTCGAAAGAATGCGGGAATAACATGAAGGAGACTGGCACAAGACAGACCGTTGTGGAAGAGGCTTGGAGAGACCTTCGTCCAGCAGTGGATTGATAATGGTTAACAATGATGATGGTGATATACAAAAATAAAGGTTTTACATGTGATTTAAATCGTTTGTTTCCTTCCTGCTTTAATGGGATAGAGAATATTCAAACTTCATTCGATTTCATAGCTTGTATGCAATCTTCAGAAATTTTAAGGTAATGTAATCCGTACCCCGTGTTAAACGAATATGCCAACAAAACTTATCCTTTACAACAATAATTCCCCATTTAAATAAAGATATGTCAATAAGATCCATGTCATACGTATATGTGCTTATAATGTGTTCTGAAATACGGAAAATATTATGATACTAAAGCTTCAGGGGTAAATTAGATTATATTCTTATACATTTTTCACAATAGATAAAACTTGACACTGTCTAAAAAAACCGAACCCAATTTTATATTTCTTGTATTTTCCGGGCTTAAAGTTTCAGTGCGCCCTTACGGCTGTATGCTGGCAGGAGAAAGCGCCTACATTTTCTCATATCGGCATATAGTCGTAAGGACGCATGATAATCATCCAGTGAAGCGTTCCTGTAGTAAATTTATCTGAAGGATTATTTCATTGATAATTCTTTTTATGTTTTTGCTAGTGAAACGTAGCATGTACATATGAGAGGCAGAGTACCGTTTGTTAATGAGTGTTGGATAACTATCAATATTATTTTATAAAATTTATTCATATACATGTCGTTCGTAGACTTGTAGTAATAAACCTTCCAATACTTCATTCTTGTTATTTGTTAATGTGCTCATTTATTCCGTATTATTTCAATCCATTCATTCTCCCTTATAATACTCTCTGAATGTGCTTAAATTTGGTACTTGTGAAACATCTGACAAAGAAGATGTCTACACCCCGCAATAGGAAACATCCAACTCTTCGCTTTTTCATCTGCGGAAAAGATTATTATTCATTATTCAGTAATTGAAAACAGCGCACCAGCACGATTCGTATAAGTGGTATCATTTTCAGGGAGAAAAGCTTAAACGATCTGTATTATTGGCATCGTTTTCAGGCAAACGGATTGATATAATCCCGTCGATGTCTGGGTCCAAGATGGAAAGAAAACAATACTTAAACGTATTTGTATTTATCATCACTTCAGGAGAAATGGGAAAAAAGTTAATCGGAACGAAGCCTCATAATTGGCGTCATTTCGGCAAAAATAAACACTATGAGCATTAAATATGGGACACAGAAGATATTGGAACCCCAAATCACGTACTAAATTTGACATTACTTTTAAACCTGCAAAGCTGGCACATAAGAAGTAGGTTAATAGCAAACCCAATTGCTCTTTCTTTTTCTTTATCTTTGTTTAACTGTCTTGTTTAATGTCTTCAGATAGGAGGATACCGGTCTCTAAGGAAAGAAGAAAACCAGAACCGAAGAGTAAACGCAGCTCTCCTGTCCTATGCGAAACCCAATCCTAGCCGTCAGCAGGAGATTCCAATATCCTATCCGCTCGGTCACAGCCTGACAGAGAATTTTGCGAGCCTATATGTCAAATTTATGGTAGTTGGTATATGTAGATTTGATTCCAGGTAGCGAGAATGAGGCAGATGAGATTGGTACTTTTCTATGTTAAGCGTATGAATGAGAGATTGCCTAAAACGGATCTCATTGGTAGAGAAAAATGGAATAAATGATATGATTTTTACTGATTTTGTATTCTTTCTTGGGTTATGGTAAACCATATTCCGCGGACATTTTCGGAAAAAAATTTGAAAATTTTCAATTTTCAAATTTTTTCCAGAAAACAGGCTTTGTGCTGAAGATGCAACAGTTAAGCGATATGTTCGACTGAATAGATAAAAAATGTCTGAGTTTTTGCGTCGAGCACTTAAACCATCATTATCATCAACCATTTGCATTCCACTGCTGGATGCAGGTCTCCCCAATGCTATTCCACAATTCACACTCTTGAGTAATTCTCTTTCATGTCACTCTGGAAAGCTTTCAAATTTCTTCCAGTCTTCTCTCACGTGATCTTAGTTTGAATTAATTTTCCGTAACTTGGTATCCATCTTAGTAATTCAGTTGCCTAACAAATTTCAGTTCCTTTTCATATCTTTCTCAGTTACTTCAAGCAAGCATCTCTCCATGCTTTTTTGAATTTTCCGCTGCCTCTGTGTGCCATTTTAGTAAAGGTCCATGTCTCTGATCTTAAGTAAAAACTGGAAGGATTTATTGATTAAACATACACCGATCAGCCAAAACAATAAACCACCTCTGCGTCGTGCAAATAAGAGCACGTGCAGCCAATCAAGTCATGTGCCAAGGTCGCGAATGATATATACAGTATAATACCTTATTCGGAGCTTTCTCAGTCAGTATTTCATTTCAACACGGGGAAAGTAAATCATTTGTATGATTTCGACAAAGGCCAGGTTGTTATGGCAAGACGACTTGGTAAGACCATCGCCGAAACATCGACGCTAGTGGAATGTACACGCTATGCAGTACTTAGTACTTATCAAAGATTGTCTGAAACAGGTGAAGCTTCGAGCTGTCGACAAGGCGTGAGCTGGTCACGACTCACTGACGCCAGAGTCAGCGCAGGCTACCTCGGTTTCCTCCACAGCAACAGGAGGGCTATTGTGGCTGGCATTACCCATTATTTCAATTGTGGTGAAGGGCCCAATGTGTCCGAACACACAGTTCATCGTACGCTCTTGGATATGGATCTCCGCATCTGTTGACTCATTCGTGTGCCTATACTCAGAGCGATTCACCGACATCAACTCTAGCAGTGGGCACGTAGTCATCGACATTAGACCACAGAAAACTTAAAGAAGGTCTCATGATCCAACGAATCCCGTTTTCTTTTACACAATGTTGACGGACGAGCTCGTATACGAAGTTTACTCTAAGAAGCTATCTGACCTGAATGCAGTGTGGGACAGATCCAAGCGGCTGGAGGGAGTGTAATAGTCTGGGCAATACTTTCTTGGGAAACATTTAGACCCATTATCACTTGTGACGTACCTGCCAGCAGGACGCACATGACATAAAGGCAGATAGGATTCAGAACAAATGTCTGCGTAGCTCAGTTGGTAGAGCTGCTTGTTCCGGAATAAGCGTACTCGGGTTCGAATCCCGGCGTAGACCGAAATGACGGAGAAATTTACTTCGTTATAATGGCGCCCGAACTATCCGGATGACCCGGCCGTTCAAAATCTCGCATTGGTGTGATGTTATTTCCACACCGCGAGACAGGAAAAATCAGAGAATTCCTTCTCCAGCACTTCCAAAAATAGAAATGTGTGATGTTGCATTCCACACAGCAGATTGACTGGGAGTTCTCAAGTGCACGTTCTACAGTGGATGGCTGCCTGCAACGATTCATGGTCACGGCTGACCCGTGGGCCATGCCCCCGGCCCTCTTTCGGGGGGGAGATGTGACGTACCTGCCAGCAGGACGCACATGACATAAAGGCAGATAGGATTCAGAACAAATGTCTGCGTAGCTCAGTTGGTAGAGCTGCTTGTTCCGGAATAAGCGTACTCGGGTTCGAATCCCGGCGTAGACCGAAATGACGGAGAAATTTACTTCGTTATACACTGTAGAGCGAACTCTGGCAGCTGTCACGTACTTGTAGATAGTGGCTGACCAAGTACACTCCTCTATGGCGACTGTACTCCCAGGCGGACATGACGTCTTTCATAAAGACAAAGTTCCATGCCACATTGCGAAGATGGTTCAGGAATGGTTACAAGAACATGAAGAGGAATTCATTTATTTCCATGGCCCCCAAATTCGCCGGATATGAATCCTATCGAGCATTTGTGGTTTATGTTGGACAAACGGGTACCAGTGGCATCACTTCAACCACGTAATTACGGAAATTGGGGAATCTTCTGTCGCAGTCGTGATACTAAACATCAAAAAACACCAACCAACATCTCGTTGAACCTATGCCTCATCGAGAGAGAGAACGCTTTTGTTGGCGAGAAGAGGATCTACATCATATCAGGTATGTGGTTTTAAGGTTTTTACTGATAGGTGAATTTCTGGAAAGGCATATTGGTAAATTGCTCTTGAACATTTTCCTGTTTCTTCCAAATACACTCCAGCCAAGTTTTATACTCCTAATAATTTCTTTTCTCGAAGTGGCCCTCGCTTTACATCTATTGTCCTGGGAATATGTAGTCACCAGTTCTAAATTAATTACATCAATCTCTAGGTCTTCAGTTTTTGTAAAAGCATTGAACGTCAATTTTTCTTACTGTAAGTTGACCTTTTATCTCACTTCGTAACAGTTGTCGAATCATTCTGGGAACCTAATCTGCGGAACAACATAAAACGATTTGGCAAAACTCGTTAAAAAGGCTAAGGGTATGCAAATCATGCTCTAATGAGTTCATAGAAACATTACTTCCTAAAACGTTCTAAATCATACATCAATGAGCCATTACATTATGACCACCACCAGTCTAGAGAAATGAGCGCGCTTGGGAACCAAACGGTGACACAGGGGAGGTTCACAGAGTAGTGTATATACAACCCTAAGACCGGCTTTCGATTAGTAGAGTGTTCGGAGTCAGAATGGGAAAAGCTGCCGATTTATCGGTGTTTGATAAAGGACAAATTGTGATGGCACGGAGCCTCGGAACTACTCGGAAACGGCGCAACTTGTGGATTGTTCACGTCCCGCTGTAGTGAGTACGCATCAAAAGTGGTGCACAGATGGCCAAACGATGAACCGTCGTTCAGCCGTGTGTCGTCCGCAGCTCATTGATGCCAGAGGGGAGCGGAGACTGTTGCGCATTGTTTACAGTGACAGCAGCGCTACAGTACGCAAACATCACTTGCAGCTACAACAGCTACAACCCACAGCTACAACCCACAGCTACAACACGGGTGATCAGGGCAATTTGTCACAGCACACAGTTCATCGCAGCCTTCTGCGCATGGGCCTGCGTAGACGAAAACCTATAGCCGGTTCTCCATGCTCACAGTACATCATCACCAACAACGCATGAAATGGGTCCAAGATCAATGAGATTGAACCGTGGATGATTGGAAGAAAAGGGGCCTGGTCTGACGAATCAAGAATATTCTGGTGCATCACGTAGACGGCCGAGTGCGGATATACCGATTACTAACGGAGGCTATAGCACCTGGATGCACTGTTGGGCCGAAAAAGGCGGGAGGTGGCAGTGTTAGGCTGTGGACGATGTTATCTTGGGACATTTTAGGCCCCATTGTCCCAATAGCACAATCCCTGACAGCTGTCAGGTATGTGAACATCGTTGCGGACCAAGTTCACCCATTCATGGCAGCTGTGTGTCCCTGATGGTAATGGCCATTACCAACAGGATAATGCTCCATATGCCACACTGCCAGAATCGTCAAAGGGTGTGTAACGTATACTCTATATTCACTTTCCTTTTGATTTTTACTATCTCTGGTAATTCTATTTTACTATGTAAATTATCTTCTTACTGAACGAGATGTTATTTCACCCGCTGAATGAGATCTGGCAACGAGTGTAAGTCATGACGTGGTGGTAGCCAGTATAAATAGGCGCGTTCAACGATACCTAAGGAGAGCGTTTGTTGTTGTACGGAGAGCGTTTTGTTGTTGTACGGAGAGTGTTGGTTTATGTGAAAGAGAGCGTTTGTTTATGAGTATAGAGCTCCGTTCATGTGCAAGGAGCTACGTGTTATTTGAGTAGCTGTGTGTAATGATACCAGTAGAAGTTCATAATAAAAGGTTTTACGTAAGTACGTCTTTCTCAGTTCATAGTACTGTCAGACCTCTGTCTGGCTGTTAGGTTTATTTCAATTAATATTAGTAGTAACAACCAGCATAAAACTTTATTCATCTTAATTACTGCTACAACATTACTACCAGTTATAAGTTTGTTCATTACTATTACTACACTACTAGCAGGTGACTTTATTCATGATCTTAATTAACTAGTAACAACAACCATTTGAATTCACTATTTGAAGCTTAGTACAAGCATATAATTCAGTAGCAGAAGCATTATACTTAGCTTGGTTGAAAGCTTTATTCATTATAATTAGCTTAGCTGGTAGAAAAGAGTTTATTCATTATAGGTGGTTCTAAGAACATGATGGTGACTTTTTGTTAATGCCCTGGCCTCCAAATTCACCTGACATGAACCCAATCGAACATTTGTTGTTCGACTTCGAGTAGCGGGTTCGCGCTAAATCACCCCCACCCCGAAATGTACGGGACCTGGAGGTCCTGCTGTTGACATTATGGTACCAGATACCCCAAGATACATATCGTCATCTAATCGAATCGATGCCTCGCCGAGTGCTTTGAGAAATAAAGCACATCAGTAAGAAATATTTCCTTAAAACGCCAGTTACCAAAACCTCTGTTGGAAAAGTATTGAGTAATGCGTCAGGGTATTGAGTCGTGTTCTTACATGTTCTTTCGGGGATAGTTCAAAGGATCATGCTGACCATTCCAACACGTTGACAACACCCAAGGTCGCTCTGGAGATATTTGCTGTATGTGGAAGCGCATTATCTTGCTGAAACGTGCTACCAGGTCTTAGCATTTGCATTACGGACATTGCTGTGAGTGATACTAAAAATATTCAGTTTCCATAACTGACTTCTTCCCGGACCATGACTTCTTCCATTTGTGCTGCATGCTGCTGGATAATTACTGAATAATTTGTTTGTTCTTCCGGTCGTCTCCATAGATGAACCGTAAGGTAATCTAACCACAGGCAAAAGAGAGACTCTTTGCTGGAAGTCACACGAAGCCATTCTGTGGGCCCGTTTACTTGAGCACGGCTTCACTCGTGCCGCTGGGGGCACTACGTTCCCAAGTCTTCAAGTTAGGTCTGCCTTGTGAAGTGGTGATTTAAATGAAACAATTACATCTCTCTTGGTGACACAGATAGTGACTGTAGGGATGGATGAAGGCTGTAAATAGTCTTCAGCCATCGCAACAGACACAATCTGGGACTGTTGGAATGGCTGAAGACTATTATCCGGATCAAATAGTCTTACCGTGGTGTTGTCGTCTTGAGTGTTCCAGTTTCACCCGTAACAGAGATCATACCTTCTCTCAATTTTTTTCCAGCATCGATGCGCTGTTGTATTGCTACGGCCCAAATGCATCGCAATACCGCGAATCACCCATTCTCTCAGAAATCAATAATCCTTCCTCTCCCAAAGGAACTCAGCTGGCCACATAGCCGGCGGATTTGGTGCCTCGTCATTCTGTAAGAAGTACGCTTTCTCCTTGAAATCTGAGCTTCAAGCCGAAGACTCTTCTCACGAGGAAATTAATCTTTGTTGGAATTTTACGGAGGAGGCGTTCTCGCTTATATCGGCAAATGCTGCAATCGAATTGATACCATATTTTGATCATGTGCGTATGCCGGCTGATTTTCAGACGCTCCCGTGTTGCAATTTCATTGTTACTTAGCTTATGCAAAATTTAGAAATCAGACTAGGCATTACAAATTCATATCGGGAACAAACTATAGCACCTAAATATAAGGTCAACACACCTACCATAGCACCTACATTTAAGGTCAACACACCTACCATAACACCTACATTTAAGGTTAACGTAACATTACATTGAGCACTTTGGATTATTTGTCTGCTGCTGTCTTCCGTAAGTTTCTATTTTTTTAATATACTGGTGTCTAAAATTAAAGTACGGAAGACAGCAGCGGACAAATAATCCAAAGTGCTCAATGTAATGTTACGATGTTCACAGGACATGTGCAAGTGAACACTACATAAGACTGCTCGCAAAATGCTGTCCAATGCTGAAATTGAGTTGCATACAGCCAACGGAGAACGGTAGTTGCATTTCTGTCTCTGACAGCGCGTATTATAAGCGTTCTGGTGGCTTCAGATGTTTTCTTTATGTCTCGTACATATTTATCCGACGCTATAATGTAGCGAGCGATAGGGCAACTGAAAGCAAGCTCCAGTCTAAAGCCCAGGTCACAAGGGAATCGAGTATCCACCCCAGTGTTTTTTTTTTTGTTTTTTTTGTTATGGCATTAACTCAACAACAACGGCGGTTAGATGTTACAAAGGCCTGGTCAAAGTATTCCAAAGCGTACTATACCTCAGAATGACCGTTATGTCGCTTTAACCGCATGACTGCATAGGTTCTATACAGCCCGGCAATTAATTCTCGTCGGAGCTCTCTGCTGACACTGGAACTACGGTATGAAGACAAACAAAACATCAAAGGTAATGTCATGTTTGTTTTCATACCGTAAGGCCCATTGGTGCAGGCAACGTAGTTTCTGGAGCCCAGAAGAGGGGGCCGGTTGTCTATCGCAGACGGGTCGAGATTCAGTCTACAAACGGATTATCATCGGCATTTTATCTAGTGGTAACAAGGAACCCGTAATGATTCCGCAAACGTCTGCGAACGAGATTCCTTCGGAGACGAAAGGTATTATGAGAGACTGCTCATGAGTAGTACTATGTTCACTAGCCGCACACCAGTCCACGTGTTCGCAGAAGACAATATGATTGATGGGAGGTTTATCGACCACCGTGAGCATCTGGATGGGCTATAAGCAATTGTCCGTCCCTAATTTAGTGCCACTGGCTCCAGGGAAGGAATAGAGCCAGTGCCGTAAAACAAGCACAACTTCCATGTCTCACCGGAATTCGAACCCGGATCCATCACGGACGAATGCTCAGGAGTCATCGCTATTACCACTGCCCTACCGGGGCGGCGGATACATTATGATCCTTGGCGTTATAGGGACGAGATCCTAGAGCCATATGTTAGACTTTTTGGGGATCTGTTAGACCTCAGTTCGTTTTAATGAAGGATAAGGCCAGCCCGCACATTGTTCAACTTATCGATCATTTCCTGCGGAGCGAGGGTATTCGGCCTACAGATTGGCCAGCCAAGTCTCCTGATCTGAACGCTGTACAGCATGTTTGGAATGTTCTGGGAAGACATGTAGGAGCCCGTCCGCCCCATTACAGAACCCTTCTCCTGCTACACACCGCCCTCATTGAGTAATGGAAATCTTTGGCTCCAGAGTTCATCGACATGGTGGTGATGAATATGTATCGTCGTTGTGAGAGTTGTCTGTCCGTACGAGTTAATCACCTTACTTATTAAGACATTTTTAGGTTACATTCTTACATCTCACCTCGGTGACATTTGCGGATGTGACTCTGCATACGTAAAATCTGTACATATTTGTCTGTTGTAAAATGTTTGTTTCTCCTATGATTGAGTCTCTTTAGACGATAAACGTCTCGACCTGCTGTTATGTGTTTTCCTTTTTATCCTTGAGAATGCATTCCGGTCTAACACTGAGCCACCGCCTTTTAGGAATAGAAGACGGTGTCTCAGTGTAGGGCCTACGTTAAATTGCAAACCTGTGCTACCTGTGATACTTAACTTGGTAAAGTCTGAGAAATTTTTTTAAAAGCATGATACATAAGCAGAATCCTGTTCTGGTTGATATTAAGTCGGTAACAAGTACTGCCCTTGTTAGTATAGCAAATGCAAAAATGCCACTAAAGAATTCCATGTGGCTGGAAAACTACCCAAGAAAACAAAATAAGCAATGATATTCACGACACAAGGTACGTTTCAATCGCAGTCATCCTAGGATTTCAAAAAACTTTACGTATAACTTTTTATTTTTTATTTGCCGACAGTAGGTTTCTAAGCCAGATTTTTCTACTCCGAATTTGCTGTTCTCCCAACTGATCTACGCAGCCAGGCTTTTCGCTGCTTCGTGGTTTACGCTTTCCGACCGTAGGTTGAAGAAGCGTATATGCTCCAGCTTTGTCCGTCTGTCTGTCTGTCTGTCCGCACGAATAACTCGCGTAAAAATGGTTCTATTTCGATGAAAGTCCAGTATGTGGTAGGGGACCAACTGGGGACAAACCCTATTCAAAATTGGCGAAATGGGGTCAAAGGTCACGACAAAGGAGCGGGATCCATTCCATTGCCTTTACGCTTCATAACTTGTGTAAAAATGGTTCCATTTCGATGAAATTTTAGTATGTGGTAGGGGACCACTGGGGACGAACCGTATTGAAAATGGGCAAAATGGGCTCAAATGTCACGACACAGGAGCGGGATCCATTCCATTGCCTTTATGCGTCATAACTTGCGTAAAAATGTTTCGATTGCGACAAATCTTTATCATAATGTTCCGGAGGTACACTGAATCGGTTCTGTTTAATATAATCCAAATGGGGTCAAAGGTCAGGACACAGGAGCGATATTTATTCCAAAGCCATTCACCTCATAACTTGAATAATGATTTCCGGTATGTTGGAAAGCGTATCATAATCAATGCATTGCATCATTTTACGAACTTGTTCATTTGATCCATACGTTACATCATATATCCCTACCTAGCCAAACTCAAGTGTTGGAAAACTGCTGGCTGAAATCTGCCGCTCACAGTCCGGCAGCGCCATCAGTTGGCAGCCATTGATAGCCCTGCAGCATCGCCGTGAATTGCGGGCCTCCGAGCAAGTGCCACTAGTGGTCCGCAACCGATGCAAACCCGACACCAGGTGGAAGCAACGGGATTGCGCATGCGCGGAAGCAACACGTGCTGTGTCTCTCGTGGTATCAGGTAGTTAAAGACGACGATATCGCCATCGTGTTATTTTAGTGGATGTGAAGGAAAAAAAGCCATATGTAGAAAGGCGAATTAATTACCTAATGAAATGCCACGTCGACGAAGGTATCAGATTACAGCCATGAAATACACCCACCCCATTCCCATGAATAACAAGAAATAATTTCTGTGCAACCTTTCGTTTTAACATACACTAAACCGCTCGAAAAAACAGTCCGGCAAAATCATTAAAAAAACGTTCGTTGAAAAAAAAAGAATTATACGGGGACAAAATTTATCAATTATTTGAAAAAAAAAAAAAAGCAACGCTATGTGCATATAATGTACTCATCCATGGGTTGAATACACAATACTGGAGTAATTTGCTTCTAAAAATAACGAGAAGTAAAATAAAATATATTTCCTCTTTAAAACAAATGTAGCTTCGGGCAGCGGAAAGGAAAGATACAACGTTAAAAATGTAACAGAATGTAACATGAACGGGTAAATATATTAATTCAACAATCGCCTTTCAAGACGACAAGGACAGCACATGACTTTGGAAAGCGCGTTTAAGTTGGCACACTCATGAAAATGAGTGAAGTTCCCTTAACGTGAAAAAAAAACAAAAAAAACTGTCGTTACGTTGAAAAATAAATTTATGAATTATGTGAAACTGACATTTATGAAAAATACCTCGCAATATTGTAAAATTAAAGAGAGAACCATTCGATTGCACATTCTGCAGGAAAGAGACTCAGCTTCAAGCAAATTCTCGGGCGTGGCAAATCTGTCCAGATGGTATAGCGCAGCGTCCCACGCAGATAGTCCTTTGTTCAGATCCAAACGGGCGTTTTCCGGTCTGTTGAGAAAATTTCAGCAGCACCGTGCTATATTGTAGAAGTTTCGTAAGGGGACAAAAGAAAGTTGTAGCTTTGGGGAACAGCGGTTGTCCTTGGTATATATATATTTTTCATGCCTACTACTGGGAAATTGGCAGACAAGATTTGGCAAGCCATCAGTTACGTCACGTGATTGCCGGCTGCAACTACCGGGAAACTATTGGACCACATTAGACTAGTCATCATTTATGGCACGTGCTTGCAGGGCCACTGAAGGGCCACTTGTGACAGCTTCTGCCTGTGATGGATAACGGATGGCCCTGTTGTGGCATATGACAACTGATGGGGGTGCCAACTGTTGGCTAGCTGCTGGCCCTTCTGTTGGCCGCCCGGACATTTTATTGACGGTTCGGCAACGGCAACATAGTGCTTGGCCATTGATGGAGCAAGACTGTTTTTGCTGGGTAGTGGCGTACCTGAAAAACTCTCCCCCTTCCCCGCAAAAAAAAAAAAAAATCGAGGGCCTTTTGGAAAAATCTATTTGCTCTCAATTACTGAAAATTTTAAATTCCATATTATTAACCAGGTTTTACTGGCGTTTTAATAACAGTAATTCTTTGGAACCTACAGGTATTTTGCGTAAAACCAAAACTGTTACACTTCATTGCGTGTAACATAAATGTACACGTTGTAATGAAAATGACTGCCTAGTTTTACATCAATACGAAGTGTTACAAAACACTTACACTTCATTGCGTGTAACATAAATGTACACGTTGTAATGAAAATGACTGCCTAGTTTTACATCAATACGAAGTGTTACAAAACACTTACACTTCATTGCGTGTAACATAAATGTACACGTTGTAATGAAAATGACTGCCTAGTTTTACATCAATACGAAGTGTTACAAAACACTTACGCAAAGTTAAACATGTCATGGAAATGTCATTCATTTAGAGAACTAAGGCCAACCTCATTCAAATGCCTCACGATCACATATATAACACGTAACGTCCGTGTGATAGTGTCAAAAGACTTTTGCCGGCTTCTTACAAAAATACAGAACATAAGTAAACAAATTAAAAAGTACCAATGAAGAACTGTGGCACAAAAAGAGTAAAATTGCTTAAATGATTTCCTCTTGAATATAAAAAAACGGCAACGTCACAATGGTTTGCACATAGTAAAAGTTTTTTTATATTTTGACTCTGTCATATACACTATAATGACAAAAGTCACCGGACACCCCTTCAAAAGCAAATGAACGGATCCGCTGCGTTGTTAAGATGCGCAGTACAGCTGCAAACTGTATAAAAACAGGCCTGCAGCTGACCGCGATTATATCACACTGTGAGGTTGAGCGAAAATGTCGTGGCGGGAGAGAACTGACTTTGAGAAAGGAAATATTGTTGAGTGTTATATTAGTAGGTTGTACAAAAGAGAATCCGAGAGGTGTTTAAACATACCCAAGTCAATTGTTTTGGATGCACTGAATACGTCAGAGACACATAGCATGTGTGAAGCAGCAAGACGTACCGGCAGACCAAAGAGAATCAGTGATAGAAAACGGCAAAGCCTCAGGAGAGTCGTTACAGCTAATCGACGGAGTACTGCACAAGACCTCAGTTTACAGGTGAGTAAAAATGCTGGAACCTCGGTATGTACACGTACCATTTGCAGAGAATTTCATTCCATGGCGTAGCGTGGTCATGCGGCTGCTCATAAGCCTTTCATTTCCACTCGGAATGCTACTCGTCGTTTAGCATGGTGTAAATGGCATTTATCGTGGACCGTAGATCAATGGAAACGGGTCCTATGGACTGATGAATCCAGATATACGATCAATCAGTATGATGGCCGTTTGTGGGTATGGCGGCAGCCGCGGGAACGCTCACCACAGGGCACTGTTTCTACGGTCAAGTTTGGAGCAGGCAGTGTACTCCTGTGGGAGTGTTTTCATTGGTATGGTCCCGGCGCATTGGTTATCGTGGACAAACCTGTTAATCAGCATGTCTACCTCGATATTCTGGACAATTATGCCCTACCAACTCTGTGGCAATACTATGGAACCGAGCCTTGTTAGTACCAGCAGGATAATGCATCGAGCCATAAAGCAAAGACTGTTAGGGCGTGGTTTGACGATAATTCCGTATCGTGTGTGGACTAACCAGCACAGAGCCTTGATCTTAATCCCATAAAGCACTTATGGTATGAATTAGAGAGCCGCATAAGAAGTTTGGAACCAAGGCTTACTACTAAGCAACAGTTAGTGGCAGCATTATGTACTGAATGGAAGCGCATACCTATCTCTGTGGTTCAAAACCTTGTCGAAAGCATGTCTCGAAGGGTTAGTGCATGCATTAAGGCCAAATGTGGACCGACACCGTACTATAATGTATGTCAATAAATGCTATGTTGTGTTTCTCTTCTAGGTGTCCGGTGACTTTTATCAATAGAGTGTACATGTATAGGAACTACTGCTATGGTTGTAAAAAGGGGGCCTCAAGTCTTCTGGAATAGCTGCTTTTCCGTTACCAAGAATTTACAGATTAAAGCGAAAATAATTCCATGAAGATTTTATTTATTTATTCATTTGTTGTCGCCTACAACACACTCGGCGACCATTTCATTGCCAAACAGTTTATCTATTATTTATGTACGTTGTGCGGAAGAACCATCACAATTTTTGTTTCAATCCTCACGGCCGTTAAACTGTTTTTTTTTTTTGTTTTTTTTTGCCTCCCCGGTGGCGCAGTGGTCTAAGGCGTTGGCCTATGATCATTCGTCCGTAAGGGGTCCGGGTTCGAATCCCGGTCAGGCATGGGTGTTGTGTTTGTCTTACGGCACTGGCTCTCTCCCTTCCCTGGAACCAGTGACCCTAAATTAGGGACGGGCGACTGCTTATAGCCCATTGAGTTGCTCACGGTGGTCGTTAAACCTCCAAAAAAAAAAAACAAAGAAAAAAACTGTTTTTTGTTAGAAAGCAAATGCAAGCTTTCTTTGCCGACAGTGGGATTCGAACCGGCATGTTCCTACTTTGGAGTGGCTGCTCTCCCAAACGAACTACGTCGGCTGGATTTTCGCTGCGTCTTCGCCCATTTGACTCATACGCAGGGGCTTATATATAATTTTCCTTCGTAAGGGGGGGGGGAACAAAATGGAAGGTTTTGAAACCCACCAGAAGAAAATTAAAGTCAATAAAAACAGAAGATTTTTTTTTCTAATATGAGCCGCATTTTAACCAGAAACTTTAAAAATGAAATACTTTCTTGGGGTCAAGCATAGCCCAAATCCGCCGCCAACGTCATATGCATAGCACAAATCCGCCCTCTACCAAACCGAATTTATTTATATGCTAGCTAAAGTTGAGAATTTGAGCACAAACTTGAAGTGCTAGGTAAACAAAAATAGTTTTTACATTAGTAACGTATACGAAGTAATTTCCAAAAATAGTTCATCAAAATAACTAAAATTTAGAAGCGCTAAATCCCATAAGCAAAACGCAGTAAAAAATGAATTGCAAACGCGCTCTTTCGTATTTGTATACCACATTTTTCATTAAAAATATTCAATTCTTGTTAAACACAAATAATTTCATAATGAGTTGACTTTTTCTTTACACTTTTTTAAGCTTCATTGATTAAATAAGCACCAACATATCTCATGTGAAGGTTCAAAAAACTCTTAATCCAACAATTACCGATATGATATAATGAGGGCCTAATAGTCGGCCGTGCGTGCCATTTCTGTGCGAACAAAAACATATTTACGTGTCGGGGGGATCACTGATCAGATTAGACGGGGAGTTAAGTTGAAGATGCAGATCTAAAGAAAGAAGCGTTAGCAGATTTTTCTGCTTTAAAATTATCCAAGCATTATGAACTCCATCCACGTCGAGAAGGTAAAAAGGAAGAAAAATGATCAAAGTAGTGGAAGAGTGAAAGAAACGAGTTGCCTCCGTGTGCCTATGGGTGGAGACGACATGGGCCACCGTAAGAAATTCGGCGTACATCAGAGAAGCGATAATACCTCCAGGGTCAGACCTCCGATCCCATTTGTCAGAAGCTGAGCGATTAGTCATTCTGGTCAGGCTTCAGAGCTTGTCGGAACGGCGCCATCAAATTTCATTATTCCCCTCGTTCTTTAAAGGAAGGTTTTTCAACTCTTCCTGAATGCCTGCTCTATTGCGTTATATTTACTTACTTAAGGTCTGTGATTAAGGCCACTCAGTCACGTACGCGGAGAAGGACGAAATATCGGCAAACGGGGATCCATATGGTTCTTTTTTCTAATGCTATGCTGCAAGATATGCTCCCATTTTTCCGCTAATGTGATGAGAGAAACAATATGAGTAAAATATTAGTCTTACGTAATTTCGTTATCTTCATAACACTTAAACGCATTTCTTTGAAGCTTCTTGCATTCATGATCGAAAACATTAAACCGCAAGTTTCATCAGCAGTTAATGCTCCACTCTTCTTGGAAGAGCGAAAAGAAGAATGGTATGTTGAAAAAAAATATATATATTGATGCTGTTCGGCACAATTTTTTTATTGGGCGTGCCAAGAGAAGAGTGATAATTTCGTGATGGGCCAACCTCTTAATTTGATTCTCGAACAGATTCTTGTTGTTGTTGTGCAATTTTGCCGAATGTTTTGGTTTCAACTCTACACAAAAATGTAAAACATGACAGAGACAAAATGCGCTGTACTGAAAGGAAACTGAAAGTCCCTGAAATCACGCAGGGCTGAACATAACGGCAAATGCTTCGTCCCGAGATAGCGGGAAAATAAAAGCAGTGGATTCAACCAACATATACGCAGTGGAGATAAATATTTCGATATCAAAATCTAAGCTTTTAAATAGAACAGTTAGAGGTATTAGCTATTTAGCTCAAAGATGGAACAGGTAAAGGAATTTAACAATTTGGGTGTAGCAACTGGTGAGGCAGAAAAGTTTGACATTGAATTAAACAACAAAATTAGAAAAACAGGAACAATCTCACATCACGTGTATATGATTACTTTCACTAATAACTGAGGATTGAAAAAGAACAAAAATGCGTGTATGCAGTGCAGTATTCAGATCTTCACACACTGAAATTTCGGTTTAACCTGTCGGGTGGCCGGGACACAAGGATGATTTGCAGCAGGCGGAAGGGACGCAAGGACAATTTCCAGAAGGGCTGCCGCATTATGAGCCGGTACACTTTATGCTAACTCAAAATAAAACAAGAAAGATGACACCGAATGTTCGGGTGTAATAAGCACGTCTTTTGAATACGTTCTGACGCAAATTAAATTTATCGAAGCTATTCAAAGTCAATGGAACCGGTATGGAAAACAATAGATCTGACGAAAGAAAGAAGATTTTCAATCGGGTTTTTAATCCCTCAGATATTGCTGTAAACGGAATCGTGAGCTTACGTTCTCTTAGAAACGACAAAAATAAGATGTGACTTTACGTCCCCTGGTGGGAAAACCATGCATTATTTTAGGAAGAAACTATTCTCAAAAGGTGTATCCATATAAGCGGTATCGGTCGAAATAAAAAAAATGAGTCGAGTTTTCAGAAGCCCAGATTTTGCAACAAATACTTCAGAAACAGAAATTAACACTTATGACTCCTGGTGGCTAAACCATTCTTTACCAAACATTAGAAAATATGTGAAAAATATTTTCCATCAGGTCTTGTATGCGATACAGGAAGAATTTTTCAAATCCGATCTTTAGGAGCAGAAATGACGCAAAAAACGCAATTTACCTTTGTGCTCCCTAGCGGAAAGTCTATGATTTACTTGAAATTTTTGAATTAATAGGAAAAGCATTTCGCATCGGAAACACTATCCAACAAAGAAGGAATTTTTCAAATCGTACTCTTGGAAGGAGAGATATTGACAAAAATAAGATATACATCTACGCCCCCTGGCATAGAAACCATGCATTTTTTCAAGAATAAAATTTTCCTGAGAGGTTTGTCGACATTAGGAGTAGTATCGGTCAACAAACGACTTTTTTTTTAATCGAGATTTTAGAAGTTCATATTTTGCTGCAAATACAACAGAAGCGGAAATTAAGACTTACGCCACCTGGTGGCCAAACCATTTCTTACAAAAATTAGAAAATATGTGCAAACGATTTCCTATCAGGAGCTTTATGCGGTGCAGAAAGAATTTTTCAAATCGGAGATTTAGAAGCAGAGATATATTGGGAAACGCAATTTACATTTACGCCCCCTAGCGGAAAGTCTATGAATTACTTGAAAATTTTGAAATTATATGAACCACATGTCACACTAAAAATACTATCCAACAAAGAAGGAATTTTTTGAATCGGACTCCTAGAAGTAGAGATATTGACAAAAATAAGATATACGACTACGCCCCCTGGCATAGAAACCATGCACTATTTTAAGAAGAAAATGTTTCTAAAAGGTTTGCCGACATGAGTAGTATCGGTCAACACACGACATTTTTTTCAATCGAGAATTTAGAAGCTCATATTTTGCTGCAAATACAACAGAAACAGAAATTAAGACTTACGCCCCCTGGCAGCCAAACTATTTTTTTACAAAAGTTAGAAATTATGTGTAAACGATTTCCCATCGGGTGCTGTATCCGGTGTAGAAAGAATTTTTCAAATCAGAGATTTACAAGCAGAGATATAGGGAGGAACGCAATTTACTGTTACGCCCCCTAGCGGAAAGTCTATGAATTATTTGAAAGTTTTGAAACTATATGAAAAACATGTCAAACGGAAAACACTATCCAACAAAGAAGGAATTTTTCAAGTAGGACTCCTAGAAGTAGAGATATTGACAAAAATAAGATGTACATCTACGCCCCCTGGCGGAGAAACTGTGGAATATTTAAAAAAAAAAATTCCGAAAAGGTTTATCGATGTGAGTCGCATCAGTCCACGAAAGACTTTTTCAATCGATATTTTAGAAGCTCCGATTTTATGGAAAATACATCAGAAGCAAAAATTAACATTTACGCCCCGTGGTATCCAAAGCATTCTTTACCAAAAATTTGAAATTGTATGCAAAAGATTTTCCATCAGGAGATGTATCCGCTGATGAAAACATTTTTCAAATCGGAAGTTTAGAAGAAGAGTTATTCGGGAAAATGTAATTTACTTTTATGCCCCTTAGCGGAAAATCTGTTCGTAATTTGAAAAAGTAACTACTGGTACATCTAAAATACTCTGTAACGTACCAGGAGATGTGACGTACCTGCCAGAAGGACGCACACGACATAAAGGCAGACAGGAATCAGAATAAAATGTCCGCGTAGCTTAATTGGTAGAGCAACTTATTCCGGAATGAGTGGACCCGGGTTCGAACCCCGGCGCGGATAAAAATGACGGAGAAATTTACTTCGTTATAATTGGCACCCGAACTATCCGGATGACCCGACCGTTCACAATCTCGCAATGGTGTGATGTTATTTCCACACCGCGAGATAGGAAAAATAAGAGCAGCACTTCGAAAAAAAAAAAAAAAAAAAAAAAAAAAAAAATAAGGAGGAGATGATGTAACGTACCAGGAGATGTGACGTACCTGCCAGAAGGACGCACACGACATAAAGGCAGACAGGAATCAGAATAAAATGTCCGCGTAGCTTAATTGGTAGAGCAACTTATTCCGGAATGAGTGGACCCGGGTTCGAACCCCGGCGCGGATAAAAATGACGGAGAAATTTACTTCGTTATAACTCTTCGACATAAATGGAATCGAAAGATGAATTTTTTTTTCAATCGGATGTTTAGAAGCAAATATGTGGAATAAAACGTATTTTTGAATTCGACGTCATCTGCATTTAAGCCCTCTACTTGTAATTTCAAAATTTTCAAGTAATTCATTTATATTTTCCGCTAGGGGACGTAGAGGTAAATTGCGTTTTCCCCTATATCTCTGCTTCTAAATCTCCGATTTGAAAAATTCTTTCTGCACCGGATACAGCTCTTGATGGGAAATCCTTTGTACGTAATTTCTATTTTTGTAAAAAAAATAGTTTGGCCACCAGGGGGCGTAAATCTTAATTTCCGCTTCTGTTGTATTTGCAGCAAAATATGAGCTTCTAAATTCTCGATTGAAAAAAACGTCGTATGTTGACCGATACTACTCATGTCGACAAACCTTTTAGAAACATTTTCTTCTTAAAATAGTGCATGGTTTCTGCGCCAAAGGGTGTAGATGTATATCTTATTTTTGTCAAAGCCGTCATTACGTATAATTTAAATTACGGTAAACTCGAATGTATAATATTAGAAATTTGAATTTGGTTTGTTGAATGGAATTATTGTGTAGCCACTGTTCAAGGTGCCACATGACGGATCACATATGCGTTTGCTGAACAGCGCCAATCGAGTAGAACGGTGCTAATCGATACCCTGTAATCCGCGATTTCAGGTGCCAACCAGTATAACAGACAACTGCTCAATGCTGAGACAACTCCAACTGGCACCTTTCGGCCTTATACAGAGATGGAGGTGAGCTCCAGTGCAAGTTCACTCATGTTATTACTCTGTTTCCATACGTTTCGCAGCATTGCTTTGCAGACAACAAGACAAAATCAGTAACTTATAAAACCTTAATTGTTTCTTAACCCGATGATTTAAAACTTCATCTTATGGAAAAACATCTTCATGTCAGAAATATTTCAACATCATTTTTGAAAACGGAAGATCGATATCAATAAGAAACATGCAACAAATATCCAGCAATGTAATTGTTGCAGACCTGTGCAATACAATTAAGTAACATAATGTTATGAATAGGAAGTTTCTTCACAAATAATCCTAATCTATAAAATACTGATAAACAGCATTCGTGAAACAGTTAAAGTATTCAAAACATCAGCTTAAAATAGCAATACCTTTTTTCAAATTATGTGAAAGAAAAGCAAAGTATTGAGTTAAATATATTGCTGGCTCATTGTACGAGATGCGATTCCACACAAACAATGCTTGAGAGATCTCCAGGTGTTAAACACAGCCTCAAGAAGCCACTAAGAGGCGTAAATTAAAAAAAAAAAAAGTATTTTGTTTAGCAAATCAACTTTAAAATTTTGCAGACTTTTAAGAAGCATCAGAATCAATTGAAATTGTTGTTGAAAAACTGGAAGACTGAACGCAAATCTATTTATTAAGAAAGGATTGTTTTTATTTCTTCTTGAGTAAATAGAAACTCGAGGAATCGAAACGGTAAAAGGATTTCAGTTTCCCGAGTTTCTGCTACATAAGAGTGTTTCTTTGCTGTTTAAGGTTTATAATAAAATTGAGCTTAAAGAAGCAAATAATGGAGATTGTTTTATTCTTAAATATATTGCAATTTACACTTGCTCCTCTGGGAAATGAACACGAGTTTTTTTACTGTTTTATAATTCTGAAAATATGTTGAATGAAGTTATTTCATCTGTCTCTCGTTCATGTCTTTTCTGACACGAAGTACAATAACTTCCTGTTTAATGGAGTCGAGGAAAGCGCAGTTGGCAAACTGTAAAGTGAAAAACTCCTATTTAATACGTCAATAATATCCTCCGAGATTAGACATAATCCTTAACAAGCTATACGTGGTTCGCGCTGAGAAAATCATGTATAGCTTTTCAAAAAATTATTTACAAGATATTCATTTCTCTAATTTTTAAGCGAATAAAAACTGCCTTTCAAAATTTACTTGGAAATAAGCTGGGAATTGAAGATTAGAGAAAAGAGAAAGGATACGAGGTATTTTTCTTCATCCCTAATCACCTTTTTTTTCCCATCTACTGAAACACTCAGAAAGATATTTTATGTGCAGGCTAGAAGAATATTTAATGTCTCAGAAATGAATTTGGAGTTGAAACCTTTCATATTCTCAAGAGGACAAGCATATGTGATATTTATTTCTAAAGCAGAGTGGGTGAAAGAAAAAGCTTTCTTCTGCAAGATCTCAGTGGAAATATGTAATTTATCTGATCAAAATACTACTTGATTTACTTTAAATTGATTTTTTTACCTTATTGTAAAATGAACTTTTCGAATATAATACAAACCAAAAAGAAAAAAATCGAAACAAATGCTTTTCAGAACGAGCTTTTGAAATAACTAAAGTAAAAATCAAACTTACTGCAAACCACGCTTAGTAAAACTTCAGGACTTGAAAATTCCTTAAAATTTGAAAATACTATGTGTCATTCGGAGCGAATTTCGTTTTCTCGATGACTTAATAAAACTCTGCATTTCAATAACAAATCTGATGATGTCGAGTATCTCCAAAACACCTTTAAGTAAAATGTATGTTACAAATATGATCGCAGTTTCTAAAGAACTCTTCGAAAATTATACTAATCCAAAATAAAATTTTAGACATAACAACCTTAAAAAACTCGGCTGAAGCAAATATCCCGACATTCAGAATTTAGTTCGCAAAAAACTACCATCAACGAAACGTTTTCTATTAGAAAAGTTAAATTATTTCCTCTGCGCCCCAGAAACTGTCCACTAGAAAATTCCAGGGTTAACGATACATCTCATCTTCGATACTTCAAATTGATCAACTTTTTTTACAGCGTGTGTGTGTGTATGTGTGTGTGTGTGTGTGTGCCATGAGATTTGATGAAATGTCTTCAGTTTCAGTTCCGTGTTTCATTCTTGACTTTGCAAACTAAATATTTTGAACTCCCAAAATGAATTTGGTTCCATCTGAAAATGAACGAACGAAGATGAGAGCAATTAAAAAAGGCTGCACGTTTCTGAAAATAAAAGCCAAAAATTCTGACCATGAATTCTGCTTCGCTTTTGAAAATGATGTCTCTCGAAATGAATATTTCTTGCCTCATTAGATAGAATTCCACGTAGCTATGAGTTGCCCAAAGTAAATAACGATTCTGATGCAAAGAAAAAGTCAGAACATATTCCATTATTTTTGCGGAGAATAAATGTCCGGAAAAGAAATCCTCTCAAATATTTTAAATTAAGAACTGAGTTTATTCTTTCCATATCAGTTAATGCTACCGATTACTCATCGGATGGCGATTGAATGAGGGCGTTGTTCAGAATCAGTTATCAGTTATAACTATAGACTATCAAGTAATTTGCGTAAGCAGGCTTTTCGGAATTTGGGTCTCATTTGCATATGTGAAACAATATATTTCACTGATACTCAAGCGTATTGTAGAATTTTCTCATTTTAGTTTTTTCGGGTAATGCTATCTTTATTTACGGCATAAATGAAATGGTGCCGTGCTTGTTTACATATGCAGTCGAGCCCCGCTGAACAATAGCCACCCGTGCTTTCTGCTGATTGCTCACGGGTTACAGATCTTATCCTATTCTTCTAAATGGAGATTTCACCTTTAAACCTCCACCTCGCTGACCACCATCAGCCAGAATGATCTAGCAACATTTTGGTGTGTATCATTGGAAAATACCCCTTGAACCACCTTTTAAAATATTCACTTACAACGGCCACTCCGAATCGTCTCCTTCTTATCTTTTTAAGTTTACCATGAAAGCATGTCAGTCGGGTCCATCTCCAAAAGATTTTACGGAATGGGTGAGAATGATGCCTTTTTCGAAGTGTGGTCAGCTGCCTAAAATCAAGGGAAGACTCTTCTGTGATTTAGTGCATTTGACAGTTGTAAGACAACTGGTGCATTGTAGGCCATACTGCCTCATAAAATGACATTACCAGTCTCACAGTTCATATTTTGGATTCTAAAGCCTCTAGTATCCAACGCCTGCAGTGGACACAGGTTTCTCACAAGAACAGCTTGTTATGTAGGCTTCTGTGATTCATCTGTGTTTGTTTGTTAGTATTTTATCGCATTCTGAAGTGGGTAAAACACTGTGTGACGTACTACAGAGGTGAAAACATGTGTCAAGACGACAAATCTGCAGCGATATATTCTGTCCACGAAGCCCAGTTGGGAGAACGACTTACTCCGGAGTGAGGGGACACAGCTTCGATGACCGTCACGGACAAACTTGTGTTTTCACATTGGCACCCGATTGTGGAAACTGGATCCACTGCCCGTTGGGTTCTTCGAAAAATGTGTGATGTTTGTTCCGCACGTAGTTCATAATTAATGAAAAATTCCTACTTCGCTTCAAAAAAAAAATTAAGAGGAGATGATCTGACGTACTACAGATGTGAAAACATGTGTCAAGACGACAAATCTGCAGCGAGATATTCTGTCCGCGAAGCCCAGTTGGGAGAACGATGTACTCCGGGGTGAGGGGACACAGAATCGATGGCCGTCGCGGATAAACTTTTGTTTTCATAATTGTTGGATGTTCGTGAGAAAAATTTGATATATGCAAATTCAAAGATCGTAATCTGAGATTTAGACATTGGCAAATCACTTTTCCAGCATATTTCAAAAGTCAATTAGCAAAAACGAAATGCAATAAGAGACATATTAAGCAGTAAACATAAATGAATGTCATCTGAAAAACCACACTGTAATCAGTTGTTACACTCATGAAATTTAGAGAAGGCTCTTGTTCCATGAAATGGCCAGATAAACGTCAAACATGAAGTTACTACCGATGAAGTCATTCTCGCAAAAAAAGCGAGATAGTTTGGGAAAGAATACCAAATTCAAGAATTCAGGTAAAGCAATGGTTGGCTTCCAAGTTTCAAAAATCGGCGCGGATTTGGGAATACGACATGGTGAAACAGCCGAAACCTCCAATGAGGCAAGAAGAAAGGTTAGAAATCATATTTAGCTATGAATTAAATTATGTGTGTAACGTGGATGAATCTGGTTTGTGTATTATAGGACGACTAGCAGTAATGCCCGTTCTCCGAAAAGTGAACCTATAAAATCATTTTGCAACCTAAAATTTAAGAAAAGGAAAAGTAATTAAGGGAAAGAAAAGTAATTTAAGATCTGTAACTGTTTTACGATTTAGAACAGCGTCTTTATGACAATGAAAACAGTTTGATGTAAAAGAGTAGCAGACTTTTGGCCCCCATTAATTTTAAATTAAAATTCACGGAATTTATACAGCTTTTCAACGTTTCTGGCAAAATTACCTTTAAACCTATCAGCAGTTTTGAAGAGCAAAGCTAAGCCACCCTTTTGAATTTTTTGGTTTTCAACCCTTTCTCGGTGTGGAAGTGGTAGAAAAATTCAAGCAGATAATGTTCCAAAGCCACCATTTTGATATTTTTCTTTCGGTTTCCGGACTTTTCTATGTATCCGAACCTTAAGTCCTATCATCATGGGAATTTTTAGATCTCTTGGTTAGCATGGCAATTTGCAGATCTCTTGGTTAGCATGGCAATTTTCAAACCCCTTGGTTATTTCGAAGTGGTCAACTAATTCGCGAAAAATTCAAGCAGACAATATTCCAAAGCCGTCACTTTAATTTTTTTGGTTTTCGGGTTTTTCTATGTATTCGAACCTTAAGTCCTATCAGCATGGCAATTTTGAGATCTCTTGGTTAGCACGACAATTTTCAGATCTCTTGGTTAGCACGACAATTTTCAGATCTCTTGGTTAATTAGAAATGGTCTAACAATTCGCGAAAAATTCAACCAGACAATGTTCCAAAGCCGGCATTTTTTTCGGACTTTTCTAGGTGTCCGGACCTTAAGACCTATCAGCATGGTAATTTTCAGATCTCTAGGTCATTTAGAAGTGGTAGAACAATTCGCGGACGGAAACACTCGCATTTTACCGCTTTGTTTTCTATATACGAGTATATAGATACCCGAAAAATCGATTTCAAACGAAACTGAGAAAAGGTTGCAAAAACGATGAAGCATAGAATATCAGCAGTTCACTGTGTAAATGCCGATGGTACTGATGAACGAAGTTTTGATGTTATAGGAAAATGTACGAGGCCTGTTCAAGAAAGACTTGAGCGTTTATTTGATTTATATATAGTATAGCTACATATTGGAACCAAAATATCATCACAGCATACACCCGACTCCTCTCCATGTGAATGAACCTTTCCGAGCCGTTGGTTTCACGTGACCTTGAGTAGAACGATGTGAAGGAACGTCTGTTTGCGCCCACCTCTCAGTCGAGTCATGGATATCACAGTGGAACAGAGTGCAGCTTTGAAGTTCTGTGTTCGTTTAGAAAAAAACGAATTAGGAAGCGTCCGGAAATGTTGGTGCAGGCATATGGTTCTGAAAGTGTGATGCCACATCGTACAGCACAGAGGTGATTGAAAGAACTTCGCGAAGCCTACGAATCGTTTCAGTAACGAAGTGGGCATGGAGTGTCTCCAACAGCCATTACTGATCAGATTCTAAGTCCTGCAGCCGCGATTACTCATGAGGATGGTCGGCTCACAGTGAAACAAATGGTACAACATTTACAAACTTCAGTTGGAAGTGCCCACACTATACTCAGTGAGAAACTACACATGACGCGAGTCTGTGCAAGATGGATTCCTCGGTTTCTGACGCCTGAACAAAAACGAGGGCGTGTTTGAAATTTTGAAGCAAGAAATTGCTTCAAACAAGGACTACCTGACGTCAGTGATTATAAGCGATAAAACTTTACTTTATCACACCGATCCAGAGGGCAAACAACAGAGCTCTGTATGGAAAACTCCGTCATTTCCAAAGGCAAAAAGGCAAGATGTAAAAACTTTGCCGGGAAGGTAATGGTAATCACTAGCTTTGATTACACTGAACAACAATGGTTTTGTTACAAAGAGAGCTTTAACGGTTTTGTATGCATTTACGGGTGCTGAAACCAAATATGAAGTCACAATTGCTTTATTGGGCTCCAATTTCTTGTAATGGAACTCTCTATTGGAATGAATGTTGTGTTACTTAAAGGAATTTCCCCACGTTTCACAACTGAGACATCTGTCTGCAGTCAGGATAGCTGTGTCTCTGAGAGTAGACATATTGGCGCCATTACTTCCTGATGTGGAATTCCTTCTGGAAAGGGGGAACAAAGCAGAATTTTTGTCATTCGAATGCATTTAATCGGTATCGAATGACGTGCATTTTCTCGTGTTTTTTTTAAAAAGTAGTGTGGATTGTGCAAAGTGTACGTCAAATAATGTCGCGTACTTGTGTGAACCATCCAAACAGTTTCTGCTACATTTGTGGACAATTTACTTTAAAGTTTCAAAGACGACATTTAACATCGTTGATTATAAAATCGTATGAATTGTATTTCCAGTGCAAAATGGGTTATAAAGATAAACCTTGGGCGCTCACATTTGTTGTAATTCGTGTGTAACTTTGTTGACTGGCTGGTTGAAGGGATCACGTAAAATGCCATTTGCGGTACCAATGGTTTGGAGAGAACCGAAAAACCGCTCAACAGACTGTTACTTCTGCGTCACTAAGATATCTGGAATTACAGCTGAGACCAAAAACACGTTTCAGTATTCCTTCGGCTGTAAGACCTGTTCCTCATGGTCCAGATGTTCCTGTACCTCCACAGTCATGGAGTTTAGATGATAGTGATACTGATGAAGTAAATCCTCACAGCGAAGAAGATATTGAAGAACAACAAGATACTGATTTTAGGAAAATTCCGTGCCTCACCTTATAAGTCCGGAAGAATTAAATGATCTGGTTGGTGACCTTCATTCAGTAAATAGTCAGGCCAAAATATTGGTTTCAAGATTGATGGGATGGAATCTTTTACAACCAAGTACAAAAGTATGTAGTTTTCGTCCACGACAGCAAGAGTTTGAACCCTTATTTTCTAATAGTGGTAATCTTGTGTACCGCAATGATATAGACTTATTGCTTGAAGCCTTAGGACAGAAAAGACAAACCTGAAGAATGGAGATTTTTTTATAGATTCCTCAAAAGTAAACTTAAAAACTGTGCTTCTTCATAACGGAAACATGTATCCGTCAGTACCTGTTGCATTTTTTGCATTCATGAAAGAAACATATGCAAATATGAAACTGTTGCTTCAAAGTATAGTACACAAAAACACTCGTAGAGTATTTGTAGCGATCTTAAAGTGATAGCTTTACTCTTTGGTCTACAACATCGGATACACAAAATACTGCTGCTTCCTCTGTGAATGGAACAGTAGGGATAGAAATTCTCATTACATTAAAAAGACTTGGCCTCGAATGAAATGGAGTCCTTAATTCCAGGTAAAAAAAAATGTTGTTACTGAGCCTTTAGTAAGTCCCCAAAACGTGTACTTACCACCGTTTCACATCAAACGGGGATTAATAAAAAAATTTGTAAAGGGATTGAATAAAGATGGAGAAGCCTTTCGTTTTCTACAGAACAAGTTCCCCAAAATATCTGGAGCCAAAATTAAACAAGGCATTTTTTTGGTGCACAAATAAGGGAACCTATGCGTGATCTTGCATTTGAAGGCATATTGAATGAAACTGAAGCTGCTGCATGGAAGTTCTTTAAAGATGTGGTACTGAACCTTTTAGGTAACCAGTAGGTAACCAGAGGAGGTAACCTTTTAGGTAACCAGAGCATCTATGACTTTTAGTAGAGTGTTCGAGTCAGAATGGGAAAAGCTGCCGATTTATCGGTGTTTGATAAAGGACAAATTGCGATGACACTGGCGCCTGGGAACTGCGATCTCGGAAACCGCACGGCTTGTGGGTGGTTTACGTGCCGCTGTAGTGAGTACGAAGCAAAAGTGGTGCACAGATGGCCAACGACGTACCGTCGTCCAGCCGTGTGGCGTCCGCAGCTCATTCACGCCAGATGGGGGAGCGCAGACTGTTGGGCATTGTTCACAGCGACCGAAGGGCCACAATGCGACAAATCACCCGCAGCTATAACAGTGGTGATCAGGGCAATGTGTCGCAGCACACAGTTCATCGCAGCCTTCTGCGCATGGGCCTGCGCAGCCAAAGACTCATCCGGGTCCCCCATGCTCACTGCAGGTCATCGCCAACAAAGCATGAAATGCGTCCAAGATCATCCAGATTCCACCGTCGATGATTGGAAGAAAATGGCCTGCTCTGACGAATCAAGATTCTTGGTGCATCACGTAGACGGCCAAACGCGGATACACCGATTGCCAACGGAGACTATGGCACCTGGATGCACTGTTGAGCAGAAACAAGCCGGCGGCTGCGGCGTTATGCAGTGGGCGATGTTTTCTTGGAACACTTTGGGCCCCATTACCCCAATAGGACTATCCTTGACAGCTGTCAGGTATCTGAACATCGTTAGGGATCAAGTTCACCCATTCATAGCGACTATGTTCCCTGCTGGTGATGGCCATTACCAACAGGATAATGCGCCATGCCACACTGCCAGAATCGTCAAGGAGTGTTTCGAGAAACATGCTGGTGACGTTCTGTTAATGCCCTGGCCTACAGATTCACCTGACATGAACCCAATCAAACATTTGTGGTTCAACTTGGAATCACCACCACCCAAAAATGCACGGGAGCTGGAGGATCTGGTTCAACGCTAAATCACCACCACCCCAAAATGTACGGGAACTGGATGATCTGCTGTTGACATTATGGTACCAGATACCCTAGGAAACCCATCGCCACCTCATCGAATCTATGCCTCGCCGAGTGGCTGCTGTTTTGAGGTCTAAAGGGGTCCTAGAGCTTATTAAGTTGGTGGTCATAATGTAATGGCTCCTGGGTGTAGATAGTGCGTTTATTTTGCAGCATGGGCATTCTCCTTTTCCTGGAACCAGTGTTTCTGATTAAGAAACTAGCGACTGATTATATCCCATTGAGTTGCACACGACGGTACAATTCAACGTAATGTTTTAGCGTTAAAAAATTCAATAAAAGCAAAATTTAGATGTTAGAATTCCGCCTCCAAAACTCGAGGATATTTCATCAGACTCCTCTTAACCCTGACTGTATGTGCTAGACCCTATTTTTTTTTTTTTACTTCATTTAGCTGTTGTTTCAGTACTTATAACATTTTCAGGATGAGGGCTGGGTCTCCTTGTAGATAATGTAGATATTTTTCTTTCTTTATGTTGCTTTTTCTTTGTGTTTTGTATCTGTTTCGATTTACATTAAAAGTTATGTTCTAAAAAAAACAGAAATATTTGCCGCTGGTTCTTACAAAATGTGCAACACTTCTTTTCTTAGAAGATAAAAAATTAAGAGTTTTGATAATTAGAAAGTTCGACCCACATGACCAGCTGCTTCATGTCGACTGGAAAAAATCAGCACTTAGTCACCGAAATGAGAATTTTTCTTTCTCATTATTCTTTTCTCTTTTACTTCAGTAATAGAAGCTGTACGATAATCTAGCTTTTAAATTCTGGATTATACGTACAAGAAATTACGTATGCACATCATCTGCTACTGGGTAGTGCGAAGTGCAAAGGAGTTTTTTTCCTTCCGAAGTAGCTCTCTAGTTTGTAACAGATTCCAGAAACACTTCTCTACCTATTTCCACGACATACAAATCGGTGTGCTTTTTTTCAGATGTAATGACGATTGAAAACGGTACTTAGCGACCTTTAAGATATTCATTTGAATTAAAAAGGGTTTTTCAAGTATACAGGGTGTATAGAAAAGTCCTTAAACAGGGAAATAACCTTTGAACGCAAAATGCTAGAGTTATGGAAGTAGTGTGTACTTATAGTAAAGTGACTATGTTTTATCACATGAGAACGATTGCAGCACCCCTAGCGGCGAATTTTGGAAGTTAGCGATCCTATTGCTAGAACCAAGAGAGACAGCGAAAAATGTCAGTAGCAAACGTGTAGAGCGTCACCGATTTAGTATGAAATGACGCCTTACATTCACCAAAAACTCCAATAGTAGTCCAGAAATGCAGATCTCTCTGTATCCGATCACCGGCATAAATACGTCACTCATCGCGTGCAGAAGTGTGGCATTATGAGGTGATGCAAATTTACTAATAAAACTAATACATGTATGAGTCAGCAAGGTACAAATTATTATGTACTGTACAGTAAAGTAGTAGGTAATTCATACAGCAGTAGGACATTATGAAGAAGAAAAACACAAAATAATGTTCTAGAAATACAAAATGTCTGTACTAATACTTAAGCATTCGCGATGTGTCCACCATCGGCAGCAATATACATCTGTATTCGAGCTAGAACTTCTTGTTGGACGTTCTGCAGCATTTCAGGTGTTACGTTACTGCATGCTTGGATAATACGGGGTTGTAGAAATTCACCATACACGACCAAATGTAAGGCCACACGTCGCACTGATGTGTTTGTACTGCAGTGTGGGTGGGCTAGCGCATAGGCCAGGACGCCCACTGGCTGCACGTGCACACCTGAAAGTGTCGGCCTACCTGAACAGGAACGACTTGTAATGCTCCCGGTTTCTCTCAGCCGGCGAACAACATTGATGATAGTAGCTGCAGTAGGATGAGAACGAGTCAATCCATCGCCCAAATGGCAAGAACCCTAGGTTTCTCGAAAGCAACCGTATCAAGGGTGTTCCTCGAGTATACCATCGACTAACATACCGGCGCCCAGAGAGCAAGCGGAGGCCGACCACACCCTACTGATGACCGGGGTCGACGTAGTCTATCCAGGCTGGCACAGACCAACCGCTTAGCAACGGTGGCGTAGATCACATCCAGGTTAAATGTCGATGGCCCAAGCACTGTCTGCGAGCAAATGGTACTGCGCATGCTCCATACCCTGGGTAACGGGAACCGACACCCTACTCGTGTGCCACTATTGACTCCTCGTCGTCAGACATTACGCCTCTCCTGGTGCCGGGAACATCAAAACTGGACATCTGCAGAGTGTCGCTGCGTTGTGTGGTCAGATGAATCTCGTTTTCAGTAGTATCGAGCTGACGTGGGGATGCGGGAGTGGCGTCGACATCATAATGTCATGTCCCGGACGTGCCAGGTCGGCTCCATTCAAGGCGGCGGAGACTCTGTGATGGTTTGGGGAACCTTCTCATGGGACACACTATGTCCCTTAGTGTATCTGGAGAAGTCTGTAAACCCTGCGCGCTACCAGCATGTTCTGGCTGATCACCTACACGCTTTCATGGCCTTATCGCATCCTGCGGTCAATGGTCTGTTTCATCAGGACAGTGCGTCGCCCCATAAAGCCGCAACCACTCAGGCATTGCTCTGGGAACACTAATATGGGTTTGGAACCAGTTTCGCCCCCCAAGTATCCCGGATGGAAGCTCTCTGGGATGTCGTAGAACGGAACAACAGATCCATGAATCCTGGACCGACGTCTCGGGCGGAGTTGTGGGCAATGCTGCAATGGGCATAGCTGGCATTGTCTTCCGAAAATTCTATCGCTTGGTGAAGTCGATGCCTCGGCGTTCACAGGTTGTTATTCTTGCTAGAGGATGAACAACACGCTATTACGTCGGTATCTCCAACATTTAGTCTATTGAGTGTACTTACAAAACTTGTGTGATGTACCACTAAGGTGTTTCAGGAGTCCAAACGGCAACTTCCAGATATAGGTTTTGCCGGCGTAGTTCAGTTGGGAGAATATCCCGCTCTGTCGCGCAAGGACGCAGGATCAAATCATACCATGGACGAAAAGAGCATTCGCTACATTGCAGCCCTAACGTAAAAATGAATGTCCCGGCTATGAGGTTCATAAACAGATGTGTTATGATTCTTCCACACATCGTCTGGAATTAAGAATTCCTTCTTCTACAGTGAGCTCCTTCAAACATGGTTTCTCGGCGGACCCGAAACCTCCGATTTCTTGCCCCCGTCTTTCTTAAGGAAAGATATACACTGAAGTGCCAGAAAAACTGGTACAGACGAGCTTATGAGAAATACATAGCAACACCACCTATGCGCGTACTCGATTGCGTCCGCCAGTGCATATATAAAGCGATAGACATCCTTGCCAGCTGTCAGAGCTGTTTTCGGCATGACAACAACAAGTAATAACGATTTTAGGAATTTTCAACGCGGTGTCATAGTTGGCGCTCGTGAGATGGGCCATAGTATTTCGGAGGTAGAAACGAAGTTCGAATTTTCAAGGACGACCATTGCAAGGGTGTATCGTGACTACAAGAATTCCGGCAAAACCTCCAACCTACGATACCAGTGTGGCCGTAAAAATTCTGACCACTAAAATTTTATAGCGTACAACCCTAAAAAACGGCGAAGTCGTATGACGAAGTAAAGTTCTCCGTCCACGCCGGGTCCGCCTCATTCCGGAATACGTCGCTCTCCCAACTGAGCTACGCGGACGTATGCTCTCGCTGATATCTGCCTTTATATCATGTGTGTCCTGCGGTACAAGCACGTCACAGTCGTCACATCACTAGAACAATGAAATAATCAAAACATACAGTTAGATTCATTTAGTACTTTTCTTCTTTAAGGTTAGCGCACATGATTATGGAGTTGAGGAACCCCCGATGCACTTTACTTCACAGCCAAACTCCGCCGTGGTTTGAAAGTCATGATAAGCCGTTGGTCCCGTTGTAAAGACTATTCGCTTTGAACAGCCCTTTCTATCCTCCCTTGCATACTTCATCGTCGGCCTATAGCATTATTGGTTGGCAAAATTTTTGCGCTGTCAGGATTTCAAACAAACCTTTGTTTAAGATAATTAGAAATTTCTTAGCCCACTCATGTCGTCAATAAATAACGACATGAGTGGGCTAAGAATTGCAACATGGCTTCTGAACAAGGTGTTTAGCGAACCCTGGGAGCAAATATGACTATGAAGAGTAAACCATCCACATTTGAACCACTGGCTCCAGAGACCCAGCGCCGAAAGGACAAATACAATATATGTGTTTTGCCCCTGAATTGGAATGAAAGACAAATGCAATATATGTGTTTTGCCCCTGAATTAGAATGAAGGACAAATACAATATATGTGTTTTGCCCCTGAATTGGAATGAAGGACAAATACAATATATGTGTTTTGCCCCTGAATTGGAATGCAGGACAAATACAATATATGTGTTTTGCCCCTGAATTGGAATGCAGGACAGATACAATATATGTGTTTTACCCCTGAATTGGAATAAAAGACAAATGCAATACATGTGATTTGCCCCTGAATTGGAATGAAAGACAAATGCAATATATGTGTTTTGCCCCTGAATTGGAATGAAGGACAAATACAATATATGTGTTTTGCCCCTGAATTGGAATGAAAGACAAATGCAATATATGTGTTTTGCCCCTGAACTGGAATGAAGGACAAATACAATATATGTGTTTTGCCCCTGAATTGGAATGAAAGACAAATGCAATATATGTGTTTTGCCCCTGAATTGGAATGAAGGACAAATACAATATATGTGTTTTGCCCCTGAATTGGAATGAAAGACAAATGCAATATATGTGTTTTGCCCCTGAATTGGAATGAAGGACAAATACAATATATGTGTTTTGCCCCTAAATTGGAATGAAGGACAAATACAATATATGTGTTTTGCCCCTAAATTGGAATGAAGGACAAATACAATATATGTGTTTTGCCCCTGAATTGGAATGAAGGACAAATACAATATATGTGTTTTGCCCCTGAATCGGAAGGAAGGACAAACACAATATATGTGTTTTGCCCCTGAATTGGAAGGAAGGACAAATACGATATATGTGTTTTGCCCCTGAATTGGAATGAAGGACAAATACAATATATGTGTTTTGCCCCTGAATTGGAATGAAGGACAAATACAATATATGTGTTTTGCCCCTGAATTGGAATGAAGGACAAATACAATATATGTGTTTTGCCCCTGAATTGGAATGAAGGACAAATACAATATATGTGTTTTGCCCCTGAATTGGAATGAAGGACAAATACAATATATGTGTTTTGCCCCTAAATTGGAATGAAGGACAAATACAATATATGTGTTTTGCCCCTGAATTGGAATGAAGGACAAATACAATATATGTGTTTTGCCCCTGAATTGGAATGAAGGACAAATACAATATATGTGTTTTGCCCCTGAATCGGAAGGAAGGACAAACACAATATATGTGTTTTGCCCCTGAATTGGAAGGAAGGACAAACACAATATATGTGTTTTGCCCCTGAATTGGAATGAAGGACAAATACAATATATGTGTTTTGCCCCTGAATTGGAATGAAGGACAAATACAATATATGTGTTTTGCCCCTGAATTGGAATGAAGGACAAATACAATATATGTGTTTTGCCCCTGAATTGGAATGAAGGACAAATACAATATATGTGTTTTGCCCCTGAATTGGAATGAAGGACAAATACAATATATGTGTTTTGCCCCTGAATTGGAATGAAGGACAAATACAATATATGTGTTTTGCCCCTGAATTGGAATGAAGGACAAATACAGTATATATGTTTTGCCCCTGAATTGGAATGAAGGACAAATACAATATATGTGTTTTGCCTCTGAATTGGAATGAAGGACAATTACGTAAAGAGAAAGTGTTCTGTTTCGTAAATGAGAAAATCATCTGAAGAAATAATAAGAAGAATGAGAAATGATAAGAAGAAATTGAGTCAGAATGTTAAGAAATACAAAGCCTGAAAGCAAATTTTGCGAAGCTTACGTAAAAGTTAAGAGAAATTCAGCCAAAATTGTGGAAACCTTTTGGAAAGTTTGTATTTCTGGGGTTTGTTGTTTTATAACATCAGCCTATTTTTAGAATAACACCATAAAATTATATATCATTAAAAAGGTAATTTAATGCAGAATGTAATTCAGTACACTTTATTTTAAAAATTGCATTTTAAAAGAAGTTGTACACAAAGCATCATGATGGAGCGTATTTCATAGCCTCTCACCATTTCTGTTAGCATTTAGTCAGGACACCGTTTGCCACAATTACATCCTTACAGCGGCGTTCTATGGAGGAACCAAGCGTTTTATACACTAAGATAATACAACGTAGTTTGTCACAAATATTTATTTTTTCAAGCCGACCATGGTTTCGCTGGGTATTGACCTAGCTTCATCAGGACGAATGGCACGTAAATATTCAAATTGTATATGATATCATAAATGGTGTTTACAGTCACGTGTTTTGGTTAGATGATTCCATGCGTTTGACAGAAATGGCGTGGATGCCATGTCATTTACAAGTTGCGAAGTCTTCTTATATACATCAAAAGCTTCCAAAATATCAAATTAGGTGGTTGAATCTGGCTTGTCAATTAGTTTTGCTTCTTCATAGAGAAATTTATGGTCCTTCTCGAAATAGTGTTTAGCCATCGATGACTTCTTTAGGTCACAATTCCGAATGTAGGTCTTGTGCTCCTTCAATCGAAAACGCAAGGCTTTACGGGTCCGTCCTATTACGAAGGGCCACATTCACATGGAATTTGATAAATTCCCCAGGAGTTTTTGTCTTTAACATAGTCCTTTGGTCCTAAAAAGCTCATTTAGTTTATGGGGTTAAAAATCACCTTAAAATTATAGGTTTTGAGAATTTTTGAAATTTTGAAGGCAATGTCACGGGAAAATGGAATAACGGCAAAATTCTCTCGCAATGGACGCAACACAGGAGTTAACGTGGAGATGGGCTTCGGTTTCCGGAATTTTGTTAGAGCCTTGTCTATAATGTAAGGGTTGTATCCTGGCTGTACTGCAACATGTTTAGGGAAATAAAGTTATTTTTTCAAACTGTCTTTATCTGAACATATGTGTATCGCGCGATATACGCAACTGTAAAAGGCGCTGAGTTTTGGTTGCCAAGGTACACTGAAAAGCAATTGAATTGGAGACAGCTGGCGTTTTGCAAATGTGTCGCTGTGGGCGCCCTGTAAACGGAAACGAAATGACGTATGCAGCGATCCGACAATATAAAGAGTGATGCAACGGGAATCAGTAAGCGTCGGGCGCAGTATTGGTAAGACGAAGGATCTAAGCGCATTTGATCGAGGGCAAATTGTCGGGGCTCGACGAATGGGTCACTTCATCGCGGAAGTCGTGCAGGCACTGGGATTTTCACCAGCCACTGTGTCACGGGTGCACCGTGAGTACATCGAATCCGGTAAAACCATCCCTGCAAGGGCCAACTGCCGTGGACAACAGCGTGTGGATGAGTGGGGTCATCGTCGGCTAGCTCGCATTGTAACAGCGGGTAGACGGGCCACAGTGCAAGAAATCACTCGGCAATTTAACGCTGGTGCACAAAAACGTGTAAGCAGCCACACCATCTAGAATCATCTCCTCGCTATGGGGTACAGAAGCCATCGTCCCACGAGGGTACCGCTGCTAACCGCACATCACAGGATGCAAAGATTAGCATGGGCGCTGGAACATCGCCACTGGACCCTAGACATGTGGAAAAATGTTGCCTGGACTGACGAGTCGAAATTCACGTTGGTACATGCGGATGGCAGGATACGAGTACGGCGCAAACCGCATGAAGCGATAGATCCTTCTTGCCAGCAAGGTACTCTTCAAGCTGGTGTGGGTGGCATTCTCGTCTGGGGACTGCTTACGTGGACTGAAATGGGTCCCCTGGTACGTGTGATATCGTCCCTCACAGGTCAACGTTACCGGGATATTCTGGATGACCATTTGCTTCCGTTTGTGCGCCTTCAACATCCCACTGGGGACCTCATCCTGCAACAAGACAATGCACCGTGCCATCGCTCCCGAATTGTATCCGAATGGTTGGATGAACAACACTCCACCGGCGTGACCTCACTTCCTTGGCCAGCTAGGTCACCTGACCTCAATCCCATCGAGCACATCTGGGATGCCATCGAGATAGATGTTCGAGTCTCTGACCCCCTCCATCAAATCTTCGTGAACTGTGGGAGCTTGTTCAGAGGTCGTGGATCCGTATGGCTTCCCAACGCTTCCGGTGTCTTGTCCATGCCGAGACGAATCGCCGCCGTCATCAGGACGAAAGGTGGTGCTACACGTTACTAGACAGGTATCTCTAATTCAATTGCTCTTCAGTGTATATCGCACAGTTGCGTATATGGCAACTGTGTATATCGCGCGATACACTTTTACAGTTGTGTATATCACGCGATACACTTTTACAGTTGTGTATATCACGCGATACACATATGTTCAGATAACGACAGTTTGGGGAAAAGAACTTTATTTCCTTAAACGTGTTGTAGTACAGCGGGGAGAAAACCCCTCCATTATAGACAAGGCTCTAACAAAATTCCGGAAACCGAAGCCTTACTCTATGTTAACTCCTGTGATGCGCCGATTGCAAGAGATTTTGCCGTTATTCCATTTTCCCTTGACATTGCTCTTAAAATTTCAAACATTTTCAAAACCTTTAATTTTAAGGTGATTTTTAAACCCATAACCAAAATGAACATTTTAGGATCAAAGGACTATGTTAAAGACACAAACTCGTTGGGAATTTATCAAATTCCATGTGAATGTGGCGATTCGTATATAGGACAGTCCAGTAGGGCCTTGCGTTTTCGATTGAAGGGTCACAAGACCTACATTCGGAATTGTTACCTAAAGAAGTCATCGATGGCTGAACACTGTTACGAAAAGGACCATAAATTTCTCTTTGAAGAAGCAAAACTAATTGACAAGCCAGATTCAACCGCCAAATTTGATATTTAGGAAGCGTTCCATATATATCAGAAGTATTCGCAACTTGTTTATGACATGGCATCCACCCCAAATTTCTATCAATCGCGTGGAAGCATCTAACCAAAGCACGTGACTGTAAACACCATTTATGATATCATATACAATTTGAATATTTACGTGCCATTCGTCCTGATGAAGCTAGCTCAATACTCAGCGAAACCATGGTCGGCTTGAAAAAATATTTGTGACAAACTACGTTGCATTATCTTAATATATATATATAATCGTCACAAGACTGCAGTGTTTGAAATTAACAAGCGTTTTAGTTCATCAGGTGTTATAATGTGAAACCAAGATTGTATGATTGCTTCTATCAATTGTGTTTTATTCCTTGGTTGCTTCTGACTAACAAGTTTCTTTAATCGGCTCCACATATTTTTTTCTGTTGGATTCAGGTCATGGCTGTTACCTGGCCATTCTAGCAGTTTAATGTGATTTTCCTGAAACCATTTTTTTTTGCAAACAGTAGCAGCATGACAAGGTGCTGAATCCTGTTGAAATATATAGACTTCATTATCCTGGAAAAGATCACGTGCCGAAGGCTTCAGTTTCGGCTCAAGTATACCAGTGATGTATTTTTTGCTATTTAAAGTTCCATTAAACACACAAATTCTACCCACACTTTTTGCTGTAATACAACCCCAGATCATAACGCTAACTGGATGCTTCATGACAGCTTTAATGCATTCAGGCAGTAAATCTTCTCTATTTGTTCATCTTACATACTTTATTCCATCAATTCCAAATGTGGATATTCTGGTCTCATCACTCCAGATGACTCTGCCCCATTGTTCCTCGGACAAATTTACGTGGTTTTAGCCCATTTTAATCTCCTTTTTCCTTTGTTTGGGAGTTAGAAATGGCTTTTCCTTGGAATTCTAGATTTTAAACCAAAGTCTTTGAGTCTGCGTCTAACAGTTCTAGCACTCGTCTTTAAACCACATTGAGACAATTCATCTTTAATTGACTCTGATGATTTCTTCTGTCACTTAAACACAGTCTTTAACGTTATTTTAAATACACCAGACCGTGAATACTCAAGAAACGCTTACAGATTGGCAAATTCGTTTATTTTTGTGGTGTAATATGCATAAATATTCGCCAAGCTTTCACTCTGCACTGGGAGGCTTTTTCAAGGCAATGGTAGACATAAAATACTACCATTGCTTTAAAAAAGGCCTCCTAGGGGTGAGCGAAAGCTTGACGAGTCTTAATGCATATTACACCACAAAAACAAACGGATTTACTACGCTCTACGTGTTTCTTGAGTATTCACAGTCTTTTAATTCTACTATCACTACATTCTGTTGTACACCTTTGCTTGCCTTTATCAGTTTGGTTTTTAATTTTGACAAAGTCTGCTGATACCTCTTGCACAGTTTAGAAATACCTCCTTTGGTTAGATTTCCACCTACTGTTCTTATGATTTCCTCATAAATGTAGGCTTCTTCACGCAAAGTTATTATGTTACATCGCTTTGTAAGTAATCAGTCAGCTCTTTTCACACTGTATGTTATCTTACTAAGTTACATAGCTTATTAAGTTATCAAAAAATCTAAAACTCCGTGAAAAATAGAATGCCCAACTTCATGACACTCACACAACTGAATAGGAGTTCTAGGTATTATTAGCTCTGATACCTGGAAACGAGAGCTGACTCATAGAAACTTTTTTGGTTTCATGCTGTGTCATAAAAACCCCTGATTGGCCCTCAGAACAATTAGTTTCATTGGTCAGTTTTCAGTGAAAGAAATTCACTTCTTTTTACAAAAGGCAGTTATGTTTTCTATTTCCGGTTATTTGGCTATAACCTTTGATAGAGTAAATATAAAATGACGCAGTTTATTGCATTACATTGTGCATTAAATTATCTTTCTAATGATATATAATTTAATGGTATAATTCTGAAAATGAATTATGTTATTTGCCTTAGAAGTACAAATTTACCTAAATGTTTCCACAATTTTGTCCACTAGTGTAACTACTTTATAAGCGCTCTCTTGGAACACTCCGTTGAATAAAATTTAGAAAGAACAATCCATTCAAAATTGTCGGTTGAAAATTGCAACCGACAATTTTCCGAGAAAAGTAGTTTAATCTTCTTATATCTCGTCGTCTGTGCTTAAAGGCATGGGATCTCGAGGCTTGATACTTCCTTAAAATGAATAACCACGAGCAGTTTTTCTGTGTAAAAAATACGAGGAATTTCGAAACGTTTCCCCATTCGCATGCATTTCAAGACGGAGGGAAAATACGTGTAAAAAGCTATTTTACTAACTTCGTGGGACGTGTGTGTTATTTCATCTCCCAGGAGCAAATGCGATATTAACCAAGATGGCGCTTGAAGCGACATTTCTAGAAACGCTCTCGAGAAATGAAAATGGCCGACAAAACGTTAACATCATCACACACTGAACGTTAGCCAGATATGAAAATATTATGGCAGCATGTGGTCAGCAGGTTCGGGTGCAAAGTGAGATTTATAATGTTTTACATATGAAAACCTGAACTCTCCATTTTTTACTATTTCAGTAGAAGATAGCAGGAATATTTTAAGCATAGAGAAAGCAGAGAATATGCTTCCCACTTTGCCATACGTACTCAATGATTGTCACACTGATTCTCGAAAGAATTTTAAGTTTGGCAAATTTCGTCAGTGCCAACCATTTGTCTCCGTCTCTAGATAAGAAATATATTTCAATCTGAGTTAACTTGCTTTCCTATTCCTTCATTTTTTGCCATAATTCTTTAACCAAAGCTTTACGCTGTTTTTCTACTAGTTTAAAATTTTTCTTGTACATTTGAATGATAGTGTTTGTATTTAATTTCGCGTAGACTATTCAATCAACTTTCACAAATCCAGTTAACTCCCCCTCCCTTTTTTTTTGACCGGGGTTTAAAGACCACCGTGAGCAGCTCGATGGCCTATTAGCAGTCACAAGTTCCTAATTCAGGGCTACTGATTCCAAAGAAGGGAGAGAGCTAGTACCGAAAGACAAACACAATATCCGCGCCTCACCGGGATTTTAATCCGAACCCATATCGGACGAATGATCAGAAGCAAGCACTTTTTTTTTTTGTACACCAAAAGTAATTTGTCTCTGATTTGTATGTCGGATAAACGGACGGTCACACTATCAAACTCGCAATAAACGTATTTATCTTATCAGTTCACCGATTCAAAGTCGTTAAAGAGAAACAAATGGAATCCTTACGTGTTCGGTTCAGGAACAAAATTCTAAGAAACTGTACAAAGCTTAATTCTAATCTGCCAGATCATTATCAGAACGTTAATCTCAACGTGATCCAGTCTTTTATCAGAATCAGAGCTATCTTATCTAAAGTGCTGAAGTCTGGCCAAGAAAGTAAAGGAAGCAGACAGAGATAAAGATTTTAGCCTAGCCCTGAGCTAGACTAAAATCTTTTAGAAATACGGTTGATGGCCTACGCTGAGGCATAAATGCAATTTTAAATCGCATGTTCCATTTCTCTGTTTTACTTACTTTGCCATGCGTCACTGCAAGAAGAAAACCAGGAAAATGTATCAAATGTGCACAAAGAATGGAAGGGGAAAAAAGAAATCGACGTTTGAATCACTTTTCTCAGTGGAAATCTACATGTCGGACAGAAACCATTCCGAGGATAGGTTATGTCCAAATCCTATCACTTGAAGAAAGATATCAAAGCGTAGAAGCATATGAGATCATAAGAGCATGAGGGGTTCGGAAGATGACGTTGCATTTCTCCCCAGTTTTCGGCAGCGAAACAGCTCCATTCGTGACGAGAATAGCGAGACGTTGACAGCATTTGATCTTAGACGGCGACTTTTACATTTAGAGGAGGCAGGCTATTCTGAGACGGATCTGCTCTGTATGTAAACATGCTACGTGAAAAATAAAAAAATGTTTTATCCCAGGAGTGTGACTTGAAGCCAGACATAGAACAAAGTGAAAGAAGTAGACTATTTCACCGGTATTGAAAACCGGACGAGCATTTCGCAGATTTAGGCTCAAGACGAAATCGAAAAAAGCATTGAGTAACTGCCTGTAAGAGATTTTTTGGAAATCAAACACTCCACATAAAATTATATCAGAAATTTATTTCGGGCTAATTCCATATTCTGCCTGCGTTGCAAAGATAACTTCTTGTTTCACCGTGTAACAAACAATCACAGTAAAGGTATTTTCGCAATTTATATCAGTATACATGTCGCAAAAGTCAGTTTTTTACAGAATTAACCAGCTTGATGTCAATGTCTTACTTGTAGAACAATTTATAGTTTCATGCAACTTTCGTGAAAATGCAACACTAAAGAAAAACGCTCTAACATAACAAAGAATTTCCCGATTTTTTCTGGATACTCAAAATTTAATTACTATTTTATAAAATCCCATGATAATCGAAGCCTAAAGACGTCTCCAAAACCAAAAATCTTGTAAATAGATTCTGTAAGTCTATTATGAATTGGCGTAATCCATAATACACCGATGAGCGTAAGTTGCCATTACCGTAGAAATCTAGTACTGGAAACCAAGTACGCCACGAAATTTTATTAAGATGCGATACTCGAAAAATCAGCATCAAATATTGGGATGTAATTTGTGTGAACAAAATGCAGAACATACGCCTACACATACACACCCACACTCACTCCCGTACAATAGCTGCACTGTCTAGTACATGGTCGTATTAGAATAATATGACCACCTACATAATAATTGGAATAACCACCTTTGGCCCAGATGACAGCGGCCAGACGGCGTGGCATGGACGCAATGAGACCCTGGAAGGTTTCCCGAGGCACACGTGCCCATTCGGACTGCAGAAGAGCACGAAGATCACGGGGATGACGTGTTGTGGGTCGACACGTCGAACCTGTCAATTGAAATGGTCCCATAAGTGCTCTATAGGATTAAAGGCCGGGCGATTTCGTCTGGCCAAGGGAGAACAGACACATCGCTGTGATGTTCCTGGAGCCAGTTATGCATCTTAGTAGGGCGCATTATCCTGTTGGTAGACACCATCACCACCAGAGTAAACGTCCAACATGAAGGAATGCATTGGTCAGCGAGGATGGACCGGGACCGAGAGCGAGTGAAACACCCTGTATTATGTGATTTGAAAAATTCATTTTGCATTGGGAAACTTGAAAAGTAAGAACGATGACCGCTGCTTTCTGGATTTTTCCCTGTCTGTAACTTCGCCGCTAGGGGGCGTAAATGCAGCCTCTATCAGATCAGATCAGATCATATGTAGAGGATTTTAGGAAGGGAGTGTCTGACCCCAGTTCTTAAACAATCCTTAGAAATAGGAAGCTAGGAAATTTGGGCTAGAGTGCCTGATAGGAAAGTCACACGGAAGCGAGGTAGAATGGAGGAGGAAGACGCACTTAATTATTCCCGGGGTGCCAGTACCCGATGCCCGACGAATTAAAGTGCCCATCCGACGCACGGCGGATATTTAGTGGTTCGAGCGTTCGCACCTGCCTGAGATCGAACCCGAGGTCTTCTCCGTGGCAGTCACGAATGTTGACCAATAGGCCACCCGCGGCCCGCAGACGCGACCGAATTAAAAATACATTTTATAACACATATGTGCTCCTATATATCCTACTGAAAAAAAATATTTCACCATTTCCTTTTTTGTTTGAGGGTTAACGACCACCGTTAGCAACTCAATGGGCTATAAGCAGTCGTCTGTCCCTAATATAGGGCCACTCTTTCCAGGGTAGGCAGAGAGCTAGTACACGACATCCATGCACCGTTGCTAGAGACTTTAACCTAAAATCAGTAGATCAGAGCTCAAAAAATCCGTAGAAATCAGTACATCAGATTTTTATTTTTTTGCTTAAAATATGCGCCATCTGAAAAATATAATATAGTACTTGATTCAATCTCAATACGAAGAACAGTTAAATAAACTGGTACGTTAAATATCACCAGTACTTCAAAAACAGCTCTTTATAAACGGAATGAAAATTCAAACCAATATAATCCTGAGTCGCTTTTCACAAGATATTACTGATGATCAGTTTTATAAAATCATCATTTAAACTAATGTTGGTATAAGTAATTAATCATGGCATGTGCCTAATAATGTAGTCACAGTTGTATTGGCCCCACTTGTCTTCATAAAAACAAAGTGTTATATACCTACATTTCTTACTGAACGATACCCAAATATTCCCAAAGTAGATGAAATAAGTGTTATACTCCAAAAATAAATACAAAAATTAACTCATTAGCACAAAAATCATACTACAGGTATTTTCCTAATTTAACAAAATTATTAGCTATCTAGAATGAAAAAAAAATCATGACAACCAGTATGAACTAACCCTTTCAGTCCTGGATTAATTGAGGCTGTGCATTTTTGGAAACTTATGGTTTGGTACATAGCTTTGGAGCTGTAATAACAGTTTTTGCTTTCATAGAGTGAATTACATAATATGTCATAGTGTTTTGACTAGTGGTACGAAGAAGTACCGTTAGGACCGCAGGTAAAAGAAAATCAGAAATGATATCTTATTATTCATTTTGCTTTGAGTGGAATTCTACAAAACAATTCTTTTTCTCATTACAACAAACAATGACCTTGTGGCAAACACACTTGGAATGAGGTTTATATTGTATTTTCTTCAGTGAACACATTTCACATCTTCCCCTGTTAGAAACAAATTCGGGCCAATGCGATCCAACGTTCTGCAGACGAACATGTGTTGGCACAGAGAGTAACGGGAAAAAACCACATTCACACCATATAGTGTATATATAGGCATGTATTTGCAATCATATATAATTCATCTGAATGTATGTCTACGTCCTGGCGCTACTTCTGAGCACCACAGAGTTTTATTAGTGTCACAAAGCGTATTATAAAATAACAGACCAATATGTATCATTACGTAAGAGTATACAGTCGAACCCTAAATTCCTAGACCAGGAAACCGCAACATACAGAAAAACAAACTTACGGGCACTACTCATATTTCAGTACTTCCGTCGCCACATGCACGCGTCCATTATACACTGGTGTGCAAAAATTAAGGACGAAGAGGAGAAATTAGCATAACAGCGGAACCAGCAGGCAGAACGAAACGAAAGAACACTCAGGAGATAGACTAGGGTCCGGTGCAGTAGGGCATGCGCATATATGCAGCATGACGTAGGGGAGCGGAGTGTCGGAAGGGTATAAAGCACACGGGCGGTGTACGCTCAGCAATTCAAGCCGCGGATGGCTTAGTGGTTAGTGTTTCAGACTATCGATGCTGGGTCCCCAGGTTCAAGCCTGGGCTGATCTTTCAGAGATGGTGTGATTTACTAACAATCGCTGAATATCCGCCGTGCATCGGACGAGCACGTAAAGTGACTGGACCCACTGGTTAAATGGGTATCATTTCCTATGTCCCCCCTGAAATTCTCTCACCCATCTATGTGCAATATCGTACTTGTAAGGTGGCGCCATCTACTGTACTCTAATCTCATTACAAACTGTTCTGTCAAAAAGTCGCTAGACTTGCTCTCATTCCTTCCGTTTCTGTCTCCTGCCCAAAAGGGGATCTCGCTGTAGGTGGCTGGGACCTAAACTCTACTCCCTGTGGACGGAAGTCCTACATGAAAATGACAAAATTCCCAATACGGCGTTATTATAACGCTCAGCAATTCGGTGAAAGCTATTGCACGGTGTACATCGGTTTTAACGACGTCGAGTTGCTGTCACCGTGTGATACAGGCAATCCAGTAGATGACATCTGGATGACTTTACCCGAGGTCGAGGTCGCGTCATTGGGAAGTTGGAAGAAGGTCTAAGTGTGACTAGTGTGGCCGGGGAGTTCGGGATCGCTCACAGCATCGTTTCACGAGTTTGGAGAGCATTTCAAACGACAGGAACAGCTGTCCGAGAGTTTAGCAGTGGTCGTCCACGAGCAAGAAAGGCGGCGGACGACCGGTATATTTTCCTACAGGCGAAAAGAGACGGACGACAGACAGCGGGAGAGATCGTAAAGCACATAAAACTGACAACTGGTCGTCCGTTATCGCGTTTTACTGTGACCAGGAGGCTGCACAAATGTGGTCGATTTGCACGACGACCAGTACGGTGTGTGCCATTAACGCCTGCTGATCGGAGACGTTGGTTTCTGTGGTGCCAGGATCACAAGAACTAGACACATCAGCAATGGGGTCGAGTTCTCTTTACGGATGAGAGCCGATTTAGTCTGATGAGCGATTCTGGACGTATACACATCTGGAGAGAGCAGGGAACACGCAATCACACCTCCAACATCATCGAAAAGGACCGGTTTGGAGGTGGCGGAGTTCTCGTTTGGGGCGGTATTATGCTTGGTAGCCGTACTGACCTCCACATCTTCCAAGGAGGTTCAGTCACTACATAGCGTTCAATATGTTAGGCGTATGGCGAAACGGTTATGGGTGAGCGGACGTGCCGAGAATGGTTTTCCAGGTATAAGAAAGGTGCTCTAATCTTAGAAGACAAGCCACGTGCAAGTAGACCGCAGGAATTCGCAGACGAGGAGCTGTAATCGCTGTTGCAAGATGATGCCACACAATCGACCACGCACTGGCAAAACGTTTGAAAGTGGCTCAATCGACAGTGGTACGGCGTCTACAGGCTTTGGGAAAGACCCAGAAGATTGGTAGGTGGGTTCCGCATACTTTAACGGAGCGTAATATTGGTCAACAATTGAACTGCATGTCGTTGCTGAAGAGGTTTCAAGGGAAGAAATTCTTGTGGAATGTTGTTACCAGGGATGAAAAATGGATCTATTGCGACAACCCCGTACGCAAGCGATCCTGGGTCGACCCAGGCCAGCCATCAACATCCACTGCAAAACAGGATATCCACGGGGGAAAAGATGCTGTTCTGTGTGTGGTGAGATATGCATGGAGTGCTGTAGTTCGAACTGTTGAAACCGGGCGAAGCAATCACTGCATAAAGATATAGCAATCAGTTGATGAAACTGAACGCCGCAATTGAGCAAAAACGCCCATGGACAGGTAAAGGACGCCGCAACAGTAATCCTGTTACACGAAAATGCCAGACCACGTGTCGGTGCCACCACGAAACCAACCCTTGAACAGTTACACTGTGAAGTTTTACCGCACCCGGCTCAATCCCAGGACATTGCGCCCTCAGGCTGTCATCTGTTTTCTATGCAACATGCTCTAGCCCAACAGCGGTTGACCACAATTCCACAGGTGGAAAATTTCGTCACTGCGTTCTTGAACTCAAAACCCGAGTCCTTCTGTCACAGGTGCATTAATTTGTTGCCTGAAAAATGGCAAAAGGTCATTGTTAATAACGGCCATTATTTCGTTGGATAAATGTGTACTGGTTTCCTGATTGTTCCTGTCTCTTTTCTCCTTAAAACGGCGGAAACTTTTGCATACCCCTAATATTTTTATTAGGGGTTTAGAGATCACCATGAGGAACTCAATGGGCTATAAGCAGTCGCCTGTCCCTAATTTAGGGTCACTGGTTCCAGTTAAGGGAGAGAGCCAGTTCCGTAAGATTAAACCCAACATCCATGCCTCGCCGGAATTCGAACCCGGACCCATCACGGACGAATGGTCATAAGCCAGCTCTGAGACCACTGCGCCACCGGGGCGGCCTGTTCCTAATATCTACAGCTTATTTAAATGCGGCATTTTCTTAGCCGTCGATATTTAACTGCAGCAGATGTTTCTTTCGTGTTCATCTAACACGATGGTGCCACTCTCAATTCTTTGAACTTCGTTCCTTTTTTGTATAATTTCTTATCAAAAACTTTCTAAAAATGTGTGAACTTCCTCTGTATTATGACATCAACGGCATGAATCAGTGGATCTCAGCTGCCTAGTATTAACTGCGCAAGTTGTTGTGGGAAGGCAGTGTAATAGTCTGAGATATGTTTTCATGGTGGCCATTGGGTTCCTTTTTAACGGCATTTGGATGTCGCGAGGGAAAGTCATAGCGGCCGCCCCGGTGGCGCAGTGGTCTAAGCGATGGCCTCTGATTATTCGTCCGAACTAGGTCCGGGTTCGAATCTCGGTCGGGCATGGATGTTGTGTTTGTCTTACGGCACTGGCCCGTCCCTAATTTAGTGACCCTAAATTAGGGACGGGCGACTGCTTATAGCCCATTGAGTCGCTCACGGTGGTCGTTAAACCTCCAATCAAAAAAAAAAGAAAAGAAAAAGAAAGGCATAGCGGACCAGGCCTAGACGCACGTGTGAATGATGTTTGGTGATGGAAAGCGCTATTTTCGGCAGGATAATGTGACATACCACAAAGCTTGGATCGTCATACGGTGGCTCCAAGAGCACGGCAGTTATTTTAAAGTGCTAGAGTGGCCCACAAAATCCACAGCATCCGGCATTTGACGGATGCTGTGGATTTGACAGCACCTCGTCGGATCCATGCCACGTCGAATCGAGGCTGTTTTGAAGGTCAAGATCGGCCCAACACGTTATTAGGTAAGTGTTCCTAACAATTTGCTATTTCGGTGTATATTGCGTTTGGCACTCCTACAAAAGCCTAAAGCATATGCACATCATTTTGATTTGGGAGATGAAGCAACAAAACTGTCGATAGCACTGGAATGCCTGTGCTGAATAAAAAGTGAAAAGTATTCATTTATTTTGTGCTTTAACACATCTGCACTAATTATCATAACATTAATCCATGAAAGGGAGAAAAAATGATTTTTTTTTATAAAAGAAAAAAAGAGTTACTAAGATCAGCAGCTTCACCGAAATTCCTTTTAAAATTAACTGTGGCTAAAAGAGGTTTCTTTCGCATCTTTCTAGTAGCACATTTCTCAGGTAGTAATGAAAAACATGTTGGGATGCGATTAATTCTCAGAGAGATCTCCTTAACTACATTTGACATTTTTTTCCACCCAAATGGATTACAACTACTTTCCCAGCTGAAGATGAATCCCTCAAAACAAAAAAATTAATTACTGGGAAAAGAAGACGAACTGAAAGTGCTCTAAAACTAAAACTACTGGTTCCTTTATTCGAAAAGAAAAGCAGTTTACTCAGATGAAGAGTCTACACATGTCGTAACCCCCGCCTTCAAAAAATCCTTCTTTTTCTTCTGTTTTCTTCGCAGATCGCAGAAATTTTGCTGTTTGTGTGGTTTCTGGACGGAATACATGGCATTTTTTTTTTACCGAAGAATAGAGGAGAAAGCATTTTGCCGATGATTTTATGAAATAACTGTTTGTTATAAAAGAATCGTGAACGAATAAAGTAAGAGATAAAAATATTAGTAAAATATGAAAAACTGCATAAAGATTTAGCTAAACACTCGGCTTAAAAGAGCCTTTGCTTTAGATAAAAAAATTTCAAAAATTACAAATTAGCTATTTTTATTAGTCAGATTTTTGTATTGGCCAGTTCTTGTTTGATTTTCATCCTTAGTACACATACTGGCCACACGATTAGAGACCTTTATGCAGATGTACGAAAGGTCACTTAAGCAGGGTACATTCAAAATACGTGGTCACGTGCGTCATCACGTGATCTAGGCAACTACTTAAGACTGCTTCTCGTCAGTAATTGTCAATAGTTTTTATCAAAATGGGAAAATCAAAGGATCTTTCAGAATTCGATAAAGGGCTTATTCCGGGTGCGCGTTTGGCTGAAACGACGAGTTGAAAAGAGCAGAGCTGACTTGTTTATCAAAAGGTAAGATATCCTAGGTCTTTAATCAGTACAAAATTAACTCACATTGCTTGTCTAAGAGGCGTAACTGTGATACGACAACAATCTGTCAGGAACGAGATCGACGTCGCCGGAGAAGGCTTGTACGGATAAACAGGACTTCCTGTGTGCAATAATTGACCGAAGCATTCAATGAAGGCTGTCTCCTATCCATATCTTAGCGAACAATGCGCAGGCAATTGAAGAGGATCGGTACTGGCAGCCGCATGCCTGTACGGAAACCAATGATTTCTACGAAGAACGGGAAAGTTCATCTACAGTGGTGTCAGGACCCCCAAGGCTGGGCACTGGAAGACTGGGAAAAAGTCATCCAATGACTTGCGGTATACCTAGCTTTTTTTTTTTTAATCGGAGGTTTAACGACCACTGTGAGCAACTCAAATTGGCTATAAGCAGTGGTCCGTCCCTAATTTAGGGCAACTGGTTCCAGAGAAGAGAGAGAGCCAGTGCCGTAAGACAAACAATAACCGTGCCTCAGCGGGATTCGAACCCGTACCCATCTCGGTCGAATGATCTGAAGCCATCACTTTCACCATTGCGCCACTGAAGCAGTTTACAGGGGTGTCAGTGACTGGAACTGGAAGAATGGAAAAAGTCATGTGGTCCGACGAGTCGCGGTACATCTGGCTATTTTTTTATCGGGGGTTTAACGACCACCGTGAGCAACTCAAATGGGCTGTAAGCAGTGATCCGTCTCCACTTTAAAGCCACTGATTCCAGGGAAGGGAGAGAACCGGTGCCGTAAGACAAACATTACCCCATGCTTCACAGGGATTCAAACCCGGACCCATCAGGGGCGAATAGCCAGAAGCCAGTGCTTAGACCACTGCGCCACCGGGGTGGCTCACCTTGCTTTGTACTGACGGTAGGCAGAGAGTTTGGCGGAAGCCCCCTGAAACAATGGGCCCAACTTTCCTTATGGACACAACTTAAGGTTCTGGCGGTGATGTCATGGGGTGAGTCACGTTCTGTTGGAACGAAACGGGTCCCATAATATTGCTTGAAGGTCGGCTGGCTTCTAAGGATTATCTGAATATTGTTGCCGATTAAGCCCATCCTAGAGAGTTGACTCTTTATCCAGCAGGCGACGGCTGTTTCATGGGGACAATTCTACTGTCCATCGCGCAAGATGTGTTCAGTAGTGGTTCGGCGAACATGACAGCGTCTTCCACCATCTTTTCTGGCCATCACAAAGTCCGGATCAGAACCCCATTGAGAATGTATGGGATATGATAGAAAAACAGATCCGGAAGCAAAATCATCTTCTGTCAAATATCAGCCAGTTACTAGGAATATATTTTATGCCGAAGTGAATCAGTAACAAGTTTGAAGCTGTCACTGCACGATATTACACATGTTAGAGAACCAACTCTTCACAAAGATTAAAATATTTAATATGACAAAAAATACAGGTTGAAAACTGTACGATATCTTTCGTGTAGGCTACCCACACATCATCAGGTACAAACTAAGGGGTAAACACAGGCCAGCAATCCACTATATAAGTTCACGACGCAGTGAGGTAACTAAGGCGCAGTATCAGGAGGTTCATGAATGAGTTACGCACTTCCACAAGAAGAATTAGGAAAGTCTACTCACTATTGACAGAGGGTAAACGTTGTTGATAGCACCTGTACTCATCCTGTTGTATAAGGCGTCTCCAAGGTAACGGTATGTATGAAGGTAGCTCATTATTACAACATTGTTTACTGCGAATAAAGTAAGTCTTTTAGTTTTCGTTCAAAGCAGTATGTATGCGTCCTCCCAAACAGGTGTGTGGATACCTTCACTTGCGAGTCGGGATAGCGCGGTGGCAGAAGACCATTGTCTGGTATTGTACTGATGTTCAGACAATCTGACACCCAAGTTACGTAAGGTGGATCCAATGCACATCTTGTCTTCAGCTGCTGGATCATTGCTCTTCATGGGAACGCAATATACTCCACATTTCTGTAATTCACAATTTTGTAGATTACACTGCTGGCCACCCAAAATGCAACACCAATAAGGACACGAGATAGCAAGGCCAGATTTACTGGACACATAACAACAGATACAAAGATGAAACGATTGAGCTTACAGGCTCGTGCAACTTGCGGAACACCCAGACATCAATAGTTCTTGTGGCCCCCATGGCTGTCAATAACGGTCGCTACACGCCGCGGCATCGTATGAAAGAGGCTTTGGATGTGGGCTTGGGATATGTCGGTCTAGGTTGCTTCCACACGCTCCCACAGTTCATCAGGCGTAGCAGCGGGTGGTGCTTGCTGGGCCACTTGGTTGACGATCAGCGACCAGAAGTGTTCGATGGGCGACATATCGGGAGAACAGGCAGGCCACGGCAGCAGTGACACCTGGTGGGCCGTGAATAATTGTTGCACGATGCGTTCCACGTGCGGGCGCGCATTGTCCTGTTGAAACGTGGCCGCTGGAAGGTCCTGCAGGTAAGGGAGGACTACAGACTCCAAAACGTCGGAGATAGTGCGGTGGCAGTTGAGTGTACCGGCGATGCGTACCAGAGGGGTGCGGGTGTCATATCCAATTGCGCCCCAAACCATAACGCCAAGCGACGGACCGGTATTGCGATGCATAATGCAGGCGCCATACAGTCTCTCGCTGCGGTGCCGCCACACGCGGATCCGACTATCGTGGTGTTGCAGGCAAAACGGGATTCGTCGGAGAAAACAAAGTCGTGCCATTCGGTAGTCCAGGTGCGGCATTCAACAGCCCATTGTTGCCGCACTCGCCGGTGGTGTAACGTCAATTGAAATCGGAGCAATGGGCGCCGTGCGACAAGTCCACGCTTCTGCAGTTGACGTCGGACGGTACGTGCTGACACAGGTTGTTGCGCAACACACCCTAATTCCTGCGCTAACGTTCGTGATGTGGCGGTGCGAGCCGTAAATGCCCACCGCACAACATGCCGGTCCTCTCGTTTGGTGGTGTGCCGCGGCTGCGGCAATCGCTCACGTCTGTCCGTCCGTCCCTCTTGTCCCACCGAATCCATACTCGCCTCACTGTGGCTAGATGTCGTTCCACACTGGCGCCGATGTCACGGTACGATAAACAGCTGTCGCGATAAGCCACTATTCGTCCACTGTCGATCTCCGAAACGTGCTGAATGACTGCCGTATTCTGCGACGAGGCATCAGGAAGCATCCCAAGCACAGGTCTGGCAGCACAACACACTTCCACTACTTACATACTTACACTCCGCCTTCTGTGCACCCTTCTTATAGTTCTTCTCGGTGGCATGCCGGGAGCATGTGAATTGCATATGTCCTGCAATGCTAATCGTTTGCATGTCCCCTCGCGGGCGACGCATGCTGCGAATTTCAGTCCAATCGGATGCTTCTTTCTTGGTGTTGCATTTTGGGTGGCCAGCAGTGTATTTTAATCCTTGTGCAGAGTTGATTCTCTAACGTGTGTAATATCGTGTAGTGACAGCTTCAAACTTCTTATTGATGAGCCAGTTAAAGGACTGTCTGGTGAAAGCCTGGTATGCTGTAATCGTAGTTGCACTCCAACAGCTTTTGGAATCTATGCCGAACAGCATCAGTGCTGTAATTCGAGCTGTAGAAGGTCCAACCCGGTACTGGATAAAAGTTTCTACTTCAGTTGCCAGTATGTGTAAATCAAAACTCCAGAAATCAGCGGTTAGTCAACTTTCACACCGTATTTCCTCAATAGTAGGCAGCATTTGTCATGCTAACGCCGCACCATACGTTCACTTTCGGGCTAGCCCTCTGTTGTTCGATTATATAATGGTCATTTTATGATCCCAGAGTAGCACATTGTGCCTATTTACTGTATCAAAGACGTGGAATGTGGCTTTAGTGTTTCTCGGTTGGAGCCACATTCCAGAGACGTGGAATGTAGTTTCATCTGAGAAACAGGCACGGTGCAGATAATCACTAGCATGAGCTATGTGCTGCAACATCTCGGTCGCAAATGCAGCATGACGAGGCCGGTCATCGGGTTGAAGAGCTTGAACGATCTGTACCTTATAAGATACAGATGAAGGCACTTGTGTAAAATTTTTGAGCCAAGGCGCGGGGAATCCATCTGTCCAGTGAAGCATGACGAATGGATTTCCTGGGAATTCGCAGAAATGTCTCTTGAACAGCTGCAGCTGTCTCTTGTGTAACCGGTGGTCGGCCGCTCAGTGGAGATCGCCAACACTACCTGTCGCTTTAAACTTTTCATACCAAGCTTTTATGCTTTTTTCGTCTGGTTGTGATCGTCCGTACTCTTTTTTGAAATGACAGTAACCGCCGATTTGGTCTCATAGAACCACAACACGCACGCCACGTTTTCTTGCATGGAAGCCATTATCAATGAAATGCTCCTTTTATTCAGCAGTAGCGCTCATCTAAAAAATAGAAAAAAAAAACTTTATGAATGCTGCTATATTATGTTGCCAACTATTTTATTTTTACTTATAAAGATGTTTTTATATTAATTTTTGTAATGTGGGAAAGACTTTATGGACACCCTGTATTTTACATTATGTTTTGTGCGTTAGACACGCAATATCTTTAAAGAAGTACCACCGTTTCGTTAGCCAAGTGGTTAGAGGAGCTACCTAGTCTTTCGAGTCGATCCCTGTTGTAGTCCCAAATGAGCACCAGGTGGCGTATTGTCTTACAGATCTGGTTCATTCCCCTCCCTGGAACTTGTAGCTCCAATTAATGGAAGGCGACTGCTTATATCCTAAAGAGTTGCTCATGATGGTCGTTAACCTTCCTCACCTTCCCACCCTCAGGTAAAAAAAGGGAATTCCCTGAACACGCGAGAATTCAGCGTCGCGCACATCATTTGCATATTAATACCTATATAAACACAGCTTAGTTGGCATTTCGCCGCTCCGATGTCGAAGTGGTCTAAGCGCTGGCTCCTGAACATTCGCTCGAGATGGGTCTGGGTTCGAATCTCGATGAGGCATGGATGTTGTATTTGTCTCACTGCACTGGCTCTCTTCCTTCCCTGGAACCAGTGGTCCTAAATTAGGAACAAGCGACTGCTAATAGCCCAACGAGTTGCTCATTATGGTCGTTAAATCTCCCAAACAAAAAAAAGCAGCCATTTTAGTATTTTCGGAGTGCGATCAGTCAAATGACAGTGGGTAACACACTTCGAAGAGTGCGTATAAAAGGTTTCGACTAACGTGCTAAAAGTAAATGTTACTGCCCCTTGGAGAAATTCTCCAAGAAAATATTTCACATGCTTTGTACCGTGTTTTATCCAAAGCAATGCCGGGGTCCAAAGTGTTTGAGAGAATTGATTATTGGGGAATTTTGGACGGCACTCATACAAGTGACACTGTGCTACATCAAGAAGTGACGGTGCTTCATGTTGTTCGTTACAGTTGAATTCTGAGAAATGAGATTGATGGAAAATGAAAATATCCTTTAACAGCTGCCTCACTGTTTTGAATTAGAATTAACAAATGTCTCGTGTCCGAAAATGCTGTGTCAAGAGCAACTCGTAAATGGTATGTCAAGAACAATGCGACGTGTTCATCAAGATCAACAGTAAACTCAACAACGACCCGGTTTTTCGCGGAAAGCATCGTGGAGGCTACTTCCTGGAATGTCTCTTTGACCCATAACCCGCGATGTAGGCGACAGTTTTCTGCCGAAGTCGTCATCAACGCTTAAAAAAAGGTTAGAGGTCATTTTTTCTGGCACGGCACTGTCACCTAGTTTATGTTGGCACTACGGAAAGAAACTTTGTACCTCGAATTAAAAAATCGTCTATGAAAATTAGTTTGAATAAAGCATTCCGAAATATGTGCGCCAAAGGGTGAGTGATATAAAATATATTATGTTGCCAACCATTTTATTTTAACTTATATATATACCTTCTAACTGCACCGATGGCGCTGTGGTGTAAGCGTTAGCTTCTGACCGTTCGTACGGGTAGGCCGAGTCCCGAATGAGGCATGTGTAACGCACTTGCCTGACCGCACTAGCTCTCTCCTCTTCGCTGAACCAGTGACCCCAACTTAAGGACGGCCGACTACGTATAGCCCTTAGAGTTGCTCACGGTGTCATAAAAGCTCGAAAAAACTTATAACACTCTATCACACCGGTAGCAGCACAGTTCACCAAACACTGTGGTGTGTTTTCCATCTTTTATACGATACATATCACTACGCTATTCTCTGAGATTCAGAGGTTGGCACCTCAAAGAAAGTTCATGGTCCAGATTAAAGTTTAAAACTGATGGAACTAGATTTTACTTACTGTTGATGTATCAAACGTCTCCATTTTACAGCGATCTCGTTACACAACTCGAGCTTCACTGACATCCATCACACGTCGTATACATGTATAAACCTTTTGCACTTCATATTCATTGCCTTGGGCCGCGGATGGCCTAGTGGTCAGCGTTTGTGACTGTGTTGGAGAAGACCTCGGGTTCGATCCCAGGCAGGTGCGAACGTTCGAACCACTAAATATCCGCCATGAGTTGGATGGGCACATTGAGCCGTTGGGCCCCGGGTACTGGGCCCCCTGTAGTAAATAAGGGCGTCTTCTACCTTGCTTCCGTGTGACCTTCCTATCGAGTACTCTAGCCCAAATCTCCTAGCTTCCTATTTCTAAGGGTTGTTTAAGACTTGGGGTCAGACACTACCTTCCTAAAATCCTCACCAGATGATCAGATATTCATTATCTTTTCCTCATGCAGACATAACTGAATCTGGTCCTCCCAATATTTCCTTGGTCTTCCTCTACCTTTCTTTCCTGCTACTTGGGCTGAATAAATTCTATTAGTGAGCATTTCACTATTGATTCTTTCAACATGGCCACACCTAAGAACATTTGTCTCCACCTTACTAACATCATTTTACTTCACATCACACATCTGTAACACATTTTCATTTCTCACTAGGTCAGAATGTGTCTGGTCACTAACATACCCTCCTTACACTTATTTTTATTAGTTTATATCTTGAGATTTATAATAGTATTTAGATTTAGAGATCGATTTTTAGTATGGTTAGGTTCAGAGATGAATATGATAAGCTTTTTAAGTTTGGGGTATCATCATGATAATTCTGGTGAGGCAGAGAACACATCTCTCCAGCACACAAATGACCCATATGTCTCTTCTGCAATGCCCAGGCTTCACTGCTGCATAGCAGAGTAGGAACAATTACACTTTTACACTTTTTTAGCCATTCGGGACTGCCTTGAGAACCAACATTCTTGTGAAATCATCCGAAAGCCGCTATGACTTTGTGAAAACACATGTTTGTTCGTATTCCTTCACTCCGGAGTAAGTCGCTCTCCCAACTGAGCTACACGGACAGAGTGTCTCGCTGCTAATTTGTCGTCTTGACACATGCTTTCACCTCTGTAGTACGTCGCAACTTTCAAAGATGAGTTCACTTGCCTACTGATTTCACCATCTAATTTGTTTTCTCTGTCAAACGTGTCTTGCCACGAACCCCCCTTAAGTAACGCTTCTCTCCAGCACACAAATGACTCTTATATGTCTCTTCTGCAATACCCAGTTTTCACTGCCGTATATCAAAGTGGGAACAGTTACATTTTTGCATGTTTTTATCCATTCGGGGTTGTCTTGAGAATCATCATTCTTGTCAAATCCTCCGAAAACAGCTTTGACTTTCAAAAATGAATCCACTCGCCTACTAATTTTGACATCGGTCTATTTTGTTTTCTTTGTCAAACGTGCTTCCTAAATATACAAATTTATTCACCTGGCCTATCTCAGTGCCATTTAGACTGATCATACATTCAGTACGCGCTCATAAAACATAACTTTGGTTTTTCCCTTTTTTACAATTTGAATTTCATTCAAACTTCGTGTATCTTCCCCATCTTTTATGCTCCCCTGAACACACGTCATGCGATTTTTTGCGTAGTTCTATAGACTGAAGGGGACCCACCTGAAAACGCAGGGTAGGAAACAGAGTTTGCTGTATATGAAAGTAGACAGTGAAGACTCCTAGAAAACTTTCAGAGAACACTACGCACGTTGACAGAAATCTGTAGCTGCAGTAACTAGTACTTTTCACGGAAATTGCGTCAGAGTTTCGATTAGAAATTCATCACCAGTCTCGGAAATCTCGTGCGTGTTGTGACGTATATTATAAAATAACTTTCATTTTTAGTTCCTTTTCTTATGTAAATTTGAGTTTGTTCGGCTTTATAATTCCAAACTTAACGTGATATCTTCTCTCTCACAAGAATAAGGTTGGCAACACATTTGAGGTCAGAGAGAAAGTGACGTATGAATTTGATAAGGACGATGGATAAAAAGGACGTTACAGCAGTTGCTCAGGGGATGTGTGTCTGTGTGTAGACGTTCGATCGCTAAGATAAGTGTGAAGTTTACCTTCTGTGTTATATGTTGGATCTACTGAAAGATTGCTGGACCAATAAAAAGTTATCGTAAGTTGACTTCTGTTTATGTTTCGTCTGGCCGGAAACTATTGCATCGTATTCTTATTTAGTTCAACATTCCTTAGTCATGGTTTAGACATAGCGTAAAACCAATCTTGCTCACGAAAAAGACATTATGTTATAGTGTCTACTATATTTCCCGTACACAGGAATAAAAAAAAAAATACGACAAAGGAAAAATGGTGAACAACACGTTTCAGTGTCAAGCACCGACAATGATCCCGAAATCAAAACAGACATTGCATTATAAATGTCAGCGTACCGTTTCCCTTCCTGTGATGAAAACGACGTTTTAATTCTTTGCAGTAAAGAAAAAGAGTAGCAGGACAAGCTATCTAAGCAAAGAAAATTACTGCCATTTGCGGATACTTTGGAGGAACATCAAGATAAATCATCATTAATTCACAACACCATTACGACACGTGATAGGACTTTCATTTTAACCTGAGTTCTTTTGGTATGTAATTTCCTAGTCGACTTTCTTTTTTTTTAATTTCTAGTTCCACATTTCTGCTTTATTTTTTTACTTCAGTAAATTGAAACTTGGGCAGGAGAATTTCCTGCTAACAGCCTAAGTTTCAGTAGTCGGAATTTCCTGTGGGATAAACTTCGTAGATTGTTAGATGTACCGAAGATGCCTGTGCGATAATCCTCATCAGTTCAGTAAGACAAAACTCCTTTTACATCAGGAGCGATAAAGTTCATTTCCAATAAAACAAGAAGTAGTACAGAAACTTGGATAAAACTAGGCTGATGTTAATGGGAAAATGACATTTGGGGATCTTTCGTGGTTCCATTTTGCAAAAGCTATTACTGTTTCGCAAAGATGAAGTACGTATAATTGATGTTCTGAATCAGTTCACGATACACAACCGGAAATTGACAAAATGCAAGAGCCTTCGCACCCAAAAACACGAAATTACTGATTCAAAACATTAAGATTACATCTATTTATTCTTCTTCGTGCTTTTATCGACATACAAAGATTAACAAAAAAAAAGTTATGATATACAGCTCCGGAACAGATTATTTCAGGACGGTATTTCATTGTAAAATTACGAGAAGCACCTTTTAGGTAGCACCAGACGAAGAATAAAACAAAAACGATAACGTCAAATTCACAAGTTAATGAGCTCATCTTGTGAATCCTTTCCAAAAGAAAAAAATATTGCAAATCAGAATTTCAGAAGAAAAAGTTTGGCTGGAAAGAGAATGTATTTCATCTTCATCATCATCATTGTCAACCATTATCAATCCACTGCTGGACGAAGGTCTCACAAGTTTCCTCCACAACGGTCTGTCTTGTGCCAGTCTCCTCCATGTCACCCCTGCATACTTTCGAATTTCATCCACCCATCTCCCATGTGGTCTTCTTCTGGGTCTTTTCCTGTCCCTTGGAATCCAATCTAAAATTTCAGCTGTCCATCGATGATCTGTCCTTCTGGCAGTATGTCCAGCCCATTGCCATTTCAGGATTTAACTCTGATCATGATGTCTTCCACTCTTGTCATTTTTCGGATCCACGAGTTCCTCTTCTTATCTCTCCTGGTTACACCAAGCATGCACCTCTCCATGCATCTTTTGAGTTGTCTGCAGCCTTTGTATGTCTCTTTTAGTTAAGGTCCACGTCTCCGCACCATACGTAAGCACTGGAATGATGCATTGATCAAACACTTTTTCTTTTAAGGCTGCCATAATGGCATATTGCTCTTGAAAATTATGCTGTTTCTTTCAAAAGCTCTCCAGGCAAGTTTTGTACGCCGATTAATTTCTTCATCAATGTGACCCTCATGATATCTGCTGTCCAAGATAAACGTACGTGTCTGTTATCTCCAGCTTTTCTCCATCAATCGATAAATCTTCATTTCTTGTAAAAGCATTGAACATCACTTTTGTCTTCTGAAAGTTCATTTTTAATCCCACTTCTTTACTCTTGTCAGCAAGTTCCTGGGATCATACTCACTGCAGCTCTGATGGGGTAGTTGCAAAAATTACTACGTCATCAGCAAAACGAAGAATTGGGTTAGATAATCTCCATTAATCTTTATCCCCTTGTTTTCCCAGCTCAGTGACTGAAAAACACCCTCCAATGTGGCATTAAGAGCTTCGGAGATATGGTGTCACCTTGTCTCACTCCCCCTTTCCAATTTTTACGTGTGTTGTATTTTCAAACAGCCTAATCTTTGCACTTGCATTTTCATAGATGTTATTAATAATATTAATGTATGCATCTTCAATACACCAGGTTTTCAGAGCCATTGTAACTGCTGATGGTTTCACCGAATCAAAGGCTTTTTCATAATCGATAAAAGCCATGCACAATGGAAGTTCATGTTCCTCGCTCTTTCAATTAGTTCTCTCAGCACGTGGATATGATCTATTGTGCTGTAGCCACTCCTGAATCCAACCATTCTCTCAGTTTGAGCCATGTCCAGTGTTACCTTCAAGCGGTGTGAAAGAACTTTAGTGAAGATTTTATAAACTACTGATAGGAGGCTGATAGGTCTGTAGTTTCCGAGATCCTCAATGTCACCTTTGTTGTAGCAGGATCATTGTGGCAGTGTTCAATCCTCAGGAATCTTTCCTTCATTAAGGCATCGAGTGAAAATTTGGGCAGTACTGTTTCGATTTCTCACTTGCTTCTTGTATAATGTCTACAGTAATTCCATCTTCTCCTGGAGCTTTTCCTCGCTTCATGTTCTTGATTGCATGTGCAACTTCTGCTGGAAGGACTGGAGGAACTCTGGTACTGGTATCTTTCATGATGTCTGGAGTGCATATATCACCATCCCTTTCATATAATTTGGAGTAGAAATCTTTCACTCTTGTCAAAATTTCGCCTCTATTTCTTGTTACAGAACCATCTTCTTTTCTCAGTGCCATAATCTGTTTTTCTTCCCTTACTGAGATGTCCCTTTGCTATCTTTAGGCTTTGGTTGTTTCAATTGCTTTCCTCACTAGTTCACAGTTGAATTTCCTTACGTCTTCAGTGATACTTTTTCTTACTGTCTTGCATAGCTCTATATATTCCACTTTGGAAGTCACATCTTCTTTAGTTGTCCTCATCTCTCTTCTCTTTTGCATCAACATTTTGGTTTTCCTGATAATTTGTTCACATGCAACTTGTTCTTAGACCCAGCTAATTTTGTTGCTGTTTCCCTAAGGAAGCTTTGGTTACTTTTCTGTTAACTTCAGAGATGTCCACTTCTTCCGATGTTAGGCCTTCTAAAGCAGAGAACCTGTTCTTCAGTTCTAATTTGAAGGTATTATGGTGTTTTTTAAGGTTGGTTATGTCAATAGATTTTGTTTGTCCTATGAGCTTGCCACGTTCAAGTTTAGTGTTGAGGTGCATATTACATCTCACCAATCTATGGTCACTACCTGTGTTGAACTTATTTAGCACACTGCAGTCTTCTATGACGAATTTTTTTGTTACACATAATAAAATCAATTTCACTTGTCGTCCCATTTGGATGTCTCCATGTCCATTTCCTGTGTAGCTTTTTCTTGAAGAAGGAGTTCAAGATGAAAAACCCTTCTGCCTCTGCAAACTCAACGAGAGTATTTCCACGCTGGTTTCTGTTGCCATGACCAGATTTACCTACCGAAGTTTCATTCTGTTGTAGTGCCCTATTTTTGCATTGAAATCTCCCATAATTATTTTCAAGTGCTGCTTACCTTTATTATTTAGATGACAAATTTCCTCATAAAATTCTTCAATTTCTTCTTCAGGATAACTTGTGGTGGGTGCATAAGTTTGAATAATCTGAGCCTGGTATCTTTTCGAGTTGGATAACAAGTCGTGCAGCTCTGTCAGAGGAACTTTCACTTCTACAACTTTATCCTTCAGTTTCTTGTTTATTATAAATCCAACACCACTAGTTCTGCCAGTATCTGTCCCACGATAGTAGAAAAGAGATGTCACTTTTCAGTTCGATGAGATTTTCTCCCTTTTCTCCTTACCTCACTTAGCCCCACGATGTCCCGCCAGTCGCTTGTGGTTCCTCTTCCAATTCAAGAAGCCTGAATCAGAAGATAGGGAGCGTCCATTGTAAGTAGCCAAGGTCAGCATCAGATGGCAGCCTAGTCCGGTCCTCGAGAGATTCTTAGCACCCTCTGCCTTCATGTCGCACTGGCGCTGCCTTGACGGGTACATTCCAGCTGCCGGAGACTGAGGGCCAAGATTTAAGTTGTGGAATCATTTTGGAGGGGTTTGGCCATAACTCACCACGCTGGCCAAGCGGGTTGGTGAGTGTGGGATAGCATTTCCCTCTGATCCCGATGGTATAGTTATACCGCTATGGGCGGTCGTCAGAGCCCCTTTGGTAGAACAGGATGCACCACGAGAAGGCGGGGTTGACATTTGTCAAGGAGAGGCTGTGATGTTACGCATCACCTGACCTTATACTTTGGAGGAACATCAAGATAAATCATCATTAATTCACAACACCATTACGACACGTGATAGGACTTTCATTTTAACCTGAGTTCTTTTGGTATATAATTTCCTAGTCGACTTTTTCTTTTTTTTTTTTAATTTCTAGTTCCACATTTCTGCTTTATTTTTTTACTTCAGTAAATTGAAACTTAGGCAGGAGAATTTCTACTAACAGCCTAAGTTTCAGTAGTCGGAATTTCCTGTGGGATAAACTTCGTGAATTGTTAGATGTACCGAAGATGCCTGTGCGATAATCCTCATCAGTTCAGTAAGACAAAACTCCCTTTTACATCAGGAGCGATAAAGTTCATTTCCAATAAAACAAAGAGAAGTAGTACAGAAACTTGGATAAAACTAGGCTGATGTTAATGAGAAAATGACATTTGAGGGATCTTTCGTGGTTCCATTTTGCAAAAGCTATTACTGTTTCGCAAAGATGAAGTACGTATAATTGATTGCCTGAATCAGTTCACGATACACAACCGGAAATTGACAAAATGCAAGAGCCTTCGCACCCAAAAACACGAAATTACTGATTCAAAACATTAAGATTACATCTATTTATTCTTCTTCGTGCTTTTATCGACATACAAAGATTAACAAAAAAAAAGTTATGATATACAGCTCCGGAACAGATTATTTCAGGACGGTATTTCATTGTAAAATTACGAGAAGCACCTTTGGTCTTTTTAGACGAAGAATAAAACAAAAACGATAACGTCAAATTCACGGGTGTAATGAGCTCATCTTGTGAATCCTTTCCAAAAGAAAAAATATTGCAAATCAGAATTTCAGAAGAAAAAGTTTAGCTGGAAAGAGAATGTATTTACATACCCTTAAACAATTTCCGCGTAATTTAAAATCCGCAATTTAGGCGGTGTTCTTGATAGTGGTGCACTGAACCGGTTACAAAAAAAAAAAAAAAAAAGTCAACGTCTTTTGTAAAAAAAGATCGTGTTTAGGTTACAGGTTTGTCCGTCCGTCCGCCTGTACACACGATGTCTCTGCGACTATCAGTCCGATTTCAAAATTAATTTTTTTTTTGCATTGGGAAGCTTGAAATATGCGATTGATAATCCTTCATTTCGTTTTTTTTTTACCATGTACAATTTCGCTGCTAGAGGGCGTAAATGCAGATGAAGTCGAATTCAAAAATACGTTTTATTCCACATATTTCCTTCTAAACATCCGATTTAAAAAATTATTTCATCTTTCGATTCCATGTATGTCGAAGAGTATTTTAGATATAGTTACTTTCCAAATTAAGCTAGTAAATTACATTTCTCCCGATAACTCTTCTTCTAAAACTCCGATTTGAAAAATATTTTCTTCAGCAGATACATCTCCTGATGGAAAATCATTTGCATATAATTTCAAATTTTTGGTTAAGAATACTTTGGTCACCAGGGGGCGTAAGTGTTAATTTTTGCTTCTGATGTCATCATCATCATCATTGTCAACCATTATCAAACCACTGCTGGACGAAGGTCTCCCCAAGTTTCCTCCACAACGGTCTGTCTTGTGCCAGTCTCCTCCATGTCACTCCTGCATATTTTCGAATTTCATCCACCCATCTCCCATGTGGTCTTCTTCTGGGTCTTTTCCTGTACCTTGGAATCCAATCTAAAATTTCGGCTGTCCATCGATGATCTGTCCTTCTGGCAGTATGTCCAGCCCATTGCCATTTCAGGGATTTAACTCTGATCATGATGTCTTCCACGCTTGTCATTTTTCGGATTTACGAGTTCCTCTTCTTATCTCTCCTGGTCACACCAAGTATGCACCTCTCCATGCTGCTTTGAGTTGTCTGCAGCCTTGGTATGTCTCTTTTAGCTAAGGTCCACGTCTCTGCACCATACGTAAGCACTGGAAGGATGCATTGATCAAACACTTTTCTTTTAAGACATAATGGCATATTGCTCTTGAAAATTATGCTGTTTCTTCCAAAAGCTCTCCAGGCAAGTTTTGTACGCCGATTAATTTCTTCATCAACGTGACCCTCACTTGATATCTGCTGTCCAAGATAAACGTACGTGTCTGTTATCTCCAGCTTTTCTCCATCAATCGATAAATCTTCATTTCTTGTAAAAGCATTGAACATCACTTTTGTCTTCTGAAAGTTCATTTTTAATCCCACTTCTTTACTCTTGTCAGCAAGTTCCTGGATCATACTCTGCAGCTCTGATGGGGTAGTTGCAAAAATAACTACGTCATCAGCAAAACGAAGGTGGGTTAGATAATCTCCATTAATCTTCATCCGCTTGTTTTCCCAGCTCAGCGACTGAAAAACATCCTCCAATGTAGCATTAAAGAGCTTCGGAGATATGGTGTCACCTTGTCTCACTCCCTTTCCAATTTTTACGTGTGTTGTGTTTTCAAACAGCCGAATCTTTGCACTTGCATTTTCATAGATGTTATTAATAATATTAATGTATGCATCTTCAATACAGCAGGTTTTCAGAGCCATTGTAACTGCTGATGGTTTCACCGAATCAAAGGCTTTTTCATAATCGATAAAAGCCATGCACAATGGAAGTTCATATTCCCTCGCTCTTTCAATTAGTTCTCTCAGTACGTGGATATGATCTATTGTGCTGTAGCCACTCCTGAATCCAGCTTGTTCTCTCGGTTGAGCCATGTCTAGTGTTACCTTCAAGCGGTGTGAAAGAACTTTAGTGAAGATTTTATAAACTACTGATAGGAGGCTGATAGGTCTGTAGTTTCCGAGATCCTCAATGTCACCTTTGTTATGTAGCAGGATCATTCTAGCGGTGTTCCAATCCTCAGGAATCTTTCCTTCATGAAGGCGTCGAGTGAAAATTTGGGCGAGTACTGCTTCGATTTCTCCACTTGCTTCTTGTATGATGTCTACAGTAATTCCATCTTCTCCTGGAGCTTTTCCCCGCTTCATGTTCTTGATTGCATGTGCAACTTCTGCTGGAAGGACTGGGGGAACTCTGGTACTGGTATCTTTCATGATGTCTGGAGTGCATGTATCATCCCTTTCATATAATTTGGAGTAGAAATATTTCACTCTTGTCAAAACTTCGCCTCTATTTCTTGTTACAGAACCGTCTTCTTTTCTCAGTGCCATAATCTGTTTTCTTCCCTTACTGAGATGTCCCTTTTCTATCTTCAGGCTTTGGTTGTTTTCAATTGCTTTCCTCACTAGTTCACAGTTGAATTTTCTTACGTCTTCAGTGATACTTTTTCTTACTGCATAGCTCTATATATTCCACTTTGGAAGTCACATCTTCTTTAGTTGTCCTCATCTCTCTTCTTTTTTGCATCAACATTTTCGTTTTTCCTGATAATTTGTTTACATGCAACTTGTTCTTAGACCCAGCTAATTTTGTTGCTGTTTCCATAAGAGCTTTGGTTACTTTTCTGTTAATTTCAGAGATGTCCACTTCTTCCGATGTTAGGCCTTCTAAAGCAGAGAACCTGTTCTTCAGTTTCAACTTGAAGGTATTATGGTGTTTTTTAAGGTTGGTTATGTCAATAGATTTTGTTTGTCTTATGAGCTTGCCACGTTCAAGTTTAGTGTTGAGGTGCATCTTACATCTCACCAATCTATGGTCACTACATGTGTTGAACTTGTTTAACACACTGCAGTCTTCTATGACGAATTTTTTGTTACACATAATAAAGTCAATTTCACTTGTCGTCCCATTTGGATGTCTCCATGTCCATTTCCTGTGTGGCTTTTTCTTGAAGAAGGAGTTCAAGATGAAAAACCCTTCTGCCTCTGCAAACTCAACGAGAGTATTTCCGCGCTGGTTTCTGTTGCCGTGACCGAATTTACCTACTGAAGTTTCATTCTGTTGCCGTTGCCCTATTTTTGCATTGAAATCCCCCATAATTATTTTCAAGTACTGCTTACCTTTATTAATTGGATGACAAATTTCCTCATAAAATTCTTCAATTTCTTCTTCAGGATGACTTGTGGTGGGTGCATAAGTTTGAATAATCTGAGCCTGGTATCTTTTCGAGAGTTGGATAACAAGTCGTGCAGCTCTGTCAGAGGAACTTTCAACTTCAACAACTTTATCCTTCAGTTTCTTGTTTATTATAAATCCAACACCACTAGTTCTGCCAGTATCTGTCCCACGATAGTAGAAGAGATGTCCACTTTTCAGTTCGATGAGATCTTCTCCTTTTCTCCTTACCTCACTTAGCCCCACGATGTCCCACTTGATCCTTTGTAGTTCCTCTTCCAATTCAAGAAGCCTTGAATCAGAAGATAGGGAGCGTCCATTATACGTAGCCAAGGTCAGCATCAGATGGCAGCCTAGTCCGGTCCTCCGGGGATTCTTAGCACCCTCTGCCTTCATGTCGCATTGGCCGCTGCCTTGGCCAGGTACATTCCAGCTGCCGGAGACTGAGGGCCAAGATTTAAGTTGTGGAATCATTTTGGAGGGGTTTGGCCATAACTCACCACGCTGGCCAAGCGGGTTGGTGAGTGTGGGATAGAATTTCCTCTAATCCCGATGGTATAGTTATACCGCTATTGGCGGTCGTCAGAGCCCCTTTAGTGGGAACAGGATGCACCACGAGAAGACGGGGGTGACATTTGTCAAGGAGAGGCTGTGATGTTACGCATCACCTGACCTTACATCCCTGATGTATTTGCCGTAAAATCTGAGCTTCTAAAATATCGATTGAAAAACTCTTTCGTGGACTAATGCCATTTACATCGATAAACCTTTTCGGAATAATTTCTTCTTAAAATATTCAACAGTTTCTCCGCCAGGGGGCGTAGATGTATATCTTATTTTTGTCAATATTTCTACTTCTAGGAGTCCGATTTGAAAAATTCCTTCTTCGTTGGGTAGTGTTTTCAGTGTGACATCTTTTTCGTACAATTTCAAAATTTTCAAGTAATTCATAGACTTTCTGCTAGGGGGCGTAGAAGTAAATTGCGCTTCTCCCTATATCTCTGCTTCTAAATCTCCGATTTGAAAAATCATTTGTGCATCGGATGGCGTAAGTCTTAATTTCCGCTTCTGGTGTATTTGCAGCAACATATGAGCTTCTAAAATCTCGATTGAAAAAAAGTCATTTGTCGACCGATACTACTCATAGCGGCAAACCTTTTAGGAGCATTTTCTTCTTGAAATAATGCATGGTTTCTACGCCAGGGGCGTATATGTATATCTTATTTTTGTCAATATCTCTACTTCTAGGAGTCCGATTTGAAAAAATTCCTTCTTTGTTGGATAGTGTTTCCGATGCGAAATGTTTTTCCTATGAATTCAAAGTTTTCAAGTGAATCATAGACTTTCCGCTAGGGAGCACGAAGGTAAATTGCATTTTCTGCGTTATTTCTGCTTCTAAAACTCCGATTTGAAAAATTCTTCCTGTATCGCACACAAGACCTGATGGAAAATATTTTTCACATAATTTCTATTGTTTGGTAAAGAATAATTTGGCCACCAAGAGGCATAGGCGTTAATTTCTGCTTCTGATGTATATTTGTAGCAAAATCTGGGCCCCTGAAAACTCGACTAAATTTTTTTTTCTTGGACCGATAGTGCTCATTAAGGTGGTCCAAAAAAAGAGTTTTAAATAGTATTTCTCCACAACTTTTATTTTTATGCCATAGTATGTGAATGATAAGTACACCAAAGGGTTTTGCAGAAAAACAATATTTAGAAGTCACCCAATATTTAACTTTTGGGTTCTACATAACTGAAAATGAAAAATTTCGAAAATTGAATAATTATGACATGAGATGTCTTCGATGATGAAGGAAACTGTTTTCTATGATTTGCCACCAATCGAAGAATTAACTGCTTTTGTTCTTCGTCCTTGGTAAGTGACTGGTTGTATTTTTTAATCAAACTGATGCCTCGCTCGGCAGTGTCATTCACAACCCTCATCTTACAGCAACGTTCACGAAGTTCAATGAAAACAGGATAATTTCTCCACTGTTGGGGTTGCATTTTCAGAAACGCTTTAGATTTAATTATTCCTCCAACAAGAAGGACATCGAAGAAAAAGCTAATCTTTCAGTTACAAAATTTTCTAGATTGAGATCTTTTTCGTCAGATATTGCTATATGTCGCGGAAAATCGGGCAGCTGTGGACGTTTCAGATTCTTGACCATTTTTTCTTTAGTTTTCGTGGGCACTCGATCGCCAAAAAAAGCTAAGGCTACCAAGTGCTCAGAAAGAAACCAAAGGTGCCTGGCAAAAGCATTGTAGGCTTTCTCGCCAATTTTTTTATTAGGGTAAAGTTTTAGGAGACTTAGGAGCTGGATATAATTATATGGAGCTCTAATTCCAAGTGGAACTTCATTCCAATGCTTCACATAAACCATGCTTACAAACAAAGCCAAAGTCACCGTATTTATTGTCTCTTGAGGTGTTAACTGAAACTGATTTTGAAAGAGGCATATTTTTAGAGCGTAAATGCCTTCAGCCATCCATCGAGCATGATGTGTAGAGCCAGGAGCTCGAAATGTTTCCGTGCCACTTCCTCCACCAAGAAACAAAACAGACAAGCGCAGAAGTTCTTGATAATCGTCTTTTGGTTGCTGTTTTTCAAATGCACTTTGTAAATACTCCAGCATTTCTTGTCGTAATCTGTTTAATATAGGATCCTGAAAGGGGTCAATGTCTGCTGCACTATAAGCACTTTGATCAATCGTTGGCCACCCTTTCTGAAAGCGATTGAAGAGTGCAGTTTCTGGACCTCCAGTAGAGCCGAATACACATAAGAAAACAGCTGAAAGCATAATCTCAATAACATGATGGCGGCATGCAATCCAAACGAGTTCACTGCCTAGGGGTTTTTTTGCTGTGTAAGCTCCTGTGTGAAGCCCAGTATTACTCGCTGTCGTATCAAACACAAGTCCTTTGATTTCAGACTTAACATTCCATTTCTCGATTGCTTCAATGCAAGCTTGTGCCTGAGCTTTCCCTGTTCCTCTGTCTATCTTGGGAATTCCCAAAAGCTGCTCTTGGCCAATTCCAGTGAGAAGTATAGCAATGCGATCAACTGTCACCTTGGATCCATCAATATCAGGCAAAAGTTAGCCATCCTAATGTAAAAGAAAAGGCCCCTCTAAAGACGATTTCTTTTGTTCAGCTGCTGTGGCTTTCTGTCTTTCTAATCTTCTAGAGCGCCTAATGGAGCTTCGGGAAAGCGTGATTTCGGAAATATCGTGTCCAAGCGCCCCTGCAACGGCTCCAGCAACGAATACAGCTCCTCTATCCGGAAGATTGACTGGATCCAGGGCTCCGGTGACTTCTGGTAACGTAAATATATTTTTACGTCGTTTGGATGGGAATGGAGTAGAAGGTGCGGCAGATGTGGACGCTACAGGTTGATATTCGCCTTCGCTTTCGGAGCTATGTGAAGATGATGAAGAAAGCTCTGCAGTTTTCCCAGGAAGACATTTGCTCTCTCTTTCTTTATATTTCTCTGTCGCCTTTCTATCTTTTTCCTCCCTCTGTCTTTTCCTAATTTCTTTTTCTGTTGTTTTAAAGTCAGCACCACTCATACTACATGAAAAGACATCTTCTCTTTGTTTCTGGAGGAATACCTGGTCTCCGTCGTTTTTCATTTGCATTATAGCATTTTTCACGGCAACATCAAACAATTCTTCTAGATCACTTTTGAGCATATCCTCACGCACACGGTCATTTTCTCCTTGACGAGTACGGTGCTCCTTCACAGCTAAATATCGTTCATAAAGTTTTGAGAGTTTTCTCACACACGAATCAATCCGCTTAGTTGGAATCCTCGCACGCTTCCAAACAATCACAACTGCTTCACAGGTCAATTTGTAACACACTGACAAGCTCTTGCCCTCTTCTAAATGGTAAAACTGGACCCTCCAGAGCACGTCCAATCCACGGAGAAGTCTTGCTGTAGAGAAGTTAGAGATTGACTTTCCAAGAAGCCAGTTAGTGGGGGCAGATCTCAAGCTAGATGTCGACATGTTTGTTTATACCTGAAAAGAAGATAAATTTGAGCTAGCTTACCAAAAAGTAAACTACCGGGCGACCACTAAACTTCCACGTATCGAGCTAAAATTCGGTGCACACATTACTACATCATAATGGACAAAATTACGCTATGTGGAGCCATGATTTGAATACCTTTTTTTTTCCATTGCAAAGTGGACCACCCTAGTGCTCATATGGAAAAAACATTTGGGAATACTTTCTTCCTAAAATAATGCATGGTTTTTTCACCAGGGGACGTAAAATCATATCTTTTTTTTTTGTCAATATCTCTGTTTTTAAGAGTCCGATTTGAAAAATTACTTCTGTGTTGGAGAGCGTTTCCGGTGCGAAATGTTTCTCATATAAATTCATGTTTTTTTAACGCACAAGTCTGCAAACAGAGAGCGTAAGCTCACGCTTCCGTTTACAACAATATCTGAGGGATTAAAAGCCCGATTGAAGAACTTCTTTCTTCCGTCAGATACTATTGTTTTCCATACCGGTTCCAGTGACTTTGAATAGCTTTGATAAATTTAATTTTCGTCAGAACGGATTCAAAAGACGTGCTTATTACACCCAATAATTCGGTGTCATCTTTCTTGGGGTTTTTTTTGCAAAGAGTACATATTAAGGGATAGCAGTATCCGCTTCTGTGTAAGAATTTCCTTTAGTTTAATGTAGCGGTGTGCGCAGCCCCGGTGGTCAAGTAGTCAGAGCACCGGTTTCTTGATAGTCATCCTACTTGGGCAGGGGCTCATGCCTAGGATGAAACATGGTGGGCATGCACGCCGGCAGTTTTTTCAGGCAGGGTGAAAGCAAAGATACAGCACAGTTCCGCTCGCTTGTAGTCCTTTTCTTTGATGCACCATGACCCAAGGCTTTATGGGGTAGAGCTAATCCCCTGACTCAGACATCATGCCGTTGGGTAGAAACGATTAACTCAAACATATCTCTCTTCTTTCTTTGGTTTGTCGGCACTGATATAGCTCTTTTAACAAGTAATAAGTCAGAATGGGTTAGTGTCAAACATCTTGCTAAATGGCCACATTTAATAACAAAGCTAAGCAAGGCTTTCTGATGCACATGTTCACTCGCCCCCGCTGCGTTCGGCCGGCTTCTTAGATAGCGAATATATTCGTTTGAGCTGATTTCAGTCCATTTCGCTAACGCCGAGTTAATTCGTTTCAGCCGGTTTAAGGCTTTAAAACCTGCGAATAGATTAAAGTATTTTAGAATGCATAAGGCTGGTAATAAGACGACCTGTTCTCTTCTTTGTAGCATAAAAACGTTATCAGATTCACGTAGGATGAATCGTCAGATACATGAAAACAGTTATTCAGGGTTGCATAAACTCTTAGGAGTAATAATGTGTAAAAGGGTTGTTGCAAAGCTAAACAGAGAGAGAGAGAAAGAGAGAGCTTGTGCAGATTAAAACCTTTTTACCAATCACCGCACCGTTCAAATGAAAACTTTCATCCAAATAAAAAAGCTTTGACATCCAGCTGTAACCCTTAAGAAAAAAACTAATCTTTTTGAATAACAAATTTCCATGAAAATAAGTTAAAATGTTTCGCAGCATTGATATCGATTTTGAATAACATATGCTGAATAACATACGCTCCCGATGAATATAATGTATTCATTAAAACGTTGTCATTGCTTTGCAAACTAAATTTTAAAGAAAAGAGTAACTGAATCTTTAAATGTAAGGGCCAATTCGAAGAAAAAATTTTGAACCTACGTCTAGGCATAATGTTTTTCCTCTTTAGGAGATCCATAACAAAATATCGTTGATACCAGCAGACCATGAGAAGTGGATTTGGATGCATTATCATGCATCCAAATCCACTTCTCTTGAGCTCAAACTTTCTTCAAGGGGCGAGGAGAGTTCAGTGAAACGTAATGAAACTTCCTGTGGATTGAAGGATAAATGCTAAACATATTTACACAATTTCGTTTTTCGATATTCATTCTGTTGTGATGGATCTAACTTAGAAATTTACGTGAGCTTATTTCTCATTCATTTCAGTAAGTGAATAACTTTTCCAGTTTTATGGAGAATTTTTGATTTCATTTTAGATTTTGCAGCTTTTCTCTGCTGTTTCAAACAGGCAACTTTCGTCTTAACGGAAATAAAAAGTAAGTTCAAAAACAGATTAAATATGATTGAAATCCATTCAGTCTAAATAGAAATATTCCACTTCAGTAACAATTTTCCATGCAGACAAAAAATTTTCACGGAATAAACCATTCTCAATTCACTGCTGGATGAAGATCTCCCCAAGTCTCTTTCTCAACCTTTTGTCTTGAGCAATTCTCTTCCGTGTTACTCCGAGATGCTGTCGAATTTCATCCACCTACTTGGTCTAGGTTTTTTCTTGTTCTTTGGTGTCCAATCTGATATTTAAACTGTCCAACCGTAGTCATTTCTTCTAGCAATATGTCTAGCCTGTTGCCATTTGAGGGTCTTTACTTTGATAATGATTTCACCCACTCTTGTCATAAGCCTGAACCGCAGGTTCATTTTCCTGTCTTTCTTGGTTACTCTGAGCATGCACCTCTCCATGCTTACGTGATTTGTCTCAGCCTTTGAATGCCTTTTTTTAGTACGTCTTTTGTAAAAAAAAGATTGTGCTTCTGTTATCGGTTTGTCTGCCCGTCCGTCCGTCTGTGGACATATTTCAAGCTTCCATCGGGAAGCTTGAAATATGCGAATGATGATCCTTTATTTCGTTTGCTTTTTTTACGATGAACGATTTCGCCGCTAGAGGGTGTAAATGCAAATGATATCGAATTCAAAATACGTTTTATTCCATATATTTGCTTCTAAACATCCGATTGAAAAAATTATATTACCTTTCGATTACATTTATGTCGAAGAATATTTTAGGTATAATCGCTTTTTCCAGTTACCCATAGATTTTTCGCTAGAGGGCGTAAAAGTAAATTGCTTTTTCCTTGATGTCTCTACTTCTGAACCTCCCATTCGAAAACTCTTTCTTCAGCGGATACAGCTCGCGATAGCAAATCTTTTGCATATAATTTCCAACTTTGGTGAAGAATGGTTTGGCCACCAGGAGGCGTAAGTTTAATTACTGCTTCTGATGTATTTGCCACAAAACCTGAGCTCGTAAATTCTCGATTGAAAAAGTTCTTTCGTGCACCCATGCCACTCTCGTCGATAAACCTTTCCGGAATATTTTCTTCTTAAAATATTTCACGGTTTCTCCGTTAGGGAGCGTAGATGTATAATCTATTTTTGTCAATATATTTGCTTCTAATGATCCAATTTGAAAAATTCCTTCTTTAATAAATAGAATTTCCGGTGCGACATGTTTTTCATATAATTTCAAAATTTCAAGTAATTCATAGACTTTCCGCAAGGAGGAGCAATGGTAAATTGCGTTTCCCGATATTTCTGCTTCTAAAACTCCGATTTGAAAATGTCTTTCTACACCGGATACAGCTCCTGATGGAAAATATTTTGAGTGTAATTTCTAATTTTTGGTAAAAAAGGGTTTGGCTATCATGGGGCATAAGTCTTAATTTCCGCTTCTAATGCATTTGCAGTAAAATCTGAGCTAGCCAGGTGGCGCAGTGGTCTAAGCGATGGCCTCTGATCATTCGTCCGAACGGGGTCCGAGTTCGAATCCCGGTGAGGCATGGATGTTGTGTTTGTCTTACGGCACTGGCTCTCTCCCTTCCCTAGAACCAGTGACCCTAAATTAGGGACGGGCGACTGCTTATAGCCCATTGAGTTGCTCACGGTGGTCGTTAAACCTCCAATCAAAAAAAAAAAAAAATCTGAGCTAAAATCTCGACTGAAAAAAATTCGTCTGTAGACCGATACCGCTCACATCGAAAAACCTTTTGTGAATACATTTTTCTTAAAATAATGCATGTTTTTCCCGCCAAGGGGCGTAGATGCATATCTTATATTTGTCGAAATCTCTGCTTCTAAGGGTCCGATTTGAAAAATTCTTTCTTTGTTGGCGAGCGTTTCTGCTGCGAAATGTTTCTCATATAATTTCAAATTTGTCTTAACGCACAAGCATCCAAACAGAGGGCGTAAATTCACGATTCCGTTGACAGCATTATCTGCGGGATTAAAAACCCGATTGAAAAACATTTTTCGGTCAGATACTATTTCCCATACCAGTTCCATTGACTTTGAATAGCGTCAGAACGGACTCAAAAGACGTGCTCATTACACCCGAAAATTCGGTGTCATCTTTCTTGTTTATTTACTGCCATGATCCGTAAGTAAAAACTGCATTTGATTAAACACTTTTCTTTTAAGACGTTGTGGCAAATTACTATTAAAAATTGTACTGTTTCTTTTTATTGCAGTCTAGCCAAGTGTTTGACACCTATGCATTTCTTCTTGGATATAGTTAAATATCAGATTGGACATCAAGGCATATGGAGACATCAGTTACTTCAAATTTGCTACATCAACCTCTAAATCTCTGCACATAAACTCTAGGAAATGATAGCTTTTCAATAAAGCCTCCCAGATGAGGTATGGGTGCTGTACTTGTTGGGTTATTGTAGGCACATTACTGTCGTTTAACCTGGAAATAAAGAACTTACGAATTTTCCGCAGAGCAAATTTAATTTATGATTCTGCCCTTCTAAATTTCTTAATCAGTAGCATTATTATTATTTAATATTAATCTACGTTCGTTGGGTTTGATGAGAGTTTTAAATAAATTGCCTTCGTCGCCTTTATATATCGAAACGTGTTTTTTTTTAGGAAAGTACCGTAATCGTGGTAACGAACGACAAGACACCTCCAATGAAAGCATGGCAGGAACCGAATGTAACCACTGAGCGACAGATAATGAATGACAGACTTGAAGAGACTGAGAGACTTTGCGCGAAAGGAAGTTTCTTAATGGCATTAGGCGTATGTCCACTGAGATTTCAACTACAATAAAGAAAGACGCATTAATATGACTTTTTGTCTCCGGTGGCCAAGATATCAGGAACGCGAGTTTTTGGTTAATCATCCTAGTTCGTATAGCTTTCGAATCCAAGATGAACCTGGGCAGCGGATCCCTGTAGCTATTAATAATCATAAAGAAAAACAAAACATATCTTTAACGGCTTCGGCGCCTTTTTTTTTCCAGAAAAAGAAACACTGTTTTATATGTATATGTACACTTAGTTTTATTAGAATTACCGTAATTGCTATCATTTTAATGAGACATTAGTGCAATATACAATGGAACCTCGGTTACGTTTCCCTGTTATGCGTTTTCCACTTTTATACGTAATTCTGGGCTAGTCCCGATCCTAGGCCGCACAGCCTTGCAATTTAACGTAGGCCCAACACTGAACCACCGTCTTCTATTACTAAAAAAGGGTGGTTCAATGTTGGGTTTACGTTAAATTGCAAGGCTGTGCTGTTACGTTAAATTGCAATTCACTTATACTTAATATATACACTTTTACGATTATGCCTTAAATTTTGAATTTCAAAATATCCAAAATACAAGGTTATTTTATTCTTTTATATGTAATGTTACAACTTTGAAAGAATTGAGGCAGTGGCTTTTTTTTTGTTAGCCTTGTAATAGAATACGCAACTAAAGTTTTAATAATTAACGTCTCAGTTCTCTATTTTCTCTGAATTCAAGAAACTTGAAACAGGCAGAGATTAGTGAATATTTTAGTCGGAACTAATGCTAAATAAACTAGTAGACGAACTGCTTTGAAAAGAGCTACGTTTATACGTAAAAAATGTGTAGAGGATATTGAATATTAAACAAAATTGTATTCTTTTTTTTTTTGGGGGGGGGGTTTAACGACCATTGGGCGCAACTCGATGGGCTATAAGCAGTCGCCCACCCCAAATTTCGGACCACTGGTTCCAGGACTGGGAGAGAGCTGGTGCCGTAAGACAAGCACAATATCCATGCCTCACCGGGATTCGAACCCGGATCCCTCTCGGACGAATGATCAAAAGCCATCGCTTAGACCACTGCTCCACCGGGGAGCCCAAAACCACATTCGAATTTACGACTAGTATTTCAAAGAAAATAGTTTTTTTTTTTCGTGTATTGAAAATATGATATCGTGCAGAATTTCTTATCCTAGTTTTCATCATGAAATTAGAATAAAAAAATTAACACAAAACTGAAAATAGTAGCAAACAAAGTATTAATGTTTGTATGTCTTACATTATAAATTAGAGTAATCTAAAATTACGAATTTCTTTGCCCATTTTCTTTTCTTTTTGGAAGCATTCAATATTTTACAATAGTACTTAGCATTTTAAAATTTTATTCATACGGTTTTGATATTTATACGTTTTTTAAGACCATCCCTAGAAAAACGTATAGCTGGTGTTCCACTGTTTTGTTTCGTTAAGGCAACTAAATTGCATAAATGTGTTAACAATTTCGTTCTTATCTTAGTTCTTGTTGTTAACTTTACAAACATTGCGTGGTTGAGTTGCTAAGTCTTATATAGTTGAAGATGATAGTAAAATATGTTGCCCTTTAGCTGTGCTTTATTTTCTAACTCTCCCGCTTTCGATCATCTCTCGCGCTGTCGTGAAATCCCCTCTACCTGGCGGTCCACCTAAGACCTACCTTGGGGCAATCACCTCGTCGTGTCTTTTCGTGACCGCTCGCTACCTAAAACTAGAGACAAATGTCCTCTCGCCTCCCTCTCTTGTCTCCAAGAAATGCCTTTAAGCATATCCTAATGTTCTCCGAGTGAAAGAACCACACCGCTTTCGGTAAATCTTAAGCCTCAAAGTAAAATGTGAGGGGCTAGTCATTCGTCGGCCTCATTGAAATTGAAACCTGAAAAGCATCAAAAGAGACGCGATAGAGTTAATCTCCATTCAACAAACAATGTGCAGATACTAATCTTAGACAGAATGTCCTCTTAGTAAATAACCGTGCATCCGGTGTCTAATCATCCTCTGAGAAATTTATCTCACGCTTTGGGCAAACAAAGGAATGGGAGCACGAGATGGAATAAAAGTTGCATTTTGAGATTTTATATGAAATCCTAAAACCCCGTATAAAATCGCTGTAACAAATGCCTGAAACTCAAAGTCATAATTAAGAGAATCTCCGGAAATAATACAGGGTGTCCCAAAAGTCCTTGACACAGTTTAAGAATTTATTAAAACAAATTATTCGGGATAGGAACAAACATTTTTCAGATCATGTAATTTTACTCGTATAGTTAATAAACATCAATATGTGCACCTTTTGTTGCGAGGAGTACATCAAGCCATTATTCAATCTCTGCCCATGTACGTGCCAAAGTGGATTCTGTAACAGATGCAATTGCAGCAGCTATGTGAGTTTTCAGTTCGTCAACACTTTGCATTTTGGATGAATAAACTTTGTCTTTCATATATTCCCATAAGAAGAAGTCTAGAGGCGTGATATCTGGAAAGTGGGACGGCCATGCGATGGATCCATCTCGTCCAATTCACTTGGTTGGAAATTCCTTATTTAAAAATTTCTCACAACCTCACAGCAATGTGGCAGTGCACCATTTTGTTGCTAGATGATTTTGGGATGTAAATGGCATATTTGAGGGACCGCAAAAATTTGAATCATGTCCAAATACATTTCTTTTGTGACTATGGATTCTGCAGAAAAGAAAGGTCCGATCACACGATCAGCTATTAAGCCACAACACGCATTCACTTTAGGACTATCCGGACATATTCGATGAAGTGATGTGGATTCTCAGACCCGCAAATTCTGACATTGTGGCGGTTGACTTTACCTGAAACATAAAAAAGTTGCTTCATCTATAAAAGCAATGTTTCGAAGGAAGTCATTATCATCTGCCTCTGGATGATTTAGCATATCCACACCAATGTTTTAACGGCGTGGCTTGTCGTCCGTCTGTAAAGCTTGCAATATCTGCACTTTGTAGGCATATGGGTGGAGTTTTGGGGCGTAAAACTCGATGCACAGGCATATAGGCGGGGTTTTTGGGTGTAAAACACGATGCAAAGGCATATAGGCGGAGTTTTTGGGTGTAAAACTCAATGCACAGGCATATAGGTGGAGTGTTTGGGTGTAAAACACGAGGAATTGCCAATTCTTTTGTAGCAGTTCGTATCGATTTAGGTGGAACACGTGAAAAAGCTTCATGAATGCTTTCGATGTCGCCTTCACCCGTGCTTGGTTTTCCACATCTTGGCCTATAAAGAAAACTTCCAGTTTCCAGAAACTTCTTGTGCTAAGCAATGATGCTATTATGACTTGGAGGATCTTTTCCAAATTTCAAGCGAAATTTTCTTTGCGCTAGGGTAACACATTTCGTTTCGAAAAAGCAGCACATATTGCTTTCTCTGCTTGAGTAGACTATTTTTCGACTAACCATGTGATTATATCAGTATCGACCATCGACCTTACATACAGGTAGACTGCGAATGACGTCACAATTTATGGCTCCAACATCAGAAAGGAAATGTCACGTGATCTTAGTCAAAAATGTTAAAAGAAAATTCTACAACTTCTAATTAGTGAGAAACGAATTAAATTATTAAGTAGATTCTATGCCTCGATGGTAATAACTTGATTCCGATCTGCTGTAAATTTTTATTACGGTTAGTATGGGCCACCATTCCACTTGAGTTCTCCATATTTGTAGTAATGACTATCATATACGAGAGGAAATAATCAATATTGAGGTTCAATTCCCAATCTAGAAAACGTGTGCCTATTGAAGTAATAATACAGTCATTCGCGTTAAGAAATGAATTTACGTGTTGTAAATTTTTCACAAATATTCATCGTAATATTCTAATCATGGCCTGTAATAAAGTCTACCTATACATATAGGTACATATTTTACAAAAGTAAAGTTACTCTGAGTACGGCAACGGCATTTCCGTATATTTTACGCAATATTTAACAGTATACTTCTGGATTTTTCACATTGTTATATACTGTAGCTCTGTATCACAAATTATTAATGAGAACACAACTTTACATAAAGTACAAACGTAGCCAGTTCATACAAGAATACACTAAACAAATGACCTCCTTCGTCCTAATGACTCATGTTGTAACTCCGAAATGGTTGCAATAAAATTTCTATAAATGACAATTTCTTAATGAAAATATCCTTAGGTTTGTTATTCCTAAAAAATGCACTTTTTACGTACATGATTTACTAAATGGGGATATTTAAAAGTAGCCTGTTAAGTCATAAGAAAGCATTGAAACTGGATAGCACGCAACCACTGCTGCCTAATGTCACGTGATCTGACGACTCTCATGTTGGGAACACGGCGGCTCTGTGGCAGCCACTGTCAGTGCGCGGTCTATTACTACATATGGTCGAAGGTAGCGACCTATTTGGGAAACAGAAAAAAAATGTGTTAAGTAAGTTATCAAAATTTGCAAAAATGTGTTCATATCCCGAATACGTTTTTTTTTTAGTAAATTTTTAAAATGTGTCAAGGACTTTTGAGACACCCTGTATATACGCATCTCCCTGCGAAACATTTCCTAATGTCGATAGTCTACTTTCTTTAGAAAAAGTAAAAAGCAATTCAACTTGGTAAGATAAGATACAATTAAGCTAAGAATAGAGGTAAAAAAATGAACGCAGGCAGCCAAGGAGAGTGTCAGCAGTCTCAACAAAACCAGGTCCCAGTGGTACGGTGTAATCGTTTCATTACCGATTAGAAAATCAGAGAACGGAGAGACCATCGAATGACTGATATGCCATAGAGTGACTGGTAGGTCATAAAGTAAGAGGCACAGCGAAAACTTTTAGCCAACCGTTCAAACTTTAGCTTCCTTAAGGAGAGTGAAAATGGCCGGTACAACGACCCGAGGTCGTTACAATATGGTAAATAATGAGAAGATCATCGAACGGAGGCGCAAATTCAATGACATGATCAGTCATTCTATAGCCTATTAGTCATTCGATGGCCTCTCCTTTCTCTGATCTTCTAATCGGTAATGGAACAATTTCACCGTAACTCTAAATAAAATAGATCATTCTGATCTATTTATTCAGAGTTCCGCAATCTGCAAACCCAGAATGATCTAAATAAAATATAAAATTCTGGGTCTGCAGATGGCATAAGACAACCGGAGCAAGAAAGGAGATTTTCGGATGGTACGATGCTGGAGGATCAGAGCTCGAAGGATGCCCTGCTCATCCGCGTCATCTAGCAAATGCCAGCCGATTACATTGCATACGTTGTTATAAAGAATAAGAAAAGAACCTCACAACGATGCATTTATTATTAGAAAAACGCAGTACTCAATTATTCCGAATTTTAATTTAAATTTCAGAAATGATGAGCTTGTTTAACTAAAAATTTTTGGAAAGCGTAGTATGTTGGGTGAGGAACATTTTTGGAAAGCATAGTATGTTGATTTGTTAAAGAATTACGTTGGCGCCAAAAGTTGAGGGGGAAGGTCCCTATTTAAGAAAAAGTTGAGAGAGACACGCTAAGAATAGAGGTAAAAAAATAAACGCAGGATGTCCCTGTATGATTCTACGTCCGTGGAGCAGTGCGTTTGGGCAAGGGTGGGTTTGTAGTGTTAGGTAAATATTTAACTTCCTTATGAAAAATGGAATTCCATTAAAAAGAACTGAATAATAGAGAAAACGAAAAAGAAGAACATCATATGGTTACTTCACTTCCTCGTTGTGGCGCCGACGTAATTCTTTAACAACAAGGAAAAGAAAAGCGTATTTGATGAGCACTTTTTTTTTTGCCGAAAAAGTGCCTAGAAGACACGCCCTAAACTCCAGACGTCAAGAATTCTGACAAGTGGTAACCCTTCCCTGACTCTATATTATACCAACTGTCTTCTCCCACCTAAATTTGTAGGACTGAAGTATTTAACTTCGCGTTTATCGCAGTGACACGACACTGATACAGCGTTTACATTGGCCGACCTATGGTGACACCACGTGACACCTAATTCAGCTGCCTTCATAGGGAGTTCATGGCCTGAGAGCAGACGCCAGAAGAACATTTCAGTCCCGCAAAGACTATCTTTCGCACGTGAGGTGACTACTTATCAATGTAGCAGTTTATTCAGATTGATGTTCCTGTTGTAGGAAGAATGCAGTTGATTGAGTGGTTCATCTGATGCTAGCAGTATGCCCTCGATGAACATTACTCTAATGTGAGGAAAAAGACAGGTTGTTTACTTACTCCTTAAAAATTACGGGTGATCTTTGATCATTTTTACACTCCTTGCGTTAGATCATAACACTGTCTAATAACAGCTGTGCCACGGAAATGCGCCAAAGGTATTCCACAAATTAAAGATCCATGAATTGCAACTTCAGATTTTCGTCTCACTAACTGATGTACTGAAAAAAGAATATATCTTGGAACTCTGATGTCCTTAATGTGGTAAATTGTGTAATGCATCACCATTACTCAGATGAATAAACAAAATATGCTTGCTATCAAAGATACATCTCGAAAGCGATGACCACAGTCAGCCGTAACCCAACGGGGAGTCTTAAACACTTATTAACATGCAAAAGTGCAATTTATTTTACATTTACTCATTCACAGTTCTCCAACACTGCTCCGGTGGCGCAGTGGTCTAACCCGGACGAATGGCTTCTGGTCATTCGTCCGGGTTCGAATCCCGGTGAGGCATGGATGTTGTGTTTGTCTTACGGCACTGTTTCTGTCTCGCTTCGTTGGAGTCAGCTGCCCTAAATTAGAGGCTGGAGACTGCTTATAGTCTATTGAGTTGCTCACGGTGCGTTAAATCCCTAATATTTCTATTCCAAAAAATAGCAACTGCCGCCGCTGTTTTAGAAATTTTGCGACACTCGCGCTTTCCTAGCTCGCAGCACAAAAATATGAAATTTACGTCGTTTGTAGAGAATTGTTTGGAGAATACGCTAATACCAACCTTTTTCCAATTCTGGCGATACTTCAAGAGCTATTGTATTTCAAACTTAAGGTTTGCAAAAGAGTGATATCAGTTCGCGTTCCTGACACACTAACAGCAACAGAACCACGGAACTTTGTAGGCATGTAGGACCATGGCCGAAGTTTCGCAGCTCGTCGCCCCCTTTTTTTTTTTTTTTTTTTTTTGCATTTTGATTTAGTTTACGAGAAATTAAATTTTTAAATTTCACAAAATTTTCTATTTCGCGATGGGATCCATTTAAAAAAACGGATATATGACAAACTATAAATCATAACGCATTGACATTTTTACAGCATAAACTCACAATGATCATCCCTCTTTAAAAAAAATTAAGAAAAATCATTTTCCGATTTGTAAGCAATTTTTTAGAGACTCAAAGGAAAGGAACGAACGGCTTCCTCTGTCTTCAACGGTAGCCACACAGGAACGTTCTGGTCCCGTGACTTGCTGCCATAGTGACGCAGCTATTTTTAGCACTCTTTCTGGTTTGGTGAAAGGGCAGGCTACAATCAAACTGGCAATGGCGCAATGCTTAATACCGTAGCGACGCTTTTAAAGTTTGAAACTTCGGCGTTTTGAAATAAAATAAAAATAAAAATGGTGGCTATGGAACATTTCTCTGCTTGAAATTTTCGCGAATTGTTCGACCACTTCTACATGACCTGTAGATTTGAAAATTGTCATGTTGATAGGTCTTAAGGTCCGAATACCTAAAAAAGTCTAAAAACCAAACAATTCAAAAGGGAGGCTTAGCTTTACTGTTCAAAATGCTGATTTTTTTAAAGATAATTATGCCAGAAACGTTGAAATGCTGTAAAACGTCCATGAAATTTTGATTTAAAATTAAGAGGCGCCAAAGCCTGATCCGTTTTACGTCAAACGGTATGCATTGACGTCACGACCCTGTTCTAAATCTTGAAAGAAAGAGTTATGGATCTTAAATTACTTTTCCTTCCCTTAATTATTTTTCCTTTCCTTTATGTTCAAAAAATTCGATTCACCGTATAAAAAAAAAAAATTCGTTTCACGGTTTTGGAGAACGGGCATAACTGGTAGTCAAATAAAAAAATCAGTCCGTCGACGTGTTATGTATCACACCATGGTTGAAGAGGAATTAATTTTTTTTTCACTCCATGAGACAAATTTCTCGTGTGAGGCACACATACCCAGCAAAAACAGTATTGCCGGGCCAGCAGTTCAGGCCAACAGCTGGCCAATAGTTCGCACCCCATCAGTTGTCATATGCCACAACAGGGCCATCAGTTGTCCATCAAAGGCAGTGGCTGCCACAAGTGGCCCTTCATCAGCCCTGCAAGCACGTGCCAGAAATGATGGCTAGCCTAATGTGGTCCGCTAGTTTACCGGTAGTGGTAGCCGGCAACCACGTGACGTAATTGGTAGCTTGCCGAATCTTGTCCGCCAATTTCCCAGTAGTAGCCATAAAAAAAAAAATCAAGGATAACCGCAGTTTCCCAAAGCCACAACTTTTTTCTTGTCCTACTTTCACGAAGCTTGTGAATTACAGCACAGCGTTGGGGAAATGTTCTCAACAGACCGGAAAAACGCCCGTTTGGATCTGGATTGAACGAAACAGGGCCGTTTGCATGGGAGTTGAGCTCTTTTCCGACCGGACTAATTTGCCACGCACGAGCGTGTGCTTGAAGCTGTCAGTTTCGTGTGGAATGTGTAATCGAATGGTTCCCTCTTACATTTTACAATATTGCGAGGTATTTTTCATAAAAGTCAGTTTCATATAATTCATAAATTTACTTTTTCAACGTAATGATAGTTTTTTTTTACCTTAAGGGAACCACTCATTTTCAAGGAGTGTACATACTTAGAGTCGCTATCCAAAGTTTTTACTATCCTTGTCGTCTTGAAAGGAGATTGTTGAATTAATATATATGTACCCGGGTTCATGTCACATTCTGTCACATTTTTAACGTTGTATCTTTCCTTTCCGTTGCCCGAAGCTACATTTACTTTAAAGAGGAAAGATATTTTATTTTACTTCTCGTTATTTTTAGAAGCAAATTCCTCTCAGTCTTGCGTATTCAACCCATGGGTATAACCACATAGCGTTTTTTTTGTTTTTTTTAAATAATTAATAAATTTTTTACGAGTATAATTCTTTTTTTTAACAAACGTTTTTTTAATGGTTTTCCAGGACATTTGTTTCAAGCGGTTTCAAATTTTTTCTTGTTATTCACCCACAATTCATGAAATGGAGTGGGTGTATTTCATGGTTGTAATCTAGTATTTCATGGCGTAATCTGATATCTTCGTCGACCTGGAATTTCATTAGGAAATTAATTCTCCTCTCTACATATGGATTTTTTTCTTAACATCCACTGAAATAACACGATGGCGATAGCGTCGTCTTGAACTAACTGGTACCATGAGAGACACAGTAAGTGTTGCTTCTGCGCATGCGCAGTCCCGTTGCTTCCACTTCATGTTGAGTTGCATTGGTTCCCAGCAACGGGCCACTAGTAGCACTTATTTGGAGGCCTACGATTCACGGCGATGCTGCAAAGCCATCAATGGCTCGCCAACTAATAGCGCTGCCACCAACGGGCCGCTACAGGGCCGTGAGCGGCAGATTTCAGCCAGCAGTGACCCATCACTGCCAGCTGGTAGGCAGCAGTTTCCCAGCACTTGTGGATTCCAAGTCCCTTGGAATCCAGTCTAGGATGTGACGTACGTCTGCGGTATAACCTCCCGATGGAGTCTCTGTTCTTAAATTACCTAAATTTTCGGACTTAGAGCTTTATCGTAAATGGCCGGTTTGCAACCCCCCCCTCCCCGAGGTTTTTATGTCTATCAGCTGTACCTCGATTTGTTTTCTAGGAACTCTACTCATCAAACAGCAATAGTAAGTTTGTGTTTGATGTCACTCTTACAGGTAATAGCCATGAATTTACCCCTGTTTTTGAATCATACGTTTATCCCAGCAAGGTTTTTGAGAACGCAAGAAAGATCCATCACCGCCATTTTTTCCCAGTGACTTGTGTCTTTCTCACTTTTCCTACAAACTTGCACTGCGCAACCCCTTTAGGACACAACGAAATCTATCTAAACTACCGAAATGCAGCGTTATGTCTAAAAATTTAATATTAATGAGACAGAAAAAGATTATCAGACCTTGAACGCATTAACACTTTTTCATTGGTGCAACTGGTCAGAGTTGGAAAAGGGTCAAACATTTTGGACCCAGTCCCGGCGGTCACATAATTGGACCTAACCGGGACAAATCTGCTTTGAGCTATAAACTCGAATGTGTCATCATCATCATCATCATCATTGTCAATCATTATCAATCCGCTGCTGGATGAAGGTCTCCCCAAGTTTGTTCAACAACGGACTGTCCCACATGGTCTTTTTTCTCGGTCTTTTCCAGTCCCTTGGAATCCAGTCTAAAATGTCGGTTATTTACGGTGGTATGTTCTCCTGGAAATATATCCAGCCCATTGCCATTTCATGGATTTTACTCGATGTCTCCCACTCTTGTCATTTTCCTTATCCACGAGTTCCTCTTTTTATCTTTCTTGGTTACACCAAGCATGCGTCTCTAAATGTTTCTTTCAGCTGTCTGCAGTCTTTGTATGTTTTTTTTAGTTAAGCTCCACATCCCTACTCCGTTCCTAAGCACTGGAAGGATGCATTGATTTAACACTTTTCTTTTAAGACATAATGACACATTGCTCTTAAAAATTGCACTGTTTCTTCTAAAAGCTCTTCAGACAAGTTCCTTACACCAATTAATTTCTTCTTCAATGTGAACCTTACTTGATATCTGCTTCCCAAAGTAAATGTAGAAAGATTGTGAATGCAAGATGCCTCAATCAACAAAGTTAACTGATTTCCAGGAAGGATTGTTAGTAGGTTGCCACATATGCAATTGCTCCGTATGTTTCAGCTGCATTAAATATCCCTAGGACGACGGATGGTGATATGATATGCAAAAGATTAGGGACTGTGGCTGAATCTGCAAAAAAATAAAAAAATAAGATTACTGGGACTGATGTTAGCACCAGTAAGGATGTTGTACGACGTGGTTTACCGCGGTCGAGGATCCACCCACAAGCAGCTAATCACTTTGACTAATGATGCATGCTGATTAGCGTGGAGTATTGAACGTCGATCTTGGATTGTAGACCAACGGAGAACTATGCTTTGGACTCGAAAGTTATCATATAACATCTACCAGTCTGATAATCGTTCCTGGGTGTTGCGGATGGAGGAAGAAAAGAGCCTTCCAGGACTCTATTTGTCCCGACAGTGACATTTGGTGGAGGTAGCATAATGGTTTTGTTGATTTTCGTGGCTCGGTTTGAGGTCGTTTGTCATTTTGGACAAAACCATGAATGTTGAGCTCTACTTAGACGTCCTGGACAGTTGCGCATTACCAACGTTGTGGCAGTACTTTGGGAAAGGCCCATACCTCCAGGGGCGGATTGGGTCGAAAAAACCAGGCCTGGAATTTTTGTATTGTAGTCCAGTACAGAAACACATGTACTCACAGGGGAACACCTTATAAATTCTCTCATAAGAAAAGATTCTGCTAAATTCTAGATGCAATGGAATTGCTGAAATATGCATTGCAAAATTAAGTCAGTCGTAAACAAATTTTAACAGCAATTAAGGGTGAAAGAATCTTAAAACTCTACTCGTGATTGAATGTAGTGTATCAAATCATACTCAAAACGGGGTGTTGTACTAGACAATTATATTTATTTGGTCAGTGACTGTCTGATGCGCAACGGTATTTGCACAACCTCCTGGAATGGGACCCTTTTTAAAGTCTAACCATTATTTTGACTCATGAACTGCCATTTTGACCCATGAACCAGTACCGGTAATTATTTGTTCCCTTTAAGATAAATGTGGGTGGTACACGGATTTCGGAGCATCTCTGCCGGAGAATCGCTTTGTGCTCTATATCTGTACGTGGATAAGAGTGTGTGGCTGATGGACTATCAAAATTTCTACTACTGCCGTCTTCAAGTCTACAAAAGGAGGGTAGGATATACCTACGTCGTTTTGGCTCCAAGCCCAACGACTTAACCGTAGTAAGCTAAATTTATTTATAACAGCGTGTTTAATTTGATGGCATATTTTTCATTCAAGCAGAGAGAGTTTTGCTTTGCGATTTTAGGGCAAACGCCAAACATATGTATATAGGTAGAAGGAAGTTAATTTCTTAAAGACAGTAACGTTTTAGACAAATAACATAAAGTTCAAACCAAAATAATTATTCGTTCTCCACCCCCCACCCCCAAAAAAATCCAGACAAAGACAATACGAGAAAGTGGGCCATTTCTTGAGTGGTCCACCGGGAAATGTTCCAGTGTCCCGGTGGGCCAATCCGCCCCTGCATACCTCTATCTGCAGGGCAACGCACATATCATCCTGCTCGCTTTGTTACCAGTTGGTTTGAGGACATAGGTGCCAAAAAGTTGTGGACTGGCCAGTCCAAAGTCATCACTTGATCCCTATTAAATAAGTGTCTGTGGAACGAACTGGATCGTCAAGTGGCAGGAATAACAGATCACCTAACATACAAAGCTGAACTGGTCACTGGTTTGAAGGTCGAATCGCTGAACAGATCGGCTGATATTAAAAGAAACAATAAACTGGTGGATAGTAAGTACTCCACGAAGACTAGAGACCGTCATATACACTATCTACCAACATGTAATTGGACATCCCTGCAATCGACGATATCTGCGGTCCTGATACACATCACGGCCGCCGCCGTTAAATATCGTGTGGGAAACAACAACGCAACCAGTCGCATGCAAGATGCCACGCAGTTCGGAGCTCTCTGATTTCGAGAAAGGTGTAATCGTCGGGTATCACAGAAATGGCCGATCCATCGACAGTGGCCTAAGTGATTGGCAAGTGGAAGATGAGAGGTGACTGTCGGAATGTGCCCCGATCCCGGCAGACCCACAAAACTGGGAGTTAGAGACCGACGAGTGCTGGCTAGATAAATTCGGAAGAACCGCACCAAATCGATGGGCCACATCCGCGAGGAGTTTCAACAGGCACCCGGGAGTTTTCTTTCGATGAATACCATCCGTAAGGAAGTCCATCTGCTCGGTTATCATGGACGTGCTGCCGCTCACAAGCCTTTGATCAACAAGTCCAATAGCTTTGCTCGGCTAACGTGGTGCAAAGAACATCGACAGTGGACCGTTGAACAGTGGAAACAGGTTCTCTGGAGCGACGAATCATGGTTCACCCTCTGCCGTTCGGATGGCAGGGTCTGGGTTTGGAGTCTTCCTGGAGAACGCCTCCTGCCGGAATGTATTGTGCCAACTGTGAAGTTCGGCGGCGGTGGAATCATGCTATGGGGGTGTTTCTCCTGGTATGGCACGGGACTCTTGGTCGCAATTCCTGGTAGACTCAACGCCGAGACCTACTGCACCATTTTGGATGACCATGCGTTTCCTAAGTTGCGGCAGTTTTGCGGGGTGGACCCATGTTACTTTCAGGATGACAATGCTACCTGTCATGTTGCGAGGTCCACAATGGCTTGGTATGGTGACAATAGGGTTAATCGAATAGACTGGCCGGCGCAGAGCACGGACCTTAACCCTATCGAGCACCTTTGGCACGAGTTGGAGCGTCGACTTGAGGGGTGCCCCCACCGTCCGAAATCGGTGAAGGAACTGACCTGTCTTCTCCAAGCCGAGTGGAAGAAAATATCGCTAGCCGTCGTACAACGCCTGGTTGAGAGTATGCCCCGAAGAGTCGCAGCTGCGATCGCCGCTCGTGTAGGTTCCACCAACTATTGAAGGTGAATAAACTTCGTTTTCCTTTGCTATCACAGGTGTCCAATTACTTGTTGGTAGATAGTGTATATAAAGGACAAAGGCTTCCCCAACCAATATTATTTTTTCTCTAAGCTAAGGTTATTTTTAGCCATACAGGTGCCCAGATACTAATGGTAGGAGAGTGTAAATAAATCCAGCTCAGGTTTTCCTGCAGTTGAATTCTCCCGCATTCATCAGGGCGACAGTATTACTAGTCCCTCAGAAGAATGTATTCCTTTATTTTTATACTTCCTATGAGATTCAACAAAATACCGTGCAGAAATGACCAGGATTTGCTAGGAATTACCAAGCTTTGCCTGAAATACAGGGGAAGCAATGAAAATCTTTTGAAACCTGCTGTGCAGCTGCTGTTTTGACTCCTGACATTTCCGATTTCTTTTCCTAGCTGGCTACTCATTTTTATCTTTCTCGCCAATGAAACTATTTGTGATGATGTAACCATTTTTAAACCTTGTTAGGAAACAGAAAAAAACAATACACCAAGTAAAGTCTTTCTTCTAAATTATTAAAATGTCTGTTTGCAGCTGACGAATTCCTCCTGTGTGTTTTTGATGCATCAGAGACTATCATGAAATGTAAGTCTTTTTTTTTTTTCGGTTTTATCAGGACGGTATTTCCAAACTCACTTTAATATCCAAAAGTTTCTCGGCTGAAAATATTTGATGAAAGAATTCAAAGAAAAAACTTCTTTGAACACCGCTTAAAAGGCAGCCTTCTCGATTTCAGCGAAGCAGCAGGTGATTTACATAAGAAGCAGAAACAATGTGAGTCCTCAAATGCGTCAGTATTTTGTGAAATACAAACGGCAAATAAATTTTTATTGCAAGTGAAATCTTCGTTCTAAACTCTCATTAAAAATGTTAACAGCTTTAGCATTCTTAATAGGAAGTCATCCTAAACAAAGATACCTTCAAAATGGATGGAATTAAGAATTGTGTCAGAGAAACAAATTATTTTCAATCCCAGTGACATTGGCTTTTACACAAAATCAATTAAACCTTTACTAGATGTGAAGAACTAATGACTTTTCACATCTGGCGTATAATTTTAGAGTTAAATTAGAAGCGCGACATAGTCGATTTTTAAATTTAAGTCTAACGAACATGCGTTAAATTTGCAAACTATTCCCTCTTTTTCCTTTAACACAAAATGGACTGTTTCTATTTCAGTCCGCATCGGTCTTCTTTTACTGTTCTTTTCTTTTTAGGTCAATAATCCATTAGTTTTCTGGGTTTTTTCTTTCGGTCACCTTTCAATATGTGATCTATTCAGCTTTCACTTACTTTCGCATCATTCCTGTTAGATTCATTTATTTTTTCATCGTGTATCGTTTTTTCGGGGAAGAAGGGGGCGAGCAACTTTAAGGGCTATAAGAAGTCTCTCGTCCCTAATTTGGGGCGCTTCTTCTAGGGAATGGCAAGGAGTGAGTTTACGTCTCGATTGCAGGTGCTCCTTCCATGCCCCGACTGGACATAACCCCGGGCCAAATCGAACGTCTGGTTCGAAGTCGACGCCTTTGCAAACACGGCCTCCAAAAGGTTATATAACGTCTTGTATAACCCTCTCCGTGTCTCCATTTCGCTTCTAGATAGCATCGTTAGTTCAAATAGATTATAATACATGTTTAGCATGTCTTTTACAAAAAAGATCGTGCTCATGTTATCGGTTTGTCCGTCCGTCTGTGGACACCATATATCTGCAACTATTAGTCCGATTTGAAAAATTCTTTTTGCATTGGGAAGCTTGAAATATGCAAATGATGATCCTTTATTTCGTTTTTTTTTTTATGATGTACAATTTCTCCTCTAGAAGGCGTAAATATGGATGATATCGAATTCAAAATACATTTTATTCCATTGAAAAACTTATTTTACCTTTCGGTACCATTTATGTCGTTTAGGTATAGTCACGTTTTCAAGTTACGCATAGATTTTCCGCTAGGGGGAATAAAATTAAATTGCGTTTTGCCCTATATCTCTATTTCTAAAACTCCGATTTGAAAAAAAAATTCTGCACAAGATACAGTTTCTGATGACAAATCTTATGCATATGATTTTAAATTTTTGGTAAAGAATGGGTTGGCCACCAAAAGGCGTAAGTGATAATTATTGCTTCTGCTGTATTTGCCACAAAATCAGAGCTTCTAAAAACTCTATTTAAATAATTCGTTCTTAGACTGATGCCACACACTTCGATAAACCTTTTCTGGATATTTTCCTCTTAAAGTATTGCATGGTTTCTCCGTCCGAGGGGGTAGACATATATCTTATTTTTGTCAATATCTCTTCCTCTATTGGTCCGATTTGTGGAATTCTTTCTTTATTGGATAGAGTTTCCGATGTGACATGTTTTTCATATAATTTCAAAATTTTCAAGTAAATCATAGACTTTCCTTCGAAGAGCGTTGTGAGAGCGAACGTGCTTATCTCCTAGGTGAACCCGCCTAAAATAATTATACTTCTGTGGCGTCCACGCTATAGGTCAAACTCACAGTCAACGGAAATATTTCAAAGGTTCGTTCCTCAGAACTTACCCAAACTCTGATTGGGTGAACAGACGAAACCTCCCCCACTTTTCTATAATTGATTATCTGCGAATCAGGGAGGTGGATTGAGACCGCTTAAACTCCAAGTATAAATTACTCACGTTATACACAATGACACAGGAGGATCTGTTTGTTTCAAACTTAAACGGGTTTATTATGGATAAAAACTGAAGTTGAAGAATCAGTCTGTCCGTTGGAATACCGTTTTCTGGATGTCGATCAGACGTCCCCCAACTAATGCAGACCTAGTAAATAGTCAAAGAAAACTTGATGTCTCTATCACAATAATACGTTCCTACGCTTGGGAGAGAGTCCTTCTAATCTGAGAAGCGACCTGTATCTCCCGATATAGATTCCTATCTCCGAATCCTATCTAACTCCGCTTTGCACTTAGTCCTCGCGGTTTCGGTAGTATAACAAAGTAAATTCCTTCGTCATTTTTGTCCACGCCGGGGCTCGAACCCGGGTCCCCTCATTCCGGAATAAGTCACTCTACCAATTGAGCTACGCTGACGTTCGTTCTGACTGCAACCTGCCCTTATGTCGTGTGCGTCCTGCTGGCAGGTACGTCACAGTAGATTTAACCCTTCCTGGATAATTAAATAAAGCACGTGAGATTCCCTAATTCAGGGACCTATATCATGGCTGGGAAAACATTTTTTCACAAAGATACTTCGACCCCGTTCAGTACATCGACTTACCTCTCGGTCCCATAACGCTAGGTGTCCGACAACCCGAAAACCTTCGAGCTCTGTCTCCCGGTGAACTTACTCCTGCAATTCCCGAAAACAGACTTCCGCACTCAGTCTTCTGATGCGCCTACCTCCCTGACTTCGTCGGCGCCGCGCACCAGCCCCATGCACACACTTGACCTGAGGCGTCCCACTCCCCTCTTGCTCTCTCTCTGCTGGCGTCGACGTCACGATGCCAGGGCGTTTCTTTCTTCGTTAACCGCCCTCGCCTTTCCTGTCTACGAATTCCTCGCTTTCTGCAGAAGGTGATCGGCGCTTTCTGATGTTCCATTAGCAGTGTTTTCTTTGACAGAATTAACTTTCCAAGTAAAGTACAACAACCATCGAATATAATGCATACTGGCTACATAGATACAATGAATAACGTCTAGGTTCCCAGACATTCAGGCGTCTGCTCTCTGTTTGAAAATACCAGCAGATGTCGCCTGCTTAATTGCTGATGCCTATCTGCCTGGGAACGGTATCCACTTCCCAGAGCGTGAGAATCTCATAATCTCTTTGTCATACACCAATACTTTGTAAAAATGTTCTGGAACAATCCATTGATCTGTTATACATTTGAACCATCTTGAGTTCATTAAACAATTACATATATGTATATGGATACTTCATCCTAAGTCCGTCCGAACACACATTAGCATGAAATTGAATAAACATAACGTTCTTCGCATTAGTCTATTAATGTATGTTTTCCTAATATAATTAAGCATAATGTTCGGTTCATTATTTTCTTGGGCATAAACAATGCGCCGGCTCTCACAGGCGTAAAGGTAAATTGCGTTTTCGCCGGTATTTCTGTTTCTAAAATTCCGATTCGAAAAATTCTTCCGGAACCGCATACATCTCCTGATGAGAAATGTTTTTTATATAATTTCTAATATTTGGTAAAGAGTGGTTTTGTCACCAGGGGGCGTAAGTCTTAATTTCTGTTTCTGATGTATTTGCAGCAACCTCTGAGCTCCTGAAAACTCGACTGAAAAAATTATTTCCTGGACCGATACCGCTTTCATCTGAAACACCTTTTGAGAATACTTTCTTTTAATATAATGCATGATTTTTCCCGCCAGGGGCGTAGATGCACATCTTATATTTGTCGATATCTCTGCTTCTAAGAGTCAGATTTGAAAAATTCTTTCTTTGTTTGAGAGCATTTCCGCTGCGAAATGTTTCTCATTTAACTTAAAATTTTTCTCAACGAACAAGTCTGCAACCATAGGGCATAAGTTCACGATTTCGTTTACAGCAGTATGTGCGGGATTAAAAACCCGAATGAAAAACATCTTTCTTTGGTGAGATACTACTGTTTTCCGTACCGCTTCCATTGACTTTGAATGGGTTTTATAAATTTAATTCGCGTCAGAACGGATTCAAAAGACGTGCTCATTACACCCGAAAATTCAGTGTCATCATTCTTGTTACGTTCGGCCGCAATTTGAAACTAGAGATAGAACTTGCGCCTCCTCGCTCCGGAATGAGATGCTCCAGCCGACTAAGCTACACCGACAGAATATATCGATGCAGATTTGTCGTCTTTGCACGTGCTTCACCTCTGTAGTACGTCACAGAGCAACGAAGTCAGAAACATTTCTCCTCTTTTCTTTTTAAACAAAACAAAAGTTCGATATCAGGGCAAACGCTATCCGGCGCTGGCTTTCGTAACCTGTTAAGTTATTTACAACGCATTCTAGCCAAGAAAGGTGCAGAATTTGAACTTTAATTTCGCTTAGAAGAACGAAACAAGTTAGTAAAATTATGCAATGCATTGAATATGATACGCTTTCCAACATACCAGAAATCATTACTCAAGTTATGAGGATAATGGCTGTGGAATAAATCTCGCTCCTGTGCCCTGACCTTTGATCCAACTTCGATGATATTCAACAGAACTGTTTCAGTATATCTCCGAAATAACATGATAAAGTTTTGTCATAATCGAAGCAATTTTTACGTAAGTTATGATGCATAAGGGCTATGGAATAGATCCCGCTTCTGTGTCCTAACCTTTGACCCCATTTCACCCATTTTCAATAGGATTCGTCCCCAGGCAGGTTCCTACAACATACTAACATTTCATCCAAATCGAAAATTTTTTACGTGTTTTGACGCATAACGCTGATGGAAGTGATTCCGCTCCTATGTCCTGACCTTTGACCCCATTTCTCCCATTTTTAATAGGGTTTGTCCCCAGACAGTCCCCTACCACATAATAAAATTTAATCGAAATCGAACCTTTTTTACGTTAGTTATGATGCATAAGAGCAGTGGAATAGATCTCGCTCCTATGTCCTGACATTTGACCCCATTTCATTCACTTTAAATAGGGTTCTTTACCAGGTATTCCCCTAGCACATACTAAAATTTCATCGAATTCGAACGATTTTTACGTGAGTTATTGTGCGGACGAACATACGCACACAGCGCGTGACGTAGTGAGGCAGATCGGAATCGCGACCATCTGCTCGCAAGAGTGTGATGTCATAAAACTTTTATAGGATCCACACACAACGCGTGACGTAATGAGACAGATGGCGTGACCGCGCGCCAACATCTGAATTGCGAGAATATGACGTCATAAGATTTTTAAGCATGGATAACATTATTGGGATGATGCCATGACACTAAAATCTTGGTAATTCGGGGTGGTTATTCAACCCACTAATTGAACTTTCCTAAAGTCGAGATCAAGCTAAATCGATTTCTAGTACCAGAAATTGGTAGGTTAACGACTTTCATCAAAATCCTTAGAGCCGTTTTCAAAATGAAATTTACGTACATACAAGAATTGCTCCTTGAAGGTGAACGTCAAGTAATTTTGCTTCCTGTACTTCGAATGGAAAAATTTCTGTACACATTTTCTTCACAATTAATGCGTTCCTAAGGATGAAAATTTGAACATCGATTAAAATATCTTCATTTTATAACTTGGAATGCTTAATATTTTCTAAAACATAACCATAATTATGCAATCCAACATTTGTTTGTCTACTGACGTCATGAAAGGACCTTTGACCCCATTTGTCCCATTCTCAATAGGGTTCGACCACATACTGAAATTTCATCGAAATCGAACCATTTTTACTCCAGTTATTGTGCGGACAGACGGACGGACGGTCGGACAGAAAAAGTTGGAGCATATACGCTTCTTCAACCTACGGTTGGAAAGCGTAAGCAAGAAATGAACTAGAGAGATGACACCGGATTTTCGGTCATCAGCAGCACGACTTTTGAGTCCTTTTCGACAAGAATAAAATTTATCAAAGTTATTCAAAGCCAATGAAACCTGTTAGGAAAAGAATCAACCGAATTCCTACAATCGATAAAACATCCAGAAATAGAAACAGCTACTTACTGCCACCAGCGTCTAAAAAGTAGGTTACGAAAATTAACAAATTGCGCACAAAAAGTTCATTGCGGAAGGAAAGAATCAGTGACAAATAGATTTTCAAATAGAACGGCCAAACGAAGAAATATAGAAGGAAACCTGATATAACTCTATGCCTTCTAGCGGAAGAATTTTACATAATGAAAAGGTTGAAAACAGGCCCAAAGTATTCTTCATGGCGAACGATATTCTAATGAAAAAGAACTTTTCAAATTCGTCTCCCGGAAGCAGAGATAGCGAGAAAAAGGGTTTAAATTTTACTTCCTCTAGCCGGAAAGCTGTGCATCATTTAAAGACGATAATGATTCCCATTTTTATTGTAAGGAATTGCATACATTAAAACAAGAAATTCCTCAGTAGAGTTTCTAGAAACTGAGATACAGCTGAAAACAGAGGTACACAAACACCAGCTTATAAAACAAACCTAAAGCGTTCTAAAAGGTAAATGGTATCTGGTACTAAAAGATTTTTTTAATCTCACATTTAGAAGTAGAGATGAAAAAAAAAACAATTAAATATTTGCTCCCCCTAGCGGGGAGATTGTGAATTATTGTATTTTGAGAAAAAAATACTCACATAGAGTTTTCATAATTAATAGCATCTAAGCGAAAAGGAATTATTGAATTGGGTTTTTAGTCAGCAGATATTGCTGTAATCGTAAGCATGAACTTTCGCTCCCTAGGGGCAGACTTTTTCAAATCGGACTCTTAGAAGCAGAAATTTCGACAAAAACAAGATAAACATCTACGCCCCCTCGCGGAAAAGCTATGCAGTATTTTAAGCAGGAGATAGTTTCAAAAGTTTTTTCCGAAATGAACGGTATCGGTCCACGAAAAAATGTTTACAACAGAGTTTTCAGAAGCTCACATTTTGCTGCAAATACATCAGACGCAGAAATAAGCACTTATGCTCCCTGGTGGCCAAATCATTCTTTACCAAAAATTAGAAATTATATGAAAAACATTTCTCACAAGGAGCTATATCCGATGCTGGAAAAAAATTCAAATTGGAGTTTTAGACGCAGAGATATTGGAGAAAACGCACTTTAGCTTTACACCCTTTGGCAAAAAATCTATGCATTACGTGAAAAAGAGACTGCGCCTAAAATAGTATTTGATATAAATGGCATCGAAAGACAAAATATTTCTTCAATCGGATATTTAGAAGTAAATATATCCAATAAAATGTATTTTGGATTCGATATCATCTGCAATCACGTCCTCTAGGGGCGAATTTGTGCTTTGAAATAAACTGGAATCACATTTAAAGCTTCCCAATGTAAAAATAAATTTTCAAGTCGGGCTAGTAGTTGCAGATATACAGACGGACGTACAAAGTGATAAGCACGATCTTTTTTACAAAAGACGTGCTAAAAAGGATAAGTATTGCTTGTCTCACCAGTTGATGTACGATGAGTCTGCGAAGAGCAGAAAAGCAATAATTTTAGGCGAAATTATAATTCAAAGACCACGGCTGACTCTACTTGCGCTTTGTTGAAAACAGTTTAACGGGTTCAAAGGAGATGAGTTCCTCCTGACGTGGTACAGATACTGGATTTTAATTTCGCTTTCAATTCAAGAAAAAGAAAAATATTTATGTATGAATTAATAAAGTAAGAAGAAACTTGCCTGGGTAAGCATGCATTTTGTGAGGAAACCTCTTTAAAAAATGTTAGCAGATGCTAAGGTACGAAGTCATTGGAACAGAAGCTGCATTCCATTACGTTCGCCACCAGCATCAATGGAATGGAAGCTCCTTCTTTGAACGGAAGCTCTCATGAGCCGCGGATGGCTTAGTGGTTAGTGTTTCAGACTATCGATGCTGGGTCCCCAGGTTCAAGCCTGGGCTGATCTTTCAGAGATGGTGTGATTTACTAACAATCGCGAAATATCCGCCGTGCATCGGACGAGCACGTAAAGTGACGGCCCCCAGGCTGGACCCACTGGTTAAATGGGTATCCTTTCCTATGTCCTCCCTGAAGTTCTCTCACCCATCTATGTGCAATATCGTACTTGTACGGTGGCGCCATCTACTGTACTCTAATCTCACTACAAACTGTTCTGTCAAAAAGTCGCTGGACTTGCTCTCATTCCTTCCGTTTCTGTGTCCTGCCCAAAAGGCGATCTCGCTGTTGGTGTCTGGGACCTAAAACTCTACTACCTGTGGACGGATGTCCTACATGAAAAAAATGACAAATCGGAAGCTCTCATGCGTAAATAGCTGCCACAGCTTTTTACACATCCCTCCACTACCAAAGATTATTTGTCAGCCAATGTAAAAACATTGTTGATAACTATTTTTGTCCTCATCGTTTTTTCTCAATTTATAATTTTAATAGACTGAGGTCAGAACATTAACATTTTTGCTTCGGAAACTTTGAGTTGTTTTATAAAATTTTCGATATGGACGTTGGTAAAATAGTGAAGCACGCGCTGAAGTAGTTTTACCAAAACGTTTCTTCACTGGGAGTAAATGTTTGATATTTTTGCTGGTAGATATCATAAATTTTGCAGATCTATAATTCTCAAATTTTCTGCCACGTGTATTTAAAGTCATTAAGATATTAAACAACGTGATGATACCACACATCCACTTTAAGTATTCCCAATTTAATGCGCTACTTGTTTCCTCAAAGATTTGCCGAATTAGTTGAATCATCAATAATTTATTTATATAACCAATTGAAATGTCTGAGATTTTCTGAAAAAATGTATCAGATCATTTTTACTGTGGAGTTCTCCAGCATCGCATAAGTGCAACGTTTTTACGTATTTTACTTATTTATGTCACTTTAGTATACATTAAATGTGATTGCAATTAGAGTTAAACTTCGATTTTTAGTTCTGTACTTTTCCGAAACACGTCCTGTAAGAAAAAAAAAAGCAACATGCTGGAAATGTTTGCGCTCTGTAAAGATAGTTAAGTATGTAGCAGGAAAACAATTTCACACAGTCATTAAATAATTTATTCATTTGATGACTTATTTATCCACATGTTATGATGTTGTAGCTCACAAATAAGAAAACAATATGCAACATGCTGGAAATTTTTGCGCGCTGTAAAGATAGTTAAGTATGCAGCAAGAAAACAATTTCACACTGTCATTAAATAATTTATTAATTTGATGACTAATTTATCCACATGTTATGATGTTGTAGCTCACAAACAAGAAAAAAATATGCAACATGCTGGAAATTTTTGCGCGTTGTAAAGATAGTTAAGTATGCAGCAAGAAAACAATTTCACACTGTCATTAAATAATTTATTAATTTGATGACTAATTTGTCCACATGTTATGATGTTGTAGCTCACAAATAAGAAAACAATACGCAACATGATGGAAATTTTTGCGCGCTGTAAAGATAGTTAAGTTTGCAGCAAGAAAACAATTTCACACTGTCATTAAATAATTTATTAATTTGATGACTAATTTATCCACATGTTATGATGTTGTAGCTCACAAACAAGAAAAAAAATGCAACATGCTGGAAATTTTTAACAAGAAAAAACTTTTTTTTCTTGTTGAAAATTTCCAGCATGCTCTCAAACATCGTTTTATATTAAAAACTGAAGCATCAAAGGTGAATATACACTCACGGACAATGAAATTTGCGCACCAAGAAGGAAGCATCGGATTAAACTGAAATTTTATGGACGTAATGATACAGATGAATGATACACATGATGGCAAAAATAGAGCTGTAGGATAACTACAGAGGGATCTGTGGCACACAGTCCGATCGCCTTCATTAGCGCGTCGCACCGTCTGTTGCGGCGATACATGCTACAACACGGTCCTACATGGAGGCGAACAGACGCCTGATGTTGACCTGCATCAGACTGGCCCACACGTGTTGGACGGTGTGATCCAAATCCCGGATAGTGCGGCACGGCGGCAGCTGGCGTTTCTACTGGTTCCACAGATGCTCGATAGGGGACATGTCCGGGGAGCGAGCAAGCCATGGAAGGGTCTGGACATCACGCAGGCAGTCCTGGGTAACCCGAGCCGCGTGCGGGCGGACATTATCCTGCTGGTATAGCGCACCTGGAATCCCAACCAGGAATGGGAGCACATGTGGCCGTGGGATCTCATCTGCATACCGCTGGCCGGTCAATGATCCCCGTACCACTACTAGAACTGATCGTTATCGTAGGCAATGGCTCCCCAGACCATAATGACTGCAATGGGGGAGGTGTGGCGCTCGATAGCGAGGTTTGGATTGTGGTGTGGACCCGTGGACCTCCACACCCGAACACGATGATCATCTGTTCCCAAAACGAAGCGGCACTCATCCATAAACACTATACGTCGCCAGTCTGTGGCGTTACACGCTGCTCTGGCCTGGTATCACTGCACACGGAGCCGGCGATGTTCTGGTGTTAATGGCTGCACACGTAAGAGGCGCTGGGATAGCAGATTCGGTTCCGCAAGGCGTCGGGAAACGGTTCGTGGGCACACAGGAGCCGGTACATCTGCCTGTATAATAGACGGGGTCTCTGTGGGATCCGTTCGTGTCTAGCGCACGATCCGTTTATCCTCTCTAATAGTGGTCCTCCTGGTCCGTCCGGAGCCGTCACGTGTCCACTGCTCCCAGCACAGTCAGACGGCATGGCCAGAACGATCCGCGTGGAGGACTATACGGCGCGCCGACTACCCTGCGGTTTTCAGCCCGGTAATCAGGCCTCTCTCAAAGTCCGATGTTGCGTAAATCGACGTCTCTGGTGTCTACCCGGCATTCTTGTCACTCTATACTTTTGCTTGCGTTGGTCGGTGCTTTTCGCTTTCGTGGGGAATCGACTACACCCCGGCTTATAAGGCTGCCGGTTCGTGCTTGCAGCGCCACCACAGAGTGTGCGGTCATTCACACTAGCACTAAACGTAAATCATTTGCATACCAGCACGCACTCTAGCTCTTTACAAAGTTTCGCGGTTGTAGCATGTTTTCTTCTAGGTGCGCAAATTTCATTGCCCGTGAGCAAGTGAGTGAAGTTCAGAGTTGGGCAAAATCGTAATTGAATTAATCGCTAATGCATTACAGCGTAATGGTAATGGGAACAAGAACTTAGCGTTACCATTACATGGTAATGGTGAACTGGTCATTAAAATTACATGGTAATTGTAAGGTCATGTAGCAGTTACCCATTATAATCGTAATGCTTAATGGTTAACTATATGTTAGCAATTAACCAATAACTTATGGGTAACAATACAACGTGAATAAAATAGCAACAGGTACACCCTTACACGCTGTGTAGCTTATTTGACCATTGTTCCACCCCTCGGACCTCATATGCGTATATGTAGGTATTGGAGATTGATTGTACGTCTATGACATGAGTAGTTGCCCCGTATTCGCCGCAAGTAAAGTGATTTGAACGAAGTAATACATATGACGTAAGTTCTAATAGGATGTTTATTGCTGTTAGAGAATAGTACAAAAATGAAAGAAAGATCCATGTCGTTGCATGTGATCTTAGTCTTCAAAAAGAACAATTCACTGAAGCACACAAAAAGCCAGTGAGGAAATAGTAAATTGTGCATTAAACGCCAATGGAAACCACTCTTAGGCACTACATCACTTGAAATGGAAGGAATGAAAGGTCTGATTGCTACAAAATATGGCAACCACAAAGTAAACTACGAGTACAACAGAAAGAATGAGCAACTAGATCATCACAAAGTAAAGAAATGACAAATCCTCATTGTAAATTAGAAGTAGAATATCTAGATGGCTTGTCGCAAAACAAGGTAGGATTTTCCAATTCCCTAATCCCTAGTTTGTCTGTGGTCTGTTTTTTTCATACGTAAGGTTTGCTTTTAAAACAACCCTCTTTTTAAACATTTCATCCGAAAGTCTATTAGCTTTGCAGTAATTGGTAATAGTAGCACATGAGAACAACCGTTCGACGGGAGCTGAGGACGACAGAGGTGTATTATACTGCACAAATAGATGTTTTACATTTTTATAATTATGTAACACACGTAAATCTCCTGGTTCTTCGAGGCTGAAATGTGCATAGATGAGTTCAGCTTTTCTTGTTGGATGTTTGTTTTCACTGTCATCTTTAGAATTGGAATCAATATAGAAAAAATCATCTTTGACTTGGTGACTGGTAGAAGGTGCATAGATCTGATGTTGTTGCGATTTAATTTCTTTTGACAATTCGTTTATGAACAATGTTTTTATTTTGATATAATAGGAATTAGGAATACAAGATTGCCATTTAAATTGGCTGAACTTAGGGTGACATAAAGCTGCTATTGCAGCCTTTTCCGCCTGGGGAGATGACAGTGTGAAGTATTCCTTAAACCTTCGTTCTAGACCTTCGAAATAAGCTTCGGCTAACGGTCGGCAATACGTGAGGTCTCCAGTCAATAACGCTTGTAATTTGTGCCTCAATGATAACAAAGTTGGAAGTAGGATACCAAAATACATGTCATCCCCTGGAGGATGTATAGGGCCTCGGCGATGTGTTTAGTACATTTAACATATTCTTCCGTATAACTGAAGTCTTGATCTCTCAGTACACTCTTTAAGTCCAATGCTTTATGCAACGTAGCTGACTTGTCTTTCATGCGTAGAATGTGTTTCATAGCATCGTATAAACTATTCCACCGTGTTACACCAGGCCTGCTAAGTGTATGACCTAAAATAGCTTGGATAATTTCTGCAGATTTCGGGCTATTTGATCGAAATCTACGAAATTAAGCGATTTGTCTGATTTCTGCAGATTTCGGGCGACATGCATAGGGACCTATTCCCCAAAATGTATACGCGTAGCCGACAAATGCTCTCATCATCATCACTAGGTGAGGCCGAGACAGCGTCCGTATCATAATCTTAACTACTTGAACTGTTATCCAAGTCAAAATCCACATCATCCTTAACAATGCTTGCCGCTTGAATCCCGAAAATTTGAAATGCTTTAACGAAATTGCTTCCACTTCAGTAATTGCAGCCACTACTTTAGAAGAATCCAATTCAAACGTTTTGTATATCTGCAGAAGCATTGCATATATTCTATCATTACTATGCATCCCTTTAAATCTTTGACTAGCTAAAGCACTGGAAACTCTTTATAATGTCTGTGACTCAATCCAGTGTACCGTCACACCCAAGAAATTTCTGTGTCGTCCTGACCAGATATCTGCTGTTGTGCAAACGAATTCGGTGTTTCCTAACTCTTGTTTTATGTTTGCCACTTGTTCCTTATAATAATCAGAAAGTTTGCGGCCAAGTGATGTCCGACTCATTATTTTCACATGTTTGGAATCACCATTCAGCTTTTCGATTATTTTGTGGAAATAGACGTTATCAATGAATCTAAGGGTAATTATGGAATCCACAAAATATGTAAGTACATCCCTGTCGAACTCTTCTTCCGAATAATATTTTCTTTCGAATACTTTATGACGTGATTTCCCTGATATGCTAGTGGTTCTTCGTGGTTTCTTCACTTCTTTCAAATACTCATGGTACTCTTCTACATAACCGGCTCCGTGTTTCCTCTTCAAATGCGTTGTAAAATTTGAAGTACACCTTCTTGATCCTTTTACTTCGATGTTACATTTGGTACACTTTGCTACAACTTTGTCTCCACTACAGTTATTCTCCACTATTTCAAAAAAAAAAAAAACGATCATCTAATATACAACTAGGATACTTACTCACAGCTTCTGTGATATCAGCTATCGATGCCGTGTGGCTGCCACTGGTTGACAGATTGCTACAATCCGTTGCCGAAATACTCATTTCGTCTATCTCCAGTACAGGATTCTCGTCCATTACATACGTTTCACTGTCCAAAATAATTACCCCACCATTGCCACAATAACATATTTGCATTACACTCACAGATTAGCAACTCATGGTACACTGCCGAATATTACAGAAACACTGGACTAGCGAGCGACTGACTCCTTTATATATACTTCATGACAGGATCTGAACCTTCTAGAATATTCTTGATTTACATAAAGCTCTCCAACTTCCCACTGCGCGATCATTCTGGAACATTCTACAAACGTCTAACCCATTCTTGCCGCTTCTAGAACATTCTACACGACACTTCGGTCTCTTTCTGCTATGTTACATAACCGACGTTTCTACACATAGCTTTTGGCATACGTACATTTCTATAAAGTATTAGTATGTAATTATTATTTGCAAATTGTGTAATTTCATTACCAAATAATTCCATTGCGTTGGAATGGCATTATTAAATAACTGAATTATATCTTCTTTATTGTAATGCATTACAGATTCACTCCATTGCCTTGTGCAAACCATACTTGGGATTACCTTGTAATACATTACCTTGTAATCCATTACACGTTAGTTGTAATCTGTACTTCCATTACTTTTTAATGCATTCCTGCTCAACTCTGGGGAAGTTCTTCTTTTGTCTACACTGCAGCTCAAAAAAGTTGATGTTTTTTCTGTGTAACATGATTCATCACTTATGTCTATGTTGTGTTGTTTAGCATTTTTAAAAGTAGCCGCATTTATCTGAATTTAAGATTTCTTTCGACGTATATCCTTCAAACATTTTTTCCAAACATCTACATTAAGGCAATTGGCTCTTTGAAATTCGCAGAAAGCTGTTTCATAAAATTATTCCACCCACCGTATTTCAGTCCTACCGAGTCGTTGGGCGAAAGACAACTCCTTTAAATCTAACTGTTTAATATTCCAAGAGATTTTCCTTCAAAAAAATGCCGTTTTCAAGCACATTAGCTGATCGAATTAAATTTCTATAGAGGGTGAGTCGGAGGTTTAGCCGTATTTGCATAAACGCATGTGCTGCGCTGGGTATGTCACGTGTTTAAACTAGTTCAAGTCGCGCTCTGCAGTCAGTCGAAAGGGATATAAAGTGTTAGTCGTCGTTGTGAACAGCATTGCATGTCGTCGTTCTGTCAGTGGTTGGGGCGCCTAAAAGATGAACAATCACAACCGGATAATTCAGGAACTTTTGCTTTACGAGTTTAAACTCAACCGTAACGCTGCTCAAGCAACACGAAACATTTCTCATGCGAAAGGGAAAGGTTCCGTGGACCACAGCACCGCAACCAGATGGTTCAAGAAATTTCGCTCAGGTGACAGAAACCACGACGATCAGCCAAGTTCAGGTAGGCCGCGCGCCAGACCACAGAGGCAAATCAGACAACCAGCACTCAGAAATTATTAGGCGAGCTGGACCACCGTGGTTCGTCATCTTCAGGACCTCGGCAAGGTCTCCAAGAGCTGCCACATTGTCCCTTCACGAACTGACGCCCGCTGAAGCAAACCGCCGAGTGGAAGGGTGCATGAAACTCCTAGAAAACAAGCGCGATGTACGTTTCATCAAGAGAATTGTTACGTGCTATGAAAACTGGGTCTACTTCCGTAATCCTAACACACAACGGCAGTGGTTGAGCCTGGGCCAACTTGTTGAACCTGTTGCCGAACGTGGGTGCTTCGAGCACAAGGTGATGCCCTACGTCAAATGGAAGTTCGAGTGGATAATCCATTACGAAATAGTTCCATATAACAAAAAATATGTTCAATATTTTTCTCCAGTGTAATGGTTGACGATGATGATGATGGCACATACATACAGACAGACACATACATACGTGTCTTAAATTTAGCTTTCGTCTTTTCTTTATGGATCAGCCTCCCCATTCGTTAGTTGTGGATCCGTCTTAACGAAATTTCCGCGGAAAGAAGCTTTGATGATATTTTGTCGCAGTGTCTTTCCGACGTAGCATTTAATTAGCACGATGCCGCTTTCTTTAAGCGATCGCCTGCGTTCAGTGCCCAGGAGATGAAATCGTCGTTCATTCACGCTTGAAATAATGCTTTTGTTTAAAGCTTGAGTAGTAGAGTGACGCAGGATTTGCTTAAATTAGGATCAAGGTTAAATACCAGCAGTATATCGTTGCAGAAATCTACTACAGCCTGAATGATACTGGATATCATGGGATCAAAGGTCATGCATGTAAGTTTAAAGCGAGAGAGAGAGATATAAAAACTACAAGCAGATACTACGGTAACATATTAGATTTCTGTTCATATCAAAAGGTTCGCAATTCCGTTCGCTCAGCTTCAAGCAAATTAAGTTACGTTAGAATTAATTTACATCTGGTGAATACGAGTCGCTCGCTAAGAAAGAAAGGGTCTAAGATTTCATGGTTTTTCATGTCACGTTTAACCCTTGAATTTTCTTTTTCAAATCTTTTAGTTAAAAAATGCTTTGAAGTCAATGACCTGTCTGTTAAATTCTAGTCTTAACAATACCTTTCATTATCAGAATCAGTCTGTTATTCAGTTCTTCTAATTTCTGGGGCATTGCAAACGATCATGATTTCTCCCCATTGTGGCTACCTCAATTTATATTTTGAAAATATCGGGTAACACAGCTATTTATAACTTTTAGTGCACTCTCGTCGAGTTTAACATTTTCGCCCTATGGCACATAAACTCTCTAAACGTTGGTCCTTTTTCATAGACTCTTTGTAACATTTCTTATGAATTTTCTGCAGCTTTATTAAAAATGTCATGTAATATTAATTATCCATGACAGTTACTTATCACTCAGATTTTTACAAGTCGTCAAAACATCGATCGAATAAAACGTACATATATTTTACTGGAATGAAAGAATCGAACAACTGCACTGAAGAATCAAGTGCACCGGACTCATCAAGCAGAACATTACAAATATTGCAAGATGCTGCGAAATAAAACTAACGCGTCAGAAAGTTATGCCATTTATACATTTCACGAAGCAAAATCATAGCTTACGAGAGCTTGTGAAAACACAAATTTGTCCGTGACAGAGATCTAACCCGCACCTCACCCCCTTACTCCGGAGTAAGTTGCTCTCCCAACTAAGCTACACGAACGGAATGTATTGCTGCAGATTTATCGTCTTGACAGGTGCTTTACCTCTGTAGTACGTCACATCATCTCCCTCATAATTTTTTTAAGCGAAGAACGAACTTTCATTATTTCTAGACGATGTGTGGAACAAACATCCCACACATTTTTCGAAGAACCCAACTGCCAGTAGATCCGTTTTTACATTCGGGCGCCAATGTGAAAACACAAGTTTGTCCGTGACGGATATCGAACTCGCTCACCCTCACTCCGGAGTAAGTTTCTCTCTAACTAAGTTACACAGACGAATGTATCGCTGCAGAGTTGTCGTCTTGAAACGTGCTTTACCTCTGTAGTATGTCACTGCCTGTCCTAAAAGTGTTGTCTCCTTGCAAATGACTCCTCTGTCTTTTAAAATATTTCAATGAAATTTGATGTAAAAATACAATGAAGCCTGCTGAATATAACGGTGCTACTCAGAATAGTGCAACGCTGAAATCAATCATTTAGGCCACATTCAACCCAAGATGTGCAATCAGTTTGGAAAATATTCCGTGGACTGTTACTTGGACCAAGATCTCACATCCTGTTTAACTTTTTTTTTTTTTTTTTGATTGGAGGTTTAACGACCACCATGAGCAACTCAATGGGCTATAAGCAGTCGCCCGTCCCTAATTTAGGGTCACTGGCTCCAGGGAAGGGAGAAAGCCAGTGCCGTAAGACAAACACAACATCCATGCCTCACCGGGATTCGAACCCGGACCCCGTTCGGACGAATGATCAGAGGCCATCGCTTAGACCACTGCGCCATCGGGGCGGCCTGTTTAACTTCATCTGTGTCTTCAAAATGTTGACCACGATGACTTTTTTCTTGGGACATAACAGCAGAAAGTCAGTAGGTGACAAATCAGTCGTGTATGGCGGATAAAGGATTACCGTCCAGCTTATTTGGGCAATAGACTGAGATGTTTCTAGTTAGGTATGTGGTCGGGAGTTGTCGTGCTGTATGTGGACAGAACGAAAAGGCATGGCTAGTCTAGTTTCTTCTTGCGTATAGCTTCCCTGCACTCCTTTATTATCTCAATATTGCGAGAACTGTTGACAGTGCCATCTTGTTCAACAAATTAAACAAGGATGATGTCTCCGAAATCAGAAAAAATGGACACTATCATTTTCTTTGTTGAATGCTGTGTTTTGAACCTCTTAGATCTAGACGAGGTCTTGTGCCGCCATTCTGTAGACAGCAGTTTTGCCAGTGGGTCATAAAGAAATGCCAGAGTTTCATACACATTGGAAATAAATGTGTTCTGGCAGCCTCAAACAACCCAAACAGATCTCTATACCCTTCGATCCTTCGGTCCTGATGACCCTGCGTTAATTAACGTGGAACCCGCTTTGCACACGCTTTTCGATATCCCAGGTCATGAATAATTATTTTCACAGCAATATGACCGCAATGCAGAGTATCACAGATCTTCCCAATAGTTACACGACTGTCACTCCAAATGAGTTTATCAACTTGCCGTTGATTCTTGTTACCGTCTTCAACTGAAGGCCTTCCACACCGTTGTTTGTCGACCATTGAGGTTTCTCCGCTTGAATGCTCTTTATTCATCTTCTGCTTATGCCAATTACCGCATTTCCATTATTCTTTTTCAGCTTAATATGGATCTCCGTAGCGTTGCAAACTTCCATTTACTAAAACTCAGTAGCAGCTCTTTGCTTTAGGTGAATATCCAACGGTGCATATTTACTCAGGAGATCAATTAAAATAACTTCATATTGATTAAAATAACTTCATATTGATTAAAATAACTTCATATCATAACTTGGAATACTTAATATTTTCTAAAACATAACCATAATTAAATATACAATTAACAATTTTTCCTTTGGTGGTGTTGAAACCAGAAAAAAGATGGCGCGACCTATATTTTGATGATGTCAATAGACAAACAAACGTTGGATTACATAATTATGGTTATGTTTCAGAAAATATTAAGTAGTCGATGTCATAAAATGAAGCTATTTTATTCGATGTTCAAATTTCCGTCCTTGGGAACGCGGTAAATGTGAAGAAAATGTGTACAAAAGTTTTTCCATTGGAAGTATAGGAAGCAAAATTACTTGACGCCCACCTTAATTTGGTGCCACTTGTTCCAGAAATGGGGCGAAGTGGTGGGAATACCTCATCGTGGCTAGAACACGGCCTTAGCTCGGACGATTTGCTATAGGCTCACGCAGAGCCCCGGGCCAAATGGGCTAGGAGGACTGTAGCCCCAGGCCCCGCATTTTGCAGGGGCCTCAGAATTATGCAAGATGCTTAAAGAATTGACACAGTTCTATAGAGATTTTTTTCTTTGTTTTTTGCCGATAGCACAGAGAAAACTATAAGAAACTGCTTTGTGAAAAATTTTCCTATTTCTTTCTCCCTTTTTAGGAGGAGTCCGAAAAACATACAGTCGCCTCCAGTCCATCCTCAATTTTGAAAGTATTACAAACGTTTCTTTGTACATCTGTAATTGGAGGAAATTTTCATATATTAAGAATTCGTTTGAATCATGATGTTTGGATCATATTATTTTGTCCACTACTTCGATATAATTTCAAAAAGCTGAAACCTGATAGAAGGGAGTTAAAGCATAACAGAACTGGTGTGCGTTTTTCAACCAAGCGTTTTTACATTTTCGTGCTAAAACTGATTCGTCCATGAATCATGGTATACACGCTTCAATATGGTGGGGATTTTGTTTTTGGCTCCCTCATCACATTTTGGGAATGTTTTCTGCGGAGTATTTTTATTCGGCCACCCGTAGTGAAATCCTAGATGTACCACTGATACTGGGGCCCCAAAATATTGTCCAACCCCGGGCCAAATGGGCTCTGGGCTCGCGTCTATGACAACTCGACCACCGTGATGAGGTTTGTAGACGGATCGGCGTTGCCACTGTTGCTGCGACTCATTCTGTCGTGCTTCTGTGTTTCGCTCAGTCTGGGCCTACCTGGAGAGAACATTATGCTTGATCAGCATTAGAGAACGTAAGCCCCATGGAAAAAAATTTCACGCCAAACAAAGCACGAATAGTAGTTACTCGAGGCAGTATGCCAAACATACCTTTCGAATTATCCATATATTTTAAAAAACTCATTAGCCAAATTGCGCGATAGCCACACATACCATAGTGTCATTTTTGTGTCGTTAAAAGGTACAATAAACGGTATATAATTTTTGCGAACGGCTAAAATCTTCAAAGTGGGAAGGACGAGTCAGCTTTCAGTACTTTGACGAAGACGAGTGGTCTGTGTAATTTTCCACAGCTGAGATACATTGGTTTCCATAAATAAAGCAAAATGAAGTTAGATTTTTGTTTAATCCACAATTAAAGTGGATGATCCTATCACAATAGAGGTGTTTTAACACGGAGACGTCAAATATGACCAGCAAATTAAAGTACGTCTAAATATGCAAATCGACTGTAGACTGAAAGGAGGTAGTTAGCATCTTGTCGTTTCGTTTCTGAATTGCAAGCAGAAGACGTTGCTTTGAAAATTTGCGTTGCACGGTTATGGCGCCATTGCCTAGATGCCATTTAGAAGAACTACGGTGGAGAACCAGTGGAAAGCTCAAAGCCGGCCAGTGTGAAACCAGGTCACTCAATATGAGTCGTTCCTTTGTCCACCGATTTTTGGGCCACATTCCAAATGTGGTACGAAATCGAGAATGTTTAATATCGAAAGACGTCGGACAACGACTTCAAGAGATTGCAGTTATCTGCACCTAAGTGCTTGAAGAAGAAAGATTGTCCCACCTATCGAACTACGTTCGGATCTTATGGCAGCAAGAAGAAATATAGCATACGGTGAGAAGCAGGCTTCATGAATATGGCCTGTTGTCTAAGAGATTAGGAGTTTGCATCGCCCTCATCTCTCATCATAAAAGAGAACGTCTCTACTGGTGTCGCAGTTATATCAACTGTGCTGATAATCATTGAAGGTCTGTTCTCTTTACGGAAGAGTACAGGTTTGCTCTTCAGAATGAATCCAGACGAAGACTTATCTAGAAAAAAACAAGGATACACCAGCTTTCTTCAAAAATCTTAAAAAGGGGCAATTATGGTGGTGGCGGTGGTGTCATGGTGTGAGTAGGCCTATCTTTGGGCTGTCGCACAGATAGTTACGTGCTTATATTCAGCTCTTCTGATACTCAGATTTATAGGAATGCGATACTAAAACTATTTGTTAGTTCTTATGCACGATTAATAAGCAACAATGTTATCTTACGGAATGATAATTCAAGTCCTCACAGAGCCAGATTTGTTGACCAATATTCTGAGGAGAACATTTAATTTATGGAGTGGCCAGCTCATTCCTCTCAGTTTCATCCTCTAAAGCATGCTTAGGATGTTTTTGAAGACGTGTTGCCGTCCTTCAAACATCTCTTCAAAACCAGCAGGAACTTCGGAACGTCTTGAAGAAGCAATGGTCGCTTTTGACAAGACAGCGTCTGGGTACTCTCATTACGAGCATAAAACGTCCTTGTGAATCATGTATTGCTGTAAGAAGCGACAACATTCCATATTGACTGACTTAGGCCATCTAATTTTAAGCGAGCCTTATGCTCAGGTATGTTTACTCTCTACTTGTTCTTTAATTAAAAATAGTTTTCTCATTTTGTACCTACAATATCAAAGGGCGTATTAGGTTATACGTTTCCCAAATTTCAAACGGAAACAACTCACAGTTTTGGAGACATTTCAAAATTTAATTTTGTTTCTTATTTATGGAAACCGGTGGAGTTCGAAATGGGCCAAACGATAAAAGTGGATGCACAAATTAATTAAAGGTAAGCTAGACAAAACACAAGAATTTACCTTTATTACTGTTAACACAATTTACAGAATGGTCAAATTGCACCACAGTTGAGGCAACAGTAAACTGTGTTCATAGTCGGGGATTGGAACATGGCATTTTATGAAAGAGAGAGAGAAAATATTGGAAATAATCTGAGCTACACAAGCAAATGTGCAGAACCCTGCCCACTGGATTACCTTGTAGCTGACAGAATATGAAAAGCGCCGTCAAAATAAATTAAATCACGAACCATGCCTAAGAAGTATAATGAAACCTCAATTATCCGTGTTAAGGTGAACGTCAAGTAATTTTGCTTCCTATACATCAAATGGAAAAACTTCTGTACACATTTTCTTCACAATTAATGCGTTCCCAAGGATGAAAATTTGAACATCGAATAAAATAGCTTCATTTTATAACTTGGAATACTTAATGTTTTCTAAAACATAACCATAACATATCCAACATTTCTTTGTCTACTGACGTCAGCAAAATACAGGTCGCGCCATTTTTAATATAACTATGGTTATGTTTTAGAAAATATTAAGTATTCCAAGTTATAATATAAAGTTATTTTAATCGATGTTCAAATTTTCATCCTTGGGAACAACACACTAATTGTGAAGGAAATGTGTACAAACGTTTTTCCATTGGAAGTATAGGAACAAAATTACTTGACGTCCACCTTAATAGGGCAATATTAGAGCCCGAATAATTGAAAAACACGATTAATCCAAATTACGTTGCAAAGTATTAAATACAAATAAAACACAATAAAAACATAAAAAAAACATTCACGTAGTATATAAATACAAAACTGAACGTTTTGCAACTCGTTTTTGAAGATGACAATCCCGATTTTTAGTGTAAATGTGACAAGGTTGGTAAGTCAGATAATATCCGAAAACTGTGATGGTTATTTTCAAATTAATCGGAAACTTGAGACTTGGTCGTTCTGGGTGGTGTAGTGGTTAGCATACCTGGGCGCTATCTGGGAGACGCGGATTCGAGTCCCGCTCCAGGATGATGAAAGTTTCAAGTTTTCGTATATTATCTGACTTACCATCCTTGTCACATTTACACCAAAAATCGGATTGTCATCTTCAAAATCTGTATTATATTGTGTAATCCCGTATTTTTTTCATTATTTTACAACTTATTTAGATAGAAAGCCCTTGATTTTTGTTTGTATCATTATTTTTTTTTATACGTCCACAACTTTGTAAACCTTCAATGCAATCAACATCATCTTGACTTTCCACGAATATAAGTACTGTTTCTTCAGCTGTTAGGACTTCATTACAACTTACTTTGTAAGCTGGTTGTAGTTCATCATCATTGTCCCCGTCTAGAGAAACACTCGCTGTAATTAATTGACAAAAGATACTAGATTAAATTCATAATACACTTGAGTGCGTACTCTGGAGGCAGAACGGGAAACCCCAACAGGGAGTAATATATAAGTTCTGCTAGAAGGAAGATGCAATATTGTTTAATTTTGATACAATGTTATTTAAAATACGCAATAATGATTTTATTAGTTTACAAACCTACTTACATCAAAAAATTTAAAAAATGAAATTTGCATGTACTACAGAGAACTACGGTTAATACGGCTTCACGGGTAATAGAGCTCCGGATAATCGGCGTTTCACTGTATAGTCATTGGTAGTTCACGCCAGTTGTCCTAAAAGATACGTACGGTACGAAAACAAATGAGCAAAAGAAATGAATAATAATTAAAGAGGGAAAAGTAAGGAATAAAATTAAGTATAAAAAAAAAAACACTTACAGAAATGGAAGGACACGCGCTTTCTGATGAGCAAGGTCACTCGTTCCAGCTTTTTTCGACCCACTTCTTAGACAGTGAATATATTCTTCTCAGGACCGATCTCAGGCACGTAAGAACGCTCGAACCACTAAATAGCCACCGTGCGTTGGATGGGCATACTGAGCCGTCGGATTCCGGGTAGTGGCCCCCCGGTTATAAATAGGGCGTTCTTCCTTCCCCTTTCTACCTCGCTTCCGTCTGACTTTACTGTTAGAAACTCTAGCCCAAATCTCCTAGCTTCCTACTTCTAAGGGCTGTTTAAGGCCTGAGGTCATACACTTCCTTCCTAAAATCTTGTACATAAATCTCAAATCTCAGCCCATTTTTCTAAATCCGAGTTAATTCGTTCTAGCCGGTTAGAGTGTTAAAACGGCCAGACTCAGAAGCTTGTCTGAGTTTGTTCTTCAGTTCTTATTAAGCTAACTAACTTTACATCATTGACTCGGCAATCTGACAGCCATAGTTTACCATACACGATAATTCAATTAATGAAATCTTTGGTGACTTTCGCATTCATTCCTAATTCAGATCACTTTAATTAAAGTCATTCATTCAGCAGAGATATCTGTTACGCGTTCTTCTTTGAGTGCAGTTATAGAAATTCAGCATGAGTGACATCACCTCAGAGTTGCTATTGGGTCTTTTAAAACAGCTTTTCCCAAAGTTTTTGGGTTGGAAAGAAAGTAATCTCCGATGACGAGGTACCTGAAGCCAAAGCTCCGGCCACGGCGCACATTGCCCACTGAGACTGCGTAGCACACCGGCATGACATCAGCAGGTAGGTGGCTACGTCAATGACAGTTAGCCGTCAGAAAGTGAAGAGTGTAAGCGACAGTCAACATGGAAATGGACAAAGAGCACATCCACCATTGTATGCTGTAGGAGTTTCGTCGCGGTAGCTCCCCGAAAAGTTCCTGCAGGAACATTACCAGTTTGTATCCCGATGCCATATCACTTCATCAGTACTCTCTTGGGTTAGAACGGTTTCGAGAGAGAAATTTTGATCTCTCAGACCGTGGAAAAGCCGAAAGACCAGCAACAATGGATATGGACATGAAAACCTTAGTGGAGACCGACCCACGTGTAACCACACGGGAGTTAGCCCAACACTGAGGACTACCAACACGAGCATTAACACGCACTTGCGTCAACTTGGGAAGTGCACGAGAGGAGAGTTGTGGTACCCCATCGGCTCAAACTTGAGCAGAAAGCAAATATCATTAGTGCATGAGTTTCCCTGCTTGTACATGACCACGTTGAATCGTTCTTGGACAGCTGGGAGCTGCAGCCGCTCCCAGCCTATTCCCCGGACATTGTCACAAGATCAGGGGGTCCTGGACTGAGAGCTGCACCCGCACCCATCCTATTCCCTAGACATTGTCACAAAATCAGGGGTCCTGAGCTTGGGAGCTGCAGTCGCACCCGGCGTATTCCCCGGACATTGACACAAGATCAGGGTCCTGGGCTTGGAACTGCAGCCGCACCCCGTCTATGCTCCGGACATTGTCACAAGATCAAGGTCCTGGGCTGGGAGCTGCAGCCGCACCCAGCCTATTCCCGGACATGGTCACAAGATCAGGGGGTCCTGGGCTCGGAGCTGCACCCGCACCCAGCCTATTCCCGGACATTGACACAAGATCAGGGTCCTGGGCTGGGAACTGCAGCCGAACCCAGCCTGTGCTCCGGACATGGTCACAAGATCAAGGTCCTGGGCTGGGAGCTGCAGCCGCACCCAGCCTATTCCGGGACATCGTCACAAGATCAGGGGGTCGTGTGCTGGGAGCTGCAGTCGCACTCAGCCTATTCCCCGGACATTGTACTATGATCAAGGTCCTGGGCTGGGAGCTGCAGCCGCAGCCAGCCTTTTCCCCGGACATTGTCACAAGATCAGGGGGTCCTGGGCTGAGAGCTGCAGCCGCAGCCAGCCTATTCCCCGGACATTGTCACAAGATCAAGGTCCTGGGCTGGGAGCTGCAGTCGCACCCAGCCTATTCTCCGCACATAGTCATAAGATCAGGAAGATCAGGATCATTGGCTGGGAGCTGCACCCGCACCCAGCCTATTCCCGGACATGGTCACAAGATCAGGGGGTCCTGGGCTGGGAGCTGCAGCCGCACCCAGCATATTCCCGGACATGGTCACAAGATCAGGAGGTCCTGGGCTGAGAGCTGCAGTCGCACCCGGCGTATTCCCCGGACATTGACACAAGATCAGGGTCCTGGGCTGGGAACTGCAGTCGCACCCAGCCTATTCCCCGGACATTGTACAAGATCAAGGTCCTGGGCTGGGAGCTGCAGCCGCTCCCAGCCTATTCCCCGGACATTGTCACAAGATCAGGGGGTCCTGGGCTGAGAGTTGCAGTCGCACCCAGCCTATTGTCCGGACATTGTCAGAAGATCAGGGTACCGTGCTGGGAGCTGCAGTCGCCTCCAGCCTATTCCCCGGACATTGTCACAAAATCAGGGTCCTGGGCTGGAAGCTGCAGTCGCACTCAGCCTATTCCCCGGACATTGTCACAATGATCAAGGTCCTGGGCTGGGATCTGCAGCCGCACCCAGCCTACACCCCGGACATTGTCACAAGTTCAGGGTCCTAGGTTAGGAGCTGCAGCCGCACCCAGTCTATTCCCCGGACATTGTCAAAAAATCAGGATCCTGGGCTGGAGGCTGCAGCAACACCCAGCCTATTCCAGGACATTTTCAGAAGATGAAGTCTTGGACTGGGAGCTGCAGCCGCACCCAGCCTATGCTCCGGACATTGTCCCAAACGACTACCGCCTTTGTCGTTCGTTGCCGTATGTCCTAGATGAAGAGGGTTTCACTAACCATGACGTTGTCGAACACGCAGTTACACACTTCTTTGCGTCGAAGCCGCCATAATTCTGCACGGACGGTATACAATGCTACCCAGTTGATAGGACCAGGTCGTGGCAAACAATGCGACTGCATTTTGGATTAATCTGTACTTGTATACACGGTAATTGGTACGTTTCTGATGCCTTGCATTTGCAGACATTACTTTCCTTCCAATTCAATATTACAAAACCGGGCATATACACCGTTTCGCCATGAGCTACATATTTTCATGATATGCATTTAATGAAGTTCTTTTTCCATTTCATTTAAAAAAAAAGTAGTTAAAACAACCATTCTCTGCAATGATAAGAATAAAAATTTAAAAATGCACAATCATTAAATCGTCGATATTCCAACCTCGCTACGAAACGCGGAAGAGAGATGGAGTCCTCGCATTTCTTTTGGTGCTCTTTCTAAATGCTGACACTACTGCAGTAAAAGAAAAAGAAATAAAAAAACGCCAAAAAAATTCAATTTAAAGGCAAGAAATAACGGAACGCTCAAGAAAGGATGCTTCTTTTTGATTCAGCATTTGCGCTTGAAAAAGCACGAAAAGCCTCCCGGACATATAAAGCGAAAAAATGATTGAAATTTTTGATAGAATAATATTTCAATTTACTCCCTTGATAACAGGTTTGTGAAGACATGTGCTTTTTAAAAAGGAAGACATTAATTAATTAGCGCAGCTCACTTGAAATCAGAGTAATTATTTAGCCAAGAGTTGACAACAGAATGACAAGAATAAAAAATGAAGTGGTTAAAAAAATGCGGCAACGTATCTTAAATGGTTATTTTGATTTAATAAAAAAATACGACAGCGAAATGTTAGATTTATTCGGGATGAAAGAAGTTTGTATCATTTTTTTCTTTGTCTTTCCTAGGAACAGCGTGCTCTTACCACGCCCCTTTTTCTACTGCTGAAATCAAAAAGCGAAAAACGCCGAGGAAAAAAGGACCTATTGCAGAAATTAATTTAAAATGGATGTCAATTAAAATCAATTTAACCGCTTCCAAATTATGTAGCAGAAACGCGCTGTAATATTTTTTGTTTTTTTAGATATCCTTAAATCAGTCTTTAGAAAATTGAGTTGTGGCATGTCTAAAATTGATGTGGCTGTCTGTTTGTCTGCTTGTCCTGTTGAGACTTGTACAGGTGGTCAGTTAAAATGGAAACTGATGATCAGAAAAGATTTTTAAACATTTATTTTAATATTAAACGGTTACGAGGATCGTACCGAAAGTAATGCAAAAGTGGACATAACTTTTTTATTAACTGACAGAGGTCGTTCAAATAGCACATGTTGGTAGAGTAACACTTCCTCTATGGTCACCCTTCTTCATTGCAGGTAAATAATAGATTCCAAGCAGAAGCAACATGCCATCATTGAGTTCTTGACAAAGGAAGGGTGCAGGCTGTCCGACATCCACAGAAGGCTACAGAATATTTACGGAGATGACACCATTGGCAATAGCAATGTGCACAGATGGATGAAGAAGTTTGAAGACAAACCACACAATGGGAGACCATCACCTGCGACCACTGACACGAATCGTCAGCGAGTGAATGAATTCATTCGAGAGGAGAAACGAGTCACAATCTATAAGCTTGTTGCACAACTGGACTGTGGTCACAATGTCATACAGAAGATGGTGGAACACTTATGGTACCGGAAAGTGTGTGCAAAGTGGGTACCTCGGCAGTTGACACCCGATTTGAAGGTGAGAAGGGTGGAAGTCTGGTCTGATCTGCTGGAAGCGCTTGAAGCCAATGAAGACGCGTTTTTTTTTCTCTATTTGGTGACAGAGGAAGAAACGTGGGTGTAACTTTACGATTCTGAAACGAAGAATCTATCCATGAAATGACGTTACACCTCTTCACCAAAGCCTAAGAAGTTCAAGAGCCAGCGATCAGCACAGAAAGTCATGGTGACTGTCTTTTGGGATGACAGGTGCGTCATTATCCTTGATTTTCTGAAACGTGCCCGTACCGTGACCAACGAGAGGCACATTGAGACACTCAAGAAGCTTAGAGAAGCCATAAGGAGGAAGAGCCCGAACAAGAATCTGAATATGATCCATATTCATCATGAGAATTCGAGACCACGCACATCTTTGGCAACAAATCAGGCGATCAGCAAATTAGGTTGGACGGTGGTTCACCGTACAGCCCAGATCTCGCGCCCTCCGACTTCCACCTGTTCGGTCCAATGAAGGACAGTCTCTGTAGACAACGATTTGATGACACAGACGAGGGGAAAGTGGCTATGAAGAAGTGGATATAACAGTCCACACCTGAATTTTTTCAAATAAGATTCCAGAGTTATGTTCAATGATGGCGTAAATGCATTTCTTACGATGGAGAGTATATTGAGTAGTACCTCTGTATAGAGGAAGAGTTATTCTACCAACATGTGCAATTTGAACGACATCTGTCAGTTAATAAAATAGTTATCCCTACTTTTCGTTACTCTCGTTCAACCCTCGTATTATTACACTCACATAAAGCTTTCATTGTTATCCTTTTAAACTGTATAACGTCTCCCTAGTAGCGCAGTAGTCTGAGCACTGGTTTCTGACTGCTCGTCCGAGTGGTCCCGGGCTCGAAACCCGGATGAGGCATGAATGTCGCAGCTTTCTTCCATGGAAACAGCTGTGGCCCATCTTTCTCAAATGGGCTATGATGTAACGTGCTATGTGGTATGACGTAATGACGTGCTACTGAGCTGTCGTATGAGTCAAATCGACAATGAAGCAGCAATAAGCTTGACGTCGTAGTTCAGCTGGGAGAACAGCCACTTCGGAGTAGAAAGATGTGGTTTCGAATCGTACTGCCCTAAACAGGTTATACGTTTTAAGTGTTCAAAGGTGAGGATTTATGAATAATTCTCAGAGCTGGCCCTGGGTTCCACTACCGGAAGAGGCTAGTCTCACTGCGCTTGCTCTGTTCCTTCCCTGTGTTCTAAATTGGGGATAGGCGACTCCTTATAGCGCCCTACGTGCGCATTATGGTTATTATACTTCGAAACAAAGGGAAACCTAGAAAAAATGATTTCCAGCAAGACCCCTCACGCTAAGTACTCGCCATGTCGTCGCAGAGCAACGTCGAAGTTATATCAGGCTTCGACGTTGATCTATGGCAAAAATATGACAATATAGTCCTCACAGCAATGGAATAGCATGCCATCTGTGCAGGCATTCCTAAGGTTTTGCTAAAAGAAGAGATGGAATCCGGTTTGCTCGTTTGCCCCCGCCCGAACAGTTATTTAACTGTGTAACGTGGTGCGAATAAAATTTGTAATAATTAACATGTAGGGTTTGACGACTAGGTAGTGAATTAAATTAAGTGGCACCGTTAATGAACTGCTGGAAAAGATACCCCATCTTCATAACTTCGTTATAAGAATAAACTATAAATTGTGCAGAACGAAAGACATTTCGGAATTTAAAATGGAACACGACAGAAAGAACAGGTCATCATATATTACGTGATTTAATGCAAGTAATTATTAGAGAAAATTAATCGACGCATAAAACTTGAGTGGAGTGCATTTGGAAGAAACAGTACAATTGTTTTCAAGAGCAATTGTGACGTATACTTAAATTTAACTTTCCTTTTTAGTTTCTTTCTCTATGTAAATTTGAGTTCATTCTCTTTAGCGTTTTTCAAACTTAACGTGATATTTTCTCTCTCGCAAGAATATGGTTGGAAACACCTTGATGTCGGAACGTATGACGTGTGTATGTGTCCGATGAGAACTTAACTTTATACTGTATAATGTTTGAGCAACCGCAAAAGGGTGGAGGGAGATGGTGGAAGTTATCATACTACTGAGAAAGAGATCGTGTTAAATTGAAGTTTGAAGGTTACGTGTTCAACTTTAGTGTTGGTGTTGTTTCTTTAGCCAAGTGTTATTATTATTATTAACTCACGTTCGTTCGATTATACCTTGTGGAAGTGCCAAGGTATTAATGGATGAATTAAGACTGATCGTAAGTAACTTTTTCTCAAAGTTTATATGCATGACTCCTGTTTCACCGTAGGTGAAAGTTTTTCTGTAGTGTTCAGTCAGCTACACTTAAACGAATATTGCCCAATATATACTGTTATGTCTTAAAAACGTTTAATCATTTGTGACGTACCTGCCAGCAGGACGTACACGACATAAAGGCAGATAGCAGTCAGAACGAGCGTCCGCGTAGCTCAATTGGTAGAGTGACTTATTCCGGAATGAGAGGACCCGGGTTCGAATCACGGCGTGGACAAAAATGACGGAGAAATTTACTTCTTTATAATGGCGCCCGAACTTTCCGGATGATCCGGCCGTTCAAGATCTCGCAATGGTGTGATGTTCTTTCCACACCGCGAGATAGGAAAAATCAGAGAATCTCTTCTCCAGCGCTTCAAAACATAAATGTGTGTGACGTTGCATTCCACACACCAGATTGACTGGGAGTTCTCAGGTGCACGGTCTACAGCGGATGGCTGCATGCAATGATTCATGGTCACGGCTGACCCGTGGGCCATGCCCCCGGCCCTCTTTCGGGGTGGGGAGATGTGACGTACCTGCCAGCAAGACGCACACGACGTAAAGGCAGATAGCAGTCAGAACGAACGTCCGCGTAGCTCAATTGGTAGAGTGACTTATTCCGGAATGAGGGGACCCGAGTTTGAATCCCGGCGTGGACAAAAATGACGGAGAAATTTACTTCGTTATACATTACATTCTTGTATAGAGCAAAGGTCTTTACTGAAAGAGACATATAGAGGGGATGCAAAAAAACTGAAGGAAGCATGGAGAGATGCTTGCTCGGTGTAACCAGGAAAGGTAAGAAGACAATTTCGTGGGGAAATGATAAGAGAGGAAAACAATATATATGGCTATCAAAGTAAAATCCGTGATATGGCAGTGGACTGGACATTTCCTGAAAGAACGGACAACCGATAAACAACTGAAATACAGTATTAGGGATATGCTTTTGTTTTTGTTTTGATTGGAGGTTTAACGACCACCGTGAGCAACTCAATGGGCTATAAGCAGTCGCCCGTCCCTAATTTAGGGTCACTGGTTCCAGGGAAGGGAGAGAGCCAGTGCCGTAAGACAAACACAACATCCATGCCTGACCGGGATTCGAACCCGGACCCCTTACGGACGAATGATCAGAGGCCAACGCCTTAGACCACTGCGCCACCGGGGCGGCCATTAGGGATATGCAAAGGTTTTCGAGGAGAAAGGAGACGGGAACAATCAGGAAACCAGTTATACATTTATTCAACAAAATATTGGCCGTTAGCATGAATTACCTCTTGCCATTTTTCTGTCAACAAATGAATGCCCTGTCATAGAAGGACTCAGGTTTTGAGCTGAAGAACGAAGTGACGAAATTGTCCACCTCTGGAATTGTGATGAACTGCTGTTGTGCTAGGGCATGTTGTATAGAGCAAAACAGATGAAAGCTTGAGGGTACAATGTCAAGGAGTAAGACGGGTGCGGTAAAACCTTCCAGTATGTGTAACTGTTCAAGGGTTAATTTTGTGGTGACACCGACATGTGGTCTGGTATTATTGTGTAACAAGATGACTGGGTGGCTTCCTTTACCTGTCCATGGACGTTTTTGCTCGATTGCGGCGTTCAGTTTCATCAACTGATCGCTATATCGTAGTGCAGTGATTGTTTCGCCCGATTTCAACAGTTCGAAGTACAGCACTCCGTGCATATCCCACCACACACACAACAGCACATTTTCCCCGTGGATATCCTGTTTTGCAGTGTATGTTAATGACTGGCCTGGGATCGCTTGCGTACGGGGTTGTCGCAATAGACCCATTTTTCATCCCCGGTGACAAACTTCCACAAGAAATTATTTCCTTGAAACCTATTCACCAACGACATGCAGATGCCCAATCGTTGACCAATAATACGCTCCGTTAAAGTATGTGGAACCCACCTACCAATTTTCTGGATCTTCCCCAAGGCCTGTAGACGCCGTACCACCGTCGATTGAAACACTTTCAAACGTTTCGCCAGTTGCGTGGTCGATTGTGTGGCATCCTCTTGCAACAACGATTCCAGCTCCTCGTCTGCGAGTTCCTGCTGTCTACCTGCACGTGGCTTGTCTTCCAAGCTTAGATCACCTTTCTTAAACCTGGCAAATCATTCTCAACAAGTCCGCTCACGCATATCTGTTTCGCCATACACTTCACTCGCACTTTTACCTAAATGAAACATGAAAAACAGACAGTGCCGCAAATGAATTTTATCGGCCACCATGCTTGGCTTGTTGTCCAAATGACAGCACGGGTTGCCCGCCGGTTAGACCCCTACAGCGCCTGCTAGCGGGGAGGCAGAAACTTTTGCATACTACTAATATTAGACTATATACCAAGGGACAGAAAATAATAAAAGCTAGAAGACCACGTGGGAAATAAGTAAATGAAATTCGAAAGCATGCCAAAGTGACGTGGAGGAGGTGGCTCAAGAAGGACAGTTATGGAAGAAACTTATAACGCACAAGTTTGTCCGCGCCGGGCATTGAAGCCGGTGTCCTTTCACTCCGGCGTAAGTTGCTCTCCCAACTGAGCTGCCCGGACATTTGCTCTCTACGGTTGTCTGCCTTCATCTCATGTGCGTCCTGCGGTGCAGGCACGTCACTCCCCCCCCCCGATGGGGAATGGCCCAGTGGTCAGCCGGTACCATGTGTCGCTGTAGGCAGTCATTCCATAAAGAACGTGCATTTGAGGAATCCCAAACCTTTTTGGTGTGCGAAAGGTAACATCCCACTGATTTATGTTTTCAAAGCACTGAAGAAGGGAATCTCATTTTTCCTGTCTCGCCGTGTGGAAAGAACATCACATCATTGCGAGAAACTTAACAGCCGGGTCATCCTGGAAGTTCGGGAGCCAATATAACGTACAAATTTGTCATAGAAACCGGGTCCCCCTCACTCCCGAGTAAGTCGCTCTCTCAACTGAGCTACGCGGACATGTGCTCTCACTGTTATCTGGCTTTATCTCACGTGCGTCCTGCGGTGCAGGCACGGCACAAACTTGGGAGGACCTTCATCCAGCAGTGGGTTGATAATGGTTGACAATTATTATGATTACCAAAAATATTCATTTTTAACTGAAAAAACTGACTGAAAATAGTTATGCTCTAGGTCGTGTTTGCTTTCATCTACTAAAACTTGCCCTTGGAATAAATCTCGCACCTAATATGCCATTCTTTCTTACGCTTTCCAACCGAAAGTTGAAGAAGCGTATACGCTCCAGCGTTGTCCGTCCGTCCGTCTGTCCGCACGATAACTGGGGTAAAAATGGTTCGATTTCGATGAAATTTTAGTATGTGGTAGGGAACCACCTGGGGACGAACCCTTTTGAAAATGGGACAAATGGGGTCAAAGGTCACGACGTAGGAGCGAGATTCATTCCATTGCACTGATGCTTCATAGCTTGCGTAATTACGGTTCGATTTCAATGAAATTTTACTATGTGGTAGGGGACCCGCTGGGAACGAAACCTATTTAAAATGGGTGAATTGGGGTCAAAGGTCAGGACATAAGAGCGGGATGCACTCCATTGCCCTTATGCGTCATAACGTGCGGAAAAATGGTTCGATTTCGATGAAATTCAGTATGTGGTAGGGGACCACCTGGGGACGAACCCTATTGAAAATGGATGAAATGGGGTCAAAGGTCAGGACATAGGATTGCGATCCATTCCATCCCCCTTATCCCATATTATTAAGGTGAACGTGAAGTAATTTTGCTTTCTATACTTCCAATGGAAAAACTTTTGTACACATTTCTTTCAAAATTAATGTGTTCCCAAGGATGAAAATATAAACATCGATTAAAATAACTTCATGTTATAACTTGGAATACTTAATATTTTCTAAAACATAACCATAATTATATTAAAAATCAATAACTTTTCCTTTGGTGGTGTTGAAACCAGAAAAAGGATGGCGAGACCTGTACTTTGATGACGTCAGTATACAAACAAATGTTGGATTGCATAATTATGGTTATGTTTTAGAAAATATTAGGCATTCCAAGTTATAAAATGAAGATATTTTAATCGATGTTCAAATTTTCATCCTTGAGAACGCATTAATTGGGAAGAAAATGTGTACAGAAATTTTTGCATTCAAAGTACAGGAAGCAAAATTACTTGACGTTCACCTTAAAGGAGCAATTCTTGTATGTATGTAAATTTTATTTTGAAAAATAAATATATTCTAAGGATTTTGATGAAAGTCGTTAACCTACCGTTTTCTGGTACTAGAAATCGATTTAGCTTGATCTCGACTTTAGGAAAATCCGTTTAGTGTAATCGTCATTAGATGTTGGCGCGCGGTCACGCCATCTGTCTCATTACGTCACGCATTGTGTGTGGATCCTATTAAAGTTTTATGACATCTCACACTTGCGAGCAGATCGTCGAGATTCCCATCTGCCACGTTACGTCACGTGTTTTGTGCGTATATTAGTCCGCACGATAACGCGCGTAAAAATCGTTCGATTTCGATGACATTTTAGTATGTGGTAGGGAAACACCTGGGAAGGAACCCTAATTAAAGTGAACGAAATGGGTTCAAAAGTCAGGACATAGAAGCGGGATCCATTCCACTGCTTTTATGCGTCATAACTAACGTAAAAAAGGTTCGATTTCGATTAAATTTTAGTATGTGGTAGGGGACTGTCTGGGGACAACTCCTATTGAAAATTAGCGAAATGGGGGTCAAAGGTCAGGACATAGGAGCGGAATCACTTCCATCGCCAAAATGCGTCATAACTTACGTAGAAATGTTTCGATTTGGATGAAATGTTAGTATGTTGTAGGAACCTGCCTGGGGACGAATCCTCCTGAAAATGGGCGAAATGGGGTCAAAAGTTAGGACACAGAAGCGGGATCTATTCCATAGCCCTTATGCATCATAACTTACGTAAAATTGCTTCGATTGCGACAAAACTTGATCATGTTATTTCCGAGGTATACTGAACCAGTTGTGTTGAATATCATCGAAATGGCATCAAAGGTCAGGGCACAGGAGTGAGATTTATTCCAAAGCCATTTTCCTCATAACTTGAGTAATGATTTCTAGTATATTGGAAAGCGTATCATAATCAATGCATTGCATGATTTCACTAACTGGTTTTACTTAACAACATTTCAGGTGCGTGCTTTATTTTCCACTATCAAGTAATGGAAAATATTGCCCCTAAAACATTTTTCCGTTACTTAATGACTGAGAAGCTTTTCCAGTGCAATTTTAAAAAAGTACTCTTTACTGGGGAGGGGGAAAGGGAAGATATCCTAGGCTTCGTACTCAGGATACATCACTTTCCAAGACACTAGCAATGTATCGGGCACTGGTCCTGGACTGTTCCACAATGAAACGACCCAGGGTCAGTGACATAACAAGAATTTAATGACTCAACAGCAAAAGATTCTTGTGTTACCTACGAAAAAATAATATTTTGAAACCTCCTACCAAAACTTCTTTTATTCTTTGCAATGAAATGTCTTGTAATGAGACTTCCACCGGAAAGAGTGTTGTTATTCAGTGAGGAAATACGACCGCCGTGATATCTCTCTGATAACTCCTCCACTAGAAGGGGCGGGAAACGAAGAAATCCGAAGGTGTACGCTGGCGCCAGCCTATTTTCGCAATTCTGATGGTGTCCCTGATGTATGAATTCTTACAGCTGTCACATGTTTTTTTTTTTAAATATAGTATCTCAGCAAGTTTCCATCAGAAATGCTTAATGCCAGTCCTCCCAACACTGTACGTCTCCCTCTTATGTTTTCTTTTGATAAATAATATTAAAGCGATTTTGAAACCTACTCCTGCGCACAATACCGTAACCCCTTGCTCTTTCTGTTCTTCATTCACAACGGCCTCAAAGCAACATAACTGGTGCCGGATAACACCTTTTCTCAGTTTTAGTAGTAAAGTTAGAAACTATTCTATTTTTTTTTTTTTTTTTTTTTTTGTCGTATGATTTCTCCCCATTTTTTTCACCCGAGAATATGAAGAAATGTCTGAATTTTTTACGGGGAAAAAAATCTCCTAGTTGAGAGCTCTGCTGAGTGTAAGCTAAGCAGAGTTGGGGACCGAAGTTTTAAATGGTTGCAATTGTTCCGATAAACACACGCGCATTGGCACTCCAAAATCAACTTTTTATGATTTTGTAGCTTCGAAAAGCATTTCAAAGATTCCGTCACCATTGGTAATTACATCTTAAATTTAGTCTCCTGTTTACTTATTGGAAATAACGAGCTGAAAAAATATCAGCCGTATCGCATGACGTTTCTATTTTTCGATAACCATTCATAGTTTTGGTGAACTCTTCAGTGGTCATGTCTGCATAATCACTGATACCGTTAGTATAGCTGTGAATCCTAAGATCAGCTTTCTGGTTGTGATGCAAAATCTTGCTGACGCGCTGCTCCCATATTGGCTTTCGCTTCAATTCTTCCCCCCGGCTGTAGTTTTTATTAAAAACATCCTTAAAGACCTTCCAATCTTTACCTAAGTTTATATCCATTCCGTTGCCGTTAGTGTGATAGCCAACATAAATAACAAATGTAGCTTATCAATTTTTCTAAAAAAAAAAAAAAATTTTTTTTAAATAATTTTCCTTTGAAAATCTAATCATCGAAGGTCATAAATGCTGGAGCTTCCAACATTCCTATGTTACTAGCACAAAAATATCGTGGATAACTTTAGGAGCTTTTGCTTTCTTGGGTTGTTTTCATGAACTTTCAGTAAACTGCGGACAAATCCAGCGGGGAAAAAGCTGTTGCTTTTAGTCGTCGAAAGAGCACATCTTAGGGTTCTTTGCTGGAAAAATAGTGTTTCTTATTGAATTATTCTAAATGAGACATTTTAAAGAGGTATTACCTATGCAAATCGTCTCCTTTTGAAATGCATTTTATGCTAGTAAATGATTTCTTATTCACAGCTTGGCTGTATTTGGGTAAAGAAAACTGATTTTCAGATGCTTAACTTGTTTGAACTTGTTTTAAACAAGTTAGGCATCTGAAAATATTTGTTTTCATTGGTGCAGAAAATAATGGTCGACATCGCCCTTAATTCTTAAAAATATCGATAATGATGCATGCCTTCTTTTTCTGATTCAATCCACTGGCATCTTCTTCACACACTTGAAACAACATGACAGATTTGTCTGTCTGTCCGTCCGTCCATCTTGCTCGTCACCATTACAGTATCTCTCTCTCTCTCTCTCTCTCTCTCTCTCTTGTTTCTCATCTGAATATTTCCTTGGTTTCAAGCAAAGGATAGGGTTGTGGAAAGTAAGTTCTCCTGAACAGTCGTGTTCTACCAATATTATGAATACCACGAGCTGCATAATTTCCCAAAACTACTCTAAACCGATCACTGCTGATTTTGCCCCCCCCCCCCCGGCCTTCGTGGTGCAGTGGTCTAAACGCAGGCTTCTACGAGTGGGGTTGGGTTCAAATCCCGGTGAGGCATGGATTTTGTGTTGGTCTTACGGCACTGCCCCTTTCTTTTCCCTGAATCCCGTGGCCCTAAATAATAGGTGGGAGACTGCCCATCGAGTGCTTATACTCGTCGCTATCCACCCTGAAAAAAATCTCTCGTTGCTGTTGCTACTACACCACTTCTTCTCCATGAGCATTCTTGCAGACAATAATATTGATATTTTCTGCAAACATGAACAGCCAGTAGAGGAATAATGCACATAGTTTACACGTATTGATAAGGTAACGTACAAAGACCGTTACATAAAAACTGAGAGTAAAATCACACAAAATGAAGAAATATAGGTACAGCAAAATATATGTTTATCTTTCTCAAAGTATCTTCCTCAGGTGATATGCAACGGCCCCATCGTTCAGTCCACATTTTAAAGCATGTGGCGAAGGCATTTTGTGGATTCAGCTTTAGCGACTCCTGTACAGCTTGAATAACGTCAGCATCTGTGTTGAATGTTGCTCCACGGAATTTCTCCTCCATTGTTGGAAACAACCAAAAATCGCACGGGGCGAGGTCAGGACTGTTGGCAGACTGTGGCATGATTTGAATTTCCGCATTTCGCAAGAAACTGTTGAACACAAGCAGCCACATGTGGGCGGGCGTTATCATGGTGTAGGGTCCACTTGCCCATCAGTTACGGTCGCTTAATCGATATGTGTCGTCGCAGGGGCTTCAAGAATGAAATGTAATACTCAGCATTGACAGTAATTTGTGGAGGAACGGTCTGCTGGTAGACTACACCTTGATGATTAAAGAAAATTATCATCATCACCTTCCCAGCTGATTTGTTTTGGCGGACTTTTTTCTGAGAAAGCTAGCCTGTTTGATTCCCGACACTCGTTGGGCGCTTCGTGAGGGAGTATAGTGGGCCCATGTTTCATCGGCAGCTATTACTGTATTTAGGAAGTTGGGATCCTTTGCAATCATTTGTTTCCGCTCATGACACACTTGAACTGTGGCTAACAATTGCTCTCTCGTCGGGTGATGAGGTACCCATCTGGAACACACGCGATGCAGCAGTAATTTGTCCAGCAGAATGCCGGGGTTTTTAAAATATTAGATGACGCTGCTATATCTTCACACATCACTCATCGATATTCTTGCAGAATTGCTCAAACAGTGTTTACAATACACTCCGTAACAACACTTTCGGGTCGACCAGGCCTAGGAGCGAGTTCTGCCGACAAACGCCCTTTGTTTGAAATCATGGTGCCATCTAAAAATCGTTGACTCACCCAAGCATTTATATTTGTAAGATTTTTTCATTAAATCAACTGTTTCTGGAGCCGCTTTACCCAAGCGATAGCAAAATTTTATCGCACAACGCATTTCACTTCTTAACTCTGAATCTGTATGGCGAAATGCAGACGTACCTTAAACAACTGCGCAATTAAAGGAACCAGAATCATCTGCCGCGGCTAATAACAGTTGTCATAGATACTTCCTTAATTCAGTTAGTCATCTGCGTGGTTATTTTCCCCCTTCGCACTGTTGCCAACTCAAAAAAATTACTCTCAGTTTTTATGGAACGGCCTTTGTAAAACTACACTTTTTTTTTCTTTTTTGTTTGGGGATTTATCGACTACCGTGAGCAACTTAATGGGCTACAGGCAGTCGCTCGTCTCTAATTTAGGGTCACTGGCTCCAGGGAAGGGAGAGACAGCCAGTGCCGTAAGACAAATACATCACCCATACTTCATCCGGGAGTCGAACCCTGGCCCACTCTAAAAACTACGCTTTTCTAATTACAGATCGTCTTTCAAGCTCAGTGCTTTTTATTCCTTGGAAGTTTGATGATAAATTTGACTTCCCCTGTTTTTGCCATGCGCATCCGTTTTCGAGCAAGCTGAACTCGTTGCAAGTAGAATGTATTTCGAGATTTGTTTTCACCATTCTTCAGTATGATTCGGGAGATTGACGTAACCTAGCAGAAGTGTACATTTGCTCAAGCTGTGCTAAAACTGAGTTTGAGATAGCCAAAAATAAAGTAAAAAATGCTGGGAGATCTCTGTATACTACTTCGGCTATCGAATGCAAAAAGAAAAAAATCTTCAGACTTATTTAACCACACTTTTTTTTACTACCCTGACAACTACACTTTTTTCACAAGTGTACTTACTAGTTATTGTGCAGAACGTGAAAATGCTTGTCCGTCTCCTAACGAGAAAACTGTGCATTGCAGAAAATCGAATGTGTGTAAATCGCCATCCTCGTGGTTAGAATTAGACAATTAATTAAAAAATAATTCTTCGAATACAGATACGTAGAAAGCGTGTGTACAGACGAACAGAAAGGCAAAACGATGATATCAGCACAAACTTCACATCTTGTAAATACGCGCTAGGAAAGGGGAAACTGTGGTCATCGTCCAGTTAAGTCTGAATGACCTTACCGATATGAAGCTTAGTGTACTTATTTTAAACAAACTGTAAAAGCGCATTTTCAAAATTCGGTTTGAATTTTCAGTTTCTGTGTCGATGTATTTTACTGAATTAGGTTTCCAACTTCTGGACCGAGTTGCGAAAATCTGAGTTAGAAACCTGTTGCGGAAGCAAATGTTTTTTTTTTTTTCCACGAAGAGAAGGCCATCTCTAACAGGAAATGTCTTGTTGAAACCGAACTACAAAAATAATTTTCAAAGTTTAACTCTTCAAGGACCTAAAGAATAAACAGTGAAGAAAGGGTAAACATTTTTATCTTGAAGCGTTCTAGATAAAAAGGAGGTCGTAAAATAAATAAAAAAAGTGATGGAGTGTTCATGTGTTCAAATCTAACGTAACATAAAACCGCGTTTTCTCAGAACAGTAGCAGAGTTTATTAAACAAACAAAACTACCGGACTTGCTTTGAGCTTTGTAAATTCGTCTGAATAAAGCGCTAAGTTCCAGCCTTGAAACATTTTGAATTTCTTCTGAGGTATTTTAATTTTATTTTTGGATAGAAGTGATTACTGCTGTTTTGCTCAACGAAATAAGACGTTACTAATCCTTCTGCAAATACGTATTCAACACAGGAAAACAATGTTATGTGCGCACGTGAGTTCTGTCGTCAGAGAGCACGTTCTTTCTTTTTAGGACGTCTTTTGTAAAAAAAGATCGTGCTTATGTTACCGGTTTGTCCGTCCGTCCGTCTGTATACACGAAATCTCTGAAACTATTAGTTCAATTTGAAAAATTCTTTTTGCATTGGGAAGCTTGAAATATGCGAATGATGAACCTTTATTTCGGTTTTTTTTTACGATGTACAATTTCGCCGCTAGAGGGCGTAAATGCAGATGATGTCGAATTCAAAAATACATTTTACTCCACATATTTGCTTCTACACATCCGATTGAAAACATTATTTTACCTTTCGATTCCATTTATGTCGAAGAGTATTTTACATATAGTTGATTTTTCAAATTACGCATAGATTTTCCGCTAGGGGGCGTAAAAGTAAATTACCTTCTTCCCGATAACTCTTATTCTACAACTCCGATTTGAAAAAAAAATCTTCAGCGGATACACCTCCTGATTGAGATTCTTTTGCATATAATTTCAAATTTTTGGTAAAGAATACTTTGGCCGCCAGGGGGCGTAAGTGTTAATTTTTGCTTCTGATGTATTTGCTATAAAATCTGAGCTTCTAAAATATCGATTTAAAAACTTCTTTCCTGGACTGATGCCACTCACATCGGTACACTTTTTCGGAATATTTTCTTCTTACAATAATGCATGGTTTCTACGCTGGGGGGACGTAGATGTATATCTTATTTTTGTCAATATCTCTACGTCTAGGAGGCCGATTTGAAAAATTCCTTCTTTGTTGGATAGTGTTTCCAGTGTGACATGTTTTTCATATAAAATCTAAATTTTCAAGTAATTCCTAGACTTTCCGCTAGGGGACGTAAAAGTAATTTGCCCCCCCCCCCTATATCTTTGCTTCTAAATCTCCGATTTGGAAAATTCTTTCTGCACCGGATACAGCTCCTGATGGGAAATCGTGTGAACATATTTTCTAATTTTTGTAAAAATTGGTTTGGCCACCAGGTGGCGTAAACTTAATTTCCGCTTCTGATGTATGTGCAGGAAAATATGAGCTTCTAAAATCTCGATTGAAAAAAACACGTTTGTAGACCGATACTACTCATGTCGACAAACCTTTTAGGAACATTTTCTTCCTGAAATAATGCATGGTTTCTACGCCGGGGGCGTAGATGTATATCTCATTTTGTCAATATCTCTACTTCTAGGAGTCCGATTTGAAAAATTCCTTCTTTGTTGGATAGTGTTTCCGATGCGAAATGTTTTTCCTATAAATTCAAAATTTTCAAGTAAATCATCGACTTTTCGCTAGGGGGCACAAAGGTAAATTGCATTTTCTGCGTTATTTTTGCTTCTAAAACTCCGATTTGAAAAAATCTTCCTGTATCGCATACAACACCTGATGGAAAATATTTTCCATATAATTTCTAATGTTTGGTAAAGAATGGTTTGGCCACCAGGGGGCATAAGTGTTAATTTCTGCTTCTGATGTATTTGTAGCAAAATCTGGGATCCTGAAAATTCTACTAATTTTTTGTTTTCTTGGACCGATACCGCTCATATGGAAAAACTTTTGAGAATACTTTCATCCTAAAGTAATGCATGGTTTTCCCACCAGCCGACGTAAAGTCACATCTTATTGTTGTCGATATCTCTGTTTCTTTGAGTCCGATTGGAAAAAGTATTTCTGTGTTGGAGAGCGTTTCCGGTGCGAAATGTTTCTCACATAAATTCATGTTTTTCTTACCGCACAAGTCTGCAACCAGAGGGCGTAAGCTCACGATTCCGTTTACAGCAATATCTGAGGGATTAAAAACCCGATTGAAAAACGTCTTTCTTCTGTCAGATACTATTGTTTTCCATACCGGTTGCATTGACTTTGAATAGCTTTGATAAATTTAATTTGCGTCAGAACGGATTCAAAAGACGTGCTTATTACACCCGAAAATTCGGTGTCATTTTTCTTGTTTTAAATTTTCTCCCATAAGGAAATTCAGGGGGCACACCCGTACAAAAGCAACAAATAAGTCTGCTGTGTGTATTAGCGGATAGGGCATACAGGCAAATATTTTTTTTTCTTATTTTTTTTGATTGGAGGTTTAACGACCACCGTGAGCAACTCAATGGGCTATAAGCAGTCGCCCGTCCCTAAAATAGGGTCACTGGTTCCAGGGAAGGGAGAGAGCCAGTGCCGTAAGACAAACACAACATCCATGCCCGACGGGATTCGAACCCGGACCCCTTACGGGCGAATGATCAGAGGCCAACGCCTTAGACCACTGCGTGACCGGGGCGGCCAGGCAAATATCAGAGGCAGTATTGCTTCTACATTCACAGAAATTGAACAAAATAAAAATAAAAAAAGCCTTGCGTAAGTGAGACCTGCGTTTATGTGTAGATCCCGCTACAAACATCACAATTAAGGAATTGCTTTGGGGGGGGGGGTGCGAATGCTCCAAATTTAAAAATGATGTTCGAGTTATAAAATATAAAAGCTATTAACTGCGACAGAGTAGTTTAATAATTTCTCCAATTTCTTTTTATAAGACCTTTTCCCCAAAAATGGAAGTGCTTAACCTGAAACAGTTTTCATAGGGAACTGATATCATAGCATTGCATCCGATGAGTACTTTAGAAACTGGCTGAGGACCTCTCCGCGCTCGTCCACGCGCCACTGGTTTTGAGCTGACGTCCATTGCGGACAAGGGCTAATTTTCAGAGAAGGGGTCATCCACTACCGATTCGTCCTAAAACACCCGGTGGGCAAAAGTGAACAAAAAGACAGGTTCAGCGGATGCATGTAAAGATATCCTGAAGTCTGTAGTTGGTCACGTGATGCAGACTCTCATCGATCACTTTACTGATCCCAAATCGGATTGGTTCACTTAAATATAGAACCCGCCCATCACTACTCTGCGGAAAACGGGTTTTCAGCAATGTATTCGTAGTTGTGACTACCTACTTCAGAAGTGACGCACATAACAAAACGGCAAGTTGCAGCGATAAGCATCGTATTCAACCAATAGGATATCCGACTCCGGAGAAGAAAAATATAATCTCGTCAACGGGAAATTTTAGCTTTTACATTATCATTCTTCCAAGAAAGGTCAGAGTTCAAATCTCATGTGAGGCACAGTTGGTGTGTTTGTCTTACGACTCTCTCTCTCTCTCTCTCTCTCTTCCGTTTAACCAGTGGCCCTAAATTAGGGATGGGCGATTTCCTATAGCGCATTCAGTTGCTCACATGATGGTTGTTAAACTCCAAAATAAATAAACTACACTGAAACTTCTCTGATGGCATAACACACTTTCGCTTGCACTTTTATGTGTCAAGGAAGTGGCAGAGCTCACGTAGGGAGGGCCAGAGGAGGGGTTGGGTTAGTCCTCTTTTTTTTTTTTTTTTTTGATCGTTTTAACCAAATTACAATCATAGGACAAAATAAAATAAAATAAAGTGATTGTTGACTCAAAATATTTTTAAAGATTTACAGAGTTCTTGAGTAAGCTTGTAATCCCGATGCAGTTAACGAAATCAATAGGGTTGTATTTTATCTTGAGATATGCTTTTTATTTACGCTTTCCAACCGGAGGTTGAAGAAGCGTATATGCTCCAGCTTTGTCCGTCTGTCTGTCAGTTTGTCTGTCCGTCTGTCTGTCAGTCTGTCTGTCCGTCAGCACGATAACGCGCGTAAAAATAGTTCGATTTCGATGAAATTTTAGTATGTGGTAAGGTACCACCTGGGGATGAACTCTTATAAAAATGGACGAAATGGGGTCAAAGGACAAGACATACCAGAGGCACCCATTTCACTGCCCTTAAGCCTCAAAACTTGCGAAAAAATGTTTCGATTTCGATGAAACGTTAGTATGTGGTAGGTGATCACATGGAAATTAACCCTATTGAAAATGGACGAAATGGGGTCAAAGGTCAGGACATAAAAGCAGGATCCATTCCATTGTCCTTATGCGTCATAACTTGCGTAAAAATGGTTCGATTTCGATAACATTTTAGTATGTGGTAGGAAACCACCTGGCAATGAACCCTATTGAACATGAAAGAAATGGGGTCAAAGGTCAGTACATAGGAGTGGGATCCATTCCATTGCCCTTATTCATCTATTGAGACAAACCTTTGGTATGTTGTTCCGGAGATATACGGAACCGGTTCTGTTAAATATCATCGAAATGGGTGCAAAAGTCAGGACACAGCAGCGAAATTTATTCCACAGCCATTATCCTCATAACTTGCGTAATAACTTGAGTAATGATTTCGGGTATATTGGAAAGCGTATCATAATCAATGCATTGCATGATTTTACTAACTTGTTTATTTATCTTAGATTCTTTTAACAATGATGTGCTTGCTATCGCTCACTAAAACCACTTACGAGTCGAATACAAAGCAGCGACCATTAGAATTAGGTAAAACTCACCAGTGTTATTATTATTACCACAACAATTATTAGTTTTGTTATTATTATTGTGAAATCAATATTTATGTAAGGATTTGTTGCACCCTCTTGCTGGTCAATCTCCAATACTTTCATGAAAGGAGAAATTTAAATTTTCACGAAAACTTTGGTAACTCTTCTATGAAATTATTGTCTCACTTCATGATAACAATACATTTTGCTTTATATTTTATTAAAAATTTTAAGTTTATTACACTTATTATTGCAAATTCGTACATATTAATCAAATTCTGTGGCAGAACTGTTACACGACCAAATTTACGCTATATATACATATAAAATCTTTTAAAGGTGTACAACAAGGTGTAGAGAGTTTTACATATATATATATATATATATATATATATATATATATATATATATATATATACACTGCTAGCCACCCAAAATGCAACACCAAGAAGGACACGAGATAGCAAAGCCAGATTTACTGGACACATAACAACAGATACAAAGATAAAACGATTGATCTTACAGGCCTGTGCGACTTGCGGAACACGCAGACATCAATAGTTCGTGTGGCCCCCATGGCTGGCAATAACGGCCGCTGCACGCCGCGGCATGGAACGAAAGAGGCTTTGGATGTGAGCTCCGGGTATGTCGGTCCAGGCTGCATCCACACGTTGCCACAGTTCATCAGGAGCAGCCGCGGGTGGTGCTTGCCGGGCCACTCGGTTGCCGATCAGCGAACAGACGTGTTCGATGGGCGACATATCGGAAGAACAGGCAGGCCACGGCAGCAGTGACACCTGGTGGGCCGTGAAGAATTGTTGCATGATGCGTGCCAAGTGCGGGCGCGCATTGCCCTGTTGAAACGTGGTCGCTGGCAGGTCCTGCAGGTAAGGGAGGACTACAGGCTCCAAAACGTCGGGGATGTAGCAGTGGCTGTTGAGGTTACCGGCGATGCGTACCAGAGGGCTGCTGGTGTCATATCCAATTGCGCCCCAAACCATAACGTCAGGCGACTGACCGGTATGGCGATGCATAATGCAGGCGTCATGCATTCTCTCGCCGCGGTTTCAAGTAAATCATCGTGGTGTTGCAGGCAGAAGCGGGATTCGTCGGAGAAGACAATGTCGTGCCATTCCGTAGTCCAGGTGCGGCGTTCAACGGCCGCACCTGGACTACGGAATGGGGTGGTTTTTCGGGTACAAAAAGGGGGCCAGAAGACATTATGAAATGTTTTTTTCGTTAGTATATATCATCATCATCATCATTGTCAACCATTATCAATCAACTCTTGCATGAAGCCTCTCCCCAAGTGTTTTCCACAACGGTCTGTCTTGTGCCAGTCCCCTCCATGTTACTCCCGCGTATATATACATGAAGTTAGTAGCAGGAGATGCTCAAAATTACCCCGTATTAGGCACGCTGCCTTCCTCCCAGCCCACCCTACCCAAGCGGGGATTGACTTCGGAGTGGGTGGAACAACGGGAAGCGCCCGTGAGGCGTGAGGGAGCAGGAAAAATAAGAAAAAAGAAAGAAGTCCTAAAAAGACCATCTGGGAGAAAGCGGTGGGGACATTTTTACGAATTCTTTTTATGACCCAGTTAAGATACATACGTAGATCAGATTGTTATTCACAGTTTCTCCCACCTACTCTGATTTCAGTAGCAAGCTCTGACTTATCCTGTTTTGAGACGTTACAGATGCTGGACAATATGACAATAGCAAAGAACTAACAAAGAATATCCCCATGTTTTTTACCCCCGCTGTCCCTGTTTTCCCTTTATCTTTCGCGCTGTCTCTCTCTCTCTCTCTCTCTCTCTCTCTTTCTTTTTATTCTATTCCCTTCTCTTTCTTTTTTTTACTGGACCTAAATCAATGTAATAAGTATTTTAAAGCCTCCCTACTAAGTTTAATTGCTATTGTTTTTTAAGAAAAACTGAATACAAAATATGTAAAGTTAATCATTTACGATCTTTGCTACTTTAAACGTAAAAACTTCGTTGGGGTTTAAGAGGGGCGATCGCCCCAGTCGTCTTCGGCTGGATCCGCCACTGAGTCTTAGGCAAATCATATAAAACGATTCGGAACTTAAGGACCCCTCAACGAATTTCACATTTCACCTTTCTCTGTATTTAATTTTAAGATTTAAACTGTTGGTTTATGAGGTTATTTGTGTAAAAAAACAGAACTGAATGTACTGCAGTTGGAATTGCTGTGGTGGCAACTTTGCCTACGTGCAGCGCAGTGGATGCCTTGACGTTTCATTGATATGCGTGGTTTGTTCTACCTGTAAATAATCTTAAACACAGAACAGAGTATAAAATACTAGTACATATTTTCATTTTCAAATCGCTACACACCCTCTCACAATAGTACATCAGGATGTCTTGGTTGTTGTTTTTTTCGAAGGACGGGCTGAACAAAGTCAGTGACATTCCACGTGGGCTTGCTCACATTTCATCTCTTTGTCCTGAAATATTGCATACTCATAACTATCAGTGGCACAAAGAGTCCATCAGGGTTCGTCACCACCTGAGATGCACGTAATCTGTTCGTAGTGCGGCAAACAATTTCTGATGAATATCAGTAACCGATCGGGCGTTTCCCTAGAACGTACGTAACCTAAGCAATCAGGAAGGTCTTCGGAGCGGAGGAACTCCACCTATTTTTATAGCGTTTCCCCCCTAGAGCTACTTACCAAGAGACGCGTCTTTTCTCACGCCCACCACACATACACGTACCGCTAGAAGGCGACGAGCTGTCACCTTCGGAAAAGAATGCGCTCACACTGAAGCATTTGGGCCGGAGGCAGAAGAGCTTATCTGCAAATGACTGGTTTGCGTGGCATGTGCCACTTCGAGCTCAACTCAGACCTGATAATTTTACTGGCCAATTTTTCTGCAAAATATAGTCTCATTATTTCCAATGAAAGATTTTTGCTAGTGGTACACTTCTGTATCATTTACATAACGCTTCTGTGACACTCTCTCTGCCAACTAAATCAGAAATTAAATTAATCATTAAAATTGGAGCTTTTTTTTTTATTGAACATGTTTTTGAATGTTTCACTGGAAAAAGGATCTTATTTCATCCACAGCAATGCAAATGCAAATCTTGTCAATGTAAATTTCATTTAAATTTTTCCGGCGTAACTGTAAAACTTTTCGTCTGTTATTTGGTGCTGTATTCGGTAAACGGTAAAAATACCCCGGGGGAAAAATACCCCTGAAAACTGAAAAGCGATAAAAATGCCCCCGGAAAAAAATACCCACGGAGGAAATACCCCCAGAACAAACGGTTCACTGTAAACTACCATACAGGAACACTGATGTGTGGCAGTGTTCCAATGTGGCAATTTACCAGCATCCCTGCCACACATCTTTCAGCAACTTGGCCACAAACGTTCAAAGGAGGGGGTGGGGAGGGGGCTATAAAGATTGCCGTTTCTAAGCCTATATTGAGAACTGAATTGGGAACCCCGTACGAATTCCGCGAAAACGTTCCATGTAAGCCAAGCGAGAATTGTACTTTAATTTGAAGAAATAAATTGCCGAGGATCCGAGGTACACTTGGTTTGGGGGCTCTTCCCCCAACTTTCGTAGTTTTATATTCTGGACTTCTAGAGTCTGTCAGGGTATCTTCGATGTTACCCTAGAATAGCTCTTAGAAACTTGGTGTGTAGGGGGGGGGGATTCACCCGCTCTCCTGAAAATTCATGGTCGTGTACAGAATCATTATATAAAGCATGGTACTAATGTTTACAGCTCTACGTCCATTTTAACATTTTTGGGAAAAGCCCCCCCCCCCAGGCTCGCGGACACTTCAAGTGAAACTTCCTGGATACACTGAATGACTCGAGCGGCGCAGAAAATAACATTACGAAAGTTGGGGGTATAGCGCCCCCACACCAAGTGCGCCTCGGATCCTCGGCAATTTATTTCTTCAAATTAAAGTACAATTATCGCTTGGCTTACATGGAACGCTATCGCGAAATTCGTTTGGAGTTCCCAATTCAGTTCTCAATATAGGCCCAGAAATGGCAATTTTATAGCCTCCCCTACCACCCCCTTGAACTTTTTCTGAAAGATGTGTGACAGGGTTTCCGGTAAATTGCCACACCTGAACACTGTCACACAGCAATGTTCCTGTGTGGCTGTTTACAGTGAACCGTTTGTTCTGGGGGTATTTTTCCGCTTTTCAGTTTTCAGGGGTATTTTCACTGTTTTGTTTCCGACACAATTTTGAACATAACGACAATTTAAATCGTTGTTCATGCCCCCGTAATACATCGTTAGACAGACAAGTTTCAAGCCAGGCCTATTTGAAAATTATTAAATGATTCACACTAATTTCCTCCGAGTTCAGTACGCTTAGCCCAGCGACTTTTCCATTGCTATAAACAACAAATTAAGAGTTGTAAATTTTGGCAAACGGGTGTTTGAGTGTGTTCAGTGCAGAATAAATTTTTTCCTTGCAAGCAGTTTTTCAGTTTTGGGGAGATCTATCAATACGGAAGAGCCAGAAGTGAAAATTCTCCAAATACGTGGCGTCAGTGAATAAACAAAGACATCCCTCTTTCCACATTTTATCAACACATAGCAACCGAAAAATTGTTATCCGGTCACCACTGGGGATCCGAATCCCAGATCTCTCGATATCTAGCAGAGCGCGTTAGCCTTACGCTACGGTGGCCAACGATTAACGGCGCTATGTGTGTGAGAAATCTGCTAGCTCTAGATAAGGAGAATACGGTGCTCAACAATCAATGGCGCTATAAGAGCCAGAAGTCTGCTAGCGCTAGATCAGGAGAATAACGCGAATGTTCCATTATTAGAATTTGCCTACGCGCCGTGTATTCCTGTACCAAAAGAAAAGAAGAATGTGAGAGCGCGTTGTTTGAGGCAAAATCTAAGATTTGTTAGTTCACAGTCCAGGTTTTAGCATTTTTTCTAATGTCTGAGAACTTTCATGCAGGATTTTTCCTTTTCGATTCGGTGTTTAACGACCATGCGAGAGCAACTCTATGGGCTATAAGCAGTCGTCCGTTCCTAAGTTAGGGCCCTTGGTTCCAGGGAAGGAGAGAACCAGTGTTGTAAGACACACAACATGCATGTCTCACCAGGATTCGTACCTGGATTCATCTCGGTAATGATTATTGGAACAATTATACAATGATCCTGTTACATAAAAAAGCGGTTCTTTGATAATCTCACAGGGATGAGTACTTCTGAAGCTCCCGAGTGTTTGGGATTTCCTATTTAACTTGCCCGTGTGGTTTCAATGATTTTCAGTGATTTTGAGATCTGGACTGCGTCTTTTTTTTTTTTTTTTTTCTGTTTGGGGGTTTAACGACATTTGTTTTGTTTTTCTTTTCTGTTTGGGGGTTTAACGACACTGTCAGCAACTCAATAGGCTACAATCAGTACCCTGTCTCTAATTTGAGGCCACTGGTTCCAGGGAAGTGAGAGAACTATTGCCCTAAGACATAAATACCATCTACACTGCTGGACAGTTGCTAAGGACGGATCATAAACGGCTATATAGCGCTTAAAAAAGTAAGTGTGGTTGGATGCCAGGTGAAATAAAATAATGTCAGAATGCCAGGACATTATAAAAAAGAAAATTTATTGTGCTCTGAAATACAGAAGGCTTTGGAACGTGTTCAAGGGACAAACAGGCCGTTTTCTGCAGAATACGTAAACGTGAAAAAAATGCAATTACCGTCCGCAGGCGATCCGGCGTAAGATGTCAATACGGGATATGGCCACCATGGAGGGCGATGCAAGATTCCACACGTCGTGTCATGCTTTGCACAAAATTATCAAGCAGCTGTTGGGGTAATTTATCCCATTCCTCTGTCAGTGCACGGATGAGGGTGTCCTTGTTTATTGGAGAGCATTGGCGACCAGCAAGACTTCTCCTCAAAGCATCCCACACATTTTCAATGGGATTCAGATCTGGAGAACGTGCTGGCCATACGATGCGTTGAATATCCTCGCTCTCAAGACACTCCTGGACAGCGACTGTTCGATGACATGTTGCGTTGTCGTCCATGAAAATGAATCTATCACCGACAGCACCACGGAACATGCGAACATGAGGTAGCAGAACATCATTAATGTATCGTTGGCCAGTCATAGTCCCAGTTGGAAGCACATAGAGGGACGTACGGCCATTGATCATGATGCCAGACCATACCATGACACTACATGTCGGATATCGGTCCCTTTCCTGTATGTTTGCTGGACAATATGCAGTACCACTATCACGCCAGATCAATTGTCGTCGACAATCAGACGACAGACTGCATCTACTCTCATCTGAGAAGAGGACAGCAGACCAGTCGTTATCAGTCCAATTGCGATGTTGATGCCACCATTGCAAACGGGCGGTACGGTGACGTCTGGACAATGGGATGCACACAACAGGACGGCGGGCGTATAGTCCTCCTTCGTGCAAACGTCTGACGACAGTTTTTCGGGAGATCCGCTTGCCAGTAGCAGCCATAAACTGATTTGCTACCTCACTAGCTGTGCTGCGCCGGTGTCTTTTTGTTGATAGCACTATGTACCGATCTTCTGCAGGTGTCGTACTGCGAACACGACCTCCCCCGTGACGTTTGCTACACTCTCCATTTGTTTGAAATGATTTCCAAAGCCTTGAAACAACACTGTGGCTGACGTCGAACTCCCTGGCAACATCTGCTATTTTTCGCCCTTCTTCAATCTTGCCAATAATACGGCCACGCGTAAAATCATCTAGGTGATGTCGGGAAGACATATTGAAAATTGAAAGTTCGTCAATTGATTCTTTCCCTTTCAACTTTGCGTTTGAGCAACAACGGTCAATACCCGTCAAATCCTTTATATCTCTTATCAGCGCTATGACCTCACGAACAAATTCGGCAATCCAAAATTTGCATATGCACAACACGTCTTTCTGTATCCCGCACTTATGCTAATTTCCACATTTTCCTGCCTTCCATTTTATGGTTGCTATCGTTGCTATTGTCATCCGTCCTTAGCATTTGTCCGGCAGTGTATATTTCACACTTGATTTGTACCCGGATTCATCTCGGATGGGTGATTAGAAGCCAACGTTTCGTACCTGTCCGTCACCATAGCGACCTGGGTTGTTTCCTTGTCATGAAAATGTATTATAGACTGTTCGCACAACCAATTTTTTAAATGTTTAGAAAATAACATTATGCAACTGTGGAGGAACAACATATAGCGACTCTATGATATATTGGATGACGTATTAAACGAACATGAGTAATATCTACCGTTTGAGCTCTGCGGCAGGCGAAGGCCCAACTACGCATCACTGCGTCACGGTCAAACCAAAAAATATTGCGCTCCATTTGTCTTTCTATCTTACATATCATCATCTTCTTCTTCTAAATTGTCAAACACTATCAAAACCCCTGCTGGATGAAGGTCTCCTCAAAGTTCTGCCACAACTGTCTGTCTTGAGTCAGTCTATTCCATGTCACGCCGGCGTGTTTTCGAATTTCATCACATATCTCCCACGGGGTCTTCTTCTGAGTCTTTTTCTTCAGCTATTTTATATATGTGTATATATATCTGATCCAGTTCCACACAACCTCGATTGGAAACAAGTCCGGAGAACGTGCTGGCCAAGGAAGTTGATGCACAGCCTGAAGAGCATGTTGAGTTGCCCGGGCGGAGTGTGGACGGGCGATATCCTGCTGGAATATTGCATCGGGGATCGCATCAAAAATTACAGGACGACCGGCTGCACGATGTCGCTGACGTACGTACTGCTATTCGGTGTTCTCCGTACAAACACGAGACTCAAACGAGAGTGAAAGCTATTTGCTCCCCACATAATGACGCCCCGCGTGTGGCGTGTGTGTCGTTGGCGGATGAACGATTGCGTACAGGACCGTCAAACTCTCCCAAACAGAATTGCCTTTCATCACTGAAGACCCCTAACCGCCATTGTTCCCTCCAGTGAACTCATTCTTGACAACCATGCAAACGTGCTCGACGGTGACCTGCCCGGGTCAGTGATAATCGTGCCAAGGGTAAGCGGGCCGTAGTCCTGCTTCCAACAAACGGTTCCGTATCGTTCTGGTAGACACCCTTGATATCACAGAGGATAGAGTTTGTGACGCCGTAGCCGTCTGCTCTGCCAACGCCGCCCTCCTGATACGCCGATCATCTGTGTGTCCTTAACTCTGTGTTTCCCGGAAACACGTCTGTGAGTGTGCGAATGCTCCTCTTACCACTGACGCCTCCACCTTACCACGGCCGATACCTCTCGTCCCACTAAGTCCGCAATTTGATGGAAGGACCAACCTCCTTCCCACAGACACACTATACGGCCTCGCTCGAACTCCGATAACTCAACAAATGTTGTGTGCCTGTGGCAGGCTTGGTAGACTCTTCAATGAGCACTGAACAACGCGACACCAGACGAATGACTTCGTTCTGCACGCACTAGTCCTTAAATACGCGCTCCGTAGATTTGCATGTTGTCGTTCGCAGTGACGTCATTATTTAATCCAATGACATTCCAACTTGGATCACAGTTTCTGCTGCCCTTAACAATTAGCATATTATAATATTACGTTCCTACCGGCATTCTTTGGGTGTTTCTTTTTTCACTATATATATATGTATACACGTTCGAGCCACATTATTGCGACCACCATCAGCTAATATCCACAGTAACAGCCGTGTGCAGCGCGGACAGAAGCTAGACGGGCTGCGGGCGACTCAATGAGGTGCTGGAAAGTGTTCACAGGTATGTGGAGCCATGCTGACTGCAGTGCATTTGACAGCTGCTAGAGGGTGCGTGGTGGAGGAGCTAGCGAACAGCACGATCGAGGTGGTCCCACAACTGCTCAATTGGGTTTAGGTCTGGGGAATTAGGGGACCAGGAAAGTACTTTGAAATCTTCATCGTGCTCTTCCAACCACTCCCGGACATTTCTATCAGCGTGAACCGTCGCATTGTCGTGCTGGAAGATCCCATCCGTCCCAGAGAAGACAATCAGCATGTGTAGATGACGTGTTCTGCAAGGATGGATTCATAACGAATTCGGTTCATAGTGCATTCCACAGGTATGAATTGAACCCAGGGAATGCCACGAAAACATTCCCCAGACCATAACGCCGCTCCTACCAGCTTGTGTTCTTCCAGCAGTGGTTGAAGAGTGTTTGTTCTGCGATGTTTCTCGCCTTATACGCCAATGTCCATCGATCCGTTCGATGAAGCAGAAAACGTGACTCATCGGAGAAAGCAATTCCTTGCCAATCAGCGGAGGACGAATTCCGATTCTGCCGTGCCAATGTAAGCCTTTTCTGCAAATGCACTTTCGTTAGCATAGGTGCAGTGACCATTCGTCTGCATCGGAGCCCCATACGCAGTAGGGTTTGTTGAACTGTCGTTTTAGACACACTTCCGGTAGACCCCTGTTTCGTTTGGCCAGTGAGTTGCTCCACAGTAGCGTGTTGATCGGCACTCTGGCAGCCGACGTTCACCTCTAACATCAATGGCCCGTGTAGCTCCGCAGCTTTCGCGTCGCTTATTCACAATGGTGTAATTTCTCCAATCATTGTACACTTTAACTACAGCAGCACGCTAACAGTTCACAAACTGCGCTGTTTTAGAAATACTGCCACCCTTGGCACGAAAGCCGATAATCATCCTCATTTGCAAATCTGATAAATCGCTCCTGTTATCCATGATAGCAACGAGTGATATGCTTTCAGAATGACTACAGCACACCTTATATATCCTCCGAGCTAGCTCACGACGCGTGCCTTCATTCATTGGATACGCGCTGTTGACTTCAAATGGAGAAGGTGGTCATAATAATGTGACTCGATTGTGTATATATACTCGTATATACACTATCTACCAACAAGTAATTGGACACCTGTGATGGCAAAGGAAAACGAAGTTTAATCACCTTCAATAGTTCGTGGAGCCTCCACGAACGGCGATTACAGCTGTGACCCTCCGGGGCATACTCTCAGCCAGGCGTTGTACGACTGCTAGCGGTATTTTCTTCCACTCGGCTTGGAGAAGACAGGTCAGTTCCTTCACCGATTTCGGACGGTGAGGGCACCCCTTAAGTCGACGCTCCGACTCGTCCCAGAGGTGCTCGATAGGGTTATGGTCTGGCTTCTGCGCAGGCCAGTCCATTCGATTAACCCCATTGTCACCATACCAAGCCATGGTGGACCTCGCAACATGACAGGTGGCATTGTCATCCTCAAAGTAACAAGGGTCCACCCCGTAATACTGCTTCAAAGTAGGAAGCGCATGGTCATTCAAAATGGTGCAGTAAGTTTTGGCGTTAAGTCTACCAGGAATTGCGACCAACGGTCCCGTGCCATACCAGGAGAAACACCCCCATAGCATAATTCCACCGCCGCCGAACTTCACAGTCGGCGCAATACATTCCGGCAGGAGGTGTTCTCCAGGCAGAAGCCAAACCCAGACCCTGCCATCTGAACGGTAGAGGGTGAACCTTGATTTGTCGCTACAGAGAACCTGTTTCTACTGTTCAACGCTACACTGTCGACGTTCTTTGCACCACGTTAGCAGAGCAACGCTATTGGACTTGGTGATCAAAGGTTTACGGGCGGCAGCACGTCCATGATAACCGAGCAGATGGGCTTCCTTACGGATGGTATTCATCGAAAGAACACTCGCGGATGTGGCCCATCGATTTGGTGCGGTTCTTCCGAATTTCTCTGGCCAGCATCCGTCGGTCCCTAACTCCCAGTTTTGTGGGTCTGCCGGGTCATGGCACATTCTGACAGTCACCTCTCATCTTCCACTGGCCAATCATGTAGGCCAATGTCGATTTTGGGTACTTCAACTAGCTGGATATGTCACGTATGGATCGGCCATTTCTGTGATACCCGACGATTACACCTTTCTCGAAATCAGAGAATTCCGAACTCCGTGGAATCTTGCATGCGACTGGTTGCGTTGTTGTTTCCCTCACGATATTTAACGGCGGCGGCCGTGACGTGTATCAGGACCGCAGATATCGTCGATTGCAGGGGTGTCCAATTACTGATTGGTAGATAGTGTATATATATACATATATATATATATATATATAACTATGATATTGAGGTAGTAATAATGTCGGGCATTATATGCCTTATGAAAAATGTGTTTGTATGTACAGCTTTTCGTGGTTCCCGTGGGTCTATAGAACCATGCCTTCATTTCTGAATGTGAACAACCAACTTCCCCTCAACATTTTGAGAAGGAAATTCGCATTTTAAATGTAACAGAATCTGTTGTAGAAGTTTCAATTTCAATTTTAATCAGATTGCAAGCAATAATTTCTGTGCCCTATCTCGAGCTGCTCCCGGGGCAGCCGGGCGCGTCTACCCACATTACTTGCACTTCTGGTGGCAGGTTTCTGAACTGAGTTGAAAAACGCACTTACTATGTGACGTTCTGGTAGGTTTTCGTCCCGAGGTCACTGACCGGAGTTATGTGCTGCCTTAAAATGGATATATTATTAGTTTAAAGTAATATTAAAATTAGTCAAATTTAATTTGGGAATTCATTTTATTACAGGTAAATTCTAAATATATTTCTTATGGTAACATTCACGTGCTGGCGTTCTGGAAGTGCGATTGTATAATTTATATTCTTAAAAAAGTGTTTTGTTGGACGTTAACATTGTTGTTATACATTTTTCCTTTGCCATGTAAATGTTATTTACGTTGTGTGTCGTAAATGAGTTCTGGGGTGAAGTTATGTACATTTGTGATGCGATGACGTCTGTTGAAGTCGAGATGGGAAGTCGTCGGGGTCCGAGGCTTCCTTCACTATTTATATCGACTTCCACGGATCTTGGATGCTTGGTCTGTTAGCTTGGTCTGTTGCATTGGCCTTTTGGCTTGGTTCTTTCGTTTAGTTTTTTTCCTTGTTTTGTTGCTGCCTTCCGGGGTAACCTGTGTGAGGTTTACTGTTCTCGGCGAGGTCCTCATGGAACGATGCAAGCAGTGATATTGGCTTGATGCGTGGTTGCAGTTATTCATGCTGTAAGCCTTAAAGGTACATCGATTGAATACCTGCTGCGCTATGCTGGAATTACTGGAAGGTATTTTGTTGCTGGCATCTTCCTGGAGGGAACATGATTCCTGAGGTTCTATGTTTGGATGAGACTGAGTACGTGGTGGTCGAGAAAACTACTGTCTGGAAGCTGTGGCCGTAAAGTTGTTTTTAATGGATGACTTTTTGACAGTCACCTGACCGTTAAGCCTTAAAGGTTCATCGATTGGATACCTGTTGCGTCATGCTGGAATTACATAGGGATATTCTATTATTAATGACTTCAAGGAGGGAACGTGGTTCCAGAGGTGCTATACCTGGATGAGACTGTGTACCTTGATGAGACTGAGTACGTTCTGGTCAAGAAGCTATTCGGGGAACTTTTGCTGTACCGCTGCTTTTGCTGGATGGCGTCCTGGAGGTTACCTAGCTGATAGGCCTTGGAGGTTCATCTATGGGATATCTGCTGCGTTATGCTGACCTTACTGGAACTGATTCTCTACGTATTGTGCCTGGATTATGTGCGGGTTAATTCTGTTACATGGAATTGGATTAAGAAGTTTTATGAAGAAACCCTCTGGATTGCAGTGCGTGAGCTATGATTTATTTTCATTTTAATAATCCTTAATAGTTTACTAGCAGAGTATATTGAGTATGATTAGAGAAATTTAGGTAGGATAGTAATTAGGAAGCTGAGCATTCGTAAAAGTAATTTTGTTGTTGTGTTACTGTTAAATTCTAGTGTTGCATAACTTGAAAGTGAGAACTTGATAATATGTTCCAAATACTAAGTGTTTACCGAATTTGAGTTGTTGGATAATTTGTGCAATTGTGTACAAAGTGCTAATAAGATGTCAAGTGCTTGCTGAGTTGTTCTTCAATAATGTTTGCAATATTTGCCTAATCTAATTGAAGTATTTCGACTTACTTTTGATTACATAAAGAGTTACAAATTGGATTTCTGTGTATGAGTACTTTTTGAGTTGTCCAGCCTGATTCAAACGTCCTAGCCTGATTCTAACCCAAAATGACAGGTAAATGCCGAGATATTAGCCGGGTAATAGAACCTCATTCAGAGGAGAGGGTGGTGACTAGGAACGTTGCAACTAGTCTCTCAAAAAAGGTCGGAAATTGGCAGATGTGTATACCGATTGGCCAAATTTTTATGACCACCAGACCATTTTATCAAAAGTAGCTATCCCGGAGATGCTGCTGACGCAAGATGGCTGAATCGGTATGAAAAGAGAAAGCTGAAGTCACGCAGAGACTAATGAAGAGCATTGCAGGTGAAATAATGGTAAAAGACGCGATCTGACAGACTTTAAACGTTTAATGATTGTAGATGCAAGAAGCATAGGTGCGAACATTAGCAAAACGGCTGCACTTGTGAAATTTTGAAGGGCAGCAGTTGTTGAAGTTTACAGAGAGTAGAACACCAGTAAAAAAAACCGGATCTGAGCGCAAAGTCTGCGTTCGTGAATTCGCACTGGATGCTCGAGTAGACAAACTTGTTCAGTCCAACAGACTGGCAACATTTCGTCAGATGACAGATAATATGAATCAAGGACCAAGTCCGATGACCTCTCAACGTACCGTTCGCCGCACATTACATCGTATTGGCTTCAGAAGCAGGCGGCTTGTCTGTAAGCCATTGCTGTCTGCAACGAACAAGAAAAGCCTCTGGTTTGCTCAGGTACAAAAGAATTGGACAGTAAATAGGCGGAATAGGGTAATGCGATCCGACGAATCACGTTTTCAACTACACGGTGCATATGCGATGTTGAAGATATGGAGAGAGCAACACGGAATCATGTACCGACCTTGCATCGTCACTATTCTTCAAACTAGGGAAAAAACGATATGGTGTGGAGTATGTTTTCGTGGGAGTGTTTAGAGTCCCTGATTCGTGTGGAGTAACCTCTGAAGGCACAACGCTATTTAAATATCATTGCGGACCAAGTCGACCCAATTATGTTGATGGTTTTTCCATTTGCCAATGGATACTTCAAGCAGGACAATGCTCTATGTAATAATGCTCATTTTTGTACACGCGAATGGTTTGAAGAGCATCACTGAGATTATTCCCTGCTGTACTGGCTTCCTCAGTCACCGGAACTCAATCCAATAGAGCATTTGGTGAATGAAGTCGAAAGGGGCATTAGACATCTGGATCCGCTACCATCAATTCTTCAAGAGCTGGAGACTGAAAATCATCACATTTGTACAAATATACCTCGAGCCACTTATAGACGTTTCGTAGAGTCCATACGAAGATGAATTCGATCCGTATTAAGAAAAAGAGGTGGCAAAACAACGTACTGACCCGGTGGTCATAATAATTTGGCCACTGCGTGTGTAAAACGTTTGCAAAAAAACACTGGCAGATGTGTATAAAAACAAAACATAACAAGTAGTTAACTGCTTATTTACCATTGCATAACAATAAAATTGGAGACAGAGGTGGCACAGAAAAAACAACGGCAAATGATGCTCTTTTTTATATGGACTTCTCGAGAATTACGTGGTATCCCCCATCCTGGATCTTTTACAAATAATCTTTGATAATATTATGTGTGCAACTAAATTCTCGGTCATAGGCAACACACGTTGACAGCAAATTATAGCAAATCGAATACGTGCCTAATCAGGGAAATCATCCCCGTCGTGTTGGATACATTTGAGTCATCGGACAGGGAGCTGCCGAATACCACGGCGGGAAAAAGAGTGGTGTTTCGAGTTGATAAAGTCATCAATACTTGTGCGGACCTCCACGACAGAAGTGAAGTGCGTATCACTCAGGTGATGTTGCAGGGAGCAAAAGAGGTGTCAATCCGACGGGGCGAAGTCTGGAGAATACGCCGGGTGGGACAAAAATCTCTCATTCCAGGTCAGTGATCGTGTGTAAAGTCGTTTTCGTGGTGTGAGGACGCGCGTCATTCTGAACCAACAGGACCGACTTTCTGCTCTTGCCGGTGTATGGCCTTTTCGCCTCCATTGCGTCACTCAAATGAATGATTTGCTGACAATAACGCTCAGCATTCACCGTTTCACCAGGTTTGAGCAACTCGTAGTGTAAGACACCGCGCTGATCCCACTACATGCACAGGAACAACTTCCTGGCATGGATATTCCGTTTGACGGTATGGTGGTAGGCTGACCTGGATAAACCTAAGTTTTGCACCGCTTAGGATTATCGTAGAAGATCCACTTCTCATCACATGTCAAAACTTGTGGAGGAAACCCTTCTTCTTGAATCTGGAGAGAAAGAACACAGCAATATCGTAGCGCCGAGACTTGTTCGTAGTTGTGAGTTAGTGGGCACCCAACGGCCCTCCTTTTGAATCCGTCAAAGCTTCTGCAGGCGCTCTGCAATGGCTTGCCGTGTTACTCCGAGTTCCTGGGCGAGCTCTGACTGTGTGTGACAACGATCCGCGTCCAACAGTTGTTCCAGTTTCTCATCGTCAACTTTCTGTGGATGTCCCGGAAGTTCTGCATCACGAAGATCGAAATTTTTCTGCTTAAACCGGTGGAACCACTTCTTACACGTACTGTATCACACAGCCTCACCCAAAGCAGCACAGATCATTTGCTTGGCTTCTGCGGCACTTTTTTCAGCTAAACCGCGAACAGGAGGCAGTGCCTCAAATGTTGCTTCTCGAACGACATTGCTTTCACCGTCAACTTTCGTCTCTTCTGTCACTACAGCTGTGAGTGGTATCGGTTGCCTGGAAAGCTGTTAGATGGCGCTGCAATCAGCCATTATCACACACATATATTTGCATTTGCCGACGTTCTATGATTGCTTGAGGTTAGGGGCCGAGAATTAAGTTGCACAGCAATATCAGATTCTGAAAGTTGCATACATAACTACTTTTATAAAGAGCCTAGAAACTGAAGCCTTTCATGTATTACGGAACGCTAATACGTAAAAGAAAGTATTGGCCCGGGATCCAGAAAGTTCATAATGTCCAGATATGCCGTAATATATGAACTCAGATATCAGTGGACTCAGTGTGAAGACCGATTGACAAAAAAAATGTAATTACGCCCTCGAAATGAAGTGAGATTTTCTGCAGCTAACTAGAGATATTTCTATTCAGTGTTTTCTTTGAAATGTGTGTAATGCTGGAAAGTCTGACAGAGTTTCAACACCAATCCACCCCCCCCTCCCCCAATCTACCCCTTTCCGCTTCCTTAGAGTTTGCCGCGCCCAGAATGGCAAGAGCGCCCACTTGGGGCGAGACCATGAAGTTGAGAAACATTTTTTTATATTGTGAGGAAGCTGTAATGATGCAATCAGGGAAGTGAAGAGATAATAAAAAAAGCTATTGTTTCGCAATTGAATTCAGATCTGTAAATATAAAACCGAAAATGTCATTCACTACCAGGAATTCACACCAAATGATTGCGTTGTTACCGGGTCTCTTATATTAGGTGTGCAACTTAATTCTCGGCCCCCTAACCGCAAACTATCATAGAACGTTGGCAAATGCAAATAGCTGTGTGCGATAATGGCTGGTTGCAGCTCCATCCAACAGCTTTCCAGACAACCGTAACCGCTCACAGCTGTAGTGACAGAAGGGACGAAAGCTGACGGTGAAAGCAATGTCGTTCGAGAAGCAACATTTGAGGCACTGCCTCCTGTTCGCGTTTCGGCTGAAAAAAGTGCCGCGGAAGCCCAGCAAATGATCTGTGCCGCAATGGGTGAGGCTGCTGTGTCCTACAGTACGTGTAAGAAGTGGTGTAAGCAAGGAAATTTCGATCTCCGTGATGCAGATCGTCCGGGACAACCACAGAAAGTTGACCATGAGAAACCCCAACAACTGTTGAACGCGGATCCTTGTCACACACAGTCAGAGCTCGCCCAGGAACTCGGAGTAACACGGTAAGCCATTGCAAAGAGCCTGCACAAGCTTGGATGGATTCACAAGGGGGGCCGTTGGGTGCCCCACCAACTCACAGCTGCGAACAAGTCTAGGCGCTACGATGTTGCTGTGTCCTTGCTCTCCAGATTCAAGAAGAAGGATTTCTTCCAGAAGATCTTGACCTGTGATGAGAAGTGGATCCTCGACGATAATCCTAAGCTGCGCAAATCGTGGGTTTATCCAGGTCAGCTTTCCACCAGTACTGCCAAACCGAATATCCATGCCAGGAAGTTGTTGCTGTGCATATAGTGAGATCAGCGCGGTGTATTACACTATGAGTTGCTCAAACCTGGTGAAACAGTCAATGCTGAGCGTTATTGTCAGCAACTCATTCGTGTGAGTGACGCACTGGAGGCGAAAAGGCCATACACCGGCAATGGCAGAAGGTCGGTCCTGTTGCTTCAGGATAACGCGCGTCCTCACACCGCGAAAACAACTTTAAACACGATCACCGACCTGGGATGGAAGATTGTGTTCCACCTGGCGTATTCTACAGACTTCGTCCAGTCGGATTATCACTTCTTTCGCTCCCTGCAACATCACCTGAGTGATACGCACTTCACTTCTGTCGAAGAGGTCCAGACAAGTATTGATGACTTTATCAACTCGAAACAGCCCTCTTTTTTCCAGAGTGGCATTCGGTAGCTCCCTGACCGATGGCTCAAATGTATCTAACACGACGGGGATTATTTCCTAGATTAGGTGCATATTCGATTTGCTGTAATTTGCTGTCAACGTGTCGTGCCTGTGGCCGAGAATTAAGTTGCACACCTAATATTTGGACAGCGTCAATGTGTTATAATGAAAACCCCACTAGCTATAACATTCTGGAGGTCGGGCACTGCACTCAGGTTCATAAAAAAAGAACACATGAAAGGAATAGAGCTATGCTAATCAGGCAATATCGCAGGAATGATTAGGATTTCGGCGACATAGGTGCATGCGTATCGCGTCTAAGCAAATCAGATCGCACAACGCTTCAGACCGGAAACCAGCCGGTTTTCCGTTATAAGCGGCGCGTGGGTTTGTCAGCATGTCCATGCTTGGTCAGCTGTATGTAAGGATCCGTCATTCTTGTGTAAGACTTGTAACGTACCAGGAGATGTGACGTGACTGCCAGAAGGACGCACACGACATAAAGCCAGATAGCAATAAGAAGAAACGTCCGCGTAGCTCAATTGGTAGAGTGACTTATTCCAGAATGAGGGGATCCGGGTTCGAATCCTGGCGTGGACAGAAATGACGGAGAAATTTACTTCGTTATAAAGGCGCCCGAACTATCCGGGTGACCCGACCGTTCAAAATCTCGCAATGGTGTGATGTTCTTTCCACACCGCGAGAAAGGAAAAATCAGAGAATCCCTTCTCCAGCGCTTCGAAAAATAAAAATGTGTGACGTAGCATTCCACACACCACATTGACTGGGAGTTCTCCAGTGCACGTTCTACAGTGGATGGCTGCCTGCAACGATTCATGGTCACGGCTGACCCGTGGGCCATGCCCCCGGCCCTCTTTCGGGGGGGAGATGTGACGTACCTGCCAGCAGGACGCACACGACATAAAGGCAGATAGTAGTCAGAATAAACGTCCGCGTAGCTCAATTGGTAGAGCAACCTATTCCGGAATGAGGGGACCCGGGTTCGAATCCTGGCGCGGATAAAAATGACGGAGAAATTTACTTCGTTATTGACTGTCGACAAAAACATCAGCGAGTTCGAGAGGGGTAGCGTTATCGGTATGAGAGACTACAATGCTTCTCTCCGGTAGTGTGGAGCACAGTGTATCACCCGTGGCAAGACTGTGCAGAGAATGATACGCAGAAGGCGTAGGACTTGATGAGATGGTTCTGGACATCGTACACAGAAAACGCGGAGTTACAACCGGCATCTCATGAGTATGATTTCGTGTGACCATTCTGTATCATCAACGGGGCTGAAGCAGCAGTGGCCAACTATGAGTTATTCTCCGATGTCAGCTGTAACAAAGCATCGCCCGGTTATTACAGTTTGGATTGCTGGCTTGTTGGCACCTCCTCACGTCACCTTTGACACAGCAGCAACTTTCTGCTAGGCTGTAATGGTGCATTAATGTGGTTCCACTTAAAATATCTGCCTTATGTCTCCAATGGTAAAATTTTACATATTATCTTCTCAATTAATGTATTCCCAAGGATGAAAATTTGCACATCGATAGAACTGACTTTTTAAATTATAGCATGGGATACTTAATACTTGCTAAAACATAACCATAATTATGTTAAAAATAAATCATTTATCTTTGAATAATGTTCAGACCTGTTAATAGATGGCGTGACCTGTACATTGATGACGACAGTAGACAACCAAATGTTGGATTGCTTAATTATGGTATGTTTGAGCAAGTATTAAGTATCCCATGCTATAACTTAAAGTTAGTTTTCTCGACGTGCAAATTTTCATCCATAGGAACACATTAATTGCGAAGAAAATATGTAAAGAAATTTTACCACTGGAAACATAAAGCAGAGATTTATGTTTCCAGTTATAAAAGGCAGAGGGCAAGGCGTTGGGAAGGGAGTATTCGCACCAACACGAGACACTATGACCTGGGATGCTAGCGGGTACGAAAGCAGATTAACGCTCGTGAGAGTCCGTACTACCAAAACAAGGGCCCGTTACATCAATGAAATTCTATGGCTGGTCGGCCTTCCGTACCTGCTGGACGTTCCCTGGGACATATTTCAGCACAATGCCACGCCGAATGTTGCAGGGACAACACGTGCCTTGCCTTCTTCAGGGATAGCAACTTCCACTTCTGCAGTGGAAGAGTAGAGCGCCGCATTTATCACCCATGGAAAACATCTGAGACATGCTCAAACGATCCGCCAGCAACTATTTTTTAACTTTGTACGCTGGTCTATACAGCCTGGATGGCTATTCCATAGGACACCATTCACGCATTATTTGATTTAATGCCACAGTACAGCAGGCGATACAAGTCAGAGTGGCGACACTGATTATTAGCTACATCGACGCACCTGGTAGGTATGACACCGAGATGCTAATCAGTTGTTCTGCATTGCCTAACGAACATATCCTGCAAAAGTCAAAGTCGTGGCTCGACCTTTTTTTTTTTTTTTTGATTGGAGATTTAACGACCACCATGAGTAACTCAATGGGCTATAAGCAGTCACCCGTCCCTAATTTAGGGTCACTGGTTCCAGGGAAGGGAGAGGGCCAGTGCCGTAAGACAAACACAACATCCATGCCTCACCGGGATTCGAACCCGGACCCCTTTCGGACGAATGATCAGAGGCCATCGCTTAGACCACTGCGCCACTGGGGCGGCCTCGACTTCTTTCAGGTGTTCTGCTTATTATGAACACGAGTTTATTAAGGTGGACATCAAGTCATTTTGCTTCCTATACTTCCAATGGAAAAACTTCTGTACACATTTTCTTCACAATTAATGCGTTCCCAAGGATGAAATATTGAACATTGATTAAAATAGCTTCATTTTATAACTTGGAATACTTAATATTTTCTAAAACATAACAATAATTATATTAAAAAACAATAACTTTTCCTTTGGAGGTGTTGAAACCATAAAAAAGATGGCGCGACCTGTACTTTGATGACGCCAGTAGACAAACAAATGTTGGATTGCATAATTATGGTTATGTTTTAGAAAATATTAAGTATTCCAAGTTATAAAATGAAGCGATTTTAATCGATGTTCAAATTTTCATCCTTGGGAACGCATTAATTGTGAAGAAAATGTGTACAGAAGTTTTTCCATTGGAAGTATAGGAAGCAAAGTTGCTTGACGTCCACCTTAATGATGAACTTCATGCACGCCAGCTTTGTTTTCACCCTATAATTTTTTGTCCCATGAAATTATCACTGATTTATTGAAAGGATAATGGGATTGCATTTCCATAAGACATAGAACAGTAAGTAGTTTGCCACCATCCGTGGCGTGGAATTTTTATTATTTCAAACTGAGCTTGGTAATAAATAACGTCTGGTGTATGCTGTTGTCGAGGAACTTCAGAAATGTATTTAGCAATTTGGATTTTTTTATCTGTATGTTACTGCAGTATTTATTTTCAAATGCTATGAAGATATACTGTACATCAAGGTTCAAAAGAAAAGTGACATGAAGCTGAACTCGAGGTAGTATGTTACCTTGACATTGACGAACACAGTTCAGTTACTTTATTCAAGAAATTCCTTATCACCAGACACCTTCAAACACTTTAAAACTACTCTGGTGTTGAGATGAAATAAAAATATCAACGTTTACCACAGTCAAAGGTTTCTTATACATCGACTATAGTATCGTTGAGCTTCTGGCTAGGCTTCATCTGGACGAATGCCAGAAACTCTGCGAAACTCTAGTCGATGTATAATAAACCTTTGATTGTAGTAAACGTTGATATTTTTATTTTATTCCTTTCGATAATTAATGAATCATATTTCTGATACAGCCTTTAACGTAAAATGACGGAAAGATATCTGAATTTCATGGATTTTTCGTACGCCAGGATACATTCTGAATATTCAGAAACCTTTCCACAATTCCATTTGTACACTGAAGTGCCACAGGTCATGGGATATGTACCTAGTACAGTGTAAGACCTCCTCTAGCCCGGCAAAATGCAGCAACTCCACGTGACATTGATTCCACAAGTGGGCGGAAGACTTTCGGAGAGATGTTGAGCCATGCCGTCTGAACCGCAGCCCACAGTTCCCTGGTATTCGTAGGTGCAGGATCTTGGGTGAGATTGGACCCTTCCACCACGTCTCATAAGGTCTCTATTTGGCTCATCTCCGGGGGAAATGATGGCCATACCATCCGTCTGAACTGTCCAGAATGATCTTCGAACCAATTCTGGACAACATGGGCCCGATGCCATGATGCATTATCTGCCTGTAAATCCCATCGTTGTTGGGGTACATGAAGTCCATGAAGGGCTGAAATGGTCATCCAGCAGAGCAACAAAGTGATTACTGGTCAATGACGTGCTTACGAAGACCAGAAGGCCCAAACCGTGCCACGTAAAGACACTCCACACATGTACAACCCCCAACTTGCACACTGCGTTGTTGACAGATTGGGTCCCCGGTCTCATGGGGTCTGCGCCACACTCGAACCCTACCATCAGCTCGTAAAAACTGGTAGTATGACTCATCGGACTCCGCCATGCCACATGTTGCCAGTCTTCCAGGTTCCAATCACCGTGTTCACGATCCCAGGTCCGATGTCGTGGTGCTAACAAAGGTACTCTGGTGGGTCTTCTGCCCCCATACCCCATGAACGCTAAATTACGCTGCACTGACCTGTTGGATATGTCGCTGGTACCACATGCATTGAACGTGGATGTCATTTGAGTCAGCTTCGCTTGTCTGTTAGCATAGACAATCTTGGTGAGACACCGCTGGCCGTGGTCATTCAGCACCTGTGGTCAGCCACTGCGCTGTCTACGGTGGGTGGTAATGCCTTCTATGAGGTATTCTCGGTACACACGTGACGCCGTAGATCGAGGAATGCCGAGTGTTCACACAATTTCGGAAATTGAATGTCCCATCCGTCTGGCTCCCACTGACATGCCTCGTTCAAACTCCGATAATTCACATCGGCAGGCAATAATCCTACTGGCGGTTGTTCAACTTGGTTCACGAGATGATGATAAAAATCGTGGCAATTGATAAAAATCGTGGTGTGCGTCGAATACTTCATACAGCGCAACGGCAGTTAAAAATTTGCATACTGCTATCCCATGACTTTTGGCACTTCAGTGTATATTAATGGGAAAATTCACTTTTTCCGTATCGACATGACGGAAATTCCTGATAATAGGAGCAATTCGCAGGAATACTTGAGCTTTGATTAACTATTAAAATTTCAATCGTCTGTTGTAGGAGCTGATTCTGAAGTCCTCTAGCGAGATTGGATATTGTGAACAGCATGTCGCATGAAATTTTGGTTATACCGGTTATTCCTTGTTTTTTTCCTCTCTTTCCCCTTTTCTACACCAGCTATTGTGTTACTGTAAGAAACCGAGAACTTAAATCTTTGTTCAGGTGATTGTGCGATGTCTACGTGTCAGTCTGTGAAGTCCTGAAGACAAAAGCTATTATAGCCATCAAGAGTAAATCTTATACTTAGAAGTTTTGTAAAATAATACTATAAATGAATTTCAGTTATGTTTAAGAAATGGTGAAATGTAAGTCCTTGTCACTTTAAAAATATCTCAAATTCCAAAGCACTATGTTGCTTCGAAAAATCAAGATGCAAATAATACGCAATTTGTAATATGTCCCCCTACAGAAAAAAATAAAAGTATTACAAACCTATTCCGTAAAATAATAAGCTTGAAAATTCACCCTAATTAATAGCGAAAAACATTTCATCATTGCGCGATTCTAGTTTAGTGTGTACGTGGTTGCGCGGTACGTGTCTTTCTCGCTAAAGCAGTAGCATACGCTCCTCCCATGAAAGACTTCGCTGGCTGGAAACCCACGAGCAGCAAAGTGAAATGAGATTCCTGAACTATATACGCCGAGAAATAAAGAAGTTCTAGTAAACGGGGTAATAAAAATTCAAAATTAAAGATTTTTCCGACTTTCTGTATAAATACGGAAAAACCCGAAACAGGCTTTGCGGAAATAAACGGAATTACGGACTACAGAAAATCCGTCAAAATGCTGAAGATTGAAGAAACGGAAACTTTTAAAAACGTACACAGGGTGAGGCAAAAGTTCTGCAATATTTGGATCACTTTGTGTCTTCATACGTAACTTTTCGACGAAAGCTGACTAGCATTCAAAGTATAAGCCATCGTGTTGCACCGTCTTTAGCCATCTGTCTACCAGTTTTTCGAATCCGCGGCGGTACCAGTTCTTGTCCTTCGAGGCGAAGAACTCCTTCACCCCAGCTTCCACTTCCTCCTGGCTGTTGAAGTGCCGCCCGCGAAGGAAGTGGGCCATGGACAGGAACAAGTAATAATCCGGTAGGGCATGGTACGGACTATATCCTGGGTGTGGCATCAGTTCGATGCCCTCAAGTTCCTGGAGTTTTGCCCAGGTCGTTCGCGCGGTATGAGGCCGAGCGTTGTTCTGCTGCAGGAGAGCGCGCTTTCTGTTCACCAGTGCTGGGTACTTCTCCTCCAAAACAGCATAAATCCGCTCCACAGCTGTTCAGAGTACAGGTTGACGTTGATGGTCTGACCGTCTGAAACAAATACGTAATGGATTATCCACTAGAAATTCCACCATACGCAGATCATCACCTTGTGCTTGAAGCGCCCACGTTCGGCAACAGGTTCAGGCAGCTGGCCCGTGCTCAAACACTGCCGTTGTGTGTTAGAATTACGGAATTAGACCCACTTGTTATCGCACGTAACAATTCTCTTGATGAAACGTATATCGCATCGCGCGGATTTTCTACGAGTTTCGTGCACACTTCCACTTGGCGGTTTGCTTCAGCTGGCGTCAGCTCGTGAGGGACAATGCGGCAGCTCCTGTAGACGTTGCCGAGGTCCTGAAGGTGAAGAACCACGGTGGTCTGTGATATGCCCAGCTCGCCTGATAATATCCGAGGGCTGGTTGTCGGATTTTCCTCTACGGCCTGGCTCACGGTTTCCGAATCCACGGTTCGCGATCTACCTGACCTTGACTGATCGTCGAGGTTTCTGTCACCTGAGAGAAATTTCTTGAACTATCTGGTTCCGGTTCTGTGGTCCCAGGAACCTTCTCCTTTCGCATGACAAATGTTTCGTGTTGCTTGAGCAGCGTTATGGCCGAGTTCAAACTCGTAAAGCAAAAGTTTCCTGATTAGCTGGATGTGTCTGTTCATCATTTAGGCGTCCGAATCACAGACAGAACGACGACTCGAACTAGTTTAAATACGTGAAATACCTGCCGCAGCACATGCGTTTATGCAAATATTGCAAAACTTTTGACTCACCCTCGTAAATTTCGTTAAAAGACGGACACCTACCGGAAATTTTGTTGCACGTTATTTACAAGAATATTCCGTGAATACACATCATTTTTAGCATGTCATCATCATCATCATCATTGTCAACCATTATCAATCCACTGCTGGACGAAGGTCTCCCCAAGTTTCCTCCACAACGGTCTGTCTTGTGCCAGTCTCCTCCATGTCACCCCTGCATACTTTCGAATTTCATCCACCCATCTCCTATGTGGTCTTCTTCTGGGTCTTTTCCTGTCCCTTGGAATCCAATCTAAAATTTCGGCTGTCCATCGATGATCTGTCCTTCTGGCAGTATGTCCAGCCCATTGCCATTTCAGGGATTTAACTCTGATCATGATGTCTTCCACTCTTGTCATTTTTCGGATCCACGAGTTCCTCTTCTTATCTCTCCTGGTTACACCAAGCATGCACCTCTCCATGCTTCTTTGAGTTGTCTGCAGCCTTTGTATGTCTCTTTTAGTTAAGGTCCACGTCTCTGCACCATACGTAAGCACTGGAAGGATGCATTGATCAAACACTTTTCTTTTAAGACATAATGGCATATTGCTCTTGAAAATTATGCTGTTTCTTCCAAAAGCTCTCCATGCAAGTTTTGTACGCCGATTAATTTCTTCATCAATGTGACCCTCACTTGATATCTGCTGTCCAAGATAAACGTACGTGTCTGTTATCTCCAGCTTTTCTCCATCAATCGATAAATCTTCATTTCTTGTAAAAGCATTGAACATCACTTTTGTCTTCTGAAAGTTCATTTTTAATCCCACTTCTTTACTCTTGTCAGCAAGTTCCTGGATCATACTCTGCAGCTCTGATGGGGTAGTTGCAAAAATGACTACGTCATCAGCAAAACGAAGGTGGGTTAGATAATCTCCATTAATCTTTATCCCCTTGTTTTCCCAGCTCAGCGACTGAAAAACACCCTCCAATGTGGCATTAAAGAGCTTCGGAGATATGGTGTCACCTTGTCTCACTCCCTTTCCAATTTTTACGTGTGTTGTATTTTCAAACAGCCTAATCTTTGCACTTGCATTTTCATAGATGTTATTAATAATATTAATGTATGCATCTTCAATACCGCAGGTTTTCAGGGCCATTGTAACTGCTGATGGTTTCACCGAATCAAAGGCTTTTTCATAATCGATAAAAGCCATGCACAATGGAAGTTCATATTCCCTCGCTCTTTCAATTAGTTCTCTCAGCACGTGGATATGATCTATTGTGCTGTAGCCACTCCTGAATCCAGCTTGTTCTCTCGGTTGAGCCATGTCTAGTGCTACCTTCAAGCGGTGTGAAAGAACTTTAGTGAAGATTTTATAAACTACTGATAGGAGGCTGATAGGTCTATAGTTTCCGAGATCCTCAATGTCACCTTTCTTATGTAGCAGGATCATTGTAGCGGTGTTCCAATCCTCAGGAATCTTTCCTTCATTAAGGCATCGAGTGAAAATTTGGGCGAGTACTGTTTCGATTTCTCCACTTGCTTCTTGTATGATGTCTACAGTAATTCCATCTTCTCCTGGAGCTTTTCCTCGCTTCATGTTCTTGATTGCATGTGCAACTTCTGCTGGAAGGACTGGAGGAACTCTGGTACTGGTATCTTTCATGATGTCTGGAGTGCATATATCATCCCTTTCATATAATTTGGAGTAGAAATCTTTCACTCTTGTCAAAATTTCGCCTCTATTTCTTGTTACAGAACCATCTTCTTTTCTCAGTGCCATAATCTGTTTTCTTCCCTTACTGAGATGTCCCTTTGCTATCTTTAGGCTTTGGTTGTTTTCAATTGCTTTCCTCACTAGTTCACAGTTGAATTTCCTTACGTCTTCAGTGATACTTTTTCTTACTGTCTTGCATAGCTCTATATATTCCACTTTGGAAGTCACATCTTCTTTAGTTGTCCTCATCTCTCTTCTTTTTTGCATCAACATTTTGGTTTTTCCTGATAATTTGTTCACATGCAACTTGTTCTTAGACCCAGCTAATTTTGTTGCTGTTTCCATAAGAGCTTTGGTTACTTTTCTGTTAACTTCAGAGATGTCCACTTCTTCCGATGTTAGGCCTTCTAAAGCAGAGAACCTGTTCTTCAGTTCTAACTTGAAGGTATTATGGTGTTTTTTAAGGTTGGTTATGTCAATAGATTTTGTTTGTCTTATGAGCTTGCCACGTTCAAGTTTAGTGTTGAGGTGCATCTTGCATCTCACCAATCTATGGTCACTACCTGTGTTGAACTTGTTTAGCACACTGCAGTCTTCTATGACGAATTTTTTGTTACACATAATAAAATCAATTTCACTTGTGGTCCCATTTGGATGTCTCCATGTCCATTTCCTGTGTGGCTTTTTCTTGAAGAAGGAGTTCAAGATGAAAAACCCTTCTGCCTCTGCAAACTCAACGAGAGTATTTCCACGCTGGTTTCTGTTGCCATGACCGAATTTACCTACTGAAGTTTCATTCTGTTGCCGTTGCCCTATTTTTGCATTGAAATCTCCCATAATTATTTTCAAGTGCTGCTTACCTTTATTATTTAGATGACAAATTTCCTCATAAAATTCTTCAATTTCTTCTTCAGGATGACTTGTGGTGGGTGCATAAGTTTGAATAATCTGAGCCTGGTATCTTTTCGAGAGTTGGATAACAAGTCGTGCAGCTCTGTCAGAGGAACTTTCAACTTCTACAACTTTATCCTTCAGTTTCTTGTTTATTATAAATCCAACACCACTAGTTCTGCCAGTATCTGTCCCACGATAGTAGAAGAGGTGTCCACTTTTCAGTTCGATGAGATCTTCTCCTTTTCTCCTTACCTCACTTAGCCCCACGATGTCCCACTTGATCCTTTGTAGTTCCTCTTCCAATTCAAGAAGCCTTGAATCAGAAGATAGGGAGCGTCCATTGTAAGTAGCCAAGGTCAGCATCAGATGGCAGCCTAGTCCGGTCCTCCGGGGATTCTTAGCACCCTCTGCCTTCATGTCGCACTGGCCGCTGCCTTGGCCAGGTACATTCCAGCTGCCGGAGACTGAGGGCCAAGATTTAAGTTGTGGAATCATTTTGGAGGGTTTGGCCATAACTCACCACGCTGGCCAAGCGGGTTGGTGAGTGTGGGATAGAATTTCCTCTGATCCCGATGGTATAGTTATACCGCTATGGGCGGTCGTCAGAGCCCCTTTAGTGGGAACAGGATGCACCACGAGAAGGCGGGGTTGACATTTGTCAAGGAGAGGCTGTGATGTTACGCATCACCTGACCTTAGCATGTATTATGCAAAAATAAAGTACGTGCTTATAGTCTCATTTCGTCCGTCTGTCCGTCCGTCTATCCGTCCGTCCGCCTGTGGACGCCATATCTCTGCAGCTGTTAGTCTGGTTTGAATTTTTTTTTTCGTTGGAAAGCTTGCAGTGTGTGAATGATAATCCTTGCATCCTTGCTTTCCTTTCTTTTTCCGATGCATGTCTTCGACACTAGAGGCCAAAAACGCAGATGCTGTCGAATTCAAAATACATTTTATTCCATGTAAACTGGCGGAAAGTGAAAAAAGAACACCAAGAAGGAGACGTCTGATACCAACGAAATTTATACAGCATAATAACGGAATACTGAGGATAACGTGATCAAAACATTATGACAAAATACAGCTGTATTTGCTGGTAAACTGAAAAATAACATTTCCGTGTAACATGGTTAGTACCAGGTTGAACCGCCATGAACTGCGTCACACTGTGCAATTCTGGCATGGAGTCTGTCGTACAGATGTTGGATGCAAGTTTGGGGTATTGAGTTCCAAGCATCCTCAACCTGGACGCGTAAATCGGGGATGGCCGTGGCTGGCCGTGGAGACTGGATAACTCGTTGTCCCATAAAATCCCACACGTGCTCAATGGGGGACAAATCCGGTGAACGTGCAGGCCATGGAAGTTGTCTCACGCCATGAAGTGCATGTTGTGTTGCACGTGCCGTGTGTGGGCGTGCGTTATCTTGCTGGAAAACACCACGATGGACCGACCTTAGAAATGGCACAACAACGGGCTGAATGATGTTGTTGATGTAGGAGGTGCTGTTTAACGTACCCGGTACAAACACTAGTTGTGAACGAGACTGATAGCTGATCGCTCCCCACATCAGGAGACCTGGTGTAGGCCCTGTGTGTCGCTGGCGGATGCAAGAAGGGTGGAGACGCTCCACTGTGCGTCTGCGAATAGGCATACGGCCATCGGAGGCTCCCAAGCAGAATCTGCTTTCATCGCTGAACACGACAGATCGCCATTGCGTTCTCCAGTGCAGACGTTGGAGACACCCCTGCATCCGTTCCTGACGGTGGACTGGAGTCAGAGGTACACATGCCAGAGGCACACGTGCACGTAGTCCTGCATCTAATAGACAGTTGCGGATTGTTCGCACAGTCACCTCAGGTGCAACGGCAGCTCGGATTTGCGTCGCAGTGGATGTTCTGCTTGACAACGCCGCTCTTCTTATGGGTCGATCAATTCGCTCATCAGTCCGTCTGTGACTCCCGGTTCCACGTCTTCTCGTGCGGGAATGTTCCTCGGACCATCTACGCCACCATCGTACCACCACCGATACTTCCCGTCCAATTCGCTCCGCAATACGACGATACGACCACCCGGCCTCACGGAGTCCGACTAGACGACCTCGCTCAAAGTCCGATAACTGCTGAAATCATACACGTCTTCCATGTCCAGGCATTGCAGCTTCTTCAGGGTCTTCGCACGTGTCCGTACGCCGACGACTGATTACATTCACTTCGCCGTACTCCTTAAATACCACCGACGATAATTTGCATATTATATCGTGCTGTGGCGTAAGCGCTCACCGGCTGGTCCCGAAATTAACATCACACCTACTTAAACTCGACCACATTAACATATGTAAATTCCATGATCGTCCGCCAATTCCTTCTTGGTATTCTTTTTCACTTTCCGCCAGTGTATTTGCTCCCAAATATCCGATTGGAAATATCTTCATTTCGATGCCATTTGTAACCGACACTGTTTTGGGCACAGTTCCCTTTTCAAGTCATGCATATAATCTCCGCTGCGGGGGCGTAAAGGTAAATCGGGATTCCTTCGACATCTCAGCTTTTTTTTTTTTTTTTTTTTTAATTGGAATTTTAACGACCACCGTGAGCAACTCAATGGGCTATAAGCAGTCGCGCGTCCCTAATTTAGGGTCACTGGTTCCAGGGAAAGGAGAGAACCAGTGCCGTAAGACAAACACAACATCCATGCCTCACGGGATTCGAACCCGGACCCCTTTCGGACGAATCACCAGAGGCCATCGCTTAGACCACTGCGCCACCGGGGCGGCATCTCAGCTTCTAAAAGTCCGATCTTAAATTTTTTTCTGCATCTGGTACAGCTTTTAATGGGAAATGTTTTACATACAATGACTAAATTTTGGTAGATAATAGTTTGGCCGCCATGGGCGTAAGTGCTTATTTCTGTTTCTGATGTATTTGCTACAAAACAGGTGCTTTTAAAAACACCATTGAAAAAATCCTTTCGTGAAGCAATACGGCTTACCTCGGAAAACCTTTTGGGAGTACCTTCCGCCTAAAATAGTGCATTGTTTTTCCGCCAGAGGGCGTAGATATATACATAATTTTTTGCAACTAAGAGTCCGATTTGAAAAATTCTCTCTTCTAGGAAAGCATGATTTAAAATTTTTCTTAAAGCACAAGTGTCCCACTAGGAGGCGTAAGCTTACGTTTCCGTTAACAGCGTGCTTGGAGTAATATCTGTCGGACTAAAAAAAAACAGATTAAAAAATACGTTTTTGCCCAGAGACGGCTAAGTATGAAAACATTTTATATGTATTACCTTCCCAAAATAATGCAGAACTTCCCCGCTCGGGGCGCAAATGTGTAACCTGTTTTTTTCAATATCTCTGCTTCTAAATGTCCGATTAAAGAAATTCTTTTCACACCCATTTACATTGTGGAACACTTTAAGCTTGTACTTGCGGAGTTTTTTGTAGTTCACACTTCTGTCGCTAGGTGGTATTTGTGAACTTTTCTTCTCAGCTGTATCTCTGCTTCTAAAATACCTATTAAAATTTGCTACAGCAAAGATATGACATTAGCTGCAACAAAGATTTGGAACACTATTTTCTTTGTGTAACACAGAGCTTTCCCGCTAGGGGGCGTAAATGTCCAAACTTTTTTCTCGCTATTTGTGCTTCCGGGAGACTTATTTGATTTTTTTTTCTTTAGCATAGCTTTCTCTAGGAAGAATACGTTTCGCTGCAGACTTGTCGTCTTGACACGTGCTTTATCTCTGTAGTACGTAACAATTTCTTCTTTTAACTGTTCGATTTGAAAATCTATTTGTCTTAGATACCTTTTACTATGAGAAACGTTTTGTGCACCATTTGTTAACTTTGGAAATATATTTTCTAGCCGCTGGTGGAAGTAAATATTGTTTCTATTTCTGAATGTTTTATCGATTATACAAATCCGGGTGATTTTTTTTCCTTTGTTTTTCTTACCAGTTCCACTGACTATGAATAACTTTGAAAAATTTTATTTGAATCGGAAAGGATTCAGAAGACGTGCTTATTACAACCAAAATTTGGTGTCATCTTTCTTGTTATTTACAGTGTAGGGTGTAACTTCACAAAAAATAAAACTAATTGCAGTTCAACTTCACAAACGTTGAGACTAACTGAGCTCAAGTGAAAAACGATACAATTCCCTGCCCAGTTATATCTCAAAGATGCAGTAACGGATTTAGAGTAATCGGGACCCTGGACTCACATCAGTTTTCTGGGAGCACCCTCGCTTTGGCCCTGTCCTCGAAAAATAAGTTTTTTTGTTACCGTCTGCTGTTTTTCTTTGCTTTGTTTTTGTGTTGCCACGATTAAATATACTGATCTGATAATATTAAGTTGCTGCATAAGTTCATGCCGTTTTCTTTCACGAATATTTCCCAGGTCAGTAGTGACGGTGCAGATGGCCAGTTGTATATCAAAGTGTAGCCAGTAATGTCGTGTACCTAAATCATATTGCGTTGTGTGATTGTGGTTTTCAGGTCCGGAAGTATGGAGTGCCAAATAGAGAGGAATGAACATTTCCGACATCTACTCCTCTAAGAGTTTAACAAGGGATCCACAGCCGCCGAACCTTCTCGACAAATTTGTGCTGTGTATGGAGAGGATGCTAATGCTCCGAGGACAGCCCACAAATGGTTTGAGCGGTTCCGAGGTGGCAATTTTGACCTCAACGACTCGCCACGATCAGGTCGTCCATCTCACTTTGATGAGGATCGTTTGAACCATCTTATCCACATGGATCCACATCAAACCACACAGGAATTGGCCACTGAGATGAACTGTGATCAGGCCACAGTGGTGCGACAATTGGAACGTATGGGAAAGGTCCAGAAATTGGGGTCTTAGGTGCCTCACACTCTCACCTAGGACAACAAGAATCAGCGTGTTGCCATATTAGGTTCCTTGCTCGCCCGTTATCGCGAATGTTCTCAGGAACACAAACACTTTCTGTGACGTATTGTTACTGGAGATAAACGTGAATTTCTAGCATCGAAGGGAATGGTTAAGCCCAAACAAGACGCCCACACCACGTCCAACACATGACCTTCATCCTGCGAAGATCATGCGTGCCTGGTGGGACATGGAAGCCATTATTCACTGGAAAATGCTGCCGAGGAATCAGATCGTCAACTCTGCACTCTATTGTGAGCCACTCCGCCGTGAGGAGGGAGAAGTTCAGCAGAAACGGCCACATCAGCGCCAAGGTGTCCTTCTCAAACATGATAACGCACTCCCTCACAGTGCAAACATGATCAAAATGGCCATTCAGGACATGAACTGAGAGATCCTTCCACATCGGGCCTATTCCGCAGATGTCGCCCCTTCAGACTGCCGCCTGTTCCGATCTCTGTCGAATGTACTCCGTGGCAGAACGTTCAACATTGATGTTGATCTCCAGAATTTCCTTGATGATTTCTTCGCAGCAAAACCTGCATGTTTTTTCAAGAATGGCATTGCAGACGTGTCCAGACGTTGGGACACCATCGTAAAGAATGCGGGTCGGGGGATTACATAGTTGATTGATTCAATTTTCTCTTCTGACGTAATACATTCCTGTAGTGCGGTGAAAATAACTGCATGAACTTATGCATCAACCCAATATATTTTCTCTTTTATAAGACTCTTACTTACAATGCTGCAATATGAATTCCAAGTCACACCCCGAACAATAACGGAAGTGATTCCTAACTTGATGGTTATGCTCTGATCCGTAGGGAACAAACATTACAGCTAAAACGTTCTTCGATAATTTTTTGAACTGACTGAATCGCTTAATATCGCAAAGAGGTCTTAAGGGTACAGTTTCGCTTTCATAAAACGTTTATTAAAATTTCATAAAAAACTTATTAAATTACCATAAATCATCAATTTAGGGGAATTTATGTATCATGACCACAGGGCTGTAGCTAGCAAGGGGCTAGAAGGGGGGGGTGCTCAACCCCCTCAAAGACAAGCAATCCATCCCGGAAAATGAACGTTGTAAATTCTCTGAACAGTCATTTTCGGTAGTTTATAAAAATGTCAGCATAAATACTTAACTTCATTTATTCGTGATTGCACGTTTTTAGAAAAGGCAAAATTGAAATGATACAATACGAGCGATGGGGATAACCCAAATGCAAAAGAACATTGCCAAATAAAAAGAAACTACAGAGAGGCAGATGTGGAAGCGCAATTGAGCATACGGACGAAACACTGTTCCTCACTTGGTAAGCGATTATGAGATGCTAAGTGCTGTTAAAAAAATTGCAGGTGGTTAATTGCCTACAAAGAACTGTTCTCATTGGAACGTTTTAGCTAAGTCGGCATAAGCGCCGACTTAAAGAAATTATTGGGGGTTCCGGAAATTTTTAATTACACATGCATAATTGAAAGTATTTAACTCTAATTTAAATTTCATTCAGTCAGATTATATGGCACAATAAAACGCCTGAAATGCTAAACTGAAGCAAATTATAGTTAATTACAGAATTTGTTTTCTCTAGATAATTATTTATTTCATTTATTTTGCTTTTGTTGGCGCGACATTATTATATACTATACACTTATACTGTGTGAATTTCCAAGTCAGTTGTCTTATAAAAACAACAAGAACACGCAAAATTTATTTTAAGGATTTTTTTTTACCAATTTTAAAAATGCCAACAATTTTTTTCTTCAAATGATTTCTGACTTAAAATAGGAGGTTAGAGCGGCGAGGAAATGGCATCAGCCGCACTCCCTGCGCTTTCTGTGGGCGTATCAGTTGTGTATGCCCAGCATGCCCAACTTGGGCAGCTTCTGTACTTTACTACGGGGAAATCGTTGACTTTAAAGAGATTTTAGAGGCACTTGTGCTGCATGTACAGTCAGGAAAAAATGAAACCGAAATATACATGCACATAACTAAAAATTTTCAAAAAGTAACAGAAATACTGTTTAGCATTTTCTAACAAAATTAAACTAAATTATGCTTCGTCGAGCGGAAGTGCATACTGCGTATTAACCAATCACACTGCGTATTAACCAATCACCGCCTTGCTAAAGTTGTGGAAGCCTTGTTGACCTTTAAGGCCCGGCTGCAGAGAGTAAGAGACGGCCGCTATCAACCTGTGCTACAGCACAGGTCTTCAGCAAGTGATCCCCCGTCACTGAACCCCCAACCCCCACCCGGAGGGTGCAAGAAACCAGATGATCAGATTTGGCTTCACCGGCGGCTGCGCCATCTCCTCTCTCTCTCTCAGTCTCTTCTAAACTCCTTGGTCCCCGACTACCTGAAGATAGGGTGGATCAACTGACTGCACAAAATACACTGCTGGCCACCCAAAATGCAACGCCAAGAAGGAAGCATCCGATTGGCCTGAAATTCGCAGCATGCGTCGCCCGCGAGAGAACATGCAAACGATTAGCATTGCAGGGCATATCAAAATCATGTGCGCCCGGCACGCCAGCGAGAAGCACTATAAGAAGGGTGCACAGAAGACGGAGTGTAAGTAGTGGAAGTGTGTTGTGCTGCCGGACCTGTGCGTGGGAAGATTCGTGATGCCCCGTCGCAGAATACGGCAGTCATTGCAGCACGTTTCGGAGTTCGACAGAGGACGAATAGGGGCTTATCGCGACAGCGGTTTATCGTACCGAGACATCGGCGCCCGTGTAGGACGACATCCAGCCACAGTGAGGCCAGTATGGATTCGGTGGGCGTAGGAGGGACAGACGGACAGACGTGGGCGATTGCTGCAGCCGCGGCACACCACCGAACGGGAGGACCGGCATGTTGTGCGACGGGCATTGACGGCTCGCACCGCCACATCACGAACGTTAGGGCAGGAATTAGGGTGTGTTGCGCAACAACCTGTGTCAGCACGTACCGTTCGACGTCGTCTGCAGGAGTGGGGACTTGTCGCACGGCGCCCATTGCTCCGATTACCATTGACGTTACACCGCCGGCAAGTGCGGCGGCAGTGGGCCGTTGAACGCCGCACCTGGACTACGGAATGGCACAACATTGTCTTCTCCGACGAAACCCGCTTCTGCCTGCAACACCACGATGGTCGGATCTGCGTGTGGCGGCACCGCGGCGAGAGACTGTATGACGCCTGCATTATGCATCGCCATACCGGTCCGTCGCCTGGCGTTATGGTTTGCGGCGCAGTTGGATATGACACCCGTACCCCTCTGGTACGCATCGCCGGTACACTTAACAGCCACCGCTACATCTCCTGTAGTCCTCCCTTACCTGCAGGACCTGCCAGCCGCCACGTTTCAACAGGACAATGCGCGCCCGCACGTGGCACGCATCGTGCAACAATTCTTCACGGCCCACCAGATGTTACTGCTGCCCTGGATTGCCTGTTCTCCCGATATGTCGCCCATCGAACACGTCTGGTCGCTGATCGGCAACCGAGTGGCCCGGCAAGCAGCACCCGCGGCTACGCCTGATGATGAACTGTGGCAACGTGTGGAAGCAGCCTGGACCGACATACCCCAAGCCCACATCCAAAGCCTCTTTCGTTCGTTGCCGCAGCGTGTAGCGGCTGTTATTGCTAGTCATAGGGGCCACACGAACTATTGAAGTCTGCTTGTTCCGCAAGTCGCACGGGCCTGTAAGCTCAATCGTTTCATCTTTGTATCTGTTGTTATGTGTCCAGTAAATCTGGCTTTGCTATCTCGTGTCCTTCTTGGTGTTGCATTTTGGGTGGCCAACAGTGTATTTTCGCCTTTATCACTATGACCTGGAATAGGTTCTCGTCTCCCAATGTAGAGCTAGACTTTGTGGGAACCCAGACAAACCGAAGAATTTTATTTTATAAAGGAGGCAGTTTTAAATGCTCTTAAACAACGGTACTTGAGGTATTGTCTGTCGCGTCAAATTTGATGAGCACGAACAAATACTAAGTCTTTTTTGAGGCACAATAAGCAGTCTGAAGGGTAAATTTCTATACACACTTTCTATTAAACGGGGAATGAATAAAAAAAAACTTGAAGTACTGATAACGAAAAACATAATTTATGCATATATGCGTACGTGTATTTTTCCCACGAAATACGCGCAAAAAAATTAAGGGTTGGAGGAACCCACAACAAAATCATAGTTTTTTTGGGTTTTTTTTATTGGACGTTTAACGACCACCGTGAGCAACTCAATGAGCTATAAGCAGTCGCCCGTCCCTAATTTAGGGTCACTGGTTCCAGGGAAGGGAGAGAGCCAGTGCCGTAAGACAAACACAACATCCATGCCTCACCGGGATTCGAACCCAGACCCCGTTCGGATGAATGATCAGAGGCTATCGCTTAGACCACTGAGCCCCCAGGGCGGCATTGGGGGTTCAAAAACTGTCTCGAACCCACGAAGTCGGCGCCTATGCCTGTCGGTGATGTAAAACAGTGCTAAAGGGAAATCCTCGTGCGAGCAAGAGACAGAGAGAAAGCTTTTAACTTTTTCCTGTTCGTTGTTTTGCTGTCAGCAGGAATGGTTTTGTGATGCATGTGTGGATTTTTAGTTTCTGAGTGAGGAAGAGAGGTTTGGTTGCTGACCACGGTAAGAAGAGTATACCTCCGAACAGCAACGAAGGATCATGCACGATTAGAGGTGAAGAAGAGAGAGAGAGAGAGAGACATAATTGGAAATCGCTAGTCGGTTGCGTTGCGTGGATCCAGGGAAAGGAACCCGAATAATCAACTAAAGAATAGTTTATTTTTCATGTCAGTTTGGAGATATCTTCCGTCCTGCGATAATGGTCCTGCAACTCAGTCACTTTCAAACACATTTTGCTAGTGCTATTTATCTTTCATATTTCAAGAGAGTTCAGTTTTCTTTCTCCCTCGCCCCTTTCATATTTTAAATTTCATTTTTTTTTATTTTGCTTTTCGCCATGGAGAAACTTTTCGTGAAGTAAATTAACAAAAGGAACGAAAGTACAAAGCAAAACTTACATACGTACACGTCGGTTCTCCTTTTACACAGAGCACCCCTGGCCTGCATGGACAAACAAATGATGAACTAATATACACTTGCTGTCTTAAAGCACGATAAAACCACAATAGGCTCCCTAAAACACTCAATAAAACCACATTTATTAAAAATTCTAAAAGTCCATTTACGTTTACACCGACGAGCGCTTTCGAGGTCTCAAGACCTCATTATCAAGTCACTGAATAAAGCCCCGAAACACTCGAAGCAGCAAGAATATATAGATATAGGTTCGTTATCTCAATTACACGTCACAAGTTTATACATAGGTTGCCATTCTGAAAAAGAAAATTAAAGTCCGATATCCAGGTAGCAACAGGACAAAACACAAAATTGATTAAAGATGGTCAAGTGGTCTCAGCTTCTTGTTGATCCAGAGCGGGACCCATTAGTCGCCTCCAAAGGGTTGGGATGAAGGCTGGAAAATCCGTATTACAACAGGTGTCCCAAAATTTTTGGATGTAGAGACTTTCCGCCAGAAATATGTTATATTTGTTTATTGAAGAGTTCAAGATTTTTGCATTTGTCCAATCTGGTACGAAACCGTCATTAATAACTTCTTCGGTTAAAGCCGTGGAGATGTTCCCGGATCGCAGTGCATACTGATGTTCTTTAAGACGGATTTTCAAAGTCCTCAGGGTCGAGCCAATGTAGACCTTAGGTTCGCAAGCAGGATCCTGGTGGAGAAGAGGTATGGAATACACTCCCGGCTTATTCCCGACTTCGACGGTATCTCGGTCGTGGTGAACCAAGGAGAAAACGTTACGAGTGTTTATGCCAAATGAGAGAGAGAGAGTGTTTATGGCATATCCCTTTCAATGTATTGACCAGAGGAGGAAGGTAGTCCAGTTTCCCTACATATTTAGTCGGAGGTCTGGAAGATATTAATGACGAAAAGCGGAGTCGAGAATGCTCTCGAAGTAAACGGTGAAAGTGAAATAAGGAAAGACCGAAAGTCTGTACAAGAGATTGAATGTACTTGAGTTCTTGAACACGGAGGTTTCGAGAGGAAGAATGGGTGAACGCTCTTTTTATCAGAAACCGAATAGCAGAGGATATCAAGAAATATAAAACTTAAAACAAAATCACTGAAAATATGAAATTCATTCAAGCAAACGAGAGGTTCAGATGGTCAACTTTTCTATAAGAAAATGTCTTTGTAACCATTTTGTTTCTTTTAAAAGGGTGCGGTGGCATCCACGCGTTGTTTATTCTCATTTAAACTGCTTTTACATAAGGTGAAGATTCGCCTTTGCTTTGTATTTTGTTTGGTTTGAAAACTTTTTGTTTGAGTCTCGTAATTCTTTGTCTTTTCTTTTTTGAAATTAACTCCTGAGTCGAAATCTAACATGGAAATGATGCAGAAAGCTTAAAGAGAAAAAAAAATGTAAAACAAGAAAGCAGTTGAAATATGAAGCGTGTAAATCCACTGCGTAGTCGACACCTGAAAAGCGCATTTATTACTGGAAGTGTGGAAACCACACCCACCCGATCCCACTTGAGTCAGTGAGAAACACGCAATCATCGTCTCTAAGGTGTCCTAAGCCGCCGCGCGAAATATGTTCTGAAGAAGAGACAGCCCACTTCACCAGATTCCTACCGCCAACTGTTGGAAAGCACCTAAAAAAGACTGGCACCCAACGTCTATAACACGGATATAAAACACGTGTATCCCATTAATGTCTTCTTTTTTGGAGTGGTACCCTCTCATCGTTTTGACCTTCGTAGTTTCCTTATTCAATTTTTTCCTTTTTACAACTGCATCCATATCACAGCGAAAATAGTATTTGACAGTCTTAAAATGCTCAGTGATCATTATCGAGAACTCTTCATCATCAAGTTTAAGTGCAGCTTTTATGCACTGCGTCAGAAATAAAAGACTCGCTTAATACTACTGCCACAGTATACTGATAGGACAGAGATCCCAAGTGTAATTTATGGTGCGCGAGAGAGACGTTTTCAAGCACTCTCGCTGTAAAGATCGAAAAAGTGTTCCGTATTCGAAGAACGTAAAACAAGAAATTCGTTTTTCCTTTTTGGAATCCATTTTAAAGGCTTATAAAGGACATGATCCACTTCTCCGAAAGATCAATTTCAATTTACCGCAGGTTGAATCTTTTCCTTTGCCAATTAAATCGAGTGGAGGACTGGCTTGTTTACGAAGCTTTTTAACGAAGCCATTGAGGCCTTCCTCATTGAAGGAGGCATTTTCACGCAATAACGCCCATTTCCTTTTCATTTTAAAGATGAATAACACGTAGCGAAACACTTAAAGCGTCATAAAAGCAGGCATTGTAACTTTTAAGAGATGTTAACGACTTGAGTGCAAATCAGGTTCTACGGCAACCCTGTTTCCTGGTCTTTAAAATATGTTTAGACCGCTACACTCTGAGAAAAGGAAAAAATAATAGCTCATTCAGTTAATTTTAAAAACATCATTATTCTAAGTTTCGAGAATTTTTTGGCAGGAACATATTGTGCGTTACGTATGAACTAATAATTTTAAATGCAAAGGAATGGAAAGGCTGTAAAATAACTGATTGCACATTGTTAAAATTACGACCTGTTTCTAATTCACGATGTATGTCATATTGGTAGTTTCCATAGTTAATGATTTACTTCTTTTGGGTGGTGGAGGGTTAATGACCACCAATATCAATTCAATGGACTACACGGTCGTATCAGAATATTATGACAACCCCAGGAATCACAGTGTACCCGCCCAGACGCGTCACGGAGTGCAAGTGACAAGGTCGACCACACGGAGATATAAGCGGCCGATCAGGGCAGATGAGCCATAGTGCATGACGTGAGCACAACTGGCACATGTAGAGATTTGACGGACGTTCAAGAAGGAATGATCATCGGCTATCGCGCCAAGGGTGGGAACATCTCAGAAACAGCAGACTTCGTGGGCTGCTCGCGAAGTGCTGTAGTAAGGGTGTACCAAGAATGGACCGCTGGCACACCAAGTACCTCCCGACGTAATAACTGTTGAGCTCCAAAGGCCACGGACCCCAGAGGAGAACGACACATCGGTCGACTGATAAAGGGCAATCGACGCGCAACATTACATCAATTGACCACGCAAATGAACTCTGGGGCACCCAGGTACGTGTCTCCGATAACAGTACAGCGAACCCTGTTACGCATAGGTCTCCGGAGTCGACGTTACGTCAAGGCGCCGATGTTAACCCAGGTCCATCGGCAACGATGCCTGCAGTTCTCATGGGACTATCGTCATTGGACAGTCAAAGAGTATGAAAAGATTGCCTCCTCCGACGAATCGAGGTTTCGACTCCACAGGAGTGACGGGCGGTGGCGGACACGGCGTCAGACACACGAGAACCAACACCCGGACACGCTTGTCGGTTAACTACAGGCCGGCGGTGGCAGTGTGCATGTCAGGGTTATTTTTTTCTGTTATGAACTGGAACAGGGACCTCTGGTACCACTTGATGGATCCCTGGGCGCCAATGGCTACCTGTCCGTCCTCGCTGACCACCCTAGTGGTGATCGTGTCTACCAACAGGACAATGCGCCGTGCCACGTCGCTAAGGGGGTGCGTGACTAGTCCCCGGAACACGACAGCTGTATCTCCGTTCTCCATTGGCCGGCAAAATCGCCTGACCTCAGTCACGTAGAGCAGTTGGGGGACAATTTGGATCGACAGGTTCGACGTTTCGACCCACAAGCACGTCATCACCGGGACCTCCGTGCTCTGCTGCGGTACGATAGGGCACGTGTGCCTCGGGCAAACTTCCAGGGCCTCATTAGTGTCCATGCCAAGACGTCTCGCCGCTGTCATCCGGACCAGGTTTGGTTATTCCCATTATTAGGTAGGTGGTCATATTATTCTGCTACGACTGTGTATAAGCAGGTGCCCGTCCTTAATTTAAGTCACTAGTTCCGGGAAAGGGAAAGAGCCGTCTCGCACTGGATTCGAGTACGGACGCATCTCAAATGAATGATTATAAGCCAACGCCTTGTATTACTCGGTACCGGGCGGCCTTGTTGCTTTAATTAAATGTTTAGTACCGATATCTAAAAATATTAATGCCCAGCAGTCTAACTTTCCCAAATTTTGCAAATCGTCGTCAGTATCTTTAACAGGAATGACAGATGTGATTCGCAAAGCCGAAAGGTAAGAAGTAGATTACGGAATTACCACAATGGGTATTCGGAAAATAATGTTTCCATATTTAGTCATTTGCAAAAGTTTAAGACCACGTGTCAATTTATTGAAAATTAAGATTTTCAAAGAAAAAACTAATTACTAGTCAGAGATATTTGTAAAAATGGACACCACAGATGGATACTTGCATTCTTTAGAACATAAAAAGACCGAAATCAGTACTTTGTGTGCCCACCTTTGTTTTTTATAACGGACAGAATACGATGTGGCATACTCTCATTGAGGGATTTGCAGTAGTCACTTGAAATGTCTTTCCACCATACGTACTTTATCGCGGAATCAAAACTTGGGAATCTGATGGCTGTTTTTCTGCCACCTTGTCTTTTAAAATGGTCTACAAATTCTCGATGGGGTTAAGGTCGGGACTATTACCGAGCCAGTCGAGCACAGTACCGGATGCTGACGTAGTACCCTATATCATCTGATTAGGTGGATGTCTCACGGTGGTAATGGTTTATTTTTCATCAAACCTTTTGCCTTTTCTTCGTCGAGCATGTGCTTCACGGGATTCAAATTTACGCACAGTTGATTCATCAGAAAAAAGAACCTGGTTTTAATTTTCAGTAATTCACGATTGATGACGCTTCGCAAACTGGAGTGTCTTCTTTTTCATGACGGAGGTTAGTCTAGGTTTATGTTAAGGTTTCTAAGACTTAAAACGTAATTGTCTTGGCGCTGTAACTTAGTGCTTACGTCAGTAATTACGCTATGTGTGCTAAAGTCAATGTAATATTAGAAGGTACCCATACGCATTACAAGAAAGAGGTCAATAGTAGTACTTACAAATACGTTTATTTTGCTTGCATGGTTTGTACTCCACACTCACATTCGGTTTATTTGCGTACTCAATACAGTATCAGTAATTTGACATCCAATCGCAGTATAACTGCACGTCTATCATCAATATCATCATCATGTAGGACCAGATGACATACATCCAAGGGCTATTAAAAGGGTTTCCAAAATAATTTCTAAATCTCTCAGTCATGTATTTAATGTAATTATTGAATTTGGCAAAATACCTGAAGAATTAAAAATAACAAAAATAACTCCAAAACATAAGGCTGGGTCCAGAGATTTTATAAATAATTACAGACCAATTTCTAACTTATCTTTTTTTTTTTTGCTAAGGTTTTGGAAAAACTATTATATACAAGATTAGGAAACTTTTTTGAGAAATATCATGTTATCAATAAAAATCAGTATGGGTTTCAAAAAGAAAAATCAACAGAAATAGCCATTTTGACATTTCGGAATATCATATTAAATAATAGAAAAATCGGATTAGTAACCATTGCAATATTCCTGGACCTTACAAAGGCATTTGATACGGTCGATCATGGAATACTTTTGGATAAGCTTTATGATAATGGAATAAGAAATCAATATTACAATTTATTAGAAGACTACTTACATAACAGGAAACAATATGTGCAGATTAATAAAAATGAAATTGCACAAGTTATTTAATGAAATAGGAGTACCGCAGGGTTCAGTCCTGGGACCATTACTTTTTTTAAATTATATAAATGACATTTTTAACAATAAACCTAATGAGGATTTTATTTTATTTGCGGATGATGCCACGGTTCTGATTACGAGTGCAGATATAAATGCGCAAAAATAAAATGTAATAAATTTATTGAAAAATTAATGGAATGGCTGGACACAAATTTTCTGTGTTTAAATATTGAAAAAACTAAAGTTATGATTTTTAAACTGGGAGATAGACAGATTGTTGAGCCACCATCCATTTGTGTGGAGAAGTGTGCCCTTGAAATAGTAAATAATATTAAATATTTGGGAATAATAATCGAGGATAATCTAAAATGGAATATAAATATTCAAAATATTGTAAACAAAATTTCGGGGGTATTGGGTTTAATTACGAGAATTTCAAATAATTTAACAATTAAAACATTTAAAAGGCTGTACTAAAGTCTGATTTATCCCTGTTTGACTTATTGTTTATTTGTGTGGTGGCAAACTACTAAGATTAATTTATATAAATTACAATCATTATAAAATAGGGTGGTCAAAATTTTAAATAATTTTAGGGGAATTAACTTGAATATGGGTGTACGGAAAAATTCTTATGGTTTTTTAGATATTCAGACATTATGGCAATTTAGATTATTAGGATTCATGTACAAAAAAATAAAAGGGAATAGGTATCAACATTGAATTCAACTGAACACTGTAGGTCACGACTATCAAACAAGAGATAGAAATGCATTTTTGTTACAAATGCCTAACACTTTAACCCAAAAAAGATTTATTGATTACCAGGGATTATATAACCTACCTTGTCAAGTAACACATATTAATAATTATAATTATTTTCGAAAGCAACTAAAAAATATTTGCTAGCAAATTAAAATATAGAATTCTATAGTAAAATTTATTAATCAGACTACATATGAGTAAATTTTATATGTGCAGGACGTTTGACTTGACTACGTACTTTAATGTTATTGGGATTCACTCATGCTATATATATATATATATATATATAGCCTTTTACTCGATTTCCTGTTCTGTGGTTACCCTGTACATAAGTATTCACATTATATATATATATTTTTTTAATACCATATGTTATAAAATTAATTTTGAAATGTAACATAGTCAAATGTATCCCCATAACGAAATAAATGAAATGAAATGAAATGAAATAACATCAATCTCTCTTTAAATAACCGCTGCATTGCATTTTTATCTATCGTTCTAATCCGGCCTCACATACATCACTCTTGTTCCGACCTCAGTTTATTGCCAACATCATTCTCGTTTGAGGGAAAACACATAACGTTAAGGTATGAAAATGTCTAAGAGAACGAACTCAAATTTACATAGAAAATGAAAGTTAAATTAGAATATACGTTACAGACTTTAATCCAAAATCTTTGCTAAGATGTCGGGAAACAGTACTGATACTAGTATCAGACCCTTTTGAATGTAGAAAGGCCTTGATTTTCTTGCATGAATCCCTCGGAGAACGCATAATTATTCGCCTTATGGAATTGGAATCACGAGCGGTTGTTTTCCTTGGACGTCCACTTCTCTTTCGGTAGCTAAATTCACCTGTATATCGATATTTTAAGATCGTGATATGAAGAGCACTCTTGCTGACATTCACTTTTCGACTTATGTCCCGTTCGGAGTATCCTTCATGATATAAAGTCACTATCTGTGCCCTCTGTGTAACTCTTAATGACGCTTTTTTGCACACTTTTCGTTATATAGAAAATACGTACAAAACCTTTCACCATGAAACCCAGAGGCAAGCTGACGCTCGCACGCTTCTCGCCCAACTCTGTAACAGCTGCCGCTGTAGGATGATGCACCACCGACAGGAAGTTGAGTGATACGCAATCGGCAGGAATCTTCTAATGCCAACAGGTGGTTTTAAACTTTTGCAAATGACTGTATATACAAGCCCAGTGGCAAGGAATCAAACTGAAACAAAACAAGAACAAAGCTCAGAATTTCTACTTCAATTTACTTGTTTCATTTTTCTACATAGTCCCCCTCACGTTCGATACAGATACGCTAACGTTTAGTAAGTTTTTTTAAGTCAGTCTCTGTAATAATCTTAAAGATGCTCTCGAAATCATTTTCTCGTAGAGGTTTAAACATCTTCATCACAGATGAACTGAATTCCTTTCAGATGTCTCTTGAGAACAGAAAACAACGAGAAGTCGGACAGTGCCAAATCTGGGCTGTATCTAGGGTGTCTAAGAACGTCAAACCCGATTTTCTGTATGGCCTCTGAAGTGAAAGCACTGGCGTGGGGTTTAGCGTTATCATTTTGAAGAATCGTTGAGTTTTCCCCCATGCACGCGGTTTTTTCTTTACTTTAACTTTTTTAAGGTATGCACGCAGCTCTCTGAATTGATAGCCGTACCTTTGACCATGTACTCCTGAAGAATAATGCCTCTGTAGTCCCAGAACACAGTGAGCATTCACTTACCGGCAGAAATTTGAGTTTTGAGATTTTTCGCTCGAGAAAAAGATGGGGTTCGGTATTTCAGCGGTTGATTTTTCATTTCTGGGTCATAATGGTGAACCGAACTCTCATTACCAGACGCAATTCTGTAGAGAAAATCACTTCCATATTTTTCACACCGAGCAAAGAATCTTGTTCTTTGGCATGTTCCTAGTCTTGATTTCTTCATTTTAGTTGTTAACTGGCGCGGTACCCAACAAGCACACACTTTGCTGTATCCTAAAACGTTAAAAATATCATTAACACTACCTAAACTAATGTTCAGCTTACCTGTTGTGGTTCTCTGAGTTATTCTTCCATTTTCGCAAATGAGCTCATCGACCTTTTGCCTATTTCAAATACAAGTTGTGATTACGGGCACCCCACTCCGCAGCTGATTCTTTACGTCCAACATTCCTCCACTGTCATTTGATTTTCTTATCCAACGACAAAAAGTGCTGATATCCAAAGTCCCAGAACCATAAACCGCTACTAATCTAGTGTGAATTTCTTTTTAAGCACATTCTTATGAGTTAAAAACTCTATACCTGATCGTTGTTTGACACCCTTGGACACAGTTAAAAACGATTCATCCATTTTAAATACAATAAAATACAAACAAATAGATGCACGGAGTTCTATTACGCAGTAAAATGATGCTAATGGCATAAAGAATCGTTTGCCCACTGGTTGCTAGGCAACACACTTACGCAGAGGCATTCTTATTAAACATGCCTTGTTCATAAGACAGTCTTGATGAATATCACTACTTTAAACTTTTCCTTTATAGTTTCTTTCTCTTATATAATATTTTTTACATTTAAAGTATACTTTTTATTCTGAACGTCATGTCGGAACGGCCAACTTTTTCCGACTTTTATGAAACGGCTGAAAGCTTGTTAGAGCGTTAATAAAGGACATTCTCGGTGTGTGAAGGTGACAAGTGAACTTTTTCAAACCAATGTTAACTGGGTTTCCATGACATGCAGTACTCAGACAGTTACACACGGTGGAGTCACATCATTGTGACTACCAGCTAATATCCAGAGTAACCGCTGTGTGCAGCGCGTACAGCAGCTAGACTGGCTGAGAGTGATTCAATAAGGTGCTGGAAGGTGTTCACACATATGTGGAGCCACGCTGACTGCACTGCATCTGACAGCTGCTGGAGGGTGCGTGGTGAAGGATCCAGCGAAAAACACGATCGAGGTGGTCCCACAGTTGCTGAATTGGGTTTAAGTCTGGAGAACTAAAGGACCTGGGGAGTACTTTGAAGTCTTTATCGTGCTCTTCCAACCACTCCCGGACATTTCTAGCTGTGTGACACTTCGCATTGTCGTGCTGGAAGATCCTATCCGCCACAGGGAAGGCAATTAGCATGTGTGCGTGTACGTGGTCTGCAAGGATAGATCCATAATGAATTCTGTCCATAGTGCCTTCCACAGGTATGAGTGGACCCAGAGAATGCCAAGAAAACATTCCCCAGACCATAACGCTGCTGCCACCAGCTTGTGTTCTTCCAGCAATGGTTGAAGAGTGTTTGTTCTCCGAAGTTTCTTGCCTTATACGTCAACGTTAATCCGTTCGATGAAGCAGAAAACGTGACTCATCGGAGAAGGCAATCCGTTACCAATCAGCGGAGGTTCAATTCCGATACTGCCGTGCAATTGTAGGCCTTTTCTGCAGATTCACCTTCGTTAGCATAGGTGCCCCATAAGCAGCAGGGCTCTCTGAACTGTCCTTTTAGACACACTTCCGGTAGCCCCCTGGTTCATTCGGCCAGTGAGTTGCTCCACTGTAGCGTGTCGTTCAGCCCTCTCGCAGCCGACGTTCACCTCTCACATCAACGGAACGTGGTGTTCCGCAGTTTCCACGTCGCTTATTCGCAATGTTGCCATTTCTCCAATCACGATACACTTTAACCACAGCAGCACGCGAGGAGTTCACAAACTGCGCTGTTTCAGAAATACTGCCACCCGTAAGCCGATAATCATCCCTTTTGGCAAATCTGATAAATCTCTCCTTTTATCCATGGCAGCAACGTGTGTAATGTTTTCAGAATGCCTATAGCGCACCTATATACCCTCCAAGCCATCTCACGACACGTGTCTTCATTCATTGACTACGCGCTGTTGACGTCAAAAGTAGGAGGTGGTCACAATAATGTGACTCGACAGATGATCTATTATTATTCATACGACGGAATGTGCAGTTGTATTGCTACCAGGAAGTTGTCATTCTATGAGTGGTGTTGTACATATGTAACTGCCTGTTAATAACGACGCGTTTCAATTTCAGTAAGTGTTGTTTTTCAGAGTTACGATCTGAGGGTCCGATAAGTACTTCTATTTTTGCTGTTATTCTTATTCAAGAGAGTACTAGTGCTAAGTATCTAGGAACTATTTTTGAGAACACCGAAGCAATCTGCAAATAACATTAAAAAATTATATACTGTGAATTTTTTTCTCAAACTCACGAAACACTTTCCGAGATTCTTTTGATGAATTAACAAAGCGTTTCTGAATCAACTTTTTCCGTGATATGACAGGAAAAAAACTAAATTTCACGGATTTTTCATACGCCAGAAAAATTCTGAATTTTCAGAAATCTTTCCGCAATTTCTTTCTTATGTTAACGGGAAAACACCGTCTCACTTTTCTGTATCCATATGACTAAAAATTTCTGGTAATAGGAGAGATTCACGGGAATACTTGGGGGTTTGCTTAACTCTTAAATTCCCATAGTTTGTCGAAGTATTTGATTTTGTATTCTTTTATCAAGATCGAATATTGTGGATAGTATATCGCATGACTTTTTGTTACGGTGTCACAGAATATTTCTTCTTCTTCCTCTCGTTTTGTGCACCAGCTATTATACACAGTCGAATCACATTGTTGTGACCGCCTCCTACTTTTGACGTCAAGAGGCACGTGTCGTGAGCTGGCTTGGAAGGTATATAAGGTGTGCTATAGGCATTCGGAAAACATATCACGTGTTGCTGTCATGGATAAAAGGAGCGATTTATGAGATTTGCGAAACGAGGTGATTATCGGCTTTCGGGCCAAGGGTGGCAGTAATTCTGAGACAGCGCAGTTTGTGAACTGTTCGCGTGCTGCTGTAGTTAAAGTGTACCGTGATTGGAGAAATGGTACCATTGCGAATAAGCGACGCGAGAGCTGCGGAGCAACACGGGCCATTGATGTGAGAGGTAAACGTCGGCTTCGAAGGTACGTGAGAGCCGATCGACACGCTAGAGTGGAGCAACTCACTGGTCGAAAGAAACAGGGGGCTACCGGAAGTGTGTCTAAAACGACAGTTCAGCGAACCTTTCTGCCTATGGGGCTCCGATGCAGACAGATGGTCACTGCACCTACGCTAACGAGGGTGCATCTGCAGAAAAATCCTACATTTGCACGGCAGTATCGGAATTGAGCCTCCGCTGATTGGTAACGGATTGCCTTCTGCGATGAGTCACGTTTTCTGCTTCATCAAACGGATGGATGCTGGCGTATAAGGCGAGAAACATCGGAGAACAAACACTCTTCAGCCATTTCTGGAAGAGCACAAGCTGGCAGGGGCAGTATTATGGTCTGGGGAATGTTTTTGTGGCATTCTCTGGGTCCACTCATACGTGTGAAAGGCAATGCGGACCGAATTTCTTATGAATCCATCTTTGCAGACCACGTACACCCATACAACATAATTCCCTTCCATTGGGCGGATGGGATCTTCCAGAATGACAATGGGACGTGTCACACAGTTAGAAATGTCCAAGAATGGTTGGAAGAGCACGATAGAGATTTCAAAGTACTTCCCAGTCTCCCTAATTCTCCAGAATTTAACCCAATGGAACATCTGTGGGACCACCTCGATCGTGTTGTTCGCTCTATGGATCCTCCACCAGGCACCCTCCAGCAGCTGTCAGGATGGCACCACATACCTGTGAACACCTTGCAGCACGTTATTGAGTCACTCCCAGCTCGTCTAGCTTCAGTCCGCGCTGCACACGGCGGTTAATCTGGATATTAGATGGTGGTAATAATAATGTGGCTTGCCTATGTACATTGTGTTACCGTAAGAAACCGGGTACTTAATTTATTGCCCAGGTGATAGTACTGTGTCTATATATCAGTCTGTGGATTCCTTAAGACAAAAGATTTATGGGTATCTAGAGTAAATTTTATATTTAGAAGTATTGTGAAATAATATTATACAACAGTACATTGCACCTTCTCTTAAAGATAATTGAAAGTTATTGTCAGTTGAAAAAAATATTTCAAACTCCAAATCATTCTGTTGCTTCGAAAAATCACTATGAAAAAATACGTAATTTGTTATAAGACCTCATACAAAAATAATGAAGTCACTAGAAAAGTACTCAAAAATATAACAAGCTCTAATAGAAAATAAAATGACTAAATCACTCGCATTAACAAAAAAAAATTCATCGCGCAGTTGTGTTTCTGTTTCATGAGTTCAAATTAGATCATAATGCGGCACAAGCCTACCGTATTGTAGTTGAGGCATCTGGTAAGGAGACAACATCTGAGTGAACTGTTCGTCGGCAGTTTGAAATGTTTCGTTCCGTTGACAAGAGCCTACAAATGAGGATGGCTGGGGACGATATTCGGTTATTGATAACGACGCTCTGAAAGCAAATGTAGAGGTAAATTCTTGCGTCGCAATCAGAACTCGCCAAATAGTACAAGATGTCTGTGTCAGCCATTTCCAAACATCTTCACCAAATTGGTAAAGTTAAGAAGCTCGATACTTTTGTCCCGCACGAACTGACGGAGCATCAGAAACAAGAACGGTTGGAGATGTGCCCAAACCTCTGCTTCGCAACGAAAAGAAGCCCTTACTTGATCGCATTCTAACCTGTGATGAAGAGTGGGTGCTATACAACAACCGTAAGCTACCTGGACAGTGGCTAAACCATGGTAAACCACCGAAACAACATCCTAAACCAAGGTTGACGCCAAAGAAGGTTCTGTTGACCGTATGGTGGACTGTTCACTGTGTCAGGTTCTTGAATGCTGCTGAAAGCATTACCTCTGTCACATACAGTGAAGAAATTGACCGAATGCACCAGAAGTTGTGCTCCAAACAGCCATCTTTGGTGAACAGGAAGGTTCCTATATTTCTCCATGATAAAAAACATTATTTAGATGTTGAACTTATCTTAAAAGATTTTCGTAAAAGATGCAAAAAAGAAAGATTTTTGTTAAATAAGTTTAACAAGAGCAACTTTTCGTAAACACTTGCATAATCAGAGAATTAGTCGACACAAAGCTTATAACGAAGTAAATTTCTCCGTCATTTTTATCCACGCCAGGATTCGAACCTGGGTCCCCTTATTCCGGAATAAGTTGCTCTACCAATTAAGCTACGCGGACATTTTATTCTGATTCCTATCTGCCTTTATGTCGTGTGCGTCCTTCTGGCAGGTACGTCACATCTCCTGGTACGTTACAAGCTATGCAGAATTCGAAATTATTTTTAGTGAAAAGTTGATCATGAAAAGTGGAAGCTGTCGTACATTATACTATGACAACTTTTCATTTAAAATAATTAAATGTTCCTTGAATAATATTCTGAACACTCACTATTTCAAAAGCAAGCTGTTTTTGAGCAGTGCCTTTGTTAAAACAAAAAACATCTCAAAATCGGCTTGCAACACCTAGGAAAAATGTAAAAAGTCAACAAATTCCATGGTTCTGAAGAAGCACGATATGAACATGGTCGAACAATATAATAGCGATATTCACAAAGCACAAAACAAAAATAAATAAACAAAGTAATTAAGGAAAAGCATAACCGAATATTATAAAATGCTCCGCATAAAAAAATAATTTCGTTAAGTAAAAATATGAAACAAATACGATATTTTAATTGTTCAGAGTAAAGTATAAATGCCTCATAACTTCGTACTGACGTCATAGTTACGGAACACTAAAAATGTATTACTTTACGAAAAAAGTAACTGGCAGTGCAATATGTATTTCTCAAGAACTCAGCTAATGAAACTGAAATCACAGTTGCTTTTCAGTTCTTAGTAAAAAGATTTGTTTTCGTTGTATTACATTACCGCCGTAATTAAAAAAATAAAGGAATACTGATTAAAAGTGATGTTTCTAAATGCAAAGAGATTATTACATACATATTTTCAAATTTACTCGACTGCAACCAAAACTAAAGGCAGCTGTCGTGAGTTTTTTCAAAAATATTTGTTTCTGACTTGCTTAATTAAATTACAATTAGCAACATTTCACAGCTGCTTTCATTAATTTGTGGTATTACTACACGGCAAAGAAATACGACGCATTTCTCAGACAGACTTTGTAGCTGACGCTGTACAACAAACGTTTATTGAGCTAATTAATTGTCTCCCTTTTGTTACGCAAATAGATACCTGTGAGCGAATTTTCTCTCTCTCTCTCTTTTTTTTTTAATTTGGAAAAACTCATGAAATGTTTGAGTGCTAAATTTAGTTTCATTAATGTAGTTAACAGCGAAACACGAGAAAATTTTAAACGTGACAAAAGATATAGACAGCAGTCGGTACGGGGTCAGACGTCACTTAACCATATAACTTCTCTTTTGCCAACAGTGGGATTCGAACCACATCTTTCTACTCCGGAGCGGTTGTTCTTCGAATTGAACTACGCCGACAAGCTTATTATTGCTGCTTTCATTATCGATTTAATCCATACATCACCTGAGCAGTAGGTCATCTACAAAGACATTGGACGAGGATAGACTGGCAAAGAGCATGCTACTTCCGCCATACATAGAAATCGCCATTGTAGGGAATAACTATTGTGTTGACCAAAGACATTGGGGGAGAATGGACTGGCAAAGAGCGTGCTACTTCCGGCATACATAGAAAGCTGCCATTGTAGGGAATAACCACTGTGTTGCCGTGTTTGGCCAAGTATTTCAGTTCTAAATCTTTAAGATTTTAAGATTTATGTGTATGTGACGCGAAATTATTCTGCTTAGTAGTTTTCTTTCTTTTTTTTTAATTTCTCTGCTCTGTGTATATGGCCGACCGCGATATAGCCACGTATTTTCTTACTAGTTTGTTTTTTCTCGGATATGAGCAAATGCTAATTACAATTTGATCTTGAAAGTTCTCGAGTCGTACGCGAAAATGATTTCTACATAATTTCTGCAGTACGTTATGAATGGAATAAACATTTTTGCTTTCAAATAGGCAGCTGTTTACTGCAAACTTTCCCCCATTCATAGATGGCGCTGCACGTTTCAGAACCGTTAGCATTACGTTTGCACGTTTCAGAACCGTTAGCATTATGTTTGCCAGTCTATTCTCCTCCAATGTCTTTGGTGATATACCTCGTGTCACGTGGTACGTTGCATCATCCTCGCCCCTTTAGAAAGGCTGGGGCGTGAAATCGCAGGTTTCGGGTCGGCCGACAACACTTCTCGAAGGACCATCTCATCGTAGAAAAATGACTTTCTGTTCATTACGTGCATTGTGTGGAAGAATCATCACACAAATTTTCCATACTCAAAGGCCAAGATATTCCTTTCCGTTCTAGCGCCAATATAACATACGAGAGTTTTGTTTGTTTGTTTTTTTATTTACTTTTATTTGCCACAATAAACAAAATTTTATTTACAATAACTGGTGCATTCCAAATTGGTTTTTACAATCACCAGTGATTGGCAAGTTGATTTTACAATCATTAGTGCATTTCAAATTGTTTACATCACTAATGCATTTCAAATTAGTTTTTACAATCACTAAGGCATTTTAGATCAGTTTCTACAATCATTAGTGCATTTCAGATCAGTGTTTACAGTCATTAGCACATTTCAAATTGGTTTCTACAATAATTACTGCATTTCAATTGAATCATTAGTGTGTTTCAAATTAGTTTCTACAATCACTAGTACATCTCAAATTGGTTTCTACAACTACTAGTGCACTTCAAATTGGTTTTTACAATCATCAGCGCATTTGGAATTGCTTTTTACAGTCATTAATGCATTTTAAATTGGTTTTTACAGTCATTAATGCATTTCAATTTACAATCATTAGTGCATTTCAAATGTGTTTTTACAATCATTAATGCATTTCAAATTTGTTTTTACAGTCATTAGTACATTTTAAGCACAGAGCATATCCACTTCAGATATTCCATGTGCTCTCTTGGTTGCATTAAGGATATCCAATCGGTATTGTATTTTTCTCCATTTATTGGCAAGTATATCCAAAGTAATACACTGCCGGACAATTGCTAAGGACGGATGGCAATAGCAACGATAGCAACCATAAAATGGAAGGCAGGAAAATGTGGAAATTAGCATAAGTGCGGGATACAGTAAGACGTGTTGTGCGTGTGCAAATTTTGGATTGCCGAACTTGTTCGTGACGTCATAGCGCTGATAAGAGATATAAAGGATTTGACGCGTATTGACCGTTGTTGCTCAAACGCAAAGTTGAAAGGGAAAGAATCAATTGACGAACTTGCAATTTTCAGTATGACTTCCCGACATCACCTAGATGATTTTACGCGTGGCCGTATTATTGGCAAGATTGAAGAAGGGCAAAAAAATAACAGATGTTGCCAGGGAGTTCGACGTCAGCCACAGTGTTGTTCCAAGGCTTTGGAAATCCTTTCAAACAAATGGAGAGTGTAGCAAACGTCACGGGGGAGGTCGTGTTCGCAGTACGACACCTGCAGAAGACCGGTACATAGTGCTATCAACAAAACGACAGCGGCGCAGCACAGCTAGTGAGGTAGCAAATGTCAACCCCGCCTTCTCGTGGTGCATCCTGTTCCCACTAAAGGGGCTCTGACGACCGCAAATAGCGGTATAACTATACCATCGGGATCAGAGGAAATGCTATCCCACACTCACCAACCCGCTTGGCCAACGTGGTGAGTTATGGCCAAACACCTCCAAAATGACTCTACAACTTAAATCTTGGCCCTCAGTCTCCGGCAGCTGGAATGTACCTGGCCAAGGCTGCGGCCAGTGCGACATGAAGGCAGAGGGTGCTAAGAATCCCCGGAGGACCGGACTAGGCTGCCATTTGATGCTGACCTTGGCTACCTACAACGGACGCTCCCTATCTTCTGATTCAAGGCTTCTTGAATTGGAAGAGGAACTACAAAGGATCAAGTGGGACATCGTCGGGCTGAGTGAGGTAAGGAGAAAAGGAGAAGATCTCATTGAACTGAAAAGTGGACATCTCTTCTATTATCGTGGGACAGATACTGGCAGAACTAGTGGTGTTGGATTTATAATAAACAAGAAACTGAAGGATAAAGTGGTAGAAGTTGAAAGTTCCTCTGACAGAGCTGCACGACTCGTTATCCAACTATCGAGAAGATACCAGGCTCAGATTATTCAAACTTATGCACCCACTACAAGTCATCCTGAAGAAGAAATTGAAGAATTTTATGAGGAAATTCGTGATCTAAATAATAAAGGTAAGCAGCACTTGAAGATAATTATGGGAGATTTCAATGCAAAAATAGGGCAACGGCAACAGAATGAAACTTCAGTAGGTAAATTCGGTCACGGCAACAGAAACCAGCGTGGAAATACTCTCGTTGAGTTTGCAGAGGCAGAAGGATTTTTCATCTTGAATTCCTTTTTCAAGAAAAAGCCACACAGGAAATGGACATGGAGACATCCAATTGGGACGACAAGTGAAATTGATTTTATTATGTGTAACAAAAAATTCGTCATCGAAGACTGCAGTGTGCTAAACAAGTTCAACACAGGTAGTGACCATAGATTGGTGAGATGTAAGATGCACCTCAACACTAAACTGGAACGTGGCAAGCTCATAAGACAAACAAAATGTATTGACATAACCAACCTTAAAAAACACCATAATACTTTCAAGTTGGAACTAAAGAACAGATTCTCTGCTTTAGAAGGCCTAACATCGGAAGAAGTGGATATTTCGGAAGTTAACAGAAAAGTAACCAAAGCTCTTATGGAAACAGCAACAAAATTAGCTGGGTCTAAGAACAAGTTGTATGTAAACAAATTATCAGGAAAAACCAAAATGTTGATGCAAAAAAGAAGAGAGATGAGGACAACTAAAGAAGATGTGACTTCCAAAGTGGAATATATAGAGCTATGCAAGACAGCACGAAAAAGTATCACTGAAGACGTAAGGAAATTCAACTGTGAGCTAGTGAGGAAAGCAATTGAAAACAACCAAAGCCTAAAGATAGCAAAGGGACATCTCAGTAAGGGAAGAAAACAGATTATGGCTCTGAGAAAAGAAGATGGTTCTATAACAAGAAATAGAGGCGAAATTTTGACAAGAGTGAAAGATTTCTACTCCAAATTATATGAAAGGGATGATACATGTACTCCAGACATCATGAAAGGTACCAGAGTTCTTCCAGTCCTCCCAGCAGAAGTTGCTCATGCAATCAAGAACATGAAGCGGGGGAAAGCTCCAGGAGAAGATGGAATTACTATAGACATCATACAAGAAGCAAGTGGAGAAATTGAAACAGTGCTCGCCCAAATTTTCACTCGATGCCTTAATGAAGGGAAGATTCCTGAGGATTGGAACAATGCTACAATGATCCTGCTACATAAAAAAGGTGACATTGAGGATCTCAGGAACTACAGACCTATCAGCCTCCTATCAGTGGTTTATAAAATCTTCACTAAAGTTCTTTCACACCGCTTGAAGGTAACACTGGACATGGCTCAACCGAGAGAACAAGCTGGATTCAGGAGTGGCTACAGCACAATAGATCATATCCACGTACTGAGAGAACTAATTGAAAGAGCGAGGGAATATGAACTTCCATTGTGCATGGCTTTTATCGATTATGAAAAAGCCTTTGATTCGGTGAAACCATCAGCAGTTACCACGGCTCTGAAATCCTGCGGTATTGAAGATGCATACATTAATATTATTAATAACATCTATGAAAATGCAAGTGCAAAGATTCGGCTGTTTGAAAATACAACACACATAAAAATTGGAAAGGGAGTGAGACAAGGTGACACCATATCTCCGAAGCTCTTTAATGCCACATTGGAAAATGTCTTTCAATCACTGAACTGGGAAAACAAAGGGATAAAGATTAATGGAGATTATCTAACCCACCTTCGTTTTGCTGATGACGTAGTCATTTTTGCAACTACCCCATCAGAGCTGCAGAGTATGATCCAGGAACTTGCTGACAAGAGTAAAGAAGTGGGATTAAAAATGAACTTTCAGAAGACAAAAGTGATGTTCAATGCTTTTACAAGAAATGAAGATTTATCGATTGATGGAGAAAAACTGGAGATAACAGATACGTATGTTTATCTTGGACAGCAGATATCAAGTGAGGGTCACATTGATGAAGAAATTAATCGGCGTACAAAACTTGCCTGGAGAGCTTTTGGAAGAAACAGCATAATTTTCAAGAGCAATATGCCATTATGTCTTAAAAGAAAAGTGTTTGATCAATGCATCCTTCCAGTGCTTACGTATGGTGCAGAGACGTGGACCTTAACTAAAAGAGACATACAAAGGCTGCAGACAACCCAAAGAAGCATGGAGAGGTGCATGCTTGGTATAACCAGGAGAGATAAGAAGAGGAACTCGTGGATCCGAAAAATGACGAGAGTGGAAGACATCATGATCAGAGTTAAATCCCTGAAATGGCAATGGGCTGGACATACTGCCAGAAGGACAGACCATAGATGGACAGCCGAAATTTTAGATTGGATTCCAAGAGACAGGAAAAGACCCAGAAAAAGACCACATGGGAGATGGGTGGAAGAAATTCGTAAATATGCGGGAGTGACATGGAGGAGACTGGCACAAGACAGACCGTTGTGGAGGAAACTTGGGGAGACCTTCGTCCAGCAGTGGATTGATAATGGTTGACAATGATGATGATGATGACTGGCAAGCGGATCTCCCGAAAAACTGCCGCCAGACGTTTGCATGAAGGAGGACTATACGCCCGCCGTCCTGTTGTGTGCATGCCATTGTCCAGATGTCACCGTACCGCCCGTTTGCAATGGTGCCATCAACATCGCAATTGGACTGATAACGACTGGTCTGCTGTTCTCTTCTCAGATGAGAGTACATACAGTCTATCGTATGATTGTCGACGACAACTGATCTGGCGTCATAGTGGTACTGCATATTGCCCAGCAAACATACAGGAAAGGGACCGATATCCGACATGTAGTGTCATGGTATGGGCTGGCATCATGATCAATGGCCGTACGTCCCTCTATGTGCTTCCAACTGGGACTATGACTGGCCAACGATACATTAATGATGTTCTGCTACCTCATGTTTGCATGTCCCATGGTGCTGTCGGTGATAGATTCATTTTCATGGACGACAACGCAACATGTCATCGAACAGTCGCTGTCCAGGAGTGTCTTGAGAGCGAGGATATTCAACGCCTCGTATGGCCAGCACGTTCTCCAGATCTGAATCCCATTGAAAATGTATGGGATGCTTTGGGGAGGAGTCTTGCTGGTCGCCAATGCCCTCCAATAAACAAGGACACCCTCATCCGTGCACTGACAGAGGAATGGGATAAATTACCCCAACAGCTGCTTGATAATGTTGTGCAAAGCATAACATGACGTGTGGAATCTTGCATCGCCCTCCATGGTGGCCATATCCCGTATTGACATCTTACGCCGGAACGCCTGCGGACGGTTATTGCATTTTTTTCACGTTTACGTATTCTGCACAAAATGGCCTGTTTTCCCTTGAACACGTTCCAAAGCCTTCTGGATTTCAGAGCACAATAAATTGTCTTTCTTGTAATGTCCTGGCATTCTGACATTATTTTATTTCACTTCGCATCCAACCACACTTACTTTTTTATGCGCTATATAGCCGTTTATGATCCGTCCATAATCAAGCAATCCAACATTTGTTTGTCTACTGACGTCAGCAATGTTTGTCTACTGACGTCAGCAATGTTTGTCTACTGACGTCATCAATAATCAAGCAATCCAACATTTGTTTTTCTACTGACGTCATCAATGTACAGGTCGCGCCATCTATTAGCAGGTCTGAACATTACTCAAAGAACAATGATTGATTTTTAATATAATTATGGTTATGTTTTAGCAAGTATTGTGTATCCCATGCTATAATTTAAAGTTAGTTTTATCGATGTGTAAATTTTCATCCTTAAGAATACATTAATTGCGAAGAACATATGTAAAGAAGTTTTACCATTGGAAACATAAGGTAGAGATTTAAGGTGGAACTACCTTAAAAGAGTTATAGAGCATACCGTGATGTAACTGTATGGGCCCTACCGAAAAAACTGCATTACTTAAAGAGAAGAATGGATGCAAAGCTAAAAAAGGAGTTTTCTGAAGGATTTTTAGAATCGAATGAAGTCTTTTAAAAAGAAATAAATATAAGCTGACGCTTCCTGGCGCCAGAATTTTGAAAAGTGAAAAATCGGAAAATATTCGAAAATTGTTGTTCATCGCAAAAACCTATACAAAGGGGAAAATAATCAAATAATTCCTTTCAGAGTAGAAAGAAAAAAGTTGTGTCCTTTACGCCTCCTAGCGGGAGAGCTGTGCATTATTTATAAAGGATAACGTTCCCAAATATTACTGCAGCGCATGGCATGCATCTAAAAATGATTTTTTTGATAGAATATTTGCAAGCGGAGATCAAGCTGCAAACAGAAATGCACACTAACACCACCCAGCGCTAGAACGATGATCTAGAAAAACCCACTGGTGCATGCAAACTGTTCTACTACCTATACGTGAACCAGCGGCCCGGCCCGGCCCGACTTCGCACGGTGGCAATTTGGAATTTACGGCGAGTCTAAAGAAAGACGATCATTACGTTTAACAGGCGACTGTCTTTCTCTTTATAAAGCCATTCTTTGTCTGTCATTTGCCAATCAAAATTCTGTTTCTTGGTAAGTTTCTTATGACGGAATAAACAAATTGTTTTAGCGTCCGATGTACTACGACCTATATTCGATTTTCGTCTCGGCATAATGTTAATACAATATTTCAATTTTAAAGAGCTACTCAAAGAGATACATACGTGTGGACGAAAACAACTACTCATTTAGTCTGTGCAAGCGCCGACAAACCAATTCTCTTTCAGCATCCAATGTAATTACGCATTTAGTCTCTGGCCTTACATGCTGCCAGACCGGCCGCCGCGCATGCGCCTCGCGTCTTTCTCCCAATGAACAAAAAATTTCGTAAACCGGTAGCCGCGCATCGTTGTTTAGGCAGTGGAAACCACGAAAGAACGCGAACGGCGGTTTTTTCTTTGACTTGGGACTAAAATCGTTACTTCTTGGCTCCCTTTTGTCATAGATTGATGTTTCATACACCTAAACCCTCCTCGACAAATGCTCCATGGAATGCTGAAAACCACATCAAAATCCGTCCAGCGATTCTCGAGATTAGCACGAACAAACAGACAGACGCCTACCGGGGACTTTATTTTATACTATGTATAGATGATATCCGATATTGAAAGAAATGAGCATAAAATATTTTGATAGTTAGTAGTATTTGATCGAAAACATATTTTCACAATCGGGTTTTCAGGAGAGCAGATATTGTTGCAAACATGCCGTAAACGGAAATGTGAACTTATCCCCTCTAGTAAGAGGCGGATTTATGGCTTTGCCGCCCCTAGGCCTAGACAAATTTGACGCTCCTACTCCGCTTTGAAATAAAAAATTCGATTTTTACAATTTCATGTAACTCATTCGGATTCGATCAAAGAGCAAAACAAAACTTTAGGGGGGGGGAGGAAGGAATCCATCTATCCAAAGCAAAGTCCAAATAAAAATAATAATTTGAAGCTTCAATATAGTGTTACATAAACAAGAATTTTTCTGATAACAATTAATAACAAAATTTCGTCTATCGTTGACAAAAACTCCTAACTTTTGACTTCCGCCTTCCATTCCTAAATTTTTTAAAAACTTGCTTTGGTAGAAGTTTCTGTCTTCTTTCAATTTTTTTTTCCCTTTTTTTTTTTTTTTTTTTCTTTATAATAATTTTTAGTGTTTTGATACATGGCAGCGCAAAACCTTTCAGCACAAAAATAGGACGTACGCTTCGCCATAGCTTTCGCTCCTCAGCTAAGGACACCTATTAGCTGAAAACTAATTAACACTTTTTCTCTTGAACACTGATTCTGTTTGCAAGTTTAATCATACGATTCGTTGTGTCACGTTTCTCTTAATGCAGTGAAGTAATAAAGAAATTTTGAATTTGAAATAAAAGCAAATTTTGGAATTTCTGCACCAGTGCTACATTATTAAAAAATTTTAACAGCATCAGAATTTTGAAAATTACCGAGTTTTAAGATAGTTCTAAAAAGATAAACATATGTTTATCAATGATTTCTCTAGTTGAAGAGGAAAGGAATTGCGGGAATTCGGAAACAAAATCCTGTATACAGCAGCTTTTTGAATAAATGTTAGTTTCCACTTTTATTTTAATTTTAAAATGTTCTTTCTTTATTTTTATAGGATTTTAACAAATTACTACTCTTTACTACCACTAAAATTCGACACACCTAACTTTTGCCGCTCTAGGCCCGTGCTTAGTCGGCCTATACGGAAATCCATCTCTTCCCGTAGTGGTAAACTGGCGCCTTAAAAAAAGTTTAAAATCATATGCAAAACATTCCACACCAGAAACTTTGTTTGACAAACGAAGAATTTTTCAAATCGGACTATTAGAAGCACAAATACTGGGAGAAATAAGGTATACATCTACGTCCCTGGCGGAAAAACCAGAAACTTTGTTTGACAAACGAAGAAACTAACCCCTGGTGGAAAACCTGTAACTTTTGTTTGACACACCAGAAACTTTGTTTGACAAACGAAGAATTTTTCAAATCGGACTATTAGAAGCACAAATACCGGGAGAAATAAGGTATACATCTACGTCCCTGGCGGAAAAACCGGAAACTTTGTTTGACAAACGAAGAAACTAACCCCTGGTGGAAAACCTGAAACTTTTGTTTGACACACCAGAAACTTTGTTTGACAAACGAAGAATTTTTCAAATCGGACTATTAGAAGCACAAATACCGGGAGAAATAAGGTATACATCTGCGTCCCTGTCGGAAAAACCAGAAACTTTGTTTGACAAACGAAGAAACTAACCCCTGGTGGAAAACCTGTAACTTTTGTTTGACACACCAGAAACTTTGTTTGACAAACGAAGAATTTTTCAAATCGGACTATTAGAAGCACAAATACCGGGAGAAATAAGGTATACATCTACGTCCCTGGCGGAAAAACCGGAAACTTTGTTTGACAAACGAAGAAACTAACCCCTGGTGGAAAACCTGAAACTTTTGTTTCACACACCAGAGACTTTGTTTGACAAACGAAGAATTTTTCAAATCGGACTATTAGAAGCACAAATACCGGGAGAAATAAGGTATGCATCTGCGTCCCTGGCGGAAAAACCAGAAACTTTGTTTGACAAACGAAGAAACTAACCCCTGGTGGAAAACCTGTAACTTTTGTTTGGCACACCAGAAACTTTGTTTGACAAACGAAGAATTTTTCAAATCGGACTACTAGGAGCACAAATACCGGGAGAAATAAGGTATACATCTACGTCCCTGGCGGAAAAACCGGAAACTTTGTTTGACAAACGAAGAAACTAACCCCTGGTGGAAAACCTGAAACTTTTGTTTGACACACCAGAAATTGATTGACAAACGAATACTTTTTCAAATCGGACTATTAGAAGCACAAATACCGGGAGAAATAAGGTATACATCTGCGTCCCTGGCGGGAAAACCAGAAACTTTGTTTGACAAACGAAGAAACTAACCCCTGGTGGAAAACCTGAAACTTTTGTTTGACACACCAGAAACTTTGTTTGACAAACGACGAATTTTTCAAATCGGACTATTAGAAGCATAAATACCGGGAGAAATAAGGTATACATCTGCGTCCCTGGCGGGAAAACCAGAAACTTTGTTTGACAAACGAAGAAACTAACCCCTGGTGGAAAACCTGAAACTTTTGTTTGACACACCAGAAACTTTGTTTGACAAACGACGAATTTTTCAAATCGGACTATTAGAAGCATAAATACCGGGAGAAATAAGGTATACATCTACGTCCCTGGCGGAAAAACCGGAAACTTTGTTTGACAAACAAAGAAACTAACCCCTGGTGGAAAACCTGAAACTTTTGTTTGACACACCAGAAATTTGTTTGATAAACGAATACTTTTTCAAATCGGACTATTAGAAGCACAAATACCGGGAGAAATAAGGTATACATCTACGTCCCTGGCGGGAAAAGCAGAAACTTTGTTTGACAAACGAAGAAACTAACCCCTGGTGGAAAATCTTTAAACTTTGTTTGGCAAACGAAGAAACTAACCCCTGGTGGAAAATCTTTAAACTTTGTTTGGCAAACGAAGAAACTAACCCCTGGTGGAAAATCTTTTAACTTTGTTTGACACACCAGAAACTTTGTTTGACAAACGAAGAATTTTTCAAATCGGACTATTAGAAGAACAGATACCGGGAGAAATAAGGTATACATTTACGACCCTGGCGGAAAAACTGTGTTATTATTAAAGCAGAACATCAGCGCAAAAGGTTTTCTGTGATGCACTGTATTTGACCGCAAAGCAACATTTTTTCACAAAGTTTTCAGAAGCGCAGATATTGCTTCAAATACATCGGTAACATAAATATACACTTACGCTCCCCGGTGTAAAAGCAGTTCTTCACCAGATTTAGAAATTCTGAATGTTTTCCAACAAAAAGTATTTCCGGCAAAAAATATTTTTTCAAATGAGACATTTAGAAGCATAGGTATCGGAGAAATTCAAATTACCGTTAAGACGCCTAGCGGAAAAGCTGTTCATTGTTTGAAAAAGAAACTCCACCGAAAATAGTCTTCTTCATAAATGGTATCGAAGAAAGAAAAAAATTCGACAGGAAATTTGAAAGCAATATATGAAATAAAATGCTTTTTTAATTCTATAGCATCTGCATTTAAGCCCCCTAGTGGTAAAGCTGTGCGTTGGAAAAGGACCGCTAAGCAAGGATGATCGTTCTCACATTTCGAGCTTCCTAATTTCGAAATAATTTTTCAATTCGGACTAATAGTTTCAGGGACATGGTGTCTAAAGAAGGATGGACAAAGTGATACTCTAATCAAGTATATTTCTTAAGAAAAGACGTGCCAAAAACAAATTATGAGATCTCTCGCATAATTACAGAAAACTGATTAAACTGATCTGCATGAAATATTTTTTTGTATTTCTCAAATATCCTGATCTTCAGCACTGAAATATTGTAGATAAACAATGGGCTACATTACAAATTTTGCTTCAGGGTTTTACTCAAAATAACCTCATTTCACTGTTTACTAAGACCTGAACATACAAAATATTTCCTGGTTACATAAATCTTTTTTTTTTTTTTTCCTATTTTTTTTTTTTTTGTAAGAACAAGCAATTTCTATACAGGCCAACATGTTTTTCAGTATTATGTAGTTTCGATTATCTTAAATGTGGAGCATTTCCTTAAAAAAAATGCTTAAACAGAGTGTGTTTAAAAAAAATTGTTTCGGTGAAATAGTGGCATTTATTATACAACGACAGTTTTCTTACCCACAGAGCATTTGCAACACATACTGTTCTGGAGAATGAATAGAAATGTTCTTTTCTGCGCTTATATTTTGATGACTTCCTTCAATGTATCTTCATATAAAATCACAAAGCGAAGTTTTAATTTCATGTCTAGTTAATTTGTTTTGCTAAATAAATGAAAAACTCCGTTCTCTTATCGCTGAAAAAATTAGACATGAAACCGCGTTTAAAATTTTAGCGCTATACTGTTATTGACTATTTTTATGCTCAACTGAAAATTAAGATGTATTTCCCTGTTTACATAGCTTACGATGCTATCAGTAGGGTTTCACCCCCGTGCTTCTTATTGGTGTACATCTCCAGAAGTTAACAATGCGAATTTTAAGAGGTCCATTTTTCCGTTTCTATCTTTAAATCTGTACAACTTTTACCTGCTTATTGCAGTAGCTGTGTTCTTCCTGTTTCGGAGCGATGACGCTTAATGTCAAGGCGAAGATTTTTAAAAGCAATTTAGTCAACAGAACAACTGTTAAATGCAGGTTATCAACATGCGGGATTGTTAAAACCTATCATTACCCGCATGGCATTCAAGACAAATAGGCCAAGTCACCGATTGCAAGAAATTTCGATAACGGGCATTTAGTGATTAATTTAAGAGCAACTTCACCGCTAAACGCTTCGCTTGCTAAATTTCCTGCTTGACTAAATGGCGTCTCTTCGGTCTCTCACGATTTTAGCAGTCATTGAAAGATTCCCTGTGTGTCGCCTCAAATTATCATTCATTCCATTGTCTTAACTCAAGCTGGAACTTCCACGAGTGTCGTATACGACAACACCTCTGACACGATTATGTGTTGCTGGTGTGTGTTTGTCTGACAGAAAACGTATAGGAACAGTCTTAGAAAGGTCGACCAGGGCAAGACGGCTCTCGTTTGAAGCTGCTGCCGTCTCTCCCATTTGTGAAGAAGACGAGATCAGTGTGTGTGTCTGTGCATTATTCATCTGACTAACGAATTTCCTTCTGTGACTGCGTGAAGAACACACGAACTGTAAACGTGATCAAAGCTTTCACAGCAAGCAGTATTTGCACTTAATTCTGATATAGTAATTTTCTACAAATTGCCTTCATCCAAGTTCGTGATCAGTGGCGACGCCAGAAGTTCCGAACTGGGAGATATAGGGGAGATGAGTAGCCTATGGGGGGGGGGAGGTCAGAAATCTTGAAGTGCGTGGCAGAAATTTTGCCAAAATATTCCGTTCATGCAGAATTTACCCGACGCTGATAAGGTTGTCTCCAGTCAAAAAAAAAAAAAAAAAAAAAAAAACCTTTTCACCCATCAAACTGAAAATGAACCACACATCTAATTTATATTAATGAGGCTCGTACCTCTTCTTTACTTGAAAGGGCTATACATACCGAATGCAATATTTGTTCAATATACACAGTCGTATCAGAATAATATTACCACCTACCTAATAATGAAAAACGCCACCCTTCTCCCGGATGACAGCGGATAGACCGCGTGGCATGGACGCAATGAGGCTCTGGAAGTTGCCCGAGGCCCACGTGCCCATTTGGATTGTAGCAGAGCAAGGAGATCCCAGAGATGACGTGGTCGTAAGTCGGCACGTCGAACTTGCGGATCCAAATTGTCCCACAAGTTCTCTATGGGATTGAGGTCGGGCTATTTCGCCGGCGAAAGGAGAACGGATACATCACTGTCGTGTTCCTGGAACCCGTCACGCACCGCCTTCGCGACGTAGCACGGCGCATTATCCTGTTGGTAAACACCATCACCAACAGGGTAAACGTCCAACATGAAGGGATGCATGTGGTCAGCGAGGATGGGCAGGTAGTCATTGCCGTTCAGGAACCGATCCAGTGGTACCAGAGGTCCCAGGTCACACAAGGAAAACATCGCCCAGACATGCACACTGCCACCGCCGGCCTGTACGTGACCACTAAAAGGGAAAGAAAGAATTGAAAGACAGGTTCTTGTGTGTCTGATGCCGTATCCGCCACTGCCTGTCACTTCTGTGGAGTAGAAACCCCGATTCGTCGGAGAAGGCAACCTTTTCCCACTCTTCCACTGCTAAATGACGGTACTCACATGCGAACTGCAGGTGTCGTTGCCGATGGAATTGGGTTAACATGGGCACCTTGACGCAGCGTCGACTCCGGAGACCCATGCGTAACAGGTTCGCTCTACTATTATCGGGAACACGTACCTGGGTGCCCTAGTGTTTGTTTGCGTGATCAATTGATGCAATGTTGCACGTTGATTGCCCTTTACCAGTCGACGGAATTGTCGTTCTCCTCTGGGGTCCGTGGCTTTAGGAACTCCACAGTTATGACGTTGGGAGGTATTCGGTGTGCCAGCGGTCCATTCTTGGTACACCCTTACTACAGCATCTCGCTAACAGCCCACCAAGTCAGTTATTTAACAGATGCTTCCCCACTTGTCACGGTAGCCGATGATCATTCCATTTTTAACGTCCTTCAAATCACTACAACTGCCCGTCGTGCTCACGTAGTGTACTATGGCTCATCTGTGCTGGCCGGCCGCTTATATCTCCGTGTGGTCGACCTTGTCACGCGTACTCTGTGGAGCGCCTGGGCGAGTACACTGTGATTCCGGGGTGGTCATATTATTTTGATACGACCGTGTATGTGTAACTGGGAATCATAGATACGAACCTTCACGCCCTTTAACAACTTACTACACTCAAGTACATAAAAAAACAGAGCAACTGAAAGTAGTCGAGCTACGATTACGGGATATGTTTATTAGGCAATACAGAAGAACTGATTAGCATCTCTGTGCCATACGTAACAGGTGCGTCGATGTGGTAATAATCAGTGTCGGTACCTCTGGCTTGTATCGTCTGCTGTACACGCTGAGGCATCAAATCAAATAATGTGTCTATGCTGTCCGGTGTAGTAGCCATCCAGTATGTATTCATGCGCGTCCAAAGTTCATAAAGAGTTGCTGGTAGATCGCTTGAGCACATTCCAGAGGTTTTCCATGGGTGATAAATCATGCGCTCAAGCCGGTCACGGCAAGAGTGGTACGTTGTTATCTCTGAAGAAGGCACGTGTTATCGCTGCAACATGTGGTATGGCATTGTTCTGCTGAAACATGGCCCTGAAAACGTCATGAATGTGCGGAAGGGCTGTCGGCCGTAGAATGTCATTGACGTAACTAGCACTCCTTATATTGGTACGGCTCTCTCCAGATGTGATCTGCTTTCGTACCCGATAGTACCCCAGGCCATAATACCTCGTGTTAGTGCGCTATGTCTGGTGCGAATACCCTCTTCCCGACGCTTCTCCCTCTGTCGTCGGCGGAAACAGATATGGCTATGATTTTCGCCTCAACAGAAGTGCCTTTCGTCCGAGAACACGATATTATGCCATTCGTCACGCCATCCCTTCGCTTGATGCACCATAGCAGCCTGGCAGTCCGTTGCTGTGTTGTCAAAGGGGAACTCAGGAGGTGCCGACGTCCTTGCAGTCTGAACTACACTATATTGACAAAAGTCACCGGAAACCTAGAAGAAAAACACAACATAGCATTTATTGACATACATTGGTACAGTGTCGGTCCACCTTTGCTCTTAATGCATGCACCGACCCTTCGAGATATGCTTTCGACAAGGTTTTGGAACACAGCGATAGGTATGCGCTTCAATTCAGTACATAATGCTGCCGCTAACTGTTGCTTAGTAGTAGGCCTTGGTTCCAAACTTTTTATGCGGCGCTTTAATTCCTCCCATAGGCACTCTACGAGATTAAGGTCCGGGATCTGTGCTGGCCAGTCCACAAACGATACGAAATTATTGTCAAACCACGCCGTAATAGTCCTTGCTTTATGCGTCAATAAAACCAAACCGTCGATACACGATTAAACTCATAGTTACAGTAAAACTCCGTACGAGTACATGACAAACTTTACTAAAAGTTAAAAGAAGTAGGTACAAGTTTAAAATGTTGCAAGATCTTTCGGGAACGCACTATGGCCCCATCCTCAGACTAAACTTGTATAATACGTTGTGCTAACCCCCTTATATACCCAATGCGCAGAATGGGAATGACGTAAGTAGACATTAAAGAATTTGTTTTAGTGCCTGCGCAAACCAACGGGAGGCAGGTCTACAGGAGGAAAAATGACGATTGCAAATATAATGAATAAAGTTCCGCTTGAGAAGTGTCACTCTGGCTGTTGTGTTAAATCACTTGGAAATAAATATTTCCAAGCTTGCGGAATATCACAAGGTAAAGAGTCATTACAGCAGAGATGTATTTGAGAGTAAATGCATAAGCTCTCCGCCAGAAGTAGTGATGACTTGCTTGTTGGGGTTGTTAATATACGAGCTTCATCCCATACGGGAAAATGAGTCCCACTGTGGGTTAAACGGGCTTGCTTTATGGTTCGGTGCATTATCCTGCTGGTACCAACAAGGCTCGGTTCCATAGTATTGCCACAGAGTTGGTAGGGCATAATTGTCCAGAATATCGAGGTAGACTTGCTAGTTAACAGCTTTGTCCATGATAACCATCATGCCGGGACCATACCACCAAAAACACACCCCTCACGAGTTTGCTGCCAGCTCCAGAGCTCCAAACTTGACCGTAGAAACAGTACACTGTGATAAATAGCGTTCCCCGTCTGCCGCCATATCCACACACGGACATCAGATTGATGGATCGTGTATCTGGATTCATCAGTCCATAAGACCTGTTTCCATTGATCTACGGTCCACGATAAATGTTCTTTACACCATGCTAAACGAAAAATAGCATTTCGAGTGGAGATGAAAGGCTTATGAGCAACCGGACGACCACGGTAACCCATGGAATGAAGTTCTCTGCGAATGGTACGTGTACATACATAGGTTCCAGCATTTTTACACACCTATACACTGAGATCTTGTGCAGTACTCCGTCGATTAGATGTAACGACTTCCCTGAGACTTCGACGTCCTCTATCACTGATTTTCTTTGGTCTGCCGGTACGTTTTTCTGCTTCAGGCACGCCATGTGTCTTCCACTTATTCAGTACAACCAAAACTGTTGACTTGGGTATGTTTAAACGCCTCTCGGTTTCTCTTATAGATAACCCACTAATATAACACCCAACAATCTTTCCTTTCTCAAAGTCAGTTCTCCCCCGCCGCGAAATTTTCACTCAACCTCACAGTGCGTTATGATCGCGGTCAGCTTCAGCCTTGTTTTACACCGTTTGCAGCTGTACCGCGCATCTTAACAACACAGCGGATCCGTTCATTTGCTTTTGAAGAGGTGTCCGTGACTTTTGCCAATACAGTGTATAATAACCGGCGATGTGCTGTTATAGCTGACATGGGAGAATGATTGACAGTTCGCCACTACTGCGCCAAAGCCGTTGATGATGCAGAACCTTCACTCAAAGACATCCTCATGTATTGCTGGTTGTCCCTCGATGTATTATGTGTTCAACGTTCAAAACCTTCTCTTTGGGGCCTACACCCTACTACGTAACATTCCCTGCAGAATCTTTCCACGACGGACACACTGCGCCCCACACGACCGGCAATCTCCCGGAGAGAAGAACTGCGTTCTCTCATGCCAATAATGCGATCTCTGTCAAAACATACACACGATATTTTTATACCACTCTTACGTCAGTTATGCTGTCAGTCCTGGAACTTGTTGGACGTAGGTTGTATTTCCATTTGTTGACGTTTTACCGATTGTGTAGGAATCCGACTGACATATCTTTTCAACAGCCGGTTAAACACACTATGAAGAACACTTCCTACATTGCTCATTTTAAATTACGCGTAGATTTTCTCTGTTAGGCGAAAACGCATTCTCTTTTTTGCTGAATTTTTCCTTCTGTGAATCAACTTTAAAATATTTTTCCTAGTCGGAAAGGATTCGAAAAACCTGCTCATTACAAACTCGAGAATTCGGTTTCATCTTTCTTGTTTATTGATTTTAATAAAAATGGTGATGTGTTGCTTTGACCTTTAAACCGTAAACGTTTTCGAAGAAAGAATTGGTTCTCAGCAAATGAAAAGTTTGCGAGTTCGGGGATTCATGGCTGTAGGCGATACTTTGAGTTTTTATGTACCGTACGTTGACGTCTTGTGGCTTTTCCACGTAGATACCTACTCTGGGGGAAAAATATTCTCCTAAAGGCCAATAAGACGAATCACTCTGCTACGAAACTTGGAAAGCTTTTCTTGAACAAAGGAAAGCTTTTCTAAAATACTGAGGATGTGTATTTATATGCATTTCTTTATCTCCTTGCAAATCAATTGCTGAAATTCTGGAGGGAAAGAATATGTACCCAACCCAACGGAATACGCTTTGCATTAGTTAAAACAGCGTGTTGAAAACCGTTTTGTTGTTTTCAGAAGCACCTTATTCACAACAAAAATCCAGATTTTTATAGGAAACAGTTGTTTTCTTTGTTAAATGTTAAAGGGTTTTTGTACGTAATCACTTACATGGGAGCTGACATCGTATATACATTCATAATTTTCGCTTTTGTAGTATTTCGTCTTTCGTTAAAGATGTTGCGCTCATGATAGTTCAACGTTATAAGTGCAAATCGTTTTTGTAAAATCGCAGAGAACATCCAGCCTGAATGCTTCGCGGTACGTAATTACTTACATGGGAGCTGACACCGTATATACACACACACACAAAATATTTTAGTATTTTTTTTAAAAGCTTTCATCCGAGAACGCGGGTCTCTCTCTCTCTCTCTCTCTCTCTCTCTTTCGGATGCAGGGGCGAATTTACAAGGAAGCTCACGAGGCACAAGCGCGGGTCCCCGCGATGCTAGAGAGCCCCCAAAATAACGACTTTTTTATTCTTCTTAAAAAAAATCAGAAAAAACGCACAGAGTGGGTGATAAATTCGCTGCTCTGGGTTTTGGGTGCATGATCAGTGATGTACTCAGGTATTTTCTCGGGGTGCTTAGCCCCCTAAAATCTGCGAACGCCGCTCCTCCCCCACTCCTAGGTTTTTGGGCGATCTCCCCCTTATAATTAATATAATTGTTTTCGTTTATAGATTAATATTTGGAGAAATTAATTAAAAGAAAAACTTAAGAAAATGAGGGAAAATATATTGATAATAAAAAAAAAGTCCTCTTGGGCTTCAATCTGAAATTCTTCAATAAAACCGTAAACAGTCCTCGCTGAAGCGGCAGTTTTTCAAGCACTCTTGAACTACTTCCATAATAAATACCTAATTCCAGAGTAGAGATGTTTACACTGCAATACATCATCATAGTTTGGAAGCTGGCATTTTGCTTTATTTCAGTCTTCTGGATGCCGATTTTCCATGTATACGGTTAGGCCTCAGTGTAGCTATCCAGCTAGCACAGCCTTGCGATTTAACGTAGGCCCAACACTGAGCCACCCTCTTCTATTACTAAAAAATGGTGGCTGAGTGTTGAACTTTCGTTAAATTGCAAGGCTGTGCTACCTGGGTAACGTGATGCTAGTGCTTCTAGTACAACAAAATATTTGCTGCCTAATTTTTAACAGTAGCAAATTATTAGAAATTGTCTCCATTAAAAGGGTTTTTTTCTCTTGACGGTGGGTGGTTTCAAAAAAAATCGAAGCACCTCAAACAGGCTGTGAAAAAAAAATCGAGAAACCTCAAACAGGCATCTAAACGGTTAGTTAGTTTGTTGGGTTTTTTTACTATGTGCTAATCTAAATAATCTAAAGGTGCTGAAACCAAATGACAGGGGAAGGGTTTACACCATACGTTTTCAAGTAACACTGTAACGATTCCTTAATAATCCGAAAAATGCTTGTAGTAAGCATGCCTTGTAGTAAGGCGAGGACATTTTTACCACTCCTAATGTTGGGAGTGGGGGATTTTTCCCATCATAGCATTATCTGACTAGCATCGTCAATATTTTACAAAACCCAATGGTGAAATCCATGGTGGATTACACACACACACACACATATATATATATATATATATATATATATATATATATATATATTGACAAAAGTCACTGGACGCCTCTTCAAAAGCAAATGAATGGATCCGCTGCGTTGTTAAGATGCGCGGTACAGCTGCAAACAGTATAATAACAAGCCTGCAGCTGACCGCGAACATATCGCACTGTGAGGTTGAGTGAAAATGTCGCGACGGGAGAAAACTCACTTTGAGGAAGGAAATATTGTTGGATGTTATATTAGTGGGTTGTCCATAAGAGGAAACGAGAGGTGTTTAAACATACCCAAGTCAACTGTTTTGGATGTACTGAATAAGTGGAAGACACGTGGCGTGTCTGAAGCAGCAAAACCTACAGGCAGATCCAAATAAAATCAATGATAGAGAGCGTCGAAGCCTCAGGAGAGTCGTTACAGCTAATCGACGGAGTACTGCACAAGAACTCAGTGCACAGGTGAGTCAAAATGCTGGAACTTCGCTATGTACACATACCATTCGCAGAGAACTTCATTCCATGGGTTACTGTGGCCGTGCGGCTGCTCATAAGCCTTTCATCTCCACTCGGAATGCTACTCGTCGTTTAGCATAATGCAAAAAACCTCTATCGTGGACCGTAGATCAATGAAAACGTGTCCTATTTACTGACGAATCCAGATACACGATCCATCAGTCTGATGGCCGTGTGTGGGTATGGAGGCAGCAGGGGGAACGCTATTTACCACAGTGTACTGTTCTTACGGTCAAGTTTGGAGGTGGCAGTGTACTCTTGTGGAGGTGTTTTTCGTGGTATGGTCCAGGCCCATTGGTTATCGTGAGCAAACCTGTTAACTAGCACATCTACCTCGATATTTTGGACAATTATGCCGAACCACCTCTGTGGCAATATTATGGAACCTAGCTCTGTTGGTACCACAGGATAATGCACCCAGCCATAAAGAAAGGACTGTTACGGCGTGGTTTGAAAATAATTCCGTATCGTGTGTGGACTGGCCAGCACAGAGCCCTGATCTTAATCCCGTAGAGCACCTATGTGATGAATTAGAGGGCCGCATAAAAAGTTTGTAACCAAGGCCTACTACTAAGCAACAGTTAGCGGGCGTCAGCATTATCTACTCAATGGAAACGCATACCTGTCGTGTGTTCCAATACCTTGTCGAAAGCATGTTTCGAAGTGTCAGTGCATGCATTAAGGGCAAAAGTGGACCGACACCGTACTAATGTATGTCAATAAATGCTTTGTTGTTTTGCTCCTCTAGGTGTCCGGTGACTTTTCTCAAATTAGTGTATATTGAAAATTAGGATTTTCAAAGGAACAACTAATTACCAGTCAGAGATATTTTTTAAAAATGACCCCACAAATGAATACTTACATTCTTTAGAACACAAAAAGACTAAAATCCGTGCCTTGTGTAGCCACCTTTTTTTTTTTATAAGGGACAGAATACGATGTGGCATACTCTCAATGGGGTATTTGTAGTAGTCATTTGAAATGTCTGTGTATCACACGTACTATATCTCGTCAATAAAAGTTGGGGAATTTGATGGCTGTTTTTCTGCTACCTTGTCTTTTAAAATGGCCCACAATCTTTTGACGGGGTTGTGGTTGGGACTATTACTTGGCCAGTCAAGCACAGTTATGTTTTTTCTCTGCTGGTCGTTCTTTACTGTCTTCGATCTGTGGCATGGATCACCTTCATCTATAAAGATTGTGCATCTGTGCACTTGCGTGTGAATTAACAGCTTCTCATGTAACATTTCCACATAAAGAGGACCAGTTATGGTAGTGCCTGTCTCAAAAAAGGAAAATGAAGCAGTACCGGATGCTGACATAGCACCCCATATCATCTGATCAGGAGGATGTCTCATCATGCTAACGGTGTATTTTTCATCAAACCTTTTCCCTTTTGGTCGGTGAATATGTGCTTCACGTGATTCAAATTGCTGCACAGTTGAATCATCGGAAATAAAAAGAACTTGGCTCCAATTTTCAGCAGTCCACGATTGATGACGCTTCGCAAACTAGAGTATCGTATTTTTCATGACAGAGGTTAGTCTAGGTTTATGTGCAGGTCTACAAGACTTTAATCCAAAGTCTTTGCTGAGACGTCGGGAAAGAGTGCTGATACTAACATCAGACCCTTTGGAATGTAGAAAGGTCTTCATTTTCTTGCACGGGCTCCTCGGAGAACGCATACCTATTTGCCTTATGCTATTGTCATCACCTGGGATTGTTTTCTTTGAAAGTCCACTTCTCTTTCGGTCGCTAAATTCACCTATCTCGATATTTCATGATCGTATTATGATTGGCAGTCTTGCTCACATTCACCTTTCTGCTTATGTCACGTTCGAAGTATCGTTCATAGTTCGTATAAAGTCACTATTTGTGCCCTCTGAGTAACACTTAATGACCCTTTTTTGCCCATTTTTCGCTATATAGAAAATAAGCATAAAACCTCTCAGCGTGAAAACCAGAAGCAAACTGAAACTCGCACGCATACTCCAACTTTATCAGATCAGATCAGATCATATGTAGAGGATTTTAGGAATGGAGTGTCTGACCCCAGGTCTTAAACAACCCATAGAAATAGGAAGCTAGGAGATTTGGGCTAGAGTGCACGATAGCAAAGTGACACGGAAGCGAGGCATAAGACGCCCTTATTTACTCCCGGGGGTCAGTACCCAGGACCCGACAGCTTAACGTGCCCATCCGACGCTCGGCGCATATTTAGTGGTTCGAGCGCTCGTACCTGCTGCGATCGAACCCGAGGTCTTCTCCGTGGCAGACACGAACGTTGACCACTAGGCTACCCGCTGCCCTCTCAACTCTATGAAGAGCTTCCACTGTAGGATTATGCTACACCGACTGGAAGTTGAGTAATTCAGACAGAAGCTGAGGCAATCAGCAGAAATATTCTAATACCAACAGGTGGTCTTAAACTTTTGCAAATGACTGTATATATAATCAGTTATGTTTCAGTCCCCCCAAAATTTGTAAATCCCCCCCCCTCCCATCCGGGAAAAACTCTCTGAATGCAACACTGAGCATGATTCCGCCGAGCTCGAAGAATGGCTAATCTATTTTTTTTTTATCGGGAAACCCAGAAGTGGTAGTCGCTAGCCAATTTAGTCAGTCAGCATTTAAGCTAGTATTAATTTACTAGCTTAAATGTTGGCTGACTAAAATCATTTTTGAGTGTAATGTTACTTAATACTGCTCTACAACTGACCACAGAGATTGGTGTGTTATTTCCTGCAGATTTGCTTAGAATGTGATGAACATTCTTTAATTCGGTATTTTTATTAAATATGTTCATTTTTCACTTAAAATTTATTTTTTCTTATTCAGTCCAGTTTCAGAGGCAATCACAAGACTGGTAATATATGCGGAAAATGACATTGGAAAAACTGGTTTTACGAGACAATGATTTCATCCATATTCGGGATCTTTCCTAAAGGTATTGCATTATGACCAAACTATATTTCATCGCATACCATCAAACAGTTTTTAGTGAATAAACCGAAAAACATTACGAACATGCAAATTAATAAAAAAAGTATGAGGAAGGTGGACGGTAAACTTCAAAATATTGAATTTCATGTGAACAGGAGTGATAGATTTTGAATTATGTTAAACATCGAAAGAAATAAATATGGCGGACGGCCACTTCCGGTTTCCCGATTTCTACCGAAATCAAATCAGCACATCGAGGTATCTGAAAACTCTTAAATATTAAATTGCGTCTTGATAGCTGCAATACTTTTTGAGTTATGCAGGCAACAAACCACACACATTAACTGACACATAGACAGCACTGCGAAAATAGTCAAATCATGTTCAGGTGGAACTCAAAAATGTGTATCTCTACGGAAATCTGGAAGTCGATTTTTCGCAATTACAATGTTATCCCATACTAATGCAAGAAAAAGTAAAAATGAGAAGGGAGTACACGGCAACGGAAAACGTTATATTTTAAGGATGGCGGAGAAACCGATGTAAACTCCCCAAAACCGATGCTGTGCGGGGGTCCCCAGTGACTCTATATCCGCCACTTCTCGGATGAATTGTTTTCTCGAAAACATGACTCTTTTTCCTCGCGTGGATGCTATTTTCTTCCTGGGGTGTTTTCTTTCCCTAAAATATAGCAGTATTTTTTCCTCGTATTTTTCTTTTCCTAAAATATAGCCGTATTTTTTCCTCCAGCAATTTCTCCATGCTGAAAAGAAAAAAAAAAACAAAAAAAAATATGAATTACTGGGGGAAGGGGAAAAAGAAAATTAAATTCTCTTGAAAAATAAATGATAAATCGCATTGTCAGAATTTATTTGACTGTGGCTGAACTTCAGGGTCATTATCGCTGCAGGAAAGAAAACTCCCAGTTAGCAAGAAAAAACAAATAATTTATTTTTTTAGTTTGCCGTTTTGGTTCTATTCTCCATGGATGACATCGAACAGTTGTTCATGTCGAGTCTCGGCCTTTTCATCTCCACCTTTAATGTCGCATTCTCCTTCGCTGGTGCTTGGAGGTAACCTTCTCTTACTGTGGTCAACATCCAAACCCTTCCTCCACCACTCAGAAGCCAAAAGCCCTCAGATTCCTGCCAATAAGCACTACTTATCTGGCACATGTATTGCAAAAAGGCTCCTACTGACAGCAAAACAATGAACAGGAAGAAGTTGAAAGCTATCTCTTTCTTCAGCACGGTTTTCCCTCGCCTAGAGGGTTCCATTTAGGTAAATCGTTCCCAAGATAAAACTTCGTTGTAGGTAATTAATTAACCAACTGGAAGTTTTTTAACAGCAGCTTAGAATCTCATAGCCATTGACCAAGTGACGAACAGTGTTTCACTGCGTGCACAACTAAGCTTCAACCTCTGCCTCTCTCAGGGCCGCACTCAGCGGGGGTGGCACAGAGGCCCGGGTCCTCCCCATGAGATATCACGTGCTCCCTCATTACTTGTTTTATTAGCTGCTTATTTTAAAATATATTTGTGTATGTTTTTAAATATATATTTTACGAATCATTGGAAACGCAATTTAAAATGGCAGAAATATTTTTTTCGCTTCCCAATATTTCAGATGTTTTTTTTTTTTTTTTGATTGGAGGTTTAACGACCACCGTGAGCAACTCAATGCAGTCGCCCGTCCCTAATTTAGGGTCACTGGTTCCAGGGAAGGGAGAGAGCAAGTGCCGTAAGACAAACACAACATCCATGCCTCACCGGGATTCGAACCCGGACCCCTTTCGGACGAATGATCAGAGGCCATCGCCTTAGACCACTGCGCCACCGGGGCGGCCTAGTTTTATTTGCATCTTCAATAATTTGGGGCAACTCCCATTGAGAAATCCTGGGTGCACCACTGGCCTCTCCCCCACCACCACCTCTGTGTGTGTGTGTGTGTGTGTGTGTGTGTGTGTTTTTCGGTAATACTGTACTTTAGTTAACGCTTATCAAAAAAAAAAAAAAAAAAAAAAAAAAATTATTTTCCCTAACCCTTAGCAGCAACAAGTCCGGTGTCGATTGGGCAGAGAATCGTTGGGCACCTGTTCCAACTGATTCACTTCAAGAATTCATTTCTTTTCAGTTGTTCTTCGTTCGTTCTATATCATTTCAATTGCTTTTTTAAAAACGTGCCATGAACGAATAAATAAGGTAAAGTAATTATGCTTACAATAAAACTCAAGAGTCAATTTCAAAAACCACCAAAAATAAAAGCTCAGAGAATTTACAACAATGTCCATTTTTCAGGGCGGGGCTTCTTGCCTTGCGTTGGTATCTGAGCCGCCTCTAGCCATCACCCCCTAATAGCTTAACAGGCCCGAGCACCGATTTGTGACGTCACTAGAGTAGTCCGTAGTCGCGGAGAGGAGCATTACGACGATGTGCGAACGAACGCATCTTTACGTGCACCAACTAACCAGGTCGTGCGTTTTTTTAGAGTTTCACTGCATTTAAATAAGAACTTGCGTGTTAGTTTTTAAATAACTGCAGAGTTAACAAGTTTGTTTAACAATCTTTTAAAATACAGAAGAAAAAGAAATTACAGCGTAAAATTTAGCGTAGCAATAATTTCGATCTGAAAATAATTTCGACTTGGAAGTGATAAACCATTCCTATAATCGAAATTATAAACTGTTGTCGTTGTTTCACTTGAAGTTATAGTGTCTTTATAGTTAACCGAATGATTCCTGTACTTGTGAACAAATCGTTCTTGTACTTGAAAGATTAGTTTGAGGGTCCATTACGAAGTATCGCCGTCGTTTCAAAAGATGTCGATTGACTAATTTAAGGAATCATATTTTTCATTCATTGCAAACTTATGACTATGAAAATTTTTGTAATGAAATAATTCCTTTAGTGAAAATGTATTTTCACATCAGACAGTAACTAGCAATTTATATGCAATCCGTGATCACTAATATATAAAAAAAGGTCAAGAAAAACTGAATTTTTTTCTGTGTTTTTTAATTATTACCAAAGGCTCAATAAAACACGTTTTAATATACATACAGTGAATTGCTGCTTGATCCACTGATTGCATCAAATAAATTAAGATTTCAAGAAAATTATGCAATTTCTACATTATTAAACATACAATAATGACATAACAAGTTTTCCTAATTTTAGTACCATCTAGTTACGTGTTTGGACAACTTCATTTTGATAAGCAAATGTAAAGTTTATAATTTTTGTCTTCCAGAGCACTATTTCAAAAAAGTTACCTTGTCAAAGTTCAACACATCTGTATTAAGTATATTAGTAGCATAAACTTTTTATCTGGAAAAACACAAGTAACTTATAGGCAGAAATTTCCTGAAATTTGATTTTCAAGAAGTATTCAGGAAAACTGCCAATGTACAAATAATTATGGTTGTGTAGTTCTTTGTGTATCACAAACACAATTTAGTACGAATGTATCAACATATTACTCTTGGGATCAAAAACATGCAACCCTTATTATTCTGTGTCCATAATAAAGTTTGAAATCCCTTCCTAAATATACATATTTTACTTTGAATTTATTTGATACATTGGCAAAAACATGTTATGGGTTACTATAACAACACAAGTAATCTATTCTTTCCATTACAAACATAAATTTATTTTTGAAAAATCTTTTCAGTGCTTTGACTTCCCGCTGTGAGATGCATTAGATTATAAACTTAGCCAAATTTAAATTTCCTAGTTCAAATTTTTTATTTTACGAATAGTTTAAATAAGGTTAACAAAAGGTTTCCACTTACCTTAGAGTTCTTGGTCACTTGAAAATTTTCACGCTTTATTGCTGTAATCCATTTTCTGAGAACCTCCCCATTAGTAGGGAATTTGAAAACACTTAATATTCCTTTATGAGAATAAACTTAGTTGACAATTTGACAACCACAACCACGCACATCGACAGTCACACTTACACAGAGTGAGCAACTCATGCATGCTCGACCACCCACCACGGACATCAGCCTACTCTCCCCTACGTCACGCAGCTTCCGGTGTTCGGTGCGCGGGCCTGTAAAGCTATTAGGGGGTGATGCTCTAGCCCCCTACGGCCCTGTGTACCAGTGGATTATATTTGTTCGCCTTTGAACTTCCGCTTAATAGAAGAATAGAGGAAAACGATATCTTCATATGAGTAACGTATATTCTATTTTAACTTGTCCTTTGAGTTTCTTTTTCTATGCAAATTTGAGTTCGCTCTCTTGATATTTTCAAACCTTAACGTTATGTCTTTTCCCTCAAACGAGAATGAAGTTAGCAACACACTGAGCTCGGAACAAGTGACGTATGTGTGGCCGGATAAGAACGATAGATAAAAAGGCAATGCAGAGGTTGTTTAAGGGGATTGATGTTATTGATGATAGACATGCTGTTATATTGCGATTGGATGTAAATCACTGATACTGTATTGAGTACGCCAACAAACGTGCATGTGAGTGTGGAGTACAAATCATGCAAGTAAAATGAACGTAATTGTAAGTACTACAATTGACTTCTTTCTTTAAATACGTATGGGTACCTGCTAATATGACATTGACTTTAGCACACATAACGTAATTACTGATGTAAGGACTAAGTTGCAGCTGAAAGACAAATTATTAATACGTTATATATGTTAGTCTTTTTTGCTGATCCTTTCTCCCGGGACGTAGTGTTTTTTTACAATAATTATTCAAGAAGTGTGGATATACGAGGGTGTATCAAAAAATAAGTTTCACCTAGCGGCGACTATCGGAAATGGAAACAAAGAAAGAATTCGGCTGTGGAGTGACGTCATACGTTTCGTCATCTGCTTGTTAAGGGAGTGTGGCACGCTTGTACTGCGTAGTTTATTCGTTAACGGTCGTTTGCTATGGCGCAGCAGCTGGAGTGTTACAAGAAATTAGAAGTTCGCGGAACAGGACATTTTTTATAGGCAAAACGTTTGAATCCAACTGAAATCTATCGTGAAGTGTCGGCTCTTTATGGAGAAGAAGCAATTATCACCATGCAATAGAAAAATGGTGTAAGCAGTTAGAAGAAGGACGTACGGATTTGACTGATGAACTGGGCAAAAGTCTGATCTTCGACTTCAACGACCGTTGCTCACATGTCGCGCGTCGAGGAGTTGATTAGGGAATAACCGTCTAGTTAAAATTCATGAAATTGTCGAAGATTTGGGCGTGTTATATGGTAGTATACACGTTATCTTTCATGAGCGCCTACATTGCAGAAAACTCTGCGCAAGATGGGTTCTACGATTTTTAACGGAAGAGCACTAAAATCAGCAATTTGCACCCAGTCTTGCGTTCATGCAGCGTTATTCTGAAGAAGGCACATATTTTTTTGTAGCGCATCGTCACCGGCGATGAAACGTGGGTGCATTACTTCGCACCAGAAGGCAAGTCGACATCCGTGTTGTGGAAATACCCCAGCTCACCAACCGCAAAAATATTTAAAGTCGTGCCGTCTACCGGAAACGTGATGGCAAAGATCTTTTCTGACTGCGAGGGGCCGGTGTACACAGAGTTTATGGCAAATGGGAGTGCGATAAACGCTGCAATGTACTGCGAGACGTTGAAGAAGTTAAGGAAAGCAATTCAGTATTAAAGACGATAAAAATTGCCAAGAGGAATCATTTTATTGCACGACAAGGCAGCCCCATACAAAGACTTGCCGCCAAGCAAGAGTTTCTTCGCAATTTCAAGTGGGAAGCATTGCAGCATCCTCCACATAGCCCTGATTTAACCCTTTGCGATTACCACTTGTTCCCCACAGTGAAACGGACCTCTGTGGTGAGCATTTTGTAAATTATGATGAAGTCTAGGAAGCTGTATAAACATGTCTCCGTGAACTTGGATGTAACTTTTACTTTCTCGGTATTGAAAAACTGGTTTCTCATTCCGACAAGTGTCTACTAAAACTTGGCGATTACATGAAAAATAAAAGAAAGGTATATGTTTCAGAAATTATAATTTAGGTTTCTCATTATTAAATAAAGGTTATGCGAAACACGTGAAACTTATTTTTTGATATGCCTACGTATGTTCAACGAAGTTATCTACGAACATTAGCTAGTAACTTAGATAACCACGTGTACTACTGCTGTCAAAAATTAAAACTCTACGGTCAGAGACGGATTTAGGACTGTGCCGCCCCTAGGCCTAAACGAATTTGCCGCCCTTCCTCGTCTTTAAAATAAAGAATTTGATGGCTACAATTTCATGTAACTCATTCGGATCCGATCCAGGAACAAAACTATATTTGTTAGGGGGAATGTAGCCTACCCAAAGAAAAGTACAAATAAAAATAATAATTTAAAGCTTAAATGTGGTGAACCTACAAACAAGAATTTTTCTTATAATAATTAATGACAAAATTTCGCCTATCGTTGACAGAAGTTCCTTACTTTTGCCTTTCGCCAACAATTCCTAAATTGATTTAATATTTGTAATTAATCAGTTGCTTTGGTAGAAGTTTGTCCTATTTCTTTCTCTTTGTTTGTTTTTTAATGTTTTGGTACATAGCAGCGCAATTCAGCCCTTTCCCTGCTCTTGCCATTGTATTCATTCTGAGGGGAGATGGGATAGCTTTGCGTGAACAACCTACAAATGTATAAAGCGATCTTCCTTTATCTAAGCCGGAAAACTTTTATCGGGCTCCAAAAAGCAAAGTTATCGCCCTACTCGTTCCCTCCGTCACCCCTTTGTATTCATTTCAGTCATTAAGCATAGTCAAACAGATATACATATGTTTGTCTGTTATTTCTCAATTCGAAGAGGAAGGGGTTCAATTCCGAAACAAAATCTTCTATACAGCAGTTTTCTGACTAAATGCTAGTTTCCACTTTTATTTAAAAATTTTCTTTCATGAGTTTCATGGGTTGTAACAAATTATAAATTTTTACTACCAGTAAAAATTTTATATATATTTCCGTATTTCCCAATAGGCCTAGTCGGCCTATTGGGAAATACGTCTCTGTCTACGGTGTTCATCCTGGTGAAATATATACGTGGGACGTTTTCGGGGTATATAATTACCGAATTATCGATACCACAGTTTACAATGAATTACATGCAAGACTGTGTTCACTATTTCGTCAAAACCTGCAAAACCAAAATACTAAAACATAAACAAAATAATCTTAACACAAACTGCATTACATCTAGAACTGTGTAACTCTTTTAGTAACCGTATTATTAGCACGTACGTTGAATATATTTTATTATTTTCAATTACGAGGTGCAAAAATTCGGCTATGGCCCTACATGCCTACAAAGTTTCGTGCTTCATATGCTGTTAGTGTGTCCGAAACGCGAACTGATAGCACTTTTTTGCTTACGTTAACTTTGAAATACATAGCTTTGGATATATCGCCAGAGCCGCCCCAGTGGCACAGAGGTCTAAGCGATGGCTGCTGATCATTCGTCCGAAAGGGGCCCGGGTTCGAATCCCGCAGAGGCATGGATGTTGTGTTTGTCTTACGTCACTGGCTCTCTCACTTCCCTGGAACCAGTGACCATAAATTAGGGACGGACGACTGCTTATAGCCCATTGAGTTGCTCACGGTGGTCGTTAAACCTCCAATCAATAACAATAAATGTATCACCAGAATCGAAAAACGGTTTATTTCAGCGTCTTCTCCGAATAATTCTCTACAAAAGACGTGAATTTTATATTTTTGTGTTCAATACTTTTTTGCCTGCGAGCTAGGAAAGCAAGAGTGTCGCGCGAAGTTTCTAAAACAGCGGCGGGAGATACTTTTTTTTAGAATACAGAGATTCAAAAAATTTTTTGGCTGCGCAATAACATCTTGATGTTGTCATATGAGCTTTTTAACAATCTAATGCTCATCAGATGAGTACGTTTTTTCATCTTCTTCCATTTTATTTTCGGAGAGTCGCTAATCACAGCTCTGACGCATTTCTGCGTACCACGAGTAATCTTAACGACATGTTATCTTAATTTGTTAGCAGGTGCACCTTTTGATTCGTGCGCGTTCAGAATAGATTTTACCAAATGTTAATGTAGGCCTGTTCTTTCTTTCGTTGGTTCATTCTTGCGCTGTCTTTGACCGAGTGATATATCATGTTGTAGGAAATTATAGCTTTTTACGCTGGCGCCCAGCCTTGTACGTGCTTCTTTCACAGAAGTTGTACATCCCCTGGACGTCGTCAGAATAAAAAAAAAGAACAGAGAAAAGAAAGAAAGAACTACGACGAACCAAAAGTTTTACAGCTTTGCGTCGAATTGTGGCTCTATCAGGTGAATACTCCCGGCTAGCCCTCGTAAGCAAGTGGCCCGAGGGAGGTGTGGCCCATATTTTGGCCAATCTGTTGCCTGCACTGCCCAAGGTCGTGGGCGTCTATGCCATGAGCGCTGTGGCGCGCGCCAGTCGAAAAAATCATCAAACCATCTGTGAAGTTTAGAGGGTGCATTGCATATTAGAATCGGTTGGGATGTTACGGATGTGTCGGATATTCAAGATGTAAACGTTATGCTGTATCCGGAAGCTTTCCCGGTGGATTTGAAGGAATACTGGCATTTTTTCGACTATTTACTCTTCGAAATCGTGTTTTCGTGGATTTTTTTTTTTCTAGTGTTACCCGCTTCGAGAAAGAAAATGCCATAACTGTCGTAGTGCGAGATATTTAGCTTACCAATGTGACGCGTTTTCGTTGCGCTTGAGTCAAAAGGAAATTATTTTCTGAGAAACTTCATTTGAAAATTAATTAGTCTTCACGGAGGAAAACATCCAAGAACCTGTGTTATGGAAACCCGAAGAAATGTATTTTCTAATGAAAATTAGCTGGTGATTTCGAGGAGTAATAAAAAAAATACTTTCAGGGACTGTAATCTGAGAAACAAGATTTAAAAAACAAAAGGAAGAAAGAAAATCCAAGGCTTCAAGAGCACAACAGTCTGTTGTTCTATTGGATTAAATACAAGAAATTAACAATTACTGCGTGTTTTGCGGCTGATTCTCCGTCTGCAGAATTAAAGAAAAAAAGCTCTTGAAAAGTAACACAGTCATTGTTCTTTCTTTCGAGAAATATCAGCAACATAGATTTGAGAATTGGGAAAACTCTGTGCAGAAAAATAATTTAAAACCATTTTTCAGAAATGATTTGAGAAATGAGAGACGATTTCCTCCTGTTTTTCAAGAAGGGAGTATTTATCTGGTGAGAATCAGTAGGTCTCTTCAACGCCTACGATTAAAATCGAAAATTAAAAAAAAATACGTTTTCTAGATTTGAAAAAAAAATCACTTATTTTTTAATCTATTTTTTAAAAAAAGTTGGTAGCTTCGGAAGATAATAAATCTTGTTAATTTCGATGAAAATTAATTGCTTATGCAATCAGACGAACTTCAGAACAAGAAGTTAGAAATAAGTTTTTTAAATTTTCCGTCTGACGAATGTCGTAGATAAATGTTCTCTTAGTATCATTTTTGCGATAGTTCTGTTCATAGGAAATTTTTTCACTCATCGTACTCTGAAAGAGAATTTATTCCATCTTTGAAGTCAAATCTTCTCAACATGAAGCTCCTGGGTTTCTTAATAGTGTTGACAATCAGTTTAAATCTAGGAACGGGTCGAAGACGACGATCTCAGCAATGTAAACAGGAGAAATCAGTAGAAGCTAGTATGGTATTCACAGGAACAGTTGAAAGGCTATTCAAAGCCCGAACTGATGTTTATAAAGGTGTAGTTCGAGTGAAACGCGTCTTGAAAGGAGATTCCAGCTTCTCCGACCATTCCGTGATGGTTGAAGGGTTCGGTGATCCTCACATCTGTCACAGCGATGTCCGAGAGCGGGACACCAGGATATTCATGGTTAATCAATTAGAGAACAGTAGATGGCGACTTAATTCAAGCGTCGTAAGAGTCAGCGTGAACAATTTGGATAGGGCTGCATCGGCAGCGCAAGGTAAGTACCTCAATAGAAATACTTTTTGTATATATATGTATTAGCATGTGTGTGTCTGTAGTGTTAAGAGTTTTATAAATACCTTCCTCTTACATGTCAGTTGTAATCAGACTTAATTGATGCCGTGATATTTCTTGGTGGAATTACAACCTGTTTAACACAGACTAAATATAATACAGACCTTGAGGCTAAATGAGAGTAATATAATTAAATTAAAACGGTCACTTTATATCGGGGAAACTCTGCAAACTTATCTCTAAGCTTTGCAGAAATTCATACAATTGAAAAAAAAAATTCTTTTACGGGAGAGTGTTTTCTTCATTAGCTTATGTTCTTTTATTTTCTTCCTCACAGTTCTTATGCCTGCCGTTTAATAACATTAATTTTTGCTAATAGTAGACTTGAGTCTGATGCCATCGATGTAAGTAAAAAGCCATGTGAATGACCTTACCGTCTTCGAGACGAACGTCAAAAAGGTAAGTGCACTTTCATTTTTATAAAATAATACTAAAAAGTCCCTAAAAGCGCTCTCCGCAAGCGTAAGTTGCAAACGTTATTCTGTAGAAGTTGTCAGAAGTCAAATGTGGAAGTCGTGTTTCTAAGTTGATGAGGGCGAAGGTAAGTAACTAAAATATATATATATATATATATTTTTTTGTGGTTGTAAAGTCTTTTTCGTTTTTTGATAACTGTTAAAAAATGCCAATCCTTTTCTGCCAAAAATTTCGAATACCCGATGAACAGGTGAGTTAGAATTACCTAAAATACATTTTAATGCCTTAATAAGGTGTATTGCTACAACTGACGTACGGTAAAGGTAGTAAACAAATCACAAAATTTTCCTTATACAATTTAAATTTCTCAAGCAAAAAGGTAACTATTAAATATTTTTTATAAATATGATATCAGGAAAGCTAAAGCATTTGTTACTGCAATCCAATCTGTCACGTCTATGTTAAGTTTTCGAAAATAAATTGCAGCTGATTCCAGAAAAAAATACACTTCATGCAATTAAAATTTGTGCTTGATTATTTCAATCCACATTTGCGGATGAGAGCAAGGTTAAAACAATAAAATTTATAAATTCGATTTCAGAAATTTATAATGAATACGGTTGATGAGATCTACGACTTCAACTAATGACTGTATGTGATGCAAACTTTTTCACAAGTGTGCGTGCGTTTTCTTGAAATTAAAAAAAATATGGTTACATGTGTGTTGATTAAAATAAGAAATTTTCAATTCTCAGGTATTTCTTTACAAATATTTGAAGTTTGACAAAACAATGTTGTTTAAAAATGCATTGATTATCTTCATTGAATAAGATTCTGGGTGTATAGGTGTATATCCTGTTTCGTTTCTTCTTTACTAGACAAATTTGTGCTTCAAATCTTATGTGAAAAAATTAGCTTATGTGGGAACCAACTTTCTGAGAAATTATTTCATACGATATTTAGAGAATGATTTAAATCTGTTGTTTGAGCCCTATTTTACTACATGCTTCTGTCGTAAATAAAATGAACTTAACGACGATAATGAAAACTTCGCTTTTATTCCAGTTCACTTATCTGCGGATGAGAAAAGTTTACGAACTGAGCATTTTGTGTCAGCTTTCAAGTAGAAAACAAATTTATTTTTTGTTTTTTACCAGTTAATTTCAAATTCAATTCATATATAAAAGTTAAAATACTCAACATATAGCTGCCCCATTTTCAGCAGCTGGATGTCTGAATATGCTGCCGTAAATGCAAATGGGTATACTGGAAAAAATAACCAAAGGACTGAAGTTTAGCATGAGCCATCTTTACATGAAATTCCAGTTAATGACATTTATATTGTATACTCTATAACTTACGAACTCCGTAACTGGAAAATTGAAAATTTTAATGAACGTTTTTATGGGAATATTTCGCTTGGAAAGTGACTTCGGTAGTTGCACCGAAGGTATTGGTCAGGCATCCACAAAAAAAAAAAAAAAAGAAAAAAAAAAAAAAGCTAATTTTTTTTAAGGGAACGCGCTTTTAAATCCGTACAGACTCAATTATGATATCCTAACTACATTCACCTTAATGTGCATTGTTAATACCTGCTAATTCTTAAACTCAGTAATCAATTAACGCAAATTGACATGCTCTTTTCCTTTTTAAATACAATATGACGAAGTAAATTTTTCCATCATCTTTGCGCACACCGGGCATCGAAATCGGGTACCCTCATTCCGGAGTAAGTCTCTCTTTCAACTGAGCTACGCGGACGTATGATCTCACTGCTATCTATCTGCCTTTATCTCATGTGCGTCCTGCGGTGCAGGCACGTCACATCTCCCCCCCCGAAAGAGGGCCGGGGTATGCCCCACGGGTCAGCCGGGACCATGTGTCGCTGTAGGCAGTCATCCCATGAAGAACGTGCATTTGAGAAATCCTAGTCAATTTGGTGCGTGGAACGTAACATCACACACATTTATTTTTCGAAGCGCTGAAGAAGGGATTATCTTATTTTTCCTGTCTCGCGGTGTGGAAAGAACATCACACCATTGCGAGAGCCCGCACGGGGATAACTGGTTTTCCAGTTATTTGGGGAGCGGCGCCCCCACGGCCCGAGCTGACCTTGTGACTGGTCAACATCTGATGTCATGCCACAGCTTGTTTTTTTCTTATTTTGGTGCTGTTGGTGTTTGCAGGGACGGCTGTTCATGCAGCTGTTGGGGAGTCGCGGCCCCACGTTCCCGAGCTGGTCTTGTGTCTCGCTTTTTCGTTTTTATTTATTTTCTCCACTGGCTAGTTGCCCGTGTTGTATTCTCTACCTAATCGCTACCACGTTATGTACTAACACCCCGGTCTTGTGGTTTTGTTACCCTCCACCACTAACTGATTTATATTAACCGCTCAGTTCGTAGGTTGCTGAGATTCCGTTTAGGTTCCCTGCCAGGATTTGTCTTCTTTGGATTTCTTTTTTTTTCCTTTTAGCTGGTTTGGGTGCTAGACCTACCTGCATGTTTGCCGCGTGCGGAGACCCGTGAGGCGGAAATGGGATGTCTGGCGGCTGAGGTCGCAGGATACCGGTTAAGTGCCTCCTGTGTACCAACACTCCTCTTCGACCCCGGCTTCGCTGTAAACGGGAGGCTAGAGCCTAACCCACCTCTGGTCAGAAGTCTTGTACCAAGTTGTGTGCAGGGCTTTAGCGGCTTTTTGTCGTATTGCACGGCAGGGTGAGCCCGGGGGCTGTGGGATCATGCCAAAGGCGTTGGCATGACGGTACCCGGAGGCCGAAGTGTCCGCCGAGTGCGTGTGATCACAGCCAACGGACTATATTTGCAACTAAGCTCTAGAACTGTGTCTTGCGTCATGTGTTTGGCTTGCGGACCTCCAGTTCTCCCCTGTTGGGCTCGATTGTGGGCGGAGTACGTTGCTGATGAATTTTTTCTTACTCCCATGGGGAAACATAAACCCTCCTCAAAATTTAAAAAACAACAGGATATGGTGATTGATCAGGGGCCAAATTTGCCTCAACCACCTCCCACACATAACACACTGAAGAGAACTTTCGTTGAAAAACGACATCACCGCGACGTATCTTTAGATCCAGGTGTTGAGCCGTCAGCTCAGAAACGTCGCATTACACTTGCAGATTCGATACCTCAAGCTACTTTTCTCGTCATTTCTTCTACTGACCAGATGTTGAAACTTTCCTCAAAGTCTCCTTTTTTCATCTCGAAGGCACTTGCGGGTGTTGCTGGCTCTTTGAAGTCAGTGAAGAAGCTACGCTCTGGTGACCTGCTTGTGGAAACTTGCACTCTCTCTCAGAGCAAATCTCTTCTGCAGTTGACCAGACTTCAGGATATTCCAGTTCAAGTGACGGCACATCCGTATCTCAACACCTCCAAGGGAGTCATTTCTGAGCCCGACTTGTTGGTCTGCGATGAAGATGAACTTGTGTGTGAACTTGCTGATCAGGGTGTCATAGCTGCCCGACGCATGACTTTCAGGCGCGATGGCGCGCGGATCAAATCACGAAATGTTATTTTGACTTTTAACAGCCCGAAGGTACCTACTGAAATAAAGGCTGGTTACTTGTTATGTGCAGTTCGTCCTTATATACCAAATCCTCTACGCTGTTTTAAGTGCCAGAGGTATGGACATTCCCAGCGGTCCTGTAACAGTGTTGCGAGGTGCGCCAATTGTGGTTCCCGCGACCACGAAGGGACTGGATGCACTTCAGAGCCCTGCTGTGTAAACTGTGGTGACTCCCACGCTGCTTATGCCAGGTCCTGTTCGAAGTGGAACGACGAGAAGGCGATCCAGCGCCTCAAGACCCTGGAGGGCCTCTCGTACCCTGCTGCCAAGGCCAAGTTGGGTATTCCCAACAACCGACAGCGTACTTTTGCCGCAGTTGTTCAGTCTCAGCCACAACCCGTGCAGCCTTTTGTTCCGCGCCCTGTAGCTCTCGCCGCACTTGCCAAGCGATCTACAGCTGAACAAGCGACACAGGTGGATTTCACCGAGCTCCAGCTTATTCGACCAGCTGCGTCTTCGCCTTCTCTTTTGAAGACGCCCGCCTCTTCCGGTTCCCAGCAGACAGCCTGCACGTGCGGAAGACCCGGCCCTCAATCCGCAAAGGTGTGCGGTGTCCATCAAACTGTCTCGGCCTCAGCGAGGTCCCCACCCTCACCCAACATTATAGAAGAACACGGGGGGAGGAGAGTGACAGTTCGTCCCCAGCCTCTACCAGCATTGCAGAGGAACATGGGGGGAGGAGAGTGACAGTTCGTCCCCGCCCTCTGCCAGCATTGCAGAGGAGTGTGGGGGGAGGAGAGTGACGGTTCGTCCTTTTCCATTAGTAAATATATTACTTTTAATAAACTTCATTAACTACCTTTTCTTCACTGCTTTCTTCATACTCTTTTTCAACTTTTACCAAGCCTGTCTGATCTTAATCATTTTCCACGTTTTTAAAAATCTGTGGCTGATCGTTCTTTGTCTGGCGCTCTTTGGCCAAACCTGGCCCTTGCGCCAATAAAATCCAACAACCAACCAACCAACCATTGCGAGAAATCTAACAGCCGGGTCATCTGGGAAGTTCGGGCGCCAATATCACGAAGTAAATTTTTCCGTCATTTTTGTCCACGCCGGGTCCCCTCACTCCGCAGTAAGTCGCTCTCCCAACTAAGCTACGCGGACGTATGCCCTCGCTGCTATCTGCCTTTATCTCATGTGCGTTCTGCGGTGCAGGCATGTCACAACAACTAGAAAATATTTTTTTTGCTTTGATTACTGCAACCTATATTGCAACCTATATTGCTCGTACTCACAGGAACTTTTACTAATTTTATTACACGTACAGTAATTATAAAAATAGTGGCTTTCATTCGCAATTAAATATTTTTCGCGAATGAAAGCCACTATTTTTATATTTTTTTATATAATTGAAGAGCTTATTTCCAAAAGGCTGTAAGTCATTTTTTTTTCGATTCTTCAGAAAACGCGAATTTTTAATTTATGGTTTGTTATTAAATTTTAGGAAAAGATAATTTTTACCAATAATCTCTGATACTTTTTACCAATAATCTCTATGTGATTCCCGTACACGTGCTACCAACTCTCGCATCGAAAAGTCAATTTTGCTATTTTTTTTTACTTAATGCCTTTTAGAAATAAGCTCTTCAATTATCCTTTGAAGTTTCCAGCTTTGCGAAGACATCTGAAAAATACTTAATAACTTCTGACGTGAGCATAAAAAGACCTTCGAATGTGATTCCGTGATTTATTAACATCTGACACCAATTGAAAGATTAGAAGTCAAAAAAATCATAGTTTTCGTTTTCATTGTTGGAATCTGATTTTCTTTCACAAGCTGCTACTGTCTTGTCATCGATTTGTTGTCTTCCTGTAGGGAAATTCTCTCTCATCACATTCTCCGAAACCTGAAAACCCTTGAGCAGCTAATAATAAAGGTAAAGCAGTTATGCCGCATTCTTCGAAATCATAAATTACTGTTTTGTCATCCGAAACATTTTGTCTTCGCGGTAACCCTGTGAGGCGGTCACCAAGAACTTTTAAAACAGCTCTTAAGCAGATGACCGTCTTAAGAACTCTTGGAACCTTTCGAAATCTGGTTCTTAAGAACTTTATACCCGATTAAATTTACTCAGTTTGATGTTTTACTAGAAATCAGAAAGTTCTTTGACTTCTAATCTTCGCTAGAGAAAGTTTAAGAAACAGAAATGGGATGTGACGCCAGTGGCGCCCCAAGGAATTCCTATTGGAGGACGCTACATACTGTATACATGTATAGTATTCGTACACAATGTGTGTACATGTATATATCATCATTGTCAACCATTATCAATCTACTGCTGGATGAAGGTATCCCCAAGGTTCTTCCACAACGGTCTGTCTTGTGCCAGTCTCCTTCATGTTACTCCCTCATATTTTCGAATTTCATCCACATATCTCCCATGTGGTCTTCTACTGGGTCTTTTCCTGTCCCTTGGAATCCAGTCTAAAATTTGGGTTGTCCATCGATGGTCTGTCCTTCTGGCAATATATCCAGGCCAGTACCATTTCAGGAATTTTATTCTGATCATGATGTCTTCCACTCTTGTCATTTTTCTGATACACGAGTTCCACTTCTTATCTCTCCTAGTTACACCAAACATGAACCACTCCATGCTCCTTTGAGTTGTCTGCAGTCTTTGTATGTCTTTTTTAGTTAAGGTCCACGTCTCTGCCCCATACATAAGTACTGGAAGGATGCATTGATCAAACACTTTTCTTTTAAGAGATAATGGCACATTGCTCTTGAAAATTATACTATTTCTTCCAAAAGCTCTCCAGGCAAGTTTTATACGGCGATTAATTTCTTCATCAGTGTGACCCACTCTTGATATCTGCTGTCCAAAGTAAATGTAGGTATCGGCTATCTCCAGCTTTTCCCCATCATCGTGATATCTCATGGGGAGGGCCCGGGCCTCTGTGCCACCCCCGCTGAGTGCGGCCCTGAGAGAGGCAGAGGTTGAAGCTTAGTTATGCACGCAGTGAAACACTGTTCGTCACTTGGTCAATGGCTATGAGATTCTAAGCTGCTGTTAAAAAACTTCCAGGTGGTTAATTAATTGCCTACAACGAAGTTTTATCTTGGGAACGATTTACCTAAATGGAACCCTCTAGGCGATGGAAAACCGTGCTGAAGAAAGAGATAGCTTTCAACTTCTTCCTGTTCATTGTTTTGCTGTCAGTAGGAGCCTTTTTGCGATACATGTGCCAGATAAGTAGTGCTTATTGGCAGGAATCTGAGGGCTTTTGGCTTCTGAGTGGTGGAGGAAGGGTTTGGATGTTGAACCTTCGAAGCCGACGTTCACCTCTCACATCAATGGCACCTGGTGCTCCGCAGTTTCCACATCGCTTATTCGCAATGGTGCCATTTCTCCAATCACGATACACTTTAACCACAGCAGCACGCAAACAGTTCACAAACTGCGCTGTTTCAGAAATACTGCCACTCTTGGCCCAAAAGCCGATAATTATCCCTTCTTGCAAATCTGATAAATCGCTTCTTTTATCCATGACAGCAACGAGTGATATGTTTTCAGAATGCCTACAGCACACGTTATATACCCTCCAAGCCAGCTCACGAGACGTGCCTTCTTTCATTGGCTACGCGTCGTTGACGTCAAAAGTAGGAGGTGGTCACAATAGTGTGACTCGACTGTGTATATACAGTATATATCGACAGCCACTAACGGCTGTCGATTTTTTTTTGTTTCGTGTTTTAAAGTTTGTTTGTTAAAAATTTATACACATCTCTCGAATAATATTTTATCGCTAATCTAATTTAAACGGTTAAGCATTGTATAATAACCAAATTCAGTTTTCTCTCTCTTGAGCAGATGATGTTAGAATCTTTCAATGTTTTAGAACTTTCGTAACAGCTCCGCGGAAACACGGATTCCCGTGTCTGCCCTTTGACCTACTACAGCAATTGGCTAAGCGGCAGCTCACGAGCCGCATGTGACACTTACACTTCCTATTTTTTGGCACATCGTTTGGGGAAACCATTCTACCGAGCTTGAGGCTTCTTGCCTCGTATTCCTTGTTAAATGCACCGTGCGCGGATATTTTGACTGACAGAACATCTGATAGAATATAGTCACTTTACTATATGTACACACTACTTCCACAACTCCAGCATTTTGCGTTCAAAAGTTTTTTCCCTGTTTAAGGACTTTCCTATACACCCTGTATAAGTAAAGCGTCGATTTTCACATAAACTTCTTCATCGATTGGGACTCCAACATCTACAAAAAGGTACATAGAAATCTTGTCATTCCCCAATTCTTACGATATGTGGACATGTCCAGTGATACGGATTGTCTCTTTCAAACTCTTGAATGATTTTATAAGACTTTAATAACAAATAATTATCCTCTCAATTTTGTGTTCTGCTTATTTCGACATCTTTTTTGTAATTCGAGACTTGATAAATTTTTGGGTTTGCATTCCTTTGAACATTTTGCACATTTTATGAACCTTTAATCATGCATAGTATTTCTTTCCTTAAGGTTACGATTGTTAACCGTAACCTCTTTAAAAAGTTTTTGGTTTGCCGTTTGTTGTTCAGTTCTTTCACAGACGATGGCTTAGGGAACACTCCCAGATGCTTAGGTTTGTCCAGCATTTGTACGGATATGAAAAGCCATCTCCGGCCCCAAGCGGTGTTTCCCTGAGTATTCCGGTTCAATTTCTTACCTTGTATCTTCATGTGTTTTATTGTAAATATAATTTTGATTTCGAGGTTAGCACTCCATACTATTTTGATGATGGTTTTGCGATTTGGACTTTTGCGGGTTGTGGAAAATTTTTGCTGTATTTTCATTATTGGGTAGGTTCTTTTATTAATTTAAAACATTTTTTGCATATTCTACTTGTTCCTATTCATTACATGCTTGCGTTTTCTTTAAGGTGATATGCATATTTTACTGTATAGGATGTGTCTTTGGCTCTGAGGCTTAGCGCGACCTTGAACTCATCAGTTCTACTTTGGCTTGTTCTGTATTGCTTTTTGGTTTTTTGAACATTTCAGATTTATATATATACTAGCGGAGATACCCAGCTTTGCCCAGGATAGACATAAAGTTTGTTTTCAGGTAATAATGTAAATCGCACTATAAAAAAATGCTACCATGATGAACAACGCTCAAATCGGGCCTCACGCTGTTGCAAGGTATCTGCCGCCCTAGATACACTGGCTCTTTCCCGCTGATCCGTAAGTCTTCGATCACGTTGATCGGTTGTCTCACTCTCTCGAAGTAATTTCACTTTCTTTGTTTTCGGCTGAACTTGTCCGATGGGTTTGCGTTTTTTCGGAGACTTTTCACCACACTTGATGAAAGTTTTATTTATTAGTCTAATGAAACCTAATCCTTACAAAGAAAATCCCTTGGTAACATAAACAAAACAATACTTATGACAATATGTTCCGCCGGTGCGTTGTGCTTTCAAAAATCGGACTCTTCCCCGTATGCCTGAACCACGGAAGCTTACGAGGAATGAGGCGGCACCTGACGACCGTTGCTCTGACACGCGGAGTAATAACGCAGCAGCCGACTTGCACCCAGTCTATAGAGGGTCACGTAAAAACACATTTGACCCCCTTAGGGATGGAATTTCTAAAACTCGTCCGGACTGTATTTTAATCTGGGTAATGAAGAGTATGTATGCCAATTTTGGTGGAAATCCATCAAACCGTTTAGCAACGTACGCGGAACAAAAATACAAACTTTCACTTTTATATCATCATCATCATTGTCAACTATTGTCCATCCACTGCTGGACGAAGGTCTCCTAAAGTTTCTTCCACAACGGTCTCTCTTGTGCCAGTCTTCTCCATGTTACTCCCCCAAACTTTCGAATTGCATCCACCCATCTCTAATGTGGTCTTATTCTGGGTTTTTTCCTGTCCCTTGGAATCTAGTCTAAAATTTCGGCTGTCCATCGATGGTCTGTCGGTCTGGCAATATATCCAGCACATTGCCATTTGAGGGATTTCACTCCGATCAGGATGTCTTCCACTCTTGTCATTGTTCTGAAGCACGAGTTCCTCTTGTTATCTCTCCTGGTTACACGAAACATGCACCTCTCCATGCACCTCTCCATGCTGCTTTGATTGTCTGCAGTCTTTGTATATCTCTTTTAGTTAAGGTCCACGTCTCAGCACCATATGTAGGCACTGAAAGGATGCATTGATCAAACACTTTTCTTTTAAGACATAATGGGCATATTGCTCTTGAAAATTAAACTGTTTCTTCCAAAAGCTCTCCAGGCAAGTTTTATACGCCGCTGAATTTCTTCATCAATGTGACCCTCACTTGATATTTGCCGTCCAAGATAAATGCAGGCATTATTTATCTCCAACTTTTCCCCATCAATCGAAAAATCTTCGTTTCTTGTAAAAGCATTGTACATCACTTTTGTCTTCTGAAATTTCATTTTTATTCCCACTTCTTTATTCTTGTCAGCAAGTGCTTGGATCATACTCTGCAGCTCTGATGGGGTAGTGGCAAAAATGACTACGTCCTCAGCAAACCGAAGGTGAGTTAGATACATGAATCTTTATCCCTTTGTTTTCCCAGTTCAGTGGTTGAAAGACATTTTCCAACTCTTTAATGCCACATTGGAAAATGTCTTTCAACCACTGAACTGGGGAACAAAGGGATAAAGATTATTGGAGATTATCTAACTCACCTTTGTTTTGCTGAGGACGTAGTGATTTTTGCAACTACCCCATCAGAGCTGCGCAGTATGATCCAGGAACAAGAGTAAAGAAGTGGGATTAAAAATGAACTTTCAGAAGAAAAAAATGATGTACAATGCTTTTACAAGAAACGAAGATTAAGCGATTGATGGGGAAAAGCTGGGGATAACCTATACCGTGACGTTCGGCGTTGGGCGGTATGACGCTGCAAGGTGCTGTTCACCACAATGTCTTCGAACACGTATGATACCATCATGGTTGATCAAGTTGAATCCTTACTCGTCAGAAAACACGACTTGTCGCCAATCAGCGCACAATGTCTGTAGTCGAGAGCGTATTGCAGCCTGAGGCGTCTGTGGTTGAGGATCAAAGGAATGCGCAGCAATTGGCTGCTATCGGCCAGTTACCTGTTAAGCAGACGACGTCGAACTGTACTGTAGGACAAAGCCTGACCTGTGGCAGTGCTTAAAAAGATGCAACAATAAAAGGCCGCTGATTGCATAAACAAGTTAGTAAAATCATGCAATGCATTGGTTATGATACGCTTTCCAACATACCAGAAATCATTACTCAAGTTATTACTCAAGTTATGAGGATAATGGCTATGGAATAAATCTCGCTCCTGTGTCCTGACCTTTGACCCCATTTCGATGATATTCAACAGAACCGGTTCAGTATATCTCTGGAACAACATACTAAAGCTTTGTTGCAATAGAAGCATTTTTAGTCAAGTTAGAAGGATAATAGCTGTGGAATAAATATCGCTCCTGTGTCCTGACCTTTGACTCAATTTCGACGATATTCAACAGAATTGGTTCAGTATACCTCCGGAACAACATGAAAAAGATTTGTCGCAATCGAAGCAATTTTACGTAAGTTATGACGCATAAGGGCAATGGAATGGATCCCGATCCTATGTCCTGACCTTTTACCCCATTTCGCCCATTTTCAATAAGGTGCGTCTCCAAATCGAAGCATTTTTATGCGAGTTATCGTGCGTACGGGCAGACGGACAAAGCTGGAGCATATATACGCTTCTTCAACCTACGGTTGGAAAGCGTAAAAAAGCTGATCTGCACTAACACCGTGGATGTCGCTGTGCGATCAGTCACTGCTATGCTGTAGAGGGATATGTCAACCCGTGCAGTCGTGTCAATTTTCTGTCCATTTTCCGGATTTTTGTGCGTCCGAGCCTCATCTCTCCACTGACGGACGTTCGCACCACTATACTGGAGTTTCGTCCGATACAAGTGCCAATTTCGCGATAGAAAAATCGAGCTCCTCTCATCTCAACAATCCTTCCTCGCTCAAAGTCCGTCAGGTTTTCATAATGCGACCTTTTTCGGCTAAGGGCATAGTGAAACACAAGAAACACCCTTTTGATTGAATATCGGTCCTTTACTGGTTGCAACATTTCGTTTGAGCCAGCTCTTTATACCCAAGACCGGACGGTTCAGAGGGCTCTGCTCCGAAACAGCATTCGCATTTTCACTGTTATTTTAGTGATTTGCATGTCCAAACCTATTGTGCTAATACCAGCAGTCCTTCATGGTGTTGCAATTTACACAAGCAGTTGTGCTCTCTCTCTCTCTCTGTCTGTCTCTCTCGTTGTGTGAGTGTGTGTATGCGTGTACACATATGCCGAGAGTGTACGCGATATGAGCAATGACATCCTTCCCGTAATTAAATCCTATCTTCGTCATGGCCTATCGATACTAAGTTAACGTAGACAAAGTGAAATTTCATAGCGTTTGTTGTTTCCTACCACAGTGCTTCGTACATGCACAGCCTTTATTTACGCTTTCCAACCGTAGGTTGAAGAAGCGTATTTGTTCCAGCTTTGTCCGACTGTCTGTCTTCCCGTCAGCACGATAACTCGCGTAAAAATGGTTCGATTTCGATGAAATTTTAGTATGTGGTATAGGGGACGACATGGGAATGAACCCTTTTGAAAATGGACGAAATGGGGTCAAAGGTCAGGACATAGGAGCGGGATCCATTCCATTGCCCTTATGCGTCATAACTTGCGTAAAAATGGTTCGATTTCTATTAAATTTTAGTATGTGGTAGGTAACAACCTGGCAATGAACCCTATTGAAAATGGAAGGAATGGGGTCAAACGTCGGGACATAGGAGCGGGATCCATTGCATTGCCTTTATGCATTATAACTTACGTAAAAATGCTTCGATTGCGACGAAACTTTAGTTTGTTGTTCCGGAGGTATACTGAACCGGTTCTGTTGAGTATCATCGAAATGGGGTCAAAGGTCAGGGCACAGGAGCGAGATTTCTTCCACAGCTATTATCCTCATAACTTGAGTAATAACTTGAATAATGATTTCTGGTATGTTGGAAAGCTTATCATAATCATTGCATTGCATGATTTTACTAACTTGTTTTTACATCTGTTCTCTCCTTAGCGATTGTGTTGGTTCTTATGTGTTCTTTCTGCGTCACAAGGAGGTGCCGATTTGCGGACAAATAAAGGGGAAATTATTGCTTTAAAATGAATCTTTTGAAAATTTTCCAATGCCCCTCTGTACTAATTTTATTTTATCAAATAATTGTTGCTATTCAGAAAGATCTCGTTATGTGCCAAATTTATTTCTCTGTATCACGTGAAACTTTTTGTGGTCTTATTCTTTCCAGCAGGATTATATCTGAAGCACGCGTGTATTTATTCCGTCTTTCACTTTATTGAAGCAGGCACGAATATTTGACTTGTATTACCTAATATTCATAGGATTTTAAAAGCGTTTTGGATAGTTCAACGGGATTTTAAAGAGATAAGGTAAAGGTTATCCCACCTGACTTACTAATATCCCAAATTATAAGGACGAAAGAGGAAAATCGCTGTAAAACAATTAAGAATTTTGAACAGGAAATAGTACACGTGACATTTTCTATGCAGTCATACAATTTTCCTTCATATTGTGTAATACAACAGTTTTGTGTACGAGATATCTTACAATATTATTGCTAAATAAATAACGTAAACATTGAAGTTAAGTAATACTTTTAAGCAAATCAAATTATTCGTTTCGGAAATTCTACGTGTGCAAAACTCAGAAGCATTTCCACAAACGAAAATACAGTTATTAGACCTAATAGTCACATATGTTGGTCCAGTTGTTCAAGATAAGAGACGCCTCACATTCAAAGAATCCGCATTAAAAACGACGAGGGTAGACTGCAACCGCATTTTATTTAGGAATGTAATCAATTACCCACAAGGAATGCAGCAATCGTAAAAGGTTACTTCGGTCTTAACTCATAGGCACTCAAACCGAACCATCAATAATTCATAAGGGAAGACGCGATTATTTGTTCTCACAAAGAGGTTCTTTGCCCGAAGGTAGAGACAGATGGATATTCTACGAAGGAAGGGCATCCATTTGTGTCTTCCGCATCTGTACATTTGCAGTCACATGTAATGACAGAGGACCGCAGTGTTTGATTTGCATTCTAACCACTTAATTACATGCCAGTCCTCTGTGTAATGAGTGGCAAGACTGAACTCGGGAAGAAAAGGGGGCGAGGTCCGTTGGCTCCTAGGGACTGGATCTTTCATCAATTCATCGACTGCATAAGGACATTAAATGCCAATTAAAGACGATTCTAATACGGTCATGACACATGTAAGAAAAAGGCAATTACTGAAGAGCTGGTGAGATCGGAAAACACACTAGGTGGCACTGGTCCAACCCCGTGCTTTGTCGACTTGGAATGTGGCATGAACTGCGGTTTGCTCATGCCAATTCCATTCCGGAGTGAAATCATTAAAATACACACAGAATTAATTTATTCGGTGTAGCCGTGGGAAAATTCATTAATAAAAACGCGTGCGTACTGTTATAACTGAAGGAGTAAATGAAATGCCGCCAATCGTATATACAGTGAAAACTCGTTAAATGTTTTTCTACGGGATGGCCTTAAAAAGCGTATGAATGTAAAAAACATATAAATGAGACTTTAAAATATTAAAAATACCATTATAAAATTTATGCTTTGAAGGAGTATAAGATGTTCCTTAATAATGATTGCCACCCCGGGGGCGCAGTGTTCTAAGCGATTTATTTAAAGCCAATTCGACTTGAAAAAGATTTATTTAATGCCAATTCGACTTTAAAAAAAAAAAAATTTAAAGCCAATTCGACTTTAAAAAAAGATTCATTTAAAGCCAATTACTTTGAAAAAAATAATTTATTTAAAATCGAATTGGCGGCGAAAGAGAAAAAAGCGTTACAATTATAATATATTTTATCGCATTGGAAAATCGTAAATCCTATGAAAATCAAACTTCTCTTTTGAAGGCTCTGTCTGCTTGTAAAAATCCTGATTCTAGACGAAGTGAAATCCTCACAACTAAGAATGTGAGAACAATGCTTCAGTATGGAACTCATGAATTAAACACTTCTTTTTTTATTGCGGATCCTGAGCAGAGTTGAGTTCGGGCTCAATTTTCGGAGCCCGAGCCCATTCCAAGCTCTTGGTATATCAGCCCGAGCATGAGTTTTATATTGCAAGATAGAGCCCGGGCCCGAAAAAGCCCGAAAACTGGCTAACCTGTTCAACCATTAATAAAAAACATCTCCTTTTCCACACTTCCACCATCTCCTCCTCCTGCTTTAACCAATGTATTTTTCAAATGGGGAAGGGACCTCTATCTATTTTTATAGTGTAACTGTACGATTTTCTTTGACCGTTCGTTTCCACCTGAAGTGCTTCGGGCGGCCGGGCATCCAAAATGATCCGGCAGTGCTGCAATTCATATGTTGCTCAAATAATGCTAATATTATAGCGCCATAATGCTCTGCAATGTATACATTGCTAAATAGAATTAGCAGGGAGCTACTGCGTGGAGATAGAGGGTACATTATAGTCGGCAAGCTATCAACTATCCAATTTCTATAGTTCTTGAAAAAGCTTTTTCTTCTCTGCAGAAACACAATAATGCTCGGCCTATGGCATTTTCTTCCCAAACCCGGAATAAATAGTCATCTCGAATGCCCGCTCCCTAACTAGAAACAGTTGCTGAAGAATTCCTCTTACCAACTAGAGTGTCTCATTTGCTAAATCATATAAAATCATACTTATATATAAAAAAATTCTCTCGTTCTCCCTCTCTCTAAGAGCCCGAGCCCGCCCGAGCCCGAACCGCAGTAAATATTCTACAGCCAGAGTCCGTTTCGGGCCCGGCTCTGCTTTGGGCTTTTGGGCTCGGGCTCAGCTCTGATCCTTAGTGAACTCATTTGAAACCAGAATGCTGAATATTGATGATACATTTCAGATTCTATCCTATTACGTCACGAAATAATAGAGCCATAAAGTTACGTCCCAGAGATTTATAAATTTTTCAATAGCGTATATGTGTGTGACTCATGAAATGCGAAACAAATTTTTTATCCAAACCGAAAGTAAACAGCATACTCTTCTCTGGTTGGATCAAGGTTTAACTTTGGCTTAACCAAGAAGGAACACAACAACGCTGTCTCAATTCTCTCAAGGTTGTAGCATACTGGGATACGTGCAAAAGAATAAAAGAACCATGTATTTTTGATAATCTAAAATTCAGATTTTAACGTATAAACGCAAACAAAAAAGGTATAAATGAATTACTTACAACTGTGTTAAGAAAAGCGATAGAAACTACGGTAAGATATCGGGACTGTCTCAGAATTAAGTATAAAAGTGAAAATCGTGTAACTGAGGTTTTACTGTGCATTTAAAAAAATGCTAAATGTTTGTAGTTAATTAAAATAAAAAATAAAAACTTGCGTCGTTTCCTTATGAGTGACAGTTACATTGGCAGCCACTGTAGCCGAGTGGTCTAAGCAGTGGCTGCTGCTCATGCGTCCGAGATGGGTCCAGGTAAGGGGATGGGTGGTGCATTTGTCCGACGGCCCTTCGCTGGAATTAGTGGCCCTGAATTAGGGATTCATGGGCGTAAAGTTTTGTAAATCTCAGGGTATGCTTGACAAAATAAAAAATAAATAAAAATAAAAACGAATGGGAGTCTATGCACTAATTTTCTTTAAAATATATAAGAAAAAAATTAAAATATGTTATTATTAATTGTTATCCAATAGTAAACTTTTCAAACAATTTTGAAATGGTGCCCATTTTTCGTTAAGTCCTCATGCTTGTGAAAATATTTGAATATATTACGACAAAAGATTTGTTTTTGTTTTTGTTTTTGTTTGAGGGTTCAACGACAATTATGAGAAACTCACTGGAATATGCAGAAGATGTTCACACGTTTCCGGAACGTTTTTGATAAGAAATTACAGAAAACAAAAGAACTTGAAATAAATTGGAGCTGGCAATAGCATGTTATATGAACACGAAAAAACACCTGCTGCAATTAAATATCGTCTGCTAAGAAAATGGCGCACGTAAACAAACTGTAGATAGGAGGCTATGTTTTTACTCTTTACAAAGATAAACATTCGTATTTTGCAATTAAAAAACGCTGTGAAAATAATAGAATTAGCGTTTCTAAATGTAAAATAAGCAATATTATTAATTTATATCATAGGAAAAGTCGTCAAGTATTGCTTTTAACAGGAAAAAGAACACAAAATGAATAGTGAAGAAATTAGAAAGACGTGGAGATAATGCAAACAGACGCCGACATCGTTCTGTCCACGTTTATAATAACCAGCGCACATCAACTGAAAAATTGTTCATCCGACACGGTTGGGATCGCTTTACACCACAGTACCAACAATTCACAGCGCTAAGCGTTGTCGTTTATTAGCATTATCTCCACGTATTTCTAAGTTTTTCACTATTTCTATCGCCCTTTGGATTTATCAGCTATAATTTCGTAGCTTGCACCGTTGAATGCCACCAGGTGGAGACACATCAGTTGCTGAGTCCATCAATACGGATTTGTGTAGTCAGATGCTGACTGTTAAACCACGCATAGCGATGTGAATTGTGGTGTAAAGCGAACGCATTCGGCTGGTTATTGAGAGTTCTGGGTTTCGATCCTAGCGGTGTCGGATGAGCAAGTTTTTAGTTGCTGTACGCTAGTTGTAATAAACATGGACAGAGCGATGTCGTCGTCTATTTGCACCTAAGGATGTACGCATTTTTACGACTATTTCAATAGTGTAGTCTCTGATCTTAAAAGAAAATCCACTGACCCAAAGATCATCGCTAAGTCGTTAAAAATCTGTGTTTCTATTGCAAACAAGATAATAAAAAGAGATTTAAATCTCAAAAAGAAAAGTGTTCTCCGCCGTTTGCCTAGGCACGTGGCTGAGGACAGAACACGGTGTAGACTTATGAAAATTATTTAGCCGGAGACAGATGGAAATTTATTGAGACTATTGATGAAGCATGGATCTAGCTAAACGACTGAAACAAAAAAACTCGGCATATTATCACAAAAGAGTAGAACAAGACTCACAAACTTGGCTCCAAGAATCCAAAGAAAGTTTCAGTAAAAAGTTTCTTTGGATTCTGATTGTTGCTGGTTTCTCGTACAATGGGAAATTAAAGTTAAGAAAAGTTGAAAAGAATGTTAAAATCAATTCTACATATTAACACAATAATGTTTTAGCTCCGATATTTAAAGAAGAAATACCATTCCTTTATCCACCGAGACTTCAAAGCGTACAACTCCATCAGAAAAAGGCTACCAGTCATACATCCAAATCTACCTCTGTATTTCTAGAAAAAATTAAAAAAAAGATGGGTATTGAGTTTGTACTTTTTTTACGCTTTCCAACCGTAGGTTAAAGAAGCGTATATGATCCAGCTTTGTCCGTTTGTCTGTCCGCACAGTAACTCGTGTAAAAATGATTCGATTTCGATGAAATTTTTGTATGTGGTACGGGACAACCTGGGGACGAACCCTATTAAAAAGGGGGTCAAAGGTCAGGACTTAGGAGCGGGATCCATTTCATCGCCCTCATTCGTCATAACTTACGTAAAAATAATTCGATTGCGACAAATCTTTATTATATTGTTCTGGAGGTATATACTGAACCGGCTCTGTTGAAAAACATCGAAATGGGGTTAAAGGTAAGGGCACAGGAGCGAGATTTATTCCACAGCCATTATCCTCATAACTTGACTGAAAAAGCTTCTGTTGAGACAAAACTTTAGTATGTTGTTCCGGAGGTATACTGAACCAATTCTGTTGAATATCATCGAAATGGGGTCAAAGGTCAGGCACAGGAGCCAGATTTATTCCACAGCCATTATCCTCATAACTTGAGTAATAACTTCAGAAATGATTTCTGGTATGTTGGAAAGCGTATCATAATCAGTGCATTGCATGATTTTACTAACTTGTTCTCATATTCCTTCAATCTCCTGATGCGTCACCAATGATAATGATTGGGTTAGGGAAAGCAGTAGAAGAGGAGGGAGATAAAATACCGTTACTAATTTTTAAAAATGCCGTGTTACCTTGGAAATCTTGAAGCAGGTTCAGAGTGAGGGCTATCAGATAAAACAGTGAAGAAAGAAATCCTTTTATTTTAAACATTAATAATATTGCTGAAAATCATTCTAAAAATATGTGAGCATCCTATTTTTTTTTATTTTATTTTTTTTTTTTTGATTTGAGGTTTAACGACCACCGTGAGCAACTCAATGGTTCCAGGGAAGGGAGAGAGCCAGTGCCGTAAGACAAACACAACATCCATGCCTCACCGGGATTCGAACTCGGACCCCGTTCGGACGAATGATCAGAGGCCATCGCTTGAGCATCCTATGCATAAGTCATCGATCGCCCCCAATTTCAAGCCCCTGGTTTTAGGGAAGGGACAGAACCAGTACCACTAGATAAGCATGAATTGCCTTACTCGGGATTCGGGCCCTGACCCATCTCAGAAGAGCAACTGGTATCCAATGCTTCGTACCACACGGCCACCGGGACAACTTCTTGTTGTACTTCATATTTTTCTTAATAAATATTAAGAAAAATATGAAGTACAACAAGAGATTAGAAAAAATGTCAAGTCTCAACAGATTAGAAAAAATGTCTGTTGTATGGAATTCAGCATAAAATTATAACATATATTACAGACTTATTAATACTTAAGTAATATACTTAACATACACAATTTCAGAAGTGTGTGTTGAATATATCAATTCTGATTTTCAGTGATCTGTGGCTGATGTTAACAGATAGAAGCGTCTTATTAAAAATGTTCTAATTACAATATACAAATTCTTACTTGCCACCCCGGTGGCGCAGTGGTCTAAGTGATGGCTTCTGATCATTGGTCCAAGAAGGGTCCGGGTTCGAATTCCAGTGAGGCATGGATGTTGTGTTTGTCTTACAACCATGGCTCTCTCCCTTCCCTGGAACCAGTGACCCTAAATTCAGGACGGGCCACGGCTTGTAGCCCATTGTGTTGCTCATGATGGTCGTTAAACCTCCAATATATAAAAAAAAAAAAAAAAGGAAAAAAAAATTACTAAAAGATAAATTTTGATTATTTACCTCTTCAACTCAAGTTAAGTCTAGTCAAATTTGAGCCCTAATACGTTTAAGGACATTTTATTCAGTGTTGTGTGTGTGTGTGTGTGTGTGTTTTTTTCTGCCTTAAGAAAGCCGCCGTTGTGCGTTCGCGTGTAAAAGCATTTCTTTCTTTTCTTTCTGTTTTCTTGCCTTTTCTTTTTTAGTACGAACTGGGAAAGACGATCCTTTGGCGATGTATCGGCTGCATGGCATCAAAGCACAAAAATATATTCAACGTAAGCGTTAACTAATAATATCTTGCTCACGTTCGATCTTTCGTTGGTTAGAATGGCTACTTGGTATGCCCATAGAGTATACCCATTCGCTCCAGGACGGATGTGGAACTTTCGGCTGCCGACTCTCATAATCGTGCAACAAAACAGCACTGCCCTCTTAATCAAAAATTGTCTGGAATTTTGTTGAGAAATCTTTAAACATAACGTTGCTTGGTAGCCGAAAGATTGGCTGATAGCTTCTTCCGTCGAGGAGCCTGCCTCATATATGTTGTATTTTTGATGGGGTTTCCGTTTTCTTTTTGGAACTCGATCCAAAAGCATTAAATCTGGCATATGTGGGTGGAACCTACTTATATTCTTCCCAAAACATTCCTCTAGATGTTTAGACGAGGACAGAGAGTCCTCATTTAATGCACGCCCATTTTATATCATTTCGCATTCATGTCGTCAAACAATTAGAAACGGTTTCGTTGAAGGACAAACAGGTTTCCACGCTTACGTCGTTCGGCGGAAAACAGTACGAAAGCCGTCGAAAACGACTGCTCATTCCCCAATACACAGGGTGTTCCAAATTTTTGCAACTTTGACCCCCAATAAAACAGAAACGGAGTAAGAGAACAAAAGACGGTTTATTGCATATTGAACAGCACGTTCTAAAGTTTGCTGGGATGCTAGTAGCGCTCCACATGTGCACAGTTGGTTGCATGAATAATGTCGAGACAGTATTCGACCTCCTGCCATGTTCTCCCGAGCATGTCCTCAGGAATTATTGTGATGGCAGCTGTAATCCTGTGCTTTAGCTCATCCACATCTGAAACCTTTGTGCGGTACACAATATTCTTCACATAGCCCCACGGAAAAAAGTCTAGTTGGGTAAGATCCGATGAACGTGGAGGCCAAGGAATCGGACCACCCCATCCAATCCATTGCTCCGGAAACATTTCACCAAGAAACTCACGAACACGAAGTGCCCAGTGCGGGGGTGCACCGTCCTGCCGAAAGATGATAGCCAGTTGTAAGCCTTCAAATTGGGGTGTAACAAACTCACTCAGTATGTCCAAATAAACGTTGGATGTGACTGTGTCTTCGGCGAAAAAGAATGTGCCGATGATGCGCTTGTGCAGAAGGCCGCACCAGACTTTACTGTCATGTTCAATCTCACGGACGGCATGTGGGTTTTCAAACCCCCAAATTCTGCAGTTATGCCTGGAGATAACACCACAGACATGAAACGATGCCTCATTTCTGAATAAAACACCTTTCAGGAAGCCTTCCTTATTATCAATCCTGTGGAGCATATCAACACCAAAATTGAAACATTTCGGTTTATCCCAGAGGTGCAGTGCCTGTGTCAAATGAACTTTGTAGGCAGTCAGGAACAAGCGCTTGTGCAGCACCCTGTGTATCATTGTAGGTAGTAACCCCAACTGCCTGGAGGCCGTACGAATGAATTTCGTAGGAAACTCTGTCGAACACGCTTCTTATACTGTTCACTTGTACTTGGCCGGCCAGCGCCCTTTCTATGAAGCACACTAGAATTATCCATAAACTTCTTGTGCCACTTGCGTGTTGAGGGTCTGGATGGTGGATTACGTCTGTATTTGGTTCGGATATTCCTTTGGACTTGTGCACCTGACTTCGTATCTATGAACCATGCAACACACTGCAGCTTTTCCAGTGGAGTAGCCATCACAAGTTCAGGGTCGTACCTGAAAGTAAACAAAAACCTTTTGCGTACTAATAAAACTTTATGCGTTGCTGTTACATGTACAAGAAACTTAACTTAGCTATCTTATTTCGTTTAGGTTTTATTGAGGGTCAGCGTTGTAAAGTTAATTTTAGAACACCCTGCAGTTTTTGTGAGAAAGGTCTAACGTCTCTTGTAAACATCTAAGGGTGTAGTGAGTCACCCTTCCCTATTTTTTTTTTCGAAGTTTAACGACCACCTCTGAGGGCTATAAACAGAATCCCTGCGCTAATTTTGGACTTCTGGTTCTAAGGCAGGGAGAGAGTTGGCGTCGTAAGGCAAACACACCACTCATGCCTCGTACGGGATTTAAACCCGAGCCCAGACTTTTCAGTTAGCCAGAAGCCGGGGCCACCGGAGCGGCCTTTCCCAATTTGGAGCCACTTGTTTCAGGAAAGGAGCAGAATCTCCAACGTACGAAAAACATGACATCCACGCCTCATCCGGGCCTTATGTGGACGATTATGTAGATGACCGAGCGGCTTACCACAAGGTCAACAAGGCGGCTTTCCCGTATGCACCTCGCGATAAGGGAGAATGTTCAGTTGGCGCACAGACAAAGATTTCATGATCTTACTCTCTTGTTTGTGTACCAGTGTTCTGCGTATCGCTGATGTTGGGAAGTTGCATTTCTGAGCTCTCCTGAGCGTAGTGGTTTGTTATAAAATCTATCAGCTTTCAGTAAGATGCCAAACATAGGAGTGATACAAATACATGTAGTTATTAGGAGAATGAACGAAGTAGTGTTTCCCTCAACGTTTTTTTTTCTTTTTTTTTTTGTTTTTTTTTTTGTTGTTGTTGTTTTTCTGGATATAATGTGCCAATCTAAAATTTGTGAGTGAGGAGCTGATACAGCTCGTCAGCTATTTTGTGTTTCCATCTCACTGCAAAGAAAACATGCAGCAAGGAAGCAATTCTCAGTCATGCAGCTTATTCTGCCAGCTGTAAAGTTAATGCGGAACAAGTATGCCAAGCCGTGGCTTAGCGCAGCCTTTCTAAGGATACGCAGTTACGGGGGACTTTTGAGCTCTGGACAAAAAGACTTTATTTCTGTAAGATATTTGTATATTTTTCTGCAATCCTTGTGCAAAAATATAACAAATCCTCTTGAATCGAAATAGCATGAAACAAGAATTGTTTTCAATTTGTCTACTCGCGCTAAGTAGATGTATTCGATAGATAGTTATGTTGCATGGAAGCCGCTGGGGATAAGGAATTGAAAAAGGAAAGTTGTGACGTGTATACTTTAATTTAGCTATATATTTTCGTTATCTGTTCATATTTAAATCATGTTACTTCTCGTTTCCTTTCCTTACTCAACGTCATATTTCCCAAGAGCGTACTTTTTCGGAAACTTCTGCAGGGAGTTGAGTCGGTAAGACGCAGGCAAAAGATTGTTGCTTAAGCATTGGGTATGGCATGTATAATTCAGTTATCGAGCTTGTGAATGGTTGTTGTTTTGTCAACATATTCAAATTATTTCGACGCAGAGTTATTTGTGGTAACCAATGCATTCGTTATTCTACTTACCTTGGTTTAATTGCTCATATACACTGAAAAACAATTGAATTAGAGATACCTGTCTAGTAACGTGTAGCACCACCTTTTGCCTGATGACGGCTGCGATTCGTCTCGGCATGGACTCGACAAGACACCGGAAGCTATGGGAAGCCATACGGATCCACGACCCTTGAACAAGCTCCCACAGTTCACGAAGATTTGATGGAGGGGAGTCAGAGCCTCGAACATCTCTCTCGATGGCATCCCAGATGTTCTCGGTCAGGTGACCTAGCTGGCCAAGGCAACGAGGTCACGGCGGTGGAGTGTTCATCCAACCATTCGGATACAGTTTGGGAGCGATGGCACGGTGCATTGTCTTGTTGCAGAATGAGGTCCCCAGTGGGATGTTGAAGACGCACAAACTGGAGCAAATGGTCGTCCAGGATATCCCGGTAACGTTGACCTGTGAGGGACGATGTCACACGTACCGAGGGTCCCATTTCATTCCACGTAAACAGTCCCCAGACGAGAATGCCACCCCCACCAGTTTGAAGAGTACCCTGCTGGCAAGAAGGATCCATCGCTTCATGTGGTTTCGCCGTACTCGTATCTTGCCATCCGCATGTACCAACGTGAATCTCGACTCATCAGTCCAGGCAACATTTTTCCACATGTCTAGGGTCAAGTGGCGATGTTCCCGCGCCTATGCTAACCTTTGCAGCCTATGATGTACGGTCAGCAGCGGTACCCTCGTGGGGCGATGGCTTCTCTACCCCATAGCGAGGAGATGGTTCTGGATGGTGTGGCTGCTTACACGTTTTTGTGCACCAGCATTAAATTGCCGAGTGATTTCTTGCACTGTGGCCCGTCTATCCGCTGTTACAATGCGAGATAGCCGACGATGACCCCGCTCATCCGCACGCTATTATCCACGGCAGTTGGCCCTTGCTGGTATTATCGCTCGGGTTCCGAATTGGGTTCACCCGGCGTATAATTGGGACCCAAAGGGGTGTCGAGTGGATTGTGATTCTGCGATTCCCTGGTTTAGTACTGACGCAGTTTCAGGATCCACTGACGAGGCGTTGTGATTCACACAACAGATTTTCCTTTGGGAGTCAAAGGGTCCGTTGTGTGCCGCAATGTTTTCGTGAACGTCTAGTTTAAAAAAAAAGCATAAGTGAAGTGATTTTCTAAGTCCCTGTCGTAAAATTACATATTTTCCAAAAATCCAGGGCTGAGCACACAATTTGTAACTAACGAAACACTCATGATAGAACGTAGACCAATTAACAAAGTAAACAATTTATTGGTTATGTTTTGGCATAATATAATAAAGACTCACGATACTAGCAAAAAATGATTTCAACTCTCTGACAGGAACATGTACTCAATTAACTACTCGCTTACGAGGACCTTAACTCTAACGGAAAACTTTCGTATGGACTGATCCGATAAACATTTTATGAGGGGATACCAAAAGAAAGAATAGGATGGATTTCCTACCTTAACATCCGAATCTGGCCTAGATTAGGTGGTTCCAATTCTTCCTATCACACGGAAGAATTGGAACCACCTGAAAGTCCAGTTTTTTTGTCATCACTTATTGTCCGTAAAACACTATTATCGCTGTTCTTCCACCAAGGGTACTGGTCTGCGATGGATGTCCCGGTCCGTCATAATTGGTGTGGGCCATCATCCTCCTTAGCAGGGTTCCCTTCCTTGGCACGTCGGTTTAGATCCTCCATCCGCAGCTTGGAAAATTGTACGCAGGCGTACGGTAGCTTCAGTCCTGCCGTAATATTTGGCAGCGATTAAGTTGCCAGTCTCTGATACCTCATGGCTGTGACCACGTTTTGGGCCACCAAAAAAAAAAAAAAACCCCCAAGTGACAAGTCACAAGGAATAAAAAGTAAAAGTCAAGTGTTCCGTGTTGAACGTAAAAGTAAAGTGACCAAGTTCTTCTCTTCCCTTGGAAAAATTTCAACGACCCCCAAGAAGACCCACACTACCTCAAAATATCCCATCATCCAATCGCTAGCTGGCAAACACAGGCCTCCCTGAATTAAATTCCCCAGTCTAAATCCTACTGGTCAGAGAATTAACATCTTGTTCATCCATTCGTTAGGGGGTCAAGATTGCTACCCGTTCCCGTGAAAATTCTGAGAACCGCTCAAGTTACGTTTGCCGCGTGATATAACCACCGGCCATAAATCCTTACCCAATAAAGCTGTTAGCTCCGGTTCCAAAACGTTTACGGTCTACCCAACACGCATTGTGGATGCTAAACACGGTGGACACTTCTATTGCCCCAATAAAACATACTACAAAGTCAGCTCGCAGATGGATGTCGCCAGCGTTGTCTCCTTACGCTATGCGGCGCCTTGGGCTGGGAGAGGGGGTCGGAGATGAAAAAAAAAAGAAAAGAATCACCCGAAAGTATATTGCAAAATAAATAAAAAGTAAATAAAACATACTCTTTCTTCAAAAATTGCACGAATTAATAAAAATGAATAAATAAAATAATAATCAAATAAATAAATAAACTAGGGAATGGATTTTCGACCTAAATGTGCAGCGCTCGAGTCTGAGCGCTGTCACACAGGGATGGTTTCACCGGATTCGATGTAGTCACGGTGCACCCGTGACACAGTGGCTCGTGAAAATTCCAGTGCCTGCACGACTTCCGAGATGGAGTGACCCATTCGTCGGGCCCCGACAATTTGCCCACGATCAAATGCGCTTAGATCCTTTGTCTTACCCATACTGCGCCCGACTCTTACTGATTCCCGCCGCATCACTCCTTAATATTATCGGATCGCTGCATACGTCATGTCGTTTCCAGTTTACAGGGCCGCCCACAGCGCCACATTTGCCTAACGCCAGCTGTCTCTAATTCAATTGCTTACTTGCCCACCAGTTCCGGTCGCCTAATCAATATGTGTTGTCGCAGACGCTACAAGACTGAAATGTAATACTCAGTATTGACAGTAATTTGTGGAGGAACGGCATGCTAGTAGACTACACCTTTATAGTCAAATAAAATCATCATCACCTTCCTAGTTGTTTTGGCTTGGCGGACTTTTTTCGGAGAAGGCGAGCCTGTGTGTTTCCAGACACTCGCGTTCCGCGCTTCGTGAGGGGATGTCGTAATAGTGAACTCATGTTTTATCGGCAGTTATTACTGTGTTTAGAAAGTTTGAATCCTTTGCAATCATTTGTTTCCACTCATGACACACCTTAATTCTGGTTAACAATTTTTCTCTCGTCAGTTGATGAGGTACCCATTTGAAACACACACCATGCAGCAGTAATTTGTTGCGTAAAATGCGGAATGCCGACGTTTTTGAAATATTAGTTGACGCCACTATGTCTTCACACGTCATTCGTCGATCTTCTTGTAGGATTGCCCAAACAGTGTTAGCAATACGCTCCGTAACAACACTTTCAGGTCGACCAGGCCTAGGAGCGAGTTCTGCCGACCAACGCCCTTTTTTTGAAAATATGGTGCCATCTAAAAATGGTCGAGTCACCCAAACACTTATCTTTGTAAGCTTTTTTCAATAAATCAACTGTTTTGGAAGCCATTTTACCCAAACGATCGCAACATTTTATCGCACAATGCATTTCAGTTCTTTGAATCACTCACCTCCATAGCTGTTTGGAGAAACGCAGACGCACCTTAAACAACTGCGTAATAACACAACCAGAATTGTCTGCCACGGCTGATAGCTCTTGCCAACGATACTTCCTTAATTCAGTTAGTCGTCTGCGTGGTTATTTTTCCCCTTCGCAATGTTGCCAACTGAAAAAAATACTCTGTTTTCATGGAATTGCTATTGTAATAGGGAGAAAATACTAAATAATCTTCCTATTATAGAAAATGGCAATAAAATCTGTATCCTCAAAATATAGACCTATTGACGTTTTAGTAACGTTTTCCTTCCAAACTTTGTTTCGAGTTCTATTACGCGTTTTATATTTGCAATTAGTAATGACAAGGGCAATTTTTGTTTAATCTGGATCTAGGATAATATTTTGTTTTGGATAAACGCGATACTGTGATGTGTTACGAGCGAATTTCTAATTCGCAATAGCGGTTTAGGATCATCACTAAAAAAATTGAGTGACCTGTTATTTCACTCTTGGTTAGCCATAAAACTTTATGTGAAAGCATGCGAAAACTCTTATGCTTGCTTTAGAAAAGCAAAATAAAATGGAGTTGATATTTGAACTCTGGTACGCTCTTTAAAAGAGCGAGGGGATCATCAGCCACGTTTCTCACCGCTGTGCAAAACTAAAGTATGTCAATCACGTTGATTTGTGACATCAAGCACACTGCGATCTTAGCACGTGCTCGGAAGATTTCTTACGTGGGCAATCCATTAGACAAAATTGTCGTAACATATTTTGAGCGCTTTTTAACTGCCAGCTCACGCCATGTGTGAATGGGATGTGTTTCTTCGTATTAGGATGATCGATTCTGCAAATGTGTTAACAGATGTTCACATAAAAAGTCAGCGCTGACAACGTCGGAAGGAGACGTCCGGGTTTGCCAGCCAAAGGTCGCTCTGAAAAGCTCGCAAAACACGTCCACTTGACAACTTCGTTGGCCGCCATTCCCCGAGGACGCACCGCGCTTCCGTACAAGAAGGATTCTTGAGCTACGGAAATGCACATTCCCATGGAAGCGATAAAAGATGCCTAAAATGTTTGTCCTGGACAAACAAAAACGTTTTTATGCCGTGGCGATTTCTTTTTTATTCACAACTGCGTATTGCAGAATAGACTTGAGGAAGTATACAAAATAGCGTGGCTCATACATTGTAAAAAGACATAACATGTGGCGACAGCTTTCTTCCCCTTCTTATAATTCTTCCTTTTTCTTTCGAAAGAAATACGCATGTGCGCTCTTGGAAACGCTGCGGAAAATCATTATTTTTGCTTTTAATGAGAGAAATTTCATCAAGGCGTTTTTTTTTTTTCATTTAATAAAAAGGCCTTTTTTTATTCAGTAGTTTCTCGTAGAAAAAGAGTATTGCAATAACGCAATTCCAATGCGAAAACCTCAAATGCTTTTGTGGCCTACTAAGCCTGTCAAGCCAAAAGAGAATGAAATGCCCCCCAAAAATATTCCTTGAAAATTTTAAAGCCATTAAAAATTTAAGTAAGTATTCTTAACAGAAAAACAATTTTCTATTGCTGCATCAAAAAATTATTATTCTTATTTATCTTTCCTCGTGCAGAGCACTATGTTTATGACGCAGTTAAGTAAAAAGACAAAATGCCAACAATAACGCGCTTTCGGTGTCTTATTTTATTATTTTCTTTTCGTCATTTGTTTTTCATTTTTATTCGGAAGTTGAAACGTGAACGGACGTCACCGAATCGTGAGATGCAAAAAGGAAGCTTTTTTCACATAACTATCAAATCTTGACGTTAAGCATTGTTTTCTTTTCTCCTCACGTGAAGCTGGTTTCTTTTAACTGCGCAGTCAGAAGTGTCTTACAAAAAAAAAAAACCTGAACGAATTTGGCGCTATCTAGCTGGAATTTTCTATTACAGGAGAGCGGTAGCATCGATGAAGTCTGGTGCAGGTTAGAGATATCGAAAGCAGAAGTTTTTTTCAAAACAATTGTTACGGAGAGTTTGATAATTAATTATACGTTACCAAGACATTAATATTGGGTCTTGATAATCATCTTGTAGCCAGCATAAGGAAATTTCTCGATGACTCCAGTCAAATTCCTATCATCAAACTCAATGAGACAGCAGAATCTACTCTTGGAGCGCTAAGGAGAATACGATGATGTAAGGGAGGGGTAAAAGACGACGATTAAGGGAATAAATAAGTAACAAAACGGTATAAAGTTGAAAGACGACAGTAAAGTAATAATAGTGAACAGTTGCATAACTAAAACAAATTCCAGGCTAACCAGCATAATAAAAATTAGCTGACAATAAATAGCAGAATTAGCAGAGCAAATGCATTTACTGTTTTCTTTTTTCTTTTTTATTTGCGGGATATATCCTTCGCACACTAAGAGTTGCAACTGGGCAATAAGAACGAACCTGAGAGGGATGAATAAAAATATTGCCGGTCCTGTGGCGCAGTGATCTAAGCGATGACTTCTGATCATTCGTCCGAAAGGGGCCCGGTTTCGAATCCCGTGAGGCATGGATGTTGTGTTTATCTTACGGCATTTACTTTGTCCCTTCCTTGGAGCCAGTGGCATTAACTTAGGGACGGGAGACTACTTATAGCCCATTGAGTTGTTCATGGTGGTCGTTAAACCTCCAATCAAAATACACACTGAAGTACCAGAAAAACTGGTACACCAGTCTAATACTTAGTAGGTCCCACACGGGAGCGCAGGACTGCAGAAATACGACGGGGCGTGGACTCCACTAGCTTCTGGAAATATGCTGTGGGCAATGCCCACCATACTTCCTGCAGAGCGTTCCACAATTCGGGTGTATTATGAGGTCTCGGATTCCTGTGTTCGATAGCGCGTTGCACGGTATCCCAAACGTGTTCTATCACGTTCAGATCTGGGGACTTGGGTAGGAATGGCAATACTCCAAACTCAGATGAATGCTCCTCTAGCCATAAGGTGGCGTCCCGACACTTGTGTGGAGGTGTATTGTCCTGTTGGAAACATGCCCAACCCATCAGTATGAGTGCAGGACATGAACGGGTGTACCTCATCACAAAGGATACGCACATAGCGTTGGCCGGTCACAGACGTTTGTAGACGTACCAGGGGTCCCAGTGAAGTCCAGCTAAACACACTCCATACCATTACGGGCCCTCCACCAGCCGGTACAGTTCCCTGTTGACTGGCGGGATCCATGGCTTCATGGGGTTTGCGCCACACACGAATCCTTCCATCTGCCCGATATAGTTGGAAACGCGACTCGTGAGACCAGGCTACTTGTTTCCAGTCATCAAGTGTCCAGTAGCGGTGTTGCCGTGCCCAAGCGAGGCTCATAGCTCTGTGTCGTGCACCCATCAAGGGGACTCGAGTTGGGCGTCGGCTTCCAAAGCCCATATCGTGCAGGGTACGTTGCACAGTCCGGACGCTGATGCTTGTTGAGGCTCCAGCATTGAATTCCAATGATACCTGTGAGAGTGTTTCACGCCATAGGTGTGAAACGATTCTTGACAACTAACGATGGTCACGTTCACCCAATGTCTTTTTACGGCCAAACTTGCATCGTAGGTTGGAGGTTTTGCCGGAATTCTTGTAGTCACCGTACACCCTTGCAATGGTTGTCCGTGAAAATCCGAACTTCGTTTCTACCTCCGAAATACTATGGCCCATCTCACGAGCGCCAACTATGACACCACGTTGAAAATCGCTTAAATCGTTATTGCTTGTCATTCTCATGCCGAAAACAGCTCTGACAGCAGAAAAGGATGTCTATCGCTTTATATACGCACTGGAGGACGCAACCGAGTAGGCGCATAGGTGACGTTGCTATGTATTTTTCATAAGCTCGTCAGTACCAGATTTTTCTGGCAATTCAGTGTATATATATATATATACTTATATATGCATATAAATAACTGAACTGGGAAAAACCAAAGTCTTCAATCACTGAACGGGGAAAACAAAGGGATAACGATTAATGGAGATTATCTAACTCATCTTCGTTTTGCTGATGACGTAGTCATTTTTGCAAATAGCCCATCAGAGTTGCATAGTATGATCCAGGAACAATAGTAACGAAGTGGGATTAAAAATGAACTTTCGAAAGACAAAAGTGATGTACAATGCTTTTACAAGAAATGAAGATTTATCGATTGATGGGGAAAAGCTGGGGATAACCAATACCTACATTTATCTTGGACAGCAGATATCAAGTGAAGGTCTCATTGATGAAGAAATTAATCTGCGTATAAAACTTGCCTGGAAAGCTTTTGTAAGAAACAGTATAATTTTCAAGAGCAATATGCCATTATGTCTTAAAAGAAAAGTTTTTGATCAATGCATCCTTCCAGTGCTTACGTATGGTGCAGAGACGTGGACCTTAACTAAAAGAGACATACAAAGACTGCAGACAACTCAAAGCAGCATGGAGATGTGCATGCTTGGTGTAACCAGGAGAGATAAGAAGAGGAACTCGTGGATCAGAAAAATGACAAGAGTGGAAGACATCTTGATCAGAATACAATCCCTGAAATGGCAATGGGCTGGACATACTGCCAGAAGGACAGACAGTCGATGGGCAGCCAAAATTTTAGACTGGATTCCAAGGGACAGGAAAAGACCCAGAAGAAGACCCCATGGGAGATGGGTGGATGAAATTCGAACGTATGCGGGAGTAACATGGAGGAGACTGGCACAAGAGAGACCATTGTGGAAGAAACTTGGGGAGACCTTCGTCTAGCAGTGGATTGATAATGGTTGAAAATGATGATATATAAATAAAAATACGGCCAGCGCAATACGACTAGACGGATAGAAACAATAACAAAAGAAAATATCTAGCCGCACCCTAAGTAAGGAACCAATGTACCTTTCCTCCCTGATTTGGAGTAGCTGAGTCAAGGGGGACGAATGGTCTCTGCTGTGAGGTGGGCGCACCCCTTGTCTCATTCGGAGCTTGGTCTTGTGCCCAGCACAGACTATCAGCGACAAGTCCGCGCCTCTGAACACTGAGGCACTTGGCGTATCTGAATAATCAAAAGGCACGTAGCTAATACTAATTGGGGTTAGAACCAGCAACTTCTTAAAGAATTTTTGGAGTTAGAACTTAAGAAGATGATGTATCGTCGAACGAAAATAAAAATCTACGCCAGCAGACGACAAAATGTTGCATCACGCAAACTTTATTCACAAGTAAAGCCGTGAACTCTTCTATACCATAAACTGCATTGAATGAAGAACAGCATTGCAGACGAGCTCATTTAGCTAGTAATTCATTTATTTCATCGTCATGGAAAAAGTAGCTAAAGCTCCCGGAACTGCTTAATCACGTTGTAGCGAATTATAGACGAACCCACGCGACTGGGTACTAGAAGAAATCACGTGAACAGCACGTCACAGAAAATGTACTTTTAGGTCACCTCGGAGAAATGCACAGTTGCAAAACTGGAGTAAAATTGCGCATCGTACAAAGAAAAATGAGTGGACAATTTTTCACATACACTGGTATCCAAAATTAACGTGACAAACACAAAATCATACATAACGCAAAATCCACTTGACAAATTTTAAAGACAGTTGATACAGACGTATATGTATCGATAACGCAGCAATACACAACAGAAAGACCACCGTATCAGGAGGAGACATGCGAACGACAGAATGGCAGTCCAGAAGTGTGTTACAGGGACTGGTACTGAATTATATATCAGTGCCCTGTATGAAAAGTTCGTAATGCTTCGCTTGCAGAGAGTTTTGTATCGGGAGTTTAACACTTATTTTACACTACTTAAGCAGATAAATAAAATATAAATAAAATATCGACTAAAGCTATAATTTGCTCTTGCAGTGAGGAAAGGGTTTATTCATTTGATATCGGAAAGGTCTCACAGCATTGTCCATGATTTCCGTTCATTATCTGTATTATTATTAACACGTTGATCTCCTTCTCTCGCGGCCAGTATTCCTTTTTCAAATCATCAGCGTTCATTCCCTTTTCCCCTGATTTCGATTCATACTTGGGAGCGAAATCTTCCGCCACCTTCCCTTTTTTGCTGCTTCAAACTGAATCCCCTTTTCACTTGTCCCCACTTCCTAGAAGGCACAGATGTTCATTCACGGGCTTCTCTGACCCCTCTGAGATCATTATTCAATTCCTCCCTTGCACAACGACGAAAGCCAAAAATCTATCTTTCCCTCGGATGGGACGCTGAGAAGTGAGACCCAGCCCCATTGGCGCAGCTGAATTGAAATGGCGGAAAAAGCTCTAACGAAAGAGAAAATGATACGAATTCACTATATTCAAAATGGTTACATAACGTCACTCCTGGCAAACATTGATGCCCAGGTTACAAGTGATACAGCAAGTGGCAGAGATTTTGAGGGGGTTAATAGGAGTTTGATTACCTCGAACAGCGACGCAGCTGGCACAGCGAGCTCTCGTGCTATTTGCAAGGCTGTGAATGAGAGTTTGAAGCAATAAGTGCCATTCCTACACGAAGGAGCGTTACAGTCCCAGGGAGGTAGCTGCTGTCTTGGAATTGCCCTTCCCATGGCATCCCATACATGCTCTATCGGGTTCAGATCCGCAGATCTTGCGGGCATTCCATCCTGTGAATATCCTTACTATCCAAGTAATCGCTGACTGTCCGATCCCTTAGGGTACAGCGTTATCGTCCATAAAAAGGAACTCAGGTCCAGTAGCTCCCTTGAAAAACCGTAAATAGGCCTCTAGGATGTCATCCTTGTTACGTGCAGCAGTTAGGGTGGCTCCTGGAAACACGTGCAGCGGCGTGCATTCATCTAACATAATGCCAGTGCAAACCAGGAGACCTCCACCACCGTACTGGTTAATTTCCTAGATTTCGGCTTTCGGCCTCTCTCCAAATGTACACACGTCGAGAATATGTGTTTAGGCTTTACCGCAATTCGTTACTGAAGATAACATAATCCCATTGATCACAGGTTCAGGGATCATGTTGTCTGGCTCATTTCAGACAGACCTTCCTGTGCGATGCGGCGAGTAGGATACAGATCATTGGCCTTCCTGCATTCGTGGTCTTCTGTAAACTGTTTGCCTCGATAGGGCGGTTCCCGTAGCGGAGGAGAACTCAGAGCTCTTGCGAGAGTTGCCTGGGTGTCGACTCCCTATGGTGGAGAGCTGTTAGAGACAAATATAGGTCGACTTCGCTTGTTGTTGCTCGTAGACGTCTTGTCACCACCTTCTGGTTATTCTTCAGGTTCCCTGAAACTGTCTGCAGAGATTGAAGACCACTTGCCTCGACACTTCAGCCTGCGATTGCCTTGTTTCCAATCTACCGATCGCTCCCCATCGTAAAGAGTCTTCTAAACAATGGTACGGAGCCATTCTTCCACTAACAGCCCAACTTAAGATTCATTTGCTGCACCTCGCTCAGAACAACGTTTATTAAGGTTGCTTAACTGCCAGGTTGATGACGAAGGTCGTCATTTGCATATTTGTATAGAAGCTAGTACAATGTTCCTTGGGTACGATGGGCTTAGCGTTTTTTTTTTTTTATTTGCGTAAGTCTCTGAAGAATCTTTACAATCAGTCGTCTCGTTTTGGACATATTTTCGAATTTGTATTTGTCCCATTAATTTTGGACACAAGTTTAATTGAGTCCTACACTTAATGGCCATCTTGGGATACAAGGAGTGCTCCTCTGCTGCGTTAACACCGTGGATGTCGCTGTGGGATTGATCACTGCTATGCTGTTGAGGGTTCTGTCATCTCATGCAGTCGTGCGATTCTGCGGTCCATTTCCCAGATTGCTAATCATTTGACCTTCATCTGTCCACTGACGCTACGTTCGAAATACTGGACTGGGGTTTTGTCTCGTAGGAATGACCATTTCGCGATAGGAAAATCCACCTTTTATCATCCTAACAATCCTTCCTCGTTCAAAGTCCGTCAGGTGTTCCTAATGCCTCCTGCTTCAGCGACGGGGCATATTGAGAGACAAGAAACACCCTTTCGTCTCAACATCACCTCTTCACTGATTGCAACATCTTTTTTTTTTTTTTTTTTGATTGGAGGTTTAACGACGACCACCGTGAGCAACTCAATGGGCTATAAGCAGTCGCCCGTCCCTAATTTAGGGTCACTGGTTCCAGGGAAGGGAGAGAGCCAATGCCGTAAGACAAAAACAACATCCATGCCTCACCGGGACTCGAAACCGGACCCCTTTCGGACGAATAATCATAGGCCATCGCTTAGACCACTGCGCGGCTTACAACATCAGATCATATGTAGAGGGTTTTTGGAAGGGAGCGTCAGACCCCGGGTCTTAAACAACCCTTAGATATAGGAAGCCAGGAGATTTGGGCTAGAGTGCCCGATAGGAAAGTGACACGGAAGCGATGTAAAAAGGGGGAGGAAGACGCCCTTATTCATTACCGGGGGCTTGCAACATCTCGTTTGAGCCAACACTTTATACCCAAGACCGGACATTTCAGAGGGTGCTGCTCTGAAACCGCATGCGCATTTTCACCAACATTTTAATCATCTCATATAAATTCAAATTTTTCTTAACGAACAGGTCTGGAACCAGAGAGCGTAAGTTCAGGATTCCGTTTACAGCAATATCTGCGGAATTAAAAACCCGAATAAAAGGCTTCTTTTTTCTGTCAGATATTTCTGTTTTCCATACTGTTTCCATTGACTTTGAATAGCTTTGATAAATTTGATTCGCGTCAGAATGGATTCAAAAAGACGTGCCCATTACACCCGAAAATTCGGTGTCATATTTCTTGTTTTCTTATATTTGACGGTAAATTACCGTTTTAGAGATGTGCTAACGGAAAATTCTGAATTTCCAGAAACCGTTCAACAGTTCTTTTCGTATATTAACGGAAAAACTCCGTTCCCACTTTTTCCGTATCCGTATGACAAGAAATTAGCAGTAACAGAGCGATTGGTGAGAATACTTGAGATTTGATTAACTTTCAAATTTTAATCGTCTGGGTCTGATTTTGAAGGTCCGTAGCAAGATCGGATATTGTGAATAACATATCGCATGAATTTTGTTTATTGTGGCACAGCATATTCCTTCCCTTCTTCCCTATTTGGTTCACGAGCTGTTAATTATATATTGTGTTAGTGTAAGAAACCGCGTACTTAACTTATTGTACAGATAATTAATACGATGTCTGTGTATCAGTCTTTGGATATCTTAAGACAAAAGCTATTATAGCTATCAAGAGTAAACTTTATATGTGGGAGTTTTCTTTCTGTGAAATAATACTTTAAAAAAGTACATTTCATATTTTTAAAGATAACTAAAAATCACTGTCAATTGAAAAAAAAAACAAAAAAAAACCTGTTGCAAAGCATTTTGTTGCTTTGAAACATCCCGATGGAAAATGCTTCATTTGTGAAAAGTCCTCCTACGGAAAAACTAATTACAAACCTATTCAGAAAAATAATAAGCTCCAACCGAAAATAAAATAATTAAAAAATCACTCGCATTAATGGCAAAAAAAAAAAAAAAAATCAGTGTCGCGCAATTTGTTTTACAATGTACTAAAACATGACCCGAATCATGTACTAGTATATGAACCGGATTAATGTGAGTTTAAGGCTCAGTGGTTAAAGGCGTGCGTTTCCAAATTGAACAACGGGGGTTCGATCCTTACTGTAGTGAAAAGGTTATCTGAGGGAAGGGTTGAAAAATGCAGGGTCATCGATTTTGTGGAATATCAGTTTAAATACGGAAAAACCTGAAATGGATTTTTCTGACTACGGGAAATCTATGAAAATACGGACGTTAAAATAAACGCGCACTTTTAAAAACGAAAATTTCTGAAAACGACGGACACCTAGTGGCAAATTTGCTACACGTATTTTTTTCAGAAATGTTCCGTGAATTCACACCACTTATTTTTTACAGTGCATCTGTACGTCTCCCATAAAAGGGTGACAAAATGGGTGTCAAAACTGTCTGTAGCGTTTCTAATAAAATTTTGCGTACTTTCTAAGGCCAAGTAAAACACCTCCTATTCAAATTCTAAAGATGATTCATCTAGTCGTCACAGTCTTTTTAAATGACAAAGTTCTTTGCTTAACATTACGCGTCTTGCTGAGCTCTGCTAATGGACGTTAATGTTTCCATTCATACCTTGCTTTTACGGAAAGGATTTTTCATAAGCATTAAAAAACGCCGTGCTCCGGAATTTCTGTGTTACCCTTAAAAACACTGACAGACAGTTCCTAATTTGGTAAGAGCCTTGTAAGTCATTGCCAAAAATCTGGACTGAATAAAACAAGCACGCTTTCTTCCGGAGAATAATGAATTCAAGACTGTTTTAATTTCATCTTAACAAGGACGTTTCCCTCCTTTTGGTCACGACATAACTTGTGCTAATGGGAAGTTTCTGCTTGTTTTGAAACCTCTTGTTATGCCAAGTGCTTGTAACCTTAGCAGGGAGCACTTCAGGAGCACTTTCCTACATTCCGAACATCACTTGAGAACTCCTTGCTTTTCACGTTGTTTAAAGGACTTTCCATTATGTCGCCCTTTAACTTTCGTCTTCTCAAGTTTTCTGTTTGTTTCTGTCATTACCTTTTGCCTTCTTACATCTTTTTTTTATTACATAATACTGCGCTTTAACCTCAAAACCTTTTCAAAGACGATTCAACTCATTAGGAATTTGAAATGAATTCGTGAATTTACATATTAACAACGTGGATACTAATATAATTGTTGTAGCTTAAGAATTGTATTGCATTTTCAACCAGTGATGAAAAAGAGCATTTCGAACTTCATTTACTGGTGCTCCAGTAAGGACGGTTCTACTATAAGCTACTTAGATTCAGTAAGATTATATTTTACTTAAATTTCACATTTAAATTGATTTTGAAGCTATCTCTGTAAATAATGACTTCAGATAAACTTTACCAATTGGGCCTGATAACGACAAATGAAAAAATGTGACAAAATGTATCATAAAAACAAATTATTGGAATGTAAATTTTATTGAAATCCCGACATTAGACAATTGATCAAGAAAGGTTTACTGTAACCTGCATATTATAATATTTAGTCCATCTCCCCACAAAGACAGAATGTTTTCATGAAAACTTTGCGCTGGACGAAAGCTGAGTGACGAAATCTATCAAATGCATTCAAATTTTATATCATATATTGACCAACACATCAGAATGTGAATTTTCAATTTCTGAGATACATATGGCTAAATTTAATCACATGAAGAAAAAAAGCAGTGTGCTTTTTTACCGATATTAAATCATGAATTGATGTGGTATGTAATTGGCTCAAAAACTGCATTCTTGATGTAGAATTCAATTTATTCGACTTTTCTTCAGAACAGTAGCGCCATGCACAATGTACACTGCTCAAAATAATTAGAGGACCATATTACTTTGGCGACATTATGTAAGAAACGTGGAAAGTGCAAGTCGAGTGTGACCTAGACAGCAGAATCATGCATATCCTTATGCAAACTAGCGTCTGTGACGTCAAAAGAAATGATTTCCGGGAGCTTCATTATTCTCCGCGTTAATCGTAACATTTCGTTTTTTGAAGTTCTCGGTTCGAACGATGTCTCAACAGCATGATTTACTGGAACCAACGGCGTGGAGATCTACTATCAGGCTGGAAGGACTTCAGACACAGCGGGTGGTAGCAGAAGCCATTGGAGTGTCACTTCGCGTCTGTGAACACGATTCCAGGATACGGGAAGTATTCGAAGAAGGCAAGGTCGTTCACGAGTAACTACAGCAAAGGACGACCTTTATCTATTATTAACATCCCGTCAGAATAGGCGGCAAAGTGACACTCAGGTCGAGCGAGAGCTCCTCGTGTTAACAGGACGCAGGTTGTCAAATAAAACTATACGCAGTAGCCGTCACAAAGTTGGCATTTATGCATGTAAACCAGTAGCGTGTGTGTCCCTTTAACCGCACGACATCGTACATCCCGTAGAAAATCGACTGAGGAATATAAGTAGGGGATTAGGGGATACGACGAGTAGAGACAAGTTCTGTTCTCTGACGAGTCCAGATTCAGTCTGTAGTCAGATAGTCGGCCATGAAATAACCCAGCTTTTGTGCAGGAAACAACGTCGGACATGGATTAGTGGTCTTGGCAGGTATAAGTATCTGTGGACAAACGGACCTGTACGTTATCTGAAACGGCAGTCTAATGGCCCACAGAGATACAGAGGAGATTCTAAGACCTATTGTCATGCCGTGCAGATGTCGGTGATTCGTTCCTTTTCATGGACGATAACGTTCGATCCCATACAGCTCGGCCTGTGGTCAACATGATTCAAGAGGAGGAATGGAGCATATGAAGCTGCCAGAATGCTCCTCTGACTAAATTCGAATCGAGCCTGCTTGGGACGCACTTGGCAGACGCATTGCAGCTCGCCCAGCACCTCCGTTGACTCTTCGTGGACTGGAGAATGCCCTCTTTGAGAAGTGGGAAATATATCCCCAAAATCTTCTCCATAACCTCATTAATTCCATGCTAAACAGGTGTGCAGTGGTCCTAGCCGTTCGAGGGAACAACGCACCATACTAGAGCACAGTTACCTCCTTCAAAAAGGCATTTATTATTGTTGTACAGATATAAATATTATTGTATAGTGTCACAGTGCTGTTTTGACTCTGTTTTTTCAATTACCGAAATATACTATACTCCGACGTTGCAGGGTTCGAATTAAGCACCGTGAACATCATAAGCCAAAAAAATATCAATCAATCAATGCGATTTGGTGTCTCAGCTAAACCCCTTTATCGCTGTTGTAAGAGCGAACGTGCCGTCACGTGACTGAGCGCCGCCTCCTACTTAAGGATCTGAGGCGTCACGCGCTACATGGGCTCTCACAACAACAGAGACGAGTTTATGCTTCCCAGAAACACTTTCTCTCTCTCACTCTGTTTGGGCGAACAAACGAAGCCTTCCCCACTTTAATATGTAAATCTGTGAACCGGGAAGACGGAGTGACAACAGCTGATCGTACAGAAATAAATTCACCTTCAAATATAATAATTTGAAGAGGACTCTTGGTTAAAATGCATATACACATTTATTTCAACATCAATTAGAATTTTGCTGGCGGCGGATTACTCGCTCTTGAATATTGGACCTCACTAGGACTGGACCTGGCAAGGATCGTGGAACGCGCAAGCTAAGATGGTCGAATTCTGAAGAAATATCGCTCCGCGTCGAAATCCTAACTTAGAGTCTCCTGGACCTTACGTACACCTACATCTCGTCGACACTTAAGGAATAGTCTTCTAGCTATCCTTCCCTAACCGATGTTTCAGTAGACTGTACTAAGTCCGTACTTCTGTAGTGTAATATCCACTACCCCAACCGGAATCCCTGACACGGGCTTGATTCCGTTGCAGCGGCGACCTATCTCTTCTAGGATAGATGCTCGCTAACTTCCCGTGAACTTCGAGGGTTCTCAATCCTGGAACTTCCCGGGGTCCACCGCACAATAAAGGCAAACGGGTCGCGTCTCCTTCTATCGGAGACTGTTCCCTCCGATTTCCGAACTCAGACTGACGAACAGCTCCTCTCCGAGTGACCTTTCGCCTCCCCCTTCGCTCTGCCTCCTGCCTTCGCTCTGCACCTGTCCTTCCAAGGACGTCGGCGCTTACCTTGACCTCACGCTGACCGGTTCATGTTGCTCGCTCCTCTGGTCACGTGGGTCACTTCTGGCGCCCTTCACCTGCCTCACCCATAGGCGTTGGCTAAGTATCTGGCTACTGGACCTTTAATTCTACCTTACGCGTTCTCGTTTCTCCCCAGGCCATCCATTAGCGAGTGCCTCCTTTTGAAACAGTAATCCTACCGCCGGAGTACATCCTTATAGTAATACAATACACATTGTTATATTGATACAAAAGAGTATGTCTGCATTTCAGACTTGTAGGCGCCGGGTCGATAGGAACAATATACTGTGAAAGTCGCAGTGTCCTTTACGATACTCTCAGTTCGTCGGAAAAAGGCCTCGCCCTTCTAAGGCATGCGAACCTGAAGTCCTTTGTTATAATTCTCGACTTCAAAAAAAACAAGAAGCATATTTGCGAACTTTCTGTCGCCATTTTGGGAACTTGCGATGTTTCTTTCGTTAGGAAAAAGCCACATAATGTTCATCATTAAAATGAATTAGCATCGTTAATGCGTCCGTTCTTACAGCTGTGAAAATTGTTTAAGTCGTGATAACTCCAGATCACCTGCAATTAAAGTTTGAGTGTTCGGCTGCCTCGAGCCCATTGTCTGTTACTGCCTGCTTCCTCCATGACTCTCCGTACGCGATAATACAATCGCCTCTTCTCGATACTGTACTTCGAAAAACTTCAACCTCTCTGTTCTTCTCTTAGTCACATACTCCCCAAAAACACGTAATCTTCTACAGTCTCCAGGAACCAGTCTCCTAGCTTTGTCTTAACCGACTCCTTTCCAAACTCCTGCCTCCAGACAGACCTCATATCCGAAACATAGTTGTTTAAAGAACGGAGGTCGACTACTTCCTCATTTGAAATGCCCTTAAAAAAGTAATATTCTACTGTAGTACGTAGTCGAAGTGGGCGATTACTTCCGGTGCGTTATCGTTCTCTGGAATTTAGCTGACCCTAATTATTTCTCGAGACATGCTGGCTCCGCAAATGCACTCAAAAAATACACTCTTAAGAAATTTACCCCAATTACACTTTACAAATATTCCAAAAAACGCAAGGTTTCCAATTATTTACATATTCACATTAAGATTTAACCATTAAAAGTTACTAAGAATTTACACGACATTCAAATTTATACAATTAACATTCCCATTCTATTACAGTTATTATTCAAAGCTATTTACAATTACCACTATTACAATAGCATATGGCATCATGTGCATTAAATGATAATATTGATAAAATTCGCTCATGTACTTTTTCTTACCCACATATTAATGAATATTCTACTGTATCTTACATAAAAATATTTTATGTTGAACAACATCGATTGCTTATGATTTTCGTTGCAATATCTCCTGTTCGTCCAATTCTTTTTAGCAGTGTATTTCAAAAAGTATAACTACTATGAGTTAGCCTAACCATAGGCATATCCTCAAGGTTTTGTTGTTAATGCCACACATTTTTTAATTCGAAATCACTGGAAATTCAATAAATTTCTTATAAAAATGTGCGTTGAGGTTTCTTTTTATATCGGGTATTCAAAGAGTGTGAGATACGAATACCAAAAAGTGAATTGTATACTACATGTAATCACATGAAATCTCAAATAAGTTAAGTAGTGCGAGGCGTGTTTAACAAACTCTAAACCTAGCGTGCCCGTGTCTTGTGCTTTGGAGACAGACTATTTTGCTTTTAAGTTGTCTCCGAAAACTTCAATGCACATTGCATATCGTTGTTCTATCTGTGTTATTTCTCGGTAATGAAAAGATTTATCTTGTTCTTAAAACCACACCTCTGTGGCTTCTTTTAGTCCTTGAAGTCAATGAAAGATGTCCACGACTTCGGAGAAAGTAAAGAGCTTCAAAACTAGCGTAGGATTATGCAGAACATCAATATGTTGCAATCATAAGCTAATGAAAATTGTCTGGTACGGTAACTTCTTGCGTTTAGAAAGCACAGTCACTGCTCGGCACTTCAGATTTATAATTTGCACCGACATAACTACTAACATTGCAAATCAACTTGATGAACTCCGGCAACTGATATTATCAAATGCCTGTCTCACTGTTTTTATATTGTCAAAGTATGATACAATACTGAGAAGTATTCTCAGCATCCATGAGTTATTATATGAAGATTTAGAACTCAAACTGAGCGTCGAAAATGCACTTCCATCTGTGAAAATCCTCCAAATACGTGGCGTCAGTGAATAAGCAAAGACATCGCTCTTTCCACGTTTTAGCAACACATAGCAACCGAAAAATTGTTATTTGGTCATCGCTGGGGATCCGAATCCCAGATCTCTCGATATCTAGCCGAGCGCAGACATGCCGAGCAACCGCCGTAGATGTGCGTTCGGGCACCTGACGGAATTTGTAAGAATCCGTATCGTTGGGATAAGACAGGCAGGGTGGCCGGCGTTCGGAATCTGCAGCCGTTTGAGCCGGCCGGGCAGTACGATGTGATCGTGTTGGGAGCAATGGACACGGGAAGGCACCCAGACACGGCGGACTGACTCTGGACGACCCAGACACACCATCAGCAGAGAGGACCGTGCCGTTTTGCCGCTGTTGAAGCGCGAGTACCACTCAAAACACCTCGCACGACTCATTGCATAAGCCTGCGGCAACATTTCATGCATCTCCGTTCTCGATTTGCCGAGTTTCTCGCAGAACTTGATGTTCGCTCGCTGCTCTAGTTTGCAGCACATACCGAAATCGCAGCTGTGTTCTGCACGTGGACACCAAATATCGTGTAGCACAGCTCCAGATGTTCACAGAACGACGCCACTTGGCACAATGACTCATGAAGGTCAATGCCCTCGACCGATGCTCGCGCACGGCGTACTGCCATCTGTTTGCGCGCTACGTACCTAGTCTTGGAGCTTTTTGATTACACTACGTATGAAATAAAAATAATGAGTAGCAAAGGGGTGAGGGTGGGGGCAAATTTCATCTAAATCCGGCCCTGTAGATAGGTGGTAGACGTCATAGTTTCCTACACATGAATTACTGGACCCAATATTTCCCAGCAAAGCATTGCTCAACGCTTTACACTTCTTTTCCCAGGTTGTTTTCGTCCCACGGTGCATCCTGCTGTCAACACGACCCCCGGTAAACAACTTACATGCACACGGCCGTCCACATGGCTCAACAGGAAGCGAGATTCATGGAATCAGACAACCTTCTTCCAACCATTCAAAGTCCAGTTTTGATACTCTCGTACCCATTGTAGAAGCTTACGACGGTGAATCGAGACAGTAAATCATGCGCACTCGGAGCGACCTGCGGCTATGCAGCACCATTTTCAGCAGAGTTCGATGGAGTGTGTTTCGTGACACATTATTCCCATCACCAGAAGTCAAATTTCCCGCGAGAGGCAGTACAGTATCAATTCTGTTGACTCCTACCATACGGGATATCCTTCGCTCATCTCTGGCATAGATGAGCCGTAGTCAGTCCACACCTTGCCGACGGTTCACGGTTTTTCCTCCTCCTCTGACTACTTTTCGAAGGTACTGACCACAGCTGACAGTGAGAACCCCACAAGTTTTGCCATCTCGGAAACGCTCTGGCTCAGTCGTTTGGCCACTGCAATTTGGCCTTTGTCAAACTCACTTAAGTCCGATGCCTTTCCAATTTGAAGAACAAGAATAAAACTGCTTAATAGAGCACAGTACCAGGTGTTATTTATACCATTTCATGACATTTCACACGCACCGTCATTTAACAGCAGCTGCTTCGATTTGCATTAAGGCGCGATAGTAATAATATTTTGGCTGCACCATAAGCATTTAGATTTCACTGCAATCCATTGATCTCTATCGTAATTATCTATCATTAACAGTGGTGTGCAAAAGTATAGCATCACCTGCGAAAACTGAGAATTTCAAAGTTTAGCTCTTCGTTTAACTAATTTTTATATTTATTTCATCATTTTTATGTCATTAGATTCGACATTTAATGGAGATTGCAAAAATATCTTAGTTTTTCCTGTTGCGACTTCGGTTCTTCATATGCTGTGACGTGTATTCTAAAATAACTTTCATAATTAGTTCCTTTTCCTACATTAAATTGAGTTTGTTCTCTATTACACTTTCCAAACTTAACGTGACATCTTCTCTCTCACAAAAATGAGATTGGTAACACTTTTAAGGTCAGAGAGAGTGACGTATGAATGTGATAAGAACGATAAATAAAAAGGACGATACAGCAGTTCCTTTGTGTGTGTAGAGATGTTCGATCGCTGTTAAGAGATACGTTACTTGTAATAATAGCAGTGAATGTCATCATTCGTGCTGGACCAATAAAAGGTTATCGTAAGTCTGACTTCTGTATATGTTTCGTCTGGCCGTAAAAGCTTAATTAGGAACTATTGCATTGCATTCTCATTTAGTTTAACATTTCCTTAGTCATGGTTTTAGACATAGCGTAACGACAATATCGCACACGAAAAAAGGCTTACGCTATAATACATTAAAAAAATCATGACCAAGTCGAAATTATTATGAAAAGGGTCATTTATAGCTTAGGCTTACAACAATAAATCGTTTTTGTAACCCATAAGGAATGAAATAACATTCAAATGCAGAATTATAATGAAGCAAAATTATAAAATGTACCTAATATTTTGTTGCACAGCATTTAGCTTTAATCGCAGCTTTGCATATTGATGGCATGCTGTGAACAAGGTTTTACAAAACATTGGGATAAACGTCTTTCTTCGGTCAGATACTACCGTATTCCATACCGTTTCCATTGACTTTGAATAGCTTTGATAAATTTAATTCGCGTCAGAACGGATTCAAAAGACGTTCTCATTAGTCCCCAAAATTCAGTGTCATCTTTCTTATTTCTTTTCGTGTTCAATGACCACCGTGAGCAAGTCGGTGGGCTGTGAGTTTTCGCTCTTCCCTAATTTAGGGCCACTGGTTCCAAGGAAGGGAGAGAACCGGCACCGTAACACAAACACAATATCCATGCCTCACCAGAATTCGAACCCGGACACAGATGTTTTACTAAATGTGAAGAAATCCGGTTTATATCTTGTTGTTTTTTCTGCAACAAGTTCGATAAACTATAAAGAACACCGATTACAATGTGCCTTTTAAATTATGCCCATATTTCCTCTAGGTGGTGCAAATGCATTCTGTTTTTCGTCGAATGTTGTTTTCTAAAAATCTGCTTTCAAAAAAATTTTTCGTATCGGAAAGCATTCAAATGACACGCCAATTACACCCGAGATTTTGGTGTTAGCTCTCTTGTTTTAACTCAGTACATTCCAAGTATTTTATATGTAAGATTCACTGGGAAACGTACTGTTTGGTGTTATTGGATCACAAACCAGTTTATTCGTTCAAATGCATCTCGCGTAGATGCTGTTTATAGTAAGGTGTGTTCACTCGAGCAGGGTAAGAGACACTTACATGGCAGAAAAAGGGCTAGAAAGAAGTCGAATTCCAGCAACGGAAAGTTAAGTTAAGGAAACTGAAGTAATACTTATGAAAATCACGTATTTCTGTGCTGTGTAATCTCCATGAGTTATCTCCTGAATTCCAATACCACAAAAGGACCTTAGAACCATGAATGAGTCTTTGAACAGACTGATGGAGTTGTCACCGTTAAATGGAACTTAATGAACGAGCTTTGGCGGGTGCTGAGACACTCTGACCTGCGCAGCTTTCGTAGTTTTTTGGTTGTTTTTTTCCAGAAATAGTCGTTACCTCGAGGCCATCATTGTTTATCGCTCGCTCTTTGGGCGAGGCTTCCTTCGAAAAATATGAAGACCAACATGATCTTAAATCACGATTCAACATTTTCTGCTTTGGTTCATTCGGGTTAAAAGACACTAATGATGAATAAATAAAATAAAATTGGAAAACGTCTCGTTCTAAGTGCCCGCTAATGACAGCTCTTTAGGCGAATTCCATGGCGTCTGTATTTTTTAATTCTTATGTTTGCTTATTTACTTGCTATTTTTTTCCCAAACGCTTGTTCTTATCAAAGGTGCATAGTACTGCTGCGTGACGTGGAAAGCATTCAAGAAGATTAGACAGTGACGTTTGGCAATACAGTAAAACCTGATTTATACGTTTTTTCCATCACATGTCGCCCATCCAGAAATTCTGAATTGCTCTTAAACTTTCTGTTTCGTTTATGTTTTTTTTTTAATTATACGTTTATTTTACTTGGTGCCTTGAAAACGGTAAAAACGAGGTCCCACTGAATTTCAATTTTCCTCGAGTGTGATAAGGACTGTTTTTGATGAAAGACTTCGTTCAATAATCTTTATTTCCCGTCGCTTTCTTCGTCTACTGCAGTATTTTGTTCACACTACATAGCAATTTCTCTTATTTAAACCTCGTATTTCATATGTTGTTCCAAATCTAGATGTCAACCAGACAAGCACAGGTACTAAGCGATGAGGTGGTGCTCCATCCAGTTGTATCTACCTGTCTCGCAAATGCTTTAATGATACGTGTTCCTGTAACCGGGGCTTACATATTTATCAGAAGCAAGATTCTGTAGCCATTTTTGTGATACTGAATTGGAATCATTTCCTTTCAATTCCCGCCATTTGGACGAAAGGCAAATGAGTATTTCCTTTCCCACGCGACGCAGCAGATGGCAATTAGGGAATCTTGCGATTTTCGGAGAAGAGACATCTTAGGGTGTAGCCGGAGGGAACGCGGTGGCAATGGGTCGACGAAGCAAGATAGTTTTTGGCAGGAGGTGCAGTATGCTTGGGGACGAGAGGGACGGAGGAGGATATAGTTTTTGAGTGGCCGGAAAGAGAGAGAAGGATTTTCGGCGGTGTAGAATACTGAGGGAGAACGGAAAGAATGAAAGCACGAAAAGGACAGAAGCTTGGTGACATTCCCCGTATGATCTGAATAAACGTTTTCCTCTCTGCAAAATTTAGCTTCAGTCGATTCACTTTTCTACGGTTTGTATTGTTTTTATCTGCTCCAGTTGGAATAATTACGGATTAAACCACCGATACCGAACTTACGGCAAAGGAAGCACAAACGAATCCTCCACACAGGGTGCTGTTATAGAATTCAGCTCCAAGCCCTGTAACATTCCAGTCAGTCATCCAAATGGATTTGCATGTGAGTTGTAAAGCAGTCGCCGGTCTCAGTTTATTCGTAAAAATAAAATGGCCAAATAATGCTGTTTCGTCATATGTCTCATTATCCGTTTGTAGACCACTGAAGTTAAGGAAGTTCGGGTTATCGTGATCCAGCAACGGTAGTTCAATCCCTTTAAGCTATCTGGGTTGAATTTTGCCTCATTTGTGTACAAGATGCTCTAGTGGAAATGAAACGATTCTTCCACACCATTCAGCGGGTAATTACACCAGTTCAGTCTCTGTTTTTTTTTTTTTTTTTTTTTTTTTGATTGGAGGTTTAACGACCACCGTGAGCAACTCAATGGGCTATAAGCAGTCGCCCGTCCCTAATTTAGGGTCACTGGTTCCAGGGAAGGGAGAGAGCCAGTGCCGTAAGACAAACACAACACCCATGCCTGACCGGGATTCGAACCCGGACCCCTTACGGACGCATGATCAGAGGCCAGCGCCTTAGACCACTGCGCCACCGAGGCGGCAGTCTCTGGTTTACGCTAACGCCCTGCAATACATGTTGCTGAAAACCCGGTGAGACAGAAAGTGATGCCGATGAAGTATGCGGAAGACTTACACGCGACTCAACCCACATGCGATAGATAATTCCCGTGTTCTGATGCAAGGATGTGTCAACCATAGCCCAGTAAAAACACAAGTGTTGGGAAACTACTGGCCACCACCTAGCAGTGATGGGTCACTGCTGGCTGAAATTTGCCACTCACGGTACGGTAGCGATCCGTTGGTGGCAGCGCCATCAGTTGGCAGCCATTGATGGCCCTGCAGCATTGTCGTGAACTATGGGCCTCCACGCAAGTGCCACTAGTGGCCCGTCGCTTGCAACCCATGCAACACCAACAGGAGGTGGAAGCAGCGAGACTGCGCATGCGCTGAAGCAGCACGGGCACAGTCTTTCGTGGTACCAGTTAGTTAAAGACGACGACCTCGTCATCGTGTTGCTCTAGTGGATGTTAAAGAAAGAAAAAAGCCATATGTAGAGAGACGGATTAATTTCCTAATGAAATGCCGCATCTACGAAGATTACCGTCAGAGAAAAATTTCATAAATAATTAATGAACTGTAAAAAAAGTCAATTAATCTCATGTATTTATAGAAACTCTTTCGTAGCAATTTCTGCGCTAACACACGAAGAATCGAGAATACAAACAGCCATGAAACACCCTCACTCCATTCCCATTAATAACAAGAAATAATTTCTGTATAATCCCATGCAACACCAACAGGAGGTGGAAGCAGCGAGACTGCGCATGCGCTGAAGCAGCACGTGCACAGTCTTTCGTGGTACCAGTTAGTTGAAGACGACGACCTCGTCATCGTGCTGCTCTAGTGGATGTTAAAGAAAAAAAAAGCCATATGTAGAGAGACGGATTAATCTCCTAATGAAATGCCACATCTACGAAGATTACCGTCAGAGAAAAATTTCATAAATAATTAATGAACTGTAAAAAAAGTCAATTAATCTCATGTATTTATAGAAACTCTTTCGTAGCAATTTCTGCGCTAACACACGAAGAATCGAGAATACAAAAAGCCATGAAACACCCTCACTCCATTCCCATTAATAACAAGAAATGATTTCTGTATAATCTTCATATACTGAACCGCTTCAAACAGAAGTCCCGAAAAATATTAAAAAATCGTTGTGTTGGGAAGAAAATAAGAATTATAAGAGTACAAAATGGATATTTTCGTTACAAAATTATCTAGTATTTGAGAAAAAAGAAGCAACGCTATGTGAATATAATATACTCATCCATGCGTTGAATACACAAGAGTGGAGAAATTCGCTACTAAAAATAACCGAAAGTAAAATGAAATATCATTCCTATTTAGAAATAATGTAGCTTCGGACCGCGGAAAAAAAAGATACAACGTTAAAAATGTAGCAGAATGTGACATGAATATGTAAATATATTAATTAAACAATCACCTTTCAAGACCAGAAGGACAGCACAAAACTTTGGAAAACGTCTTTAAGTTGGTACACTCGTTGAAAGTGAGTGAAGTTCCCTTAAAGTAAATAAGAAAAATCGTTACGTCGAAAAAATTAATTTATGAATTATATGAAACGTACATTTACGAAAACGAACTCGCAATATTGTGAAATTAAAAAAGAGAACCCTTAGTTTCACATCGCGCAGGAGAGAGGCTCGCCTCCAAGCGGACGGTCACGCGTGTCAAACTAATCTAGTTCTTAGAGCATCCGCTTGGCAAACAAGCAGTCTTTGGTTCAATGACAGTCAGATATATCGGGGGATTTGCCAAACCTGTTGGGGAAATTTCCTGAGGGACATGACATCACGTAGAAGTTTCGTTGGGAAAATAAGCCGGTGTGTGTGCATTTGGTGAACTATGGTTATATATATATATATATTTACTACTACTGGGAAATTGACGGACAACTTCGGCAAGCCATCAGTTGCGTCACGTGATTACCGGCTGCCACTGACGGGACACTGACGAACCACATTAGGCTAGCCATCATTTATGACAGGTATTTGCAGGGCCTCTTAAGGGCCGCTTGTGGCAGCCACAGCCTGTTCTGGCATATCACAACTGATGGGGTGCCAATTGTTGGCCAGCTGCTGGCCTGAACTGCTGGCCCATCTGGTGGCCGCCGGGACATTTTATTGACGATTCATGTAAAGGCAACATAGTGCTGAGCCAGTGGTGGCACTGCTGGCCCAGCAAGACTGTTTTTGCTGGGAGGCAATTGTATCTAAGTCCTCAAGACTTGGTCTACTGGATCTAGGACCCTTTGCTGTGCGTACCGTCGCTCGAACCCTAGTGCTTTGCAGCTCGGGTTAAAAAAAATGCGTTTGGACCATAAAGCCTTGAAGCAAGACTGTTGTTCCCCTGGAATCACAGTACAGAATAATCATTTTGCAATATTCCGTGCCTGTGACTAAGAATGATGTTTGTTGTCTGCTTCTGGGACGGTTGATTAGATAGTATTGTACCGCATAAACGCAGTAGCGTGGTTTATCAATTTCGACCCCATCAGTACCACTCTGCATTTTGCTGCATTGCATGCACAGTGTTGCTGGGTGGCTATCAACCTCACAGCCGTAAATACACTAGCATTGTCCTATTACGCCGTCACTTCTCATTGCACTTTTTTGGCGTTCCATTTCCTCTATGGGAAGTTGTAACATGTTTTTTTTTTTACGTAATACCTTTTGCTTTAAAACTTTCTAATTGTAACTTTTCTGGTGTCTGCGATATTTCACGATTTATTTCTTGTAAGTTCCGTACTTCGTCTCTGGAGGCACGCGGAAACGCACATCCAATATTATATATTAAAACATTATCCCACGTCGGTCGGACTACTTGATTTAGAGTAATTGCCATGGATAAGGACTTTCCGCACCACCCTGTATATAAACTATTAGTATTGGGGTGTAAACTCGCACACAATTATTTACTTCTAGGAAATAAAATTTACCGAAATGGGCTTACGGTGTCAGAAGCAATTGCAATCCATGTTAATCCTGCAGTGAAAGTTAAAGGTTTTAATCGATTTTACACTAAATTTGAAAAAGTTTCGTTCTTGAACATTCCCAGCTGACAAATGTCATTTCTGCTTTGAATGACACTCCCGACACGAGGTCCGTTTGCTTGTTGTAGAATAGCCTTCGAGGTGACCATGAGCTCAGTTATTTTTTTTCTCATTTTTGTTTTTTAATTACGGGTTACCTCTAGGCCTGGTGTCTTAACTAAATAACCACTCAGCCAGTATGCAAACGGATTGTTGAGTGTTGCTGGAAAAGCGGTGACTCGACCTGTGAAGTAAAAGGCATGCTTTCTTTTCAGCATGTGTGCTTTGGCAAACTAAAAAATACGGAAGTAACATAGCCCACACCCCTTTGGAACAACACTTCACTTTGTGTAAGTATGTACACTTATGAAAGGAGTTGTCAAGGAAAGTGAGTCTACTTTCGGTAACGTGTCTCTTTGCACAGACCTTCTGCATATTCATGAGTTCTCAAGTACGACGGATTGACTACTTTAGAGCTGCAGAAATAGGGTTAGAATTTCGTATGACTCTAGCTAAGCTATTGCAATTGAAAATATGGGACCTGTCTAGTTCACACCTGAATTCATTTTAAGACAGCTTGCAAAATAAAAACCCCGCAAAATGCTTAAAATAAATGGCTTCCAAAAACATTTTCCCTTCTGTTGCTTTAAATTCAACTAGTCCGAAAACCGTGCCATGCCCGTTTGAAAAAGCTGTGACTGAAATTTTTTCTTGTCATAAAACACGAAACGTAATAAAATGCATAACTATAATAAACGGTTGAATTATTAATGGGCAGTGTATAAGATGGGTCACCAATAAGAAAATTTTCGTTATATTCCCATTAATTTTTCCAACTACTAGTAAACGAATTTAACGATGACGATCCTCATTATTGTATAAACATGTGCTTACCCGTCTTTGACGGGGCATTGGAGTATTGAGGCATTTTTTTCAGTGACCCGAAATGATATCGTGTCTACATGACTACACAATGGGGTTAAAAATGTGTTTAATTTGCCAGTTTGGTTTCAGCATTTTTTTTTTTGGTAACATTATATAATCCATACTATTATATAAAGAGATAAACTTTTCTGGTGGTAATCTCGAAAACTACTGAACCGATTTGGATAATTCTTTCACCGTTGGGAAGCTTATTTCTTTTCTTTCCGGTAGACATAGGATATTTCGTTTATTATTTATAATTTTTTTTATCTTCTTTTATAATTTTTGTTTGTACTAACGAATCAGATCGCTTGAAGTAGTTCCCGATTTCCCGTGTATCGTTCCGCTTTGTTTATATACAATCTGATCACACCCAACGTGAAAGAAAGTAGTTCACGATGATATACGGAATTCGATTTACTAATCTCGAAAACTACTGAACCGATTTGGATAATTCTTTCACCTTTTCGAAGCTTACTTCTTTCCGGTTGACATAGGCTATTTCGTTTATTTTCTATTATTTTTGGCTGTACTACCGAATCAGAAAGCTTTCAAGTAGTTTCCGATTTCCCATGTATTGTTCCGCTTACGGCGGATTGTGCAAAGAAAATGCCATGGTAACATAAAATAAAGATACTTATGACAATAAAAATTAGCTATGACAGATCTGTGGATCAGTAGCTTTCATTTAAAAAATAATCATGAAAATCGCTCCAGTGGGTGGCGCTGGCGGATTGTAGAAAAAAATGGTCTTGTGTTTTAAATATAGAGATAGCGCAGTGGTCTAAGCGGCGGCTTCTGACCGTTCGTCCGAGTTGGCTCGAGTTGGAATCCGGGATAAGGCATGGATGGTGTAGCTGCCTGATGGCTTTGGCTTTCTGTTTTCCCTGGAACCAATGGCTCTACATTAGGAACAGGCGATGCTTTAAGTCATTTGAGTATCTTTCGGCGGTCTTTAAACTCCGATAAAACACAAATTTATCACATGTGGTGTTTCCCATCACAATAGAAACCACAGAACAGTTGTTTCGCGCCGAAAATGCGTACAGCGAAGACATTAAATTCCTGTACTTTTAGCTACCTATCATGCACTGAGATTAGGTGAAGCATCCTATAGAAAAGTACTTTGATTCCTCCAAGTTTCTTTACCAGTTCTTGAGGAATTAGCGATTTATCGTTGTGGAATATTTTAAATTTTACATTCCTTTTCTTTGTTTTTCTTTTCTTGCTTTTTCTCTTTATCAGAGCCCTTGCGCTGAATTCCGCATTTCCTTCCTTGCAAATATGCAGCAAATATTTTCCAAGTCTGTTATTTGCTTTCATTTTCAAGCGAGCCCTTTATTTTTATTTAATTTTCATGTTTTTAAAATAACCTATGTCTGGCTCTTAAAGCTAATTTGTCGGTGTTTCTTTTAAATTAAAACATGATACCAAACCGTTGGCTTCTGCTTTTTTTTTCCTTTTTCTGAAAGAAATGAAGTTTTCTTGAGACGAATTACTTAATAGCCTAAACATATAAAATGTCATCGATATGCGCTTTTAGTTGATATTGAAGTTATCTATATACATTTCGTCAATATGCGGTTTCGTCGATATTAAATTTAGACACAAGCAACTCACCCACATGTACGTAATTCAACTACACAGTCCTGTCTAAGATTTTAGTCCAACATTCCAAGTGGTTTCAACATTATGCATGAACCATTCATTTCTTTCCAATCCGTAGCGGAATTTTGTCTCTGTCGCTCATTTTTCACGGGTTATTAGAGAATTTCTTCCACTACAGGAACTAATCTAAGAAGAGGGTAGATTTTCGTAGATAGGAAATGCCCTACCGGAATCCGGGCAACCAATCCATCATCCTGAAAACACGGCATCAAGTAATTGTTAGTCTAGTAGGTCGAAATTGGGGGCTGCCTCATATCTTTGAAATAGAAAACAAGTTATCATTAAACGGAAGTGTCCTCCGTCTACCTTATCTTCTTCCGTTATTACAAAATATTAAGAAGCATTTTTTTTGCCCAATTTTTCACGTCGGACGTTTTTTTTGTTTTTGTTTTTGACAGCAGATGGTTTCAAATAACGCAAAACGATGCTGGTGGTGAACTTTAAAACAAAAACAACTTTAATGTTTCTGAAAGCGAAACACATATTTTATGCTGCTGTTTCTTACCACACATATTTGTGTTCATGAAAGTTTGTCAAAATCGTGCGTCAACTGTGTTTTTGTTGGCATACAGGGATTGGACAAAATAATGGAAACAACCTATGTTTTACAAGCAAACCCACGTATTAATGGCAGTTTAAATGCAGCTGTTGGATACAATACTTTCGTTTTCGTTTACAGAATGTACTTTCATGTGTTTCGATATATCAACAGAATGAATATTTCTTATGTGTAACCAACTACATGAAGAACTAGTCCTGTTTCACGAAGCGGAAACGCTATTGGTACCAGTTAAACAAGGGCTTACTTGACCAAAAGTGTTAATTTGTTTAATATATCCATTGTATCCAAATTTATAACGAAATCCAAGGGACATCAAATAGAGGTCATCGCTCTTTCCACGTTTTATAAGTGAGTCACTGAAAAATTCTCATTGGCAGCCACCAGGAATCGAACCCAAGGTCTTCCAGTTACGGTGGTGTAGTGGAAGCATATCCGGCGCGTAACTGGAAGACCTTGGGTTCGATTCCTGGTGGCTGCCAATGAGAATTTTTCCGTGACTCACTTACAAAACGTGGAAAGAGCGATGACCTCTTTTTGATGTTCCTAGTCCACGTCAAGTGTCTGTATTAATTATTCATTCGCCTTCTAATTATTTGTTCAGTTGCTGCTTACCATCTTTGGTCAATACCCAGCATTGTACGGGGCTCCAAAAAGCAACCTGCCAAATTAGCTTGGCAGTTAGTGTGTGTGTGTCAGGAGGAATTCGAGGCCGCTGTGGTGTAGTGAAAGCATATCCGGCGCGTAACTGGAAGACCTTGGGTTCGATTCCTGTGGCGGCCAATGAGAATTTTTCCGTGACTCACTTATAAAATGTGGAAAGAGCGATGACCTCTGTTTGATGTTCCTAGTCCACGTCAAGTACCTGTATTAATCCAAGGGATATGATGAGGACTTTATTATACCAGTAACTTCGTTATAAAAGTGCCATTAATTAAATGCGTAGTAGTACGTAATATGTATGTAACAACACTAAATACATATATCATATAAACAGAAGAACTCACTTTAGATTCTTATTTGTTTAATATCCACGAATATAAAGAACTTTGCTTAGTCTTTGCAACAGAGGATATTACGAGTATTAATTTTTATATCGAATTATTTTTCGGCTGTACTAGGAGTATACGTGTTGTGTGATATCAAAAATCTTGCTATGGTGTTCAATGAAGACATCTATAATGAAGTAAATTTCGCCGTCATTTTTATAAACGCCGGGGCACGAACCCGGGTCCCCTCATTCCGGAATAAGTCGCTCTACCAATTGAGCTACGCGGACATTCGTTATCGCTGCTATCTGCCTTTACGTCATGTGCGTCCTGCTAGGCGGGCACGTCACACTTCACAGGTGCAACCGCTTGTATTTACATCCTCTTTCTCAGTGTCAGAGCCCAAAATGTCTGTCCTTTTCCTCTGGGTTTGATGCATGTTCTCAGAATCTTCTAGTAGTGGGCTTACAACAGTGCAAAAGTCTTGGAACGTTGTTCCGTCGTTCATTTCGTTCTACACAGTTTTTTCCAACATTTGAACGAGTTCAGGATCTACTTCCTGAAAAGTATATCTGCATTCTCAGGGCCATGCTGCAACCAGCAGATCATATTTTTAACAGTGGTAAACTTAAATAATCATTTTGAATATGGTGAGTTTAAATCATCTCACCTTTTCTTAGCATTTTCGTGCAGCTGCGTTAACGGGTAGGACACTATCTTTCTCTTCTTATCTGTCCCATACGAAGAATTAGTCGAGTTCGGTTTCATGACTTCCCTTTTCTGCGAGGGGGTACATGGACAATAATCTTTGTGGGAGGCATCAAGAAATTCTCACATCTTACGGTAAGAGTTTTCACGGTGAGTTGAAGAGTTGGTGATAGGTCAGGGGGGTTAGCAGCAGAGAGAAGGCAATTAAAAGTTAACTCCCACGCTTTCTGCGGGGAGTGGCTGAGATGCAAAGGAACAACGAAAGGGATTTGGATCGACGCTCTAGAAGTGAACGGTTGGGAACATTTTTCTCCGAGTGGAAGAGATAGCGGGAGAAGGAATAAATGCTATTGTCAAAGCAGAATGAAAAGTCCTCAAAGCAGAATGAGAAGCGAAGGCGGAAATGATAACCTAGCAGCGAGATACTGAAGAAAAACCTTTCTAAAAGAGAAACAGATCAACGTGTTAATAACATAGAGAAAGGCAAAGAAATCAGCACGATGTTTGAAAGATCTTTCCCATGACTTCACAGAAAAAACATATTCTTCACTGCAAAAAAATGACTTATAATTTTAGCGGATATTTTATTTATCTGTTTCATCAGCGGCAAAAATATTGGAAAACCCCTGGAATTTCTAAAGCCATTCACAAGCGAAGGTCAAACGACCCCTTGACTCAGGGCACTGAAACATAATTCAGTGAACGGCCCTATAACAGTGCCTTCTTTCCGCTGTCCCGGCCATCCTTTCACTGCTTCATTCTCACCACAACCCAATAGAATCCCCTTCTTTGAAAAGCAATCACATATGTTTGAAATCTGCATTCCCTTGCTTTATTGTTCAGATATTCCTCAGCTTCTCTTTCCTTTTTTTACCGTTTCGGGCAATAAAGGATATTCAACATTCCGTAATTTTTTTAAACAATAATTTTTACTTCGTAATAAATACGTGGACTATCATGAAGTGTACTTCCTAAATCAAGAAGAATGGTAGTTCCTTCGCTATGACCGTAAATTCGATATAAACTACTTCGTTATAAACGAGCGCGACTGTATTTTTCAAAGTCCTGACGGTTTTCACAAAACGTGGACGGACAGCACCCTTCAAAGACAAAAACTGTTCAGAAACTTGTATTCAACGAGACAGAGACAGAAGAACATTGACTGTGGGAAAGTGATCTAATGAGGATAAGTAATGGACATTAGATGAGTGGAAACGTGGCATATGGTCTGACGAACTGTCTTTTGCACTCTACCTAGCATCTAGCTAGATTCTTGTTAGAAGATCATCAAAAGCAGTTTGTAATCCAAACTGTCTTATAACAGCAATGACATTTGAAGGAGGATCGACACTTACTTGAGCAACAATGATGTGGCTTTCCTTACACTCAAACGTTACATTTTATGGTAGACTTGCCAGCTGTGGTAAGACAAATCTTTTAGTGACCAAGTGTATCTCATGGTTCTCACCGAGATACGCTTACTCACCGAGCATGATGCGACCTTGCAAGATAAAAATGCCAGATTCACCCAGTCATATTATTTCTTTTATTTATTTTTTACCTGGTTTAACACAACTGTGAGTATGTAAGGCTGGACAACAAAGAGATATTTGTCCACATGAATATTTGCCTAATCGTACATATAAGCAGTCCAATCGATCATGTAAGCAGTCCAATCGATCATGTAAGCAGTCGCTTGTCTCTAATTTAGAGTCACTGATCTCGGGCAACGGAAAACAGCCATCGGCGTGAGACAAACACGCGACACTTCCCACACCCGTAACCAACTTGTACGATTAGCGAGAAGCCCACGCCTCTGACCACTCGACGACCGGAGTGACACTAAAACAAGATAAGGAAATATATCTCAGGAAGAAAAATAGATCATGAAGCTCGGTTCTTGAAAACAAGATGAGGAAAATAGATCTCACGAAGCTTGAGGCTTTTTTTTTGTTATGAAGTATGGGCAAATATCCCATTGTTGTCCAAGATTTAATTGTCATCATTCCGTGCAAAATGCAGATAATATTACGATCAAATGATGGTCTAACGCCATAATGAGACACGTGATTCTTGTTACTGGTGTTTTCATTGTTGCATCCAGCCACTGTAACAGTTTTTAGAAGGTCCATTGAAAAAAACAAGTATGTACTTACAGTATCACTATGTCAGTCTGCCTTTGCACAATAAATCCCTGTAATTATTATTAATCAGATTTGAACAATTCTTTTTGCAGTCGAAAGCATGAACGGTAAGAACGATGATTCATGCCGTTTGGTCTTTTTCCGATTCATAGCCTTACTGCAAGGTGGCGTAAATGCACATGCTATTAAATTCCAAATACATTTTACTCTACCAATTGCTTCCAAAAAAGAAAAAAAACATGATTCAAAAAAATATTTTTATTTTCTGATACCTTTCACCACGAAGGCCATTTTACATACAGTGCCTTTTAGAAACAATGCATAATGTTATCCTAGGGGGTAAATATGTATCGTATGTTTCCCGAAGTGTCTGCTTATAAAAATCAGATTTAACTTTTTTATACTTTAGATAGAGATCACGACGATGAATATTTTGCATTCATTTTACAATATTTTGTGAAAAAATACTTTTACACTAGGTGGCATAAGTGCGTCTTTCTGTTTTTAACATGTTTGTAGTCGCATCTTCGCTTATAAAAACCTAACTGAGGAAATTCGTTTTCAATGAGACGCCACTCATCGCGGAAAACCTTTTACGTGCACTTATTTTCCTCAAAATTATGTCCAGTTTTCCATCTAGGGGACGTTAATGTGAATCCTCTAAAGGTTATATCACCGCTTTTAAAAGTCCTATTTAAAAAAGTTCTTTCGGCTACTGATCGTGTTTGTGGCGCATTTTTCATACATTTCCCAAATTTTTTACCACCGGTCAGTTTTGCCTCTAGTGGGAGTAAGTGTTCGTTTGTATCTGTGCCATGTACTTGAAACCCTATCTTCGCTTCTGAGAACCGGATTTAAAAACGTTTTCTTTACATTGGATATATTCCGTTAGGAGAAATGTTTTGCGCGCTCGATTTTTCTTAGCAGACATTTCAGCCGCTGGTGGGCGAAAGTACAGTAGAACTCCAATTATCCGGATTAACTCGGACCACAGCCCATCCGGATATTCGGAAACTCCGGATACTTAGGTTGTCTTTTTTCTATAGGCCAAATACGTGTTTATTAATTGAAGTGAGGAAACTAAATTTGTTCTTTTATCGTATTTTATAATAACAAATGTTATACAGTTTAAAAAATAAATATTTACTGTACTGTATTATCATTCTGCGTTATTTAAATGAACGAAAAAACTAAAAACACGTAAATAAATCAACAAAATCTTAATTTTACTTGGCCTTGAAAGTAGAAGAAGCGATCCGGATAATTGGAGTTCCGGATATCTGGAATCCGGATAATTGGAGTTCTGTTGTAGTTATTTCTATTTGTAGATGTTTTACCGATTGCTTAGAAATCCGGTTGATATTTTCTTTTTGTAACAGGTTCAACACACTATGAAGAACACTTTTTACTTTGAACATCTCAAATTATGCGCAGATTTTCTCTAGGTCGCGTAAATGTATTCCGCTTTTCGCTGAATTTTTTCTTCTAAAAACCTGCTTTGAAATATTTTGTGTGTGTGTGTCGAAAAGGATTCAAGAGACGTGCTTATTACACAAAAAAATTCGGGCTCATCGTTCTTGTTTATGATTATTTTCTTTGTTCGTTCCTTAAAAGACAAACTCTTTAAATAGATCTTTCGTATCACAAATGAAGAAAAAGTTATTGCACCCTGCTTTCCTTCTTTGCTGTATTTTACCTTAGAGTAGTTACACATTATTTAATGATTTGCATTTATTTTTGATGATTTCGTTTTTAAAAACAACATCTGAAAAAAGAATAAATTAAAAAGGGGCTATTCTATTGCAGTTTAAAACAAAAACGTAATTACTGTGGAATCAACTGCATGCACCGTGCGCAGTCGGATAGCATTAAAGCCCTATGTAACAAGAAACTTGTATCAGAGAAGACATATATACATTTGAGCTAGTTATTTCCATTAATTTTATTTGCAGTATAATAGAATGTGATACATCAATTTCCCTAAAACTTTTCAATAACGGCCATGTCCTCTTATTTTAGTGAACAATACCTGTGGGATTTGTGGAAGATGCTCACAGCGGTGGTTGAATTACTGGAGCCTGGCATAGCGTCCTTCAGTAACAATTCTGCTGTAAAACATCGATCCTTTTGTAAAGGTGCTGTCGAAAGATGCAAGTAAGAATATTGTCACCTTAAGTACTCACAATATCTTCAGCAGTTTTTGTAAAATATCGTAAAGCATGTTAGATGTGCTACGCCACAAGTATTAACAATGCACAACACTCAGAATGTCTTAGCACAATGGAGAAGAGGCAGAGTCGAACCATTCTTATCAAACAGGCGGCAAGCTTAGGTGGTGAATTATTATAATTTCGCAGAAATAGTCTCGAAAGAAAGCAGCTGTTGTATATGAAAACTTTTCCAGTCCGTTAAAAACATTTTGAGAAATAAGTAGCAGTACTCACACTATCTTCAACAGTAAAATACCGTAAAGCATGTAAGTCGTCCTATGCCAAAAATACTAACGTTGCGCAACACTCAGAATGTCTTAGCGCAATGGACAACAGACAGAATCGCACAATTCTCATAGAACAGTCTGTTAGCTTAGGTGGCGAATGATTACGCTGAGCGTTCAAGAAAAATCAAATTGCGGTAGTTGAGACTGCAGGATCGGCATCTGTTTTAATGATGAACAAAGTGCTTAGTTAATGTTTCACACATTTCCGTTTCAGAACTAAATTATATATCTTTCTAATGATGTATCTTATATATATATACATTTTCTCAGTTTCATTTACTTCTTCGTCTGCAGTTTTCATCTTGCCTAGAGTAGAAAATAAAGACAGTGCTTCAGTGCTAAATACACTTCTGGCCATTAAAAGTGTAGCACCAGGAAGATCGCATCCCATGGGCTCGAAAGTTGGCAGAAGAGCAAACCTCGGGCGCACATATAAAAAATTAACCGAGCAGGCCATGTGAAAATCATGTGGGGCAGTAACGCCCCCTGAAAGTCGTATAAGAGGGGGAAAAAGGAGCCGGTGTTCAGCACTCGAAGTGTGTTTTCTCGCCGTTAAGCATGCCCCGTCGAAGACAATGGCAGCCCTACCAGCAGGTTTCCGACTTCGACAGTAGGAACATTGAGGCATTTCGGGATTGCAGATTATCACTCCGAGACATCAGTACTCGTGTGGGATGGCATGCGGCAACGGAAGGGAGAATATGACGTCAGTGGGTAGCGGAGGAACGAAAACACCGACGTGCAGGATCCCAACGGCCCCGTCATATCACCGAACGAGAGGACCGACATCTGGTCCGCATGGTTTTAACGGATTACACAGCCACATCGACTACCGCACCTCAAAATTTTGGGTGTGTGGCACAACACCCAGTGTCCGCACGGACGATTCGACGTTGTCTGCAGCAGCGGGACATTTTTGCACGGGGCCCACTGCTTCAGCTACCTTTGATTGTAAAGCAGCGGCGTCTGCGACAGCAATGGTGCCAAGAACATCGCGCACGGAGGAGTGAATGTCAAGGCATCGTGTTTTCTGACGAATCCAGCTTCAGTTTGCAGCACCATGATGGTCGAATCTGTGTCTGGCGGTACCGTAGCCATCGACTGAGTGAGGCCTGTATTATGCTGCGCCATACCGGCCCGGCACCTGGCGTTATGGTAAGAGGTGCCTTTGGATTCCATTCTCGCACGCGCCTCGTCCGTATTTCCTGTACGTTAAACAGCCATCATTACATCACTGAGTTGTTGTACCATATCTTCAGAGACTGCCTGTTGCCATTCACTAACAGGATAATGCGCGACCCCATGTGGCACGCAACGTCCAAGACTTCGTGGACCGCCACCACGTGCCACGCCTTCCTTGGGCCGCGTGGTCCCCGGATATGTCGCCTATTGAAGACGTGTGACTAATGATCGCCGGACGACTTTCACGCCAGCGTCCCGTCCCCGGCTACAACAGAGGAATTGTAGCATCGTATCGAAGCTTCGAGGACGGACATTTACCAAACACACTTCCAACTTCTCTTCCTCTCGATGCCGGGCCGTGTAGCAGCGGTAATTGCCGTCCGTTGTGGCTACACCAGATACTGATTGTTATGTGTTCTCCTAGTCTCATCGTGCTGTATTTGTAATCAATTCACCCTTGTATCATCTGCTTTCTGTACAATAAATATGGCTTTGATATCTCTTGTCTTTCGTGGTGTTGCACTTTTGATGGCCAGCTGTGTATGTAGTTCTAGAACCGTAAAAATCCCGCTAAGTAGTTTGGACTATAGTTCTAACGATGGCTGTTCAAACCTCTAGTTTCTTCTACTGTTCTTGGGTGCCGTACGACTAAGGACAATCGCTGTTTCAGCGGTTTTGTGTGTCTGCAGTTAAATGCTAAATTTCAACAACTCTGGGCTAAGCATGTGTGTGAAAAGGGCATTTCAGGACTGAGCTTGAAGACTGTCCAGGAATGCGCATTGTGGTAACCGTTCCATGAAATATGGATGCTGTACCCTACATGATTTCGGAAAACCGAAGAATCTGTGATACAAAGATAGCTGAGATTTTAGGGTTTTCCGTGAACGTGTTGGATTCATCATCCAAGAGGTGCTGGACACGAGGAAGCTCTCTGCCAAATCGGTACCGAAATTTCTATGGATCAGAAGGGTCATAGATTTGTAGCAGCTAAGGCAATGCTACAGCGTTTTTAGCAGGATGTAGACAGTTTCTCAGCTCAATTGGTTACTATGGATGAAACTTGGATGCATTTGTAAGCTCCGCAGTTTAAAAAATGGAAACACGGGGGTTTTCCTCGCCCAAAGAACTTTCGAGCACAGAAGTCTGCAGCGAAGATGGCGTCTATGTTCTGAAACAAGGACGGGCTAGTATTAGTGGACTACTTGGAAAAGGATGCCAACATCATTGCAATGTATTATACATTCCTTCTGAGCAAACTGAAGCAGGTACTGAAACCAAAACGAAGGGGTAATTGTTAAAAGGATTTCTGGCCTTGCAGACAAAGCTTCGGCCCCAGAGCTGTCATAACGCAGGCAAATGTTTGTGAAATTTACTTTGAACTTTCGAAATATCTTTCATACACACCGGATTTGGCACCGTCTGATTATCTTTTATTTGAAGGTAGCAAATTTCCAATCCAGTTCTACTGCCACATCAGCTGTTGACACGTGCATTTACTTTGAAGGCTCTAAAAAGCTGGAACATCGGTACCAGAAGTGCGTTGAACTGGTAGGCGAATATGAGTAATACTTTGTATTAGAACAAATCCTTTAAATCCATTCTTTCTATGAACAGGGAAGGACTTATCACCCCGTCGTACATATGTCGACGAAGCGCGATGTACGCAAGAGGAAAGCCAATCAATGATCAGTTAACTTACGTTTTTTCGATTCTCGAAACCACTGACTATCGTAAGACAAGGCTATTATCCACAGCTTTTGTCCCCCAAAACTAAGCAGCGCAACTGTGCTATAGCTGGTAAAAGGTCACAAAATTATCCTATGGTTGCTTGTTTACTGATTTGGACTATCGAGTGTTTTTTAATCGGTTGCCATGTTAGACTTAGTCATGATAATGCGTTTTATGGGAATAGCACAGGCCCCGGGATTTTGGTCGACTAATTGTAACAGTGTTTTGACCTTTCGCCAATTATATCACAGCTGCTCTTCCACCCCATTTATGGGGACGCATTTATTGATGATTACTACCACCTACAACGGTAGTAATAATCGTAGGTGGTAGTACCACCTATGCCCGTACGAGCGTAAACAAACTGGATGGTGGCTTTCCTGTTGAGACTATCGCAACTCGTACATGGACAAAAAATGAATCCGCATGATAAAAAAATTAACAAACACATGAAGTATTATTTTCTCCTTCTAAAATGAAAAGTATCATGCTCATGTAAAAAGGAAAAGTCAAAACAAGTGCTTTCAACTTATAAACAACTACCAACATATTTTAGAGAGCTGTTAATTACCAATTTCCTTGCGTTACTCAGTGTTACTCCTTCTATACCTACGTACTGTTTATCTATCACACACATATCTTATAAGTCCCGTACGTTCTTAGCACAATACAGTTTTGGAACCCTGCCAGCAGGTTAGCTGGTAGTGGTTGGGCTCTGATGCAGAATCATGCAGTGTGTCCCGGTGTTCCGTAGAAATACCGCATAGTTACATCAGGTATATCTGGACGTATTGCCTCGAATTTCATTTTACATACGACATTTTCTTACATACTATATCGGTATCTCAGCACACAATCGGAAGTGCAGAATGTAAGTTTTTCTACTCACACCAATATTGGGATCAACACTAAAGGAAGGATCGTTTCTATTGTGCAAAGACATCAATCATCTAGGAAATGTCCAATTTCTGTGCACGTTAATTTTCAATTGACATTAGAAAGAGGCCACTAAACTGTTCTTCCTCCATTGTGCTTCGTAAATACGTTTTGATGAGTTGTAATTTTGATAAAGAACGTTCAGCTGCGGCCACAGACACAAGAATCGTCAAAAACAAGAGGTACACAAAACGAAGGAAATGATAGTAAAAACACACAGTTTTTATCGCAAAAATAAAAATAACTGATTCAACCTGACGATCGGCGAGTGTTCACTCAACGCAATACTGCAAGGAGACTCAACTGAAAACCTCAAAAATGTATCTTACAATTTATTGAGCAAACATGGTACACACCTGTATTATTTTTCAACGTAATCTCCATTTTGTGCAATGCAAGTCCTCCAGCGCTTACAAAGTGCATAGATTCCTGTAGAAAAAAAACATTTCGGTCGCGTATGCAGCCACTCATGTACCACCTGCTGCACCTCTTCCTCGGACCTGAGAGTCTTTCCTCCCATCGCATCTTTCAGTGGTCCAGGCATGTATGGTAATCACTTGTGGTGAAGTCTGGTGAATACGGCAGATGTGGAAGATACTGGAAGTACAGGTCTGGTATGATTGAAACCATTACACGTGGAGTACGGGGCCGAGCGTTTTCATGTTGCCAAAAGACACCAGTGCTCAGAACTCCACGTCGTTTGGATTTGATGGCAGGTTGAAGATGATTCCTGATATGATCTGCATACGTGTCACTGGTTGAAGTGTTCCCCCTGAGCATGTAGTGCTCCAAAATTGCACCTCGTTCATCCCAAAAGAGAGTCAGCCCAACCTTCCCTGCAGTTGGCTGCGTGCGGAACTTCTTCGGTTTCGGAGAGAAGGGATGGCGCCATTCTTTGCTCTCTCCCTATGTTTCTGGCTGGTGATAGTAAACCTAGGTTTCACCTCCAGTAACAATTCTTGTAGGAAGCCATCACCTTCTGCTTCAAAGCGCCGCAAATGTTCTTGACAGGCATCAACACGTGGTTATTTCAGTTCTGGAGTCACCTGGCGTAGCACCCACCTTGCAAACTTGTTGAACTGGAGCACATCATGGATGGTCTAGTGCGCCGATCCATAACTGATGTTCAAAAATGCGGCTATTTCATACACCGTCACTTGGCGATTTCCCATCACAATGCCTTCAACTGCTGTAATGGACTTTGGTGTCACTACTCTGTGTGCCTGAACCTGGTCGAGGAGAATCTGTCACAGAACTCCCGCCGTTTCGGAACATCCTAGTCAATTCGTACACCTACTGGAGTGACAGACATGCATCACCATACTTCAACTTCACTCCACCAAGTCGATAGGTTTCACGTCTTCCCTTCTCAAAAATCAGATGACAGAACGTTGCTCTTCTTTGGTGCATGTCTCAAGTGGGGCGGCCATCTTTGCACTGCTACTGTGACGTTACTAAGCTTGCCTGCACCGTGCTGCCACCTGTAAGAAAATATTTTAATAATTGGTAACAATATCTCCGAGTTACAGGACAATGACACTGTATTTTGGATATTTTTGATCGCACTTTTAAGGTTTTCATTTGACTTATATTTTACCATTGTGTTCCATTGGCTTACTGTGGGACGAATTTTTTTTTTTTTCACCTTTGAGAATGTCATGCAAAAGTTGTTTGTATCCAGATAGAAATTGTTAGGTTATCATTTCATTTCATTTTCATTTTTTTCATTTCATTTCATTTTATTATTTCTGCTGTTACGGGTTATTGAATAATGGTAACAATTATTGACAGTTATAAAATAACAGCAAGGAAGCTCCAGGAAAAGGCCTCATTGATTCCTGTCTAGCCCGGAGCTCCCTGAAGGAAATTTACAAGTCAAGTACAGCAATGTACACAACCAGCCATTAGTATAACTCTTTCTCTCCTCCACCCCCACCCTGTTATTCCCTTAAGTAGTTAGCTTAATAGGTATGCTTTTAATTTTTTGTTATAGAGGTTAAAGTTATTAATCAATGTCAGTTCTCTGGGTAATGAATTCCAAAACGCCGGCCCACAATAATTTAAACTTTGTTTCGTAGTTATAGTTTTAGGGAGCACTGGTATAAGTGCCTGTTGATTTCTTGTATTATATTGATGCGTATATGTAGATATTTTAATTAATTCCTGCTCTACATTATTTTTTATTCTCTTGTACATAATTTTACCCAAGTTAAAATTATATAGTTGTTTAATAGTCATTATTTTATATTTGTTAGGGTCAACTCTTGTAAATGTATGTATACATGATTGAGAAAAAATAACATTATTACAACTATATTTTAAATCTAATAATCTAATATACTTGTTTTGAAGTATTTGTAATTTTTTAATATTAGATTGAGTTGTTTGACCCTATGTTAATATACAGAAGTTAAAGTGTGTATGAACTAAAGTAAAATATATTAATTTTAATGTTTTAACAGTAAGATTTGTCAGAACATGACTTACAATTCCTATATTTTTTGATAATTTATTCAAGAGATTATCAATGTGTTTATTCCATTTTAAATCTTTATTAAGTTTAATACCTAAGTAAGTAAACTCATTTGCTATTTCAATTGATTTCTTGTCGAGAAGTAATGGTATATTAATAAGTGTACTTGTTTGTTGTCTTGAAAAAAAACTGCTTTAGTTTTATATGTATTTAATACAAGTTCATTAGCAGCCAACCAATTTGTGTATTTTAGCAATTTAACATTACTTAGTAAATTATTTCTTCTGGATTAGTACCCTTAAATAACAATGTAGTGTCATCTGCATAAAGGATAATCCTGGATTCAGATTCAATGTTAAAAATGTCATTAATGTAGATATTAAATAATAATGGTCCAAGTATTGGATCTTGGGGTACACCCAGTTTAATATGTTCCTTTGTTGAGTAATAATCCCCCAGTTGAGTAAGCTGAATTCTGTTTGATAAGTAATTTGTAAAGAGTGCATGAGCAATACCCCTTATTCCTATATTATGTAGTTTTGATAGTAATATGTTATGGTTTAATGTGCCAAAAGCCTTTGTTAAATCCAAAAAAATAGCAACAGTTAAGTTTTTTTCCTCAAAATTTTTCTGAGTTATATCTTGAATATGGAGAAGAGCAAGATCTGTTGATTTATTTGATTGAAATCCAAATTGGTTTTTGTCAATAACTTTATATTTCTGTAAGTAGGATAACAATTTATTGTAAATTAGCTTTTCAAGTAATTTTGCAAAAATTGATGTCTTAGATATTGAGCGATAATTATTTTCATCATTGTGTGATCCTGCTTTATATTTAGGGGTAATTTTTGTAAATTTTCAGCTTATCAGAAAAAATTCCTGTATCAAGAACAGAATTAAAAATTTGAAGTAAAGGATCAGATATCTCATCTGCAATATATTTAATTGCCCGTGAATTAATTTCATCAGATCCAGAACTTGATGATATTCTTATGTTCTGAAATTCCACTAACAATTCAGTTTTTGTAATATCTGTAAAATGAAAATTATTAGGGAGATATGATTTTTGTAAATAACTTGAGTAATGTGTATTAACCCTTTTTAACTTTTGTTTTATTGTAACTGGGGTAGTTGTAAAATGATGATTCAGTTGTGTAGCAATGTCCTGTTGATTGCTTATTTTCATATTATTTATAGTTAGGTGAGATGGTAATATCATTTTAGGTGTCCTACCAAGTAATGGATTAAGATGCTTCCATGTTAGTTTAGATGAATTTTGTGAGAATATATTAGCATAATAATTCCTTTTAGTAGCTCTTAATTCAGAGTTCAGCCTATTTCTATATTGTTTAAAATAATTAAAACCTGATTTTTGTCTAGTTTTAAGGAATTTAGAATATAACTTATTCCTTTTTTTAATGCACTTAAGTAATGTATCTGTAATCCATGGTTTTCGAAAACTTTTTCTAAATTTATTGCTTAGTACTGAAATAGGAAAACATATGTCATAGATATCTTTTAGTTTTGTAAAAAATATTTCATATTTTAAATTAGGTGATGAATATGTGTCCAATTCGCTCCAGTTTAAATTCTTTAATTTATTTTTAAAGATTTCTAGATTTTTTTTGTTTATAAGTCTCATTTTAGAAACTTCATGTATTTGAGGCTTTTTAAGTATGTGTTTATGAATAATAAAAATAGGTAAATGATCACTAAAATTAAACTCCAATATTCCCGCAATAATTGGATCTTGTTGAATGTTAGTAATACACAAATCCAAAATTGTTTTAGAATGGGTAGTTATTCTGGTTGGCAATGTGATGGTATTTACAAATCCTGATGAATTTAAAATATAAATTAATTGATTAGTTATAGAATTATCCTGGGAAATATCAATATTTAAATCTCCCATGATAATAGTTTTTTTCTTAACTAGGTTAGCATAGTTTAGAAATTCACTTAATATATTTAGACATATATTATAATCAGATTTAGGTTGTCTATGACACACCATGATTATGTAGAATTCATTTTGAATAGTTAATATTTCTATGTTAGAGTTTGTTATAGTAAAGTTGTTAACAGTTGAAAAGTCCCTATATTGATTATTAACACATATTGCAATGCCCCCTCCTCTTGAGTAATTTCTATTTAGGTTGAATATGGTATAATTAGTTAACTGTGTTGAATAATCCCCACTTGGAAACCATGTTTCAGTTATACATACAATATCTATCGCTGACTTAATTAAGTGTAATAAAGACTCCAGAAGTGTAATTTTGTTTGTTAGTGATCCTGCTTTAATATGTATAATTTTTAATGAATTATTTAGGTTAGTTGTTATTAAGTGGTTCAACTGTTCAACTGAATAATAGCCATCCATCTTGTCCCCCACATCCCCCATTTTAGCCCTTATAATTTATAATTTAATCAAGTCATTAAGAGGAGTTCATAAATTCATGTAGTTCCTCAATAGTCAGCATTTTCCTTTTTTGAGTTTCTTCATTTTTTTTATGAATAAGTTTCCATTCCATGTAAATGCGTACTTGAGCCTTGACTGCTGCACCAGTGTCCTTGCTTCCCAGTACAGATGTTTATTGTAAGGGGTAAGATTTTCGTTTAAGTAGATTCTTGTTGCCTTTAAACCAGGCATTAGATCATTATTATAGGCAAGAGTTTTTTTCTTGGACATCCAAATGTTCCTAGTTGTTCTGGATTTGAACTGCATGAGCACTACTGAGTCTTGAGTCCTTTTATGCTTAGTTGGTAAAGTATGAACAATATCAATATCTTTTGATAGATCCTTATCTATTTGTAATTTAGTTGCTAAGACATCAACAAGGTTATTAAGATCTTCCTGAGATGCAATATTTGAAAGATCAATTCCATGTATTTCTATGTTTCTCAGCTTTTGATATTGATTCAGTTCATTTAATTCTTTATTTAATAATTTATTCTGTTGAAAATTATTCCTTTCCTGTATTTGAAGAGATACTAATTTATTTTTTAGATCTTCATTACTGTGTTCTAGTACAGTACATTTCGAAAGAACACTATCATACCGTTCACTCAAAAACTCAACAGAACGTTTGATATCTCTTAATTCCTCCTTGAGTTCTGGAATGTGGTTTTGTTTAATTTCACTTATTTCCATCCCGAGTTCAGCAATAGAATCAAGCTTTAAACTGATATCTGTTAAAGATTGCTTAATAAAATTCATATCAAAGTCATTAGAGTCAGTTTTAGATTTACTTGTGTTTATGGTACCTTGGTCTTTTTTGGGACCCATGACAGTAAATTTCAATTAATTTGTACTTAATTTTTGCTCAATAACAGTAATTTTCACTTACTTTTGTCCTCGGTTTCTGCAGCTGTGCAACAGATGGCAGCAGCACCACTATCTCATCACCTAAATTTCTTTTTTTTATTTAATTTTATCAAAATTTTCAATATAATTTTGTTTTAGTTGTCACCCCTTTTTTTTTCTTTTCTTTTACTCAATAACCCAGTCATGTGGTATTTAGGTTCACAATCAACAAAAGTCCATAGAAAATCAGTCAATAATTTCAAAGTTGAAGAAGTAGAAATTTACCTTTAACTCACGAAACACTAATATCCATTAGTTTGCAGACAAAAACACAAATGCAGACAGCAATCCTGAACAAGAGCAAACACTTGAAGACAAGACGGCGTAGAACAACATAATTTTTTAGCTCCCCTAATTTCTTCTGATAGCCACAAATCCACAGCCTAGTGACCTGAGTGACCTGCCTCCAATAATTACCGCAATTTCCGGAGCTCTTATCTTGCATATGGATGCACAGAACACTCATGAATCCGCAATGAACTTCAAAAACACCCAAATACTACATCGAAAAACACTTCAACCAACAAAATATCATTAGCTTGAGCATAGTAGTATGTCGACATCGTGACTTGACTTGACGTGATTACCGTATTATCATTATCATCTTTACTTGACTTGACGTGATTATCGTATTATCATTAATTTTTTCATTGCTGCTTTTCGTCCTTTCTGTTGCTTACTGTTAGCCCGCAATGGGCCCCTCAAGCGTCTGGACCCTCGTGCAACTGCTACACCTTGCCCTATGGTACATACGCCACTGAACCCTGCCAGGCGAAGATCTTCCAAAATAACGCAACCTTTAACAGTTTAATAAAGTGTATGCATTTTTACACTAAATTATTGACGATACCGCACTTCACGTTAACATTTGCTTTTCGTGATTGTATTTTCAAAACAAGAAAGATGACACCGAATTTCCGGTTGTAATGTGCACATCTTCTGAATCCTTTCCGACGCGAATAAAATTTATCAAAGTTATTCAAAGTCAATGAAACCAGTTAGAAAAAAATCAGCCGGATTTCTACAATCGATAAAACATCCAGAAGCAAAAACCGCTACTTACTTCCTGATAAAACCTATTACGAAAATTAACAAATGTATCGGAGACAAAGTGATTTTCAAATCCAACAGTTAAAAGACGAAATATAGAAGGAAACATGCTATTACTCTACGCCTTCTAGAGGAAGAATTTTGCACTATGGAAAAGTTGCAAATAAGCGAAAAGTATTCTTTATGGTAAGGAAAAACAACTTTTCAAATATGTCTCCCGGAAGCAAAGATAGCAAGAAAACGTTTTTGAACTTTATGCCCCGTAACGAGAAAGCTGTGCATTATTTAAAGGTGGTAATGCTCTCCATTATAGCAAATAGCATACAGCAAGAAAAAAAAATCTCACCAGAGTTTTCAGAAGCGGACGTACAGCTGCAATCAGAAGTACAAAAACCCCACCTAGCCACAGAACTGTGAACTACAAAACTCCTCGAAGATAAACCTAAAGTGTTCCATAAGATAAATCGTATCCGGTGTTAAAATAATTTTTCAAATCGCAGATTTATATGCAGAGATATTGAGAAAAACAGATTAAGCCCTAGTGGCGAAATTTTGCAATATTTCGGGAAGAAAATACAGTGTTCGTACGTACTAGTACCTGAACAGTTTTATTTCAATCGGGTTTTTAATACCGCAGATATTGCTGTAAACGTAAACCTGACTTAACGCTCTCCAGTGGCAGACTTGTGTGTTAAGAAAAATTTGAAATTATATGAAAAACATTTACCACCGGAAACGCTCTCCAGCAAAGGGAGAATTTTCCGAATCTGAGTCTCAGAAGCAGAGATATGGATAAAAATATACTGTACATCTACGGCCCCTGGCGAAAAACTATGCTCTATTTTAAGCAGGAGGTATTCTCAGAAAGTTTTGCGAGGTGAATGGTATAGGTCCACAAAGAATGCTTTCAATCGAGCTTTCAGAAGCTCAGCTTTTGCTGCAAATGCGTCAGAAGTAGAAACAAACACTTACGCCTCCTGGTGGCCGAACCACTTTTTATCAAAAATTAGTAATTGTATGAAAAACATTTCTCGTCAGGAGCTGTATCCGATGCAGGAAGAATTTTTCCAATTGGAATTTTAGAAGTAGAGATAACAGGGGAAACGCAATTCAACATTACGCCCCTAGCGAAAAATCTATGCCTTACTTGAAAAAGGGATGGTACCTAAAATAGTCTTCGATATAAATGCCGTCGAAAAAAGAAAATAATTGTTCAAACGGATCTTAGAAGCCAATGTATAGAATAAAAAGTATTTTGAATTCGATACCATCTGCAGTTACGTCCTCTAGTGGCGAAGTTATGCGTCGAAAGTAAAAAAACATAAGCAGGGATCATTGTTCTGGCATATTAAGCTCCCCAATGCAAAAACAAGTTTTCAAATCGGACTAATACTTGCAGAAATAAGGTGCCCACAGGCAGAGAGGCGAACGGACAACATGATAACATAATCACAATTTTTTTTTACAAAAGACGTGCTACAAAGTGCCCATACGCCATTAAAATTTAGTAGCAAGCGACAACGATTGAAGTTTAATATTGATTACTTCAAGTTAACATTCATTCAAAAGATTTAGGCACAGATTTTCGAATGGCACAAATTTAAGTAACATGCCTGTTGGGTAAAAGGAAGCATGGAATGTAAAAGCATTCGTTGTGGATTATTTGGGTGAACGCAACATCATCATCTAATAGCAAAATGTAGGAACTAATGATCTTCCCACGATCGTAACTACACCTAAACGACAAAAAAAAAAAAATCGTAAATATTCATGGCACACTGAAACCACCTGTTGCAGTCATAAACGATCCACTTTCACTTTCGGTGACCTCTGCGATGTTTACCTAACACCATTTTTTGCTGCCTACAAAACAAAATGCATTATTGCAACTACTTCTAAGCAAACATACAACTAATTATGAAATAAATAAATAAGCTGTGTTGTTATTGTTCAACAAACACAGCTTGGCTATCAGGGAGGAAATGAAATCAGACAGCTGAATGACCTCAAATCTAACTGAAAATACTTATAATTGTTTATTATAACTTTGTACGTTTATCCATTTCCTTCATAGATTGCCCGGTTTTACTGATAAAAGATACTCAACAGAAAATTCTTTCAGTTTAAAATAAAAATAAATAAATATTTGCTATAAAAAATACGTTCGCTGCTAATGAAAAGCTGAACTTTTTTTTTCAGAAACTCAGTGTTTATGTGCAGGTTTAAAGAAATACATAACATGATTCATTTTTAATTCCTAACTTTCAACGCATAATTAAAATTGCCACGACAGCTTTTCATCGTGACTGTTATATTATTAGATAAGGTAAATATGAGGGGTTTGTGTGTGTGTGTGTTTTGTTATAGACGGTATCGTTAACAGTAAATAATCTCTTCCTACTAGAAACACAGATCAATAAATTGCTACAAATCGTTAACTGAAATGTCTGCTTTATTTTAGGGTGGAATTCCGTTGAATTAGTTCCACTTGGAATACTTTCAGCCTTTCATCGGTTATATTTCCAGAGAGTAAGCGATAAGGGTTATTATCTCAACGAGAAACCTTAGATTTCCTGTAATGACAATGATACAGCACTTCAAATTATTGGATTGAAGTGATGCATCGAATATCAAGCAGCAGGTTGAGTAAAAGGTCAAGAATTGATCAGCAGACGACGACCTGCTGACATATTTCGAGAGTATTGAACAATAAGTTCTCGTAGACAAGCATCAATCGTTTGCTGGAGGAAGATATTTATAAAACATGCTTTGATTGATCTATTGGCTTACATCAAATTAAATATGATTAATTAATACACACAATTGATGTGGATTAGGAACATCAAACACAAGGAATCGCTCTTTTCACGTTTAGAAGTGAGTCACCGAAAAATTACCATCTGCCGCAACCGGGAATCGAACCCAGGATCTTCCAGTTACGCGCCGGACATGCTACCACTGCGTCCTCGAATTCTCCAGACTCGCATACGACTAACTGCCAAACCACTTGGCAGGTTGCTTCTTGGAGCCCCGCACTATGTTGGGGATTCACCAAAGTTGGAAAGCAGCTACTGAACAAATAATTAGGAGGCGAATGAATAATAGTTGTATATGATAATAATAATAATTCAAAGTTGTCATTTAGGGGGAAGATTGATATTAATATTTTTTGACAGATTACCTGCTAAAAGGGCTATAATAATGGTCACGAACCTAAAGGATGAGAGAGAAGGGGGTTTGAGTCACTTGGTTCAAACCAGGGGTGTGATATCCTCCTCAGAGGAACTAGCCATTCCCCTTCATGCCTTGGGTCATGAATCATAGAACAAAGGAATGCAAGGGACCCTGTAGAAGGAAGAAGGCCGCGGGTGGCCGAGTGGGCAACGTTCGTGACTGCCACGGGAAGGGCCTCAGGTTCGATCCCAGGCAGGTACGAACACTCGATCCACTAAATACCCGCCGTGCGTCGGATCCCGGGTACTGGCACCCCGGTAATAAATAAGGGCGTCTTCCTCCCTCTTTCTACTTTGCTTCCGTGTCACTGTCCTATCGGGCGCTCTAGCCCAAATCTCCTAGTTTCCTATTTCTAAGGGTTGTTTAAGACCTGGGGTCAAACACTCCCTTCCTAAAATCCTCTACATATGATCATGATCATAATGTAGAAGGAAGAGCGGTTGAATCTCTCTTGTGGATCGTTTTTTAACCAAGTTATATACCTGCTAAGTTTTTTTTTAAATTGTTTATTAATTTATTCCAATATTTTACCCCTGTGGCCTAAAGGAAACATATTTACTGTTGAAATAAGTGGTGCGAATTCACGAAAAATTTCTGGGAATAACGTGCAGCAAAGTAGCAGGTAGGTGTTCGTCTTGTAATGAAATTTCCGTTTTTAAAAGTTCCCGTTTTTTGGGGGGTTTTTTTCCACCTTCATATTTTCACAGATTTTCCGTCGTCAGTAATGCCGTTTATTTCAGAAAAGTCTGTTTCAGGTTTTTTCGTATATATACAGAATTTTCGCAAAATAGAAGACTCCGAATTTTTTCAGCCTGTAGAATCCTTTCGCATTGGTGGGACTCGATCCGACGTCGTTTGGGCTCGCTCAACAGAAATCGCTTGTCTTAAACATTGAGACAGGAGACTCACGTTCAAGGTAAAAGTCTAATTGCGCGATGATGATTTTTTTTTTGTCATAAATGTGAGTGATTTAGTCATTTTATTTTCTGTTGGAGCTTATTACTTTTTTAAATAAGTTCGTAATAATTATATTTTTTGTGTAGCAGGACTTATCACAAATCAAGTGTTTTTTCATCATCATTTTCCGAAACAGCAGAAAGCTTTGGAACTTGGGATCTTTTTAAACGGATAATGGATTTCAATTATTTTTAAGAAAAGGTGAAATGTACTTTTTTATAGTATTATTTCAGAAAACTCCTAAATGTAAAATTTATTCTTAATAGCTGTAACAGCCTTTGTCTCAAGGACTAGGTGATTGCATGATGTCTACACTGACACATAGACATCATACAATCACCTTTTCAATAATTTAAGAACACGGTTTCTTACGGTCCCACTACATAAATATACACCGATGAGACATTATACATTATGAACCACCTACATAATACATGTAAGCTGTGGGACCCCCTTTAGCCTGCAGAACAGCTGCCAATTGGCAAGGCATCGATTCGATGATGTGGCGATAGATAGGTATCCTGTCGTATCTGGTACCATAATGTCTACAGCAGGACGTCCAGTTCCCGTACATTTCGGGGTGGTGGTGATTTAGCGCGAACCCGCTTTTCTAAGTCGAACCACTAATGTTCGATTGGGTTCATGTCAGGTTAATTTGGAGGCCAGGGCATTAACAGAAAGTCACCAGCATGTTCCTGGAATCATTCCTTGACGATTCTGGCAGCGTGGCATAGCGCATTATCGTGTTAGTAATAGCCATCACCAGCAGGGAACACAGTTGTCATGAATGCGTAAACTTGGGCCGTAATGATGTTCAGATACACGAAAGCTATCAGGAATTGCGCTATTGGGATAATGGGGCCAAAGTGTCCCAAGAAAATATCGCCCACAGCATAACACCGCCGCCGCCGGCATGTTTCCGCCCAACAGTGCATCCAGGAGCCATAGTCTCCGTTGGTAACCGGCGTATCAGCGCTCGACCGTCTACGTAATGCAGTAGAAATCTTTATTCGTCAGAACAGACCACTTTCTGCCAATCATCCACGGTAGAATCTCTACGATCTTGGGCCCATTTCATGAGTTATTGGCGATGATGTGCAGTGATCATGGGGACCCGGCTGGGTCTTCGGCTAAGCAGGCCCATGCGCAGAAGGGTCGATAAACTGTCTGCTGTGACACATTACCCTGACCACCACTCTTGTAGCTGTGGGGGATTTGTCGCACTGTGGCCCTGCAGTTGCTGTGAACAATGCGCAACAGTCTTTGCTCCTCTCAGGCATCAGTAAGCTGCGGATGACACACGGCTGGACGACGGTTCGTCGTTTGGACATATGTGCACCACTTTTGATACGTACTCACTACAGCAACACGCGAACAACCCACGAGCCTGCACCGTTTCCGAGATGGTAGTCCGACGCGCCGTGCCATCACAATTTATCCTTTATCGAAGTGCGATAAATCGGCAGCTTTTCTCATTCTGACTCCGAACACTCTACTAACCGAAAGCCGGGCCTCGGGTTGTAAATACACTGCTCTGTGAACTTCACTTACGCCACCGTTCAGTTTCCAGGCGAGCTCATTTCTCTAGGCTGGGGTTGGGCATAATGTAATGGCTCATATACAGCTGGTGCACAAAATGGGGGAGAGGAGAAGAAAATACCCCACAATAAGCAAAATGCATGCGATTTGGTTCCTATCCACAATATCCGATCTCGCTTTAGAGCTTCAAAATCAAATCCTTCGACAGATGACTGAAACTTAACAGTTGATCAAACCTCAAGTATTTCTTATAGAATCGCTCCGATTACGAGAAACGTTTGCTCGTAGGGATACGGGAAAGATGAGGACGAAGATTTTCCTTTAATATACGAAAGGAATTACATAAAGGTTTCTGAAAATTCAGAATTTTCCATTAATGCATTTTAGAAACGGCAATTTACTATCAATATAAGAAAGGGGTCGCGAGAAGGTTTCTGAAAATTCATAATTTTCCGTTATTGCATCTTAAAAACGGCAATTTACTATCAATATAATAAAGGGATCGCGAGAAGGTTTCTGAAAATTCATAATTTTCCGTTAATGCATCTCAAAAACGGCAATTTACTATCAATATAACAAAGGAAACGCGGGAAGGTTTATGAATATTCAGAATTTTCCGTTAATGCATCTTAAAAACGACAATTTACTATCAATATAAGAAAGGAAACGCGAGAAGGTTTCTGAAAATTCATAATTTTCCGTTAATGCATCTTAAAAACGGCAATTTACTATCAGTATAAGAAAGGAAACGCGAGAAGGTCTCTGAAAATTCAGAATTTTCCGTTAATGCATCTTAAAAACGGCAATTTACTATCAGTATAAGAAAGGAAACGAGGGAAGGTTTCTGAAAATTCAGAATTTTCCGTTAATGCATCTTAAAAACGGCAATTTACTATCATATAATATAGAAAGGAAACGCGAGAAGGTTTCTGAAAATTCAGAATTTTCCGTTAATGCATCTTAAAAACGGCCATTTACTATCAGTATAAAAAAGGAAACGCGAGAAGGTTTCTGAAAATTCAGAATTTTCCGTTAATGCATCTTAAAAACGGCAATTTACTATCAATATTAGAAAGGAAACGCGGGAAGGTTTCTGAAAATTCAGAATTTTACGTTAATGCATCTTAAAAACGGCAATTTACTATCAATATAAGAAAGGAAACGCGGGAAGGTTTCTGAAAATTCAGAATTTTCTTTTCTTACGAAAGATCAGAGAAAGTCGCGTTTCTTTCTGTCATTTCAGGAAAAAGGTTGTATCAGAAATATGCTTCGTTAATTCACGAAAGAAATCACGGAAAGGGGCTCTTGAGTTTCAGAATTTTTTTACAGTGGTATTATCATTTGAAATTCGTTTTTTCTCTTAATAGTTGTCTTTTAAAAGGTTTTCGTTGCACCTGATGATAATCATGCCCTCTTTTTCTCACAAGTAGAGGATATACTGAGCCTCCAAGTGATATGTTTTTGTCTTTTTTTTCCCCTCTAGGCAAAATCTTCTATTAACATCGATAGAGATTGAGTGATCTTTTAGCCAGGAGTGGTGCCGCAATTACCAACGAAAACAAAACAAGACAAAACAAAGCGTATCATGCCCGAATATCTGTTGTTTAATGCTTTAATGGTTCTTTCCCGAGTATCTGCAACCATAAAAGATTCATAGATGATAAACTGCGTTGTAAATGTGAGATTCGAGAGACGGATTAGAAACAATGGCTGTTTTTCCCGCTCAGATGAAGTTGTCATGTCCCTTTTCTAAAATTATGTTTTAAACATGATCCAGTTGATGAAGCCATTTTGCTGACGATGATTATCTCGGGAGACATTCTCTTTCAATTTTACGTATTCTGAGATAATGAGTTTTGCAGCGAACTTCGGAATGAGAAACTGTCAGCCAGGTGGTGAATGCGATTCACTAGACGGCAGGATTTGGATAAGCTCTTTGCTTGCAGTACGTACGGTTATCGCTCTAAAATCTGCGGAGTGCCAAGTAGTCAGTTAAAGAAGTAAGTCAAATGAATAATTTAGAAAGAAGGCTATTACTTTATGGAGCGAAATACATGTTAAATTATTCCTCGAGTGAAACGAGTTACCGTTTGAGAAATAAGATTTCAGAATTTTTGAAGGACATTCTAAGGCTTAGCAAATCAACAATTCTAAAATTCATAACAACTGAATATACGGCTGTTTGGTGTAGTTTAACTTCCTTTTCTCCTTTTTGATGTGTTTGACAGCGTGAATGAGAGAAACGATAGATAATGTACTTGGCAAATGTGCGCGGTAGGTAACCATTTTGTGCGTGGGTAGACATTGAAAATCAGGGAATTATTATAGTTTTAACTTCTCCAGTTTTGCGTGAATGTAGTTATGAGAGAAGCTTGCGTATTTTGTGAAGAGGAAAAGAACGAATCCTGGAAATCATAATGTACGAAGAGAATTCTTATCATTTTGGAAATTTACTTATAACAAAAATCATACGGAAATTACGCAAAGCACACACTACTATTTGTGAAAATCGCAGTACTACGAAGGAGTGCTCGTATTAGTTTGAAACTTACAGGATATCTACAACAGGTTGGGATATGCAAACGATTAAAATGTCAGTGAAAATGCTCATGTGGTTTCGGAGAAGCATCTTCTGAACTGTCTTGGGTATGAAGAACTGGTTCAAACGAGATGTTGCAATCAGTGAAGAGCCGACATTGAGTCGAAAGGGTGTTTCTTGTGTCTCACTATGCCACGTCACCGAATAATTCGCATAATGAACAGCTGGCAGACTTTGAGGGAGGAAGGATTGTTGCGATAAAAGAAGCTGGATATTCCTACCGCGAAACTGCCACCCGTAACAGACGGAACGCCACTACAGTTATGCGAACGTGATGCCACTGTACAGGTGAGGCACGGATGCACAGAAATCCCCTAAATGGACAGCGAATAACAGACACCTTTACAGCATGGCAGTGACCGATCGCACAGCGACATCCATGGCATTAGTCATAGGCCAGACTTTGTCCTTCAGCACAGTTCTACCTCATCTGCGTATCAGAGTACTGGTCTTTAGCACCCCATTGTTGCGCATTCCCTTAAACCTCAGACACAGAAGATTCAGGCTGCAATGTGGTCTCGATCACAGACACTGGGGCGCTGATTGGCAACAGGTCGTATTTTCCGACGATTCACGATTCATCTCGATGCACCATATTGGTCGCATACGTGTTCGAAAATATGGTGGTGAGCGACACCTTGCAGCGTGCACTTTTGCCGCATCATACCTGCCCAACGCCAAGCATCACGGTTTGAGTCGCCATTGGATCTATGGCTAGCCCATAGAGTTGCTCACGCAACTATTCGCAGTCACACCTTCTACGAATTGAGCGAACTCTCAACCGGCAGCGATATAGGTTTGTTTTAGAGCTCGAGGTGATACCCTACCTTCAGAGTTTTCCTGGTATTATATTCTAACAGGACAATGCTCAGCTACATGTCGGGCGGAATGTCCAACACCTCTTCCATGCGCGGCAGTTACCGCTTCTTCCCTGGCTTCTAAGTTCACTAAATATGACCCTGGTCGAATATGTCTGGGACATAGTAGACAAGTGACTGGCACATCAAGCGCCTCTGCCAGTCACCACAAATGAACTCTGGTCTCGCATAGAAGCAACCAGCAAGTCTATTCCCCACGATGATATCAAAAACCTCTTTCATTCAATACCACGCCATGTAAAGGCTGTTATTGTTGCTTGTGGTGGCTTCACACCACGCTGAGTTTTAAAGCGAAAAAGCCTTATATAGCTCTACAAATGTAATATATCATTTAAATACCGCGATTCTTTCTTGGTACTACAATTTTTGCAAACAGTTGTGTTATTGTTCTGAGATCGTGTTTCCACACAATTACATTCTAACTAACGCAGTGTCTGTTACTTCTGAGGGTGCAACGGTACAGGACGTAGCCCCGACATTCGTGTGGTTTAACCTTAGCCTGACTCTATTTCTTATTATCCTTTCTCAACTACAAATACATACACTTCTTTGCATTATTCTTCCAGCGATGAATAAGAAGCGTATTTTTTGTGTGTTTGTTTACGACCATCGTGAGCAACTCTATGGGCTAGCCATAGAGTTGCTCACGATGGTCGTAAACAATGCATAGCCTGTACCGTAAGACAAACACAACATCCATCCCTCACCGGGATTCGAACCCGAATACATATCAGAAGAATGATCAGCCCAATGCGCCACAGGGACAGCGGAAAAGATTTTGGGGGACCGACTTCCATGCAGTGGATTGAGAATGATTGAAAATGCTTTTTATTATACCAATAACATTGTTCAACCAATTTTTCGTTTTTCTTTGTTTGGTGAAAGTTTCTTGTAGCTTTTCGTATTCAGTATACGGGGTATTAAAAAGAAAAATTCTGTCATCCTTCAATTTTAAGAATTTCAGATTTCAAATTTTATTCTTCGTCCTGCAAAACTCGTAAAATTTAGTGCATGTTTTGACGTAACACTACGTCTTACTCCGCGGATACTATGGGGCGACTTATGGCCGACCTCCCGTGACAAAGATAGGTTCCAATTGAAATCATTATAGCGTTAAAAATATGAGCCGAACACTAATCGCGTTAGCATATTCGTTAACAGCATGGAGTCTGATTCGCGTATTGCGCAATACGTCGTGCGCGCGACGCTCCCCTCACTCCCTGTGCGCGGGGAGTTGATGCAATGTTTCTGGGTGTGCCGCCGCGTTTGACTCAGTCTAGCTCGGCAACCATGAGCGCAACACGACTGTGCGTGGTATCATTTTAAAGCTCTCGACGAGATGTATTCAAATATGCGCTATCTACCAACAAGTAATTGGACACCCCTGCAATCGACGATATCTGCGGTCCTGATACACGTCACTGCCGCCGCCGTTAAATATCGTGTGGGAAACAACAACGCTACCAGTCGCATGCAAGATGCCACGCAGTTCGGAGCTCTCTGATTTCGAGAAAGATGTAATCGTCGGGGGCCACAGAAATGGCCGATCCATACGTGACGTATCCAGCTAGTTGAAGTACCCAAAATCGACAGTGGTTTACGTGATTGGCAAGTGGAAGATGAGTGGTGACTGTCGGAATGTGATCCGACCCGGCAAACCCACAAAACTGGGAGTTAGAGACCGACGGGTGCTGGCCAGAGAAATTCGGAAGAACCGCACCAAATCGATGGGCCACATCCGCGAGGAGTTTCAACAGGCATCCGGGAGTGTTCTTTCAATGAATACCATTCATAAGGAAACCCATACGCTTGGTTATCATGGACGTGCTGCCGTCCACAAGCCTTTGATCACCAAGTCCAATAGCGCTGCTCGGCTAACGTGGTGCAAAGAACGTCGACAGTGGACCGTTGAACAGTGGAAACAGGTTTTCTGGAGCGACGAATCAAGGTTCAACCTCTACCGTTCGGATGGCAGGGTCTGGATTTGGCCTCTGCCTGGAGAACGCCTCCTGCCGGAATGTATTGTGCCAACTGTGAAGTCCGGCGGCGGCGGAATCATGCTATGGGGGTGTTTCTCCTGGTATGGCACGGGACCCTTGGTCGAAATTCCTGGTAGACTCAACGCCAATACCTACTGCACCATTTTGGATGACCATGCGCTTCCTACGTTGTGGCAGTTTTACGGGGTGGACCTATGTTACTTTCAGGATGACAATGCCACCTGTCATGTTGCGAGGTCCACCATGGCTTGGTATGGTGACAATGGGGTTAATCGAATGGACTGTCCTGCGCAGAGCCCGGACCTTAACCCTATCGAGCGCCTCTGGGACAAGTTGGAGCGGCGACTTAAGGGGTGCCCCTACCGTCCGAAATCGGTGAAGGAACTGACCTGTCTTCTCCAAGCCGAGTGAAAGGAAATACCGCTAGCCGTCGTACTACGCCTAGTTGAGAGTATGCCCCGGAGGGTCGCAGCTGTTATCGCCACTCGTGGAGGCTCCACCAACTATTGAAGGTGAATAAACTTCGTTTTCCTTTGCTATCACAGGTGTCCAATTAGTTGTTGGTAGATAGTGTATAAATAACATTTCGCAGTGGTTTGAACTGAATATTTTCAAAATTGTTTCCTTGAAAACCGGTGAACACTTTCGACAATATCGTGATTTGTCTGGACAACCGTTATAACGAAGTAAATTTCTCCGTCATTTCTGTCCACGCCAGGATTCGAACCCGGATCCCCTCATTCCGGAATAAGTCACTCTACCAATTGAGCTACGCGGACGTTCATTCTGAATCCTATCTGCCTTTATGTCGTGTGCGTCCTGCTGGCAGGTACGTAACATCTCCCCCTGAAAGAGGGCCGGGGGCATGGTCCACGGGTCAGCCGTGACCATGAATCGTTGCAGGCAGCCATCCACTGTAGAACGTGCACTTGAGAACTCCCAGTCAATGTGGTGTGTGGAATGGAACATCACACATTTTTATTTTTCGAAGCGCTGGAGAAGGGATTCTCTTATTTTTCCTATCTCGCGGTGTGGAAATAACATCACACCAATGCGAGATTTAGAACGATCGGGTCATCCGGATAGTTCGGGCGCCATTATAACGAAGTAAATCTCTCCGTCATTTCTGTCCACGCCAGGATTCGAACCCGGATCCCCTCATTCCGGAATAAGTCACTCTACCAATTGAGCTACGCGGACGTTCATTCTGACTACTATCTGCCTTTATGTCGTGTGCGTCCTGCTGGCAGGTACGTCACACCGTGAGTGCAAAACGACTGCGCACGGGATCGTTTTAAAGCTCTCGACCAAATCTATTTAAATATATAAAGAACATATCGCAGTGGTTTAAACTAAAATTTTTAAAAAATGTTCTCGTGTGGACAAGGTAACATTTTCGACAGAGCACCACGTTGGGTAATTCGTGTAGCGATCTGCTTTGTGTTCGCAATATATCCAGCATTATTTGTAAAAATTATGTACGCTACTTTTCATATCATAGACCTGTGTTGGCTATAACGAATTAAATAAACGCTTTGAAACCATACTCGACTAGCTCATTTCAACTCTCCGTTCTGCAAGTCGTTGTCCTACGTTCCAAACTGATGGCTCAATCAGAACTGAGAATACTTGTATATATATATAGAGAGAGAGAGAGAGAGAGACAGAGAGATAATTATGAAACAGCAACAAAGGAATATATCGAACAAAAAAATTTTTGAAGACGGGAACGTAGGAAAATAAAAATAAAATAAAACTGAAAGAACAAGGTTGCCTTCATCAGGGGAGCAACAACCCGGGGAAGTGGCTTTTCTGGTATCAGTGAAAAGCCACTTCCCCGGGTTGAAACCAATAGTCGACTGATCCTGCTCCCGAAGCCACTATATATATTTATTGCGCACATTGCATCAATAAAAGGACCTACACTTCGTAATGATATTATGATGTAAAACAGTATAACTACCCTTAATTTAGGGCCACTGGTTCCGCGGTAGGAGAGAGCCAATACCGTATAACTAGCACAACATCCATGCCTCACTGAGACTGCGCCATCGGGGCGGCAAGGAGTGGTTGGCATTAGCTCTTATTCAGTTGAAAAGAGAATGACAGAAGGTCTGGATTAACGGAAATCTAGCGTCGTGTGTGCATGTGTGATGTTGAGGCAGTATACAGAGAAAGTCCATCGTCAGCAGGCTGTAATACACCCTACTGATTTATAATAATCTGACGTCTTTGGCGAAAGATGGAATGAGAAATACATATTACAAAAACGTCGGGTGATCACATAATTTCCATTATCAGCTAACTTTTCATATAATAATATGACATGATGTATTTGGGTACTATACATATGGTTTTTAGTGCTTTAAATCTGGTCATCGTATAAAATTGTCTTAATTGAACTTTTTTATTTTAAATGGCAGGACCAGATACTCTCGCAAGACGTTCTGTTATGTGAAACGGCTTGCACGCTTCGTAAAAAAAAACCATATAAATGCACAAAATATTTTTATTTTTCACAAAATTTTCCTTCAGTTCATCCCATTTTAAAAACGCACCCACTTTCCCCGCTTCAGATATTTTCGCCAATTTCAAACGAGCTCGACATTGTCGAGACCGTTGTGTTTTATGTGTACTCGGGTTTTGTGTCCTAATCGGTTTAGAAGCCGCAAAGCGAGCTCGATAAAATTGAATTCTTTAAGCTAGATTTTACCATATTTAATGATCCCAAAAATTAAACAAAAAATTCTGGAAAAAAAGTTTATTTATTTTTTGCAGTTCTTTTTGTCATTCTAAGAGAACAGCGTTGGAATTTTTCTTTTATTTTGTTTTTTTATGACCACCGTCAGCGACATTAAGGGCTATAAGATGTCGCCTGTCCCTTATTTAGGGCTACTGGTTCACTGGAGGGGAACAGCCACGTCGAACCCGGTCCCACTCGGGCAAATATAGAAGCCAACGCTTAGACCGCTACGAAACCAGGGCGGCCTTTTGAATTTCCAGATTCGCACCCCTAGAAAATGAGAGACCACTCTACATCGTCTCAAGATTTACGTTCGCATCTAACAACACTGTTGTCACTCGGCCTATTTTTTTTTTGGGGGGGGGGGAGAAGCTTTTTTTTTTATATATTTTTTTACAGTTCTATTTCAAATTACAAGTACAACAGTGTTTGCATTTCCAAAATCGCGCTGATAGAAATTGAGGTGCAAAAGTACTATCACACGACGACTGAGGCCGAATCTGGTTCGCAGTGGGTGACGCCAAAGTAACGGCAGCAGCGCTGCGTATCAAACGGCAGTTTTCTTCTCATTGTTAAGGAAATTAGGGGGCGACGCTATTTTCGTTTCATTCAATCGCGTGGTTACAAAATTTTAAGTATCGACGGCAAAGCAGTTTCACATCAAAAAGAAATACGCTACTGTGAAACGTTACTAAATTTATTGTGCTCTCTAATCCCGAAGGCTATGCGTGGGATGATGGAAAATCTATATTAGGAACGTAGGTGGTCGTTCTGAGTCTGAATGTCTCCTACAGTTTCATTTGGTGCAATAACGTCTGAAAAAAATGTGTGATTCTGGAGGTTGAACATGAAATCTTGAGCATAAATTTTGGCCCTGAAGAGGTATTGGGTTAAAATGTGCGAGACACTGATCAGAGCTGTGGTTGTGGTGAAAATAATGCCTCAGGTTTAAATTATTTTTGGCAACCGTCGTCGGAGTGATGCAGAATTTTCTTTCTTTTCTCCGAGGTCTGTTGGTATGCGTTGATCCACACTGTATGAACTGATGCAAAGTGTTTGCATCGGTTTATTTAGTTTATACGTAGAGCGTCATCACTTCGATGTTTGGTGTGTAGATTCTCTGTATGAGCAGCTGGGAAAAGAATCACCAAAATTCTCACTGACAAACTTTATTCTTTTATGTAAAAGGGAAAACTTCCGGCTCGGGAATAGGTGGGGGAGAGAATGGGGTAGGGAAACTCGTAACCTATTTCACCGCCATAACTGCGTTCTTCCGTTATTTTGTCTCTTGAACGCAGATTCACACATTTGTCTCCGACATCAACTGCCTATCCCCTTTTCTCCTCTTATTCAGTGTATTTTGGAGTGCACGTGGGTGTGAAGTGTCTATCAATTGAATGCTGGCTTCGTGTGTGGGAGTTATTCTTACGTCTGCACAGGAAAGTGTAGAAAGTTATTTTTTCCATCCTGATGTCTCTTGACTTACGTTGGTCACCGATAGAAGAGTCATAAAATGGCCGTTTGACCGTTACGTTTGCTATCCAGCCCACTATCCCTGTGAGAGGGGTTCTGATTTCCCTTCTTCTAAGACTGAGCAGGCAGGTCCTATTGTGGGGAGACATGTGTGGAAATGGCGTTTGCTTCGGACTCTGATGGGGTGCACCTGTGAGATGTCCTTCACTGATAAAGACGTTACTTCCAAACTGAAAGTTTACCAACCATGTTTGCAAAATTAATGTCAATGATTCATAATGCTAATTTAGGAAGATATCAGTATAACGGTTTAGCGTTTGGTACAGGTAAAAAAAATAACAATTTTATTCATTTTACGAATCGATATTCTGCTGGCGTATTGCATTTTGCATTAATCACTCCAGTTGATAAAGATTTTTATTTAACAAGTTAGTAAAATAATGCAATGCATTGATTATGATACGCTTTCCAACATACCAGAAATCATTACTCAAGTTATGAGGATAATGGCTGTGGAATAAATCTCGCTCCTGTGTCCTGACCTTTGACCCCATTTCGATTATATTACATGGAATTGGTGCAGTATACCTCCGGAACAACATACTAAAGTTTTGTCACAATAGAAGCATTTTTAGTCAAGTTTTGAGGATAATGGCTGTGGGATAAATATTGCTGCTGTGACCTGACCTTTGACCCCATTTTGATGATATTTAACAGAACCAGTTTAGTATACTTCCGGAACAACATGATGATGTTTTGTTGCAATCGAAGCATTTTTACGTACGTTATGAAGCATAAGGGCGATGGAATGGATCCCGCTCCTATGTCCTGAACTTTGACCCCATTTTGCTCATTTTCAATAGGGTTCGTCCCCATGTTGTCCCCTAGCACATACTAAACTTTCATCAAAATCGAACCTTTTTTACGCGAGGTAACGTGCAGACAGACAGACGGACAAAGATGGAGCATATACGCTTCTTCAACCTACGGTTGGAAAGCGTAAAAAACGCACAAAACCGAAGTTCAGCACACTTTCAAGTACAGTGAAACTCCGTTATAACGTACTTCAGAGGAGGTTCAACCCGGTATTGAATAAATGTTTCTAATGCAGGGCATCTACGAATTTGATATTGTGATTAAGTCAGTAGACTCCTGCAAGTTGTTCAAAGAGAAAGTGTGACAAGTGTACTTCAACATTTAGGATGCACACGAACCGTTGTAATTTATATTCCATGCTAAAAACCGATGAGCCATTCCATTATGACCACCCCCAGGTTAGAAAAATGAGCGCGCCTGGAGACCGAAAGGTGGCGCAGGTGAGGTTCACAGATCAGTATATATAGAACCCGAGGGCCGGCTTTCGGTTAGTAGAGTGTTCGGAGTCAAAATGGGAAAAGCTGCTGATTTATCGGATTTTGATGAAACGCAAATAGGATCTCGGAAACGGCGGGGCTTGTGGGTTGTTCACGTGCCGCTGTAGTGAGTACGTATCAAAAGTGGTACACAGATGACCAAACGACGAACAGTCGTCCAGCCGTGGGTCATCCGCAGCTCACTGACGCCAGAGGGGAGCTGAGATTGTCGCGCATTGTTCACAGCGACCGCAGGGACACAGTGCGACAAATCACCCGCAGCTACAACAGTGATAATCAGGGCAATGTGTCACAGCACATAGTTCATCGCAGCCTTTTGCGCATGGGCCTGCGTAGCCGAAGACAAAGTCGGATCCCCATGCTCACTGCACGTCATCGCCAACAACGCATGAAATGGGCCCAAGTTAATCGAGATTGGACCGGATGATTGGAAGAAAGTGTCCTGGTCTGACGAATCACGATACCTGGTGCATCACGTAGACGGCCGGGCGCGGATACGCAGATTACCAACGGAGGCTATGGCACCTGGATGAACTGTTGGGCGGAAACAAGGCGGCGGCGTCGGTGTTATGCTGTGGGCGATGTTTTTCTGGGACACTTAAGACCCCATTATCCCAGTAGCACAATCCCTGACAGCTGTCGAACATCGTTGCGGACCAAGTTCACCCATTCATAACAACTTTGTTCCCTGCTGAGGATGGCCATTACCAACAGGATAATGCACCATGACACACTGACAGAATCGTTAAGGAGTGGTTCGAGGAACATGCTGGTGACTTTCTGTTAATGCCATGGCGTCTAAATTCACCTGAAATGAACCCAATCGAACTGCTGTGGTTCGACTTGGAAAAGCGGGTTCGCGCTAAATCACCACCACCCCGAAATGTACGGGAGTTGGAGGACCTGTTGTTGACATCATGGTACCAGATACCCCAGAATACCTATCGACACCTCATCGAATGGATGCCTCGCCATGTGGCCTCTGTTTTGTGGGCTAAAGGGGGTCCTACAGCTTATTAGGTAGGTGGTCATAATGTAATGGCTCATTGGTGTATATATCCCTTAAACTATTGGGTTGTCGGAAAAGTCACGACGTATTTTGGCTCCCGATGGCGGTTGGGCGGTTTTGGAAGTACTAGAGTCATGCGCATCTCTGTTATCGCTATCGCATTCGACAGTTGCCAGTTCTAGCTGCAGTCTAAAAGGAATAATGAGCGATTTGGTTGATTTGCGGAGATTTGACATCAAGTTGAAGATGGAAGACCAAACTGTGCATTTTCGCCATATTTCACTGTTTAACTTCCGTAAAGGGAAGAACACGCGTCATGCTTGTGAAAAGTTGCGTAAAGTGCACGGTGATAATGCTCTACAAGAACGTCAGTGCCAGCGTTAGCTCGCCAAATTCCGTGCTGGTGATTTTGACCTGAACGATGCACCTCGGTCCGGGAGGCCAACCGAGGTTGATGACGACCAAATCAAGGCATTGATCGAGTCAAACCCACGTTACACGACACGAGAGATTGCAGACATATTGCACATCCATCATTCAAGCGTTAACGGCCACCTGAAAAAGCTGGGATACGTAAGCAATCTCGATGTGTGGGTTCCTCATGAACTCAAAGAAGCTCAGTTGACGGCGCGTATAAACGTCTGCGATGTGCTCATTAAACGTGAGGAAAACGATCCTCTTTTGAAGCGACTGATAACTGGTGACGAAAAGTGGATTGTTTACAGCAATGTGCTGCGCAAACGGTCTTGGTCCCGAGACGTGCTGCTTCGTCTCAAACGACATCCAAAGCAGACATTCATCAGCGGAAGGTTCTGGTCTCAGTGTGGTGGGATTTTAAAAGTGTTTTGTTTTTCGAGCTCCTACCACGGAACCAAACAATCAATTCGAAGGTGTACTGTCGGCAATTGGACAGTTTGAACGAACCCATCATCCAGAAACGTTCAGAGCTCGTTCATCGTAAAGGTGTTGTGTTTCATCACGAGAACGCGAGACCACACACAAGTTTGATCACCCGCCAAAAATTATTGGAGCTTGGGTGGGATGTGCTGCCACACCCAGCATACTCGCCTGACCTTGCGCCGTCAGACTTTCACTTGTTTCGCTCTCTTCAACAGTCCTTGCGTGGTATAACGTTCAATTGAGATGAGGCTGTAAATCAGCACCTTGTACAGTTTTTCGCCACGAAAGACAGGTCCTTCTCCGAACGAGGCATTCTGCAGCTCACTGAAAGATGACAAAAGGTTATCGAACAAAACGGGTATTATATCATTGATTGATCTTTGTTCTTTCTATCAATAAATGACATTTGCAAAACATGGTTAAATAGGTCATGACTTTTCCGACAACCCAATGTTAGTGGTAATATAAATGTTGTGTTAAACATTTTGAATTATCTCAACACGCGAGTCTGAAACGCCTTATCAAAACATTATAATCTAAATTATTCCGCATAGGAGAAATCCCTTTGCAAAGCACTACAAACGACAAATCTTTGCAGCTACTTACAACACGTTCAGTCAAAGAATGATTTTTAACCGCCCTGGTAGCACTGCGATCTAAGCGTTGGCTTCTGCCCGTTCAACTGAGGGTCTGGTGCCCTAGCCCTGAGTAAGGTACGAGTGATATGTCTGTTGTCTGGCACAGGATCTCTCTTTAAGCAGTAGCCCCAAATTAGGGTCGCTCATGGGGGTCGTTAATCCCCGAAACAAAACAAAAATATCATATGATTTCTAAAAATAATCTTTATTTCCTTACTTAAACGCTTCGTCTTTGATTTTCACACCCAGAGCGTAATTTTTAGCAACCGTAATTAGTTATATAAATGAAAATCAAAGGGGTACAGTCGCAACTGTGTCGCTACCTACAACGTCAATTGCCATTAATTACTTCATGGCACTATCTCACTAGTTTACGTCCTTAAAGTATTCAGCTGACATTTGACGTAGCTCTGTGTTGTAGGTTGCGGTACAGTTGCTATTGTTCCCTTTTGATTTTTGTTCAGATATAAAATAAAAAAAAAAAAAATTAAAACGAAAGAAATGTTGTACCTTATTTACTTAAAAGCAACTTATACTACTAGGGGTGTTCAAATGAAAAGGTACGAAACGTCATAAGAACGTAACCGTTAACATATTTGCCTATGCCGCTATGGGAGAACGTAGCGACACATCTAGGGATGCGATTGGAGTCGCCAGCGTGGATCGGAGCATGCGCGGGCGCCCGCATGCGCAGGAGAGAGCAGAGGCTCTTATAAAGAGCGCCGTCCAATTGACTACTTGTTGAATTCCTCCAGCACAGACGAACCATTAACTCCGATGTGTACTGTGAGACACTCCGAAGCCTACGCAGGTACATCAAGAACAAAAGACCGGGGCTGCTCACGGAGAGTGTGGTTCTGCTTCATGATAACGCGCGTCCACACGTCTCCAGGGTCACACACGTGGAACTGGCCAAGTTCCAGTGGGAGCAGCTTGACCATCCGCCCTACAGCCCGGACATGTCGCCCTGCGATTTCCATGTGTTTGGTCCCCTGAAAAAACATCTGAAAGGGAAGCGCTTCCACTCGGACGACGAACTCAAGGACGCTGTGCAGGACTGGGTCTCGTCACGGCCACAGGAATTCTGGGAACAAGGAATCCTTCAGCTCGTTAATCAATGGGATCGTTGTGCTACGGCCTATGGTGTATACTTTGAATAAAGTCTTCATTTATACCCACAGTGTCGTTTCGTACCTTTTCATTTGAACACCCCTAGTATATGCAATGCATAATAGTAACGTATGCAGATTATAGAATAATGTTAGTAGAAGTATCATCGCTGTCGGTAATTATTGCTAAAATTATGTCTGAAGAAATCGTTCTTCAGAAACAATTTTTCAAACTCTTTAGTTGCGTTGTTTATGCTTTCCAACCGTATATTGAAGAAGCGTATATGCTCGAGCTTTGTCCGTCCGTCTGTCTGTCTGTCCGCACGATAACTCGCGTACAAATGGTTCAATTTCGATGAAATTTTAGTATATGGTAGGGGACCACCTGGGGACGAACCCTTTTGAAAATGGGAGAAATGGGGTCAAAGGTCACGACATAGGAGCGGGGTCCATTCCATTGTGCTTATGCGTCATAACTTAAGTAAACGTGGTTTGATTTCGATCACACTTTAGTATGTGGTAGGGGACCAACTGCGTACAAACCCTATGGAAAATGGGAGAAATGGGGTCAAAGGTCAGGACATAGGATAGGGATCCATTCCATTGCCCTTATGCGTCATAACTTATGTAAACATGTTTCGATTGCGACAAAACTTTAGCATGTTGTTCCGGAGGCATACTGAACCAATTCTGTTTAATATCATCAAAATGGGGTCAAAGGTCAGGACACAGGAGCGAGATTTATTCCACAGCCATTATCCTCATAACTTGAGTAATGATTTCTGGTGTGTTGGAACGCGTATCATAATCAATGCATTGCATGATTTTACTAACTTGTTATAAATTTGGCTGTACGTCTCGTTCCTAACGTACTCTTCTTGTTGTTGCTTTTGTTCTTGTCTAGATTCAGAATGCATCAGCGGTGTAAAGGTTTGAGACGTAATGAATTCACTATCCAGCGAACTTGTGAAGACTGACGATGTACAGTGGTATTCCATGCTCGGTGTGAAAATTTGAAAATTTATATCGATGACATCAATCTCCATCTGTTCAGACTCAACCTGCGCAGTTGGATTGGCAGGTTGTGGCTCTAGAGTCGAGCTCGGGCGAAATGCATCCTGGGCCGCGGAATTTTGACGCTTCCTGCATTCCCGTGGTCTTTTGGTCGATGACTTAGCGGGCCTTTTCAAATTCCTCTAGCTGTTTCTTCATCTTTCGTCGGTTCTTGTATTGAATTTTTGCGGCATTTCTTAATTTTCGTCACCATTTTTTTTTTATCTAAGACATAAATAAATTATAAATCCACTTTATTTCGGTTTATCACATACGTTCATTAGCCCAAACCATCAGCTACGAAATTCGGGGATGCGGTCATCACCATCATTATCTATTCACCAGTTATCAACCTTAAAACAGTGTGCGAAAAAACAAAACCCCGCAAAATTTAGCTTAATTTTCAAACGCTACTGTATCGAAGAGTTAAGGGGTGGAGGGTTGAAACTTGTTTTGTTATAAATGAGACTCCAGAAACTATCTAATAATGTATTATTTATTACTCTACGACTGTTAGTTTCAAAGATAAAAGAGTTAAAAGTGTGACATGTTTTCGTTGCATTCGTGACCCGATGTTACTCCCTACCCAGCGCGGAGAAAGACTTACTTCTACGTCAAAACAATACTTACAGTTATTGGAATGAAGTAGGTTTCTGATTTTTTCGTTTTATTTTGTTTTGGAATTACATCTAGCAAAGCAAATTAACAAAAAAATGTAATACATAAATTACTAGTTGCGTTTATTAAACAAAATATCGTAAAGTCGTAGTTTACAGTTCTACACAAAGTCACTCATCACAACTTATGACTGAACTCTCATCCTTCTGTGAACGATCTTGTCCGAACCGTTTTGTTTAGAAAGAGAAATACAGAACCACTGAAGATGTCAACGGAGAGCCATTCATGAACTGATTTTGTGAGCTTTCAACATGTAATACCTGAGGTTTTTGTCGCTGTGAAATTGGGAAAAGACACCGTAAATTATTTCTATTATTGACAGTGTCTTCATAATTTTACAGCAATAAAAGCTCAGGTGTATCCTGTTTAAAGCTCACATGTGTCTCAAGACGTTGCGTCACACTATATCCTTTTCGTGGTTCTATCTCCTATCTAATTTTTGGAGGGGCGACCAGGACAGAATTTGACCTCTGTTTCATTTGTCACGTGCCGTTTTCTTCCACGTCCTCTGTAGCGAGGCAGTCTGTCAACGTGAACCACAAAAGGGCGTCTCTGGTTTCAGAATACAACGTCATTAAGTTACATTATGCGTTTATACGGGCTTTCCAAAGTATCTACGTCGTAACTCTAGCAATTACTCCTTCTCTTAGCGTGGGTTGTACAACTAGATGCAATCTCAAAAACATTAGCACAGTAATGATTTCGTGGGCTTTCTCATCGTAATGCTTTTACTGGTATTTCCTCGAATACTACCTGAATGTTTTCCATCGCAAACTGATGCATCAAAATTTAGATGACTGTTATTAAGGCATAATTTTCTTCCATATTAATTCATGTGCTACTACATTGGCTCATGAAGCAGAGAACACAAACACGATCCATGTTCCCCAGTTTTCGGGCACGTTTTGCGAAAGACATTGAACTATCGTCAAGTTCCACCGGCTAGCAATCCACCAGATTGGACTTGTAGTGGCATACTTGTAGTTTTCTTTGTTTTCGTCAAGGAGCCCATCCGTTGGAATACCCTAGAACTGAAACTCCTCTATTGATCTGAGTGTAATTTTAATTTTATTTCAGACCGCTCTGTGAAACAGCTCATTATTACAAAGAGTACACAGTTTTGCTTGACAATTCTGTAGGAAGGTTGCCGTTATATTTCAGGAGATCCTCAGTAGTCCGCCTTGGCTTCTAGAAGTAGAAAATTTCTTGGTGACACAGAGGCCCACTTTTCTACATCCGATTTGCATCTTGCCAGTAAGATAATTCCTGAATTTTTAGCAAGATCTTATTTATACTAATAATTGTCCAGTTGGATTATCATTAGTATGCTTTAACACCTCATTAGTTCTAGCCAACGGCAACACGAGTTGCATTTGCTGTGTGCCGCCAAATAATTTTAAAGTGACCTTCACAGAACGCCATCTTAGGGCGGTTGCCCATTTCCCCCTCTCAATGAATCGCCTTTCCTGTCAGTCAAATGAACTGTAACATCCCGTAACTAAGTTTCAGAGCGTTTTTAGATTCCACGGGCACTTGAAAATGGTTGTTCAACAACTGTCTGTCGAACTGTTGCCACAGCTCATTGTTTGTTTTGAGGGGTTAACTACCACCGTGAGCAACTCGTTGGTCTACACTGAAGAGCAATTGAATTAGAGACAGCTGGCGTTATGCAAATGTGGCGCTGTGGGCGGCCCTGTAAACGGAAACGACATGACGTATGTAGCGATCCGACAATATAAGGAGTGATGCGACGGGAATCAATAAGAGTCGGACGCAGTATGGGTAAGGCGAAGGATCTAAGCGCATTTGATCGTGGGTAAATTGTCGGGGCCCGACGAATGGGTCACTACATCTCAGAAGTCGTGCAGGCACTGGGAGTTTCACGAGCCACTGAGTCACGGGTGCACCGCGAGTACATCGAATCCGGTAAAACCATCCCTGCAAGGGCCAACTGCCGTGGACAACAGCGTGTGGATGAGAGGGGTCATTGTCGGCTAGCTTGCATTGTAACAGCGGATAGACGGGCCACAGTGCAAGAAATCACTCGGCAATTTAACGCTGGTGCACAAAAACGTGTAAGCAGCCACACCATCCAGAACCATCTCCTCGCTATGGGGCACAGAAGCCATCGTTCCACGAGGGTACCGCTGCTGACCGCACATCACAGGGTGCAAAGATTAGCATGGGCGCGGGAGCATCACCACTGGACCCTAGACCTGTGGGAAAATATTACCTGGACTGATGAGTCGAGATTCACGTTGGTACATGCCGATGGCAGGAAACGAGTAGGGCGCAAACCACATGAAGCGATGGATCTTTCTTGCCAGTAGGGTACTCTTCAAGCTGGTGGGGGTAGCATTCTCGTCTGGGGACTGTTTACGTGGACTGAAATGGGACCCCTGGTACGTGTGACATCGTTCCTCACAGGTCAACGTTACCGGAATATCCTGGACGACTATTTGCTCCCGTTTGTGCGTCTTCAACATTACACTGGGGACCTCATCCTGCAACAAGACAATGCAGCTCCCGAATTGTATCCGAATGGTTGGATGAACACTCCACCGACGTGACCTCGCTTCCTTGGCCAACTAGGTCAGCTGACCTCAATCCCATCTAGCACATCTGGGATGCCATCGAGAGAGATGTTCGAGGCTCTGACCCCCTCCATCAAATCTTCGTGAACTGTGTGAGCTTGTTCAAGGGTCTTGGATCCGTATGGCTTGCCAACGCTTCCGGTGTCTTGTCGAGTCCATGCCGAGAAGAATCGCCGCCGTCATGAGGAGGAAAGGTGGTGCTACACGTTACTAGACAGGTATCTCTAATTCAATTGCTCTTCAGTGTGTAAGCAGTTGACCGTCCTTAATTTAGAGCCACTAGTTTCAGGGAAGGAAGAGAGTTAGTGCCGTAAGATAAACACAACATGCATGCCTCACCGGGACTCGAATTCTGACTAATCTCTGACGAATAGTCAGAAGCCAGCGCTTAGACCACTGAGCTACCGGAGCAGGCATGCTCATTTAGTTCCCATTTATTTCCCTGCCCGGATAAGTGGTTTAAAGTCCTTTTGCATATGAATGTCAGAAAATATCATCTCACCTCTATGTGAGCTACCTCTTCGGTGACCAATACAGAAATCGTATTCTTAGAGTCAATGTAATAATCTTAGTATATAAGCTTCTTGATTCGTAAACTTCAAGACAATTTCAGAGCACCATGATCATTGCAAATGACGAGAGGATCTTGATATGTATCAATGCGTGCTGCACCGTTCACTGAAATAACAATTTATCAGGTACATCTGTGCGCGTCGTACACTACTGTTTGTGAAAATTGCAACACCAAGAAGGAACCATGCGATTGGAATGAAATTTATACCACACATTACTGATATGACTGTACATAAGTGGTTTAATTTTCAGAACAATACAACAATTTTTACATGCAAAACTCAGTATTTTATGAAGCCTCGGAGAGCTGCAATGACGGCTTCTAGACGCCGTGGCATTGAATCGAAAAGGCGTTGGATGGTGTCCTGGGTAATTGTTTGCCAGGTGGCATGTATACTAGTCCACAGATCATTGGTGCGGGCCGGGCGGCTGGAGAACTTTGATGGGCCAGTTGCCTAGTAACGATATTCCAAACATGTTCAATAGGCGACATGTCTGGCGAACGTGCAGGCCAGGGAAGAAGCGGTATCTGCTATGCTGCGAAGAGGGCTTGAACATTCCTGGCACCATGTGTTCGGGCATTGTCCTGCTGGAATACAGCGCCAGAAATGCTCTGAAGGAAGATATGACTTCTTCCTGTACAACTTTCCTGATGTAGTGGTCGCTGTTGACACTGTTCTCAAGTCATAGAATGGTACCCACTGGCACCCCACAGCATCGCACTTGGCGTTCGGCCCGTATGACGCTCGACAATGCATGCTGGAAGAAGGCGCTCACCACAATACCGTCTAATGCGTATGCGGCTATCATGGTAGTACAAGTTGAATCGGGACTCGAGCAAATCATGACATGTTGCCAATCAGCACGCCATTGTCTGTATTGAAAACCACATTCCAGCTTGAGGCGTTCATGGTTCAGGGTCAAAGGAATCCGCCGCAAATGGATCGTGCAGGCAGTCGTCTGTGCAGCAGACAGCGTCAAACTGTGGAGGTAGACAATGCCACCCCTGTTGCAGTGCTCCACTGTTGTGCTAACACTTGCGAAGATGCGGAACGGCTCGACACTACATGCGGACGAGGTGTCGGTCATCCAGCGGTGTCGTCAAATTTCTCGGTCCACTGCCATATTGTCGATGCACCTGGTTCTTCTCGGTCCACTGCCGCCACACGCGCATCACGGTCGTGGCGTTATGTCCCGTCCGAGCCGCAATGTTGCGGTACGAAAATGCACCTTCACGCAGACCAATCATTCATCCCCGTTCGAACTCTGTCGTATGGTAATATTGCGCCCTTCGTCGTCGCCGAAGCATTATTGAATCCTGGAGACTCTTTTACAACTCGCTGTCCGCGATGTACCATCGATGTGTATCCTAAACAGCCCTCTCTTTATGCCCCTCACTTGATTGTCCAGAGGGCACTGCCGGGCCCACACTTGCGCAATGACTCTGCACTTCTAATCATTTACATATCCCACCCTGCTCTGCATATCCTGTAAGTTTCACGTGATTACCATCATTTCTTCATGGTGTTGCAGTTTTCACAAACAGTAGTTTATGAATGACTATTCCAAGACGTAAGACGGCATGTTGTGCGGAATAAACTAGGTAGACTAGCTAGTCGAGTATCAGTTGGCTTTCGATTGAGTTTCCAAATGGGAAAAACCAGTGATCTGAGAGACTCTAAACGTGGCGTGATCCTACAGGTTCAAGTGTCTTCCAAGGGGCCGTACTTCTGAGCGTTTCACGTACAACCATAGCAAGGGTTTACCTTGAACGGTGCGACACACAAAAATTATAAAGTAATCGGCGATCTTGTTTGCAAAAACAACTGGTGGATCAGATGGGTCAAATAATAGTGGATATATATTCGTCAGCTGTTGTAATCCATTTGCGAGATGGTCCGATACAAGGTGCGTTCGCAGATGACACTTGGTCCACCAGTGTTGAATGCTGCCGTGATTTGCCGGGATGTGGCTTGTATAATTCGATTGCACTGCTCTCGATGGTCTTTTTTGACCCTGCTGATCCAAAACATGTTGTCATCTACAGCATCGCCAAATGCTGGAAGTATAGTGCTGCATGTGCGTGTAGTACCATTAACTCCTTACTACGGGTTTGCGTAAAAAGTTCTGGAGTACGGGCGTTTGGGAGATGCTAGATCCATCATTCCTGTCTCCACCTACCATACCACATTCAAAGCCCCTTAGATCACTCGTTTTGCTCATTCTGTCCCTAGATAGAACTCTAATTGATGCTCGACAAGCTAGTCTTTGTGATTTATACCACACACAGCACTCAAACGTCGTTTTTCATGTAGGTGTGAGCCGTTTATGTCATGAGCGAAGATGAACCTAATAAGCTCGCATGCCAGTGTATAATCAGCAGTTCTGAAAAGATATTTTATGTAGCCACGGTGATCCACGGTAGCATTGAAGAAGATGAGAATAATAATGTGTGCGGAATGGAAATTATTAACCCCTTTATCATATTTTCTAACCTCTGGGAACATTATCCATATGCGCAAGAATTCTTATTTGTTGACATACCTAAAGAAACAAAATCTTAAATTATTTACGAATACAAAGACAGTAAAAACATATCCAATTAGCTTTTTGATATTCCATCTAAAAACGAAGAGAAAAATTCTGCATAAATGAGCGATTGCAATTCATTTAGTTTACCGTTTCGCAATCTCTTTTTCAGGATTTCTGAAAGGATAATTTTTCCATACTATTAGGAATATGAAAGAGTTTCCGCCGCCCCCGCTAGCGGGCGCTGTAGGGGTCTAACCGGCCGGCGACCCGTACTGTCAGTTCGTACATAATGGTGGTCAATAAAGTTCATTTGCGGCACTGTTTGTTATTCATGTTTAATTTAGGGAAATGTACTAGTGAAGCATACAGTTCAATATGTCAGGCGCATGACGAAACGGTTAAGGGTGAGCGGACGTGTCGAGAATGGTCTGTCAGGTTTAAGAAAGATGATCTAAGCTTGGAAGACAAGCCACGTGCAGGTAGACCGCAGGAATTCGCAGACGAGGAGCTGGAATCACTGTTACAAGAGGATGCCACACAATCGACCATGCAACTGACGAAACGTTTGAAAGTGGCTCAATCGACGGTGGTACGGCGTCTACAGGCTCAGGGGAAGATCCAGAAGATTGGTAAGTAGATTCCGCATACTTTAACGGAGCGTAATATTGGTCAACGATTGAGCATCTGCATGTCGTTGCTGAAGTGGTTTCAAGGGAAGAATTTCTTGGGGAAGGTTGTTACCGGGGATGAAAAATGAGTCTATTGCGACGACCCCGTACGCAAGCGATCCTGGGTCGACTCAGGCCAGCTATCAACATCCACTGCAAAACAGGATATCCACGGGGAAAAGTGCTGTTGTGTGTGTGTGGTGGGATATGCACGGAGTGCTGTACTTCGAAATGCTGAAACCGGGCGGAACAATCACGCACAACGATATAGCGATCAGTTGATGAAACTGAACGTCGGAATCGAGCAAAAACGCTCATGGAAGGTAAAGGACGCCGTCCAGTTATCCTGTTACACGATAATGCCAGATCACATATCGGTGCCACCACGAAATTAACCCTTGAACAGTTACACTGGGAGATTTCACCGTACCCAGCTAACTCCCCGGGCATTGCACCCTCAGACGTTCATCTGTTTCGCTCTATAAAACATGCTCTAGCCCAACAGCGATTCACCACAATTCCAGAGGTGGAAAATTTCGTCGCTGCGTTCTTCAGCTCAAAACCCGAGTACTTCTATGACAGGGGAATTAATTTGTTGCCTGAAAAATGGCAAAAGGTCAATGATACTAACTGCCAATATTTCGTTCAATAAATGTGTACTGGTTTCCTGATTGCTCCTGTCTCCTTTCTCCTTAAAACGGCGGAAATTTTTCATACCCCTAATATTTTGCTGCAACGTTGCTGCATTCCGCTTCACATCTGTGTGATGTTTAGCTTTTTATGATCAATCGATATGCTTTTGTTCGATGAAAAAATATCAGTTGATTATTATACAAAGTAGTTCTTGTGTATGCATCAAAGAATTCAAGAGAAACAGTTATCTTTTTCCAAATTTACCTCATGTGTATTTTCAATAAGTAGGAACGGTACACCAATTATACTCAAAAGAGTATAACTACACTAAAACCCGAAATTTCTTGAAGTAGAATACAAATAAAACTTTCCAAGCTTTTGCACATCAACCAGATGGCTTTTTCACCAAGAAATTTCGGATTTTTAGTACAGTTATACTATTTTGAGTATAATTGGTGCACAATTCCTACTTATTGAACTTGTTGCAGCCTCCGAGCAATGTGGAACACCTTTAAATTATTTCGACTGCTTGAACTCAAACTGGAGAAGGAACGGCCCCATCTCGACTTCCTAACCACTTGCAAAGTTCCTTAATTTTAAGACGTCAGTAAAAGGATCATGTTTCGAGAATAAAATGGACAAATGTCTTCGCCAGACCTTGTCAAGGATAGTGAACCTGAGAAGAAAGGACGTCATGTCATTTGAAATCGGGTGCTATAACCTATATATGAAGTTGCATATCCTTTACGACCCTATTACCTTCAACAACCTTACCCTCCGGGTGGATATGTCAGTCGAAAGACTCCAGACTTCCTTTTCATCCAGACACAGCAAGAAACTGGATTACCTGAAGTCTTCTCAGACTCCGAAACCTAAAGCAGTTAGCTGTCTAACTTCCTTGAAAAAGCCATCTGGTTGATGTGCGAAAGCTTGGAAAGTTTTATTTGTATTCATGTGTATTTTGTCAAATGTACAGCTTTTCACAGTTAAGTTTTGTGAAAGTTTATTTTAAGGAGTTTCTACGTACTCAAAGACTTACATTTAACGACTATCGGTTGGTACATAAGTGTTAAGAATAGCATTTACCATATTTTTAGCATGCGGAGACCCAAAACATAGCACGTAAAATATGAAAATTTAATTTTCTGATTTCTTTTTCGAATTCCTTTAAGATAAAATTAAAAGATATATACATAGCCTTGCTTGCTTATATTCACTCTGGTAAAAGTTATTTCGTTTGGGTGCCATGTTTGTTTCCTTTCCATTTCTTAGCGTTGTCGTGCTAACATTTTATCATGTTATTTTTGCTAGTTTCGTTCTCCAGTCCAACATCTACACTCAAGTGAATTTTGAATCTGCTGCAACTCAAATACACCGAGTGATCACTGAATTATGACCACCCTTATCAAAAATGGATGCGGCTCGTTGGCCACGTGATTTCTCACACCTTATATATACAACGTCGGTAGCGATTTGTCGACCAGCACATATAGGGTGTGAGTGGAGAAGTAGATAGTAAAATTCGGAGCGTGATAAATAAAGGGAAGGATTTATCGGACTTTGAGAAAGAACAGATTGTGGTAGCTCGGAGAGCGGGCGCCTCGAATTCCCAAACTGCTGAACTGGTGGCTTGTTCGCGAGCCACAGTTGTTAAAGTGTAACAGGAGTAGTATGAAAACAGTCAAACAGCAACCACGATACAAAACTTCACAGGGCAGCGAAAGGTTGATGTGGGTGAACGCCAGGGCCGACGACTCGTACAAGCCAATGGACGCATCACGGTTCAACAATTGAATACCCAATACAACAGAGGTCAATCCGGAACTGTATCTGTCATGACCATGAACCGCAGTATCGCACGTATGTGCTATAACACCAGGCGACCCCGACGACATCCTCTCCTAACCACGGTTCATCAGCGCAAAAGACTCGCCTGGTGCAAAGAATCATGCAAGTTGGACATTGGATGACTGGAAAAAAGTGTGCTGGTCTGACGATTCGGATTGGATGACTGGAAAAGTATGGTTTGTCTGACGAGTCGGATGTTTTTACTCCACTTCGTGGATGGTTGTTGTGATATGTTCTAGCGGGTCTGTGGTTTCCAGGCCCATTTGGTTCGGTTAGTTACGTCTTTTACAATGTACGGCCTTAACGAAAATACCTCCAGTAATTCATTTGCTAAGAGGTCCGAGTATTTATTCAAGATATATATAAAGATGTACATTATTTACATGCTTTATGGGTTATATTCCATACAACGAAAAAACATTATGATGTATCACCGTGACATCTCCTTCTCATAGCCACTTCGAATCTCTAATGTCCTCCTCTCTCCCTCTTCTAGCGAGGCCCCCTCAAAAGGTTTGGGGGTCGCATCGTTGACACCTCGTAACGAATGCCCCTTTGGTCTGCCTCCAAGCATGTAAGAAGGCGTACAGAATATCACCATGTACTTGACAACCAACGATCATCTTACCAGTTCGAGCAAAATGGCGTCGTTGAGGAGAAATGTCACAAAATGCCCAGCAGTTGGTTTGTAAGGATAAATTGTCTGTTCTCGCCCAATATATCTTACAAAGCCGTTACTTGAACACATACATATACCCACAAAAAAAAAACCAAAATCATATTTAAATATTTATAGAGGCCTCTCGTTCGCAGAGATCCTCACAGTTGTGTAAGTATTTGGCTCAAACAACATGAAACACTAGATCCATCCTGCATGGTCTCCTCAGTGTAAACCGGTGGAGTGGGTTGTATAGTGTGGGGCATGTTTATACCTGGCAGGAATTTGGACCCCTGGTGTATATGGAACAACGTATGACTGGTGCCCACTATCGTGAATTGCATGCTGACTCTGTACACCCGCAATGTTGCACTTTTCTCCCAATAGCGACGATATCTTCTAAAATGGCAATGCGTCGAAGTCCAATGTTGTGCAGGAACGGTTTGAGGAACACAGTTCAGACTTCCAGCATATCAATTAGCCACAGAACTCCACCGATGTCAATCCCATAAAGCACTTGTGGGAAACTATGGAACGGAATATCAGTCATCTGAATACACCAATCACCTCCATACCTGCATTGAAGGCCGCATTACACAGAACTTGGTTGAGCATTCCTCCCAACTGCTTCTAGCATGTTATTGAATCAATACCAGGTCGGTAAGCTGCTGTAGTGAGGGCGAAAGGAGGACCTACGAAATATTAGGTAGGTGGTCGTAATTCATTGATCACTCAATATATACAATAGCAATCCTTGTATTCCGCTAATTGACAAAATTTTTATTTTCAAAAAGTGTTACCCTGGGACCATTAATTTCAAGAAAAGTTGGCATTAATAAAATTTTTAATGCAATCTCACAAGTTAAAAACATTTCTCTTTCTTTAGTGTTTCCTTGGAAGGCACTGAGAGGTCCTTTTTCTAGTTTTCAGTTAGCTGTCAATGGCTATGGGGAGATAAGCCACTCCTTGCTATGTATGATTTCAATGTTCGAAAAAAACGCAATCCCTACAGCTCCATGCATTAAATGTTTCAGTTTGGAAATGACTTTAGTGGTGTGGAAATTGTTTTATGCCAAACGTCCGGGTAGGAAGAGGTACGTAGCTCTTTCTTCCAACTTTAGGTTTTAATGAGAGATTTCTCACGAGGATGATGAAAGTCGCGATAAAGAGAATTCAGCAACTGCCTAGATAGTTGGGGAGGGGAGTGTATCCCGAGCTGGAGAATGAGAAAAGTGCGCTGGCGGTTGAGGAGAGCTATGGGAAGATGTTTCTCTCTCTCTCTCTCTCTCTCTCTCTCTCTCTCTCTCTCTCTCTCTCTCGGAAGACGAGGGAAAAAGAAGGATTTTGAATGTCCGATACCTAAATACGACGTCGAAGTAGATATAAAGTTGGAATCAGAAACTTGGAAACAGAGAAAACGCCTACCAGAATGTGCAGAAACAGAACAATATATAAACAACAAGTTAGTAAAATCATGCAATGCATTGATGAAGATATGCTTTCCAACATACCAGATCTCATTACTCAAGCTATTACTCAAGTTATGAGGATAGTGACTGTGGAATAAATTTCGCTCCTGTGTCCTGACCTTTGATCCCATTTCGATTATATTAAACGCAATTGGTTCAGTATACCTCCGGAACAACATACTAACGTTTTGTCGCAATAGAATAATTTTTAGTCAAGTTATGAGGATAATGGCTGTGGAATAAATCTCGCTCCTGTGCCCTGACCTGTGACCCCATTTTGATGATATTAAACAGAACCGGTTCAGTAGATCTCCGGAACAATATGATGAAGTTTTGTCGCAGTCGAAGCATTGTTACTTAAGCTATGACGCATAAAGGCGATGTAATGGATCCCCTCTTATGTCTTGACTTCTGACCCCATTTCGCCCATTTTCAATAGGGTTCCGTCCGAGGTTGTCCCCTACCACATACTAAAATTTAATCGAAATCGAACCATTTTTACGCGAGTTATTGTGCGGACGGATGGACGGACGGACAGACAGACGGACAAATCTGGAGCATATAAACTTCTTCAACCTACGGTTAGAAAGCGTAAATAAAATGAGTAATTAGCAATAATATAGAAATCAAGACAAACAAACCCGTGAATTATGCTGCACTGAATACAGAGCATCATTGCAGAAGAACGAGCTCTCATTTAGCTAGCAACTCATTCAATTCACCATCTGGGGAAAATTTAGCTAAAACCCCACAACACTGATTAATTACCGTACCAGCAAAGGCTTGACGAACCATCCCGACAGCTCAGTGAAAAAAGAATCTAGTGTACAGCTCTGTAGCAAAAGACCTTTGCTCTCATGTAAAGACTAAGAAAAACTTGAACGTCATTCTATCATCTTGGAAGCACACGCACCTACTCTATGTCAACTGGGAAAAATTACAATAATGTCAGGGAAACGCCGTTGTTTCCATAAATCAGGCTCCTAAGTAAATGTCGGAACATAGTACCCCCACCCAAGTGACCGCTTAGGGCGTGCTACCACCCTTTGTGATTAAAGTCCGCTTCGCTCTCATACATCTGGGCCTCCGCGATAAATTGAAAGTAAGGCGTCCCGCATCACAAAGATGAAAAGAGGAGACCTACCGCGACTTCTGACATGGAAGCCATGTTGGGTGGTGGAACTGAGATGTTTTTACTCAGAAATTTGACCTGAGGTTTTTAGGTGGAAGCCGGTCAGCTCGCTTTGGCAAGGAAGCGCTGAAAGGCGGTGAAGTCGGAGGGAAAGAAAAAGCAGACGATGTTCAGATAATGCGCATCAGTTCTTTCCTCCTGCAGTTTTATAATGTTTTTGTAAGACCGAGTGTTGGAAATTTATGTTCCGCTCAGGAAACAAAGTATACGTTTCTCACGTGCAACAGTGTTATTTACTTCATGGTTCAGATGAGCATTGTGGAGCAATGCTTTCTAAATTACGACATTGTACAAAACTAAAAACTGCTCGGAACACAGTTGATATACGCCTCGTTTTAAAAAAGAAAACATTTATTAATACATAAGGCATTTTATTTGCCTTCTGCATCCATTCTAGTTTACAGTTTTCATTTTTTATTTTCATAACCGTATACATATAGCTCATATCATCATCATCATCATCATTGTCAACCATTATCAATCCACTGCTGGACGAAGGTCTCCCCAAGTTTTCTCCACAACGGTCTGTCTTGTGCCAGTCTCCTCCATGTCACTCCCGCATATTTACGAATTTCATCCACCCATCTCCCATGTGGTCTTTTTCTGGGTCTTTTCCTGTCCCTTGGAATCCAATCTAAAATTTCGGCTGTCCATCTATGGTCTGTCCTTCTGGCAGTATGTCCAGCCCATTGCCATTTCAGGGATTTAACCCTGATCATGATGTCTTCCACTCTCGTCATTTTTCGGATCCACGAGTTTCTCTTCTTATCTCTCCTGGTTATACCAAGCATGCACCTCTCCATGCTTCTTTGAGTTGTCTGCAGCCTTTGTATGTCTCTTTTAGTTAAGGTCCACGTCTCTGCACCATACGTAAGCACTGGAAGGATGCATTGATCAAACACTTTTCTTTTAAGACATAATGGCATATTGCTCTTGAAAATTATGCTGTTTCTTCCAAAAGCTCTCCAGGCAAGTTTTGTACGCCGATTAATTTCTTCATCAATGTGACCCTCACTTGATATCTGCTGTCCAAGATAAACATACGTATCTGTTATCTCCAGTTTTTCTCCATCAATCGATAAATCTTCATTTCTTGTAAAAGCATTGAACATCACTTTTGTCTTCTGAAAGTTCATTTTTAATCCCACTTCTTTACTCTTGTCAGCAAGTTCCTGGATCATACTCTGCAGCTCTGATGGGGTAGTTGCAAAAATGACTACGTCATCAGCAAAACGAAGGTGGGTTAGATAATCTCCATTAATCTTTATCCCTTTGTTTTCCCAGTTCAGTGATTGAAAGACATTTTCCAATGTGGCATTAAAGAGCTTCGGAGATATGGTGTCACCTTGTCTCACTCCCTTTCCAATTTTTATGTGTGTTGTATTTTCAAACAGCCGAATCTTTGCACTTGCATTTTCATAGATGTTATTAATAATATTAATGTATGCATCTTCAATACCGCAGGATTTCAGAGCCGTGGTAACTGCTGATGGTTTCACCGAATCAAAGGCTTTTTCATAATCGATAAAAGCCATGCACAATGGAAGTTCATATTCCCTCGCTCTTTCAATTAGTTCTCTCAGTACGTGGATATGATCTATTGTGCTGTAGCCACTCCTGAATCCAGCTTGTTCTCTCGGTTGAGCCATGTCCAGTTCTATATGAAATGCTGCATTTGCGCTGTCTCCCGAGTTAGCTTTTATGTTTACATGCCACATTTCTTGAATTGCAAATAATATCTGTTTTTGATTTTACTTTCATATACACTATATTGACAAAAGTCACTGGAAACCTAGAAGAGAAACACAACATAGAATTTGTTGACATACATTAGTACGGTGTCGGTCCACCTTTGGCTTTAATGCATGCACCGACCCTTGAAGACATGTTTTCGACAAGGTTTTGGAACACAGCGATGATATGCGCTTCCATTCAGTACACAATGCTGCCGCTAACTGTTGCTTAGTAGTAGGCCTTGGGTCCAAACTTCTTGTGTGGCGCTCTAATTCATCCCATAGGTGCTCCATGGGATTAAGATCAGGGCTCTGTGCTGGCCAGTCCACACACGATACGAAATTATCGTCAAACCACGCCGTAACAGTCCTTGCTTTATGGCTCGGTGCATTATCCTGTTGGTATCTACAAGACTCGGTTCCATAGTATTGCCACAGAGTTGGTAGGGCACAATTGTCCACAATATCGAGGTAGACGTGCTGGTTAACAGGTTTGTCCACGATAACCAATAGGCAGGGACCATATCACGAAAAATACCCCCACACGAGTACACTGCCAACTCCAAACTTGACCGTAGGAACAGTACACTGTGATAAATACCGCCTCCCTCCCCCACTGCCGCCATACCCACACACAGCCATCAGACTGATGGATCATGTATCTGGATTTACCAGTTCATGGGACCCGTTTCCATTGACCTATGGCTCACGATAAATGTTCTTTGCATCATGCTAAACGACGAGTAGCATTCCGAGTGGAGATGAAAGGCTTATGAGCAGCCGCAGGACCACGGTAACCCATGGAATGGCGTTCTATGCAAATGGTACGTGTACATACCGAGGTTACAGCATTTTTACTCACTTGTACACTGGGGACTTGTGCAGTACTCCGTCGATTAGCTGTAACGACTCTCCTGAGGCTTCGACATCCCCTATCACTGATTTTCTTTGGTCTGCCGGTACGTTTTACTGCTTCAGCCACCCCATGTGTCTTCCACGTATTCAGTACGTCCAAAACAGTTGACTTGGGTATGTTTAAACGCCTCTCGGTTTCTCTTATGGACAACCCACTAATATAACACCCAACAATCTTTCCTTTCTCGAAGTCAATTCTCTCCCGCAGCGACATTTTCACTCAACCTCACAGTTCAATATGATCGCAGTCAGCTGCAGGCTTGTTTTTATACCGTTTGCAGCTGTACCGCGCATATTAACAACGCAGCGGATCCGTTCATTTGCTTTTGAAGGGGTGTCCGCTGACTTTTGTCAATATAATATATATATATATATATATATATATATATATATATATGTGAGAAAATGCAGAGTTTTTGCTGGTCCTTGATAAAGCCAAGGCTCAGTATTCTCGACACCTTCTACATTCAGTTGTTTTATTTTATTTTTTTATCTTTTCTCCTTTTACTCACACAGGTAGATACATAACCTTTTCTATGTTGTATTAGGTGTGAGTCAAAATTATATATGTATTTTTTTGCTTAGGTATCTTCTTTATAGAATATATATATATATATATATATATATATATCATCATCATCATCATTGTCAACCATTATCAATCCACTGCTGGACGAAGGTCTCCCCAAGTTTCCTCCACAACGGTCTGTCTTGTGCCAGTCTCCTCCATGTCACCCCTGCATACTTTCGAATTTCATCCACCCATCTCCCATGTGGTCTTCTTCTGGGTCTTTTCCTGTCCCTTGGAATCCAATCTAAAATTTCGGCTGTCCATCGATGATCTGTCCTTCTGGCAGTATGTCCAGCCCATTGCCATTTCAGGGATTTAACTCTGATCATGATGTCTTCCACTCTTGTCATTTTTGTCACTCTTGTCATATATATATATATATATATATCATAGATAAGGACATATATATAGTATATAGCACAGGAAAAAAACTGTAAATATCCTAAAAGAACTCATAACCAAATTTACAAAGCAAAACTCGTACATCTACCAGGAGAAAAAAGAAAGGATTGTAGATCATACGGCAGATGTCATCTATCGCTTTATCAGGAGCCGACACAGATCACAACTCACACATTTTCACATAAACCAGAAAGTGGGTGTTTATGCATTATTCAGTTTGCAAGCATAGCACCTAAGGAAATTTTAGGAAACAGAAAATTATATCAATCCCCATACACTAAAATCTAAACTAAAAAAGACATATAGACACGTGGATCTTAACTAAAAAAGACATATAGACACGTGGATCTTAACTAAAAAAGACATATAGACACGTGGATCTTAACTAAAAAAGACATATAGACACGTGGATCTTAACTAAAAAAGACATATAGACACGTGGATCTTAACTAAAAAAGACATATAGACACGTGGATCCTTACTAAAAAAGACAGATAGAGACTGCAGACAACTGAAAGCAGCCTGGAGAGATGTATGCTTGGTGCAACCAGGAGAGATAAGGAGAGGAACTAATGGATAAGGAAAATGACAAGAGTGGAAGACATAATGATCAGAGTAAAATCCATGAAATTGAAATGGATTGGACATATTGCCACAAGTACGGACCACCGACGGACAACCGAAATTTTTAACTGGATTCCAAAGAACAGGAAATGACCCAGAAGAAGAAAACGTAGAATGTATTCGTATTTGTAGTACGATTCTACGACGCTGTCTACGATTAAAAGATCATATATATATTTTTTATTGCTTCAACATTTAAATCTTTTCGGACGCATTGGAAAAGACGCATAATTCTCAAAAATTTCACAGAATTTTTGGTGATCTGTCAGCATCACGCTAGGCTTATCCCTAATTGGGATATGCGTACGTACAAATTATTTATCTTATAAAGTTATTCTACTTAAAGGAACGAGACTCAACTTCTTATAAACATGCTTAAGCAAAGAAAACAACTTTTAACTTACCGACGAAAAAGGAGACAGGTAAATAAGAATCTCGTCTTACAACACGAATGATACAACTGACCAACATCCCAACATCCAAAAAGTTTATTTGGCGTAATGGTTGCAGAGGCGCATGTGCACTGTGCTTACAGATCGCATAAAAAACATCGATTATTCGACCTAATGAAACTAAAAGGATAAACTGCGCAACACCGTCTACAGGTATACTGAAATGCAATGTAATGATTTTTCTTGACGTTCCGTCTCATCGATTTTACGTCGAAAACTATCCCTCGACGTAATATCGACTTGGTAACTAAACATCGATGTCAATTCAACATTACTGTGCTACCGGGGATGTTGCCGGATTATGTCGACTTAGCGTTTTCCTTTACAAAACCCTTAGTCGACATATTCACAGTGTCTATTTTTCACTGTCTCTGAAAAATCTTTACAATCGGTTGTCTCGTTTTGGACATATTCTCGAATTTTGTATTTGCCACGTTAATTTTGGACACCAGTTAATTTCAGTCGTATGTTCCTGTTTAAATTATGTTACTTCTCGTTACCTCTTCTTACTTAACCTCATATATCCCATAGTTCTTACTTTTCTGGAAACTCCTGGTAGGTAGTCAACTCATAAGGACGTGCCCATTGGAAAAAGTGCATATGACATGCGCAATTCAGCTATGGAACTTGTGACTTTGTTGTGTTGTCTCAAAAACCAAATCACTGGCGTTAGCGAAGCATTTGTTACTGCATTTTCCTTTACTTAATTGACAGTAGTTTAAGTATTCAAGGAGTTTAGTTTACATGCTTGTGTCTTCAATTACAAGTTTGTATTGTCCTGGATTTTGGTAAGGGCAATAAAGAAAGGCAGGGTAAGTCGTAGGCGGATTTAAAGGAAGCCAACGAATCCCAGGCGATGCTGGACGGCCTCAAAAACAATAATTTACAATTTATAATCGAATTCTGCTTTTAAAAAGACAAAAGAGTCATAAAGCGAGGGATAAATTCGTTATTCTGGGTTTGAAAAGATTTGGGGCACAATTCCGCCCGAAACCGAAGTACGTCATCTGCAAGTGTGAATTTACTATCTTAAATGCAGGCTGACTAAATATTGTTTTGAAAGTAATGTTAATTAATGCTGCACTACAACTGAGCTTAGAAATTGGGGTGTTATTTTTGGCCAATTTTCTTTGAATGTAATAAACATTTAGCTCTTTAGTTCGGTGTGTTATACGTATGACTCCTCATCTTTACCTTATAATTCCTTTCCCTCCATTAAATTTAGTTTAAGATCACAAGACGAGTAAAATGGCATTGGAAAACGTGTTTTATGAGGCACAGGAATAGATTTCATCCATGTTCGGACTGTCTGTAAAGGAACTAACTGTGTTTTACGAGCCGCAGGAATAGATTTCATCCATGTTCGGACTGTCTGTAAGGGAACTAACTGTGTTTTACGAGGCACAGGAATAGATTTCACCATGTTCGGACTGCCTGTAAGGGAATTAACTGTCAGTGGGGTGGAATCTGACAACAAGTGACAGCACATCCCACACTGCATGTAACATAAACGTCTGTTAAAGCAGTACCGTAATCCAATCTTACGTAGTATGTTAAAGTACTGTGGTATAGTGGTCATCCTTATAAAATTTCCGACTTTTCTTCCGGAACAAAAGGTTTCCCAGTTTTAAACTTCAGCCATTTTTCCCCCATCAGGATATCACAAAACCCCTCAGCATTAAGTTTCGTCTTGATATCTGTTATAAAATAGTTTTCGAGTTACGGCGACAACAAACCACACACACCCACACACATAGAGACACCACCATGAAGTAGTCAAAATGGATATTTCTGTTGAAATCTGGAAGTCAGTTTGTTTTTGCGATTACAATACTTTTTTTACGTTAGTGGGAGAGAGTAAAAATGCGCGAGTTATATTTTAAGAATGCCCGGCAAAGTGAGGGAGCCCCAAAACTGATGCTGTGCGCAGAGTCCCAGTAACTCTAAATCCGCCACTGCTGTAAGTTCTAATTAGCTCATTTGTTCTCTTTTGTCGTGTGTAACTAGAGATACGACAGAACCCCGTTAGTAGGCCATAGTATCCTGTATGAAGTTTCATTCTTCCTTTTTACCATATATAACGCTTTTTACCATATATAACGAAGTACATTTCTCCGTCATTTTTGTCCACGCCGGGGCACGAACACCGGTCCCCTCATTCCGGAATAAGTCGCTCTACCAATTGAGCTACGCGGACGTTCGTTATCGCTACTATCTGCCTATATGTCGTGTGCGTCCTGCTGGACAGGCACGTCACACACCGCCGCCCCCCCGAAAGAGGGCCGGCGGGGGCATGGCCCACGGGTCAGCCGTGACCATGAATCGTCGCAGGCAGCCATCTGCTGTAGAACGTGCACTTGAGAGCTCCCAGTCAATCTGGTGTGTGGAATGCAACGTCACACACATATATTTTTCGAAGCGCTGGAGAAGGGATTCTCTGATTTTTCCTATCTCGCAGTGTGGAAAAACATCCCACCATTGCGAGATCTTGAACGGCCGGGTCATCCGGAAAGTTCGGGCGCCATTATAACGAAGTAAATTTATCCGTCATTTTTGTCCACGCCATGTGGCTCGAACCCGGGTCCCTTCATTCCGGAATAAGTCGCTCTACCAATTGAGCTACACGGATGTTTGTTATCGCTGCTATCTGCCTTTATGTCGTGTGCGTCCTGCTGGGCAGGCACGTCACACATATCCAAATGAATAAACAAAATTTCGTAGTTGTTGAAAAAGTAACATAAATTAATTTCTTGCCTCACGGAGGTTCGAAACGAGACAGAAAATTCTACAGCAAATTCCGATCAATAAAAGTGGTTGTAGTGCAAAATATAAATAAATAAGTAAAGAAATAAATAATCGGGAACGACTAAAGAGTAAGAATATCACCTTTTAAAGTTTCCTGCTCCTGTGTCGTGGATTGTGGCACCCAGGTGGTAGAATCTGGAATACTTGGGTTTCGTCCAAGTTACAGCAACGTAGGAGCTGGGTAGATCCATAAATTCTTCTATGTAATTCTTCTGCCGGCTGGTCCTGAAAATGTTCTTCTTCTTCTTCTTCTTCTGCTCTCTCTCTCTCCCTCTCTCTTCATTTACTTTTTAAACAAATTGAGTGTCATTGTGCGAATATGTCAATTCAGATTTTATGATCGGTCTGGTCAACAGAAAGAATTATTGCTGTTCTACTATGGTTGCGACTTTAAGAGTAATGATTATCCCTTAGGAAAGGAACGGAGCTTCACGGTTTAAATCTTTTTTGAGTTAGAGAATTCTTATGGTAGCAATAGATGTTGTCAACCAACATATTTCTCAGGATTTAGAAAAGAAAAAATAAGGATAGAAGAGAGAATAGTGTTGACTTCAAACCTTCGAAAACACTAAAGAAAAAAAAAAAAAAAAAAAGAAACGAGTGTGAGCCTTTCCTAAATCACTGACTTCCCTAAAATCATCCCACGTGTGTATGTTATAACGTTATCACACAAATGCACATCTACAAAGAAAAATACATAAATATATAAAGAAAAATGGCACCGAATATTCGGTTGTAATGAGCACGTCCTTTGAATTTTTTCAGACACGAAATGAATATTTAAAGCAAATTTTTATGAAACTTAAAAGTTCATCTAAAAAGAAGAAAGCACTTGCACCACCTAGGAGAACACGCAGTGTGAGAGGGGTTATTCGTAGTAGATACAACCGGTTGCAACAAAAGAAAGTATACATAAGAAAAAAAAATCGCATAGCATACCCTGTCCGACAAAGACAGAATTTTCCAAATCGGACCGTTAGATGCAGAGGTATTGAGGAAAATAAGATATACATCTACGACCCTGGAGGAAAAACTGTGCATTATTTTATGCACGAAATATTACCAAACATTTTCGGGTGGTGAGTGACATCTGACCCCGAAAGAAAATTTTAATCGAGGTTTTAGACGAGCATATACTGCTCCAAATATATCGGAAACATAAAAATACACTTACGCCATTTAGTGGCAAAATAGTTCCTCACTAAAATTTGAAACCATTTGCAGAACTTTCCTCACCACAAACTCTGTCCGACACGAAAAGAAATTTTCAAACCGGACATTGAGAAACAGCGATATCGGATAAATTGAAATTTTCGTTTATGACCCCAGTCGAAAAAACTGTATATTACTTGAAAAGGAACCTAAAAAGGAACCCAGTCGAAAAACTGTATATACCTACAATAGGTTTCGTTATAAATGGCATCAAAGGAAGGAATTATTATTTTTCCATGGGATATTTAGAAGCAAAGATGTAGTATAAAATGTATTTTGGATTCGATAGCATCTGCATTTACGCGACCTAACGGCGAAATTAGGCATCGGAGAAAAAAAAATCAGAAAACAAGGATCACCGTTCTCACACTTCAGGTTTCTCAATGTAAAAAGAATTTTTCAAATCGGACAAATAGTTTGCTCAAATATGGTGTCTACAGTCGGACGGACAAAATGGAACTATAAACACGTATATATATGTTTTTTTTTACCATAAAACCTGCTAAAAAGTGCAGTAATGCAATGTAAAACCAGAATTTTCTGTGACTGAAATTATTTCGAATACGGGTGCAGTTTCTTTGAAATTATTTTAAATAAGATCAGGTCACATTTTTGAATGAAATTTTATTTATCATCGTAATGCATTTGATTCTATTTTCAAGCACTTCCTTCAAGCGCGAAAATCTTTTCCTCGTTCTTAGTTTACATCCCGCAGTCGAGTCGAACTCGCGTATGCAAAAAAGTAAGTAAGACTAAAACAAGCTAACGTTACGCTCAAAAATTATCCGGTCGGCGAGATAAAATTGTATGTAAAAAACCGGAGACCTGACACACGCACATGAAAATTGATACATTGTCGAATGTCGGAGACACCGTAAAATCTAATTTCTTCCATCTCCTGAATGCTGCAGTGCACGATGTAGTTTTAGAGGGATTTGTTGGAGAGTTGTAAAATAACAATATTGACGATGCACACAAACCAGAATAACCTTTTACAACCGTGATTAAGGTTACTGGAATGAGATGGAATAATGGAAACTGAGACCTTTCAAAGATTACGGATGATACTCATAAGGTAGAAGGTGGGAATATGAATCACTTTTTGTTTTAGACGAAAATCTCAATTTTAAATGTAACAGTTGCATAAAAATAAGTCAAAAGTGTTAGCACATATATTTCTCATAATGTATGTATAGTTTTTAGGAAAATAAATATCGCTGTTTAAATAGCAGACATTTTTTTAAACACATTGCAAAAAGTGAGCCTTGGAAAATGGGGGTGGTAATATGAAACAGCATGAAAATAAAACAAACAACCTCAGTGTTTTGATTATAAAGTTATTGATATTACAACAACTTTTTTATTGAATGCCGCTTTTATTGTGGAACAATTAATGATACTTTAAAAATGAAAATAAAAGAAATTCTTGTAGAAAGTTTGAGTCCTTTAGGCTGACGAACAGAAGTCGCAAATAAAAACATCACTTTCACATCCACTGTATAAGATGTGAGCTTATTCCTGGCACGCTATGCATTGAACCAGCAGCTCTCCAGATTTGGACGTACTGAATGTCTCGCAACAAAATATACACTGCGCATCATCTTTGCCAGGTACATCTCCAACAGGTTGTTGACGGTTTGAAGAGAAATACTGCAGCGTCGTGCAGCTTCATTCAATGTTTTTGTGTTATTATGAATTGCCCTTATAGCATTTAACATGTATTCCGCCCTCCATGTCTGTCTTAGTCCATTTTTTTCAGGTCCTAATTTTTTTCTTGGCATAGCGACACTTAAGAAACAGAAAGAAAAAGAAGAATAGTCGTAATATGGAGCACCTAGTTCCATATTATCACCCATCACCATTCTCCGAACGACCCAACAAATCTCAACGTAGAAAAAATATTTTCAAATAACTAACATTGCCGTTTTAAAGTTTCATCTTCTGACTAATAGACACACTATAGCTAATATGCTGGATTTATCAATAAAGACAGCAAAAAAATTCTGGAATCTTATCTTACGAAAATTGTTGACCCGGAAGAAAACAACGCACCTCTTCTATACCATGTACACCACGTGACACTGACACCTGAGCCCTCTGGTGGCTTATACGGACCGTAATGATCATGTTTATTTAAGTTATCGACAAATGGCAGCACTTGCTTGAGAAATAAGCCCCATTTAATATTACCACCCTGTTTCATATTCCCACTTTCTCCTCTAACTAATGGACCAGCTCGAAAATTTTGTCAGTTCGATTACTATTACTCCTAGTTTCTAGCCTTCAACGTACTACGTGAAATTATGTTGATTACGCACTACCAAAGTGGCGTATGAGTCAGATCGACAATGATGCAGTGATAAGCCAGTCGGAGTAGCTCAGTTGGGAGAACAGCCGCTCCGGAGCAGGAGAATGTTGGTTCGAAGCTGCCGCCCGCACAGAAAGGTTACATTGGCGCCCAGACAGGGACTCGAACATTGGACCCTTAGGGCTGAAAAATTTGTATGATGATTCTTCCACACAACGCACGTGATCAATAAAAATGACTTCTGCAATGAGATGGTCCTTCGAGCTGGTCGTCGCCTTACCCGAAACCTGCGATTTTGTGCCCCTGCCTTTCTCAACTGTAGTGCAACGTTCTACGGGACATGACATAAATGACGCAGTACTCAGGTAATGCACGAGTCTAATCAACAATGAAATAGCGATAATCTTGGTGGAGTAGTTCACTTGGTAGAACAGCTGTTACGGAGTAGGTAGACATGGATTCGACCACCGGCCAAAAGGTTTATAAGCCCTTGTATCCAACTGCGATCCCAATCCTGAAGAAATTATAGTTTCATTCGAGCACACGGATAGTAGTGTTGTGTATCATTACGCTGAAGTACATAAGAGTCTATAAGACCTGAGCTAGAGCGTGACTTCTGATATTCTGTGTGACCCAGGCTTATTTTATGAACCGGAATTTAAGCTGCGTTAAAGCTACTGAGAAATATCTATTGTGAATAATACATGCTAATAACATTGGGCAGGTGTAACTAATACAATCAGATCAATTAAATGTAACTAATACCCAGTTTTTTCAAAGATTACGTGGTGCATGTAGGAGATTTCTTTCTTCTTACTCATAAGGAATTAGAATCTGAGCTCTGGGGGTTATTAAAGAGATAACCCTTTTCTTAGAGCCGAAAGCCCGTGCCCAATTGTTTAGTAGAAACGCCCTTCACTATACCTTTGTTTTCCCTCAGAGCGAGGCAGTCCTAATCTCACGGAGTAGCCATTACATATAACTTTAAGGTTCATCATATGGACAAAGGATTTCTCATTTCCTTTGTGTTAGAAGTCCTATGATTCGTCAGATGCCCCCTACTGCGTGTCTCGACTGCATCGACTCATCTGTGCAGTATATTTTTTTGTTTCTTTGTTTTATTTTGTTTCGGAGTTTAATGACCACCAGCAGCAACTCTGGTGGCTATAAGCGGTCGCCCGCCCCTAATTTCAGGCCACTGGTTCCAGGGAAGAGACAGATTATGAGCCATTCGTTAAGCACACCACCCATGTCCTCATCCGGGGATCGGGATGGGTTGATCGAATGGTCAGAAGCCAGTGCCTCAGACCGATCGACTAACGGGCGGCCGTTTTTGAGACAGGAACATTCTGTCGAGATACGAATCTGTATTTGTACACAGAACACAGTTTTTCCGATTTTTGCACACATGATCATTTAAAAGAAATTAGTTTGTCCTACTTTTTCTTTGCTGCTAGCAACCAACAGTGCCTCAGGGCACTAAGCCACTACTATATCACTACCTCCTGATCGATTCAAAAGACGTGCTTAGTTCGCAGAATGGAATCTATAATAACAAATACCTACCCCATGCATCGCAGAGTGAGTTCTGTGACTTAACTGAAATGTAGGTTTCGACAGTGCAGAACCGAAAAGTTTGCGCAAGCAGGAACTGCGGAACACATTTTGAGTTTTGAAGTGTAACGTTGCCAGAAGAAAAATTAATTCAGACAGATAACATGCTTCAGTCCACTGGTCTCTCTTAGCGTTTCCTTCAGTAGGGACCGACCCAGTCAACTTTTGCATTTAGTTTGTCATGAACATACACTATCTACCAACAAGGGATTGGACACCTGTGATAGCAAAGAAAAACGAAGTTTATTCGCCTTCAATAGTTGGTGGAGCCTCCACAAGCTGCGATTACAGCTGCGACCCTCCGGGGCATACTCTCAACCAGCCGTTGTACGACTGCTACAGGTATTTTCTTCCACTCGGCTTGGAGAAGACAGGTCAGTTCCTTCACCGATTCCGCACGGTGGGGGCACCCCTTAAGTCGACGCTCCAACTCGTCCCAGAGGTGCTCGATAGAGTTAACGTCCGATCTCTGCGCAGGCCAGTCCATCCGATTAACCCCATTGTCACCATACCAAGCCATGGTGGACCTCACAACATGACAAGTGGCATAGTCATCCTGAAAGTAACATGGGTCCACCCCGTAAAACTGCCACAACGTAGGAAGGGCATGGTCATCCAAAATGGTGCAGTAGGTCTCGGCGTTGAGTCTACCAGGAATTGCGACCAAGGGTCCCGTGCCATACCAGGAGAAACACCCCCATAGCATAATTCCACCGCTGCCGAACTTCACAGTTGGCACAATACATTCCGGCAGGAGGCGTTCTCCAGGCAGACGCCAAATCCAGACCCTGCCATCCGAACGTTAGAGGGTGAACCTTGATTCGTCGCTCCAGAGAACCTGTTTCTACTGTTCAATGGTCCACTGTCGACGTTCTTTGCACCACGTTAGCCGAGCAGCGCTATTGGACTTGGTGATCAAAGGCTTGTGGGCGGCAGCACGTCCATGATAACCGAGCAGATGGGCTTCCTTAAGGATGGTATTCAGCGAAAGAACACTCCCGGATGCCTGTTGAAACTCTTCGTGGATGTGGCCCATCGATTTGGTGCGGTTCTTCCGAATTTCTCTGGCCAGCACCCGTCGGTCTCTAACTGCCAGTTTTGCGGGTCTGCCAGGTCGGAGCACATTACGACAGTCACCTCTCATCTTCCACTTGCCAATCACGTAGGCCACTGTCGATTTTGGGTACTTCAACTCGCTGGATATGTCACGTATGGATCGGCCATTTCTGTGATACCCGACGATTACACTTTTCTCGAAATCAGAGAGCTCCGAACTGCGTGGCATCTTGCATGCGACTGGTTGCGTTGTTTCCCACACGATATTTAACAGCGGCGGCCGTGACGTGTATCAGAACCGCAGATATCGTCGATTGCAGGGGTGTCCAATTACTTGTTGGTAGATAGTGTAGTATGCTTCCGTAATGTTTTGAATTTGAAAAGCTCATTATTTCTTTAATTTAAATCAAAATTCAGAATAAATGAGTATTACGCTTTTTTAATACAAAATGTGTCGTTGTAAAGTCTTTTTTTGTTTTTATACTAATGTGTTTGATGCAATTGCTCTGAATGACATGGGTAAGCAGGGCATGGTGGGAGCTTTCAGCCTCCTTACTCTGGCATTGTACCCTTCCTAATCCTCCTTGCGTGTTCCGTATGTTTTATGCAACCTACACGCATAGAGTGATACTTCTATTTTATGGCATTTAATTCAATTATTCTCTCACTTCGATGATCTCTCCGTTAACCACTGTGAGATAGTCCGTAGGCAACTGCACGTATTTTTACTCTGGGTGGTAAAGTTTGAAACATTGGCTTGAAGTTTTCGCTCCACCTTTTACTTTTTAGGCAAATCCGTCATTCTACGGCCTAACCATTCTCTGATCTTTTATATGGAAGTGCGAAAGGAACGTATCAATTCACTATGCTTTTATGCTAGGTAAAATTTAGTGTTTATCTATGGACTATTTGAAGATAAAAAGCTTTCAACTACTCAGCTGTATAGTGTTCGTTTCCTGCCATACATTCTGCTTCATTTTAGTACAGTAGAATCCGCTTATAACGAGTCCGTGTTTAGTGAGATCTCGGATTTAACGAACAAAACAGGAACTTTTGTTTAGTATAATGCTAATTCAAAGCTAAATAGATCGATTTTAAAGAACAAAATTTAATGAATTTCCCGAGTTTAACTGCAGATTAAATTGCGCTGCCAGACGTTAAATTCTTTCACTCGAAATTGCGGGTAATAAGGTAGAGTAGATTATCGTGTGGAAAGAGTTCGTAGAAGAGAAGCATAATACTCTATGTCATCTTTGCAGAAATTTTGCCCTGTGGGCCATTACTTCTCTATAACTACTGTATTTACAATTCTGCGAGCTTTTGTTCCTAGTAGCGCTATACTCCCCTAACCACTACATAATCCGAAAATCACTTTCTGTTGGTAGAAGACGAATTCTATCTTCATTTCATAATCAGCTTAAAAAATCCATTTATAATGGCATTATACTTTTTACGTGATAAAATCTTTTGTTGAACAATGTAATTAGAGGAAACTGAATTTTATAGCTTGGCTCATAAGTTCTTTCAGACCACATAATCCCAATGTCAGCTAAGAACTTCTTACTGCCATTTAACTACAAATCCAGCTTTTCCTTCCTTTTTTTTTTTTTTTTGTTTTAAGTCTGAATATTATATGACTTTTACTCTTTCGAACTTTGCTTAATCTTAACATTTTGGTGGATCCAATTAAGCCAACACATAGTTTGCAACTTTCGAAAATTCGAATTGCTGCTAGCAAAACAATTTATACTCTCACACATACTGGTCGGAAACTCGAATCATCTTTTAAGTGCTAAGGATAAAAACCACGAATCTGTTGTATTTGCAATTCTTTAATCTCCTTCCCATTCCTAAAACTTTTAAGTGGTGGAAATCGTTTAGATCATTTTTACTGTAGGCTAGAGAAGAATGATAAGATTTTGGTAGCTATTCATCATTGCAAAAGCTTTGACTTTCCAAGGTCATCTCTAAGCCAAAGGTATCACTTCACCTGTCCAGACCTTAAAGCAAAACGGATAAATGTTCAATTGCAGTCTTCCTTATCGCTGGTTTTTCGAGCTTATTAATGATGATGATGATGATGATGTGGATAGCTTCAAGGACCTTCGCTGCTCTGCTTGATTTCTTAGCCCCATGTCAACCATTAATTAAACTTGGATTTCGGGAACACGTGAGAAACAGAAACATGTGACGCACATATATGAGCAGCACTACTGAAAGGGATTCTATAAGATATTATTACCAAATGGGAGAAACCATAAATACTTTTACAGAACATAACAGCTAAATTTCTGCCAAAAGTTAAAAAATATGAACTTTCTTGTGGTGAATGGCAAGACCTAATCTACAATAACTTAAAATCGCCAATAACCTACAGGTAAATGAATATCTATAAATATTTATCCATCGAAATATTTCCCTTGCAAGGCCGTAGCTAGGTCCCAGAACCACGGGGTGGCTGTAGTGTCATCTAGGAGGGGGCTTAAGGCAGGGTCGGATTAAAGGGGGTTAACGAGGCTATAGCCTAGGAGCCCACCATTACCAAGGACCCAGGAGGCATGCCGCTACACCGCAAAAATCGAATCGAAGGACTTCTGTACAGGTTCAGATTCTACAGACCTACAGTGCACTGAGCCTTTTGGAGGGAGGGAAAAAGGAAAATAATAAGAATGGGAAGCTCAAAGCAATTTCAGGTTAATGAAAGGAAAAAAATCAGTTGTAGTTTGATTTGCAATCAGAACAAGATGGAAACATTTTGGTTAGTTATGAGGGGCTGCTAACTCTTCTCGAGAGTTGATAGCTACTTTGAAGGAGCAGGATGGAGGTTTGATTTCGGCTCAAATTTTGTAATTTGAGGTGGTTCACGTTGTTTTTTCAGGATACAGCGGTCCGGCGAGACAATTTCAGCTTTTTCAGGGGCGTATTTAGAGGGGGGGGCAAGGGGGACTTGACTCCTGAAAGTGTTCCATTTCTTTGTTAAAATGCGACTTACATGAGAAAAAATGCTTTAATTTAATAAAAATGCATTAACTTACAATAGAAAATAATGCTTTAATTTTTGTTCTTCTATTTTCCATTAACTTTTATTTTGTCCTGATAGACTTCAAAAACTTCCATTTTTGGTTCTCCCCCGAAAAAAATTCTATATACGCCCCTGAACCCACACCTCCCTGTTTGCACTTGGAACCATTAATGGACGACATTGCATAACAAAAAAGACTTCATATGTAACTTCACAGTGTGACTTCACATTGCATAACAAAGAAATATGCACCATGAAAAGTATACAATATTAAATTGTTGAAAATTCCCAGACAAAATCTAGGAATCGTAAGCTTATGTTCTTGTGAGACAGTGGAAAATACAGTGACTTTTTATGAAAACTCTGCAGGTAATTTATTAGTTTGAAAAATGCATTTCACACACACACACACACGTATTAATTATCACAAGCATATTATAGAGTTTCGTGTTTTAACGGACTTCAATAATGATTGCCCGTCATAAATTCTTTGGAGGCTCACTCAGATGTCTTAGCCTGGTGGCCCACTAAGGAATTAATACGGCACTGGCTTAAGGGTCATCTAGGGGGACTCTGTGTTCAATTACAAACTGCATTTCCCTACGAATACAGACATAAGATTTGTTTTGCTTTTAATCTCCTTTCGCTAATTTACTTCATTAGCAAATGCTTATACCAAAAAGTAAAACCAGTTATACAAAGTATGAAATAAAAATGGGGAGCAAGAAAACAGAACTCTCTTGAAATATTGTGACGCATACTCTAATTCAACTTTCTTTTTTAGTTTCTTCTCTATGTAAATTTGAGTTCCTTCTTAACGTTTTTCCAATGTGTGTATGAGTTCAATGAGAACTGAACGTTATGTAATGTATGAGAAGACGAAAAAGTGTGGAGATGGTGGATGTTATAACGTTAGTTGTGCAAGAGGCGTTGATTGATTAAAGTTCTGTCTATTTAAAAGCTGCGTATTGTGCTGACATATGGTTTTTTTTTTTATCATTAAGAGTTCTACCGATTAACGTTATTTAGTTCTGAAGATTACTACTAATCTGACACGTTTAACGTTCAAAGTAAAGTGTTCTATTCTATTGGAATATTGCCGTTTTATAGATCTGTTGAAAGAATAAAGGAATCAGTCTGTAAGTATACTTACGTTATACTTACAGACTGATTCCAAAGAAAGTTATAACTTTTTCTTGACGTTTTCTTGGAAGACTCCTATTTCACTGTAAGTGAAGTTATTAAAGACTGATTTATGTAGTGTTCAGTCAGCCAAAATTCCCTGAGCATTACAATATAAAAAATAAATCGCATTCTTTGAATTTGCTTGATGGTGGTTGAGCTGCACGTTCCTTATCGCTGGAGTCAAAATAACTCCCAACTAGCGTGAATTTTTTTAGTTTGCTGTTCTGGCCTTTTTTCCGTGGATGCACGCAATGACATCGATGGTCAGAGGCGTAACTAAGGCAGGGAAGACGGGCTGCTCCGGGCGCAGCTCAAGAGAAAGAGCAAAAATCACTGCTTGCAGTCATCTTGAAATTGTAATTTAAACTTTTATACCAGTTTCTGGCAGTCTTGAGTTCAAATTGCTTCCTCAAGATGTTCAGGGATGCTAGCTGCTTATATTCAGAAATGAAGGCGCAGTTGTATAGTCCGTCCAACTAAAGAAGAACCGCGGCCTTTGCGGACAACAATGGAGCCCGTAGTTTTTCCTTAGTTGGATGGAAAAGGATGTCGTTTCTCTTTAGTTGAATGGGTAACATAAGGATGTTGTTTTTCTTTAGTTCGATGTATATAAGGATGTAATTTTTCTTTAGTTGGATAGATGCGATAAGGATCTCGCTCACTTAGTTAAAGATTATCTGGGGGCTATTCTATCATTACTGTGGATGCGAGCCACGACTGACATCTACGTCTGGCCCATTTGATTTGATACTGGAGGTCCGAAATCTCTGAACTCCGAAACATGTGAAAAGCTGTACACACAGTGTGTGTGTGTGTGTGTGTGTGTGTGTATGTGTAACAGAAAAATACATGGGGGCGCAACATTTTGTGGTTTGCCCAGGGCACATAAATACCTAGTTACGCCTCTGTCGATGATTTACTGATGTCATACTTGAACTTTTTCTACTCATCTTCTTCGGTTCAACTTTTATCTCCGTCTTTAATCGCGTATTGTCTTCGGCTGGTGCTCGGTGGTAGCGATTTCTTACTGTGGTCAATAGCTCAATGGCCGCACCCCTTTCCCTCTTAAAAAACAAAGAGCATGAGAATCCAACCAAAAAATTAAAAAAAAAAAAAAAACTCTTTTCTCCAGCACAAGCATCGCAAAACCACTCCTACCGGACAAAAACAAAACAAAACAATGAACGGTAAAATGTTATAAGCTCTTTCTCTCGCGCACGCGGAAGGATTTCCCCTAGCACCATTTTCCAACGTGTGAAGGGGATACATTTAGTTAAAATGTCCCCTTGGTAGGCAACAAGCTACCTGGAAGCTTTTAAACAGCAGCTTTGCATCTTATAGTCACTTACCAAATGAACAGGAGTTTATTCTTCTGTCCAACTACGCCTCCACTTCCGTCACACTTTCCTTCTACCTCTTTTTCTTTTGTTTTGGTAATGTTGTTCAAAATTTTACGTTTCTCCTAAAACAAAGATAAAAACAAAAAAATACTGCATTTCTCTCTTCCCTGGTCCAAAACACCAAAGAGCCGTGCTACCGTGTGGCAGAATATCATTGACGCAGCTGCTCCTATTGATTCACCTTTAAAAGTAATTCCTCTGTAGTTATTCATCGTTTGTGCTGTATTACTTCAATTTTTATTGTTCTTAAAAAATGTAATGTATCACATAATGGGGAAGGAAAAGCATTTATGCTTATAAGAGTACTTTTCAGAAACTAACGAAAATAACAGTTCAGAGTCTAACAAAAAGGTCTATATTTCAGGGAGAGCTTGCTTGCCTTGCAAGGGAGCTGAGCTCCCTGTGGTCTCCTGATAGCTATACGGACCTGATTCCTTGCGTGAATTTAACTGATATATTCTATATTCGCATGTAAGCAATAAATATTTTCTAACGTACTAGGAGATGTGACGTACCTGCCAGAAGGACGCACACGACATAAAGGCAGATAGGAATCAGAATAAAAAGTCTGCGCAGCTCAGTTGGTAGATAGAGCAACTTGTTCCGGAATAAGCGGCCTCGGGTTCGAATCCCGGCGTAGACCAAAAATGACGGAGAAATTTACTTCGTTATAATGGCGCCCGAACTATCCGGATGACCCGACCGTTCAAAATCTCGCATTGGTGTGATGTTATTTCCACACCGCGAGATAGGAAAAATGAGATAATCCTTTCTCCAGCACTTCGAAATAAAAAAATAAATAAGGTGGTGATGATGTAACGTACCTGCCAGAAGGACGCATACGACATAAAGGCAGATAGGAATCAGAATAAAATGTCCGCGTAGCTCAATTGGTAGAGGGACTTATTCCGGAATGAGGGGATCCGGGTTCGAGCCCCGGCGCGGATAAAAATGACGGAGAAATTTACTTCGTTATAGGTTCAAACATTGGGGCAACCCCAACCGTTTAAACCTAGCACACGGTAAACGTGTCTTGCCCCTAACATAGGTTTAGTCGACTGTGTGATCACCTAGCAACGGTTCTGTCAATCGGGAAAGACGTGACGCCGTAGGTCCAGCCGTCTTTGAAAAGAGGAAGGAACAGGTGTTCCATAGGAAAGATCAGACTGAAAAGGGGATAAAAAAATTAGAGGTGTAAGAACAACGTCGCTAAAACGGAGCCTGACGCTCAGTGATGAAGCAAACTAAGTCATTTCGGGTAAATACGCCATTTTGGGAAGTGTTTATTACAGTGGAACCTCGGTTATGCGTTTTCCATTTATACGATTTTCCTTTTTATGCGTAATTCTGCGCTAGCTCTGATATTTCGTTGTACTTTCTATATACCTTTTTTCAATTTGGTTATAGGTAATTCATTTACCCGCTTTTTACGATTATACGTTTCATTTTGAATCTCAGATTGGCAAAAATATACCGTTCTTTGGTTCTTTTATACGTAACCCATTATGTTACAACTTTGAGAGAACTGAGACAGGGCTTTTTTGCAGCCATCAACTGGATGATGCAACTTAATGTTTAGTAAATAACGTTAACAGTTCTCTATTTTCTCTGAATTTAAGAAATTTGAAACAAGCAAAGATTAGTGAATATTTTACTCTGTACTAAGGCTAAATTAACTAGTGGACGAACTACTTTGACAAGAGCGATCATTATATGTAAGGAATGTATAATAAGGATACTGAATATTAAACAAAAGAGTATTCGGATTTACTGCGTAGTATTTCAAACTGACTTTTTTTCATATGTTGAAAATATGAAATCGTTCAGAATGTCAGCCTAGCTTTTATAATGATAGAACAAAAAAATACAAACGTCAAAATAAGTAATAGTTTCAAAACAGCAAATAAAATATTCACGCACGCATGTATGTATGTTACCTTACATTATAAAATAGCTCAATCCAAAATTACGAATTTTCTCCCCTCTTTGTTTTTCTTTTTTTGGAGGAATTCAAAATTTTGCCATAGTGTTTAACATTTTGAAATTTCATTTATACGTTTTTTACATGTTTTTTTAGGCCATTCCCTAAAAAACCTTACAATCGAAATTTCACTGTATATTGCTCTGATCTAGCCATGTTTGTTTCCCTTGGAAAAAAAAATAGCAAGTTTCCGCTTCACTTGTTTTCAGCATTCCATTGTATTTGGAAGAATTAAACACTAACCTATTCATTTCATATGGATTCTCTACAGAGGAAAGAGACAATGACTACAAGGGAGTTCGTCATAAGAGCATTTTAGACTCCCAGCTGGGCAAGTAATTCCAGGCACTGGCTCTGTCCTTTCCCCGGATTTAGTGCCTCTCAGGGAAAAGGTAGGGAGGAGGCTGCGTGGTTTATCGTGCCCCGTGTGCAAAATCATTAATAAGGATCCTTTCCCACTGCAAAAAAATTAAAAATCAAATTGAAATCATTGAACTGGTTCGTACGGATAAAAATATTTACGCCAACGATTGTAAGTTGCACATTTATCCTGCTTTTCAGTTAACTGAATAAGCAATGTACTCAACTAATATTTTATGAATGCGTAAGTTTTGTTTAGTTTTGCTTAATGGATTACATAATTATCATTATTATGTGCCAAATATTAATACAACACTAAGTATCCGCTAGTTACTCATGAGTCATATAAACATTTTGAAGTCATTCATATGACAGAGTAGTAATAATTGATAAAATGTTGTCTTTTAGTCATTCGTGATTTACGAGTATTTCGACTTCATTTAAATTCCACAGCAAGCAAATTATAGTTGTTTACTCTAAAAATCAGGCACTTCTTCACAAATAGCAATTTATATTAGTACATACAACTTTGCCATTTTACCAGAAAAAATGGGCAAAAAAACATGACGATTTCATTTTTGAAATGAATTTTTTTAGTAAATTCACATCAAAAATTACCTTTATTTTGGACCCGATTCTCAATAAGAAATAAAAACCAGCTTTTTTGTTTCTTCACTTTCCATGCTTAATATCGCTGAAGATAACAAACGATGTTCGATCATGGTTAATCTTAAATATGTTTTAATCAGTCTTTCTCCGCTTAAATGATCTTTTGGAACTTGCGACGATTAAAGGCACAGTGAAAAATAGTAGCAAAGCGATCATCAGCTTCAGGAAAATATTCGTGCTACTGCAATCAACTACGTGTTGTCGAAGCTCTTTAGGACCTTAATTATTTTTTTCATTCGCCAGAAGATTTTTTATAGTTTGTAACTCATCTAAAAGCTCAACTGATACCTCGCAACTAAATTTAATTCATTCTTCAGCTTTTGTTAAGGAATATAGCTTTATAGGAGCATAGCTCATTTGGTTAAAAAATGCATATCTATTGTGCATTGACTTAAACACCAGAAACCTGCTACCTAGCAGAGCAAGTATTGTGTTTGTAGGAAATCAGAATTCAAAAGGGCGGTCGAGCAAGAATGTACCCTTTAAGTTGAATTTTTGTTTAGATGTGCGAACTCGTAACAACTGAAAATTTACAGTCTCGGTCAATCCAGGTGTGTTTAGTTCTCTTTTTCTTTATAAGCAATTTTTCCATAGATAGTGTAGATAATACTTTAAATGAATTTTCAGGGCCCCGGTGCATTGCACTCTCTGCACCCCTTCGTTCCATCGTCCCGGCCCTAAGTTAGGTACGGTGTGAAAACTGAAATTTGTCGGTGACGGTGATCGATTACGCATCTCCTCGCTCCGGAGTAAGTTGCTCTACCCCACTAAGTTACACCAACGGAATACATCGCTACATATTTTGTCGTCTTGACACGTGCTTCACTGCAGTACGTCACATCATCTCCGTCATATTATTATAAACGAGAATGCAGCTCTTCCTGAGGTTTTTCTTCTCTTCCTTCCGGGACGGGTACGCTGACCAGGTCTGGGAAGTTGTATTTCTTTCTTTCAGTTGTCCAGGAACTTCCTTACTATCCTACAAGTGTTCAGGATAGCTGCCTTCTGAAGTTCCATGTAGATGTTAGATTGAAGGTCTAGTGTCTGTATAGAGCTGTGAATGGTCTTAGGTACAAGCCATGTGACTGATATTACTATGGGGACGGTGGTGACGTTCTCCATATGCCACATTTCCTTGACTTCGTATCGTAGGTCGTTATACTTTGACAGCTTCTCTCCGTGCGTCTTCTGGATGTTGCACGAGTTGGGCACGGCTATGTCAATGAGGTATGTAGACTTCTTCTCCGTGTCGACCAGGACGATGTCAAGCCGGTTGTAGGGGATAGTCTTATCTGTTCTGATCGATCTGTCCCAGTAAGTCTTGTGGGTGTTGTTCTCTAGAAGCGTTGTTGCCTCATACTTGTAGTAGGGGACAGGCTCAGTTGTAATGAGATGGTGCTTTCTTGCCAATTTCTGATGGACAATCTTGGTGACTTGATTGTGCGTGTTCGTGTATTCTGTTTGTGTGAGAACTCTGTACCCTGCTGTGATATGTTGGGTGGTCTCTGGCGTTTGATGGCATTGCCGACGTGTGTCGCTTTCCCCTGACGTGTCTTTCAGGATATGCTTCCAGTAGTTTCTGGTGTTCACAAGTTGATCTTGTATAGCCATCAGGAACCCTTCGGTCTCGGGGAAGAGTGATCCGTTTGTTAGCCATGCATTGGATGCAGTCTTATCCACATGGTCCGATTGCAGATCGTTGTAGTGCGTTCCGTGCAGGACTTTCTTGAAACAATTTTCTTCTTTTGGCTCCCTCGTTCCAATCTCGATGTTCTGAGTGGAGATGTCTAGGGCTGTGTACTTCTTGTCACTCAGGTTTATCGCTTAGTGAAGGGATCCCTAGCTCTGATAGAAGGATTATTATTAGTATTATTATTATTACTATTATTTTTATTTTAAGCGAAGAAGGAACCTTTCATTAATTTCAAGCTATGTGTGGAACGAAAATCACAAATTTTTCGAAGAACCCAACTGGGGCCAATAGATCCATTTTTACGTTCGGGCGCCAATGTGAAAACACACTTTTGTTCGCGTGTCTTATATCGCCCCGGAGTGAGTTGCCCTAACCGAGTAAACTACACCGACGGAATGTATCGTTGCAGATTTGTCGTCTTGACAGGTGCTTCACCTCTGTGGTACGTCATAACAGGCTCAGGCTTATACGTGTTCAAGGTGGTCGTTCAACCTCGAGCCTGAAAAAACAAAGAAGTACCTTTTACATATGGTATATTGTACCCAGATATTATCATGGTATAATATTCTTTTCATGTCATTACGAAAAAAATATAACGTGAGAATGTATAGGTACACTAAAAACTCTTACGCAAAACGTGTTCTTGTGATTTTATTGGTTTTTCTTCTTCTTTTGACGAAAAATAGGAACATCTTAATTGGTATAATCATTGCTTAACCTAACAAAAAAGGACACGTTAAATGCTCACTAAATGGCTTCTTACTTTTGCTGTTTAACCTTGCGCACATTCGGGAAACGAAATACAAATTCATTCACATTTGATGTCACGAATGTGTGTGTGGGAAAGAATAAATGTGTATTGTGTGCACTTGGAAGTGAAAAATTCCAACTTAACGTTTGCAATTAAGAATGAAGACATCTTAAAATTTCTTTCACCATAATTCAAATAATTCTCAAGCTACGCTTGCATTACATACCATACTTTGTCTTCTGAGTTAAGTTTCTAATAGAAGTATGTTTGAAGAAAAGATAAGAAGATTAAACTAAACAAAAAACAAAACAAAAAAGAAAATAGAGAGCGAGAGAGAAGAAGAACAACAAGAAAAAAAATGTGAACGAGAAAAACCACGTCCGCATTCAGCGACGACCTGGGTGTATCCCGGATACATACCAGCGGAAGCAAACATTTTGAGTGAATTAATATCATTTTAAGTCAGAATAAGTTCGCATAAATTTGCCACACGACATCTTTTTTGTCCTAAGCAAACGTTTTCGCTAAAATATAGCTCGCAACACACAAATTCACTGCGAATACTGCCGGTAAAAGGGCATATGGTGGATGTGTCTTCTACCTTCAGGCTCTCGAGGAAACGATAAATAAAATGGCTCCGCACCATGACAGATGATCCCTCCTGATAAAAGTTGCACCCGCCAAACATTTACTCCTCCCTCCCTTCCTTCGCAAGCTTCGGTCACGACGCTCCAACGCCTCTCGTAACAGCTGATGAGTCCGTCACCACCCAACTTTGCGGAGGCCAGCAGGCGAGACAACAGTGGGTCTTGAGCCCACTGACCCCTGACCTCGGACAGAGTTGCTGGAATAACAACATGGCGGCGGGCTGAACGTGCTATGAAGAAGTGGTCGGTTTCTGATTTTCCGGTGAATCATCAGGTGCCCTCTTTCTGATGGAGTGTCAATTTGCGGGATTGAATGGGAGAAACTTAAGGCGCTCCTTTCCTAAGGCAAAAGGGGCTGAAAAATGATGTAGGTGGGAAAACAATTTTATCCAACCTGGTCACAATATATTATTTTTGTTTCTTCGAAAAATGATTTGCTCTTATGAAAGCGGGTGAATAAAATGCAAACCACAGGCTTTGAAATTTTTATTAATTAAATGAATGGAAAACTGCTTTTTTGTTGTAGTTGTTTCGCGGTTTAACGGCCAGCACGAGCATAAACAGTCTCCCGTCCCAAATTTAAGACCACTGCTTCCAAGAAAGGGAGCAGGGCCGCATCAAGGGGGGTCTATAGGGGCTTAGCCATGGGGCCCAGGAGGCATGCATGCGCAAATAATAGATAGATAGGGAGAGAGAGAGAGAGAGTGGTTTATAAAATAGTTTTACTTTTTGTCTTGTATGATTTCCACATGGTCAGAAACAGAGGCTGGAAGACGAACAGATTTCAAGATAATGACTCACCAAGGGTACAGGTTTGATCTCGCTGTATACAGCGGGGACAGCGAGATAGTTTCAGTTTTTTCACTCCCATCCACCCACACTTCCCACTTTGCATCATTAATAGTCGAAGTCCCCTGTGGCTTCACATTGCCTAAGAAAAAAGATGCTCTAAGAAAATGCTAAATCGTTAAAAATCCAAGACAAAATCTAGGAATCTTAAGCTTTTAACTCATGTTCTTGTGACAATAATGAAAAATTCAGTGACTTATTGTGAAAACTCTGCAGATAATTTAGCAGTTACAGTTTCGTGTTTTAACGGACTTCATAATAATATAAGTTTTTATGGGGCCCACTCAGGTGTCTTTGCCTAGAGGTCCACTAAAGCCTTATTCCAGCACTGGAAAAGAGAGTCCCAGCTCATAAGACAAACACACCACGGATGTAGGAGAATTGGCCAAAAAATTTTTAAAAGATCGTGTAAAAATTGCGTTTTTTACCGCTTCGTGGTCACGTCCTCATAGGTTGTTTGTCTGAGTCACATAGACTTTCCGTAACTTCGCATTTTCTTAATCGCGATATTTAATGTATTTCTTTATAAAAAAATGTTTATAATCTACAACTCAACAAAATAATTTCACGGTTTATAAACTACAGCTCAACAAGTTCTCTTCGGACATGTGCAAACGCTGGAGACCTGTAGGGGGAGGGGGTTAATACCAAAAATATAAAATCTAAAGAACTTGTAGCCCAATCGAGAGCAGATTTTCAGCGTTTAAAAACTAACACTCAACACATTTTCTACGGGCATATGCGAACGCAGGAAACCTGTCGGGGGTGTGCGTGTGTGTGTGTGTGTGTGTGGGGGGTAATGCCGAAGACATAAAACATAAAGAATTTCTGGTCCCATCGGGAGATTTTTACCGTTTACAAGCTACAACTCTACAAAATTTCTGCGGGCATCTGCTATTGCAGGACCTCTTAACGTCAAAAGTATAGAATATAAAGAATTTGTAGAACTGTGGTCTGCAAACGCTGAAAATCTCACAATTGAAATAGAAATTCTCTATATTTTACATTTTCGGCATTGCCCCCTCCCCCGACAGGTTTCCTGCTTTAGCTCCTGACCGGGGAGTATTTGTTAAGCTGTAATTTGTAAACGCTGAAAGTCTGCTATAGATCGGAACAGACATTATTTTTATTATAAATTTTTGATATTAACCCCCCCCAACAGATATCTTGCGTTTGCACATGCCCACAGAGAATTTGTTGAGCAGAACGAGTAGTTTGTAAACACTGAAAATCTCCCGATCGGACCAGAAATTATCTATATTTTATATGTTCGGCATTACCCGCCTCACCCCTTACTTACCGATAGGTTTCCTGCGTAAGCCCATACCCGGAGAGTATTTGTTGAGCTGTTATTTGTAAACGCTGACAGTCTGCTCCAGATCGGACCAGAAATTATTTATGTTTTATATTATTCGTATTTACCCCCCCTTCTCCACAGACAGGTTTGCTACGGCAGCAGATGCCCGCAGATATTTTGTAGAGTGGTAGTTTATAAACATTTTTTATAAGGAATTACATTAAATATTGCAAATAAGAAAATACGAAATTGCGGAAATTTTATATGAGTCAGAAACCAACCTCTGGAGCCGTGGCCACGGAGCAGTCAAGAAGGCAATTTTTACATGGCTCCTTAAAACATTTGTGGCCAGTTTTCCGGATGGCCACTTCTCCGGTAAACAGTTCTCCGGTGGCCAGTTCTATGTTTAAATTTCTTATTGAAAATGAAATATTAAAAAAAATGTTTATTGAACAATAGTTGCTCAAGTAGTGGAAAATATAGCCACACGATATTTGTTTATTCAGAACAGTTTTATGGCACGGAAGTTGCAATGTGGCCAGTTCTCCGGTGGCCACTTCTCCGTACCCGGTGCACCACACATGCCTCATGCTGGACTCGAACACGAACTCAGCTCGGACGTATGGAAAAAATGCTAATCAAAATACATTAACAATGGAAACGAGGTACTTCTTTTCTTTAGAAGCAAAGGGAGGATAATTAAGTAAAATATTGATTAAACAATTAAGTTGCGGCCATGATCCTATTTGTCATACAGTTTTGTCGTGTGTCTCCCGTCTCGGATTTAACTAAATGTTCTTTATGAACAAAGGCTGTTCTAAATGAAAATACAGAAGGATGTTATCTGGAATCTAAAAGGTGTTCTGTGACTTACCATAACGCAACGGGACTTGACGTTATGTACATAGTTCTTTGGAAAGAACGTCTGAGCGTGTTGTGGCTGTTTTCTAAGCAGCCATGTCTATTAAATGTGATGCCTACTTCATACATTGACGTGCCAAAAAACTACGAAGGGCGCTACCACTTCCATTACATGCCGCCAAACCCAAGCGGTAAATGGTATTGTCTACAAACGACGTATACATAGAGGCAGATATCTCCGCAAGCTCAAGTAATAGCATTCGCAGTCCAGATGACAGCTTATCAGGATTTAAGCGCTTTTGAAAGTGGTATTATAGTCGGCGCCCGGGAGATGGGATACTCCATCTTGAAAATTACCACGAAATTTAGATTTACAGGGTTAACAGTTTAAAGGGTGTATCTGGATTACACAAACTCAGGGTAGAAATCCAGAGTGCGAAACTAGTGTAGCTGTAGAAAAGCGCTGGACGATTGTGGGTAGCCACGTCTAGCACGCATCGTAACATCCGCCCGTCGTGCTGAGCTCAGTAGTAGCACCAGCGTTTAATCAGTGCAACGTTCCCTGTGTTCCATGGGGTTACGGAGCGGACGGCCCACACGGGTGACATTCCAGACCTGACGAGATAAGGCTGTGTGCCTCGCCTGGGCTCAAGAACACCGCCATTGGACATAAGATGACTGGAAACGTGTAGCCTGGTACGATGAATCGCGATACCAACTGTTTCCAGCAGATGGCCGACTTCGGTTATAGGGACAACCCTACGAGTCAATGGATCCGGCATGCCTACAAGAGACAGTGTAGGCAGGTGGTGGCTCTGTTATGGTGCGGGATGTTTTCATCTGGCACGAATTAGGACTCCTGATACGTCTGCAGACCGCTCTTACCGGTGCAGGCTACGTAACCATCCTTGTGGATCATTTGCACCCGTTCAAATCACGCAACCACTCCGAAGGGTACGACATCTTTAAACACGGCAATGCGCCACCTCACACGTCCACAGTCGCATGATTATGGCTGAAGGAACATTCCACGAAGGTTGGCATCCTGACTTTAACCCTACTACCGTTCGCCCGATTTAAATGTCATCAAACGCATTTAGGATGATGTTCAAAGTGCCGTCCCCAGGAATCCTCTCTACCGGCAAATATTTTACGGAATTGTGGGATGCTATTCAGGAAGCATGGTGTGCACTGTCTCCACAATACTTCAGAGAGCTGGTGGAGTTCATGATCCGTCGCGTTGCTGCTGTTATCCGACCGCAAGGAGGGACAACGCGGTGTTAGAGAGGTATCCCAGTTTGTATGGCACTTCAGCGTACGTAAGAATAACGTTCAATTAGTTCTAACCCTGTGTTAATTTGAGGGTTACTCCTTGACCTCAGCACACGTTGAGAGTCAGCGTCGTGAAATCAAACGTAACTAAAGGAAGGTGTTCAGTCTTAAATACTACAGTAGTTTATTAACTTCTTAACTCTCCTGGAACTACGCGGCTAAGCCAGCTACATTAAACCTTTGCATACACACACTCAGGGCCCACTAACATGCAGGTAGCTTAACCGCTGGTGTCGATTCTTAAAATTTAAAGGTTCAGGGCACAAGGGGAGAAATGAACAGCATTGGAGCCTTACCCATTGCTCGATGGCTTCCCCCTGGCGTACGCCCCTTGCTACCCGCGTCTCGATCATCAGGTTGATTAAGTAAGTGCAATGTCATCGACTTTCACTCTAAATTTAGATCTGGACTTATGAACGAAAATCACGTGATCGTGTATATCCTTTGCTGCTGACAACATTTGGTCCAGCAGCAACAGCACCAGTATCAACTTTTTTTTGTCAGGTTTGAAAAATAAACTGCATAAAGAAATTGTGGTTAAGGGGTTCCAGTTAAATTGGAGGGAATTTTTGCCGTCGTCTTTGTTTGTAAACAAAGATACGTGGAACGTTGGCGGAGGAAAACCTTTTCCTCCTAATACTGCCGTGCATTTTAGTTCTCAGTTTATGGTATAACTTTTCAACGCAGTGCCCGATAACTTCAGCGATCTTCGGAAATCTGTGTGCCATCTGTGTTATTCCATACTGAAGCCTTCATCATGGCTTGGAAATCCATAATGAAGTCTTCGGAAGGCACCAGTGGCTTCCTGGAGCCTTCCAAAATCTCTGAAACGTGATAAAGAGTTTCAGTAGCAATGAAGAGCTGCAGAATTGTATAGGTGTGTATAAAATCTGTTGAGACTCTAACCATATGCATATGAACACAGTAGAACCTCATTTGTACGTTTGTCTTCCACACGTCTTTGTCATTTATCCGTAAAATGTCACGGGTGCAGACATTCTGAATTGCCCTTAATGTTAAATGTTATCACTTATACGTTAATCGAATTAGCTTTCTTCTCATTTATATGTTAAACTGTGTGTCATGAAGCAGAAATTCAAACCACGCAAAATCCGTTTACCAACCTGTCTTCCCACTGTCCTGCTTCAACACGAATTCCGTCTTCCACTTTAAGGCCACGATGAATATTCCCAGAAAATATTCATCATAGGCTACAAATGTGGTTCCCTGGAGCCTTACCAAAGTCTTTGAATGTGATATAGTGCTACGGAAGCAATAGACAGCTGCAGAATGGTATAGGATGTTGCAAAATCTCTACAGACCCTAACCGTATGCTCGTGAATATTAGGAAATATTTGTTCCATCTATGGTAGTCCTAAGTAAAGTATTCATCATAGCCTGTTGAGCACACCACTGTAGCTTCCTTGAGCCTTCCAAAATTTCCGAAAGCGATCCACAATTTCAGAAAAAATCAAGAGCTGCAGAATAGTATAGGACTATGCAAAATTTCGTGAGACTGTAACCATATGCTCATTAATATTAGGAAATATTTGTCCCAGCTGTGAGAGTCCTCAGCAAATTTGTCATTATACACTGCCTGCTAAGCACATTCTGTGAATATCGGCCTGTGCAATTCCTACCCTTATTAAAAATTATATCGCTATCCAATGCTTCATCTTTAAAGTTACCCAATAACTGACGTAACAAGACACTTCAACAAGTGATATCCACGGTCTGTTTCGGCGTTTTTAGGTTATCAAAGCACGGTACGGTGACAATGAAATGAATCTATACATTATTGCACATACCCGTACGCATGTGCATATCGCTAATTTCCAAACAAAAGTTGGAGTAGGAAACTAGAAAGAGGAAGAACGACATAAATGTGAAATGGGACCGGAATTTATTTAGGAGCCTGAAGATCAAGCATATTTTAATCAAAACAACAAACGCGAATCAGCAATTTTAGTTATCAGTCACACTATGTGATACAGAATGTGAAACATTGTTATAGAAGGTGATCTTGTTACAGATATGCACCTGACTAGTCGCTGAACGTTGTCAAACACCAACAACAACAGAAAAAGATAGTGAAACTTCTCTAACACAAACTTAGGAAAACTGTACGCCACAGATTACGTTGCAATCATTGTTCAGTATGAGAGGATCTTAAACAGGAGAATTTCATTAATCTGTGATTATGTACACTATCTACCAACAAGTAACTGGACACCTGTGATAGCAAAGGAAAATGAAGTTTATTCACCTTCAATAGTTAGTGGACCCTCCACGAGCTGCGACCCTCCGGGGCATACTCTTAACCAGGCGTTGTACGACGGCTAGCGGTATTTTTCTTCCACTCGGCTTGGAAAAGACAGGTCAGTTCCTTCACCGATTTCGGACGGTGGGGGCACCCCTTAAGTCGACGCTCCAACTCGTCCCAGAGGTGCTTGATAGGGTTAAGGCCCGGGCTCTGCGCAGGTTAGTCCATTCGATTAACCCCATTGTCACCATACCAAGCCATGGTGGACCTCGCAACATGACAGGTGGCATTGTCATCCTGAAAGTAACATAGGTCCACCCCGTAAAACTGCCACAACGTAGGAAGCGCATGGTCATCCAAAATGGTGCAGTAGGTCTCGGCGTTGAGTCTACCAGGAATTTCGACCAAGGGTCCCGTGCCATACCAGGAGAAACACCCCCATAGCATGATTCCGCCGCCGCCGGACTTCACAGTTGGCACAATACATTCCGGCAGGAGGCGTTCTCCAGGCAGAGGCCAAATCCAGACCCTGCCATCCGAACGGCAGAGGGTGAACCTTGATTCGTCGCTCCAGAGACCCTGTTTCCAATGTTCAACGGTCCACTGTCGACGTTCTTTGCACCACGTTAGCCGAGCAGCGCTATTGGACTTGGTGATCAAAGGCTTGTGGGCGGCAGCACGTCCATGATAACCGAGCAGATGGGCTTCCTTAAGGATGGTATTCATCGAAAGAACACTCCCGGATGCCTGTTGAAACTCCTCGCGGTTGTTGCCCATCGATTTGGTGCGGTTCTTCCAAATTTCTCTGGCCAGCAGCCGTCGGTCTCTAACTCCCAGTTTTGATGGTCTGCCGGGTCGGGGCACATTCCGACAGTCACCTCTCATCTTCCACTTGCCAATCACGTAGGCCACTGTCGATTTTGGGTACTTCAATTAGCTGGATATGTCACGTATGGATCGGCCATTTCTGTTATACCCGACGATTACACCTTTCTCGAAATCAGAGAGCTCCGAACTGCGTGGCATCTTGCATGCGACTGGTTGCGTTGTTGTTTCCCACACGGTATTCAACGGCGGCGGCCGTGACGTGTATCAGGACCGCAGATATCGTCGATTGCAGGGGTGTCCAATTACTTGTTGGTAGATAGTGTATAAGCCTATCTAGTTCACTATTTCATAAGAATACATATTTGCTCTCCAGTTAAGTTATTGTGTTTTCGGTGACGCCGTGGTCTAAGCGTGGGTTATGAAAATTCGTCCAACTGGGTCCGGGTTCGAATCCCGCAGCATATGGATGTTGTGTTAGTCCAACGGCACCAGCTATGTACCTTCCCTGGAACCAATAGCCCTAAATCAGGGACGGACAACAGCTCAAAGCGCCTCGAGGTGCTCACGGTGGGTGTTAAACCCTAAACAAGAGAGAAAAATTATTTCTCGGCGTGTCACGGCATTTCTTCGTGTAAATAATGATTTTTGCGTATCCTTTCTGCTTTTGAAATGTATGAACTTGAGAACCAAAGAGTATTTTCTTTAGTTTTGACACCATAAAATTTTAAAAGGAAATGGCCATTATTAAAACAGTAGGAAAATTACATTGTTTAATTTTGTGCCTCAATTCGTAATGTCAGCATCGAATGCTGAACAATGTGTGAAACTGTTTTATAATTATCCCTTTGCAAATAATTATTCATTCAAGCGACTGTAAACGCAGCTTATAGGCACTGACTTCTAAATATTTTTTCGTTGCTGTCTTCAATCGTGTAACATTGCGCTCTTTTTCTCATCGAGACTATTGCGCCAATAAACACTAACCAACAAACCAACCAACCAACTTCCTATAGATCTCTAGGGAAGCCGAAATTTAAACGGCAGGTACCAATGCTATTGTTGAAATTTTAAATGTGTTAGTATAAGTATGTTGCCGCAGAAATTCCTTTAATTTCGGGCACACGGGTCCAGGATAATAAATGCTCGAATTCGGGAATTGATTACCTAGTTAATTATTTTGATTATTAATATTACTTAATTATTTTAATTATTAATATTATTTTAATTATTTTAATTATTAATATTATTTTAATTATTAATGTTGTTTATTTTTTTAATTAACAGTATCATTTAATTATTAATATCATTGAATTACTTTAATTATTAATATCATTTAATTACCTTAATTATTAATATTATTTAATTGTTTTAATTAATAATGTTGTTTAATAATTTTAATTGTTAATGTTATTTAGTTATTTTAATTATTAATATTATTTAATTTTTTTAATTAAATAATATTTTAATTCGATTTTTTTAAATTAAATAATATTTTTAAATCTCGGCAGCGCATGCCTGATACAGCTCATGCTTTACCAATGATATTCGTCGATTTCGGAAAATTTCTCGACTTGTGATTCTGCATTTTGAAGAAATTATTGAAAACTACTCTGGTGGATATATATATATATATATTTTTTTTTTTTTTGGTTGACAGTCCACGAGGCTTTGTGGTATTCTCATCATGTTCTATCCTTAACATAGTTGTACTACGAAAAATCTCCTAATTCATCAGCTTGAAGTGATATGCAAAAGTTCTTTTCACTCCCATAAGCAGTCTGCCACGCATGAACACATTCTTGAAAATCTTCTGAAACTTGCGTATGTTTCTACTCTAATCATAACATTCCCTTACTGCACTTAGGTTTCAGTTTCTCTTTGAAAACCATTTTCATATACACAGTAGTCAAATTCTAGGTTTCAATGATGTCCGAAGTTGTGCATTAAGCACTTACAGGGTTTGGCCAAAATAATTTGACCACTTGGGAAATATGCCTTTATTAATAAGGCGTTGGACCACCATTTTCCTTTAACACAGCTTCCAACCTTCTTGGAATAGATTCATACAATTTCGAATAGTCTCCAGTGGAATGGTGTGCCATTCGTCGATCAGAATATCAGTCCATTGCTTCAGAGATGTTGGAGGAGGGAAACTGCTGATTTGATGATATCCAAGTCACGTGATTTAGTTGACCAGGGCAGATGTTGAATTTCATCTTATTGCTCCTTAAACCAATACTGAACTGTTCTAGCTGTGCTTATGGGCGCGTTATCATCCTGAAAAGCGGCATGGTTGTTTTGAAACAAAATTTGGACCGTAGAATGCACCTGATGCTACCCAGTGTTCCAGTACCACAAACCTCTTTAGTGACAACACAGTTCTTAAAGCATGTCCACTTCTTTTCCACATCCCTCTCATATACCTTTAACTGATTCACTCGTTCACTGTTTATTTTAGAGTAACACTGATGTACTTCAGGGAGCCTTTCAACCTGATGAAAACATCTTTCATCCATGTGTCCAAGTACTCGCTGGCAGTAACTAACCATGTAGGGTAAATATGGCGTTATCCGAATACCAAGATATGGTTGCCGAAATCATGATAGATCCACTCCCATGTTTGACAGTTGGAGCCAGATATTCCAAATTGTACGCTTCCTTGGGGGTTCTCCATACGTAAACCTGACCTACTGTTCGAAATAATGTAAATGAGGACTCATCAGATCACATCAAACGTTTCCAGTCATCAGCTGTACAGGTTTTATGCTCATGCCGCCATCTTGTTCGTATTGTACTGTTGGTTTCTGTGATTAAAAGTTTAGCAATTGCTGCTCTTCCATGGATTTTGGCTTTGCAAAGTTTTCTGCTGATTGTTTTTGTGAAAACAGGGTCTTTCAGGTGGATATTGAGTTCTGGTGTCACTTTTGCTTCAGTAATTCTATGTTGTCTGGACACAGTCTTTGTTAGCGTTCGACGGTCCCTCTCATTCAATTTCGGCATTCGCCCACTATTCTTCTTCGTCGATGAAGTCTTGCCACGCTTTGTATATGTAGTTATAACTGTGGAAACTATTGCTCTTGAAACACGAAACAAGACTGTTTGGTTGTAACGTTACAGACGCTCGTGATTAAGGGGCTCCCACGATCTGTCTTATTTGGAAGTCTGACAGGGCAGTGATTTCCCCGACCGTGTGTACGAAGTGCTGTTGAACACAGCCTGTACTGCACTGGCAAGCAACATAGAGAATATATACAAAGAACAGATACACAAATAACAATCACGACGTTTGTTGTTTACAGTGTGGCCTACACGGATAACCTTAGCTCCTAAAATCATGCTATTCACATTATTTTGCCCAACCCCTGTATGTAAGCACTTATTTAGCATTTCATAATTTGCTACCGTACGAACTTTGTTTGATTTGTTCAAAAGATTTAAAAAATTACTATTTTTTCTTTCAGAGAAATATTAAATTTCTACGAGCCAATTTCAGCAGCTATTCATTGAGAAAAACTTTTTGTTAATTCAACAAAACATTTTGTCGATATACAGTTAACAAAAAATTTTGTTGAATTTGCAAAATTATTTTGTTGAAAATTATTGTTGATTTAACAAAATTTATTGTCATCACGACAAAACGTTTTGTTCATTTAACAAAATGGTCAAGTCGATTTTTGGGAATTTGTTTGATCCAACAAAACATATTGTTATCCTGACGAATTGTTTTGTTGCTGAAACAAAACATATTGTTATAGAAACAAAACTTATTGTTATCATGACAAATTGTTTTGTTGCTGCAACAAAACATATTGTTATAGAAACAAAACTTATTGTGTCACGATAACAATATGTTTGTTGCAGCAACAAAACATTTTGTCAAGATAACAATGTTTTGTTTGACCAAACAAATTCCCAAAAATCAACCTAATCATTTTGTTAAATGAACAAAACGTTTTGTCGTGATAACATCAAATTTTGTTAAATCAACAATAATTTTCAACAAAATAATTTTGCAAATTCAACACAATATTTTGTTGACTGTATATCGACAAAATGTTTTGTTGAATTAACAAAACGTTTTTATCAGTGTTATTTTGTTAAATCTCATCAGTAGATAAGATGAAAGCAAAAAAAGCGCGAGGTATGTATTCAGTGTGTACAAAGCCTAGTCAAGTGTGCAATCTAAAAAAAAAAAAAAAAAACGAGACACCGAAAGAAAATTTCAGTCCTTGATATTATGAACTGTTGATGTTTTAGCGTAATTAAACCACGAAATGCGCCAGTCCCAATTGTTGATAGTATTTCAACATATCCTAGTGCAAAATTACAGTGAGATATGAATAGTATTGCTCAGATAAATACAAACAATTCGAAATAAAATATGCGGTTTGGCGACGAAGTCTCATCAGCTAAGGAAATGAAAAGAAATTGCACCAAAGAAATGTTTTTTTTTTTCAGTATTTCATACCCTGCATCAGATGTTCTGGCCTAATTTTTCCAGGTAAGAAATTACGTCTAAAAAATTCGGGCAAAAATTATCACCTGGTCCAAATACCTATTTATAGTAGAAATATGGGTTTTGAATGTACTGCCCCTCTCCTTCCGAGTAACTCAGAAAAGAATTAACCTCATGATGAAAATAAAATTAACTATCACTACATTCTTGAATTTGCGGTAAAGTTTATCTACGCGGGTTCCGAAATGATGTAGCTTTTAACGTCTCTAGGAGTGTTCTCCCAACATATCTTCAAGTGACCTTAATTTACTTTAAGAACATTAGTGACAATAGGCATGTCGTGTGCACACAGCTCCCTTTCCCCGCAAAAGTCTCATTATTCCAGGTATAATGATCGCACAGCTTTTAAGCACATGCTATCCGCTAAAAACCGCACAAAGAAACGAAGGGTGTAAGTTCTCTTTCTTTGCCTTTGGCGGTGCATTTATATCATCAATGGCATTTCCGTTCACAAATACTGTTTTAGACCGCATTCCTTCTTTCGAAATAAGCTTTTGCTAAAGGGAGGATTCGGAAGTCTGTTAGGCCACACGTACTTTTCCGAAAGTAAAAAAAAAGTCGCAGTTCTCTCCCGAATGCTTTAAATTACATTACTAAATTTTCAAGTGTCATTACCAGAACTGAAATTTCCGTACCTGCTCACCCAGCCATTTAACGAAAAAGAAAGAAAATATAAATGGTAATTATTTTCTTTTTTATGATTATAATTATTTCTGGGTTTAACAATATCATTTGCGCATCTAATTCTATAAGATTTGAGGTTTATGTAGAGGATTTTAAGAAGCTAGTGTCTGACCGCAAGTCATAAACAACCCTTAGAGGTAAGAAGCCAGGAGATTTGGGCTAGACTGCCCGACAAGAAAGTCAGACGGAAGCCAGGTAGAAAAGGGGAGGAAGACGCCCTTATTTATAACCAGGGTGCCCGGGATCCGACGGCTTAACGTGCTCATCCGACACACGGTGGATATTAAGTGGTTCGAGCGTTCGTACCTGCCTGGGATCCGAACCTGAGGCTTTTCCGTAGCAGTCACGAACGTTGACTATACTAGGTGACTGATGCTATACGCGTCGCCCGCCTTTAATTTAGAGCCCCTTGTTCCGAAAAAGGGATAAAACCAGCTCTGTAGAGTAAACATCACCCAGAACCGAGGGCCTGTTTTTATATAACCAGAAATCCTCGCCTTGGATTACCAGGCAGCAAATCAGAAGTGGCCTGCTTTAGCCCTTTAAGCGGTCGAGGTACCTGAACCAAATGGCACCTCAAATTCCTTGGGCTCCCCAAAATCAGGGCAGGATTAAGGGGGGGGGGTCTAGCGGGGCTGTAGCCTAGATATATACAACTCATATCTTTATATGCAGAGAAAGAAAAATAGTTTGTTTTGTCTCGTATGATTTCCGCTCAATCACAAACAGTGGCTAGAAGACGAACAGATTTCAAGGCAAAGGCTCACTAAGGGTAAACGTTCCATATCACTGTGTACAGCGGAACTGGCGAAGCAGTTATCCACATACACCTCTGTGTTCGCACTTGGAACTGTTACTGGGCGCATTCCACTGTGACTTCACATCCCGTTGCATAACAAAATCATGCAATGCATTGATTATGATACGCTTTCCAACATACCAGAAATCATTACTCAAGTTATGAGGATAATGGCTGTGGAATAAATCTTGCTCCTGTGTCCTGACCTTTGACCCCATTTCGATGATATTCCACAGAACCGGTTCAGTACACCTCAAGAATAACATACTAAAGTTTTGTCGCAATAGAAGCAGGTTTACGCAAGTTATGAGAATAATGGCTGTGGAATAACTCTTGCTTTTGTGCAATGACCTTTGACCCCATTTCGTTGATATTCAACAGAACCGGTTCACTATACCTCTGGAACAACATGATAACGTTTTGTTGCAATCGAAACATTTTTTGGTAAGTTATGACGCACAAGGGCAATGGAATGGATCCCACTCCAGTGTCCTGACCTTTGACCCCATTTCGCCCATTTTCAATAGGGTTCGTCCCCAGTGGCTCCCTACCACATACTAAAATTTCATCGAAATCGAACCATTTTTACGCAAGTTATGACGCATAAGGGAAATGGAACAAATCCCGCTCTTATGTCCTGCCTGACCTTTGACCCCATTTCGCCCATTTTCGATAGGGTTCGTGCCCAGGTGGTTCCCTACCACATACTAAAATTTCATCGAAATCGAACCATATTTACGAATGTTATGATGCATAAAAGCAATGGAATGGATTGCACCTTTATGCCCTGACCTTTGACCCCATTTCACCCATTTTCAATAGGGTTTGTCCCCAGGTGGTTCCTTACCACATACCAAAGTTTAATCGAAATCGAACCATTTTTACGCAAGTTATGACGCATAAGGGCAATTGAATGGATCCTGCTCTTATGGCGTGACCTTTGAACCCACTTCACCCATTTTCAATAGGGTTTGTCCCCTGGTAGTCCCCTACCACACACTAAAATTTCACCGAAATCGAACCATTTTTACGTGAGTTATCGTGCCGTCAGACAGACGGACGGACAGACGGACGGAAAAAGCTGGAGCATATACGCTTCTTCAACCTACGGTTGGAAAGCGTAAAAAAGCTGCACCAAGAAAAGTATACATTGCTTAATTATTGAAAATTCCAAGACAAAATCTAGGAATCTCAAGCTTTTAACTCATGTTCTTGTGAGAAAAATACAGTGCATTTTTATGAAAACTCTGCCGGTAATTTATTAGTTTAAAAAATGCACTACACGTAATAATTAACACTAGCATATTGGTAGTTTCGTGTTGTAACGGACTTTTCGCCTCCCCGGTGGCGCAGTGGTCTAAGCGATGACTTCTGATCATTCGTCCGAGATGGGTCCGAGTTCGAATCCCAGTGAGGCATGAATGTTGTGTTTGTCTTACGGCGCTGGCTCTCTCACTTCCCTGGAACCAGTGGCCCTAAATTAGGGACGGGCGACTGCTAGGCCATTGTGTTGCTCACGGTGGTCGTTAAACCTCCAATCAAAGAAAATAAAAGAAAAACGGACTTTTCAATAACGATTGTCTGTCATAAGTTCTTTGGCGGCCCACTCAAATGTCTTAGCCTAGGCAGCCCACAGAGAGGTCTTAGCCTAGGGGCCCACTAAGGCCTTAATCCGGCCCTACCCGAAAGTTTACATATCGCCCGAGTTTTACGAAATCTACGGTAAAATAGTTCCTTTTATCCTTTCCCACTTTCATTGCCGCAGTTCTGGTCCGCTTCTGGCTCTTTATTCTGTGCTCCATGACCCAAGTTATGATGGGATATGGCTTGGGCTCCTGAATCGGATGTAACGAGGTCGAATTGTATTTTACTCTTTCGGATTCGAGGTTTATGCCCATAGCTGCAAGCGGAAAATATGTAGTAAATGAATAGTTGAGAAAGTTGTAATGCCAAATTGTGTATTAACGTAAACGCTATACGGGCAATTTGTCCCGGATTGATCTTAAATGAAAATTATATCTTAACGTTTCTGTCCTCTCGTTGCCTGTTTTATATCTCAGTTGTTCACTCTTTCGTATTTACCACCTAATTCCACGCAACATTTCATTACGTTTTCCCGTCTGGTCCAGACACCCGAAAAATGCTTCCTTCTCGAAACATCATCCCGCGACTTCTCCTAGAACTCTCTCTCTCTCTCTCTCTCTCTGACCCCTTTTGTGTCCGTCCTGGCTCCAAGGGCAGAGCGTCTGACGCCTCCGATGCAATAAAACAATTGCGCCGTCCTGATCACTCATTTCATATTACAAAGCAAGTGGTTGCAGCGTAGGCCAATAAAACGATTAAAGCATTTAAGGTTTTCAGAAACGGCCCTTCCATGCAAAAAGGACTGCCTGCGAATACTGTTTTACAACTTCTAATTACTGAATGCCGCCGTTGATTGCTCCTTTCGAATTTACCTCTAGAATATTCCTTGCTGGGAAGTGAATTAATGCTAAAATCCTTTAACATCTTCTAAATCGATATAACACGGACATCATGCCTTTGGTTCGAAACAAGTTACTCAAACATCTTCTCTCTCGTTTCTTAGGCTCGTCACTATTCTTACAGCCATTTTAGCAGATAATCAGTCTGAAAAGATCACTGTCAATCACCCCACTAAATAATATAATATCCGAGCTGATTTCAGCCCATTTTGCTAACCCCGAGTAAATTCGTTCCAACCGGTTAAAATGACTGATAGAAAAAATGCAATTGATAGTATGGATCACCCTTTTACACTGCCAGAATTACTCGGAGTATTCAACACTTGTAAAAAATACCAGTATCATCAGAGGCGTTCTTTAACCTTTTAAGCGGCCTTTAACCCTTTTGCACCTTTTACTTTAAATCCAGATGTTTATTTATGATTAATCGTTCTTCCAGATCATGCTAATTTCTAATTTTCCTCTCCTGTTTACGTGGTCAGTGCCACGTATTGCTATTTTGGTTCTTTCAGATTTTTAGTTTGTGATTAGTATTCCCGTATTTCCTCTTAATCACTTCTTCTAAGAGATCACTTCCCAATTTTATTCAAAACCTCCTCGTTACACCTGTATCGTTTTCATTATTATTCTATTAGGCTAGATGAAAGTTTACTGAATTTCATTTTGTATACTTCTTTTTAGAAATAAAAAGTAAAAAAAAAATTAATTTAAGATTTCAGCATTTTTTAAAATTATTGGAGGTATATCTCATTGAAAGTTCTGTTCACAAGAATTCTGATTTTACCGTTCCTATCATTGTTCGAATCATATTAGCATTTCTTCCACCGTCTTTCAAACAACTGGTTTTGCAACAGGTGTAACAAATATATGTAGGTTCATATTACCAATCTCTGAGGTGACTTTAGATCTTTTGAGGCCCTAGGCACTAAAAAATTCAGCCTTATTAGAGGTAACACTGTCGTTTCTGTTGTGTCTGATTTCTTTTTCAGGAAGGCTTTCATCTTTCTTTTTCACAAATAAATTGTTAATTACTGAAGAGGAATTCTGATTTTCTTCCAATACATTTTTAATCTTCTCTGTGTGATTACCTTAATTCCTTGACACCGTTTTTTTTTACATATTATGCCTATAATTTTTCGCCACATTGCTTTTATGTAAGAAGGGCGATAAGAGCTGAAACCCAGCAGTTTGTTAGAGTGCGCTGCCTATTTACATTTTAATGTGAATTTTCTTATAAATGCAAAAGACCTGTTTATCCTAATAGCACAGGTAGCACGTGCTACGGGCCCCGCGTTATTGTGTACACTGGTTGTTAGAACTTGTTCTTCTATAAGTATAATATGGAGATTGTGTTGAAGATTTATCGCGCTATGATGATTACCAACTTCAGTGCTGTACGTCTTTTTTACGCTTTCCAACCGTAGGTTGAAGAAACGTATATGCTCCAGCTTTGTTCGTCTGTCCGCACGATAACTCGGGTAAAAATGGTTTGATTTCGATGAAATTTTAGTATGTGGTAGAGGACCACCTGGGGACGAACCTAATTGAAAACGGGCCAAATGGGGTCAAAGGTCAGGACATAGGAGCGGGATTCATTACATTGCTCTCATGCGTCATAACTTGCGTAAAAATGGTTCGATTTCGATGAAATTTTGGTATGTGACAGGGAACTACCTGGGGACGAACCCTGTTGAAAATGGGCGAAATGGAGTCAAAGGTCAGTAAATAGGAGCGGGATCCATTCCATCGCCCTTATGCGTCGTAACTTACGTAAAAATGATTCGATTGAGACAAAACTTTATCATGTTGTTCCGGAAGTATATTTAACCGGTTCTGTTAAATATCATCGAAATGGGGTCAAAAGTCAGGGCATAGGAGCGAGATTTATTCTACAGCCACTGTCCTCATAACTTGAGTAATAATTTCTGTTATGTTGGAAAGCGCATCATAATCAATGCATTGCATGCTTTCCTAACTTGTTTAAAATCGAAATGAATCAAGGAGGAAGTAAGAGCCGGTATTGGCCAAACAAGACTGAACTACCGCTTTTTGATGAGTATTGAGCATGAGTATTAATAACTAAGAGAAATGAACACGTTGAGGATAATTCATGAGCTTTCTGTTGCCAAGTCTCGTAAACGCTTCCTCTGAACCATGTAAATAACTGAAATTTAATAAAAAGTGCACTCAGTGAAAATTTGTAGGTACATTTTTTTTTTTTTGTATAACTGTTGTTTTATGAATAAGTTAGCTAAGTAAGTGGTTTAATTTATTTCAGGATAATACTAGCAAATGTTTTCAGCAAAGTCATCCTGAAAGCTGCTTAGAGGTCAACTGCATATTAGTCACGTAATGGACCAACATCCAATTATCTGTTGTTTTATGAATTACATTGAATAAAAATTATGAAGTATTACGAATTTTCCCTTCACATACACCGATAAGCCATTGCATTATGACCACCCCTAGCCTAGAGAAATCAGCTTGCCTGGAAACCGGATGGTGGCGCAGGTGAAGTTCACAGAACAGTATATATACATTATACAACCGGAGGACCGGCTTTCGGTTAGCACAGTGCACGGAGTCAGAATGGGAAAAGCTGCCGATTTATCGAAGTTTGATAAAGGATAATTTTGATGGTACAGCGCGCCGGAACTACGATATCGGAAACGGCGCTGCTTGTGGATTGTCCACGTGCCGTTGCAGTGAGTACGTATCAAAAGAGGTGCACAGATGACCAAACGACGAACCGTCGTCTAGCAGTGTGTCGTTCGCAGCTGCCAGTGGGGATCGGAGAATGTCGCGCATTGTTCACAATGACCTCAGGGACACAGTGCGACAAATCACCCGCAGCTACAACACTGGTGATCAGGGCAATGTGTCACAGCGCACAGTTCATCGCAGCCTTCTGCGGATGGGCTTGCGTAGCCGAAGACCCAGGCGGGTCTCCATGCTCACTGCTCGTCATCGCCAACAAGGCATGAAATGGGTTCAAGATCATCGAGATTGGACCGCGGATGATTGGAAGAAAGTAGTCGGGTCTGACGAATCAAGATTCCTGATGCATCACGTAGACGGCCGAGCGCGGATACGCGGAACCAACGGAGGCTATTGCACCTGGATGCATTGCTGAGCGGAAACAAACCTGCGGCGGGGGTGTTATGCTGGGAGCGATGTTTTCTTGGGACACTTTAAGCCCCATTATCCCAATAGCACAATCCCTGACAGCTGTCCGATATCTGAACACCGTTGCGGACCAAGTTTACCTATTCAAGGCAACTGTGTTCCCTGCTGGTGATGGCCATTACCAACAAGATAATGCACCACGCCGAACTGCCAGAATTGTCAAGGCGTGGTTCGGAGAACATGCTGGTGAATTTCTGTTAATGCCCTGTCGTCCAAATTCACCTGACATGAACCCAATCGGACATTTGTGGTTCGACTTGGAAAAGCGGGTTCGCGCTAAATCACCACGACCCCGAAATGTACAAGAACTGGAGGACGTGCTGTGGACAGCATGGTACCAGATACCCCAGGATACCTATCACCACCTGATTGAATCGATGCCTCGCCGAGTCGCCGCTGTTTTGAGGGCTAAAGGGGGTCCTACAGCATATTAGATAGATTATCATAATGTAATCGCTCATCGGTGTATATCCCTGGAGAGGAGGCTTCGCTGTTAGTTGTGCAACAGGACGCGTATATCCTTAAACCAGCTCTGCAAATGCAAGCAATTAATTCAATTACCTCGCTTTGAAACTTGTTTCAAGGAATCTACTGAAGATTTGAAGCAGTCAAGAATTTTATCTGCAATGGAGGCGCCTTTTCTTTCTGCAATGAAAAAAATGATATCTTCTGTAAAGGCCGAAAAATGAAAGATTTTTCCAATACTTTTTCATCATCTTTTCCGAGAAAGTAATTTTCCAACACAGGAGACGAGTTATTCCACTTCTCAGCCAAAATTTAGCTTGGAAGAATACACCATATAAACACACACGTGAATTCTTAAAAAAAATCATTATTTTTTTTTAAATTCTTGAATTAAACTACTCCTTTATTACAAAGAAAAGTGAAACCTCTTTAGAAGTCATCATGTGTGAGACTCAAGCGATGTCGTATCAATCAATATTTCTACAGCATTGTTGACGGAAATTACAGTTGTCATGCATCTTGTGAACCGTGTAACCAGTAAAGAAAAACATGCACTTCCTTGCAATAGTAATTTACGTACTGGCGCATGAATAGCAATGAATAACTATAATTTCTAAAGCATGGATTTCGAGACATATCCAATTACTTGTCTACCTTTAGAATCGTTGTAATGATGTTCCTTCTTGTTTTCCTATTTAGTTCTCCGAGACGTTTTGCTGAGCGCCCGCCCACCAATACCACGCAAACCAGATGATCTTCTGCTTGCTGAGGTCATCGGGTCGAGACGAGTCCCTTTTGCTAAAGGCGCGGATTCCACGCATACGCCCTGTGACGGGAACAGGGCCACTGAAGAAGGAAAAATGCTTTCACATTTCTTCGAGGAAATAAATGAATGCACAGTCCAACACAACAGCTGTTATTTTTAAACGATTGGACGACAAAGTGATTAATGTTTGCGGACTGAGACTTTAGGATTGCTTTAAGATTAAACCGAAGGCAGCAGTTGGCGATTTGACAGATAATCGAGAAATTTGGTGTTCCAATTTATTTCCGTTTCACTGAGCAAGATCAAATTAGACTTACATTCATGCTTTTAATGTCTCAGCATGAATTTATAAATGTGGGATGAAAATGTTGAAGCATTCAAATAATATAACTACATGTTCGAGTTTAAAAGACAGTAATACATGGCGCCAAAATGGCAACACGTGGCACGGAAATATGGCAATATGTGGCACTAAAAAGGTAAACGGAAAAGTAAAAATTTGTATGACCTGTAAAATGATTAAGCATAAATAAGCATCCGTATTTACAGAGAAAGGCGCAGAACAAGCAAATTTGGAGTGTCATGATGGAAAGGTACCACTATGTTTAAGAACCCATCCATATCATCATCATCATCATTGTCAACCATTATCAATCCACTGCTGGACGAAGGTCTCCCCAAGTTTCCTCCACAACGGTCTGTCTTGTGCCAGTCTCCTCCATGTCACTCCCGCATATTTACGAATTTCATCCACCCATCTCCCATGTGGTCTTTTTCTGGGTCTTTTCCTGTCCCTTGGAATCCAATCTAAAATTTCGGCTGTCCATCTATGGTCTGTCCTTCTGGCAGTATGTCCAGCCCATTGCCATTTCAGGGATTTAACTCTGATCATGATGTCTTCCACTCTCGTCATTTTTCGGATCCACGAGTTCCTCTTCTTATCTCTCCTGGTTATACCAAGCATGCACCTCTCCATACTTCTTTGAGTTGTCTGCAGCCTTTGTATGTCTCTTTTAGTTAAGGTCCACGTCTCTGCACCATACGTAAGCACTGGAAGGATGCATTGATCAAACACTTTTCTTTTAAGACATAATGGCATATTGCTCTTGAAAATTATGCTGTTTCTTCCAAAAGCTCTCCAGGCAAGTTTTGTACGCCGATTAATTTCTTCATCAATGTGACCCTCACTTGATATCTGCTGTCCAAGATAAACATACGTATCTGTTATCTCCAGTTGTTCTCCATCAATCGATAAATCTTCATTTCTTGTAAAAGCATTGAACATCACTTTTGTCCTCTGAAAGTTCATTTTTAATCCCACTTCTTTACTCTTGTCAGCAAGTTCCTGGATCATACTCTGCAGCTCTGATGGGGTAGTTGCAAAAATGACTACGTCATCAGCAAAACGAAGGTAAGTTAGATAATCTCCATTAATCTTTATCCCTTTGTTTTCCCAGTTCAGTGATTGAAAGACATTTTCCAATGTGGCATTAAAGAGCTTCGGAGATATGGTGTCACCTTGTCTCACTCCCTTTCCAATTTTTATGTGTGTTGTATTTTCAAACAGCCGAATCTTTGCACTTGCATTTTCATAGATGTTATTAATAATATTAATGTATGCATCTTCAATACCGCAGGATTTCAGAGCCGTGGTAACTGCTGATGGTTTCACGGAATCAAAGGCTTTTTCATAATCGATAAAAGCCATGCACAATGGAAGTTCATATTCCCTCGCTCTTTCAATTAGTTCTCTCAGTACGTGGATATGATCTATTGTGCTGTAGCCACTCCTGAATCCAGCTTGTTCTCTCGGTTGAGCCATGTCCAGTGTTACCTTCAAGCGGTGTGAAAGAACTTTAGTGAAGATTTTATAAACCACTGATAGGAGGCTGATAGGTCTGTAGTTCCTGAGATCCTCAATGTCACCTTTTTTATGTAGCAGGATCATTGTAGCATTGTTCCAATCCTCAGGAATCTTCCCTTCATTAAGGCATCGAGTGAAAATTTGGGCGAGTACTGTTTCAATTTCTCCACTTGCTTCTTGTATGATGTCTATAGTAATTCCATCTTCTCCTGGAGCTTTCCCCCGCTTCATGTTCTTGATTGCATGAGCAACTTCTGCTGGGAGGACTGGAAGAACTCTGGTACCTTTCATGATGTCTGGAGTACATGTATCATCCCTTTCATATAATTTGGAGTAGAAATCTTTCACTCTTGTCAAAATTTCGCCTCTATTTCTTGTTATAGAACCATCTTCTTTTCTCAGAGCCATAATCTGTTTTCTTCCCTTACTGGGATGTCCCTTTGCTATCTTTAGGGTTTGGTTGTTTTCAATTGCTTTCCTCACTAGCTCACAGTTGAATTTCCTTACGTCTTCAGTGATACTTTTTCGTGCTGTCTTGCATAGCTCTATATATTCCACTTTGGAAGTCACATCTTCTTTAGTTGTCCTCATCTCTCTTCTTTTTTGCATCAACATTTTGTTTTTTCCTGATAATTTGTTTACATGCAACTTGTTCTTAGACCCAGCTAATTTTGTTGCTGTTTCCATAAGAGCTTTGGTTACTTTTCTGTTAACTTCCGAAATATCCACTTCTTCCGATGTTAGGCCTTCTAAAGCAGAGAATCTGTTCTTCAGTTCCAACTTGAAAGTATTATGGTGTTTTTTAAGGTTGGTTATGTCAATACATTCTGTTTGTCTTATGAGCTTGCCACGTTCCAGTTTAGTGTTGAGGTGCATCTTACATCTCACCAATCTATGGTCACTACCTGTGTTGAACTTGTTCAGCACACTGCAGTCTTCGATGACGAATTTTTTGTTACACATAATAAAATCAATTTCACTTGTCGTCCCAATTGGATGTCTCCATGTCCATTTCCTGTGTGGCTTTTTCTTGAAAAAGGAATTCAAGATGAAAAATCCTTCGGCCTCTGCAAACTCAACGAGAGTATTTCCACGCTGGTTTCTGTTGCCGTGACCGAATTTACCTACTGAAGTTTCATTCTGTTGCCGGTGCCCTATTTTTGCATTGAAATCTCCCATAATTATCTTCAAGTGCTGCTTACCTTTATTATTTAGATGACGAATTTCCTCATAAAATTCTTCAATTTCTTCTTCAGGATGACTTGTGGTGAGTGCATAAGTTTGAATAATCTGAGCCTGGTATCTTCTCGAGATTTGGATAACGAGTCGTGCAGCTCTGTCAGAGGAACTTTCAACTTCTACCACTTTATCCTTCAGTTTCTTGTTTATTATAAATCCAACACCACTAGTTCTGCCAGTATCTGTCCCACGATAATAGAAGAGATGTCCACTTTTCAGTTCAATGAGATCTTCTCCTTTTCTCCTTACCTCACTTAGCCCGACGATGTCCCACTTGATCCTTTGTAGTTCCTCTTCCAATTCAAGAAGCCTTGAATCAGAAGATAGGGAGCGTCCGTTGTAGGTAGCCAAGGTCAGCATCAAATGGCAGCCTAGTCCGGTCCTCCGGGGATTCTTAGCACCCTCTGCCTTCATGTCGCACTGGCCGCTGCCTTGGCCAGGTACATTCCAGCTGCCGGAGACTGAGGGCCAAGATTTAAGTTGTAGAGTCATTTTGGAGGTGTTTGGCCATAACTCACCACGCTGGCCAAGCGGGTTGGTGAGTGTGGGATAGCATTTCCTCTGATCCCGATGGTATAGTTATACCGATATTTGCGGTCGTCAGAGCCCCTTTAGTGGGAACAGGATGCACCACGAGAAGGCGGGGTTGACATTTGTCAAGGAGAGGCTGTGATGTTACGCATCACCTGACCTTACATCCCCCCATCCATATAATGATGATCTTTTACAAGGGCTAAATACTCCGAGTGAATCTTTCAGCGTAATCCATTATTTTCCGTATTAACGTTTTAACCGGCTGGAGCGAATTTTCTCGGGGTTAGCAATGGGTTGAAAGCAGCTCGGACTATTACATTCGCTGTACAAGAAGTAGGTCGAACGCTGCTGGACCCAGTGAACCTGCGAGTCAGAAAGCATTTCCTTCCCCCAGCTTTGTTATTCAAAGTGCTCATTTATGAGGATCATCATCATCCATAGGTATAATAATCCCGTAGGTGTTTGATACCATGGGGCATCATACTTAATTCGTCTTTCATTGTTTTACTACCAGCGAATCGACACTCATCGGGTAAACCCAGGCATCCTAAGAAAGGGAGATCCAAGGACAAACGCATCCGGGGCCGACTTCAGAGGGAACCATCTACCCCCAAACACGGGGAGTCTGCGGAAAACCCCGGAAAAACCGCTGACTAGATGGCCGGCAGGACCAGCATTCGAACATCCGTCAGAAACGTCCGCCTCTCATACGGTGCACAGCGACTTAACCAATTGCGCTATGCCGGTGGTATTTATGAGGATGATTGGCATTCATCTTTTCAGACTGATCGTCTGCTAGAAATGGCTGTAAGAATAGTGAAGGGCCTTAGAAAGAAGAGAGATGTTTCAGTGACCTGAAAGATTAGAGAATGAGAAGCTTTACGTTCCTCCATAGATGTGTTATCCAGAGCCATTGGCGCACCAACGGTGGGGGCTTTGGGGGCTTAAGCCCTCCAAGGATATTAAGAGCGACGTACGTCACAAATTAAACATTCAAAAATATTACTTTACATGTTCAAAAAATTACATAATACATTGTAACTTCTTCCCAAAGCCCCAAAGAGATTAGGAGCGACGTACGTCACAACCGTATATAAACTATAAACGTACATTATACATGTACACACATTTTGTACGTATACTATATATATGTAGCCCCCTCCAACAAGAATTCCTGGATGCGCCACTGTCCAGAGCGGTCATGTAAGGGTGAGATTGACCCTAATCCTTTTAGACAGATTACCTGTTAAAGAGCTATAGTAACAGAGCCTAATCTAAGAAAGGAGAAAGATGTTTGAGTCACTTATTTGTACCCAATGGTATGGCGTCTATGTCAGGAGGACTAGCTCTTTCCCAAATCATGTCTTGGGTCATAGAACAGGGAATGCAGGACTAGAAGGAAGACCTTGTCCCTAGTGACACGTTTATTTTCGTTACTGCTGAGATGAGAGAGGGAAAGATAAATTGTTTTGCCGTAGCTTTCGTAAACCCCGTCGCTATGTCAACATATTTGTTTGGGGGAGAGCAAACATTTGTGTACCGTGTGGACCACGTATTACATCCGCCAGTAAAAGGGTTAATCCCACTTTTCAACTCTTGCCAGAAAGTTCTTAGGTCATACTCAGCAGCAGAAGCGTAACTACAGCTGGGCTTGCAGGGCGGCTGCCCCGGGCGCAGCTCAAGAAGGGGCGCCAAAATCACTGCTTGCTATCTGATTAAAACTCTAATTGAAACTTTTGCATCAGTTTCTGGCACATTTTTGAGCACCGTATTTTTTACAGATTTGCTCATACAGTAGTATGGTTCGCCAGTTTCAGTAGCGTTTACATAGTAAAATCCGCATTTCTTCAAAATATTTAGGCGATGTTTGTTGCTTACATCAAAGAGTGAAAGTGCGGTTGTATAGTCCGTTCAACCAAAGAAGAACCACGGCCTTCGTCGACAACAACGGAGACTTCGGTTTTCCTTTAGTTAGGTATGTTGCAAGATAATGATGTAGTTCACATTGTTGACGATTCTCTGGGGGTTTTGAGCCTCGACTGCCAGCTGCATTAGGTTCGCTTGATGTGGTACCGAAGGTGTGAACTCCGAAGCATTTAGCAAATCTTGTTTGATTTGATTTTAGTTTGATATGACGTCAATTTGATTTTAGTTTTATATGACGTCAATTTAATTTTAGTTTGATATGACGTCAATTTTGATTTGAGAGAAAGAGTTTGATATGACGTCAATTTTGATTTGAGAGAAAGAGTTTGATATGACGTCAATTTTGAGTTGAGAGAGAGAGAGAGAGAGTGAAACTGTTAAATTGGTAATATATTAACATAAGACGGAAATGCAGCTGGGAGCGCAATATTTTATGGTTGCCCTGGGCGCAGAAATGCCTAGTTACCCATCTACTCAGCAGCTCTGAGAGGATAGTTGTAAACATGCCTATGTCTTCAGCAAAAGGAAGGTGGCTCAAACTATCTCCTTTAATTTGCTCAAAATGTTTGGAGACAAATTCGCTATTAAAGTTGCTGCACATTAGCTTGAGATCGGTGCATAATGCTCGCTGCGAACATTTTGACGGATTCCGTAGCTCTTAGACGCGTAGTTGAAGCCTCATTTGCTCGTTTTCATTATTTTTGCTGTGAAGTTGTTGCATCGAAAATGTGTGTTGCTGAGAAAATTAAGTTAACAAATCGTACTGTGCACGACATTAGTCACAAACATTGTTATATCATAGTACTGTAAGGCAATGTAGGGAAAGAAATATCAGAAAACTTGAAATAATCCGGTAAGTCAATTATCAGACGTTTTCATACTTTTCAATTTTGAAAAAAAAATTCTTAAAAGGTACATACATACACAAGAAAGAAAAATTCGCTCGATCAATAGCTTTAATAAAATTTCCGTGATGTTTGGGTCCAATTTCTTTATATCTCGTTTTCTTTTTTTTTTTTGATTGAAGGTTTAATGACCACCGTGAACAACTCAATGGACTATAAGCAGTCGCCCGTCCCTAATTGAGGGTTACTGGCTCCAGGGAAGGGAGAGACTCAGTGACGTAAGACAAACACAACATCCATGCCTCACCGGGATACGAACCCGGAACTTTTTCAAACGAATGTTTATAAGCCAGCGCTTAGACCACTGCGCCACCGGGGCGGCAATCTGATTCAATCATTGCCAGCAATTCGCTAAATATTTCGTACCTCATAGCGAAATATTCAAAAAACATTTTATTACCAGTTTTAGATGCAGGAATAATGTGTGGTATATCCCCTCTAATTTTCTTGTCGCGTTTACTTTATGAACCCATGTCCTTTTAAGAAGCGCGATCCTTCTGCTCTTCCTAAGACACGTCAATTGCCAACGTTACCAGCATTGCTTCCTCTTAACTGCTATTATCACTCATTCTGCGAAAAACAAATTGCAATTATGTCAAAGGAAAATAACTTGTAATCACATTATTCACACAGAATGCACAACTTTACTTCCAGCTGGGTCAACACAAGACCGTCTAGAATCTGCAAGGCCATGACTATATACACATGATTATCTCTTTTAATGACGTCACGCAAAAACCAAGTCTTCCGATTGGTTTCTAACGCTGTCATGTATGACGTCATACACGGCACCGACGTACCATGTCATGTATCCAGAGAGTGACGTCACAACACGAGGGAACCCATGTACTTTCTAGACGGCCTTGATCGACGGCTGCCAATTGACTGATTCTGATTCTGCATCCATACAGTTCCAATCTAGTATGTTGACAAAATTATTTATTTTCCTATTCTAAGAGTTGTGGCGTGACAAATTCTTTACGTTCCGTTTCGAAAAGTTGTGACCTGACAAAATTCTTCATGTTCCGTTTCGAAGAGTTGTGACGTGCCAAATTTTTTTATGTTCCGTTTCGAAAAATTGTGACGTGACAAAATTCTTTACCTTCCGATTCGAAGAACTTTGAGGTGACAAAATTCTTTACCTTCCGATTCGAAGAGCTTTGAGGTGACAAAATTCTTTACCTTCCGATTCGAAGAGCTTTGAGGTGACAAAATTCTTTACGTTCCGTTTCGAAGAGTTGTCACATGACAAAATTCTTTACGTTCCGATTCGAAGAGTTTTGACGTGATAAAATTCTTCATGTTCCGTTTCGAAGAGTTGTGACATGACAAAATTGTTTACGTTCCGATTCGAAAAGTTGTGACGTGACAAAATCCTTTACGTTCCGTTTCGAAGAGTTGTGACGTGACAAAGTTGCGACGTTTAAAACTGATTTGTGACGTTCCGTTGAGTTGAGACGTAAGGCGTGACAAAGTTCTGACGTGATTGAGTTGTGACGTATGAGTCAAATGGTCAGTGAAGCAGCGAAAAGTTGCCTGCGTAGTTCAATGGGGAGCACAGTCGTTCCGGAGTAGGAAGATGTGGTTTCGAAACCACTTTTGGCAAAAGAAAGGTTATGCCAGCACTCCAACGAGAAAGGATTTCCTGGAGTGAGTATTTTAAAATTGTGTGGTGCTCCGGTGGCGCAGAGGTCTAATGACCATTCGTCCGAGAAGGGTGCGGGTTCGGATCCCGGTGAGGCATGAATGTTGTGTTAGCCTTACCGCACTGGCTCTCTCCCATTTCTGGAACCAGTGACCTCAAATTAGGGACGGCTGAGTGCTTATAGCCCATTGAGTTGTCCACGGTGGTCGTTAAACCTTCAATCAAAAAACAATTGGGTGATAACTGATAATTCTTCCATACAACGTACATAAATAGTAAATACTTCTGCATTGAAATGGCCGTCGAGTGTTACTGTTGGTTGGCCCCAAACCTGCTGAGAGATTTCGCGACTAAGCCATTCTTAAGGGGGGGGGGGTGATGTATGAATCAAATAAATATTGAAGCAACGAAAAGCCTGTCGGCGTGGTTCAGTTGGGAGAACAGTCGCTCCGGAGTAGGAAGATTTCGGTTCGAATTATATCTGCCTGCAAAAAAAGTTTATAGAGTTTGTTTCCCTACGGTTCCGAACAAATATGTAGCAACCTTTAACAGATTCACAGTAAATAACAGATAATAACAGAAGGAACTTTACACCAACTATACGTAAGATAGTATAAATATACTAGTGATCCGAATTTATTGGCGTAGATAAAAATAAAGTTTCCAAGCTTTTAGGTAGACAAGAACTCTACTCCTAAATCCACTGCCATTTGGGAAACTTTGTCAGATCATTACCAACAATGTGGATTGCAATGATAGCCTCTCACTAGAGTTACCACGAATTTGGAACCAACTCTTCAAATAGTGAATGCCTTTTGTTTTCCTCCAAGGATTCCGCGTGCAAAACGAACATGATGCCTTTTGTGTTTAATTGAATAATTATATTTGTATCTCTTAGTTTATTGTCAAGCCAAGTCACCGCGTTCAAATTGTTGAAGCGTTCTATTATTCAGTTTGCAATTTGCTGTCTACCTGCCTTAAAAAAAAAAAAAAAAAAAAACATCTGGTTGATGTGCGAAAGCTTGGAAACTTTGATTTTTATCTACGCCAATAAATTCGGATCATTAGTTATACTATCTTATAGATTCACAGTATTTAAATTAAAGCAGAAATTAAACAAATAGCATGCTTGGTAGCATATCCGTTACACTTTTCAGCATATTATTCGTAACGCATAGCATGCTCAAACGGAAATCGTGAAATGCGGGTTGGATTCCCACTCCAGGACGATGCAATTTTTAGCACGTCTTTTGTAAAAAAAGATCGTGCTTCTGTTATCGGTTTGTCCGTCCGTCCGTCTGTACCCACGGAATCTCTGTAACTATTAGTCTGATTTGAAAAATTCTTCTTGCATTCGGAAGCTTGAAATATGCAAATGATAATCCTTCATTTCGTTTTTTTTTTACGATGCACAGTTTTGCCGCTAGGGGGCGTAAATGCAGATGATGTCGAATTCAAAATTACGTTTTAATCCACATATTTGCTTCTAAACATCCGATTGAAAACATTTTTTTATCTTTCGATTCCATTTATGTCGAAGAGTACTTTAGTTATAGTTTCATTTTCATATTACGCATATACTTTCCGCTAGAGGGCATAAAAGTAAATTATATTTTTTTCCGATAACTCTTCTCCTAAAACTCCGATTTGAAAAATCTTTTTTCAGCGGATACATCTGCTAATGGAAAATCTTTTGCGTATAATTTCGAATTTTTGGTAAAGAATACTTTGGCCACCAGGGGGCGTAAGTGCTAATTTTTGCTTCTGATGTATTTGCCATAAAATCTGAGCTTCTAAAATATCGACTGAAAAATTTCTTTCGTGGACTGATGCACTTACATCGATAAACCTTTTGGGAATATTTTCTTCCTAAAATACCCCACAGTTTCCCTGCCAGGGGGCGTAGATGTAAATCATATTTTTGTCAATATCTCTACTTCTAAGAGTCCGATTTGAAAAATTCCGTCTTTGTTGGATAGTGTTTTCCGTGTGACATGTTTTTCATATAATTTCAAAATTTTCAAGGAATTCATAGACTTTCCGCCAGGGGGCGTAATGGTAAATTGCGTTTCGCCCTATATCTCTGCTTCTAAATCTCCGATTTGGAAAATTCTTTCCGCACCAGATACAACTCCTGATGGGCAATCGTTTGCACATAACTTCTAATTTTTGTAAAAAATGGTTTGGCCACCAGGGGGCGTAAATCTTAATTTCCGCTTCTGATGTATTTGCAGCAAAATATGAGCTTCTAATTTATTGATTAAAAAAAAAAACGTCGTTTGTAGACCGATACTACTCATGTCAACAAACCTTTTAGGAACATTTTCTTCTTAAAATAGTGCATGGTTTGTACGCCAGGGGCGTAGACGTATATCTAATTTTGTCAATATCTCTACTTCTAGGGGTTCGATTTGAAAAATTCCTTTTTTGTTGGATAGTGTTTCCAGTATGACATGTGCTTCATATAATTTCAAAATTTTCAAGTGATTCCTAGACTTTCCGCTAGGGGGAGTAAAGCTAAATTGCGTTTCTCCCTATACCTCTGCTTCTAAATCTCCGATTTGAAAAATTCTTTCTGCACCGGATACAGCTCCTGATGGAAAATCGTTTGCACATAATTTCTAATTTTTGTAAAAAAAAAAAAAAAAATGGTTTGGCCACCAGGGGACGTAAACCTTAATTTCCGCTTCTGATGTATTTGCAGCAAAATATGAGCTTCTAAATTCTCGATTGAAAAAAACGTCGTTTGTAGACCAAACTACTCGTGTCGACAAACCTTTTAGAAACATTTTCTTCTTAAATTAATGCATGGTTTCGGCGCCAGGGGGCGTAGACGTATATCTACGTCTACGCCCCCTGGCGGAAGCGGAAAGAGTTCGTAAGCTTATATTTGTCAATATCTCGACTTCTAGGTGTCCGATTTAAAAAATTCCTTCTTTGTTGGATAGTGTTTCTAGTGTGACATGTTTTTACTAAAAATTCAAAATTTTCAAGTAATTCATAGACTTTCCGCTAAGGGGCGGTAAAGGTAAATTGCGTTTTCTGCTCCTAAAACTCCGATTTGAAAAATTCTTCCTGTGTCGCATACAAGACCTGATGGAAAATATTTTTCACATAATTTCTAATGTTTTGTAAAGAAGGGTTTGGCCACCAGGGGTCATTAGTGTTAATTTCTGCTTCTGATGTATTTGTAGCAAAATCTGGGCTCCTGAAAACTCGACTAAATTTTTTTTTCTTGGACTGATACCGCTCATATGGATAAACCTTTTGAGAATACTTTCTTCCTAAAATAATGCATGGTTTTCCCACCAAGGGACGTAAAGTCACATCTTTTTTTTGTCCATAACTCTGTTTCCAAGAGTTCGTAAGCTCAAGATTCCGTTTACACCAATATCTGAGGGATTAAAGACCCGATTGAAAAACTTCTTTCTTCCGTCAGATACTATTGTTTTCCATACCGGTTCCATTGCCTTTGAATAGTTTTGATAAATTTAATTTGCGTCAGAACGGATTCAAAAGATGTGCTTATTACACCCGAAAATTCGGTGTCATCTTTCTTGTTAAGTTTCTTAATGAGATGTTACATGGTAACCAGTAAGCTACAAGTAATGCATCGCACAGTTCTGATTTCTGTGAATGTTCTGTAAAATAAAGTCTCTCAAAATTCACTTGCAGTGCTTGCTAGCGCTGCACTTCTGTTCCGGTAAATGTATACTTTTTCCATTGGTAAATACTACTTATTACCCACTCTGCTCCGCACTAATTAAAATTTATTGTTTGCACAAATTCCAATCAGTGCATTTAGAAAGCGCGCTGCTGTAAACGGTATCAAAATTCTTTCACATTATTCACTCATTCCATTGTTACATGAGGAGAAACATTTGAAATATCGTTCTCCAGTTTCAGACTTCTCAAACGGAAGAAAACAACGAGCGAAACGGAAAAATAAGAAATAAAAATAGGAAGTGCTCTAAACTTTGAAAGTGGAAGACACGGGAGAAACACAAAAATGTGAGGATAGGGCGGATCGTTCAATGAGGCGGACGTTGTCCGAGGCTTGACCGTACAACCTCCCTCATCTTAACAAGTTATTTACTGACATGCCTTGAGGGCAAGTCCACACGGAGATGCTATCTCGTGTTGGTTGAAGTGGAATGGTGCTAACGAGGATCACTTAAGTGGAGCATCATCTTCGATGGAAGTATACTTATGTCATGGGTGGGGCTACATGCCAGCCACATATTGAAAGGAACATAAGGATTCCCTTCTTACTTTTAGATTGAAAAAGAAAGAAATAAAGAAAAAGTAAAAGAAAACCATTACCTTAACTGAGTGACTAGAAAGAATTATAACTTTGAAAATTGCTGCTTTAACGCTGGTAGCTTTCCGGCTTTGTTTAAAAAAAAAAAAGATGAGCTTGCCTTGCGTTAACTTAATGCACTTCTGCTGCTCCTAAAATAACCACCGAGCTAAGATTAGTGACTATCAGATATGGCGTGACTCAATATAGATTTCCTCGAGAAATAATTGCCACAAGCACGCAGTACTTGATGCCCTATTTGAACTGCTTTCTGGTGTAAGTGTCTTTAGCTACTGTTTTATCTAGAGCTCATTTTTTAAGTTATCCAAAATCAACGTATAATTTAACCACCTAAGTATTCTGCACGCCGGGGCAAACAGCAAAATACTGCGCCCCACATCTCCCCCCCCTCTCTTTCTCTATAACAGCATCATTGTCAACCACTTTCAGTCCACTGCTGGATGAAGGTTTCCCCAAGTTTCTTCTACAACTGTCTGTCTTAAGCCAGTCTCCTTCATGTTCAGGGACGGATTAAGGCCTTAGTGGGCCCCTAGCTAAGATATCTGAGTGGACTACTAAGGCTAAGACATCTGAGTGGGCCCCCAAACAGTGCTTCTTTCAGGACATTTTGGCCGGAGTGGGGGGGGGCAAATGGGACCCTAGAGGGGGCAAGTTTTCCATTTGCTATATATATATATATAATTTTAACTACTATATTTATATATATATAGAATCAATTACCATATATCTAGCACAAGGGCGCATTTAGAGAGGGCCTTGCCCCCTCCGAAAATGTGTCATTTTTTTGTTTTTTGGTTAAAATGCACCTTACATTAGAAAAAAATGCCTTAATTTAATAAAAATGTATCGACTTACATAAAAAAAAAACGCTTTACGCTTTAATTTTTCTTCATTTTATTCTATATACAACTCTGATATAGTTATTACATTTCAGGAATAACAAACTTTCTTCAGCTAAAGGAGGAAAATAACACGACGCTATTGCCATCGTGTTATTTTAGTGGATGTTAAGAAAAAAATCCATGTAGAGAAGCGAATTAATTTCCTATCAAATTCTACGTCGACGAAGATATCAGATTAAGCCATGAAATACTAGATTACAGCCATGAAATACACATACTCCATTCCCATGAATAACAATTCATGGAATGGAAAAATTACAAGAAAAAATTTGAAACCGCTTGAAACAAATATCCTAGAAAACCATTAAGAAAACGTTTGTTGGAAAAAAAAAAAAAAAAGAATTATACGCGTACAAAATGTATTAATTATTTGAAAGAAAAAAAAAGCAACGCTATGTGGATATAATGTACTCATCCATGGGTTGAATACACAAGACTGGGAGGAATTCGAAGTAAAATAAAATATATTTCCTCTTTAAAACAAATGTAGCTTCGGACAACGGAAAGGAAAGATACAACGTTAAAAATGTAACAGAATGCGACATGAACCCGGGTAAATATATATTAATTCAACAATCTCCTTTCAAGACGACAAGGACAGTACAAAACTTTGGAAAGCGACTCTATGTACACTCCTTGAAAATGAGTAAAGTTCCCTTAAGGTAAAAAAAAACTATCGCTACGTTGAAAAAATAAATTTATGAATTACATGAAACTGACTTTTACGAAAAACACCTCGCAATATTGTAAAATGAGAGGGAACCATTCGATTACACATTTCTTACGAAACAGACAGCTCAAATAGTCGAACCTTTGCATTTGCATTTTCATAGATGTCATCAATAATGCCACGAGATTTCCAGCCCTTGTAAGTGCTGATGGTTTCATGGAATCAAAGGCCTTTTCGTAATCAATAATGTGTAAAGGAGATTTAATACAAGAATTTTTAGGCAAAAAATATTAAATCTCGTTCCCAACTTTTATTTCGCTTTTCATGCTCCATTTCCTTTGTTTCCACGATGCGGGAGAAACTTTTAGCTTCGTCACTCCAATCAAGAAATATCAGGAAATATGGTTTGTTTAGAGACTCCAGGTTGTCGCATCTTAAAAGTCAAAGCTTTGTATTTCGTAGCGGGCATTTGGCATTGTCAAAAGCAATTTGCACCTTTCGGCTCTAGGCTTCAAAGGTACCGAATGGTATGCTGGAGCGACAATCCAGGGCTTTGAGACTTTTATCTTGGAACGCGGCTCTTTTAATCCACGAGAGAGGAGTATCGCTGTGTGTGTTAGAAGGGGTTGGTCATCCTTCCGCTTTAGGGCAAGGTGGCGAGGGGAAAAGGCAGTCAACTCGGTGAGAGAGAAAAGGTGAGTCGTGCGGAGTAGCCAGAGGGCTTTGTTTCAAGGACAGAAGTTTCGGGGAAGAGAGGGTTATTCTCGATGGCAGGAAGAAAAGGGGTAGAAGTTATCGGTAACGAGGATCCAGAGGGAGTTGAAAAATTTTATAGTGCTCGCAACAAGCAAGATAGCGCAATCATTAGGACAACTTCCACAGAAGAAAATAAGAATAATAAATCGTTTTTATAAGGTACAGACTCTTACCTTATAAAAAAGATTTATTCTTCTACTTCGGGGTCGTGGTTTCAAACCCCACGTTAGGTGCCAATTTGTTAACTGGGTTTAGTTAAATTTCACAGTCTTGCGTATTTGAAGATAATAAAATAGCTATAAATAATAATTTTTATGCAATCCTTTGAAATCTCTTAAAAAACACTTTATTCTTTTCTTTACTTAATCGCAGAAAGGTTGTCCTCAGCTTAGTAATCCTTCTTCTCTGTTCCTCTGAAACCAAGATTCCCTTCTTCGGTCATTCCTTTGTCTCCTTTTTGCGGCTGCGGTGAAAACCTCCATTCCGCCGGTCAGCTTAAGACCTGCTGCCTAACACCTAAGGCGCTTCCTCGCCTCCTCCTTGCGACTGCTCGTTTTCAAACCCTCGAGTCTACTCCCCAAATCCCCCTTTGTCAGTAAAGAGATATGCCTTTATTCATTGTTTGATTATAACGTCTGGTGCTACAGTTCTTGTGGGATTCGTACCAATGCAGAAGTATCAAAATCAACATATTGTAGTTTCTGCGTGCGGTTTGCGTTGGTAAACTCTACATCGATATGAAACAATTGATTTTTATAGGCAAAGACGACTTGATATCTTTTGGGGCCCCAGGTGCTAAAAGTTCAGGGGGCCCTGAACTTTTTATCATCCATCAGATTAACAAAAAAAGAAAAAAAAGAGGGGGAGGGGGTCAAGAAAAAGGTTTTTACGCTTTTTAAAATGCCATTTTATTTTACCATTATTAGAACACAATGCTAGTGTAATCATTTTGTCTGTCCGTGCACATGTAATTTTTTGTTTTTAGAGATATTTCACAAATTAATTTTGTGGCTAATAGGAATTTAAAGGACATTAAGTTTGGAACTTTAAATATCCATATACTTCACCAATTTACCGCTAAGGGCTGTCAAAGTCAAAAATTCAAGAAATTAAACTTCTATTGTGAATAAACTGTTTAACTCAGAGGAATAAAATATTTCTCTGTCTCTCAGGTTAAGCTTAGCTATTCCTTCTCAAATATTTAAATCTCCGAATTAGTTCCTTAATTTCCTGCTAGAGGCGCCAAGTCCAAAGAATTTGGTTTTCGCAGATTTTTGAAACATTATTTTTGTGAATGAATGTTAATGTCCTATAACATTCATTAAACTTTTGCCCATCTAAAATTTCACTACTTTTTGTGTTCTGTATAGATTTTGCCAATTTAAATTTTCACTATTTTTTTCACATCTGTGTTAAAACCTTCGGTCCGTGAAAACCAAATCAAAACTGGAAATCGAATTATACGTTTTCGGGGCCTCTCTACCTGTGGGGCCCTAGGAGCGCGCCTAGTCGGAAATCCGCCCCTGTTTATAGGTAAATGTATAATTGATATAATCGTTTTGTATGCAGCTTTTCCTAATGACGTTAGCACGTCCTGTTTTGTAATAGTACGATAAATTTGATCAAACATTGCATATTCTGACATCTTGCCCTCGTTGTCAATAAATCGTTCCGTCGCCCACTGAACCAATGGCTTGAATTAGTGATGGCCGCCCCGGTGGCGCAGTGGTCTAAGGCGTTGGCCTCTGAGCATTCGTCCGTAAGGGGTCCGGGTTCGAATCCCGGTCAGGCATGGATTTTGTGTTTGTCTTACGGCACTGGCTCTCTCCCTTCCCTGGAACCAGTGACTCTAAATTAGGGACGGGCGACTGCTTATAGCCCATTGAGTTGCTCACGGTGGTCGTTAAACCTCCAATCAAAAAAAAAAAAAAAAAAAAAAAAAAAAAAGAATTAGTGATGTGTGACTGTTTATAGCTCACTAAGTGAGCAAACCACGGTGGTCGGTTACCCCCCCCCCCCCCCGGAAAAAATATTTATATGTATTGAAATCTTCAGGGGAGGGCAAGAGGTCTCTCCTGCTTCCGCTATGTGCATAAGAAGGTGGTGGTAAATTAGTGCATGTGATATCCCCGTTCTGAATTGCGCTTTACGAAGGCTAGTTGGTGGCGTTATGTCTTTCTTCCGGAATCATAAAGGCAACGTCAAGCAAAGTAAGTCGCTAGGAATTCAGGACTACTGCCATTAAAAATATCAAATGTTCATCTTAAGTAGCCAGGAACCGAGTTGAATTGGGAAGTAGGGGAAAAATGAGAACGTGACAATGAACCTAGTGATCAACTAGCTACCTATCTTCACGCTGAAGTTCTCTCATCAACCCGCCGTGGAACTCTCGATTGCGAGTTTGTCTGATCATGAATTGGAGACAGCTAATTAGTGTCTACACTTAATGGTTAGCACCACAATTAGCACTTCACTTCGTACACGGCAGACAGCTGTAATTCTCAAGAGGACAATCCTCCCCTGAAAGTTCCTCTTTCGGACGGAGGGCCTCGTGACTGCAGTGTCAATGACCAATCACTGATGAACGCTAGGGACAGCCGGTGTCAGCGGCTGTTACGATCATTTAAAAGGGGGCGTGAGAAATACCAGTAGGAAGCCTTCATCGCCTGCAGCGGTGGGTGGGGGTTTCAAAGCCTCCCTGCATGCAAAGGAGGACGCAGTAGCTCACGAAAGTGACAAGTAGTGTTTAGGAATTTGTGATCAGCGAATGTGATTAGGCTTACTAAATGCTCTCGAAAATAAGGGAAAAATAGCCTTTAAGAAGTAGATCAATCATTACCAGCTATTGATCACATTTGTCAATTGGTTCTTCGTATACATTCTTAGAAGGGGCCGCACTTTAAAGATGCGAACTAGCTGACAAATATGTCTGTGATTCAGGGTTTAAAAAATACATGAAATGTATCCGCATTTGTTTTCAGTTACTTATGAACTAGCGATCAATTCATAGAGTTAAGCATTTATTAATGAGAAATATACATCTGTACTAATAAATAAATGAGACATGATCCTTAAAATATTGCTTGCAACTGAAACTCTGGGATAATCAAGGTAAAACATTCTAACGTAAAGTTCTCAGATTTCAAAAATATGGAAATTAAGAAGCGCAAAATCAGCTTTTCGTTCCGAAACTTGTTCATTAACATTTTCCTAGAACTCTATTGTTGGCCTGTAAAGTAATTTCTTTAACTTTTGACTTTTGTTCAACAAGACAAAATATTTCTTTGCTGATTTCATACTGTATGACTTTTTCTTACAGTGGAAATGTAGCATTCCGATTGTAAGGCCGCCCCGGTGGCGCAGTGGTCTAAGCGATGGCCTATGATCATTCGTCCGAACGGGTCCGGGTTCGAATCCCGGTGAGGCATGGATGTTGTGTTTGTCTTACGGCACTGGCTCTCTCCCTTCCCTGGAACCAGTGACCCTAAATTAGGGACGGGCGACTGCTTATAGCCCATTGAGTTGCTCACGGTGGTCGTTAAAAATCCAGTCAGACAGACAGAGAGACCGATTGTAAGATAATCCGTTCGCGGTATAGATACCGTTAAAACCCTGTTTTCCTTCTAGTTAGTTCCCCTCAGCAGCTTCTAGCACGTCTTTAGTGAAAAAAGGTCCTTGCTTGTGTTGTCCGTCCGTCCGTGGACATCATATCTCGACAACAACATCAAACATTACTTTTTCGTTGGAAAGTTTGAAATGTGAGAACAAATGATTCTTGCTTTCCGCTGTTCACAGATGCATAACTTCGAGGTCGTAAATGCAGATGATATCGGATACAAAATGTATTTTATTCCATATAATTGGTTCTAAATACCCGATGGACAGCCGAAATTTTGGATTAGATTCCTAGGGACAGGAAAAGACCCAGAAGAAGACCACATGTGAGATGGGTGGATGAAATTCGAAATTATGCGGGAGTGACATGGAGGAGACTGGCACAAGACAGACCGTTGTGGGGGAAACTTGGGGAGACCTTCGTCCAGCAGTGGATTGATAATGGTTGACAATGATGATGATGATGAAATACCCGATTGAAAAAAAAATGTTCCTTCCATTTCGTACTATTTATAACGGACTCTATTTGAGGTAAAGTTTTTTTTTTTCAATAAACGAAGACCGTTTTAGATTTTTTTGAAGACTATTTTAGGTAAAAAAGTCTGCTTCACAAAAGCAAAGGAATGCACAATTTTCCCGCTGGGGGGCGTAAAGCTGAGATGCAATTCCCCGCTATCTCTGCTTCTAAAAGTCCGATTTCAAAAATTATTTTTGCATCGGATGGAACTCAGGTTGGGAAATATTCTACACATCATTCTGAATTTTTGGTTAAGAATAGTATGGTCATTAAGGGGCGTAAGTATGTATTTCGTTGCGGCAATATCTGCGCCTCTGAAAATTATATTTACAAAATTCTTTCATAGCTAGATACGGCCCACCATTGCAAACCTTTTGGGAATAACTGGTGCTTAAAATTTTTCATAGTCTTTCCGCCACGAGAAGTAGATACTGTATATGTCTATCTTATTTTCGTCGCTATATCTGCTTCTAAAAGTGCGCTTTGAAAAATTATTTCTTTGTCGGAGAGCGTTTCTAGTGCGAAATGTATTGCACATAATTTCAAATTTTTGGTAGAGCACAACTGTACCACTTAAGCGCAGAAGTTAACGTTTCCGTTGGTAGCATATTAGCTGCAATATATTTCTTTTTTTTTTATTGGAGGTTTGGCGACCACGCTGAGCTATAAGCAGTCGCCTGTCCCTAATTTATGGCCACTGGTTCCAGCAAAGGAAGAGAGCCACCGCCGGTAGAAAAACACAACATCTATGCCACATCCGGACCCATCTCGGGCGAATGATCAGAAGCCATGTTGCGGCATTGAAATATCTGCAAGTCTCAGAGCACGATTGAAAAAATTCTTCTTCCGTCATATACTACTAAATGCCAAAACATTTTGTGCGCATTTCTTGCTAAAAATTTTGCACAATTTTCCCCTCTAGGCGCACAAATGTTTAATCTGTTTTTGTCGATATCTCTGCTTCTAAAAAGCCGATTAAAAATATATATTTTAATGCACTAGAGGCGTTTTGTAGTTCACAGTTCTGGCGCTGGGTGGTGTTAGTGTTTACTTTTGTTTTCTTGTATCTATATGCTTCTAAAGCTCCTATTGAAAAATTTCTTTTTTTATGTATGGCAATCGCCACCGAAAAGATGGGGAACATTATCTTCTTGAAACAATGCACAGCTTTCCCGCTAGCGGGCGTAAATGTCAAAATTTTATCATCTTTTCATTACCTCTGTTTTCAGGAGACGTATTATATTTAAACATCCCCCCCCATTAGCATTGCTATTGCTATGAAGAATTGTTTACTCATATTTGCTACTTTTCTATTACTCAAAATTTTCCCACTAGGGGACGTAAATTTATATCGTGTTTTCATCTATATCTGTTCTTCTAACTGTTTGATTTAAAAATCTCTTTGATTCCTGTATCTTTCTTTAGCTATGAAAAACTATTTGTGAAGAATTTGTTTATTTTTGTGACATGCTTTTGAGACGCTAGTAGGAGAAGGTAGATTTTCCTATTTTTAGCTGTTTTATCGATTGTAGGAAACCGGTTGATCTTTTTAATGGGTTCCATTGGCTATGAATGACGACGGTACAACCAATAATTCGGAGTCATCTTTCTTGTCTTGTATGTTCCGTGTATAGTTTAAACTCCTCAGGTATGTTGGTTTCCCTCAACATATTGTTTCGTTTCATTTAGGGGTTTAACGACCACCATGTACAACTCTCAGGGTTACACGAAGTCTCCCGTTCCTAATTTAGGGTAGCTGGTACCGCGTTGGACCGCCTCGTGCTCGGATATATGCGGTGATACGGTTCGGCATGGAGTCAAAGAGATGCCGTATGTTATCCTAGGAGAGATTGATCCAACACTTCTTGCAACTGACGCTTTAAATCACGAACACTGGGACATGGAGAAAGCTGGCGTCCAATCTGGTCCCACACGTGTTCGATGGGTGAGAGATTGGGCGATCTGGAAGGCCACGGAAGCGTCGAAGCATGATGTCGACAGCCCTGGAAAACCTGAGCCGTGTGCGGACGGGCGTTGTCTTGTTGGAAAATGGCTTCGGACCTCCCCAGGAAAGACAGCACATAGTGCCGTAAGACAAATACACCATCCAATCCTCATCCAGGATTCAAACCCAGGCCCACGTAAACGAACGGTTTGAAGCCAGTGTTTAGACCAATGCTCCACCGTGGAGGGTCTCAACACTTAAAAGACTACCCCAGATTAATTTGATGACTAAGCTAATTGGAGAGTGCCATTTTACTTTGGTGAATATAGTGCAAGGGTAAAAGTTTCTTTTACAGTGGCAACACAGCTAGAACTCCGCGGTTACTGATCCACTGGCCAAACCAGTGCCGTTGTGTTGTTTCTCTGCATTCCACGTGGTCAGATGTCTAGGTGAGGGTTCCTGACTTTACTTGGTGAGGTGTAGCGAAAGTGGATGGGCACAAGGGTTGTGTAACCTCTTCAAGTGGTGTTCATTCAACAAGAGCAACAAAGTTTAACAAAATTAAGTTCCCTTGAAGTCGAAATGCTCGTTACGAAACCTGCATGTGCATTGGTGCGTTGCTATATGGTATGGTAACCGGATGAGTAGATGCCTTTCGTCATGGATGAAATAACACCGAGCTTAAGCGCGTTCGTGGATATCCAGTGACTGGGACAGATAAACACGTGATAGCCATGAGAGGGTACTGAAACAATATCGTAGGTGGACATGCCAAATACATGTCTATCGACAGACATGCCATAGTCCCGTTCGGACTGCCGAAGTCAACATTGACACTTTTGATTGAGTACGCCATTTTCACGAAGAGGCTGGGGCATTTTGGAGATTCATCAGAAGTGAAGACGTTGATGGACAAATGGCTACGGGAAATTTTGGGACATACACCATATTCGTCGGGCATGCGTCCTTTAAATTTCGACTTTTTCCGTGAAATGATAGACACTTTAAAGGTACGCGATTGCGGACTATCAGGATAATCATTGCAGGGTTAAGGCATTCTCTGCGGACATTGTCCCAAAACGAAGCTGCCGACGGTGTTTGACTTTTTGCAGATGTTTGGCAACGAGTCGCTTACAAAGGTGGAGAATGCTTCGAGGGACTCCGACTGTCACTGGCATGTTACCTCTAAATATGTGCTAATTAGAGTACTGTGCCCAATACGAGACATTTACGCCCTCTAGGGGAAAAACTGTACATTCTTTAAAGGAGATCATATTTCCCATCTTTTGTTTAGCGAATGCCATACAGTAAAACAAGAAAATTTTCAGTAGAATCTTTAGAAGCATAGATACAGCTGCACCACCTAACGTCAGAACTCTGAATTACAAAACATCATGAGTACATGCAAATTGTTCTACAGAGTAAATGGTATCCGGCGTTAAAACAGTTTTTTAAAATCGGACTTTTAGCAGCAGAGATATCAACAAAAACCAATTTAAGATTTACCCCCTATATAGCGGGAAAATTGTACATTAGTTTTGGCGGGAACTGCGCTCAAAATATTTTGGAAGTTAGTGGTATCTAACGGAAAAAGAAATTTTTCATTCGGTTTTAAAGATTTGCAGATATTGCAGCTAATTTGCTGCGAATGGAAACGTTAAATTTTGCACTCAAGTGACACAGTTGTGGTCTATCAAAAATTTGAAATTATATGCAAATCATTTTGCATTAGAAACGCTCATCGACAAAGAAACAATTTTTTTTAAATCGGACTATTACGAGCAGAGATATCGAGAAAAAAAAAAGGATATATACTCACTGTCATAAAAATTCGCTCACCAAGAAAAAACCGTGCGATTAATGCAAAACTCGGCGAATACTTGTAGCTATGGGAGGGCAGATACGCAAATGATTAAAGTTTCGTGCGGTATTCCGCATGCCCGTTCGTCCAAGACCAGCGCTGCAATCGCAATCCTTGCGGCTTACAAGGCGCCGCGCAGGGCACTCCACATGCGTGCAGAACTGCACGGTAAGAGTCAGGTGAGATCCCTGAGAGATAGACATGCCGAAGAGCCACCGTAGATGTGCGTACGGGTAACTGACGGAGTTTGAACGAGGCCGTATCGTCGGGATGAGAGAGGTAGGGTGGCCGGCGATCCGAATCGGCCGCCAATGCCTAGAGACATGTGGAAGCTGAACAAGGGTCTTCTGTGCCCGCCAGAACCATTTCCAGACGTCTGGTAGAGGCGAATCTGCACTCTCGACGGCTTTTTCGTTTTCTGCCATTAACACCTGACCATCGTCGTCGTCAATTGCAGTGGTGTCAGCAGGGAGCAACGTGGAATGCTACGGACTGGCGATGTATAGCGTTCAACGACGAATCCCGCTTCTGCATGGGGACGGACGACCGCCGTGTCAGTGTGTGGAGGACCGCAAAGGAGCGCTACAACCCCAATCTCATTGTACAGCGACACACGTCCAAAACAGCAGGCGTGATGGTCAGGGGAGCCATCGCGTATGACAGCCGTACTTCCCTCGCAGTGATCCGAGGGACGTTGACAGCCCAGCGCTACGTAGAGGAGATTCTTCGGCCCCATGGGCTGTCTTTCCTGGGGAGGCCCGGAGCCGTTTTCCAACAAGATAACGCCCGTCCGCACACGGCTCAGGTTTTCCAGGACTGTCGACATCATGCTTCGACGCTTCCGTGGCCTTCCAGATTGCCTAATATCTCACCCATAGAGCAGGTGTGGGACCAGATGGGACGCCAGCTTTCTCTATGTCCCAGTGTTCGTGATTTAAAGCGTCAGTTGCAAGAAGTGTTGGGTCAATCTGTCCCAGGATAACACACGGCATCTCTTTGACTATTGCCGGACCGTATCACCGCATATATCCGAGCACGGGGCGGTCCGACCCGTTACTAACGCTGACCGGAATGTGTACCGTATGTCCGCGGGAAATCGTCCTGCTGCTGTGATATTGTAATAACTTCTGTTCTTACTATGTACTATCTCACGACTGAAATCTCATTTCAATCCAACGCATCCTTCTTGGTGCGCGGATTTTCATGGCAATGAGTGTACATCTACGTCCGCTGGCGGAAAATATATGTCATATTTTCAGCAAGGTATTCTCAAAAACCTTGCCGTGCTAAATGGTGTCTGATCGCGATTTTGATTTTTTTAATCGGGGTTTCAGAAGCATAGATATTGTTGCAAATATGTCAGAAATAAAAATATACGCTTACGCCTCCTAGTGGCTAAACCATTCTTTACAAATATTCCAAACGATACGCAGAACATTTCCCCCCAGAAGTTGTATTCTACGGAAAAATAATTTTTCAAATCGGATTTTTCGAAGGAGCGATATCGGGAAAAACGCAATTTAAATTTTCGCTCCATCTAGCGGAAAAACAATGCAATACTTGAAAAAGAAATTGCAATCAAAATAGTCTTCTTCATAAATGGTATCGAACAGAAGAAAGTTTGTCTTAATTGGATGTCCAGAAGCAATTACATTGCATAAAATGTATTTTGAAGTCGACAGCATATGCATTTTCGCCCTCTGGTGTAGAAGTTGTGCATCGTAGAATAGCTGGAAAGCAAGAATCGAGAGAAATGAAAATATGCCAAGACCTAACTGAATGTTTTTTTCTCTCGAGAGAGATACTGCCAATCCAAGGAACACATAAAACACTGTAGGACATTGGGTTGTGCCATGTACTCTATTTGCACCTCTAGCAGAGTTCTTACCCTCAATTTCTATGATTCCATCCATGAAAAGCAGTGGATTAATCTGTGCAATTTGCGTAGAATTAATGAAATCAGGTTGCTCACCTATACTTCCCATGTGATTTGCACGGAAGAGGAATTCATGTTCGTAAATCACAGCCACATCCATATACTTTGCCTTAAGAATTTTGAGTGCACCAATTTAAATGGGGAATTCCGTATTGATTTCGGTTCCACAGTCTGTTTGCATCAAGGAGTAATATATATTTTAGGAAACTACCAAGAAGCGGATGTTGTTCTTACTCTAAATGTGGAATAAGGTACCAATCTGGAAGTAGGCAAGATGACAATAAAGCGACATGGAATTGGAGCTGCGTCACTGAGAAAGTGCATCTACGTCACTGGAGGGTATGGAGTTTCGAGTGCCAGTGGTGTTGGTGAGTGTTCTCTTCCATATACAGAACGATACGATCCCCTGACAGGTTGCTGTGAAGAAGTCACACCTATGCTCCAAGCTCGACAGGATCACGGATGTGATGCTGCTCGTGGTAAAATATATGTGTGTGCACATTTCAAGCTTCCAATGCAAAAATATTTTTTTCTAATCGAGCTCATAGTTGCAGAGATATGGTGTTTACAGACGGACGGACGGTAGGACAAAGTGATGAAATAAGCACTATATATATTTTTTAATATGTGCTAAAAATGTGTAATGGTTCTTCCACAAAACGTACGTAAAAGATAAATAATAAATGCTTCTGAAATGGAGTGGTCGTCGAGTGTTACTGCCGGTAAACCCGAAACCTTCTGGGTGATTTCATGCCCCTCCATTCTAAAGGGGACGAAGGGATACACAGCGAGCGATCACTGAATTAGGACCACCCCTATCAAAAGTGGATGTGGCCCGTTGACCACGTTATTTCCGAAAGGGCGCGCTTAGCCGAACAACGTAACATATATCAGGTGTGAGTGGAACAGTGGGTAGTAAAATTCCGTGCGTGAGGGATAAACGGAAGGAGGTATCGGACTTTGAGAAATGGTAGATTGTGGTATCTCGGAGAGCAGGTGCCATGATTTCCCCAACTGCTGAACTGGTGGGTTGTTCGCGAGTCACCGTAGTTAAAGTGTATCAAGATTGGCGTGAAAATGGTCAAACAACGACACGGACGCAAAACTGCACAGGACAGCGAAAGGCTGGTGTGAGAGTTGAGCGCCGGGTCTGATGGCTCGTACAGGGCAACAAACGCAGCACTGTTCAACAGTTGACCACAGAATACAACAGAGGTCAACCCGGAACAGTATCTTTCATGTCCATGCGTCGCACGCTCTCATGTATTGGCTATAACACCAGGCGACCCCGACGACATTCTCTCCCAACCACGGTTCATCGGCGCAAAAGTCTCGCCTGATGCAAAGATCATGCAAGCTGGACGTCGAATGACTGGAGATAAATGTGCTGGTCTAACGAGTCACGTTTTTTACTACACTCTATGTACACTGAAGACCAACTGAAATAGGGACGGCTGGCGTTATGCTAATGTGGCGCTGTGGGCGGCCCTGTAAACGGAAACGACATGACGTGTGCAGCGATCCTACAATATAAGGAGTGATGCGACGGGAATCAGTGAGAGTCGGACGCAGTATGGGTAAGACTAAGTGCATTTGATCGTGGGCAAATTGTCGGGGCCCGACGAATGGGTCACTCCATCTCGGAAGCCATTCAGGCACTGGGATTTTCACGAGCCACTGTGTCACGGGTGCACCGTGAGTACATCGAATCCGGTAAAACCATCCCTTCAAGGGCCAACTGCCGTGGACAACAGCGTGTGGATGAGCGGTATCATCATCTGCTAGCTTGCATTGTAACAGCGGATAGACGGGCCGCAGTGCAAGAAATCACTCGGCAATTTAACGCTGGTGCACAAAACCGTATAAGCAGCCACACCATCGTGAACCATCTCCTCGCTATGGGGTACAGAAGCCATCGTCCTACGAGGGTACCGCTGCTGACCGCACATCACAGGGTGCAAAGATTAGCATCGGAGCGGGAACATCGCCACTGGACCCTAGATATGTGGAGAAATGTTGCCTGGACTGATGAGTCGAGATTCACGTTGGTACATGCGGATGGAAGGATACGAGTACGGCGCAAACCACATGAAGCGATGGATCCTTCTTGCCAGCAGGGTACTCTTCAAGCTGGTGGCGGTGGCATCTCGTCTGGGGACTGTTTACGTGGAATGAAATGGGACCTCTGGTGCGTGTGACATCGTCCCTCACAGGTCAACGTTACCGGGATATCCTGGACGACAGTTTGCTCCCGTTTGTGCGTCTTCAGCATCCCACTGGGGACCTCATCATGCAACAAGACTATGCACCATGCCATCACTCCTGAATTGTATCCGAATGGTTGGATGAACACTCCACCGACGTGACCTCGCTTCCTTGGCCAGCTAGGTCACATCTGGGATGCCATCGAGAGAGATGACCCCCTCCATCAAATCTTCGTGAACTGTGGGAGCTTGTTCAGGGGTCGTGGATCCGTATGGCTTCCCAACGCTTCCGGTGTCTTGTCGAGTCCATGCCTCGACGAATCGCCGCCGTCATCAGGGCGAAAGGTGGTGCTACTCGTTACTAGACAGGTATCTCTAATTCAATTGCTCTTCAGTGTATTGTCGTGTACGTATTTGGCGCAAACAACATGAGGCACTTGATCCATCCTGCATGATCTCCAGAGTGTAAGCCAGTGTAGGTGGTTGTATGGTGTGTGGCATGTTTACCTGGCAGGAACTTAGACTCCTGGTGCATATGGAACAACGTATGACTGGTGCCCACTATCGTGAATTGCTTGCTGACTCTGTAAACACAGCAACGTTGCACTTTTTCCCGAATGGCGGCATTATCTTCCAAGATGACAATGTGCTCAGCCACAGATCCAATAGCACTTGTGGGACACAATATGGAACGGCATATCAGGGGTCGGGATACAGCAATCACTTCCATACCTACATTGTAGGCCGCATTACACGCAACTTGTTTTGCCATGTCTCCCAACTGCTTTTGGTATCTTATTGAATTGATGCCTCGTAGGATAGCTACTGTACTGAGTGTGAAAGGAGGATATGTGAAGTATTTATTAGGTAGGTGGTCATAATTCAGTGATCACTCAGTGTGTATAAACGTGTGATTCAAAAGGACGATAAAGAAATGATAAGCCTGGCAGCTTTGTTCAACTGGTATAACAGCCGATCAGGAACACAAAGATGTGAATTCGAATTCCACTGTCGTCAAAAGAAAGGTTATGTGTTCAACAGGTTTAGCTAAAAACGCTAATTAATCTATTAAACAACAACTTAAAGGATGAAAATATTATAGATTATGACGTACATCTCTATTTAACCTTCCTTTTGAGTCTCTGTTCTCTAATGCAAATGTAGGTATACTTCTTGGTCAAATGTTTTCCTCACTGAATGATACATTACTTCTCCTAAGAACTTTTAAAATTTGGTAACACTGACAGTGAGTCCGAAACAGATAAGGATGTCAACATTGAATGTATTGAGAGAGAGGGCTAAACAGAGAGTCGAAGAGTAGTCGTTGATGTGGAGTTGTCTTTATAATCTTATACAAATCGCTATGTCTCCAAACATTTACTTATGATGAAGACATAACGATTTGTATAAGTTACGAGATTTATGTACGAAAGTTGGTGTTGGAATATGGAATATATTTATAAAAGCCATAGAAATCGGTGTGATCAACGACGAATATATTCATTGATGAATATGCAAAATGGTCACAATTATAAAGGTGTTCAGAGCTCTCTGTAGAAAGAACTATCAGGCAAATCTCAACCAAATTCGGTACTACATAGTTTCTTGAGTATGAGATTTCGATTTTCAGAGAAAAAAATAGTTCAAAACTCCGCTGCCAGGGAGAGATTTGGCACTGCTGTCCCCTTGATTTGCATAGCACGTTGTTTATCTAACGAATTTGAAGATTAAGTCATAGACACGGTTCTACGCGTCTTCCATTTCCATGCGCTTAAAACTGGATTTGCTTAACAACACACTCGATGGAGGAGTGCAACTGACTTGAGTGCAGCTGTTTCACATGCTGTGAAATTCTGTCTTTTAAGAAAGCTAAGTTGGGAACGTTGCCTTGATAAGTGAGGCTCTTTGGTTATGTCCATAACTAAAAGTCACAGGGGTTTAGATCTGGTAATCGTTGCTCCCGTGATGTTGAAAATGATTGACTAATAACTCTCTCGTTCGAAAAATGTTGCTGCAGTAAGGTTTGCACATTTAGTCCTGTATAAGGGGTTGATCAGAGAATTTTGCTGCTGAAGTGTTGAAATTACGAGATCAGGTAAAGTGAGCACCATGACTACTTCATCTTTCGAAGATTTGTGAGAAACGTTTTGTGACTCCTTTAAATACCCGAAATGTGTTAGATAACCTACGTAACATGCATATTTAGGTGACAGCAGCGCCAAATGTCACCCTAGCGGTGGAATTTTGAAACTTTTTTTTTTTTTTTTTTTTTCGAAAATCGATACCGCATACTCAGGAAACTATGTATACCAATTTCGGTCGAGGTTTGTACTATATAGTTCTTTCTACAAAGAGCTCTGAACACCTCTTTAATTGTGATCACCCTGTAGTTTATGAATAACCCAATTTTCCAGTAGTGGACGAATAAAAGACGTGGAGCTGTTCATATATTATCATGTTGATTCTTTCCTTAGCCGTTTGGTTATAATTTTGACAAAGTAGGATTCAGTTCAACGAAGTTCACTACCAGCATTAGCAAAATATATAGTTATGCACGTAAGCATTTAAACTAAACGTATAGCTATTTAAACCTCAACCATCATAAGGTGCTATGTACTATATTCTCTATGGCTGACATTTTGTATACCTCCTTTTTTTACCCTTAATTACCTGATATGATAAGTCAATAAATGTGTGAACATTTTGCACATTCACTTTAACACTGGGGTCAAAAGATGACCATTACCTTCGTAACTCGTCTGCATCCTTCTGTTTTTTTTTCCTCTCATATGACCCATATCTTGAACACTTATATATGAAGCAATCACTTTTCACAGACCGCTTGAAAATTAGTTTTACCTTCAAATAAAAAGGAGAGTAGTAATAAGATCAAATTATGCGGTTCAAATCAATTCCAACTGTTTTCGCGCTCACTTTATCAACAACCCAGTCATAGATATTAATCTCAGTGCTGCCACTCAACTTTCAGAAATGAAGTTCTCAAGTGCTCGTTCTGACAGAAACACAGATATCCACTTAACACAATACTACGTACCTCCGATGCCCTACTTGCTTGCTTCATCATAATTTCGGCTTCAAAGTAGGTGTGAGTGTGTCTGTGTGTGTATTCGTTAATTCTGAAGGACCACGTCATCGAATTACGGGGCGGAAACACTGCGCCTTTCATCTAAAGTGGCTAAAAATCTCCCTATACCACTGTATCAGATTCATCGGTTGCCTCCACCGTGAGTCTAGTGACACTAACTACAGACAGTCGTTTGAATATCTCCCTCACAAAAGCAAAAGATTGATGTTATCAAATCCGAGTTTTCATCAGCAGAAGTAATTGTTCCTGGCGACCTCGCTGTGTACACTAAAGACTAACTTCCGCGTTCTACTTTTACAGAACCAGAAGGCAGGGAAGTAAATAAAACGTTTTGCTATATTCCTTAATTGATCTCAATTGGTTACATACACTCCAGCGAAGAATCTAGAATATTAAGACCAGTTCTTGACTTCTTTCTCACTCAAATATGGACATTTTGTTGTCCATATTTGAGGTTTATATAATCATTTCCATGTCAAGGCTTCCCTGCCATATATGATATAATTCACATCCTGTTGGATACCGTAGGTTATGGAGTTAAATTCCTCTGCCATATAACTTTACAATTTTTTTTTCGAAGTTTCCATGCATTGTGCAATGGAATGAAGCTTTTCGTTCAATTCTCTGTCACTTCTGAAATGTCTGAGAACATACTTTGGTTCAATAAAATCTGCTCTGACACATGGGTCTCAAAATCAAAAGTTTCCACAGATAAACATAAACCTCGTTCAAAAAAAAACCAAAAACAAATTAGCATCAAGTTTCACTAAAGCCTGCAACAAAATGCAAGCAAATCATTTTCTATAAGAGGCATTCTCAACAGATACATCATTCTCAAAAGGTGGTGGGATATTTCTATCGCTTGTAAAGACAATTGCTCTTAAAATGACTACTATTTTGGACATGTGTATTTCGAGCTCATTTCTCCGTGATTCCACTTTGATTTCTCCCAGCAATGACACTGCATTTCACTTTTCACTTAAAATTTGCAACTTGACTGCATCAAATCTTTCAAGGAATTATTCTTCAGTAGAGTCACACTCAACGGCAGCTACATTTAGGATATGACGAATTAGAACTTAAGAAATGCAACTGATTTTGTTTCAACGAAAATTCGAATTCAGATTTTTTAACAAATAACGAATGAATCCATACTGCAGGTACATTAATGTTATTATTTTCGTGCTGGTATTTATCAGAAAAGATATAGAATTTAATTTCGGTTAAGATAAGAGACTTTTTTAAGGGCAACTTATCCAACATATTGTACTGGTTTATATCTTTCTGAAAAAAAAAAAAAAAAGAAATGACTGAAGCGATTTCTTTGCGTTATTTTTCTACTTGGTCAAACGAACATACAGTTAAAAAATCAACGTCAAAATCAAGCTGGAAGAAACGGATGGAATAGATAGAATCTATTCACTATAAGTCATTTCAAGGTATCGATTAAATAGAATTTATTTTTGTGACGAACCGTATTTTCTTCATGCTAATGATTGTATATTCAATGTTTGCCTAATTACCAACGGAAGGAATATGGTTAAAAATGGCAAAACATTTTATCAATTATAGAAGTTGTGCACTTTGTGCTTACGAAAGTATAAGGATTATCGTAATATACTACTAGACTTAAAAATGGCTTGTTTTTAAGTGCTTACCAAATTTAATGAAAATATGCATACAATAAAATACTTTCGTTTCCCCAAAATAGTAAATGTTCACCAAATTTTTAGAACATATTTAATCTTAAAGTGTTGAATAGATATTCACTTCTTGTTACTGTATTACATTATTTGCCACTAAAAAATCTTTTTGTTTCGCAAAAATAGTAAATGTTCACCAAATTTTAGACCACATATTAAATGAAAAAGTGATAACCAGATATTAACTTCACGTCATTTTCTTAAATTATTTGACAGTAAAAAAATGTTTTCTTCTCCCAAAAATACTAAATGTTCACCAAATTTAGATGATATCTAATTTTAAATCAATAATCAGATATTGACTTCTTGTTAGTCTCTTTTATCATTTGTAAGCAAAATAATATTTACCAAAGGTAAGACTACATATTTTTAAAATGGGGAAAATGTAATCATAATTATGTTATTTCTTATGATTTGGAACTGAAATTAAAATAAATAACTAATGAATAAATCTAAAGTTCTTTTTCTGACCAAAAAATCAGAGTAATAATACCCATACACTGAAGAGCAATTGATTTAGAGACAGCTGGCGTTATGCAAATGTGGCGCTGTGGGCGGCCCTGTAAACGGAAACGACATGACGTATGCAGCGATCAGACAATATAAGGAGCGATCCGACGGGAATCAGTATGAGTCGGACGCAGTATGGGTAAGACGAAGGATCTAAGCGCATTTGATCGTGGGCAAATTGTCGGGGCCCGACGAATGGTTCACTCCATCTCGGAAGTCATGCAGGCACTGGGATTTTCACGAGCCACTGTGTCATGGGTGCACCGTGAGTACATCGAATCCGGTAAAACCATCCCTGCAAGGGCCAACTGCCGTGAACAACAGCGTGTGGATGAGAGGCGTCATCGTCGGCTAGCTCGCATTGTAACAGGGATAGACGGGCCACAGTGCAAGAAATCACTCGGCAATTTAACGCTGGTGCACAAAAACGTGTAAGCAGTCACACCATCCAGAACCATCTCCTCGCTATGGGGTACAGAAGCCATCGTCCCACGAGGCTACCGCTGCTGACCGCACATCACAGGGTGCAAAGATTAGCATGGGCGCGGGAACAACGCCACTGGACCCTAGACATGTGGGAAAATGTTGCCTGGACTGATGAGTCAAGATTCACGTTGGTACATGCGGATGGCAGGATACGAGTACGGCTCAAACCATATGAAGCGATGGATCCTTCTTGCCAGCAGGGTACTCTTCAAGCTGGTGGGGGTGGCATTCTCGTCTGGGGACTGTTTACGTGGACTGAAATGGGACCCCTGGTATGTGTGCCATAGTCCCTCACAGATCAACGTTACCGGGATATTCTGGACGACCATTTACTCCCGTTTGTGCGTCTTCAACATCCCACTGGTGGCCTCATCCTGCAACAGGACAATGCACCGTGCCATCGCTCATGAATTGTATCCGAATGGTTGGATGAACAGTCCACCGATGTGACCTCGCTTCCTTGGCCAGGTAGGTAACCTGACCTCAATCCCATCATGCATATCTGGGATGCCATCGAGAGAGATGTTCGAGGGTCTGACCCCCTCCATCAAATCTTCGTGAACTGTGGGAGCTTGTTCAGGGGTCGTGGATCCGTATGGCTTCCCAACGCTTCCGGTGTCTTGTCGAGTCCATGCCGAGAAGAATCGCCGCTGTCATCAGGCCGAAAGATGGTGCTACACGTTACTAGACAGGTATCTCTAATACAATTGCTCTTCAGTGTATATCTACCTGTAGTTACCTGTAGATACTTCTGGTTATAGGTGTTAAGCTAAAACCACGAAAACTAAACTTTAATGTGTTAAAGTGTTGTTATAATAATCGTGATATAGAAATCAGTCTCACTGATTATTAAAAATAAAATCACATAATAAACGTGAAGTAAGAAATTATTGAGTTAGTAAGGCTTTTTTCTTATTTTGCTGGCCGTCCACTTTTACGTTTTTCCCCGATTGGTACATTCCTTGCTTCAGCAAGTGGTACAACATATTTCAGGCGAATTGCTAACCCAACTAAATGTTTACAAACGTAACTTTTGAGATACTTTGGACAGCAAATCCAGGTTGCTGAGTGCCGGGATAAACACAACAGAGAAGCAAGGTTTGAGTGCCGGAATAAAGATTACGTGACTTACGTTTCTTTCTGGGGAATAACACTGTTATTCATGTTTAAAATCTCTCTTAGGCGGCTAGGTTGCTTGGCAACGTGTTTTTTAGCTGAATAATTCTGATGGCTTATTCAGACACTCTCACAACTTGTGGTTTTTGTAATCGTTTTTCTGTTTTTTGTGGCAGAGGACGAGCGTGGGTTGGGCCAGGAAAGTTATAGATGCATGCAAAAACTTTAACTAAAATGATTCCTCATGCAACTCTGAGGAAGTTATGTTAATTTTAAAAATGTTTTTGTGGGCTTTAAACTTGCATCTACGGCTTTGCAGAAACCCATTTCCAACTAGGTCTTTGTGGAAGTGAGAAAATGCAGAGTTTTGCTGGTCCTTGATAAAGCCAAGGCTCGGCATCCTCGACACTTTCTACATTCAGGTTGCTATTTCTTTATCTTCTTTTTTACTCATACCTGTTGGTTTTTGAGTATTTCTTAGTTGTTTTAGTACCAGATAAAGTTTTTTTTTTGCATCTGTCTCTTCTTAATACACTGCTGGACAATTGCTAAGGACGGATCATAAACGGCTATATAGCGCATAAAAAAGTAAGTGTGGTTGGATGCCAAGGGAAATAAAATAATGTCAGAATGCCAGGACATTACAAGAAAGACAATTTATTGTGCTCTGAAATCCAGAAGGCTTTGGAACGTGTTCAAGGGACAAACACGCCATTTTGTGCAGAATACGTAAACGTGAAAAAATGCAATTACCGTCCGCAGGCGTTCCGGCGTAAGATGTCAATACGGGATATGGCCACCATGGAGGGCGATGCAAGATTCCACACGTCGTGTCATGCTTTGCACAACATTATCAAGCAGCTGTTGGGGTTAATTTATCCCATTCCTCTGTCAGTGCACGGATGAGGGTGTCCTTGTTTATTGGAGGGCATTAGCGACCAGCAAGACTCCTCCCCAAAGCATCCCACACATTTTCAATGGGATTCAGATCTGGAGAACGTGCTGGCCATACGAGGCGTTGAATATCCTCGCTCTCAAGACACTCCTGGACAGCGACTGTTCGATGACATGTTGCGTTGTCGTCCATGAAAATGAATCTATCACAGACAGCACCCCGGAACATGCGAACATGAGGTAGCAGAACATCATTAATGTATCGTTGGCCAGTCATAGTCCCAGTTGGAAGCACATAGAGGGACGTACGGCCATTGATAATGATGCCAGCCCATACCATGACACTACATGTCGGATATCGGTCCCTTTCCTGTATGTTTGCTGGACAATATGCAGTACCATTATCACGCCAGATCAGTTGTCGTCGACAATCAGACGATAGACTGTACCTACTCTCATCTGAGAAGAGGACAGCAGACCAGTCGTTATCAGTCCAATTGCGATGTTGATGGCACCATTGCAAACGGGCGGTACGGTGACGTCTGGACAATGGGATGCACTCAACAGGACGGCGGGCGTATAGTCCTCCTTCATGCAAACGTCTGGCGACAGCTTTTCGGGAGATCCGCTTGACAGTAGCAGCCATAAACTGATTTGCTGCCTCACTAGCTGTGCTGCGCCGGTGTCTTTTTGTTGATAGCACTATGTACCGATCTTCTGCAGGTGTCGTACTGCGAACACGACTTCCCCGGTGACGTTTGCTACACTCTCCATTTGTTTGAAATGATTTCCGAAGCCTTGAAACAACACTGTGGCTGACGTCGAACTTCCTGGCAACATCTGTTATTTTTCGCCCTTCTTCAATCTTGCCAATAATACGGCCACGCGTAAAATCATCTAGGTGATGTCGGGAAGACATACTGAAAATTGCAAGTTCGTCAATTGATTCATTCCCTTTCAACTTTGCGTTTGAACAACAACGGTCAATACGCGTCAAATCCTTTATATCTCTTATCAGCGCTATGACGTCACGAACAAGTTCGGCAATCGAAAACTTGCATACGCACAACACGTCTTACTGTATCCCGCACTTATGCTAATTTTCACATTTTCCTGCCATCCATTTTATGGTTGCTATCGTTGCTATTGTCATCCGTCCTTAGCAATTGTCCGGCAGTGTAGTATGTGAATTCTGAAAATTCATAAATGCTGCATTGCGCGTCATGATCTTCAGGTTTTTAGCAAATTTAGTTTTAAATTCTTAGGTAAAATTTTGTCTTTGACTCTGCTTTTGGGTATATATATATATACATATGTCAAATAAATAGTTGCACACATGAAGGAAGTAACCGACAGGAATGAAACTTGGTGGATGGGTTTGACATCGTGATACATGCAAATGATTCAATTATCACGCTCAGCCGCGCATGTGACGCCAACAAGGAGGGGTCGTAGCGCTGTGCCTGACCGGCTATATAAGGTCATCCCGTTGCGCGTGCTTGCTATTCTGATTCATGCTGTTGTGTTGGTTGCATCCTTTCCAAGTGAAGTATGCCTAGAAGAAAAGTTCGGAAGCAATTCGAGCAGTTGGAGGAGTTCGAGAAGGGCCGTTCATTGGGCGCTGTACCGGTCGTGCGGATATCACCATAGCACGCTGTTGGCGGCAGTGGATAGAACAAGGCACACATCAACGACATGAAGGGTCTGGGAGACCTAGGCGAACCACGGAGAAAGAGGACCGACGGGTTGTCCGACATGCGCGGAGTGACCCAACAGCCACGATTGCGGATATTCAGCGAGAAGTAATGCTCTCCATGCATCGTCCAATTAGTACCAGTACCATTGGCAGATGACTGCACGACGTAGGATTACGGACACGTAGACCGTTACGACGACTGTCCTTAACACCATTGCATCGTCGCCAAAGAATGCAATGGTAACGTGCCAGACTATCAAGGAGCCACTTAGAATGGCAGCGGGTGATCTTCATTGACGAGTCCCGCTTTTGTCATGGAGGAGACGACCAAAGTATCCGTGTGTGAAAGCACCGTGGTCAGAGCTAAGGTGAACAGTTTGTCGTCGAGCGTCACACGTCCAGAAGGCCTGGTGTCATGGTATGGGGTACAATTGTGTACGATGCCAGATCACCTTTGGTGTTCATTACAGGAACTTTGATAGCCCAACGTTGTGTTAATGAAGTCCTGCAACCAGTAGCCCTACCTTTTTTGAATTCTCACTCCAGTGCGATTTTCCAACAGGATAACGCTCGTCCACATACTGCTGCTGTCTCGAGAGCTAGTCTTCAAGGCACAGACACTCTGCCATGGACAGCCGCATGGCTAGACCTATCGCCGATTGAAAATGTGCGGAATGCTATTGGACGGGCTATCCACACTCCACCCCTACCACAAAATCTGCAGGAACTGCGTGAAAAGATTCAAGCTGCATGGGGTGGCTTATCGCAAGACACCATTAGAAACCTGTACAATTCCATGCCCAGACGTCTGGCATGCTGTGTGAGCAAACGTGGCAGCCCGACGCCATACTGAGAGACACTACTTATTGGTGTGTAGCTCAATAAATATTGCCCATATCAGTCTAATGTTTAATCATTTATTGTTCCTTGTAACCTTTGCCTTCCTCCCGAATAGCATTGCGATTCGACACGTCCCTTTGGCTGCAACTCCTTTTTTGACGATCAGTGTGTGTGTATATATTACGTGGTTCTTCGTTTTTCAGCAAGTGGATATGTCGGTTACCCTGTAGCCATGAATAACAATCATACTCTTTGGTAACTTTTGTACCCAGTTACTTTCTCCGTTGTACAAAGGTGAGTCAAAGTTAGTCCCGTTTCGAGCTACATATCATTTTGGGCTTCCATTCCTGTCTGAAATGTGCGCCTGCGTTGACTGGGTATCTCGATGACATGGAACACACGAGGATGATGACGTGCATTTGGAGCGGAACAATATTGCTTTGCTAGCTGAGAAGAAGGTGGAGGTTGATAAACCTGCTGTTCGGGTGCTTCTACGCCATTACGGGAAAACAAAGGGTTAAACACGGAAACAACAGCAAGGGAAATGTGTGCAGTTGAAGACGAGGAAACAGCACAAAAATGGCCCGGCGTTTCATTGCCAGAGACACCGGCCTGGAAGACAAACCAAGGTCAGGATGTCCAATTACCACCAACACTGACAACTTTGTCGAAGCTATGATAGCTCACTCCGGTAACAGTGAGCGAGAATTGGAAACTGAGGGGGGTTCTTTCGAAATTCGCCACCGTTCGTCGCCTACACCAGTTTGGTTTTTCCTAAAGAGCCACCAAATTACTCCCCATGAACTGACACTCCAGTAGTCGTACCAACGTGTCGCTTTCTGTCGGAGGTTGCTGTCATATTGTTACAGGTGATGAAACGTGGCTGTTCCTACACTATCCTACCCTTGGGAACCAGTGGCTGAGGCCCAACGTTAACAGACAGTAGGGTTTGTTCATCTCGACTTCCTCGCAGACAAATAATCGTGACGTCACTGAGTGGCCTCACCGTCCTAACATGTGAATCGGAACTATAGCTATGGAAAAAGATATCTTGTAAACAATATTTATAAATCAAACACAGAACAAAAACTTATGCAAAAGCACATTTACATTAAATACAGAAGCAATTCACCGTCACGTGAATATTTTAGTAACGGAAATTTCAAAAATATCTCCCGCACATTTTTGTTATGTAAAAAGCGGAAAACAGTTATACTTTTAAATGTTAATTTAGTTACAAGGGTGATTTTTGCTGTTTTTATGTAAATTTAGAAGGGAAAACGCACAGCAAGATATATAATTGTCATATAATAAATAATTTCATTATGAGGACCACGGGTAAGCCGGGGATATATATTTGTCATATAATAAAGAATTTCACACATGGCCCATGTATCGCTGTAGGGAGTCATCCGCTGAAGAGCGTACATTGGAGAAATCCGGGTCAATTTGGTGTGTGGAACGTAACATCACACACATTTATTTTTCGAAGCGCTGAAGAAGGGATTCTCTTATTTTCCCTGTCTCGGGGTGTGGAAAGAACATCACACCATTGCGAGAACTTTAACGGCCAGGTCATTCTTGAAGTTCGGGCGCCAATATAACGAAGTAAATTTCTCCGTCATTTTTGTCCACGCCGGGCATCCAACCCGGGTCCCCTCATTCCGGAATAAGTCGCTATCCCAACTGAGCTACGCGGACGTATGTTCACGCTGCTATCTGCATTTATCTCATGTGCGTTTTGCGTGGCAGGCACGTCACAACTGGCTAAAGAAATAGCCAAGAATTAACCCTTTAACGACCATGATCCCAAAATCTTGTACCACTCTAAATACCGTAACGCCTGAAACTGCCTCTGTTCGTTCACTTCTTTGTTTAGTAGCAACAATAGTGACTGAGGGTGACACCTGCCGATCCCTCATGGGTCATGCACATTTGACGAGCAGGTATAAGGGTAGGAAATCTGACTCACTCTAGACAAGCGTTTTGGGCGTTATGGTCGTTAAAGGGTTAAGCCAGCTTTGAATGAAATATTAAGAAGAAGAGAATTTTGTTCTCAGTAAATACGTAAAATCTTCAGAAATCATTTTCGTTGCTTTAGTTCATAAAAACTGGATGACGGGAAAGCAGCTATTCAAAAAACTTGAGGCTCCTAATATAACATTTGGTGTTACAAGGGGCCTCATGTTCACAGCCCTTGCAATAGTTTCTATGCAGGTATGTTAACAAGAGAATGTTAAAAGAAATATCAGTTCAATGAGCGGAATTTTTATACCAAGGAGGAGGAGGTGCTGTTTTATTTATTAAGTTGTTTGTAAGTACACTGGCGGAAAGTGAAAAAACAACAGCAAGAAGAAGACGTCTGATACCAACGAAATTTATACAGCATAATAACGGAATACAGATGATAACGTGATCAAAACATTATGGCAAAATACAGCTGTATTTGCTGCTAAACTGAAAAACAACATTTCCATGTAACATGGTTAGTACGAGATTGAACCGCCATGAACTGCTTCACACTGTGCAATTCTGGCATGGAGTCTGTCGTACAGATGTTGGATGTAAGTTTGGGGTATTGAGTTCCAAGCATCCTCAACCTGGACGCGTAAATCGGTGATGGTAGTGGCTGGCCGTGGAGACCAGATAAGTCTTTGTCCCATAAAATCCCACACGCGCTCAATGGGGGACAAATACGGTGAACGTGCAGGCCATGGAAGTTGTCTCACACCCTGAAGTGCATGTTGCGTTGCACGTGCCGTGTGTGGGCGTGCGTTATCTTGCTGGAAAACACCACCATGGACCGACCTTACAAATGGCACAACAACGGGCTGAATGACGTTGTTGATGTAGGAGATGCTGTTTAACGTACCCGGTACAAACACTTGTTGTGTACGGGAGTGATAGCTGATCGCTCCCCACACCAGGAGACCAGGTGTAGGCCCTGTGTGTCGCTGGCGGATGCAAGAAGGGTGGAGACGCTCCCCTGTGCGTCTGCGAACACGCATACGGCCATCGGAGGCTCCCAAGCAGAATCTGCTTTCATCGCTGAACACGACAGATCGCCATTGCGTTCTGCAGTGCAGACGTTGGCGACACCACTGCAGCCGTTCTTGACGGTGGGCTGGAGTCAGAGGTACACATGCCAGAGGCACACGTGCACGTGGTCCTGTATCCAGTAGACGGCTGCGGATTGTTCGCACAGTCACCTCAGGTGCAACGGCAGCTCGGATTTGCGTCGCAGTGGATGTTCTGCTCGACAACGCCGCTCTTCTTATGCGTCGAACGGTCCGCTCATCAGTCTGTCTGTGACTCTCGGTTTCACGTCTTCTCGTGTGGGAATGTTCCTCGGACCATCTACGCCACCATCGTACCACCACGGATATTTCCCGTCCAATTCGCTCCGCAATACGACGATACGACCACCCGGCTTTGCGGAGTCCGACTAGACGACCTCGCTCAAAGTCCGATAACTGCTGAAATCGTACACGTCTTCCATGTCCAGGCATTGCAGCTTCTTCAGGGTCTTCGCACGTGCCCGTGCGCCGACGACTGATTACATTCACTTCGCCGTACTCCTTCAATACCACCGACGATAATTTGCATATTATGCCTTGCTGTGGCGTAAGCGCTCACCGGTTGGTCCCGAAATTAACATCACACCTACGTAAACTCGACCCCATTAACATATGTAAATTTCATGATCGTCCGCCAATTCCTTCTTGGTGTTCTTTTCTCACTTTCCGCCAGTGTATGTGTTCTTCCTAATATAATGAATTAAAAGGTGTTCTTCGCGGAAGCGAAAGATCAGAGACCTGTGTCATTTTTTTTATAACCGAGGCAAAATATTTTTTTTTCTGTGTGCAAAACATTGTGGCATTATGTTGAGTGAGTTTTTTTATATTTCGGAGTAAATAATTTAAGTAGTTTTGCTTTGTTTGTGCTACAGTAGTTAATCTTTACTTAGTTATTTTCTTACTTATGTTGTGACATTTCGAATAAATCGGTAAAATCATTAGACATTGTCACACGGCATTTGCATGTCTTGTGTGTGCAATCGTGAAACATTTCAAACAGCAGGCCTTATTTCTTTAAAATAATAAATTTTGCATGATATGATTAACTTTGACGTAAGTATTTTGTGTAGTATGTTAACAAGTTCTTTTGTATCTTTTAATTCTTGTTGTTAACTTCATAAACATTGCGTGGTTGAGTCGCTAAGTCTTATATAGGTGAAGAAGATAGTAAAATTGCATGCAAATAATTCTTGCGATTCGTAAATATGTCTAAGAAACTTTTATTCCTTTTTTCATGTAATTACCCGCAAATGCTGTCAGTTAGCTGTGCTATATTTTCTCACTCCCCCGCTTTCGATCATCTCTCGCGCTGTCGTGAAATCCCCGGACCTCCCGGTCCACCTAAGACCTTCCCGGCCTCGCCTGGGGCAATAACCTCGTCGTACTTTCGTGACCGCTCGCTACCTAAACCTAGAGACAACTGTCCTTCGCCTCCTTCCCTTATCTCCAAGAAATGCGTTTAAGCATATCCTAATGTTACCCGAGAGAAATAACCACACCGCTTTCGGTAAATCTTAAGCTACAAAGTAAAAATGTGAGGGCTAGTGCATTAGTCGGCACCATTGAAATTGAAACCCGAAAAGCATCAAAAGAGGCGCGATAGAGTTAACCTCCATTCAATATACAAAGTGCAGATACTATGCATAGAAACATTGTCGTCTTAGCAAATAACCGTGCATTCGGTTTCTAATGGGGAACTGACTGAGAAAATTCGCTCACGCTTTGTGGAGACAAAGGAAAGTGGAGCATGATATGGAATAAAAGTTACACTTTGAGATTTTATATGAAATCCTAAAACCCCGTATAAAATTTCTGTAACAAGTAATTTGTATCGGTAACTAGGGCAATCATTTTAATTACACTGCCGGACAATTGCTAAGGACGGATGACAATAGCAACGATATCAACCATAAAATGGAAGGCAGGAAAATGTGGAAATTAGCATAAGTGCGAGGTACAGTAAGACGTGTTGTGCGTATGCAAATTTTGGATTGCCGAACTTGTTCGTGACGTCATAGCGCTGATAAGAGATATAAAGGATTTGACGCGTATTGACCGTTGTTGTTGAAACGCAAAGTTGAAAGGGAAAGAATCAATTGACGAACTTGCAATTTTCAGTATGTCTTCCCGACATCACCTAGAGGATTTTACGCGTGGCCGTATTATTGGCAAGATTGAAGAAGGGCGAAAAATAACAGATGTTGCCATGGAGTTCGACGTCAGCCACAGTGTTGTTTCAAGGCTTTGGAAATCATTTCAAACAAATGGAAAGTGTAGCAAACGTCACGGGGGAGGTCGTGTTCTCAGTACGACACCTGCAGAAGATCGGTACATAGTGCTATCAACAAAAAGACACCGGCGCAGCACAGCTAGTGAGGTAGCAAATCAGTTTATGGCTGCTACTGGCAAGCGGATCTCCCGAAAAACTGTCGCCAGACGTTTGCATGAAGGAGGGCTATACGCCCGCCGTCCTGTTGTGTGCATCCCATTGTCCAGACGTCACCGTACCGCCCGTTTGCAAGGGTGCCATTAACATTGCAATTGGACTGATAACGACTGGTCTGCTGTCCTCTTCTCAGATGAGAGTAGATACAGTCTATCGTCTGATTGTCGACGACAACTGATCTGGCGTGATAGTGGTACTGCATATTGTCCAGCAAACATACAGGAAAGGGACCGATATCCGACATGTAGTGTCATGGTATGGGCTAGCATGATGATCAATGGCCGTACGTCCCACTATGCGTTTCCAACTGGGACTATGACTGGCCAACGATACATTAATGATGTTCTGCTACCTCATGTTCGCATGTTCCGTGGTGCTGTCAGTGATAGATTCATTTTCATGGACGACAACGCAACATGTCATCGAACAGTCGCTGTCCAGGAGTGTCTTGAGAGCGAGGATATTCAACGCCTCGTATGGCCAGCACGTTCTCCTGATCTGAATCCCATTGAAAATGTGGGTGATGCTTTGGGGAGGAGTCTTGCTTGTCGCCAATGCCCTCCAATAAACAAGGACACCCTCATCCGTGCACTGACAGAGGAATCGGATAAATTACCCCAACAGCTGCTTGATAATGTTGTGCAAAGCATGACACGACGTGTGGAATCTTGCATCGCCCTCCATGGTGGCCATATCCCGTATTGACATCTTACGCCGGAACGCCTGCGGACGGTAATTGCATTTTTTTCACGTTTACGTATTCTGCACAAAATGGCCTGTTTGTCCCTTGAACACGTTCCAAAGCCTTCTGGATTTCAGAGCACAATAAATTGTCTTTCTTGTAATGTCCTGGCATTCTGACATTATTTTATTTCACTTGGCATCCAACCACACTTACTTTTTTATGCGATATATAGCAGTTTATGATCCGTCCTTAGCAATTGTCCAGCAGTGTATAACGTACACATTTGTGTTTCAAGCAATAAATTGAAAAAAAAACAACAACATATTTTACGAAAAATACTCGTACGTTTCACAGAATTCGATTTATTAAAACACCCGTAAAGCCTAGTTAATGAATAATATGGAATTTTTGCAAAATGTCCTCGAAAAACGGTTTTTAGGCGGGGGGTGTCGAGTTTTTCCTGTACGCCACTGCATGTAATTTAGCATAGGCTAGTTTCTGTCCTCGAAACTTGCCGAGTGATCACGCCGTGAGTTCGTGGCACTGGTGGAAGGTTGGTAAAGGGCAACAGAAAACAACGGCCCGGGCTTATCAACACGAGATGTGTGAAAGCACAAATGTTTCGGTGACGAAGATCGAAACCGCGTCTCCTCGCTTCGGAGTGAGTTGCTGTAACCGAATAAGCTACACCGACGGAATGTATCGCTGCAGATTTTTCGTCTTGACACGAGCTTCACGTATCCAGTTATACGTCACAGGTGAGAGTAGGTGACTATCTTGCATTACTAAACGTTTTAGCTGCAAACTGGACGAACTTTTGACACACCTTGGTAGTAATCTCTCACCCCTCTCCCCCCGACGTCGCAATCATTTTGTCAATTTAGTTGTAACATTAGTGTGATAACGGTTTCGTATTTTGGCTCATACCAAGTATAACATTGATACGGTACCGTTCTAATTTGTTTATAATATTGGAAATTTGCATTATAGCACTAGCACCGTCCGTTATTTTTTAATTATAATATGCTCATTCCTCATTCGGCATGTGGGCCCGGGTCTGGCGAGTAGCCAGAAGCCCGCACTTCTAACCGCTGGAGCGCCGGGGCAGCGAAATAGTGCGCGATGGAAATGGTTTAAAGCATATAGCCAATTTTTCACAACTTGTGCTCTCTTATGTGAAGGGGATGCAGTGTTGTTGATGGGAAAACAGTACGTTTTAAAATTAAGATGAAAAATAAATACGTGTTACAAAGCCCACAAAGTGCGAAGAAAGAAAAATCCTTCGAAGAATTCTTAATGATTTAAGCGTAGATGCGTAATTAGAAATTTTGTGCGAAATAACTTTGTCTAATTCGAATAAGTTTAATAACAACCGACGTACGCAAGTTGCATGTAGAGGAAAGCACAACTGAATGTAATTTAAAACTAAGAAAGAAAAAAAGGAATATCTTGAATTTACAGCTGCGCAGTTATTGCGATTTCCTTTTCTGCAGAGCAACTGTCAAACCGATTTGACTAATCATTCTTTTTTTTTCCGTCTCTCTCTTCTTGCAATGGTGGTTGCTTTTCATCTCATTTCTTTTTATTTGTTCCTTTTTCTTCTTTCTGTATGTGTTACCATGCTCAAAAAATAGACCAAGGTGTATTGTATTAGTGAAGTTATGTACGAGCCAAATGTCTAATGATTTTCTTTCCAACTGAATAACTGGAAGAATGAAAAGCATTTCGAAGTTGTTTCCTTTCAAATAACGTTTGCAACGCTCGGATCAACAAATTCTTTTCTCGGCGATGAACTCTGACACGAGACTGAAAATTGACTCCTCTGCACCAACGTCACACTTGGATTCAATTAATGGAAGGGACAATCAAAATCTTATCCGGAGTCGTCAGGGCACAGAGTAAAGATTTCCACTTCGGGATCTTCCGATGGCTGAGTTTTGAAGTAACTCTTCGATGATGCCTGTCAAAAACTCCAGTCTCTGCAATTATTTCTCCACTTGGCAGAAGTTTCTAGCCCATGCCGTCTTAACAGTTTTCGGACAGATTTCCAGTCCACAAAATATGACGCGGTCAGCTGTCTTTAATAAGGTCACTTCGTACAGCAGAAGATTACTTACTAACGCGCCTAATAAAAGTTTCCAAGCCACGGTCAAAAAAACCAAAGAAAGAAATATTGGGTTGGCCTAAAAGTAATTTCGTTTTTTTCCTGTGTAAATGAAAGGCTAATTTTGAATGGTGAAACAAAAACTTTAGTCAACAAAATATTGTCCATTTTGTCCGATGACATTTAACCATCTCGCAGGAAAACTCATTATTCCGCGCTCAAAACAGTTTTTGTTTTTGTTTTTTCGGCCAAAAACAGTTCCATGCTCGATTTGATAGCTTCATCAGCAGTGAAGATTTTATCATTCAAGGCGTTTGCAACGAACGAAAAAAACGGTAGTCTGATGGTGCCTGGTCTGGCGAATATAGTGGATGTGATAACACATCCGATTCTCGCCCCGCGGAAGAAGTGGGGGGTGAGTTGAAGCTAAGTTCTGAAGACTCTGAATCTAAGAACCATAATAATGAAGCAAGGTTAATAAGGTTTTTTTTTTTCATCCGCACAATTTTCCCTTCACACTTTTTCCAGGTTTCGGATTGGCAAGGGCTAATAGCTTCTGGCGTGTTTTAAAAACATTTGCGGAATGAGTTTCCCTTGTCATAGCTTTTAAAAATTCAAATCTTGTAAGTTCTGTATTCTTAAACTTCTGCTTCATTCTTTCCATATTTCCCATCCTCTTTTTCAGATTTTGGTTTAGTTGCTTTATGACATTTCCACTATTTTCCAATGCATAAACATCAACCTGGATTTGCTTTCACTAATGAGTTGAGGTACGCTGCATAAGACAACACGTGTACAAATTACCACATGGACAATACGCGTAGCACATGCCGGGGTCCCTGTTCCCGCTTCCGGTGTAACAAACCTGTACCACAAGAAGTTGTGGTGGAATTCTCCCCTCGATTTAACTGGCAGGCATTATGGGAAGGGGGGGGGGTTCCGGTGCAACTACCCTTGCGACAGGAGGGGAGTCCGGTGCAATTCATCCTTGAATTTGATTGGCAGGTTCTGTGAGGGGTGCAACTGACCCTCGTCCATATCGATGTGTAGGAGGGCACACCGTCCATCCACGACTCGGAGGGCCGCGGGTGGCCTCCGAGTCGTGGATGGACGGTGACCAACGAACGCTGACCATTAGGTCAGCGTTCGTTGCTGCCATAGGGATGACCTCAGGTTCGATCCCAGGCAGGTACGAACGTTCAAACCACTAAATACCCGCCGTGCGTCAGATGGGCACGTTAAGCTGTCGGACCCCGGGTACTGGCTCCCCGGTAATAAATAAGGGCGTCTTCCTCCCCATTTCTACTTCGCTTCCGTGTCACTTTCCTATCGGGCAATCTAGCCCGAATTTCCTAGCTTCCTATTTCTAAGGGTTGTTCAAGACCTGGGGTCAGACACTCTCTTCCTAAAATCCTCTACATATCATCTGATCTGATCATCCACGACTCGGGCCAGTGCATACCATGGTATGGATCACTCGGCTACCCGGCTCCACCTACTTCTTTCTTAGTGAAAATAGCTATGCATTTTCAATTCACAGGATTTTCTCCCTTAAAGTTAGTTCACATGAAGGAATACTCTAGCAAATAGGGTAGCAAGGCAGAAAACGCATCATGTGATGTAGAAATTAAAGCGTAGTTTGTTTCCTCTGTATATCGGTGTCCTTGACCTAAATCACCTAGTAATCAAAACAGGCTTATTCCTAAGCGAGTTAGGTTTAAAGAAGCGAAATCTTCCACCTTACCTAATTACTTAAATGTTTGATAATTACCTAAATGTTTTGAACGGGTTCCCATGTAGCAATTTAACGTAGGACTGAGCCAACGTCTTTTGTTCCTAAAAGACGCTGGCTCAGTGTTGGGCCGACATTAAATAGCACGGTTGTGTGCTACCTGGATTGATTCCATGTGACTTACCTCGACGTCAACAGCTTTTTAAAATATCTTGACAGACATCATCTGGTTTGCTGTTATACGTATTTCGCAAGTTCGCGTTCATCGTGAATCTTCCTCTTACCTTCTATATTCTGCCATTGCATGCATGCTTATTAGATTTTATTCATCTGAACGTTTGAGACACATTTAGACTGTGTGTGAAGAAATAAAATGAACTGACAGAAAACTATTCTTATCAGAAAACCAAAGAACCAAACTGCAGGTAGTAAGCCGCTTCGAAACAAAAATATTTTAAGAGCGCTCTTTTATAATATGCAAATGGCACAATTAAATTTGCAATGCAGCATTTTGCTTGTTGATGTATATATCACTTTTTAGTTTCTTCTTTTTTAAGAAAAAGGCAGGAATGCCAGTCAGTGATCGTTGTAAATTGTCTGAAAGCTGAAATATATTATATGAAGAGTTATGAAACCTTGAAAGGAGTAAGACAAGCGAGAGTAAACTAAGCAGAAAACGCAAACGTGAATTTTGAGAAAATTTGGATAATTTGTCTGATATCACACATGCAAATCTTCAAATAGGATCAAAATCAACGAAGATACGGACATTTCGTTGTTACAAATACTTGATAATAATTATTTATTCATAATTTTTCCTCTTCATTGTGAAACATCTGAAATTGTCAAAGAGGATAAAATATTTTCCTGTGTATTGTTACGCAAAATAGTTGGTCAATTTCTTTTTCAAATATTCAGAAACTACGAAGGTATTTATTGCTCAGATCTGCAAGCAGTGATTTTGTTAATTTAAGTAACCTTCTAAAATACAGCGTTAGAATTCGGAATTACAGTGTTTCTGTCAAATTACAGTGTTTGAAGAATTGTTAAGAGCAAAGGCGTAAACGAAATTTCCCAGTGTGAGGCTGATTGTTGAGTTCCGGTCAGAACGCCACTGTCATTTCGTTAACGAACGTGACCACAGTTGTCCAAAGCGATTGTAGAAACGAGTCAGCTAAAATTGATGTTTCCGTACAAACGACAGCAGAACTCTAAACAGCCAAAATGACATGAATAATTATTTTTAGGTGGAATCTGGACTCTGACAATATTTTTTTTTAATTTATTTTTGTGCTTATTTTCATTTATTATTTTGCTTAATCGCTCTACACGCTCGCGTGTTCACATCCCATAATAATTAGATAACAAATTCCCCTGAAACATGATGGAAAATAGTCCCTTTTGGGTTTAAAAACATTTGCCGAAAATACATAATTTGAATAATTGGCATTTGACTTGTTAATTTCTCCGGAATAAGGAAGCATTATATCATGAAAGCTCTTCTGAAGTAAACATGGCGTGATTATGAAAACTCACCTTAGTCAAAGATGCTGAATGTTTGACCCGAGGGGAGTAGGTGGCATCTGAGCGCTTAGTTGCCAAAGTGCTTTGGAAATGTCACGCTACAGGTAGCTTTTTCTGAGCATATATTTAACGACGTATGCGACGTGCATATAAATAGGCAGAAAGATGGCAAAATTGCTGCTCCACTTGTTTTTTTTAACACCTCCCGCATTGCTCAATAGTTGGAAATTTATTTACTGTATATACAAGGTATCAGTCTTCAATTTCTGTTAATTGAAAAGCTCATTGGAAAAGATTTTATGGGGTTACTTTTCTCTTCACGTGACATTTTACTTTAGATATTATCGTCATTCATAGGGCGTCTAAAACGCTCCCTGACTATGATGGTAAAAAATATCATAGATATGTGCAAGATAAGCCTTACTTGTTAGTGTTCAATATAATTTCCTTTACCTCCTATCGAGGTTCTACTGCGCCCGTACAAAACCCAGAAGCTATTATGGAATGCCTTAGAAAGAACTGCGTTTATTTGGTCCGTCATATCAGCCTGGATCTTTGGAATGTCTTAAAAGCGCATCTGTTTCAGCGAAGATTTAAATTTCGCGAAGAAAAAGAAGTGTGCTGGTGCCAAATCTGAGAATAGGGTGGGTGCTGTAGTGTAGACACATTTTTTTTAAGTGAACGCATAACAAAACCTACAGCGTGACACGGCGCGTTATCGGAAAGGAGAAACCAGTCTTTCGTCCTGAGAAATTTCGGACGAACATGTCGAATTCGGTTAAATAACAGTTCCGTTACTCGTATATAGTACTGCCTGTTTACCGTTTGTCCTTCTGGGGTGAATTCACGATGAATCACACCTTCAGCATTGAAAAAAACTGGTCAGCATGCTTTTCGTACGCGAATTTTGCTTAGTTTGGGTTTGTTGAGGTTCAAATACACAGAGCTTTTTCTTTTTGTCTCTGAATTGTCCACAAAACAGAATGTTTCGACCCTCCTGACAATTTTTCAGCACAGCGTTGTCTTTTCGTCTCCGAATCGTTCACAAAATACCACGTTTCAACCCTCCTGACAATTCGATTCAGCACTTCGTCAACGAGTTTAACGAAAATGAGACATGAATCGCCATTTTTGCTGGGGTGTGAGGAAATGCTGAACACACTTCGACCACACCTTTGTCTTCCCTAAATCGGCTTTCAAAGTTGTTCCGAAAGTTCAGCACTCAACATTCTCAAAGTGATTGGACGGCCCTGTGCGACAAGGCGCCGAACTTCTTCAGTTGTGTTTTCGTTTCGTCTGGGTGGCAGGCGTCCGCTCCTTTCGTCCTTTTTCAAGGATTCATGACCTTCTTGATATCTTTTGAACCACTCAATTGCTCTTAAACACATCACCAAATTGTCATATTAGCCTTTTTACACAATAAGAAACAAAACTTAATTGCGGCTCCTTGCTCCATCATGAAATTCTGATACACCTCTAATACAGTAACTGTTTTGAATTGATATCTCAGAATCTGTCAAACGGACACGAAAGGAACTTGCTCAAATGACACGCAATGCTTGGTGTTAATTCGTTTTATTTTTGCCCGACAGGTGGCGTTGCCAGCACTTCACGCCGAAAATCAATGTGAGATCTTACTCCATGCACTGTATAGGTTGACTTCTGTTAGAAAATTGGGGACCTGCATTATTACTTTCCACTATGTAGAGTTAGGTGAATTAATTCACACTGGTGGACGAATGGTCAAAGTCGCTCCTAAAAGCCCTGTTTTAAAAATTATTTTTAGCAAGTCTTTTGAACAATTAGCACGTTTTATAATATCTCTATATCAGTCCGCACGTCTGTCCGCACGTCTGTGGATGGGTATATATATCCAGTTGTATATATATACCAAGTTTTGGTATATATGTACAATTTTCATGTTTTGCAACTTTGCAAGCTTATAAGAAATGTTATTTAGCACCAAATGTAAAAGTTTATATGTCAATTTAAGGAAAATTTAATGCTGAAATGAATACAAAAAACAGAATGCAAATATATGTAGTACAGAAAACGTTATGCTTACTTTAGTCTAAAAGGGAAACGCAAGTGTGATTCAGTTAAGAAGCGGATTTTAAGTGCAAACCCTATACTGGCCAATCACAGTCCTTATTTTGGGGACCAATCAAACGGCAGTAGCTGCAATGCATCTGGTGAGAAGTTGAGAAAAGTCCGTTTTGCCGTCTGTTCTGCAGAAGAAAGACTGATAGCGGTGTAAGTGAAGCGTAATCGTAGATTGTGTGAGTATTTTTAGTATTTCTTTAAATCTAGCTTGCATATAATAAGTTCAGCAATTGCACCAAAGAAAAGAGTTGATTGGTCACCCACGAAAAGGACCAGGATTGTTTTATAACGTGAATTGGATCTTTCTTATGCTGAAATTGCAAGTCAAGTAGGTGAGTTAGTGACATCTGGTGTACGAAAGTATTGTTTACGTTATCAAACAAAGCCACTGAAAAACAAACCAGGAAAAGGCCGAAAAAAGTGCACAAAAGCTGTTAATGACAGAAGAATAAAAAGACTGTGTCTGAAGGACAGAAAAATTTCATCTGAGGCTATCAGAGTTGAACTGTATTCAACTGGTGTTTCTGTCAGTTGAAGAACGATAAGTAGCAGACTATCACATATGGGATTAAGAGGTAGGACTCCGAGAAAAAAGCCATATCTGATTCACAGCAGCCCAAGAAACGACTACAGTGGGCAAAAGACACATCGGTGGGATAGACGATCAGTGAAAGCAAGTTATTTGGAGTGACGAAAGTAAAATATCTTTATTTGATAGTGGCGGCCGAAAATACGTGAGGCATAGAGTAGGAGAAGAGCTACATCCTGACTGTATGGAGGCCAAGCATTATGATTTGGGAATGTATGGCAGCAAATGGTGTTGGCTGCCTTCATGTAATCGACGGCACGCTGAATGCAAGAAAATACATTGACACCATCCTGGAACCAAAACTTCTACCTTCCATCAGGGTTTTGTTTCCCAACAACGCACCATTTATTTTTCAGCAAGATTGAGCTCCCTGCCACACAGCAAAAATATGCAATCAGTGGTTCACAAGCAAGTCCATTCCATTGTTGACCTGGCCAGGAAACAGCCCTTACCTGAACCCGATACAAAATTTGTGACACCGTTTGAAAAGCCTTGTACGATTGAGGCTATAATTGCTTCTGGCACCACGTAATAACGAAGGCAGAGCTTTAAACACTTGTTGGCTCAATGAGACGTCGCTGTGATGCTGTTTTAAAGAATAAAGGCTACCCTACTAAATACTGATAGTACATTGAAATCGTAAGTGCATTACAGTATATTCAGTCCGCATGATTGCAGTATTCTCTGCAAAACATTTTCGTACTGCATATATTTGCATTCTGTTTTTTGTATTGAATGCAGCATTAAATTTCTTTAAATCGACATATAAACATTTGCATTTGGTGCAAAATAACATTTCCTGTAAGCCTACGAAGTTGCAAAACATGAAAATTTCAAAACGTGTCCACATTTTTTGCCACCACTGTATATACAGTGGTGTGCAAAAGTATAGCATCACCTGCAAAAACCGTGAATTTTTAAGTGTAACACTTTTTAACTAGCTAATTTTCATAGTTATTTCATCATTTATACGTCATTAGATGAGAAATTTAATAGAGATTTCAAAAATGTCTTAGTTTTTCCAGTAGCTACTTCTGTTCTTAAGATAGGACATAGTATGAGGTTTGACAAACCCATTGTAATTCACGTTAGCTGCGTATCAATTGTTACAGCCAATCATAGACATTATTTTACCTGACTGTCTGCTTCTTAGTGCTATCCTAATCCAACCTTTATAATGGTTGACGCAGAACTAATAGAGCAATGTCTGGGCCGCGGATGGCCTAGTGCTCAACTTTCGTGAGTGCCACGGAGGAACCTCAGGTTCGATCCCGGGCATGTACGAACTCTCGCACCACTAAATATTCGCCGTGCGTCGGATGGGCTCGTTAAGCCGTCGGATACCGGTTACTGGGCCCCCGGTAATAAATAAGGGCGTCTTCCTCAACCTTTCTACTTCGCTTCCGTGTCACTTTCCTATCGGGCACTCTAGCCCAAATCTCCTAGCTTCCTATTTCTAAGGGTTGTTTAAGACCTGGGATGAGACACTCCCTCCCTAAAATTCTCTACAAATGATCTGATCTGATCTAATAGAGCTTTGTAATGGTCGCTTCTTGTTATTAGGATATAATTTGTGTACATTCTCAATAACGGTTAAAACTGCGGAATTGTCCACAGCGAGCAGAGTAAAAATAGTTGTTTTGCATGAAGAGGGATATTCTTCAAGGCAAAACGCTGAAAGAGTGGGCTGTATCCCAGAAATACATCTGGTTATTAGAAAACAAGATGATAAGCACGTGAACGTGCTTATCATCTAGAAAACAGCACTTTTTTCTTTTAAAAACACAATGCTCCCTGTCATCGTGCTGAAGTAGTAAAAAAGTTTTTTCAGGACAAAAATGTTCAGCATCCTGTTTGACCACCACAGTCACCGGAGTTAAACACGATCGAAAATTTGTGGTTCTAAGTGTCGTATGAACTATCAAAAAAGAACCGAACAACCAAAATTCAACTCACTGAAGATGTAATTCAAATTTGGAACCGTATTGTTCAACCCAATCTTTAACACAACCTTGTTCACAGTGTGCCAGCAAAATGCAAAGCGCCGCCCCGGTGGCGCAGTGGTCTAAGCGATGGCCTCTGATCATTCGTCCGAAAGGGGTCCGGGTTCGAATCCCGGTGAGGCATGGATGTTGTGTTTGTCTTTTGGCACTGGCTCTCTCCCTTCCCTGGAACTAGTGACCCTAAATTAGGGACGGGCGACTGCTTATAGCCCACTGAGTGGCTCACGGTGGTCGTTAAACCTCCAATAATAAAAAAAAAAAAAGATGCACAGCTGTGGTTAAAGCCAAAGGCCGTGGAACAAAATATTCGATACATTTTTATAATTTTTCTTCATTATATTTTTTAAATGTTATTTCATCCTCTATGAATTGCAAAAACGATTTATTGCTGTAAACCTAAAATCTGGATAAATAATCGTTTTCATAATAATTTTGACTTGGTCATGATTTTTGTAATGTACCTTAAGAACACAAGTAGGTCTGCCGAAACAGCGGAGAGAGGCACATAAGGCAATAGACGGATATGTCTATCGTCTGGACCTTTCAGAATACACCGTAAAGAGCTAATTAGTCTCTTGTACTATGTCGCGAAAAGTTCATTTCAGCATTGGAACTTGAATGGAATTTTCCCAACTCCTATTCCAAAAGCCTCTTAATATTGTATATTGTTACTTTCACTAGCTGATACTCATGCATTATGTGCGGGCTCGGTTTTCATTCTGTATTTCTGTGTTGTCAGCTTTCGCATAACTTTTACGATTTACACTGTAAAATTTTTAAGAAATTCACGAGCGATTTTCCGTCATTCCTTTCGTTAGTTAACGAATCATAATCCTGGCACAGCCATTTCCGTGAACAGACGACCCTCCCTCCCGAATTTCACGTGCTTTTGTATGCCGGGAAAGTTCTGAATTTTAAACAACATTTCCCCAATTCTTTTCTCATGTTAACCATAAATTGCCGCTTTTAAGAGACGTTAATGGAAAATTCTAAATTTTCAAAATGCTTTCGGCAGTTCCTTTCGCATGTTAACCCTCCGGGTGGCCAGAACGTATATCTACGCTCGTAGATTTCTGTGCCCAAAGCAACGACGACGCAACTATACGTTCATAGGAAACCTGTTCAAAAGCGGCGGGAACGCATATACGCGCATCTTAACGACGACGAATACTACAGAAAGACAGGACGCTTTTAAGGGGTTATCTGTTATTTACGTGACAAAATTTCGCATTGGCTCTTCGAAAGCTCTTGCCACCTGCAGGGTTAACGGGAAAATGCTATTCTCACTTTTTCCGTACCCATGTGACCGAAATTTTCCGGTAATTGGAGTGATTCGCGGGAATACTTGACGTTTGGTAAACTGTTAAATTTTAGTCGTCTGTCGGGCAATCTGATTTTGAAGTTCTGTAGCAAGATCGGATAGCATATCGCATGAAAGTTTTATTATTATGGCACCGGATATTCTTTCCCCTCTCCTGCATTTTGTGCACCAACAACTGTATAGTGTCACCGTAAGAAGACGGGTATTTAAATTGTTGTAAAGGTGATCGTATGATGTTTATGTATCAGCCTGTTGACGTCTTAATACGTATAAAGCTATTATAGCTACCAAGACTAAATGTTATATTTTGGAGTTTTGTTAAATAATACTATAAAACAGAACATTGCACCTTTTTCTAAAGATAATTGAAAGTACACAAAAAGGACAAATTGTTACGTATACCCCGGTGAAAATACGCAAATCAGCAACAAATTGCGGTGTGCAGGAAAACCGCTTGGGGCTATAAATACAGTGGGTAGGTACTTATAGGAATACATTCCATCAAGTGCCAGCGTGGGCCGAGGACGAGACTTAAGTGAGTTTGATCAAGCTCAAGTTGCGGAAGCCAGGGAGGTCGGATGTTCAATCAGCGCAACGGCGAAACGGTTAGGAATTCCGCGACAGACCGTAGCAAGTGTGTACCATGTGTACGTGAAATCCGGCAAAACCCCTAGCATTCGGATGAAATGTGGGTGTACAAGTGTATTGAATGGTTGAGGGCGCCGGCAATTGGCCCGCATCGTATAGTCGAATCAGAAGGCTTGCTTGCAGCAAACCACGCCGCAATTTAATGAAGGAGCATATACAAGCCTATGCTCAGAGACAATCCGGAAGACTCAAGCGGTACCAAGGGAACCAGGTCGGACCACGTGAAAGCTGCCGAAACAGTTACACCCTCCACGGGCCTGTAGTACCCCAACTTGGCATGCAGGGTCCATAGCTTGGTGTGGTTTACGCCACACATGCTGCCTTCCATCGGCGCGGTACCGTGTTAAACGGGATTCGTCAGACCATATGACGCGCTTCCAATCATCCATGCTCCAATTTCCATGGGCCTTCGCAAACTACAGCCGAATCAGGCGATGTTGTGCGGTTAACATCGGGACACGATGTGGTAGTCGACTGCCCCAGCTGAGTTGTGCCATGTGTCGACGGATTGTCTCTGAGCATAGGCTTGTACATGCTCCTTCATTAAATTGTGGCGTGGTTTGCTGCAAGCAAGCCTTCCGATACGACTGTACGATGCGGGCCAATTGCCGGCGCCCTCAACCATTCAATACACTTTCACGGCCACATTTCATCCCACTCTTAGCGGTTTTGCCGGATTTTACGTACTCTTCGTACACACTTGCTACGGTTTGTCGCGGAAGTCCTAACAGTTTCGCCGTTGCTCTTATTGAACATCCGGCCTTCCTAGCTGCCACGACTTAACCTCCATCAAACTCAGTTAAGTATCGTCCTCCACCCATGCTGGCACTTGATGGAATGTATTCCTGTGAGTACCGACCTACTATATTTATAGCCCCAACCGGTTTCCTGAACACCGCGATTTGCTGCTGCCTTGATGCTTTGTGTATTTTCACTGGGATGTACATAATAATTTGTCCTTTCAGTGTATAACTTTGTTTTGGTAAACCCTCCCGAAAATTCTGCTGCCGTTTTGTTACTACAACAAGTAGAAAGATCATAAAAAAAACCATATTTTCTTCAACATACACTGCTGGCCACCAAAAATGCAGCACAAAGAAGGACAAGAGATAGCAAAGCCAGATTTACTGGACACATAACAACAGATACAAAGATGAAACGATTGAGCTAACAAGCCCGTGCGACTTGCGGAACACGCAGACATCAATAGTTCGTGTGGCCCCCATGGCTGGCAATAACGGCCGCTAAACCCCGCGGCATCGAACGAAAGAGGCTTTGGATGTGGGCTTGGAGTATGTTGGTCCAAGCTGCTTCCACACGTTGCCACAGTTCATCAGGCGTAGCCGCGGGTGGTGCTTGACGGGCCACTCGGTTACCGATCAGCGACCAGACGTGTTCGATGAGCGACATATCGGGAGAACAGGCGGGCAACGGCAGCAGTGACACCTGGTGGGCCATGAAGAATTGTTGCACGATGCGTGCCACATGCGGGCGCGCATTGTCCTGTTGAAACGTGGCCGCTGGCAGGTCCTGCAGGTAAGGGAGGACTACAGGCTCCAAAACGTCGGAGATGTAGCGGTGGTTGTTGAGTGTGCCGGCAATGCGTAACAGAGGGGTGAGGGTGTCATACCCAATTGTGCCCCAAACCATAACGCCAGGCGACACACCGGTATGGCGATGCATAATGCAGGCGTCATACAGTCTCTCGCCGCGGTGCCGCCACAAGCGGATCCGACCATCGTGGTGTTGCAGGCAGAAGCGGAATTCGTCGGAGAAGACAATATCGTGCCATTCCGTAGTCCAGGTGTGGCGTTCAACGGCCCACTGCCGCCGCACTTGCCAGTGGTGTAACGTCAATGGTAATCGGAGCAATGGGCGTCGTGCGACAAGCCACCGCTTCTGCAGACGACGTCAAACGGTACGTGCTGACACAGGTTGTTTCGCAACACACCCTAATTCCTGCGCTAACGTTCGTGATGTGGCGGTGCGAGCCGTCAATGCCCGCCACACAACATGCCGGTCCTCTCGTTCGGTGGTGTGCCGCGGCTGCGGCAATCGCTCACGTCGGTCCTTCCGTCCCTCCTGCACCCACCGAATCCATACTCGCCTCACTGTGGCTGGATGTCGTCCCACGCTGGCGCCGATGTCTCGATACCATAAACTGCTGTCGCGATAAGCCACTATTCCTCCTCTGTCGAACTCCAAAACGTGCTGGAATGACTGCCGTATTCTGCGACGAGGCATCAGGAAGCTTCCCACGCACAGGTCCGGCAGCACAACACACTTCCACTACTTACACCCCGCCTTCTGTGCACCCTTCTTATAGTGCTTCTCGGTGGCGTGCCGGGCGCATATGATTTGCATATGCCCTGCAATGCTAATCGTTTGCATGCCCTCTCGCGGGCGACGCATGCTGCGAATTTCAGGCCAATCGGATGCTTCCTTCTTGGTGATGCATTTTGGGTGGCCAGCAGTGTATGTTTAGAATTCGATTATGGTTTAAATTTTCATACAAATTGTAAACATGTACGTAGAAAGATTTCCATGAATTTTAAACTTGATTCCACCTCAGAGCTTTCACTCAATACCAAATTGGCTTCGTAACGTTGTTAAACTATTTTGATGCATTGAAAATGCCTTTCTGAGATCTAGCTACGTGCATACATGGTAGCGTTATGAACATCTTAGTAAGGTCATATAAAGAGCGGGATTCAAAAAAATAAAGTTGGTGGAAACTGGTTCCTGAATTACAATCCAATAATTTGGTAGATTTTTATCCAGGGTTCTGCCATTGATGTTGATAACATATGCCACAAGTGCTTTCTTGCTTATATTGAAAACATATTGATGTTGATAACATATGCCACAAGTGCTTTCTTGCTTATATTGAAAACATATTGATGTTGATAACATATGCCCCAAGTGCTTTCTTGCTTATATTGAAAACATATTGATGTTGATAACATATACCACAAGTGCTTTCTTGCTTATATTGAAAACATACTGATGTTGTCCTTAGACGGATATTTGAATATCTTATTTTCAGGAAAATTTCACCACATGCTTTTACGCATGGAATTTAATGCATTCTATAAAAAAATATATTATAAAATGTGTTTAAATTTTGAAATTTGCGATTGAAGGAAATATTACTCTGCGCTTTTTCCCCTGCCAACATAGCCGTTTACAACATCTGGTAAATTTCGTGGAAAAAAAATCATGGGAATTTGGAATTTGCTCTTTAATTATCTTTCCTTTTCAGTAATAGAATTATCAGTGCGGAAACATAGAAGGCACTGAAGGACATGTACAACAAACTCCTTGTTATTTTTCCTTTTCTTTCTTTTTGGTTGAGGGTTTAACGAACACCGTGAGCAACTCAATCGGCTGGCTATAAGTAGTCGTCGGTCCCTAATTTAGGGTCACTGGTTCTAGAGAAGGGAGACAGCCAGTGCCGTAAGAGAAACACAACATCCATGCTACACCGGGATTTGAATCCGGACCAACTTGGACGAACTCTCATAAGCCAGCGCTTAGACCACTGTGCCCCTGAAAGGCGATGTTTTTTCTTTTCTTTTTTTTTTTTCTTTTCTGAACGTCTTACAGATGCACTACGCGTTGCCTTCAGCACTTTTGTATTGGACAAATACATTTTTTTTATTTAATGTGGTGGAACTTGTTATATAGCCTTAATTTTCTATGTATACAGTAAGTCATTTACCGAAAGAAACCATGGACAGGTTCAATTTCTTCTGCTCCGTGGAGTGAACCCTGTACTTCTTTTCTAAGCTAACTAACGCAGCACTTCTTGCTCGTCTGCTGACCCATAGGGGTGGTAGAGAGGGACGTTAGGAGCTTAGGACAGCTTGATTTCTGCTCCGGGATTCTGAGGGTCCAGGGGGACGAGTGTTGTTGATTATCTAGTAAGAAATGGTTCACTCTCTTGAGTGTATGAGTGCTAGCGTATGCCTGTCTGAAGGTTTTACTTCCCTGTGGCTTCAACAGACCACTTGGCATCCAGTAAACCCTATGACATATCATTTAATCCCACCGTTACATTTCCTGAACTCTAAAAGAAAATGGGTGCGGGTGGGTTCAATGTGTGCCAGCACTTTTGTAACGTACCAGAAGATGTGACGTACCTGCCAGAAGGACGCACACGACATAAAGGCAGATAGGAATCAGAATAAAACGTCCGCGTAGCTCAATTGGTAGAGTGACTTGTTCCGGAATGAGGGGATCCGGGTTCGAATCCTGGCGTGGACAGAAATGACGGAGAAATTTACTTCGTTATACTTTCTTACCACATATATTCATTAGACTTTACCACACCAGTGAGAAGACACCCCCTCCCCTGGCCCCGTGCACCACCAAACTCAGATTCACTGAGCAGAAATCAAGCAGTCTGAATCTCACCCTCTGCCACCCCCTAGGAGCTAGCAGAAAATATTAGAGTAGAAAGTTCTTTCACCCCTCGTGGCAGAAGAAATCGACTATGCCTATGTTCTTCTTTCGATGAATGACCTATACATTTCTGTGAAAGTGCTTGGGCTAGAACTGATTGAAATCAGGCAACTAAAATTAAAGAAAAAGAAGGTGGCAAATGGGTGAGATATGTTAGGCAAAAGCACAAATTTACTCTTCACATATCACTCTTCTAGCACTTCATTTACTCTTCATATTTTCACTCTTCCAAGCGCTAATCAGTGCATTGTAAACCCTTTATAGTTAGGGGTACATGCAGCAGATTTCGCGGCATGTTGTCAGAAAAGGCCATTTCGTTTGAGACTGGTCCCTCGATTCGACCACACAGTATGTGCCGGTAGCAGGTGAATCTTCAGGTGATGAACTACAAACTCCACAAGAAGTTCGGTGATATGAAAATATGAATACCTGTCTGATCACTAAGAGTGCAGACCAGTCTTAGACACTTTCGGATGATGATGGCACCATATGATTTATAATTACTTTCCTGAAACAAGGAGGCAGGTACCTAGGCGAATGATGAGGCAAACTGTACATAATACGATGTCACCTACGTAGCGTTCCGAGGTCTCATGTGGCCTAGTGGTTAGAGCACCCACCTTCCGACCAGTTTGTCGGGTAATCTATCCCAGTAGGTTGAGTTTCTCCTAAACACTGAATGCTCGAGATTCAGATGGGCAAGCTAAGCCATCAGCTTTGGGGTATTGGGACCCCGTTACAAATAAAATAATCTGCTCTTTCCCCTGCCCTTCTAATACCTCTCTGGAAGTCTAGTTGGGACGTCATAGTCTGTGATTCCCAACTATGTCGACTCACACCTTTAATCTGGCACTCCTACTTCTCTGACCTGTTTATGCTGTGTCGTACCTGAGCTTCTAGGTTCGATCAAATGTCATTTATCTTCCGATACGCAGCACAAAAGTCCCAAGGGACATCGGCAGTTGCATATATACCTTTCCTGTGGGTGCAAAGTTTATGAGAAATAGCTGGTAGGCCTTCTCCTAGCGGTGCAAGACAAAAGTTCCTGCGATGCACACCAGAGACAATCGACTATCGTAACTATTCGCTCCTAAGACAAAAACGAATGCTTCTCTGGAAGTGTACCATGCAACGGTGGCGGATGAATCGAAGCGTTCTGGCCACATTATTTCTACATATACATACTGTGATAATTGGCTCTTGGACAAATCTTGTATTAGTCGCTAAAGATTAGTAACACTATTCTGCATTCCAACTTGTTCCAGGTTTGTATTGCTAGAACTGCAGATCACGATGTCTGGTCGATAGTAGAAGGCGACGCAATGGGGGACATGCATGCAGCATTACCTCTGCAAATCGGAAGAGAAAATGTTCTTCGAGATATGGAAAAGGACGGCTCCTCCCTGTCGTAAAGATTCCCATAATCATGGCTTGCTCCATCGTTTGTACTGCGAATGCCTATAACAAAATCAGTTATTTCTCCCACAGTCTTGTACCCAGGCACACACCAGAACCTTGTGGACGACTGTTGCTAACATGAAGTGACAGTGGTATGGTTGTCAACTCTAAGCCGGCGTCAACAGCTTATGCAGTCAGATGATCCGCCATTTTTCATATGATTTATGCTGGCGATGTGACTGACGTACCTGTTGCTGTCATCTTCCGTACTAGGCCATCACCCCCTAATAGCTTAACAGGCCAGCGCACCGATTTGTGACGTCACTAGAGTAGTCCGTAGTCGCGGAGAGGGGCATTACGACGATGTGCGAACGAACGCGTCTTTACGTACACCAACTAACCAGGTCGTGCGTTCTTTTAAAGTTTCCCTGCATTTAAATAAGAACTTGTGTGTTAGTTTTCAAATAACTACAGAGTTAACAAGTTTGTTTAACAATCTTTTAAAATACAGAAGAAAAAGAAATTACAGCGTAAAATTTAGCGTAGCAATAATTTCGACTTGAAAGGGGAAGCAACACAGATTCGTCAACTTAATGAAAGCATCCCTGTCATTTCACTGGAAGTGATAAACCATTCCTATAATCGAAATTATAAACTGTTGTCGTAGTTTCACTTGAAGTTATAGTGTCTTTATAGTTAGCCGAACCATTCCTGTACTTGTGAACAAATCGTTCTTGTACTTGAAAGATTAGTTTGAGGGTCCATTACGAAGTATCGCCGACGTTTCAAAAGATGTCGATTGACATATTTAAGGAATCAGATTTTTCATTCATTGCAAACTTATGACTATGAACATTTTAGTAATGAAATAATTCCTTTAGTGAAAATGTATTTTATATGCAATCCGTGATCACTAATATATGAAAAAAGGTCAAGAAAAACTGAATTTTTTTCTGTGTTTTTTAATTATTCCCAAAGGCTCAATAAAACACGTTTTAACATACATACAGTGAATTGCTGCTTGATCCACTGATTGCATCAAATAAATTAAGATTTCAAGAAAATTATGCAATTGCTACATTATTAAAACGTACAATAATGACATAACAAGTTTTCCTAATTCTAGTACCATCTAGTTACGAGTTTGGACAACTTCATTTTGATAAGCAAATATAAAGTTTATAATTTTTGTCTTCCAGAGCACTATTTCAAAAAAGTTACCTTGTCAATATATTAAGTATATTAGTAGCATTAAGCAAAACTATTTGGATCCACAATATAAGCATTTCTTTTTATCTGGAAAAATACAAGTAACTTATTGGCAGAAATTTCCTGAAATTTGAGTTTCAAGAAGTATTCATGAAAACTGCCAATGTACATATAATTATGGTTGTGTAGTTCTTTGTGTATCACAAGCACAATTTGATTAAGTTTTCGTTAGCTGTTCCTTGAAGAATTTCAAAGACACGTTTCTAAGAAAATCTGAAATTTGTTCCAATAATTTCTTAAAGTATTTTTTCAGATAATTATTATATTTTTTGAGAACGTGACAAATGCACATGCAGTTATTGTACTGAATAACATAAAGCGATTGTTTTGGTACTATAGGATGTATTTTAAAAGATGTACATGTTTCATTATAAATTGACTAACTTGATGTACCATTTTCTCAGAAACTATAAAAAGCAATGGTATAAAATTTTGCACAAATGTTTTGTCATTGCTAAAGCTATTGAAAAAGATTGTTTTTTCCTTTTTTATGATTTTGGTATCAAAATAAATTCTATGAAGGATTGAAGAAGTTTTTCCCCATACAAAAATTTACACCCACCCTCACGTTTGGAAGCACACTTTCCAGTAGTTATCGGATAATATGAGATATATTAGTTCCAGTTATTATTGCTGTAGCTTGTGAAGACACAGTGCAGGAAGTCTGGAAACAGATAAGTCTAGATAAATGAATAAAAAGTTGATCTCTCATCTTAAGCAAATGTTTTCAAAAAAAAAAAAAAAAAAAAAAAGAAGCGAGTATATATTTCTACTTGTATTTTAAAAATCTTGTTTGTTTAGAACATAGTTTCTACAATATGTGGATTCATGTCGATCCACGTACTTTTTTTTTCTCTTAAAAATAACAATATCCAAGGCTTAAAAATACCATGCCCGAGATGCCCAGAGCATGTAAATCATTCGTCTGGGCAAGGAAATAAAACATCTAATGGCCTGTGCATGGTAACTAAATTTTAAAATAAAAAAGTTTGTAATAAAATTTCCTACTACACAAGAAAAAAAGACAGTCATCACATGTCGTGTTTCATGTCATTGTTAATTAATGGAAGTTGTATTATTGTTACGAAGTACCAAGGAAAGAGTAATATCACATCTTTAATTATGTTATGCTCTACGCCCAGAAATCGGAAACCTAGTTTTGCTCCAAATTTTGTTTATAATCAACAACAGTATGCATGCCTCTGATGTAACTGGCCTCTCATGTTTAGTGACAAAGGGAGAAAACTTTAACAAAAGAAACATGGCACAATCACTAAATTTCCGAAACACCAGTTTCATCATCGTACCATTTCATACCAATTTTAGCATCAGCATCTTAAAAATTGATATACACACTTTTGTGCATTGGACATTTGTAATACAGACCCTTAAAATGGAAGTGCAAACATGTTAAAACAGTTCATATTTTCAACTTAAAAAAAATATGGTTCTGGTTTGTTATCTTAAAAGATACATTTTCCTGCGCATCCAGCTTTTACTACATGGGCAAGTAAATAATTTCTTGCCCAGGTAGTACTGATATATTTCACCTAATTTTTAAGAAATTGAATGGTTCTGGTAAATTCCCATCCTACCACAGATAGAGCATACACACTGCTCACACGAGAGTTCTTCAATATGTTGGTTTGTAGAAAAATCCTTCAAAATCTTTAAACGGACATTTTAAAGGCAAACTTACTCCTGAACTATCTGTGAACTTCTGTTTTTGTGCATTCATATCTAATTTTTGCTGTCTATACTTGATTCAGTGTTTGTGTTCCTTTAGTAATAAATATTAAAAATGCTAATTCAATGCAACTCTCCATGTCTGCAAACACAAAAGATGTATTTCACATGGCAACAAGGCCTTAGCATTTATATAAAGGACATAGGCATGTTAGATGTGTACATGACATACATATATTTCGTATAGGATATAGGTAGTTTACAAGCACTTGTGCCCAGAAATAGTGACCCCAAAAAAGTTAATCTGGCGCTGCCTAAACACTTAAAATAACTAAGTACGAATGTATCAACATATTACTCTTGGGATCAAAAACATGCAACCCTTATTGTTCTGTGTCCATAATAAAGTTTAAAACCCCTTCCTAAATATACATATTTTACTTTGAACTTATTTGATACATTGGCAAAAACATGTTATGGGTTACTATAACTACACAAGTAATCTATTCTTTTCATTACAAACATAAATTTCATTTTTCAAAAATCTTTTCAGTGCTTTGACTTCCCTCTGTGAGATGCATTAGATTATAAAATTAGCCAAAATTAAATTTTCTAGTTCAAAATTTTTATTTTACGAGTAGTTCAAAATAAGGTTAACAAAAGGTTTCCACGTACCTTAGAGTTGAAAATTTTCACGCTTTATTGCTGTAATCCGTTTTCTGAGAACCTCCCCATTAGTAAGGAATTTGAATACTTTTAATATTCCTCTATGAAAATAAATTTAGTTGACAATTTGACAACAACAACCACGCACATCCGTAGTCACGCTTACACAGAGTGAGCAAGCTCATGCATGCTCGAATACCCACCACGGACATCAGCCTACTCTCCCCTACGTCACGCAGCTTCCGGCGTTCGGTGCGCGGGTCTGCTAAGCTATTAGGGGGTGATGACTAGGCACTCTTTCGGATTGCGTGGTCACTCAGGGATCTACCAACCAAAATCTCGTGGAGGGTTCAGACAAGAGCAAGTCATGTTTTACTTTACAAAGCCGACTCTCTCCGCCTGATTAGTCAGAATAAATCATTTACACATGTGACCTGCTGTCTCCTGCCCTTATTCTTTTTACTAATACAGTACAGCATGCCTGACATTATCTGGAGTTAAGATGCCATTGTTTGTTAATACACGCTGTTTTCGAAAGACCTAGTCAAACTTTGGGAACATTTTCTACTGAGCATAGTGATGAAAAATATTTCTATGAACATTAGGTTACAAATGATTCTCTTCCGAGTTGTAGCACATTTTGAGAATGCAATAAGGAAGCCTATGAAGTTAATTAGTATTTATTTCGGTTATTACAGAACACGACAGGTAAGAACCATTATGTAAGTGTATATTTGTGCAAGCGCACGAAATGGCCATGGCCATCCTCAGCAATAAAAAGTAGACTCCTCACAGCGTCTTTTCATCTATTATCGAACACGTTCGAAAAGTACGAGAATGTTCTGAATTTTTTGACAACCATCCACGATTGGTTTGCGCAGAACTTGTACAATAGGAACAGGGAAAGCGCAAATACCAGCATTAAGCTAATCCCATAAGTAAAATAGAAATTCAGTGGATTTGAATCGGGAGGGCGTGCATACCATGACGTTGGTCAACCAATACCGATTAAACGGGAAGGATACGTACAACTGAGGTATTATCCAGGAATGAGAATGAAATGTGTTGGAGCCCCATCATTTAGGAACCATAGGCAACGGCGTGTTTTAGTTGGAACGTCTTCCAGCAATGCAGCTACTAGGGGTGTTCAAATGAAAAGGTAAGAAACGTCATAAGAACGTAACCGTTAACATATTTGCCTATGCCGCTATGGGAGAACGTAGCGACACATCTAGGGATGCGATTGGAGTCGCCGGCGTGGATCGGAGCATGCGCGGGCGCCCGCATGCGCAGGAGAGAGCAGAGGCTCTTATAAAGATCGCCGTCCAATTGACTACTTGTTGAATTCCTCCAGCACAGACGAACCATTAACTCCGATGTGTACTGTGAGACACTCCGAAGCCTACGCAGGTCCATCAAGAACAAAAGACCGAGGCTGCTCACGGAGGGTGTGGTTCTGCTCCATGATAACGCGCGTCCAGACGTCTCCAGGGTCACAAACGCGGAACTGGTCAAGTTCCAGTGGGAGCAGCTTGACCATCCGCCCTACAGCTCGGACATGTCGCCCTGCGATTTCCATGTGTTTGGTCCCCTGAAAAAACATCTGAAAGGGAAGCGCTTCCACTCGGACGACGAACTCAAGGACGCTGTGCAGGACTGGGTCTCGTCACGGCCACAGGAATTCTGGGAACAAGGAATCCTTCGGCTCGTTAATCAATGTGATCGTTGTGCTACGGCCTATGGTGTATACTTTGAATAAAGTCTTCATTTATACCCACAGTGTCGTTTCGTACCTTTTCATTTGAACACTCCTTGTAGCTTCGCCTCCAGACAATCCGTGTATTTATGACATGTAGCGCTGGTGGCAGGCAAACTGGACAGATTACGCAGTCATCAGCGATGCCAGGCAAAACATATTTGCATGATACCAGTACTGATATCGAGACTGGTTACTCTATGAGGAATTTCTCAGTGCCATGTCTTGGGAATTTAATTCATAGTAGAAAAGCACACAGTGGAGAACACCATATGCACCGGCACTCAAAAGGACCCGTTTTAAGTGAGTCACTGTGGTGAAGAAGAAAACGACCAAACTTCTCAAAAGGATCACAGCCCATTAGCTACAGCACTGTTTTGCCCAATAGAAGGTAACATACAGCGATGTGTTCATGCAGAAGGGAAGTACATTGAAGATGAGATATGAAGGTTCTTATTTAACTAAAGATATAGCGCTAGTCTCATTGTTTAATAGCCATTGTATACGGTAAATAAAATGTTACAAATTATTGGGATTTTTTTCTGTTTAGGGGTTTAACGACCACCATAATAAACACTATGGACTAGAATCATTCACTTGTTCCTACTTTCTTACCACTGGTTCCAGGGAGGATAGGGAGACAGCGTCGTAAGTCACACACATTCGCACTACTCGTGACTCATCTAGGACTAGGGTCCGAACCCAACTTGGACGACTACTCAGAAATCTACGTCTGTGACCACTAGGCCAGCAGGTCGGCATATCGGGATTTGCAAACTGGAATTCAACACTACTGGGAGAAAAGAGCAACAGTTTTTCTAGTAATGGTTGTCGCATTAGAAGGTGTGCCAGATCTGAGGCGCTGGCTTCTGACCAGTCGTTAGAGATGGGCCAGCGTGAGATATTTGTGTTGTGTTTGTCTTACGGTGCTGACTCTCTCCTCAACTTGGAACCAGTGCCCCAAATTAGGGACACACGAATGCTTTTAGCCCTCAGAACTGCTTATAGTTGTCATTAAACCCCGAAAAAAATTGCACCTCTTGGAACTTACCACATCCCTCAAAGAAACGTGTATGGTTATACATAAGTTCCCAGCGTTGGTTCTCTCCGCAAACGGAAACCAGTGCCCCAAATTAAGGACGGGCAACTGCTTTTAGCTGTCAGAATTGCTTATGATTGTCGTTAAACCCTGAAAAAGGTGCCACTTCTTGGAACTTACCACATCCCACAAAGAAACATATGTGCCTATGCATAAGTTCTCAGCGTTGGTTCAATTCTGTAAATAGAACCATTGCTCTAAATTAGGGACGGGCGACTGCTTATAGGTCTCAAAACTGCTTATGGTTGTCTTTGCACCCCTAAAAACAGTGTCACTTCTTGGAACTTTCCAACTCCTTCAAAGAAACCTGTATAGTTATACATAAGTTCCCAGCATTGGTTCTCTCCGCAAACTGAAACCAGTGCCCCCAAATTAGGGACAGACGACTGCTTATAGCACTCAGAATCGTTTACGATTTTCGTTAAACCCTGAGAAAAATGACACTTTTTGGAACTTATCACATCCCCCAAAGAAACAATTTACGTTATGTCTAAGCATAAGTTTCCAGCGTTGGTTCTCTCACCAAATTGAAACAAGTGCCCTAAATTAGGTACGGGCAACTGCTTACAGCCGTCAGAATTGCTTATGCTTGTCGTTAAAACCCCGAAAACAAAATTACATTTCCTAGAATTTACCACATACCTCAAAGAAACCTACCAAGTTCGTGCATAAGTTCCCATCATTGTGTGGTCGAATACATGTTGCACTTACACAAGCAGGACGCATTTAATCATCATCTAATTGTGTCTGCGTGGCCGAAGAAGATTGAAATTTGCACTCTGCATCTCCTTCGGTCGTCCCAACGATATTTGTTCCACACCCTCAACCATCAATTCTGAAGTTCACAAACCACTTACGACACGTGCTACTGCATGCTCGTCGTATGCCGAATAGATCCACTCTCTGCTTCTGAAGTTGTTTTCTCGAAATTAAAAACGAACAACATACAGTGACGAATAGGCACCTTGTAGATCGCCGCATACCAGCTTAACTAACCATACGAATCACTGATGAACGAAAACATCTCATTGATTATGAACATTATTTTTATTTATTTATTTATTTATTTATGCTGTTACACAATATAAGAATATTGCAGTAAGTTATGCATACAAAGGCATAACTTATTGCAATATTCTTATATGCAAAGGGAACAAGAGAAAACAGCAAAGGGAACAAGAGAAAGGCCTCTTAGGAGTCCTGACAGACCTTAGTTCCTTCAGAAGCATGGGACAAGTGAGTTTGGCCTCATCATGAATAACTTTTAGTAAATAATTAGTATTATTATTTGGATTTAATTAAAAAAGATATGTTTTATTTTTTAACTCAGTAGGTATTTTTAAGTGTCTTTTTAAAGATATTTTGGTCATTCATATTTGTTAAATCCGAAGGTAATGAATTCCAATAACCTGGGCCAGCATAGTTCCAGCTTTGTTTTAATAGATGAAATTTAGGCTGTATTTGGCGAAGGGGTAATTTATTTCTTGTTTGGTAATTGTGTCTATTGCAATTAATTTCAATTAAATCTATATATATGCAAATCGTTCTTAAGTCACTGAAACATGATTTTGCCAAGATTATAATAGAAAAGTTGATGTATTGTTAGTATTCAGAAATCATTCAGGTGAACTGGAGGATGTTGATGTGGATGTATGTGTGTAGTCATAAGCAGTAGTTAATGTGAGTCTGAATAAATGAGTAATACAAGAGAATCAGTGTTTTAACTGAAAAAGTTGTTAATAGTGTACTAATGACGCCAATATTTCTAGATGATTTATTCGAAAATATTTCTAGATGATTTATTCGAAAATATTTCGATACGTTTAGTCCATCGTAAGTCAGGGGTGAAATTCACTCCCAAATAATTAAAATGCGGCACTATATCAATTATTTTATTCTCCAATAATAAACCCATAGTATGGCCCCATTCAGATCTCTGTCTAAAGAATAACACCATAGCTTTAGTTTTAGAAGTGTTGATTAATTATCAGTTCATTAGTAGTCAGCCAATTTGAGTATACCTGTAAGTGAGTGTTAGCTTTAGTAATAATACCATTTATATTGTGTCCCCTAAAAGTATTAATATTAATATTAAAAATAATAATAATAAAATACAATAATAATAATAATAATAATATTATATCATTTTTTACTTTTAAATAATAATAATAATAATAATAATAATAATAATAATAATAATAATAATAACAATAATAATAATATTAATTTGTAAACGTAGCTTACTAAATATCTATTTCAAAAGAGGATACTTAAAGATTAACTGTCTGGAGCATAAATTACGTTTGCTTCGCTCAATTATCGTGAACAGTCACCAAACACTTAACAGACACGTGTTATGATTAATCACTCAAGTCAGAATTTTCTACAAACGCAAAAAAAAAAATGATGATAATAATGGAGAGAGTACCAGATATTAAATTTTACCCTTCTCTACTAACTTTTTCATTTTTTTACAGCTTTTGAACAATTTCTTTCCGCTATTACTTGTAAAGGAACACGAGTATAGTTGAGAGACAAGGTTTATGTTTCCGTTTTACGAGTCACCTCTTCATTAATGACAAAGAGTGTCGCTTGGGCGGCAAATAACATGCGTTGAATATTTTTATTTCAAGAGTTTTTCTCCAGTAATCTGATCAGAATAAATAATGAGGTTTGACAATGTTCGATTTTTTTTTTCGCTTAGAATATGCAAACTAATGAATATGTAACGAAGTGAGTTATTAGATTATGTGTAATATTTCGTTTTTGTCATATTGATTAATTCATTGTGGCTTATTTTTTTTTGTTTTTGCTAATTATTCTCATCTTTCAGGTCTTCCTTTGAAGAGGAAGAAAGCACCCACGGAAAGTAAGTTGAATATTAAAACAAATGAAAATATCTGAGAAAAAATGTTTTTTGTTCTTGCACTTTTTCCGAAGAACAGGATATTTGACTTCATTATAATATGCATACGAAAAAAGAAATGCCGGATTTTGGCTCTATAACATAATGCTAGTGTTTGGTGCTTTTAGCTAGAGAATAAAAAAAAAAGTATATATTGGAACCAAGGGAAAACTTTTATAAATTTTAAATATTTAGTTAGTTTGCTTATACGAAGTATGCTCTGTGTTCGTATTCTCCACTCGCCAATGTTTATTCTTGACGTTATTGGTCTTCAAAACCAAAAAGTAAAAAAAAAATCTGTGGGTGGTATGCGTGCGTGTTTCTGCTTTTACATGATCTGATTGTTTGCTCTTAGATAACTTCTCGTTTTATCCGAATTTCATTAAACTATGCCACAGAAGCTTGGTTATATCAATAAGGTTGTCAAAAATTTGTTTTATACCAGTAGTTGCGAAAATCACTCTCATCAAAATTTGTCTTTAATTTTATTTAAATAGCGCGAAGACGTAGTAGAGGATTTAGAATAAGAAATCATCGACCTTTTTTCAGAATTATTATTTAATAGTTTGAAAGAAAGCCTACAAATTTGCAGATCAAGCTACTTCACTGGTGTCCAAAATTAAAAGTCCGGAAGGAAATAGGGGGCAAAATAATCCAAAGTGCTCAATGAAATATTATGACGAACACGGGATATATACAAATGGACACGAGACACAAACGCCCGCAATGAAATTTGCATATCAGTGAGCAAAATGCTGTTCAATATGTAAACTGAGGTACATAAGGCCAAAGTCAGTGGTATTTCTTCTTATCAGTTCGTAAAAGAAGCGCTTCCGTGACTGCAAATGCTTTCTATGTGTATCATACACGTGTATCCAATGCTGTACGGTCTAGAGATGGAAAAGGGTCACGGGTCAACGGCTCACCCGATCGAAAATTTTTTGCTTGTCAAACGGGTCCAGTCAAGGTGTTTCTAATCCAATTTCGACCCGGTTTTATTTCCGATTGATCCAGAAACTTCCTGAGAAGGGTAATGAAATGGGATTAAAAATGGACTTTCAGAAGACAAAACTGAAGTACAATGCTTTTACAAGGAATGAAGATTTATCAATTAATAAGGAAAAATTGGAAATAAGCAAATCCTACATTTCCCTTGGGCAGCAGATATCAAACGAGGATCACATTGATGAAGAAATTAACTGGCGTAAAAAACTTGGTTGGAGAGCATTCGAACGAAACAGTACAATTTCTAAAAGCAATGTGCCTTTACGTCTTAAAAAAAGTGTTTAATCAATGCATCCTTCCAGTGTTTACGTACGAAGCAGAGACGTGGACTTCAACTAAAAAAGGCATACAAAAACTGCATACAACTGAAAGAGGCATGGAGAGATGCATGCTTGGTGTAACCAAGAAAGATAAAAATAGGAACTCATGGATAAGGAAAATTACAAGAGTAGAAGACATCATGATAAGAGAAAAATCCCTGAAATGGTTGTGGGCTGGACATATTGCTAGGAGAACAGAACACGGATAAACAACCGAAATTTTAGACAAGCTTCCAAGAGACAGAAAAAGACCCAGAAGAAGACCACATGGAAGATGGGTGGATGGAAGAGACTGGCCCAAATCTGTCCGTTGTCGAAGAAACTTGGGGAGACCTTCATTCAGCAGCGGATTGATAATGATTGACAATGATGATGATGGTGATGGCATATTCGAATTTATAGTTTAAAGCAGATTTGTCCTGGTCGGGTCCAGTTATGTGACAGCGGGGTCCGAGTCGGGACCGGGTCCAAATATTTGGACCCGTTTCCAACTCTGGTACGTTGGCGAGCGAGGGAATGAATTGAAGCAGGCTAGTCTCAAGCCCAGGTAGCAAGGAACTTGAATATCCTCCCCAGAGTGGTTTCATGGTAATAGTAGCAATTCAACAACACCGGTCGAGTGTCACGAAGCCCTGGCCAGGTCCGTCCAAGGTGTACCACACCTCGTGAGGACCGTCGAGTCGCTTTAACCACACGGCGTCATAGGCCCTATACAGCCCGACAATTGTCTTCAGAGCTCTCCGCTGCCACTGGAAATACGGTATCAAAGCAACTTTATGTCGAAGGCTTAATGTAACTGGTCACTGTGCGCTTGCACTCCGCAGTAAAGTACATGAGCAAACATGTCCGTAACCGTCACGGAGCTCTCAGATATGGTGTGGCTCAGACAGTGCGCTTCAGCAATTGATGTAGGTGCGCAGCGGGCAAAAATAGAGCAAATAACCAAAATCTAATTATGTTTCAAATTCGGAAAATCCGCATTGATAACGCATGCAATGCTGAAAGAAGTTTTCCGGGATGCAGCAGTAACTTTGAAGTGTGTTTTCAGCTGTTTCAAGCGTTTACGGTACGATAGGGTCTTTATTGAGGGCACATTCCGGAGAGGAAGGCCCCCGACCCCCAAAAATCCTGAAAACATTGAAAAAGTGCTTTAGATCATAGCAAATGATCATCGACTGACTGTGTGAATGATATTTGAGGAATTGAGTATTAAATACGGAATAGTCCGTGCTATTTTAGAAGAGGATTTGTGGAAGCGCATGGTCTAATTAAGATTTTCCCACTCTTTCTGACGACGAGCAGTTGATCCTTTGAAGCCCCGACCCTATTCACTTAATCTCGCACTGGCTGGCTATATACCTCCCCGGATTGAAATTATCTCTGAAATGGAAGAGATTTGCAGATATCTCAGACATTCAGGTGATTGCCACGATCCAGCTGTATATAATAGAAATGGGCTTTTCTCATAGCTTCCAGCAATTATACGAGGGATGCTAAAAGTGTATTTCATCAGCTGGGGATTATTTTGAAGACAAGTAAAGTTAGTTCTCTTAAATATTGCTTTTTGTTTCACTGTGCATTCTCCTAAATTTATTTACACACCTTGTATACATAGCAACATCAGGTGTTGTTTTCTTTGGGGGCAAATAAATTGTTCAGGTGCTTAATAATTTAACAGTACAAGTGCTGGGATGCTTAAAAATAAATATGCTCTTCTTTTCCTCATTTTAAAAGGTATCTCAGTAGTGCTATACACGATACAATTATGAGGAGGTGAAACAGCGTTTTAAATTTTATAGTATTTTGTAACAACGTAGAATTTGCGCAGCTAGCTTTAGCGCAGTTTCACTTTTAGATCGAAAATACAAACCAAACGTTTTGTAACAGAACTGGTTCTCTTATAAGCACCAGTTTAGGCCAAAGCTTAGTCAAACAGTTAGTAAATTTATTGCACGACTAGGTTTCACCATAACATTACTTTTCGATTCCGTGAGAAAGTGGTCACGAGGTGAAATGCAAATTGTTGTTTCACTCAACTTCTTCAACTTCGTATCGTTTGACTGAGACACGATTTGAAGACTGCTTGCAAAAAGTTAGGTGTAGCTTTATTTCTGCTACAGTTGTATCTGAAAAACAGATATCCACTTCAAAAGAACCGTGTTGAGATGTGCTGGCCTGTTTACTGAAGTCTGAAAATAAAACTGATGAAATCTAATCCCTAAGAATCCCTCACGATTTCAGTTTCTGCGCGTTCCTTAGGAGGTAGCACATCCGATGGAGACAACAATGCACCTACGTTATCCTTCTATAATATGGATTGTTGCTCTTTCCACTGGGAGAAGAGAGAGACGTTTCATTTCATAGGTGTTGAAATAAGATGCTCAAAAAGTACAAAGGAGATGTCAATAAAAGTAACATGATACGTTCGAACTGCTAAACAATCTTGACACGCTTGTTCAGAAGGGTATAAGCCAGAACAAATCCCATTCTCCAGCAAGAATTGCTTTTGACTTACCGAGCGACCGAAAAGGTAGCTGCTGGCATGCAATGCACCTCCCACTGTCGCTGATCACATGCTCTATGGGATTTAGATCTCCGTATCTGGCTGCCTAGATTATTCGTTGTATATATTTAGTTTCTAAATACACCTTCACTAGTTTCACTCAGGCAGGAACCACGCTGTCGTTCATAAACAGAGAAATTGTACATAGGGGTCTGGGATTTGGTTCATGTAGTCCTGAGTATCTACAGCTCTCCATCAAACACGTGATCGGAGTGTTGCCCTTAACCGTTGTTACTCCACACTAGCACACCGCTTCCACCACAAGTATCATTTCCCTTGAAGTTGGAGGGATGATAACGCTTTTCTGGTGGCCTCCAAATTAATCCGCAACACGAATCAGGTTGCAGATAAAACAAGACTCGTCGAAAAACAAAACTGTAGGTCTGGAAGCCACATATCGTGTTTATCACTTCTGACGAGCTCTTCGCCAACTTGAGGTTATAGGGAAACACATACCATGTATTTCCTGGCATAAAGTGCACACACATTTAGCCTCGGTAACACATTTCTGTTGGAATTCTTTCACACATGGCTGCAACAGCTTCTAGAGACATATATTGTGTGATAATTAATTTGTTCCATTTTGTTGTTAGAACCGTGTGATGATTGTTTCGGATTGATGTTGCAATCAGATGACCTCGACCAGTTCTTCTTGCAATCGTTCCCGTTTCCTGAAATTGTTTCCATAATATCGAAATGATGTTACTGGAGACCCTGGACCATTGTGCAAACTTCACTTAAGATTTTTCTGCTTCAAGTCCTTTAACAACTTTAAAAAATCTCTAAACGATTGTCATTTGTCATGTTTAGTTCGGACGTTGTGTCTAAGCATCTGAGCATTCAAAGACTCGGGAGTGACGCGATGTAGCAGAATCTTGAGTTCTATTCCGAATGAGGGATCTGCATGTTTCACGAATTTGTGAAGTCAGAGATCTATTTTGATTGGATATTCGGAATGTGTGTACTGATGTTACTTTGCTTGTGTCGTCAGGGACATTGCAAATATTAGCGGAAAACGCTGTTTTACCTTAATTTTATTAACCATTGTAGAACATATTCAAACAAGTAGGTTTGACGGGCATCTTGAATGATTCGTGTCATGTCAGCCGTTGCAAGAAGTTACACCGACTGTACTCATACACAGTATGAAGCAACTCTAAGATTTAATACAAATGTATTGAGTCATAGGATGTATTTCGTTGTCATTAGATGTCATTCTATTACTAACCGGCAGTAGGGACACTGACATATCGAACATGAGCTTATTCAACAACTACGTCTACATCTCTATTTGTGCGAGTTGTAGACTTCACAGTGATCAGAAAAATAATTTTCGGTAATCCATATCCAGCGCTCTACAAGTACTACATCAAGTTAGATTCGTTATGCGCATCATCGCAACAGTATAAATAAAATAAGTTTACTTGCCCATATATCAGATTTTTGTACGTAATTTGCTTTTACTTGATAATTTTCTTCTGCAATTTATTGTACATAAAACAATTCCCTCTTATGCTTTGCATAGGTCATTGCGAGAAAATGTACTGTGCTTATGGAGCCCAATGTGTAGTTGATCAACGGACTCAGCAAGCTCACTGTCGATGCCAAGAGACGTGTATAGATGTTTTCGCACCTGTATGCGGCAACGACGGAGTTTCGTACTCAAGTGACTGCCAACTCAGAATGGCTTCCTGCACAAGGCAAAAAGAGTTTTTACGAAGCATCAAGGACCATGTGGTTTGTACTTCTTTTATTCTTGTACCGCAATATATAAAAGCGTTGTTCACTAAGTAGTGAGATTCTTCGACTGGAGTGCATTTTTGCTTCCTGATTTAGTCAATTGGTGGCGCTAGAGTACAGGCGATTTAAAGGCTATGCAACTGCATTGCAACTTGTTTGTTACAGAAACCATGTAACGTGCTGTACTAATTTATTGTCTCTGGGAGATGGATACGTTCAAAGTGGCTCAACGTGCGGTAATTTAGTTTTTGAAAGCAGAGAAAACGCCACCAAGCGACATTCACAGACGAATGAAGGCAGTGTATGGGTGTGCTTGTTTTTCACGCAATACTGTAATGCTGTGGTGCCAGCTCTTTTGTGGTGGACGAACAAGCACTGCATACCAGCCTAAATCAGGAGCATCACGTCGTGCTCTTTCAGTGACGACAATTGCACGTGTGGATGCTGCAGTAAAGGCCAACCGAAGAATCACGATCCGAGAACTGGCGAACAGTGCGGGCGTGAGCATCGGAACTGTCAATACGATCATGGATTCGCACCTTGAATATGGTAAGGTCTGCGCTACGTGGGTACCGAAACATCTGTCCGATGAACAGATGAGTCAACGAATGGGACTATCGTTATAGCGTCTACTCCTGTACCATGAAGAAGATGAAGATTTCCTGTTACGCATTATTGCTGGGCACGAAAGCTGGTGTCATTATTTCGATCCAGAGTTGAAACGACAGAGTATGCAGTGGAAACATGCATCATGGTCACCGCCGATGAAATCACGGTCGACCATTTCCTGCAGGCAAGGTAATGTTAATCCTGTTATTTGACCATCGAGGACCATTGCTTCTTCAGTGGCTACCAAAATGATCAACCATCAATGCCGAACAATCTTGTCAAACTTTAATGAAGCTTCAGCAAGCCATCAAAAACAGGAGACCTGTAACCTCATTCAGGGTATTGTGTTTCTGCATGACAATGGCCGGCCGCATACGGCAGTTACCACACAAAAGATATTGTAGCGATTTCCCTGGGAAGTCCTTCAATATCCGGCTTATAGTCCTGTCCTATCGCCCGGCGGTTTTCACGTCTTTCGACCTACGCAAAAATTCACTTCGGATAATCAGGTGCCTGAAGATGTAGATAACAGGTTGCAGTAGCAGCTTGCCGCCTTCTATGCCGAAGGAATACAAGGACTTGTACAACGATGAGACCACCGTCTAAATTCTGCCGGCGATTATTTTTAGGTATGTCATGTTTTGACTCTTTCAGGCATTAAGTCTCACTACTTATTGTACAACCCTTATAAATCATTCAAGAACCATTTCACAAAAGATAATCAAATAATGTTGTTCTAGCGAATAAAATATATGTACAGAAACAAGACATGTCGCTTATATTGCTAAAATAATGACGTCCCCAACAAATAAAAGTCAGATGGTACTTTGTTATCTCGATGGACGTTGCAGGTCTATTTTCGGTATTTTCAAGATTTATAAAAGGAACTGTTCAGTAATTTTCAGGACAGAAACAACACTGTGGCTATACTTACGACTGCAAGTATAATATTTATATAACATGTGTCTTACATTTTGGGCTGTAATCGGGTGCGAACATACCCCATTACCACACTGTTTAGTGTCTTGAAGTACAAAAATGCAATTTAAAGATTGAGAAGTTTCTTTCTATAACTGAAATGCTATTTCTCCCACGGTATGTGAAGTTCTTTGAAACTATTTCGTACAATTTTCTTGTATCTATGAGCTGTGATGGCCAGCAGAAATTTTCCTTTGTAAATTGAAGTAACAGAATCTTAAAAGTTCAGAGAACCAAAGCCAAAAAATAACCATAACTCAGATGTATCTACAGGGACTCAAACCCAGACTTTTGGACGCGAAAATTCAGATCTTGTCGGCTTCTCTAATGATAATCGAATTTTCTTTGATATGATAGCTAGTGGGGAATTTCAAGAACATACGGTGTCACAAAGATACACTCACGGACAATGAAATTTCCGCACCTAGAAGAAAACATGTTACAACCGCGAATCTTTGCAAATAGCTAGAGTGCGTGCTGGTATGCGAATGATCCACGTTTAGTGCTAGTGCGCATGACCGCACACTCTGTTGTGGTGCTGCAAGCACGAACCGGCAGCCTTATAAACCGGCGTGTAGTCGATGCCCCATGAAAGCGAACAGCACCGGCAGACGCAAGCAAGGGTACAGAGTGACAAGAAGGCCGGTAAGACGCCAGAGACGTCGATTTACGCAACTTACGGACTTTGAGATGCCTGATCATCGGGCTGAAAACCGCAGGGTGGTCGGCGCGTGGTATAGCATGCCACGTGGATCGCTCTGAGCATACCGTCCGACTGTGTTGAGAGCAGTGGACACGTGACGGCACTGCCATATGGCGGAGCGGCTCCGGAAGGGCCAGAAGGACCACCGGTAGAGAGGATCGAAGGACCTTGTGTCAGGCACGAACGGATCCCACGGGGATCCATTCCACTATACAGGCAAATGTAGCCGCTCTTGTGTGCCCACGAACCATTTTCCGACGCCTCACGGAAGCGAATCTGCGATCCCAGCGTCCCTTACGTGTGCTGCCATTAACACCGGAATATCGCCGGCTCCGTGTGCAGTTGTGCCAGGGCAGAGCGACGTGAAACTCCGCAGACTGGCGACGTGCGGTGTTTAGCGATGAACGCCGCTTCGTTTTGAGGACAGATGATCATCGTGTCCGGGTGTGGAGGTCCCCGGGTCAACGACACAATCCCAACCTTGCTATCGAGCGCCACACCTCTCCCACTGCAGACACTATGGTCTGGGAGCCATTGCCTACGATAGCCGATGAGCTCTAGTAGTGGTACGTGGATCATTGACGGGCCAGCGGTATGTGGTTGAGATCCTTCGGCACCATGTGCTCCCATTCCTGGCCGGGATTCCAGGTGCGCTATACCAGCAGGATAATGCCCGCCCGCACCATACGGCTCGGGTTGCCGAGGACTGCCTACGTCATGTCCAGACACTTCCATAACCTGCCCGCTTCCCGGACATGTCCCCTATCGATCATGTGTGTGACTAGTTTAAACGCCGGCTGCGGCCGTGCCGCAATATCCGGGATTTGGAGCACACCGTCCAACACGTGTGGGCCAGTCTGCCGCAGGACAACATCAGGCGTCTGTTCGCCTCCGTATTGGAGCATGTATCACCACACGTAGCGGTGCGACGCGCTTTTGAAGATGACCGGATTGCGTGCCACAGATCTTCCTGTAATTGTCCTGCAGTTCTGTTCTTGCCATCATGTGCATCATTTATCTGTATCATTACGTCCATAAAATTTCAGTTCAATCCGATGCTTCCTTCTTGGTGCGCAAATTTCATTGTCCGTGAGTGTATAATTTTGAAAACTTAACTTCTTGAAGGAGACAGCTGGCTGACATAGGATTTCCTAACAGTAGGTTTCTAGCTAATGTTCAGTTTTTGGCTATTGTACGCTAAACGTTCTGCTGGAATTCATGTATAAATACAAAATTAATGATGGGAAAGCACATGAAAAACATCTCGCTGCACTAATTTCTCCAACACTGTGGTATCTTGGCATTCTTCCAATAGGCAATATTTTTGATAAATTATCACCAAAGAGGCATGTTTCGGGATTCTACCTTTATCTAAGATGGTGGAAACTATTCTGTTGTTAAGGAAGTCGTGACAAATTATAGTCAAACAAATTTTCGCAGCAGGTCATCGTGTGTTTAACAGAAAACTTATCATTCTCCTCTGTGCTGTTAGTAGCAGTCCCTATAGCCGGAAGTCATTGATAAAACTATAACGTCAAGCATTTCACAGTCCATCATGAAACAGGTGAACCATTCTTTTCATACATAGCGCGGCAATTAAGTAATGAGGCTGATTTTGTTTTTAAATGGAAACGCAGGAAAACTTACGTGGGTATATTTTGCTAGAAGTACATTCTTCCTGCGTTAATATTGGGTTGCTGCATAAGTTCATGCCGTTTTATTTCACGAGTGTTTCCCAGGTCAGTAGTGACGGTGCAGATGGCCAGTTGTACATCAAAATGTAACCAGTAAGATCGTGTATCTAAATCATATTGCGTTGTGTGATTGTATTTAGTGTTTTTTTTTTGGCTTTCAGGTCCGGAAATATGGAGTGTTAAGTAGAGAGGAATTAACATTTCCGACATCTGCTCCTCTACGAGTTTAACAAGGGCTCCACAGCCGCAGAGGCTACTCGGCAAATTTGTGCTGTGTATGGGGAGGATGCTATTGCTCCAAGGACACCCTGCAAATGGTTTGAACGGTTCCGAGGTGGTAATTTTGACCTCAACGACTCTCCACACTCAGGTCGTCCATCTCACTTTGATGAGGATCGTTTGAACCATCTCATACACTTGAATCCGTGTCAAACCACGTGCGAATTGGCCACTGAGATAGACTGTGATCAGGACACGGTGGTGCGAGACCTGGAACATATGGGAAAGGTCCAGAAATTGAGGTATTGCATGCCTCACACTCTCACCGAGGACAACAAGAATCAGTATATGTGGCTCCTTGCTCGCCCATTATCGCGAATGTTCTCAGCAACACAAACCCTTTCTGTCACGTATTTTTACTGGAGATAAGAAGTGGTGTCTGTACGTGAATTTCAGGCATCGGTGAGAATGGTTAAGCCCAAACAAGAAGCCCACACCACGTTCAAAACAGGACTTTCATCCTGCGAAGATCATGTTGTGTGTCTGGTGGGACATGGAAGGCATTACGCACTGGAAAATGCTGCCGAGGAAACGAACCACCAACGCTGTACTCTATTGTGAGCAACTTCGCCGTGTGGAAGGAGCAATTCAGCAGAAACGGCCACATCGGCGCCATGGTCTCCTTCTCCAACATGAAAACGCGCACCCTCACAGTGCAAACATGACCAAAATGGCCATTCACGACATGAAATGGGAAATCCTTCCACATCCTGCTTATTCCCCAGGTATCGCCCCCCTTCAGACTACCACCTGTTCTGATCTCTGTCGAATGCACTCCGTGGTAGAACGTTCAACAATGATGTTGATCTTCAGAATTTCCTTGATAATTTCTTCGCAGCAAAACCTGCACATTTTTTAAAGAATGATATTGCAGACCTATCCAGACGTTTTGACACAATCGTAAACAATGGGGGTGGGGATACCTAGTTTATTGATTCCGTTTTCCCTTCTGATGTAATACATTCTTGCAGTGCGGTGAAAAAAACGGCATGAATTTATGTATTAACCCAAGACAAGATGCAATTCAATGTCTTGAAAAACTGTAACTTTTAAAAGCAGCTTTGGTGGAATAGAAAATAGTCACACGGGGACAAATCTGGAGAATAGAGGGTATGGTTGAGTACACACACTTGTTTTCGTGCCAGAAACTGCTACACACTGACTGCTGTGTGGGCGGGTGCGTCATCCTAAGGAAGGAACCATTGCCTATTTTTCTACTCAGGCATGGCACGAACAATCCTCTTCCACACATCCAAAATGGATGTGTAAGCATTGCCAGTGGCAGCTCTACCTTCAGGAATGAACCGGTGATGAAGAATTCCCTTGTTGTCGTTAAGGAAAACAAGCATTGTCTTGATTTTGAACTTATGTAACCTGATCTCCTTTCATTTGGGTGACTGTAGCGACTTCCACTGAGCATTATGATGCTCCATTTTTGGATCATAACAAAAAATACCATGTGTCGTCATCTGCCACAATGCTTTGGAGAAAATTTTACATTATTTCTGCGGTCTCCAGGATGTCCTTTGCCTACTCAGCTTGTGCATGTTACTGGTCGTCTGACAAAGCATGCGAAACAAAGCGAGAACAATCCCACCCCCCAGTCTTATACTAAAGTTTGACGAATCGTCTCCTTTTCAACACTGAGCTCACATTCAAGAATGTTCAAGGTCACACAGCGATCACTTTTTATCCTTTCACCAACTTCCTCAATGAGTTCAGACGTGCGCATTGAAATCGGGCGTCCGGGCCTTTCGTCGTTTTTCAAATCTTCCCGCGCATCCCTGAAACGGGCATCCCATCGGAATATTTGCACACGAGACGTTCAATCTGTCCCACACACATCACGCACCAATTCAATTGTCTCAGATACAGTTTTACTGATTTTCAAACAGAACAGGATATTTGCTTTCTGCTTCATGACAGAGTGTGGCAATGTGTTTCCGCCGAATGACGTCATTCACAGCGAAAATAATCGTCTGCGCAATTCTCTTGCCAACGCTATTGCCACCACATAGCTGAGTTGTCAAAAAAACATGCCTTCCCGACCCGTGTGTTTTATGTACATTTTTTAAGATAAAAATCAGTCTCATTACTTAATTACCGCACTGTGGCTGACAGTATTACTTGGATTCCAGTATAATGCAGTTGCTAGGAAACAAATTAATTGTACACTGTTTAAAACAACTGAATATTTGGAAGCTGATAGGGAAAATTTATAAATAACTGATGCTTATATCTTCTTTGGCCAACAGATACTAAGCGAGGACCGCATCGAAGAAGAAACGAATGGGCGTATGAAACTTCGTTGGAGAGCATTTTGAAGAAACAATACAATTTTCAAGAGCAATTTAACCAATGTGTCTTAAAAGAAATGTTTCATTAATGCATCGTTCCAGTTTCTTCTTATTAATCAGAGGCACAGACCGTAACTATTAAAGACAACAGATGCTACGGACTACTCAAAAAGAGGCATGAACAGATGCGTGCTTGATGTAACAAAGAAAGATAGAAAACTGGACTCACGAACAAGGTAAATGACAACAGTGAGTGAAAACGTGATGAAAGTAAAGTCCCTAGAGTGGCAATGGGCCGGGTGTAATGCAATTTGTACTGGCCACCATTGAACAACAGAAATAATAGAATGGATGCCAACGTACGGGAAAAGACCCAAATGATGACCACGTAAGAGATGCCCGGACGAAATTCGAAAGCATGTCGTTGAGACTGTGACATATGTAACCTATTGATTTTCTGATGTTTGTTCACTGTCTCTTATGTAAATTTTAGTTATCGCTCGTTATAGTTTCTGAACTTAACGTCATGTCTCAACTCCGCCAAAATTTTCTTTTACATGTGACAACACTGGCAGTCAGTTCGGTTACGGTATAGACACATAACGAAGCAGCCTCTGTGGCGCAGTGGTCTAAGCCCTGATTTATGACCATGCGACGTGTCTGAACCGCAGGGCGCACATGAGGTAAAGGTAGATAGCAGCGAGAACATACGTCCGCGTAGATAATTTGAGAGAGCGATTTATTCCAGAATGAGAGGGCCCGGGTTCGATGTCCGGCGTGGTCCCAACACAGATCTCAAACGTATGACACCAATACTAATTTGTGCATCAGATACATACCTAACAAGCTTTGGTCTCTTTCTCAATATTAATGCTTCACACAATCTACTGGTAATCTCTACATCTCCACAAAATTTCAATTTCTATACATTCAGCGTCGTTACGTTATGTTGCCGTCACTCACTGATCGGCGTAGCCCAAATTTAAAAGCTGTTCGGGGAAGTAATGTGCTCTTTAGTTACAAAATGCTTAACCAAGAAGTAACTAACAGAAACTCAAATAGAAGGTTAAATAGAGGTATAAGTCACAAGTCATTTTTAATGTTTGTTCGTTAGACTATTTAACCAACGCGTTCAGTCATGCCAATTTGTGGCCGCCCCGGTGGCACAGTGGTCTAAGCGATGGCCTCTGATCATTCGTCCGAATGGGGTCCGGGTTCGAATCCCGGTGAGGCATGGATGTTGTGTTTGTCTTACGGCACTGGCTCTCTCCCTTCCCTGGAACCAGTGACTCTAAATTAGGGACGGGCGACTGCTTATAGCCCATTGAGTTGCTCACGGTGGTCGTTAAACCTCCAATCAAAAAACAAAAATGCCGATTTGTGTATGTTCGTCACGTTGAATCATTGTCGTCGTGATTTAATTTCTCAACCTCAACAAAAGTGTATTTGTCCAGGAGACTTCAAATAAACGTGGGCGCTGAAACTGGAAGACTTATCTCCTCATTTCCTCTAGTTTACTTTATTTTTTGATTGAGCGTTTAACTACCACCGTGAGCAACTCAATTGGTTATAAGCATTCGCCCCTCCCTAATTTAGGGCCACTGACTCCAGGGAAGGGAGAGAGCCAGTGCCGTAAGGCAAACACAACATCCAATGCCTCATAGGATTCGAACCTGGACCCATCTCGGAAAAATGATCAAAAGCCGTTGCTTAGACCACAGCGCCACTGGAGCAGCGTCTAGTTTACCCTTTGCTTAATAAAAACGTTATATGACATAGTAATAAATTGCTCAAGACTGAGTTGTGGAAAATACTTGGGGAGATCTTCATCCAGCTGTTGATTAAGAATGGTTGATGATGAAGTAACCCATATATGTCCACATGCTTTTCAGTATTGCATTATAATGTGGGAGTCAAATTTCCACAAGTTTTATATTGATTCCGACTTTCATGTACGTAAGCCATGTGGCTTCACGTACATAGAAATCGGAATACGTATGTTTACAAACATACTCGTAGAAAACTAGCGTGTTAGTGGGCTGCTAAACTGACGTGTATAGAAAGAAGGCTCGGAATTTTCCTATGCTAAACTGACGTGTATAGAAAGAAGGCTCGGAATTTTCCTTATCAGAAATCATCTCTTAAGCTGAGAGCGTTTCGTCGAGGTCATAACCTTGTTCATCATACCTACGCACAGCAGCCGTTGGTTTAATTGATAACAACAATTACCTGAATTAATAACTGATAAATAATAATCATTGCCAGCCTGTTCTTACTCAAAAGCTGGGTTGACCCCGTACAGGACGTATTTCACTTGGAATTTATTTCATCCCACTCACTGGACGCAGACAAGCAATACCAGTTTCGCCATTAATCAGCTGAGCCCTAAAAGACATGTTTTACAGCTTTACCTTCCATGGGTAAGTCATTCGTTTCGTTAATCCCTTTGTCCCCATACGTTTAGTGCACATTAATTTTTTATCCAATCTCATAAAAATCTTTTATAGGGGAATAATCTAACTGAACCTAATAGCTTCCGATATCCGAATTTCTGATTAACGTATTTTATAACAGGAGTGCACGTTAAACATCCGTAGGAATCACACTCATGAATTTCAAACGCATTGTTTCTATTAGAGTCGCATCTCGAAGAGATTGATTAATGTTATTCTAAGAAAGATCTTTCCTACTTTTATAACAGAAAAAAAATAGTGCGTGAGTTTCAGGAAGTATAGGCATCAATTACAAAACGTCATTACATGAAAAATGATGCGACACAACCGGTGATGGAAAAACTAATTAAAAGGACGAAAAATGAAAAATAAACGTGCGAAAATCGGTAGCTACTTATAAAGAATGAAATTAATTACCTGAATGCCCGTAAAATAAGTTTATGCCGACAAATCGTTCATTTTGTGCCAGTAATTAGACCTTTTAAAAACTTAACACTCTTAATAAACTAAAGTCAAAAAGTAATTTAGTGTCTCAGCGATTCTAAATACCTGCAGACCTATACATGAAAAGACAGCTATGAGATTAATAAAAAGTAATGAATATTTTGAGCACTTCAAGATTTCGAAGCACGATAGATTTAAAGTGGTTCCACCTAAAAGCACTGTCCCGTTTCCAATGGTAAAAAAACTTCTGTAGATATTTTCTTTGCAATTAGTATATTCCCAAGAACGAAAATTCGCACGTCGATAAAAATAACTTTAAATTATAGCTTTTTTTAATAATTTTATTAATTTTTGCTATGGATTCGATTCTGTCCACGAGACTGGAATGTTTAGAATGATTTAATCCCCTTATATTAAATGTTCTGACAATAATTTAGTAGAAAATGTCAAGAGTATTTAGCAGAAATGTCAACAGAAAATGTAAGAACTGCTGATTTCTAATTCTGAAATAAGCCATGAAACATTTGTTTCTCCACTGACGTCATGAATGTACAGGTGTCGCCATCTATTAGCCGGTCTCAACATTACCCAAGGAAAAATCATTGACTTTTAATATATTTGCTGTTAAGTCTAAACAAATATTAAGCATACCCTGCTATAATTTAAAGTTACTTTTATCGATTTGTAAATTTTCATCCTTGGGAACATATAAATTGCAAAGACAATGTCTACAGAAGTTTTTGCCATTGAAAACATAGTGCAGAAGTTTTAGGTGGAACCACCTTTTAAAAATGACCGCGGTATTGAGATAGCGGTTTTTTTCCACGTGGTTTAGGGAAGGGAAAATAAGTTTACTCCCCATAGACTTACACAGCGTGTGCTTTTCACTGCAATGTTTACTTTCCTTTGAACATCACTGGTTTTGCGGCGGAAAGAGCTATCAATAAATAAATGCTTGAGTGGCAATAAAAAGCATTTGTTGCTTAAAGTTCATACGTAAGAGGGTGGTGTATTAAGGACGCTAAAGGGATTTCAAGAAAACCCATATTGGCTTGAAAGCTTAGTTTTGTGGAAACAACGGATATATTCAGACAGGCTATCTTCGGTCCCTCTCAACCAAAAGTTCATTGGCGGGCACATTCTGACGTGGAAATAGGTGATCCCGATAATTTGTCATTATATGCAGAAACGTATTCTTTTAGTAGCTGCAGTACGACCAGCAGTGAAAGTGAAAATGAAGAATGCGATGTTCTCTCTCATACTCCGCATCAACAGGTATGATGTTCCCGACGTCACGAGAATAATTCTGTTCACTAGTGTACTAGGACTGAAAATTAACATAACAGGTATTGAACCAATCGAATTTTTCTGTATTTTTGCGACTAAAGAATTTTACAATTTATTAGTTACCGTCTACAAGATATGCACGTCTATAGCATATACACTGCAAAGCAATGCATAAGCTGTAGACGTTATTTATATCCCTGGAGTTACTGGACGTTATAATTACAAATATCAATTATGGATAAATTTCTCGTATTTTAGAATAGCTGAGTCATGCAAAGCTATGAGATCCGAACACGACTAGGTTGATCCAAATGCGTAGAAGCTCATCCGTGGTGCCGCGTGACGCCTTGCGGTGTCTCAGGAGATTTGCCGGCACTGTGTGCTTGCTGTTGAAATGGCACAGCGGCAGCGAACGTCTTAAACAGTTGGATACTCATTCTCAGTGCCAGTAACAAAACAGATACCTTTCTTCAGGTGCCGAAGGTTTTAGGAAGGGAAATATGAAATCACAATTACGACGCCGTTAGGCGTCGTTGGCACCTGGGCTAAGTAGGAGAGAAGGTGGGAATATGAAACAGGGAGGTAATATGTAATGGGGCTTATTTCTCAAGCAAGTGCTGCCATTTGCTGATAACTTAAATAAACATGATCATTACGGCCCGTATAGACCACCAGAGGGCTCCGGTGTCAGTGTCACGTTGTATACATGGCATGAGGAAGTGCGTTGTTTTCTTCCGGGTCAACAATTTTCGTAAGATAAGATTCCAGAATTTTTTTGCTGTCTTTATTGATAAATCTATTATAGCATATTAGCTATAGTGTGCCGATTAGTCAGAAGATGAAACTTTAAAACGGCAGGGTTAGTTATTTGAAAATATTTTTCCTACGTTGAGATTCGTTGGGTCGTTTGGAAAATGGCGATGGGTGGTGATATGGAACTAGGTGCTCCATATTACAACTATTCTTATTTTTCTTTCTGTTTCCTAAGTGTCGCTATGCCAAGAAGAAAATTAGGACCTGAAAATAAGGGACTAAGACAGATATGGAGGGCGGAAGACATGTTAAATGCTATAAGGGCAGTTCGTAACAAAACAAAAACGTTGAATGAAGCTGCACAGCGCTGCAGTATTTCTCCTCAAACCGTCAACAACCTGTTGGAGATGTACCTGGCAAAGAGGATACGCAGTGTATATTTTGTTGCGAGACATTCGGTACGTCCAAATCAGGGGAAACTGTGGGTCCAATGTATAGCGTGCCAGGAATCACCTCACATCTTATACAGTGGATGTGAAAGTGACGTTTTTATTTGCGACTTCTGTTCATCAGCCTAAGAGACTCATACTTCCTATAGGGATTTATTTTATTTTCATTTTTAAAGTATCATTAATTGTTTCACAATGAAAGTGGCATTCAATAAAAAAGTTGTTGTAATATCAATACCTTTATAATCAAAATACTGAGATTTTTTGTATTTTCAAGGCTCATTTTGCAATGTGTTTAAAAAAATTCTGCTATTTAAACAGCGATATTTATTTTCCTAAAAACTATACATACATTATGAGAAATATATGTGCTAACACTTTTGACTTATTTTTATGCAACTGTTACATTTAAAATTGAGTTTTTCGTCTAAAACAAAAAATGGTCCATATTCTCACCTTCTCCCCTATTGTATGACGCCGTTCGGCGTCACGCGGCAGTGAAATTGTTAAACTCTCTTAAAATTCTCTGACATCGGCAAATGAATCCCATGGTATTATTTCCATTATTAATTTAGCAACAAATTGATCTGTGAATACCGGAAAACACAATCTTCCGAAATCAGGTAAATTAATCACATGTTCTCATTTCCTTTATTAATCTTTAAGCAAATTAGTTAATCTCTGTGGAACCCGGGAAATACGATCTTCCAAAATCGTTGCCACGGAAACTTTGTTTCGGGGCTTACTGCCATAACCTTCCGTCTGACCTCATGCGAATGCGGAATGGTAAAGGAAATGTGCGTTTTGCTTCTGTGTTGAGAACCATCGTGTTTTCTCTCTATTTTTAATTTTCAAAATTCTTCAAAACTCCGGCGAAAGTTGTGTTCCTAACAACGGAATTATCATATGGAAAACCAAAATGAGCAAAAAGCAACAGGGCTGTTCTACACCAAATTTCTGGATATATTAATAAGCTGTCGTCTAATGATATAAACTGAAAAATTGAATATCTGGAGTAATATTGAATGTTTGACTTAATTGCACTTGCCACGTCACTTCTCTGGTCTAGTGGTTACAAGAGTAGGTTTCTGCCTTGTCGTTTGAGGTGGGTCTAATTTTAAGCTCCAGACGCGGCATGGGTGTTGTGTTTGTCTTATGGCATTAGTCCACTCCCTTCCCTGAAACAAGTGTCCCTGAACTAGGGACGGGCGACTGCTTGTAGCTATTGTGCTCATGGTGGTAGCTAAACCCCAATGAAACAGAAATCACTGTTTCAGGGTAGGAAGAAGAGTATTGCCATAAGGCAAACACAACACCCATGCCGCGTCTGGGGCTTAAAATTAGGCCCACCTCAAACAAAAAGTTAGAAACCTACACTTTCATATACCAGGAACTTTCCAGTATTGAAGAGATCAAGAAATGTACCGTATTGCCCATTTAATTTTTTTCTCCTGCAGGCGGCAGAAAATAAAATTGAAAATTTTCGTTTACCATGATATTAATGTGATTCAAAAAGTATTTCCCCTTCTTCTACAAAAAGAGATAACGTGATAAATAAAAATAATACTCACTTATAGGGAATGCTGTTAACCAAGCAAAGAAAAAAATGCATGGGGAACCTTTGCAATGTCTTGGGGGAGCTCAGCATGCACGGTTTAGTTTGAAATGATTAATAGGGCCAACCGAATCACGAAAAACAACTCCACGCTATCACGCAGTCTCCACCAAACTTCATTGATGGAACGATATAGTCCGTAAGTCGCTTTTCCTTCGGCATCCGCTAAACCTAGGAACAACCATCAGACTGACAGGCTGTGTACCTTGTCTCGTGAGTCCGAAGCACAGTTTTAAATTTGCTTATTGTTCAGGATTGTCGTTCCCAACAGCCTACTAACCGACAAACCGACGTGAGGAATTAGTCGAAGTTTTAGCGTGTGAATAATAGCACGTACACTGTAAACAAATTCTGAAATTCACAAGCCACTTTCCGTGATTTATTTCGAATTAACGAAGCATATTTCTGATACAACGTTTTCCGTGAAATGACGGGAAAAAACCCTGAATTTTACCGATTTTTCGTACGCCAGAAAAATTCTGAAGCTTTTCCGCAGTTTTTTCTTATATTGGTTACAGGATATGTCTTCCCCTGTGCTCGATATATTGGGCACAGGAGAAGAATATGCATCCTGATCACAGGATATAGCATCCTAATCAGAGGATATAGCATCCTGATCACAGGATACAGCATCCGAATCACAGGATATTACATCCTGATCACAGAATATAGCATCCTGACTTGTCCCCCTTATTCGCCGGATTTAAATGCCGTAGAACACATTTCGAATGCTGTTCAACGTGTCGTCAATGCCAGAAATCCTCCACCGGCGAATATTAGGGACTTGTGGGACGCTCTTCAGGAAGCATGGTGTGTACTGTCTCCTCCACAGTACTACAGAGAGCTCTTGGAGTCCGTGCAACGTCTCGTTGTTGCCGTTATCCTATCGCAAAGAGAACCAACGCGGTATTAGAGAGGTATCCCAGTTCTGTTGGCACTTCAGTGTAATGTTCGGTACAGTTCCCTGTGTTACATCTACTATTTCTGCCCCTTAAGTTACTGAAACTCCAGCTGTACGATCATCAATGATCATGCATTTTTTGAGGTGGCGGAGATCTGACATTGTCCAGAATTACTTCACAACAGCTGTTTCACCTACGGCTGTAGCACTACCATCTGATAACCGACACCGTACGGACCCCATATCGCAGGTAATATTGTCTCGGTGATTTGCATATGGCGTATTGCATGTAGTCCAGCTGCAGTCGGCATTTCCATTATTTCGATAAACTCATGTATTTTAATCCCTCTGTATATTCTATTAAAAAGTTGTTACCTAACATACTTTATTTGGAACTCTCCTCTTATTTTATACAGTATTACTGTAAGTTCCACTTACTTTATGTACACACTTTGTGTAGCAAGGAAAGTTAAAAATGGAAAGCCTTATATTCTTTTGGTATTAAAGAGCTAAAGGTATTAAATAAAAGTAGCGTACAGGAACTCAGAGAAAAAAATGTTTGATACATATTCGTCACGATTTAAGGTCTTCCGGCATGATGCTTCATATTTCATGTACTAAGGGTGTATGTAATATGTTGGTGCCTGTATTTAGCAGATACACGCATCCGTAAGGATATTGCTAAATAAGCTGCTGATGATCACCGAGATGAACTTGTCAACTATATTTCAGGAGTTGATGAAACAGTTAGGTATGAGCATATTTTCTCAACGCCTTTGTTTCACTTTTGTTGTCACGACAAAAAGTTAGAGGAACTCGCTTTTGGCAGTGGTACTACAACGAGTTAGCTTTCCATTAGGAATACCCTCCAATTCACATATTCCGAGCGTCAGCCAAGTACCACGTGATATCAACATCACTTGCGGTTAATACGTTTCAATTGAGCGCAGCCACCCTCCGAACGTAATGAGTAAATTTTTGCAAGTAATTAGCGTGGCGACTCAAGAAAATTTAACCGCGGCCAGAGAGCTGGGGCCTGAAGGTCCCCAACTATCCTGTATCAGGTTCCAGTATTTCAGAAAAGTAGCATCCAGTAGCACGTTCCAGTATTTCGGACGCAGGTACACTTATTGGCTGCTCCCGTATTACTCTATCAAGGGTGTGCCACGATAGGATAAACCATGGACACACACTCAGCAGAAGGGCTCACATAGGTCAGTAACGCGCGGTTGATTCTTGAAGTCAGCGTCGGTTGTCACGAGAGGTTTCCAGCAGCGTCGTGCGAAAATTATCCAGCTCACCCACCAGTACGACAGCGGTGCAGTTCGACCTATTTCCACATGCACCATGTTCCGTACCTTGCTTTGCCTGGAGTTTTTGCAGGAGGAGATCAACGAGAGTAGCCATGATGATGCAGAGTAATGATAAACAACGCCTCGCATAAGCCAAAAAACGTCAGCCCTCGACAGATGGGAAAAAGTCGTCTGGAGTGATGAGTTCCGTTTTCTGCTGCACAATGCTAATGGACGGGTTCGCAGATGGCGTAAACAGCATGAAGCCTTATGCCCTGGTTGCGCAGTTGGTGTTCAACAGGCTGGTGGAGGTGGTGTTTTGGTATGCGGTACCTTTTTCCTGGCAATCCTAGGCCTGTTGGTTTTCATCCCACAAATACGGAATGGTGGACGCTAGAGGGACCTGTTAGCCGACCATCTCCATTCATATCTGCAGGAGGTTTACCGGGACCACAGTGCCACCTTTCAACAGGACAATGTACCTTGTCATCGGGCTTGTATAACTACTGGAAGAACACAGCAACGAATTCGCCACATTGCCTTGGTCCCGAAACACTCATGGCTCTAACTCAATTGAACATTTGTGGGATATGCTAGAACGGGGAGTGAGAATTGCGGATCCTCCTCTACGGAATGAGTGTGAACTGACAATGCTTCTGCAGCGGATATCGGTCAAATTACGCATGCAGGATGTTCGGCACCTTGTAGAATCTGTTCCTAGGCGTCTCTGCGAGCCGTGATTGCTTTGAAAGGTGTACCAACGCGTTATTAGGTAGGTGTTCTTAATGCAGAGATAACTCAGTAAAGTACCAGCATGTCCTACAGCCTGCCTGCGAACACCATGTCTATGCAACTATCCGTTCGATTTGAAAAATTCTTCTTGTAGTCAAAAGCCGGAACTGAGTGAATAACGATCCATTCATTTTGATCTTCTTCCGATGCATAACCTCACCTCTACAAGGCGTAAATACATGACATTAAATTCAAAATGTATTATCCCTACACAATTGCTTCAAAAAACAGAATGAAAGAATTATTTTTACCTTCCGTTATCTTAAGTCCAATTTGACAGCAGTTTCTATTTGAAATAATGCGTGGTTTCATCACTAGGGGCCGTAATTACATTTTCCCCCAAATCTCTGACACTAAAAATCGCATTTTAACAATTTTTCCTATTCTAGATGGAGGTCACAATTCTTCAACGAAATATTTTAGGATATATTCAAATTCGCAAAGGTCCAAACAGCGTTGGTTTCTTAGGGATTCTTCAACCATTCAGAGACGCAATTAAGTTGTTTTCCAAATCCTTAGTTTTTTACAGAAAACATACTCAATCGTATCAGAATAATATGACCACCCCGGAAATCACAGTGTACCCGACCATGCGAGTCACAGAGTGCACGTGACAAGTCAACCACACGGAGATATAAGCTGCCGGTCAGGACAGATGAGCCATTGTGTGTATCGTGACCACAGTGGGCAGAGGTAATGATTTGACGGACGTTCAAAGAGGAATGATCATCGGCTACCGCACCAAGGGTGGAAACATCTCAGAAACAGCAAACGTCTTGGGCTGTTCGCGAGGTGCTGTAGTAAGGGTGTACCAAGAATGGGCCGCTGGCACAACGAGTACCTCTCGACGTAATAACTGTGGGCCCCGAAAGACCATCGACCCTAGAGGATAACGTCGTCTCCGTCGACTGGTAACGGGCAATCGACGTGCAACAGTGCAGAAATTTGACCAGGCAAATAGACGCTGGGGCACCCAGATACGCGTCCCCAATAACAGTAGAGCGAACACTGTTATGCATTTGTCTCCAGAGTCGACGATGCGTCAAGAGGCCCATGTTAACCCAGGTCTATCGGCAACGACGCCTGTAGTTTGCATAGGACTACCGTCATTGGACAGTGGAAGAGTGGAAAACGGTTGTCCTTTCCGACGAATCGAGGTTTCTACTCCACAGAAGTGACGGGCGGTGGCGGATACGGTGTCAGACACACTAGAACCAACACCCGGACACGCTTGTCTCGATCAAATACAGGCATACAGTGGCAGTGTGCATGTTTATGGGATGTTTTCTCAGTATGATCTTGCACCGCTGGAACCACTGGATGGGTCCCTGAATGTCAATGGCAACCTGTCCATCCCCGCTGACCACATGCATCCCTTCGTGTTGGACGTTTACCCTGGTGGTGATGGTATCTACCAACAGGACAATGCATCGTGCCACGTCGCTAAGGGAGTGCGTGACTTGTTCCAGGAACACGACAGCGATGTCTCCGTTTTCGCTTGGCCAGCGAAATCGCCCGATCTCAATCTCATAGAGCACTTGTGGGATTATTTGGATAGGCAGGTTCGTCATGCCTACCCACAACCGCGTCATCTCCGGGAACTCCGTGCTCTGCTGCCGTCCGAATGGGCACGTGTGCCTTGGACAACGCTCCAGGGCCTTATTGCGTCCATACCACGTAGTATCGCCGCTGTCATCCGTACCAAAATTGGTTATTGCCATTATTAGGTAGGTGGTCTTATTATTCTGATACGACAGTGTAAACTTTTTCTTTACAGCCTCATTCCCAGCCTTAGGTCTTATTCTTTCCATCTTACTCCGCTTCTAAAAGTCTGATTAAAAAAATCTTTTTGCAATTGATAGCGTTTTGGGCGAGGAATATTCTTCATATATTTGCCTATTTTTAGTTTTGCCACAGCGTTCAGTTCTGTTTACACAATACTTGGCATCTTGTTTTCGTTTCTAAGAAATCGAGGTAAAATCCCCACGTTGCCTTAGATATCTTTCATTGTGAGAAATGCTTTGTATAGAATTTGTGATTTTTCGTATATCACATTTCAGCCAGTAGTGGCTAAAAGTAGCTTTTTTAATTTGTTGATGTTTCACCAATTGTGTAGAAAATCGGTTCCATTTTTTTTCAACCGGTTCAGTACATTATCAAGAACATTGCTTATATTGCGTATTTAAATTTTTGCTCAGATTTTCTCTTGGAAGCATAAGTACGTTCTCTTGTTCTCTGAATTTTTCTTCTAAAAATGTGCTTTGAAATATTATTTTGCGTGTCGGAGAGGATTCAAAAGACGTGATCATTACACTTGAGAATTCGGTTAAATTTGTTTTTCTTTGTGAAAAGACACCATTGATTTTGTCGGCACCAAGGTTTGTGATGAAACGAAAAAGTGAGAAAACAAAGCGATCATGTGAGACAGGTTAGTTGTAGCTCGGCACAAAGGAATGTAGGCTAGATTTGTCAAAGTGGGACTTGTAGGAAGTGTCACAGATAAGAAATCGCTTCCATGAATTTCATAGCAAGACGGCGTGAGGCATAAGATCAAAAAATGCGATTCATCTATTTTTGTTGCCGTTAACTCTTTCAGAACGCTGTGTTAGATGAATTCGCATCTGCGATCTATGACAGGACAAGTTCTTAAAATCCACGAAGAAAATGGGGGAAATATAACTGTACTTTTGTTTACCCATTTCAAGAAAGGAGTGGTGAAAGGAGTGTGTGATGAATAGCGATAGAGATAAAGTAAGAAAATTCAGTTGCATGCAAAGGAAATGGAAATATCAAAAACTTTCAAGGCTTCACACAATCATTCTGGTTTCCTTTTAAAACATTTGTTTACAGACTTTTTCGGGAGACGTGACATGATGGCGGCATGGCCAGAAGCGCTTTCTTTGGGCTAATTTCCAGAACTGGAACTGGGTCTGTGTCCAAGGGGCATGGAAGGCGTATTCATTCCACTGTTTTGTAACTTTCGTTTTAAATTCAAAAGTTTTTCCTTTGTTTTCAGCTTTGCTCTTCAGTATATATATATATATATATATATATATATATATATATATATATATATCATCATCATCATCATTGTCAACCATTATCAATCCACTGCTGGACGAAGGTCTCCCCAAGTTTCCTCCACAACGGTCTGTCTTGTGCCAGTCTCCTCCATGTCACCCCTGCATACTTTCGAATTTCATCCACCCATCTCCCATGTGGTCTTCTTCTGGGTTTTTTCCTGTCCCTTGGAATCCAATCTAAAATTTCGGCTGTCCATCGATGATCTGTCCTTCTGGCAGTATGTCCAGCACATTGCCATTTCAGGGATTTAACTCTGATCATGATGTCTTCCACTCTTGTCATTTTTCTGATCCACAAGTTCCTCTTCTTATCTCTCCTGGTTACACCAAGCATGCACCTCTCCATGCATCTTTGAGTTGTCTGCAGCCTTTGTATGTCTCTTTTAGCTAAGGTCCACGTCTCTGCACCATACGTAAGCACTGGAAGGATGCATTGATCAAACACTTTTCTTTTAAGACATAATGGCATATTGCTCTTGAAAATTATGCTGTTTCTTCCAAAAGCTCTCCAGGCAAGTTTTGTACGCCGATTAATTTCTTCATCAATGTGACCCTCACTTGATATCTGCTGTCCAAGATAAACGTACGTGTCGGTTATCTCCAGCTTTTCTCCATCAATCGATAAATCTTCATTCCTTGTAAAAGCATTGAACATCACTTTTGTCTTCTGAAAGTTCATTTTTAATCCCACTTCTTTACTCTTGTCAGCAAGTTCCTGGATCATACTCTTCAGCTCTGATGGGCTAGTTGCAAAAATGACTACGTCATCAGCAAAACGAAGGCGGGTTAGATAATCTCCATTAATCTTTATCCCCTTGTTTTCCCAGCTCAGTGACTGAAAAACACCCTCCAATGTGGCATTAAAGAGCTTCGGAGATATGGTGTCACCTTGTCTCACTCCCTTTCCAATTTTTATGTGTGTTGTATTTTCAAACAGCCTAATCTTTGCACTTGCATTTTCATAGATGTTATTAATAATATTAATGTATGCATCTTCAATACCGCAGGTTTTCAGAGCCATTGTAACTGCTGATGGTTTCACCGAATCAAAGGCTTTTTCATAATCGATAAAAGCCATGCACAATGGAAGTTCATATTCCCTCGCTCTTTCAATTAGTTCTCTCAGCACATGGATATGATCTATTGTGCTGTAGCCACTCCTGAATTCAGCTTGTTCTCTCGGTTGAGCCATGTCCAGTGTTACCTTCAAGCGGTGTGAAAGAACTTTAGTGAAGATTTTATAAACTACTGATAGGAGGCTGATAGGTCTGTAGTTTCCGAGATCCTCAATGTCACCTCTTATGTAGCAGGATCATTGTAGCGGTGTTCCAATCCTCAGGAATCTTTCCTTCATTAAGGCATCAAGTGAAAATTTGGGCGAGTACTGTTTCGATTTCTCCACTTGCTTCTTGTATGATGTCTACAGTAATTCCATCTTCTCCTGGAGCTTTTCCCCGCTTCATGTTCTTGATTGCATGTGCAACGTCTGCTGGAAGGACTGGAGGAACTCTGGTACTGGTATCTTTCATGATGTCTGGAGTGCATGTATCATCCCTTTCATATAATTTGGAGTAGAAATCTTTCACTCTTGTCAAAATTTCGCCTCTATTTCTTGTTACAGAACCATCTTCTTTTCTCAGTGCCATAATCTGTTTTCTTCCCTTACTGAGATGTCCCTTTGCTATCTTTAGGCTTTGGTTGTTTTCAATTCCTTTCCTCACTAGTTCACAGTTGAATTTTCTTACGTCTTCAGTGATACTTTTTCTTACTGTCTTGCATAGCTCTATATATTCCACTTTGGAAGTCACAACTTCTTTAGTTGTCCTCATCTCTCTTCTTTTTTGCATCAACATTTTCGTTTTTCCTGATAATTTATTTACATGCAACTTGTTCTTAGACCCAGCTAATTTTGTTGCTGTTTCCATAAGAGCTTTGGTTACTTTTCTGTTAACTTCAGAGATGTCCACTTCTTCCGATGTTAGGCCTTCTAAAGCAGAGAACCTGTTCTTCAGTTCCAACTTGAAGGTATTATGGTGTTTTTTAAGGTTGGTTATGTCAATAGATTTTGTTTGTCTTATGAGCTTGCCACGTTCAAGTTTAGTGTTGAGGTGCATCTTACATCTCACCAATCTATGGTCACTACCTGTGTTGAACTTGTTTAGCACACTGCAGTCTTCTATGACGAATTTTTTGTTACACATAATAAAATCAATTTCACTTGTCGTCCCATTTGGATGTCTCCATGTCCATTTCCTGTGTGGCTTTTTCTTGAAGAAGGAGTTCAAGATGAAAAACCCTTCTGCCTCTGCAAACTCAACGAGAGTATTTCCACGCTGGTTTCTGTTGCCGTGACCGAATTTACCTACTGAAGTTTCATTCTATTGCCGTTGCCCTATTTTTGCATTGAAATCTCCCATCATTATTTTCAAGTGCTGCTTACCTTTATTATTTAGATGACAAATTTCCTCATAAAATTCTTCAATTTCTTCTTCAGGATGACTTGTGGTGGGTGCATAAGTTTGAATAATCTGAGCCTGGTATCTTTTCGAGAGTTGGATAACAAGCCGTGCAGCTCTGTCAGAGGAACTTTCAACTTCTACAACTTTATCCTTCAGTTTCTTGTTTATTATAAATCCAACACCACTAGTTCTGCCATTATCTGTCCCACGATAGTAGAAGAGATGTCCACTTTTCAGTTCGATGAGATCTTCTCCTTTTCTCCTTACCTCACTTAGCCCCACGATGTCCCACTTGATCCTTTGTAGTTCCTCTTCCAATTCAAGAAGCCTTGAATCAGAAGATAGGGAGCGTCCATTGTACGTTGCCAAGGTCAGCATCAGATGGCAGCCTAGTCCGGTCCTCCGGGGATTCTTAGCACCCTCTGCCTTCATGTCGCACTGGCCGCTGCCTTGGCCAGGTACATTCCAGCTGCCGGAGAGTGAGGGCCAAGATTTAAGTTGTGGAGTCATTTTGGAGGGGTTTGACCATAACTCACCACGCTGGCCAAGCGGGTTGGTGAGTGATATATATTATATATATATATATACAGGGTGTTCAATAAATGACCGAACACTTAGTTTGTAGAAAACGTTTTATAGACAAAAGATATAATTTAAGCAAACAGTATTTCTTTGAAGTGGGTTCAAAAGGCAATTAAGTGATAACATTTTCAAAGTGTTTGCCTCCCGTTACCACAAGATGGCGTATTCGGGCTTCACAGTTCTCTATGACTCTGTATCTCGAGTTACAGTGGAAAAAGCCTCAGTGATAGCGTCTTTGAGCTCAGTCACAGTGTTAGGGCGTGATTTGTAGACCAAATCTTTGATATATCCACAAAGAAAGAAGTCGCAAGGATTTCGTCGGGAGAATAAGAAGGCCATTCGATAGCTCCAGAGTAATGATTGGGGTAGTTGAGAGCAAGCACGTTGTGTCCAAAGTGGCTGCTTATAGTCCTAAAAACATTCAGAGTGCAATGCGGAGGTGCACCATCTTTCATGAACCAGAAACCATCGACCATTCACAGACGGCGAATTTCCGGGAGAAACTTATTTTCGAGGATAGCTTTGTTTGTCTCAAATTTCCTGAGCAGGTCCAGAACTGTTGACTTTGATGGTCTTGTAAGCTGTTGACCACTTTCTTAGTGTTTCAGAAGGACTTTTGTTTGTTTCATACCAAGTTTTCACAGTAAAAACGCGTTGTTCGGTTGAATACACTGTTTTAACTTGCACTAAAACACAGTCGAACCAACACTGAATCAATTACCTATAAGCACTTGGTCGACGAAAAACTGATAGTGCTGCCCTCTCGTGCGTATTTCAAAAGTTATTCCCAAATTAAGTGTTCGGTCACTTATTGAACACACGTTATATATATTTATGTATATACCCATTTCAAATTACGGGAGATTTCAATGCAAAAATAGGGCAACGGCAACAGAATGAAACTTCAATAGGTAAATTCGGTCACGGCAACAGAAACCAGCGTGGAAATACTCTCGTTGAGTTTGCAGAGGCAGAAAGGTTTTTCATCTTGAACTCCTTTTTCAAGAAAAACCCACACAGGAAATGCACATGGAGACATCCAGATCGGACGATAAGGGAAATTTATTTTATTATGTGTAACAAAAAATTCGTCATAGAAGACTGCAGTGTGCTAAACAAGTTCAACACAGGTAGTGACCATAGATTCGTGAGATGTAAGATGCACCTCAACACTAAACTCGAACATGGCAAGCTCATGAGACAAACAAAATATATTGACATAACCAACCTTAAAAAACACCATAATACAAGTTGGAACTTAAGAACAGATTTTCTGCTTTAGAAGGCCTAACATCGGAAGAAGTGGACATTTCTGAAGTTAACAGAAAAGTAACCAAAGCTCTTATGGAAACAGCAACAAAATTAGCTGGGTCTAAGAACAAGTTGCATGTGAACAAATTATCAGGAAAAACCAAAATGTTGATGCAAAAAAGAAGAGAGATGAGGACAACTAAAGTAGATGTGACTTCCAAAGTGGAATATATAGAGCTATTCAAGACAGTACGAAAAAGTATCCCTGAAGACGTAAGGAAATTCAACTGTGAGCTAGTGAGGAAAGCAATTGAAAACAACCAAAGCCTAAAGATAGCAAAGGGACATCTCAGTAAGGGAAGAAAACAGATTATGGCACTGAGAAAAGAAGATGGTTCTGTAACAAAAATAGAGGCGAAATTTTGACAAGAGTGAAAGATTTCTACTCCAAATTATATGAAAGGGATGATACATACACTACAGACATCATGAAAGGTCACAGTACCAGAGTTCTTCCAGTCCTCCCAGCAGATGCAATCAAGAACATGAAGCGGTGAAAAGCTCCAGGAGAAGATGGAATTATTGTAGGCATCATACAAGAAGCAAGTGGAGAAATCGAAACAGTACTCGCCCAAATTTTCACTCGATGCCTTAATGAAGGGAAGATTCCTGAGGATTGGAACAACGCTACAATGATCCTGCTACATAAAAAGGTGACATTGAGGATCTCAGGAACTACAGACCTATCAGCCTCCTATCAGTGGTTTATAAAATCTTCACTACAGTTATTTCACACCGTTTGAAGGTAACACTGGACATGGCTCAACCGACAGAACAAGCTGGATCATATCCACGTACTGAGAGAACTAATTGAAAGAGCGAGGTAATATGAACTTCCATTGTGCATGGCTTTTATCGATTATGAAAAAAAGTCTTTGATTCGGTGAAACCATCAGCAGTTACAATGGCTCTGAAATCCTGCGGTATTGAAGATACATACATTAATATTATTAATAACATCTATGAAAATGCAAGTGCAAAGATTCGGCTGTTTGAAAATACAACACACATAAAAATTGGGAAGGGAGTGAGACAAGGGGACCCCATATCTCTGAAGCTCTTTAATGCCACATTGGAAAATGTCTTTCAATCACTGAACTTGGAAAACAAAGGGATAAATATTAATGGAGATTATCTAACCCACCTTCGTTTTCCTGATGACGTAGTCATTTTTGCAACTACCCCATCAGAGCTGCAGAGTATGATCCAAGAATTTGTAAAGAAGTGGGATTAAAAATCAACTTTCAGGAGACAAAAGTGATGTTCAATGCTTTTACAAGAAATGAAGATTTATCGATTGATGGAGAAAACCTGGAGATAACAAACACGTACGTTTATCTTGGACAGCAGATATCAAGTGAGGGTCACATTGATGAAGAAATTAATCGGTGTACAAAACTTGCCTGGAGAGCTTTTGGAAGAAACAGCATAATTTTCAAAGTAATATGCCATTATGTCTTAAAAGAAAAGTGTTTGATCAATGCATCTTTCCAGTGCTTACGTATGGTGCAGAGACGTGAACCTTAACTAAAAGAGACGTACAAAGGCTGCAGACAACTCAAAGAAGCATGGAGAGGTTCATGCTTGGTGTAACCAGGAGAGATAAGAAGAGGAACTCGTGAATCCGAAAAATGACAGGAGTGGAAGACATCATGATCAGAGTTAAACCCCTGAAATGGCAATGAACTGGACATGCTGCCAGAAGGACAGACCATCGATGGACAGCTGACATTTTAGATTGGATTCCAAGGGACAGGAAAAGACCCAGAAGAAGACCACATGGGAGATGGGTGGATGAAATTCGAAAGCATGCGGGAGTGACATGGAGGAGACTGGCACAAGACAGACCGTTGTGGAAGAAACTTGGGGAGGCCTTCGTCTAGCAGTGGATTGATAATGGTTGAAAATGATGCTGATGATGATGATGATGACACCCATTTCATGGAAGGAGTCGACTGTGTATATACACGGTCGACTCACATTATTGTGACCACCAGCTAATATCCAGAGGAACAGCCGTGTGCAGCGCGGAGGAGTAGGTAGACGGGCTGGGAGTGACTGTGTAAGGTGCTGGAAGGTGTTCACTGGTATGTGGACAACATGATCGAGGTGGTCCCACGGGGTAGACTTCCTTATGATGAGGAGTCCAATCATCCAATGTGATTTCTGAATCATTCTTTGTGCCAGCGGAACACGAACTGTCAAACCGCTGGCCTCTTTAACAGTGTCGTACCGGAAACAATTGGGGCCACCACGCAAAAAATATCTTCGAGGTCCTTGTGCGAAAATCTATTAGCTTTCAATTACTGAAAATTTTAAATTACATATTATTAACTAGGTTTTGTGGGCGTTTTAATCAGTCAAATTCTTTGGAACCTACAGGCATTTTTCGCAAAACCAAACTTATTGCACCTTATTGCATAAAACACAAATTTGCACATTGTAATTAAAATGACCGCAGAAGTTGCATGCTAAGATAAAGTACTACAAAACAGTTATGCCAAAGTTCATCATATCACGCAAATTTTGTTCTTTTTGAGAACTAAGGCCAGCTTCTTTGAAATGCCTCACGATCACACGCACAAAACACCTAACGGCCGTGCAATAGTGTACAATGATCTTTTCCGGCTTATACGAAAATACGGGACATAAGTAAGCAAATAAGTGACAATTCAGAATTATGTATTCTTGAATGTACAAAAAATACAGTAAATAATTTAATCTTGAAAATGTAAAAAAACAAAAAAAAAGTTAACATAATGCCACAATATTTTTTACATAGTAATTATTTTTCTCTGCTATAAAAACGTGACACAGGTCTCCGTTTCTTCTCTCCTCAAAAAACACTTGTTTCAGTTCATTACATTCTGAAGGATGTGTAATTATGTGCAAACAACTGTAATACATAACACTTTATCCTCATTGGTATAAAGGGAACTATTGCCATGGCCGTGAAAAGGGGCCTTCAGTCGTTTGGAATAGCTAGCTGCTTTCCCTTCATCCAGGTTTTATAAACTAAAACCGCGAAAATTATTTTCAAATGTTTTATTTATTTATTGAAAAAATAAGAACAAAGATTTGTTTTCTTTTTAATACTTCATTCAAAGCTTCCGTAAAAAAATTTATTGGCTATTTCTTTAACCAGCTTCATGTGCCGTTTCTGCAAAAAAGTTCGTAAACTATTTTTCCTGAAGTCAGAGGCTCTCTTAGCAAGGACGTCGCTAGACTTCGAATGAGGATAGGCGAACATTATTTTTGGTGTGGCAAGCGCTTGATTGCAATCCTTTTTTTACGAAACAGTAAAAGAACGAATTTTAAATGGTTTTTTTTATTGAAGGTTTAACGACCACCGTGAGAAACTCGATGAGTTATAAGCAGTCGCCCGTCCCTAATTTAGGACCACTAACTCCAGGGAAGGGTGAGAGCCAGTGCCGTAAAACAAACACAACATCCATGCCTCCCCGGATTCGAACCGGGACCTGTCTCGGACGAATGGTCATAAGCCAACGCTAAGCCCACTGCGCAACCGGGCGTGTTTAATTCTTTCCACTACCGGCTACAAAGGGATTCGTGCAATCTCCACACCATCCACCTGGACACACATACATACACGGATCTGACTAGTTACGCCACTGGTGTAAGATAGAAGTGTTGGTAGAACGTCGCCTTCAACTTTTTGTTTGCTCTGAATATACTGTCTTAAATTGCTTCTCAAAATTTTGCATTTTTTCTTACGAAAATAATACTGTACTTGAACAATTTATTTAAAAGAAAATGTCGTTTCCATTTATCTAAATCAAATTTTAACGTCGTGCTAAGCAGACACCGTACCTCCACCCTCCTTAACATTTACCCTTCCAGCCAGCGTCTTTGTCTTGCACTCCTCTCCTACAAAGCAGTCGTCTTGCACTCCTCTCCTACAAAGCAGTCGTCTTACACTTTCTGCACTTTCACTGTCCCGGGGAAGTCTTAAGAGCGCTCTTAAGCTCCACTTTCCGTGTTGGAATCCCCTATTTTGTAAAGAAAACAAACAGAGCAATTAGTAGCGACCCCTCAGTGAATACCTATCCACCCTTCTCATTAGCCCCCTGGCCATACAAACCTGAAAAATAGATTTAAAGTAAGGAACTGGAACAGTGGAGAACAACTGAATTTTCATGGCACTGCGAATGTTATTTTGTTAACCTTTTTTGGAGACATAAACAATGCACTTTCCAGGGGAAAATACGTAGGGCTACTAACTTTGGAGACCTTGTACGAGCAACTTGTTTCGCAACAAATGGAACCTGAAGAAATGTTTACCGATCCTGTTGTGACTGAGGTTTTATTCAAAATTGATGACTGCTTGAGAAATATTGAATCGACAAGTAGAACTGCAAAGTTTTGGGTAAATCTTTTGAAAGCTATTGATCTAATTCTTCAGTTTATATTTGCTGAAAGGTCAGGGAATTTTAATTTGCACTTGAGTACTACCACCGAAATGCTTCCGTATTTCCATGCTGCAGGACATTTGCCTTATGCAAAGTAGGCCCATATATACACTGACGGAAAAAAAAATCCCAACACCACGAAAAAATAGTTGTAGAGGAATGAAATGGCGGCAATACATTTGTATAGGTAACATATTTAATCGATTAAGGTTTCAAGATCACAGCTTATTGTAAGCGCGAGAAGAGCCATTTTAAATGTGAAATGCTGGTACATTAATAACCGGTGTAACCGCCATAATGTTGAATGCAAGCATGCAAACGTTCATGCATTGTGTCGTACAGGTGCTGGATGTCAGTTTGTGGGATGGAGTTCCATGCCTGTTGCACTTGGTCAGTCAATACAGGGACGGTTAATGCTGGTTGGGGGTGACGCTGGAGTTGTCGTCCAATGATGTCCCATACGTGCTCGATTGGAGAATGATCTGGTAATCTAGCAGGCCACGGCAACATGTCGACACTCTGTAGAGCATGTTGGGTTACAACAGCGGTATGCGGGCGAGCGTTATCCTGTTGGAAAACACCCCCTGGAATGCTGTTCATGAATGGCAGCACAACAGGTTGAATCACCAGACCGACGTACAACTGTGCCGTCAGGGTGCGAGGGATAACCACGAGAGTGCTCCTGCTGTCATAGGAAATTGCTTCCCAGACCAGAACTCCAGGTGTAGGCCCAGTGTGTCTCGGCCGCAGACAGGTTGGTTGCAGGTGCTCACCTGGCCGCCTTCTAACCAACACACGGCCATCACTGGCACCCAGGCAGAATCGGCTTTCATCAGAAAACACAACAGATCTCCACTCCGTCCTCCAATAAGCTCCAGCTTTACACCACTGACGTCGCAAACGGCAGTGGTTTGGAGTAAGTGGAATGCACGCTACAGGGCGTCTGGCTCGGAACTGTCCTTCAAGTAACCGATTTGTAACAGTTCGTTGTGTCACTGTGGTGGCAACTGCAGCTCGAATTTTTGCCGCAGACGCAGTACGAAGCGCCACGGCCATACGCCGTACACGGCGGTCTTCCCTCTCAGTAGTGCCACGTGGCCGGCCGGAACCCGGTCTTCTTGATGCAGTACCTTCCCTTGACCACCGCTGCCAACAATCATGCACAGTGGCTACATTCCTGCCAAGTCGTTCTGCAATATTGCGGAAAGAAAATCCACCTTCTCGTAGCCTTATTACACGACCTCGTTCAAACTCCTTAGCTGTTGATAATGGCTTCTTCGTCTTCTTAAAGACATTCTTGACTAACATCAACACACTGCGTCGAATCTCAACGATAACTAACGCTCACGAACGTTACAGCGCGTATTTACAGCAAACCTGCTTTGCATGTTCCGAGATGCGCTACTAGTGCCACACGTATGCGCCGAGCGCGAAATCTGCATAGACGTCATCTTACAGATGTACTCTCACCGCCTACCAACTTTCGCTTATCTAACACAACCCCTTCTTGGTGTTGGGATTTTTTTTTTCCGTCAGTGTATGTTCAGCAAATGATGAAGATAGGTTCAAAACTGTCAGAGAAAGAGCTCGATTTGTTTACTAACAAAGGATTCTTCACTGTGAGAAGAAGTGTAAAGTTTTGGTCTGGTACATGGACAGACATGTGTATAGAGCAGTGCCGTATGCGTCCTATGAAAGCAATTGGAGGTCTTACACATGGAAGAGGTATAACGGGCAGCACATTGTCAAAATGGGTCCACGAGACACCTTTTGTCTTGAAAATTCACGAAGCTATTGAGAAATTCTTGGGAACCTCAATAACATTTACTGAACAACATACGGAACTACGCAAATCACGAAAACTAAGAGATCAGTCCGACATTGAAAAATGTACTTCGAGGCTTAAACACCACAACCCATTCACAAAATTTTCTTGAGAAGTTGTGTGTTTGCCATCCGGTTTGGTGTCTGATGAATCTGTAAACTGTGACCAAGCTTATCAGGTAGGAGTTAGAGCAATGGAAAAAATTTAAGGAAAAAATTTTGGAGAGCTGAAACTACACAGAAAAGACATGGTCAGAACACAAGCAAAGCACATATCTGTGAAACTTGGGTCGAAAGAGGTTAGTGTAAATCCCCAACAGCTTTTTAACCGAATTTTGTGTGCGTGTGTGTGTGATAGCCCAAGTGTGCTAAAAACATACCTTAAGTATGAACTAGCCTCTTGTCCACCATCGATGTTTGACGAAGTTTCTCTTAGCAAGGGTACAAAATCTTCTCTCATGAAAGTGTTTGAAGAGAGTATTGTAGAATCATTTGACCTAAGCGATGCAGCAATAGTGATAGATGGAGGGTTTCTGATTCACAATGTCTCTTGGCCCAAGGAAAGTTCATATGGAGAAGTATAGTTCGGAATTACTGTTCACTTGTGTTTACAAGATATGAAAAAAACACAACCATTGTTTTTGATGGATACCCCGAGGATTCTACAACAAAACAAGAAGAACAAAATAGAAGATTAGACAAAAAAGCCTTATGCGGCATCACTTTTGAAGAAAACACAAAATGTATGACAGCAAAGGAGGATTTTTTAGCTAATAACAGAAACAAGAAACGACTAGTAATTTCAGTAGCATCAGAACTAGAAAAAAAATGGTTTACCAACGTTTGTTGCTGAAGAAGATGCTGACGTAAATATAGTAAGGGTAGCAATCGAATAACTGAACAGTCACTCTAAAGTTGTTGTCGTGGGCTCAGACACAGATCTACTAGTGCTGTTAGTTTCTCTTGCTCCTGAAAATAAATTTATTTATTTCTGTAAACAGAGAGGTGGTAAAAGCCCGTCAAAAGTATTTTACAGAATCGAAAGTTTGATCGAGCAGTACAGCAAAATCAGAAAACTTCTACTGTTCGCTCACGCAATAACTGGTTGTGACACGATGGATTGGGAAAAAATCAAAGCCATATTGAAATGATAAAATCATCATCTGAAGCTGAGGGCCAAGTTAGGATTTTTACTTAATAAGCAATTCCTGGAGAAAAACTGTTTGTCAATGGAGAAAAATTTATACTTGCATTCTATGGGACGAGTAAATTCTCGAATTTGAACGAAGCTCGTTACTCCCGATTCAAGACATTAACAAGAAAGTCTGCTTAGATCAAATTTTGACCTGGCAAAACTTCCTCCAACATCAAAAGCATCTCATTAACATCTTCTGAGGGTTTATTTGCAAGTCCAAGGGTGGCTAGGAAATAAACTTCTGGCAACTGATTTGGGGATGGATGTTAGAATACCTGGAAGAAAACGGAGGAAAGAAAAAAGTACTGAAGCATATTCCCAGCTCAATACCTTTTGCCCCGGATGAACGTCTACGCCTCGTGTCCTGTAGCTGTAAATCAGTTTATGGAAACTATTGTGGATGTCGGAAATCTGGACTATATTGCACTGCAATGTGTGAGCACTGCAATTAGTGTCATGCTGCAACTCACCTGCTTTTAATGAAGAAAGTGACACTCCTTTTGACGAGTAACTCTGTATATATTGGAAATTGTAAATGTTAAAAGGGACAATTTTGTAGCGCGTAATATGAGGATTAAAACAAAAAAAAATTACGTCGTTACGACCACTGGTTATCGAGATATAAGTCATTTTCTAAAAGTATGCGAATGGGAAGTTCGGGGGGGGGCACAGGGGCAAAGCACAAGGGAGAGACGCGGGGAGTTTGGGGAAAATACCTCTCTTATAGTGTTCTAACAACTGGCCAAAATTTAGCTTTCCCATAATTATTCCCGACATTTTCCTTTTTTCCCCCTGGGCTATACTGTGAAAGCACAAATTTGTCTGTGACGCGGATCGAAATCGTGCCCCCTCACTCCGGAGTAAGTTGCACTCCCAACTAAGCTATACGGACGGGATGTATCGCAGCAGATTTATCGTCTTGACACGTGCTTTACCCCTGTAGTACGTCACATCATCTCCCTCTTATTTTTTTTATTTTTTTTTTCTGTAAGCGAAGAACGAACTTTAATTAATTCTAGATGATGTGCGGAACAAATATCCCACATTTTTTTCGAAGAACCCAACGGCCAGTACGTCCATCCTTTACGTTCGGGCGCCAATGGGAAAACACAGATTTGTCCGTTACGAAGATCGAAATCGCGCCACCTCATTCCGGAGTACGTTGCTCTCCTAACTAAGCTACACGGACGGAATGTATCACTGGAGATTTGTCGTCTTGACACGTGCTTTACCTCTGTAGTACGTCATACTACATGAAATAAAATACGAGACTTATTACTTGGAAAAGTCCAGATTGTATTAGGTCTGCAAATAAGTCTTAAAGCGTTTGAAGACAACGAAACGCGTAAATTGAGGGAAAACAACAATACCTTTAAGAATCAAAATATACGCAGTCATTATCTATCACCTTTTTCCATCGGTCGGGCAGCTGACGGATTCCAGCCATGAAGAGTACTTCGTCGTGTGACGCGATGAAGTCGTCAACCCATTTTTCCACTTCGTCACATGTCCGGAACCGTACAGCAGATAAAGCATGTTGCATCGATCGGAACAAATGATAGACTGAAGGGGCTATGTCAGGACTATACGCAGGGTGATCCAAAACTTTCCAGCCAAGCGTCAATAACGTTTCTAAGACCGATTTCGCGACATGCGTTGTCTTGCAGTAATGTCACTGGACGCAATCCTTTGCCTGTGAATGGATGTTTCCGACAGATTTCCTGGTTCAATCGCAGCCATTTTTTCTTGTAGCGATCAGCAGTAACAGTTTGACCCTGTTCCAATAGTTCATAACAGAGCACACTCTTCATATCACACCATATGCACAGCAGAACTTTCTTGGAGTGAATATTGCGTTTCGGTGTCGAAGTCGTTGCTTCACCAGAGTCTACCCAGTGTTTTCTACGTTTGGGATTGTCGTACCATATCCACTTTACATCACCTGTAATGATTTTCCACAGGAAGGACTTTCTGTGTTGTTTATTCAACAGATTCGAACATTTCATGACACGCTCATTCTTGTTCCTCTGGCTCTGGTCATGTGGCACCGATTTTCCTTTCTTCTGAATCTTTCTCATTGCGCGTAAACAATTGGAAATGATTTGTTCAGTTACCCCCAGTTGTTAAGCCAGTTCTTTTTGCGCTTGAGACGAATCTTCATCCAGCAAGGCTTGCGGTTTCTCATGTGTAAACTTCTGCGGGGCGCCGTTACGTTCTCGATCGATAACATCAAATCACCTGCTTTAAACCGTCTAAATAAAAACTCACACGTGCTTTTCGATACAATGTTCTCCCTCAAAACTAAACAGATCGATGCACATGCTTTTGCAGCACTTTTTCCTTGATAAAATTCGTAACGAATGCAGTGTCGAATAAATGCAGTATCGCTTGCCATCTTTCACCTACCGGTGTGCAAGTGCGTTTGACTGTTGGACAAACTTCTGTGTTACGTTTTATACTCGGGACCAGTTACGGTCATATGACAACGACGCAAGGGAATGTCAGTTATGTAAAATAGCGGTATATGTCACGCAAAAGAACGCTTTAAAACTTATTTGTACACCTGATATATTAAAGTGAAATGTACTAAACATTGGCACATTTTGAACTGGCTGGGTAGCACAACAGTCCAGCAACCTCGCATCTCCTTGGCGACGTACCTGGCAGTCAGCTCCCCCCCCCCCGCCCCCGCCACGATGCGTTGGTTGCGGTAACTATCAGCACGCCTCAGCTCTTAACAACATTCACAAAACCACGCCATCGAAAAAAATGCTGTATCTTGTTTTATGAACAGCACTTGTTTGTTTCTTGCAAGTCGTAGACTGTACAAATATGCAGAACAAAAAAGTAAAATTATATGTCATTTGATGTTTTCCATGCAATGTCATTCTTGTACGGTACGTAAAACGGACCAACGCACACGAAACGAAACGCGAAAAAGAAATGCAAAGAAATATGTGTTCGAAGCTTTAAGTGTCTATCTTCCTCTACTAATTGTCACCACTTCAGTACTTAGCCTTTCAGATTGTCTCTGGGTTGGTTTGCTGACCTTATCTACGAACTCCCAGAGCTTCCTCTCGGAGCGTCTGAGCACAAAAAGAACAGTGTTAGGCAGCCGCAAAGTGCCCATTCTGAGCTGAACTGCATCGGAACGCTGTGTCCTGATACCGCAGAAGGGAGATGTGTGAACCCATTCGAGCTTCCCGTAACTACTCGCTACGATGATAGCAAGCGATTAGAAAGCCCCTCGAAATGCCCATCGTGAATGAATTATCACGAGGAAACTCGGTTCTTCCTGTCCCCCAGTAGCCCTAGGAAGAGGAAAGGCAATTAATTTTGTTGAAAGAGAGAGAGAGAGAGAGAGAGGTTTTCTTCGGATCCGAGGGACGATTTGCCGCGATCAGGAAAATTGAGTCTCTCTTCTGCATTGCAAATACGGAGTGAACACAATAGAGATAAGGAGTAAAAAACGCGCTGCAGCAGCTAAGTGGGTACAGCCCATTACAGATCATACAAAGTGGGCAATTTTTCATCGCTTTTTTTACGTTTGTGCGTGCATTAAAAGGTTTTCAAGTACTTTACCATTAGGAATCTTAGCTCATAAATAATCAAAAAATGTACGCGAACTTCAAAAAATAAACGAAGAAACATTTATTTAGTTCATCTTTACTCGCTTGCTGCTTCTGAGTTCTTTTTTTTTTTTTTTTTTTAAGAACACGAAATTTTAAATTTGCAAAACGTCATTACATCCGAGCAAATGAAAATTAAATAAGAAACTAAAAGAGGAATTTAGGAAACATAACATCTTGAGACTTAAGCCGTAATTACAAAACTTTAAATGCAGTTGCATCCTAGGAAGAAGCTACAACCCTGATTCCGAAGTAAGAAAAAAAACCCAACAACAACAGAGAACGATTGAAGGTAACAGCCACTGAAGTAAACTGCAATGAAATTTAAAGACACGTATATACCGGGGTCCGGACAAAAGCCCACCGGACACTTGCCCACTATGGATGATTTGTAGATAATACGCAATTTCGGAGGACGTTTCCCATCAAGTGTAAAGAAGCTGATCACATACATACTTATGGATTGTATAAATATTGCACTTTGTTTTAGAAATGTTAAAATGTAAGGGGCTTCATTTAACGCTTCTAAAACATTTCATGTACGCTTCTTAAGCCTATGGCTGAAGAAGCGTATATGCTCGGCTTTGATCGTTCAAAAATACGTATATCATTTAAAAAAAAAAGAAAGGAAGAAAAAAGAAAGAAAAACACTGTGGCGCAGTGGTCTAAGCGCTGGCTTCTGATCATTCGTCGAGATAGGTCTGGGTTCGAATCCCGTGGAGCATGGATATTGTGTTTGTCTTACGGCACTGGCTCTGTCCCTTCCCTGGAACCAGTGGCCCTAAATTAGGGACGGGCAACTGCTTATAGCCCATTGAGTTGCTCACGGTGGTCGTTAAACCTCAATAAAAAAATCAGATCAATTGAATTGCATTGCGCTTTTACTTAGGCACTAAGTATCAATTCATAGGCCCTAGGACTAAGCCTTTTAAACAATTTGTATTCTACCAATGTAATATTCACAACGTTTACATATCAAATCAAGTTTAAAATATAGTGCTTTTACTTTGGCACGAAGTATTTAATCACAGGCCCTAGGCCTAGGCCCTTTTACCAGTTTTTATTCTATCAACGTCATATTCACAACGTTTACAGAGCAAATCAAGTTAATAATATTGGGAGTTTACTTGGGCACGAAATATTAATTTATAGGCCTTAGGCATAGGCCCTTTTAATAGTTTTTACTCCACCGATGTCATATTCACAACGTTTGCACATGAAATAAAGTTAATAATATTGCGCTTTTACTTAGGCACAAGATATTAATTCATAGGCCCTATAGGCCTAGGCCTTTTGGACGGTTTTTAAATAGCATTACGCTTTTACTTAGGCACGAAGTAATAATTCATAGGCCCTAGGACTAGGCCTTTTCGACGGTTTTTATTCTTTCGACTTCACATTCATAACGTTTACTTATCAACTCAAGTTAATAGCATTGCGCTTTTACTTAGGCATTCAATATTAATTACTAGTTTGAACAAACCACTACTCAGTTTTCAAACTTTCTCCATAAGGCATCTCGACATAGATTTCATGCTGGCAAAACCTCTTTACACAGTTGTAGACTAACACGTTTCGGACGAGAAAAAAAAAAGAACCAGATAGTAATAAAGAAAAAAGAATTGGCGAACTGTAAAATAAGAATGTATCGCACTTCTTAGATTTTAAAACAACACAGTGTGCATTATACTTTAACAAGATGTGGACTATGCTGGTGTTTTTGTGGGGATTGTAAACGGGACCGATGTTGTAGAAATGACAATGATGTTATAAAGAGATATTTTAGACCTAAATGCGGAACATGAAATGGAAACGATATCATTCGCATGAGTGTAATCGATATACTAACGACCTGTAAAAAAACACATAGAACTCCGCATACACATACGTAGAGGTCTGCACGGGCCTAATTTGGTGAGCCCGGCCCGGCCCAATCTCGTGCGCTTAAGGCCCAGCAGGGCCCGGCCCGTTTCAAATATCAGACATTCGGCCGGTTCAGCCTGGGCCCGTCAATTGCAGCTCTTGTTTAAGCCCGGCCTGTGTTGTGCCATTTGGTATTACTTTGTCTTTCTGTTGTATTTTATTAAAATGTGAAAATTAAATATTGAAATGAGATATTATTGAAAATATTTAGTTGAATGTAAGCCTAAAACTATTAACTAAACTTTGATACAATTATCGAAAAATATGACCTTTAAAAAGAGAGAAAAGGGAAGATGACGCGCGTTCAGAATCTCCCTTTTTCTGAACTAGTAAGCGGTAACACTATAAAAGTCAATCCCTATAAAGATTAAGGATAGGAGGAAAAATCGATGTCGTCCCACTCTCTCATACAAGCACACACATACACACCCCACCACACTGTAGACACACTCTGCTCAACACACACACACACACTCGCTCGGGGTCGAATCTTTTTGTTGTCAACAAGCCCCAAAATGGACTTACCATTTTAATACCTATAGATTGGTAAAAGAAACTGTGAGTGCCTCTCCTTGTTTTTGTGATTACGTAACACGACTTTTTTCTTTCTTTACAATTGCGATAAAAAGAATGGGTCGACTTGGCCCAGCCCGGTCGTAAGTGTCTGGGAAAAAGTCTGGCCGGCCCGTTGCTTTGTTCTTTAAATTAAAAAGAAGGCCCGACCCGGCCCGTTGCTTTGTTCTCTAAATTAAAAAAAGGCCCGTCCCAACCCGTGCAGATGTCTACACATACGTACATTCTTAAACTTCCGGACGTGATCGCCTTAGCTCATAAAAATACGTATGCCTTGTACATTTAAGAACATAGAAGAAGGTATACCGTTGTGTTTCACCCTTTCCCCGTCACTTGTGTGGGGAGATAAGAGTGCCACCCGTGAATTGTATTGTAATTAAGCTGCAATTTAAAATCCGTATGCCTTTTGACCTTTACTTATTTTTTACCGAGAACATACGACATATACCTGGAAATAACTTTGTGACTCATGTTTTACCAATAACGATTTTAATATTGGTAAAGGACTTCAGCACTTAATTACACACTTTTCGAAAAAAAGCGAAAAATCTAGTAGGAATCGTCCAATCAAGATGAAAGTTGGTATGTACAATGCAGGACAGCAAATGACTGCATTTCCAGGGACGTTGGGCCATTAATTCGGACAAAACAACTGAACGAGTGGGACAAGTCAGTACGCTGTAGCGCCACCTCTGGCTTGGATACAAGCGGTTACACTGCGTGGTATAGACGCATACAATTCACGGATACTGTCCTCAGGTATAGCATGCTAAATGGTATCATTAAGAAAATACAACGCAGTTTGTCACAAATACATATATTTTTTTTAAGTCGACCATGGTTTCGCTGGGTATTGAGCTAGTTTCATCAGGACGAATAGCACGTAAATATTCAAATTGTATATGATATCATAAATGGTGTTTACAGTCACTGGTTTCGGTTAGTTGCTTCCACGCGCTTGATAGAAATGGGGTGGATGCCATGTCATTAACAAGTTGCCAAGGCTTCTGATATATAAGGAAAGCTTCCAAAACATCTTGGTGTTTGAATCTGGCTTGTCAATTAGTTTTGCTTCTTCAAAGAGAAATTTATGGTCATTTCGTAACTGTGCTTAGCCATCAAAGACTTCTTTAGGTCACAGTTCCGAATGTAGGTCTTTTGTTCCTTCAATCGAAAACGCAAGGCTCTACGGGTCTGTCCTATATACGAAGCGCCACATTCACGTGGAATTTCACAAATTGCCCACGAGTTTTTTCTTGAACATAGTCCCTTGATCCTAAAAAGTTCATTTTGTTTATGGGTTTAAATATCACTTTAAAATTAAAGGTTTTGAGAATTTTTGAGATTTTGAAGGCAGTGTCACTGGAAAATGGAATAAATGCAAAATTCTCTCATAATGGACGCATCACAGGAGTTAACGTCGAGATTGGGTTCGGTTTCCGGAATTTTGTTAGAGTCTTGTCTATGATGGAAGGAATGTATCCTCTCTGTACTGCAACACGCTTAAGGAAATAAAGTTCGTTTTCTAAACTGTCTTTATCTGAACATATACTGTACGTATCGCGCGATATACGCAACTGTAAAAGGCGCTGAGTTTTTGTTGCCAAGGGTGATCGGACTTGGCATGTGGATAGGAGAAAACAGCAAAAGAATTCCGATAAATTGTGGTTGCGAGAAATCCATTTGAGCGAGTAACCAGGACGTCAAGGAATGGTAGGCATCCGTTATTTTTAGTTTCGTAGCTGAATTGAATGTGAGAATCAATGGAATTTATAAGTTTGACTAATTCCGGAATTTCAGAATTTTTTCCTTTCCATAGAACGAAAGTATCGTCTACATATCGTATCTATAAGTCAAATTTCACGAGTTTGAAAATTTTTTCTTCAAATCGACGCATGTAGATTTCACATAATATAAGTGACAGTGGGCTGCCCATGGCTAGACTTTCCGTCCGTTCATAAAACGTTCCACGGAAAGTAAAACTGTTCTTTTTTATGTAAATGTCCACTAATCTCGTTATTTCTTCTACTTCAGGTTGGCTGTAATGATGCTCTACAAAACTTGCTTTTAGGGATTCCAGAGCTCGTTTTACTGGAACATTGGTGAACATAGATACCACATCAAAGGATAGCATAAGTTGATCTACGCAGGGTGTAGTTCGAGTTTGAGTCGATTGGTAAACTCATGGGAATTTTTCACAGATGTTTCGTCTGGAGTGGCCAAGGTAGATAATTTTGAAGATAAGAACTTGGACAACTTATATGCTGCTGTGCCGATATTACTTACTATAGGCCGGAAATGAATGCCAGATTTATGTATTTTAGGGAGAGCATAGAATCTCGCACAACGGGCGTATGAAGGTTTAAGTTTGTTTTTTCATGTTTTGGCTCAGAGTTTCTGAGTTGTTGATCAATTTCTGTATTTCTTTTAATTGTTTATCTGAAGGATCATTCTTTTTTTCTTTGTAAGGTCCATCCGAAATCAGAATTTTGACTTTGTTATCATAATGCTTTTTGTCTAAAACAACTACCTGACCTCCTTTGTCAGCTCTAGGGACGATTAAATTGGAATTTGAGCGCAATTTTTCATGCGCATTAATTTCTTTGGTGGTTAAATTTGGTCTAGGTAATGTAGCGTGATTTACGATTATCACTTGGCTGATGCAATGTCTAATTATTTCATTTTCTTTAAAGTTGAGACTGCTTTTTATTAGAGATTCCTCAACTGACGCAACTATGTCTGATACCGGTATCTTTCTTGAGATAGCAAAGTTAGAATTATATCGTAAAGTCTGCTTCTGAATTTCAGTGAGACTATGACCGAACAAGTTGACTAACACTTCATTAACTGGATACACTATTCGGTTATTATTATTTTGGGTATAAGCGTGCTTACTGTTATTATCAGTTATCAATTTTTCGAATTTTCTTTCACGGGAAATCCTGGTATTCAATTCGGTGACATGTTGATACTACGAACTGAAGTGTTTTTTGTCTAAAGTATCAAAATATGCTAATTTGTTAGCTAACCAGAGATGTATATCACAAAGTTCAGGTTCCACCTTTGCAATGTCCTTCCGAGTGTCCTTAATAACAGCTCTAAGAATGGCGAACGAGGCAACGCTCATTGCTTTTGTTTCGTTCTGAGTAGGTTATAGGTTACATTTCAAGGATATGAAGTTCGGTTAAGTTCTTTGGTGACAACATTGCTGTTAGTTCGACATTTCGGGATGGGCGTAGGTGGAGTTCTATTATGGCCCAAACATGCTCGATCGGCGAGAGGTCGGGGATCGGGCTGGCCATAGAATGGAGTCAACATTACAGAGGCAGGCCTAGGAGAGCCATGCCCTGTGTAACTGGGCATTATCCTGTTGAAAAATTGCTCGGTGATACTGCGACAGTAATGGCAACACAACAGGTGGTGCAGATGTCGTCGACGTACCATTTGAGCCGTGATGGTGGTACGGAGGACTACTAAAGGTAGGCGCCCCATACAATCACTCCAGGGGTGAGAGCCGTGTGCCGTTCCACGGTAAAGGCAGGATCTATACGCTGGCCGGATTGCTTCCAGACTCATCGGCGTCAAGTGCAAACCATGCTTCATTAATGGAAACAACAGGACGCCACTGGACACTACCCCACGTTGATTGGGCCCGACGCTACTGCAACCGGTGCCAGCGGAGGTACTTGCATGCGGAGTTTCATCAGGATAAGAAGAATTTATCGGGGTTCCTCGTTTTTTTTGTTGTTTTTTTTTTTGTTGCAAAGAGTATATTTGTTTCCTTATTTTACAAAAATCCTGAGAATACACATTGTTTACTAATAAAAATCAATTACCCCATTCCTGATATTAACGACATGACGGGAATGAATCACAGTACGCGAGTTTGGGAAAAAAGGGAGGAAATTGAAACATCTATTCCTTCAAGTTCTTCTTTTATGGTTCCTGAATCCATGTGGACATCCTGCATTCATCATTTTATTTGAGGGCCTTATGCTGTTTCAGACATCCTTATTGTCACAGGGGAGCGAATCATTTTAGCTCTCACTTCAAGTCCTTAAAAAATTCTCTTCTTTTTCTTTCTCTCTGGTCTGGAAACTTAATGATATCTCCCCCTCTCGAACAACTTAAACTTTTTCCGGACTTCCTGTTTTGTAGGAAGGGCACTAAATTCTTTTAGCCTGTAGGGCTGACTTCAGTTCCGACTCGAATCCTGTCATTGGTCTTAACCCTCTAACGAAAGTAAACTGCTTTAAACGCAAAAGGCTCATACGTACGCGTTTGACACCCGATGCCGCAAGTGTGATACACCATGACGACGCTTCATTAAAGGCCCCGCAACCGCCACCGCTTCTTACCAAATAGTCCTGTCTTTCTTCTAATATACACTGTATTGACAAAAGTCACCGGACACCCTTTCAAAAGCAATTTAACTGATCCGCTGCGTCGTTAAGATGCGCGGTACAGCTACAAACGGCATAAAAACAAGCCTGCAGCTGACCGCGATCATATCGCACTGTGAGGTTGAGTGAAAATGTCGCGGCGGGAGAGAACTGACGTTGAGAAAGGAAAGATTGTTGGGTGTTATATCAGTGGGTTGTCCATAAGAGAAACCGAGAGGCGTTTAAACATACCCATGTCAATTGTTTTGCATGTACTGAATAAGTAGAAGACACATGGCGTGCCTGAAGCAGCAAAACGTACTGATAAACCAAAGAAAATCAGAGATAGAGGACATTGAAACCCCAGGAGAGTCATTGCAACTAATCGACGAAGTACTGCACAAGACCTCAGGGTACAGGTGAGTACAAAATGATGGAACCTCGTTATATACACGTACCATTCACAGAGAACTTCATTCCATGGGTTACCGTGGTCGTGCAGCTGCTCCTAAGCCTTCCATCTCCACTCGGAATGCTACTCGTCGTTTAGCATGGTGTAAAGAACATTTATCGTGGCCCATTGATCAATGAAAACGGGTCTATGAACTGATGAATCCATCATCTCCGCATACATTCTGTAGCCTTCTGTGGATGTCGGACAGCCTGCACCCTTCATTCGTCAAGAACTCAATGATCGCACGCACGATGCTCTTGCTTGGAATCCATTATTTGCCTGCAATGAAGAAGAAGGGTTACTATAGAGGAAGAGTTACTCTACCAACATGTGCAATTTGAGCGACCTCGGTCAGTTAATAAAAACGTAATGCCCACTTTGGCACTACTTTTGGTACAACTCTCATGCCTTCCGGAAACCTTTTGACTTAAGTTCGCAATGTTTTTGGGAGAAGGATGAAAGCGCTATCTGCACTGAAAGCAAGGGTATCCATAAATATCACGGTGTTTTAAACAAAATATTTCAGTCCTTCCTCAAAGGAAGGGCACCAAGTGATTATAGCACGGTCCAATGACATTACAAGGAAGTATGAAATACCCTTTCTTTCCAGTTGTTTTATCTTTTGATTTGAAATTTTGATCACCACTGAGGGTAAAATGTGCCTCGGGATTTGACTTTGGGTATTAATATAACTCTCCTTTAAAACAACATCTGATTTTTTAGTAGTTTTTCTTTTCTAAATACAAGTTTCGGGTGCTCGACTACAAGAACGAGAGAGAAAATGCATAATGTTAATAACATACTGTGCGGAAAAAAGGAGTTTATCTGTTTAACTGCTTTCCACTGAATCGTTTCAATTCCTTTCATATAGCTGAATAGCTGATCCACGACAACTCTTTTCCTACTACTATCATAAGATCTGTCAGCACACTTAATTCCACGTGCGGTATATGTTTATTTCTTTACTGTACAACAAGAAACGCAATCTCTTCACAATGAAAATGCAAGCTCCTGTAGCTGTATGATGTCGCGAACTTATTTATTTGCGCAACATAGGCAATTTTGTTTTATCTTTCACAAGGTATGATATTCCGTAATTCAAATAGCTGCAGAAAAAATCTTGTGTGGATTACTATATCTTGTATAAGTTATCTTATTCGGTATTAATGCAGGTAAGGTCTAATTCAAATATTACCACATTTATGGAAAACAATAGCTACTGTGTTGTGCACTATGACTTAAACATTGTGACTAATTCTGGAACCCAAAAAGTGAATATCATATTCCATCTCAGACTAAAAAGTTCACTAAGCTGGAGAGCTCAGTTGTATGGTTCTAACAAACAACAGTTCTATCAAATGGAAAGAACTTCATTATTAAACAAACATTTTCAAACAGGAGAGAAGAACGTTTCGAAAAATCTTTGCTTTTTTTTTTTTTTCAGATAACTTTAAGAGCACCCCTGAAGTTCATAAGGAAAAGAAACGAAAGAAGCGTCTCAAATGAAATGAAGACCCTTTCTGAAACTCAATGTGAACTTCCCTCAGTCTGAATGAAAAGCATTCCTGAAGTTTATTGGTAAAGAATTTGCCTTAAATGGAAGGAGAAACACTTCTGGAGTTCATTACTAAACAATTTGTCGTAAATGGGATGAAAAACACTAAAAATGGATGGAAAAGAACTGTCGTAAATAGAATAAAAACACTCCTGAAGTCATCAATAAACAGCTTGTCTCAAATGGAATCAAAACACATTCCTGAAGCTCACGAATAAGCAACTTTTCCCTATTGAAGAACATTTCTGAAGTTCACGAATATGCAGCTTTTCCTTACCGAAAAACGTTACTGCAGTTCATTTATAAACAATTTGTTTCAAACGGAATAAAGAATAGTGCTGAAATTCATTGATAGACGCGTGCAAAATAAGGAACAAATGTTTTGGGCATAACACTTTTAATATAGACATTTTAAATACAAAAAAGTTTTGACTAATTGACCAACTCAAATTTCTAATACGTTTATTAGCTATTCATACGTGCGCACCTTTTCGAATTTTTATTAAAAACATTAATCTGAGATATATTTAACCGGAAATATTTTGCTTTTCAGAGTTCGGAGATCCCTGTGAAGAAACAGATTGTCATTTTGGTGCACAGTGCATACCTTCTCTTGATGGAAGAACAGCGGAGTGTGTATGCCCGAAGAAGTGTGCCACCTACGGAGACAGTCGCGGATTCAGACCAGTTTGTGGTACAGACGGCCGTGATTATCCGAACGTATGTGAACTAAGGCGAACCTCTTGCATAGAAATGAGAGAAATTGATGTGCGGTACAAAGGGAAATGTAGTAAGCTTCTTCAGTTTGAATTACAAATCTTCTTCTATGCATACAATGTGAATTGCACCTTGCTTGTACGTTTGAACCATATTTTTCTTTTTGTGCCCTAAAAACCTCGTTTAATTTTCATTTTTCTTAACAATAGCTGAACGCTCCAGAAACGTTAACATTCTTAGAATGGTGGTGAGTAAAGTAAAAACGGTCACAGTAAAAAGAAAATCATCAGATATGTGGTTTTCAGGGACAAATAAAGCTACCATGTGCTTCATTTCTTACAAAAGGTTTAGCTAATTTGCGTATTCCATTCATACCACTCTTTTAGGTGTGGAAACTCACTCTCGTACAGTCATTTCGTTATAAGACGTATACTGTAAATTAATTTTGATTTTTAGTCGCTTTCTCTAAGTACATTTGAGTTCATTCTCTTTCAGCGTTTTTAATCTTAACGTTATATCCTCCCTCACGGAATGCCGTTGGCAACACTTCTGAGGTCAGAGAGTGGAACGTATGCATGTGATATATAAGAACTAGAGATATATAATGTTGAAACAGCAGGGGCCGCGGTTGGCCTAGTGGGCAACGTTCGTGACTGCCACGAAAAGTACCTCAGGTTCGATCCCAGGCAGGTACTAACGCTCGATCCACTAAATATCCGCCGTGCTTCGGATGGGCACGTTAAGCTGTCGGACCCCGGTTACTGGGCCCCCGGTAATAAATAAGGGCGTCTTCCACCACTTTCTACTTCGCTTCCGTGTCACTTTCCTATCGAGCAATCTAGCCCAAATCTCCTAGCTTCCTATTTCTAAGGGTTTTTTAAGACCTGGAGTCAGACAGTCTTTTCCTAAAATCCTCAACATATGATCATATGATCAATGTTGAAGCAGTAGCCAAAGGTGACGGTGGTAGCTGTGTTTATTTGAATTTTGCGTATACGAGCTGTGTTCCTATATATTTAGTGTTTGGAGTTATCCAGTTTTCTGATTACTAACTTACGTTAATCAATGTTGAAAGACTAAAACTATTGTGATTAGTTCCTCACGTAGTTTGGAATGTTCGAGCAAGTGCTTACCTGATGAAATAAAGAAAAGTAAATAGTAAGTCTTTTTTAAACTTGATTTGACTGACTTCGTTCCACTTAGAGAGAGGTAAACATTAAGAGATAGTATTCCCAAAATCTTCAGTAGTATTCTGAAGCCTACAAATCGTACAGCACGCTACATCTGGTCCATGTGAGCCTCATGATAATTTTAGCATACCTTTTAAAAAAAGAAGTGTGTGCTTATTATAACTATGACTGTCCTTCTGTGAACACCACATCTCTGCAATTATTAGTCCGATTTGAAGAATTATTTTTGCAGTGGAAAGCCTAAACTCCATATACACTATATACCAACAAGTAATTGGACACCCCTGCAATCGACGATATCTGCGGTCCTGATACACGTCACAGCCGCAGCCGTTAAATATCGTGTGGGAAACAACAACGCAATCATTCGCATGCAAGATGCCACGCAGTTCGGAGCTCTCTGATTTCGAGAAAGGCGTAATTGTCGGGTAATACAGAAATGGACGATCCATACGTGACATATCCAGCAAGTTGAAGTACCCAAAATCGACAGTGGCCTACGTGATTGGCAAGTGGAAGATGAGTGGTGACTGTCGGAATGTGCCCCGACCCGGCAGACCCACAAAACTGGGAGTTAGAGACCGACGGGTGTTGGCCAGAGAAATTCGGAAGAACCGCACCAAATCGATGGGCCACATCCGCGAGGAGTTTAAACAGGCATCCGGGAGTGTTCTTTCGATGAATACCATCAGTAAGGAAGCCCATCTGCTCGGTTATCATGGACGTGCTGCCGCCCACAAGCCTTTTATCACAAAGTCCAATAGCGCTGCTCGGCTAAGGTGGTGCAAAGAACGTCGGCAGTGGACCGTTGAACAGTGGAAACAGGGTCTCTGGAGCGACGAATCAAGGTTCACCCTCTACCGTTCGGATGGCAGGGTCTGGGTTTCGCGTCTGCCTGGAGAACGCCTCCTACCGGAATGTATTGTGCTAACTGTGATGTTCGGCGGCGGTGGAATTATGCTATGGAGGTGTTTCTCCTGGTATGGCACGGGGCCCTTGGTCGCTATTCCTGGTAGACTCAACGCTGAGACCTACTGTACCATTTTAGATGACCATGCGCTTCCTACGTTGTGGCAGTTTTACGGGGTGGACCCATGTTACTTTCAGGATGACAATGCCACGTGTCATGTTGCGAGGTCCACCATGGCTTGGTATGGTGACAATGGGGTTAATCGAATGGACGGGCCTGCGCAGAGCCCGTACATTAACTCTATCGAGCACCTCTGGGACGAGTTGGAGCGTCGACTTAAGTGGTGCCCCCACCGTCCGAAATCGGTGAAGGAACTGATCTGTCTTCTCCAAGCCGAGTGGAAGAAAATACCGCTAGCCGTCGTACAACGCCTGGTTGAGAGTATGCCCCGGAGGGTCGCAGCTGTAATTGCCGTTCGTGGAGGTTCCACCAACTATTAAAGGTGAATGAACTTCGTTTTTCTTTGCTATCACAGGTGTCCAATTACTTGTTGTTAGATAGTGTATATTGCTCTTCTTTCGATGCATAGCCTTCACGCTAGGACGCGTAAATTTACGTGTTATTGAATTCAAAATATATTTTACTCTATACAATACTTTAAATATCAAAACATTATTCTTACCTTCCGATGCCTTTAAACATGAAAGCCATTTTACATATAGTTTCCAGTTGAAATATTGCATGGTCTTACCATTAGGAGGCGTAAACGTATATATTATTTTTCCCGAAATCTCTGTTCCTAAAAATCGGGTTAAAAAACCTTTTTACATTAGATAGTGATCACGACGATGAATATTTTGCACTACTTTGTGACAACATGCTTTGCCACTAGGGGCGTAAGTACATGTTTCTGTTTTTAACTTATTTGCTATCGTATCTTCGCTTTTAAAAATCGAACAAAAATATTTCTTTTTAAGTCAGACGAAACTCACCGCGCGAAACATTCATGTGTACTTTTGTTCTCAAAATAATGTTTAGTTTTATCGCTAATAAAGGGCATTACAGTAAGTACCTACAATGATGATATCTCATCATTGAGTGTGTTAATATAAATCTCTGTAATTATGGTATCTATATAAGAGATCAAAATCGCTTTATTTGACTAAAGATACGAAAGATACAAAAAATGAAAGAAAGATACACATATGTACAAAAGATACAAAAATGGGATCATTTACTAATTAGATGAGATAAAAGAATGATATTTACAATGGTAAAATGATGATTTACAATGAATTGCTGATAGTCAGCTATTGACAGGAGAAGCAGATCATGTGCAAATGAACACAGATAATAAGAATCAAAATGAGTATGTAGCTTAGAGTAACTGTCAAATTTCAATGACAAAAATATTGAGCAAGTTCAGAATGTTGATAAAGTTAGGCAATACATGAAGGATGATAATAAACGAGCAGGAAGTTAGCGAATGTTGAAAGAAACTAAGATTGTCAAAAGTGAGCCAGTTGTAGTTGTGTAGAAGCCAGATGCTATTAAAATGTGCAGTGTTTCCAGTTCGTTGGACTTCTGAAAAATCTGCCTGGATGTAGGCAAGAGATCTATTTTTGAAGTGGGAGATATGTTGTTGTTCAGCTTGCTGTAGGGAGATGACGGTAGAGCTTGTAGAAAGGTTGAGGTGAAGTCTGCACATTATATATTTCGCCAAGACAAAAAAGTAGGAGCAGAGTGGTGAAACATCATGAATGGGTGCAGTTGGCCAAAGTAAGAACTGATAGTTGTCAGGGTTGCGATTTGCTGGGCAGACATTTTGAACAAAAGAAAACATCAAATGGAAAAGGGGCAGAAAAATCAGACAATGGAGATACATATGAAGGACGGAGCCTTGTGACGAGCAAAACTGGAAGAGTGGAGATGGAATCAAATTCATTTGATGTAAAGCTACTGGAACAGGAAGTCCAGAATGGAGAAAAAGCCATTGAATGTTAGGTTCAGAAGGATGATTAACAAGATGTAAGGGAAAAGGCCAAATAGGAGTGAGTCCAGAAGGAGGAAGAGAGTGAGTGTAGCAATGAGAAACAGAGTGAAGGCGAAGATGATGATAAAGAGAACGAATGGTGAGAGAGTGAACAGAGAGAATGTAGTCAGAATGCGAGAGAACATATGGCAGAGGAAGCGGAGCAGAAGGGACAGGAATGAGGAGACCAAATTAATTAGATAGATGAGGGCAGAAAGCGCAAAGAGAAGATTTAATAACTGAAAACTTGAATTCAGTTGAAGAAAGAGTAAGGAGTAAAGGAGCGAATTCAGAAAAGTGTTTCCAGGAAATATTGGTGTTAACAAGTTGGTTAACAAAAACTACTCAGGTACAAAGCCAGGTAGGGAAATGGAAGAAAGGAAGGTGAGGAGGATGGAGAACAGAGTAATAGAAGATAGGTTCAAGAAGAAGGTCAGTTGTAGAGGAAGGTGGAAGTCGAATAAGTGGTAATGAGCGGAAGGGAAGAAGAGCTTCATGGTAAGTTGGAGAAAGACGGAATGGAGTGAGAGAGTAAAGATCCATGCGAAGGAAGAGAAGAAGAGAGAGATATATTAGGTGGGGAGGAGATAACGTCGAGAAGAGTTTGAGTAGAAGGAGTAGGAGAGAAGAGACGAGAGAAAAAATTTGCAAGACGAAAGGCTTGATAACGAAGAGGAATGTCGACAAGGGTCCGATTAAAAAATGCTTTTTTTGCTTTTTGTTCCTAATAGCATTTGCGCTGAGAAATATTTTTAATATATTGGCCAAGTTTTACACCGCAACTTTGGCACTAGAGGATGTAAGCTTTCATTTCTGTTTCTACCATACTTGGAACCTCATCACGGTTTCTAAGAAAAGAATTTGAAAAATCCGCTTTACCTTGGATGTCTTGCTTTATGAGCAATGCTTCGTGCACACTTCGCGATTTCTTGTAGCATACAGTTCAGTCCCTAGTGGCTGAAAGTACATGTAGCTATCTCTATTAGTGGAAGTCTTACCGATTGTGTAGAAATCCGGTTGATCATATATTCTGTCAGTAACCACAATTCCTTTCAAAAATATCACAATAAGAATGCAAACTTCTTGAAGAATTCGCCCTTTGTTAAGAAAAACAAAAGTAAAATGTCTCTCGGCCACGTGGGGGCAAATGACACAATTCAACAGTAGTCCATCCCGGGTTTGAGTACCATTTTAACCCATAAAGCAACAAATGACTGAGCCGTTTATTCGCTCTAAGAACAGTAGTGTATCCTTCACTTCTTACAGATTGTAATGAGTTGGACATGTGCTTATATAAACTGGACGCTAACTAGACAAATGAATCAAACAATACGACAGATAAGAATCCCAAGGGATACGGCCCATTATTCCGGAGAAGAAACTGTCTAGTATATAGCGTCCATTTGCCAGTGGCGTTTCTCGAACCCATATCATTCTACTTCGGAGCCGAATGCTTTCCTAGTTAAGCTACGCCGACCAAGTCTGTCGCTGCAACTTTGCCCTCTTGACATGAGGCAGGTACGTCATATACACCCCCGTGAGAAAGTGCTGGGACTGAATCGTAGGTTTCCGGTTCAGCCGGTAAACCACGCTTGAAGTTGGTTCCTGCAGAAGAAGGAATTCTTATTAATTCCAGATGATGTATGGAACGAACATCACACAATTTTCGAAGAATCCAACCGCCAGGAGAATCATTTAAAGTTCAGACGCCAATATATCGTAAAAGCCATTTGCCGGTGATTGAAATCGAAACCGCGTCCTTCTGCTCTAGAACCGAATGTTTTCCTAATTAAGCTACACCGACTAGGGCTTATCACTGCTACCTGTCTTGACGTGTGCGTCCTCTCTGAGGTACGCACGTCACAATTATGATAGCAGGAGTCAAGCCAAAAGGAAGAGCAGCCTTATTTTTTCTCTCCTCAGCTTTATTTCTTCAAATACATTTTTTTCTCTTGTACTAAGAGGAAAAAACAAAAATAAAATAACATCAGAAAGGAAATTTTATAGGGAAAATACAGAGCAGTTTTGGGATTGTATAATAGTATATTGAAACAAACGCACAGTATGCGTTGCGCCATGGCTAAGCTCATGGAATTTGTAAAAGATATCTACTAGACTGAGACGACAAGTTATATCCTCAGATCAAATATGTTTAAGGTGGATGATATTAACTGTTTTACTAACAGTAATTTTTGTCGTTTTGTGCATAAAATGCGACATAATTCAATAATAAAGTTATTCAGTTTGATTTAGATTCTAGTTGAACAGATTTAATGCCTTGTATTGCATGTTTAGATTGTTCAAAAATTGTGAGCTCAGATGTTTATTCGGAGCTCGCATAAAAACGATCTGCTTCCCTTCATTTTGAAGGCAGTTCAGCTCGTTTGCCAGTTAGTAAGGGAACGCGACTGAGAACTTACCGTGCAATTAATCAACATATTCGCGTTTAGTTGACCTGGTTTGATCTCTGTGGAATAATGAATCGTTAGTTAACGAGCTATTTTTGAGAAACCATTTATTCTGAAAATAATTTTTTGACAACTAGATGTTCAGCAATAAGGAGAGCTACAATCTCATGTACCCCAGTGTCTACTAATATCTAAATGACGTATTGGAACCAGTATCTTTTTTCTAATTTCAGATCCTTGTAAGGACATTAAATGTCCGACGTATCAAGTCTGCCAGCTGGATGAAAATCGTAATCCTCATTGTCGTTGCAACGATGTCTGCAACGCAGATTACAGGCCCGTGTGTGGATCTGATGGTAAAACATATATCAACGAATGTGTCCTTCGAGTTGAATCATGCAAGACACAAAGGAGCTTACGCGTAATATATTCAGGAGAATGTAGTTCTGGTGAGTAAAATAGTACGATTCGTTAAACGTTTAATACATAAAAGTGCCATATGATACCATTTAAATACCTGCGTTCTTAAAATTCTTGAAAAAAGCAACCAGCTTTTTATTCTTTTTAATATAACCAATAAACCTTTTTCATGCCATGTTTAAATCCTTGTGGGCAATTTACTCAGAGGAATATCTGAAATTCTTTTGTTTTTACAAGGATTCAGAAAATCTTGAAAACTAAAATAGACAAATTTTCTAAATAAATTTCCTATTATGATCCATGCAATTTCGAATTTGTTCGATGCATACCTTCACAACAGATGCCGTTCGAGTAATTTTATGTTTGGCAGGATATATATATATATACATATACACTGCTGGCCACCCAAATTGCAACACCAAGAAGGACACGAGATAGCAAAGCCAGATTTACTGGACACATAACAACAGGTACAAAGATGAAACGATTGAGCTTACAGGCCCGTGCGACTTGCTGAACACGCAGACATCAATAGTTCGTGTGGCCCCCATAGCCGGCAATAACGGCCGCTACACGCTGCGGCATCGAACGAAAGAAGCTTTGGATGTGGGCTTGGGGTATGTCGATTAAGGCTGCTTCCACACGTTGCCACAGTTCATCAGGCGTAGCCGAGGGTGATGCTTGCCGGGCCACTCGGTTGCCGATCAGCGACCAGACGTGTTCGATGGGCGATATATCGGGAGAACAGGCGGGTCACGGCAGCAGTGACGCCTGGTGGGCCGTGAAGAATTGTTGCACGATGCGTTCCACGTGCGGGCGCGCATTGTCCTGTTGAAACGTGGCCGCTGGCAGGTCCTGCAGGTAAGTGAGGACTACAGGCTCCAAAACGTGGCCGCTGGCAGGTCTTGCAGGCAAGGGCGGACCACAGGCTCCAAAACGTCGGAGATGGCACGGTGGCTGTTGAGTGTACCGGCGATGCGTACCAGAGGGGTATGGGTGTCACATCCAATTGCGCCCCGAACCATAACGCCAGGCGACGGACCGGTATGGTGATGCATAATGCAGGCATCATACAGTCTCTCGCCGCGGTGCCGCCACACGCAGATCTTACTGTCGTGGTTTTGCAAGCAGAAGCGGGATTCTTCGGAGAAGACAATGTCGTGCCATTCCGTAGTCCAGGTGCGGCGATCAACGGCCCACTGCCGCCGCACTCGCCGGTGGTGTAACGTCAATGGTAGTCGGAGTAATGGGCGCCGTGCGACAAGTCCCCGCTCCTGCAGACGACGTCGAACGGTACGTGCTGACACAGGTTTTTGCGCAACACACCCTAAGTCCTGCGCTAACGTTCGTGATGTGTCGGTGCGAGCCGTCAATGCCCGCCGCACAACATGCCGGTCCTCTCGTTTAGTGGTGTGCCGCGGCTGCGGCAATCGCTCACGTCGGTCCGTCCCTCCCTCCTGCACCCACTGAATCCATACTCGCCTAACTGTGGCTGGATGTCGTCCCACACGGGCGCCGATGTCTCTGTACGATAAACCGCTGTCGCGATAAGCCTCTCTTCGTCCTCTGTCGAACTACGAAACGTGCTGGAATGACTGCCGTATTCTGCAACGAGGCATCAGGAAGCTTCCCACAAATATATCTGGCAGCACAACATACTTCCACTACTTACACCTCGCCTTCTTATAGTGCTTCTTGGTGGCGTGCCGGGAGTACATGATTTGCATATGCCCTGCAATGCTAATCGTTTGCATGTCCTCTCGCGGGCGACGCATTATGCGAATTTCAGGCCAATCGGATGCTTCCTTCTTGGTGTTGCATTTTGGGTGGCCAGCAGTGTATGTACAGCATATGCAAAGGCAATATATATATCGTGTAGACTAAAAATAAAGGAAATCACAGCGATGAGCGCCAGGGCTAAAATAGGTAGAGTACAAAATATAGGTTAACGTAAACACAGTAAGATGTGCATCATACGGGGTATTACGTACACTGATATACCAGCAAATACAAAAGAAATAGAAACAGATTGGGGACGGAAGCATAGATACATATCCAAACTGCTGTAAAGAATAACAATGCAAGTAATACAAATAAAAGATGGGTACGTACAAATCTAGATAAAAGTATGGATCAACAATATAGTGCAAAGTTGAAATAAAACTGCGTATCGAAAAACAGTCAAAGCAATGATAAATATCACTTTAGGCAGGTTGGCTGAACCAGAAGGTGGTGTGAGGAAATCAGCAGAGAGTTCTTTTAAGAAGAATCAAACAATAAGAGACTTGGAGCCAGGGAGGGAACAGTCCAGTCTAAAAACACAGAGTTCACGGAGGCGAGGAAAGTTCTGGTAAGGAGGTGTTTAAATCAGCAGACGCAGGTCATCAGAAGGCCCAGAGAACCACCGGCGATTCGGGGACCATACACACATAAATTGTGGGAAGCGGTTCTCTGCACGGGCGGAGGCAAAAGCAAGGCGCAAACGTGATGTTAGGCTAAGGTTAGTAGACTCCAAGGTTATGCTTATCCGACACTTCCGCTGAGCACTGTCTCAGGGGTCGCCTTCGTGACGTCACAGTCCCGGAGATCTCCATACCCCATCCGCCTAAAGCTGCTTGCTCCCGTTTTTCTGGTTCAGGGTCTGAAAGCTACATTGTCTCATTTGAAGCTAGGTATTTGTAGCAAACAAATTTTCTTTTCCTTGGTTATACGTTAAACACTGAACATGCCTGGTTCATGCGCAATAGCAACGTGTCAAAATTATTATTCGAAAACCAGAAGGAATGGCATTCATTACCATAGGTTTCCGAAAAATGAAGTTTTGCGTAAAACATGGAAATTGAGGTGCAAACGAACTGACAGTTTCAACGAAATGAATTCAGCTATTTGTTCGGAACATTTTCCTGAGGAAGACTACGAACGCGATTTAAGGAATGAACTTCTAGGTTTGCCTATCCGCAAAATGCTAAAGGACGCAGCTGTACCAAGTTTAAACTTCCCGGGAAACTTTAATGTAAATTCTAATTCAGAGAGAAAGAACAGACAGGAGAAAAGGAAACGAACTGATCTTGTTGGCGATTTGATAAACTCTGATAATGCAGAGGAAATTTTGGAAGACATGTGGAGTGCCAATGATGAAAATACTGAAATTGAATGTATGAAAGACCTGAAAACAGAAAATGAAATTCTATTGAAGGAAAATTATATTTTGATGAAGGAAAATGAAAAGCTGAAAAAACAAATATTATACACTGCTGGACAATTGCTAAGGACGGATCATAAACGGCTATATAGCGCATAAAAAAGTAAGTGTGGTTGGATGCCAAGTGAAATAAAATAACGTCAGAATGCCAGGACATTACAAGAAAGACAATTTATTGTGCTCTGAAATCCAGAAGGCTTTGGAACGTGTTCAAGGGACAAACAGGCCATTTTGTGCAGAATACGTAAACGTGAAAAAAATGCAATTACCGTCCGCAGGCGTTCCGGCGTAAGATGTCAATACGGGATATGGCCACCATGGAGGGCGATGCAAGATTCCACACGTCGTGTCATGCTTTCCACAACATTATCAAGCAGCTGTTGGGGTAATTTATCCCATTCCTCTGTCAGTGCACGGATGAGGGTGTCCTTGTTTATTGGAGGGCATTGGCGACCAGCAAGACTCCTCCCCAAAGCATCCCACACATTTTCAATGGGATTCAGATCTGGAGAACGTGCTGGCCATACGAGGCGTTGAATATCCTCGCTCTCAAGACACTCCTGGACAGCGACTGTTCGATGACATGTTGCGTTGTCGTCCATGAAAATGAATCTATCACCGACAGCGCCACGGAACAAGCGGAAATGTGGTAGCAGAACATCCTTAATGTATCGTTGGCCATTCATAGTCCCAGTTGGAAGCACATAGAGGGACGTACGGCCATTGATCATGATGCCAGCCCATACCATGACACTACATGTCGGATATCGGTCCCTTTCTTGTATGTTTGCTGGACAATATGCAGTACCACTATCACGCCAGATCAGTTGTCGTCGACAATCAGACAATAGACTGTATCTACTCTCATCTGAGAAGAGGACAGCAGACCAGTCGTTATCAGTCCAATTGCGATGTTGATGGCACCATTGCAAACGGGCGGTACGGTGACGTCTGGACAACGGGATGCACACAACAGCACTGGGGGCGTATAGTCCTCCTTCATGCAAACGTCTGGCGACAGTTTTTCGTGAGATCCGCTTGCCAGTAGCAGCCATAAACTGATTTGCTACCTCACTAGCTGTGCTGCGCCGGTGTCTTTTTGTTGATAGCACTATGTACCGATCTTCTGCATGTGTCGTACTGCGAACACGACCTTCCCCGCGACGTTTGCTACACTCTCCATTTGTTTGAAATGATTTCCAAAGCCTTGAAACAACACTGTGGCTGACGTCGAACTCCCTGGCAACATCTGTTATTTTTCGCCCTTCTTCAATCTTGCCAATAATACGGCCACGCGTAAAATCATCTAAGTGATGTCGGGAAGACATACTGAAAATTGCAAGTTCGTCAATTGATTCTTTCCCTTTCAACTTTGCGTTTGAACAACAACGGTCAATACGCGTCAAATCCTTTATATCTCTTATCAGCGCTATGACATCACGAACAAGTTCGGCAATCCAAAATTTGCATACGCACAACACGTCTTACTGTATCCCGCACTTATGCTAATTTCCACATTTTCCTGCCTTCCATTTTATGGTTGCTATCGTTGCTATTGTCATCCGTCCTTAGCAATTGTCCGGCAGTGTATTTGAGCTCTTCAAACCATAGTCTAACTTTACGTGTAAAAGTCCTGAAAGTAAAACAGAATCAAATGCAGAAAGAATTATTAGAATTGCGAAGGTTACGGAAAGATGAGAAAAAAGACAGAGAAATGTGCATAAAAAATTTGCTTTCTACAGTGTTTACTATAGGACAGATAAGAGTTTTGTTAGGCCAAAAACGGATTGTTTGGAATTCTACTGATATTGCAGCTGCAATAACATTAAGAACTGTTTCCAGGAGAGCATATCACTACTTGAGAAATAAAGTTAATATTCCGCTTCCTGCTTTGTCAACGTTGCGCCGATGGGTAGCTACAATTAAATGATCACCTGGAATTCAAGCCACAACTTTAAAACTGATGCAGAGCCAAGGAATGCAAATGACTGAAGCCGAAAGAACATGTGTAATTTCTATAGATGAAATGAAAGTTTTCAGCAAAATGTGCTATAATATTAAAATAGATGAAGTTATAGGACCGTGTAGGTACGTACTGGTATTCATGGCAAGAGGACTTGTTAATCCCTGGAAACAACCAGTATTTTACGATTTTGACGTTAGTGGTTCCAGTATCAGAGAAATATTAATGAAAGTAATTTGTGCCGTAGAAAATATAATGTTTTCTGTATTTGCTCTTACTTCAGATCTGGGAGCTTTAAACCAGAAATTATGGAAAGAATTGGCTATATCGCCTGAGAGTCCGTTCTTTGAAAATCCTTTCGACAAAAACAGATATATAAATGCATTTGCTGACATTCCGCATATGGTAAAGTTATTGCGAAACCATATTTTGGTCAGTGGCATAAAAATAAGAAATATAGTGATAAATTGCTCCCTATTTGAAAAGCTATTAGAGAAGGACAGTAAGGAATTAAAAATAGCGTATAATATGAGTGAAACACACATATGTGTTAAAGGAGCAAATAGGCAGATTGTACGTTATGCTGTACAGTTGCTTTCGGAGCGTGTCAGTATTACAGTTGCATATAAATAAATTAGAAGGTATAATTACTGTCCCTGCACTTTTGCTTAGTGTCATGTCAATATCCTATTTAGACATTTAGATTAAACAGATTTGAAAAAAAATGAAAGAAATGCATAATAAGTTTCTTCACATTCTCGGTTTACTCTAAATAAAATATTCACATGGATGTCGGTTTTTCCTGATTATATTACAGATGTGCTTTTGCATTACATCTTGGTTGCAAGCTTTCAGATTCAGAGCGTATTTGAGTAAAAAGTTGTTGACATTTCTCCCGCGAGTGCTTCAATTGTATTAACAGTCTGTCCGTCCTGCTGGCTACGTCGTGTGGTACACTGACGTCACTACGTAAGGGACCGGCACTTCCGCTGCGAGGGAGGATGAGCAAACCTTACTGTCTATTAACCTTGATGTTAGGCGGCGCCGGAATTGATGACAAAGGGCGTCCCCCGCCTGGATGAGGGATGGCAGGCCAGTGGCAAGTTGAAGTTGGATGTTGAAACAGTAGATAAGATGACCAGCCAGGATGAAAACGTAGGCACACGCATCAGGGAGAGACACAGGTGGAGTGTAGGAGCGAAGCAGGGTGCTGAAAGTATTGGAACTGAGAACGGAGTCCAATCACCAGTACGCCGATGGTGGAGAGTCGGTAGGCATGGTAAAACTGATGATCCCACGAACGCCAGCGGTGAGATGGCGTGGTGGGTTGACAGTTCGTCTTTTGTAAGAGAATGACATCTGCGTGGAGGTGGTGGAGGACCTCATGGGCAAGCGCATTCGCCAAAGGGGTACTAAAACCCCTACAATTCAGAGTCGCTACCCTGAAGGGAAAGATCTGGTGATGCTTGTAGGGACTTGTCGGTAGCCGCCTGCAGGAGTTTGAGCCTGCTGCAGAATTTCTTGCTCCAGTCGCCGTCCCCAAAAGCGGAGGGTGTCATGGTTTTGAAGTGAGAATGTATCGCCATTATTTGCGTTATGATTTCTTGATGGTCGTGTGGGACCTTCCGAAGGAAGGTACGAGACATAATCTTCGTGCGAGGGGCAATGGAAAGGTTGTACAACTCCTCCCCAGGAACAGGCGTCTGTGGGAGGGAAGAAGCCACCAGAAGATTCTGGAAGTCCTCTAAGGTGATGGGAGCGCCAGTGCACTCTTCAGAGGTGTAATCGACGTAACCTTCCAATGTGGATGTTTGATCAAGGGAATGATCACGGCCTCCCTTATAGATAGGGGAGGTGCACGATTTCTTGTTACGTGCGCTAGCTTTCCTGCGACGCTTTGGCCGAAAAAGGTGCTCGCACTTGCAGCGGTAGGTGGGTCCGGCAATTTGTAGGCCTCTGACGGAGCTTCCAGCCCTGCAGAGACGGACAAATGGGGGTTAGTAGACGTAGAAGGCAAATCTGCAGGCTGGGCATCCTCGGGTAAGGGGGTACCCGACTGTTGGCACGACAGCTGTGCAGATGTTGAGCTGGTAATTGGAATTGGTAACAAAGATGTTCGTTGACCAATGGCTGTTGGACGACTATGGCCAGACGTTTGTTGACCAACAGCTGTACGACAACTATTGCCAGACGTCCGTTGACCAATGGCTGTAGGATGACTATCGCCAGAAATCGGCTCTCGTGGCTTATCTGTGCTAGAGGAGGGTGCTGTATGGTAGGGTTTACGAGGAAGAGGTCGTACTGCAGAAGTAGAAACAGGATAAGGGCAGAGGCTCCGTGTATACCCGGTGCCCTTACACGCTGAGCAGATGGTGCCAACTGTGAGCTCAATCTTACGAATATGAGGGTCACAGCGCACCGTGAGGTTCTTCGGAACACGCAGCATGTCGTCCTCCGTGGGAAATATCACCTGTACACTGCGGCGGAAGCCGAGTTGGTATTTATACTCGGGCGTATCTGGAAATGATGAATAAGTAGTGACGCCGCCCACTACACGTCCATAGTGGTTAGCAATAGACAGGAAGATATCATCGGGGATTTCAGGTGGAACAGGATAGAAGCTGATTGGAACGGCCATGTGTGAATAAGACGTACCAATTAAGTAACGAGTGCCGATGGAGATCTCCTTAGTCAGAACCTTAAGAGCACAATAAGACGTAGACAAGTAGATCACGATTAGGCTCTTTTGTCACACGACGTGGATAATAACATCGTTAGGAACGACCCGACGAAGGGCTGCGCTGTAAGCTGGGAGCTTGGTGTTTGGAAGGCTCTGGAAAGTAACTCCGGGGCTCAATTTGCGCATGAAGTGCTGGCCTTGAGGGAAGGCTGACGGAAGATCCACCGTTATTTCGGTAGGTCCATACTTCGTCGTATGCGGGGAGCCAGTAGAAGAGCGCTGATGAGAAGCACCGACGTAGCCGACAGGACGGCAACATACGAAGGGCCAGGTTCAGAGCGTGATGACGTCAGATCATCCTGAGGTTGTGTGACGTACATTGTGTCAATTTCAGTTGAACGGGAGACAGCGATGCACCGCTTGATGTTGTAGATGAAGCGATGACGTCATCTGGTAAGGCAGTGCAGACACGCCGAGGAGAGGAAGGGCTTGTAATAGGAGCTGTGTCTATTGGTGTCTGACGCACCGTAGACAACAGAGGAGGAAAGTCACTTCCGTTTATCAGGGCTGGAGCATCGCTCCTCCCGAAAGCCGCCATTTGCAATGGCGATAAGGAAATTTTGTATTGGCCGGCTCGGCGAAGACTGAAAAATGAACAGAACTCAAATAAAAAAAGCACTTACAGGCCCGGTAGGTAGCCAAAAGGAAAGGTGAGACGCTCACGGAACACACACACACACAAAATAACTCACCTAGAAAGCAGATGAGGGCACTTACAGGGCAAAAAATACACGGAGCTTACAAAACAACAACACACGAGTTGATACGCCGGCTGCCGCCATAGCCACACATGGCCATCAGACTGATGGATCGTGTACCTGGATTCATCAGCCCATAGGACTCGTTTCCATTACCGCGCAATCTACGGTCCAAGATAAAAGTTCTTTACACCATGTTAAACGACGAGTGGCATTTCGAGTGGAGATGAAAGGCTTATGAGCAGCCGCACGACCACGGTAACCCATGGAATGATGTTCTCTGCGAATGGTACGTGTACATACCGAGACTAAAGCAGTTTTACTCACCTCTACACTGAGGTCTTGTGCAGTACTCAGTCGATTAGTTGTAATGACTCTCCTGAGGCTTTGTCGTCATCTATTACTGATTTTCTTTGGTCTGCCTGTACGGTTTGCTGCTTTAGGCACGCCATGTGTCTTCCACTTATTCAGTACATCCAAAACAGTTGACTAGGGTATGTTTAAACGCCTCTTGTTTTCTCTTATGGACAACCCACTAATATAACACCCAACAATCTTTCCTTTCTCAAAGTCAGTTCTCTCTCGCCACGACATTTTCACTCAACCTCACAATGCGATATGATCGCGGTCAGCTGCAGACTTTTATACCGTTTGCAGCTGTACCGCGCAACTTAACAACGCAGCTGATCCGTTCATTTGCTTTTTAAGGGGTGTCCGGGGACTTTTGTCAATATAGTTTATCTTGCTGCTTACATAATTGTGAAGACTATAACCTATTGTTTTTGTACTGTTGTAACACTATGTTTTTATGGTTGTTATATTTCCAATGAGAGTGAAAAAAAAATTGGCTACTTCAGGTTACATTCGGCGAAAAGAAATTGAATTTCACGAATGGGTTGGCGAAAACTTCAAAAAAGCGAGAGCAACCGCTGCTTTGCTATAGCAATACAGAACAGGATCTGCAAAATTCAGAGAAATTGCTGATCCCATCAGTTCTCTGTTTTCGAAAATGTATTATCCACATAGTTGTATAATTTCTGGTCTTATGTATGCCTGCTAGATTTTTTCTTGTTATGTTTGTTCTAAAGCGTTGTACATCCCGAAGGTTCTTTCACGCATGTTCTGCAGAGGGAAAAGGGTTACTTGTCTTCGAATCAATCAGTTCGCTATCCGATGGTGAATTGACTATGTGGTAGATGGATCGTCTAAGTAATCGGTACGCAATTCCTGGGCATCATGAAGACAAACACGTTTGTACGGGTTTATTTCGCATTGCTCCAGTTCATAGTTTATATACCAAAATCCATTATACTGCACTGTCGTAGTATGTGCATTGCCCTCACAGTTGCCCTTGAGTTTTGCTTGAAGATGAAAACTCTCCCTTATTACGCACTTTCAGAAATACATTTTCAGAGTTGCGATAATATTACTCGTTTAAATTTCGGAATTCAGGTGCCTAAATTTCTTGAATTTGGATGTCGACCATCACACGAGATACTGGACTTTACTTGCCTCTGATTAGCGTCTCCAGGGGGTCTGGTACGATTCGTCCTACGACGATTGGTCCAATGCCGATTCGTCCAATGGTGCGATTGGTCCAATGCCGATTCGTCCAATGGACGATTGGTCCAATTCCGTCCTATCTGCCCGAAGTGCTACTCGTGCTATAAAAGTCTCATCTGTTCTGATTCTATCTGCTTTATCATATGAAAGTACTGGTAGTCCAAAGAATGTAAAATAATGTTACATTTCATGCGTAATATTGTGGTTACAGATTTCTTTTTTTTTCTTTTTTTTTTTTTTTTTTTTTTGAATGGAGGTTTAACGACCACCGTGAGCAACTCAATGGGCTATAAGCAGTCGCCCGTCCCTAATTTAGGGTCACTGGTTCCAGGGAAGGGAGAGAGCCAGTGCCGTAAGACAAACACAACACCCATGCCTCACCGGGATTCGAACCCGGACCCCGTTCGGACGAATGATCAAAGGCCATCGCTTAGACCACTGCGCCACCGGGGCGGCCGTTTTCTTGTTATACTGTCCTTGTTGCCGTATGAAGTTACTGATGTACAAGCTGTTCTATCAACTTCAATGTTTCTCTTTTGCATGAAATAATATAAAATACTAGTGTTCCGTTTCTGTTTGTAGAATGCAGTGGGGTTTTCCGCCAACTGCCCAATGGAAACAAATGGTCGGGGTTTGGACAGTGGCCTTTTCAACAGTTTTTATTCCAGCGATGTCATATTCATAGCGTTTACATATTAAATCAAGTTAATAATATTGCGCTTTTACTTAAACACGAAGTATTAATTCATAGGCCCTAGGTCTTTTTAGGACTTTTTGTTCTACCGATGTCATATTCATAACGTTTACATATTAAATCAAGTTAATAATATTGCGCTTTTATTTAAGCATGAAATATTAATTCATAGACCCGCGGCCTAGGTGCTTTGCAAACAGCTGAGAAATGCTCCATTGAGTTCCTTTTACCAGGTTTACGTAAAATGTTTACAATTACTAAATATACGGAAATTATCTTTCAAAAGGATATAAAGAGGAGAATAATTTAAATTATTATTCCTTTCTGGAAAATAAAAAAGTTTACCGTTGGTAAGATGATACCATTGGACGAATCGGCGTTGGACCAATCGTACCATTGGACGAATCGGACATTGGACCAATCGTCCCTTTGGACGAATCGGCATTGGACCAATCATCGTTGGACGAATCGTCCGCGACCGTCTCCAGGAGTTTTGAGGATGTTCCCTGGCTTCCTATCCAGACTTACGCTATTCTAACCAAGAATTATTGACCCCGTAAGTCACAGGTCTCTTTTTCTTTATTATTTTCTTATTTTCAATGACGGGTTGTAATCAATTAATGTAGTGCGACCTGGATTTGCAAGTACTGACGATTTCTGTCATGAATGGATTTTATCCGAGTTAACAGTATACATAGCTGTTTTACATGACGTGTACGTAGACTTCGCACGAGTGGTAAGAGCCGCATAACAGAAGATTTCCAATTATCACACTTGAGTTTCAGCTAGACTCAATTTGAAAACTTCGACCGAGGCTGTTTATAATAGAAAATGTTGCTTACGTTTTATTTTAACCCAAGTAGAGATGGACGGAAACGATTTTGGAAACACGACTAACGACGTCGGATTTGTTCTTGAAAATCATTAACTTGATGCTGTATTTCCATTAACTTGATGCTGTATTTCCATTAACTTGATGCTGTATTTCCATTAACTTGATGCTGTATTTCCATGGTATGCGATCTCTCACCCGGATGAGTATCCAGTAATTTTGACAAACCTTGCGGGACCAAACGTTCTGGAACAACAAGCTTTGTACACTGGTGTGCAAAAATTAAGGACGAAGAGGAGAAATTATCATAACAGCGGAACGAGCAAGCAGAACGGACTGAAAGACCACTCAGGAGATAGACTAGGGTCCGGAACGGTAGGGCATGCGCATATATGCAGCATGACGTGGGGGGAGTGTCAGAATGGTATCAAGCTCACGGGTGGTGGACGCTCAGCAATTCTTCGGTGAAAGCTATTGCACGGTGTACATTGGTTTGAACGACATCGAGTTGCTGCCACCATGTGATATGGCCAACAGGCAATCCAGTAGAAGACATCTGGATAACTTTACCCGGGGTTATGTCATTGGGAAGTTGGAAGAAGGTCGAAGTGTGACTAGTGTGGCCGAGGAGTTCGGGATCGCTCACGGCATCGTTTCACGAGCTTGGAGAGCTTTTCAAACGACAGGAACAGCTGTCCGAGAGTTTAGCAGTGGTTGTCCACGAGCAACCACGGCGGCGGACGACCGGTATATTGTCTAACAGGCGAGAAGAGACAGACGGCAGACAGCAGGAGAAATCGCAAGACGCATGCAACAGACAACTGGACGTATGTTATCGCGTTTTACCGTGTCCAGGAAGCTGCACAAAGGTGGTCTATTTGCACGACGACCAGTACGGTGTGTGCCATTAACGCCTGCCCATCGGAGACGGCAGTTTCTGTGGTGCCAGGAATACAAGAACTGGACACCTCAGCAATGGTGTCGAGTTATCTTTACGGATGAGAGCCGATTTAGTCTGACGGGCTATTCTGGACGTATACACAACTGAAGAGAGCAGGGAACACGCAATCACACTTCCAACATCATCGAAAGGGATCGGTTTGGAGGTGGCGGAGTTCTAGTTTGGGGCGGTACCATGCTTGGTAGCCGTACTGACCTCCACATCTTCCAAGGACTTTCAGTCACTGGTGTCCGCTATTGGACCTAGGTTCTCCTGCCTCACGTGCGTCTGTTTAGAGGTGCTGTGGGTCGCGAGTTCCTCTTCATGGACGACAACGCTACACCTCATTGTACAGTGGCTGTCGCAGAGCTGTTGGAGAGTGAAGATATTCAACGCATGGATTGGCCCGCAAGGTCCGCGGACCTAAATCCAATCGAACACGTGTGGGACTTTCTCGGGAGAAGCTTGGCAGCACGTCACCAGCCGCCAGCAACGATTCTACAGCTGCGATTGGCACTACAAGAGGAATGGGCAGCGATGCCGCAATATCTCCTTAACAACCTCGTCCTCAGGATGGAACAGACGTTGTAAATCTTGCAACGCATACAGGGCTGATCATATCCTCTACTAAAGACAGGATTTTTCTTGGCAGCGGCCTGTCACATGGACGTTTCTGTCTTCTGTCCAGTTGTGCTCGAAGCTACCTTTTCAATAAAGTGCCTTTGTATCCTTTGAATTCCTTGTTTGGGCTGTTTTTCTCACTTGTCCCATATTCTTACATCTTGGGGATCTTATGGTATGATTTCAGTCGATGTGGAGCACTTCTGCACGACGTTACGTTCGAAAAACCGTCTCGTCCTTAATTTTTGCACGCCAGTGTGTTAACCTGTAGAATAGATTTTTTCCATTAAACCCGCGTTGAAAGAATCGAGATGAGGGTGTGTTGATCAGTTTCCTCATTGGGTATAGTATTTTCACTCGTGATATCTACTGTGTGGCTAGATGCTCCGTTGTGTAAAGCCTGAAATTCTGCACTCATTGTTCATGCCTATAAGTTTTACCTTTTATTTCTGGAATAAAGATTTCCTTCATCGTGCTTTTCATGACAAATTGTCACGCCTTTAAATCACTACCTTTGGGAGGCATTAGTCTTTTTTAGCACGTCTTTGTAAAAAATATCGTGCTTATGTAACCGGTTTGTCCGTCCATCCGTCCGTCCGTCCGTCTGTGCACACCATATCTCTGTAACTATTATTCCGGGTTGAAAAATTATTTTTGCATTGGGAAGCTTGAAATGCCCGAATGATGATCCTTGCATTTTTTTTTACGATGCGCAGTTTCGCCGCTAGAGGGCGTAAATGCAGATGATATCGAATTCAAAATACATTTTATTTAATATGTTTGCTTCTAAACATCCGATTGAATTTTGTTTTTACCTTTCGATTCCATTTATGTCAAAGACTATGTTGTCTATAGCCTTTTTTTCAAGTTACGCTTAGATTTTCCTCTAGGGGGTGTAAAAGGAAACTTCATTTCCCCCGATACCTCCGGTTCTAAAACTCTGATTTGAAGAAATCTTGCTTCAGCGAATACAGCTCCTGATGGGAAATCATTTGCATATAATTTCTAATTTTTGATAAACAATGGTTTGGCCACCAGGGGGCGTAAGTGTTAATTTCTGCTTCTGATGATTTGCAGCAAAACCTGAGCTTCTAAAATCTCTATTGAAAAAATTCGTTCGTGGACCGATGCCACTCACGTTGGTAAATCTTTTCGCAATATTTTCTTGTTAAAATATTGCATGCTTTCTCTGCCACGGGGCGTAGATCTTATTTCTGTCAATATCTGTACTTCTAATAGTCCAATTTGAAAAAATTCTTCTTTGTTGGATAGAGTTTCTGGTGCGACATGTTTTCATATGATTTCAAAATTTTCAAGTAATTCATAGACTTTCCGCTAGGGGGCGTAAATGTAAATTGCGTTTCTTCTTGTATCTCTGTTTCTAAAACTCCTATTTGAAAAATTCTTTCTGCACCGGATACAGCTGCTAATGAGAAATATTTTGCATATAATTTCTAATTTTTGGTAAAAAATGGCTTGGCCACCAGGGAGCATAGGTCTTAATTTCCGCTTCTGGAGTATTTGCAGCAAAATCTCAGCTTTTAAAATCTTGATTGAATAAAATTCGTTCGTGGAACAATGTTAGTCACGTCGATAAACCTTTTTGGAATAAATTCTTTTTAAAATAATGCATGGTTTCTCCGCCAGGAGGCGTAGATGTTTATCTTATTTTTGTCAATATCTCTGTTTCTAAGAGTCCGATATGAAAAATTATTTCTATGTGGGAGAGCGTTTCCGCTGCGAAATGTTTCTCGTATGATTTCAAATTTTTCTTAACGCATAAGACTGCTACCAGAGGGCGTAAGTTCACGTTTCCGTTTACAGCAATATCTGCGGGATTAAAAACCCGATTGAAAAACTTCTTTCTTCGGTCAGATACTGTTGCTTTCCATACCGGTTTCATTGACTTTGAACAGCTTTGATAAATTTAATTCGCGTCAGAATGGATTCAAAAGACGTGCTCATTACAACAGGAAATTCGGTGTCATCTTTCTTGTTTGTTTTTGTTCCGAGATTGAAGGGCTATAAGCATTCGCTCTTTCTCAATTTGGGGTTACAGGTTCCAAGGAAAGGAGAAGGCCAATGATATAAGACAAAAACACCGCCCATGCCTCATCCGGGTCTTGAACCCGGTCCCACTCGGACGAACGGTCAGAAATAAGCGATTAGGCCAATGCGCTTCCTGAATGGTTTCATTAGTTTTGCACTTTATCGTCACGTTGAGTGTTTATAACCTGTATTGAGTGTTACTAAATGTGTTTTCTTCCAAGTATATTTTCAATCATTTAATTTGACTTTTGATGTTAATTTATTTATCTTTCCATCATTTAGCTATCGGTTGATCTTTTTGGGATACCCGAATTTGCTAGTGGAGTGATCGAATGCACATCTTTCTGCTCAGGGAGCCGAATGCTTTCCAAATAAAGCTACTCCGGCAAGGGCTTAGTTCTGCTACTTCCCGTCTTGTCATGTGCGTCACCTCTGTAATACGGCACACTTTATAGCCTTTCAATTTTTAATTTATTTCCTCTAGTGAAAGCCACCATCCAGCATGCTTAGCTTTCCAGCTGTAACCATGTTTTGAATATCATTTGTTAGTGCGTAAGAAATATTCATTCCTGTACTCTGTTTTATAGTCTTTAATTAAGTAATAGTCTTTTATGAGTTTTAATTGACATTCGATATTTCGCCGATTCTTTTACTTTAACCAATAGGTATCAATCCATGCGAAATGATAAAGTGCGGTCCTGGTCAAGAGTGTGACATCGACCGCTATGGCGTAGCATCCTGCCAGTGCCCATCACCATGCGAACCGATCATGAAACCAGTATGTGGTTCCAACGGCAGAACATTTGACAATGAATGCGATCTTAAAAGACAGTCTTGCTTACTTCGACAGGAGCTTACTATGGTTCATAAAGGGGAGTGCGGTAAGTACAGTAATTTAATTATTTCCATGTTATGCAGAAAAAACGATGTTAAGCATCAGGTGAGTCTAAATCGCAATATTGAACAAAATATTTCTTCGGTCATCTATACTGCTTCTCGAAAAGTGTGCCTCAGAGGTTAATATATACATAACCCAGTCGTGCCATCCTACGTCGAACAGCCGTTGCAAAAACTTTTGTAAGTGCCCTGTAATTGAATACTAATTATATCCACTCTACTGCGGTCCTCGGTTTCGATGTCACGATATGGGATAGGTACAACTCAGCTAAGACAACAACGACCTGTTTACGGGCACACATTTTCCTGAGTTTGAAGGTTTTTCCAGTTCTGGTGTAGCCCTGGTAAGCACGTGCAACCGTAGAACAAGAAAATCTCAGACGTTCTGTATACAGTGGGGAAGATGGGGTACCCCATCTTTCTTGTGCTTGGTATATGTGTCCTATCAAATTTGTTCAGGTCGCTGTTCTTGCTCATCATCACAATAGTGGGAACGCTACACGGATTTTTTCGCAGTTTTTCCAGTCATTTTTGCTTTAATATAAAAAGAGAGAAAGTCAAAATCCCCCTTCCGACTCTTTAAAGGAAATTTCTCAAAGCAGCAGAGAAACGTTAGGAGTGTATGGGTGTGTCGAGTGAGAATTTCCTTTTTTTAATTTTTGAAGAGCAGCAACCACTTTCTCATCGAGGAGGAAGGAGACCGCTTAAATTGGCAACTGCGGGCTAATAAAGAAGCATTTGGAGATTTGGCAGAATTAGTCCTCTCCCATATAGCTTTCACAAACTCCCGAAATACCATGCAATAACCCAGCAATTCAGATATGTGTGGGGTCCCCGGTGTAGTAATGTACACTATGAGAAGTTCCGTGTGGGCCCGGCTGAATGTCACATTGCGGATGACGTATTGGAAATGCTTTGGTGCATGGCAGGTTAAATTATCTTAGAGAATGCAGACATTCTACATCAGAAACATTAGCAGGAAGTTTCCTGAAAAGGAATTTAAAGAACCTCACACAACGTTGAGAAACTTTCTTCAGTGCTTCTACTGAAGGCTCAGCCGAGCGAGAATTCAATGGAGCAGCTGTCTTTGTAAACGACTGAGAAGGTTCTCAGTACCTTCCCGAGAGATTCTGGGATCATCCAATTTTTACCCAATGGAGTTGCACTTGGTTCAGCATTAGCTGTAGATATTGTGGGGACAGAGGAAGCAGTAGCAGCTGCATATGTTTTAGCATTCTGACTTAAAATTTCAAAGTGAGAAATCATCATGTTCCTGACAAAGTCAGGGGTCATGATTGTTTTGGCCTGTCGGCGCAGGGCTTGATAAATCTTCAAAAATTTGAGTCTTTGAAGATAGGAAAATAAAATTTTCCTATTGGGTCTTGGAAATTGGAAAATTCGGAAATCGTTTTCTCAAGACGTGTCCTTTATAAAGGAGAGAAAAGGGGTTGTAGCATGCTGAATTGAATTTCACTCATCTTGGAGCTTAAAACCTAAAATAGACTGAAAGGTGTCCTTGGATAATTTGTCAGCTTCTAATCGCTGCCGACAAGGGAACATTATTTTATTATCGTTGACAGAAGCTCTGAAGACTCCTTTCAAACTTGCTGTTCCAATGAACTGGCTTCATCAATTTCCTCGTCGGTTTTCATCTTGCCGTTCTCGTAAGAGTGGAATAAAGACCAACGCTGGTTCGATACACTATCCAGGAGAACTACTATACAGCAGGTAGGTATCTGAATTGATTTATAGTCATCAGAGGGGTTCGATTGGCCTTTTTACTGTGCGAGGAATGACAAGTTTGCGGATGGATATTATGTGTATAATAAAATGTTCTTTCAATGCATATTGATACAGTTTCTTCCAAACCCGCTCTGAAGAAATGTGAGTGCTTTGAGCATTCTTTATGTGTTTATTAAGTAAAAGTGATTTATCTTGCCATAGTTAAAATCCTACCTACTTTAAGTATTTGGGTGAGAAACGTAAGTTGCAATGGCAGGCAAGTGATGAAACTAACCAAAGTACTGAGTGCAATAAACAATGTTTTTCTTATATACAAGTATTTCCATACCTTTTATCGGAATGTAAAAACAACGATAACTTCTTCTGAATGATAATATTATCCGTATTTACATTAGAAGGCACACATACCTGAAGAGCAGCAGAAATAATGATAAACATTTAATTGCCTGTTTGGCAGAAAATTTCAAGTATAAGTTTTCTGTTACTATTAGACACTCAAATACCGAAATCGATATAGCCTTGTACACTCAATTCATTTTATGAGGACGTAATATTCCTTTGAATTACTGAAAACAAATATATTTTCAAAATGAAAAAAAAAACGCCCTCTCTCATCTGGAATCTAAGTTCTTGATATTTACTGAAGTCTAAGGCTCTTTTGGTGATGCTGTAAGCTACAATTTATGCTGAATTTTACTGTTTCCACATTTCAAGAAATGCAGCTAAATCAATTATGGTTTCACACCATTGTTTAAATGGGGTGTTGTGTTTATGCGTGTACCAATCCATAGATTAATTCGTTAAATATATTCTAAACATCGGTCCTAAAGTTAACTCTCCTTCTTACTTTGCATTTCTCCTGTGCTGTGCAAAAGAATGAGATTTTTATTCCTTACGAGCGAATTAATTTCGGATGCTTCCTCTTTAAAAATTATTGTAAGAAAATCTTTATATATGAAAGAAAGCGTTTTTCCGTATTCTATAAACGAACTGATTCTCCCACATTTTTCGAAAATGAATTCGCTTTTGTTGGAAAACCGAAGTTATTTGCAATTCACGTCTCAGTATTTTAAAACGATGTAGGTTTAAATTTGGAAAGCAAATGTACCACTGAATAAATACATTTATAGACAGCAGATTAGTCATTTAGTTTTCTTCTTTTCTTGGTTTAACTTATAATAATGACTTACATGAGCACCCATATAGGGGGGAGGCATTTGCCATCCCATGGAAATTTGCGCATGCCCATTCTGTCCTTGGAAGGCAAAACAGAGATTTTCGCGATAACTCTAATCCTAATTGCTTATTTTTTTTCTGTAGAACTTATGGACGCGCGTTTATGCAGGAAAAACTGGAAAAAACCTTTGGGAATTTTCCGCAGAAAAATCTGAAATTTAAGAGTAGAAAGTAAAAATGAAGTTTCTAACAGCATGTTAGAGATCAACGTACAGAGGTACAAGGACGCCCATAAGGGGGAGGAGGGGTAGCTAGCCGTTGGTATAACCAAATGTTTGATAAATTTAAAGCACTAAAATGGACGAAACCTTTTTTTAAAGCATTTTTAAAAATAATAAGATATTAATGATTGATTGCAATTATCAAACTTCTTTATTTTTGTTCTATTTTAGTATCTTGTACATATACCAAAACGTTTGACAGCCTTGAAGGAGGTAAGGATTTTTCTTAGCCCCCCTCTAAAAGTACTCATGTGGGCGCCACTGCAGAGGCGCCTATATGAGTACTTTAGAGGGGGCTAAGAAGTCTGACAAAGTATGAAAGCCGGAGAAATGGAAACTATATCATCCTCTGCAGCAACTTTTCACTGCTGGACAAAAAATCGAAGTTTTTACAGACATTTGTCTTGAGGGTTTTTCTTTTTTCATTCTTAATGGCCAGCTGAATAGTCTGAACTTTCATGGCGCTTGTGTCCCAATCGGCCAAAATGATCAAAATAACAACAAATAAATTTTCTTATTGTCCTAGCATGCTGTCCAATTTCATTTATTCACCTTTTTATGTAGTTTTTCGGTATTCTGGTTTCTACTTAAATTTATGTGTTGAGAGTGTGGTGAAGCGGTTAAATAACAAGAAGACACAGGGAAATTTGCATATCGTGTTTGTATATGTTATTCGTAGTTACAGTTTCTGCTTGCGCCCTACTGAAAACTAAGCCGTAAGCGCCTATGAATAGTTATAAATTCTGCTGCTATTTTTGAAAATGAAATACTTGGCCTGAAATAAATTTGACTGATTTGGACGTAACGCATTTCTATCTCCTTAAATAAAAATGTTGGTCATTAGTATTTTTAACTATCTAGTGTTTGTTTTTTACCCATATACAACACGATAAGATGCAAAACTTAAATGCTATGTCATTTTAGACCTCTTGAGAATTGGTGCTTAACAAGGTGTATTTGCAGTTAAGTATTTCAGTGAAATAAACGACTCGGAAATAATAAAAAATATGATCTATAAACTTATTTGATTAAATTTGGAAGGCATGATGGTCTGGTCACAGTGTTTCACGGTCACCGTATCCAAAAAATTACTCATGTATCACGTGATCAATTAACGCTATTTTACATAATAAGGATCTATTCTTTCAATGCATCCAGGAACCGTTTAACTTCGTATGTATTAGTTCATCTTAAATTTTTGAATACTTCCAGAACATTGTTCTGAAAAATTCTGCAAACACTACTTCAAAAAGACCAATAAAATTCCCCCCTATTTTTTTATTTATCAAGATCTTTCAGGTGGTGGTGTTAAACTTACACTTCTTTCAGACACTTGTTGTGCTCGCGAAACCATACTGCTACCTCAGAGTAATAATGGAAATTAACGACCTTTAACTCCCTTTTCTAGTTTTGTTCCCCGAAACCCTGTTTTTCTGCTTTTTGCATGATGGGTGAGCCACAAATCTGTGAGCAGGAAGCGATTAGGCGGTCATTAAAAAAAGCATAAGAAAAAGAAAGAGGAAGAGCTTCCTTTAACCCACTTTTTCCTGCGAACTCTCATCACAACCCAAATGGGTCGGCCCAAAAATTTATCCTCGTTGCGCATGTGACAATTTCTTTGTCTCCAGTTTTTACATTAAAAACAAAGAACCAAATGACATTCTTTACGGCACTTAACGAGAAATCGGTACGTTACTGAATATGCAGCTCAAATATCATCGAAAGAAAGCTACATTTAATTAAAGTATTAAAAGAAATGTTTGGAATCAGAACCGCTGTTCGAAGTACAGGGGGAATTGCTTTTGCGTGGGCAATTGACAAAGGAAATTATCACTGTGAAACATAAAACTCAGAATTTTTAAACTGTATTTAATAGATCAACTAATGACAGTATATATACAAGATATCATCATTATCAACCATTATCAATCAACTGCTGGATGAAGGTTTCCCCAAGTTTCGTCCACAACGGTCTGTCTTGGGCCAGTCTCCCCCATGTCACTCCCGCATGCTTTCGAATTCCATCCACACATCTCACATGCGGTCTTCTTCTTGGTCTTTTCCTGTCCATTGGAGTCGAGTCTAGAATTTCGGTTGTCCATCGGTGGTCCGTTCTTCTGGCAACATGTCCAGCCCTTTGCCATTTCAGGGATTTTACTCTGATCATGATGTCTTCCACTCTTGTCATTTTCCTTATCCAAGAGTTCCTCTTCTTATCTCTCCTGGATGCACCAAACATGCATCTCTCCCTACACTTTCAGTTGTCTGCAGTCATTGTATGTCTTTTTTAGTTAATATTCACATCTCTGCTCCGTACGTAAGCCCTGGAAGGGTGCATTGATCAAACACTTTTCTTTTAAGACATAATGGCATATTGCTATTAAAAACTGTGCTGTTTTGTTCCAAAAGCTCTGCGACCAAGTTTTATACATCGATTAATTTCTTCATCAATGTGGCCTTTGCTTGATATCTGCTGTCCAAGGTAAATGTAGGTACCGGTATCTCCAGCTTTTCCCCATCAATCGATAAATCTTCATTTCTCGTAAAAGCATTATGCATCAATTTTGTCTTCTGAAAGTTCATTTTTAATCCCACTTCTTTACTATTGTTATCAAGTTCCTGGATCATACTCTGCAGTTCTGAAGTGTCAGTTACAAAAACGACTACGTCATCAGCAAAACGAAAATAAGTTAAATAATCTCCATTCACCTTTATTCCTTTCTTTTCCCAGTTCAATGAGTGAAATACATTTTGCAAAGTAGCATTAAAGAGTTTAGGAGATATGGTGTCACCCTGTCTCACACGCTTTCCAGTTTTTATTGGTGCTGTATCCTCAAATAACCGTACCTTTGTACTTGCATTTCCACAGATGTTACTAATAATACTTATATATGCATCTTCAATACCGCAGGATTTCAAAGCTATTGTAACTGCTGATGGTTTCACGCATATTTTCATAATCGATAAAAGCTATACATAATGGGAGTTTATATTCCCTTGTTCTTTCAATTAGTTTTCTTAGTACATGGATATGATCTATAATGTTGTAGCCACTCAAGAATCCAGCTTGTTCTCGCGGTTGAACCATGCCCACTGTTATCTTCAAGCGATGTGAAAGAATCTCAGTGAAACTGTTACTTTTCGTAATGTACAGAGTAGATGTATCATCTCTTTCATATAGATTTGAATAGAAATATTTTACTTTTGCCTCTATTTATTGTTAAAGTGCCATCTTCTTTTCTCAGTGCCATAATCTGTTTTCTGCTCTTACTGACATGCTCCGTTGCTCTCTTCAGGCTTTTGTTGTTTTCAATTGCTTTTCTCACTAGGTCACAGTTGAATTTCCTTACGTCTTCAGTGATAATTTTTCGTACTGTTTCGCATAGCTCTATATATTCCACGTTGGAAGTGGCATCTTTATTTGCCCTTATTTCCCTTCTCTTTTCTATCAGCATTTTTGTTTTTCCTGATATTTTCTGCATCTGAAATTTGTTCTTAGTATCACCCATTTTTGTTGCTGTTTCCATAAGAGCCGTAATTGCTGTTCTGTTAACTTCAGAGATATCTACTTCTTCTGATATTAGATATTCTAGAGCGGAGAATCTGTTCTTCAGTTTCAGTTTGAAGGTATTATGATGCTTTGTAAGGTTGGTCATGTCAATACATTTTGTTTGTTTTATGAGCTTGCCACGTTCGAGTTTAGTGTTGAGGTGCATCTTACATATCACCGTTCTATTATACTCTCTGTGTTGAAGCTGGTCAGCACGCTGCAACCTTCAATGACACATTTCTTGTTACACATAATAAATCAGTTTCACTCGTCATTCCATTTGGATGCCTCCATGTCCATTTCCCATGAAATTTTTTCTTGAAAAACGAGTTCATGATAAAAAAAACCAGTTCTGCCTCTGCAAACTGTACTATTGATAGAATATTTCCACGCTGGTTTCTGTTTCCATATCCGAATTTACCTATCGAAGTTTCATTCTGTTGCTTTTGCCCTATTTTCGCATTGAAATCACTCATAAGGACCTTCAAATGCTGCTTGCCTTTATTATTTAGATGCCGAATTTCTTCGTAAAATTCTTCAACATCTTCCTCAGGATGACTTGTAGTGGGCGCGTAAGCTTGAATAAGCTTGGTATCTTTTTGAGAGTTGGAAAACGATTCGCTCCAGCTCTGCATGAGGAAATTTCAACTTCTAGAACAACGTCCTTCAGTTTCTTGTTTATTATAAATCCAACACCACTAGTTCTGCCAGTATCTGTCCCACGATAGTAGAAGAGATGTTCCCTGTGCAGTTCAATGAGATCTTCTCCTTTTCTTCTTACCTCACATAACCTGATGATGCCCTACTTTATCCTTTGAAGTTCCTCCTCCAATTTAAGGAGCCTTGAATCAGAAGATAGAGATCGTCCGTTAAACGTAGCCAAGGTCAGCATCGGATGGCAGCTCAGTTCGGTCTGCCGTTGATTCTTAGCACGCTCTGCCTTCATGTCGCACTGGCCGCTGCCTTGGCTAGATGCATTCCAGCTGCCTAAGACAGAAGGCTAAAGTTTACGTTGTGAAGTCCTTAGGGAGCAGGGAGGGGGGGGGGTTTGGCCATAACTCACCACGCTGGCTAAGCGGGAGGTATTGTTATACCGCTATATGTCGGTCGTCAGAGTCTCTGTAGTAGGAATAGGATGCACTGCGAGAAGGCGGGGTTGGCATTTATCTAGAAGCGGCTATATGTTTGCGCATCACCTGAGCTTGCATCCCGTACATAAACCATTGGTCTTAAACTTCCCTTCTATATCATTCCGGCAGGCTTTCGAATTTCATCCAACCATCTCACCCTCGTGGTCCTCTTCTGGATCTTTTCCTGTCCCTTGGTATCCAGTCTAGTGTTTATATCATCATCATCCACCATTGTTAGTCCACAGCTGGATGAAGGCCTCCCCAAATCTTTTCCACAGCTTTACATCTTATTCTTGTCTTTTCCAAGTCACTCCAGCATGTTTTCGAATTTTTTCCACCAATCTCCCACGTGGTCTTCTTTTGGGTCTTTTCCTGTCCTTTAGTATCCAATCAGTATTTTAGTTGTCTAACTGTTGTCAGTTCTTATAGCTATACATCCAGCCTATTGCCACTTGAGAATATTCAGTTTGATCATGATGTCATCCACTGTCTTTTTGTCCTCAATCCTGAATATCTTTCTAAGTTTAAGCCCATGTCTCTCTTCCATAAATAAGGACTAGAATGTTGCGTTGATTAAACGCTTTTCTTGTAACACATAACGGTAAATTGCTCTTAAAATTGTAGTGTTTATCTCAGAAGCTTTGGCCAGGGTAGGCTTCTGATGGCAAACAAGTCCCATCCTCCGGTGATTCTGAGCACCCTTTGCCTTCATGTCGCACTGGCCCCTGCCTTGTCCAGGTACATTCTGGTTTCCGGAGGCTGAGGGCCAGTTCTTTATAACTATGGAATCATTACTTTTTTGGGGGTGGGGGTGGGGTGGGGAGGGGGATTGGTTTTCCATAACCAGTGGTTGAAAAAACTACTTTTTATTTGTAGCGAACTACAACTACTTTATGATAAATGCAGTTAACTACAACTACGACTACATTTTTAACAAAGTAGTGGCTACAAACTACTTTGAAAATGTAGTCACTACTTCACTGCTTTAGGACCCGAATTTTGCGAGATTATTCAATACACACTCAAAGTTAAGGATGTTATATTACGACAAAATATTGTATATCCCATATACACCAGACTTTACAATGTAGCATATAGCATATCATATAAAATGAACTGCACAAGACTGTACAATATAGCATTTAGAATATAGCATATCATATAAAAACTTGGTTATGACATATAATTAGGGTTACCAGTCGTCCGAGATTAGCCCGGACAGTCCTGGATTTGTAATGACGTCCGGGGCTGTGTCCGGGATTGAAAAAAGTCCGGGATTTTTAAATGAGTGGTTATAAAGACAGCGAAAAATACACATAACTAATTATTTATTTCATTGCTATTAATACTGAAAATTTTGACTTACCTCTATGTGCAATTCCAAATTAGAGGCGGATGACTTTGAAACCGACAGCTTCTTATTTAACGGGCTAAGTTTGCACGTGACTGTAAAATTCCCGTTTACTTGCTTCTCGAGCACTGTGAAATAATTATTATACGCCGACCAAGGTAGTTCAATTCTTTCTTCATCAAGCTGGACAGTAGCTGCCATATTTCAGGAAAACAGAACAATTTATAATCACCTGGAAACATAAGTTAAATAAGTCTTCGAAGCAAGGAAAGCAAACACGTTCGTATTCACACTAGACGAAAACGACAACGTGACAAGTGTTGGTGTTGCCAACCTATGCTAGAAAACTCTGCTTTGAAAAACCACACGTTATTATTCCGAGACCCTCGTTCGTCATAACCTATCCATTTTAATCCGCTCCATAGCCGATATCATAAAAGAAATGCTCGCTAGATGGCGATGCTTAGCGCTTGTGCTGTGCAGTTCAAACGAGGAGCATTAGCGTTGTGTCGCAAACACACGTGACGATCAAGTGGTATGTAGAAGGGCACCTTGTTTGTTTACTGAAGTAACGTTAAAAGTATTGTCGAAACTCGCTACAAACTATAGAGGTTTGCATCGCGCTACTCGCTACACTACTTTTTTGTTAAAGTAGCGCGTTACACTACAAACTACGCAGAAAAGTATCGACAACAGTAGTTTCGCGACTTGTAGCGCACTACTTCCAAACACTGTCCATAACTCAAAAAGCCGACCAAGCTTGTTGGTTAGTGTGGGATAACATTTCTTCTATACCCTGTCTACAGTTATACCCCTATTTGTCGATCGCCAGAGCTCTTCGGTGAAACAGGACAAACCACGAGAAGGCGATGTTGATATTTGACTACGGAGACTGCATGTTGGCATATATGTATAGAGAGAGGGAACTGGAATATATATATTCCTGTATATGTCGGGAAAATGGAAAATGTATATATTTTAAACTCCAAAGCAAAAGCAGCATTTAAACTCTTAACGAAAAGGACTGTTATATACTAGCCTTTACCTTTAATACTACACTGAAGAGCAATTGAATTAGAGACAGCTGGCGTTATGCAAATGTGGCGCTGTGGTCGGCCCTGTAAACGGAAACGACATGACGTATGCAGCGATCCGACAATATAAGGAGTGATGCGACGGGAATCAGTAAGAGTCGGACACAGTATGGGTAAGACGAAGGATCTAAGTGCATTTGATCGTGGGCAAATTGTCAGAGCCCGACGAATGGGTCACTCCATCTCGGAAGTTGTGCAGGCACTGGGATTTTTACGAGCCACTGTGTCACGGGTGCACCGTGAGTACATCGAATCCGATAAAACCATCCCTGCCAGGGTCAACTGCCGTGGAAAACAGCGTGTGGATGAGCGGGGTCATCGCCGCCTAGCTCGCATTGTAACAGCGGATAGACGGGCCACAGTGCAAGAAATCACTCGGCAATTTAACGCTGGTGCACAAACACGTGTAAGGCGCCACACCGTCCAGAACCATCTCCTCGATATGGGGTAGAGAAGCATTCGTCCCACGAGGGTACTGCTGCTGACCGCATATCACAGGGTGCAAAGATTAGAATGGGCGCGGGAACATCGCCACTGGACCATAAACATGTGGGAAAATGTTGCCTGGACTGATGAGTCGAGATTAACGTTGGTGAATGCAGATGGCAAGTTACGAGTACGGAGCAAACCACATGAAGCGATGGATCCTTCTTGTCAGGAGGGTAATCTTCAAGCTGGTGGGGGTGGCATTCTCGTCTGGGGACTGTTTACGTGGACTGAAATGGTACCCCTGGTACGTGTGACATCGTCCATCACAGGTCAACGTTACCGGGATATCCTGGACGACCATTTTCTATCTGTTTGTGCGTCTTCAACATCCCTCTGGGGACCTCATCCTGCAACAAGACAATGCGCCGTGCTATTGCTCCCGTATTGTATCCGAATGGTTGCATGAACACTCCACCGACGTGGCCTCGCTTCCTGGGCCAGCTAGGTCACCTGACCTGAATCCCATCGAGCACATCTGGGATGCCATCGCGAGAGATGTTCGAGGCTCTGACCCCCCCCCATCCATCAAATCTTCGTGAACTGTATGAGCTTGTTCAGGGGTCGTGGATCCGTATGGCTTCACAACGCTTCCGGTGCCTTGTCGAGTCGATGCCGAGACGAATCGCCGCCGTCATCAGGGCGAAAGGTGGTACTACACGTTACTAGAGAGGTATCTCTAATTCAATTGCTCTTTAGTGTATATATCAATGTATATTCACTGTAAAATATTTTCTGAAATTCACGAGCAACTTTCTGCGATTCCTTTTGTGAATTAATGAAGCATATTTCTGATACAACCTTTTCCGTGAAATGACCAAAAGAAAACCGAATTTCACGGATTTGTCGTACGCCAGGAAAATTCTGAAATTTTAGAAAACTTTCCGCAATTCCTTTCTTATATTGACGGTAAATTTCTGTCTTTAAGATGTATTAACGGAAAATTCTGTATTATCAGAAACCTTTCCGGAATTAATTTCATATATTAGCGAAAAAACGACGTTCAAATTTTCTCCGTATCTATAATATACGGCGAAACATTTCGGGTAATAGAAGAGATTCGTGGGAATGCTTGAAGTTTGATTAACTGTTACATTTCGTTAGTCTGTCGAAGGATCTGGTTTTGAAGTTCTGCAGCGAGATCGGATACTGTGTATAGCATGTCGCATGCGTTTTGGGTTATTGCGGCACAGGGTATTTCTTTTCCTCTCGCCCATTTTGTGTGCCATCTTTTATACACTGAGTGGACACTTTATTATGACCACCCCCTCAGTACCTCGTTGGGCCACCTTTAAGCCTTTAATACTGCGTCGATTCTTCGTGGCATGGACTCCACGAGATGTTGATAGATGATTTGTGGAATCTGAGACAATGCTTGATGAATAGCACTTTCCAGGAGTGTAAGATTGCAATGTTGTGGATCCAGCTGTCTGACGACTCGTTCAACTTCATCCCACAAATTCTCAGTGGGGTTGAGATTTGGAGATTGTGGGGGCCACCTAAGCAAAGCAAACTCACCGGCATGTTCCTGAAACCAATCTTGTGCAATACGAGCACTATGGCAGGATGCATTATCTTGTTGAAAGTAGTCATCGCCATTGGGATAAACCATCTACATGACAGGATGCGCTTGGTCCGCAACGATGTTAGATATGATGTGCCAGTCAGACGTTGATCAACACGAATTAAAGGGCCCAAAGTATGCCAGGAAAACATTCCCCAAACCATAACGTTGCCTCCACAAGGTTGAAGTTGAAGGGTTGTAGCAATGCATTTGGGGTCCATGCTTTCGTGATGTTTCCGCCAAATTCTCACTCGGCCATCGGCATGGTGCAACTGAAAACGTGATTCATCGGACTACATAATTTGTTTCCAGTTATCGACTGACCAATCCTTTTGCTCCTGTGCGAACTGGAGACGTTTTCTCTTGTTAACTGCAGACAGCAAAGGTGTTCAAACAGGCCTTCGGCTGCCATATCCCATCCGATGCAGCGTGCGGCGAACAGTGCGTGCAGTGATCATTTGAGGGGATTCTTGATTAAGATGGTCTGTAATTTGCTGCACTGTTGCCCTTCTGTTGTCTGTTACCAGTCTGGACACTCTCCGTTCTCCCCGAGCAGGCACTAGTCGATGACGACCACACGTTGCACGTAGAGACCCAGTTTTTTGGCTGACAGTCAAGTCTTTAAACACTTTAACAAAAGCTGCTCTGGAACATTTCACGAATGCGGCGGTTTCGTTGATACTCGTTCCATGGCTCCGAGCTCCTACAATCACCCCACGTTGAAAGTCCGTGAAATCGCATTTTTTACCGATCTCGTCACCCGAAAATCTCTTCTACTACTGTCGCAAGCACTAAGCTTTTCGTTTTTATACTAACCTCGCCCTCTGGCGGTAACAGCGTGCAGCCATAGCTCATCTGCTTAAAACTGTCAGGTGGTCATAATAAAGTGGCCACTCAGTGTATATTGTATTACCGTAAGAAACCGAATACTTAAATTATTGTACATGTGGTTGTACGATGTCTATGTGTCAGTCTGTGAAGTCCTTAAGACAAAAGTTACTACAGGTACCAAGAGTAGATATTATATTTAGAAGTTTTGTGAAATAATGTTATGAAAAAAATACTTTTCCCCTTTTCTTAAAGATAATTAAAAGTTATTTTCAGTAAAAAAAACGATATCAAGTTCCAAAGCATCATGTTGCTTCGAAAAATCACGATGAAAAAAAATACTTAAATTGTGATGTCCTCCTTCAGAAAATATAAAAGTATTACAACGTATTAAAAAAAAATAATAAGCTCCAACAGAAAATAAAATGGCTAAATCGTTCGCATTAATAAAAAAAAGTCATCATCGCGCAATTAGTTCTACCATGAACGTGATTCAGACTTAAGACACGTGTTATCTGTTGAACCAATGAAGCGATGTTGGTTCGATCCCCGCAGCTGCCAAAGGAAAATCTGGTGTAAGGACTGAGAAATTCAGCGTCTTCGGCTGGCGACATTTCTGTACAAATATGGAAAAACTTGAAACGGACTTTTCTGAAATAAACGGAATTGACTACCGGTAATCTGTGAAAATTCAGAACTTAAAAAAAGCGGGAACTCCTAAAAACGGAAATTTTCTTAAAAGACGGACACTTACCAGCAACTTTGCTGCACGCTATTTTCAGAAATGTTTCGCGTATTCACACCACTTATTTTTTACAGTGTGATCCACATAGCGGATGGCAACATAATCCAGTGCCAAAGGCTGAACATATTACTAGGAGAACTGACCACCTTTGTGTAAATATATACAGTAGTGGCCATAATTGTGGAAATCTTTTGGAAATAGTGTATTTTTGATGTTTGATGGCTAATAACACCCCTTTTTGTTGGAGTAATACCATAAAATTATATATCAATGGAAAGACAATTTTATCAAGAATGTAATGCAGCAACTTTTATGAAGGATTTTGTGTTAGAACAGCAGTTATAAAGAATAAAAGCGAAACACATAGAAAAAATTAGATATACAAAAATTCTTATCATGTCAGTTAATACTTAGTTATGTAACCTTTAGCGTTAATTACGGCCTCACAACGATTTCCCATGGAGTGAACCAAGTTTTTTAGTTCTGCAGATGTTATAATGTGGAACCAAGATTGAATTATTTCTTTTATTAATTGGGTTTTATTGCTGGGTTGCTTCTGACTAACAAGTTTCTTTAGTCGGCCCCATAGATTTTCGATGAGGTTAAGGTCTGGGCTACTCCCAGGCCATTCCAGCAGTTGAATATGATTATCTTGAAACCACATTTTGAACACAGCAGCAACATGACATGGAGCTGAATCCTGTTGAAATATAAATGCTGCATTATCTTGGAAAATATCACGTGCGGAAGGCTTCAGTTAGGGCTCAAGTATTTCATTAATGTATTTTTGGCCATTTATATTCCCATTAATCACGCAAATTCTGCCCACACCTTTTGATGTCATACAAACCCAGACTGGGTGTTTCACGGTACATGTAACGCAATCAGGCTGCATATCTTTTCCGATTCTTCTCCTTACGTTTTTTACGCAATCACTACCAAACAGGGAGATTTTGGTCTCATCACTCCAAATAACACTGTCTTATTGTTGCGCTGTCCAGTTAACATGGGTTTTAGCCCAGTTTAATCTTTTCAACCTTTGTTTGAGAGATAAAAATGTTTTTTTTTCGTCGAATTCTAGCTTTTAGACCAAATTCCTGCAGTCTGCGCCGAACAGTCCTTGCACTCAACTTCAACTTCACATTGCTAGGCACAGTCTCTTATATCTTCTATCATCACTTGCTGTTTGTGCACCTTTACCTGACTTTACCAGTCTGGTTTTGTAGTGATGTAGTGACTGAGTCTCCTTATACCTCTCCAAAAATTTAGAAATGCCACCTTTGGTTAAGTTTCCACCAGTTTTTCTTCTAATTTCTTCATAACTAAAGCCTTGTTCACTTAATAGTACTATTTTACATCGCTTTCTGGGTGACCAGTCAACTCTTTGCGCCATTTCTTTAATTTTATTACGTTTTACAAGGTAACTAAATGTAAGAACACAACCCCCCCAACCAACGTGATAGCAATCACATAACACACTGACAAATGTCCTCCTCTCAGCTCCAATACATGACATCAATAGCTGAATCCTACTGTGACCTGATTTGCTCATTGCCAAAACAAGATGAAACCTGATTGGCTCTGTAAACACTCATGCTCATTAGCTGCATCCAAATGAAGGAAAGCTACTTCATATCAACCTAAGCAAGTTATGCTTCCTTTTTCTGGTTATGTGGCTATAACTTTTCATAGAATACAGATACTTGAACAAACTTTATTGCATTACATTCTTGATGAAATTATCTTTCCATTGATATATAATTTTATGGTATTACTCCAAACAAAGTGGTGTTATGAGCCCTAAAACCTCAAAAATATGTTTTTTTCCAAAAGGTTTCCACTATTTTGGCCACTACTGTATATATATTTCATCATTGTCAACCATTGTCAATCCACTGCTGGATGAAGGTCTTCCAATTTTCTTCCACAATGGTCTGCTTTCTGCCAGTCTCCTCCATGTTAGTCCCGCATACTTTCGAATTTCATCCACCCATCTCCCATGTGGTCTTCTTCTGGGTCCTTTCCTGTCCCTTGGAATCCAATCTAAAATTTCGGCTATCCATCGATGGTCTGTCCTCCTGGCAATATATATACAGTTGTGGCTAAAAGTCCGGCAACAGTATACCGAAAGTAAATTTTTTTTAATGCTTGAATTAATTTATGCAGCGTAGTAGTAAAGTCAGGAAGACATATGACATAATTTTAAAGGAAATATTATGCTGAATTCAAATAATTTTACGAAATGTTATTACCAGTAACAAAAGTGAAGTTACAAGAAAAAGTACAGCGTCTAGTCATAAAAAGCAAAAAATAGTGGAATTTGTGAAATTAGTGTACAATGCATTTAACGTAAAATAACTGTACAGTACATTATTGAAAATTGCAGGACACTTGAAATAACTGACCAACAAGCAAAAAACGCTTTAATATTTAATTGGATAACCACGGTTTCTTAGTAACAAAGTGCACCTTCTTGGCATGGAACTAATGAGCTTCTCTAGTTGTCCATTGGTGATATCACGGTGCCATACGGCCTTTACAAACTCAATTAATGATGTTTTAGATGTTGTTGATTTGGGGATCTGCAGCTGGTGTGGTCCACCCCTACTTCTTACAACCACGTCAAACTATCACGAAACATAAGATATCGCATAATTCATCATGATATCGCTAGAACACGCGTTGCACCCCAGACGAGGCATTTACCTTCGCACAAAGCGGCGCATGGTTTTCGTGTTTAGGAGCTATGGACAGACTGAGGATTTTTGTCAACCGTTATCGCTTACCATCTCTTTGTCCATTGAATGCACAGAAGGCTGTGTCGAGGGTATACATGATAGAAAGTCACAGAACTAAACGGCATACCAAAGACTTCTCTAGTCATCGCATGAGGTGCTACACATCGCTTACTCTCGTTCCCATGTTCCATGGCCCTTCCTGAAACACATGACATCAGCTGGTATCACGTAACGCCTACTGACCACGGCGCAGCTCAAGTGAGAGAGCTGTAAAAGGGAGAGGAAATATTTGTATTCCGCGAGGTTTTTTAAAGTTGCAACGTGTATCAAGAAATATTGAAGACCCGTGCGACATTAATCACTGAAACGATGAAAGTTTTCCGTCTTTAGCACGATTTAACGATTAAAACATGATAAATATATACAATTAAAACCATGAGCACTTTCGAGGCAGCGACTGCCTTTTCTTCAGATGTAATAAATATAGACACATTTAATCTATATATATATAGATCATTGCATTGTGGGAAACATGGTAAGTTAATAGCCAATAGTAATCTACATGCGCTAAAACGTTGCGTATAATGTTGGCCCATTGGTCTGTGAAGAAATCATCGAAATATATTATAGAAATAAGAAGTGGTATAGGGTGGGGTGAACATTCAATTTTAAGTTTATATTACAATTTATAATTTATTGTTTTAATAAGTGATTTCCAAACGTTATGTAACTCATAGGGGGCATGTTCATTACATATATAGACCATTGGGCCAACAGTATACGCAACGTTTTGGCGCATGTAGATTACTATTGGCTAATAACTTACCATGCTTCCCACAATGCAATGATCTATATTATATATAGATTAAATGTGTATCTATTTATTACATCTGAAGAAGAGGCAGCCGCTGCCTCGAAAGTGCTCATGGTTTTAATTGTATATATTTATCATCTTTTAATCCTTAAATCGTGCTAAAGACGAAAACATTTCATCGTTTCAGTAATTGCAACGTGTAATTTACCTATATTACTTGTAAAGAAAGGAGCTTTTCTGCATTCAAACGAATCAAGACTCATATTCGAGATTTAACAGCTGAAGATCGTCTCAATGTATTAGCTTCAATATCCATAGAGAGAGATGTTTTAAAGGAGCTGAAAAATTGTCTCAACTTTCATGATGCAGCATCGATACCTTTGCCTCCAAGAAGGACAAAAGAACTGACCTCAATTAAAAATAGTGACGTCAGTAAGGTACATTTTTTCATTATTATGTTGTTAATTATTTTATTTCATTGTTTGGTTTCTATGTGTTTAGCTTCTCGACATAGAGTATTTATTTTTAAGAAGATTTTCATGTATCCTTCCCAGGCCTTACTCCTCACGCTCCGTCATCCTATGCGCCATAAAAACCAGGAGTCGCCCCTGACCTGGACGCCTTTCTACAGGGTAAATCGTTTCCTAATCAAACATCACTTTAAACCCCTTTCCATGAGTTTGTAGCGGGTATCGTTCACTTGATCGAAAGGTCACTTGACCGAAAATCAACTGATCGAAAGGTACATTTCCCCGAAGGGTCACTTGACCGAAAAAATCATTTCACCGAAAGGTCACTTCACCTAAAAGTTCATTTCATCGAAAGGGCATTTGATCGAAAAGTTCATTTCATCGAAAGGGCATTTGATCGAAAAGTTCATTTCATCGAAAGGGCATTTGATCGAAAAGTTCATTTCACCGAAGGATTACTTTACCTAAAATTTCATTATATCGAAAGATCATTTCACCGAATTATCAGTTTACCGAAAAACTTAGAATTTTGTTGTTAGAGATATGTTGCAGCGTGGCGAGGGTTTTTGAAAAACTGGCCACCTAAATATTATCGGATTGTATAAAAAATACACTTTTAATTTCTATGAAGCACCTCCCCATGAGTAGGTTTTTCGAAATATATCATTAATTATAAGGCCTAGATCTGTGCCTTTTTGTCAAATTTTAATCCTCCGAGTTCATATTCATAAGGGTTACATAGCAGATCAAGTAAGTAGCGCTCCACTTTTACTCAAACACAAAACATTAATTTTTTGACCGTAGGCTTAGATACATGCCATTTTAACAGATTTTAACCCTACTCATTTTGAAAAGCATTGCATAAAATGTAAAGTAACTTTTTATGTAAACCTTATGAACATGAGCACGCTCAGTTAAAATTTGCTAAAAAGGCCTAAGCCGAGGCCTGGAGCCCTAAACTTGATTCTTTTTGCCTGAAAAAATGTGCAACATTATTAGCTTGACTTTTTATGTAAACCTTATGGACATGAGTTCGCACGATTAAAATTGGGTTCAAAAAGGCCTAAGCCAAGGCCTAGGGATCTAAAATTGATTCTTTTTACCTGAAAAAATGTGCAACATTATTAATTTTACTTTTTATGTAAACCTTATGAACATGAGCACTGAACATGACTTTTATGTAAACCTTATGAACATGAGCACTGAACATGACTTTTATGTAAACCTTATGAACATGATTAAAATTTGCTAAAAAGTCCTAAGACAAGACCTACTGTCTTAAAAAAAAACAACAACATTTGCCTTAAAACTAAATATTTGCGTTCTCTGTGACACGGAGAAATCAAAAGTGCAATATGAGTATAATCCTCTAACGTTTCGGTGGTCTGTCTGCCGAACTTGCACTATGCTTCAACAGATCCTGTAATGAAATCCAAAGTTTTCGATAAACTGACCCTTCGGTGAAATGACCTTTCAATGAAATGAACTTTTAGGTAAAGAGACCTGTCGGTGAAATGTACCTTTTGATAAAGTGACCCTTCGGTGAAATGAACTTTTCGATCAAGTGTTCTTTCGGTGAAACAATCTTTTCGGTGACGTAATTTTCGATCAAGTGTTCTTTCGGTGAAACAATCTTTTCGGTGACGTAATTTTCGATCAAGTGACCCTTCGGTGCAGTAAACGTTGGGCAAATGAACCAGACCGGCTTGTAGCATCTCGAATCCTGACATGTTTTCACGACAGCATACAGAAGATTTATCTCATTGGTAAATGTGTGTTGCTGTTTGCGGGAATTATTTGGATTAATGAAATCGATCTTGGGCCGTATTTTGGATGTTTGGAATTTCCATCAATATATTCCGACATTTCAACTACCATAACCTACTAACTGCTATTTTACTTATTCACTATGGAACAAAATTATTAGAGCTTTCTCAATTATTCTATCTATAAAATATCCATACCTATATCGTTTCCTTCTTCGTTTTGCAGGAGAACGTGGACCATGTCATCAACACCGCTGCTCTTATGGTGCTATGTGCGTCCTCAAATCTGGACAACCCGTGTGTGAGTGCCCCACATGCGCCGAAGAATTCGAACCAGTTTGTGGCACCGATGGCATATCGTACACCAATACCTGTAAGATGACAAGGGAAGCTTGCGAGCAGAAGACAGAAATTGAATTATCTTACCATGGGCTTTGTAGTAAGATCTGTTTAAACTCATAATCACTAAATAAGTGCACGATTTCAGATAATTTGCTCATCAATATGTGTTTTTAAGTCATAGCATTCTGCGAGCATTTGTACTACATGCAGTAAACAACACTAAGTTCTCGCTTATGAGTAAGAATCTATGCAAATTTCACGCACTTCACACTAAGAAAGAAAGCCAAACATAACAGTCAGGCCATTTTTTTTTTCAAGTAGACAATACAAGTAAATCAACTAAGTTTCACTTCTCTTTGATAAAAAGCTTTCATTGAAATTCTCTGCATGTCTTACAAGCACGTAATTAAAAACAAAACACAGCAACATGGGCGCCAGCAAATTTTTTCCAGTGGGTGTGTCAAAGCAAACTCCCAGCACACAAGATCTCTCTAAGCTCTAAGTCTTTCAAGATAAATGTTAGAAATAGTCTCAAGCTCGTTGGGTAAAGGGAAATAAACATCTTTATTTCCTAAGAGACAAGGAAAAATTACAGAATATTTAATGACAATTTAAATTCAAACTAACTGAATAAATGGAACGAAACCTATTTGCCTGGCAAATAACGATAATTTTGCTAGATTACAATTGTGTCATTCCTGGTTCCTTAAAGAAAATAAAAATTGCAGTCTTCTACTGCTTTGCCCGAATCGGTCGACAACTTTTCTTATAAAATCTGCATCTCTGTACACCCAATTCCGAAAGATCCTCATTAAACACAGACCATCTAGTCTCCCCTCGGTCATGGTTGATCTCACCCAAAACGCAGGGTACTGAAAGATCTTTCAATGTTACATGTTGTTGCGGGGAGTGTGGCTTAGTTTTGTAGTGGCCCTGAAACTGCCGCGTAAAATTTCTTTCTTTCTTGCAGATTTTTTATAAGGGAAATCTTTTCTACTTCTGCTAACAATTTGTCTTTCCAAAAGTGGTACCACTGGCTTGATTCTGCCTCTCAATTAACAAGATGAAATGTCTTTGACTGAGAAATTAAATTTAGCCTCATCAAGTTTGCTAATATCTTTGGAAAGTACATTGTAAAGAAAAAATAAAGGTCCATTTTCTTTCAGGAATTCACTTTCCACTGAATTTATCAAAGAATCCAAATGCGCACTGTAGATAGACTGACGATAGTATTCTTCCGCCGAACATGATGATACATCATATCTATGAACTTGTTTGGACACGTTTGGGGGAAGAGAAAACGGGTTTCGGCGGCTGAGATGTCCACTGGGATGAAGAGACCGAGAATTATGGTGAGCTGAAGTCGCAGCCTCTATACTCGGGCGAGGCTAACCTGACTATGGAGTTAAAGTTACGGAGCGTGCATTTCCACATAATATAGTTCCAGTTGAAAAGCTTGTGTTCGAGTTTGAACTGAGACCTAAAAAAAGACATGGATATGTAGATGTTCTAAATGTTCTACGTACGTACATTAAGAAAAATAAAGATCCCAGTTTCGGTCGCGTTTCTAAAAAATACAAATATTCGCATTTTGGCGACGTTACTGTCACTTCTGTTTTGCTTGAGGGAGGCTATACAGTATACACGGAGGATATTTATTTACTGCGAGCGGGAGGGAGAATTGTGTTAGTCTGAGAGTAAGTCGGGAGATAATGGTTTGGCGATTAAGCTTGCTCCTTTCTTCGTGGTTACTCTTAAAAAACTCATACAGGAGCAGTTTGGTGGTGAGCAAGGTTGAGAAGGTGTGGGAGTTGAGGGGTGACATCGTGATGAAACGCGGGAAGTTTCCTTTTGTCTTGCCTTAAGTAACCCTTCGGGAGAAGAGTCCGTGCCACATGGCACCCCATTAGTGCGTGGAGAAATACTGATACACAAAGAGATATATTTTCAGGGAATCGGTTTCACAGCTTTAACAGTGTAATCAGGTTAGCTTTACCCCAAGAATAATATTAAAAAAAAATTAAAATCAAAATTCATCATTTCTCAATTCTGTATTTATTTTTTAACTTTAATTTGGAGGGGGGGGTCCATTTCCAGGAGGTCACGTGGCCTTCGACGCTGGCGCCCATGAACAGAAAGAAGTCTAAATCCTAAACAGTTAATAAATAAATACATCGCTCTTTCCACGTTCCAGAAACACATAGCAACCGAAAAATTGTTTTCAGCCGCCGCCGTGGAATTGACCACGGATCTCTCGATATCTAGCCGAGTGCGTTAGCTTTACACCACGGTGGCCAACAATCCACGGTGCTATGTGTATTTTTAAGTCTTCTTCTGAGTTAAAAATACATGATGTCAGAAGCTGACTTAAAAATACACCTAGCACTGTGGATTGTTGGCCACCGTGGTGTAAAGCTAACGCGCTCGGCTAGATATCGAGAGATCCGTGATTCAATCCCACGGAGGCGGCTGAAAACAATTTTTCGGTTGCTATGTGTTTCTGGAACGTGGAAAGAGCGATGTATTTATTTATTTACTGACGCCACGTATTTGGAGGATTTTCACCTAAACAGTTATTTTTATTTACATGTTCAAATGCCAAAATTCGACTTTAAGCTCTTTCTCCGTTTACGTACTGCTATTTGCATTGCCTAGAAGTCAGCAGCATCATCTCTAGGGAACCGATATAAGAAATCATTTAAAGTGCAAATAACCATACTGCAAAATCCACTCTCACATATAACCAGACAAGTAATTGAAGCCAGTAGGAATAACTTCACGTCTGAGACCCAGAAACGAAAACTGACGCCAAGTCTAATTACGATTAAGATTGCATCTCATGTATATATATCATTGATATTCTAAATCTTTCCACGAATTCTATCTCTTCTGAAAATTTTCCAGCAGTTTCATTTAACTCAGAAGGTTATTTCTATGAATATTCAGAAAGATCACATTTGTGCTTAGGTGAAGTTTTCATAGAAATCCGTCGTTTTCTGAGATATGAGACATGAAACATGAACTGCTGCATTCGTAATCATTTAAAATGTCATTTAATTTTCAGCAGAACGTCACTCTTGAGACCCTAATGTATAAGCACGCAAAAGGTCAGGTATACGATTAATTTGTTCGGAGCGGGACGTTCTCCAACGCTATCTTGAAGGGAAGTTAACGTTCTGTACTGACTTACGTTCCTTCGGTTTTCTGTTAATATGAAACTATCCGTGCGATAAATTGTACAAAAAATAAGAATTTTTTATTAAATATGATTGTGGTTTCCTGTTGAACTACCGTACTGAAAAGTTTAACAAAACTGTGGGTTGTTCTTTACGTATCATTATCGAAATTAATATATAGCTGATATTAATTAGTGAAGATAAATTTTCATAGAAAGGTACCAAATATTACTTTTTAATTGTGGTTAAAAAATAGCAGTAAGTGTTGAAAACAATCGCGAATATTTTACATATTTTGCACAATCTAGTTCCTTGTGCAATGAGCTATTATTGAGGAGTACAGATATTGCCACTCCGAAGAAATCTAAAACTGAAATTTCAGTCGTGATTATTTGACTCATAAACATAATCATCCACTAATGGCTATCACAAACAATATAATTTCCTTCATCTGAACGCTCGAACGTTTGCCCCATTTTGGTGGCGCAGTGGAAAGAGCTGTTGCTTGTTTTAACTGCCGAATCCCTGCCACAACCCATATACTACTTTTTTATTGTTGTAATGTTGATTGCTGTAATGTTCATGAAGCATACAATACTTTCACATTTGGACATCACAAACAAAAAGAATACCTGGTTATTAAAGAATTACGCTACACATCTTATTTTTCCCTGTCATTATTAACGGACTTTCACCCAGTAGTATATACACTGAAGAGCAATTGAATTAGAGACAGCTGGCGTTACGCAAATGTGGCGCTGTGGGCGGCCCTGTAAAGGGAAACGACATGACGTATGCAGCGATCCGACAATATAAGGAGTGATGCAACGGGAATCAGTAAGAGTCGGGCACAGTACGGGTAAGACGAAGGATCTAAGCGCATTTGATCGTGGGAAAATTGTAGGGGCCCGACGAAAGGGTCACTCCATCTCGGAAGTCGTGCAGGCACTGGGATTTTCACGAGCCACTGTGTCACGGGTGCACCGTGAGTACATGAAATCCGGTAAAACCATCCCTGCAAGGGCCAAATGCCGTGGACAACAGCGTGTGGATGAGCGGGGTCATCGTCAGCTAGCTCGCGTTGTAACAGCGGATAGACAGGCCACAGTGCAAGAAATCACTGGGCAATTTAACGCTGGTGCACAAAAACGTGTAAGGCGCCACACCATCCAGAACCATCTCCTCGCTATGGGGTACAGAAGCCATCGTCCCACGAGGGTACCGCTGCTGACCGCACATCACAGGGTGCAAAGATTAGCATGGGCGCGGGAACATCGCCACTGGACCCTAGACATGTGGACAAATGTTGCCTGGACTGATGAGTCGAGATTCACGTTGGTACATGCGAATGGCAGGATACGAGTACGGAGCAAACCACATGAAGCGATGGATCCTTTTTGCCAGCAGGGTACTCTTCAATCTGGTGGGGGTGTCATTCTCGTCTGGGGACTGTTTACGTGGACTGAAATGGGACCCCTGGTACGTATAACATCGTCCCTCACAGGTCAACGTTACCGGGATATCCTGGACGACCATCTGTCCCCGTTTGTGCGTCTTCAAGATCCCACTGGGGACCTCATCCTGCAACAAGACAATGCACCGTGCAATCGCTCCCGAATTGTATCCGAATGGTTGGATGAACCCTCCACCGACGTGACCTCGCTTCCTTGGCCAGCTAGGTCACCTGACCTAAATCCCATCGAGCATATCTGGGATGCCATCGAGAGAGATGTTCGTGGCTCTGACACCCCCTTCATCAAATCTTTGTGAACTGTGGGAGCTTGTTCAGTGGTCGTGGATTCGTATGTCTTCCCAACGCTTCCGGTGTCTTGTCGAGTCCATGCCGAGACGAATCACCGCCGTCATCAGGTCGAAAGGTGGTGCTACACGTTACTAGACAGGTATCTCTAATTCAATTGCTCTTCAGTGTAATTTGTTAAATGGTAAGTAAGCATTATACAATTGTCTCTCCTGTCTCTACTTTGGGAGAAAAAGTTTTGCAATTTTTTTCTGTTTTCTTTCTTCTTTTTGTGTATTTTCCTTTCCCATCAAATATCTTTTTGAAAAATCACACATTCTATGATTTCTTTACAGTAATTACAGTAACGAAGTAGAAATTTGTAAAATGAACTTCTTGTTACAGATTCTTTTTTTTTTTTTTGGAAGTTTAACGACCACCGTGAGCAACTCAATGGGCTATAAGCAGTCGCCCATCCCTAATTTAGGGTCACTGGTTCCAGGGAAGGGAGAGAGCCAGTGCCGTAAGACAAGCACAACATCCATGCCTCACCGGGATTCGAACCCGGACCCCTTTCGGACGAATGATCAGAGGCCATCGCTTAGACCACTGCGCCACCGGCTGTTACAGATTCTCTGCATATTTTACTAATACAGGAAATCAAGCTATTTTTTTGTTTTTTTGATTGGAGGTTTAACGACCACCGTGAGAAAATCAATGGGCTATAAGCAGTTGCCCGTGCCTGATTTAGGGTCACTGATTCCAGGGAAGGGAGAAAGCCAGTGCCGTGTAAGACCAACACAATATACATGCCTCACCGGGATACGTACCCGGACCCCCTTCGGACGAATAAGCTATTTTTAGCGCGTCTTTTGTAAAACTATACGTGCCTATAGTATCACTTTGTCCGTCCGTCTGTACGCCCATCTATAGACACCATATCTTTGCGAGTATTAGTCCGATTTGATTTTTTTTTTTTTTTTTGCATTAGAAGGCTCGAAATGTGAGAACGAGCCTTACAAGGCAAAAAAAAAAAAAACTTGCTAAAACATGCAAACAAAAATAACTTTACAAAAGACATGCTAAAAATGACAGTGATTCAGCTGACACAAGCTTTCGCGGCCGCCCTGGTGTCGTAGTGGTGTAAGCGATGGCTTCTTTTATTTATTTATTTTTTATTGGAGGTTTAACGACCACCGTGAGCAACTCAATGGGCTATAAGCAATCACCCGTCCCTAATTTAGGGTCACTGGTTCAAGGGAAGCGAGAGAGCCAGTGCCGTAAGACAAACACAACATCCATGCCTCACCGGGATTCGAACCCGGACCCCGTTCGGACGAATGGTCAGAAGCCATCGAGCCGCCCCGGTGGCGCAGTGGTCTAAGCGATGGCCTCTGACCATTCGTCCGAACGGGGTCCGGGTTCGAATCCCGGTGAGGCATGGATGTTGTGTTTGTCTTACGGCACTGGCTCTCTCGCTTCCCTTGAACCAGTGACCCTAAATTAGGGACGGGTGATTGCTTATAGCCCATTGAGTTGCTCACGGTGGTCGTTAAACCTCCAATCAAAAAAAAAGTTTTCGCGCTGTAAAAGGAGACTTTGAGACAGTCTTTTGTGAAAGTATGACGCTCAGTGTTATTCCAATCACGTCGTGCTTATGAGAGTTGCTAATTTAATGCAATACTTTTGATGAATTTAATACTTTAACTTTACCTCCTATGTAGAATTCATATGCGCACGCCTTTGTTTCAGATGGATGTGGGTCGCAACAGTGTGATTTCTACGGAATTTGTGAGAAAGATAGCCAAGGGACAGCACATTGCGTCTGCCCCCAAGTGTGTATCAAGGTAAAGTGTACTTCTAAATATCATTAAGAATTTTTTGATGCAGGTTTCTGAAGCAATTAACCACGTATGCTCATAAAACTGAACTTCATAGAATACTGAACTTCATAGAATACTGTAGGCAGGTGAAATATTGCAAGATTTTTCATGTATACCTGTAATTTAACCTTCCTTGTGAGTTCCTGCGTTCGTATGCAAATTTGGTTTGTTCTCTTTAAATAATGTTTCTTAACTTAACGCTACAAACTTTCTCCCGATGAATTTGATGTTGGCAGTCTTAACAACTGGTCGAAGTGCAATCAAACATTTAGCTGCAACCGACTGAGAAGTAATTCGGGCTCACTTCTGTTACTTTTCCTTCTGTTACTTGAGTCCAAGCAAAAATGAGGCTACTTCCATGAGTTTATCATCCAGGTACTTGAAGGCTGATCCATTCCGGTCCATGCCATTTTCGAAGTTTTTTTTACCAGACCCAGTTTGATGTGTAGGAGCGGTAGCAGAATTTTGTGCGTTTCTGCCAATACTGGGTGTTGCACATTCTTCTCTAAGCCTTCGGAAATTTCCTCGCAGGCCAGTCTCTCTTCGCATAATGCAAATTTCTTGCTGGGCTGTCCCATTTAAACAAAAAACAGCAGTACTTGGTGTATTCCCAGCTGCAGACCCATAAACACAGGCACTATCTTCAAGTCATCATAGAGATGCCATCCGTACTTGCTGTATTGAAGACATCTCAACAGCTGTTTTAGAGTTTCGTAGGTTTCTTTCATATAGACAGCGTGTCCGACTGGAACAGATGGAAGCTGGTTTCCATTTTGCAGCAACACAGCCTTGAGACTCAATTTCGACGAATAAATGAATAGTCGCCATTCCCGCATGTTATGTTTATTTGAAAGGCATTCATCAGGACATTTACATCATAGCAGAACAACAGATCATCTTCCTTCTGGAAGTAAGGCGCAAACTTCTCATGAAGAGTACGAAACGAAGTCACTCGGACATTTTGCTTGAGAAGATTCCATTGTAGAAATCTTGATACCTGTAAAACCACTTTGGCTTTGGGCAGCTCCAGATCGCGAACAAGATAGTTCAGTTCTTCTTGTGTGAGAATAAGTGGCGCAGATGACTAACCGTGGCCGACGTATGGATCATCATTAGATGCCGAAGGCTCAGTAGAACACAACATCAGTTCGCTTCCGTCCTCATCAACCTCTGAATCGATAGAAAATTCTTTCGGATGTTCGGGAACGGGAAGTCCTTCACCGTTCGGAACTGGTCGGATAGCATATGGTATATTTGGGTACGCTATTTTCCACTACCTTTTCTTCGTGATGCCTCCCGAAACAGGAGGTCAAAGTCGTATTTTTTGAGCAGGCTTGGTGATCCGTTCCAGATGGCAAAAGAATACATCACAAACTTTAAGGAAGAGAAAAGACTGGATTGTGGAAGTAGCTTCAAAGCTCAACCGCAGTAGTGCTGCTATTGTATTCGGCGTCTCCTTACCTTCCATTTTCTCGGGAAAAACATGTGCTAGGAGTGCCCGATTTGCGACAACTTACGTAGGTTCTAAACTCTTTACCCCATTCCTCAGTCTTACTTCTGGCTCTTGTGACAAAAAGAAAGAAAGCAGGCTGCATTGAAAAAGGTAAGTCTTTTTAATTTTAGTTTCAAGTGGAGAGGGGACATATTTTGGCAAATTTAACCACTCTATTTGGCGGTCACCTGTCAAGACGCTCATTTTTTCACAGAACCGTGGGTGACCTTGCTAGACAGGTTGCACTGAATATTCTTTACATGAAAAAATACAGTACAATAAATCAGCTATTTTGTATCGCTCACCTCAGTTTCATTATCTGACCTATTATTACAGGTTGAAGCTACAGTATGTGGAACTGATGGAGTAACCTACCAGAATGAGTGTGAATTACGTGTCGAAGCATGTAAAAAGCAACAATACATTGCTGTAGCTACAAAAGGCCCCTGCGGTGAGTGGTTTTCTGTAATTTTTTTTTTTTTCAAATGTATTTCTTGTTTCGGAGAAACCTAAACGGGAATACATATTGTGTTGATGTAATTGTTGTTTAGAAATATTTGAAATATCATTACTGACTTACGTCATGGACCACACGGCAGCATCTTCCTTCAAGAGCGCAGAGCAAAAGGGATTTTTGTTTTGCAGTAGGAGAGTCGTAGCTAAGATGTCAGTTGGAAAAGAATGATTTTTTACGGGATGTAAATAGAGGATTTTAGGCTGAAAATGCACTGTCGTGGTAAAACAGAGTCGGGCTTAAGACTTCGGATGGAGTAGGACAATTCTTCCAGCCATGTAGCTAGGAAGGAAAAATAATAGATTTATGCGTGAATAATATAATCAGTAATCGAAAATACTTATCTCCCAGCCAGAAGTAATATATATTTTGATTATACACTGCTGGCCACTCAAAATGCAACACCAAGAAGGAAGCATCCGATTGGCCTGAAATTCACAGCATGCGTCGCCCGCGAGAGGACATGCAAACCATTAGCATTGCAGGGTATATGCAAATCATGTGCGCCCGGCACGCCACTGATAAGCACTATAAGAAGGGTGCACAGAGGGCGGGGTGTAAGTAGTGGAAGTTTGTTGTGCTGCCGGACCTTTGCGTGGATAGCTTCCTGATGCCTCGTCGCAGAATACGGCAGTCATTCTAGCATGTTTCGAAGTTCGACAGAAGACGAATAGTGGCTTATCACGACAGCGGTTTATCGTACCGAGACATCGGCGCCCGTGTGGGACGACATCCAGCCACAGCAAGGCGAGTATGAATTCGGTGGGTGCAGGAGGGACGGACGGACCGACGTGAGCGATTGCCGTAGCCGCAGCACACCACCGAACGAGAGGACCGGCATGTTGTGCGGCGGGCATTGACGGCTCGCACCACCACATCACGAGCGTTAGCGCAGGAATTAGGGTGTGTTGCGCAACAACCTGTGTCAGCACGTACCGTTCGACGTTGTCTGCAGGAGCGGGGACTTGTCGCACGACGCCCATTACTCCAATTACCATTGACGTTACACCACCGGCGAGTGCGGCGGCAATGGTCCGTTGAACGCCGCACCTGGACTACGAAATGGCACGACATTGCCTTCTCCGACGAATCCGGCTTCTTCCTGCAACACCACGGTGGTCGGATCCGCGTTTGGCGGTACCGCGGCGACAGACTGTATGACGCCTGCATTATGCATCGCCATACCGGTCCGTCGCCTGGCGTTATAGTTTGGGGCGCAATTGGATATGACACCCGCACTCCTCTGGTACGCATCGCCGGTATTCTCAACAGCCACCGCACCATCTCCGACGTTTTGGAGCCTCTAGTCCTCCCTTACCTGCAGGACCTGCCAGCGGCCACGTTTTAACAGGACAATGCGCGTCCGCAAGTGGCACGCATCGTGCAACAATTCTTCACGGCCCACCAGGTGTCACTGCTGCCGTGGCCCGCCTGTTCTCCCGATATGTCGCCCATCGAACACGTCTGGTCGCTGATCGGCAACGGAGTGACCCGGCAAGCACCACCCGCGGCTACGCCTGATGAACTATGGCAACGTGTGGAAGTAGCCTGGACCGACATACCCCAAGCTCACATCCAAAGCCTCTTTCGTCCGATGCCGCGGCGTGTAGCGGCCGTTATTGCTAGCCATGGGGGCCACACGAACTATTGATGTCTGCATGTACCGCAAGTCGCACGGGCCTGTAAGCTCAGTCGTTTTATTTTTCTATCTGTTGTTATGTATCCAGTAAATCTGGCTTTGCTATCTCGTGTCTTTCTTAGTGTTGCATTTTGCGTGGCCATCAGTGTATATTTTTAATATTTACTTTCCCCTTACCACATCAGAGGAATAAATGTATTACGTGTGCCTAAATTCATTTGATTTCATCTTCAATTGTTTTACATATTCATTTCCTTCCCTGCTCCACGGAACCTACAAACAGCAATTCTTCTGACATCATTTTGGCGTCCACTTCATTGACTAAAAATAACGACACCAACAGATGTCTTGGCGTCTGCGACAGGACTAATTATTATCATGCCAGCATAATATGCAAAGACCAGACGTGTACAGTCTAATCTTTGCATTAGAATAGAATATCTACAATCTAGCATCGCACATTATCTCAAATTTAACCTTCCTTTTTTTGTTTCTATTTTATGTGAATTATGTTACTTACCCGTTAAATTTTCCTTCTCCAAGGCTCGTCACTTTCCCGAATTTTCTTATATATTTTGAGAACTGACAGTGAAACAAAAGTAAATAAAAGTCACAATGAGAGTGAAGAGGTGTATGTGGTGATGGTGCGACGTTTTAAGTACTGCATTTTGAAGCACCCTAGTCTGATGATATACACATTGAAAATGCCTTATCTACGAGAGTGATACCGTAAAAACATTGACTGAAAGTTGAAAAATCTAATTAACACTGTATTCAAACATACCTGTGGGTTTTTTCATTAGTGTTTCCATTAATTTTCCTACTCAAACTATAAGTCCGTTGAAAATGCATACATATAAATTCGATAACCATTATGCTTAGGTGAAAAATGAGCAAGTGTTTTATAACAGGGAAAACTATAATACCTTGCACAAAGCGAGGTACATACACTATCTACCAACAAGTAATTGGACACCTGTGACAGCAAAGGAAAACGAAGTTTATTTACCTTCAATAGTTGGTGGAGCATCCACGAGCGGCGATTACAGCTGCGACCCTCCGGGGCATACTCTCAACCAGGCGTTGTACCACGGCTAGCAGTATTTTCTTCCACTCGGCTTGGATAAGACAGGTCAGTTCCTTCACCAATTACGGACGGTAGGGGCACCCCTTAAGTCGACGCTCCAACTCGTCCCAAAGGTGCTCGATATGGTTAAGGTCCGGGCTCTGCGCAGGCCAGTCCATTCGATTAACCCCATTGTCACTATACCAAGCCATGGTGGACCTCGCAACATGATAGGTGTCATTGTCATCCTGAAAGTAACATGGGTCCACCCCGTATGCGACCAAATGTCCCGTGCCATACCAGTAGAAACACCCCCGATAGCATAATTCCCCTGCCGCCGAACTTCACAGTTGGCACAATACATTCCGGCAGGCGGCGTTCTCCAGGCAGACGCCATACCCAGACCCTGCCATCCGAACGGTAGAGGGTGAACCTTGATTCGTCGCTCCAGAGAATCTGTTTCCACTGTTCAACGGTCCACTGCCGACGTTCTTTGCACCACCTTAGCCGAGCAGTGCTATTGGACTTTGTGATCAAAGGCTTGTGGGCGGCAGCACGTCCATGATAACCGAGCAGGTGGGCTTCCTTACGGATGGTATTTATTGACAGAACACTCCCAGATGCCTGTTGAAACTCCTCGCGGATGTGGCCCATCGATTTGGTGCGGTTCTTCCGAATTTTTCTGGCCAGCACCCCTCGGTCCCTAACTCCCAGTTTTGTGGGTCTGCCGGGTCGGGGCACATTCCGACAGTCACCTCTCATCTTTCACTTGCCAATCACTTAGGCCACTGTCGAGTTTGGGTACTTCAACTCGCTGGATATGTCATGTATGGATTGGCCATTTCTATGATACCCGAGGATTATACCTTTCTCGAAATCAGAGAGCTCCGAACTGCGTGGCATTTTTCATGCGACAGGTTGCGTTGTTGTTTCCCACACGATATTTTACGGCGGCGGCCGTGTCGTGTATCAGGACCGCAGATATCGTCGATTGCATGGGTGTCCAATTACTTGTTGGTAGATAGTGTATAAATCAATCTCGACGCTCAATGTTCAGCAGAAAAAATAGCCGAATTCACTCAGAGACTGTTGTAGGCTAATTTGTGTTTTCCTGCGAAATTTCATGTAGATACCATTCAACTGCAACAGGCTGTTATGTGCGTTTTCGTGGAATTCGTGCAACTGTAAATAAACATGAACCTAAATATGTTCTGTGTGATCTTGCTTAATGTAGCTGTGCATGAAATGGGGTAGTTCTGTTTGAAATAGTCAGGTTGTTGAGGAATAATTGTTCTCAGTTATAGAGGTCAAAGTGTCTGGTACATATCCTTATAAAACTATTTCGCGAAATAAAATGCCGTACTGCTGTGAGAATCACGTGGTACTAAGTAATGGAGCCACGCTGCATTATTCGTAGGGGGAAATAACTTATATTCCGTAAAGAGTGTACTGATGATCACCTTCATGGCACATATGGAACTGTATCAATACTTACCTTACCGATTATGGGATCTGGCACGTGCCTGCACTGCAAGACGCACATGAGATAAAGGCGGATAGCAGGGAGAGCACATGTCCGCGTAGCTCAGTTGGGAGAGCTATTACTCAGGAATGAGGCGACTCGGGTTCGATGCCCGCCGCGGACAAGCTTGTACGTTATATTGGTGCCCGAACTTCAAGGATGACCTGGCTGATAGGTTTCTCGCAAAGGTGTGATGTTCTTTCCACACGGCGAGATAGGAGAAATGAGAATCCCTTCTTCAGTGCTTTAAAAAATAAAATGTGTGTGATGTTACGTTCCACACACAAAATTGTCTGGGATTTCTCAAATGCACGTTCTTCATGCGATGACTGCCTACAGCGACACATGATCCCGGCTGACCCGTGGGACTTGCCCTCGGCCCCCTTTCGCGTGGGGGAGGGTGGGAGATGTGACGCACATGAGAGAAAGGCAGATATAAGTGGGAGCACGTGTCCGCGTAGCTCAGTTGGGAGAGCGACTTACTCTGGAGTGAAGGGACCCTGATTCGATGCTCGGCGCGGAAGAACTTGTACGTTACGTTATAGGTCTTTCTCCGTTCGACGATACAAGGTAACGACGCATATCTCATGTGCGGTTTTTTTAAGCTTTGAAATAGCCTGAGTTCAGAGAAAACCACATATGCTACCCTAGTAAAGACGACTACCCTCGCGGTGTTGGTTCATAAAAAGCTGTACGGCAATATGGAGCTCGTGATGCTTCGAAAACCAGCACTTTCATCTTAAAATTTCATATCTCCAAAACGTTCCGATGGCCTTATGTTTCCCCCTCTATTTTTACTCACGTTTTATATAGTTGCTTGGTAGTTCATAAAAATCATTCACTTCAACTGAGATCGTTTCTTATATTCCAGGGTGAATCATAAGTTCGTAGCGTTTTGGGGTACATGGTCTATGCTCCTTCGCAAACGTTCAGCCGAAGATTCAATACAGTTGCGATACCAGGCCTTGGATGCAAAAAAATTAGTGATGCCATTTTTCACAGCCTCCAAGGAATGGAACTGTCTGCCAGCCAAGAACTGCATCATAGAACAAAACAGGTGAAATTCCGAAGGGGAAAGGTCCGGGCTATAGGCTGGGTGTGGTAGGATTTTGGCGCTATCAAATCCTGAATTACCTGGCGGACAATGACCCATGACATGGGGCGTTGTCGAATTGCAGGAGGCCCTTCTTTCGGTTCACCATTGATGGGTAGCACTAGCGTAGAACGTCGTATTCGTTTGCAGCTGGTCGGCATACAGGTCCCCATCGACGGCCAGACCATGTGGCATAAGCTCCCACTAGACAGGACCCTCGAAGTTCCACCATACACACAATATTGTCTTCACTTCAAAACGCCCTCTTTGAACTACTGCTTGAGCCTCATCCCCTGGCCGTAGTCATTGGTTTCCGGTATCAGGATAACGTAGGAGAACCCATTTCTCATCATTCGTAACGATTCTCCGCCGAAACCGGTCGTCACGTGGATTTTGCAGATATTCTCGATACAGAGTGACACGCTCCTGAGCTTGATTTGGGCTTAACTCAAGGGGAATCATTCGTGGACGTATGGAGTGAAAACCCAGCTGGTGTATATGACGAACGACGGTGGTTTGTGATGCATGGACCTCCTCTGCTAATCGTCGGGTGCCGGTTCATGGATTTCAACAGCTAAACTCAGGGCTTCGGTGTTGGTGATGACTGGTCTCTCACACCTCTATTTGTCAACGAGCACCGTGTCTCCGGACCGGAAGCGTTGGGACCATTTTCTTGCTGCTCCAGTGTGTGCTGTGTCACCTCACCTTCTACACTACAAACTGCCTTTGCGGCAGCTATCGCGTTCAACCCTTTCTTCCAATAATGGCGTAGGAGCTCACGAACAACAAGTTTCTCCTCCGACATTCTCGTCTCGTATGAGCGGCACACACGTTTTAGGCTTGTGGCATGGCTGCAAGTCTGAGCAACGGAGCACACCACCCAATCAGGCGTGCGACACATTCCACTTTACTGCGCATGTCCCACCTGTTCGGCGGAGCTTCACCATCTGTACCGCAAAATGTTACGAACTTATGACTCACCGTGGTATTTCAGAACAATTTTGGTGACGTATACTCCATCCATCCGAACCTGTCAGTCGGCGAAATTGAACTCTCCCACATTTTGGGGTGGTAGCATGTATGAAAATGTCCCTCGTTCACTGTGGAACTCACTTGAATGACAAGGTGTTAAATTACTCTCAGTAGTGGGATATGGTGGGGTCGGGGTATAGACATAAGATTTTCTCCCTATTACAAGTACGGAGAAAAAAAAACCGACAGATGATCAGGAACCTAACTGATCGCTCTCTGTGTGGTCAGCTGATTTTTTAGAAAGTGATTGTTACAATGGAACCCGCTGGCAGTAACACTTTTCGACCCCCACACCCTCTGACAGGAGCAATGCCTTTAAGCAAATGACATTGAAACAAACTGAGTAGGGGTGGGGAGACTTGCAAATCCTCACTACTGTCATGGAATACCATGCCTGCTACTACCCCTAAATGTGGGAGAGTTCAATTTCGCTGACTGCTAGGTTCGGATGGATAGAGTATAAGCTATAATTTAACTTTGCTTTTTAGTTCCTGTTATCTATCGAAATTTTAGTTCGTTCTGCTGACACGTTTTCTAAACTTAGCGTTTACATTTTATCTCTTGACTCAGTGTTTTGTGGCAACCTCAAGTGAGGTCAGAAGTTGAATGACGTATGAGTTCAACAGAAATAAGAAGAATGTTTAAACCATGCATCGAGGTTCCTCTCTCATTAGCTATTCGGGGCTCTCGTTTGAATTTAGCTAGAACTTATTCGTAATTGATTTGTGAAGAGATTTGTTATGCGAGCTTAGACTAACTTGATGTTTAGATTTTGATGTCATTACTTAGTTCTTTCGTTTTGATTATCACGCTTGTCTGCTCATCGAACGCTTGTATTATTTTCAAGCTAATGTGACTTGGAGATTATTTGACATTACGAGCATGATGTTGTTCACCTATTGAATTGTTTAACTATTCGAGTGTTTTCGATGTAGTGCTAACTTACATGCCTGAGATGGAATACAAGGTGGCATTTGTAAGTACACTTACTTTCACTGAATCTCTGGCTGTATTCTTAAGTGAGATTTATTGCTAGTTAGGGACTTTTCCAACTGCTAAGTTATATAAAGCTATCCGGATCATCAAGTAAATGCTTCAATTTAAGCAGTGTTTCAGATTCACGTAATGTAATGTTCTAGGGAAACTGACTTTTCACCCATAATTACACATAAGTAATAAGAACATTACATTTTATACTTGTCATGCAGCAAATAATGTTTAATGTAAACGTATTTAGAAACGTACTTCAACCCTCTAACGACCATAACACCCGAGACCCGCTTAGATTCTAACTACCAGGACCGACGGAAAACGTCCAACTGGAGTGAGTACGGTTTTTTATCCCCTCCTGTTCTTTGATTTTCCAGGACTTCTACGGTATTAGAAGTCGCTCTCAGTCATCATTGTTGCCGCTAAACAAATAAATAAAGAAGACGTTGGTATCTCCCAGGGCGATATTATTTACTTTCATGCCATCACATACCTTCTCCGTGGAAGAATGCAGTGATCACCCCCGGTAAATATCCGAAGGTCAGTGCACATCAAGACCACAAATCGGAAGTTTCGTGTGGTCACCTAGTATTAATCCTTCTTTTGTCAACTTGTAAAGGGAACAGGAGAAATTCTTAAAGGAGTAACATAGAGTTTCGGAAGTTAGGGTGTTCTGAACGACAAACGATTTCAGGGCGGTTGTATTTAAAGAGTTGAGGGTACAAATGAAAAAATGGCAGAATTATTCACTGCTAGAGATGTTCATATGCGAGAAAAACAAGAAGGATGACACCGAATTTTTGGGTGTAATGAGTAAGTCTTTTGAATCCGTTCTGAGACGAATTAAATTCATCAAAGCTATTCAGAATCAATGGAACCGGTATGGAAAACAATAGTATCTGAGCAATAAAAGAAGTTTTTCAATCGGATTTTTAATCCTGCAGATATTGCTGTAAACAGAATCTTGAACTTACGCCCTCTGGTTGCAGACTTGTGCGTTAAGAAAAAAACATTAATTATATGAGAAACATTTCGCAGCGGAAACGCTCTCCAACAAAGAAGGAATTTTTCAAATAGGACTCTTGGAAGTTGAGATATCGACAAATATAAGATATACATCTACGCCCCTTGTCAAAAAAAACATGCATAATTTTAAGAAAACATTTAATTTATTCTCAGAAAGTTTTTCGAGGTGAGAGGTATCGGTCCGGGAAGTAATTTTTCAGTCGAGTTCTCAAGAGCTCAGATTTTGCTGAAAATACATCAGAAGAAAAAATTAACACTTAAGTCCCCTGGTGACCAGACTATTTTTTACCAAATATTAGAAATTATATGAAAAACATTTCCCATCAGGAGCTGTATGCGATAGAGGAAGAATTTTTCAAATCGGAGTTTCAGAAGCAGAGATATCGGGGGAAACAGAATTTACTATTACGCTCCTAGCGTAAAGTCTATGAATTATTTGAAAAGTTTTGAAATTACATGAAAAACATGTCGCACCGCAAACTCCATCCAATAAAGAGGAATTTTTCAAATCAGACCATTAGAAGCAGAGTTATTGACAAAAATATACATCTACGGTCTCTGGCGGAGAAACCATGCACTATTTTAAGAAGAAAATATTTCGAAAGGTTTACCGTCATGAGTGGCATCGGTCCAGGAACGAATTTTTTCCATCGAGATTTTAGAAGCTCAGATTTTGTGGCAAATACATCGGAAGCAGAAACCAACAATTACGCCCCATGTTGGCCAAATCATTCTTTACCAAAAATTAGAAATTATATGGGAAAGATTTCCCATCAGAAGCTGCATCCGCTGAAGACAAAAAAAATCAAATTGGAGTTTTAGAAGTAGAGACATCGGGGGAAACGCAATTTACTTTTACGCCTCCTAGCGGAAAAATCTATGTGTTTTTTTTTGGTTGGACTTTTAACGACCCTCGTGAGCAACTTAATGAGCTATAAGCAGTCGCCCGTCACTAATTTAGGGTCACTGGTTCCAGGGAAGGGAGAGAGCCAGTGCCGTAAGACAAACACAACATCCATACCTCACCGGGATTCGAACCCGGACCCCATACGGACGAATGATCAGAGGCCAGCGCCTTAGACCACTGCGCCACCGGGGCGACAAAATCGATGTGTAGTTAGAAAAAGGGACTATACCTAAAATACTCTTCGACATAAATGGAATCGAAAGGTAAAATATTTTTTTTTCAATCGGATGTTTAGAAGCAAATATATGGAATAAAAGGTATTTTGAATCCGATATCATCTGCACTTACGTCCTCTAGCGGCGAAACTATACATCGTAAAAGAAAACAAAATCAAGGATCATCATTCGCGTATTTCAAGCTTCCCAATGCAAAAAGAAATTTTCAAATCGGACTAATAGTTGCAGAGATATGGTGTCCATAGACGGACGGCCTCACGGACAAACCGAAAACATAAGAAAGATCATTTTTTACAAAAGACGTGCTAAAAAGGGAAAATACACATTTACTATCTAAGCATTCGTTAACAGATGCATGCTCTGATATGTCGAAACAAATATTCAGTTTAAAGAAATACTGTTTGAACTATTGCGTGGAAACCACGGTAAGATTTGGAAAAGCAGGAATCAGTTTATCTCCAAATATGTACTAGGGAGGACCGAAAAGTAACGCACAGCAATTTTTTTCTCTTTCCAGGTTGCAGTTTGGCAGACAACGAGTTTGAATATCCCGTTGCAGACAACTTTGGCTGAATTAGGTGTCGCCGGGATGGAAAACAGTGTGAACGACGGCACAAAGATGTCGCGTTTGTTAGCGTCGTCTACGAATGAAGCCCAACGCGGTGTAGTCCGATTTTTGTGAGCTAAATGGAAAACTCCAACGGAAATTCACAAAGAAATGTTCGAAGTGTACGGTGGTGATTCCTTGGACCGCAGCAACATCTCCAGATAGTGCAGTTTCTTTGCAGAGGGCCGTGGCAACCTTACCGACTCGCCACGTTCCGGTCGACCTGTAACCACGTCATCACCTGCCACCGTAAAAGGCATTGAGGAGGCAATTCTGAGTGACCAGCGGATCCATCTGCGCACATTGGGACAGAAGTTTAACATTTTGTACGGTATAGCGTACGATATTGTGCATGAAAAATTGCAAGTTCGCAAGGTCAGTGCGCGATGGGTGCCCAAGTACTTGACAAACGACCACAAAGGAGAGAGAATGATGCCACCTTTGGACTACTTGATGCGTTACGCAGAAGAAGGACATTGATTTCTGGCAGGTGTAGTGACGGGCGATGAGTCCTGGGCATGCCACTACACTCCCAGAACAAAGAAGGCCAGCATGGTCGGAAACATTCCAACTCCCCGCCACGAAAAAAAATTCAGAGTAACTCAATCTGCACAAAAAATCCTCATGACGATGTTCTGGGACATGTATGGCGTTCTCCTGGTAGAGTTTCATCCAACGAGGGCCACTGTGAATGCCAAAACCTACGCTAACGCATTGACAAAGTTGCATCATATCATTCATTACAAAAGACTCAACAGAGACGCTGCAAATGTCAGACTGTTTCATGATAACGCTCGCTCAAGTGTTGCACAACACGTTCGTGACAAAATTGCGCAATTTGGCTGGGAGGGGCTTCAGCACCCACCGTACATCCTGGATCTGTCTCATTTGGGCTTTCATCTGTTTGGTCTTTTGAAAAGTTTCCTGGGCGGCCAACGCTTCGATTCGGCTGACGAAGTCTGCAAATCGGTTATCCGCAGGTTGCTATACGATCATAAAACGGCTTTTATGAAAAAGGTATACTAAATCTCGTACCACGCTGTGGAAAATGTCTTGAGCGTTTCGGTTCTTATGTTCAAAAATTTCTGAGAAATGTAGTTTCACTGTGTATATGTTTTGTTTAGCCTATCTATTAAACTGTTGCCCCACCAAAAATAGTGTACGTTACTTTTCGATCCACCCTCGTATAGTATTTTGAGAAGAGGTAGAATCATGTTACATGCATTCGTTCTACCTACAATCGATTGAAGACTCAGAAGAAAGCAGAACTGCTTTGATTTTTATTGCATGTCAGACTGCTTGAACAGATAACATTTTATAAATAACATATGCAACGGATATTGATTTTTTGTCTTCCTCTTTTAGATCAATGTGAACACGTATTGTGCAAACATGGAGCTCGATGTGAAAATGGACGTTGTGTTTGCCCCACACAATGTCCTGACATTTTCGAGACAGTCTGTGCTACAAATGGTAAAACATATGGCAGCGAATGCGAAATGAAGACTGTAGCATGCCAAAACCGTGTTGATCTAGCTGTTAGATTCTACGGTCATTGCGAAGAGGCTTTGATTTTCGAAGGAGGTAAGATCTGTTTTTCAGTGAATGCTTCTTGCTGCAATGCTGAATCTAATAAAAAAAGCCGCTCAGTTGACCGAGGAAAAATACTCTGAAAATACTTACATTTTGTGTTGATCCAGTAACTTAAAAATCTGTCTCTATAATCGCATATCTTTAGGTTAAACTAGCGGAGATACCCGGCGCTGCCCGGGATAGACAAAAAGTTTGTTTTCAAGTAACAATGTAATTTGCACTATAAAAAAATCCTACGATGAGGAACAACGCTCAATTCGGGCCTCACGCCGTTCCAAGGTCTCTGCCGCGCTAGATACACTGGCTCTTTCCCGCTGATCCATAAGTCTTCGATCAGGTTGTTCGGTTGTCTCACTCTCTCGAAGTAATTTTGCTTTCTTTGCTTTCGGCTGAACTTGTCCGATGGGTTTGCGTTTTTTGGAGGCATTTCACCACACTTGTTGAAAATTATATTATAAAAATCACAGTTTATAATGGCCGTTCTGAGCCCTAAAAACTCGAAATAGCAAGCATGCACAATAATGCACTTCATGCACTCTACATTCAGCTTTCTAGAGTGTAGATATACAACCTGAACACACCCATCGTGAAAGAAAGTAGTTCACGATAATATACCGATTTTTTTACTAATCTTGAAAATTAAACTCATTCGGATAATCCTTTCACCGTTGGGAAGCTTTCCGGAGGACGTAGGTTATTTCGTTTATCTATTATTATTTTTTATTATTTTTCTAATATTTTTTTATTAGTTTTGGCTGTACTACCGAATAACATCGCTTTCTAGTAGTTTCCAATTTCCCATGTACCGTTCTGCTTTGTTTACATACAACCTGATCACACCCGACGTGAAAGAAAGTAGTGCACGATAATATATGTAATTGTTTTTACTAATCTCGAAAACTAAACCTATTCGGATAATTCTTCCACCGTTGGGAAGCTTACTTGTTTCCGGTGGACATAGGCTATTTATTTTATCTATACTAATACCAATACTAATTTTGTATTTAAATTGTATGTATGAAGAAGACCGTCTGTTTTAACTTCAACTTAACCTTGATGCTATTTGAGAGGACTATGCCTATTGGTGGAAATCTGTAGCTCCACCCATATTTGAGACTCCTGCGCCAATTGTTGGGAGTCTAATGAAATGTAAAAATGCCATGGTGACATAAACAAAAAAAATACTTGTGATAATATGTTCCACCGGTGTGTTGTGTTTTCAAAAATCGGACTCTTCCCCGTATGCCTAAACCGCCGAAGCTTGCAAGGAGTAAGACGTCACCTGACGACCGTTGCTCTGACACGTGGAGTAATACCGCAGCAGCCGACTTGTACCCAGTATATAGAGGGCCCCGTAAAAACACATTTGACCACCTTAGGGATGGAATTTCTAAAAATCGTCCAGTCTGTAATTTAATCTGGGTGATAAAGAGTATGTATGCCAATTTTGGTGCAAATCCATCAAACCGTTTAGGAACGTATGCGGAACAAACATTCACACTTTCAGTTTTATACATATAGAGATAATCCACTAGTGTGGGGAAGTTGGCTAATTAGCAGCCTTGTGTCAGTGTTGTAGGAGACAGTTACGGGTTCGAATTTCACTGCTGGCCATTCAGTCCGGGGTTTTCAAGAGGCGGCTACGAAAAACTTTACATCAGGAATCTTGGTTCACAACCCGAACCGGTGCTTAGCCATCTGTATGTGGCAACGTCAAGAGTATGACGATCTGACGACGTCAAGATAAAAATAGTTCACGGAAAAGGACAGGAGAAATTGATACAATATTCACAGTCAGTGTGTACGAAAAATGTTGTGTAATAAGGAAGTGTTGACGAAATAGGGACTAAAAGTTTTACAAAACACATAACAAACAGACAGCCCGTCGTATCAAATTCCATAACCGACTGCTCGGGAAATTTTCAGAAAGCTGCGAGCCAAAATCGCCATCTATTGACGTTGAACTCAAAAACTCAAAAAAAAAAATGTCAATAATTTCTGTATCATAAATTTTATTTTTCCCCGTCATTATTGACCGACTTTCATCTAGTGTGGCATAAAACGTAAACACTGAACTGTTAGCGATGCATTTGATTACGTGTCGTATAATAGAGGCATAGAGCATTCGTGTAGCTGCCTGACGCAATACATTTCTTGAACCTGATTTTGCAGGACGGTCGTTGTTTGCTCTAGATGCAGGTGAGCCTGGTCAGGGCGTCCAATCTTGCTCCATAAGTGTTCTGTCATTGGATATTCAGAAAGGTTGTCTAGCCACGGCAGCATTTCAACAAAGCATAGATATCCTCGGGAGATGTCCATGGCATGAGGAATAGCATTGCCTTGTAGAAACACTGCGTACAAAAGGAATAGCTGTTGCGAAGGTGATAACTACTAGTTCCCGAATGTCTACGTCATAATACAGAGCCTTCAAATGTCCTATAATATACACCTGAGTTGTTCTTCTATAATATCTGATCACTCCATCATATCATGACTCCAGCCGTTTGTGCCGTACGTTTTTGACGAATCGTCTCCAGACCTACTTTTGGTGATCATTGTTGGTTCTTTGACAGAATCTGGGTTCGTTGCTGTATACCACACGCAGTCATTCTGCATTCTGGTTGAATAGTAGCGGAAGCGCTCCAGATGCTGATAATGGTGCGCATTGGTCAGTGGTTGTTGACCCAGGTTCCCGCCTACATCAGTGGGCGAGAAATGGTTCGCCATGTGATGGGCTGACAGAGGGTCGCATCACCGCTCTTCGTATAGGAGATAACATTGCTGTAGGCTTGTTGTCGGAAAGTTAGTGGATCAGCCGGTAGGACAGCACTGTAGTAGTCCAATCTGGTTCTCGCCGTTGTTAAATAGTGTTAAGTTGTCATCGTTCTCGCAATAACTGTTGCCTGCATTAATGAAGTGTGGTATATATTGATATTCCGCTGTATAGTGAGTGGACTATTCACCCTTTCAGAGGCCAGTCCCCTCTCCAGATCATTTAACTGCCCATATACTTAGTGAACGTGCCGTCTCTATGTCTTCTGTGCAAGCTTATATTCCTCATGGAGTCCGTATCCGAAAGCTTGGAGACCATTACTTGGCACAAACTCGTGGAACATTGAACCGTGGGGATGACGAATCCTTGCTTATATTGGTCACATCCGCTAAAGTGTCAGTCCGATACTCGGGATATTTAAATATCCTGACATGACTATTCCACCTACTGATTTGCATACGAATGGGTTAACAACTGCTTAGTGTTACAGTTTCAATGTCTCAAAGTGAATATAACTTCTCGTAGTCAACCCTCGGCTCCACCTTTCTGTGGTGCAGCCTATTCTTACGAAAGGGACGCTGATGACTGATCATTAGCTGTATAACTATAATATTGTATAAAGACGTGAGGATATGCTGATCTACACTCAACGCTGCAAGGGGGAGTTGGTAAATAACCCCATTTTTAGCTGGTACCAGCCTCGGGCACACGCATCGACGGGTGATATTACAGAAAGCAAACCGAAGACACTGGAGAAGATTCAGATTGGCAACGCTGGATGTGGAGGGCATGACAGGAAATGGAAGGAAAATTCCCGACAAAAGGGAAAGAAGACTGAAACGAAATATCTGTACTCAAAAAAAGAAATGAAAGGAATGTGAAGCTTGAGAGCTAAGTGCAAACAGTTTTTAACGTGTCATCTTATGTGCTGCAGTGAGCCATTAACGTGACGAAGGGAAGTGTACATAATCAACTGGTATCTCCGTGTAGGTTTACTAGGCAATAGAAGACTGGTATCTCAGTGTAGGCTAGGCTGAAAATTCAGATTTCAAAACTGTAATATCAGTTACACTGCACATCAGTGATATAAATTGAATAACAAAATGAGCTGAACATTGAAAAGCAAGATGTTGACGTAGATGCGCGGTTTCACCAGAAAGGATTAGAAGTGAATGAAGAACAGTAATAATTTCCTGTGATGCAGGTTTCTAAAATGCACAAAAGCAAGATTATGCCGATTAGATCATGAACGCAAAAGGGAAAAGTTGTGTATGGGACCTAAAATCATCACCACGAAGTTACCAGAAATCTGGAGAAACGGAATACCTACAATAAGGTAGAAGGTCTGTGTTAAAAATGACATGGATGAGTGGAATTCAAAACTGAGATAGCTGAAGATAAAACTGAAAGAAACAAAATCCGCAACAGAGACTCCATCTGTGTGTAGGATAATCATACTTCACATGAGAAGAATAGAAGCTTCACAACTGAAAAACATTAGCAACTTTCTGGATGACTTTCTAGAATCGATTTGTGGAAAGAAAGGTTGTGGAGGAAATACCTCCAATGTAATGAAAAGCAATTCAGGCATGTACCAAAATGTGTACACTTCAGTGTTCCGTTCGTTCATTTGGGCAATTGGATGCCTACCTAACATACATTTCCGTATTATTTAGAAGTCTTAATGAAATGCACAAAAAACCACTTGCTCATCTTTTAAAATACTCTTCGACATAGAAAGTACCACACCAGGAAATATTTGCCGGAGTGCCATGAAAATTGGTGCGCATGTGTCGACAGTTGAGTTATTATGTAAATAATTGCTTTTGTGAACCGGGATAGGTGAGGGAGATAAAATAGAAAAACTTCCCGGATTAGCTAAGTTAGGTCGTCCTCACCTGGGCTTATGGACTACTGCACTGGAGTGGTCCATAAGCCCAGGTGAGGACGACCTGGGCTTATGGACAGTGTAAGGAGTGAGAATGCCTGGAAAACGTCATCAGGAATCCTATCATAGCATGAACACCTTTACCAGAGTCTTCATCATAGGGCTACGTACGGCTATTTGGTCCTTGCTTTGCATCACGGTGGAAACACATCTGGGTGTAACAACTATCTGCCGAATGTTGCAACATTGTTGGGAATAAGGTAACGTGAGCCGCTGAAATGGGACTAGTGCCGATAGATAGATGTCCAAATGCCTCATTTGCGGCATTTGACAAGTCACAGCAGCTCCTCAATCCACAACAGACGACATTCGACGAGATGTACAAACAGCTATAGACATCCCGGTATCGACATGGGCTGTGAATCTGAGAATGACTGAGGTAGGTTTGCGCTGTCGCTAGCCATAGCGGCGACCGCCAAGCCGAAGTACATTGTCGTGCAATGTTGCAGTGGGGCCATACCAGACATGTGCGGTGGGACGAAAGGAAACGATATCGTATTCAGCGATGGGTCTTGCCTGTCTCATCGGCGATTGAGAGACTGTGGACGACGAGGTCCTCAGGTTGATCTTGCTCCTATCCGGAAGCGTCATGTAGCTCCTCAACCTGGTGTGGTGGTTTGATGCGGTATGAGTTTCGACAGCAGTTCACCGCCAGTAAGCATAGCAGACACAATGACAGAACTACGGTGCACATATGAGGAGGTCCAGTTTGTTTTGTTTCTGTATCTCTGTGATATCCCTGATGCCGAGTCTCAACACGATAACGCTTTTCTGCACTCTGCCAACATCAAGGACAGTGATACTTGGTGTCCAGGTGCTACCCTGGAGACAATGCCAACAAGGTGCCCCTCAGCTCGACTGGCAGACGCATACATATGCACTACCCCCGAGTAATGTCGATGAATTGTAGACACAGGTCACAGACGCATTGTCAGCGATACCTCAGGACACCATTCGAGGATTTGTCTACTAGATGCCACGCCGTGCTTCCGAATGTATATTCCAGCATGGCTGTCCTACGGCTGACTCAGGCCACATTATACTGCCTGCTCGCCCATCGTATTCATGTAACCACCCAAAAAAAAATTCACTTCTTTCCAACCTACTTGTCTACATAAGCACACCGGACAAAAATTTAGACACCCCTGTCAGAACTACCTAACAACGGCTGAAGGCGCCTATTTCCTTGATAACAGCATGAATCCGGTGTGGTAGAGACTCCATGAGGTTGTGAATGTATTGAAAATCGATTTGCAGCTACTCGTGCGTCAATTAGTCCCGAAGTTCAGCCAGAGTACGTGTGTGTCTATTCTGGCGTTTGCCCGTCTGTTCCAAATGATCCCACAGATTTTCAATATGGGGATTTGGCGGGCCAGTCGAGGTGAGACAGTGTTGCTGATTGTTCGTCATGCCACTCACAGTTCTAGCACTGTGCACATGGCAATTGTCGTCTTGGAAGACAGGAGTGGCAATGGGATGCTGCTCCTGGAGATGTAGGGCAAAGAGCAACACTTCGTCATTCCGAATGCGGAGGTACGCATGCTGGTTCAAATTCATCGTCACTACAACGAGAGGGCCCATTTCGTGGTACGAAAAACATCATCTAAACATCACAGCACCCTCCAGCTTGAACAACACCTTCGACACAATCAGGATTAAAGGCTTCATTGGGCCAGCGATGCACTCGTCGTCTCCCATCATTGGAGTACGAACAAAAACGAGACTGATCAGGCCAAATTACTCGTTTCCAATCCTCCACAGTAAAGTTTTGGTGCCTCTGAGCCCATTGATAAAGTGCGACTTTGACGACTTGCTGTTAAAATAGGCATCTACCGTGGTACCTGCTCCAGATGTCTATCGCACCCATGCAGTTGTCGTCGCAATGTCCTTTCGGAAATTCGTTGGAGTGGACTTTCATTGACTGTTTGGAGCAATTGTTGCCTGGTTCGAAACCGATTTGCAGTTACTAGGCGTGAAACATGGCTGCGGCCCCTGTTGGTGAGAAGGGCTTTCCGGCCACAGTTACGTCGCCGATTTTCAGTTAACCTGCGAACTACACCACTGTTTGTAGACCCGATAGTCAGTACGCTTCGACACGCCAACAAATTGGGCGACTTCATTTACTTTGTGTCCATGGGCACGGCCAAACACGACGGCTCCTTTTTGCCACTCATTCACGCCTATCTTACGACCCATATTGCAGAGTAAATTCAACACACACGTTGCTCTTCACCACTGCACGAGACGGAAATGGTCCTGTAGACCACATCAGTGTTATTTATCTCCCAACAAAGCTATCACGGCGCCGTATGTGCAGTCGGTAACTTCCCACTGTCATGTCTGTTAGGGGTGACTAAATTTTTGTCCGGTGTGTTTATATCATATGCTTCGTCTCATTTCGTGCATTCCTTCATGATGTAGCATTTTCCATGCCGAACAGTTTACAGATAACTTTCGGAACCTAATAGAATAAAGCTCGGCAATATATACTGGCGGAAAGTGAAAAAAGAACACCAAGAAGGAGACGTCTGATACCAACGAAATTTATACAGCATAATAACGGAATACAGAGGATAACGTGATAAAAACATTTGGCAAAATACAGCTGTATTTGCTGGTAAACTGAAAAATAACATTTCCATGTAACATGGTTAGTACGAGGTTGAACCGCCATGAACTGCGTCACACTGTGCATATCTGGCATGGAGTCTGTCGTACAGACGTTGGATTTAAGTTTGGGGTATTGAGTTCCAAGCATCCTCAACCTGGACGCGTAAATCGGGAATGGTCATGGCTGGCCGTGGAGACCGGATAAGTCGTTCTCACATAAAATCCCACACGTGCTTAATGGGGGACAAATCTGGTCAACGTGCAGACCATGGAAGTTGTCTCACACCCTGAAGTGCATGTTGCGTTGCACGTGCCGTGTGTGGGCATGCGTTATCTTGCTGGAAAACACTACGATGGACCGACCTTACAAATGGCACAACAACGGGCTGAATGATGTTGTTGATGTAGGAGGTGCTGTTTAACGTACCCGGTACAAACACTAGTTGTGTACGGGAGTGATAGCTGATCGCTCCCCACACCAGGAGACCAGGTGTAGGCCCTGTGTGTCGCTGGCGGATGCAAGAAGGGTGGAGACGCTCGCCTGTGCGTCTGCGAACACACATACGGCCATCGGAGGCTCCCAAGCAGAATCTGCTTTCATCGCTGAACACGACAGATCGCCATTGCGTTTTCCAGTGCGGACGTTGGCGACACCACTGCAGCCGTTCCTGACGGTGGGCTGGAGTCAGAGGTACACATGCCAGAGGCACACGTGCACGTAGTCCTGCATCCAGTAGACGGTTGCGGATTGTTCACACAGTCACATCAGGTGCAACGGCAGCTCGGATTTGCGTCGCAGTGGATGTTCTGCTTGACAACGCCGCTCTTCTTATGCATCGATCGGTCCGCTCATCAGTCCGTTTGTGACTCTCGGTTCCACGTCTTCTCGTGTGGGAATGTTCCTCGGACCATCTACGCCACCATCTTACCACCACCGATACTTCCCGTCCAATTCGCTCCGCAATACGACGATACGACCACCCGGCCTCGCGGAGTCCGACTAGACGACCTCGCTCAAAGTCCGATAACTGCTGAAACCGTACACGTCTTCCATGTCCAGGCATTGTAGCTTCTTCAGGATCTTCGCACGTGTCTGTACGCCGACGACTGATTACATTCACTTCGCCGTACTCCTTCAATACCACCGACCATAATTTGCATATTATGCCGTGCTGTGGCGTAAGCGCTCACCGGTTGGTCCCGAAATTAACATCACACCTACGTAAACTCGACCCCATTAACATATGTAAATTTCATGATCGTCCGCCAATTCCTTTGTGGTGTTCTTTTTTCACTTTCCGACAATGTATTTTGATTTTTTTTTTGGCACTAAAGAAACCAGACAAACATAAATGCTTTCTTCTTAATCTAAACATAACCTTAGGTCTTCGATGCGAGAGGTAATTTTCGTGAATGCTAGGTCTTGGGAAGACATAACTCAATTTTGAATATTCTTATTCGTCTTTAATTAATATCCATTTAATGATAATGGTTTAACTGTTGTTACTTTTTACATGTTATATTAACTAAAGACGAATGCGTTTTTTCAACATGTTTTCATCTCGTTATATCGAGAAAGACTTATATTTAAATGTTCTTGTTCGTATACGCAAATGCTGCTATACATCCCTAAGCAGCATTTCTGAATTTAAAAAAAAAACTTGTGACATATTGTATGCAACAACACATTTCTGTATAAATTCTTGATGCGTGCTCTACCGTGAATTAATCAAATATTTGCTTCTCAAGATGTAACGTATACTCTAGATTCAGTTTCTTTTTGATTTTACTATCTCTTGTTATTTTATTTTCCTATGCAAATTATCTTCTCACTTAACGAGATGTTATTTCTCCCGCTGAATTATATGTGGCAACGAGTGTAAGTTATGACGTGGTGGTATGCAGTATATATAGGCGCGCTCAAGTATACCAGAGAGCTTCGTTTTATATGTGATAGGTTCTTCCTAATTATTGTTATGCGATTCTACGATAGTACGAAAGTTCGGTCTAACAGTAGTTGTGTTATTTTGGAGTGTGTATTTGAGTAATACCAGGAGCTCCCCAATAAAAGGTTAAAAGTGAGTACGTTTTCTTAGTTCATTTTATTGTCAGACCTCTGTCTGGCGGTTAAGTCTATTTCATTGAGTGTTTACGTTAAGTTCAGGGGATATTGTGTTTACCGCTCTAATAAGGAGCCTTCAAGGTACTAATGTAATAAAACCGAAGTTATATTACTGATATTCAAAATAATGAGGAACGCTGAGTAAAAATAATTCCATATTCTTGGAATTTATTGCACGTGAGTGTCTTACCTAAACAAACTCTAGCACTTTGAAGATTAAGCACACTTTAGCTACGTCAAGTAACCTTTCAATAACCCTAACGTGACTTAACGTAAGCTTTCCTGCACTACACGTCCAGGCGGAGAATTTTATTCATTATAAAGACGTAAACAGCATAAAAAACAATTAAGAACCATTAGCATACCATTGGCGCGATCAATTTCTTTCTCCATCGTTTCGTGCTATGGTCATGCCGTTATCGGAAATTTCTCATATTATCTAAGAAACGTTTTCAACTTTTGACGTGATACGTTTTGTAGATCGCCTGAAGGAAATGGTTTGGCTTCTGATAAAGCACTGATTTAAAAGTACCCTCATTTTTTTTCTTATCTGTGGAAAACTAATCACGAGTCAAATCCAATAATACTACCTCCGCGAGATCGATTTGGCGTGGGGCAGTTATTCAGGAGGAATCTATTGAATTCACTTTTTTCTTTTACAAAGACTCTCGGAGCAAATCCGTTTGACTGGAACAGAGCTTGGAAATTTATTGTGTAATCTGATCTGTTCTGTCATACTGTCACTGATACATTCCACGTTAAAACAAAAAGTACTCTAATTCGTCCTGAAGTATGCACGTTGGTGATACAATTTCTCTCATTTTAAGTTCATATGGGAAATAAACTTTCGCTTTTTCCCAGAAGGAAATTCAATGATCTTGTCCGTCTAGTGTTCATGATAACTCCGTTTTGTCAAACCAAATGCTCCGTCAATTCAATTTTACAAATTGATAAAAGAAGTTAATAAGAATCGGTGACGTGATGAAAACACCTGATACCTATCAAGTTCCAGTCTTTGTTTCCATAATCGCACTTACGACTGCATAATTCCTAAGATAATTCAGTTTCCTTAAAGTCCACAATGTAAGTAATTTTGCCAGAAAAAGTCTTGCGAAAATTATTTCCATAGCTAACTCCGTAAATTATTTTACCAGGAAGAATTTTTCCGTTGTCCTTGCTTAAAGAATAAAAACGTTATAGCACAAAAGCTTCGTGAAGATATTTTGAGGTTCTTTTTTCATAACAAGGGCTTGCCGTTTTTTAAACAGCTATGGAAATCAATCTGGGATATTTTGCCACTTGTTTTGCTCCATGTATAACTTACGAAATGACTTTGAAGTGAGAGGTAACGAGAACATTTAGTGCCACATTCCTCAGTAGAGAATGCCTCAGGCACTTTACTGTAAATAATATTGCCTTTTCTCTCATTGCATTTATTTCCCCAAAGCATTTCAGGTCGGGAGGAATGCGGAACGAAATACAATTTCATGCAGGAAATTTAATCCATCGCACTGCACCTAGTGGCGTTACGTTTAACAGGAGAAACATTGAGAAGGTATAACGAAGTAAATTTCTCCGTTATTTTTGTCCACGCCGGGGCTCGAACCCGAGTTCTCTCATTCCTGAATAAGTCGCTCTACCAATTGAGCTACGCGGACGTTCGTTATCGCTGCTATCTGCCTTTATGTCGTGTGCGTCCTGCTGGGCAGACATGTCACAAATGGCATATGCTACACACCTAATGAGCACTACGTACAGAATATAAAGACGAAAGCAGCAGGCACCAAACATTCACTTAAGATTGTATGTCGTTGAAATGCTTCCTTTCTTGTTGTAGCACAGTACTGCGGTGATTTTGAAATCTACGTTCATCACTACGCCTCTAGCTTTCGCCCATCGGTTTCTGTAATATATATTTTGCGTTTCTGGATCGTCAGTTAATCAAAAACATTTTATGCCTTTCTAACCCGTAAGTTTCTCCAAGACTTCTTATGCCTTTCGGCCCACACATTCAGCGTAGCTCTTCAGATCCGTCGTTGTCTTGTTTGTTTGTTTCTTTTTATGACGAGAGCACTGCTGTTCTCAGCCGTTGGTTGGACAAGAGAGTGAAACTTCTTGGCCCCGTAGCTTCTCTTCACAGCTTCTGCCCGGTTCGCAAGCATTTCACTATCTCGGTCTTGAGAATTCCTTCAGGAGTCAAGTTTCCTTTATCTAAACTTTCCAAAATGTACCACACAACGTAATGGCCATTCCATCCAAAGTCATTTCCTCGTATAAAATACTGCTTATTTCTGGACACACGGAAGAGTTAAACTTCCCCACAGTTTGTTGTAATCGCTTACCACTTTTAAGTTTGTGGTACAAACTTTCCATCCGCGGCAGATACTTCTGCAATTCGATCTTTTCGTGTCGGGAAGTGAGTTACTTATACTTTGACTGCACCAATAATTTCACACAAATAAACGTTCCGATTGCCACCCATGATTTTCACCCCTATCAGAAACGTTCCTGTCTTACCGATTGCCACCCATGATTTTCACCCCTATCAGAAACGTTCCTGTCTTACCGATTGCCACCCATGATTTTCACCCCTATCAGAAACGCTCCTGTCTTACCGATTTACATCAAAGATTTGTGAAAACATTTTCACGTAAATTAAAAATTCACTTTCGTAAAAACTGTATGTACTAGAACACACATAATTTTGTACCACGAATAGCCTTTTATTTTTAAGCTGCCTGGCAGTTAAAGGTGCCGTCCGGCAGCTCTGAAATTGTTGGACTATTGTGTTTAGCACAATTGTTCAGCAATTCAGTGGTTAGCATACAGAACATGGTAATCTTACGAGGCTGCGTAGAGGTCTGCACGGGTCGAGTCAGGCCTTTGCTCATTTCTAAGTTGGGAAAACGGGCCGGGCCGGGTCTTCAATATTTAATGTAAAACAGACACGGGTCGAGCAGGCAGGGTTTTTTTTTTTTTTTTTTTTGATGAGCAAAATAATTGTTGTAGGGTGCCTTTCTCGTTTGTAAAACTCGCAACATATAGCAATAGGATAAGATTGAATAATCTCCGCTGATGGAAAAAATAAAAGTTTTACGACATCCTCCCCTCCTACAAAGCAATTGGAGTGGGTCAGCTCCCTTAGTTTTTCAATGTGAATGTGATCCACTCTCTCTCTCTCTCTCCCTAACTTTCATCCTCCTCTTATTCTTCAGGGCAGGCTATTAACTGCAGCATTTCTAAACCGAGCCACCCGCTCGCAGACGATCTTTTTTATTGTTCTATTCGGCGACACTTTGTTCTCTAGATGTGTGAAAAGCTTTTAAGTTGTCTTAAATGGCACGCGAGAAATGGGCTGGGAGAAACTTACTTCTGTGTATAAATCTGTGCCGTATTTTCCCCATTTGTACTATCAGGTAGCCGTTTTCAAAACTTTTGTGACACTGTTTAGCTGGGCAGTCTGTCGTTGTTTTCCCTTAGCATATGCTCAGTTCAGTGTCACTGATAAATACTCTTCCATACTTATTATGGAGTTTAAAAAAGCGAAAGATTTTAGCGAAAACATCGCTTCCGGAGAATATGTGCTTGTAGACAATGTAAAGGGGAAAAGCGATATTTGGAAATATTTTAAATTACTGTCCCGTTCTGAAACTAGTAGGCCAGTAAACGTTGTGCAGTGCATTAAATTTCAAAAACGTTTTCAGTTACGATATCACAAAGTCTGGAACATCGTATCTTAAGCGGCACTAATGTGCTCCCCACACACACACGAGAGACATATTGGGTTCCAGGGTTATGATATGCCAGTAGGGATAGCTGCAGTTTATAAAGCCATAAAATTTTCTCCCAGTAAAACGATCGGACTCATAGTTCTGGATATTTCCGGGTCCGGCGGTAGGAAATGATAATTTGAAAGCCCAGAAAATTTGAAAGGCATAGAAATTTTCCCTTTCATGCAATATATTTGAGCATACCAGACCCCCCTCCTCGGACGTCACGTGACTTATACAGAGTCTCAGAAATATTCCGAATTAACGATTATTGTAATACAATACGTGTAGCAATTAAGAAAACGAAAATTCTTCAGCAGTAGAATGACCGAGTGCACCAGGTGTCAAATTCATTTTTTTGGTAATTATAGAAATTTTACGGGCCGGTCCGGGCCGGGCTTTAATTAAAAAATTGAAACGGTCTGGGTACGGCCCGGGCCGGGCTTTCCAAATTAAGGCCCGTGCAGACCTCTAGGCTGTGACTGTCAAGCAACGGTAAAGTTATATTTGACAGCGGAAAGACCTTTATTTCAGTTTTCATTTCCTTTCTCTTCAACGCTATACTTGATTTCAACTGTTGAACAATGGTTTCGTAACTTATGCCTTGGGCATATCTTGATTACTTTATACCTCTTTAATCAGTATCTTTATCGAAAACGCTCCACAAATGCTTGCAAGATCATTACCAACAAACGTTTCATTTCTCCTTTGTAGTTAGAGAATTAGCCTGTCTTCAATTATATATCATCATCATCATCATCATCATCATTGTCAACCATTACCGATACACTGCTGGATAAAGGTATCCCCACGTCTCTTCCAAAACTGTATGTTTTGAGCCTGTCTCATCGATGCCACTCCGGCATGCTTTCGAATTTCATCCATTCATCTCCCATGTGGTCTTCTTCTGGGTCTTTTTCTGTCGCTCGGAATCCAGTCTAAAATTTCGGTTTTCCATCGGTGGTCCGTTCTTCTGGCAACATGACCAGCCCATTTTCATTTCAGTGATTTCACTCTGGTTATGATGTCGTCCACTCCTGTCATGTTCCTTATCCACAAGTTCCTCTTCTTATCTGCTCTGGTTGCACCAAGCACGCATCTCTCCATGCCTCTTTGAGTTGTCTGTAGTCTTTCTATGTCTTTTTTAGCTAAGGCTCATATCTCTGCTCCATACGTAAGCACTAGCAGGATGTATTGATTAAACATTTTTCTTTTAAGACATAATGGCATCTTAAAAATTGCACTGTTTCTTTCAAATTTTATACGTCGATTAATTTCTTCATCAATGTGAACATCACTTGATATCTGTTGCCCAAGAAAAATGTAGGTATTGGTAATCTCCAGCTTTTCCACATCAATTGATAAATCTTCGTTTCTTGTAAAAGCATTGTACATCACATTTGTTTTCTGAAAGTTCATTTTTAATCCCGCTTCTTTACTCTTGCCAGCCGGATCTTGGATCATACTCTGGAGCTTTGATAGAGTAGTTGCAAAAATGACTACCTTCAAATATATATGTGTACATATTAATGGATGCAAGCGAAATTGTTAACTAGTGCTAGGTCATGCTACTCTACGGAGGACATGACTTATATATATATTTTTTAAACTATTTTAGGTGGGAATGTTACTTGCATCTATGGCCTTGCAGAAACCCATTTCCAACTAGGTCTTTGTGGAGGTGAGAAAATGCAGAGTTTTTGCTGGTCCTTGATAAAGCCGAGGCTCAGTATTCTCGACACCTTCTACATTCAGTTGTTTTATTTTATTTTTTTCTTTTCTCCTTTTACTCACACAGGTAGATACATAACCTTTTCTATGTTGTACTAGGTGTGAGTCAAAATTATATATGTATTTTTTTGCTTAGGTATCTTTATAGTACATATATATATATATATATATATATACACGGTCGAGTCACATTATTGTGACCACCAGCCAATATCCAGAGTAACCGCCGTGTGCAGCGCGGACAGCAGGTAGACGGTTTGAGAGTGAAATAATAAGGTGTAAGGTGCTGGAAGGTGTTCACAGGTATGTGGAGCCATTCTGACTGCAGTGCATCTTACAGTTACTGGAGGGTGCGTGCTGGAGGATCCATAGAGCAAACAACACGATCGATGTGGTCCTACAGATGCTCAATTGGGTTTACGTCTAGGTAATCAGGGGGCCTGGAACGTATTGTACTTCCAACCACTCTCGGACATTTTTAGCTGTGTGACATGGCGCATTGTTGTGCTGGAAGATACCATCCACCCCAGGGAAAACAATTAGCATGTATGGGTGTACGTGGTTTGCAAGGATGGATTCGTAACGAATTCGGTCCATAGTGCCTTCCACTAATATGAATGGACACAGAGAATGCCACCAAAACCTTCCCCAGACCATAATGCTACCCTCACCAGCGTGTGTTCTTCCAGAAATGGTTGAAGAACGTTTGTTCTCCGACGTATCTCGCCTTATACGCCAACGTCCATCCGTTCGATGAAGCAGAAAACGGGACTCATCGGAGAAGGAAATCATTTGCCAATCACCGGAGGTCCAATTCCGATTATGCCGTGCAAATGTAAGCTTTTTCTGCCGATTCACCTTCGTTAGCATAGGTGCAATGACTATCCGTCCGCATCGGAGCCCCATACGCAGCAGGGTTTGCTGAACTGCGGTTTTAGACACACTTCCGGTAGCCCCGTGTTTAATTCGGCCAGAGAGTTGTTCCACTGTAGCTTGTCGATCGGCCCTCACTCACCTTCGCAGCCGACGTTCACCTCTCACATGAATGGCGCGTGGTGCTCCGCTGTTTCCAAGTCGCTTATTCTTAATGGTGCCATTTCTCCAATCACGATACACTTTAACCACAGCAGCACCCGGACAGTTCACAAACTGCGCTGTTTCAGACGCACTGCCACTCTTGTCCGGAAAGCTGATAATCACCACTTTTTGCAAATCTGATAAATCGCTCCTTTTATCCATGACAGCAACGAGTGTTATGTTTTCAGAATGCCTACAGCACACCTTATATACCCTCCAAGCCAGCTCACGACACGTACCTTCTTTTATTGGCTACGCGCTGTTGACCTCAAAAGTAGGAGGTGGTCATAATAATGTGACTCGACTGTTTATATGTTCATCTCAGGTGAATTTGGAGGCCAGGGCATTAACAGAAAGACTCAAGCATGTTTCTCGAACCACTCCTTGACGATTCTGCCATTGTGGCATGGCGCATCATCCTGTTGGTAATGGCCATCACCAGCAGGGAACACAGTTGCCATGAATTGGTGAACTTAGTCCGTAATGATGTTCAGATACCTGACAGCTGTCAAATATTGTGCTATTGGGATAATGGGCCATAAAGTGTCCCAAGGAAACATCGCCCACAGCCTAGCGCCTCCGCCGCCACCGCCACCGCCTCAGGCCTGTTTCTGCCCAACAGTGCATCCAGGTGCCGTAGCCTCCGTTGGTGATCGGCGTATCCGCTCTCGGCCGTCTAGGTCATGCACAAGAATCTTGATTCGTCAGACCAGGTCAGTTTCTTCCAATTATCCACGGTCCAATCTCGATCATCTTAAGCCCATATCATGCGTTGGTGGCGATGACGTGCAATGATCATGGGGATCTGATTGAGTCTTCGGCTACGCAGGCCCATGCGCAGGAGGCTGCGGTGAACTGTGTGCTGTGATACATTGATCTGAGCAACGCTGTTGTAGCTGCGGGTAATTTGTCGCACTGTGGCCTTGCGGTCGCTGTGAACAACGCGCGACAGTCTCCACTCCGCTCTGGCGTCAATGAGCTGTGGACGACACACACGGCTGGACGACGGCTCGTCGTTTGTCCATTTGTGCACCGCTTTTGATACGTACTCACTACAGCGGCACATGAACAACCCACAAACAACCCCGTTTCCGAGATCGTAGTTCCGAGTCTCCGTGCAATCACAACTTGTGTTTTATCAAATTCCGATAAATTGGCAGCTTTCCCCATTCCAAACACTCTACTAACCGAAAGCCGGTTCTTGGGTTGTATATATAGTGCTCTGTGAACTTCACCTGCGTGGCGCTGCCGCGGGTAGCCTAGTGATCAGCGTTCGTGACTGCCACGAAAAAGATCTCGGGTTCGATCCCAGGCAGGTACGAACGCTCGAACCACTAAATATCCGCCGTGCGTCGGATGGGCGCGTTAAGCCGTCGGACCCCGGGTACTGGCCCCCCTGTAGTAAAAAAGGGCGTCTTCTACCTCGCTTTCGTGTCACTTTCCTATCGGGCACTGTAGCCCAAATCTCCTAGCTTACTATTTCTAAGGGTTGTTCAAGACCTGGGGTCAGACACTCCCTTCCTAAAATCCTCTACATATGATCTGATCACCTGTGTGGCACAGGTGAAGTCCGGTATCCAGGCGCGCTCATTTCTCTAGGCTGTGGATGGTCATACTGTAATGACACATTTGTGTACATATGTATATCATCATCATTGTCATCCATTATCAATCCACTGCTGGACGAAGGTCTCCCCAAGTTTCCTCCACAACGGTCTGTCTTGTGCCAGTCTCCTCCATGTCACTCCCGCAAACTTTCGAATTTCATCCACCCATCTCCTATGTGGTTTTTTTCTGGGTCTTTTCCTGTCCCTTGGAATCCAATCTAAAATTCCGGCTATCCGTCCATGATCTGTCCTTCTGGCAGTATGTCCAGCCCATTGCCATTTCAGAGATTTAACTCTGATCATGATGTCTTCCACTTTTGTCATTTTTCGGATCCACGAGTTCCTCTTCTTATCTCTCCTGGTTACACCAAGCATGCACCTTTCCATGCTTCTTTGAGTTGTTTGCAGAGTTTGTATGTCACTTTTAGTTAAGGTCCACGTCTCTGCACCATATGTAAGCACTGGAAGGATGCATTGATCAAACACTTTTCTTTTAAGACATAATGGCATATTGATCTTGAAAATTATGCTGTTTCTTCCAAAATCTCTCTAGGCAAGTTTTGTACGGCGATTAATTTCTTCATCAATGTGAACCTCACTTGATATCTGTTGTCCAAGATAAACGTATGTGTCTGTTATCTCCAGCTTTTCGCCATCAATCGATAAATCTTCATTTTTTGTAAAAGCATTGAACATCACTTTTGTCTTCTGAAAGTTCATTTTTAATCCCACTTCTTTACTCTTGTCAGCAAGTTCCTGGATCATACTCTGCAGTTCTGATGGGGTAGTTGCAAAAATGACTACGTCATCAGCAAAACGAAGGTGGGTTAAATAATCTCCATTAATCTTTATCCCTTTGTTTTCCCAGTTCAGTGATTGAAAGACATTTTCCAATGTGGCATTAAAGAGCTTCGGAGATATAGTGTCACCTTGTCTCACTCCCTTCCCAATTTTTATGTGTGTTGTACTTTCAAACAGCCGAATCTTTGCACTTGCATTTTCATAGATGTCATTAATAATATTAATGTATGCATCTTCAATACCGCAGGATTTCAGAGCCATTGTAACTGCTGATGGTTTCACCGAATCAAAGGCTTTTTCATAATCAATAAAAGCCATGCACAATGGAAGTTCATATTCCCTCGCTCTTTCAATTAGTTCTCTCAGTACGTGGATATGATTTGTTGTGCTGTAGCCACTCCTGAATCCAGCTTGTTCTCTCGGTTGAGCCATGTCAAGTGTTACCTTCAAGCGGTGTGAAAGAACTTTAGTGAAGATTTTATAATCCACTGATAGGAGGCTGATAGGTCTGTAGTTCCTGAGATCCCCAATGTCACCTTTTTTATGTAGCAGGATCATTGTAGCGTTGTTCCAATCCTCAGGAATCTTCATTTCATTAAGGCATCGAGTGAAAATTTGGGCAAGTACTGTTTCGATTTCTCCACTTGCTTCTTGTATGATGTCTACAGTAATTCCATCTTCTCATGGAGGTTTTCCCCGCTTCATGTTCTTGATTGCATGTGCAACTTCTGCTGGGAGGACTGGAAGAACTCTGGTACCTTTCATGATGTCTGGAGTACATGTATCATCCCTTTCATATAATTTGGAGTAGAAATCTTTCACTCTTGTCAAAATTTCACCTCTATTTCTTGTTACAGAACCATCTTCTTTTCTCAGTACCATAATCTGTTTTCTTCCCTTACTGAGATGTCCCTTTGCTATCTTTAGGCTTCGGTTGTTTTCAATTGCTTTCCTCACTAGTTCACAGTTGAATTTCCTTACGTCTTCAGTGATACGTTTTCGTACTGTCTTACATAGCTCTATATATTCCACTTTGGAAGTCACATCTTCTTTAGTTGTCCTCATCTCTCTTCTTTTTTGCATCAACATTTTGGTTTTTCCTGATAATTTGTTCACATGCAACTTGTTCTTAGACCCAGCTAATTTTGTTGCTGTTTCCATAAGAGCTTTGGTTACTTTTCTGTTAAATTCAGAAATATCCTCTTCTTCCGATGTTAGGCCTTCTAAAGCGAAGAATCTGTACTTCAGTTCCAACTTGAAGGTATTATGGTGTTTTTTAAGGTTGGTTATGTCAATACATTTTGTTTGTCTTATGAGCTTGCCACGTTCGAGTTTAGTGTTGAGGTGCATCTTACATCTCACCAATCTATGGTCACTACCTGTGTTGAACTTGTTTAGCACACTGCAGTCTTCTATGACGAGTTTTTTGTTACACATAATAAAATTAATTTCACTTGTAGTTCCATTTGGATGTCTCCATGTTCATTTCCTGTGCGGCTTTTTCTTGAAAAAGGAGTTCAAGATGAAAAACCCTTCTGTCTCTGCAAACTCAACGAGAGAAGGTTTATTCTGTTGCCGTTGCCCTATTTTGGCATTGAAATCTCCCATAATTATCTTCAAATGCTGCTTACGTATTATTTAGATGACGAATTTCCCCATAAAATTCTTCAATTTCTTTTTGAGGATGACTTGTGGTGGGTGCATAAGTTTGAATTATCTGAGCCTGGTATCTTCTCGAGAGTTGGATAACGAGTCGTGCAACTCTGTCAGAGGAACTTTCAACTTCTACAACTTCATCCTTCAGTTTCTTGTTTATTATAAAACCAACACCGCCAGTATCTGTCCCACGATAGTAGAAGAGATGTCCACTTTTCAGTTCAATGAGATCTTCTCCTTTTCTCCTTACCTCACTTAGCCCGATGATGTCCCACTTGATCCTTTGTAGTTCCTCTTCTAATTCAAGAAGCCTTGAATCAGAAGATAGTGAGCGTCCGTTATGCGAACTGCTTATTGAAACAAATTAATTAAAAATAACAATTCTTTAAGGTGCCAAGCATGTATACTAATGAAGTTAATTAATCCATGGATCTTAATTTGAGAGAAAATTCAAACATGAGTAAACACCAAATTAAAATTTTTAAAAAAATGTTAGAACCCCAGTAATGTAGTTCCAGAGACACAAGACAGAAATCAATAATCACATTGGACGATATTTTAAGGAGAATTCTGAAAAATAAACTGTTAATCTTTTTTCCCATTAGGGGTTCAAAAATTTCTCGCTATTCTTTTTACGTTTGCTCCTTTAAATATTGTTGATTTTTAATAACTTGCTTCATTTCTTTGTTCATAACAGATTCTAATTCAAAAAATCAGGAAGATGAAAATGTTACTAGCTGCCAAGACAAGGAATGCAAATTCGGTGGCGTGTGTGATCATAACGAAGAAGGAAGGCCATACTGTCTTTGCAAGTTTTACTGTCCTGCAATTCGAGAACCAGTATGCGGAACGGATGGGAAATTACATGAAAATGAATGTCGCCTCAGAGAAGAAGCATGCCTTCAGCAAAGAAGAATATCTCTTGTAGCGAGGGAAGTGTGTGCATGTAAGTATTCAATTTCTTAGTTATTTAATGACTTTGAAAAATGATGCAACTTCAACTTAATTTATAATGAACAGCGAAGATGACATCCTGAAATAATGAGGAAAGATCTAAGGTTTCTAAAAGAAATGTATGTCTAAGACTATGATTACAGTGAAATTATTTTATGGCTTTTTGCTTGAACATAAGGTTATACAGTGTACAGTGTAAAATCTCTCTCCAACAAAATGCTCTGAACCATGCAATCCGAAACGAACAAGAAAGATTGATTCGGAAAGTCTGATAGCGACAAAATTCCAAAGACTAAAATGTCGAATACACTGCCCTATAATTAATACACGGATAACCCTGTACTAATACTGAAGTGCCACATAAATGACACACATAAAAATATGCTCATAAAGCTATTATGAGGCAATCTCTCGCCTGTGAATGCAGGATTTCAAATTGTTTATTCGGGGCAAATAATCAAATGAGGCTACAGAAGGCAAGTGTAACTACATTGCCAGAAAATTAACAAGAGACATGATATATATATATACAAGGAAAGAGCAATAATTTCAGGATGTGAATGGAAAATATGTATACAATGCAAGCAAAATAAAACAATAAACAATGATAAGACCGCGCTGCGGCGTAGTATGCACAATACAAAGTAGAACTGCCGAAATGTACAATTAAAAACGATAATAAATGTGCGTGAAGAGCAATTGAATTAGATATACCTGTCTAGTAACGTGTAGCACCACCTTTCCCCCTGATGACGGCGGCGATTCTTCTCGGCATGGACTCGACAAGACACCGGGAGCGTTGGGAAGCCATACGGATCCACGACCCCTGAACAAGCTCCCAAAGTTCACGAACATTTGATGGACAGGGGTCAGAGCCTCTACCATCACTCTCGACGGCATCACAGATGTGCTCGATAGGATTGAGGTCAGGTGATCCAGCTGGCCAAAGAAGCGAGGTCACGTCGGTGGAGTGTTCATCCACCCATTCGGATAAAATTCGGGAGCGATGGCACGGTGCATTGTCTTGTTGCAGGATGAGGTCCCCAGTGGGATGCTGAAGACGCACAAACGGGAGCAAACTGTCGTCCAGGATATCCCGTTAACGTTGACCTGCGAGGGACGATGTCACACTTACCAGGGGTCCCATTTCAGTCCACGTAAACAGTTCCCAGACGATAGTGCCACCTTCACCAGCTTGAAGAGCACCCTGCTGGCAAGAAGGATCTATCGCTTCATGTGGTTTGCGCCGTACTCGTGTCATGCCATCCGCATGTACCAACGTGAGTCTCGACTCATCAGTCCAGGTACATTTTTCCACATGTCTAGGGTCCAGTGGCGATGTTCCCGCGCCAATGCTAATATTTGTATCCTGTGATGTGTGATCAGCAGCGGTACCCTCGTGGGACGATGGCTTTTGTACCCCATAGCGAGGAGATGGTTCGGGATGGTGTGGATGCTTCCACGTTTTTGTGCACCAGCATTAAATTGCCGAGTGATTTTCTGCACTGTGGCTTGTCTATTCGCTGTTACCGTACGAGCTAGCCGACGATTACCCCGCTCATCCACACGCTGTTGTCCACGGCAGTAAGCCCTTGGTGGGATGGTTTTACCGGATTCGATGTACTCACGGTGCACCCGTTACACAGTGGCTCGTGAAAATCCCAGTGCCTGCACGACTTCCGAGATGGAGTGACCCATTCGTTGGGCCCCGACAATTTTCTCGCGATCAAATGCGCTTAGTTTCTTCGTCTACCCATACTGCGTCCAACTTTTACTGATTCCCGTTGCATCACTCCTTATATTTTCGGATCGCTGCATACGCCATGTCGTTTCCGTTTACATGGCCGCACACACTGCCACATTTGCATAACGCCAGCTGTCTCTAATTCAATTGCTCTTCAGTGTACATACACTGGTGTGCAAAAATTAAGGAGGAAGAGGAGATATTAGCATAATAGCGGAACGAGCCGGCAGAACGGACCGAAAGACCATTCAGGAGATAGACTAGGGTCCGGTACGGTACGAGAAAGCGCATATATGCAGCGTGACGTAAGGGGGGGGGGTTCGAAAGGGTATAAAGCACACGGGCGGTGTACGCTCAGCAATTCGGTGAAAGCTACTGCACGGCGTACATCGGTTTGAACGACGTCGAGTTGCTGCCACCGTGTGATAAGGCCAACAGACAATCCAGTAGACGACATCTGGATGACTTTACCCGAGGTCGCGTCATTGGGAAGTTGGAAGAAGTGTCGAAATGTGACTAGTGTGGCCGAGGAGTTCGGGATCGCTCACAGCATCGTTTTACGAGCTTGGGGAGCATTTCAAACGACCGTAACAGCTGTCCGAGAGTTTAGCAGTGGTCGTCCATGACCAACCACGGCGGCGGATGACCGGTATATTGTCCTACAGGCGAGAAGAGACAGACGGCAGACAGCGGGAGAAATCGCAAGACACATGCAACAGACAACTGGACGTCCGTTATCGCATTTTACCGTGGCCAGGAGGCTGCACAAAGGTGGTCTATTTGCACGACGGCCAGTACGGTGTGTGCCATTAACGCCTGCTCATCGGAAATGGCGGTTTCTGTGGTGCCAGGAACAAAAGAACTGGACACATCAGCAATGGTGTCGAGTTCTATTTACGGATGAGAGCCGATTTAGTCTGACGAGCGATTCTGCACGTATACACATCTGGAGAGAGCAGAGAACACGCAATCACACCTCCAACTTTATCGAAAGGGACCGGTTTGTAGGTGGCGGAGTTCTCGATTGGGGCGGTATCATGCTTGGTAGCCGTACGGACCTCCACATCTTCCAAGGAGGTTCATTCACTGGTGTCCACTATTGTACCGAGGTTCTTCTGCCACACGTGCGTCTGCTTAGAAGTGCCGTGGGTCCTGAGTTCCTATTCATGGACAACAACGCTACACCTCATCGTACAGTGGCTGTCGCAGAGCTGTTGGAGAGTGAAGATATTCAACGCATGGATTGGCCCGCAAGGTCTCCGGACCTAAACCCAATCGAACACGTGTGGGACCTTCACGGGAGACGCTTGGCAGCACGTCACCAGCCGCCATCAACGATTCCGCAGCTGCGATTGGCGCTACAAGAGGAATGTGCCACGATGCCTCAACAGCTCCTTGACAACCTCGTGCTCAGCATGGACAGACGTTGTAAATCCTGCAACGCAGTCAGGGGTGATTATATCCCCTAATAAAGACTAGATTTTTCTTGGCAGCCGCCCGTCACATGAACGTTTCTGTCTTCTGTCCAGCTGTGCTCGAAGCTACCTTTTCAATGAAGTGCCTTTGTATCCTTTGGATTCCTTGTTTGGACGGTTTTGCTCAATTTTCCCATATTCTTACATCTTGGGGATCTTATGGTATGATTTGAGTCGATGTGGAGCACTTCTGCACGGCGTTACATTCGAAAAACCGTCTCATCCTTAATTTTGCACGCCAGTGTATAACTAGTTCTTTTCTTGTCAAGAAGCATACGTCATTCACCTCTGAACTCAAGACTGTTGCCGCATAACATTCATTGAGTGAGAAAATAGTAATTTAAGGTTGAAATGTAATAGAGAACGGACTCAAGATTTACACAGAGAAGGATAACTGAAAAATGAAAGATAAATTAGAGTATACGTCATATATTGTCTGAAACATTCGGCCCCAAATTCAATCAGCCTAATCATTTACTGCAGTTACCATCGTTAAGTGTATGCTACTGAAAGACACCGTTGCAGGTAAACACAGCGTAGTCGACGAGGTGAATAACTTACGCACGACTGTTTCCACGTAACAAGCCCACTTCCAGATATATGTCTCTGAATGATCTGACGCTTATGCACAGATGTTCACGCTCTAACGAAAAATGGTGGAACCACATGATAAGGATCAGTAGTAGCATGGTAAAATTGTGATGTAAAATGTGCCAAGACAAAAGCCATTACAAATATGAGATCTAATTGAAAGTCATCTCTAGTGACATCACGATAGAAGTCTTTATTTTATAATTTCCAAAAGGTGAAAGTGTCTCACCGTCAAGATCACCACTTTTTCTTAATTCAGGGATATCAGAAAGGGCACCTGACCTTAGAGCGATCAGTATAAGCTTCCTTAAATCAACTTCCCCACACCAGAAATCAAGGTACAACAGGAAAAAAAAATCTCGGGAAGCAATTTTGTACGTTATAAAAAATTAGAAATATATGCAAAACTTTTCGTGCTAAAAACGCTCTCCGACAAAAAAAAAAAAAAAAAAAAATTCAAATCGGACAGTTAGAAGACGAGAGACTGAGAGATATAAAGCATATATCCACGCCCCTGGTGGAAAAACTGTGCATTGTTTCAAGCAGAGAAAATTTTGAAAATTTTTATTTATTGTGAGTGGTATCAGACTACAAAAGAACTTTTCGGTCGAATTTTCAGAAGCGCTGATATTATTACCGCAAATACATCAGAAACAGGAATATACACTTACGCCCTCTAGTGGCATAACAGGTTTTTTAAAAAAATTAAGAATTATATGCAAAACATTTCCTATCAGAAGATATATCTGACGCAAAAAGAATTTTTCAGATAGAGTATTTAGAAACAGAGATATCGGAGAAATCGCAATTTACCTCTACGACCCACAGCAAAAAAAAACTATGCTTTATTTGAAAAAGAAACTCCCTCCAAAATAGTATTCGTTATAAATGATAACGAGATTTTTTCCGTCGAATATAAAGAAGCAATTATGGGGGACAAAAAGTTTTTTTGAATTCGATAGAATCTGCATTTGCGCCCTCTAGAGGCAAGGTTGCGCATCGAAGAAAAACAGGAGAACGAGGATCATTGCCCTCACATTTTGGGCTTCCCGAAGTAAACACAATTTTTCAGATCGGACTAACAGTTGCGTATGGTGTCCGCAGACGGACAGACGGACGGACAGTGTGATACCATAAGTACATACTTTTTTTTTAAATTAATAACATGGTATTTAAAGTATATAGAATTGTAGCTAAATAACATTACAAAATAATAAAACCGATAAAATACAGTGAGAAAAAGAAGCTAAAAAGTTTCAGCATTTCTTCGCCCCCACATTTTCACTTTTTTGAAGGGCTGTCGACGTGTGTGAAAGGATATTCTGGCATCCCTATGGCAAAAAGCAACAATGCGATTATTTCTTCACGACTTTCTATTTCGTCTATACGTATAATAATTACTGTTATGTCTCCAGGAAATATGTGTCACTTAACAAATTATCTACTGCGAGGAGTCCGGTGTCTCGGTTAGTGCAACGTGAAAGTTGTTACGTTTAATGCTTCTTATTTAACCTTCCTTTTGAGATCCTGTATTATTATGTAAATTTGGTATCTTCTCGTTAAACGTTTTTCTGACTTAACGCCACAGATTTCTTCCCCATGAATTTGACGTTGGTTAGCAACACAGCTTGACAGCAGGTCAAAGTGCAACTACGCGTAGTATGACTCAAGAGAAAAGAGCTTGTGTGTACAATGTTCCTTGTGTTATGTAGTTAAGACGATTTTTAGTGTGCTGGGTTGTTTAGGCAATGACAGAAGAGCGACTTATGATACGAGCTATTTATAATCTTGCACGAATACTTATTGTACGAAGTTCTGTATACTGACTTAGAGTAGAGATTGTACTCGTTATCGCACTGTTCTGGAGTGCTACTTTAAGTAAGCTATATCTATATTATACGAAAGACCGTAGTATAAGCGGGTTACATTGGATGCTTGAGTTATTACAACTTATCGATGGCGAATATTTGAAGCGATGATGAGCTGAAATCCAGATGAATAAAAAATTTGGTAACATTTCTGATCCCCAGCCGTATTTTTGTATAGTGACATTATGTGACTAATAAAGATCTCAGCGGCTACGAATAACTAAATTTTATCCGACCGGGAAAGCAACCTTTGAGTAACGATTTAAGTCATCAATGAAACACGAAGAAGAATATGAACCGTTAAGATAATTGTTACAAACAAACCTAATATTTCAACATTATTTTACAAAGTTCATTTACCTTCCTCTTGAATAATTTTAGTTAATTTAAAACTTCAGTGTCTTGAGTGGTATAACGGTGGCATGCTCAGAGTGTAGTAGAGAGAGGCGGGTTCAGTTAACTTTTCGAAATGATACAATTCAAATTTTTTTTTTGAGATTTTAGCAAAATGGAAGAAAGTTAATTTTTGCATCTCTATAGCATAAAATAGGTTTCATCCGTCATTCATCTCTTCAAAAAATTAAACAATAAACCACCGCTTTTCTGAACCATCATAAGTTTATAACCTTCCTGCATATTACTGAGAAGTTTATAACCAACGCTCTCAAGCTACCTTTACCATCTTCGTTGACAATATGCCCCCCGAATCGTTTTATTCTCTAACGTTTTAAAATCATTTTGCACATTCCAGTGCCAGGGATTTGTTCTAATACAAAAGAAAACACTTCAACAATGAGTTCATCAGTTCCCGATAACTGTGCTGTTTGTAATAAGCTTTCGCCGATAATTCTTTACTCTAAATCACTCTCGACAAGAGCCATGAATGAACTCTACTCTCTTTCAAATCTGAGGTACTCTCTTTTGTAAAATAGCCATCACGCACGGCTTGTATCCTGTGCCGAAAATTACACAACCTGCAAACGTTTACGCTTCACCCAAATATTAGATGCCACTTTTCTCGCACATTTTCATTCTTCTTTGTTATCATAATCTCATCGAAGCTGACACTGCTGGCCAAGAAGCCTACCTATAAAAGAACAAAGGCCCGTCATATAGTAACAACTTCCATCGAAGTTCTCTATATACAAGTTACGTAAGAATGGGTTAGGTCTCTTAACTTATCGTGATGTTGCTTAATTGCTTTTCATTATAAATGAAGCATAATTTCATGTTTCCTTAAAAATGTTCCAGAGCTTTAACAGTTTAAAGTAGAACTTCCTCCACCTCAGTGCACGATTTTAAATAATTTGGCACCGCCTTCATTACTCATGGGTAACTATGTGTTAAGTGTCGTTCGAGAGTTCAGAGGTCCGGTCCTTTGGCTAATCATCTTAGATATGACTCCGTTCGGATATTGGATGAAAAATGGGACGGAGGGTGTTTGTTCTAAGGCTCTGGTTTTGCCCCTTTCCTGGAAACAGTGACCCCAAATTAGGGACGGAGAGCCGTCATAGAGGTCGTTCATTCCCTCCAAAAATTAGAACAGAAAACAGTGTTGGAGATTTTGTGCTTCATCTACACGTATACTATGCAGTGTATACTTTAAATTAACTTTCATTTTTGTTTCCTGTAATCTTATGTAAATTTCGGTTTTTCCTCGCTAAGCAGCTTCTAATCTTAACGCTACATTTTCTCTCTCGATAAATGTGGTTTTAGTAACATGACGAAAAGTGAGTGACATATGTAAACGAGGGTAATATGAATGTTGTTTACAACGATGGTGAGAATTTATGTTGTACGATTAGAATTCGATGTTACCGAGCTTGACTGATTCGCTTAGGTTTTTTTTTTTTGATTGGAGGTTTAACGACCACCGTGAGCAACTCAATGGGTTGTAAGCAGTCGCCCGTCCCTAATTTAGGATCACTGGTTCCAGGGAAGGGTGAGAGTCAGTGCCGTAAGACAAACACAACATCCATAACCCACCGGGATTCGAACCCGATCCCCTTCCGGACGAATGATCAGGGGCTATCGCTTAGATCACTGCGCCACCGGGACGGCATCGCTTAGGTTAAATGTTGTGCTTCCTTTACATTGAAGACTCAAAATGTTGTCGAGTTAGTAAGAATTGAAGATTATTCTGTGCCACCAGAATCTGCAGTATTCAGGTACTGAAGCAACCGATTACTAAGTACAAATTGAAGTGATTTCTATAATGGGTATTGTGTTGACATACATGAGTACGCACCAAAGACCAATAAACTGTAATTGATCTCGTACGTAGACTTTTACTTTCACCTGGCTGGGCATTCTACGCAGTGCTTAGTTCTGTGTTATACACCCATTGTCATAAAAATTAGCTCACCAAAAAAAAAAAAAAAAAAAAACGCGCGATTGACCTGAAATTCGGCGAATAGCTACTGGGAGGGCAGACATGCAAATGATTAAAGTTTCGTGCGATTCCGCATGCCCGCGCGTCCAATACCGGCGCTGCAATCGCAATCCTTGGGGCTTATAAGGCGCCGTGCAGGGGATTACGCATGCATGCCGAAGTGCACGGTAAGAGTCAGGTGAGATCCCTGAGTGATAGACATGCAGAGGAGCCGCCGTATATGTGCGTACGGGCAACTGACGGAGTTTGAACGAAGCCGTATCATCGGGATGAGGGAGACAGGGTGGCTGGCTCGCCGAATTGGCCGCCATTTGGGCATGTCGGATCATGTTGGGAGCAATGGACACGGTAAGGCACCCGGACACAGCGGACTGGGTCCGGACGAACCAGACACACCACCAGCAGAGTGGACCGTGGGATCGTGAGAGCGGCATGCACAGATGCAACGACGTCCTTGTTCAACATCCAGGGACGTTTGGCGGCTGTTTGTGCCCTCCAGAACCATTTGCACTCTCGACGGCCCTTGCGTTTTCTTCAATTTACACCTGACCATCGACGGCGTCGATTGCAGTGGTGTCAGCAGTGAGCAACATGGAATGCTACGGACTAGCGATGTATAGTATTCAGCAAAGAATCCCGCTTCTCTATGGGAACAGACGACCACCGTATCAAAGTGTGGAGGACCGCAGGTGAGCGCTACAATCCCAACCTCACTGTACAGCGGCACAAGTCCCGAACTGCAGAAGTGATGGTCTAGGGAGCCATCGCGTGTGACAGCCGGACTTCCCTCGCAGTGATCCGAGGGACGTTGACAGCCCAGCCCAACGTACAGGAGATCCTGCTGCCCCATGTCCTGCCTTTCCTGGCGGGGAGGCCCGGAACCATTTTCCAACAAAATAACGCCTTTCCGCACACGGTTCGGGTTTTCCAGGACTGTCTACGTTATGCTTCGATGCTTCCGTGGCCTGCCAGATCGTCTGATCTCTCATCCATCGAACACGTGTGGGACCAGATGGGAAGTCAGCTTTCTCCATGTCCCAGTGTTCCTGATTTAGAGCGTCAGTTGCAAGAAGTGTGGGCGAGTCTGTCCCAGGATAACATATGGCGTCTCTTTGACTCCATGCTGGATCGTATCACCACATGTATCCAAGCACGAGGCGGTCCGACGCTGTACTAACGCTGACCGGATTGTGTTCCGTATGTCCGCGGGAAATCGTCCAGCTGATGTCATATTGTAATCACTTTTGTCCTTGGTATGTGCCATCTCACTACTAAAATCCCATTTCAATCAGATGCCTCTTTCTTGGTGCGCGGATTTTTATGACTATGAGTGTATGTACTTTATGTTCTTTTAAACAGGGTATTTGTTTTCGTTTATTTGTGTTTTAGATTTCAATCGAATTATATCCAGACCACAATCTAATTTAACAAATGCGTTTTCAATGCTGCCATACCGGGAATTTGCTTCAAAGAATATTCTTCATGTTAAAAGACACTGATTCGCATTTTTGATTGAATGAGTGTCTTTAACATTAAGGTTCGCTACAAATGAATCATGGCACTATGGCAGGACGCATTATCTTGTTGAAAGTAGCCATCGCCATTGAGATAAATCATCCACATCACAGGATGCACTTGGTCCGCAACGATGTTTAGATATGATGTACCAGTTAGACGTTTATCAACATGAATTAAAGGGCTCAAAGCATGCCAGGAAAATATTCCCCAAACCATAACGTTGCCTCCACCAGTTTGAAGGGTTGTAGCAGTGCATTTGGGGTCTACGCTTTCGTGCTGTTTCCGCCAAATTCTCACTCGGCCATTGGCATGGTGCAACTGAAAACGTGATTCATCGGACCACATAATTTGTTTCGAATTATCGACTGTCCAATCCTTGTGCTCCTGTGCGAACTGGAGACGTTTTCTCTTGTTAACTGCCGATAGCAAATGTGTTCGAACAGGCCTTCGGCTGCCATAACCCATCCGATGCAGTGTACGGCGAACAGTGCGTACAGAGATCATTTTAGGGGATCCTTGATTAAGATGGTCTGTAATTTGCTGCACTGTTGCCCTTCTGTTGTCTGTTACCAGTCTGAACACTCTCCATTCCGCCCGAGCAGTCTCTAGTCGATCACGACCACACGTTGCACGTAGAGACCCAGTTTTTTGGCTGACAGTCCAGTCTTTAAACACTTTAACAACAGCTGCTCTGGAACATTTCACGAATGCGGCGGTTTCGGTGATACTCGCTCCATGGCTCCGAGCTCCTACAATCATCCCACGTTGAAAGTCCGTCAAATCGCATTTTTTACCCATCTGGTCACCCAAAAATCCCTTCTACTACTTTCGAAAGAACTAAGCTTTCCCTTTTTATACTAGCCTCGCCCTCTGGCGGCAATAGCGCGCAGCCATAGCTCATTTGCTTAAAACTGTCAAGTGGTCATAATAAAGTGGCCACTCAGTGTATATCTAGAAATCTCCGATCCTATGGACGAAGATAACTAGTGAATAAGAGGAGACACAGGAAACAGCCGACGAATTTTGGCACACAGATGTTGAATTCTGCAGTGATTTGCCGGATTGTGACCTGTTTGTTAGCTGGCACTAGTCGTGCCCGACAATCTTCTTTGGCGGCAGATCAACACACTGTTCTCGTCCACATGTTCGTGGATTGCTGGAACGTTTAGCGTGCCCACCATTCACGGTCAATGGTTGTGCATGAAAAGCCCAGGAAGGTGGCCGGTTGGGAAATGTTAGAAATTATTTATTGTAAAGAAATATTAGATGTTAATGATTATTCAATCCGCCATTACTGCGACACACACTCAAGTTGAAGTGGTTCGAATAACCTTCCGCTCGCATGTGTTCGAAAACTAATTCGTAATAAGAATATAATATGCATAATTAATAAGTGTCAATCGCTATGAGCATGAGCAATAAGTTAAGAAATAATATTGAAACTTAAGAATGGGAATGATGCTTGAACGCCATTCATTTGAATGGTGTGCCCGAATATTTACGCACGTGGATAATCGTTAATACTTCCCCAATGGTGTAGGTTTCAGACCATTCGTATGAAATGCATCCGGGTTCGAATCCCAGGAAAGCATGGATGTTGTGTTTGTCTTACAGCACTGGCTGGCTCCTTCCCTTCCCTGGAAACAGTAGCCCTCAATTATTTATTTATTTAGAGATTTAACGACCACCGTGAGCAACTCACTGGGCTACAAGCAGTCTCCCGTCCCTAATTTAAGGTCACTGGTTTCAAGGAAGGGAGAGAGCCTGTGCCGTAAGACAAACACGACATTCATACCTCAGCGGGATTCGAACCCGGACCTATCACGGACTTATGGTCATTAGCCAGCGCTTAGATCACGGCGCCACAGGCCCTATATTAGCAACAGCCGACTGCTTATAACCCGTCGATTATTTCACGAGGATCGTTAAACTCCCAAGGAAAAACTAAAAGAAATAAAAGAAATGAACGATTGAACAGATCGCAGTTTTCCAAAAAAGAAAAAAAAAAAAAAAAGCTGTCTCTTTTAAAGCGCAACACGAGATCCCTGCACCAAAATATTTACGGCCGCTCCGGTGGCGCAGTGGTCTAAGGCGCTGGCCTCTGATCATTCGTCCGTAAGGGGTCCGGGTTCGAATCCCGGTCAGGCATGGATGTTGTGTTTGTCTTACGGCACTGGCTCTCTCCCTTCCGTGGAACCAGTGACCCTAAATTAGGGACGGGCGACTGCTTATGGCCCATTGAGTTGCTCACGGTGGTCGTTAAACCTCCAATCAAAAAAAAAAAAAAAAAAAAAATTTACTCAAGAAACTAGAATTTTGTATCCTTGCACCAAATACTTACTACCTAGAAATTGGATTATTAGTGATGGCTTTTTTGCGTGGTTGATGAATGAACTCTCTAGAAAGAATGATTTGTGCCAATGATCTGGAGGAATCCAAAATATCTGAGAGATCACTGCTATCATTACTCTCATTAAAATGTACAAGGATGTAACACTAAAAATAAAATTTTGCATCTAAACTTTCCGTCTTCTATACGCCCTGTTGCTCTTGCACCAGGTGTACCAGTTCCAATACCACCTGAAACACTTAAAGATCCTCCTGTAAGCTTTGAACGAAAGTGCAGTTCAGATCTTACATGAGCTTTGAGTAAAGATCAAGATGAAAGTTTTCAACAGGATTTAAACATGGAGAGAAGGTATCAAGGCAAATGGAGCATCAATATGATGGGCGACTACCGCTGTACAGGGTGTAACCAAAAGTTCGGAAACAGCCACATAACTGGTGAAAACTGGTGAAATAATGGCCGTACAGGAACGAAACTGATGGCTAGGTATAGGTAAAGGGCCATGGCCGATCGAATGGGACCAACAGCGGCGCCCTCTGGCGGATATGTGCCATACTTATGAAACCTAGCTTCGAAACAAAGCAAGAGAGGGCAAAAAGGTCAATTGCAAAGTTGTAGAGCATCTGCTGGTTAGTAGGAAACGACACGTGGTTTGCCAAAAACTAGCAAGGGAACGCCTGTAACCGGAACAAATGCAAACGTTGGCCGGACGTTGTCAGTCGGAAAACCGTGCTTAGAAACCGACATGCAACACTCACGATACAGTATAAATGACAAAAAAATGATGATGCTATTGAAACGGAGTAAGCATTTTTATGTAATCATACAAAATGCAATTATGTCTGCAAACCGTGACGCGGTAGCCAACGGTTTGCAGACTGACACCGTCTGGCGAACGCTACTATTCGTTGCGTTTACAGGCGTTCTCTTGCTGGTTTCCAGCAAACCATGTGTCGTTTCCTGTTAACAAGTAGATGCTCTAAAACTTTGCAATTGACTTTTTGCTTTATCTTGCTTTGTTTCGAAGCTAGTTTTCATAAGTACGGCAAATAACCGCCAGAGGGCGCCAATGTTGGTCCCATTTGATCTGCCATAGCCCTTTACCCATACCTAGCCACCAGTTTCCTTCCTGTACGGCCATTATTTCACCAGTTGTGAGGCTGTTTCCGTACTTTTGGTTACATCCTGTATATTGCGCGGAGACGTCGCCAGAAACTCATAATAGAGAGTGTAAGAAGACCGGTTTTGAAGGGAAAAGACAGAGATTTTACAAGCAGCCTGAAACTCACCAGAAGTAATAAATGTTTTAAAAGTGATTGGTGTACTGGTACAGGGCTTGGAGCTGAGTTCTATTACAGCACCCTGTGTGGAGGGTTCGTTTGATTTTTCTCAGCAGTAAGTTCGGAATCGGTGGTATAATCCGTAATTGTCCCAACTGGAGCAGATAAATACAATAAAAGTGAGTCGATTGAGGCTAAATTTTGCGGTGAGGAAAACTTTTATTCCGATCTTGTGGGGAATGTCATCAAGCTTTTGTCCATCATTTTCGTGCTTTCCTTATTTTAGTTGTCCCTCGGTGTCTTACTCGCCAAAAATCTCTATCTCCTCCCGGCCATCCAAACCTCTTTCTTCATCCGTTCCGACCAACCCCCGAAGTTTTTAGAGCTTCCTAAAAATATTCCATTCTCCCTCGACTTTTCTCCACCGAGTCCTTTCTCTTGCCTCGAACGAGAAAACCCCCCTCAAAAAACTGTCCCCTCGTCCGACTAATTCCAAGAAAGCGCAGCCACGCCTTCACCCTCAAAACTCTTAATAGCTTCTCCTCTGCTGTGACCCGTGGGAAAGGAAATACTTTGCCTTTCGCTGCGATTCCCATCCAAATGGCGGGAAATGAAAGAAAATGACTATAGAATCTCGCTTCTGATAAATATGGAAGCCCCGGTTACAGTACCTTCAATAGTGAAAAATACTTTTTTTTTCTGTGCTGCATCCTTTTGTGTGAAAAACTTACACGATAGAGTAAAACTAAAACCTTATTTTCAGTCAGCAGCGCAAATACCAATGTGAGTCAAAAGTTCTTCCCGTCTTGGGCTACACATAACATTGGGCCTCCATTCCTGTGACGAAAGCGCGTCGGCGTCTACTGGATACCGTGATGACGGGGAACACAGAAGGCTGGTGACGAGCATTTTGCACTGAGCCACGTTGCGCTATTAAGTGCGCAGAGAATGGAGGTCGACAAATTTGCTGTTCGAGTGCTACCTTATTGGAAAAAGGGGCTAAACGTGGTATCAGCAGCAAAAGAACTTTGTGCAGTTGAAGGTCAGGAGTCTGTGGACAGCAGAGACTAAAATTTGTGCAGCTGAAGGTGGAGAGTCACTGGACAGCAGAGAAAGAAATGTGTGCAGTTGAAGTGAAAAGTCAGTGGACAACAGCACTGTGCGAAAACCGTTGCGAAATTTGAATGCTGGGGACAACATTCAGGAAGACAAGCTGATGTTAGTACGTCAAAGATCACCGACACTGACACCCTGGCAGAAGCTGTGACAGCGACCCCCGGTACTGGAATATGACAATTAGCAGCCGAGTTGGGGTCTTACCAATACACCATCGCTAGTCATCTACACCACCTTGATTTCTCCTCCAGGCATCATACACTATCTACCAACAAGTAATTGGATACCTGTGATAGCAAAGGAAAACGAAGTGTATTCACCTTCAATAGTTGGTGGAGCCTCCGCGAGCGGCGATTACAGCTGCGACCCTAAGGGTATACTCTCAACCGGACGTTGTAGGACGCCTCGGCTTGGAGAAGACAGGTCAGTTCTTTCACCGATTTCGGACGGTGGGGGAACCCCTTAAGTCGACGCGCCCCCTCGTCCCAGAGGTGCTCGATAGGGTTAAGGTCCGGGCTCTGCGCAGTCCAGTTCATTCGATTAACCCCATTGTCACCATACCAAGCCTTAGTGGACCTCGCAACACGGCATTGTCATCCTGAAAGTAACATGCGTCCACCCCGTAAATCTGCCACAACGTAGGAAGCGCATGGTCATCCAAAATGGTGCAGTATGTCTCGGCGTTGAGTCTACCAGGAATTGCGACCAAGGGTCCCGTGCCATACCTGGAGAAACACTCCCAGAGCATAATTCCACCGCCGCCGAACTTCACATTGGCATAATACATTCCGGCAGGAGGCGTTCTCCAGGCATACGCCAAACCCAGACCCTCCCATCCTAAAGGTAGAGGGTGAACCTTGATTCGTCGTTCCAGAGAACCTGTTTCCACTGTGCAACGGTCCACTGTCGACGTTCTTGCCACCACGTTAGCCGAGCAGCGCTATTGGACTTGGTGATCAAAGGCTTGTGGGCGGCAGCACGTCCATGATAACCTAGCAGATGGGCTTTCTAACGGATGGTATTCATCAACAGAACACTCCCAGATGCCTGTTGAAACTCCTCGCGGAGGTGGCCCATCGATTTGATGCGGTTCTTCCGAATTTCTCTGGCCAGCACCCTTCGGTCTCTAACTCCCAGTTTTGTGGGTCTACCGGGTCGGGGCACATTCCGACAGTCACCTCTCATCTTCCACTTGCCAATCACGTAGGCCACTGTCGATTTCGGGTACTTCAACTCGCTGGATATATGTCACGTATGGATCGGCCATTTCTGTGATACCCGACGATTACACCTTTCTCGAAATCAGAGAATTCCGAACTGCGTGGCATCTTGCATGCGACTGGTTGCGTTGTTGTTTCTCACACGATATTTAACGGCGGCGGCCGTGACGACGTGTATCAGGACCGCATATATCGTCGATTGCAGGAGTGTCCAATTACTTGTTGGTAGATAGTGTAGAATAGCTCCTCATGAATTGTCACTCCAGCAGGCGGAAGAACATATCGCTCGCTGTCCAATATTGCTGTCAAATTCACAGGATTGTGGGTTTCGGCGTCGTGTCGTCACAGGTGATGCAAAGAAGGATATTCTTGCTTTACATTACTACTGGGAAGCAGTGGCTGAAGCCATATGAGGAAGCACAGCCAGTGGTGCAAAAGAAGCCAGTGTAAAGGAAAGTCATGGTGTGGATTTGTGATAGCCCTGTGTACTGGGAACTCGCACCAGACGGTCAGTCTGTGGACTGGAATGACTATGCGGAACAACTGCATCGGGTCTATGATGTTCTGCGCCAACGCTACCCGACGATAACGAATAAGAAACGGGCCTTGCTGCAAGTGGATAATGCTCCAAGAAACACTTCCAGAATAGCCAGCCGAAAACAAAGGAACTGGAATTGGTTCAGATCCTACCCAATCTTCCATGCATTCCGTATTTGTCTCTTCCGTCTACCAGCTGTTTGTCTCAGTGGCCTATTTTGTACAAGAACGGCTCTCCGTTTCAGTGGTGGATGTGCAATTTGGCATTAGAGAGTTTCTGATGCCAGAGTCCATATCTGTGTGATCGTGGCTCTGGTGGAATGTTGGCAAATAACTATAGAAACCAACGACCTGTGCTTTGCACAATGAGGTGAACGTGTATGGCTTTCTTGCATCATTAAACTTTTTAGCTGCAAACGAAACGAAATTTTGGACTCAAATTGGTATATGTACAACATATGCTAAAATACCTCCAACTTTTAACATGTAACATTTTGTAAATCTATGTTATCAACTATATTACAGAGCATTTGGATTACATTTATAGTGCTTTCTTAGATATGTGCAACAGAAGAATTTTCCATTGTTAAAGTGACATCATGGTAATTTTTATTTTTTATGTGCAAATAGCTCAAGTTGATATCCCTTGTGATGGTGAACCTGCACTTGTAGATCACTCTACAGACAAAGAATATTTTTGTGGCGAAGGAGAAGGGGCGACCCTCTGCCCTCCGAGATCATATTGCCACAAAACCGAGCATTTCGCGAAATGCTGTCGAGAAAGTGAGTAACACAAGAATATTGGATTCATTATTTCTTCAAAGATTAATGAAAAAAGTTTAATTATGTACCTGTGACTCATTGTCTACACAGTCGTATCAGAATAATATGACCACCTACCTAATAACGGAAATAACCACTTTTAGCACGGAGGTCCTGAAGATGACGTGCTTGTGGGTCGGCACGTCAACCGTGTCAACCCAAATAGTCCCACAAGTGTTCCATGGGATTGAGGTAAGACGAATTCTCAGGTCAAGGATGAACTGAGACATCGCTGTCGTGTTCCTTGAACCAGTCACACACCCTCCTAAAAAGCGACATGGCAGCCATTGGCGTCCAAGGACCCATCCATTGGTACCACAGGTCCTAGTTCATGCCACGAAAACATCCTCCAGACATGCACACTGCCATCGCCGGCCTGTACTTGACCGATAGGCGTGTCCAGGTGTTGGTACTTGTGTGTCTGACGCCATATCAGCCACCTCCCGTAACTTCTGTGGAGTAGAAACATCCATTCCTTGGAGAGAGCAACCTTTTTCTAATCTTCCAGTGTCCAATGACGTAGTCACATGAGAACTGCAGACGTTGTTGCCGACGGACCTGGATTACCATGGGCGCCTTGACGCAGCGTCGACTGCGGAGACCCATGCGTAACAGGGTTCGCTCTACTGTTATCGGGGACATGTACTTAGGTGCCCAGCGTTCATTTACGTGCACAATTGCTGCACTGTCGCGCGTCGATTGCTCTTTACCAGTGGACGAAGCCGACATTCTCTTTTGGGGTGGACGGACTTTAGGGCTCCGAAGTAATGACGTCGGGAGTTACTCGGTGTGCCGTTGGCCTATCCTTGGTACACCCTTACTAGAGCACCTCACGTGCAGCCCACGAAGTCTGCTCTTTCTGAGATTATTCCACACTTGGCGTGGTAGCAGATGATCATTCCTTTTTGAACGTCCGTTTAATCCCTACCTCTGCCCATTGTGCTCACGTGACGCACTGTGGCTCATCTGTCCTGGCCGGCAGCTTATATCTCCGTGTGTGTGGTCGAACTTATTACGTGCACTGAGTTACGCGCCTGGGCGGGTACACTGTGATTTCAGCGGCGGTTGTATTATTCTGATACGACCGTGTATATTAGACGGAGCTTTGAGAAAATGTTTAATTTTTGGGTAGCAGGTCATTTAAAGGAATTATAATAATCTATAATATTAGTCAGTTCAAATGCAAAAAGTGTTCAAGTTATGTTATGTATTTCTCCACCAATTCAAAATGCCTAACGAATATCGCCCCTGAGACGCTGTAATAAGGACCCACTATTACCATAGACGAGAAAGACGGCTGACTAAAGCCGCCATTTCTAGGAGCCGCCGATTTTAGTAATAAATTGATTTTTTTATTTTAATCAGTATTAACCTTCGAAAAAAAAGAGAAAAAATAATATCACTGAAAAGGTAAACTCCACTTTCATTCATTAATTAATGAATGAAAGTGGAGTTTACCTTTCTGTTATTGAGAAAAATATATTTCTTAAAATTGATTGAAAACTGGTATTCTAACTTTAAAGTCCATATGCGTTTTCCAGTCGAAAATATCACTATACGCTGCCGAAATTAATCTTTGCATAGCACCTTCCAATTTATATATAAATCGTATTTTTTGAGTCAAAAATACAATTATATGCTGCTGAATTATTCTTTGCTGAGCGCTACCAACGCGCTAAGCCCGGCTCTGACTATAATAATATGCGACTGTACACTTTAAAACGCAGATTTTATATTTTAGGGGGAAACTATATGTACACAGTATCTACATAAAAAATATACACAGGGTGATCAGATTCGCCCGCACAATAAACCTACTGGACGATTCCACGTGGAGAAAGAAGCGCCTAAAACCGTTGTCCGTTGCCCGATCAGACGTCGCATTCCGGAGATATACGCGCCGAAATTTCGTGACGTCACATCCGGTAACGCACATGCTCGTTGAAGAGCGACGTGCATAGTTATACAGACGCACGTATCACAAGGCAATCAAGCTCCCCGGTGGCTCAGTGGAATTTTTTTTTTTTTTGATTGGAGGTTTAACGACCACCGTGAGCAACTCAATGGGCTATAAGCAGTCGCCCGTCCCTAATTTAAGGTCACTGGTTCCAGGGAAGGGAGAGAGCCAGTGCCGTAAGACAGACACAACATCCATGCCTCACCGGGATTCGAACCCAGACCCCTTTCGGACGAATGATCAGAGGCCATCGCTTAGACCACTGCGCCACCGGGGCGGCCTCAGTGGCCTAAGGTGATGGCTTATGATCATTTGTCCGAAAGAGGTCAGGGTTCGAATCCCGCTGAAGCATGGATGCTGTGTTTGTCCTATGGCACTGACTCTCTCCCTTCCATGTAACCAGTGGTCCTAAATTTAGGAGGGGCAACTACTTATAGCCCACTGAGTTGCTCACGGTGGTCGTTAAACCTCCAATTAAAAAAAAAAAAGGCAATCAACATTTAAAAATGGGGCACGGGGTGGGTATACAAATTCGAAGGACGTGGTGGCGTGAAACCATCAGTTGTACACCTGCGCGATACGGCAGGTAGGGATAAAAAGCGTTGGCGACGGTAGCAGATAAGCTCATACTCCTCTGGTACATTTGACAGTAGTGGGGGTAGCGATGTGTCGTACAGTTTGAGAGAGTATTGTGACATGTATCTCTTATTAGGGGAATGTCTTGAATCAGCATTGCGTGCAGCAAGGGCCTACAGCGAGCGATACCCAGCACGACGGCACCTGGATGCCCAGCTCATACGGCGGCTTGACGCTCGAATGCGCGACACAGGCAACGTCGCTCCACGTTCAAATGTAGACAGTGGCGCCGGACCTTCTGTGAGAACACCATCACTCAAGGACGCCATACTAGAGTTCATAGAGGTTGAGCCAACGACTAGCAGCCGTGCAATCGCGCGAAAGTTCGGTGTTCACCAAAAATCGTACTTGCCGTTCCACACGACGAAGACCTGCAAACATGTCACATCACACGGGTGCAAGGCCTATTACCACAGGATTATTCTCGAAGACCGGCATACTGTGAGTGGCTGCTACAGCAATATGTTGCCGATAATAGTTTCATCCGCCGGATCTTGTGGATTGATGAAGCAAGGTTTACACGGCAAGGTATCTGCAACACCCATAATAGTCATGTTTGGGCATTGGACAATCCGCACGCAGCACGTGAATACGCTCACCAGGTCCGGTGGGGTGTTAATGTTTGGTGTGGTATTGTGGGCGATATCCCAGTGGGACGATATCTTCTTCCCGAACGTGTCACAGCTGCCAACTACATGATGTACCTGCGTGATGTTCTGCCGAACTTACGGGAAAACGTGCCATTGACTGTTCTCAGCACTCTATGATTGCAACATGCTGGAGCACCGGCGCATTACGCTGCATATGTTCGCCAGTGGCTGGATACGGAATATCCCGGTTGATGGCTTGGCTGTGGTGGTCCTGTCGCATGGCCCGCTAGATCTTTGGATCTTAACCCATTGGACTTCTTCCTCTGGGGTCATCTAAAAGAACTGGTATATCGACGGCCTATCAACAGCCCGCACGACCCAGTGTCCACCTTACACGCGGTCCTCACAGCTGTAACCCCTGCTATGCTGCAACGCGTGCAGATGTCTATTTCTTGGCGGGCTGTCGCCTGTTCCGCACTACAAGGGGTCATTTTGAACACATATTGTAATCTGAAACGAATCCACGTGTTTTATCATTTGTGTTGTAGTGGTGCACATCAATAAATTACATGTTTTCTTCAAATTGATTGGGTAAGTTATTTCTAATGTCTGTATTCTTACCGGATGTGACGTCACGAACTTTCGGCGCGTATATCTCCGGAATGCGACGTCCGATCAGACAACGGACAACGGTTTTAGGCTCCTTTCTCCACGAGGAATCGTCTGGTAGGATATTCGTGCGGTCGATTCTGTTCACCCTGTATATACATTTATACACTGCTGGCCACATAAAACGCAACACCGAGAAAGACACGAGATAGCAAAGCCAGATTTACTGGACACATAGCATCAGATACAAAGATGAAACGATTGTGCTTACAAGCCCGAGCGACTTGCGGAACACGCAGACATCAATAGTTCGTGTGACCACATGGCTGGCAATAACGGCCACTACACGCCGCGGCATCGAACGAAAGAGGCTTTGGATCTGGGCTTTGGGTATGTCGGTCCAGGCTGCTTCAACACGTTGCCACAGTTCATCAGCGTAGCCGCGGGTGGTGCTTGCCGGGCCACTCGGTTGCCGATCAGTGACCAGACGTGTTCGATGGGCGACATATCAGGAGATCAGATGAGCCACGGCAGCAGTGACACCCGGTAGGCCGTGAATAACTATTGCCCGATGCGTGCTACGTGCGGGCGTGCATTGTCCTGTTGAAACCTGACCGCTGTTAGGTCCTGCAGGTAAGGGAGGACTACAGGTTCCAAAACGTCGCAGATGTAGCGGTGGCTGTTGAGTGTACCGGCGATGCATACCAGAGGAGTGCGGGTGTCATATCCAATTGCGCCTCAAACATAACGCCAGGGGACGGACCGGTATGGCGATGCATAACGCAGGCGTCATACAGTCTTTCGCCGCGGTGCCGCCACACGCGGATCCGATCATCGTGGTGTTGCAGGCCGAAGCCGGATTCGTCGGAGAAGACAATGTCGTGCCATTTCGTAGTCCAGGTGCGGCGTTCAACATCCCACTGCTGCCTCACTCGCCGCTTGTGTAACGTCAATGATACTTGGAGCAATGGGTGCAGTGCGACAAGTCCCCGCTCCTGCAGACGACGTCGAGCGGTACGTGCTGACACAGGCTGTTACGCAACACACCCTAAATCCTGCGCTAACGTTCGTGATGTGGCGGTGCGAGCCGTCAATTCCCGCCGCACAACATGCCGTTCCTCTAGTTCGGTGGTGTGCCGCGTCTCCGGCAATCGCTCACGTCGGTCCGTCCGTCACTCCTGCACCCACCGAATCCATACTCGCCTCACTGTGGCTGGATGTCGTCCCAAAGAAGCGCCGTCGTCTCGGTACGATAAACCGCTGTCGCGATAAGCCACTATTCGTCCTCTGTCGAACTCCGAAACGTGCTAGAATGACTGCCGTATTCTGCGACGAGGCATCAGGAAGCTTCCCACGCACAGGTCCGGCAGCGCAACACACTTCTACTACTTATACTCCGCCTTCGGTGCACCCTTCTTACAATGCTTCTCGGTGGCATGCCGGGTGCACGTGATTTGATATGCCCTGCAATGCTAATCGTTTGCATGTCCTCTCGCGGGTGACGCATGCTGCGAATTTCAGGCCAATCGGGAGCTTCCTTCTTGGTGTTGCATTTTGGATGGCCAGCAGTGTATATATATATATTTTATATTTATAATAGGCGGCTGACTAAAGCTGCCATTTATATATATATATATATATATTAATCGGCGTACAAAACTTGCCTGGAGAGCTTTTGGAAGAAACAGCATAATTTTCAAGAGCAATATGCCATTATGTCTTAAAAGAAAAGTGTTTGATCAATGCATCCTTCCAGTGCTTACGTATGGTGCAGAGACGTGGACCTTAACTAAAAGAGACATACAAAGGCTGCAGACAACTCAAAGAAGCATGGAGAGGTGCATGCTTGGTGTAACCAGGAGAGATAAGAAGAGGAACTCGTGGATCCGAAAAATGACAAGAGTGGAAGACATCATGATCAGAGTTAAATCCCTGAAATGGCAATGGGCTGGACATACTGCCAGAAGGACAGATCATCGATGGACAGCCGAAATTTTAGATTGGATTCCAAGGGACAGGAAAAGACCCAGAAGAAGACCACATGGGAGATGGGTGGATGAAATTCGAAAGTATGCAGGGGTGACATGGAGGAGACTGGCACAAGACAGACCGTTGTGGAGGAAACTTGGGGAGACCTTCGTCCAGCAGTGGATTGATAATGGTTGACAATGATGATGATGATGATATATATATATGCAGGGTGATTCATAAAGAAGTATACAGTTTCAACGCATTATAGAGCAAGAACAATGTAAGATATTTTATGTTACCTGTAAGAGAATTGTAGGGGAATGTTTCAATTTTTTTAGAGACAGTCAGAGATGTTCTATGTGTGTACCATTAGTCTTCGTTGAATGGCGGTGCAAACACTATCGACGTTATCTTCCGATACACGCGGTCGTCTAGGACTTTTAAGTTTGCACAAACAGCCCGTAGTTTCGAATTTTGTATGCCAATCGTAGATAGATTTTCTGGTTGGAGGTTATTTTTCGAATCGTGATCAAAAATGCAGTTGCACAACAGTTACATATTCCGTTTTGCTCAATTTAAGAACACAAAATGCCTTCTCCACTGCAGACGCTTCCATTTTGAATGACTAGTCACGTGACACGCGCGCTATCACCTACGTCACTTCCCTCAGTAACGGGACACAAACTTTATGAGTACATCTACCTAACGGTTCGCAGTTGTTGTCTGTGTCTTCAACTGTTACTGTTTTAGAGCATCTGGAAACTGTATACTTCTTTATGAATCACCTTGTATATAGGATGTTCGTAAATGATTTATACAATTTCAAAGTTAATTAGTACAAAACGTATTTGCAATACGAATGTTTTACGTTTTGTCCAAGAATAAGCAAGTTCTAAAGTTTATAGCTTTGCAATCAATACACTTCCACGTGTGCTCCATTCGTAGCGCGCAGGATGTCGAAGCGGTAGTCGATTTCGGACCAAGTACGGTACAGAATGTCTGGGGTGATGTGGAGGACGTCTGCGGTGATGCGCTTGGAAGTGCTGATCCAAGCATGCACGAATGTCTGATGACCAATGAGTGGGATCCCCGTCTTGCTGGAAAATAACGTCTGGAATCTTCTGCAGTTGCGGAATGACAAACAGTTATAAGATGTCCAGGTATGTGCCGCCAATTACGGTTGGTTCAGCAAACAAGAATGGTCCAATCACTCTGTTTTGCACAATGTCACACCAAACATCAACTTTGGGGCTGTGTCTTGTGTGTTCCAGGACAGCATGGGGATTTTCCGAACCCGAAATTCGGCAATTATGCTTGTTGACAGTACCTGACACGTGAAATGTTGACTCATCACTGAAACAGATTCTTGACAGGAATGTGGAGTCGCTATCAATGCGATGAAGCATTTCTACGTCAAACGCTGGACCGGCTGCGTTTTGTAGGCGTAAAGATGAAGGCGTTTGTGTAGCACTGTGTAATCTGTTGTGGCAGGTATCCCCCAGTTCGCGACTAGCTGAACGAATCGACGTCGATGTGTTCCGTTGGTACGCCTGACGCACAGCCTCCACGGATTCTTCCGACACAAATGGTCTACCGCTGCTCGTCCATTTCAACACACTACCGATAGCTCTGTATTTATTTACCCACTGCTCGATACTCTTCCGTGTTGGTGGTTTCCTCGTGTACTCCCTCCTGAAATTTTTCTTGACGTGGGTCAGCGATTTGGACTCCGCAAACAAAATAACGCAAGCAGTGTTTATGTGTGGCGTCGCCATTTTCGCTATGTTGTGTCACACTGCGCTACCAGGTACCTAGCGTCACCTATCAAAGGAAAAATAAAATTCTAGAACTTGCTTAAACTTGGACAAAACGTAAAACATTCGTATCGCAAATACTTTTTCTACTAATCAACTTTGAAATTGTATACATCATTTGCGAACACCCTGTGTGTATCCACTATATTGACAAAAGTCACCGGACACCTAGAAGAGAAATACAACATAGCATTTATTGACATACATTAGTACGGTGTCGGTCCACCTTTGCACTTAATTGCATGCACCGACTCTTCGAGACATGCTTTCGACAAGGTTTTGGAACACAGCGATAGGTACGCGCTTCGATTCAGTCAATAATGCTGCCGCTAACTGTTGCTTAGTAGTAGGCCTTGGTTCCGAACTTCTTATGCGGCGCTCTAATTCATCTCATAGGTGCTCTATGGGATTAAGATCAGAGCTCTGTACTGGCCAGTACACACACAATACGGAATTATCGCCAAACTACGCGGTAACAGTCCTTGCTTTATGGCTGGTTGCATTATCCTGCTGGTACCAACAAGGCTCGGTTCCATAGTATTGCCACATACACGCAGTTCTTCTGCTCCGTACATTTCGTCTTGCTTGTGCTCTCTTCGGTATTCCGAGTACTTATTTTTGTGTGTGTGAGTTCCGTGAAGGATCTACGATTCTGCTCGTATCCCTGCCAAGTCGGTGAGTGATCATTCAGTTAAGTTATCTTCGTTTTATTGTCTTGGCCGAGTCGGCCAAGACGTGAATTCTTATTCGCCATTGCGAATGGCTACATCGGGCGAGGGCGACGTCCCAGCTCTTGCTTCTGATAACGATTTTCCTCCTCTTCAACCATCCACCAATGGCTAGCCTGGTCCGACAAGCGCCTCCTCTCCAAAGCGTAGTTCAGCTATCCTACTTCTACTTTATGTCACTGAGTGGTGACCAGCAACCTTCCCAGCAGGTGACCGAAGAGGCCATGGACGTTTCAGTTTCGTCAGTGGTCTCTACGTCATCACACTGTCCAGTCACTCCCTATGCAGCCGTTCTTTCGAAGAAATCTTCTCCACCTTCTGCGTCGGCTTCTATCAAAGTGCCCTTATCAGGTGAAGTGTGATGCTAACTCCAACTTCTTCGTTGATCTTCTAGCAACGTCGCAAGCTGGTCAACATTTCCTTAGTAAAGTTGACCTCGGTATTGCCTTCACTACTCTTGCCAAAACTAAGCTCACTGCGTACAGCGCAGCACTTTTTTTTTTTTTTTTTTTTTTTTTTGATTGGAGGTTTAACGACCACCGTGAGCAACTCAATGGGCTATAAGCAGTCGCCCGTCCCTAATTTAGGGCAACTGGTCACAGGGAAGGCAGAGAGCCAGCGCCGTAAGGCAAGTACAACATCCATGCCTCACCGGGATTCGAACCAGGACCCCTTTCGGACGAATGATCAGAGGCCATCGCTTAGACCACTGCGCCACCGGGGCGGCAGCGCAGCACTTCGTTTACTCTCCCCGAAGTCAGCCGTCACACACGTAGGCCGGAAAGATTGCAAAGTAACGGAATATTCCTCTGATCTCAAATTTGCACTTCAAGTTACAGTATAAATGATGGACTTTCTATTGGTGACCGCCATATTAATGCTGATCCTATCTCCCACATGCCTACAGTTCTGAGTTTTTTTCCAGTCCCGCCAGAAATTTCAGACAAACTTTTACTGTCCATTGCGCAAAACTTTGGACGTGTAGTTGACACAATCACCACCTTCTACTCTTTCCCAACCCAGCCGGAAGATCGTTATCTTCTTGGCCTACGGCGAAATGTAAGAGTGGTTTTTCCATCTGATGAAGCGAAACTACGCGTTCCACCCAAGTTCAGTATTCGTTGTGATACGCACATCCGTGATATCAACATTACTGTCGGTACTATGTGTTCTATCTGTAAAGGGTATGGACACCCTCGTGCCCTATGTCCACATCGCACTTCTACAACAACTTCGACAGCCCAAACACCGTCTGCTTCAGCGGTACACTCAACGACTTCAGCACAAGCCAAAAGCAAAAGTAGCACTACAGCCGTTAGTCGCCGCGTGATTTCAGACAAAAATTCTACAGCCGTTAGTCAATGCGCTACTTCAGACAAAAGTAGCACTACAGCCGTTGGTCAACGAGTGACTTCGCCGCTCCGGTGGCGCAGTGGTCTAAGGCGTTGGCCTCTGATCCAATCAAAAAAAAAAAAAAAAAAAAAAAAACCAGTGACTTCGCAACGACCTGCAGAATCCGGACCTGTGTATCCTTCTCCGTCACTTTTTCCGTCAGACCTGAAGCTACTCCCCCCCCCCCCCACACACACTCAGGGTAGAGGAAAGCGTCGAAGGACCCACAATGCTCGTGCCAAGAAAACCCGAACAACGACTGACCGCTTTGACCGTAGCGATCACTCAGTCGGCTACACTGCATCAGATGCTTTTGTTGAGCTTGATACTGATACCGATACTGGTTCTGCAGACCCAGTTCTCTCACATGAATTTCTTCAATTTCTAAAAAAACATTTTCTCTTCCTCAAGTTCCAGTCACTGGAGATGTTCTATATAATTTCCTTTCAGGTCCCCGTCAAATCAAACAGTCCAAAAACTGTTTATCCTCTTATACTGCAATTCTACCTGATGTTCTTCTACAATTGCAAATCATCCGTTCTCATCTTCAAGCGGTGCCTCGTGAGACCTTTGGTGATCCGCGCTGGATAACGAAATTCGTTCGTCGTTTAGACCTCCTTTGCATAGCAGCCGATGACACAATCCAGCTACAGAAACGTCGCTTTTTCCGAGTTTGGTCACCAAATCGAACCTGGTTTACTGATCCCTCAGTACATGTACAACTCCTTCTTTGAGAACTGTTCTCCATTACTTTGCCATTTGCAATTTTACTTGTATCACTTGCACCTTGTAAAGTTCTTACCTGTGACATTCGCCACAAAGTTTTTACCATTGTACTCTACTTATTATTGTTATCACATTGTGTTTTACACTTTCTATTTGACATCAACAATTCTATTACCCCGCATGTTGTACATATTATTAACATTTCTTGCTCATTTGATATTAGCCTCTCATAGGCACCTACCCAGTGCATCACTACAATTGTACATAGTATTATAACTATACCTTTATCTTTGTTACACATTTCTACTGTATTTGTTCATACTGAGTCTTCACTATGTATCTCTCGTGCATTACTCATGCACTATTGTTGTCGGTCACTTGTGTAGCTCAACTTATATCTGTGAAGATACTCATCTACTATATTTTTATTGTTACTAGATAGGTATCTCTAATTAAATTCACTAAAGAGCAATTGAATTAGAGATACCTATCTAGTAACGTGTAGCACCACCTTTCGGCCCGATGACTGCGGCGATTCGTCTCGGCATGGACTCGAGAAGACACCGGAAGCATTGGGAAGACATACGAATCCACGACCACTGAACAAGCTCCCACAGTTTACAAAGATTTGATGAAGGGGGGTGTCAGAGCCACGAACATCTCTCTCGATGGCAACCCAGATATGCTCGATGGGATTTAGGTCAGGTAACCTAGCTGGCCAAGGAAGCGAGGTCACGTCGGTGGAGTGTTCATCCAACCATTTGGATACAATTCGGGAGCGATGGTACGGTGCATTGTCTTGTTGCAGGATGAGGTCCCCAGTGGGATATTGAAGACGCACAAACGGGAGCAAATGGTCATCCAGGATATCCCGGTAACGTTGACCTGTGAGGGACGATGTCACACGTACCAGGAGTCCCATTTCAGTCTACGTAAACAGTCCCCAGACGAGAATGCCACCCCCACCAGCTTGAAGAGTATCCTGCTGGCAAGGAGGATCCATCGCTTCATGTGGTTTGCGCCGTACTCGTATCCTGCAATCCGCATGAACCAACGTAAATCTCGACTCATCAGTCCAGGCAACATTTGTCCACATGTCTAGGGTTCAGTGGCGATGTTCCCGCGCCCATGCTAATCTTTGCACCCTGTGATGTGCGGTCAGCAGTGGTACCCTCGTGGGACGATGGCTGCTCTACCCCATAGCGAGCAGATGGTTCTGGATGGTGTTGCTGCTTACACGTTTTTCTGCACCAGCGTTAAATTGCCGAGTGATTTCTTGCACTGTGGCCCGTCTATCCGCTGTTACAATGCGAGCTAGCCGACAATGACCCCGCTCATCCACACGCTGTTGTCCACGGCAGTTGGCCCTTGCAGCGATGGTTTTACTGGATTCGATGTACTCACGGTGCACCCGTGACACAGTGGCTCGTGAAAATCCCAGTGCCTGCACGACTTCCGAGATAGAGTGACCCATTCGTCGGGCCACGACAATTTGTCCACGATCAAATGCGCTTAGATCCTTCGTCTTACCCATACTGCCTCTTATTGATTCCCGTCGCAACACTCCTTATATAGTCAGATAGCTGCATACGTCATGTCGTTTCCGTTTACAGGGCCGCCCACAGCGTCACATTTGTATAACGCCAGATGTCTCTAATTCAATTGCTCTTCAGTGTATATAGCACATCAGCATAGTACATTTGTCATCTTCACTGTACATATGTCGTCAATTATGTTTTTGTTGGCACTGTAAACACAGAGCCTCTGTACCCTCCTCTCAAGTTTTCTCAATAAACAATTTTGAAAGCCACAGAGTTGGTAGGGCATAACTGTCCAGAATATTGAGGTAGACGTGCTGGTTAACAGGGTTTTTCCATGGTAACCAACGGGCCGGGAGCATACCACGAAATACATCCCTACACGAGTACACTGCCAGCACCAAACTTGACCGTAGGAACAGTACACTGTGGAAAATAGCGTTCTCCCGGCTGCCGCCATACCCACACACGGCCATCAGACTGATGGATAATGTATCTGGATTCATCAGTCCATAGGACCCGCTTCGATTAACCTACGGTCCGCGATAAATGTTCTTTACACCATGCTAAATGACGAGTAGCATTTCGAGTGGAGATGAAAGGCTTATGAGCAGCCTCACGACCACGGTAACTCATGGAATGAAGTTCTCTGCAAATGGTACGTGTACGCACTGAGATTCCAGCATTTTTACTAACCTGTACACTGAGGTACTGTACAGTAGTACTCCGTCGATTAGTTGTAACGACTCTCCTGAGGCTTTGACGTTCTCTATCACTGATTTTCTTTATTCTTCTGGTACGTTTTTCTGCTTCAGGCACGCCACGTGTCTTCCACTTATTCGGTACATCCGAAACAGTTGACTTGGGTATGTTTAAACGCCTTTCGGGGTCTCTTATGGACAACCCACTAATATAAAACCCAACAACCTTTCCTTTCTCAAAGCCAGTTCTTTCCTTCCGCGACATTTTAACTCAACCTCACAGTGCGATATGATCGCGCTCAGCTGCAGGCTTGTTTGAATACCATTTGCAGCTGTACCGCGCATCTCAACAACGCAGCGGATCCGTGCTTTTGAAGGGGTGTCCTGTGAATTTTGTCAATACAGTGTGTAGTGTATGTATTCCTACAAACTTTTACAACCTCAGATAATGCCCTTGATATGTATTCATCACATTTATAGTTCATAATATTTATCCCATGAATTGTGGCCTTGTAGTAGAGAAAGATCAGAAATAAAAGAAATTAAAAGTCCGAAGTCAATGGAAACCTGCTGACAATTGCGCGTCAAACGCATAATTAAGGAAAATTAAATGGTTAAGGGTTTAGACGAATCTGACCACAAATTCGTCTGACGCAAATATGCGGTATCGCTGAAAATAAAGCAGCTCGTCATTGCATGATATCGGATATAAAGCAGTTCTTTTATGGCCAGAGCAAATCCCTCACATTATTTTAAACAAACAAAATATCTTGAATGCACTTCAAAGAGGCATTTACACTTTGATGCGTCGCACAATAAGTACAAAAAATCTTAAAATCGATTTGAAAGAATGCAAAAAATACCAGTCAGTAAGATAATAATATTAATTAACGCTCCCGAGTTCCGCACGGAAGAGCAGAAAAGTCGACTAGCTAAAGTTATTCCAAAAAAATCAATTTCAATGAAAGAACAAAATGCTCATACAAAGAAAGAAAAATTTACCTCATTGTTTAAAAAACACTGAACGTGTTCCTAAGTTGCTTATCTTTTCATGAAGCAAAAATATGCTATTTTTTACAGAATTTTATTGCCTCTTTATTGAACATTTTTTGTTATTTCAACCCAGCTACCAGAAGTCGTTCAATATTTTAACAACTTTGAGTACAAATACTTTATAAACTTTTGTTGTTCTTAATTTCATGTCTTTCCCCTCCTTTAACTACTCCAGGTTAATACTTAATTCATACCAGGAAAATAAATTTCTGAATTTAGCAAGGTAGCAATAATATAGGCTTCCCTAAAGTGTTGTATGCTTCCTAAATCCATTTTCAAAATGCTGAACGCTTTCCTAAATCCCTAAACCTTTTCCGTGACACCCCCCATGCGTTTTAAGGGGGAAATGTATTGAAGGAAAGCAGAAATGCGCTTTAACTAGTAAATAAGGTCAACAGCTATGCGGGTTCCGTTTTCTTACAGAAGCTTGTAGAATATCGAAGTTTCCAGACAGAAGAATTAATTTAAAGAGCGCAGCTTGCAATTCTAAGCCTAATTCTGAATACAATTAGTTATTTCAAGAGGAAGCACGAAAGCTTTTAAAGGATGAAGGAGAAGTTACGAAGGAATAACCCGAAGTTAATTTTATGTTACAGAACAGCATTTCATTTCATAGCATGAAATACCGAAGTTAAATTTAATACAAATTTATTCATATGTAGCTTCAATTGGTTTGATCATAGCTTGTGCTTTGCATTACAGTAAAGGGAACATACACAGTCGTATCAGAATAATATGACCACCCCCGAATCACAGTGTACCCAAACAGACGTGTCACAGAGTGCACGTGACAAGGTTGGCCACACGGAGATATGAGCGGCCGGCCGGGACAGACGAGCCATAGTGCGTAACATGAGCACAATGGGCAGAGGTAGTGATTTAACGAAAGAGCAAAAAGGAATGATCATCGGCTACGGCGCCAAGGGTGGAAGCATCTCAGAAACAGCAGACTTCGTGGGATGTTCGCGAGGATACATAGAGAAGACACTGGCTATATTGAGCTGAAACTCATGGCGTCATGAAATCGACTGCAGCGCACCCGCGACCTAAAACAGAACTACAGTTGATTGACAGCTGAACTTCCCAGGAATCACCAAGACCTACATGACTTTGTCCATTTGAGCTTTGATCTCCGTGCTGCCGTGCAGAGTGGAAGACGAAGTTTACGACATGTACCTATCATTTTCCGGATTCTTTTTGGTTTGCATCTTCCAGTTTCTTCTGGCATTCTAATAAGTCGCATTGTTCTTGCTTATTCCTCACTGATCGTTAACTTTTCCTTTGTAAATTCCATTACTTAGGTTTGTACGTGTTTTTGTTGCACATTTCATTCACACATACTTTGTCATTGTTTTCTTCCCAATATAGCTTTACGTTTAATTCTCATTTGTATTCCGTTGTCGTCTGTTTTGATATCTACGTCTTTGGCTTCAATATATATGGATATTTCGTTATTGCCATCTTTCCGATGCCTCACTTGGCATAGATTGGGACAGCAGTTGAGGACAAAGGTCGTGTGGGGGGGGAGGGGGGCAACGAAAGGGTGGCGCAGAGCCGCTGCACCGCAGCACTGGGGTGGGGTTGCCATAGCAACCATTGCCGACGGGATGGACACGTCACAGTTTGGTTCTTCTGGCGCCACTTTCTATGGGAGGAGTTTCCATGGGCTCCTATGTCTGTTTCCACTCTATAATCCTTTCTTTATGGGTGTACCAAGAATAGGCCACGAGCACACCGATTACTTCCTGACGTCATCACTGTAGAGCCCCAAAGGCCATTGACTCCAGAGGAGAACGTTGGCTCCGTCGACATGTAAAGGCCAATCGACGCGCAACAATGCAGCAATTGACTACGCAAATGAACGCTGGGGCACCCAGGTATGTTTCCCCGACAACAGTAGAGCGAATCCTGCTCCGCGTGAGTCTCCGGAATATACGCTGCTTCAAGGCGCACATGTTAACCCCAGCTCATCGGCAACGATGCCTGGGTTAACAGGTCGCATGGGACTATCGTCATTGTTCCGTGGAAGAGTGGAAAAGCTTTGCCTTCTCCGAAGAATCGAGGTTTCTGCTCCACAGAAGTGATGGGCGGTAGCCGATACTTCTGTGGAGCAGAAACCTCGTCAGACACACGAGATACAACACCTGGGCACGCTTGTCGGTCAAATACAGGCCGGCGATGGCAGTGCGCATGTCTGGGGGCTATTTTCGTGGTATGAACTGGGACCTCTGGTACCACTAGATGGGTCCCTGAACTCCAATAGCTACATGTCCATCCTCGCTGACCACATGCATCCCTTCATGTCGGATGTTTGCCCTGGTGGTGACGGTGGTGCCTACCAACAGGATAATGCGCCTTGCCGCGTCGCTAAGGGGGTGCGTGACTGGTTCCAGGAACACGACAGTGATGTCTCTGTTGTATTTTGGCCGGCGAAATCGCCCGACCTCAATCCCATGGAGCACTTGTGGGACTACTTGGATCGACAGGTTCGACGTGCCGACGTACAACCTCATCATCTCCGGGACCTCCATGCTCTGATGCAGCTAGAGTGGGCACATGTGCCTCGAGTAACCTTCCAGGGCCTCATTGCGTCAATGGCACGGCCGTCTCGCTTCTGTCATCCGGGTCAAGGGTGATTATTCCCATTATTAAGTAGGTGGTTATATTGTTCTGATGCGACGGTGTATAGTGCGTGTGTCGTCTAAATCAGTTCATTAATTTTCAATCTGCTCTCATATCCGTGCATCTGAATTAGGCGTTTTGAATTCCTGAGGAATTTTTCTTATGCTAACTGCAAACAATACTTGCCGTCTTTTCAAACAGATTAAATTTAAACCATAGATATCCATTTTTCTTCACAGTGAAATTAACTTTTAGCATATTTTTGTGAGCTAAGGGTAAATAAGTCACAAGTATTTAAAGTGATTACGCATTTCAATGTGGCTGCTTTTGAGTGGAAATCAAAAAGGGAAAAAATCGTTTCGTTATGAATTGAAAATATTCGCGGAAGAACAAAAAAAAAAAAAAAAAAAAAAAAGGAAAAAACCGCGGTCTTGCTGTGTTTGCTTGAAAATGATCATAATCCATGGAAGAAACAGTGCTACCTTTCTTCCAGACTCAGCTTTAGTTCTACATTCTAAATTATGAGCTTTCTTATTGCGTGAATGCTTTTGTGAATCTTCTTTAAAATGTTTAATGACAATCTTTGCAGGTATTTTGCTTAGTTTTAAAGGTAAGGTGAAATGCATATTTAAAAAGTTTGTCCATGGATGTGGTTTCTGTTGGCTACATAACAAGAATTCTTAGAAAACATTTTTTTTTATTTCTGTATTTACCATAGGAAGTGGCGCGTTAGCTTTTACAAGACGGTAACAGGAGCATTATAAAAACGATAGAATATTCAAAGCAAACATAAATTACAAATTCTTAATTTCCTTGCACCACTTACTGGTCATCCAGGTATGAGAAATATTTCTTCGTTCATTGATAAAAACGAGGAGATTTTGCATCTGTTCTAAACTGCGTGCGTTGTGAGAAAGAAATCTATTTTTTTCAAAGTTGTAACACCGAATTTTTCTTGACTTCACGCAACTGCGGCGTATACATCTAATTTAACCTTCCTTTTGAGTTTCTGTGTTCTCATGCAAATTTAGTGTTTCGTCATTAAATTGTAAGGGTAAGTCAAACGCACGTGAGGCAAGGCGATTGTGTCGGAAAGCATTAACTTTATGTTCAAAAGAAAAAAACGTCACCACCAACATTGAAGCATTTATCCCACTGACAACGAGCCTGGTGATTCTACGCTCATAGGAGTTCCTTGGTTGCTGAGTCAGAATTAGTGTAACTGCCTCCTGCACTTCAGCGTCCGACGCAAATCCGTGACCCTTTAGCTTCAGCTCACCGAAAATGTGAAGGTGCCAAGGACCCAGAATGTAGAAGGGTGTACAAGAGTTTCCCACATGAACTTCTGCAGTGTTTCCATGGTAACATTAGCTGTATGGGGTCGCGCATTATCGTGCTGTAAGATGATACCCCTAGACCATAAGCGACGGCGCTTGTCCTTGATTGCCATGAGCAGGGTTGCACTGTAAAAACATTGCCGTGAATAGTCAGTGTTTCTCCCGGATTAAGAAGGTTTACAGATCGTAAGCACGCCACCTGGCGGTCAACCCTACATTTTCGGTAGATAAACTACAAATGATCGATGTCATCGCTCTGTCCACGCTATTTTGTAAACAATGCATAGCAACTGAAAAATTGTGTTTCGACACCGCTGGGATCGAATCCCAGATCTCTCGATAACTAGTCGAGTGCGTTCGCATTTATGATACAGTGCCAAAAATTTTCAGCGCGATGCGAGGTTTATCAGTCACCAGATGGAGACATCTCAGTTGCTGAGACCCTCAATAGGATTTGTGTAGTCAGATGCTGACTGATAAACCTCGCATGGCGCTGTAGCGTAAATGCGAACGCACTCGACTAGTTATCGAGAGATCTGGAGTTCGAACCCAGCGGTGTCGAAACACAATTTTCCAGTTGCTATGCGTTCTTTATAAAATAACGTGGACAGAGCGATAGCATCGACCATTTGCATTATCGGCACGTATTTAATATATATTCACCATTTCTAAATAAACTACATATTCACGGTGTTTGAACTGCTACTGTATTTTAACCTTGACAATCTGGCAATGTTCTTCTTAAAATGATTATATACCTTTTATTTCGTGTACTATCAGTCGACTGGTAACACCGCTATGGGCAACACGTTTTTTTCCCGGTCAGTAGACATATTATTTATTCCCGGTCATTAGACATTTTAATGATTATTACGGCATTAGATGTTTTTATTTCCCATTAGACATGTTAATGAACATAACATGTATTATTATTTATTTCTCATTAGACATGTTAATGAACATAACATGTATTATTATTTATTTGTCATTAGACATGTTAATGAACATAACATGTATTATTATTTATTTGTCATTAGACATGTTAATGAACATAACATGTATTATTATTTATTTGTCATTAGACATGTTAATGAACATAACATGTATTATTATTTATTTGTTATTAGACATGTTAATGAACATTATGGTCATTAGACGTCTTTGTTTCCCGGTCATTAGACATGTTAATGAACATTACGGCATTAGATACTTTTATTTCCCATTAGACATGTTAATGAACATAACATGTATTATTATTTATTTGCCATTAGACATGTTAATCAACATAACATGTATTATTATTTATTTGTCATTAGACATGTTAATGAACATAACATGTATTATTATTTATTTGTCATTAGACATGTTAATGAACATTATGATCATTAGACGTCTTTATTTCCCGGTCATTAGACATGTTAATGAACTACGGTATGGTACTGTAAAATTACGGTTTACTGACTGGCCACTCAGCTACCAGTGTATCCACATTAATTTGACCCTGCAATTTTTTACAGTATGGCACTATAGCGGTCAGCATTGACAGTCTCCTCATGTTCAACATATTCTATCAGTAATTACCACTCACTTAAAAAAAAAAAGTCAGGCTTTACCTTCGTATTTCGGGTTCGTAGTGGTGGCACCATGATTCACGTCAGGTGGAAATGCGATCCAAGAACTAATTTCCATTGCGGTGATGCAGCAGCAGATGTGCCAGTGCGGCGCTTAGTTCTTCGCTGAGAACCTTCGGAAATCCAATAAATGCAAAGGAGCCGATAGTTCAAATATTCATGAATAATGGTGTGCACCGACTCATGACTGATGTCCACACTTGCGGCCATCGCATCAAGACTCCGGCGCCGCTTTGTTTGATCAACGCATCCACCTGTGCTAATGTGTTCGGCGTGATGGCACGATGGCTTTTTCCCAGTCTCGGGTCGTCCCTGCAACTTTCACGTCCTTCCTTGAAGAGTCTGCTCCATAGCTTCACCGTGACCAATGAAATGCAATGCTCACCATAAACCACGCACATGCAGAGATAAATACCGTATTGTGAAACACCTTCAGCCATTAAAAGTCTAACCACATCACTCTGTTCTCCTTCTGGAGCTTCCATTGCGGTTCAGGCCAGTATTCTAACCAATGCAACTCAGATTCTACACCTTTTCTCATAACAGTACCTCGACTATTGACCTGACAGATGACTGCGTCCGACAAACACGTGTCAAGGTGAGTGAGCAAAACCCTTTGGACGCGATGAAAGCTGGCTCACTTTCATTTGACTCTCCCTAATATTTTCTGACTTAACGCCACGGAATTTCTTCTGACAAGCTTTAAAAAAGTTGGGGTCCTGACAGTGAGTCAAAGTACAATCAAAGGTAAATAACAAAAGGTTCTGAAATAGGAGGTAAATGCAAAGTTAGAACAATATTTACTGAGAGTATGAGCTGTATTTACTGAGGCGGATATTCACCGAGAATTCATGCTGTGAGAGATGTGCTATGACAGGAGAACGATATATAAAGTACGACTTACGTATCGTTTTATATTTGATGACGGCGCGTAATCGTTGCCTAACGTATATTTTTACGAAGTACTTTCATTAGGGTTCCTTTCCAGGTGTTATTTTACCACATACTAAAATTTCATCGAAATCGAACGATTTTTACGCGAGTTATAGTGCGGGTGGACATACGCACACAACGTGTGACGTAATGAGGCAGATGGGAATCACGACCATCTGCTCGGAAGAGTGTGACGTCAAAAAACTTTAATAGGATCCACACGCAACGCTTGACGTAATGAGACAGATGGCGTGACCGCGCGCCAACATTCTCAATCGCGAGATCGTGACGTTATAAGATTTCTAAGTATGGGTTACATTAATGGGACGACGCCATGACACTAAAAACGTTATAATTCGGGGGGTTATTTAACCCACTAAACGAATTTTCCTAAAGTCGAGATCAAGCTAAATCGATTTCTAGTACCAGAAAACGGTAGGTTGACGACTTTCATCAAAATCCTTAGAGCCGTTTTCAAAATAAAATTAACATACATACAATAATTGCTCCTTTAACAGTATGGGAAAAGGGCGATGGAATGGATCCAGATCCTATGTCCTGGACCTTTGACCCCATTTCTTCCATTTTCAATAGGGTTCGTTCCCAGGTGGTCCCCTACCACATACTAAAATTTCATCGAAATTGAACCTTTTTTTACGCACGTTATGAAGCATAAGGGCAATGGAATGCATCCCGCTCCTATGTCCTGACCTTTGACCCCACTACACCCATTTTCAATAGGGTTCATTCCCATGTGGTCCCCTACAATATACTAACACTTCATCGTCATCGAACTGTATTTACGCAAGGTATTGCGCATAAGGGCAATGGAATAGATCCCGCTCCTATGCCGCGACCTTTGACCCCATTTCGTCCATTTTCAATAGGGTTCGTCCCCAGGTGGTCCCCTAACACATACTAAAATTTAATCGAAATTGAACCGTTTCTACGCGAGTTATCGTGCCGACAGACAGACGGACGGACAAAACTGGAGCATATACGCTTCTTCAACCTAGGGTTGGAAAGCGTAAAAAACGAAGAAATGGAGAGACTGCATCTGTTAGCTCAACACTTGCTTAATCTCCAATAATAAAATGAAGTTTGTGTATGTGTGTATGTGTTTGTCTTTCGCGATACAAAACAAGTTAGTAAAATCATGCAATGCATTGATTATGATACGCTTTCCAACATACTAGAAATCATTACTCAAGTTATTACTCAAGTTATGAGGAAAATGGCTGTGGAATATATCTCACTCCTGTGCCCTGACCTTTGATCCCATTTCGATGATATTAAACAGAACTGGTTCAGTATACCTCCGAAATAACATGAAAAAGTTGTGTCGCAATCGAAGCAATTTTACGTAAGTTGTGATGCATAAGGGATATGGAATAGATCCCGCTCCTGTGTCCTAACCTTTGACCCCATTTCGCCCATTTTCAATGGGATTTGTTCCCAGGCAGGTCCCTACAACATACTAACATTTCATCCAAATCGAAACATTTTTACGTAAGTTATGATGCATAATGGCGATGGAAGTGATTCCGCTCCTGTGTCCTGACCTTTGACCCCCATTTCGCCAATTTTCAATAGGGTTCCTTCCCAGGTGTTCCCCTACCACATACTAAATTTTCATCGAAATCGAACGATTTTTACGCGAGTTATCGTGCGGACGAACATACGCACACAACGCGTGACGTAATGAGGCAGATGGGAATTGCGACTGCCAGCAAGAGTATGACGTCATAAAACTTTAATAGGATCTGCACATTGGTTTGTCTACTGACGTCATGAAAATACAGGTCGCGCCATCTTTTTTCTGGACAATTAATGCGTTCCCAAGGATTAAAATTTGAACATGATTAAAATAGCTTCATTTCATAAATTGGAATACTTAAAATTTTCTAAACCATAACCGTAATTATGCAATCCAACTTTTATTTGTCCACGGACGTCATCAAAGTACAGGTCGCGCCATCTTTTTCCTGGTTTCAACATCACCAAAAGAAAAGTTATTGATTTTTAATATAATTATGATTATGTTTTAGAAAATATTAAGTTTTCCAAGTTATAATATGAAGTTATTTTAATCGATGTTCAAATTTTCAGCCTTGGGAACACATTAATTGTGAAGGAAATGTGTACAAAAGTTTTTCCATTGGAAGTATAGGAAGCAAAATTGCTTCACGTCCACCTTAATAATATGGGATAAGGGCGATGGAATGGATTGCAATCCTATGTCCTGACCTTTGACCACATTTCGTCCATTTTCAATTGGGTTCGTCCCCAGGCAGTCTCCTACCACATAGTAAAATTTCATTGAAATCGAACCATATTTACGCAAGTTATGACGCATAAGGCCAATGGAATGCTCCCGCTCCTACGTCGTGACCTTTGACCCAATTTGTCCCATTTTCAATAGGGTTCGTCCCCAGGTGGTCCCTTACCACATAGTAAACTTTCATTGAAATCGAACCATATTTACGCAAGTTATGACGCATAAGGCCAATGGAATGCTCCCGCTCCTACGTCGTGACCTTTGACCCAATTTGTCCCATTTTCAATAGGGTTCGTCCCCAAGTGGTCCCCTACCACATACTAAAATTTCATCGAAATCGAACTATTTTTATGCCAGTTATCGTGCGGACGGACGGACGGACAAAGCTGGAGCATATACGCTTCTTCAACCTACTGTTAGAAAGCGTAAATGAAAAACGTGGTTCCCGATCCGAGTGTGTCTTTCTGCTCTGTTTACATGCAGCCTGATCACAACCAACGTGAAGGCGTGAAGGAAAGTAGTTCATGATAAATTTTAGGCATTTCTTTTATAGATTGTTTCGTACTTTTGTTCTGAAAGTCATAAATTTTACGCGTTCGTTTTTTAGAATTTGTTATAATAGTCGCCTTAAAGAGCTTAGATTCTGCAATAGCTTCGCTCAAAATTTGCCAACTGTACCCGAGTTATCGGTTACCGTTGGCGGCTTGTCGTACTTAGCTTTGCATTATGAACACCCAAGGTTTTACATATTCTGAGCGATAACGAAGTATCATGTGATATCAAAGTCACGTGAGGGCAACTATTAATTGTGCACACATATCATCCGTACGTAATCACTAAATGTTTGCAAGTAATGGGGAAACGTGGCGACGTAAGATAATTTGACTGCGGTCAGATTCTCCGGGCCCGGAGGGTAGGTGCCAGTATTTCGGAAACAGCAGCAATTGTTGGCTTCTCCCTTACTACTGTATAAAGAGTGTACCAGGATTGGATTAACAATGCGCAGACATACAACAGAAGAGCTCACGTTAGCTAGCCACGCGCGGTCAATCCTAGAGCGTCTAGTGTCACGACTGGGTACAAAGCAGCGACGTGCAATAGTCACCCAGCTCATCCACTAGTACAACAGTGGCGCATTTCGTCCTTACGGTACTTCCCCTTGGATTCTGGAACGTCGGAAATGGACCCTCGACAGATGGAAGAAGGTCGTCTGGAGTACTGAGTTCCGTTTCTTGCTGGACCACGCTGACGGCCGAGTTCGCATTTGGCGTAAACAGCATGAAGCCCTATCCCCTGGTTGCACAGTTGGAGTTCAACAGGACGGTGAACGTAGTGTTCTGCTCAAGAGAACTTTTACCTGGTATGCCCTAGGTCCGTTGGCTATCTTACCACAAACACTAAATGGTGGACGCTCAAGGGACCTGTTAGTCGACCATCTCCATCCATATCGGCAAGAGATTTAACCGGACCACAGATCCATCTTTCAAAAGGACAACGCAACGTATCATCGGGTTCGTATGACTACACTGTAAAAAATAAGTGGTGTGAATTCACGAAAAATTTCTGAAAATAACGTGCAGCAAAGTTGCCGGTAGGTATCCCTGTTTTTCAGAAATTTCCGTTTGTAAAAGTGCTCTTTCATTTTAACTTCCGTATTTTCACAGATATTTCCGTAGACAGAAATTCCGTTTTTTTCAGAAAAAATCTATTTCTGGTTTTTCCGTACTTAAATTGAAATTCCGCAAAATCAACAAACCTGCACAGAACATCCGACGCTATAGCTCGCCGGACAGGCAACTTGTGCCTCTGCCAACCGCGCCACAAACGCTCGGCAACTAGACTCACGTATGTCATAAATTGAATCGCACGACAAAGAAATTTAGTTTTTTGTCATTAATGTGAGTGATTTAGTCATTTTATTTTCTGTTGGAGCTTATTATTTTTCTGAATAGGTTTGTAATTTATTTTTTTTCCTATAGGAGGACTTTTCAAATATTAAGCATTTTTTATGGTGGTTTTTCAAAGCAACAAATTGCTTTGCAACATGATTTTTTTTTAAACTGACAATGACTCATTTATCTTTAAAAAAGGTGAAATGTACTTTTTATAGTATTATTTCACACACACAAAAAAACTAAATATGAAATTTACTCTCGATAGCTATAATAGCTTTTGTCTTAAGTTGTCCAAACACTGATACAAAGACATCGTATAATCATCTGTACAATAAGTACCCGGTTTCTTACAGTAACACAATATATAATAAGTAGCTGGTGCACTAAATAAGGGAAAGGAGAAATATCCTGGGCCACAAAAAAAAAAAAAATCTATGTGATATGCTATCCACAATACCTGATCACGCTACGGAACTTCAAAATTCGACACACGATTGAAATTTGAAAGTTAAGCAAACCTCAAATATTTCCACGAATCGCTACTATTAGAGGAAATTTCTCGTCATACTGATACGGAAAAAGTGAGAACAGAGATTTTCCGTTAATATACGAAAGGAATTGCGGAAAGGTTTCTGAAAATTCAGAATTTTCACGTGGCACGAAATGTCAGTGAAATTCAGGTTTCTTTCCGTCATTTCACGGAAAGGTAGTATCAGAAACATGCTTCGTCAATTCACGAAAGAAATGACGGACAGTTGTCCGTAAATTTCAGAATTTGTTTTTACAGTGTACCGGGTGGTTGGAGGAACATGGCAACAAATTCGCCACAATACCTGTGCCCCAAAACTCGCCTGAGTGTAACCCAATTGAACATTTGTGGGATATGCTAGAACAGGGAGTTAGTCTTACACGGAATAAGCATGAACTGACGAAGCTGCTTCAGGGGACATGGGTCAAGTTACGCATGGAGAATGTTCGACAATTTGTAAGTCTACGAGCCGTGATTGCACTAAAAGGTGTTCCTAAAGCAAAGCTAACTCAGTGTATTAGCCATAGCTCTGTAACAAGATAAAGAGCTTTAATCTTATTGCTATATGGTATCTTCTGATGGAATGAACTTCGTAATAGAATCTCGGTTACATTAACTAATGCTTGATTCAATGCCAACTTGGTGCCTTTTGGCGGAATGGCTTACGCGCTAGTTTCCGACTCTTGACATTGCAGGTCCGAGGTCGGAATCCCGTGTAAGAATTTGATCCACTGCCCCACCTTGCAGCATTGGTTCTTTCATTTTCTAGAAAATCATCGCAGAAAATCAGGAACAGAGGGTTCAGTTTGGCGTTAGATGCTCAGCAGTCGCATTCACAACTAAAAAAATGGGCAAAGAAAAATTATGTGCACTTAAACACACACGAATTACGCAGCATTGTTGACTTCGACTACTTTGCTCGAACATACAATCCAAGGCTGGGACGACGAGAATTCTACGTGATGGATGGCACTGGGTCGCAAAAAAGAATTTTTTTCAAATTGGATTAGTAAAGCAGTAGTTTCAAAGAGGAATGACAGGTGAAGAAAGTTGATATCAACAGACTGTCGGACAGTTTAGATTGTTTAGTTGGTTGATTTTTATGGCGCAAGGGCCTCGTTTGGCCAAAGAGCGACAAACAAGACTGTCAGACGGGGTAACGTTATTATCACAAAAGCACATTCGATTTTTTTTTCAAAAACCGTGCTAAAAGGGATTAAAATGTGCGATTGTAATGGGGCTGTTTCTTTCATTCATTGAACAGTTCAGTTAATGGCACAGATGAAAGTTTTATGACTGTGCTCCGGATAATTTTCTTATCATGACTCTAATTGGACTTTCTAAGGCAGAGGTGGCGAACCCTATGCCCGCGGGCCAATCATTGGCCCAGCAGGACATTTTGAATGGCCCCCCAGTAGCCCAAGCACTAACTTTGTTTTTCTAATTTAACTCTTACTGACAGTAATAAATATTTTTATTTTATTATTATTTATTTTTATTTCATTTTATTTTATTTTATTCTGTATTCATTTTATTGTATCCTTTTAATTTTATTTTATTCTTGGCAGTATTTATTCGGATTTTATAAATTATGCCGACGTGAAATTGATCGCGATTTCAAAAACTCATACTGACACATTTTTGTGTAAACACTGACTCACGCTCTCCAGTAACGAGGCGAGCGTGAGTCAGTGATATAGGGGAGGGGGGACTACGAATGAGAGGTGTCACGTGGCTATACACAATGCTTGCCTTCCCGTGCTAGCTGGCTATTTCAGTCTGTCTCGTCTCACAGTCATATTGTGCTGCTTCAGATCCTACGTAGCGTGTTGATAATCAGTCTGACGTACAAAAATATTTCTCACCAAGACAAATCGAAATACACTGCTGGACAATTGCTAAGGACGGATCATAAACGGCTATATAGCGCATTAAAAAGTAAGTGTGGTTGGATGCCAAGTGAAAAAAATAATATCAGAATGACAGGACATTACAAGAAAGACAATTTATTGTGCTCTGAAATCCAGAAGGCTTTGGAACGTGTTCAAGGGACAAACAGGCCGTTTTGTGCAGAATACGTAAACGTGAAAAAAATGCAATTACCGTCCGCAGGCGTTCCGGCGTAAGATGTCAATACGGGATATGGCCACCATGGAGGGCGATGCAAGATTCCACACGTCGTGTCATGCGTTGCACAACATTATCAAGCAGCTGTTGGGGTAATTTATCCCATTCCTCTGTCAGTGCACGGATGAGGGTGTCTTGTTTATAGGAGGGCATTGGTGACCAGTAAGACACCTCCCCAAAGCATCCCACACATTTTCAATGGGATTCAGATCTGGAAAACGTGCTGGCCATACGAGGCGTTGAATATCCTCGCTCTCAAGACACTCCTGGACAGCGATTGTTCGATGACATATTGCGTTGTCGTCCATGAAAATCAATCTATCACCGACAGCACCACGGAACATGAGAACATGAGGTACCAGAACATCGTTAATGTATCGTTGGCCAGTCATAGTCCCAGTTGGAAGCACATAGAGGGACGTACGGCTATTGATCATGAAGCTAGCCCATACCATGACTCTACAAGTCAGATATCGGTCCCTTTCCTGTATGTTTGCTGGACAATATGCAGTACCACTATCACGCCAGATCAGTTGTCGTCGACAATCAGACGATAGACTGTATCTACTCTCATCTGAGAAGAGGACAGTAGACCAGTCGTTATCAGTCCAATTGCGATATTGATGGCAAATTTGCAAACGGGCGGTACGGTGACATATGGACAATGGGATGCACACAACAGGACGGCGGGAGTATAGTCCTCCTTCATGCAAACGTCTGGCGACAGTTTTTCGGGAGATCCGCTTGCCAGTAGCAGCCATAAACTGATTCGCTACCTCACTAGCTGTTCTGCGCCGGTGTCTTTTTGTTGATAGCACTATGTACCGATCTTCTGCAGGTATCGTACTGCGAACACGACCTCTCCCGTGACGTTTGCTACACTCTCCATTTGTTTGAAATGATTTCCAAAGCCTTGAAACAACACTGTGGCTGACGTCGAACTCCCTGGCAACATCTGTTATTTTTTGCCCTTCTTTAATCTTGCCAATAATACGGCCACGCGTAAAATCATCTAGGTGATGTCGGGAAGACATACTGAAAATTGCAAGTTCGTCAATTGATTCTTTCCCCTTCAACTTTGCGTTTGAACAACAACGGTCAATACCCGTCAAATCCTTTATATCACTTATCAGCGCTATGACGTCACGAACAAGTTCGGCAATCCAAAATTTGCATACGCACAACACGTCTTACTGTATCCCGCACTTATGCTAATTTCCACGTTTTCCTGCCTTCCATTTTATGGTTGCTATCGTTGCTATTGTCATCCGTCCTTAGCAATTGTCCGGCAGTGTATTAGAAATCCAAAACCACTCAGGACTTAGTGTTAAGATTAAAGAACAATGTGAATCACCGACTGCTCCTAATTTGATTAAGTTCTGGAAATACGTCCCTAAAGAACAGTTTCCCGAGCTTCATGACCTTGCTCTGAGGTTCATTTGCAAATTCGGATCCACATACATTTGTGAACAAACATTTTCATCCCTGCATGTTGTAAAAAGTAAATTTCGTTCAACTATCACAGTTGCACACCTTGGTCATATGCTTCTTCTAAGTACATCGAGAATTACACCCAACATTGAGAAACTGTTAGTGAAAAGCAGGTTGAAAAATCACATTAGTGTTGCAGGTGTGTAAAGTTCATTAGGAACTTTAATGTTTTAGTTCATTTTGTGTCTTTAATTTCTAGTAAAAAAGAAAGTTTTATTATAACAATTCAGTTTATTTTTTTGCATAACAATAATTTGAATATTATGCGAATGATTTAATAAAATGAATGTTTAAAAATGTATATGGTTTTTAATACTTTACAAAAGCATATAAAATAACCCCAGTTTTAGCTGATAATGGATGTCAATATTGAAGGTGGTTACGGTGTCCTTGCAAATGATTTCTAAGAATTTACTGGCCCAATTTCAAAAAAAGTTGACCGTCCCTGTTCTAAGCGATGATCAACTTTTGTGTCAACTTTTTTGAATTAATGAACTTTTTTTTTTAACCCAATTTAAAAAAAGTTGACCATCCCTGTTCTAATACTTTTAAACTGAATTTTATGGCTTTGAAGAGAACGATAATGGATGACATTTTTTTCTTTTTCTGTTTCTTTAAACCGCTAAACAGGACCTTTAATTAGAAGTTGTCGTGATACACCTTTTGGCTGCTGCCCTGACCGTCGGTCTCCAATCCTTGGTCCTAATTTTGGTGGATGTCCCAGTAAGTAGTGGTGGTACTTTTATTTTATGTTTTAACATTGAATTTAAATTAATTTGGTAACCTTAAATGAACTAAACCTTAATTTTGCACCAGTAATTGCTGTACTTCTTTGAAAGATATTGTGAGCTATCTAAGAGAACAGAAATGCATAGATTTATAAATCATGAACATATTTATGCCACGCTCTGAAATTATTTCTTCCGAACTCTGCAGCAGTCCAGGAGGCCGCGTGACCTGAGGCGCTATCTGATGGCCATTTGCAAAGAGCCTTGAGCCCCTGGGTGAAGTATGTGCTTGGGAACTGTCTTCATCCCCCACCCCCCGGCACCAGTGGAACCGAATTAGGGACATGCAACTGCTTATAGATATTGGAACTTCTCATGGGGATCATTAAGCAACGAAGCTAAACAAATACAAAACAACAGTAGTTTCTGACATCTCATCACTACGAATATTTTTCTGAGCTCTAGTTAATTTTAACAAAATTATCTGAAGCTGAAACTGAACGCAAGTTAGCAACAAAATTTCAAGAATACAGATATAAAAAATTCTAGGCTATTTTCTGCAGCATATTTTCTGTTTCTGATTTAGAATAATACCCCTTTCGTTGGCATGTTCTCTAGCTTGAATGTTGTTTTTTCAATCAGGCAATAATCATGTTTCGTTCCTAACTCAGCTAATCACCTCTGGTTTTTTTTTTCTTTCACTTTAATGCAATTAAAATATTACATAAAATTTAGTTTGCTTTATATACATGTCAACAGGCGTGATCATGATTTTGATTCAGCTTTCCTTCAAAATCATCACGTAAATATGGTTTTATAGGTTATGGAGCACTGAATATGCCTTTCTTTAGAAATAGTAAAAGGGCGTTCTTTTCCCTTTCGAAACCAATGTAGTCGTACGCTTTAGTTTATTTTCCTATGGAAAACCGTTAAACAGTGAAAAATGCATAATAAATGTTAAGTAACTAAGCATCTAAGGGAATCAGAACGAAAAGGGAAAGATTTCGTTTAAGTTGAGTGAGCCTGAGTTATTGAGTTTAAAGCTGTAAGAGTCCGTAGTAGGTACCAACACACCAAACTCAAGGTAAAGAAAAAGAAATATGCTTAGAGCATTGCGGGATCCCACCTTGTCCCACAACAGGGGAATGTTATTTGATTATTTTGGATTTCCGCGAACTCCCGAGGTTTTTGTTACTGCACTGGAGTGCCAATACTCATGGGATAGCAGTATGCAATTTTTCAACTGGAGCGCGCTGTAATTGTACAAAAGCTTCGACGCACTCCACGATTTTTATCAGTTGCGAGGTGTAATCTCGTGAGTCAGGTTGAACAACCGCCAGTAGGATCATGGCAAGCCGACGCGAATTATCGGAGTTTGAACGAGGCATGGTAGTGGGAGCCAGACGGATGGGACACCCAATTTCCGAAGTTGCGCAAACATTCAGCATTTCTCGATCCACGGTGTCACGTGTGTATTGAGAATACCTCAAGGAAGGCATTGCCATCCACTGTGGACAGCGCATTGGCCGACCACTGGTCCTGAATGAGAGTGACCAGCAGCGTCTGGCCAGGATCCCCCATGCTAACAGATTCAATGCCAACACCCACATTCAATGTAGGAGGTACCAGAGACACCCATCAGGTCAGTGTAGCGCAATTTAGCGTCCATGGGGTATGAGCGAGAAGACCCGCCGGAGTGCCTTTATTAGCAGAACGGCATCTGGTACAGCGCCTCAACTGGGCTCGGGAACTCGGTAATTGAAACCTGGAAGACTGGCAGCATGTGGCGTGATCCGATGAGCCACGATACCAGTTGCTGCAAGCTGATGGTAGGGTTCGGGTGTGGCGCAGACCCATGAGGTTATGGTTCCAAGCTGTCAGCAAGACACTGTGCAAGCTGGTTGTGGTTCTTTACGTGACACGGTTTGGGTCCTCTGGTTCTCGTAAACATGTTATTAAGGGAAAATCGCTTTATTGCTCTGCTGGGCGACCATTTACTTCATGGACTTCATGTACCCCAACAACGATGGGATTTTGCAGGATGACAATGGATCATATCATCGGGCCCAAGTTGCCCAAAATTGGCTCGAGGACCATTCTGGGCAGTTCTGATGGATGGTGTGGCCACCACGTTCGCCCGACATGAACCCAATTGAGCACTTATGGGACGTGGTGGAAAGGTTCATTCGCACCCTAGATCCTGCACCATAAATACCAGAAAACTGTGGGCGGCTATTCAGACGGCATGGCTTAACATTTCTCAAGAGGTCTCCTGGCCACTTGGTGAATCGATGCCGCGTCGAGCTGCTGAATTTCTCCGGGCTAGAGGAGGTTCTACACGACACTAGGTACGTATCCCATGATATTTGGCACTTCAGTGTATGTATATATGTACGTATGATTATCGAATCAGTTGTACACAGGGGCTCGAAATATCAAGCGAAACAAAACTCAAATGCCAGTTCAGATTTAAAAAATGTCTTCAGTTATTAAGTTCAGGAAGATGCTTTTGTGAGAATGTTTCTGACGCAGTCCGCGGCTATTTTGCGTATGGGCGACAACCAAACCGTTGTTCGTCTAGTATTTCGTTTTCTGCTGACTGGGTAAATCGCAGCCTAAGAATGGCGTCTTCTTCCTGCTCGCTTCGTGCCACTCGCTCCCTGAGTGTCGTGCCTGTCATAGGAGACGTTTCCAAACAGCCTACTTCCGGCGTGCATCCGTCCAGCCCCACTCTCTTTCCGAGTCTTCTGGCTTGTGTGCTGCCCCAGGTTTAACGTCTGTCGATAATGCTTCAAATCATTGCCACTAGCACCACAATTAGTCTTCTGTCAGAGCATGAAATAGCCATCCAAACATTCGGTGTCATCCACCAAGACATAACGCTTTTCCATACAGGGATCTTAATGCGTCAGCGTCATTGGTGGTCATCTTTCGCCATAGCTTACTTTGGGGATTATTCCATTAAGGTTCATCGTTGACGCCAACCGTTTGATTGCCTCCCGTTTTCTTTTTTAATTGTTGGTTAGAGCGGTTGGAGCACTTGGTCCAGCAAAGTCGCAAACTATTAAATCAGTCTGAGATAAAATATTATTATTAGAATATGTACATATTTACACAGAAGAAGATGGACAAGGTATTCGTGAGCCATACAAATACAGTTGAGTTATATTTTTCAAAACCATTACAGCAAGTTTATTGGCCGTCCTTTTCCCCCTTAAGTGTTTTTCTGTTTACGCCAGAGTAATATAGCAAAATAATTTTAAGGTAGTTACAGAAACAGAATTTGTAAGAACTCAATTTATTTTTGTTCCCACTAAACGATAGATGAATTCAAATAATCTAAAGTAATCCAAATCTAGGGGGCCAAGTCTGGAGAGAAACGATAACGCACGATTTATTTGGTCATGGTTAACTGCAGAGTTCCCAGATGTCAGCATTGGGAATGCATCTCTGTAGCAGCCTGTTGGCGAACTCACACCATGTTTATAAGAGGAGATAGAATGTCATTACCTTCTGACACAATCCCACTTTTGAAAATATGGATTGAAAAGATATAGTACACGAAATCGCTTTTAGTGGGAGGACTCCTCCTGTCGTCAGCAGTTGGCTTGAGAAAGTAAATTTAGTGTAAGCGCACGTCTGAGGATGGTTAGCGGACCACCATCCATAGAAAGGAACCACCCTCCATTCAAGGAATACGACTTGTAAGTAACACGGGTATGTATAATATTTATTAACAACCACTCAGTTTGAGCATACAGATAACATCGAATTCCTTGAAATGCTAAATTATGTAACCAGATAACCCAGGATCAAAACCGATGCTTTGGTTATACTCAGAACTGTACTTTTAAACGCCTAGTTTTCCGAAGAAAAATAAAAATCGTATAACGAATTAAATTTCTCCGTCATTTTTATGCCATGGGCGGGATTCTAAGCCACAACTCTCGGCACCGGAGCTCCGAGTGCAATCCACTATATTACACTGGCATGTGCGCTTACTGCTATCTGCCTTTAGCTCACGTGAGTCCTGCGGGACAGGCACGTCACAATCGTTTCTTCGCTTCTCGCTAACCTCTGTGTACTGTTTGGATAAGTCTCCACTTAAGTGAATGGAGAATACATAGAAAACTAACAATATTCGTATGAATTTAAACCCTCAGTTTGGACGGGCTGCATCACGAGCAGAAGTCAGCTCCAATAAACTCTACAGCACATTTTTTGTATTCACTAAGCTTTTGGTCACGGGTATTCAAACTGAAAAAGTGTACACTGACATTGTGGACATTATGCTGAACTAGGGAGGTCAATTTACCTGGTGTTCTAATCTGCTCGCATGAGACGAAGACCAAATGTTTTCTCTCATGAAGAAAATATCTAGTAAGGTGAGCTACCAAACAAATCTTTTGGATGTCCACGATCCATAGGTTAAATTTTCCAATTCAGTTGACCGTTAGACTAGATGGAGGTTTAGAGAATTGGCATCTAGGCCAATGTGTAGAATGTTCCATGTAATGTCCATAATGTGCTGGCATGCCTCCGGAGGTCCTGTGCTAATTCGGATACGAAACGGGAGGCCTGTTTGCTTTCCTGTATATTGGATGAAAATTGCATCATCAGGCGCAACGCAACTATCAAGAGTCCATGAAAATCTTTAAAAGTTATATTTTTGAAGAAGCTCAGTTGTTCGTTTTGATTCCTTGTAGGAGAACTTACTTGGATAAGGACACAGCAGCGATCTGGTCGACCGGTATTGAATATCTCTAACGAGATGGCAGTGATATACGATTCCGTTGTATACACTTCAAAGTCATGCTTGGATTAAATCCATGTTTTAGTCACCAGAGGCTGCTGTTGATGCCAAAATCGTATTGTATAACCAACGGAGTAAACTTACGGTTTCTTTACTTCAATACTATTTGTCAAATCTGACACACTGCTTTTTTCTTAATCCCAATGAAAATACTTACCATTAATGCGAGTAAAACAAAAACATGCAGATAAGTAATTTTACCAGAGGCAATTTCTTGGTAGGTACAGTAGCTAGATTAGTATAAATAGCGAAAATAACCTGGTTACACAAGCACATAACAAGAGCACTTACAATAAGAAAGAGATCAAATCGACTTAAGAACACCATCTACAAACAAAAACAAGTTAGTAAAATCATGCAATGCATTGATTACGATACACTTTCCAACATACCATAAATCATTACTCAAGTTATGAGGATAATGGCTGTGAAATAAATATTGCTCCTGTGCCCTGATCTTTGATCCCATTTCGATGATATTCAACACAACTGGTTCAGTATACCTCCGGAACAACATGTTAAACTTTTGTTGCAATGGAAGCATTTTTACGTAAGTTATGACGCATAAGAACATTGGAATGGATCTCGCTCCTATGTCCTGACTTTGTCCCCATTTCGTCCATTTTCAATAGGGTTAGTCCCCAGGTGGTCCCCTACGACATACTAAAATTTCATCGAAACCGAACCATTTTTACGCGAGTTTATCGTGCGGACGATTAGACAGGCTGACAGACAAACAGGCAGACAGACGGACAAAGCTGGAACATATTCGCTTCTTCAACTTACGATTGGAAAGCGTAAAAAAGCGGAAACAGTTGCGAAAAACGTATCATTAAATGCAGTTGCAGACTCATTATATATCAGTTAATGCATTGACAAGAAAACAATCGCAAGCGATATCATGATACCTACAAGAAAAAGAGCAAATATGAAATCGACGGATGGCTAATGTAATATTAAACAACCGATACACACATACGTAGAAGCACAAGAGATATCGTGATATGCGGATAGGGAAACCTCACGAAAATTATTTTCGTCTTGGAAATCTATGATCAATCTTTAGCTTAAGATAGAACAGCTTGCTCCTCTCTTGCTGTATCCATACGGCCTCCCATTCTCATAGGCAAAACTAATGCTCAAGTAAGAAGCAGATCTGGGCTCAATGCCTGCTCTCTTATTTCCTGATCTCCCCACACACAAGGATCCAATAAAATGTAACCAAGAATGCTGTTTCAGTCGGAGTCTTTAAGACATATCTATGAAATTATCGCCATCCATTTATAAATAAACATGAAAATCTCTAAGGGAGTCGAGATATACCACATTGTAACGATTGAGGGTATATAGCATTCATGTTATAGATGTAGTACATACATCTCCGCTCTGATGATCCTCACATGCAATGACATCCAATGTGGGAAAATGTTGTCAACACTCAGAACTACAGATTCCACCTTATTGCATTCTGAGATAATGCTGAAGAACGTCACAGAGTCGGGATGGAGAAAGTGTTGCGCAGTATAGGGCTGCTGATGAACAGAGACAAACTGAAGTATTAAAACAGAGAGAAAAATCTGCATGTATCTTTGCAGGCTTCCAAGAGCGTTTGCTAAATTTTATATTCACAGCAACCATTGAGTTTCAGGATCCAGCGCCATAGTGGACATCTGTGTACCAAACGTGAGAAGACAAGATTGTAAATTACCAAAGAGACGCACGAAATGTGAACAAAAAACACCATGTGCACAAGATGAGAGTCTTAAACTTGAAATACTATACAACAGGGGAAGCAGGTAAAACAAAAATACAATAGGGTTGATAGGATTCAACATCCAAACTGTGGGCTTGAAAGCTACAACAATCTCTCGTCATAAGACGTAAGGCTTTAGGGTGAACATGATCCGAGATCTTGGCAATGGAATTCTAAACAGATCGTTAAATCGAGCAGCCACCTCCCAGCTTTGACGCAGCAAAAGAATGATAAATACTATGAAGGTTCAAAGATCATTCAGTGTTTCTCAAAACCTACTGGGGAACATTTTTTACTGCATATAGTATTTTCGTGTATTTTGTACTGAGACGGTGAGCGTGTGATAGCGAGGTAAGTGCGCAGTCAAAATGTAATTAGCTCTAAGAACTTTGCCCCAGACAAAACAAGTATTATTATATTAGTTGGGCGAGGTCTCTGAGCAGAGGAGGCAGTAGCAAGGCTCTGTCGACGAAAGCTTGTTTTTCTACAGGGTGATTCATTTAAACCAGTACCCAGAAAAAACCTTACATTTTTGCAAGGGATCGCACAAGGAACTTCTTTTTTTCAATAGAAGCAGCAACTCCTGGAGAATGAAAACCTCCACCGTGAAGAAGATTGTTAACCGTAACTGTAACTCAGCTCGTGATTTGTTTGTTGTTGCGTTGTCATTAACTTGCGTGCATTCGGAAACATGCAGTATTCTGTTCCAGAGCGTGTTTTTTTAGTGAAATCGTATTGGGTAACCAATTCTGTCATCAAAACGCAACGAGCATTTCGAAGAGAGTTTGGAGTTCGAAAAGTGCCAAGCAAGTCAACAATTCTGTCGATGGAAAAAACTGGAGCAAACCGGTTCTCTTCTCAGCGGTAGCGGTAGACATCACCCTCCAATGCCCCGAACGCGTGTGGACGATGTTCGGCAACATTTACTTCAATCTCCGACGAAATCGTTGCACAAATTAAGCCAACAGACAGGATATTCATACGGAACTTGTCAAAGGGCAGCAAAAAAAGCGAATATTCGACCATTTAAAGCGCACGTAATCCATCAGCTGCAGGAACCGGACAAGGGAAAGAGAGTAAGTTACTGCAAATGGTTTCAAAATTTTCTTAATTTGCGATCTGATATTCTCTCCATCACATGGTTTACGGATGAAGCCTGGTTTCATCTGTCAGGCTACGTCAATTCGCAAAACAGCAGATACTGGGCTGCCGAAAACCCACACGTTATGTGTGAAACACCGATGCATTCACAAAAGGTTGGTGTATGGTGTGCGGTTTCGTTTACGAAAATTATTGGCCCCATTTTTTCTCTGAGACTGTCAACACTAACGTTTATTGCCACATATTCAATGAATTTGTGGAACAACTTGATGACATTAAATTGACAGATTGCTACTTTCAGCAGGATGGCGCTACGTGTCACACATCGAAAGTCTCAATGGAACTCATAACCAGCTTCTTTGATGACAGATTAATTTCAAAAAACATGTGACCTCCCCGATCTCCGGACTTAACTTCCCCTGACTTTTTTTTATGGGGCTACTTGAAGGATAGAGTTTACAAAACCCATCCAAAAACATTGAATCCAAAAACATTGAAACAATCGCGACTGAAATTGGCAATGTTACTGCTCGTATTCTACATGAGAAATCACTGAATATGGTGCGGTGTGTTCAACTGTGTTTACAAGAAAATGGAGGACAATTCCAACATTTGCTTTGATAAAATGATTCTCCAATACCACATATATAATTCTCAACTTACAGTATGATTTTGTTGTTATTTATAAAAAAAGTTATAAGTGAATCACATGGTACTGGTTTAAATGGATCACCCTGTAATAGTTGATCGCCACATTGAAAATTTTATCGAGCAGTGAGCCGCCTCGGTGGCCGAGTGATCAGAGCTCTTAGTTTCTGACTACTCGCCCGAGCTGAGTCCGGGACCGGGTACTGGATATAACATGGTGGTGCGTCCTCTCTACGGCTTAGGCTCTCCCCTTCCCTAGAACCATAGGCCACAAACCAGGGATGTGCAGGTGCTTATAACCCTTAGTGTTGCTCATGGTGGTGGTTAACTCCCGAACAAAAAAAAATGCCGTCGTGCAGTAAAGAAGAAAGACGCAGAAATATGTGACCATGATTATGAAGCAAAGTCTTTCGCATGTGCAAAAATTATATTATTTCTGGTTGCTTTTTAAAAACTGGTGGAAAATATATTTTAACTTATATTTCAGTTGTATACACACATATTTCAGTCCACACAAATGTTCATGAGAGTTCGTGTGCCGTTTATCGAGCATAAATACATATTACTGAAATAAACTTCGTAAATGAAATCACCAAACAGATCATTTAAGCTCTACACAGTGTGGCAAATAAATAATAAGACTTAATTTTTTTTTAAATGGAAAAGCAGGATAATATACGTGAATATATTTTATTGGAAATACATTCCTCCTGCGTTAATACAAGAAGTGGCACTATCAGCCAGCGAAAGAAAGGACTTGCAGAGGGCATCTTTTGGTATGGAGTTAAGAGCTAATGTCACAGTTCTTTGTATGCCTTTAATGTCCTCGAAAACGTTATCTTTTAAAGAAACTTTAATTTATGGAATAGAAAGTAGTTACACTGTGATTAATATGGAAAATCGGGGGCATGGATGAGTACACGCACTTGTTTTTGTTCCAGAAATTACTGTATACTGACAGCTTTGTGTTTGGGTGCACACAAAGCTGCTTTCTACTCACGCTTGACACGAACAGTCCTCTTCCGCAGTTGATCCAAAATGGATGTGTAAATATTGCCAGTGATACCTGTTCCTTCAGGAAGGAACTTGTGATGCAAAATTCCCTTGCTGTCGTAAAAGCACCCAAGCATTGTCTTGATTTCGGACTTCTGTAACATGATCTTCTTTCCTTTGGGTGAATGTGGCGACTTCCACTGAGCATTCCGATGCTTCGTTTCAAAATCATAACGAAAGCCACCCCGGTGGCGCAGTGGTCTAAGCGATGGCCTATGATCATTCGTCCGAAAGAGGTACGGGTTCGAATCCCGGTGAGGCATGGATGTTGTGTTTGTCTTACGGCACTGGCTCTCTCTCTCTCTTTCTTGGAACCTGTGACCTTAAATTAGGGACGGGCGACTACTTATAGCCCGTTGAGTTGCTCACGGTAGTCGTTAAACCTCCAATCCATAATAATAAAGAAAGCACTTGCTGGAGAAAACTTTACATTTTTTTTGCAGTCGCCAGAACGCCACTTGCTGGAGAAAACTTTGCATTTTTTTTGCAGTCGCCAGAATGTGTTTTGCGTACACCACTCATGCCTGTTTCTGGTCGTCAGACATACGTGCGGAACAAAATGAACACAAACTTTTCCCCCCGACTCTTGCGCTAAAATTTGACGAATTGTTTCCTTATTAACACCGAGTTTACGTTGCAGCATCATCAAGGTCACACAACGATCACTTTTTATCCTTTCGCGAACTTTCTCAATGAGTACAGTCGTGCGCGCTGAAATCGGGCGTCCGGGCCTTTTGCCATTTTCCAAATTTTCCCGCCCATTTTCGCAATGTCCATGCCATCGGAATATATGATCACGAGATAGGCACACTTAACACAACAATTCAACTGTCTCAGATGCAGTGTTACCGGTTTTCAAACAGAACCGGATATTTGCTCTCTATCTAATGACAGAGTTGTGACAATGTTCTTCCGCCGAATGACGTCATGCACATCATAAATAATCATTTGCACAATTCTCATGCAAACGTTGTTGTTGCCACCCCATAGCTAATAATATGCCTTCCCGAACCGTGTGTTTTACCGGGATTTAAAAAAAAGCAGTCTCAGTACTTAACTGCGTACTGAGTAGTTCACTAATTAAAAATTTTAGCACATCCTAGAACGTTTACATTGCTTTTTGGCATTCACAGATTTTTTGTGGATATCTTTTGGCAAATTTTATGCATGTATTATCTTCAAACTTTTCAAATGACGATTAAAATTTCGAAGCACTTTTATTCGTTTTTCACTTAAAATAAAAGAGCATCCCTTGAGTTTAAATATTCTATATGACGCTCTATGGACTAATTAAATTTTAAAATGTTTCTGTAGTATTGACTCAAGACATTTCGTTGTTAGTGACACAAAGCATCATAACATTGCTTTCTGTGGTAAGTTAAAATTGATGTAATTTCAGTACCATGTTGTTAAACAGTAACTGTTGCTGTTTCTGAACAACTTTTTACATTTTCAGGTGTATGTAACTGCAATACTTTTGGCTCCTTCAGTTCTACTTGTGATCCAGTTACAAAACAGTGTCCCTGTAAACCAGGTGTTGGAGGACTACGTTGCGACAGATGCGAGCCTGGATATTGGGGCCTGCACATGGTTTCTAAAGGAAACAGCGGATGCTCTCGTAAGGAATATTACATTTTATATTTCAATGTTTTCTAAGAAATATATTCTTTTTAAGAATACAGTTGCGAGATTATAAGATTATGTTTTTATTCAGGGAAATCCAGTATGAAATTATTGTTACCAAGAAAGATGTCAGCAAAACAGAAACACTTACCACATAATGCCGTTTACAACGTAGATAAAATTTTGATTAAAGCCACATGGGAAGTAATCCAGTAGAACAGGAAATCCATATACTGTGTCTACAAGCGAGTCTTATATAACGATGACGAAGAAAGAGTTAGAAACATTCGATATATGCAAACTTTGTTATAACCGGACAAATAAAACACGGCTATTATTTTCGTATTATATTACGCCAGGTTTAAACTAATCAATCATCAACTGTTTATCAATTAATAGAATGTAATTGATAAGCATTTAATTAAAAAATTACGATGATGAATCGAAAAGTAAGGCACACTATTTTTTTGGCAACAGCTTAATAGATATGAAAAACAAAACATATACACAGTGAAACTAGATTTTTAGCTGTCTTTCAACATAAGAACCGAGACGCTCGAGACATTTATCCCGGCGTGTTACCAGTTTGAGCATATTTTGTTCATAAAGGTACGTTTTCTGGGCGTATAGCCACCTGCGGACAACGGATTTGACTTCGTAACCCGAATGGAAGCTTTGGCCACCCATTAATATTTTCAAAGAACCAAACAGATGAAAGCCCCAAGGATACAGATCCGGGATGTACGGTGGGTGCTGAAGCACCTCCTAGCCAAATTGCGCAATTTTGTAACGAACATGTGGGCGAGTTTTGTCATGAAACAGTCTGACATTTGCAGCCTCTCTGCTTGGTCTTTTGTCAAAGAAGGGCACAACGCAACTTTGTCAATGTGTTAACGTTGGTTTTTGGCATTCACAGTGGTCCCCGTTGGATGAAATTCCATCAGCAGAACGACATGTATGTCTCAGAACACCATCCTGAGGACTTTTTGTACACATTGGGTTACTCTTAATTCTTTTGGTGGAGGGAGTCGGAAAGTTTCCACACCATACTGACCTTCTTTGTTTCGGGAGTGTAGTAGCATGCCCAAGACTCATCGCCCGTCACTACACCTGCCAGAAATTCAAGTCCTTCTTCTGGATAACGCATCAAGTGGTCCAAGGATGACATCATTCTCTGTCCCTTCTGGTGGTCTGTCAAGTTCTTGAGCACACATCGCGCACTGACTTTGCGAAATTGCAATTTGTCATGCACAATATCATACGCTATACCATACGAAATGTTGAACTTCTGAGCCAATGTGCACGATGGATTCACCGATCAGTCAGAATTGCCTGTTCAAAGCCTCTCACAGTGGGAGGTGATGACGCGGTTACAGGTCGACCGGAACGTGGTGAATCGATAAGATTGCCACGGCCCTCTGCAAAGAAACTTCACCATCTCGAGATGTTCCTACGATCCAGGCAATCACCACCATACACTTCGGCCGTTTCTTTGTGAACTTTCGTTGGAGTTTTCCGTTTAGCCCACCAAAATCGGACTACACCGCGTTGCTTTTCTATCGTAGACGACGCTAAGAAACGCGACATCTTTGTGCCGTCGTTCACAGTGTGTTCCATAACGGCGACATCTGATCCAGCGAAACCGGTCTGTAGCGTGATATTCAAAAACGTTTTCTGCCAAACTGCAACCTGCAAAGAGAAAACATTTATGTGCGTTACTTTTCGATCCTCCCTCGTATATTTAACAAAACATATGAGTGAGATCTGCAATAAGCGAACCATTTAACAATTGTAAAAATTCAAATAACTGCCAACATTTTGAAATTCTACCCGTTACATTTCGTTTGCTATTCTCACGTTACGTCGGAAGTATGAGTCAGTTATTGCTTGTTTTGTGCTTTTCATGATAGCTGTTTTAAATGTTTTCAATCTTCCTGTGGCGCGGTGGTTAAGATGTTTCTAGATGCAAAATAAACTCTAAGATTTTCTAAAGAGAGATGAAGTGATTGAAGGATGACGCGGGGAGGGGATAAAAGATGGTATTTACTTAGGAGATGCAAGTGTGGCAATGGTAGAGAAGGAGGGTTACGGGAGGGGTTAAAAAACCAACTGAAGCATTTCTGTCTTCACGCAAACTGATCTGTCTGTAAGGGGAACCACTGGGTGTATTCAGCAGCAGGTAATTCCTAATTTTTATTTTTCAGTGGAAGAGAAACGGGCAAAACCTAGGTGAATGCCAGTTATTTTGTTTGCTGTAAACCGTGCTGAACTTTGATATACGCGGTTTTTCCAAAAAAATGCTTTCTGTAATGCACGGTTAAGATAACAAAGGAGAATATTACGAAATTCAAGGGATCTGTAAAAACCTCGGTTTATGCGGAACTTCGTATTCTACGAGCTCGTTATATGTGGGTTGACTGTATATATCATCATCATCCTCATCATCAACATCATTCATCAGCAATTCATTGCTAGATGAGGATTTTCCCCTAGATTCTTCCACAAATTTCTGTCGTGAGCCAGTCTCTTCCAGGTCACTCCAGCATAATTTCGAGTGGGACGCACACATCTTCCAGGTGGTCTTCTTTTGTGACATTTGTTTTCCCTTATTATCCAATCTAATATTTCAGTTGTCAATTGGAGGTCAGTTCTTCTAGCACTATGTCTAGCCTCGTTGCCACTTCACGGTTTTTAATTTGATCATATATCATGTTTGATCAAAAATCCGGTCAGATCTGATATTTATGCTTCACCCGTTATGAGAAAACCTAAAACTTAAGGTAAGAAATGGAAAAAGAATTTTGGACCCAATTATGAAAATGTTGGACGATTTCTCTCAAAATTTTCAGGACGCATATTTTTTTCTTTTCTGCTCCAAGATGTGATCAGACCTTCTGTGGTATACGCGGTTCGTACAAATATCGAATTCAATAATGTTGACGGCAAGTGAATTTATACTGTGTACTTAGAATTTTCCAAACTGTTTAAATGTAGTATTTCCTTATTCACACTGAGATATTATAAACTTATATTTACTTTGCATTTTTTCATCTAAAAATTTAATTCTCTTTCGCTGTTTCCTTTCAGACTGCAACTGCAATCCATACGGCTCTCTTCGAGATGACTGCGAACAGATGACTGGAAGATGCATTTGTAAACATGGTATACAGGGCATGAAGTGTGATATATGCCCTCGTGGAACTACTTTGGGACCTGATGGATGTGTGGATGGTAATAACAACATTGTGATATGCATATCTTAAAACTATTTTGTGAAGGCAAGTTAAACAACTGTCTTTAAATAAATAGAAAACCCATGGAATTTCCCTTCTTCTTTTTAGAATGTCCAGTTCTCAAACCACCTCTCATTTTTAATTGCCTCAAAAAAAGTCCCTGAACTTTCACAGTTATTAAAGTTCTAATCAGTAAATGTCCGTGGTCTCACCCAGATTCTCAAAAATGCTTTTTCCTTTGCGACTTTATTTCACGGATTTTTCTATTCCTTGATAACTTAGTAAGCTGTGTAACTTTGTAAGGTAACAATAGAGTGGAAAAAGTTGACTAGTCACCTCGAAAACGTTGTAAAATACTAACTTTGCGTGAAGAAGGCTACACTTATAAAAAATGGAAAAAAAGTAGGGGAAAATCTAAACCAAGGAGGTATTTCTAAACTGTGCAACAGGTATCAGCAGACTCAGTCAATTCAAAACCAAACTGGTAAAGGCAGAAAAAGGTTCATAGCAGCATGTGAACAATTAACAAGCTAGTAAAATCATGCAATGCTTTACGAAGAATTAAACAAGTTAGTAAAATCATGCAATGTATGGATTATGATACGCTTTCCAACATACCAGAATTCGTTACTCAACTAATTACTTAAGTTATGAGGATAATGGCTGTAGAACAAATCTCGCTCCTATACCCTGACCTTTGACACCATTTCGATGATATTCAACAGAACCGGTTAAATATACTTCCGGAACAACATGATAATGTTTTGTCTCAAATGAAGCATTTTTAGGTAAGTTATAACGCATAAGGGCGATGGAATGGATACCACTCCTATGTGCTGACCTTTGACCCCATTTCGCCCATTTTCAATAGGGTTCGTCCCCAGTGGTACCCTACTACATACTAAAAGTTCATCGAAATCGAACCATTTAAACGCAACTTATGACGCATAAGGGCAATGGAATGGATCCCGCTCCTGGCCTTTGACCTCATTTCGCGTATCTTCAATAGGGTTCATCCCCAGGTGGTCCCCTACCACATAATAAAATTTCATCGACATCGAACCATTTTTACGCGAGTTATTGTGCGGACGGTCAGACGGACGGACAGACATACAGACAAACAGACGGACAAAGCTGGAGCATATACGCTTCTTTAACCAACGGTTGGAAAGCGTAAAAACTGTATTTAAGTGACAGAAGAAAATCATCTAAGTCAATTACAAGTTAGTAAATCCATACAATGCATTGATTATTATACGCTTTCCAACATACCAGAAATCATTACGCACGTCATTACTCAAGTTATGAGAATAATGGCTGTGGAACAAATCTCACTCCTGTGCCCAAACCGTTGACTCCATTTCGATGATATTCAACAGAAATGGTTCAGTATACCTCCGGAACAACATAATAAAGTTTTGTGGCAACAGAAGCATTTTTAGTCACATTATGAGGATAATGGCTGTGGAACAAATCTCGCTCCTATGCCTTGACCTTTAATCCCATTTCGATTATATTAAACAGAATTGGTTCCGTATACCTCCAGAACAACATACTACAGTTTTGTCGAAATCGAAGCATTTTTACATAAGTTATGACACATAAGAGCAATGGAATGGATCCCGCTCCTATGTCCTGACCTTTGATCTGATTTCGCCCATTTTCAATAGGATTTGTCCCCAGATGGTCCCCTACCACATACTAAAACGTCATCGAAATCGAACCATTTTTACGCATGTTATCGTGCAGACGATCAGACAGGCGGGCAGACAAACAGACAGACGGACGGACAAAGCTGGAGCATATACGATTCTTCAAAATACGGTTGGAAAGCGTAAAAAAAATCAATTGTCTCAATGTGTTTTGAAAATGAGTGTTAGGACTGTTAGACGCAGACTCAAGACTTAAGTTTAAATTCTAGAATCCCAAGAAAAAAGCTATTTCTACCTCCCAAATAAAGAAGGAAGAGATTATAACGGGCTAAAGATCATGTTAATTGGTCTAAGTAACACAATGGGACAAAGTCATCGGGAGTAATGAGACCAGAATATCCATATTTGGTAGTAATGGAATAAAGCATGTAAGAAGAAGAAGTGGAGAAAATATGCTGTCTGAATGCATTACAGCTACCATGAAACTGTTTTTTTTTTTTTTTTTCAATTGAAGGAGGTCTAGTGACCACTGTGAGCAACTCAATGGGCTATTAGCAATCGCCATTCCCTAATTTAAGACCACTGGTTCCAGGGAAGGGAGAGAGCCAGTGCCGTAAGATAACATCCATGCCTCACAGGGATTCGAATCCGGACCCTCCCCGGACGAATGATCATAAAGCCAGCGCTTAGACAACTGCTCCACCGGGACGATAAATTAGTGTTATGATCTGGGGTTGTATGGCAGTAAAATGTGTGGGTAGAATTTGTGTGATTAATGGTACTTTAAGTGGCAAAAATACATCATTGATATTCTTGAGCCAAAACTGAAGCCTTCCGCATATGAACTTTTCCAGGATAATGAATCCCATAAACTTCAACAGGATTCAGCTCCTTGTCATTTTGCTGCTGTGTGCAAAACGTGGTTTCAGGAAAATCATATTACACTACTAAAACGGCCAGATAAAAGCCCTGACCTGAATCCAGTAGAAAAATCTACTTAGTCAATTAAGGAAACTTGTTAGCCTGAAGCAACCAAAGAATAAATCACAATTGACAAAAGCAATCATACAATCTCGATTTCACACAATAACACCTGATGAGCAAAACGCTTGGTTCGCTTCATGGTACGCCGCTGTAAGGCTGTAATTGTAGCAAAAATTTCCCGTCTAAGTACTAACAGAATGGTTAGAAGTTATGAAATACGCTTTATCGTGGTTTACTGTGTATAACTTCTTTTAAAATGCAGTTTTTTTTATTGTATGGTGTTCTAAAAGAGACTGATGCTATGAGGCATCAAACCTTAGAAATACGAATTTCCCAAAAGGTTTTCCTAATTTTGGCCACTAGTGTATAAGGTACACGTACGTTAGTCTTTTATTGGGCACTTTTAGCTTCTTTAACAACGTCGCGAAATTATACAAGGTCTTTCGTGTGAAAGTCAGATGAAAATGTGCCATGCCGGCTAGGACAACATTTGCTCAAGATCTACGGATATTATTTTCCTCGTTCTGAGTTCTGTACGCATATATATATTTTTTTTGACTGAAAATACACCGATATCCATGAAATCCTTCAATTATTTTTTCTGAAAAGCAATGAAATTTAGATTAAGGGCAATTACATATCCAAGCTAATTAAGGAGGATAAAGCGATAGACGTACACTCCATTTGAAATCTGTAATAATTCTTATGTTTAGAGAACATGCTCCAAGATATGATGTAGACCTAGCTACTTAATTACGCTACAGTGTCCGTAGATAATGAATTAGCGACAAAATGGATTTTTCTAAAGGTTCAACAGCGCTTCTACTGATAACATCTAGAAGGGAGGTAATTAAAACTAATTGGCTCACAAAAGAACAACCATGGTTTTATTCATTAAGCATGGTTCCCACATTCTTTGCTTCTGAGATTTAGATTTTTAACGGGCTCACGAATTACTCGAGTATTTCTTTCACTAAAAATAATAGATATCTCTACCATTTATTCTTATAAATTCGGCAGCGTAACTGATAGCTAGAATTTTTATGCTGACCTATGATTAATTGCTTAATTATGGTTCGGTATCGAGATGTTATAGGTTTAAATATTTCGTTAAAATTGTGGAGATAGTTTTATCATCCAGCTCTGAACGTACTAGGAACTATTATGAAAATAAAGTTTTGTTAGATATATTGGTGATATTTAATAATTTGTGCAATTCATTTCTTTTCAATACTAATGAGGTGTTATGCAAAAGAAATTGAATATTAATAATGGTTTATATAATAAAAAGTTTGAACAGTTTCTCAAATGATGTCTAATTTATGAGAGAAACTTATATTTCGGTAGGACGTTGAGAAATCAATCTGTCTGCTTATGGAGACTTTCTAGGAAAGGCGTTAATTACCTTCGGGGTGCATTGCTTTTCTCTAAATACGAATTGTCCCCCCATTCATTATAAAGCTTTGGTAAATAGGAACAAATTAATTTAGAAATCGAAAAATAATCTAAAATTATAAGTGCCCAATCCAACATGCTTTAATATTCCCTTTTTCAGGGGAAACAAGTAAGAATATTTATTGATCATGTGAAGAAAAAAATAGAGAAACACAACGTTTATTTTAAATGCACAAGTCTTAATCATAGGACACGAATTTATTTAATTCCAGAAAAACGTTTAAGGTAAGCATTGCCTATTGTCAATAATTTTTTAAGGGAAGTCTTCGCCACTTCTTTGAGGAATTAATCCTTCATTGCGAGAGAGAGAGAGAGAGAGAGAGAGAGAGAGAGAGAGAGAGAGAGAGAGAGAGAGAGAAAGAGAGTACTCCATTCTGAAAATCATTGTTTTGCTTTCTGAGTGGAATATGTCGGTATTTTTCCAATTTTATCTTATTATCACTAATACAGAGACAAAAAGAAATGGCGTAAAAAGTCCGTTACTTTAATGTAATTGGCAAAGAAATATACATTCCAGCATGATGCAATTTGATCTGGCACAAAAATTAGCAATTATTTTTCGAAAATTAGGAACCTCGATTTTTATCATCACTTTTTCTTTTCGTAAGATAGAAACAGATTCTCGTGTTACGTTTTCCTTCCTCTTAAATACTAAACAGAATGCGGGAAATTATTTGATGGAAGAAGATTTATTTTTACCTACGGCTTTCAAATAATATGAGAAAAAACCAAGCTGATGAAACACTGAGTAGAATTTTGTAGCTTGATTTCGAAAATAAATTCATAAATTTCCATTTCGGCACTACGCGTACATTAAGAAAAAATATTTGCAACAAGCAACTATCATACAGAACACTGGCGAGTAAAGAAAAGGTTTGGACTACAAATATATTCGTAATATATATATATGAATTTAATTTTTAAATTTTTATCAAACAGCTTCTTCAGTGAAAATTTCGGCTGACACCTGTGACGAACTTGAGTGTTACCACGGAGCCAAGTGTGTGGAGATCCACAATAGAGCCAAATGTTCCTGTGATTTACAGTGCTCTCCTGAAGGTAGTAAAGATCCTGTGTGTGGCACAGATGGAAACTCGTACGGATCTGAATGTCAAATGAGGCTGTTCAGCTGCAGATATCAAAGACGTATCTCGGTTAAACATTACGGACCTTGCAGGACAAAAGGTATACGATGTGTTCCAACTGATTTTCATTTTATATACGCATCATTTACAAAGTGTGCATGTGCAAAATATTTACCTTCATGTTTTACAGGAAAGGAAATAATACAAAGATGCATCAGATCTTTAAACACAAGGTGTGTTAATGAAAGTCGGTGACTGCAGGGGGAAAATCGACAACAGACATTATTTATAAAAACTGATATTTTTTATTTAATCAAAAAATATATTTTTTATTTAATCAAAAAATATATTTTTTATTTAATCAAAGAATCGTCTGCAGCTGGCTCGTGATGTTTGCTTGAATGTCCGAAATATCCACAAATCTCTTCCGTTTCAGCATTAATTTCAATCAAGTTGTAAGACGGTGCCACATCAGGGGAATATGGTGGGTAATTCGAAGCAGCAATGGCTAGCTATTGGTTCCCCATGGTTAGAAAGTGTGAGACACATTTCGAACTGATCTTAAGCTTCCACAAATCCAGTTCCATGGTGATCACTCTGACATCCAGTTCTATAGTGATCATTCGCGCATTAATATCCAGTTACACAATAATCATTCGCGCATTAATGTTCAATTCCGCAGTGACCATTCGCGCATTAATATTCAGTTCCACAGTGACCATTCGCGCATGAACATGCAGTTCCACAGTGACCATTCGCGCATGAACATGCAGTTCCACAGTGACCGTTCGCGCATGAACATGCAGTTCCACAGTGACCATTCGCGCATGAACATGCAGTTCCACAGTGACCATTCGCACATTAATTTCGAATTCCATAGTAATCATTCACACATTTATATCCATTTTTTTCCGCTAGAGGGTGTAAAATTAGAGTATATCAAGCTTTCCTCTATACCTCTTTTTGTAAGTGCTCGACTTGAAAATCTCTTTGTCTCTGATAACACTTTTTATGAGAAATATTTTGTGCAGAACTTGTTAATTTTCGTAACATACTTTTCAGCTTCTAGAGGAAGTAATTAGATATAACAATTTTTAGATGTTTTATTAATTTTAGAAATCCGTTTTTTTTTTAACGGTTCTACTGACGATGAACAACCCCGCTCACATTGCGTATTTTAAATTATTCGCATTTTTCCCCATGGTTGGGGGAGTGTTTTTGGGGGGAGGGACTGAATTTTTAGAGTTTCTGAAAAACTGCTTCGAAATATACAATGCTGGCCACCCAAAATGGAACTCCAAGAAGGAAGCATCCGATTGGCCTGAAATTCGCAGCATGCGTCGCCCGCGAGAGGACATGCAAACGATTAGCATTGCATGGCATATGCAAATCATGTACTCCCGGCACGCCACCGAGAAGCACTATAAGAAGGGTGCACAGAAGGCGGGGTGTAAGTAGTGGAAGTGTGTTGTGCTGCCGGACCTGTGCGTGGGAAGATGCCTGATGCCTCGTCGCAGAATATGGCTGTCATTCCAGCACGTTTCGGAGTTCGACAGAGGACGAATATAGTGGCTTATCGCGACAGTTATTTATCGTACCGAGACATCGGCGCCCGTGTGGGACGACATCCAGCCACAGTGAGGCGAGTATGGATTCGGTTGGTGCAGGAGGGATGGACGGACCGACGTGAGCGATTGCCGCAGCAGCAGCGGCACAACACCGAACGAAAGTACCGGCATGTTGTGCGGCGGGCATTGACGGCTCGTACCGCCACATCACGAACGTTAGCGCAGGAATTAGGGTGTGTTACGCAGCAACCGGTGTCAGCAAGTACCATACGACGTCATCTGCAAGAGCAGGGGCTTGTCGTACGGCGCCCATTGCTCCAATTACCATTGACGTTACACCACCGGCATGTGTGGCGGCAGTGGGCCGTTGAACGCCGCAACTGGACTACGGAATGGCACGACATTGTCTTCTCCGACGAATCCCGCTTCTGCCTGCAACACCACGATGGTCGGATCCGCGTGTGGCGGCACCGCGGCGAGAGACTGTATGACGTCTGCATTATGCATCGCCATACCGGTCCGTCGCCTGGCGTTATGATTTGGGGCGCAATTGGATATGACACCCGCATCCATCTGGTACGCATCGCCGGTACACTCAACAACCACCGCTACATCTCCGACGTTTTGGAGCTTGTAGTCCTTCCTTACCTGCAGGACCTGCCAGCGGCCACGTTTCAACAGGACAATGCGCGCCCGCACGTGGCACGCATCGTGCAACAATTCTTCACGGCCCACCAGGTGTCAATGCTGCCGTGGCCCGCCTCTTCTCCGGATATGTCGCCCATCGAACACGTCTGGTCGCTGATCGCCAATCGGGTGGCCCTGCAAGCACCACCCGCGGCTACGCATGATGAACGGTGGCAACGTGTGGAAGCAGCCTGGACCGACATACCCCAAGCCCGCATCCAAAACCTCTTTTGTTCGGTACCGCGGCGTGTAGCGGCCGTTATTGTCAGCCATGGGGGCCACACGAACTATTGATGTCTACGTGTTCCGCAAGTCGCACGTGCCAGTGAGCTCAATCGTTTCATCTTTGTATCTGTTGTTATGTGTCCAGTAAATCTGGCTTTGCTATCTCGTGTCCTTCTTGGTGTTGCATTTTGTGTGGCCAGCAGTGTATTTTTCGTGTCGGAAAGAATTCGAAGTAGAGAGTCAATAATTCTTTATCAAGAGGAATAAAAAAATATAAGTGCACTAAAAAACCAATAGAAGTATTTACAAGAAGATCTGTGACATTGGCACAGGAAAAATACAAAATACGACGGAGCGACAAATCAGCTATGTCAGTTAGATGGTAACAATATGTATTACACCATTGCAGATGTCAACGTCGGGATATCACTTATAACTAGAAAACATATTTTTTGGTAAATAAATATCGTATAATTACATAAATGTGCATGTTTCTTGCATTTTTCTTTATTTTTCGTGTAAATAAACCCGAAGTAAAGATTCAGCGAAAATAACAACAACGAACCAGAAAAAGAATTTTATTACAACGAGATGTTAGATTTTACACCCCTTCTCCCCTCCACAAAGACTCGTATCATTAGAGCCACCGCGTTGGCGAATAACGGCTTGTCTTCCCGCTCGGAGAAGCGGAACTTGAAATTCTCTCGTACTCACAAAATCACATTAATAGCCAACACAGCGAGTATATATACACGCAAAAATCCAACAGGGTGTATATATACACACTTAAAATCCAACACGGTGAGTATATATACATATACAGTATATGCACTCAAAATCCAACACGGCGAGTATAAATACTCCGCTCGCATTATCGTCGTTGTTGTTGATGTGGTTTTGTTGAACTGCTGCGGTCAGCAGCAGTTCAACAACAGAATATATCGCAGAAGAAGCGTGTATAACAACAGAATATATCGCAGAAGAAGCGTGTTCTTCTTCTGCGATATATTCTACCCCTGTATTACATGCTAAGTGCGATTGTAAATTTCACTAAGTTAATTGTTTCTAGGAGATGTGCGTAATAAATATCTGTGTTGAATTTTAACTACTGTTCTGCGTCTTCACTGCCAGTTTGTGAATGAAAAAGGGCCCTTCGAATCCTAACCCCAGGAAAAATAAAAATTCCACATCATCTAGTCGAAATGACAAGGGTGGATATGCCATTATGCGGCATTATCGTTCACAAAGGAAATAAGCAAAGACCATACGCAAAACAAATATCCACTACAACTCCAAAATAGTTTTTCCATCAAATGTATAGCTGTGATTAGTAAGTTTAGAACTAACATTATCTTTTTTATCACAAAGAATATCTATTAATAGCTACGTTCTCGTTGAAGAAAATATATTTTTGTTTTTAGCAAATATTTTTGAAATTATCAGCATATTAAAGGAACATTTTCTGTTTTTAGAATTTAAAAATTTGACCCATATTTACAACAGTAAATCACGTGTCACTGGAATTACAAATTTGATGGAAGGCAGGTAAAGTCAGGCGGATCCGATGATATCGGAATTCACTGGTGAGTCAAGCTCACAATCGAACGATTAATTGTTATGTTAAGGAGCGTTGAGCGGAATACAACTGCGATTAAGAGTTTCTGTGAGTTTAGTTGTGAATATAGATGACAACGATGTGCTCATTATAACCGAAAATTTTGCGTCATCTTTCTTATTCATGAATTATCGTCGAAACCGATGTAATTCATAAGCTTATTGTCGCCAAGTATTCGACTTTAGTACTAACTCGAATTTAGTTTGTAACAAAGGCTGAGCATGTGACTTAATCTCACAGAATCCAAGCTTTAAAAATTGCTAAAAATATATTTTTTCAAATGCGTTCTGGTTTTTGAACTTATTTCCATATGAATTTCATGTACTCAACTGTGTAAAATGATGTAAAGTTCCGTAGACCAGTCTCCTTGCTGAGAGATGTTACTCTTGATTTGTGGTTAGAAAGAAGTCGCTGAATTAGAAATAGATGAACGTAAACGCCGCTTACTCAGAGTATATGCAAAATACGCGGTCACGTGCGTCACCACGTGATCTAGGCCTATGTAAGATTGCTGCTCGTCAGTCATCGTCAGTAGTGTTGATTGTGATGGGAAAAAGCAAAGGATCTTTCGTAGTTCGATAAAAGGCTTATTGTGGGTGCCCGTCTGGCTAGAGAGACAATTTTGGAAACAGCAGAGCTGACTGGTTTTTTGAAAGGTGAGATATCCCGGGTTTTTAATCAGTGAAAAAATAATCTACATTGCTTGTCTAAGAGGCGTAACTGTGGCGCGACGGAAATCAGTCAGGAACGAAATCCTCGTCGTCTGAGAAGGCTTGTACGGAGAAACAGGACTTTCTGTTTGCAGCAATTCACTGAATCATTCAATAAAGGATGTTTCCGACTCATATCCCAGTGAACCATGCTCTGGGAATTGAAGATGATTGGTATTGGCCGTCGTATGCCTGTATGGAAACCACTGATTTCTGCAAAGAACCTGAAAGTTCATTTACAGTTGTTTCTGGAACACCGCGGCTGGACATTGGAAGACTGGAGAAGAGTCATTTCTGCAAAGAACCTGAAAGTCGCGGTCCAATCAGTCGCGGTACACCTTGTTCTGTACCGACGGTAGATTGATAGTTTGATCGGATTCCTATGAAGCAATAAACATAGCTTGCCTTATAAATACAACTCAAGGTTCAGCAGGTGGGGTCTTGGCGTGGAGCTCGTTCTGTTAGTGAGGGGACGCTTTCCACGGAATATCAATTATCTTCCAAGTATTATCGAAACATTGTTGCCGATCAAAGCCATCCGCGATGTTAACTTTTTGTCCAGCAGGTGACAGCTGTTTAATTGACGACAACGCTACTGTCCATCGTGCAAGATGTGTTAAACAGCTGTTCAGCGAACATGACAGTGACTTCCATTATTCTCCCTCGCCACCACAAAGCTAGATCTGATACTCATTGAAAACGTATTGGAAATGTTAGAAAACCAGATCAGGGAATAAAGTCATCTTCAGTCAAATCTGAGTCAGTTAAAGGATTGTCTGATGAACGCTTGGTGTGCTACCGACGTTGATGTACTCCAACACCTGGTGGAATCTATGCCAGACCGCATACGTGATGTAATTCCGGCTAAGAGAGGTTCAACCAAGTACAGAATTAAAGTTTTTAGTTCAGTGGTTGATGTGTGTACAAAGGAAGAACAGCCTCTTCCAATGAAGGCAAAATCATGAACCGAATCCTTATCCACTGGGTCCCTAAATCTGAACTGATGGTGATTAGTCGGTATCTACTCGGATTCTTGCTCTGCATGTTACTAGTTGATCACACAAGCGTTTCTCAGGAAGAAACATTATTAACATGTCACTGGCTTTTCTCTTTTTCATGAAATGCATCACATGGGTGAATCACGTTCTTGCAGTGCCACATCCATAAGAATTTTGTAGAGCGTTATTCACTTTCACTGGTGTACTAGAGGAACGTTGATACGTTCATTTAAATGATCAAATACAAAAATGAAAAGTTTAGGAAACGAAAAGCTCCGTTTTACTTCGATGTTTTATTGCTTTGTCTTACTGAGTTAAATTGTTCTGCTTTTGTTTCAGGTGATGCAGAGCCTACAACCACTGAGCAGCCGAGGCGATCATCCCGGAGAAGAGCACAGACAAAGAGACTTGATAAAAAGGCCACCAGAGAAATTGCTTCCATTCTCCCGGAGAATTTATTTCTGAAGAGTGGAAAGACTTTCCTCAATTCGACCACTACGGATCAGACGTATCTGGCATTTCCCCTGGTAAGCAACAGAAAACACCTACGGCTTGCATTACAGTAATGTGATTTTCCTAACACAGAAATCTCATCTCATTGCCAACAGTAACCTTCTATGACCTATTTGGAAACTTCTGTAAACAGCATAAAACTATATTTGAATGCGTTATAAATTATTTTAAACTTTTCTCCCTTTTATATTTCTGTCAGAACACCGTGATAAACTCCCGCGCAGCTGACAGTTGATTCCATTGCTAACTTTATGAAGAATACTCTGCCTCTGGTTACGAATATTTCTATATTTTTTTTGTTTTTTTTTTTTGTTACATATCTTACAACTCCCAATAGATAACCCTCTTAAATACAGGTGATATCTCCTTCCACACTGAAGTGGCATTGCAACGTTTAATAGTATACTAAAGTTATATAATTGATTTTGTTCAAAAAGTCCATTAAGTTTCATGATTATTTTTTGCCCAATAATGTATTAAATTTTTAGAGACAGTCTATGATCATTTGGACTGGGGAAGCAACTTTTACAAAGGGAGCTGTTCCATGTCTTTTCAATTATCTTTTAATTATTTAATTTTTTTGTATTGAATTTATGGTCTTATATCTTTATAACTGTTGTTATATCCCATTGTAACACCTATTTCTTTTTTCTTATAAGTCGGTTGTTTCAGGAGCACAGTTAAAAGTTAATTTGTGAACATGTCCTAACGGCGCAGTAAAGTTAATCAATTGAATAAATAATTTCTGTAAAAACATAGATTTGAAATTAAAAAAAATGCGTTTAACTGTAAAAGTAGGTCATTGCCAGTGATGATAGACTGTGATGTGGCTCCTAATTTCAGAACCTATTTTTTTCATCTAAATCTGTTCTTTGAAGTCAGTTCACAGTCTTCAACGTTCTAGGTTCTATTTATTCATCCGAGTTATCGTCTGCTTAGCAGAATCACGCCCCTTCCTAATCAGCCATCGCAACTTCAAGCTCTTCACTTGAATTGACAATGTGTGTGTATACACACACACACACATATACATGCACACAAAGCTGATTATTATCAAAGCCTATGCGTCTGATACAGTGACGGTGCGTGCTATAGGTTCAGTGAACCTTCTAAGTGAATTTCATTTTAGCAAAATTATTACTTTTAATATCACTTCAGGCATATTTTTATGTTTATCCTAATCCCCGGTCTCAGCTGACTCATTGCTATCCAAGTTTTAATTAATTTTCTGCCTCTGCAGGTCCTTTTTGCATCGGAATCTGAGCCGGGTTCAAATGCAGAAATGAACCCAACTGGCCTTCCAAATGCGATGGTCGGCAAGCTGTAGCTTTGGGAGCGGGGAATAGCTTTATTATTGTGAGAATGCAGCGACGCATGACCTTGCAGCGATAAGAGTGACGCAGCGCTTGGTTTGGCGATGCGAAGCTATTGCTCATGGAGGAAGTAAGGCGATTTGGTGACGTCGCCTTTCGAACGGGGACAAGGGTGGCAGTGATTCTTCTGATAGAATTCATGCGACAGTGGCTAGCAGAAAAGCTGTAGATTTTTGGGTGTGATTTACAGTTTACGGAAGTGAAATATTAACAATTCCTCAGGAATTGTAAAAATCTAAGTTTGGAAGTGGCGTCATTTAACTGTTTATTTAGGTTTCAGTGGGTGTAAATCAGCTACGTGTTACGTGTAAATCAGTTAATTGTTTATTTGTTGTTCCGTGGGAATTGTGTGTGAGGTGAGTCTAACTGTGCTTGTGGGTTCAGCTCTAAAATGAACAGTGTGAAGTTTCTTTTGGAAACAGGCTTATCTACGCTGCCACTCGAAGAGAAATGCTGAATTAAAGAATTAGGTAGGCCAGTCCCCGCTTTAAATATTATACAGAAGCGAAGTGCGAGAAGGAAAGAATATTGCCGTTCGTTTAATACAGTGATGTACGATAGAAACAAATGGATTTGTGGTTGTGATCATAACAATCGATTTTACTGCTTTCCGTGTTTGCTGTTTGCTAAAGGGAGAGGCACCACCTGTGCAAAAACAAGTGTGTCAGATTTAGGACATTTATCCCAAAAAAGAAAGAGACATGAGGTATCCGGTGCTCACATGAACGCTTGCCTTGATCTCCCATTACTGGGCAAAACAGAATTTAGAGAGCAAGTTAGTGAAGCTTTCAGAAGAAATATAGAACGTCATAATGATCAAGTAAAGAAAAACCGCTATGTTCTCTCAAAGGTTATTGACTCCATTAAATTTTGTGGAGAGATCGAGTTAAATCTTAGAGGACACGATGAGACAACTGAATCGAGCAATGCAGGTATATTCAGGGATTTAATTGACTTTGCATCAGTTCTTGACAAGGTTCTGAAGGAGCATTTCATTCAGTACGGCCACTGTTTTTTAAGGTACATCCAAAGATATGCAGAACGATTTGTTAGATTGCATGCTGTGTGTATGTAGGAGAAATAATTCGGAGGAAATATATGCTGCCGATTTCGTTTCTGTTATTGCTGATGAGACCACTGATGTTTCCTCTGAGTTTCAATTAGTAGTTGTCCTAAGATATGTGCTACCCAACGGAGAAAACCGGTTGAGAGATTTTGGACTTTCTTAAATACTCGCAATCATGATATCTCTGCTGTGGCTACTTGCATTAAGAATGTTCTACAGGAAGTTGTTGGGGGACAAAGAGAAAAAGTAATTTCACAAAGATACAACGAGTTATGAGTGGTCGACATTCGGGAGTACAAATTGTTCTAAGGGATGTTTATCCGCATGCATACTTTGTTCAATGTTACGCTCACCAACTTAATAATGGCGCAAGCAGTAAGTCAGAATAAATAAGTTAGTCTTCTTTGCTAACGTTTCTGAGGTCCCTAACGTTTTCGCCTATTCATCTCAGAGGACCCAAGTTATTGATGAAACAGTTAGAAGAAGTCTACCGTCAGGTTCTAATACAAGATGGAATTTCCGCTCAAGAACAATCGTAACAATTTACCAAAATAAAGACGCTTTAATTGAGTGTTTTCAGAAAATTCTAGAAAGTAGTAAACAAACGAAAACGATAAATCAAGCTCAAGGACTCCAACTGAAAATGCTGCATCCTGCATTCAACATCTGGATTCAATTTTTCTACAGGGTAATGCCTCATGTTGATATCTTGTACAATACTTTACAGAAACAAGCCGTAAGCCCCCTGTTAGTGAAAACTGCAATATCGTCCTTTGTTAATGAAATTTTTGAGATCAGAGAGGACGTTGACAACATTACTGTGGAAGAAGTCAGTGTGAAGAGAAGATCTAAAGAAACGTAAATTTTACGAAATACTGCTGCAAAAGAAGTCTGCGACTTAATTATAAATCAAGCTGAAGAAAGATTTGAGTTTTATGAACATGCGCCAGCTTCACATTTATTTGATCATAGTTTCACCAGTTTCAGGAAAGCATTCCCGTCGCAAACTTTGGAATGCGTAGTGGAGTCGTATCCATTTCATTACAAGAACAAGTTGAAAACAAAACTGCAGACCATCTACGGAAGAGATGATTTTCAGAATGTAAACAAAGCAACTGACCTGTTGGGATTTTTGCTAGAGAATAACTTAAAAGAGTGCTTTGGGGAGGTAGCAAAACTCCTGAAAATAATAATTGCAATCCCTATGACAACGTCAGAAGTAGAAAGATGTTTTTCTTGTTTAAAAAGGATTAAAATATTTCTGAGGAGTACAATGGAGGAAGAGAGACTGACCGCACTAGCAATGCTGTCTATCGAAAAGAATTTCATCAGCCAGCTTGAGAATTTTAACGAAGGCTTAATTGACAGATTTGCGGCGAAAAACGAACGACGAACCTATTTTTTTATACAAACACACAGACACAACATCAGCAGAAGTAACGGTTGCAGTACCATCTACTGGGCATGTAAGTGGCAGTGCTTCTGTAGCTGGTGGCAATCAGACGCAATATTGATTCCATGTGGATGCCAATATTATACTGTTTATCCAAGCAAATTTTCATTTTTGTATTGTTGTATTATTTTTTTTACTCACTATAATCATGAAACTCCTTCATATTTTTTAAGGTTGACTATACCAGTAACTTTTACATTTGCATATTCAGAGCACGAATCGATTTCTTATTTTATTTTCGCCAAACTAGTCTACACGAGCCATGACACATGTACAACACCACACAGACTCTCATACACGTAGGTGAGTATAGAAATGTTGTGAAACCCCCAGTATCTCAGCCACGAGCCGCCACTGGTCTGATATCAATTAAGACAACAAACGACTTTTTAGTGTTTGAATTGTTCATGGACCGTACAGATTCGAATAGTCTCCGCGGTTTGCTCTGACCAGCACCAGATCTTACAGAATCATGCCCATTCCTAGAAGAAATATTACTCTTCCTAATTAACCAAGCTTAACTTCAACTTCTCTTGAAGAATGTATTTGTGCGTACACGAAGACAGAGCTTATGATCAACACTTCTAATAATAGGGCCAAAAACGTCTTTTCAGTGTTAGATCTGTTCCAAAAACGTACAGATTTGGACAATCTCAACAGTTCGCCCTTACAAAGACTGACTTGCTAAACTGACATTTCTGTTGCGCCACCATCAGGCAAAATTGCTAAGTGACATTTCGGTTGTCTTTCAACCAACACTGTTGTTTCATTCATTCATTGGTTGAAAGATCCTCAACAGCGACAAGCAGTTCAGGTTTCGCTTATTGTACCCCTATTTGACATACACTATATTGACAAAAGACACCGGACACCTCTTCAAAAGCAAATGAACGGATTCGCTGCATTGTTAAAATGCGTAGTACAGCTGCAAACGGTATAAAAACAAACGTGCAGCTGACCATGATCATATCGCACTGTGAGGTTGAGTGAAAATGTCGCGAAGGGACTGAACGGACTTTGAGAAAGTAAAGATTGTTGGGTGTTATATTAGTGGGTTGTACATAAGAGAAACCGAGAGGCGTTTAAATATACTTAAGTCAACTGCTTTGGATGTACTGAATTAGTGGAAGACACATGGCGTGCCTGAAGCAGCAAAACCTACCGGCACACCAAAGAAAATCAGTGACAGAGGACGTCTAAGCCTCAGGAGAGTCGTTACAGCTACTCGACGGAGTACTCCGCAAGACCTCAGTGTACAGGTGAGTAAAAATGCTGGAATCTCGGTGTGTACACGTACCATTCGCACAGAACTTTATTCCATGAGTTACCGTAGTCGCGCAGCTGCTCATAAGCCTTTCATCTCCACTCGGAATGCTACTCGTCGTGTAGCATGATGTAAAGAACATTTATCGTGGACCGTAGTTTAATGGAAGCGGGTCCTATGGACTGATGAATCCAGATACACGATCCATCATTCTGATGGCCGTGCGTGGGTATGGCGGCAGCCGGGGAAACGCTCTTTACCACAGTGTACTGCTCCTACGGTCAAGTTTGGAGCTGGCAGTTTACTCGTGTGGGGGTGTTTTTCGTGGTATGGTCCCTGTCCATTGGTTATCGTGGACAAACCTGTTAACCAGCACCTCTACCTCGATATTCTGGACAGTTATGCTCTACCAACTCTGTGGCAATACTATGGAACCGAGGCTTGTTGGTACCAGCAGGATAATACAGCCATAAAGCAAAGACTGTTACACACTGGTTTGACGATAATTCCGTATCTTGCGTGGACTGGCCAGAACAGAGCCCTGATCTTAATCCCATAGAGCACCTATGGGATGAATTAGAGCGCCGCATAAGAAGTTTGGAACCAAGGCCTACTACTAAGCAACAGTTAGCGGCAGCATTATGTACTAAATAGAAGCCCGTACCTATCGCTGTGTTCCAAAACCTTGTCGAAAGCATGTCTCGAAGGTTCAATGCATGCATTAAGGCCAAAGGTGGACCGCCACCGTACTAATGTATGCCAATAAATGTTATGTTGTGTTTCTCTTCTACGTGTCCGGTGATTTATGAGAAGACAGTGTGTGTGTTTCTCTGTTTCTCGTGCTGTACGATATCCGGCCTTATACTAGCTTCGGAAGCAATTCGAGTTCTTGTCTTAATTTTCAGGCATAGTAACACAAAATATTGCTAAGGAAAATGAAGATGATCGAAAAGCATTTAAGTGAAAACAATTTAATGGGTTAATATTATTTTCTTGTTCTTCGTGATTTTAAAATTACTTTTAAGGATAAATAAAAGTGTTTTATTTTCTATTAAAGACAAGCAAGCAGTGATTTTAACGCATTTGTGGACTAACCGCAAATGTAAACTTTTTTTGTTGTTTCACGGTTTCATAACCACCATGACTAACTTGTAAGGTTCTGAGCAGTCACCTGTCCCTGATTTGGAGTCTGTGGTTCCGGAGAGAGGAGAACCAGCAACCTAGGGAAAATAGACCACACATGTCTCATCTGCGGCTCTGGTCCAACGCAGATGACTAGCCAGAAACCAACACCTCTGACCATTCGGACACCTGTGCAGAGAATGTAGGCTATTCGAGAAGTTTAAAAACTCTATGGTACGTGGTGTTAAAATAGCGAAAAAGAAGTTCAGAATTACCACTTGTTTTATCCATCGCCGCGATTTTTGAACTGTGGTACACCAAATGCAAAAATAAATAAATAGAATGAAATGAATAAAGCGTTGAAAAGTAAGACAGAGTAAGTGAAACTAAGGGCCGAATAATTCTTTGACAAAGAAGTTCATAAAAGCGACAATCATATTAGACAGGTGATTAACTCTGTAACGAAAATTTTGTAACGTTGAACTTCTCAATAAAGCAGAAATAAGAACAAAGATTTCAACTGAAATGCTGCGAACCTCCGATTAAACTGTTTAGTTAATTTAGTTTAATGGCAGTTTACAATAACTAAGGTGATGAAATATGGAGTAAGTGATACTGAATTTAGAATGTGTCATCTAGGAGAAGGACATTGGCACATTGCTCCTACTCCAGATAATTTTCCAGTTCTTATTTTCACTTCGTGTCGCAGTGCGTAAATCACTCTGTAAATATACCTGAATTTTGAAACTGATGTTTAACTCAAAGATCATTATAAGAATAATTAAATTATAAGCCAGTCACGTGAGTTGATTTACTTTTCCATCGAAGCTTAAAGCCATCGACCAGAAGCTACGTTGCGTGCGATAAAGTGCTTTAGAAGCATTGACCGATGGAGAATATAGTTTGGGAATAATATTACTCGTCGAAAAGTTTGCAGAAGAAGAATATGGATCTCATTAACTCCACCAAGTAGAATTTTTAAAGCAAAAGTTGCACTGAAGATAAATTGAAGAGCCCAGAAAATATTTATTTCAAGAGTCTAGGTTAAGATAAAAGTTCAAGAAGTTTGAAAGAAAGACCAGATCGGTTTCTCAGTCTCAAAATCATTGCTTGGAATTTGTTCAGAACCTTACGAAAAATGAAAAACTATGGCTTTAGATCACAGTCTCTAAAATTCAGACCTTCGCTTTCATTTACTTTCCAGGTTTCCTTCTAAAAATAAATGCAAGCGAGAGACTAAACGCAATCGTTGCCCAGAATTCTATCGGCTATCTCATATCAAGACTGATTTTCATAAAATTTCTCAAAAGGAATGTTTCCGTAGCTGTAAACACGAAGAACAACCTTTGAACTGTGCCAACCTATAGGAATTAATGTATAGGTGTTTTACGACATGCAAAAAACAAACTGAACAACAAAAATAACCTTTTTGTTTGTTACAAGACTGCATATGCCAAATCATAAAGTATTTGTCATGCTGATTACAAATCTTCTTGCTAAATTGTGCTATCGGGCATAGTTCTCGAGTAACCTGTTTTTTCAGTGTACAGTAAGCCTTCATTTTGGCATGTTTATTTCGCTACAAACAATTAATTACACTTACCTTAAAAAGTAGTTATTTTAGATTCTCTTCTGCACTTTGTTTGTACAACATCCCTTTTTAGAGTGCAACAGTAATCAGCTAGCATTTTAGGGCTCCATTTTCCTTTATAGCGGATTTCTAAGGTACATATGTCCTGATGGAAACGTTCTACGTACTCATCGCTTACAGCTCTTAAGTTCTGTGGGAATAAGTCCAGATGCGAGTGAAGGAAACGTATTTTAAGGGACATATTGCATTCCATGGCCTTATAGTTTTCTAGAAGCTCAGTAACAAGTTCTTAATAATTTTCTGCCTTCCGGTTACCTAAAAAGGTCAGTACCACATATTTAAAGGATTTCCATGCAGAAGCTTCAGTCTTATTCAAAGTGCCTGCAAACGCAAGATCACGCATAAGTCCCCTTATTTGTGGATCAATAAAAATGCCTTGTTTAATTTTGGCTTCTGATATTTTAGGGAACTTGTTTTTAGTAAACGAAAGGCTTTTCCATCTTTGTTCAGTGCCTTTACAATTTTTTTATCAAACCCAGTTTGATGTGAAGCTGTAGTAAGTACACGTTCTGAGGACTTACTAAAGGCTCAGCAACAACATTTTTATTACCTGGAATTTAGGAATCTCTTTCAGGCCAATTCTTTTTAATGTAATGAAGAAATTCTGTCCCTACTGTTCCATTAACAGATGAAGCAGCAGTATTTTCTGTATCCAAATTGTAGACTAAGGAGTAAAGCTGTCACTTTAAGATCGCGACAAATATTCTATGGGTGTGTTTTGTATACTATGCTTTGAAGCAACAGTTTAATACTTGCATATGTTTCTTTCATGTATGCAGTATATGCAACAGGTACTGACGGATACATGTTTCCGTTATGATGAAGCAAAGCTTTTAAGCTTATTTTTGAAGAATCTGTAAAAAGTATCCGTCCTTCAGGTTTGTGTTGCTGTCCTAAGGCTTCAAACAGTAAGTCTATATCATTGCAGTACACAAGATCACCACTCTTCGAAAATAAGTGTTCAAACGCTTGCTGTCGTCGACAAAAACTATATACTTTTGTACTTGGTTGTAAAAGAGTCCATACCTTCAATCTTGAAGCCAATGTTTAGGCCTGACTTTTTGCTAAATGAAGGTCACGAACCAAATCATTTAATTCTTTCTGACTTATAAGGTGAGGCACAGAATCTTCCGAGAAATCAGGGTCTTGTTCTTCAATATCTTCTTCGCTGTGAAGATTTATTTCATCAGTATCACGATCATCTAAACTCCAAGACTGTGGAGGTACAGGAACAGGAAGATCTGGACCATGAGGAACAGACCTTATGGCAAGAGTATTGGGATACTGAATCGTGTATTTGGTCTTAGCTGTAATTCCAGATATCTTAGGTTCTCCCCAAACCATTGGCACTGCAAATGTCATTTGACGTGAACCCTTCAACCAGCCAGTCAACAAAGTTACACATGAATTAAAACAAATGTGAGGCGCCAAAGATTTCTTCATCACCCATTTTGCACTGAAAATAAAGTTCATACAATTTTCTAATCAACGGTGTGAAATGTCGCCTTTGAGACTTTAGAGTAAATTGTCCACAAATGTAGCAGAAACTGTTTGGATGGTTCACACAAGTACGCGGCATTATTAATCGTACACTTTGCACAATCCACACTACTTTTCAAAACCACGAGAAAATGCACGTCTTTCAATGCCGATTAAATGCATTCGAATGACAAAAATTCTGCTTTGTTCCCCTTTCCCAGAGGGAATTGCACAGCAGGAAGTAATGGCGCAGTATGTCTACTCTCCGAGACACAGCTATCCTGACAGTAGACAGATGTCTCCGTTGGGAAACAGGGAAATTCCTTTAAGTAACACAACATTCACCCATCAAAGAGAGTTCCATTACAAGAAATTGGAGCCCAGTGGGGTAATTATGACTTCATATTTGGTGGTTTCAGCACCCGTAAATACATACAAAACCGTTAAATTTTCTTTGTAACAAAACCATTGTTGTTCAGTGTTTGTTTCTCTTTGAATTACCGTGATGAAATTCGGTATAAGTTTGCATCATATAAAGTCTGAAACGTTTATTTCGAGACATTGGATTAATATTTAGCTGTTTGGGAGTTTAATGATAACTATTAGCAACTCACAGCGGTATAAGTAGTCATTTGTCCCTTATGTAGATCCATTGGCTAGGCATCATACTCTGGGAATGTTTTTCATGCTTTAGGCTAGGCTCCCTAATTCCAGTATCCCGAAATCTTAACGCTGCTGCCTACAATGACATTCTGGACAATTCCGTGCTTCCAAAATTCTGGCAACAGCTCAGTAAAGTCCCTTTCCTTTACAGACAGCACAGTGCCCTAGTCAACAACGGTAGGTCCGTGCAGGAAGGGTTTTATGAGATGGGTTTGGGAGAACTTGATTGGGCTGCGTAGAACCCCGATATCAACCCCATGGAACATCTTCAGGACAAATTGGAACGGTGACTGCAAGCCATGCAGAACCGCTTGGCATCGGCGGCTGACCTGACTAATGATATTTTGCCAGAATGGAAGGTAATTCCCGCAGCAACGTACCAAACCAAAATCTAGTGGACAGATTTCCCAGTGGAATGGAGACTATGGTTTAAGTAAAAAATAGACTAACTCGATATTAATTCTTTTCCTATTACAGGGAGTTTGTAGATACACTATATTGACAAAAGTCACCTGACACCCCTTCAAAAGCAAATGAACGGATTCGCTACGTTGTTAGGATGGGCGGTACACCTGTAAATGGTATGAAAACAAGCTGCAGCTGTCCGCGATCATATCGCACTGTGAGGTTGAGTGAAAATGTCGCGGCGGGAGAAAACCGACTTTGAAAAAGGAAAGATTCTTGGGTGTTATATTAGTGGGTTGTCCATAAGAGAAACCGAGAGGCGTTTAAACATACCCAAATTAAATGTTTTGGATGTACTAAATAAGTGAAAGACACATAGCATGCTTGAAGTAGCAAAACGTACCGGCATACCAAAACAAATCAGCAACAGAACACGTCAGTCTCAGGAGAGTCGTTACAGCTAATCGACGGAGTACTGCATGAGACTTCAGTTTACAGGTTAGTAAAAATGCTAGAACCTCGGCATGTACTCGCACCATTCGCAGAGTACTTCATTCCATGGGTTACCGTGGTAGTGCGGCTGCTCATAAGCCTTTCATCTCCATTTGGAATGCTACTCAGCGTTTAGCATTGTGTAAAAAACATTTATTGTGGACCGTAGATTAATAAAAACGGTATCTATGGACTGATGAATCCTTATACATGATCCATCAGTCTGATGGCCGAGTGTGGGTATGGCGGTAGCCGGGGGAACGCTATTTACCACAGTGTACTGTTCCTGCGGTCCGGTTTGGAGCTGGCAGTGTACTCGTGTGGGGGTGATTTCGTGGTATGGTCTCGGACCATTGGTTATCGTGGACAAAGTGTTTACCAGCACGTTTACCTCGATATTCTGGACAATTATGCCCTACCAACTCTGTGACAATGCTTTGGAACCGAGCCTTGTTGGTACCAGCAGGATAATGCACCGTTCTGGAAGTTACAGAACTGCACTTCAACACAGGTATGTCTGGCGCTATGTTTTAGTAAGCCAGTTTTATGCCACACGAACATCGCAGTGTGAGATCTACGACTTACATATTCCTTGACACACGAACTGACTTCCAGATTTATCTCTCGCCGTTTATGTTTGACTGAAGAATTCCCTTCAACGTGAGTAGAGTGAAACCTTCCCTTCTGAAAAACCAACTTGAGCAGATATGTGCCTCAGAAGCCAGTTTAATGCCTCTACTACTCCATGACCAACTTACAGCTACTTCTTGTCCGAGACTTATTAAATGTAGAACATACTGACAACCGACATATAAACCTTTTGTAGGTGAAATAAATTTGTGTCTTTGCTTTACAACTGAAATCATATTTTGCACATCCTTCAGTCGGTCTACCATGTGATTTTCATTCGATTTAATTCACTTCACGTAATCTAGATTCTGTTTCTCTTCAAAAGCTGGAGACTTACATAATTTCTACTTTCTATGTCAGGCTTCTAGCAGAATTTCTCAGTAGCTGTTGCCAAAAATTTAAGGAAATGCGAGGATGCACTGAGACTGTTTGTAGAACAAAAATATCTCAAATTCTTAAGTAGTAGCTAATACACTGCTGGCCACACAAAATGCAACACCAAGAAGAAAGCATCTGATTGGCCTGAAATTCGCAGCATGTGTCGGCCGCGAGAGGACATGCAAACTATTAGCATTGCAGGGCATATGCAAATTATGTGCGCCCGGCACACCACCGAGAAGCACTATAATAAGGGTGCACAAAAGGCGGGAGTGAGTAGTGGAAGTGTGTTGTGCTGCCGGACCTGTGCGTGGGAAGCTTCCTGATGCCTCGTCGGAGAATACGGCAGTCATTCCAGCACGTTTCGGAGTTTGACAGAGGACGAATAGTGCCTTATCGCGACAGCGGTTTATCGTACCGAGACATCGGCGCCCTTGTGGGACGACATCCAGCCACAGTGAGGCGAGTATGGATTTGGTTGGTGCAGGAAGGACGGACGGACTGACGTGAGCGATTCCTGCAGCCGCGACACACCACCGATCGAGAGGACTGGCATGTTGTGCGGCGGGCATTGACGGCTTGCACCGCCACATCACGAACGTTAGCGCAGGAATTAGGGGGTGTTGCGCAACAACCTGTGTCAGCACGTACCGTTCGACGTCGTCTGCAGGGGCGGGGACTTGTCGCACCACCGCCCTTTGCTCCAATTACCATTGACGTTACACCACCGGCTAGTGTGGCGGCAGTGGTCTGTTGAACGCCGCACCTGGACTACGGAATGGCACGATATTGTCTTCTCCGACGAATCCCGCTTCTGCCTGCAACACCACGATGGTCGGATACGCGGCGAGAGACTTTATGACGCCTGCATTATGCATCGCCATACCGGTCCGTCGCCTGGCGTTATGGTTTGAGGCGCAATTGGATATGACACCCGCACCCCTCTGGTACGCATCGCCGGTACACTCAACATCCACCGCTACATCTTCGACGTTTTGGAGCCTGTAGTCCTCCCTTACCTGTAGGACCTGCCAGCGGCCACGTTTCAACAGGACAATGCGCGCCCGCACGTGGCACGCATCGTGCAACAATTCTTCACGGCCCACCAGGTGTCACTGCTGCCGTGGCCCGCCTGTTCTTCCGATGTTTCACCCATCGAACACGTCTGGTCGCTGATCGGCAACCGAGTGATCCGGCAAGCACCGCCCGCGGCTACGCCTGATGAACTGTGGCAACGTGTGGAAGCAGCCTGGACCGACATACCCCAAGCCCACATCCAAAGCCTCTTTCGTTCGATGCCGCGGCGTGTAGCGGCCGTTCTTGCCAGCCATGGAGGCCACACGAACTATTGATGTCTGCGTGTTCCGCAAGTCGCACGGGCATGTAAGCTCCATCGTTTCATCTTTGTATCTGTTGTTATGTGTCCAGTAAATCTGGCTTTGCTATATCGTGTCCTTCTTGGTGTTGCATTTTGGGTGGCCAGCAGTGTACCTAATAACGTTTCTGGCAGATGAGATGATCATTGTCAAATATTCCCCTTACGTTTGGTCAGTATCTCACAAAAACTGTGCGCGCAATTTTGGCAAAATTTTGATTCCTTATTTCATTTAGCCTCAAATGGATCAGGGTGAAATTTGATGAACTTGAGAGTTTTTTGTCTGCCAGTTTTATTTGTTCTTCTTGCACAACTCTTTAAATAATGACATACACAACGTCAAATATGTCTTTTAACAATAATGGCAACAACTGATAGGAGTTCTGAGGCCCTCATTTAATGAACCTTCCTTACAATACGCTAAGCTGATTTTAATTCTTATGTGTCAATGTTCTTGAAATAGGATGAGATGTTGGGTTATCGAGGATTTACTTCACTGTCTTCAACAAAAATACCAAACTTGTAAGTTACTTTTCTTCGGATGTGCCTTCTGTGGCTCTCACGTCTTTCTCGTTGAACAAATATGAAGACCCGAGATTTCTCGCCATTCTCCTGTAGCTTCAGATTTTATGCCCTGTCCAATCCTCTCAACGACATAACTATTTTCTGCTAAAACAGTAATATTTTAAGGACCTTTGTTATCGCTAGCTAAGTATTAGCTGAGGAATATGTAGTTTCCAATTCTTATTCACAATTTCAATTTTTTTTTAAATAATGTTTTCATTATGATAATGCGCTTACAGATCCTGCAGAGATCTGGAAATTAAAATACTCATTAATCAAACTTTAATCATATTAGAAATCTAAAAATTAAAATTTTCCTGTAATAAAAACTATAACTTGTTTTTTTTACTATTTCCTTATCTCTGTCAGGTAGTAAATATAAAGATTACTAACAATAATTGAGAAAAGCAATGAATCTGCATTTCACTAACATCGCAGGTCTTATATGAGTGAAATTCTAAAATTGCTGTAACTGGTAAATCATATCTAAAAAATATATTACAATGCTGGCTATGCTAAATGAAGTCATGCCTTCTGTCGTTATTTAGATAATATTTTTGAGTGCTTGATAAATCTTCATGTTTGCACATTTTCTTCAGCATTCTCTACCAATGATAATGGAGCATTTGCTTATTTCAAATATTTATTTTAGATCCAACTTTGGGAGTCAATACGCCGTCATTCACTGGGCATTCATACCTTGAATTGCATAAACTGGACGCATACACGAGGTTATCCCTTGAATTAGAATTTGCCAGCTTTGCGAATGACGGAATTCTTCTGTATAATGGTCAGACTTCAACTGGTCCCGGTGATTTTGTTTCTCTTTCGGTAAAAGATGGATTTATGGAATTTAGGTAAGTTGGAATTTGCCTTGTACATGTGTTTTGAGTCTTTTGTTGTTCTGTAAAAATCACGAAGAGGACAGTTTTCACTGTAGAGTAATATGCCGTTAATATTTTGAGTTGAAAATCGAGCATGCGCCACAGGTAAATTTGAAAAACGTGTTTATATTAATTTCGGCTGTATTTCAATATGGTATTTTTAAGTATGAATCTTAAAATAGGGAAATAAAGTTAACTATATTTGAAAAATTAGTAGACTAAATATACCTTAAGCATATGCATTATTTTTGATTTGTGTCACACGTCTTATTCGTATAAATCCATTTGCGTGACTTCGACCATAGAATAAGCATCTAGTTTTTACCCACATATTACCTGATGCAAACATTATCACACTGTTGTGATAATTTCCAAAAGGAGTCATAATATCCATTTCAAAAGAAACCTAATCCATGTGTTAACATATTACTTTTGTGTCATTTCAAACAGAATACTTCATTTTAAACCAAACAGAATGAATCGTAATTTTTGTTATTTAAATACTAGTAATCCCGTCTTAAAAATATTTTAATGGTGGCAAATGTTAAAGTTCTAACCTCACGGAAACCGTAATTGTCATGCCAGATTAAAATTACAGTTAATCTGTGTAGCATCAAATGAATGTTATTATGGGTTTGTGTAATTATATTTCTGACGTGTAAGCTGCAATTCAACTGTTATTCTAGAAAGTGAGTTTTGATTAGTTTCCGTGATATTCCGTATACGTTTAACTGCGATTTATAGATAACTAAAACATACGCCGTTTCTAGTGGCGAAGAATTCTTCCACCATCTTTGTACTGTGTGTATACTATGCCACACATATAACAAAAAAAGAGCCTTCACATATGCTTGCGTGTTAAATAAATTTGAAGTTCTGCATTTTGATCTATTAAAAACTCCAAATAAACCATTCCATGTTCTTAGAAAATACATTCCTTATGCTGTAAAATAACTCCAAACAATTAGAGTTTTCTTTTTAATATGAGCCATCGCACTGCAGGAATAATTTCCCGAACTGATAAATTTTTTTTGTGTGTGCACTTCTTTCAGTATTGTTTAATATATACAGCGTGTTTTAAGATAATAAAGTTTATCTTAATTACTTAACAGATACAACCTTGGAAGTGGCGCAGTGGTTTTAAAGTCTCCTCAGGCTATTACTTTAGGAAAATATTACAAAGTATCAGCTAAAAGATATTTACGTGATGGAATGCTCTCCGTGGAGGGAATGGAAAAAGTTTCTGGACAAAGCCAAGGTCACCTCAATGCACTCGACTTGAATGACAATTTGTTCTTGGGTTTTGTGCCTGATGCTTCAAAATCGTAAGTTATTTATAGATACATTTCTCTTTTCCCTTCTTTTTTGTATCATTCTTTCTATTACACGTGGGTTATTCTTTCTCATAAAACACTGGTACTAAATCGGTTGATGGCTCCTCCATCGGAGCAGAACAGCTTCAGGCAATCATCAGATTTCTCAAAAGATGTATGAGTTTAGGTCTCTTTAACAATGCAAGGCTATGAAGTAAGAACTACACCTTTCTGTAAGATGCATTTTTAATCTATTTTTCATCATGTAAAGTTATTCAAGATTCATTAAATTATGACGAGCAAACTGATCGTATTAGTCACTTACGTACTCCGCTCTCGTTGCAGAATATTTATTTCTGCAGGACGGACGAAGCTTCAAACCAAATGGTTATAGTAGTTGTCGATTAGCATGAAGAACGATGACGCCAATTTAGCAGTTGGTTAGTAATAAACAGGTAGCGTGAAACACTTAACACAGTTAATAAACTGGCGGAAAGTGAAAAAAGAACACCAAGAAGGAAATGGCGGACGATCATGAAATTTACATATGTTAATGGGGTCGAGTTTACGTAGGTGTGATGTTAATTTCGGGACCAACCGGTGAGCACCTACGCCACCGCACGGCATAATATGCAAATTATCGTCGGTGGTATTTAAGGAGTACGGCGAAGTGAATGTAATCAGTCGTCGGCGTACGGGCACGTGCGAAGACCCTGAAGAAGCTGCAATGCCTGGACATGGAAGACGTGTACGATTTCAGCAGTTATCGGACTTTGAGCGAGGTTGTCTAGTCAGACTCCGAGAGGCCGGGTGGTCGTATCGTCGTATTGCGGAGCGAATTGGACGGGAAGTATCGGTGGTGGTACAATGGTGGCGTAGATGGTCCGAGGAACATTCCCACACGAGAAGACGTGGAACCGGGAGTCACAGACAGACTGATGAGCGGACCGATCGACGCATAAGAAGAGCGGCGTTGTCAAGCAGAACATCCACTGCGACGCAAATCTGAGCTGCCGTTGCATCTGATGTGACTGTGCGAACAATCCGCAACTGTCTACTGGATGCAGGACTACGTGCACGTGTGCCTCTGGCCTGTGTACATCTGACTCCAGCCCACCGTCAGGATCGGCTGCAGTGGTGTCGCCAACGTATGCACTGGAGAACGCAATGGCGATCTGTCGTGTTCAGCGATGAAAGCAGATTCTGCTTGTGAGCCTCCGATGGCCGTATGCATGTTCGCAGACGCATAGGGGGCGTCTCCACCCTTCTTGCATCCGCCAGCGACACACAGGGCCTACATCTGGTCTTCTGGTGTTTAGAGCGATCAGCTATCACTCCCGTACACAACTAGTGTTTGTACCGAGTACGTTAAACAGCACCTCCTACATCAACAACATCATTCAGCCCGTTGTTGTGCATTTGTAAGGTCGGTCCATCGTGGTGTTTTCCAGCAAGATAATGCATGCCCACACACGGTGTTACGGGGGGCGTTTGGATTGCCCCGCGTCATTATTAGTAATAAGGGTAATCACTCGAATCTCAAAAACTATGTTTTCCCAGTATTAGAGAAAACACAGGCTCGCTATTCGAGGATGGGCGTTGTGTTTCACCCAGCCGACGTTCCGTGTATCGGGGTCAGCTGAGTGCCGCAATGTTTAAAAGTAATCGTCTAGCTTTTCATTTCTCTTTGAATAATTCGTTGACTTACAAATTTTGATTTGTTTACTAGCACTGATGCGTAAGTTACTCAGTATTGCACTGGAGGATTTTTCTGAACATTCATTCCAAATCATTTATTCACACATCCAACTCTCAATCGTGATTAACCTTTTTACTTTACAAAATTTTACACTCAAATGAAATTTAGCCGACTCATAATAACGTGAAAATAAAATATGTTTATTTTGCCTGATGAAGGCTTGAAAAATCTAGAAAAATATACACTCAGTCATATGAAAATGTTTGAAGACCCTTTTAGCAAAATTATTTATTTAAAGGTTAACTTTAATTTCTTATTTTCATTTAATATAATTCTGAAATATTTCGGAACATAATTTACTAAAAATGATTCCCTATACTACACAATTTCCTGCTCTGATCAATGGTATTTACTTTACTCAACCATTTCATTTCTTCTATTTCTGCCCTACTTTTCTCAGCATTAATTTAGAGCTGGTTTTACTTTCAACCTTAACTTAGTCTACTATGCTCTTCTTTAATTTTCGGTTCAACATACTAATTATGTAAACAAGAGGAAACGTTAAGGTCGGGAATGTCCTACCTTCTATCCCACGATGAGGGCTGGCATTTCATTCTCCTCTTCCCGAAGTTTTCATGCTATCACTCAGAATTCTCTCATCATTCTCTCGAAGGTTTCATGCTATCTCCTCTCTTTCCGAAGTTTTCATGCCGACTCCTATCTTTCCGAAGTTCTCATGCTATCTGTCTGAATTCTCTCGAAGTTTTCATGCTATCTCCTCTCTTTCCGAAGTTTTCATGCCGACTGTCATAATTCTCTCTGCTCCTCTTCCTGTCCTACGAAAATTTGTTCTTCCCGGATCCTCCTACCAATTTACAGATTGGTCACACAATTATCATTTCCCGATCTGATTTGCTCTGGGTTTCCCGCCATTTCTCTGACTTGCCATCCTTCGCCCCGTCCAAAATCTGTGTCCGCACTTAAATTCTAGGAACTTCGTTGCCTACGGATCTCTGAGGTCGTAAATCTTCCTATCATAAAACTGCTATGGTTTTCCTTGGCCTGGCGTCAAGCTATTCTTTTCTTCCAGACTTGGTGCATCAATTCTCAAGACGACTGGCGCCGAGCTCCAATAAAATGTCTACCAGCTATTTCTCTGACTTGAATTACTTCGCCTTACCCAATATTGCTGGCTCGTAGCAGTTAGGGAAAGGATGCCCCGCGGTCCCATGCCACAGCAAGCGGACGGCTGGAAGCCCTTCGACTCTGAGAGAGAGAGAGAGAGAGAGAGGGTGGGGGAGAAGGGGAAAGAGCGGTACTTTCCTGACCTTCCTAGGCGCGAATCCACGGAAGAAAATCTAAGGGGAAAATTAAATTGTGAAATGCAGAGCGTCTGAAGAGCGTGAAGTTTATAAAATCCTTATTTTAATAATTCTTACACCAGCTCCCCAAAATCTCTCCCATTCATTTGATTAATTTTTTAAATCCCATTTCTTTTCCGCTTTTCCGATTACTTCTCAATTTCCAATACAGGGAAAAGGTGCGCACTCGCTCACGAGTGCTGCAACAACGGCACGTGCAACGCAACATCCACTTCAGGGTGTGAGACAACTTCCATGGCCTGCACGTTCACCGGATTTGTCCCCCATTGAGTACGTGTGGCATTTTATGGGACAACGACTTATGCGGTCTCCACGGCCAGCCACGACCATCACCGATTTACGCATCCAGGTTGAAGATGCTTGAAACTCAATACCCCAAACTTACATCCAACATCTGTACGACAGACTCCATGCCAGAATTGCACAGTGTGACGCAGTTCATGGCGGTTCAACCTCGTACTAACCATGTTACATGGAAATGTTATTTTTCAGTTTACCAGCAAATACAGCTGTATTTTGCCATAATGTTTTGATCACGTTATCCTCTGTATTCCGTTAATATGCTGTATAAATTTCGTTGGTATCAGACGTCTCCTTCTTGGTGTTCTTTTTTCATTTTCCGCCAGTGTATAAAGGCTCACCTTGAAACAAAAGCTTAACACCAGAATAGCTCTTTGATAGTTTGAATCGACGATTTAGTTCAGTGACAAAAATTCGTTCGACGACGACAAATCTTTCGGCCTCGCGCTTTCTACCGCAACAAGATCATATTTATACATACCGGGTTTTCCGTTTAGACGTATAGTAAAAGAATAATTTGTATCATACAAAATACCAGTTCGAATGACAGATAGTTGGCGCCATTGTGAAGAGCAACTGTGAAATTTATGAACCATTCGAGTTTGGACGCACAGCGCATGAGTAGAAGCTCTCTTCTTCTGTCTCATTGCGTCAGAAGTAGATGGATTCTGCGTCAGTCGCCATGTTAACTCCACAGCAGAAAGTGTTATGTGCTATCGCTTGCGGAATTGAAGACCGTGATGCTTGTACAGCGTCATTTTCGCTGCGAGCACAACCTTGGAGTGACGGCAAACTTCCCAACTTACGTGTCCATTATGAAATGGGACAAGCAACTCAGAGAAACGGGAAGTTTGTTACCGATGAGTGGTAAACATGCTAAGCGTACAGTGTCTGAGGAAAATATTGAACGGATTCGGAAGTCATTTCAGGGAAGCCGAGGAAATCCATTCGAGAGGCTAGTGTGCGGCTGCATCGGGTACTCCATAAAAGGTTGCGTTCACATCCGTACACGATTCAACTGCATCAACAAGTTAAGCCGCATGACATTACGGAACGGGAAAAAAATTGCGGAGGCAATGTTGGCCAAATTTGATGCCGACGAAACATTCCTAGACCGGATATGCGTTTTGGACGAATCAACATTCCACGTGTCTGGAAAAGTAAAGAGACATAACTGCCGTATCTGAGGGTTCAAAAATCCATACGTTGTTTACGAAAATGACCGAGATTCTCCAAAATGTAATGTTTGGTGGGGGATCATGAAGGACAAAAGGAAATGTCCCTTTATTTTTGCGGAGGCCACGGCAAATGGACTAACATACCTGGATATGTTACAGAAATACGCTCTGCTTCACCTGCCTGAAGAAACAGTTTTTCAACAAGATGGGACTACCCATTCTCTGCTAATGATGTCCACAAATTCTTGGATCACCACTTCACTACAGGATGGATTGGGAGAGGATCGACGTTCATTGCATGGCCCTCCAGATCACCAGACCTAACTCTACCTGATCTTTTCCTGTGGGGTTTAATTAAGGACAAAGTGTACGCTACGCCGGTGCATAATCTGGTAGACGTACGCGACACAATTTGTACTGGAATCAACAACATGACACCACAGATGGTGCTCAACACGTGAGCTGAGATAGAATACCGGTTGGTCGTTTGCCACGCCACCAGTGCAGCTCATGTTGAAGTTTATCAAACATGTGAAAAACATTTTTCAGTTTGTGTATCTGGAACAATACGCGTCGCTAATAAATTGTGGTAAATTCAGAATTAGTATAATTCCTTTTATTACGCCCTCTACACTGAAGAGCAATTAAATTAGAGATACCTGTCTAGTAACGTGTAGCACCACCTTTCGCCCTGATGACGGCGGCGATTCGTCTCGGCATGGACTCGACAAGACACCGGAAGCGTTGGGAAGCCATACGGATCCATGACCCCTGAACTAACTCCCACAGTTCACGAAGATTTGATGGAGGGAGTGAGAGCTTCGAACATCTCTCTCGATGTGATTGAGGGCAGGGGACCCAGCTGGCCAAGGAAGCAAGGTCACGTCGGTGGAGTGTTCATCCAACCATTCGGACACAATTCGGGAGCGATGGCACTGTGCATTGTCTTGTTGCAGGATCAGGTCCCCGGTGGGATGTTGAAGACGCACAAACGGGAGCAAATGGTCTTCCAGGATATCCTGGTAACTTTGATCTGTGAGGGACGATGTCACACGTACCAGGGGTCCCATTTCAGTCCACGTAAACAATCCCCAGACGAGAATGCCACCCCTACCAGCTTGAAGAGTACACTGCTGGTAAGAAGGATCCATCGCTTCATGTGGTTTGCGCCGTACTCGTATCATGCCATCCGCATGTACCAACGTGAATCTCGACTCATCAGTCCAGGCAACATTTTCCCACATGTCTAGGGTTCAGTGCCGATGTTCCCGCGCCCATGCTAATATTTGCAGCCTGTGATGTGCGGTTAGCAGCGGTAGCCTCGTGGGACGATGGCTTCTGTACCCCATATCGAGGAGATGGTTCTGGATGGTGTGGCTGCTTACACGTTTTTGGGCACCAGTGTTAAATTTCCGAGTGATTTCTTGCACTGTGGCCCGTCTGTCCACTGTTACATTGCGAGCTAGCCGATGATGACCCCGCTCATCCACACGCTATTGTCCACGGCAGTTGGCCCTTGCAGGGATGGTTTTACAGGATTCGATGTACCCACGGTGCGACCGGCCGTTTCCAGAGGCTGGTTGAGTGAGTACCGTGTGATTGATTGCGAATCAAATCGACTGCTATTTAGATAGACTCTGCTAGCAGAGCGAGGGGAGTGAATTGCTCCCCTCAAAAATCTTTTTTTTAATTCGATCCCTGAATATACAATAGGGTTTCGAGGCAGTGGGTTTGGACTTAGTTAAAACTGCCCTTGTAAGGGCAAAGTCCAAACCTCGGTCAAAGCAAGGTGCGCAACTCTGACAAACGCGCGGGTACGTCGTCGCCGTGCTGGTCCCACTGATCTACGGATCAGTCCAAATCCCGCACTCAACCAGGGTCAGGTGCAGGTTACAGCGGAAAGAACCCCAGGGTACCGCTGAGCACCTGACTTTCGAACGTACTAAGTCTGACCGACCAGGGACACAGGTCCCAGGGCTTACACTCGGTTAGCAACCCGAGTAGAGAGATGGCAGAGGACGCGGGGGCTTCAACCCCCGGTCCAAGTGAGCCCGTTGAGGCAGATTGCGACTTAGAAATTCCGTCGGAATTCGCAAGCGCAGTCAACTCCTTCTTCCAAGAGTTGGAGAGGATTCTAGAGAATCCTTCAAACAAGGTTCTGGTTAACACCAGAACCAAGATAAGGAAAGTAGCGAACTCGCTACAGGCAGCTTGCACCAAGCAAGTGATAGAGATGAGTCTCATCCAAGGGAGACTCAGGAAAGAAGTGAGCAGCTAGCGCGGCTCCAAAGACATATGCCGAAGCGGCTCGAGCGAAGCCCGGCAAGGGGAATACGGCCCCTAAGCAAAAAACGGCGAAGAAGGAGGTAGCCAAGAAGGTGGCACCCAAGAGGGTCGAGAAGAGGCACGTGCTTCTCGTTTACCCCGCAACAGACAAGGGTTCTCCCTCGTCAGAAGACGTCAAGGCGGTTCTGCAAACACAGATTTGCCCCGCCAAACTCCAGATTGGGGTTAAGGGAGTTAGAAAGGTGAATGGGGGAGGAGTAATGGTGGAATGCTCCTCCGCCAAAGAAATAGAGAAACTGGATTCGGAGCTAAAGAGCAATGCAGTGACGAAGGAGAACCTTCGGTCCAGATTGCCAGCTAAGAGGAATCCAAGGTTTATCGTCTACGGGATAGACGGAAACCTGTCAAGGGAAGAGGTCGAGCAATGTCTCGCGGAACAGAACCCAGAGTTGGAGGAGAGCAGCCTCCAGCTCAAGTTCTCATTGAAGGTGAAGGGTGGGGAAACGCCACTGGGTAGCAGAGGCGGACCCACTGACCTTCAAAAGAGTAATGAAGCGAGGCAAACTCGGAGTGGGATGGACCGTCCACTCAGTAAGGGAATATCTGAGGGAGGTCCGTTGCTACAGGTGTAACGGGTTCGGGCACTTTAGGTCAAGGTGCACCGAAGAGCAGGATAGATGTGCCCGGTGTGGGGAAACCGGGCACAAGCGCCAAGAGTGCAGCAATAGCCCGGTCTGCACTAACTGCTTGGCAAACAACAAGAGATTCAGACGTCGAGTGGATGTAGGCCACTCGAGTCTAGACAAGGAATGCCCAAGCCTTGTCAGAGAACTGGCTCTGCTAAAAGAACGCACTCATTATGGATAATAAACCAAAGAGAGGCGTTAAGGTGCTTCAAATCAATCTGCACCACGCACGGGCAGCAACAACACAGGCCCTGGTGACAGCCACTGAGCAAAAAGCTCATATTCTGCTATTGCAGGAACCATTCGAACAGGGGGGAAGAGTGGTGGGCTTCCCTAACTCCTACCGGATCTACCACCCTAGGGTGGCAAAGCCCAGGGTGGCCACGGTCGTGAAAGACCCGTCCCTAGCGGTTCTCGAGATAAAATGCTCCGAGAACGTGGTCGCCCTCGGCGTGGAATGTGGTGATGCAAAATTTTTAATGGTGAACGTATACAGTTCTCCGGCAGGCAATTTGAGAGAAACGCTGAATGAGCTAATGGCTCTATTAGGGGAATTCCCCAGTCATGAGATAATAATAGCAGGCGACTTCAACGCGAAGAGTCCTCTGGGGCAATCAGAACGAGGACGAACGCGGCCAGCTACTAGTGGACTTTGCCAACGCGGCAGACCTGAGTTTCTTGAACGATCCAGAGAGCACCCCGACCTTCCAAGGGGCGAGGGGCTCCTCTTGGATCGACGTGACTCTCGTCAGAGTCTCAAAGCGCAGCCTTGTCCAGGATTGGCAAGTACTGGACGACGAGAGCTGCAGTGACCACCTAGCGCTATCTTTCGTTTTGGGATCGGAAAAGCCCATCCGACCCAAGCGCAAAATATTCTTAATGAAGAATCTAGACTGGTGGGCTTTTAAAGCCAAGTTAACTACCTTGTTGGGAGGTAGGAGGGAAGAAGAGGCCGCAGAAGTGTCGGACCTCAACTCCTCTTTGAAGAACTTACCAGTCAAATAACAACGCTATGCGAGAGTAGTAGGGGAAATAAAAGGGGAGCCAAGGACCCCACCCCTGGTGGTCGGAGAAACTAAAAGCTCTAAGGGCGAGAGCTAGGCGGAGTAGGAAAGCTCTGCAAAGAGCAAAAGCTACTCCGCAAGACAGGGAGTGCACAGAAGTGCATAAAAAGGCTCGTTCAGCATACAGGAGAGAACTGAATCTCTCGAAAATCTCCTACTGGAGAAAACTGTGTGAGTTTCAAACTCCGGCTGACCCTTTCGGGATCCCCTATAAGATCTCGAGGGGATCCATAACCGAACCGCTAAAACTAGCAGCGGTAGAAAGGGCAGACGGTAGCCTATCAAAGACTCTTGATAGTACTGCGTAGAAAGTCTCTTGGATTACCACTTCCAAGGAGACGAGGGAGAAGGGGACTCCCTCAACAAAAAGAAATAAGGGAAGAAAGTCGGATCCCGCCGGACACTGGTGAGGACCCCCCTTCACGAGAGACGAAGTGGAGAATGCCCTCTCCAGTCTAAATACGGGCAAAGCACCAGGCAAGGATGGGTTCGACCTCAGCATAGTCAGAGAAATCTACTATGCAAATCCCGGGTATTTTGTGGCGCTCCTAAACGAATGCCTCGGGAGGGGAATCTTCCCAGACTTGTGGAAAACAGCGGTGCTAGTTCTTTTCAACAAGACCGGAAAGAACAAAATGACCCCGCAGCCTATAGGCCTATCTGCCTCCTCTCGGCGTGGAGCAAGGTGCTGGACAAGCTCATAACGAACAGAGCGCTTGGCTTCCTCATGGAGCAGGGAAAGCTAAACAGGAACCAATTTGGTTTCCTTCCGGGCGTTGCGCAACGCAGGCAATTCGCAGCCTCCGAGAGAGGGCAGAGAGGAACAAAGCGGAGGGGCTCCATACCTGCTTCATCTCACTAGACGTGAGGGGGGCATTCAACAGTGTCTGGTGGCCAATGGTTTTAACCAGACTTAAAGAACTTGGCTGTCCAAGGAACCTGTTCAAACTGATCAGCAGCTACCTGTCTGATAGAAGAGTCGAGTTCGAAGCGGGGAATGGGCAATCCTCGCGTTCGTACCATAGAGGGTGTCCGCAAGGATCCAACTCCGGGCCGCTCTGGTGGAATATAGTTGCTGATTCAGCACTGAACCTAGACCTGGGGCCCGCAGTGGAGATTCAAGCCTATGCGGACGATTTCGTTCTCGTGGTCTCCGCCTCAGGGAGACACGTGATCGAAAGAGAAGCACATAGGGCCTTGGATGTGCTAGAAAATTGGAGCAGAGAAAGCAAACTGTGCTTCGCTCCTGAGAAGACCACTCTGCTAGCAATAGCGAAGAGTGGAGTAATGAAAACACCGCCTAAGTGCAAATTCCAAGGGTGCACTATCAAGGCGGTGCGTGAAATGAAGTACTTGGGTGTGGTCCTGGATCAGAGTCTATCAGGGCTGCCACACCTGAGGCACCTTAGAACAAGGTGCACGGTGATTCTCAATAGATTGAATGGCATGAGGTTAACGGGCAAAACCAAGAAGGCCATCTATCAGAGAGGAATTGAAAGAATTCTGACGTATGCAAGTGGAGCTTGGTGGACTCCCACAGTCAGAATGAAGAAGGGATAAACCAAATCCAAAGGTTGGCCCTACTAGGGATAACCGGTTGTTTTCGCACAACGTCAACCCTAGCACTCCAAGTACTGGCGGGGTGCGAGCCGGCAGACCTAGTAGCGGAAAGGAGGCAGCAATGCACTGCCTAAGGACAGGCGAGGACGCCCACCTTCTCGGTGCGCCGCATCGAGCCTCCGACATGGAGATGGAAAGCGGAGACTGGCAGATCCACCCTGCCGAGGAAATTTGCCCACCGTGGGACAAGGAGAAACCCACGGGAGTTGGGCATGAGCTGTTCACGGACGGCTCAAAGTTGAAGGGACAAGTGGGGGCAGGCTTCTGTGCGTTCTCGGACGGGAACGAAGCCACTGCAGGAAGCGTGAAATTATCGCAGAACGCTTCGGTCTTTCAGGCAGAACTTCTGGCGATAGAGACGGCACTCACCTGGGCACTCCCCAGGCGTAGTGACGAAAGAATAAAACTCTACTCGGACAGTGAGGCAGCACTGCAGGCTCTGAGTAGATTCAGGGGAAGAAACCCCATCGTCCAGAGGATCAAAACCCTCTTGAGGGCAGAGGGAGATGGGGCAGTTAGTTTCCACTGGGTACGAAGCCATGTCGGAACCCTAGGAAACGAAAGGGCAGATCAGCTGGCGAAGGCAGCCACGCTGAAAGAGACGGTCGACGTGCAATGCAGAACGCCGCGAAGGTGTATTCGCGCAGCACTAGCACGTCGGACCATGACCGAATGGCAGGCCAGATGGGACACGGAGAGACAGGGCGGAAGACACACAGAGTGTTTCCGAAAGTCTCGACCAAACGAGCACAGACAAATAAGTTCCTGAATCAAGTACTCAGTGGCCATGGCATCAGCCCTGAATACCTAGGCAGATTTGCCATCAGGAACTGCACTTGTCCCTGTGGAAAGAGAACGGCAAGCATAGAACACTGCGTACTTGAATGCAGTGGCTTCGCCGAATGGAGAAACACACTGATCCCAGGTGTGCAAAGAACGCGAAGATTGGATCTGCTCATCCAATCTTCCGTTAACAGGAGGGGATAATAGCCTTGGTTGAAAGGCTAACCCTCCAGCAACATACCATCTTCCCCAATCAAACGGGGACCGAAACGCAGGAGGTGAACGTGCACACCGAAAGCGAATCGGAAGATGAATGAGGGTAGAAGTCTGTGGGAAAGCAGACGAAGAAACCACCAATGTAAATATTCTGTAAATAAATTTTGCTATCTCTTGATGTTGTAAGTCCTAAGCATGAGGACAGTGTATACATGTGTGTAGGTGTTTGAAAAAAGAAAATAAAGGGAAATTATTCCCCAAAAAAAGTTCGAGGGCAAGGAATCTTCCAGTCAGCGAAAAGTAAGAAACGACCTATCCTGCCAGACAGAGCGGGAACCCAGACAAAGGTATTCTAGGTCGCCTGCCAGCACGTCACCACGGGCTGGTCTCTGGGCCATTGGGGTGGCCAGGGTCCGAACCGCGTCTCAAGGCAGGATAATTGTCGCAACATTTCAAAATAACATCCAAGGTGCTCAACAAGTCCCCGTGGAGCCAAGACAGATTGGCGGAACGGGACAATGAAATCAGTATATTACCCACGGTGCACCCGTGACACAGTGTCTCATGAAAATCCCAGTGCCTACACTACTTCCAAGATGGAGTGATCCATTCGTCTGGCCCCGACAATTTGCCCCTAGAAAAGATAACGAGAAATAACATAATTAACTCTTTCTGCAACTGAATCTTTTCTTCTGTACTTCTAGGACAATTTCCAATGCTGGAACAGGTGTCGGTCTCATAGGATGTATACGACGACTGAAAATCGATCAGAGAGAAGTGAACCTGAAGTACCCTTCTTCTAGAGATATTACCGGTGGTGCTCATATTCGTAAGTAGTCAGTTTAAATTGTGTTCAATATAAACCACTCTATTTATAACCGTTTCAATTGCATTTGTTTTCTTCGAGTATCATGATATTGGGTGTGTGCAAAAGTTCTACTCGTTTTTGTAATATATGCAAACTGCGATCGGAGTAGTTACATCACAGGTGACGCTGCGATGCCGAATTTTCGGCCAATAAAGCGTAGAGCAGTAGAGCATATAGAGGCACTAGGTTTGTCCGAGCAAGTCATTCGTAATGGAAATCACATACGGTGTAACATGTCATGAGATAAGGAGCACATTAAACATTGTTTACTGAACGAGTTCGATAAAGGCAGTACTGCAGCCGCAGCTTGCCGAAACATCTGTCAAGTGTATGGGGAGGATACAGTTGATGATAGCACATGTCGCCGTTGGTTTCGGAAGTTCTGGGGTGGAGGGAGACAGATCAACCACGTCCTGGACGTCCATCCGTGGTTTCTGACCAGGATGTGGACTAAGCCAAAACAAATGACCCACATCCAACCGTTCAGGAATTAGCGGAAACGTTGTCGGTTAACAGAACAACAGTCAAAAGACGGATGCGTGCGCTTTGGTTCATCACCAAGTTCGATAACTGGGTTCCGCTCCAACTTTGTGCAAAGCAACGAGAGGAGAGAATCCGTAACTGTGTTTCTTTGCTTTCTAGTCACAGAAATGAACTGTTTTTGGGACGAATTGTAATGGGTGATGAGATATGGGTACGGTACAGTAATGTAAAGCGTCAACGGACTGCGTGCCAAGGTGCGGAGCCTGCCCCATCGATTTCAAAAGGAGGACTGTATCCCAAAAAGGTTTTTTGAGTGTTTGGTGTGATGTCCAGGGAATAATCCACTGGGAGGTGTTGGCACCTAACCGAACGATAAACGCTGGCCTCTACTGCCAACAGTTGGACAGATTGCAAGGACAACTGGCATCGAAACGGCCAGCACTCGTCAATCGCAAAGGCGTGATCTCTCATCATGATAACGCCAGACCTCATGCTGCTATAATCGCTCGGCAAAAATGACTGAACTTTGGTTGGGAGGTGTTACCTCACCCAGCGTATTCCCCTGACCTGGCACCTACGAAATACCACCTTTTCCGATCATTACAGAACGCCTTCGCTCTCGAAACTCGATGATGTGGACGATATGAAAACGGCATTACACGACTTTTTTAACTCTAAAACGCAATGTTTTTTTCCGGCGTAGGATTCACCTAGTCATACACAGATGACAAGAGGTCATACAGAATGATGGCAGTTATGTGAATTTCTAGGTACGTTATTTTTTGTGTTCTCCTCCTTTCTTTGTAGCTTACAAAAACGGGTTGAACTTATGAACACACCCAATAGAAATAGCTGACTTCTTTGACTAAGGGTCACTCTTAACTTTCATTTTCTTTTCAGACGTTTGGAGATTATAAAACAGAACTTTGTTTCGTAGTTTTGGTTTACCTTCATCTTTCTTGTCCACTTTTTAATAGTTTCTTTGAATTCCGTTTACGTTCATCTGATAAAGGACACTAAATGTTAACGTTTACTACTCTAGAGACACTCGAATAAGAGTTCCTTCTCTCTCTTTCTCTCTCTCTCTCTCTGTCTCTCTCTCTCTCTGTGTCTCTCTCTGTCTCTCTCTCTCTGTCTGGCTCTCTGTGTCTCTCTGTGTCTCTCTCTCTCTCTGCGTCTCTCTCTCTGTCTCTCTCTCTGTATATATCTCTCTCTCTCTTTCTATCTCTTTCTCTCTCTGTCTCTCTCTCTCTATCTCTCCCTCTCTCTCTCTCTCTCTTTCTCTCTCTCTCTATCTATCTCTCCCTCTCTCTCTCTCTCTCTCTCTCTCTCTCTCTCTCTCTCTCTCTCTCTGCAGAGAACTGCACCTCACAGAGTAGCGCCGCGTCTTGTGGTTAGATGAATCAGTTTTCAGTTGTACCGAGCTGACGGGAGGGGGCGGGTGTGGCGTCGAGAGCATTATGCTATAGCCCCAACGTGCCAGTACGGCTCTCTTCAAGCCGGTGGTGGCTCTGTGATGAGTTGAGTACGCATTAGGTCCCTTAGTGTGTCTAGAGAGGTCATTAACCGCTGAGCTCCCATCCTGCGGACGATGGTCTGTTTCAGTTGGACAGTGCGCACCCCACTGGGCCGCAAGCACCGAGACATAGCTTCAGGAACACTCATCTGAGTTTGGAATCAGCCAGCGGCCCCCAAGTTTCAACGGATGCCGAGGAGTGGAAAATCAGATCCATTGATACAGGATCGATGTCTCGGGCGGTGTTCTGGACAATGCTGCAATAATCGTGGGTGGTATTGCGTCCGGAAACCCTCCGGCATCTTGTGGAGTCGACGCCTGGGCGTGTACAGGCTGTTATTTGCTCCAAAGGACGACCAGCACGCTATTAGGTAGGTATCTCCAATGGTTTGTCCATTGAGTGTACTTTATTTTATATACTATTTCTAGAAATCTCTTTAATTTATAGATGCATTGAATTTAAAGAGATACAATACATTAGAAAAACTCCATATTTATTATAACACTTCTTCTGCTGTAGCTACTTTTATGTTATAATTATTTATTTCGACTAGCTTGTGTATCAGCTTCAAGCTACCAGTATCCTAAAGACGTTGAGATACGCACGGTCGTATTAGAATAATATGAGAACCCACGGAATCACAGTGCACCCGCCCATACGCGTAACAAAGTACACGTGACAAGGTCGACCACACGAAAATATAAGCGGTCTGCCAGGACAGATGAGCCACAGTGCGTCACGTGAGCACAATGGGCAGAGGCAGTGTTTCGACGGACATTTAAAAACGAATGATCATCCGCTACCGCGACAAGGGTGGAATCATCTCTGAAACAGCAGACATCGTGGGCTGTTCGCGAGGTCCTTTAGTAAGGGATACACCGCTGGCACACCGAGTACCTCCCGATGTCATACCTGTGGAGCCTCAAAGGCTATCGACCCTATAAGAGAACGTTGCCTTCGCCGACTAGTAAAAGGCAATCGACGCGGAACAGTGCAGCAATTGACCACGCAAATGAACGCTGGGGCGACCAGGTACGTGTCCCCGATAAGAGTAGAGCGAACCCTGTTGCACATGGGTCTTCGGAGTCGACGCTGCTTCAAGGCGCCCATGTTAACCCAGGTCAATCGGCAACGACGCCTACAGTTCGCAATGAACTACCGTCATTAGGGAGTGGAAGAGTGGGAAAGGGTTGTCTTCTCCGACGGATCAAGGTTTCCACTCCACAGAAGTGACGGGCGGTTGTGGATACGTCATCTGACACACGAGAACGAACACCCGGACACCTTCTTTGGTCAAGTACAGGCCGGCAGTGGCAGTGTGCATATCTGGGGGATGTTTTCCTGGTATGACCTCTTACCGCTGGTACCACTGGATGGATCCCTGAACACCAATGGCTACCTTTCCATCCCTGCTGATCTCATGCATCCCTTCATGTTGGACGTTTACCCTGGTGGTGATGGTGCCTACCAACAGGACAATGCGCCGTGCCACATCGCTAAAGCGGTGCGTAACTGGTTCCAGGAACACGACAGCCATGTCTCCATTATATTTTGGCAGGCGAAAACACCCAATCTAAATCCTATAGAGCACTTGTGGGATTATTTGGATCGACAGGTTCGACGTGCCGACACACAACCACTTCATCTCCGGGACCTCCGTGCTCTGCTACAGTCCGAATGGGCGCGTGTGCCTCAGGACACTCTTCCAGGGGGTCATTGCGCCCATGCAACCCGTCTCGCCGCTGTCAGTAGGGATAAGGGTGGTTATTCCCATTATTAGGTAGGTGGTCATATTATTCTGATACGATTGTATATTTGGTTATTCGAGTTTAAAAAACAGAGCAATATAAAAAAAACCCCTAAAAGCATCCATCGACGTGTGAAATAAAACAGCTGTTCTGACCAAGGACGAAATACTTACTCTACACTACACTATTACTCTACACTACACTATTACTCTAATATTACAAAATTTTTATTCTTTAAATTTTCAGTTGCCCATGTAGCCTTTGGAGTTCACAGTCCTGAGTTAAATTTTATCCATCGCCCAGAACTGAACTCCTGTTTGGAAAAATGAACTAGAAGGGATTTATTTGCCAAAAGAAGGCTCGAGGTTTAACACATCGTGATATCCAAAACGTGAGAACAAATCTATTCGTCTAAAGTATGAAGGGCAAATTAAGAATGTGAGGTTGTAAATTTATGTTCAGGTGAACTGTCTTTGGCAGATTGTTCATCACTTGGAATTTTTATGTGGGATATGAACGTTTCACAGTGCCTGAATCAATGTGCATATACACGCGGACGCACGTAGGTATATACATAAAGATATACGCGCGCATATAGCTGCCCATGGCCAAGTGGTCAGATGCGCAGGTTTCTGGCTAGTCGTCTGAGCTAGGCTTGAGTCACGGAAAAGGCATACCCTGAGTGATACGCCAGTCTTATGGCACACGGTCTTCCCTTTCCCTGGAACTGTTTACATCCCTCGAAGATGCTCGTGGTAGTCATAGAACATCGAAATAGAAATAAAAATGTTCACATAAATGCTTCCATAAATAAGGAGTGTCTTCTTTAAATATATTTTAAGCTGAAAACAGAAAGCAATAAAATCATATTACTCGCATAGTGAAACATCTATTTACCGTCACTCTGTGTGACTTCCTTCCACCTTTGCATAAAATTTCAACCAAAAAAAAAAGGATGACGGGGATTCAGTTGTAACAAACGTTAGATATGAAAATTTCTTCTCACATTTAAATGACGCTTTAAACTTTGGAATATAATAGCAGTCACATGATGTGAGCTCTGAAGTATACGGCTGATATCAATTTTTTACCATAGGTTTCTCGTTTTTGACAGTCAAAGTAGTTGGAAAGTACGCTTTGTCTCCATTAGATGAGAAACACTTTCAATTGGCCAGACAATGTGTTTTTCCCGATGCAGCCCAATAAAAGTTATTGTCAAAGGTTTTAGCTACTAAGACATGCGTGGTGACAGTTTTAGTCAAACATTTTAATTCAAAACATATTCCTCTTTGCATATTGCACCAAATGTACAAGACTTTCACGACTTACATTTCCCTGTGGCATCTGTATCTGTATACGGAACAAAACTAGTATTAGCAGGGTGTTTAATGTTACTGTTACGCGGATATAGTTTTTAAAGCATTTATGTATCAATTCATTTCCCCAAGCAAGGAATTTTCTATCGGTAGGTTCGAAAACAATATCTTGGGCGGCATCAGTAATTGGAATCTTAAAGGATAGGTTTATAGGAAATAGTTCTTTTGTAGGGAAGGTCGTTTTAGAAAGCTTAGAGTGCCTAATCTTTTTAATAGTATTATCATCGGCCGGCATTCGGGACGGGAGTGTTTCTTTTATTGCGTCGGAGGCGTCGCGTCGGTCGCTTCTGCTCTAGGAGCCGGACAACATGCACAAGAGGTCAAGAAAAATAGTCTGATGGGGTTAGAACTTACGGGAAAATGCTTTGATGAGGAAGTTTTTTCTGACAGCGAGATGCGGGAGACCGGATGGAGATGATGATGAAAGAAGAAACATTTTTCTTGGTAGGGTCTTGGGGACCAGAATAGAGAGGTAATATGAAATGTTGCATGGAGTTGGATGGTAAATACGAAAGAGCGAAAAATAGAGAAATAAAACAAGCAGCGAGAGGGCAGAAACGTTAAGTAATAATTTTCATCTAAAATCAATCCGGGACAGCCTGCACGTACGTCATATGAGATAAATAATTTGAGACACCAACTCGATCATCTATCCATTTCTTTCGTATTTTCCTCAACTGGTGACAAGCAGCCGTAAAGAATCGAGGCCCGTAACAACTGTATTCTTTCATACGACGAACCCGTTAACTTTACTGTAAAGCATTCATGTCACCAATATGTACAGTACTCGATCTAAAAGCATGGTTCTTGAGAACAACATGAGTACAAAGATGATGTGCAAATTGGTGTTGAAGTTTGTCCATTTGTTTAGAGCTAATTTTTCAAGTTTCGTCACGCTTTCCAATTTTTTATATCCTCAACGGATGGTAGAAGGATCAAATTGTGTTTCTGGGAAACCTTTTTAATTTTATAATTGGATTCTAACTGGATTTCGGCAGGTCAACCTTAATGTGTATCATGGACTGCTCTTTAGTTTTGCACACGAGGAAACAACGACGGCATTGTATCACGCTTAGATCTTCATCTTCATGCACTGTCTTGATTGTCTTTCGTTTCTCCATGTGTGTTATACCGTTTCTTAAACTCATATCGTCCTTTGATTTAGGGCTTTCTGTAAAAAACAACACTCATCTAATTCTCGAATGTTGCCCATAAATATACAGTTGCCAACATTATTCATATTTATCTGTTTGAGTCCGAAAACGGGAAGGTGCATGGCCCAATTTTGTAAATACCGGAAATGATTTTTTTGTTATGCCGAAAATATTCATGGTAGAGTATGATACATAAGTAAACATACATATTGAAGCACACATTTGCATAAATTATGTTTTTCTTTTTAAAAGTTTGACACGTAAGATATTCACGGCAAATATGTTTGTTTAAAAAACTAATTTTTCATAAAATCTGTTGTGGTTTACTTTCCTTAATAAACAAATACTTTTTACCGCATTAAATATGCTTTTATCTCAATTACAGAAGAATGCACGGAAAGTCTATGCAGCAGTATGCCTTGCCACAATGGAGGAACTTGTTTTGTTACAGAAAAGTCTTATAAATGTGTGTGTGATCAGAACTATACTGGTAAGTTTATTAAACCGTTATAGAGAAAATGCTCCATTAATTTATACACTTGTTCAGACCATTAAGTTTGTTATCCTAATATGAACCAGCAAATCAAAAATACCAGGTGTCCTATATAATTCATATAATTTACATCAAGATACGAGGGTTGTACCGAAAGTAATGCAAAAGTTGCCATAGCGTTTTTATTAACTGACAGAGGTCGTTCAAATTGTATATGTTGGTAAAGTAACTTTATTTCTTTACGAAGGTATTAATCAACATAGTCTTCGCCACAACCGATGCATTTGCGCCATCGCTGAAACCAACTCTCGAATCCTCTTTGAAAAAAAATCAGATGTGGACTGCTGTACCACTTCTTCACAGCCACGTTCACCTCGCCCGTGTCATCAAATCGTTGTCCCTTGAGACTGTCCTGCATTGGACCAAGCAGATGCAAGTCAGAGGGCGCCACATCTGGGCTGTACTGTGAATGGGGGGACCGCCGACCAGCCTAATTCGCTAATCGCCTGATTCGTTGCTAAAGCTGTGTGTGGTCTCGCATTGTCATAGTGAATGTGGAACCTTTTCAGATTCTTGTTCGGTCTCTTCCTCCTTTTGGCTTCTCTAAGCATTTTGAGTGTCTCAATGTACCGCTCGCTGGTCACGGTACAGCCACGTTCCATAAAATCAAGGAGAATGACACCCCTGTCATCCCGAAAAACAGTCAGCATGACTTTCTGTGCTGATTGCTGGCTTTTCAGCTTCTTAGGCCGTGCTGAAGAGGTGTGGCACCATTCCATGGATTGATTCTTCTTTTCCGAATCGTAAAGCTACGCCCACGTGTCATCCCCTGTCACCAGATCGAAAACAAAACGTGTCTTCATTTGCTTCAAACGCTTCCAGCAGATCAGAGCAGACTTCCACCCCATTCTCCTTTAAATCGGATGTCAACTGCCGAGGTATCCACTTTACACATACTTTCCGATACCCTAAGTTTTCCACCATCTTCTGAATGACATTGTGTTTGCAGTCCGGTTGTGCAACAAGCTCACGGACTGTTACTCGTCTCTCCGCGCGAATCAATTCATCCACTCGCTGACGACTCGTGTCAGTGGTCGCAGATGATGGTCTCTCACTGCGTGGTTTGTCTTCAATGCTGGTTTCTCTTTCTTTAAACTTTTTCATCCATCTGTGCACATTGCTGTTGTCAATACTGTTATAATATTCTGTAGCCTTCTGTGGATTTCGGGCAGAATGCACACTTCCTTCATCAAGAGCTCAATGACCGTACGTTACTTCTGCTTGGAATCCATAATTTACCTTCAATGAAGAAGAATGGTTACTATAGAGGAAGAGTTACTCTACCAACATGCGCAATTTGAACGACCTCTGCCAGTTAATAAAAACGTTATGTTCACGTCTGCATTACTTTAGGTACAAGATCGTATGTTCCGTGGGAATTTGAATGTACTTTTAAGTAAAAACGTTTTATGCAGTGTGAATAACTGAGAGATTACATGATCATAAAGGAGAATGTAATTCGATAAATGATCATGCCTGACACTAGATTTTTTTTTCGTGGTTATGTATATTTTTCGTGGTTAGGTTTTGGCTTATTGGTCGGTTTCGGCAGAACCATGAATTCTGAGCTATCCCTTGTCATTACCCGATAGATATTATTCCCTTTTCAGAATAAGGGAATTGCTGAACAACTCAACCGTGTCTCTTTGTTTCGTTTCGAAATTTTTGTTGCTTTAATTTAAATTCTTCTATCTTTACTCAAGTGAAATTCGGTGTATTTTTTTTTTTTTTTTTACGAATCAGTCATGGTTAAATCCGACCATAGGCAAAAGCAGTCTGACTTTAAAAGTGGATCATGCAAGACGAACAATGGAATAAGCTGTAAGCATAACTGGAATATTCGGAACACTTTAATCACGCAAAATCACACTTCCCAAACATTTCTTCGTATGATTTCAGTAATATCAGGGTAACTGATCTTGAAAATGGTAAATGTGCAGCACATTTCTGCACAAGAGCAAAATTCTAAGGAGCTTAAGTTTTGTAACAATTCAGATAAATGCGAATAAGAGTTAAGTTTTGCGTTATCCATTTTATTTGGTTTAGAGGAAACAATCATGGAATGAGAGCATGCAAAAAAAAAACCACAGACGCATGAAAAACTTAAAACTTGATAAAACTTGATATCACGAGAAGTCACAAATTGAGAGTTAGGTTGGAGGGCCAGGATTCTGCTCTCGCGTCGATACAGTGCAGGACCTTTAATCCACCTGGAAAGTCGGATTAGAGGTCCTGCACTGTAATGACGCCAGAGCAGAATCGGTGCAATCGTTGCCTATATTATTCATGGTACGACTGAAGTTCAATTTTTTTTCATGAGGTAAGGGCTCCTGCTCTGGCCTGACTGGAATCTGTTCGGAGTTACAAAATATGTCTGAGAGGATAGAAGGCAGGAAACTTGCTTGTTGGGTCTTGAACCAAGTAGTGACTAATCACAGCTCAGTTGGACCACAACTCTCTTCAGGAATTGTCTCATGCTCAATTCTATTGCGTCAAGCTCCTTCCAGTTAACCAGAAACGCTTTTCCTGATTTATGTCTGGATGTTAGGGGTTGTAGAACATGTTGTTGATTGGAAGTCATGGTTGAAAAGATAACCTGGATAAATCCCTAAGAGCAAGGGGAGGTGTAATGTGAACCATCACTGGTAGCCATAATAAAAAAGGCGAGCATCTCGACTAACATAACCTTGAGTATGCGTGGTTCATACTCACGTCACAGTAAATCTGGTGTTCAGTTCGTCTCTACATGGATGATAGGGAATTGCAACATTTTCTATGCCGAACAGTTACTTTATTTAAAATTTTCAATCTCCTACATTTTATAATTAAAGAAGCGTAATCTACTCTGATTCTTCAGAATTTACGTTCATTGCAGTATATACGAACGCGTACATCGTTCGTCGAAAGTTAAGAAAATGAGAGTAGTTAAAAGAAGTATTTAACCTATTTATGTCAAGTTTCACAGCATGGTACAAATATGTATAAGCTACATGACTTACAAGTACGAGGCAAAATAGGCCCATTCCTTAAAGACGCAAATTTAAAATAGGGTTGGCTTTTGGTACATTGTATGTGTATTCCACACGGAATATGACCCAATCTCGGCGTAATGCATGCTTGTTTCTGAGGATTCTTACCATCAGTAAAGACTAGCTGATGACCATTAACCTGTACCGTCCAATTGCGGACTCCACAGGGTTACCATCAGTAAGATGAACCAGCCAACGGAAAAGCTAAAGAGCTAAATTGTCACTGGTGAAAGCCGTCTGAAGGCTTCTTTGGAGAGTTGCTGGAGGGTTACAATACTTTTCGTAAATGCCATTTCACCGATGTTTATAGGAATTGAGGCTAATTCATACCTAGTATACCTAGTTCTTCAAGTTATGCGTTTACAACATTAGATCTTTATGAATGTGCACTATCATCCATTTGAATGAAATTTACGCCAACTGCACCTGCGTATGGCCTCACATACGAATCATGAATCCTATTCCTGTTCTTCATAGCAGTCACATAACCTTTAGTGAGCATAAAGATATGTACTTCCACTTAAAGAAAAATCAGCTCAAAATTACACTACCACAACGAAGATAATTGTATTCGGTTATATGACGAGACGTGTGATCTAGAACAGGTACCCAATATGCCTAGTGGTCAAAGAGCTGGCTTCTAGCTGATTGGCTGATCTGGAACAGGGCTCCATTCCCAGATGAGATACGATTGATGTACACTATATTGACAAAGATCACCGGACACCTAAAAGACAAACGCAACATAGAATTTATTGACATGCATTAATACGGTATCGGCCCACTTTTGGCCTTAATGCATGCACTGACCCTTCGAGACATGCTTTCGACAAGGTTTTGGAACACAGCGATAGGTATGCGCTTCCATTCAGTACATAATGCAGCCGCTAACTGCTGCTTAGTAGTAGGCCTTGGTTCCAAAGTTCTTATGCGGCGCTATAATTCATACCATAGGTGCTCTATGGAATTAAGATCAGGGCTCTCTGCTGGCCAGTCTACACACGATACGGAATTATCGTCAACCCACGCCGTAAAAGTCCTTGCTTTATGGATCGGTGTATTATCCTACTGGTACCAACAAGTCTCGGTTCCATAGTATTGCCACAGAGTTGGTAGGGCATTATTGTCCAGAATATCGAGGTAGACGTGATGGTTAACAGGTTTGTCCACGATAACCAATGGGCCGGGACCATACCACGAAAAACACCGCCACACGAGTACACTGCAGCTGCACATTTGACCGTAGGAACAGTACGCTGTGGTAAATAGCATTCCGTCGGCTGCCGCCATATTCACACATGGCCATCAGACTGATGGATGGTGTATCTGGATTCATCAGTCCTTAGGACCCGTTTCCATTGATCTACGGTCCACGATACATGTTCTTTACACCATGCTAAACGACGAGTAGCATTCCTGGTTGAGATAAAAGGCTTATGAGCAGCTGCACGATCACGGGAACCCATAGAATGAAGTTCTCTGCGAATGGTACGTGTACATACCGAAGTTCCAGCATTGTTACACAACTCTACACTGAGGTCTTGTGCAGTACTCCGTCGATTAGCTGTAACGACTCTCCTGAGGCTTCGACGACCTCTATCATTGATTTTCTTTGGTCTGCCGGTGCGGTACGTTTTTCTAGTTCAGACATGCCACGTGTCTTCCACTTATTCAGTACACCCAAAACAGTTGACTTGGGTATGTTTAAACGCTTCTCGGATTCTCTTATGGACAACCCACCAATATAACACCCAACAAGATTTCCTTTCTCAGAGTCAGTTCTCTCCCTCCGCCACATTTTCACTCAACCTTACAGTGCGATATGATTGCGGTCAGCTGCAGGCTTGTTTTTTTACCGTTTGCAGCTGTACCGTGCATCTTAACAACGCAGCGGATCCGTTCATTTGCATTTGAAGAGGTGCCCGGTGACTTTTGTCAGTATAGTATATTTGTCCTACAGTACTGGCTCAATCCCTATCATGGAACCAGTGTCTCAAATCAAATCAAGAATGGGCGGCAGTCTTTAAACCCCGATATAAACAACAGCGATATTGACGTAGACTCTCCAGATTCATACACGTCTGCTGTACGAATGGTGTGAGAAATGCTGCACATTTATGAGTAAAGAATGGGCCACTCTGTTTGAAGATCCATTCGACATTATCATGGCACCATTTTAGCGCGTAACAGCACATATAGCAGAGTAACAGTACACATATAGTAGCGTAACAGCACACATATGGTGTTTTTGTTCTTGTTTGGGGTCTAACGAGCACTACGAGCCATTCAGGGAGCTACATCTGTTGTCCTTCTCTAACTCAAGCTCACGTCTTCCAGGAAAGGGACAGATCCAGCGCCGTTGGGCACTCACATCACCCATGCATCATTCGGATATCGAACTTTTACCTACCTCAGACAAGATATTTTTTTCATATAGAGCAGATGAAAATATGCGGATTACCTGACCATGGTCCAAAGTTGTCCGTTTCAAAAGCCATTTCTTCTATTTGGTACAAACACACATAAATTTACGAGAAGCAAAATGGAAGAAAATTCGACCAAGATAGCAGCTATTAGGTGTGCAACTTATTTCTCGGTCACAGGCACGACACGTTGACAGAAAGTTATAGCAAATCGAATACGTACCTAATCAGAGAACTTATCCCCATTGTGTTGGATACATTTGAGCCATCGGTCAGGGAGCTGCCGAATGCCACTGCGAAAAAAAGAGGGCTGTTTCGAGTTGATAAAGTCATCAATACGTGTGTGGACCTCCTTGACAGAAGTGAAGTGCGTATCACTCAGGTGATGTTGCAGGGAGCGAAAGAGGTGATAATCCGACGAGGCGAAGTCTGGAGAATACGCCGGGTGGGACAAAATCTCCCATCCCAGGTTGGTGATTGTGTTTAAAGTCGTTTTTGCGGTGTGAGAACGTGCGTTACCCTGAAGCAACAGGACCGACCTTCTGCTATTGCCGGTGTATGGCCTTTTCGCCTCCATTACGTCACTCACACGAATGGGTTTCTGACAATAACGCTCAGCATTGACCGTTTCACCAGGTTTGAGCAACTCAAAGTGTACGACACCGCGCTGATTCCACCATATGCACAGCAAAAACTTCCTGGCATGGATATTCGGTTTGGCGGTACAGGTGGTAGGCTGACCTAGATATACCCACGATTTCCGCAGCTTAGGATTATTGTAGAGGATCCACTTCTCATCACAGGTCAAAATCTTGTGAGGAAATCCTTCTTCTTGAATCTGAAGAGCAAGGGCACAGCAAAATCGTAGCGCCTAGACTTGTTCGCAGCTGTGAGTTGGTGGGGCACTCAACGGCCCCCTTGTGAATCCGTCCAAGCTTGTGCAGGCGCTTTGCAATGGCTTGCCGTGTTACTCCGAGTTCCTGGGCGAGCTCTGATTGTGTGCGGCAAGAATCCGCGTCCAACAGTTGTTCCAGTTCCTCGTCGTCAACTTTCTGTGGCTGTCCTGGACGTTCCTCATCACGGATTTCGAAATTTCCCTGCTTAAACCGCTGGAACCATTTCTTACACGTACTGTAGGGCACAGCAGCTTCATCCAAAGCAATACAGATCATTTGCTGGGCTTCCGTGGCACTTTATTTCAGCTGAAACGCGAACAGGAGGCAGTACCTCAAATGTTGCTTCTCGAACGACATTCCTTTCACCGTCAACTTTCGTCCCTTCTGTCACTACAGCTGTGAGCGGTTACGGTTGCCTGAAAAGCTGTTCGATGGCGCTGCAATCAGCCATTATTTCACACAGCTATTTACATTTGCCGACGTTTTATGATCGCTTGCGATTAGGGGCCGAGAATTAAGTTGCACACCTAATATTTCGCCAACTAATTGGAAAAATATTTTTTTAAATTGCTCTCGGATGATCATCTAAGTTCGAATATATCCTGACGCTGCGTTGTTTTGATACGAAATATAGAAATTAGGATATCGACAAACTAAAATTTTAATTTACACTACCTAGTGAAAAGATTTTGAATAGGTGGTTGAGTGGTCTGACGATCATGCTGCTCACCATTCTGTGAAGCTGGGCCCAAGTTCGAGCCTCTGATAAGGCGCGCGTGGGGTGTTTTACCCACGGTATGGGCTCTCTCTCTTTCTTGAAGACAATTGCTTCAAATTATGGTCAGGTTACTGTTTCAAGCTCACAGCGTTGCTCATAATGGTTGTTAAACCCTGAAACAATAAAAAATGATTTTTTTAATTTATAAAACAGAAAATACCTGTCAAGTTTACGTCAGTGGTACTGAAATAAATCATAAAAGAATTTTCCAAATGTAAAACATAACAGCGCAGATTCAGTTTTGATCACCAACGTAGTGCAGTTGGCTAATCGCCAATCTCGTGTCTGTGTGGTAAGAAACCGTTGGAAGTTCTATTCCGCATTGTCGCATTCAATTTCGGGGGTTTTTAACTGTTTCCCGCAAACGTAACTATGATGCGTAGATGTAACCTTAAAATTCGTCTCTGATAATCTGAGCCCTTTACGGTGGTTGTTGGCTGGGATTCTATGCACACCCCAGCGTTAAGTTGGCGTGTGTGAAGTATTAAAGGCTACATGTCCAAAGAATGCGGCGGCTCCGTTAATTGATCGAGGATATCCGCTATTGAGTGAATATTCCTGACAAAAAGAAAGTACAGCTTTAAAAAATAAATTTTCCTGAAGTGACTTGTTGATAAGATGGCGTCCTATGACCATACCCAGTTGAAAGTCACGGAGCTCTACCCTGCAGTTCACCTACTTCTCACGCTAGTCTATGATGTTTGTCAGTTCACGTGAGTATATTTTTACCTGTATGGGCCATGGTCGCGTGAGCTTACTGATAGCTCTCGCAACCCCCGCAGTGTGTGTGTGTGGGGTGGGGTGGGGAGGGGGAGGGGGGCATCACGGTTAAAATGAAAAATCCTTCTAGCCTCAGCAGAAGGATTTTTAATTTTTTTTTTCTGAAACTTCACGTGAAACTTGTTAAAGATATAGCCAGAAATTTTTTTCCGTCAGATTTGAAAAGTATTAAAAAGAAAACCAATTTTTTCCCTAGTAAATGAGTAAAATCTTCAAGAAATCATATTCACTTTAGTTTATAAAAACTTTGTGTCAGGAAAGCAGCTATTCCAGAGGACTCGAGGCCCCTTTTCACAGCCATAGCAATAGTTCCTATGCATGTACAATGTATAATAACAAGAGAATGTGACTGAAATATCACTTAAATAAATGAAATTTTTACATCAATGATGATAAAGCATTTTATATATAACATCTGTTTACACATAACTACGTATCCTTCAGAATATGAGGTAAAAGGTCTTCGTGGGAACGAAAAAACAGACCTGTGTCATTTTTTTACATGCAACAGAGTCAAAAGGAAATATTTTTACTATGCGCAAAACATTTTGACATTATGTCAAGTGTGCCATTTTAATATTCAAGAGTAAATAATTTAAGTAATTGTACTTTTTTTGTGCCACAATTCTAAATACTTTTTATTTGCTAACTTGTGTTCTGTATTTTCGTATAAATTAGAAAATGTTTTTAGACACTGTTACACGGCCGTTACATGTTTTGCCTGTGTGATCGTGTGGCATTTCAAAGAGGCTGGCCTTACTTCTCTAGAAGTATAAAATTTGCATGCTATGATTAACTTTGCTTTTAGAAATTCAGAAATCCTCCGCCCCCGTGGTTATAACGTACAAGTTCGTCCGCACCGGGTATCGAACACGGGTCCCCTCACTCCGGAGTAAGTCGCCCTCCCAACTAAGCTACACGGACATGTGCTCTCACTGCTATCTGCCTTTATCTCATGTGCGTCCTGCGGGGCAGGTACGTGACATCTCCCCCCCAGGGAAAGAGGGCAGGGTCATGGCCCACGGGTCAGCCGGGACTATGTGTCGCTGTAGGCAGTCATCCCATGAAGAATGTGCATTTGAGAAATCCCAGACAATTTGGTGTGTGGAACATAACATGACACTAATTTATTTTTTCGAAGTACTGAAGAAGAGATTCTCTTTTTTTCCTGTCTCGTCGTGAGGAAAGAACGTCACATCATTGAGAGATACCTAACAGCCGGGTCATCCTGGAAGTTCGGGCGCCAATATAAACGTAGAAGTTTGTCCTTGCCAGGCATCGAGCCCGGGTTCCCTCACTCCGAAGTAAGTCGTTCTCCCAACTGAGCTACGTGGACATCGGCTCTCACTGCTATCTGCCTTTATCTCATGTACATCATGCGAAGCAGGCACGTCACATGGTGCAGTGGTCAAAGCGCTGGTTTTTGACTTTTAATCCGAGATGGGGCCGGGTTTGAATCCCCGTGGGCCATGGATGTTGTGTTTGTCTTACGGCACTGGTTCTCTCCCTTCTATGGAAATATTGATCCTAAATTAGGGACGGGCGATTGCTTATAGCCCATTGATTTGCTCACGGTGGTCGTTAAACCCCAATCAAAAAGAGAAAACCGGGAATTTAAAAATATCTCGATGTAGGAGAGAAGGTAGGAATATGAAACAGTGTGGTAATATGAAATGGGGTTTATTTCTCAAGGAAGTGCTGCCATTTGTCAATAACCTAAATAAACATAATCATTACGGTCCCTAAAGGCCAGCAGAGGGCTCAGGTGTCAGTATCACGTTGTGTACATGGTATAGAGGAGGTGCTTTGCTTTTTTCCGGGTAAACAATTTCGTAAGGTAAGATTCCAGAATTTGTTTGCTGTCTTTATTGATAAATCTATCACATTAGCTACAGTGCGTCGATTAGTCACAAGATGAAACTTTAAAACGGCAGGGTTAGTTATTCAAAAATATTTTTTCTACGTTCAGATTCGTTGGGTCGTTTGTAAAATGGCGATGGGTGGTAATATGGAACTAGGTGCTCCATATTACAACTTTTCTTATTTTTCTTTCTGTTGCTTAAGTGTCGCTATGCCAAGAAGGAAATTAGGACCTGAAAAAAATGGACTAAGACAGACATGGAGGGCGGAATACATGTTAAATGCTATAAGGGCAATTCATAACAACACAAAAACATTGAATGAAGCTGCACGACGCTGCAGTATTTCTCTTCAAACCGTCAACAACCTGTTGGAGATGTACCTGGCAAAGATGATGCGCAGTGTATATTTTGTTGCGAGACATTCAGTACGTCCAAATCTGGAGAACTGCTGGTTCAATGCATAGCGCGCCAGGAATAAGCTCACATCTTATGCAGTGGATGTGAAAGCGACGTTTTTGTTTGCGACTTCTGTTCATCAGCCTAAAGGACTCATACTTTCAATAGGAATTTCTTTTATTTTCATTTTTAAAGTATCATTAGTTGTTTCACAATGAAAGCGGCATTCAATAAAAAAGTTGTTGTAATATCAATAACTTTATAATCAAAACACTGAGGTTTTTTGTTTTATTTGCATGCTGTTTCATATTACCATCTCCAGTTTCCAAGGCTCACTTTTTGCAATGTGTTTAAAAACACATTCTGCTATTTAAACAGTGATATTTATTTTCCTAAAAACTATACATACATTATGAGAAATACAGTATATGTGGTAAAACTTTTGACTTATTTTGATGCAACTGTTACATTTAAAATTGAGTTTTTCGTCTACAACAAAAAGGGGTCCATATTCCCATTTTCTCTACTACTTTTAGCATACTGGGTTTGACATACACTGAAGAGCAATTGAATGAGATACAGCTGGCGTTATGCAAATGTGGCGCTGTGGGCGGCCCTTTAAACGGAAACGACATGACGCATAGAGCGATCCGACAATATAAGGAGTGATGCGACGGGAATCAGTAAGAGTCGGACGCAGTATGGATAAGACGAAGGATCTACGCGCATTTGATCGTGGGCAAATTGTCGGGGCCCGACGAATAGGTCACTCCATCTCAGAAATCGTGCAGGCACTGGGAGCTTCACGAGCCACTGTGTCACAGGTGCACCGTGAGTACATCGAATCCGGTAAAATCAACCCTGCAAGGGCCAACTGCTGTGGACAACAGCGTGTGGATTAGCGGGGTTATCGTCGGCTAGCTCACACGGTAACAGCGGATAGACGGGCCACAGTGCAAGAAATCACTCGGCAAATTAACGGGGGTGCACAAAAACGTGTAAGCAGCCACACCATCCAGAACCATCTCCTCGCTATGGGGTACAGAAGCCATCGTCCCACGAGGCTACCGCTGCTGACCGCACATCATAGGGTGCAAAGATAAGCATGGGCGCGGGAACATCGCCACTGGACCCTAGACATGTGGAAAAATGTTGCCTGAACTGATGAGTCGAGATTCACGTTGGTACATGCGGATGGCAGGATACGAGTACGGCGCAAACCACATGAAGCGATAGATCCTTCTTGCCAGCAGGGTACTCTTCAAGCTGGTGGGGGTGGCATTCTCGTCTGGGGACTGTTTATGTGAACTGAAATGGGACCCCTGGTACGTGTGACATCGTCTCTGACAGGTTAACGTTACCGGGATATCCTGGACAACCATTTGCTCCCGTTTGTGCGTCTTCAACATCCAAGTGGGGACATCATCCTGCAACAAGACAATGCAGCTCCCGAATTGTATCCGAATGGTTGGATGAACACTCCACCGACGTGACTTCGCTTCCTTGTCCAGCTAGGTCGCCTGACCTCAATCCCATCGAGCACATCTGTGATGCCATCGAGAGAGATGACTCCCCTACATCAAATCTTCGTGAACTGTGGGAGCTTGTTCAGGGGTCGTGAATCCGTATGGCTTCCCAACGCTTCCTGTGTCTTGTCGAGTCCATGCCGAGACGAATCGCCGCAGTCATCAGGGCGAAAGGTGGTGCTACACGTTACTAGACAGGTATCTCTAATTCAATTGCTCTTCAGTGTATATGTACTTTAATATACGCACCGATAATATGGTGGCGTACTACTTGTTATTAAATTGACGCACTAAAGACGCGAGATTAGGAGCCTTTCCACTGAAAATCCCAAACATAAAAATATTTCAATCAAGTAACTGATTGGGTTTTGAATTAAATTATTGCAAACAGCATGCATGAGTTAATTTAATGTGTGTTTCTGAAGTTTACATGTTTCTGTCAAGGTTTTTCGAAGTCTTATTGATACGTTTTTGATTCCGGATAGTATTTTTCTTCCCATGAAATCTTGCTCACAGCTATACACCAGAAACTTAAATCTAGTAAAATGCGCTTCAATTCCGTCGTTTCCGTAATAGAGTTTTGCATTATTCCTAGCTGTCCTGCGGATTATTTTACTATTTTGGCTCAAGACCTTTAAAACATTACATGCAAGCTGTCTCACTACAAGGAAAATAAACGCTCCTTCGAATTTCCCAGCTTAGATCCTTAATAATATATCTTGAACAACTCCCCAATGGTGTACCAATAAAGAAAAGAGGTCGACCTGAAAGTTTTCAACCTCCCTTGAGTGTGATTCAGGATTGCATTTTAATTTATGAATGAATCTTGTGTTTGTTCTAGGAGATCAATGTGAAACCAGCATCAGTCCCTGTAGTGACAACCCCTGCGGCGAAGGGTCCACCTGCGCCTTGATGCCCCAAGGGGGTTTTACATGCATGTGCCCTCCTGGAAAATCTGGGAAGCTGTGCGACAAAGGTAAGCTAAACAAATGATATCTCCTCGAAACGACGCTGTATAAAATGTAAGAAAAATTCTTTTAATGGAATGTAGATGATGAGAAGCGGGATTTTGGCATATGTTCCGGACCTTAGGCGTTAAAAAGAATGTGAAATGCTTATGATATTCATCAAAATGAGTTTTATTGGGAAAAAAACTAAATAATGAGTTTAATAATGCTACTACACAATGCATAATGATTTCTCTGCCGAATGTATTTCCGCAAAACTGTTATACGCCTTTACTTATCGTTATTTATTTTTATCTCATATGCGAGTCCATTGTTGTTATACATTGTACATTTCAAATACTTTATCCCGAATATGTCACGCAAAGAAAATTCAAATTTTCCATGATATTCGTTTCATTTATATTCTTTACGTGTATAAAAAATGCGTTTAGTATGAAATCATGGACGCATACCAAAATTTCAGCAGTGCAACCAGAGCCGTTGTGAGAACTTTTAGCTCCTAAAGCAACGCGATTTCGGCTCCTGAAACTGGAAAAGTATTCCCTAACTACAGTCTTCAACTGAATAACTTTTTATACCAGCATATGAGATTATTTTTAAACTATATGGAATAAATTATAATGGTATTCCAAACTATTTGCCGTAGGGATATAATTCAATATCTAATAATGCTGCCGTTTATATTTATTTGATAAAACTTGAAAAATAATTCAGTTTTATCTAATCTAATAAGGATTGTGAATCTTTCGTACTCACAACAGCCTCTTCTGTCGAAATAAGAAACTTGAAGAATATATTTAGGAATACAATATCGATGCAGGGGAAATCTTTGAATTCTCTCATCGGCAATTACTGAAACATTCCCATTTGTTTCAAATTATATTTTTATCTTTATCATCGTCATTGTCAACCACTATCAATCCTGCTCAAGTTTTTTCCACAACTGTCTCTCTTGAGCCAGTCTCCTCCATTTCACTCCGGCATGCCTTCTAATTTCCATTTCCCAGGTGGTTTTCTTCTGCAGTCTTTTCCTGTCCCTTGGTATCCAGTTTAAAATTTCGGTTGTCGACCGGTGTTCCGTTCTTTTCGCAATGTGTCTAGCCCATTGCAGTTTCAGGGATTTTACTCTGATTAGGATGTTTTCTATACTTGTCTTTCTCCTGATCCACGAGGTTCTCTTCTTATGTTTCCTGGTCACACCAAGCATGCATCTGTCCATGCTTCCTTCAGTTGCCTGCTCTCTACACCCTTTGTATGTCTTTATTAGTTAAAGTCCAAGTCTCTGCTCCTTACGTAAGAACGGGAAGGATGCAATGATGAAACCTTTTCTTTTTAAGACATAATGGTATATTGCTCTTGAAAATTGCACTGTTTCTTCAAAAAGCTCTCCATACAATTTTTATACGCCTATTAATTTCTTCAGCAATGTGACTCTCGCTTGATATCTGTTGTCCAAGGTAAATGTAAGTATCGGTTACCTTCAGATTCCCCCATCAATTGGTAAATCTCTATTTCTTGTAAAAGCATTGCACATCCATTTTGTTTTCTGTAAGTTTATTTTTAATCCCACTTCTTTACTCTTGTGAGCAAGTTCCCGGATCATACTTTGCAGCTCTGAAGGAGTAGCCGCAAAACGGACTACGTCATCAGCAAAACGTAGGGGATTTAAATAATCTCTATTAATCTTTTCACCTTGTTTTCCCAGTTCAATGATCAAAAGACATTTTTCAATGTGGTGTTGAAGAGTATGGGAGATATGGTGTCATTTTGTCTCACTCCCTTTCCAATTTTTGTCGATGCTGTATCCTCAAATAGCCGGACCTTTGCACTTGCATTTTCATAGATGTTATTAATAATGCTAAGTATTCATCTTCAGTACTGCAGTATTTCAAAGCCATCGTAACTGCTGTTGGTTATACGGTATTAAAGGCCTTTTCATAATCAATAAAAGCTATGCATAATGGGATTTTATTTATATATATGCACATATATTGTGACTGCTAAAATTTTCGTAATATGGAAAAGGACTTTTTTAGCATGAGGAAAGAATGGTTTTTGGTCGTAATAACTAAACTGTTGATCATTATACCATTTTGATATTTTCAAAATTCTTATTACCATGAATTCTGATCATATTGTTAGCGGGAATTTCCTCTCTCACGGTGGGTTTGATTTGTTTGCAACTCAAATACAATACAAACAAGTTAGTAAAATCATGCAATGCATTGATTATGATACGCTTTCCAACATACCAGAAAGCATTACTCAAGCTATTACTCAAGTTATGAGGATAATCGCTGTAGAATAAATCTCGCTCCCATATTCTGATCTTTGACCTCATTTCGCCCATTGTCAACAGGGTTCGTTACCAAGTTGACCCTACCACATACTAATATTTCATCTAAATCGAACCATTCTTGCGCATGTTATGACGAATAACGTCAGTGGAATGGATCCCGCTGGTATGTCCTGACCTTTGACTCCATTTCGCCCATTTTCAATAGGATTCGTCCCCAGGTGGTCCCCCACCACATACTAAAATTTCATCGAAATCGAACCATTTTTACGTGAGTTATTGTGCGGACAGACGAACAGACGGACAAAGCTGGAACATATACGCTTCTTCAACCTGCTGTTGGAAAACATAAACAAGTTAGTAAAACCATGCAATGCATTGATTATGATACGTTTTCCAACATACTAGAAATCATTACTCAAGTTATTACTCAAGTTATGAGGAAAATGGCTACGGAATAAATCTCACTCCTGTGCCCTGACCTTTGATCCCATTTCGATAATATTCAACAGAACTGGTTCAGTATACCTCCGAAATAACATGATAAAGATTTGTCGCAATCGAAGCAATTTTACATAAGTTATGATGCATAAGGGCTATGGAATAGATCCCGCTTCTGTGTCTTAACCTTTGACCCCATTTCGCCCATTTTCAATAGGATTCGTCCACAGGCAGATCCCTACAACATACTAATATTTCATCCAAATCGAAGCATTTTTACGTAAGTTATGATGCATAATGGCGATGGAAGTGATTCTGCTCCTATGTAATGACCTTTGCCCCCATTTCGCCAATCTTCAATAGGGTTTGTTCCCAGGTGGTCTGGTGGTCCCCCACCACATACCAAAATTTTATCGAAATCGAACCTTTTATACGTTAGTTATGACGCATTATAACGTATAAAAGTATAATATAATTATAGCAGTGGAATGAATCCCGCTCCTATGTTCTGACTTCAACCTCATTTCGTTCACTTTCAAGAGGGTTCCTTCCCAGGTGTTGCCCTACCACATACTAAGATTTCATGGAAATCGAACGATTTTTACGCGAGTTATCGTGCAAACGAACATACGCACAGAACGCGTGACGTAATGAGGCAGATGGAAATCGCAACCATCTGCTCGTAAGAGTGTGACGTCATAAAACTGTAATAGGATCCACACACAATGCGTGATGTAATGAGACAGATAGCGTGACCGCGTGCCAACATCTAATAGCTCGACGCCATGACACGACACTAAAAACGTGGTAATTCGGAGTGGTTATTTAACCCACTAAACGAATTTTCCTAAAGTCGAGATCAAGCTAAATCGATTACTAGTAACAGAAAACGGTAGGTTAATGACTTTCATCAAAATACTTAGAGCCGTTTCCAAAATAAATTTACATACATACAACAATTGCTCCTTTAAGGTGAACGTCAAGTAATTTTGCTTCCTGTACTTCGAATGGAAACATTTTTGTACACATTTTCTTCCCAATTAATGCGTTCCCAAGGATGAAAATTTGAACATCGATTAAAATATCTTCATTTTATAACTTGCAATACTTAATATTTTCTAAAACATAGCCATAATTATGCAATCCAACATTTGTTTGTCTACTGACGTCATGAAAATACAGGTCGCGCCATCTTTTTTCTGGACAATTAATGCGTTCACAAGGATGAAAATTTGAACATCGATTAAACCAGCTTCATTTTATAAATTGGAATACTTAATATTTTCTAAAACATAACCATAATTATGCAATCCAGCATTTGTTTGTCTACTGACGTCATCAAAATCAAGGTCGCACCATCCTTTTTCTGGTTTCAACACCACCAAAGGAAAAGTTATTGATTTTTAATAAAATTATGGTTATGTTTTAGAAAATATTAAGTATTCCAAGTATAATATGAAGTTATTTTAATCGATGTTCAAATTTTCATCCTGGGGAACACTCTAATTGTAAAAGAAATGTGTACAAAAGTTTTTCTATTGGAAGTATAGGAAGCAAAATTACTTGACGTCCACCTTAATAATATGGGATAAGGGCGAGGGTATGGATCGCAATCCTATGTCCTGACCTTTGACCCCATTTCATCCATTTTCAATAGAGTTCGTCCCCAGGTGGTCCCCTACCACATACTGAAATGTCATCGAAATCAAACCATTGTGCGCACGTTATGACGCATAAAGGCAATGGAATGCATCCCGCTCTTATGTCCTTAGCTTTGACCCGAATTCACCCATTTTGAAAAGTGTTTGTCCCCAGGCGGTCCCCTACCACATAGTAAATGTTCGTTGAAATCGAACCATATTTACGCAAGTTATGACGCATTAGTGCAATGGAATGGATCCCGCTCCTACGTCGTGACGTTTGACCCCATTTGTCCCATTTTCAACGGTGTTCGTCCCCAGTTGGTTGCCTACCACATACTAAAATTTCATCGAAATCGAACCATTTTTACGCAAGTTATCGTGCGGACAGACGGACGGAAAAAACTGGAGCATATACGCTTCTTCAACCTACTGTTGGAAAGCGTAAACAAAGGCAGACATCCTTTATTCGGTATTCATTTTCAGTTAAAATGTATGGTTAGGCAACAGCAATAAGGTCTTATGTACATTTATTGAAGTTTTTATTACTATGGTATTACAATTACGTAATGTATTCACATGATTTCTTTCAGACCACTCTGAATTCAAAAAATAATTCAATGCCAGTGAACGCAGTATTGTTATTAAAAGTTCGTAATGAACATGTATAAAAAACATAATTTTCTAAAACCTAATTCTTGAGCCCAATTTTTAAAAAGGTAAAGCGATATAACCTTAAATAGTGTTATGGATCACCTTTCAAAGAAATCAGGAATTGTTTTCTGAAATTTAGAGCAAGATGTTTCTTCGCAGTAGGTGTCACATCTATTAAAACACTGAAAGCATTTTCTGGCATGTTATCAATGAACTGAAGCCCATTTCGAATTGTCTGTAATGGTTTGATCATATAGTTTTTACTTGGTTTTAATAAACTTTGGCAGTCTTCACACATCTTCAGAGTCATCAGCATTTTTAAAATATTCTTTAACACTCTGTAGAATAGCATCGTCAGTAAGATGTTCAAGCAGTTGCAACATCATAATCAATTTCCAGTACAACAAATGTAAAGCATGAGTCTAATTTAACCTGTCTTTTGAGTTTCTGGATTCTCATGTAAATTTGCTTTTTTTAAAGGTTTTTTTAACTTAACGAGTTTTTCAAAGTTGGCAAACCTAACAGTGAGTCAAAAATCAGTAAAAAGTATATAAAGCAAGTGCTCGATGAGTCATGAGCGGAGTACGATGTGCAGTGTGTTAATTGAACTGAGATAAGCGATTGTAAAAGTGATAAGAATTGTACGATTAGAGCTGTGTGTGTGTGATTGGAGGTTTAACGACCACCGTGAGCAACTCAATGGGCTATAAGCAGTCGCCCGTCCCTAATTTGGGGTCACTGGTTCCAGGGAAGGGAGAGAGCCAGCGCCGTAAGACAAACACAACACCCATGCCTCACCGGGATTCGAACCCGGACCCCTTTTGGACGAATGATCAGAGGCCATCGCTTAGACCACTGCTAGTGTGAATTACTTAGAGCTGTGTGAATTACTTATATAGGGTGCGAAAATTTGAAATTTATGTCTTTCTAAGGTATGGCAACTAAATAGCTGAATTTTTCGTCTTAGTATCGGTGAATTATCTTCAGTGTATCGTCTTGACGTGCCATATCTGATGAAAATAAGGGAATATTGAATTAGTGTAAAATGCTTCGTCTGAATCACTTACATTGAGTTCTGTAATTTAAAGTACTTGATTAGAAGTTGTGCAAATGTCAATTAAATTTTCAGCTTCTACAAGAGACGACAAGAATTAGAACATAAGGGTTAAACGAATAGACTGAAGTCATCGAGCAACCTTAAAATCGATATTTCTGCAGAATTAAAATTCTTATTATTTTATACAAACGGAAAACAAAATGAAAGGAACTTTTATGAAGGACTTCGTTACATAAAAAATTTTAGCTCCGTAAATGGAGATATTTTTGAATGTATTTTAGCTCAAGTCTCAATGTTTTCCCTTAAAATCTGTTGAATAGAGAAACTCTCTAAACAGAGATTCGTTAAAAAGAGGCTTCACTGTATAAATGCTTTTAATATTTCAACCGTGAAAGCATTTAGAAAACTCCCCATCAAATCGCTATCTCGGTGAAATTCGTGTACGACTTTAAAAAACGCGTTAATTTTATCATCACTTGACATTAGTAATGATTTCTTACACTGAATTCTAAAATTTTCACAAATCTATCATCCCGATGGGTGCAAAAACATGATGTTGCATTACATTTATTAAATCATATCTGGTCTTCAAAATCTGTGCAACATTTATTTTTATTCCTCTTCAGTTTCGCGGAAATTTTTGAATAATGTCATTTTAACTAACAGTCGGAAAATATCGCTAACCTGTTTTCCGATTCTATCAATCTCAAACTCCGAACGTTCTTAAACTGAAACGGCATTTTGTAAATTGATACCCAATGCCTCTTCGTTGCTTTATCTCTAGCATATATTCCAAACACTTCCTTAGAAACGAATAAACAAATTATCCGCAATTATTTAAACACCCACTGTGCTTTCTAACAGCATTTGCGTGATAGCATCCGTGTAAAATGCGTCATATCCCTAATTCGTAAAGCGTAGTGAACCCCCCCCCCCCCCCCCAAAAAAAAAAGTGGATCTTTACGAAAAATACATCGTGGCAAGAAAGTAGATTTAGGAAAATGCTGTTCTCGTAGTTGCGTGAGCTAAATAACTTTGTGCATAATACGAATGAATTAGATATAAAAGGTGAGATTCGCTATTTATAAAATGTTCAAGACATTCAAACTAAGTCTTAAATGTCGAGGAAGAGCAGTAGTGTGAAAGAAAACTCCAACCTCTAAAGAGTTTATAATCTGGGCGCCACAATGCTGCTCCCACGTAGCAGGACTAATTTGTCCTACACGTTTTTGGAAGTGCACCACCCAGCGAGGTCACAATTCACTTGGTATGCTCCCAGTGGGTGCTTGCGGGGACTGCTTTTTTTTTGACAACAACATAATTTTACCCAAGATATTTTTTTCGTGTTAGGTGTACAAGGTAATTCTTATTTTGGCGCACCGTTCCATTCGGCGAAGTTTTTTTCTTGCGGTAGCCACGAGCTTTCGTTCCCACTTTTACTTTCGTAAAATTTCATATTTACAGGTACGTAATTTGGAACGGAGGGTTATTTAGCATTCCTCTGCACATTTCTGCTCTATAACGAAGTAAATTTCTCCGTCATTTTTGGTCTACGCCGGGAATCGAACCCGAGTCCGCTTATTCCGGAACAAGTCGCTCTACCAACTGAGCTAAGCAGACGTTCATTCTGACTGCTATCTGCCTTTATGTCGTGTGCGTCCTGCGGGGCAGGCACGTCACATCTCCCCCCCTGAAGGAGGGCCGGGGGCATGGCCCACGAGTCAGCCGTGACCATGAATCGTTGCAGGCAGCCATCGGCTGAAGAACGTACACTTCAGAACTCCCAGTCACTCTGGTGTGTGGAATGCAACGTCACACACATTTATTTTTCGAAGCGCTGAAGAAGGGATTTTCTTATCACGCGGTGTGGAAAGAACATCACACCATTGCGAGATCTTGAACGTCCGGGTCATCCGGGAAGCTCGGGTGCCGTTATAACGAAGTAAATTTTTCCGTCATTTCTGTCCACGCCAGGATTCGAACCCGGATCTCCTCATTCCGGAATAAGTCACTCTACCAATTGAGCTACGCGGACGTTCATTCTGACTGCTATCTGACTTTATGTCGCGTGCGTCCTGCTGGCAGGTACGTCACATCTCCCCCCCCCCCCGAAAGAGGGCCGGGGGCATGGCCTACGGGTTAGCCGTGAACATGAATCGTCGCAGGCAGCCATCCACTGTAGAACGTGCACTCGAGAACTCCCAGTCACTCTGGTGTGTGGAATGCAACGTCACACACATTTATTTTTCGAACATTTATTTTTCGAAGCGCTGAAGAAGGGATTCTCTTATCACGCGGTGTGGAAAGAACATCACACCATTGCGAGATCTTGAGCGGCCGGGTCATCCGGGGAGCTCGGGCGCCGTTATAACGAAGTAAATTTTTCCGTCATTTCTGTCCACGCCAGGATTCGAACCCGGATCCCCTCATTCCGGAATAAGTCACTCTACCAATTCAGCTACGTGGACGTTCATTCTGACTGCTATCTGCCTTTATGTCGTGTGCGTCCTGATGGCAGGTCGTCACAGCTCTTAGTCTTATTTTAAGAAAATATTGTTTGGGGAGAAAGGAATGCAAGAACGCAAAAGCGTTACGGCAGGCGGGAAGCAAATGGAACTATTGGCCCTCCAAAAATATATTACTTGGAAGTAATATTTTCTGTTACTTCCAAGTAATATATTATTTTATTTAAGAAATCACTCGAGCTGGAATTCTGTTAAGTTAAAATTGCTACAAAAATTAATTTTTGAATCGGCAGAAAAGAAGAGGGCTAAATTATTTCCTAATTGAAGTAAGCTCGTGACACTTTAAAAGCATTGCGAACTTTTTACTAGCTTTAGAATGTCTTCACACACAATGTCCATAAAATGCAAATGTGCTGGAATTCGTATTTTTGTGGTTTTATCCCCTCCAAAGACAGTTTCTTCTCTCCTCTCCCTCCAACAGGGCAGAAATACTGGCCCACGTTGTTTCTATTTCGCATGTATGCGATAGACTGCCTACGTAGGAGCTGGTATGATCTTTGAGGTGGGTGGCATTTCTAATCCGAATCCTTTTTTTCTTTTACTTTTTGTACTAGCTTTAAGTGATTTTTTATTGAAATAGTCTTAATTTAATTGACGGCAATTTTCTTTGATAATGTCATACAGCAATTCGAGTCGTATTTTATCTTTGGAATTTTTTTTTCTGAAGGGTTCGTAACAATATATTTCCGTAAATTGGGAATATATTGTTACGAACCCTTATCAAATAAAGAATTTAAGAGTGAAAAATTAGAAATTACGATAACGTTATTTCAAATTACACCAGACCATGCACACTGAAGAAGCGCTTATAGCATTTTAAATCCATTTATTTAGTGGTGTAATACGCATAAAAATTCGCCAAGCTTTCTCACTCCAATGAGAGGTTTTTTAAAGGCAATTGTAGACATGAAATGCAGAGAATTAGAACACGTAAGAAGCAAAGATGTTTTTTTTAAATAACGCGAGTGACATCATGAGCAGTAATACATGAATTTTCATCGCGCAATTATACGGTGCGTCGCGATGTGTTTCCATCTTTTAAAAACGCTTGCCAAAGCATTGGTAGTTCGATACAGGCAATATTATTGCATGCCAGTTTGCTGGACAGGATTTTGAATGCTATCCTGATGACAGTCTCTTTAAAGTTCGTGTAAGGGGCAATTCGTCTAATATATTCCATACAGGAGTGGACAGGCAATGCATGACTTCTCTGGAGAGGGCTGTATTCTGCATATCTTGGTTGACACTTCGCACGTGTTCTTTACATCTAGTATCAAAGAATGGCTTTGTCATTCCGATATTATATTTTCTGTGTCTTTAGGATACACCAACGGTGTATCGTACACACCCGTCTTTTTCTTTCTCACACTGTTTCTCCTTGCAGCTTAAAATTATATGTGATAACGGGGTCTGTGAGTTTATTGCTGCTGAGTTGTTGTACTTACGTACTAAATTCTTCAAATAATATGTAAAGCCTGGGACATGTGGGATGGATCCAGCGTATCTCATTGTATTACTGGTTGATTTTGTCATCGCGAACATTATACGATTTCTTACAGTTCTATGTATTCTGTTTATGTCATCTTTCTTATATACAGCCTTTAGACCTTTGCTATAAATATTATCGATTTCCTTATTATTTAGGTAGTCGGGTTTGCATGCGTTACACGCTCTATAGAACTATGCTCTAAACGCAGAAAGTTTGGACTCTATTGAGCAGTCTGAATCAGGAGGGCCAAGGTTCGGTACTGCGGTTGGTTTATAATAAACGTCAGAGTCGAATGCTGGATGGATGTTCCATTTCTTTTAAGTGCATAAGATTGTCGAATCTTTATATGTATTACAGTACAAAATAAACGGATTTACTGCGTTATAAGCCCTTCTTGGGGAATTATGGTTTTAGTTTTTAAGAATTAGTCTGGCGGAATTGTTACTTTAGAGCATGCCTCTAGGTGGAATTGAAAGCAAGGGATGCGTAAGCTCTGGGGTACCTTGTCAAAGAGATCGGAAGTATTTGGCCATTACTCAGAGCATTTTAGGACAAACGCTGTCGCCAAATGATTTACAACTATGGATAAGAGAATTCCTGGAACTGGAGACATAACAAGTTGCGAATTCGTTTTTAAAACTTCCAGATGCCCTTTTCAAGAGTTTTCAGCTTTGTGTGCTCATAACCCTGCATTCTGTTAAAAGCAAAATGAGTTAGTCTCTCATTTAACTCGACAGGGAGAAGGCGCAGTACGCAACTTTGCTACAATTTGCTGCCTACTCCTGCTGCCTGCTATAGCAGAAAGAGCTAAACTTCTACAGTCCTACGGGCTGGTAAAAGAGAGAGTTGAAGACTTCAGATGGACGAACACCGACACGCTGCTGGGTAAGTGTCATACAGGGGACCTCAACAAGCAGTCTCCAAATGTGTAAAGTTAAGGGAAAGCAACACCAAAAACCACAGAAGAAATTTTGTTGAGGGAAGCTCTCTCCCTGATAGTTTTCATTCTACAGCGGGGACGCGAAAGGGAAACATCGTGGAGCATGTGCGTGGGCGCGTGTGCGCGCGCGCGTTCTTCTTTAAGGAATATTCAGTAATTTCCACCTTCAAAACTGTAAGTACTTTATTTGTTTTCTCTGATGACTGGCTTGTTGCAAAAGCACCTGGTCTAGAGATCTTGGTATCAATTTGACCTTGAGACATTTTGATCATTCGCTCGAGGAATTAAAGCTGCCCATATTCACTGCCAGAAGGATTATGTATTTACTTACATAATGTTTTACAGTATTAAAATAGTTTACTGTTATATGCTGCAAAATGGAGTAATGGAACCCGTTGTGCTGCGTAGTACTTGCGGACTCATTGATGCAAACTATGGTAAAAACCAAAGCCGTTCGACAGTTAATTTGTTTTCACAGGTTCAGGGAACCCGGCAGCATTACAATACTGTGCATAATTTGGAAATATGTTACGCTCAGGTTAGCGACCGTGTTAACTGGAAGCTATTTATTATTTTGCTTCTTCCATTTTTTACCTTTCGGTTGAACAAATGCCACACAAAAAAGGATGAGATATATAGAAATAAAATCAGAGTTAATCGTAAAAGTCACCATTTTAAACTCTTCAAGAGAAATGTCGACAACAGTATTCGGACACCAAGGTCGAATGGAAATAAGAACATTTATTAGCCAAATTCAGTTCGTCGGTCCACCTCTGGCTGTAATGACTGCAGCGACCGTGCTAGGCATGCTTTCCACAAGATACTTACTGGTAGGTGTGTCTCGAAAGTTTCCTCCATTCGACCAGCTAGTCTTCTACCGGAGCTGCCGTAAATGAAAATCTTACCGGCTTAGATCGGATTCGGCGCCTTAATTCGTCATACGGATATTCTATTAAATTTTGATCGGGGTTTTGGGCCGTCCAATCAACACTTGGTCACCCTGCTCTTCAAACCAGACCTGAACAGACCTTATAACGTGGCAAGGAGCTCGATCTTGCTGGAACAGGTAAGGATCTGCGTCGAAGTAATACCACAGCGCAAATAGTGCGGAATGGCTTAGAATAACTCTATACCTGGAGACCGTTAGGCTGCAGTGCATCAGAACCAAAGGAACTGGTATTTATCAGCCGGAAGAGCCTCACACCATCAGTCTCTTTCCAGACTTGACTACAGAGACAATGAAGTCCGCCTGACAGTGTTCCCCGGCCAGACGCCACACCCGAATACGTCCATTTCAACGAATAAGTAAATAGTGTGAGTCGTCAATCCACACGACCCTCTTTCAATCTTCTGTCGTCCATCAACGGTGAGCAAGGCACCACTGCAATCTTTGTCTGACATTGCTTGGAGTAATGTAGACCCTGTGCGGAGGTGACCTAGAATGATAACTGTAGGAATGTAGTTCCCGACGGAGTGTTATTGTGCGAACAGCTGTTCCAGTGAATTGTGCGACGTCGCGATCCATGTCTGTAGCGCAGGACGTGCGTGCCTTCTTCACATTCCAGAGCGAGCTTCGTTTGACCTGATCAGTTTGTTAGAACTTGCAGTTCTGAAGGGCATTTGTGCCTTTCAGAACTGTTTTCAAGAACTTTAGGAAAGCTGGAAACTGTGTGTTGATTCAGAAGAGCGGTAGTTTGAAGGATACCAGCATTGATTGTGTATCGTACTTTTTTATGCTCTGTATTGCGTCAGTTCTGGAACTTTTCGGACGTAGGTTTAACAATGAAAAATCTTTTCTTAAAGTGCTTTTTCAAAAATACATGGTCTACATAAATCATTGGATAAATCTATAATAGTAACCTATGTCATTGGATAAAATCTATAATAGTAACCGTACTTATTTCTAAACAGGAAAACATTCAGTGTTACAATTTTTTTTAATTTGTTTAACTTTTGTATTAATTGTGTGCCTGCTTTATGTTTTCTTTTATTTTTCAGTTCACCGTGACTTGGAAAAAGTTAATATCCCAGATTTCAGCAATCATTCTTATCTAGAAATGGGAACCATGCAAAATGTTGGGCAAGCTTTCACAATTGAGGTGTGGTTCCTTACAAGAGATCTGAATGGGGTTCTATTGTACAACGGTCAAAGGCCAAATGGAAAAGGAGACTTCGTTTCGTTGAATTTAGTCAACGGGCACGTGCAGCTGAGATTCAACCTTGGCAGTGGTATTGCAAATGTAACGTGAGTGTAATTTATATTAAACGTAATTTATTTCAAATCGTGCAAATAGTTAGATCCATGAAATGTTAATGGATTCTCGTCTACTTGTTTTTAATATTTTTTTCTCGATTTCAGTGAACTGCACGACATCTGGTACTAAGAGTCAGTCATAGAGCCATAGATACCGACATAGGTGAAATACCAATGCCGTTAAGAACAAACACATCATTTATGTTTTATACGGGATCCGACTCGAGATTTGGTAGCACGAGGGACGAAATTCATTCTACCACTATGCCACCTCATTTTTTGCAATAAGAAGAGTTGATAACTCCGGATAACGAGGAGAACGCACTTTTAAGCAATGGGCAAGGAAAATAATATTTATATAGGTAACTAAATTTCTCGGCCAGTTCATTATGAACGCCGGACCAAAAAGGAGCATCATCACCAGCATTATTGCCATGTGAATGCGAAGTTCAACAAAGTGCTGTCACTTACCCCTGTGGTCTTACAGAAGCCGTGAACGAAACAATAGGTACTGTGGCTTGTATATCTTAGGGGAAGACAGCAGAACTATGAGACTTTGAGCAAGGTTTTACTCCTAGAAATCATGAGGATGGAAACTCCCGGTAGAAAATTATGAAAATCAGTGAGAAATCAAGGACACTGTTCTGTGGGTGTAGACACACGTTTAACACAGAAAATGCCAGTTCAGGACAAGAATAGAGTCAGACTGGTCTTCATCGCTAGGCTGCGTAGAGTCGCTATGACTCAGCACTCTGCAGACATGACTGCTGCACGTTCCGTTGTACGTATGCGAAAAACAACGATGAGAAGACAATTGAATTGTCCGCAATCTGAAATCCATACAATGGCCGAAAAGCTTTTCATATCTCTATAAACCCAAAGGAATAGACTGACTTCAATGGTAAAAGAAACTAGAAAAGTGACGGTTTTGTGTGTAGGTGAATCGTCTTAGAGACTGTTTGTCACTGCTGGGTGACGTAGAGTACGCTCGAAAACATACATTCTTTGTGTGCAGGTTCCATTTTTTAAGGTGATGAAAGTACTTGCTTGAAATACATTGGAAGTTTAACGGAAACCTCTTGATGAACGAATGAAATTAATGAATTCCGAATGAGTCCAGAAGGTGCAAGGTCTGCCAATACAGATCAGTGAATGCACGGTAAAAATAACAACAGGTAGTATTTAATGAAATCTGCATTACTAACATTCAAAATATTCCTCTCTGGATAAAATACACTTTTGGTACCATTCGTATGACTGCAGGAAGCTATAAGAAAAGTCCTTTTTTATCGCCTGCAGCTGGGTCGTGGTGTTTGCTTGAATCTTCGAAATGTCCACAAATCTGTTCCCCTTCAGAGCTACTTTCAATCGAGAATGGGGGGGGTAATCCAGCTGTGCCAGATTTGGGGAATACGATGGTTGATTCAGTTTGGAGCAAAACTTAGTAATGGTTCTTTGCTCCATTTTCGGCCACTAACAATCTACATAAGCTGCCGACACGCTCTCTGTATCACACCCTTTCTCATAGCTTCGTGAGGATTAAGAACATGAACTTGACTGCTTCGTACAAGTTACAGCACCTTGCACAACCTTTCCTTTTAGGCTTTACGACAGCATTCGAAGAGGTTTATTGACAGTCCGTGTACGAGGTATGTACATTGTGATCACCTCCCGTATGGTGCAGGGAAACACTAGCTGGGGACTTATAAAAAATTATCCAAACAGAGTATTGTTTTAAACAATAAAAACAAAAACCTTGCTCTTGTAGAACAGTAATGTAAGCCCAGCCGACTTTCACGGGAAACATAAAAATGGAACCTGAGTAATTATGCTTTGCATAGCTGGGCAAAATTCTGAAGGTGATAGTTGCGTGTTATTCTTTAGCCTGTTCACATAAAGAACTGCATTCGTGTTGCTTTCGAGAAATTCTACTTCTGCGTAGCTCAACAGGTACAACCAAATTTACGAACACGAATAAAGAAGTCATTTTTTGCTTTAGCATGCGTTGTTTTTGTCTTGCCAACGACCCTAAAGATCTGTACTGGCACATGAAGCAGGGCATCACAAAAGTGGCTCCACCTGCTATAAGGATCAGTCAGAACCCGAACCTGGGCAAACAGGCTACTCAGCGTCATGCATATAACTGGCAGTCTCTGATGGCATGACCACTGGGACAGATGCTGTTAGTTGGTAACATGTCAAAATAAGCCTGATGCAATAATTAAATGACAGTGTAGTTAGCCGGAACTTTACCAGATAACGGTTAACTAGTGTTCGAACACAAGATGTTAAATAATTTGTCTTTGGGCAATTACTGCAGGCTTAACGTGTAAATAAATTGCAACACATCTGCTGAAACATTAAAATATTGATCAGAATTTCAATTTCAATAATTCGGTCTCCGAAATTCTCGCAAAAATAGTAAGCTTTTTTACAAGCAAAATTTCATTAAATTCAGGAAAAAGAGCATTTAAAAGCAAAGAGACGAATGCAGGACTTGTTTCTTTATTTTGTACAACTGTAACACATGTGCTTCAATTTTTGCATGACATCTACTTCGCCGATTTTTGTATATAATCGTACCTGGACTTCACTTATAAGTTACAACTATTTCGAATGAAATTATTTGTTTACTTACAACTGTGAATGCAGAGTTGGTTTGCTACAGACATCAGCAATCTAAATATAACAATCTGAGAATTTGTTATTGGTGAAAGGACTTGAATTAACCCAAAAAAAATTAATTAGAACACTATTCTCGTGATTATTTACTCCATTGGAAATGAATTTTAATTAAACTATAATTTTATGGAACTTGAGAAGCATTCAAACAAAATAGACAGAGGCTTGCCATTTTCTCTAGGCTCCATATATAATTTTTTGGCAACTTTTTAATATTTTTCTCATTTTGCAGATTTGTTCAATTATATACAGACTGGTTTGCATGGAATATATGTAATAAAACTAAGTATAGATACTTTCAAATTGTTGCACATTTGTTTTAAGCCTAATCTACCGAAATAGGAACGAAAAGCTTTTGCAGAATCGCAAGATGTTTTCATTTGAGTATGATAGGTTATCACCACGTACTTTATTATCACAGTTTTATTTTATAGTTTATTTTTAAACTCAAAGACATATTCTCCTCGACTCAGCTCCATAGATATCAGTTATACGTCTGTCTACACATTTGGAAATATCATATGTTTACCGACTTAAGGTTGTATATGTTATCACTTTTAAAGTTTAATTCACGATTACGGTCTTTGAATAAAAATTTTCTATTACCTGGATTTGCGATTGGATAAAGTAAGCATGCTCTACATGTAAACAAACTGAGCTGAAATGTGTTCCAGTAATAAATGCGAAGTCAGAAAAAAACTCATTATTTTGTGTCTTAGAAATGCAGCAGTTGACTTTCATTCGTGCTGACTACTCTCTGGAGAGCTTGAAAACTAAAATGCATTCCAGTAATAAATTCGAAGCCAGTAAAAAAACTCATTATTTTGTGTCTTAGAAATGCAGTAGTTGACTTTCATTCGTGCTGACTACTCTCTGTAGAGCTTGAAAACTAAAATGCGTTCCAGTAATAAATGCGAAGTCAGTGTAAAAACTCATTATTTTGTGTCTTAGAAATGCAGGAGTTGACTTGCTTGAAAACTAAAATGTGTTCCAGTAATAAATGCGAAGTCATAAAAAAAAACCCTCATTATTTTGTGTCTTAGAAATGCAGGAGTTGACTTGATTATTTTGTGTCTTAGAAATGCAGGAGTTCACTTGATTATTTTGTGTCTTAGAAATTCGTGCTGACTACTCTCTGGAAAGCTTGAAAACTAAAATGTGTTCCAGTAATAAATGCGAAGTCATAAAAAAAACCTCATTATTTTGTGTCTTAGAAATGCAGGAGTTGACTTGATTATTTTGTGTCATAGAAATTCCTGCTGACTACTCTTTGGAAAGCTTGAAAACTAAAATGTTTTGAAGTGAAATGCTGTGTCTTTTGTATGACTAAGAGTGGTATTCTGTGTCTTCTGTATGATTAAGAATGGGATTCTGTGTCTTCTGTATGATTAGGAATGGAATTCTGTGTCTTCTGTATGGTTGACATTTTTTTTGCGATGATTATAAAAAAGGAAAAAATGTGGCATTAGTATTGGCTGTTATACAGCCAGTATCAGAATAATCGTACTTCGAGGGCTTTAATGGGGGACTAAATTTCTGGAGAATAGTTTAAATAGCTTCTTTAATTTTAATAGCTGTAAATTTTGTGTCGAAAATTTTTTAACTTCATTAATTAAATAACTGGATTGTTTACTCTGTAAAGTTTGCTTTCCACGGTATGGTACAAAATTAAATTCCTGGAATCGATCAGATCAAAAGAGAAGTCTTAATATTCGTATCTTAAGAGTGCAGTTTTTTTTTCCTGTGCTTTGTACAAAATCAGGGGAATCCCTAAGTGGTTTTCGTTTGTAAAAAGGTACAAAAACAATTATTTCAGTAGGATACGTTTCTGATTTCAACAACCTGGGGGATTTTACAGAATTCATCAGAAGACAAAACATTCAAGCTCTGTATTCGTATCTTAGAGGTTGCAAAGAAAATCCCTTTTTGCGAGTGGTGGCATTCGAACCCACGTCTACCAACAGCGGAGCGGGATATTTTCCCGACTGAACTAAGCCGTCAAAGCTTATGGCTGCAGCGTGCTATTTTGACTAATGCACACCTCATTGATTCGTCACAAAGTGTTATTGTATGTGAATATTAGATACAATATCTTTCATGAGTGACAAGCTTCACAGGATAACATAAAAATGTGTATTTACAGGAGCGCAGAGCCCATTGATCTAGGAAAGTGGCATGCTGTTAAAGTTAGTAGACTTAGAAGACAGGGATCTCTGAAGCTCAACAACAGCACTGCAATCGTTGGGAAGTCAAAGGTACAGTACTTTCAATGTTGTTCGTACAGAAAATTATGTGTATTTTCTTATGATACCGAATATCTTTGTACGTACGATTTTGTCTTTTCAAAAAAATAAAATAAAAAAGGAAATCATCCTAAAAATAAATTAGTTTTACGTAATCGAGAGATGAGAAATGAGAAATGTAAATGTCTGAAATTCAGAGTTAATTTTCGAATTGAAAATAAATATGTCACAGCTAAATTCATCTTTACAATTTGGTCGTTTTATTAGATTTGCCTCTGACATCCGTAGGACCACAAGATCTGAGTCTTTTCATACTTACCGTGTTCGGAGTCCAGATTTGAAATACTTAATCACAACATCTGCAGACAAAACCTGATTGCGATTAGCTTCAATTATCCGCAGCGGAATAATTGCTGAAGTATTTAAAGAAATGGAGGTTATTGTATTTCAGCATACATTTTTTCTTCATAATTTAGGTGGGGCTCGCATTCAAAAGCGTTACGTGTAAGTCACCCATGACAAAATAAACAAAAGCGCAACGTACTAATTCTGTGGAGAGGGGCACTGAAGTCGCTGTGGTTTTTCTTTTACATGTTTCTTTTTTATATATATATTCAACTCCATCTTTCACTGAGTTCATACTTTCTCAGATTAAATTAAGTGCATACATCAGCGATCTAAATTTTAAAATTTCACACAACATTATTCCTAATCGCAAATGGGTACATAAAATACATCTACCAAATGATCCGTATTGTAAACATTGCGGCCTCATGGAGAACACTGAACACATTTTGTTGAATGTAATTTTGCAAAAAATCATTTGGACATGATTAAAGAATTACTTAAATTTAAAGGAGGCTTTTGACAATAAACAAATCTTATATAGTGCATCTTTAAAATACAGTAATTTAAAAAAGTAATGCAATTCATTATCTAATAACAATTACGAAGTATAATCTCTGGAAAAATAAAAATTTAATGTCATTTAATCAGAAATATTGAAATTCGGAGCATACAAAATTAGCAATAAAATGCGACTTTCGAAGAGTTCTAAGAGTTGAAAATAGAAAGTATGGTGGAAATGAAACTTTTTAAAAATGGATAGCATTAAAAGCAATAGCTTATAGAAAACGTAATAATATCCTTAATAAAATATTGGAATTAAATAATATTGAATAAGTCACAAATTTATAGTTGGATCCAGAGTCAAAATTATATTATTCAGGTGTTGAAAACTGTTTCTCTTCCTGTGGCTATATTGTTTTCGCAGTTTCACTTTCTTTCATTGTTATTTGTCTTGTTTTTCCTTTTCTCTCATTTTTAAAGAATCACTTCAATATGGGTCTCTTCATAGTGCTGCCTAATGGGGTGATTCTAAATAAATTGTACTAAACCTGGTCCGGGTAGCTTTTCCAGGGCAGGCTCTCCCCGCAAAGATATTTTGACAGATTTGTATGAAAGATGTGAAAGAATATTGTTATAATTTATATGCACTTATTGTGAGATTTTATCTCTTGGATCCACATAAAATTTAGTTTGAATAGTATATCTGTGAGAAATATTTTAATTTGGTGCTCTTTGATTTAGGACTCGTTTATAATGTTCCTTAGCTATATCTATTCTGCAAAATAGTAGCATAAATAAATTTCGCATTTTCAGATAAATATTTAGATTAAATAAATGGTATGTAAGTGAGTAAAAGATGTGTTTAAATGTAATTCAGAAAATATAAGAGATAAATCCTTAACAATTTTGTATGAATTCCTCATGGTCGGCTTTCATTAAAGTCGGGCATGAGACATACTGTAGTTTGTAGCCTGTGATTCCGGCTGCATCCAAATATTGCAGTAAAATTTTCTACCACCTCAAGACTTTCTTCATCAAGATTCTTTCCCTGATATTTAGGATGCAACACATGGGTAGTGAGTCTGTATTTTTTTTTAATTTATTATATTTTTTACATTTATGATATAAATTACGAATTTTTACGCGTATTTTGCGCGTCACGTAGAAAATATTTTTTTACGCGTAACTTTCCAACCCTAACTCGAGCTCAATCTCAGCACTGTCGAATCAGCAGAAGACATCACCTCTGACCACACTGCCAGAGGAGCGGCTGCTACAATTTCAAAGTAAACTGATACTCTAAATACACTGCTGGCCACCTAAAATGCAACACCAAGAAGGAAGCATCCGATTGGCCTAAAATTCGCAGCGTGCATCGCCCGCGAGAGGACATGCAAACGATTAGCATTACAGGGCATATGCAAATCATGTGCGCCCGGCACGCCACCGAGAAGCACTATAAGAACGGTGCACAGAAGGCTGGGTGTAAGTAGTGGAAGTATGTTGTGCTGCCGCACCTGTGCGTGGAAAGCTTCCTGATGCCTCGTCGCATAATACGATAGTCATTCCAGCACGTTTCGGAGTTCGACAGAGGACAAATAGTGGCTTACCGCGACAGCGGTTTATTGTACCGAGACATCGGCGCCCGTGTAGAACGACATCCAGCCACAGTGAGGTGAGTGTGGATTCGGTGGGCGCAGGAGGGACAGATGGACCGACGTGAGCGATTGCCTCAGCCGCTGCACACCACCGAACGAGAGGACCGGCATATTGGGCGGCGGGCATTGACGGCTCGCACCGCCACATCACGAACGTTAGCGCAGGAATTAGGGTAGGTTGCGCAACAACCTAAGTCAGCACATACCGTTCGACGTCGTCTGCAGGAGCGGGGACTTGTCGCACGGCGCCCATTGCTCCGATTACCATTGACGTTACACCACCGGCGAGTGCAGCGGCAGTGGGTCGTTGAGCGCCGCACCTGGACTGCGGAATGGCACGGCATTGTCTTCTCCGACGAATCCCAATTCTGCCTGCAACACCACGATGGTCGGATCAGCGTGTGGAGGCACCGCGGCAAGAGACTGTATGACGCCTGCATTATGCATCGCCATACCGGTCCATCGCCTGGCGTTATGGCTTGAGGCGCAATTGGATATGACACCCGCACCCCTCTGCTACGCATCGCCGGTACACTCAACAGCCACCGCTACATATCCGAAGTTTTGGAGCCTGTAGTCCTCCCTTACCTGCAGGACCTGCCAGCGGCCACGTTTCAACAGGACAATGCGCGCCCGCACGTGACACGCATCGTGTAACAATTCTTCACGGCCCACCAGATGTCACTGCTGCAGTGGCACGCCTGTTCGCCCGATATGTCGCCCATCGAACCCGTCTGGACGCTGATCGCCAACCGCGTAGCCCGGCAAGCACCACCCGCGGCTACGCCTGATGAACTGTGGAAACGTGTGGAAGCAACCTGGACCGACATACCCCAAGCCCACATCCAAAGGCTCTTTCGTTCGATGCCGCGGCGTGTAGCGGCCGTTATTGCTAGCCATGGGGGCCACATGAACTATTGATGTCTGCGTGTTCCGCAAGTCACACGGGCCTGTAAGCTCAATCGCTTCATATTTGTATCTGTTGTTATGTGTCCAGTAAATCTATCTTTGCTATCTCGTGTAATTCTTGGTGTTGCATTTTGGGTGGCCAGCAGTGTAGGACTATTATCTTTCTTTGTAATAATATTATCTTCTTTCCTCTTATCAACAGGCTCCTCTAACAGAGCTCAATCTTCATCAGCCCTTGTATGTTGGAGGTTTCCCTAGCCAACAAATGCTTCATCATGAGAGTGGAGTGACAAAGGGTCTTGACGGTGCAATTCAGAGAATAGCTCTGAATGGAGAGATCTGGAATCATGTGCCCAGTCGTGCAGTTCGATCTCATGAAGTCAAGAATTACCGAGGACAGCCTTGCTATTCATCCACATGCCTGCATGGTGGCATATGCGTTCCTCATCTCAATGAATTCCACTGTAAATGCACAGTGAAATATTCGGGGGAAATTTGTGACAAACGTAAGTTTTAGATTAAATTTCCTTTATCAAAAATGAAATAAATCTATGAGTACATATATGTTCTTGTAAGACAACCGACTTGCATTTGTAGCTACAAGATCTTTTTTGTGTCTACCACATTTGCACTAGTGCACTGGTCTACGTTCGTCAGGACGAAGAGATATTGGATTCTTATTCTTGCCATTACCGTTGCTCGTTTAAGGTGGTATGTTGGATCTAATTAGTTTTGATTAACGCTTTCCTTTTTTTCCCGAGATATCGCAAAGAGAGTACGTCATTCACTAAGAAAAGCAGAATTTTTTGTTTCAATTTCGAGGTTGAACGACCGCTGCGAGCATCTAAACTGTAACCGGTCGCGCTTTCCTAATTTATTATCAATGGTACCAGAGAAGAGATAAAAGAAGCGCCGTAGGAAAAACAAACCAGCCGTGCCTTCTGAGGGACCCAAACCCAGACATAACTCGGGCTGTTAGTCGGAAGTCTATTCGGGTGCACCGGGGCAGCCATAGATTTTGAAAAATGTAATAGGCTGCCAAAAAAGTCAAACCGGAGCCATGGTCTGGGTTTTATCAATAATTTAGTTTCCTCAAATAAAAATTTGTGATTATTTTCTTAGTACTGTGTGTTCGGTTATAGAATATTTTTATTAAAGTTTTCACATATGATGGGTGTCATATATACACATTCGTATCAGAATAATATACCTACCTAGTAATGGGAATAACCACCCTTGGCCCGGATAACAGCGGCTAGATGGAATGGTATGGACGTAGTGACGGCCTGGAAAATTGACCACTGGTGGTTGAAGATTGAGCACACCTGCCTATTCGGACTGCAGCAGAGCACGGAGGTACCGGAGATGACGCGGATGTGGTTCGGCAAGTCGAACCTGTGGATCCAAATAGTCCCACAAGTGTTCTATGGGATTGAGGTCGGACGATTTCGCCGGCCAAGGGAGAACGGAGACATCGCTGTCGAGTTCCTGGAACCAGTCATGCACCCCCTTAGTGACGTGGCACGGCGCATTTTCCTGTTGTAAGACACCATCACTAACAGGGTAAACGTTCAACATGAAGAGATGCATGTGGGCAGCGAGGATTGACAGGTAGCCATTGTAGTTCAGGGACCCATCCAGTGGTACTAGCGGTCCTAAGTCATACAAGGAAAACATCCCCCAGACATGCATACTGCCACCGCCGGCCTGAACTTGACCGACAAGTGTGTACGAGTGTTGGTTCTCGTGTGTCAGACACCGTCTCCGCCGCCGGCGCCACCCGTCACTGCTGGGGGGGGGGAACCTCGATTCGTCCGATAAGACAATGATGGTAGTCCTATGCAAACTGCAGGCGTCGTTGCCGATAGACCTGGATTAACATGGGCGCATTGATGAAGCGTCGACTTGGGAGACCCATGTGTAACAGGGTTCGCTCTACTGTTATCGGGACACGTACCTGGGTTCCACAGCGTTCATTTGCGTCGTCAGTTGCTGCATGGTTTCGCATCGATTGCCCTCTACCAGTCGACGGAGGCGACGTTCTCTTCTGGAGTCGATGGCCTTTGGAGCTCCACAGTGTGACGTACTACAGAGGTAAATCATGTGTGAAGACGACAAATATGCAGCGTTACATTCCGTCTGTGTTGCTTAGATGGGAGAGAAACTTACTCCGGATTGAGGAGGCATCGAGTTCGATCCCCGTCACGGACAAACTTGTGTTTTTACAACAGATATGACGGCAGGAGGTACTCGGTGTGCTAACGGTTTATTCTTGGTACACCCTTACTACAGTACATCGTGAACAGCCGACGAATCCTGCTGTTTCTGAGATGCTTCCACCCCTGGCGCGGTAGCTGCTGATCATTCCTTTTTGAACGTCCGTCAAATCCCTACTTCTGCCCATTGTGCTCACGTAATGCAGTATGGCTCATCTATACGAAGTTCACAAATGCTCCAAGAAACAGTATTTGTCATTTTCTTGTAGGACTTCTGTCCACAGTGAGTAGAGTTTAGGTCCCAGCCACCTACAGCGAGATCGCCTTTTGGGCAGGACATAGAAACGGTAGGAATAATCTCACTACAAACTGTTTTGACAGAACAGTTTGTAGTGAGATTAGAGTACAGTCGATGGCGCCACCGTACAGGTACGATGTTGCTCACAGAGGGGTGAGAGAATTTCAGGGGGGGGGGCATAGGAAAGGATACCCAATTAACCAGTGGGTCCAGCCTGGGGGCCGTCACTTAACGTGCTCGTCCGATGCACGGCGGATATTCAGCGATTGTTAGTAAATCTCACCATCTCTGAAAGATCAGCCCAGGTTCGAACCTGGGGACCTTGCATCGATAGTCTGACTCTCTAACCACTAAGCCATCCGCGGCTCCAGTATCTGAGATATAAGCTGGCCGGCCGCTTATATCTCAGTGTGGACGACCTCGTCACGTTCACTCTATGGCGCGCCCGGGTGGGTACACTGATTCCGGAGTGGTATTGTTATCCTGATACGACCGTGCATGAATCTGCAGTATGGACTAATATCAGTTACTCCGGAACTTTGAAATCTATTTGTATTAGAGGATAAACGTTGAGTCAACGTAGCTTACCCGAAGGCTGAAAGAGATTAGATTAGAAAAAAAAAAAAAAAACATTCTTCAAGCTGTGGTATAGAAATTTGGCAAACGAAAAGAGATAATCAAAATCCTATTGCTACACAATTGCCTTTTCCATGAAATTTTTCTTCGCAAACAAAAAAAAAAAAAAAGATTCATTGAAACAAGTGCTCTCCAGATTAAGAAGCAGCACAGACTTCTTTATTAACTAATATAACCCCAACAATATCATCATGTTGGTTAGTGGTATGGCTCGCAAGGTTGCACGTTTGAGCCACGCTTTGTCCATTCTCATCCAAAGATAGATGAGATGATCGTCAGCATCAAGTCAAAACCAGGATTCTTCACCATTCCTGTTGCCAGGCAGATCATTTTTGCAAAACGGAGACCTGCAGAAATTAAAGGTGGCTTGCTGTCAAAGGCAGCTGATGCAATGGATCTCTGTTTTGCGGTCCTGTCTGTGCCAGTCTCCTGCGTAATGCCGGGTTCTTAATGGGAATATCCATTGTAACAGGTATAGTTCGTCAAATGATCGTAACGGATACCGCTGGTTACGATACTCCTGATGACTAATATGGGGGTCCAACTGTATTGATGTAATCCCACTGCGGTGACTGTGGGTACCATTTTGAAAAAGTGGTGCACCAGCAACTCACCACTATTCCGACATCATGCTTCAAATATGCCACGGTACGGGGAATTGAACGACTGATCTCACAAAGAAATTCATTCGTACTTTGTAGAAAAAAATTGAAATTCAATATGGAGCTATACATATTCTCCTTTACCACTTGTTTGGAAGAACTGTGAAAACACAAGTTTGTCCGTGTCCCCACACTCCGGAGTAAGTTCCTCTCCCAACTGAGCTACGCGGACAGAATTCCTCGTTGCAGATTTTTCGTCTTGACACATGTTTTCACCTGTGTAATACGTCACAGAACAGCATCGTGAATTGACCGAACTAGTTATTTTTGAAAATGTCGTTGATATTCGTAATTATTTATTTATATTCTTCAGTTTTTGGTGCCATGCATTTGTTCTGGTTATTCTTCACGCTTATTGTGTGACTTTAATTTCAGGTACGCGAAGAAGAGAAAAGCGTAAAGCAGTGTATTTTAATGAAACAACTTTTCTGAGATTTCCTTTTAAGAATCCCAAAGGGTAAGCATTTTTACTTTTGAGTATGTATATATTAACATATTAATTTAATCCAGGATCATTTTATCGCAAGAGTAATACTTTGTTAGCGATCATATCGATTTACGTAACACAAGGTTACGCAGAAGACCGGAAGTTCGTATTGTCCATTCGTGACATTTTAAATCAACGTGTGACAAAGTTAATTACTATGGACTAACAATGCACAAGTTGAAAAAGCCACCATGCTGAAAGGATAGCATCATACCGCTAAGCACACGGCAGCATTATTTTTCTGAAGGAAGTTATTTTACAACCTTTGTACAAAATTCGGAACAACAGCTGTAATGACAAAATAGCCGCTTGGTAATATTTCAGGAGTTAAAGACACCTAGGGCAATCAAGAGTATTCCCCTCCCTAATTCAGGGTGGCGGGATTCACGAAGGGGACTGAGCCAGCGCCGTATTACAGGATCAGCAACAGAGGCGACTTTAGATCCTTTGGGGCCCTAGGTGCTAAAAGATTCAGGGGCCCCCTTCTCCATTTTATGTCCTCAGAAATTTTTATCTGCTCAAAAATGTTCATCCCACCTTATCTCAGAATTTTTTTTTGAGATTAACAAGAAAAAAACAGTAAAGTTAAGAAAAAGGTTTTTACGCTCTTTAAAATGCCATTATATCTTTCTATTATTAGAACGGTTTGTAAGAAACAGTGCTAGTGAAATCACTTTGTCTGTCCATGCACATCGAACTTCTTGTTTTTAGAGATATTTCAAAAATTATTTTTGCGGCTAATAGGAAATCAAAGGGTATTAAGTTTGGCACTTTAATTATCCCATATACATCATGAATTTGCCACTAAAGGGTTTCAAAGTCGAAAATTCAAAATATTAAAGTTCTATTGTGTGAAGAAATTATTCAACTTAGAGGGAAAAATTATTTTTGTGCCTCTCAGATTATGCTTAACTGTTCCTTCTCAAATATTTAAATTTTCCAATTAGTTCATTAATTTTCTGATAGAGGCTTTAAGTCCAAAGAATTTGGTTTTCACAAATTTTTCGAAAATTATTTTTGCGAATGATAAGACATAAACGTTCATTAAATTTTGGCCATTTTAAATTTTACTTCTAGTTCATAAATTTCCCGCTAGGAGTTCTCGAAGTGGAAATTTAGTTAATTTTAGCTATACGCTACAAAGAGACCATTTCAGTTACAGCAAAAGTTCTTGAGTTCGATGCGTTAGGCAAAACTCACTACTTTAGCACTTTTTCAGTTGCAAGTTGCTTAGCAAACTTAACGCTAAGGGCGCTGAAAATGGAATTTCTCTAAATTTATCAGTACATTGCGTATAAATTGTTATAAAATTAGAATACGTTTCAATTACAAAACGAGCTCTTTCCATTGCTTCAGCTGTGGAAAATCATCTTGTTTTTACGTTATGAGTTAAATCAGTAGGAAAACGAGCATGGTAACAAGCAAAAATTAAAAACTTGAACACACTGAAAATCGGAAGTCCTCGACATTAGAAAATTCGGGTAAAATTCAATTTGTGCACAGTATTTCACTTGAAAAGGGTGGATGACTTTCCATGGAGGAGTATTTTTATGGCGAAAGAGCCGCGGGTGGCCTAGTGGTCAACGTTTGTGACTGCCATGGGGAGGTCCTCGGGTTCGATCCCAGGCAGGTACGAATGCTCGAACCACTAAATATCCGCCGTGCGTCGGATGGGCACGTTAAGCCGTCGGGCCCCGGGTACTGCCCTCTCCCCCACACCCGGTAATAAATAAGGGCGTCTTCCTCCCCCTTTCTACCTCGCTTTCGTGTCACTTTCCTATCGCGCACTTTAGCCCAAATCTCCTAGCTTCCTATTTCTAAGGGTTGTTTAAGACCTGTGGTCAGATACCCTCTTCCTAAAATCGTCTACATATGATATGATATGATCTTTTATGGCGAACAATTCCCTAAATCGAAGAAATTAAGCCGTTCATGGTATAGACGAATGTCATGGACCGTAATATTCTCGAATTTCCTTATTTTTCAGCCTAAATATTAACTCTTTTTGTTTAGATTGGTTCTTCGGCGACCTCTTTTCCGGCGAGAAAATTGAGTCGACCTCAATGGACAACTGGCTTGAGGGAACTCCGCGTATCTCGAATGAGGACATGGAGCTCCTCGAAGGGGATTTCACGGGTACGGAAGTTAGGTCGGCGATCTAGGCCCTTAAACCCGGTAAGTCTCCTAGGTGCGATGGGCTTTATGCGGAATTCTACAGGAAGTTTGTTAACATTTTAGCTCCCTGGCTTTGCAGGGTATTTAATGAAATTATTAGGGTTGGTCTAATGCCGGAAACCATGCGGATGAGCATGGTTATCCTTTTGTGCAAGACCCCCGGCACCCCTTCTAGATCGTTAGGTGGTTGGAGACCGGTGTTTCTCTCGACTGTTGACTACAAGATCCTGCCCAGAATAACCAATAGTAGGCACTGTTTGGTTGCTAAACACCTCATCGGTGTCAATCAGACGTGTGGTATAAAGGGGCGTCGTATGTTTTGGAACGTGCGTTGCATCAGTGATGCTATCACTTACCTGGGCGAAAGGGGTATTAAAATGGGCCCTTTTTCCACCGATCAGAGTTTCTTTGATAGGGTTTCTCAAACGTTCATCGGGAAGTTGCTGGAGGCACACGGCTTCAAGGATTTCTTTCGAAGTAAGATAGGGACCCTGTACAGAAGTCTCTCAGGGAGGGTCATCATAGTTGGGCGTCTCTCTCCCCTCTTTGAGGTTCAAATGAGTGTTTTGGTGTTAGGAACCCTGCTTAGGAAAGTCATTGGTGCTAACAGGGTTAGGGACGGGGGGGGGGGGGTGGTTCCCGTTCCGGGAACCCCTAACCCTGTTAGCACCAATGAGACGGGCACCTGTCGCTCTGCATTTACTGGGTACTGCAGAGCGACAGGTGTCCGTCTCAACGAGAATAAGTCGAACATTATGTTTTGGGGTAGATGGGAGCGGCTGGCGGTCACGGGTTTGGCCATCACCGAGGGACCTGTCCGGATACTGGGTATCCAATTTTCTAAGGACGAAGTCCACAGAAATACCTGGAGGAATATCTTTGCGAATATGAAGAAAGAGCAAGAGCATTGGCAAGACGTACACATCTCAAGGGTCAACCACGCCAAGTTGGCGAATACCCTCCTGGTTTCTAAGTGCGCCTTTGCCGGAGAATTGGAGTCTCCATCCCTAGCTATTATGAGGCTTCTGGAAAGGGTGGTCTTTGGCTTCGTTTGTGCCGGCAAGAACACCGAAGAGGTGGCTCGCGCTGTCCTGGGAAGGAAGGGGGCTTGGATGTCAAGCACCTTCCTACTTGGTTCAGTGCACTTCATTTTCAAGTGTGAGGAAGGCTCTTGCCGCAGACCACCCGTTTAGGAACTTAGTTTCTTACTTCACGGGTTTGGATGCGAAGAAGTATCTGCCGGGCCACAAGTTTGTGGGTCCCCGTAGAGAGTATATTCACAAGAAGTATCTTTTGGGTGGTCCCTAGGCCTAGAGAACACGTCATCAAGTATTTTAACGCTCCTAGAAACTTGTATATGAGAGAGGCTTGGATGAGGATTCACTCGACGGGGTGGACTAAAAGAAGAGGGACTTTAAGCGGCGGTTGGCCACAATGTCCTTCCGACGAGAAGTCGACAGCTTCGGTGGGGAGGCATTTCTTCCGATAGGTGTATTTCGTGTGCGAGCATTGAGGACAAGTTACATCTATTTTGGACGTGCCCCATTGCGCACCAGGTCCGGCAAGCAATCAGGACTTGAGCTTGGTACAAGAGACTTGACGCCCTCTAGTTTCGTCTGGCTAACGTGTTTTATCTGCACCCTGCTCCGGCGGCTGGCAGGGATCTATGGAGTGGAATCCTGCACTTTGACCGACCGGCCTTTAGGTATCGGTGGGGGCGTTGGCCTCGGATTGTTACCGAGACCGAGACCGAGAACAACTACACCTTTCACTTAGGTAACTATCCCCTTAGTTTCAGGCGTTGAAGCCCGAGGGATCTCTCTGTGGGTGTTGGGTTTTTTCTAGTGTTATGTTTTTGTGACTTGTGTTTGTTGTTTTGTTGGAGGGTGAGGAGGTTAGCCTCCAACTCCCTCAGCGGTAGTTTATTTTGTCTTGTCTCCGGTTGAGGTTGGCGATGCAGGCCGCTGACCGAGACGGCAGGAGATCAGTGGCCTGTCTCTCCTTTTTGTGTGTGTGTGTGTGTGTGAATGGAGGTTTGCTGTAGGGAGACTGTTGTGTATTTTACGCTTGTGGTGGGTCGGTTCTGTGTGGATGTTAGCCGTGGAGGCGCCAGCCATGGTTCGTGTGAGTGCTTTGGTGCACCCGTTGACCCGGCGTCGTCTCTGACAGTCTTCCGTCCGGGCCGCTGTCACTTGGTCACCTCTGAAGGAGACTTTGTCCGCTTACATGCACGTACCGCGTGCACCTTCGGGTCACACCCGCCGCTCTAGGTGACCTAGCAGCCAATTTGTGTACGAGTCCGTTCGAGTTCTACGGTGGAACTGAATGACTCGGGGGTTTGATTGGTGTTTCCTGTTTGGCCGTGGTGAGAGTTTCGGGGAGTGTGTGTAAACATCAGTGAATCAAGTCCAGGTGTATACTTGCGGCTTGGTGAACAGTGTGAAGATGTTGCGTGACGACAAAAGTTCGTGTATGGCCGTGGTGAGAGTTTCGGGGAGTGTGTGTAAACATCAGTGAATCAAGTCCAGGTGTATACTTGCGGCTTGGTGAACAGTGTGAAGATGTTGCGTGACGACAAAAGTTCGTGTATGGGGAGGGGGTGTCGTGCGAGAGCACACTATGGCGTTCTCCCTCTCCCAGCCCCCATAATTTGGGGGCCTTATACGAACACAATGTCATGGACCAAGAAAGTTGGACACTAAGAATTTCAGCAGTCAGTGCAGGAAAGCGAGAATGTATTTCTTGAAAGCATTTTTCTTATTATTTTCGTCGGAAAATAGAGGTCTACATTTTTTTTTATTCTGTCAAAGAGATGCGTGAGATTGTTTTATACTTGCACTGCAGTTATCAGAAACAGAAGAACAAGAAATAAATGCAGAAGATCCGGTTTGAAAATGAAAAAGTAGGAACCACAGCTTTTCGAGTAAGAGTATCATTGAAACTTTCTTATTGCTTTTTCAAAAGTTAGTTTCATGTCGATTTAAGGAATAGAAAAGGTGAGAATACTTGATATTATCAGTACAAACCAGTAAAGACAATACAAATTTCTTTTAACACTATTAAATAAGAAAGAGATAGTGTAATATTCTCGAATTTTTTTTTCTAGGCTAAATATTAACTCTTTTGGTTTAGATTGGTTTAGGGAGATTCGGGCGGAGAAAGAACTTGATTACCCTATCCCAAAGTAAAAAAAAAAACAATTACCAGCAAACACCCCGATCATGAGGACAGTATCTACAAGCACTCCTCATCGCAACTCAGTGGGGGAAGGGGGAAAGGTTCCAACACAGATTTTTTCCTTTGGCTGGAAGTAGCATGAAAGTAATTTATTTAACAGCAGGAGAGTTAAGTATTTGCCTTAAACCCCTGAAAAGTACGGGAAGCGTGAATTATTCCTTCACCTACCTCTGAAAGGAAGGCTAAATTATTTTAACTGTTCTTTTCAAAACAAGTACATCGTTAAAAACTCGAAAGTTTGGAGTATCAACAAAGCAAGAAAAAGTATATTTACTAATATCAGAAAGTAAAATATCAATTGGCAATAGTGGTCGCTTTAAAGACTGATTTTTTTCCGTCCGTGAGCACCGAAACAAAACTGGCAATCCAATTATAGGTTTTCGGGGCCCCTCAAGCTCTAGGGCCCTAGGCGCTCGCCTAGTCGGAAATCCGCCCCTGCTCACCACTCTTGGCCTCACTCGGGATCCAAACTTGTTTCCAGCTCATGAGATTAACCAATGTGCACATTTTCGGAAGACATAAAAGCGATTTCGGGGTAGTGGTACTGTAGTTTTTTTTGTTTGTTTTTTTCATCTTCGTAGTAAGCTGCCTGGTGTTTTATTGTATTTGATGACTGTTTGTTAAGCTTCGAGAATCGATATTTGTGTTAAGAAATCTCTACGTCGCTATCCTCGCAATTTGGTCTATCATACAGATTTTATCAACTGGTCACATGTAAACTTCTCTGGGACTTGCAAATTGCATTTCAATTCAAAATTATGGAATCACAAATACCATAACTTTACACGTGGGTTTAGTTTTCTTCCTTAACAGGATGACTTTGCGGAAAATATACTTTATGCTACTTCCTAAACAATTCTCTTCGAACAAGCGAAAGGAGAAGTACAGTCAAAGAAAACAAAAACGAAGGACTGTTGTGGTTAGAGCAGCAAAATGGTGAGGACACAACAGAATTGTTGCCAAAAAGACTTAGTCATAGAGTAGCAGAGTAACGTCTCCCAAAACGCCGAAATACGCTTCAATTTAAACCTATATAATAGCCATGTGAATAAGATACTGCGTGTACGCACTGTGCATCGCATATTTACGCAAAGAAATTTTGTAAGTGCAATTAATAAACCGTTGCCTTCTTCAGTTAGGACTGGCAACCATTATAGAGTATTTTCCATCATCTTAAATTAGTGGTTTTCTAATGGCACTACAGTTCCAATAAAGGAGGTTTTGTCTTCTCCGGGATTCAGTGAAATTAACTGATATTCTGGTATGTTCTTTTACAATCAATTCATTCAAGCAATATTGAATATTTGAAAAGCTAAGGCTTTATCACCATACAATTCCTTCGTACACTTAACATTTAACCAAAATCTGACGATGTCTAAATAAAAAAAAAACACATTCAGGAGCCTGTCAGTGACAGGATATATTGGATTATGATTTCCATCAAGATGAAACGACGAGGCAGGGATGTTTCTACCACCAGCTAAAGTATTTTTGTTATTTGCAATTTTGACATTCAGATCTGATATCTCTTTTCCCAGAAATATGTGGAGGTAGCGTAAAAACTCCTTTGCAGAAAAATGAGATAATCTAGGATTACTGACATGTTTAAAAATATCCTAACAGTTTAGGAACATGAAATGTTGCAGCAGGTGACACGAAAATGTTTAGAAGAAATTGACATATTCAAAGTTGTATTACAAAATCTTATAAAAACCACAATGCAGAAAAGAACTGCGCAAACAAGGAAACTGCTACATTAGCGATGTGAAACCATGTAGTAAGTGATATAAATAGGCTTTAAACGTTTGCTGTGCAAGCGTGGAAAAATTATTTTACGTAAATAGGCCGAAATTTCTATCGGTATAAAGGGATTTGACACTCATTTCAAATGGCTATGATTCTTAGCTTGCATCACTCACCGTGAAAATCAAAACACACAAGGGGAGCATTTAAAGTTACTAGAGAAGGTTTGCAATGCAATCGCTTCAGTGATGTTGAGCTGTATTTGGGTTGTCCTTGTTGTTCAATGAAACAATTTTTTCAAGTCTGATGAGATCATTGTGACATTTTCCGAACGTCACGGGATTTTCACCAGACAGTCCTTTAAATGATTCAGATTTGACGGAAGAGGACTTTGCTCCTTGATCTGTTTTTCTAACATGTCCAATACATTCTCATTGGGGTACAGATCCTAGCTTTGTGCTGGCCAGGGAAGATGGTGGAAAATGTGATGCTCGCTAAACAACTGCTGAACACATCTCGAACGACTGACAGTAGCATTGTCGTCCATGAAACAGCTGTTACCTACTGCAAAGAAAGTCAACATTGCGGGATGGACCTCATTGGCAACAATGTCCAAATAATCCTTGCAGGACACCCGACCTTCCAGCAATATCTTTTTTTTTTTTGATTGGAAGTTTAACGACCACCGTGAGCAACTCAATGGGCTATAAGCAGTCGCCCGTCCCTAATTTAGGGTCACTGGTTCCAGGGAAGGGAGAGAGCCAGTGCCGTAAGACAAACACAACATCCATGCCTGACCGGGATTCGAACCCGGACCCCTTACGGACGAATGATCAGAGGCCAACGCCTTAGACCACTGCGCCACCGGGGCGGCCCAGCAATATCAGCGGAGCAGTTTCGTAAAAACAAACTTGCTGCACGCCATGTCACCAATTCCAGAAATTTTAGTTGTGCTTACAAGGCAAGTTGTTTCCATTGTTTCATAAGTGTACGTTTATGCTGCAGCCTCGACGCTGGCACATAGATGCTCGCTCAGGCACGTCGCTGCTTGCATGTAGCTGCGATGCTGACACATAGATGCTCGCTCAGGCACGTCGCTCCTTGCATGTAGCTGCGATGCTGGCACATAGATGCTCGCTCAGGCACGTCGCTCCTTGCATGTAGCTGCGATGCTCGCCATGGAGCATTTACCCTGCAGCTGTTCACATAGCTTTTATTATTATAGGAATCACGACTGTATCTCTTATTGTCAAACAGACTTTACCAGTGTTATGACAAGTTTTATAACCACGGCATATGAAGCCACCAACTAAAGAAGAATTCAAAGAAATCGCTCATATGTTTTACAAGAAATTGGGATTCCATAACTGTCTAGGTTCTATCGATGGAAAGCACATCCGAATACTTCGCCCTCAATGGTCAGGCTCCATGTTCTTTAATTATAAAAGCTACTTTTCAATAGTTCTGCAGGCCGTCAGTGATGCACACTGTACATTTATTTTCATTGAGGCCGGAGCCTGTATAAAACAAAGCGATGGGGGCACTTTTAGAAAGTCTGCCTTGTATGACAGAATGAAAAAGGGTGTGCTAAACATTTTTGAAGATAACTTCCTACCGAGTTCTGACCTCCAAGCCCCCTTTGTGTTCATAGGTGATGAAGCCTATCCCGCACTGAGACACATGAGCCTTATGATAGGAAAACTCTTGATCAATCCAAGAAGAAGTTAAAAAAAATAAAAGTTCAAATGACAGTTCAAATCCCAGTAAAACTCTACAAATAAACCTTGCTTCTATAAAAACACAACACGGTTTTTAAAGATACGAGGGAGATGACTGCGTAGTTTCACACTCGGTTGGGAAAGTGGGTCGATGGACGGGAAGAGTGGCCTTGAAATAACCAATCACAGCGTAAGTTTGAGGATGACTGGCGATGGTCGAGACTCGAAAAACAAACCAGTTTGATATCATCGCTGTGGCGATGATCGCAGCGAGCAGCGCAGATAGCATCGATGCTCCACGATAAATGAGCCTGTAAAGATTTATGGTTTTGTTTCATCATCGCCAGGCATCCATGTGCACAGCTCAGCGATGTGTCAGCAGATCGGCTGCAACATAAACGTACACTAGGCCTTCCGCGAAGCTCAGTGTCTACCGTCGGTACAGAACAAGGTGTACCGCGACTCGTCGGACCACATTACTTTTTTCCGGTGTCCAGTGACTGTATTCTTGTCACCACTGTAGACGAAGTTTTCGTTTTTTTGCCAAATTCAGTGTCTTCCGCATGTGCATGCGACTGCCAATACAGATCCTCTTCACTTCCCTGCGCATAGTTCACCGAGATATAAGTCGGGAACAGTCTTCATTGAATGTTTCAATTAATTGCTGCACATAGGAAGTCTTGTTTCTCCGTACAAACGTCTTCAGACGACAGCGATCTCCTTTTTGGCAGAGTGTCGTCACTCCACAGCTACGCCTTCTAGGCAATCAGTATGGGTTGTTTATGCATTGATTAAAGACCCGGAATATCTCACCTTTTGAGATCCAGTCAGCTCTGATTTTTTCAAAATCGTTGCTTCAACCAAACGGGCACCCACAATAATCCCTTGATAAAACTCCGAAAGATCCTTTGTTTTTCTTATGGTGATCAACACTACTGACGATTAGTTACGAGAAGCAGTCTTAAATAGATGCCCAGACCATGTGGTGACGCACGTAACTACGTATTTTGCATATAAGCTGCGTAAGTGACGTTTACGTACATCTGCAAAAACATTTCTAATTCAATGGCCGATGTGTGTAGTTAATATGTCTAATAGATTTCATGTACATTTCATGTAGTTTTTAGCAGATACAAATATAAATCAGGTGGCTGTTGTCATGAACTATACATGATGTTTTGGGCTGATCTCTAATGCAGGTTTATTGATACATCCGAAGGAAGAAAATTTTCAGTACCGAGCAACGAATCATCTAATTTGTCCCTGATTTCAGCATTCGATTGTTTTGTAATCACAGTGTAGTTTATTTTTCGCTTATCATTCTCTCTGTTTGTTAAAAATTATTTTATTTATCTTATTAGTTTATTATTTACTTATTTATTTCCCTGCTTTAGGTCCAGAAGTCGAAAGTCAAATCGAATTCGAATACGATTCCGAACAAAGAGTCCTTCAGGACTTTTGTTGTGGACAAATAAGGGCCGCACCCTCGAGGGAGATTACTTAGCTATTGCAATAGTTAACGGATATCCGGAGCTAAGTTACAATTTAGGGAAGCAGATGGAGCACTGGGCTATTCGAAGCAAAACGAAAATAGACGACAACTTGTGGCACACGGTAACCATTCGAAGGTACGTTTGTGAAGTAGAATTATGTCTTAATTATGGCTATCGGCGAGTGAAATTTTTCTTGTTAATATCTCGGTTGTAAGCAATGTTTTGCCTGTTGGAAAAATATTCCTATCTAACTTTGTCTGTGTGCGAAAGAAAAAAATGTTTTAAATTTCAGAGTAAAATTATGTAAAGTTCTAATGACGCTTGCTCAAATGTGAATAATTTTCGAAACATTTCTTTTCTTTTTTTTTTTCTTTTCCTTTTTCTTTTCCTTTTTCGAAAAAAAGTAAGCCGCTGATTCTCCTCGAAATTTGATAAAGTAACATTTAGCAATATTTATAAATTCTCCTCCAAATTTGATAAAGTTACATTTAGCAATATTTAAAAATTCTCATCTGTGTTATTAATTCCTTAGACGTTAACAGAAGAATCCAGTTTTGTTCCTAAACTGTGGAATAGTATTTATCTTTATATCTTAAAAACACTTCTGCAAAATGGCTCCACGGTAATTACACAACAATTTCAAAAACCGTTATATTTCTATCAGATTAAAAATTTAAAACTACGTTCTTGTGCTGCTCATATGTTTACAATATTCCAAAAGGTTCCCATAGACATTTTATTTTTGTGTGGAAATAATACATTGGATTTCAATGCTACTCTCCGGTGGCACAGAAAAAATAAAATACTCATAATTTCGTACGAATATATTCAGTGACATTTGATCATTTTAACCGACACGTTTTCACTCTGTACTTACACTTTATGTAAATGGTTCTTCTTCCTAAGACAAGCGTGGAATGCAACTCTTAAATTCCTTTTGCCTCACTAAAATATCTCTTAATCAGCCGATGATCTGTGTTCGCAACAAATTTCATGACCAAAGTAATGATCAATAGTCCATAGCATGACGAACATCCAGTTTTTCTTTTTAAAATAATTTGAAAACATAAACTCTAGTTCGATCAATTTCCCTGATAGTTCGATCTTTTTCTTCTGACAGGAAATTTCCGAATATGTTCTGATTTCTTTTTTTATCGATATAATCATCTGCTTACTGGATGAAATATTGACGTTCTATATTTCCTGTCACATATTCTATGCTACCTGTAATATGCCAGAATTGTTGGAAAAGGGTATGTTTAAAAATGCTTGCATTTTTCCTAGATCTAAAATAACCTTTTTCATTTTACTACAAGCATAAAACAAGTCTCGCTATTGAAGATATAGTGATATTTTTTTCGCTTCGCTGTTAAGATAGCTTCTACCTTTCACTGCGTCAAGTAATTTTGCTTCTTATACTTTCAATGGGCAAACTTCTGTACACATTTTCTTCACAACTAATGCATTCCCAAGGATGAAAATTAGAACATCGATTAAAATAACTTCATATTATAACTTGGAATACTTAATATTTTCTAAAACATAACCATAATTATATTAAAAATCAATAACTTTTCCTTTGGTGGTGTTGAAACCAGAAAAAAGATGGCGCGACCTATACTTTGATGACGTCAGTAGACAAACAAATGTTGGATTTCATAATTATGGTTGTTTTAGAAAATATTACGTATTCCAAGCTATAAAATGAAGCTATTTTAATCGATGTTCAAATTTTCATCCTTGGGAACGCATTAATTGTGAAGAAAATGTGTACATAAGTTTTTCTATTGGAAGTATAGGAAGCAAAATTGCTTGAGGTCCACCTTAATACCGAACAATAACAGTAAAACTGCTCCGTTAATTCCGAAAATTTCCATTGCATCCTTCTTGTGGATTCTTCATAGCTCGTTTTTGATCCGCTTTAGTTTGAAACAATTGTGGCGTACTACAGAAGGGAAAACATGTGTCAAGACGACAAATCTGCAGCGAGACATTCTGTCTGCGTAGCTCAGTTGGGAGAGCGACTTACTCGGGAGTGAATGGACACTGGTTCGACGCCCGTCGTGGACAAACTTGTGTTTTCACATTGACGCCCGATTGTGGAAAATGGATCCACTGGCCGTTAGGTTCTTCGAAAAATGGGTGATGTTTGTTCCACACATTATTTGGAATTAATAAAACATTCCTACTTTGTTTCAAGGAAAAAAATATTAAGAGGGAGGTGATATGACGTACTACATAGGTGAAAACATGTGTCAAGACGACAAATCTGCAGCGAGATATTCTGTCCGCGTAGATCAGTTGGGAGAGCGACTTACTCCGGAGTGAGGGGAAACGAATTCGATTATCGTCGCTGACAAACTGGTGTTTTCACACAACATAGATACCTTTTACTGCATCCTTCTTAGTAGACACTTCATAACACTGTTTTTGAATCCCTGTTTACACGGAACAGTACAAATGTCTTTTACTGCATCCGTATTAGCCGATATTTCTTTTTTTAATTTGGGGGTTTAATGACCAACGTGAGCAACTCAGTGGGATGTAAGTATTCGCCCGTCCCTAATTTAAGGCCACTGGTTCCAGTGAAGGAAGAGAGCCAGTGCTGTAAGACACGCACACCATCCATGCCTCACCGGAATTCGAACCTGGACCCATCTCGGACAAATAAGCATAAGTCAGCGCTTAGACCACTACGCCATCCGGCAGCCAGTGGATAACACTTCACAATACCTTTTTCGTATTCAGTCTTAATATGTAACAATATACAGTGGTTCACGTAAATTAAGTAAAAAATCGCGATTTCTTGCTAAAGACGAGTTGGTAACGCACGAAACTTGGGTATATTATGTGACATGTAACGCGGATTCAGGGTATTTGTATTAAATGAGTAGCCATGGTTGCAGCAGTATATGTAAATGAGTCGTAGTATCAAAGGGACTGTTGCGGAGGCGTGTATGTCAAATCGTTTGCGAAGTGCAAAGAAAGTATAAATTTTAAGATAGCAGATTTATTGTAATGGCTGCGAGACATCATTAAACAGATGAACTGAGGTGCAGAGCTATCGGAAGACTAAATACAGGCCAATGCCAAGTGGAATTTGCAAGATGGCTGCATGTGAGTCCTTCTGTGGTCCACAGACTGTGGAACCAATTCCAAAATACGCAATCACCTTCCCGAAGGTACAGCGACAGAAAGCCTAAGGCTACAACATCCTAAGATTACCCATATCATCTATTGAATGTGCGGAGGAACAACGTGGTTACCCTGACACAGCTGCGATCTGCTCTAGGTGCGGTTACAGGAACAGTGGTATCTGATTCCACTGTGTGCAGAAGACTTCACAAAGGCGGCCTTTATGCTAGGCGAACAGCAGTTTGAGTATCTCTTACTCCCGTCACAGGGCGGTTACGTTTGAATTGAGCAAGACTTCACCTCAATTGGACTGCAGTCCTATGGAGATCAGTACTCTTCACAGATAAGTCCAGATTTAATTTGCAGAGCGATTCTAGTCATACTTTCATTTGGAGAGAACGATGGACACGCTATCATTGCTCTTTGACCCCTTCACGGGTTATAGATGGATTATAGCGTGTAGTAGTTGCGTGTATGTTTGGGGTGGCATCGTGTTAGTTGGACGCACAGATCTCTATGTGCTTCCAAGAGGAACCATGAATGATGCACTCTATGTGGATAATGTCCTGGACTCTTATGTTCGCCCTTAATAAATATATTTCTCCTTCAAGACGATAACCATCGTCCTAACCGAGCGATGTTGGTAGGACAATATCTTCAAGCGGTGACCATTTTCTGCATGGAGTGGCTAGCCGGGTCTCTCCATGTTAATCCGACCGAGCATTTATGTGATGCTCTAGGGAGACGAGTTTCTGCCCTAAACCTCCCTCTGCAAGACTTGGAGGGCCTTAGACAAGCTTTATGCGAACAGTGGTTGTTGCTAACTACTGAATTTCTAGATACCATCATCAACAGCATGAAACTTTGCTGTGAAAGGTGATGACACTCCCTATAGAGGTACTTCGGCTATTTCAGTTTGACACCTTGTTTTTTAATTGGTTCTGTTTGCGATCATTTTTGTCAGAACGAAGTATTTCTTACAAAGGGTTTTAGGGTCTTTATCAAACGTACGATATGATATGGTTTACGTCATCATGTGTTTTTTAGATGATGCCATTTTTCCGTTTTTCTTAAATTTATGGAAACCAGTGTAGCTGCTGTCTGCTGCATCCTTCGGATACTTCATAAAACTTTCTTTTGTTTCACTCTTAATCCGAAACAATATAGCTGCAGTTTACTGCATTCTTCGTAGTGGACACTTCATAAATTCCGTGAACTTGTCTTCCAAAATTTATCAGTTCCTCTAAATGTGATCATTTGTTAACACTAATTGCTAGCATGTAAATTAAATGCGCTGAATTTGCTTGAAACATTTGCATCACCATAAAGTTTCTGAATACCTATAGTACAAACAAAATCGAATAATTTTATTTTCATCATCAGGCGAAAACTATGATTATTCTATTGGCGTTTTTCTAGTTAAAAATATAAAATCCATATTATCAAATTGAACCTTTTATAATTAAGTTGTATTCGTGTCGCAAAACACTCAACAGAAACTTGTCGATTTTAAGAAAATATGTCTTTAAGTAAAAACTTTCTCAATACTTGTGTCTGAGAAAAAATATATCAGAAATTGCTTTTAAAGGACAGTAAAAAACTTACAGCACTGTAAAGACTCAAAACAAAGGTCGATCTAATTGTAAGATGAAGGCCACTCTTTGAGAAAAAAATAGGAAGCACCCGAGAAAGTCGTGCGATCCTGATGAAATTCCGCATGCAAGTACCTCAGGACCTAATATGCAAATGATTAGAAAAGCGACCAATGACTATGCAGTAGCGCGTCACAGCGTATGGTGACCGCGCATCGAGGTGGCTCATTAAAAGCAAAGATCGCGCGCACGAACAATTGTGACAGCGAATTGTGGTTACTTTAACCTCCATGGACTATGAGAATGCTTGACGCTGGATACGTACACAGTACGAGTAGTTGAGCGAGTTTGAGGGAGATGTATAACTGGGCTGAGCGAGGCCGGATGGTCAAGTCGCCGTATGGCCAGGTATTTAAGTCGGAGTGACTTGGCAATCGGACGATGATGGCGCCGATATGTCGAGGACGACACATCCGAGCGGCATGCGGGCAGTGGACGGCAGAGAGCAACGACAGAACGCGAGTGGTTATGAGAGTCACATGAACAGAACTGAATTCGTCGCTCTTAAACGTCCATGGCCATGTTGCGACATCTTCAGGTGCAAAAGTGGCCATCCAGACCGTTCCCAGGCGACTTTTAGCACGAGGAGTACATTCGAGGAGGACATTCCGCCGTCACTGACCAGCGAGCACTATCGGCATCGGTTGCAATGATGTTGGGCCCGATCATCGAGGGATAGTGTCCAGTGGCTTCGTGTTGTTTTCAGTGATGAGTCACGGTTTGCCCTTGGCGCCGATGACCAACGCATATGTATTTGGAGACAAGCCAGGCGGCACACAGATCCTGCCTTTACAGTGGAAGGGCACACGGTTTGCACACCGGGGGTGAATGTCTGGGGAGCCATTTCCTACGATAGCTGGACAACGTTGGTAGTCGTCCGTACAAACCTCACAGCTCAACGGTACAGCGACGACATTCTACGACCCGTTATATTGCCATTCCTGTCGCAGCATCACCGAGCAATTTTTCAACAGAATAATGCCCGGCTACACACGACACGGCTCTCTCAGGCCTGCCCCGTAATATCGAGACCCTTCCATGGTCATCCCGACCTCTCACCGTTCGAACATGCTTAGAATATCATGGAAAACCACCAACTCCCATCCCGGAATGTCGGCGAACTGGCTAACAATTTGGACACCATCTGTAATGCTATACCTCAGGAGAGTATCCGTGAACTGTATGCGTCCACGCCACGCCGCATAACCGTTTGTATCTGAGCCAGAGGTGGCGCTTCAACATACTGACTTATTCCACTCGTGTAGCTGTTTTGTCCCAATAAATTGCCCGGCTGCTCTGGAATTACAATAATCTCCCTTCCTTTCTTTTAATCGGAGGTTTAACGACCACCGTGAGCAACTCAATGGACTATAAGCAGGCGCCCATCCCTAATTTAGGACCACTGGTTCCAGCGAAGGGAAAGAGCCAGTGCCATAGGACAAACACAACATCCATGCCTCGCCAGGATTCGAACCCGGATCCCTTTCGGGCGAATGATCAGAAGCACAGCGCTTAGACCACTGCGCCACCTGGGCGGCAATAATTTCCTTTCCTGTGCATGTGCATTGCACATGTCAATTTTCATCTTGACTGCACGATTTCTTTCGGGTCCTTCGCTTTTTTTTTTTCTGTTTTTTTGCAAAGAGTGTATTTCGCATGAACAATGGTGGAAGTGTGAAAGACATAATATCTCAGACGTATTAAGAATAGGAAATTTATGTTGTTTGTTTTCTTTAATTTTGAAAACGGATTGTTGATACAGTGCTCGAGAAAATGTCTAAACATGTTTCAACATAGTGCTACCAACCATGTGTCGTATTGACAGCTAATGATGTGTAAATTTTGTGACATGCTACAGAGGTGACGCACATGTAAAGACGGTAAGCAGCAGAGATAAGCCCCTTGCCGTGCAGGTTAATTGGGAAAGGATTTGGTTCCAGAGCAAAAGGATGTGCGTTCGAGTCCCGCTGTCGATAGAGAGAGGGTTTGAATTTCACATTTCCAGACCACAACTCCATCATAAATTTTATGGCCGGTAGATTAATTCGTGCACCCAATTTGCTTTCTCTCTCAGCTCTGTCAAATAATTACAATTTTTGAAAATTCAGACAATAAGCAGCTCAGGTAACATTAAATCTGTGAGTCAATAAAATTCGAATTCACTGCAGGTAAAAAAGTTGGATGTCCATGGAATTTAAAACCGGGATCAGACTTAAACGTAAAGCACGGATGCTAACACAGAGGTGTCGTACATGAAAATCACTTCAGCATTTTTTTTCCGGAAACTAAAATGCAGGATTGATGCGCATCGCTGTTTTTCAACAACGCACATAAACAACGCAAATAATGTAGCCTCAGACAAGCACAAAAGGTAAGTCGAAAGTTTCGCAATTTTTGGGTCACTTTATGTCTTCATACGTACCTTCACGACAAAAGCTGACTAGCATTCAAAGTATAGGCCATCGCGTTGCACCGTCTTTAGCCATTTGTCTGCCATTTCTTCGATTCCGCAGCGGTACCAGTTCTTGTCCTTCGAGGCGAAGAAATCCTTCACCCCAGCTGCCACCTCCTCCTGGTTGTTGAAGTGCCGCCCGCGAAGGAAGTGGGCCATGGACCGAAACAAGTAATAATCCGACGGGGCAAGATCGGACTATATGCAGGGTATGGCATCAGTTTGATGCCCTCAAGTTCCCGCGGTATGAGGTCGAGCGTTGCCCGCGTCCTTCGGACGGAATGAGGCCGAGCGTTGTCCAAAGCGCACCTTTTATTCACCAGTACCGGGTACTTCTCCTCCAAAACGGCATACTTCCGCTCCAGCTGTTCAGAGTAGAGGTTGACGTTGATGGTTGGACCGTCTGGAACGAATTCTTAATGGATTATCCCCTCGAAATTCCACCAGACGCAGAGCATCATCTTGGGCTCGAAACGCCCGCGTTTGGCAACAGGTTCTGGAAGCTGGCCCGGGCTCAACCAGTGCCGTTGTGTGTTAGGATTACGGAAATAGACCCACTTTTCATCGCACGTAACAATTCTCTTGATGAAACGTGTATCGCGCGGGTTTTGTAGGAGTCTCGTGCACACTTTCACTCGGTGGTTTGCTTCAGCTGGCATCAGTTCGTGAGGGGCAATGCGATAGCTCCTGTTGACCTTGCCGAGGTTTTGAAGGTGACAAACCACGGTGGTCTGTGACATGCCCAGCTCGCCTGATAATCTCCGAGCGCTGATTGCCGGATTTGCCTCTACGGCCTGGCGCACGGCCTCCGAACATACAGTTCGCGGCCTACCTGACCATGGCTAATTGTCGAGGTTTCTGTCACCTGAGCGAAATTTCGTGAACCATCTGTTTGCAGTGCTGTGATCTACGGAACTTTCCCCTTTCGCATAACAAATGTTCCGTATTGCTTGAGCAGCGTTATGGCCGAGTTCAAACTCGTTAAGCAAAAGTTCCCTAATTAGTTGGTTGTGGTTGTTCATCTTTTAGGCGTTCCAACCACTGACAGAACAACCGCATGTAATGCTGAACAACCGCATGTTCACAGCAACGACTACCACTTTATATCTCTTTCGACTGACTGCAGTGCGCAACTTGAACTAGTTTAAACACGTGACATACCCGCCGCATCACATGCGTTTATGCAACTATTGCAAAACTTTAGACTCACTCTCTGTATAAGATCTTCACATCTTTAAAGTACCAAACATCCCCCGGAGTGAAAAAGTTTGCTTTTGGGGAAAAATAATCGTTTGCTTCGTCTCATTATCGAATCCAACATGAGAGGTAAAACTGCTAGATGTCAAAATATTGCTTCAATCACCTGGGGATGGTGTCTGGATCAACAAATACTGTATCTACTTTGTCATGAAAATGAAATTACGCAGACGTGCATTTATACCTGTTCGCATACAATAAAATGCGCTGCATCAAGAAATGAAATAAATATCGTTAATTATTCGACTTTTGGTCATTTTCAGGAAAAAACGATTAGGAGAAATTCAGGTCGACAAAGGTTTTCTAGCGTCTAACGTTTCAGAACCTGGGGCTACAGATCTGAACACTGATGGAACACTGTGGATAGGTAAGAGCCAATTTTATATAACAAATTGTTTGAAGAGTAAAATGGCATCTGTTTTAATGATTTGCTCCCATGCTAAAACTCCAGTTATGCAATTTAATGATATAATAATAGATACTTTCATTGCTCCAAAAGTGATCTCAGTGCGTTTGTTTTTTACATGATTATAATAAACCATAATAAATTGCCGTTTAGATCTGAATTTCTTTTTTCAACATTCTCAGGTTTTGAAATTTAGGTAGTTTTTAGGATTTCTTACTTAAAATTCGTTAGCCTCAAAATAATAGTTGCCACTGCTTATGAATTCCATTTAATACCAGTGCTGTCAAAATCTGAATTTTTTTAAAACTCTGGGTCGGGATTGCCAAAAATCCAATATAATGTGAAGCCAAACTTCGGATACTTATGCTCAATGTGTAAACATTTGAATATTCGGATACTCGCAATCGGAACATTCAAATATACTAACATCCTGTTTCCGAATCTGATATTTGGCGTTGCACTGTTTTCTTTCAATACTTTTTTTTATTGTTTTTAATTAATTTGCTTGGTTGTTTCTTTAATTTTTTTTTCTTTTAGCTTTTCAATTTCTTCTTTTCTTTGTTTTTCATTCCGTCGTTTGCTTTTCCTTACCTTAAGTAGTTTTGTTTTTCGTGTGTGCATAGTTTTGTTTTTCGTGTCTGCATAAACCTTCTTTTTCGTGTGTGCATAGTGATTTCGTGCGTGCATAGGTTTGTTTTTCGTGTCTGAACTTGCATGCGAATTTTATCGACACTTCTGGTTTCTGCTCTTAAACACAGAAGTACATTTCTTCAGAAGTTGACCATGCACGCATTACTTCTCCCTCCTCACATCCAATGGGACTTCCACCAGGGATATTTTAATGTAGCACAAAAATAGCATCCGGTTGAGGTTTACACTGAAGAGCAATTGAATTAGAGACAGCTGGCGTTATGCAAATGTGGCGCTGTGGGCAGCCCTGTAAACGGTAACGACATGATGTATACAACGATCCGACAATATAAGGAGCGATGCGACGGGAATCAGTAAGAGTCGGACGCATTATGGGTAAGACGAAGGGTCTAAGCACATTTGATCGTGGGCAAATTGTCGGAACCCGACGAATGAGTCACTCCATCTCGGAAGTCGTGCAGGCACTGGGATTTTCACCAGCTGCTGTGTCACGGGTGCACCGTGAGTACATCGAATCCGGTAAAACCATCCCTGCAAGGGCCAACTGCCCTGGACAACAGCGTGTGGATGAGTGGGGTCATCGTCGGCTAGCTCGCATTGTAACAGCGGATAGACGGGCCACAGTGCAAGAAATCACTCGGCAATGTAACGCTGGTGCACAAAAACGTGTAAGCAGCCACACCATCCAGAATCATCTACTCGCTATGGGGTACAAAAGCCATTGTACCACAAGGGTACCGCTGCTGACCGCACATCTCAGGGTGGAAAGATTAGCATGGGCGCGGGAACATCGCCACTGGACCCTAGACATGTGGAAAAATGTTGCCTGGACTGATGAGTCGAGATTCACGTTGGTACATGCGGATGGCAAAATACAAGTACGGCGCAAACCACATGAAGCAATGGATCGTTCTTGCCAGCAGGGATACTCTTCAAGCTGGTGAGGGTGGCATTCTCGTCTGGGGACTGTTTACGTGGACTGAAATGGGATCCCTGGTACGTGTGACATCGTCCCTCACAGGTCAACGTTACCAGGATATCCTAGACGACCATTTGCTCTCGTTTGTGCGTCTTCTACATCCCACTGGGGACATCATCCTGCAACAAGTCAATGCACCGTGCCATCGCTCCCGAATTGTATCCGAATGGTTGGATGAACACTCCACCGATGTGACCTCACTTCCTTGGCCAACTAGGTCACCTGACCTCAATCCCATCGAGCACATCTGGGATGCCTTCGAGAGAGATGTTCGAGGCTCTGACTCCCCTCCATCAAATTTTCGTGAACTGTGTTAGCTTGTTCAGGGGTCGTGGATCCGTATGGCTTCCCAATGCTTCCGGTGTCTTGTCGAGTCCATGCCGAGACGAATCGCCGCCGTCATCAGGGCGAAAGGTGGGGACGTTACTAACACGTATCTCTAATTCATTTGCTCTTCAATGTATATTAATAATAACAAACCAATCTTTCTTTTCATTTTTTTTGTTCTTGCTTTTAAACTCATTTTCGCTTTCGAATTTGTAGGTACCCGTTCGCGAACAGCCTCCAGCCCATTCTTGATTTAGCTTCAATGGAGGTATAGGAAACAAGGGTATATGATTTACACTGACATCTGTGGAAATGTACAGTTTTATAGATAATTAGACTTCAAATAATGAATAAATTATCCCATATTCTTAATCTGGCAATCAATCACCCCTAAATTTTGAACGTTTTCCCCGAAAAAAGTAAAACCAAAATTAAGCCGGAATTAATCACTATATATGTAAGCTGCCATGGTAAATAAGAATCACTTTAGCAGCTGTCAGTCTGAAAAAAGAGGTAAAAGAAAACTACATTTTTTCGCCCAGTAATTGTGGACTCTTCCTTAGGGAATAATGAGCAAAACGAGGAACTCCAGTGGCTACAAGCAGTCGCCCGTCCCTAATTTGGAGCCACTCGTTCCTGGGATGTGATAGCGCCAACAGGCAGGTGCACCACCCATGCCTCATCCGGACTATGTACTTGAAATACCTGTAACTAATGATCTGAAGACAGCGCCTCAGAACACTCGACCACCGGAATCGCTCTGTTGACTCTATATTTATTCTTTCAATGTGGCCCAATTCTTTCCATTGTAGAGAAACACTTTTTCCCTATTTACAGGGATACAAAATTGTCTTAGGAAGAGAAAGACACTGTCTGATCAAAAGTATCCAGACACTTGCCTCTCCACAAACTCCTTGTAATAGGAAAAGATTTAATATGAAGTTGGTCTACCCTCTGCTGTGATCACTGCCTGCGCTCTGCTGAGAAGGCTTTCGGATAGATTTTGATACGTTGCTGTGGGAATAGCCTTCCATTCTATTTTGAAATAAAAGTCCTAGTAACGTAGGTTACCGATGTCGAGCGGCTCTACTTGCCTCACAATCAGCATCCCGATTCACCCCAAAAATGTTCAATGCGTTTGAGACGGGGTTCTGTGCAAGCCATTCAAGTTCTTTCACACCCATCTCATCAAACAATTCGTGCACAAACCTCGCTTTGTCGACGGAGATATTGTCTTTTTGGTAATGAGAAGGTCCTTCCCCCAACTGCTGTCGTAGTTCTTAAAATCAGAGACTACAGTCTTGTGATGATTATATATATATTAAGAAACAACGTTTGTCACAAATATTTTATTTTTTCTAGTCGACCAAGCTTTCGCTGGGCACTGGCCTAGCTTCATCAGGAAGAATGGCACGTAAATATTCAAGTTGTACATGACATCATAAATTGTGATTACAGTCACTGGTTTTGGTTAGTCGCTTCCACGCAGTTGATAGAAATGGTGTGGATGTCATTTCGTTAACAAGTTGCGAAGAATTATGATACATATGGAAAGCTTCCAAAATATCAAGTTTAGTGGCTGAATCAGGCTTGTCGATTAGTTTCCTTCTTCAAAGAGAACTTTATGGTCCTGTTCGTAACAGTGTTTAGCCATCGATGACTTCTTCATGTCTCAGTTCCGAATACAGCTATTGTACTCTTTCAATCGAAAATCAATGAACTATGTCGAAGATAAAATCTCGTGAGGAATTTATCAAATTCCTTGTGAATGCGGCGCTTCATATATAGGACAGACCTTTAGAATCTTGCGTTTTCGATTGAAGGAGCACAACACCTATATTCGGAACTGTGACCTAAATAATACCATCGATGGCTAAACAGACCATAAATTTCTCTTTGAAAAAGCAGAACTAATAGACAAGCCAGATTCAGTTACCAAACTTGATATTTTAGAAGCTTTACATAAATATCAGAATTCTTCGGAACTTGTTAATGACATGGCATCATCCATACCATTTCTATAAAGCGCGTGAAAGCAACAAACCAAAACCCGTGACTGTAAACACCATTTGTGATGTCGTGTACAATTTGAATATTTACGTGGCATCTGTCCTGATGAAGCTAGGCCAGAGACCAGCGAAACCTTGGTTGACTTGAAAAAATAAAATACACAGTCGACTCACATCATTGTGACCACCTCCTACTTTTGATCTCAACAGCCCATAGCCAATGAACGAAATCACATGTCGTGAGCTGGCTTGTATGGTATATAAGGTGTACTGCAGGCATTCCGAAAACATATCACTCGTTTCTGTCATGGATAAAAGGAGAGATTTATCAGATTTGCAAAAAAGAATGATTATCGGCTTTCGGGCCAAGGGTGGCAGTATTTCTCAAACACCACAGTTTGCGAGCTGTTCGCGTGCTGCAGTGGTTAATGTACATCATGACTGGAGAAATGGCACCATTGAGAATAAGCGATGTGGAAACTGCGGAGCACCGCTTGCCATTGATGTGAGAGGTGAACGTCAGCTTCAGAGGTGCGTGAGGGCCGATCGACACGCTGCAGTGGAGTAACTAACTGGCCGAATGAACCAGGGGGCTACCGGAAGTGTGTTTAAAACGACAGTTCAGCGAACCCTGCTGCGTATGGGGCTCCGATGCAGACGGATGGTCACTGCACCTATGCTAGAGAAGGTGGATCGGCAGAAAAGGCTTACATTTGCACGGAAGTATCGGAATTGGACCTCCGCTGATTGGCAAAGGATTGCCTTCTACGACGAGTGACATTTTCTGCTTCGTCAAACGGATGGATGTTGGCGTATAAGGCGGGAAACATCGCAGAGCAAACACTCTTCAACCATTGCTTGAAGAACACAAGCTAGTGGGGGAAGCGTTATGGTCTGGGGAATATTTTCGTGCCATTCTCTGGGTCCACTCATACCTGTTGAAGGAACTATGGACCGAATTCGTTATGAATCCATCCTTGCAAACCACGTGCACCCATACATGCTGATTCTCTTCCCTGGGGTTGGGGGGGGGGATCTTCCAGCACAACAATGCGACGTGTCCCACAGCTAGAAATGTCCGAGAGTGGTTGGAACAGCACGATGAAGACTTCAAAGTACTTCTCTGGCCCCCTCATTCCCCAATTGAGCATTGAGCATCTGTGGGACCACTTCGATCGTTTTGTTTGCTCTATGGACCCTTCACCACGCACCCTCCAACTGCTGTCAGATTCACTGGAGTCAGCATGGCTCCACACACCTGTTAACACCTTCCAACACCTTATTGAGTCACTCCCAGCCCGTCTAGCTGCTGTCCGGGCTGCACACGGCTGTTACTAATGAGATTACCTTGTGGTCACAATAATGTAACTCAACCGTGTATGTTGTCGTAGTGTTGAGAGCACAGAACTTTTGAGAATGTCATGATAGCGTAGTAGCTTTAATATTCCCGGGCATTGGAACTAGACGGTCTAGAGCAAACCATGAGAAACAGTCCCAGAGTATGAAGCCTCCTTCACCAAACTGCACAGTTGGCACGAGACAGCTTGGAACGTAGCGTTCACCTTACATCTTCTACGCCCGGCCTCGTCCGTCGGACTTCCAGATGATCAAGCGTGACCTTTGACTTCAGAAAACGAGTTTCTGCTAATCATGAGTTCACTGGCACCGATCTTTGCACCACTCCAACCAACGCTTGGCGTTGATCCTGCTACTTTGGCTAGTGTACGACTGCTCAACCATGGAAACCCATTTCTTTCACCTCTAGGCGAGCTATTATGGTTCGATTTCATCCACTGCGGATTATATTGCTTGGAACCTAACATTCAGCATAGAATTTCGGTCATTGGTTGTGATTTAGTCATTGGTCGTTGTCTTATAATCATTTGTATATTCCGTTCTGAAGAACTTGCGTACGGAGTTTCATCAGGATCGAACGACTTTCTCGGAGTGCTTCGTTTCTTTTGGCAAAGCATGTATTTCTCAATTTTATGCTTAATTGCCAGCGCGATTGCTATATAACACTATGAATACAAATGAATCTAGACACTACTTTGCATGTGAGTGAACGTGAGTTTATAGAATCAGGCGAGCACGCGCTGCGTCTGTTCTGTGCGGTATATCAAACAGAGCGTACGAACACCTGACAGACAGGATTGGAATGACGCGCGCTTTTGTTTCTGATGTAAACAATGGGGGCATGGAGCTATTTTGGTCTATTCAGGCCCTTGCGCCCATAAACTGCATCAAAAAAATCCAGCTATGCCGAACGTAGTTGAAATGACGGACTTTGAAAGGAACATGGTGGTTGGCTGCTACCTGAGTAAGGTATTAGTCCTGAGCTTTGCCGCGCTTCTGGGATTCCCCACACCTACTGTTTCCAATGTTCTTCATCAATGAAAAGCAGATGGTGAAATTACAGAGAAGCCATGCTCTGGGAGACCACACAAATTAAGTGATCGTGCCGAATGAAACTTACCGAGGGATGTGACAAAAACACGCACGTCCTGTGCCACAGACCTGGCCGGTGATATCGCACAACCCACTGGTACAAATCTATTTGCACTATAACAATTCCCAGGGAACTTCATGGCCACAGTTTTCATGCTAAGTTAGCTGTGACAAGCCTTAGATCACTCCCGAAATTGCCAGACGACGATTGGAGTGGTGCTTCGCTGGCTGTTATTTGCAACAGAAGAGTGGAAGAAGGTCGCGTGGAGTGACAGATCACGCTACTCACTTTTTTGTTCTGATGGCTTTATTTGCTTGAGGCGTTTGCTCGTGGAACGTGGTCAAACTTTCTGTTTTTGGCCCTATAGTCAAGTTTGTAGGATGATCTGTGTGGTGTGGGCCTGTTTCTGCCAGTAAGGATTCGGATTTTGGTTCGTGGTGCTCGCCATCAAAACGGAAGCCACGTACGAAGACATTCTAAACAATTCCATACCACCCTCGCTGCGGTAGTACCTAGGCACAGACCTTTACCTGTTTGAACAAGATCGAGCGCCTTGCCACACTGCAAGGTATGTGCAGTTGTGGTTCTAGGTGCCGGAAGCTAAGTGTTGTATTGTTCTGCCCAAAGTCCCAAAATAAATCCAAGAAAAGATCTGTGGGACTGGATGAAACAAGGAAATCAATAGCGGCCGGTAAGATCTTCCTCTACGGCAGCTCCATGCAGAAGTTTTGCAGGACGAATGCAGGAAAATTCCCGTACACACCTACCGGCACCTCGTGGAAAGCATGCCTAGAAGAGTGACTGCAGTCATAACGGCCAGAGATAGGGCGACTATGTACTGATTTCGGCTAACAAAGGGTCTTATTTCCTTTCGACCTAGGTGTCAAAATACTTTTGTCTTCATGTATTATTTAATAAAACCACACTGTGAAATGTAGATGAAGTTTTTATTAGTCCATTTCCTGTTCTTTATATTTTTATTTAGTTAATTATTTTACATTATTTGTATATGTTTAGGTGGAATGCCAAAACTACCCGAAGGACTTCCTGAAGAATATTACGAAGGCTTTATTGGCTGCATTGACTTGATTGTTGTTGATGGTAATCCAATGCATTTGCTGATGCAACAAAATGCAGATCTGCAGAAGTGCGAACATTCCAAAAGAAGACTGTCAAAGCCACATACGAACTTTCTCAATATTTCTGCAGTTTTGTAAAAAAAAAAATACTAATAAGATTAAAAGAATTTTAAAACGGAAGACAGAAGGAGAACGTGATAAAATTTTCGCCCTGCGGTTTATCGATATGAAAGGAAAGTGTTATCATTAGTACCTGCACGGTTGCCACTGATATATCAGAAACATTATTTACTGTGTTATAAGTTTCAAAATGCTTAAAGTGGCAGTATGAAAATTCACTTTATAAGAAAATAATCTATTACATAATTCTCAACCATATCTGATTTCTGGTATCATCTTCATTGTCATTAGTGTTCATATATGAAAGAAGAAAGTAAAGTAGCATTACCATTTTTAAGAGTGAAAAATGCTGTGTATCTTGTGACTGATCGTGAATTCCGTTGCCATACTGACATATAAGTAACTATATAGTATTAAATAATTTAATTTAAGTTGCGGTTTAAATTCGTTAAATCATTGCTGATGTACATATATTTACTGATTTTTTATACTGTAAAGTTTTTTTAGAAATAAACTGTTTACGTTGCATGACTTCGCTGCGGAAAATCTGTTATTACACTTTTTTATCCTCTCAAAATAAAATCAGTTAATTGAGGTTTTTGTTTTCGGCGGGGTGTTAAAGACTACCGTGAGCAACTCAATGGGCTTCAAGCAGTCGCCCGTCCCTAACTTAGGGTCACTGGTCCAGGAAAGGGAGAGAGCCAGTGCCGTAAGACAAACACAACACCCATACTGCACCGGGGTTCGAACCCCGACTCACCGCGAATAAATGATTGTAAGCCAGCGATAAGACCACAGTGCCAACGCGGCGGCTAAATGTTTTTAACAAATGATCAGAACATAACTGTTGTTTATATACTTAATAGTTTAGCATCGTAGCACTCCAACGAACAATTTCCTGAAATAATTCAAAATCCAAACAAAATTACTAGACATAGAATTTGACATTAAATTTATTAAAATGACGTTGATGAGATATGTATAGATGGAACATACTGAGGCACGTGTCTACATGAGTCAGTTTAGGGTTCATCTATCTAATTGGCTCACGTGTTTGAGTCTGACCAATAAGACCATAGATGTCGCCACATTCACACACCGTGTCGTGAAATACCATAGCCGGAGGCACACGGTGTTAAAAGGCTTTTTTTTTAATGGGCCTGTAAGAGGCATTTTATTTGTTGGAAGAGCAAAGACGTATTTCCTTTGAACAGTTGTGTAGCTAGTAATATTGGGGCCCTGGTGGAGAATTATACAGATCGCTGCACTGTTTTCATAGAAACACCGTAATTATGTCAGGCATGCCTAGGCGTATTCACGCGAATTTCATTTTACTTACGGCATTTATTTACATACTATACCGGTAGCTCATCGTACAGTCGGAATTATGAACGCAGATTATAAGGTTGTTATACCAATTTTTTTTTTTTTTTTTTTTTGGTTGGAGGTTTAACGACCACCGTGAGCAACTCAATGGGCTATAAGCAGTCGCCCGTCCCTAATTTAGGGTCACTGGTTCCAGGGAAGGGAGAGAGCCAGTGCCGTAAGACAAACACAACATCCATGCCTCACCGGGATTCGAACCCGGACCCCTTACGGACGAATGATCAGAGGCCAGCGCCTTAGACCACTGCGCCACCGGGATACCAATATTACAATAAATACTCATGCCAATATTCGGATCAATATTAAAAGAAGGATCTAATCCTTGTTTTTTCAATACTGAACAACACAGATACGCGGATATTTTATGTTAGTAGGGCAGCCGTTAGTCCACAAACTATGTAGTCGCCTACAATGCATGGCGATATCTGAATAATCGACGGGACAGGACGTCAGAACGAAGCATCGTCTCAGGCAGTCGGCAAGATTAAAAGCGCGACATCGTGTATATGGAGCTTTACGTAGAACGTTGTTCGAACCGGGGCAAGAGAAAGCAGGAAAACATACACCTATGAGCCATTACATTATGACCATCCCCAGCCAAGAGAAATGAACGCGCCTGGAGACCTAACTGTGGCGTACGTGAAGCTCACAAAGAAGTACATATATAATCCGAGCATCGGCTTTCGGTTAGTAGAGTGGCCAGAGTCAGAATGGAAAAATCTGCCGCTTTATCGGAGTTTGATAAAGGAAAAATTGTGACGGTCTTTTATCAAACTCGGCGTCTCGGAACTACGATCTCGGAAACGGCGCGGCTTGTGGGTTGGTCACGTGCCGCTGTAGTGAGTACGTATCAAAAGTGGTGCACAGATAGCCAAACAACGAACCGTCGTCCGTCCGTGCGTTGTCCACCGCTCATTGATGCCACAGGGGAGCGGAGATCGTCGCACATTGTTCACAACGACCGCAAGGCCACAGTGCGACGAATCACCCGCAGCTACAACGGTGGTGATCAGGGCAATGTGTGACAGCACACAGTTCATCGCAGCCTCTTGCGCATGGGCCTGCGTAGCCGAAGACCCAGCCTGGTCCCCATGCTCACTGCTCGTCATTGCCAACAACGCATGAAATGGGCCCAAGATCATCGTGATCGGACAACGAATGATTGGAAGAAAGTGGCCTGGTCTGACGAATAGAGATTCCTGGTGCATCACGTAGACGGCTGAGTGCGGACACGCCGATTACCAAAGAAGGCTACGACACCTGGATGACTGTTGGGCGGAAACAGGCCGGCGACGGCGGTATCATGCTGTGGGGGATGCTTTCTTGGGACATTTTAGGTCCCATTATCCCAATAACACAATCGGTGACAGCTGTCAGGTATCTGAACATCATTGCTGACTAAGTTCACCCATTCATGGCAACCATGTTCCCTGCTGGTTATGGCCATTACCAACAGGATAATGGGCCATGCCACACTTCCAGAATCGTTAAGGAGTGGTTCGAGGAACATGCTGGTGACTTTCTGTTAATGCCCTGGACATAAAATTCACCTGACATGAATTTAATCGAGCATTTGTGGTTCAACTTGGGAAAGGGGGTTCGCGCTAAATCACCACCACCACGAAATGTACGGGAACTGAAGGACCTGCTGTTGACATTATGGTACCAAATACCCCAGGATACCTATCGCCACCTCATCGAATCGATGCATCGTCGACTGGCCCCAGTTTTGCTGGCTAAAGAGGGTCCTACAGCTTATCAGGTCGGTGGTCATGATGTAATGGGTCATCGGTGTACATTATCAGAGATTTTTTTGTTTTTGTTTTTTTTATTAATTATAAAAACAACTGATTCAAACCGATGGTCGTAGGTATTTACGAAGCGCAATAATGCACGATAATGATATTACCATTGTCTTCAATTGGCTTATGAGATGAGTTTTGGGTTTCACACAGAGGCACAAATAGGGCTGGGCAAGTGGGGCGTCTGCCCCGGGCGCAGCTTAAAGGAAGGCGGAAAAATCTCTTTTTTTTTTTTTGATTGAAGGTTTAACGACCACCGTGAGCAACTCAATGGGCTTTAAGCAGTTGCCCGTCCCTAATTTAGGGTCACTGGTTCCAGGAAAGGGAGAGAGCCAGTGCCGTAAGACAAACACAACATGCATGCCTCACCGGGACTTCGTACCCGGACCCCTTTCGGAAGAATGATCAGAGACCATCGATTAGACCACAATCTTAATCTTATTAAAATTGAAATTGAAACTTTAGTTTCAATTTCTGATAATTGTATCTAGCCATAATTTTTTCCAGTCTCCGTTGGGTGGGTCCTAGGGATCATCCTATCGAAGTATCCTAGAGACCATCCTTGAACATATGAGAAAATTCTTCAAATTGACAAATGGCAAAATGTGGCGCAGGAAAACTGTACCGCAGAAACTGGTAATAAAGTATTTTTTCTTGTTTTGTTTTGTTTTCGTACATTCATTTCAAAATAGTACTATTTACGAGATAATTACACTTATGGACCATGAAATTTGCCCACCAAGAAGGAAGCATCGGATTGAACTGAAATTTTATGGACGTAATGATACATATGAATGATACACATGATGGCAAAAACCGAGCTGCAGGACAATCACAGAGAGATCTGTGGCACGCAGTCCGGTCATCTTCAATAGCGCGTCGCACAGCTTTGTGCGGCGATACATGCTGCAATGAGGTCCGGCATGGAGGCAAACAGACGCCTGATGTCCTGCCGCAGACTAGCCCACACGTGTTGGACGGTGTGCTCTAAATCCCGATAGTGCGGTACGGCGGCAGCTGGTGTTTCAACTGGTCCCACACATGCTCGATAGGGCACATGTGCGGGGAGCGGGCATTATATGGAAGTGTCTGGACATGATGTCAAAAACAGTCCTGGATAACCCGAGCAGTGTGAGGGCGAGCATTATCTTGCTGGTATAGCGCACCTAGAATCCCGGCCAGGAATGGGAGCACATGGGGCCGTAGGATCTCATCCACATACCGCTGGGCCGTCAATGATCCACGTGCCACTACTAGAGCTGATCGGCTGTCGTAGGCAATGGCTCCCCAGATCATAATGCCTGCAGTGGGGGAGGTGTGGTGCTCGATAGCGAGGTTGGGATTGTGTCGTTGACCCGGGGACCTCCACATCCGGACACGATGATCATCTGTCCCCAAAACGGAGAGGTACTCACCGCTAAACACCACATGTCGCCAGTCTGTGGCATTTCACGTAGCTGTGGCCCAGCACCACTGCAAACGGAGCCATAGATGTTCCGGTGTTAATGGCAGCACACGTAAGGAACGCTGAGATCGCAAATTTGCGAGGCGTCGGAATATGGTTCGTGTTTGCACAGGAGCCGCTACTTCTACCTGTATAGTGGACCGTGTCCCTGTGGGATCCGTTCGTGCCTGGCGCACGATCCGTCGATTCTCTCTACCGGTGGTCCACCTGGTCCGTCTGGAGTCGCTCCGCCGTGTGGCAGTGCCGTGACGTGTCCCCTGCTTCCAGCACAGTCTGACGGTATGGTCAAAACGATCCATGTGGCAAGCTATACGGTGCGCCGACCACCATGCGTTTTCAGCCCGCTGATCTGGCCTCTCTCAATGTCCGTAAGTTGAGCAAATTGACGTCTATGGTGTCTACCCGGCATTCTTGTCACTCTGTACTCTTGCTTGCGTCAGCCGGTGCTTTTCGTTTTCATCGACTATACCCCGGTTTATAAGGCTGCCGGTTCGTGCTTGCAGCGCCACCACAAGGTGTGCGGTCATGCGCAATCGCACCAAACGTGGATCATTTGTATACCAACACGCACTCTAGCTATCTGTAAAGTTTCGCGGTTGTAGCATGTTTTCTTCTAGGTGCGCAAATTACATTGTCCGTGAGTGTATTTTAGTAGACTAAAAATATAAACGGTTGAAGAAATCCATAACATCAAGAGGCAGGTTTACCCATATTTGAATTATTTGTTATGGGAATTTGCTTCCTAATCCGACGCGCTCATTTTCCAGGATAACTTTCGATAATACATCGTGTTAAAAGTAATGTTATCCATATTGTAAACAAAAGAGTTATTTGTATGTAACATTCCCACTTTTGAATGGTTTCCTTTCTACAAATAAATAAAGCTGTCCGAATAATTCACCTGCAGTCATCATTTTATTTTCACAAATCATACGATGAGTTGAAAACTTCTATTCACATTGCAGTTTACAAAGATTACAGGAAACCCCATTCGTTACAAGAAACACTGCTTTTTCAATAAAGCATCCTAATCACTGGAAGACTATGAAAATAAAATTTTCTTCGGTTTTATTAGTACTTGAGAGAGTTCGTCTTCATTTTTTCTTTTTTTTTTTTTAGTTGTTACCGCCATCGAGATGCGATTACTCGTCTTAGTTCCAAAACTATTATTACGAATTACATGAAATAGCGTACCTTTTAATTCAGAAATTACATAACTTTCTGTTTTCCAAGTGTTTTGTGTAAGCTCAGTACAACACAAAAAGGTGAAAGCATTTCCCCTCATGAAAAAGACGTACTAGCGCAAAAAAATAAAAAGACCGAAAAGGAGAAAAAAAGGTGTAACAATTGAAAACGTTTATTGCAAACATAAATATCAAACGATTAATGAGGCCGTTTGTTCAACTAGAAAAGCAAAGATAGGAGGGACTCGGATTTCCTTGAAACATTCTTTCCATTGATGGGAGATTCGTTTCGAGGTTTGGTATTTCGTTCAGTGCACCACGGAGGTCGGGGGAACGGGGTCTGCCGAGAAGCAAAAGAAGGGAGCGTTAACGGCTTTTCGCCTTCCCTGTTTTTTTTCTTCCCCTTATCTAAAGTGGAGATAAGGAGAAGTCCAAGAAGTATCAGAGGACAACTTATCTCTTTTTCCATTGGCACAAGGAAACTTTGTCGCAGGTACTTCATCTTCCGGTAATCGCCAGTCCTAGTCAAGACAATAATTGGAGTGGAATGTCGTACGTTTTTCCAGTAGCATTATCTGACACTGAACTTGCTTGAAAAACGCGCTTAATTCTTTTGCTTTTCAGATCGTGCTGTCAAGCTACATACCTTTCCTGTTGTACGTCTCGTAGTCAATTGAAGAAAATAATAAAAAAGCACATACGTATAAGCAAGTGAAACTTTCGACTCTTGAAGGAAATGAAAAAAGAGAGTGTTTTGTTTTGCCTTTAATACATTCTTCCAAATGTTTCCTTTAAATTGAAGAAATCTTCATGTTTCCGTTTATATTCAAAGAGTCTTAATTTAAAATATGTTTTCTTTCAAAACAGAATATCTTTTTAGCCTGAATTATTTTTCACATTCCGTGTGAGCATTGAGATTGTTGGCGTTTGAAGAGTTGAAGTTTTCTCAAATTTCGGGCGCCATGACTTGTAACAACACCTATATAGGATTTCTGTTTCCTTTATTTTTTTTTCTCATGCCCGATTTTATTGAAAGCTGACTATGAGGGATTAATAAAGAGTTGGTAAGGTTTCATGAATTTTTTTCCTATTTCACATTTATAAACAGCATTTATACTCTTTTATAACATTTATTCATTTGGTAATTTAAACCACTTATTTATTTAAACAAAACTATCATGAGTATTTAAAAATAAAAGGTTTCAGGTTTAAAAAAGTAGAGCACAAACTGACATCCACTTCTTATCCGCTAAAAAATCCAAGTTCTTATGGATCCAATAAAAATTTACATAAAATATGTTATAATTATTTTCGAGTACTCATCCATACAGCTCTTTCACATCAACTTTATTTGGGGAGTCTGACCAGAAAGTACTAACCGGAACAGGTTTTGTACAATTAATTTAGAATCACTCCTTTCGGGAGCAATAAAATGAGTCCCATAGTGAAGTGTTTTTTTAAAAAAGGGGAAAAAATAAAAATAAAATAATTTAGAAAGATAGAAAACCTTTGAAGACAAAGCGTTAACACAGGTAAATTAAAGATTCACAACATAAAAGTTTGGTTTTGGATTCTCTTTTAAAACTCAATTTTCACACAGTATTCTGTCATTTTCTTGCAGGACTTCCACCCACAGTGAATAGAGTTTAGGTCCCAACCACCTACAGCGAGATCGCCTTTTGGGCAGGACACAGAAACGGAAGGAATGAGAGCAAGTCTAGCGACTTTGACAGAACAGTTTGTAGTGAGATTAGAGTACAGTAGATGGCGCCACCGTACAAGTACAATGTTGCACACAGAGGGGTGAGAGAAATTCAGGAGGGGGCATAGTAAAGGATACCCATTTAACCAGTGGGTCCAGCCTGGGAAACGTCACTTAACGTGCTCGTCCGATATTCAGCGATTGTTAGTAAATCACACCATCTCTGAAAGATCAGCCCAAGTTCGAACCTGAGGACCTTGCATCGATAGTCTGACTCGCTAACCACTAAGCCATCCGCAGCTCTAAACTTAATGTTCATATTATTTGTTATTATTTGTGTTATCTTATTCCAGTATTTTATTGAGAACATTATTTCCTTTTCTGTAAATTATTGGTTTTAATGATATCCATTTCTTAAAAGTCTTATTTACTCCATATTTTCTAGTTTCCAATTTTAATACTCGTCGAAAATTACATTTAAATGCTAGTTTTATTTGTTCTGCATTTTGATATTTTTGCTTGTAAGACATTGAGTTTGTATTTTTCCACAGATTATATTTTGTTATGTCTCTCGCCCGCTTGCTCCTTTTCGATTTCAAACAACGATGATTAAATTGCACTAAGTTTAAGTGTTTAATTATGTGAACCTGCTAGTGTTTGTGGTGAATTTCGTGAGCACATATTTTTCATCAATAAGGATCACAACGCCCAAGATAAAAGAACAAACACTTGCTGTTTTTAACTCTTTAAGCGGCCGATGCACCTGAACCAAGTGGTGCCAAAAATTTTCTGTGAGCAACAAACAGAAATGTTCACATAGGGGCCAGGATTTACAAAAGCTACGGCAAAACAATGGCTTTCCCCCTGCAGAATTCAACATTTTTCTTATCTCAGCAGTACCGACTGTACACCTGTCATGGCTGAGAAGCGCTCGCATCTAGTCTACTATTCTCGGCTCCGTGACGGAAGTCATAATGAAGAACGGCTAGTCCCCAAGTAGCACACTGACATTGGCCAACGGTTGGCCCAATGATATTTTTGCGTCGGCAGCGTTGGGCGAAGGTTGGTTGTTTATCGAAGATTGGCCAACGTTTTTTCCATCCACACATGACCAACCATTTATCAACACATGACCACTTAACGGATGTCCAATGGTTGTCCGATGGTTGTCCAACAACACATGATTAACCATGGTTGTCCAACAACACATGATTAACCATGGTTGTCCAACAACACATGATCACATTGGAAAACTGTTTGTCCAACCGTTGAACCAACACATATCCAATTGTTGGCCGCCGAGTCGCCTCATCGCTGAGCCGACCGTTGAAAGCCCACGAGTGGTCCAACATAATATTGCTACCTGGGTCCCCCTTCCACGGACATCATGCCACTGGATAGAAACAACTTACTCAACCATCTTCTCCCTTCTTTAGGTTAGGTCGTTCCCTATGATTAGAAGGTAATCAGTCAGAAAGGGTTAGAGTCAATCATCATCTTAAATGACCAGTTTGAATAACAAACCTAAGGGAAAACAATGCTTTCTGATGCACAGGTTTGCTCGTTTCAGCCGCGTTTGGCTTATTTCTTACACAGTGAATATTTTCGTGTGAGCTGGTTTCAGTTCATTTTGCTAAACCCGAGTTAATTCGCTCCAGCCGGTTAAAGGGTTAACGAACTTTTCCTTTTTATTGTTCCACTCACGGGAAGATCCAATCGGTATCAGTATAGATTTCAATCTCAAAATGCTTATATTCGTTCGTCGGTCACACACATAGATCTCAATAGCTTTTACATCATGTTTCGCAATCTACCCTCCAACAACAATAACTGTCCTGCATAAATCGCTGTATGTTCTCTATCATGCTCATTAACTACTACTCCACATTAACTACTACTACAACTACTCTTTAACTACTAATCCGCCTACACATGTATTCGTCCAATCTAATCATTACATGCTGCTCTGACTCACTGGCAGTGTTGCTAAACTGTAAAGGCTCTTATGGTGTTGCTATCTTAAGTAACAAAATTTATATAAGATAACAGAAACTCAAATAGAAAGTTCAATAGAGGTATACGTCACAATATGTTTGTAACTAAATATTAGGGGCATGTCGCAGCGAAAATTAATTGGTCTATTAACTGTATTCCTAATAACATCAAACCTTCGTTCCCTTGGCTTAGAGACCGACTTTTTAATGAAATTCAAGAAAAGGCTCTGGTCGCTTTAGGAACCTCCGTATAACAGCTTGAAAATGATACTAAGGTATGTATCGAACTGCACTGCTCATTCCGAAGATCATACGGAAATCAGAGGACTGTGATAGAGTTAAGTTTCGATGATTTAACATAGTATTTTATCCTTCCTTGATGGGTTTTTTTTCTGATTTTAATTTTATAATTGTCAACGAACATTTGTGTTTTTTAATTGGAGGTTTAACGACCACCGTGAGCAACTCAATGGGCTATAAGCAGTCGCCCGTCCCTACTTTAGGTTCACGGACTCCAGAGAAGGGAGAGAGCCAGTACCGTAAGAAAAACACAACATCAATGCCTCACCGGGATTCGAACAAGAACCCCTTTCGGACGAATGATTTTTTTTTTTTTTGATTGGAGGTTTAACGACCACCGTGAGCAACTCAATGGGCTATAAGCAGTCGCCCGTCCCTAATTTAGGGTCATTGGTTCCAGGGAAGGGAGAGAGCCAGTGCCGTAAGACAAACACAACATCCATGCCTCACCGGGATTCGAACCCGGACCCCGTTTGGAAGAATGATCACAGGCCATCGCTTAGACCACTGCGCCACGGGAGCGGCAAACGAACATTTGAAAACGTGTATATCAAATTGCAATAAATATTTTTAGTGAAAAGTTATCAATAATGGGATTATTAGTCTTTTGAGTTAAAAAGTAATTCCAGGAACCTCTTGATTTTAGTTTTTTTACTGAAGGATTCAAATAACTACATTTCTATAGTATATACATGTACATACGTCGAAGTGAAACTAAATTACTCCCACTCCTTACGTGTAAAAAATGTGCACAGTGTTTGGAAATAACTAGAACTGTATTGAGAAATACACCTCATATGATGAGTTCTTCCGCACATTAATATAGACCATATTCATATGCTTTTTTAAGAAAAGGCTAGAAATTCGTCATTGCAAAACTAAATTACTTTATTGCTTTAGGTCCTCCGGTGCGTTGAGAAATATTATTTTTATGAATTTATGAGCTGCTTCTTTTCTAATCAGACACTCATTTTTTTATCTATCAGTCTGTTTGATCATTGTTGAGATGTGATTTTCAAATGAATGGTTTTGTTCGAAACGTGAAACAACTTTTCACAGTCAACTCACCCAGTACTAAAGACGTCATACGGAAAGTTATAACGTATACTCTAATTTAACTTTCATTTTTAATTGTCTTTCTCTATGTAAATTTTCAGTTCATTCTCTTTGAGCGTTTCAACCTTGACGTTATATTTTTCTCACTCACGAAGTGATGTTGGCAACAATCTAGAGGTCAGAGTGCGGGCCGTGTTCATGTTGACAGATAAGAACGAGAGATATAATGTTCGAGCCAGCAAGTGGTGGGTTGTGAGATGTTGTGGCGAGCTACTGAGAAAGCATGGTAGCAAATTGGTATGATTAGTATAACATATGCTGAATTAAAGTTCATATCGGATCACTATTCTAAAGGGCATTGCTAAGATTGTTTTCCTGAAGTGCAGCAGTGCAAGGTTAACAATAAAGGCAATTTTTTCGTAAGTGTGTTCACGTCATCTCTCTTCTGGCCGTTAGGTCGCCTAATTTAACTCAGTGTGCAACATCAATTATACACTGTTATGAACTAACTATCTGAGGCTTAACAGTACGAAGTTCCAGTGAGACATCTGATGGTACGAAGGTAATCTTTACGTAGTGATATTTTAAAAGAAAAACATTACAAGGTCCGCGATCCCTCATGATTAAAGTGTATGCATTTTTTACATGCTTCAAAGCATGAAAGAAAATTGATCAGAAGGAAAACCAAAACATTTAGCGTCCTTATTTTATCATGTAAAATTCCAGATCCACAAAAAAGAGCAACTTGGTTTTCATACCATTTTGATAAGCCTAAATTAATGCTATGCAATCTTCCAAACTACCGCATTAGGGAAAGTTAAGTTTAAAACCATTTAGTTGCAGCGCATGAAGAAAGCTTTATAGGAAAAAGTAGTTTCTTGAATTCATTAAGAAGTGCAGAGAAACCTCAGTGTAGTCATTCTACATAAATTATGGTTTCCAGTGAAATGTTACCCTTTACCACAGAGAACTTTTTTAAGGAGAAGGCCCTACAAAGTACTCACGCCCTAACTGCTGTGAAAGATCTAAATGAAGGGAAGTGAGAAGGCACAAATATATGAAATCTTTAATAAAGGGTGTCCTTTGGACAAAAGTGTCTTTTGTTTTTTCCCTTTTGGTGGTAGTTTAAAGAGCCCTGGAACAGAAATTGTACTGCCGCTCAAAAGATAAACAGCGTGAGTGGTGATCGGATCCTTTCACAAAATAACACGAATACAAAATTATGAGAACCACTGCATTTCCCTTTACAGCTCAAGAAAACTCATTTCGGCTTTGTTCGATGCTAGTCAGAATTAAAGTGAGGATACTCATGACATGAAGACACACAAAAAAGTTTTAGGAAATACATGTATCAAAAAAGTTTTAGGAAATACATGTATCAAAAAAGTTTTAGGAAATACTTGTATCAAAAAAGTTTTAGGAAATACATGTATCAAAAAAGTTTTAGGAAATACATCCACTCGAAGAAATGCAGCAAAAACGTCCCGTTCTAAGATTTCACATTGCAAACAAAAGGTCCTGTTCTTTAACCAGAAGACGTCTCAGCTGAAGATAGTTCGTCATGAAACTCTGGGATAAAATGGTTCATCAACATCACGGCAGTCACTTCACATAAATTCCTTAGGCACACAAGTAGCAAACGCCTACAATATACCTGCCACCAAAAATACCCACGGCAACTAATCATTCGTTTGGAGAGATGCAGAATCCGCCCAGGTTACCAGCAAACAAGTTAGAGGGGATTCGGATATTAATCTGGCAACCAGAAAAACCTAGAAACTTTTTTTTTTGGTTAGAGGTTTAACGACCACCGTGAGCAACTCAATGGACTATAAACAGTCGCACGTCCCTAATTTATGGTCACTGGTTCCAGGGAAGGCAGAGAGCCCGTGCCGTAAGACTAACACAACATCCATGCCTCACCGAAATTCGAACCCGGGCCCCTTTCGGAAGAATGATCAGAGGCCATCGCTTAGACCACTGCGCCACCGGGACGGCAAATCTAGAAACAAATAAATGATTCAGTGAATGATACCCACGTGTTTCACCGACTGTTCTTGCAAAAAGAATCACACGTAACATCCGGAAGTGACCCACACTCACAGAAGCTCCGGAAAACCTTCACATAAAGCCTACACAGATCGTTGGTAAGTAAAATTTCATCATCATATGTAATTGAGTCTCTCAAGTGAAACAACTCCTTTATTCGCCTTAATACTCCAGTAAAACGGTCTTTAGAAGCACAGAGTTTGAGAACATCAGGGAAAAGGGATTAAATTTGAACACTAGTGCTGCTGCAAAAATTAAAAAAGAGGACGGGGTGGGAAACAAAACTCAGAAATAAAAGTACCACTCTCTCTATCTCGTTCGCCTATGGAGGGTTGAGCTCCGCAAAGACGACTGTGCGCCGTTCAGAAGTACTGGCAAATAAATGCTGCCCGCTTGCCATTCCTCTGCTGAATACGGGTAAGGGACAAAGTGTGTCCGGGGCCGACTTCACAGGGAACCATCTACGTATTCGCGTCCCCAACCACAGGGAGCCCACGGAAAACCCTGGAAAACCCGCATACTAGATGGCCGGCAGGACCGGGATTCGAACAACCGTCAGAAACCTCCGCCTCCCACACAGTGACTTAACCAACTGCGCTATTCCAGTGGTAATAAAAGTATGACATAGATAAAATACCTTGAGCCTTGCCCAGCCCATACTAGGAGAAAGTCAGGGCATAAGCGTCAGTGTCTCCTAACACTGAAACAAGAACAGTGCCGTTGAGGATCAAGAAGTGCAAAGCACCGGGCGAAATTATCGAATTGTTTTATTAAGGATTTTGAACATTATGAAATTGATTAACTAGAAATCTATATACGCCGTCCCTTATTCAGAGAAATAATATCCTCTGCCAAATACACAATATATACACTGATATACCAGTTTATTATATACAGCCACCTAGTAGAGTGTTTCCCTGTTTTTGGTCAACAGAACAGCTGGAAGTCGTCAGCGTAAGGAACAAACCAAATTCTAGAAGCGTCGTGCAGGAATGGTGGGCTGTACGAAAATGTTTGAGTCGCGTAGTTGCTGCAAATTAGACGTCGGCATAGTCTTGCAACGAACAGCCCGTCACACCTCATCCCAGAGATTCTGCGTATAACTTAAATCGGGGGACCATTGAAGCTCTCCGGCATGCTCCTGTAACTATTCGGTCCCGAAAGGAGCTTTGTGAGCGGATGCCTTAACCGGTTGTGCGGGTCTATCTGCTTGAGAATAAACCATAGGGATGGATTTGGTCAGCAACGGTATTCAGATACGTCGCCAAGTTCAGATGTTCTTCGATGGATATCATCAGGGGGCCTATACGTGACAGAAAAATATTCCACATACTAGCACACCGCTGCCACCGGCCTGAACTCTCAACACCTGACAGGATTGCCCCATGCCCACATGTTTCTTTCACCTAATTCGGATCCAGCCATCCTCATGATGCAGAAGGAACTTTGATTGGTCCGTCCATGTGACTTTTTCCAGTCGTCATCGATTCGTATCGATGCTGCATCGATCATTTTCGTGTTCTGCGCTGACAACATCAGATCTCAGAATAGTCGTTGGTAGTTGTAGACCATTCGCGAGATAGTTCGATACGTGGTTCATTCGGAGCACACCGTTGGCACGCCAATGTTGAATTTTGCAATGATTTGCCGACTTGTGGACTGTTTGTTTTCCTGAATGATTCTCGCCAGTCTCCTTAACATCTCTGATCCACCATCTGTTTTCCTCCACGGAGTAGCCTATTCCTTAAGGCTTTTCGCGAGTCGCACCATTCACGGTAAACGCATGCTACCCCAGGAGGACTGGCACGCCTAGCGGGAACTATCATGCCACAAACTTGCTCAGATCACTCCTTTTGCCCCTTCCGACGTTCCATCGAACGCTAACTTGTATTCGACGAGTGGGCCTGTCTGATTTATACAGCATACAGCACTTACGTGTTGGAGTGCGTCATTTGTGTGAGGAGGACAGGTGCACCTAAAAAACTTGCTTCTCAGTGTATATGCAGCCGAACCCACTTATACCGAGCTCGCATACTACGAAATTCCACATAAACTGAAGTTTTTAGAGATCCCTTGAACTTCGTATCATCCTCCCTGTTATTTTAACCGCGTATATCAAAGTTTAGCGCCGTTATCAGCAAACAAAATAAGTAACATTCATCCAGGTTTTATCCCATCTTCTTTCACCGGAAAACTAGCAATTACGGAATATTTATAGTTCCCGATGGTTGCTCTTACAGAAAGGTCAGTTAGAATGAACACAATAATGCTTTTTTTAAAGCCTTGCTGTTACTACCTTTCAATCATTTAATCTCTGTCTGGGGCCTCCACGATCCTGTTTGTATAGGAGCAAGACATTGGGTTAATAATGTAACGCTACCGAAATGATCCCGACTTGAATTCGTTATCTCTTCGGGAATGCCGTCCCGCTTTTCAAGAGTGTTCTTCAAGTAGTCTCATTTAGGTGACAAAACTAAATATACAATATGTTGGCGTTCGTCGCATTTGGTAAATTTAGTTGGACTTCGACGGTTAGTTGCTCAGTGGTATGTCTTGTGTGCTTTTGAAGATCGAAAAAGCATGGCTTTAGACAAGGGTAAAATGTTAACTCTCAGTGAAAAAATGGAAGCAATCAGTTTAGTAGAAAAAGGAGAGAGTTTAAAAATTGGAAGTTGCGAAAAAGTTTGGTGTTCCATCAAATTCTCCTCCGGTGATTTTGAAAAACAATCATGAATTGAAACCAAAATTCAGTGATGATCCGCCAAGTGTTGAAAGAAAATGTTTTAGAGAGGGACTACGCATAGATGCAGACATAGTAAGACACGGTCAGGGCAAAACCCATTGATCACTCCAGCGATGAAGAAAAAATCCCTATAGAATTTTTTTTTAAATGAATCACACACTTTTTACAATACCTGAAACCCACAGCTTTTTTCAAAAAACAGACCTTAGTTTTTCTTTAATGTTTTCTTCAGTTTCAACGGGAGAGATGGAAATGGCATCTTGAATTTTGTTTTCCTTTAATTTTTTCTCCAATTTATTTTCACACCAAATGTAGCAGACGTACCCAGGGATCTGTTAAACTGATTTGATCTAGCTAATATTTGGTACGCCGCGATCACTCGGTTTGAATACCAGTTCAGAAAACCATATGTCGCATGCTGTCTTTACGCTCACCTTCGTATGAATTTCGCGTTAGCTATTGTAAGAACTGGGTGGACATTTCATCCAGGAGCATCAAACATTAAAGCACGCCGACCTTTGCATTGTAAACCGTAAGAAACCGTTTCTGATGCCGAGTTTCTTGCTACCAGGTGTGGAAAAAAGTAGTTCGTCATTTTTCCATTTGCTTGGTTTCAGTGCTCTGCCGATCACTTAACCTACTGCCAAGCTTAGAAGTTCTTTGAGTTTGGAATACTGCTTACTTTTTGAGGTCTTAGGAGATTAAAGCGTTTATTTTTAAAGTATATGTATTCACCCTTTAAGCGGCTGATGTACTGTGTCCAAAATGTTTTCTCCTCCAAACAGAAATGTTCACATAGCGACGGTGTTTTGCGAAAGCTACGATAATATAATGTATCTTTTCACCCTCTCATCTCAGCAGCAGCTAAAATATAGGTGTCATAGGTGATAGGTTCTTCCTTCTAGTCCTATATTTCCTGTTCCATGACCTAAAACATGATAGGGAAGGGCTAGTCTCCCTGAAACGAACATCATGCAACTGGGCAAAAAAAGTTACTCAAATGTCTTCTCTCTCCTTTTTTAAATTCATCTCCATTACCATAATCCTTTACAAGTTAATTTGTCAGAAGGGATTGGCGTCAATCTTTCGCCTGAATGACCAGTCTGAATAACAAATTTAAGGGCAAAAGCAACTTTTTTCGATGCTCTAGTCTAGTCTTGAAGGTAACTCGTACGAGCAGCTTTGGGATCACTAAGCATACCCTGAACGAATTCATTTCAGTAGTGTTCGGAGCACTTCTTAGACAGCGAATATATTCACTGGAGTTGAGTTCAGCCTATTTTGTTAACCCCGAGTTAACTCGTCCCAGCCATCCAAAGGGTTAAACAAGCGTTTTGCTTGAAATATATTTTTTTGCAGGTATTAATAATTTGAGAATTTAATGCATATTCTTTTTAGGAGCTATTCTTTATTAGGAGGTTTCTAGGATATAATGCAAAAACGTCCAGCACGAAAATTCTTACAGTATTTTTAAATGAACATTCTCCCGAATGACACCTGTTCATTTTTATCACGCCTTTCGGGAAAAGAACATGCTGGTGTTATCACTATACCTGTTACGAGGATTACCATATCACTGAAACTATTACGAGGATTAGTTTTTTTTTTCGCGTTGGGAAACTTGAACTATGAGAACGATGATTCTTGACTTTTTTGTCTTTTATCGATGCATATCTTCGCGGCTAAAAGACCTGGTGCTATCGAATACAAGATATATATTTATTCCACACTAGATGAAAGCCCGTCAGTAATGACCGGGAAAAATAAAATGTATGCTACAGAAATTATTGACATTTATTTATTGAATTTTTGAGTTCCACGTCAACAGATGGTAACGTTAGCTTACAGCTTTCTGAAAATTTCCGGAGCAGTCGGTTATGGAATTTGATACGACGGGCTGTCTGTTTGTTATGTGCTTTGTAAAACCTTTTGGCCCTATTTTGTCAACACTTCCTTGTACACAACATTTTTCGTATAAACTGACCGTGGACCCTGTATCAATTTCCCCTGTTCTTTTCCGTGAACTATTTTTATCTTGACGTCGTCAGATCGTCGTACTCTTGACGTTGCCACATACAGATGGCTAAACACCGGTTCAGGTAGTGAACCAAAATTCCTGATGTAAAGTTTTTCATAGCCTCCCTCTCGGTGGCGCAGTGGTCTAAGCGATGGCCTCTGATCATTCGTCCGAAAGGGGTCCGGTTTCGGATCCCGGTGAGGCATGGACCTTGTGTTTGTCTTAATGCACTGGCTCTCTCCTTATCCTGGAACCAGTGACCTTAAATAAGGGACGGACGACTGCTTATAGCCTACTGAGTTGCTTACGGTGGTCGTTAAACTTCCAACCAAAAAAAAGAAAAAGTTTTCGTATCTCTAGAGTTGACCGTGTGACGTAACGCACCTCTGACGCCTAACGTCATATGAGAGTGATTTGGATTAGATGACGTCACACCAGCAGTTGTGTTCGCTGTTGCTATGACAACAAAATAAAGTTGTATGCGCGTGGACTGTGTGCGTGTAGGTGATGACGTCACCTACACGAAAAGCTAAGCGTGACGTCACAAACATTTGTTTCTCGGCTGTTGCTATGGCGACTTAAAAAGTGGCACGGAGGAGGAAGAGGACTCTACCAAATTATATATTAGGATCATTACTTCTAAAAATCCCATTGAAACAATTCCGCATTTTCTTCAATACCCCTTTACAGCAAAGACGATTTCTCTTACAGTTTCTTCCTAAAAATTCTGTAATTTTCCCACTATGGGGATTAAGTGTATACGGTATTTCTGTCTCTAGTATAACGGCTTGTAAATGCCCGATTTTAAAAATTTCTCTTTCATCAGATAAAATTAACTGTGTAGAACTATTTCAATATCATTTCGAATTTTCTTTCTTACGGCTAAAATAGATTATAAGCGCATTCTTCTGTTTCCGATATGTTTGTAGCATTACCTGCTCTCGTAAAACCCCGATTGAAACAGTTATTTTTTAGCCCGATACCCATGACGAAGGAAAAAATTAAAAATTTGCATTATTTCTGCTCAAAAAAGGTTTCTCCACGAGGCGTCGTAAATATATATAATTTTCTCCCCTGTTTCTCTGCTTCTAGTAGTCCGTTTTGAAAAATTATTTTCGTGTCACATAGCGACGTTTTACGTTTATAGTTTGCATATTATTTCTAGTTTTTGTTAAGATACAGTTTTTCTATTAGAAGGCGAAAGTGCATATTTCTGTTCACAACATAATTTCGACTAAAAAGTTCCCTTTCGGGTAGGCGCCAGTCTTTAGGGAAACATGTGTCTCCTAATCAAAATAATAAACAATTTAATGCAAGATGACTCACACGTAAAATCCAACCGGGTGGCCTACACTTCTTAGTACATTTTGCATACATTCATGGAGTTCTCATATTGCACAGTACTGAAACTAGGTGGAGTAAATGTGCACTTATGTTGGCAACTGTGTCGCCTCTTCTGAAAATTATATTGATTTATTTTTTTGTTTTGTATTTCATTTTACGAACGTTTTTCTCTTCAAATAATGCAGTTTTCTTGCAGAGGGATCTCTGATTCTACATGTAAAATCGTTTTTCTCGCAATCACTGCTTCCAGAAGTCAAATTTGAAAATTTTTTTAGATCGCATTGCTTTCGTAACAAGGAATATTTCGCTATTTTCTACTTTTTTTTAATTCACAGTTCTTCCGCCAGGGGTGTCAGTGAATATTTCTATTTGAAAACGATCTTCGATTCTAAAAATCCCTAGGAACAATCCTTTGTTTTGGGGTTACTTTCACTACGATGAATTTTTAGCATTTATTATTTTCTCAGCACAGCTTTCCTGTTACGGGTGTAAAGCTACATCACGTTTTCCTCTATGTCTATTACTCCAATTGTTCGATTCCGCCAAGGTTGAATGAATAAAGACATTGCTCTTTCCACATTTTAGCAACACACAGCAACCGAAAAATTGTTATTCGGTCACCGCCGGGGAATTAAACCCGGATCTCTCGATATCTAGCCGAGCGCGTTAGCCTTGCACCACGGTGTTCGACAATCCACGGTGTTATGTGTGTTTTTCTGTCAGCTTCAGAAATCATAAATCCGTAAGACGGGCTCAGCTACTGAGACATCTCCTCCTGGTGGGGCCGCCCCAGTGGCGCAGTGGTCTAAACCATGGCTTCTGATCATTCATCCGAAAGGGGTCCGGGTTCGAATCCCGGTGAGGCACGGATGTTGTGTTTGTCTTACAGCATTGGTTCCCTCCCTTCCCTAGAACCAGTGGCCCTAAATTACGGACGGGCGACTGCTTATAGCCCATTGAGTTGCTCACGGTGGTCGTTAAACCTCCAATCGAAAAAAAAAAATTCATCTTGTGGGCATTAACGGCACTGGCTATATATTAATTATAACAGTTAAATCCAAAGGGCGAGATCCAAAGTGAAAATCCTCCAAGTACGTGGCGTCAGTGAATGAATAAAGACATCGCTCTGGTGTAAGGCTAACGCGTTCGGCTAGATATCGAGAGATCCGGGATTCAATTCCCCGGTGGTGACCGAATAACAATTTCTTGGATGCAGTGTGTTGCTAAAAAGTGGAAAGAGCGATGTCTTTATTTATTCACTGACGCCACGTATCTGGAAGATTTTCACTCCGCCAAGGTTGCCAAGGAGGACGGGCCGCTGCACCCTAACCATTCGTCCAACATGGGTCCGCCTTTGAAGTCTCGGGTGCGACATTAGTGATGTGTTTAACTTACAGCCCTGGCTCTCTCCTTTCCCTGAAACTTGTAACTCTAAATTAGGGACGGAATTTTAGAATTTCCAGTCTTGAGATGAAGATCTCCACCTTTTCTCACCGGCCCTGGCTGAGAAAGTTGACAACAGCAATTATTAATTAGAAGAAATCTGAGGTACTACAGAGATAAAGCACGTGTCAATACGACGAATGTTCAGCGATACATTTCGTCGGTGTAGCTTAGTCGGTTAGAACAACCCACTCCGGAGCGAGCAGATACGTTTCTAACTTCGTCACCGGCAAATTTGTGTTTTCACATTGGCACCCGAACGTCAAAATGGATCTACTGGCCCTTGGGTTCTTCGAAAAATGTGTGATGTTCGTTCCACACATCGTCTGAAATTAATGAAAAATTCTTTGTTCACTTAAAAAAAAATTAGAAAAAGATGATGTGACGTACTACAGAAATGAAACACGAGTCAAGACGGCAAATCTGCAGCGATACATTCCGTCGGGGTAGCTTAATCGGTTAGAGCAACTCACTCCGGAGCAAGGAGAACCGACTTTGATCTTCGTCACCGACCAATTTCTGTTTTCACAGAAACGGGACACAAAACTATCGGTTCTAATGAGCACGTCTTTTGAGTCCTTGGAGAAAACAGCGCGTAATTTAAAATGCGCAATGTGTGAGGGGTTATTCGTAGTCAATGGAATCGGTTACAAAAATAAAGTCAACCGGATTTCTACAATTGATAAAACATTCAAAAATGGAAGTAGCAACTTACTCCTACAAGCGGCTGAAAGGTATGATCTGTAAACTAACAAAGTATGCACAAAACATTTCTCATAGAGGTAGGAAAATGCAAGAGACAATGGAATTTCAAAACAATTATTTTGCATCCAATATACACTGTTAAAAAAATCTACTTAAAAATGACAACCTAAACCTACTCGTCTTTTTCCGCTTTCCAACCGTAATTTGAAGAAGAGTATATCCTCCAGCTTTGTCCGTCTGTCCGTCCGCACGATAACTCGCGTAAAAATGGTTCGATTTCCATAAAATTTTAGTATGTGGTAGGGGACCACCTGGGGACGAACCCTATTGAAAATGGCCGAAATGGGGTCAAAGGTCAGGACATAGGAGCGGGATGCATTCCATTGCCCTTATGCGTCACAACTTGGGTAAATAAGGTTCGATTTCACTGAAATTTTAGCATGCGGTAGAGGACCACCTGGGGGCAACCCTGTTGAAAACGGGCGATTTTGGGTCAAAACATTCAGGACATAGGAGCGGGATGCATTCCATTGCCCTTATGCGCCATGACTTGCGTAAAAATGGCTCGATTTGTATGGAATTTTAGTATGTGGCAGGGAACTACCTGGGGACGAAACCTATTGAAAATGGGCGAAATGGGGTCGCAGGTCAGAACATAGGGGCGAGATCCATTCCATTGCCCTTATGCGCCATGACTTGCGTACAAATGGTTCGATTTCGTTGAAATTTTAGTATGTGGGAAGGGACCACTGGGGACGAACCCTATTGAAAATGGGCGAAATGGGGTAAAAGTTCAGGACATAGGAGCGGAATCCATTCCTTCGTCCTTATGCGTCATAACTTACGTGAAAATAGATCGATTGCGACAAAACGTTACCGTGTTGTTCCATAGGTATACTGAACCGGTTCTGTTGAATATAATCGAAATGGGGTCAAAGGTCAGGTCATAGGATTGATATTTATTCTACAGCCATTATCCTCATAACTTGTGTAATAACTTTAGTAATGATTTCTAGTATGTTGGAAAGCCTATCATAATCAATGCATTGTATGACTTTACTAACTTGTTTATATAAGTACAATCGTATCGTAAACGAGTACATGACATGCTCAAATGTAAGTAACCATACGTACATACAAATACCTGCGTCAATAAACATAAATATAATCTCGTATCACTTAATTTTAGATATTATATTATTTCAAGAGTAACTGTTTAATAAATGTGTAAAGTGACACACATGAATTATTAGTTCAACAAATTCACTGAACACAAGTAATTTAATTATGCATAAAGTATTTTTGCTTAAGTTTTTACATTAACTGTATTTGTATTTGTGTCAATCTCGTAAATAATATATTGTCGCTTCATCACCTTACATAAAATTGTGTGATCCATTTGCCCAGCATGTGCCAACCAGAGTATATATTATCCCAGATGTGCCATACCAGCAAAAACACAAATGCTTGGAAACTGCTGGCCACCAGCTGGCAGTGATGCGTCACTGCTGGCTGATCTCTGCCGCTCACGGCCCGGTAACGGTCCGTTGGTGGCAGCGCTATCAGTTGGCGAGCCATTGATGGCCCTGCAGCATTGCCGTGAATTGTGGGTCTCCAAGCAAGTGCCACTAGTGGCCCGTTGCTGGCAACCAATGCAACCCCAACAGCAGGTGGAAGCAATGGGACTGCGCATGCGCAGAAGGAACACTTGCTGTGTCTCTCATGGTACCAGTTAAATGAAGACGACGCTATCGCCATTGTGTTATGTTAGTGGATGTTAAGAAAAAACTCCATATGTAGAGAGGCGAATTAATTTCCTAATAAAATTTCACGTCGACGAAGATATCAGATTAAGCCATGAAATACTAGATTACAGCCATGAAATACACCCACTCCATTCCCATGAATAACAATTCATGGAATGGAGTGGGTGAATAACAAGAAAAAATTTTAAACCGCTTGAAACAAATGTCCTGGAAAACCATTAAAAAACCATTTGTTGGAAAAAAAACGAATTATACGCGTACAAAATTTATTAATTGTTTGAAAGAAAAAAGAAGCAACGCTATGTGGATATAATGTACTCATCCATGGATTGAATACACAAGAATGGGAGGAATTCGCTTCTAAAAATAACGAGAAGAAAAATAAAATATATTTCCTCTTTAAAACAAATGTAGCTTCGGACAACGAAAAGGAAAGATAAAACGTTAAAAGTGCAACAGAATGTGACATGAACCCGGGTAAATATATATTAAATCTACAATCGCCTTTCAAGACGACAAGGACAGAACAAAACTTTGGAAAGCGTCTTTAAGTTGGTACACTCCTTGAAAATGAGTGAAGTTCCCTTAAGGTAAAAAAACTATCGTTACGTTGAAAAAATAAATTTATGAATTATATGAAACTGACTTTTAGAAAAATACCTCGCAATATTGTGAAATGAAAGAGAGAACCATTCGATTACACATTCCGCACGAAACAGACAGCTTCAAGCACACGCTCGTGCGTGGCAAATTAGTCCTGTCGGTAGCGGGCTCACCTCCCACGCCGGCAGCTCTGGATCATATCCACCCTGATTCCAAACGGGCGTTTTTCTGGTATTTTGAAAAAAATTCCCCAGCGCAGTGCTATAATTCACAAGTTTCTTAAGGGGAGAAAAAAATTGTAACTTTTGGAAACTGCGGTTGCGGTTATCCTTGATTTTTTTTATGGCTACTACTGGATAATTGGCGGACAAGATTCGGCAAGCCATCAGTTACGTCGCGTGGCTTCCGGCTGCCACTACCGGCAAACTAGCGGACCACATTAAGCTAGCCATCATTTATGGCACGTGCTTGCAGGGCTGTTGAAGGGCCACTTGTGGCAGCTGCAGCCTGTGATGGATAACTGATGGCCCTATTGTGGCATATGACAACTGATGGGGTGCCAACTGTTGGCCTGAACTGCTGGCCATTCTGTTGGCCGCCCGGATGTTTTATTGACAATTCAGAAGCGACAACATATTGCTGGGCCATTGCTGGCAGTGCTGGCTGCATGCAATGTCTCCAGCAAGACTGTTTTGCTGGGATTGAATATTATACTTTTAGGTAATTCTATGAAAAAAGAAGTATGTATGGAGTACGCGTATTCCAAATTCGAAATCGAACCGCGGATGGCTTAATGGTTAAAGATTCATTTTTTTACTGATGGAGGGACCACAGGTTCAAACATCGCCTGGTAGTGTGAATTTCTAACATTCGGTGAATGTCCGCCGTGCATCGGAGGAGCCCGTTAAGTGATGAACCCGGGGTAGGAACCTCCCGGTTAAATTTCATAAAGCACCCCCCCCCCCCCCCACCTCAATTTATCTGTGCCTTCTATCTGAAAAATCGTACGGTGGTGCTATCTAGTGTATGCTCTCTCTCACTTAGAAACTATCCTGCTAGATTCGCTCTAACTTCCTTCAGTTTTTTGTGCCCTACCCAAAAGGGCACAGAAACTGAATGAAGTTAGAGCACATTTAATTTAAATATATGGCTTTTTCTGAGTACATATATTTGAAATTAGAAATACCAGATATACTCAGAATTGATTCCCTGTATGTACTCAAAAATGAGTACGTCTGTTCCAAAAATGAGACACAAGTACTGGGAGCAATATTATAAGTCAGAAAGTACACAAAAAGGAGTAGATTTTGCTTATTTCTAAGTACCAATTTTTAACAGTGTAGCGAAAAACGAAGTGTGTTACTTAAAGAAGACGAGTGCAAAATGCTCTTCACAATGAATAGTATCCTGCGAAAAATACATTCCTCTAAGGGATTTTTAGAATCCAATAAACTCTTTCAAATAGAAATGTACGCTGACGCCACTTGGCGGAAGAATTTTGAATAATGAAAAAGTAGAAAACATGAGAAAATAATTCTTCACAGGAAAAGCTGTGTACGCAAAGGAAGAAGACTTTTTGGGAAGTAGATAGAGCGAAAACATGCTTTGACATTTACGCCATGTACTGGAAAAACTGTATATTACTTTAAAAAGGATGATATTCCTCATCTTTATAATAGTAAATGGCTTGCAGTAAGAAAATAAATTTTTCAACAGGTGACACATTTTCAACCAGAAATACACATGAACATCCCCAACCGCCAGAACTATGAACGGCAAAACCCACGAGTACATGAAAACTGCTCCACACGGTGGATGGTATCCAGAGTTAAACGAAATCTTTAAATCGGACTTTTAGAGGTAGAGATATCGAGAAAAACAGACTTAATGTATACGCCACTTAGCGGGAAAAGTGTGCATCATTTTAGGCATGAAATCAAAACAAAGGTTTTCCGTAGTTAGCAGCAGTTGATTGAAAAACAATTTGTTCAGTCGGGTTTTCAGACGCGCATGTATTGCTGTGAATGTGTTGCAAACGGAAACGCGAACTTATGTCCCTTAGTGACAAATTTATGCGTTAAGAAGAATTTTAAATTGCATGTAAAACATTTCCCACTAGAAACGCTCTCGAACGACATAGAAGGAGTTTTTCAAATCGAAGAGTTAGAGATATCAAGAAAAATAGGACATTCCTCTTTGGACTCTGGCCGAAGAACTATACATTAATTTAAGTAGATGTTATTCTCAAAAGTGCTTCGTGATGAGCGGTGTTTGACCACGAAATATTTTTTCTCTCTAGCTGGAAAAGAACTATGCATCAATTTAAGTAGAAGTTATTCTCAAAAGTTTTTCGTGGTAAGCGGTGTCTGACCACAAATGATGTTTTTCAATCGAGTTCTCAGAACCGCAGGTAATTCATCAGAAACAGAAATAAACATTTATGACCTGCCCCCCCCCCCCCCCCGTGGCATGACAGTTATTTCCCAAAAATCAGAAATTACATGCAGAACATTTTCCACCTGAAACTCCAACCGATGCAAAATGAAGTTTTCAAATCGGACTTTTAGAAGCAGAGATATCGGGAAATCGCAATTTCCCTTTCTGCCTTTAGCGGGAAGACTATGCATTACTTGTGAAACAAATTGTACTCAAAATAATATTCGTTATAAATAGTATCGAACGGAAGAAATAATTTTTTCCGATACTTAGAAACAGTGATATGGAATAAAATGCATTTTGAATTCGATAGCATCTGCATTATGCTATCTAGAGATGAAGTTATGCATCTGAAAAAACAAAAAGCGGAAATCAAAGATCACCGTTCTCACATTTCGGCAATGCAGAAAAAAAAAATTCAAATCGGGATGTGATGGACGAACGGACCAAGTGATACCATAAGCACTTACCTTTCATTTTTACAAAAGACGTGATAATAATAATAATGGACAGCATCTTAGTGATTTGTACTGACAGCGACTGCAAATGCAAGGAAATGGTGTTTCTGTGAACATCCTTTTTTCCGTCTTGGTACCCCAAGAAAAGAAATTTCCGGTGAAGAAATAAATAACATAGAAAGTTATTGTTTATCACTTCCTCAGCAGTTAGCATCAGGTCCTTTCCCCTGGGATTCCAAATCGATATCAACATCGAAGAAATAATCCGGTATCAATCTATCACAGGGAAGAGAAAGGGTTAGTTGGCTTGTCAAGGCACGACGTTCTCCGTTGTCTTCATAAGCCTTTGACATCATAGCCATTGTGATCGCTAAATCCAATAGATGAAGCACCTATCGTTTAAACGCGGAACCTTGACATTCGGGATAGCAGTTGACATATCGGCAGGAATGCATCTTTGACTCAACAACTGGAAAATTTTACTTTTCGCGTAAAATGATTTTACTGATGGCCACGGGGAAACTGTGTAGTATATCTTCTTAATTATAATATTTCAGTCAGATTTAAAGGGGGCGTTCTCAATCTGGTAAAGGCATTTAATCATTATGTAAACATTTCCTTTCCCTCTATTTATTTATATCCATCAACATCGGAACTACCCCATTTCAAGATAAACAAGAAGTACAGTGAAACCTCGGTTATAGGTTTTTCTAGTAGATGGCTTTAAAATACGTATAAATGTAAAAAATGCACGAACGAAATTTCAAAATATTAATTACTATTGTAAAAATATATGCCTTAAAGGAGTATAATACTGGGGACTTAGCCTGCTCCACCACAAGCTGGCTCTGCAAGAAGAAAATGAACCCTTTTAAAAGATGATTGGTGAAGGCGCTGTTTGAGCAATCCTGCTGGATCGAACTGTGCTTCACCCGGTCATAATCGGCCGGTGGTCCGGTCAGCTACTGCGGCCCCCACGCAACCACCACCTCCCATCCCAAACCCATAGCCCGCATGTGTGGCGTCATCTTATTTCTGTGCGACTGGCTGGGAGATCTGCCGTGCACGGGATTTCTAATTAGCGACTGGCTGGAGATCTATTCGCCATCGCGAAGACCGATATGAGACCTTCGGTCCTTTATTGAATTCAATCAATGTTAGTTACAGTCATGTTAAAGACACTTAGGTTCTCATGCATATGGGAAATTCATTCTTTATTTTCACGAGATATTTGACCGGGATCATAAAATGAGATGTTATCATAATAATGATGCTTAGACTGAGACATGAGTATGTTTACACTCCTTAGCACAGGTACTAGCGTTACGACTTTTGGCCGGTATCGTCGTCCCCCGTTTGTCTTCTGCTTCCATCTTCATTCTCAATGGCCCTTAGAAATTCTTCTTGCCTCGCGACGAATTCTTTGGCAATCTCTAGTCTCGCTCTAGGGAAGCCTAGCAGGATCCAAATGTCCTTCGTCTTTTCCGTTTCTGGAAAGAAGACTTTTCTTCCCGCTGAAAAAGAACTGCACTCTAGAATCATGTGGGCTACATCCGCGATCTGGGCACCTCATTTGCTTGCACTTTCCTTATTTGCAAACCTGCTGGAGTTCTCTGGTGATACGCTATGCACGATGAGTACTTGGCTAAGGAAACCATTTGATTCAAATCTTCTGATGGAGACTCGTAGAAAGATACGGCCCGCTTCCTTCCGGTATGCCCTTCGTTCCGCCTTCTTTACCACTCCTTTAGCGTGGCCTGCTTCATCTGAGTTCGTACACTTTGCAGCGGCGTCTTTATATGATAACCAATCACTTCCTTTCCGGCGGCCTCTTTCGTCAGCTGGTCTGCTTGTTCGTTTCCACTGGTTCCGACATCGTTCGGACCCAGTGAAAAGAAATTTCGCCTGCTGTCTCCGCCAGAGACTTTATTTCTCTCACAGGGGTATTTTGCAATTGAATTTTGCAAGCGCCTTTAGGGACGTCTGACTATCATAGTACACCTTAATCTTATCTGTAGTGTTGCTGGACAGAGCGCACACCAAATCTTCCCTAATCGCTAACAGCTCCGCTGGACAGACAAAGGAGTTGGGTGAGAGTTTAATTAGTTTTTCGATCGCCTTGCTGCCTTTCCACAGTGCGCAAAATCCTGTACTTACTTGACCATCAATCTTGGAGTCGTCCGTGAACAGCTCCTTCCCCACCCCAAGGGAAGTGTGCACACAATGTGGGACAAATTCCTCTGGCTGGGTGGCAATTTCAGTCAGTTCTACTTCGGAGGACCGATATTGGTCTCCTAGTAGAGTGACGTTGTCGCCATTTCCACTTCGGAGGACCGATATTGGTCTCCTAGTAGAGCCTCTGTAGCGCAGCCTCTATGGCGACTATGAGTTCCACCGGTTCACACACAGCTAAACCTTGAAGTGCTGCTGTGAACGTCGTGCGGAAACACCTCGTGATACCTAGAAGAGCTTTTTCTGGATCTGATTTAGTACCCTATTCATCCTAACCGTGTCTGATCACCACGCCGAGCAGGCATAGATTAGGATTCTTTCAATGCCCCGCTTGTACACGTCCTTCTTTGTTGGCCCTTTGATGGTCAGTGGTTTTGAACAGAATCATGCCTTTGATTCTGTTCAAAATGCTGAACATCTGTCCCGGAAGACTTTTATGTAAGGGCGCACACAGAACTCCAGGAAGGCTCTCAGGTACCTCATCACCCGCACCACTTTGACCGTATGCTCCTTGAATCGACACTTTGGTGGAGTAACCATATCCCCCTTTTTTGAAATTGCTAATATGGTCGCTTTTTCCGGAGCGAAACTGAGCTTGCACTCCTTATTCCGAATGTCAAGTTGTGTTAGAGCAGTGTGTATTCTCTGCTCTATCATATGTCTACTCGAAGCTGAAGCTATGAGGATGAAATTAACCGTATACGCCTGTATTACCACTTGACCCTCCACAGCAAGCTGAAGTGCTGTGTCCGCTATCAGGTTCCACCAGAGTGGTCCCGAGTTTGATCCTTCTGGACAATCCTTCTCGTACTCTCGTGCAAAACTTTTGCTACTTGCTTTGAACTCTACTTGTGGCTTCGATGCGAAATCGCTCACTAGAAGGAACAGATTCTTTTTTCACCCGAGTCTTTCAAGATACTCCTGTTTAACTGTTTAACGCCCTCGCAGAAGGGTTTTTCATCTTGAACTCCTTCTTCAAGAAAAAGCCACACAGGAAATGGACATGGAGACATCCAAATGGGACGACAAGTGAAATTGATTTTATTATGTGTAACAAAAAATTCGTCATAGAAGACTGCAGTGTGCTAAACAAGTTCAACACAGGTAGTGACCATAGATTGGTGAGATGTAAGATGCACCTCAACACTAAACTTGAACGTGGCAAGCTCATAAGACAAACAAAATCTATTGACATAACCAACCTTAAAAAACACCATAATACCTTCAAGTTGGAACTGAAGAACAGGTTCTCTGCTTTAGAAGGCCTAACATCGGAAGAAGTGGACATCTCTGAAGTTAACAGAAAAGTAACCAAAGCTCTTATGGAAACAGCAACAAAATTAGCTGGGTCTAAGAACAAGTTGCATGTAAACAAATTATCAGGAAAACCAAAATGTTGATGCAAAAAAGAAGAGAGATGAGGACAACTAAAGAAGATGTGACTTCCAAAGTGGAATATATAGAGCTATGCAAGACAGTAAGAAAAAGTATCACTGAAGACGTAAGAAAATTCAACTGTGAACTAGTGAGGAAAGCAATTGAAAACAACCAAAGCCTAAAGATAGCAAAGGGACATCTCAGTAAGGGAAGAAAACAGATTATGGCACTGAGAAAAGAAGATGGTTCTGTAACAAGAAATAGAGGCGAAATTTTGACAAGAGTGAAAGATTTCTACTCCAAATTATATGAAAGGGATGATATATGCACTCCAGACATCATGAAAGATACCAGTACCAGAGTTCCTCCAGTCCTTCCAGCAGAAGTTGCACATGCAATCAAGAACATGAAGCGAGGAAAAGCTCCAGGAGAAGATGGAATTACTGTAGACATCATACAAGAAGCAAGTGGAGAAATCGAAACAGTACTCGCCCAAATTTTCACTCGATGCCTTAATGAAGGAAAGATTCCTGAGGATTGGAACACCGCTACAATGATCCTGCTACATAAGAAAGGTGACATTGAGGATCTTGGAAACTACAGACCTATCAGCCTCCTATCAGTAGTTTATAAAATCTTCACTAAAGTTCTTTCACACCGCTTGAAGGTAACACTGGACATGGCTCAACCGAGAGAACAAGCTGGATTCAGGAGTGGCTACAGCACAATAGATCATATCCACGTGCTGAGAGAACTAATTGAAAGAGCAAGGGAATATGAACTTCCATTGTGCATGGCTTTTATCGATTATGAAAAAGCCTTTGATTCGGTGAAACCATCAGCAGTTACAATGGCTCTGAAAACCTGCGGTATTGAAGATGCATACATTAATATTATTAATAACATCTATGAAAATGCAAGTGCAAAGATTAGGCTGTTTGAAAATACAACACACGTAAAAATTGGAAAGGGAGTGAGACAAGGTGACACCATATCTCCGAAGCTCTTTAATGCCACATTGGAGGGTGTTTTTCAGTTGTTGAGCTGGGAAAACAAGGGGATAAAGATTAATGGAGATTATCTAACCCACCTTCGTTTTGCTGATGACGTAGTCATTTTTGCAACTACCCCATCTGAGCTGCAGAGTATGATCCAGGAACTTGCTGACAAGAGTAAAGAAGTGGGATTAAAAATGAACTTTCAGAAGACAAAAGTGATGTTCAATGCTTTTACAAGAAATGAAGATTTATCGATTGATGGAGAAAAGCTGGAGATAACAGACACATACGTTTATCTTGGACAGCAGATATCAAGTGAGGGTCACATTGGTGAAGAAATTAATCGGCGTACAAAACTTGCCTGGAGAGCTTTTGGAAGAAACAGCATAATTTTCAAGAGCAATATGCCATTATGTCTTAAAAGAAAAGTGTTTGATCAATGCATCCTTCCAGTGCTTACGTATGGGGCAGAGACGTGGACCTTAACTAAAAGAGACATACAAAGGCTGCAGACAACTCAAAGAAGCATGGAGAGGTGCATGCTTGGTGTAACCAGGAGAGATAAGAAGAGGAACACGTGGATCCGAAAAATGACAAGAGTGGAAGACATCATGATCAGAGTTAAATCCCTGAAATGGCAATGGGCTGGACATACTGCCAGAAGAACAGACCATCGATGGACAGCCGAAATTTTAGATTGGATTCCAAGGGACAGGAAAAGACCCAGAAGAAGACCACATGGAAGATGGGTGGATGAAATTCGAAAGTATGCGGGAGTGACATGGAGGAGACTGGCACAAGACAGACCGTTGTGGAGGAAACTTGGGGAGACCTTCGTCCAGCAGTGGATTGATAATGGTTGACAATGATGATGATGATGATGACACATCTAGAAAGAAAAGACAGATGTGCAGTTCTTTTCTTTATTACCTTTCACCTGTTGCTTGCTTAAAGTTTATCAGAGTTTGGGTGGTACACTTCTTCGGGACGAACCCGACTTGGCTGCTTGAGAGCTTTCCTTTTCCGATGAAGAAATGAATATCTCGGTTGGTCACCAACTTATCCAGCACCTTACTCCAAGCGTAGAGTAGGCAAATCGGCCTGTACGCCGAGGGATCTGCTTTGTTCTTGCCTTCTTTATTGAAGATAACTACACCGCGGGTTTCCAGATAGATGGAAAGCATACTTTTTCCGGGAACTTGTTCAGCAAGCTGACGAAGTACCTCGTAGTGGATGTGAAGATTCTTTCACTGTACTAAGATCCAATCCGTCTTTGCCAGGGGCTTTGCCTACATTCAGGCTTTTCAGCACATACTCGACCTCCTCCTTCGTGAAGGAAGGGCCGTCTTTAGTGTCCCGTGGTGTTCTACAATTTTCTTTAATTGCTCTTTGTTTTGGAGTGTCACCTCCCTCTTCACCGACCCCAAAACGGTGATTCAAGAGAACTTTTACCGTCTTCTCCATGGTGGCAGTTTTGTGCTACTCTCTGTCCTAACTGATGCTAGTGACAAAGGTTCGCTGAGCTAGCGTTTTGCAACCTTATAGGTGACCCCAAAAGGATTTTCTGCTGTTTACGATTGACATACCCCTCTTCAGTACTCTCTCTCTCTCTCTCTTTTTGATGTGATAAGATTTTTTCGGTATTCTTATTCAACTAGGTTGTACTCCCTTTTCAATAGTTTCCTCTTTGGAGCGTCAAACGTTTCTCTCTGCTTTCTTCTTCTGCGAAGTCCGGCCTTGCCTCAGAGGAGGCTCAGGCTTTCTGATCACCAGGAAAGCACGCATTTAGACCAATCTCGTGACTGTTCTGTTTAATGCGATATGAATAACGATTGCGCTCAGAAATATTGCTCACAGAAAAGATCGCACTCCTTTAAAATAAGAAAAAAGAATGCCCACGTCTTGAAAATAACATAATACTCAGATGTGTTTTGTTTTCTTACGTCTGTTAGAAACAAGAGGTCATTTTTAATTTCACGAAGAAATATTTTGGTTTTAACTAAGCAATCGACAAAACTAGTCAGATCATTTTCTCTGCTGAGCGGCAAAACTTTACCTAGCATTACAAGGAAATTGAACTGTTCTCAAAATTTCACGACAGTCTTGTTCGAAGAAACTCAGCAATTTTAATATCTCGTAAGTGTGAACTTGCAATCAAATATTATTAATAAGCAGTAACGCACTGAACCTAAAACGCTTAAAAATTTCCTATGCCTTGGACTTTTCAACAAAATTTAGTTTTACAGTAGAGTTTTAAGGTGAGGTGTGTTCAAATATACATTCTAAAATTGGGATAGGAGAAGCAGTACACCAACCTTTAGATGTTTGCATTAACAAGAAGGCCAAAGGTCTTTTTACGACGTTTTCCGTTAAATGCTTGATATTTCATTTATGTATACGAATGACAATTACCAATAAAAAAATTGTGCTACACATGAAACTCGTGCAAAGCCCCATAGGCTTTTCAGCAGAATTTTTGTTATAATCATAATGTTTGATATGTTTAAATAAAAAAGAAAAAGTGATAAATAGATATCAACATATCAGTCATCGGATGATTGAAACAATATATCAGTCATCAGGTGTTTGTGTCTCCCAAACTCTTTAATGCCACATTACAAATGTTTTGCAGTCATTGAACTGGAAAAACAAAGAGATAAAGATTAATGGAGATTATTTAATTCACCTTCGTTTTGCTGAAGATGTAGTCATTTTTGGAACTGGCACTTCAGAACTGCAGAGCATGTTCGAAGAACTTGCTGACAAGAGTGAAGAAATGGAATTAAACATGAACTTACCGAAGAAGAAACTGATGTACAAGGCAAATTTTGAAGATATGAATCCGTTTTGGGTGTGAATATGACATGGATGGTAAGTCAGATAATATCCGAAAACTTAAAATATCGTCGTCCTGGAGCTGGAATCGAATCCGCGTCTCCCGGATAGACTCGGGCGCTAACCGAGTGACGCGGTTTGGATTCCCGCTTCAGGACGACGAAATTTTCAAGTTTTCGGATATTATCTGACTTACCATCCATGTCATATTTACACCCAAAACGGATTCATATCTTCAAAATTTGTATTGTATGGTGTAATCCTGTATTCCATTCATGACGTGCAATGCTTTTACAAGAAATGAAGATTTATTGATTGATGGGGAGAAGCTGGAAATAACCGATACCTACATTCACCTTGGACAGTAGATATCAAGCGATGGTCCCATTGATGAACAAATTAACCTGCGTATAAAACTTGATCGGAGTGCTTTTGGAAGAAACAGTGCATTTTTTGAGAGCAATATGCTATTATGTTTTAAAAGAAAAGTATTTAATTAATGCATCCTTCCAGTGCTTACATATGGAGTGGAGACATGGACCTTAACGAAAAAAGGCGTACAAAAATACGGACAACTGAAAAGAAGCTTCATGTAACCAGGAAAGAAAAGAAGAGGATCTCATGAATAAGGAAAATGACATGAGTGGAAGACAGCTTGATCAGAGTAAAATCCTTGTAATGGCAATGAGCTGGATATATTGCCAAAGGGACGGACCACCGATGCAGAACTGAAATTTTAGACTGGATTCCACGGGACAGGAAAAGACCCAGAAGAAGACTGCATGGGAGATGAATAGATGAAATTCGAAAACATGTGTGAAAGAACATGGAGGAGACTGACTCAAGGCAGATCGTTGTGGAAGAAAGTTAGGGAGACCTTCATCCAGCAGTGGATGATAACGGTTGACAATGATGATATGGGTGCAAGAGAAGTGGCCTCCAGAGAACTGGCCACCCAGAGAACTGAACACAAATATATTAAGGGACCGTAAAATAATTGTCCATTTGACTGCTCCATGTAAACATTCCCAGTTGTGACTCATAACGACCGTCATAATTTTGTGTTCCTTTCAATTGATATATTTAGTGTATTATAGAGATGTGAGATTCTTCCTCAGTTCTTTTTCCTGTTTTATTACTATGCCGTTTGTCCAAAAAGGGTGAAGTACAAAAGAAAAGAAACAAAAGAACGACAATTCTGATATTCCTTTCTTTGATTGAAGGTTTAACGACCACCGTGAGCAACTCGATGGACTACAAGCTGTCGCCCGTTCCTAATTTAGGGCCACTGATTACAGGGAAGGGAACAGTGACATAGGACCAGAGTTGAATAGATCAGAAATCAGAATGTGGCCCAGTGCCGTAAAACAAACGCAACGTTCATGCATTTAATTCGAACCCGGGCACTTCACGGACGAATGGTCATAAGCCAGAGTTTAGACCACTGCGCCAACGGGGCGGCATTCTGATCTTTGCCAGATTTTGAAGGTTTTCAAAGTACAACTCGACAAAAGCTCTAGAGCGTCCCATACATTCGTAGCCTTTGAAGATCGTTGTAAGTGGGCTAAGCATTCCAACTGTGGGCATATTTTATGAGTTTATGAAGTAAAACCCAAAATATTCCTTGCGGACATCGGCTACCGATAGAAAGAAATTGTGTGTGCGTGTGTGTGTGTTGGGGGGGGGGATACAAAAGACTTACAATACAAAGAATTTCAAGACTATCGGTAGCAGATTTTCAAAGTTTACAAACCACACAACTTAACAAATTCTCTGCGGGCACCCGCTACCGCGGAAACCTGTGTGTAGGATGGGGGACGAGGGATTGATGCCGAAAATACGTAAAATAAAGAATTTCTGGTCTGATCGGGATTTTTTGCCATTTACAAACTACAACTCAACCAATTCTCTGCGGGCATGTGCAAACGCAAGAAACTTGTAGGGGTGGGTGGGGTGATGGTGGAATTTGTTGCCTAATCAGCAGCACATTTTCTGCGCTTACAAACTGCAACTCTACAAAATTTGTGTGGGCATCTTCTTCCGCAGATAACCTGTCTGCTGGAGGGGGCTCACCCTCGACAGATTTACTGCGCTAGCACATACACGCAGATAATTTGTTGAGTTGTATTTTGTAAAAGCTGAAAATCTCCCGATCGAACCACAATTTTTTTTTTTTTTTTGTATTTATGGTATTAACCTCCCGCCAACAGGTTTCCTGCGTTAGCACATGCCCACAGAGAATTTGTTGAGTTGCAGATTGTGAACGCTGAAAATCTCCTCATCAGACGAGAAATACTTTATATTCTGTGTTTTTGGTATTAAGCCCCCCCCCCGACACACACACACACACACACACACACACACACACACACACACACACACAGGGTTGGTGCTGTAGCGGCTTGAGTTGTAGTGACCATCACGAAATTGCGTTATTGCGATTAGTTTTTTGCATTTCAAGAGAGTTCAGTTCTCTCTCTCCCACCCTTTTTTCAAATTACATTTTTTTTTACCTTTCAGCATAGAGAAATTATTTGCTAGCGAAGAAAGTTAACAAAAGAATGAAAATACAAAAAAACAAAACAACTGGCATATAGTTTTTCGTTGAACACAGAGTCACACAGATGAGTAACTCCCCCCCCCCCGGTTCTGAGTAATAGAAACGGCTTTGCAGAGAACTTTCACTATGAAACGTCCAATTCCTTAGAACCCGAGCAATTTTCATATCTTAACCCTCAGTGCAGTATGAACAGCACCTCGTAGGGGTCACACGCCACTAACTACCGTAACGGATCTCCGAAAAACTGATGGTAGTTAGTATAAATGTATCCATACACAGATAATTCAATTTCGATATTTTTAACAATTTCGGAATTTCTAATATTATAATTTTCGGGATCAAACTGTTATATTTAACGCTTAATTCCTCTTATTTGGCGAGGTTTTTTTTAATTTCCCGCACTTCAAAAGGAAAAGAACCTCTGTAGTTGCCTCTAATTGATTTTTTCATACACCAGCAGAGCGGAAAACCATTATGAATTTTAGCATGTACGTGCTACGTTTAGGAACTCGAATTTCAATGAAAACAAGAAAGATGACACCGAATTTTCGGGTGTAATAAGCACGTCTTTTGAATCCGTTCTGACGAAAATTAAATTTATCAAAGCTATTCAAAGTCAATGGAACCGGTATGGAAAACAATAGTATCTGACGGAAGAAAGAAGTTTTTCAATCGGGTTTTTAATCCCTCAGATATTGCTGCTAAAGAAATCGTGAGCTTACGCCCTCTGGTTGCAGACTTGTGCGTTAGGAAACACATGAATTTATATGAGAAACATTTCGCACGGGAAACGCTCTCCAACACAGAAAGCATTTTTCAAATCGGACTCTTAGAAACAGAGATATAGACAAAAATAAGATGTGACTTTACGTCTCCTGGTGGGAAAACTATGCATTATTTTAGGAAGAAAGTATTCTCAAAAGGTTTATCCCTATAAGCGGTATCGGTCCAAGAAAAAAACAAATTTAGTCGAGTTTTCAGGAGCCCAGATTTTGCAACAAAAACATCAGAAGGTGAAATTAACCCTTATGCCCCCTGGTAGCCAAACCATTATTTACCAAACATTAGAAAATATGTGAAAAATATTTTCCATCAGGTCTTGTATGCGATACAAGAAGAATTTTTCAAATCGGAGTTTTAGGAGCAGAAATAACGCAGAAAACGCAATTTACATTTGAAAGTCCCCCTAGCGGAAAGTCTATGATTTACTTGAAAATTTTGAATTTATGGGGAAAATATTTTGCATCGGAAACACTATCCAACAAAGAAGGAATTTTTCAAATCGGACTCTTTGAAGTAGAGATATTGACAAAAATAAAATATACATCTACGCCCCTGGCGTAGAAAACATGCATTATTTCAAGAAGAAAATGTTCCTAAAAAAATTGTCGACATGAGTAGTATCGGTCAACAAATGGCTTTTTTTTCAATCGAGATTTTAGAAGCTCATATTTTGCTGCAAATACATCAGAAGCGGAAATTAAGACTTACGCCACCTGGTGGCCAAGCCATTTAAAAAAAAACAGAAATTATGTGCAAACGATTTCTCATCAGGAGCTGTATCTGGTGCAGAAAGAATTTTTAAAATCTGAGATTTAGAAGCAGAGATATAGGGGGAAGCAATTTACCTTTACGCCCCCTAGCGGAAAGTCTATGAATTACTTGAAAATTTTGAAATTATATGAAAAACATGTCACACTGGAAACACTATCCAACAAAGAAGGAATTTTTCAATTCGGACTCCTAGAAGTAGAGATATTGACAAAAATCAGTTATACATCTACGCCTCCTGGCTTAGAAACTATGGACTATTTTGAGAAGAAAATATTCCGAAAAGGTTTATCGATGTGAGTGGCATCAGTGTACGAAATAGTTTTTTCAATCGATATTTTAGAAGCTCAGATTTTATGGCAAATGCATGAGAAACAAAAATTAACACTTACGTCCCCTGGTGGCCAAAGTATTCCTTCCCAAAAATTTGAAATTATATGCCAAAGATTGTCCATCAGGAGGTGTATCCGCTGAAGAAAAAAAATTCAAATCGGAGTTTTAGAAGAACAGTTATCGGGGAAAAATGTAATTTACTTTTACGCCCCCTAGTTGAAAATCTATGCCTAATTTTAAAAAGTAACTATATGTAAAATACTCTTCGGCATAAACTGAATCGAAAGATAAAATAATTGTTTCAATCGGTTGTTTAGAAGCAAATATGTGGAATAAAACGTACTTTTGAATTCGACATCATCTGCATTTACGCCCTCTTGCAAGAAAATTGTACATCGTAAAAGACAAAACAAAATGAAGGATCATCATTCGCATATTTCAAGCTTCCTAATGCAAAAAGAATTTTTCAACTCGGACTAATTGTTGCAGAGATATCGTGGGTACAAGCGGACGGACAAACCGATAACATAAGCACGATCTTTTTTTTACAAAGTCGTGATAAAAAACCCTAAGAACCTTTGTAGTTGCTTCCAGTACTTTGTTTTTATATATTAGCAGAGCGGAAAACCCATTGCGTCGCCACAGTGGCGTAGTGGTCTAAGCGCTGGTTTATGAGCATTCTTCCGAGTTGGGTGGGGTTCCAATCCCGGCGAGGCATGGACGTTGTGTTTGTTTTACGGAATTGGTTCTATCCCTGCCGTAGAACCAATGACCCTAAATTAGGGACGGGCGACTGCTTATAGCCCACTGAGTTGTTCACGGTGGTCGTTAAACCTCCAATACAAAAAGAGAGAAAAAAAAAAAAAAGAAAGCACATTGCGCATTTTAATTACTGAAAGTACATTCTATGGCTATAAATTCCAAATTCAATGGATTTCACCTTTGGGACATTGTTTCAAATTGTGACCCACTGCACTTTAGCGTAGTTGGCCACCGCACAGCTAAGCCAATGGAAAATACAAGATAACTTTCTAAGGAATAACGTCTATTTCTCTATCTGCTTTGAACAAAATCATTGCATTGCATTTTGATAAAATTCCTGTTGTTTCATGTTGACAGATTTCATAGATTTCCAGTTATGCAAAATAATCAAGAACAATTTCGGGAGGATCAACACTGTTCTCCAATTTCTACCAAAATCAGATTAACACATCGTTTTGATAGCTATAACAGTTTGACTTATGATGGCCATAAACCATACGTACATATACAAAAGAATAGACAAAGAAACACAATTGTGAAAATTGTATTGCCATTAAAACACCGAAGAGGAACTTTTCTGTTTTCCTTGTTTTTTCTCACATAACATATTTATGAGAAGGAAAAGTTTATGAAAAAACATAGGAAGCAGCGGATTTCAGATTCCATCAAAATATCTAACTGAAGCGTATACAAGAATAACTGTTTTCTAACAAGTTAGTAAACTCATGCAGTGCATTGATTATGATACGCTTTCCAACATACCAGAAATCATTACTCAACCCAGCAAAAACAGTCTTGCTGGGCCAGCACTGGGCCATTGCTCGCAGACAGCACTGCCAGCAATGGCCCAGCACTATGTTGCCGCTGCCGAACCGTCAATAAAATGTCCGGGCGGCCAACAGAAGGGCCAGCAGTTTAGGCCAACAGCTGGCCAACAGTTGGCACCCCATCAGTTGTCATATGCCACAACAGGGCCGTCAGTGGCCCATCACGGACACATTTCTACGTAAGTTATGACGCATACGGGCAATTTAATGGATCCCGCTCCTATGTCCTAACCTTTGACCCCATTTTGCCATTTTCAATAGGGTTCGTCCCCAGTTGGTCCCTACCTCATACTAAAATTTAATCGAAATCGAAGCATTTGTGCGCAAGTTATGACGAATAAGGGCAATGGAATGGATTCCGCTCCTATGTCCTGACCTTTGACCTCATTTCGCCAATTTTGAATAGGAATCGTCCCCAGGTGGTCCTCTACCACATACTAAAATTTCATCGAACTTGAACCAGTTTTACACTAATTATCGTGCGGACGGGCAGGTGGATAGACGGGCAAAGCTGTAGCATATACACTTCTTCAACCTACGGTTGGAGAGCGTAAAAAAGGCTGATTTTTTTCCCAAGCAGATAATATAATTTTCGGGATCAAAATCAAACAGTTATATTTAACGCTTAATTACTCTTATTTAGTGAAGTTTTCTTTGATTTCCCACACTTCAAAAGGAAAAAACAAAATAATTAGGAAACAATTTTTGTTAAAGCTTTACGATTATTTTGGGAAGAAGAGGAAAGCAGGGCATCTTGGCTACTCATGTTAATACTGCGAAATTATGAATATGTGTTCGATAGATTGCATTCTTTTGGTGGCATCTGCATCCTGAAAATCAAATTATTTGCCTGTTACCGGTCAACTAGCGGGAGAAATTAATTTCTATCAATGTTATTTTCTTTTGAATTGTTTTCGTAAGCTGATTTTTCTCTCCCTCCCTCTCTCTCTGTCTTTGAACGTTTTCAAAAGCTGCTTGCTTTGATGCTTTGTCATTTGTAACTATCCAGTGTGTGTTGGAAACTACCTGGTTCATGGAAAACTCTAGCAATTTATATAAACAAACGTGGGACATCCCAGTCTGTTCCTGCAGCCACCTCTTTATCCGAATTACGGATGACTTCCTGGACAGACCTTTGTTATCTGCTGATTCTAATCTTCTCATACAATATGCGCTGTCTGCTTTGGTTTTAGGATAAGTCTTGCTTTATTCTCTCATAGGCGCCTCTGAAGTCCTTGGGCCCAAGGTGCGGGCGGCACAATTCTGGGTTTCAAAAGCATTGGTATTAACGTATTCGAAGAAAGTCCGCAGAACAGACTATCTACCGCTGCTGCGGCGAAGTATAAAGTACCTACAAGTAAAGGCGCTCCACATCTAGCTAAATCAATTAGATACAAATTCACAAACTACAGAAGAAGCCAGAGGATTGCATTTGAAAATCAATTTAATCTCCTTGGTCTGTTGCCGTTCGTTGAGTTTCAGAAGCATTAGCAAACTTTAGCTGCTTTGTTTGGTTGGAGAGGGTTGAGTAGTAGCCAGAGACAAATTCTTTCCATAGGATTTCGCGCAAAAGAGTTGTGAAGTTCTCTTGATGTCAGTAAGTACCTGCGCCCTTGAAACACATTACTTTTTTTTTCAGCGTTGCGAGTAAACGACTGCATTGGCAATTTTAGGATATTTTTCTAAAAATATGGAGGAAATTTCAGACTACAATGATAATGAGTACAATTTTTCAAATACAAGCTCGGACAGTGAAGATTCCGATAGCTCCTTCAGTGAAAGGGATGATATTTCTAATGCCCGGCAGTAGTGCAAATTAGATACAGATAAATATCCTCCTGTTCCATTGAGATTCAATTTCACAGCTAACCCAGGCATAACATTTGTTCTAAATAACCCTACAGATCCTCTAAAATTTTTACAGCATTTTTTTCACTCGGAAGTTTTAAACCTTATAGTGGATGAAACTAATAAATATGCAGAACAATACTTTGAAAATCGTGAACTAACACCTCAGTCTAGAGCAAAAAGTTGGGTAAATATAGACGAAAAAGAGCTGAAGCGATGTAAAACGAAAAAGCTAAAAAAAGAAAAAACCCCAATCAGATAGTGTCTGTGTGTAAGCTCTGTTTACTACGTTTTAAAATGCAGACACATGTAACATCGATGTAAAACGAAAAGGCTAAGAAAAAGCAATATTTAACTCACCTCAACGTATCCGAGCAAACTTCGAATTACAGTCAGTGGCGTAGCCAGAAATTTCTTAAGGGCCGGGAAGGGGGGGGGGGGGTCACAGGGTTTTGTTCATTGGTAAAAACCACATATATATATACACATATATCGCTTTAAATTCGGACTCAATCCACCCTCAAGGCAGGGAGGAGGCCCGACCCGACGACCATCCCCTCTGATTGCAGTACACTTCAAGTTATGTACCTATCGCTTTCAGAACGAATCGTATCAATATAGCACTTAATATTCTACGCTGTCACAATAAAAGACATGACATGCCGTCAGAGAAAAAGGTCCTTCCTCTATAGCTTAAACAAGACAGATGACACCGAATTTTCGGGTGTAATAAGCACGACTTTTGAATCCGTTCTGACGCAAATTAAATTTATCAAAGCTATTCAAAGTCAATGAACCGGTATGGAAAACAATAGATCTGACGAAAGAAAGAAGATTTTCAATCGGGTTTTTAATCCCTCAGGTATTGCTGTAAACCGAATCGTGAGCTTACGAACTCTTAGAAACAGATATATCGACAAAAATAAGATGTGACTTTACGTCCCCTGGTGGGAAAACCATGCATTATTTTAGGAAGAAAGTATTCTCAAAAGGTTTATCCCTATAAGCGGTATCGGTCCAAGAAAAAAAAATTAGTCGAGTTTTCAGGAGCCCAGATTTTGCCACAAATACATCAGAAGCAGAAATTAACACTTATGACCCCTGGTGGCCAAACCATTCTTTACCAAATATTAGAAATTATGTGAAAAATATTTTCCATCAGGTCTTGTATGCGATACAAGAAGAATTTTTCAGATCAGAGCTTTAGAAGAAGTAATAACGCAGAAAACGCAATTTACCTTTGCGTTCCCTAGCGGAAAGTCTATGATTTACTTGTAAATTTTGAATTTACAGGACAAACATTTCGCATCGGAAACACTATCCAACAAAGAAGGAATTTTTCAAATCGAACTCTTAAAAGTAGAGATATTGACAAAAATAAGATATATATCTACGCCCCGTGGCGTAGAAACCATGCATTATTTCAAGAAGAAAATGTTCCTAAAATGTCTGTCGATATGAGTACTATCGGTCAACAAACGACTTCTTTTACAATCGATATTTTTGAAGCTGATATTTTGCTGCAAATACATCAGAAGTGGAAATTAAGGCTTACGCCACCTGGTGGCCAAACCATTTTTTGCGAAAATTAGAAATTATGTGCAAACGATTTCCCATCAGGAGCTGTATACGGTGCAGAAAGAATTTTTCAAATCGGAGATTTAACAGCAGAGATATAGGGGGAAACGCAATTTACATTTGCACCCCCTAGCGGAAAGTCTATGAATTACTTGGAAATTTTGAAATTACATGAACCACATGTCAAACTAGAAATACTATCCAACAAAGAAGGAATTTTTCAAATCGAACTTCTAAAAGCAGAGATATTGACAAAAATAAGATATATATCTACGCCCCCTGGCGTAGAAACCATGCATTATTTCAAGAAGAAAATGCTTCTAAAAGGTTTGTCGACAATAAGTAGTATCGGTCAACAAACGACGTTTTTTTCAATCGAGAATTTAGAAGCTCATATTTTGCTGCAATGCATCAGAAGCGGAAATTAAGATTTACGCCCCCTGGTGGCCAAACCATTTTTTACAAAAATGAGAGATTATATGGAAACGATTTCCCATCAGGAGCTGTATGCGGTGCAGAAAGATATTTTCAAATCGGAGATTTAGAAGCAGAGATGTAGGAGGAAACGCAATTTACATTTACGCCCCCTAGCGGAAACTCTACGAATTACTTGAAAATTTTGAAATTATATGAAAAACATGTCACACGGAAAACACTATCTGACAAAGAAGGAATTTTTCAAATCGGAATTCTAGAAGTAGAGATATTGACAAAAACGAGATGTACATCTACGCTCCTTGGCTGAGAAACCGGAATATTTTAGGAAAAATATATTCCAAAAAGGTTTATCGATGTGAGTGGCATCAGTCCACGAAATAATTGTTTCAATCGGTTATTTAGAAGCTCCAACTTTATGGCCAATACATCAGAAGCAAAAATTAACACTTACGCCCCCTGGTGGCCAAATTATTCTTTACCAAAAATTTTGAATTATGTGCAAAAGATTTTCCATCAGGAGATGTATCTGCTGAAGAATTTTTTTTTCAAATCGGAGTTTTAAAAGAAAAGTTATCGGGAAAAATGTATTTTACTTTTACGCCCCCTAGAGGAAAATCTATGCGTAATTTGAAAAAATACCTATATCTAAAATACTCTTCGACATAAATGGAATCGAAGTATAAAGTAATTTTTTCAATCGGATGTTTAGAAGCAAATATATGGAATAAAACGTATTTTTGAATTCGATAACATCTGCATTTACGCCCTCTAGCGGCGAAACTGTACATTAAAAAAAATGAAATCAAGGATCATCATTCGCATATTTCAAGCTTCCCAATTCAAAAGGATTTTTCAAATAGGACCAATAGTTGCTCAGACATCGTGGGTACTGACGGACGGACAAACCGATAACATAAGCACGATCTTTTTTTACAAAAGACGTGCTAAAAATGAAAAGCCATTCACCCGTGTCTTAAAAAATGAAAAGGCATTCACATCTTGCTTCTCAGTGAGTCACAAAAATGGAGAACATTTTTTTTCCTGAAATTTCCATTGTATTATTTTTTATTTATTTTTATTAAATTAAAAAATATTCCGTTATTTATCTTTAAATTCATGCTACAGAAAATTGAACACTCTTTATCGCTCCATACGGACCATGGGGAAATGGGCTGCAGATAATGATTGCGCCTGAAGATTTGTTTGAAACCAAGCCCTGAGACGTTCCGCGGATGGCTTAGAGGGTAACGCTCGTGACTGCCACGGAGAAACCTCAGGTTCGATCCCAGCCTGGTACGAACGCTCGAACCACTAAATATCCGTCGTGCGTCGGATGGGCACGTTAAGCCATCAGACTCCGGGTACTGGCCCCCGGTAATAAATAAGAGCGTCTTCCTCCCCCTTTCTACCTCGCTTCCGTGTCACTTTCCTATCGGGCACTCTTGCCCAAATCTCCTAGCTTCCTATTTCTAAGGGTTGTTTAAGAACTGGAGTCAGTCCCTCCTTTCCTAAAATCCTCTGCATATGATATGATAGGATGTAGGTAAAAATACCACCGGGAAAAAATACTCCCGGAGAAAATACCTCTGAAAACTGAAAAGCGGTAAAAATACCCTCGGAAAAAATACCCCCGAAGGAAATACCTCCAGAAAAAACGGTTCACTGTAAACTGCCATACAGGAACACTGATGTGTGGCAGTGTTCCGGTGTCGCAATTTACCGACAACCCTGCCACACATCTTTCAGCAACTTGGAAAATTGCCACGATTTTCATTAAGGGGCCGGGCACAAATTGCTGTTCCTCCGAAGAACACTTTGAAGGTGTGACAATTTTTCTAGTCAGGCTGTTTTCCAAATATATTCCGAATTATATGTGGCAGTAAAAAAATTCCGAATTATATGTGGCAGTTTTCCAAGGTGCCTAACGAGGGGAAGGAACTCTTTCGTTTGTCTGAATTTTCACTCCGGTTCATACGAGTTTAGAGCAACTGGCCACAAAAGTTCAAGGGATGGGGAGGGGGAGGAGGCACTATAAAGATTGCCATTTCTGGGCCTATATTGAGAACAGAATTGGGAACTCCAAACGAATTTCGAGAAAACGTTCCATGTAAGCCTAGAGAGAATTGTACTTTAATTTGAAGAAATAAATTGCCGAGGATCCGAGGTACACTTGGTTTGGGGAGCTCTACCCCTAACTTCCGTAATATTATATTCTGGGCAGAAGAAGTCGGTCAGTGTATCCATGATGTTCCCCTTGAAGCGTCCGCGAGGTCCGTAAACTTTGAAGGGGGAGGGGGCTTTCACTCAAAATGTTAAAATGGACGTAGAGCTGTGTAAACATTAGAACCATGCTTTTTAGAATGATTCTGTACACGACCACGAATTTTCAGGAGGGTGGGGTGAATTCACCCTCCTCCAAGTTTCTAAGAGCGCAGACAAGTGTTCAAGGTAAGGGATTTCATCAGTAATTTGCAACAGCAGAAATAAAATAAATGAAACGAAATGAAAAATGAAATGAAATGAAACATATGATGTCTAATTCTTGGTGAAGAATTGTTCGGCCGCTAAAGGTGTAAGTGTATATTTCTGTTTGATATATTTGGAGCAATATCTGCGTTTCTACACGCTGTATTAAAAAAATGCGATCATATACTGATGACCACGACAAACTTCCTGAGAATACCTTGTGCCAGAAATACTTCATAGTTTTTCCGCCAGGCGGGCCAGATATACATTATTTTTTGTAGATATCTCTGCTTCTAACAGTTCAATTTGGATAATTCTTTCTTTATTAGAGAACGTATCTCGCATAAAAAGTTTTGCATATAACTTCAAATTATTCTTAATTCGCTAGTGTGACACAAGAGGGAATAAGTTTCTGTTTGCAGCATCTTAGCAGGAGTATCTGCGTGTCTAAACACACGATTGAATGAATCCTTTTTTCTGTCAGATACTCCTAACTACGCAAACATACTGGGTGCTACCAAAAATAGCGTAGAATTTCCTTCCTAGTGGGCGCAAATGTTTAATTTGTTTTTGTCGATATCTGTGCTTCTAAAGTTCAGATTTAAGAAAAAAATTAACAACGGATATCATTTACTTTGTTGACCACTTTACCTCTATTCGTGGAATATTTTGTAGTTTACAGTTCTGGCGCCGGTGCTATTAGTGTCAATTTTTGTAGTTTTTTAGTTCGTGTTTGCAGCAAATTTTCCGCTTCTAAAAATCCTATTGAAAATTTCATGTATTTATTGCATGTCATTCTCTACAGTGAAAGTTGGGAACGTTATCTTTTTTAAATAATGAATTGTTTTACCTCTAAGGGAGGTAAATGTCAAAACCTTTTTATCGCTATCTCAGCTTCCAGGAGATGTATTTGAAGAGCTTTTTTCCCTTAGTACAGCTTTTGCTGCGTAGAATACTTATCGTACATTTTTTTACTTTTTCAATAAAACAAATTCTTCCTCTAAGGGGCGTAAAGTTATATCATGTTTTCCTCTATCTTTTTTTCTAACTCTTCGATTTGAAAAACCTTAATTCCCTGATACCTTCCTTCAGCTATAGGAAATGTTTTGTCCACAATTTGCGAATTTTTGTAATATATTTTTCAGCCGCTAATGGGAGAAAGTAATTATTTCTAAATGTTTTATAGGTTGTAGAAATCCGATTCGTTTCTTTATTTGTATCGGGTTCCCTGGACTATGAATAACTTTGACATATTTCATTCGTGTCAAAGATGATTTAAAAGACGGGCTCATTGCAACCACGAATTCGGTGTCACCCTTCTTGTTTAAAATAAATACGTAGTGCGATAAAAAAAGTTCCGAGACTAAGTACGTAGCAATGCAAAAATGGCAGTACGCGGATGTGCGAGCAGCGGTCGACCGCAGTGACCTTCATGAGTCATTGTGCCGAGTGGTGTCGTTCTGTGAACATAGTGAGCTGTGCTTCATGATATTTTGTGACCACGTGCAGAACACAGCTGCGATTTCGGTACGGGCTGCAAACTAGAGCAGCGAGCGAACATCAAAATCTGTGTCAAACTCGGCAAATCGGGAACGGAGAAACACGAAATGTTGCGACAGGATTATGGCAATGAAGCAGTGAGTTGTGCGAGGTGTTTTGTGTGGCACTAGCGCTTGAACAGCGGCAGAACGGCATTGGAAGACGACGAGAGGTTAGGACGACCGTTCACGAGCAAAACCCCCGAAAATGTGAACAAAATTAGGGAACTGGTGCATGAGGATCGTCGGAGAACCATTCAAGACATTGCTACCATCGTCAATGTGTAATACGGAACAGTGCAAGAAATTCTGACGTCGGTTTTGAACATGCACCGCATTTCTGCGAAGTTTGCGCCAAAGATTCTGAACCCCGAACAGGAGTCGCTGCGTGTAGAACTGTCTCATGATCTTCGTCAGCATGTGGTGAATGAAACAACGTTCCTGTCGCGGGTCATCACTAGGGACGACACATGGGCCTAGGATTACGACCCGGAGACCAAACAACAGTCGTCGCAGTGAAAGAGCCTGGCATCTCCACGACCGAAGAATGCCCGATAGCTCCGAAGAGCAACCAAAAGCATGCTCATTGTGTTCTTCGACATTCGTGGGGTTGTGTACCATGAATTCGTCTCCCAGGGCCAGACCGACACCGCCCTTTTTTACTGCGATGTTCTGCGGCGTCGTAGGGAGGTAATTCGGCGTGAACAACCTGAAATGTGGCGCAAAGGACGATTTTCTGCTCCATCACGACAATGCAGTAGCTCACTCAGCGTTAGCAACACGCCAATTTTGCATCCGCAACAGCATGACTACCCTTCCTCACCCGCCTTACTCGCCGGATTTGGCCCCCTGCGACTTCTTTCTGTTCCCGAAGATGAAGCTGAAGCTCAACGGTCGCCGTTTTGAAACCGTGGACGAGATCCAGAGCGAATTGCAGACGGTGCTTGACACGATTCGCGAACAGGACTTCCAGGAAGCGTTCCAACACTGGCAAAAACGCTGGCAGCAGTGTATCTTCCCAAGGAGACTACTTTGAGGGAGATCATAGCCAAACCTAAGTAACGTAAGTACTTTGTTGTATATCGGCCTAATCTCTGAACCTTTTGAAGGGACCTCGTACCTAGGTTAAAGTACCTTGATAAACACGAAGTGCTTAAATTATCTATGGCAAACTTTGAAATGCGATCAGCCAATCCTCTCATCTAGCATACTGTAAATGATATATTTCGTTTGCACAGTTCGTGTTCAAACAGATACACAAAAGTCTAGATCTCGAATGTGAAATTTGGACAAGACAACTATTGAAAATTTACAAAAAAAGTGAATCCAAAGAAAAAAGTTTAAAATTTGCTATTTTTCTCTTTTTCACTTCTTTTTCTATTTCGCTGAACCCTTCTAAACTTTGTAGTTTTAGAAAAATCGATTTCCCGGGAACTATTTTTATGCTTGCAGAAACTTCTTCCAGCAAATATATTTTTGTGCCCAATTTTTTTGTGTGTGTCATATCTTGGTTGACAAAGGGTAAACATACTCACTTATGCATTATGTCAGACATATAATTTCATTTTGCTTCAAATCCTATGTCCACTGGAACGAAAAAAATCGCTTATTTTTTTTCTTCATTCTGTTGTTTTATTAAAAGCTATACTCTTTTCCCCGTAAGAGTTATTTTGCACTGTTATTTTCTCCTAAGTGAATATTTCTTCCTTATCTCATCATTATAAATTATCCCCAATATTGCTGTTTACCGAGAAACAAACAGCAGCACCGTAATATTTTATCTTAAATATTTTTTTTTCTTTTACATTTCCTGTGTTCTGAGGGTTGTCGTTAAAACCCAAAAATGACAAGACATTTTGTGATGGCAATACAACAAGCATTAAAAATTATTTTAAAAATGGTAGTACTTAACTATAAAAAGGAAAAAAAAAATAAGGAAATAACGCGTCGTGAAATTTGCCACGATGCCTGAGCTCAGAGTTTCTTCTTTGGGTCGTAATTTTTCCCTCGCATGATAAAAGGTGCTCGTGTATTTCCCTCTTGTAAAGGCTCTTGACGTTTTTATTGGCGATGGTAATCACCGTCGTCAGTTACAAAAATAGAAAAAAGTTCATTTAAAATCACGACGGCATATGGTGGAAAGCAAAGGACAAAGTGCTGGGTAGAGAGATATGGACTTCTTGATTCTGTAGAGATAAATCAGTTTAATTATACTCTGTATGTGCTTGCGTGCGTGTGAGAGAGAAAGCAAGCGATTCCACGAACAGTCATATTTCGAATTATTTGAGTGCTTTAAAGCTTAAGAAAATTCCAGTATGGAAAATATAAAATGATTTACATTTTATTTCACATCAGAAAATAAGCAATTTTAAAATCAAAGGCCAGGCATCAATATCTCGAAATAAAAAGATCATGTTTTTCAGTGAAAATGCTTCAAACTGCCCATCACAAAGAAAGATTTCGGAATCACATGGACTTAAAACAAGACGAAACCGAATTTTACGTTGTAATGAGCACGTCTTTTGAACCCTTTCCAACGCGAATAAAATGTATCAAAGTTATTCAAAGTCAATGGAACCGGTTAGGAAAAAGGCAAACGGATTTCTACAATCGATAAAGCATCCAGAAATAGAAACAGCTACTTACTTCCACCAGCAGCTAAAATGTACGTTACGAAATTTAACAAATAACGCGCATAAAGTTTCTCATATCACAAGGAAGGTATAAGAGACAACGATATTTTCAAATCGAACAGATAAAAGACGAAATGTAATAGAAAGGAATAATGATATAACTCTACGCCTTCTAACGAAAGAATTTTTCATAATGAAAAAGTCGAAAATAGGTGAAAAGTATTCTTCATGGTAAAAACCATGTTAAGGAAAAAGAACTTTTCAAATACGTCCTCTGGAGCAGATATAGCGAGAAAAAGGTTTTGCGATTTACCCCCTAGCGGGAAAGCTGTGCCTTATTTAAAAAGGGTAATGTTCCCCATCTTTATTGTAGCGAATTGCATACAGTAAAAAATATTTCTCAATAGGGGTTTTAGAAACGGAGATACAGCTGCAAACAGAAGTACACAAACACCACCTAGCGATAGAACTGTGAACTACGAAACTCCTCAAACACATGTGACAATCTTCACGCATATTCTACTTACAAAAACTGAAGTTTTCTTGCAGTTGTGCAAATCCGTATTTATTTTTGCGATCAAAAGATCCACTAAAAAAGAAATTCTTCTTGTGTTGGTCTCCATTCCCTTCTGAGCATTTTTTTTCGTTGTAGTAAACCATTAGGTAGAAGAATTAATATGCCAATAATAAGCCTTCATTACATTTTTTTCCGTTTAGGACCAGAAGACACTCTGATTACACCTGTAAATTATGTGGTATTCTTCTTGTTTTAATTAAATTGTACGATACTTCCGCTAAGTCATGGAATTTGATGATCAGAGAGACTGAAATGTCTCATGCATGCTCTCAACATTTTTTTTTTGTCTTTCAGAAACGTAGGCAACAGGAAATGTCTAGGTACCGTCTGCAATTTTGTGAATCACATTTTTTGAATGATATGAAGGATGGGAATCTCAGATTTCTTTCTCAAAAATTAAACCTGGTGTAATTCTTTCCCTAACAAAGATGTAACAAAATTTCCGGCAAAACAAGAAAACTAAAAACGTATGATTTAATTGAAGAGAAAACACAGCCACAGTAAATAAATAAATAAATAAAGAGGATTACACTTTTGAGAAGTGTAACTGAAGTATCAGTTTTCTAGAATACTGATATTTTTTTCTTTGAAACTTACTACCTTTTTTTTTTCAATACAAACATGGAGGTAGCAAAGCCTTAGCACGGCTTATCGACGCTAAGGCACTTTAACTGTAGACTTAGTGGAGCTAAGGCACTTTTTCTGAAGGCTTAGTGGCGCTAAGTCACTTTTCGGGGTTAGTTGGGAAGAAAAACAGGGCAAAGAATTTTTTTTATATAATCACTTAAAAAGAACACTGATTTATGTGAAAGAATATTGGTACCTTAACAGAGCGTTCGTATTGCAAGGGGGATACTAAACTGTCGAATCACGCAGTAAGGCGTGATCATCCATCTAGACAGAGCGAGACGTGGCCGCTATGGTGGTGTCTGCTACTCACCGTTCTTCTGCGTGGGCCTGGGTTCGAGCCCCAGTCGAGGCATAGGTAGTGCGCTTGTCTTACAGTACTGCCTTTCTCGCTTCCATATAGCCAGTGACCCTAAATTATGGACGAATGACTGCTTATATCTCTTACAGTTCCTCATAGTAGACGTTAACCCCTAACCCCCCAAAAGGTGACAAGTGTTTTATGGTTGAGAAGGGCATTTCAGCTTAATTGGCCACCGGCTCCAACAAAAATAATTAATCACCTAAGCCGATTCTGTAATTCCTTATGAGTAACGCAAAAGGAGGCCCCGGGAGACACTGGGACTCCGAGATGGGCACCCGCCCCACGGCCCTGTCCATTCCAGAAACCGATGGCTCCAAATAAGAGCTGTCAAAAACCGAATTTCTTTTGAAATCCGGTTTTCGGATTTCAAAATATCCGAAATATCATAAATCCAAAATACGGATTGCTGCATGAAATCCGAATTTCAAAATCCGGATATTCGGATATCTGGCTAGTGCTGTCAAAAACCGGATATTTTGAAATCCGGATTTCGAATTTCAAAATATCCAAAATATCATAAATCCGAACTCCGGATTCCCGCATGAATTCCGAATTTCAGAATCCGGATATCTCTTTCCATCTTTTTCTTTCTTTCTTTCTTTACTGCCTCAGTGGCCTAATGAATTAATCACAAACACTATAAGTGCTAGTGAGTGGTAGATACCTGGTTTACCTGGCTCAGCAATAATAACCAATCATCGTTTCTTTGGTTCGTTCTTTGTAAATTTTTGTTTGCGTCTTCTTAATAATAAAATTTTTCCCCTTTCGTAGGTGAAAAAAATGCTTGGCGTATTATTGTAAAATTCAACTTTCTATTGTAATAAAATACATCCGCAATCCGAATTTCCAAAGTTCGAAATCCGCATATCCGGATTTCGAACTATTCGAATGCTAAAAATCCGGTTTTCTGATGCTAAACTATCCGGATATTCAAAAGTTTGAAATCCGTGAACAGCAACTACTCCAAATCAGGGTTCGGCGATATGGCTCTAGACCAGTGGTTCTCAAAGTGTGTTCCGCGGAACCCCGGGGTTCCACGACGACCCTCCAGGGGTTCCTCAAGCAATTCGTAAAACATCTACGAAATTTTCAAGAAAATCTGTTAATTCCATATTTTTCCCGATGACAGTCTTAAGCAACCAATTCTTCGCAACCAATAAAAAGCAGGGGAAAAGATGTGACAGAGGACCACGAAAACCACGTGGGACAGAACATCACAAGAAAGGTGAGCAAAAATATTGAGGGATGAGTCAAACAGTTTGGCGCCTGAAACGCTGATAGGGCAATTTATGGCCTTCGTTTTTGCCAAGGTCTGGACATCTGTAGAGTGCCGGTAGACTTAGCAAGAATTTGCTGCGTAGTTTTGGCCAGTCGCTGTTAGTCAGCGTGTGCTTGTTGAACTGTGCTATCTACTCCGCTTAACGTTAGAAATGGATCGTTGGCTTAAACAGGGTACATCAAAACGTTCAAGTTCCGAAATTTTTGAGTCGAATTCTCCATCAGTGCCTGCTATTTCTCATATAGATGAGAATGATAATGACCAAGAAAGAAAAGAATTTGCTTTAGTTCAAGAAGATGATACACGTTCTAGAAGGCGTGATCAAGATAAAACTGTCAAATTTGCGAAAAGAAGAAAGTTCGGTGAGAGCTACACTGTATTAATTGGTTTCGGATTTACGAAAGCTGATGATAATTCGCAGTGTGTCGTATGCCGCAAAGTTTATCATAATAGTTCAATAGCACCTGCTAAACTGTTGCGCGATTTGGAGACTACTCATCGAGAGTTCAAAGATAAGAATGTTGATTTTTTTGTACGCAAGCGTGATGAACTTTTAAAAATGAAAAAAAAAACATTTTTCATGCAGCACATACAGCCAATGAAAAAACTACAGAGGCTTCCTTTTTAGTAAGCTATAAAATAGCAGGAGCAGGTTAACCTCATTCAATAGCAGATAATCTAATCAAGCCATGTGCTATTGATATGGTTAAGTGTACGCTTGGTGAAAAATCGGCCGAAGAAATATCGAAAATTCCGCGGTCAAATGATACAGTGTCTCGCCGAGTGAAGGAAATAGCAGGCAGTGTACAAGAGGAACTTAGTTTTTGCATCAAGTCTTGCGATTTTGCTTTGCAAATGGATGAGTGTTAGGTCTCGCGATACTGCTTGTCTTTGTAAAATACGTATTTGTACGAAGCATCTCTAGCAGAAGATCTTCTTTTATGCAAGCCGCTAACAGCACATGCAACTACAGCAGAGATCTTTAATATCTATAACGAAGTAAATTTCTCCGTCATTTCTGTCCACGCCAGGATTCGAACCCGGATCCCCTCATTCCGGAATAAGTCGCTCTACCAATTGAGCTACGATGACGTTTTTATTTTGATTCCTATCTGCCTTTATGCCGTGTGCGTCCTGCTGGCAGGTACGTCACATCTCCTGGTACGTTACATCATCTCCCCTTATTTCTTTGTTTTTAAAGTGCTGGAGAAGGGATTCTTTTATTTTTCCTATCTCGCGGTGTGGAAAGAACATCACACCAATGCGAGATTTTGAACGGTCGGGTCATCCGGATGCCATTATAACGAAGTAAATTTCTCCGTCATTTCTGTCCACGCCAGGATTCAAACCCGGATCCCCTCATTCCGGAATAAGTCGCTCTACCAATTGAGCTACGATGACGTTTTTATTTTGATTCCTATCTGCCTTTATGTCGTGTGCGTCCTGCTGGCAGGTACGTCACATCTCCTGGTACGTTACATATCTTAAATTCCTTCTTTGAATAAAATGAAATTTCGTGAGAAAATTGCGTTGATATTTGTACAGATTGTGCTAAAGCTATGGTGGGAAAAACATCTGCTGTTGTCGCACGCATCAAAATGATTGCAAAGAACTGTACCAATAGTCATTGTATGCTTCATAGGTAAGCTCTTGCAGCGAAAGATTTGCCTCTAATCCTGAAAAGCGCCCTGGATGAAGTAGATAAAATCATAAACTTCGTAAAAGATCGTCCTCTGAATAACGGATGGTTTAAAATCTTGTGCGATGATATGGGTAGTGTGCATACGTCATTGCTTCTACATACGGAAGTTAGGTGGTTATCTCGAGGTAAAATATTGGAACGCTTTTTGAAATTCGAGCTGAAGTGCATGCTTTCTTTATAGATAACCAATTTTATTTGGAAGATCGATTAAATGATAGAGAGTGGTTATTTCGAGTGGCTTATCTATCTGATATTTTCTGAAAATTGAATGTACTCAATCTTGCACTTCAAGGAAAGAAAATTGATGTATTCACTACCAACGACAAAATTGTGCATTAAAAAAAAAGCTACAATTTTGGGCCAGTTGTGTCCGCAGCCACGAACTTGACTGCTTTCCAACCGTGAGAAACTTTCTGTCAGAGTTGAACTCAGAAATAGAAAACAAACATTATGATGAAATCACCCAGCATTTGGAAGCTCTCCATGATTCAATGAGTCACTATTTTCCTGATGAGCAGCACGAAAAATTAGAAAGTCAATTATGGGTTAAAAATCCATTTCTTATGAATGAAAAACCTCCATGCTTTTCATCTGATGAATTTTAAAAGTTTATTGAACTGACGTCAGATTCTTCAATGACAGCTCTTTATAAAACAGTGGCAGAATTTTGGTACAGTGTGAAAGGGGAATATCCTATTATTATCGCAAAATGCTGTGTCAGTACTCTTACCATTTGCGACAACCTATCTTCGTGAAACTGGCTTTTCTGTGTATGCCTCAACAAAAACTAAGCACCGGAATAAGCTGAATGCAGAGCCTCATATAAGATTACGACTTTCTTCGATAGAACCGAATTTTAAAGAACTATGTGGCAATAAAAAGCAAAAGCCATTCATCACATTAATATTTTTCATTAATGAATACTTGAATTAATGAATATTGACAAAATAAATTTTCTTGGCTCTACATCACCTCTTTATTGATTAATTTCTATTTTGTTTTTTCGTTTCATTTGTATTTCAAATCAGTGATAAATAATAGGCATATAGGTATATTCATATTTTAAATGATCTTCACTGAGGGGTTCCGTTGCTAGACATTGTAGAAAAAAGGTTTCCACAGGCTAAAACGTTTGAGAATCTCTGCTCTAGACGAGCGCTGTGGTCATTATATTATACCCGGAAAGAAACAAAAAGCAAACATAAAAGATATCTGCAACTCCCACCCCATAATCTTAACAAGAGCAGCGTGTAAGTTACATGTATTCAGTATGACTGACACATATTATTCACTCTGATTGTTCAGAACCGTACAGAATGACAAAACAGTACCTAAAGGGAAACTTAATATTCTTAGAACCTGACTCCCACGTAACATTCATCTTTTATTCAAAATTGCTCCAATTAAACAAATTTTAATAAAATTGATAAAAATAACTGGTAATGTTATTTTTAATACACCACAATATGAATATTCAAGAAGCGCATATAGCGTATTGAATCCGTTTATTTCTTATTAAATCCGTTTATTTCTTATGGTGTAGTAATCACAGAGATTCGCCAAGCTTTCGCACTCCACTGGAAGGCTTTTTCAAGGCAACGGTAGACATACAAATGCAGGGAATTGCAACAGATAAGGAACAAAGATGATTTTTGAAAGTATCGCCCACGTTACTTTCAAAAATCATCTTTGTTCCTTATCTGTTGCAATTCCCTGCATTTGTATGTCTACCGTTGCCTTGAAAAAGCCTTCCAGTGGAGTGCGAAAGCTTGGCGAATCTCTGTGATTACTACACCATAAGAAATAAACGGATTTAATACGCTATATGTGTTTCTTGAATATAACTGGTAATAATACCTTAATAAAAATTCTTACTGACGAAAACAACAAATGCATTTTTAAGGTGCTTTCTGTATTTGTTTCACCCAACCCGGCAGCTAAGGCACTTTTTTCCCTTAGAAGTACTTCCCTGATTACAAATATTACTAACAGTACTTTTGTTATTATCTTAGATAATAACAAAAGTTGAAGAGTGTTAGGTGAAAAGTGTTACAACAGGCATGAGGCAAATATTGGCTGGTAAGACTACAATTTTCGTTATGAAAAAAAAAAAAACGGAAGATAAAAGTACATTGGGTGACCTTTAAATACTAGTGCGTTGCCAAGGTATCGGCAGTCTATTACTACAGAGGGTTCCAAAATATGCGCAGCCTTCGAAGAAAGCTTTCCTTCTCCCGTTTCTTTTTACTGTGGTATTCGTAATGAGCCCATATGGGTATGAAAGCCAAAAGGAAGTCGTCCATCGCTAATTTAGGGTTATTGGATCCAGCATGAGGAGAGATTCAGAGAGGAAGAAAAATCGTGTCATTTTTCTTTCCCTGTGTATGCACCAAATCTCTTCGAGCGGAATTCTTCCATCGCGATCTCTCGATCATTGGACAATGAAATGAACATATTTAGATCCGTGGAATTTCCTTTATAAAATGTCTCATTTCTTCGTAAAAAACCTATAAAGGAAAAGTGAACAGCATCGAGCTCCAATTTAATAACCAGATATTTTTTTAGCTTAGCAAATGATAGTGTAGCTCATAATTTAAAACAAATCGTGAGACCCATTTAAACAACAGAGATGACACTAAATTCTCAGGTGTAAAAGGTCGCTTTTTGAAAACTTTCCGATACGAAACTAAAATTCAAAAGCAAAGTTTTAGAAAAAGCATATATATATATATATAAGCGGGAAGCAAAACGTATATAGAAAAAATATATACACGTATTTATATATATTTCTCCACTATAAGGGTGTATATACACCCCTGTAGTGGAGAAATTGCGCATTATTAAAAGGGCACATTTTGCGCAGTGTCTTTTTATAGTGAATGGATCCGCGTAGCAATTTTTCTTTTCAACCAAATTTCTAAAATTGGCAAACCACCCACAAGTATAACTAGCTACTTACTCCCACTAGCGTCAGAAACGTGCATTAAGCATATTAAAAAACTATGCATAAAATGTTCGTCATCGCGGACGATATCCGAGGCAAAAAGAAAATTTTAAAATCCAACAATTAAAAGAAGAGCAATGTGAAAAGCGTGTTGCAACTTTACGTCTCTAGTGGAAGATCTGTGTGTTGTTTGAAGAACAGAATGGACTCAGAAGCTTCACAGTGAAGAATATCCTACCAAAAAAGGTGTTTTGAAGAGGTTTGCGAAATTGGAGAGATTCTTTCAAATGAAAACATGCACTGACACCCCTCTCGCGGTAGAACTGTGAATTATTGAAAAGTAGAAAATTTGCGCAAAATATTTTTTACAGCGAAAACTATGCCATGAAAAAATTACTTTTCAACTATGGCTTCTAGAAGAAGAGATAGCAAGAAAAAAAAACCATTTAATATGCAGGGTGATCACCATTAAAGAATCCCTATTTTTAAGGCATGTGCAGGGATATCTAGCGGTCAACCAAACGTAGTAGGAATAATTCAGAGCAGGCAGAAGCAATTTCAGAGGGAAAAAACAAAATAGTTAAAAAAACTACCACCAGGTATAATGGCGCTCCGAGCGACGAAAAAGCCCTGATTGGGGATCTATAAAAAGTGCAACTGTGAGGCAAATAAACCAGATAGAAGACCGATCAATAAATATTACTTTGCTGCTAATTTTGTACAAGCGATACACCTTACCATGGTACCGAAATAAATGGAGCCTACATGGATATTGGTCAATGTGCTCTTCTCTCCTGCACAAGAGGAGCCGCAAAAATCATTGCTTGGGACCTGATTAAAATTGGAACTGAAACCTTTTCATCAGTTTCTGGTACAATAAAAATTGGAATTTCTTCATCTAAATGTTCAGGAGATGCTAGTAGCTCACATTCAGAAATGAAGGAAGAGTTCTATAGTTCGTTCAACTAAAGAAGGACCGCGGCCTTTGTCGACAACAATGTGGTCCGCGATTTTTCTTGAGTTGGATGAATAAGGATGTTGTTTTTCTTTACTTGGATTGGTAAGGATGTCGTTTTTCTTTAGTTGGACGAATAAGATAAGAATGTCTTTAACATTGTCTAAGATTCTCTGGGGGCTTATCGATCATTAGTGTGACTGCGAGCAAAGACTGACAGGTCCGAACGACGATGCATTTGCAAAAAGCTGCTATATATACAGTATATATGTATATATATAGCACCCATATATCATCGTCATCATTGTCAACCATTATCAATCCACTGCTGGATGAATGTCTCCCTAAATTCCTTCCACAACGGTCTGTCTTGTGCCAGTCTCCTCCATGTTACTCCTACATACTTTCGAATTTCATCCACCCATCTCCCATGTGGTCTTCTTCTGGGTCTTTTCCCGTTTCTTGGAATCCAATTTAAAATTTCGGCTGTCCATCGATGGCCTGTCCTTCTGGCAATATGTCCAGCCCATTGCCATTTCAGGGATTTTACGCTGATCATGATGTCTTCCAATCTTGTCAATTTTCTGATCAACGAGTTCCTTTTCTTATCTCTTCTGGTTACACCTAGCGTGCAACTATCCATGCCTCTTTCAGTTGTCTGCAGTCTTTATATGTCTATTTTAGTTAAGGTCCATGTCTCTGCACCATACGCAAGTACTGGAAGGATGCATTGACCAAAAACCTTTCTTTTAAGACATAATGGCATATTGTTCTTGAAAATTATACTGTTTCTTCCAAAAGCTCTCCAGGCAAATTTTATACGCCAATTAATTTCTTCATCAATGAGACCCTCACTTTATGTCTGCTGTCCAAGGTAAATGTAAGTATCGGTTACCTCCAGCTTTTCATCATTAATCGATAAATCTTCATTTCTTGTAAAAGCAATGCACATCACTCTGAAAGTTAATTTTTTATCCCACTCCTTTACTCTTGTCAGCAAGTTCCTGGAACATACTATGCAGCTCTGATGGGATAGTTGAAAAATGACTACGTCATCAGCAAACCGAAGGTGAGTTAGATAATCTCGATTTATCTTTATTCCTTTGTTTCCCCAGTTCAGTGATTGAAACACATTTTGCAATGTGGCGTTAAAGAGTTTGGGAGGTATAGTGTCACCGTGTCTCACTCCCTTTCCAATTCTTATTTCTGATGTATCCTCAAATATCCGAATCTTTTCACTTGCATTTTTATAGATGTTATTAATAATATTAATGTATGAATCTTCAATACCGCAGGATTTCAAAGCCGTTGTAACTGATGATGGTTTCACGGAATCAAAGGCCTTTTCGTAATCAAAAAAAGGCATGCGTAATGGGAGATCATATTCCCTCGCTCTTTCAATTAGTTCTCTCAGCACGTGGATATTATTTATAGTGATGTAGCCATTCCTGAATCCAGCTTGTTCTCTTGGTTGAGTCATGTCCAGTGTTACCTTCAAGCGGTGTGAAAGAACTTTAGTGAAGATTTTATAAACCACTGATAGGAGGCTGGTACACTGGCGTGCAAAAAATTAAGGACGAGACGGTTTTTGGAATGTAACGTCGTGCAGAAGTGATCCACATCGACTCAAATCATACCATAAGATCCCCAAGATGTAAAAATATGGGACAAGTGAGCAAAACCGTCCAAACAAGGAATCCAAAGGATACAGGAACTTTATTGAAAAGGTAGCTTCGAGCACAACTGGACAGAAGACAGAAACGTCTATGTGACAGGTGGCTGCCAAGAAAAATCCAGTCTTTAGTAGTTGATATGATCACCCCTGACTGCGTTGCAGGATTTACAACGTCTGTCCATGCTGAGGAGAAGGTTGTCAAGGAACTGTTGACGCATCGCGGCCCATTCCTCTTGTAGCGCAAATCGCAGCTGCGGTTTCGTTCGTGGCGGCTGATGACGTGCTGCCAAGCGTCTCCCGAGAAGTTCCCACACCTGTTCGATTGGATTTAGGTCCCGGGACCTTGCGGGCCAATCCATGCGTTGAATATCTTCATTCTCCAACAGCTCTGCGACAGTCACTGTACGATGAGGTGTAGTGTTGTCGTCCATGAAGAGGAACTCAGGACACACAGCACCTATAAACAAACGCACGTGAGGCAGGAGAACCTCGGTGCAATAGCGGACACCAGTGACTGAACCTCCTTGAAAGATGTTGAGGTCAGATGGCTACCAAGCATGATACCGCCCCAAACGACAACTCCGCCACCTCCAAACCGGTCCCTTTCGATGATGTTGAAGGTGTGATTGCGTGTTCCCTGCTCTCTCCAGATGTGTATAGGTCCAGAATCGCACGTCAGATTAAATCGGCTCCCATCTGTAAAGAGAACTCGACTCCATTGCTGATGTGTCCAGTTCTTGTGTTCCTGGCACCACAGAAACCGCCGTCTTTGATGAGCAGGCGTTAATGGCACACACCGTACTGGTCGTCATGCAAATAGACCACCTTTGTGCAGCCTCCTGGCCACAGTAAAACGCGATAACGGACGTCCAGTTGTCTGTTGCATGTGCCTTGCGATTTCTCCTGCTGTCTGCCGTCTGTATCTTCTCGCCTGTAGGACAACATACCGGTCGTCCGCCGCCCTGGTTGCTCGTGGACGACCACTGCTAAACTCTCGGACAGCTGTTCCTGTCGTTTGAAATGCTCTCCAAGCTCGTGAAACGACGCTGTGAGCAATCTCGTACTCCTCGGCCACACTAGGCACACTTCGACTTTCTTCCAACTTCCCAATAGCGCGACCTCGGGTAAAGTCATCCAGATGTCGTCTACTGGATTGCCTGTTGGTCATATCACACGGTGGCAGCAACTCGACGTCGTTCAAACCGATGTACACCGTGCAATAGCTTTCACCGAATTGCTGAGCGTACATCGCCCGTGTGTTTTATATCCGTCCGACACCCTCCCCTCCTACGTCATCCTGCCTATATGCGCATGGCCTACTGTGCCGGACCCTAGTCTATCTCCTGAGTGGTATTTCGGTCCGTTCAGTTTGCTCGTTCCGCTGTTATGCTAATTTCTCTTCTTCGTCCTTTATTTTTGCACACCAGTGTAGTTCTGTAGTTCCTTAGGTCCTCAATATCACCTTTTTTATGTAGCAGGAGCATTGCAACATTGTTCCAATCCTCAGGAATCTTCCCTTCATTCAGACATCTGGTGAAAACTTGGGCGAGTACTGTTTCAATTTCTCCACTTGTTTCTTGTTAATGTCCACGGTAATTCCATCATCTCCTAGAGCTTTTCCCCAATTCATGTTCTTGATTGCATGTGCAACTTCTTCTGGGTGGACTGGAGGAACTCTGGTACTGGTACCTTTCGTAATGTCTGGAGTAGATGCATCACCGCTTTCACATAGTTTTGAGTAGAAATCTTTCACTCTTTTCAAAATTTCACCTCTATTTCTTGTTACAGAACCATCTGCTTTTCTCAGTGCCATAATCTGTGTTTTCCCTTACTGAGATGTCCCTTTGCTCTCTTCAGGCTTTGGTTATTTTCGAATGCTTTCCTCACTAGTTCACAGTTGAATTTCCTTACGTCTTCCGTGATACTTTTTCGTACTGTCTTGCATAGCTCTATATATTCCCCTTTGGGAGTCACATGTCGTCATCTCTCTTCTTTTTTGCATCAGAAATTTGGTTTTTCCTGATAATTTCTTCATATGCAATTTGTTCTTAGTACCAGCTAATTTTGTTGCTGTTTCCACAAGAACTTTGGTTAGTTTTCTGTTAACTTCAGAGATTTCTACTACTTCCGACGTTAGACTTTCTAGAGCAGAGAATCTGTTCCTCAGTTCCAATTTGAAGGTATTATGATGTTTTTTAAGATTGGTCATGTCAATACACTTTGTTTGCTTTATGAGCTTGCCACGTTCGAAAATAGCATTGAGGTGCATCTTACATCTTACAATTCTATGGTCACTACCTGTGCTGAACTTGTTCAGCACAATGCAGTCTTCCATGAAAAATTTCGTGTTACATATAATAAAATAAATTTCACTTGTCAACCCATTGGAATGCCTCCATGTCTATTTCCTTTGTGGCTTTTTCTTGAAAAATGAGTTCATGGTGAAAAACCCTTCTGCCTCTTTAAACTGTACGACAGTATTTCCACGCTAGTCTCTGTTGCCGTGACCGAATTTACCTACTGAAGTTTCATTCTGTTGCTGTTGCCCTATTTTCGCATTGCAACCTCCCATAATGATCTTCAAGTGCTGCTTGCCTTTATTAATTAGATGAATTTCCTCATAACATTGTTCAATTTCTTCTGCAGGATGACTTGTGGTGGGTGCATAAGCTTGAATAATCTGATCCTGGTATCTTCTTGAGAGTTGGATAATGAGTCGTTCAGCTGTGCCAGAGGAGATCTCAACTTCTAGAACTTTATCCTTCAGTTTATTGTTTATTATAAATCCAACACCACTAGTTCTACCAGTACCTGTCCTGCGATAGTAGAAGAGATGGCCACTTTTCAGTTCAATGATATCTTCTTTTCTCCTTACCTCACTTAGCCCGACGATGTCCCACATGATACTTTGTAGTTCCTCTTCCAATTTAAGGAGCCTTGAATCAGGTGATAGAGAGCGTCCGTTGAGAGAAGCCATGGTCAGAAAAAGATGGCAGCCTAGTCCAGTCCTCCGGTGATTCTTAGCACCCTCTGCTTTCATGTCGAACTAGCAGCTGCAATGGCCAGGTGCATTCCAGCTGCCGGCGTCTGAGGGCCCAGATTTCAGTTGTGGAGTCATTTTGGAGGGGTTTGGCCATAACTCACTGCGGTGGCCAAGCGGGTTGTTGAGTGTGAGATAGCATTTCCTCTAATCCCGATGGTATAGTTATATTGCTATTGTCGGTCGTCAGAGCTCCTTTAGTAGGAACAGGATGCACCACGAGAAGGCGGGGTTGACATTTGTCAAGGAGAGGCTGTGGTATGTTGCGCACCACTTAACTTTACACCCCTCAGAGTTGCGCGAATCGTTATCTAACTCTTGAGAAGATACCAGGCTCAGATAATTCAAACTTATGCACCCACCACAAGTCATCCCGAAGAAAAAATTGCAGAATTTTATGAGGAAATTCGTGATCTAAATAATAAAGGTAAGCAGCATTTGAAAATAATTATTTGAGATTTCAATGCAAAAATAGGGCAACAGCAACAGAATGAAACTTCAGTAGGTAAATTCGGTCATGACAACAGAAACCAGCGTGGAAATACTCTCGTTGAGTTTGCAGAGGCAGAAGGGTTTTTTCTTGAACTCCTTTTTCAAGAAAAAGCCACACAGGAAATGGACATGGAGACATCCAAATGGGACGACAAGTGAAATTGATTTTATTATGTGTAACAAAAAATTCGTCATAGAAGACTGCAGTGTGCTAAACAAGTTCAACACAGGTAGTGACCATAGATTGGTGAGATGTAAGATGCATCTCAACACTAAACTTGAACGTGGCAAGGTCATAAGTCAAACAAAATGTATTGACATAACTAACCTTAAAAAACACCATAATACCTTCAAGTTGGAACTGAAGAACAGATTCTCTGCTTTAGAAGGCCTAACATCGGAAGAAATGGATACTTCTGAAGTTAACAGAAAAGTAACCAAAGCTTTTATGGAAACAGCAACAAAATTAGCTGGGTCTAAGAACAATGTGCATGTGAACAAATTATCAGGAAAAACCAAAATGTTGATGCAAAAAAGAAGAGAGGTTAGGACAACTAAAGAAGATGTAACTTCCAAAGTGGAATATATAGAGATATGCAAGACAGTACGAAAAAGTATCACTGAAGACGTAAGGAAATTCAACAGTGAACTAGTGAGGAAAGCAATTGAAAACAACCAAAGCCTAAAGATAGCAAAGGGACATCTCAGTAAGGAAAGAAAACAGATTATGGCACTGAGAAAAGAAGATGGTTCTGTAACAAGAAATAGAAGCGAAATTTTGACAAGAGTGAAAGATTTCTACTCCAAATTATATGAAAGGGATGATACATGTACTTCAGACATCATGAAAGGTACCAGAGTTCTTCCAGTCCTCCCAGAAGAAGTTGCACATGCAATCAAGAACATTAAGCGGTGAAAAGCTCCAGGAGAAGATAGAATTACTGTAGACATCATACAAGAAGCAAGTGGAGAAATCGAAACAGTACTCGCCCGAATTTTCACTCGATGCCTTAATGAAGGGAAGATTCCTGAGGATTGGAACAACGCTACAATGATCCTGGTACATAAAAACAGGTGACATTGAGGATCTCAGGAACTACAGACCTATCAGCCTTCTATCAGTGGTTTATAAAATCTTCACTAAAGTTATTTCACACAGCTTGAAGGTAACACTTTACATGGTTCAACCGAGAGAACAAGCTGGATTCAGGAGTGGCTACAGCACAATAGATCATATCCACGTACTGAGAGAACTAATTGAAAGAGCGAGGGAATATGAACTTCCATTGTGCATGGCTTTTATCGATTATAAAAAAGCCTTTGATTCGGTGAAACCATCAGCAGTTACAATGGCTCTGAAATCCTACGGTATTGAAGATGCATACATTAATATTATTAATAACATCTATGAAAGTGCAAGAGCAAAGATTCGGCTGTTTGAGAGTACAGCACACATAAAAGTTGGTAAGGGAGTGAGACAAGGGGACACCATATCTCCGAAGCTCTTGAATGCTACATTGGAGGGTGTCTTTCAGTCGCTGAGCTGGGAAAACAAGGGGATAAAGATTAATGCAGATTATCTAACTCACCTTCGTTTTGCTGATGACGTAGTCATTTTTGCAACTACCCCATCAGAGCTGCAGAGTATGATCCAGGAACTTGCTGACAAGAGTAAAGAAGTGGGATTAAAAATAAACTTTCAGAAGACAAAAGTGATGTTCAATGCTTTTACAAGAAATGAAGATTTATCGATTGATGGAGAAAAGCTGGAGATAGCACACACGTACGTTTATCTTGGACAGCAGATATCAAGTGAGGGTCACATTGATGAAGAAATTAATCGGCGTTTAAAGCTTGCATGGAGAGCTTTTGGAAGAAGCAGCATAATTTTAAAGAACAATATGCCATTATGTCTTAAAAGAAAAGTGTTTGATCAGTGCATTCTTCCAGTGCTTACGTATGGTGCAGAGACGTGGATCTTAACTAAAAGAGACATACAAAGGTTGCAGACAACTCAAAGCAGCATGGAGAAGTGCATGCTTGGTGTAACCAGGAGAGATAAGAAGAGGAGCTCGTGGATCAGAAAAATGACAGGAGTGGAAGACATCATGATCAGAGTTAAATCCTTGAAATGGCAATGGGCTGGGCATACTGCCAGAAGGACAGACCATCGATGGACAGCCGAAATATTAGATTGGATTCCAAGGGACAGGAAAAGACCCAGTATAATGAATTAGCTTTATTTGCTTTCCGCCAAGCTAATTATTATGAATGATTCTCTTCCTACCAGCTAGCTAATGATATACTTGTACTAAGCTTCAAAATGATGAATTTAAAAAGGTGTTGTTACTAGTTAATTACAAACGTAAACAAAGTCTCAACGCTGGTTATTTATAGTAAGCAATAAATGTTATAAACCTAACAGCCAGACAGAGGTCTGACAAAAACTATGAATTGAGAAAGACTGAACTTACTGAAAACTTCTTTATTTCTAAGACTCTTGGTCAACTAAGGCACACACAACACTTGTAGAACAATAATGAATAATCTCTCCTCGTTTTATATACGCTCTCTCTTAACGACCACAAGCTCTCCTCATAACAACACCAAAGCTCCCTTAAGTCTCGATGAACGCGCCTATATACTAGCTACCACCACGTCATGACTTACACTCATTGCCAGATCTCATTCAGCGGGTGAAATAATATTTCGTTCAGTAAGAAGATAATTTACATAGTAAAATAAAATAACTAGAGATAGTAAAATCAAAAGGAAAGTGAATATAAGAGTATACGTTACATCATCTCCCTCTTAATTTTTCTTTTTTTCTTTTTTTTTTTCTATTTTTTTTTGTTTCCGAAAAACCTATCAATTTTGGAGTGTAAGTCTTACATTTCGTTGGTTGACGTTTCTCGATCTCTTTTTTGGTTTGTGGTTTGGTGGTAGCCGTATTTACATTACCAAACTTGGCATGACAATTTTCGAAATCGGTATTCGACTGTGAAATTTGTATTGTTGCACAAAACAAACCTGCATCGGCATACTTTCCTTTTATTCTGCCAAGCAGGAATCACGTTTTTAATTTCAAATGACGTTCTCAGTATTCGGTGAATGCATACCAACTTTATCAGCAGCGAAGATTGCCTGGAGCTGCCTAACAGTAACAATTTTATTATTTTACCCCTAAGCACATAGATATATATATAAAAAAGTGGATTAGTAGATGGACATAGAAGAAATATAAAAAAAAAAACACATATATACACAAAAAAGAATGCATAGGCCCACACGAAAAAAAGAAATTCTGACACGCCAACTGGTCGTGCAGGAAAAACAACAAACTGAGAAAAGAACCTGTCCACGAGAACTTACTTATCTCGAGGACGCATAAAAAACTCTAGTGCGATAACGTTTTCCAGGCCTAATTGGACTGGTAAAATCAGGTGGCTTGGATCTCTTCAGGGACTGGAATGGAACTGGAACATCGGTCTGCTGTCGGTCAGGAAATCCCGGCGGCTGACGGGAACGGTCAGGAATGGCGGAAATCCTTCGGTCCGAAACGGCTGAAGTCTGTGGGTCCAGAAATCCCAGCGGCTGAGAAGAACGGTCAGGAGTCTGGCGGTCTGGAAATCCCTGCGGCTCAGAAGAACGGTCAAAAGTCTGGCGGTCCGGAAATCCCTGCGGCTGAGAAGAACGGTCAGAAGTCTGGCGGTCCGGAATCCCTTGCGGCTGATAGGAACGGTCAGGAACGTCTGAAGTCTGGCGGTCCGGAAATCCCTGCTGCGGCTGATAGGAACGGGCTCCCCAGGCTTTGGATATGAAGTCCCTTTGTGCTGGGGCCCGTTGTGTCCTTCCAGTATCTTTTTGGACGGACGTGTCTCCGGCCACATCGTTTGCTTTCGCTTACGCCCACGTGGCATGAGAGTATCAGCAGGCATCGGCCCTGTTTGCCCTGAACGTAGGTTCCAGGGGCGAAACCCGGGCGGATGCAAAGATTTCTGCCTTCGTCGCTGTTGCGGCGAAGCAGATTGGGGAGACAAGTCACGTTTGCGCCCAGCCTTTGGTGGTGCTGGACGGTTTGGAACATGAAATTTAGGATTCATAACTGATAAGACAGAAATGTCCGAAGCCTCTGAGTCGCTGCTGTAATGCAGTGGTCGTGCAGGGCGATGTTTAGATTTGCCTATAGGAATACTTTCGGACGAGGTATTCAAAGAAGAAGTAGCCCGCAATGGTGCAGAGTTATCCGGAAACGGCGCAGCAATAGTCTTGGCAATGGTTGGAGGGAAAGGAACGATACTAGTATTCGACGAACTCGATTCGAGCCTTGGTCTCATGGGAGAATCAGGTTGCGTGTGTAGAAACCCGTCTGGAGGGGGAGGGTGAATGAAAAATCACTGGAGATTCGTCAAAAATGTTTGTTGGTTCGTCCAAAATTTCTGGCAGTTGAACATGAGATATAGATTCTTGAGTCTGTGGAACAGAAGGTTGAGTAGGATTGATAATGAAATCGATATTCCGTTCATGATACTTGCGACACTGATCAACATGTACATATTGAAAATGGTTGTCAGGTTTCTCCAGAACAATATTATTTTCAAAGACATTTGCCACCCGATATGGACCTTCGTAGCTGGGTGCAAATTTCTTCACTAAAGTATGCGAAACAGAAGACTGGAAGTGCGTTTCCACGAGAGTGAGATCTCCAACGACAAGATCTGGTTCCCTACGCCTAGAATTATAATATCTTGCTTGAGCCGCTTGTGCTCCTAGCATTGCAACACGAGCTTTTTCTGCCATGATTCTTACTGATTGCGGAGTTGGTCGCTGGTTTAGTTCGTCGATAATCCCCGTTAAATTTTCAAAAGGGGTTTTAATTTGGCGACCCAGAAAAAGTTCTGCAGGCGTAATTTTAGTAGACTCGTGGACAGACGAGCGGAGGGCGAACGCAAAAAGCTCTAAATGGTCATCCCATCTTTCATGATGATCCATTACAAAAGTCGCAATCATTTTCACTAGCGTTCGGTGAACACGTTCCGCAGGATGACTCTGGGGATGATATGGGGAAATGAATTTATGTTTAATGTGTAGTCTCGCACACATTCTTTCAAAAATGTCAGAAATAAATTGAGGACCATTATCCGAAACTACTTTATTAGGTGCACCATATCTAGAAAATACTTCATTAACTAAGACATTACAAATAACTTCAGCCGTAGCGGCTTTAATGGGAAAAACTTCAACCCATTTAGAAAAATTATCAGTTAGTACTAAAACGTAACGAGCTTTATTTTTAGCAGATAATGGATAAGGTCCCAATAAATCTATGGAAATAATATCAAACACATGAGAACTTGAACTAGATTTCAAGTGACCGGCCGGTCTTACATTACGGTAATTATTAATCTGACACAAGTGACATGATTGAACGTATGCGAGCACACTTTGGTACATGCCAGGCCAATAGGCAACATCCCGCAATTTACAACGGGTCTTGCGAATACCTAAATGGCCTGCAAGAGGTTTGTCATGAAATTCATTTAAAAGAGCCATTCTAAGGGTTCGCGGAATACATGGGCGAAACTCTGTCCTAGTAGTCCGAGATTTTGTATAATAAAGAAGACCCTCTATTACTTCAAAATGTTGTGACCTTCCAGCCAGAGAAGGATCACTTGGTAGGGGCGAACCAGCAAGCAAAAAATTGTAGATATCCCCAAAATCTGGATCATTTATTAATTCTGCCATTATCTGCTCTCTGGATGTTATATCAGCTATTAGAAGTAAAGGCTGACATCCAGGAGCAGTTTCGGTGGGGACCCCATTAATCGGAACGCGAGATAATGCGTCCGGTAATTGATTCTTATGACCTGGCTGATATGAAATTTTGATATTGCTCTCTTGTAACTTCAGAGCCCACTTCATAAGTCTTTGAGATAGGTGCTTAGCAGAATTCAAATACTGAAGGGCAGAATGATCCGTAATTATGTTAACTGTCAATTCGTTAAGATAACATTGAAATTTATTCAGTGCATACACAACAGCAAGACATTCACGTTCCGTAGCTGAATAATTGCGTTCAGCTTTGGCTAAAGTACGAGACGCAAAAGCTATTGGATGCCCAGCTTGTGACAAAACGCAACCAAGACCAACTCCGGATGCATCAGTATAAATATCAAATTCCTTAGTATGATCCGGGAAAGCCAACACCGGAGGCTGAGTCAATGCAGACTTCAGTGTTTCGAATGCAGCGTTAGCCTCAGGTGTCCAAATAAACTTCTTGTATTTACGCTTTAAAGCATACAATGGCTCACATATTGTAGCATAAGCGGGGACGAACTGCTGATACCATCCGGTCATTCCCAGAAAGCGGGATAGTTCTTTTGCCGAGGAAAGTCAACAATAGGCCTAATTTTTTCATTATCCGTAAATAAGCCGTGGGGAGTGATTTTCAACCCCAGATATACAATCTCGTCCCTCGCTATCTGGCATTTACTAGGTTTTAACGTCAAGCCAGCATTGTATATAAGTTGGAACACCTGTTTTAGCAGAGAAAGGTGCTCGTCAAAAGTCTCTGATGTGATAATAATGTCATCCAAATAGACATGCACATGGGGACCCAGGACAGGTCTGAGAACCGTGTCCATAAGCTTTTGGAAAGTAGCAGGTGCAGAAGCTAGTCCAAAAGGCATACGTAAATATTCATAGGCCCCAAAAGGAGTCACAAAGCCAGTTTTATCGACCGAGTCCGGATGTACTGCCACCTGCCAATATCCACTCGCCAAATCCGAAGTTGACATCCATTTGGTTGACGACAAGTCATTTAAAATATGTGACATGACAGGTAGGGGATAATTGATCGTTTTTGTGACTTGGTTGAGCTTGCGGAAATCTGTCACGAAACGAAATTCATTGGGTTGTTTCTTTGGAACCAAAAAGGCAGGAGCAGCCCAGGCGCTTGTTGATTCCCTGATTATGCCCTGCTTAATCATTTCAGCAATTTGACGTTGCATTTCCTGTTTCTTATGTGGAGCACAAGGGTAAGGTTTCGTCGCAATTGGTTTCGAACCCTCAGTGTCAATAACATGATAAACCACCTGTGTGAAACCAGGTTGATCCGAAAATAAACCAGGGCTTTCCTGTAAAAGGAGAGAAAGCTGGTCTCGATGCCCCTCATTCAATTGGTCACTCAACAATAAACTCGTAATATCTACAGGAACCGTCGGAATCATTTCGACAGGTTCCGGAAAGGAAATCACATGTTGTACAAAATTCAAAGTTATTTGAAACTTGTTTATAAAGTCCATACCCATTAAACATTTCACGGGTAGCTCGTCTATAAGCAGGAAAGAATGTGCGTCTATAAGCAGGAAAGAATGTGTAAAACGAGCTTTTCCCAGCCCTAAAGATAATGTGACAGTTCCTGAGATACTGAAGATTTCATTATTTGCACCTCGCAAATACTGCGTTGCAGGCTGAACGTGTATTGCCGGAAAAGTGTCAGTGCAAAACTTTGTATTTAAGGCTGATATTTCAGACCCAGTGTCGAACTTTGTCTCGACAATAATGTCTTCAAGTGTCAAGAATACATCAGGCAACTGAGGAGTTTGAACAGTTACTAATACTGTTTTAGGGTCAGAATGTTTGGTATCAGGAAGCAGGACCGACCCTTCATCTACTTCCTGTGGAAGTTTAAAGGAATCCTGGTGGGGTTATCATGTGGTCGGAAACCTCGACCCTGCCGGGTATCGGGAAAATTTTCACGATGAGGAAAACTGCTTGCAACCTGCGTCGGGAACCGCGTGTCTGTTGACATTTTCATATCCGTTACGTCGGCCCTCAGCACGGGCAGAAAAATTATCATTGCCCTGAGCATGATAACGTTCCGAATGCTGCTGAGTGAAACGGGGTCGAGCATACTGAGCAGGAGTACGATATCCCGAAGCTTGTTCAGAAACTCGCTGTTGGTTTGCCACTCTTCTGTGTGGTGGAACGTATGAAGCTTGGGTGTGCTTTGGGGTATGCTCGCGCTGAAAGTTATTATGCCTATTATGCCGCTGAGGGTTTTCGTAATAAGCCTCGCGGGGTGCCCGAGCATGGTGAGTTGAACCATGTTTGCCATGTCGCTCTTCATACGTGCGTATGAGGCGACGGCATTCATGAATGGTGGCAGGGTGTCGAACCTCCAGAAAATCTTGTAAGAATGGGTCGAGCTGCTGCACGAGGGTATCCAACATGTCAACATGACTGGCATGTGGATCCCATAGGTTATATAGGCGTGTAGTTTCCAACGCAAATGCAACAGGGCTATCATTGTGACCTTGCTGACGTGAAAAAGCTGTTGAGCAAGGCTAGCTCGACTGAGGCCGAAAGGAAAGACCTCCAAGAATTCTGCACGGAAATTCTCATAATGAGAATCCGGGTTCGACCCTCTCCACTGCCGATACCAGGTCTTAGCGGTATCCCTCAAGCAAGTGCCGGCAATTTGGACTTTGCAGTCTTCAGGAATATTATAGAGATCAAAATGATCTTCCAGATCTTCGAGGAACTTTAAGGACCCCTCCAAACCATTGAAATGAATTGTTCCTGCATGCGGCACGAAATGGGCAAGCATTCTGCTTCGCTGAGAGGATTGAACTCCCTCAGGTACGACCCGCGACTCAGAGTAATAAGAAGCTGGTGCATTACGAAATGGTGAAGAATGCCTGGGTGCGTGTAGATCATTCATATCAAAGTCAGAGCCACAGGCTTCGTGCAAATTGTCCAAAAAAACACCAGTACCCTCGAGACTTGCCGGAGGGTGGAAATTTGCAGTTGTCTCAGGTAAGGAAGACATGGGTACTAAACGTCAAGATCTCGTGTTCGAGAAAAGTTCGGGCGCCAATTATAATGAATTAGCTTTATTTGCTTTCCGCCAAGCTAATTATTATGAATAATTCTCTTCCTACCAGCTAGCTAATGATATACTTGTACTAAGCTTCAAAATGATGAATTCAAAAAGGCGTTGTTACTAGTTAATTACGAACGTAAACAAAGTCTCAACGCTGGTTATTTATAGTAAGCAATAAATGTTATAAACCTAACAGCCAGACAGAGGTCTGACAAAAACTATGAATTGAGAAAGACTGAACTTACTGAAAACTTCTTTATTTCTAAGACTCTTGGTCAACTAAGGCACACACAACACTTGTAGAACAATAATGAATAATCTCTCCTCGTTTTATACACGCTCTCTCTTAACGACCACAAGCTCTCCTCATAACAACACCAAAGCTCTCTTAAGTCTCGATGAACGCGCATATATACTAGCTACCACCACGTCATGACTTACACTCATTGCCAGATCTCATTCAGCGGGTGAAATAATATTTCGTTCAGTAAGAAGATAATTTACATAGTAAAATAAAATAACCAGAGATAGTAAAATCAAAAGGAAAGTGAATGTAGAGTATACGTTACACCAGAAGAAGACCACATGGGAGATGGGTGGATGAAATTCGAAAGTATGCAGGAGTTACATGGAGGAGACTGGCACAAGACAGACCGTTGTGGAGGATGCTTGGGGAGACCTTCGTCCAGCAGTGGATTGATAATGGTTTACAATGATGATGATATATATATGTCAAGGTTGGTTATGTCAATAGATTTTGTTTGTCCTATGAGCTTGCCACGTTCAAGTTTAGTGTTGAGGTGCATCTTACATCTCACGAATCTATGGTCACTACCTGTGTTGAACTTGTTTAGCACACTGCAGTCTTCTATATATATATATATATATATATATATATATATATATAATAGACATAACCAACCTTAAAAAACACCATAATACCTTCAAGTTAGAACTGAAGAACAGGTTCTCTGCTTTAGAAGGCCTAACATCGGAAGAAGTGGACATCTCTGAAGTTAACAGAAAAGTAACCAAAGCTCTTATGGAAACAGCAACAAAATTAGCTGGGTCTAAGAACAAGTTGCATGTGAAAAAATTATCAGGAAAAACCAAAATGTTGATGCAAAAAAGAAGAGAGATGAGGACAACTAAAGAAGATGTGACTTCCAAAGTGGAATATATAGAGCTATGCAAGACAGTAAGAAAAAGTATCACTGAAGACGTAAGGAAATTCAACTGTGAACTAGTGAGGAAAGCAATTGAAAACAACCAAAGCCTAAAGATAGCAAAGGGACATCTCAGTAAGGGAAGAAAACAGCTTATGGCACTGAGAAAAGAAGATGGTTCTGTAACAAGAAATAGAGGCGAAATTTTGACAAGAGTGAAAGATTTCTACTCCAAATTATATGAAAGGGATGATATATGCACTCCAGACATCATGAAAGGTACCAGTACCAGAGTTCCTCCAGTCCTTCCAGCAGAAGTTGCACATGCAATCAAGAACATGAAGCGAGGAAAAGCTCCAGGAGAAGATGGAATTACTGTAGACATCATACAAGAAGCAAGTGGAGAAATCGAAACAGTACTCGCCCAAATTTTCACTCGATGCCTTAATGAAGGAAAGATTCCTGAGGATTGGAACACCGCTACAATGATCCTGCTACATAAGAAAGGTGACATTGAGGATCTCGGAAACTACAGACCTATCAGCCTCCTATCAGTAGTTTATAAAATCTTCACTAAAGTTCTTTCACACCGCTTGAAGGTAACACTGGACATGGCTCAACCGAGAGAACAAGCTGGATTCAGGAGTGGCTACAGCACAATAGATCATATCCACGTGCTGAGAGAACTAATTGAAAGAGCGAGGGAATATGAACTTCCATTGTGCATGGCTTTTATCGATTATGAAAAAGCCTTTGATTCGGTGAAACCATCAGCAGTTACAATGGCTCTGAAAACCTGCGGTATTGAAGATGCATACATTAATATTATTAATACCATCTATGAAAATGCAAGTGCAAAGATTAGGCTGTTTGAAAATACAACACACGTAAAAATTGGAAAGGGAGTGAGACAAGGTGACACCATATCTCCGAAGCTCTTTAATGCCACATTGGAGGGTGTTTTTCAGTCACTGATCTGGGAAAACAAGGGGATAAAGATTAATGGAGATTATCTAACCCACCTTCGTTTTGCTGATGACGTAGTCATTTTTGCAACTACCCCATCAGAGCTGCAGAGTATGATCCAGGAACTTGCTGACAAGAGTAAAGAAGTGGGATTAAAAATGAACTTTCAGAAGACAAAAGTGATGTTCAATGCTTTTACAAGAAATGAAGATTTATCGATTGATGGAGAAAAGCTGGAGATAACAGACACGTACGTTTATCTTGGACAGCAGATATCAAGTGAGGGTCACATTGATGAAGAAATTAATCGGCGTACAAAACTTGCCTGGAGAGCTTTTGGAAGAAACAGCATAATTTTCAAGAGCAATATGCCATTATGTCTTAAAAGAAAAGTGTTTGATCAATGCATCCTTCCAGTGCTTACGTATGGTGCGGAGACGTGGACCTTAACTAAAAGAGACATACAAAGGCTGCAGACAACTCAAAGTGGCATGGAGAGGTGCATGCTTGGTGTAACCAGGAGAGATAAGAAGAGGAACTCGTGGATCCGAAAAATGACAAGAGTGGAAGACATCATGATCAGAGTTAAATCCCTGAAATGGCAATGGGCTGGACATACTGCCAGAAGGACAGATCATCGATGGACAGCCGAAATTTTAGATTGGATTCCAAGGGACAGGAAAAGACCCAGAAGAAGACCACATGGGAGATGGGTGGATGAAATTCGAAAGTATGCAGGGGTGACATGGAGGAGACTGGCACAAGACAGACCGTTGTGGAGGAAACTTGGGGAGACCTTCCTCCAGCAGTGGATTGATAATGGTTGACAATGATGATGATGATGATATATATATATATATATATATATATATATATATATATATATATGGGATGCAAGGTCAGGTGATGCGTAACATCACAGCCTCTCCTTGACAAATGTCAACCCCGCCTTCTCGTGGTGCATCCTGTTCCCACTAAAGGGGCTCTGACGACCGCCCATAGCGGTATAACTATACCATCGGGATTAGAGGAAATTCTATCCCACACTCACCAACCCGCTTGGCCAGCGTAGTGAGTTATGGCCAAACCCTCCAAAATGATTCCACAACTTAAATCTTGGCCCTCAGTCTCCGGCAGCTGGAATGTACCTGGCCAAGGCAGCGGCCAGTGCGACATGAAGGCAGAGGGTGCTAAGAATCCCCGGAGGACCGGACTAGGCTGCCATCTGATGCTGACCTTGGCAACGTACAATGGACGCTCCTATCTTCTGATTCAAGGCTTCTTGAATTAGAAGAGGAACTACAAAGGATCAAGTGGGACATCGTCGGGCTAAGTGAGGTAAGGAGAAAAGGAGAAGATCTCATCGAACTGAAAAAGTGGACATCTCTTCTACTATCGTGGGACAGATACTGGCAGAACTAGTGGTGTTGGATTTATAATAAACAAGAAACTGAAGGATAAAGTGGTAGAAGTTGAAAGTTCCTCTGACAGAGCTGCACGACTCGTTATCCAACTATCGAGAAGATACCAGGCTCAGATTATTCAAACTTATGCACCCACCACAAGTCATCCTGAAGAAGAAATTGAAGAATTTTATGAGGAAATTTGTCATCTAAATAATAAAGGTAAGCAGCACTTGAAAATAATTATGGGAGATTTCAATGCAAAAATAGGGCAACGGCAACAGAATGAAACTTCAGTAGGTAAATCTCGGTCACGGCAACAGAAACCAGCGTGGAAATACTCTCGTTGAGTTTGCAGAGGCAGAAGGGTTTTTCATCTTGAACTCCTTCTTCAAGAAAAAGCCACACAGGAAATGGACATGGAGACATCCAAATGGGACGACAAGTGAAATTGATTTTATTATGTGTAACAAAAAATTCGTCATAGAAGACTGCAGTGTGCTAAACAAGTTCAACACAGGTAGTGACCATAGATTGGTGAGATGTAAGATGCACCTCAACACTAAACTTGAACGTGGCAAGCTCATAAGACAAACAAAATCTATTGACATAACCAACCTTAAAAAACACCATAATACCTTCAAGTTGGAACTAAAGAACAGGTTCTCTGCTTTAGAAGGCCTAACATCGGAAGAAGTGGACATCTCTGAAGTTAACAGAAAAGTAACCAAAGCTCTTATGGAAACAGCAACAAAATTAGCTGGGTCTAAGAACAAGTTGCATGTAAATAAATTATCAGGAAAAACGAAAATGTTGATGCAAAAAAGAAGAGAGATGAGGACAACTAAAGAAGATGTGACTTCCAAAGTGGAATATATAGAGCTATGCAAGACAGTACGAAAAAGTATCACTGAAGACGTAAGAAAATTCAACTGTGAACTAGTGAGGAAAGCAATTGAAAACAACCAAAGCCTAAAGATAGCAAAGGGACATCTCAGTAAGGGAAGAAAACAGATTATGGCACTGAGAAAAGAAGATGGTTCTGTAACAAGAAATAGAGGCGAAATTTTGACAAGAGTGAAAGATTTCTACTCCAAATTATATGAAAGGGATGATACATGTACTCCAGACATCATGAAAGATACCAGTACCAGAGTTCCTCCAGTCCTTCCAGCAGAAGTTGCACATGCAATCAAGAACATGAAGCGGGGAAAGCTCCAGGAGAAGATGGAATTACTGTAGACATCATACAAGAAGCAAGTGGAGAAATCGAAACAGTACTCGCCCAAATTTTCACTCGATGCCTTAATGAAGGAAAGATTCCTGAGGATTGGAACACCGCTACAATGATCCTGCTACATAAGAAAGGTGACATTGAGGATCTCGGAAACTACAGACCTATCAGCCTCCTATCAGTAGTTTATAAAATCTTCACTAAAGTTCTTTCACACCGCTTGAAGGTAACACTGGACATGGCTCAACCGAGAAAACAAGCTGGATTCAGGGAGTGGCTACAGCACAATATATCATATCCATGTGCTGAGAGAACTAATTGAAAGAACGAGGGAATATGAACTTCCATTGTGCATGGCTTTTATCGATTATGAAAAGCCTTTGATTCGGTGAAACCATCAGCAGTTACAATGGCTTTGAAACCTGCGGTATTGAAGATGCATACATTAATATTATTAATAACACCTATGAAAATGGAAGTGCAAAGATTAGGCTGTTTGAAAATACAACACACATAAAAATTGGAAAGGGAGTGAGACAAGGTGACACCATATCTCCGAAGCTCTTTAATGCCACATTGGAGGGTGTTTTTCAGTCACTGAGCTGGGAAAACAAGGGGATAAAGATTAATGGAGATTATCTAACCCACCTTCGTTTTGCTGATGACGTAGTCATTTTTGCAACTAGCCCATCAGAGCTGCAGAGTATGATCCAGGAACTTGCTGACAAGAGTAAAGAAGTGGATTAAAAATGAACTTTCAGAAGACAAAAGTGATGTTCAATGCTTTTACAAGAAATGAAGATTTATCGATTGATGGAGAAAAGCTGGAGATAACAGACACGTACGTTTATCTTGGACAGCAGATATCAAGTGAGGGTCACATTGATGAAGAAATTAATCGGCGTACAAAACTTGCCTGGAGAGCTTTTGGAAGAAACAGCATAATTTTCAAGAGCAATATGCCATTATGTCTTAAAAGAAAAGTGTTTGATCAATGCATCCTTCCAGTGCTTACGTATGGTGCAGAGACGTGGACCTTAACTAAAAGAGACATACAAAGGCTGCAGACAACTCAAAGAAGCATGGAGAGGTGCATACTTGGTGTAACCAGGAGAGATAAGAAGAGGAACTCGTGGATCCGAAAATGACAAGAGTGGAAGACATCATGATCAGAGTCAAATCCCTGAAATGGCAATGGGCTGGACATACTGCCAGAAGGACAGATCATCGATGGACAGCCGAAATTTTAGATTGGATTCCAAGGGACAGGAAAAGACCCAGAAGAAGACCACATGGGAGATGGGTGGATGAAATTCGAAAGTATGTAGGGGTGACATGGAGAGACTGGCACAAGACAGACCGTTGTGGAGGAAACTTGGGGAGACCTTCGTCCAGCAGTGGATTGATAATGGTTGACAATGATGATGAATGATGATATATATATATGCATATATACAAGATAGAAAGATTGGGCGCCATATTTTGTAATCTGCCCCGGGCGCATAATGCTTAGTTACGCCTCTGCTGTTCTTAATCCTAGGCATCTGGTTTCCTCAGAGCAAGTGACCATTCTTTGGAGGGCACATAATTTCAGTGAAGTTCTTGTCAATCGTTTACGGTGTGAAAATTCCAAAAGCACAGCAGCATCGTTTCTGTTATTTTGATAATTAATACAGAAATTTAACGTTGACCAGGAACATCAAACAAAGATATTCGCTCTTTCCACGTTTATAAGTGAGTCACGGAAAAATTCTCATTGGCTGCCACCGGGAGTCGAACCCAGGGTCTTCCAGTTACGCGCCAGATATGCTTCCGCTACACTACACCCACCGTGCCATCATTTATGGCACGTGCTTGAAGGGCCGCTGAAGGGCCACTTGTAGCAGCTACAGCCTGTGATGTATAACTAATGGCTCTGTCCTGGCATATGACAATTGATGGGGGTGCAACTGTTGGCCCGCTGCTGGTCCGAACTGCTGGCCCATGGGGTGGCCGCCGGGACATTTTATTGACAGTTGGGCGGCGGCAACATAGTGCTGGGCCACCGCTGGTAGAGCTGGCAGCCAGCAGTGGCCCAGTGCTGGCCCAGCAATACTGTTTTTGCTGGGCCGGGTCTGGCACCAAATGACTGCCTTTTAGTTCCCTTACTCAAATTACGTTGAAAGGGGAGATATTTGCTCACATTTCCCATAACTTCCAGCAGTTATACGAAAAATGCCAAAAGTATATTGTATTGGGCGAAAGAGGAATATTTTGAAAGCCGGTATAGTAAGATTTCTTAAATATTACCTGTTGTTCATTTTTACCATGCATTCACTGAACTTCTACGAAGCTTTTTCTATTCATAAGCTAGTACTCGTAGCAGTTTATGAAACAAACAACAATTTCCTCTAATATTGCTTAGAGGTTATGTTAAATTTGTGTTTAAATTTCGTATTTCTCAAAACTTTTCTTAACGAGCAGTTCAACTACTACTTCAGTAGGATTCGAACCCATGTCTCCTAGCTTGGAAACCAGTTATTCTCCCAACTGAACTACACCGAACTTGGCTTATCGCTAAAACTTCCCGTTTTGACTTTTATGTCACCTCAGTGGTACGTCACATATATTCCTCCCGCGCTTGAGAACGGAAGGGGCACAAAATAGAAGGTTTCGGGTCCGCCGCAAACAATGCTGGAAGGAGAGTTCACTGTAGAAGAAAAGCTTTTTATAATTCGAGACTACACTATATTGACAAAAATCACCGGACACTTAGATGAGAAACACAACATGGCATTTATTGACGTACATTAGTACAGTGTCGGTCAACCTTTGGCCTTAATGTATGCACTGACCCCTCGAGACAAGCTTTCGACAACGTTTTGGAACACAGCGATAGGTATGCGCTTCCATTCAGAACATAATGCTGACGCAAACTGTTGCTTAGTAGTAGGCCTTGGTTCCGAACTTTTTGTGCGGCGCTCTAATTCATCCCATAGGTGCTCTATGGAATTAAGATCAGGGTTTTGTTATGGCCAGTCCACACACGATACAGAATTATAATCAAACCACGCCGTAACAGTCCTTGGTTCACGGCTCGGTGCATTATCCTGCAGGTACGAACAAGGTTCGTTTCCACAGTATTGTCACAGAAATGGTAGGGCATAATTATCCAGAATACACAAGGTAGACGTTCTGGTTAACAGGTTTGTCAACGAAAACCAATGGGTCGGGACCATACTACGAAAAACACCCCCCACACGAGTACACTGTCAGCTCTAAACTTGACCGTAAGAACAGTACACTGTGGTAAATATCTTTCCTCCGGCTGCCGCCATACCCACACACGGCCATCAGACTGATGGGTGGTGTACCTGGATTCATCAGTCCATAGGACCTGTTTCCATTGATCTACGGTCCACGATAAATGTTCTTTACACCATGCTAAACGACGAGTAGCATTCCGAGTGGAGATGAAAGGCTTATGAGCAGCGGCGCGACCACGGTAACCCATGGAATGAAGTTCCTTGCGAATGGTACGTGTACATACTGAGGTTACAGAATTTTTACTCACCCGTACACTGAGGTCTTGCGCGGTACTCCGTCGAATAGCTGTAACGACTCTCCTGAGGCTTCCACGTTCTCTATCACTGATTTCCTTTGGTTTGCCGGTACGTTTTGCTGTTTCAGGCACGCCACGTGTCTTCCGCCTATTCACTACATCTAAATCAGTTGATTTGGGTATGTTTAAACGCTTCTCGGTTTATCTTATGGGCAACCCACTAACATAACACCCAACAACCTTTCCTTTCTCAAAGTCAGTTCTTTCCCGCCGCGACATTATCACTCAACCTCACAGTGCGATATGATGGCGGTCAGCTGCAGGCTAGTTTTTACATCGTTTGCAGCTGTACCGCGCATCTAAACAACGCAGCGAATCCGTTCATTTGCCTTTTATGGGTGTCCGGAGACTTTTGTCAATATAGTGTTTGTGTAGAAGAAGCATCACGCGACGTAACTACACCGACCTTGGATTATCGCTGCAACTTGCAGTTCCGGCTTTTACGTCATCTCAGTTATAAGTCACAAGAGAAGCATAGTGAAGCTTTTCGCTGCAAAATGTTCTGCCTCGTCAATATCATCAGATGCTAGATATACACTGAAGTGTCAAAAGTCATAGGATACGTACCTAGTATCCTGTAGGACTTCATCGAGACCCGCAAAGTGCAGCAGCTGGACGTGGCATCGATTCCACAAGCGGCCAGATGACTTCTGGAGAGATATTTAGCCATACCGCCTGAACAGCCTCCCACAGTTCCCTGGTATTCATAGATGCAGGATCTTGGGTGCGAATGGACCTTTCCGCCACGTCCCATAAGTGCTTTATTGGGTTCATGTCGGGCGAACGTGGTGAACATACCAATTGTCGGAACTGTCCAGAATGCTCCTCAAACTGATTTTGAACAATTTAGGCCCGATGACATGGTGCATTATCTACCTGGGAAATCTCACGGTTGTTGGGTACATGCAGTCCATGAAGGGCTGCAAATGAAAGTGTCACCGAGCAGAGCAACAAAGCGATTACCGGTTAATGACGTGTTTACGAGGACCACAGGACCCAAACCACGTGACGTAAAGTCACCACACACATGTATGGAACCACCACCAGCTTGCGCATTGCCTTGATGACTGCTTGGGTCCATGGCCTCATAGAGTCTGCACCACCCTCAAACCCTACCATCAGCTCGTAACAACTGGTAGCGTGACTCATCTGACCACGCCACATGTTGCCAGTCTTTCAGGGTCCAAATACCGTGTTAACGAGCCCAGGTGAGGCGCTGTGTCCGATGTCGTGGTGCTAACAAAGACACTCTGTTGGGTCTTCTGCTCCCATACCTCATAGACGCTAAATTACGATGCACTGACCTGATGGGTATGTCTCTGGTACCTTCTTCATTGAATGTGAATGTTATTTGAGTCAGTGTTGCTTGTCTGTTAGCATGGACAATCCTGGTCAGACGCCGCTGGTCACTGTCATTCAGCACTCGTAGTCGGCCACTGCGCTGTCCACGGTGGGTGGCAATGCCTTCCTTGAGGTATTCTCGATACACACGTGACACCGTGGATCGAAGATTGTTGAATGCTCTCACAACTTTGGAAATTGAATGTCCCATTTGTTTCGCTCCCACTACCTTGCCTCTTTCAAACTTCAATAATACACGTCGGCTTGCCATAACCCTACTGGCGGTTGTTCAGCCTGAATCACGAGATTACACCTCGCAACTTATATAAATCGTGGCCGTGGTGTGCGTCAAACCCTTTATACGACTGACAGCGGCATTTAAATATCAGCATACTGCTCTCCCATGACTTTTGGTACTTCAGTGGATAATTTTTCTGGTGTCATTGCCGTAGCCCTTTTTGTGAGATACAAGACGAATGGTATTGAAAGAGATTCCGGTCCATGAATCCCAGTTAACTCGAGTTCGAATTCCGATAAGGCATGGATGTTGTGCTTGTTTTACGGAACTGGCGCTCTCCCTTCTCTGGAACCAGTGACCCTAAATTAGGGACGGGCCACTGCTTATAGTCAAATAGGTTGCTCATGGTGGTAGTTACACTTACAAGGAAACAAACAAACAAGAAACGAAACAAACAAACAAGAAAGTCCACAGTTGTTAGGTGTTCTTTGTTTGCAGTATCTTGCGAATTTGCATATTTGAAGGGCGTTTAATATATTTCATGTGCACCCTTGGAAGCGGAGGTGTTAGTGCTTTGCGTGGAAGAAGTATAAGCTCATTATAGTAGTGTACAAAATGCAGCATTCCATATTATACCATATACACTGAAGTGCCAGAAGAACTGGTACAGACGAGCTCATGCAAAATGCATAGCAACGTCACCTATGCGCGTACTCGCTTGCGTCTGCCAGTGCGTATATAAAGGGATAGACATTCTTGCCAGCTGTCAGAGCTGTTTTCGGCATGAGAATGACAAGTAATAATGATTTAAGCGATTTTCAACGCGGTGTCATAGTTGACGCTCGTGAGATGGGCTGTAGTATTTTGGAGGTAGAAACGAAGTCGGATTTTGACGGACGACCATTGCAAGGGTGTACCGTGACTACAAGAATTCCGGCAAAACCTCCAATCTACGATACCAGTGTGGCCGTAAAAATAAATTGGGTGAACGTGACCATCGTCGGCTGTCAAGAATCGTTTCACGCGATATAGGTGTGCAATACTCTCGCAGGTATCATCGGAATTCAATGCTGAGCCTCAACAAGCATCAGCGTCTGGACTGTGCAATGTACCTTGCACGATATGTGCTTTGGGAGCCGAAGCCCAACTCGAGTCCCCTTGATGGGTGCACGACACAGAGCTATGCGCCTCGTTTGGGCACGGCAACACCGCCACTGGGGATTTGATGACTGGAAACAAGTAGCCTGGTCTGACGAGTCGCGTTTCCAACTGTATCGAGCAGATGGAGGGATTCGTGTGTGGCGCAAACCCCATGAAGCCATGGATCCCGCCTGTCAACAGGGAACTGTACCGGCTGGTGGGGAGTCCATAATTGTATGGGGTGTGTTTAGCTGGACGTCACTGGGACCCCTGGTACGTCTACAAACGTCTGTGACCGGCCAACGCTATGTGCGCATCCTTTCTGACGAGGTACACCCGTTCATGTCCTGCATTTTTTCTGATGGGTTGGGCCTGTTCCAACAGGACAGTGCACCTCCACACAAGTGTCGGGACGCCACATTATGGTCAGAGGAGCATTCATCTTAGTTTGGGGCGTTGTCAATCCCACCCAAGTCCCCAGATCTGAACGTGATAGAACACATTTTGGATGCCATGCAACACGCTATCGAAGACAGGAATCTGAGACTTCGGAAAACACCCGAATTGTGGAACGCTCTGCAGGAAGTATGGTGAATTGCTTACAGCATATTTTCAGAAGCTAGTGGAGTCCATTCCCCGTCGTATTTCTTCAGTCCTGCGCTCCCATGGTGGACCTACCAAGCATTAGACTGCTGTACCAGTTTTTCTGGCACTACACAAAGTCATGTGCAGTATTCGGAGTGCAGAGGGCAAAAGGATATAAAAAATCAAAAGCATGGAGATTGTATGAACACTTCCAAAATCTTTTTTTTTAAATATATGTAGTATTGTTTTGTCGAAAGAAATTCCCCGACTGTTGCAGTTTTTTGAGTAGTTGTGCTATTTTTACATAACAGTTATTCCACTTTCCTGTAAAAACAAACTGACTTTGTACTCAAAATGCGGAGATCTGTTAAAGAAAGATACGCTGCAAAAAACGGCCAAGGGGAAATTTCAAAGGAAAAATTAATGATCGGTTTGAATGGCGTTTCTGTGTTTCCTCTAAAAGAAAGGTTTGCTTTCTGCTACGCGGAAAGTGGATTTAAGAGGAACGTTTTATATATATAACTTCCTTTTCCTTAATATAACTTTCTTTCCCTACAGTATTTCTATTACTAATAAAATGCGCTTTCAAAAGCAGTAAATATAATTTAATAGGGATGAAAGATACAGATCTGAGCAGTAAAATATTCTTTTGCCATCGTTCAAGCATATTTTATTATAGTCAAAGAAAGGGGCCAGCTGTTTAAGGTCTCGCCTTTTGCATCTTCTCTTTCCTCTCGTGGCACATTGCCGAGGCATGGACCGTGTAAAGTCTCGTAACCTGCCCTTCCACCATCCGACATTTATCCCTAGTCAACAGCTTTCCATCTGGGCAATCAATATACAATTCTCGTGATCCTGCTTTCCCCATGTGTTCGATAAAAGCACCGACAGACACTGGAAGGCGATGGTTGCAATAGGTTTTAGGCTCCGTGAATCTGGCAACGGAACCTTGCTTCGTTCTCAATGATCCGCAGTGTGAACCCCCATGTGGCCTACTCAGTACGTGTATAGGAAGAACCTAGCGAAACATATTAACTTTGGATATGGGTCTACCTAACCCATATTTCGGCTCATTGCCCTTCAAATGATGTTGGCAAGAAGAAGTTAAGCGGGTCGACCTTGAGACGTCAGGTTGTTGTGATTGCAGGAATGAGCAGGGAGAACCCTTTTGCGCGCAATATCAAAACATCAAGACAAGGCAGACTTTATTTTTTAATCTAATTAATCTAATGCAATGATCTCAGGTGCTTTCATGTTCACAAAACAGTCGTAAGCAGAAAATATTAGTAAAACGACAAAAGACCCTAAAAGGAAAGAAGTCAATAACCGTGGATGTTTCGTGTGAATTTCAAACGTGCTTTTATAACTTCCGACAAACCCTGCGTTGTATCTTTTCTCAATATTGCAGCATGCATACAATGGTAATTACTAAAATTAATCCTAATGAAAAGTTAACGCAATTACAGTTACTATATGCCTTAAGTGCACACATTTCTTAGCATATTTACACCTGTAGCCGATGGCAGATAGACAAGAAAAATTCTTAGCAGATATTTTTTTACGCAAATAAAATGCGTTTTAAGATAGCATAGGAAATAATTGTGCTTTTAATTTATTTATAAGAAATATATTTGAACCCTATAAATGGCCGAATGATTTCTAAATACAGTGCAACCTCGTTTATACGTTTTTCAAGGGACAAGATGAACCTAAAATTGAAAAAAAAATTGTATAAAAGAAACAGGGAAACTTTCACATTAAGGGACATTCAGAATTTTTGGATCGGAAACATTTTACGGAGAAATGTGAAGAGCAAATATGTGAGAAACGCGTAAAAGAGGTTCTACTGTATATACACAGATCAGCCAAAACATTAAAACCACCTACCAAATATGATGTAAGTCCTCCTCTCGCCGCTAAAAACGCTCTCACGCAAATGAGGCATCGATTCAACGAGATGTTGGTAGGTGTCTCTTGATATTTGGTGCCATTACTGCAACAGAAGATCCTACAGTTTCCGTACACTACGTGGTTGGGGTGATGCTGCTCGTACCCGTTTCTCCAACTCAAACCACAAATGCTCGGTAGGATTCATATCCGGCGAATTTGGGGGTCATGGCAATAAATGGAATTCCTCTTCATATTCATGGAACCATTTCTGAACCTTTTTCGTTGTGTGGCATGGAGCATTGTTTGTTGAAAGACGCCCTCTCCACCAGGGAACACAATCACCATACATTTGTGTCCTTGGTCAGCCACGATATTCAGCTACGTCACAGCTGCCAGAGTTCGCTCTATAGAGATAATGTGCCCAAGTGTTCCACAAGAAAATATTGTCCAGACTATCACTCTCCCTCCAGCAGCCTGGAACCGTTCCACAGTGCATCCAGGTGAAAAGGCTTACTCGGGTAAACGTCGCACTGTTATTTTTGGCTTGTAGGTGGCTGCTCAACTGCGGTAAGCAATTTCCTTGAGCCTCCTGTGCACCGTACTGGTGTTAACATCAGTCCCAGTAGTCTGACATAGCGTTTACGGGATTTAATACAATATTTTCTTGCGTTCTGAGCGGGAAGTTCTTTGGAGATCGCTCCTGATACGTTCGTTCTGTTAGTTTCTGAGGTTCACCGGGTCGTTTTTTTTTTTTTTTTGTTTTTTTTTTGGTGTTGTTGTTTTGGCAGATTCAGCCAGAATACGTTTTCTTTTGTAAATCCCATTTTCATTTGTAAATCCCATCTTGAATGCCAAGTACGGAAGATTGCTTATGTGGCTCGCTATCATCAATCCGCCCTGGAAATCAGTTAACTGTTTCGTGGAGGCATCTCGCATTCACAGTCGTGCTGTTGCCTTGTCATAGTCCCACGAAAGTATTTTCAATCCGAAGAATTCCGTAATCTTACCTATTAGGAAAATTAATAAAAAAACACTCATTTTATGTTTGTTGGATTTCTCGAGATGCAACAACAGTTACTAGACAGGAGACTCATCATATATTTCATTCCCTTCGTATAATTACCACGTCATTAGTCGATCAAAAATTTGATCCCTCTTCGATTCCTACAGTGCACCAAAGGAAGACTACTACCGAGCTAGAAGTAAAGCTGGTTGTTAACGTTTAAACCCCCACATTAAGAAAGCAGGAACGCATCTGATTTCTTGTTTTGCAATAAGTTCTACATTGGGTGGAACGACTTAGGAAATAACTGATTCATGCTGGTTTCTGACAGCCAATACATATTCACTAGGATTCCAACCAACGCTCGCCACACTATTATTAATTTTCTTTGTCTTCCAGTGTAACGACTTCTACAAACGTTTAAGACTAGGAGGATGTACCCATCACTAGGCGTGATAGCGGCGACCATTATTGGAGCTCTATTTTTTTCTTTTGTTTTGTGGTTTAAGGTGGACGTCAAGTAATTTTGCTTCCCATAGTTCCAATGGAAAAACTTTTGTACACATTTCCTTCACAATTAGTGTGTTCCCAAGGATGAAAATTTGAACATCGATTAAAATAACTTCGTATTATAACTTGGAGTACTTATTATTTTCTAAAACATAATCATAATTATATTAAAAATCAATAACTTTTCCTTTGGTGGTGTTAAAACCAGAAAAAAGATGGCGCGACCTGTACTTTGATGACGTCAGTAGACAAACAAATGTTGGATTGCATAATTATGGTTATGTTTCAGAAAATATTAAGTATTCCAAGTTATAAAATGAAGCTATTTTATTCGATGATCAAATTTTTATCCTTGGGAACGCATTAATTGTGAAGAAAATGTGTACAGAAGTTTTTCCATTGGATGTATAGGAAGCAAAATTACTTGACGTCCGCCTTAACAACCCCCGTCAGCAACTCAGTTGGCTATAGGCGGTCTCCCGTCCCAAACGTAGAGCCATTGGCTCCAGAGAACGGTGGTTGCTAGTTCTATAAGACACCATCCATGCCTCACCCGCGATTAGAACCCAGACGCATCTTGGACAAACAGTTTGAAGCCAGCATCTCGTGTCACTAGGGCATCTGGGTGGCTTCGCAGAGTTTATCAAGTGACGTCGTATTGAGCACAGAATTTTGACAAAAGGTTGCTCTTGGAAGCAATTTTGGTGCATTTTCTTCCAAAAAATTGCTCTTGGAAGAAATTTTTGTACTATTTTTCCCAAAAAATTACTCTTGGAAGAAACAGTGCAGTATTCTAGAGCAACATGCCATTATGTATTAAAAGAAAAACGTTTAGTCTGTACATCTTTCCAGTTCTTACTTACGGAGCAGAAGAAGCGTAGACCCTAACTAAAAACGACCTACAAAGGCTTAAATTAGTAATATAAAGTCGTTCGAAAAACAATGGCCAGTTTTCTGAGGTGCCGCATTTAACTCGCCCACAATGCTTGCAGACCATCCCGCTCACAGCGCCATTCGTACAAGCTGAAGGCCGACTCAGACGCCACATAGACTCCATTACCGGTTGAGCTGCAGTCGTTGGAACTCGTGCGTGAGTGGTCTGTACAACATGCTAGGAAGAAGTGAGTTGCGGGTGATTCTGCTTCATGAGTTCAAATTGGATCGTAATGCGGCACAAACCTACCGTAATGTGGTCGAGGCATGGGACGAGGAGGCAACACCTGAACGTACTGTACGTCGGCGGTTTGAAAAATTTCGTTCCGGTGACACGAGCCTACAAGATGAGGAGGGCCGAGGACGACATTCGGTCATTGATAACGACGCATTGAAGGTAAATGTGGAGACAAATCTTCGCGTCACAGTCGAAGAACTCGCCAAATAGTACAACGTGTCGATGCCAGCCATTTCCGAACATCTTCACTAAATTGGTAAGGTCAAGAAGCTCGATGCGTGGATCCCACAAGAACTGACGGAACATCAGAAACAACAACGGTTTGAGATGTACAGTAAGCTTATGTTTCGCAAGAAAAAGAGCCTCTACTTGATCGCATTTTAACCTGCGATGAAAAGTGGGTGTTATACGACAACCGTAAGGGATCTGAACAGCGGCTGAACAATGGTGAACCACCGAAAAAACGTCGTAAACCAAGGTTGACGCCAAAGAAGGTTTTGTTGAAAGTATGATGGATTGTTCACGATGTAATACACTACAGGTTCTTGAATGCTGATGAAAGCATTACTTCAATTACATACTGTGAAGACATTGACCGAATGCGTCAGAAACTGTGTTCTAAACAGCCATCTTTTGTGAACAGGAAAATATCCATCCTCCTAAATGATAACGCAAGACCACAGGTGTCATAAATGACGAAACAGAACTACACGAACTGAGGTTCGAAACCCTCCCACATCCATCCTACTCGCCTGACTTGGCACCTACCGCTTTCCACCTGTTCATGCATTTTAGCAAATACATCAAAGATAGGACCATCAGAAACCGAGAGAAGGCCGAAATTGCATTCTGGGACTTTCTTACAACCAGGCAGCCAGATTTTTCCGGACTTGTATTGAAGTACTTGTCACGAGCTGGCAGAGGTGTGTAGCAGCACAAGGCGTGCATTTAAAATAAAACAAGGTTGTGTGCTATGAGGTATGCCTTTTACATTCTCAGCCTCCAAATCGGCGATTATGTTTCGAACGACCTAGTATATATGTGTGCGTGCGTGCGCGTGTGTGTGAGAGAGAGCGAGAGAGAGGAGAGAGAGAGAGAAAGACAGATATGGGCCGCAATATTTTGTGGCTTGCCCCTGGCGCAGAAATACTTTGTTACACCTGATGACAACAGTCAGATACATAACTAGTTATAAAAACACTAATTTTGAAATGCATTCTACAAAACTTTTGCCATTTGAAATCTAATTCCTTCAGTTCATTTCGCATTTATTCTTTTCCATGAATGCAGAAATGCAAATTACTTTTCTGTCTCTAAAAGATTACTGTTCCCAGGGGCGCCGACTTCCCCAAATTATTGCAGGTGGGGTGGGGGGAGACCTAAAGAGATCCGACGGGGGCGGGAGCACGTCTCTTGCATTGTCAGGAGGGGAAAAAAAGGCCAAAACGATAAACTACGAAATTCGACGTATATTTTAAAAAACAAGTGTAATTGCTCATCAGAAATAGAAAAAAAGAAACAGAAATATTATTTTGCTGAATATTAATGTTTTTGAAAATAAGATCAGCCAGTGATTTTATAAAAACATCAAGAGACATTTTATTTCCGAACGTTTATAAAAAAAATATAAGAAATTAGCACGATTACTCAAAGAAAGAGAAGTCTAAAAAATAAATAGATAAAAAAAGGTGCTAGAGATAATACATTTCTGTATTTTTATTTATTTTATGTTTGATAATTGTTTTTAACATTTAGCATATATCACGAGAGCATGTCAAACACAATGCGGGGCTGCCATCCAGTTTCTTATAAAATGAGCAATGCTGAATATGTGAAAAAAGTTTTTACTTAATTTTATTATTTATTATTTTTTTTGGAAATAAATTTATTTAGTTTCATAAGGTGGAGATTGATCCATTTTATGAGGCCGAAGTGATTTACTAATTAAACAGGATTTACTAATTAAACTGGGAGAGGCTATGCCAGAGACGCGCCAAACGGAGATTCAACGGGCGCGCAGCCCCTAGCGCCAGGGTTCGGGGCCGGCAGGACGCCTTAATCAAATTTTACGGTTGATAAATTAATATGTGTGACGTGGGAGAAGTTAAGAAAACGTTTTACTGTGGGAAATCGTAATGCTACGTGGCACGTTTATTTTTTTAGTAAAAATAATTCATTATATAATGCAATCGAAAACCACTAGAAATCAGATAATAATTTTTATTGTTTTGTTCAGTGATGCATATCGCGGACAAAGGACTAACAATTATTTTTCTAAATGCTTTTTTTTAATCTTGAAGATAATCTTGAAGGAAAAACAGAATGGACTTCAAAAGAGCTTTTGGAAGAAACAATACACTTTTCAAGAGCAATATGCCATTATGTTTTAAAAGAAAAGTGTTTAATCAATGCGTCTTTCCAATTCTTACATATCGAGCACAGACATGGACAAATAGTAACGCTGTACTAGTGATCCGATTTATTGGCGTATAAAATAAACACATAAGCGTTTCCAAGCTTTCGCAGTTTCTGTTTAACTTCCTTGAAAAAGCCATCTGGTTGATGTGCGAAAGCTTGGAAACGCTTATGTGTTTATTTTATACGCCAATAAATTGGATCACTAGTACAGCGTTACTATTTACTACTTAATTGGTGTATTGTTCCTCGTTATAAACAGACATGGATCTTAACAAAAATGACATACAAGGGCTGCAGACAACTCAAAGTAGCATGGAGAGGTGCATACTTGGTGCAACCAGGAGAGATAAGAAGATGAACTCGTGGATAAGGAAAATGACAAGAGTGGAAGACATCATGACCAGAGTAAGGTCCCTGAAATGGCAATGGCCGGACATGTTGCAAGAATAACGGACCACAAATGGATAACCGAAATTTTAGACTAGATTCCAAGGAACAGAAAAAGACCCAGCAGAAGACAACACGCGAGATGAATGGATGAAATTCGAAAGGATGCCACAATAACATAAAGGAGACAAGCTAAAGAGAGACAGTTATGGAAGAAACTTGGGGAGACCTTCATCCACAAGTGGGTTGTATGTATATATATATATATATACTGAAGTGCCAGAAAAACTGGTACAGACGAGCTCATGCAAAATGCATAGCAACGTCTCCTATGGGTGTACTCGGTTGCGTCCGCCAGTGCGTATATAAAGCGATAGACATCCTTGCCAGCTGTCAAAGCTGTTTTCGGCATGAGAATGACAAGTAATAACGATTTAAGTGATTTTCAAAGCGGTGTCATAGTTGACGCTCGTGATATGAGCTGTAGTATTTCAGAGGTACAAACGAAGTTCGGATTTTCACGGACGACCATTGCAAAGGTGTACCGTGACTACAAGAATTCTGGCAAAACCTCCAACCTACGATACCAGTGGGGCCGTAAAAATAAATTGGGTGAACGTGACCATCGTCGGCTGTCAAGAATCGTTTCACGCTATAGGTGTGCAATACTCTCGCAGGTATCATCGGAATTCAATGCTGAGCCTCAACAAGCATCAGCGTCTGGACTGTGCAACGTACCCTGCACGATATGTGCTTTGGGAGCCGAAGCCCAACTCCAGTCCCCTTGATGGGTGCACGACACAGAGCTATGCGCCTCGTTTGGGCACGGCAACACCGCCACTGGGGATTTGATGACTGGAAACAAGTAGCCTGGTCTGACGAGTCACGTTTCCAACTGTATCGAGCAGATGGAGGGATTCGTGTGTGGCGCAAACCCCATGAAGCCATGGATCCCGCCTGTCAACAGGGAACTGTACCGGCTGGTGGGGAGTCCATAATTGTATGGGGTGTGTTTAGCTGGACGTCACTGGGACCCCTGGTACGTCTACAAACGTCTGTGACCGGCCAACGCTATGTGCGCATCCTTGCTGACGAGGTACACCCGTTCATGTTCAGCATTCATGCTGATGGGTTGGGCCTGTTCCAACAGAACAATGCACCTCCACACAAGTGTCGGGACCCCACATTATGGTCAGAGGAGCATTCATCTGAGTTTGGGGTGTTGCCATCTCACCCAAGTCCCCAGATCTGAACGTGATAGAACACATTTGCGATGCCATGCAACGCGCTATCTAACACAGGAATCTGAGACCTCGGAATACACCCGAATTGTGAAACGCTCTGCAGAAAGTATGGTGTGTATTGCCTACATCATATTTCCAGAAGCTAGTGGGGTCCATGCTTCGTCGTATTCCTTCTGCCCTGCGCTCCCGTGGTGGACCTACCAAGTATTAGACTGGTGTACCAGTTTTTCTGGCACTTCAGTGTATATCACAATTACCCTGCCCCTCCATGAGGAATATGTTTATCATCGTACAAGACGAAACTTTTTTTTTATACGGGGAAAGCGGACTTTTGGGTAAAGAGAGGAAGCTGACTTCTTGGATTATTCGCGGCATCATCTGAACTGGTTTTACGGAATTTTTTTCCTTCAGTTTTATACCAGACAATTGTGTTGTATGAAAACTCGTAATTTATGGGAAATAGAAAATGATGTTGCTAAAGGTATTTATTTCATGTAAAAATGAATTAAAATTGAAAAATATTCTCGTACAAGGGCGGCAAATCTGGGCTTGCACCCGGGCGGAAAAAACCCCTGGCGCGTCCCTCGGCTGTGTCCACCCAATATTTAAAAAAAAAAAAAAAAAGGATAGGTGGGCACAGCCTGTCCCAGTGAAATTATTGGAGGGGCAAAATTCACCATGCCCTCCCATAGTCAGCGCCTATGTCTGTTTCAAGCATGTATATGATCTGGATGTCTATTCAGTTTTAACCACAGTTCGTTTGTACGGCGAGATCGTTTCGAAATATTAACGTTCGAAAGTTTTCCACGTCAAATTGAAATCTGACCAAACACTATATGGTGGCGCCATCTGTTGAAATTGCAGAAACCCAAAGAAAGTCAGTTGGTAGAAAATGTGCTTCGTAAAATAATAAAGGTAAAATTACGAAATCCGGTTGGGGTGCTCAGTTTCATCGATGCGGATGGTAAAGTGGCCAGAACATATTGCATTTGTTCCACATTTCCCATAAAAATTTATTTGTGAGTAGGTGAGTTTATGTTCAGTAAAACCAGTGTGCAAAGCATATTTCATTATGGAATTTCGAATTTAATTTGCTGTTTTTGAAGTCGAACATTTGTCAAATATTCACTCATAAAGGGCATTATTTTATTCACCAAACAAAAAAATTAGCTAAAATTATTTTTTCAGAACTAACAATTGATTTTTGCTTAAAAGTTACAAAATTTAAAAATTAGACATGAAATGCCAAATTTTTCCTGTAGTGAAACCAGGTACATTCAAAAATATGTTCAATTTTCATTATCCTTATCTGTAATCAGGAAATACAATTACCCAAATTAACCAAAAATGATTAAGCAGTGATGTAGTTTCAATTAAAAAAGTGCCTCAGTATTGAAGAAATTAGGTAAAAACAACTTGGAAAGAAGATATAAAGTTTTCAAAAAACAACGTGAATTCTTAATTACTATTTTAACCCTTTCCTGCCTATTGTTGTTCAGAAACAACATATATTCTTTGAATTTTCGTAGTCTTCCTAACACAACAAATACTTACTAAACCAACTGTAGTTAGTAGACAACTATCCAAAACAACATTGTAAATACTGCAATACAGGATTTTCCATATTGTGTGCCAAAAATGTGGTATGATTTTGGTCTTCACACACACACACACACACACACAAATGAAACTGCTTTGTCGATTTCCATGTGAAATGAAAAATGTTCTATTGGATATTTTCCTATATTCAGAAATGGGAGATCAAAACAGAATTTCTTTTGAAAAGAACGATGTGGTTTCATGTTCATGAAGGAAACAAAATAAGGAAACCAAAGTGAAATTATCAGAAATTTGAACTTTTGAATCCCAATGTTGTTCACAAAAACATTTTGTATTTGAGGAGTAAAATGTTTAAAAACATTTTCAGTGGTATATTTATCTATCACAACCCCAAAACACCACGAAAACCGGAAAAAAAGTTTCCAATTTCAAAAATGAAATTTTAGGCTGAAAGGGGTTAATTATTTGGTATATTTTATAAAACTTTAATTAATTACTTTTATTTTACTTAAAATGCTTAATTTGAGCAATTCTTAATGAAGGAAAAAATTTATGAGGAGTCACATTGTATGAATATTTAGTTTTTCTTTAAATACAGTTCTGGAATTTCACACGAATCCAAATAGTCAGTGGGATTGTTACCTATTGGTCACACTGAATAGATGAAACTAATAGAGTGACACTGAATAAATGTTACTAATATAGGGTCTTCAGTGTAATTAATATGCTATTTTTCCTAAGATTCTGATGTAAACGAATGAGATGGAATAAGAGAAAGAGTAGCTCAGTAAATATACAATTCGCAAACATAAAACTCTCATTGCTAAGCCTTCAGCTGCATAATTCCTTTATACCTCTATGCTGGTTTTCCTCCGAGCACTGCAGTCTTTAATCAATGGGGAAGCCATATTCTATCTTCATTTTCAGGACTGCAGTCTAGACAACGGCATTCACATTATCGTTACTCCGCCGCGGTGGCCGACTGGTGAGAAGCGTAGGCTGCTGGTTAGTGGTCCAAGCTGTCCAAGCCCCTCGGGCAGCTCATGGTGGACGTTGAACCCAGAAACAAGTTCTTTCCACAGGAATGAGTAGACACAGAGAATTCCACGAGGACATTCCCCAGTCCATAACGCTGACCACACCAGCTTGTGTTCCGCCAGCAATGGTTGAAGAGTGTTTGCTCTTCGATTTTTCTCGCCTTATACACCAACGTCCATCCGTTCGACGAAGCAGAAAACGTGACTCATCAGAGAAGGCAATTCTTTGCCAATCAGCAGAAGTCCGATTCCGATACTGCCGTGCAAATGTAAGCCTTTTCTGCAGATGCACCTTCGTTAGCATAGGCGCAGTGACCATTCGTCTGCATCAGAGCCCCATACGCAGCAGGGTTTGCTGAACACTTCCGGTAGCCCCTTAGTTCATTCGGCCAGTGAGTAGCTCTACTGTAGCGTGTCAATCGGCCCTCACGCATCTTCAAAGCCGACGTTCACCTCTCACATCAATGGCACGTGGTACTCCGCAGTTTGCACGCCGCTTATTTGCAATGGTGCCATTTCTCCAATCACGATACACCATAAACACAGCAGCAGGTGAGCAGTTCACAAAGTGCGCTGTTTCAGAAATACTGCCACCCTTGGCCCGAAAGCCGATAATCATCCCTTTTTGCAAATCTGATAAATCGCTCCATTTATCCATGACAGCAACGAGTGATATGTTTTCAGAATGCCTACAGCGCACCTTATATACCCTCCAAGCCAGCTCACGACACGTGCCTTCTTTCATTGATAACGCGCTGTTGACGTCAAAAGTAGGAGGTGGTCTCAATTGTGTGTGTGTGTGTGTGTGTGCGCACAAAGTATACGCACCCAGGGATTCCTGCAGTGGGGGACATACTGTAGATAGATAGATAGATGAAAGAGTTGCAGTACATTGTTCCTAATCTATTATCTATTTGGGGTTTTGAGCGGCTAAAGCCACAAAGTCCCCCCCCCGGCGTGAGTGCGCCAGTGCCTCCCATGTCGCCACTTCACACTTCAGAGTTCGGAAACACACGCTAACGAAAGTGTTTTGTTACTTCCCGAATGACCTGTTATTGAAAGTCTATCAAGAAATACTATTCCTCGTTTAAAATAAATTACTTCGTAATGGCATGTACAATTGTTTCCCGTGGTTCTAGTTTTAAATTTCGGAGGTAAGGAACATTTAGACAATTGTTATTGACAACATGCAGTTTACACGAATCGCATAAATTATTAATTGCTGGATTTACTGCAAAAATGCCCAATAAGTAGCAAGTTTATGGAATTAAAATTATTAACTAATATGAGGGTTATGAAAAAACTAATGGTTTCACTGATGTCGAATGCCCCAAAACGGTGGTAAAGATTTTTTTTTTTATTTGTCCCTTGTCTAGGTAATAGTCCAAGTCCAGGTGTAAGCTATTAGTTGCAGGACGGAGAAGGCGACGCCAATAATTTGTCGAAGTGGTAGCTGAGACGTGCTTTCAGTTATTGATCAGCGCTGTTCGATAACACATAGATCTCTGTTCGATAAATACATGGTCGTAGTCCAAACAGATTTTTTGGGTGCTCAGAGGGAGCATATGGTAAGGATGCTTTTCAGGTCACGATGACACAGTCGAAGTCGAAACCAGCAAACCAAAGTGCCCCAGACTGTCGCTTATGACATCGATGGTGTTTTCCTCCATCTGCAATCGCAAAGGGACGAACTGTGAATTCCGTGTACTACCGAATGTCTGTATCCTCCATCATTCAGTAACGGAGAGACGAACTGTCCTTCATCATTCTGTCTCAGAGAGATGAACTGTGAATGCTGAGTATTGCCAAATGTTGGTATCCTTAATCATTCAATCCCGAAAAGTCGAAGTATGAATGCTGAGTGCCACTGAATGCCCTTATCACCAATCATTCAGGACGTCCCAGTGGCGCAGAGGTCTAAGCACTGGCATGTGACCTTTCGTCCAAGACGGCTCAGGATTCGAATCCTGGTCAGGCATGGAAGTTGTGTTTGTCTTACTGTAGTGGGTTTCTTCCTTCCTTGGAACCAGTGGCCCTAAATCAGGGACGAGCTACTGTTTATAGCCTATTGAGTTGCTCACGGTGCTCATTAACCCCTAATAAAATAAACCATCATTCAGTCGCGAAGAGCTATGCCGTGAATGCTGAGTGCGGCCGAATGTTGCTCTATAATTCAGTCGTTGAGAGCTGAACAGCGAATCAAGGGTAATACCGAACACTACTAGCAAACTATCTGCTTCCACATTTTCTTAGCAAAAACAAAAACAAAAAAATTGATCCATCACTTGTTGTGATTGACGACAATGAACACTGCCATAGTCACTATGGAGGTCAAAATCCTGGAACATCCATCATACTCTCCGATCATGACTCCTCGTTACTTTGATCTTTCCCAAAAATGCAAATATCCTCTCGGAGGACAGCCGCTTAGCATTCTTCGAGAGATGCTGGCGGTAATAGGGAGGCCCATCACTCATATTAACAATTAATACTCTGTTGATGGAATAACAACTTCCCAGAAATTTGAGACACGGTTGTTGGTATTACCAATGAATACATTGCATTCATTTATGGTGTTTTGACGTTTTGAAGTAGTCGTTCTGCGCAGTTTATTGAACAGCCAACACAATCACTTAAGGTGGGTAGACACCCTAAAAGTTTTTGACCCATTTTTTGATTTATTAATTCTAAATTTGGAGCACAAGAAGTTCAGCAGTTGTTTATTGGTGATACTTACCAAAAATAGTTAGGAAATGGGAAGTTAATCATTTTTTATTAATTAATGATTAATCAAACAGAGGTCATCGCTCTTTCCACGTTTTTAAGTGAGTCACGGAAAAACTAACATTGGCCGCCACCGGGAATCGAACTCAGGGTCTTCCAGTTCCGCGCCGGATATGCTTCCACTGCACCACAGCAACCTCGAATCCCTCCAGACTCACACACACACTAACTGCCAAGCCAATTTGGCAGGTTGCTTCTTGGAGCGCCTCACAATGCTGGGCATTCACCAAAGATGAACAGCAACTGAAGAAATATTTAAATCCTGGCATTTTTCCATGACTCACTTATAAACGTGGAAAGAGCGATGACCTCTGTTTGTTGTTCCTGGTCCACGTAAAATATATGTATTAATCATTCATTCGCCTTCTAATTATTTGTTCATTTGCTGCTTACCATCTTTGGTGAATCCCCAGCATTGTGCGGGGGTCCAAGAAGCAACCTGCCAAATTGGCTTGGCAGTTAGTGTGTGTGAGTCTGGAGGAATTCGAGGTCGCTGTCATGTAGTGGAAGCATATCCGGCGCGTAACTGGAAGACCTTGGGTTCGATTCCCGTTGACGGCCAATGAGAATTTTGCCGTGACTCACTTATAAACTTGGAAAGAGCGATGATCTCTGTTTAATGTTTCTGGTCCACGTCAAATATCTGTATTAATGAAATTGCATTTTGTAACACTAATAACTTGAGGCATTATGAAAACGTGAATTTGTCGGTGACGATGACCGAATCGCATCTCCTTGCCCCTGAGTGAGTTACTCTAACAGACTAGGCTACACAGATGGAATGTATCTCTGCAGATTTTTCGTCCCCACACGTGATTCACCTTTGTAGTACGACACAACATTTTAAATGCAGGATAATAATTTTTTAAACAATAAATCAAGATATTTAATATGCAGTGCACTACAACCATATTTGTTACATAATTTTTATAATTCATATAATGATTTTAAAGAAAACTTACCGAAAATAATGAAAGACAATTCCAAATCGGATGTCATACACTTTGAAATGTACTTGTTCTAAAAGAAAATATTTAGTTCATTGCGCAACGTACGTAATAGAGATGAAATGTCCTCCGCAATAATTGAGATTAAACCATTAGTTATTAAGATTAACAGTTAACGTATTTCATGCCGATTTTCAAATTTGAGAAAATAGCCAAATAATTAATTTTCGTTGAAAACAATTGATACTACACGCTGAAGTGCCAAAGCCATGGGATGGCAGTATGCAATTTTTTACTGGCGTTGTCGTCCTATTAAGCTTCGACGCATGCCACGATTTTTATCCGTTACGAAGTGTAATCCAGTGAGTCAGGTTGAATAACAGCCGTAAGATTATCGCAAGTCGACGTGAATTATTAGAGTTTGAACGAGGCATGGTAGTGGGAGCCAGACAGATAGGATATTCAATTTCCGAAGTTGTGCGAACATTCAACATTCCTCGATCGACGGTGTCACGTCTGTACCCAGAATATCTCAGGTCAGTGCATTGCCACCTACCGTGAACCGCGCAGTAGCCGGAAACGGGTGCCGAAATGCCGTGACCAGCGGCGTCTGGCCAGGAATGCCCAAGCTAACAGACAAGCAACACTGGTTCAAATAACATCCACATTTAATGTAGAAGGTACCAGAAAGATGTCCATCATGTCAGTGCAGCGTAAGTTAGCGTCCATGGAGTATGGTAGCAAAAGACCCAGCAGAGTGCCTTTGTTAACACCAGGACATCGGACACAGTGCCTCACCTGGGCTCCTGAACACGGTAATTGGGACCTGGAAGACTGAAAACATGTGGCCTCGTTCGACGAGTCACGATACCAGTTGTTACGAAGTGATGGCGTTTGGGTGTGGCGCAGATCCCATGAGGCCACGGACCCAAGCTGTCAACAAGGCACCTTGCAAGCTGGTGGTGGTTCCACGCATGTGTGGGCTGTCTTTACCTGGCGCGGTTTGGGTCCTCTAGTCTTCGTAAGCACGTCTTTAACTGGTACTCGTTTTGTTGCTCTGCTGGGTTACCATTTGTAGCCCTTCATGGACGTATGAACTTCATGTACCCCAATAAGGATAATATTTTCCATGCCGTCACTGCAGCATGGCATCCAGCCCAAGTTGTCTAAAATTGGTTCGAGAAACATTCTGGACAGATCCGACTGATGGTGTTGCCCCCACGTTCGACCGACATGAATCCAATAGAACACTTGTGGGAAGTGTTGGAAAGGTCCATTCACACCAAAGATCCTGCACCTACAAATTCCAGGAAACTGTGGGTGGCTGTTCAGGCGGTATGGCTCAACATCTCTCCAGAAGTCTTCCTGCCACTTGTGGAATCGATGCCACGTCGATATGCTGTACTTCGCTGGGCTAGATAAGGTCCTGCACGATACAAGGTAAGTATCCCATGAACTTTGGCACTTCTGGGTGCAGTATGTTTATCAATTTAAAAACCACTAAATTTGCAGTTTTCCTCCTCCTTTTACAAGCCTGGCTTTAGCTTTTTTTAAGATCGAAAAACGCAAATCAACCCATTTCTAGCCACTTTTGCCTCGGGTGTTGCAGCAACGCTGGCTCGGAATAAACGCTGAATATTATGAGCATCTTAGTTGTATAAATGACCCGGTGTGCAGCCAAATGTTGTAAACACTGCTTGTAGGCCTTAATAATCCTCAGCTGTTAATTTCAAAACGTACTTCATTTAAATGATGCCCTGGAAACCAGATGGATGCTACACTGGGGTAGTGGTCTAAGCGCTGACTTCAGATCATTCGTCAGAGGTGGGTCCAGATTCGAATCCCAGTGAGACATGAATATTGTGTTTCTCTTACGACACCTAAATTAGGGACGGGCGACTGCTTATAGCCAACTGAGTTGCTTATGGTGGTCGTTAAACCCTCAAACAAAATATTAGATGAACTTTCCATGTCTTAACCATGTTGACAACACATCCAGTTGATTTGCTCCATTCTGATGAGGCACATTACACGAAATTAACGCTAAGTAAACCTTACTTCCCTTTGATGTTCAGAGTTATCAAATGCTTATAAATTTCTTCATTTGCGAGACATCTACTGATCACCTAAATATATTTCTTTAAGCTTACCCTCTATACGTTGAATGCCAGAGTACATGGATTGACATCTGATTTCAATGGCCTACAGAGACAAGTGGGGAAACACAGATCATATTGAATCTTCAAAGAAAGAAAATACATAGCGGTGTCTACTGCGAGGACTTCACACACCTAGCAGCATGCCAAATTTCAAATCCCTAAATTTAAATATTCCGCGAGGCACACAAAGCAGGACTTTGCAGTTATAAACGATAGTAAGTTGCATGCACAATTTATTCGAAAGTGGACTACCAAAAGGGCCACTCCTTAGTCATGCTTCTAACTGCATGGTACATATCAATACGAGCTGTATCGAAACTCAGAACTATTTATTTGGAACACAACAACAAAAATAAGTACATAAACTCAATGTCATAAAAATTCGCGTACCAAGAAAAAACCGTGCGATTAAAGCGAAACTCGGCGAATGGCTACGGAGAGGGCAGACATGCAACTGATTAAAGTTTCGTGCGATTCCGCATGCCCGCGCGTCTAAGACCGGCGCTACAATCGCAATATTTGGGGCTTATAAGGCGCCGCGCAGGGGACTCAACATTGGTGCCGAAGTGCACGGTAAGAGCCAGGTAAGATCCCAGAGCGATAGAAATGCCGAGGAGTCGCCGGAGATGTGCGTACGGGCAACTGACGGAGCTTAAACGAGGCTGTATCGTCAGAATGAGAGAGGCAGGGTGGCCGGAGCTCCGAATCGGCCGCCACTTGGGCCGGTTTGACAGTATGGTGTGATCGTGTTGGGAGCAAGGTACACGGGAAGGCACCCAGACAAGGAGGTCGGGCTCTAGACGACCCAGCCACACCACCAACAGAGAGGACAGTGGGATCTTGATAGCGGCACGCACCGATGCACGACGTCCTTGTCCAATATCCAGAGACATGTGGCGGCTGTACAAGAGACTCCTGTGTCTACCAAAAACATTTGCAGACGCCTGGCACAGGCGAATCTGCACTCGTTGTGACCCTTATGCTTTCTGCCATTAACACCTGAACATCGTCGGCGTCGATTGCAGTGGTGTCAGCAGCGAGCAACGTGGAATGCTACGGACTGGCGACGTATGGTGTTCAGCCATGAATCCCGCTTATGTATGGGAACGGACGACCACCGTGTCAGAGTGTGGAGGACCTCAAGTGAGCGCTACAATCCCAACCTCACTGTACAGCGGCACACGCCCCGAACTGCAGGCGTGATAGTCTGGGGAGCAATCGCGTATGACAGCCTGTCTTCCCTCGCAGTAATCCGAAGGACGTTGACAGCCCAGCGCTGCGTAGAGGAGATCCTGTGGCCCCATGTGCTGCCTTTGCTGGCGGGGCGACCCGGAGCCGTTTTGCAACAAGATAACGCCAGCCCACAGACGGCTCAGGTTTCCCAGGACTGTTTACGTCATGCTTCGACGCTTCCGTGGCCTGCCAGATAGCCTGATCTCTCACCCATCCAGCACGTGTGGGACCTGATGGGACGCCAGCTTTCTCCATGTCTCAGTGTTCGTGGTTTGGAGCGTCAGTTGCAAGAAGTGTGGGACAGTCTGTCCCAGAATAACAAACGGCATCTCTTTGGCTCCATGCCGGACCGTATCACTGTATGTACCCGAGCACGAGGCAGTCCGACGCGGTGCTAACGCTGAGCGGAATGTGTATCGTATGTCCGCGGGAAACGTCCTCCTGCTGAGATATTGTAATCACTTCTGTCCTTGGTATGTACCATCCCACTATTAAAATCTCATTTCAATCTGACGCCTCCTTCTTGGTGTGCGGATTTTTATGACAATGAGTGTATGATTTATGCACATAATGCGAAATGCTATACGACAATATGAATACCTGTACAACAAGAAAAATGACTTTTTGAAGGTGTAATTGGCATCTAATAAGGTGTGTGATCCCTTCGAACGGCTAACACCGCTGCACACCTCTGTGGCATGGATTTTATGAGGATCAATGTGGGCAAACTCAAGTTCACGAAGAGTCAACGGAGGTGCTGGCCGATCTGCAATGCGTCTGCCAAGGGCGTTCCAGGCTGAATAAATTGGATTTCAGTCAGGGGATCATGCTGGCCACACCATACGCTCGATTCTCTCCCCTTTAAATATGTTGTTCACTAGCCTAGCTTTATGAGGTCGAGCGTTATCGCCCATGAAAAGTAACGAATCACCGACGGCTGAAGAATATAGATGAATATATTTCAAATACATGGTGATAATGTAAACAGACGATGTCATCGCTATGTCCACGTTTTTTTATAAACAACGCATAGCAACTGAAAATTTGTTGTTCCTACACCGCTGGGATCGAACCCATGATCTCTCGATAACTAGCCGAGGGCGTTCGCTTTATGCTACGGTGCCAACAATTTACAGCGCTATGTGTGGCTTATCAGTCAGCATCTGACTACATAAATCCATATTGATGGGCTCAGCAACTGATGGGTCGCCATCTAGTGGCATTCAACAGAGCAAGCTGTTTAATTACAGCTGATAAATCCAAAGGGCGATAGAAATGGTGAATATATATACAATACATGGTGATAATGTAAATAGACGATGTCATCGCTCTGTCCACGTTTTTTTATAAACAACGCATAGCAACGGGAAAAAAACGCACTCGGCTAGTTATCGAGAGATCTGGGGTTCGATCCCAGTGGTGTCGGAACAACAAATTTTCAGTTGCTATGCGTTGCTTATAAAAAAAACGTGTGGATACAGCGTTGACATCGTCTATTTATATATGAAGAATACTGCATGACAATAGGTTTAGAAATCTCGTCTCCGTATCTTTAGGACGTCAGATTGCCGTTTCGAATACAGGTATGACGTCAGAGACGTAATTTGCAAACGACATGCGTGATTCGGCTGTTTACGTCACACTCGACTTGCGTTTTCCACGTTTCGGTAAGATATCACAAAATTGGTTTGCATAAAGTCGCCAAACTCACATTCTCTTCTAATTATTTACAGCAGCTGTTTTGGAAAATTTTCAATTCATTTAAATCGCATCGAAATCGTACTTCTGAAGCACTATTTATCTTGTTAGCTCAAGAAAACAGAATGTATTAAGTGCCTATCAATATAAGAGTACTAATTTTCTTTTCATAGATGAACCTAATGTCTGATTGATTTTTTAAGATCTAGAAGTTCGCTGTTTTACACTGCTGGACAATTGCTAAGGACGGATCATAAACGGCTATATAGCGCATAAAAAAGTAAGTGTGGTTGGATGCCAAGTGAAATAAAATAATGTCAGAATGCCAGGACATTACAAGAAAGACAATTTATTGTGCTCTGAAATCCAGAAAGCTTTGGAACGTGTTCAAGGGACAAACAGGCCATTTTGTGCAGAATACGTAAACGTGAAAAAAATGCAATTACCGTCCGCAGGGGTTCCAGCGTAAGATGTCAATACGGGATATGGCCACCATGGAGGGCGATGCAAGATTCCACACGTCGTGTCATGCTTTGCACAACATTATCAAGCAGCTACTGGGTTAATTCATCCCATTCCTCTGTCAGTGCACGGATGAGGATGTCCTTGTTTATTGGAGGGCATTGGCGACCAGCAAGACTCCTCCCCAAAACATCCCACACATTTTCAATGGGATTCAGATCTGGAGAACGTGCTGGCCATACGAGGCGTTGAATATCCTCGCTCTTAAGACACTCCTGGACAGCGACTGTTCGATGACATGTTGCCCACCAGCGCCTCCACCAGCGTGTAGGCGCTGGTGGGCGCGTCCTGGCGAGCGTATAAAGGCGTCGGTCGTCGCACAGACCGTCATTCGCAACGTCGGTTTCGCAAGCAATGAATCGGTTTACGAACGCTGAGAAGGCCGACATGTATTGGACGCACGGAGCCACCAGCGGCAATGGTAGAGCAGCGCAAAGACTGTAGCAGGACCGCTTTCCCAATAGGCGAATACCCGATCATTGCATTTTTGAGCGTTTGCACTGCCAACTGTGTGAGACGGAAGCCTACCTCGCCGGAGGGCATAATGCAGGTCGTGCAAGGAGTGTCCGAACGCCAAAGATGACAGAGAACATTCTACGGATGTTGTACGACCGGTGGGACACAAGCATGAGAGCTGTAGGCCGTAGCGTAGGGGTGACTCATACCAGGGTTTGGCGAGTATTACGGGAAGAAGACCTCCACCCGTACCATTTGCAAAGAGTGCACGCCTTGACAGCTGCGGATTATCCTCGTCGCCGCGCATTTGCCCGCTGGTACCTGCAGCAGAGTGTGGCTTAGCCAGATTTCCCTGCACATGTGCTCTTCACGGACGAAGCCACCTTCACACGTGATGGCATATTTAATATCCACAATGCGCATGTGTGGGCGACCGTGAACCCACACGCAACTCGGCCACGTTCCCAACAGCAGCTGTTCTCCGTCAATGTGTGGGCGGGGATCACCCAAAACTTCCCAATTGAGCCATATCTTCTACGGATCCACCTCTACCGGAGAACGTACCGTATTTTTCTACAAGAGGTCTTGCCGGAATTGCTGGACGTCGTTCCCGCAGCCATCCGTGGACGTATGTAGCTCCAGCACGATGAAGCGCCAGCCCATTTCAGCACTGCAGTGCGGAACTATCTGATCGCCACATTCGGGGACCGCTGAAGTGGCCGAGGGGGTACCATCACCTAGCCCCCACAATCGCCCGATCTGTCGAGTCTGGATTTCTTTCACTGAGGACATATTAAAAACCTCGTTTACGAGACACCTCTTCAATCCGCCGAGGACCTCGTCGCCCGACTGTCGGTTTGCCTCTGCAGCCGTCCGCGAGATGCCTGGTGTGTACAAGAATCTACGCCAATCCCTACGTCGACGCTGTAAGGCGTGTGTTACGGTTTGCGTTCGCTCGTTTGAGCAATTCTTGTAATTAGTCCTGAATAAAGCTTCTTTACCCGTCGTCTGTGTCACTGCTGAGCTTGCGCCTCCGCACTTCCGTTTCGACCACACATTGTATGACAAAAAATGTTTGTTTCGGTATGCTCTACCACCCCTGAAAGTTTGTTCCATGAATTACGAAACACCCTGTATGTATGTATTAATACTTTAACAAACAGCAATGCCTAGGACAGTCAGTAGCCCACTTTTAGTTTTAGTACTAACCTAGGTATGCAAGAATACTAAAAGAAAAACTGTCTAAAACCCAAACGAAGAGAATACAGCACTAAAATAAGTATGAAGATTTTTGTTTCATGAAATCACCTAGCAGAACACAGTGGAGAATTCGTAATTAAAATGCAACATCACTGCGAATTTTAAATAAAGCATTAAATATCGATAGAATAATGATAGGAAGGTAATACAAATATTTATCAAAACATCTTCCCAGCTGGTTGGCGGGGAATGCCCCAAATTCTTTTCCTATAAGAAGACGGCTAACAGAGTGCGTTTCAATCTGAGGAAACTTACAAATTTTAAATATATCGACATATCTCTTTAATGAATAATTTAACATATTGTTGTACATCTCGATTCTTCATTGTTGTGCCAAATTATTAACAACAGATTTTCTGTTATGTTAAATGTGACTGCCCTTCTCGGGGGGGGGGGGGCAAAAGATTGAAAAGTATTATGGAGCAGAATGTTCTATATTATATTAGAATAAGCAGGAATTGGACTTAATTATGCTGGGCCCATTGGACTTAATTATTTTGGTCAGGATTTTCCATTGGACTTAATTATGCTGGGCCCATTGGACTTAATTATTTTGGTCAGGATTTTCCATTGGACTTAATTATGCTGGGCCCATTTAGGTAAAATGATGGTTTCAAAATCCTGTCCATAGCTCGGTGTCAGCAATGTGGGGTAGGAATAGAAGTAAATATATACTCAAGGGAAAATCCTGACCAAAATACTAGTGGTGTACTATCCTTCTATTCCGAAAGCAGGCGTACTGTCCTCTATTCTGAAAGAAATCCCATGTGTGAATATCGAGTCAGCAGAGAACTGGAAATATCTCCAGTCCTCTATTACGATTTTGGTAGTTCTGCGGGAAATCAGGGTGTCCAGTAAAAGAGAATGTGAAAAAAGAAATTGTTTGGGGAAAAAGAAGAACGTAGTTGCAGAAAATCGAGAGTTTGAGAACAAATGATTAAACAAATATCCACGGTTCTTTCAATGGATTTATTTAATCAAATACATTTCAGCTAAGCAAATATTTTTCTTATTCTTATGTGAAGGCTTGCAACTCATTTCAATATAGTAGCCTTAAGTGAAGGCTTATTTCCTTAAAATAGCTCCGATTACTTCTTTTTTTTACTGGGCGGGAGAGAGGGGAGGTAGGGTATTTTCTTCTCAAAACTTTAGAAAATCTAAAAGAAAAAGAAGGGATGATAAATGTTCAATCACGCGTAGGAAAATGTCTTTAGATTAGAAAACATACCGGTGCTTTTTTGCCTTCCTTTTTTTTCCTCTCGATCCCCGAGTGCACTTTATTCTACGTAAAAAGATATATTCCACCACGAACTCTTACGTCTCCTGAAAAGAACGTGTTGAGGATTACAGAGGCATTAGACGTGTGCTTACGGGTGATACAGGAAAATGCGATCGAGCAAATAGAAAATGTTTGCTTTCCGCACATACTCGAAAAAACATATTACACCATTTTAGAGACGCTGTTATAGAACAAAATGGATTTTCCGCTGCAAGCTGAACGTTTAAGGAACGACATTTTAGTTTTTGCAAGGCGTTTAAATTTTAATACCTGGGCCACGGAGCTAAAAAAATGCTTCCAGAAATCACAAACATCTGCACGGATTCCACACACTTTGCATTTTGTCGCAAAATTTCCTTTTCAATGAATAGAAAACTTATTACATGTTTCATTCACTTCGCTGACGGTCTTATAAACTTTTTTCTCGCCTTCAAGCGAAGGCATATTATGATTCAATAAAGGAATTTACAGAATTTTCGTATAAATTGCAAGGAGCAGTAATATCGGATAAATGGTGGCACATATTTTGTGATTTTCATGCTTTGGGTGTGCAGTTTGCTTCATTCTGTACTGTAAATTTCAAATAAGTTACCTGTATAAGGAACAATGAATCTTTGCACGCTGTATTACATAACAAAACTGGTTTTTCTTACTCAGTTTTGATCGAAACTTCAATAGCTGAGATATGCTGCCTCTCAGGATGAATTTTTCTTTCCATTTTTTTCTTTTTTGCCTCCCCGGTGACGCAGCGGTCGAAGCGCTGGCGTTCGAGATGGGTCCGGGTTCGAATCCCGGTGAAGCATAGATGTCGCGTTTGTCTTACGGCATTAGCTCTTTCCCTTCCATGAAACCAGTGGCCATAAATTAGGGACGGGCGATTTCTTATAGCCCATCGAGTTATTTACGGTGTTTGTTAAAACCCCAAGCAAACAAATAGCATGATCTTTTTAATAAAACGATAAATGAATTTGTCAACCCACAGTAATGAGTACTATTAGACGTTAGTACACAGCACAAAAAATGATGAGGGTCTCTTACACGCATCACATATGTCTCTCAACGAAACCAACTTTGTGAAAGCACAAATTCGCCGGCGACGAAGATCGAACCCGCATGCTTCTCTCTTGGAGACGAATGCTTTCCCAATTAAGCTACGCTGACGGAGTTTAACGCTGCAAATTTGGCGTCTTAGCATGTGTTTTACTTCTGTACTACGTCAAATACATCCTCCCACTTGAGAAAGAGGGGCACGAAATCGCTAGTTTCGGGTTCGTCACAAAATATGCTTGAAATGACTCTCTGTAGAAGAAGGAATTCTCACTAATTCCAGACGATGTGTGGAAGAAACATCACACATTTATCGAAGCGAAGAAGAAATTCGCAATAATTCCAGACGATGTGTGGAAGAATCCTCACATAGTTTTAGAAAAATCCAACGGGAAGTGGATTCACTTCCACAATCCGGCGCCATTGTGAAAACACAGTTTTGCCTGTGACAGGCATCGAAGCAGCCTCCTTCTGCTCCGAAGCCGAATGCTTTTCAAATTAAGATACACCGCAGGAATTTATAGCTAGAACTTTGGCGTCTAGACATGTGCTTCACCTTTGTAGATCGTCACAACATCGCCTACTAAATTCCAGTCAATTGGAATTTCTTTTTTTGATTGGAGGTTTAACGACCACTGTGAGCAACTCAATGGGCTATAAGCAGTCGCCCGTCCCTAATTTAGGGTCACTGGTTCCAGGGAAGGGAAAGATTCAGTGCCGTAAGACAAACACAACATCCATGCCTCACCGGGATTCGAACCCGGACCCCTTTCGGACGAATGATCAGAGGCCATCGCTTAGACCACTGCGCCACCGGGGCGGCTCAATTGGAATGCATCATACTAATCAAATCACACGTAGATGGGCCATCAGAATAAACCTAACCCTTAGCTATAATTATATAGGAATCTTCTTCGAAATTGCATATTTTTCCGCAACTGCTAAAACTTAGGTGTCGTAGGAGATTACGAAATCATTCCCCAGTTTAGGTACTTCCGGTTTCTCATGATCGTTTAACAGATGAAAAGTTATCAATTTATTGACAGCCTGCTTGAAATGAAAAAATGGCCCAGACAAACATCAGGCGAAAGTAATAAACGGTTTCGCAGTTACTTCTTTAAAATTTATTTATTTATTTATTTATTTGTGGAATTAAGTGAAGTGAACCACTTATGTTATTACTTAGCTGTACAGTGTAATTCCCTGTGATATCCTAAATCAGTATTCAGAAAGGTAATTGCCCAATGAACTGTACTCGAATTTGAGATATTTTCTATTGGAAAATGCTCCACATTGCAGATTTGACCTTTTCCGACCTTTTTTTGACACCATTTTTGAAATTCACCGAATGTGTCTTATTGACATTATTTTCAAACTTCATCGATTGAAACAGTTTGAAACAGTTTGAAACATTAATTGACGGAACCATGAAACCTTTCGTGATCTGGATAAAAGCATAGGAGTTCGTTAGCTGTACAAATCTCATTATTTGCCTTCCTGTTTCAAAACGTTTCACAGCTCAAAAGTATTAGGTCGCTCGAGAAGTAAGCGAACACTTTCTAATTACCACAATTTCTGCAATAGAAAAGCAATGATCACAATATTTGAGGGTAATTACTGGTAGTATCCTTCATTATAGATAATATGTCTCCCAACTGTGGGCAGCTCACAAACACCCCTAAAAGTACCAGTGTATTAAGTCTGTAGAAAATTTCTGTGATTCGGAGATCGAAATCTTGTTTATTGTTGTAGGGAGCACCAGATATCTCCCTTTTCAAATGGTCTAAACAGGTGAAATCACAGATGGTCATATCTGGTGAATACGGTCGGTGCAGCAAATCCACCCAACTGTGCTGTTCAATGAACAGCCAAACAATTCGGGCCTTGTGTGCAGTGCGTTGTTGGGTACGAGGGCAGATCGCTGTACATGATCTCGCAGTGCCCATGCCGGGATATGTCCCTCTAGAAATGATTTATACCTTATAATACTTTTTCCAAAACCCACACCGCGAACATCCATACCAACGGCCAGTAAAATAATCTTAAAAAAGTACTTTTTCATTCATAAAATTCACACTCTAGAGTTTTTTAGTGTAAAATTGGCTCCAGATATTGTTATTTGCGGATGCTTGAACTAAAGCCTTGACATATTTCAATGTAAAGCTTATTATATTGTTTTTGAAATGTTCCATAAGGTTTAAGTCGTGCTCCAGGTACTTAAAGAACATAACACAAAACATTGAATAGCGTTAACGGCCAGTTAAAAAGGAAAGTCTTTTACTTAAGGATATCCAGTCACGTTTATTTGGTTCTTAATTGGCAAATATAGGTTAGCACAACATCAATTGTAGAATATAACTCCAATTCGGTGTTAATCCAACTATCGCTTCGATATGAATACAGCACATGCTCGTAACACAAAATACTCAAATACTCTTCAAGTCTTACTAATTCGGCTACAATTTGTGACTTCAATAACAAGAATGCATAACATTCAAAATAAGCGATTCAATGAAGCTCGTATAATATCTAACTCTAATCGTATAACATCAACTCTCCCCAATCGCTCTCAAAACAAATCTCTCTCTCTTTCTGTCTCTTCGGTGCAATTGTAAACACTATTCTTATACATCTCGTTCTCATTCGTTATTCACTTTTGACCTATCGTCCAGTTGTTCGAATAACATTCACCGAGAGAGAAAATGTAGGGTTAAGATTAGAAAACGTTTAACGAGAATAAGCCAGAATTTACAAAAGATACCAGGACCTAAAAAAAGAAAGTTGAATTAGAGTAAACGTTAGAACCCTTAAAACACACATATGGAAAAGAATTAAATATGACACGATCGCGTTATGGAAACCTCACGTATCAGCGCTATGATTCGTGATAATCATGAATCACATTACTATAGTGAGCAACTGATACCCGCAGTAATAGGAAATGACCACAGCATGCTCTCCGGACGGATAAAGTCCTCAGCACTAACCTTTTTTTTAATTATTATTTGATAATTTTGCATTTTAATTCCATGTAGAAATAATGATTATTACATATTTTCCTCATAAATAAGTCAGCGAGATCAATAGAATTGTCATATTCGCCTTTTTCACTTGAAGGCAAAGATATCTGACTTCCCGATTTCTCAATTTCAGGGGAAAACGAAATTTTAATACGGTCTGAGCATCCCCCTTCTTCAATACTGACGTTTGCTTACCCGTAGACCCTCTGTAACGTTCTTTCTTAAACAGGTAGCTTAACGAAATTCGTTTTTTTATTTTTATTTTTTTCTGTCTTATTGATTGTACTTTGAGTCCCGAAACATTGAGCAATGAATTATATTTATTACGAATAGAATTTTGTTTTATAACACACAAGTGCCACACATTTTGAGACAAAGAGTATTTTGGAATTAATCATCATTTAACAGTCACGAAAGTAAAATGAGACAAAGGCCAACTGTAATGTGGGTTTCAAGTATTTTAAAATGCACAAGTGCCTCTAGAAGCAAAAATGCAAATAGTTTTACATAGCTTACTTACGACGGAAAAGGAAAATCTCACATACTTTTAATGGGGGAAGTAAAATGTAAACCAAACAGAATCATCATTAAGTTTTAACAGATTATTTTTCACTAATGCGGTGGCTTACCAGGTAGCACAGCCTTGCAATTTAACGTAGGCCCAACCCGGAGCCAACGTTTTCTATTACTAAAATACAGTGGCTCAGTGTTGGCCCTATGCTAAATTGCAAGGCTGTGCTACCTGGGTTTAGGATTTACTCAAGTGAAAATACTGGCCACGGAATTAGAAACTTTTACTCAATACCGGATTTGAAATCCCTTAACCCGAATTTCGGTACGTTTGCGATTTTGCATATATTCCACAAGGTGTTCCAGTGCATCTACGTCTACACATACCTGGCGTTCACCAGACAGTTCTTTAACTGGCTCCGATATGACAGAAGAGTACTTTGCTCCCCGATATGCTTTTTTACGTGCCCCGTACATTCTCAATGGGGTTCAGTTTCGGGGTTTGCTGTGACCAGGAAAGATGGAGGAAGTCGTTGCGTGCTTGCTGAACAACAACTGCTGAACACATCTTGCGCGATTGACAGTAACCTTGACGTGAATGAAACAGCCGTCACCTGCTGGATAAAAGGTCAGCATTGCGGTATGGACTTGATTGGCAACAATGTTCAGATAATCTTTGAAGGACACCCGACCTTCTAGAAATATCAAGGGACCGCTTCCGTACCAACAGAACGTGCCCCTTACTATGACACCATCTGCAGAACCTTGAGTTGTGTTCACATGGCAAGCTTGGTTAATTGCTTCACGGGGCTTCCGCCAAACTCTCTGCCTATCGTAGGTACAGAACAAGATGTACCGCAACTCGGCGGACTGAATGACTTTTTTCCAGTCATCTAGTGTCCCGTCACTACTGCACACGAATTTTTTGATACTTTGCAGAAATCAGTGATTTTTATATAGGCGTGCGACTACCAATACAGATTTACTTCAATTCTCTGCGTGTAGTTTGATGAGATATGGGTCGAGCACAGCCTTCGTTGAATGTTTCAATTAATTTCTGCACACAGGAAGCATTGTTTTACCGTGCAAGCCTTCTCGGATGACGGCTATCTCGTTTCTGGCAGATTGTTTTCGCACCACAGTTAAGCCTCTTAAACAAGTAATGGGGGATTATTTTCTCCTTTATTAAACACCCAGGGATATCTGAACGTTTGAGAAATCAACCTACTCTGCTTTTTCAAAATCGTCACTGTATCCAGACAAACACCTACAATAAACCCTTTATCGAACTCCGAAAGATCCTTTGTTTTTCCCATCGTGCTCAAAACTACAAACGATTACTGACGAGTAGCAGTCTCAAATAGTTGCCTACATCACGTGATGACGCACGTGACCACGTATTTTGCATCTGCGCTACATAAGTGATGTTTACGCACATCTCCATAAAGGTTTCTATTTCAGTGGCCAGTGAGTGTATCTTACCATGGATATCAACGATTTACACGGTGAGTCATCAAAAAATGTAGTGAGCAAGTCCTTGAGTCATTCTTCCTATTGTACTTGTTTTATATAGCGAACTCGCGCTTGAACAAGATTCGAGTTTCCTCATTTAGTAACAAAGCGTAGAACTAAGTTTAACCCTTTAACGACCATAACGCCCAAAACGCCCTTACACCCAAATTACCACGACCGTCCCAAAACGCCCGTCTAGAGTGAGTAGGATTTCCGACCCACACCTAATCTTTGAATTTACACGGCCTCTACGGGATTAGCAGAAGCCACCCTCAGTCAGCACTTTTGTCCCTAAACAAAGAAGTAAAGCAGGCTTAAGGATCCATCGGGGCAATAATATTTACTCTCGTGACATCGCATATCCTCTCCGTGGAAGATTGCAGTGATAATCTTTGGGAAAAATCTGAAAGCCAATGCACATTAAGACTACGGATCGGAAGTTTCGTTTGGTGACCGAGCACTAATCCTCCTTTTGTCAACTTGTTAAGGCGAGGGTAATAATTCTGAATGGAGCAGTAGACAGTTTTTGGACGTTATGGTACACTGAGCGACTCAACATTTCAGGGCCCTGGTCTTCAAAGCGTTAAGGCATTCGCTTTGCAAGAAAGAAAGCCGAAAAGGGTCGATGGTTCCTTCTGGGGTCGCAGGTGCTCTACTGTTTATCGTACACGACTTTGTGCCAGTGGATACCAAGCCAATGCTCAGTTCCCCCACTCCCAGCACGAGAGCCCCCAAACAATCTGGAGTCCCCAACCAGGCCAGCTACGCATCATAAGGAGTACCTGAGCAGATACCAACATCATCATGCTCCTCATTATAAACAATTCCAAATATTTACCAGTTTTATCTGAAACTGAATATTTCACAATAGGCTTTCTTTGTTTTCGGTCACAATAATCGATGTATTCTGTTAAATACAACGGCCGTTCCATAAAAACTGAGAGTAAAATCACACAAAATGAAGAAATATAGGTACAGCAAAATATGTAATTCTTTCTCAAAGTATTTTACCTCGGATGATATGAAACGGTCACATCGTTCAGTCCACGTTTCAAAGCATGTGGCGAAAGCATTTTGTGGAAGCTACTTTAGCGTCAGCATCTGTGTTGAATGTTGCGCCACGGAACTTCTCCTTCATTGTTGGAAACAACCAGAAATCGCACGAGGCGAGGTCAGGACTGTAGCCAGGCTGTGGCATGATTTCAATACTGCATTTCCTAAGAAACTGTTGAACACAAGCAGCCACATATGCGCGGGCGTTATCATGGCGGGTCCACTTGCCCACCAATTCCTGTCGCTTAATCAAAATGTTTTCGTCGCAGACGCTTCAAGACTGAAATAGAATACTCAGCATTGACAGTAGTTTGTATAGGAACGGCCTGCTGGTAGGCTACACCTTTATCATCAAAGAAAATTATCTTCATCACCTTCCCAGCTGATTTGGTTTGGCGGACTTTTTCGGAGGAGACGAGCCTGTGTGTTTCCAGGCACTCGTTCCGCACTTCGTGAGGGTCGTAATAGTGGACGCATGTTTCTTCGGCAGTTAATACTGTATTTAGAAAATTCGGATCCTTTGCAATCATTCGTTTCCACTCATCACACACCTGAACTCTGGCTAACGATTGTTCTCTCCTCAGGTGATGAGGTACCCATCTGGAACACACACCATGCAGCAGTAATTTGTCGCGTAGAATGCGCAATGCCGACTTTTTTGAATTATTAGTTGACGCCGCTATGTCTTCATACGCCATTCATCGATCTTCTTGCAGGATTGCCCAAACAGTGTTAACAATACGCTCCGTAACAAAACTTTCACGTCGACCAGGCCTGGGAGCGAGTTCTGCCGACAAACCCCCTTTTTTGAAATCATGGTGCCATCTAAAAATCGTTGACTCACCCAAACATTTATCTTTGTATGCTTTTTCATTTAATCAACTGTGTCTAGAGCCGTTTTACCGAAACGATAGCAAATTTTATGGTACAACGCATTTCACTTCTTAATTTTGAATCACTCACCCCATAGCTGTATAGCGAAATGCAGATGTACCTTAAACAACTGCGCAATAACACAACCAGAATCGTCTGCCGCTGCTAATACCTGTTGCTATAGATACTTTCTTAATTCAGTTAATCGTCTGAGTGGTTGTTTTTCCCTTTCGTAATATTACTGTGAAGACTGTCACAAATATAAGAAAGTTTTCACAAATATAAAGGTTTTCACATAATATAAAGTTGGTGGAGTTAGCATCCACTGCGAGCGGACGCCACCACATACACTGCTGACCACCCAAAATGCAACACCAAGAAGGACACGATATAACAACGCCAGATTTACTGGACACATAACAACAGATGCAAAGATGAAACGATTGAGCTTACAGGCCCGTGCGACTTGCGCAACACGCAGACATCAACAGTTAGTGTGGCCTCCATGGCTGGCAATAACGGCCACTACACCCCGCGGCATCGAACGAAAGAGGCTTTGGATGTGGGCTTGGGGTATGTCGGTCCAAGCTGCTTCCACACGTTGCCGCAGTTCATCCGGCGTAGCCGCGGTTGGTGTTTATCGGGCCACTCGGTTGCCGATCAGCGACCAGACGTGTTCGATGGGCGACATATCGGGAGAACAGGCGGGCCACGGCAGCAGTGACACCTGGTGGGCCATGAAGAATTGTTGCACGATGAGTGCCACGTGCGGGCGCGCATTGTCCTGTTGAAACGTGGCCGCTGGCAGGTTCTGCAGGTAAGGGAGGACTACAGGCTCCAAAACGTCGGAGATGTAACGGTGGCTGTTGAGTGTACCGGCGATGCGTACCAGAAGGGTGCGGGTGTCATACCCAATTGCGCCCCAAACCATAACGCCAGGAGTCGGACCGGTATGGCGATGCATAATGCAGGCGTCATACAGTCTCTCGCCGTGGTGCCACCACACGCTGATCCGACCATCGTGGTGTTGCAGGCAGAAGCGGGATTCGTCGGAGAAGACAATGTCGTGCCATTCCGTAGTCCAGGGGCGGCGTTCAACGGCCCACTGCCGCCGCACTCGCCGGTGGTGTAACGTCAAAGGTAATCGTAGCAATGGGCGCAGTGCGACAAGTCCCCGCTCTTGCAGACGAAGTCGAACGGTACGTGCTGACACAGGTTGTTGCGCAACACACCCTAATTCCTGCACTAACGTTCGTGATGTGGCGGTGCGAGCCTTCGATTCCCGCCGCACAACATGCCGGTCCTCTCGTTCGGTGGTGTGCCGCGGCCGCGGCAATCGCTCACGTTGGTCCGTCCGTCCCTCCTGCACCCACTGAATCCATACTCGCCTCACTGTGGCTGGATGTCGTCCCACACGGAAGCCGATGTCTCGGCAGGATAAACCGCTGTCGCGATAAGCCACTATTCGTCCTCTGTCGAACTCCGAAACGTGCTACAATGACTGACGTATTCTGCGACGAGGCATCAGGAAGCTTCCCACGCACTGGTCTGGCAGTACAACACACTTCCACTACTTACACCTCGCCTTCTGTGCACCTTTTGTATAGTGCTTCTCGGTGGCGTGCCGGGCGCACATGATTTGTATATGCCTGGCAATGCTAATCGTTTGCATGTCCTCTCGCGGGCGACGCATGCTGCGAATTCCAGGCCAATCGGATGCTTCCTTCTCGGTGGTGCATTTTGGGTGGCCAGCAGTGTATATTGTACAGCTAATTGATCTCCGCGTAGTTAACAGGATCCGAACATTTTTCATTATACTGTACATGTTTTGCACAACTCAAGTATTCCATTCCCGCGGCGTCACGTTTTGGTTTATAGTTAAATGAAGACCTATTTTCGAAAGGATAAATAAAATAGATCTTTTCCGATCAGATTTATGTAGCTCACATCAAGTAACAACCAAAACATAAACACCATGTTTACATGGAATTGAATTAACGACTGCCGCATGCGAAGGAAACCACCATAAGAACACCCGAAGGACCAGGTTGCTTAAAGTATTTGTTGTAATGGGAAGAAATGAAATCCTAGAATAAAACGAACGGGCTAATTCACTTGAATTCTATATTCAATCAGCCGGGAAGCGAAAGGCGGGTGAAGAGATTAAGAATTTAGCCTCCATCTTAAAAGATTTTGAAACTTTCGCAATACCTCCATTAAACGTGTTTTGTAGAATCTCAGATTCCTTGTATGTAATGGCTTCACTGGCTGAACGAGAATTCTTTAACGTTGGAATGTAACAGCTCAATTAAGTTCTATCGCGTGCAGCCAGAGGTCGAACTTAGACTTTTACGTTGTTTTAATTTAATTTTAGTTTATTTTTGATTCCTATTCTTTCCCTTTCTTTGAAGCCAACAACAATATTCTCATTAATTAGCACTATTTTTCATTGCACGTTGGAAGAGTAATAAAACATCAGTAAACAAACATATATTAAAAAATATATTGATATGAAAAAATTATAGTACAAAAATATATAATTTTGTGAATTTTCAACGTCTAACTTATATTGTATAATGCAAAATATGCAAATTAGACGTTGCAAACAAAATTCGCCGGATTTCTCTCCTTTCGGAAGGTATTCCTCAAACGGGGGTTAAATTTTCTTGAAAGGCCGTCTTCCTGCATATTTAAATCAAAACTGACAAAATCTTCATTTTCATTTCTAAAAATTTCATAATTTATGCGCTTTTCATGGGAGTAGTTCCAGATTTACGGTACAGTTTTGATTGACATCTGGTGACTGAATGAAAAATATATGAACACTTCATTTTAGCAGAAACTAATCTAAACACTTGGGAATCCATGAATAACGTAACTCTTACATTAACCAACACATTGCAGTAGGAAGCACATTAATGATTCCTGATTAGCAAGTCATTTAATTATATTAGGCGTAAGCAAATAAAACCCGTTCGAGTGGCTTTATTAAGACGAACGAAAAGGAACCCCCGCAGGTGTGGCAGAATTAAGCAAAGCAATATATATAAAGAAGCAAAAATGCACCAGTGTTCGTCACAAGAAGTCGCCATGGCATTCAATCATGCATCCCACTGCTTGTGGAGACGGCGGATACCGTCTGTAAAGAAGGCTGCCTTGAACCGTTTGGTCAGCGCGGTCATGACATCTGCATCGGAGGGGAACCGGTGTCCCTTTAGAAATTCTTTTAATCCTTTAAGCGGCCGATGTATCTGAAACAAATTGTGCCCCAAAATTTCTGCCCTCCTCAAACAGAACTGTTGACATAGTGGCCGGGTTATACGAAAGCTACGGCAAATCGATTCCTTTCCCTATCTTATTTCAACAGAATCGACTATACAGTATATCCCTCTCTGGTAGTAAAAGTAACCTTATGGTCTTTAGTCTTATAGCCTATAATCTGATTCCCTTATAGTATTTTATTCCGTGTTCCATGACCCACGTAATGACCGGTAAGGGGTAGTCCGCCCGACACCAACATCATGGCACTGGGTAGAAGCAAGTTACTCAAACATCTTTTATCTCCTTTCTTAGGTTCTTCACCATTTTTATAGTAATTTTAGGAGAAAAGGTAATATGAAAGGAAGGATTAAGAAAAATTATTCCCCTTAAATGATGATTTTGAATGACAAACCAAAAAGAGGCTCAACGCTTTCTGTTGGGCAGGTTCACTCTTTCTTGTAGAGCCCGGCTCACTTATTAGACAGCGATTATATATATTCGTCCCATCGAAAAGTTTTGTCAACCACGAGTTAATTCGTTCCAGCCGGTTAAATGGTTAAGGGTCCGAACAAATGAAAGTCGCATGGTGGCAGATCGGGCTACAGGCGGGGTGGTGCATATCTCCCACTCTTTCCGTGCTAACGCATCCTGCACAATGTTTGCAAAATGCAGACGAGCATTGTCGTGCAACAGAATCACCTCGTAACGCTGTGACGTCATCATGCTCCCCTGCATCTGTCTACGTGACGCGGCACGGAAACATGCCGGGTCGCTTATTCTTCCAGGATTTATGCAGCTTGTCCAGTGTGTCCTTGTAGCGGTTGGCTTTGATGTTCACATGAGGTTCTTTAAAGTCCACCAACAAACAAAAGCCCTCCGTGGTCAAAAAATGCGGTCAGCATAACCTTACCGGTGGAAGCCTGTGACTTGAATTTTTTGCGTTTTGGTGATCCGGGATGTTTCTACTGCATGTTCGCTGGTTTGCTGAACTGCTCAAAGTGGTGGCTCCACGACTTGTCACCTGCCACTATGCGCGACAGAAATGCATCATCCTCCACTTCGTAACGCAGCAAGTGATTTAAACTCCAACCCATGCGCTCTTCCTTATGGTGGTCAGTCAGTATCCGTGGAATCCGTTGTGAACACACCTTTCGATACTGCAGTGTCTTCGTAACCACCTTTAGAACTGTCACAAATGACATAGCGAATTCCTCCCATAGCAAACATAAGCTCCAACCACGGTCCATCCGTATTTCTGCATCAATCTTAGCGATGGCTTCGTCTGTCGCAACAACATGTGCCTGGCTCCGCAGCGGAAGATCTTTCGTTTCCTCACGTCCTTTCCGAAACATTCGTGCGCAGTCCGTCACTGTTGTCTTCGACACACATTTGTCAAAATACACCGCTTGCACTTTACGATGAATGTCGACTGGTCGACATCCTTCTGCTGTTAGGAACTGAATCACCGCTCGCTGTTCCAGCTTGGACGGATTCGGGATCACACCGGCCATGTTTTCAACGATCTGCAGCACTAACCACACGAGCGAGGAGGATGACCGCATGCTCGCTTGTCCAATGATCTGCGCTTATCACGCCAGCTGTGACGTCATCATGCTTTCCGTGCACATGTCCATGTGAACATGATTCGTTTGATCTTACCTCATAGATTTAAACGACTCATTTATACAGTAAGGCTAACATATAATCTTAAATCACAGGCCTAAAATTTAAAGAAGGCCAACCCTGCGGTGTACCAGACGTAGACAGCCTTCACAGTGATATTACACAACGGAAGGGCGAAAGCACTGGCATTAAACGATCCATGTTTAGCTTCAAAAACATCATTAATTACAACAACGTGTATCTTTGAACTTTCTGTCAGCTGCACATGTAGTTTTGATATTCATTACAATATAGTTTTGATAATCATACACAAACCATACACAATATACACTCTATTGACAAAAGTCACCGGACACCCCTTCAAAAGCAAATGAACGGATCTGCTGCGTTTAAGATGGGCGGTACAGCTGCAAACGGTATACAAACAAGCCTGTAGCTGACCGTGATCATATCGCACTGTGAGATCGAGTGGAAATGTCGTGGCGTGAGATAACTGACTTTTTGTTGGGTGTTATATTAGTGGGTTGTCTATAAGAGAAACCGAGAGGCATTTAAACACACCCAAATCAACTCTTTTGGATGTACTGAATAAGTGGAAGACATATTGCGTGCCTGAAGAAGAAAGACGTGCCAGAAGACCAAAGAAAATCAGTGATACAGGACGTCGAAGCCTCAGGAGAATTGTTACAGCTAATAGGCGGAGTACTGCACATGATCTCAGTGTACACGTGAGTAAAAATGCTGGAACCTAGGTATGTACACGTACCATTCGCAGAGAACTTCATTCTATGGGTTACCATGGTCTTGCGGCTACTCATAAGCCTGTCATCCCCACTCGGAATGCTACTCGTCGTTTAGCATGGTGTAAAGAACATTTATCGTGGAACGTAGATCATTGGAAACTGGTCCTATGGACTGATGAATCCAAGTACACGATCCATTAGTCTGATGGTCATGTGTGGGTATGGCGGCAGCCTGGGGAATGCTATTTACTACAGTATAGTGCTCCTACGGTCAAGTTTTGAGCTGACAGTGTACTCGTGTGGTGGTGCTTTTCGTGGTATGGTCCCGACCCATTGGTTATCATGGACAAACCTGTTTACCAGTACGTCTACCACGACATTCTGGACAATTATGCCCTACCAACTCTATGGCAATACTATGGAACCGAGCCATGTTGGTTCCAGCAGGATAATGCACAGAGCCATAAAGCAAGAACAGCGTGGTTTGAAAATAATTCTCTATCGTGTGTGGACTGGCCAGCACAGAGCTCTGATCTTAATCCCATAGAACACCTATGGGATGAATTAGAGTGCCGCATAAGAAGTTTGGAACCAATGCCTACTACTAAGCAACAGTTAGCGGCCGCATTATGTCATGAATAGAAGCGCATACCTATCGCTGTGTTCCAAAACCTTGTCAAAAGCATGTCTCGAAGGATTAGTGCATGCATTAAGGCCAAAGGTGGACCGACACCGTACTAATGTATGTCAATAAATGCTATGTTGTGTTTCTTTTCTAGGTGTCCGGTGACTTTTGTGAATATAGTGTAGTTTTGATATTCATTTACAGTGGATAATTTTTTCGGATTGTTTTGATATTCATTTACAGCGGAGAATGAAGAATGTTGTAGTAGGCGCAAGAAACAAAAAGAACATTGTATTGAGCTTTGTTTTGGACGGCGAGCGAGGAGACCTCTCTAAAGCAAACGACATCGGACAGAGCTTGCAGGCAACCCTTGACGTGATACAGACGTCCACTGTTGAGCTAATCCTTGGCTGAAACACATGTCCGCTGCAGCAGTTCCATACGTTTACGCTCATTCTATTGAAGAGGACCAAAAATTCACAAACCCTTATAACGAAGTAAATTTCTCCGTCAATTTTGGTCTACGCCGGGATTCGAACCCGAGTCCGCTTATTCCGGAACAAGTCGCTCTACCAACTGAGCTACGCAGACGTTCATTCTGACTCCTATCTGCCTTTATGTCGTGTGCGTCCTGCTGGCAGGTACGTCACATCTCCCCCCCCACCGAAAGAGGGCCGGGGCATGGCCCACGGGTCAGCCGTGACCATGAATCGTTGCAGGCAGCCATCCACTGTAGAACGTGCAATTGAGAACTCCCAGTCAATCTGGTGTGTGGAATGCAACGTCACACACATTTATTTTTCGAAGCGCTGGAGAAGGGATTCTCTGTTTTTTCCTATCTCGCGGTGTGGAAAGAACATCACACCAATGCGAGATTTTGAACGGTCGGGTCATCCGGATAGTTCGGGCGCCATTATAACGAAGTAAATTTCTCCGTCATTTTTGGTCTACGCCGGGATTCGAACCCGAGGCCGCTTATTCCGGAACAAGTCGCTCTACCAACTGAGCTACGCAGACGTTCATTCTGACTCCTATCTGCCTTTATGTCGTGTGCGTCCTGCTGGCAGGTACGTCACATCTCCCTCCCCCACCGAAAGAGGGCCGGGGCATGGCCCACGGGTCAGCCGTGACCATGAATCGTTGCAGGTAGCCATCCACTGTAGAACGTGCAATTGAGAACTCCCAGTCAATCTGGTGTGTGGAATGCAACGTCACACACATTTATTTTTCGAAGCGCTGGAGAAGGGATTCTCTGTTTTTTCCTATCTCGCGGTGTGGAAAGAACATCACACCAATGCGAGATTTTGAACGGTCGGGTCATCCGGATAGTTCGGGCGCCATTATAACGAAGTAAATTTCTCCGTCATTTTTGGTCTACGCCGGGATTCGAACCCGAGGCCGCTTATTCCGGAACAAGTCGCTCTACCAACTGAGCTACGCAGACGTTCATTCTGACTCCTATCTGCCTTTATGTCGTGTGCGTCCTGCTGGCAGGTACGTCACACACATCTCCCCCCACCGAAAGAGGGCCGGGGCATGGCCCACGGGTCAGCCGTGACCATGAATCGTTGCAGGTAGCCATCCACTGTAGAACGTGCAATTGAGAACTCCCAGTCAATCTGGTGTGTGGAATGCAACGTCACACACATTTATTTTTCGAAGCGCTGGAGAAGGGATTCTCTGTTTTATCCTATCTCGCGGTGTGGAAAGAACATCACACCAATGCGAGATTTTGAACGGTCGGGTCATCCGGATAGTTCGGGCGCCATTATAACGAAGTAAATTTCTCCGTCATTTTTGGTCTACGCCGGGATTCGAACCCGAGGCCGCTTATTCCGGAACAAGTCGCTCTACCAACTGAGCTACGCAGACGTTCATTCTGATTGCTATGTGCCTTTATGTCGTGTGCGTCCTGCTGGCAGGTACGTCACACCCTGTTCTAACATATCCCACAAATGTTCAATTGCGTTAAAGTCAAGGGAATGTTGGGGCCCAGGTAATGAGGCGTATTCTTTGTCGTGTTCCTCAGGCACTCAGTAGTTGTACGAGCCCGATGACACGGTGCCGTGTCCTGTTGAAAGATGGCACTGTGGTCCGGGTAAAGTTGCATGTATGAATGAGATGGGCGGCTAACAGGTCCCTTTAGCGACCATCATTCAATGTTATGTGGGATGATAACCAACGGACCTAGGGCTTGACAGGAAAAAGATCCCCGGACGAGAACACCACCTCCACCTGCCTGTGGAATCCCAACTGTGTAACCGGGGAATGAGACTTCATGATGTTTACTCCATATGCGAACCAGGTCATCAGTATGGTGCAGTAGGAAACACACGCCAGGCGACCTTCTTCCATCTGTCGAGGGTCCATTTCCGACATTTCTTGGCCCATGTAAGGTGTTGTTCCTTGGCCAATGTATGGGCGGGAGTCATCATATGTACGCTCGTTGGTCTAACACTTTGCCTAATGACTATCTAACTTGTACTATCTTAGCCCTAAGGTCATGATGAAAAATATCCTAACACTTTCCTATTTCCTATCCTAGACACAGGTTAAAACAACAGAAAAAACAAAATGCCAAGAAAATGGTACATTACCCGAGGCGTTCGAGCCTCCTTCTTTTTCATCAGTACTGCTTCATCTGTTAAACCAAGTCCATCATCGTAGCCACGTGTCGTTTGTTTCTTTGTCACTGAATTCGTTTCAACCGCGTGTGCTTCGTTTCTCTGTCCGTTGTCACTAAATTCCTTTCAACCACGTGCATTCTTTCCTCTGTCCAATGTCACTGGATTTCTGGCAACCACGTGCACTTCTTTCCTCTGTCCGTTGTTAATGGATTCCTGGCAATCACGTGCACTAAGTTCCTTTGTCTGTCATCTATGACCAAGTGCTGTCGATACTACACGTACTGCCGATTACGCATACTGCCGACTACACGTACTGCCGACTACGCCACAATATGTCAGGTCCAGCTGAGTTCGATCTGCCACTAGGCCTTACTGAATCTGAATCCCTCAAACGGGCTTGACTTAGGTTCTTTTGAGTGCCGTCGAGTTGAACTTGACCGCTGAACATCTGGAACGTGTAGTCAGCAATTCTTAAGATCTACGATAATGAGGAACTTCAATAACAAGTCCTTGGTGAGATGAAACAAAATTTAATAGATGAAAGAATAATTTCCGTTCGATTGGCTATCTCCACGTGCCAACAGTTTGCAGATACCGAACACATCTCTATCTCACGATATCCTGGAAGACCCTCCGCCACGTGGACTTGAGCCGTTCCGTCTAAAAATTCCGGTCGATCTCTTATCGCCGAAAAATCCTGATCCATCCGTCAGTGAAAACGAAAAACCCCGAGAGATCTAACCGACACTCCCTGCGTAAAACTTACTCCGTGGAAGGTGAAACGCGAGAAAGCCTCTCTAGTCAGATCAGATAATATGTGGAGGATTTTAGGAAGAGAGTGTCTGACCCCAGGTCTTAAACAACCTTTAGAAGCAGGAAACTAGGAGATTTGAGCTAGAGTGCACGATAAGAAAGTGACATGGAAGCGATGTAGAAAGGGGAGGAAGACGCCCTTATTTATTACCGGGGGCCAGTACCCGGGGTGCGACGGCTTAACGTGCCCATCCGACGCACGTGGATATTTAGTGGATCGAGCGTTCGTACCTGCTTGGGATCGAGCCTGATGTCCTTTCCGTGGCAGTCATGAACGTTGCCCACTGGGCCACCCGCGGCCCAAAGCCTCTCTAGTGAACGTGTAGCTTCCTTTTATATCCTTAATACCCCCCCCTCCCTTTCCGCCTCTGGAAATCCTTTCGGTGTGGAGTTAGCCGTTCACCGGAAGTGGTGACCTTTGAACTATACATCAGACCCATTCGAAGTTCAGCGGATCTTGCTAGTCACGTGCTTCGTTCGGTGTTACACAATCCGTTACATAAAGGAAACGTACCACATGCCAACACGTGCGTTTGAATTTACATTACATTGCCTTTGAAATGAGAAATAATTACAGAAAATATTACTACATGGAAATAATTAGTGGGGTCCAACTCCGTCACCTTGCATAGTGTATGTCGTGAGGTAGAAATTTCTACTTTGTTTCTTTAAACATTATCTCGTGTTACTTCCCGTTTTCCTAACGTCATCAAAACAGAAAACAATTGCATCAGTGAAAGCGGAAAAGTATTTGATATTTGATTTTGTTTCCCATGTCGCCTGTTTACATTTTTATTTGGATTTTATAAGCATCCTTTCAGAGAACAACTTTCAAATGATGTAGGAAGCAGTTTCCAAGCTTTCCGACACGCCTCCTTCCCTTTGATTTTTGAGAAACCTTCACGCACCTCCATTTCTCGTTTGCCGTCATATCCAACCTCCTTTTAACAATATTTCTATTTGTTCAATAATTTAAAATTAAAAATAAATACTAATTGTTTTTCTCATTGCTAAAAGCTAATAAGCATTTACTTTTACATTTGAAATAGCAGGGACAAGCGAATTGAATATTAGGGATACTGCTTCATTTCCTTGAGAAATGTTAGGCTTGAAAGGTGAAAGGACATGTACGTAAATCGTTTACGGCATCCAGTGTAATCCTTAGTTTTGTTTGAATTGTGATTAAACTTCGAAAGGTTGTTTTTTTTTGTTTTTTTTCACAGAGTTACTTCGACGGATACGAAATGGTTATAAAGCGCCGAGCCTTTTCTCCAACTTTCAAATAAAGTGGAAAATCTCCTTCTTTTTCTTGCATTTTGGGGTTTAACGACCATCGTGAGCAACTCAATGAGCTGCAAGCAGTCAACCGCGTCTAATTTAGTACCACTGGTTCGAGAGAAGGGAAAGAGCCAGTGCTGTAAGACAAGCACAACATCCATGCCTCCCCGGGAATTCGAATCCCGACACATCTCGGAAGAATGGTCAGAAGCTAGCTCTTAGACCACTGCGCACCGGGTCGGCCGTCCAAAATTTCCCCAAGCTTTAGTTTTAGAAAATCTTTCGCACTTGTGTCATATCTCATTTCGAGTCTTGTGTCATATCTCATTTCGAGTGTTTGTTCTTGAAGTACTTCTGGCAATGAAACACAATGAACGTTGAGCGCCTTCTAGATATTAATCGCTCTTCTGCTTATGTACCGATTTGAGCACTAAGCCTAGGAATCTAGAAACAGATAGTATGGAATTTTAAAATGTAAAAATCGTTTAAACGATATAAATAACCTTTCGTACTGAAAATGTCAGTATTTCCTCTTGGAATTCCTTCACGCCTACATAGTTGTCATGACCCACAGTTTGGGAACCAATGGCATAGACAGGAAAAGATACACACTGGAGAATAACATTACTCTGTTTCGTATGTGTAAATTCGATCTGTAACGCATGAAATCCTGCAGTAATACCAGGAGTTAACGACTGAAGAGAGTTCCGTCGAAAGTGTATACTCTCATATCCAAAACTTCTTCACAAAAAGTCCTCGCAATAACACTGAGTAATATCTATGAAATCAAAACAGATACTGACCGATGAGCGATTTTCTCTGCATAAGTGATATAAGAAGTGTATCAGAATTAATCCCGCATCGCACAGACAATCACAAACAGTTATGAGTCAGGTACCGCGGGGACAGTGAAACCTCACAAATGTTTCAGTTCTAAAAGTAAAGCTATTAACGACCGTTATTCTTTTTGTGGTATTCACAAAGCGCCACTATAAGAATGCCCCCTCCTTAAAAGTGTGAAAACTATGTATGCTGGCAGTAGAGCGTGTATTCGAGTGAATGGTGTTTCATCGAAATGGTCTTCTATGGGTCCTATTTCTAATAAATAAAGACACTTAACGTGGACCAGGCATATCAAACAAAGATCTTCGCTCTTTCCACGTTTATAAGTGAGTCACGGAAAAATTCTCATTGGCCGCCACCGGGAGTCAAACCCAGGGTCTTCCAGGCGCACGTGGAAAGAGCGAAGATCTTTGTTTGATATCCCTGGTCCACGTTGAGTGTCTGTATTTATTATTCATTCGCCTTCTAATTATTTCTTCGGTTGCTGCTTACCATCTCTGGTGAATCCCCAACATTGTGCGGTGCTCAAAGAAGCAACCTGCCAACTTGGCTTGGAAGTTAGCGTGTGTGAGTCTGGAGGAATTCCAGGCCGCTGTGGTGTAGCAGAAGCATATCCGAAGCGTAACTGGAAGACCCTGGGTTCGACTCCCGGTGGCGGCCAATGAGAATTTTTCCGTGACTCACATATAAACGTGGAAAGAGCGAAGATCTTTGTTTGATATGGGGTTCTATTTCTATTGGTGCAGGCTTTCTATTGGTAATGAATATTATGACATATGAGTCAAGTGGTCAATGAAGCAGCTTTAAGCCTGCCGGAGTAGTTCAATTTGGAGATCAGCTGCTCCGTAGTAGGAAGATGTGGTTTGGTATTCCACTGCCGGCAAAAGAAAGGTCTTAATATTGGCTATCGAAATGATTTCCTATTGGTCTGGCGAGGTTGAGTAATGTCAACATAGCTGTTCAATATATTAATGCATGCGCGCATGTATCATGCCAAAGTAGAATATACTGTATCATGCCAAAGTAGAATATACAGTCTTGGTAATTAACGTGTGTGCAGATTGGTGTATACTGATGGTACAGTCCTGTTGGCGGACAGGAAAAGTGATTTGCAAAGTGCGTTGTTCCGCGACGAAACAGAATTGTATCATTTTGGAGAAAAACGCAGAATGCCATTCATTGCCTTAACAGCTGAGACTTAACACCTTCCTAGAAGGATCGTATCACTTTTCATTTGTTAAGTGTAAGGTCAAATTATGTGGGCCACTTTTGATCTGTTTCATGAAGAAGCAAAGGCGTAAATTCCTTTGTTTTTGGAAAATAAAAGTGCTTCAGTTTGGATAAATTTATTGCCGTGTTTATGTAATTACATTCACGCTAAATCCGTTTAGTAGCGTAAATATTACTTGCGTTGTATACCATAACAAAACATCCATCAGTTTTATATTTATTTTTGGCATGCAACAACGTTGATGTTATACCACTTCCGCGCTACAGATGCAACACATTTTTTTTATTCTTGTTTTACCCACAAGCAGCTAGCTATCCAGAAACCACACAAATTCGATCGTTACGTTAATTAAATTCCTTCCCACTCGTGAAGAGGTTTTTATCAGGAACAGATTATCGGGGTATCCACCGTAAACGTGATTCTTTGCTTTGGATGACAGAATTTCGTTGTCAGCTGCTCTAAGATAGGTCACCATCTGCAGTTCCGATTCGTTAATGGTCAGAAAGACAGTAATCTCCCGTACTGTAATTGGTTGTTTTCGAAGAGGGTTTCTCGAATTAGACGCACCGCTTTAGCAGCCTAAAGAATTCCTACATAAAAAAGAGGAAAACATTGGGCATTGTACGATGTACCAGAATGCTTTTACAAATAAATTGACGAAAAATATTCAACAACTGTAGCATTCGTCCGACAACTAGATATCTCACCAAATTTATTCATCGAATTTATCTTTTACAAAATGATTCTCACCCTCGCCCCACCTTATTTTCTGCTCCACAATGCAAACTTTATGGAGCACAAAGCCAAAATGTTAATTAAAAAATATCGCACTTTAAAAAAAAATAAACTTGCTTCCATATCTCAGGTATTTAGATGGTACATTTTGAAGCGCATTTGCTGTAAAAGTATATATGCACGATGCACGGTATTAAAGCAAATTAATGAAGTGATTCTTCCGTTGGAGGCCTCAAATTTGTGGCTATGAAATCAGTACTTTTCTCTAATTATGTTGAGATAATTCACATAGGCATTTCGTTTCTTGCGAAAGTGCCACCCACGCCCTTTACTACGTTATCTTTTCCAAGTGACTTGAAATACTTCGGTTTCGCGCGCGTGCAAAAAAGAGATTTAGCGTGATCATTGCGTCATGAAGATATGCACAATAAATCAGGGTGTTTTTCTAGTCCCCAGATACTGGCAAAGGGGCCCTTTTGGTAATTCAAAAGGCATTTCGAAACACACTTGGTGGATGTAGAGTACAATCGAAAAGCTGCATCCAGAAATTGACAACAGAGATGATGGGGACAACGGGAAGCCTCATCAATCGACATACAGGTAGCTCGCGGTTCTCTGAACAGATTATCCGGGATATAAAGGAACGGTTTCAGGCTTCACTATCTAAATAATTTCGCAGACTCACCCAACATATTAACATTCCGAATTCCATGTATCGACGAGCTACCAAAAAGCACAATTGCGCCCATATCGTAAGATCCTGGTTCAAGAATTGCTCCTGCTGGATTTTTATGCGTGATATAATCAATTTGTAACAGAAAACGTTGGCATTTTGGACCTTCATGTGGTTTATAGATGAAGTATGTTCTAATTTAAACAGCTATATGAACTCGCAAAATGTTCGGGTCTCAGCTCAAGGAAACCCACATGCAAAACCTTCGAGGGCAGAAAAAACTGATGTTTGGTGTGTAGTATCTCCTGCTGAATTATCGGCCCTATTTTGTATTTATTGTTTTCAATGCACTATAACTACAGAAGTTTGGTGTAAACATTTTGGTGAATTTAGCAAATCAGTTGACAGATGAGCTCACAACTGGCTATTTTCGACAAGGCGGTGCTAGATGTCACCTCAAGTTCAAGCATCTGTCTCAAAATATCTGAGCTCTTCAACATCCACAGATTTAAATACCCCAGATTATGCCCTATAGATCAAGATGGAGGGAAAGCTGCTCAGTGAATTACGGAAACCCGTATGCGAAGTCAGTTACACCCGATGCTGGAGTAGCGAAGAGACGGGTGTTGTCTGTAGGTTTCACAGTTTTCAAGACTGTTGATCGTGCTTTCTGCATCTTCACGAAGAGCCTGAACTATTTGGTTATAATTTGGATTTTTCTTTTGATCCTTGCATTTAACTCACTCTTCTGTTTTCGACAGTTTTGTTCATTATGTGACTCGGAAGATTTACTTCAGTATTTCGATTCAAAAAACCACGGTTCCGTAAAGTAGTCGCTCAAAATAAAATTATTCTCGCAGCGTGGAGAGCAATATTCTCTGTGGTCGAACTGAAAAGTCGACTTTCTATACTTTTGATTTAAATATTTCAGCTTTGTCACCGATATATATATTTTTTTTTGATTGCAGGTTTAACGACCACCGTGGGGAACTCAATGGGCTATAAGCAGTCGCCCGTCCCTAATTTTGGGTCACTGGCTCCAGGGAAAGGAGAGAGCCAGTGCCGTAAGACAAACACAACATCCATGCCTCACCGGGATTCGAACCCTGACCCCTGTCGGACGAACGATCAGAGGCCATCGCTTAGACCACTGCGCCACCGGGGCGGCGTCAACGATATTCACTCACTTAAAGCTGTAAATACATCTTCGCTGAATAGCTAAAACACATGAATGGTGGTCAACGCTAAAATAATGTTATTGGTAGAACTTTCCACCGCAGAAAGATACACTACCTAATAAAAAGTATCCGGACACTTGAATAACCACACTTAGCCTAGATGACAGCGGTGACACGGTATGACATGGACAGAATGAAGACCTGGAAGGTTGTCCGAGGCACACGTGCCCATTCGGACTGCAGCAGAGCAGGGAGGAGCCGTACATGACGTGGTTGTGGGTGGGCACGTTGATCCTGTCGATCCAAATAGTCCCACAAATGCTCTATGGGATTGATGGCAGGGCGATTTCACCGGTCACGTGAGAACGGAGACCTCGCTGTCGTGTTCCTGAAACCAGTCACGCACCCCCTTAGCGACGTGGCACGGAGCATTGTCCTGTTGGTAGACACCATCACCACGAGGGTAAAAGTCCAACATGAAAGGATGCAGGTGATCATCGATTATGGCCAGGTAGCCATGGGCGTTCAGGGACCCATCCGGTGGTACAAACGGACCTATGGCATACCATGAAAATATCCCCCAGACATGTACACTGCCAGCGCTAGCCTGTACTTGACCGACAAGCGTGTCCGAGTATTGGTTCGCGTGATGTGTCTGACGCCGTATACGCCACCGCCCGTACCTTCTGTGGTGTAGAATCCTCGATTCGTCGGAGAAGGCAACCTTTTCCCACTTTTCCTCTGTCCAGTAATGGTAGTCCTATGTGAACTGCAGGCGTCGTTGCCGATCTACCCGGGTCAACATGGGCGACTTGACGCAGCGTCGAATCCCGAAACCCATGCTTAACAGGGTTCGCTCTACTGTTACTGCGGACACGTACCTGAAAGCGTGCATTTGCGTGGTCAATTGCTGCACTGTTGCGCGTGATTGCCCTTTAACAGTCTACAGAGGCGACGTTCTCCTCTGGGATGGATGGCCTTTGGCGCTGCACAGTCATGACGTCATGCTCCCTGTGCCATCGGTCGGCTCTTGGTACACCCTTACTACAGCACCTCGCGAACTTGCCACGAGGTCTGCTGTTTCTGAGATGCTTCCGGCCTTGGCGCAGTAGCCGATGATCATTCCTTTTTGAACGTCCGTCAAATTACTACCTGTGTCCATTGTGCTCACGTAACGCACTATGGCTCATCTTTCCTGGCCAGCCGCTGATATCTCCATGTGGTCGGCCTTTTCACGTGCACTCTGTGACGTGCCTGGGCGGGTACACTGTGATTCCGGGGGTGGTCATATAATTCTGATATGACCGAGTATTGCTACTATTACGGCCTCCATTCTGCAGGGAAGGCTATCCAACAGGTTCTGGTAAGTTACTGCGAGCACTGCTTTGCATTCTGCCATTAGATTATTCATTAGTCAGATCTTTCACCAGGGATTTGTGCGGGCCAGTCAAATTCTTCTACACAGATCCCTCGTCAAACCATTCCTGTACGGACCTCGCTTTATGAGCGGGTGCGTTTTTCTTTTGGTAAAGGAAAGGGACTTCAGAGAAGAGATGTCATAATGTTGGGACCACAGAATTGTCGAGAGTGTTAATATGTGCAGCAGCCATACGACTTCCGGGGAGTGGATCTAAGAAGCCCATCATAAACCGTTAAAAACAGCCCCAGAGCATGATGCCTCCTCCACTAAACATCACAGTTTGCGCAACACATTTAGGCATGCAGCGTTTGCGAAACCGAGACTTGTCCGTCGGACTTCCACATGGCGAAGCGTGAATCATTACAGATAACGCATTTCCACTGCTACTGGGGTCAAGCTTTACACCACTCCAACCAACGTTTGCCGCTGATGTTGCTGATGTCAGGCGTGGCTGTTCGGCCAAGGAAGCCCATTCCCGTCAACTCTGGACGAACGGTTATGGTACTGGTGTTGCTTCCAGAGGCATTTTAGAACTCGGTGGTAAGTCTTGCAACGGAAAACAGGCGATTTTGTCGCACAACTGGCTTCAGCCCTCGGCGGTCCACCTCTATCATTTTACGTGGCCTACTAGGTGACGATTGCGCAATTGTTGCTCCTATGAGTAGTCACCTCACATGAACATCAATTGCAATTGATCTGGGGCAGCTGCAGCAGCCTCAGAAATTTCCCGAAATGACTTGTTGCTAAAATGTTATGCTATGACCCGGCCACGTTGAAAATCACCGAGCTCTGCAGTGCGTCTCATTCTACTGTTCATGCTTGTGTATGATGTCTACCAGAGTACGTGCGTCTTTTAATACCTGTATGGGAAGTATATGGCTAAAGCAACTACTCAAAAGTGGTGTCGAGATACCTTTGATCATATAGTGTAAGTAGGGATTATGTAAGGATGGGAGCAAATCACACGAAACCTTTTCATTTACCCTATCACAATCATCAACGCATTAATTCTTATTCCGTAATTGTTGTGGTTTAATTCACGGAACGTTTTAATTATGCAATTTTAAAAATTTTAAAAATTATATAATTAAAAGTTACACTGGTCACCTATGCACTTCTAACGTGATGTGCCGAAAGGGGGGAACTGCCGCGAATTACAAGTGAAATCTTCAGCAAAGTAAAATAATTTGCATCAGTAGCATATACAGTATATGTGAAAGCTTTTATTCTAGTGCACGAAATGCAAAATGTCTGTTTTTGACCATCTTTTCATTGTTGCATGCGTCTTTTTTCTGTAAGCTCCTTTTAAGTTTCGAAACGTCTGGAGCAAAATGTCTTTGAGCCCCAACGATCATTCTTGCAGTTTGCAAGACAGGGTATTATATACCACTCACAGTATGACTGGTTTTTTGTTGACTGTTGCATGCTTAGGTGGGATACGTAAAACATATCAAATAAAATTTTCCAGTAGGTGCCCAAACATTATTTATATGTGAGCGACAGTGAGTGAAAGGGAGATTCGGGATTCTGCGGTACTCCGAAATTTTGCAACAAACAGAACTAAATCTATGCACTCAATTTTTGTTTACATTTCTTGGGTAGAAAATTTCTCTTCGTGCTACGTGTGCTCCTTTACAGTGCTGAATAGACTGCGCGATTTATCTCTTCTTGTTCGCTGTCCGTGCCATTTCGAAAGTAAGCTTTCAGGCTGCTTTTCGAAAACAAAACAATAAATCCTTTCATAGAAAAATGGAATAAATGATGGCATAATGCATGGAAATGTGCTTAGAGACTGTCATCTACATAGAAAATTCTTTAGAAAATGTGTACTGAAACATTTTGGAGGTGTTTAAGGACCACCGTAAGGAAATTAGTGGGTGGCAAAGCAGTTTGCTGTCCCTAATTTGGGGCCACTAGTTCACTGGAGGGAAGAAAACCAGCGCCGAAGTACAAATGCATCATCCATGCCTCTTCCGGGACTCGGGCTTGGACACATGCCAGACGAATGGATAAGAGCTTCGTACCACACGGGTACCGGGGCAGCTGATGAAGCCAAAAAGTTCACATTCCGACCAACTACCACTAATTATGAGTATGCAGTATTTTTTTTTTCTGTAGGCACTTTATGAATCATTAGTATTGTTCATCAGTTAATTCATTTGTGTTCAGGAGAATTTTTGAACTAAACCATAGAGACGTTCCAAAATGAAGAAAGGAAAATTACGGGAGGTGATGTTAACTTATCTTTGAAAGGCAGTTGGTTCAGGAATATATGGTGGAAACGTTGGGATATATGGCAGCTGTATATTCTACAGATGACAAGCGGCACAAAGAATTTCGTTGTGACAGGGAATCTTGCGATTATGCAAATCGTTCCACACGACAATCCGCGTTCGTCTCTGAGAAAGACATAAACCTCGTCATGAACCGCATCGATAGTGCAGTGGCCTAAATCTAAACCGTCTCAAATAGAAATCCTCAGAACTACTCTATGACTTCAGAGCTAGCAGGCATAGCTCCGCTCTTGAACGCCAATCTAGTAATGCGTGGTCTCGGTGGAGAAATATTTTCGCGAGTGCGATGTCATATACAAGTTAGTAAAATCATGCAATGCATTGATTATGATACGCTTTTCAACATACCAGAAATTATTACTCAAGTTATTCCTCAAGTTATGAGGATAATGGCTGTGGAATAAATATCGTTCCTGTGCCCTGACATTTGACCCCATTTCGATGATATTAAACAGAACTGGATGAGTATACCTCCGGAACAGCATGATAAAGGTTCGTCGCAATCGAAGCATTTTTACGTAAGTTATGACGCATAAGGGTGATGGAATGGATCCCGCTCCTATGTCCTGACCTTTGACCTCATTTCGCTCATTTTTGAAAGGGCTCGTCCCCAGGTTGTCCCCTACCACATACTAAAATTTTATCGAAATCGAACCGTTTTTTCGCGAGTTATCGTGCGGACAGACAGGCGGACAAAGCTGAAGCATATAAGCTTCTTCAACCTCCGGTTGAAAAGCGTAAGTAATTCGCGCAAACGGCGATACATTGACCATATTTTCTTCGGGGTTTTTGTCTGGATTTTTTAATCTTAGCTAGTGTAAATAGATGATATCTGTAGTTTTATCGTTTTGCTCTATTTCCTGCAATAACTGCAAATATTCAATGCTGAAGAAACTCTTATATTTGTGTTTTTTACGCATCACACGAAAAAAACCAGCATTTTAGCTACGAAGAACTTTTCCTAGAACATTTCACTTTAAGATTTTCGAAATTAATTTCCAGTTCTGTGTGTAATAAGAAAAAAAACAACTTTCTGTAATTATATAACAAACACGAAGGCAAAATTTCTTATATAGTGAGTACATTTTCAGGAAGGTAATGTGCTGTGAAATTCTCTGAAGTGGAAATCTTGCAGCTAATTTACAGAAGGAAGAAAAAAATTATACGTTAAAATAAGAATTTACGAATTTACATATAACATCCAAAAGTTTTATGCTGGGAATTCTGATCGTCGTATCTTTTTTTTTTTTTTTTTTCCAGCTTTGTGAAAAAGTTTAAGGATTAAAAAGTTTATTTATTTTCCGCAGCTCTATATTGCACATCATTCTTTTTCTGCTGCAATTGCACTTTTTTTACCGCGTTTTCTGTGAGTAAAAGATAATACTGGTAACATGAACATTACCGGAATGAAAAAAAAGGGAAAATACATAGAACCACCAAAAAATGTGACCCTATATTATTATATACACTGGCGGAAAGTGATAAAAGAACACCAAGAAGGAATTGGCGGACGCTCATGAAATTTACATATGTTAATGGGGTCGAGTTTACGTAGGTGTGATGTTAATTTTGGGACCAACCGGTGAGCGCTTACGCCACAGCATGGCATAATATGCAAATTATCGTCGGTAGCATTTAAGGAGTACGGCGAAGTGAATGTAATCAGTCGTCGGCGTACGGACACGTGCAAAGACCCTGAAGAAGCTGCAATGCCTGGACATGGAAGACGTGTACGATTTCAGCAGTTATCGAACTTTGAGCGAGGTCGTCTAGTCGGACTTCGCGAGGCCGGGTGGTCGTATCGCCGTATTGCGGAGCGAATTGGACGGGAAGTATCGGTGTTGGTACGATGGTGGCGTAGATGGTCCGAGGAGCATTCCCACACGAGAAGACGTGGAACTGGGAGTCACAGACGGACTGATGAGCGGACCGATCGACGCATAAGAAGAGCGGCGTTGTCAAGCAGAACATCCAATGCGACGCAAATCCGAGCTACCGTTGCACCTGAGGTGACTGTGCGAACAATCCGCAACCGTGTACTGGATGCAGGACTACGTGCACGTGTGCCTCTGGCATGTGTACCTCTGACTCCAGCCCACCGTTAGGAATGGCTGCAGTGGTGTCGCCAACGTCTGCACTGGAGAACGGAATGGCGATCTGTCGTGTTCAGCGATGAAAGCAGATTCTGCTTGGGAGCCTCCGATGGCCGTATGCGTGTTCGCAGACGCACAGGGGAGCGTCTCCACACTTCTTGCATCCACCAGCGACACACCGGGCCTACACCTGGTCTCCTGGGGTGGGGAGCGATCAGCTATCACTCCCGTACACAACTAGTGTTTGTACCGGGTACGTTAAACAGCACCTCCTACATCAACAACATCATTCAGCCCGATGTTGGGGCTAAGGTCGATCCATCGTTGTGTTTTCCAGCAAGATAACGCACGCCCACACACGGCACGTGCAACGCAACATGCACTTCAGGGTGTGAGACAACTTCCATGGCCTGCACGTTCACCGGATTTGTCCCCCATTGAGCATGTCTCGGATTTTATGGGACAACGACTTATCCGGTCTTCACGGCCAGCCACGACCATCCCCGATTTACGCGTCCAGGTTGAGGATGCTTGGAATTCAATACCCCAAACTTACATCCAACATCTGTACGACAGACTCCATGCCAGAATTGCACAGTGTGACGCAGTTCATGGCGGTTCAACCTCGTACTAGCCATGTTACATGGAAATGTTATTTTTCAGTTTACCAGCAAATACAGCTGTATTTTGCCATAAAGTTTTGATCACGTTATTCTCTGTATTCCGTTATTATGCTGTATAAATTTCTTTGGTATCAGATGTCTCCTTCTTTGTGTTCTTTTTTCCCTTTCCGCCAGTGTATATATATCATCATCATCATCATCATTGTCAACCATTATCAATCCACTGCTGGACGAAGGTCTCCCCAAGTTTCCTCCACAACGGTCTGTCTTGTGCCAGTCTCCTCCATGTCACTCCCGCATATTTACGAATTTCATCCACACATCTCCCATGTGGTCTTTTTCTGGGTCTTTTCCTGTCCCTTGGAATCCAATCTAAAATTTTGGCTGTCCATCTATGGTCTGTCCTTTTGGCAGTATGTCCAGCCCATTGCCATTTCAGGGATTTAACTCTGATCATGATGTCTTCCACTCTCGTCATTTTTCGGATCCACGAGTTCCTCCTCTTATCTCTCCTGGTTATACCAAGCATGCACCTCTCCATGCTTTTTTGAGTTGTCTGCAGCCTTTGTATGTCACTTTTAGTTAAGGTCCACGTCTCTGCACCATACGTAAGCACTGGAAGGATGCATTGATCAAACACTTTTCTTTTAAGACATAATGGCATATTGCTCTTGAAAATTATGCTGTTTCTTCCAAAAGCTCTCCAGGCAAGTTTTGTACGCCGATTAATTTCTTCATCAATGTGACCCTCATTTGATATCTGCTGTCCAAGATAAACATACGTATCTGTTATCTCCAGTTTTTCTCCATCAATCGATAAATCTTCATTTCTTGTAAAAGCATTGAACATCACTTTTGTCTTCTGAAAGTTCATTTTTAATCCCACTTCTTTACTCTTGTCAGCAAGTTTCCTGGATCATACTCTGCAGCTCTGATGGGGTAGTTGCAAAAATGACTACGTCATCAGCAAAACGAAGGTGGGGTAGATAATCTCCATTAATCTTTATCCCTTTGTTTTCCCAGTTCAGTGATTGAAAGACATTTTCCAATGTGGCATTAAAGAGCTTCGGAGATATGGTGTCACCTTGTCTCACTCCTTTTCAAATTTTTATGTGTGTTGTATTTTCAAGCAGCCGAATCTTTGCACTTGCATTTTCATAGATGTTATTAATAATATTAATGTATGCATCTTCAATACCGCAGGATTTCAGAGCCGTGGTAACTGCTGATGGTTTCACCGAATCAAAGGCTTTTTCATAATCGATAAAAGCCATGCACAATGGAAGTTCATATTCCCTCGCTCTTTCAATTAGTTCTCTCAGTACGTGGATATGATCTATTGTGCTGTAGCCACTCCTGAATCCAGCTTGTTCTCTCGGTTGAGCCATGTCCAGTGTTACCTTCAAGCGGTGTGAAAGAACTTTAGTGAAGATTTTATAAACCACTGATAGGAGGCTGATAGGTCTGTAGTTCCTGAGATCCTCAATGTCACCTTTTTTATGTAGCAGGATCATTGTAGCATTGTTCCAATCCTCAGGAATCTTCCCTTTATTAAGGCATCGAGTGAAAATTTGGGCGAGTACTGTTTCAATTTCTCCACTTGCTTCTTGTATGATGTCTATAGTAATTCCATCTTCTCCTGGAGCTTTCCCCCACTTCATGTTCTTGATTGCATGAGCAATTTCTGCTGGGAGGACTGGAAGAACTCTGGTACCTTTCATGATGTCTGAAGTACATGTATCATCCCTTTCATATAATTTGGAGTAGAAATCTTTCACTCTTGTCAAAATTTCGCCTCTATTTCTTGTTATAGAACCATCTTCTTTTCTCAGAGCCATAATCTGTTTTCTTCCCTTACTGAGATGTCCCTTTGCTATCTTAAGGCTTTGGTTGTTTTCAATTGCTTTCCTTACTAGCTCACAGTTGAATTTCCTTACGTCTTCAGTGATACTTTTTCGTGCTGTCTTGCATAGCTCTATATATTTAACTTTGGAAGTCACATCTTCTTTAGTTGTCCTCATCTCTCTTCTTTTTTGCATCAACATTTTGGTTTTTCCTGATAATTTGTTCACATGCAACTTGTTCTTAGACCCAGCCAATTTTGTTGCTGTTTCCATAAGAGCTTTGGTTACTTTTCTGTTAACTTCCGAAATATCCACTTCTTCCGATGTTAGGCCTTCTAAAGCAGAGAATCTGTTCTTCTGTTCCAACTTGAAAGTATTATGGTGTTTTTAAGGTTGGTAATGTCAATACATTTTGTTTGTCTTATGAGCTTGCCACGTTCCAGTTTAGTGTTGAGGTGCATCTTACATCTCACCAATCTATGGTCACTACCTGTGTTGAACTTGTTCAGCACACTGCAGTCTTCGATGACGAATTTTTTGTTACACATAATAAAATCAATTTCACTTGTCGTCCCAATTGGATGTCTCCATGTCCATTTCCTGTGTGGCTTTTTCTTGAAAAAGGAGTTCAAGATGAAAAATCCTTCTGCCTCTGCAAACTCAACGAGAGTATTTCCACGCTGGTTTCTGTTGCCGTGACCGAATTTACCTCCTGAAGTTTCATTCTGTTGCCGGTGCCCTATTTTTGCATTGAAATCTCCCATAATTATCTTCAAGTGCTGCTTACCTTTATTATTTAGATGACTAATTTCTTCATAAAATTCTTCAATTTCTTCTTCAGGATGACTTGTGGTGGCTGCATAAGTTTGAATAATCTGAGCCTGGTATCTTCTCGATAGTTGGATAATGAGTCGTGCAGCTCTGTCAGAGGAACTTTCAACTTCTACCACTTTATCCTTCAGTTTCTTGTTTATTATAAATCCAACACCACTAGTTCTGCCAGTATCTGTCCCACGATAATAGAAGAGATGTCCACTTTTCAGTTCAATGAGATCTTCTCCTTTTCTCCTTACCTCACTTAGCCCGACGATGTCCCATTTGATCCTTTGTAGTTCCTCTTCCAATTCAAGAAGCCTTGAATCAGAAGATAGGGAGCGTCCGTTATAGGTAGCCAAGGTCAGCATCAAATGGCAGCCTAGTCCGGTCCTCCGGGGATTCTTAGCACCCTCTGCCTTCATGTCGCACTGGCCGCTGCCTTGGCCAGGTACATTCCAGCTGCCTGAGACTGAGGGCCAAGATTTAAGTTGTAGAGTCATTTTGGAGGTGTTTGGCCTTAACTCACCACGCTGGCCAAGCGGGTTGGTGAGTGTGGGATAGCATTTCCTCTGATCCCGATGGTATAGTTATACCGGTATTGGCGGTCGTCAGAGCCCCTTTAGTGGGAACAGGATGCACCACGAGAAGGCGGGGTTGACATTTGTCAAGGAGAGGCTGTGATGTTACGCATCCCCTGACCTTATATCATCATCATCATCATCATTGTCAACCATTATCAATCCACTGCTGGACGAAGGTCTCCCCAAGTTTCCTCCACAACGGTCTGTCTTGTGCCAGTCTCCTCCATGTCACTCCCGCATACTTTCGAATTTCATCCACCCATCTTCCATGTGGTCTTCTTCTGGGTCTTTTCCTGTCCCTTGGAATCCAATCTAAAATTTCGGCTGTCCATCGATGGTCTGTCCTTCTGGCAGTATGTCCAGCCCATTGCCATTTCAGGGATTTGACTCTGATCATGATGTCTTCCACTCTTGTCATTTTTCGGATCCACGTGTTCCTCTTCTTCTCTCTCCTGGTTACACCAAGCATGCACCTCTCCATGCTACTTTGAGTTGTCTGCAGCCTTTGTATGTCTCTTTTAGTTAAGTTCCACGTCTCTGCACCATACGTAAGCACTGGAAGGATGCATTGATCAAACACTTTTCTTTTAAGACATAATGGCATATTGCTCTTGAAAATTATGCTGTTTCTTCCAAAAGCTCTCCACGCAAGTTTTGTACGCCGATTAATTTCTTCACCAATGTGACCCTCACTTGATATCTGCTGTCCAAGATAAACGTACGTGTCTGTTATCTCCAGCTTTTCTCCATCAATCGATAAATCTTCATTTCTTGTAAAAGCATTGTACATCACTTTTGTCTTCTGAAAGTTCATTTTTAATCCCACTTCTTTACTCTTGTCAGCAAGTTCCTGGATCATACTCTGTAGCTCTGATGGGGTAGTTGCAAAAATGACTATGTCATCAGCAAAACGAAGGTGGGTTAGATAATCTCCATTAATCTTTATCCCTTTGTTTTCCCAGTTCAGTGATTGAAAGACATTTTCCAATGTGGCATTAAAGAGCTTCGGAGATATGGTGTCACATTGTCTCACTCCTTTTCCAATTTTTATGTGTGTTGTATTTTCAAACAGCCGAATCTTTGCACTTGCATTTTCATAGATGTTATTAATAATATTAATGTATGCATCTTCAATACCGCAGGATTTCAGAGCCATTGCAACTGCTGATGGTTTCACCGAATCAAAGGCTTTTTCATAATCGATAAAAGCCATGCACAATGGAAGCTCATATTCCCTCGCTCTTTCAATTAGTTCTCTCAGTACGTGGATATGATCTATTGTGCTGTAGCCACTCCTGAATCCAGCTTGTTCTCTCGGTTGAGCCATGTCCAGTGTCACCTTCAAGCGGTGTGAAAGAACTTTAGTGAAGATTTTATAAACCACTGATAGGAGGCTGATAGGTCTGTAGTTCCTGAGATCCTCAATGTCACCTTTTTTATGTAGCAAGATCATTGTAGCGTTGTTCCAATCCTCAGGAATTTTCCCTTCATTAAGGCATCGAGTGAAAATTTGGGCGAGTACTGTTTCGATTTCTCCACTTGCTTCTTGTATGGTGTCTATAGTAATTCCATCTTCTCCTGGAGCTTTCCCCCACTTCATGTTCTTGATTGCATGTGCAACTTCTGCTGGAAGGACTGGAAGAACTCTGGTACTGGTACCTTTCATGATGTCTGGAGTACATGTATCATCCCTTTCATATAATTTGGAGTAGAAATCTTTCACTCTTGTCAAAATTTCTCCTCTATTTCTTGTTACAGAACCATCTTCTTTTCTCAGTGCCATAATCTGTTTTTTCCCCTTACTGAGATGTCCCTTTGCTATCTTTAGGCTTTGGTTGTTTTCAATTGCTTTCCTTACTAGTTCACAGTTGAATTTCCTTACGTCTTCAGTGATACTTTTTCGTACTGTCTTGCATAGCTCTATATATTCCACTTTGGAAGTCACATCTTCTTTAGTTGTCCTCATCACTCTTCTTTTTGCATCAACATTTTGGTTTTTCCTGATAATTTGTTCACATGCAATTTGTTCTTAGACCCAGCTAATTTTGTTGCTGTTTCCATAAGAGCTTTGGTTACTTTTCTGTTAACTTCTGAAATATCCACTTCTTCCGATGTTAGGCCTTCTAAAGCAGAGAATTTGTTCTTCAGTTCCAATTTGAAGGTATTATGGTGTTTTTTAAGGTTGGTTATGTCAATACATTTTGTTTGTCTTATGAGCTTGCTACGTTCGAGTTTAGTGTTGAGGTGCATCTTACATCTCACCAATCTATGGTCACTGCCTGTGTTGAACTTGTTTAGCACACTGCAGTCTTCTATGATGAATTTTTTGTTACACATAATAAAATCAATTTCACTTGTCGTCCCATTTGGATGTCTCCATGTCCATTTCCTGTGTGGCTTTTTCTTGAAAAAGGAGTTCAAGATGAAAAATCCTTCTGCCTCTGCAAACTCTACGAGAGTATTTCCACGCTGGTTTCTGTTGCCGTGACCGAATTTACCTACTGAAGTTTCATTCTGTTGCCGTTGCCCTATTTTTGCATTGAAATCTCCCATAATTATCTTCAAGTGCTGCTTACCTTTATTATTTAGATCACGAATTTCCTCATAAAATTCTTCAATTTCTTCTTCAGCATGACTTGTGGTGGGTGCATAAGTTTGAATAATCTGAGCCTGGTATCTTCTCGAGAGTTGGATAACGAGTCGTGCAGCTCTGTCAGAGGAACTTTCAACTTCTACAACTTTATCCTTCAGTTTCTTGTTTATTATATATCCAACACCACTAGTTCTGCCAGTATCTGTCCCACGATAGTAGAAGAGATGTCCACTTTTCAGTTCAATGAGATCTTCTCCTTTTCTCCTTACCTCACTTAGCCCGACGATGTCCCACTTGATCCTTTGTAGTTCCTCTTCCAATTCAAGAAGCCTTGAATCAGAAGATAGGGAGCGTCCGTTGTACGTAGCCAAGGTCAGCATCAGATGGCAGCCTAGTCCGGTCCTCCGGGGATTCTTAGCACCCTCTGCCTTCATGTCGCACTGGCCGCTGCCTTGGCCAGGTACATTCCAGCTGCCGGAGACTGAGGGCCAAGATTTAAGTTGTGGAGTCATTTTGGAGGGGTTTGGCCATAACTCACCACGCTGGCCAAGCGGGTTGGTGAGTGTGGGATAGCATTTCCTCTAATCCCGATGGTATAGTTATACCGCTATTGGCGGTCGTCAGAGCCCCTTTAGTGGGAACAGGATGTACCACGAGAAGGCGGGGTTGACATTTGTCAAGGAGAGGCTGTGATGTTACGCATCACCTGACCTTACATCCCATATAGCTTGCTTTTCGCACAAGATTTGCATCTTGCAAAGTGAAACCTTGTAGCGTTCTTTACTATTTGAAACGTTGAGAACACTACTTAAGATTTCTCTCGAAGTGAAACAAGTCATTCAATGAGTTTCAGAAAGACTGCTGTTAGTTATTCGTTATTCCATCAAGGAAGCACTTTGTAATTATAATAGTAGTAATACTTCAAAACTAATTAGCAAACGTTAGTAAGCAGAAAACTAACAGGGTGAGTCGAAAGTTTTGCAATATTTGCATAAACGCATGTGCTGCGGCGGGGGTGTCACGTGTTTAAACTTCTTCAAGTCGCGCACTGCAGTCAGTCGAAAGGGATATAAAATGGTAGTCGTTGCTTTGAACAGCATTGCATGTCGCCGTTCAGTCAGTGGTTGGGACGCCTAAAAGATGAACAGCCACAACCGGCTAATTTGGGAACTTTTGCTTTACGAGATTGAACTCGGCCATAACGCTGTTCGAGCAACACGAGACATTTGTCATGTGAAAGGGGAAGGTTCCGTGGACCACAGCATCGCGACCAGATGGCTCAAGAAATTTCGCTCAGGTGAGAGAAACCTCGACGATCAGCCAAGGTCAGGTAGGCCGCGAACCTTGGATTCGGAGGTGGTGTGGCATGGCGTAGAGGCAAATCCGACAATTTAACACTCGGAGATTATCAGGCAAGCTGGGAATATCCAGGGACCACCGTGGTTCGTCCCATTCAGCACCTCGGCAAGCTCTACAGGAGCTGCCGTATTGTCCCTCACGAACTGACGCCAGCTGAAGCAAACCGCCGAGTGGAAGTGTGCACGAAACTCCTAGAAAACCCGTGCGATGTACGTTTCATCAAGAGAATTGCTACGTGCGATGAAAAGTGGGTCTATATCCGTAATCCTAACACACACACCGCTAGTGGTTGATCCCAGGCCAGTTTCTGGAATTTGTTGCCAATTGTGGGCGCGTCGAGCACAAGGTGATGCTCTGTGTCTGGTGGAATTTTGAGGGGGTAATTCATTACGAATTTGTTCCAGACGATCGGTCCATCAAAGCCAACCTCTACTCTGAACAGCTGGAGCGGATGCATGCTGTTTTGGCGGATAAGTACCCGCCACTGGTGAACAGAAAGCACGCTCTCCCGCGGCAGGACAACGCTCGGCCTCATCCCGCGCGAACGACCTGAGCAAAACTCCAAGAACTTGAGAGCATCGAACTCATGCCACCCGCAGCATATAGTCTGGACCTTACTTGTTTCGGTCCATGGCCTACTTTCTTCGCGGGCGGCACTTCAACAACTAGGAGGAGGTGGCAGCTGCGGTGAAGGAGTTCTTCGCCCCGAAGGATAAGAACTGGTACCTCCGCGAAATCGAAGAACTGGCAGACAGATGGCTAATGACGATGCAACACGATGGCCTATACTTTGAATGCTAGTCAACTTTCGCCGTAAAAGTACGTATGAAGACATAAAGTGATCCAAATATAGCAAAACGTTTGACTAGCCCTATGTATAACACCACTCTAACACTGAACCTTGAAATAGACAGAACTTCAAGTAAATGTAGCTTCCACGATTGTAGCATCACACCACCACACCACACTTTTGGCTGCTGCTTCAACATTATATATCTCTTGTTCTTATCTGTCACGTGCATACGCCACACTCTCTGACCTCAGAACTGTTGCCAACCTCATCCCGCGAGACAGAAGATATAACGTTAAGGTTGAAAACGCTAAAAGAGAACGAACTCAAATTTACATAGAAAAAAGCAACTAAAAATGAAAGTTAATTTAGAGTATACCTCCCAACCTATATTTCTAAAGAAAATTCCCATATCAGTATAAGAGTGCTTTTGAAATTTTGCCATTCAACTTCATTTGTAACTACGCTGCTTGAAATCCTTCCGAAGTACGGCGTAAACCCGTTTGAGCTTGAGGCCCTCTTCTTCGAGAAAGCTGAAGACTGATGTTTTACGATTTTTCGCAATTTGTGGCGTGCACATTGAAATACAACATTTTTCGCTGCATTTTTTCTTTTATCAAAAGTTGTGTACGAGTAATAATAAGCGAAACACTTAACGCAACGGCAAAAGTATACTGTAGTTAGCACTAACAGTCAAAATGACTGTGCTGAGTGAACGAGCGAGGAAACGGTCTCCTGTGCGTGACGTCATAAGTTTTACCCCCCAGCAGTCCTGAGGCTTTCTACTAGAGACGGTATTGTCTAAGCACTGGCCTCTCAACATTCGTCCAAGTGGGCCTAAACTCGATTCTCTGCATGTGTGGTCCAATGAGGAATCGTCTAATTGTACCACTAGTTCAATGCCCATTCGTTCAACGGAAACATCCTCCCAACGCCCATTTTTCCTAATTTTAAAAAATGAAAAATTAATTTACTTCAGAGTATTTTCCGAAAATGATTTTAATCTCCAGAATTTATGTTTCAAGCAGATTTTAACGATTACTGTACATAATTTAGTAAATATCCAAGAATTACTGAATTAATTTAGTAACTAAACAGTTCAAATTAATAATGCTTGTAAATATCGTAAATATTTAACAGGTTTTTACAAAATCTCATACAAAATGAGAAAGTATATAAAAATAAGAAGTTTTTTCTTCATTTGAGATACTCTTAGTTTTTTTGCATAATATTAATGGTTTATGATAAAAAAATGTTTTCACTGGTATTACGAGCTTTGCTTTTCTCGCTAACAGCCCCTAATCGCATCAACTGTTTTATGACTGATTTTCATTCGTTTCTCTCAGTGATCCCTTTTCGTAGACGTCAGGCCTTTCTCATCAGACATTAAAGATAATCATAGGAAGGTGATGAGAACCGGGGGTCCATAAATAAATGCAGCCTGAAGTATTGCAGCTGTTCCATTGCCATATTTTCTAATAATATTGGGAAATTATGAAGGCTCTACCTCGTACATAATGGGAAAGTGAAATTAGACTAAATACAAATTTATACACTTTTAAGCCAGGATTCATTACTTTTGTTCATTTATATTCTTCATTGTCCCTTCTTTTTATCTCACAAGTGCACTTCGAAAATGTTTGCGCTATTGAATAAACAAATCTCTCAAGACAACGGAAAAATATCACACAAACAGTAATGATAAAATGCAATTTTCGAGTAGAATGATTTCGTTTTTTGAACCGTAGAAAGTGTGGTAATGCAAAATGTAGTAATTTCAAAACATTTATTGGCATGTGAAATCTTATAGTGAAGTGTTTATGATATCTCTCAAAATTTTTGACACAAAAAATGTTTTCCGTTGCAGTGCAAAGTGCAAGCACATTTTTCGTCATAGCTTATTGTGTCGGATGCAAAAGCGATTTCTTTTCAATAGGTTAAAATATCAGACCTATTTTCTATAGTTAATGGAATAAAGCATACAAAAGCAAAAACACGGGAAATATTATTTTGCAGTGGAACTGTTGCTGCTGTTCCGAGTAAAAGTCCGCACATTATTGCTTCTTCTTCTTTTCCTTAGCCTGTTGATACCCACTGCAGGGTATAAGCCTCCCTCAGACTTTTCCAACTTCCTCGATACTTAGCCGTAAACCACCATTTAGCACCTCTAAATTTTTAAAGGTCATCTCTCCATCTGAAAACTTGCATCCCCTAATGATAAAATCGTTTGTCACAAAAATTAGCAAACATAGAGAAATTATATTCCTCGCCACAAAATTTATCAGTAGCAGAAAGAATTTTTCAAATCGGATATTTAGAAGCGGAGATATCATTACAAAGATCTGCCTTAACGCCTCTTGTAAATAAAACTGAACATTATTTTGAGAAGAAAGTGCACACCAATCAATGTTTCCCGCCTTTCTGAGAAAGAATTTCCTTAATTTTGTTTTTATAACCGCAGATACTGTAACGTACCAGGAGATGTGACGTACCTGCCAGAAGGACGCACACGACATAAAGGCAGATAGCAATTAGAATCAATGTCCGTGTAGCTCAATTGGTAGAGCAACTTATTCCGGAATGAGTGGACCCGGGTTCGAATCCCGGCGTAGACCAAAAATGACGGAGAAATTCACTTCGTTATAATGGCGCCCGAACTATCCGGATGACCCGACCGTTCAAAATCTCGTATTGGTGTGATGTTATTTCCACACCGCGAGACAGGAAAAATAAGAGAATCCCTTCTCTAGCACTTCGAAGAAAAAGAGAAATAAGGGGGAGATGATGTAACGTACCAGGAGATGTGACGTACCTGACAGCAGGACGCACATGACATAAAGGCAGATAGGAATCAGAATACATGTCCGCGTAGCTTAATTGGTAGAGCGACTTGTTCCGGAATAAGCGGCCTCGGGTTCGAATCCCGGCGTAGACCAAAAATGACGGAGAAATTTACTTCGTTATAATGGCACCCGAACGACCCGACCGTTCAAAATCTCGCATTGGTGTGATGTTATTTCCACACCGCGAGATAGGAAAAATATGAGCAGCACTTCGAAAGAAAAATAAGGGGGAGATGATGTAACGTACCAGGAGATGTGACGTACCTGCCAGAAGGACGCACACGACATAAAGGCAGATAGCAATTAGAATCAATGTCCACGTAGCTCAATTGGTAGAGCAGCTTATTCCGGAATGAGGGGACCTGGGTTCGAATCCTGGCGCGGATAAAAATGACGGAGAAATTTACTTCGTTATAATACATACGACTGCAAACTTATTAAAAATAGAAACATACACTTATGCTCCGTAGTGAAAAAACTTTTTGTCCCAAAATATAGTAAAATGCATGTAAAATACTAATCTTCGTGACCTCTGTGTGACGCAAAAATAATTTTTAAATTTCGCTTTTTAGAAGCAGAGATTTCGGTAAAAATGATAGATACATGTACATCCCATAACAGTGACGTCATGCGCTATTTCAAGAAGAAACAATGCTCAACATGGCTTTTGTTGTAAAAGGCATCGGAGGTAAAAATAATTTGTTGAATTTTGTTTTTAAGTAATAGTATGGTGTAAAATATATTTTGAATTTAATAGGATGTATGTCATTAACACGTATTTTGTAAAAAAGATCGTGCTTATGTTACCGCTTTGTCCGTCCGTCTGTGGACATCATATATCTGCAACTGTTAGTCCGATTTGAAACATTCTTTCTGCATTGGGAAGCTTGAAATATGCGAATGATGATCTTTTTTTAGGATGCACAATTTTGTCACTAGAGGGCGTAAATGCAGATGGTATCGAATTCAAAGTACATTTTATTCCATATATTTGCCTTTTAATTCCATTTATATCAAAGATTATTTCAGATATAGTCACTTTTTCAAGTTGCGCATAGATTTTCCGTTAGGATGCATAAAGGTAAAATGCGTTTTTCTCGATATCTCTGCTTCTAAAATTCCGATTTGAAAAATTCTTTCAACAGCTCCTGATGGGAAATCTTTTACGAGTAATTTATAACTTTTTGTAAAAGTCGTTTGGCCACCGGGGAAAGTAAAAGGGAATTTCTGCTTCTGATGCATTTGCAGTACAATCTAAGCTTCAAAAATATCGATTGAAAGAATTCGTTCGTGGACCGATACCGCTCATATCGAAAAACCTTTGGAGAATGTTTTGTTCTTTAAAAGAATTCCAGTTCCAAAGATTAGCGTTTTCCAGCTACTTTCTGCTTTCTTCAAGAGAATTTATCTGACTAAAACTCACGATTGCTTGATTTATTTTTAATGGCTAAGACAAAAAAAAAAGTCGTCATAATTGGCAAGACAAAAATCTCCGCTGTGATAATATGGCAGGAGAAGTTGCTGTTTGAGTGATCTTTCCTGAAAAAACCGAAATAATGTTTTTAAATTTACTTCATGAAATGATTATTTCTGTTCCTTGATTTATATTTTTGTATATTCATATATAGGGATGTAAGGTCAGGTGATGCGTAACATCACAGCCTCTCCTTGACAAATGTCAACCCCGCCTTCTCGTGGTGCATCCTGTTCCCACTAAAGGGGCTCTGACGACCACCAATAGCGGTATAACTATACCATCGGGATCAGAGGAAATGCTATCCCACACTCACCAACCCGCTTGGCCAGCGTGGTGAGTTATGGCCAAACACCTCCAAAATGACTCTACAACTTAAATCTTGGCCCTCAGTCTCCGGCAGCTGGAATGTACCTGGCCAAGGCAGCGGCCAGTGCGACATGAAGGCAGAGGGTGCTAAGAATCCCCGGAGGACCGGACTAGGCTGCCATTTGATGCTGACCTTGGCTACCTATGACGGACGCTCCCTATCTTCTGATTCAAGGCTCCTTGAATTGGAAGAGGAACTACAAAGGATCAAGTGGGACATCGTGGGGCTAAGTGAGGTAAGGAGAAAAGGAGAAGATCTCATTGAACTGAAAAGTGGACATCTCTTCTATTATCGTGGGACAGATACTGGCAGAACTAGTGGTGTTGGATTTATAATAAACAAGAAACTGAAGGATAAAGTGGTAGAAGTTGAAAGTTCCTCTGACAGAGCTGCACGACTCATTATCCAACTCTCGAGAAGATACCAGGCTCAGATTATTCAAACTTATGCACCCACCACAAGTCATCCTGAAGAAGAAATTGAAGAATTTTATGAGGAAATTCGTCATCTAAATAATAAAGGTAAGCAGCACTTGAAGATGATTATGGGAGATTTCAATGCAAAAATAGGGCAACGGCAACAGAATGAAACTTCAGTAGGTAAATTCGGTCATGGCAACAGAAACCAGCGTGGAAATACTCTCGTTGAGTTTGCAGAGGCAGAAGGATTTTTCATCTTGAACTCCTTTTTCAAGAAAAAGCCACACAGGAAATGGACATGGAGACATCCAATTGGGACGACAAGTGAAATTAATTTTATTATGTGTAACAAAAAATTCGTCATCGAAGACTGCAGTGTGCTGAACAAGTTCAACACAGGTAGTGACCATAGATTGGTGAGATGTAAGATGCACCTCAACACTAAACTGGAACGTGGCAAGCTCATAAGACAAACAAAATGTATTGACATAACCAACCTTAAAAACACCATAATACTTTCAAGTTGGAACTGAAGAACAGATTCTCTGCTTTAGAAGGCCTAACATCAGAAGAAGTGGATATTTCGGAAGTTAACAGAAAAGTAACCAAAGCTCTTATGGAAACAGCAACAAAATTAGCTGGGTCTAAGAACAAGTTGCATGTGAACAAATTATCAGGAAAAACCAAAATGTTGATGCAAAAAAGAAGAGAGATGAGGACAACTAAAGAAGATGTGACTTCCAAAGTGGAATATATAGAGCTATGCAAGACAGCACGAAAAAGTATCACTGAAGACGTAAGGAAATTCAACTGTGAGCTAGTAAGGAAAGCAATTGAAAACAACCAAAGCCTAAAGATAGCAAAGGGACATCTCAGTAAGGGAAGAAAACAGATTATGGCTCTGAGAAAAGAAGATGGTTCTATAACAAGAAATAGAGGCGAAATTTTGACAAGAGTGAAAGATTTCTACTCCAAATTATATGAAAGGGATGATACATGTACTCCAGACATCATGAAAGGTACCAAAGTTCAAAGTAATCGAGGTAGTTGCCTTCAATGCATTTTAAGATCGTGCATTGAAGGCAACTACCTCGATTACTTTGGACTATTTCTGCACGAATTCGAATTCTCCTGGTACCAAAGTTCTTCCAGTCCTCCCAGCAGAAATTGCTCATGCAATCAAGAACATGAAGCGGGGGAAAGCTCCAGGAGAAGATGGAATTACTATAGACATCATACAAGAAGCAAGTGGAGAAATTGAAACAGTACTCGCCCAAATTTTCACTCGATGCCTTAATGAAGGGAAGATTCCTGAGGATTGGAACAATGCTACAATGATCCTGCTACATAAAAAAGGTGACATTGAGGATCTCAGGAACTACAGACCTATCAGCCTCCTATCAGTGGTTTATAAAATCTTCACTAAAGTTCTTTCTCACCGCTTGAAGGTAACACTGGACATGGCTCAACCGAGAGAACAAGCTGGATTCAGGAGTGGCTACAGCACAATAGATCATATCCACGTACTGAGAGAACTAATTGAAAGAGCGAGGGAATATGAACTTCCATTGTGCATGGCTTTTATCGATTATGAAAAAGCCTTTGATTCGGTGAAACCATCAGCAGTTACCACGGCTCTGAAATCCTGCGGTATTGAAGATGCATACATTAATATTATTAATAACATCTATGAAAATGCAAGTGCAAAGATTCGGCTGTTTGAAAATACAACACACATAAAAATTGGAAAGGGAGTGAGACAAGGTGACACCATATCTCCGAAGCTCTTTAATGCTACATTGGAAAATGTCTTTCAATCACTGAACTGGGAAAACAAAGGGATAAAGATTAATGGAGATTATCTAACCCACCTTCGTTTTGCTGATGACGTAGTCATTTTTGCAACTACCCCATCAGAGCTGCAGAGTATGATCCAGGAACTTGCTGACAAGAGTAAAGAAGTGGGATTAAAAATGAACTTTCAGAAGACAAAAGTGATGTTCAATGCTTTTACAAGAAATGAAGATTTATCGATTGATGGAGAAAAACTGGAGATAACAGATACGTATGTTTATCTTGGACAGCAGATATCAAGTGAGGGTCACATTGATGAAGAAATTAATCGGCGTACAAAACTTGCCTGGAGAGCTTTTGGAAGAAACAGCATAATTTTCAAGAGCAATATGCCATTATGTCTTAAAAGAAAAGTGTTTGATCAATGCATCCTTCCAGTGCTTACGTATGGTGCAGAGACGTGGACCTTAACTAAAAGAGACATACAAACTCTGCAAACAACTCAAAGAAGCATGGAGAAGTGCATGCTTGGTATCCCCAGGAGAGATAAGAAGAGGAACTCGTGGATCCGAAAAATGACGAGAGTAGAAGACATCATGATCAGAGTTAAATCACTGAAATGGCAATGGGCTGGACATACTGCCAGAAGGACAGACCATAGATGGACAGCCGAAATTTTAGATTGGATTCCAAGGGACAGGAAAAGACCAAGAAAAAGACCACATGGGAGATGGGTGGATGAAATTCGTAAATATGCGGGAGTGACATGGAGGAGACTGGCACAAGATAGACTGTTGTGGAGGAAACTTGGGGAGACCTTCGTTCAGCAGTGGATTGATAATGGTTGACAATGATGATGATGATGATATTCATATAGTAAAGAAAAGCACTGCGCGTCTTCAAAACTCTTGACTTAATTAATGTTAAGCACTAAATGAATAACATGCCATTTAGCCAGTAAATACTCTCAAAATTGTAGACGTATATTTTGTACGGAAATAGTCAGAAGTCTTTCCGCGCCTTCCGTACAAAATAACGGTAACAGCAGCAAGGACTTGGTACAAGTCTTTCGGCTTGTCGTACTCATGTAATTCAAAGATACAGTGAAACCTTCATTAACGGACACCTCCGAAGAACGGTCACCTCCGAGCAGCAACAAGTTTTGATTGGTACAGAACAGCTGCCGTAGGATTAACATTAACGATAACCTAGAAACAACGAAACCTCTTAATAGCGGCCAAAGGACACCCCAAGCGGCCACAAAAGAGATACACTGCTGGCCCCCAAAAATGCGACACCAAGAAGGACAAGAGATAGCAAAGCCAGATTTACTGGACACATAACAACAGATACAACGATTAAGCTTACAAGCCCGTGCGACTTGCGTAACACGCAGACATCAATAGTTCGTGTGGCCCCCATGGCTAGCAATAACGGCCGTTACACGCCGCGGCATCGAACGAAAGAGGCTTTGGATGTGGGCTTGGGATATGTCGGTCTAGGTTGCTTCCACACGCTCCCACAGTTCATCAGGCGTAGCCGCAGGTGGTGCTTGCCGGGCCACTCGGTTCCCGATCAGCGTCCAGACGTGTTCGATGGGCAATCGGGAGAACAGGCGGCCCATTGCAGCAGTGACACCTGGTGGGCCGTGAAGAATTGTTGCACGATGTGTGCCACGAGCGGGCGCGCATTGTCCTGTTGAAACGTGGCCGCTGGCAGGTCCTGCAGGTAAGGGAGGAATACAGGCTCCAAAACGTCGGAGATGTAGCGCTGGCTGTTGAGTGTACCGGCGATGCATACCAGAGGGGTGCGGGTGTCATATCCAATTGCGCCCAAAACCATAACGCCAGACGACGAACCGGTATGGCGATGCATAATGCAGGCGTCATACAGTCTGTCGCCGCGGTGCTGCCACATGCGGATCCGTCCATCGTGGTGTTGTAGGCCGAAGCGGAATTCGTTGGAGAAGACAATGTCGTGCCATTCCGTAGTCCGGGTGTGGCGTTCAACGGCCCACTGCCGCCGCACTCGCCGGTGGTGTAACGTCAATGGTAATCGGAGCAATGGGTGCCGTGCGACAAGTTCCCGGTCCTGCAGACGAAGTCGAACGGTACCTGGTGACACAGGTTGTTGCGCAGAACACATCCTAATTCCTGCGCTAACGTTCATGATGTGTTGGTGCGAGCCGTCAATGCCCGCCGCACAACATGCCGGTCCTCTCGTTCAGTGGTGTTCCGCGGCTGTGGCAATCGCTCACGTTGATCCGTCCGTTCCTCCTGCACCCACCGAATCCATACTCGCCTCACTGTGGCCGGATGGCGTCCTACACGGGCGCCGATGTCTCGGTACGATAAACCGCTGTCGCGATAAGCCACTATTCGTCCTCTGTCGAACTCCGAAACGTGCTGGAATGACTGCCGTATTTTGCGACGAGGCATCAGGAAGCTTCCCACGCACAGGTCCGGCAGCACAACACACTTCCACTACTTACATCCCGCCTTCTATGCACCCTTCTTACAGTGCTTCTGAGTTGCATATGCCCTGCAATGCTAATCGTTTGCATGTCCACTCGCGGGCGACGCATGCTGTGAATTTCGGTCAAATCGGATGCTTCATTCTTGGTGTTGCATTTTGGGTTGCCTGCAGTGTATAATGGACACCTAGTACTTTAGGATTTTGCGCACTTCCTTCGGTACTTCTATGAAAGGGGTATGACAGGAACAAAGAATTCCACTAAGAATTAAGAATGCTACTGTGCCTCGAGTTCGATGGGTTGGATTACGGCAAGTACAATCGTGTGCTCAAGTGAAAAGAAAAGAGTTAAATTTTTGTTCTACCAGAGGTGAACTCCAGATCCTGTGTATGTTTCAGTCGCATCCTGGAAGGGGGTTGCTGGTGCTTGGAATGTTTTCCGTTGGAGGGGCATATCTTTGATTGGTCCCTGTGGGTTCCATTCCCATTTTTCGGCACGTAGCTAGTTAAGTGTGCGTCCCACTTCACTGTCCAGCACTTTTCTTTCCCTTAGTGCACCCTAAAGTAATCGTCCTAGCTTGATATTCTAAAAGGAAGTTTCAGACAAAGGTTCAGAGAGCTCTTTCTTAAAATCATCTGTACCGTGACTTTATTTTAAATTGTTATATGGAGTTTCATTCAGAATTCTACCTTTGGAGAAAGCTCTGAAACCGTTTTCTTTGTGCGTGAACTTTGTGCAATTATTCACCTTTTGTACAGAAGCAACGGACTAGCAATGTTAACCTAGGCCTAACCTCCGAAAAACAGCACCTCCCGACAACGGTCACGTTTACCCGGTCTGAGTAGCGACCGTTATTCGGAGGTTGCACTATATTACCATTTCATATCTAAAAAGATCTGCACACATTCTGTTATATCATACCATAATTTTCTGCGGTTAGAGTGATTTCGGGATGGCACTCACAACGCAGTCATTGATTGCAGTAAAATTCAAAATGCAAGGATTGCATTTAAAAGGTTATAATCGTGCATCGGGTTGTACCGCTCATCTAGTAAGCAATAAATATAATTGGTTATTATGCGAATTTCAGTCTTTATATACTAACAGCAAAAATATGCTAATAAGTACGCACTCGATATAGAAAATACCACACTAGAAAGTATTTGTCGGAGCGTCATGCAAATTGGCGGGAATATGTCAACAGCTGATTTATGTGAATAATTGCAGTAGAAAACTGATTACGTGACATGTGACGGAGATAAAATAGCAAAACGGTTCGGAATAGCTACGTTTGGTCGTTTTTACCTGGGCGTGTGGGCCATGGTTTCGTCGTGATCTCTTTGGAGAAATCACGGTTAAGAAGTCAGAATGCCTTCGCAACACCTTAGGGTATCCTACCGCCAGACGGACACTTTTACCAGAGGCTTCACCGCAGAGCTGGTTGGTCCCTGCGTCGAATCGCGTCGGAAGTGCACCGAGATTAAACAACTGCAGGCACTATGTGGTGGCAGCGGTTGGAGGAAAGCAAGGTGCTTCGCCGTAGTAGTACTGGAGCACCCAGGCAGATGTCCGAAAGCCCCAACTCCCGCATCCGACGACGAGCCGGTGTATCTCCACAGTCTACAGCGGACGACATTCGACATAGCGTAAGGCAGTCGCAATGCTGACGAGTGCAAATTTGCTTCAGTCAATCTCCGATCACAGACACGGACTATGATCGGAGATTGACTGAAGCCAATTTGCACTCGTCAGCCATTGCGACGACTGCCACTCACCGCATCACATCCTCGCTGAAGTCTGCAATGGTGCTGTATCAGACACGTGTGGAGAAACGAATGGAAAATGTCGTATTCACCGATGAGTCTCGCTTCTCTCTCAACGTTGGTGAACTGCGATTGAGAGTCTCGAGGATACCGGGATGAACTTACTGCCATCTGTCGGCTCCTCATTTTTATGATTTGGGGCGCTGTCAGTTTCAATAGCCATTCACCTCTCTTACACATTGTAAATACAATGACAGTTCGACAATACGTCGACGAGGTGCTGCAGCCCGTTTTGTTGCCGTATCTCCGTGGTATCCCTGATGTCCAGTTCCAACAGAATCACACCCTCCCGCACACTGCCAACATGAGCAGACCGTGCCAACAAGGTGTTCAGGTGCTTTCCTGGCCAGAGCGATCCTCAGACTTCTCCGCAGCAGAGAACGTGTAGGACATCATTGCCGGACACTACTTAAAGCCTCTGCACCATTCCCTCGCAATGTGGATGAATTGTGAAGACAGGGCAATGAGGCATGATCAGCGATATCTTAGGACATCTTCTGCGGATTTATCCACCAGATACCACGCCGTGTTACAGAATGTATAACCAAATATGGCGGCCATACGACCAACTGATTCAGGCCGCATTGCACTGTATCATCTCCCATCGCATTCGTGGAATGCCTCAGCTTGCCTACAAATGCGTTTGGTATACTAATTTTCCAACCTGCTTGCCTACATGGTTTCTTCTGATTTCGAGCATTTTTTACAATATTGCATTTTCTCTGTCGATCAGTGTATTAAGCGCTCCTTGTTTCAGCACATCACTTTTATGAAGACAAAAGGTGAAGCAACACGTTATTAGGTAGGTACATATAATGAGTTGTCTATTCAGTTTAAAATGGCCACATGAACTTCCAGAATGCTTCTGCATGGGTACAAGAAAATTGATATCCAATTCATCTACAGCATTTGCATGCAAAATAAACTGGTGTATGGTGTAGCATCTCGGAGACAAATTATCAGCCTTATTTTCTTTGAAATTGGTTGACACATGAAGTTCTACCCAGTGCATATTTCCAACAAGGCGGTGCAAAGTGCCGCGCATCAAATGCGAGCGTGTTGGAAATTGAAAGCGTTTATGGAAACTGAGTCATCTTCAAAAGCCTCCGGCAAGTAAAATCCCCAGATTTAAGTGCCCTAACAGTTTACCATAAGACATTCTGAAAGATAAAGTGTACATGAAAAGGTCTTGCATCCGACGACGAAAACACCAAAAGAGCTATGGTTAAATGAAGTAGATCGATTACTGGAAAGTAATTGTTTTACTCAGAAACCTGAACTCCCGGTTTCGGAAACCTACAAAACATACTTACTCATGCATAACTCAGAAACCATGGATACTAGGATGGCGTGTCATTTCGTTAGGCCTCAGAAGGTCGGGCAACTGGGAAATCAGTAAAAACACAAACTATAAATTGTAACGTACCAGGAAATGTGACGTACCTGCCAGAAGGACGCACACGACATAAAAGGCAGATAGGAATCAGAATAAAACGTCCGCGTAGCTCAATTGGTAGAGCGACTTGTTCCGGAATGAGGGGATCCGGGTTCGAATCCCGGCGTAGACCAAAAATGACGGAGAAATTTACTTCGTTATAATGGCACCCGAACTATCCGGATGACCCGACCGTTCAAAATCTCGCAATGGTGTGATGTTATTTCCACACCGCGAGATAGCAAAAATAAGAGTATCCCTTTTCCAGCACTTCGAAAAAAAAAATAAGGGGGAGATGGTGTAACGTACCAGGAGATGTGACGTACCTGCCAGAAGGACGCGCACGACATAAAGGCAGATAGGAATCAGAATAAAACGTCCGCGTAGCTCAATTGGTAGAGTGACTTATTCCGAAATAAGGGGATCCGGGTTCGAATCCTGGCGTGGACAGAAATGACGGAGAAATTTACTTTGTTATAAAACAGATGAGGCGATGACATACTCCTGATCTATCTGGGGGCCGCCCCGGTGGCGCAGTGGTCTAAGCGATGGCTTCTGATCATTCGTCCGAAAGGGGTCCGGGTTCAAATTCCGGTGAGGCATGGATGTTGTGTTTGTCTTACGGCACTGGCTCTCTCCCTTCCCTGGAACCAGTGACCCTAAATTAGGGACGGGCGACTGCTTATAGCCAATTGAATTGCTCACGGTGGTCGTTAAACCTCCAATAAAAAAATCTATCTGGAGCTTAAAAAAACCAATAAAATTACGTCCAACGTGTACTGTGTAATAAAGATTTAAAAAGAAAATTAATTATGGAGTCATCTCTAAGTAAACGTGATTTGTACTGCTATATAACTTCAGTTATTATGCAATGGAGAAAGTAAGCATTTCTTTAAGATTTAAACGGACGTTAAGGAAATCATTTACAGGGATCTCGAGGTAACTGTCCGTCGGCATTCCGAGATTGCGTGGGCATGCGCCACGTCACTGTTTCCAGCCATAAAAATGCGTTTGGTATACCAATGTTCCAGCTTTTAATGAATGCTTTCTCCATAGTTACGGCCTAAGCGTAACGAATATTGTCGTGTTCAATAATATGTTGAACTTTGTCCCAATAGGCTTGGGCTTGCGTTTTATTAAAAATAATCAACCAAAGCAGTTTTGTTCTACTTTTGGTTCCAGATATACACTGTATTGACAAAAGTCACCGGACACCCCTTCAAAAGCAAATGAAAGGATCCGCTGCGTTGTTGAGATGCGCGGTACAGCTGCAAATGGTATAAAAACAAGCCTGCAGCTGACCGCGATCGTATCGTACTGTGAGGTTGAGTGAAAATGCCACAACGGGAGAGAATTGACTTTGAGAAAGAAAGATTGTTGTGTGTTATATTAGTAAGTTGTCCATAAGAGAAACCGAGAGGCGTTTAAACATACCCAAGTCAAATGTTTTGGGTGTACTGAATAAGTGGAAGACACATGGGGTGCCCGAAGTAGCAAAACGTACCGGCAGACCAAAGAAAATCAGTGATACAGGAACGTCGAAGCCTCAGGATAGTCGTTACAGCTAATCAACGGAGTGCTGCACAAGACCTCAGTGCACAGGTGAGTAAAAATGCTGGAACCTTGGTATGTACACGTACCATTCGCAGAGAACATCATTGCATGGGTTACCGTGGTCGTGCGGCAGCTCATAAGCTTTTCATCTCCACTCGGAATGCTACTCGTCGTTTAGCATGGTGTAAAAAACCTTTATCGTTGACCGTAGATCAATGGAAACGGCTCCTATGTACTGATGGATCCAGATACACGATCCATCAGTCTGATGGCCATGTGTGGGTATGGCGGCAGCCGGGGTAACACTATTTACCGCAGTGTACTGTCCTTACGGTCAAGTTTGGAGCTTACAGTGTACTCGTGTGGAGGCGTTTTTCGTGGTATGGTCCCGACCCATTGGTTATCGTAGACAAACCTATTAACCAGCATGTCTACCTCGATATTCTGAACAATTATGCTCTTTAAACTTTGTGGCAATACTATGAAACCCAGCCTTGTTGGTACCAGCAGGATAATGCACCGGGCCATAGAGCAAGGACTGTTACTGCGTGGTGTGACGATAATTCCGTATCGTGTGTATACTGGCCAGCACAGAGCCCTGATCTTAATCCCATAGAACACCTATGGGATGAATTAGAGGGATGCGTAAGAAGTTTGGAACCAAGGCCTACTACTAAGCAACAGTTAGCGGCAGCATTATGTACTGAAAGGAAGCGCATACGTATCGCTGCGTTCCAAAACCTTGTCGAAAGTATGTCTCGAAAGGTCAGTGCATGCATTAAGGCCAAAGGTTGACCGACACTGTACTAATGTATGTCTATGGTGTGTTTCTCTTCTAGGTGTCCGGTGACTTTTGTCAATATAGTGTATGTTCTTAACAGTAATACGCACGCGCGTTAGTAAAATGAAGTTACTTGATTTTCTTTCTCCATGGAAATTTCTCATACTTGAGAGATTGAAACGATAACAGGTTCTTCGAGCACATTAGATGCAATAATATGTCATGTATTGCTCCTTTTATTTAAATCAAAATTTAGAATGTGTTCTAAGTAAAACATCTAAGTGTTTTTGTGATATATTCAGTATGTGAAATACATTATTTATTTGATTTACTTTATGTTTTTGCAGGTTTTAAAGCTGAATGCTTTTGGAAGGATATTGAAAACTCTGACATTATAGCCATTTCCACCTGCTAGTTTTTGAAATCCTAAAGCTTGCTGAATGCTGCCTGATACAGCGATAGATTTGATACTCCTGACTTACAGGGATTCAAATCCAAACCCAGAACAGTAGAGCAGTCGTCCGCTGCTCAACATTCTGTGGCTAGATGACTAGGAGTACGTTGTTTTGGAAATTTCTTTGGTATTTTCCATTTTATTAGAGATGAGCTATTACAACACCAAAAGGAGAAAAACATCATCCTTTCCATGTCTAATTAACAAAATTTGTTTTCCCTTTTATGTAAATTTAACTTTCAAAAATAACAACACCCCCACTTTTGTTTGTCGCTCCAATTTTCCAAGATCAAGAGGTATTTTCTAGAGATTAATTAAATGCTGAAGAGATTTAATGGGATGTACGATTGACAGCATGGTTCCTGTAATGTACGAGGGTGGATCGAAAAGTATCGCACGCTATTTTTTTGGCAACAGTTTAATAGATAAGCAAAACAAAACATATACACAGTGAAGCTACATTTCTTAGCTAGTTTTCAACATAAGAACCAAGATGCTCGATGCATTTATCCCAGCGTGGTGCCAGTTTTAGTATACCTTGTTCGTAAAAGTCCGTTTTCTGGGCGTATATCCACCTGCTGACAACCGATTTGACGCCGAATCGAAGCGTTGGCCGCCCAGGAATCTTTTCAACGGACCAAACAGATGAAAGTCGAAAAGAGCCAGGTCCGGATTGTACGGTGCGTGCTGGAACACCTCCCAGCCAAATTGTGGATTTAGTCACGAACGTTGTCATGAAGCAGTCTGACATGTGCAGCGTCTCTGTAGGGTCTTTTGACACGAAGGGCACGACGCAAGTTTGTTAATGTGTTAGCGTAGGTGTTGGTATTCACAGAGGTTCCCGTTGGATGAAAGTCCACCACGAGAACGCCAAGCATGTCCTAGAACACCGCATGAGGACTTTTTTGTGCAGATCGGGTTAATCTGAATTTTTTGGTGCCGAGAAGTCGGAATGCTTCCACACCATACTGTCCTTCTTTGTTTCTGGAATGTAGTGGTAAGCCCGGGACTCATCACCCGTCACTACACCTGCCAGAAATTCATGTCCTTCTTTGTTTCGGGAAAGTAGTAGTACGCCCAGGACTCATCACCCGTCACTACACCTGCCAGAAATTCATGTCCTTCTTTGTTTCGGGAAAGTAGTGGTAGGCCCAGGACACACCACCCGTCACTACACCTGCCAGAAATTCATGTCCTTCTTTGTTTCGGAAAAGTTGTGGTACGCCTAGGACTCATCACCCGTTACTACACCTGCCAGAAATTCATGTTTTTCTTCTGCATAACGCATCAAGTGGTCCAAGGATGACATCATTCTCTGTCCCTTCTGGTCGTCTGTTAAGTTCTTGGGCACCCATCGCGCACTGACCTTGCGAAATTATAATTTGTCATGCACAATATCGAACCCTATACCGTACGAAATGTTGAACTTCGGTGCCAATAGGCGCAGATGGATCCGCCTGTCACTTGGAATTGCCTGTTCAATGCCTTTCACAGTGGCAGGTTATGACGCGGTTACAGGCGACCGGAATGTGGGGAATCGGCAAGGTGGCCACGACCTTCTGCAAAGAAACTGCAACATCTCGAGATGTTGCTGCGGTCCAAGCAATCACCATCATGCACTTCGACCATTTCTTTGTGAATTTCCGTAGGACTGTTCCGTTTAGTCCAGAAAATCGGACTATACCGCGTTACTCTTCATTCATAGACGACGCTAACAAACGCGACATCTTTGTGTCGTCGTTCACAGTATCTTCCACCACGGCGATATCTGATCCAGCCAAACCTGTCTGTAGGGGAATATTCAGACTCGGTCTCTGCTAAACTACAACCCGCAAAAAGATAAAAATTGTTGTGTGTTACTTTTCGATTATCCCTAGTATAAATGATAGTTCGAATCAATGTTTCGTACTTCTTGAATGGCGCAAAAGATGAAGGTATTTTATACATTAAAAATTCTCTTTTTGTCGTAAAACGTCATTACTCATTCAATCGTTTAATCCTTCAAAATAAAAATCAAGAAACTTGACCAACATTTTCGCTCGAATAAAATATGTTGAATTCATCGTGTCAGTCACAGTAGTCATATCAATAGAGGGAACTTTATTCTGTCAATCAAACTCTTCTCGTGACAAGGCGATAGCCCTAGCGAACTTGCCGACATTTTTATTTGCGAGTTTTCTGCAGAAGTCAGGAACATGAAGAGAATCAGATCTTTGCTTAAGAAATATTGTCCAGACGTGCATCTGGATCGTCGCAGTGGAATTTAACAGATGCTGAAGTCTAGTTTTCTCTAAACGTTTTATGCGCTTTCAGCTTGAAGCAACCCATTAAAAAATTTATTTTCCCGAAGTGAATTTTAGAAAAAATCATATGAAACATCAAGCCCTTGTCTAGACCAAGCATTTATAATTCCATTTGAGGCAGTTTACAAAACGTCTGAATATTTCAGACAGTTATCCCTTTTACAGACAGGCTTCTGAAACTTCGGAAGAGCGTGGGGGAGGGAAGGGAATTACTAGTTGTGACGTAGTAAAGAAAAACAAGGAAAGTGAATAAAAAAGTCATTCTGCTAGATAATAATGTACAGCGTTTAAACCAATGGAATATTGTAATTCTTAAACATTTAGGTTGCCTGACAGTTTCCCGAGAAGCTTCCTTCTTCCAAATTTTTTTAGAATCGACGAATTTACGACAAACATCTTTCCTTTTTTCTTAGAATTAAATTCAGTGTCTGAAACCATAAACACAATGCAGTTTCCCATCATATTGATAGATGTGTGGATTACATCGGCGACTGGATAAGGCAAAATTATAGTACACGCCAGTAAAAATGCTTCACAGCTATTTTATGAGAATTTCAAATAAAGTAAATTATACAATGTATTTGTCACACGCAAGACTTTTTCTGACGCAGAATAATTACTTAAGTTTTAGAATAATTATTTAATTAAATAGCGTAATAACCGCAACATATATCATAATATTACTAAATGAAGAACAAGACATTTATTTTCCAAAGTGTTAGACGCAAATAATTGGGCAAAAACGCAAAGAAAAATACTGTGACGTCCTACAGAGGTACGAGACGTCAAGATAGCTGTGAAAAGCCTTTGCCAGCGTAGCTTAATTGGGAAAGCATTCCCCAGGTAGCAATATTATGTTGACCAACCGTGGGCTTTCAACGGTCGGCCCAGCGACTCGGCGACTCGGCGGCCAACAGTTGGATATGTATTTGTTCAACGGTTAGACCCACATTGGAAAACCGTTGCAAACAGTTTTCCAATGTGATCATGTGTTGTTGGACAAACATGGTTGGTCATGTGTTGTTGGACAACCATCGGACAACCATCGGACAACCGTTAAGTGGTCATTTGTTGATAAATGGTTGGTCATGTGTGGTTGGAAAAACCGTTGGCCAATCTTCGATAAACAACCAACCTTCGCCCAACGCTGCAGACGCAAAAATATCATTCGGCCAACCGTTGGCCAATGTCAGTGTTCTACTTGGGTCAGTTCCGGAGCAAAAGGGTGTGGCTTGGAATTTCCGCCACCCGCAAATTTGGGTTTCACATTGGCCCCTGAACGTAAAAATGAATCTACTGGCCGTTAGATTCTTCAAAAAATATTCCTTCTACACATCGCCTGGAATTAATGAGAGTTTCTTGGCTTCAAAAAATGTGTGATGCTTCTTCCACGCATCGTTAGGAATTAGTGAGAATTCCTTCTTCTACGGAGAGTTACTTCAAGCATGGTTTGCGGCTAGCCTGAAAAGCATATTTTGTGTCACCGCCGTTCTCAAGAGTGGGGGTTAGTATATATTTGTGACGTACTACAGAGCTGACGTAATGTCAAGATGGTACGTAGCAGTGAAAAACCCTTATCAGTGTAGCTTAATTGGGAAATCATCGGCTCCGGAGCAGAAGGATGTTGGTACGAGACTCCACGAGCAGAAAGACGGTTTTAATTTTACAATATACTATATGGTGAAGAAGAAATCAGAAGTCATGTAACAGGTTTCAACTCAAAGAAAGAGTCTTGGTTTGTGGTTTTAGAGAATACTCACAACTTGAAGGAAATAAAATGCCTAATCAACTTTCACAGCTGAAACAAACTTTACAAACGTTTGGTTTTTTTTCTAGCGAATGTGAAAAGGGAGTTTCTCAGATTAACTTGATGATAGATAACACCAGCTAAGTCTTCCATCTCAGTCACAACAATAGCCACATCTATGTTCATAAAATTGCCAGGCCTCCGCTAACCGATTTGATCTCATAAAGTACATCAAATCTAGTATATTAATCGGCAATGGGTACAAAACGAAACGAGTGGACCAAAATGGCAGAAATATCTCAAGAGTTAAAAAAAATGAATTTCATTTTAGGATTAAAATGCAGTTGCCTTCTGTTCTTTAGTGTAATGTAATCCGTAGTGCAAATTTAGCTCTCATTGAGTGAAAAGCCTCCAAATACGTGGCGTCAGTGAATAAACAAGGCAAGGAAATCGCTCTTTTCACGTTTTAGCAACGCATAGCAACCGAAAAATTGTTATTCGGTCACCGCTGGGGATCCGAATCCCAGATCTCTCGATATCTAGCCGAGCGCGTTCGTATTACACTACGGTGGACAACAATCCACGGCGTTATGTGTGTTTTTTTCTGTCAGCATGGGGCATCACAAAGCCTCGGCTAGATATCGACAGATCTGGGATTCGGATCCCCAGGGGTGACCGAATAACAAGTTTTCGGTTGCTATGTGTTGCTAAAACGTGGAAAAAGCGAGGTATTTGTTTATTAACTCTGATTTGTGGGTAAGCTTGAGAGAAGTTTGAGTTTCGGAGTTTGATAAGTACCGTCGAACCCGTATATAACGAAGTTGAAGAGAAAGTTGAAAACGTTCGATATACAGTTACGGAAAAATTAATAGCAATTCTGGAAATTTCTGATGTTTTTGGGGTTTCAGTGTCGCTACAAAAGTAAATATTTACATAATACTCTAATACTCACAATATATATCTCATTTTAAAGCACATTTCATGCAGAAGCCAACTCAGTTTACAGAATGGGAACATCTTTAACCGAACTCAAGTTATGACCAGAAATGTGCTGCAAAGGAAGCACACTTCGTTATGTGAAATGTCATTGTCGTGGCTACAATCCGACGGAGCTTGCTTGTACGTCCGCGAACAGGCGATATAAAAAGCAAGCGATATGCTTAAGCCGCGGATGGCTAGTGGTTAGCTGTTCAGACTATCAATGCAAGGTCCTCAGGTTCGAACCTGGGCTGATCTTTCAGAGATGGTGTGATTTGCTAACAATCGCTGAATATCCGCCGTGCATCGGACGAGCACGTTAAGTGACGGTCCCCAGGCTGGACCCACTGGTTAAATGGGTATCCTTTCCTATGCCCTCCCTGAAATTCTCTCACCCCTCTATGTGCAATATCGTATTTGTACGGTGGCGCCATCTACTGTACTCTAATCTCACTACAAACTGTTCTGTCAAAGTCGCTAGACTTGCTCTCATTCCTTCCGTTTCTCTGTCCTGCCCAAAAAGCGATCTCGCTGTAGGTGGCTGGGACCTAAACTCTACTCACTGTAGACGGAAGTCCTACAAGAAAATGGCAAAATACTACTATTACCCCCGTGTAATGTCGTCGTTGCTGGTGAAATTTCTTTCTGTCTTTCTTGGTGTTCGAGGCAGCGCCTCCAGATTTTGTGTTCTGTGTTGGTGACACCCCTTGGTTAGCTGGTCATCGCACCGCCTTGGAGCTCTGCAAAAAGGTGTGTGCATTTTGTGGATCCTGGATTAGGTAATTATAGTTTTATTGACTATACCACTAGTGCAGGGCAGCCATCTCAGACAGCGTAAGCGACCTTAGCAAGTGGTCTCTTTTTACTTTCTCAAAATCTGTCCTAAACTCTTGTGCACTTCCTTTTTCAATTGCTAACTTGTCCAGGCATTGTATACAGTTAGTATTCCCACTATTATGTCTACTAGCTAGTGTGCTGATCGGCAGCTAGTAGTTCCCTTTGCATTGTATTGAATCACTGAAAAGAAAGAAAAGGAATTTATGTACTGCTAACTGGTCCAGGCATTGTGCCCAGTTCGCATTGTATTGAAGCATTGAAAAGAAATTTATGCACTTACGCACCTAAAGCACCCCATTGAGAAAAATTATGAAATAAAAAAGAGCCCTTTTCAGTGCTGATGCCAGTTCAGGAAATTTATAAAAAAAGACACCAGTCGTACTATCACATAAAGAAATAAAAGGAATTCATGCACTTTACAGGCACATCAGTTTTAAAAATTTATGAAATAAAAAAGGGTTCCTTTCAGTGCCGACAAAGTTCGGTAAAAGTTTTACAAAAATATAATAGTTGTTTGAACAACTGATTAAAAGAGAAAAGAAAGCAGAATATTTATGAACTCTAAGAAAGTTGAAGAGAAAAAGCATTCTGCAAACTATAATACTCTTTATCTTTACAAATTAATTACGATAACAAAATGTAAACATTACAGCAAAAGATAACATTACACTTTTCATATTGAAAATCAGCAAAATACTCTTTTAGGCTAGAAGTAGTCAAAGACTTGTGTATTGCATAGAATTCAAGTCAGGAAATGAAAAAAACAATAAGAAATTAAATTTTATACAATTTTAAAGGCGTTCTGTGTAATAATTTCTAATATATATAAAGGCCCTCTTCAGAGCTCAGTTCTTAATTGTCTAACCAATAAAAATGTTTCTTCTTCCTGCTTGGATGAATTTGAAGAGACAGACTACCGACTCCTGAATGAAGACAGAGCAAACAGCAATTTTGTTTTCAGAGCATACTATTATAGGCTACTGACTGAATAAGTATTTCTCCTAAACCATTGCAATGTTCCACTAACACTTTTCCTCATGCACTTAAATAAATGTATAATACATATGATACCCTAAACATGCACATACATAGTCATGTGACGACAGATACTTACAAGTTTGCTTAATTACTTAGCATTCAGCATTTAAGCGATGCTTAAACCCCCTTTCTCTTTCTTCACCTTCTTTTCATTCTGATCTTTCCTATGGAGCAGCTGCTCCTTACTGCTTTCAAAGGAGGTTTGAACTAACGGCGTCACGTCTTTCCCGGCTGACAGAGCTGCTAACAGCTAGCGTGCAGTCGACTAAATCTATGTTAGCGGCAAGACACGTATAACCGTGTGTTAGATTTGAATGTTTAGGGTTGCCCCAATGTTTTAACCTTCGGTTCGTGTTTTGTTATCGAATCCGTGGAGTTATTCCTTACGTTTTCGCAGTGTGCGCGTAGGTAGTTCTTTTGCGTTGGTGAGTGTGTAGTCGTCACTCTTGTCGACAGCAGTGCAAATCTGAAGTTTGAGTGCATTTCGTTTATTCTATGCAAACTGTGTTGCAGTTATGGGAAGATTAGGTGATATTTCACAACGGAAAGCTTTGCGAATGGTGACTTTAGGTAAATTCAGCAAAAGCAATGCAAAAATTGTCCGGATAACTGGGTGCATAAGAGTACAGTTGGACGGCAGCTGGCGAAGAACCGTGATATGGGTGGACTCAAGAATGGCAGGCTGGGTAAATGTAGCCGAAAAATGAAAACAACTCCTATAAGTAACAACGCGTTAAAACGGTTATGTCTGCGAAACAGGCTCGTCTCGTCAGCAGTTCTTGCCAAAGAATTGCGGGAGAGCTGTGGTACTGTTGTTTGTCCTCGAACAGTGAGGAACAGGTTACGTTCTATGGGTCTGTCGTTTCGCAGGGCGGTAAAAAAAGGCATTGATAACCAATGTACAACGCAAGAAACGTTAGGAATGGGTAAAGGAACATAACGAGTGAAATACTGTTAAGTGGCGTCAAGTGTTATTTAGTGATGAGACAAAATTGAACATCGACGGTAACGACGTGGGGTGCCGAGTGTTTCGACAAAATAACGAGGCCTTGCATCCCTTTTGCACATTTAAGGCAAGAAAGTATCCCAACAGTGTTGTGATTTGGGGATGTTTTGCTGCTGCTGGAGTGGGCATAATCCATGTGTGCGAGAGCACCGTTAATGCACAGGTGTACAAAAGTATCCTCCAGGACAAGATGGTGCCTGCAGGACGTGATTTGTTCCAGGGACAGCCATACACCTTCCAGGAGGATTCGGTCCTATGCCACCGTGCAGAAATCATTAAAGCTTATGTGATCTCTTTAGGCAGTGTTGTGCCTCTTCCTTGGCCTGGCAATTCGCCAGACTTGAACCCGATTGAGAATTTGTGACGCATTCTGAAAAGAAAAGAACGCGAACGTCGTACCCATAATAAAGTGGAACTGGTTAACACAATTACTGACGTTTGGCACAACTGTATTTCATCTGATATGTTGCGTAAGTTGGTGGACTCCATGCCCAACAGGTGTGCAGCCGTTGTTAAATCAAAAGGTCACCCAACGAAATATTAGGCACGTAATGGTATTTGAATTTGAACATGTTACTTTGCCAAGATTTTTGTTTCGCGGCACATATCTGTTCAAAACATGAGTTCTACTAAAGATATTAACATTCTGTAAACTGATTTGGCTTCCGCATGAAATGTGCTTTTAAATGATATATATATATATATATATTGTGAGTATTATCTGCATATTTACTTTTGTAGAAACACTGAAAACCCAGAAACGTCAGAAATTTCGAGAGTTGTGATTAATTTTTCCGAAACTGTATATGAACTTCGTTATAACCGGGCGAATAAGGAAAAATGGCTATTTTTGGCATATTACGTTATGTCAATTTAAAACTAATCAATCATAAACTATTTATCAATTAATCAAAGGTAAATAATATTTCTTTAGGGCAAACTACAGCCAGAAAACAATATGAGTGAGATCTAGAATGAGCAAAACATTTCACGAATGTAAAAAATAAAGTAACTACGGAAAATCTGAGATTACACCTGTTACACCTTACGTCGGATGTATAAGCCATAAAACCTTTTCTTTCAAATTTTCGGATTTTCTGATTTCTCCCTTACAGTGAAAAAATTTTTGACTATTCAGAACCTCCATCTGCTTCCGACTAACATTTATCAAAGACAAGCATTCCACTATTCATAGCATATACACTGGCGTGCATAATTAAGGACGAGACGGTTTTTCGAATGTAACGTCGTGCAGAAGTGCTCCACATCGACTCAAATCATACCATAAGATCCCAAAGATGTAAAAATATGGGACTAGTGAACAAAACCGTCCAAACAAGGAATCCAAACGATACAAAGGCACTTTATTCAAAAGGTAGCTTTGAGCACAACTGGACAGAAGACAGAAACGTCCATGTGACAGGCGGCTGCCAAGAAAATTCCAGTGTTTGGTAGGGGATATGATCACCCCTGACTGGGTTGCAGGATTCAAAGCGTCTGTCCGTACTGAGGACGAGGTTGTCAAGGAGCTGTTGAGGCATCGCGGCCCATTCCTCTTGTAGCGCCAATCGCAGCCGCGGAAGCGTTGCTGGAGGCTGGTGACGTGCTGCGAAGCGTCTCCCGAGAAGGTCCCACACGTGTTCGATTGGATTTAGGTCCGGGGACCTTGCGGGTCAATCCATGCATTGAATATCTTCACTCTCCTACAGCTCTTCGACAGCCACTGTACGATGAGGTGTAGCGTTGTCGTCCATAAAGAGGAACTCAGGACCCACAGCACCTCTAAACAGACGCACGTGAGGCAGAACAATCTCGGTACAATAGCGGACACCAGTGACTGAACCTCCTTAGAAGATGTGGAGGTCAGTACGATTACGAAGCATGATACCGCCCCAAACGAGAACTCCGCCACCTCCAAACCGGTTCCTTTCGATGATGTTGGAGGTGTGATTGCGTGTTCCCTACTGTCTCCAGATGTGTATACGTCCAGAATCGCTCGTCAGACTAAATCGGCTCTCATCCGCAAAGAGAACTCGACCCTATTGCTGATGTGTCCAGTTCTTGTGTTCCTGGCACCGCAGAAACCGCCGCGCCGTCTCCGATGAGCAGGCGTTAATGGCACACACCGCACTAGTCGTCGTGCAAATAGACCACCTTTGTGCAGCCTTCTGGCTACGGTAAAACGCGATAACGGGCGTCCAGTTGTCTGTTGTATGTGCTTTGCAATTTCTCCCGCTGTCGGCCGTCTGTCTCTTTTCGCCGGTAGGACAATATACCGGTCATCCGCCGCCGTGGTTGCTCGTGGAAGACCACTGCTAAACTTTCGGACAGCTGTTCCAGTCGTTTGAAATGTTCTCCAAGCTCGTGAAACGATGCTGTGAGCGATCCCGAACTCCTCGGCCACACTAGTCCCACTTCGACCTTCTTCCAACTTTCCAATGACGCGACCTCGGGTAAAGTCATCCAGATGTCGGCCATATCACACGGTGGCAGCTACTCGATGCCGTTCAAACCGATGTACACCGTGCAATAGCTTTCACCGAACTGCTGAGCGTACACCGCCCGTGTGCTTTATACCCATCCGACACTCCCCTCTACGTCATGCTGCATATATGCGCATGCCCTACCGTACCGGACGCTAGTCTATCTCCAGAGTGGTCTTTCGGTTTGTTCTGCCTGCTCGTTCCGCTGTTATGCTAAATTCTCCTCTTCGTCCCTAATTTTTGTACACCAGTGTATATAAAAGTACGTGATAAGCTAAAATTGTAAACTCATCATGATCATGTCTGTCTGTAAACTTCAAAGACTTTTTTTTATGCTTCGTTTTTTCTCCTGCACCTTATCTGTGATATACGCATACCGTAAATATCACTTATACCTCATCTGTATGCATTGTATCATTCGCTTTTTTCATTGTAGAATAAAGAACCTTTGAACTCGATTTGGTGGCAGCTTCTTCAATATCGTCAGGTCCGCCGCCGTTTTCCACCTTCTATGGACGGAGATCATTAACCGCCTGTATTCGGACATTTTTATTTCCGAACTGTAACGACTGTATTCGTTTGTTTTCGCTGTTCTGTGTTAGTGGGGATACTAACTTCATTTCTCGCTCATGTGTAATTATGGGCGCCCATATAAGGGGCGAAGACAAGGCATTTGCCTTTCCCTGGATAATGGATCATGCCCTTTGTATCCTTGGAAGGTATAACAACGATTTTCGCGGTAACACTAATTCTGATTGCAAATTTGGAAAATGAAATTTCTCATTACGTGTTGGACAGTAGCGTATATACGTACAGTATGGGGAAAATTAGAAATGAAAAATATATCATCCTCTGCTACAACTATCCATTACTGGACAAAGATCTCCCGAAATGTTCCCCAGAAATCTGTTTTGAGGGTTGTAAGGTGACGGAGTCTAGCTCCCAATAACTATTTGATGTCCCAACCTTTTCTGTATCGATTTATTATTTCAATTGCAATGTAATGTAAATTCCAACGCACGTGTAAGATACGAGACGCATTTCTTTTGCACGCCGTATTAGGAAGTGCCGAGCCAGGCATGTGCGTAGCGGCATCCGTTGACCTTGACCTGGATGGCTGGGTCTGATGTATCAAAAGTCACCACTCCCAGAGCGAGGCGAACTCTACGCCAATAGGATTCCAGAAGCTCGAAGGGGGAAGGAAAGATAAGGCTATAAAAGGGAACAATACGTTCGCTCAAGACACTTTTAGTGTTTCACCTTCGACGTAGTCGGACGACGTGTTCGAGCAGAGAGTGTCGGTTGGACCTCTCGGGGATTTAAATTTTGGCTGACGGAGTGGTCAGGGTTTTTGGCGATGATAGATCGACCGAGATTTGGACAGAAAGACGCAACTTAAACGTAGCGAAGGGTCTTCCGAGATAGTAAAGTGTTCGCCATGTGGGAACCTGTTGGCACGTGGAGATAGCTAATCGAACGGAATTTATTTTCTCATCTATTAAATTTTGTTACGTCTAACAAAGGACTTGTTATTGGAGTTTCTCGTTGTCTTAGATATTAAGTACTTGGCGACTACACGTTCCAGTATTTCAGCGATCGAGTTCAACTCGACGGCACTTAAAATAACCTAAGTCGGGCCCGTTTGGTAGATTTGGTAAGGCCTAATGGCGGATTGAACTTAGCTGGGCACGACAAAGGCATTTTTTTATTCTTGATCACTAATTGAATAGTATCTGGGGTTTTGTGGCGCATGTGACGCAGGTGGCCAAAATGATCAAAAGAACGACAAAGACACTTCCTTCTTGTCCTAACATGCTGTATAATGGCATTTATCAATCATTTTCATGTAGTTTTTTGAGTTTTCTGGTTTCCAATTAAACTTATGTTGAGACTACGGTAGAAATTGTTAGATAACAAAAAGCCACAGTGGAAACTAGCATGTGGGTTCATGCATGTTATTAATTAATTACATATTATCCCAAAACAACTGAGAATATTTTTATAAAAAATGTGCAATACCGCGTTCGACTTTAGCACGAGGAACCACAGCAACCGGCCCCACCTGTTTATCACGCATGCGTGTCCGATAGTGCGCTGTGTATTAAGCGTTGTTCCGTAAACCCCTAAAAAATGGTTTCGCGCTGTAATTTTTAGAAAAAAATGAATGTGAAAGAGAAAAAATGATACACCATTAAATTTTGCTGTTGACTTAAGAAGTCTGTCGGAGATACTTTCCGTCTTACGCAAGAGGCTTATAAAGATGAATTTTTAGGAAAATCTGCAATTTATAAATGGCATAAAGATTTATGGATATTCTTGTGTAGAGAGCTATAATTTCGCATGGAGGAATAATTTCAACGAGTGTTACAGAGGTGAACATCAATACAATAGGTGTTATTATACGAGAGGACATAAACCTATTAATTAGATACACTGCTGGCCATCCAAAATGCAACACCAAGAAGGAAGCATCCGATTGGCCTGAAATTCGCAGGATGCGTCGCCCGCGAGAGGAAATGCAAACGATTAGCATTGCAGGGCATGCACAAATCATGTGCGCCCGGCACGCTACTGAGAAGCACTACAAGAAAGGCGCACAGAAGGCGGGTGTAAGTAGTGGAAGTGTGTTGTGCTGCCGGATCTGTGTGTGGGAAGCTTCCTGATGCCTTGTCGAAGAATACGGCAGTCATTCCAGCACGTTTCGGAGTTCAACAGAGGACGAATAGTGGCTTATCGCAACAGCGGTTTATCGTACCGAGACATCGGCGCCCGTGTGGGACGACATCCAGCGACAGTGAGGCGAGTATAGATTCGGTGGGTGCAGGAGGGACGGACGGACCGACGTGAGCGATTGCCACAGCCGCGGCATACCACGGAACGAGAGGGCCGGCGTTTTGTGCAGCGGGCATTCACGTATCGCACTGCCACATCACGAACGTTAGCACAGGAATTAGGGTGTGTTGCGCAACAACCTGTGTCACCACGTACCGTTCGACGTCGTCTGCAGAAGCGGGGACTTGTCGCAGGGCGCTCATTGCTCCGATTACAATTGACGTTACACCACTGCCGAGTGCGGCGGCAGTGGGACGTTGAGCGCCACACCTGGACTACGGAATAACACGACATTGTCTTTTCCGACGAATCCCGCTTCTGCCTGCAACACCACGATGGTCGGATCTGCGTGCGGTGGCACCGCGGCGAGAGAATGTATGATGCCTGCATTATGCATCGCCATACCGGTCTGTCGCCTGGCGTTATGGTTTGGGGCGCAATTGGATATGACACTCGCACCCCTCAGGTATGCATCGCCGGAACACTCAACAGCCACCGCTACATGTCCGACGTTTTGGAGCCTGTATTCCTCCCTTACCTGCAGGACCTGCCAGCGGCCACGTTTCAAAAGGACAATGCGCTATCGCACGTGGCACGCATCGTGCAACAATTATTCACGGCCCACCAGGTGTCACTGCTGCAGTGGCCCGCCTGTTCTCCCGATATGTCGCCCATCGCACACGTCTGGTCACTGATCGGCAACTGAGTGGCCCAGCAAGCACCAACCGCGGCTACGCATGATGAACTGTGGCAACGTGTGGAAGCAGCCTGGACCGACATACCCGAAGCTCACATCCAAAGCCTCTTTCGTTCGATGCCGCGGCGTTAAGCTGCCGTTATTGCCAGCCATGGAGGCCACACGAACTGTTGATGTCTGCGTGTTCCGCAAGCCGCACGGGCCTGGAAGATCAATCGTTTCATCTTTGTATCTGTTGTTATGTGTCCAGTAAATCTGGCTTTGCTATCTCGTATCCTTCTTGGTGTTGTATTTTGGGTGGCCTGCAGTGTATATCGAAGATATGGTTCACATTTCAAAATCAATTCTTATAATTTTACCGGAGCATTTATGCATGAAACGGGTTTGTTCAACTTGTGTTCCTCATTTCTTGACAAAGGAACAAATGGATTGTCGAGTCGAGGTTTGTCAACAATTGAAGCAAATAGTAAACGAAAATCCAGAAGTCATGCAGTGGGTTATCACAGGCGACGAAGCTAGGCTACACTATTTTGATCCACACACCGAAGCAGAAAGCTGTGTTTGGAAATCGCCGTCGTCGCCTAAAGCGAAAAAAGTTCGCCAATCAAAATTAGCGGGAAAGGTTATGTTGTTTGAGTATTTTGATAGTCAAGGCATGATCTATCAACAAATTGTTCCTCCAAAAAAACTACGATAAATACCGACTACTACAAAACAATGCTACAGAATCTGCAGGAACATGTACGACCGCACCTGAAAAAGAATTGGGTGTTACACCGCGATAATTCAAGGGCACACATGACCAGTTGTGTCGTTTCTTATTTGGAGAAACTGAATATTAAGTTGATACCCCAGCCTGAATATAGTCCAGACTTGTCACCATGTGACTTCTGGTTGTTCCCCATTTTAAAATAAGACATTGCGGGGACTACAATTTGGGACTGATCAACAACTTCTTACACCTTCAACAGCGTTTCAGAAGAGGAATTCCAGAAGACATTCAAAAAGTGGGAGGAACGTTGGGACACCTGCATTCGATTCAATGGATAGCATTTCGAAAAAGCTGACCACTTCCTCGAGAATTAAGGTATTCATATATTTTTATATATAAAAAAACATTCTCAGTGTTTTGGGACGACTCTTGTATAATTTATGTTTGCCCCCTCCTGAAAACTAAGCTATGGGCGCTCATGTGTGTAATTTATTTTTGCGACTGTGTCTCTTGTCGCTCTGCGAATTTTGTTTACATTGTACACATGTTTGTCCCGTTATCACATCACTTTTAATAAACGAGGTGCTTGCACTTCTAGCCTTTGACATCAAGAAAGGGGATGATGTAACGCATGAGTCGAGTGGACAATGAAGCAGCAGTAAAATTGTCGGCGTAGTTCAATTGGAAGAACAGCAGCTCCGGAGTAGGAAGATATGGTTCCAAATCCTATTGTCGGCAAGAGAAAGGTTATATAAAACTGATGACGATTGCACTTAGTCCATGGCAAAATATCTTTTCCACTCAGACCGACGGAAGCTGAGAGATCAACGTACTGAATGGCAAAAATTTGCGCCACTTAGTTGAAAAATATGTATTAGAAAATGCTAAGAATGCATGCAAAAGAACAAAACTAAATGCTGAAAGTCACAATTGATCTGAGCTGTCTGTCGATCGCTGTAAGAGTGTTTAAGGTCCGAAGAGCACATTCGGAGATTATGTACCCAATGAAGGGTGAATTAACTTACAGTGCTTATTGATTTCAATAGCATTTGTTGTGGTAGATTTATATCTCTTACGTACATGCTTTTATGTAGATTATCCTATAAGATTAAAGAGATGTTCACTCTGATCTATGGCCTCAACACTACAAAGTACATAGGTAATGCTGTAAATGGAATTCAAGACCTCATATTGTTTTATAGGAAAAGCTTTTAATGCTCCTTATGAAATGATCAAACGTTTACACTTCCTGCAGGTGAAGTACCTTCTGACTGTACCAGTTCTTGAAAGTGTATTTAAAAGCTAATGCTCGAACTTCGATGTAGAGGTTAATAAGCTAAAATGACATTAACCCTCGTCTTTCTAAACCCGTTATTATTTTAGGAAATGTATTTTTTAAAATATATGATATTAGAAAAGTTGCGTAAACAACTTTTTCTAGATTAATATTTTCCAATAAAAGTATGCCGCCCCGGTGGCGCAGTGGTCTAAGGCGCTGGCCTCTGAGCATTCGTCCGTAAGGGGTCCGGGTTCGAATCCCGGTGAGGCATGGATGTTGTGTTTGTCTTACGGCACTGGCTCTCTCCCTTCCCTGGAGCCAGTGACCCTAAATTAGGGACGGGCGACTGCTTATAGCCCATTGAGTTGCTCACGGTGGTCGTTAAACCTCCAATCAAAAAAAAAAAAAGAAAAAAGTACAAAAAGTATCTTTCTTAAGGTTTCAACTTTTGGTAAGCATTTCTTCCTTCAAACCATAGTAAGTTTGACATACCGAAAAAGAACTATGTTACTATTCAAAAGGTATAGGTTAAACAATACCAAAAAACTAAAGGAGGTAAATATATTTACAGTAATTCCGCTCTTTCTGATATTAGAGACCCTGCCACATGTACGTGTTAATTGGAGATGCGGGTTCACTGCTAAATTTGAGATTAAAGGACTTCTCAGATTGGGAACTATTGCTAAATGTCTTCTAAACTCAGTGATAATAGCTTTTTTTTTTTTTTAATACTTCAAAGTTAAAAATTCCTTTACAGACTATTTTTCCTTTTTGAATGGAAACACTCATAATGAAGTAATTTAACAACTATTTAAAGCTGGTAGGGTAGTTTAACACAACATGCCGCCCCGGTGGCGCAGTGGTCTAAGCGATGGGTTCGGGTTTGAATCTCGGTGAGGTATGGATGTTTTCCAGCAAAAACACAAGGTTTGGGAAACTGCTGGCCACCAGCTGGCAGTGATTGGTCACTGCTGGCGGAAATCTGCCGCTCACGGACCAGTAGCGGTCCGTTGATGGCAGCGCTATCAGTTGGCGAGCAATTGCTGGGTCTGCAGCATCGCCGTAAATTGCGGGCCACCAAGCAAGTGCCACTAGTGGCCCGTAGCTGGCAACCGATGAAACCCCAAAACTAGGTGGAAGCAACGGGACTGACTGCGCATGCGCAGAAGCAACACGTGCTGTGTATCTTGTAGTACCAGTTAGTTTAAGACGATGCTATCGGCATCGTGTTATTTTAGTGGATGTTAAGGCAAAAAAGCCATATGTAGAGGGGCGAATTAATTTCCTAATGAAATGCCAAGTCGACGAAGATATCAGATTAAGCCTTAAAATACTACACTGCTGGCCACCCAAAATGCAACACCAAGAAGGACACAAGATAGCAAAGCCAGATTTACTGGACACATAACAACAGATACAAAGATGAAACAATTGAGCTTACAGGCCTGTGCGACTTCCGGAACACGCAGACATCAATAGTTCGTGTGGCCCCCATGGCTGGGAATAGCGGCCGCTACACGCCGCGGCATCGAACGAAGACGCTTTGGATGTGGGCTTGGGGTATTTCGGTCCAGGCTGCTTCCACACGTTGCCACAGTTCATCATGCGTAGCCGCGGGTGGTGCTTGACGGGCCACTCGGTTGCCGATCAGCGACCAGACGTGTTCGATGGGCGACATACCGGGAAAACAGGCGGGCTCCTGCAGCAGTGACACCTAGTGGGCCGTGAAAAATTGTTGCACGATGCCTGCCACTTGCGGGCCCGCATTTTCCTGTTGAAACGTGGCCACTGGCAGGTCCTGCAGTTAAAGGAGCGACAAGTCCCCGTTCCTACAGATGACGTCGAACGGTACGTGCTGACACAGGTTGTTGCGCAACACACCCTAATTCCTGCGCTAACGTTCGTGATGTGGCGGTGCGAGCCGTCAATGCCCGCCGCACAACATGCAGGTCCTCTCGTATGGTGGTGTGCCGCGGCTGCGGCAATCGCTCTCGTCGGTCCGTCCGTCCCTCCTGCACCCACCAAATCCATACTCGCCTCTCTGTGGCTGGATGTCGTCCCACAGGGGCACCGATGTCTCGGTACGATAAACCGCTGTCGTATTAAGCCACTATTCGTCCTCTGTCGAACTCCGAAACGTGTTGGAATGACTGCCGTATTTTGCGACGAGGCTTCAGGAATCTTCCTACGTACAGTTCCGGCAGCACAACACACTTCGACTACTTACACCCCGCCTTCTGTGCACCCTTCTTATAGTGCTTCTCGGTGGCGTGCAGGGCGCACATGTTTTGCATATGCCCTGTAATGCTAATCGTTTCATATCCTCTCGCGGGCGACGCATGCTGCGATTTTCAGCCCAATCGGACGCTTCCTTCTTGGTGTTGCATTTTGGGTGGTCAGCAGTGTAGATTACAGCCGTGAAATACATCCACTCCATCACCATGAATAACAGGAAGTAATTTGAAACCGCTTGAAACAACAGTCCTGGAAAAACATTAAAAAAGCGTTTGTTGGAAAAAAATAAATAATTATACGCGTATAAAATTTATCAATTATTTGAAAGAAGAAAAAAAAGCCACGCTATATGGATATAATGTACTCATCCATGGGTTGAAAACACAATACTGGAAGAATTCGCTTCTAAAAATAACGAAAAGTAAAATAAAATATCTTTCTTGGTTAAAACAAATGTAGCTTCGGACAGCGGAAAGGAAAGATACAAATTTAAAAGTGTAACAGAATGTGGCATGAACGGGTAAATATATGAATTCAACACCCGCCTTTCAAGACGACAAGGACAGCACAAAACTTTGGAAAGCGCCTTTAAGTTGGTACACTCCTTGAAAATGAGTGAAGTTCCCTTAAGATTAAAACAAATATCGTTACGTTGCAAAAATAAATTTATGAACTATATGAAACTGACATTTATGAAAAATACCTCACAATATTGTAAAATTAAAGACAGAAACATTCGATTACACATTCCGCAGGAAAGAGACAGCTTCAAGCACACGCTCGTGCATGGCAAATAAGTCCTGTTGGGGGAGAGCTCGCCTCCCACGCTGCCAGTCCTGGTTTTTTTCCACCCAATTCCAAACGGGCGTTTTTCCGGTCTGTTGAGAAAATGTCCCTAGTTCAGTGCTGTAATTCAGATGTTTCGAAAGCTGGGTAAAAAATAGTTGTAGCTTTGGTAAACTGCGGCTATCCTTGATTTTTATTTTTTTTTATGGCTGCTACTGGGAAATTGGCGGACAAGATTCGACAAGCCATCAGTTACGTCACGTGATTGCCGGCTGCCAATGCCGGGAAACTAGCGGACCACATTAGGCTGGCCATCATTTATGGAACGTGCTTGCCGGGTCGCTGAAGGGTCACTTGTGGCAGCTGCTGCCTGTGATGGGTAACTGACGACCCTGTTGTGGCATATGACAACTGACGGGCGTGCCAACTGTTGGCCTGAACTGCTGGCGCATCCGATCATCGTGGTTCGGCAGCGGCAACATAGTGCTGGGCCATTGCTAGCTGCCAGCAATGGCCCAGTACTATCTCAGCAAGACTGTTTTTGCTTGGTGCGTTGGCCTTACGGCCCTGGTTCTCTCCTTTCCCTGGAACCAGTAGCCCTAAATTAGGGACGCGTGACTGCTTATAGCCCACTGAGTTACTCACGGTGGTCGTTACACCTCCAATCAATCAAATCAACATATCATGCGCTTTTTAAATACGAACAGCTTTCAGTTTTGCAGTTTTCGCTATGTGCCTTTCCACTAGTGTAGTTTTAAATTGAATTTGACAGTGCCCTGAAAAATTAGCAAACTCGTGCCAGTCTGTCGAATATAACTTTCCTGAGATTTCTTACCTGAATCAGATATAAGATATCATCTCACCTTAGTGATATTGCTCCCGGTCTTAAATTATTTCTGAGAACACCTGATTTTGCAACTTCATCAGTGTATCTAATATCTGCCTATTAAAATTATCGTTTTGAATTTCTTCATGCAGGGTTTGAGCGGTCTTAATAAGACTCAGAGTGATATTGTCCATTCAAAGAAAATAAATTATAAAAATCTGTAGCTATGCTTTCATTATATTTGAAAAACAAAACAAAAAAACTCACTTTAACTGACTACTTAAGGTAATAATGTTTAGCATGAAATAACGTTTTGGTCAGCAGAAGCTATTTGCTGTCCAGTTTCCAAATTCCCCATTTGTGTACATGGAAGAGCCTTGTATGTAGTTTGTGATCCATTTGAAACGGTACTTTTAAGCAGTCGTTTTACATTCTCGCCCAAATGATACCAAGTGTGAATAGAAGCCTACCCGGGGGCGCTCTGGCTCTGTTCTCCGAACCCTCGTTGGATAGGACGTAGGGCGCGGCGTGGGTGGTGAAACTGTCCTCCCCTCCCTGGGTTCCTTGCCAGGAAGAGCAACACCAAATCAGTGGCGAGCGGCTGCGGATAACTCCTAGAGCTAAAGGTGACCAGACGTCCTTTTTTTCTGGGGACAGTGCTCAATTTCAATGATTGTCCTGAATTTCGTAAAAATTGACTGAGAACGTCAAATGTCCTCAATTTCCAATTTTTTATTTTTTTTATTTTTTTGTCTTCAGTTTTTGAAAATTTCCCTCCAAAAATTGAAATAGTAGCAATCACAGAAACCACAAATCTTCGGGATTCTCAGAGAAGTCGGAAAATCATCTTCACCAGGGTCAGCATCGAAAAGGTTATCTCTACAGGGTGCATAGGAAAGTCCCTTTAGCCTTGAATAATTGCAAACGGAGAGAGGTACAGTTATGCAAGTGAAATAACGGTATAGTAAAGCGACTACGCCCGATCGAATGGAACCTATAGCAGCGCCCCTAGCGGCGAAATGCGAAGGTTAGCCATTGCAAATCGAAAACGAAGAGATAGAGCAAAATTTCCAATTACAAAGTTGTAGAGCATCAATTAATTAGTACAAAATGGCATTTGTTTCACACGGATAAGATAAATTGTCGCCTGAACACGAATACCCTACAATATCCGAAATCGATGCGCGACGATTCGAATCTGCATATTCACACTTCGCAAATGTAGCCGTACGCAAATGCAGATTGTGACGTTGTACCGTACCTACGATATAAAAACCAGTAGCAGGATATATCCTGATCCGAAGTTTAGGTCTACGTACGCTGTGTGAGAATGGCGAGCTTAGAATTCTGGGGTTACGTAAAAAATCAGGTGTATGCAATAGCGCCTACAAGTCTGCTGGATCGACGTCGTCATGTTACAGATGCTTGCAATAGTGTGACACCTTCGATGCTGAGGAATGCGCATGCAAAGTTACTTTCAAGAATACAAATGTGTATCGTAGGCAATGGCGGACTCTTCGAACATACTCGACATTAACTTTTTTATCACTGTGCGCCAGTTTGCCTTTTTGTTTTGTCTGATGTCATCAAACTGTATTGACATAAGTACACATTTATGCAATAAATTGTGTGTATTTGCTCATACCTATGTCTGTTCCATTCAAACGTTCACACAAAAGGTCGCGCATCGATTTCGGACATTTTTTAGGGTATTCAAGCGACAATTTATATTATCCGTATGAAATAAATGTCGTTTTGTAGTAATTAATTGATGTTCTACAACTTTGTATTTGGAATTTTGCTCTATCTCTTTTTGTTTTCGATTTGCAATGGCTGACTTCCGCATTTCTCCACTAGGGGCGCTGCTATCGGGTGCATTTGATCGGGCGTAGTCGCTTTACTGTACCGTTATCTCACTTGCATAAATGTACCTCTCTTCGTTCGCAAGTTATTCCAGGCTATGCACCCTGTATAATCCTGGTGTTATTTCGTTTCTGTTTTATCTGGATTTAACTAAAATATTTAATGGACGGAGAATAAATCTCATCTTTTTCAGCAACCACTTTTTTTGCAATTAAATAAGGGATTGATGCAAAATTTGGTTGCATATACAACCAAATTTTGCATCAATCATTTATTTGTGGTAGATTCCATTGAGAGTTCTACAACTTTGTTCAGTACATTTTTTCAATTAACTGTTTTTCTAAGTGAATTTATTGAAGTTGGAATATTCGTTCTCATAGAGATAGTATACAGCTGCCCCATGATTTCTGTCAGCCCAGTGTATAGTTCTTTTCCGTCTTCAGATATTTTTTATCTTATAGAATCAATGAAATTTCAGTACAAAACCAAAATGTGCCTTTGTTTGCATGTGCTGCCACCTATGAGTAACATTTAAAATTTATCGGAAGTAATAATCTGCACGATAATATTTCTTTGGTATTTTATACTTACACATTTGACAGGAAAGTCATATTTCAGATTCATCGTATGTTTTCCCATGAAACTGGACAATTATGATACACCCTATAATATTATTTGCTGGTCTTCGGCTTTACCATAATGTGTCAGATGTTGTCCTCATTTGTGTCCTGATTTTGAAACAAAATTGTACGCAATTTTGCATTGAAATTGAGAACAACGTGTCATTTTGCTCCCGATTCCGCTCTCAAACTCTTGTCTCCTTGCATAGAGTTACTTATTTAGGTCTCCAAACCAACACAACAAAATTACATATATATCTTTTTCAGAAACTCAGTGCGCGTAAAGTATGCTAAGGTGCGTCGCATAAATATAGAGACGGTCTTCTGTGCGCCGTGAACGCACTGCGAATATAGGTAGTAAGCTGAAGTGGTACCTAATTAGACATAACGCTACAACAAACGTCTTGATCCGTCGAGATGACCGGATTATGTGAAAAGAACACCACAAAGTGAAATATTGTAATTTTAGGTGTCTCAAAAATATAAAGACAACTATGTAAAGTAGCCACATGCAAATGGGATGTACAAATTAGCATGTTGTACGCACGCGCATGGGCCGTAATTCGGTCCAGCCTACAAAAGACAGCGGACCTGCCGTCAGACATTTATTTGCCGAAATGCCACGCAACAGTCAATTTTCTGGTGAGGAGGTGCAGATTTGGAGACTGAGAGCAAATGGATTGCCTGTAGCGAAAATTTGTAAAGCCATGGGGAAGAGTAGAGCAGTCATTTATGAGACTTTATCGAAACGCGGTGCATTAACTGCCAGAAATCGGCCTGGAAGGCCTCGAATAACAATCAAACGAGATGATCGTGCCATCATGCGTTTAGTTTCATCCCAAAGGTTATCACTACGTCAATTTTCTTGTACTGTTGGTGTCATCTTCTGAAAAAACACAGTTTATCGACGGATCAAGGAAAGTCGCAACATTGTGCTCCGTAAAATGCGCCGTCTGCCACACCTCACGCGGCGCCACAAGGAAGCTAGATTGTTATGGGCAAGCAGCCACATGCACTGGACAGACGAGTAGATCACAACTATTTTCTCCGATGAGAAAAAGTTCAACCTGGATGGCCCTGACGGTTGGAACTGCTATTGGCATGATTTACGACGCGAGCCACGCACCTTCTTCAGCAGACAGAAAGAAGGGGTATCTGTGATGGTCTGGGGTAGCTTTTGCGTTCAATGGGTCAACGGATATCGCTTTCCTGCATGGCAGGCAAAACTCCAAATCGTATCAGGACGTACTCTGCAGCCACCTTCTACTGCTTGCCGAAACTCTAGCGGGTGTTGATTATCTGTTCTACCAAGACAATGCTTCTATCCATCGGTCTGCGTCAACGAAAAGCTGGTTTAACACTCATCATGTGACCGTAATGGATTGGCCAGCACTCAGTCCAGATCTGAACCCTATCGAGGACCTCTGGGGTTTCATCGCTTGTGATGTGTATGCGAATGGACGGCAGTTCTGAAGTGTGGTGGCATTGAAAGAGCAGATTGAACGAAGCTGGTACACACTCCGTCCAGAACACTTACATCACTTGGTGGACAGCATGCCCAATCGGGTTTTCAGTGTTATTCGGAACAACGGGTTTTCAGTGTTATTCTCTTTGTCTAGTTACAAACTAAAATTCATAAACAGCTTTATGACAGTAGGTACTAAAACAAAACAAGAAAGTATGTAATTTATATGAAATTGCGAAGAAATAGTAATCCGTTAAAGGCATAGGAGGTTCGTATCCATGGGTCCCCAGTACTACATACACTGATTAAATACTATGCATGAATAGGGGCGTCGCCAAGGGGCTGCGCGGGTGGGATTGAGCCAACCCTGAAATTTGTCTTGGCCACCCTGCCGCCCATCCAGTTCAAAATGTGCTATTTTTCAATATATTTAAATTTAAAATATAATCAACCTTTCGCCATGGAATAAGTCTTGTGTTTTATTTCATGCAGCCCTATGTATTTCTCCTAGGAAGTGCATTGTTTAAGTCTCCCTAGAAAGGTTATCAAAATAGTACCGCAGGGTTATGAAAATTTAATTGTTCTCCACTCTTCCGTTTTCTTACTTTAAGCCTCTTTTTCATGTTTGTATGGAGCAGAGGGCTAATAAGGAGGGTGAACAGGAATTCACTGAGGGGTCACTACTAATTGCTCTTTTTGTTTTCTTTACAAAGTATAGGGGATTCCAACACGGAAAGTGGAGTCTAAAGCTACACTAGCGCTCTTAAGGCTGCACCGGGACAGTGAAAGTGCAGAAAGTGACTGACGACTGTCTTGTGGGAGAGGAGTGCAAGGCAAAGTCACTGGATGGAAGGAATAAAGTTAAGGAGGGGGAGGTATTGTATCTGCGTGGCACGACGTTAAAATTTGAGTTAGATAAACAAAAACGACATTTTCTTTAAAATAAATTGTTCAAGTACAGTACTACACTGTTAAAACCTGTGTGGTAGGTTGCACCAAAACGTGGTGCTACAGCAGCTGCACCACTTTCTGAGAAACGATACACCGTTCTGTGGTGCAAACATAACCCAACAACATGATGCAACTTTGCACAACGTTACAGTACAAGTTTGAGCCACTTTATGGTACAAGGTAGGTCCATGTTGTTCGGTTTTGTTTGGATCACACAATAGTTTATCTTTTCTCGGAAAGTGGTGCAGCTGGTGCAGCACCACTTTTTGATGCAACCTACGACAAAAATTTTAACAGTGTATTTTCGTAAGCAAAAATGCAAAATTTTGGAAAGCAATTTAAGACAACGCGGTCAGAGCAAGAAGAAAGTTGAAAGCGATACTCTACTGACACTTATATCTTACACCCGTAACGTACCTAGTCATATCTGTGTATGTATGTATGTGTGCCCAGGGGGAAGGGGGTGGGGATTGCTCTAATTCCTTTGTAGCCGGTAGTGGAAAGAATTAAACCCACCCGGTTGCGCAGTGGTCTTAGCGTTGGCTTATGACCATTCGTCCGAGAAGTGTCCGGGTTTGAATCCTGGTGTGAGGCATATAATAAGTGATCGTCTGGAACCAGTGATCTTAAATTAGGGACGGGCAACTGCTAGCCCATTGAGGTGCTCACTGTGGTCGTTAAACCCTCAATCAAAAAAAAAAAAAAAAAGAAAAAGGCATTAAAAATTTGTTCTTTCAGGGTTTCTTAAGAAAAAGAAGTTGCTATTAAGCTTGCCCCACCAAAAATATTATTCACCCCCCCCCCCGTCGCCCATCCTAATTTCTAAATCTAGCGACGTCCCTGTGCACGGAAATGTATCTGAAAGCTTTTTTATACTGCGGACAAACAAAATATCATCACAGTCGGGATAAAATCTTCATGAACAGAATTTCGGGGGAAAATTTCTACCAAGTACTTTAAAATCATGTTCACTTCCTCTACGATTCTCTAATAGTCCCCAAGTTCTAAACTGATGGCGTCGTCCCTGCTACTGGTAATCAGGGCCGGTTCAAGCGATTTTTTAAGGTGGCGCTAACGTCTCATCATGGCGCCCCCCCCCCGCGAAACCGGTATAAGTTTTTGTTTTCCAAAAGCTAAAAAAAAAAAGAAAACTGCTATGATCAAATTCATAGATATAAATAGAAATATGAGGATCTCAGGAACTACAGACCTATCAGCCTCCTATCAGTAGTTTATAAAATCTTCACTAAAGTTATTTCACACCGTTTGAAGGTAACACTGGACATGGCTCAACCGAGAGAACAAGCTGGATTCAGGAGTGGCTACAGCACAATAGATCATATCCACGTACTGAGAGAACTAATTGAAAGAGCGAGGGAATATGAACTTCCATTGTGCATGGTTTTTATCGGTTATGAAAAAGCCTTTGATTCGGTGAAACCATCAGCAGTTATAATGGCTCCGAAATCCTGCGGTATTGAAGATGCATACATTAATATTATTAATAACATCTATGAGAATGCAGGTGCAAAGATTCAGCTGTTTGAGAATACAACACACACAAAAGTTGGAAAGGGAGTGAGACAAGGTGACACCATATCTCCGAAGCTCTTTAATGCTACATTGGAAAATGTCTTTCAATCACTGAACTGGGAAAACAAAGGGATAAAGATTAATGGAGATTATCTAACCCACCTTCGTTTTGCTGATGACGTAGTCATTTTTGCAACTACCCCATCAGAGCTGCAGAGTATGATCCAGGAACTTGCTGACAAGAGTAAAGAAGTGGGATTAAAAATGAACTTTCAGAAGACAAAAGTGATGTTCAATGCTTTTACAAGAAATGAAGATTTATCGATTGATGGAGAAAAGCTGGAGATAACAGACACGTACGTTTATCTTGGACAGTAGATATCAAGTGAGGGTCACATTGATGAAGAAATTAATCAGCGTACAAAACTTGTCTGGAGAGCTTTTGGAAGAAACAGCATAATTTTCAAGAGCAATATGCCATTATGTCTTAAAAGAAAAGTGTTTGATCAATGCATCCTTCCAGTTCTTACGTATGGTGCAGAGACGTGGATCTTAACTAAAAGAGACATACAAAGGCTGCAGACAACTCAAAGAAGCAAGGAGAGGTGCATGCTTGGTGTAACCAGTAGAGATAAGAAGAGGAACTCGTGGATCCGAAAATGACAAGTGTGGAAGACATCCTGATCAGAGTTAAATTCCTGAAATGGCAATGGGCTGGACGTACTGCCAGAAGGACAGACCATCGATGGACAGTTGAAATTTTAGATTGTATTCCAAGGGACATGAAAAGACCCAGAAGAAGACCGCATGGGAGATGGGTGGATGAAATTCGAAAGCATGCGGGAGTGACATGGAGGAGACTGGCACAAGGCAGACCGTTGTGGAGGAAACTTGGGGAGACCTTCGCCCAGCAGTGGATTGATAATGTTTGACAATGATGATTATAATTTTATGTGTAAATTAACATACAAAGTCAACTTTATGGTATCAGCTGTTACGATGGCACGAGGTTCGCGGGCGGATAATCCAAATTTTGCAGAAAAAAAAAACTACACATATATGCTAGAAAATATACACACATAACATGAGTGTTATCATGTATTCAGATCTGTAGTGATTGGTGCAAGCATATAAAAACAGACTGAAATGCTATATAATATATATATATATATATACTATATATATATATATATATATATATATATATATTGTGATGAACATAGAGAAACAGTTCACTATGATAAGAATTACAACCATATTATCACCGGAAACTTGAGTTTTGTTGAAAATGAAAAGCTTAGGAATTTATTAGAGTATGGCTCTAAATTCAGACCTTTCTTCACAATTTCCAAAGAAAGGATTCTTGAGAGCTTCACTCAAGATGTTAATAGGTACATCGTAAAAACCAGTTTAACGTACAATCAGCCTATTGAGGCCTTCGCAGAATGGAAATATAATATAATCAATAGCTTCACCGGTGAGTTGGCAGGTCTGGACTTTTGTTTCGACAGAAATCTCTTTTCTCTGGAGAAGCTAAAAGGTCACTCTCCAAGCTACAAGACCAATTTATTTTTACCACTACGGATAAAGCTAGCAATAATTTTGCAATTATCTGTAAGAAGTTCTATTTTGAATTGTTAACTATGGAACTCAATAATAGAGTAACATACGAGCCCGTAAGTTATTCTACCAAGCAGTTAGAAAATCGGTTTAAGGCATTCTTCAAGAAACTTAAAATTCCACAAACTAGAAGATATGAGCCTGAATTTCCATTTCTTTTTGCAACGGTTAAGTATATGTCATAAGGATCCTGTGAAGTTCAGGTTCATAGCTAGTGGAGTAAGGAGTCATAAAAAGAAAATAGATCTTGCTTTTGAAGATGTCTTAAAGAAGGTTTTGAAACACATTAGAAACTGTACTAACTTGATGTACAAAGATTTTTGGATAATTAACAATAATGCAGAAGTAATTTCTACTATACTCAAAGTTTGTCCCCTAGATATTAATAGTTATGATTTTGAAAACCTATATACTAATCTGCCTCTATCAGATATAATCACTACCTTTAAAGAGCTGTATGCAGAATTTAAACTTAACCAATTTGTTAATGTAGGAACTTGGAACTCTTATCTCAATTGCTGCATAAAAAATAACCATATCCTATATAATAATACTCTCTATAAGCAAGTGAACGGTATTCCCATGGGAACATCAACGTCCACGAATATCGCTAATCTATTCCTGTTCTTTAAGGAATATAAATTCATTAAAAATCACCCCACCTGCTCAGATAACTACCTTTACACTTTTAGATATATTGATGATCTGCTGTGTATCAATAATTCAGAAGTTATAGAGAGTGATTTTGATAATATCTATCCTAGCTCTCTTAACTTATGTAAAACCAACCACAGTAATCAGGAACTTGAGTTCCTAGACTTAAGCATAGAGCTCAACAGAGGTAACCCATCTATTAGCCTCTTTGATAAAAGAGTTAATTTTCCTTTCAAAGTAATTAAATATCTACACTGGAATAATAACATATCAACCAAAGTAATTGAGAATGTACTAATTTCTCAGGTCCTAAGAATTTCAAGAATTTGCAGCAACAATTTGGACTTCAATTACCACATTAATATACTATTAGATAGTTTTCTAGAGAACGAAATTCCTTCTTCTTTCATCAAAAGAACTTTAAGAAAAATTATCCTGAATAATAGAGTAAGGTTGGCAGATCTGCTTTAATTTTCTACACAGTTAATAATATGATTCTGACCAATCAAAGCCGTAAGGAAGTTGGCTAGAGGATGCCTATTAACTACCTAAAGGAACCTTAGTGCTATGGATATGAAGGTCCTATTAAAACAAAAAATTAAATAATATAAACAAAATCACAAAAAAAGCTTAAAAATCTGTTTATAAAAGAAAATAAAAACAAATAAGAAAAGAAAACTAGTTATTCATCACTAGGATAGCTATACTAAAAATAGTAAAACCAACATTAAAATTAATAAGATTCTGATTAATCTATAGAAGCTCACTAAGGTGATTTAATACATGCAAAGATTATTAAATACACTACTCGTGTATTTTATAATATTTCTCATGTATTCTGGAGAGTTAATTCTGCTCTTTCTGATCATACAGATCCACAGTCTTAAGTTTATATATTTTTTTCTCTGGTTAAAATCTCCGCGAGTTGGTTTCTTTCTGTATGAGGAGGCCATCAGCCCCACCCACACTGCCCCCAGCGACTAGGGAGTGGCGGAAGAGGTCAGCCATGTTTTACTCTTGTGAGGAGAAAGTTTCGTCGCACAAGAGGTAAGCTCTCTTCCTTGTATTTGGGTTTTAGGTCTTATAAGTTCAATGTTTGTACTTCATGTACTTTTTTTCTCTGTTGATTTTTTGCTTTTCAGCTTTTAGGCACTGGCTTGTCTGTTAACATTTTTGCGGGTTTTAACTCTTTCTTTTCTTTGTAACTTTGCGCGTCTTTTGGGGAACCTAGGAACAGCAGATGGCTAAGCTTGTTCCTTTTTTTTGCGCTGTATTTTCAAAGTAGTTAAGTACTTAATAACTAATTAATTATGCACTTAAAGCACTGCTGAAATACTTTGTACATATTGCAACTAACTGTTTAAGTCATATAACTTTCACAAAGTTTTCTTTAGTTAATTATTGTCTTTAACTTATTCTCGTTTTCGTGCTGTCATAAGTTGTAGAGTAGGGGGTTTTAGACTCAAGTTTTCTTTCAAAAATCTTTTTTTTAAAAATTAATAATTCCTTTTTTAATTGCAATGAAAAAATTTGGATTTCTTTTGCATTGTTTTACAGGTTTAAATTCTCTCTCAAACGAACTTGGCATTTCGTTATAGCTGAAAATTATTTCTAATTATTATGTCACTCTCACAGCTTGAGTTCTCTTTAATCTTCTTCTCTCTGTTTAATAGTAACAGATGAAGAGCATGGGTCGGGCCAGGAAGGTTCATGGATGCAAGCGAAATTGTTAACTAGTGCTAGGTCATACAACTCTGCGGAGGACATGACATATATATATTTTTTAAAACAATTTTAGGTGGGAATGTTACTTGCATCTATGGCCTTGCAGAAACCCATTTCCAACTAGGTCTTTGTGGAAGTGAGAAAATGCAGAGTTTTTGCTGGTCCTTGATAAAGCCAAGGCTCAGTATTCTCGACACCTTCTACATTCAGTTGTTTTATTTTATTATTTTTTTATCTTTTCTCCTTTTACTCACACAGGTAGATACATAACCTTTTCTATGTTGTACTTGGTGTGAGTCAAAATTATATATGTATTTTTTTGCTTAGGTATCTTCTTAATAGAATATATATATATATATATATATATATATATATACGTACTACTATAATTTCAATCTTAACATAATCAGTTACTTGCTTCCGTTTTTGCACTGCAAAACATTGTTGTTTGATTCGGGATGGCAGGGGTCGCAAAACTAGCTTCTCAACTAATAACGCATTGTTGTCATTCTTGTTACGATATTGTATTGGGTTTCAATTGGCGATGTATGATTAGAGACCTTATTTTTTAATGACCAAAAAAGTTTTAAATGTTTAAGGTTGCAGATAATCGGCATTTGACTGTACCTTGTTTCATTCGGTAAAATAAACATAATTAAAACTCATTTACACAGCGAATAAGAAGTAAGATAAGAAAAAATGATGGGACCTTCTGCATACGTTTAAATAGAATAAACTCATTAAAACTCATTTACACAGCGAATAAGAAGTAAGATAAGAAAAAATGATGGGTCCTTCTGCATACGTTTAAATAAAATAAACTCATTAAAACTCATTTACACAGCGAATAAGAAGTAAGATAAGAAAAAATGATGGGACCTTCTGCATACGTTTAAATTAAATGGAATGAAACTTTTCTTCTCTAATTCGAATTTAATGACCAGATATTTTAAATTACAATGATTCAAGAAAGGTTATATAATTTGCCATAACCTGTCCATTAAATTAAAATTATGCGGAAACATGAGAGAACAGGTGATCCAAAAGTGTATTTTATAAACAAAACATAATAAAGACAAACTGCTTGCCGTGTTTGTAAACAGAATCCGTTGGGAAGGTAGCGGCGTCGTGACGCTGAGATATAGTACCTCAAAACAGGGAATGCGTGCGATAGCTTCTCAAAAAGGTATTTTTCTTGCTTTTGTACTCGCAAATTTTGTAATTAAGTCTGAATAGCATAACGACTGGACAAATTCATTCTCTATGGACAGAAGTGCTAATAACCTTTCTTATAACATAGTTGAACGAAAGAAGGTTTTGATCAATTTAAGTTTACTAAAACTTCGTTCACACGTAGCTACTGTGATAGGAATTGTCAACATGATTCGAAGTACAGTCCATAAATTTGGGAAAATGTCCTGGCAACTATTTTCTTTGATCAACTGTAATACTTTTAGTGGTTCTCCCGAGTCTTTTAAAAATGATTGCATACTTAAAATTCCTCCGACTAATTCATCTGATGAAATGTCGCATTTGCCTCCGTCTGTCAAAAGTACTTTTGAATTTTCGCAAACTTTCTTTAGATGTATTCACCCCAAATTTTCTTTTATATCACATAAAAATGACCACATACATTTTAGTTCCGAGAGCTGTTCGAATCGTGTGCTCAATGAATTTTGAATTGTATCTATCATGGGATAAAATACTGTTGCCTTAAATAATTCTTCGGCATTTGTTGGTGATTCATCATCGGTTTCATAAGAAAACATCTTTTTTTCTTTCGGCTTCGTGTTTCCTTAACACTGGTTTGATTTACAACTTGTCTGCGATTTCTTTTGCTGTTATTAAAGCTGATGAATAACCCGAAGTTCTGTATTCTTTCATAAAATCTGAGCACTTTTTTAGTAGCTCAGAAACATTTGATATGTGCATACTGTTTGATTGCATTGCTTTACTTACTATGTTAAATTCAAATAAAACATCATACCAAACGACTAATGTAACTATAAATTCAAATTGTTCCATGAATTGCATGACCGACTTCGCTTCGGATGCTACTACAGAATTAGTAGCATCTTCGCAGAGTTCTCTAACAGCACAAAAAACTTCGTTGTACTGGTACCGAACTGAACAAAGGATAGAAATTCTGCATTCCCAACGTGTTTCGAAACTTTTTTCACTGAAAGTTTACTTACATGTTTTGAGATGATGTCCCACCGTTTCGGTGATCCTGAAAATAATACAAACAATCTTTGTAGCGTCCAAATAATGACACTGATTTCACCGAGGATTTTGTATCATCTGGAAGGGTTAAATTTAAACTGTGACATATACAAGGAATAAAGACAGCGCGAGGGTATTTTTCTAAAATTCTACACTGAACTCCTTTTGTGATTCCTACTATATTGGCACCATTGTCGTATCCTTGGCCAAGACAGAAATTCATATCTAAACTATAACTGTTGACAATTTCGTCCAGAAAAAGGCCAGTAAGTCCTTTGCCTGAAGAATCATTTACAGGTTTATAGCCTATGAAACATTCTCCAATCTTCACTTCGTCTTCTGTATCAACGAATTGAATCGTAAAAAAAAGTTGCTCGGTATGACTTACATCCGGGGTGCAATCCAATATAATGGAAAAGTACACTGAAGTGCCAGAAAAACTGGAACAGACAAGCTTATGCAAAATACATAGCAACGTCACCTATGCGCGTATTCGGTTGCGTCCACCAGTGCGTATATGAAGCGATAGACATCCTTGCCAGCTTGCAGAGCTATTTTCGGCATGAGAATGACAAGTAATAACGATTTAAGCGATTTTCAACGCGGTGTCATATTTGGCGCTCGTGAGATGGGCCATAGTATTTCGGAGGTAGAAAGTAGAAACGAAGTTCGGATTTTCGCGGACGACCATTGCAAGGGTGTACCGTGACTACAAGAATTCCGGAAAAACCTCCAACTTACGATACCAGTGTGGCCGTAAAAAGGCATTGGGTGAACGCGACCATCGCCGGCTGTCAAGAATCATTTCACGGGATAGGCGTACAACACTCTCGCAGGTATCATCGGAATTCAATGCTGGAGCCTCAACAAGCATCAGCGTCCGGACTGTGCAACGTACCTTGCACGATGTGGGCTATGGGAGCCGATGCCCAACTCGAGTCACCTTGATGGGTGCACGACACAGGGCTATGCGCCTCGCTTGGGCACGGCAACACCGCCACTGGACACTTGATGACTGAAAACAAGTAGCCTGGTCTGATGAGTCGTGTTTCCGACTGTATCGGGCAGATGGATGGATTCGTGTGTTACTCCAACCCCATAAAGCCATGGATCCCGCCTGTCAACAGGGAACTGTACCGGCTGTTGGGAGATCCGTAATGGTATGGGGTGTGTTTAGCTGGACTTCACTGGGACCCCTGGTACGTCTACAAACGTCTGTGACCGGCCAATGCTATGTGCGCATGCGTTCTGATGAGGTACACTCGCTCATGTCCTGCATTCATGCTGATGGGTTGGGCCTGTTCCAACAGGACAATGCACCTCCACACAAGTGTCGGGACCCACATTATGGTCAGAGGAGTATTAATCTGAGTTTGGGGTGTTGCCATTTCCACCCAAGTCCCCAGATCTGAACGTGATAGAACACATTTGGGATGCCATGCCACGCGCTATCGAACATAGAAATCGGAGACCTCGGAATACACCCGAATTCTGGAACGCTCTGCCGGCATTATGGTGTGCATTGCCTACAGCATATTTCCAGAAGTTAGTGGAGTTCATGGCCCGTCGTATTTCTGCAGTCCTGCGCTCCCGTGGGGGATCTATCAAGTATTAGACTGGTGTACCAGTTTTTCTGGCACTTACTTCAGTGTACTTAGATTCTTTTACTTTAGATATGATTCTTTTCTGAACCTCTCCGCCAAGTAAACTGATTAAATTTATTTTGAATTGTTTTACTGCAGTAGCTGTCGCTGGATTCCTTTTCTACAAAACGGCGAAGGTGCTCCATCATTCCAGGATCAAATTTCGCTAATAACTCAACTAAACCAAGAAAATTACCAAATCCACTAGTAAAGAGTTTGTCTGAATTTCCTCTAAAAGGTAAACTATGTTCTGCTGAGAAAATAGTGATAGCTACTAACCGTTCCAAAATTGATACCCCTCGAGACTTTTCGTCTTCTATTTGCTTCAGCAACACTTTATCAATTCCGCTAAATCCTTTAGGCTAATTTGAGGCGTGTATGCAGTTTTCCATTTTTCTACAATGATCTGAAGAATATTTATTTCATTTATATATTTAATATTTATTTATTAGAAATAAAACAAATGAACCGCTACTAACTCGCCCGAATCCGCCTCGCTTTATGTAGTACAGTACCAGCAAGGTGGGATGCACGACATGACTTTGAACCCCTATTGGTAGCTGTCCATCGTTAGTTCTATGTCGATTGGCGTTGGCGCAGACGAATTTTACTCACTAGACCCTTACAGACCCCTTGATTTGCCGATAATTTATTGCCGAACCATGGTGTCAGCTAAGGTTATGAACAGAGACCCGGCGACTGTCTATCTGAGAGTCTGACACCCCATCCCATCAACCAAAACACATTTCCGCTTTTTGACCCCTTTATGTCAACTGTTTCTGTTCTCACCTGCCCTTCCCCGCATTTTGCAAGCGCTAACTCGTTAGAGCCGCGCTCCGTTTGGATGTTCTCTGTGATCGGACAGAACGTACTCTTGTGACCCCCCCCCGCATCAGCCTGTCACCAGGCGTTTGTGCCCTCTACTAACGAGAAGCGCTCTCAGTTGATCCTCACCGAAAATCATTCCGCCTGTCTTTGTCCTCGGCCTCGGTCTTTGCTTTCACGTGAGACAGACAACTGGTACTAGCGGAAAAAGTATTTTTTTTTTCGGTTCGCGCAGATAAAAAACTCCCACACGTGCTTGAGGATTTTGACGGAAACCGTCGCTGTTTTTTTTATTTTTTTTTACATGAACAGAATTTCCACCAGGCCGCGTCCATGTCTATAAACTATAAGTAGAGAAAAAGCGGTTTCTTGGTTCGTACCTCGGCGCAGTGATTCTTTCAGGCTTACATCCAGGAGGGCGATGCCCACCCGGAAACGACCCCCCCCGGAGACATTTTAGGTTACCGAGCCAAATTTTAATAAATTCAGGCTATGATGAAAAAGGAAGTTTCGTTATTTCTTCAATTTTATTGTTTTAAATATTTGTTCAAATGGTACTAGTTGTAGTTTATTTTATTAAAAAGTGTATTACGACGCATGGTATTTTTCAAAATATAATAAGTATTTATTGATCTGAAGAATCATACCTAATTGTCTGAGAATCGTGATTCAGGAACAAGAGTGCGTTGGATGCATTTTAACAGATAAAAATGTCAAGCCTGCGGAACCTCCCCTTCCCTTCTTTAGCTGAAAACAGGTTGTTATTCCTGAAATGTTTGAAGAAGCAATTACTATATCAGGTATGTATATAGAATTTTTCTTCGGGCCAGGGAAGGGGGGCTAAAAAAGGAAGTTTTTGAAATACACCATCTGGAACGAAATTAAAGTTAATGAAAAACTGAAGAAAAATTAAAGCATTTTTTTTTCTAATGTAAGTTGATACCTTTTTATTAAATTATGACATTTTTTTCTAAAAATGAAGCTATTTCCAGGGGCTGTAAATGCGCCCCTGTGCTAGATATATAATATTTACTTCTATATATATAAATATAGTAGTTAAAATTATATATATATATAGTAGTTAAAATTATATATATATATAGCAACCCCCCCCCCCCCCCCTCCGCTCGTAATACTAATATCACTGCTTAGAGCCCCAGATTTTCGCATTGTGGTCGTGATCGTATCCCTACGCCTGCCAAGTAAGAAAGCGTTAGCGGAATAGTGTGTGGTAATACTCGTATTTCTCATTGCGGATATTTTAATAAGGTACATTAAAAAATGTTAAGATTAATTAAAATAAAGAACGAAGCTGTAAAACAGGATACTATAAGTGTTAGTATTTGATCTTCGTATGTTTGCTCCCGCATCCAATTAATAATTTGTCATTCTGCTGTTTTTCAAAGTTGTTGCAACAAATAAATTGCGATTCTGCTGTTTTTAAAACACGTTGCATGTGTCGCCATCTATGATCACTTGAGAATTATACAAAACCTAATTTTGATTACATCGAATTTAATAACGTGAAGTGCAGCAAGCGGTAGGAAATTTAACTGCTTAAAGTGGAGGTGATTATTCATTACACCCCTTCCCTCCCCAAAAAAATAGACATATTTAAAGTATTTTAGGAACTGCAACAGACCAAATGTAGTGAAATTCAAATTTATAGTTTAATCAAATACTGGAAACTATGAAATGCCTTTTTCTTCGACAATTTGAAATAAATAAATAAATAAATAGCAGATAACACAATTATATTACTTTTTGTTTACGAGTAATTAAATGCTTTTGAAAATGCAAATGGAAATGTAGAAACCGTTTTGTCGTTAGAGTGGGAAGCTTTGCCATTTGTATATCCTTATGTGCATCCACTAAATTAATAATCTTGCATGCTTTTTGATACAGAACATAAATTGTTTAGACTACAGAAGAAATCATAACATTTACATAGATTCAACATTATGAAACTGCATAAAAATTTTCGAAGCAGTCGGATACGGCTGACATCTCATTATTATAGCTCTATTTATTCCCTGAGACACAAAGTATTTACCTACTACAATAAAGGAAAAATAATGATCAACTACTGCAACTAAAATAATATTTAACTACTACAGGCTAATAAAGTAATTCTCAAGTAGCGAAACTAACCTGTGAATACTTAATGTGTAACGAACTGCTATATGAATCAGAGCTCTAGGAAATGACTTGATATAATTAATTTTGTAGTATCATAGCAATACGTAAGTCTCATAGTTACAATCGTTTGGTGTTTAGGGATCTATAGTGTAATCACCGCCATACGTCATGATCTGCATCTACTAAAGTACAGCTGTTAAGTCTTCAAACACATGAACAGAGAAAAACATAGCTGACACCAATAGAAAGTACAAGGCCATGACATTAAAGAGATGAATTTCCTCTTTTTGTGACGTCACGAGGAAACCAAAGCTTCCGATTGGTTTCCAACGCTGTCGCGTAGAACGTCAAACACGACACCAACGTATCAGGCCGAGTGACATGGGAGTGACGTCACAAACGGAGAGAACTCGCATCTCTAATGCGTGAAATTCACAAATTTGTCGGTACTGGGGATCGAACCCGAGCCAGTTGTTCTAACCGACTAAATTACACCGAAGTAATGTATGGCTGCAGATTTGTCGTCTTGGCATGTGCTTCACCTCTGTAATACGTCACATTATCTCCCTCTCAATTTTTTTTTTTTTAATCGAAGAAGCCGCGGTGGCGCAGTGGTCTAAGCGATGGCCTCTGATCATTCGTCCGAACGGGGTCCGGGTTCGAATCCCGGTGAGGCATGGATGTTGTGTTTGTATTTCGGCACTGGCTCTCTCCCTTCCCTGGAACCAGTGACCCTAAATTAGGGACGGGCGACTACCTATAGCCCATTGAGTTGCTCACGGTGGTCGTTAAACCTCCAATCAAAAAAAAAAAAAAAAAAAAAAAAAAGAATCGAAGAAGGAATGTTTATTAATTCCAGACGATGTGTGAAACAAACATCACACATTTCTCGAAGAACGCAGCGACAATTAGATATATTTTTCAAAATTGGGTGCCAATATGAGATTCACAAATTTGTCAGTGACGCAGATCTAAACTACGCCTCCTCGTTCCGGAGTCAATTGTTCTAACCAACTGAACTACACCCACGGTACGTATTGCTGCAGATTTGTAGTCTTGACGCGTGCTTCACATCTGTAGTACGTCACAAATGTCATGGCTTTGTAGATTGCAGACGGCCTTGCACCAATGCCACAGCGAAAATCATGGCTAAAAGTTTTTGGTCATTTATCTGAGCTATTTGCATACATTCAAGTTTCACCATACTTATGCTATCCGTTACGATTTCTCTTCTCCTGTTTTGCAACTTTCTCAAAAGCTCATTGTTTTTTAAAATAACTGTTGCACACAGTCAAAGGATCCAAGCGTACCGAAGTTAAACTCGCTTTGACTTTTGACGTAAAACTAGGTCTGACTCCGCGGTTAGTATGGAGTATAGAGGCCAATTCGCGAGCTGCTCAATACACCGTTCGCGATACGCTCCCATCGCTCCCTGTGCGCGGGGGAGATAATGCAATATTTATTCGTGGGCCACTGCATTTGACTCAGTCTATCTCGGCACCTGTGAGCTCAAAACGTGGCATTGTTTTCATCGACGAGATCTATTCAAATATACGAACAACATTCGCAGTGGTTTGAACTGAAAATTTAAAAAAATATATTTTCTTATGAACCGGTGAACACTTTTGAAAATATCACCGTTTATCTGGACAACCGGGAGTGCAAAACGACTGTGCGTGGCAACGTCTTAAAGCTCTCGACGAGATCTATTCAAATATATAAAGAACATGTCGCAGTGGTTGAAACTAAAATTTCTAAAATTTGTTTTCTTGTGAACGGGTTAACATTTTCCACAATGCCACGGAATTCGCAGAATGAACGTAAGCAAAAGTGAAGAAAATCAAAACGAGAGGCAAGTGCAAGTGATGAGAAATGTAAGAAGCCCAAGAACGCAGAGCATCGCGTTGAGTAATTCGTGTATCGATCTGCTTTGTGTTTGCAATGTATCCAGCATTATTTGTAGAAATTACATAAGCTACTTTTCATACTATAGGCATGTGTTGGCTGTAACAAATTAAATAAACGCTTAGAAACCATACTCGACCAGCTCATTTCAACTCTCCTATCTGTAAGCCGTAGTCCTACGTTTCAAACTGACGGTTCAATCAGAAATGAGCTTATCTGTATTTTTTTTACTCTGTGAACATGTGTGTAGTACTGAGTTTTCAGAGGCTTTGCCCATTTTGTGATTAAAATGTTTTGAGCAGTTTTTTTTAATGAAAAAAGTTTTTCAACAGCCGTTCAACGCCAGATAGGGTAAGGAATGCCAGTTTGGGTGTGTGACCCTTCCGAAAAGCTTCTTTATCAATCTTTCTTTTTTTTTTTTTTAACCAGAGAAACAACCCCCACCCTAAAGTAAGCTTCTGGATCAGTTCCTGCGAAGAACAGAATGCAGCCTGCACAATGTTATTCTACAGAAAACTGAGCTTAGTTCAAAAAAGAAAATTTCCCGATTTAAAACAGTGAATATGAAGGATTGTTTACAACTGAATATTTGAAACAGCAACAGGAGTTTTAATGCAAGAGTTTTTCTTGTTATCTCTACTTACTTTTCCCAAGAATTGCACGGCCTACAGCTTAACTTTAACAATTAATCATGAGGGAGAAGATTTTAGGATGGTAGTTTCTTACAGCTGATGTTAAATTGCCCTTAGAAATTGCCCAAGCTAGGAGATAGGGTTGGGTACCAATCGGAACGAAAATGAGAACAATTTTAGAGACAGTGAAGTGCAACTACGCAGTTAATCGGCCGCCCTGAAGAAAACAGGAATAGAACCCACAGTGTCGAAACCAAGAGCCTCCGCCGTGAGAAGGTAATATTCCAGACACCAGAAGGTAATATTCCAGACACTCATTCCTCACCAAGGCTCCTGCCAGCCTTGGTGAGGAATGAGGCATACATGGGACCTGGAGCTTGCCTCAAGTAGTTTACCGTCTCACGTCGAACTAAACTTTAACTTCTTCCTTGTCACACAGTAGCGTGCGGTAAAAATTATGTGTAGCCATGCAAAAAAAAAAAAAAGAGTACTAAGTTTTAAGCAATAGCGTGCCGGCCAAAAAAAAACGGCTTTCGGAGTTTTGAAACACTACAAATCCTGTCTGTTTCGTAACTAAAAGCGTTGAAATATGTATATGTAATGAGTTCGTATGTTTTTACTGCATAGCGACGATGTTAAGCCACTCAGGTCTGAGGTTGGGTTTTTGTTGCCTACACATTCGGATGTTCCTGTAAAACTTAGGGAATCGGAAGACACTTCTTAATTTCGCATCATCCATTTCCTTTTTTTTTCTTTTGCAGTTTGATTAAATGTCTTGAAGCATTATTGAGCTTCAAAAAGTCAAAGAATATACACAAAATAGCCGACTGTATCAGGAAATAACTCTTTGAAATTTCGCACAGGACCATAAATCCCAAACACGGTCACCGTTGAAAGAAATGTTGCTTCCCATTGGTTAATGCGATACGCTCTTTCACATTTGGGCGAGTTTTTCAGCGGCAGTTAACATAGGGAATCGTACATGGGAATGAACAGAGGGTACAGAGGGAAGGGATCTAATTGGTCGAAGTCCGAAACATAAATGTAATGAGAGACTTCGCATCCACAGTGGGTTCTACGTTGATGTCAGTTCCCTGCTACTTCTCATGGCAGAATCTCACATGACTGATAATGTGAAGGCAGTTTTTGCATTAGCGCAGTTTTTCTAAAAGTACTTAGGTGAATTTATTTTAAATAAAAATCTTCTGAAACCAGGTACATAGTTCAAAATTTTCTGTAAAAACTGCAGCACAGTTTTTCTTCGTTTTCTTCGTGTAGTTCTTTTTTCTTTCATAGAGAAAATTTGTGCACGTACACTATATTGACAAAAGTTGCCGTACACCTAAAAGGTAAACACAACATTTATTGACATACATTTATATATTGACACACACACACACACACACACACATATATATATATATATATATATATTGACACCCATTAGTACGGTGTCGGCCCACCTTTGGCCTTAATGCATGCACTGACCCTTCGAGACATGCTTTCGACAAGGTTTTGGAACACAGCAATAGGTATGCGTTTCCAATCAGTACATAATGCTGCAGCTAACTGTTGCTTAGTAGTAGGCCTTGGTTACAAACTTCTTATGCGGCGCTCTAATTCATCCCATAGGTGCTCTATGGGATTAAGATCAGGGCTCTGTGCTGGCCAGTCCACACACGATACGGAATTATCGTCAAATCACGCCGTAACAGTCCTTGCTTTATGGCTCAATGCATTATCCTGCTGGAACCAACAAGACTCGGTTCCATAGTATTCCCACAGAGTTGGTAGGACACAATTATGCAGAATATCGAGGTAGACGTGCTGGTTAACAGGTTTGTCCACGATAACCAATAGGTCGGGACCATACCACGAAACCCTCCCCCACACACGAGTACACTGCAAGCTCCAAATTTGACAGTAGGAACAGTACGCTGAGGTAAATAGCGTTCCCCGGCTGCCGCCATACCCACGCACGGCCATCAGACTGATGGATCGTGTATCTGGATTTTTCAGTCCGCAGGACCCATTTCCATTGATCTACAGTCCACGATAAATGTTCTTTACACCATGCTAAACGAAGAGTAGCATTCCGAGTGGAGATGAAAGGCTTGTGTGCATCCGTACGACCACGGAAATCCATGAAATGAAGTTATCTTCATTTCTACGAAATCCATGAAATGAAGTATGCGTATATACCGAGGTTGCAACATTTTTACTCACCTATACACTGAGGTTTTGTACAGTACTCCGTCGATTATGTGTAACGACTCTCCCGAGGCTTCGACGTCCTCTGTCACTGATTTTCTTTGGTCTGCCGGTACGTTTTCCTGCTTCAGGCACGCGATGTGTCTTCTACTTATTCAGAACATCCAAAACAGTTGACTTGGGTATGTTTAAACGCCTCTCGGTGTCTCTTATGGACAACCCACTAATATAATACCGAACGATCTTTCTTTTCTCAAAGTCAGTTCTCTCCCGCCGCGCCATTTTCACTCTACCTCACAGTGCGATATGACCGCGGTCAGCTGCAGGCTTATTTTTATGCCGTTTGCAGCTGTACCACGCATCGTAACAACGCGGCGGATCCGTTCATTTGCTTTTGAAGGGGTGTCCGGTGACTTTTTCAGTATAGTGTATTTAGGGCATGGGACGCGACAACGACAGTAAGGTGTCGCTGACCTTCGCGTCTGCTCCCCCTTCACCCTGTTCGAGGTACAGTTCCTTTAGCATAACTCATTGTCCCTGTCTTAACCATCCGCCAAAGTACCTAAGCAGCTAAGTAAAGTCTTAAGGGACAGTGTGTCCGTTCGACTTCCAACTGGGCTGTGCGTTGTCCGCTGTTCAGATGTTCCGTTGTTGGAAGATTATTGCTAATATTAATCCTACCGCAGCTATTCCGTACCAACCAAAATTTGTTGTTGTTTGGAGGTTATTGTTGTTTTGAAGTGTCCGTTAATGGAGGTTTCATCGCATCAAAGTTAGATATATGCTTCTAACGTTTATCTTAATTATTCATTAAGGTAAACGTTATATTATTATTCATATTCATATTTCGCCTTCTAATTATTTCTTCAGTTGCTGCTTACCATCTTTGGTGAATTCCCAGCATTGTGCGGGCCTCCAAGAAGCAATCTGCCAAATTGGCTTGGCAGTTAGCGTGTGTGAGTCTGGAGGAATTCGAGGCCGCTGTGGTGCAGTGGAAGCATATCCGGCGCGCAACTGGAAGACCCTGGGTTCGATTCCCGGTGGCGGCCAATGAGAATTTTTCCGTGACTCAATTATAAACGTGTAAAGACCGAAAACCTTTGTTTGATGTATTAATGATCTTACATATTAATTAAGAAACGGAAATGCCATTATATTGAGACTTTGCTAGTTTTCAACTTCAAGTATTTGTTAAAAGTTTAAATAAATTAAAGAAAAGTTTTGTGAGTCGGGCGCTTCCCTTGACTCACCCCTGGATCCGCCTGAATTAATTACTTGATCCTTGATGGTCGAAAGGCGGACTGGCCGTATATCAGTCCGGTGCTGTAACTGGGGACGGGATGACGGAGAACCTGTTCAAAGCCGATTCCTCAATAAACATTTAAACAAAATTAAATGTACAATCGGATTGTACGCTATGTCTAGTAAAATTTCGCATATAAGTATAAAAATTTGCTTTGGAAAATGAAAGTCGTGTCCTAGCTTACAAATAGGATTGACAAACACTATAACCTTTAAAGAGACCGGTGTCTCGCAGCAGTCTTGTACTGAATAATACGAAAATCATTTGCACCTAATACATCTTAAGTTTCGATTTCCGATGTATCCTAGACGAAGATTTCTTAAGTTTCATCTTAAGTTTCGATTTCCGATGTATCCTAGACGAAGACTTCTTAAACTTCATCTTAAGTTTCGATTTCCGATGTATCCTAGACGAAGAATTCTTAAATTTCATCTTAAGTTTCGATTTCCGATGCATCCTAGACGAAGACTTCTTAGGTTTCATCTTAAGTTTCGATTTCCGATGTATCTTAGACAAAGACTTTTTAAGTTTCGATTTCCGATGTATCCTAGACGAAGACTTCTTAAGTTTCATCTTAAGTTTCGATTTCCGATGTATCTTAGACGAAGACTTCTTAAGTTTCATCTTAAGTTTCGATTTCCGATGTATCTTAGACGAAGACTTCTTAAGTTTCATCTTAAGTTCCGATTTCCGATGTATCCTAGAAGAAGACTTCTTAAATTTCATCTTAAGTTTCGATTTCCGATGTATCCTAGACGAAGACTTCTTAAACTTCATCTTAAGTTTCGATTTCCGATGTATCCTAGACGAAGACTTCTTAAGTTTCATCTTAAGTTTCGATCTCCGATGTATCACTAGACGGAGAGCCGGAAAGCACTAGTTATTTAATTTAAGTAGAAAGTCAGTACTGTTGTTACAGAGGTAGTATTGGGTTCCTTTCAGTGCCCTGTCTCGTGTTTTCCTCAAGTCCTCGCTTATAAGGAAATTTAGGAGTTTCGAGGGTTAAAATATATTTTACCCCGATGATAAAAAGGATCAAGTACTAGCAAAGCGAAAACTTGCTGTTCTACACTGAAGAGCAATTGAATTAGAGATACCTGTCTAGTAACGTGTAGCACAACCTTTCGTCCTGATGACGGCTGCGCTTCGTCTCGGCATGGACTCGACAAGACACCGGAAGCGTTGGGAAGCCATACAGATCCACGACCCCTGAACAAGCTCCTACAGTTGACGAAGATTTGATGCAGGGGGTTCGATGACGAAGATTTGATACAGTTGACGAAGATTTGATGGAGGGGAGTCAGAGCTCTCGATGGCATCCCACATGTGCTCGATGGGATTAAGGTCAGGTGACCTAGTTGGCCAAGGAAGCGAGGTCACGTCGGTGGAGTGTTCATCCAGCCATTCGGATACAATTCGGGAGCGGTGGCACGGTGCATTGTCTTGTGCAGGATGAGGTCCCCAGTGGGATGTTGAAGACGCACAAACGGGAGCAAATGGTCGTCCAGAATATCCCGGTAACGTTGACATGTGAAGGACGATGTCACACCCACCAGGGGTCCCATTTCAGTCCACGTAAACAGGCCCCAGACAAAAATGTCACGCCCACCAGCTTGAAGAGTACCCTGCTGGCAAGAAGGATCCATCGCTTCATAAGGTTTCCGCCGTACTCGTATCCTGCCATCCGCATGTACCAACGTGAATCTCGACGCATCAGTCCAGGCAACATTTTCCCACATGTCTAGGGTCCAGTGGTGATGTTCCTGCGCCCATGCTAATCTTTGCACCATGTGATGTGCGGTCAGCATCGGTATCCTCGTGGGACGATAGCTTCTGTACCCCATAGCGAGGAGATGGTTCTGGATGCTGTGGCTGCTTACACGTTTTTGTGCACCAGCGTTAAATTGTCGAGTGATTTCTTGCACTGTGGCCCGTCTATCCGCTATGACCCCGCTCATCCACACGCTGTTGTCCGCAGCAGTTGGCCCTTGCAGGGATGGTTTTACCGGTTTCGATGTACTCGCGGTGCACCCGTAATATAGTGGCTCGTGAAAATCTCAGTGCCTGCACGACTTCCGAGATGGAGTGACTCATTCGTCGGGTCCCGACAATTTACCCACGATCAAATGCGCTTAGATCCTTCGTCTTACCCATACTGCGTCCGAGTCTTACTGATTCCCGTCGCATCACTCCTCATATTGTCGGATCGCTGCCCACAGCACCACATTTGCATAACGCCAGCTGTCTCTAATTCAATTGCTCTTTAGTGTATACAGGTGTTCTTTATTCAGTGCATACAATGGGTAAAATCATTTTCGAGCTTTGAATTGATATCTTTATCTTTATTTCTATTATTTATACATTGATCGTATCCTACTTATCTATCAGGCTTTTCCCTCGGTTATACCTGCTGCTTTCCAAATATAATTTCTGCATATATCTTGCTTTTTGACATCGGACATTCAAAATCTCTATTTTCCCTTGTTTCCCTTCTTTGTTCGGGGATATCCAAGCCACTCTGCCTTGCACTGAGAAGATCTTACACCAAACCTTTTCCTTCAAACGTCAGAACGGCAGATCAAAAGTTTCCTGTTTTTCTCTTCTCTCAGAAAAAGCGAGGGTGTTTGTACCTCACTGGACTAGGTCAGCTCCCGTCGCTTTATTCTTCTCACACCCTTTGGTTAGCAATTTACTTCGCAAGTGTGCATTTAGGCCTCTGATTATTAAGGCCACTTCGACCCACCGTGAGAATTCCCTGATTAAAATCTGAAGATGTAAGAAAAGCGATGTGCTTCATATTCTTCCTGCAAAGAACTCTGACGTTATAAAACGATAAGATAATTGAGTATTCTCTCGCAGATCAATAAAGAATTATACATTGAAATTTGGATGGCAATGGTGTTTTCCTGACTGACACCTGAGGTGTAGAGGCAGTGTCCTGCCATTTCTCATTAGCGGGAAAAGTGAAAGGGGACCGTCTCAATATCTCCGCAAAAGCACTACCGAAAAACGGTAACAATTTTAACTTATATTCAAAAATTTTATTAATGTTAAATTTCCCTGAAACAAATGAGCCAAGTGTTACACAATGCACCTACTAGTAACTGGCCGTCCCGGTGGCGCAGTGGTCTAAGGCGCTGGCCTCTGATCATTCGTCCATAAGGGGACCGGGTTCGAATCCCGGTCAGGCATGGATGTTGTGTTTGTCTTACGGCACTGGTTCTCTCCCTTCCCTGGAACCAGTGCCCCTAAATTAGGGACGGGCGACTGCTTATAGCCCATTGAGTTGCTCACGGTGGTCGTTAAACCTCCAATCAAAAAAAAAAAAAAAAAACCCTAGTAACTTAAATATCTGTATGCACTCAGAACCAAACTCTCTTAGCATTAACTCAAAACCCTTTAATATCCAACCACGAGTGTGGCCATGATCAATCTGTGAATGAACACTTATTCTAATGAACGTTAATAAACATTACGTCATCATTACTACTAACAACTTATTAATGCGTTACTACAAACATAACTTTAGAAAACATTTCTATTAACAACTCCGCCCTCCAGATGGCCTCTTTTCTTTTCACTAAAGTGTAACTAGCATCGCAATGGCAACTTCTTTAAATATTAAATTCAGTCATTTTACTTTCTAAAATAGAGAACTGATGGGGCTTCCTAACAACATTAGTAGTCATGGTGAGAGAAACTCTTGTGATTTAAATATTATACATGTGTTTCATTTTTTGTAAATACTTGGAAAAATAAATAAAATGATATATATTTGGTGGCTGAAGTAACTTAAGAGCAAAACTGAAGACTAAGGAAAAACTTTAGAATTTAAAACGAAGGTTGCAAAATAACCTGAAAATCAAAACGCGCAACGCAGCAGTTTTGAAAATTCAGAATTCACATTCTATAAAGAAGATACCTAAGCAAAAAAATACATATAATTTTGACTCACACCTAGTACAACATAGAAAAGGTTATGTATCTACCTGTGTGAGTAAAAGGAGAAAAGATAAAAAAATAATAAAATAAAACAACTGAATGTAGAAGGTGTCGAGAATACTGAGCCTTGGCTTTATCAAGGACCAGCAAAAACTCTGCATTTTCTCACTTCCACAAAGAGAAATAAGCAGTCCAAGAAAAGACCAAACTCGAGTATAAACTACACTCCAAAAGGCTGCATCCAAAACATACTAAAAAGAAAAATTGGAAAATGAAAAAAAAAACCTCAAATAAAAAAATAGTAATAAAAAAAATAATAATAAAACATTTCAACTAGAATTTGCGCATGAGCTGCTAAATAATAAATTGAAATTAGTTACTTAAGAGCAAAACTGAAGACTAAGGAAAAACTTTAGAATTTATGTATATATATAAGAAACGTCGGAAGAATAACATAACAGATTATGCCACAAGTCATTTCCACTTTTCGCTTTGATCATCCTGAATATTCATTACTGAATTAAAAAAATCCCTTCAATTAGTGATTTCAAGAACGTCATTTTAATAGATCACGCATTATTGCTGTAAACACGAGACATTACATTTTGAAACTTTTACTTACGCAAACAAAATTTAAATACTGTTTAGTTTTATGGCAGGTGCTGCTATCTACTGACTGTGTTTTCAAATGCAATTCCGAAGATTGAAAAAACTTAAAACCAAACCAAGTTAGAAATTCACTAAAACTCTCTAACAAACAGATGCTTTGAGAATGCTTACGATACCTAAATTTCTTATTTTCGTGTTCAAAGTTCTTTTCCCACGATGGTTATGGAAGTTTTCTTATTGCGATACAAATACCATTAGAATTTTGAAACAATCTGGGCTGCATCTTAGGTAAACTCAAAGTTACTGTTTCACCTTAAACACCGATAAGAGTTGAATACATATTCTGCCTATCGAAACAAGGCTACAACACAAAAACTTTATTTCTTGTTTGAGACATTTCATGAGATCTATTAGAGCTATATCAGCAATCACAAGAATTTCAAACCTTATTTTTTTTTTTTTTTTTTGATTGGAGGTTTAACGACCACCGTGAGCAACTCAATGGGCTATAAGCAGTCGCCCGTCCCTAATTTAGGGTCACTGGTTCCAGAGAAGGGAGAGAGCCAGTGCCGTAAGACAAACACAACATCCATGCCTCACCGGGATTCGAACCCGGACCCCGTTCGGACGAATGATCAGAGGCCGTCGCTTAGACCACTGCGCCACCGGGGCGGCTCAAACCTTATTGAAGATTTATCATTAACTGCGTAAGAAAGGAAGATCCATAAGTCATAATGGGGAGAAAGTGAAATATCTAAAACAATGCAAAGACAAAAGAAACAAAAGGAAAATAGAGATAAAAGAAAACGACCTGAAAAAGAGCGACGTGTGCACCCCGTCGTAGATGCGTTTGGATGTTTAGCGAAATATTACTTGCAAAATGTAACTCATGTTTCCGCTTATACAGTGGAACCTCGGTTATATATTTTTCTGTTATACGTTTTGGACATCTTGGACATTTATACGCAATTATGCACTAATCGCGATATTTTACTCTACTTTCTATTGCTTTTTCAATTCAGTTATACGTAATTCTTTTATACACACTTTTTGCGATTACACGTTAAATTTTGAATTACAGATTATCAAAAACGCACGATCTTTGATTCTCTTGTACGTAACCCGGTATATTAGAACTTTCAGAGAATGAGAACAGCGATTTTGTTTGTTTGTTTGTTTGTTTGCTTTCATCCGTAAAATGGATGGTGCAACTAAAAATTTGATAATTGATGTTCAAAATATTTGTTTTCTCTGCTTTCAAGAAATTTCAAACATGAAAAGATTAATGAATGTTTTACTCGGCATTGGCTGATTATTATTATTTTTCTGTATTGTAGTAGGTACAAAACGTTTTTCCAAACACAATTTAAAGGGAAATTTTGTACAATGATCATTATTAGAAATATTGCGATCTATGGAGCAAGAATTTGGAGTAGCCGTCCCGGTGGCGTGGTGGTCTAAGCGCTGGCTTATGACCATTCGTACGGAAAGGGTCCGAGTTCGAATCCCGGTGAGGCATGGATGTTGTGTTCGCCTTACAGCAGTGGCTCTCTCCCTTCCCTGGAACCAGGGGCCCTATATTAGAAACGGGAGACTGCTTATAGCCCGTCGAGTTGCTCACGGTGGTCGTTAAACCTTCAATCTAAGAAAGAATTTGGAGTAAAAGAGTCTAGTTCTGGAAGCAGAATTCTGAGAATATTTGCATGCATAGCAAAACAAAAAAGTGGGGAGGAAGATGTGAAATTAAAGTACGAGGGTAGCACCGAAAGTAATGCATAAGTGGGCATAACTTTTTTATTAACTGACAGAGGTCGTTCAGATCTTACATGTTGGTATAGCAACTATTGCTCTATAGTAACCATCCTTCTTCATGGCTGGAAATAATAATTGATTCCAAGCAGAAGCAACGCGCCGTCATTGAGTTCTTGACGAAGGAAAGGTGCAGGCTGTCCGACATCCACAGAAGGCTACAGAAATTTTACGGAGATGACACCATTGACAAGAGCAATGTACACAGATGAATGAAAACGTTTAAAAAAGGGTAAACCAGCAATGAGGACAAACCACGCAGTGGGGACAATCATCTGCGACCACTGACACCAATCCTCAGCGTGTGGATGAATTGATTCGCGCGGAGAGACGTGTCAGAATCCTGGAGCTTGTTGCACAACTGGACTGTGGTCACAATGCCATACAGAAGATGGTGGAAGACTTAGGGTATCGGAAAGTGTGTTCAAAGTGGATACCTCGGCAGTTGACACCCGATTTGAAGAAGAGGAGGATGGAAGTCTGCTCTGATCTCCTGGAAGCATTTTAAGCGAAAAAAAACACATTGTTTTCGAATCTGGTAACAGAAGATGAAACGTGGGCATATCTTTACGATCCGGAAACGAAGAATCAATCCATGGAATAACGTCGCACATCTTCACCAAGGCCTAAGAAGTTCAACAGCCAGCGTCATGTTGACTGCTTTTTGGGATGAGAGGAGTGTCATTCTCCTTGATTTTGTGAAACGTGCCATTTCGTGACCAGCGTGCGGTACATTGAAAAACTGAAGAAGCTTAGAGAATCAATAATGAGGAAGAGACCGAACCAGAATCTGAGAAGGATCCACATTCACCATGAAAATGCGAGACCACACACATCTTTGGGAACAAATCAGGTCATCAGCAAATTAGGCTGGTCGGTGGTCCCCCATCCACCGTACAGCCCAGATCTGGCGGTCTCCGAATTTCACCTGTTCGGTTCAATGAAAAGCAGTCTTCGGCGACAACGATTTGATTACACAGACGAGGTGAAATTCGGTGTGAAAAAATGGGTACAACTGTCCACACCTGAATTTTTTCAAAGAGGATTCAAGAGCTGGGTTCAACGGTGGCGCAAATGCATCGCTTGTGATTCAGAATATGTTGAGTAGTACCTTTGTATAGAGAAAGAGTTGCTCTACCAACATGTGCAATTTGAACGACCTCTGTCAGTTAATAAAAAAGTTATGCCCACTTTTGTATTACTTTCGGTACACCCCTCGTATATCATTTGTATAATCTCCATTAATAAGGGATTTTAAATAATACAGATTGAGATGGCATAGACATGTAGAATGTGTGGTCGATAACAGGATAAATGAATGCGATTCCAAAGAAGACCTAGGAGAAAGACTACCTGGAGCTTTGAAAACAACGTGTAAAAACGCTTGAAAGCCTAAAATGGAGATACAAGGTGAAGGATAGAGTGGAGTAGAAGAAGATGGTGCCTACAGCTAAGAGCTTGGAAGCCCAAACAGCTGACGAAGAAATTATTTCACAAAGGAAAGCAGGAAATTGTCATTGGCAGCCACATAGACAGGAAACCGCGCGGGACATCGTTGCCACGAAATCTTATTTAAATGAGGAATAAACTATCTCCACTCGGAAACCTAGTGCGCAAAACACAATCATTTGCCAAAGTTTAACACCATCAACCATTTCATCAGATTGTGTACTATCATTTCGTGCTTACCATTTGATTGTGTAACTACATCATGGTGTCACGTCAATTCGTCGCGTGCGTCAATTCGTCGACTACGTCAATTCGTCGACTGCGACGATTCGTCGCGCGTCAATTCCTCGACTACGACAATTCGTCGCGCGTCAATTCGTCGCCTGCGTCAGTTCGTCGCGCGTCAATTCGTCGACCACGACGATTCGTCGAGCGTCAATTCGTCGCGGACAAATTCGTCGACTACCTCAATTCGTCGCGGACAAATTCGTCGACTACCTCAATTCGTCGCAGACAAATTCGTCGACTACCTCAATTCGTCGACTACCTCAATTCGTCGACTACGTCAATTCGTCACGTTTACAGATTTTGGTTACATGCAAAACAAATGCAGGAAAACGTACGATTTAAAATTTTCGTGAAATCTAGTTTTCATTTCAGATCCATCAAATTTGGTATCATGAAACTCTAACTTAGACGCTAGACGGCTTTTGGGAGGGGTTCGAGCCCGGGGGTCAGAGCCTCCCCCTCATAAAATTTTTCGTAAAATCTACAGTAATCAATTTAGAACCACCAAATTTGGTATACTATCTCATGGTACTCTAACTTAGACGGTAGGCCGTTTTTGGAACGGGGTAAGGCCCGGGGTCAGAGCCCCCCCCACATACGAAATTTTCTTAAAAACTACAGTTTTCAATTCAGAACCACCAAATCTGGTATACTATCTCATGGTACTGTAACTTAGACGCTAGACGATTTTTTGAAGGGGTTGCAGCCCGGGGGGTAAGGCCCCCCTCATAAAAAAATTCGCAAAATCTACAGTTTTCAATTTAGAACCACCTAATTTGGTATACTATCTCATGGTACTCTAACTTAGACGCTAGACCGTTTTTAGAAGGGGTTGGAGCCCGGGGGGTAAGAGCCCCCCGTCATAAAAAATGCCGCAAAATCTACAGTAATCAATTTAGATCCACCAAATTTGGTATACTATCTCATGGTACTCTAACTTAGACGGTAGACCGTTTTTAGGAGGGGTTGCAGCCCGGGGGGTAAGGGACCCCTTCATAAAAAAATCGCAAAATCTAGTTTTCAATTCAGAACCACCAAATCTGGTATACTATCTCGTGGTATTCTAACTTAGACTGTAGACGGTTTTTGGAAGCGGTTGGAGCCCGGGGGTTAGAGCACCCCCATCAAAATTGCCGTAAAATCTAGTTTTCAATTTAAAACCACCAAATTTGGTGTCATGAAACTCTAACTAGCGGAAGACCGTTTTGGGAACGAATCGGGGGCCAGGAGGTCAGAACTCCCCCCACCCCCGGTGCAAAATTATCGTAAAATCTACATTTCAAAATTGTCTTTATTCTTCAAATAAAAATAGCATTTCTATGTACATAATAGTAGAATTCTGCCATTAAATACAGTGGTATATACATCAACTGGAAAGTTCCAGTGAAACGTAAAACAAAATATTGTTAATATCATGAAATTATTTCGCCACGAAGGGCGAAGGAGAGGCAGACAATAAAGCACGAGCGATGCAAATGAAAATGTATACTACAGTATTGTAGACAAGAAAAGACATGATGCTATACTATTCACAAATTCCAATTAAGCATTACTACCATACTCAAGATTAAATATGCACAAGGTTCTAATTCACAGAAAAGACCATGGGTGAGAAGGAACTAACAGGTGCAGCAGTATTTAGAAATATGACAGAAATGGTAGAAACAATTAAGCACAAATACTACAGTTTTCAATGTAGAACCACCAAATTTGGTATACTATCTCATGGTACTCTAACTTAGACGGTAGATGGTTTTTGAAACAGGTCGAGCACGGGGTCAGAGCCCCCCCCCCTCCCCATAAATTTTTTCGTAAAAACTACATTTCAAAATTGCCTTTATTCTTCAGTAAAATAACATTTCTATGTACATGACAATGGAATTCTGCCAATAAATACAGCGGTATATACATCAGCTGGAAGGTTCCAGTGAAACGTAAAACAAAATATTGTTAAAATCATAAAAAAAAAATTATTTCGCCACGTAGGGCGAAGGAGAGGCAGACAATAAAGCACGAGCGATACAAACGAAAATGTTTACCTACAGTATTGTAGACAGGGCAAGACATGATTCTATACTATGCACAAATTCCAATTAAGCATTACTACCATACTAAAGATTAAACATTAGGTACTAATCACAGAAATGCATCAGTGATGCTACATTCAAAATTTACAACATATGTACAGAAGTATTCAGTGACAAGGGGAAATAACGCTAAATGTACTCAGAAGGGCATCTTGTTACATTATATTATACACACAGTGACTAAGATTTTAAAAAATATTCAACATAATGAAGGGGACATTGCGTGGGCAGTAAACTGTGCAGAAGGAAGAATTATATACAACAACATAAAACCCAACATTATCGAAGAGAACATGGGAAAACATGGTGAGCTATCTTCAATGGCACATTAAAACAGAAAAATCACAAATAGCGAAGCACCAAAATTAATACGTAAAAACATGATTTGTTGCAGTGAACGTGGGCGACAACAAAAATCCCACTTATAGGTTGAGATGTAACTGCAAATTGTGGATATGGAACCACCCAGCCGATTGGGCCCAAGTGGATTGAAAAACGCTATCGGTGTTTGTTGAGGCAGCACGAGAGTGCTCCATTTGGAGGCGAGTGGTTAACCGTGCTAGGAAGCGTCTCCGAATGATAGCACTTGCCTCCTGAGGAGGTGGAATAAGAGCGGGGAAGCGTTGTTGAAGATGGAAAGCATAGACAGTGAACTTCACAAGAAGAAAAATATAACGGCACACAGGAGGCAAGTGAGTAGGTGGATGCTTAGTTTGGAGTAGCTTTCAATTTAGAACCACCAAATTTGGCATACTATCTCACGAAACTCTAACTTAGACAGTAGACGGTTTTTGCAAGCGGTTGGAGCCAGTGGGGTCAGAGCCACCCCCTTCCGCACAACAATTTTCGTAAAATCTACAGTTTTCAATTTAGAACCGCCAAATTTGGTATACTATCTCATGGTACTCTAACTTTGACGGTAGACGGTTTGTGGAATAGGTCAAGGGGCGGGGGGGAGTAAGAGCCCTCTACATACAAAATTTTCGTAAAATCTATAGTTTTCAATTCAGAACCACCAAATTTGGTATCATTAAACTCTAACTTAGACATTAGCCGGTTTTGGGAACGGGTCGGGCCCGGGGGTCAGAGCCCTCCCACCGTACAAAATTTTCTTAGAATATGCCGCTTTCAATTTAGAACCACCAAACTTGGTATACTATCTGATGGTATTTTAACTTCGACTGTAGATGGTTTCGTGCAAAGGGTTGGAGCTCGGGGTTCAGAGCCCCCCATAAAAAATGTCGTGAAATCTACAGTTTTCAATTTAGAACCACCAAATTTGGTATACTACGTCATGGTACTCTAATATAGACGGTAGACGGTTTTCAGAACGGGTCGGGGCACGTGTGGTTAGAACCCCCCCCTCCACACACACACACAAATTTCGTAAAATCTATAGTTTTCAATTTAGAACCACCAAATTTGGTATACTATATCATGGTAATCAAACTTAGACGGTTTTCGAAAGTTTTCAATTTAGAACCACCAAATTTGGTATACTATCTCACGGTGCTCTAACTTAAACTGTAGACGGTTTTTTGGAAAGGGTCAAGTCCCGGGGGGTACAAAATTCTTCTACATACAAAATTCTTCTTGACAAGTGGTCAGAAGCCAGCCCCTAGATCACTTCGCCGCCGTAGCGGCACACGTTGAAATGTATTTTTCATACGGCCCCAAACGCTCTTATGGACATACTAGATTGAACTGGACGCAAATAAACCATTAATATAATTTGTACTAGCAGGGATACCAGTTATTTGCCAGGTACATATTACTATTTGTGGAATCGCCAAGTTCAGCGGGTGAAAGTTAATGAATGAAAAAGATATTCCTGCAATTTTCCAGTAAACGTACTTTAAATTTTTTTTGATTTAGTTAATTTAATTTTGCGAAACAAAAAAAGAAAGAAAAAGGAATGGGAATACTTACCTTCTAGGAGACATCTATAGAACTGCAGTACAACTGGCGTGTGCTTCTGTGAATCCCGCAACAAAGAAATGCAATGTACCTATGTGATGTCGATTGCGTTCGACTTCACATTGGCATTGATCATCTTTTTCTTACCGTTTTGAATTTTGAATATCTGGAACTCTCTATTTACATTACATTATATTTCTTCCTGATAAGCCGCTCGTTGGTAGTGAAAGCTAAACTATATTGATTTGTGTTTTTAATACACCATTAAACGCATATTTTTGCACTTCATTGTTATCTACAGGCCCTAACTTAGACCGTAGGTTGGTTAGTTGTTTGGTTGATGGTTTATAGTGCAAGGCCCTCAAAGGGCCAAAGAGCGCCTTAGAACGTAGATAGGGTATTCTTAAGAGTAAAAAACGGAACTTTTTACGAAAATTTTGTATGGGGCTCCCTTGACCCGGGCCCCGACCCCTTCCAAAAACCGTCTACCGTCTAAGTTAGATAACCATGAGTAGTATACCAAATTTGGTTGTTCTAAATGGAAAACTGTAGATTTTACAAAATTTTTATGAGGAGGGGGGCTCTCACCCCCGGGTTTCAACCCCTTCCAAAAATCATCTAGCGTCTAAGTTAGAGTTTCATGATACTAAATTTGGTGGTTCTGAATTGAAAACTGTAGTTTTTAATAAAATGTTGTATGTGTGTGTGTGTGCGGGGGAGGGCTCTGACCCCCGGGCCTTGACCAGTTCCAAACACCGTCGACCGTCTAAGTTAAAGTACCATGAGATAGTATACCAAATTTGGTGGCTCTAAATTGAAAACTAGATTTTGCGATTTTTTTTATGAAGCACCCCCCCCCCGGGCTGCAACCCCTTGCAAAAACGGTCTACCGTCTAAGTTATAGTACCATGAGATAGTATACCAAATTTGGTGATTCTAAATTGGAAACTGTAGATTTTACGAATTTTTTTTTATTCGGGGGGGGGGGGGGGGGGCTCTGACCCCTGGGCTCCAACCCCTTCCAAAAACCGTCTGGCGTCTAAGTTTGAGTTTCATGATAACATAATCAATGGTTTTAAATTGAAAACTGTAGATTTTATAAAAAAAATATGGGGGGGGGGGATGGCTCTGACCTCCGGGCCTTGACCCGTTCCAAAAACGGTCTACCGTCTAAGTTAGAGTACCATGAGATAGTATACCAAATTTGGTGGTTCTAAATTGAAAACTGTAGATTTTATGGCATTTTCATGGGGGCTCTTACCCTTCGGGCTCCAACCCCTTCCAAAAACCATCTAGCGTCTAAGTTAGTGTACCGTGAGATAGTATACCAGATTTGGTGGTTCTGAATTGAAAACTGTAGATTTTAAGAGAATTTTGTATGTGGGGGCAAGGCCCAGGGGGCTCTGACTCCCTGGGCCTTGACCCTTTTCCAAAAACCGACAACCTTAGTCTAAACTAGAGTACCATGAGATAGGATACCTGATTTGGTGGTTCTGAATTGAAAACTGTAGATTTTACGAATATTTTGTGTATGGGGGGCTCTGACCAACCGAGCCTCTGACCCGTTCCAAAAACCGTCTGCTGTCTAATATTTTTAGTGCCAAAGAAAAAGCGTAATATTCCTATCATGTCTGAGTATCCAAACTTTATAAATTTGATCAGGGAGGAAGACGTTCGAAATCGTACGTTTTCCTGCATTCGTTTTGTATGTAACCAAATCTGTAAACGCGACGAATTGACGTAGTCGACGAATTTGTCCGCGACGAATTGACGCTCGACGAATCGTCGTGGTCGATGAATTGACGCGCGACGAATTGACGCAGTCGACGAATTGACGCGCGACGAATTGACGCAGTCGACGAATTGACGCGCGACGAATTGACGCAGTCGACGAATTGACGCGCGACGAATTGACGCGCGACGAATTGACGTAGTCGACGAATTGACGCACGCGACGAATTGACGTAGAACCACTACATCATATGTCTACATCAAAGGTTTGTCGAGTTAGTCAACCATTTGAAGCTCAGTGGGCAGCTGATTTCCAGGCAGAGAAGTTATGATTTGCATTTCTCCTGTCTCGCATCACGGGCAAAAAAAAAAAGCATCACTGCGCATTATCCAGTGGGCACTAACAGTTTCTTTATACCAAGAAGGATACTCGGAATGCAAGATAATCACAAATTTGCGCATCAGCAAGATTGCTATCCATAATGTGACAGTGACATTTAAAGATTATGGTATATTTAGCGATCGCAAGACAAGTGGCTCTCCAAGGATTTACTGGAAAAAGACAAGGGGTATTTGCATTCAAAGGGGACAAAAATTAGTTTCAAAACCGTTTCAAGACGTTTAAGCAAAGAATTTAGATTGAAGTCTTACAAACATCCGACTGACTCCCATTATGAAAAATAAAATGGATTAGAGTTTGATAGGAGACATCAGTCTAAAGTTTTCATTTCAGATGAATCACACATGACACGTCAAACATCCGAAAGGAAAGAGGTTTGACGGGAAATACACCATTGCTAATATGAACCATTCTCCAAATCAAATGATATGATATGGGGAGATATATCAGTTATAATACTCATGCTCTAATACTTACGACTCCCAACATTACCATGAACAAACCTAGGTATGTGGAAATGTTACGGGATAAGCTCACGCTTCATATGAACATTCACTGATGCACCACATTCGTATATGAGACTGCTCAATGCCACAGGTACAAGATAGTGAAGGACTTTCTGACTAAGATGCAGACCCCTACGTTCGAGTGACCTGGTCACAGTCCAGACCTAAGCCCTATGGATAATAGTTGGGTTGTTTCTAAAGATAAAATCACAGAAAAATGGGCATCAAATGTGAAAGCTTTCACTCAAGTCATCAAGACTGTTTGGTGTGAGAAAATTTCCAGTGGGTATAGCGAATCCCTCATTTTAAGCATGGCACATCGTATTCAGGTAATTCGTAATAAAGGAGGCCATAACAAGCATAAAATCTGAATAAATTTGAGATTTTTGTTGAAAACGTCTCTAAGTGAATAAGCTCTGTGTATATTTGTAAAATATATCTCCCAAATAATTACGTGTTTATACATACCAGTGAAAACAAAATATGTTAGGTGGTCTTAAACATTAGAAGATAACTGTATTTTGCAGTCGTAAAACGGAAATATGTTGCCCAACTGTTAACAGGAGATGGATTCTTCCAAACCTTCAACTTTCAAGTCCTTTTGTTGAAATCATACTGGACCACAGAATGTCAAATGAGATTTTTCATTGAGGTGCGTCCCGTTTACTTATAAAAGTTCAACCTACGGCACTAAACTTAAGATATCATAACTTTATGCTTAAATGAAGATTATATTGAAAAAGCATTCATATTAAAGCAGAAAGTTATCCAATAGACCATGAAAATACTTAAGTTTTCTCACTTCAGAAATGCAGCTCACGTGCCAGATGACTGAGGATTTCTTTTCCTAAATGCTGAAATGACAGCAAATTTCATCATTTTATTCCTCCCGTTTATGACTTGCAGAGGATTTGATTGCTTACTTATCTAACTCGCCCTGGTTTTTGGGTCTTGAATCGCGAAAACAAATTATATAAAAACAAATTCAAAAATATTCAATAAATAAAAAATTTTCAAACTTTCTATAAATTAAAATCAGTTCCACCAATGCTCGCAAATGTAAGTCCAAAAGCGCTCTTACTATTTGCAAGAATACTTTCCTTTGCGTTTGAGCATGTTCAAAAATGACGTTAATACGAAATTAGTTATTCAGAGACAACCGCTTCTGATACTACCACCTTTCTTGGAACACTACAAAATTCATTAAGGTATTCATCGAAAGACAGCACTATTGCGGAAAACCTTAGGCATCTAAAAATAGGCTATTTTACTAAAAGGTATGAAATGGACATGACGTACTCCGGAGACAAACGATCAGTTTGTATTCACGAAATGCAATTATGTTCCCATGTGTAATATTTAAATATCACCATGCAACAAAACAAATGCAATGATCAGTTCAAAGTTGGCTAAAACATCAAGCAAAATAATTTAAAATGACTTTAGATTTGCCCTTTACATATAGGGAAGGGAAATCAAATAATAATAATTAAATTTTTTCTTTCCTTTTCCGCATGTTTTTCCGTTGCGCCTTAATTTTTGTAATGAATGAAACAATGATATTTTACTTCACACGGAATGCTTCAGTAACTAATCAGCGTGTTCCATTGAGAAAGTGAATTCTTGGCTCAAGTACTTTCAAAAATTTCGTAATAAACATGACATCTGAGTTTCGAAATGTCAGATTGCCAAAAGATATCGGAAACTGCAGATCAGCTTTCCACAGATCGTGACTTTACAGGAGATTTCATTTTAACCTTTCACTTTGGTCTCAGAACTTCCTTTTCACGCAAAAGGAGCCTTTTAAGCTCCAAGTTTATTACTTTTCATAGCTGAGGAGCAACGGATGTTGCACCTGTCATATCACCATCAGACAGAATAAGAAGATTTACTGTTACCTTTCCTTCCCTTCATGTCTTAAAGCTGATTCCTCAAATTCCATTTTTTTTCATTCCAGCAAGGATAAAGGTGGTTGTAATCAACTCTGAAGTTCTAACGTTGTGAGTATCTTACCTAGTTTAAAAAATTATTTAAAATATGTGCTGCTACATCACAATAAGGCACATTACATAACATAGCAAACTTAAAAATTCAAAGCAGCAACAGTGCACATATATTTTTAATACATTTTTATTAAAATCTTATTGCTGTCACCAAATTTTGAGCTGCGAATACAATAAAATATCGATAACTTCGAAAAGTTTAAACTTTGACGATGGATATCATGTGCCTTAGTGCAACGTAGGGGAAATTATGCGTGGCTAAATTGTTTTTCATTTACATAGTGTAGACAATATTTTGCAAATCAGAAAATCTTCACGTACAACCCGGGAAATTCTGAAGTGTGTTTTATACTGCTTCAACTTTTTTTAAATTTAGTACTTTCGAAATTACATGTTTCCAGGAAAATGTTTTGCTGAATTCCTTTTTAACGTTTGATTTACTAATTTATTATTTCAAAGCAATAAATTGCGCGATTTTCTTTTGATGAAAGACGAACTTCGAGAACAGTGCAGCGAAAAATCCCGTAACACGATTGACGGTCAAGTGAAACAAAAAAAGATTTTAAAAAAAGGGGGAGGGGGAGCAGAACGGTTTGCTTTGTACATAATTTGAAATTACCTGGTTATCTAGAACAAAGGACTATATGTTTTTACCGCAAGGATGGTCATACTGTATAAATAGATTTTTTATAACAAAATTGATTAGTGTACGAGCACTATATCATCATCATCATCATCATCATTGTCAACTATTATCAATCCACTGCTGGACGAAGGTCTCCCAAAGTTTCCTCCACAACGGTCTGTCTTGTGCCAGTCTCCTCCATGTCAGTCCCGCATACTTTCGAATTTCATCCACCCATCTCCCATGTGGTCTTCTTCTGGGTCTTTTCCTGTCCCTTGGAATCCAATCTAAAATTTCGGCTGTCCATCGATGGTCTGTCCTTCTGGCAGTATGTCCAGCCCATTGCTCGTTCGTGACAGACGTAGTGTTGGTGGCTCCAATATTTTATGCATTTTAGTGTGGAATACCTCGTCCCTCACTCACCTGTTGCGTGGCCCGGCTGTCTAAAGGTACTGTGTACGTTTTGAGCTACTTTTCTAGCGTTCTCATCCTCATATTAGTTCATATTCATCCGTTTTCTTATCGTTTGCTCGTTTGTTTACGTTTGGAAGCTGCCAACATGGCGGCTTCCGGTATTTCCTTATCATCTATGGGCGTGGCAGATGCACGCCACGTCACACTTCCCACGTCCATGGAAGTTAACATACTCTCGTCCTCAGATGTGTCTGCTCAGAAGCCTTCCCAGCTTTCTAGTACTCCTGCACCGGTGCCTTCACTGGACTTGGCTGAGCTTTCTTCTTCAGCTCCTGCATCTGCCTCGGTGCCCTCCCTGTGTACTACTGATTCTACTGCGTTGCCTTCGGCCTGTGCTTCTCTTCCCTCACAGCCTTCTGTGCCTGCCGGATCCGAACAGACTTCTCTTCCGAGGATGTCATTTACCTCTAAAGTGCAACGAGGCACTACTTCTACGTCCGATTCCTCTTAACCAGATGGTATTTTGCAAGCAACACCTATTATTCAGGTATCCAACCACAAGGTGAAGGTAACGATAGATGACAATTCGCAGATTGGCCGGGAGTTCCATAACCTCCTGGACAGAGGTGTGCTCTTTCATGCTTTATCAAATACTCCATTGACACGCTACATGGAAGCCCTCTCTGGACATGTGTCGTCTGCGTCCATTGCAGGAATTTCCCGTACTCCTCGGGGTATTTCGGTACAGTTCAATCACAAGGAGGATGCTGACTTTTTTCTTGCAAACGGACTTTCGATTGGGTCAAACCATCTCATCCGTCGCCTCTTTCCAAGCGACCGGGGAACATCACGTTCTATCCTGTTCCACAGGAAGTGCCTGATACTGCACTTCCTCTCCTTGTCAGTCATGTTTGTAAAATTGTTGGCAAGGTCCGTCGCCTCTCTGAAGCTCCCCGCGGAACTCGATTTGCACATGCTACCGGACCTCGCCGTCAGTTATTGGTCGTCTTTCCCACCGAAAAAGCCTTGGCGGATTGCCCTACAGAAGCTACTGTTGAAATTGGCGCACGAACGTACAGTTTCAAGATTTTCACTGCTCACTATTGTACACACTGTTTAACACAGAATCACACCACTGCCTCCTGTGACCGCGTTCGACGTGGACGTTCATCAAGTTCGCATCCCACTGCTGACCACATTGGTCTTTCTACTATCCCCACTACCGGTAGTTTGCCAGACGCGAATTCTTCGTTTCTCCGTCAGACGAACATTTCCGTCACGGACAATGCTGCCTTTCCTCCTCTCCCGACCCGTACGATTGGGCATCCACCTTCAAGATTGACAGAGTTGTCTTCGACTACAGATGTGTTTACAGCGGAGTGTTCCGATCCGGGTGTGTTGAGTGGTGGTTTGGCAGATCGGCCGTCTGGCTCTTCTCCTAGCCTCTCGGATATCGGATCTCCATTTACGACCTTGTCTACCATACCCTTTTTGCAACATCTTCCTGAAGCCTCGGCTGTTGTACCAGTCTCCAATAAGGCAGATCAGCTTCGTACTGCTTCTTCCTCGACGGTCGTTTCCTCGTCTTCTGACTTGGGAGGTGAGCCTGATCCACTAATGGATACATCCGCCTCAGCTTCTTCTTCGAAGCGGATTGGAACTTCCAAAGGCGCTGTAAAACAGAAAAAGTTAAAACAACTTTCTGTGCCACATTCTGAGGATTCATCTAGTGTTCCCGAGGTTTCCGGTTCCGGTGTTTCTCCACCTGATGATTCTTCAAACAGTATGCTTCTCCGCTCAGGTCCTGTCAATCCTCTCTCTGATGCTGAGGTTCTACAGGCCGTTGATACGTTTCCTCCAGTTCCTGGACCACTGTGCAGACAGTAACTTTTACGTCTTTTTCAACCTGAACGTACGATTGTTGGTTCTGAAGAATTCCTTCACTCACCTGATCTGGACCTGTATGCAGCGGTAACGCAATTCGAAGCTTATGTGTCACTTTTTAAATCTCTGTGTGCCACCGATCCTCGGTATCAGCCTTTTTGAGACGTTACACGCGCCGTCTCGCCTCCTTGAAGGAGCTCGTTGAGAAGCATATATGTGATACCTTCTATCCTTTTACCGATGACCTTTAGCTCTCTTCCTCACACCGATTACTTTTTGTTCTCTCAATGCTAGGGGATTTGCGAACCCGTTCGCAGATGCCCTGGTTTTGCAGACTTAGTGCATGTTGATTCTAATGTTTTCATTGGGTGTTTTTACTGTGTTTCACAAGTAATGTATTGTAAATTTGCTTTATTTGTGTGTAAATTTGTTTTATTCGCTTTATTTAATGTATTGTAAATTTGCTTTATTTTAAAGTTGCGATAATTGCGTGTTTTTGCTGTGTTTTCACAAATAATCTGTTTCGTTACTTGTGTGATCTCCTTATTATCTCAGTATCATTATCTTATCTGTTGTTTCCTGAATTTGTGCCTGTTTTTTAAATTACCTATAATTGTGAGTGTGTGCTGTGTTAGTGCTTTCCTCTATCGCGGATTATTATAGTGGTACGTTTGTTACCTTTGTTATTTTTATAAAGTTGCTGAGGTACTCAATGTTGTTTTGCGCTCTAACCACATTTCAGTTCCGTTCGGTTGATTTATCATAGCATAGTACATTTCATGTATTTGTGCACATGTGTTATAGCGTTTGACATGCCGTTAGGCCATTCATTGTTCGTGTGCATATTCATTTCCTTTCTGTGTAACGTTGTGCTGCATCGTGGATATACTGACTTTCCGCACTGTTGTTTTCTGTACTGCAGCTTTTAATGAATCTCCTATGTCTGTATTTCGTTTTAGCAATAAACTGGGTACCACTATGGTAACCACAGTTACCAATACCATTGCCATTTCAGGGATTTAACTCTGATCATGATGTCTTCCACTCTTGTCATTTTTCGGATCCACGAGTTCCTCTTCTTATCTCTCCTGGTTACACCAAGCATGCACCTCTCCATGCTCCTTTGAGTTAGCTGCAGCCTTTGTGTGTCTCTTTTAGTTAAGGTCCACGTCTCAGCACCATACGTAAGCACTGGAAGGATGCATTGATCAAACACTTTTCTTTTAAGACATAATGGCATATTGCTCTTGAAAATTATGCTGTTTCTTCCAAGAGCTCTCCAGGCAAGTTTTGTACGCCGATTAATTTCTTCATCAATGTGACCCTCACTTGATATCTGCTGTCCAAGATAAACGTACGTGTCTGTTATCTCCAGCTTTTCTCCATCAATCGACAAATCTTCATTTCTTGTAAAAGCATTGAACATCACTTTTGTCTTCTGAAAGTTCATTTTTAATCCCACTTCTTTACTCTTGTCAGCAAGTTCCTGGATCATACTCTGCAGCTCTGATGGGGTAGTTGCAAAAATGACTACGTCATCAGCAAAACGAAGGTGGGTTAGATAATCTCCATTAATCTTTATTCCTTTGTTTTCCCAGTTCAGTGATTGAAAGACATTTTCCAATGTGGCATTAAAGAGCTTCGGAGATATGGTATCACCTTGTCTCACTCCCTTTCCAATTTTTATGTGTGTTGTATTTTCAAACAGCCTAATCTTTGCACTTGCATTTTCATAGATGTTATTAATAATATTAATGTATGCATCTTCAATACCGCAGGATTTCAGAGCCATTGTAACTGTTTATGGTTTCACCGAATCAAAGGCTTTTTCATAATCGATAAAAACCATGCACAATGGAAGTTCATATTCCCTCGCTCTTTCAATTAGTTCTCTCAGTACGTGGATATGATCTATTGTGCTGTAGCAACTCCTGAATCCAGCTTGTTCTCTCAGTTGAGCCAAGTCCAGTGTTATCTTCAAGCGGTGTGAAAGAACTTTAATGAAGATTTTATAAACCACTGATAGGAGGCTGATAGGTCTGTAGTTCCTGAGATCCTCAATGTAACCTTTTTTATGTAGCAAGATCATTGTAGCGTTGTTCCAATCCTCAGGAATCTTCCCTTCATTAAGGCATCGAGTGAAAATTTGGGCGAGGACTGTTTCGATTTCTCCACTTGCTTCTTGTATGATGTCTACAGTAATTCCGAGCACTACATATGCTGTTTTAAATATTAATATATCAGATTTTCCTGAATAGCACGTAAAACAGAAAAAAATTCATAAGTTGTCATTTCGCAAAGAAGACATGAACTACAAACCTAACTAACTCCTTCAAGTTTCTTTCGAAAATTTTGAATATACAGTCATTTGCAAAAGTTTAAGACCACCTGTTGGTATTAGGAGATTTCTGCCGATTGCGTCATCTACTGTCTGTTATACTCAACTTCCTGTCAGTGTTGCATCATCTTACAGCGGCAGCTGTTGATAGAGTTGGGGGAAGCGTGTGAGCGTCAGTTCTCTTCTGGTTTTCATGCTGAGAGGTTTTGCACGTATTTCCTATATAGCGAAAAATGGGCAAAAAAGTGTTATTAAGTGTTACTCAAAATGCACAAAAAGTGACTTTATATCATGAAGGTTATTCCGAACGTGACGTAAGCAGAAAGGTGAATGTGAGCAAGACTGCTATTCATAATACGATCACGAAAAATCGAGATACAGGTGAATTTAGCAACCGAAAAAGAAGTGGACGTCCAAGGAAAACAACCCCGCGTGATGAAAATAACATAAGGTGAATTGTTATGCGTTCTCCGAAGAGTTCGTGCAAGAAAATCTAGGACTTTCTACATTCAAAAGGATCTGATATTAGTATCAGAACTGTTTCCTGACGTCTTAGCAAAGATTTGATATTAAAGTCTTATAAACCTGCACATACACCTAGACTAACCTCTGTCATAAAGACGAAGAGACGCCAATTTGCGAAGCGTCATCAATCGTGGACTGCTGAAAATTGGTGCCAAGGTCTTTTTTCCGATGAATCAACTGTGCGTCCATTGGAATCACGTGAAGCACATGTTCGACGACCAAAAGGCAAAAAAGGTTTGATGAAAAATACACCGTTAGCACCGTGACACATCCGCTTAGTCAGATGATATGGGATGCTATGTCAGCATCCGGTACTGCTTCATTATTCTTTTCGCCGACAGGCACTACCATGACTGATCCTTTTTATGTGAAAATGTTACGTGAGAGATGGTTAACTCATATGCATGTGCACAGATGCACAATCTTTATGCATAATGGTGTTAAATGCCACATATCAAATCAAAGACAGTAAGGATTAGCTGCAGAGGAAAAACATAACTGTGCTTGACTGACCCGGTAATAGTCCCGACCTTAACCCCATCGAAAATTTGTTGACCATTTTAAAAGACAAGGTAGCAGAAAAACAGCCATCAAATTCCCAAGTTTTGATTGACGCGATAAAGTACGTGTGGTGCAAAGACATTTCAAATGACTACTGCAAATCGCTCATTGAGAGTATGCCACATCGTATCCTGTCCGTTATAAAAAAACAAAGTTGGCCACACAAAATGTTGATTTCGGTCTTTTTGTGTTCTAAAGAATGTAAGCATTCATCTGTGGCGTCATTTTTTCAAATATCTTTGACTAGTAATTAGTCATTTCTTTGAAAATCTTAATTTTTAATAAAATGATAGGTGGTCTTAAACTTTTGCAAATGACTGTATTTATTACCAACTCGCAACAAAGCTTGGCTTAAAGACTGGGTCATCAAACTACAAGTGTTACTTCAAGTTTGCCAGCATTTCCTTATATCTGGTTTGAAGAGATGCGTGTCTGCTAAACAACAAACTATCAAAGCTTGATTACTTTGGGATATTTCCTCGATATTTTTCAAATGAGTTAGTTCATTTATAAGTTCACTTAATAATACAAATCACAGCCTCCCATTAATACACGATTAATACAAACCACTGCCTCCCCAGTGGCGCAGTAGTCTAATCGCTGGCTTATGACCGTTCGTTCAAGTGAGTCCGGTTTCGAATCCCTGTGAGGCATGGATGTTGTGTTTGTCTTATGGCATTGGCTCTCTCTCCCTTCCCTGAAACCAGTGGCTCTAAATTAAGGAAAAGCGATTGCTTGTAGCCCACTGAGTTGCTCACGGTGGTCGTTTAATCATCTATAAAAAAAATGCAAATCGTAATATCTTTCATTTCGCCAAAGTTAGCAATTTTTCTCTCCCCAATGTTAAATAAATTTGCCCCTGAAATGAATCTGAAGTTTGCAATTCAGCTTTCAGAGTTTTCAGTGAAAGTCGAATATCTAAAATGAAATTAATTATCTTTTGTGCTCCACATCGTTAGAAAGGGAATCCTTTTAACAGTAATACTTAGGAAAAGAAATCATGAAAAATACAATATAAAGATTCCTACGTTGATATTGTTCATTAAATAAATTTTATAACGCGAGATGTCTTTTGACGAAATTCTTAATGTAGCATGCTGAAATAAATAATGTATTATATGGAAAAAAGTTGGACTAAACGGACATTAAAATGTTTTGGGATACCGGAAAATTTAAAATGAAACTAGGAGTGACAAAACTGTAAAGTGCAGTCATCCCGGAAAAGCGGAATCCAGAGATATGGGCATAAGAGGAGCTATTTCCTTACATAAAAGTGAGATGTTTTCCGAAAGATAAGGAAAGAATAAATTATAAAAAAAGAGGGGTGTTTGATATTTATAAAAATACTACCGCTTATCTAATTAGTATGTTTTTACGGAATTGGAGAAACATGAAATTATTTAAAGAATTTATGATGTGAGTTCTTTTGGCTGAAAGCAGATCAAAAACTAAATTCTGATAAATAAGGTATTATATTTTCAAGAAGCTTTCTTTAAGAAAATACTTTTACTACCATTTTAATTTTTTACTTTCTGTAGCTGACACGATCATCTGCAGTTTAGACCAAAGATAGTATTTCACGACTGTTCGATCTTATTCGTTTTCCATTGATAATCGAAGGACGTGCCTATCGGACGTAAGATAATTTCTGACAGGTCCGCGAGTGAAATAAAGATTCAGAAAAACAATGCCACAAAAAGTAGCTGATAAAACTTTCAGTTGACTGAAAAAAAATGGCCATATTATTTTGTTATTTGTTGTAGTGTATTACATGCAATTTGGGTAACATGTGGATTGTAAACAGATAGAGGTAATTGAATTAACAAATATACGTAGTTCTTTCTAATTTTAATAAAACTAAAGTAAATACAAGAGTTTGAGCTCAACAATAGAAAAGAGTGTATTAGCATATTTTTTTTTCATTTTTTTGGTAGTAACTGATGCAGTGAAACTCTCATTTGGATTGAGAATTCTTACATCCTCGGGGGAAAAAAGTTCAGTTGAAGAGGATCAATATTTAAATTAAACAGGTATTGAGGATTTTCCAAGTGAAATATAAAATTTTTTACGATTATAAAAAATATTTTTTTTGATTGATGGTTCAGCGAACACCATGAGCAACTCAACTGATCATACGCAGTCTCCCGTGCCAAATTTAGAGCCACTTGTTCCAGGGAAGGGAGAGATCCAGTGCCGTACGACAAACACAACATCCACGCCTCACCGGGATTCGAATCCGGGCCCTTCTTGGACGAATGGTCAGGAGCCAGCGCTTAGACCACTGCGCCATCAGGGCAGCAAATAAACCTTGAACTCTTTTCGTTTTTAATGTTTAATACTACACTGGATTAGTTGAAAAATTTCAATAGAAGACCGGCCGATTCGTCATCGAGTTTATGCTCCACTGGATTAGTTGAAAATTTTCAGTAGAAGTAAGGCACAGACTTGTAAGTTATTTAACTAGTGCATTTGTGAGCATAAGTTTCGTGGAATACGTAAATAAAACGGAAATCACTTGCAATACATAGTTATTAAACCTGGGAAAATCTTGGAGCATGAAATATTACCGGAGATGGTTAATAAGCCAAATTGTATCCCATTAATTTCTCTTTTTGTCTCATTATTTTTCTAAAAAAAAAATTGGAGGAAATACCTTATATCTCACGAAAATGTGCATCTGAATTCGGTATTTCAATCACATGCACGTACGCACAAATATGTAGTAAGTGGCCATTTTTCTCGTATTCTCTGTGATGGAAAGGAACTTCCATTAGTGGTGCAATTACCAAAACAAGGCTTGAATGTAAAAAGCGCTCTTAAGGTTTGTTAATCCTAACAGAATCTAGCAGAGATTCGAATTCATCCTCATTTGTTTTTCAGATTTCAATTAAGTGGAAACTCGGATGTGTTGAGCCAGTTTCCTTTCGCAGAGATTCTGCTCTCAAATTTGAAATATGTAGGCGAAGCACACAAAAGTCAAAGTACAAACGGGAAACATGTGAAAGTGTGTTTGAAATTTTTCTAAATTATATTTCCAAAGATTTCCTACTAAAAAATAAAATTATGCCTTTCGTTTGAGTCCCATAGTCCGGATATTAAACACCGATTTTGTTTTCGTACATTAGATAGGCCATGCTAAGTTTTCAATATATAATTCTGAAGAAACTGAATTAAAATACCGTTATGTCTCGCTGCAGATTTGTCTTCTTGACCCATGTTATCACCTCTGTAGTACGTCACACCATCTCTCTCTTAATTTTTTTTTCTTTCCTTTGAAGCGAAGTAGGAATTTTTCATTAATTCCAAACAATGTGTGGAACAAACACCACACATTTTTCGAAGAACCCAACGGCCAGTGGATCCATTTTCCACAATCGGGTGCCAATGTAGTATCACAAGTTTGTCCGTGTCCCCTCACTCCAGAGTAAGTTGCTCTCCCAACTGAGCTACGCGGACAGAACGTCTCGCTATAGATTTGTCATCTTGACACATGTTTTCACCTCTGTAGTACGTCACATTATCTCCCTCTTAATTTTTTTGTCTTTGAAGCGAAGTAGGAATATTTCATTAATTCCAAACAATGTGTGGAACAAACATCACACATTTTTCGAAGAACCCAACGACCAGTAGATCCATTTTCCACAATCGGGTTTAACCAATGTTTAAACACAAGTTTGTCCGCGACGGACATCGAATCCAAATCCCCTAACTCCTGAGTAAGTCGCTCTCCCAACTGAGCTACGCGGACAGAATGTCTCGCTGCAGATTTGTCGTCTTGACACATGTTTTCACCTCTGTAGCACGTCACACAACATCTAACCATTGAAGAATTATCAGAAAGGTTTCTGTGCACAGAACAACAGTAAGAAAAAGGATGCATGCGCTTGGGTTTCTCACAAAATTCGGCCAGCGAGCACGACATGACCTTTCCAAAAAAATCTATTGGACAGAATGACCACCGGCCTTTCTTTGCTTGCATGTTAAAGAAATTAACTTTCTTGGAACGATTAATTACGGGTGATGAAAAGTGGGTTCTTTACAGAACTGCAAAGCGTCAAAAGACTGTTTACCGGGTTGGAGAGCCTGCTCCATCGACTTAAAAAGGAGGACTGCATCCGAGAAAGATCTTGTAGAGTGTATGGTGGGTTATAAGGGGGAGGGGGAGTAACCCACTGGGAGCTGCTTGAACCTTACCAAAGGATTAAATGCTGACCTGTACTGCCAACAGTTGGAAAGATTGAAAGAAAAATTTAAACCTAAACGTCCAGCACGTGTTAATCGCAAAGGCGTTATCTTGTAACATGACAACGCAGGACTCCATACAGATTTAGCTACTCAGAGAAAACTACTGGACATGGGATGGGAACGGTTATCTCCCCCCACCCTCCCCACCCTCCCGTGTTCCGTAGACCTTTTACCTAAGGACGACCACCATTTTTGATCTCTTCAAACAAACTTTGCCGGGAAAACATTCGATGAAGTTGAAGATGTCAAATCTGCATTACAACAGTTTTTTGACTCCAAAACCGAGGAGTTCTGCAGGAGGGGAATTGAATTACCGCCAGAAAGATGGCAGGAGGACATACATAATAATTGCAGTTATGTAGAAGAATAAAGATAGTATTTATTAAAAGATTATTTTCTTCTCTACTAAAAGAACGAGTAAAACGTTTGCACAGACCTAACAGTATTCTACTTCAAAGACCATCACTCTACGGAGACATTTTCGAAATTTCTTAATCGAGCGCTAGTCACGTACAAGAATTCTTCGAAATACAGTTTTCGAAGCAAGAGGAAGTTGTTTGTCGCTAAAAACCAACAGCTTCGAAAGTTCAAAGGCTTTCTTTCCGAGATCTGATACATGGAGTAAGAATCAATTTTCTATAATGAAATTTGCTAACTCTTATTTTTTTAAATGTGACAGCGAGTGATTTGAAATAGAAAATATCGCACCTTCTGCATGCTGAATTCTTCAAACGATCTCACATTCACTGTATTTTATGTTTGCCATAAAACTTAGGGAATCGTGTATGGTGCTGATGTAGTAAAATATCACTATCGTTAGCGATCCCTTCAGGGCACCAGGCGAAACCCTATCTCAATTATCCTTCCACCAGGTATAGGAGGATTACCAGGTGGTGACCCTTTATTTTCCTCCAGCTTCGTGGGACCAACTATGGAAACCTTTTTGGCTACAACAAACTATGTGTTAAGGTCTGACTTAGTCAGTACCCAACCTAAAAAAGCAGCATCTTTCCAGCCAAGGCCTGGATCTGTTGATCCTGAGGTGAGGCCCAGTTGCTCTGGAAACACCTCTCAGGCTAAAGCGGGGGAAGTTGTTTCGCAAAAGCAAACAAGACATCTGGAGGCAGAATGTATTACCGGGTTGCCAAAAGAGTCTGTGGTTGCCAGTGAGGCTGGTAACAGCAAGGAATGGTTGCGACTTAGCGAGGCTGCTAAGCGCAACATCAGGAGGAAGCTAGTAAGGCAGATGAAGGGTCAAACTGACAAGGAGTCCAGTTCAGTGGGACCCACATCTGTAGATATTTCTCCACCGGTGGTGGACAAGAAAGGTAAGAGGCAGAGATCTGTTCTCTCTACCCCTTCTCCAGATGTGAGGAAGCCGACCAAAAGGAGTAGGGACGAGTCTCGTCCCAGCACTTATGATGAGGCTGTCTCCACTGTTAGGATGACCATGGTGAAAGAAAACTTCCCGAACGAGTGGCTTGATGACAAGGAGGCTGGGACTATTCAGGAGGAGCTTTTGAGGCGGGTGGATGGTTCTCAAGTAGGAGAGCCTTTACCGCGCATCAAGAGCTTTTCCCTGAACTCTGGAGCTTTTGTTTACCTTTGTGAGAACGAGGGAACAGGGCAATGGCTAACATCAGCCTTTGAGAAAAATAATAAGGTTTTGAGGAGCACTGGACTCAAGGTGATGAGGGCCAGTGATCTTACAAAACCGATCAAGGTTGCCTTTAGGATAAGGGATATTTGGACGAAGGATCCAAACGTCCTCTGCAGGAGGTTGTGTGCCTACAACAGCAGTTTGCATACAAACCACTGGAGGGTGTTGGATTGGGTACAAGATCCTAAGGCCGTCAGGTGAATTTTCCAGGTAGACAGGGAATCGGCTAAAGCCATTGCTGAAGCCAGGTTCACTGCCTACACTTGGGTAATGAGGGTCAATTTAAAGTACTACATGACCCTCAAGGCCCTAGCACTTCAAAGGAGAACACAGAAATGGAAGAGCCTCATTCTGCAGTTGTGAAGCCAGAAACAACTGCATTGTCTTCCCCAGGCCATTGTCTGGAAGCAGGGAAGGACTCATGTTCAGTTGGGGGGGGAAGAGACTGAGGAGGTGGGTGTGATCGGCCTGGGTGGTGTCCATGAAGGTGGTGAGCTGGCTTCCAGCACCCACCGGGTGGATTCTAACCCGGCTGATCCTTCTACCACTTAGTCTCCATGCCTATCTCACAATGGAGAACTGCATGAAATATATCCAGATCAATCTTCACCATAGTCGGTCTGCATATGCTGCTTTGTGCTGCAGGCTGGCTGCGGAGGATGTTGATCTGGCTTTCATTCAAGAGCCATGGATACATAATGGGAAGATCCCGGGCTTACAAGGAGCAGGCTTTACCGTTTTCTTTAATACATCAAGTAAGAGACCAAGGACCTGTATACTGGTGAGCAAAAGACATCATGCTATGCCACTTCCTGAGTTTATCACAGGTGACACAACCGTGATTAAACTTTTTATGTCATCTGATGGTGGCAGAGAAGAGCTGTTTGCCGTCTCTGCATACTTACCATTTGATGAACCTGAACCACCTCCTTCTCAGGAGGTAAGAGACATTGTCCACTTCTGTGAGTCAGGTGGAAGACGCCTCATCATTTGCTCTGATGCCAATGCTCACCATATCATGTGGGGGAGCAGCGACTGCAACAGACGAGGGGACAACCTTTTGGAATATTTAGTAAGTACTAAACTTTATATTCTTAATCGAGGCAATGAGCCCACCTTTATTGTTTCTTATAGAAGTGAAGTCATTGACCTCACCCTCTGTAGTGCGAACATGTTTGACCGCATTATTAAATGGCATGTATCTAGTGAACCTTCATTGTCTGATCATAGATATATTTGCTTTTCAGTTGCCGATGTAAGACAACTGCTGGTGCAAGTCAGAAATTCCAGAAGAACCAATTGGATTGGCTTCAGGGATGATCTGGCGGCACATATCGGAGGCATGGAATTTAACATGCGCTCGGTGTTAAATCTCGAGTTAGCCGTTGACCAGTTGCAACGGTCTATTCTCGAATCTTACCACCAAAACTGTGAGGCCAAGACTTCTAGCTTACCAAAGCAAGTTCCTTGGTGTAATAAACAGCTTAGCAGTCTTTGAGACAAAACTAGAAGGCTTTTTAATAAAGCCAAACGTACTGGTGAGTGGACGGTATATAAGACTACCCTCCCACAGTACAACAAAGCAATTAGAGAGGCAAAAAGAGCCTCTTGGAGAGATTTCTGTGGAAGTATTTCAGATACTCCCAGTACTGCCAGATTTATGAAAATCATGGCTAAGTACAATGCAAATTGCCTGAACACCATCAAATTGGTTGATGGTAGCTTCACAAAAACTGGTAAAGAAACACTAACAGAAATGCTAGGTGTACACTTTCCAGATTCAAGTATAATTGACCCCACTGGGGTACGCACAGCTGACCTTGAGCACCGACGTGCAAAACAAAAGAGGAGGACAGGAGGGTTGCTAGGGAGGTGGTCAATTATTCTAGGATTAAGTGGTCCATTAATTATTTTGAACCATTTAAATCACCTGACTGTGATGAAATTGTTCCCATCTTGATGCAGCAAGGACTGGAGATAATTACTCCACTCTTGTGCAAAAGTAACCGGGCCTGCCTTGCTTTTGGTTATATACCAAGTGCTTGGAGACAGGCTAAGGTAATATTTATTCCCAAGCCAGGTAAGTCAAATTACCAAGTGGCAAAGGCCTTTAGACCTATTAGTCTAATATCTTTCTTTCTCAAGGCTCTTGAGAGGATGGTGGATAGGCATATTAGAGAGGTGGTTTTACTCCCTAAACCCCTCTCAAAATTTCAGTTTGCCTATCAACAAGGCAAATCAACAGAAGCAGCTCTCCATGGCATTGTTTGTTGCCTGGAAAAGGCAGTAGAACTTAAGGAGGTGGCATTAGCCACTTTCCTTGATATTGAAGGTGCCTTTGACAGGGTCTCTACGGAGACCATTGTGGGAGCTGTGGAAAGACATGATGTTGATAGAGCCTGTTGTCAATGGATTAAGGCCATGCTCACAAGCAGAACGGTCATTGCCTAGCTACTCGGGGAGACTCTGTCGGTCTCCACCTGCCGGGGCTGCCCTCAGGGCGGAGTTTGGTGCCTGTGTTGGTGCCTGGTGGTGGATGAACTGCTAGGAATCCTGGAGGGGTCTGCCTGCGACTGTTGTGGCTATGCAGATGACGTGGCCATAATTGTCAAGGGAAAATTCCCTAAAACAGTCTCGAGCGTGATTTCATCTGCCCCCAGAAGAAGAAGTCCAGTGGGTTTAAGTTCGGTGATCATGGAGGCCATGCCACAGGTCCGTCACGTCCAATCCATCGTGCGGGATATGTGGCATTCAGGAAGTGTCTACTGTAACTTGATAAGCCAATCAGCTGCAACTGTCGATGCTGCGTCTTTTCACTGGCAATTTGATACGGTAAATGCCTGACGGTGATGTTCTGGCGATGTGCAACTTCTCCGGTAAGAATAAAATGACGTCTGAGGTGACGACTTGTACTTGTTGGACGTATTTCGAAGTTACTCTTTTCTGACACTCAGAGTGGAATGCGACCCTAGGTTAAATTGTAAATATTGTTCGTCTTGATAGGTACTATCACTCGTCTTCTTTTGTCAAAACAGTTTAGGAACACCCTGTATATACAGGGCTCAAAGGAAAGTCCTTATTCAGGGTAATAACTGCGTATGGAAGGGTCCGAGTGGTACACAAGTTAGGTCTATGTATAGAAAACGGACGATGGTCGATTGAATGAAAGCGATTGGAGCGCCCCTAGCGGCAAAGGTAAAAAGTTGGGAAACCTAACTTGCGAACAACGCGATATAGCAACAAAATTCCAATTACAAAGTTGTAGCACATTGTCTAAAAAGTAGGAAACGACATATGGTGCTCACGAATTATTTACATCGACGGGTCAAAATGCTGTTAATTCGAAATCGGTAAAGCGGGTGAAACACTCACAAAAATAATGACACGAGACAGAAGCTGTGCAGGCTTATTTATAATACTGAAAAATGTTTACAGGAGATACGCCTACTTGCAGGCACAACGCACATCTGCGCGAAGTTAATGTACAGCCGGTTCGAAGTGGCGACCATCGGCTGCAATGTACATTCCAAGGAGTGTACGAATAGCTTCTCGTACACTATCCAGCATGGCAGGTGTCACTGTGCTACAGGCGCACACAATGTGGTGTCGTAAATCTTCCAGACTAGTAGGTTCTGTAGCATGTACTTGTTCCTTCAAGTAACCCCACAGGAAGAAGTCCTAAGGTGTTAAGTCCGGTGACCGCGTAAGCCCTTCCACCTTACCGCCATAACCAATTATCTGGTGTCTGAGTGTTTCATCCAGGAAACTCCGTACGTTGGCTGCCGTGTGAGGTGGTGCACCATCAAGTTGGTACCACATACGCAGCAGATCTCTGAGGGGAAGATCATCCAGAAAGTCAGATATCGTTCCCCGTAAAAGCTGAAGGTATCACTGACCTGTTATTGTCCCATCATAGAAAATGGGTTCAACTAATGTTTTTCACCAAATACCGCACCAAACATTAGTTGCCCGACGTCGTTGATGTCAAGCAGCTTGTCCCATAGATGGGTTTCTCAGAGCCCAGTAATGTGTGTTATGCCGATTGACTATTCCGTCCCGTGTAAAACGGGACTTATCTGTCCACGAGATATCGGCCAAGAAGTTTGGATTAGAATCCAACGTGTTATGTACAAATTTGAAGAAATCGAAACGCCTTCCCTGATCTCCATCCATCACCCCTTGCACTATCTGAACGTGGTATGGGTGAGCTCCATGCCCGTTCAGAATTTACCAAACACGTTGTGCTGTTAATCAGCATGCTTCGGCGACTCCTGTGGTACTAATGTTGGGATTGGCAAGGACACATCCCAGGACAGCCTCAGGATGCACTGTAACACCCAAACCCGTAGGTCTGCCCGATCGCGGACGTGCGTGTATGCTTCCGGTCTCTCGGAGGCGGCGAACACAGTTGTTAATAGTCGCTGCAGTTGGATGTTGACCAGTCGGAAAACGCTCGGAATACCGCCTTGCAACTTCTTGTGCATTGCGATGACATTCGTCATAAAGCACGACCATTTCACAGTACTCAGCGTTCGAGTAGCTCGCCATCAGTGTTTGCGACGTGTACGTTGACTGACGTTCAAATCCCTAGCCTCACTATTTTATCTCACGGACCGCCTTGTACGTCACTATCAATATTTACATACGCATTTGAATCGTTTTCCATCATGGGCTGGTATTTTGCTTTGCCTAAACATCCAGCTACCGCGTGCACTTTATCAGCATTTTGCCCCGTCCATGTACATAATTCGTGTGCATCATTTGTCGTTTCCCACTAATTAGACGATGCGCTACAATTTTGTAGTTGAAATTTTGTTTCTATTTTGCGTTGTTCGCGAGTTACGTTTCATAACTTCTTACCTTTGCCGCTAGGGACGCTCCGAACGCTTTCATTTGATCGGCCATCGTCCCTTTCCTATACATTGACCTAACAAGTGTACCACTCGGACCCTTTCTTCCGCAGTTATTGCCTTGAATAAGGACTTTCCTTTGAACCCTGAATATTTCGGATTAGAGTCTCGTCAAACTACTATTGTGTTTACTAACCCAAGTTAATCAGAGTAAATTATTAGTGCTGTGACAAATTAGTTCTTCATGAGTATTGGAAGAAGCGAGGGAAGTACTTATGAAATATTGACGGAATAAAAGAACTGTAACTCTTTCTTGAGCTTTGTTTAAGTTACTTCACTTTCACTTAAAGTGAGTGAATAGGAACAAACTTTACGGAGTATTCACAAAGCTATATATGCACGTTTTAAACATTGAAGAACACTACAAAGCAGCATAAGAACTACTCGACAAAAAAATCCCTACAATGAAAGAATGCACGAAATGAGACGAAGCCTACCACACACTTGTAGACAGTGAATTTTTGAAGAATTACATCAATGCCCAGGAAAACTGGACAGTGTAATATCTGAGAAGGTAGGTCTTATGACCACCATGCTGGATTATACATTCGGCAGCATGGAATGGAATCGAGTGGAAAGTCCACGGTGATGTCCTGAGGTAATGCTAACCATCAGTAGTTTACCTGTGTCACCAATTCATCGACTTTGCAATGGGGTCGAGCAGAGGCGTTGAAGCGTCTGCAAATGACGTACCATATGTTCTGTATTGGGTAGAAAACTAGGAATCGAGCTAGCAAGGGAAGCACGTGGAATTCTTAAATGCATTGTCTGCTGATTTTCGTGGTGTAAGGGATGCTGGGCGTTATCTTGTTAAAACTAGGCATTAGGGATACCACGAATACATATTCAATGCCTCATCGACGAATCATCGTGCTGACATTATACCCACTGTGCGTACGAGAGGTGAAAGGTTGCTGAAAGAGATAGCTACCCAGATCTGACACCAGGATGTAAAGCCGTTCAACGCTAACTCATGGCAGCAATCAACCCGTTGACGACGTCGTCTCCAGACTGTCAATCTACTACAATTTCCAACCCTGATACAGAAGCAAAACTTGTCGCTGAATGCGACGCGGTTCCATTTGTCCAACCAAGCACGTATGGTATGACACCACTGCCACACTGGGCGACGATGTGCTCCATTGTGTGGCAGTCGTCGCAACAGCTGGACAGAATGCAAACCTGCCTAAGCCAATATGAGATTCATAGTCCGAGTGGCTACGGGAATGTCCATAGCTACCTGTACAGCTCGTCGAATGTCTTTCATTGTGGACTGTGCTATTGCAGCGGTTTACCATCAAGTGTGGTGATCGAGACCTTCAGACATCTGCTTACGTGCACCAGTCACACTACGGCAACGTACGATGCCTTCTTCAAGCCACAATCGTCATATTCGGCTGACAGTTGTTGCATTCCGATTCCTTTAAGCCAGGATGCGCAGGGGGACCAACCAGCAGTACATAGCCCTATCATGAAGCGTGTGGTAAATGTGTCCGTGTGGTGGTAGGATTCTCGATGACGTTTCCCAGGCATTCTCACTCCTTACACGTACCGATACAGACTCTACACACCTAGGTGATAACGACCAAACTTACCTACGCTGAGTCATTTTGCCTTTTCATCCCCCTTACCCATTCCGTTATTAGTTCGCAGCTGCAGTCATTTACGTTATCCCACTGCCTACACGTGCTCTTCAATTTGCATGGCGTACCAATAAGAACTTCCTGGTATGGTATTTTCTGCGTGGATCAGTGTACACTATATCCTTGTCTTAAGCTTGTGATACTGTGTTGAACTAGTGTCAAAGTTTCGTGCCAATGCCGAATTACATCAGCAATGCGTCCTATCATCACGTGAAATCAGAAAATGACAATAAATCGATTTATCCGTGCGATTGGTTCCACCGAGGAATCAAAACTGCGTCTTATGATATTTTGCATATATTACTTGTGGGTGTTTTGTGACTACAATTTTAGTCATGGCGTTTTTAGCGTGTAGGTGTTAGCTGTTTTTCGAGGATAATTCTTTTAACGAGATTGCTTTTTGTTTTCGAGCTGTCCTCGTGGCTCTCTGGTTGGGCTTCCGAAAATTACTTTCGTTGCACTATTGTTAGATTCTGGTGGTGATTCCCCTGGGTCGATACCCCACAGAACTACAAAGAATTGCTTCACGGATTGGAAGTTTTTTCTAGAGCAGTAACCATTATCGAAGTTGTAATGTTTGCTATAGCCTATTTTCATAGAATTTCCTTCTGGCGACAATGAACCGCGATCCATTTCCACGAACTGATTAAATTTAACCAGAGAATTGTTTAGGAGCAAGGCTATTCTTTTGCTAGGATATTTCCATAATTAATGTTATACTTGATTGCGACACAGTTGTCGATATCTAAGAAATGTTTATTCACTTCAGTGAAAAAAAACAATTATAAATTATGCCATTTGAACTGTAGCGATCTTTACCATTTGTATCCTGGAGAACAGTACTTAAGATTTTGAGAATACTACCTCTACTTTTTTACACTCTCTTTTTCTAAGTGAAACAAAATGACCCAAAAAAAGTGTCAGAAAGACTTACTATTCAATCTTTTTTATTCTATCATCATCGTGTGAGCACTTTTCTCGAACATTCCGAAGTACGTGAGGAACTGCTCACAATAGTATACATTTTTCAACACTGACTAACATGAGTTAGCAAGCAGAAAACCTGATTATTCTAAACACTCAATATATACTGAGTGGCCACTTTATTATGACCACCCCCTCAGTACTACGTTGGGCCAACTTTTGCCTTTAATACTGCGTCGATTATTCGTGGCATGGACTCGATGAGATGTTTATAGGTGGTTTGTGGAATCTGTGACCATGCTTGATAAATAGCACTTTCCAGGAGTGTGAGATTGCAGGGTTGTGAATCTAGCTGTCTGATGGCTCGTTCAACTTCATCCCACAAATTCTCAATGGGGTTGAGATCTAGAGATTGTGGGGGCCACCTAAGCAAAGTAAACTCACCGGCATGTACCTGAATCCAATTCTGTACAATACGAGCACTATGGCAGGACGCATTATCTCGTTGAAAGTAGCCATCGCCATTGGGATAAACCATCCACATGATAGGATGCACTTGGTCCGCAACGATGTTTAGACATGATGTGCCAGTCAGACGTTGATCAACACGAATCAAAGGGCCCAAAGCATGCCAGGAAAAATTCCCCAAACCATAAAGTTGCTTCCACTAGCTTGAAGGGTTATAGCAATGCATTTGGGGTCCATGCTTTCGTGCTGTTTCCGCCAAATTCTCACTCGTCCATCGGCATGGTGCAAATAAAAACGTGATTCATCGGAACACATAATTTGTTTCCAATTATCGACTGTCCAATCCTTGTGCTCCTGTGCGAATTGGAGACGTTTTCTCTTGTTAACTGCAGACAGCGAAGGTGTTCGAACAGGCCTACGGCTGCCATATCCCGTCCGATGTAGTATACGGCGAACAGTGCGTGCAGTGATCATTTGAGGGAATCGTTGATTAAAATGGTCTGTAATTTGCTGCACTGTTGCCGTTCTGTTGTCTGTTACCAGTCCGGACACTCTCCGCTCTGCCCGAGCAGTCTCTAGTCGATGTCGACCACACGTTGCACGTAGAGACCCAGTTTTTAGGCTGACAGTCCAGTCTTTAAACACTTTAACAACAGTTGTTCTGGAACATTTCACGAATGAGGCGGTTTCGGTGATACTCGCTACATGGCTCCCAGATCTTACAATCATCCCACGTTGAAAGTCCGTCAAATCGCATTTTTTACCCATCTCGTCACCCAAAAATCACTTCTACTACTGTCGCAAGCACTAAGCTTTCACTTTTTATACTAGCCTCGCCCTCTGGAGGAAACAGCGTGCAGCCATAGCTCATTTGCTTAAAACTGCCAGGTGGTCATAATAAAGTGGCCACTCAGTGTATAAGACGTTTTAACATGAATAACATTGGAGTACTCTCAGTCAAATTATTTCTATCTGGATATACTGTTTTGGTCTTTAGTATCTCTAAACAATTACATAATAGAACGAGATGAATTGTTTCTCGAAGTGAATCATGGAAAGAAAAACCTACAGAATGCTTACGTCCTGTAGGTATCTCATATCTGAAACTACTTCGTTATGGAATTTTCGCACACTGTTCTGTAAGATGTTGTTCTGTGTACATACGTCGTAGTTCGGGCCTAAAAAATAAAGGTAATCAATCTACGATGTCCTAGCCAGAAATCTTGTTTTCCAGGTGTCATATGAAGAAATACTGAAACTGTCGTGAGTTTCTAAAGCGAGGATGTAAGTACAAATTTCCAGGGAGAAGGAAAATTCCGTACTTCTCCCTGAAGTACAATTACCCATTTCAAATACTGTGCTTTTGTCATTATATGTGAAACAAACACATTTAATGGGAAATGTTATGTTTCAGGTGGCAAGACAGGAGATTTAGGAGCTATTGACGGATTAGACATGTGGTCTTCACTGAAGAATAATGGACCTTCTCCTTGAAATGAAATATTGCTGAATATAGACAGCCAGTTTAATATGTACGGCATTATACGTGGGCATTTTAAATTGGTTTATGGCTCATTTAAGGAAAGAAAAGACTTTTGGTACGGTCCTAATGGCTTCATTGAAGTAAATCCGTCTTCAATGGATGCATGGGTTTGGAAAAATGGTAGCGTCGTGAAAGAAATTCTGGAGAAATCTGGTAAGTGGCTTTTGAAGACACCTGACGTATGGAGAAGAAATGCCATCATAAAATGTGACAGATATTTTCCTCAATATAGATACAAAATCTGACATCCCAGGAGACAGCCCTGTCTTTTTAACGTAAAACTGGATCCTTGTGTGTATAACAACCTCGCCCAGATGCATCCTAAGGTAGGAAACCGGAACTCTTATTTTCATATCTTCGTTAAGTAAATTTAAGAATAACGCACTTACACGTGCATGATGCTCCTAGTAATATGCCATTACATTTAGATGTAGTCTCAGACACTTCAGAGAAGTAAGCATGTCTTTAATTTGTATACGTTGACCTATGATGATAATAGCCTTTTAGCATGTCTTGCAATATGTTTGTGCGCGGCACGGTCTCTGGAACGTAATCCAGAATTTAGAGAATAAAATTGATAGCTCCAAGGAGAATTATTGTAGTTAATGTCTCCAAGAATTTTGAGCATATTTCAAGAGTAATGTAAGAAGCAAACCTTTTTTTTCATCAATAATTAAAAACTTTACGTGCTTTGTTCCCATTACCAATACGTACGGACGTAGCAAGCCACCGTGTCAAATTTCAAAGGCTTACATCCAACGATCATTTTCGATATATAAAACGATGGTCAGTCTGGCAAGCACTGACAACCTCCACGTATTATTTCATGATACGCGGTAAATGAGGTCCGCATCTATGTACATACAGTGCATGGATACTGGAATATATGTATATCTTGTGTTGGTGGTGGTATTCGGATCCACGTCTTTTCATTCCGGAGCGGCTCTTATTTCAGCTGAACTATGCCGGTAGGCTTATTGCTACAACACTGCCGATTTGACTCATATGCCACCGCAGTAGTACGACATCTACATTATGTCATGTAGTACATTACATCATCTTCCTCATGAGAGAGGCGGGAGCACGAAATCGCAGGTTTCGGGTCAGCCGACAACTCTGCTTGAAGGACCATTTTACTGTAGAAGAATCAATTTTATTAATTACGTTATTTGTGTGGAAGAGACATCCCACAAATGTTTGAAGCCTAGCGGCTAAAAGTTTCACATCTCTCTTCGGGCACCTGTATAACATATAAACTTTTTGCCGGTGGTGAATCTCGAACCCACGTCTTCCTATTCCAGGGCGGCTTTCCTCCCAACTGAACTACGCCGACAGGGTTATCTGCACAACATTGCTGATTTGACTCATCCTCAGCAGTACAACATTGCTGATTTGACTCATCCTCAGCAGTACGCCATCTGCAGTAGTGGCCAAAATGGTGGAAACCTTTTGGAAAAAAGTGTGTTTTTGAGGTTTAATGGCTGCCGTGCGTCGGCCGCAGGTGATTGATTCCAGAGGGGAGCGGAGACTGTTTCGCATTGTTCACAGCGAACGCAGGGCCACAGTGGGACAAATTACCCGCAGCTACAATAGTGGTGATCAAGGCAATGTGCAACAGCACACAGTTCATCGCAGCCTTCTGCACACGGGCCTGCGTAACCGAAGACCCAGCCGGGTCCCCATGCTCACTGCACGTCCTGGCCAACAAGGTATGAAATGGGCCCAAGATCATCGAGATTAGACTGTGGATGATTGGAAGAAAGTGGCCTTCTCTGACAAATCAAGATTCCTGGAGCATCACGTAGACGTCCGAGCGCGGATACGCCGATTACCAACGGAGGCTATGGCACCTGGATGCACTTTTGGGCAGAAACAGGCCGGTGGCGGCGGTGTTATGCTGTGGGCGATGTTTTCTTGGGACATTGTAAGCCTTATTAGATAAATAGCACAGAATCTTAGACAGCTTTCAGGTATCTGAACATCGTTGCGGACCAAGTTAACCCATTTATGGCAACTGTGTTCACTGCTGGTGATGGCCATTAGCAACAGGATGATGCGTCATGCCACACTGCCAGAATCGTCAAGGAATGGTTCGAGGAACGACTTTCTGTTAATGTCCTCGCCTCCAAATTCACCTGACATAAACCGAATCGATCATTTGTGGTTCGACTTGGAAAAGTGGGTTCGCGCTAAATCACCACCACCCCGAAATGTACGGGGATTGGAGGACCTGCTGTTGACATTATGGTACCAGATACCACAGGACACCTATTGAAGCCTTATCGAATCGATGCTTCGCCGAGTGGCCGCTGTTTTGCGCCCTAAAGTGGGTCTTACAGCTTAGAAGGCAGATGGTCAATATAATGGCTCATCGATGTATTTACATCCTTGAAATTCAGAAACATTAATTACATCCATTTTCATTTTGGATTTTTTTGGATTGGAGGTTTAACGACCACCGTGAGCAACTCAATGGGCTATAAGCAGTCGCCCGTCCCTAATTTAGGGTCACTGGCTCCAGGGAAGGGAGAGAGCCAGTGCCGTAAGACAAACACAACATCCATGCCTGACCGGGATTCGAACCCGGACCCCCTTACGGACGAATGATCAGAGGCCAACGCCTTAGACCACTGCGCCACCGGGGCGGCATCCATCCATTTTCATATTCATTCCTTAATTCGAAAAAAAGACCAAGATAACAGTGCCGTAATATCTGGTCTTTTAGTAGTAGATCATTCACAAATTAAATTTAAATTCACAGGTCATCTTAAGTAAGAAACTTGTTCTAATTGATTTATTGATTTTTTAGAGCATAAAAATTAAAAATTTTAAAAATACAGGTGGCAACGTTCAGAGGTTTTTTTATTCAGGGTTAAAATACCACCGTGAGCAAATCAATGGGTTGTAAACAATCGCCCGTTCTTTGTTTAGGGTCACTGGTTCCAGGTAGAAGAAAGAGCCAGTGAAGTAGAATACGCACACCATTCATGCCTCACCCAAGATTCAAGTCCGGAGCCATCTGGTGGGAGAAATGAACCAAAGCCAGCGACTTAGACCACTGCTCGTCAGAGTGACCTTAAGAGTTCAGAGATTTAAACGGAACATACATCAATGGGATTTGTATTGTTTTATTTATATGTTAATGTTACTATCTATTTCAGATTGTATCGGAAGAGAATCTTAGAATTCCAAAAGGGAGAAGTACCTTCTCTTTCAAAATCAAGTGACCTCCATGGTGATCCACGATGCCATGGATTTGCATACGTTAGTTGGCTGGATGAAGAATACCGTACAGGTTGCCCTTGGTTAAATTGAATCATTAAGCTCATAATTTCCATTCAAAGTTTAGCAGCCAACCCGAAATATAATGTTATGTAAAAGAATTAACAGAAGTAAAAATTATAAAAGGACTCTCTTTCTTTGCTTATATATTTTCCTGTTTTAAACCATAAAGCGGTAAAAGATGAAATGGTGTTTATATTTTTAATTGAAAGTTTAACAACCATCGTGACCAACTCAATGGAATATTAGCAGTCGCCCGTTCCTAATTTAGGTGTACTGGTTCCAGGGAAGAGGGAGAACCAGTGCCGTAAGACAAACAGAACATCCATGCTGCATCGGGATTCGATCCCGGGCCTCATGGACACCGAGGCAGCAATGATACCTGTAAGTAGACAAATGTAATCGTGGAAACCCGATGTGAAAGGGATTCTCAATATTTCTGCAGGTTTTGAAACTAGGGTCTAATTCTATTCCGTATATTATGAACAATGTGAAGCTAGTATCAGTTTCTGTAATTGACAGATTATGCATTTCGTACTAATCGTACAGCAAAACATCTGTCTGATATTATACTTATAAGTGCTGATTTTTTTTGTTTCCCGGAATTTGGCTATTTTATATTTCTAAAACTTATTTTGGTGTTTAAAATTAAAATTCGAAACCCAACTATGAGGATTAACTTTGAATTAACATGCATGGTCAGTAATTAATACGGTGTTTTAGTAATTCTTTTGTTTTTTGGGGAAGCGTGGAAGATCTAGTTAAAACTGTTGGATGCTCTTTATTCGAAAAACTCATAGCTAAGCGTGTCATCAAATCGAACAGCTGGAAGACTAAGGAAACGTAAAATCCAAGATCCATCCACAATCCGCTCGAAATGTTCGCCTGGGTTTCCACATGGAACATTTTCCATTTTGACTTCTGACACCGAACATTGAATTTCACTTGCTCTTCCAGTTACGGACGCCATTTCTGTCAAATTCCGAACAATGGTTGAAGAAACAAATGACATTTTGATCCTAAATCTAAAAAGACTGGACAAAATGAAAAAGAAAAGGGGCAGGAAAGTTCCAAAGGGATGGGAGTAGGAATGACAATAATCTATACCACATGCGAATGGACATGCGAATGAACAACGAAAGTCCGAAAGGTAAAGAAAGAAACAATGAAAGGGAAGGCGGAATTAGATGGAGAAAACTAAAGAAAGGATAATAGCGAAGAACGAACACAGTGTTACTGAAGATTAAAACATTCGTCTTTTGAATTAATATTGAAAGAAAGAGTCGATATGAAAAGAGAAGTGAAAAGGAGAGTTCAGATGAGACGAAATAAATGAAGTAACACTGTGTGGTAGAAAGCTGTCACTGGTAAGATTGGAAATTAAGATTTCCAAGTCTAGTAGGTCACTTATGCTGTACAAGACTGATGTGTTACCAATCACAAGATCCGTGGAAAAAAATTGGAATCTTCTGAAAGGATGTTAAAATGGATGTAGAGTATAATTAGAAGGGACGGAACTAAAGCAGAGAGGAGTGACATCAATAAAAGTGACGGGTGTTCCAAGGCAGGTCCAAGAAGCGTGCTTGTTCTTGTACGGACATGCATTGAGAGAGAATGAAGGATGTGTGTAACGTGGAGTTATGAAAAAGGACCTATAAGGGAACAAAATAAATGGAAGAGCAAAGATGTGATGAAAAGACTAGGTAAACAAGATACAAAAGAGGATATCAAGAATGAGGTGACACACGACACAACTTCGTGGTGAACGGAGATCAAATCTTGGACTACCAGTCTGAGTCACCAATATTATTTCGGGAAAACAAAGACTATGCTTACATGTATAGGACAGTATATACATATGTAAGGTGAAATATCAGTGTGAGAATATAAAATGCAACAATGAGAAAACCTACGAAGCAGTTACATGGACTGATGGTTAAGACCCAGCTTGTCAGACTATAAGATTGCGCTCCAGTCCTAAATGAGACATGGACATTTCACTGTTATTTGGTTCAGAGTCTCTCCCTTTCTTGGTGCTGCTAACTCTGTATTAGGAACACGATATTCCTTCAAACCACCGATATTCATGGGAGATATAACCAAAAAATTTACCACCAAAAAGTAAAAAACTATATATATATATGCAGTATATACACTAAAGAGCAATTTAATTAGAGACACTGGCGTTATGCAAATGTGGCGCTGTGGGCGGCCCTGTAAACGGAAACGACATGACGTATGCAGCGATACGACAATATAAAGAGTGATGCGACGGGAATCAGTAAGAGTCAGACGCAATATACGAAGCATCTAAGCGCATTTGATCGTGGTCAAATTGTCGGGGCCCGACGAATGGGTCACTCCATCTCGGAAGTCGTGCAGGCACTGGGATTTTCACGAGCCACTGTGTCACGGGTGCACCGTAAGTATATCGAATCCGGTAAATCCATCCCTGAAAGAGCCAACTGCTATGGACAACAGCGTGTGGATGAGCAGGGTCATCGTCGGCTAGCTCGCATTGTAACAGCGGATAGACGGGCCACAGTGCAAGAAATCACTTGGCAATTTAACGCTGGTGCACAAAAACGTGTAAGCAGCCACAGCATCCAGAACCATCTCCTCGCTATGGGGTACAGAAGCCATCGTCCCACGAGGCTACCGCTGCTGACCGCACATCACAGGATGCAAAGATAAGCATGGGCACGGGAACATCAACACTGGACCCTAGACATGTGGAAAAATGCTGCCAGGACTGATGAGTCGAGATTCACGTTGGTACATGCGGATGGCAGGATACGAGTACAGCGCAAACCACATGAAGCGATGGATCCTTCTTGCCAGCAGGGTACTCTTCAAGCTGGTGGGGGTGGCATTCTCGTCTGGGGACTGTTTACGTGGACTGAAACGGGACCCCTGGTACGTGTGACATCGTTGCTCACAGGTCAACGTTACCGGGATATCCTGGACGACCATTTGCTTCCGTTTGTGCGTCTTCAACATCCCACTGGGGACCTCATCCAGCAACAAGACAATGCACCGTGCCATCGCTCCCGAATTGTATCTGAATGGTTGGATGAACACTGCACCGACGTGACCTCGCTTCCTTGGCCAGCTAGATCACCTGACCTCAATCCCATCGAGCACATCTGGGATGCCATCGAGAGAGATGTTCGAGGCTCTGACCCCCTCCATCAAATCTTCGTGAACTGTGGGAGTTTATTCAAGGGTCGTGGATCCGTGTGGCTTCCCAACGCTTCCGGTGTCCGAGACGAATAGTTGCCGTCATCAGGGCAAAAGGTGGTGCTACACGTTACTAGACAGGTATCTATAATTCAATTGCTCTTCAGTGTATATAATACAAAACGTAACTGTTTAATTTAATGGTGAAATTTATGGGACCGACCCTTTATAAATAATAATAGTGCATTCGGAATAATGATTTGCTCTTTCGCTCTAAATGGATACATCAGCAGTCATTTAACAGGAAAGTCTCACAGCCTAAATCTAGTAGCAACAGTTATATCGGGCTTGATAAGGTATTTCTTCTAACCCTATTATTCATTTCTTGGGTAAAAAAAGTTGCCTATGTCCTTTATTTACTGTAAAGCTTTTGTTCGCTTCTCAGTCTTAAAATTTGCTGCGAATTTCCTCAAATTGCAAAAAGAGGACTCCAAACTTAATCATTTATACAGAAATGTTTTAATGGGACATAAAATATACTCTAACGATGTATCCAGAATATTTTTCTCGAACACATTCTTAACTTTGTAGGTTGAAAAGGTACCTAAATATCTTTGCATGAAATTAATTTTGGCATACGATTCGAGGGAAGTGAGGCAGCGGAAACCGTTCTGCGTAAACAGACATCGTAGTTTGCCAATGCATTAAATTAATTCTGACACAGTTTTGTGAGCACGAATTACGGCATAAGATTTGCCTCGTAACTTTTTTTTCTTTATCTTACTGAAAAGTGATTAAACATTCCAGTCTTTTTTTATAAAAATTATGTATACATGCTCAACGATGTATGAATGGCAGTTTCTCTTTATGAAATGGATGCAAAATGTAATAAAGGATAAATGAATGAATTAAAAGAAGTCTGGACGAAAATGTTTCAATAAAAGGAAATAACGCAGAAAAGCGGTTATTAATCCTTATTTTATGCACAAAAGAAATATTAATTAAACTATCTTTTCCCAACTTTTTTAGTCTGAGTGATGTTTGTAAGTTTCTTTAAAGTAGGCAGTGCCGGAGCGGGAAAGAGAGTGGAATTCAAAAAAAATAATAGCTGCTACTTTTAATGAACCGCGCATAAAATGAATTAAAGGATTTTTCAGAAAAAGTTTAATACCGGGCTTTGGCATTATTCGTACAAAAGAAAATTACGAAATACTAAATATGCATCAACGAAGGGAATTCCAGAATTGTTATTTGACTAACAATTGAGCGAAATTTCATTTCATGCTTTTGTACAGCACAAATACTCTCGAAATAAATTATTTTAGCATATTCATGTCCAAAGTTAAGACAGATTACCTACGACAACTCCATGTTCAAAACTCGTTATTGTATGAAGCAATTTTTTAGGAAAGGCGTTATTTAAAAGAAAGAAAAAATCCAGCGAAGCGTGAAAATGTCAATCTAAAGCACAAAAAATAGGCACTTATTTTTCATATCATATTTTGGGACATAAATTCTGTAATCTGTGGCAGTGACATTCCTTATTAAATATTGGATTGTATATTCGATGTACATCAGTATTATATCAATGCCAGTCCATTTGTTCTTAGAAATAGTTTCTCATCTTCTCTAAAGAAAAAGTTCATGTTCCAAAAAAATTGTTTCACCTTCTCTATTCATCTTTGTCCACATTTTCTTTTATTGTATCGTTTTTCTACAAATGCATTTATAAGTTCGTTTTCCTTTCCTTTTAATTTATCTTTCTGCCCAAAGGCAGGAGTTACCCAGCCCAAATTACGGCCATTGATTACATGAAATGGAAAGAACTAGTGTTGTAAGAAAGAACACTATATCCATTTTGTTGCAGGGATTCCAAACTAGAGCTACCTGTACCAGAATACCATACCCAACACCATTAACCGTTAGGAGACGTGCGACATGAACCTCCATTTTTTTCTTGTTTGGTGTTTACGTTCTACGGAGGGGAGATAATCAGTGCCGTAAGACAATCAGTCCATCAATGTCTCACCGGGATTCGAATCCTAACCCACTCAGACGAAAGATCAGAAGCTAACTCTTAGACAAACTGCAGCAGCTATCTCTTATATAACCTTGCTCTTTGAGTTTCTGTTCTTATGTTTATTATGTTACTTCTATGTTAGATTTCTTTCTGAACGGCACGTCGACTTCCCCGAAATTCGTTAAACCTTTTGGCAACGATTGGCAGTGAGTCTAAATTAAATAAACACCACGCCTAGTGTAAAATGTAACGTGGTGGTATGACAAAAGATGACTTACTGTTTCAATTTGGACCCCACGTTTTCTTGATCATCTGTACTCTGAATTTTTTATCTACAAGACTTGATAATGTGAGACACTCAGCGATGTATTTTTGGTGCTGAAGGGGGAACTGTGTTGGTGTTGAAGAGCTGTAATTCAACAACCAGAAATAAACAAGTCTTTGGAAGTTCTATTTCTTGCTATATCGATACGTGCCGTTCAGAAATAAATCTAAAAGAGAAGTACGAGACCATTACTGGTCGTCTAAGTGTTGTGTTAGACATTTAGTAAGTAATAGACTATTGCTTCAAACATAATAAACCTGAAATATTAAAATATTATAGACTCTCTTTTCGTAGTAATGTTGCCGTTGGTTCTTTAAGTATGCTTTGATTACTGAGTCTTTTAATGAAGCAAACACATTTTCTGGAACAACATTCTTCTCATTTATGCTTGCTTTATACCTTCCCTTTTTTGCCTTGCCTCTTAATTGTACTCTGACCGATGTAAAGGTTGATCAGTTTTTGTTCATTCTCTCTTGTTGTTACTCAATATTTATTGGTTGTAATTTTAATTTCTTCTGCAAAATATACATTTTAAAACATAATGCTGAATGTTATCCTTTACCCGTGTACGCTTGAAATGAATATCGCCTTCCAAACGATATGCCTCATAATGAACTAAGGCAAACTGAAGTATAAACAAATTCACGGAAATAAGTTTAAACCGTCTGTTTGGAGACGCGATTTTTTATTCTTTAAACAGCACTATGGATGACTTAGTATCACTGCATCTAGTCTTATAGACTTAGTAATGTGCAATCAAAAATCCACAAATAAAGACTTGACAGCGCAGAATGTGGTGCATTCGTGACGTATAACGTGAAGCAAGGAGCCCAATACGTCATACGCTTTAAGTTACATGGTTCCTGTCTTTATATCTGTATACAGAACTTGGCTGACTACCAATCATGACCTAAAAGGATAAAACATCATGTAAGTTCAGTCGTAACGTTCAGTATCGAAAGCGTAAGGAAAAGCAACCAATGTTTTTGTGTTTGGAGGTTAAAGGGCCACCGTGAGAAACTCGATGGGCTAAAAGTGGTCGCCCTTCCCTAATTTAGGGCCACTGGTTCCAAGGAAAAGTGAGTGGCAGTGCTGTTAGACAAACACCGGGATTCGAACCCGGAACCATCTCGGGAGAATGGCCATTGACCTACGCGACCGGGATCGGTCAACCAAAATTTACGTAAGTGAAAGTTCAACATGAACAGAAGCTTTAAAAGGCAATATAAACCCCAAACTATATTTGAGGAAGCTTTCCGAATTACTTTAGCAGAGGAATTTTTGCTGATGTATGTGTAACGTACCAGGAGATGTGACGTACCTGCCCGAAGGACGCACACGACATAAAGGCAGATAGGAATCAGAATAAAACGTCCGCGTAGCTCAATTGGTAGAGCAACTTATTCCGGAATGAGGGGACCCGGGTTCGAATCCTGGCGCGGATAAAAATGACGGAGAAATTTACTTCGTTATAATGGCGCCCGAACTAGTCGGATGACCCGACCGTTCAAAATCTCGCATTGGTGTGATGTTATTTCCACACCGCGAGATAGGAAAAATAAGAGAATCCCTTCTCCAGCACTTCGAAAAAAAAAATAAGGGGGAGATGATGTAACGTACCAGGAGATGTGACGTACCTGCCCGAAGGACGCACACGACATAAAGGCAGATAGGAATCAGAATAAAACGTCCGCGTAGCTCAATTGGTAGAGCAACTTATTCCGGAATGAGGGGACCCGGGTTCGAATCCTGGCGCGGATATAAATTACGGAGCAATTTACTTCGTTATATATGGTATTACTGTACAACTAATGATGGCAGTAAAACACTCCCCGCACGGGGATAACTGGTTTTCCAGTTATTTGGGGAGCAGCGCCCCCACGGCCCGAGCTGACCTTGTGACTGGTCAACATCTGATGTCATGCCACAGCTTGTTTTTTTCTTATTTTGGTGCTGTTGGTATTTGCAGGGACGGCTGTTCATCCAGCTGTTGGGGAGTCGCGGCCCCACGATCCCGAGCTGGTCTTGTGTCTCGCTTTTTCGTTTTTATTTATTTTCTCCACTGGCTAGTTGCCCGTGTTGTATACTTTACCTAATCGCTACCACGTTATGTACTAACACCCCGGTCTTGTGGTTTTGTTACCCTCCACCACTAACTGATTTATATTAACCGCTCAGTTCGTAGGTTGCTGAGATTCAGTTTAGGTTCCCTGCCAGGATTTGTCTTCTTTAGATTTCTTTTTTTCCTTTTAGTTGGCTTGGGTACTAGACCTACCTGCATGTTTGCCGCGTGCGGAGACCCGTGAGGTGGAAATGGGATGTCTGGCGGCTGAGGTCGCAGGAGACCGGATAAAGTGCCTCCTGTGTACCAACACTCCTCTTCGACCCCGGCTTCGCTGTAAACGGGAGGCTAGAGACTAACCCACCTCTAGTCAGAAGTCTTGTACCAAGTTGTGTACACGGCTTTAGCGGCTTTTTTGTCGTATAGCACGGCAGGGTGAGCCCGGGGGCTGTGGGATCATGCCAAAGGCGTTGGCATGACGGTACCCGGAGGCCGAAGTGTCCGCCGAGTGCGTGTGATCACAGCCAACGGACTATATCTGCAACGTATAAGCTCCAGAACTGTGTCCAGCGTCATTTTCTTGGCTTGCAGACCTCCAGTTCTCCCTTGTAGGGCTCGGTGGTGGGTGGAGTAGTCTGCAGACGAATTCTTCTCCTTTTTTTCATGGGTAAACCCAAAAACAAACGCTCCAAATTCAAGTCACCTGAGCAAATGATCGTTGACAACGACTCTCCTTCGTCTTCTCAACCTACCAAGTCTCATACCCTTAAAAGATCTTTAGATCATGATCTGGACCAAGAATGTGGAACCTCTTCTTCGGCAGCTGTACCAGTCGCTCCGAAGCGTCGTCTCCCCTCGATTGTTGTGAATACGCATGCTACATACTTAGTTGTGGAATCCATCGATCCGAATGAGAGACTGTCCACCAGATCTCCATTCTTCATTTCTAAAGCTTTGGACGCTGCAGTTGGCCCTTTGAAGTCTGTGAGGAAGCTTCGCTCTGGGGACCTGCTTGTCCAAACTTGCAGTGTTTCTCAGAGTAACACTTTTCTGCACCTCACTAGTCTTCAAGGCATTCCTGTCAAAGTGACACCTCACCCGTTTCTTAACACCTCTCGGGGTGTTATTTCGGAGTTTGATCTCTTGCCATGCAGTGAAGAAGAATTGGTGACTGAACTTGCAGATCAAGGTGTTATTGCTGCACGCCGTATGATGTTTCGGCGCGATGGTTCTTTGATTAAGTCTAAAAATGTGATCTTGACTTTTAACTCCCCGAAAGTTCCAACCGAAATCAAGGCTGGCTACTTGGTCTGTGGAGTTCGCCCGTACATTCCCAGTCCTCTGCGCTGTTTCAGATGCCAGAGGTACGGGCATTCACAACGTTTCTGTAAGAGTTCCGCTCGTTGCGCTAATTGTGGCTCCAGTGAACATGACGGGGACGGTTGCACTTCTGCGGCCTGCTGTGTTAACTGTGGTGAGGCCCATGCAGCTTACTCCCGCAACTGTATGAAATGGAAGGACGAGATGGCTATCCAGCGCCTCAAGACCCTGGAGGGCCTCTCGTACCCTGCTGCCAAGGCCAAGTTGGGTATACCCACCACCCGACAGCGTACTTTTGCCGCAGTTGTTAAGTCTCAGCCACAACCCGTGCAGCCTTTTGTTCCGCGCCCTGTAGCTCTCGCCGCACTTGCCAAGCGATCTACAGCTGAACAAGCGACACAGGTGGATTTCACCGAGCTCCAGCTTATTCGACCAGCTGCGTCTTCGCCTTCTCTTTTGAAGACGCCCGCCTCTTCCGGTTCCCAGCAGACAGCCTGCACGTGCGGAAGACCCGGACCTCAATCCGCAAAGGTGTGCGGTGTCCATCAAACTGTCTCGGCCTCAGCGGGTCCCCACCCTCACCCAACATTATAGAAGAACACGGGGGGAGGAGAGTGACAGTTCGTCCCCAGCCTCTACCAGCATTGCAGAGGAACATGGGGGGGAGGAGAGTGACAGTTCGTCCCCGCCCTCTGCCAGCATTGCAGAGGAGTGTGGGGGGGGAGGAGAGTGACGGTTCGTCCTTTTCCATTAGTAAATATGTTACTTTTAATAAACATCATTAACTACCTTTTCTTCACTGCTTTCTTCATACTCTTTTTCAACTTTTACCAAGCCTGTCTGATCTTCATCATTTTCCACGTTTTTAAAAATCTGTGGCTGATCGTTCTTTGTCTGGCGCTCTTTGGCCAAACCTGGCCCTTGCGCCAATAAAATCTAACAACCAACCAACCAACCAGTAAAACACTGTATGACCAATTTTTGGACACGGAACTACAGTCCGTACCCAGTGTATATAAGAAAGTGACAGCTGAAATTTGCATGATGAAGTTTGGTGCGAATCAAGATACCTTCCCCGTGGCAATAAATGTACGCCCACCCCATGCGTAGTTATTATAAACGGTAAGAAAAGCAGACTCGTTAGCATGTGTACGGGAAACTGTTTAATAAACCAAGTACTTCACTTGAGCTATAGTTTAGAAAAAATAATCGACACAAGCACTGTAATAGGCATTTTTATATACTATATATACCTGGGATACTCCTCCCAAAACTCGGGAGCAATAAATTTACGCGCACCCAGAACTCGCCAGACGTTGCTCGGTTGGACAAGCAAATGTTAGCTACTGTGTGTTTTCACAGTCGACAGTATGCAAACGAAGAACAATATAAAATCTGGTGTAATCTCTGCGTTGGGCAAAACTCAAAAAAATGGCAAGACAGAGGTTAGGACTACAAGAACGAGAAACGGTCCTCCATAAACGACGAAACAGATCATCTATGCGGCAGAATATTCAGAAATTGTGTTTGAGTCTACTGTCAGATTGTTCCTAAGACACCTCGGAGAAACCGGTTCCATCGCGCCTGAATGCAGTAACTGTAGACCGCAAACGACTACTGCCAGAGAAGATCGAGATTTGCGTTATCTTGTCATGAAATACCGACTTGGTACGTTCGTGGAAGCTGCAGAACTGTGGAGCGAAAGCATAGACCAACCTATATTTCGAGGTCGGTCTGTGGGAAAACGGGCTGCTACCAACAGGCTACGTGACATAGACTACGGCTCGTACAAGACTAAGCGAAAGCCCATCTTGACGCCAGTTCAGCGAAAGAAGCCGCTTGCATGGGCCTGAACTGCCCTGGACGAAGGGTCAATGGCAGAGGGTTATTTGGTCTGATGAGTTGCCTTTCTCAGTTGTATACGGCAATATCGGACGGAGAAACATCCATCGGCCGAATAAAGGATTTGTCCGAAACTGTGTGAACCAAGAAGTGAAGTTCCCAGGGACTGTGAAAATGTGGTGAAATTTCGGGTATTCTGGCATTAATGCTTTGGTTCCGGATGATGGGGGTCTGTCTGTACACAGTTCTACCAAGAAATTTTGCAACAGAATTTACTGCCTTCCGTGACCCGCATTCATCCACAGGGAGATGCGATCCTTCAGCAAAATCTTGTCAAGTCGCACACTGCAAGCTCCACCACTGCTCACCTTCTCCAAAATGAGGTCAAAGTCCTGGTCCCAAATTCTTCCGATCAGAACCAATCCCAGAATTTTGGGTGCGTCCTGAAGAAAGAGGTGCAAAAACGCAAACCCCGAGGAAAAAAATCAGCTGAAGACGATTCTTCAAGAAGTGTGGGCCAGAATTCCGCAAAAACCTTTGTCGTTCTTACGTCAAATCGATGCCTAGACGAGTTGTCGGATGCAAAAGGAGGACACACGAAGAGGTGATTTTATGCAAGATCTGGGTGCGCGTACATTTATTGCCTCCGAAATTGGGAAGTGTAACGTATACTCTAGATTCACTTTCCTTTTGATTTTTACTATCTCTGGTTATTTTATTTTCCTATGTAAATTATCTTCTTACTGAACGAGATGTTATTTCACCCGCTGAATGAGATCTGGCAATGAGTGTAAGTCATGACGTGGTGGTAGCCAGCATAAATAGGCGCGTTCAACGATACGTGGGAGAGCGTTTGTTGTTGGATAGGGAGAGCTTCGTTCTATGTGATTAGGTTGATTCTTCATTATTGTGATACGATTAGTGTGTGTGCGTTGGATGATTCAAGAGTTATCTAATAAAAGAATTTGTTGTAAGTACGTTTTTCTCAGTTCATAGTTTTTATCAGATCTCTGTCTGGCTGTTAGGTTTAGTTCATTTAGTGTTATTAGTAACAACCAGCATAAGACTTTATTCATCTTAATTACTACTACAACATTACTACCAGTTATAAGCTTGTTCATTATTATTACTACACTACTAGCAGGAAAGTTTATTCATGATTTAATTAACAAACAACAACCATTAGAAGAAGCATTAGCTTAGTACAAGCATTGAATTAGCTTAGCAATTTAGAAGAAGTATTGAATTCATTATAATTCAGTAGCAGAAGCATTATAAAGCATTATACTTAGCTTAGTTAAAAGCTTTATTCATTATAGAAGGAGTAATACTTAATGGTATACACTGAGATGCCTGTTACAGTCGTCGTATTGATTTTTGTTGTAAACAATAGCTCAAGTGGAGTACTTTGTTTATTAAATAGGTTTCCTTACAAACGCGAAAAAGTCCCATTTTCGTTTATAACAACCGCGCATAATTTGTTGGTTTATTTATTGCCACTGGGAAGGCCGTTAGATGAATCAAATGTAGCGATTTCCAAAACTGTTTACTGTGATACAGGTTTCAACAACATTTAGCAACTAGGAGCTTCGACCATTTGTAAAAACTGAATTGCTTGGAAATGTAATACCAGAAACTTATGGCAAAAACATCATAAGGTACGCGGAAATGTGACACAGTTAGATGAATACAAAATGAATACATTCAGGAGCTGTCATAAGAATATTTCAGATCGAGCTCCTACAATGCACGTCCAGTCGCTTCGCGCGGTAGAGCGTGGATGCTCGCACGGCTTGTTCTGGGTTTGACCCCTCGCTTAGCCATCTCGGTATTGCATTCGTTATTTTGGAATTGCTCTAAATGAAAAATGTGCTTATTGCCTCAGAGAGAGAGAGAGAGAGAGAGAGTCGTGTGAGGTCGTAAAAAAGTATTACAAGAAACAAAGTGAAAGCTTCTGCTTCTTTTTCGCACCTAAAGATATATGGAAAGGCTTGCACACGAGGAGATAATTGCATTGTTATTACTGAAAAATACTGTAAGTGACACTGTATTTAAAATCAAGAAATGAAATTTGTGATTTTACATTCTTTAGCACCTTTTATCAGGGGTAATATTTTGTAGCACATCACAAAGTCGAATTCAAATTTCTACTGACTGCACCATGTCATGATCTCTGCTGCGTTCGCATTCTCAGTAAGGAAGGTATTTAATATGAATCAGTTTTGAAGCATCTTGAAGTGACCTTGGTTTGCAAATTGATATTTCACCTTAAATATCAGGAAGAGTAAGGCGGATTGCCGTTTGGTCTTCTCTGATATGAATGGGAATATATCGTCTATCTGTGGACTAAGATTACACCAAGAAATTCTGAAAGTCTTTTATATGTCCTGAAAAATAATAAGACTAATATGCAAAAGAATTCAATACTAATCATTATGTTATTATTTTATTTCGAGGGTCAACGACCATTATGCGTGATTTGGAGAGCTATAAGCAATTGCCTGTCCCAAACCCGTGGCCACTCTTTCCAGGGTACAGACAGTGCCAATGTCCTTAGACAAGGACAGAACCCTTGTTTCGCCTGGGACTCCCACCCAGGCCCATCTCGGAAGAATGCTCATAGACCAGTGCGTGCCTCAGACTACTAGATTGACGATGATATCTCCAGCGATAGCTGCTTCCAGCACTGCAAGTTTCTACCAATCTTTAACGCGGTGTTAGTCTTTGAAACGTCCATGCAATTTCATCTTAAAATGCGAGATACAGGAGAAGCCTTTGGAGCAAGAAGAGTAGAAGAGGCCACTTTGTGGCTTACTGGAAAATGCATCTAAACATTTCACTGCCTCCACAGGTAAGTAACAGCTTTATTTAAGAGCACGGGTTCATGGATCTCGTGTGCCAGTCTGAATATTGCAGTTGCAAACCTTCATTCGTAGGACTGACACCAGCTTCCTGTGTTCTATTGTCTAATGTCGACGTTCCTTCGTCTACTACTGTACAACCGCATGGCCCGGTGACTTGCTGCTAACAAAGGCACACAATGTGGACGTCTTCTGTCATAGCGGCATCATATCACGTACATCGAATGGTCTTTCTGCAATCCTTCGTACCTACTCGGCCGTTGAATACTGCCGTTATCCAATCCACTATGGCATACATTTTGATGTTACAATAAGGGATTGGCCACACTCACCTCAAGCGTCAACGGCCTGTTTAAAATTACATTTCCCCGGCTGCTGCCGGTTTGGATGTAGTCATGGTACAACACTTAAGAAGGCCGCACGCTGATATCCCACATGTTCCGGAGACTCAGAAGTGAAGCATCTCATCTTTCTCGTCGCATCTTCCCACGATTAATTTTTCAATTGGCAGGATTATTGCTGCTGGGTAGAATAGTCTTGCGTATGGATGGATGTATAACGTAATTTGCCTTTCCGCTGTAACTTAGTCATTACGTCAGTAATTACGTTATGTGTGTTAAAGTCAATGTAATATTAGAAGGTACCCATACACATTACAAGAAAGAGGTCAATTGTAGTACTTACAAATACGTTTATTTTGCTTGCATGGTTTGTACTCCACACTCACATCCAGTTTATTGGCATGCTCAATACAGTATCAGGGATTTAACATCCAATCGCAATATAACAACACGTCTATCATCAATAACATCAATCCCCCTAAACAACCGCTGCATTGCCTTTTTATCTATCGTTCTTATCCGGCCACACATACACCACTTGTTCCGACCTCAGTATGTTGCCAACATCATTCTCGTTTGAGGGAAAAAACATAACGTTAATGTTTGAAAATGTCTAAGAGAACGGACTCAAATTTACATAGAAAAGAAACTCAAAAGGAAAGTTAAAGTAGAAATACGTTACAGATGGTGTGATAGAAAACCACACTATAGCCCTCTATAGTAGGTTTGCCTATAGATGGATGTGTGGCAGAATACATTTGCCTATAGGTGGAGGTTTGGTAAAATAGGTTTCCTTATAGATGGATTAAATTGCGATTTCAATGGATATTGTGTGACGTGCTAGAGAGGTGACGAACATGTCAAAACGGCAAAGTTGAAGCGACAAGTTCTGCAGGTGTAGCTTAATTGGGAAAGCATTCGACTCCGGAGCAGAAAGATGCAGTTTGTTTTCATATTGGCGCCCGATTGGGGAAATGGATGCACTGGTCGTTAGGTTCTTCGAAAAATGTGTGATGTTCCTTCCACATGTCGTCTGGAATTAATCAGAATTCCTTATTCTTCAGCGAGCTACTTCAAGCATGGTTTGCCGGCTGACCCGGTAATTAATGGTTCCGTCCCAGCTCTTTCTCAAGGGAGGGGATATATGTGACGTACTACAGAGGTGAAACGCATGTCAAGACAGCAAAGTTGCAGTGATAAATTCCGTCGGTGTGGCTTAACTGGAAAAGCATTCTGCTCCGGAGGAAGATGCAGGTTCAAGCCACACCACCGCCAAATTTGTGTTTCTGTAACCTATATTCTATTTTAACTTTCCTTTTGAGTTTATTTTTCGATGTAAATTTGAGTTCGTTCTCTTAGACATTTTCAAACCTTAACGTTATGTCTTTTCCCTCAAACGAGAATGAAGTTGGCAACACTGAGGTCAGAACAAGAGTGATGTATGTGTGGCCGGATAAGAACGATAGATAAAAAGGCAATGCAGCGGATGTTTAAGAGGATTGATGTTATTGATGATAGAGATGCTGTTATAATGCGTTTGAATGTTAAATCACTGATACTGTATTGAGTACGCCAATAAACTCGATGTGAGTGTGGAGTACGAACCATGCAAGCAAAATAAACGTATTTGTAAGTACTACAATTGACCTCTTTCTTGTAATGTGTATGGGTACCTTCTAATATTACATTGACTTTAGCACACATAACGTAATTACTGACGTAAGGACTAAGATACAGCGGAAAGACAAATTACGTTATATTTCCACAATTGTAACACATACTTTTGATGCAAAACACGTGCTCATTACACTCCAAAATTAAGTGTTATATTTTTATTTCATGGTAACTTCGGGTAAGCATCGTAAGTTCGAAAAACCTTTCTATCACTGACCGCTCTGAACGAACTTAAACCGAGGAATCTTTTGCTTATTCTGCGGCTCTATTAAGTCTTAAAAAGCGAGCATCACAATATCATATAACCTTTCGCCGGTGGTTGGTTGGAATCGACGTCCTCCTACTCTAAAGCAGTTGTTCTCCCAACTGAACTGTGCCGGTAGTCCTATCGCTGTAACACTGCCAATTTGACGGATACGTCACCGCAACGAGTACTACGTCATATCACGTAGTTCATTACATAACTCATCTCCCCGTCGTTTCAATATCTACTTCTGAAAGAGAATCTTCTTTTTTTTTTTTTTTTTTTTTTTTGATTGGAGGTTTAACGACTACTGTGAGAGACCCAATGAACTATAAGCAGTCGCCCGTCTCTAATTTAGGTCTACTGGTTTCAGGGAAGGGAATCAACCAGTGCCGTTAGACAAATTCAACATCCATGCTTCCACGGGATTCGAACCCTCACCCATCTCGGACTTACATCACCGCGCCACATCTCGGACTTAGGTCACTGCACCAAGTCAGAAGCCAGCGCTTAGATCACTGCGCCACCGGGGTGGCACAAAGAATCTTCCAATTTTTTTTTATTGGAGGTTTTTTTTTTTTTTTTCGTGAGCAACTCAGTGGGCTATAAGCAGTCGCCCGTCCCTAATTCAGGGTCACTGGTTCCAGGGAAGGGAGAGAGCCAATGCCGTAAGACAAACACAACATCCATGCCTGACCGGGATTCGAACCCGGACCCCTTACGGACGAATGATCAGAGGCCAGTGCCTTAGACCACTGCGCCACCGGGGCGGCTTATTGGAGGTTTAACGACCACCGTGAGCAGCTCAATGGGATATAAGAAGTCGCCCGTCTCTAATTTAGGGTCACTGGTTCCACTGAAGGGAGAGAACCAGTGCCGTAAGACAAACACAACATCCATGCCTCACCGGGATTCGAACGAGGACCCCTTTCGGACGAATGAATTGAGGCCATCGCTTAGACCAAGTTTAGGTTAATTGTTAGCAGCTATGGTAATTGTATGTCTCATGGTATTGTTGCCTTCAGTTTTACTCATAGCATACTATAAACTGGATTCTGCGTAATTTATGGTCATACGTTTCGGTACAAATTGCAGATCTATCACTAGTGAAATCTATTTGCACTTAAGTTAAAATTGCTGACTGAAATGGTCAAATAGAAAGTTATTGGAACCGAGGAGAATACTTGGAAGACCGACAGCAGTCAAATATCTTAACAATTGCGAGAATGTGCGTCATAAGGAAGCAGCTTACATAACTTTATTTTTCTGTTCCCTGGAACCGTAAAAGGACGATACTTGAAACTTTCTGTCTTTTCCAACCCATTTTGCAAAACTGTACGAAAAGTTTTATATTCCATGGTTACTTTTTTCAAACTCGTGTCAGAAAACCAAGAATTGCAGAACTCAGGAGAAGACACCATTTAAACACGGCAGCGCATGTGGCATGCTATCTTTCTTATTTTCCTTTTTTCGCGAAGATTACGCCTTCCGGAAACAGACATTCAAAATTGCTGCGAAATTACCATTGTTTTATCACATTTTTCAAAACGATGTACCAGCAGAAGATGAGAGGAAAAATTTCGGACATTTTTATCTTAGAAATAGTTTTACGATTTACAGGAGAATCACGGGAAAAAATGACTCCCTCGTCATGTGTTTTTTTATCCTTCAGCCTTTCTTTTAAGAAATAATCTTAGGAATATTTTGTCGCCCTTCTCGATATTCTTTGAAATCAAAATACCACTCAAAAGGCGCATTATGATCTGCATAACAGGGGCATTTTCAAAATGACTACTAACGATGAAGACCATTTGTGTTCGGCGGGTATTTCCGATTTGCCGGGGAAAAAACGTATTTCAAAACGTTTTCGTCGAATTCTGCTTCAAAGGACCGAAACATCACAAGAACTAAATTTGATACTTTCCACTTTGTCAGATAGGATACATACTGTCCAATTTTCATAACATCTTTTTTTATCAAATCTAACGGAGATGTGCGTTTAAGGAAGAACAGAAATAACAAAGACGGCGCTTTTCACTCAGAGAAGAATTTTAAAATGTTTTTCATTGCTCAAGTATTTGGAGGATTGTTATCAGTGGAAGACGAACCAACGTTAAAGATCTGGCCAAACAAAAAATATTCTCTCGCGTGCACAAGTAAAAACCACTAAACATAACATTTGAAATTCTTCTAGAAAGAATAAATTGAATTATTTACTTTTAAACCTTCTTTTTTATTTAAAACAAAGCTACAAAGGAAGGATATACGGGAATAACTAAAATATTCTTTGACTGACCGTTAAGCGAACAACAGTCGCCGTATTGCTATTTCTGGCAGAAAATAATCATCTCGTTGATCTCTCCCGAATTATAGAACAGCGGAAAAATATAAAAGATACAGTAGATATCACATTAACATACACGTGCAAAATTGTGGCAGGAGCAATATTTTCACCCAACCTATCAGCTGTTTTCGTACTGAACTGCTCTTCTCAGAAATTTTAATATCAACCAGATACGCTCATATAATGCTATCTGCTTCTGACTTAAGTAAATGAATTTCTGGGTGAAATAAATATAATATAAATTCGTGTACAGATAATCCAGTACTATGGAGTAAGGGAAAATGTTAATGAATGTGTTTAAGAGCAAATTTTTGCGAGATACAGTTGAAAATGAAGCATTGCCAGAATATTTTTTTTATTCTGGGTATAACGATCACCGTGAGCAGCTTAATGGACTACAAGCACTCTCCCGTCCCTAATTTAGGGTCACTGGTTCCAGGGAAGGGAGTAAACCGTGCCGTAAGACAAACGCTACATCCATGCCTCACCGAGATTCGAACCCGGACACTCCACGGACTCAGAGTAATTTTCCCATTTCCTGTTGTAAAACACTTTCGTATATACATTGACCACAAAAACTTAGGGATATTGTACACGGTCGAGTCACCTTATTGTTACCACCAGCTAATATCCAGAGTAATCACCGTATGCAGCGCGGGACAGCAGCTAGGTGAGGTGGGAGAGACTCAATAAGGTGCTGGATGGTGTTCACAGGTATGTGGAGCCATGCTGACTGCAGTGCACCTGACATCTTCCGGAAGGTGCGTGGTGGAGGATCCATAGAGCGAACAACACGATCGTAGTGGTCCCACAGATGCCCAATTGGGTTTAAGTCTCGGGAATCAGGGAAACAGGGTAGTACGTTGAAGTCTTCATTGTGCTCTTCCAACCACTCTCGGACGTTTCTATCTGTGTGGCATGTCGCATGACCTTGGGTGTGAGAAAAGGTCGTGAGACGCTACGATGGGGCAGGAATAGCTTCGACTAGCGCAAATCTGAAGGTTCTCGGATATCTACGTTCAGTTGCTTGGAATTTCCTTGTCATGGGTAGTGTAATGACTAGCATGCTCGACCGAAAATCGGGAGGTGCGGGTTCGATTCTCACTCAAGGACAACGAGATTTTTCAAGTTTTCTGAAGGAAGTGGTTATATGGAACACAGTTAAAAAATGCCAATAATAGCATTACATTTATGAAGAATTATTTCTTCGGGGTAATTCGTTTCCCATTTGTTTTCAAATATGCATTTTTGTGGATAATTTGCTTTCTTTACGCATTTGCATGCCGTCAAAAATCGTTAAAATGTGCAATTGTATATGCAAACAGGTAACTTCATATAAAACGGATTCTAGAAATGAAATATGGAGAACAAATATGCGATCTGTTTATTATATACGACCATAATTATACAGTCTATATGAATATTTGAAACCTATAACACAAAATCAAATTTCACTTTATGGAATAAAAAATTATTTTGTATTTAAAATTCATCTTTCTCGGAATGACATTCTGAAATTTAAAAGAGCATCACTTTCTGGTGGGGTTTGATCCCTCTTTTTTAACTCGTGACGTACGCTCTGAATTAATTTCCATGTTTAGTTGCTGTCTCTATGTAAATTTGAGTTTATTCTTTTTTAACGTTTTCAACCTTAACGTTATATCTTCTTTCTCGCAGAATGAGGCTGCCAACACTTCGAAGGTCAGAGCGCATGACGTATGCATGTGAGCCAAAAAGTGTGATATGATGGTATGATATTACAATCGTGGAAGTGGCAATGTTTACTTGAAGTTGTGTCTATTTAAAGGCTGCGTGTTGAGTTGTGTTACATATTTAGTGTTCGGAGTTTGTTTTCTGCTTACTGATGTTTGTTAATTATTTTTGACATATTAATGACGTTGTGAATAGTTCAAGTTGTTGAAATATTAACGTTTTGTGTGAACAGTATTTTTGAGGTGTGGACAGAATAAAGGAAAATAGCTGTTAGTAACTGTATTTTGTTGGACTATTTGCGTGACTCCAAGTACGTAAGATGAACTGATTGTATGTAGTGTTCAGTAAGCTATGCATACATTTTTCAATAGAACGTTACAAACTAACGCTCTGAGTTCAATCATCCTCCGATAAGTGTATTAAAAAAACAAATACGGAGAAATAGCAAGTCGCTGAGTAATTTTGATATTTTGAAATAAATCTTTCTAACAAATCCGATAATACATTTTTCATTCTATATTTGGGTGCATTGCATTTCATGCTAATTAACACGCAATCAGACATCTCTGAATTGACTGTATTTTTACTGTTCCCACGTAGTATCTATCAATCCCTCAGAAAACTTGAAAATTTCATTTTGCATTTCAGTTTCCCGCTAATATTTACGGGAATACGGTGGATATTATTCTTCATCAATTTTTACCTCACATCAATTTTTACCTCACATTGGTAAAGTTGAACACCATTACGGCAATCAGTCTTTAACTTGTTCTGAATTTCTTTTTAACGAACAACACCAGAAGTTCCCAAAGGCATTGAGCTAAAATTTGTGTGCAAACAACTTAAAGAAATGAAAATGGTGTTTCGAGAAAAAAGCAAAATGTCCCTTTCTCATTCTCCTGAGTATGGATGCAGGAGTTTTCGTAGAACGATCTTCAAAAAATGAGAAAATGAAGTAAAAATAAATAAATAGCATCCTTCCGTCAGTGAAATCTTGGTAATTTGTCGACTAAAACGGATGTGAAGGAGGAATGACATTTTACGAAATCATCCTTCGCAGGAAACGAAGGAAAATGATGTCCCCAGGTGTGATGTGGCACGAATGGCTTAAGATCCGTGTCATTATGGCTTACTACCAGAAGATGTCTTCGCTAAGAAACCTAATCCCAGGCTTCCCGCTCTCCCTTGGGGTTTCTGTGCCCATAATATGTCGCTTCCCTGCGTGCGGTGACGGGATCTAATTGACAAAAGTCGAAGAGCAGGCTTAGAGATTGAAGGTTCGATCCCCCAAGATATACGGTCACTGATTCCGCGATAAGCACGCTCCTATCTTTCCCGCTTTTACGCAATTCTCAGCCAGATGCTAGGGTCGACGGAAACAAACGTATCTTTCTCGAATTCTTTTTTTTGGATATTTTTTCATTCAAATCCCTACTTGGAACAAATCGAATCACAAACCTATGGTTAAAATTCAGAAATACATACACCGAAGGGCTGAAACATTATGACCAGCTAGTCTTTATGCAAATCGAAGAAATTACAGGTAAATGAAGGCGCGTGTGGAAGTCATGAAATAGTATAAATAAGTATTGTTGCTCAGCGCTGTTAATCAGTGTTATTCTTGTTTTTCAGATGGGAGAGGCAGCGTGTTCGACGACGGCCAAATTGTAATGACCAGACGACCGGTTCAGAGCATTTCCGAGACGGTAAAGCTTCTGGGGTGCTCCCGGTCAGCCGTGGGTAGTAGTACCTTCAAAAAGTGCTCCGAGACAGTAGAAACCACAACCGCTGGGATGGCCGACAAACAGCTCATCCATTCTAAAACTGAGCGAAGTCTATCCCGTATGGTAGGAGACAACAGAAGGGATAATGTGATAAAGCTCACCGGTAATTTGAATGTAGGTGACGGCAGTAATGTGTCAAAAAACACAATACATCGAGTACAGCTGAAATTGGGATTGCGTAGCATCAGACCAATCCGAGTGACCATGGTAACCTCGGTTCACAGTAGAAAGTGCCTACAATGAGCACACGAGCATCAAACTAGACCTTGACTGATTGGAAGAAGGTCGTCTTGTCCGATGATTCTCTCCATACAGCACGAAATGTTTCAGATATGTATCAATAATGTTACAATCTCTCATTTTCGTTACACTTTCAGAGATATCTTACTATTACGTTTCAGCAACATTTATTTTGGAACATAACTCTTTGTACATAACGGTTACGTTAAAAATAGCATTCACCAATACTACTGTTTTATAGTTTTCATTGTATATAATTGCTGCCTTGATGTTACATTCCGGTGGTATTTAAGATTTTTGGTTTGGCAACGGCGTCGATGCGCATCCGCATTTATGCCATTTCACCGAAGCACTCTCCTTGTCGTATTTCCACGTGCTACTGGGATAGGCTTTGGTGATACTGTCGTACTCGAGTTAGATAGTTAGTTGATTTAATATTTCTTCCTTTTTTTTTTTTTTTTTTGTGTGTGATTCAAGATCATTTGAAAGTAAGTAATTGTTTTGATTATTATAATTTTTTAATTATAAAACGCATTTTATGAAATCTAAGTAGATATATAAACGCCGTCACTGTTTCCAACGGACAACGGACTGCTTTGAACCTGTGAAAACGTAAACAACTCATAATACAACTGTTTTTTCCTTTTGAAACAGCTGTCGAGTGTAATACTTTTTATTGCGATTTTACAAAGTTTATTAAAACTATAATATAGTAAATACGTGTGGTGCTTTTTGTTTGTTGTTTTGTCGGGTGTCCGTCGTTTGCAGTGCAAGGTAGTATAGCACGTTGCGAAATATTTTTATAGTAGCTGCCACCAGATCGATTAATTTCCTTATATGAACCGATCACCGTATCTTACTTAGCCGCTCGTCCGAGGCATGGTGAAGGATATGTGAGTTAGATGATACAGAGCTGCTAAACAATTACAACCTGTACACGGTTATATTTACATCCTCTTATGGTGTCCATAAGTATAGTCAAATATTACTACATCTTCAGTGTTGTGGGCTCCATACTTTTGAGCGGATGAGATTCAGTGTCCAGCAACACAGTTCTGGATTTCATTAGCAACACAGTTCTGGATGAGATTAGCAACACAGTTCTGGATGAGATTAGCAACACAGTTCTAGATGAGATTAGCAACACAGTTCTGGATGAGATTAGCAACATGGTGCTGGATGAGAGGATGAGATACAATGTCAAAGTTTCTGTTGGGATACACAGTCACACAACATTTAGGAAACACAGATAGAGGGAGAACTTTTATTCACGTCAGACCGCGGCCGGAATATTATGTCTCTAAATAACCCGCAGGTATTAGAACATCATTCGTATAACCAAACCCTCAGGTTGGTTCTGCTACAGTGCTACTCCACCTCAGCGGAACAGCATTATTAACGGCTGGATTCCATATTCCACACCGCTATCACGGAGAAAAAGAAGGGTCTTCCTTGATCACGTTCAGAGACCCAAGAGAGAGAAAGTCCGTTGTAACTTTTCGCGCCTCTTCAACTTTCCTCGTGCCCTGAAACTGCTTGTCCAATGGCGTGCCAGAATTCTGAGTAGCTGGGCCATGTGGCTTCTCTCAATGTCCAGCGCCCAGCAAAACTTTCCATGACATCCTAGGGTCGAGCCCCTCTTCCTCGCAGAATTCACTGAGGAAAGGATTTTTTGGTTTTTTTCTTTTCGCACATACAACATGGCCGACCCATCGCCATCCTCCCTCTCGCTGACCAGAAATGGCGTCCCATCTGCCAGCTTGTATTTATTTTTCACCTTTCCGACCCTAAAATCTCCAAATTTTTCTCACGTCATCACAATACGTAACAGTAATATGATGATATGACAAATATCTTTCAAATACGTAACAGTAATGTAACGAAGTTACAAATATCTTTCAAATACGTAACTGTAACATTGTTACCCGTATGTCCTCCGGAATATCGTGTAACATTGGAGGACCATGATTTCGTAGGTATGAATTTCGGAAAGGGGGCCTACAAATTAGTAAGTGTAGGAAAGCAATATATTCACCAAATAATTCCTACGGTATCGCATAGTACGAGGAAATAGTTAAACGAGGAAGAGTAGTTACCAAGTAGACAATTTAGAGAGCGCGGGAATTGGGAAAGAAAATCCGAGAAGCATAATGCAGACAGGCAATCTAAGAGGATAATTATAATACATATTGCATAATTATTCGAAGACCTGGCTGAGCAGATTTATTTCTTGAGGAGGAAATTCCTTATTTTTTTTTCATCATTCTTTTGAATTGCTGTTTTTTTTATTTATTTTTTTGTGTTCCCCGAGCTCGCCGGAATTCACGTGGGGATACTCACGAAACACACCCCTTGGTTAGTAAAGAGAAAACTCGGAGGTTATAACAAGCAACGCTACGAGAGTGAAATCTCGCAATCACAGGTGGGGGCCAATTTACTGGACCTTTCGCTATTAACGAAGTCACGTTTTACGCACGCTAGCGGGCAACGAACAGGGCATATTTCTCGTAGTGGGCGTAACTGGTTGACACCAACAGAAAGAGTCACACAGGAAGCGTACGTGAAAATTCTAAGGCAGCGCGGACATCCCGCGGAGCAGTTGACAAGATAAAGGAATATTCATCTTCAAGAAAACTCCATGTTCTCAAGCCTTTGCCAACGAATCGGAGGGATTCCCATACAGGGATGTAAACCAATGCCGAAGCGAGGAAAACCGGCCCAACCAATAAGGGGAGAGCCATTTGGGTAGGACAGGAACACCCCCGAACCCCTTAAACATAGACGAGAGAAAAACTTTGCCTTCAGGTAGGATTTTGAGAGAACACGGAATGGAATGATGACTGGAGATTCAGGGTGAACGCATGCAAAAGGTTTGACAGTCTAATCGAGGATAAGATATCAGTTCTATATTCCGGGCGATCGAGAGGAGAGAGAGATGCGGTCCACTCGCATAGCTGAGAAGGACGTTTTCGCAGTTCGAGGATGTTGACACGATAGAACAATCTTTCCAGAGGCGTAAAGGGACTCACGATTATGGCAGCGAGGGCAAGATATACAATTTTATAGCTGAGCGAAAGAGAGACACGATAGAACTTGCTATCATAGAAGTTTTAGCGACAACAGAGGTACTCGTACAAAAGCCAGACGAAAGGATGATAGAAGAAGCAGTGTGCATCCAGCAGGACCGGATGAGGTCCCAACCATAGACTTTATACCTATAAGTATACCGGACGACAACGAATGTGATGATAAGAAAAGGATTTGGTGAGAAAAATTTCATAATTCCCAATATCTCGTTAGCATGATCATGATTTTGTCTCCTATACATCCTCGGTAGAAAAGATATTTTTAATCTCTTGCAAGTGCTGAATAACATAATGTGTCTTATATTTTGCGAAAGGTGAACTTTAAATATGATTACGAATATAAAAAGCATACTGAACTTAAAATATATTTTGGTTTAAATTAATAGAAATCTCCACCGATCAGTGTAATAGATTTTAAGGAAATACTAATGAAAATAAATTCTTTACTTTATAATGAAATTTACCCGAGTTTCTCAAATCTTTGAAAATTCAAAATAAGTGAATCTTTGTGATTTTAACTTGAATAATTAAGTAGAACAATCGTAAGTTATGATAGAGTAGCAACTCCAAGATTTTAAGAAGAAAATAACTTTTAACATTTAGCAAGCCCAGTCGCAGGATAAAAGGTCCAAATCTGACATCATGAGTTTTTTTTTAATTTCAAGCGGCATATGGAGGAATATGGGTTTCCCATGTTCTCCCATATGAAACACAACGCAATGCACCCGTCAACCCTGAGCTTGGAGACCCTCAATTAGGGAACCCAACTTCACGGTAGACACCCATAGGCGGAATATAATAGAAGATAAAGAGTTACGAAAATTAACGGTCTTTTAAATAATTAATCCCACTGCAGCGAATAGGACGCAGCAGATGGTTCGCCCTCACATCGAGTAGGGGGTGGTAATATAAAACTGGTGCCGTGACCAGGATTTTTCAGATCTTTGGTCAATTAATATAAAATTGGAGCCGCTAATTAATCGAGTATACTGAATTAACAGAAGAATGCGATGTGTTTCTATTATCTTTCCTTCAATTCTGAGTAACAAGATGAAGGTTTTATAGAAAAATTGAGGAAATTGTAGCAAGATTTTACTTCAAAAAAAATAGTGAAGGTGAAATGCAAGTAAGAATAAGTTGCAGGAAATCAGATTATGCTGAAATAAATTTAAATTTCTAAGCAAATAGGCAGAAAAACAAATAAGAGTGATACTGCTAATTTAGCAAATGAATAGATGAAATTTTACAGAAAATTTATAAAAATTAATAGTACGGAGAAAATAAATTTATACAAGTGTAATTCATGAATAATTTTGATTTATCGTTGAAAATCAAGGGAAAATTCCTTGCAAATCAAAGTGAAATTTTTTTTTGATGTGTTGTTTATTTGTGCATTTGAGTGTTGTGATTTTAAATCGGTAACTAAGAATAATAATAGGTTCATTGATAACTTGGGGATTGTATAATTTAACGGTGAGGCACTGATAGAAGAGTAGTGATGAGAAGTTGTAGTGATATATATATTTTAAAATCAAAAGTGCATTATTATTGAAGTGGGATTTTATTATGTGTGTTGATGCACTGATAAGGAACTGATAATTTAAGAAGGAATAGGCAGGTTAATTATTGATAAGAGGAATTAATTTTTTTCTGCAAGATATAGGAGCTAATAGAAGGTTAAGCAGTAATCTTGATTTGTTTTGGAAGACTAAAAGGGAATGTAATATCTAAGTGTGTGTTTTATTGTGCATTTAAATGTGTAGAGGTACTTGGGAGTGTAGACAGAGAGTAGTTGAGTGGATTAATATTTGGGAAAGAGTAACTAAAAGGACTAGTGCAAGAAGAATTGGTAGGAGTAATAATTGGATAATGCTGGAACAGATTTTTGAAATGAAAATAGTGTTTATTGAAGTGTGATTTATTGTGCTTTAAATGTGTGATTTATATGCATCCAGCAAGAGAAGTAGACAGAGTTTATTGCTAGTATACTAAAATTTAATGAATTTAGGAAGTCAGCATACGTATTTGAGGCGTGGTTCTAATTTCTTGAAAAAGTGGTTATCGTATATAATTTTGTTGCAAGTGCATAATTTGATCTCAAGTGTTTCTAGTGTATTTATATATATATTTAAGACGTTCAAATTCATTACATATCTTAGTGTGAAGTGCTGGTTATATATGTGCATATTTTGAGGGAATTTTGTTTAGTGTATCGCGAGTTAGGTACAGTTAAGTTGAAAGCCGAATGCAATTTATGAGTAAGCTAGGAACGTTAATCGTTTTATTCGTAGAAAATTGTTTTCTGATCATAAGTCAAGTGGGTTAGCAGACGAAGCAGCGAGTTACGTTAGAGTGAATTTTTATTTTTACGTGGTAGCTTCACCGGAAATTTTCTAATTTTATGTGACTTTACGAGATTACGAAGCATATAGTAGAGGCCGTGGGAATTTAATTTTGTAAGGTTAAAGAATAAATATATGGCTAACCAACAGAACGGAGAACAGAGCAACGGTGAACAGAATTTTGTTTCGGAAAATTGCATAGTTGATCAACAGAACCAGGAGAACGACCTTCAGGGCACTCTAGAAGGGGAAGCCGTGTCAGAAAATTGTGTAGTAGCCCCGCAGAACGTACCAATAATGGCGGGAATGTTAGCGTATATCCCCACATTCAGCGGATCGGATGAAAATCTGACCGCACGTCAATTTTTCGAAACGTTGGAGAGCACCGCCGAACTGTCAGGATGGAACGACGCCGTTAAAATTTTATCAGCTAAAGCAAAATTCAAAGGAGCCGCCAGTCACTTTCTTTCGGAGGCCGTCGATATTAGGAGGGAGACCGAGTACGAACGATTTAAGCAGGCGATAGTACAAAGATTCGACGCATTGCAACCGGTTACCGTGAGAATGCAGAAATTTACGACTTGCCGACAAAAACCAGGAGAACGGGTGGCCGAGTATGTAGCTCGTCTTAACGGTTTAGCTTATTCCTACATGGAGACGATGGATTTAGAAAATGAGCAAGTACGAGGACTGGTAGACAGCACTAAAATGTCGCAGTTTTTGAATGGATTAAACCCCAAATTGAGGCGCACGGTTTTATCCTTCGCCCCGGAAAATTTTCAGGCAGCAGTTCAGAGAGCGCTGGCCGAAGAGTCTCACAATCTCTTATTAGACCGGGACGTTAACACTTACGATGCACAGCAGGAATCGAGTTCGATCCCAGGGACTTCACAAGGGCAACAGACCAATTCAACGGACCAGATAGCTGATTTGTGTTCTATGATGGCGAAGCAGCTAGCAACTCATGAGATGCAGGTGAACGCTCTGAAAAGTGAGGCAGATAATTTGAGGGAAAGGCTAAGGCAAGCAGAGAATTCGCATCGGACGCACGCAAATCGCATGAGAAATTTCCAGAGCACTAATTATCAATCTAGGGGAAATTTACCCGACGTAGACATTACTTCGGCCATCTGCTATAACTGCGGCGATTTTGGCCATATCAAGCGATTTTGTTATCGGAACAATCGGGAAGGAGCAGTTTATACGCAACCATCGCAGCAAGCTCAAAGAGGTTCATGGGACAGGGCACCCAACCCTTCGTACCCGCGACAGCAGAATAACTTCTCCCCTGGCGACAGCCGCGGTAATCAGTATCGCTCCTACAGGAACTACAGCGCCACTTACCGACAGGACGCTCACGTCCCACAGAATCCAAGGAATTTGGGGAACAGAAGAGAAAACCGCGTTCGTTTTGAAGAGGATGCACCAGGAAGAGATTGCAATAGGTATTCCAGGCAAAATTCGCGTCCTTTAAACTAATTTCGGGTCAAGATAAGGGGACCGCCCTTGGCCGGAATTATAATAAGGTCCGTGGAGTTACTTTAACAAACTGTTACGTCCGAGGTGATGGAGCACTCCCGTTGGTGAAAGTTAGGATAGGAGATACTCACGCGTTTGCACTCATCGACAGCGGAGCTTGTATCTCAATTTTTTGTGCTTCACTATTAGAGCAGTTAAAGGGAAAGATTCGTATACGTGACTTAGGATCAGCAGTTTTAGTGAAAGGCATTAGTGGAAACACTTTACCTACATCTCAGTGCTATGAGATACCGGTAGAAATCGGAGGAGAAACCATTTTACATCCCTATCACGTTACTCAGCGGAAGTTGCATCAAGATTATTCTCTAATCTTAGGCTGGGATCTATTGAAGGAGCACGGATACATATTCGACGCAGGAAAAGGAATTTTGAAACGGGGAAGCAGAGCAAATTTAGCTAGAGCAGAGTACGGTAGAGGAATTAATAACCGGAAAAGAAATTTTAAAGGAAAAGCACGTCAGTCGAAAATTCGAACCCAGGTCTTGTCCGTGCCTTCAGCGGAAAGGACCAACCCCATTAACCCCGATGTAACCAAGATAGGAAGGACCGTCCATAAGGAGCTCATCCCACCGTATTCGGAAAAGGTTATTCGGATCCGATGTGGGAAATTTTCGGGATGCCAGGTTAACCAAGTGCTAGTACAGCCGTTAGAAAGATACGCCCAAGGAAATGTACGTGTGGGTCGTTCAGTAAACACGCTGGACAAATCAGGCATCATACCCGTATTGATAGCTAACCTCACAAATCGTCCCATTCACTTCAATAAGAAGACCAGATTAGTGAAAATTCAACCAAGTGTGTACGGAAATTTGCAAGAAGCTGCGGTGAAACAAGAGAAGTATGCAGACAGGCACGCTGCGGAACAGAATCTACATTTAGGCGACAGAGTATTTTTGCACACCACTTTTTCACAGCCACATTTATCACGTAAGCTAGCTCGAACTAACTGCGGAGATTGGGAGATAGTTTCGTTCCCCACCCCAGTAAATGTTCAGTTGAGGTCAGTCGAAAATCCGAACAAATATCAGACCGTGCATAAAAATCGAGTCTTCAAGCGGACTGAACGCCTACCCCAGCTTATAGCAGAGTCACCGGTACAGGACAATATAGAGGTACATGTACCCAGACAATCGCAGGATTTCTCTGACGACGGATCGGAGAGCACACAGGACTACGACTATCTGGATTGGGTCGATTTTCCCATAGTAGTCATGCCGCAACCGACAAGCAGTAGAGCAATGCCGCCCGTAAGTAAACCGCCCAACATCGGAGTACCGATAAATTCGCCGCCCGCTGCGTCGAGTTCAGCGCGAAGGGAGACAAGCAGGAAAGTACCGCCGCCCTCGCAACATGTTGAAGAGCCGAGGCGCACACAGGCAATCGCGGAACCAACGGAGGAGACCATACCGTCACAGGATTCCTATCAGGAAAGCAGCAGCCGACAAACACAAGAAGCAACGCGCCAAAAGGTTATCAGAGATCCATATCTACTACGTTCGCAGGACAGAATTCAGCAGACAGCAGCAATACACCCCACAGCAAATTCACAAGGGCCCAACACTTTGGAAATAGGCCTGAATCGCACGTACCCAAAGGAAATTGTGGTCAGCGACTCGACCGAAAGACTTGAGCAGCCAGAAGATACTAGCTTAGTAAATAGAATGTTGAAAAGTCTTAGTCAAACCAATAATCCAGAGGGAACCTCTTGGTTCGATTTAGCCGACCGCTATTTGTCGCAGCGCATTCAAGAAAACCTAAGCGCAGGGACACCAGAAGGAGCACCCGTCAATAATCTTTATCCACAATGGAGAAAAATCGTAGCGAAACCTCAGGAATCGTGGGTTTAAGCCCGAGGAAGTAGGAAGAACGCTGGGCGACGATTTAGTTTTTTGGTGTGTGTTGTGAAAAAAGAAAAAAAAACAAACAGCGATGCGGAATAAGTGGGAAGATCCCTGAATTTTCACGGTAAACGTTTAGCAGAAAATAAATTTGATAGGTGAAAAAAAAAAAAAAAAAAAAAACAATTTTTGCGATCTGATCAGTAATCGAAAATAATTCGTAAAAGAGTCTAGCTAGAAAATGGTGTATAAACATGGAAGAATATGCAGGAAGTAATTAATAATATTCATAGCAGGACCGCAGCCTAGTACGTGCATCGCAATCTTTCCAGTTTTGAGTTCACGAACCACGGAAAACTAGAAAAAAAATTTGTTTTGCTACGATAAGGGGAAAATTAATATTAAGTAAGGAAAATACATTACGTAAGTAAAAAGAGAAAGAATGGGTCAGGAATTAAGCACCCAGCAAAAAAAAACCTGTGGAGGAAGCAATGTTTTATTTCAGAGGAAAGACTGAACGGTAGCAATCATTCCTTTTACAAAAAAAAAAAAAAAAAAAAAAAATTTTGAAGAGAAGAAAAGAAAAGAGAAAAAATAATAATTTTCCGCTCAAATTTTATTAATGATAGGCAGTAGGAGGATAAGCGAAGGTAATCGTAGGCAGAATGACGTCGCTCATGCACGGGGCTTGCAAGAGTAGAGGAACGGACGGACCGTGTTTCCAGTTTGAGAAACCCCGTACACAAACTGGCTGGCAAGGAGCAAAAGGAAGAATGGGAAGACGCCATCTTGGGCCGCCATCTAGAAGCAAGAATGCAAAGAAGGAAAATTTATCGTTAAAAGAACGGGAACGCTCAGTAAGATATTTTGTACAGCAAAGGCCGAGCATTTCAAAGGATGGAAACTATAAACGGGAGCACAGCACGACGAGAAAAAAAAATTTTGTTCTCTCAAAACTTTCTGTAGCAGAAGCATAGGCCGGAGTAATATATCACTGGAAAAAAAAAAAAAAAACGTAAGCACCTTCTGAGGAGAAATAGCAGTGCGGAAACACCGACGGAATGCAATGAGATTAGCAGCGTATCGGATAATGCAGTGGTTCAAAATTGGCATCCATGGCAGGTATTCAAAGCAATTAAAATACGCGAACCTGAAACAAAACATGGTATAAGAAAGTAGCAACAAACATGATCGACGCGTAGCCTAAACGTCACCTAACATAGCCTAACCATAACCTATCGAAATGACAGTAAAAAGCACTTACCTTGAAGGGAAATATCCAAAGGTACTATATTTTTTTTGTTTTGTTTTTGTGGATAGTAGGAAAATTCAGTTTTAATTGATAAGGAAGGCAAGTATAACTGAAGGAAAGTGTAGAAATGAAATCGAGGTAGAAATTTACTAGGTACATCGTGAGGTTAGAGGTTGAGAAAAGCAGAAGAGGAAAGGTGAATGACAAATTCACCAGGCCCAGCTCCCCATCCTCTACCACCGCAGCACACGAGGAGCAGTTGCAGATTCTCCCAAATCACAACAGACGTGGAGCATGCGAAAAATGCGACGATGTGAGATGAGGATTAATACGTGCAGACATGGTGCAACGATACCAATAGACAAAGTAAAAAGAGATAAAGCAGAAGAGGAAATTTGAAGGACAAGTTCACCAGACGAAAAGAAGCGTGATGTTTCAATGAAATCCGTCAGCGAACTAAGCACTGACCTGCAGAAATTAGAGGGGTGGTATTAGCCCCAGGTAACAGAATACTCAGTGGATGCATCTACATAGGCTAAACAAGAAGCCTCCGATGTAAGCAAAACATGCAAGAGGCTACGCTATTGTGCGCTCACTAACACCCACAGGCATCAGCGCAGGTGCTTCAGATTTCGAGCCGTGAGAAACGGTCAACACAGGAACGACCCAAAATTTTTTGGGACGACGAATTTGCAGGGGTGACATCGCCCAAAGCGGACCCTCGCAAGCATTTTCGAGGAAATCCCCTATTTTCCGAAATCATCGGCGTTCCTTAAATGGTCGCCGCACACCTGAGAATACACGAGAAAAGCATCTGGTCGTGAAATCAGAAATAGCCAGGAATGAGAATACAATTGTAATACGCGAGAAAAAAAGAGAGAGAAGAAAAAAAAAGTAAAGCACGAAAGATAAAATGACAAGAAATAGTTCAGCAAAGAACTAACGATTAAGTTAGACAACGTAAAAGGAAATAAGCGACTATACGCGGGTAATATCTGGTAGACAATACGACAAACACGAAAAGGGAAATTAATAATTTTTCTTTTAGAAGTAGTAGACGCACCAGCGAATGGAAATAATAGCTGCAGAATAGATAAATGGGAAGTAAACAACCGTTATTTAATTATAATTTAGTAAGCTTAAGAAACACGAGTGATGAGATTTTTATTGTTGTTGTTGTTGTTGTTGGAGAAAACCTACAAGTAGGAAAAAAAAAATTACAATTAGAGAAAAGGGAAGCCTGGGATGGAATGCGCTTCGGAATTTCGGAAAAAAAATTATATATATAAATAAATATGCACATAAAAACCCTTCACTTCTCGTAGGTCAGAGTGAAACGAGCTTTTCGAAGGAAATATTACTAGTTCTTAATGTAAAGCGTATATAATGCATGTGCAAGAGAAATACCGAGGTGATAAGGAGTGATTTCATGTGTATGTTTGTTTTGAGATAATTATGGCCAACAGGTGTTGACAGAACCATTACCACTTTTAGGGTATTTGAAGAGAGTGACATTTCGTCAATAAAATGGACAAGATGAACGTGATTGCGTTCGCCGTGGTAATCTGGACAGTTAGCGGAGTAGCTGCTAATCACGAACTTTGTCATTTCAAGGGAGATAAATATCAGTGCACTGTAGCATCTCGTGCCGAACTTTTGAAACTAGGAATGCCGCGGAATGCTTGTCATGCACATTCATGCGACGAGTGCGTGAAAGCCTGGAGGACATTTATTACGCACAACCATGAGCTTAGCGAACCGAGAAATTTCTTCGTTCAGCAAGAACCGAACCCACAAGGAGCCCTTTCATTAATGAAGTGCACAAGAGACGGTTTACACTGTGCCTGCACAGCCGATGCACCGTGCAGTGGAACGAGCGAATATTGTGCACTGGCGAGCTGTGTGAATAAATCCGTCACTACGTGCAAATGCCGCCTGACGCCAGCAGTATCTACACTGATACATGAAGCGGAAGGACTACGGATTTCGAACCCATCGCTGATCTCTTTCACAGAGTGCGTTGGAAAACCGCGCACTAATATTTCACCTCGGCGCCGTCACCAGAGACATTTGCTGTCTGACGAAGAGGCAGTATTTCAAAGGGAAAATATCAAAGTATCATACAACGACCCAATCATCACCAGCTCACTTCCAGGAACCCTGGTGATTCGAGTTCGAGGTATGGAGCGGGTTATCACTTTAAGGAACGCTCCGTATCAGACATCATTGCCACCGGAACTACTAGAGCTTTCTGCGGAACTAACTTTGATTTTCGTTACCACGGATGGAAAAACCCTAAGGGGTGCTTTGCAAATCATAGGTAGAACAACGTGTAGACCCCTACAGTGCATACTGTGTCGTGAGATGCTACGACAGCTAAAGTGTTTACCCCACGCAGTCACTTATGTAGTGTATATTGTACTAGTTTTAATTTCAGCGGTAACCTTTCTATAAACCAGGAAAGTAGTAATTAGCATCTGCAAGCTGTTGTATGGAGTCGGAATAATTCTTTGGAAGTCATATAGATTCCTCAGAGGAACAACGTTTGTGGCAGTAAAGACAGGAGCCCTAACAGGAAATGCTTTACGTAACGGAGTAAATCAGATGCACGAATATTTGGAGAGGCAAGTTGCCCGTCCAGCGGCGCAACCGCCTTTACACGGACTGGTACTTTTGAGCTTATTTCTGTTGGTAAACGGAACTTCCGCGGAATGTAATTCACATTCGATTGTTGCATCAAAGGTGAAGGAGTGCACGGACTCAGAGGTAGAGCACAACTGCCGTTTAACTACTAATGCGCAGGTAACCCTAATGAATTTGGGGCATGAACAATGCATATGGTTTACGGACCAGGAAAATGACCATACACTTTTTTCCTTGAAAGTAACCTACCAGCAGGCAAACTGTATCTGGCACACGACGAGAGACTATTTTACGCACGTGACTACAATGCGTTATCTCAGCCAATTGGTTTGTGCAAATCACGAGACTTGCAATTGGGGAAAAGGATGTGTGCGATCAAAACAATTTGACGCACTGACAAAACAATCGCTAGACTGGCCCGGCATCACAGGCTGTCAGCCGTCCGACAGTGGGTCCACGTCATGCTGGATCATTGACTCGCAACATTGCCATTTCTTTCGAATATGGCTGGAAGCAGATTTCCTGCGAGCATACGACGTACGCAGAATAGTATCGATGCAGTGTAGTTATCAGCTACTAATTCAACAGCACAACAACGACACCGTAGAGACTCTGACGGTTAAGAACCAAGCCACGACCTCTACGGGCATCACAGTGCAAGTAGTCGGATCACTGGACCAGCCTACACAAATCGTGAACACCCATCTGATCTCTCGAGTGGGAAACCCTCAAGAGAGTTATATTGAAAGGGCAAGCTTACCTTCACGACCGATGAAAGGACATATCGGCGATACGCAGAGCAACGAATCGATGTCGAAAATTTTTATCTTCGACGAAAGCATGTTTTCTTGTAGCTATTATGAGGACTCTATGAAATGCCACCGACAACAGTCGTATTTACTGAGTATGATAGAACAAAAAAGAGCGCCTTACCAATGGCATCAGCATGGCATCAACTGAAGGTTGACGGAAATGGCCAACTTGTTTCGGAACTGTTACACTCAGCCCCTATAGTGGTAAATCTTCAATTCCAGAAGTACAAGTACTCGATCGAAACCAGAACTGTCTGCCCAAAATTTACGGAGGCAGAAATAATGGTAACAGGCTGTTTTGCATGCGAGCCTTTGGTTACGGTAGAGATCGAAGCTTTCTCATCGTGCGCAGCCGGGATTGTGGACGTTCACTTCGAAAAACTCACGGTGCACTCTCGTTCGGTAAAGCTACAGACGGAAAGACGAACGATCAAGATAAATCTAAAGACGGACACTAAGTGCCACAGTGAAAAACTCTGCTTAAAGGCCCGAACCGTTACCGCTTGTACCACTTTAGACTTTTGCTTAGAACAACCTTCAGTTCAGCTGACTTATTCTAATATCTCCAGCGCATACTGGCAACCAGCAGGCCCACCCGAATGGAGCAGTGGGCTACTGTTCAACGCCTTCGGCACTTCCCTGTTCGGAGCTTTCAAAATAATCGCAGCCGGAGCCGCTGCGGTAATAATAATTTTGTTTATCGCTTCGTCGGTCATCACTTGCTGCAGGCGGTAAATGTTACCAGGAACTATTCCTCGGCGTAATGGCACGGCACCCTTATGAACTGAACGTGGAGATGGTGTTAGCCTACATCACTCCCGTTGGGGAGGCTGATCTCCAAAGGAACTCTGAGAAACTAGCTGAGTGCTTAAGAGACGGGGACGTCCAAAACCGAAACCATATCGCCGAACGGAGGCGCGTACCCGAGCAAATATTGTGTGTCGCCGAGAAGACGGCGGCTGAAGAAATCTGTCAATATCGGAAAGAATTCATATATATACAGTGCATATGTTATCTGTCAATGTCAAACTTAGAATTAGATTCGGTGGAGAAATTTAATATCTATTGATCATTATTATAATAATCTTACTCGTAGTTTTATGTTTATTGTATGTGCTTATAATTACATTATGTGTCATATGTGTGCATAAGTTTTCGCAAATGATTGTAATTCATCGCATGTTGAAATGAGCGAAAACGAGCAGCCTTGCAAGAGAGGAAGGAATCCACTGCACCTAACTTTGGGGGACAAAACTCTTCAACCCTATGGGAGAGGGAGATACATGAAGTTGGTATGTTGAAGCTACAAAGACCTTTCACTGTAACGTATCGGTTATTAGGAGAGATCAAATTCGTGCAGAAATAGTCCAAAGTAATCGAGGTAGTTGCCTTCAATGCATGATCTTAATAACAAGAGTCACTCACAATACAAATTTAAATTCGTTGGCTGGATTTAAAGATTTCATTGCATAAGAACTTTCCCTAGAACCCATCATCAGATACAGAAGAAGGAATACTGTTAAATAAAGTGTTACGTGAACATAATATAGATATCAGATATTAATATGGCATAATGTCACGTGGCATCAAATTGTCAAACGACGTGCCATGTATCATGAAATAAAAAAATAAAGAAAATAGAATGCAGGTATACATAAAATACTGTATTGTAAAAATAAAGGAAGGTTAGTAGGTAACTAAATTAATTGTGTTGTTCTCATCAGGAGATACAACTAGGAGCACTATAACAGAAATCGAGATTAAGTGATTTCGTCCTCAGTTGGCCTCGAATTCGGAACTAAAAATAGTTTCCAGATTGTAGGTACAGATAGTGGAACATTGTCATGAGGACATTTTGTCGTAACCGTAAGGTTTTTGAAACATTACTGTTATATTGCACAACGTATCTGAAAAGTCTCAATGTTTCAGTGGTCCGAGACAGTACTTGCAACATATACGAAATATTCTGTGCTGTGTGGGTCGATTGTTGAACCTATTTGTTGATTCCCGAAGTGTTCACAATTCTTTGATAACCATCCATTATCCGCTTTTAGAGAGCTTTTTCATTAGGAAATGGGGTAGCACATGTCAGAAAATAGGCCAAAGAAAAAAAAAACATTCGCAGCAGTCGCAGACATTGTTTTCATATGGAGAAAAATAAAAGTATATTATTTCTTACTTCTCGGCGTTAAGTGCTGACAACACCTGTGAGAGTGAAGGACTCGAGCTGTTTACACGCCCGGTTTTCCTGGTACGCTGTGATGTATTCGCAAGCATTGTAACGTACCAGGAGATGTGACGTACCTGCCAGAAGGACGCACACGACATAAAGGCAGATAGGAATCAGAATAAAATGTCCGCGTAGCTCAATTGGTAGAGCAACTTATTCCGGAATGAGTGGACCCGGGTTCGAATCCTGGCGCGGATAAAAATGACGGAGAAATTCACTTCGTTATAGCATGTGTTTCTGTTTCTCTGACACTCATTGTTTATTTCCAAGTACCTTTGAAAACCTCTTATTTCTTTAAGGTATTTACTCGTTTTCTAGAATAAGAAAGTGTTGTTTAAATGTATTAGAAATATCAAGTATTGCATAACCTGTTCAAGACGAGTCTTTAACTTTATTAACATACAATAATTTCCGAAGTATCATCAACCACTGGGAGGAAGTGGTACTTTACACATGATAACGAAGATCAGTGTATAAATATAGGCATCCCATTTTTCCTATTGCGCATCAATAGCATAAATATTAGCATTTAGATGTCTCTATCAGAAAAAATTTAGTGGATTCAAATGTGGGGAGCTCGCAGATCATAAAATTAATCAACCGATGCCAATAAAACAGGAAACATACGCACCACTGGGATTTCCTCGAGCAATGAAGAGAAAGTGTGCTAAAGACATATGATGTATGAACTTCATGGGGCGTCTTGGTGAATGCATGATGTACCATGCAATTGATGCAAGTTTCCCAAGGAGAGTACCTTTTGTCAGACTTCTTTATTTATACTATCAGAGTGTGATACGAGGGGATGCTGACAAGTCATTGGCTTTCACATATTCTTCGCAACAAATGGAACATATTTCACATGAAGGTATATACATTGTAAAATATTTGACGATTTATCATCCCATGGTGGCATGAATAACCGTTTTATTATCAGATCTGAAGTATAAATGTCATTCTCTCAAGTATTATTAAAAGAAAAGCATAGCAATAGCATGAAGATAATTAAGTTCCCATTCTTGAGAGAGAAGACAGCCAAAGAAATCTACAGTGAAATGTCTGCCACATTATGTAACCAGTGTCCTTCCTTCCCGCAGAGAAAACCGGGGTTACCAAATCTGAGACAGAAATTTTCAGCACTGGCAGTGGAGACTGTCCAGAAAGACCTGTTGCGGTACCCTTTCCAAACAACGTGGATTCTGTCCAGGCCTTGACTTTGAAAGATCGAAGAATAAATGCACAAAATATAGCTGAATGTCTCTGCTAATGTACCGTAAGCATGTTAAAGTTATCATCTACTGGGGATTGGGCATAAGGAAACTTTTGGCCAAGTGAGTGCCGAAATGCGTGGCTTCTTATCAGAAGAGTCATCATGTTGCAGTAGCTAAGATAAATTTGCAGCTTTTTCAGTAGGATGCGGATAGTTCCTTAGCTTGATTAGTAATCGTAGATAAAACGTGGATACATCTGAATGATTCCGGAATCCAGGGAACAATCCAAAGAATGGAGGCATAGAGGTTCCCCTTCCCCAAAACGTTTTCGATCACAAAAGTCTGTAGCAAAGGATAATGGCGCGTTTAAATTCTAGTACTTGATCAAGGACGGAGTAGCACTAGTTGACTACCTGAAAAAGGGAGCCACCAACCCATTAACGTATTATACATCTCCTCTGGACAAAGTAAAGTAAAAACTGAAATATAAACGCATGGGAAGATGTCAAAAGCGGTTATGTGTTTGCCGGTCAATGCTTTAGCCCACACGACTAGCATTACCGAAGCAAAGTTTCGTGAAATTCACTTTGAACTGTTGAACCATCCTACTTAACCGCATTCGGCACCATATGATTGTAATTTGTTCAATAAATAGAAGAATCACTTGAAGGAAACAAAACCCGAGCCCAACCATGGTTTCGCTGGGTATTGACCTAGCTTCATCAGGACGAATGGCACGTAAATATTCAAATTGCATATGACATCTAAATGGTGTTTACAGTCACGTGTTTCGGTTAGATGCTTCCATGCGCTTGATAGAAATGGCGTGGATGCCATGTCATTAACAAGTTGCGAAGACTTCTGATATATATGGAAAGCTTCCAAAATATCAAGTTTGGTGGTTGAATCTGGCTTGTCAATTAGTTTAGCTTCTTCAAAGAGAAATTTATGGTCCTTTTCGTAACAGTGTTTAGCCATCCATAATTTCTTTAGGTCACGATTCCGAATGCATTTCTTGTGCTCCTTTAATCGAAAACGGTCCTATATACGAAGCGCCACATTCACATGGAATTTGATAAATCAAATTCCATGATCGGTCCTATACACGAAGCGCCACATTCACATGGAATTTGATAAATCAAATTTCCCACGAGTTTTTGTCTTCAACATAGTCCTTTAATCTTAAAAATCTCATTTTGTTTATGGGTTTAAAAATCACCTTAAAATTAAAGGTTTTGAGAATTTTTGAAATTTGAAAGGCAATGTCACTGGAATTATCTACGTCTACGTAGGTAATAATGAGAATAACCACCATTGGCCTGGATGCCAGCGGTGAGAAGGCGTGGAATGGACGCAATGAGGCCCTGGAAGGTTGTCCGAGGCACCCGTGCCCAATCGGACTGCAGCGAATCACGGATATCCCGGAGATGACGTGGTTGTTGTCGGTACATCAAACCTGTTAGTAGAGAAAAATGGGGGTTTCTAGGACAAAGGAAGCAGTCCACGGATCCGCATGGACGGATGTGGATGTGGTCGATTCCTGATCAATCATGACGTCAGTCGCAACCATTTTTTTCCACGTGATCTTTCCGACCATCTTTAGTCCGCCATTTTATTTTTTGTGTCCAACGTTTTTCTACCACGTGGTCTTTCCGACCATCTTTTGTTCGCCATTCTTATTTCCACCACGTGGTCTTACCACCATTTTTGTCAACCATTTTCTCTTTGTGTCCAACTTTTTTTTACTACGTTGTCTTTCCGGCCATCTTTTGTCCGCCATTTTATTTTTTGTGTCCAGCCATGACATTTTTGTAGGACATGTGGTCTTACCGAACATCTTTTGTCCACAATTTTTCTTTATGTTTAGCCATGACATTTTGTTCCCAACGTGGTATTACTAACCATCTTTTGTGCCCCATTTTATTTCTTGTGTCCAACCATGACAATTTTGTGCGCCACATGTTTTGGAGAGTCACCATTTTTCTTTTGTCTCCGACGTTTTTTTTTCTGTCTCCAACCGTAGCATTTTGTGTGGCACGTGCTTTGGGGTGAATCGCCATTTTTCTTTTGTCTATGAGGTTTTCCCAATCACCACCATCTTTTGTCCACCATTTTATTTTTTTCCAGCGTTATCGATGCTATTTTTCCCCATCGGGAAATTTTATCCGGAATTTTTCCCCTGCGGATTTTTTTTTCCTGACGTCCCGACGCTGCGGAAATTTTCTTTTAAAGGGCATAAAAATCTTTAGTTGTTCAGCTTAGGAACGAACACCTGCCCAGTGGGTTTCTAATCAATTGCATTATCGAACTCGACTACGTGTCGTTCCTCGCTTACAGCGTTCTGTAGGAACTAACGAGAAGGCCAGGCTTTTTTCATTGGAAGTTTTACGACCGCCGTGAGCAACTCAGTCGGTTATCAGCAGTCTCCCGTTCCTAATTTACGCCCACTGGTTCCAGGAAAGGGAGAGAGCCAGTGCCATAAGAAAAACACAACATCCATGCCTCACGGAATTCAAACCCGGACGCCATTCGCGACGAATGATTAGAAGCCATCACCTAGACCACTCCGCCACCCGGGCGGCCCATGCTTTGCGAATACGTTATTTAATGGGAATACATTGTTTGTTTCATACAGATCATTTTATGTTTCTGTAGGATGACTTAAATTTCTTCATCTTTACTCAATGAAATGTACCTTTTAATGTATATCTTAATCTCTTTTTTCTAAATGCTTTGTGAATACGTTATTTAATGGAAATACATTATTTTTTCAGGTTGAAACCAACTGTAAGGGCGAAAACTATTAATGCTACGAGTGTAAATTACTGTACAAACTCATGTTAATTTTTGCGTGTGAAGAAGAAAAACTATACCACGTGTTTCTATGGACGACGAAGTGTCACCTCGAGAAGGACTTTTCTCTACCTGAGGGGATAACTTTCTTTCATTCACAGGGTGGTTGTATAATACAGAGGTCTGGCGTGCGAGTAACGGCGCAAAAGGCATCCAAGGGGAGCCTAGAAAACGGAAACACATTGTTCCGAGGGACAATACCTTACACAGTAAATCTTGCTTTTAGAGAGCATCACAACAGGCCCCTATGTCTAAAGGGCGCCAGTAGGTCTGGGGGTCTGTAAACTTCCTTTATGTAGAAAGGATGCTGCTATTGTTGAATGCATTCATGTATCTGTAGAGAGTCTGGTTTTTCAAGCGGAAGGGCCGAGACAGGAATGCCACGAGTTGATCGCGGAACACGATAAAGATAGCCTGAGGGCTGGAGTCCGGTTCTATCCTGTACCGAAGAGGTCAGAGGTGGATGCCTCGAGGCAACGGAGGAAGTAGAATGAGGGGATTCTCGAAAGGAGGGCGAGAAGTTCACGTGAAGAAAAAGCGTGAAGAGGGAGTTCGAAGTACGTTTTGGAAGGTTTTAGACGTGGGGAGTAGGAGCTCCCGGGGAAACAGTTCGCGCGTTGGAGAGAAGCCGAGTGCTTCGGTAGAAAAGCGTAGAGTCAGGGTTACTCGAGTGTGGGAGGTGTAAGAAGACACCGAATTATTCAACTGGAGCAGGGTTGGAGTAAGAATTAATCAATCAGAGACTTTCTTCGTTGTCGGAGACTATTAGCCAGCAGAGATAAGTGAAGTGATTATCAGTAATCGGATTCGGGTTATTTCGTGGCGGATCCGAAATACGTTAGGCATTCTCTCTACGCGGACTTTTCGAGAGAAAACCAGACTCTCGGTAACTAATATCTAATCATTAAATTTCTTTATTCGCTAATACGGCGTAGTTACTGCAACTTTGATTTTTGTGCCTTATTTTGAAACCTTCACTCCCTTCCTTGGTTCGCAGATATCCCAAATAAAGCGGAGGAAGAGAGAGCCTGGGCTTAAAATTTGTATTAAATAAATTATGTGTGAGAGAACCTCAGTTGATTTACTGTCAGTGGGTGACTACTAAATAAATTCTAGGACGACCTCCTGAGCGGAGGCGGGACTTAGCACAAGGGCCATAGGCTAACTCTTACAGAAGATTAAATTTTGGCGCAGTCGGTAGGATTTGAATGATACCAGGCGAGCTCGTGGAGGAGAAGGCAAGGCTGACAAAAAATAAATAAATAACTAATTAAATTTTTCTATGACCAACAGAGAGAAGTATCTACTATTAGTACTCTGATAGACTTTTGCTTAAAGGTGATGAGTGGTGGTTTCGTCGACGACAGTGACAGCGAGACCCGCAACCAAGGTTCCAAAGATCATCGACAGCGAGGCCTGCAACCAGGGACGGAGGAATACGCCTCGCGCGACAAGCGAGGCCGGATTTCCCTTTTAGGGTATCCCATCGCAGGCCGCAGTTTTAACTGCTACAGAGAAGTTGAGGGTGCCCGAGTGGCCCGGTAAGTGCCACTTTTGATGCCGCAATTTTATTACCTGTGTTTAGGCTAGGGATAGGTAATTAGACTTAATCAGGACACTTGGATGGGTAGGCATAATAGTTCTAAGAAAAATTATTTTGAGGTTAGTGTTGAAATAATGAGAATAAATTAAGGAAATAAATTGTGAAAAGTGTATTTGGTATGTGTAAAGATAAATGCCAGAAAATGATAAGTGTTAGCATAAATAGAAAGCAAGCAAGTAGTCAAAAATAAAGTAGGGAACAAAATGATAATCAACTAAGTCTCTTAAAGAGGTAGATAAGAAATATTAGACTGAGAGCAAAGGCTAACATCGGGAAACTATATTATTGTTTCATTGTGTATGTATTTAGGCATTGAGTGTATATTGTTGTTGCATGAAAATGGATGGTCTTGGTCTGCTTTTGGAAGGGATAAATAGAGAGAAACACGAAGACCGAAATTCCGAGGAAAGCGAAGGAGAAAATAAGGGAGAAACACGAAGACCGGAATTCCGAGGAAAGCGAAGGAGAAAATAAGGGAGAAACAGATAATGAATTGAATTCCAGTAAGGAAGTAATAATTAATGAGAAAGGGATAGAAGGAAATTCTATAGCTCTAGAGTGGAAATATAAATTCAAGATGTTAGAAATTGAAGAAAGGGCAGAACTAGAAGAAAAAATAGCTCAGAGAGAACAGAAAAATCTGGAATTACAATTACAGTTAGAGCAAAAACGAATTGAACTTGAATTAGCCGATAGGAAGGAAGCTAGGTCATATGAATTAAAAAAATGGAGATAGCTCAGGAAAAGAACGAAGCATCGGCGTCGAGGAGACAACAGGTGAAGTTGGCAGACTATATGAGGATTCTCGAGAGAAATTTACCCAAAAGCCCTACAAAACCCGAAGAGATCCTAGATTTCTTTGGCACATTGGAGAGAGCGTTTATTCTACATGCCATACCAGAGAGCATGCAAGGGCGGTTGGTGATTTTATTATTCAATACTGATTGCGTAAACCATTTATTCCGACGTCTAACCGTAAAACAATGTGATAGTTATGATACCGTCAAAGAAGCCATTTTAAGCGAATGTCATCTGACTCCAGATGTTTATCTAAAACAATTCGAGGCGATACGCTGGAACAAGGGGAGAGCTTTCAACAGTTAGCGGGACGGATTGGCAGAACACGTCGACATTATGTAACCAACTGCGGAGTAACCTAGTTTGATCAACCAATTAACCTACTAGTGCCGTGTGACAAATTTAAAGGGCTATTATCCCCAAATTTGAAAACCTATTTACTCCAGAGTGGTTCAGTGGGGAAACTAGTTTTATCTAAGGAATTGGGGGAGTTGTGTGATTTATATGAGAGTCATGTGGAAGCACTAGAGATAGGGGAGGTAAAGACGAAAGGTAATTTTTCTTCGAGTTATAATGGCAAAGGGAATATGTTTCTTCTGGAAGCGGATTCAGAAAGAGGGAGACCGGAAGTAACAATGGACAATTTCAGAAGGGAAAATTCCAAGCACCAGACAGGAAGTTCGGGGATAAGGTAGAAGGAGACAGACCTCTAGGAAGCCAGGGTAGCTCTAGTTTGGACCGAGGAATAATCTGCTTTAAATGTAGAAAACCGGGGCACAGACGAACACTATGTCCCCAAAGGGTTACAGTAAATCAGGATAGCAGAAGTAATTCATATTCTTGGCGGAACGACGGGGTGAAGAAGGTAGGAAGGGTAGCGGTGGAGAGTAATTATGATGTAGAGAAGACTAGAGGAGAGACCGAAGTAAAGGCAGTAGAGGACATTAGAAGGATGAGGGCCAAGATGGGAAGAGTCTTAGGTTCTACCCAGGGGGAGATAAAATTATTAGAAATACCAGTAGGAGAACAGTTGATGGTAAATACTGAGGCACGGCTTCAAGCCAATATACTTGTGGATAGTGGGGCGGAGTTCAATTGTTTGAAAGGAGGATTGTTAGGGAGGAGAAATTAGAGTACATTGAGAGAGTAATCTTAACGGGATTCGATGGGAGGACCGCAGTTTTCCCCATAAAAAGATAGAAGTTAAGATTACAGAGGCAGACCTAGGGCAGGCGGGGAGTAAATCACTAGGAACCAGTAAAATTGTATGTGCCATAGTACCTAATTTGAGTAATAAAATGATTATCACACCGGAGGATTATGTAAAAATGTCAACAGTTAGGTATTCTAGTCTCGAGTGGGCAGTTGATATGCATAGAGCCCTAGAGCATAAACAGGAGAGTGAGGAACAGAAGTACGGGAAAAGCGAAGCTTCACTAGAGGAGATAAAGGGATCAGAAATCCCCAGAAGCAGGACCAATATCGCGGCAAATCAGGTAGTCATCAGGGAGGAACCAGAAGGGCCTGGGGCGAAGAGCGAACAGCAGCCGAGAGAAGAGGGCGTGGTCAGAGAGGAGGAGAAATCTGATAGCCAATCAGAAGGCGAAGGGTTAGTCGCCCGAGAAGAGGACCAGCCGACGGAAACAGCTCAGGTAGGCCCCCACGAGGAGACAGAAGAATCCCGGTAGGAAATTAGGTCGGATCAGGCGCTATCTCCCAATTCAATCTTAAGATCACCCACATAGCCGGCAAGCTAATCCGACACGCTGATGCTTTATCTCCTTTATCATTTGACGTAGGAAATCAGCGTCCTGATAAACACAAGAGTATCACTACACAGGTAGAGACTCAGTGAGGCTCGATGGTGGTACTGTTGAGCATAAAAAAAAGGAGAGAGAAGTGATATTATTTTCGCTAGTGTGCGTCTTCCTGTGTGGTGACAAACTGAAAAGAAAAAAACTCAAGTGAACATGACTCACTATGCGAAATATGTTTCGCCTCAGGAGCAGGGACCTTTAGTTGCGAAAACTAATAATGCTGCGAGTGTAAATTACTGTATACATTCATGTTAATTTATGCGTGTGAAAAAAAAACTATGCCAGGTGTTTCTATGGACGACGAAGTGTCACCTCGAGAAGGACTTTTCTCTCCCCAAGGGGATAACTTTCTTTCGTTCACAGTGTGGTTGTACAATGAAGAGGTCAGGCGTGCAAGTAACGGCGCCAAAAGGAATGCAAGGGGAGCCTCGACAACGAAAACACATTCTCCCGAGGGACAATACTTTACACAGTAAATCTTGCTTTTAGAGAGTACCAAAACAGGCCCAGGAGAGTATCAAAACAGGTCTATGTCTAAAGGGCGCCAGTAGGTCTGGGGTCTGTTAACTTCCTTTATGTAGAAAAGTTGCTGCTATTGTTGAATGCTTTCATGTATCTGTAGAGAGTCTGGTTTTTCTGGCGGAAAGGCAGAGACAGGAATGCCACGAGTTGATCGCGGAACACGATAAGGGTAGCCTGAGGGCTGGAGTCCGGTTCTATTCGGTACCGAAGAGGTCAGAGGTGGACGCCTCAGGGTAACGAGGGCAGTGGAATGATGGGATTCTCGGGAGGAGGGCGAGAAGGTCACGTGAAGAAAAAGCGTGAAGAGGGAGTTCGAAGTACGTTTTGGAAGGTTTTAGACGTGGGGAGCACGAGCTCCCGGGGAAACAGTTCGCGCGTTGGAGAGAAGCCGAATGCTTCGGTAGAAAAGCGTAGAGTCAGGGGACTCGAGTATGGGAGGTGTAAGAAGGCACCAAATTATTCAACTGGAGCAGGGTTGGAGTAAGAATTACTCAACCAGAGATTTTCTTCGTTGTCGGAGATAATTAGCCAGCAGGGATGAGTGAAGTAATTATCAGTAATCGGATTCGGGTTATTTCGTGGCGGACCCGAAGTACGTTAGGCATTCTCTCTACGCGGACTTTTCGAGAGAAAACCAGACTCTCGGTATCTACTTTCTAATCATTAAATTTCTGTATTCTCTAATACGGCGTTGTTACTGCAACTTTGATTTTTGTGTCTTATTTTAAAACCTTCACTCCCTTCCTTGGTTCGCAGATATCCCAAGTAAAGCGGAGGAAGAGAGAGCCTGGGCCTTAAATTTGTATTAAATAAATTATGTGTGAGAGAACCTCAGTTGATTTACTTTCAGTGGGTGACTGCTAAATAAATTCTACGGACGACCTTCTGAGCGGGACGGGACTTAGCACAAGGGCCATAGGCTCACCCCTACACCAACAAACGTGTTTTCATTATTATTTCTTTTTCGTATGTAAACTTCTTTTGATTCTTGCTTTTAATGTATGGCTTAATCTATTTTTCTATATCTCTGTTTCATGTGAGTACAAGAAATATACAGATCTATAGCAGTTAAAATTCGACTGTAACAGTACTTTCTTTATTCTAACTTTAGTTTACATTTCATTCCGATAAAGGTTTTCTTCGCAATTTCCCATATTTAACTTAATCAATTTTTAGAAATATCACTCCATGTTCACGTGTTTTGTTTCTTCATGTAACATAATATTTTTTCAAAACTCTCTTTTAATATTCCTAAAAGCTTACATTTGTGGGAAATATACAGTTCTGGATTGGTTAAAATTTGACTGTAACAGTATTTTCTTTATTCCGACCTTACTTTTCTATTTCATTTCAACAAACATTTCTTCATTTGTTATTTCTTTTTCCTATGTAAGCTACTTTTGTTTCTTGCTTTTACTGTGTAACTTAAAGTTCTTAATGTATGACTTAATAAATTTTTCTCTCTTGTCTTTTCATGGGTATACAAGAAATATACATATCAGTTACGCATAAAATTCGATTGTATTAGTATTATTTTCTTTATTCTGACTTTATTTTTTCATTTCAACAAAGGTTTCTTAACGACTTGATATTACAAGATGCACCAAAAATTTCAAAAATTGATTTACACTCTACTTCGATTTTTTTTTCATAGTATTTTTTACCTGTTTCATTCAAAAACAGTTGTTTCTTCTCGACTTGACCACTCTCACTTTACCATACAAACGTTCCTAACATCAGAAATGTAACAAAAACTTCAGATATATTTTAATCTCTCCGACATTTAATCTCATGACGTATCAACCAAAATTTCATGCTTTCACCAAAAATCATTTTCTTAATCAATTATTTTTACTATTTTTTGATTTTATTGCTAACTCACCTCGCCAAAGTCAGTATAAACACACCTAGCCACACTCCGTTTCCCCATTTACTTCGCTTTACATCGAGATGCTTCAAAATGTTGCGTTCACTTCATTCACTCCATGACCAGTTCAAAAGTGCCAGACATTACAGGTGAAACATCTGTATTTGCTGCATTTCCCTGTAGACGTTAACTTTCGCTTCTCCTTACATTCGTTTTAAACAAGTTACCTCTATCGCATCGGTTTTTCTAAGATAAGACCACACACCATTTATTTAAGTACTTCAAGAGCATATTAGCCTTGAACATAGAGAACAGTCAATCGTATTCTAAGTATGTTTTCTCTTGATTCTTATAAAGGAACAGACAGCAAGAAGTCTCCCACACTGAAACAAAACATCACCAATTCGTTGCTTTCATGTCTTTTCCACATCAATTTACATAGTTCCACAACAATGATATTCTTAACGCTTCACCTTATATACAGACATTTTTTCTCTATTCTTAGAAGTTATTTCCCCAAAACAATAACTAAACCTCTCAAAACAACCCAGTGAACAATGTACATGACTTCGTACCGTCTTAACAAAATGCGTTTTTGTTTACAAATGTTATTTTTGCTCCCACTCACTTCGACGTTGCGAGAGCAAGCTAACAAAAGTCTATCAGAAAGCATTTACGAAGTTATGGACTTTTGTTTATAAAACCCAACGTTCGAATCATTCATTTTTTCTAAAAATCAATATCTGAATCATTCACTTTTTCATAAAGTTTATTTTTGAATCGTATAAATTTTAAAAAGTCAAAAAATGGCGTTGTTGTTTTCTCTAAGAGGGCAATTTTTTAAATTTTAATTTTCTTATAGTCGCACAAATCCCATAGAATAACATGGTAAATGCAATCCAACTAAAATTCAATATTTGAATCGTTCATGTTTTCTAAAAGTCAATATTTGAAACGTTCGTTTTTCCAGAAGTCAATATTTGAATCGTTAATTTTCGTAGAGTCAATATTTGAATCGTTAATTTACCTAAAGTCAATATTTGAATCATTGATTTTTTCACAATGTTCGTTTTTGAATTGTATACATTTAAACCAGTCAAAAAATGATTTTGTTGTTTTCATAAATAGGGCGATTTTTTTTATTTTAATTTTCTTATAATCGTAAAAATCCCATAGAATTATATGGCAAAACTACCATGCATAAAGGGACTGTTTTGAAACGAGGAAATTTCTCTAAAAATCGATTTCGTAAAACTTGAAAATAGACCAGGTGGAAAATGGAATGTTCTAAAAATGTCTAAGGAAATAAATGAGCTACGAAAAAATATCTCAGAAAAGAAATTTTAGCTTAATGACTAGATTTAAAAACAATTTCATGGGTTTCTCAACTTCAAACCTAACCTAAAGAAAAAAATAATCTCGGATAATCATTAGCTGAAGGCGCCCAGTGTTGCGCCAATTACCGAAAGACACGTAGTAGAGCCTTCAAGAATCGGGCAGAAATTTCAATGATTCGAAGGGTACCGAACGTTATTCTCCAGGCCTTTCATACCTACCTTTCCCTTGAAAATACCCAAATAACTTAAAAAAAATATTTAGAAAGAAAAAGTACTAGTTCCCAAGCAAAATTTTTACAATAATTCTTATGCACTACTTTATTCACACTTTTTGCATTAAAAACTTGAATTAAACACTTAATATTTATGCTTTGGGATGTAAGGTCAGGTGATGCGTAACATGACAGTCTCTCCTTGACAAATGTCAACCCCGCCTTCTCGTGGTGCATCCTGTTCTCACTAAAGGGGCTCTGACGACCGCCAATAGCGGTATAACTATACCATCGGGATTAGAGGAAATGCTATCCCACACTCACCAACCCGCTTGGCCTGCGTGGTGAGTTATGGCCAAACCCCTCCAAAATGATTCCACAACTTAAATCTTGGCCCTCAGTCTCCGGCAGCTGGAATGTACCTGTCCAAGGCAGCGGCCAGTGCGACATGAAGGCAGAGGGTGCTAAGAATCCGCGGAGGACCGAACTAGGCTGCCATCTGATGCTGACCTTGGCTACGTATAATGGACGCTCCCTATCTTCTGATTCAAGGCTTCTTGAATTGGAACAGGAACTACAAAGGATCAAGTGGGACATCGTCGGGCTAAGTGAGGTAAGGAGAAAAGGAGAAGATCTCATTGAACTGAAAATTGGACATCTCTTCTACTATCGTGGGACAGATACTGGCAGAACTAGTGGTGTTGGGTTTATGTTAAACAATAAACTCAAGGATAAAGTTGTAGAAGTTTAAAGTTCCTCTGACAGAGCTGCACGACTTGTTATCCAACTCTCGAAAAGATACCAGGCTCAGACTATTCAAACTTATGCACCCACCACAAGTCATCCTGAAGAAGAAATTTAAGAATTTTATGAGGAAATTCGTCATCTAAATAATAAAGGTAAGCAGCACTTGAAGATAATTATGGGAGATTTCAATGCAAACATAGGGCAACGGCAACAGAATGAAACTTCAGTAGGTAAATTCGCTCACGGCAACAGAAACCAGCGTGGACATACTCTCGTTGAGTTTGCAGAGGCAGAAGGGTTTTTCATCTTGAACTCCTTACTCAAGAAAAAGCCACACAGGAAATGGACATGGAGACATCCAAATGGGATAACAAGTGAAATTGAATTTATTATGTGTAACAAAAAATTCTTCATAGAAGACTGCAGTGTGCTAAACAAGTTCAACACAGGTAGTGACCATAGATTGGTGAGATGTAAGATGCACCTCAACACTAAACTTGAACGTGGCAAGCTCATAAGACAAACAAAATGTATTGACATAACCAACCTTAAAAAACACCATAATATCTTTAAGTTGGAACTGAAGAACAGATTCTCTGCTTTAAAAGGCCTAACATCGGAAGAAGTGGATATTTCTGAAATTAACAGAAAAGTAACCAAAGCTCTTATGGAAACAGCAACAAAATTAGCTGGGTCTAAGAACAAGTTGCATATCAACAAATTATCAGCAAAAACCAAAATGTTGATGCAAAAAAGAAGAGAGATGAGGACAACTAAAGAAGATGTGACTTCCAAAGTGGAATATATAGAGCTATGCAAGACAGTAAGAAAAAGTATCACTGAAGACGTAAGAAAATTAAACTGTGAACTAGTGAGGAAAGCAATTGAAAACAACCAAAGCCTAAAGATAGCAAAGAAACATCTCAGTAAGGGAAGAAAACAGATTATGGCACTGAGAAAAGAAGATGGTTCTGTAACAAGAAATAGAGGCGAAATGTTGACAAGAGTGAAGGATTTCTACTCCAAATTATATGAAAGGGATGATGCATGCACTCCAGACATCATGAAAGGTACCAGTACCAGAGTTCTTCCAGTCCTCCCAGCAGAAGCTGCATATGCAATCAAGAACATGAAGCGGGAAAAAGCTCCAGGAGAAGATGGAATTACTGTAGACATCATACAAGAAGCAAGTGGAGAAATCGAAACAGTTCTCGCCCAAATTTTCACTCGATGCCTTAATGAAGGGAAGATTCCTGAGGATTGGAACACCGCTACAATGATCCTGCTACATAAAAAAGGTGACATTGAGTATCTCGGGAACCACAGACCTATCAGCCTCCTATCAGTGGTTTATAAAATCTTCACTAAAGTTCTTTCACACCGCTTGAAGTTAACACTGGACATGGCTCAACCGAGAGAACAAGCTGGATTCAGGAGTGGCTACAGCACAATAGATCATATCCACGTACTGAGAGAACTAATTGAAAGAGCGAGGGAATATGAACTTCCATTGTGCATGGCTTTTATCGATTATGAAAGAGCCTTTGATTCGGTGAAACCATCAGCAGTTACAATGGCTCTGAAATCCTGCGGTATTGAAAATGCATACATTAATATTATTAATAACTTCTATAAAAATGCAAGTGCAAAGATTAGGCTGTTTGAAAATACAACACACATAAAAATTGGAAAGGGAGTGAAACAATGCCACAGTGGAGGGTGTCTTTCAGTCCCTGAGCTGGGAAAACAAGGGGATAACGATTAATGGAGATTATCTAACCCACCTTCGTTTTGCTGATGACGTAGTCCTTTTTGCAACTACCACATCAGAGCTGCAGAGTATGATCCAAGAATTTGCTGACAAGAGTAAAGAAGTGGGATAAAAAATGAACTTTCAGAAGACAAAAGTGATGTTCAATGCTTTTACAAGAAATGAAGAGTTATCGATTGATGGAGAAAAGCTGGAGATAACAGGCACGTACATTTATCTTGGACAGCAGATATCAAGTGAGGGTCACATTGGTGAAGAAATTAGTCGGTGTACAAAACTTGCCTGGAGAGCTTTTGGAAGAAACAGCATAATTTTCAAGAGCAATATGCCATTATTTCTTAAAAGAAAAGTGTTTGATCAATGCATCCTTCCAGTGCTTACGTATGGTGCAGAGACGTGGACCTTAGCTAAAAGAGACATACAAAGGCTGCAGACAACTCAAAGCAGCATGGAGAGGTGCATGCTTGGTGTAACCAGGAGAGATAATAAGAGGAACTCGTGGATCCGAAAAATGACAAGAGTGGAAGACATCATGATTAGAGTTAAATCCCTGAAATGGAAATAGGCTGGACATACTGCCAGAAGGACAGATCATCGATGGACAACCGAAATTTTAGATTGGATTCCACGAGACAGCAAAAGACCCAGAAGAAGACCACATGGGAGATGGGTGGATGAAATTCGAAAGTATGCAGTGGTGACATGGAGGAGACTGGCACAAGACATACCGTTGTGGAGGAAACTTGGATAGACCTTCGTCCAGCAGTGGATTGATAATGGTTGACAATGATGATGATGATGATGATTTATGCTTTACGAATTTTCTACACTTATTCCAATAAAAAAATTTTGCATTCACACTTTTACTTTAAAAATTGAAATAATCACTTAATATTTACATTCTCACTTTTACAATAAAAATATATTACCTCCCTCCCCTTTACCTTACCCAAATTTTTAGAAGTCCCGAAAAGGACTTTCTTGTAGTCCTAAAAATAACTTTTTATCATTCCTGCGAACGGCTTTTTTTCTCTCGTCTGGACCATAAATTGCTCCAACGTATTTCACATTCTTCAGCTTCTTCAAGAATGTTCTTCACATTAATGTTCTCGAAGAAACAGTGAGTAATGGTGGGGCCTATCAGCGATTCAAGACGTTCACTAAAATATTTTCCCAAAGTCTTGGGGTCAACAAGAGCAAATGCTTCGTCAAAGCACAAAGTCTATTTGTCTTCTGCTTCGTTAAAGCACCTGTGCCCCAGCCGATTGTTTGGCATGAGATGATGAGGAAAATGACATTCCTTGCGGTAGTACACTTTTTCAATGTTTTTTTCAATTTTTCAAATCGGGCTCCTGGAATTACATATATTGACGAAAATCAGATATAAATCTACGCCCCCTAGCGGAGAAACTGTAAAATAATTTAAGAAGAAAATATTCCGAAAATCTTTATTGATGTGAGTGAAAGAATTTTTTCAATCGATATTTTAGAAGCTCAGATGTTATGGCAAATACGTCAGAAGCCAATATTAAGAGTTACGCCTCCTGGTGGCCAAAGTATTCTTTACCAAAAATTTGAAATTATATGCAAAAGATTTTCCAGCAGGAGGTGTTTCAAAGTTGAAAACAAAATGTTTGAAATCGGAGTTTTAGAAGAAGAGTTATCGAAAAAAATGTAATTTACTTTTACTCCCCCAAGCGGAAAATCTATGCGGAATTTGAAAAAGTAACTTTATCTAAAATACTCCTCGACATAAATGGAATCGAAAGATAAAATAATTTTTTCTAACGGATGTTTAGAAGCAAATATGTGGAATAAAACGTATTTTAGAATTCGACATCATCTGCATTTACACCCTCTAGCGGCAAAATTGTACATCGTAAAAAAAAAACGAAATAACTGATCATCATTCGCATATTTCAAGCTTCCCAATGCAAAAAGAATTTTTCAAATCGGGACAAATAGTTGCAGAGATATCGTGGGTACAGGTCGACGGACGGACAAACCGGTAACATAAGCACGATCTTTTTTCAAAAGACGAGCTAAAAAAGCATGCACATTTCACGTACACGCAAGTTTTTTTGGAATACTCAAAAGTGATTTGAAAAATATATACGATATGCTATATAGGGAAACAAAAATTCTGAAATTTTCGGTACATCTTGTAATATCAAATCGTTGAAAAACGTTTGTTGAAATGAAATGAAAAAATAAAGTCAGAATAAAGAACATACTAATACAATAGAATATTATGTATAACTGATATGTATATTTCTTGTATACCCATGAAAAGACAAGATAGAAAAACTGGTTAAGTCATACATTAAGAAATTTAAGTTATACAGTAAAAGCAAGAAAGAAAAGTAGCTTACATTTGAAAAAGAAATAATAATAAAGAAACTTTTGTTGAAATGAAATAGAAAGTAAATTCGGGATTAAGAAAATACTGCTACAGTCAAATTTTATCCACTACAGATCTGTATATTTCACGCAAATGCAAGCTTTTAGGAATACTAAAAAGGGAGTTTCGAAAAAATATTATGTTATATGAAGAAACGAAAAAATCTGAATTTTTGCTACATTTTGCGATATCAAGTCATTAAGTAACGATGGTTAAAATGAAAATGAAAAAATAAAATCTGAATAAAAGTATGCGACAGTTGGCAAAGTTTGAAAAAAATAATGGACGAATACGTGAACATAGAATGATATTCAAAACATAGATTAAGTTAAATAGGGGAAATTGTGAAGAAAACGTTGGTTAGAAAGAAATGTAAAAGTAAAGTAAGAATAAAGAGAATACTGTTTCAATCGACATTTATCTGCTATAGATCTGTGTATTTCGTGTACATACACGAAACAGCGATATAGAAAATAGATTAAGTCACACATCAAACCAAGTAAGAAAAAAATAGTTTAAGAGGAAAAAATTAAAAATCTGAAGTTTTGTCACATCTTGTAATATCAAGTCGTTAAGAAACGTATGCTGAAATGAAATGAAAAAATAAAATTAGAATAAAAGATGTTGCAGTTTACAAAATTTGAAAAAGAAAATAATGGACGACTACGTGAACATAGAATGATATTTCTAAAAATTGATTAAGTTAAATACGGGAAATTGCGAAAGAAGCCTTTATTGGAATGTAATTTAAATTAAAGTAAGAATAAAGAAATTACTGTTACAGTCGAATTTTAATTGCTACAGATCTGCATATTTCTTTTTGTACACACACGAAATAGTGATATAGAAAAACCGATTAAGTCATACATTAAAAGCAAGTAACAAAAGAAGTCTACACACGAAAAAGAAATAATAATGAAGAAACGTTTGTTTGTTTCAACTAGAAAAAAATAATGTATTTCTATTAAATAAGGTATTCGCACAGCATTTAAAAAAATAGATTAAGATATGAATTAAATGGTGCATTTCGTTGATTAATCATGAAGAAATCTAAATCATCCTATAGAAAAATAAAATGATCTGCGCAAAAAAATAACTAATGTATTTCCATTAAATAACGTATTGGCAAACCATGGCCTTCTCGTTAGTTCCTACAGAACGCTGTAAGAGCGAAGTGACACATAGTCGATTGAGATAATGCATCTGCTTAGAAACCCACTGGATAGGGGTTCGTTTTTAAGCTGAACAACTAAGAACTTTTACGCCCTTTGAAAGAAAATTTCCACAGCGACGTGACGTCAGGAAAAAATTCCTCTGGGGAAAAATAGAGGACAAATTTCCTCTGGGGAAAATATGACAAAAGAATAGCATCAATCACGTTGGAAGAAAAATAAAATAGCGGACAAAAGATGGTGGTGATTGGAAAAACGTCAGAGACAAAAGAAAATGGCGACTAACCCCAAAACACGTGGCATACAAAATGTTACGATCGGAGACGAAAGAAAAACGTCGGAGACAAAAGCAAACGTTGGAGACAAAATAAAAATGGTGACTCACCCCAAACACGTGGCGCAAAAAAATGTCATGGTTGGACACAAAAAATAAAATGGCGGACAAAAGATGGTCAGTAATATCACGTTGTGCACAAAATATTATGGCTGAACACAAAGAAAAATGGTGGACAACAGATGTTCGGTAAGACCACGTGGCGTACAAAAATGTAATGGTTGGACACAAAAAATAAAATGGCGGATGAGAGATGGCCGGAAAGACCACGTGGTAGAAAAATGTTGGAGACAAAGAGAAATGATAGACAAAAGATGATGGTAAGAGACCACTTGAGGAAATAAAAATGGTGCACAAAAGATGGTCGGAAAGACTACGTGGAAAAAATGGCTGCGACTGACGTCATGATTGATCAGGAATCGACCACGTTGATTCGTGCGGGGTCGTGGACAGCTGAGGACGGTCGTGGACGGCTTCCTTTGTACTAGAAACTCCCCTTTTCCTCTAATCCTGTTGATCCAAATACATAGTTCCACAAGTGCTCTATGGGATTGCGGTCGGGCGATCACGCCGGTCAAAGAAGAACGGAGACATCGCTGCTGTGTGTATGGAACCAGTCACGCACCCTTAGCGACGTGGCACGGCCCGTTGTCGTGTTGGTAGACACTATCACCAGCAGGGAAAACGTCCAACATGAAGGAATGCATGTGGTCAGTGAGGATGGTCAGGTAGCCATTGGCATTCAGAGACCCATCCAGTGGTACCAGCTGTCCAAAATCATACCAGGGCAACATCCTCCAGACATGCACACTGCCACCGCCGGACTGTCTGACCCCGTATCCTCCACCGCCTGTCACTTCTTTGGAGCAGAAAACGCAATGCGTTGGAGAAGGCAAAGTTTTTCCACTTTTCCACTGTCTAACGACTGTAGTCCCAGACGAATTGCAGGCATCGTTGCCGATGGACTTGAGTTAACATGGGCGCCTCATCGCAGCGTCGACTCCGGAGACCCATGCGTAACAGGGTTCTCTCTTCTGTTATCGGGGGCACGTACCTGGGTGTCCCAGCGTTCCTTTGCGTGGTCAATTGCTGCACTGTTGCGCGTCGATTGCCCTTTACCAGTCGACGGAGGCGACGTTATCTTCTCAGGTCGATGGTCTTTGGGACTCCACAGTTATGATTTCGGGAGGCACTTGATGTGCCAGCGGTCCATTTTTGGTACATCCTTACTACAGCACCTCGCGAACAGCCCACGAAGTCTACTGTTCCTGTGATGCTTCCACCCTTGGCCCAGTAGGGGATGATCATTCCTTTTTGAGCGTCCTTCAAATCACTACCTCTGCCCATTGTGCTCACGTAACGCACTATGGCTCATCTGCCCTGGCGGCCACTTATATCTCCGTTTGGTCGACCATGTCACGCGCACTCTCTGACGCACCTTGGCTGGTACTCTGTGATTCCCGGGGTTGTTATATTATTCTGATACGACGCTGTGTTTCCCTAATTTGGTGCACGACTAAAGGTAACAATGAAACTAGACACATCTTATGAATTTAAATTACAATGCTCTTGTAGTATGATTCACAAAGTGTTCTAACAAAATAATTGGAAATGTTACATATTGAACTTTCATAAATAATAACAAATATGAAATGTCGTGCACAGAAGCGAAAAAATTGAAGATTTAAGCTGTTTATTATTGAACGATGGGAAGATGTTAATAAAATAAGTGATTCGTAAATTTTGTAATATTAAAAATTTCATAAATAAATTTGGTAGAAAGATATTGCTCGATTTGTGTGCTTCAAAAAAGTCTTTTTTTCACGAAGAAAGAAGATTTCAATTTAAGATTAGGTTTGTCATTTGCTTAGGAAGTAAGACTGCCCACAGCTGTTTTTGCTAAAGTTTTAGATCGGTATCTTCTTAACACTAGGGCAAGTCGCCAACGGTAACCGATAACTCGGGTACAGTAGCCAAATTCTGAGAGAAGCTATTGCAAAATCGGAAGGCCTCAAAACCTGATCATGGACGATGTCCAGTCACATGCCAGGAATTACGGTGATCGGATGCGTCATGTCGTAGCTATGCCCGAACAACTAATTGTCCTGAGTCTCGTACAGAGAGCGGATGCTTTCAATTAATATTAAAATTGGTCAGTTTTTTAATGGTCTATATTTTTGTACGATACGACCAATCACCATGATACCAACCCTTTCTCTGTGGTAAGTGTCACTGCGATCGGCCGAAAATCTTTGGAGAAGACAGGTAACAAACGACCCCCTCTCAAATCCCGCAAAACCCCTAAAAGTGCAAGTTTCTGTACGAAAATTCCCCAATGACACGGAATTTCGGGAATCGGAAAGCGTCCAAACCTGACCATTTACGATGTCCGATTGCATGCAAAAAATCACGGTGATCGGATGTGTCTTTTCGTACCTATGCCCGAACAACTAGTTGTCTCGAGCCTCGTAAAGAGAGCTCTGCTCGGCCCTCGGCCTTGTTTCGCTCAATGACATTCAGATGTCGGCTGTCTTCAATGCCGGATCTAACTTCGAGCAATATGTTTAAGCGATCTTCTGATATTCATCCTTAATTTTTGGTGGAATTAATTTTCAATTAGGATCTCAAGTAGCAATTAATGTCGGTCCGATATCGGCCCGATATCAGGGAGGATAACTTTTTGCAATATCGGTCCAATATCTGTAGCCGATATCGGTCCAATATCTGTAGCCGATATCGGTCCAATATCTGTAGCCGATATCGGTCCAATATCTGCAGCCGATATCGGTCCCATATCTGTAGCCGATATCGGTCCAATATCTGTAGCCGATATCGGTCCAATATCTGTAGCCGATATCGGTCCAATATCTGCAGCCGATATCGGTCCCATATCTGTAGCCGATATCGGCTAAATATCAGGGAGGATAACTTTTTGCAATATCGGTCCGATATCTGTAGCCGATATCGGTCCGATATCGGCTCAATGTCGACTGAATTAACGACATTCAGCCGACATAACCGATATCGGCCCGATATCTAGCCGATATTCCCCAAGTAGCAATTAATGTCGGTCCGATATCGGCTCCATGTCGGTAGCCGATATAACCGATATCGGCTCCATGTCGGTAGCCGATATAACCGATATCGGCTAAATATCAGGGAGGATAACTTTTTGCAATATCGGTCCGATATCTGTAGCCGATATCGGTCCGTTATCGGCTCAATGTCGACTGATATTAACGACATTCAGCCGACATAACCGATATCGGCCCGATATCTAGCCGATATTCACTGCTACTTGGGATGACAGCCTTTCATACACAGTTCGATAATTAAGTTATGAAACTATTTTTTTTATTGGAAAAGTAGGAAAACTTACTTGAATATAATTTACTAGCGGAGATACCCGGCGTTGCCCGGGATAGACATAAAATTTGTTTTCAAGTAACAATGTAAATCGCACTATAAAAAAATCCCTACCATGATAAACAACGCTCAAGCCGGGCCTCACGCTGTTCCAAGGTCTCTGCCGCCCTAGATACACTTGCTCTTTCCCGCTGATCCATTAGTCTTCGATCACGTTGTTCAGTTGTCTCACTTTCTCGAAGTAATTTTACTTTCTTTGCTTTCGGCTGAACTTGTCCGATGGGTTTGCGTTTTTTTGGGGCATTTCACCACACTTGATGAAAATTTTATTATAAAAATCACAATTTATAATGGCCGTTCTGAGCCCTAAAATCTCGAAATAGCAAACATGCACAATAATGCAATTCCTGCACTCCGCATTCAGTTTTCTAGAGTGTAGATATACAACCTGATCGCACCCAGCGTGAAAGAAAGTAGTTCACGATAATATACGGAATTATTTTTACTAATCTCGAAAACTAAACCGATTCGGATAATTCTTTCACCGTTGGGAAGCTTTCCGGAGGACATAGGCTATTACGTTTATTTATTATTATTTATTATTATTTTTTATTATTTTTGGCGGTACTACCGAATAACATCGCTTTCAAGTAATTTCTAATTTCCCATGTATCGTTCCGCTTTGTTTGCATACAACCTGATTACACCCAACGTGAAAGAAAGTAGTTCAGGATAATATACGGAATTTTTTTACTAATATCGAAAACTAAACCCATTCGGATAATTCTTTCACCGTTGGGAAGCTTGCTTCTTTCCGGTGGACATAGGCTATTTCTTTTATCTATACTAATACCAATACTAATCTTGTATTTAAATTTTATGTATGAAGAAGACCGTCTGTTTTAACTTCAACTTAACCTGGATGCTATTTGAGAGGACCACGCCTATTGGTGGGAATCTGTAGCTCCTCCTTATTTGAGACTCCTGCGCCAATTGTTGGGAGTCTAATGAAACCTAATCCTTACAAAGAAAATGCCATGGTAACATAAAGCAAAACAATACTTATGATAACATGTTCCGCCGGTGCGTTGTGTTTTCAAAAATCGGACTCTTAGCCGTATGCCTAAACCGCGGAAGCTTGCGAGGAGTGAGGCGTCACCTGACGACCGTTGCTCTGATACGCGGAGTAACACCGCAGCAGCCGACTTGCACCCAGTCTATAGAGGGCCCGGTAAAAACACATTTGACCCCTTAGGGATGGAATTTCTAAAAATCGTCCCTGCCTGTATTTTAATCTGGGTGATGAAGAGTATGTATGCCAATTTTGGTGCAAATCCATCAAACAGTTTAGGAACGTATGTGGAACAAACATACAAACTTTCACTTTTATATATAAAGATATTTAAAGTACACTCTTTCGATATTAATAAATCAGTGGAACGATTAGGCAACGAAAGGAAGGACGAGCAGAGATCGACTTTTGGTATGGAGTCAGGAGCTGATGTCACAATTATTCGTATGTCTTCAATGTTTTGAAAAACATTTCTTTTTAAAGTCAGTTTCAATTTAGGGAATAGAAAGTAGCCACAAGGTGGCAAATCTGGAGAATAGGGAGAATGGTTGAGTACACATACTTGTTTTTCGTGCCAGAAATTGCTGTACATTGACTTCTCTGTGTGCGGGAGAGTTATTGTGAAGACACAAACATTGCCAGTTTTTATACTCAGGCATAACACGAACAATCCTAAATACACAGTTGACGTGGATTAAGAACATCAAACAGAAGTCATCGGTCTTTCCACGTTTATAAGTGAGTCACGGAAAAATTCTCATCGGCCGCCACCGTGAATCGAACCGAGGGTCTTCTAGTTACGCGCCGGACATGCTTCCACTGCACCACCGCGGCCTCGAAATTCTTCAGACTCACATACGACTAACTGTCAAACGTGTGGAAAGAGCGATGACTTCTATTTGGTGTTCCTACTTCACGTCAACTGTGTATTTATTATTGATTCGCCTTGTAGTTATTTGTTCTGTTGCTGCTGTTCATCTTTGGTGAATCCCCAGCTTTGTGCGGGGCTCCAGAGAAGCAACCTGCCAGGTGGTTTGTCGTATGTGAGTCTGCAGAATTTCGAGGACGCTGTGGAGCAGCGGAAGCATGTCCGGCGCGTAACTGGGAGACCCTGGATTCGATTCCCGGTGGCAGCCGATGAGAATTTGTCAGTGACTCCCTTATAAACGTGGGAAGAGCGATGACTTCTATTTAACGAACAATCATCTTCCACAATCATTCCAAATTGGATGTGTGAACATTACTAGTGACAGTTATACCTGAAGGAATGAAATCGTGATACAGAATTTCCTTGCTGTCGCAAAAGAACAGAAGCGTTGTCTTGTTTCTGGACTTTTGTAACTTGATCTTCTGTCCTTTGGGTGACAGTGGTGACTTTCACTAAGTACGCTGACGCTTCATTTCAGGTCGTAAAGGAAACGCCATTGTCTCGTCATATGCCACAATGCTTTGGAGAAAATTTTGCATTGTTTCGGCAGTCTCCAGAATGGATTTTGCGTACTCCACTCGTGCATGTTTCTGGCCGTAATACAAAGCATGCAGAACAAAGTAAGCACGCACTTTATTTTCCCTCCACGTTCTGCACTAAAATTTAACGAATCGTCTCCTTGCTAACAGCAAGCTCACATTCAAGCATCCCCAAGGTCACACACGATCACTTTTTATCCTTTCGCCAACTTTCTCAATGAGTTGAGACGTGCGCATTGAATCGGGGGTTCGGGAATTTCGTCATTTTCCAATTCTTCCCGCCCATCCTTGAAGCGTGCATAGCATTGGAATATTTGTGTACAATATAGGGAATTAGACCCATACACATCCCGCAACAATTCAACTGTATCAGATGCAGGTTTACCGATTTTTAAACAGAAACGGATATTTACTCTGTGCTGCATGGCAATGATATTCCCCCGAATGATGTCATGCCCATCGTAAATAATCGTCTGCGCAATTCTCTTTCAAACGTTGTTGCCACCGCAAAGCCGATAAATGGCTTATCAAAAAACCATGCCTTCCCGACCCGTGGGTTTTACCGGGATTTAAAAAAATCAGACTCATTATTTAATTGTCGCACTGTGTATTAAGTTGTTTTTTGGAAACGAAATCTTGGTCGCGAGAATACAGAAGGACTAAAATCTTCTCCAGGCAACCGGATATCGTTTATTAAAACTATTTGTTCATAGGGAATTCCTGTGGTTTCCCTTTAAACTATGCCCAGTTTTATTAGGTCTATAGCAAGCTTTTCGACAGTTCTCATGAAAATGTTTTTGGGTTCTTTCGGAGCACCAACTTCCTTTTGTGTTGAATTTGGGCAGTGGAAGGCAATATTTTGTGCCATTCAAGTATTTAGAAGGAAAATTAAGTGTGATGAAGTATTCATGATGCACAGCCATTCAGAGTTCGCTTCCTCGCTCCGGAATTCGAATTTTACATCACTGCATTACCCAACACCCATTCAGGCTCTACATTCAGTGTTTCATATGCACCAAATTTCGGAAGTAAAAGAATTATTCAATCAACGCTAACTGTACCAAATTAAAGAAAAGGCGTACAACTTGCTTAGTTTTATAAAAAGTCCACATTTCGCATTGCGTCATCAGTTACACGCATGTTATTAATATAATCAATCATTTCCGTCTAACGCTGCCATGTCTTGTTATCAGTATCTTATAGCATCCTATCGATACGTATGAAACGATTCGCTGTTGCTGTCTGACTTGTGATCTGGTTTTTGTTTGAGTAATGATTACAAACGCAAGTATTTGCTCATAAGCAGCATCTCAGTGAGGCAGTGTTCTTTATTTTGTCACCAATTTTGATTAATCATATTACCTCAGTTGTGTGTGCAGTTATCCATCAAAGTTAATGATTAATTTATTAATTTGCTAAGGTATATTTATAAATACCTTAACATACTATACCGTGCAAAATTAATTGTGACAAGCTATTTTATTCTCAGAATTGTAATGTGATCGCCAGTTGATGTCGCAAACCCAAGTAAACCGGTTTTATCAGCTGTGAGGTGGTGTGGCTGTTAGAACTTGATAGTAAGAATGTGGTTTGACCGGTTTTAAACAGGAAATATGCACTTCAGCTTCACTTGTGAGCTTTCGTGTGTGACAGTTGGATGTTAGTTTTTGCTCTCTGTGAGTACGTGTTGCTTTTGTATTGAAAAATGGATATTTCCCCAAGGAAGCGTGCAAAAATATTTGCCCTGAAGGATCACACTTCTATGACAGTGAGAGATATCGCTTCTGCAGTTGGTGTAGGCAAATCAAGTGTATCAAGACTGCTTATGCGATACAATGCATCTGGATCATCGTCTCCAAAAAGGAGAAGTAAATGTGGAAGAAAACGAAAAACAACACCACGAACCGATAAATATCTAATCTGAAATAGTAAAATTAATCAAAAAAAACAAGCACCAACCTCCAAAGAGGTTTACTGGCTAGTGGTTGTGATGTTAGTGATTCAACTGTACGCCGTAGGCTTCTGGAAGTTGGGTGGAAGGCAAGAAGACCAACGAAAAAACAATATTTGAATGCGAAAATGAAGATAAAACGTTTAGCATGGGCCAAAAAATATAAATCATGGACTGCTGACTACTGAAAAAAAGGTAATTTTCAGTGATGAAACTCATTTATTTGTGCAGGGTTACCAAGCAAATGCTGTTAGACGAAGCAACTGTGAAAACTTAAGACCTGAGCATGTCAAACAAACTGTAAAACACCCTCTGAAACAGATGTTTTGGGGTTTTTTCACATCAAATGGCACTGGAAGCTTAGTTCCTGTTCAAGGTATGATGAATTCAGCCAAGTACGTAGAAATATTACAACGTAAGATTGTTCCATTCTTGCAAACTTTTGACGGGATATTTCAACATGACTTGGCCCCATGTCACAATTCGAAATTGGTCAAGAATTTCATGCTGGAAAATCAAATTCATTTGTTTGATTGGCCTGGAAATTCACCAGACTTAAATCCCATAGAAAACTTGTGGAATATTTTGAAGAGATGTATAGGTAAAATGAACTATACAACCAAAGAACGCATGATAACGAATGCTATAAAAGTGTGGTTCCACGATTATGAAGTCAAAAATATGTGCATTCAATTAGTGGAGTCAATGCCAAAACGACTTCAAGACGTCCTTTCTGCTAAAGGAGGACATACTTCATACTAACACAGGTATTTATCAGTGTATATCAAGGCATAGAATGATATAAAGGCATAGTTTTGGAAAAAAGAGAGATTTTTTACTTTGTCCGAAATAATTTGCACAGTATAGTACATAAAACCGAAGACACAGTCAGGAACATACGAAACAACGTCTTCTATTTCTCTTTTCACAGTACTGCTGAGGCTCATGGAAAGCCAGAGCACTGTCAAACTAACCAGTGAGGACCTACTGGCATAAAACAAATGTCAATGTGACTAACATAATTTGAAACAACCTCACCGTGCTGCTTCTGAAAACAAAAATAAACAAAGTTTCTATTTTCTTTATGTACTCAGGCATACTACACCTATATCATTAATTTTGTACACCGAGTGATCACTAAATTACAAACCAGCCCTATAAAACGTGGCTGCGGCCTGTTGACCACGTGATCTCCGAGTGGGCGCGATTAGTCGAACAACGTAACATATGTAAGCTCAGGCGTTCAGGAGAGGAGCAACTGGTATGGACTTATACAAGGCATGCACATAATGTAGAAGAGTTTGGGACCATTTTTTCCTGTAAAATATGTCTCAAGGGTGCCAGTGATGTCGGAGGTAAAATGTGTGATCTGGCCATTCGGTACAGATATTCCCACAAATGTTGAATAATATTGAAATCTGGTGATTGAGGCTGCCAGGGTGGCTGCTGTACCTCATCCTCATTCTCTGCGAGCCACAACTTAACACGTTTCGCTCAAGCATTATCTGCTTGAATCAAGGTATGGGCATTTGGCAATGACTACAACACTGGGTGCAGGTGATCCCCAAGAATGTATTTGTACTGTGCAGATGTAACACGACCCTGAATAACAACAAATTACCTTAAACAATGTCATGGTATGGTACCCCAGAGCATCACGGATCCACCTGTGTACTTCACAGTCTGAACAAACCCTCAGGTTTGTGCACTTCTGCAGATTTTCGCAACACGTACACTCTACCAGTTATAGGGAACAATGTGAAGTACGATTCATCAGACCAGATGACACGTTGCTGACTTTAACATTCCAGTTTTTATGTGTTTTGTAGCATCTTACACGTTTTGTTGTATTGATGTTGGTAATCCGAGGTTTGTGGATTGCAGCAAGGCCATAAACACAGGCACGACGGAAATCCCGATTAATTGTTATGTGGGAAACAGGATCATTCCGACTGGAGTTCAACTGTGCTGCTATTTGTGGTGCCGTGGTCTTGTGTTTCCGTTGTACATCTTGTGCCAAAGTTCGCCTATCCCTATCTGGAAAGTACGTGAAGTGGCAGGGAAGTATGTTGAAAATCCAAAAAGAAAACATAATTACACAGCTTTCCTGTAAGTGTTGCCTCACCAAAACCTTTTGAAAAATTCTTGTACAATACCAAAAGACACTGAATGTGACAAAAAAACAGATATTCAGAAGAATGATATGACCACGGTTAGATATTTTGCAGAATATTCGACACAATGATTTTGCAATGCTTACATTGTACTCGCAAACAGTTCTGTGGGAACAGGCACAATCCAGAAAGCATCACAGTAGGGATAATGTATGACACCTGCAGCGATGGTTTTAGTTATTCAATCTCATGTTTACAGAACTGTGCAACCAATGATCAGCAACAATTGTTGTTTTGGTGTTTGATGTTCGTTATCAACAATGTTTTTCTTTACCTATTTAACTCTCTTTGAACATCATTCGCTTATAGGATGTTTGTACGCGCTCTCTTTGAAACTTCGTAGCCAGAAATTAACTGCAACTGAAAACAAACACATTCTTATTGGTGTTTATTTTGACTTTACTCAACTGGAAAATGCTAAAGTGCCAAACTTGCGTGCGAGTACCAAAAACACCTGTCTGCCTAACCATTCGAACTGGGCCTGGATTTGAATCCCGGATGAGTCCAGCAAGGTGTGTATGTTCTACTGCTCTGATTCATTTCCTAACCTGGAAATATTGATCCTAAATTAGGAACGAGTAATTATCCGTAGGATTAGATGTTCAGGTACAGCTCCGAAACACAAAACAAATGTTTTCCCAAAAACGAACTCGATACCAAGACGGCAAAGACCGATGTTTACCCCGCAGCACCTAAAACATTCAGAGTGATCTAAAAGGATACAGCAAAATAAATTGTTACCTATACCCATGTAAAAAGTAAAGATTGAGATGTAACATGCTGATGAAGATTTCTAACACGCACAAGAAAAACAAATTCAGATTTCGTCGTTTACAAAATGCCAGAGTAGGCACAACGATAAAATACAGATCAGGATAGTTAGTAATTTTTGAGCTCTCCCGTGCTATCTTAGAATAGCATTTGCTTTTTTCATTTTTATAAGATTTTAGATTCCTTCTGAAATGAGCACAAAATTACAGCATCTGAGTTTTGAATATAGCATAAGCTATAACACTATGCAGCTGGTTGGAAGACTCATCGCTATGTACATATAGAGAAAATAGCAAATGCTATCCCAGTTGCCGAATACTCTTATCCTCATGCGTCATTCTTGTAAGACACATTGATGGCCAGTGGTCAGAGGCGTAGGTTTCTGTGTAGACGTCTGAGTTGCATCCGGGCTTTAGTCTCTAATCAGAAGGGTAGTGTGCTTGTTTTATGTCTCTGGCTCTCTTCCTTCATTGGAACTAATGACACTAAGTTAGTGACAAGCAAGCCTTTAGAGCTGCTTGTGTTGGTTTTCAACTGGCTGGAATAAATTGACTCGGGGTTAGCAAAATGGGCTGGAATCAGCTCGAACGAATATATTCACTATTTAAAATTGGGGTAACCACGGCTAAAAAGAGTAAAACTGCACATCGAAAAGGGTTGCCTTTCCACTAGCTTTGTTTCTCAAAGAGGTCTTTTAGATAGATGATTGGCACTGATTATCTGCTAAAAGGGATACAAAAATGACGACGAACCTACGAAAGAAGAGAGATGCTTGAGTCTCTACCCAGTGGTATGATGTCCCTGTCCAAGGGATACGTTTCCAGCATGTTTTGTGCCATGGAATAGAGAATAAAGGATTAGAAGAGCGCCCTTGCCATTCGTGGCAGGTTTATGGTCAGTACTGCTCAAATGAGCGATAGAAAGTAATTTTTTCGCAGTAGCTTTTGTAAAACCCGGCTGCTATGTGAACATTTCTGTTTGGGAAAGCGCAGAACATTTCAGGAACAATTTGGTTCAGGTACTTCGGCAGCTTAAAGGTTTAAACGCTGAAAGAGAACAAAAAAACAAAAACAAATAATCATTCATGTAATTGCTTTGGTGTTTAGAGGAAAACATCCAATTATTATCACCGTCAATGCTTTACACGCAGTTCTTGTATGAGGGTTGATGAAAAGAAGTTGGTAAACTAATCATTCCACCAGTACCCCTGTAAGAAGTTCAGAAATTGTGTGTACCCAAATGGTAACAAAACCCATCTTAAAGACGCATACACATATTATATTTGTGTTGTGGCACTTCAGAATGGTATTTGGATGGAACATTCTCCTCGAGAGAATGGCAGGTATGATTCTATTCTTGTGGGTAAAGGAAATTTATATACGGTATATAATGTATATCCCGATTTTATAGAATAGTTTATTAAAGTGCATCGAGAATGCGTGACGTTCCGTTAACGTGTTGTTGAATGGCTTTCGGCTAGTAGGGTACTATAAATGACTGCAATGATCACAGTGGGAGTCCAAGCAGCTGCTCAATGGAAATGCGCACAGCACGAAGAAATGGTTCAGGACCACAGGCGTGTATGTACTGTTGAAAGATCGCCTGAAAAGACGTGGCTTTACCACAGATGACGAATTCTGTCGGATCTTGGTTCTACTTGCAGGGACAAGAATTTTATGAGGAGGGAATGAACCAACTCATAATCTGCAGCTAGAATTGTCTCAATGATTTCAGAACTATGTTGAAAATAGTGTATGAACAAGCGTTTAATTTTTTAAGTCATATTCAAAGCATTTATTGCATTGGTACGAAGTACAGGCACCCTAATACAATGAGTCACGGTGGATAATGTTGAGCGTGAGGAAAGGCTTATAAAAGCATGAAACACAGACCACATTTTTGAAACTGTATACTGCTTATGCCCTTGGTCACCATATAATTATCGGATATATCGAGAACTAAAATGAAATTAATGATTTCAAGAATAATGGCGAAGTGAGTTACATAGAAGAGACAAAGCGCGAGTACGCTACGCAACGTTTTAAAAAGTTTTAGCAAGGGAGTGTCTGACCCCATTTCTAAAACTGCCCTTAGAAATAGGAAGCTAGGAGGTTTGAGTAAGTGAACTCAATAGGAAAGACAAACAGAAAAATAAGTGAAAGCTTCAACGTTGCAAAGCGCGAGTGTCACGAAGCCACCTCACTTTATTCTTTGCTGATGCAGCATATACTGATGTAGAGGAAGAAAAAGACTGTATAAAATAAATCTTTTCAGACGACATGCTTACAGCAAAATAAGACGACTATGTTTACTTGAAGTAATAAGTTTCGAAGATACACACGTATATATAGAGAGATTCATATATAAGATTCGAAGCCATACGTTTCCGATACTAGCAACCTGAAGTTTGTGCCAAAAGCGACTTCATAGTTCTTAAATGTAATTAATGGCTGTGTCACGCTATTTGTAAGTTAATACTACAAACAAAGTACTAACCACGACTGAATCACTTCGAAGAGCAAACAGCGGCAGATGTAACTGCGACTTGGAAAATGTAGTACGGCTCATCCCGATCACAGAATCGCTGACTAATGATACCATAACTCAGTATTCTTGTCTTTATTTTATTGAATTTAAATGTTTTATAAGCAGAATTCAGTACAAAGCTTGACTGACGAATTATTCTTCTGAAGACCTAACGTCCAACACTTTCCTGAATCATCAGATCTGGCAAATCGCAGCTCTGTACCCAGCGATGTTTCAATTAGTTGTTTTCATGATTGTCTTTTTGTATTTCCCAGTCGTTCAAGATTGTTGAGAACAGCTGTATAATAAGATCAAATGAAAACAACAGATCAGATATCATACAATGATAAGCAACAGGGCGTCGTAGTGATGATCTTATCGGATTATTTGGTTTACTGACTGAATGACTCACATAGTATGTAAGTATACCGTACATTGTTTTACCTCTGGGAGAGTGTATACAATGGAAGGTCGTATGTACGCGAAACTAATATTTTGAATATTTTCATTTATGATTCAATATCGATGTTACAAAATAGTTTGCAAATGCATTTTTAATTCCTCTATAGCTTTCACCAAAAAAAACTGCTTTTCCGTTATGTCATCACTTTTTTAAAAAAAGATGAAACGAGAGGACTGTAAATCGAAATAAAAATATTTCTTATGCTCTGCGAATTATGTTACGAAGTAAGAGGGATGTTGGGGATTGCATATAAAATTTGTTGCGTAGAGCGTTTGGAATTTGCTTGATCGAAAAACCGGAGTATACGCATTACAAAGAACTACTGAACAAAAACAGAATGGGGAGAGTTTTAAAAGAAGACATTGCAGAAATGTTCCTTTAGCTTTTGACATGACGTATACTGCTGGTTTGCAAATTGTAATGATGTAATCGCAATTTAACGAGTAACAGCAAAAAGGTTTGCTTTGTCGTAAAAGCTCGTGATATTTGCTAGGTACAATTTAACATGGATCCCAAATGGAAAATAAAATAAGGAAAGGAACCACTTCAACAGAAATTAATGAAAATATAATGTTCGAAAACGTATGCTTAGGAATACAATAATATCTCCGACGGAAATCGGAAGACACCGATTCTATTCCCGTTCCAGGAAGATGTAGTTTTTACGATTCCGGAGGTGTTGGCTGCATTAGAAACTGTTAACTACAGCATGTAAACCCCAAATATTCGGTGTGTGCAAAAGTTCTACCCGTTTTTGTAATAGATGCAAATTGAGATCGGGGTAGTTACGTCACAGATGACGCTGCGATGCCGAAATTTCGGCCAATAAAGCGTGGGGCAGCAGAGCATATAGAGGCACTAGGTTTGTCCGAGTAAGTCATTCGTAACAGAAATCACGGACGGTGTAATATGGCATGCGATAAGGATCTCATTAGACACGGTTTACTGTATGAGTTCGATAAAGGCAGTACTGCAGCCGCGGCTTGCCGCAGCATCTATCAACTATATGGGGAGGATGCAGTTCATGACAGTACGTTGGTTTCTCAAATTCCGTGACAGAGATAGAAGCTGTAAAGATCAACCACGTCCTGGACGTAGATCCGTGGGTTTTGACGAGGATGTGGACCAAGTTATTACAGATGACCCACATCCAACCTTTCAGGAATTAGCGGAAACGTTGTCGGTACACAGAACAACGGTCGAAAGACGGATTCATACGTTTGGGTTCATCACCAAGTTCAATAACTGGGTTCCTCATCAGCTTTCTCCGAAGCAACGTGAGGGGAGAATCCGTACTTGTGTTTCTTTGCTTTCTCGTCACAGAAATGAACCGTTTTTGGGACGAATTGTAACGGGTGATGAGAAATAGGTATTGTGCCGTAATGTAAAGCGTCGGCGGATTATGTTCCAAGGTGCGGAGACCACACCAGCGTGTTCCCCTGACCTGGCACCTACGGACTACCACCTTTTTTTATCGTTACAGAACGCCTTCTCTCTCCAAATCTTCGACGATGTGGACTATGTGAAAACGGCATTACATGACTTTTTTTATTCTAAAATACAGGAGTTTTTCCGGCGTGAGATTCACCTACTCATAGACAGATGGTAACGGGTCATACAAAATGATGGCAATTATGTGAAATCCTAGGTACTTTATTTGTTGTGTCTTCCTCCTTACCTTTGTAGCCTACAAAAACGGGTTGAACTTATGAACACACGCAATATAATGTAATTAAAATAACTAGACGAAACCCGTCGGAATCGACGGTTAGTTTTTTTTTTTGAAAAGAATAAACTCATATGAAACAACAAATGTAAACTTTATTAGATTGACAAATTCATTCAACCACTTCAGTAAAGACAATAGTCGAGGTTCGTGATTTTTTTTTTTTGACTGAAGGTTTAACGACCGCCGTGAGCAACTCAATAGGCTATAAGCAGTCGACCGTCCCTAATTTAGGGTCACTGGTTCCAGGGAAGGGAGAGAGCCAGTGCCGTAAGATAAACACAACATCCATGCCTCACCAGGATTCGAACCCGGACCCTTCACGAACGAATCATCATAAGCCAACGCTTAGATCCCTGTGCCACCGAAGCGACCAGGTTCGTGATGAGATTCACGACTGCTCCCTCTTTCAGTTGTAAAATGTGAGGCGGAAGTCCACACATCTCGATCGTGTGCAAACATTTAACTGGATAGCTCACTCTTTCACTCTTATCTTCAGTCACAACTGTGTTTGTAAGTGTTGTTGGAATGAGATTCGCGTTGCGAGTACTCTTCACCCGTCGGAATCAACGGTTAGTTGTTTTTTTTTGTTGTTGCTTTTTTGAAAAGAATAAACTTATATGAAACAACAAATGTAAACTTTATTTGATTGACAAATTCATTCAACCACTTCAGTAAATTCGGGATTTTTTTTTTGTCCAAGTTCGTGATCTTTTTTTCTTTTTACTGAAGGTTTATCGACTGCCATGAGCAACTCAATGGGCTATAAGCAGTCGCCCGTAATATTTTCACTAACAGTGGTCAACGGAATGTTTATTTACATCTTTACATAATGGGAAACGTCTTACCTAAGTGAATAAACTGGATCGAATGAATATTAAATTGTATATAAACATCACACAGTCCAACGGCATAACGCAATCAGGTCTTCGAGAGTGTTCGCTGTTCCGATGAGAAGAACTTTGATACCAATGCATACTAGCTTTGTTTTGAGCAACGGTTGGCTCAGAAAAGAGACTTCGGACTTTAGACTATCTCAGTCACTCCCAGCTCTGCCTTCAACAGCGCGTGAGTCAACCGCAGGCGACCAAATGTCAATCGCACGCTTCTCCCATAGACTTTGCATGGCAAATTTGCCGCCCTACAACGCCCAAACCGTTACCCTTATCTCATTTTTCTCTTCGACTGGGGCATCTACATGGTAAGATCTTTTTTTTTTTAATTGGGGGTTTAACGACCACCGTGAGCAGCTCAATGGGCTATAAGCAGTCTCCCGTCCCTAATTTAGGGTCACTGGTTCCAGGGAAGGGAGAGAGCCAGTGCCGTAACACAAACACAAAATCCATGCCTCACCGGGATTCGAACTCGGACCCCTTTCGCGCGAATGATCAGAGATCATCGCTTAGACCACTGCGCCACCGGGGCGGCGACCTTTATTTTGATACCTCAACCATATCTTTAAGTTCAGCCGTTCTCTCAAAATAGGACTCAGAGTAAAAAACCTCATAGAATTAATATATAAATTTTCAAACGGAGTGGCGCAGTGGTCTAAGGCGCTGGCCTCTGATCATTCGTCCGTAAGGGGTCCGGGTTCGAATCCCGGTCAGGCATGCATGGATGTTGTGTTTGTCTTACGGCACTGGCTCTCTCCCTTCCCTGGAACCAGTGACCCTAAATTAGGGACGGGCGACTGCTTATAGCCCATTGAGTTGCTCACGGTGGTCGTTAAACCTCAAAAAAAAAAAAAAAACGGAGAATTTCTAAAGGAAATTGTCTGCAATGATAGTCAAATAGATGTTACAGGCAGATGGATGCCAAATTATTAAGCAAGTAGACATGCCTCAGAAAACTTCAAATTTACATCGTCCTGGAACGAGAATCGAATCCGCATCTCCCGATTTTCTTTCGATTATGTTACCGTTACACAACCCAGAACAAGGAACACTCAAGCAACTGAGGATGTGTTTTGGGACTAAGATGAAATGCTCCGCAGTGAGCAAATCGAAACATATATGATCCTTCATCTTTAGCGGCACGCGAGCAGAAAGCAAATCCCCTGAAGAACTCACTGTTCAGGAATAAATGATAGTGAAATGGATTTTACAGGCAGATAGATGCCAAATTGATCAAGCAAGTGGACATGCGATTTACGTTCGATAACATACTCGAACGTAAATCGGGAGATGCTGGTTCGATTTCCGTTCCAGGCCGATGTAAGTTTCACGTTTTCTGAGGCATGTCTACCTGCTTGATTAATTTGGCATCCATATGCATGTAACATCTATTTGCCTATCATTTATTTCTAAACGGTGAGTTCTTCAGGGGATTCGTTTTCTTCTCGCGTGCCGCTAAAGATGAAGCATGCCGCCCCTGTGGCGCAGTGGTCTAAGTCGCTGGCCTCTGATCATTCGCCCGTAAGGGGTCCGGGTTCGAATCCTGGTGAGGCATGGATGTTGTGTTTGTCTTACGGCACTGGCTCTCTCCCTTCCCTGGAACCAGTGGCTCTAAATTAGGGACGGGCGACTGCTTATAGCCCATTGAGTTGCTCACGGTGGTCGTTAAACCTCCAATCAAAAAAAAAAAAAAAAAAAAAAAAAAGATGAAGAATCGTATATGTTTCGATTTGCGCAGAGAGAAGCATTTCATCTCAGTCCCAAAACCCATCTTGAGTTGCTTGAGGGTTCCTTGTACTGGGTTGTGTAACGGTAAATTACTCGAACGTAAATCGGGAGATGCGGGTGGTTCGATTCCTGTTCCAAGGCGATGTAACTCTTAAGTTTCCTAAAGCTTGTCTACTTGCTTAATTGTCTGCAATGCCATTGACGTTTTACACGAAAGCTTCAAACTGAAGGCAAAGCATATGAACAAAATATTTCAAAATCCCGAACGAAATCAAGCAAAAATGTTTGGGATTCTAGATATCCCACAAATTGACAGAAAATCAAGTATAAAGCTAATTTAATTCCGATGTTTATTTTAGTCACGATGGTGCTGTCCGCGGTTATACCATCCCAATATCCAAGTTTTGTTTCTCCATTCACATTGGCAACGGGTTAATGTCATCATTTTCTTCAGTATCTTCAGGGACTTTCATGCGCTTTAGATTAATGAGGTCAGGTTAATGAGTGAGGCATTGGGTAAGGTCTGTGATGTGACCTTACCCAATGCTTCACTCGTTAATTTGATGGCGTCAAAAACTGAAAGTTAGATCTATCCCTTCCTTTGAACGAATTCTACAGTTTCCAATATTAAAAGTTACCTAAAATGGCACTCATAGCTTCTGATAACAGTTCCATTCATAGGTATGAGAATAGAGCTTTAACAAAATCCTATACTTACACCAGGTTATAAATTTCAATCTAGCTGTTACTCACTTCATTTACATCACCAGGTTCGCCATTTTTAGCACGTCTTTTGTAAAAAAAGATCGTGCTTATGTTATCGGTTTGTCCGTCCGTCCGTCTGTACCCACGGTATCTCTGTAACTATTAATCCAATTTCAAAAATTATATTTGCATTTCGAAGCGTGAAATATGCGAATGATGATCCTTCATTTCGTTTTTTTACGATGTACAATTTCGCCGCTAGAGGGCGTAAATGCAGATAATGTGGAATTCAAAATTACGTTTTATTCCACATATTTGCTTCTTAACATACGATTGAAAAAATTATTTTATCTTTCGATTATATTTATGTCGAAGATTATTTTAGATATAGTTTCTTTTTCAAATTACGCACAAATTTTCCTCCAGGGGGCGTAAAAGTAAATTGCATTTTTCCCGATATCCCTTCTTCTAAAACTCCGATTTGAAAAAAATGTTTTTTCAGCGGATACATCTCCTGATAGAAACTCTTTTGCATATAATTTCGAATTTTTGGTAAATAATACTTTGGCCACCAGGAGGCGTAAGTGTAAATTTTTGCTTCTGATGTATTTGCCATAAAATCTGAGCTTCTAAAATATCGATTGAATTTTTTTTTTCGTGAACTGATGCCACTCACATCGATAAACCTTTTAAGAATATTTTCTTCCTAAAATATTAAACAGTTTCTCAGAAGTAGAGATATTGACAAGAATAAGATGTGTATCTTATTTTTGTCAATATCTCTACTTCTAGCAGTCCGATTCGAAAAATTCCTTCTTTGTTGAATAGTGTTTTCCGTGTGGCATGTTTTTCATACAATTTCAAAATTTTCAAGTAATTCATAGACTTTCCGTTAGGGGGCGTAAAAGTAAATTGCGCTTCTCCCTATATCTCTGTTTCTAAATCTCCGTTTTGAAAAATTCTTTCTGCACCGGTTACAGCTCTTGATGGGAAATCGTTTGCACATATTTGCACATAATTTCTAATTTTTGTAAAAAAAATGGTTTGGCCACCAGGGGGCGTAAATCTTAATTTCCGCTTCTGATGTATTTGCAGCAAAAAATGAGCTTCTAAATTCTCGATTGAAAATAACGTCGTTTGTAGACCGATACTACTCATGTCGACAAACATTTTAGGAACATTTTCTTCTTGAAATAATGCATGGTTTCTACGCCAGGGAGCGTAGATGTATATCTTATTTTTGTCAATATCTCTACTTCTAAAAGTCCGATTTGAAAAATTCTTTCTTTGTGTAGATAGTGTCTCCGATACGAAATGGTTTTCCAATAAATTCAAAATTTTCAAGTAAATCATAGACTTTCCGCTAGGGCGCACAAAGGTAAACTGCGTTTTCTGCTCCTAAAACTCCGATTTGAAAATTTCTTCCTGTATCGCATACAAGACCTGATGGAAAATATTTTTCACATAATTTCTAATGTTTGGTAAAGAATGGTTTGGCCACCAGGGGTCATAAGTGTTAATTTCTGATTCTGATATATTTGTAGCAAAATCTGGGCTCCTGAAAACTCGACTAAATTTTTTTATCTCGGACCGATACCGCTCATATGGATAAACCTTTTGTGAATACTTTCTTCCGAAAATAATGCATAGTTTTCCCACCAGGGGACGTAAAGTCACATCTTATTTTTGTCGATACCTCTGCTTCTACGAGTTCGTAAGCTCATGATCCGTTTACAGCAATATATTAAAGACCCGACTGAAAAACTTATTTCTTCCGTCAGATACTATTGTTTTCCATACCGGTTCCATTGACTTTGAAAAGCATTGATAAATTTAATTTGCGTCAGAACAGATTCAAAACACGTGCTTATTACACCCGAAAATTCGGTGTCATCTTTCTTGTTCTTACTATAAACAATATGAATGACTAAAAATGTTTTCTAGTTATACCCGTGAAGCTCGCAAATAACGTGATTGCTTTTGCCATTAAAGTTTGCTCATACGTTACATAATTTCCTAAAAACTGTTCTCAGTTTGTTTGCAGTATCAGAGATACCGTTATAATCGCGCGCGTTATAAATAAACCCGACTATATTATCAATTACAAAATATATCTCGGCATTCCCAACTGATTTTTGTCTCGTGCCGGTTTAATTAACATATAGAAAGAGCATGCAATTTTACTGTTCCATTCCAACCTACAATTAAATAATTTTTCATCATAAATGTATGCATAGACTATTTTATACAGTGTAGCCAACATAAGTTCTAATTTACCACCATGGCTACGAGGATTTAAATCCTCTGTAATACCCGTGTGCTTGAACAGCACTCTCCATTCTTTACAGTATATTTTTCTCTTAAGCTATAATTCATTTAGTAGTGTAAACTATTGCTTGCGTACATACCTATCATCCAATAAATATTTTACGTTTTTGAACAGTATACAGTGTACACGACGTACAAAATAAATGATCCTTTATCGAAAATGTATGTGTCATCATAATCGATGATATATTGCGCAAAATGTTTTCGATACCCATTCGATAGCAGTTCGCAGGGGGTGAAAAACGAAGGGATATGTTCTGGAGCGTTTTCACGTTCTTAAAAGTTTTATTCACTACCAAGATGCTGCTTTTCCTTTACAACAGCGAATGCGTTATACAGGTAATCGATTCCCACTCAAACATTTACTTTTTGAATAGTATTTATTGCCATATGGAGGAAACCGTTAGCTTGATTCATCAAGCTAACCCCTTTCGATTGAACGTAACCCCTTTTCGATTGAATATCCGAGGCCGATAGCGCTTTAAGCAGCGTTCCTATCGTTGACGTGATTCCGGTACATGTGAACAGTAATAGATGCAATCGGTGGTAACACCGCAAAGTGAGCAACTCCTTCGATATTTCTTCAAACTCTCGTTGTGATTTTCTGTGGGTGAAGACCACTTTTGACTGATGTGGACGTTAATCTACATAGTTCCTTCAGCCCACCGCCATATACACTTGATGCTAAAGACCCATTTTTCGTATGGTAATAATACGATTCAGAAATGTATTGTTAGCTCAACAGCATTGCAACGGAAAGTAGATGTCGGCTCGCTGTATGAAATTTTGTGATGCCAGTGGATTCTGTACCCACCGACTGAACTTGAGCATTTCGTTTATTGCCAAAAGCTTACAATGAAAGACTGCAGAAGTCGATCTAACTTGGATTTCTGTTTCATCCATCGACAAGCTGGGATTTAGTACCGTTTTGTCCTTCAGCATGGTTTCGTCAAGTCTTGATGTCCTATCGGAACTCACCTTATTTTGAAGGTTAGAATCGGCTTGCGGGAATAGTTGAAGCCAGTTCTTCAGGTACTTTCCAACAAACAGGCTTCTCCATAGTGACTAGTGATGCTTTTCCAGTATGTGACTTATACCTCTATTTAACCTTTCTGTAGGAAATCAATCTTTATTTTGCTGTTTAATCTCATGTAATGACGTAATTGTTCATATGTTATTATGTTTCTTAATTCAAGTCAAATGAGATGTGTATATATCACTTCACGCATTGTTCTCGTGACAAGAAGTATTGAATGTACGTGCTGTAATGGCAAAATGAATCTTCAGAGCTGTTCTTACCTTCGTGGCATAAGGTTGAAGTCAGCAGTCATTACTGTATTCTATTATTTTAAATGTTTACAACTTCTTATGATTTTTAATGATAATAAATAATAGGTTTAACTACTCAATCATGATTTTTAGTTGGCGATTATGACACTGTGTAATATGTGGCATTTGCAATGCTCCATTAATTCTCCCACACGTTCTTTATATAGTTTCTAGATTTTTACGCAAACTTAGTTTTTTATCGTTAAACGTTTTCTCGCTGAACGACACATTACTTCCCCGAGAAACCTTTATAATCCGGCAAAACTGATAGTGATCGGAGATAGATAAGGATGGCAACATTGAATACACCAGCAAGCTGAGAGTTGGTGTAGAGTAGTTAAGCAATATAGTTGATGTGGAGTTGTCGAGAGATTCATGTACGACAGTAATATTGCGATTTATACTTGTCGAGATTTGTGTACTAATGTGTATTATTAAGCGTTGTCACTAAAATCGACGTGATCGACAAACGAATATAATCATTGATGAATATAGTGCATGAGTAACCTGATGTTCCAGTAGTGGACAAATAAAGACGCGGGACTGTTCGTAAATTACTATGTTGTTCTTTCCCTGGCCATTTGTTTATAATTTTGATAATGTGTGTTTTATATGCACCGACTTCACTATGAACGTTCGCATATACGTATTTAAGCACATAGGCACTTAAGGTACAGCAATTTAAACTTAATTGACATAAAGCCATCATACAAGTCTGAATCTAGAACATCTTAGCATGCGGGGATGGATTTTATTGACTTCTATCTTTCACAGCTGATGTTCTTTTCCACACTGATGGTGAAACGTTCTCGTGACCGTAATCTTCGAATCGTATTAACAAGTGGCATCCACATGTACATTTCTTCACGTGCACCTATGACACGAACGTAGAGGGAACTTATGACCTATTAACCAGCCGAGTTATATCTATGGAATGAATGGTAAATTGACGTAATACGTAAGTTATGCATTGAATCTTTTTCTTATTCACGTAAAGAAACGAAAAAAGCAGGCTATAACTGTCATTTGCCATATTCCCAAATCTTATAGGAAACTGAATGTCACAAAGTGCTCTTTTGTTAACGATTTGCTAGAGTAAAGAAGTGATTAAATCAACGTTTCTAAATATTTTATTGTCATAATTTTCGTAACTTCAATGTTTTTTACAACAGACACTCATTCATTTCCAATACGTACAAGTAATATGACAATAAACGGTACAAATACAATAATGCATTCATCGGAGTACTGCGAAAGCGCCACAGCAACTGTGAATATGTAATTTGGTCCGCTTTTATATTGTGTAAAGTACAGATAGCAATACGTTTTAACGCATTAAAAGGCAGATACTGTTTAATGTACCGTTTCTTTGTTCAGTATTTTTAGGCGCAGGGGTATTAAGAAGTATATCTTATCATCTGTGTAAATATAGGTTCAAATACTTAAAAATTAATCATGGAGATTGTAATGCACATAAAGTTCGTGTTCTGTCATGGAGTGAGATTTTATCACTGTGAGTGTTACTGGTAAAATCTGGAAAAATAATCCATCCGGCTTTGTTAAGTGCGTTTTATAGTAGCTCAAGCTTAAGTTTCTAAGATCTAATGCAATACAAGTTTTCACTGATACATAACTTTCGCATTTTGATCATAACGAATTTTTCGCAACACTAGAAAATTGTCAAAGTATACTTAGCTTATGTATTTTAAGCTTAAAAATCTGATAATACTTCAAAGTTAAATGCGACATTTAAGTAGCACGTTATATACACTTTATAGAAATAATAATTTGATCTTAAAATCTGATGCCACGCTTTTGGGTAGTTAATCAGCATTCAGGCCAACATTTTAAAAATACAGTACATATAATGCAAAGTGGTGAGAAATCACACTCTTTCTCATATAAGTATACACTTTATGGAGATGATATTTACAGAATATCGAAATGGGGAATATAAGCATGAATTAATTTAGTAATAGACATGCTCGGAAGCTCTTCTTAATCACTTGCTGCTAAATATTATGTATCAAAGAGTTGTCCTATTTATCTTGGAAAGGAAACAACTAATTTTAATGATTCACGTTAAAAAAGTTAGCTATGTTTTTTCTTAAAATTGTAACACAGCATACGACGCCCAGAAAATCGGCTAACTAGAATTTACTGCTGAGCAGTACCACGATAGAAAAGGTCAAGCTCGTAAGTGCAGTCAAATTTTCGAAATTAAGAATATCCAATAAATAAATAAAAACCTTGTAAGGCGCAATTTTAAGACGCGTATCTGTTGTACTTAAAGCATCTCTTTTTCTCTTGTATGAATGAGGAGAACGTATACGTATATGTCTTCAAACTAAACTTTATGCGTTTGCCCTTAATATTTGTAAATACATACGTCACAGCATAAGGATAAGCATAACTCGTGCAATACCAGATATAAATATATTTTAGTAATTTCTGTCTGAATAAACCAATGCACAAGTTTCGATAGGGCTGCAGGTATACGTTTTGTACATGAATTAAGATCTAGCAATGCTAAATAGCGTATCAAATGAGATGTATCTGAAGATCGGGCATTTCGATCCGCAAGTAACTACTGAAAGGTCAATATAGCTCCCAAAGAATATATCAAATTATTTTTGCGTGCTCTAATAAAGCAGATCAAGTGAGGCGTGTTTTAAAAGAAATATGTGCATAATAATTCAAGCAATCCAGGGAAAGCTTTCGCATTCACGTCTGCTGTGAAATATCAAAGTCTTTTAGCCAATACATCTGACTCAGCATCATATGTTGCATTTCATAAAATATTGGTGTCCCATGGCTAAACAGATGTGTGAAATATTTTCATACAGTTCAGTTTACATCTGGAAGGTTGTTACAACATTAACGTGTGCACGACTGCTTCCGTTCTCTCAGGCCTATCCACTGCAAAACAAATAATGTTTCATCAAACGTTTGACCTTTAGAACTGAAGAAAAGATAGGCGTTATACCCCCTCCGTTTTGTTAACTGATAATAGTTCTCCCAAATGCTAGAAGACAGAAAAAGAAAACATTCGTCCCAGTCACTTTAAAATGCCAAGTAAAGCTATCAAATTTACTTCAACATTACATTGCGCAGTTGTCACGGAATTTTGAATTACTATTAAGACGATCTGATGTCCGATACATGGTAACGCGGGAAGGTACTGAGATGGAATTACTTAAAGCTCTTACGATATATTAATATTGATTATATATGTACTGGATTACGTAACATCAACGCAAAGTAAGAAATATCTGTTGGCGCAATCAGCAATGATTAATAGCTTATGTACGACTTGAAGATGTACACTTCGCACCGAATCTATAAAATAGCAAAATATCGAAATGTTGTCTTGGCTTTATTAGGAAGCATTAAACCTTATATTTGATTTTCTTACATAAGGTGTGAAACCTCATGGTTCGTGAAAGATTCCTTTGCCTCTTAGTTCTCTTAAACTACCAAATACAGAATTCTCCTGAGTTCTGTGTTGCCCCCCTCCCCCTCCCCGCTGAAATCGTTTTTATCAATTTAACACCACACTTTACCCTATAATGAAATTTATATGCAGCTTTTAAACCCTTGTGCAGTAATAGAAGTTATAAACTACAGTCTATTTTCAGGTCTTGCTGCACTTATGAGGAAGTAATGTTTCGACCTAAATAGAATACGCCATAATTGCCTTGGTACTTTAATAAATTTTTCGTTATCGTAGATATATTTTGAAACTAGCATTTAGCCTCACCGTTGGCGCCATTGCTCCTGACCGTTCGTCCGAGTGGGCTTGGGATTGAACTCTGGATGTTGCATTGGTAGTGTGCTTGTACCTCCCCGTCCCTGGAACCAGTGACCCTAAATTAGGAACATCAGAGTGTTTGCAGCTCTTTGAGTTGCTCATGGTGCTCTTTAAACCCTTAAAAATGAAGAAAATAGCGCATTCACTTCACTGCTTGTCCATGATTTTCCGATACAAAACTAAAATACTAAAAATAATGAACAGGAAATACAGAGTATTAGAGATTGAATAACGCAATTAAAATTGTTTTTTCTTGAAATTTGGATGCAGAAAAAGTGCTCTTAACTTTTCGCTGGTGTCCGCAAAATTTCTCTTTAATCATTTCAGTAATTTATCTTTAATCATTTTAGTGTTACGCAGTTTCAGTACGTTCCGTTTCGAATGAACTAAAAATACGCTATCTGTTAAAAATCCGTTGTTCTGCTAAATTTTAGTGTATGTTAATTTTTCCTTTGCTCATAGATACTCATAAGGGACAGGCTTTTTACGTTTCCGTCACGTGAAAACTTTGGCATTCTGGGTTGTCCAGTACTTTTGTGTAGTATATTTCTTTTCTCTTACTCTGCTTTGACATGAAAACTATACTGTATTCAGACAAAAGCTAAAATTTATTTCAGAGAAAATATATCTAATTCAGCGTCCTGTAGGTATATATAACATGACGTGGCACTATATAAGAATTTCTACTCTTTTAAAGAAAAAACCGCTTTATTATGCTTGTCCTTCTGAGCAGGGAAAATTCCGTTAATTAAAACTAACAATTCCCTTGAGTTCCACTGCTGCCACAAGAATTCCCATTTCCCAAACTAAATATGTGCATATTGGTTAGATTATGTGAGTCAAAAATACTGGCTGCGAAGCATGAAAAAGTAAAAGAGAGTCTGCATTAATGTTGTAGGGATAACGCTGAAAATTATCATCCAGGTTATCCAGTGAAGAAAACGAATCTACTCCTGAGGCTTCCTCTCCTCTACATAAATAACTGCTCTACATTTTCAATCGTTCACTGTCCTAATGATGAACAGTAGTCTTTCTCTCAGGAGGGTGAAAGATGCGTCAAATCGAGTAATGTGAAATTTGTTTTTCGCAAAGTTTTTAGGCAGAGTGGTTCGTTTGGCTACAATCTACCACAGAATGAATTTTCTTGTACTGTAAACAGGAACATCTACTTCTCGAAGATAAACAAATATTCTCATAATATGGAAACCGCTTCTGTTGCCAAGTGGTCAGAGGCACCAGGTTCTGGTTAATGGCCCTAGGTTATCCTTCAGAATGCAAGATGGGTGATTGCTTGCCCTGGGGTGCTCGCGCCTCCCCCTACTCAGAATTAGTAGCCACAGACCGACTTAAACACTTTGGGGCCCTGGCTGGGCAAGACGATTTTACGGGCCGCCGATATCCCGTATTATGTGCATGCAAGTATGATTGAGGATGGTATCAAGAGCCTTAGTCTATATTATTATGTTTGGGGGGCCCCTCAAAGGTCGGGGCACTGTGCACGTGCCCCGAATGCCTTCCCATAAATCAGGCTCTGTCCGTAGCTACGAATTAGGTACCTACTACTTGCCATATCCCTAAATGCTCATGGGTATTACTATCCCATCATCCACCCCCTTAGGAAGAACAAGAAGAGCTTACAGGCCTTTTTTACTTCTCAGTTTGTATTTTTGATAACATTTATCCGAACATCTAGTTCCTTTAGCTTAAGGACCGGGATGGTTTAATACACTATCTACCAACAAGTAATTGGACACCCCTGCAATCGACAATATCTGCGGTCCTTATACACGTCACGGCCGCCGCCGTTAAATATCGTGTGGGAAACAAGAAGGCAACCAGTCGCATGCAAGATGCCACAAAGTTCGGAGCTCTATGCATTTCAAAAAAGGTGTAATCGTCGGGTATCACAGAAATGGCCAATCCATACGTGACATATCTAGCAAGTTGAAGTACCCAAAATCGACAGTGGCCAACGTGATTGGCAAGTGGAAGATGAGAGGTGACTGTTGGAATGTGCCCCGACCCGGCAGACCCACAAAACTGGGAGTTAGAGACCCACGGGTGCTGGCCAGAGAAATTCGGAAGAACCGCACCATATCGATGGACCACATCCGCGAGGAGTTTCAACAGGCATCCGGGAGTGTTCTTTCGATGAATACCATCCGTAAGGAATCCCATCTGCTTGGTTATCATGGACGTGCTGCTGCAACATGCCTTTGATCACCAAGTCCAATAGCGCTGCTCAGCTAACGTGGTGCAAAGAACGTCGACAGTGGACCGTTGAACAGTGGAAACAGGTTCTCTGGAGCGACGAATCAAGGTTCACCCTCTACCGTTCGGATGGCAGGGTCTGGGTTTGGCGTCTGCCTGGAGAACGCCTCCTGCCGAAATGTATTGTGCCAACTGTGAAGTTCGGCGGCGGTGGAATTATGCTATGGGGGTGTTTCTCCTGGTATGGCACGGGACCCTTGGTCGCAATTCCTGGTAGACTCAACGCCGAGACCTACTGCACCATTTTGGATGACCATGCGCTTTCTACGTTGTGGCAGTTTTACGGGGTGGACCCATGTTACTTTTAGGATGACAATGCCACCTGTCATGTTGCGAGGTCCACCATGGCTTGGTATGGTGACAATGAGGTTAATCGAATGGACTGGCCTGTGCAGAGCCCGGACATTAACCCTAGCGAGCACCTCTGGGACGAGTTGGAGCGTCGACTTGAGGGGTGCCCCCACCGTCCGAAATCGGTGAAGGAACTGACCTATCTTCTCCAAGCCGAGTGGAAGAAAATACCGCAAGCCGTCGTACAACGCCTGGTTGAGAGTATGCCCCGGAGGGTCGCAGCTGTAATCGCCGCTCGTGGAGACTCCACCAACTATTAAAGGTGAATAAACTTCGTTTTCCTTTGCTATCACAGGTGTTTTTTTTTTTTTTTTTTTTATTGGAGGTTTAACGACCACCATGAGCAACTCAATGGGCTATAAGCAGTCGCCCGTCCCTAATTTAGGGTCACTGGTTCCAGGGAAGGGAGAGAGCCAGTGCCGTAAGACAAACACAACATCCATGCCTGACCGGGATTCGAACCCGGACCCTTTACGGACGAATGATCAGGGGCCAGCGCCTTAGACCACTGCGCCACCGGGGCGGCCTATCACAGGTGTCCAATTACTTGTTGGTAGATAGTGTGTCAGACCCTGTAGCAAGCATTTCGACACCAAAAAAACCCACCATGGCCAAGATGCCCACCCAATTATCCAGTCCCGGCAGAGACCCTTACCAAAAAGCCTAGCGCAAATAGCGCCCGTGTGTGTGTGTGTGGGGGGGAGGGGTCGTTTACCAAACTGAGTACAAGTCAAAGTTATTCGAGTAAACAGTCTTTATTAAAATTAATATAAACTGTACAATGTACATATAATTTATAAATACACAACCCAGTAACAATATTGTGACCACCTCCTACTTTTGATGTCAACAGCGCGTAGACAATGAAAGAAGGCAGGTATCGTGAGCTGGCTTGGAGGGTATATAAGGTGTGCTGTAGGCATTCTGAAAACATAACACTCGTTGCTGTCATGGATAAAAGGAGAAATTTATCAGATTTGCAAAAAGGGATGATTATTGGCTTTCAGGTCAAGGGTGGCAGTATCTCTGAAACAGCGCAGTTTGCGAATGGTTCGCGTGCTGCTGTGGTTAAAGTGTATCGTTATCGGAGAAATGGCACCATTGCAAATAAGCGACGTGCAAACTGCGAAGCTCCACGTGCCATTGATGTGAGAGGTGAACGTCGGCTGCGAAGGTGCATGAGGGCCGATCGACACGCTACAGTGGAGCAACTCAGTGACCGAATGAACCAGGGGGCTACCGGAAGTGTGTCTAAAACGACAGTTCAGCGAACCCTGTTGCGTATGCGGCTCCGATGCTGACGGATGGTCACTGCACCTATGCTAACGAAGTTGCATCAGCAGAAAAGGCTTACATTTGCACGGCAGTGTTGGAACTGCACCTCCGCTGATTGGCAACAGATTGCGTTCTCCGATGAATCACGTTTGCTGCTTCATTGAACAGATGGACGTTGGCATATAAGGCGAGACACATTGGTGAACAAACACTCTTCAACCATTGCTGAAAGAACACAAGCTGGTGAGGGCAGCGCACCTCACCAGCTTGGTCTGGGTAACATTTTCGTGGCATTCCCTGGGTCCACTCATACTTGTGGAAGGCACTATGGACCGAATTCGTTATGAATCCATTCTTGAAGACCACGTACACCCATACATGCTGATTGTCTTCGCTGGGGCGGATGGGATCTTCGAGCACGATAATGCGACGTGTCACACAGCTAGAAATCAGAGTGGTAGGAAGAGCGCGATGAAGACTTCAAAGTACCTCCCTGGGCCCCTAATTCCCCAGACGTAAACCCAATTGAGCATCTGCGGGACCACATCGATCGTGTTGTTCGCTATATGGATCCTCCACCACGCACCCCCCCCCAGCAGCTGACAGGTGCACTGCAGTCAGCATGGATCCACATGCCTCTGAACACCTTCCAGCACTTTATTTATTCACTCCCAGTTCGTCTAGCTACTGTCCGCGCTGCACACTGCGGTTACTTTGGATATTAGCTGGTGGTCACAATAATGTGGTCCGATCATGTACATCTCGAAAGTTTATTTTCTCTAAGAACGTGCATAGTATCCTTAACAACTCGCTTATAGTCGACGGTCAGAAAATATAAAAAAAAGCACTGAAGTAAAAGGGTAAGTGCTTTTAAATAAGAATAATAAAACAATTGCGCTGACAAGATGAAGTAATGGGATACATGCAACAGAAAAGAGTAATGTGTTTATTAAACCTATGTTGCTGGGTCACAAACTGGTTTTAACAGGAAATAAATAAATATCATATGCTTATAAAATGTTCCTACACAGGTGAAATCCAATTCATGAGCAACCTATTTTACGTAGACGACGAATTGACGCATAACTATAAGAAAATTAGATTGCGCGGGACGTACACGCAGTCTTCTGTCCCTAATGTTTTGCCATGGGTTCCAGGGAGGGGAACAAGGTTTGCGTCGTAAGGCAACTGTACCATCCATCCGTCATGGTGGGCTGGAACCCAAACCCAACATAGAGATATAGCTATAAACCTGCGCCCTGAGACCAGTGGGCCATTGAGACAAGAAGAGCATTGCAATGTAGAAATAAATTACTATTATGTATTTATCCGTCACGGAGTGGATTTGCCTGACATATTCGATATACCCCTACTTTGAACATACAAATTGTTAGGCTTCGTTTGCAGGTCCATGTCATGCAAGGATGCAGATCATGTTTCTAATAGAATATGAAGTCAGCAGACTTTAAGAGAAATTGTGAGGAGGAAGGAGATTTAATATAAGAACACTGAGAAAATATCCAGATCATTTTCGTTTCGGGAAAGATAAGTAGTATCATATTATCAATATAAAAGTATATAATCACTTACAATGTCAAACTATAGGAAAATGCTCCTACATATACGTATATGCAGCCTATTACATGTTTAGGTAAAACAGAAGCAAGTTGAGATTTTTGAGAATGTCGAACTGCTGAAGAATGGAATGATCTACAGTAAAGGCAACCTAGTTTTTTTCGTTTTGGGTTTAAAGACCATCATGAGCAATTAGTTGTCTAATAAGAAATCGCCGATTCCTATTTTGAGGACAATAGTTCCAGGGAAAGGAAAGAGCCAGCGTCGTTATACAAACATATGATCCATTATTCACCAGGCACTTGAGCCCGGCCCAGCTAGGACGAATGATCCAAAGCCAACGCTTCGGACCTCTTGGCAATCGAAGTGGCGAAATGAGATCTACTGCTTGAAAATTAGTGCCGTTTTTCAGCAGCGAAGACAGCCTACTCGGTTTCCGCAGAATTACAGCTATCGCACTTACCTTTTGGTTTACGGAAAAAACGGCCCACAGCCCTGAAATGGCTAACTGTTAAATCGTGCGATTAACTTAGTAAAAGAATGGCTAGCTGATGTTTACAGATTAAGAAGAATTCAAAAGTTCTATTTACATGCTTTTATTAAAAAAATGTACTTAAAGGCGCAGACGCGAAAGAGCACGCGAAATGACAGCAGTGGATCGGAAAACGTCGTATCGTGATCACTCAAGAAAGAAACATTCTGCAAAAAAGTATATATATCTAGATGTGTGTACAACTCAATTACACACACACAAACACACAAATCTGAATTCAATTTATGCTTTTACAATCATTAGGTTTGTAGTAAATTTAAGTTACATACATTGTTTTAAACTTTAATTTTTGTTTAGAGGTTAGTAAGTTAGATATGTCTGTGTTCTTCACTCGTTCTTTCCTGGTAACGATGTCACAGCATGAATTACAGAAAGCCAAACCCAAAGGACTTTTTAATTTATGTAGTACTCTGAGAAATGCATTTCAAAACTCTTTTTATCGAAAGAAAACAATTCAAAGCACAAAAATGCAGCCGTTATACAATATAACGTAAGTTCAGAAAATTGTAATTCAAGATATGTAACAGAAGCCCATTGAAACAAGTATAGAAATACGTTTGGCACTAGTTCCAAAGGAATGGTATAACAGACAGCAAGTGACAGAGAAACTTTGACGTTTCGAACAGTTATTTGGAAATACTAATAATTTTTACCAACAAATCACATGAATGGAAGTACAGCTTCTTCGATTGAACGACTAACAGTCAGTCAGACACTGGCTATCAATGCTACCTTGCTTACACAAAACGTGGCCAACACTTTTATAGGAGATTATTTGCTCCCCAGAATTCGAACACCCAAAGAGACTGAGGCACTCGTGTATTGCGTAAGCTTTGTCCAAGATCTTGTACAGTCCAAGGACAGAGTCAGTTTGGCATGGCTGCTGAAGGTTACTCATCCGGCAACGACGGTCAAGAAGGTTTGCAGTAATCTATCTCACCAGTTTCTTGATTCGATAAGTGTAACGCTTCTCCGTCGATTAACACTGACACAATGCATCCCACGAAACCTGTGTAATAAGCAGATGGAAATCCCAACGGCATGAACGAGGATCCACCTGAAAGTTGAACCAAAAATATCTTCTTAAAACTGATTCTATATAAAAATATAAAAAAATATCTGCACTTTGAAAAAGGCAACAAAACAGTTTTATATACACACATATTTTTAGCACGTCTTTTGTAAAAAAATATTGTGCTTATGCTATCGGTTTGTCCGTCCGTCCGCCTGTACCCACGGTATCTCTGCAACTATTAGTCCGATTTGAAAAATTCTTTTTGCATTCGAAAGCTTAAAACATGCGAATGATGATCCTTTATTTCGTTTTTTTTACGATGTACAATTTCGCCGCTAGAGGGCGTAAATGCAGATGATGTCGAATTCAAAAATACGTTTTATTCCACATATTTGCTTCTAAACATCCGATTGAAAAAAAAACCTTTTATCTTTCTGTTCCATTTATGTCGAAGAGTATTTTAGATATAGTTACTGTTTCAAATTACGCATAGATTTTCCGCTAGGGGGCGTAAAAGTAAATTATATTTTCCCCGATAACTGTTCTTCTAAAACTCCGATTTGAAAATGTTTTTCTTCAGCTGATACATCTCCTGATGGAAAATCTTTTGCATATAATTTCAAATTTTGGTAAAGAATACTTTGGCCCCCAGGGGGCGTAAGTGTTAATTTTTGCTTCTGATGTATTTGCCATAAAATCGCAGCTTGTAAAATATCGATTACAAAATTCTTTCGTGGACTGATGCCACTCACATCGATAAACCTTTTCGGAATATTTTATTCTTAAAATATTCCACAGTTTCTCCGCCAGGTGGCGTAGATGTATATCTTATTTTTGTCAATATCTTTACTTCTAGGAGTCCGATTTGAAAAATTCCTTCTTTGTTGGATAGTGTTTTCCATGTGACATGTTTTTCATATAATTTCAAAATTTTCAAGTAATTCATAGACTTTCCGCTAGGGGGCGTAGCGGTAAATTGCGTTCCCCCTATATCTCTGCTTCTAAATCTCCGATTTGAAAAATTCTTTCTTCACCGGATACAGCTCCTGGTGGGAACTCGTTTGCACATAATTTCTAATTTTTGTAAAAAATAGTTTGGCCACCAGGGGGCGTAAATCTTAATTTTCGCTTCTGTTGTATTTGCTGCAAAATATGAGCTTCTAAATTCTCGATTGAAAAAAAACGTCGTTTGTTGACCGATACTCCTCATGTCGACAAACCTTTAAGGAAAATTTTCTTCTTGAAAAAATGCATGGTTTCTACGCCAGGGGGTGTAGATATATATCTTGTTTTTGTCAATATCTCTACTTCTAAGAGTACGATTTGAAAAATTCCTTCTTTGTTGGATAGTGTTTCCGATGCGAAATGTTTTTCCTATAAATTCAAAATTTTCAAGTAAATCATACACTTTCCGGTAGGGGGCACAAAGGTAAATTGCGTTTTCTGCATTATTTCTGCTCCTAAAGCTCTGATTTGAAAAATTCTTCCTGTATCGCATACAAGACCTGATAGAAAATATTTTTCACATAATTTCTAATGTTTGTTAAGGAATGGTTTAGCCACCTGGGGTCAGATGTGTTAATTTCTGCTTCTGATATATTTGTTGCAAAATCTGGGCTCCTGAAAACTCGACTAATTTTTTTTTCTTCGACCGATACCGCTTATACGGATAAACCTTTAGAGAATACTTTCTTCCTAAAATAATGCATGGTTTTCCCACCAGGGGACGTAAAGTCACATCTTATTTTTGCCGATATCTCTGTTTCTAATAGTTCGTAAGCTCACGATTCCGTTTACAGCAATAACTGAGGGATTGAAACCCCGATTGAAAGTCTTCTATCTTTGGTCAGATCTATTGTTTTCCATACCGGTTCCATTGACTTTGAATAGCTTTGATAAATTTAATTTGCCTCAGAACGGATTCAAAAGACGTGCTTATTACACCCAAAAATTCGGTGTCAACTTTCTTGTTATATTATGTGTGCACTCGTATACATCATAAGAATAGCAAAGAACAATTGAATTATCAACGTACATACATATACACTGAAGAGCAACTGAATTAGAGACAGCTGGCGTTATGCAAATGTAGAGCTGTGGGCGGCCCTGTAAACGGAAACGAATTGACGTATGCAGCGATCCGACAATATAAGGAGTGATGCGATGGGCACTGCAAGGGCCAACTGCCTTGGAAAACAGCGTGTGGATGAGCGGAGTCATCGTCGGCTAGCTTGCATTGTAACAGCGGATAGACGGGCCGCACTGCAAGAAATCACTCGGCAATTTAACGCTGGTGCACAAAAACGTGTAAGTAGCCACACCATCCAGAAACATCTCCTCGCTATGAGGTACAGAAGCCATCGTCCAACGAGGGCACCGCTGCTGACCGCACATCACAGGGTGCAAAGATTAGCATGGGCGCGGGAACATCGCCACTGGACCCTACACATGTGGGAAAATGTTGCATAGACGCATGAGTCGAGATTCACGTTGGTACATGCGGGTGGCAGGATACGAGTACGGCGCAAACCACATAAAGCGATGGATCCTTCTTGCCAACAGGGTACTCTTCAAGCGGTTGAGGTTGGCATTCTCGTCTGGGGACTGTTTACGTGGACTGAAATGGGACCCCTGGTACGCATGACATCGTCCCTCACAGGTCAACGTTACCGGGATATCTTGGACGACCCTTTGCTCCCGTTTGTGCGTCTTCAACATCCCACTGGGGACCTCATCCTGCAACAAGAAAATGCACCGTGCCATCGCTCCCGAATTTTATCCGAATGTTTGGATGAACACTCCACCGACGTGACCTTGCTTCCTTGGCCAGCTAGGTCACCAGACCTTGATCCCATCGAGCACATCTGGGATGCCATCGAGAAAGATGTTCTAGGCTCTGACCCCCTCCATCAAATCTTCGTGAACTGTGGGAGCTTGTTCAGAGGTCGTTGATCCGTACGGCTTCCCAACGCTTCCGGTGTCTTGTCGAGTCCATGCCGAGACGAATCGCCGCCGTCATCAGGACGAGAGGTGGTGCTACACGTTACTAGATAGGTATCTCTAATTCAATTGCTCTTCAGTGTAAATCATCAAGCTGATCTCCGATCACAAACCGATCTTTTGTAACGCATCTCTATAGCGCACAAACGACTCGTGCGTCTCTTCTGCAGTATCCAGGTTTCACTACTGAACATCAGAGCAGAAACAATTAACTTTTATGCACAGCCATTCGGGGTGCTTTGGATAACTGTCATCCCTGTTAAATCGTTCTGAAGCAGCTATGACTTTGAAAATCAGACAAAGTGCTTCTCCATGAACCTCGAACCATTTTTGCACAATGCAAACCTTGTGACACGGAGCGTTGTCTTCCTCAAAGAATCCAGTGCCGCCGGATATACGGTTATCATGTATGGAAATATTTGGCACCAAACGATGCATGGTCAAGATATGATGGTAAGGATGTGTTCAACTAACATGTAAGCGAACCTAGTGTATATGAAACAATTCCTGCACTGTAGGATACCATCGCTATAGGCTTGTTTCTGTCTCACCGTGCAGTACAGTTGGAGCAATGCACCCGTGAGGAGTCGAATGCCAACCTGGACTTTGGCATTCTGGTGCTGAAACGTGTGCTCACCACACCAGGTGTTAGTTTTTCCAGTGACTCACACTCCATTTATGGTGATCCCATGCCCACTATGGGGGGAGCTGCTCAATGACTGTCGGCCAACGTGGTTGCACTAGCTGGTCGCCGAATCCTTATGTCCATCCCCAGGATCGTCTGATGAATTATGTGCCCAAAAAGGTTTTTCTGTGCCTTCTGGTTGTAGTGTGCCAGTTAATAGATAGATCGTATACCGTCTATTGTACTAGATACCAAGCTGCATTCACACGACTGTCAGACAATGTGGTTATCCCCTTTCTGGCGCGTTGGATGGACGTATGCCAGTTTTTGGTGTTTCCCCACCACACGTTATTTACGGTGGCTCTCCAGTAGCCAACAATGCCTGTGGTTACTGTTTTCCCGTTCGAATTCCTGCAAGTTGTTCCCTCTTTCTATAGAATAGGCTTCTTGCTGGCGAACTGAAACGCCGTGAATGAATGAATGATGAAGAGGATGTTAGGAAGGGAACGTCTGACATCCAGTCCTTAAATAACCATCTGAAGTAAGAAGCTGGAAGAGTTCGGATAGACAGTCTTATAGGAAAGACACATTGAACTGAGGCAGAGAAAGCTGTGTTTTTCAGTCAGTTCTGTCCTATACCCATATGCCGCGGGAAACGCAGTGTAGGTTCCACAAGGGCTCGATAGATTCAGCACGTCTTCGGTTCAACACCCCTTTAGAGTGGACCATTATTACCACCCTCAAGCTGTGGGTAGCCTAAGTCAGCACTCAATGATATCAAAGTATTTATTAGGATCTTGATCATCACTTCCATGACCAGGACAGGAAAAACCCTGGGACATAGAAAAGTGGAAAAGCTGGAAAAGAGGAGTGGACTTCACAAACTGAGTGGTACGTCTAGCACCATCAGAGACATGCTGTCCAACCACATCAGAAGATGAGCAGCTCACAACCTCTGTACTATATCTAACACCATTCAGAGACATGCAGTATAAATAAGTCTAAATTCTTTGGGTTCTCACCATCTACTAATCCAATCGATAGTACCCATCTCAGAGATTGTCTGAGGAGCAAAGGCTGTCAGGGGACTAAGAACCCCGCATTAGGCCTAAAACGTTTAAGGATGGCATTCGGATGATAGTACACTGTACGCGGGATCAATCTGTTTGGTTGGGTTTTCTCGCCACTGAGGAACTTTTCAGAGAGCTAGTGAGCCGATTCACTTGCCTTTTCGACTTGAGCCGTTACTGAAACTCCATGTTCCTATCGTCTGTCCAACATATGTTTTCAGCGGCGATAGGTAGCGTTATTGCTACGGATTATGGGACCTGTCGATTCATGCAGACAGGGGTGTCAAAACGATCGAGTCCATGGGTGGGCTTCTTACGTTTTTTAGGTTTGCTTTTTCGTTTTCGAGAATCAGTGTATTCCAATAAGCTGCAGCACAAATGACATTTCAAGAGTCAAATGCTTCATATCGTTTTTCCTCTGCCAGTGTGCTAAAAAAGTTAACATTTTAGACGAAGCCTGTGACCCAGCACTTAGGTAGACAGTAAGTTTCAAAACCCTAGAGATTTTTTTAACTTATTTCAGCAGAGATACCAACATGTGCGAGAGTGCGAAGGTATGGAATGAAACGGTAATTTCTAAGCACAACAGATTCGTTTTTAAAGGTGTATCAGTTTAAAATAAATAACCTACCGATCCAAAGTACACCATCTGTGTTGAGTTCAGTTGCTCCTAGTTCGGACGTATTTGTAGCTGGAGTGTGACCATCCACCGATAACAAACCAAGTCTTTTGCTCCTATTAAGAAAATGAAGAGACGCAGTAAGAACATATTCGCGTTGCCATAAAGGTTTCACAATTCAACCAATATATTAGTAATTAGAAAATCATTAATAAATAACAGATCACATATTGATATTACGGGAAACAATATAAGTGAGCACCATGAGATTTAAAAAATGTACAGTCAAGGGATTTGAGTATCTCACCAACAGATAACGCTGTTTACATTGAAGTCTTTCGGGGGCAACTGGAGTTCTAAGCATCACAAGAATTAGTAATAGTGGGGAAATATCCTTCCAGCTAGACAATAACGCTTAATACGTATATTACAACGTTATTTGTTGATGGTGCATTCTCTATTTATCATTAAGGAACATCAAAAAGGATTGTTACGTTGTAGGTCCAGTATTTACAGCAAAGAAAATTTTGTCGATTTTTCGTAAATATGCTTACTACAATTCCTTAATTTTTGTGTAGCATTTTTGCTCAGAGATTGAATTCGAAAAAGATTTTAATTGGCATTACATGGGATGCATGTGAGTACAATTTTATTATTGCTAGCTACTCACGACATAACGATAAAACTACCGCATATACTGTCAACATCAGCGTCAACAATTATTATTGCTATCCAGTCTAGCATTTCAGTTGTCCAACGGTGGACAGCTCTTCTACAATATGTCTGGCCCATTGCCACTTGAGGATCTTTACACTGGCAATGATATCATTCACTTAGGTCCTTTTCTTGATTCATAGGTTCCTTTTCCTATCGTTCTTGCGAATACCAAGCATACAGCCTTCTATATTTCTTTGAGTAGTCCGTAGCCTCTCTCTGATTCATAAGTAGGAACTGGAGCAATGCACTGATTAAACATTTTGCTTTTAAGATATATCATCATCATCATCATTGTCAACCATTATCAATCCACTGCTGGACGAAGGTCTCCCCAAGTTTCCTCCACAACGGTCTGTCTTGTGCCAGTCTCCTCCATGTCACCCCTGCATACTTTCGAATTTCATCCACCCATCTCCCATGTGGTCTTCTTCTGGGTCTTTTCCTGTCCCTTGGAATCCAATCTAAAATTTCGGCTGTCCATCGATGATCTGTCCTTCTGGCAGTATGTCCAGCCCATTGCCATTTCAGGGATTTAACTCTGATCATGATGTCTTCCACTCTTGTCATTTTTCGGATCCACGAGTTCCTCTTCTTATCTCTCCTGGTTACACCAAGCATGCACCTCTCCATGCTTCTTTGAGTTGTCTGCAGCCTTTGTATGTCTCTTTTAGTTAAGGTCCACGTCTCTGCACCATACGTAAGCACTGGAAGGATGCATTGATCAAACACTTTTCTTTTAAGACATAATGGCATATTGCTCTTGAAAATTATGCTGTTTCTTCCAAAAGCTCTCCAGGCAAGTTTTGTACGCCGATTAATTTCTTCATCAATGTGACCCTCACTTGATATCTGTTGTCCAAGATAAACGTATGTGTCTGTTATCTCCAGCTTTTCTCCATCAATCGATAAATCTTCATTTCTTGTAAAAGCATTGAACATCACTTTTGTCTTCTGAAAGTTCATTTTTAATCCCACTTCTTTACTCTTGTCAGCAAGTTCCTGGATCATACTCTGCAGCTCTGATGGGGTAGTTGCAAAAATGACTACGTCATCAGCAAAACGAAGGTGGGTTAGATAATCTCCATTAATCTTTATCCCCGTGTTTTCCCAGCTCAGCGACTGAAAAACACCCTCCAATGTGGCATTAAAGAGCTTCGGAGATATGGTGTCACCTTGTCTCACTCCCTTTCCAATTTTTACGTGTGTTGTATTTTCAAACAGCCTAATCTTTGCACTTGCATTTTCATAGATGTTATTAATAATATTAATGTATGCATCTTCAATACCGCAGGTTTTCAGAGCCATTGTAACTGCTGATGGTTTCACCGAATCAAAGGCTTTTTCATAATCGATAAAAGCCATGCACAATGGAAGTTCATATTCCCTCGCTCTTTCAATTAGTTCTCTCAGCACGTGGATATGATCTATTGTGCTGTAGCCACTCCTGAATCCAGCTTGTTCTCTCGGTTGAGCCATGTCTAGTGCTACCTTCAAGCGGTGTGAAAGAACTTTAGTGAAGATTTTATAAACTACTGATAGGAGGCTGATAGGTCTGTAGTTTCCGAGATCCTCAATGTCACCTTTCTTATGTAGCAGGATCATTGTAGCGGTGTTCCAATCCTCAGGAATCTTTCCTTCATTAAGGCATCGAGTGAAAATTTGGGCGAGTACTGTTTCGATTTCTCCACTTGCTTCTTGTATGATGTCTACAGTAATTCCATCTTCTCCTGGAGCTTTTCCTCGCTTCATGTTCTTGATTGCATGTGCAACTTCTGCTGGAAGGACTGGAGGAACTCTGGTACTGGTATCTTTCATGATGTCTGGAGTGCATATATCATCCCTTTCATATAATTTGGAGTAGAAATCTTTCACTCTTGTCAAGATTTCGCCTCTATTTCTTGTTACAGAACCATCTTCTTTTCTCAGTGCCATAATCTGTTTTCTTCCCTTACTGAGATGTTCCTTTGCTATCTTTAGGCTTTGGTTGTTTTCAATTGCTTTCCTCACTAGTTCACAGTTGAATTTCCTTACGTCTTCAGTGATACTTTTTCTTACTGTCTTGCATAGCTCTATATATTCCACTTTGGAAGTCACATCTTCTTTATTTGTCCTCATCTCTCTTCTTTTTTGCATCAACATTTTGGTTTTTCCTGATAATTTGTTCACATGCAACTTGTTCTTAGACCCAGCTAATTTTGTTGCTGTTTCCATAAGAGCTTTGGTTATTTTTCTGTTAACTTCAGAGATGTCCACTTCTTCCGATGTTAGGCCTTCTAAAGCAGAGAACCTGTTCTTCAGTTCTAACTTGAAGGTATTATGGTGTTTTTAAGGTTGGTTATGTCAATAGATTTTGTTTGTCTTATGAGCTGTACTGTTTCTTCCAAACGCACCCTAACCTAGTTTTATACACCTATTTATTATTTTTTTCATGTGGTCCTCGCTTGATAACTTTTGTCCAAGAAAGATGTATGCATCAGTTATTTCGAGAGTTGTTCAATCAACCTCTAAATCTTCAGTTCTTGTAAAAGTATTGTACATCAGGTTTGTTTTACGCAAGTTCATATTTAATCCCACTTCTGTACTCTTGTTAGAAAGTTCTTAGATCACACTCTGCAGCTCTGAGGAAGTATTTACAAAAATGACTAAGTCGTCAGCAAACTGAGGGTGGTTTAACTATTTCGCTTAATCATTATCCCCCTGACTTCCCAGTTCAATAACTGAAGGGCATAATGCAGTGTGCCATTCAATAGCTTGGGAAATACAGTGTCACATTGTTTCAATCCCTTTCCAATTTTCCGCATTTTATACATGCTGTGTACTTGAACAGTAGAGCCTTTGCACTTGTATTTTCATAAGTAGCATTAATGTTATTAACTTGTGCATCATCAATATCGCAGGACAATATTTTAACGGGTGATGGCTTCAGGGGACCAAAAGACTTTTCATAAAACAAAAACAAAAAAAAACATACGTTGTGGGAGCCTATATTCATTTGTTATTACAGTTAGTTATCTCAGCACATGGATATAATGTATGGTGCTGATGCCACTGCTGAATTTGCTGAATTCAGCTTGTTCTCTTGGTTGAGCCATAATATATTGTTACGACCCACCCTTTGCCATTAAATCTGGAATTAATAGATGTGGTGGATGTATGAAATTAATTAGGTATTAATTAAGTAAGCTCGAGGCTTTATTGGTGTTAAAGATTAAAGAGCAGATAACATTTTATCCGGGGTTAGGAAAGAAGTGAGAGGAAGAATTCTTGCAAAGGCTGGGTGGTCGGGAGTTTCAACGCTTTGACGTCGTAAATCGCAGGTCGCTGCTGACGTGTAGTCTAAACATGGGAGGAACGAATGGATCAAAGCGAGACATTGCGGGCCAATTGTAGAACTAAATGAAGATGGGGGACAAGAGGGTGAGCGAATAATCGTAATTTTGTCGATTGTTTAGAGCATTGTCGTGAACAATTGCTCTCTTTTTGTGTGGTACGGTCGGAAAGCAAGGTTGCGCACTTGGCTTTGAAAATAAGGAAGAAATTTCAGTTGCCTGTCGCTCTCCGATGTGAAAGACCAGATGTCTTTGGGATGCTATGTGATTTGGGAAAATTGAAGCAGCAAACCTTCCGCATTTATAAAGAAACGGATAACAGTAACTCGAAGGTGTCTGGATAGGCCAGATTGCCATTAAGTCAGCGGAATGCATATATCCGAGCGAAAAATCAGCAATTCCGTTGCTGCGAGCCTAATCCAAATTAGCGACTGATTGGCCCAGTAAAAAGCGAAGCTACGAGGAAATTCAGAAGTCGGCGAGTTGACGTTGGTCACTCCAAGGACAAGCGAGGCCAAGACCCGAACCTCTGGCTGGAAATGCTAAGGACAGCGTTGTGGAATCGTCAGCACAGTCACCCCTCCACATGCTGCAAACGGGGCGAAGCGAGGCTCCATCAACAACAACATATGTGTGTGTGGGTTAGACAACGGTAGCAGTGCAACCCCTACGACTGAGTGAGACAGGGTGTAGCCCGCGCAAAGAAGTCGGCAGCGTAAGAGAAGTGTGTTGGGTACCTTACCATTTAACAGGTGCAATAACTATGGGATTTGCGGATGTTAACAACATCCATGTAAGTAAAAACATCTTGTAATTGTTATTACATCTTATACGCTATTAGTAGAGGAACTGAACTGGTAAATTGTAAGAACTGATCTGTGGATAAAGTTCATTAAAACTTTCTCACAGGAATAAATTTCGGTCAAAGTTGACCCAACACTTATAATCAGCAAACGACTAATTTTTATACGTATTTGTGCCATTGTTATCTTTATATCCAATTATATGTTCGTTTAGTGCAGTCAGCCCGTTTGCAGAACACATTATTTATGTGTACAACTGTGATTGGTTTTAATTGTTGAAGTGTGTGCCCATACATTAGAGTCTTCACGCCAAGGACAACGTCTAATGACCGGGCAGAAGAAATTGAATAACTGTTTGGCCACGGTCGAGTCACTTTATTGTGACCACCAGCTAATATCCAGAGTAACCACCGTGTGCAGCGCGGACAGCAGCTAGACGAGCTGGGAGTAACTCAGTAAGATGCTGGAAGGTGTTCACAGGTATGTGGAGCCATGCGGACTGAAGTGCATCTGCCAGCTGCTGGAGGGTACGTGGCGGAGGATCCAGCGAACAACACGATTGAGGTGGTCCCACAGTTGCTCAATTGGGTTTAAGTCTGGGGAATTAGAGAGTCAGGGAAGTACTTTGAAGTCTTCATAGTGCTCTTCCAACCACTCTCGTACATTTCTAGCGCTGTGACACGTCGCATTGTCGTGCAGACAGAATCCATCTGCTCCAGGGAAGACAATCAGTATGTACGGGTGTACGTGGTCTGCAAGGATGAATTCATAACGAATTCGGTCCATAGTTCTTTTCGCAGGTAAGAGTGGACCCAGAGAATACCACGAAAACATTCCACAGACCATAACACTGCCCTCACCAGTTTGTTTTCTTCCAGCAGTGGTTAAAGAGTGTTTGTTCTCCGATGTTTCTCGCCTTGTACGCCAACGTCCACCCGTTCGATGAAGCCAAAAACGTGACATCGGAAAAGGCAATCCTTTGCCAGTCAGCGGAGGTCCAATTCTGTTAATTGGACCTCCGCTGATTGGCAACGGATTCAATAAACAGTGAGGTCCTGGTTGTAGGAATTTTTATTTTTAAGGTGGTTCCACTTAAAATTTCTGCCTTATGTTTCCAATGGTAAAACGTCTTTGCATATTTTCTTCGCAATTAATGTATGCACAAGGATAGAAATTTCCTTATCGATAAAACTAACTTTAAGTTATAGCATGGGATACTTGATACTGGCTAAAGCATCACCATAATAAGCAATCTAACATTTTGTTGTCTATTGACGTCGTCAAGCACAGGTCGCGCCATCTATTAACAAGTCTGAACATTATTCAAAAAGAAACGATTGATATATAATAATATGTTTTAGCAAGTATTAAGTATCCCATGCTATAACTTAAAGTTAGTTTTATCGGTGTGCAATACTTCATCCTTGGGAATACATTAATTGAGAAGAAAATATGCAAAGAAGTTTTACCATTGGAAACATAAGGCACAGATTTTAGGTGGAACCACCTTAATCAGCTTGAAAAAAAGATAAATATCAAAAAAAAGGCACAAGCGGCGCATGTTGTTTTTTAAAGCTTTTTATAGCCCATACATTTCTCTATAATATATTCGCGTTTTATGGATATGTTCGGACATGGGTTTTTTTTAAAGTTACTTTAAAGTTTTCGAAAAAATGAATAATTAAATATTTCTTCCATAAATAGTTCTAGTTAATAGCATAGGCACACAGTTCTCAGTATATGTGTAATTGTTATATCAAAAGGTTACACATATATTTAACTAAAATATCCAGCAGGAATAAAAGCTTCTACTTGTTCACACTCGCTCGCAGCCACTAACCAATCTCACAGAGACATGAACCGTCTGACGTCAGACACAAGGTCAGTGATCTCAACATTTATTTTGAGGTTCTGCCATGCAGTCATATTTTAGATTAGAGTTGTTTAAAGGTTGAATCATGATAGTTCAGTAACATTGTAAATATATTGCCCTGTTTTAATTTATTTTCTCAACAGTGACCAAAATTACTTTTGTTCCGCTAGATTCGCGCTTGAGACCGCTGTGCAATGACTAGCAGAAAAATATGTTTAGGATTCAATGTGATTTACTCCAGAAAACGGTGCAGTTAAAACCCGAAGATCTCCAGTATTTTGACAGCCTGGTGATTAGCAAGAAGAGAAGATAAACGATATCTGTCAGATGCACATACGAAAAAATTCTTAAGTTTGCTAATGTGAGCTAATCTTCAAGAATTAACACTGCCAACGAGAAAGAATACAATATACAGGTAGTCCTCGATTTGTGCTGGGGGCAATTTGTGCCGATTCAGAATAACGCCAATTTTGAAATCAGAAAGTCAAAACGTGAAAAAAAAAATATTTCATTTGTAACGCTTTACAATTTTTCTCATACTGCTTCTAATACTAAATTGTATTCATACGTCGCTGATTTTGAATAAAAATTATACAGCCATATCTACAATTACGTACGTTTCGTTAACGCGAATTTGCAAGCTGTTTGTAAAATGTGAACTTTTGCATATGTGAGTTTGCTCTTATGCGATTTCATTCCCGGCGCTTTAACCTTCCAAAAGCCAAATTTAATCGCTGCTGAGATCCCGGGGTTATTTTTATGGCGCGATTTTCTATAGGTCGGCGTCTTACATGAATGCAAGGAGAGATGACTGTCAAGCACGGGGGCCAAAGAATGGCGCAACCACTCTTTGATTGCGAGACGTAATTTCCTCAAAAAGTGACAAAATTTCACAACAGTATAGCGAGGATTAATCACTCGTCACGGCGAGTCACTTCCCTTGCCTGGAAAAGGATTAAGGAAAGTTTGTTTTGGTTCCCTTACTACTCGCTCCTCAAGAGGGTTTTCCCATCTGGGTGTTTGGGATGGAAAGGAGGATAAGACGCAAAGGGAGAGAGAGAGATAAAATGCGCTCAGTTCGTTTTTTGTTCAGGCATTGGACATGCTGAAAATTGTGAACAAACGTGTTTGTGTTGTTTTATGCACTTTAGTTCAGAGCTTTAAATGTAAAACCATTAGTACGAGTAAATGACTTGTCAGTGTTTAGGTGTCGGGAAAGCATGTCATTGATTTCCATTCTAAAACCGTTTCAATATACGCCCATTCTAATTACCACGGTTAGTCCGGGAACGCACCGACCTACATCGAGAGCTACCTGTATAAAGAAAAATCAGCTGTAATGATCTAAACAGGCTTGGAGGGTTGTATGAACAAAAGAAAACAGCGGAAATAAACACAAATGCAGGACGTTATTAACTACAGCACTAAACCGGAATGTGTGGGCGCCAGAAACTTTTACAAAGAAGGAACCTTTAGGGTTTGAAGAAGATCACAAGCACATCACTCATAGACGGAATAATAAAAACTTTTATCGTACCGTTTTATGATGACAGTGTGCCAGTTGTTGTCATCGACTCTTTCCGCGCTCTCTATAGTCATCTGCTGTACTTGTTTTCCTAGATTGAAACTAAGGTGCATGCGACCATCTACTATAGCGACTGCAAGATAATCTCCATGAATGGTTGTTCCTTTATTGGTCCATAAAAGCAGTCCATCAGTCCTATGAGTTCTGAACGTAAATTCGAAGTGGTTGTCTCTTTGTCTCGAAGAAGTTTTCATCCTGAGTCTAAGTGACAGATAAGAAAATGAAGCAAGCAACGTCATTACTAATAACATTTAACAAGTGCTTAAAAGTATCTTTACGATTTATAACACTTATAGTGCAAGAAAAGCAGATGAATGAAAACTGAGAATTGCATTCCTCTTTTAGAAGCGACTGTACCGAAATTAAGGTATTCCTTAGAAAGCTGATAATTAGGTTATGAAAATTAATATGCAGTTGTTGTTGTGTGTAACCAAAATGACACAACAAATATGATTACTTACACGTTAATTTTTATTTCTTTAAAAGTCTTATCTTGTGACTTTTAAAGGAAGAAAGTAAATAAGTCAGAAAGGTTAGCTAAAAAAACACACTGATCGTTTGCACCATATTCTACAAATGTTTGTCATTTCTATTTCCTTTGAGAAATTTAGTAATGTCACTGTATAGGGCTTGTGATTTAATTCCTTATTTTATGAATTACTGATAGTGTCAGCCTTCATTTCTGATTGGACGATACTTCCATTGAAGGAGTCATAAAAAAACTACCAATCAATCAGACAAATGTGTTTGCCACTCTCGATACTTACGTGAAGTGATAATTTTCGCCTACACCGTTTTCAATGCTTGCTTTGTTTTCGTATCCCGTATTTTAGATGGGCCCCTCTTACGAGAAAGGAGACTAGGATGAGGCTCACAAATTGTTTTTTCCTCGACCCTCCCCGCAGGAATTTTTTGTATCATATTTAAGTTTTACTTGATATACTGCCACCTAAAGTTAGCCACACCTAAACGCTTAAACCTGTTCCAAAATCATGGGGCATAACTCTGCGGAAATTAAAATAAATTTTTGATAGCACTAAACCCTCTATGAGTGATGTGATAGCATTAATTTTTGATAAATTTTTGATAGCACTAAACCGTCTATGAGTGATCTATGAGTGATTATTCCGTCTATGAGTGATGTGCTTGTGATCGGAAATTAAAATAAATATTTGATTTCGCTGAATGTTTCAGCATCTTAGCTTCTTCACTGGGATTATGCAATCACAAACAACATCATTTACTTTGTCTGAACGTTTGTCCCACTTTGGTCGTCCAGTGGAAAGAGTCATCACCATAGCAGGAACCAAGAAATGAATATTTCTGACGTCACGCTAGCTTTTGGTGCTTTCGTGCAGGTGTTCAGTGCATGGAAACTGCTTTCCGGATTAAAATATTAAACGTTTTCACCTCAGCAACAACTGAGAAAGAAATATTTGTGACGACACGCTTATTTAACCTGTTTCCGCTGAGATATTCCGTGAAAGGAAATTGCGAATTATATGTAACAACTGTATGTCGTAGTTCTTTTCTTTATTGTTGTAATGTTCATTGTTGTAAAGTTCATGACATATGCTTTCACAATTGAACATCAAAAACAAAGTGTATAACTGAATATTAAAAATTCCTCTACATATCTTCGTCATTATTTACGGGCTTTCACCTAGTTAGTTATAATAGTAAAATAAATCTATATATTTAATAAGTATATACAGTACATGTGTGGGAGTTAGCACACTTAATTTGTCTTAATTCCCATAAATCATCAAAAATATGCACAAAATTATTGCTAATATCACTCAAAAAATTTAATAAATATTTTGGGTGAGGTTCAACTATAAATATTTCAGAAATCTGAATTTTACTGAATGGGTCGGAAAAGTGAATGAGGAGTTTTGTTGTTTTCTCTACTAGTTCCACGGCAATAACGACAGGGATCTTTATAAGTTGGGTTAATTATAATGCAAATATACTAAAGCTCACATAGATTTTTCGAAATATTATGTTCACAACAGATCAATGGTATAAAAAATTCTACGAGGCTAAAGGAAAGTAATACGAATATGTCTATTCAATATATCACAACTCATAACTTGTAGCACATTCTCCATAAATCTCCCGAGCTTTGCCTTGTCTCAGATGAATTTGGCACATCTCGGAAAAACAACAAACCAATCCAATTCCAAGCTTCTGCTGTCCCACATATTTTTATTGCTTCACCACGTTCTTATCAGCAAATTATTAAAGGACTTCCAGGAATCTCAAGAGAATGTGAGCAACCATTGTTTGACGCAGATACGTAAACACATATGAAGGTCGCAAATTGCAAACAGCGCGATGGGATTTAAGACAAATCATATCGAGTTTCATTTACATGTAGTCAGATGTATGTGAGCCAAGCGAACTTATGAGAAATGTATAAAGATACGTAAACATATGCAGCATCTACTGTTGAAGCCTGTTGCATTTTTATGTATTAGTATCAATTTGCTGATTTCAAAAATGATGCTAAAATTAATTTGTGTATAACGTGGAGTTTTTTCACAAAAGGAAATTTTTAAATCCTCCGGGTAAGCAAAGAAATAAAGGTTTTATAAGTTATGCCTAATAGCCAGAGAGATAATGTTGCCACTCAAACTTGTTCTGTAACAGGTCTCAACACACATCTGGTAACACTTGGAGAGGGGAGGAAAACGTACTGAGGAACCAGAGAGTAACAGAGCAGCGAAACAAGTGGAAACAGGGTTCAAACATGTCTATACTTGCTCTTGAGATAAATTCTACCGCTTTATGAGGCGGAAAGCTCTCAGTTGAAATTGTGTTTCTTCCCAGAACAGTTGCTCATTGTATTCGTGTTTGGTTTTAATGTAGTTCTAATATAACGTTTCTGCCGGAGGTGGTATTCAAGGACATGCCTTCCTACTACGGAGGAAGACATGTGCTTGAATGCCAACAATATGTGACATTATCTCAACTGAACTACGTCATTCTCTCAACTGAACTACTGTTCTCTCAACTAAACTACGTCATTCTCTCAACTGAACTACGTCATTCTCTCAACTGAACTACTGTTCTCTAAACTGAACTACGTCATTCTCTCAACTGAACTACTGTTCTCTCAACTGAACTACGTCATTCTCCCAAATGAACTACGCTGGCAGGCTTATACAGGCTTATCGCTGCAACTTTGCCGAACTGACTCATATGTCACCGCAGTAGAATATAATCTACGTCATGTGAGGTAGTACGTTGCATCATCCTCCCCTTGTAAAAGGCGAGGGCACGAAATCGCATACTTCGGGTCAGGGTTCACCCAATTTTTTAAACCTAACGGCCAGAAGATTCACTTTCATTCGTGCGCCAATATAATACAGAACCTTTTGCCTATGGTGGTATTCGAAACCGCATTTTCCTACTACAGATGAGTCTATTCTTCCAACGGAACTACTCCGGCAGGCTTATTGTTTCTTCATAATCGATTTGATTCATTGGTCACCGGAGTAGTACGTCACGTTAACGTACTACTTTACATAATCTCCCCCAGTTGAGAAAGGCTGGGGCAAGTAATCGCAGATTTTCGGGTCCCCCGACAACTATGCTTGAAGGACCAGCTCATTGTAGAAGACGGGAATTTTATTAATTTCGTACGTTGTGTGGAAGAATCGTCAAACAAATTTTCAAACCTCACGGCCGACAGGCAGATTCATTTTCGTGCGGGCGATAGAATAATACAACCTTTATGCCGTTGTTGATATCCGAAGCCACGTCTTCCTTCTCCGGACGCTGCTGTTCGCCCAACTAAACTACGCCGGCGGGATCATCACCGATTTGACTCATATGTCACGGCAGTAGTATGTCATCTACGCTCTGTCACGTAGTACGTAACATAGTGAATAGTAGTCTTTGTCATAGTAGTTACACGAGAATGGGTTAACTGTCCGGCCAATTTCTGTTAAAATTGTGGGGAGTGCGTCATTAAAAAACAACAGAGCAACATTATTCTTTGTTAAAAAACGCTGACTGTGCATAAATTGATGTGAAGCTTTGGGACCAGGACAACGCTTGGGCTCTACAAAAGATCTATGCAGTTCGTTTTGAAGAACTAAGTACATCCTTGCAGAGCTAAGTGCATCCATCCGCGAGCATCAAAACTGGAATTGAAATGTTTGGAGCTAGGTCGTCTGGCCCGATGAATCTCTTTTCCTGTTGCACAATGTTGACGGCAGAGTAGTTGTGCGTTGTTTACCTGGGGAAGTGTTTGCACCAGGATGTACCGTGGGACAAAAACAAACCAGTGGAGGAGTGTAATACTTTGGGCAGTGTTCTGCTGAAATCCATATCCAGGAACCTATGACGCCCACCAACTAGCAAAACATCACTGCAAACCAGATACATTCTTTCATGGCAACGGTACTTTCCTTTAGTGACGCTTTCTTTCAGAAGTATAATGCGCCATGCGACACTGCCCGGATTGTTCGAGAATAGTCTGCGGTACAGAGGAAGACTTCTAGGTATCCCCAGACATCGATCCAATCGAGCATTAGTGGTTTGTGTTGGAACAGCAAATCCGATCTACGGTGACTCAACTACATAACCTACAAGAGTTAAAGAATCTGCTGGCAACGTATTGCTAAACAAATACCAAAAGACACTGTTAGAAATCTTGTAGCGCTCATGCCTCGCTGGGTAAGAGCTGTTTTGGCGGCATGTGGAGCACCAACATCATATTAGGGAATTTGTCATAATGTTTTAGCTTTGGGGTGCATGTAGTTTTCGTTCTGTTACTTGTGGGTTTCTAGTCAGAGGCGCCATTTGCTAGCCCTCGTCATATAAATGGCTCACTCCAACCCAGAAAACGGCATGTCTGTGTGTGTGAGGTGTAAATCAAGCAGCTAAGCACGTCGAGTATCATTTTCAGTCAGAATGAAAATCAGAATTGGCGAAGCAAGTGATCTGAGGGACAATGAACGTAGCATGATAGTTGACGCCATCGTTCCGGTTCGTGAACCTCTCAAACAGCCGTCCTTCTAGGCTATCGACACGCAAAAAGCACTTTTAGCAATAGTCGATCCGCTGATGGTTTAGAAGGTTCAACGGAAATTCGTGCCATTATCCGATCCGTGGTGCGCTGGGAGATGACCATCGGTACAATATGTTTGAAATGTGCAGTGATTTGCCAAGTTCTGTCCAATCTGTTGGCTTGAAAAATTATTTCCAATGTCATTTCACCCCTCTAATTAACCATCTCGAATCGGCACGCCTGGCACAAACTACCATCTCATGTTCAAAGCCTCTCAGGTCACTTGTTTTGCCCATTGCGACCCTTATTTCAACGCTAACTGATCTTCGATGAGATGACCTGTTCGATTTGTACCGCATACCACGCTCACTTGCCACCTTATGTGGTGAAGTGAGCCAATTCTGTTACGAGGCTAGGTGTACTTGATAAACTGGCATCTCATTGTATATGTGTAATTCTAAAATGAATAGATAATTTAGAGAAAATTATAAAAAAATGTTGTTTCAACATTTATTCAAAGTAAAACATTTGGATGGATTTCTTATCCTTTACATCGGATGAACCACATACTTTATGGAGATAAATCCACAATTAAAAATGCAATTATTCGTGATATAACAAGAGTTAAAAGAACAGCACAAAATATTTTAGAACACCCTATGGATCGTCAAATCTTACGGAGGAATATTGGTTTTCTCGTTTGCCAACAATATAATAACATTTATGTTTCTATGCAACTTTATTGATCGGATTCACACAGACGATGACAATGATGCAGGTTTTACCGTTTTTAACAGGTTCCAAAATAATATTTTCCGAACGGAAAAGAAATGTTACAGTTTCAGTTTGTTAACAATTTGCTAAAATACGAAAATTATTCAGTAATATCTGCGCAATCTCTCGCGAGTTTTGAATTTTTGTTCAGTTCAACATTTAAGAATAAAAGTTTCACACTCTATTGGGCTTTAAAAAACAGCTTGACTAATGATTTCTAACTGTTCCTATTGATAAATAAGTTCGGTGAGCAAATACTTTGATTTCATTAAATGAAAACCAGTACAGTTGAAAGGAAGGACACAAAACTGTTGCAGATATTTCAGTGTTCATATGCAATAGAGCCCGCTTATAACGCTGAGCTCGAGATAGACAGAAATCCTAGTTAAATCCGAGCGCTTGCGAAATCCAATTTGAAGTGAAAATTCCCATCATGTAAAAGTATGCATGCGTGACATAACGTATATACATTTGTATTATAAAAAATATAACATACGGCAACATTTTTTCACCATTTTTTAGTTCTCTCATGACGGCCACTTTGTCATTTACGGACAACAGTTTTCTCTCAGACATTTTGTCAATTATAAAAGCTTAAGATTTCTTACAACAATATAATAACAACTACGTGAGTTGACCGCTCTTTACAGAACACACACGAAGAGAAAGTAGCACCAGCTTTTCTAATGCAACGGTCATTTGGAGAGAGAAAGGGGCCATGGACACAATTCTAGGAATTGTTATCACCTGTTTCCTCTCAGGGCACATCCCATTCCATAACTCCGCTTTTTCTCTCTGCAGTCAACACCCAGAAATCCATTTCATACATGTGCGTGAACCCCACCCATCATCTTTTTGCTTAGAGGTAAGCACTTGTTTACAAATCTGCTCACGCCTTACTCCCACGGCATTGCCTTTTGGAGTGGGTATAGGGGACTCTCGTACACAACTCGCTTGTTGAACATTTGATGTACTTCTTTCCCACTGCTTTTCTATCAATATTCTTCCACTAGCGCACCAAGATTCCAATGCGCTGGAATCTACTTGGTCATTCAAAAGATTCTCCACTACCCAATTTCGTCCTGTATGCCTCCATTACTCTACTGCAGAACAGTGCGCAGTAGTTTTTGTGCCTCGTTAGATATGGAATTGCATTACATTTTTTAACTTTGATTGTTAAAAGTAATTAGCTTTTTTCTCCTTCTTTAAATCCGCAGACTTCATAACGTTTTTTTCCGTTAAAGGCGATCGCATTTGCTTTGAATTAACATTATGCCAAACAAAAGTTTCTGTTCTGCCCGTTAAATTCGAGGTCTCGCTAAATACGGGCTCGTTTTAAGCGGATTCCACTGTATTATAGATTTCTAATACATTGTAAGAAATTTACCTTTCACCTCTCCTGTTTCTTGTAGAAAACTTCAAAACATTGGCTCCATTGAATGAGACCGGGCGATATGAAGCGAAATCGTTGATCTCCACAGACATAGCTGTTGAAAACAAAGAACATATAGCAGTGAATTCTAAGAAATGATTTTTTTATGAAATAAAGAAAGAAACATGCAGATTGAAAATACTTTAAACCACAGTCATATAATTGATTTATTAACCTATTCCCACAAATTACCATCATCATTACCGACAACCATAATAAATCCACTGCTGGATGAAGGTCTACCAAAGTCACTTCCACAACTCTCTGTCGCGATAGAGTCTCTTCCAAGTCACTACGACATGTTTTACCTACAAATATCTAGTATTATCAAATAGAAGTCATCGCTCTTTCCACGTTTATAAGTGTGTCATGGAAAAATGTCTCATCAGCCGTCACCGGGAATCGAACCCAGGGTCTTCCAGTTACGCGCCGGATATGCTTCCACTGCATCACAGCGGCCTCGAAATTCTCCAGACTCACAAACGACAAACTGCCAAACCACATGACAGGGTTGCTTCTTTGGAGCCCCGCACAATGCTGGGGATTCACCACAGATGAACAGCAGCAACTGAACAAATAACTAGAAGAAAGAGAAAGAAACTCAACAATAAACTGGAAAGAGCGATGACTTCTATTTGATGTTCCTGGTCCACGTGAACTGTGTATTTAACTAATATTAAATATGTAGCTGTTTGTGTAAATACATCTTGAATGAAATGTCAACGCAAATAGAATGGTTCTTTTGCACTTTTAGAGGAAGAAAACTGTGGCACTTTAAGAACAGATGCCAGCGTTTTCTCTATTAACTTGACGAAAGCTGGATAAATGGAATTACACTGCTCGACCATGAAATTTCCCTACCAAAAAGGAGCCCACAAATCGGCGGAAAAAATGATAGGAGTGAGGGATATGCAAATCATCCGAATGTGCAAGCAATCGCCTGAGATGTGAGAGAGATTAAAGGAGAAACACAGGAAGCCGAAGTCATGTCGTCGTGTCCTATGCCTCCGGTCGTACAGCAAAAGGCAACGTGGTATAGAGGGCTGCTACAGCATATTGATAGACCGAATATACCTTGTAGACATCGTCGCTAACCCTATCACCAGCTGAAAGTGTTTGAGAGAAGGAGCGTAGGCTTCCGTGAAACTGATTGGTCGATTCGACGAATCGCGGCTCATGTGTATCGTGATGCCAGAACAGTTGAACGTTGTTGGCAACAGTGGTTGTAAGAAGACACCCCCAGTCGCCGTGGCTGGATTGGTGCAGTCAGTGGACGTCGGCACTCAACTATTGGGGTGATCGTTGCCAGGTTATTGCGAAGCCAGAAGCTACTGTAGAGAATATTCGACAGGCTGTAGCGAAGAATACGGACATCTTCATCACGACTCCGAAGGTGAACCGACGATTGGCTGAGGCAGGTCTCTGGGTCGATTCCCATTGAAAAGTCGGGCATCGCCGAACTTGGCTAGAATGGTATCGCTGTAGAGCTGCGTGGCGACAAGAATAGAACCAGGTCACATTCAGGGATGAGTCCCAATTGTGCCTCGGTGCCGACCATCGTAAATCCAGGTCTGGCGACAACGTGACCATAGGGAGGATCCATTTGCTGTCCAGAACAGAACGCTGCTCACCAAACTGGCATTCTTTAATACGGTCCTATTAATTACAATAGCTGGCCACTTTTGGAGCATAAAGGACACGATAGTATCCCAGCGATGCGTGATTGACGTTTTATATCCCGTGTTGTTGCCATTTCTGAGTGGAAGTTTTCAGCAGTTCCGAAATTGGAAAACAGTATGACCCAGTCTAGTCTACGTCCGGACTTCACGGTAGACTCATGAAGCCGTCACTACTGCGTGCAGAAGGATCTATAACTATGTATTCTAAATCCATAGAGTAACTATATTTATGCTGCGTCGTGTCAAACACAGGCGCATCCTCTTAAAATGGTGTTACGATCATGTCGCTGGATTATGGGAGAGTAGCGTAATGTTTTAATATACGTACATAAGGAGCAATGGTGTCCTTTGTTTAAGGCGGTATTTGAGGGAGGTCGCGGTTTTGCTTGTCCTTATTTCTATATTACCTTGTTGTTCTGTATATTATGTACAGTACATACAGTATATTTCTATACCTTGTCCTGTTCTTGTATATACGATCAAGTGTTTTTGTCAATTACCTTGCTGCCAGGTTCCCTGTTTAACCGATTTCCAACTTAATTTCGACCGCGATGACCCACTCGCACGAGGACATCATAATTCGGTGTCTCCTCTGGAACCTTCATGGATAAATCGCATTTCTCCCTGAATTCGGACAGCAGACTAATATTAGTCTAGCAAAACTCCTGAGCCCGGTATCTGCCCTGTAATAACATTGAAGTGCTTTCTATGATAGTAGTGACTGACCGTCTGGACCGGTGCTTCATTTAGTGGCTATGACGCAGTTCAGATCTTCTCTAAAGGTTATGTGACTGCTATAAGATACCAGGATGAGATTCTTAAGTCTTATGTGATTAAGTTGTTGAAGAACTTTGTGCCAATAACGCTAACTGTTAGAATGCCGTCGTTGCACGATGTAACATAAAAGTCAAACTTAACGATGAAAATGACTTATTTACACTGAAGCAAACGTTGAAAGTCAAAATCACATCACTAGATCTTTCGTGCTGGCTCCCAGCACATCCTCAAGTGAATGCTAAAAAGGCTATTGTAAAAATTTAAAAAAGAGTCCACCGTGGGACGTCACCCTTCATTCTGACTGAGCAAGACTCAGTCAGAATCATGATAGCAAATGCTATCAAAAACCAAAAGGAAAGGCGCACAACAAGGAACGGGAATAGACAATTTGTGAAAGAACAATTTCAACTCAGGAACTGACAAAATCAACCTGACATTGCAATAGTACCTGCCCACAAAACAAATCAAATCGTTATTATTTATAGAGAGGATTAAAATACTCAAGTCTTAGAAGCCATCAACAAAATTAATCACAGTGTTATAAAATCAGTTCCTACTGCAGCCACTGTGAATGCTTTAAGCAGATCTAAAAATAATAGAAATTTACCTTGGTCGTTCACCCGAACTTTACTCCCAATTGGACCTAGAATTCTAGAACCCTTAGGAAGAATCAAAATCCACCAAGTGGGCTACCCGATTTGTCCACTTGTGTCAGGTGTCACTAACCCTCTAAGACCGCTTCAAAAAGCTCTAGTAAAATTTTTCTCACCTTTAACTTTTAATTCAACCTATTCAGTACCTAGTTCTGTTGCAGCCTTAAAGAAAATTAAAGACTTTGTACCAGGGAACTCTGCATTTTGGTTTGAGTCACTGGACGTCGAGTCATTGTTCCCAAGTGTGCCGATAACATATGCACATGAGTTAATAGAAGAAAAACAACAATCCTTGGGAGCCCTGAATGATCTGGAAATCCAAGCTTTTGTGGAAGCCTTGAAATTGGTTTTCAAAAGGACTTATTTCAAATTCCAAAATGTTATTTACCTACAAAAGGCAGGAGCACATATGGGCTCCCACTCTTATCTCTCCTGGCAGAGATTGTACACTGCTGGTGACCCAAAATGCAACACCAAGAAGGACACGAGATAGCAAAGCCAAATTTACTGGACACATAACAACAGATACAAAGGTAAAACGATTGAGCTTACAGGCCCGTGCGATTTGCGGAACACGCAGACATCAATAGTTCGTGTGGCCCCATGGCTGGCAATAACGGCCGCTACACGCGGTCCAGGCTGCTTCCACACGTTGCCACAGTTGATCGGGCGTAGCCACGGGAGGTGCTTGCCGGGCCACTCGGTTGCCGAGCAGCGACCAAACGTGTTTGATGGGCGACATATCGGAAGAACAGGCGCGCCACGGCAGCCGTGACACCTGGTGGGCCGATAAACCGTTGTCGCGATAAGCCGCTATTCGTCCTCTGTCGAACTCCGAAACGTGCTGGAATGACTGCCGTAATCTGCGACGAGGCATCAGGAAGATTCCCACGCACAAGTCCGGCAGCACAACACACTTCCACTACTTAGACCCCGCCTTCTGTGCACCCTTCTTATAGTGCTTCTCTGTGGCGTGCCAGGCGCACATGATTTGCATATGCCCTGCAATGCTAATCATCTGCATGTCCTCTCGCGGGCGACGCATGCTGCGAATTTCAGGCCAATCGGATGTTTATTTCTTAGTGTTGCATTTTGGGTGGCCAGCAGTTTATTACAAGATTTAGAGGAACGAGTTTTACGACTTAACTCCAGTAGCTCTATGCATATATCTACGATACATAGATGATATTCTTGTTTTCTGGGACCATGATGTAGATTCCTTATATGAATTTGCTGAACTAATATCCTCGCAGATTACCTGAATTAATTTTACAGTTGAACTGGAACAAAATTATACTATACCATTTTTAGATTTTTATGTCGAAGAGAAACCCTACATCACAAACTATTTCTTTCTCCGTATACCGCAAGACTAGTGCAACATCAGTAAATTATACTATACCATTTTTAGATTTTTATGTCGAAGAGAAACCCTACATCACAAACTATTTCTTTCTCCGTATACCGCAAGACTAGTGCAACATCAGCAATTATACCATATCATTCAGCACACCCTGATATTTATAAACTATCTGCATTTGAGTTTCTCATCCGCAGAGATTACACACATTCCTCAAGTGTTACCGCCAGGAGACGAGAATTAAATCAAATAAATACCATAGCAGACGAATATTTGTACCCCAGAAATATAGGAAACCAGATCCATCGAAAAATAAAAAGAACACACTTTTCTACATTGACTAAAGAACCCAATCAACGCAAATATGTTGGGTCAGTGGATTATATTCCAAAAGTTATGAATATACTTAAAACATCCTGTAAAAAATAAAACTTCCATTTTGGAATTAAAAGCTGCAAACTAATGTCAACTATTAAAAAAGATCGGAACCCAATCCCGTGTAATAACAGATTCGGAGTTTAGAAAATACCTTTAAAGACCCTGGATACCGTTGGCATGGATCGGATTTATATTGGATCCACCATGAGGAATTTGAACTTTCGTATTGCGGAACACAAGTACAGTGTCAAAACACATACATTCAAAGTCTACAGCACTTGCAAGATTAGTTAACCAAGGAGCCCAGATCCCTCCATGGAATCAGGCAAGAGTTATTTCTAGTCACAGCAACAGATATGCGACTTTGCTAGCGGAGAGTTTACAAAACGTCAATAACGCTGATAAATGTTGTAATTATGAAGCACCCAGATTCATACCTCCACTTTGGATACTGTTGATTTCGAACAACAAGGACCAAATAAACCACTAACTCGAACTTTATTCCAGAACTCTCCCAATCACAATTAAGACACACCAATCATAAGTCAGAGTGTGGTGAGGTTTTCTGAAGTCATTTGGGAGCTGAACGCGGTGTATATAAACAAGAGTGACGTTCGACGGTGGACTCTTTATCAAATTTTTGCAATATATTTTTTAGCATTCACCTGAGGACGTACTGGGAGCCAGCACGAAAGATCTAGTGATGTGATTTTGACTTTCAACTTTTGTTTCAGTGTAAATGAAAGTCATTTTCATCGTTAATTTTGACTTCCATGTTATACCGTGCAACGACGGCATTCTAACAGTTAGTCTTATGTGATACCGTAAAAGGTGTAGTTGGCGTAAATTACTCATCGTTACGGATAATTATACGCCACAGCGGAGCTAAAGTCGTTGACGCAGAACTTGAAGAACAAGGCATAAAAGGAATGGAGCTGCATGCATTTTCTCCAGACCTCAGTCCCATCAAACATTTGTGACTTGGAGTATTTTGCTACCCTCTAAACCCCTTCCGTACTTCTCAAGAGTATCAAAATGGCTGTCATTTGCCAAGGGCAATATTCGCTTTTCCACTACCTGGATAAATTTATCGAAGGTTTGAGTCTTCGGTGACAAGTGTGCGGTAATTCCACTGGGGAAGTCACATTCCATACTTCCAAAGCATTTTGTATTCGAAACAACCTTATTTTGGGATTATATCTTTGGGTCTGGGAAACGTTTTGTATGCGTCTGTATTGCATCATACAAATGTAGCGTAGACCGTGTACATTATTGTACCACGCTTTGAAATCTGGCATACATTGCCCGATAATTTTATGAACCACGCTCATTTCTTTGTTTTGTGTTAAATTTAAAGGCATGCATGGTATAAACAATCATGCTTAATTCAACTGACGGTTTGAAAAAGGCTCAGCATTGCGTTTTGCGTTGTTTTCTTATTGTTCGTCCTATTAATTTTATAAACTGAGTCACGACTTCATTAGGCGCAAGTCGCATTTTCGTGGTATACATTGCTCCTTCAGTGTGACCGTTATGTATTCATACAATGCTACTGCATTTAAACCCTTTGAGCTGCCGATGTATCTGCACCAAATAGTGCCCAAAATTTTCTGCGTGGCCCAAACAGAAATGCTCACATAGCGGCCGGGTTATACGAAAGCTTTACGGCAAAACGATTCTTTCCACCCCACTCATTTCAGCAGTACCGGTCATAAATCTGTCGCTCGCGATAAGTGCTGTCTTATAGTCCTTAGTCTTTTATAGTCTACAGTCAGATTCCCTTATAGTCCTTTATTTTTTGCTCCAGGGAATGATTGGGAAGTGCAGATCCCTTGAACACAGACATCATGCCACTGGGTAGAAACTAATGCTGTCAAAAACCGGTACTTTGAAATCCGAAATCCGGATTTCAAAGTTTCCGAAATATCATAAATCCGAAATCCGGTTTGCCGCACGAAATCCGGATTTGAAATCAGAATTTCAAAATCCGGATATTCGGATATCCGGCTAGTGCCGTAAAAACCGGGTTATTTTGAAATCCGGATTTTGGATTTCAAAATACTCGAAATCGGGATTGCCGCATGAATTTTGAAATCCGGATATCTCTTTATATCTTTTCTTTCTTTCTCTAATGGCCCAGTGGCCTAGTGAATTAATCACAAACAATATAAGTGCTAGTGAGGGGCAGATACCTGGTTTACCCGGTTTAGCAATAATAACCAGCCATCATTTCTTTTGTTCGTTCTTTGTAAATTTTTGTGTCGTCATCTTAAGCAACAAGCAACAACAACCGGAGGCATGCGGTCTATCATGGCCAGATATATCTATGTTGTTGAGATGTCTGAATTTTTGGTATTCTAAATCCTAACATCCGAAGTTCGAAATCCAGATATCCGCAGTTCATGTTCGGCCCACTTTTTAGACAGCAAATATATCCGTACTAGCTGGTTGTAAACCATTTTGCTAACTCCGAGTCAATTCGTTTCAGCCTGTTAACGGGTGAAAGCATACACAGGCAGGTGCCTCTATGTATACAATCCATACGCAGGGGTTGCGCTGCCGATCGCATTATTCGCAATTTGCGGAAAAGAAATCGTTTTGGCGATTACGTATTTGTACTGTTTTAATACATTGGCGAAAAAAAATTGAATTTGGCGAATAAGTTGGCGAAAACTTTAAAAAAGCCAGCGCAACCGCTGCATACGGGAATAGATAAGGAGAAAGAATAAAGAAACTCCGAAAAGAACGTGATTGTTGGTGCCAGGGGCTCAGTTTGGACATTACGGAATCAACATTCCTTATCCAGATGATTGTTGAGATTGCTCTGGAATGGAAAATGAAAATAAGTTCAGCCATTGATAGCCTTTTGGTAGGAAACAGCTCATTAAAGGAAGACGCCGACACTTTTAGTTACGACACGTGTAGTTTAAGAAATACGAGATCAGCGGTGAAAAAAGATGCGTAATGGAACACCCCGTCTCGTTGAAGTGCCAGGACAAGGCGAAAATCGCATAGGAATGAAACCGTAGATCCATCGTAATAGGAGTCAACAACAGAGACTGCTATGATGCAATGGCTTGGAGAGTGTTCCTGTTGCATATATTGCTTGCCTCGGTAAACACATTTGTCAATCTTCTGTATTTCCCTTCGTAGCAAGGCATCGACCAATGAAGGAATTCTTCCATCAGGAAAATTCTTCATGCAGGCAGTAAGTACTGCAGGATTTTATACAGGAGGGTGCAAGGATCGTTGACCAGTGACCTATATGTTATCGGCCCTCCAGCTCCTCTTGTGCTCAAGATTAGGTTAGGTTGTGCGTGGTGATGAGGGCGCGATTCATTTCCTGTTTACTCGGGCGAGACGAAAACTGAAACGCTTTCTCAAGCAAGAAGCCGATAGTGGAAGGGTGAAATACACGGCATGGGTCACGCACTTGCTCAGTGGGTAATGCTATTGCCGATATACATAGCGTAGGCAGACTGGAGAGTGTCTGAGCACTTTCGCAGTTCCTTTGATTCATTCGCATCGCATAGCTGAGCAACTGCCTTAATAGACTAAACACTGAACAAAATAAATTGCGTAGTGTTTTTTCGCTGTTATGTCCATTGCAGGAATGTGTTCTTGTGTGAAAAATAAATAAATCGAGTTAGATGAGCGACATAGGACGTTTATTGTGTGAAAAATAAATAAATCGAGTTAGATGAGTGACAATGGATGTTTATTGTGTGAAAAAAAATAAATCGAGTTAGATGAGCGACATAGGACGTTTTTTGTGTGAAAAATAAATAAATCAAGTTAGATGAGCAGCATAGGACGTTTTCTGTGTGAAAAATAAATAAATCGTGTTAGATGAGCGACATAGGACGTTTTTTGTGTGAAAAATAAACAAATCGAGTTAGATGAGCGACATAGGACGTTTTTTGTGTGAAAAATAAATAAATGGAGTTAGATGAGCGACACCCAGTCTAGGTACTAGTACAGATCATCAACAAGAAGATATTAGAGTCGAAGAATTTCCGCTCGATTGTAATGCTAATCGATTGGATATTGGATTGTAATCGGATTCTCACGCTGATGACTAACTTCGTCTGAAATTATTAAGAGAGCCTTGGGCTCCTAGTCAAACGTACAACTTTAAAAATGACGTAAACCTTGATGCTAAAAGAGCATTTTGATCTGAATGGCTTACAACCTACCCTTGGTTGGTCTACTCAGTTATCGCGAAAGGACCTCTATGTCGAATTTGTGTCGTTTCGGCCTCCATCTCAGCGCGGTCTACAATGACAATTTATCGTCTCCCCTTGCCTTGAATATCACAAGTCAATCCAGTGGACGCGACCGTTTCTTCCAAAACGTTTGAGAACATTATGGATAGATAGCAACTGAGAGTTCATGAAGCATTAGATTCGGCGTATCATAAGGAAGTTGAAGAAGACAGGGTGAAATTTCGATCAGTTTTTTAAACAATTTTGTTTTGCGGACAGCATGATCTTCCATTTCGTGGAAAAAGGGTTGAGGGTTCTGTTTTCACAGATCTGCTACATTTCCAAATTTGATGTTGGGATAAGGTTTTGAAGGATCATTTGGAATCGGCAGCAAAACACTCCAAAAGGAAATAATTGAAACTTGTTCTGATGTACTCAAAGGCAAAATAATTGAAGAGGTGAAGCGTGCATCTGTTTCTTCGGTGTTGGCTGATAAGACAGGTGATATTAGTGGTACAGAGCAATTATCAATTGGTGTTCGGCATCTGAGTTGTGATCAAGAAAACAAAAAGCCGATAATATGTGAAGAATTCCTGGGATATGTACCACTCAAGAGCTGATAAAAGAGAAATAAAAAATTAGGAGGCTTTATTTCCCATGGTTCTGAGTCCAAAATATTTGTATTGTATCTAACTTCTAACAATTCCAATTCGTTACATTTAAATCTAAGGATATAGAAGAAATTAAAAAAAAAGGCTAGACATGCTTATCTACGAACATTTATACGATCCTTCGTAAACTGAGCAATGCACTTTACCCATTTTGCAAAAAGTCTGAAAGTAAATTAGAGCCCAATTCAGAACCACCCTAGTGAACCAAGTTTTCGATAATATTTGTTACATATTTCCATAAAAGGTTTCACTTCAGAAAATGCCTGAAATTTTATAAAAACAAAATAAAACATCATAGTTTATAAAAACTCTCCGCTTTATTATTAGCGAATGTGAAAGTCAAAAGATATGAGATCATTAAGCTTTTAAAACAGAACCTATGTGATGAAATGCATATTTGAAGCCAAGCATAAAATTCCAAGTACATAAATTATTTAATGGGCTTTGAATATTATCATGTTGTGACAAACAGAGATTAAATTGTTTTAATTCCTTCAAGTGTTCAGGGCTTTTAATGCAGATCAGCAAAAATATTTAAGCCACTGAATTTAAAGTATCCCTGTGAATTCATACAGAACAGAATATTTATTATTAAAGAAATAAATATGTTTTCTTGTTCACAAATGCAAAACTTACAGTCTTCGCAGAAGGACCCAGAGAAATTTCCGGCGCACAGACATTTTTGCTTTTCTAAATGAGGCATGCAGGTTCCACCATTTTGGCAGGGGTTGGGAGTGCAGGGAAGTCCTTTGTACCTCTTCACAGAATAGCGGTTCTTTGAATACACCATAAGATCTGTCCAGGCATCTCCGTTGATGATCATCCTTTGAATAGCGCCATCAAAGCCCGTACTAACACTTAGTGCTCGACTTACCAGTTTTATATCGGGAACACCTCCCACATACAGGGGAAGCTCCAAATTCAGCTCGGAGAGAGAAGCCTAAAAGTTAAAAATACGAAGCATATTAACTATAGGAAACACACTTCAGCATGTAAAATAAGTCAATATAATTTAATTCGGTCTATATATCGGTTGAATATTTGTCAGAATTTCCTGTTGGGTGTAAGGTGGCGATTAATGAAATGTGTTGATGAACAGCTCACACGACCGGTTAGTTGTCACAGGATGAGGCGACCGACAAGGTGCATATTCGTCTCTGTTTGTTGATTATGTTTAATATCAGGTAAACTTCTGCCGAAGCACGAGAGTGGATTTGTTCTGCAAACGACAAGAAAGCTGTAGATGCAAGCATGTGTCATGAGTGGTTTGGGAAGTTTAGAAGTGGTGGATTGCATCATAGAGACAATCAGTGGCGAGGACGGCTAAAGGCGGATGCACAGCGAAGATTTCCAAGCTCTTCTGGACGAAGATGCCGCTCAGTTGATCGCAGATTTTGATCATGCATGAAAGCATCGTGGATCGAGGGTTGCATGCGATTGTAGAAGTGCGACATCACTTTGACGATTAAACGCTGGAAATGTATACATAGACCTATCTGTTAATTAGTGTTTTAAAAGTATGGTGTCGAAATTCCATGCATCTTGTATGTGATATTAGAATATCACTAAACGAACCAAGCTAACTTTTAGCTGCATGTAACAGTGTAAAATAGTTGACGGCTTAATATTATACTTTACATATCACGAACTAAGATACTCGACTGCCTCTCCGGTGGACACGGAGCAAGTTCTGTTGTGCCAAGTCACCCCAGATTTAGGGATGGGTGACATGTTATAACTGTAGTCTCTCATTGAACCCACTGAACTCACAAAAAAATATCGAAGATGTAATATATTGGAAACAAGAATTCAGAGTGTTAATTTGTCAGCAATCCCTCCCATCTTTGTAAATGTTTGTGAAGACTTTTATGCTGCAAGGGCCACATTTGGCGATAGCGCGCCACCCACAGACATATATTAGATATTTTGGCTTCATGCCGTGAGCATGCCAATTTCCAGTCAACTGGAATTCCAGTTGAGGCCTTGCAGTTTACTTCATTCTTAAGACATGCAGTTGAAAAATAAAAAATACTGAAATACGATGTGGCAAAATAATTTCTGATGTTACCATGTGCACTGATAGCACAAGAGCAGGCAGTAATGTTCATGAAAAACATTTTACTCTTTAACGACCATACTGCTCAAAACTACCGTTCATGCAGACGACCACATTCGTCCGAATCGCCAGTCTTGAGTGATAATTATTTCTTACCCCCAAATTGAGCTTTCAATTTGCGCGGCTTCTGCGGGATTAGTAGAACTCTCCTTCCATCTCCATTGTTGTTATTAAACAAACAAGTGAACCAGACGTTGGTTTCTCAGCAAGTGAACCAGAAGTTGGTTTCTCAACAAGTGAACCAGAAGTTGGTTAATGGTTAACAAACAAGTGAACCAGAAGTTGGTTAATGGTACGATTACTTTCCTGTTTTGGTGTTTAACAACCCGCGTAATCACATAAGACTATAAGGTATAGGTCGTCTCTAATTTGGGGCCACTGGTCCAGGAGAAGAGGCAGAATAAGTGTCGTACGGCAGTCATACCACACAAACTCATCCGGAAATCAATCACGACCGAAACCGGACGGGCCTCTGCTGCTCGGCCACCGGGGCTTATAACGATATAAATTTACCACAGCCAATACGACAAAATGTCACCAACATATATTTCCTTTCGTTAAATAGGCGTATTGAGCGCAAAAGTTTATTGAAATACACTGGTTTCAATAGATTAAGGAAGAAGAGGAAATTTGGACTTTTTGTAAAAACTCCAGAGTGAAAGTGGATGAAACTAACATAATATATAAATATATATCCAACCAGTGATCTCAAATATAATAAGCAAATTAACTTAAAGTGCATCTAAATATGCAAATCTGCTGTATGTTGCAAGGATGCAGTTGAAAGAGTCTTGACGTTTGGCTTCTGAATTGCAGGTAAACCACGTTGACCTCCAAAGTATACGTTTTACTGTTTTGAAGGCACTGTGTCTAAATACCATTTAGGAGAAGAAATAACGTGGGGAGCCATTGACCTGCTCGAAGCCGGTTAGGCAAAAGGCTAAGCATCGAGGTGACTCAATGTGAGTTGATCAGCAGTCCATCAGCTTTTGGCCACATTTTAAAGGACAATACGGCTTCGAGAAGGTTAAGTAACGGATGACTTCTTGCAAAAATTTCAGGACATAAACGTTATCCGTAGTTAAGTGCTCGAAGAAGAAAGGCTGCAAAACCTACCCAACTACGTTCGGATTTTATGGCTGAAACAGGAAATATGGTTTCTTGTTCCAAGGCTCGCAGGAGGCTTCATAGATATCGTTTTCATGCTAACAACTCAATGGTGTGCACCCACCTCACCTCTCGTCATAAAAGAGAACGTCTGAATTAGTATTGCAGCCATGTCAACAGGACTTATGATCAATGGAGCCCTGTTCTCTTGGTGGATGAGTTCAGATTTGCTCGCCAGAGTGTTTGCAGGCAAAGACTCCCTTGAAGAAATCCAGGGACATGGCATTATCCTGTAACCGTCTGAGAAAAGGGACATGCATTGTAGTGTCACGGTATGAATAGGCATAATTTCGGGCGGCTGTACCTATTTCTACGTGCTTCAGACTGGTTCTATAAATGCTCAGATTTGTAGGGATGAGATTCTAAAACGGTTTGTTAGGTCTTATACAGGAACAGTTGACGACAATGTCATCCTGCAAAACGATAATGCATGCACTCACCGAACCAGAATTGTTGGGAAATATGTTGAGCAAAACACCGTCAAACTAATGGAGACGCTAGATCGTTCCGCTGACTTGAACTCTATTGAATACGCTTCGGAAGCTTTAGTCAGACGTGTTGTAGCCCTTCAACCCCTCTTCAAAACCTGAAGGAGCATCGGAACGCTTTGGTGGAGCAAAGGGCTTTATATGCTTAATTGCAACAAACAGGTATTCCACAACTTTGATTTTGGTTGATATAAACGCTCTACCATTTTATCGAGACCATTTTCAGAGGATGTAGAATTATGCCAATCTCATTTTGCAATATTAAGATATCGCAACATCTAGAAAGAAGACGCTTTCGAAAGGAAATTCCCGAAGATGTGTATGCAGTGGAGTGTGTTATAAGGCTGTTCACTGAATCCTATTTCAGTGCCCTGTGTGAAGTGTTCGTTGGGCCTTCGCTTGCAGAGTGTTTCTAAGCTACGGGGTTTTACGTGTATTTTCTCCGATGATGAAACTAATAAATAAAATATCCTCTAAACTCATAAGTCGTTCTTCGCAGCGCAGAATATGTTTATTTTGTGCAGTTATGGCGAAGATTTTTCAAGCTTAGTATTGATTACTTTACGTTCCTCTATATTAATTAACACGTTGGTCTGTTTCTCTACTAAATGGCTTTTACCGATTTCTACACAATTAGGCTCTAAGTTTTCGCTTCGGACTTTTCATTAGGCCTTGACGACAGCCATCATTTTATCGCCTCGGAGGAAGATCCTTTCAACCCCAAGCTTGGATCCGAATCTCTCTCTGATGCTAAAACCACTCCCGAAAACTGCGTAAAGCTGTGAGAATTTCGCGATGCCTCCCACAAAGATCATTGTCCACCTTTTCCCTCGCATAGCAGTACAAGGCCATAAAACAGAACTCGGCGTCCTACCCATTAACGGAGCTGCACTGAATTGAAGAAAAAGGGACCGTCTCCGTATTAGCGCTAAAAGGAAAGGGGAGATGATTCAAACTCAACACATTCGAAATGGCTATCAAAGCTCAATCCTATTAAATCTATGATGACCTGATTACAGGAGCCCATTGAGGGTAAGAATAATGATCAATCAAGCGACGAAAACGAAACACTATAGAAAAGAAAATTTAAAACAGACATGCCAGTGACTGCTTAGAAAATCTTGGTTTATTTTGCGTCTTGAAATATCTCAACCACTGCGGGCTATCATAACAAGCATCGATTGACTCGCATTTCTGACATAACGTGTAAAAAAATATAGCGGGTGAAATTTAAAAATTTTGCAATAACTTTAATTTTTACCGTAATTAAAGTTTTTCTTCTTGAAGATCTTATTGATGTATATTGCTAGCTACAGTTTTTATTTAACAAGTATTCTTTACTTTCGATTAATTGGTAAAAAACTCTGAACAGAAACAGTGTAATTGCGTTTTACCATCTGATTAGTTATAACGAAGTTGGCGTATATATCGAATGTTTTTCATTAATGCTTGCTGCCCCGGTGGCGCAGTGATCTAAACGATGGCTTCTGATCATTCGTCCGAGATGGGTCCGGGTTCGAATCCCGGTGAGGCTTGGATTTTGTGTTTGTCTTACGGCGCTAGTTTTCTCCCTTCTCAGAAACCAGCGGCCCTAAATTAGGGACGGGCGAGTGCTTATATTGCCCATTGAGTTGCTCAAGGTCGTCGTTAAACCTCCAATAAAAAAAGGTAATGTTTTTAAGCAATTATTTAACTAGAAATGCATTTTTAAATCTTACGTGCACAAATGTGCACAACGGTGCAGAACGAACATGGCAAATAAAGAACAGGAATGTGCAGGAACATGGAGCTTACGATTTTCCATTTGGTTTAAGATGATCGGTGTTCTACTTGCATCAAAATAATCGGAGTATCACTTGCGCCAATAGGACAAGTGTTACATTTCCAGTTAAGACGATAGATGTTTAATTTTCAGTCATGGCGATAGATGTATCATTTCCACCGGGAAGATCAGTAATCGATTTCTCTCAGGATGATCGGTATGCTAATTCCGATCATACTTCTTGACTAAGAAAAATGTGCAAAAAGGTTTTCCTTTTCATTTTTGAGTGCATCTCTAATGCATAATAACAACGCTTTCGTTCGTTATACTGTTATAAATACTGAATATGTGTGATAGAGAACATGTGGCAACACGGTTCCCTTAACTTGAATGGTGTCCACGTAACATTTATTTTGCTGCCAGTGGGATTCTAACCCACATATTTAAACTTCGGATCGGCTGTTCTCTCAATTTATCTACGCCAACACGCTTACGCCCGCGGCGCTGACAATTTGACTAATACGTCACAACATCACCTTTCTCTTCAGAATGGCGAGGCCATGAAATCGTTCTTCAGGTTTCAGGTAAACTTACAACAACAGTCGAAGACCACTTCATTGCAGAAGTATTAATTTATTATGTACCTACGTTTTGCGGAAGAACCACCACATATTTTTTAATCCTCACGGACAGAAAATATTTTTTCGTTCCGGTACGGACGCTAACACGACCACTCTTTTTCCGACAAGGAGATTCGAATCCACATCTTCCTACGCCGAATCGGCTGTCCTCCCAACTGAACTAATCTGGTAGGCTTATCGTTGCTTCATTGTCCATTTGAGTCATACGTCATAATTATAAAGTTTGATATCACTCTCAATCTACACTGAAGTTGCTAACTATTAGGAACACCAAACATCAATCAGACACATGCCATTCTCACTTACATACTCAACTATGACGTTGAGATGGCTTTATAAACAGCTCACTGCAAAGGGTTCAAACGTGCACTAAATGCAGATAGCAGCCATATGAGAAAGACTAGTGATTTCAACGACTATTAAAGAGGCATGGTAATAGGCACTAGGCACCAGGTACAAGCATCTCTGAAACGACACACCTCGTCTATACAAGAACAACGGTGTCGAGGGTGTACAATGAGTAGTGTACAAACAACAAGACAATATGTCACAGGTCTTCCTATGGGCAGAAACGACGGGTTGATATTTGAAGTCAACGGCTGCTGGAGAGGGTTGTATGGAGTAAGACACGCTCCATTACGTCATGTAACTGCACAGTACCACAGGGGTACCTAGTGGAGAATTTCAGTATACTCAGCCAGCTGCACACTGCGCTAATGGGCAATAACAGCACACGTTTCCTTCGTGTACCATTCGTCTCTGCTAAAAACAAAACAAATTCGTCTGCAGTGGGCACTGGAGCACCGGATTCGGCCCCTTGATGACTGAAAAAGGATCGTTTGACTCGATGTATCACATTTTCAGTTAATACGAGCCAATGGACATGCTAGTGTATAACATCAGCAGTATGAATCGATGAATTCTAGGTGCCTAGCGTAGTTTGTACAAGCTGCTGAAGGACATGTAATTGCCTGAAGTCTGTTTTCATGGCGGGCACTGAGCTCCTCAATACCTCTGGAACAGCATTTGGATACTACCTGGTATCTTAACATTATTGTCAATCAGACCCATCCGTAAATGTGTACGCAAGTGTCTACTTCCAGCAATGCTGTCTACTATAGGGCCACGTTTAGCAGAATAATGCGTCAACTAACAAGACTGGGATCGTCATATAGTTGTTCCACGAGGCTCCCACAGTCCCCAGGCTTTAACAGAACTGAAAACTTGGATGGCGAGATTCAGGGTTCCATTTGTAACAAAGATCGTCCTCCAGAGAACATTTGGCTTTGACAGACAGCATCATATCCATTTGGTGGAACATACCGGCAGAATGATACCAGCACCTCGTTTAATCGATGTCACGTCGCGTCGATGATATTTTAAAAGCCAAGCGCGGTCCAACATTTTATTAAGTATGTGCTCCTAACAATTTGCTACTTCAGTATAACTACACAGTCGAGTGACATTGTTGTGATCACCTCCTACTTTTGACGTCAACAGCGCGTAACCAATGAAAGAAGGCACATGTAGTGAGCTGGCTTGGAGGGTATATAAGGTGTGCTGTAGGCATTTTAAAACATATCACTCGTTGCTGTCATGGATGAAAGGAGCGATTTATCAGATTTTAAAAAAGGGATGATTATCGGTTTTCGGGCCAAGAGTGGCAGTACTTCTGAAACAGCGCAGTTCGTGAACAGTTCGCGTGCTACTGTGGTTAAAATGTATCGTGATTAGGGAAATGGCACCATTGCGAATAAACGACGTGGAAACTGCGGAGCACCACGCGCCATTGATGGGAGAGGTGAACGTCGGTTTCGAAGTGCGATTGACACGCTTCCGTGGAGCAACGCACAGACTGAATGAACCAGGGGACTACCGGAAGTGTGTCTAAAACTATAGTTTAGCAAACCCTGCTGCGTATGGGGCTCCGATGCAGACGGATGGTCGCTGCACCAATGCCAAATAAGGCGAATCGGCAGAAAAGCTTACATTTGCATGGCAGTATCGAAATTGGACCTCCGCTGATTGGCAAAGGATTGCATTTTCCTATGAGTCATGTTTTCTGCTTCATCGAAGGGATGGACGTTTGCGTATAAGGTGAGAAACATTGGAGAAAAAACACTCTTCAATCATTGTTGGGAGAACACAAACTGGTGGGGGCAGCGTTATGGTCTGGAAAATGTTTTCGTGGCAATCTCTGGGTCCACTCATACCTGTGGAAGGCACTATGGACCGATGTTGTTATGAATCCATCCTTGCAGAAGACGTACACCCATACATGCTGATTGTCTTCCCTGGAATGGATGGGATCTTCCAGGACGACAATGCGACGTGTCACACAGCTAGAAATGTCCGATAGTAGTTGGAGACTTCAAAGCACTTCCCTGGCCCTCTAAGTCCCCAGACGGAAACCCAACTGAGCATCTGCAGAACCACCTCCATCGTGTTGTTCGCTCTATGGATCATCCACCACGCACCCTTTAGCAGCTGTCAGATGCACTGCAGTCAACATGGCTCCACATGCCTGTAAACACTTTCCAGCACCTTATTGAGTCATTCGCAGCCCGTCTAGATCCTGTGCGCGCTGAACACGACGCTTACTCTGGATATTAACTGGTGGTCACAATAATGTAACTCGACCATGTATAAGTTATAAAAGGTTTATGCAAAGTAAACGTGTTTTAGCTATTTCTCCATATTAGGTGGGTGGTGAATCATGATTATGTATGCGAATGCTGTTGTTCTTGTGTAACCTACCGTCTTCAAGCTCATAGGTCAGTCAACTTGTTGTTCTATACGCGTGACTCTACAGTACACGTGTATCTAAGTGAGTGTGATGGTCATAAGGAATTCAGTTTCACATGCAGGTTTAGTCTATTCTGATGCAGACTAGAAGCCCACAGCCATTCCTGAAACACATTTTTCGTGTAGTTATAATACAAACGTTAAAATGAACATATCGTTGCACTTACCTTTGATTCGCCTGTTATTTCCTGTCCACCATCAATTTGGAGAGTACCTTTTCTTTTTAATCTTGTAAACTTAGCCGAATGCCATACCCCTAAGGATAGCGGTTCCAAACTCCTGCAAAAGTAACAATCTAAAAAACTGGGGAAGTACTCTTTTGAAAAATTCACACAAAGGAAAACTCAACAAAAGTAATACTTAATCTAAATTCCGACTGCTACGAAAACTGCTACTTGTAATAATGTTATTCCACATGTGCAGTCTTTCACGAAATGTTCAGAACAGCACACCGATTTAATAAAAACTGCGAGAGTGTTCATTGGTAAGTTATCGACATTCCAATGGAGTTTCTCAGTATACATATCCTGTAGTCCATTTGCAGATAATTAAGCATTTTGGGAAGCGAGTGAAAGACATGTTAGAAGAAACTTTAAGGAGACAGAAAGTGAAGAGATGTCACGTCTCCAATTCTGCTGAATGCAACAAATATTTAAGAAAGGTTTCTGTCTTTTTTGTTTTACTTGAAGAAATTTTCAGTCAAATAATTAAATACTTCCCAAACTGGTCTATCAGCTGATGCAGAAAGTAATTACCTCAACAAGTTACAGAAAATTGGAAATCGTTAAGAAAAAAGACGTGTTTTGCAAGTGAGTAGTTTAACTTTGCTCTAAGATTCATATTAAGATGTATGGCATGAAAGACTAACACATGGCTAATTATCGGCAATCTTTAATAAGAGCGTCATTGTGTCGGCTAGACTAAAGTTTCCAACATTATAAATAGGTAGACACGTAAGATTTGTCAGGCTAATACACGTACCATAAAGATTTTGGTGGAGAGTTTGCTAGACATAGTTTCATCAATGTTTGACCAAAATGATTCTTCAAGTTTTCATTATGAATTTCATGTGTGAGAATTCCCAAATAGAAGTTAAAAATTTGCCTCTGGGAGTGTTTGACATACTTAATAATTTTCTGAATCCTTGAACATCTCACAGTTTGCTCTTAAAATGGTTATTATGCAATGGCTGAAAACATAATCTTGAACAAACCTCCGCTACGCTTGTTCTTTCGGCTAGCACTCATCCCCGTGTTTACATCATGTAGTGCAAATACGTTGTTTATTCATACAAGAAAATATTAGTATTATTTCATATATCGGCTTTCAGTGCAGCAACGCCATCTTCAAATAGCTGCGTCTAGTTCCACAGTTCAATACTTGTTCCTCGAAGGAAGAATGTCAGCTCCAAGACAAACCCTAATTTGCAGATACTTACGTCATAACTGAATGCAAAACGTACTAAAATAAAGTGTAGACAGGGTACGTTTCAGGAGATTGGTGAAAGACAGAGCACCACAATGTCGGGAAGAAAATTTAAACGAAGAGTTGTCCCTCGTCATACCCAATTATCAATTTGATAATTTGCAATGCACACAGACTGCTTCTAAAATGGTTGGCCAAACTTTAGGAACTTGTTCTACCGCCGATTCTAGTGTAATAGCGTCATATAAACATAGGCGGGAATTCCTTTCCTACAGAAATATACGAGGTGCATAGTAAAATGCCGCACCAGCCGTAAGAACGGAAGGTCATAACAATATAGATCCAACGGGATTGGTGAAATTACCAGAGGGTAAAATGCATCAAATTTCAATGCTCCTAGCAGCGATTTCGTGAACGTAGCTCCCCAAACTTCGAAAATATAGCAACAAAATCAATCAATTGCAAAGTTGGAGAGCATAATTTTTTTGCTACAACTTTGTCATAGAAATTGGGCTCAGTTAGAGACTTTAGGCTGCACCGTGAAATGTAAAACGTACAAGGTCATTTAATTTCACAAATTTGCCGCTAAAGGTGCTGAATTGGACCTGATGGGATCAGCCTTCTAGAAACTACATGAGTATCTTTGGTTCCATATCTTTAGCCTCCTTACACATGCAAGGCCACTGCTGGGTGACTTTACTACACACTCTGTATATTTCTGTAGGAAAGCGTTTCCAGACCAATGTCTATATAAGACTTCTTTTCTTCAGAATATAGTCATAGAAAACGTTTCCAAATTTCGGCGAAACATTTTAGAAACGCCCTGCATCATATTTATGTTAGCAAGAACTTTACTTCATGATATAGAAGACGGGTAATGTCTATAATGTGGTCATACGAAACAGTTAACTTTGAGAATTTATGTCGGATATCACGGACAGCTTAGCGGAGCTTCATGAACGTTGTTGCAAGTATTGCGTCCTCTGTGTCGTTCACATTCAGAGGAAAACCGCACGTTCTGGTGTGTTTGAGATAAAAGATATCTCCACATCGCGATTCACAGAAATCCACTTACTGGACAGCAATAGAAAAACTGGACGCTGTCAAACGCATCAGGTAGTGACCGAAGATCTGGAGTGTTGCAAAGCAAAATCTGGAAACTGGGGATACGGTTTGCGCCTCCTGAAATGTGCGAAGATAATTTGATCATGGTTCCCCGCTATTTACATCATCATGATGGATGAATTTGACGTTACTTACTAGTAGAAACATCCGACTGAATCCTACAACACTGAAGCACACATTTACTGAGACCACGGAAAGTTCCATATGCTTGCAAACAATGAATTGATTGGTGCAGGTGTGGTGACGAATGATGCGAGTTATCCTCACCACATGCTACCGAAGATACAACAGAAAGTAGGTTAAAGAACATTGTCTTTCGGTCTAGGGCTAAGTCGGGGTTCAGCTGTCATCTCTATAACAGAAGAATCATTCTGCGACGAGAAAGCTAACAATTCATCCTTTTCTGGTGGAACATCAGTTTTGTGGTAGAAGAGTTCTGATGTTGGGAGGAATCAATATCGGTTTTCATACGGACCTCTACAGCATCTGGCGTTGATCTCTAATATGTGTGAGATAACAAGGTCAGATCTTGTGAACTATAGTCCAACCCAATGGCGAAGCATTTAGAGAAACATTTTCTTTAATAAGTGAAATGCACTTCTGCATAAAGCACAGCTCTTGGCCGACATGCTTGGGAAGAAAGACATCAAGTTTATGTCCTCTCTCATGACCTGAACTGCATTGAGCATAAGTGAGAAACACTGAGATAACATGCTGCATCTCAGGAATCACTTTTCGCGACGCTTCAGCAACTCTAGTATGTTCTAAATGAAAAGGGAAGCATAATTTTCAAGGGTATTTGAATAACCTTATCCTCTGGATGTCACATAAAGTCGCTAGCAATTGGTGGAAATCATACACCTAACAAAAAGTGCGTTTGCATGCGCCCAGACTGCTCATTCTAATTAGATGTAGGGGGAGTTCAATACGGCATGTTACTGTAAGCCATAATGCGACATTAAATTTGCAGTATCAATGGATCTAAAAGGGTGAATAGACAAAGTTATCGCTCTTTCCACGTTTTCTTTAATTAACACACAGCAACCAAAATATTGCTATCCGGATACGGATGGGATCGTACCCCAGATCTCTCGATAGTAGCCCAGTGCGTTCACCTTACGCTACGGTGGCCAACAATCCAAGGCGCTATGTGTGTTTATCTGTCAGCGTCTCACTTCACAGATCCGTTGAGTTCGGCTCAGCAACTAAGATGTCTCCGTCTGTTTGGGCACAAGCTATTAAATTTTAGCTAGAAATCCAAAGAGGGGGAGTGATAGTGAAAATTTCCAAATACGTAGAGACAATAGTGAAAATCTTCCTAATACGTGTGTTAAGTAAAGAAAACGTAGAAAGAGCGATGACTTTGTCTATTCACATTGTCTCCACTTTGGAAGATTTTCACTATTACTCTCGCCCCTTTGGATTTACACCTATAATTTAATAGCTTGTGCCGTTAAGCCCCACCAGATGGAGACGTCTTAGTTGCTGAGCCCATCTCTACGGATTTGTGAAGTCAGATGCTGACAGATAAAAACACATAGCGCCGTGGATTGTTGGCCACCGTAGTGTAAGGTGAAAGCACTCGGCTAGTTATCGAGATATGTGAGGTACGATCGCAGCGGTGTCCGGATAGCAATTTTACGGTTACTGTGTGTTAATTAAAGAAAACGTGGAAATAGTGATCCCTTTGTCTATTCACATTGTCTCTACGTATTTGAAAGATTTTCTAAAGAATGTGTAAAATCACAGGATGAAAGCTTCAAAATTCGCTGAGATATAATGTTAAACACAAAGTGTTTATCTTTTAATAAGTTCAAAACAAGTGGATCACAACTTAAAATACTGTGTACGGGATTTCCTATTAAGCACTGGCATTTGGTATCAAAAGTTTATTCGTTATGCTCCTATGACTTTTAAGATACAGGTACCCCGTCTTGGCAGTTTTTGGGGGAGATGTTTGCCACTTGGCTAATCCTAATATTATAATTTCTGTTGAGTACTGGTGCGCTTATCCAAAAGCATCTATGACATAATCGAAGTGTGACGTCGTAGCTTCAAAGTAATCTCATTCTGGCATAGAGACGTGCGTTGCTTTAACATCTACTTACAAAAACATAAAGGAGAAAAATATACCATGGTTCTTCAATGATCAGTTTTCTTGTAGTTTTTCTTTCGTATCTTGTGTAGTTCTACATTGGGGGAAGGTAGGGACAATAAATACGCAGAATTAGGTTACACTCTTCTTTCTAATAACCCTAATTTGAAAGTACAACCGAATGACTGATTCACTCCGTAACTGAATTCTTAAACGTGATTTGAAACACGCCAGTCCAATAGGTCCCTGTATTTGTTTATTTAAGTAGGTACTAAATAGTTAAGGAACGATATAAATTCCACAGCAGAAAGACGTCTGCGATTCATTAAGAGATTCGTGAAACCAGGAAAGGAAAATTAGGCCCCAATGGGGTAAACTGAGTTTTACTCGGCGGTATTCCTTATTGGAGCAGCTTTCACCAAGGACTGAGTCCTCTACAAGGACTCAGTCCTTGGTGGCTGTAAATTTAAAGCAAAGCTCGGGTTATGTCATACCTTACAATCAGATATAACAATGTGCATTGTGTCTGACATAAAGGATTATTGCAGATCAGGATGCTGAAACTCTGACATATTTTGGATGTTGTCATGGTAACCATTTCCTCGTACAAGAAAAAGGTCAGATGCAGAGGCACCTGAAATAGTTCTGAATCAAACTGGCAAAAATCATGGCCTACTCTTCCATTTCATGTATGTCTAAATGTTTTTCTTTCTTATTATTTTAGGGACAAAGCTAAGCTGTGGCTGTTTATTTGTTGGCAGCGCTACATTCAATCATACAACTTTCCTAGCACTTGCACATGCTGCTGTCGCCTTCTCCAGTTATGATGCTCAATCGTGTACTGTTCTAAATCGGAATTAAGGTGGATAGCTGTTTTAAAATCATTATAAAACTGCGTAAATCAGTATTTAAAATGCAAAAATCCGCTTACCTTATCAAGTCTGTTTCACTGTGCAGCATGAACAAATGAGAAAAGCATACTCTTTAACATGAATATACTACCACAACAAAATCAGTCGATTTACACAATCAATACATACAAAACCTGTGGAATCCAGGAAAAATATTGTTTTTGTGGAAGTCGAAATCAAAAAACCATCTTGCAGTAACAGTTCAACACTCATGTTGCAGATTCTCGTTAATTTCTTCATTTTAATACTATGTTTCTCTCGTAAAATATTATTAACGCGTTGTGTCTTACTCAAAGAATGAATAATGTATTGCAATAATTTCTGACTAATGATCACCACCTTTATCTTAATTCAAGAAATCTCAGTTCTCATGTAGATACACGGCCGTATTAGAATAACATGACCAAACCCGGAATCATAGTGTACCTGCCCAGGCGTGTTACAGAGCGCACGTGACAAGGTCGACCACCCAGAGATATAAGCTGCCGGACAGGACAGATGAGGCATAGTGCGTGACGTGGGTACAATGGGAAGAGGTAGTGAATTGACGGACGTTCAAAAAGGAACGATCATCGGTTACCGCGTCAAGGGTGGAAGCTTCTCAAAAACACCAGACTTCGTGGGCTTTTCGCGAGCTGCTGTAGTAAGGGTGCATCAAGAATGGGCCGTTGGCACACCGAGTACCTCCTGACGTCATAACTGTGGAGCACCAAAGGCCTTCGATCCCAGAGGAGAACGTCCCCTCATTCGACTGGTAAAGGGCAATCGACGCACAACAATGCATCAATTGACCCCGCAAATGAACGCTGGGGTACCCAGGCACGTGTCGTTGAAAACAGTAGAGCGAATCATGTTACGCATGAGTCTCCGGAGTCGACGCTGAGTCAAGGCTCCCGTGTTCATCGGCAAGGACGCCTGCAGTTTGCATGGGACTACCGTTATTGGACAGTGGAAGAGTGGGAAAAGGTTGCCTTCTCCATCGAATCGAGGTTTCTACTCCACAGAAGTAACGGGCGGTGGCGGATACGGTGTCACACGGGAACCAGCACCCGGACACACTTGTCGGCCAAGTAAAGACGGGCGATGGCAGTGTGCATGTCTGAGGGATGTTTTCCTGGCATGTCCTAGGACCGCTGGTACCACTGGATGGGTCCCTGAACGACAATGGCTACCTGTCCACCAAGCTGACGGCATGCATCCCTTCATGCTGGACGTCTCCTTGGTGATGGTGGTGTCTCCCAACGGGACAATGCGCCGTGCCATGTCGCTAAGGGGGTGCGTGACTGGTTCCAGGAACACGACAGCGATCTTTCAGTTCTTCCTTGGCCGGCAAAATAGCCCGACCTCAGTCCAACATAGCACTTGTGGGACTACTTGGATCTACATGTTCTTTTTTTTTCTTTTTTTTTTTTTTGATTGGAGGTTAAACGACCACCGTGAGCAACTCAATGGGCTCGAAGCAGTCGCCCGTCCCTAATTTAGGGTAAATGACTCCAGGGAAGGGAGAGAGCCAGTGCCGTAAGACAAACACAACATCCATGCCTTACCGGGATTTGACCCCAGACACGTCTCGTACGAATGATCAGAAGCCATCGTTTAGACCACTGCGCCACCCGTTCGGCGAGCGACAGGCTTGACATGCCGACCGACAGCCACGTCATCTCCGGGATCCCTGCGCTCTGCTGCAGTCGAATGGGCACGTGTGCCTAGGGCAACCTTCCAATGCCTCATTTCGTCCACGACACGCTGTCTCGCCACCGTCATCCGGGCCAAGCGTGGTTATTCCCATTGTTAGGTAGGTGGTCATATAGTGCGTAAACATAAATATAGAGACAGAATAAGTTCTGGAATAAAAATGAAACAACAACGAGCTGAAATGTACACCTCATATTTATAGTAAAGATAGTATACGACGCGCTGCTTCACAATAGTTTGACGGAAACATAACAATTCCAAAGCCTAGTACAAGAAAAAACAGAAATACGCTGTCTCAAAAATGTAAAGACTTACTAGTTATGAGCACCTCCGGTACAAATAGTGGAGCCGTTGTTCCGAATAACACTGATCACTTGGTGCATACTGTCCACCAAGTGATGTGAGTGTTCTGGATGGAGTGCGTACCAGCATCGTTCAATCTTCTCTTTCAATGCCACCACACTTGAGAACTGCCGTCCATTCACATACATGTTACCACGCCAAGCCCCGTTGGGGAACTTGAGGGCATAAATTTGGTTAATAATTTTCGATTGACTAGATGGCAACAATGACATTGAGTTTCCTACTATGGGCGACACAGTCTCATCGTTGGGACTTGAAAGCGTTGTGTTTTATACGAGCTCGTACGAGGTTGTCGCAAGAACTCATATGCCGCAAAGAAATTAAATTTAAAAGCTAACATTTCAGTTTTATGCTTGAATGGGGGTACCTGTGAAGAAAGAAAACTATTATTTTAAATTAAACAATAACACCGACACTCGTACTCATTTGCAGAGCAGTGAGAAGAAAAACACGTTGTTTAAAGAAACAAATAAAATTTACTTTGTGTATAATTCTTAATTTAGGTACAATTTAATGGTGGTACCAGTTTCAGTTATAATAAGACATCTCTACAAAAAGAAGTTATGGTTTAACCTGAGAATTGTAGAACTACAAACGTCCCTAACAATCCAACTAGTACGACGTGAGTAATAATATTTCATTTCTAAACTTTCAATGAATACTCAGCATGCAAGGGATTGAAATAATTGGATGATGTCTTACTCTAAATAAAACGTCTGCGGTGCTGCACCGATCCGGCGTTGAGGAAAGTGCTTGTCTTCTTCCGCACGTGGTCTTTGGCTGGTATCCTCCGTGGATAAAACACAGCCGGTAGCTCTTTATAGGTTCTTCCTCTAATTTACTGGGGTATCTAACATCCTGACTCAGTGACGACCGACTTCTGGACCCACGTACAGCTAGGCATTTCTTTGCCAACCGCTGACGTCGAGCTGCGAATTCCAACAAAAATGACAACAACAACCCACTCCGACGACAACACTGCGACCGACCACGATTTCTCCACGTTTTTCATTTTATTTTAATTTCGCTTTCGCTGTCCTTACCTAGTGTGGACGTCCCTTGATCCTTCATTGGTTTCTGGATTCCCCCCTTCGTTTGCAAGTGGACTGCCGTCCAGTTGCAGCCGTCCAGTTGCAGCCGTCCAGTGGCTCCTTCGAGCAGATGTTCTCTGTGACTGCTGACCATCTGCTGACCTAAGCAGATGGTCAGCAGGCACAGAGAATATCTCCCCCGTTATTGAGTTCTATTATCAGAACTCAAAATGCGCCGTTTGCGATGAACTGTGTCCTTTGAGACGGTGACACCAACAGTCCGAGAAACGTGACGTAGTGATAACCTTTGGGATCAAACTAAACGCATAATGGCATGATAATCTCGTTTGGTTGTTATTCGAGGCCTTCCAGGCCGTTTTCTGGCAATTAACGCACCGCGTTTTGACTAACTCTTATAAATGACTGCTCCACTCCTCCCCATGGCTTTACAAATTTTTGCTACAGGTAATCCATTTGCTCTCAGTCTCCAAATCTTCTGCACCTCCTCCCAGAAAGTTGACTGTTGCGTGGCATTTCGGCAAATGAATGTCTGACGGCAGGTCCGCTGTCTTTTGTAGGCTGGACCGAATTATGGCCCATGCGCGTGCGTACAACATGCTAATTTGTACATCTCATTTGCATGTGGCTACCTTACATAGTTGTCTTTATATTTATGAGACACCTAAAATTACACTCTTTCACTTTGTGGTGTTCTTTTCACACAATCCGGTCATCTCGACGGATCGAAACGTGTGTTGTAGGGTTATGTCTAATTAGGTACCACTTCAGCTTCCTACCTATATTCGCATTGCGTTCACGGCGCAAAGTAGACTCTCTCTATATTTATACGACGCACCTTATTATTCCGATACGACCGTGTATGTAAGATATCCAGATATTCCATGATATCTGGACGTCGTGGGAACCCTGAAGAATCGATGAAATCGACAGGGCGATCAATGAGACTTCACAAACGCATTAAAGGAAAAAATTAATGCTTGAGAAAGGAAACTGAACTTTTTTGAAATAAAACAAAGGAGTGGTTTTAAGACAAGGTCACATTGTGTTTCATTGGGCAAAGGAAAATACATTCAATCAGACAGAACACGTACCTGAGGTTTGCAGGTCCACTGCCTAAGTTGTAAATGAAATGAAGGAATCCTTTATTCAAAGTGATAGCGATGAAGTCTCCTTTTCCTGAGATTTTCTGTCCATTGTAAAGAAGTATGCCATTAAAGGTTCTAGTTAGAAACCAGATTTCGATGGTAAAAGCGTGACCAACATTACTTAAAGTAGGGAGTTCTAAATAGCTGTCTCCATTGAAATCAACTGTAAGTGCTTCATCTTCTGATTCCGCTAAAGCTGAAAAGTTTGGATCATAAGTAAGTAATAAATTCAATGCTAGCATCATAAACAATAAATCACAGCGTCTATTAAAAATAACAAAGGTTTTAGAAGGTTATTTTCCTGCTTAAAACACCAAAGGATTTTATTTTTTGGATCACTCGTACTTTACCATCTATTGTGACCTATCGATATACTGCCTCCATCTGGAGACAGTATAGCAATCAATGATCAAAATCATATGATTCAAACTTATGCGCAAGCGCAGTTCTCAGTCTCAGGAGAAAAATAAATGCTGTTGAGTGACTCAGTCGATCATATAACTTCAAATAAGAATCATTTAGAACAATGCGCAGTGATTTCAGTGTACAAAACCAGTGACATGTACGTTTGTGAAACAGTTTAGGGTGACAGAAAATATGATCATTTCAAAACACATTCGTCGAATGGTTATTATTAAAGAACTCCGTATGAAATAATTTAATGGGAAGCTGACCATAAGTCCAATCTAGTCATTATCAACAATTAAAATGAAATATCGTACAGCAGTAAAACCACTGAAATTATGTTCTTACGAGAAGCTAGCTAGACAGCAATTCTTGCAGCAGGATTCTGCTAAACGATGTCATTGCTGTGAATGTTGTTTGAAAGGCACAGAATAACTTTAGTGTGCTTCAAGAAATGAAACTTTTTCTTTCGTACCCGGTATTTTAGTATGCCGATGTGAAATGCTCCTTCACCTTGCAGAAATTGCAGTGGGTTGTGTAGTGCCGTTCCGGTGCCGTAGGATTGTTGAATCTGTTTATCGAAAACATCCGGTAATTGATGTGCTACATCGGCTGAGACCAGAAATTACTTTGACAGCATTACTGAGAAAAAGAAAATTCTGTGGCATCACTCCAGGAAGACGATGCAACTTGTTACACAGCAAGGGTGACTCAGAACGAGCTACCACTTTTCGTTTGGAGACCGAATAATTTAGAAAAGGTAGCCGCCACGATCTCCGAATTAGTCACTACAATATTATTATTTATGAATCTACATTAAAGGCATTTCCTACCTGCATGGTCTATGCAGTCCGCGTAAACTTTAAACTTAAACAAATACCAAATACTATGCCAAATGTTTCACTTGTTATCCAGCAGACCGTGAATGCGAACTTATTTTGTCGTGCTTGGCTATGTATTTAAAATAACAGTAAATACTCCGAGCATTTTTGTAATACCGTGCACTCAAACGAATTCATTTGAATGGTTGAAATAATTTCTAAGGCAATACATCTACTTTTCAATGCGAATATTTAGTTCTCCGTCTAAATCACCTTGCGAAATACACTATCTACCAACAAGTAATTGGACACCCCTGCAATCGACGATGTCTGCGGTCTTGATACAGGTCACGGCCGCCGCCGTTACATATCGTGTGGGAAACAAGAACGCAACCAGTCGCATGCAAGATGCCACGCAGTTTGGAGCTCTCTGATTTCGAGAAAGGTGTAATCCTCGGGTATCACAATGGCCGATCCATACGTGACATATCCAGCGAGTTGAAGTACCCAAAATCGACAGTGGCCTACGTGATTGGCAAGTGGAAGATGGGAGGTGACTGTCGAAATGTGCCGCGACCCGGCAGACCCACAAAACTGGAAGTTAAAAACCAACGGGTGCTAGCCAGAGAAATTCTGAAGAACTGCACCAAATCGATGGGCCACATCCGCGAGGAGTTTCAACAGGCATACGGGAGTGTTCTTTGGATGAAAAGCATCCGTAAGGAAGCCCATCTGCTCTGTTATCATGAACGTGCTGCCGCCCACAAGTCTTTGATCACCAAGTCCAATAACGCTGCTCGGCTAACGTGGTGCAAATAACGTCCACAGTGCACCGTTGAACAGTGGAAACATGTTCTCTGGAGCGACGAATGAAGGTTCACCCTCTACCGTTCGGATGGCAGGGTCTGGGTTTGGCGTCTGCCTGGAGAACGCCTCCTGCCAGAATGTATTGTGCAAACTGTGAAGTTCGGCGGCGGTGGAATTATGCTATGGGGGTGTTTCTCTTGGTATGGCACGGAACCCTTGGTCGCAATTCCTGGTAGACTCAACGCCGAGACCTACTACACCATTTTGGATTACCATGCGCGTCCTACCTTGTGGCAGTTTTACGGGGTGGACCGATGTTACTTTCAGGACGACAATGCCACCTGTCATGTTCCGAGGTCTACCATGGCTTGGTATGGTTATAACGAAGTAAATTTCTCCGTCATTTTTATCCGCGCCAGGATTCGAACCCGGGTCCCCTCATTCCGGAATAAGTTGCGTTACCAATTGAGCTACGCGGACGTTTTATTCTAATTCCTATCTGCCTTTATGTCGTGTGCGTCCTTCTGGCAGGTACGTCACATCTCCTCGTACGTTACAACATCTCCCCCTTATTATTATTCTTTTTTTCGAAGTGCTGGAGAAGGGATTCTCTTATTTTTCCTATCTCGCGGTGTGGAAAGAACATCACACCAATGCGAGATTTTGAACGGTCGGGTCATCCGGATAGTTGGGGCGCCATTATAACGAAGTAAATTTCTCCGTTATTTTTATCCGCGCCAGGATTCGAACCCGGGTCCCCTCATTCCGGAATAAGTTGCTCTACCAATTGAGCTACGCGGACGTTTTATTCTGATTCCTATCTGTCTTTATGTCGTGTGCGTCCTTCTGGCAGGTACGTCACATCTCCTGGTACGTTACATGGTGACAATGGGGTTAATCGAATGGACTGGCCTGCGCAGAGCCCAGACCTTAACCCTATCGAGCACCTCTGGGACGAGTTCGAGCGTCGGCTTAAAGGGTGTCCCCACCGTCCGAAATCGGTGAAGGAACTGACCTGTCTTCCCCAAGCCTAGTGGAAAAAAATACCGCTAGCCGTCGTACAACGCCTGGTTGAGAGTATGCTCCGGAGGGTCGCAGCTGTAATCGCCGCTCGTGGAGGCTCCACCAACTATTGAAGGTGAATAAACGTCGTTTTCTTTGCTATCACAGGTGTCCAATTACTTGTTGGTAGATAGTGTATATGAAATTTCAACACTTGCAGGGCAGCAGAAGAGTAAACGTGACGTACACTGTATTACTAACGGTTGGATTTAAGGTAATATCTGAAATTATCTTAAATCTATGGTTGATACGAAGATAAGGTCTTAAATTTAGAATCTCACCAACGAAAAACAAATGGAAATATCTCATGCGAAGTAAACTTTCAGTGTTTTGCGGAGTTTTGCACGTAGTTACAACGGATTTACAAATTACAGTACGATCTTGACTTTTCAAATTAAAGTGCGCTTTTTTAAGCACAAAAATAGTTACATATACCTGATAGACCAAAGAGCATTAGATATACAGACGCTGAACAACTTAGCTGGTGGCTTAAATGATAATGCAAATACTTGTGTAAATCATTCAGTCAAACAAGAAGAGATCTGATATTGTTTCACTAAGGAGGTCAGATAGGCTTGAAAGCAAGAAAATTTGAGAGACGTAAGTGCAGTCATTAGCAATAAATGTTCGTGTAAGATAAACAGCAAACGAGAAAGTTAATCCACTAGCATTTGTAAAGCAGTATATGTACTGCAGGATTAAAATTTTGGCTCCTGATGAGCTATTTTGTATTTAACGCCCCGTTGTTTACAATATTTGGGGTTTACGGGCGCGCATGAAAAGGAAGTAAGATGGGAAAAGGAGAAGTGGAGGAAATATTGATTCACACGTCTCGTGGCTGGAATCAAGGGCATCATTTTTCCCTAAAAGCGGCCGTGAACTATTCCGTTTTTTATTATTTACTGTATAAACCGCAAGAATTAACTACTCAAGCTAATTTCGTTTGTTCAATTTTCTGATGCAAATTTACTGTGACACTCGTTCGTGCTCTTTATTTACCTTTTTGCAAAATACACGTATCTAAATATTTAATAAATGTTTTCACTCTATCTCATCTCTTAATTGAACTGCCTACATTCATACCAGAATCATATTTCTTCATTTAGCAAAAGCTACACTCTTTGCTCTATAGTGGCCATTTTCTTCAATGATACCATTACAAAGACCTAAATTTCTCCGCATCATAATTTGGTAAGTAACTCCTTCATGTAACTCAATTATTCACATGTATACGAGATTATTTCTTCCGATTATTCAAAAGTACCCATATCACATTCATTGAAAATGCTCTGTTTAAAATATGCCGCATGGATGCACAGATATTTAAAGTTGCTGATGACTTAGCACCTTGTGAGACACGGTAGTTGGTCAAAGATGCAATCCAAATTTTTTTTTTAAATTCGGAAAATGAGATGCATTCAGTTACACAGTTTTTAAGAGAAGATATTTGTACGCTCCTAAAAATGTTGTGGTAGGTTGCACCCAAACGTGCTGCTACACCAGCTGCACCTCTTTCTGAGAAAAGATACACTACTGTGCTGTGCAAACACAACCCAACAACATGGTGAAACCCTGCACGTAATGTGGTGCAGCATTGCACCATAACGTAGCAGAAAATTGCACCATGTTGTTGGCTTGTGTTTGTACCACACAATGGTGTACCTTTTCTTAGAAAGAGGTGCAGCTGGTGCAGCAGCACTTTTGCGTGCAACCTACCACAAAATTTTTAACAGTGTAGTTAAGGAGTTAAATAATGAATGACCAGAAACGTACAGCGAAGCGTACTTTACTATTTCACTTGGGACAACATCAGCTCCGGAGTCGGAAGACGTGGTTTCGAAATCATCACCGGCAAAATGTTACTATGATGGCGTAATATATCCTTTTTCATCATATCACTAAGTTGTTCTTTGAGATTCAGAGGATAACTCCTCAAAGAAAGCTCATCTGACTGAATAAAGTTTTGAAATGATGGCTCTGGGTTTTACTTACAGTTGATGTATCAAACGTCTCTATTTGTAGCGATCTCCGCTCACAACACGGGCTTCACTGACATCTGTCAGAGACCTCACGCACCGCCTTTTGTACTTCATACTCATTATATTTTTCTCAAGCGGATATTTATGCATCTGGTTTTCCCATAATTTATTTTGTCATTCTCTGCCATTCATTACTGCCACTTGGACTAAATAAACTCTCTCAGTATCTCACCACTAATTTTTCAACATGGTAAAACCACCTCAGAATATTTGCCTCCACTTTACTCACAATATTTTGCTACACGTTGCATATCTGCAAAACCTATTCGTTCCTTACATGATCGGAACGTGTCTTGCCACAAACTCCCCGTAAGTAACGCATTCCTGCAACACACAAAGAACTCCTATGTCCCTTCTTTAGTATCTAGGTTTTACTGCTGTACATCCTAATGAGAACAATTACATTTTAATGCACAGTCGTTCGGGACGTTTTCGGAAATCCATTAGTCATATGAAATTCTCCTAAGGCAGCTACAGTATAATATTCGCAGATAAACTCACTCGCCCATAAATTTCACCAACCAATCTGCTTCCTCTGTAAAACATCCTGAAAATACAAATTCATTGACCTAGTTCATCTTTGTACCGTTTAGACTGATACTGATTCAGGACTAACAGCTCCTTGCTCAAAAACCAAAAGTTTGGTTTTCCCCTTAGTTTGAATTTCATACAAATTTCTTATATACGGGACAAAACTGTTTTGCTTTCCGCCAAAAAGGACTGGATCACCAGCTTACAACAATCTGCTCACACAGATATTACTAAGGTATAAAATGACTATACACGACGAAAGAAAAGTCCCTTCCTTCAGTTATTACCGTTTACCATGCAATGAGGTTAGTATGTGTCACTTATAGTTTACATACAAGAATAACGTGCGAAGAAATATTATTTTCTGCCGGTGCTGAGATTCGAAGCCACGCCTTTCTATTTTGAAGCGGGATGTTCACCTGACCGAACTACGCCGGCAAGGTTTATCGTTGCAACTTGCCGGTTTGACCCATGCGTTGCCTCAGTGGTACGTCATATATATTCCCCCTTGAGAAAGGTGGAAGAACGAAATCCCAGGTTTCGGGTCCGTCGACAAACCATGTCCGAAGAAGCTCACTATATGAGAATGATTTATTTTATTAATTCCTGACGATGTGTGGAAGAATCATCACATTTTTTTCTGAAAGTCGCGGCTAGGAGACTTCGTTTTACGTTCGGGTGCCAATGTAAAGATATGCCCTTTTCTGTCGATGGTGAGATTCAAACGCACGTCTTCCTACTCCATAGCAGAATTTTCTCCCGACTTTACTACACAGGGAAGGCTTGCCGTTTTCATTGATGCGTCAACTCATTGGTACATCAGAAACGTTTCAGATAAAAAACATTCTAATAAAAGCGCTTATATTACAATCCCTCCCTCTTAGTCGTAAGCAACTATGGGATGTAAAAGTAGTCTGAATTTGCATATGCTTTAAGTATTCAAATAAATGAATATATTACGAGAGTCGTATGAAAGGTAATGATGCTGGTTTACCTGGTTCACACTCCTTTCCTACTGTTTCCAAAAGACACTTGCATGTAAAGGTACCGTTTTCAAAGGGCACACATGCGTAGCCGTCAGAGCATGAATTGGTTGCACAAGGATTCAAAGGAATTTCACAGTGACGACCTGTATTGAAAAAATGTACATAAAATTATTTATAAAAACCATAGGTGGCGAAAGAAAAACAGAAAACGCTACGAGACGTCTATTAACCGAATCTATCGAAAGGACAAAATATAGTAAGCTTAAGGCATTGGAAATTTGCATAAAGCACTAGCATGACTTAATGATAAAAAATGCATATTTACTCTCGTTAAGAGTATATTGTGGCTTCATTAAGAAGCATGCAATTAATTACTAATCGATAAATTTTAACATCGAAAAATAAAATAATACATGCGATAACTAAGTGAAGAAGCCCACAATAAAACAAAGAAACAGACAAAGCTAATACTATAACAGACACATACATATGTTGTTTTTGTTTTTGGTGGTTTTAAGGACCACCGTGAGAGACTTGAAGGGTCATATAAGCAGTCGTCCGTCCCTAATTTAGGCCCACTGGTTCCAGGGAAGGGAGAGAGCCAGTGCCGTAAGACAAACAAAACATCCATGCCTCACAAGATTCGAACACGGACCCATCTCGTACGAATGGTCAGAAGCCAGCGGTTAGACTACTAAATGATATAGCTGCCCCGGTGTTAGACATTATTGTCTAACACCGGGGCAGCTATATCATTTTAAATTAAAGCTGGTGTTACAAGTAAACATATCCAAAAGGGAATATTTAAAATGAAGCTTATTCTTTGGAATATGTGGGCAAGATTGGCACTTTGGCGTTCATTACACTTAGAAAACATTTCAACGTATGCTCGAGTACCTGATTTTGAAAAACGGATGAAATTCGAGAAGCTGCAGTAGTTCGCAAAAAGATCTAATTCACTCTTTCTACAGATATACTAGCAAGCAACCATGCATATGGCCACGATGACATTCGTTTTGATCAGTCGAGCATTGACAGTGAGCGGCATCTCGCATAAAAGGTTTGCCTTGAAATTTAAACATACCCAACACATACCGATTCAAGGCTACTTTGAAACAGCGCCAAGCAGGCTAACAGGGACACGTACTACAGCGAGTAGCATCACTGTGAGTGACAAAAAACAAATCATGTTGTATTCCTTCCCGATTTCCCTTATCGCTGTAGATGTAATTACAATGATGCACCAAAATGTTTATCAAGTGTTACGCTGAGGGTGAGCATACTGCGACTTTCTGCAAATCGAAAGTGCATTACTGTCTAACATATGCACACGAGTGTGGCGTGATGTATGAAAATACTCCAGGATGCCCAGCGGGTATGCAAATTTGTTGTGAGCACGTAGAGTTACCGATAGTGTATATACACCAACCAGACAAAACAGTAAAACCGCTTACCTAATATGATGTAGGTCCTCCTATCGCATCCGAAAGAGTTCTTACTTGATGAGGCATAGATTCAACGAAATGTTCGCAGGTGTTTCTTGATTTGGTACCCGGACTGCAACTGAAGATCCCGCATTTCACGTAAATTACGTGGTTGGACTGATGTTTCTCGTACCCGTTTCTCCAACTCAAACTTCCGTGCCAGTATGGCATGGAGCATTATCTTCTTAAAAGACGCCATATCCACCAGGGAATACAGTCACCATAAAGGGGTGTACTTGGTCAGCCAAGATATTCAGGTACGTGGCAGCTGTCAGAGTTCTCTCTACAGGGATAATGGGTCCAAGCGTTATCCAAGAAAATATTGCCTAGACCATCACACTCCCTCCAGCCGCCTGCGTTCATCCCACAGTGCATACAGGTGAGAAGGCTTCCTTGGTAAACGTCGCACACGAACTCGTCCGTCGATATGGTGTAACAGAAAACGGGATTCGTCTGAAAATGAGACCTATTTCCAGTCTTCTATGGTCCAATGTCGATGATTACGTGCTCACTGAAAGTGTTGACGACGATGAACGGCTATGAGCATATATACACGAATGGGTCTGAGGCTGCAGAGACCCATGTCCAAGAGTGTACGATGATCTGTGTGATCGGGCAAATTGGACCCTTCACCACAATTGAAATTATGGGTAATGGCAGCCACAGCAGCCGTCCTTTTGCTGCAGACAAAAGAAGATAGCCTGACCTGACCTCTGGCATCAATGAGGTGTGACCTGCCCACGTCTTGTCAGCGGCTCGAAGTGTCACCTGTTTGGGACCATCTTTGATGGGTACTACTGTAACTACAGCATACCGTGAGAAGACTACCAGGTTGCTGTTTATGTGGTTCTCTTACCATGGCGTTTTGCCATAACGATGTAGCCTTTGTTAAAATCAGATAAATCCTTTGCTTTTCCCATGTTGCAACGAAACGAAATACTGACTGAGATAGCTCCGATCCAATTATTATATATATCATTTGCCACCTGCCCACTTTACGCTTATTGGCCGCACCCGCGCTTATTTGCATACCGCAGAGGAAGTTTTAATGTTTTGGCTGATCGTTATACGTCGGAAGCTGAACCGTGTGTCATATGCACTTATCCTGTTTTTCATGCTTTTCAAGGAGGGAGCAAGAAACTGCATGTCTGAGGATACAAAAGTTTATGTTGCAGGCATCATATGGATTATTTTACCTGATGACGAATTATCTGCAAGCTCCAAGACTGGACTGTGGCCGATGTCACCGAAGAGTTTGGAGTAGTACAGATCATAGTGTCGCGGCTTCGGTCAGTGCTCAGAATATTCAAAACCGCTGCGAGATGTTTTGCTTGAATCGTATCAGCTGTACGAGCCAGCAGGATTACCATTACCTGGCCATAATAGCAAAACTGAGTCCGAAAATTACTTAGGTCCAGTTTGCTAATCGTCTTCAAAGCAGAGATGTGCAAATTTCGCGCCAAACCGTATCAATACGTGTAAATACGGTATTACTATATGCCCGGAAACCAGCACGCTGTCTAACATTTCTAGTGAAAATCTACAGCTCGCCATCAGTGATGTGCAGTACATCCCATGTTGACTGGTCCTCAGATAAATGGGTCAAGGTTATGTTCAGAAATGAAATCTGCTTTAGTCTTTACCAGGAGCATAGCTGACATGAAATCTGCTTCAGTATTTCCAGGAACATCGCTGACATGAAATCTGCTTCAGTATTTCCAGGAACATCGCTGACATGAAATCTACTTCAGTATTTCCAGGAACATCGCTGACATGAAATCTGCTTCAGTATTTCGAGGAACATCGCTGACATGAAATCTGCTTCAGTATTTTCAGGAATATCGCTGACATGAAATCCGCTTTAGTCGATGCCAGAAACATCGTTGTACAGGAGAGATATGGGGTTGGGGCGTTATCATGGTCAATGGACGTACCAAACTGCAGGTGATGGATCAAAGGTAAATCATTGTGCATCAATTATGCAATGATGTGATTCTTCACCGCATCCGTCTTTTCCGTGTTGCTGTGGATGCAGATTTCATTTTTATGGACGATAACGTCCATCCTTCCTACACAGCAGCTGGTGATGAAGTATTGGCTAGAGAGAGTATCCGTCAAATGGACTAGCCAGCGTGTTCGGTTGATCACAATCCAATAGAGCATGCATGAGCTACTTTGGGGAACCTATTACACAAAGGAATCCCCACCAGAAGGCATTCTAGTATCAGAGCTCTCTAGCAGGCATGAGAAAATTTTTCTCAAGAGCTCTTAAACCACTAAGCATGACACACCCGTGTCAAATATGCATTGCTGTGCTGGGTGGGCATATTCCCTAAAAAGAACGTCGCCATGTAGTCTGTTTATGCAAGTTGAATGGAAGTCAGTGGATGACAGGTGAGCCTGTACCTCCTTCTAGCATTTTGTTCTGTTTCAATCTTTATTACATATTACTTATGATACTTGACGTGGCCTTCATGATGGCACAAATGGATTTGTCTTTATAATAGAAGGGAAACGCGTTATAGATCAAAAGATACCTTTCGAATTGATTTAGTGAGGAGGGAAGAACCTTAATTGACAATACAGTATTGAAAGGGGTGTTCCATCATTGGAAAAGGCATAATTATAAATGCCGCTGTACAGAACGAAAACAAATCTCACTATCATACTTTGCAATGTGTGTAACTTGATTATTACAGAAAATAACTACAACAAAAGAGAAACCTTATTATACAGTGTAACTTGTCTAATTGGAACGTTTTTATTTCAAATTTTTCATTTGGTCCCTTGAATTTGCTATATAAATAATGTTAAAAAAACCCCTTTAATTCGAACTTTTTTTTTTTTGTTTAATTAAAAAAAACCTCATTTTCGTATTTTCAACAATTACCTTTTTAAATGGGTACGTACTGTTCTGGATGAAGCAACAAGTTAAACCTAAAACTATAGCCAACTGCTTCGGAGAAGCAGGCTTCCAGCACCCCGATGATGAATTCCAACTACATCAAGGTAATGGTGGCGAGGAGTTCATACCCACTGTGCAGTACTGGGAAGATGTAGGCCGTGATGTACCGTATGAGGCTTTTGTGAGAGTTGATGGCAATTTAGCGGTTTGTGGTGAGCTCACAGAAGATGAGATTTTGGCTGATGTTATGAATAAGAAGACCTGCTGTGTATCTTCAGATGAAAAACTGGAACGGCCAGAATTACCCGAAGAGCGCCTTCCAAATTCAGTAAGAGGCCTTGATTCACCACCAACAGTTAAAAAAGTTTGTTGAGGGAGAGCAGAATGTAAGTGACTCTCTGTTTCATTCACTCGATAAACTTGAGGAATTTACACCTACCCATAACATAAATTTTAAGAAGCAGGTCAAAATTTCACGTTTTTGTTTTGCAAAAAATATGTAAATGAACCGTACTGTACTTTGTTTTGTATGTTATGAATAAATATGTTGTTTTTTACAATACTTGAATGTGCCCGTATTCAAACTTACCTAATTCGAATTTCTCGATAATTCGAATTTTTTGTGTGGTCCCTTCAGCTTCGAATTATCCAAGTTACACTGTATCTGTACACGAACGCTGAATCGACGGACGATATTCCATGTTTTTAAATTTCTTGTCGTTCACCGACTGATCTTATTTATTTTCGAATGTCTGGATCCTATGCTTCACTGAATATGACAAAAGTGATACTAACGATTCATCCAGTTTAAATTGAACCAGTATAGATAAGACTAATAACAATTCATCCACTTGATCTATCCCGGTTTATTGAGTAGACTATGAGTCCAATTGTACAATTGATTTAATTCTAATTTGCCCAATAATACGTTCTGTCCAATACCGATGTTTTAATGTTATGTTTCACCCATTAGTACATTGGGACGTTTCGCTCAATACTTAACCGCGAAGAAAGCGTTGCTTCATCCGTACCGTGCCAACTGTGCAAGAGTTGCCAGAACCGGATCTTGAAAAGCGTGTGTCTGTCTTATTATCACAGGTTCCTGATACGTTACTTGCAATTCCGAACATTTTGGATTACACATGGTTCACTGACTAAGCGGGATTTCATTTGGACGGGTATGCAAATTCCCCAAAATCCTGCACCTGGGCTACAGATAATACACATGAATTACACGAAATCCCATTACATCTCGCAGAAGTCGGTGTTTGGTGTGCTGTGTCCCGAACCAGAATAACTGGACCCATTTTCTTCAGCAGCGTAGTTAACTCGGTGTCATATGTGAACATTTTCAATTTGTCGACCAATTACCGACATCGATTTCACAAAGGTGTACTTTCAACAGGATGGAGCGACATGCCACACCTCCCGTGTGAGCATGAGCTCAATTTCTCCTTTCTTTGGGGACCGAGACTGAAAAGAACTGTGGCCACACTAAGTGCAATTTCTCCTTTCTTTGACTATCAATACTACAAAAGATTGTGGCCACCTCGTTCACCCGATTTGACTCCTCCCGATTTTTTCTTATGGGGATATTTGAAGTATCGTGCTTACAACAATAAGCCTCGCACGTTAGGGGTCTTAGAAAGCATCATCAGGGCAGCAATCTGGACTGTTGATGAGGACATCCAGTGGAGGAACTTCAATAACTTGCAGCGTCGCGTTCGAGTGTGTTTGGATGTCGGTGGAGGTCATTTCCAGCATTTATTTTGAATGGTGCTACATTCCCATGAACTGAGGTACGTTGTAAACCACATGTCATGCTTATAAGTGGACTGTGTTGCAAAATATGACTGACTCTTTGGGGGAATACTTAGTGAAACACCCTGTAACAATAACTGACGTTTCCATATTCCAGTTTTAAGGTGGACTTCAAGTAATTTTGCTTCCTATACTTGCAATGGAAAAACCTTTGTACACATTTTTTTCACAATTAGTGTGTTGACAAGGATGAAAATTTGAACATCAATTAAAATCACTTCATATCATAACTTGAAATACTTAATATTTTCTAAAACATAACCATAATTATATTAAAAATCAATAACTCTTCCTTTTGAGGTGTTGAGGCCAGAAAAAAGATGGCGCGACCTGTACTTTTATGACGTCAGTAGACAAATAAAATGAAGCTATTTTAATCGTTGTTCAAATTTTCATCCTTGGGAACGCGTTAATTGTGAAGAAAATGTGTACAGAAGTTTTTCCATTGGAAGTATAGGAAGCAAAATTACTTAACGTCACTTTAATTAGGCAGAGTAACTTCTGCCTGAGTAATACAGAGAAGGAACGATGCAAAATTAATAGGCGTTTGAATAACTCTACTGAAAAAATAATCCTGAAACTGTAAAACATATATATAATATGATTTACTTAAAACACTGAGATTTTATAAGGAATTTATTTTGTTTGCATTGAGAATTACATACCTGAGTAATGCGGAGCACATATGCACTTAAAATTCGTATCATCATACACAGTGCAAGATGCCCCGTTTTGACAAGGCATGCTTGTGCAACTGTCGTCAACACATTCACCTAAAATCTCGTAAGAATAGAAAAATATTAATTTAGCTATGCTTCATAAAAAGAGCATTACAAAAATATATAATGCTATGTTGGTAAAACAAATAACGCATAATACAGCAATTTGAACAAAATAAGGGAAGGATAAATCGGTAATACACTTGCTTTCTGCATTGTACGATTTAGCTTTACAAATTATCATTTCGTATAAATTATGGAATACAGGAGAACATTACTTTTAGTACTTATCCAAACCGAAAACGAGAAACCAAGCTTCAGGGCAGAGGATAACTTTTCGCTGCAAAGCAAGATTCTTGAACATGCAATATTCGTGTAACATCTGGTCAATGTTGAAATTTACTCTGAGTGATTATCTCTACCAAACATTTGTTAAAAACCACGTAATATGACAGGAAATGAATATTGAGATGGCATATTTAATTTCAGAAAGAATTCATACCGACATAAAACTTTATTTCAAGAACAGATAATGTATATTAAGAACTGCTAGCAGCTTAATTCGTAAGTTTTGCAAAAACTATGCTTTGTGGTACTTACAGTGAAGAAATACGTTAAGCCTATGGAATTCAATGATCGTCTTTTTTAAATCTGCAGAAATGTCTTAGAGAAGTGATAGAATTTAGCAGCTGATAATGTAATAGGAGGAAAATATCAAGTCGTAAAGCATTCAAGACCTGATTATTTTTAACATTCGACATTTTTCTATTAGTTCGAATGAATATTCGAAAATACTTCTAAAACAATTTTAAATCACATATTTTGTAGGGAAGAAAGCAAGTCTTTTTTTAAGATACTTAGTTCTGGAAAACATAAAGAGTAACAAAGACTGAAATATCAGTGGGATACATTTTTCGGGTTATTACATATAATACAAGATAGACAAAACATGTTATAACTTGAAACCATAAATTATGAAATGAACTTGTTTTGGAAATGCTGATGATGTTATTTCAACAAAGCGTCAACAATTTTTGTTCATATTACGACAAACAAACAACCAGATCTGCAGTACCAAAGTCATAAACTAAAGATCTGCTGAGATTATCGTAACACCGTAGAGTTGCGCTGGATTGATGCCGGGAATTTAACGGGGATATCATCTTCACTACTAGAAAGTTCGTATGCAATGGGTGTCAAGATACCTTAGCACTGGACAAAAGGAAGATTCAAGTTTTTTTAAAGATGATTCAAGTTTTTTAAAGATGATATACAGTTTTGTGAAATTTACCCTACTTTTGTGAATTTTGCCTAATTTTGAGTTTAGAGCAATCTTAATCCATTATAATTGTTATTCTGACAGGTATTATTGTTTGTTATATTTTCAGTAATTTTTTATTTATTATTTTAATTTATTCGTATTCTATTTCTGATTGTGGTTCACGCTTTCCCGGTTTACAACAAGTTTTCTGTTTTGATTACTGTGTATGCAGCTATAATTTTTTCATACAACTCTGGGAGAGAGAGAATAACACTCCAGGTTGCATTGAACCAGGAAAATAATCAAAGGTCAAAATTTTTAAATGATAGAGGAAAAGAAATAACTCACTAACTGGAATTCCAAAAAAAAAAAAAAAAAAAAAAAAGACCATATATCACAACCCGATCCTCCATAAAGCGAACGGTCAACACTTCCCCAACATGCTCCTCTCCTCAACAGCTCGGAATACAGTTCAGTGTTAATAACTCGATCACTGGGAACGAGCTCAAGGTGAATCATACCCTCGCAATTTCACCAGACGCACAGCATGACCTTTTTCTCGACACGTCTGAGTTTGAGGTCAGATAAAGCTGGTTCAACTAGATTCAAGAAATTTGCCCAACAACTGGCTGCAGATGTCTGGACTAAGCAGGTAGATACATCTTTTGTCCCCAGTAATTATCTGCTTGATGAACCAAGTTTTACTCAGATTCTTGAGCAGTTCCTTGCGGGCTTCAACGCTTCACTGAGTCGGACCTAGGATCAATTCATGTAGCACCTCGAACTATGGTATGCAGACCTTTCTGAGATTCTGCAAACGATCAGCGATGGTGGATTTTTTTTTTTTTTTTTTGGTTTGTGGGTTTAATAACCACCATGATCAACTCGGTAGGCAATGAGCAGTCGCGCGTCCATAATTTAGGGCCAATAGTTCTAGGGAAGGGAAAGAACCAGTGCCGTAAGATAAAAACAACATCCATGTCTCACCGGGATTCGAATTCGAATCCGAACCAGTCACGGACGAATGGTCAGAAGGCAGCGCTTAAATCACTGCGCCAACGGGGAGGCAGATGGTGGATTTGCAAACAAGTTCAATCGCCAATTTCTGGGGCTGTTGTTTTAGATTTGCTTTAACAGCCATGAGCTGGGCGTCCAAGTTAACCTGATTTTCGCTGTCCGAGGGACAGCGGTGCCTTCGACTTTACTTATTTTTAGGCTTCTTTCTGTGGCTTTAAACATTTACTTCCAGTAATAGCGCAATAGAACCACCATTTCAAACTGCGTGACTATTTTGTGCAATTTAATAAACGGTCATTGCACGTTTCGAAATACGTGTATCATACATAAACCACTTTCCTACACAACAAGTTTATATACGATCTGAAATATCCACAACCAATTCCGCTGAAACTAAGCAGCATAGCGACACAAGAGAATACAATGCAGAAACGCATGTTTTTCCAAACCCTAAATATAATCACGTGTTCACAGCTACGCTGGACATTAATGATATCCAGTTTCATCGATCCTGGTACAAACTACCTGTTCTTTGAAAATATCAGTACTCAACAAAATGGGTAAGCTGAAAAATTCTAATTTTAACAAACCTCGGTAATTTCATAATGACTAAAGATTCGCAGAGTTTAATAAATAGAAATGCGTAAAACTTTATCATTGAAAAAATCTCAAAACCTTGAGTCTACCTCAGGTTTTGCTTGGATTCGCATACTTATAACTAAAGACTTTTAGATTCACATACATCTTGGTGGAAGCACAGGAAATAATTTAACGTTAAATTAACAATTGCGTTCGGTTATAAAGAACTCATGTGTTCACTTGGACATAAACGGCAAACCTGTTTTGTTTATTTTACTGTAAATTATGAAAGAAATAGTACTTTGAAAAAAGAACAGTTCTGCTTCGAAGCAGTAAAAAAAAAGAGGTGATAACATCAGCTTTTAAAATTTCATGCGTTTACCAGACATTGTGATGAACTTATTTTTTTTAGGAATTTATTGAATTATTGCAGAAGTGTCAGCTCAAAATGCCCTTATACTTACGTATATCTTTAACATTTATGACTTCTTTTCCTCTATAAGTTACATCAACTTGACGTTTTCCAATCTTGAAGTGACGAATGCAACCAATGAGCCCGGATTTCACGCCTATGTTTTCAGACACCCTGTGATAAACATTAGACATTAGTTTTAAACATAATCACTTGCGTCGAAAGATTATGTGCATTTAGACTGATTCTAATGCATAGTATTCCTCTTTCAGTTGCCACAATGATCAGTATTATACATAATTGTAACCATACAGTAATTTTTAATGTCTGAGTAATCACACATTTTGCAGCCTCAATATTTGATCGAGTACATTAATTCTTAAATACAGATACTATAGGTGAAAATCCTCCAAATACGGGGCGTCAGTAAAATACGTGGCGCGTAACTGGAAGACCCTGGAGTTGATTCCCGGTGGTGGTTGATGAGAGTTATTCCTTGACTCACTTATAAACGTGCAAATAGCGATGCCTTCTGTTTGATCTTCCTAATCCATGTCATTGTGTGTATTAATTACATGGTAAGCATTGTAATGCTATTATTGGCATATTTTCACTGTATTCCTTGTAATCACTTCCTTCAGAAAACTTAAAAATTTTCATCGCTCCAGGACGATGACAATTTTCCAGTTTTCTGGAGGAAGTGGTTACAAGGAATATAGTGAAAATATGCCAATAATAGCATTGCAATATACATTACGTTTGCAGACCACACTGGTGTCCAAAATAAAAGTCCGGAAAGGATTCGCAGGAATATAAACGAAAACATGTAAAAGCAGGTAGAGACGTTTAACAAGTGAAGACACAATATGATAAGGGTAAGAAAATTTTCATAACATAAGAGAAATATGCACACATTTCACGTACACACACACATCGGCAAACGTCACCAAGGTGAGATTTAAGAATGTAATCTTAAAAATGCCTTAACAGGGAAGGCGATCACCTCGTACGGACATAAAACTCTCACAGCGATGATGCATACTGATCACCAGGTTGCTGATAAATTTAGGAGCCAAAAACTTCCATTCACCGATGAGGGCAGAGCGTATCTCAGGAAGGGTTCTGGGAGCGGCTGACGAGCTGCTACGTGTCGTTTCAGAGCATCCCAGGCACGTTCTATAGGGTTCAGGTCGAGTCCAGACGCCGATTATTCTCCCTCTGCAGGAAATAATCGAAATGCTGAGCTCTGTGCAGGCGAATGTTATCATCCATGAAAAGAAACTGAGGGCCAATAATTCACCGAAAAAATGACATAGGTCTCTAGGGTTTCGGCTCCATAGCGCTCAGCATTCACATTGCCTCCTGCAAACACGTGGAACTGACCACCGTGCTGACCACCCCCTCCGAAGGATTCTCGGACGTTTGCATAATCATTACGGACTCCCTGTTTCCCCCAGATGAAATGTCGATGAGAATCCGTTTGTAGATTAATCTCGACTCTTCTGTAAAAAGAACACCGGTCTACTTGTCTGGACTTCAGCAATGAAGTTGCTCGCACCAGTTCAAGCGATCTCTCCAATGAGATGCGGTTAGTGGGACACAAACCGTGGATCTGCTGGCATAAAGGGCCATTGCATTACGCTTTCAATATATCATTTGCCTTGATACCTTAGTCCTAGAGCCAGCGGAGATCTCCGAGGACAACTGCCGTGCTGTGTAGAACCTATGAGGCTGGTGTCGTACGCATCGGACGACCTTAGGCCAGGCCTCCGTGGTACCCTACCGGTGTTGCTGAATTGCTGTCATAACCATGAAACCTCTCTGCGATGGATATTCAAGTCCCTTGCGACCTGGGTCTGAGACTGGCCTGCTTCTAGTCGTCCTATCGTTCGCCACCTTATAATTTCGGATACACGTGTATGAGATATGAGGAAAGCATTTGCAGCCGCCGGACCACTTCTTACGTGCGCTGTCAACGAGAAATGCCACTGCCCTTCGCCGTTGGCTTTAAGTACGTAATTCAATTTGCATACTGAACAGCATATAGAAAGGGACACGAGAAACAAAAACCCCTTAAGGGTATTTGTTTCTCATGTCCTTTTGTTTATGTCCTACGAACATCGTAACATTTCATCGAGCGCTTTGGATTATTTACCCACTGTTTCCTTCCGGACTTTAATGTTGGACATGTGGATGTGCGTGCGTGCGTGCATGTGTGTGTGTGTGTGTGTGTGTTTATTCATTACTTTCATGATATAAAATAAACATTCAATTTCCAGCAAAGTTTTTACGCCGAAAATCAGTTAAGTTTGAATTCAAACTAACGATTTATCGAACACGCTGAAAACAGTCTTGAACTATTTGTACGAGAATGTGTTTGGCAAACGCTACATTGTTTTTAAACATAAACCAAAATCCACTGACGGAAGATAAACATACATATAACACAAAATGTTCGTATATATTAATACTTATTTACTTTTAAATTAACAAGATGGTCAGTTATGAAGAGGAAACAATAATACACAGTTAAGTCTTATGAATAACATTTTCGAAAATGTTTGAACATTCTAGAGATCCTTTTTCTGATATACATTCATGCCATTACAATATGTCCACTACCTAATAAGCTGTAGGACCACCTTTATCCCGCAAAACAGCAGCCACTCGGCGAATCATCGATTCGATGCGGTGGCGAGAGGTGTCCTGGGGTATCTGGTACCAAAATGTCAACAGCAGGTCTTCCAGTTCCCGTACATTTTAGGGTGGTGGTGATTTAGTGCGAACCCGCTTTTCCAAGTCGAACCATAGATGTTCGATTGGGTTCATGTAAGGTGAATTTGGAGGCAAGGGCATTAACCGAAAGTCACCATCACGTTCCTAGGACCGCTCCTTGACGATACTGGCAGTGTAGCATTGCGCATTATCGTGTTGGTAATGGCCATTACCAGCAAAGAACACAGTTGCCATGAATGGGTCAGCTTAGTCAGCAACGCTGTACAGATACCTGACGGCTGCCAGGGATTGTGCTATTGGATAATTTGGCCTAAGCTGTCCCAAGTAAACATCGCCCAAAGCACAACACCGCCGCCGCCCTGTTTCCGCCCAACAGCGCATCCAGGTGCCACAGCCTCCGTTGGTAATCGACTTATCCGCGCTCGGTCGTGTACGTGATGCGCTAGGAGTCTTGATTCGTCAGAAAAGCCCACTTTCTTCCAATCATCCACGGTCCAACCTCGATGGTCTTTGGCCCACTTCATGCGTTGTTGGCGATGACGTGTAGTAAGCATGGCGACTCGGCTGGGTCTTCGGCGACGCAGGCCCATGCACAGAAGGATGCGACGAATTGTGTGTTGTGACACATTGCCCTGATCACCACTGCTGTAGCTGCTGGTGATTTGTCGCACTGTGGCTTTACGGTCGCTGTGAACAATGCGCGACAGTCTCCGTTCACCTTCTGGAATCAATGACCTGCGGACGACACACAGCTGGACGAAGATTCGTCGTTTGGCCATCTGTGCACCACATTTGATACGTACTCACTACAACGGCGCCTGAACAACCCACAAGCCACTCCGTTTCCGAGATCGCAGTTCTGAGGCGCCGTGCCGTGACAAGTTACCGTTTATCAAACTCCGAAAAATCGGCAGCTTTTCCCATTCTGACTCCGAATATTCCACTAACCGAAAGCCGGTTCTCGGGTTGTATAAATACTAATCTGGGATCTTCACATGCACCACCTTTCGGTTTCCAGGCACGCTCATTTCTCTGGACTGCGGATGGTAATAATAGAATGGCTCATCCTTTAGATAATTTCTTTCCAATAAAAGACGTTTCGTCCGAGTTTGACAACTCCCATCAGTGCTCAAAACTAGAGGGAAATTCCAGTTCCCAATTTAAACCCATTGATTCCGGTGGTTAGGAAAAATGCGACACCATGGGTTGCACACGATACGAACCAAGTCACATACATTTTGGAAGAACCCAAAGTTCGCGCCCTAAGACACCCAACAACCAGGAGACAGAAGACGATATGATCTACTGCTAAGGAAAAACGTGATGTTTGTTGGTTTCGGGGTTTGCGAACAGTACGAAGAGTCTTTATGACTATATTCAGTCGCCCGTCTCAAATTTGAGTCCACTGGGACAAGCACACTATCCACAGGTCTCGGTCCCAGTTCTGATTATTACCACAAATTTAGCGTCCCTGACCACTCGGCGACCGGGCGGCGACAAAAAAAAATGAAAACGAATGTTTCAACTGTTTTCTTTTCTAACTACGAAGCAATTCGCACTACATCTGCACAGGTACTTACCTGAACTAAATTTACTCTCAGTGGTTGCCGAAGCGTGCTGCTGTAGCATAAGATGGGAGAAAAGCAAATCATAAAGCCAATATTTACGAGAGTGATTCTGATTTAGAAATGATACGTGTGGGAACGGGGTAACAAGAATGATATCTGTGCAACCAATGAAAGACCGAACTCAGAAAAAAAAAAAAAAAAGAATCACTTTTCGACAAAATTTCTGCTCATAATTCAGCTGCAGAAAACATGCGGGCACATATCTCTATCATGAGAGAAACGACCTTGAACATATTTGTAACTTCTCCAAACAGTCGTTGAAACACGACTATTTCCAAGTGCGTTCCAAGTGAACACCATAGCAAAAGGCTAAGAGGAAACCTTGCTTCATAAGCAAACCTATCAGCTTTTATGCACCTGCCACGTTTTCAACGATCTTATTAACCGGTCTTGCACTGAAGTGCACAGGGAAAAGTGCAAATTATAGGACAACTTATAAATGAATATATACGAATGACACATGATTCTTGCCCTTCCGTCGCCTGCTGGGTAAGTGGTCAAGAAAGTAGGCATCTGTATTTAAATACTTTTGGCCCGTAGTTCGACTCCGACTAAACAAGATGATGCTTTTGTTTTGTCTTACGATCCTAGTTCGCCCCTTTCTCCAGAACCAGTGGTCCTAAGTTAAAGAAAGGCTATGCATTTTAGTCTCAATTACTTATTGGAGTCGTTAAACTTCAAAACGAAAAAATAAATGGATTCTTTTAGTTATTTCTTAAAAGTGTGCTTACGTTCCGTGAACCAGCGCTTATAGAACTCTAAAGAACTCTAATTAAATCTTATGGTCGCATTTCGAACCTGTGCGTTGTGCGCATTAAAAATGCGACAGCAATATGCTTAAGCGGTGTCTTCGATTTTCTAGAACACACCAGAAAGCCACATGATTCACATCTGGAGAATATCGCAAAACAAAATTGCTCAATAAATGAATCCGACTGAGTATTTAAAAATGCAATTTTTGTTTTGGTTAAAAGGTATCATCCCATAACTTCTCAAAATATGTGCTAAATAGTTTTGTTGTAATTTCATTGCGAATAACTCCTTAGTGTAGGCAGTCTCATTAAATGCAAGACAGTCAAAGGTGTAATCACACATTCATTTTTGATAGCAATTCCTAGTGTTTAGTAAGGTTCTGCCGGAAAAGGAATAAATCATTGATACACGGCTGTTTTGGATATCTACGCCATAATATCACATTCACCTTGATATTTGATTTTTAGGCTGTTTAGAAATGTGACACTGAAATTCTTGATGAATAGAGTGCCTCAGAAATTAACAAGCCTTTTTCCGCCATTCTCTTACGTTCTCTTTGATAAATTCAAATTTGATAAACTACTATTAGTTACTCTATACCTTCCTGATCGTGAAATACTTAGAAGTGTAACCAACCTCGGAACTGAACAATCAATTCGCCAAAATTGGAATGTCAAAAATTCAGTTCATTTATGAAGGAGTGAAATGAATCAAAAGGGAAGCTGAGGATGGCTTTTCTGCAAAGATGAAGTCCAGCCTGAGATTGTCCATCTCCATAGCCTGCAGCCAATTATAGGCGTGTTCGAGACTAGGTATCCATTTACCATGTTACTTCAGACTAAGGTCCAAACAGACGTGTGTTAACATCTGTTTTACAGGACGATGTGCTGGCCATACTCGCGGAGGATCACGGAACTAGCACAAGAATAATAGTAGAAAATATAGGTCTTTCCCATTCAACTTTTCGAAAAATTTGCCAAGAGGAAATTTACCCGTATCACGTGTACGCTCTCTTACCAGCATATTTTCATCCACGAGTTGAGTTTTTGCAATGACTTCCGTAGAAATGTATTTAAAACTGTTCTCTCCATCGCGCATTTTTCACCGTTTAACCGTCAATCACAAAAGATGGCACTGCGAATTTGCTTAACATTCGCCACTGAATATGGGGAAATCCTCATGTAATAACCCCCTCTCGGCATCAGCAGAGGTTTCATGTGAATGTTTGGGCTAGCACCGTGTATAACTGCTTATTTGTTTTGCCACCAATGTTGATTCAATGTCTAACAATTCTTCAAGACGGAAATGTATACATGGCTTAAAGACGTCCCAATTGTAAGGTTTCGTTGCATGTGGTGCATGCACCATGAATCACCATCATATTTTATCTTCAATGTTCGAGAACGTCTCAGCCGTATATATCCTGCATATTGGATTGGTAGAGATTATCCATCTCCATATCCTGCAAAGCTTTCCAGATTTGAATCCACTGGATTTCTTCGTATCGGCAAAACTAAAGAATGATGTTTACGTTACCACGGATCCAAATAGCCGTCAAAAAGTTCAGAACACTATGGAACTTTTCCAGTGAGTTTGCCAATTTATAGGAAGTCGCTGTGAGACTTACACAATTGCTCATCGAGACGATTTTACACCCTTGTTCTGATATACACTGAAGTGCCAGAAATACTGGTACACCAGTCTAATACACCCCAAACTCAGATGAATGCTCCTCTAACCATAATGTGGCGTCCTGACACCTGTGTAGAGGTGCATTGTCCTGTTGGAACAGGCCCAACCCATCAGCATGAATGCAGGACATGAACGGGTGTACCTCGTCAAAAAGGATGTGCACATAGCGTTGGCCGGTCACAGACGTTTGTAGACGTACCAGGGGTCCCAGTGAAGTCCATCTAAACACACCCCATACCATTTCGGACTCCCCACCAGCCGGTACAGTTCTCTGTTGAAAGGCAGGATCCATGGCTTCATGGGGTTTGCGCCACACACGAATCCTTCAATCTGCCCGATACAGTTGAAAACGCGGTTACTTGTTTCCAGTCATCAAGTTTCCAGTGGTGGTGTTGCAGTGTCCAAGCGAGACGCATAGCTCTGTGTAGTGCACCCATCAAGGGGACTCGAGTTGGGCGTCGGCTCCCAAAGCCCATATCGTGCAGGGTACGTTGCACAGTCCGGACGCTGATGCTTGTTGAGGCTCCAGCATTGAATTCCGATGCTACCTGCGAGAGTGTCGCGTGAAACGATTCTTGACAGCCGACGATGGTCACGTTCACCCAATGTCTTTTTACGGCCACACTGGTATCGTAGGTTGGAGGTTTTGCCGGAATTCTTGTAGTCACGGTACACCCTTGCAATGGTCGTCCGAGAAAATCCGAACTTCGTTTCTACCTCCAAAATACTATGGCCCATCTCACGAGCGCCAACTATGACACCGCGTTGAAAATTGCTTCAATCGTTATTACTTGTCATCCTCATGCCGAAAACAGCTCTGACAGCTAGCAAGGATGTATATCGCTTTATATACGCACTGGCGGACACAACCGAGTACGTGCATAGGTGACGTTGCTATGTATTTTGCATAAGCTCCTCTATACCAGTTTTTCTGGCACTTCAGTGTATACTTACATAATTATTGCAAGTGGAATCAATACTTACTAACTTCGTAGGCTTTGTTACTTGTACTTTCAACATGTGCTGTAACTCGGAAGAAGCCAGACTGTTGTGTATTGGAACTCTCTGTCACTAGGCACGCAATAGAACAAGTTCTCAGAATTTGACTATATCTTTTGGAAACATCCTAAAGAGCGGGGCTTGGGGTTTATAACTGTTTCATCGCCTTCCACCGTTTCTTTCAGCTTTGAATAGCTTTCAACCGCGTATGTTTTTACCGTATTTTCATTCATCTTCAGCGTTATGGCTAATAATATATATCTGTTAGTGCGACACGTTCGGCTTTCTGAAAAACACCGTTAAATAGGCTTATCTGGACAAATATATTTTTACGTGGTGCTCTGTGATACGAATCCCTCTTCTGAAACCACGAATTGGTTGCGGCTCAGGGCGAGGATGGACTCCCCTATTGTTGATGCCTTATCCACATAGAATACTACCGGTGAGAGGAAGGATTCCGAGCATTAGATATGAATCAGATAAAACGAGTGCAAATACAAAAAACTGTTCAAGCGCTGACATGCTCAGAATTTAGGACAACACAGGCACATTTAACTGTGTACAGTATTTACAAAATATTTTTATACCTATTTACAAATATTCTTCGGGAGCGATGAAGAACGAAAATATGCCCAAAAACAGCAATATCAGCAGTTCTAAAAACCAGTTATGTGCTCCGTTATAATGCTTGTTCGATTCAGCGCAACAGATATGTTCAAACCACTACAGGTAAAGAGTTTTCATGCTAAAGTTAAAACAGTTACTTTAAGTATGTTGCCGCTTCTGTAGGGATACCAAGTAATTCATTAGTAAACACTTTGAAATCGCGCACTTTGCCGCACTGGAGCAGTTTTAGCAAGCCATCTGATCTTTCACGCACACAAACACACGCTTTCCGAAATCGCTCCTGCTCTCCCTGGATAAACAGGCTTCTCACGTAAATTCCACGTTTACACTAACTTGCAGACTGTCAGGCACCGGAAATTGTCCATTTCCGCTTGAGTGGTTTCACTGGGCCATTCGCATCTCTGGACACCGCCGACTTCTTCATTTGGAGGCTTGTTGTCTGCAACAGATTTTCAAGGCTGCAGTAGACAAATCTGGGCACGTGAGACGAAATCACTAGGTCTTATCTCACAGCCACCAAATTCACCTCTTCCAACAGCAATCAGACAAACCAGTTTCCATGATGGACTTCAGTCATACTCCCATTAATTTCTGTCCGTCAATTTTTAGCACGTATTTTGTAAAAGAGATGGTGCTTATGTTATCGTTTTGTCCATCCGTCGGTCTGTATGTCCGTCTGTGGACATGATATCGCTGCCACTATTAGTCCGATTTCAAAAATTCTTATTGCATTCGGAAGCTTGAAAGGTGAGAATGATGATCCTTTATTTCGTTGTTTCATGCGATGCACAATTTCGCCGCTAGACGGCGTAAATGCAGATGATGTCAAATTCAAAAAACATTTTCCATATATTTGTTTCTAAACATCCCATAGAAAAAACTATTTTACCTTTCGATTCCATTTACATCGAAGACTATTTCAGGTATTGTCACTTTTCAAGTTAAGCAATTATTTTCCACTAGGGGGCGTAAAAGGAAAGTACGTTTCCCCCGATGTCTGTGCTTCTTAAACTCGGATTTGAAAAATTCTTTGTACAGCGGATACAACTAATGATGGGGAATCGTTTGCGGATATTTTATAATTTTTAGTAAAAAATGATTTGGCCACTAGGGGGCGTAAGTGCTGATTTCTGCTTCTGATGCATTTGCAGCAAAATCGGAGGTTCTAAACTCTCGATTGTAAAACGTTTTTCGTGGACCTACACCACTCACGTCGATAAAGGTTTTCGGAATATTTTCTTTTAAAATAATGCATGGTTTCTCCGCCAGGGGACGTAGATCTACAGCATATATGTTTGTCAATATCTCTGCTTCTAAGAGACCCATTTGAAAAATTCCTTCTTTGTTAGATAGACTTTCCGGTGGGAAATGTTTTTCATAGACTTTTTGCTACGAGGGGTAAAAGAACATTGCATTTTCCCTGATATCTCTGCTTCTAAAACTCAGATTTGAAAAATTATTTTTGCACTGGATACAGCCCCTGATGGAAAATGCTTTGCATATAATTCTAATAATTTGTAAAGAATGGCTTGGCCACCAGGTCACGTATGTGTTAATTTTTTGCTTCTGATGCATTTGCAGTAAAATCTGAGCTTCAAAAATCTCAATTGGAAAAATTATTTCGTGGACCGGTACCGCTCACATCGAAAAATCTTTCGAGAATGCTTTCTTTTTAAAATAATGCATGGGTTTCCGCCAGGGGACGTAGATAAATATCTTATATTTGTCCATAGCTCTGCTTCTAAGAGTCCGATTTCCAATTTTTTTTCTCTTTCGGAGAGCGCTTCCGCTGAAAAATGTTTCTCCTATAATTTCCAATTTTTCTTAATGCACAAGTCTGCCACTAAAGGGTGTAAGCTCACGTTTTTGTTTACAGCCATATCTTCGGGACTAAAAACCCGATTGAAAAACTTTTCAATTTGGTCAGATGCTACTAACTAAGCAAACTCTGTGTGCGTATTTTCTTCCCGAAATAATGCCCAATTTCTTCGCTAGGGGGCGCAAGAGTTTAATCTGGTTTTTCTTAATATATCTGCGTCTGCATGTCCAATTTAAAAAATTATCTCAACACCGAATGTCATTTACTTGGTAGAACATTTTAGGCTAGTATATGAGGAATTTTGTATTTCACATTTCTGGCAGTAGGGGTGTTTGTGTACTTCAGTTTGCAGCTGTTTCGCAGCTTCTAAAACACTATTTTGAAATTTATTTTTTACTGTATGATGCAATAGAGATGTGGATCATTATCCTCTTTAAATAATGCAAACATTTCCCGGTAGGATCGTAAATATCGAAACTTTTTTTCTGTATCTCTGCTTTCGTAAGACGTATTTGAAAAGTTGTTTCTTCTTATCATAGCATTCTGCATGAAGCATATTTTTCGCATATTGTCAACTTTTCCATTATGCAAAATTCTTCCGTTAGGTGACCTTGACTTATATCATGTTTCCTTTTCCGTAATTCATCTTTTAGGTGTTCGATTTGAAAATCTCTTTGTCTCTGATACCTTCCTTGTGCTATGAGGAACTTTTTGTGCGCCATTTGTTCATCGCCGAAACATGATTTTTAGCGGCTGGTAGAACTAAGCCCATCCAGGTTTCTAGTTGTGGATGTTTTGTAGGTTGTAGAAACCATCTGACCGTGTGCCTAACCGGTTCCATTGACTTTGAATAGCTCTGATAAATTTAATTCGCGTTAGAACGAATTCTCAAAAGACGTTCTGATTACAACTGAAAATGCGGTGTCATATTTTTTGTTTCTTCTTGGGCGACATCCTGACCCCAACCGCATTTAAGGAAGGCACGAACCCCAGACAGTAACAAAAGTGCCTTTTCTTCGACTTTCTCTTAACACGAACATATTAATATTCTTTTCTATCAGCAGGGGGTCTGAACGGCTCTCAACCAGAGAGACGTGAACAACTCAATTGTGGTGCTTCTGTTCTGCGCTACCCTAACGTCTGCAAAACCATCCTCTACAACCCAGCGCAAATATTTCCGAATATTCGCGGTCTCTTCGTAACGAAATTTTTAATCTAGATGAGGTTTGACCGTTACTTTGATGGGGCTCTCAGAAGGTGCGCAGGCCTGTTTGTTCCCTTCGCATGTTTATTACACTAACACTCGGGTTAAAAGGAGATAGCTAAGTACGAAGCTGGTTACTCAAAAATTTCTTTAAAGGAATTGAAAGCAGGATACAGTATTCATCTAGAATTTGAGGTCGAGTCCAACAGTGCTAAATATGAGAAGTTTAGGTCTCACACCACTCGACATCACAAACAAGTAAAACTAGTTAATTTTACGTAGCTTTGGTTTCAAAGCTCTAGATGATAAGAAATGAAACCTGGTATAGAACTTCTGATATTAAAATACTGTCTTTTAAAAATACGCACATTATTAAATGAAACAAAATCTGTAAAACATTAAAAAACTTGTTTAACTTACTGATTATTCAGTGCAGGCACGTATCCTAAGAAGAGGTTCTGCTCAAGGTCTAATGAATTTCTATTTCCGATGCTTTTACCTGTGATTTCAAATCCTCCATCTACTTTCAGCATACCCTCCGTTAAATATCTTTTAGCTGTCACCCGATGAAACTTGCCGAGTTGAAGTTTCTGAGGCGACCGCAGTACAACTGCACCGTTACCTAAATTATATCTAGAAAAATATATGGATTATTATTATTATTATACATGTATTAAAATGATAGACGGCAAAAAAAGTCTAATATTTCATAATTTAATGCCCTACGGATAATAAAAAACACGACAAGTAACTGGTTTATCTATAGCAGTGTTCTCAAACTTTTTAATACTTGTTTTACTTCGGACGGGGCTTTGATTTAAATTTTGAAGTCCGAATTACTGCAGTTAGTTCATGTTAAATGGCTGTTATTGCTCATTGTGTGCCACTCTTACCTTAAAGCAGTCCTTTGAATTTTTGCTTTCTTAAATTTTTCAGATTAGTATTTGGACATTTAAATATTCTAACACGAAACGTAATAGAGGAAATTAAAAGCAAACATATTTTCACTGTTGAGTGATTTTAATGAGACATACTTGGATTACAGGAACATAAATAATTGAAAATGAAGTGAGAATGTATTACCAAAATGTTGAAATTTAGCTTAGGTTTATGTTGCGGCTATCCGTCGAGAACTGGAAAGCCGTACATTTAAACAAGATTTTACATTTTTTGATTTTTTAAACAAGATGTCTTTTAAAATTCTGAAAACGTTTTTAAACATCTTTGGCAGATATTTTAAACGAGACAATACAACCACGTAGCTAGATGGCGTTACAGTCCTAGAGGGTGACGACTCACTATGGCAGAAGAACAAGTTTGTGAGAAGAAAAATGAGGAAGACGAGTGAATGTAAATTTAAATACATATAAGGTATTAAAATCCTGTCGGAACCCATAATATAAACATTTTCACTATCATTTCCTGGGTGTTAATATATGTACACTCAGTTAGCAACGAAATTTCATCAGCACCCTTCTCCCATACGAATCGACTGAACGAGAACAGTGCGATCATGCAGCCGGATTGTTTTTCACATCATTTCAAAATTTGCAAGTAATTCATAGACTTTCCGCTAAGGGGCGTAAAGGTTAATTGCGTTTTCCCCTATATCTCTGCTTCTAAATCTCCGATATAAAAAAAAAAAAAGTTCTTTCTGCACCGGATACAGCTCCTGATGAGAGATCGTTTGCACATAATTTCTAATTTTTGTACAAAAAAAATGGTTTGGCCACCAGGGGGCGTAAACCTTAATTTCCGCTTCTGATGTATTTGCAGTAAAATATGAGCTTCTAAATTCTCGATTGAAAATAACATCGTTTGTAGACCGATACTACTCATGTCGCCAAGCATTTTAGGAACATTTTCTTCTTGAAATAATGCATGGTTTCTACGCCAGGGGCGTAGATGTATATCTTATTTTTGTCAATATCTCTACTTCTAAAACGTCCGATTTGAAAAAAATATTTCTTTGTTCGATAGTGTTTCCAATGCGAAATGCTTTTCCTATAAATTCAAAATTTTCACGTAAATCATAGACTTTCCGCTAGGGCGCACAATGGTAAATTGCGTTTTCTGCTCCTAAAACTCCGATTCGAAAAATTCTTCCTGTATCGCATACAAGACCTGACGGAAAATATTTTTCACGTAATTTCTAATGTTTGGTAAATAATGGTTTGGCCACCAGGAGTCATAAGTGTTAATTTCTACTTCTGATGTATTTGTAGCAAAATATGGGCTCCTGAAAACTCGACTAAAATTTTTTTTCTTGGACTGATACCGCTCATATGGATAAACCTTTTGTGAATACTTTCTTCCTAAAATAATGCATGGTTTTCCCTCCAAGGGACGTACGTCACATCTTATTTTTGTCGATAACTCTGTTTCTAAGAGTTCGTAAGGCTCACAATTCCGTTTACAGCAATATCTGAGGGATTAAAGACCCGATTGAAAAACTTCTTTCTTCCGTCAGATACTATTGTTTTCCATACCGGTTCCATTGACTTTGCATAGCTTTGATAAATTTAATTTGCGTCAGAACGGATTCAAAAGACGTGCTTATTACACTCGAAAATTCGGTGTCATCTTTCTTGTTTAGCTTTTAGCTTAAATGCACCGGTCGTATTGCAGGACTTTTTCTTGACTTATATAAAGTGAAAGAAATCATTCGCTTTGCTTGCAGTGGTACTTGAGCCCGCGATGGTTTTCACGCTAGTACGGAGCGCTACTGACCGAGTTAGTGAGACATCTATGCGTAGATCACGTTCCAGGCAAAATCGAAGAGGACTAATATCGCCCGATAATGACATGTTTTTTGCTGTGTACGCGGTTTAATTAGTTGTTTTACTTTCTGTAGCGAACTATTATTTCCTTGAATAGGTTTATAATAACTTAATATTTTCAATAGGAGAACTTATTACAAATTACATATCTTTCTCACCATCATACTTGAAAGCAACACAATGTTTTGGAACTCGAGAGCTTTTAAACTGATAATGACTTTCAACTACGTGTGTTTAAGAAAAGGTGAAATCTCGTACTTCATAATATTATTTCACAAAATCCTTAAATATAAACTTTACACTTGATAGCTAGGTAGCCTTTGTGCGATGGTGTCCACAGACTTATACACATACATTACACAATCACCCGTACGACACTTCAAGTATCCGGTTTACAGGTGCACCAACTAAAGGGTTAGGGGTATCTGTTGCCACAATAACCTTCATATCTTGCAATATGGTATCCATAATATCCGGTCTCGCTACACGACCTCAAAATTAGGTCTGTCAGCAGACGATTGGAATTTAATAATTAATAAAACACAGTTTTCCCACGAACCGCTCTCATAAATTACCGGTAATTTTCCGTCGTATTGATATGGAAAAGTGGGAACAGAATTTGTCGTTAACACACAAACGGAATCACAGGAACGTTTCCCTAAAAATTCAGTTTTTTTCTATAACCCTTCTTAAAAACCTCAATTTATTCGTTATTAACAGGAACAAGAGTAACAGGAGTATTTCTATTAATTCATGTACCAAAAATCCGTAAAATGCAAGTTTTCTCGTCATTTCATGGTGAATTAGGAATATGCTTCATTATTTCACGAAAGGTATTACGAATGTGGTTCAGGAATTTCAGAATTCTTTTACGGTATAGGATACTCTACATTTTGGGTAGGTGGACATTTCTCTCTAAATGAACTGAGACATCCGGTCGAGCGTATCGCACGGCAATATAGTTCTATGTTTCAAAGTTTGCTCCACACATTACTAGGGTAAATGTCATAAATTTTTACTGAGTGTAAAGATAGTTTCTCCATGAAGTTTGCCTCAAAGGTTGCTTTTCCTGATTTAGAACAGTAATCACGATTTCCGTGCTGACCTTCGACATGTGAAGAGAAAAACTGTTCCCATGAGTACCGAAACCAAAATATGAAGTTATGTGTAAACGTACTGCGTTTGTGATGTTGTTCCAAAACCAATATATAGTGAGCGTGTGTTTTTTCAATATTCAGTGTGCTGTGATGTGAATATACTCAGTTGATTAAAAGATAAAGGATTATCAATTTAAAGGTGCTAAGTACTCTTTATGCTTTCAACCATTCGTTCTGTGAGTTCAAGAATTCTCTTTCGTTTGATGAATCCGTCATTTGAGATCAACGTGCGAACTTACTTAGAATTTCTAACAATATGATTATGAGACTGAGTATCTCATATGTGCGGCTGTCAATAGACGGAAAGAACGGATGATTTTTTCTGATTATAGTGAACGTACTACCACGTAAATACGCAGTTAGCAAATGCATAGTAACTAAATTGTTAAGCTACTGAAGTAGAGTAAACTGAGTAATGGCGTCGTTCATTGGCAATAATGTAAGCATTGCAAAGCTAGATAATTAAAATTATCAGACATGGAAATTCAAAATGCAAATGCTGGTTATTAAAGATAACTTGTGGAATATAGTTACAGAACCGATTCCCACTGAAAAAAGTGAGGCGTGGATCAATCAAGATTCACAGGCACGAGCCACAATAACACTCTGTATCAATGACGATCAAATTGTTCATGTGTTAGATAAACAAACAAGTAACAAGACGCTGAACGCTTTAAAGGCAGTATATGAAAGAGGAAGTTTAAGTAATAAACTCCACTTGCTTAGAATACTGTATAGTTTGCGTTATCATGACGATGGCACTATAATGACAGAACACATAAATATAATGATGGAAATAGTTCACAAATTGCACACACAGGCGAGAAAATGACAGGCACCCACTTAGGTGCAGTTTTACTTAATAGTTTGCCAAATTCTTATGAGAACTTGATTGTTGCACTTGAAGTTAGAGATCAAGACGATCTAAATTTAGAATTCATAAAATGTAAAGTACTTGACGAGTACAATAGACGGAGAGAAAATTCACAAACAAGCACAAATAATTCAAATGCAACTACAACAGTGTTAAAAACTACTTTTGGAGCTAAAACCCACAACATAAAACCAAGTACGTTTTGTACATACTGTAACAAAAGGAATCATACCAAAAATGAATGTTGGCATTTTAAAAGGGAAAGAGATAAGAATAAGGGAAACACAGAGAAAAGATTTCACAAACGTCAATCCCCATCTAACCAATCTCACAACTTAGTGAAGACAGCAACAATAAAGCCAGAAGAAAAGGAAATTGAAATAAAAAGGGGAAAAAAATTATTTCTTTAGAAACAAAGTCATTACATAAAGAAAATTCTGAAAATTGGACAATCGATAGTGGAGCCACAGTACACATGTCTAACAATATAGCATTGTTTAAAAAGCTTTCTAATGATAAATCACAATTGATCACTACAGCTGATGGAACTCAAATAAAGTCAGAGGAAATAGGAAATATTTTCCTAAGTTGTAAAACTGAAAAAGATACAATTAGAAAATTAGAGATAAAGGATGTATTGTATGTTCCCAAATTGGAAACGAATATATTGTCAGTTAGAAAGATTACAGAAAAATGATATGAAGTATCATTTTTAGGTAGACAGTGCACAATAAAGTGTGGAGAAATTATTTTAGCAACAGGTATAGTAGACAGCTCAAACAATTTGTATAAATTACAGGCTATAAATGAAAAGGCTAATTTAGTTACAAAATGTGAAGAGAAAAAATGCTCAAACTTATGGCATAAAAGATGAAGACATAGAGATATACAAATAATAAAGCAAATGGAGAAAAAAGGATTAGCTAGATGCATTGTTATATCGCCGCCCTGGTGGCGCAGTGGTCTAAGCGATGGCCTCTGATCATTCTTCCGAACGGGGTCCGGGTTCGAATTCCGTGGAAGTATGGATGTTGTGTTTGTCTTACGGCACTGGCTCTCTCCCTTCCCTGGAATCAGTGACCCTAAATTAGGGACGGGCGACTGCTTATAACCCATTGAGTTGCTCACGGTGGTCGTTAAACCTCCATTCAAAAAAAAAATTGTTTTATCAATTTGCAAAAAGGAAGAGAACTGTGAGATATGCATAAAGGGTAAGCTCACACAAAAACCATTCTCAAAACAGAACACTTACAAAACAAAGGGAATACTAGAATTGGTACTGTAACCGGGGCTTCCATATTTATCAGAAGTAAATTTCAGCAGCCATTTTTCGGAATAAATAATTTGAATCATTTTCCTTCAATTCCCACCATTTTGATGGGCTGGGCAGCGAAACAGGCAAAGTAATTCTTTTCCCACGCGTCGCAGCAGAGGGGGCAGCGAAGCAATTAAGAACTTAGATTTTTAAGAGTGAAGGCGTGGCCACGCTTTCTAGGAATAGGTCTGACGAGGGGACAGTTTTTTTATGGGGTTGCTCCCCGGGCAAGAGAACACGAGACTCGGTGGCAGAAAGTCGAGTGAGGAGCAGAATTTTTAGGAGGTTCTGATGGCCTCGCGGGTTTGTCGGAATGGATGAAGTAAAAGGAATGAATAGCCGGGAAGAGATAAGCAGAATTCGGCGAGAAGGACACCAAGGGACAAATAAAATAATAAAAGCGCGAAAATGACTGACAAAAGCTTGGTGACATTCCCCGCAACATCTGAATAAAAGTCTTCTTCACTGCATGAAAAGAGTTTAACTAGAGTCGATTTTTGATACCTTGCATTTTATTTATCTACTCCAGTTGGGAGAATTACGGGTTAAACTCCATAATCAGAGAAAACAACAAACGAACCCTCCACACAGGGCGCTGTAATAGAACTCAGCACCAAGCCCTGTAACATTTAAATGGCGCCCGAACAGGGACTCGAACCCTGGACATTACCGGCTATGTTGTTCAATGAGTAAAGCCAGTCCAAGTGGGCACAAATATTTCATTACTTTTATAGATGACTATTCTAGATACACATACACGTATGTGCTAAGAAATAAAGATGAAGCAGTGATAAAATTCAAGGAATATGCAGCCTCAGTTCAAAATAAATTTGATACGAAACCCAAAAGTGTAAGAACAGATAATGGGGAGAGTATTGCGGAGCAAAATTCGAAAGTTATTTAGCAGAACAGGGAATAGTGCATAAAACCACTATCCCATATTCACCTCAAATGAATGGCATTGCGGAACGCAAAAATAGAAGCTTAATAGAAATGACAAAAGTTATGCTTCTAGATGCTGAAATAGATGATAAATATTGGGCAGAAGCTGTATCAACTGCTACATATATACAGAATAGAATTCCTACAAAGGCAACAGGGAAGTCACCCTTTGAAATGTTGAAAGGATACACTCCATATTTAGGTCACATCATGGTATTTGGGACAAAGGCTTATGTATACATACCAAAACAAAAAAGGAGAAAACTGAGAAATAGAGCTCAAGAAGGAATTCTAATGGGATATGATGAAAGATCTCGAGGATATAGAGTCCTCATTCCAGAAACAAATGAGCTGGCCATAACCAGAACAGTAAAATTTGATGAAAGAAAAGTGTAGAAACATTTTGTAGACAAAATGAGAAGAAAATTGAAAGTAATCAAGAAATTCTAATTGAAAATAAAATAAATTCATCATGAAGTATAATTAATGGAGAAGAAAAAGATGAATCTGAAAAACAACCAAGGTGATCACCAAGAGAAAATAAAGGTCAACCACCAGAAAGACTTGCATATATAGCAAAGACTCTATATAGAAAAGATCCACACAATTTGGAAGAGATTAAAGTAAAAAAATTCAGAAAAGGAAAAATGGCTGAATTCAATAAATGAAGAATTAAGAGCAATGGGAAAGAACGATACATGGACTTTGGTAGATTTACCTGAAGGAAAAATACCAATCAAGAACAAATGGATATTTGAAAGAAAATATAATGATAATGGTAATATAGAAACTAATAAGGCAAGATTAGTTGCAAAGGGAACCACTCAACAACCAGCAATAGATTTTGAAGATACATTTTCACCCGTAGTTAAATATACAACCTTAAGAATTCCCTTGACAGTTGCAGCAAACATGTAGCTAAAAGTTCATCATTTGGACAAAAAGACAGCGTTTCTTCATGGAAAATTCGAAGAAGAAGTATATATGGTTCAACCAGAAGAATTTGAAGAATCAGGTAAAGAAACCAAATGTGTGTAAACTGAAAAAGAGTATCTATGGTTTGAAACAAAGTGGAAGAAATTGGAATAAAACAATTATAAAATTTTTATGCAATATGGGTTTTATTCAGAGTACAGCAGATCCATGCTTACTATCATTGAATAATAAGGATAAACAAACATTTTTGGCTACTTATGCAGACGACATATTAATAGCATCAAACAGCCAAAAGGAAATTGCAAAGATTACAAAACTGCTGAAAAACCAATACGAAATAAAGGATTTAGGCTGAGTTATATATTATCTTGGTATACACTGAAGAGCAATTGAATTAGAGATACCTGTCTAGTAACGTGTAGCACCACCTTTCGCCCTGATGACGGCGGCGATTCGTCTCGGCATGGACTCGAAAAGACACCGGAAGTGTTTTGAAGCCATACGGATCCACGACCCCTGAACAAGCTCCCACAGTTCACGAAGATTTGATGGAGGGGGGGGGGGTCAGAGCCTCGAACATCTCTCTCGATGGCATCCAAGATGTGCTCTATGGGAGTGAGGTCAGGTGACCTACCAGGCCAAGGAAGAAAGGTCACGTCGGTGGAGTGTTCATCCAACCATTCTAATATAATTTGAGAGCGATGGCACGGTGCATTGTCTTGTTGCAGGATGAGGTCCCCAGTGGGATGTTTAAGACACACAAACGGGAGCAAATGGTCGTCCATGATATCCTGGTAACGTTGACCTGTGAGGGACGATGTCACACGTACCTAGGGTCCCATTTCAGTCCACGTAAACAGTCCCCAGACGAGAATGCCACCCCCACCAGCTTGAAGAGTACCCTGTTGGCAAGAAGGATCCATTGCTTCATGTGGTTTGCGCCGTATTCGTATCCTGCCATCCGCATGTACTAACGTGAATCTCGACTCATCAGTCCAGGATACATTTTTCCAAATGTCCAGGGTCTAGTGGCGATGTTCCCGCGTCCATGCTAATCTTTGCACCCTGTGATGTGCGGTCAGCAGCGGTACCCTCGTGGGACGATGGCTTCTGTACCCCATAGCGAGAAGATGATACTGGATGGTGTGGCTACTTACACGTTTTTGTGCACCAGCGTTTAATTGCCGAGTGATTTCTTGCACTGTGGCTCGTCTATCCTCTGTTACAATGCGAGCTAGCCGACGATGACCCCGCTCATCCACACGCTGTTGTCCACGGCAGTTGGCCCTTGCAGGGATGGTTTTACCGGATTCGATGTACTCACGGTGCACCCGTGACACAGTGGCTCGTGAAAATCCCAGTGCCTGTACGACTTCCGAGATGGAGTGACCCATTCGTCGAGCCCCGACAATTTGCCCACAATCAAATGTGCTTAGATCCTTCGTCGTACCCATATTGCGTCCGACTCTTACTGATTCCCGTCGCATCACTCCTTATATTGTCGGATCACTGCATACGTCATGTCGTTTCCGTTTACAGTGCCGCCCACAGTGCCAGATTTGCATAACACCAGCTGTCTCTAATTCAGTTGCTCTTCAGTGTACAAGTAGAAAGAGAAGAAGACGGAAGTTTCCTTCTTAACCAAGGAAACAAGATCATGGAAATTATTCAGAATCATGATACTGAACCTAACAAAGAAAGTAAAACACGAATAAGCACTAACTATGGAAAAGGCACAAGAACAAGTATAAATTAGAGAAAATGGACGTTATAGAGAAATAGTGGGAGCGATCATGTACCTCTTAACTGTGACAAGACCAGATATTTCCAACGCTATAAGCATATTGAGTAGAAAAGTGGAAAAACCTAACATAGAAGATTGGAAAGCCTTGATGAAGTTAATTCATTATTTAAAGGCAACTATTGATTTCAAACTAAAATTAAGTGCTGAAAGTCCACTCATCCTCAAAGGATATGCAGACTCTGACTGGGCAGGTGATAGAGTTGACTCGAAATCCACATCAGGATTTGTTTACATATTGGGAAACAGTGCAATATCCTGGGCAAGTCGTAAACAATCAACGACAGCGTTGTCAACAACAGAAGCTGAATTTATCGCTACAGCGGAGAGCAGTAAATAACTTATATGGCTAAGGGAACTACTCAAAAACTTAGAATGTGAACAAAAAAATGAGGTTGTAATATTTCAAGATAATACATAGACCATACGCTTAATCCAAGGTGAAAAGAAAAACGCAAGATCAAAACACAACATGGTGCGATACCAATTCATACGAGAATTACAAGGTACGATTCTCAAGTTGGATTATTGCAGAAATGACCAAATGGTAGCAGACATCCTGACAAAGCCACTGGTTAGACCACAACTTGAAAAATTAAGAACATGCCTAGGTCTCATAGGGCAGAACTGTTCCGAACAAGTGGGAGTTTGTTGGAAAGAGTGATATGTGTCCGTTCAAGTTCCACACAAAAGAACAATAGATGGCGTTGCTGCATTAAGCAAACCTATTTGGAAATAAAAAGAAAACTCTCATTCTCACTCCAACGCAAGAAGTCGTGAAGTGCTGACCTTCGACATGAGAAGAGAAAAACTGTTCCCGTGAGAACCGGAACCAAAATATGAAGTTATGTATGAACGTACTGCGTTTGTGATGTTGTTCCAAAACCAATATATAGTGAGCGCGTGTTTTTCAATATTCAGTGTGATGTGATGTGAATATACTCATTTGATTAAAAGATAAAGGATTATCAATTTAAAGGTGGTAAGTACTCTTTATGCTTTCAACCATTCGTTCTGTGAGTTCAAGAATTCTCTTTCGTTTGTTGAATCCGTCATTTGAGATCAACACGCGAACCGACGTAGAATTTCTAACATCTTTATGGTACTGTTGCTTGTGGGAAAGCTATTGCCCAGACTGCAAGTTTTGGAAAGTAAAAGAAAATTGTTCAAAAATAAAACTGTTCTTAGGGTAAATCAGTAGTCTAGCTGAATCGTGAGCTTTAGTTAAAAATACATCGGTAATTTCTTTACCTGAATTCCACAAGATTATCCTTGATTGCAAGTGAAATATAGTCTCCATGTCCGGAGAGCTTTTGGCCATTGTATAGAAGAATGCCATCCTTCGTTAATGTCCTAAATTCTAGCTCCAATGTTAGTCGATTGTATGCTTCCAGTTTAGGAAGTTCCAAGTATGAATGGCCAGAGAACAGAGGGATTTCGATTTTTGTATCTGAAAGAGAATATAACGGTTACGACTACATCTCTTTAAATCATTTTGCGCGTACACATGGAAAAATCTACAAATATAAATTTGTCTTAAAAATATTTTAGGGTACAACGTTGGGTGTTATATATCTGAAAGATCTGTTAGTTCACGTTTCTAAATCTAGATGGAAACAGTACCTGTTATTAATTGTACAACAATTTAGTATACGAAATATCACAGCTTCATTACTATCGGTGCTTCATGTGTTGAGCAAAGACCCAAACAAATACGGGATATACTAAGGATAATAATCCAGTTTAACCATGGATCGTAGAAATAGTTCTTCAATTAAAGAAAGACTTTAAATAATGCCAAATAAAAATATATGGCTCTCATATTAGCTTCGGATTGGAAATTTAATACTTACGCTCAACTGCTGAGAATGTAGTGGTTAAAACAGTTTCATCTGTCTGCAACAAGTTTTCTGGAACGTGTTCTGTGGCATCTCGTGTCTGTTTATTTTCTGTATCTGTTAAATTTTTCAGCTCCGTTGATCTCCTCGACGGTCCAACAGTTGTTGTTTCAGCTATAATCCCTGAGGATGTAGTAGACGTTACTGTAAATATTGAAAGAGAAACACTCGTTATTGCATTTTCATGTAAAAAATTCCCATGAAATATTTCAATAAAATATTGTTTCTCCGATAAATATATGCTAAACCCAGTCTTCTCTGAATGTTGTACTGCTAGACATTGAATTTGTCCCTCTAGAAAGAGCAAAGCAAATGTGCAGAAAATTACCAAGGAGATAAAATATAAGGTGGGAAATTTAATTTCCAAGGCGGAGTGCATATAAATATGTTTCAGAAGATAACGTGACATCATTCAAAACCTTGGATGACAGCCATACTTTGCAATGCAATCAGATACATGTTTTCGAAAGGAGTAACACAATTGTGTAATAGTGTCATAATATATCTGGAACTACACAACGATTACTTGCTTCCATAATTCAGCGTCATTCCGGAGTGACCGATGAGATGCTTGCAAGCTCCATCCAATGAGATTCCATGCCGGATGAGTCCAGAGATCTCGCTAACCTTGGAAAAATATGGAGTCCTAGTAGACATGCTCGGAGCATTCTGGCTATCGTACCTAAGGACATACCAGAAGAGGATTCTCGGTTGGTAACCAGTGTGATGCTGGAGCATAACACGTGAATGCTCTCTGTGATCACGTCATGGTCAGACGTGAACTCTAAGATCGTTAGCACCTACTCAGAATTTAGAATCATCGCTGAATAAAAAATGATACCGTTCTCGTAGCCACGTAGCTTTGCTACGACACCACTCCACTAAAGCTTAGCGATGACCTACGATCATTGGCAGTCGATGTAATTTCTTCTGGGAGCGCAGAACTGCTTCCGCAAATCTTAGGTTCACCTTCTGAGTCGTGACAGGATATACATCGTCGACGATACATTGTTTCAAATGCTTGCTACAGTAGATTGTGGATCCTCAATTGCCTGGCAATGATTACGCCCTGATCAATGCTTACTTCCGTCCACCTGACTGCACCGGTCCTGGTAAGACGATTAGCGGTGCCGTTTTGCAAATACCACTGCTGTCTAACTGTTCTGGCATCACGGTGAACATGGGCCATGATACAGTGAAACGACCAAGCTGCTTCATGAAAGCCTTTGCTCTTACTCCTGTCATACGTGTCCATCTGGTGAATGTGTTGGAGAGAACTACGCGGCACCTTTAGTGCTTGGATATGCTGTAGAAACGCTCAATACAATGTTGCTGATCACATGGAGCACGGGACACGATATGGCTTCGGAGGCCAGTGTTTGCTCTTTTATCTCTCGAACAACCCACGGAATTGTTTGCATTCTGATACGTTCACTCCTGGCTGGGTCAGTTTCAATGTGGAGCAGTGTATTTCCCAACTATTATTACATACTATGCACAAGTATTACTACTATCCATGAAATTGTTCTATTTCAGTAAGTGGACATGTTCTATTTCACAAATTGAATGATGAAGTTTAAATAAAGTACAGCTTTTCAATTATTTTCTCACATTTTCAAAATAGAATCCCATGTGGCTCAGTTCGACAGAAAAATCTACAGTAACTCTCAATTTAATACAGGGACTCATATATATTCTAGAAAACCGGTAGAGAATTTTATCTTATAGGTGCTTATGAAACGTTGAAGCCAAGTGCAAATAAGATGAATTCATTCATGACTTCGAAAAACTTTTCAAAAACGAAAATTCTATTGCAATTTCTGTACTGGTATGTCGCCAAAACCTAGTCCAGATGGTTTCAAACGTTGATTTGGGAAGTATTGATAGGGTGTGAAAGAATCCACCTTAGATATGCTTCTACAACAATTGAATTTGAAAGAGGAAGTACAATTTCTGAAAGATTGGTGAGGATATTCTCAAAATTTAATTAAAGCACAAAGATATTACTTCGGTTTCTCATCTTGTAAGTACGTGGATTCACAATTTTCCGGACACCCTGTTTAACTTTAGATCCTACACCCATGGCTTTAATTAGAAATGCGAATCAAATTTAACTAATCAGGTATGATAGTGAAAGTGCCAGGGGGTCAATCCAATCAAATCGATGAAAGCACCAATCGGTGAATCCGCGAATGTAGCTCCTTAAACTCAGAAATTATAACAGATATAGCAATAACGACAACTGAAAACTTGGAGAGCTTCATTTGTTTGCTACAAATCGGTTATGCAAAGTAAGAGTCAATGGAAGAATTTTGGCTGTACGCTGAGGACTTAACAATACCCAAAAGCAATTCTCTAAGGGGTGCAGTGGTATTCGAATACTGTATACAGGTGAAAGGGGTGCGAGTGATGCAAAAGCCCAAAAACGAAGGAAAGGATATACTGCGACACTGCGTCTCCTTCCCTTTTGTGCACCACGGCCGCCTTTCTGGGTTTCTTCTGCAAACAGTTGCAATTATTAAATCACTGGGGGAAATGTAGCAAATCTATGGAACTATCGAAAACGGGTTACCACTAAAATAATGTAAAAACAGGAAAGCCATACAAATAGTTTTATGACTGAGCATTAGTAATCTGATTGTTTTGTATCACCAGTGGCGTCGCGTGCCTATTTAAGTTGGGTGTGTACTGTTACGGGGGAAAAAACGCAAAAATATTGTATTAAGTAACCCGAGCTGAAGGATTCACGCATTGAGTTTGAACACACAAAAGCATTTTTTTTATTTAGCGGTCGTTTAATAAAAAAAAATAACGAATTTTTGTTAGCTCATCCTACATGGATAACGAAAATTCAAATTCGGGTTTTAAATACGTGCTCATAAACACATCGATTGACATCGAGACGAAAACACAAAAAAAACTGCAACTCGTGGCAGAACGTTGAATTTTGTTCATGATTCCACGCGATTCCAAACGCAAACGTATGACCAGTAGTGCCTTTTCAGGCGCGCACACCCTGGGAAGTTCGGACTCTGCGTTAAATCCACAAGGAAATAAGAACGTGACCTGCAGTGCCATCTGGAGAGCTTTGTATCACAATTGCTTTACACACCTGGGGTGTCTGCTGGCTAAACAGCACACCTGTGGATGAGAATATTGCTTACTATGTTTGTTTACTCAACGAAACAACAAACCTTCTCCACTTTACGAAAATATTGTATAAGGGAATTAATTTTAGCCACCACGCAAGCCTTAGGACAAACTTTGGCGAGTTTTGTTATCAAAAACATAATATAACAACAACTCGTATCAAAACGTTGAATCGCGTTGCTCCATGGATTGCAAGCGGTGCTGTATTTGGCTAGCACACCCTGAAGATGAGCTGTAACGTTTGAAGCCACAGGGTAATAAAAACGTGACCTGCAGCGCCATCTAGGGAGCGCTTGTATAACAGTTTCTTGAACATCGTCGGATGTCCTGTCGCTAAGCGGCTCACCCGAGGAACTTGGCGCAAATACGATATTATGCCTACTGAACGAACCTTCTCCTTTTAATGAAAACATTGTGTAGGGTAATTAATTTTATCCACCACTCGAAGTCTTAGAACAAACTCTGGCGAGTTTTATTAGAAAGAAATCCGAAAATGTAATATCCATAGTATGGGTTAAATAAATTGCGACTCTCTGTGGGTGTGCGCCGAACACCTAACACACCCCGAATATTCGCTCCTGGTATTAACCATTCAATACCTATCAGTAGAACGTATAACAGATAAATAATATTCAACATGGAACGAGAAGAAAAAGCAAATGAAACAAATCTCATGAATATGTTATGCAAAATATAGAGAGTTACATGCATGACTAGCGACATGGAAGTCGCAAAAGTTTGAATATAACAATTTAGCGACGACGTTCGACGCTTACTTTGCATTTAAAGTTCCATTAGTTAGCGGAAACAAGGCAACATATTTCATCGAATGCTAACTGTACGTAAAGCAGATTACACTCCTGAACAGCCAGCCGCCCTGGTGGGGCAGCGGTTTAAGATCGTTACGGTCTCAATTCCAGAATGTCGCAAGGGAGGTGCAGTTGTGTTACGGCATTGACCCTCTCCTTTTCCTAGGACCAGGGGCCCCGAATTAGGAAAGAGCAGCTTACAGCCTTTTAGATTTGCTCATGGTAATCTTTAAACCCCCAAAACCAAAAAGAATAAATAAGAAAAACTGAACAGCGGTGCGATATGCGGAGTGTAATAGCCGAATGTACATGAAGCTTCTCGGCGGTACGCACAACGCTTCTCATGTATTCTTTGTCCTACACCATACACAATCATCCGCCTTATACAACGGTCTCGTTCAAGGGTCAGCGTGGTAGCTCGAGAATATTCCTGTAGACCATGTCAATCGTTGAACAGATTATTGCTGTGGCATAAGTATTTGATCACCCTCAGTGCAGCGTAGGAAAATTCATTATGACCTGACTGCGGGATGTGTGCGGTATTTACTGAACGACCATGAGCTTCACCCATGCATTATAGGAACCCAGAAGTCTATGTATTCCAGTGATCATATGCCCTCAGTGAATTAGGGGAATTAGGCGAAGACGAAACTTGCTTTTAGAGAACACACTGTGAACGAATGAATCACTTTGACAAGCGACGGCTATCATAACAAGCACAGCCACAATTGCTAGATCATGGATAATCCACGACGGCTAATCATCGGGTACACTGGTCGGTTAACGTATAGTATGTGATCTGGAATAACATCCTCGTTGAATCAGTGTTCTTGTAATGTACTGTCTCAGAACAGCGGTACACACAGTTGCTCCGTGATGCCATACCGGACTTTTTTAGACGACTTTCCTCTTCATTTTGGGTCCCTCATATGGTTTTAACATGCTGGCGCACCAGTACAGCATAGGCCATCGATTTTCTCACTCCACACTCCGCAGAGATACCATTGACTTTGGGCCACCGGAATCACCAGATGTAACTCTACTGAATGTTTCTGTAGGGATACCTCAAATTCAAGTTGTATCGCATCCCATTCCCAGCAGGTGGGCTGCACCATTTTCAAGAGTGGATTCGTCAAGCATACAGCACAGTTACCAGCGATGTGTTGGTTTGCTGGTGATCAAAATTACCTATTACGTCGCATGCAGGACGTACACCATTGCAGCCCATGGTGAACACTTGATATACTCCGAACCGTGGCAATTATGCTGTAGCGTACAAATCGGCGCTCCTGTATCAGCAACATCTTCCAGCACATGGTGGCATGTGTAAGTCGGTAGTAAGATAAGCCTCTTAAATACCTGCAACTCATTCTAAGCTTACTATTTTATACAACTTATGTTCCTATAACATCCACAAGCGCCCTCACTTATGGAATTCCACAGACGAAATAAAAGGCAGTTTCCTACATTTGGCCTCCTCCGTACATAGCCAAAATAAACCCTTTGGCGCTATTTTGTGATTTCTTTATCCGAAACGCATAATGCTCTCCAATTTTGCAATTGGCATCTCTGCGCTGTATAGCACATTGTCAGAGTTCGGCTTGCTAAGTTCGTGGGTTCGTCGCTAGGGGCACTGATATGGAGCTTATGAGATCGGCTTTCTAGTATTTGTGCTGATCCCTTTAATTCGCCTTAGTTAGCAGCACCCGTTTGCCCTTGCAGCGGTTGTTGCTTGACTTTACACCGCGTATATTAACGCAGTGCAGGAGTAAGTTAGAATGCGATATTTCATCTGAAAACACCCAATAGTGGCTTTCATGTCGTTATTGTAACTATAAACTAATATGTAATTTATAAAGAACTGAAAAAAATAAAAATAATCCATTTTCATCTGTTCCTTTCATAGTAAATGTGCACATCGGATTAACGTCAGTTAGGTTCGAAACCTTTGGCTCACAGTTCTCGAATAATGCTGTTAATTTGCAATGCCTTTCGCTAAATGAAGCTCCATCTGCATTTCAGAATAAATCGCAGTTTCAGCATGATATCTCCTCACAGTGAGATGAAGTTTATGTCTTCAATGATTAGCGATCATCTACAATAAAAAAAGGTAATAGCATGTGAAGTTGCCAACTGAAGCAAAAGAACCCTAATATGTGAAATAGTTTGGACTGAATTGGTATTACAAGATGATCATTAAGATTTTTTGTTCGGCACTTTTTATGCAGTTTTCGAAAATGAGGTTTAAATGTAGCATTATATTAACCTAGAGATCTCGAAAACGCTCTTATCAACTCCACGAAGATATCGTGCAACTTGAGCTAAATTAGACACGAATTCTGCTGTTTCGCAAAAAAAAAGATCATAAAAAGACTATAATTAAATATAAACGCTAATCGGTGTTGTCATGTTCTACCTCAATCTGTGGAAACGTAATAGTGAAATAAGCAATAAAACCGAAAATTCAAATCTCTTATTTTAATAGGAATGTGCTGGTGCACTGTCATTGCATAAATGTTAAAGGAAAAGGCTGAACGTAAAAGGCAAAGAATTCTGTTAAACTCTTAATATTCATGTTTAACGATTTTTCATTTCACTAAAATAAAGTTATTTTTCAGCCTCAATATTATGTACCGGAAATGCTTCATAAATATACATGAAATTACTCTGTACCGCAAGTCGACGTCCTGATTTATTTCTGCTTCGTTCAAAACACGAGGGAAAATTATTCTGGCTGATTATCATATTTTTCTCTTTTCGCCATGAATAACAACAGCTCGGAAATGAATAACAACACTTCAGAGTAAGATTTCCATTGAATTTTTTTTTAAAAAGTATGTCATAAGCCTTTTCTGTCTTCCACGATATTAGAATCCCTTTGGTTTTTCGTGTTTCAACTATTCCGAAAAGATCAAAAAACTGCAAAACTTTGTCAGTTCATTAAAATCTACCTCACTCAGACGAGTGTATTTTCTTCGTTAAAGGCGATACGAGAAAGCATTTAGACGGTAAGAGATTACTTCTCGGTTCTTTATAAATAGGCATTTTCAACATTAGCATAATACGTATCAAAAATAAATGCGCTTCGCAAAACTCTTGAAACCGAGAAATCCGATATGTAATTTTCAAAACTAAGTCACGGCGCGTTTTGGTGCATTCTTTTGCTTGTTAAACAAAAATAAACTGCTACCACGGGTTTTGAATTTTACCTTAATTCATATATCGGGTCCTTGCTACTCATGTTTCCATTTCTGAATAAATATATCCGAAAATGGAGCACAATTCATTTACAAAACATAGTGGTTTATGAAATAACATTTCCAAGGGCAAACCGCGTAGAACGCAACTGCGATATAACAAAACACACACATTTCGGGAACTTAATAGCAGTTTACAGGAAAGTGTTTGCTTGCGAATACAGCGTTTTGTCCCCACATCGGATACGTATACATGAATATCGCTGCTTCTCTAAATTGGACGAAAACTGAAAAAACAAAAATACGTTTCTGAATTAATTTACTTAGTGCTCCGCCGTGAGTACGTGATATAAATTTAAATGGGTTTCACGCATCATTTTCATTATTACCAACAAACGCTTGTACGCCAACACCAATCGCTAATATGACACTTTCAATTCCTTGCTTTCTTTTCACATTGTTTCGGCGTTCAAGGACGACCATGAGGAACTAAGGGATATAAAGAGTCGCAGTGTCTAATTTGGAAGCCCTGGTTCCAGGGAGGTAGAGAGCCAGAGTCGTAGGACAGGCGCACCACTCATGCCTCACCAGAAACTCGAACCCGGACCCAGCTCAAAGGACTAGCTAGAAAGCTATGCCTCTGATCACTCGACCACCAGGGCGGCAGCCTTCAGTTCACTCATTACTTCCTTTATACCCCCAACTGTTGGTTTCACACCGTCAACCCACACATTACTTCCTTCATCATTAATAAGAGATTTCACGCCTTCAATCCACCCATTACTTTCTTGATCAGTAATGAATGATTTAACATCTTCAACCCACCCAAGATTTCTTCAATCATTAATAGCAGATTTCACACCTTCAACACACTCGTGACTTCCTTAATCATTAATACCAGATGTATTTCACACCTTCAATACGTCCACTACTTCTTTGATCACTAATGAATGATTTCACACCTTCAATACACCCATGATTTTCTTGATAACCAGTGAATTATTTTGCACCTTAAATCCACCCATTACTTCCTTGAATACTAACGATGACTTCACACCGTCAATCCAGCAATAACTTGCTTGATCGCTAATCCTTGATTTCGCACTTACAATCAACCCATAACTTGCTTGATCGCTAATCCTTGATTTCGCACTTACAATCAACCCATAACTTCCTTGATACTCATAGATAATTTCACACCTTCAATCTGCACATTACTTCTTTGAACACTAATGGGTAATTTCACGCCTCCAATATACCCATTTCTTCCTCGATCACTAATAAAGTTATTCGACACCTTCAATCCACCTAATAATTTCTGGATCACTAATGGTAGTTTTCACACCTTCATTTCACTCATTACTTCCGCGTTCACTAATAAAGTTATTCGACACCTTCAATCCACCTAAATTTCTGGATCACTAATGGTAGTTTTTACACCTTCATTTCACTCATTACTTCCTCGATCAGTGATTGGTGATTTTACACCGTAAGTTTACCCATTTTTTCTTTGACCTGATATGATTGCTCCTACACCTTCAATCCACTTATTACTTTCATGATCACGAATCGGTGACTTCACACCACCTTCAATGCACTTTGTTTCACGCTGACCGTGAATGCACGGCTTGGAACCATATAATTCAACATTTGTCTGTGAACATTTCATCTCCCATTAGACTCAAAATATTTTTATCAACTTTTATGTCATTCTGTGAAACAATTACGCAGCTCAATTCTAATTTTTTCACTGCTTATTCCATATTGCAAACCAACTACCGCCACAGAATATCTATCTCTCTTGAAGAAGTATAATTTAGCTGTCTATGTACGATGTCAAACTCATCAAGTTGAAATTGCAAAGTTAAAAATGTTTTATTTACAATTAAAACGAAGGTAAGTTAAAATACGTAAAAGCGAGATCTTTCGAGACCGCCTACTGCCTCATAATCAGACTTAGTGCCAAAGTATACGACGCAAGCAAGCAATAAATACACAAAAAAGCAATACCATGATGCAATATTCACATGAATCCTCGTTGCCAAACGTGAGCAGTGGGAATTCTCAAATACATGAAAATTATGACAGGTGTTCAACTTCCGCTATCTGAAACACTGATTCGATGAATATCCTCCAAGGCCGTGGAACAAAACTAGGAAGATTTATTTTGCAGCTCGAATTACCAAATTTAATAATATGTAAGCTTTCAGATAAAAGTAATGAACGCCTCTTACTTGCTGACGCCAGAATCCTTGAGTTGTCCCAGTCAGGCGAATATCCACCTCGGTTAACAGTCCTGGTTAGGGCAGTGGATGTGGAGACACGAAAATTTAAAGTCCGAAGTGTGGAACCGATATAATATTTCACGGCTAAGACTGGACCACGGGGAACCAAAGGGATACAGTGTACCCCAGATTTATTGGGTGTTTGGACTAAGTCACGGCCCTTTCTAACAATTGAAAAAACATTCCGGGTGCGAATCCCAAAATTAAAGTTTATTTTTTTTATAAAATTTCTTTAGAATGGAGACAATGGGTGGAAAAAACTCGATGGAACCAACAAACTGGGGCTTGGACGCCTCAAGGCTGAGTGTGGTAAAACTCAAGCGCTGAAAGCAATGCAACAGCTCAAAAAAGGTATTCGAAGAATAACCAAAGGTAAGTGCAATCTACAAAATATTCGAAAGTTCGGTTGGCCAAAGCCTAACTGACGAGGAATGTGAAAAGGCACGTTTTATTAAAAAATGTATAGCTGAATGCTTGTAGTTATGCGGATGAGAAGACGAAAACGGTATAATAACCGGGGAACTGGTAGGTTTTCTGTATACTGAATAATACATTTTATTAGAGATAAGATCCCGAGAAAGAAGAAAATCGACGAAAGGCAAGCGACCCCCTGTTTCCAACTCTAGCGTGAACTTAACCGAAGGAAACTGTGTCGACAAGGTTTCAGTGAACAAGTGAAACAGGTTGACCGAGTGTGGCCAGAAACCCAAAAGATCATCAACATACCTTAAAATTAAGGATGGTTGATAAGGAAATTCATTTACGACTTTTTCTTCTAAAACTGAAGAAGTAATTCGGCTAAAACTAGGGAAAGAGGGGAGCCCATGGGTACTCTTTCCCTTTGTTGGTACACTACACTATCGAATCGAAAGTAAGATCGACTAGTCACAAGGCCATAAGATCGTATTATTACTGTGTAATCTTCTAAAGGAACATTATATCCTATTTTAAATTTCCTTTGAGAAGGAGTAGCACTTACCTTTCTTGCAGGTTCCGTTGTTGATAACTTCAATGGCTTTCTGATATCTGCAACTGAACAGCAATAGCTGACATTCAGAGCCATATGTGTTGCCATCCGATCCACAAACTGGTTCCTTTCTTTCTTCAGGAGAGCATTTGAAGTCACAAATGCACTGAGCTTCCCCTTCTTTCTCTTTGCACGTCGCACCATGAAAGCACTGAAGTTGTTTACAAGATCCAGATACAGCCTTCGCAATTGAAGCTATTGTGGCAAAAAGAGCGGTTTAAAACTTTAAGTAAATTCAAAAAATCGAAATTGGCCTCACTTAATTGATATCATTTAATAAACAGTATACACACAACAAGAAATTGTAGAGATAAACGAACAAGAATAAATGAAATTAAACTGAAATATAAACACCGGAACTGCAATTTCATATACAGATAGCACATATCCATGAACCTGACCTGTCCGGGCACAACAATGTGAACAAGCGAAACTCTTTACGGGCCATAAACGGTCGTGGTACCGACCTGCTGCATAGCGTACCTGCAACTGTGATGACTGATAAACACGGAGGCCTGAAACAATTCGACAGTGCGAAGAAAATCGGTGTTAGGAAGATGGCTCTTCTGCGACTGCAGGACATCTGAGATTTTCCCTCGCGGCCATCGCAAGTGTGTATTACAACTGCATCAGTACCGGACGCCATCAGGTAAAAGCTGCTATTAAATTGGCAGTTGACGTTACAGGAGCATTTTTCAATTTATTTTCAATATGTGCTTCGTAATTTCTTTTAGTTCTCACTAACGTGCTTCCTGACATGCAAGTAGATATTACTGACAACCCATGCTAAAATGTCATTCTGAAGAACAGAGAGATTGTTTCCGAAGGTTAATTTAAACAGTTTAATCAATGTTCGTTTTGATTTGCTGACCTGCATGTCGATTTTAATGTCTATTTGGTAATTTTAATGATTCAGTCTGCATCTAAAGCTTACGTTTTTAAATTTTAATGAACTAAATCTTGATATGCCTGTGAAAAATTTAAGAAGATTCCGTACATCTTCATATTTTAAAATAAAAAAGAATCACCAGACATTTCTGCTAATTTGAGTAGTTTATTTTTACCAAATATCGTATCGAGCATCAAATATCATGGACCAAATGGTACGTCCGCTAACGTGATAGGCTTCAAGAACTGAACAGCCACAAGATAGTAGAAATACTTCAAGTTTGTTGCTTAGAAAATGCTTCTAGGGGTCTTCCTTCAGAGCGGCCATTGAAATATTTCCTCGCGTGTTTGGCTCTTAAGTAGATAATTGTTAGTCATCCATGTGTAATGGAAAAACAACGTCCCATACACGATAGAAATTCTACGGAGCACAGAATATTTTCTTTCTGAAGATCACATTTTAAAAGTCAGACAGAAAACATTATTCACGACAGTCATAGAACTGTCACAGAAATAGCGTAGTTAGAAAAAAGAATGAGATTCGCATCTTCGGAGAAAACAAATGACCCCTGAGAATTACGACGCTAAAACTAATTATATCTGCACTGCATCCCATGATTCTAAGTGTCTCCTAGGTCCTATTTCGAAAGCCTAATTGCTGAAATTTTTTATCGCTTTCCCCTACACATGAGCAATGGTCGATTTCGACTTCTAAAATATGAGACTCAAATCGCTGTTTCACATTGTTATCGCGATTGCCAGGAAATACATGGTTTTCGTGATGTTTTACTTTCAAATGGAAAGTAGAATTAACCTCTCCATAATAAAGACAATAAATCTAAATGTTTGATTGTTTCTCTCAAGTTCTGAGAATAAACGACAGAATTTCTTTCTACAATGTATCGGTTTGACATCCCAAGTAACAAGAAATACAAATGTCCTGCTTTATTGAAGTAGGTTTAACTGGAATTCGTAGTATCGTTTCATTTAATGAGAAAATTATATTCGTTCCTGAGGTAAGGCATTATGTTGCAGCATGCTGGATTAAAAAAAACCTCGTAAACTTAATTTTTATCTTCTTAAACTTGGCCAAACTTCGTTTGTTAATTTACGAGCATCAGACTACTCTTCCTAACTTACTCTGGTCTTCTCATGGCAGTAAAATGCCTCTCAAAATTTTATTACTAGACAAAACCGCACAGAGCAATATCTCAATAACACCCAATTTCGTTAGTAACCACACACACACACACAACTCTGTTGATTCCTTTTCATAAAAACGCTCTCCACTCTTTTTGAAAAAGTACCATGACGTACGTTGGGTTCATGCTGTTTTCAGTGCCACCAGCTGCAGCAGCTTCTAGATTCCCCTATGATTGTTACAAAACATTCATAAAAAATCATAGGGGCTTTCCCCTAACGACTAATATACTAATGCGGTTATAATCTTCGGTTGCTTCTGCAGAAAGCTGACTAGCTCAACAATTAATATAGGACGAGTTGGTCGAGTCATTACTCCATGTTGCAATTCATCCAAATGATGTTCCACATTGTTTAAGCCAGGATTCCAGTGTAGACAGTACAACTTCTACACACCCATGCTCATAAACTTGTGACAACCGCCCCAGTGGCCGAGTGGGACGCAGCGGTGAATTCACGCCATTCGTCCGAGATGGGTTCAGATTCGTACCCCGGGGTAGGCATAGATGGTGCGTTTGTCTTATGACGCTGGCTCAATCCCTTTTCTCGAACCGGTGGCCCCAACTAGGGAAGATCAACTGCTTATATCCCGTTTAGTTGTTCAGGGCGATCATTTACCCACAAATAAACAACCTGTGGCAGTTACTTCGATATAGCAGGGAGAATTATCTCGTTCAAACAAGCACCTGTCTGCTCAAAAGCACTGTCACATCATATGAAGCGCAGAATTGTCCAACATTTTGAGTTAAGCTGTGGTGTATATGGTTCTCAATAGAATTCTAACTCCCTCTGTAGGGGCATCCACCTTCTCACCACCACTTCCGAACATCATGGTTCGGTTAATGCATTCCGAAAAAGGACGTTCGTTATCCAGCATTACGTCACACCCACACCAGACAGTCTAACTCCATAGAACGGACTTTCACCCCTCTGCGTGTCAGTTATATCTCTCCTTGCAGCACTCAATTCAGCAAGCAATACAGATGAATACGCTTGGTGGTGTTAAACTTACGCATCGCTGCCCTCCTATTAAAACACGTACAGTAATGCCTGGCCTGACTGTTTGGTGTTTTGAAGAAAGTAGCCCGATGTGCCCTTACGATGTGTTACTTAACTGTGATGGTGTGGTTACGCGTCCGTTTTATTAAGACATCCCCTACGGTTGAATATGAATGAGATACGCTGTCGGATTTTTTACGAATCAACAAGAAATCTGTCTGACACCTCTTGCAAGACTAATCATTTAACCTTTACCTCCTACGAAAACTGCAAACACAACGGTATTCTTATGTGCAGATCCGAGACACGTGTTTCGACGGGAAGGTGTGACAACACACCAACTGCAATGATTTTTCAAGGTCCGTGAATAACAGTGATTATAACTTCAATAGAGTACACAAACATCAGAGGAGCACATTTGTAACGTATACTCTAGATTCAGTTTCTTTTTGATTTTACTATCTCTTGTTATTTTATTTTCCTATGCAAATTATCTTCTCACTTAACGAGATGTTGTTTCTCCCGCTGAATTATATGTGGCAACGAGTGTAAGTCATGACGTGGTGGTATGCAGTATATATAGGCGCGCTCAAGTATACCAAGGAGCTTCGTTTTATATGTGATAGGTTTTTCCTAATTATTGTTATGCGATTCTACGATAGTACGAAAGTTCGGTCTAACAGTAGTTGTGTTATTTTGGAGTGTGTATTTGAGTAATACCAGGAGCTCCCCAATAAAAGGTTAAAAGTGAGTACGTTTTCTTAGCTCATTTTATTGTCAGACCTCTGGCCGTTAAGTCTATTTCATTGAGTGTTTACGTTAAGTTCAGGGGATATTGTGTTTACCGCTCTAATAAAGAGCCTTCAAGGTACTAATGTACTAAAACCGAAGTTATATTACTGATATTCAAGATAATGAGGAACGCTGAGTAAAAATAATTCCATATTCTTGGAATTTATTGCACGTGAGTGTCTTACCTAAACAAACTCTAGCACTTTGAAGATTAAGCACACTTTAGCTACGTCAAGTAAACTTTCAATAACCCTAACGTGACTTAACGTAAGCTTTCCTGCACTACACGTCCAGGCGGAGAAGTTTATTCATTATACATTATACAGGACTCTCCGTAGAAATTAGCTAGTGGTTAGAACTGCATCATCTCAGTCAGGATGGTCTTTAACAACTGAAAAATGAGAAGGCTTTCTTGGGAAGAAATAAAATGTTGTAACGTACCAGGAGATGTGACGTACCTGCCAGAAGGACGCACACGACATAAAGGCAGATAGGAATCAGAATAAAACGTCCGCGTAGCTCAATTGGTAGAGCAACTTATTCCGGAATGAAGGGACCCGGGTTCGAATCCTGGCGTGGACAGAAATGACGGAGAAATTTATTCGTTATAATCGCGCCCGAACTATCCGGATGATCCGACCGTTCAAAATCTCGCATTGGTGTGATGTTATTTCCACACCGCGAGATAGGTAAAATAAGAGAATCCCTTCTCCAGCACTTCGACAAAAAAAACAATAAAAAAAATATAAAAAATAAGGGGGAGATGATGTAACGTACCAGGAGATGTGACGTACCTGCCAGAAGGACGCACACGACATAAAGGCAGACAGGAATCAGAATAAAACGTCCGCGTAGCTCAATTGGTAGAGCAACTTATTCCGGAATGAGGGGACCCGGGTTCGAATCCTGGCGTGGACAGAAATGACGGAGAAATTTACTTCGTTATAATATGTACACATAAAACTTGCTGCTAGGTTACAATTCTATAGCAGGTGAAGGACGCACAAATGTTATCCGGATAGTCAGTATTGATTGTGAATATGAAGTGTTATTCTTTCGTGGCTACAGGGACAACTCTGAAAAGAAGGTCCTACGCAGGCGAAATATCGGTAAAAATGCAATACACCTGCATTAGTAACCAAAATTATGCTACTGAAGCGTCAGTTCCAAAAAAGAATAAAACAAATAAAACGAGAAAAATAGCTAGTTTCACCCCTTTGGCTACTAAGCAAAGTATGTGAAACTAGGTGAAAATCCGTCAATAATAACGGGGAAAAATCAGATATGTAGAGTACTTTTTTAATAACCAGGTTATTCCAAATGTAAAAGTATGTTTCACATTTATGTCCAAAAGTGAAGGTAAGCTCCTTGAACATTACAAGAATAACAAAAGGTACTACGTCATACAATTGTTACGTCACACGCTGACATAATTCGCAGTTACCATTCGCGGAACACTTGCCCGAAAACACGTAAAGCTAAGCGTGGCGTCACAAATATTTCTTTCTCGGTTGTTGCTATTTTTATGATTCTTTCCACTGCGCCACGAAAATGGGACAAACGTTCACACGAAACAAATTACTGCTTGTGATTATCTTTCGTAACCTTTTTTTTTGTTTCGGGGCTTAACAACTTCGTGAGCACCTCATAGAACTGTAAGAAGTCGCCTGTCGCTAATTTCGGGCCGCAGGTTCCAGGGATGGCACAGAGGTAGCAGCCGCCCGCAGTGGTCTAAGCGATGGCTTCTGCTCATTCGTCCGAAAGGGATCCGGTTTCGAATCCCGGTGAGGCATGGACGTTGTGTTTGTCGTACGGCACTGGCTCTCTTCCTTCCCTGGAGCCAGTGGCCTTAAATTAGAGACGGGCAACTGCTCATAGCCCATTGAGTTGCTCATGGTGGTCGTTAAACCTCCAATAAAAAAAAACAACAACAGAGGTAGCGCCATCGGACAAACGCATCGCTTGTGTTTCATACGGAACAACTGGGCCTATCTCAGACGAAAGGTCGGAGGCCAACACCCAGAACACTCTACCACTGGGGATTTCCTTTCGTGATTTTTACAAAGCCAATCAAGAGAGTCCAGCAAAAAATTCTGGCTCCGAATAATTTTTTTGTCTTTTTTAGTCATACGTTGTATATATTGTGAAAACACAAATTTTTTGGTGATCGGAATCAAGCCCACACCTCTAACCGACTGAATTGCACAAAACCAACTAAACAACAGCGCCGGAATGTATTGCTGCAGATCTGTCGTTTTGACACGTGCTTCACCTCTGTAGTACGTCATAATATAACACAAATATATTGCAATGCATTAATTTCTGGTGCAAAATATATCGTTGTTCTATTCTTGCATCTGTTAATGCTTCATTAGTTTCCTGGACCGTCATGATTTTGAAAGCGTAATAGGCAAACACTGCAACGTTTTCTATTTCTTTACCTGATAAGCTTCCAGAATCCCCATTTGAAGATCCGATAACAAATATGTTACGTTGCGAAACGAAGATTGTTTACTGAGCGCTACAGAATGTTGTATTGGAACCAAGTAATCGCAAAGAAATTTCCGTACAACTGTTTACTCTCAACAAATTAGCTCATCTGTTTAAAAAGTGTTTTCCGAGCAAGAGCTTGCCAGTGCGACGACAACCTGACTTTAAGATGAACATGTTTCCCTTAACAACATAAAATCTCTAGGAAATCAAACTCCTTTTTCTCCTTAAGCGTAAGAGATTTATTTTTTGTTTCTTTGAAGTACAGTATTACTTTCCTACAACTTTAGAGTCCACAAATGGCTTTACGTCACATGCGACCAAATTGCGAATTCTTCGCTTGAGTCATTTTCCTACTTTGTTTCCACACTTCGTGCAAGAGCACTACATTCAGGCATACGGGGACATTGAACGCCGTCAAAAACCTTTCTTTCAACGACATAAACGATATATATATATATATATATATATATATATATATATATATATATATATATATATATATATTCAGCAAACACAAGCTAGTTCCACCTTCTCTTTGTGTTTTCATCAATTTACTTTGGGATTGTTTGCTACTATTATACTGCATCATATATTCGAAAGAGATAGGTGTTTCAACTCTCTGATCATTAGCGAAAATATTTTGATTTCGAACCAATGTATTCATACGGAAAAGGCAAGTATTTCTAACTCCTAGGCCATAGTTGTTACAATAATTCACAAAGAAAGTTTCTGTTTTTCACAATGTAAACTTGGTAATTGGCACCCTTTAGCCTTGTGTGTAATGAGCCGAACAACAAACCACAAAGAAATGTAGAATCATAAAAATGTTTATCAAATACAATGAAACCTGTCTAGCAAGGTCATCCACATTTTCTGAAAAAAACTGTCTTGACAGGTGACCGCCAAATAGAGTGGTTCAATGTGCCAAAATATTTCCTCTCCACACATGAAAGTAGAATAAAACCACTTACGTTTTAGTGCAGCCAGCTGTGAAATACTTATTCTTCCTTTCTTTTTTCCCTCTCATTCTGCAATGTAAAAATGGTAGTCAATAAATCTCTCACTAAGAGCAGGAAGTAAGATTACGGAATGGGTTAAGGTGTTCGGAACATACGTACATTGTCGCACATCTGGCGTTCCTACCTCATGTTCTGTCGGAGAAAATGGAAGGTAAAGGGATGCCAAACGCAATAGCAGAATTACTACGGTTGAGCTTTGAAGCCACTTCTATCTTTCCTCTTCTTTCTCTTCCTTAAAATCAGCAATATTTTCTTTTGCCGACTGGCAGCCTAGAGTTTAGCTTTTAGTTTACATGATGCTGTATAGAGTTTTAGCTTTTGAATGCTGTAGCTTTAATGATTAATTAAGTAGTAAGACTAACTGGCTAATGTTCCTAGATAGTTTTGTAGCCCATAAATGATACTTCATAAACAAGCAAACGAAAGGCCAGGTATAAAGAATCAGCGTTTGACTTACGGAATCCCAATAGTTTATTCTATAAGCACCTGTATTTCAAGACATCAGTATAATCCACTGCCAGAATATAACCCCGCTGGCTTAAAAACGCAGACATCAGTCGCATAGCAATGACACTTGTTCTCCGATCAGAAATATCTCAACAAGTTATACATCTGCGTTTAACATTTCACAGTTAATCTCTCTTTCTTATCGACATCTGTACAACTCCACTCCATACATTCAGTGTAGTCATTCTATGTTGCTCTGACTCACTGTAAGTGGTGCCAAATTGTAAAAGCAGCTCCGGTAAGTAATGTGCCGTTTAATGAAAAAATGTTGAACCAAGAAGTAACTAAATTCACTTAAGGAAAAACAGCTCAATGGGAAGGTTTATAGAAAGGTGTACGCCACACCTGCTGATAAATGATATAAAGAAGTAAATTTCTCCGTCATTTTTGGTCTACGCCGGGATTTTATTCTGATTCCTATCTGCCTTTATGTCGTGTGCGTCCTGCTGGCAAGTACGTCACATCCCCCCTGAAAGAGGGCCGGGGGCATGGCCCACGGGTCAGCCGTGACCATGAATCGTTGAAGGCAGCCATCCACTGTAGAACGTGCATTTGAGAACTCCCAGTCAATCTGCTGTGTGGAATGCAACATCACACATTTTTATTTTTCGAAGCGCTGGAGAAGGAATTCTCTGATTTTTCCTGTCTCGCGGTGTGGAAATAACATCACACCAATGCGAGATTTTGAACGGCCGGGTCATCCGGATAGTTCGGGCGCCATTATAACGAAGTAAATTTCTCCGTCATTTTTGGTCTACGCCGGGATTTTATTCTGATTCCTATCTGCCTTTATGTCGTGTGCTTCCTGCTGGCAGGTACGTCACAGTGAAGAAAACGGAAACCGACTCAGGTGCTGAATAGTCGCTGGAAAATACGGTTTTGGAATTCGAAATGGGTATGTTCATCTCATATGTTTCTGGTATTAAGTATGCAATACCTACACAGCCTATTTATCGACATTTGTTTATACTCCTATAAAAGCTCTTTTCCAACAAAGAGTGGGAATACCTAAAATGCACAAGCTTGTGATGATATGTTTTGAAAATCTAGAATTGTTAAAAATATTGTTTTCAATTAGATTTGATGAAATGTGTTGTAAAATTTAGGAAACATCGTCCTCGTCAGTTGTGCAACAGCCTTGTTTAGTTTTGTTTGGCTTTTGGACAAAATATAGTTTGACAAATGATTGTGTTTTTAAAACAACGATGAAAATAATCAGAGAATAGAAACATTTTTTCCCAACCTTTCATACGTATGAATGACTACAAGATAAGAATCTCAGTTGTTCGCAATTGCTGAGAAGAACATGAGATTAATTAATCAGCATGCGCAGCGTTGTTTATGGATCAAGTTGTGTATTTTTGCGTAGCATTAAAGTCTTTCTGTAGCATGCGGCGAGTATTCTTCAACGGGCTGCCACGGAGGCGCAGTGGTCTAAGCGACGGTTACGGACCATTCGGTTGTGATGGGCCCGGGTTCGAATCCTTATGAAAAGCATGGATGTTGTGTTTGTCTTACAGAATTGCCTGTCTCCCTTCCATGGAACCAATGACACTAAATTTGGAACGGGCGACTGCTTATAGCCCACTGAGTTGTTCACGCTGGTCGTTAAACCCCAAATTAAAAAAACTCTTCAACGGGTAGAAATAGGGCAACTAAATATATCGAACTTTGGTTTGATGTTACATGCCAGAAGCTTTTTGGGTAGCTAACTGTCGTCTGCCAAGCGCATGTTTGCATATGTCGCTAAACAGGATCGAACTAGAAGACGAGACACGCGGAAATTACTGAACATAAATCGACTGGAATAAAAGATATATGATCAGCATTAAGAATAGATGTTAAAAAATGCTGGTGATACATACCATCCATGCATCCATCAAGACCAAGGACAGTGCCAGGTGGACAAATGTTGCATTTCATCCCTTGAATTCCGTGTCTGCAAACGCACCTACCAGTCATTTGCTCACAGTCATCACGAACAGATCCATATGCATTACATGAGCAAGCTGAAAACAATTGAACAGGTACAAAGAAAAGTGAAATGTACTTATTTAAACACTAGACAGTTATCACAGTTTCTTCACAAAAATATTGATCACTAAGTCATGAGTACAAAGTTGATGACAAATTATCACAGTTAAACAAAATACGCAATAAACAATCATTTGATAGCTACCCTACTTTTTGTCTTCAGCCTTAATTTATTTAATCAAACAAAAAAAAATTCCAAATTATTGATATGGGATTACAATAACAGAATTTATCAATAGGCGTGCATCTCCGAAAAATGCGCACAGAAAAATACGATTCGGACGCGTCGTGTTCTCATATGTATGAAACAATGTGTAGATTTTCAGGAGATTTTCCCACGGCGCCACCAGAAAATTCTACAATCTCTTGCTGGTTATAACATTTTAAAGTAAAAGTGCATACACGTGTCACACATCCACACGATAAATAAGATAGTTTTCTCGATGCTCGGTACCCAATTCCTTAAAACTGCAGTTTAGTTCAACCTAAAAAACCGATCTAAGACTTTGCCCAAAGAATTCCTGTGAACCTTACTTAGCAATTTATGAGAATTCAGTTTCAATTATAAGCTTTCAATCAACACTCGAACTTTACAGCGATATAGTATTTGCTCTCCATAGCTTCCTTTCTAAAGACAAAGCGTGCTGTAGTGAAATACACTGACGGAAAAAAAATCCCAACACCACGAAAAAATAGTTGAAGAGGAATGAAATGACGGCAATACATTTGTATAGGTAATATATTTAATCGATTAAGGTTTCAAGATCACAGCTTATTGTAAGCGCGAGAAGAGCCATTTTAAATGTAAAATGCTAGTACATTAATAACCGGTGTAACCGCCAGAATGTTGAATGCAAGCACGCAAACGTTCATGCATTGTGTCGTACAGGTGCTGGATGTCAGTTTGTGCGATGGAGTTCCATCCCTGTTGCACTTGGTCGGTCAATACAGGGACGGTTAATGCTGGTTGGGGGAAACGCTGGAGTTGTCGTCCAATGATGTCCCATACGTGCTCGATTGGTGAAAGATCTGGTGATTTAGCAGGCCACGGCAACATGTCGACACTCTGTAGAGCATGTTGGGTTACAACAGCGGTATGCGAACGAGCATTATCCTGTTGGAAAACACCCTGCGGAATGCTGTTCATGAATGGCAGCACAACAGGTTGAATCACCAGACCGACGTACAACTGTGCCGTCAGGGTGCGTGGGATAACCACGAGAAAGCTCCTGCTGTCATAGAAAATTGCTCCCCAGACCATAACTCCAGATGTAGGTCCAGTGTGTCTCGGCCGCAGACAGGTTGGTTGCAGGCGCTCACCTGGCCTCCTTAAAACCAACACACGGCCATCACTGGCACCCAGGCAGAACCTGCTTTAATCAGAAATTACAACAGATCTCCACTCCGTCCTTCAATGAGATCTAGCTTGACACCACTGACGTCGCAAACGGCAGCGGTTTGGAGTAAGTGGAATGCACGCTACAGGGCGTCTGGCTCGGAGCTTTCCTTTAAGTAACCGTATTGTAACAGTTCGTTGTGTCACTGTGGTGGCAACTGCAGCTTGAATTGCTGCCGCAGACGCGGTACGATGCAGCACGGCCGTACGCCGTACACGGCGGTCTTCCCTCTCAGTAGTGCCACGTGGCCTGCCGGAACCCGGTCTTCTTGAGGCAGTACCTTCCTTTGACCACCGCTGCCAACAATCATGCACAGTGGCTACATTCCTGCCAAGTCGTTCTGCAATATTGCGGAACGAAAATCCACTTTCTCGTAGCCCTATTACACGACCTCGTTCAAACTCCGTGAGCTGTTGATAATGGCTTCTTCGTCTTCTTAAAGGCATTCTTGACTAACATCAACACACTTCGTCGAATCTCAACGATAACTAACGCTAACGAACGTTACAGCGCGTATTTACAGCAAACCTGCGTTGCATGTTCCGAGGGGCGGCACTAGCGCCACACGTATGCGCCGAGGGCGAAATTTGCATAGACGTCATCTTACAGATGTACTCTAACCGCCTACCAACTGTCGTTTATCTAACACAAACCTTTCTTGGTGTTGGGATTTTTTCAGTCAGTGTATGTCATAAAATTTAAACAGGGTAGATCATTTTCTTTTAAAATGGTTTAAGAATAGTATAACTATAGTAGGAATCCGAATTACTTGGCGTAGAGCAGAAATCAGAATTTCCAAGCTGTCTCACATCAACCAGATGGCAGTTTCAAGGAAGGTAGACATCCAACTGCAAACTGGATAATAGAACACTTCAACAATTGGAAATTTTGATTTCTACTCTTAGCCAAGAAATTCTGATTCCTATTACTGTTATATTGTTCTTAGTACTGTTGCTCTATAGTTCCTTATGATTAAAATGGTTTAAATTACCTATTTCAGATGTACAGCAATGATGTGCCTCCTTGCGCAGTCTTCTGCGACTGTTAAAATGAAGTTAACAAATATCTCTCAAATATCTCTCAGGAACAAAACTGTGTAGCATAGACTTTGAAACTCCATAAAAGTTAGAGCCCTGAAAATTTCATTGACTTTTTAATGCAATATGGAAATCATTATTCTGTTTCTAACAGATACGTATGAAAGGCGGGGTATAGGCACGAGGAGGAGGCCTACACGGTAAGCAGGCTTTTTAACAGGATAATTTATTTAGCGCGGTTTCGGCTTCGGAAAGAGCAAGAAATGTCTTGGCTACCGAAAAGTCAAATACACACTGGTACACTTACGAGCTATAGCATGATAATCTCTTACTAAATACCGTGTTGGACCCCCTTTCGCAGCGTTACCATCTACATACGGCATGTTGTGGACTCCATTAAACCGCGGAAGACATCTTTACGTATTAGTTATCGGTAGAACTAAATGAAGTTCGGGATTTCGGCAACAGAGAGAAACACTGCAGTAGACCAGAGAAATCTAGTTCCACAGAATTCCGTAAATGTTCGAAGATATTCTAGCGGGAAAATTCGAGGTGCCACGGGAGCACACGAAATTCTTGGACATGATTGTCGAACTATCCCACCCACAAGAGCGTTTCCTGCGTAGTGCGAATCTTGTGACAAGGGTCGATGTCTTCCAGAATGTGTCTAGTTCCTTAAGGATACACAGTCAATATGTATTGCAATCAAAACTTTACCTACGTAGGATCTGATTTTGAGAGTATGTCAAACAGAGGTGACTGCACCTAGTGATGTCTACAAGAACAATCTATATGCCACGATAGCACCACCTCCGGCTGATTTCCATCCAACAACCTGTGCAGTCTGGTTGCTGCATTTCACCCGCGCGGAATCAAATGTGGAGCTGTCCATCGGCATGTTGGAACTGGAATCTAAACGCATCAGATTGTGAGTCCCGTGTCCACTTAGCGGGTCACCGGCTTCTGATGCCCACCAGCAAGAGCGTTTGCTGGATTGTGTGCTGGGAAAGTTTGCCTGTAAGCTATGGTTGTTATCTAACGATTTGTAAGGAATTGTAAGCGTCTGTTGCGCGGGACAGGGTTAGCCAACCACGGTCTCGTCGACTATCAACTACTGGTGTTCTCCCTCTCTGATACATTTTGTGGATATGTGCCATTCTTCGGACTGTTGTCGCACCACACCTTCACTATGTCGTCTCTTTGGCAACCGCTGTTGTTGACTAGCTGGACTCCATCTTCCTTGTTCCTGTAATCATTCCTCGTACAAACTCCGAGAAGTATTTCCTATCCCTACTGGTCTTCATACCGTCGGGCTAACACTCCCTCCTAATGACGTGTATATAAAATAAATGGACAAATTACTATGAACACCAGCCTAATAACGTGTTGCTTCACATTTTCCCCTCACAGCGGCAGTCAAACGTTTTAGTAAGGACTCAATGAACAGTTGAAAACACGGGGGTCGTATCGCCGGCCGTGAAGCGATGATCGCCTGTCGTAGAACAACCACAGTTGCCGGTGGGAATTGGCGGTCTCGAACTGATCTTTCCAATTCATCCCACAAATTCTCAATGACGTTGAGCTGCTGGGGCCATTAGAGTGTGGTTAACTCACTTGAATGCACAGGAGCCAATTGGTCACCTCTCGGGAATTATGCGGTATGGCGTTATCCTGTTGAAAGATGGAGTCTTTCTACGGCAAGAGAATCGTTACGAAAGGTGTAAATTGTCAACGAGGATGTTCACGTGCTTTGTTCCGGTGACAGAGGTCCCTACGTGTAAAAGGGTCCTAAAAAAATGCGCATATAAATGCCCTCCAAACCGTTACACCGCCTCCACCTGCCTGTATGACACCAATTTGGCAAGCTGGATCCGTCGCTTCATGTGTTTTGCGCCACGCACGCATCCTTCCATCGGCGTTATAGGGTTCAAACCAAAATTCGGCAGACCAGATGATATGTTTTCCAGTCTTCCGCACTCCAGTTGCGATAGGCATCTGTAAACTGCCGCCCAATCTTTTGGTGCCTTCCATTCAACAAGAGGGCACGACGTGGACGTCGAGTGCTATAGTTCTTTTTCCCATGGTGCGACCAATATTCTTTGTGCCTAAGCTTGTGAACGCGCTCACATTAAATCCCGAAGATATGTGCCCCGTGATGGGCATACGATTCCTTGTAACTATGCGGGATAGTCTGTTCTCACCTCGAGAGTGAATTGCACATTTAGGGCCCCATTTCTCCAATTGGTTGGAAGTTTTGGTATACACGTGCGGCGGTCTGACGTGGGAATTCTAACAGTTCAAAAGTTGAAGTGATTGAACACCCGGCCTTTATTGCCGTTACTACCTTGTCACGATCAAACTTACTTACGTCGCTGTCTGTATCCATAATTACTTTTCCGTTACTGATTTCCAATGCGCAGAGACCTGCTCTACATATAGGCATTGGTAGTTTTAGCGCACCACGTAGCCAGACATGATACTTCTGCTGTCCGTATTGTTATCGGGGTGTATATAATAATTTGCCCATTTAGTGTATATTCCGCTCTGGACGGCAACGTTAATGTTACGTGTCGTGGGACGCATCCGCTTGTGGACATAGAGGTGGTCATAATGATATTTCCTACGAGTGTAGTCATTGGTAGAACATTGACTAGATTTATGCTAAGCGTGCGCTGGAGGCTGTAAATAAACTTTTAAATTTTGCACAATATCTTCACATCTACAAAGTGGAGTGGAAATATTGTATCTTGTATTCCATATGTAAAAATATCAATGGATTTTTTTTTCTTTTTGCATTTTGTGCAGAGCATATCTTTTTATAAGGATTTCTGAAGTTCTTCTTAAGTAAAGCGCTCCTTATAATTGCTTAAAAATTAGATTTCTTTGGTCAAGGAAATTTTTGTTTTTAAGTTTCATAATCGAAACATTCTTCACCCATCGGTCAGATGTAAGAAATGTTAGTATCAGCCTCACACTTATCTGATTCTCAGATGCCCGAATTTCTCTCCAGGGGCAGGAAAGCTATATTTGCATTTGGAATTATATCAGAGCTACTGAAATTCCAGCTTTCTTCGCTCAAAATTTTCCAGCTAGATGGCGAAAATTAGGCTTTTCTTCTCTTCTGACCCATACCCCATTTTCCAAAATATATTTACATTTGACGTAATGAATGGTTTTGTAAAAGTACTCTTATTTTTTTTAAACCGTTAGTAATCAATTGCTGCCAATATGACTACGACTTCTCATGCACTTTTCACATATTTTGAAGCAAAATTTCATCCGTAGGTGAGTATTTGATTTTCCTTATGTAGAAAATTTCTGATCGCGTAGGTGGGAATGAAACGAAACATACGATCTGAACTACACTTAATGTAGTGGGTTTCACATCTTTGCCAAATGCCGTACCCATTTTACCCGAGAATTCCATGCAGTCACCTTTTCTTCCTTTCTATTTCTTTCCTATCGTTGAACGTCTCACATGAGCACCCAAATCCAAGTATTCACCTTTTCTCAGGAGGTAGAGAAAAAGTTCTGTAAGAATGACTACACGATACCTGTCTTGTCCTTGATTGAAAATAAGTACTGAAATCCCTCGCCCTAAAAAGGATGTGTTTAAAACTTGTGTAGCGATTTGCAAAACGTGTTCTTTTTTCTGAAATTTCACTTTTCCACGACCAAAAACGAAAGCTGTAATTTATATTTCCACGTGTTTTTAAACTACTGACAAGTTTTCCGCTGAATTGCATTTTTAAGTAGAAAATATCAAATGTAACATAACGATATTGAGAAACAGATAATCTACAATATATCCTTTATGCCACTTTAAGCAAAGAAACGCTGTATTTTCACTGTTTCCATGCACCGATCTTTTCAGAGAACTTCAAAATTGCATAGCCCTGGAGAGAGAATTAAACATGCACTTCTCGATTGACATTCAGGAATAACACCATCGCGCCTTCCATGAAAATGAATTTACATGAACGAACTGCAGTCCCGTTCATGGAGTTGAAATTGCCAAGGTTTCTGAAGGGACGGCTATATGAAAAACAGCGAAAATGCGGTGCTTCTTTATCAAAAATAATATGCACATGTGCTTGACACGTAAGCAGATATGATGAAAATCCTTTCTTCGTGGAGTTTTGCTGTTCAATAGTTTCTGCATTTCAACACAGTTTGTGTTGTAATCAACTTTTAGTGACTATGGATATGCAGTACTTGTTCTGCAAGTAGTATGTATTCCTGTGTGATACTGAACTCATTTTCAATGCTACAGAACCGTTCGTTTTTTTTTACATTGCACCTGATTTTGTTATCTAAACAGTAGAGACTTCGCAAAATCGAGAAACATGAAATATAGGTGGTGATAAAATACTTATGTTTGAAAGGCAAGTATCTACGAAAGGGTCATGATGATACGGTGCAGAAATACTTGGGGATATGGCTCCGGCTTATTCAACAGATCAAGTGAATGAAAGAGTTTCGTTGTTACAGGGAATATTGCAAAGAAGCAAATCGTTTTGGATGACTCTCCAGGTCCGGCTCTGAAGTCAACATCAACCGCGAGTATGGCCTTTTGATGCAGGATCGACGAATGACTCTTCGGTGTACACCTGACTCTGTAGGCATTTCAATCGGTACTGCCGATACAATTATGACGAAAGTTTTGAAGATGGGAAAGATCAGTGCTTGATGGGTCTCACGAATGCTAATAGATGAGCAAAAGGTATGCCAGAAATTCTCACCAACTGGAATTGTTACGAAAGATTCCGGATTGTTACAAAATATGTAACACAGATTCATCGCTTTGACCTGGAAACTAAAAAAAACGAAATCTAATGTGAAGCATGCGTTTTATCCGCCTCTAAAGAAGTTCTGTGTTGCGCAGAACTTCTTAGAGTTCTGCGCAACACGTCGAGAGAGAAATGTTGGTTACCGGTATGCACAAGGCTTCAGACTGACCAATAGCAACACTGTCACTGGTCTATACTATGCAAACCTAATGAACCAACTTCGTGCAGCCACCAAAGCAAAGAGGCGTGAAAAACTGAATAAGTGTATTTCTCCTTCACGACAATGCATCGAGTCTCAACTCCCAGATCATCAACACGTCCGTACAGACATAAGTTGCTTCAGCTCTCAGTCCGTTCTGTAGACCTTGCTCCCTAGTGTGCAACCTAGCTGAAGGTAAACAACTTGCTCCCACGGTTGTTTACCTTCAGCTTAGTTTTTCATAAAGTTGAAGGTAAACAACCGTGGGAAGAGATAGGCCTCCGCCTCCGACTCCTAGGTGGTCACAGCTGTAATTGTGTGGATGGAAGACCAAGATAACGATTTTTTACAACACCAGGATTAAGGTTCTACAGTATTAGTGGGAGAAGGACGTTCAATTGGCCTGAGGCTATGTCGAAAACCTAAGAAAGGAATCATAATGCAACAACTTACCTCTATGTGTTAGAATACATCCTTTTTAGGACGACACTTGTATAACCTTCTGGAGTTAACATCTTGATAGTTGTTAACAATTATCTGTAGAAAGTTTTGGTAGCAGGACAAGATCCCAAAATATTGAACTCCGAAACTGGAATTCAATTTCTTGCGTACTTATATAGGGAAAAAAAGAAAAGGACCTTCGTCTGATAAATACATGCTGAGCTGTAAAATGTTCCAAAACAAAATAGAAACATGCGATATTCAAAATACTTACGCGTACACCCGCTGCCACCTTCCGAGATTTTGTGCAATCCCCAAAAACCAGGTTCACATCGATCACATCTCAAGCCTCCTACACCAGGTTTGCATGGGCACTGCATGCTCACAGGGTCACAGGTCATGCTGTATGAACCTAGCTTGTTGCAGTTGCAAACACCTAGATGTAACGTACGTAGTAAAAATGGACACATCCATTAGAAAATGCATATTATAAATGCTAACTAAAAAGATACACTATTAGTATATGTCATCAAGAAATGTACGTCATTAACACACAATAACAGGAAATGTGCACCATCACAGCATACGCAGCATGACTTCGAGAATGTATGTGCCGAACATTGTTTGCTTCTTGGAAGGTGGGGGTTAGGGACCACAGTGGGCAACTCAATGCGCTATAGACAAACGCCCGTTCCTAATTTGGGGCCACTGGCTCCAGGAAAGGGGGAGAGCCAGTGTCGTAAAAATAAACACATCATCCATGTCTCACTCGCGATTCGAACGCGGGCTCGTGTCGGACCAATGGTTACAAGCCAACGTTTTGTATCACTCGTTCACCAGAGTGGTCGAACATTTTTGTAAATGATAATTAATCTTTAAATTAAACCTTTCGACAACATGGAAAGTAAGCAGAATTATTTCCAGGTTTCATTTTGAACATTTCATTTACTATAGAAAACACAAATATGTAAGTCCCACCCTCCAGTTTCAAATTTAAAAACATCATGTGATTCGTTTGATGAGCTGATAAAAAGAGTATTTATAGCTCTTTTTTATATAAAAAGAGGTGATAGGTCATTTTCTCCTTGTAAAAACTTTATTTCCTTCCAAATCGCAAATTTCTAGTCTGAATCGTCGACCTACAGTGCAAAAGATAAAGTGGATAAGCAAACTGAATTTCAGTTACAACTAGAAATTTACGGAACTGTCAGTGTCTTAGACTACGAAAACGAATCAATTCTGTAGTAGAAATAAAGTTGTCAGTAACCTGTAACCAACATTTTCTCTCTCGACGAATTTAACTCTGACAACAACCTGACATAAGATCAGAAGGCAATGACGTAGTTAAGATACGAGAGATAAGAGCGGCTGTTTTCATGTTATTCACGCATTATGTTTTCGAGCGCTGTATGCATTTATGTACACTATGTTTTTAAGTCACGGTGTTATTACGCACGACGTTTCGACGGCAATGTTTCGAGTTTAAATTCTCTGAGTTCAATGGTCCACGTTCGATATTCTGAGACACGTTTGTCTCTTGACAAAATTTACAATTGCTTAAAAGTTAGCGCTGCTGACTGCGAATAGCAGATAGGATTGTTCTATCTGGATTTTATTATGAACCGGACTTATATACACTGCCTGACAGAGAAAGTGCCACACCATAAAGGAATGCTTGAAAACCGACCAAACTGCACACACAGATAGCCAAGTAGGTCCAGAACAAATGATTTAATTGTCACATACAGACTAGGCTTTAATAGCCGAATGTACAGGATGATCAATAAGGAGTGTGCCCACCATTTTGGGCGATACAGTGTTGAATCCGATGTGGAATCGAGGCAACGAGAGTCCGAATAGAGTCTTGTGGTATCCGAGTCTAAAGTTCGTCTTCATTTTGCGGGGATGGGAGGGTACAAAACAGGCGTCCAATCGTGTCCCACATATGTTCGATGGGCGAGAGGTCGGGGGATGGAGCTGGCCACGGAAGCATCCGCACACTGTGTTAAGCATTCAGGCTGATCCGAGCGGTATACGGCCTGGCGTTATCCTATTGAAAAACGGAGTTTGGGATGCCCTGCAGATACGGTAGTGCCACGGGCCGCAGCCCCTCGTCAACATAGCGGCGTGCAGTCAATGTGCCCGTAATACGTAACAGCGGTGAGCGGCTGTTAGCGCTGATAGCATCCCACACCGTGATTCAACGTTGCTGGGCCGTTTGGCGATCCAAAATAGCGGAGAAACCCACCCGGGGGCACGTCGCCTTCAGGCTCTCACACGGCAATCATTCGTGGTAAGACAGAACCGCGATTCGTCGCTGAACACCACACTGTTCCATTAGGCACCTCACGAAGCTCCGGAGCAACCACGCCAAGCGGTGACGACGATGATTCGCTGTTAAGGGTAGCCTTCGCAACAGACGGCTGGACAGCAGACCAGACGCAGCCAATCAGCGTGACTCTGTGTCCGCGTCGATATCGGAGCATCCAAACCTCCCCGTACACTCCGAAAAATGTCGCCCGCTGTGGCCTGTGGGTCCGTTACGGCATAACGTCGGATGCGACGATCATTTTGCTCGGACGTCCGTCTCGGTGCTCCGGTCCCTCTACGACGTTGCACAGATCCTTCTTCCTAGGACCCCTGTCTCCAAACGCGACCGATGGTTGTGGCATCACGTTGCGTTTCTTCCGCAATACGAGGCAAGGACCGTTCAGCGATACGAAGGCCTACGATGACACCTCTCGTGAACACATCCGTTTGACGAAATCGTGTACGACAGTGTTTTAACGGCATTGGTACCACTTGTTCATTCTCCAGATACGGTTACAGCAGAACTACTAGCTTCTTGCGGTCGTGACGACGTCTCGACTGGTGGCCTCATGGATTGGTTGTCTTCTTATATTCCGAGCGGCGTTCACGCGATTGGCCTGCAAATGCAATCATTTGCATAACTTGTACGTGTGCACCCGCCCTGCAATTTGCATGGCGCTGCGTTTACGTTTTCGTGGTGTGAAGGTTTCTCGGTCAGGCAGTGTATATTGATTTGAGGAAATATCTGCAAGGTTGACGTTCCACTTGAAACAATAAAGAAGTATATTTTGTTGTAAATACTGCAGTGTTATTCAACCAGGCGGTTAGCTTGAAGTGCGCAATTAGTGTTTTCATGCCTAGTTAACTCTTTCAGCTGCAACTACCATTGATGCTACCAGGAGTTCAACGAAAAGAAGCTGTAAGTTATAAAGCTAAGGCAGTAATCCTTGAGCGTATTACGTTGTAGGTAAAAGCTGAAGTTAACGTAAGCATAAGAAGCTCTGAGCTGTAGTGTTCACCACGGAAGCAAATTATTCGTTACGATAATAGTTATTGCATTGATAAATGAACAATTATTTTACAATTCAAAATGAATACTCTGTCGAGGATGTTCTTGTCTATGCAAGTGTGCATTTTCACAAGCAAGGCTTTTCTGGCACTCGATCTGGGTTTGTGACTTACTGAAACAGTTGCATTTTGCAAGCACTGAGTCGGATTCTCTCATGCAAGATGCCGTGAACAGCTAAATAAGGTTTGATTAATTTCAAACTTCCTCGGCAAACGGACTTGCGAGGACTTCTTTGAAATGCTTATATCACTCAGTTCCTGGTTATCACTATGCTCGTGGAGGGCCACGTTCTTTGCGTTAACATATGTCATGCCACTTTCAAAGGTTTGTCCCATACTTGTAAATTGGTGCTTTTTGGACCTGCCTTTCGAGAATATTTTCAATTTGTATAGAAATGCTACTTATTAAAAGGACAATGAAAAGTTCAAAGTCTGGAGAATATGTTAAAGTGGTTTACAGCACGGCATTAATTCTTTTTTTTTTGCCATGTTTCTACAGCCTCGAATCCTCCTAGATGGAAAGTCATTGGTTTTAAAGGATGATGACATCATGGTGTTCAGCTGGTCAGATCCATTGCATCATTTGTCTGACCCAAATACGGAATTATCGAACGCTGGGATATTTCGTCTGATTTCGACTAAAATGAAAAAAGTATATCAAGCAAACACGTCGTAAGGCCGACTGAAATGATTCATACAGTAATGTGTCTTTTATTAACGATTTTAATAATCCTTAGAGATATAACTTTCTATGAAGGATAACACGCCTCCAAGCGTTTTGTCATGAATTCATTTTTCAACATAATCTCAGCTTTAACTCTTTCGTGTTTCAAATGAAATATATGAAGGTTTTAGATATTTGTCAAATGATATACACACACAGTTCCACGTAATTGCGTAAAATGCTTCTATAAGAAGTGTTTGCACCATAAGTTTCTTTATTATAAGGCTCTTTCTAATCCTTTTAGTTCAAAATTGTTTTCACTCAAGTTTAACACAAATATGAGAGGAGGCAGATCATTATGTTTAATAAGAAAAACATTTCTAGCTAATTAGACTATGAAGCGCAAAAGAAAGAAAATTAGCCGACGCCATCTCACTCTTTAGCAACTCACTTTACATCATATTATGAATGCAGCGTTCATATTTTATTAATTCAGAATGTTTGTATTCAGAGTCTTATTAACAGGACAGACAGTCGAAATTTGATTAAGCAGATATTATGATTTACAAAACAATGGAAATATCACAATCTTAAATGTTATATGCTTCTTTTACGTCTACTGACAGGAGCTTTTATCTGAAAATTGCAACTATTGTTTCCTTGGTCGCATGATCTGTTACTGAAAGCGAAACTTTTATCGTAAGAATATTTGCGAAGTCATTTTTTTCTTTATAAATATTGCACAACAAATTCCTCAAGTGCTTTGCTTAACAAATTCTTACATTTCCTCCATTGTAGCTCATAGCCTTTTTGTGGCTGCCATCATTTTTTTTTTCTCTTACGCGAACAAAGTGAACTTTTGCCACGTGCCTCATTGCTTTTATATCAGATAAATATATTTCGAAATATTGAAAGGTAAAAAACATGAAATACATTTCAGTATGGGGAATTTAAGAGTTACAGATTCTAAGCTTTCACTTAAGTACGTCTGAGCTTTATCAGTAATAGTATTATTTTAAGAGAACAACTTTTTATTCAAGGGCAACCCAAACCTGTTACGTTATCATTGTATCAGCTTTTTATAGCTGGTACAGAGGATTATTTTTATTTTTTCCGTTATTAAAGTTCTAAATAATTTGATACCTCACTGGCGAGGGGAAATCACATATGCAATCACTAAGATAAGTTACCATTCTTATGATTTAAAAACGTTGTGCAACAGTTAGTTGCCCGCACGTATCGTTCCTATACTTGTATCTTTGTTGTCATAAGCATTTTTGAATCTATCAAGCATCTAAAACTTTGCTACACTTAGAGTAGAAAATAATAGCGTTGTAGACTTCTTCTACTCCCAGTTTGCTTGGTATTTCTTATACGACAACCTTAATAGAATCTCCTGCTTTTAAAAATATTTCTACCCTATACTATAAAAGTTCTTTAGGTGGAATGATATTCTCGGTGTGTAAATCCGGGAGGATTTACATGCAGTCACTTTTCTTCTATTACCATCTCGTTCATTTTGAGCATAATCAGTAGTATGGGTAAACATTGCCAAAAACATTCAGTGGTATGCACAAAAAAAGACAAGACAATCAGTGAATTAGTGTTACGCAGGGTGTATGGATCTCGTTTTCTTTCCTTGACATATACACTGCGTAACAATGAAATTGAAGCACCCTTTAAAAATTATCGGACGCGCATGAAAATCATTAGGCGGCTAATTGAACAGAGATTCAAATATGGAACGAATTCAGATTTTCCCGATATCAGAGTGAACTCCTTTGTCGTAATGTCACAAGTACGACTGGTTTCTCTGCTAGAAGAGTCTTCTGGCTTCAAATTGCGATTTCTAGGTGGGGGAAGGCCGAGTCACTAAATTCGCCGACATACCCCCAGCTGAGTGCAATTGAGAGAAGACAATGCACGAGAGGGGACACGCACTGTGACAACACACAAGGGCATCGATGTTGATAGCAATTTTTGGAAGAAGGTACGACCTCTTGTCGGCGTGGATTTGAAGCTTGCATGACAAACACACCACGGGAAGACCGCTTGAGATCTGGCGAATTTCTTCCGCGTTCACAACAACCACTCTCCCTACCTTCAGAAGGGGAAATTAATGATGCTTTAAATCCTCCCGTCAAACGAAAGACCCTATCTCGAAGGCCTGTGAAGGCAAGAATACACACAGGGCGTCCATTGTATCGCTTGTCCTTATACAATGAGCATTGTCTACAGCGTTTAAACTGGTGCAGTGCTCCAGTGAACTAGCAGACAGAATTGTATTGTGTGACTACCGCGACAAATCCAGCTGTTGTTCGGAGTCCAATTTTTCTGGTTCACTTATGTGAGAATGTGAGAATGGACCAGTTCTCGACTGTGAGAATGGACCAGTTCAAGAATGATTTTAGTGGCATGCAGCAAGGGTGGCAAGGGTCCTTGTATGCAGAGCAATAAGCTATGACAGCCGAACATTTCTAGTATCCCTCAAAGGAAATTTAACAGCTCCACGATACGTGAAGAATATTCTGTGTGCTGTTATTATAGGAAACGTCTACGCGTTTTCAACATCCTGGAATGGCCAGCAGAATTCCCAGATCTGTTAGAAAAAAGGAAATATATGTACCATAGTTGGACAGCAACTCAAAAGTCACTCTCAAACAGTAAATACAACGGTCGCCTTTCAAGACTAGATGCAGTAAGATTAGTGGTAGTGTTGAACTCAGCCATGAGACTTTTCTAGGACTCAATGCCACGAGGCACTGCTGAATATATTGCCAAAAGGGGCGTTTGTATCTCTCACTGATATGCCTTATGTTTCACATAATAATGTAGATCATCAGTTTTGGAAACGTAATAATATCCTTCCTGTCTCTGATACTGCTATATCCTTGAAAATTAGCTGAATATCCCTACTACTTCTTGACGTTGCATTTTCGATGTTACAGAATGTGAATGTTGCCGTTTCAGTGTTACAGTCTGTCAATGTTGCAATTCCTTGTGACAGTCCCATTTGTTGCCCAGATTTTCGGTTATATTTTTCTTATTGGTACAGTCATAAGCCTACGGACACGGTTTTGTTTTTAAAATATATTTACTAAGTTGCGTGTATTTCAAGAGCAAATTAGTGATGCTATGTGCCGTGTCATTCACTGAAAGTTTCACTGTAACAGAATCGCTCGCTGTAAGTGAAAGAACAGAATTAAAACAAATCACTGTGTGCGAGCTACAGAATTAAAAATATATATGTGGATAAATACAAACATCTAAATAAATTGCCTCTGTATTAAATTCAAATACATTGCAGTGCGTAATAGTACACACATAATATGCATAAGGTAAAATGTTTTGCTGCTTGCTGTGATTGAGAGTACAGAATTATAATGGATGACTTGTAAAAGCATAACCAAACTTTATTTTTCACTTGGCTACAACAGATTTCCAAAAAGCAATGTTGCAATCTTGCTTGAAATGAATAATTAAATGAAAACTAAACTTTTGGTTTAAGCGTCTCTTCTGACCGCTGCATAAAGAATCATGTAGCCAGCACTTTTATATACATCGTACTTAATAACAGATACAGAGTGCATACATAGTAAATAATAATGAAAATTATTCAATTATTTTTATGCAATGTGACTAAGGTTTAAATGGTAAATGTAGTTAGTGGGGAGCAAACCGTTTGAATTTTTACAGATAAAATTCAGGTTTCTAAGCATAAAATCTCTTTTAAAATTGAACTAAGCAGACGTAAGTGCTATATCAAGATATTTCTCATGTTTCTAGAATAAAACTTTCAAATACAACTTCTAATCTACAAACGCAATTCTTAATTAAGATATTTTTAAAAAGTAATTGGTTACTCTGCAAACTAGAAATTCAGAGAACAAGCTCAATTTTCAAAACAGGCACACAGCTCTTACCTTGAGAAATCATAAAGGGATTACGTCTAGAGGGATAATTTGTCACTAGAAAGTTGTTTCTCACTTGGTACTCTTTAATAACTTAAGTGTTCACTTTCGACGCAAATATAAAAGGAAGTCAAACGGAATGCATTATTTTTCTCACTCCAGAATTATTCTTTTCTAATTTCTGCTTTCGTTAAAATACTTTGTTAGAGAGAATGGAGAGAAATGGATTTTCAGATGTTTACTTTTTTTCCAGGACCATTTGGACAGAACAGCGAAGCAGTTATTCTTTCAATTTTGTGAATATTATAATTGCAAATGTAACGTGTTCTTTGAAAGGAATCACGGACGGATTAAAATGGAGAAAAATATTATCATTACGAAATATTCACACAGCAGAAGTGGAATCAACGGAGAGTTTGAACAAGAGGGTTTATGGAATAACATACTAAGTGCCAAACAAACATTTAAAAAAATATAAGCTGCCTGAAATCTGTGCGATAGAATGAACGTAATTTTGTCCAATGAAAGATACTCTTCCTAAAGTACTGATAATTTTTGATTCACCATTAATCAAAAGCTTAGTTCGAAAGAAAATTCAGTTTGGTAAATTAAATGCTGCATTCATAAGTCAAAATACTTTCTTCCGAAGTAATTTTTGCTAAAGATGCTTCAACGTTTTCTTTTAGAAATTTGTTTCAGCTGTCAACGATTGAGTTTAGAAGCAAACAATCTGAATGTTTGTTTAAATGAATCTCTACTGCGATATAAGATTGTTCGAAAACATTTCGTGTAATTAGATTAATGATAGAAGAAGATATTTATATTTCGTTATCATCATCATCATCATAATCATCAACAAAAAACATGGGTACAAAACCCGTAGGTGCCGGATGCCAAGTGGCATCAGATTTCATTCGCCTTACATTGTTTTATAACCAGCGTATTAATATTTGCCAAAGGATTTACCTTGCAGCAGGATATTTGTTTTGAAATTCTGTTTAGAGGTGGCAGTTGAAGATGCACTGGACTCAGAGATGTGGCTTTACAATATCGAAGATATATCTGGCTTGTCTATATTTTGATTCAATATGGCTGTCAGTTAAAATGATAAATACCTCTTTTTGTTAGCAGGTTTTCTACCTTTATTTTCCCACTCTTTTGGTTGATTTACAGTCTTAATCTATTCTTGCGTCATTAAGTGATATGATATTTCAAACCATATAAGCCATGCGTTTTTCGACTAATCAGATCATATTTCATTTTCCTTTATCGACTAAAATGAGGAAGCATGAAAAAATTATCAGTAAGCGGTTGAATTATCTGCAACAATAATTATGGATTCAAATCGAAAACATAAAACAACATTATTCCAATGACAAACGGATCAGTCCTACAAAAGAGAGTTTCGGTGTTCCTGTAAAATTCAACTGCTCTCACAGCATTGTCTTGGACGTAGGCACCTTTCTGACTGATAAAACGGATAGGATCTCAACCTATCGATCTCCCAGGGTTTGTTCATCATCCCATAGTATCTTGGATGTGAATATGGATATGGAATTCTGGGTGTGAAACCCATCATGTATGGTGATGTATATACCCACCTGACGTGAGATATGGGAATCCGAAGTATCCCTCATTCATTGGACTAGACATAACATTTGGAAGGTAGTTATACACTGCTGGCCACCCAAAATGCAACACCAAGAAGGAAGCATCCGATTGGCCTTAATTTCGCACATGCGTCGCCCGTGAGAGGACATGCAAATAATTAGCATTGCAGGTCATATGCAAATCATGTGCGCCCGGCACACCACCGAGAAACACTATAAGAAAGGTGCACAGAAGGGCGGGCTGTAAGTAAAGGAAGTGTGTTGTGCTGCCGGACCTGTGCGTGGGAAGCTTCCTGATGCCTCGTCGCAGAATACGGCAGTCATTCCAGCACGTTTCGCAGTTCGACAGAGGACGAATAGTGGCTTATAGCGACAGCGTTTTATCGTACCGAGACATCGGCGCCCGTGTGGGACGATATCCAGCCACAATGAGGCGAGTATGGATTCGGTGGGTGCAGGAGGGACGGACGGACCGACGTGAGCGATTGCCGCAGCCGCGGCACACCACCGAACGAGAGTACCGGCATGTTGTGAGGCGGGCATTGACGGCTCGCACCGCCACATCACGAACGTTAGTGCAGGAATTAGGGTGTGTTGCGCAACAACCTATATCAGCATGTACCGTTCGACGTCGTCTGCAAGAGCCGGACCATTGACGTTACACCACCGGCCAGTGCGGCGGCAGTGGGCCGTTGAACGCCGCACTTGGACTACGGAATGGCACGGCATTGTCTTCTCCGGCGAATCCCGTTTCTGCCTGCAACACCACGATGGTCGGATCCGCGTGTGGTGGCACCGCAGCGAGAGACTGTATGACGCCTGCATTGTGCATCACCATACCGGTCCGTCGCCTGGCGTTATGGTTTGGGGCGCAATTGGATATGACACCCGCATCCCTCTGGTAGGCATCGCCGGTACACTTAACAGCCACCGCTACATCTCCGACGTTTTGGTCCTGCCTTACTTGCAGAACCTGCTAGCGGCCACGTTTCAACAGGACAATGCGCGCCCGCACGTGGCACGCATCGTGCAACTATTCTTCACGACCCACCAGGTGTCACTGCTGCCGTGGCCCGCCTGTTCTCCCGATATGTCGTTTTTCGAACACGTTTGGTTGCTGATCGGCAACCGAGGGGCCCGGCAATCACCACCCGCGGCTACGCCTGATGAACTGTGGTAACGTGTGGAAGCCGCCTAAACCGACATACCCCAAGCCCACATCCGAAGCCTCTTTCGTTCGATGCTGCGGCGTGTAGCGGCCGTTACTGCCAGCCATGGGGGCCACACGAGCTCTTGATGTCTGCATGTTCCGCAAGTCGCACGCGCCTGTAAGATTAATCGTTTCATCTTTGTATATGTTGTTATGTGTCTAGTAAATCTTGCTTTGCTATCTCGTGTTCTTCGTGGTGTTGCATTTTGGGTGGCCAGCAGTGTATTACTTAAGGAATCCTGACTTCTCCTGAAGGAATGGTTCGTTCCGGATCCACTCTTGGTTTTGCTTCTGGTGTTTGGTTTATTAACATAGATGAAAGTTCTTCTGACGTGTAAAGGCCTTGCAGCACAGATGAATCAAATCTGTTTGATTCCATACTTGATGCATCCAAATTTTTCGGCTGATATGAAGCTTCCGCGGTGGATGACGTCACACTCGCCATGGGCACTTTGGCGCCCTTTTCTCTCTGGGAGCTATTCAAGCTGCTGTTTCCCCTGTCATATCATCTGCATCCAGTTTCTCTCTTGACATTGCACCATTTCTACTTAGTAATCTAATTTGGGCTTTCATCTCTTTACTTTTGCGTGCCTCTTGTGGATTGTACACATAATCTGGATATATTTGCTTGTGTTGAAAATCAGCCATTTTGACATTTTGGTAATAACGTTCCTTCTGACCGTTATTTAGTTGTCTCCACATATTTCCGAGAATGGTGCTTATTTTCTTGTTTGACTCTTGTGGTTTCTGGATAGAGAGTATTCTACGATGTTCTTGGGCAAAGATGATGAACGTGTTTGGTGGCCGACGAATGCGACTACTTGGGAAGTTTCCATCGTGCTGTACGTAGAGGAGACCTGCTGTTGCCACTGGCGAAATTATTTCGTACTTAGAAACCGGATGCAGTTCGCAGTATCCATTCTGACCACATTGGGAAGACATTACTTTGGAAAGTTGACGTTTGCTGAAAACGACAAAAAATACTATTCTTGGAATCCTGAGGTGACCGCAAGTCGACGAAATTCTAACAGCATAAAACGTTAAATTAGGGTTTGCGCCACGCATAATTAGAGGATGTGAGTTTTAGAACCGCAACAGTAGCCATATAGTTTTCCTAGAATATACGTATGACCAAAGCTTATGATTGTTTGGAATTTAGGGACCACGAGGAGCAACTCTAACGGTTATAAGCAGTCGCCCATTGCTAATTTGGGGCCACTGGTTTCCAGTAGTGGAGAGAGCTACTGCCATCAGACAGAGTCACACACCACACATGTCTCATATAAGGCTCGAGCCAGTGTTCATCTCGGACTAATGACCAGAAGCCCTAACCTCAGGCCCCATGTCCATCGGTTCTGCTCAGAGCTATGCTAGTACGGGAACATATACCTTACAAACACTGGCCTAGATGCAACATTTAGCGTTCATCACATTTCTTGCAGACAAGTGTTATAAACAAAGGGTTAATGCACCAATGTTATATAGTATTAATGTTATAATCATGTGTTATAAACAATTCAAGATAATTATCTTCAAACGTTAATCAGTACCAACGTTATATTCTAATATGAAACACGTGTTAATGTTATGAACAATTGAACACGTGTTAATGTCATTAATGTTAAATACAATGCGGTAATTTTATTGTTATATTTATTATTATGAACAAATTATAGGTACATCAATTACAGATTATTTACCGATTAAATTTACTTTATTGTGCCAATGCTATAACTATGGGAATTTTGTTCTACAGTGATCGTATATGGACAAAAACGTGCCTCTTATATGTACTGGCATATAATAAAGCACGGCTTTGTGATTCACCTTTATCCCGTCACTGGAATGGTGGGAGAATAAAGGTACCGCTCGTGAAAGAAATTATAAACATAAACACATATCTTAGTTTACACATACCTTAACTTATGTCTTGTGTGGTTATAAGGAAAACAAACAGGAATCTTATGTGGAAGTAATCAAAATGGTTTAATACGTGAGAGTTAAGAACACTAAATTACCACGCGCGAGGATACAGCCGTTAACAATACCTTACACATAAAAGTTATTATTATTACGATTTTGCTCTACAACGTCTCCGATCATTTCTGCATATATATATATAAGTGCAATGCTTAGTGATTTATTTTACTTTTAGTTCCTTTTCTCCTATGCTTTACTTAAAGGTTTTACCTAGCTAACTGGGTTATCATTGTTTGATCATGACCATTACACACGCCACGTGCTCTAAGTAGGGTTATGAATAAATTTAAGCAGGTACATGCGATAATAGGGAAAAGGAAAAAAATAGCTTATCTGGAATTTCCATGAATCTCTCATCTGTGTCCGCTCATATCCGTATATATCGCTCACCCGCTTAAGCACTCAAAAACTTCCATACTCAACTGTCACCAGTCACACACTGTCCCTCAAACTCAACTCCGTCTGTCTCTCGTTGCTACTCGACTTCCGCTCCTCTCTCTTTCGTCTTGACCAGTCTAAATCCCCTCTGACCTTCTTGGGTTTCACCTTGTCCGCAGATGCCAAGGTCACGTGACCTTCTGGGGAGTTGATCTAGTCCGCGGATGCCAAGGTCACGTGACCTTCTGGGAGTTGATCTAGTCCGCGGATGCCAAGGTCACGTGACCTTCTGGGGAGTTGATCTAGTCCGTGGATGCCAAGGTCACGTGACCTTCTGGGGAGTTGATCTAATCCGCGGAGGTCAAGGTCACGTCGCTCCCTTCTAAGCAATGACCGCAACGACTCTTGCCACCCCCCGATATCCCCTGCGGCCTACGTGTCGTCACAAGGCTTGGGATTGCCTCCCGCTATCCTCTGGGGCTTTCTATGCACGTGCATGTTGGACTAAATTTATTTTAAATAATTTTATTTCTAACATTCCTCCCTTACTAGATGCAATCTTTATGGGGGTCAAAAGAAATGCTGGGGGATGACTTCACGCACGGATTGACTACTCCATCTTTACCTAGTAATCCTCTCTCTTTTTCCTCGTGAGCACTTATATATACATATAGCAATGAAATTATATAAAATATTCATAATCGCACATATACACAATACACTTTTCAAACACAAAAATTAATTAATTGTTACGGTCCTGCACCCACAATACATATCTTGAAAAAATATCAATTCAGTGATACTGCTAGCATCTGAATCTTACATGCACGTGCATGTTGGACTAAATTTATTTTAAATAATTTTATTTCCAACACAAGTATCCCTACGAAACGAACTTCTAACATATCTGTATAAATGTTTCCTTAGAAGCATATTAATATTTGTATTCTATAGGCGATGAAAGACTTACAGTGTTCCTATCTAGAATTATACCGTTCCGGTTTCATATCTTCAAGTATTAGTAAAACATCTGCACACTGCGAAGAAATTCTATACTGACGACAGAGTGACGGTTTGTTTCCGACAGTGTTAAAAGAGAGCAGGCCAGTTTTATAATGATGCCACGAACGTAATTCTATTCACCTTTTGTGTCATCTCGTCAGAAGTATGGGCTCATATTGTGTAACATTGGTATATTTCTCCTTTTTTGCTTCAGAACATGTATAAACATGCTACAGTCTAAAGAGGTACGAATCATCTGCTTTATAGTTTCAGGTTATTCCAGGTATGCTACAAAACATAGAAAAGCTTCGTAACGATTTCCATACTGAATCCCAGAATATAGCAAACACATTCATAATGTAATAGAATAAATGTTCTTATAATTCTGTGTACATTATAGTTCCTTTTCATGCTATCGTTTTAAAAAATGCAATACATGAAATACAGCTTGAGTGTTTTTTCGTAAATTGGAATGGAAATAACTGTGTTTTTCAAAATAAATTTACAAAATGTTATGATGTCATGGCTACTTAACGAAAAAAAATCCTCCGGTCATGCATTCCCTAAGACTACCGACAGGAACAACAGAAGTTCTTGTAAGACACCGATACATAAAGGTTGCGCCCGTAACGATTCTTTAGCTCACTTTTTTTCTCCTTCTGTGCTTTTCATTTAGGTTTTTGCTCATTAGTAAATTTCTTTCTTTTTTTCGATGTTCCCCCTTTTTGTTTCTTAGCGGCGATTGATGGCGAAATTAGTTCCCGTGACAAGAACGCTACGAAAGAAATGAGCATCATTAGTGGATCCAACTTACTTGGGCATCCTCCTTGGTCTGGTCCCTGAGCGGCCGTCTTTCCATCTGGACAGCAGCCGTGCGGAGTATCTGCGCAGCTTTTGATTACAGCCACTAGTTAGAGAGAAAGACAGAAAGGGAAGAAATAAAAGGGCGGCACGAAATGGCGGGCTATAAACTTTCCAACTTTACTGCAACAAAGAAATACTTCAACAATTCACCAGTATGAGATAGGTCATTGAAACATTGGCCAATATACTTGCTAAAAATCACTGACTGAGTTTACAAGTTCGTGTCAAAGACATAAAATGTGACAGCAACGCTGGCGATTTCTCTTAAATGATCCCCTCAGGAGTTCGTATTTCAGCTTTGTTTCAGCAAGATAATAAAATTTGTAATCGTGCCTTGCCAATATAAATACTTGATAAGAAAAAGAAGGAGCATAATCTAATGTGTTTCAACAATATCAGTTAGTTTTTTGTAATAACTGAAGCTAGAGCCGAAGTAGATCACAAATTTACAGAACTATACAAATAGATACCATTGCTGTTTATACCCATTTCACGGTGCTTCGATATAGCCATGTCACGGTGATACAAAACAAAATCTATTATTGCTAAATTTTTTTCTTTATTCATATTTTTTTCGTCTCGGGTTTAACGACCACTTTTTTTTCAAGGTTTACCGACAATCATGAACAATTCTCAGGGGTATAAGCAAACTTCTGTCCCTAACTTGAGGCCACGCGTTACAGGGATGGGTGGAACCAGCATGGTTGGACAAACACATCACCTACGCCTCATCCAGGATTCTAGTCCGGCCAATCCCAGCTTCTGTGAATGGCCATAAATGCCCCTGATCACTTTGCCAACCTGAGTATCCAAAGCTATAAGTGGTCACCCATCCTTAACTTAAGATCACTGGTTTCGGGGAAGGGAGAGTCGTTTGATAAACACAAAACCCACACCTCATCTGGGACTCGAACCTGCACTTAACTTGGATAATTGTCCAAAAGCCAGAGCCTCTGGCCACTCGGCCACCGGGACGGCACTTTTTTTTTCCTGTCTTTGAAAACACTTTCAACGTACATGGGATGTGAGAATAACAGCTCGAGGGACGAAAACTATTGTCGCTGTTTGCCAAGGAATAAACGTCTTTATGACAGAAAACTGAGACAAAGGCTGAAGCCTCAGTTTGCTCGACGAAAATTATGCAATCATCAGGGAAATCGGTAAGCAATGACATGTTTGGCTTCACCTACGCGTAGATAGCCCTCAAGGATTTGAGAACAATAAAGATAAGGTTTCTACATGATTCCGCTCAGAAATTCGTGAAAGTACGAACGCTGTTATGCTCCGTGAAAAGATGCTATATGCAAACTTGACTGTGTATCGACATCGGACTTAATTAAAGTATTTAAATGTTAAATTGGTTTAGTAGCTCAAGAGACTATTTAGGTTCCTTTTCAGTGTGATTGTCGCATCAGTCTTGCTTAAAATCGACGAAAACGTGGCGTATATTCATTTTAAAAACACTTTAGTCTTAAAAGCACAGTCTAATGCCTGACTTACGTATTGTGTCATCATATCTAACACCAGGTGTAAGAGGTTGGTATTACGTTGAGGGAAAGTTCACACTTTAAAACTTCAAATGTCACTTGTTACGTTGGCGAATTTTTGAGATTTTGTATTGGTCAGGACCTTTTCTTTTCAGTGGTTACAATTAAACACACGGCACCAATCGCAGTTAATGAGTTCATTTTCAAAAAAAATAATTTTATTTCCTCAATTCGAAAAACTACTTTTGATCAACTTTTTATGACATCACACCAATTTTATTAATTTCTCATAAATCACAGTTCATTTTCAACCAAGTTTTTTTCATATGTCGTTGTCAAATCAGGTTTTATTATACATATCTAAAATTACCAATGTAAGTTCTTCCAAACAAAATTTCAGTTGGCTACCTCTAAAGCCAACAGGTACATATTGTATTTGTAAGTAATTGCCTTGTGAAGGCAAATATAACTTTGCCTATTTTTTTAATAAGTAGGTGTTTTTAATTTTATTTTAAGACTCCCTTGCGGTCTTACGTAAATATTTTACCCTAAAATGTTAAAGAAATTTAAATGGAATTTTTTCATGTTTCCCTGGGTTTTACAAAACCATGAGAATCTAACGTTATAAGTCTGCTTTCAACCCTCATTTAGGGCCACTGGTTCTAGATAAGTGAAAGATCCAGATGCTGTAGGGCAAGCACTTCTCCGATGCCTCACCCTGGATTAAAACTAAGGCATAGTTCAGAAGATTAGCAAGAATCCCTCGCCTCTGATTATGCTTAGCGAGAACACCAGTTTGGCTCAGCTGCAATATTACAGTAGATTATTTAAGAAGTTAATAGTATATTCTGTCTTAAAATCTGAGGTTGGTGAGAGAAAAGTGCCTCCAAGTGAAAAAAAATATCACTTAAATTGCGTGGATTTTATACCAGTTGCTCTTCATTTTAAAACAGCATTATTTCATCATACAACTAGAACAGAAGAAAAATAAATTGATACCGTGGAACAGTACATCAATTATGTAGAATATAGTTACACTATACTAGTGGTCCGATTTATTGGCGTAGGAAAATATACATATATAAACGTTTCCAAGCTTTCGCACATTAACCAGGTGGCGTTTTCAAGGAAGTTAGACCGTTCCTCGTTAACAATTTGCTTTTGCCATTCTCCGAGCAATGTGGAACACCTTTAAACATTTTATACGTCTTTGACTTAAACTGGAGAAGGAACGCTCCCACCTCGACGTTTTAACCGCTTGCAAAATATCAGGCCTAATCTCAAATGTTCTTTAACTTTACATCATCAGTAAAAGGATCCTGGTTTGACAACAAAAAGGACAAATTTCTTCGTCAGACCCTGTAATGGATAGTAAACCTGAATAGAAAGGACGCCAGGTCATTGGGGACCAAGTGCTATACCCTGTATATTAAATTGCACAGATTGTGCAGCCCGATCAACTTCAACATCTTGACCCTCCGTGTAAATATGTTAGTCGAAAAATTCCAATCTTCCTTATCCTAAACACACAACAAAAAACTGGATTACTTGAAATCTTCCCAGACTCCAAAATCTAAAAATTTCGCCATTCCATTCGTCAATATTTCTAGCCGTACGATTTCCCCAAGAGGAAACAAAATATTTTTAAGCAGTCTCTGTCTAACTTCCTTGAAAAAAACATCTGGTTGATGTGCTAAAGCTTGGAAACGCTTATGTATGGTTTCCTACGCGAGTAAATCGGATTACTAATACACTGCTGGACAATTGCTAAGGACGGATCATAAACAGCTATATAGCGCATAAAAAAGTAAGTGTGGTTGGATGCCAAGTGAAATAAAATAATGTCAGAATGCCAGGACATTACAAGAAAGACAATTTATTGTGCTCTGAAATCCAGAAATCTTTGGAACGTGTTCAAGGGACAAACAGGCCATTTTGTGCAGAATACGTAAACGTGAAAAAAATGCAATTACCGTCCGCAGGCGTTCCGGCGTGAGATGTCAATACGGGATATGGCCACCATGCAGGGCGAAGCAAGATTCCACACGTCGTGTCATGCTTTGCACAATATTATCAAGCAGCTGTTGGGGTAATTTATCCCATTCCTCTGTCAGTGCAGGGATGAGGGTGTCCTTGTTTATTGGAGGGCATTGGGGACCAGCAAGACTCCTCCCCAAAGCATCCCACACATTTTCAATGGGATTCAGATCTGGAGAACGTGCTGGCCATATGAGGCGTTGAGTATCCTTGCTCTCAAGACACTAATGGACAGCGACTGTTCGATGACATGATGCGTTGTCAATATGAAAATGAATCTATCACCGACACCACCACGAAACATGCGAACATGCGGTAGCAGAACATCATTAATGTATCGTTGGCCAGTCATAGTTCCAGTTTGAAGCACATAGAGGGACGTACGGCCATTGATCATGATGCCAGCCCATACCACGACACTACATGTCGGATATCGGTCCCTTTCCTGTATGTTTGCTGGACAATATGCAGTACTACTATCACGCCAGATCAGTTGCCGTCGACAATCAGAAGATAGACTGTATCTACTCTCATCTGAGAAGAGGACAGCAGACCAGTCGTTATCAGTCCAATTGCGATGTTGATGGCACCATTGCAAACGGGCGGTACAGTGACGTCTCGACAATGGGATGCACACAACAGGACGGCGGGCGTATAGTCCTCCTTCATGCAAACGTCTGGCAACAGTTTTTCGTGAGATCCGCTTGCCAGTAGCAGCCATTAACTAATTTGCTACCTCACTAGCTGTGCTGCGCCGGTGTCTTTTTGTTGATAGCACTATGTACCGATCTTCTGCAGGTGTCGTACTGCGAACACGACCTCCCCCGTGAAGTTTGCTTTACTCTCTATTTGCCTGAAATGATTTCCAAAGCCTTGAAACAGCACTGTGGCTGACGTCGATCTCCCTGGCAACATCTGTTATTTTTCGCCCTTCTTCAATCTTGCCAATAATACGGCCACGCGTAAAATCATCTAGGTGATGTCGGGAAGACATACTGAAAATTGCAAGTTAGTCAATTGATTCTTTCCCTTTCAACTTTGCGTTTGAACAACAACGTTTAATACGCGTCAAATCCTTTATATCTCTTATCAGCGCTATGACGTCACGAACAAGTTCGGCAATCCAAAATTTTCATACGCACAACACGTCTTACTGTATCTCGCACTAATGCTAATTTCCACATTTTCCTGCCTTCCATTTTATGGTTGCTATCGTTGCTATTGTCATCCGTCCTTAGCAATTGTCCGGCAGTGTATAATGTTATATGTTCTAAAAGAAAAATATTTGCACATTTTTAAACTACTAAGTAACTGCGGTATTCGTTTTTCGCTTTACGTGCGATTCAAATAAATACTTTTCCACGTGACTGCTCATGACTTATGCTGGATGTTGGTGAAATTTAATAAATAACACCCAGTTCTAATTGAAGGACTCTGGTGTAAACCATGGTAACCAACACTTCTGTCCTTGTGAAAATCGTAGATTACAAGCAGTAAAAAAATATAAACGTTTGCACTTACCATAAACTGAAAGTTGTATTGTGGTGCCATATGTTAACATAAATGTATAATAAATACTCTAAAATGCTCAGATTAATACCGCAGTTATTTTTCATCCGCAACTCATTTTTTTACAAAAAATGTTAGCGCTCGTGTGAAACGTTCAGGTAACACTCAATTTTTTTAATAAAACTTCGAAAAGATATTTCAAAAACAATAGTTTTTAATAATTTCAACAAAGGAAACTACATGGGTATAAGACTGGGGAAAATTTCATATTGTATATCATGACAAAATAAACGAGAAATATTGATCAACGGGTAGCTTTTTAATTGTGTTTGTAAAGTACCATAATATGCGAAGAATACCGTAAAAATAGAAACTACGTCGCTATACAAAAGCATCAAATATATTTTATTGGTGTTTGTTTTCTGGTAATGTAGATGCAGAACTAACAACTGAGCAAATTCAATAAATGGGTCTTTTGTGAAATGGCTATTGAAAGTCCTGAAAACTAGCAAGCATTAGTCATAAAATATCTCTGATACACAGATGCATTTAATATGAGACAATGCTTAACAATATAATGATCACGAAGTTCACGTTAGGGTAACATTTAAGTTTTCGTGACCTAAAGAATATAACGTCCTTATATTAGAATTATATTGGAATTCTTTCTGTATATTTGTATAAGACGAAACATTTTTTATTACCCTCAACAACTTCTCGTCGGAAGTTAAGAGCCATGTTAGCGGGACGTGTTAGCGGGACGTTTCTTAGTTTTGAAATATTTTTTAAAAGTTATTAAGTACATAATGTACATGCATACATACACATCCCTAAGCTGTTTGCTGAGCTTCAGAGGTTATCTCCTCACAGAAAGATCAACTGTTACATTAAAGTTTAAAACTGATGGCGCTTGACGTCACTTATTGTTGATGTATCAAACGTCTCCATTTACAGCGATCGATGCACATAACTTGAGCTACACTGACACCCATTACACGTCTCACAGAAGATATTTCACACTTCATACCCATTACCTTTTTCTCATGAAGACATTCCTGAATCTGGTCCTCCCATCTGCGCCACATCTTCGTTCTTCACATCATCGCATCTCCCCAACACACATAGGATGACTATATTTCTTCTGCAGTATTCAGTCTTCACTACCGTACATCACAGTAGGAAAAACTGCACTTTCATACACAGCCATACGTGACTTTTTTGAGAGCCCATCATTCGTGTGAAAGCCTCCTATAGCAGCTATGACATTCAAAGATGAATTAACTCGCCTACTAATTTCCCCATCAAATTTGTTTTCTCTGGAAAGAACTAATTCGCCTACTAATTTAAGATGCGGCGTAGTCCTCTGATGTGGCGCATTCCTCCCATCTACGCCACATCTTCATTCCTCACTGCATCGCACCTCTCGAACACACATACGATGCCTCTGTTGCCATACATCACAGCAAAAAAATTGCACTTTCACATACGATGCCTTCACTGCCGTACACTACAGTAGGAAAAGTTGCACTTTCATACACAGCCATGCGTGACTTTTTTTGGGAACCCAGCATTCGTGTGAAATCCTCCTAAAGCAACTATGACATTCAAAGATGAATTAATTCGCCCAGCAATTTCCCCATCAAATTTGTTTTCTCTGGAAAGAATTAATTCGCCTACTAATTTTACCATCAAATTTTTTTCTCTGTAAAGAATTAACTCGCCTACTTATTTCAACATCAAATTTGTTTTCTCTGGAAAGAATTAACTCGTCTACTCATTTTGCCTACACATTTGTTTTCTCTGGAAAGAATTGATTCGCCTACTAATTTCACCATCAAATTTGTTTTCTCTGGAAATAATTAACTCGCCTACTTATTTCAACTTCAAATTTGTTTTCTCTGGAAAGAATTAGTTCGCTTACTAATTTCCAATCAAATTTGTTTTCTCTGGAAAGAATTAACTCGTCTACTAATTTTACCAACAAATTTGTTTTCTCTGGAAAGAATTAATTCCCCCACTAATTTCACCATTACATTTGTTTTCTCTGGAAAGAATTAGTGTTCGCCTAGTAATTTCACCATCAAAATTGTTTTCTCTGGAAATAATTAACTCCCCTACTTATTTCAACATCAAATTTTTTTTCTCTGGAAAGAATTAACTCGCCTACTAATTTCACCATCAAATTTTTTTTCTCTGGAAAGAGTTAATTCGCCTAGTAATTTCACCATCAAATTTGTTTTCTCTGGAAAGAATTAATTCACCTACTAATTTCCCCATCAAATTTGTTATCTCGGGAAAGAATTAATTCGCCCAGTAATTTCACCAACAAATTTGTATTCTCTGGAAATAATTAACTTGCCTACTTTCACCATCAAATTTGTTTTCTCTGGAAAGAATTAATTCGTCTAGTAATTTCACCATCACATTTGTTTTCTGTGGAAATAATTAATTTGCCTAATAATTTCACCATCAAATTTGTTTTTTCTGGAAAGAACTAATTCGCCTGCTAATTTCCCCATCAAATTTATTTTCTCTGTAAAGAACTAAATCGCCTGCTAATTTCACCATCAAATTTGCTTTCTCTGGAAAGAGTTAATTCGTCTACTAATTTCCCATCAAATGTGTTTTCTCTGGAAAGAACTAATTCGCCTAGTAATTTCACCATCATATTTGTTTTATCTGGAAATAATTAATTCGCCTACTAAATTCACCATCAAATTTGTTTTCTCTGGAAAGAATTAACTCGCCTACTTTCACCGTCAAATTTGTTTTCTCTGGAAAGAATTAATTCGCCTACTAATTTCACCATCAAATTTGTTTTCTCTGGAAAGAATTAATTCGCTTAGTAATGTCACCATCAAATTTGTTTTATCTGAAAAGAATTAATTCAGCTACTAATTTCACATCAAATTTGTTTTCTGTGGAAAGAATTAATTCGCCTACTAATTTCACCATCATATTTGTTTTCTCTAGAAAAAATTAACTTGTCTACTAATTTCACCTACACATTTGTTTTCTCTGGAAAACGTGATTCTTATATATACGAATTCATTCAGCCGGTCTACCGCTGTGGCATTTAGACTGATCTTGCATTCAGTATTAACACTTCCTCGCTCAAAAATCATAACTTTGTTTTTTTCCTTATTTACACTAAGTTTGAATTTCCTACAAACTTTGTCCAAACGGATAACATACTGTGCAACTCATTTGTGCTTTCTGCTAACAGGACTGTGTCATCAGCATACGGCAATATGCCTATGCGGATATTACCAAGACATAAACCAGTATTGCGTAATTTAGCATCACGCATGCACGCATTCATACATATATTAAACAACTACAATAACATTACACAATCTCGTTTGACTTCTGCACTGTAAAAAAATGCCGTGAATAGTCAGTGTTTTACCCGGATTAAGACGTTTTACAGATCGTAAACACGCCACCTGGTGGTCCACCATAAATTTTCGGTAGATAAACTACATGTTCACGGTATTTAAACTGTTTGAACTGTTATCGTATTTTAAACTTGACAACCTGGCAACGTTCTTCATGAAGTGGTTATATACAAGTATTTAGCACGTCTTTTGTAAAAAAGATCGTGCTTATGTTACCGGTTTGTCCGTGTATCAGTCCGTCCGTCTGTACCCACGATATCTCTGCAACTATTAGTCCGATTTCAAAAATTCTTTTTGCATTGGGAAGCTTGAAATATGCGAATGATGATCCTTTATTTCCTTTTTTTTTACGATGTACAATTTCGCCGCTAGAGGGCGTAAATGCAGTTTATGTCGAATTCAAAAATACGTTTTATTCCATGTATTTGCTTCTAAACATCCGATTGAAAAAATTCTTTTATCTTTCGATTCCAATGATGTCAAATAGTATTTTAGATATAGTTACGTTTTCAAATTACGCATAGATTTTCCACTAGGAGGCGTAACAGTAAATTACATTTTCTCCAATAACTCTTCTTCTAAAACTCCGATTTGGAAAAAAAAATTCTTCAGCAGATACACGCCCTGGTGGTAAATATTTTGCATATAATTTCAAATTTTTGGTAAAGAAAACTTTGGTCACCAGGGGGCGTAAGTGTTAATTTTTGCTTCTGATGTATTGGCCACAAAATCTTAACTTCTAAAATATCGATTGAAAAAATTATTTCTTGGACTGATGCCAATCACATCGATAAACCTTTTCGGAATATTTTCTTTTGAAAATATTTCACAGTTTCTCCGCCAGGAGGCGTAGATGTATATCTTACTTTTGTCAATATCACTTCCTCTAGGAGTCCGATTTGAAAAATTCCTTCTTTGTTGGATAGAGTTTTCAGTGTGACATGTTTTTCATTGAATTTCAAAATTTTCAAGTGATTCATAGACTTTCCGCTAGGGGGCGTAGAGGTAAATTGTGTTTCCCCTTATATCTCTGCTTCTAAATCTCCGATTTGAAAACTTCTTTCTGCATCGGATACAGCTACTGACGGGGAAATCGTTTATACATAATTTCTAATTTTTTGTGAAAAAATGGTTTGGCTACCAGGGGCGTAAATCTTAATTTCTGCTACTGATGTATTTGCAGCAAAATATGTGCTTCTAAATTCTCGATTAAAAAAACGTCGTTTGTAGACCGATATTACTGATGTCGACAAACCTTTTACAGTCATTTTCTTCTTTTAAAAAGGCATGGTTTCTACGCCAGGGGGCGTAGAGGTATATCTTATTTTTGTCAATATCTCTACTTCTAGGAGTCCGATTTCAAAAATTCCTTCTTTGTTGGATAGTGTTGCAAGTGTGACGTGTTTTTCATATAATTTCAAAATTTTCAAGTAATTTGTAGACTTTCCGCTAGAGGGCGTAATGGTAAATTGCCCCCCCCCCTATGTCTCTGCTTCTAAATCTCCGATTTGAAAAATTCTTTCTGCCCGGGTATAGCTACTGATGGGAAATCCTTTGCACGTAATTTCTAATCTTTGTAAAAAAATGGTTTGGACACCAGGTGGCGTAAGTCTTAATTTCCGCTTCTGATGTATTTGCAGCAAAATATGAGCTTCTACAATCTCGATTGCAAAAACAGTCGTTTGTTGACTGATACTAATCATGTCGACAAACTTTTTAGGAACATTTTCTTCTTGAAATAATGCATGGTTTCTACGCCAGGGGCGTAGATGTACATGTTATTTTTGTCAATATCTCTACTGCTAGGAGTCCGATTTGAAAAATTCCTTCTTTGTTGGATAGTGTTTCCGATGCGAAATATTTTCCCTATAAATTCAAAATTTTCATGTAAATCATAGACTTTCCGCTAGGGGGCACAAAAGTAAATTGCGTTTCATGCGTTATTTCTGCTTCTAAAACTCCGATTTGAAATTTTTTTCCTGTATCGCATACAAAACCTAATGGAAAATATTTTTCACATAATTTCTAATATTTGGTAAAGAATCGATTCTGGGCTCCTGAAACCTCGACTAATTTTTTTTTCTTGGACCGATACCGCTCATATGGAAAAACCTTTAGAGAATACTTTCTTCCTAAAATAATGCATGGTTTTCCCACCTGGGGGCGTAAAGTCACATCTCATTTTTGTCTATATCTCTGTTTCTAAGAGTTCGATTTGAAAAATTCTTTCTGTGTTGGAGAGCGCTTCCGGTGCGAAATCTTTCTTATATAAATTCATATTTTTCTTAACGCACAAGTCTGAAATCAGAGGGCGTAAGCTCACGATTCCGTTTACAGCAATATCTGAGGGATTAAAAACTCGAACGAAAAACTTCTTTCTTCCGTCAGATACTATTGTTTTCCATACCGGTTCCATTGACTTCGAATAGCTTTGATAAATTTAATTTGCGTCAGAACAGATTCAAAAGACGTGCTTATTACACCCGGAAATTCGGTGTCATCTTTCTTGTTTCATGTGCAATCAGTCGACTGGCGACACCTCTGTGGGCAACACGTTTGTATTTCCTAGTCAGTAGACATATTATTTATTCCCAGTCATTAGACATGTTAATGAACATTACGGCCTTAGACATGTTAATGAACATTACGGCATTAGACATGTTAATGAACATTACGGCATTAGACGTTTTTATTTCCCATTAGACATGTTAATGAACATAACATGTATTATTATTTATTTGTCATTAGACATCTTAATGAAAATTATGGTCATTAGACGTTTTTATTTTCCGGTCATTAAACATGTTAATGAACATTACGGCAAAATTACGGTTTATTTACTGGCCACTCAGCTGCCGGTGTATCTACCGTAATTTGACCATGCAATTTTTTACAGTGTGCGCCAATAAAAACCTTTTCGATAAAATATCATTCACTCGTGCATATGCTGTGCTGCCAGCATACACAGCTTTCACAGTATTAAGCAGATTTGAAGATATACCATATTTATGAATGACCTTCCACAGTACTTTCACTGTTACCGGATTAGTGTGAAATCTATAGACCGCAGCACATCTTTTGGAGTTAATAATATTAAACGAGCTGCAACAAACACAATGTGTTCGCATAAAATCCTATTGCTTTCCGTTTCTCATGTTTCGGGTCACTACTGGCCGAATGCCAAGAATACTAACCACATAAAAATATTGCAGATGAACTTTATCAAGTATATAATTTGCGATATCATGCTACCTCTAAAGAAAAAAAAACGTTTTAGTGGAGTGCGTTCCTTAAAGAAAGATGAAATACGCTGATTATAGAATAATTTGTCTGATAACTTATGCAAGTCCGATTCGTCAATATTTGTACGACTGCCATCGATGTTGTTTGAAAAAGGGTTTCAAAAGATGAACGCGGATGCTATTCAACATTTTTAGCACGTCTTTTGTAAAAAAAGATCGTGCTTATGTATCGGTTGGTCCGCCCGTCAGTATACACCATATCTCGGCCATTATTAGCCCGATTTGAATTTTTTTTTTTTTTTTTTGCATTGGGAAGCTTGAAATATGCAAATGATGATCCTTTATTTCGTTTTTTTTTTTTTTTTTTTTTTTTTTTTTTTTTTTTACGATATACAATTCCACCGCTAGAGGGTGTAAATGCAGATGATGTCGAATTCAAAATACATTTTATCCCATATATTTGCTATTAAACATCCGATTGAAAAAATTCCTTTATCTTTCGATTTCATTTATGTCGAAGAGTATTTTAGGTATAGTTACGTTTTCAAGTAACGCACAGGTTTTCCACTAGGGGGCGTAAAAGTAAATTACATTTTCCCCTATATCTCTTCTTCTAAAACTCCGATTTTATTTTTTTTTCTTCAGCGGATACAGCTCTTGATGGAAAATATTTTTGCCTATGATTTCTAATTTTTGGTAAAGAATGGTTTGGCCACCAGGAGACGTAAGTTCTAATTTCTGCTTCTGATGTATTTGCCATACAATCTGAGCTTATAAAATCTCGATTGAAATAATTATTTCGTGAACCGATGCCCCTTACGTCGATAAACATTTTCGGAATATTTTCATCTTAAAATATTGCGTGGTTTCTCCGCCAAGGGGCGTAGATGTATATCTTATTTTTTGTCAATATCTCTACTTCTAACGGTTCGATTTGAAAAATGCTTTCATTATTGGATAAAGTTTCCGATGTGACATATTTTTCATATGATCTCAAAATTTTCAAGTAATTCATAGACTTCCTGCTAGGGGGCGTGAAAGTAAATTGCGTTCCCAAAGATATCTCTGCTTCTAAAACTCCGATATGAAAAATTCTTTCTCCACCGGATACAGCTCCTGTTAGGAAATCCTTTGCATATAATGTTATTTTGGTAAAAAAATGGTTTGGTCACTAGGGGGCGTAAGTCTTAATTCGGTTTCTGATGTATTTGCAGCAAAATCTGAGCTCCTAAAATCTCAATTCAAAAAAAAAAACTCTTGTGGACCGATACTACTCATGTCGACACACCTTTCAGGAATATTTTCTTCTTAAAATAATGCATGGTTGCTACGCCAGAGGGTGTAGATATATATCTTATTTTTGTCAATATCTCTATTTCTAGGAGTCCGATTTGAAAAATTCCTTCTTTATTGGATAATGTTTCCGATGTGAAATATTTTTCACAGAAATCCAAAATTTTCAAGTAAATCATAGACTTCCCGCTAGGGGGCACAAAGGTAAATTGCGTTTACTGCGTTATTTCTGCTTCTAAAACTCCGATTTGAAAAATTCTTCCTGTGTCGCATGCAGCTTCTGATGGGAAATGTCTTTCATATAATTTCTAATATTTGGTAAAGAATGGTTTGGCCACATCGAAAAACCTGTTGAGAATACTTTCTTCCTAAAGTAATGCATGGTTTTCCCGCCAAGGGGCTTATATTTGTCCATATCTCTGCTTCGAGGAGCCCGATTTGAAAACCTATTTCTCTGTTGGAGAGCGTTTCCGCTGCGATATGTTTCTCGCATAAATTGAAATTTTCCTTAAAGCACTAGTCTGCCACCATAGGGCGTAATATCGCGATTTCGTTTACAGCAATATCTGCGCGAATAAAAACCAGATTTAAACATTTCTTTCTTCAGTCAGATACTATTGCCGGTTCCGTTGACTTTGAATAGCTTTGATAAATTTACGTCAGAACGGATTCAAAAGACCTCATTACACCCAAAATTCTGTCATCTTTCTTGTTTTAAAAGGTTTCAATTTCTCGAAGAATCCGATCAATACAAAAGTGACCTTAAGGGAAATTTTTCGTAAGTTTATGCAAGCAATTTTTAATGGGAACAAAATGATGGATACGGATGAGTGTGTCCTGTCGAGAATTTTCATGTTCGTAAATCTTGGGGAAACTGATCACTTCGCTGAGATTTACGAAAATAAAAATAAAAAAAAAATAAAATACATAGATTGAAAATTCTCTACAGTCCCACGTTTTAAAATGTGGTTTGGAGGAAGCGGTGAAGTGAGGGAATAATGGCCATGTTTGTTCATTTCTCACCCCTGACCAGACAAGCAAAATAAAAAAAAAGGGTAATAATAAGAATTAAGCTTCTTTTTTCTTTTGGCTTAATTTACTTTTTACTTTGGTAAGTTAGAAAGAAAAGGCGAGCAAGAAGTTACCATCAACCCTTTTAGAAAACAAAATTATTCGCTGAAAATCACGGAATGAAATTTGTGCAAAAGCCAAAATCTTTCTTTTAGAATCCGCCATTTTTCAGGAAAATTTAGATGTTTCTAAAACGTGTCGCAGAAAGTTCCCTTAAGCCACAGATAGGCTATTTTTAGATCAACAGCATGCAGGAAGGCTATCGCGTTTCCCTTTTCGTGGAGGTCAGAGGTCACCTTGGGTGGCATGAGAGGGAAAGCCATGTGGTCCTGTATTATGGTTTTGGCGGGTACCTGTTAGCCAATGGCCAGCGATGTCGTTGGTTACTAGGGAAAGTTTTAGCCAATGGGGAGGACAGAAGTTTTCAAGCACCCCAGTAGTTTGAGAAAGCGTCACTCTACTCTTGACTCTTCTCGTTGTGCTGGCAACGATGTATCATCTAGGAGAACGGGGCTCCGTTAAGGGCCACCCGCTCGCCGTGACATTTGGACCTGGCTGGCAGTAAAAATGGCGGTGCAGCCACATGAAAATACGTAATACTGGCGTGGGTACGTGCCGTTATTTGTACCTCCAATTATGCTGATAAATTAATTCATTCAGTGATCTGAATGCCTGAGCTGCAAGGTTTCTTCCTATGCTGCATTCTAATCCAAGACGGAATCATCATCTAGAGAGGAAATTCACCATTACCCTTGAGACCAGAAGTCCAGTGATGACTAGCCAGTCACTGTGATGACCCCTACAAGAGGAGACCATCCCCAGTGGCCCACAAGGAGAATAAACCTGCGCCATCCCTAGCGCTAAAATCTAGATTTGTCGGCCAGCGAAAATTTTTGTTCCTCTCCAGGATGCCACGTCTGGCTCTGAAATTACAGAGAACCTCTGCACGCATTGAACTCGGTGAGAAAGTATCCTCGCGAACTGTTTGTTGAAGTCACTAGTTCGTCGGGTATACAGTATGAAGATCAAAACAAGGATGCGAAGACCTAGTGAGGTAGTGTGCTAGTTTATACACATACATATATTTCTATGATTTTTTTTTTAAGGCTAGCTGTTTGTGAAAAAGTTGTCAATATCATTTTGTCAGGTCTTGTATGTGTGGTCAAGTAATAGCTGGCATGGGAAACTTCCTGTCATTATTTTCTTTTGAGCTAAATTGGAAAGAAGTGTAATTTTACATAGGTTAAGCCAGCGGTACTTTATTTCTTGTATTTTTGGAGCTTCTGTGTGGAATGTTATGAAGTTCAGTGATTAAGTATTATTTTGTGAAAAAAAAAAGCTTCCTATTAAATTTTATACGCTGAGGGAACGGATTGAGAAAAAGGAGATGTTAAATGTAGTAGCAGCAGGGGTTGTAGGATTTCATAAGTTTTGTATGAGCTATCGTAAACAAGAGCAACCTCTCAGACCAGTTTTTTTTGTGTGTGTGAAATTTCTCTCTTTGGGCTTAGTGGTTTTTATATTTTATAATTTGCATTGGTACTTATGAGTATAGGATAAGTGCCATGTAGTTTAATTTTTTTTCTTAGAGGCAGCTTTGGTATGATCTGAGTGTTTTGGTAAATTTAGGTGTAAAATCATTCTTTAACATTTTGTAGTAATGTGGACTAGTTTCCAATATCAGTCGTTGGATCTGAAAAATTAATTTTCATGAGTTCTTTTTTTTTTTTTTGGAGACATTAAAAAAGGCATGCATGGAGACTAGGTTAATAAAGTGTTGTACTGTATATTACACTTGTATAATGTTGGAATTCTTCAGGAGGTGATGATTTCTGGAAATAGATATTTCTTCGATAGATGTAATTTTCTGCAGATAAATGGTTCTGCGGTATAGTGTATTTTTCTAGGAAATGAGTGATCTAGTGTATTTTTCTGGGAAATAAGTGATATAGGGTATTTTTCTGGGAAATGAGTGGTATAGTGCATTTTTTCTGGGAAATAACGAGGTTAGTGTATTTTTCTAGAAAGTAGTGTTAATTCTTCTAGAAGCTGTGCGCCTAGGGAAGGAAAAGATAAGAGTATTTCTGGAAATAATGTGAGTCTTCGTATGGTGTTTTTTCTGGAATGTGTGTACCAGAGAAAAATAATTTGGGGCAATAAAGTTCTTGCAGGGTGCTTTCCTTATGTAGAAAAATGCTTCGCAACTGAAAGGGTATAGATGGAAACAATTGGGGATTGTTCTTCCACCCCCGGTAAGCCGAAGACCCATAGGAAGCTATCTCGAGCAAGGCGAGTGCAGGAGTGTTGTTCCAAAACAGTAAGAGAAAACAATACAGGGTGATATGTCACACTTATTCTTCCATTTCGGTGCATAGGCCTGATTGGATTCACGACCCCATCTCACCTTAAGCCTAAATAATACTTCCTCACAGTGAGAATTTTGTTTTTAGTGAAATTGAGTGATTTGACTGAGTTGTTTTACCTACCCGTTACCTCAGTGGCTTACTACATGAGTTGGTAAAATTGCTAAAAGCTTACATGGTACTAGTTTGAATTTTTCAATTAATTTGTTTATAAACTGCTGGTCAGAATTAGTGGTGCAATTTTAAATTGTTATGAACATTGGGAGTGCAGATAAGTATGAATATGGGTCCAGGAGTGTTGAGAGTTAGTGTTTGCCTTTTATTTACATGGTGGGATATTGTGTACTCAGAGCAAGTTGGTATAGTCAAGTACAGTATTTTGAATTTTTCCAGATGATAGGGTGAATTTTAAGTAGATTTGTCAGCATTATTGTGTAATGATAACTTTTAATTGAGTAAGGTATTTAGCGCAGTATGTTTAGTAGAGTGTTGAGAGTGATTTTGTATCAGGTAATTCTAGAATGTTGAGTATATTAAATTTTAATGCAGATTTTCCTGGTAGTGTTGGATTGTGTACTGAAGTAACTTTAGGTTATTTATAAGTTTTTGCTCAGTTGTTGAAATTTTAAAATTAATGTTGGTTAGGGAAACTGGTTTGAGGGGTGTGTCCGAAAGGAAATGAAATCTGTATTGTACATACAATAAACTATAAATTCATGAGGAGAGGGAGAGAAAGAAATAACACTTCAGCTATCCGAACCAATTCACAATGTTAAGTCTTACTGTGTCATCCATCAAGTGTTTGTGATTCGCAAATCATTATTATATTTTTTTATGAATACTGTTCCTGGTGCTACAAGCTAAGTTTTGTTACATAATTTGTGAACTTTAAATATGCGAGATAGTATGCTAATACAGAGTAGTGTGTTTAAAATTTGTCATGTTCTGAAGACCAAATTGTTAGCCTATTACTGTTAAAGCTGTAATTAAGCTTCGTTGAGTTTTCAGCCTGCCATACTATTTTAAAAATCCTAATGCCACTAAATGTTAGGCATAAATTTAAAAAAATCACATTTTGTGTGCAGAATTGTTTGTTTCTTTCGAAGCATCTAAACTGTGTGTCATCTGATATTTATTAGGCCAGTGGTCAAAGTTAAAAGAAATTTTAAAATTTGAAAAGCTGATTGTGTCGAACAGAAAACATTTGTTGATGTGGGTATTCCTCAACTTCTTGAAATACTTTGTTGTTGTTGTTGTTTAAATGGTCTTAAGTTTTTTAAAATAAATGCAGGACAAGTGGCCTTTCAAAAACCCAAACCTTGTACAGTGAAGAATTTATTGACTCAGTTGACGTTCATCGCAGGGTCACATGCTAATCCACCTTAGCTTGCCTAAGGCCGGAAACGATTCTGGAATTTTGTTTTTATTTAATTAATGCATTTTTGTCCTAACCACTAATTTGATCATCACAGCCTACAAAAGTTATTACACGTGTACATTGTATACCATCTAATTTTGAGTGTTTACAAATTTGGTACACATGTAAACAATAATTACTTATTTTACACTTGCAGGTGTCTCAACTCATCTTATATTCAAACAACCCAAACCTTTAATAATAACTTTTGGGAATTTTCAAACATCAGTGTTGCATTTTATTTATATTTTCATTTATCATGGCCTTAAGATAATTGAATTTATTTTTGTTTCGAAATACATCCACCCATCTCCCAAATTTTAATTTTCACCTAGATTCAACTTTCACCATAAAATTTTGATTTGCATAATTTTAAATATTAATTACCCAGAATAACCTTAATCTTTTTTCCCACCTTGACAAGTGTAATACAAAAGCTTCTAGGTCTTCAAAAAAAGGTTTCTGGATCTTAAATGGGGAAAAATAAAATTGTATTTGCATGCATTTTTGGCAAATCACATGTTTTTAATGCCGAATATGGAAAAATGACGTCGATATTTAAAAGAGATGTTTTTTGTCTCTTAGAATACTGGGTCGATGCAGGAAGAAACTAACGCAAATCAAAACTGTAGTAAAATAATCTTACCTTCTCTACAGCATTTTGCAAATTCAGAAGTTTTATGGCAGTAGCTGCTAGGAGGGCACTTCTTGTAATCAGCACCTTTCCCACAAAAGTAATCTTTTCCAGTGACTGGATTTACAAGTGGCTTTTCTCCATCGCAGGCAATTTCTTTTCTTTCTAGAAGTGAAAGCAAAGTCAAAATCAGGTCAATTCTTTAACATTCCACATTTCTTAATTCAAAAGTGCATTCTGTGCAAACCAGAATTTGCGTAAAATGAGACTGTGAATAGAGCATCGGAAACATGTAAAAGTTTCCTGAGACAGTATTAGCGTCTAAAGTGATCGTATACAGTTAAAAAAAGGTTTGAAAAAACAGGACAACACACTATTTCGAAAGAAGCATTCGGGCATCTCTACATCTCAAAATCAACGTGCGTTTGCACAAACTGACGTGCACGCGCAGGGTGTATTGCGTGCCATATATATTAAAGGGGAGGTTGAAAACCTATCAGCCAATGCCGGGCATAGATGATCTGGCGGACGTTTATAGGTGCATGGTTGTTGGATGCCACCTGAATAAGTGATGAGTGAATAGCACTGGCGCTCTTCTGGGATTCCAAAGTTTTCTGTTGCTGCCTCCATGAGAGGCCGCACAAACTGAATGATTGTACCAAACCGAGCTCATTCCGGAATGTGAAGGCACGCACGTCCCCTATCACATACTTTGTCGGATGTGTCGCACAAGACACTGGGACAGCTATATGCACCAGAGCAGTCCTCTGGGTACTGCATGTCCACGGCTATCACGTGCACACACATCCTACATTACTCTAGTCATTACCAGATGACGACTGCAGTGGTGTCTTGCTCGCCGACCGTGAACAATTGAAGAATTAAAGATGGCCGCGTAGAAAGACGAATCGCCCTCATCACTTTTTTGTTTCGAAGGACGCACTTGGGAGTTGCGTTTGGCAGATGAGCGTTGACAGCAATGCCCTTGCTGTGAAATCTTGGGTCGATCTGTGATGGTGTGGAGCTACTTCTGCTGGGAAGGACTCTGTCCGTTGGTTGTGTTGCCCTCCAGCCTAACGACGGCTAGGTACGAGGACATTCTGAACAAGTTCACACTACCTAGTTGTGGCAGTACTTCGGCATAGACCTCTGACCGTTTCAGCAAACTCGAGCGTCTTGCTACACTATAAGATTTATCCAGTCCTGGTTTGAGAAGCAGGACGTCCAAGCGTTGGATTGGCCGGCCAAAGTCATGATCTAAATACGAGAGAACATCTGAGGTACGAGCTGGAGCGCTGAATCCGATCTCTGCCAGTAAAACCTTCCTCTACGGCAGCTCTGGCACGAGGAGTGGAGGGAAACTCCGGTACAGACCTACCTGCATCGTGTGGAAAGCATGCTTAGAATTGTCGCTGTTGTCGCAACTGCCAAAGGTGAGCCGAATATGTTCCGATTTCGGCTAATAAATGATCTTGTCTTCATTCACCTAGGTGCCTGGACACTTTTTCTTACAAAGTGTATATATAAAGATACCTGACAAAAATTTAGTCACCTGCAGCAATATATTATATTGTTTTATATGATATATTTCTGAGGTTACAATTAGAATCTTATTTAAATATTTATGTGCTATATAATAATAAAATATGTGTTGTTTCTTTCTACAGGCAAAACTTTTAGCTGAAAGTTTTGAAAAACTAAAATCAGTGGGTCGAAAAACACATCTAAGTGACTGACAAAAAGGTGACATAGCTAAAAACAAATGGCATCAAGGAAGTTGCCAAAAGAACAGTTGTGCATGTTTATTAAGATTGGTGTACGTTAAACTCGACTCAAAATAAAAGGAAAAATTGTGGACGAAGCACCATTTTGACAAGTCGTGACCTGTGAAATTTTCTCGACTGGTCAACGAAAACATATTTCAATAAAGGCAGGAACTCCTTCAGACTGTTAATGATGGACCTCAAACGCCTATATCTGAGTAAACATTGGGTAGGGAACTTCATCGAACGAATGTCTGGATTAGAGTTGCAAGACTGAAATCAATGTTAACTTCAGCACGCAAAAAAGCTCGATTAACTTGTGCCAAAGCTCACAGGACACAGACTGTTGACCAGTGGAAGGCTGTCATATCATCTGACGAATCCAAATTTTGCCTGTACTTAAGTCATGCAAGGCGCAGGGTCAACAGGAGAGGTCTAAAGAAGTATTCCATCTTGAGTGTGTTCAAAGAATTCTTGCCAAAGAATATGGATCTGTAATGCTGTGTGGCTGTTTTAATGGTTTGTGAATTAGGGCCACAAGTAGTGGTAAATAATATGATGAAACAGCATGCGTACTGAGAAAGTTTTGACAATCATGTGTTTCCTTTTGCATAACATTTGCAGGATTCTCACCAAGTAACATATCCAATTTACCAGGATGACAATTGTAGGATTCATAGGGCTAAAACTATTATGGATTGGTATGAAGAGAATGATAACTTCGGGACACAGAGAGTGACTAGCTAAATCTCCAGATTGAAATACCATCGATAATTTATGGGACCACCTTAAACAAAGTGCAAAAACCGAACTTCAGCATCTCAAGATTCTCAACCAATTGCGGGAGAAACTGTTCTTAGAATGTTTAAAAACTGACTCAAGTTATTTAAATCATTTTGTTGAATTTCTTCCAACAGAATTAATGCTGTTATTTCTGCACGTGGTGATGTAACTAAATATTAAAAGTAAATTTCTGGAGGTGACTAATTTTTTGTCCTAAGTCCGTATGTCTTGAATACTATATACATAAAAGCAGAAGCATAATATGATGTAACGTTTTCAATTATTCAGTGAGTCGCATCGCAAATGTTAACCAACAACAAAAAATGCACCGAGTTATCAGATGCAATGAGCACATCGTTTGAATAAAAAATGAGTAATGATATAAAATTTAACAATCATCGAACACTTAGAGGCATATAAAATTTTAAAATTAATGGCTTGCGGTAACAATATGTTCGTCATAAAGAATACGGTCTGATAAAAAATAACTTTTTAAATAGGTATTTTCGAAGCACAGAAATGGTTTCAAAGAGAAATATCCATTTACACTCTCGCCAGAAAACTGAATTTCGGTAGCAGGAAATTCACTGAAAATGTTATTTAAAAAAAAACAATTTGAAGCAAAAATTATTTTTTGGTCGATTTTGTTAAAAGTAATATATAGTCACAAATAGAAACTAACGCTACCACCACAAGCACAGGATCAGCAAATAGTTCCCGAACTCTACATTCAGGACTTTTTCTGCTGTACAGACTTACGTCAATGCTTCTGAGCGTCTTCTACTGGCTTCTCAGATTATATTTTTGTCTCATAGAAGGTGCTGGAATTGTCACGTTGGCACATGTTCAGAAATACGAGCTTTAGCACTAAAGGGAGGACAGTGGCGGATTTAGAAGCTCATCTTAGGGGGAGGGCTTTGCTCCAGTCAAAACAAAGAAAGAGATTTTGTGGAGGCGCGCGCACACACACACTATAAATTTGAAGCGCTGCCCTTTCCTGGTATTGCAATGCTTTTTAAACTTGTCCATTAAAAATTGTTCTAACGTTTTAAATCACAAACTGTGAGCGAGCACTACTTGCTCTCTTCGAGGAAAGCAGCTTGATGCTTTTTAAATCTCACGTCTGGATAACATTCTTCAAAATAAAGTTTGATCTCTTCTACTCAGATGAGTTAATTTAATTGAAAAATGTCCAGTTTGGAAATTTGTTACGGGTTTTTGTTTATGGCGTAATCGAGGTACGCACTTCGCCCTGTTGCTCACACCATCTCTCTCTCTCTCTCTCTCACACACACTTCAAAAGCTACCCGCAAACGGTGATTTTCCCTGCTCCCAATTACTAATGATGCCAGACGACACTAAAAAGAACAGAACGAAGCTAACTCATCGCTTTTAATGATGAGTCACTAACTCTTTTCACTCTCATTTTTCTGTGCTTCCGAAACTCTACTTTCTGTTTGCTTTTTCCTGCTGAAGCGAAGTTGGAACCCAGCGTTTGATCTTCAAATTTGCTATGAAAAATATATAATATTACGAAAACCTGTGTATTTATTACAATAGTTTTACAAAAATAAATGCATTAATTATTTAGATATTGGCCATTTAAATACGAAAAAACTGTTTGCGGGAGGGGAGGGTCGCCCAATATGCCCCCGGTGGATCTGCTACTAGTAGTGGTTGGGAGGGTCGTAATGCAGCAATTAATGTCCAATATTAAAATCTCCATGTCAAATTAATTAACTGCATACACTTTTTGTTGCAAGTACCCCATAGAAGAAGCCTTGTAGGTGATAACTTCAGCGATCGTGGAGGCTAGAATTCTTTTGAGATGATGAGGTTGCAAAAGAATCTTCGCAGAAGCTTCATTGATGCGTTTGCGGTGCAGAACGTCGTTACGGCTTTCTGAAACCATAAGAAATAATCCTGTTCTTCCAGAATGCCCACAAAGTGAAAACGAAAGTCCTGGGAGACGTTTGAAATGACGGTGGTGTCGAAACAGAGCTACCCTGCTATTCTCCGTTTGGATATGGCACACTTCACACCGAACTTCTGAGAATTCAATGGGACTTTATGGCAGATATAGGGATTCGGCACAAACTGATACTTCATATTTTGTTAGTTTACATATCAACTCAAATGAAACAAGGGTTCATGCGTAATAAAAAACACTGTCAAGAATACCCTTTCTTCTTGTAAAACTCCGAAACCAGCGACAGTAATGCACCACGTTTTCCTTATCAAGTGGTTTCATCTCATGAACCACTTAGAACTCCATACACAGGGCAACACAAAGTTTTTATAGTTGTGCAATTGGAACCGTAAGGAAGTTGAACCTGTTGTAACAGCCGTAAAAGGGATTCTCTGGTTACTGTTGAAGACGGTACTGAACATCCTAAAGAACTTCAGGCGATAATCTCGTGAATAAACAAAGACATCGCTCTTTTCACGTTTATCAAAACATAGCAACCGAAAAATTGTTATCTGGCCACTACTGGAATCCTACCCCAGATCTCTCGATATCTAGCCGAGTGCGTTCGCCTTACGCTACAATGGCCAACAATCAACGGCACTATGTGCATTTTATCTGTCAGCTTCTGACATCACATATCTGTAGGATGGGCTCAGCAACTGAGTCGTCTCCATCTGGTGGGCATTAACGGCCCAAGCTGTATATTACTTATAGCAAACAAATCCAAAGGGCGAGAACAATAGTGGAAATAATCTGCACATAGCACCGTTGATTGTTGGCCATTGTAGCGTAAAGCGAACGCACTCGACTAGATATCCAGAGATCTGGGGTACGATACCAGCAGTGGCCAGATAACAATTTTTCGGTTGCTATGTGTTGATAAACGTGGAAAGAGCGATGCCTTTGTTTATTCACTGAGGCCAGGTATTTTGAGGATTTTCACTATTGTTTTCGCCCTTTGGATTTATTTGCTATAATTAATATATAGCTTGTGCTGTTAATGCCCACCAGATGGAGACAACTCAGTTGCTGAGCCCATCGTACGGATATGTGATGTCAGAAGCTGACAGATAAAAGCAGATAGCGCCGTTGATTATTGGCCATTGTAGCGTAAGGCGAACGCCTTCGGCTGGATATCGAGATATCTGAGGTACGATCCCAGTAGTGGCCGGATAACAATTTTTCGGTGTTTATGTGTTGATAAACGTCGAAAGAGCGATGTCTTTGTTTATTAATTGACGGCACACATTTAAGGGTTTTCGCGATAATCTCGTGGTCCGGCCACTTCTGGAGTAGTCACAAACTACTGTATGACAATTTCGAGGAATCGATAGATTTAAGTTGCTTATTTTCCATTTGCTAAGTGCATAGGTACACTCTGCTACAGAAACCTGCAGAGAAATGCGCTGTTGAAATCTTCTAACTGAAATAACTTCTAATTAAAATAACTTCAATATACACTGACGAAAAAAATCCCAACACCAAGAAGGGGTTGTGTTAGATAAACGACAGTTGGTAGGCGGCGAGAGTACATCTGTAAGATGTCGTCTTTGCAAATTTCGTGCTCGGTGCATACGTGTGGCGCTAGTAGCGCCCCTCGGAACATGCAAAGCAGGTTTGCTGTGAATACGCGCTGTAACGTTCGTGAGCGTTAGTTATCGTTGAGATTCGACGTAGGTTAGTCAAGAATGCCTTTTAGAAGACGAAGAAGCCATTATCAACAGCTCACGGAGTTTGAACGAGGTCGTGTAATAGGGCTACGAGAAGATGGATTTTCTTTCCGCAATATTGCAGAACGACTTGGCAGGAATGTAGCCACTGTGCATGATTGTTGGCAGCGGTGGTCAAGGGAAGGTACTGCCTCAAGAAGACCGGGTTCCGGCCGGCCACGTGGCACTACTGAGAGGAAAGACCGCCGTTTTTGGCGTATGGCCGTGGCGCATCGTACCGCGTCTGAGGCAGCAATTCGAGCTGCAGTTGCCACCACAGTGACACAACGAACTGTTACAAATCGGTTACTTGTAGGAAAGCTCCGAGCCAGACGCCCTGTAGCGTGCATTCCACTTACTCCAAACCACTGCAGTTTGCGACGTCAGTGGTGTCGAGCTAGAGCTCATTGGAGGACGGAGTGGAGATCTGTTGTGTTTTCTAATGAAAGCCGGTTCTGCCTGGGTGCCAGTGATGGCCGTGTGTTGGTTAGAAGGAGTCCAGGTGAGCGCCTGCTACCAACCTGTCTGCGGCCGAGACACACTGGACCTACACCTGGATTTATGGTCTGGGGAGCAATTTCCTATGACAGCAGGAGCACTCTCGTAGTTATCCCACGTACCCTGACGGCACAGTTGTACGTCGGTCTGGTGATTCAACCTGTTGTGCTGCCATTCATGAACAGCATTCCAGGTGGTGTTTTCCAACAGGATAACGCTCGCCTGCATACCGCTGTTGTAACCCAACATGCTCTAAAGAGTGTCGTCATGTTGCCGTGGCCTGCTAGATCACCAGATCTTTCACCAATCGAGCACGTATGGGACATCATTGGACGACAATTCTAGCGTCACCCCCAACCAGCATTAACCGTCCCTGTATTGACCGACCAAGTGCAACAGGCATGGAACTCCATCCCACAAACTGACATCCAGCACCTGTACAACACAATGCATGAACGTTTGCGTGCTTGCATTCATCATTCTGGCGGTTACACCGGTTATTAATGTACCAGCATTTCATATTTAAAATGGCTCTTCTCGCGCTTACATTAAGCTGTGATCTTCAAACCTTAATCGATTAAATATGTTACCTATACAAATGTATTGCCACCATTTCATTCCTTTACAACTATTTTTTCGTGGTGTTGGGATTTTTTCCCATCAGTGTAAGTGAAACAACTTCTAAGAATGAGCGTTTTGCTTTCACGCGTGCCCTGAATTCTGTCTACTTAGCGACGGAAAGCACGAAGCAAGCAGTTCCTAAGCTTGCACAAAACTGCATTCGAATTTTAGTTACACTTTCGGTTTTGTTATGACGTCATAGGGACAAACATTTGTACCACGTGCGGTGTTTCACCTTGAAGAGTTCTCGCATTGGCTACCGCAGCGATATCCATCACATGATTTCACAAAATGCCTGATAATTTTTTGAAGTCAGAGGTCCGTAACTTGTGCTCACCCTGTATAACTGCGCATCATTAAAGCACAGAAGATGCGTAAATCTTGTCTTGGTAACTAATATCCTATGCAAAAGAAAGTCTTTCATTCGATATTTTAGAAGGGAAGCTATGACTTCAACTGTAAATATACCTTTCCGCCATTAGCGACAGAAATGATCGTTACGGAAAAGAAAAAGTGGTACCGGATACGTTTCTCACCGATACTTTGCGACACATGAAGAATTTTCCAAAGAGGCTTTTAAGAAGACGAGATAATCAGAGAAAAAAAATCTGACGTATATGACTAAATTAGCTTCTTATTTTTAGTTTCTATCTCTTAAGAAAATTTTGTATTTTCCCGCATAAGCTTTCTTCTTAACGTAATTTCGGTCTTTCCAAGAGTTTGTAACGGTTTCGCAAGAAACAGCAGCAAGTTAAAATATAAATACAAGCTTCTCTCTTTGTCAAGTGAGAGAGGCGAGGAGGTAACCTATGAACCAGGTACTACCTGAAATTCTATAATACTGTAAGTGTGATTCATTCTACGAGTATGTTTCTACTTCAACTTGATAAAGCTGGAATTGTGTGTTGTGGTAAATATAAGTCGTGGTTCTGTCAAATTGAGTTGTATGTCAACAAGTCCAGAATAAAGGAAATCCGTCTGTTAATCTGCAAGGGGTATTTCTTAGTCTCTCGATTTAAATGTAAAAATATAGTGACTACCAGTTAATGCCAGCTGTAAAATTAACATTAAAATTTTCAGTTTAAAACAACATACCAAATACCCAAATACAAAAGTTCATTCGCGATCTATGGTAAAGATTTTCATGAGCGAACGTGTCGCGATCAGTAAGCAAATCCAACTGTAGGCCCACACTCGCCTCAAGATCACTCTTACGAGCGGAATGCCGTAAACCAGTACAGTCTGGCACAGATGACACCTCAAAAATTGCCTAACTGCTGGAAGGGATACAATACAGACCTCTGGGACACGAAATAGAATCTTTCGCAAATAATAAAAGCGTGCAAGGCCTGTACACTCAACATTTCAAAACAAGCATCTATGTTCTATAACATACCAGGAAAGTGGAAGCATCTCGGTTGATACAAAACAGCTGAATCCAAAGCCCAGCACAAGTAGTTCTACGGCTGTCATCCGGAAAGTTAAGACGTTGACGTCCGGATCAAGCACAGCGACAGAACGCGTCATTGCGGCGAAGGCTAGAGTGTTCGTAGGAAAGGTTAATACCTTATTCCACTGAGATTCAAATCTACAGAAGCATAACAAAAGCCGAGTATACAAACTGCTCCCAAGGCCCATGTCGGACAGAAGGGCCGCCTGCGGAAAGCTCTGTGAAAAACAGTTAGTTGGTCGGCGAAAGTATATAGTCGCCTTGAACGAAGCCTGCGTTCACCTATCAGATGCAAAAAGACCAAGTGCGATTTACTTTCCAAAAATACATCGGGAATGCAATAGGATTTTCCCGAATGGCTTCATGATTTTCTCTGCATTCTCCTACCAGGGAAAGCTGCAGACTCGTCGGACTGATGAAAATGCAAAAATTGACTCAGTGTGTCAAAAGAAAGAGTTTCTGACACCAATTTTGAGCAGGAAGTGTCGGCGCAGTATGGTAATAGCAAAACTCTGATATACATCGACCGAGATAAAGCGTCAGGCCACACGTAGAAATTGACCCAAAATATATCTTATGTGAGATGGATCAGAAGACAGGGATTCAGACAATAGCATACAGCGACATCCTTGCCAAATCTCCTGATACCTCTCTGATCGATTTTTGCGCCTTTGGATCTTAGGCGGAAATGACCAGGTACAAAATATGGTGTTTGGAAAGCGTGAAAGGAGAACCTAGATAATATCAGCATCATTACACTTCAAACTAGCATTCAACTGTGAAATTTGAGTTGAGAGAAATAGCGCTAATGAATAGCCATCAGATCAGGTATTGGAAAAAGGGTTTTCGATGTATCGTGTTGTATAAAAACTGTTACCATAAAACCTGAACGACCATCTGTAAATTTCCAGGTCATTTACATAGAGTATGGAAAAAGTATGAGTGGTTGAGATTATACATTTTAAAAATCATTCGGTTGCATGAAATCTCTCAGGGTTCTGGACTTGCCGTCTTATACCAGTTCTTCTAGAACCATCACTTTTGAGAGGACTACATATACATTTTGCTAGCATTTTCAATTTCAGAATCGTGCTCACCTTCCATTGCTTTAAAGGAATTTTGCTAGAAAAGCAAAAATATGTTATTAGAACATCCTACTGGTGACTGTTTGCTAATAAAATTCCAACTAAGGTATTCATAGGTGAAAAGTTCAAGACTCTGGCTAAAAATCAGTACGCAAATAATGCGCGTATGTGGGCTTACTTATCAAAGAAATTTCTAAAATGCAACGCCGGATATCAAATTTAATTATCTGTTTTTCCTAATATTTCTAAAGTCTAAAGAACAACCTGCAGAAAGCAAGGCTGTGATTTTTAGTAGTAGTCTAGAAATACCTTCTCTGAATTACAAGATAGAGAAATGCACATGATTACATATCATATGCCAGAAATCAAGAAAGAGTTTTCAATAATGAAAATTACATTCAACTACGTACTTGAGCTGACAAAAAAAGTGGGAAGGGCGCTACCATATTCATTACATGCCACCACACCCATGCGGTAAATGCCATTGTCCGCAAGCGGCGTATATATAGAGGCAGATATCTCCACAAGCTCAAGTAGTAGCATTCGCAATTCAGATGGCAGCTTATCAGGGTTGAAGCGATTTCGAACGTCGTATGATAGTCGGCTCCCCGGTAGATGTGTCACTCCATCTCGGAAATCACCACGAAATTTGGATTTACACGGTCAACAATTTGAAGGGTGTACCTGGACTACACAAACACAGGCAGGGAAAAGTCCAGAGTGCGAGACTTGTGTGGCCGTTAAAAAGCGCAAGACGATCGTGGACAGTGGCGTGTGGTATGCATCGTAACATCCGTCCGGCGTGCAATATTGCCGCAAATCACAGCGCAATTCAATGCTAGGGCCAGCAGTAGTATCAACGTTCGAACAGTACAAAGTTCCCTGCGATATATTGGGTTGCACAGCCGATGGCCCACACGGGTGCCATTGCTGACCCGACGACACAATGCTGTGCGCCTCGCCTGGTAACGGGGACACAGCCATCGGACGGAAGATGACTTGAAACGTGTAGCCTGATCATGAATGGAATACGGGATTACACCATACAACATGTGACGTGCCTCCCACGGAGGACGCACGTGAGATAAAGGCAGATAGCAGCGACAGCATACGTCCGCGAGCTCAGTTGGGAGAGCGACTTTATCCGGAGTGAGGGGACCCGATTTCCCGGCGTGGACAAAAATGACTGTGAAATTTACCTCGTTATAAACACAAATTTTGAAGATGACAATCTGTTTTTTGGTGTAAAAATGACAAGGATGGCAAGTGAGATAATATCCGGAAACTTAAAAATTTCGTCGTCCTGGAGCGGGAACCGAACCCGCGTCTCCTAGATAGCGCCCGGGTCTGCTAACCACTTCACCACCCAGAACGACCAAGTCTCAAGTTTCCGATTAATTTGAATATAACCATCACGGGTTTCGTTAGTCGAAGCAACCGGCATTCATGTTTAGCGAATATGGAGGTTAAGAATTTTATCCCGTGATTGCCCGAAGGAGCAGATAAATCATGAATGAAATACGGGATTACACCATACAAGTCAAATTTTGAAGATGACAATCCGTTTTTTGGTGTAAATGTGACAAGGATTGTAAGTCAGATAATATCTGAAAACTTGTCTTCCAGATAGCGCCCGGGTATGTTGGGAGACGCGGATTCGATTTCCGCTCCAGGACGACGAAATTTGCAAGTTTTAGGATATTATCTGACTTACCATCCTTGTCATATTTACACCACAAAACGGATTGTCATCTTTAAAATTTTTGTTACGTGTAGCCTGGTCCTACGAATCGCGGTAATAATTGTTTCGAGCAAATGGCCGACTCCATGTGTGGCGACAACATTACGAGCTCATGGATCCTGCATGCCTACAAGGGAGAGTGCAGGCCGAAGGTGCCTCTTTCATCGTGGGAAGTATTTTCAGCTGGCACGCATTAGAACCGCTCATACGTCTGCAGACCTCTGTACCGGTAGAGGCTTCTTAACCATCCTTAGGTTCATGTCATGCAACCACTCCGTCATGTGCGACCTCTTTCAACATGACAATGCGACACTACGCACGTTCACAGTTGCCCGATTATAGTTGGAAAAACATTCCACGGAGCTTGGCATCCTGACTTGGACCCCCTCGTCCGCCGGCTTTAAACGCCATCGAACAGATTTGGGATGTTACGTATTTAACGTATGCCAGGAATCCTGCAGGGGCGAATATTACGGAGTTGTGGAACGCTCTTCAGGAAGTATAGTGTGCACTGTCTCCGCAGTACTTCAGAGAGCTCGTAGAGTCCATGCTCCGTCGCGTTGCTGCCGTTATCTGATCGCGAGGAGTACCAACGCGGTTTTAGGGAGGTATCCCAGCATTTTTGTTGTTTTTTTGGCACCTCAGTGTATGTATGATTTCATTGGAAATCTCAAACTAAGTGTGCATCAGAAGTAGGAAGACACTTTCGGGAAAGTATGTAATGCGAAAACAGTTCTGCTAAAATCAAACTAGATTAACTTTTTTGAGTGAATAAAAGCTGTTTCTCTAGTTTCAATGTCAGCATACTAATACCACTTCAGTTGAATGGCAGATAATATAATAAGTTTTACATTTGAGAAATGATTGCAATAAAGCATGTTTTATGCACTAACTTAGTACTTAAATTTACACCTAAAGCCTTGAAGGCGAAAACTAATAATTCATCTTACTTTGGCACTTATTCTTTGGAACTACGTATATTCTCTTTTGTTTCTTACAGGACTCTTCCCTCATTTTGCAATCGTTGTCATGAAACTTTCCATCCGATCCACATACCGGTTCTCTTATGGCAGGACAATTAAATGAACAAATGCAAAGAGGTTGTCCTTCGGAATCGTAATCACAAATTCCCTCAAACTGGCATGGCTCCTCTTCACAAGCAAAAGTTCCTGATCCAGATTCGGAAGATTTCGCTCCTGAAATAAATCAAAACGAAATTATTTTCTTATTGCAGCATAAATTAAACACGCAAAATCAGATAAAATGGTAGATATTAATTTAGAAAAGTACATCTATTTTCATGTGTAAACAATTATTTAATTGTTACTTATAAAAATAGGCTCAGGATCTGAAGATATGCCTCACAGAGGTTTCATTGGGTAAATTGGGAATTTTTGAACTTGATTTGTTTATAACTGCTGATAGCTATACGGAAGAATACCTCCAAAACGCTTGCAATGTTTTCTCATTAATTTACTCAAGGCTTTGGAAGGTAACTTTGGTGGCTTATTGCCCTACATCAGTTGTATAACGCAAAAGAAATGACTTCCGATTTTCTCGAGTTTATTGTTTTATGGTCGCTTTGTATCCTTTTATTGTCTTCGCCAGAGGCGATCTGCACTTGCATTTGGGATAGGTTTTACGACGCTGTTTGAGGAAATTAAAGAAGTTTCCGTAGAAAACTGAGGTGTTTGTTTTTTCCAGTTTTAGGAGTCGTCCGTTGACTCGGATTCAAGAAGATCGCGTGCTTCGGGTCTCTAATATCAGCAGAAGGAATATTCCAAGATTCAAAGCGGAGAAGAAAAAAACGTACTCAAGGAATGAAATACTTAAGTCACTGCAATATTTGACATTTGTTAAGAAACATGACTGAAGATAAACCGTAATTCACAAAATAAGTACTTTTTGGAGCTGTTTTATATATGCGCATCTAAGACGTATGTCTATACTTAAACCCTCTTGAGTTCATGCTTCTATGTAAATCATGTTACTTCTCCGTTATATTTCTTTCTGAATGAGTTTCAAAGGTACGTAAAGAGTGGTATGATGTTACGAATGAATGTATGATGATTTACTGCTTAAAATTGGATCGCATGCCACCTTGGCATTACCAGAGTTCGAAGATTATCTTTAAGTGCTGCTTGCATTTTGCTGATGTTATTGTGAAGCTTCTGTAATCGTGTAATCGTGTTTTTGACAAGTGGCGAGGAAATAGAGATTACTTTGAATTTGCACGTACGTTGGTTTCATTCGAATGAAGTTCTGGCCGTGCATTATTTGTTTAAATGTTACAGTAACTGTGTTGTTTCAGCAAAGAATCTGCAAAAACGCAAAACGACACAAGACGTCACTCACCAGAAATACACTTGAATTTAAACAACTACAGTCTAAAGCTATTTGATAACAGTTTTACAAACAAATGGAATTTAAATTCAGTCTTATCAAAGTTGAATAACAAAATTCCATACGCACAGAACTTACTCAAAAACACATACGTGGGAACGTATATCAAGTTAAACGCTGTCTTTGTACGTTAAATTGAACCAATATGTTCCAATTGCAGAATTAAAATACGAGATGTATTTTCATTAGAACCCAATGATTAAAAACTAATTACAAGTTCTTTCAGGGCCAACTACAGACCCCTCATCAGGCAGACTGTCACAGAGAAACAGTGAGGCTGGTATTAAATACAGAGACATCCCATGATACATTAGGCTCCGTGTTGCCAAAACATGGTAATCGATAAGAAGAAAAGTACACAGCTAGTCACGTAGCTTGTTCTTCATGGGCCATATCCTCATTCGCTGAAAAAGTTCCAATCAGTAACCTCCACGGTTGCGGAATAAAGCTTGGCAGGTCGTCACAAGAGTTTTGAGCAGGTCGGATTTTAAACAAACTTTCTGTGAAGAGAACGTTGATTATGGGCCGAATCCATAATCGTAGCGTTTTCCCAATCTGGTGTATAGAGTCCTTGATTAACAGTTCTGGTAAGGGCTGTAGTAGGAGAACCGGTGCTGGTATTATATTTGTGATCTTTCATTCTAACAGCTAAAGTCCTAAGTGTAGAGCTTATATAGAACTTATTCGGCAGAGTAGAAACCCCAGAAATTAAGGGAATCCTATATACACCATGTCTTTGGGTAGTCTGGATTGGGTCGTGGTCCTTTTTGATAAGGCTGTTAATATTAGGTGTGCAACTTAATTCTCGGCCTCTAACCGCAAGCGATGATAGAACGTCGGCAAATGCAAATAGCAGTGTGCGATAATGGCTGACTGCAGCGCCATCCAACAGTTTTCAGGAAACCGTAACCACTCACAGCTGTAGTGAGAGAAGAGACGAAAGTTGACGGTGAAAGCAATGTCGTTCGAGAAGCAACATTTGAGGAACTGCCTCCTGTTCGCGTTTCAGCTAAAGAAAATTGCCGCGGAAGCCCAGCAAATGATCTGTGCTACTTTGGGTGAAGCTGCTGTGTCCTACAGTACGGGTAAGAAGTGGTTCCAGCGGTTTAAGCAGGGAAATTTCGATCTCCGTGATGCAGAACGTCCGATACAGCCACAGAACCTTGACGATGAGGAACTGGAACAACTGTTGGACGCGGATCCGTGTCGCACACAGTCAGAGCTCGCCCAGGTACACGAAGTAACACGGCAAGCCATTGCAAAGCGCATGCACAAGCTTGGACGGATTCACAAGGAGGGCCGTTGGGTGCCCCACCAACTCACAGCTGCGAACAAGTCTAGGCGCTACAATGTTGCTGTGTCCTTGCTCTCCAGATTCAAGAAGGATTTCCTCCACAAGATTTTGACCTTTGATGAGAAGTGGATCATCTACGATAATCCTAAGCGGCGCAAATCGTGGGTTTATCCAGGTCAGCTTACCACCAGTACCGCCAAACCGAATATCCATGCCAGGAAGTTGTTGCTGTGCATATGGTGGTATCAGCGCGGTGTCGTACGCTATGAGTTGCTTAAACCTGGTAAAACGGTCAATGCTGAGCGTTATTGTAAGCAACTCATTCGTGTGAGAGACGCAATGGAGGCCAAAAGGCCATACACCGGCAAGGGCAGAAGGTCGGTCCTGTTGCTTCAGGATAACGCGCGTCCTCACACCGCTGAAACGACTTTAAACACGATCACCGACTTGGAATGGGAGATTTTGTCCCATCCGGCGTATTCTCTAGACTTCACCCCGCCGGATTATCACTTCTTTTGTTCCCTGCAACATCACCTGAGTGATACGCCCTTCACTTCTGTCGAGGAGGTCCACGCAACTATTGATTACTTTATCAACTCGAAGCAACCCTCTTTTTCCGCAGTGGCGTTCGGCAGCTCCCTGACCGATGGCTCAAATATATCCAACACGACGGGATTATTTTCCTGATTAGGTACGTATTTGATTTGCTATAATTTGCTGTCAACGTGTCGCGCCTGTGGCTGAGAATTAAGTTGCACACCTAGTATTATTCTTGCGGACCCCAAACTCTAAGTTATGCTTCCTACAGAGATTTCTCAGGGTCAAAGTAAGCAAAGGAAAATTATCTATCGAACACACAAAAATTAATTAACGTACAAAGATGGCGTTTAACTTGATATACATTCCCATGTATGTGTTTTTGACTTATCACAGTTGCAATCCAAGCATTTTACCAGATAATGGATGTATTAATATATTTCTATTCATCGGATAATCGGTAAATTCATCGGATTTTACCAGATAATGGATGTATTAATATATTTCTATTCATCGGATAATCGGTAAAGCTGAAACTACAATATGGCACAAATTTGTTTTAAAAGTACATTGAATTAGTAAACGTTTTTCTCGTTTCATGTTTAACGAGCACCGTGAGAAAATCTGTATGCTATAAGCAGTCGTCCGTCTCTGATTCGGGGGCTCTGGTTCCAGGGAAGAGAAAAGAGCAGTGATGTGGAACAAGAGTTCATGCCTCACCTAAGACTCGGGCCCGGGCACTTGTCAGTCGAATGGTCAGAAGGGAACTTTTAGAACACTGTGCTACCGGGGCGGGATAGTAGTACATCTACATCCATCTGTATTAAAAATACTACATACTAAATCAACAGTTTTTCAATACTTGAATATCATATTACAGAGGGGGTCGAATGTTTTGTAATATTTGCATAAACGCATGTGCATATTCAAATTAGTTCAAGTCGCGTATGTCACGTATTCAAATTAGTTCAAGTCGCGCACTGGAGTCAGTCAAAAGGTACATAAAGTGGTAGTCGTTGCTGTGAACAGCATTGCATGTCGTCGTTCTGCCTGCGGTTGGGACGCCTAAAGATAAACAGCCACAACCGGCTAATTAGGGAACCTTTGCTTTAAGGGTTTAAACTCGGCCATGACGCTGCTGAAGCAACACGAAACATTTGTCATGCGAAAGGGGAAGTTTCCTTGGACCACAGCACCGCAACCAGATGGTTCAAAAATTTTCGCTTATGTGACAGAAACCTCGACGATCAGCCAAGGTCACGTAACCCGCGAATCGTGGATTCGGAAGCCGAGCGTCTGGCCGTAGAGGCAAATCCGACAACCGGCATTCGGATATTATCAGGCGAGCTGGGCATATCACAGACCACCACGGTTCGTCACCTTCAGGACCTCGGCAAGGGGTGCAGGAGCTGCCGCATTGTCCCTCACGAACTAACGCCAGCTGAAGCAAACCGCCGAGTGGAAGTGTGCACGAAACTCCCAGAAGTCCCTCGCGATGTGCGTTTCATCAAGAGAATTGTTACGTGCGAGGAAAAGTGGGTCGATTTCCGTAATCGTAACACACAACGGCAGTGGTTGAGCCCGGGCCAGCTTCCAGAACCTGTTGCCAAACGCGGGCGTTTCGAGCACAAGATGATGCTCTGCGCCTGGTGGAATTTCGAGGGGATAATCCATTAAGAATTTGTTCTAGACGGTCGGACCATCAACGTCAACCTCTACTCTGAACAGCTGGAGCGGATGTATGCCGTTTTGGAGGAGAAGTACCTGGCATTGGTGGACAAAAAGCGCGTTCTCCTACAGCAGGACAACGCTTGGCCTCATACCGCGCGAACACTCCCGGCAAAACTCCAGAAACTTGAGAGCATCAAACTGATGTCACATCGGACTTGTAAATTCAGGTGGCGTAGTGCGTTTCAAGGATTTGAATGGATCTGGAACATCTGTATTCTGTCGGTCAAGAAATCCCGGCGGCTGACAGGAACGGTCAGGAACGGCTGAAGTCTGGCAATCCGGAAATCCCTGCGGCTGATAGGAACGGTCAGGAACGGCTGAAGTCTGGCGGTCCGGAAATCCCTGCAGCAGACAGGAACGGGCTCCCCCAGGCTTTTGATATGTAGTCCCTTTGTGCTGGGGCCCGTGGTGTCCTTCCAGCATTCTTTTGGACGGACGTGGCTCCAGCCACATCGTTTGCTTTCGCTTTCGCCCTCGTGGCATGAGAGTAGCAGCAGGCATCGGCCCTGTTTGCCCTGAGCGTAGGTTCCAGTGGCGAAACCCGGGCGGATGCAAGGATCTCTGCCTTCGTCGCTGTTGCGGCGAAGCAGATTGGGGAGACAAGTTACGTTTTCGCCCAGCTTTTGGTGGTACTGGACGGTTTGTAATAGGTGTTTGACGTTTAGGAATAGTCAAATTATTGTTCATAACTGATAAGTCAGAAATATCCGAAGCCTCTGAGTCGCTGCTGTAATTTAGTGGTCGTGCAGGGCAATGTTTATTCCTGCCTATAGGAATACTCTCTGATGAGGTATTCAAGGAAGTAGGAGCTTGTGGTGTTGCAGAGTTATCAGGAAACGGTGCAGCAATAGTCTTGGCAATGGTTGGAGGGAAAGGAACGATACTAGTATTTGAAGAACTTGATTCGAGCCTTGGTCTTATGGGAGAATCAGGTTGCGTGTTTGGAAACCCGTCTTGAGGAGGGGAGGGTGAAGAAAAAATCACGGGACATTCTTCAAAAATGTTTGTTGGTTCGTCCAAAATTTCTGGAATTTGATCGTGAGATATAGACTCTTGAGTCTGTGGAACAGAAGGTTGAGTAGGGTTGATTATAAAATCGATATTTCGTTCATGATACTTGCGACACTGAGCAACATGTACGTATTCAAATTGATTGTCAGGTTTTTCAAGAACAATGTTATTTTCAAACACATTTGCCACCCGATATGGACCTTCGTAGCTGGGTGCAAATTTCTTCACTAAAGTATGAGAAACAGAAGACTGGAAGTGCGTTTCCACGAGAGTGAGATCTCCAACGACAAGATCTGGTTCCCTACGCCTAGTATTATAATATCTTGCTTGAGCCGCTTGTGCTCCTAGCATTGCAACACGAGCTTTTTCTGCCATGATTCGTACTGATTGCGGAGTTGGTCGCTGGTTTAGTTCGTCGATAATCCCCGTTAAATTTTCAAAAGGGGTTTTAATTTTGCGACCCAGAAAAAGTTCTGCAGGAGTAATTTTAGTAGATTCGTGAACAGACGAGCGGAGGGCGAACGAAAAAAGCTCCAGATGGTCATCCCATCGTTCATGATGATCCATGACAAATGTAGCAATCATTTTAACTAGTGTGTGGTTTACTCGTTCCGCAGGATTACTCTGGGGATGATATGGGGAAATGAATTTATGCTTAATGTGTAGTCTCGCACACATTCTTTCAAAAATGTCAGAAATAAATTGAGGACCATTATCCGAAACTACTTTATTAGGTGCACCATATCTAGAGAATACTTCATTAACTAATACATTACAAATAACTTCTGCCGTAGCGGCTTTAATGGGAAATCTTCAACCCATTTAGAAAAATTATCAGTTAATACTAAAACGTAACGAGCTTTGTTTTTAACAGATAAATGATAAGGTCCCAATAAATCTATGGAAATAATATCAAAAACATGAGAACTTGAACTAGATTTCAAGTGACCGGCCGGTCTTACATTACGGTAATTATTAGTCTGACACAAGTGACATGATTGAACGTATGCGAGCACACTTTGGTACATGCCAGGCCAATAGGCAACATCCCGCAATTCACAACGGGTCTTGCGAATACCTAAATGGCCTGCAAGAGGTTTATCATGAAATTCGTTTAAAAGGGCCATTCTAAGGGTTCGCGGAATACATGGGCGAAACTCTGCCCTAGTAGTCCTAGATTTCGTATAGTAAAGAAGACCCTCTATTACTTCAAAATGCTGTGACCTTCCAGCCAGAGAAGGATCACTTTGTAGGGGCGAACCCGCAAGCAAAAAATTATATATATCCCCAAAATCTGGATCATTTATTAATTCTGCCATTATCTGCTCTCTGGATGTTATATCAGCTATTAGAAGTAAAGGCTGACATCCAGGAGTAGTTTCTGTGGGGACCCCACTAATCGGAACGCGAGACAATGCGTCCGGTAATTGATTCTTATGACCTGGCTGATACGAATTTTTGATATTGCTCTCTTGTAACTTCAGAGCCCACTTCATAAGTCTTTGAGATAGGTGCTTAGCAGAATTCAAATACTGAAGGGCAGAATGATCCGTAATTATGTTAACTGTCAATTCGTTAAGATAACATTGAAATTTATCAAGAGCATACACAACAGCAAGACATTCACGTTCCGTAGCTGAATTATTGCGTTCAGCTTTGGCTAAAGTACAAGACGCAAAAGCTATTGGATGCCCAGCTTGTGACAAAACGCAACCAAGACCAACTCCGGATGCGTCAGTATAAATATCAAATTCCTTAGTATGATCCGGGAAAGCCAACACAGGAGGCTGAGTCAACGCAGACTTCAGTGTTTCAAATGCAGCGTTAGCCTCAGGTGTCCAAACAAACTTCTTGTATTTACGTTTCAAAGCATACAATGGCTCACAGATTGTAACATAAGCGGGGACGAACTGCTGATACCATCCGGTCATTCCCAGAAAGCGTGATAGTTCTTTTGCTGTTTTAGGCCGAGGAAAGTCAACAATAGGCCTAATTCTTTCATTATCCGTAAATAAGCCGTGAGGAGTGATTTTCAACCCCAGATATACAATCTCGTCTCTCGCTATCTGGCATTTACTAGGTTTTAACGTCAAGCCAGCATTGTATATGAGTTGGAACACCTGTTTGAGCAGAGAAAGGTGCTCGTCAAAAGTCTCGGATGTAATAATAATGTCATCCAAATATACATGCACATGGGGACCCAAAACAGGTCTGAGAACCGTATCCATAAGCTTCTGGAAAGTAGCAGGTGCAGAAGCTAATCCAAAGGGCATACGTAGGTATTCATAAGCCCCAAAAGGAGTCACAAAGCCTGTTTTATCGACAGAGTCCGGATGTACCGCCACCTGCCAATTTCCACTCGCCAAATCCAAGGTTGACATCCATTTAGTTGATGACAGGTCATGCAAAATATGCGACATGACAGGTAGTGGATAATTGATCGTTTTTGTGACTTGGTTGAGCTTGCGGAAATCTGTCACGAAACGAAATTCATTGGGTTGTTTCTTTGGAACCAAAAAGGCAGGAGCAGCCCAGGCGCTTGTTGATTTCCTTATTATGCCCTGTTTAATCATTTCAGAAATTTGACGTTGCATTTCCTGTTTCTTATGTGGAGCACAAGGGTAAGGTTTCGTCGCTATCGGTTTCGAACCATCAGTGTCAATGACATAATAAACCACCTGTGTGAAACCAGGTTGATCAGAAAATAAACCAGGGCTTTCCTGTAAAAGCAGAGAAAGCTGGTTTCGTTGCCTCTCATTCAATTGGTTACTCAATAACAAACTCGTTATATCCATAGGAACCGTAGGAATCATTTCGACAGGTTCTGGAAAGGAAAGCAAATGTTGTACGAAATTCAAAGTTATTTGATACGAATGAATAAAGTCCATTCCCATTAGACATTTCACAGGTAGTTCGTCTATAAGCAGGAGAGAATGCGTGAAACGAGCCTTTCCCAGCCCTAGAGATAATGTGACAGTTCCTGTGATACTAAAGATTTCGTTATTTGCACCTCGCAAATACTGCGTCGCAGGCTGAACGAGTATTGCAGGAAAATTGTCAGTGCAAAACTTCGTATTTAGGGCTGATATTTCAGAACCAGTGTCGAACTTTGTCTCGACAATAATATCTTCAATTGTCAAGAATACATCAGGCAACTGAGGAGCTTGAACAGTCACTAATACTGTTTTAGGGTCAGAATGCTTGGTATCAGGAAGCAGGACCGACTCCTTGGTCTACTTCCTTTGGAAGTTTAAAGGAATCCTGGTTGGATTATCATGTGGTCTGAAACCTCGACCCTGCCGGGTATCGGGAAAATTTTCACGATGGCGAAAACTGCGTGAAACTTGCGTCGGGAACTCCGCGTGTCTGTTGACATTGTCATATCTATTACTTCTTCTCTCAGCACAGGCAGAAAAATCATCATTGTCCTGAGCATGAAAACGTTCCGAATGCTGCGGATTGGAACGGGGTCGAGCATACTGTGCATTTGTACGATATCCCGAAGATTGTTCAGAAACTCGCTGTTGGTTTGCCACTCTTCTGTGTGGTGGAACGTATGAAGCTTGGGTGTGCACTTGTGCATGCTCGCGCTGAAAGTTATTATGCCTATTATGCCGCTGAGGATTTTCGTAATAAGCCTCGCGGGGTGCCCGAGCATGGTGAGTTGAACCATGTTTGCCATGTCGCTCTTCATACGTTCGTATGAGGCGACGGCATTCATGAATTGCAGCAGGGTGTCGAACCTCAAGAAAATCTTGTAAACATGGGTCGAGCTGCTGCAATAGGGTATCCAACATGTCGACATGACTGGCATGTGGATCCCATAAGTTATATAAGCGTGTTGTTTCCAACGCAAATGCAACAGGGCTATCGTTGGGTCCTTGCTGACGAGAAAAAAGGTGTTGTGCAAGGCTAGCTCGACTGAGGCCGAAATGAAAGACCTCCAAAAATTCTGCACGGAAATTCTCATAATGAGAATCCGGGTTCGACACTCTCCACTGCCGATACCAGGTCTTAGCGGTATCCTTCAAGCAAGTGCCTGCGATTTGTACTTTGCAGTCTTCAGGAATATTGTAGAGATCAAAATGATCTTCCAAATCTTCGAGCAACTTTAAGGATCCCTCCAACCCGTTGAAATGAATTGTTCCTGCATGCGGCACGAAATGGGCAAGCATTCTGCTTCGCTGAGAGGATTGAACTCCCTCAGGTACGACCCGCGACTCAGAGTAATAGGAAGCTGGTGCCTTACGAAATTGTGAAGAATGCCTGGGTACGTGTAGATCATTCATATCAAAGTGAGACCCACAGGCTTCTTGCAAATTGTCAAAAAAACACCATCACCATTGAAACTTGCCTTAGGGTGGAAAATTGAAGTTGTCTCAGGTAAGGAAGACATGGGTAATAATTGTCAAGACCTCGTGTTCGAGAAAAGTTCGGGCGCCAATTATAATGAATAAAGCTTTTGCTACTAAGCTAATTATAGTGAATATAGCTTTCACTAATATTATAATGAATTCAATGCTTGTACTAAGCTTCTAATAGTGAATTCAAATGGTTGTTGTTACTAGTTAATTAAGATCATGAATAAAGTCTCCTGCTAGTAGTGTAGTAATAGTAATGAACAAACTTATAACTGGTAGTAATGTTGTAGTAGTAATTAAGATGAATAAAGTCTTATGCTGGTTGTTACTAATAACACTAAATGAAATAAACCTAACAGCCAGACAGAGGTCTGACAGTACTATGAACTGAGAAAGACGTACTTACTTAAAACCTTTTATTATGAACTTCTACTGATATCATCACACACACTTCACACACAGCTACTCAAATAACACGTAGCTCCTTGCACATGAACGAAGCTCTATACTCATAAACAACAGCTCTCCACATAAACAAACGCTCTCCCTATACAACAACAAACGCTCTCTCCGTACAACAACAAACGCTCTCTCCGTACAACAACAAACGCTCTCCTCAGGTATCGTTGAACGCGCCTATTTATACTGGCTACCACCACGTCATGACTTACACTCATTGCCAGATCTCATTCAGCGGGAGAAATAACATCTCGTTCAGTAAGAAAATAATTTACATAGTAAAATAAAATAACCAGAGATAGTAAAAATCAAAAGGAAAGTGAATCTAGAGTATACGTTACAATATGTTTTACATTCGATTTTATTCTTTCACATTTGATATCATTAGACTTAAATATAATCTAGAAATTAAATATTTCAGTCTAATTTGACGCTGATTTCTGCATAAGTTTATCATTTTTATCTAAACTCAAATCTCCAAATATTACCCTTTTTAGTTACGCACCTTAAATCCAAGAAGCATTTATGCCTCTGATCCCTGAAATTAAAATTTTACTCCAACAGGAAAAAGTTGAAAAAAAACAACAATTCATTTTTCTCGAAATGCTACAAACTCTAAAATAAAGTCTGCAGTCAGGAATCTGATAATATGATTCATGATCTATTGCTTGAGCAAAGGAAAATGTAAAGAGGAAACTCAAGTTACGTGTGAGACAGTTCAACAAAATTCTGAAAAACGGAAATCAAAAATTTGCTTCAATGTACTAAAAAATCATGCCAGGTCATACCGATCCTATCCAAAATTTTCGGCTTATCCTAACTGATTACCACTTACGTGACAAAATCGTTAAGCTTAAATTTACAAAATCTTTTCAAATAGTACAAGCTTTTTTTCTCGGAATCAGTTTTTTTTATATAAAAACTGGAGAGCATCGAAAATATGATACATGAAATCGCAAACTAATCATACACCATAAATATCCAAACTACTTACATTTCTTCCACATCGCTTTTAAATAAATGCTGATTTAATTCTGAAGGGATTTTATGACGACTTGAACTCTGAGCGAAAGAAGCCCGGTCAAATAGCATCATATATCCTGAATTAAATAATAAAACATAAAATAACCAACCCATATAAATATGTTACCCATGCCACATCACTGAATTTTATCGATCTCTAATGCAATATAGTTTTATCGATCTCTAATTCAATATAGTTTTATCGATTTCTAATGCAATTTAGTTTTATCGATCTCTAATGCAATATAGTTTTATCGATTTCTAATGCAATATAGTTTTATCGATTTCTAATGCAATAGATTTTTATTGACCTCTAATGCAATTGATTGTATTGTTTTTCATTATTTTTTTAACTACTTGTAATACCGAGACAGAAATTGTACGAGTATATCATTGCCTGCAGTGAAACGATGCTGAAAGTTCGGTGCCGTAAATTCGGCTTAGCTGAGATATAAAAGATTCTTCATCGTAATTCACTTAAAGTAGATCGATAAAGAAATTTAAAAAAATCTGCCTTTTGTCTACATTTATCGGTTTGCAAGAAACATTTTTGAATACATCAGAGACGAAACGTTGTGAAACTTCTGTACCAGTTACTCTATTCTGAGATCAGGGAAACGTTTTGTCCATAAAAACAGTGTGGACGAAACACATTGATGTCGGTTTCCCTATTTGTTTCACATCGACTTTAACTACTGTTGGAATAAATGTTTCATTACGTGCATGTCGTACATTTCGGAATGCTGACCGTTTGTATAGTTTGCAAATAGCATTCCGTTTCCATTTAACTGGCTCTCGTAGAAATTTACTTAAGCTGATTATAGCTTTCTGGTAAAGAGTGTCAGACAAAAACATGAAGGAAAAATAGCCAATGAGCTGATTAATGATTTTTCAAGACCGGTATTTCCATTTGAAAAAGCACAAGACGCACAATTACACGCGCGCGATAAAACACAGAGCGTATAGAAGTGTCTTCTGTTCAATAATACTACAGAATCTTTGACAAAGGCGGCATATCTACTCTAAATAAATGACAAGAGTTTTAAAAACATTGTACGAAGGCCGTTCCATAAAAACTGAGAGTATTTTTTATGAAATGGCAACAGCGCAAAGGGGAAAAAATAACCACGCGGACGACTACCTGAATTAAGGAAGTATCTATGGCAACAGTTATTAGCCGTGGCAAACGATTCTGGTTTTGTTATTGCGCAGTTGTTTAAGGTACGCCTTCATTTCGCCATACAGCTATGGAGGTGAATGATTCATAATTAAGAAGTGAAATGCGTTGTGCGATAAACGTTTACTATTGTTTGGGTAAAATGGTTCCAGAAACAGTTGGTTTAATGAAAAAGCATTACAAAGATAAATATTTGGGTGAGCCAACGACTTTTAGATGGCACCATGACTTCAAAAAAGAGCGCTTGTCGGCAGAACTCGCTCCTGGGCCTGGTCGACCTGAAAGTGTTGTTACGGAGCGTATTGCTAACACTGTTTGCGCAATCCTGCAAGAAGATCGACGAAGGACGTGTGAAGACATAGCGGCGTCAACCAATATTTCAAAAAAGTCGTCATTCCGCATTCTAGGCGACAAATTACTGCTGCATGGTGTGTGCTTCAGATGGGTACCTCATCACCTGACGAGAGAACAATTTTATGAGTGGGAACAAATGATTGCAAATTATTCAAACTTTCGAAACACAGTAACAACTGCAGACGAAACATAGATTCACTATTTAGACATCCTTACGAAGTGGGCAACGAGTGTCTGGAAACACACAAGCTCACCTTCTTCCGAAAAAAGTCCGCCAAACTAAATCAGCTGGGAAAGTGATGATGATAATTTTCTTTGATCATAAAGGTGTAGTCTACCAGCATGCCGCCCCTCTACAAATTACTGTCAGTGCTGAGTATTATATTTCAATCTTGAAGCATCTGCGACCACACGTATTGATTAAGCGACCGGAACTGGTGGGCAAGTGGACCCTACACGATGATAACGCCCGCCCACATATGGCGGCTTCTATTCAACATTTTCTTACGAAATGCAGTATTGAAATCATGCCACAGCCTGCCTACAATTCTGAACTCACACCGAACGATTTTTGGTTGTTTCCAACTATGAAGGAGAAGTTCCGTTGAGAAACATTCAACACAGATCCTGACGTTATTCAAGCTGTACAGGGGTCGCTAAAGCAGCTTGCATAAAATGCCTTCGCCACATGTTTTGAAAAGTGGACTGAACGGTGTGACCGATACATATTATCCGAGGGAAGATACTTTGAGAAAGAATAACACATATTTTGCACACATATTTTACATGGTTATAACACATATTTTACATGGTTCGTATCGTCATTTGGTGACGATACGAACCATGTAAGCGGGTGAATTATTACGAACCATGTAAACTGGTCGTATCTATTTACTTGAGGAAAAACCGTAGCCAAGAAAGGATGAATTTGGTCGGGAATGATGTTAAGGAATAGCGTGGCGTTCAGATGTCGGTCTCCATAGCTCCACGTCTCCAAATGCAAGTCCTGCTATCCGGATAATGCAAAAAGGAACCTTCATTCATCCCCCAGGTGGACTTTTCTCAGTACTCAGCGGTTTAGTGTGGTTGCAGGGGCGTGCATTGGTATTCTGCACTGGCAACATCGGAACTTAACATGGACGTGCCGATGTTGTCAGCGCAGAACATGTTGTAATCTATTTGCGACATGTTCCGATACGTGGTGCGTTTAAAGATGACCCTCAGCACATCAGTGATTTGCCGGATTGTGGCCCGGACCTTCACTTCCACGATTCTCGCCCGTCTGTTTTAATCTCTATGATGCACCAGCTGCTTTCGTCTACAGGATCACCGATTTCTGGAAGTACGTACTTGGCATGTAGCACCATTCACCGCAAACCCTTGCTACGGTTGTGCGTAAAATGACCAGGAACACAATAATTTGGTCGATTGTGGAGCCGGCGCGCCTGTGTTGAATTCTAAAGTGATTTGCCGGATTGTGGCCTGTCACTTCACTTCCACGATTCTCGTCCGCATGTTTTGACATCTATGATCCACCATCTGCTTTCGTCTACAAGATCAGCGATTGCTGGAAATACGTACTCAGCGTGTAGCACCATTCACGGTAAACCCTTGCTACAGTGGTGCGTAACATGCCCAGAAATACAATTAGTTGGTGGATTCTGAAACCGGCACGTCTGGAGGCATCTTTCACGATAAACGTCAAAGTATCTAAGATCACTCATTTCTCCAAGTCGAGCGGCATCTGATGCAGGACCAACTGGCCTGTCTAATGTTCAGCTGCGCATACATGATGTCTTACGGGTTGGAATTAGCTGTTAATCGGACGAGGGCAGATGAACTCAATAAACTAGCATTTCAATGTATATGTCTACCGTCGAACAATTTCTTAAATGGTAAAATTTGAAAGATTCATGCTTCTTTTTAGCTGAAATCTAGGATTAGATAGACAGAAGAAACATACATTACTTTACTTGTAAGTTCAGATGAAACGCAATGATACACCTGCTATAACTTCTACTTGGCACAATAATTTATTTTGAAGAAGATGCGTTATTTAAATAAAATTCGAACCTGCTCCAGATGCTCCCACATCATCACATTCACCGTAAAACAGGATGCTAAATTCTTGGGTTTTGATGCAAGCGGCTCTTCTCATTTCACAGTCGTTGTCATACGTTGATCCATCACTGCTACAAACTGGCTCATAAGTTGACGGACATTCCGTAGGACAAACACATCTTCCATCTTCGCATCTAGCTCCGTATTTGCAATGAACATTAATGCAGAGATCTGGAAAAAAAGAGAGTTAGTTAAACGTTGGAATGCTTCGATGTAATATTGTGCATACATCTCCGTCTTATTCCTTAGTACCCAGCGAATAATGTTGTTATGACCGTCTTACCATGAATGGTGTGTGAAAGCAATGTGTAAGGTACAACTAAATACACTACTATGAAAATTAATCACATAAATGTATTTAACGTACTTGTAATATGAAAAAAAGGAATAGCCCAAAATATCCACTGTAATATGAAAAACAAAATCACACAAAAGGTTTAACCCTTTAACGACCATAACGCCCGTGCATGAAAACGGCCATAGCCGCCCAAAACGCCTGCATAGAGTGAGTCAGATTTCCTACCCATACCTGTTTTTAAAATTTTCTCGACCTATGAGGGATCAGCAAGAGTCACCCTCAGTCACTATTGCAGAATTGAACCAAGAGACACTTTCGGGCTTTATGACATTTGGAGTGATGAATGATTTTTGGGTCATGGTCATCAAAGGGTTAAGCATACTACACCGAGTGATCTCTGAATTATGACCAACACTATCAAAAGTGGATGTGGTCCGTTGACCATGTGAGTTCCGAGAGGGAGCGATTAGTCGACCGACGTAACAAATATAAGATGTGAGGGGAGCAGTAAGTAGTAAAATTCGGAACATGGTGTGTAAATGGTAGGATTTGTCGGATTTCGTGACAGGACAGATTGTGCGAGTTCGGAGAGGCGATGTCTGGATTTCCCAAACGGCTGAACTGATGGGTTGTTTGCGAGCCGCCGTATTTAAAATGTATGTAGAATTGGCGTGAAAATGGTCAAACTACGATCCAGAGGCCAAACTGCACAGGACAGTGAAAGGTTAATATAGGAGGTTAGCTCCGGGTCCGACGACTCGCACAGACCAACAGACGCCGCACTGTTCAACAGTGGACTACCCAATACAACACAGGTCAACTCAGAACAGTGTCTGTCATGACCATGAGTCGCATGCTCGCACACATCCGCTATAATAGCAGACGACCCCGACAACATCCTCTCCTAACCACGGTTCATGAGTCACTCGATCCATTCTGCATGGTCTCCGCAGTACAAGCCAGTGGAAGATGTTGCATGGTGTGGGGCACGTTTACCTGGCAGGAACCTGGATTCCTGGTGCATGTGAAACAAAGTATGACTGGTGTACACGTGAATTGCTTTCAGACTCTGTACACCCAGCGATGTTGTACTTTTCTTAAGATGGCAATGCACCAATGTTGCACTTTTTGTCGTAGAAGGTGACAATGCTCCGGGCCACAGGTCCAATGTCATGCAGGAATGTTGTGAGGAACACAGTTCAGACTACCAGCATATCAATGGCTTCCGAAATCCCCCAATAGCACTTGTGGGAAACTATGGAACGACATATCAGCAGTCTGGATTTACCAATCACCTCCATACCTGCATTGAAGGCCGCATTACGCACAGCTTGGTGGGCCATACCTTTCAACTGCTCACAGCAGCTTACGGAATCGATACCACGTGGGACCACTGCTGTACTGAAGGTGAAAGGCGAACCTACGAAGTATTAGGTAGGTGGTCATAATTCAGTGATCACGCAGTGTGCATAGCAATGCAATACAAGGAAAAGCGATACTATATTCTCATTTAATAAGAAAAATCAGTGTGAAACTGTGATCAGAATTACGAAAAAAAGTAATTACTTAAACATTTGTAACATGCTGTGTCCCAGTGTAATTTAAAAAGAAATGAGTTCCTAGAAAGTTCTAATATGCTCTACCCACTTAAAATATCAACGGGTTAATGATTTTAGAAATTCTCTCCGAGTGTCACATGACGATTGGAATAAATTTATATGGAAAAAAGTAATGACCAAAGAAGTTTTAACGGTCTCTATCCCAGTCTAATACGAAGAAGCAGTCACAGCTAGAAAATCACCTAAAATGTTCTCCCGTAATGTACCCAAGTGAAATACAGAAGCATAATCACTGAGTGATCACAATTGGGATAAAGTAATCACGAAGAAAGCTTTAAAACACTTCATACCACGAAAGAAATACGGGATTACGCCATATAATACAAATTTTGAAGATGACAATCCGATTTTTGGCGTAAATGTGACAAGGATGGTAAGTCAGATAATATCTGAAAACTTGAAAAAAAATTTTTTTTTCATCGTCCTGGAGCGGGACTCGAACCCGCGTCTCCCAGAAAACGCCTAGGTATGCTAACCACTACACCACCCAGAACGACCAAGTTTCAAGTTTCCGATCAATTTGAATATAACCATCAAACTTGAAACTTGGTCGTTCTGGGTGGTGTAGTGGTTAGCATACCTAGGCGTTTTCTGGGAGACGCGGGTTCGAGTCCCGCTCCAGGACGATGAAAAAAAAATTTCAAGTTTTCAGATATTATCTGACTTACCATCCTTGTCACATTTACGCCAAAAATCGGATTGTCATCTTCAAAATTTGTACTTCATACCACACTTATTATAAAAAAAAATCCATAAATATTTCGGTTCCGAAAATTTTGGTTTAATGGCTTCTAACCCAGTGGTTAAAAATTCCAAAATCGGCAAAGTAACATTACTCATCACTCTCCTCCTTATTTCAGATCTTGTCATGTATAATATACATCGTAGGGGGAAAACAAAGCTTTCTCGGCTGTCAATTGAATAATTTTGAAAATTTATGAAGCGAAAACTGATTACGTGATCGATCAAATCTTTCGTGAAATATTAAATCATATGACAGACCAAATCTTTAAGAACGACTGAGCCACGTGACCAACCAAATCTTTTGCGAACTACTGAATGCCATGCCATACCGAATCTCTTGCGAATTATATTTCGTACCATCAACTTGGGCGGTGAGGATATGTGAAACTACTGAATGGGTCGCATCATTCGCTTTTTTCACTTTTTGTTTTAGATCGGAAAACACACTTAAATTCAGGAGATAAGACACAAAATGTTTTGCAACAAATAAGTCTCACGTTAGTGGTTCGATCGAATATGACCCATCACGAACAGGCGAAAGGCAAGTTTTTATATCTCTGTTACGCACGCATGCAGCTAAATAAAGTGATATTCCCTATTTATTTAATTATTTGAAGAGAAAACCGAAAAATACCCAACAAAATACTTGTAAATTATGGTAATATGAGCAAACTAACGAAGGAAAGGAAATCTTCAGATGGAAATACCAAAACTTTTCTACATCTCTGGAGATGGGTTGTTTTTACCTACGGTGGTGTGTAAGCTATGTATGAGAAAACAAAACTTGTATTCCATTTGGCAAAAATTCAGAACTTCAATAACCGTCTCAAATGCAACAGTCTCTTTTTGTAACAATTATTTATGTCTCCATGCTTTTTCTCTGAGTTTTTAAGAAATTTGCAATCCTTAAAAAAGAGCATTTCATTCTAATCAGTTCTTCTGACATTACTTTTTTCAAAGCAAATAAACTCTTTTTTTAATTTCGTTGTATTCTTCAAGGATAAAAGATTTCTCTCAATGTTATTAAATCACCGTTCAAAAAAGAAAATCAAATCGTTACGAATGCAGTGGCTTTGTCCTCTCTTTAATTGCGTTTTCGATTATGAAATTCCGTTTTACTAACGATTTGTTTAAATCATTTCCGCTTCTTCCAATCCACTGCGTGATTTGATTCAAAAAGTTATTTGATGCTCTACACATCTTGTGCGATTGTCTTATTGTTCTTTGGGAACTTCTCTAAGAAACAAAAAGTTGAGAGTGAGATATAACAAGCGTTCAGAGACTCATCATTAACATAAAGGATGTGTCCAGAGCAGCAGCATCTTATGAGAAGGATATTCTTCCTATCAGGAACTAAGAGAAGCAGCAGATGTTTCGTTTTATTTATCAAAATTCTTCTTTCAAATATACGGAAATAATTACTGGAAAACTTTCTGTTCTGAGCTTAATGTATCAGATACGTTCTTAGAATGTGGTGGGAAATTCTTCGTCCAATCGATAACTTGCTTTTGTAAAAATAAATATTTGTGCCCAAAAATCTCATTTAGATTATTTTTTATTTACTCCTGGAGATTTCTTCTAACGCATGAATTAATTTCTTTCGTCATTTATTGGGAACAACAAGCTGCGCATAAGGTTTTTCTTTCTTTTATGAGTGTCTTCTCAGTCACATACTTCCTGAAAAAGAAGCAATTATATTTTAAATGAGTCTTTTTTTCTTCTCATACAACGCTGCGATTTCATTAGTGACAACAATAAAGTAGACTTAACAGAGAAACACTGTCTGACCGCGCTATTGTGCGAACTCTGGAAATGTAGCCCTTTTTCTCTTGTTTTTCCGCTAGATTTATGTACCTCGCAGAATTTCCCATGCAGTTTTGCTATTCTTGTGATCACATTTTGTGTACTCCTTCCCACGGTCGTGCTGAGTTTTATTCTTTAATTTTTATTCTACAGCTACGCGAGGGACGTTTCTAACAAAACTGCGGGATAATGAAATCGCATCTAACATACGTTTATTGCTAATTAAAAAGTTCAGAAGTTGAACAAAGCGAATCATGAAGAAATTTACCGTTCACCGAGCTAAAAATGTAATTAATAACTACATTTATTTAACATTCCCCCTTATCCCGTGATTAGCTTCGCACATACGATGTGCATCTAGTGACACCAATTGAAATTATTATCGCCATGATAACTAAACTGGAAGTCAATTCTTTTTATGAGCATGTCTATAAGGAAATAACTACAGGGAGAACCTCAAAACTCGATACTTTAGTGTTAATACGAAGCAATGTTACTGTCGTATTCCTTTCAGCGAAATAAACAGACGATTCATATCAAGTGACGAGGTGTCACAATTGAATTCCAGGAATGCACCTGTAGAAAAAAAAGTGCGCACCTGTGCAATAACAGCTATTGTCACCTTCTAAGTAACCCCCTTCTGCTGCTATGCATTTAGTTAGACACTGCTGCCGTTGCTAGAAACATAACTGGAATTCTGTTTCTTGAATACTCTTACGTTTCTTTGTCACGTTACGCTGAACGTCTGAAAATCTTCGTCCGTCATGGCAGGTTTTATTTTAGAGAAGAACCAAAAATCGTAAAGAGGTAGGTCACATGAATAGAAGGTTATCCAGTTTGGTAATTGATTTCATAGCCAGGAAGTCGCGAACACAGCGCGCATCATGGTTTGGAGAATCGTCATGATGAATGATCCGCTTGTCAGGCCACAGTTCAGCTCTTTTCCATCGAATAGAATCCCGTAGCCTCTTCAACACTTCTAAATAGCATTGTGGGTTGACATTTTGCCCCTGTTTAATGAACTCGTGATGAACTTATGATTGAAAAAACACACAAGCATGGTCTTGAACTGCGAGCTTGCCATGCGTGCCTTTTTGGCTTTATGGCACTTAAAAGACAGTTGACTTTTCCAGCATCTTCACCATACGCTAGTTTTAATAGATGTAACGTTTCAGTGGCACTTTGACCGATCATCCCAGAGAATTTGATGTTAAAACGCTGCTCCAAATTTCTGTCACTCGTATTTATATCAAAACTCACACACAAATTCGTACTGCTTTCACAACTGCTCATACACGAATGGCTCTACTGGTCTGCGGTTAACGCATACACTAGTTGAAACATGTCCACACACACATAGGAACGTGATTCTGCCCGCATCGCTACAAGGGCGACACCAAGCGACCGTTCCTTTACACACAGACTTGCATTGCTTTCGCGACTGCTTACTCACGAATGGCTCTACTGGTCTGCGTTTAACGCATGCACTACTTGAAAGATATCCAGACAAGCATAGGTACGTCATTCTGCCTGCATAGCCACAACGGCGACACTATGTGACCGTTCCTTCACACCCAGACTTTCATATCTTTCGTAACTGCTGAATCACGAATAGCTCTACTAGCTTGCAGTTAACGCATGCACTGGTTGAAACATGTCCAGACACGCATAACCACGTCATTCTGCCCACATCACCACAAGAGCTGCACTAAGCTACCGCTCTTTCACACACAGACTTTTATTGTTTCCGCAACTGCTCACTCACGAAAGGCTCTACTGGTCTACGGTTAACGCATGCACTAGTTGAAACATGTCCAGACACACACAGGTACGTCATTCTGCTTGCATCACCACAAGAGCGGCACTTAGCTACCGCTCTTTCACACACAGACTTTTATTGCTTTCGCAACTGCTCACTCACGAATGGGTCTATTGGTCTGCGGCCAACGCATGCACTGCTTGAAACATGTCCAGACACGCGAAGGCATCGTGATTCTGCCCTCATCGCTATGAGGGCGACACCATACGACCGTTCCTTCACACACAGACTTGCAGTGCTTTCGCAACTGGTCACTCACGAATGGCTCTTCTGGTCTGCGGTTAACGCATGCACTAATGTCCAGACACGCATAGGTACGTCATTCTGCCTGCAAAGCCACAAAGATGACACTATGCGACAGTTCCTTCACACACACTTTCATTGCTTTTGCAACTGCTCACCCTACAAATGGCTCTACTGGTCTGCGGTTAACGCATGTATTACTTGAAACTTGTCCAGACACGCATAGGTACGTCAATCTGCTCGCATCGTCACAACGACGGAACTACGCGACCGTTACGCGAAGTAAATCGTCCCACCTCGTATATATAAATGAGAGCATCCAACTTAAGTTATACATATTCCTTCATAACGGTTTAATCGTTATGTACTGCATATTCAGTGAATTACCACCAGCTCGTAATGTCATGGGAGCCCTTTTTGCGACCAGAGAACTGACGCCACAGGCGTGGTATCGACTCCAAGAGACATCTGAACTGTAATGTGGTGATCAGCCGCCAAGAGTTTGTACACTGAAGAGCAATTGAATTAGAGAAAGCTGGCATTATGCAAATGTGGCGCTGTGGGCGGCCCTGTAAACGGAAACGACATGACGTATGCAGCGATCCGACAATATAAGGAGTGATGCGACGGGAATCAGTAAGAGTCGGACGCAGTATGGGTAAGACGAAGGATCAAAGCGCAATTGATCGTGGGCACATTGTCGGGGCCCGACGAATGGGTCACTCCATCTTGGAAGTCGTGCAGGCACTGGGATTTTCACGAGCCACTGTGTCACGGGTGCACCGTGAGTACATCGAATCCGGTAAAACCATCCCTGAAAGAGCCAACTGCCGTGGACAACAGCGTGTGGATGAGCGGGGTCATCATCGGTTAGCTCACATTGTAACAGCGGATAGACGGGCCACACTGCAAGAAATCACTCTGCAATTTAACACTGGTGCACAAAAACGTGTAAGCAGCCTCGCCATGCAGAATCATCTCCTCGCTTGGGGTACAGAAGCCATCGTCCCACGAGAGTACCGCTGTTGACCGCACATCACAGGGTGCAAAGATTAGCATGGGCGCGGGAACATCGCCAGTGGACCCTAGACATGTGGGAAAATGTTGCCTATACTGATGAGTCGAGATTCACGTTGGTACATGCGGATGGCAGGATACGAGTACGGCGCAAACCACATGAAGCGATGGATCCTTCTTGCCAACAGGGTACTCTTCAATCTGGTGGGGGTGGCATTATCGTCTGGGGTCTGTTTACGTGGACTCAAATGGGATCCCTGGTATGTGTGACATCGTTCGTCATAGATCAACGTTACCGGGATATCCTGGACGACCATTTGCTCCCGTTTGTGCGTCTTCAACATCCCACTGGGGACCTCATCCTGCAACAAGACAATACAGCTCCCGAATTGTATCCGAATGGTTGGATGAAGACTCTACCGATGTGACCTCGCTACCTTTATCAGCTAGGTCACCTGACCTTAATCCCATCGAGCACATCTGGGATGCCATCGAGAGAGATGTTTCAGGCTTTTACCCACCTCCATCAAATCTTCGTGAACTGTGGGAGCTTGTTCAGGGGTCCGTATGGCTTCCCAACGCTTCTGGTGTCTTGTCGAGTTCATGCCGAGACGAATCGCCGCCGTCATCAGGGCGAAAAGGGGTGCTACACGTTACTAGACAGGTATCTCTAATTCAATTGATCTTCAGTGTAGTTAGGCCTGTAGTTCTGACAGGGATATAGAGAATGTTTTACAGCATCAGGCGAGTTTTGTGGTGATTCGAAATCGCTTGGGTCAACACTGTGTTCGTTGAATCATTCCTACTCGAAGCGCGCCCGATGACATGAGGCATTATCATCCTGCAAGGACACAGTATTGTAGGGTGCACATGAACCGCAAGCTGTCCCTGGTTATTACTAGTCGGCTTTCATACGTTCGTCCACGTGCGCCAAGAGTCCCATTCTATACCAGTAGAACATGCCCCAAATCACACGTCCGCCCTACGTACCGGGATAATCGATGTCATGAATGAGCGATCCGTTGCAACATCATGCTGACGCCATCATCGGCAAAATGTTGTACATACCATTATTCATCTGACCAACGCACTTGCCTTTAGTCTTCTTTGTCCAATCCGCATGCTGTTGGCACCAGTTGAGTGATTTCCGTCCATGGAACTCTTTTAACGAGAGGGTAACGTATAGCGCGTCTGCTCTCGTGGCCCATCCATACCAGTGTGCGGTGCACAGTCACGCGGAATGTTGTTTATGATTGATCTATATTGTATTAATCAGTCAAATGCAAAAATGTGCTGCACCGGTTGCCCTGTACAAGGCAGCGCAACTGTCGTGCACCATTGGAAATAGTTGCATCCAGAAGGACGTGTCGGATTGCAATGCTATTCGGGAGGAAGGTAAAGGTTACCAAGAACAATTAGTGATTAAACATTGTGACTGATATGTGCACTATTTATTGAGCTACACGCCAATACGTAGTGTCTCTCAGTAGGGCGTCGGCCCGCCATGTTTCCTTACACAGCATGCTAGTCGTCTCGGCATCGAGTTGTACAAGATCCTAATGGTGCCATGCGGTAAGCCATCTTATACAGTTTGAATCTTCTCACGCAGTTGCTGCAGGTTGTGCGGTAGGGGGTGAGATGTGGTTAGCGCGCCCAATAGCATCCCACAGATTTTCAATCGGCTATAGGCCTGTAACACGGCTGACCATGGCAAAGTGTCAGTACCTTGAAGGCAAGCTCTCGAGATAGCAGCAGGATGCAGGCGAGTGTTGTCCTGTTGGAAAATCGCAATGGAGTGAGCGTTCAGAAAAGGTATGGCCACTGGTTGCAGGACTTCATTAACGTAACGTTGGGCTGTTAAAGTGCCTGTAATGAACACCAAAGGCGATCTGGTACAGTAGGCAATTGTACCCCACACCATGACACCAGGCCTTCTGGACGTGTGACGCTTGACAACAAACCGTTCATCTTGGCGCTGACCACGGTGTCTTCACACAAGGATTCGGTGGTCGTCTCCTCCAACACAAAAGGGAGACTCGGCACTGAAGATCACCCGCTGCCAATCTGCGTGGTTCCATGAGAGTCTGGAACGCCAGCTTTGTAGTATTTGGCAACGATGCACTGCTGTTACAGGCAGTCGTCGTAAGGGCCTGCGTTCACGTAGTCTTACGTCGTGCAGCCGCCGACCAATGGTGTTAGCTCTAATCGGACGATGCATGGAACGCACTACTGCTCGCTGAATATCCGCAGTCGTGGATGTTGGGTCACTCCACGCATGTCGGGCAACCCGTCGGTCGTCTCTCTCTGTCGTTCGTCTAGGTCCCCCAGACCCTTCCTGTCGCTGCTGCGTGTCTTGTTCTATCCACTGCCACCAACTGCCGCCAACAGCGTGCTATAGTGATATCCGCTCGACCTACCATGGCGCACAATCGGCGATGTGACCATCCCGCTTCCCTGAGCCCGAAGATGCTGCCCCTCCCGAACTCCTCCAACTGCTAGAATTGTTTCCAAACTTTTCTCCGAGGCATACTTCGCTTGCAAAGCATGCAACCAACACAACAGCACGGCCAAACGTCATACTATGACGCTCGGCCGTGCTGTTGTTTCGTTGATATGACGCTCGGCTATGCTGTTGTATCGTTGATATGACGCTCAGCCGTGCTGTTGTATCGTTGATATGATGCTCGGCAGTGCTGATATATCGTTGATATGACGCTCGGCCGCGTCACATGAGCTGCCGATCATCATACGTGAATCATTGTCATGTCTCACAATTTCAAACCTAACCACCAAGTTTCATTCCTGTCGGTTGCTTTCCTTCTGGGTGCAACTATGTTTTTGGACGATGAAAGTAGTTGCGTCGCCGGTCTGTTGTTTCGTTATTTTAACATTATTCCTTGTATAATTTAACCATAGAACAACACATAAGTGTCGCTGCTTTCTGAATGGACGTACCAACTCTTCGTGCGTCCATAATTAGGTATTTCGTAATTCGATAAGTACTTAGTTTTACGTGATGCTCTCAACACAACCACAGAGTTTCTATATACATCTATTTCACCTATAATCCGCGTTTTACTTCTCGGTGCTAGTATCGGGAGTAACTCACTTCGCATAGGGACTGTTGTAATTCAGTGAGCACTGAATGTACAATCAGTAGCTGAAAATCGTTGCAAATGCTTTCGTTTTCTGTTCTGCTATTAAACCCATTTACCACTCAACATTTTGATATGTCCACATGTCACCTACCCAAGCTATAATGTATTCGATGTTTTATAGAAATCTGTATGCAACTTGAACCCGCCGCCCCGGTGGCGAAGTGGTCTAAGCGATGGCTTTGTAAAGGTTGTGTTGACCTGTGCTCCGTGTTTGACCTGCGTTTATTGGTGTTCTTTTGTGTGTGTGCCGTCATTTTGTGTGTCTCCTGTGTTGTGAACGTCTCCTGTGTCGATTGAGTCCGACCTTGACGTCCTGTAAGTAAAACTTTACTTGTAATAACTCTTTTTCCGTCCTGGTTTTGCCCAGGCTCGGGTTTAGCAAGCCAGCCATTGCAAATGGCGGCGACCGCATCTGATAGGCCAGGTCTGAAGCTTGATAGCAAAGCTCCGCCCCCACCTGGCCACGGTCGGTCATCGTCACTACCACACGCAGCTGGTTTCCAAGCCGCGTTATCTGATGTTACCACCTCTTCTTCCAACTTTACGGATGTTGATTTCCCGACATTTTCCACCACCGTGACGTCATTAACTTCTTCAGTATCCGTTGCCTCTGGTACTTCATCTGCTTCTGCTAGCACTGCGTCTCGACCTTCCCCATCTCCGCCCATTCCTACGGCAACTCTACCTTATGCTTCCGTTGTGAAGGGTACCAGTTCATCTTCCTCTGCAGCGAAGAATCCATGTTCAACGCCTCTTGATATGATTGTCACTAGAGACAAGAAATTACGCATCGAAATTCCGGAAACTTCAGCTGCTGGGCAGGAGGTTTTACGCACACAGAAACTTGGCATATGTTTTGATGCCCTCCCGGACACCAGCCTTAAGTAATACTCCTTAGCCGTCCGCCAAATCCTCCCTAAGGGAGCGATCACCCATATGGCGAGGAAGCCTAGGACTGTTCTCATCTATTTTGCGAAGCCAGAGTTTGTGGAGCGCGTCTTATCTGACGGACTGCATGTTGGGGATCATACCTTACTGGGAGTCCCGTTCACGCAGCGCCCCGTACTTGTTACGTGCTACCCCGTACCACCAGAAATCAAGGACCATTACTTAATGGCGGCCTTTTCCCGTTGTGGAAAAGTAGTTGGTTCCATTTCCACTCTGTCTTCCGCACCAACAGTCCCAGATGACAGGAATATCTTAGGTCTGCGTCGCCAAGAAAGGATCCTGTTTCCTACTGAAGATGCCATTGCTGAGTGCCCTACTGACCTCACTGTGGTTGTAGGGAAGCAGATTTCCCGAATCGATATCGTTACTGTCCTGCATTGTTTTAAATGCAAGGAATATGGCCACATCCAATCACGTTGTCCACATGTATCTGCCAAGACACCTATTTCCATACCACCCAAAGTCAACACCCCAGCCTCAACACCAGTTTCTCTGGCCACACCAAGTTCGGCTCCACAGACGTCTTTGATCCCTTCTACTGTTGTTTCAGATGCTTCTCCCCCAGCAAATGATGATTCATCATCAGTCTCCAAGTCTTCTATATCGACTACAGGAGCTTTGGCCACCTCTCCATCGTTGGACCCACTTGCTGCTGTGGTACCTCTACGTTCTTCGGAGGGTGTTATCTCAGAAAAGGAATGGCAACCCCTCCGTCGTGTTGCTTCATCTTCTTCCCTTGGATTCCCTAATGTGGAGTCAGATCTAACTGTCCTACACCCACCACCTTCTCCCGGCGTTCCCACGTTGAAACGTACCAGACAGAGTTCCATCTCGCCAGTGACGTCTTTTCCACGCTGCTCTCGTTCCCGTTCTCCAATTCGACAGTCTTTCTCTCCAACAGCAGTTCCTACATCTCTTAAGTCCCCAGCTGTTCCAAAATTGTTGGATCAAAAAGCTTTCGCTGAATATCTGGAAACTTTCCCGGCATTAGACGGGCCGCTGGCGCCCTCTGATCTTGCTCTCATCATACTCAATCAACTGTCCCGTCCTCTCAAGCAGCTAGACTGCGTTCAATCACGTAATGCTCAGCTTCCTACTATTATCACCCAACTTCAGAATCTACTTGCTCTTTTGCCAAAAATTTGACACAGTCACTAATGCGCAGACATCTAACTTAAAGAAACGTGTAACCTGTCTTCACAGAAGTGCTGATAGTAATATTCAACCACTGCAACCTCTTATAAGTTAAAATTACTTTCTTTCAACTGTAAGGGATGCTCCGTCCCTCCTACCAATGCGTTAGTGTTTGAAGACATTACACCGCATGATGCGGATATATTACTGCTACAGGAGACTAACTGCCATCCCAACACCCCATACCACCGGTGGCGAACATGGCCATTTCAATTCTACCATGCCCTACGACTTAGTCTTCACGCAGGACTTGCGGTGGCCATCCATTTTCGTCTTCGATCCTCCATTACTGATACCACGGTCAAACCGATTTATTGTGACCTCCTGCAGCTTCTGTCTTTCCGACTTCACAACTTCCGATACCATATCTTCAACATCTATGTTTCCGGCAATCAACAGTATGCAGACTGTCTTTTTGAGCATTTAGTTTCCTGTGTTCAAGGTCTTCCGGCCACTGATATTGTCATCTTAGGTGGTGATTTTAACTGCACCCTTGACCCATCCCTCGATAGATCGGACGCTTCCACGGATACCAGGTATTTTCTTACCAGAGCACTTTCTACAACCATCAACCAGCTACAACTCCAAGATTCTTTTCGACACCTGCACCCATTTCTTCGTTCGTACACCTGGCGCTCCTACTCCACTTCCTCCCCTACAACTGCCCGACTTGACCGGTTTTATGTTTCTTCAATTCTTCTTCCTTCAGTTATCTCCCTTTCTCACACACCGACAGTTTCTTCAGACCACAGCTGTGTCGTAATGTGTCTTCACACCGGTCCATCTCCTCGGCAATACTACCGTACTTGGACCCTTGATGATGATCTTTTACTTGATTCAACTTACGTAAATTCCATCCAATCGCAGCTCCAACAAGCCTTATATACGCTCCCTTTTGCTTCTTGTCCCTTGCAACACTGGTTAAATGTCAAATCCCAAATTCTTCTTTATACCAAACAATATTCCCACGAAAAACGTACCACCGCCTCTATGAAGATTGATGCTGCATGCTCGATTTTTTCCACCCTAGATCTTGATTCTCCGCTGTTTTCTCATTACTAAGCTGAACTTCGTGTCTTGTTACTTCCTGTCTCCCAACAAGCTCTCCACCGCCTCAAGCTCCTTTATCTCCAGCCAAATGACTATCTCTGTGAACAGGTTCAACAACTGGAATTCCACAAACGTTCTGCTCATCACCTCCGTAATCTGAAGTTACCCGATGGAACTCTTACTATTGACCCCACTCTCATTTGCTCCGGTGTTAGAACATATTTCCAGTCACGTTTTGCCCAGTTCCAGTCAAGTTCTCCGCATGCTGATTCGATTCTTCGTGCCTTACCACATATTCCATCGCATCTTGTTACATCTCTTTCTATGCCTATCACCCCAGCAGAAGTAGTACAGTCACTTGCCTTACTTAACTGTCACTCGTCACCTGGTCCTGACGGGTTGACAGTTAATTTCTTTCGTACGTTTTCCTCTTTCTTACACCCTCTCCTATTGCCTTGCTTTACAGCTGCTTTTTCCTTATCTGTTCTTCCCCAAGCTTTTACTCTAGCTCAAATCATTCTTCTTCCAAAGAAGGGGTGTCTGCTGGAGTTGGATAACTGGCTTCCTATATCCATCCTTAATGTTGACTACAAGATTTATACTAAAATACTCTTTCTTCGATTGAACCCTGTCCTTCCCACCGTCATACATCCCGACCAAACGTACACCATCCCTGGCCGCAGCATTCATACTAATATTAATCTCCTCCGTGACTCATATTGCCTTGCCCACCTTTCCTCCGAACCTTTAGCCTTCCTCAATCTTGATCAGAGGCAGGCCTTTGATAACGTGAGTCATCAGTGGCTTGCCTCTGTGCTCCCTGCCTTCGGTTTCCCATCTGTCTTCATCACAGCCCTCCTTGCCCTGTACCAGGACTCAGTTGTCCATATCCGGACGGCCTCCTTCCTTACAGCCCCCATTCCGTTTCGTAAGAGCATCTGTCAAGGATGTCCTCTTTCCGGACAACTTTTCTCTCTAGTCTTTGAGCATTTTCTTTGCTCTATCCGTTCTCTTCTACAACCTGCCCCCTCCACCATTCAGCATAGCACCAGGCACCATTCTATCGTTCTTACTGCCTACGCCGATGATCTCACAGTTCTCATCCGAGAAGAATGGCAATTCACAATTGTTCTTGCAATGTATCAAGTGTATGCTACGGCTTCCGGCGCTTCGTTAAACCTTTCAAAGTGTACAGGCTTGTGGTGTGGCTCCTGGAGACATCGCCCCGATACACCGTGGGGCGATCATTGGACTTCCACCAGTCAAAAGATACTTGGGGTGCACATTGGCAGCCGAGTCTCAGCAGCGGCTGCCACCTGGAAACCCCTCGTCAGGAAACTACGTCACACCGCTGCTTACTGGTCCAAGCTCAAGTGCTGTTTGACCTACCACAGTCGTGCACGGCTTTCTGGCACCCACATCATCTCGTTAATTTATCATTCCTGGATTGCACAACCGCCACCAGCCTACGTTCAAACTGCAACAACATCAGCAATGCTCAGAATTGTTTGGTCATCTACTCATTGGTTATCTTCCTCAGTATTGTCTCTACCTTCGACTTGTGGTGGCCTCAATATGCCAGAGATTACCATACGTTATAAAGCTGTAAGAATTTTCAATTTCCTCCGTTTGACAGTTCAACCAGACTCTTCCGCTTCCATTCTTCTGCCTAATGTTCTGACTTCCCCCTTAATCCCTGCCTCACCGTCCATCTTCTTCTCAAGATGGATATTCACACTGTCATCCCCCCCGTTTTCCTCTAGTCTACCATGAAGCTGTTCAGTTCCTTCGTTCTTTACCGCTCATTTGTCAAACCCACTCTTCCACTCTTGATCTTCTTTCCGAGCCTATTTTTTTCTCCTCCGTCCTCCACCCCCTTACTGCCAACCTTTTCTTTTTCCCCGCATGGCTACACGCTGGTGTAGTCTCCGTTTCCCAACTGGTCCTCCCCGATTTTTCATGGAAACCTGTTTCCGAACTTTTTCCCACCCTACCACCCTCGGCCGAACTTTCTGATAACTTCCTCCAACTTAAACATGCTCTTCAATCACTTTTTTCTTCCCTAGTCGATTCCTCTGGCCTCCTTTCCGTTTCCTCTGCCTCTCTCCCTTTTTCGTTCTTCCTTCACTTTTCCGGTGATCTCCTCCCTCTCCACAGTCTTTCCACCCGCACCCTGTACCGTTTTCTCCGTTCTTCTTCTGCGGTACCTTGCCCTATTCCCTCTGTTCCTTCTTTTGCACTAACCTCAGTCTGGTCTACTGCCCAACATTCACTGGCCCTCTCCTCAGAACTTAATGTGCACTGGAGGTTTTTGCACAATCGACTGCCTTCGACTTTGTTCCGGAGAAATATAGTATCATCAATCAGATCACTGTCCTTTTTGTAACGTCGTTGGAGACGTCTTACACATGTTTGTTTACTGTCCGACACTGCTCCCACTTTTTCATAGTATGTCCCAACTTGCACATCCTTCTTGTACCAGTGATCTCACCCTAGAAGATTATCTTTTTTTTTTTTTTTTGATTGGAGGTTTAACGACCACCGTGAGCAACTGAATGGGCTATAAGCAGTCGCCCGTCCCTAATTTAGGGTCACTGGTTCCAGGGAAGGGAGAGAGCCAGTACCGTAAGACAAACACAACATCCATGCCTCACCGGGATTCGAACCCGGACCCCTTTCGGACGAATGATCAGAGGCCATCGCTTAGACCACTGCGCCACCGGGGCGGCGATTATCGTTTCCTCGGCCACAGTTCTACAAGTTTCTCTTCTATTTTACCAGTTTGTTCGTATTTATTTATTTAAGCTAAATATATTATTTTCTCTTACCTGCTACAGTTACAAGATCCAGATCCTATCACATTCTCTACCTCCTTTGTTGCACACTACCGCAACAGGGTTAAAGCCAGACTCACCCTGGAATATTCCTTGGCGAAAGATACGGCACGGTTACCTGCCTTCTTCACAACATGGTCGCCGTGTCGTCCCTGGTTTCAGCTTTCTAGTGCCCAGACTGTTCATCTGCTGTTTTAATAAACCTACGTCGGAACTTTCAATTTTTACTGTTCCTTCACCATGTTTTCTCCTGGAACTGGATTGTGTTTGCTTCCTGCTGATGTCACCTTTTGTACACAGTTCTCTTCATCCTCACAGTGACTCTCTGCCACTAGTGAGTCCCATGTCACTAGAACTGCACGGAATTTTTTCAGACTTCAATAAACAATTATCCCAGAGCTACTGCTGTTTACAGGAAATATTGCAATGCCTGTCATTGCTCATTTGTACAATTATCATTTCATTGTAAATATCTACATTTTGCTTTATTTCTCCCCTTCTCTCACACTGCGTGTGAGGTTAGGGATGTTCTGTTGTAATTCTTTTAAGTGAATAAAAGCGAATATTGAAACTATGCGATGGCCTCTGATCATTCGTCCGAACGGGGTCCGGGTTCGAATTCCGGTGAGGCATGGATGTTGTGTTTGTCTTACGGCACTGGCTCTCTCCCTTCTCTGGAACCAGCGACCCTAAATTAGGGACGGGCGGCTGCTTATAGCCCATTGAGTTGCTCACGGTGGTCGTTAAACCTCCAATCAAAAAAAAAACTTGAACCCTTTGTATTGATAAAAAGATGACTAATGTTATTCATTGATGATCGCAATGAATGAAATTTTGATGTCTTCTTTACAAGAATGAGGAAGTAAAATAGATACACATCAGTTTAAAAAAACAATGAGTTAAAAAGAAATTTATCAACGAACTAAGAAGCAAGTAAGATCTGAAAAAACTGTGCACATACCACAAGGACCTTTTGATGCTACAACGATGTAAAGTTTCTTTGTGCACGCAGCTACTCTAAGTTCGCATTCATTTTGGTAAGTTACTCCATCATTGCCGCAGACCTTAGCTTCCATCTGTAAAGAATCGAAATGGTGCTATTAAAGTACAGCAAATATTGCTCATTCGTATTGCAAAGTTTCCAACAATTGAAGACGTTTAAAGAAACAACCCTGCTTTTTAGAATGTAATGGAAAGGGGAGTTCAAACTGCAGAGGAGTTCAAGCTCTTTTGTTTAAACTCCTCTTTCTATTACATTCAATATAAAACCAGTGATTCAGTACAAATGTCTGACACCTGAACACAGGGGTTTCTACATAACCTATGGCTATTTCAGGATTACATAACTTGAGGCCTACAAATATGTTTCCGGATTTTTTCGTGTGGGTCCCTCTTTGTCACTCTTTGAATCTTTCCTACATCATGTGACCATTGAATCACGGTCATTGATACACGTATAACTGCACTGCTAGTTCTGTTGTCGACTGGGAAGCGTATTGGTAAAGAAGAGCTTGCACATCTGCGCTCTGCATCTCTTTCGGCCATTCGCTACGCTTCGGTTCTTCCACGCTGCAAATTCTGAATTTCTGCATATCTGAATATCACTAGCAACTCATAACACATGCCAGCACCTATAGCTTTCTTGCCGTATGACGAGAAAATCTATTAGGTGTGCAACTTAATTCTCGACCACAGACACGACACGTTGACAGAAAATTATAGCAAATCGAATACGTACCTAATCAGGGAAATAATATCCGTCGTGTTGGATTCATTTGAGCCATCGGTCAGGGAGCTGACGAGGAAAAAACAGGGCTGTTTCGAGTTGATAAAGTCATCAATACTTGTGTGGACCTCCTCGACAGAAATGAAGTGCCTATCACTCAGGTGATGTTGCAGGGAGTGAAATAGGTGATAATCTGACGGGGCGAAGTCTGGAGAATACACCGGGTGGTACAAAATCTGCCATCCCAGGTCGGTGATCGTTTTTAAAGTCATTTTCGCAGTGTGAGGACGCGCGTTATCCTGAAGCAACAGGACCGACTTTCTGCCCTTGCCGGTGTATAGCTTTTTCGCTTCCAGTGCGTCAATCACACGAATGAGTTGCTGACAATAACGCTCAGCATTGACCGTTTCACCAGGTTTGATCAACTCATAGGTACGACACCGAGCTGATCCCACCATATGCACAGCAACAAATTCCTGGCATGGATATACGGTTAGACGGTACTGGTCGTAGGCTGCCCTGTATAAACCCACGATTTTCGCCGCTTGGGATTATCGTAGAGGATCCACTTCTCAGCACAGGTCAAAATCTCGTAGAGGAAATCCTTCTTCTTGAATCTGGAGAGCAAGAACACAGCAACATCGTAGCGTCTAGACTTGTTCGCAGCTGTGAGTTGGTGGGGCACCCAATGGCCGTCCTTGTGAATCCGTCCAAGCTTGTGCAGGCGCTTTGCAATGGCTTGCCGTGTTACTCCGAGTACCTGGGCGAGCTCTGGCTGTATGCGACAGGGATCCGCGTCCAACAGTTGTTCCTTTTCCTCATCGTCAAATGTCTGTTGCTTTTCCGGACGTTCTGCATCACGTAGATCAAAATTTTCCTGCTTAAACCGCTGGAACCACTTCTTACACGTACTGTAGGACACAGCAGTCTCACCCAAAGCAGCACAGATCATTTGCTGGGCTTCCGCGGCACTTTTGTTTCAGCTGAAACGCAAATAGGAGGCAGTGCCTCAGATGTAGCTTTTCGAACGACATTGCTTTCACCGTCAACTTTCGTCCCTTCTGTCACTACAGCTGTGAGCGGTTACGGTTGCCTGGAAAGCTGTTGGATGACGCTGCAATTAGCCATTATCGCACATAGCTATTTGCATTTGCCGACGTTCTCTGATCGCTTGCGGTTAGGGGCCGATAATTAAGTTGCACACCTAATACTTTTGTGCTTTTGCAGGGGTTTTTCCGAGAGTAAACATGGACAACAGTCAGTGACACTATGTTTTCAAATACGTGGTGCTCGACATAGGGTTGCAGCCTTGAACCCCACAGCAGGAATCAGACAAAAATTAAATCATTTCACTTTTACAGCCAGCTGCGTGGAGCGCCGGAAAGACCTAATATCTGGTTTATTTATTAACTAAATTTTCATGGCTTTTAAAATTGTTTCGGAGCTGAGTAAATCAGTTCCCCGGTACCTTTTTCGTGTGATCTCTGTGGTTTCCCCAAGGGGCAACTCGGAGAGTAGGAAGCGGTCGCACGCCCGTAGTTTTGGTCATGCTGAGACATATCCGGGGCTCCAGGCCAAACTCATCTTCGGTGAAAGATCCGAAGCCAGCGCTTCAGATAACTCGGCCACGTGGACATCCTCCCCATCCACAGCCATAACTATTAATGATGCGCACCTGAAGTACTTTGAGAGAATGGCAGGTGTACTTGCTGCGATCTGTTTTCTCACATGGCCAGACAATGACGCTGTGTGTGTTGGCAGTTCCCAAAACTGCACCTGTACTCACTTAAATTCTTTCACATCCTTGCAGTTTACATTTTCTCAGTGCACACACATACACATGTGGCGGTTGCATGTTCAATTACGCGATCGCGGTGATGTGAATTGAGAAGTGATTGAATTGCAAAAATACTGGTCGGACGGTACTCACGAGTGCTGCTTAAACGATGAGGTTTTTCTTTCCATTGATCTAAGAAAGTGATGTATAACGAAGTAAATGTTTCCGTCATTTGTGGTCCACGCCGGGAATCGAACCCGAGTCCTCTTATTCCGGAACAAGTCGCTCTACCAACTGAGCTACGCAGACGTTCGTTCTCGTCGCTGCTATCTGCCTTTATGCCGTGTGCGTCCTGCGGCGCAGGCACGTCACATCTCCTTCCCCCACTGAGAGAGGGCCGGGGCATGGCCCATGGGTCAGCCGGGACCATGTATCGTTGTAGGCAGTCATCCGCTGAAGAACGTGCACTTGAGAACTCCCAGTCAATCTGATGTGGGGAATGCAACATCACCCACATTTATTTTTCGAAGCTCTGAAGAAGATTTTTCTCTTATTTTTCCTGTCTCGCGGTGTGGAAAGAACATCACACCATTGCGAGAACTTTATCGGCCGGGTCATCCGGGAAGTTCGGGCGCCATTATAACGAAGTAAATTTCTCCGTCATTTTTTGTCCACGCCGGGGATCGAACCCGGTTCCTCTTATTCCGGACCAAGTCGCTCTACCAACTGAGCTACGCAGACGTTCGTTCTCGCTGCTATCTGCCTTTATGTCGTGTGCGTCCTAAGGGGCAGGCACGTCACTGATGCTGCACAAAAGCTGTAACATTACTTCACACCGATGTGTGGGCGATTGCTGGTTGAGATGCTCTACCGAAGGTTACCCATCATGAGACCGTATAAGGTGATCTACTTGGCTTTGTTTCTCCAGTAGTTTTGTATGAGCTATTTGTTCTTGGCAAATTTTACGATAAGATATTACCTGCGCTTAAATCATTGGTAAATTGCTAGGTGCTTCCCAGATTTATCTCGGTGGATTTAATCCTTGCCGAAATCATATCCACCGAAATGTGGTCAGGATAAATTAATCTAATTATCGGGAATGAGAGTGCTGCTACTCTCATATTGTAGTTTCATTAACACAAAACACCACCAGAGTTTCACTGCATTTACAACATTCCAATAGCCAGGAATCTTCAATTGCTGTTACGGGTAAAATGCATTTGTAAGATTATCCGTGGTCAGCAGGACCGTAGATACCGGTGTGCATAGGGGGAGGGCTGTTGCCCTTCCAAAATGATTATGTAAGGGTAGTAGCTTCATGCTCTGAGAGGCGTAAAAATAGAAATGCTCAAAGTGTGAATAAATGTACTTAGAATTGTAACATGGAGGAGACTGGCACAGAGTGTGACATGGAGGAGACTGGCACAAGACAGACCGTTGTGGAGGAAACTTGGGGAGACCTTCGTCCAGCAGTGGATTGATAATGGTTGACAATGATGATGATGATGAGAATTGTAACACAAAAGAAAGTTATGCGTTTCAGTATTATTTTTTTGAAGACTGGTTAGTCGCATACAGTAGTCCGTGCAGATAACCAAAGTACAGAATAATTTATTTTGAGGTGTGTGCCCCTCATATCTGTAAAAGGAATTGTCCGAAACAGCAGGCAGAAAGGCACATAAAACATTATGCGGATATGTCTAAGCTCCGTGACCTTTTCGAATACACCGTAAGGATAAACACTGGGAGGCTTCGTCTGGGTTAGATTATATCAGAGCTTTATAACAGTAATAGACAACGCTGAAACTATTCTTGTTTGTTGTTGTTGAATTGTGTCAGCGTTGTCTACCACTGCTCTAAGGCTCGGATAATCTAGCCCAGACGAAGCATCCGAGTGGAGCGCAAGATCTCGGCGATTTGAGCGTTTGTAGTTACGCCATTGAAGGAGATTTCAGACCCGTATGAGTCGTTCTCATGTTATAAAGATTGTGTAGTGTATTCGGTATTCATACATTGGGATACCAAGTTATTAGACACATCTGCCTTGCTAATATAAAAGGGTCCAATCCAACACGTAAAATGTCATGTCAATGCGGCGTGCCGTATAAGCGGCATAAATCAGGCAGACTAGCTCGTCGAGCATCGTTAGAAGCAGTATGCCAACGTCGAGCATGGTTTGCATGATGCTTCTACCGGCAGGAGTGCCAGTAGAAGCATCACTCAAACGGCTATCCTCCTGGGCGTTTCACGCACAACCGTAGCAAGGTTTTGCTGTGAATAGTGCGAAAAGCAAACAACTTCTACAAGTCAGCTATCCTACCGACGAAACGAGCTGGTGGATTATACGTATAAAAAATGACTAGAGAGAATCGCGGAAGTGTTCAGACGGATCACAACCAGGCATATTACTGCAGTATTAAACACTGATGAGCCGTGGGTCATTTCCGAATGCACAGCGTATCTCACTATGTCTCGAATCGGACGCAGTAGCCGATGACCATGTTACTAGTCTCCTTTGACACCTCAGTAGCTTGTGTGTCGCACCATTAACGGAAACCCTTCCTATGGTTATGCGCAAAAAGTCCAGGAGAATGGTCGTTTGGATGATGCTCGTACCGACACCACGCCTGGCTCTAACTATCTTGCCACGTTTCAGAGTAGATCAGATCACCGATTTCCCAATTGTGATCCTCAATCGACTACTAACTGATGCTCGAGAAGTTGTTTGGGGTATTTATACCGTACACTGCGTTCACATGCCATGCCGTCTTACCTCTTGGACTGAGCCATTTATGCGACGAGAGCAGGTGCATCTAATAAATTGTTATTCGAATGTACTTTTCTGAGAATATTTTCCGTGGATTTTCTACTACCATTATTCAGTTTTTTGTACGATTAGAAATGGACAAATTGACATTTCTATTTGCAACCGTTTCCCTTCTTTTTTCTCTTCTTTTTTTGTGAATGAACATTTGAAGCATTCTTTTTTGCATCGGATTGTAGTTTTTTGAAGAACACATTATCAGTTCTCATAAATCGTGAATTATAGAACTTCATGTGCCATATAAGTTTACCTCGCACCGCATTTACAATGCCGTCTTACTTGTTGGAGTAAGCCTTTTATGCGATGAAAGCAGGTGTACCTATAACAAACTGGAATCTCATTGTATATTCTACGACTCGTAACACAAAGCGAGCTGGCCTAGAACAGGGAGACAATTTGTTTAGGGTACTTTACGGAGGCTTTTACTTAACTTTTGTCTCAATATCTCAAACGCAATCTGGAGGGTAATATGTGAAGGATTCCTGTACAGGTGATCGCATTCTGCAAGGTTATTGACTTCTATTACAAGATTATTTATGTCTTGCTCACTATAAGATGATGCATTTCTCCAGGAATTGTGCAGAAAGCAAATACATCTTGTATAAAATACATTTTCCTAGGACAGTTGTTTGTCGATCGTTTTTTTTTCTTGTTAACTTTAATGTTACATCTCTCTCTCTCTCTGTCTCTCTGTCTCTCTGTCTCTCATTTTTGAGAGAAACTCTGTGTAATGCAGTTTTCTGAATGAAGGTGTATCTATATGAATTGTTCATTTATACATGTCTCATCTCGAAATATAATTTTTTTTTTCATTTGCTTTAGACATGAATGGAAAGCCACAGAGCTTATTTTTAATTAACTCTTGGTTGTTGTTGATTAAATAAAATAGACCCCTAGTTCCATTGCAACGTCTTATAATGTCGAGTGTACGTCTGATTTATAGTTCCTACTAAATATCCAATAGTTGTGGGAAAACTGTAAGTTGCAGGGAAGATTTTCGGCTTACTGAAACAGAGCTTGAGATTTGTCTGATGCTTGAAACAACTTAGAAGGTCACAGTTATTACATTAGAGGAGATGCGTGTACCAGAGATAAATACTAGGATACGGAATTTTGACTTAAATTACTCTGTGGAGGGAGAAAGGAGAAATGGCGGAGCAGTGTACGAGCTCGTGATCATCGCAGACAGTTCTCAAAATGGCCCGAAGGTATTTTTCACTGGCAGTATTGGCGGTTCATGAGAAACATTCCTTTAATCGCACGACTTGCATATTGTGAGATATAAAACACGCAATCTGAATTCCTGTGGCTTCAACTGAAGGCGCGTTGACAGCGCATTTGCGAAAGACTATGAACATGCTTCTGAAACCAAGCGTTCGCCGTTGCTGTCATGTGGAACAGGCAATCGTCCAATATCTGTGAAAACACAAGTTTGTCCTTGACGATGGATCCGGATCCGCGACCACTCACTCCGGAGTAAGTTGCCCAACTAAACTACACGGACGAAATGTACCGCTGCAGATTCGTCGTCTTGACACGTGCTTTAGCTTTGTAGTACGTCATATCATCTCCTCTTAATTTCTTTTTCTTTTTATTTGAAGCAAAGTAGGAATCTTTCATCAATTCCAGACGATGTGTGGAATGAACATCATCTATTTTTAGAAGAACCCAACGGCCATTAGATTCATTTTCATGTTCGGGCGCCAATGCGAAATCATTAGTTTGTACGTGACAGAGATCGAATTAAGGCCCCTTCTCTCCGGAGTAAGTTACTCTCCCAAGTCTGACATGCACTCTACCTTTGCAGTACATCACATATCCCAGAAGATGTATGATAACGAATTCTCAGGGTAATGAACACGTCTTTTAAGAAAATACTGAAACCTATTTCGCCAATTTAAGTATTTATTTTAATTGTGCAATAAATAGGATACTAAACTCAGAATTTTTCCATGCGATTTCTTACAAACCGAGTAAACGAGACAAATGGAATTTAAATTTCGTTATCTAGCTAGAAAGGTTAAACGACTTCCATCAGAGACTATAATGAGTCGTCGGTTGCCCGTAACAAGGTTAAGTCCACTGTTTCCAGGATATGGGGAGGTCCAGTGCCAAAAGGAGAACGCATCACCTGTGACGTACCTGCCAGCAGGACGCACACGATATAAAGGCAGGTAGGAGTCAGAATGAACGTCTGCGTAGCTCAGTTGGTAGAGCGACTTGTTCCGGAATAAGCGGACTCGAGTTCGATTCCCGGCGTAGACCAAAAATGACGGAGAAATTTACTTCGTTATAATGGCGCCTGAACTATCCGGATGACCCAACCATTCAAAATCTCGCAATGGTGTGATATTATTTCCACACCGCGAGATGGGAAAAAATCAGAGAATCCCTTCTCCAGCGCTTCGAAACATTAATGTGTGTGACGTTGCATTCCACACAGCAGATTGACTGGGAGTTCTCAAGTGCACGTTCTATAGTGGATGGCTGCCTGCAACGATTCATGGTCACGGCTGACCCGTGGGCCATGCCCCCGGCCCTCGTTCGGGGGGGGTTGTGACGTACCTACCAGCAGGACGCACTCGACATAAAGCCAGATAGCAATCAGAATAAACGTCTGCGTAGCTCAGTTGGTAGAGCGACTTGTTCCGGAATAAGCGGACTCGGGTTAGAATCCCGGCGTAGACCAAAAATGACGGAGAAATTTACTTCGTTATACACCTGAGCATCATCTGGGACTGGAGCACAGGCACTCGTCGCATTCTTGGCGAGAAACCACAGGCAATCTTCGCACACTTAGCCTTCAAACTCGGCTATCGGGACAGCAGAGCAAACAATGAAACATAGTATTTTTTGTAGTTATGCGTAGAACTATGCAAGATGTTTACGTTTGCGTACTGAAATATTAGCGCGCATAAAACATTCGCCAAGGCGCGTATATAAGAATTTCGTTTTTTTTTCTAAAGTTTTAAACTTGCTGTGCTATATATTGAAAACAAGGTCAGCGCACATAAGCATGAAATAAAGTGCGTGCACACTAATCTGTACAAATACCTATCTGTGTTTGGTTTCTATGCCGTGACTGGTAGGTTTTGTGACAATGGGATAAACGAGGGTGCGTTAACTATCTGCAGAGTTTCTGTTATATTTGGGGGGAGCTGTGGTTAGAAAGCGAAGGTAGAACATTAAAGAATTTGTAAAAAAAAAAAAATATTATGTATACTTTCTAGAAAAAATTGCTGGGAACGGGGAGAAATCATGGTATCCACATAAGGTATGTGCTGTTTGTGTTGAAGAACTGAAGCAGTCGCTGAAAGCTAAGGAAAAATTGTTCACTCTGGTGTGCCAGCGTTTTGGAGAAAACCAAAAACGTCAGAGTTACGACCCTTACGTTCGTTATGGTAATGCTCAAGGACACAGCTCTTAAAATAATCATCGTCGACTACTGCTAGATTCTGCCTAGAGAGATGTCAGAGGAATCACATACACGGAAGTACAGGAAGGAAACATTTGAAGTGAAATGACATAGATTTTATAAAAAGGAGTCTAAAATTCATTATACGTGAAAACAAAAGATACGAATAAATGCTTTAAATGTTATAGTTGTACCTTCAATAATTGAAATGACTGTATGTATACAACAGCAATCAAGAAGCTACAAGCATTTGAAATGTGGCTGTACCGACGAATGTTGAAAATCTCTTGGACTAACAAGATAACAAACATCCAAGTCCTGCGTGATATGAACGCTGCCCAAGAGCTTTTAAAAATAATTATTGGACGGAAGTGTAAATACCTAGGACACATAGCAAGGAATAACAACAAATACAACCTGCTACAAATCATTTTGGAAGGTAAAGTAGACGGAAAAAGATGACCAGGCAGGAAGAAAACTATGTTGATGGACAACTTAAAGGCTGGCTTGGTCTGACAACTGCACAAATTCTACACGATAGAGAGAGAGATACAAACTGATAGTCGCAATCGCCATAAGGCAGCATTAGAAGAAGAAGAAGAAGCAGTTTGTCTACATTTTTTCTTATTTGAAAACCCATTAGTTTCCACATACCCTTACTCAATGTGCTGCATACTTTTTGAAAACGACCTACGTGATAGGGTAAAACTATAATCGTATTTGCAATTAGTACCAACAAGCATTATTAGTATCTTACCGGTCTTATATCATGCATGGGTTTGGAAATCACTGAATGTATTTCGTGATATTCGAGCAGTTATCTCAACGTCTGCGTAAACATAGGAGTCACTTATAAGAAACTGTATTATTAAAATCATGTAAGACAAGATCAAAATGCCGTTAAACAAATAAAAATTAAATTAAAGACATTGTTAAAAATGATTTTATTATCAAATAAAATTTCTTCTTTTCCCGAGCTTCAAGAAAAAGTGTTCAACAGATAAATAAGAATGATATGTAAATAAATTTACAGTACCTGAACACAAGACTGGGGGCACAAACAGGTAGCGTGACCTTTGCTATCCAGTTCACATACTGAGTAGTATTCACATTTTGTTTGGTCACAAGTGTCTGAAAAAAGAGAAACCTTTCTATAAACTGTAAAATTAAACACGGAAATAAGTATAACTTAAAAATTCGCAAAAACGTTCTTATTGATCGGAAAATTTGCAATTTACCAAAAAGGAAATGCAATATTCACTTAAGAATTAGTTTTTTTTTAATTTCACAAAGATGCGCTAGACCCTTTAAAGAGAAGACAGATTTTAAAATCGAGAGTTATTGCAGCTCTACAGCTGAAGTTTACAACAGTGATTTCCAGTTTTTCATTGCTCTAAAACGAGCAATAGAGTTCTCTTTTTGCCATTCTCATTTCCCCCACCCGAAAAAAAAAGGCTAAACCGGCAAATATGATCTTCTGTTCCACGAGATTTAAATCGCAAGTTCAAAAAAATTATTTAGACTGAAACGTTAACAAATATTGTGTTTGCGAAATAGATTCCCGCTACACAGGGTTAATATGAAAAATACAATGTTTTTTCGATCTAGTGAAACAGAAAGAAATATCAATTTGGCTATCGGCCAGACATTTTATGTAAATTCATATCCTCTCACAAAACACCGCGTTTTTCAATATCACGATTTCTGATTGCTGAAATGAAAGGCAAAATAATTTCTGAGCAATTCGATATCCAAAAATCTAATGCATTATTTTATAATTTCCGTGCAAAATTTTGTTTTCTATTTTTTCTTAATTTATTGACTGCCATGGGCACTTCTAAGGGATAAACGGCAGCCTTTACCCTTAATTTAGAGCCACTGCTTCCAGGAAAAGGTGAGCGTCAAAGCTGTAAGGCAAACTCGTCAGCATACTCCATTCAGAGCTCAAGCCAGGACTCAGCTCCGAAGACAAGACAGGAACATCCTGTTCTGGTGGACCTCTCGGACACCAAGTCAGCGCAAAATCTCTTGATGACGTCTTTTTGGCAATATTCCTATTAAATCGACGTATGCCTGTGATTTATTTAGCAGAGAGGTCAGAGTCGTGGGCTAATTGTTCAAATCGTGGGAGGAACTGGTAGTCCGCCTGCTCTGTGGTTTTGGTTCTGTTGTAAGTAGCTCTCAATTAGCGACGGAGGACTCCTCATATTATAACTGTAGATACACATGAGCTCTTCTAAACTCCACGGAAAACCCTGAGTGCAACAAAGTGCCCTACGATAAGAAAAACACCTTATTTCATGACAAAATTGAGCCTTACGGGAATTATAAAGTAAACTAAATAAAAGTAAGCGGGAATGACTATATGAAGTAATGTTCTTTACTGAAGTTGAATAGAATAGGATTCATGATGTTTGGAATTGTATATCTTTAGTATTGTCGTGAAAGTGTTTTATTAGTGACGTCATTTTGAATTATGAAATATTTAATTGTTGCAGATGGAATGCCATAATATTTAAAAAAACTACAACTCCAAGCTCTCAGCTTTGAAGAATAAACTTTATTAAACAAAATAATCACCACCACGAGCAACACATTTTTGCCAACGAGATACAAGATTGGGAAAAAATGTGGAGCTTTGGGATGTGACCCAACTCATGGAATGCGGTTTCAGTTGATGTTTGATTGGGAAACGGTTTACCCTGTAGAAAGGAGTCCAGGTGCTTAAAAAAGTGATAGTGGGTAGGGGAAAAATCAGACGAATGATGCGGCTGAGGTAAGCTTTGGTACGTCAACTGCTGCAGCGTCTGGATCGTTTGGAGTGCAACGTCGGGTCTCGCGTTTTTATGAGAAATACGGGCTCACGGCAATTGACTAATGCAACGTTTTCGATTCCAGGCATAATGTGAAGTTCTTGAAAATTCATTTCCGTTGCCATGGTTTTACCGGGTTGTAAAAAGGAGGACAGAATCACATCAGTTGCGTACCACCAAACGCTGACCATCGTCTTCCTGAGATGGAGTACTGACTTCGAGGTGTGTTTCGGGGTTTTACAGCAGTCCAGTAATTACGACGAAAGTTGGCACTTACCATAGAGCATCTATGTCCCATCACACAAGACGAGGCGCCTCAAAATGGCATTCGTTTTGTTGAGAATAAACATGGAAGGGCAAACATCAGATTCTCCGAGTTTTCCAACAAGTTGTCATAACGTTTGACGTGGATCAGATTCAATCAAGGCCTCCATCTCGACATCATCGATAGCTCCTTCTGGTCTACTGCGCGACTGAGTTTTGAGGCTGATATCGCAGGATCGAAATTTAGCAAACAATGTTGTGTCTTGCGTTCACTAACGGTACATTTCCTAAATTGTGTAGGTATGTTGCATGCTACCTCCGATGCACGGAATCCAAGCTTTGACTTACGTAAGAAAATGACACGAATTTGACTCGCTCTAATCCATCATCCTGTTTTCTCTGTAGCACATTCTCCTTTGAACTAATGCCACTCAGATAATGACCAGTGCTTTATAGGCAGCATCCCTGACGCTTTAAATTTACATTTCACAAGTCGCACTTCTCTATGTGTTGACCTCTAAATTTACCTACCACGTGGTTGGAAAATCCGATATTTCATTTGCAATAACCTAATAGAGTTCCATAGATACTGTTTCAGTTTTTGTATGGATTAGCCATCGATACTGATTTTATATTTGTGTGCGCTTTTGACTGGACTGTCTGTCCTTTGGTTTATGTTGAGGCTGATATTACTATGATGACACTAATGTAGATTCGACATATTGGGACTTAGGGAAAGTGTATATTGTTTGTGTTGAGGTTTGAACTTTTTAATCAGTAGGGTATTGCATATTTTATATGTAATTGTGATGTGTGATTATTCGACGTGATCTCTTCCGGATTGTGCCATGAGGGCTATTTTTTTATATTGTTTTCACTTGGGTCGAAACCTATCGAGCTGCTGACCTCTGTATATTTTGGCATGGATTCTTTTTTAATGCACTGCATGTACATAATACGTCCTTCGCTTCTAATAGGGAATTTTTCAATACCTAATGCATTTGTAAAACTGAATTAATGGCACGTAGTGGTCCCATATGACTGCAGTATTTTTATTAAATAAGTACATAGGCCTTCATATGTATTTAATGTTTAAAATTAAAGTGGGTAAAATAATCCTGAAGCCATGTTTATATTTAAAAGTGAACTGAAACACGGAATATAGTCCTATACCTCACACGTACAGATGTGTAAAAATACATTCGTGGGCCATATCCCTATCACCGTACCTGTCTCTATCCCTTGACGCCTCCTACAGCATCGTACCAGTGATGTCAACCATCGGTGCGGTATTTATGTAGACAGCATGATCAGAACATATCAGTTGGTCAATGTAAAACTTCTGCAATGGGGAAATGGTAGTACTTGAACGATTTTCAACGGAAAATAATTATCGACGCAAAGAAGGTGACACCCACATCCTCATTTTGCGAGTAGTCTAATACGCTGGCTTCTGATTATTCGCTCTAGATGATCCCGCGTTTGAATCCCGAGTGAGGCATGGGTGATGTGCTTGTCTTAGGGCGCCGGCTCTCTCTCTCTCTTTCATGGAACTAGTAGCCCTAAATTAGGTACGGTGACTACTTACCAAACTCAGAGTTGCCCATGGTGGTCGTTAAATCCTTCCCCAACCCCCCCCCAAAAAAACGGTGCGGGCCCCCGTATCTCAGGAACCGCAGTCACTGTTCGGATCGCTGTGACGAATATACAGAGGAAATGGTGCGAAGAAGGACACAGACCTACCGGAGAGTGGAATAGCTTCTGGTCGATGGTCTAGCTGAACGCCGGTTGGTATGCGCTGTGCGGGACGACGGAAGGCTAGCGTTCCTAAATTAACGGCAGACTACAAAGATTCCGAGCACACAATTTTGTGGACGCTGTTGTGGATAAGTCCTAAGTAGTCAATTGGATGTTAATGTGCCCATGTTACTAAACGTCATCGACAGCTTGGCCTGCAGGCGTAGCGGGAGCCTCATGACTGACACTGAAAGACTGAAAAAGAGTTACCTGTTCCGAGAAGTACAGGTTTCAGCTTCGTATTAGATTCCACGCTAGTAAACAGCTGGAACTGAACTCCAGGTTTAGATAAAAACATGCCGCGAAGACGATGTTATTGTGCTGTGGTGATTGTTCTAATTAATACTGAACACGCCCTTACCTTCACATCTTAACTAGGTATTATTTCTGACGAAGTGTTTCTTTAGCTGAATACCGTACATCCGTACGGGGCTGTACTCTTTTAGAAAGACAACGCCCCAAGTCAGCAGGAATGGTTGGAGGATCATGTCCAAGCATTTCATGAGCTCCTCTGATCGCCAGATACCACCGAATTGAATACCACCAAACATTATCGCGAAGTCGCATTTGCCAACCACATCAATGCCTCACTCCGTCGCCGGATTCTGTATATTATCTTCTTCAACTGGGTTACAGATTATCTGACGACCTGTTCTGCGGTCTAGTGTAATGGATTCCACGCCGCAAGCGAGTAATTATTGCTGCGAAAGGCAACCCAAAAATCTATTAGGAAGGTCATGAAAATGCTATCGCACACGACTATCATTTTCTTCACAATATAATTGGGTTCTGTAAGATAAGTGTCGTCACGTGGAATACCACCGGATCGAATGCTTAACGGCACAAAAAAGTGTACTTTAGCCGGGAGCGGTGATATGAAACAGAAATATACCAGACATTATCGTACAAAACTTACTACAGAGTCCTTCATAGGCGACTGTTATTTCTTTTCGCTTCTCGCAAGCCTCTCTTCTCATTTTGCATAAGTTAGTGTATGACATGCCATCTTCACCACAGACAGGCTCGAATTCTTCACTACAAGTTGGGCACTCACAGCCTGGCTGACCATTTTTCAAAACACAGACGGCTCCATGTGAGCAGCGATAATTATGACACTGACCTGTATCACCTGTGTAAAAGAGAAACAATAATATACGTGTCCACATAAAAAGTACAAAAGAGAAATAGAGAAAAATCAGGGCAATCATAGGGACGTTTTCAAAACTTTCCCTGAAAAATCATAAAAGTTACTCAGAATGATAAAGTAAACCAAAAGTTTGAAGGTATCGTCAATAACTTAAGAATAAATTCGTAGCACATTAAATAGCAGATTTCCTCGGGTAACTTTGTTAGCTCATTGGCGGTACGGTACAATTATCAATTTTAATAGATTTAGTAAACTTCGAAAGTAAATTTCGTTACTGTTTCCCAATTGATATTACTCCAAATGAACGAAATAAAACAAATGGTAAAAGCTCTACACCTTGGTATATTTGTACATTTGAAAGCACTAATTTTACAGTTAGATTTCGTTTACATTTTCCACTTCACGTATTCCAGATCGATGAGAGAATATGTAGTGTTCTTCAATGTTTAACCGTGTACGTGTGACTTAGGGAACACTACGTAAAGTTCGTTCATCTTATTCGCTCACTTTAAGTGAAACAGGAGTCACTCAAATAGAGTTCAAGAAAAGTTACAGTTCTTTCTTTATTACGTCAGCAACTCATAGGCACTTTACTCGATATCTAATACTCGTGAAGAACTAATTTTTAACAGCCCTAATAATTTAATCTAATCATAATATCACTCAAACACGCTAACTTCAAGAACAGATCGCTTCAGCGTAAGACGGCTTCCACGAATACTACACCACTAACTTCTACTTTAAAACATCAGCTTCGCACATCAGCTTCTACCTTAAAACATTATATATGCAGCGATCTTTGTTGTCAACCATGCATACGTCATTCACCCTTGACCTCAAGACTGCTACCAAGGTAACATCCAGTGAGTGACAAAATAAAAGGTTAAGGTTGAAACGTTAAAAGAGAACCAACTGAAAATATAATTAGAGAAGGAACTCTAAAAATGAAAATTAGTTAAATTTCAATATACGTCATAAACATGTGGAGAAAAATATATGCCTTAGTGTGGCTTACACAATATTTTGCTGTTAGTTAGTAAACATCGCTATGATCTTTGATGTTATGATTCTACAAATCTGTAAAGGAGTATTTAAAGAGAACATCGAAATATACCTTTTTTCTATTATTTACCTCACTCACATACACAAGTACACGCCCACGACACTTTTTGATGAGGACATTAGAAAGGCATATTTCTGATAAGGTTAATATACAATATCACAAACCGAGATGATCCAATAAAACGTCAACGATTTCCACATTGTGTACTTAAAATAGCTCTTTGTTTTCTTCTTTTTCTCCTTTTTAACGGAAAAGATAATATTCTAAAAACGGAAAAGCTGAATTCTCCGCAGTACAGAATATGGCATTTCTAATTTATCACTTTGAAGTTACAATATGGTCGTTATCAGTGTAATACTCTGCGCGTGCCTTCAACTAGGACAAGCAGATCAGAACAATTTATTTTCGACTATTTATAAGTACACCAGTATAGTGCATTGGAATTGTACAAAGATTCATTTTAATATTCTGTATACCAAGGATGATTTACATTGCAGAAACAAGGGTTAGTATCAAGCCAGTAATGAAGTCCTCCTGTTTTCGATGTGAGTGAGGTTAGGTGTTACTCATTTTCAGAAAGTTAGTGAAGAGAAAAAGTACAAGAAGTTTGTAAAAAGAGAAAGGAAAAAGTATATACAGTTTAACAAGATCACTGAGGAATTACACTAAATCTAAGATTAGCTAATCGGGACGTTTAGACAGGAATTACAGTTTCTTCCGATTAAATGAATGCAAAACATTGCTCCTAAATTCAGATAATCGGAATTTTGTAATTCATGGGAAAACATGATTACAAACTTTAGCACTCACAAAAGAAAAGCTAAATATTTAAAAGTTTGTCCTTACCGACGGATGAGAAATGGATACATACGGACATACCTATTAAAAGCAAGTCTGGTTTCACTACCGTGATTATGAAAGACAAAGAATGGTGATGGGAATTTTTAATGAATTCCCTGGTAAATGAATATAGGTGTCTTGTATCGATAGAGCTCGGGTAATGGCAATGCTTGCCAAATTTGAAAAGTGATCTAATGTTCTGAGGAAATGCAGAAAATCCAATTTCACTCCATAGCTTCTTTCGTAGAGTGATGAGTGGGTTGAGCTATCTTTTGCGCGTAACATCCCTAAATTCTAGACAGTACGTAATCCTTTTGCACCACAAGTAAAACTAAATGAGTCGAAAAACATTGGGGAAACAAAACATCGCATTCAAGAGAAAATGCATATGTTTTTGCTGAGGTTTTTACAGAGGTAATCAATGTATGGTTTCCCAGAAATACGAGTAACAACTACGGTTTCTAAGTAATGTGCACTGTCAGCTACAAGAAATGATTCCTGCTTTTCAATTCTGTCAATGATCCAGAGAGATCAAACACAGGTTACTAATTTGGGAATGAAAGTTATTAAGAAAGATTTTTGGCCCAATTAATGAGAATGGACTTTGGCGAGTGAGGAACAACAAAGAAATAATGGAGAATTTTAATGAAATGGATATTATGACTGCAGTAAAGGTGGAAAAACTGACATGGCTGGGACACATTCAGCGAATGAAAGATGACAGAGCAGCAGAAAAAATCTTCATGTATGGACCGGGTGGATCTAGGACGACCAAGAAGTAGATGGTTTGATGATGTCGAGGATGATTTAAAGAAAATGAGAATAAAGAACTGCAGGGACATGGCAGAAAATCGTGAAGAACGGTGTGCTGTCCTGAGATAGGCTTAGGTCCTAAACGGACTGTAATACCAAGAAGAAATAATAGTAATACTAACAGTAGTAGTTTAAACTCTATGGGGATACCAATCTCGAAGACAAGCCGAGGTTAGTGCACCCAATGACCCAAACCACTGACACTCCGGTCGAAGTAATATAGTTTAACAGTAAATTTGTTGTACTACGTAGGAGGAAAATTCGAAGTCTTTTTAGTTCTAGTTTTCTGACTAACCCGGAAGACTAGACAGTATTTAGTTCGAATTTTATTCATTGGAAAATCATGTAAAAAATATCAAAGTCGTAACTGATATCATTGTTGATATCAGAGATAATGTTTACAGAATATCGGCCTATTCTACAGTCTGTGAACATTATAGCCTTTGAGTATGAGATATGAGAATGAAGATCATTTATTTAAAACTGCCACGGTGAATCAAAAGTTCCTACTGTTTTGCGCTGCACTTAACTTTGAACCTTCAGTCCTATGCCAACCCCGCGCCAACATCAAATGGGTACCACGATGAGGTGCACGTGACACGGAGATTGCGATATCAGGTAAGCAGGGGATGAAGGTCGATAAACCTGCTGTTCCGGTGTTCCTACGCCTTTACTGGAAAAAAATTAAACGCGGCAGCAGCAGTGAGAGAAAATTGTGCAGTTGAAAGCGAGGAATCGGTGATCATCAGCACTTCACGAAAATGTTTCCTGCGTTTCAATGCTGGTGACACCAATCGTAAACATATGCCGAGGTCAGTACGCCCAACGCCCAAAAGCACTGACACCCTGGTTGAAGCTGTGACTGCCAACTCCGATAACACTACATGACAATTAGAAGATGAGGTGGTGGCTTCCAAATCCACCATCGTTCGCCATCTGCGCCAGCCTTGCTTCTCCTTCAGGCTCAATCGAATGGTTCTTCGTGCACTGACACCGCAATAGGCAAAGCAACGCGTCGTTTCTATCGCAGATCGCTGTCAAACCACAGGACGATAGGTTTGGGCGTCGTCTCATCACACGTAATAAGGAGAGGATGTTCTTACATTATCCTACCAATGAGAAACAGTGGCTTAGACCAGGCCAACAAGCACAGCATGTGGTGCAAAAAGGACGATTCTAGTGGAAAGTCATACTCTGCATTTGGTGAAATTGCAAGGCTCCTATGTATTGGTCATCCGGTTGATCGGAACTTCTAAGCCGCACAAATACAGCGGGTCCATGATCCTCAGCGGCATGGCTACTCAGTTCTCATCAGTAGGAAACGGGAGTTGCTTCAAAAGAATAATGCCTTAAGTCACACCTCGATAGTGGTCCTCTGAAAACTACAGAAATTGGAAGGGATTGAGATCCTACCACAGCCTTCAAACCATCCGAACCTTGTCCTCTGCCCTTTAGTTCCATGGCCCAATTCCTACAAGGACGGCACTTCCCTTCAGCAGTGGATGTGAAATCTAGCATCAGAGAGTTTCTGTCCTCGAAACCATTCGAGTGGTACAGCTTTGGAACGCTAGCTCCTGTGGAACGTTGGCAAAGGACCATGAAAAACACTGACTGTAGTTCGCAAAATGAGGTGAGCCTGTATGTCTTTCTTTTATCATTAAATGTTTCAGCTGCTAACGGGATAAGCTTATAACTCACCATGGTAAATGGTATCCTTCAGGCCCTACCCATGTTATTTTTGTACGTTAATAAATGTATACTATCAAATCACTGTATACTTTAAATGTATACTATCAAATCACTGTATACTTTAAATGTATACTATCAAATCACTGTATACTTTAAATGTATACTATCAAATCACTGAAACTAAACAATACACATACTGTTTCTGCACGATAAAAATATGAGAAGTAAAAAACTGCTGATATATTAAAAAACTTTACTAAGTCCAATTAAAACTACAGATTACAGTTAAAAATATGAGACCTTTCGGGGCCGCGTCGGCCGGATGATCAGCTGTAACATTAATACAATAATTGGAGCAACAGTAATGTACATACATCGAGAAATTCGTCACATGATTAAACGACGCAGCTGGTATGCGCAAGCGAACTAAGAGGGAAAAAAGCATTTCGGCTCGCTGTTCAGAGATGAGTTATCCCTGACTGTTAGTGCAAGTTTCCAAACGACAGAAATAATCGAAAGTTGATGGTCATTACAGCAAGAAGATCAAATTTCATAAATAATCAAATTTCTGCAAACAGGGTGTGGACTTGGAAGTATGGGTGGTCGGAATGCGTGTCTCGTTCCAGCTTGGCTAGTGAGATCCCAGTGAAGTTATTCGAGATAGTGCAGCCTTTTGGAAGCACTTTTGACCACCAATACTTCGAAGTCCAACACCCTGCTTGCAAAAAGTTGGATTATTTATTAATTTGGATCTTCTTGCTTTAATGACGATCTCTTCGATTATTCCTACCGTTTGGAAACTTGCACTAACAGTCAGGAATAACTCATCTCTGAACTGGAACATACCACAGTGAGCCAAAAAACATTTTTCCACTTAGTTCGCTTGCGCATACCTACAACGTCGTTTAATCATGTGACGAATTTCTCGATGTATATACAGGGTTACAAGGAAAGTTCTTGATCACGCCAATATCTCACGAACTATGGCAGTTAACGATTTACTTCTTGTGCAGTTGTATAGGAAACCCCCTACGACGCACACAATAACGCCACGAGAGATCCCCTCGACCCTCTTTTTGGGTGGGAGGGGGATATCGCGCCCTCTTCGCAGATAGGGAAAAAAAGTCAATTACAAATTTCTTCAGCGAGAGATTTGGGGGAATCATTATGGTGCTGGATTTGCTTCCAGAAATATTTTGGAATTCGGAGGTAAGTATTACGACAGAGGAAAAGCAATTTTTTTTCATCACACGCTTCAGCACCCTGAGACCCAGTTCTATCATTTTACGTGATCATTCTGATAGCAAATGCACTGTTGTTGCATTTAGGCGCTTCCACTTCACAATATCATCACTTACAGTTGATTGAGTGAGCTGCAGCATGACAGAAATTTCTTGCACTTCGTGCTTAGATGGCATCCTGTGACCGCGGCACTTTGAAAATAACTGACCTCATCCGTACGGCCTCTATGATGTTTTCCAGACCACGTGCGTGTCTTAATACTTGAATGTGCCCTAGTTGTGAGTTTTATGGGCAAATTCATTGCCCAAAAGGGCTGATTGGATACTTTTAATCACAGAGCCTATAATCTTGAGCGTTTGGCTAAAGAAATTCTGTACTTGGACAAAATTAATCTCAAGATTCTCTAGACGTTTATGTACACACAGCAGGGACAACATTTTTTGGGGATTTAGTACTATCCCCACGGTGATTGGATTACACTTATTTTTTGAACCGGGATAGCAGATACGCTCCAGGGATTTGTTGAAGTTTCCGTTTTGTAATGTTTGAATTTTATAGGAGAGTTAGTTATGGGCTGTAATAGCACAGGTTTCTTGATTCAAAAAATTGTGTGATAATAAAAGGTGCAATAATTCATCTACCACTTATTGATACATGAATATCTATTATTCAGAGTTTATGACAACTAACAATGTGTTCTTCATAAAGACTACAATCCGATGCAAAACGAATGTTCCAAGTGGTTCATTCACAAACTAAAAAAAAAAAGGAAAAGAAAAGGAAAAGGAAAGAAATGATTTCAAATAGAAATATCCATTTGTCTAATTTTGATCCTACGAGAGAACTGAATTACGGTAGGAGAAAATCTACGCAAAATTCTATCTGCAGGAAAACACACTGGGATAGAAATTCACTAAGTACATCAGCCAAAGTCACACAAATGGCTAATTCCAATAGGCAAATTTGAACATGAACGGGTATAGGTTATAAATCTCACAAAGCAGCTCGTCGAGCATCAATTAGTGTTTGAATGAGCAACTGAATGTGCGAAACCAGTAATCTGTGGGACTTGGAACGTGGCAAGATCATTGGCCCCCAGTAGTGCCGGTTCCACCATCTCCTACACGGGCACGCTTCTGGGCTTTTCGTGCACAACCGCAGAAACTGAATTTTGTGAATTAGTGCACCTGCAAAAATGATTCCAGCAGTCGGCGATTCCGTGTAGGAAAGCAGATGGTGGATTACAGAAATCAAAGGAGACTGCCGAAAATTGTGCAATCGAACAGACGAGTTGTAACCCGAGAATCACTGCAAAACTTAAAACCGGCGTGGTGATAGTTATCTCCGAACGATTCATGATGTATCGGACCATGTTTCGAATTGGCTACAACAGCCTACGACAATGTCAAATGTATTGTCGCATATAAAACGAAAGTGCACCTCCAGTGCTTACAGGAGCATTGACACTGGACCATTGAGTACTGGAAAGAGGTCGCTTGGACGAACGAATGAAGGTTCCTTCTGCGAGGTCGCTTGGACGAACGAATGAAGGTTCCTTCTGCATTATGCAGATGGAAGGATTTTAATTTGATGCAAGTAATATTAGGCCATGGAGCTATCCTATCAAGTCTCAACAGTACAGGCTGATGGCGGCGGTGTTCTATTCTGGAAATTGTTATCCTGTAAAGCAATTGGTCTCCTATTACATATCGAAGAAAATTTAAACGGTACGGCGCGTCTTAAGATTGTTTCCAATTAAACTCATTCCTTCGTGGATACTGTTAAGGCTCAAGTAAATGGACACGTCCAGCAAGATAATGCACCAGTTCGTAAGTCTTGTATCGTCAGCGAATGGTTCCAGAAACATGCAGACACGTATCCCTTGTGTCGAGAGATTGCACAGTCACCAGATTCAAACCTCATTGAACATCTTTAGGAATGTGGTGGAAGGGGTCGTTTGCTGTAAAACTGTGCCGCCGTTCAATTTGCAACATCTGCGCTACTCAACCTTATCCGTATGGTAGAAAATTCTTGCACGACAATTCCAGCTTCTCATATGTTTCAGGCCCCGACGAATTCAGGTCATGAAACAGGGGGAAACTACCAGAAATGTCTTAGTATTTCCACGGCAGATTTTATCCAATCCCTTATGGAAGTAAAAATGCGTCCGAAAGGACAGCTGTGTTTCTTGAGTGTTGACAAACCAGTGGTTTGAAATCACAATGCCTGACCCAGAATGTGATATTTAAGGGTTCATACTGACAATGCGTAGTGAAGAGTACGAATAAAGTTATTTATTACCGCACTTCCTTTTCCGGTAACTTAATAAATATCCTGAACAAGGACAGGCGACTGCTTATAGCCCACTGAGTTGCTGACGGTGGTCGTTGAGCCCTCAATAATAATAAAAACGAAACAAGGGCAGTTAAAACGAAATAACCATCCTTAATGTAAGGTTATTGGGCTTATGGCAAGGGTAATGAAGTGCCAAGAACTAGTAACGCGCCATTACAAGGGAAAGCCGCCCGGGGGCAGAGTGCTTCGGGACCTTGGCTTCTGATCATTCGTCCCAGATGGGCCCAGATTCGAATCCCAGATCCCAGATGAAGAATGGATAGAGTGTTTGCCTTAATGCACTCCCTCTCTCTTTCTCGCTTCCGTAGAACAAGTGGCCCTAAATTAGGGTTGGGGGACTGCTTTTTTCCCATTGAGTTGCTCTTAGCGGCCGTTAAACCTCCAAACTGAAACGTAGGTAGCATCTTAACAATTCGATAACAAAGCTATGTTGCTGGTACCAAAGTCTCACAAACTATAGTGCGATATTCCAATTGCTCTAAATGACTTAGTCACGTTTATATACACAGTCAAGTCACATTATTGTGACCACCTCCTACTTTTGACGTCAACAGCGCGTAGCCGATGAAAGAAGGCACGTGTCGTGAGCTGGCTTGGAGGGTATATAAAGTGTGCTGTAAGCATTCAGAAAACATATCACTCGTTGCTATCATGGATAAACGGAGTGATTTATAAGATTTGCAAAAAGGGATTATTATCGGCTTTTGGGACAAGGGTGGCAGTATTTCTGAAACGGCCCAGTTTGTGAACTGTTCCCGTGCTGCTGTGTTAAAGTGTATTGTGATTGGAAAAATGGCACCATTGCGAATAAGCGACGTGAAGTGGAAACTGCGGAACACCAAGTCCATTGATATGAGAGGTGAACATCGGCTTCGTAGGTGCATGAGGGCCTATCGAAACGCTACAGTGAAGCAGCTCACTAGCCGAATGAACCAGGGAACAACCGGAAGTGTGCCTAAAACGACAGTTCAGCGAACCCTGCTGCGCATGGGGCTCCAAGACAGACGGATGGCTGTACCTATGCTAACGAAGGTGCATCGGCAGAAAAGGCTTACATTTGCACGGCAGTATCGGAATTGGACCTCCGCTGATTGGCAAAGGGTTGCCTTCTCCGATGAGTCACGTTTTCTGCTTCATCGAACGAATGGGCTTTGGCGTATAAGGCGAGAAACATCGGAGAACAAACACTCTTCAACCATTGCTCGAAGAACACAAGCTGGTGGGGGCAGCGTTATGGTCTGAGGGATGCTTTTGTGGAATTCTCTGGGTCCACCCATACCTGTAGAAGGCACTATGGACCAAATTCGTTATGGATCCATCCTTGCAGACCACGTACACCCATGCATGATGATTGTTTTCCTTGGGACGGACGGTATCTTCCAGAACGAAAATGCGACATGTCGCACAGCTAGAAATGTCCGAGAGTGGTTGGACGAGCACGATGAACATTTCAAAGTACTTCCCTGGCCCCCTAATTTCTCAGACTTAAACCCAATTGAGCATCTGTGGGACCACATCGATCGTGTTGTTCACTCTATGGATCCTCCACCACGCACTCTCCAGCAGCTGTCAGATGCACTGCAGTCAGCATGGTTCCACATGCCTGTGAACATCTTCCTGCACCTTATTGAGTCACTCCCAGCCCTGTTTAGCTGCTGTCCGCGCTGTACACGGCGGTTACTCTGGATATTAGCTGGTGGTCACAATAATGTGACTCGACCGTGTATTATAGTGTGGTAGTGTGATTCATCGGTTTCGGGGTGATTAAATTTTTTCCTACGTAGTGGATGCACTGAAATGCTATATCGCAGACTAGAACTGATGCTGTGTAACGAAGGGTGTGTGGGTTGGAAAAAACAGAGTATCTTCAGGATTTTTTCTGTTGCATATATTAGAGTTGCAAAAACTGTTCTTTGGCAATATAAAATTACAGCAGTCGGTGAATGAGCAAACAAATAAGATATTTAAGATATTACGAGCTTATCAGCAAAATCAAAGAAGAAATCAAAGCTAAGTGTGTTTGTGAAGAATGAAGAAAAATGTAAGTATTTGTCACCTCACTAACATTGTATCGTTTTCACTTTGAACACGCTGGTAGCTTACGTGACTTGTTTCATGGATTAAAGCTGACATCACTAAAAGTGTGGCTACGTCAATCGAAACGTCAGCTCGTTAATACGATCAATGTCGCGAAATTATTGTTAAAACAGTATCATCGCTATTTATCCTAATATCTGTCTATGAGAGTAGGATGTAAATCATAATAAAATGTTTTGTAGCCTAGAAAATATTTTCAAGAAAATATATTAATGCAAGTTACGGAATGCGTTCATGTGTCTTTTACTTGTCTCTTGAATCTTCAAATACAAACGCCGTTCCATTAAAACTGAGAGTAATTTTTTTGAGTTGGCAACAGTGCGAAGGGGAAAAATAACCACGCCGACGAATAACAAAATTAAGGAAGTATCTACGGCAACAGATATTAGCCGTGGCCGACGATTCTGGTTTCGTTATTGCGCAGTTGTTTGAGGTACCTCAGCATTTCACTATATAGCTATGGAGGTGAGTGATTCAGAGTTAAGAAGTGAAATGCGTTGTGCGGTAAAATTTCGCTATCATTTGGGTAAAACGGCTCCAGAAACAGTTGATTTAATGAGAAAAGCTTACAAAATAAATGTTCGCGTGAGTCAACGATTTTTAGATTCTACCATTATTTCAAAAAAGAGCGTTTGTCGGCAGAACTCGCTCCTAGGCCTATTCGACTCGAAAGTGTTACGCAGCGCATTGTTAACACTGTTTGGTCAATCATGCAAGAAGATCGAAGAATGACTTGTGACGACATAGAGGCGTCAATTATTATTTCAAAAACGACGGCATTTCGCATTCTAGGTAACAAATTACTGCTGCATCGTGTGTGTGTTCCAGATGAGTACTTCATCACCTGATGAGAGAACAATTGTTAGCCAGAGTTCAGGTGTGTCATGAGTGGAAACACATGACTGCAAAGGATCCAAACTTTCTAAACACAGTAATAACTGCCGATGAGACATGGGTTCCCTATTTCGATCCCCTCACAATGCGCGCAGCGAGTGTCTGGAAACGCACTGGGTCGCTTCCTCCGAAAAAGTCCTCTAAAGCAAATCAGCTGGTATAGTAAAGATGATAATTTTCTTTGAACATAAAGGTGTAGTCTACAAGCTTCTCGTTCCTCCACAAATTACTGTCAATTCTGAGTATTAGGTTTCAGTCTTGAAGCGTCTGCGGCAACACATATCGATTAAGCCACCGGAACTGGTACGCAAATGGACTGTATGCCATGATAACGTCCGCCCACATGTGGCTGCTTGAGTTCAACGGTTTCTTACGAAATGCAGTATTGAAATCATGCCACAGCCTACCTATAGTCCTGACCTCGCCCCGTGCGATTTCTGGTTGTTTCCAATAATGAAGGAGAAGTTCCATGGTGCAACAATCAACAGAGATTCTGGCGTTATTCAAGCTGCAGAGGGGTCGCTAAATCAGCTTCCACAAAATGCCTTCGCCGCATGCTTTGAAAAGTGGACGGAGCCATGGGACCATTGCATATCATCCGAGGGAAGATACTTTGTGAAAGAATAACATATATTTTGCTGTACCTATATTTCTTCATTTTGTGTGATTTTACTCTCAATTTTTATGGAACGGTCGTTGTATTTTGTTTGCCGGTGAGAAAATACTCTTGTAAAATGTTTCGCACTTCAATAGCAGGAAAACATCCTTTCTAATCACAACAACATTTAAAACTGAATCCGCACTAGCAAATTAATTCCGTATTTGTTAAAAAATACAATACTTTCATAAGACAAATAGCTGTAAAAAACGACTGCAGCTGTAAACTTCTTGAAAAGGCATTTGCTTTGAACCATTATTTCACAAGATTGAAATGTTACATATCAGCAAAATATTGTATAAATTATATTAATCTACGTGTATCGCTTGATTTTTATTTGCACTACCATTCTACTGTTGCTTGTGGTCTGTGTTATTAAATCTATGGACTTCTTTCCATTTTATATCACACTTTACTTCAGACAGAAGTGACAATGGAAAAGCAAAAATAACGTTCAGATGTTTCTCAAAAACAGAATTCCCTAGTTGCCTAAAAATCGATGAAATATGAATGGATAGAGGAAAAAAACATAAATATATGGTCTCTTCAGTTAGAAACACGAAAGCTATTGGAAACGGGGAAACTTCCATTCATAAATTTCTACTAAGGTATTGCGTAATGTGTCATAAAAGACAAGGAAATCTCCCGAGAGTCTTCAAAGTTTTTCTTTCTTCAGCGAGTTCTCGTGAAAGGGTTCCAAATTATTTCGCACACATCCAAGCAAGAGCTACCGCACTATCCCAAGGGCACTATTACTCCTGAGGTTTGATGTATGTGACGTTTAAAGCCATTCTAAGACAGTAAAAGATTTCTTCTTTTGGAACTGATGTTCTGCAAAATGAATAATTTTGCTAAACACGATTGATTGAGTGAACAGCTGTACTGAAGAACAATCAACATTCGTATAATATATATCTCGACAAGGAATTTTCCATTCATGCTCTTACAGTTTATTTAGAATATCTTATTTAATCTTCAGATGATCATATATTTGGGACACTTTTCAATATTATTTTTCCCAATAAAACACATGATGCAAAACTGATTTTAGAAATTGATTCAAAATATATAATATAAAGAAGTAAATACACGTGTATTGCAACACATAAACAAACTAAATACTGATACATATTTACATACATATTAACGTTACACAATTTGGAATTTATAGCAGAATACAGAACCGGCATAAATCTTCGGTACATTAGGTCGTTCGGGAAGCATGTGAACACTTTCACTTTGATATAATTCCTGTAATAGCAAAGCAATGATCACAATATTTGAAGGAAATTATTAGTAGGTTCCACTCATTAGCAATAGTACGGTCCCAAACTGTGGGCAGTTCATGAACACCACTAAAAATACCAGCGTCATTATGTCTGTAGATAATTCCTGTAATTCGGATATCCAAATCCTGTTTGTTAGTGCAGTGAGTACCGGACACAGCCATTTTTAAAGGACCCAAAGAATTGAACCACAGGAGTTCCAATTCGGTGAATATGGTGGGTGAGACTTCTGCATCCACCCGTTGTGTGCAATGAACAGCCGAGCAGTCGGGGCGTTGTGCTGCTGTGCTTTGTCCTGTACGAGGATTGGTAGCTGCATAAGGTGTCCAGTGTTCATGCCGGAATATGTTCCTCTAGCAACGACTTATAACGGCCCGATATCATGGAGATATTTTCGCAATACGTGTTCCCGAAAGAGACGCTGCGAACATCCATGTCAACGAACAGTACGATATTACACTTATTCGACTGTGCGCTGGGAAAAGGAGCAGCGAAATATCGAGTTTAGGCAGGGCTATCTAGAAAATACAAGGCCATGATATTAGAGAAATGAGTTTCCTCCTTTTGTGACTCCACTCTCTTGTTACAAGACCTGATGCCTCGGTGTCGTATGTGACGTCAGGCAGACAACGTTGGAAATCAATCGGAAAACTTGATTTCCTCGTTACATCAATAAAGAGGGAACTTCTCTCTTTCTAATGCCACGGCGTTGTACTTTCTGGATGGCCTTGGTTCTGCCCAGGACCGTGACTGATGTCGTTGCATCGGTGCGTAAAATCCCCCTCAGCTTTCATCTAAACAAAAGAACCTTGTGAGCTCCGTATTACTGGGATGATAACCACGCAAGATATGGTGCAGTTTCGTAGCGGAATCCCTTTTGTGTCGTGGTCAGTGGATGCGGAACCTAATTCGCTAGTGTGCTCATTAAACCTAAATCTTCCCTCAACATGGTATAAATCTTTGTGTGGGGGACACCCTGTTGTGTGGAAAGATCATTAGCATTCACCCTACCCGACTGCTGTAAGGACACTTGGATGTGTCTCTTGGCTTCTTGTATGGAAGCCGATATTGGTCGACCGCATCATAAAGCCTGTTTTTATATCCTTTCATAAAATTGTGCACCGCCGTTATCTTGAGGGCATTTAGAACTACTGTTGTCGATAGAAGATTTTGTGACATACCTTCCAAATTCTGCAATAGGACACAAAACTTAATAAAAAAACCGCGCTATTCTTCTTCTGTCGCTGTTCGTCTCAGCTGCTCCATTGTTATTACAACTCTCACTACATGAAAGGTAAGCACGAAGTAAGAAGTACGTATTATGCAACCTCTAAACATCTATATTACCACTTCAGATTTCCGAAACGTACTCAAGAGATTGTTTAAGCGTACTTTCTGGCGTACTTTCGGACGTACCTACCTAAGAGATGATGCACATGCCAAGTCAGCAAAGTCACAGAGAAAAACTTCGTCGTTGTAGCTTAATTGGGAAAGCACTCAGCTCCGCAGTAGAAAGACGAGATTCGCTTTCGCCACCGTCAAATGGCTTTTACACTATATTGGCGTCCGAACGTAAAATGAATCTCCTGGCCCTTGTGTTCTTCGAAATACCTGTGATGTTCGTTCCACACATCGTCTGGAATTAGTGAGAATCCCTTCTTCTACAGTGAGTTCTCCTGCAAGCGTGGTTTTCCGGCTGACTCGGAAACTTCCGATCCTGTTCCAGTTCTATCTAAAGGGGCCACTTATGTGACGTACCTACATAAGACGTGACGCAGATGTAAAGACGGCAAAACTGCAGCGACAAACTTCGTCGGTGTAGAGGATTTGGGAAAGCATTCAATTCCGGTGCTGAAGGATGCAGATTTAATATAAACCACCTTTAAATGTCTTTTACGCTATAACTTGCCTAGAAACATTATAGTATTCTTGTCGATTCAGACGTGAGGTTCTGGAACTTTCTGGTCTTTCTAGGATTATCTATGTGAATTGAAGCAAGTACAGAGCAGTTGCTTGAAGATTGGACTCTAGGTACAATGAAGTTTCTGTGTTGCTCGTATCCATATTCATGAGGCTGATTCTAACCATGTGGCTTTAAATTAATTAAATATTTCTCTTTCAAACGGTTATCATGATTAACCTTATGAAGGTAGATGTACTGTCATCAGAAACTCCCTTTATGTCGAATGGCGGATTCAATGCTGTCTGATTTTTTCTTCTGTTTTGACAAAAATGTATTTATGCTTTCTCATATAATCTTACCTGCACAATTTCTCGTTACACGGTTATCTAATAAAATGAAGACATCACTTTAAAACAAAGTACATATCATTTAACAATACCCTAAAGAATTGTAGGTTCTTCACGAACGTTATAATGAAAAGTACAGAGCCTTAAAAAAAGTGACTTCCTTCCAACAGCATTAGTTTAAATATAAGCATTGCTTTTAAATATTGATTTTAATATCAGAAATTATGCACTGACATTTGAGTCTTAAGAACTCCATGATAAAAAAAGCAGCAGAAGCTAAGCACATTTTAATTTTCCCGTTTATTACTTTTATTAATAACAAATTCTTACTTCCAGCACCATGAAATATCCGCAGAATTGCCACTACTGTAATAACTATACGTTCCTTATTTTTTGATAATTGGATATTCATCTCAGGGTCCCTAAAATAAAACGGATATATGTGTGTTACATGTCTTTGATACAGCTGTTACTTTGATTAGATCAAGAGGCCTTAACCTTTCAGATTCCGGGCATCACATGCCTAGGATTATGGCAATTCCGTATACATGGTCCGCCATTCCTTATCATTAAAACTGAATTTTGTGATATATAGCTTTTCAGGACGAATTACCTAAAATATGACGTGTGCAGAAAGCACTACGAATGACACTTTTTTTGGAAGAGTTCATAATAGTACTTACTGTAACAAAAAGACCACCTTCTTACTTACCACATTCTCCACTGTAAGCTACGGCGACAATTCTTTGATTCTGGCATGCTGTTAGCTGAAGGTCACATTCGTTGTAATAAGTCTGCCCATCCGTCCCACAGACTGGCCGCATGACCGATTCGCACACATAATGGCATTTGCAAGTGGCATAGCCTTGTTTGTCAATTTCACATTCTTCTCCTGGACCACACTTTAAATTCTCACAAGGGTTTTGTACTGTTTAAAAAACGGAAAGACAGAAACAGGCAAGATCAAGAAAGAAATTTGCGAAACTCTGGCAAAGCAACAATACGCTTTGTTTTCAAATGGTGTACATACAACAAAAGTGAAAAGTATAATTATACGAAAAATGCAGTAGATTTGCATGCATTTAATTTAGTAATAAAATTTCTGTACGTGCATGTTATTCAGTCAGACGGCTGATGATGTTGCATCCCCCACGATCCCGGAAGGTTTAAAATTGTAGTTGAAATCTTTTTATAGAGGGATTTAATCAATCTGGAGAGCATCGGAAGTCCCAAGAGCAATGCAACAAACTGAAATTTGAAGAATCTAGGCCTGAATGTCAGGCGGAATTAATAGTCGATTTTCCCCCTTCCAAAGAAGCAGTTTTTAGCTTCTTCATACTGTCAGAGAGGGAAACTCTAAGAAGTATCACCCTCACACATACGGCCCCATACCTTTAGCGAATGCTGTGTGGCAAACGGGGACTGAAGAAATGCAATGCAACATAAAAAACGTTTTTTAAATTGAGGCCTGAAAGAAAGGCTATTATATATTTTTGGTAGTGCTCCTAGGTAGATATTAACTAAAATGACTATCACTGTGAGGAAAAGAGTAGAAAAGTATCACAAGGGTTGTACTCGTACTTATGCAAATAGACTTGATACTTCGATTTTAATGTAACAATTTGGTGAAAAAGTGAACGTACAATGATCTAACGTAATGCACTTCATAACTTTACAGCACATTACCCAAGATCAACTTTATTCATGATTCTCATTTGTATTTCCTAAAGTTTACCTCACAATAAGGCTCACAAATGAAAGTATATACATACGTGGTGACTTATTCATAGCTTCAACGGCGTATGCCGTATAATAATTCTGTCACTCACGTTGATTCATAACTGGGTCGATAATAACCAGCCGACAAAGTATCATATTGTTTCACTATTTATTCCCGATGCCCCAATGTATATTCGCATTTAAATCAATTTTATTTGTTATCTAATGAAAATGCTGTATTAAAGAGTCGTGCAAGCCATTTAAACAGTTCTGTATTGCCATTCGAATTGTCGGCAGTGAACTAAGTGGATAACAGCACTAATACTCAATATCCTTAAATTGTATCACACTATTGCATAAAAGTCTGACCAGTAATGTGTCGAAATTATTACAATGCACATATAGTCATTAATTGTTCCTTATCCACTGAATTCAAAACGATACATAATCAACTGTAGTTTGCGTTCACTATTTCACCTCACGACAATAAGTTGAGATGTAGACACAGTGCAAGCAGTACTTCACTAAAACCGATTCCATATTGTGTGGAATCGGCTTTAGTGAAGTACTGCTTGCACTGTGTCTACATCTCATAGTATGATAGACGTTAAAGATATTGAGTCTTAGTGCCGTTATACCCTTAGTTCACTGCGGACAATTTATTCATGATGGCTGAGGAATAAAGTCACTCAGAGCTTCTATCGGTTGTCAAACTTTCCATGTTATGCACCATCTCCCGACTTCCGTTGGAGTATGCACCAACGGAATTCGTGAGATGTGGGTTAGATTCTCGATCCAGGATGATGTAATTTTCAAGGTTTCTAAAGATATGGCTACATGGGAAATAAAGGAAATGCGGCCCCTTTGTTCCGATAATTGACATTTGTATTGCGTTTATATGCATTTGTGAAGAATTTTTTTCTTCACGGGGATTAATTTCCCATTGACATCTAAGATATGTAAAACATGCAATATAATTCTTACACTAGGAGTAATTCTTTTCTTCTTACCTTTGTTACACTCTTCGTTATAGACGATACGAATAACCTTCCTAGATTTACAGGCTTCCACTCGGAGTGTACATTCGTTTTTGTAAGTTTTGCCGTCGGATCCGCAAACCGGTTTCAAGGCTTGGGTACAAACAGAATTACATCTGCATATTGCGTTTCTCTCATGATCCAACTGGCATACTTGCGAACTTGGACACTCGACACCTTCGCAAGGATCTAAAAGTGAGAAACACAAATTTAAATTAAATAACAATTCTTGTAAAAAAGTTGATTCTTTTTGGAGCCATATTCTTAGCTTTTTCCCCTAGAAATACAATTGCACATATTGTTGAAATGATGGCTTGTATTCAAAGACGTGGATTAACCTTCTTAGATAAATTGGAGTTTTCGTCCCTCTGTCGCCCAATTTGCAAATTTGGAGATAAGATGCTCCTCAAAACTTTCATTACCCAATGATAGAAATTTAAATTTTGCTTCTAAGCTAGAGTAGCTCAAATTAGTCTCTGTCTTCAGTGCAAACGGGCTCTCATAAAAACAAGTTTTACTTTTAATCAACATTACATTCCAAAACTTCCCGTCAAATTTTGTACGTTTGCTGAAAAGAAAGTGTCACACTTAGTGAAAATAGAAAAACCTCGGAATACCCTTTTGTGCGAGACACGTAATGCATAATGAACGGAGTTCCAGTGTTTGAAGCAAATATCTTTCAAACATAACATTAATTCAATATGCTACGCGTGGATCATTAGGAACTGAATTTCCTGAAATCTGTGCAGTTTGTTTGTTTTATTTTTATATAAATCCTTTTATGTAAGTTACTTTAAGCCGTACAAATACTATTGCTGCTGAACGCAAACCAACCACATGACTTTGATGGGTTTGCTTTAACCTTTCACTTTGGATGTCTGTTCTTATTTAAATTAATAAATGCTCGTAATCTTCTTTTAACTTAACGCTTCGACCATACATGCAAGTATACTGCACGTGACGTCACAATATATGGCTAAAACATCGTAAAGAGTAAATTCAGGTGACATAAAGGCAAGATGCCACCTCGTGTTGTGCTCATGGCTAGTGGGAGGGGTAGGTTAATAGTACGTTTACAAAGTTTCACAGGTCAGAAACGATTTAAATGATTAATTAAGTTCTGTGCATGTATGGTAATAACTTAGTGCGTCATTTCGATGCCCTCATCCTCAAATTTAATGCCAAACGCCTGTTTTAGAAAATGACAGCCAATGGAATAGGAAATGCAGTCTTAGTTTTTCATCAAATTCTTGCATGAATATTGTGTTTTATTTTGTAGTTTTTATTTAAACACTTTTCCTAAAGACGAAGCTAGAAGAAAATTATTTCTCATTGCCTTGAGAAGCAAAGATTTCACCCATTTACAGTGGAGAGAAAAATAGGTTATGTTTTACAGTACTTTAAGTCAAGTATTGGAATAATAATATTTGACACAGCATTGCTTTCACTTTCGTGTTCTTAATTCATTAGAAAACTTGTAAAGTTTGATAATCATATAGCAGAAAAAGTATTGTGATTCCAATTTTGCATAAAGTTTTAATACGGTTAGTAAAGGCGATCATTCCAGCCGAGTTTTCCACATTTTCAGTAATTATTATCATGTTCGAGAAAGAAAATCAAGACTAATCTTCAATTCCCAATCTACAAAATATGTACCTGTTAACAAAATAATATAATCATTCAAGATACAAAAACAATTATTGCTCATGTTTTAAAATGTTTGCAAATATTCACCACATATTGTAAATCTCGGCCTGTAAACAAGCCGATCTGAGCACATTCAAATCTTAAGTAAACTTATTCTAAGTACGGCAATGTCACTGGTGTATATTTTAACGTTTTAAATTGTGTATATCGGGAATTTTCACATTATAATGCACTGAAATTACTGTAGTTCTGTATCGTAAATTATTCAGGAAACACCATTTTACATGAAGTGTCAAGTACAAAGAAATTCATCCGATTCACACAAGAACACACACACGAAACTATTGACCTCGTTAGATCTAAGGACTCATTCTGTGACTCCAAAACAGCTGCAATTAAATTTTGATAAATAACAATTTTGTAACGAACATATCTTTAGGTACATTATTCCTAAAAACAACACTTCTAAATTACATGATTTATTAAACGCTGATACCCAAAATCAGCCTGGGAGTCCATAAAAAGCTACTATAATTGGAGGACACGCAAACCACTTCTGCCTAATGTCACGTGATCTGACGACTCTCATGCTGGGACCACGGCGGTTCATGTGGCAGCCATTACCAGTGCGGGGTCTATCACTATATATAATCTTAACGTCATATGACCGAAGAGTTTACCTTTTCGGAAAATTCTTGGCAGGCGGAGGCGGGCAAGTGAGGAAAACGTAAATCTGAGGTCACTGCTTCAGCAGGGGGTGGGACATGTGTAATTCAGCTGTGTAACTTGTGCCTTGTGGCTGTTTTTTCAACACATTGTCATTTGTTCGAAGCCATGTTATTTGTGATATCCGAAGAAATCGTTAGTACATTTCCCTTGGTTTATTTGCTCATAGTTCTCTTAATTCTTTCGTTTGTGAGTGCAACTGCAAGCGTACAAACTTGGATTTTGGCATGGACAGTACAGGAAGGTACTATAAACTCTAAGTGGTCCATTTAATTACATTTTACCTTGTTTAACTAGAAAGACGACGTAACTTCCGTTAAGATCCAATTCGACATGCATACCGCACCGCAGGTCCATCACGGATTTCTTTAATGTCAAAACTGGGTTAATCATTAAAAATCGGGGGAAAACAAAACTATCTCTTCGTGGCTGGAGAGACTTAATGTAATTAAAAATACTGGTTGAACATCACAGTTCAGTAGATTATAGTTTGTCAGAGGCCAACCGGGAAGCATCACTAGAGGTGGTCCTACAAGTTCCCTATCCATTTCTATTCTAAAAACTAGAAGTAATCAGAATTATTATGTTTGAGATAAGTGAAGTATCGTTCTTACATTTACACACACACAATGAACAAAAATTCGTAAAAATGTATTTTATGGGTTGTAAACAAGACTCTACCGTACTTTCTCAAATTTATACTTCTGTCATATGGAGATATGATAGTAGGGTATAGCTACGATAACGTACCTGCTTTAAAACACGGCTCATTTTCGCTTTTCTCTTGTACTGATTGAACATCTGGAACATCCTTTCTTACCATCCAGTAGTGATGGGCTAACATGGCAGCGTTCTGTTTGACTTCGTATTTCTGCTCCATCACCAAACTATCCTGATGGAAACGCTTACCATGCTAATTGCTGACGGTCCCACAATTAACCGGGAAGAAATCCAAGTATGAATGGAAGATATACATCTTCAGTCGCATGTCGTAGCCCAGTAGCCCGCAGGAAGCCATGAGATTTTCCACAAACTCCTTGAAAAACTGTCGGTTTTTATATTTGCTAAAAAAACTGTCCAAATATGTTGGAATGCATTCCAGATTGCCTTTTCCTAATCACTGAGGATGAGATCAAACCGCTGGTCCATATGGAGTTTACGTACCTGTGGATCAATGAATACTACATCTTTGACCTTCGCCATCCTGATCATCGGGAATTTTTCACACATGTACGCAAATATGAATCATTTCCTGTCCAATGTCCCTACGAAATTATTTGTGAGGCCCAGTTCATAATATGTAGAGGTGGATGTAAAACTTTTCATGGGGACTCATCATCTGCTTAAAGTCTACGTTCTTTACTCCTGGTGAAAGGGATTAACGGTGCGGCGCAGATTTCGGTATCGAGCAACGGGGGCTCAGAGGTCGAGTGCTGGGGGTCAGCGGTAGTCTGACCGATAGCGATTGGAGTTCCGAGTCGGAACGGACAACGGTTAAATTCTCCAGGAGGTGTTATCTGCTGGCCGGTAACCCATGCCTCGGACTGGACATGACGGCCGGAGATAATTTCCCGGACGGGAAAAACCAGATTTTTGCGGAGGGCAGTCGGCGGTTTGCTGGAGATTTGAACAATCACCGAAGACGTCAAATATTTCAGGATTGCATAATAAACTAATTATCGTTATTCTACGCATATCTGTTCCGTCTATCATTTGAGTTGCATGAATTCTTGCGACCGCCCTTGATTGCCAGATGAGAAAGGTGAAATGGTAAAAGGAAGTCTCTACTGCATATTGAAAGAGCCTTTGGTGTGGCTTCTGACAGCATAAGACGTATATTCTTCACGTCCGGATTAAGGGCTGGTGTAACACGTGGAGACGCAACGCTACAGTATTAATACGGTTAAATGTTTTTTTTTTTTTTTGTGACCGGTTGTATTCCTCATGAAAACACTCGCTCACTTTGCGTATTTTAAGTTATGCGATTTTTTATTCTAGGTGGTGTAAGCCTACTTTCTTTGTAGCTGAAGTTTTAGGCTTTCTGAAAATCTTCTTTATGATATTTTTTTCGTGCCAGAAAGGATTCAAAAGACGTGCTTATTACACCCGAAAATTCAAAGCCGCCTTTCTCGTTCTCCATTTGATTTGCTACTCTGCTGTCTGCACGGACCTCTGAATCTTTTATTCTCTGTGATGCACTGGCACAGCGTATTACATAGGCAAACATAATAAGTTGTCATGACAACAAACATTTAATGAGCATCTATGTCTAAAGGAATATCTGATTCACAGCAAAAGAAATATTCTAGTATCTCAAAGACAGCAACAGAATTAAAGTAACGGGGAGATATTACACAAAGTTTTGTGTGATTACTTCACAAAGCCAATAATACATGACCGGAAATCATTTGTGTGCTTTAAAGCGCGACCTGCTTTTTATCCAGACGTCTGGTGTATGACGAGGTAGGATTAAAATACATCATGTTACGTTGTACTAATCTCATGGTAAACCGATCATTTTAAAGGACTTTCCAGCACTGATTATCAGTGAAATGGCATTTATTTTGTAACTAAATCTTATGCATCACAGGATTGTCCCTGATAATAAATATACAGAGCAGGACTATACTTTGGCATTTAAGGAGGACGTCAAGTAATTTTGCTTCCTATACTCCAATGGAAAAGTTTTGCACACATTTCCTTCACAATTAGTGTGTTACCAAGGATGAAAATTTGAACATCGATTAAAATATATTATAACTGGAATACTTAATATTTTCTAAAACATAACCATAATTATACAATAACTTTTCCTTTGGTGGTGTTGAAACCAGAAAAAAAGATGGCGCGACATGTACTTTGATGACGTCAGTAGACAAACAAATGTTGGATTGCATAATTACGGTTATGTTTTAGAAAATATTAGGTATTCCAAGTTATAATATGAAGCTATTTTAATCGATGTTCAAATTTTCATCCTTGGGAACGCATTAATTGTGAAGAAAATATGTACAGAAGTGTTTCCATTGGAAGTATAGGAAGCAAAATTACTTGACGTCCACCTTAAGGTAGTCTAGTAGACTAGAATTGCAGTCTCTCGGAAACCGTACAGCGTTTCCTTACAGGATGCCGTCCTGTTTCCTTGGAGGCCTGGGGTATTTTTAGTGAAGGAAATGTAGTTACAAAACTGAAGGACGATATTTCTCGAAACATTAATCCTCTGATACATAAAAAAAATGCCTGATAATTTTGCATTTACGCAAACGAATCATTTCTTGGAGGGAGATTTATTATAAGTGCAAGCGTGTGCGCGTCTGTTCGTGTTTCCATCCATCCTGCACATCTGCAATCTTCATTTCTACCTCTCCTTCTTTTTCCTGTATAAAGGAGATCCCAGATGATGATACACTGTCGAGTCACATTATTGTGACCACCAGATAATATCCAGAGTAACCGCCGTGTACAGCGCGGGCAAAAGCTAGACGGGCTGGGAGTGACTCAATAAGGTTCTGGAAGGTGTTCACAGGTATGTGGACCCATGCTGACTGCAGTGCATCTGACAACTGCTGGAGGGGGCGTCGTGGAGGATCCATAGAGCAAGCAACATGATCGAGGTGGTTCCACAGTTGCTCAATTGGGTTTAAGTCTGGGAAATTAGGGGGCCAGGGAAGTACTTTGAAGTGTTAATCGTGCTCTTTCAACTACTCTCGGACATTTCTAGCTGTGTGACACGTCACATTGTCGTGTTGGAAGATCGCATCCGCCCTAGGGAAGACAATCAACATGTATGGGTGTACGCGGTCTGCAAGGATGGATTCATAAAGAATTCGGTCCCCAGTGCCTTCCACAAGTATGAGTGAACCCAGAGAATGCCACGAAAACATTCCCCATACCATACTATTACCCCCACCAGCTTGTGTTCTTCCAGCAATGGTGTAAGAGTGATTGTTTTCCGATGTTTCTCGCCTTATAGACCAACGTCCACCCATTCGATGAAGCAGAAAATGTGACTCATCGGAGAAGGAAATACTTTGCCAATCAGCGGCGGTCGGATTCCCATACTGCTGTCCAAATGTAAGTCTTTTCTGCCGATGCGTCGTCGTTAGCATAGGTGCAGTGACCATCCGTCTTCATAGGAACCACATATGCAGCAGGGTTAGCTGAACTGTCGTTTGAGACACACTTCCGGTAGACCCCTGGTTCATTCGGCCAGTGAGTTTGCCCCACTGCAGCTTGTCGATCGGCCCTCACGCAACTTCGCAGCCGACGTTCACTTCTCCCATTAATGACACGTGGTGCTCCCCAGTTTCCATGTCGGTTATTCGCAATGGTGCCATTTCTCCAATCACGATACACTTTAACCCCAGGAGTACGCGAACAGTTCACAAACTGCGCTGTTTCAGAAATACTGCCACCCTTGTCCCGAAAGTCGATAATCCTCCCTTTTTGCAAATCAGATAAATTGCTCCTTTTATCCATGACAGTGAGTTGTTTTAAGGATGCCTACAGCACACCTTATATACCCTCCAAGCCAGCTCACGACACGTGCCTTCTTTCATTGGCTACGCGATGTTGACGCCAAAAGTAGGAGGTGGTCACATTAATGTGACTCGACTGTGCATAAAAGCAGTCCAGGTTGAAATCATCGGTGAGATACGTGTCAGCCTACTCCCTTCAATAAAAATCGGCAATTCTATTCAAAGAAGAAATGAAAAAATATTTTTATCATATTGCTGAATTTCATGGTTCACAATGTGCAAACAGTGCTTCCCGTTAAAAACTTTCCTAAGACCTGAATTGGACGGGATACTGAATGGGAAACGAAGAACCTCAGTGATACTAAATATTGTTACGAAATTGATTGAGTCCTTTTTGTTCCTGAGTGCGAGAACAAAGGCGAGGTTTGAGGAGTCATTTTAAATTCTTTGCTTTCGTTTTAGTAAACAATGTTTCGCTAGAAATTGAACTTTATAGATGCTGACAAGAGGTAGCGTTGCCACCAGTCTCGTCTGTTGGCGAGGGAAAGAATGCATTCGCCCGAGTTTGGTATTGTTTACGTGAAAAACGGTTAGCGCATTTCGACTCTTTGGAGCTGAAAACTGATCACGTGATAACCGCCGGATGGTAGCTGAGAAAAGGCAATATGATGATAAAGACAGTTTTCTAGTGACATCCGGAAGATACCTTTCGGTTATTGAGATCGGCGTCATCAGTTAGCAACAAATCACGCTCACTAGTTGTAAAAGTAAGCAGTCTGTTTTACGTTGGAAACAACTGCGGTGTATACGGTTAAAAGGGTAAATTTAGTGACACCGAATGCCCCGCAGCGGAAAACAAACTTTGGTCTATCTGAACTCAGAAACTATCGGCTAGCTTCTGAGTTCAGAGAGCTGACCACTGGATACTTTCAGTAGTAAGGCTACCCCAAGAACGGACCGCTGGCACACCGAATACCTCCCGACGTCATAACTGTGGAGCAGTTATGACGTCGGGAGGTATTCCAAAGAACATCGACCCCAGAGTACAACGTCGCTTCCGTCGACTGGGAAAGAGCACTCAACGCGCAACTGTGCAGCAATTGGCCACGCAAATGAACGCTGGTGCACTCCGGTACGTATCCCCGATAACAGTAATGCGAACCCTGTTACGCATGAGTCTTCGGAGTCGATGCTGCGTCAAGGCGCCCATGTTAACCCTGGTCCATTGGCAATGACGCCTGCAGTTCGCATGAGAGTACCGTCACTGGACAGTGGAAAATGGAAAAACATTGCCTTTTCCGACGAATCCAAGTTTTTACTCCACAGAAGTGACTGGCATTGCGGATACGGCGTGAGACACACGAGAACCAACACTCGGACATGCTTGTCGTTGTCGGTCGAGTACAGGCTGGAGGTTGCTGTGTGCATGTCTGGGGGATGTTTTCCTGGTATCACTGGATGTGTCCCTGAACGCTAATGGCTACCTGTTCATCCTCGTTGAACACATGCATCCCTTCATGTTGGACGTTTACCTGATGGTGATGCTGTCTACCAACAGAACAATGTGCCCTACCCTGTCGCTAACTGGGTGCGTGACTGAGTCCAGGAACACGACAGCGATGTCTCTGCTCTCCCTTGTCCTGCGAAATCGCCCGATTTCAATCCCATAGAGCACTTGTTGGACTATTTGAATCAACAGGTTCGACGTTGCGATCCACACGAATGTCATCTCCGGGACCTCCGCACTCTTCTGCACTCCGAACGAGCACGTGTGTCTCGGACAAACTTCCATGGTCTCATTGCGTCCATGCCACGCCGTCTCGCCGCTGTCACCCGGGCCAAGGGGTCGTTTTGATTATATTTGGTCATATTTTTCTAATACGGCCGTATATGGTAAAGTGGACTTTGGACTTGTAAGTACTGCCCCATAATTTACCCTGGACGTTTATTAGAAAGTACTTAATTATATATTTCCATGTTTAATTAAAGTTGCAGATGCTAAGAACAAACAACGATGCGAAACGGAATAGTAAGCGTTCAACAAATTAAAGTCAAGTGACACTTAAGTTTAAGTTCAACCTGAAAACGCATGCGCGCCAAGTGAGTCTACAAGCTGTTAAATCTATAAGCCATAGAGGGAGTGGTAATCTCCTCCCCATCATTATCGCCAGGCTGGTTGGTTGGTTGGCTGCTATTTAATGGCGCAAGGGCTTCAAGGGACAAAGTGCTCCTAATCCAATGATTTAAAACAAAAAACAATAACAACATTAAGAGATAAAAATTTATGTAAAATAACACAGCAATTACAAGTGTAAACGCCGAAAACACAATACACTATATAGAACTAAAAACACCAGTACAACATAGAAATGATAAAACTGATGACATGTCACAAATGATCATAGTCTGCATTAAAGAAACGGAACATAGTCTCCATTGAAGAAACGGTGTTCAGCGAAGAGCTGAAGAGCTGCTGGTACACTGGTGAAGGGGTAGAGGATTTATCATATGATGTAAAGCTGATATCATTCTTGACACCAAGACAGGGCCATGGCGGATCCTCAAAGTCCCTGGTTTCTTCAACAAGTGACAAATCGAGCCCTGCATCACGAGCTACGGCCGCCATACGAAGGCCGGTTCTCAAATAAACGCGAATGCTGGTGATGGAAAACTACATCGAATAAAGGATTTTTTGGAAGAGATAGAAATTTCAAGTAAAATTGGAGAGACAGCTACAGACGGCGTAAATCTAGCGATGGTTCGATCGCATCAGCAACGAGGTTGGGAATCGGTGATGTTCAAAAAGCTCCCGTGCAAAGACACAGCACTTGTTGGTGAATGATGTCCCAGAGCCGGAGATTGGAACATGCGCAGAGCCATACATTATACAACCATAATCCAGTTTAGAGCGTTGTCTCCTGTAGACAAAAGCACACCGAAGAGTATGACGAAAGCATATGTTTCACATCGTCAAGTCTTGTCCGAAAACCTCGACAGTTGCACTGAACGTTTAGGGCTATGGTTACAAAGAAGTGAAATATCTTAAAGAAAAATAAATGAGGCAAACTGACCTCTCAAACAACGTCAGCGTCCATCTCTTTTGGAAATTGCTCCACTAGATGTGGAGGTGTTCTGTCTGGTGGCAATACGGAAGGGTGCCTTGTCCAATGAGTTTTTAATGAATTCCCCTGATTTCGTGTTTTAGGCTAATATTTTGGTGAAGCAGTGCCCTTCTTTTCTTTGTCTTTTTATTTCCAGAATTAACTGCCTGAGTACCGGTGTTGGCGGTGTTAGTAGAACGCTTCGGCGAACAGGTGGGTGTTGCTCTCAGACCGCTAGCACGTGACTGGAATGCTTCCAGACCAGCTGCAATAATAACATCTAGGGAGTAGGGACATATCACTGGGATCTGAACGTCCGTTTGAACAGCGACTGTACTCTTGGTAACTACCACTGATGCGCAAGATCGCCGATCTGACTGTAAAGGAACGCCTCTGGATAAGAGATGCCCTCAACGGTCTTGATGTGCGGGATCTCCTTCTCTTCCTTCCACTTGGGGCAGTCTCTGAAAGATGCAACATCTGCTCCCTTTCAGTTAAAGCAATTCTCGGCTTCGGCGTGGCAATTTTGGGACGGATGGTCTGTTGCTGCACATCGCCTACACTGAGCAGTGCTCATTCAAAACTTCTGGGAGTGACGGTAGAACTGGCATTTGAATCATCTTAGAGGAATCGGTATTTAAGGGTGCACCTCTAGATTGAGATACCCTGCCTTGATGGATGTTGGCATGGATGGGGTGTCAAATGTCAATATCATATTACAAGATGTTACAGACTGCCCTTTTTGTCGAAAAAGAATGAGACGGACACCACTAGCCTGTTGGTCTTTGAGTTCCTCTAATAGTTCATGATCACGGCACTCCAGCAAGTCTTGAGAACAGACAACACCTCAAGATGAATTGAGGTAACCGTGAGGAGTAACCTTAACAGGAGCACCTAGAAGAGAGGTCATATTTAAATGTATCGTACTATAGCTGGGACTCGGCACCTGAACTAGATCTTAAGACTGGAGTGTTTTAATGCTCTTCGGAGGGCTTGGAATAGATTGTACATTTTTATTAATCCAAAAAAGACTTTTTGAACTTAAAGGCTGAGATGACTCATGAAAGTATGAAAAGCAATTCGAGCGCTAGAAGTAACAGGTACCTGTTTCTTTTTGAAGGGACAGGCCCTTCTTAATCAGGTCCCCTTGGCTTTGGTGCGTGAGAATTAATAATTGGACCCATACAAAAAAACAATGAATTCATCCGCCGACTTCCAGGCCCACCACCAAGCCCAACAAGGGAAAGCTGAAGGTCTGCACGCCCCAATGAATGCAGGACACGGATCTATGGTTGAGCAGCGGATATAGCAAGTTAATAGGGCACACATACTCTCTGCGACTGCCGTTTCTTCCCCGTGTCTTGGTAACACACCTTTGGCATGTATGCACTATCATAAGACACATCCTGTCGTACGCAGCGACAAGCCGTTAGAAGTCAGGACTCCACTCGGCCACAGACTTCATTGACTAGGAGTGGGTTCGTTTCCAGCCGCCAGTCGGCTCCCATGAACCACAGCCTCTAGCATCCCCTTTTCGACCCTACGGGTCACCACATACGGCATACGTGCAATAAGGTCTAGCTACCCAGCCCGGAAACCCAAACGGAAAACATAAAATTTAGAATAAAGAAAACAGATCGGCAAACTGAATTCAAGTGCTGGCGCATAATCTCAACCCCAGCAACTTACAACTGAGGCGTGTGCGCGCCAAAATTTCAATACAAAATTAAAAAAGGGAAACATCATACAGTAGAAGTCGGCTTGGGCCGTGGAGTCGCCACTCCCCATCAGCTGGATGAACAGCTGCCCCTGCAGTGATGATATCGGACAAACAGCAAAAGACAAGATGTTTCGTCATAAAGTCAGCTCGGGCCGTGGGAGCGCTACTCTCCAAATAACTGGAAAACCAGTTATCCCCGTGCGGGGAATGGCCGGATGAAAACTAGGAAAAGGCACCAACCAAACCAATGTCTCCGCAAATACACTCACGGACATCAAAATTTGCGCAATCTAGAAAAAACATGCTACAACCTCGAAACTTTGTAAATACTTAGAGTGCGTGCTGGTATACCAATGATCCATGTTTGGTGTGATTGCGCATGGCCGCACACCCTATGATGGCGCTGCAAGCACGAACCGGCAGCCTAATAAACCGGCGTGTAGTCGATGCTCCATAAAAGCGAAAAGCACCGGCCGACGCACGCAAGAGTACAGAGTGACAAGAATACCGGGTAGACGCCAGAGATGCCGATTTACGCAACTTACGGACTTTGAGAGAGGCCTGATCATCGAGCTGAAATTCGCAGGGTGGTCAGCGCGCCCTATAGCCCGCCACGTGGATCGTTCTGACCATACCGTCCGACTGTGTTAGAAGCAGTGGACATGTGACGGCACTGCCACACGGCGGAGCTGCTCCAAACGGACCAGGAGGACCACCGGTAAAGAGGGTCGATGGATCGTTCGCCACGCACGAACGGATCCCACGGGGACCGTGTCCACTAAACAGGCAGAAGTAGCGGCTCCTGTGTGCCCACGAACCATTTCCCGACGGTTCGCGGAAGCGAATCTGCGATGCCAGCGCCCCTTACGTATGCTGTCATTAACACCGGAACATCGCCTCAGTTCCGTGTGGTGTTTAGCGATGGCATCCGGATAATACCAGCACTATACCAGCAGGATAATGCCCTCCCGCACTCGGCTCGGGTTGCCCAGGACTGCCTATGTCATATCCAGGCACTTCCATGGCCTGCCCGCTCCCCGGACATGCCCGCTATCGAGCATGTGTGGGACCAGTTAAAACGCCAGCTGCCGCCGTGCCGCATTAATTTGGAGCACACCGTCCAATACGTGGGGTGCAGTCTGCTGCAGGACAACATCAAGCGTCTGTTCGCCTCCATGCCGGACCGTATTGCAGCATGTATCGGCGTACGAGGCGGTGCGACGTGCTATTGAAGATGACCGGACTGCGTGCCACATATCCATCTGTAATTGTCCTGCGGCTCTGTTTTTGCCATCATGTGTATCATTTATCTGTATCAGTACGTCCATAAATCTTCAGTTCAATCCGATGCTTCCTTCTTGGTGCCTAGATTTCATTCCCCGTGAATGTACACTAACGAAATGAGAAATTATTTTAGCTTATGAGATGATATCAAATAAATTATTAATACCACCTTTCGCTGAAATTAATATGCCCAGGATAATAATTATGCAAAAAAAAACATTAAAAAAATTATCTGAATTTGTGAAATTTAATTGCACTACGATGTTTTTTATTTATTTTCTTTTGGAATCACACAACTAAAATTAATTTAACACTGAGCTTGACCACTTGTGCGAAGAGTACACAAATAAAATATATTACCCATTCTTCTCCGCGAGTAAAAGAGACTATGCCACCAATAACATCACATACTTACACCATTTTTCTTCATAAAATTGCGTTTCATTCATATCCAATGAGAACAACTTCCCCAAAAGAAAACTCCAGTTGGCACGGACATGAAGAAAGATAAATATTTTGACCTCCGTCGGAAAATTGCCTTAACTTACAAATGCACTAAATACACAAAAACTCCAAAGATAAAGATATGGGAACATTTTCACTACTCCTCAGAGCCAACCTGTATTTGTTATTTCCTTTTATTTATATCCTCGGGGATGCATTCTTTCACCAGTTAGGGAATCGATATAAAATGCATCTTGACGATGGTTCCGCTGATAAACTATGGAGTGTCTCCCGAGAGCTGTTACGAATGACCCGCGCTTCATGTTTTTTCTCAGAGCTGGCTGTTATAGTCGTGAATCAATGGCGGTATGGGTCTTGAAAGAACCTATTGCCGGACGACGTATATCGTCATATACGTAGTTTAAGCCTCATCTTGATAGGTTCCGGCAGTGTTCCATGAAGTTTCCATCTGCACTTTTTTGCCGCATAGAGCTGTGGATTCTCGTGGATTAAAACGCCCATAAAAGAACTTTTTAAAATACTTCTCAAGGGACTAATTGATTTCCACAGAGTGAGGTTGGGTACCCATAACGTTTAGCGCAATGCATTCGCTCGAAAAAAAAACGCTACTAATCGTATTCATCAGATAAATCAAAGCTAGTTTTATATTACCAAGCTGAAAAACAAACAGAAATTTCAATGCACGTAACCACTGCTTGGTTTCTGCAATTTTAACTTCCGTTTTGAATCCGTGGTGTAGTAGATGACATATTTTATTAATACAATGACAATGAAAAAGCAAGTGCTTTTGCGAAGATCCATAATTACTAGGACGAAAGGATTTTACTAATGCAACGTGCTGTATTTCAGCATATTAAATAAGTACGAAAAGTGCGCTGCCAGCAATAGGTAAGTTGAAATGGGTAATTTCAAATGCACAGTAACGTTTACGTTTCTATTTCACTTGCACGATTCTTAATTTTGAGGTAGAAATAATTACATTTTCATGGTTTTTAAGCGGAAAAGAATTTAAATCAGGCAACTGCAAAATACATGGTTGGACTATTATTCCGTATCTCTTATTTTTAAACAAATTACTGCAGCTGTGCTGTACGACTTTTTTTATTAGAAATGTTAGCAATAAAATATCCAACGTCTCCGCATTTTCTAACAATCTTTTAAATATGGTTTCCTCAAAAATAAATAGATACTGCCAGACAGTCACCGAATTCCAGAACACAAGTTATGATGGCAGCCATACTGAGACTATCTTACTGTAAGTTTCCCAAGAATTAAAATAATGTTTCCTTTCTCAGAATGATCATATTCTCTAATTCTCTTCACAGAATCACATAGTCCTCTAATTCTCTTCACAGAATCACATAGTCCTCTAATTCTCTTCACAGAATCACATAGTCCTCTAATTCTCTTCACAGAATCACATAGTCCTGTAATCGCCGTCATTCCCAAGCATCCAACAAAATCTGCGTTTATTGTTCTACCATTAACATCCGGAGAATAATCTTTATTTCTGCCTAAGAATAATCTTTATTTCTAGAAAATATAATATCGTGTGATCAAATCTTCGGCCCTCACGATAGCCTCTAGTCTTCGAGGAGTACTCTCCACCAGTTTTCAGTAAATATATCGGCCGATACGTTTCTCCATTCAACTTTCAAAGTAGCGACCAGTAGAGTTTTGTCTGTTGGGTGATCTCTTCTTTTACGAACTTTACGATTCAATCCGTCCCAGATATTCTCTACAATGTTCAGGAGAAAACACTGGGCTGGCCAGTCCACCTTTTCGACTCTCATGTCGTTAAAAAAATCAGTAACAACGGGAGCAGTTTGACATGGAGCATTCTTTTTCTGATAGTGTATGGGCTTTGCCAAAAGTACTGACACAATGTTAATAGTACACAACTGTTCAGAACGTCTATGTAGAGCTCAGCATTTACGGTTTTGTCGAAAACGACTAATGGGCTCAAGTCGAACTATGAAAAACAGCTCCATACAATCACATTGCCTCTACCACACTTAATTATCGGGACGATAAAGTCTGGGTGGTAACTTTCTCCAGGCATCCGTCACACCCAGGAATGGTCATCAGTCTGGTAGACTGTATACCTTCACACCTCAGTCCAAAGTACTGTTTTCCATTGTCCAACAGTTCAATATCGATGATCCATATACCACGGTAAAAGACGTGTGGCATTAGTTGAATTGATTAGTGGTTTGTGCATGGCTGTTCGACGATGGTGACCCACACAGGGCAGCGTTATGCTGCGCACTATACTGGTACAACATCAGTCTCAGTAGTATCACATAGGACTTGTGGGATTTGAGACAAGGTTGATTTGCTTTCCGAGGGACAGTTCTTTGCAGAGCTCACCAGCACGTTCCGTTAGCTTCTGAGGTTTACTGGGTCGTTTCAGGGCAGATTCACACACAGACACACACACACACACACACACACACACACACACACACACACACACACACAGGTCCATTCTACTTTCAGCACATCACTATCCATTGACCGAGGGATCTTCAATGCCGGTGAAAAGTCACATTCAGAGCGATTGCTTATATAGTATCCTTTTATCAATCCGCACGGAAAATCAGTTCACTCTGTCAATCGAGGAATCTAGCATTCACAATTGTGTTATTGTCTCATCATAAACTGCAAACTCAAGTAGCACAGACTTGCAATTTAACGTAGTCCCAACACTGAGCCATCGTCATTTAGGAATAGAAGACGGTAGCTCAGTGTTGGGCCTATGTTAAATTGTAAGGTTGTGTTACTTGCCAGCATATTTATTGTTGGGTCTGTGACATGACACTTGCGTAAAACCTATCTTATTATAAATAAATGGGTGTACGGATAAAAATGGTAGGCTACGGTATTTCACACATTGCAGCATACGTTTTCTCAGAGATCTGTCATAATTTATTGACGACTTACATCGTGTGATGAGACTGTTAGGCAATGGAAATCATTTTACCATTAATCTAATTCAAACAGGGCTTTCATCGTCATAATGTGCCAGTTATACCTTTTGCAGAGCATGTCATTCGAAATGCTTAAATTCGTTCCGCTTTGCTCGTAAAAGCATTTCAGCTTCAGGCTAATGTAACCGCGCAAGCATTTTCGAAAACTAAGACAAAAAAACAATATCCGGAGCATTTGGAAATATTGCACCCAACAGAAAGTTCCAGAATGCAATAGTATTGAGAAAAAATGTGTATCATGGTTAATAAAGGTGCAGTTGTAATACCACAAAATATATTAAGTGTGCAACTTAATTCTCGGTCCCTAACCGCAAGCGATCATAGAACGTCGGCAAATGCAAATAGCTGCGTGCGATAACGGCTGATTGCAGCGCCATCCAACAGCTTTCCAGGCAACCGTAACCGCTCACAGCTGTACTAAAAGAAGGGACGAAAGTTCACGGTGAAAGCAATGTCGTTCGAGAAGCAACATCTGAGGTACTGCCCCCGCCTCCTGTTTGCGTTTCACCTGCGATAAAAGGCCGCGGAAGCCCAGCAAATGATCTGTGCTGCTTTGGGCGAGGCTGTTGTGTCCTACCGTACGTGTAAGAAGTGGTTCCAGCGGTTTAAGCAGATACATTTTGATCTACGTGATGCAGAACTTCCGCGACAGCCACAAAAAAGTTGACGATGAGGAACTGGAGCAACTGTTGGACGCGGATCCCTGCCGCACACAGTCAGAGCTCGCCCAGAAACTCGGAGTAACACGGCAAGCCATTGCAAAGCGCCTGCACAAGCTTGGACGGATTCACAAGGGGGCCGTTGAGTGCCCCACCAACTCACAGCTGCGAATAAGTTTAGGCGCTACGATTTTGCTGTGCCCTTGCTCTCCAGATTCAAGAAGAAGGATTTCATCCACAAGATTTTGACCTGTGATGAGAAGTGGATCCTCTACGATAATCTTAAGCGGCGCAAATCGTGGGTTTATACAGGTCAGGTTACCACCAGTACCGCCAAACCGAATATCCATGCCAGGAAGTTGTTGCTGTGCATATGGTGGTATCAGCGCGGTGTCGTACACTATGAGTTGCTCAAACCTGGTGAAACGGTCAATGCTGAGCGTTATTGTCAGCAACTCATTCGTGTGAGTGACGCAATGGAGGCCAAAAGGCCATACACCGGCAAGGGCAGCAGGTCGGTCCTGTTGCTTCAGGATAAAGCGGGTCCTCACACCGCAATAACGACTTTAAACACGATCAGCCACCTGGGATGGGAGATTTTGTCCCACCCGGCGTATTCTCCAGATTTCGCCCCGTCGGTTCATCACCTCTTTCGCTTCCTGCAACATCACCTGAGTGATACGCATTTCACTTTTGTCGAAGAAGTCCACACAAGTATCGACGATGACTTTATCAACTAGAAACAGCAATATTTTTACCGCAGTGGCATTCGGCAGCTCCCTGAACGATGGCTAAAATGTATCCAACGCGACGGGGATTATTTCCCTGATTAGGTACGTATTCGATTTGCTATAATTTGCTGTCAACGTGTCGTGCCTGTGGCCGAGAAGTAAGTTGCCCACCTAATATGTAATCACGTTATGGTACCATAACGCGCTTACATACCATACGGTGTCTATAACAACATCGAATTGTAATAAGCTTGTATTTGAATTGCGTGGTTATTATATGTGTGGTTATTTTGAATATGTTAACATATATCTATATATACACTGTGAAGACAGAAATAGTGAGAGACCTGGTTCCTGGGCGACACAACGCTGTCTCCCTCTACCTAGTGGACGAACAATACGCTTGTTTGGTATATAGGTAAGAGAACATTACTTCATTTACGTAGATGGTAAATCGATATCAGTATGAATATAGGTCGTGAGTTAACACTGACAAGGAACACCCCCGAGATCGAACAAACAAAACCGCACCAAACGTCCGTTAAAAGTCATTTACGTACCTCTGAATTCAATGGTAATATTCGTTTTTCTGTAAACCGCAGTTGACCAGTAGACGTCTATTAAGACAAGTGTCGCGTCGAAGCGTAAAGAGCGGATCTGCACGAAAATAATTATCACGTACATTGGACTGTTGACGTCCGTAACTTCATAACGAAGGGTCAGGGTGTGCAAGTTTCTAAAGATTAATTCATGTGAGGGCTGTCTATAAAATTATCAAAGCTATAACCATTGCCGCAACACGCACAGCAATTAATAAATGCAACATCGGTACACCCACAGAAGGCACACGCACGAAGAACATTAGTGTTGAAAGCCACGTCGATGACACCTTTGAAATTATTGCACTGGTTCACCACAATGGTAGCCAGCTTTCTGCCATGTGTAACGAAGCATCGGTCTATAGATCTCCGCAGGCAGCTGATTGTAGATCACAGAATGCATCTTCAGAAGGAATATTCTGTCATGCAATTTTCGCTGCGGCATGTTGGATCGTAGTTTTATGTAGTCTGTAATACTCTTTGCATAAATTTTATATTGTCTGAAAAAATGAACATCAAGGGGTTGAACATGTTTCGCAGTTTTTGGTGGGATGAGATTTAAATGAACTTGTTTTCCCCCTAAGGCTTCCTGAAGTATTCGTTCATCATTGTGTCCAGACCAGGAATCACAACGTACGAGTGACTTACCAGAGAGATCTATATTCAAAACTGACGCAAAAAGATCGAATCATTTTGTCGTCTCACTACATACACAGACAAACAAGACATGTGATACAAGCACCTGTACACTCTCGACGGGCGTAGCAGCCGCAGAGCGACGGGTGACACAACGGAGCCCTCTAGTGGGCAACTGCAGAGTTTTACAGAAAAACGAATATCACCAATGAATTCGGAGGTACGTAAATGATTTAAAATGGAAGTTTGGTGCGGTTTTCTTTGTTCATACCCGGGGGTATTCCTTGGGAGAAGTCTCCACCTTCCAATGAAGCAGGTCTTTATGCCATTCCTCTACTATATCCGGACGTATCTACGCGATACAACATTGGAATGACTAAAAGTTCATTTATAATTTGAGTTAACGAACATTAAAGGGACATAAAGAACAGCAAAGTGACCACGGCCCTATCCAGAGAAATGAAGTTCATGTCCGCTGCTCCTATGTGCGAGGACGTAAAGAAATTAGCTTCCTACTCCACCCCAAAATCTACTGCCATTCGCGAAACTTTGGAGATTATAACCAACAGCGAGTCGTCGTGCAATGAGAGCGTCTCACTGGAGTTGCCACGAGTTCGGAACCAGTTCTTCAAATAGTGTTTGCCTCTTGGTTTTCCTTCCATCATTCCGCGTGCCAAACGAGCATAACGCTTCGTGTCTTTGAATACCTGATTACGTCCGCATCTTTTCGTTATCGCCAAGTTAAGTCACTACGTTCAAATTGTTGAACCGTTCTCATTGAGTTGCTCACGGTGGTCGTTAAACCTCCAATCAATCAAAGAACCGTTCTATTATTCAGTTTGCAGTTTGCTGTCTACCTTCCTTGAAAAAGCCATGTGGTTGAAGTGCGAAAGCTTGGAAACTTTGCTTTCTATTCTCCGCCAAGAAATTTCGGATCACTAGTATAGTTATACTATTTAAGCGTTAACAGAGTTTGAAAGGGGGATGGAAGTGGCTGTGCGACGTATAGATCGTATCATGGACAGCGCTGAAGCCTAAGAAATAGGGGTGGATGAACGTAGCCGTCTACGTGTGTCTCACATAGCTGCAACCAATCGCTGAGCGATAGTGGCACAAATTATCGCCGACTTCAACGAGGAGGTCCCAGAAACGTCTCCACGATGACTATGCAGTCGTTAGCCTCAACAAGTTATATGAGCCACAGACCCACCAGTGTAGTCACATCTAACTCCACATTACCGGACTGAACTCCTCAACTGGGCAAAAGATAATTGGCACTGGGCCTTATATGTTTGGAGACGGGTCTCCTTGTCCGATGATTCCTGTTTCCAGTTACTTCGCGCAGGCGGAAGGGAATGGATCTAACGGAAATCGCACAAAATGATGGACCCGGCAAGTCAACAAGGAAATGTTTTGGTTGCGAGTTGTTCGCTTATGTTCTGGTGCTAGTTCCTCTGGCACACATTTTGACCTTTGGTACGTCTAGATGAATCTCTAAATGATCCACGCTACGTACCCATCCTTGCCGAGCATCTGGATCTGTTCACGGTCATCATCAAACCACATGGTATTGGACTCTTCTAAAAGGACAACACACCTCGCCACAGAACAGAGCTGCGATGGTTTGAATATGGTCAAAGCAGCATTCCGCAGAAATTCTCACCCAGAATTGGCCACCAGGCTCACCGGACATGAACATTGCGGAAAATCTTCGAGATGCGGTGGAAAGATCGGATCGAGCTTTGGATCCTTCACCCAGGAATGCGACGTAATCATGGACAACGGTGTAGTAAACATCGGTGGAGATACTTGTGGCACACTTTCGTGACCTAATAGACACATTGTCTCACCGTGTGACTGCCCGTTATTAGGCAGGTATCCATGATTTCCGTCCAATAAGTTTGCGCGCGCGCGTGTGTGTATGTGTTACATGTTAGGTTATTTTCGGAATAACACCCCAAAAGAAAAACTCAGTTTTTCATACACTTTTGGATCTTCCTAATGTGAATGTGCCAACCCTACAAACCCGTTGAGGACAAAATTTTAGAATTTGTTATGATGTGGGATATTTGCACGTTGTTGATCTCCTTCGTCTTCTTTATTTTTAGCTTATGGATTGACAGTGAATGAAATGAGTCTTTCTTCAAAGGCATCTTACAAAAATGTTGGTGGCCGCTTTCTCAAACGTGATTCACATCCATGACAGCATGGCAAAATGTAAGTTAAGAAAACCTAAAGCTGTAATTGAAAGCTCTCTAAAAGCATTATTGGCTTTCAAAGCAATATTTTAGTATATCAAATCAGAGAAAATGTGTTATTATATTTACACGTATTACTATAGTGACTTAAATACGCCTAGCCGAAGTCCCGCCTGGATCCACTTGAAACACCGAACAGGATTAGTCTCTACAATGAGCAAGTTTCGTTCTGCAGCAAAAGAAGGCAGCAGAATTAACGAATTCATCAAATATTTTGTTGGTAGTGTTTATGCTTCGTGTAGATCAAGTCAAAATGAGAGAACTATGAAAATGTGTCTAGCATGATTCTGTTTTAGAAAAGAGCTTGCAGAAAGCAGTGCTTAATTTTTTCCAGAGCATGTACACAAATACGCTTTCAGGCTACAAACTTTAATCATTAAATTGGCACAGATTGTAACAACGTTCGAACTCAGTTATGGAAATGGTTGAAAGATTCCTCTCATTTTGACCATTCATCACTATGCTTTCACTACAAGACCTTTTAAAACAGTTTTCCGTACAGGGAGCAAACAAGGCGCAAGGAACCAAACCTGCTGGTCTGGCTAATTTAATAATTAATACCTCATGAGACGCATTCTTTGAGATTTAAAAGTTTTGAAATTCAGTTCATTACCGTCACCTATTATCAATCCACTGATGAATGAATCTCCTCCAGTCTCTTCCACAACTTTCTGCCTTAAGCAATCCTCTTCTTAACTCCGGCATACTTTCGAATTTCAATCCCGCCCATACCCCACGTTGTCTTCATCTGGGCCTTTTTCTATTCCTTGGTATAAAGTTTAATATTTCTGTTGTTTGTCCAACATAGGTCAGTTCTTCTAGCAACATGCCCAGTCCATTGCCATTTGAAACTCGTTACATTGATCATGATGTCATCTACCCTTGTACCTTTTCGATCTATGAGTTCCTCCTCGTATCTTTCTTAGTTACATCAAGAATGCATCTTTGCAGGCTTCTTTTAGTTGTCCACAGCCACTGTATGTTTTTTGTAGCTAAAGTCCGTATCTCTGACACATAAGTAATAACTGGAAACATTTTTTGATTAAGCACTTTTCCTTTCGTACATGACGACAAATTTATCTTGAAAATTTTGCTACTTCTTTCAAATGTTCTCCAGTTAAGTTTTATACGACTGTCAATTTCTTTCTCGGTGTAGCCCTCGTTTGATATCTCTTGTCCAAAGTACATTTCGGTATTGGATACTTCTAGATTTACCCCATCAACAGCTAAATCTTTAATTCTGGTAAAAACATTGAATATCAACTTTGTTTTTGTAAGTTTTTTAATCCACTCCTCTAATCTTGTCAACAAATTCACATATCATACTCCAGAGCTTTACATGCACAACAGAACTAACTGGAAAGTTAGTAATGTCTAAGCGTTAACGATTATGAATACTTTCAAAGTGCAGATTTTACCTTCACACACACGTGTGTGTGTTGTGTGTGTGCGCGCGCGCATGCATGTGGCAGCACGACTATCTATCCATCAGTTTATCTATACAGACACGCATATAGAAAGACGACAATCCACGCAGACTAGTGCAAAACTCCATGATGCAGTATTAGGGAAAATTGGAGGATGCTTACTTTTCCGAACTCATTCTGCGTAGTCTCAGAGATGCTGCTTGGTATTAGAGGACACCGAAATAGTCGAAATGCGCTTCCAGCCATGTCTGCATACACTGGACCCAGTGTTAGAACGTACAGTGTTGTTGGAATATATAGCAAGAGGGAGGAAACTTGATTTGTGCAAATGACGCAAAACATTCACAATGACGTCGCAATAGCTCTCACCATTTCAGCGGCTTTCGAAACCCACCAACGAGCTTAAACAGTCGCCCCAAAACATTCCCCATATCATTGGTTGCCCGCCTGCTCTCCAGAAAGCATTATGATCGTAAACGACGGTAACTTCGTTCTGTTTTATCCAGATGAAAAAGTAGCGTGATGAAGATGAAGCAGGTATCTGAACTCCACAGAATTCCAAACACTTTTCTAGACACGAAGGTCCAGGTGTCGGTGCCCGAAACGGTAGGCCAGAAGAGCATCTGTTTGCTTGATTTTGCCTTGCAAAATACTGCAGAGTGCGAGCATTTTCCAGGTGAAAATTTCTTTGCGTGGATTCTGCCTTCTACTGAGAGTCATGGCGTTTACACTGGTTCACCTAACGCAGGCATCAGCCGTTTCAGTCGCCTCTCAATCCATACGGCCACCATGTGTTTCAAACCACTCTCTCAGAATTATTCATCTACTTTTCTTTCATTTTTTCTCTTCGTGAATACCTTCACCATCCCGGCATGTACACACCTAGCCAGATGTCTATGTCAAAATACACACACAATTCTTTCATCAACTGTACTTCAAAGTTCACTTCTTCCCTCTCTTTCGTCTCGGAGACCCTCCACATTAGCTCATGTCCATTTGAAACACGATCCGGCTGCAAAGCTTTAGTTCTTTCTCTTTCTTGTTCTGTGATGGCCATAATATTTTTAACACATTCTATCTATGATAACAAGATGGACTGCCTTTGTGCCTTCAGTCGCCTACCGGAAAACCCACTGCTCGCAGAAGATTGAAAATTGGCATAGCCTTGCCAATTTTTAGAAGCCTTTGCGCTTGTGTACCTCGGAGCCATGTTCTAATATTAAAATTTATAAAATTGCAATTATTTTATAGATACTCTTCGTAGGACCACTGAAGACCTAAAAATCTAAATCCCACGCTACCGATAGATTGCACCATATTCGTGTTTATATTCGCACTTTTTTTGCACTGCAGCAGAAGCCAGAGAAGATTCTGCCACATGGATTATAAAAACAAAAGCCCTGACTGATGAATCGCCATCTGAAACCCTTGTTTTCTTCATCTTTTTGGTTTTTTTTTCAAGGAAACGTGCCGAGAAAAATCGTCTTTTCTTCATCCTTTTCGTTTTTGAATATTGAAAAGAATTATAATTAAATGTTAGGTACAAAATATGCTGGAGAAAATTTTAGGAAATATCAAACAACGTTGGCTCATATTTTTCCAGTTAAACTCGGGTAACGTCGGGCCCTGTGCTGGTTTGTGTGTGTGTGAGTACAGCTGCTGTATATGCAAATTAAGAAAAAATAATTGAATTTCTGTTTTTTTGCGTCAGGTTCAAGACATTTTAATTTCATGTTTTTTACGTCAGGTTAAAACATTTTTATTGACACTTCGTAATATCGACGTGCAATTTCTTTAAACTTTTACCGTTTCCCCAATCTTTTTGAGACGAAGCATTCTTGATTAGAACAAACTAGTGTCGAGAAGTGAATAATGAAGCTATTTTCTTTCTACGGACCTCATTTTCTTCGATATACGGAAATAACCCATTCTGTTGCACCATTTAAGCAAATAGACTAAATTAATATATCACTACCGTGTAAAAATAAGTGCTGAAGCAAAGAATCACTCGTGATGTTTCTCCTGCATTTCACACTAAAAATCCGTTAAAAAGCTCTATCATTGACTATAACTTGCTCCAGCAAATCTAAAGTTAGTGTTAAAGGCAATATTTCAGGCTGTGTGTACATATACGGAAATATGGCCATTTGGACCATGCAGCTCCTGCTGCAGTCGCTCTAGTGATTTTAAACATCGGGAATAAACGATCAATGAAATTAATAATCTATGACACACGACGTTTCTTCCTTGGAAAAATAGCTTAATAAAGAACAGTTTCAGTCTCCATGTTTATAGCACGGCTGCTTAGATTTGATTAATAGCTCAATAAACTAATTTCATGAGAAATTTGCTTTTCCTGCTCTGAATGTATTTACGGATGACTAATACTTTCAAGGAAAGAACGCAACGCAAATTGTTCTTAATGTTGATTTTTTAATACAGGCGAAGGTTAATTTGTCAATATGACAGCATATTATTATTTTTGGTTTCTTTCGTTACTTCGATTGGCGATACGTTTCAATGTCTGTGATTGATTGTTATCCTGGATCTTTTTCCTCAACATTTTCGCGCCTTTTGCTTCAGTCGTCATATGGAACTCCGTAAGTTCTTGCTGAGGTTTGGCAGAGATTGATTGTCAAGCTGCAGAGTGGGGAAAGTAAACGACGTTCCCCCACCTAACTCCTAACCGGATAAATTTCACTTTCCCAGAAATGAATGTTTAAACGTTGGTTGTGCGTGTGATATAAAATTCATTTTTGACTCAAACGAAACTTAAGGTATAAAAAAATTGTTCTTTGGCAGCATTTCGCTGCAGTGAGTGCGACTAAATATAAATCAGAATCCCATGCGTAAACTCAATTATTTATAGCCACCTATCTCGCACTTCAGTGGCAAACTGAATTAATGAAGAAATTTTAACAACGCTTGAAAAAGAGGAAGTTATTTGATTGATAGATCGATCACCTCTTTTAACGGTTTTCTGAAACAGTAAATTCAAAGGCACCACTTTTAAGGAAAGGACCTAAAATCATTTGCTTTAATACAGAAGGAAGCTTATAAGATTCAGTAACTGATGCACAAGTGGAACTAAAAAAGCCAACGCTTCCCTGCTGGGCGAGGAAGTGGTCAGAGGTGCAGGTTTGTAAATGGTCGTTTGAGTTTTTTTTTTATTGGAGGTTTAACGAACACCGTGAGCAACTCAATGGGCTATAAGCAGTCGCCCGTCCCTAATTTAGGGTCACTGGTTCCAGGGAAGGAGAGAGCCAGTGCCGTAAGACAAGCACAACATCCATGCCTCACCGGGATTCGAACTCGGACCCCTTTCGGACGAATGATCAGAGGCCATCGCTTAGACCACTGCGCCACCGGGGTGGCTCGTTTGAGTTAGGCCCCGGTTCTAGCTCCAGATGAGGTCCGAGTGTTGCGTTTGTCTTACGGCGGTTTCTGGTTTTTTCCCTTTTTTGGAACCGCTGGCCATAAATTAAGAAACGCGACTGTGTATTGCTCTTGCAGTTGCTCATGGCGGTAGTTAACTTCCAAAAGAATAAAAGAGAACGAAAATGACAACCTACAGTACCATTTAATTTATCATATTTGCGGTTTTTACGCTTTCCAACCGTAGGTTGAAGAAACATATATGTTCCAGTTTTGCCCGTTAGTCTGTCTGTCTGTCTGTCTGTCCGCACGATAACTCGCGTAAAAATGGTTCGATTTCGATGAAATTTTAATATATGGTAGGGGACAACCTGGGGACGAATTCTATTAAAATAGGCGAAATGGGGTCAAAGGTAGGGATATAGGAGCGGAATCCATTCCATCCCCCTTATGCGTCATAACTTACGTAAAAATATTATATTGTGACAAAACTGTCGTTGGACGTGCCCTCTCGAGCTCCTCAATTTTCGCCCATTTTGCTCGGTCAAAGAGCCTATTGTTTCAGACTCCTGTGTTCCGTATGTGTATAAGGGTATGTGCTACCTTTCCTGCTACTTTTCCGAGTCAGAAAGTACGTATTTACTTCGAATTTTATCATAATATTACCTGCCGACTTCACCATACTGCGTCCCGGTGGCGCAGTGGTCTAAGGCGTTGGCCTCTGATCATTCGTCCGTAAGGGGTCCGGGTTCGAATCCCGGTCAGGCATGGATGTTGTGTTTGTCTTACGGCACTGGCTCTCTCCCTTCCCTGGAACCAGTGACCCTAAATTAGGGACGGGCGACTGCTTATAGCCCATTTGAGTTGCTCACGGTGGTCGTTAAACCTCCAATAAAAAAAAAAAAAAGTGTGCACCCAAGTACATGTTCCAATGCCTGCTGTTCCTTTCCTGCATACCCTGTTCAAGTAATTAATATTCTGCCAGCAATCTTCCCAGCTACTTTTCAGCACCAGTAAGTGAATTTCATACCGATATTTCTTCAGTTTTCATCTCGGTGGGTATGATTACATCTGCCCATCGTGACTTGCCTTGACTTCCTTCTGTCTTCTCAGCTGCATTCTATTCAGTTGCCTTCTGTGCTTATCTTCCTGTTATCTACACGGCTTCCCGTTTACGTCACCCTCTGATAGTGGTCCTTGGGTGACGTCATCGTTACTGTGCTCCATCTGTCTCTCGCCGTTCTTCCAGTGACGTCATTACCTCGCATCTTCCCTTGTCCGCCTTCTTTACGTGCCTTTTGCCATCTCCATCGTCTTACGCTCTCGAGATTGTGCTGCTTTGCTTTACAGTTTCTGATTTGTACTATGTCTACTGCTTTTCTTCGACCACTGACGCCTCCTCCGGATGTACTACTTGACAGTTCAACTCATCTCTCTACGCCCGCAGTCACTGCCTTCCCCTCGGATCCTCTCTCAACTGCCTTGGACTTCCGGTTTTCTCGTACCGGCTCCGTTTTAACAGCTCATTTATTAGAGTCCTCGTCACCGGGGAAGTCTTTCTTCGCTTCCTTAGCTCTCGGAGTAAAATATTCCGCGCTTCCACATACTAAACTTACAGCTTTTACCTAAAGCCAACACGTTCCACCTGATGCCATCACGCACATCACACGAAAGCCTCGCTCGGTGTTGGTTTATTTTTCTAATCCCGCTCAAGTTGAGTTGGTTCTTTCTTCTCCAATTTCAGTCGGCGACAAAAGTTTGTTCGCAATTCCTCTTGCTCGTTGCTCTACTCTCGTTAGTTTATCTCCAGTTCCTCCTGAACTCTCCAACGATTTACTGCATGCTTTCCTTTCTCAATGTGGTTTAGTTATTGGCCCTATTAAGACTTTGCCTGCTCCTTCAGACGATCAGGGGAATCGTCCCTATTATAGTTTTCGACGTCAAGCTCTCGTCGTTGTTCCTGACGAACAGTCCATTGTTTCATGTCTGACAGCTTTCTACGTTATCTGCGGTCCACACACTTGCACTGTCAATGTTTGTACCGCCTATCATTGTTTTTCTTGCAAATTGCCCGGTCACCATAGTTCTTCTTGTCCAACTCGGAATTTTTCGACTTCCATTCGCCCTTCTGCCTTGCCAGAATCGTGGGACTTTTCTTTATCATCCACATCCTTGTCGACTTTTCCTTTTACATATTCGCAGCTTCCGGTTTCGAGTGGTTTGTTCCCGGCCCTTGATTCTTATACTTCACGTGTTTCTCCGGAGCATATTTTTTCTGATCATCTACCACCGACAGCTCTCCTGGATGTTCTCCCTTCTGTTACTACTACACCACTTTGCACGCCTCCATCGAGCCCGTCTTTTGCCCAGATCTCGTTGAAATGCCTTCAGCCACCCTCTCCGCCTTCATCTCCTGCTCCTGTCAGTCCATTGTCTCCATGTTCGACTGCGGTCTCCACTTCTATGGTTCCGCTGTTCGTCTCCACGGAGCCAGCGTCTACCAGCTGCCTTATATCTCCTGCTTCCTCACCGCCCCAGTGCAACTTATCTGTTTCTGTGCCTCCAGATTCTACGTCATCTCATTTTCCTTTACCGACGGCTGATGTTGCTTCGTCTCCTGCTCGTCACCTCCAGTCCTCACTCCTAGATGTTCCTGTTACAACTTCATGTTCACCGCCGTGCTCCCTTCAAGCAAGTCTATTTTCTACAGGGCCCTCCACTGACAGCCCTGTAGTGTCTTCTTGGTTGCACTTGTCTTCTGTTGACGTCTCCATTCGGCCTTTTTCTCTAGACACTTCTGCTTCGCCAACTCCTGAGTCGCCGGACGAAGATCCTACTCCGCCTCTTATCGGCTGTCTCATGCCGATCGTCTCTGTGAGTTCTTCACTCCCAGCAACTCTTGTCATGCCCATTGAACCTGCATCCTCCGACTCACAGTGTGCTCATTAGCCTTCTGACGTGTCATGTTCCTCTGCAGCCATTCCTGTCGTCCTTCCATCAGCTTCAGCCACTGTTCCTGCCTCATCGATTGTTCCTGCCAGTGCTGCTTCACCTGTGCTTCATCATGCTCCATTATTGCCTTCCTCGACTTCTGCTGATAGTACTTCCCTTACTTGTACGTCTTCTACGACTCGACGTTCCTGACGGCGGCGTAAGCCTCTTACTCCAGATCCTCCTTCACAACAAGACTTTGCTTCTTATAGTGATTATTGCAGCGCTTATGAGCGTTGGGTGAAACGTGCTATGTATAAACATTCAGACTTCTCCTTCCCTTATCCGCTAACACCAGTTCCTTATTATTCCAGTATCTTCCAGAGTGTGAGCCCTTAGACTTCTGCTTGACTTTTGCTATGCTTAATGTCCTGTGTATTTCATGTTCCTCAAAATATCTCTGTGTTTGAGAGAGCGGCCTGCGCGCCCATAGTTCTTTTTCTTATGTTTTGTTCTCCTCAATGCCTCACGTGTAAGCCTGTGATTTTGTCCACGTCTCTTTGGCCTTTTGCCCATGTTATATGCCCCCGTTTTATTGTACACTATTAGTTGTCTACTAAAGCGATATTGAACGACAAAACTTTAGTATGTTGTTCCGGAGGTATACTGAACCAGTTCTGTTGAATATTATCAAAATGGGGTTAAAGATCAGGGCACAGGAGCGAGATTTAGTCCACAGTCATGATCCTCATAACTTGAGTAATGATTTCTGGTATGCTGGAAAGCGTATCATAATCAATGCATTGCATGATTTTGCTAACTTGTTGCTTGTGCTCCGTGTTCAGAAGGCTTTTCTTACATCTTATAAAGCAATATGTTCTGTGTCTTGAGTTCAACTTTACTATAAAACTAAACAGACTTCTATTGTGCCACCTGATCAGATATTTTTTTCGTTTTGGTGCCCTAACCTTAAGTTTACTTTTTCGAATTATTTTTTCATTACTGGTTGTTGACAAGATGACAACTTCCGTGTACGGAATTTGCCTTGACCATTAGAGTAGTCTTCCTTTTCTGGCTGCGTTTCCGAGGATATCATGTTTAACTGTTTCAGCTGTTACCTGCTCCTCTTAACAAATGTTCTAGGTACCCTTAATTTCCCGTGCTGAAACTAATCAGTCAATAAATGCCCATTTTTATCTTGCTTCTACAGCGGTAGTGATATTGATCAACTCCCATGTAACCACCGTGTCTTTGCAGACAGCCGTTGTTAGCAGTTATGGTAAAGCTCATCTGAAACCATTTATTGGTCATACATACGGGGTAACTCCGCTGATTATTCATACATTAGAGAGTTTCAGTGGAAAACATTCTGAAGCTATTCCCATCCATTTAGTTCGAATCTTGCCGGGTAGTCTTGGCCTTTCTTGACATCTTGTTGCACAATGTCTTGTAACTCTTTGTTGATTTGTATTTCAGGCGAAATCCCAAATATATTTCATGCTATTATAGAGTGGTGATGATGACAACATGATTGATTATCCAAGAGGCAGAAATTATTTACAAGGAGACATATTGATTTACAACAAACACACACACACACACACACACACACACACACACACACACACACACGCCCCCACACACACACACACACACACACACACACACACACACACACACACACACACACACACACACACACACACCATAACAACATACGAGATACTGCTCCGAACCACACTCGCCTATCGGTACCTTGAAACATAAAAGTACGGAGAATACCACTGTGCTTTACGAAGTAGACAAGAGGGAACACAATTTTGATGTCCCGCGCTCTCGCAGCCACGTCACCATCACCATTTCCATGCCACACAAAGTTGAGGTGATATTACTGTGCTTGGCGCAGCAGAGAAGAATGGTCACCATTCAGACGTCCGTACATTTTCAGGCACATCACGATCAGCATTTCAAGGTATCAACGATGGTGTTTCAGGCATGTATCGATGCTGTTTCTCCTCTATGGAAAGATATAATTGGCCCAACTCGTACTTGCAGTGTAACATCTGGGTTTCTCATTTATTTCAATAATTCGACGTTGCGCCGTCATGAAATTTGCTTGCGATTAAGGTTTTCAACAGATGTTATATATTGTAAACAAGGTAAAGTCTTCAGCACTTTTTCATAAGTGTACACGTTTAGTTCCTTTTGTGCATGGCCACTCGACGTAGTTGAGACTGTTGTCCTACCGCTGTTGCCTCATCTGGCACTTCTGAGGCAGAAGCTTCACCTGTGGCCTTCTTTGTCATGGAACCAGGACGATCTTCCTGCATATGCCATTCTCCTTCACATCTACAGCTTTACATAGAGGCCTCACAACCAAAGTTTGGTGTTTCTGAGATTTGTTTTGTGCTTTCTGACTGTATGTCGATTCTTTTTCTTCCTTCAGCAGATTTTGTGTCTCTTGGGCTGCTGTGTCTTCAGCTCAGAATCCACCTAACCTTACTCTTTCCTCATTATGGGTGATCTGATTAAGAGCATCTACTCAACTGCTGGATACCCGCACTTCCCTTAAGACATCTGCCGCTCCTACACCATGAACGTTTCGATGATGAGACTCTCTGGCATTACTCAATATGCATCCTTGAAAGTGAATACCATGTGAAGCGTTCTACTTAAATGGTGATAATGTCCTGATGACGCCAGTTCACTAAAAGCTGCATCTGTTACATCCTCTGAACGCATGAGAAGGTTTCTTGTCTTTATCCTAACTTAAGGTTCTTGAGCGATAGGTGGCGCTGTAGCTGCGTCGGCGTTTTTTGCTCCTTCGGTGCGTGCATTACGTAATCCGTGTGTGTGTGTGTTGTGCTGGAGCAGTGGTAGGGAGGCAGAATATTCACTGAAAACAACAGCTTAGAACAGGGCGAACAGAAGACGGAATACGCACTCAGCAAACAACGATTACGTAACACACACAGCGCGGGAGAAAACGCCGACGCAGCTGCATCACGCACGTTTCTCCCGGCATTCCATTCGCACGATAGCGAAGCAGACGACTGGGGGCCGAACTCTAAAGTGTAGCCGATATTTTTTCCTCAGTGAAAGTCTCCGCGTCTTGTAACAAAATCAAGTTGAAGTTTCAATAGCAACACGTTTCAGATAGCAAACAGGAAGATTCCCTTGACGAAGCAGTTTTCTGAAGCTTCAGAAATTAACTCATCGCAAAAAACTTTCGAAATGCATAACATAACCGTTTCGTGCGCTGACGACAAGTGTTCCTACCCGATTTTAAAATTTAATTATTGTTCTCAATGCATATACGTTTGACTTTCTAGGATGCTCTTCTTCGTATGCTAATGCTCTAGTCTAAAACTGCTATTCGGTGGCCGAACAGCAGTTTTTAGGTTGCTGTGTGTTGCTAAAACGTGGAAAGAGTGATGTCTTTGTTTGTTCTATGAAGTGTTGAGATGAGCATCAATACTACAAAATTTGCGAGGTAATTAATCTCTTCATATGACATGTTTTAAATTATCTTTTCTGTAGCACTGGTGTATAGAAAAATCAATTTCGTTATGCTTTAGGCGACAGAATAATGTTGATATGATTATTCCAGAAGGAACAAAATCTGCATTCTTTTTTAAATCTGTTGAAAACATTACATTTAATTGTTATTGGAGGATTTGGGGTAATTGTTTTCTGTTCATTTATACACAACATGAATCTACCGTAAATTTAAAATTTCATTAAATAGCATTCAGAATGTGCGAAAACGACTTGCCCTAAACTTTTCTCAAAATGTTAGCCACATACTTATATATGAATTTTCAAGCCAGGTAGCATTTCCTGTTCATAATCTGATTGAGAGCGTAGCAATCTTTGCAACCGCCGCCTTTACAACAGCTAAACTTTTAATGTTTACTGAATGGGATATACCTTGGCTGTAAATGCAAATACGACCAAAAAAGCCATTATAAGTAACAGGTTTTCACTGTCTCTTGTAGGGCAAAACAGAAAATTGCTATGCGGTGAGAAAATGGAAGATTTCTATTTCGTAAGTTTTCAAACATTGGACATACATTACAAGGGACATTAAATTTTTATAGTTTACTTTTAAAGCTGTCCTTTTTTTTTTTTTTGGTCCTATAGTATGAACCCAGTATTTAATGATACACATCAATGACAGTCCACTGTTAATATTTTGAAAATCATTCATCGATGTATCAATTAATAAGGAACAATTAACATCTTTCCATACATACCACATCTTCCTGAATACTTTTTCTAGTTGGCGCATCTCCATGCATGATGTCCTTTTAAGTTCACAGTAATTATCGTAGTTGTTGCCATCTGTGCCGCAAACGGGTTTTGATCCAGTGCTATCACCGTAAGTTGAACATTTCTCTGGGCACACACACTCGGCTGTCCGGCCATCTAAAGAGGGCTTACATTCTGCACCAAAGGAACATTGCTTTTTACTGCACGGATCTTCAACGTCTGCAACAGAAGAAATAGAGAAAATGCACAATAAAGTAAATGTTTCTTTGGGTCCACTAAATTACGTACAGCTTGGGCTATGTAATAATAACTATTTGACGGTTTTTATTAAACAACCTTCGTAGTGAAAACTTTGTAATTTATTTAGGACTATGTTGCACGCGGTAAACACTGCTGCATTTTGTTGGAGTTACGTATATGCTCATAAATTTGTGTTACGCTGTCAAATATAATATTTTAAATTTTTAAACGGCAGATGTACCTGAACAAAATGGTGCACAAAGTTGTGTGTGCACCCAAAACGGATATGTGCACATAGCGTGATGATTTTACGAAAGCTACGGCAAAACAACTGCTTTCCCCCAGGGGTGGATCCAAAGGCCCTCCCCTCAGGACTAAGGATAAGCTTCGATTTGTTAGGTTTTAATAACAAATTGAATAATTTTTCTTAAAAGGATATTACTTTCCTTAATTAATGGAAGAATTTATAGACATACTAAGAACACTTTTTCATTTTGAGAAAACATATCGGAAATGTCCCGGTTCCTCCCTGACAGTTGCGACCCCGCTCAGGAAAATCCTGGATCAGCCCCTGCTTTCCCGCTCTCATCTCTCAGCAGCACCCACCCTAATAACCTTGTAACTTCTAGTAGGTGTTCCATTTTAATCCTTTATTCATTTATCCATGCCGCAATGCATGATGGGATATGGCTAGTCCCAATGGCATCATGCTGCCGGGTACAAACAAGAGATTCAAATATCATTTCTCTCCTTTCTCAACTCATCGCCATTGTTACCGGCCTTTTACAGGTAACAAATCAGGAAGGATTAGTGACAACCATCCCTCTCAATTACCACTTTGAGTAACAAAGTTAAGGGGACAGCAACGGTTTCTGATGTGCAGATTCACGGGTTTCAGAAGCGTTCGGCCCACTTAGCGAATATACTCGTTCGAGCTGAATTGAGCCCATTTTAATAATCCCAAGTTAATTCGTTCCAGACGGTTAAGGTGAATAGGAAAATCAAGAAATTACAACACATTTCTGCAAAAAACTATCTATCTTAAATTATAATAACATTTTGTCTCCCCAGCCCATACATCAGTTTCTGATAGTCAGCCTTTGTTTGCTGTAATATCAGGGTTTCAAGTGTCACAATCGTAATTAAAAATACTAACTTTTAACAAATTGTGACGAAACTAACTGTCTGATGGAATACACTGTTAAACATTTTGTGCTAGGTTGCACCAAAAAGTGGTGCTACATCAGCTGCAATACTTTCTCAGGAAAGACACACCATCGTGTTTTGCAAACAAAACCCAAAAACGTGATTCAACGTTTCACCACGTTAGGGTACAATGTTGCACCATGTTTTTGTGTTTATTTGGCACCACAGAATGGTATAAATTTTCTAAAACAGTGGTTAAGCTGGTGGAGCACCACTTTTTGGTGCAACCTACCACAACAGTTTTAAGAGTGTATGTTTAACTTGATGTTTTCATGTTTTGAGGTAAAAAGGTATAACAAATAAAATTATGTCACGACACTGACTGACGGCAATATTTCGACTCCCGAGTACTTCGGTTAATTTTAAGCTGCATGATCCTTTTGGTTCCGAGGGGCTGGCGTCTGATCATTCGTTCGAAATGGTTCCGGGCTTGAGTCCCGGATAGGACATGGGTGGTGCGTTTGTGAGAGGGTGCCGGCCCTGTTCGTTCCATGGAACCAGTGACCCCTAATTAAGGACAGCAGACTGTTTGGATTTGCTGGAGATGGTTATGAAGCTCATAAACAAATGACAAGAAAAGTGGGACGGTGTGTGTGTAATGGATTTACACACTGGGAGGCCGACATCGCCCATTCTATATGAAAAGAATATTTTTTATTAGATTCTTCCATGTGGATTCTAAAACCCAGGTTGCTGGATCTTAAAATTACTGTTTGGCAGGTCGTTCATGATGTGAGAAAGTCTGCGTTTGCTTTAATAAAATTGAAAACATATTTAAGGTAAAACATAAATTCTAAATGACATTTCTTCCTTCATCTTATTTATTTGGTATTCATTCGAGTGATTCACGAATGGGCACTTTCGTGCGAGAGTATTGACTGTTTTAAACGCTGTTAAAAATCATGTATTATCAAGGTTAAGAGCCGGCAACTAAGACCAAGTGTGCTCCCTCGTTAAAGTATAACCAAGCCCTCATTCATGGTAACATTTTGCAATACTATCGTAGTATCTTTGATTGAAAAAAGGTCGCCCAGCGTACGTTCACACCTAAGAAATTTTTTATGATACTTCTTCTTGAATGACTCTTGACCGTAATAATAAAAGATAAACAAGTCTTGTTTCACTGATATTTTTGACAGTGCAACATATTATCCTGTAAACGGCTACTGATCCGTACGAAATCTTACCTTTTTTACCGAAGTCTTAAGTCATACCGAAGTTTGTTTTACGTGAAACTAGCTGCCACATATTCTCGTTTGAAGGAAATAGTATTACACAGTTTTGTCTTTAAGCTTAGAGCATATAACAATTGAACTCCACGGGCGAGGGCGTAACGCTGTAAAATCTTTACAGCAGTGCTATCACGTGACTAGGGTGAAAACGGCTTGTAGTGCCACTTCCTTGTGTAGGAATGGGCTGATCTCTAGTCCAGGTGATAGCTCAAAGCAGGGGAAAAAACGATTGAGAATATTCTTTTTCGGTCAGACATATGGTGTCGTTAAAAGTATTTTTTTAAATGGATTTTAGAAGCAGAGATGTCAAAGAAAAACGGATTAAACATTTGCGCCCCCTAGCGAGGAAATTATACATTATTTTGAGGAGAGAATACACAGAAAAAGTTTTCGTAGTTAGTAGTATCTGACCGAAAAAGAATATTTTCAATCGGGTTTGTAATCGCGCAGATATTGCTGTAAGTATGCTGCAAACGAAAACGTGAACATATACTCTCTTGTGGAAAATATGTACGTTAGGAAAAATTTCAAATTATACGGAATACATTTCGCACCAGAAAGGATTTTCGACAAAGAAAGACATTTTCAAATCGGACTGTTAGAAGCAGAGATATAGTGAAAAGTATGTTATACTACTACGCCTCTGGCAGAAAAACTATGCATCATTTTAAGGAGAAGGTATTCTCAAACATGTGTGGGGGCGAGGTGGGGGGTGCGGTATCTTATCACTAAATAATTTTTACAGACAAGTTTTCAGACGCGCAGATATTGCTGAAAATACATCAGAAATATAAATATACCCTAGTTGCAAAACGGTTATCAAAGATTGGAAATTATCTGCAGAACGTTTCCCTGTATGAGATCTATTCGATGCAGAATGAATTTTTCAAATTGAAATTTTAGGAACAGAAAAAAATTGCTATTTAACTTTATGCTACCCGGCGGAAAAAATAGGATTACTTGGTAAACAAACTCTACCCAAAATAGTGTTCGTTGTAAATGGTGTCGAAGGGAAGAAATAATTCTTTCAATCGGATATTTAGAAATAATTATATGGAATAAAATGTATTTTAAACTTGATAGCATCTGTATATTTGAATTGATATCTGTATTGAAATTGATAGTTCTGTTCTTCTAACTGTTTGATATAACAATCGCTTTGTCTCTGACATGTCCTTCAGCTAAGAGAAATTTTTGGAGTAGAATTTGTTAATTTTCGTAACAGGCATTTCAACCGCTATGGAGGAAAGTAACTGTTTCTGTTTCTAGATGTTTTATCGATAGTAGAAATGCGGTTGAGTTTGTTTTGTATTTTTTGTAACGAGTGCCATTGACTATGAATAATTTTGAAATATTTTACTTGTGTCTGTAGGGATTCAAAATACGTGCTCATTACAACTGAACATTAAGTGTCATCGTTCTTGTTGTTTCGGGCTTTAACGACCACCTTGAGCAACTCAATAGGCTATACAGTATAAGCAGTCATCTGTCCCTTATGTGGAGCCACTGGTTTCAGGGAAGGGAGAAAGATAGTGTTGTAAGACAAACACACCATCCATGCCTCAGCCGGGATTCGAACCCAGACCCACCTCAGACGAATGTTTAGAAGCCAACACTTTGTATCACTTGGCTGCCGGGCCGGCTCTTAATTCACTGAAGGAACCACGGAAAATTCGTGAATTTTTGAAACTATTTTACAGCGCATTTGTCAAATTGATCTGCATTTTTTTCGAAAATGCTTGACTTGCATTTGATCCAAAAATCCCGTTGGTCATCATTTGGAAAATCATCAATACTTCCACTATTCAGAAATTTAAGATTTAGGATGGTCTAATACAAAACTCCTAATGTTTTCATTATTGGTGAGCTTGTCTACTTACAAATTGTGCGTTATGGAATCTGGTGTAATTTCTTTAGAAAACTCATCAAGTCAAAAAAGAAATATTTTTAAAAGATCATAGAAATTCTGACTTGGTGCAGCAATTCTTTATCTTCGATGTTCTCTTGTTGCGAAAGTAGTGATATGTAGGCGCGTATGTCTTATAAAATTACTCACCTGAATTAAATAACTTGAATATGCTTACCATTAATACTTTAATACCTGCATCTTTACTGCTTATACTGCAATGATTTTCATGTGCTTGAAATTAGTCCGTTATATACAAAGAAAATGGTAACTACTTATGTTAAAGCAGATTATACGTATACTGTGTTTTAAAATGGAGCATAAATCAAAATCATTATTCCTATCTAATGGAATTTTTCGAACTGGAAACTGTTTACTTCGGTAAAGAGAGGAGTAAGAATGGACGCCATGGCATGTAATTGTTTGACTACCGCATTATCTCCCTGCATTGTGAGCATGTAATCAAGTTACTAAACACTGGTTTTCTGTCATTAACTAGAGGCCTTTGTTTCCGACAATGGGCGATTCTGCTGAATCTGCTTATTCGAATTTAAGAACTAACATTTTAAAAATTAATTTTCAGTTATCTCGACCGTCGTTGCTCCGAATTATTAAATTTTGCGTGCTGTTAGTATTTACATCTCACAAATTTAACAGACCCTTTTCCAACTGAAACTCCTAAGGCTGCCGAAGAACTTTCAGCACGCTGCAAAGTGATTATAATGTGAACACGACATTTTTATCATACGCTCGAAGAGCAGTTTTACAGTCGTCTCTCTTTTGTGGCACAGCTCGTCTGCTAATATTATCAATTGTGTAACTATATATTCTGAAGTACTTCGTGAAACACTTGACTGGTGTTCTTGGTGCTCTAATGTAGAAAAATGTTTTTCCAGTGTAGCTGCAATTTTACCAATGAAATCCTGTTTATTCAAAAATGTCTGAAAGCACAGCTATCGTAAAAAATCTGGTATTAGACTAGAAGTGATGTTAATTCACTTGGCTCTGCTTTACAGCACTTCAAAAGCAATATTAACGTAATATTCTAAGAGAGACAGCGGATCCGTTAGAACACTTCAAGGTACATCACTTTGATTTATTCTAAAATTACATAAATGAGCAGCTAAAATCGGTGATGATGTTCTCTGTGGCATTTTACTGAAACGTTTTATCCCACGCAAACGTTTCTAGTTTTCTTACAATCTGAGCTATACCTTTTATTGCAATAATACCAGATTCCATTTGATTAAATGCTTTTTTTTATCCAAAAACACAAATCATGTGTGGGAGAATGAAGCATGCCGATTCCAAACCCAGTTTTATGTTTCTGAAATGTAAAACCACATACAAAAAATTTACCCTCTCAGAAAAACAGGAGAAATTGTAAATTTTTGTTTTGCTACTTCAATTTTTCGAGCCGACCGTATGGTCTATAATGGATATTTCCTGAGTGTATTCACACTATAGACGTTCCAACTCCGATTCCTGTTAAAACATATTCCTACGGGCAATTACATATTATAATTACTGAAATGAGTATTGAATGTGCTTTACAAGTCTTGGTTAGTTAATCAGTGGCTATTGGCAAAAGAACCCCAATGCACTGAAGAGTGCTGAGCACCGAGGCTTAAAACGAAGCAGAAAAAACCATCCTAACGAGTATTGCTCACTTGACCGAAAAATCACTTCACCGGAAATCAGTTGGCGGAAAATCATTAGACCGTAAAGTTACTTGATCGAAAAATCATTAGACCGGAAAGTTAGTTGATCGAAAAATTCATTTCACTGAAGGATCAACAGATCAAAATGTCCATTTCACCGAAGAATCATTTGATCGAAAGGTGCGTTTCACCAAATAATCATTTGATCTAAAGGTGCGTTTCACTGGGTAATCGCCTTAATCGAAAGGTGCGTTTCACTGGGTAATCACCTTAATCGAAAGGTGCGTTTTACTGAAGAGTCGCTTCACCTAAAAGTTTATTCCATCGAAAGATTCTTTCACCGAAAGGTCAGTTTATCGAAAACTTTGGATTTTATTACAGGATCAGTTGAAATGTTGTGAGGGTACGGATAATTGACCGCCAAAAGGCTAGGGATTCGTATAAAAATTACACTTTTGGTTTGTCCACTTCACCCTATGTCCGTTTTCCGACATTCATTTAACATACAATTGATGGAGAAATCCCAGACAATTTGGTGTGTGGAACGTAACATCACACTGATTTAATTTTTCGAAGCACTGAAGAAGGGATTCTCATTTTTCCTGTCTCGTCGTGTGGAAAGAACATCACATCATTGTGAGAAACTTAACAGCCGGGTCATCCTGGAAGTTCGGGAGCCAATATAACGTACAAGTTTGTCCACGCCGGTCATCGAATCCAGGTCCCCTCACTCCGGAGTAAGTCGCTCTCCCAACTAAGCTACGCGGACAAGCTTCTCTCACTGCTATCTGCCTTTATCTCATGTGCGTCCTGCCGTGCAGGCACGTCACACGCTTTTCTATTTATCTTCACGAGACCCCAATTTTCTCTAGGGTTCTGTTGTTACGGGCGTACCAAGAACTCAGACATGCAAATATGATAAACTAACCTTTACCACTCGATATCTTTTGGTTTTTAAATTTTTGACAATTACATGTCAAATCATTGATACTACAGATATGTTCTTAGTGATTATTACAGGAGTGACCCGGATAAATATTTAAACTCCCCTCTGTTGTCGGTTGAGTGGATATTGAAGTATATAGACATCACAAGCCCTCGTTTTCTGTTTAAAAGTTTTTATTAGTTTATTAGAAGTAAGGGTTTCTTGCTGTAGAAGAGTCCTACAGTAATATTAATTATTCTTAGACGAAGTGGAAATTTATTTGTCAGTATGTTAAAAGTGTGAGAGTGAACAATGTTTCTGAAATTCCTTCTCGAAGCATTATTCAGTTTTTCGAAAAATGTTATGAAATATTTTATAAAAGAACTACTACATTCTTTTTTAGTTCCGAAACATTTTTCAAGTTATTTGTATAGGCGTTTACTTAGGAATATCCGAGAAACCGAAATAACATCTCAGGCTAGTAATTGAAGCACAGGAAAAATAGCTGAAGTATGTTAAAAGAAAACAAGCGTCATTCAGTTCTCACGGTTTGGTGTTGGCAACTAAGGATCTCTTGTCAGGGTCTAGACATCCGGTTATGTGACAGGAGGCCGAAAATTCACTTCAATTTATTGATAGGGCGTAAGAAATGCGGACCATGCAGTAAATAAAAATCAATGGCAATTTTCTTGCTTTTTGTTAGATGTGTTTCGATCTTGTGATTATTTCAGAATACAAAAGTGAAAATTTTAAATGTACATCATATCATTAAAAACAATGTTTGCAAAGGCTTTTATTAATTTTTATTTGTCTTTATAGTTAATTGCGGCGAAGAGTTGTAACGGATAGAATGAAAATCACAATACATAAAAAGTAAAAATTAAATCAGATGTAAGTATTTATATACATTATTCAAGATAAATTATACAAATTATTAAGGGCAAGGAAACAATGAAAAAATAATGCGGAACTGACTCGACAAATTTTACGAAAGGCTATTGTTTTTCGATATCAGTTTCGAACGAAAGTTTACTTACATCAGTTTTTGATATTCATATTTATATCCTATTATTTTTCTGAAGTTTAGAATTTTGCTTCAACTTTAAACTTAATTCGAAATCAGTGTTTAACCACATAATCATTTAGTGATGTGTTTTCAGATATTACCTGTTCAACAGTGCAATTCAAATAATTTGTTATAAAAATTAAAATACTTGCAATTCAGAATTCCTTTCACCCAAGTGTGACACAAATGCCAATTGGGATGCTTTAATACGGGGATGGGCTTTTATCAATACAAATGTCAGGAACGGAAATTCCATCATAATATAAACTATAACAATTATTCACAGAACTTGAAAAAAGTATACAGGCAGGAGTATCGGAAAAGTGCTTTGAACCAAAGCTTGATCAGTGCAGAAATACAGAATGTTCATAAAAGAATCGAGCGGTTCCATTGTGTTTTCAATGCTGAAACAGATGTGATAGGAGAAAAAAATTGTAGTAACGACTGCAGCAAAACACCAAGCCCTTTAGTGATTAATTGCAGTCTCGTTTTTCTCATAGATGGCGGTGTACTACTTTAAAATGAAATTGATGACAATTCGATGAAAGTGCAATGTGCTGAGGGATATGTCATTGAAATATTATCTGCAAAGAAAGCACAGAAAAATTTCCTTCTACACTGTGTAAAGAAGTTTAATCAAGCAGAGAACAAAGTGCATCATAGAAAACATTTCAAGCGGCAGAAAGTATTTAACACAAGAAACATATGGTCGACCGAACATTAGTTCTGATGCAGTGCAATACATACTGTATGTGGAAGTCCTTTGCTTGAAATACCAGGAAGTTCATCAGGCAGGGGTGTACGGAACTACAGACATTACCCCCTAATATTCACAAGGCTGTACATAAGCGCCTTTGCATGCATGTCCACAAGGTTCAGTAATCAATCTTAAACGGTAAGCTTTCTTCTGCAGATATTTTAATGCCATTCAATGAGTACGAACAATTCTACCAGCATATCCTCTTTAGCAAGAAGTAAATTTTCATGTGACAAAACAGGAGAAGTTATGGTTTTAAAATCTTAGACACGGGGGTTAAATTTGCACATGAAAATCCAAAATTATGTTGTGATGTTATGCACGCCGTTGTGACGCCCTGGTGACCTAGTGGTCAGAGTCGTAGGTTTCTGGCTACTCGTCCCAGCTAGGCCAGAGCTCGAGTCCTATATAAGTCATTGATCGTGTATTTGCCTTCAGGCGCTGAATTGTTTCCTTCCTGGAACCAGTGGCGCTCTAAATTAGGCACAAGCGCCTACTTATAGATTTTAGGTTTGGTGATGGTGGTCGTTTAACCCCGAATAAAAAGCCCCCCCCCCTTTAACTGAACTCCATTTCTTTGTTAAAATATTTGTGACTTCTGACATTAGTTTATCAGGGTTTAACCACCACCGTGAGTATGCAATATTATAGCTAGCCTTTCGTCCATAATTTGGGGCCACTGGTTTCGGGGAGGTCAGCACACCCACAGTGCTTCATGCATGGCCAGTCACCCACCGAGGCTTGTATCTGATATTTACCATGTAGTTTTGGAACGTTTCGAAATCCAAGAGAAACTGGAAAAATAGCCGTACGTAGTTTTTTACTGCAGCATGGAGCTACGACGCACTAAGATGTCAAGGGTTGTGAAGCGTTTGTAGTTATTATCCTGATCAATGAAAATGGCAAATATATTGCTTCCACAATTTAAAAAGATTTTATGGGAATTTGTTAAGGGCCCAAAGGAGGCAGAGTGTCAAATTATTAATATTGATTTATCTAAGAACCAGATGCCCCGAAGGATGTAATACTAGTCACTACTGACGTAACTGAAAACTCATAGAGCAGAATTTCGGACTTTTAGATGCCCTTCAGGATACTGGGAACACACACACTGATGTATACTACACCGCACACAGACACTAATGTATACTACACCGCGCGCACACACTGATGTATACTACACCGCACACACACCCTGATGTGTACTACACCGCACGCCACACACACACACACTGATGTATACTAATCATTTGCATGAATATCTTAGTGGTACTATATCATGTACTTTTAAGTAAAATCTTTGCTTCATACTATGCATAGTTATCACTTTTCAGGAATTAAATCCTTCATATCTTTCATCAAGACCATGTACTTTCATCTTGTATAAATATTTGCTACATTAGCTTCATTTTCGACTTAAAATTGGGTGTTCGCTTTTTTTAAAGTATCACTGCGATAATTTTGCAAATTATACAATCAAAGGATCAATGGAAGTGTTTATGACAAAAAAGGACGTAATGATAACGACGAATATTTGTAACATATTTTAATACATAAACAGTGACGGATTTTAATACATAAACAGTGACGGATTTTAATACATAAACAGTGACGGAAAATTCATATTCTGAAAAATCTAATACCATATTTCTGAGCAGAAAATTGAAAAGAGGAATTTATTAGATGGAAAATATTGGAAGTACATATCGTCGAAGAAGTGGAACTACATACATTCGAAGAAGTGGAAGTACATATCAACGAAGAAGTGGAAGTACATATCAACGAAGAAGTGGATGTATATAACGTCGAAGATCTTTTAAAAGACTTTTCTTCACAATATGTCATATTAAGTAGTTCTGATAGCCGATTTCAGCTAGAATTAATATTCCTTTATATCATGACAGAGACCTTGGTAATCAACTGATTTTAACAAGTTTACAATCGGCTCGTAAGTGGGAGTGAAATGCAAATTGTGAGATACCAAAATTTCCCTATATCTGTGATGTATACTCTAATTTAACCTTCCTTTTGAGCTCCTGTATTCTTATGTAGATTTGGTTTCTTCTTGTCAAACATTTTCTAAACGTAACACTACAGATACCCACTGGGAGAATTCAATATTGGCAATACCTGAGTCAAAGTAAGATTTGAGTAGTCAGAATCAAAACTTAAGAGCTATTGTTTTCAACGATCTTGGGGCAAATACCATGTAATGTTATCGAATAATATGTTATGAAAGCCAACGTTACTAATGTAATCTTTTGAGGAGCATTAAGCGATGGTATTAGGATGATACAAAAGTCATTGCCGTTTTGAAGAGTCGTCCTGCGTCAGGCAATTATTCGGAGCGCATGCGCTATGCAGATAAGAACGACGCATGACCGGAATGCCGGTATTGTCTAGTTGGTATAAATAGGCGTATACGCAGCCGTGATATATTGGAAAAGTTTCTGTTGACAAAAGCTATGGACGAGAAATACACGATCCAAGTGCTGTTACGGTTTTTTGTTTTTAAAAACGTTGACCACTGCATCTGCAGCAAGGGAAATTTGGGCTGTGGAAGGAGAAGGAACAGTGTCGGAAAGAACGTCAAGATTTTGGTTTCAGCGCTTTAAGAATCGGGAACGCAGCCTTAAAGACAAAGCTCGTGCTGGAAGACATTCCACAGTAAATTCTGAAGCTGTACATCCAGCAATAAAGTCGAATGCGTGCACAACCACTAGACAACTGTCAAATGAGTTGGGAATATCTCAGCCCACAACTGTTCGCGAACTGCACAAGCTCGGCAAGACGCACAGAACTATCGATAAGAACCCCATGAACTGACTGTTGCTCAAGCTCAGCAGTGTGTGCATGTGTGTTGCCAAGTGCTGGAAAATCACCAGGATTACCATGTTTTTAGGTAAATTGTGACATGTGATGAAAGGTGGATATTTTCCCGGAATCCTGACATGAGAAAACAGTGGTTAGATCCCAAATATCCACCAGAACCAGTCCCAAAAATAGGACGATTTTAGCACAAAGTTATGCTATGCGTATGGTGTAACTTTGAGAGCCCCATTCATTGGGAATTGGTTCTAGATGGCCGAGGCATTAATGCGTAGCTCTACTTTGGCCAGTTGGAGCGGATGTATACCGCTTTAAGCCGAACGTACCCTGTTCCGGTGAACTATGTATAAACGAGTTATCCTCCAACAGCATAATGCACCTGATCATTCTGCCTGGTCATCTAAGGAAAAAATACAGGAACTGAAGGGTTTTGAGCTAATGTTCCATTCTGTTTATAGTCCGGATGTTGCGCCTTTGTGCTACCGCTGATTCCGGTTCATGGCACATTATCTACGTGGGAAACACCTCCAAAACATCCACGATGTTCAACTCGTGGTCCAAGACTTTTTCGCCTTAAAACCAAATGAATATTTTCGTAGCGGGATTCAAGACATCGCATCACGATGATGTAGGATCATCGAGCACTGGAGACTCCATTTCGAAAATTGATCTTTTGGTTTATGCATTTATACACTTTTTCATCAAATGTCAAAAAACGGCAATACCTTTTGGATCACCTTGGTATTACGCTGCATGAAGTACATCGCATTTTCGACTTGTACTTGTTGATGAAATTATTTCTCGCATCTTATTGGTGCCACGACGTCTTATTGACAATTGATGCGCATTGGAGACAATAAAGAGGCAGGTTTTGTTGATAAATATTGGTCATTATTGGTCATCTGCTTATTATTTATTGAAGTGAATAAATAAAAAGTGTATGTCTACTTAAGGCTTTCGGATACAACTACAATTGAAGCTATCCAAGTTGGATGTTAAGCTGATCTTCAGCGCGTTACAGTGACATTAAGTCTATAATGATCACTAACCTCTTTTTGTTGTAGTAAAACTAACGTGAAGTAAAAGTTACATTCAACTAAGCTTTCCAGTTAAACATTAAAACTTTGCATATTAAGAATGGCAAAAGTACAACATGCTTCAATTCTTAATATAACGTTTTACTTTTCACTGAGAGTACTCGTTGAGAAAGTGGTAACATGAGCTTTAAACGTTCACTGTTGAGCAGTAAGGTTGCCTAGAGGTAGAACTGTTTCCCGGTGAGTCTTTGAAAAGTTGTGTGACCCATAAAAACATGGAATTACTAAGTATTAAAGTGTTAGGAACGTAGGAAACAATCAATGATAGCTAACCTACAAGCGTAGATGAATATTTTCCCAGGGATTGGTGCAAATACTCTACGAAAAGATACACACTTCTTATTTAACTGTACCTGGTTTGTACCTCTGTATGCACTTTAACACCACATCTTCATACTGGATTCATTACTTGTGTTTCTTTACCTGGTTTGCGGATCATTGATTCAATATTATGATGCAATACCAAAATGACATTTCATTAATTGTGTGTTATCAATCTGCGTGAACATTTCGCACCTCAAAAATACTTAATGATATTTAGGAGCAGAATTGGAGGTAATGTGACAGGGATTATCACCACTTCGTTGTTTAGGAAACTAGGAACACACCCTATGGTTCAAAAGTACACCGGCTGAAACATTTCGAAGTACGTAATTGCACGCTGTACAATCGCTGTCCTCTTTGTTTATCAAGGAGTTAACTTGAGTTTCCACATACAATGAAATATAGTGCATAAATCATTTCTCATGTATTTGAGCAATGTTCAAAAACTTTCAAAAGTACCCTGAAGTCAGACTTTTTTAAAGAAAAAAATTTATAAAAATAATGTGAGGTATACATAAAATATTTTACTGCATTTTTAGGATGGTTGAATGATTCTGACGCGTCTGGAAGGGAGAAAAATCTTATACCAAAAGTGTTGGGTGAAACGAAAACGCAGAGTATAAAAAGAATATTATACTTTCCCAAAGACTTTTTGAAGAACTGCAGACTTTGGAACATCAAAGTGAACGGTCTTCTTTTATGCTTCGCAAGAAATAGAGGATCATAGATTCCTTTTATTTAAAAAGAAAAAGAACAATGTCAGCATGCTCACGGCATCGATTTTTTTAAATCGCTTTAAAACTTTCGATGCTGCTACGAAGCTTACTGCACGTTCATCACCTTATCAAGAAATTTCAGATTTATCTGTGCTTTTCAGAGATGAAATTTTGAAGTCGCTACTTTGGCGTTTAATGATGGGATCTCAAAAATAGGTACAGCGTAGGAGCACAAAGATATTCACAAACACACATTCGGAAAGGAAAAAGTGCACTCGATTCCGATTCCACTTTTCAGACATGGTGAAATAATGTCAGAATAGACCCGAAAGAAATTTTCAGGCAAATATAACAAACATCTGTAAGAAGCCTTATTACTTTAGCCTTTTTTTTTCATAAGCACACGGTATAACTCATACATGAGTCTAATAAAGAAAAAAAAACTAAAATTTTTAAATGAAAATAATCAGAATGCGCGGCAAAAAAGTGTACTAGGAGCAGGATGGAACTGTCCACTGTAATTTTTATGCAAATATTAAAGTGGAACATATCACTGTATTCACAATATAAGATTATTGAATTCAAAACGAAATAAAATGGTTTTAACAGAAACTGCTTCAAACACATTTTTTGTTTTGTTTTACTGTAATGTTCCGCAATGTTTAAAACGTGTATAGCAGCTTAGCACACTACGTAAATTTGATCTTCTTATTCACTCAGTTTGAAACAGGAGACTTCACTAGGCCAGAGATGGAAAAGTGTCACGGTTCAACGGGTCGACAATTTCTTGCTGGTCCAACGGGTCGGGTTATGGTGTTCCTGACCCGATTTTGACCCGGTTTTATCCCCATTTTATTTTTAAAAAGAGAAAAATATTTTCCAAAGAAAAATGCGCGTTGTGGAATTCTGTAGTCGATACTGGTGCCCACGGAGTGAATGATTTGCCATGCAAAAATATTGTCTTCTCTTTCTTAAAGCAACGAAGATTTCCACCGACCGACTTCAGACACACCGACACCATATTGCAAAAAGATACGTCCGTTGCATTCTTTTACAGTGCGATTGTCCAGGGCAAGGTAGAGGCAAACGCTATTCGCCTGCTTTTCAGCTGATTCACTCTCTCCGTGCGAAGTTCACTGTATGCGTAACAGTTACTTTTCACATCATATCTCTTACTTTGAGCATTCAGAGGTTTTCGATTGATGTGCTAACATCCCGTTCCAATGACATACCATGTCGAAATTAACTCCTTATTTGTTAATATGGATGGATTTAATATTAAGGAGGTTGAGAAAGGCGTCGAAGCCAACAGATACGTGCTTGTTGAAAACCACAAGGGGAAGAGTGAATGCTCGAAATTGTTTCGTCTCATTAAGGAACCGGTGAATAATTATGTGTTGTTTGGTCTTGCTTGTTTTTCAAAATGTGGAAAGTGTATAATTACAAAGAAAGATGTCGACGGTGTAATAAAAGATTATGGAACCAAAAATCTAACGGGCCATATTTTTTTTTTTTTTTTTTTTTTTTTTTGATTGGAGGTTTAACGACCACCGTGAGCAACTCAATGGGCTATAAGCAGTCGCCCGTCCCTAATTTAGGGTCACTGGTTCCAGGGAAGGGAGAGAGCCAGTGCCGTAAGACAAACACAACATCCATGCCTGACCGGGATTCGAACCCGGACCCCTTACGGACGAATGATCAGAGGCCAACGCCTTAGACCACTGCGCCACCGGGGCGGCAACGGGCCATATGAAAGTATGCGCACCTCCATCAAAGTGGGGAAAGAGTGAACAATCTAAATACATTAAAAAATACATTTGTGTAATCGTAAGTAATGATTCCCTTTTGTAATTATACTCCATGGTCACGGTCATAGTCAGCCATTACTTCTGGATTACGCAAAATAGTGGCACTAACATTTAGCAAGTATCCAAATTTTATTATGAAAAGAGGATTTCAGTTATTAAGTGGCACGCAGTTATTGGGATGAATATATATATATATATATATATATATATATAAATTGAGGTCAGAATTTATAGTTCAAAGCAGATTTGCCCGGGTCAGTTACGTGTCCGGGTCCAAAATTTTGACCCGTTTCCAACTCTGCACTAGGCACTTCACTAATGAAGAACTTCTCCCTAGGTAATTACTACAACAACAACAATAGTCACTTAATCTTATAAACTTGAGTTAGTGAACACATTAGCAGATTAATGGATTCTAACAGGAAATATGTATACATACAAGACAGAAGCTAGCTGTATGAAATAGACCGCTCTTATAGCTTCAGACAGCTCTCGCGACTACCACACCACACTTTTTTGCTGCTAGCTTAACACATTATGCATGCAGCGATATTTCTTGTCAACCATGCACACGTATCCCTTGACCTCAAGACTGCAGTCAGATAACATTCATTGAGTGAGAAAATACAACGTTAAGGTTGAAACTCTAAAAAAGAATGAACTCAAAAAGTACTGTATATGTCATATTACTTTCTAGAACATCAGCTCACGTTTTCTCTTGCAAGCAAGCTTTGATTTCTTCATAGCAAGTTCCACAGCTACATTTGTCTTTTGTTGACTCTGCAGCTGCACAGCATCTGTTGCTTAATTTTTCTTTCTGCTCATATCTTTCCCTTCCCATTTCTTTATTGTCGCGTTTCTTTTTTCTTTCTTTTTTATGCCCTCAGCTGACTATAATATCGTCCACCATAGTGAAAGAACTTTTCCCGTGAGGGCCATGAATACATGATATGAAAGATTTCACTATTTCAGGCAAATGGTACAACTTTGTGAATATGAGTACCCTTTAACAGCATGAGCCATTTGTTTTTTATTTTCTCCTCAGCAAGTTGCACAGCAATTATAATTTTTTCAAACTTTCTTCTGAGCAAGTTGGAGAATTTGAAAGATTTTGAGAGATGGAATATTGTCCGCAGACGGGAAACGTCATCCCCCTCCACTAATTCCAAAAATATATCTTTTCAGCTTTCCATTGATTTTGAGAATTACACAAATGATGAAGGAACAAGCCGAATTCCCCGAATCCACGTAAGGATCTCGAGCTTGAAAACTACAAACCCTGATGAGTTTTTCCCTTGATAAACAAATGGCTCATGATGTTAAAAAGCATTCATATTCACAAAGTTGTACCATTTGTCTGAAATAGTGAAATCATTGATATCATGCATTCATGGCCCTCGCGGGAAAAGTTCTTTCACTATAGTGGATGATATTATAGTCGGCTGAAGGCATAAAAAAAAGAAAGAAAAGCAACAATAAAGAAATGGGAAGGGAAAGATATCTCTTGCAAGTAAGCCTTGGTTTCTTATCCCTGGATAAACCGTGCCTATGTTTCCTGTTGCTTAAAATGGTATACAAATGCTAAGTGTTTGGTCACCTGAAAGGAATGATTTCCGAAACAGAACTCAAAAAGAACACAACTTGTAAATTATATTCTAATTTAACGTACTATTTGAATTCCTGTATCTAGGCAAATTTTAGTTCATTCTCCTTAAGCATTTTCCAAACTTAACGTTTATTTATATTTTCTCTCTCGATTGAATGTTTTGTGATAACTGCATTGAGGTTCGGAGGTTGAATGACATATGTGAGAAACAGAGATAAGAATGAGATTTGCGATTAATATTGATGCTGTCTCTCTTAGATATATGTCTTTCGTTAGAGGTATGTTGCAGATAAACTTCTTTGCGAGATTTATAATCCGGCTGCCATAGTTTCGTTGTCTGTGTAGCATGTAACCCAGCAAAACGACAGCTAAGATAAAAAATAATTAACACAGTCGGGGATTAGTTATAAGAGTTTTAAGTACAAATTTAACAAAACTTGATTTAAACTCGCTTAATTGAAAGGCTAAAAACGGAACAAACAAGATCATGAGTAAAAATCATAGCCAGTAAAGGTAGAAATAGGTATGACTACTTCTTGTTAAAAATATTTTTTCTCATTTGGATTTGTCGTTGAGGGTAGTTTGGTTATCAACTCTGTTGTCTTTATATATTCATGGTGATTTTTGCTGTCTATGGAGATGAAAATAATGTACGGATGACACTACGACAACAAAAATAAAAAAATAAGTAAATAAGTGCAAATCATTAATTAGAAAACACAACAGCGGCGTTATTGGCAGTGTTGCACGCAGTGCGTACAAACATCCAGTATTAATGAAACGAACAGTCATTTTCGAAGGAGATTAAAAAGTATCTATTTAAAAGGGAGATCGGTGGAGTTCCACAATTTTATCCTGCGCAACGTAAAGCTGTGTAACCTAAAGTCTGTCTCAGGTACATGAACTTCAAAGGAAGTTTATGTTCCAGACCTTGTGTGAATGCTATAAAAAACCTCCGAGAGAAAATGAATTACAAGAAATTCATTTTCAACAATTAGTTGTGTGAACAGACTTCCGAAAACGTTTACGTGGGTTAAGAAAGAAAGAATGTCCCATATCTTAAAATGCGGAGCGTTGTGCTCACAGAAACTGGAAAGGCCAATTATTCTAATTAATGTCTTTCCAGTGACGAAAGAAAGAGAACAGGTCGGTAGGAAAAGTTACTCATCAGTTTTTGGATGCCACTTGAAAGGCGATATATTCCAGAAAATTATTCTTTCCAATTTTTGGTGACAACTCGAAAGGGGATATTACCGTCATTATCTTGCTGAGCTTTCTCTTTGGAAGAATTGAAACATCAGTTTGCGTACTGAATTTTAAACGTAAAGTAATAAACAATAGTCTTTTTACAATAGAAACTGACGCAATATATAGTTGCGTCAATATTACTGTATTTTGTAAATTACAGAAACTTAATATTAAAGGCATGTATTTTGTAAAATTTAAGTCTCTTTACCGCCAGCTTTTCAGAATACTTAAAAAAGGTTTTTTTCCTTTGAATTTGTCTTCCGCGGTACTTATTATTTTTGCTGAAGTATACTTCGAATGAATGCGCGTTTACTCACCCATTTCTTTCCGGCTTTAACCTCAGTAAAGTTAATGAATGGCCATATTCCTATCTTCTACATCCCCTTTGTTATTTTATCCATAGGTAGTAGTTCTCTTTATATCATTCCTTTTTTCACTTATTCTTTTCTCTTTTTCGCTTTCTCATGTGCGCGAGTCTATCCTTTATTTCCAGAACTTTATTGAAGATTTCAACTTTGGAAGAAGTCTTGAAAAAGAAATACCGCATAATTTCGACTTGAATTACAATATCAGAACAGCAAGGTATCTGGGACATTAGAAATGAAAGACTCTTTATTGTCATATATTTCTAGCTTGCACACTGCTAGAACGTTTTGAAGAAAAGAAGCGGCGAATTACATGTTATTCCTTCTTGAATAATTGGTGCGTTATGAGAGCAAAAGTTATAGGGGAACAGAAGATGAAACTCAAAGATCTGAGCTCACGAAAGGGGGAGAAAGAAAACTAGTACCTCAGACTTTACAGTATTATTAAAGGTCGCAGTACTTCGGAATCTAGAATTTGTTCTCTTTAAAAAAAATACCAGCTAAGTACAATTTTACTGTAAATTTAAACTTCAAAACAATGTTAGGCAAAGTATACTTTCTCCTATTTTGCAGTGCCAAAAGTGTCAACTATCTGATTTATGTTCATCTTGAAAATTAATTGGTTTCATGTGCTGCAAACTGTTACGACAATGAGCATTATCAAAAATAATATAATAATGGACTGGGAAGAAACTCACAATACTTTATGCTGACGGACTACTAGAAAAACAAAAAATTCAGCAGTGTGCCAATAAAACTGGCTAGTAATCATTGCTACCATAAGGCCTTTAATCTTTACAAGATCATATATCTCATTTATTTCTAGTTAGGCGTGGCAGGGAGTTTTGCAAAAATATCCCTTTAGTTGCTATAAAACATGGTACATATTGTACATGACACAAAGATAACAATCGACTATTTTTTTGGATTCATCTGAAAAAGATTTATGCCATTGTGAAAAACTATCAACATTTCAGCTTCCGACATGTATTCTGACGTTTATCGAAAGATTAAACCACTATGCTTACGATATCTCACCTTAATGGATTCTGGAAATTCGATGCAAGACTGAGTTGCAAAACGCATCACATTTAAAACAAGTCAGTAAAAATCATGCAATGCATTGATTACGATACGCTTTCCAACATACCAGAAATCATTACGCAAGTTATGAGGATAATGGCTGTGGAATAAATCTCGGTCCTGTGCCCTGACCTTTGATCCCATTTCGATTATATTCAACAGAACCGGTTCAGTATACCTCCGAAATAACCTGATAAAGTTTTGTCACAATCGAAGCATGTTTACGTAAGTTATGATGCATAAGGGCTATGGAATAGATCCTGCTCCTGTGTCTTAACCTTTGACCCCATTTTGCCCATTTGCAACAGGATTTGTCCCCAAGCAGGCCCCTACAACATACTAACATTTCATTTAAATCGAAGCATTTTCACGTACGTTATGATGCATAATGGCGATGGAAGTTATCCCGCTCCTATGTCCTGACCTTTGATCCCATTTCGCACATTTTCGATAAGGTTTGTCCGCAGGTGGTCCCCTACTACATACTAAAATTTCATCGAAATCGAACGATTTTTACGCGAGTTATCGTGCGGACGGACATACGCACAAAACGCGTGACGTAATGAGGCAGATGGTCGCGAGAGTGTGACGTCATAAAACTTTAATAGGTTCCACAAACAACGCGTGACGTAATGAGGCAGATGGCGTGACCTCGCGTTAACATCTCAATCGCGAGTCGACCGCGAGAGTGTGACGTCATAAGATTTCTAAGAATTGGAAACATTAATAGGACGACGCCATGTCACTACAAACGTGGTAACTCGAGGTAGTTATTTAACCCACTAAACGAATTTTTCCAAACTTGAGATCAAGTTAAATCGATTTCTAGTACCAGAAAACGGTAGGTTAACTACTTTCATCAAAATCTTTAGAGCCATTTTCAAAATAAAATTTACATATATACAAGAATTGCTCCTTTAATAAGATGTGATGGAATATATCCCGCTCCTATGTCCTGACCTTTGACCCCACTTCACCATTTTTCAATAGGGTTAGTCCCCAGGTGGTCCTCTGCGACATACTAAAATTTCATTGAAATCGAACCATATTTACGCAAGTTATGACGCATAAAGGCAATGGAATGCAGCCAGTTCTTATGTCCTGAACTTTGATCCCAGTTCACCCATTTTCAATAGGATTTGTCCCCATTAGGTCCCCTACCATATACTAAAATTTCATTGAAATCGAACCATATTTACGCAAGTTATGACGCATAAGGGCAATGGAATGGATCTCGCTCCTATGTCGTGACCTTTGACCCCATTTGTCCCATTTTCAATAGGGCTCGTCCCCAGGTGGTCCCCTACTACATGCTAAACTTTCATCGAAATCAAACAGTTTTTACACGAGTTATCATGCGGACAGACATACGGACTAAGCTGGAGCTTATACGCTTCTTCAACCTACGGTTGGAAAGCGTAAAAACGGAATAATTGTGAGGCAGCGAAATACGTAATTTTTGTCGTGGTTATAACGAAGTATATTTCTCCGTCATTTCTGTCCACGCCAGGATTCGAACCCGGATCCCCTCATTCCGGAATAAGTCACTCTACCAGTTGAGCTACGCGGACATTTTATTCTGATTCCTATCTGCCTTTATGTCGTGTGCGTCCTTCTGGCAGGTACGTCACATCTCCTGGTACGTTACATCATCTCCCCCTTATTTATTTTTTTTTTTTTTTCGAAGTGCTGCTCTTATTTTTCCTATCTCGCGGTGTGGGAATAACATCACACCATTGCGAGATTGTGAACGGTCGGGTCATCCGGATAGTTCGGGCGCCATTATAACGAAGTATATTTCTCCGTCATTTCTGTCCACGCCAGGATTCGAACCCGGATCCCCTCATTCCGGAATAAGTCACTCTACCAGTTGAGCTACGCGGACATTTTATTCTGATTCCTATCTGCCTTTATGTCGTGTGCGTCCTTCTGGCAGGTACGTCACATCTCCTGGTACGTTACATGGTCTCATTGACGTTTTTAGATGATGAGTGATATTTCGCCAATCATGAAGTCTTTAGTAGAATATAAACATTTACAGAGTGTTTCGAAAATGCTTGGCCAAACTTTGGGAATTTGTTCTACTGCCGATTCTGGTGAAAAAAGTCACACAAACACACAGCCCGAAACGCTTTTCTACATAGATATACAATATGTATAGTAAAGTTGGCAGCAGCTCTTGACAAGCGAACATATGGCCATGACGATTTGAAAACAACGTGATTGGGGTAAGCGCCAGAGAGCCGATTTTATTAGGTTAACGTCAGTGCCCTTAGCGGCAAACTCGCGAAGTCTACTCCCCGAACTACGAAAATAAGATACCGCAAAGTTATCTACAGCAAAGTTGGAGATCAGCATTCGATTGCTACAAATGTATCATAAAACGTGGCGTCAACGGGCGAATTTAGTCTGTACACGGAGATGGCAATAGCATCCAAGAGCAATTGTGATCAATGCGATATCATTGGACAGGTGTCTAGAGATGCCAGGGCAGCTAAATGGAGAAGTGGATACATCGTGACACTTCTCTTTGCGTTTAGAGGTCCAGCCATATTTAGAGAGAAACCTAAATACTATCGCAGGGCTTAGAAATGCCCTTGGCTACTTTTGACTAGACAGTGTAAAGCGTAAATTCGACGGTTGACCCCATTTATTATAAGCGATTTCTAGTAAGCAAATAATGCTGTCCAACTTTTCAGCTCACGTTTTTATTCTATCTATAACAGTTTCTGAGTTTCGGGAGCTAAATTCGTGATTTTGGCGCTAAGAGCGCTGAAGCGAAGCTGATGTGATTGGCCTTCTGGTACTTACACCTGTCCCATTAGTTCCACTTCCTTATGAGCCTCCGGTTGGCCTATGAAGCGACTTGTGTTTGACTTTATAATTTACACTGTCTATCTGTCTGTGTAGAAAAGAGTTTCCAGGCGTACGTTCATAAAACTATTTTTCATCAGAATCAGGGATAGAACATGTTATCAAAGTTTGGCGACACAGTTTAGAAACTCTATATATTTTGATTTAACCATATGAGCATATGTTGCTGTCTGCGTTTTCTGACTTTCGCAGCCTTTACTCGATCCAGACATTTTTCACATAAGTAAAATTGGAACTGTTTGGGCGTAGTGATAAACTAGTTGCTTTTCTCCTATATTTTTATATACTTGGCAAAGGCTTTTACAATTGCTGAGAAAACTTCCCCAGCAAACAAGAATTAAGAGCTGTTGTTTACATATACACGAAATTTATTATGGAAATAACGTTGCTGTACATCAGGCTGTATAGAAATCGAGAAAAAATCAACTTTTTTACGAATTCAAATTATCAATAGTTCGCGAAATTCGCCTTTGGTGCTTGCTAGAATAGGTGAAGAGTTTTATTAGGATAATCATACATTTTTAGTTGATTTAATTTCAAAATTTTCTTATGAAATACGCATTTTGATCAAAAAGGGGCAACTTTTCTTTTCATGGACAAATTGCTAACAGTATGGCAAAATAGCGATGTAATTCCATATACGTATATACATTGAATGATTTTATCATCATCAGGAGATATCTTTAGTTGGCGCTGGAACTATTTGTTTTGAAAAATTTTAGGTACTTTGTCAAATTTAGAATAAGTGAAGTTTTTATCATGTTTTGATTATTGAAATTGAAAACTAACCCAGGATTCACTACAGAATGTCACAAAAATACATTGAGTTCTTCGCGGTTCAGCAATTGGTTGATAATACTGAGGTGTTTGCGTTATGCATTATTAATCAAATAAATCTTAATGTGTGCTATAATCGGGTACCGTGTAGAAATAATATATTTTCCTCCGACATGCAAGTTTTGCGCAAATGTACCCATCCCTGCTCTTAACTCATATACTGCAACAGAAGCTTCAGTAAAAAGCTTGATCCTTCTTTCTAGTGTTTGGGTGTGCGAACTAAACTTTATCAGAGTTGGTATATCTCCTATATTTACCATGTGTTGTAGAATCATATCTGAAAATCAGGCGGTGCTACTTCACTAAATAGTCACTCCGTTAGTTCACAATTTTGCCAGTCGATGACATCTAACAAATCCGTTCCCTCTCAACTGAACATTGTATACTGAACTGTCGTGCTCCTGAGTGTTTATTTTCCCTTTCCTTCAGGATGCAAAGCAATCCCAGTTTTCTCACGTGTGGATGTTGGTCCGTGATCATTGCGAGGCAAATATTTCCTGGGTAGCCCATACAAACCATTTCTTTTGATCACTGTAACGATAACTGCTTTTAATACCTTGCAGAGGTAGCGAGACAGTTTAACAGCCTACCACAAGTGGGGAGTTCCCTTGGAACATGAGGGATCGCCTTCAATGGTGAACCACATCTTTCAGTAGGTATTCATAATAACCTCTACAATAGTCCGCAAAAAATGTATGAAGGTTCAGAACATCCCACAAAACAGCGCAATATTCTGTTGGTAATGGTCAGCCAACGCTCGTGAGAGAATTTCCCAGGATTCATTCCTGCCAAACTGGACTGACAGTTACTGTTGCACACTGCTTTTCAGATATCAAGGAAACATTTTTGACCAACACGTAGCCCTGTGGAATCGATTTTGGTCAGGTCAACATCCACTGGATCAAACTTTGCGATTTCCATACTTTCATAAGTACGTAGGTGGTTTTCCAGTTGAGCCATAAATCGATTGGCATCTGAAGTCCGTCCAATATCTGTGTAAAATGACGATGGGCAAATCCGTTTCCACGAGTTTGCCAGAAGAACCAGGGTACAGGTCTTTCAATGTCTAGCTCGACGAGTGCTGTAACTCCATTCCTTTCCCCATCGCAACTTGTCGCTACAGGTACAGAAAGATCTATACTGTTATCAGTCAAATGAAAGAGTTTGCTAGATTTTATACTCTCAGTTCCTCTTGTCGCTGGTACAATGGCAGCTATATTTTGGTCGGGTTCTTCTAAGAAAACAACGTGTTACTTATTTACTTTGCTTCTTCTATTTTTTGCCTTTTGTTTAATCTATGACTATTATCGTATCTTTCGGACTATCGAAATACAAACATTCTAGCACTTTAATTTCCTCAGTTTCTTTACGTTAACATTCTGTTCGTAGTTTTTGTCTTTTGTCTTTCTGTGCATTTTGCTGTTGTCTATTACATTTCATGTGTGATAAGCTTCACGTCCTACAGACCTTAACTAGATATTATTGCAGCAGCGCTCGTATAGGTTAATAGTATTAGTGTGCTTCGATAAAGCCACCCGTAAATGTGTGAAAATGTGTTATATATAATTTGCTACGCCAATACAAAAACGCATTTTTGTTATAACTTCTATCACATTTAGCATCAGGTTCTCGTAATGTACACAAGTTTGCGAGCAGATATCGCGACGTTTATGTAAAACGTGATTAAACAATGTTTAGCGATAGCTTGGTAAAATATATCATTGCATAACAATGAAATTAACTATTTTTGCATCACTTTATAGGACTGCATACCACACGATAAGATTTCAACAATAGTTTCTTCAATAATGGTTAAATGCTATAAAAATTAATACATTAATTAAAAATCCGAAAATTGGAGTAAAAAAAGAAGGGCTCTAGTTTGCGTCATGCCCCTTAATCGCTGTGTGCATAGTTTCTACGTTCAGTAGTTGCTTATATAAGCGATCGACAGGCAAACGACATACTCGGTAATTGAGCGGAGCCCTCTTTACAAGAATCGAGACAATTAGTTGTTCGGGCATAGGTACGAGATGACACATCCGATCACCGTGATGTTTTGCATGCTATTGGACATCGTCCATGGTCATGTTTTTGCCGCCTTCGGATTCCTGAAATTCTGTGCCATTGAGGAATAATCGTCCAAAAACTTGCATTTTAGGGATTTTCCAGGTTTTGAGAAGGGGTCGTTTGTTACCTATCTCCTCCAAAGATCTTCAGCCGATCGCGGTGACACTTGCCATAGAGAAAGGGAACGGCATGGGGTTGGTATCATGGTGTTTGGTCGTGTCGTATAAAAATAATAACCATTAAAAACTGACCAATTTTGACAATAATTGAAAACTCCGCTCTCTATATGAGACTCGGGACAGTTAGTAATTCGGGCATAGCTACGACATAACATATCCAATCACCCTGATTTTTATCATGGGATTGGACATCGTCCATGGTCCGGTTTTGACGCCTTCAAATTCCGTGTCATTGAGGAATTTCAATTAAAACTAGATGGGCTTTTACTTGAACCGTTTCACGAAAGTCGGCTCACTAACATTTATTTTAAAAAATCGTTTGAATTGAAAAACGCAGAAATGGAAAGACTCCGTCTGTTAGCTCAACACTTGCTTAATCTACAATAATAAAAGGAAGTTTGTGTGTGTGTGTCTTTCGTGATACAAAATGAAAAACGTGATTCCCGATCTGAGTGTATCTTGCGGCTTTGTTTACATGCAACCTGATCACAACCAACTTGAAGGCGTGAAGGAAAAGTAGTTCATGATAAATTTTAGGCATTTCGTTTTTAGAAGGTTTCGTACCTTTGTTCTGGAAGTCATAAATTTTACGCGTTCGTTTTTTAAAATTTGTTGTAATAGACACCTTAATGAGCTCAGATTTTGCAATAGCTTTGCTCAAAATATGTCAACTCTACCCGAGTTATCGGTTACCGTTGGCGGCTTGTCCTAGTTTTATTAACGTAGATTATTCCTTCAGATATAGCTTTACATATCACTGTGTTGTAAGAAAAGTGGCATGTTTTGAACGGTGCGAAGGAAAAGATGACGCAATCGGATGTTCGTCAGATTTTCCAGTTTACGAATTCTAGGTTACGTAGTACCAGATTTAGCCCTCCCCCCTTTTTTTTTTTTTTGCATTTTATATGGAACTGGCTGCACTATCAACGTAGACGGTTAATCTGTAGCGTAACGTTTTGAAACTAACATTAAGTTTTCATTACTTAAAGCTTACTTCAACAAATGACGCAATAATTTTATAGTAAGGCCCAGAGTGAAGCTTAAATGCACCGTAGAAACAGTTTAATAACAATAACATTCCCATTGGTGGAAGTGAAAATGTATCATATGCGCCAATGTAATTTCATTCACAGATTTTTTTGTTAAATCCACGAAGTGAACATATCCTAGATATAATCTGAGTTGAGCTTTTTTCTCGAGTTACGGGAAATATTTTGCAGTTATTACATTCTAATAATGTAAATATGATTTTCGCATTATTATAACTTCATGGCATTCACTGTTCTTTTCTGGTTCAATGGCAATTATATTACGATTAATTGATTAAGAATACTGCAAATGAAATTTTATCTTAATGTTATTAAAGTTTTGCTTTCTTTTTCGAGCTTGGAATGCGTAATTTTATTATTAATCATTCCTAATATCTGTAACACGTTCTCTTTTCCCTTTAAAGTAAGCCACATTTTGGGTTTACAACAGACCACTACGAATGAAGAAAAATATTTGGTACTCAGTTTAGTGTATGGACATAGTTTATCTTTTGTTGAATTTAAAGATAAGGCTTTTTACGTTGGTTACAGTGAGTACATATAAAGGAAGCTTCGAAACAAACGAGAATTTGCGATAAATTATCGTCAACAATAAGCAGTTGATGATGATTTATTGAAAGATTAGCATGCTGAACTTTCTGGAAACTGGAGTAATCCATAATCCATCGTGACAGGAACGTAGATTACCAAATAAGATAAGTGCATTTTTTATATAAAATCACAACTGTAAAGTAAAAGTTACTTCAGATTTAAATCTTCTCCGATTTGTAAAACTTTAACGTGATTTACGCGCAATACTTCTGGTAAAAAAATAAGAAAAGCAATTTTCACAAAACGTGCCTCACTCAAGAATCTGAATGGCGATGTAGTGGTAATCACATGATTCTGAACAATCTCGAGCTGAGTTCTTTTCTAGCAGAAAGTTAAAGGATGGGGATAGAAAATGGGGAAGCTGAGGAGTAAATAAGTGGGAAGAAAGGGGTTCTCATCATCTTGAGCCGCGGCATCTGAGTAAGAAAGTGTCAGGCCATTGATCTTAGGTGTCTTACCCTATCCCCACACGTGTTCTGCTTGATGATTTCACCCTCTCCTTTTCAATCCCTCCTGTTCTCGAAAAAGTCCACTTTTTCTCTTCCTTCTCTTCCCCATTCTTCCCCCTTTTTTTCTTCTTTTCTAGCATCTTCTTTCTTCATCACCGTCTTTCCCCACTGTCGAGCCGAATCTTTTCTTCCGAGCCCTCATCTCTCTTCGTTCCCTCAGTCCCCGATGTTCTCTTACTATTCTCCCTTTAGTTTCCATCGATTCACTTGGGGCCTTCATGCCTGGAAATACTACCAATGGAGGACACATGAAATTCAAAGGCAACTTTTTCCCTTCTTTTTTTTTTTTTTTATTCTTAGGAGGGATATTGTTGAAGCAGTTCTCGTGGTCAAAGTCGAGCAGTTCTTTGATGGCAGATTGATCTTTAGATTGTTGAGATGGGTTTGAAGCCTTTCTGAGGAGGACTTTTCGACTAGCTGTTTTAAACACGTAATCCCCTGTTTTATGACTTCATTCCCTATTCCTAAATTCTCAGTCTTTTGTTTTAAAAATTTATGATAGTTATCATGAACTCCTTTCTTTTTGTTTACTCATGATTCTTCTTTTTTTTTGAATTACTGGCATCAGCAAAATCTCTTTTTTCATAAAAAATATTTCTTATTTACAAATCTATTAAATTTAGTTGATTAAAATAATCACCAATGTGGAATGATTCCAGAGCTGAATAGTTTTGAAGATTTGAAATAAATTGGCATAAAACCAAATATTGCAAATTACTTATTATTTCTACATTTATTTATTTGAAATACTGACATCCACAGAGGTTTTATCAAAATAATGGAAACACACACTCTTTGTGAAGAAGTTTTATTAATAAGTTGAAGGCCAACTCGGGCTTTCACAGCAGAAGCGATTCGAGTTGGTATAGACTTATACAGGTCATTCACATACGATAATGAAATTAAGGACTATTCTTCCCGTAAAATATGTCCCAACTGTCCCAATGATATTGGAGATGGAAAAGGTGAACTGACCTATAGCTCCAGACCTCAATTTTATTTCCAGACCTCAATATTGTTGAACATTTGTTCAATAATATTAAGGTCTGGAGATTGAGGTGGCTAAGGTAGATTCTGCAACTCATCCTCATGCCACAACCTGACATATTTTGTACAATGCACGAGTGCATTTTCTGTTTGAAACCAGAGACGGTCGTAAGAGTTCAATGCCTGCAAAATTGGGTGCAGGTGGTCAACATGAGTATATTCGTAGGTTGCAGATGCAACACGACTCTGAAGAATAACCAGTGGCCCAAAAGAGTGACATGAGATAACACCCTACAGCCAAAGAATATCTAACGCTTAAAGAAGGTCAACTCTCATAGAGATAACGTAAAACAGGCGGCAACAGCGCCACCACATCTTAACAGATAATATGCTCTGCGGGAAAGTTAAAATTCAGGAGCACAACACGTTAGGGGGGGGACTCAGGCAGTGATCCACGGTGGTTTCCTTTTATCTGATGACTATTTGCTTAGAGCAGTTGGTTTTCGTTTTTGCTGTTTTCTGATATCCCGCCCATCCCTTATTTTGGTGAGAAAAATATGCAATAACATTAGTATTACTATTTAAATTAAATGTCAGCAAATATTACAGTTAGGCCTAAGGATCGGTACAAAATGCAGACATTCCCTAGCATTTGGCATTACTGAAAATATTTCTGAAAATAACATATCCGATTTGCGAAGTGATTATGCTACCTAGAAGGTTACAATCACGTGCTGTGAGTCTGAGTAGCTCGGCTGACAGCTGACTGTTCTTTATCTTTACCCAAAGAATTGAAGTCAACAGAAATACGCATGCGTAGTCTGCTCCGGCATCAGTCGATCAGCCTGTATGTTGGCTTCTGTGCACTGCATGTTTTCCCTGAAGACATGGCTGCGCTAGTTACGTCTCGCTGAGCCTTAACTTCTTCTCGTTAGATATTCTTTGCTACAGCATCGCAGATCCACCTTCATGCTTCACAGTCGGAAACAAACAGTCAGGGGGTGTTACACTTCTGCAGGTTTTCTCCAGACGTACACTCTACCTGTGGTGGAAAATAATGTAAAGCAAGATTCATCAGACAAGATGCCACGTTGCCAGCCTTCAGTACTTCTGTTTGAATGTGATTTGTACCATCTAACACGTTTTATTGCACCGATGTTGGTAATAAGGTATTTATGAATTGCAGCACGGTCATAAATACCGGCACGATGGTGTTTCCGACGAACTGTCATAACGGAAACGGGATCATTCCGATTGGTTTTCAGTTTTGCTGCTACTTGTGGTCCCGTGGTCCTGTGCTTCCGTTGTACGAATACACGCCAACTTTTGCCTATCCCTATCTTATATCTCCATATCATCATCATCATCATCATCATCATCCGGAGGAATGCGTCCCGTAGGTATCTGTTGCCACAGGGCATCAGATATCAATCGTCTTTTATTGTTTTACTATCAGCGCATCGACCAAAGAGGTTAGAATACAACAGGAGTTGCCCTAAGCCGTTTCCCGTGAAGCCGATTGCCTGCAACTACCCCCACCCAGGCAGCCCCGGTGGCGCAGTGGTCTAAGGCGCTGGCCTCTGATCATTCGTCCGTAAGGGGCCCGGGTTCGAATCCCGGTCAATCATGGGTGTTCTGTTTGTCTTACGGCACTGGCTCTCTCCCTTCCCTGGAACCAGTGACCCTAAATTAGGGACGGGCTACTGCTTATAGCCCTTTGAGTTGCTCACGATCGTCGTTAAACCTCCAATAAAAAAAAACCCACCCAGCGGCCATTATCTTTGGTACCAAACATTCTGTCGTGCTGCATGTGTGACAGCCTGTTGTCTCATGCTTTTACACGTTGCGATTATTTCGGGATCGAATAAAAGTTTTATTTGCAGAAGGCAAAGTTCTGCGGTTATCGACTGCAGTAACAAATAGCCCGGGAAATGAAGTTTAGGATGTTCTGATGTATGAATTTTATCAGGATCACATTTGAGTGGTTTATCCGCAAAATGCCGGTTGTAGACTGCACTAATCGATCCTCCAAAAATAAAAGAAATGTCAGGGATTACCGTTCACATGTACATACTCGTATTTCTTATATTAGACTAAAATATGGTATGGATGTTTGGTTAAGAGCAAGCAGTGGTGGGGATTTGGAAATGCATTTTTCATAATAACAAATTCGTGGGCGTCCTCACAGGGATTTAATTTGAAGTTAATGCAAAATAAATCGAACGCACAAAGTTCAGCTTTGTCATTTTTGGCTGTTCGAGGGCACAAATAATGCGCTAATGTACCAGTATATTTTTCCTTCAAAAGTTATCTTCCACAGCAAGCGGACATGTAATTTATCAGCTTCCTACAAAGTGTACTTGTGTGCCCTCTAGCTTGATATTTTTTTCCAGGATTTTTTATTTCCTGCATCTCTAAATTCGTAGCTACTAACATTAAGCAGATGGATCCAGGGTAGAGATTCTTACTTATATACCAGCTTCACCCACATAAATAGTGCTCGGTGAGAGCTACTAACCAACTAATCCCCTAATAGCTGCATTTTGTTTCTAGTTAAAAAGACAAAAAATGGTTGTATTACACATAAAGAAACTTCAAAAAATTAAATTCCGGAAAGGAAAAAAGAAAAAGTTTTTTTCTCTCCTCTAACACAGAAGAAAATGTAAAATCTAGTAAATGAAAGAAATACTATTTTTTTTGTTGTGGGAGAGGGTGTGTCTGTGTGTAAAAAACTGAATTCAGTTTAGTAGTTTCCTTTGCCGAGATGTGAAGATCCAATTTTCATTAATGGCCAGTGATTGGGCAAGGGAGAGATCCACTAATCCTTATTTTAACAGGTTGAAACCTGTAAAATATATATACACTGCTGGCCACCCAAAATGCCACCCAAAGAATGACACGAGATAGCAAAACCAGATTTACTTGACACATAACAACAGATACAAAGATGAAACGATTGAGCTTACAGGCCCGTGCGACTTGCGAAACACGCAGACATCAATAGTTCGTGTGGGCTCCATGGCTGGCAATAACGGCCGCTACACGCCGCGGCATCGAACGAAAGACGCTTTGGATGTAGGCTTGGGGTATGTCGGTCAAGGCTGCTTCCACACGTTGACCCAGTTCATCAGGCGTAGCCGCGGGTGGTGCTTGCCGGACCACTGGGTTGCCGATCAGTGACCAGACGTGTTCGATCGGCGACATATCGGGAGAACAGGAGGGCCACGGCAGCAGTGACACCTGGTGGGCCGTGAAGAACTGTTGCACGATGCGTGCCACGTGCGGGCGCGCATTCTCTAGTTAAAACGTGGCCGCTGGCAGGTCCTGCAGGTAAGGGAGAACTACAGGCTCCAAAACGTCTGAGATGTAGCGGTGGCTGTTGAGTGTACCGGCGATGCGTACCAGGGGGTGCGGGTGTCATATCCAATTGCGCTCCAAACAATACCGCCAGGCGACGGACCGGTATGGCGATGCATAATGCAGGCGTCATACAGTCTCTCGCCGCGGTGCCGCCACACGAGGATCCGACCATCGTGGTGTTGCAGGCAGAACCGGGATTCGTCGGAAAAGACAATGTCGTGCCATTCCGTAGACCAGGTGCGGCGTTTAACGGCCCACTGCCGCCGCACTCGCCGGTGGTGTAACGTCAATGGTAATCGGAGTAATGGGTGCCGTGCGATAAGTCCCCGCTTCTGAAGTTGACGTCGAACGGTGCGCGCTGACAGAGGTTGTTGCGCAACACACCCTAATTCTTGCGCTAACGTTCGTGATGTGGCGGTTCGAGCCGTCAATGCCCGCCTCACAACATACCGGTCCTCTCGTTCGGGAATGTGTGCCGCGGATGCGGGAATCGCTCACGTTGTTCCGTCCGTCCCTCCTGCACCCACCGAATCCATACTCGCCTCACTGTGGATGGATGTCGTCCCACACGGGCGCCGATGTTTCGGTACGATAAACCGCTGTCGCCATAAGCCAATATTTTTCCTCTGTAGAACTCCGAAACGTGCTGGAATGACTGCCGTATTCTCCAACGAGGCATCAGGAAGCTTTCCTCGCACTGGTCTGACTGCACAACACACTTCCACTACTTACACCCCGCCTTCTGTGCACCCTTCTTATAGCGCTTCTCGGTGACGTGCCGGGCGCACATGATTTGCATATGCCTTGCAATGCTAATCGTTTGCATGTCCTCTCGCGGGTGACGCATGCTGTGAATTTCAGGCCAATCGGATTATATCTTATTCCGATGTAAGGATGTGTATTGTGTAGCATACACGATTACACTTAACCCATTTCGGAAAAACATCGATATTGATACTGTTTGAGAACTAAAACTAGAACATGAATGCGTTCTGTTCGACGTCAAACAACTTTTCTCACGAAGATACATTACTTCAGAAATTCCTGTATCAACGAGAACTGTGATGTCATTGCGCTAATTCTAGAGAAAGGTTTATAATTATGTTCTCGGGTTCTACTACCAGACCTACGAAATTAGGGTTGATAGCATTTTTATCTGAAGTAGAAACCTTTATCCATTTATTCTTTAAACAAGAAGTACTTTTCTGCGTAACAGTTTCTCAAAAAATATTCACGTACGAAAAATGACGAATCATATTTCGTTACGTTAATGTCCTCTTACATTTTCGGTAGGGCTAGACGCATGGCGCAGCAGAAACTCTTAATAATTAGATATACAGATTATTTGACGACACATTTCTGTCACGGCACTAATGATAACGACTGCGATATCTTATTCTCAGGTGCACGCTTTAGTATCAGTCATTCAAAAGGTATCTCCCAATCTTTGTTATTTGCATTTTTTATCAACCAGTTGTAAAATATGTGTTTCAAAAGACAATAACATTCATGTCACGGAGCTCGTCGAGTAGACCATACAGGAACACTTACAAATATCCCTTACTGGATCAGAGCATGTCTAGGATTTTCTAAGTTGGCGTTCACCATACATCTCGGTTGGAACAAACCCTGGTCTTAAGTGAGATTCTTGACCGTTGTCTCTGAATCGAACTGGTAATCTCGTTGTAAATAAATGGAGTTCTTTCAAAGCTTCACTTTGCAAAATATAAATAAATAAATAAATACCACTTCGTATAATAGGACATCGTGCAACTAAATTCTCAGGAGATCACATTTTTCAAATTAACAGCCAATTCTTATCCACCTGCCTCCAGTACCTCTAAAGTATTGCAAGTAGGCTACATAAAATCACATCACTAACTAAAATTTAGATGGAATTGATTAAAGGCCTTTATTACCTATAACAGTTTTTGTGTTTTACATTAATAACATTTCTTTCCAGCACAGAAGATCTTCATTAAATGACTATATATTTGGAAAGTAATATTATAAGATGAAAATATTATAGTCAATTATATAGTAGGGTGATTCAAAAATATAGCCAAAATTTTAAACTTTGAAATTTTCCCGGAGGACTTGCTAATTTTGTTCTCCTATTTAAAAAAGACAAGAAATGCTAAATTTGATGAAAATTAGACAGTTTTTATAGGTGGCGCCACCACCTCGAATTTTAAGAATTACGTGTATTTGTCTTAAAAAAGCCTTTTTGTATTCTTTATAAAATACAAACAATCTTAGATGGTATAGTATAGTGTAGTTAGTATACCTGTTAAATGTTGACCCTGAAAGTTCATCAGTAATCACTTTCCTAATGAAGTCTTTTTTCTGAAGCCTGGGAATTTTTTTCTATGATCTTCTACAACATTTAGCAAATAATGTTTTTTTCTTCATCATTTGTGTGTAGATTGTTATATTCAGTCATTAGGGCGACTCCCTTTCCGCCACATCATCAATGTCCCTGGCAATGCCTTCTGCAGTTAGGTAATCTTCGTTTACATGCCATTCCTTTGGGTCGGTGATAAGAAATTATCTTTTAATGCCCATTACATCAAAGAACCTCAGTGAGTTTGAAGAAACAAACTGTTCTAAGCTTTTCTCGGGGATAGCATTTGCAGAGAGTGTTGCTTTCTTTGCAACGTTCTCCGGGTTCCGACTTTCATCAGCAACTATTTACGTTTGGTTTTTGTACGAACATTCCTATTAAAGAAAACGAGATAAACAAGTTCTTCTCCGAGTTACCAGAGATGGAAAGGGGCCTTTCTGATTGCAACACAAGCAATGCCTTCATTGATGTTCTTGTAGTCAAGGAGCTTCTTCAGGGTAACAAGTTATTGTTTGGAGCAGCAGTTCGAAGAAGGGCAAGAAATCACATTTTCAAGTAGATGTAGAAAACAAATATTGCAAAACGTCGTAGTCCTTCTTCTTCCTTCATACTTCGTCGTAGTCCTTCTTCCTTCTTACAGACTCAATTAAAGTATTTAATTGAGTCTGTAAGGGCCGTATGGCACCGTGTTATCACCAAGGGACAACTAGATTAGCTCATTAGTTCCATGCCAAGAAGGTGCACTTTGTTACTAAGTAACCGTGGTTATCCAATTAAATATTAAAGCGTATTTTGCTTGTTGGTCAGTTATTTCAAATGTCCTGCAAGTGTCAATAATGTACTGTACAGTACTTTTACGTTAAATGCCTTGTACACTAATTTTACAAATTCCACTATTTGTTGCTTTTTATGACTAGATGCTGTACTTTTGCTTGTAACTTCACTTCTATTACCGGTAATAACATTCTGTAAAAATATTGGAATTCAGCATAAAATGTCTTTTAAAATGATGTATAATATGTATTCCTCACTTTACCATTACGCTGTATAAGTTGACTTCAAGCATCAAAAATTTGACTTTCGGTCTACTGGTGCAGGAGCTTTGGCCATGATTTTAATTGTGGCTCAACGACAATCTGTCAGAAACGAGATGGCTGTCGCTTGAGAAGGCATGTACGGAGAAACAGAGCTATATGTGTGCAGCAATTCACCGAAGCATTTAATGAAAGCTGCTACCAACCCATATCTCAGCGAACTATGCGCTGGGAATTGAAGAGGATCGGTACTGGTACTGTCATGCCCATTGTTTAGACCCTGATTCCTGCAAAGAACCATGAAGTTCGTCTACAGGAGTGAAGGGAAGTCCGAGATAGGTTCGACGAGTCGTGGTGCACCTTGTTCCGTACTGACTGTATACAGAAGGTTTAGCGGGTGCCCAAAAAAACAATGGACCACAGCTTGTCTTTTAAACACAAACCAAGGTTCTGGAGATTGTGTCATGATATCGGGCACGTTCTATTGGAACGGAACGGGTCCCTTGATATTGCTGGAAGGTCGGATATTCTCAAAGGATTATCTAAATATCTAAACATTGTTTCTGATAAAGTCCATTTCTTTTTATCCAGTTGGTGACGGCTGTTTCATAAAAGACATTGTCCGTCGCGCAACATGTGTTCAGGAGTAGTTCATAGAGCATGACAGCGACTTCCACCATCGTCCTTGGCCATGACAAACCTGGATGGAACCATATTGAGAATGTACGGGATATATCAGAAAAATCTATCCGGGAGCAAAGTCCTATTCCATCAAATCTGAGCCATTTAACGGGCTGTCTGGTACACGCCTGTTATGATGTAGACGTAGATGCACTCCAGCACCTCGTAGAATCTTTGTCAAGCCACATATGTGCTGTAATTCGGGTTAAAGGAGGTCCTAACCAGTACTGAGTAAAATTTCCTAATTCTATTTTTTGTTTATCCTTTTTGTACACTAACTTTTACCGCCGCCCCGATCATCGAGTGGCAGGAAGCGTCGGCTTCTGGTCATTCGCCTGAGAAGGGTTCGAATCTATAGTGAAGCATTGATGGTGTGTTTCTTTATGACACTAGCTCTTCCCTCCCTCGAACTAGTGGATCCAAATTAGACACGGGTAACTGCTTATAGCCCATTGAGTTGCTTACGGTGGCCGTTAAACCTCCAAATGAACAAAAACTCTCACCGCGTTTTGAGAGGGCTCCTTTCAGTCGTATTGTATGTCTGTGGTATCTCATGCGTGTAAGGCACATCTGCGCCGGGATTGACAAGGGAGATAGAACTGTACACACAATCTGAATAAAATGTTTAACTTAAAGAGTCTGTCACGTGAGATAAAATGAAAAGTACATAATAGTACAGTAAGACCCATTGTGACCTTTTGATGCGAAATATTGGTGCTACGAAAAATATAAGAAACGTCCTGAAGGTATAAAAAAATAGCACTTAAGAAGAATGTTGGCCCAGTATTTGAATTAGAAGAGGGTAGGTGGACAAGAAGAGGAAAGGCTTAGTTCATTTGCCTGACAACTACTTCATCGAAAGATCACTTGACAGAAAAGATTGTATCCCCGTTCGACCGCTGGATTGAAACGTGCATTTTATCGAAGTGTAACTCATCAGAAGGTACATTTCACCGAAGGTCCGCTTCACATAAATAAAACTTCATTTCAGCGAAAGATCATCCCACGTAAAGATCAGTTTAACACTATAACCGTCTGAAATGAATTAACCGGGATTTATCAAAATGGGTTGATATCAGCTAGAATATGTCTGCTGTCTAACAAGTGGGCTGAATGCTGAAAACAACTCTTCTTTCATCAAAATGAGTTATTTTCCCCCATATCTTGGTTATTCAAAGTGGTCATTTAAAGGAATAATCGAGACTGATCCTTTCTGACTGCTAAAAGAGCTGTAACAATACTCACGGTACTGAGAAAGAAGAGAGGTGTTTGAGTCACTTGCTTCCAACCCAGTGATATGAAGTTCATATCAGGGGTTACTAACCTCCATCACACCTTGTATGATGGAGCAGAGAATTAAGGATAGAAAACAGCGTTCATCACCATTCACAGGTTTATGGTCAGTATTGCTGAAATGAGAACGGGCAAGGAATTGTTTTGCGTAGCTTTCGTAAAACCCGGCAGCTGTGTGAACATTTCGATTTGGGGACGGTAGAAAATGTTCGGTACCATTTAGTTCATGTATATTGGTACCCTAAATGGCTGACGAAAGCTTTGGACTTCCTAAAAAGATCAGTTTAAGTGCAGTGCGGGTGAGTAAACTTGGACACACGGAATACGTCCTGTTTTAGAGCAGAAAAGTAGCTGTGCATAAACAAATATGTCGTTGTTTACGATTTCCAACCGTAATTTGAAGAAGCGTATGTGCTCCAGCTTTGCCCGTCTCTTTGTCTGTTCGCATGTCCGCACGATAACTCAATTGGAAATGGTTCGATTTCGATGAAATTTTAGTATGTGGTAGGGGACAACCTGGAGACCAACCCTATTGAAAACAGGCGAGATGGGGTCAAAGATCAGAACATAGGAGCGGGATTTATTCCACAGCCATTATCTTCATAACCTGACTAAAACTGCTTCTATTACGACAAAACGTTACTATGTTGTTCCGGAGGTATACTGAACCGGTTCTGTTTAATATCATCGAAATGGAGTCAAAGGTCAGGTCACAGGAGCGATATTTATTCCACAACCACTATCCTCATAACTTGAATAATAACTTGAGTAATGATTTCTGGTATGTTGGAAAGCGTATCATAATGCATTGCATGATGTTACTAACTTGTTCTATTTACCACTGCTTGGATCATTCTTCTAAGGAAAATGTTTTTAACATCTGACTGTTATCTAGAAAGTAGCATAACTTTTGGATTTTCTGGTCAAAGGACAAGGCGGACAATTGGTCACAAGAAACACGTCCACGGGAAATGCTACCACTAGAACGCAGACAATACAAAAACTGGCAACAAGGAAAACTGACCACCAAATCGAGAAGGGGGTATGAAAATGAATTTTTGATTTCTCCGTGTCAACTTCTAGGTATGTCTGTCTTCTGGCCTGTAACATTAATAATAAATCCTTAGACCGTTTTAACAATTTGTAGTCCGCCGTGCTCATTTTCATAAGGTTTACATAAAATGTCAAGTTAATCCTGTTGCACTTTTACACAGCTACAAAATATTAATTTTATCACCTAAAACAAAGACCGTTTTAGCAGATTTTAATCCGCCGTCTTATAATAATTAAGGTTTCACAACAAGTAATGTTTATACAAATACAGGGTGCATAATAAAGTCCCTTTAGCCTGAGATAACTTGCGAACGGAGAAAGGTACAGTTATACAAGTGAGATAACGGTATAGTAAAGCGACTACGCCCGATCGAACTCAACCAATAGCAGCGCCTCTAGTGGCGAAATGCGGAAGTTAGCAAATCAAAAACGAAAAGAGATAGAGCAAAATTTCCAATTACAAAGTTGTAGAGCACAATTAATTAGTACAAAACGACATTTGTTTCACACGGATAAGATAAATTATCGCCTGAATACCCTAAAATGTCCAACATCGATGCGCGACGATTCGAGTCTGCATATTCACATTTCGCAAATGTAGTCGTATGCAAATGCAGATTGTGACGTTGTACCGTACCCACGATATAAAAACCAGTAGCAGGATGTACCCTGATCAGAAGTTTAGGTCTACGTACGCTGTGTGAGAATGGCGAGCTTCACTCACTCCTAATATTGCGAGATGGTGCTTATTTACGGCGAATGCCAACGAAATGCGGCGCTAGCTGCCCGGGAACATGTCGTCGTGCTACAGATGCTTGCAATAGTGTGACACCTTCCATGCTGAGGAATGTCCATTGAGAGTTACTTTCACGAATACAAAAGTGTATTGTGGGCAATGGCGAATTCTTCGAACATACTCGACATTAACTTTTTATCACTTGCGCTAGTTTACCTTTTTTGTTTTTGTTTTGCCTGACGTCATCAAACTGTATTGATATAAGTACGCAATTATGCAATAAATTGTGTGTATTTGCTCATACCTATGCCTGTTTCCTTTAAACGTTCACACAAAAGGTCGCGCATCGATTTCGGACATTTTAGGGTATTCAGGCGACAACTTATCTTAACCGTGTGAAACAAATGTCGTTTCGCACTACATAGTTGATGCTCTACAACTTTGTAGTTGGAAATTTTGCTCTATCTCTTTTCGTTTTCGATTTGCAATTGCTAACTTCCGCATTTCACCACTAAAGGCGCTGCTATTGGTTGCATTCGATCGGGCATAGTTGCTTTACTATACAGATATCTCACTTGCATAACTGTACCTCTCTCTGTTTGCAAGTTATTTCAGGCTAAAGGGACTTTCTTATGCACCCTGTATAATGCTGCACTTCGGCCTAGACGCAAAACATTGGCTTATTTAGAAAAGTTTAACCTGCACCAAACCAAATTTAAAATGTTGCATTTTTGCTCCCACACCAAACATTATTTATAAGCCAATTGACCATTTAATTTTTTTATCTGCACTGTTAGCGTTCATAATATTAACATAACAAGTTAGATTTATAACGTTCACTTTTTACTTAGGCAACAAATATTAATTCTAAGAGCCTAGAGCGTATGATTAATGTTTCTGCTTGAATGAAAGTGCAATATCGTCCAATTTAAATACACAAAGTCATCTCTCTTTCCACGTTTTTATTTGATTAGCACACAGCAACAGAAAAATTGTATATTTCGACAAAGTTAGGATCGGACCCCGGATCTCTCGATAACTATCCGAGTGCGTTCGCCTTACGTGCCAACACTTCAAAATTGCCTTTATTCTTCAGTAAAATAACATTTCTATGTACATGACAATGGAATCTGCCAATAAATACAGTGGTATATACATCAGCTGGAAAGTTCCAGTGAAACGTAAAACAAAATATTGTTAAAATCATAAAATTATTTCGCCACGTAGGGCGAAGGAGAAGCAGACAATAAAGCACGAGCGATACAAATGAAAATGTTTACCTACAGCATTGTAGACAGGGAAAGACATGATTCTATACTATTCACAAATTCCAATTAAGCATTACTACCATACTAAAGATTAAACATGCACAAGGTACTAATTCACATAAAAGACCATGGGTGAGAAGGAACTAACAGGTGCAACAGTATTTGGAGATATGACAGTAATGGTAGAAACAAATAAGCAGAAATACTAATCATATGTAGAGAATTATGCAGTGACAAGAGAGAAATATGCTAAACGGACCCAGGAGAGCAACTTTACAAAAAAAAAACAGAAATCGAACAGTAATGCAATGCACAAGTTTCGTATCATATGTTCAGAACAATACAGTGACAAGGAAGAAAGCCGCTAAACATACCCAGAAGGGCAGCTTCTCATGAAACAGAAATGCAACGGTGATGTTACATTCAAAATTTACAACATATGTACAGAAGTATTCAGTGACAATGGAAATAGCAGATTAAAATTTACTAAAATGGCCCAAGCCAAGGACTTTATAATTAAAGTCTTAGGCCTAAGCAAAAGGACAACATTATTACCTTGGCGTGTTATGCAAACTTTCTGCATATGAGCACGGATGATTTAAATTTTCTAAAAAGGCTTAGCCTTAGAACTATTAATGTTTGTGTCGGAGTAAAAGTGGTGCATTGACACAATGACTTGTTATACAAACCTTATGGATATGAGCATAGTAAATTAAAATTTACTAAAGTGGCACAGGCGACGGGTCTATTAAATAGTGATTTTTCCTGAGTGAAAGTACGTTATTAACTTGACTTACTATGTAAACCTTATGAATATGGTACGAAGGATTACAAAGTGTAAAAAACGATCAAGGCTTAGACTTGGATCGATTTACCAATCTTTACACCTCTTAGTAGGGCAGACAACCTACAGAAGGAAAAGTGGACGCGGAGAAATTAAAAGTGCAATTCTTGTATGATCCCCTAACGTTTTGGTGGTCAGTTTTTCGAACCCGTAAAACACTTCAACAGATCCTGTAACGGAGTTCAAAGTTACCGATAAACTGACCCTTAGGTGAAATGATCTTTGGATGAAATGAACTTTCAATTTTTGGTAAAACGTCCCGCTCGATTAAGTGAGCCTTTGATAAAGTTTACCTTTCGACTAAGTGATCCTTTGGTGAAATGAACGTTTCAGTCAAATCATTTTCTCCCACCTGACTTTCTGTGAAGTGATCTTCGGGATAAGTGAACAATACGAGAAGACAAAACTATGAATTAAGGGCTTTATCAAGGAAACCCTTCATAACAAGTGTGGTAAGGTCAAGAAGATTGTAGTGGTATGGCTATGCGATGAGAGGGAGTTGTGGAGAATTGGTAAGATAGGGATGGAAAATAGTATTTCCAAAACAAAACTAAGAGAAAGACCAAGAAAGCAGTGAATGGAGTTTATAAGACAATAATATAAGACCTGAAGATACTAGGAATTGAGAGAAGTAGAGAGATGGAACTAGAATATAGATAAGTTTGGAGTACAGTTGTAACGGTGGCAAGTGATATTGATGATCCGTAATGCCATATGGTGATAAGATGATTTTTTCTGTGGTGAGTAGTTTAACTGGCATCATTATAATTTGTACAAATGTTTTCATATACACAGATTTGCTCCTGCGTTTCATAATTTCTCCGTAATTGCCGATTTTTTATACATGTTCAATTCATATTTTAGGAGTTTGGGGAATTTTAGCTTAACATACACTCAATGGACAAAACATTAGAGATATCTACCTAACTGCGTGCTGATCATCTTCTAGAGCAAATAATAGTCTGTACACTGCGAAGCATCGACTCCATCCGATGCCGGAGGTTTCTGAGGGTGCTGTCAACCATGCCTGTTGCAGCATTGTGCACTACTCTGCCTGAGATATCGGTCCAGGATATGATGTTCCGCTTTACAGCATCGCACAGAGCTCCCACAGGGTTTAAATATGTGGACCGTGGCGCCCACTATATGGTTCCAAACCCAGATGAGTGTTCCTCGAGCCGTGCTCGGGTGGTTGCGGTTCGGTGGCGTGGAACATTGTTCTACTGAAAGAGACCATCAGCCGGTAGGCTGCGCGAAAACCATTAAAGCGTGTAGCTGATCAGCCCCCACATACTGGTAGCACGCTGCGGTTACGGACTTCTCCAGACACAATACTTTACTAATTTGTTCCATGAGAAGGTTCCCCATACCATCACACAGACACCACTGACTTGAACACAGCTGATCTGGCATATGGGGCCAAGGCCTCATGCTGTTGACACCAACCCCCAAGCTCCTGTCGGCACTGTACAGCAGAAAACGGAATTCATCTGACCACACGATGCGGCGGGCACTGTGCAGAGGTCCAGTTCTGATGTTTCCGACACCAGGGCAGGTGTACTTTCTGATGACGAGCAGTCAACAGTGGCACAAGAGTAGGGCATCGGCTTCCGTAGCCCATGGTATACATTGTGCACCATACCGTTCTCTCGCTGACGCTGCTTTGACTCCGACATTTAATCTGGATGTTATTTCGGCACAATGTCCGATGACGAGCAGTCAACAGTGGTACACGAGTAGGGCGTCGACTCCCGTAGCCCCTGGTATGCATTGTGCGCAATACCGTTCACTCGCTGACGCTGCTTGCGCCTCCGACATTTAACCTGGATAGGATTTCGGCCCAATGTCCGATGACGAGCAGTCAACAGTGGCACACGAGTAGGGCGTTGGCTCCCGTAGCCCATGGTATACATTGTGCGCCATACCGTTCACTCGCTGACGCTGCTTGGGCCTCCGACATTTAACCTGGATGTGATTTCGGCACAATGTCCGATGACGAGTAGTCAACAGTGGCACACGAGTAGGGCGTCGGAACCCGTAGCCCATGGTTGCATTGTGCACCATACCGTTCACTCGCTGACGCTGCTTGGGCCTCCTACATGTAACCTGGATGTGACTTCGGCACAATGTCCGATGACGAGCAGTCAACAGTGGCACACGTGTAGGGCGTCGGCTCCTGAAGCCCATAGTATGCATTGTGTGCCATACCGTTCACTCGCTGACGCTGCTTGGGCCTCCTACATGTAACCTGGATGTGACTTCGGCACAATGTCCGATGACGAGCAGTCAACAGTGGCACACGAGCAGGGCGTCGGCTCCCGTAGCATATGGTATACATTGTGCGCCATACCGTTCACTCGCTGACGCTGCTTGGACCTCCGACATTTAACCTGGATGTGATTTCGGCACAATGTCCGATGACGAGAAGTCAACAGTGGCACACAAGTAGAGTGTCGGCTCCTGTAGCCCATAGTATGCATTGTGCGCCATACCGTTCACTCGCTGACGCTGCTTGGGCCTCCTACATGTAACCTGGATGTGATTTCGGCACAATGTCCGATGACGAGCAGTCAACAGTGGCACACGTGTAGGGCGTCGACTCCTGTAGCCCATAGTATGCATTGTGCGCCATACCGTTCACTCGCTGACGCTACTTGGGCCTCCGACATTTAACCTGGATGTGATTTCGGCCCAATGTCCGATGACGAGCAGTTAACAGTATCACACGAGTAGGGCGTCGGCTCCCGTAGCACATGATGTGCATTGTGCGCCATACGGTTCACTCGCTGACGCTGCTTTGACCTCAGACATTTAACCTGGATGTGATTTCGGCACAATATTCGATGACGAGCAGTCAACAGTGGCACAGGAGTAGCGCATCGGCTCCCGTAGCCAATGGTATACATTATGCGCCATACCGTTCACTCGCTGAAGCTGCTTGGACCTCAGACATTTAACCTGGATGTGATTTCGGCCCAATGTCCAATGACGAGCAGTCAACAGTGGCACACGAGTAGGGCGTCGGCTCCCGTAGCCCATGGTATACATTGTGCGCCATACCGTTCATTCGCTGACGCTGCTTGGACTTCCGACATCTAACCTGGATGTGATTTCGGCCCAATGTCCAATGACGAGCAGTCAACAGTGGCACACGAGTAGGGCGTCGACTCCCGTAGCCCATGGTATACATTGTGCGCCATACCGTTCATTCTCTGACGTTGCTTGGATTTCCGACATTTAACCTGGATGTGATTTCGGCACAATGTCCGATGACGAGCAGTCAACAGTGGCACACGAGTCGGGCGTCGGCTCCCGTAGCCCATGGTATACATAATGCGCCATACCGTTCATTCACTGACGCTGCTTGAACTTCCGACATTTAACCTGGATGTGATTTCGGCACAATGTCCGATGACGAAGATTTCAACAGTGGCACACGAGTCGGGCGTCGGCTCCCGTAGCCCATGGTATACATTATGCGCCATACCGTTCATTCACTGACGCTGCTTGGACTTCCGACATTTAACCTGGATGTGATTTCGGCACAATGTCCGATGACGAGCAGTCAACAGTGGCACACGAGTCGGGCGTCGGCTCCCGTAGCCCATGGTATACATTATGCGCCATACCGTTCATTCACTGACGCTGCTTGGACTTCCGACATTTAACCTGGATGTGATTTCGGCACAATGTCCGATGACGAGCATTCAACAGTGGCACACGAGTCGGGCGTCGGCTCCCGTAGCCCATGGTATACATTGTGCGCCATACCGTTCATTCACTGACGCTGCTTGGACTTCCGACATTTAACCTGGATGTGATTTCGGCACAATGTCCGATGACGAGCAGTCAACAGTGGCACACGAGTAGGGCGTCGACTCCCGTAGCCCATGTATGTATGGTGCGCCATACCTTTCACTCGCTGACGCTGCATGTGTCTCCAACATTTAATCTGGATGTTATTTCGGCCCAATGTCCGATGACGAACAGTCAACAGTGGCACACGAGTAGGGCGTTGGCTCCCGTAGCCCATGGTATGCATTGTGCGCCATATCGTTCACTCGCTGACGCTGCTTGGACCTCCGACATTTAACCTGGATGTGATTTCGGCACAATGTCCGATGACGAGCAGTCAACAGTGGCACACGAGTAGGGCGTTGGCTCCCGTAGCCAATGGTATGCATTGTGCGCCATATCGTTCACTCGCTGACGCTGCTTGGACCTCCGACATTTAACCTGGATGTGATTTCGGCACAATGTCCGATGACGAGAAGTCAACAGTGGCACCCAAGTAGAGTGTCGGCTCCTGTAGCCCTTAGTATGCATTGTGCGCCATACCGTTCACTCGCTGACGCTGCTTGGGCCTCCTACATGTAACCTGGATGTGACTTCGGCACAATGTCCGATGACGAGCAGTCAACAGTGGCACACGAGAAGGGCGTTGGCTCCCGTAGCCCATGGTATGCATTGTGCGCCATATCGTTTACTCGCTGACGCTGCTTGGAGCTCCGACATTTAACCTGGATGTGATTTCGGCACAATGTCCGATGACGAGCAGTCAACAGTGGCACACGAGTAGGGCGTTGGCTCCCGTAGCCCATGGTATGCATTGTGCGCCATATCGTTCACTCGCTGACGCTGCTTGGACCTTAGACATTTAACCTGGATGTGATTTCGGCACAATGTCCCATGACGAGAAGTCAACAGTGGCACACAAGTAGAGTCTCGGCTCCTGTAGCATATAGTATGCATTGTGCGCCATACCGTTCACTCGCTGACGCTGCTTGGGCCTCCTACATGTAACCTGGATGTGACTTCGGCACAATGTCCGATGACGAGCAGTCAACAGTGGCACACAAGTAGGGCGTTGGCTCCCGTAGCCCATGGTATGCATTGTGCGCCATATCGTTCACTCGCTGACGCTGCTTGGAGCTCCGACATTTAACCTGGATGTGATTTCGGCACAATGTCCGATGACGAGAAGTCAACAGTGGCACACAAGTAGAGTGTCGGCTCCTGTAGCCCATAGTATGCATTGTGCGCCATACCGTTCACTCGCTGACGCTGCTTGGGCCTCCTACATGTAACCTGGATGTGACTTCGGCACAATGTCCGATGACGAGCAGTCAACAGTGGCACACGAGTAGGGCGTTGGCTCCCGTAGCCCATGGTATGCATTGTGCGCCATATCGTTCACTCGCTGACGCTGCTTGGAGCTCCGACATTTAACCTGGATGTGATTTCGGCACAATGTCCGATGTCGAGAAGTCAACAGTGGCACACAAGTAGAGTGTCGGCTCCTGTAGCCCATAGTATGCATTGTGCGCCATACCGTTCACTCGCTGACGCTGCTTGGGCCTCCTACATGTAACCTGGATGTGACTTCGGCACAATGTCCGATGACGAGCAGTCAACAGTGGCACACGAGAAGGGCGTTGGCTCCCGTAGCCCATGGTATGCATTGTGCGCCATATCGTTTACTCGCTGACGCTGCTTGGAGCTCCGACATTTAACCTGGATGTGATTTCGGCACAATGCCCGATGACGAGCAGTCAACAGTGGCACACGAGTAGGGCGTTGGCTCCCGTAGCCCATGGTATGCATTGTGCGCCATATCGTTCACTCGCTGACGCTGCTTGGAGCTCCGACATTTAACCTGGATGTGATTTCGGCACAATGTCCGATGACGAGCAGTCAACAGTGGCACACGAGTAGGGCGTTGGCTCCCGTAGCCCATGGTATGCATTGTGCGCCATATCGTTCACTCGCTGACGCTGCTTGGAGCTCCGACATTTAACCTGGATGTGATTTCGGCACAATGTCCGATGACGAGCAGTCAACAGTGGCACACGAGTAGGGCGTTGGCTCCCGTAGCCCATGGTATGCATTGTGCGCCATATCGTTCACTCGCTGACGCTGCTTGGACCTCCGACATTTAACCTGGATGTGATTTCGGCACAATGTCCCATGACGAGAAGTCAACAGTGGCACACAAGTAGAGTGTCGGCTCCTGTAGCCCATAGTATGCATTGTGCGCCATACCGTTCACTCGCTGACGCTGCTTGGGCCTCCTACATGTAACCTGGATGTGACTTCGGCACAATGTCCGATGACGAGCAGTCAACAGTGGCACACGAGTAGGGCGTTGGCTCCCGTAGCCCATGGTATGCATTGTGCGCCATATCGTTCACTCGCTGACGCTGCTTGGACCTCCGACATTTAACCTGGATGTGATTTCGGCACAATGTCCCATGACGAGAAGTCAACAGTGGCACACAAGTAGAGTGTCGGCTCCTGTAGCCCATAGTATGCATTGTGCGCCATACCGTTCACTCGCTGACGCTGCTTGGGCCTCCTACATGTAACCTGGATGTGACTTCGGCACAATGTCCGATGACGAGCAGTCAACAGTGGCACACGAGTAGGGCGTTGGCTCCCGTAGCCCATGGTATGCATTGTGCGCCATATCGTTCACTCGCTGACGCTGCTTGGACCTCCGACATTTAACCTGGATGTGATTTCGGCACAATGTCCGATGACGAGAAGTCAACAGTGGCACACAAGTAGAGTGTCGGCTCCTGTAGCCCATAGTATGCATTGTGCGCCATACCGTTCACTCGCTGACGCTGCTTGGGCCTCCTACATGTAACCTGGATGTGACTTCGGCACAATGTCCGATGACGAGCAGTCAACAGTGGCACACGAGTAGGGCGTTGGCTCCCGTAGCCCATGGTATGCATTGTGCGCCATATCGTTCACTCGCTGACGCTGCTTGGACCTCCGACATTTAACCTGGATGTGATTTCGGCACAATGTCCCATGACGAGAAGTCAACAGTGGCACACAAGTAGAGTGTCGGCTCCTGTAGCCCATAGTATGCATTGTGCGCCATACCGTTCACTCGCTGACGCTGCTTGGGCCTCCTACATGTAACCTGGATGTGACTTCGGCACAATGTCCGATGACGAGCAGTCAACAGTGGCACACGAGTAGGGCGTTGGCTCCCGTAGCCCATGGTATGCATTGTGCGCCATATCGTTCACTCGCTGACGCTGCTTGGACCTCCGACATTTAACCTGGATGTGATTTCGGCACAATGTCCGATGACGAGAAGTCAACAGTGGCACACAAGTAGAGTGTCGGCTCCTGTAGCCCATAGTATGCATTGTGCGCCATACCGTTCACTCGCTGACGCTGCTTGGGCCTCGTACATGTAACCTGGATGTGACTTCGGCACAATGTCCGATGACGAGCAGTCAACAGTGGCACACGAGTAGGGCGTTGGCTCCCGTAGCCCATGGTATGCATTGTGCGTCATATCGTTCACTCGATGACGCTGCTTGGAGCTCCGACATTTAACCTGGATGTGATTTCGGCACAATGTCCGATGTCGAGCAGTCAACAGTGGCACACGAGTAGGGCGTTGGCTCCCGTAGCCCATGGTATGCATTGTGCGCCATATCGTTCACTCGCTGACGCTGCTTGGAGCTCCGACATTTAACCTGGATGTGATTTCGGCACAATGTCCGATGACGAGCAGTCAACAGTGGCACGCGTGTAGGGCGTCGGCTCCTGTAGCCCATAGTATGCATTGTGTGCCATACCGTTCACTCGCTGACGCTGCTTGGGCCTCCTACATGTAACCTGGATGTGACTTCGGCACAATGTCCGATGACGAGCAGTCAACAAGTGGCACGCGTGTAGGGCGCCGGCTCCTGTAGCCCATAGTATGCATTGTGCGCCATACCGTTCACTCGCTGACGCTGCTTGGGCCTCCTACATGTAACCTGGATGGGATTTCGGCACAATGTCCGATGACGAGCAGTCAACAATGGCACACGAGTAAGGCGTCGGCTCCCGTAGCCCATGCTATACATTTTGCGCCATACCGTTCACTCGCTGACGGTACTTGGGCCTCCGACATTTAACCTGGATGTAAATTACGTCGCCTTTGCGAAGCGGTCGGTTTGTGCGATCCTACATAGTCTACGTCGACCTCCGGTAATCAATGGCGTGTGGTCGGCCACCGCTTGCTTTCTGGGCATTTGTACGTCCGTCTATGGTATACTCACGGTACGCCCTTAATACGGTTCCCTCGGGAACCATGAGTTTGTTACCACCTGGGCGATAGAAGGACCTATCTCTCTTATGCTGAAAATTCCTTCACGATAAAAATCACTCAGATCACCACGTTTACCCATCTTATTTAATTATAATAAGCTGTTGGGATGATTATATGTAGAGGATTTTAGGAAGGGAGTGTCTGACCCCAGGTCTTAAACAACCTTTAGAAATAGGAAACTAGGGGATTTGGGCTGGAGTGCCCGATAAGAAGTCACACGGAAACGAGGTAGAAGACGCCCTTATTTACTACCGGTGGGCCAGAACCCTAGGTCCTACGGCTTAACGTGCCCATCCGACGCACGGCGGATATTTAGTGGATCGAGCGTTCGTTCCTGCCTGGGATCGAACGTGAGGCCCTTTCCGTGGTAGTCACGAACGTTGCCCACTAGAGCACCCGTGGCCCACACTGTTGGGAAGCTCTGCTTTCCGGCTATTTACCGCCTGCGTTTGGTTTGGGTCTGTTCCGCTCTGCGCTGGGATGCCCATGTCAACTACCCATCACTCGTATCTCTAATGTTTTATCTGCTGAGTGTATATAGATTTTGTTCAGATTTTTATGTAAAATCGTTGCATATCTGCCAGCGTATTGGTTGTTTGATTTTGATTTGCTGCCCTCGCTCGCTATCGGATTTTTATTGCTTCTTTGTATAAATACTAACTCCAGAACGCTTTAAATGGTTTAAAGGAAGTTTAATTTCATTCAACTTAAGCATTAATTTCGAAGCTTTCTTTCTTTCACTCTGCCCAATTTTCTCATTAACTAAACCACCAGTATAACTAATGTTCGGTTTAACTTTCTGGGCATAGTTTCCTCAGCATAGAACCGATTCTTTTCCGGAACGATGTTGTATTCGAGTAAAAATGTAGACAGGAGAAATTAATATGTCCCATTTTCAATTACTTTGGTTCATTTACATCTTTAACTTCTTATACGGAGCTACTGTGCGTTAAGATTCTGCATAAGGAAGTGCGTTTTTGGAAAGGTGAGAAAAGCACATCCCAATTTTTCTCCATTCTCTTCTTTTTCTTTTAACCCTTGACGAACATTTTCAGTGTTCATCTGCGTGCTTTCCACCAAAGAAATTCGAAAAGAGGAATCGAAGCATCATTTATAACCACCAAGGAGAATGTTGAAGCATGAAGTACAGAATAGCCTAATTTCTCATCTCACTTCTCGAACGTGCACTGGAACATTTGATGCCTTGAGCTAGGTTCCAGTGATTGATATTAGCAATTTCAAAGTTCTCTGAGAAAATGGAAGATCGGTCAAATGAACAAGAAAAAGACAATCATTCTTTTCACTCTGATGGCTCCTTTTTCGTTCGGAAAGGAAAAATTTCTAATGCAAATGACTGCAATAACTCAGATGCATCTTGAAGGAAAGAAGGTGTTAGAGACCCGTATTCTCCACGATTGTCTAATTTTCCTGTTCAGTTTATTGACACAGCATCAATTTGCATTCATCAGCAATTCCATAAAGATACATTTACGTTACTATGTTTGAATCAGAAGCGTATCATGAATACCAAAGGCTCAGAGAATTCACATCTAATGCACAACAATAAAGAATAAATGATTACGAATAATTTCTTAATAATGACATAGGAACGATCTTTGATTACTTCCAGAAAACTAGGCAGGCTGTTGTGAAAATAATATTTTCACAAAATAAGGTTTGTTGTGGAGCTTGATATGGATAAAATTATTATTACATCTGTCATTAAAATGTTATGAAATAACTTACTAATATTAGAATTATTCCAATATCTCTGATGGAATCACAATTCCACAGAAGAGCTTAAATCCCAGCATTTTTCGTATTAAGGTTTATTTCAACTTTTAGAAACGTTTTCGTGTTTTATTTGTGCATAAATTTCCATCTTTCATCTCAGGAAATAATTTATCAGTCTCAAGTGAAGGACTTCGTGAAAAAAAGTTAATCTAGCGTACACTGCTGTACATTAAAAAAAGCGCCGCACCATGAAGGAATGCAAGAAATCAAAGGAACCCTACCACACATGTAGGTGGGAAAAGAGTACAGTGAAACCTGCTTATAACGAGAAGCTCGGGACCGATGGAAACCCTTGCTAAATTCTGGCGATCTTAAAATCCGATCTAGGGATTAAACTTTTCAACATTAACATGTAAAAATACGCATTCGTGATGATATGCATATACGTTTATATTACGCTGTAAAAGATTGCCGTGAATAGTCAGGGTTTCATATGGATTAAGACGGTTTACAGATCGTAAGCACGCCACCTGGCGGTCAATCATAAATTTTCGGTAGATAAACTACATGTTAACGGTGTTTAAACTGTTACTCTATTTTAACCTTGATAATCTGGCAACGTTTTTTTAAAGTGGTTATATACCTGTTTTTTCATGTACCATTAGTCGACTGGCAACACCTCTATGGGCAACACGGTTTTATTTCCCGGTCAGTAGACATATTACACTATCGTGCAAAAATTAAAGACCAGACGGTTTTTCGAATGTAACGTCGTGCAAAAGTGCTCCACATCGACTCAAATCATACCATAAGATCCCCAAGATGTAAGAATATGGGACAAGTGAGCAAATCCGTCCAAACAAGGAATCCAAAGGATACAAAGTCACTTTATTGAAAAGGTAGCTTCGAGCACAACTAGGCAGAAGACAGAAACGTCCATGTGACAGGCGGCTACCAAGAAAAATCCAGTCTTTAGTAGGGGATATGAACACCTCTGACTGTGTTGCAGGATTTACAGCGTCTGTCAATGCTGAGGACGAGGTTGTCAAGGATCTGTTGAGGCGTCGCGGCCTATTCCTCTTGTAGCGCCAATCGCAGCTGCGGAATCGCTGCTGGCGGCTGGTGACGTGCTGCCAAGCGACTCCCGAGAAGGTTCCACACGTGTTCGATTAGATTTAGGTCAGGGGACCTTTGCAGGCCAAACCATTCGTTGAATATCTTCACTCTCCAACAGCCCTGCGACAGCCAATGTACGATGAGCTGTAGCGTTGCCATCCATGAAGAGGAACTCAGGACCCACAGCCCCTCTAAACAGACGCACGTGAGGCAGGAGAACCTCAGTACAATAGCGGACACTAGTGACTGAACCGCCTTGGAAGATGTGGAGGTCAGTACGGCTACCAAGCATGATACCGCCCCAAACGAGAACTCCGCCACCTCCAAACCTGTCCCTTTCGATGATGTTGGAGGTGTGATTGCGTGTTCCCTGCTCTCTCCAGATGTGTATACGTCCAGAATCGCTCGTCAGACTAAATCGGCTCTTATCCGTAAAGCGAACTCGACCCCATTGCTGATATGTCCAGTTCTTGTGTTCCTGGCACCACAGAAACCGCCGTCTCCGATGAGCAGGCGTTAATGGCACACACCGCACTGGTCGTCGTGTAAATAGACCACCTTTGTGCAGTCTTCTGGCCACGGTAAAACGCGATAACGGACGTCCAGTTGTCTGTTGCATGTGCCTTGCGATTTCTCCCGCTGTCTGCCGTCTGTCTCTTCTCGCCTGTAGGACAATATACCGGTCGTCCGCCGTCGTGGTTGCTCGTGGACGACCACTGCTAAGCTCTCGGACAGCTATTCCTGTCGTTAGAAATGCTCTCCAAGCTCGTGAAACGATGCTGTCAGCGATCCCGAACTCCTCGGCCACACTAGTCACACTTCGACCTTCTTCCAACTTCCCAATGACGCGACCTCGGGTAAAGTCATCCAGATATCGTCTACTGGATTGCCTGTTGGACAAATCACACTGTGGCAGCACCTCGACGTCGTTCAAACCGATGTACACCGTGCAATAGCTTTCACCGAATTGCTGAGCGTACACTGCCCGTGTGCTTTATTCCCTTCCGACACTCCCCCTTCTACGTCATGCTGCATATATGCGTATGCCCTACCGTTCCGGACCCTAGTCTATCTCCTGAGTGGTCTTTCGGTCCGTTCTGCCAGTTTGTTCCGCTGTTATGTTAATTTGTCCTCTTCGTTTATAATTTTTGCACACCAGTGTATTTATTCCCTGTCATTGGACATGTTAATACCAATTAAGGCATTAGACGTTTTCATTTCCCATTAGACATGTTAAGAAACATTACGGTATGTACTGTAAAATTACGGTTTATTGACTGGCCACTCAGCTGCCGGTGTATCTATCGTAATTTGACCCTGCAATTTTTTTCAGAGTAAATGTCAACCCCGCCTTCTCGTGGTGCATCCTGTTCCCACTAAAACGGCTCTGACGACCGCCAATAGCGGTATAACTATACCATCGGGATCAGAGGAAATGCTATCCCATACTCACCAACCCGCTTGGCCAGCGTGGTGAGTTATGGCCAAACACCTCCAAAATGACTCTACAATTTAAATCTTGGCCCTCAGTCTCCGGCAGCTGGAATGTACCTGGCCAAGGCAGCGGCCTGCGCGACATGAAGGCAGAGGGTGCTAAGAATCCCCGGAGGACCGGACTAGGCTGCCATTTGATGCTGACCTTGGCTACCTATAACGGACGCTCACTATCTTCTGATTCAAGGCTTCTTGAATTGGAAGAGGAACTACAAAGGATCAAGTGGGACATCGTCGGGCTAAGTGAGGTAAGGAGAAAATTAGAAGTTCTCATTGAACTGAAAAGTGGACATCTCTTCTATTATCGTGGGACAGATACTGGCAGAACTAGTGGTGTTGGATTTATAATAAACAAGAAACTGAAGGATAAAATGGTAGAAGTTGAAAGTTCCTCTGACAGAGCTGCACGACTCGTTATCCAACTATCGAGAAGATACCAGGCTCAGATTATTCAAACTTATGCACCCACCACAAGTCATCCTGAAGAAGAAATTGAAGAATTTTATGAGGAAATTCGTCATCTAAATAATAAAGGTAAGCAGCACTTGAAGATAATTATGGGAGATTTCAATGCAAAAATAGGGCAACGGCAACAAAATGAAACTTCAGTAGGTAAATTCGGTCACGGCAACAGAAACCAGCGTGGAAATACTCTCGTTGAGTTTGCAGAGGCAGAAGGATTTTTCATCTTGAACTCCTTTTTCAAGAAAAAGCCACACAGGAAATGGACATGGAGACATCCAATTGGGACAACAAGTGAAATTGATTTTATTATGTGTAACAAAAAATTCGTCATCGAAGACTGCAGTGTGCTGAACAAGTTCAACATAGGTAGTGACCATAGATTGGTGAGATGTAAGATGCACCTCAACACTAAACTGGAACGTGGCAAGCTCATAAGACAAACAAAATGTATTGACATAACCAACCTTAAAAAACATCATAATACTTTCAAGTTGGAACTGAAGAACAGATTCTCTGCTTTAGAAGGCCTAACATCGGAAGAAGTGGATATTTCGGAAGTTAACAGAAAAGTAACCAAAGTTCTAATGGAAACAGCAACAAAATTAGCTGGGTCTAAGAACAAGTTGCATGTGAACAAATTATCAGGAAAAACCAAAATGTTGATGCAAAAAAGAAGAGAGATGAGGACAACTAAAGTAGATGTGACTTCCAAAGTGGAATATATAGAGCTATGCAAGACAACACGAAAAAGTATCACTGAAGACGTAAGGAAATTCAACTGTGAGCTAGTGAGGAAAGCAATTGAAAACAACCAAAGCCTTAAGATAGCAAAGGGACATCTCAGTAAGGGAAGAAATCAGATTATGGCTCTGAGAAAAGAAGATGGTTGTATAACAAGAAATAGAGGTGAAATTTTGACAAGAGTGAAAGATTTCTACTCCAAATTATATGAAAGGGATGATACATGTACTCCAGACATCATGAAAGGTACCAGAGTTCTTCCAGTCCTCCCAGCAGAAGTTGCTCATGCAATCAAGAACATGAAGCGAGGGAAAGCTCCAGGAGAAGATGGAATTACTGTAGACATCATACAAGAAGCAAGTGGAGAAATTGAAACAGTACTCGCCCAAATTTTCACTCAATGCCTTAATGAAGGGAAGATTCCTGAGGATTGGAACAATGCTACAATGATCCTGCTACATAAAAAAGGTGACATTGAGGATCTTAGGAACTACAGACCTATCAGCCTCCTATCAGTGGTTTATAAAATCTTCACTAAAGTTCTTTCACACCGCTTGAAGGTAACACTGGACATGGCTCAACCGAGAGAACAAGCTGGATTCAGGAGTGGCTACAGCACAATAGATCATATCCACGTACTGAGAGAACTGATTGAAAGAGCGAGGGAATATGAACTTCCATTGTGCATGGCTTTTATCGATTATGAAAAAGCCTTTGATTCGGTGAAACCATCAGCAGTTACCACGGCTCTGAAATCCTGCGGTATTGAAGATGCATACATTAATATTATTAATAACATCTATGAAAATGCAAGTGCAAAGATTCGGCTGTTTGAAAATACAACACACATAAAAATTGGAAAGGGAGTGAGACAAGGTGACACCATATCTCCGAAGCTCTTTAATGCCACATTGGAAAATGTCTTTCAATCACTGAACTGGGAAAACAAAGGGATAAAGATTAATGGAGATTATCTAACCCACCTTCGTTTTGCTGATGACGTAGTCATTTTTGCAACTACCCCATCAGAGCTGCAGAGTATGATCCAGGAACTTGCTGACAAGAGTAAAGAAGTGGGATTAAAAATGAACTTTCAGAAGACAAAAGTGATATTCAATGCTTTTACAAGAAATGAAGATTTATCGATTGATGGAGAAAAACTGGAGATAACAGATACGTGTGTTTATCTTGGACAGCAGATATCAAGTGAGGGTCACATTGATGAAGAAATTAATCGGCGTACAAAACTTGCCTGGAGAGCTTTTGGAAGAAACAGCATAATTTTCAAGAGCAATATGCCATTATGTCTTAAAAGAAAAGTGTTTGATCAATGCATCCTTCCAGTGCTTACGTATGGTGCAGAGACGTGGACCTTAACTAAAAGAGACATACAAAAGCTGCAGACAACTCAAAGCAGCATGGAAAGGTGCATGCTTGGTATAACCAGGAGAGATAAGAAGAGGAACTCGTGGATCCGAAAAATGACGAGAGTGGAAGACATCATGATCAGAGTTAAATCCCTGAAATGGCAATGGGCTGGACATACTGCCAGAAGGACAGACCATAGATGGACAGCCGAAATTTTAGATTGGATTCCAAGGGACAGGAAAAGACCCAGAAAAAGACCACATGGGAGATAGGTGGATGAAATTCGTAAATATGCGGGAGTGACATGGAGGAGACTGGCACAAGACAGACCGTTGTGGAGGAAACTTGGGGAGACCTTCGTCCAGCAGTGGATTGATAATGGTTGACAATGATGATGATGATACGAATATCCATAACAATTGGATATAATTAAAAAAATTTTATTACTTTAGTAACAGAGTTAATTAATTAAATATTTCAAGTGTATTCAACTTGGCGAACATAAGAGACTGACAGCTGTTTAACTACACAGCACGCATGAAGCAAACGCAGCACCAATCCTGCCAATGCAGCACTCACTTGGAGGGTGAAAGGGACAATGGACCAAATTACAGAAGTTTGTATCTTCTGTTCCTATTCCGGCGACATGCCCATTCCCTCACTCCCCTCTCCTTCTCTGCAACCGTCGCCCAGTAATCCACTAACATGTGAGTGAGCTTCATCCATCTCTTTTTGCCAAGGAGTAAGTGTCCTGCTTTCATCTCTGCTGGCTCGATAGACACCCAAGAGAGTTGGTGGCACAGAAAGTCGATTGCAAAATTCGTTTGTTGAGCATTTGATGTACACCCTTTCCATTGCTTTTATATTGGTATTTTTGGTTAGCACACGAATCCCTGCCTCACTACGATTTCGGCCTGTATGACACAATTTCTCTTCCTCCATTCCAGGCCAGTACACAGCAAACTTCTTCTGTCTCGTTGAATATGGATTTTCATTAAATTTTGTTTGTTAAAAGTGATTATCTTAGCTTTTCTCTCCCTCGTGAAATCCGGGGACTTCATTAAATTTTGCCCATTAAAAACGATGAAATTAACTTTGAATTAACATTATACTAAACGCAAGTTTCTGTTTTGCTCCTAAAATCCGACATCTCGCTGAATACCGACTCGTTATACGCGGCTAATAATTCACTACAATTCAATTTCTAAGGGATTGTATGCATGCGATGGGCGAAGAGGCGGAATAATCTGGCCTGAGTCAGTAGGTCGTACGAGCACATCGCTGGGCTATACATTAGGCAAGAAGGTGTGGCATCGGGAACAAAATTCTCCGAATGGTACAAAGAGGTATTGCTGATCACGCGTCTTTAAATTTTGTCCAAAACGCATCAACAACGTGAGGGTGTCGTGCAGAGGAGTTATGGAGGCAGCCAATGACGCCACACACCTTCTCTACTGGAGATTATCTGGTGATCGCACTGGGCAGGTCAGTACTTCAACACCTTGTAGGCAGGATGTGCTGCTGTTGTTAGTGAGTGGGTGGGCGTTATTTTGTTGAAACTTGGCATCACGGATACCATTGATATGCGGTCGCAAAATGGGCTGGAGCACATTATCGACGTATCGCTGCACTGTCATTGTACCCACTATACGCAAGAGCGGTTAACTGTATCTGAAACTTATAGCATGCAAAACCATGATACCAAGTTGAAAAGCCGAGTGACTTTTATGAATGGCAGCAAGATATGCCCGGTGACGACGTCGTCGGCGCTGAGTAAGAAACGAGACTCGTCGCTGGATACGACATGGTTCCATTCATCCCGCCACACATGTCTGGTACAACACCCACTATGCATACGAGCTGTTGACGACATTGATAGGGCTCCAAGCCATGAGACTGGGCTGAGAAGCCATATGACGCCCACGGATTGCAGCAAGTTATGCCTGGTGACGATGTCGTTCCCAGGCTCTCAATCAGCAATTGTCGGCGCTGAGACAGAAGCAAGACTCGTCGCTGAATACGACATGGTTCCATTCATCCCGCCACACATGTCTGGTACAACACCCACTATGCATACAAGCTATGAACACCTGTTGACATTGATAGGGCTTCAAGCCATGAGACCGGGCAGAGAAGCCGTTTGACGCTCACGGATTGCAACAAGATATGCCTAGTGACGATGTCATTCCCAGGCTCTCAATCAGCAATCGTCGGCGCTCAGAAAGAAGCGAGACTAGTCGCTGGATACGACATGGTCGCATTCATACCGCCAGACATGTATGGTACGACACCACTTCAGCCTTACGCGACGATGTGCTGTGGTGAGCCGCACTCGACGAAATGACTGGTATGAGAGCGCAAACTTAACTCACCCAATCTCGGATTTCCATTCCGTATTGATAGCGGGATGTCCGTAGCTGAATGCACACCTTGTCGAATGATGCCAGCTGGGGATTTTTTTTTTTTTGATTGGAGGTTTAACGACCACCGTGAGCAACTCAATGGGCTATAAGCAGTCGCCCGTCCCTAATTTAGGGTCACTGGTTCCAGGGAAGGGAGAGAGCCAGTGCCGTAAGACAAACACAACATCCATGCCTCACCGGGATTCGAACCCGGACCCCTTCGGACGAATGATCAGAGGCCAACGCCTTAGACCACTGCGCCACCGGGGCGGCAGGCTGGGGATTGTGGACGCTTCTACGGTTTTTCTACCGAATGCGACGATTGAGGCTGTCGAAAGTTCTGTACGTCCACCAGTCACCCTATGGCGACGCATTTTCTTTCCTCCAAACACTGTTGCCACATTTGGTACACAATTGTTGCATCCCGATGCGTTTCCGCCACCATGAGACGCCAGGACAACCAGCTGTACGTATCTCTATGACGAAACCACTGGTATAGGGGTACGTGAGATGTATCGATTCCCAATAATATAGCCCAGGCATTCTCACGCCTTACAGGTGAATTCACCACGCAGATCACTGCGATGCTGCGCTCCACACACCCAGATAAGGACGACCAAACTTTGCAATGCCAAATGGCCGTTTTTCCCTTTCATCTCCTTAAGCCATCACCTGATTGGATCTCAGCTGTAGTCATTTACATAATTCAACAATCGACCGGCCACCACCAATAGGCATGGCTCTCTGACAAATACTTCCCGGTGTGGCATTTTTTATGTCGTGGAGTGTATAACAGATAGAAAATTATAAGTGACCATTTTTTATTGCTTCTAAAGGTTTCCGGCACATTAGCTGGACAAAGAAAGATGTGGGAAGAGGACCTCACTACACATTTTTAGCACGCCGTTTGTAAAAAAGGTCGCGCTTATTTTATAACTTTCTTCGTCCATCCGTCCGTCTGTCTGTAGACATCACACTTATGCAACTATTAGTCCGCTTTATTTTTTATTTTTTTGCGTTGGGAAGCCTGAAATGTGAGAATGATGATCCTTGCATTCCGGTTTTTTTTCGATGCCCAACTTCGCCGCTAGAGGTCGTAAATGCAGATGATACCTAATTCAAAATACATTTTTTTCCATATTTTTGTTTCTAAATATCAGATTGAAAGAAATATTTTTCCTTTCGAGGCCACTTACATGGACGACTATTATAGTCACAGTGTCTTTTTCAAGTAATGGATAGATTTTCCGCAAGGGGCGTAAAGACAAATTGAGTTTTCCCCGATATTTCTGCTTCTAAAATTCTGATTTGAAAAATTCTTCCTGCAACGGATAAAACTCTTGGGGAAAGATGTTCTTCATGTAATTTTTAATTTTTAGTAAATAACGGTTTGGACGCCGGGGGACGTAAGTGCTTATTTCTGCTACTGATGTATTAGCAGCAAAATATGAGATCTGAAAACTCTATTTTAAAAATTCTTCCGTGAACCGATACCGCTCACCTCGGAAAATCTTTTCAGAATATTTGTTCTTAAAATAATGCACCGTTTTTTGACTAGGTGGCGTACATGTGTGTCTTATTTATGTCGAAATCGTTACATCTAAGTGTTCGACTTGAAAATTCCTCTTTGCGGGAGAGCGCTTTTGGCTCGAAATATTCCTCATATAATTAAAAAAATGTTCAAGTATTGCATATATTTTCCGCTAGGGGGCGTATTGGCAAATTGTGTTTTCCCTGATATCTCTGCTTCTAAAACTCCGATTTGCAAAATTCTTCCTTCCACGGATACAGCCCCTGATGGGAAATGTTTTTCACAAATTTTTTAATGTTTGGCAAAGAATGGTTTGGACACCAGGGGGCTTAAGTGTTATTTCGGCTTCTGATGTATTTACCGCAAAATGTAACATTTTGAACACTCGATTGAAACATTTCTTTGGCGGACCCGTACCGCTCTCCTCAAAAAACATTTTCATAATACTTTCTTTTTAAAATCCTAGAGGTATCAGCAAAAACAAGATATGCTTCCTCCAGGGGGCGTCGAAGCCTATCTTATTTTCGTCTATACCTCTTCTTCTCAGAGTCCGATTTGAAAAATTATTTCCTCGTTGGAGAGTGTTTGCGGTGCGAAATGGTTTTCATATAATTTCAAATTTTTCTTAACTCACAAGTCCGCCACTAGTGGGCGTAAGTTCACGTTTCAGTTTACAGCAATATCTGCGGGACTAACTAGGCAACACCAATGTTTAATCTGTTTTTCTCAATATCTCTGCTTCAACATCCGGGATTAAAATAGGTTTTTCAACAACAGATGCCATTCACCTTGTGGAACACTTAAGGCTTGTACTTGAGGAGTTTTGTTTTGTTACTAGGTGGTGTTTGTGTACTTCTCTTTGCTGCTTGCTGCATTTCCTGTTCTAAAATGTCAATTGATCATTTTTTACGCTTTCCAACCGTAGGTTGAAGAAGCGTATATGCTCCAGCTTTGTCCGTCTGTCAGTTCGTCTGTCCGCACGATAACTCGTGTAAAGTGGTTCGATTTCGATGAAATTTTAGCATGTGGTAGGGCACCACCTGGAGACGAAACCTATTGAAAATGGGACAAATGGGGTCAAAGGTCACGACATAGGAGCGAGATTCATTCCATTGCCCTTATGCACCATAACTTGCGTAAATATAATTCGATTTCGATGAAATTTTAGTATGTCGTAGAGGACCACCTGGGAACGAACCCTATTGAAAATGGGTGAAGTGAGGTCAAAGGTCAGGATATAGGAGCGGAATTGATTCCATCACATCTTATTAAAGGAGCAATTCTTGTATATATGTAAATTTTATTTTAAAAACGGCTCTAAAGATTTTGATGAAAGTGGTTAACCTACCTTTTTCTGGTACTAGAAATCAATTTAGCTTAATCTCGACTTTGGAAAAATTCGTTTAGTGAGTTAAATAACCATCCCGAGTTACCACGTTTTTACTGTCATGGCGTCGTCCTATTAATGTTTCCCATTCTTAGAAATTTTATGACGTCACACACTCGCGATCGACTCTGGATTGAGATGTTGGCGCGCAGTCACGCCGTCTGCCTCATTACGTCACGCGTTGTTTGTGGATCCTATTAAAGTTTTATGACATCACACTCTAACGACCATCCGCCTCATTACGTCACGCGTTGTGTGCGTATGTCCGTCCGCACGATAACTCGCGTAAAAATCGTTCGATTTCGATGAAATTTTAGTATGTGGTAGGAGAACACCTGGGAAGGGAACCCTATTGTAAGTGAACGAAATGGGGTCAAAGATCAGGACATAGGAGCGGGAACCATTCCACTCGTCTTATGCGTCATAACTAATGTAAAAAATGTTTGATTTCGATGAAATTTTAGTATGTGGTAGGGGACCACCTGTGGACAAACCCTATTGAAAATGGGGGAAATGGGGTACAAGGTCAGGGCATAGGAGCGGGAACTATTCCCTAGCCCTTATACATCATAACTTACGTAAAAATGCTTCGATTGCGACGAAACTTTATCATGGTATTTCGGTGGTATACTGAACCGGTTCTGTTGAATATCATAGAAATGGGATCAAAGGTCAGGGCACAGGACCGAGATTTTTTTCACAGCCATTATCCTCATAACTTGAGTGATAACTTCCGTAATGATTTCTGGTATGTTGGAAAGCGTATGATAATCAATGCATTGCATGATTTTACTAACTTGTTTATTTTACTGTATGCATTCACTGCAATAGAAATATGGAGCATTATCGTCTTAAATGATGCGCAGATTTTCCGCTAGGGGGCGTAAAAGTGAAAACCTTTTTCTTGCTATGTCTGCTTCCGGGAAAGGTGTTCGAAATGTTGTTCTTTTTCCTAGCCGTAGGTTTTTCCATGGAGAGTATTTTTCGCCTATTTTCAACTTTTCCCTTATGCAAAATTCTTCAGCTAGAAATAGAGTTATATAATGTTTCCTTCTGTATTTCTTTTTTAACTGTTCGATTCGAAAATCAATTTGTCTTTGATATTCCTTCTGCTATGAGAAGCTTCTTGTGCACCATTTGTTAATTTTCGTAACATACTAAATTTCAGCCGCTGGTGGAAGTAAGTAGCTGTTTCTGTTTCTGAATTGTAACGTATACTCTATATTCACTTTCCTTTTGATTTTACTATCTCTGGTTATTTTATTTTACTATGTAAATTATCTTCTTACTGAACGAAATATTATTTCACCCGCTGAATGAGATCTGGCAATGAGTGTAAGTCATGACGTGGTGGTAGCTAGTATATAGGCGCGTTCATCGAGACTTAGGGAGAGCTTTTGTGTTGTTATGAGGAGAGCTTTTGTTGCTGTTATGAGAGAGCGTTGTTGTTTACGGAAAGCGTTTGTAATACGAGGAGAGATTGTGTTCTTTTGAGGAGAGATTCTTCATTATTGTAAAACAAGTTGTGTGTGTGCTTTAGTTGACCAAGAGTCTTATAATAAAGAAGTTACCGTAAGTTAGTCTTTCTCAATTCATAGTTTTTGTCAGACCTCTGTCTGGCTGTTAGGTTTATAACATCAGTTTCTTACCATAAATAACCAGCGTTAAGACTTTATTTACGTTCGTAATTAACTAGTAACAACACCCTTTTGAATTCTCTATTTTGAAGCTTAGTACAAGTATATCATTAGCTAGCTGGTAGGTAGAGCATCATTCATATGAATTAGCGTAGCGGAAAGAAAATAAAGCTAATTCATTATAGAACGTTTTAGCGTTTTATGGCGCAAGGGCCTCAAAGGGCCAGATCCGATTGTAGAAGCCTTGGTGACTTTTTTTTCTAACCGGATCCACTCACTTTGAATAACTCTGATAATTTTTTTTCGTGTGAGAAAGAATTCAAAATATGTTCTCATTACAACCGAAGATTTGGTGTAATCTTTCATGTTTCTTTAGTGGGTCCGTGGACGATTATGCGAATTACTGCAGGGTTAGATAGTGGAACCTGAGATTTAATGTCTGCGTGCATATAGAGGCGAAGTGTTTTCTGAATTGTGTTGCAGTAAACAATGTATTTTTATCATTTAGTTGTTACACACGTTTTTAAAATATTTTGCATGTTATAATCTTCATTTACATGACTACAACAGAAAAAAGAAAGGCTCACAATAGTCCAAAAAAAGTACTCCAGTTAAACCGCTTAAGCTACATCAAGGTCTGCGCGACTGCGAAGGCAACTCGACTCGCGAAATATGAGATATTCGATACTATTCCACAGTAGATAATATGCGAATCATCACGCTGATGATGATAGCGGTTTTCTGCCGATAATGAGCTTTTCATTTGACGAGATAGATTGTGTAAGTGAATTTCAAATGCAGCGATCGTCAACTGACCTGAAACGACGTAGAATATGCAATGGATTCAACTTGCCATGATCTCATTTGTACCATACGTATGAAAATTCCGACATGCCGAATAAAATGTAGTTTCTTGTAAAAATCACAGATATTATAATTAACGTTTGGACGAATTTCTTGTTATTGTCATAAATTTAAAAATTAAGTTGCATCTCCTTTCCAAGTCTATTCATATAATATGCAGGAAATCACACACAAACACATGTACTGATTTAATTTTCATTTTACCGTTATTTCCAATGAATATCGTTCATGCTGTTTTTCCGGGAGTTAAAACCGAAAAGTTCGTTTTCCATTATTCTGAAAAGCTGTTTAGGACAAGGTACATTTATTTAAATTGACATTTCACATTGTGTTCATTACTGCTTGTTTTTTGCACTTGTCGGCCTGTCTAAACGAAGGGATAGATACCAATGGCTACGAACATAGTTGACAGAAACATTTTGCTTAAATAAAGTACCTCCACTGGAAGTCCTAGGTTAATTTTGATTTCCAAGACCTGTTCAGGACAGTGGAATGTGGATTTACCGCAAACTGCTTCTGAAAATAAACAACCGGGGAGTTATTCTTCAAGCAAAATGTTTAAATCTTTTATTTAATATTTGTAGATACATCAAGACCAGGAAGATGAATAACCGATGCATTATTTGGAACAGGTACATCTCTCAATTTAAGCAGCTCTCACACAAGATAACGAGAACATTTCTGCAAAAAGAAAAAAAGCATGTTGATTCAGTTCTTGTTGAATAATACATTACAGAAGCATTAAAATATTTATTAAACACTTTAGGAAATACGCATTTAAATTTAAAAATATAAGGAGGTAAAACAATAACAGATTAAAATTTAAGAGTGCGTCATTTCCAATTCAATGCACTTAACTGTCAGGAGTACAGTGTAAATACAAATACAGGCCTTACAATTTGTTATTTGATAATTTTCCTAGAGCAGTGGTTCACATTTGGTGCTTCGCTGACCCCAAAGAAAAACTACAGAATTTCACGCTAAAAATTCATTAATAGCGCCTTAAGCAGAAAAGTATTCTCCAATTATGGTACAAAAATATGTTTTCTTTGTGAAATCAAGCACGTGCATGTTTCAAGTATTATATGTTTTTTTCTTTAGTTATTAGAAACTATGACGCATATCATAGCGCTGAGTGGTTTGCAACATCATATAACTTCTTATCAGAAAATAAACTATTTTTAGATCAGGTTGTCAATAAAGACATCAGTGATCACCTCGAATTTTTAGAAGTGACTTTTGACAAATATTTTCCTGAAATTTCCAATAAATTAAATAGGATTTGCTAGCCGCTGAATATGACTTTTATATCTGTGACTGAGAATTTTACATCGAATGAAAAAGAGAATTTAATTGATTTATCTACTGATTTGGACTACAAACGTCATTCAAATATAATAGCCTCATAAATTTTTGACTAAAGTAGAAAATGAATTTCCATTTCTCAGAACAAGACCTTTTAAAACTACTCTGCCATTTTACGCCGCATATTTGTGTGAGTGAGCATTTTCACTTAATTCTGGTTTAATACCAATACACAAAAATAAAATCGACGCGCAACTTTGAAACTGTTTTTTCTGCGGCTGAGCCAAATATTGCAAACCTGCGTTCAAATAAAAACAACCAACCCTGAATTTTAGTTTATATATGATTATCATATTTCTTTAAACATCTTCTAAGCTGTAACTTATATAATTAATAATAGTTTAGTATTAATTATAACATATTGATCAAAATTTGTGCAATAAAGAAATTTTACATTAAATCTTGCAGATAGAATATTTTATATAATTTTACATTTAGACCCTGATTTTGAAAAGTTTCATAATTAAAGATAGTAAAATTTTAAATTTTATAATTATAATTATGTAATGCGAAGTTTAATTTGAAGTTTTATATTACCCAGCAAAAACAGTCTTTCCGGGCCAGCACTGCCATCAATGGCCCAGCACTATGTTGCCGCTGCCGAACCTTCAATAAAACGTCCGGACGGCCAACAGATCGGCTAGCAGTTCAGGCCAACAGCTGGCCAACAGTTAGCACCCCATCAGTTGTCATATGCCACAACATGGACATCAGTTGTCCATCACAGGCAGTAACTGCCATAAGTGGCCTTTCAGCGGCCCTGCAAGCACGTGCCAGAAACGATGGCTAGCCTAATGTGGTCCGCTAGTTTGCTGGTAGTGGTAACCAGCAAGCACGTGCCAGAAATGATGGCTAGCCTAATGTGGTCCGCTAGTTTGCCGGTAGTGGCAACCAGCAACGAGGTGACGTAACTGGTGGCTTGCCGAATCTTGTCCGCCAATTTCCCAGTAGTAACCATTAAAAAAATAATAATAAATAAAACAAGGATAAGCCGCAGTTTCCCAAAGCTACAACTTTTTTTTCTACCTGTACCAAACTTGTGAATTATAGCACTGCGATGGAGAAATTTTCTCAACAAACCGGAAAAACGCCCGTTTGAATCTTAGTGTATACGAACCTGGGCCGTTGGCGTTGAGCTCTCTACCTACCGGACTAATTTGCTACGCACGAGCGAGGGCTTGAAGCTATCTGTTTCGTGTGGAATGTTAAATCGAATGGTTGTTGCTTTCATTTTACAATATTGCGAGGTATTTTTCATAAAAGGCAGTTTCATATAATTCATAAATTTATTTTTTCAACGTAACGATAGTTTTTTTTTTACCTTAAGGGAACTTCACTCATTTGTACTGTCCTTGTAGTCTTGAAAGGAGATTGTTGAATTACATTTTCCACGTTGTATCTTTCCTTTCCGTTGTCCGAAGCTACATTTGCTTTAAAGAGGAAAGATATTTTATTTAACTTCTCGTTAATTTTAGAAGCGAATTCCTCCCAGTCTTATGTATTCAACCCATGGATGAGTACATTATATTGATATAGCATTACTTTTTTTTTCAAATAATTAATAAATTTTGTACGCGTATAATTCTTTTTTTTTCCAACAAACGTTTTATAATGATTTTCCAGGACATTTGTTTCAAGTGGTTTCAAATTTTTTCTTGTTATTCAACCACTCCATTCCCATGAATTGTTATTCATGAAAATGGAGTGGGTGTATTTCACGGCTTAATCTGATATCTTCGTCGAAGTGGAATTCCATTAGGAAATTAATTCGCCTCTCTACATATGGATTATTTTTCTTAACATCCACTAAAATAACGCGATGGCGATAGCGTCTTCTTCGACTAACTGGTACCATGAGTTGCTTCTGCACATGCGCAGTCCCGTTGCTTCCACCTGCTGTTGGGGTTGCATTGGTTGCCAGCAACGGGCCACTAGTGGCATTTGCTTGGAGGCCCACAATTCACGGCGATGCTGCAGGGCCATCAATGGCTCGCCAACTGATAGCGTTGCCACCAACGGATCGCTACCAGGCCGTTAGCGGCAGATTTTAGCCAGCAGTGACCCATCACTGCCAGCTGGTGTTCAGCAGTTTCCCAGCACTTGTGTTTTTGCTGGGTAGTCATTATTACCCTGGGAATTTGCGACGCATTTAGTTTTGTTTGAAAAGCGTTCGCGGACCAAATAGCGTTTGTAGGAACTACTGGTTTAAAGCGTTTAACCCGTTGTCAATGTATCAGAACACGTACCATACGGTGAAATTATCGGATAGTAACTCTGGCGTTACTGACAATTAAGTCCAAAATATTTTAGTAGAGTACCGGTTTATACAATTCTTCATCCATAAGGGAATGCTCACTGAACTATTCTGACTGAGCAAATCACATAACTGTAAGAGACATTGGTAAAAACAAAAAAAACATCCATTGGATTTATGTGAGCTGGAACTGGAAATCTGGTATATACGATATATCTGGTATATAGGCTTCAAACGAAAATTTATTTAACTTTTATTTACTTCCGAAAGAAAACGAAACTTTTTCTGGCATGAAATACACTGGTGGACAATTGCTAAGGACGGATTATAAACGACTATATAGCGCATAAAAAAGTAAGTGTGGTTGGATGCCAAGTGAAATAAAATAATGTCAGAATGCCAGGACATTACAAGAAATACAATTTATTGTGTTCTGAAATCCAGAAGGCTTTGGAACGTGTTCAAGGGACAAACAGGCCATTTTGTGCAGAATATGTAAACGTGAAAAAAATGCAATTACCGTCCGCAGGCGTTCCGGCGTAAGATGTCAATACGGGATATGGCCACCATGGAGGACGATGCAAGATTCCACACGTCGTGTCATGCTTTGCACAACATTATCAAGCAGCTATTGGGGTAATTTATCCCATTCCTCTGTCAGTGCACGGATGAGCGTGTCCTTGTTTATTGGAGGGCATTGGCGACCAGCAAGACACCTCCCCAAAGCATCCCACACATTTTCAATGGGATTCAGATCTGGAGAACGTGCTGGCCATACGAGGCGTTGAATATCCTCGCTCTCAAGAAACTCCTGGACAGCGACTGTTCGATGACATGTAGCGTTGTCGTCCATGAAAATGAATCTACCACCGACAGCACAACGGAACATGCGAACATGAGGTAGCAGAACATCATTAATGTATCGTTGGCCAGTCATAGTCCCAGTTGGAAGCACATAGAGGGACGTACGGCCATTGATCATGATGCCAGCCCATACCATGACACTACATGTCGGATATCGGTCCCTTTCCTGTATGTTTGCTGGACAATATGCAGTACCACTATCACGCCAGATCAGTTGTCGTCGACAATCAGACGATAGACTGTATCTAATCTCATCTGAGAAGAGGACAGCAGACCAGTCGTTATCAGTCCAATTGCGATGTTGATGGCACCATTGCAAACGGGCGGTACGGTGACGTCTGGACAATGGGATGCACACAACAGGACGGCGGGCGTATAGTCCTCCTTCATGCAAACGTCTGGCGACAGTTTTTCGGGAGATCAGCTTGCCAGTAGCAGCCATAAACTGATTTGCTACCTCACTAGCTGTGCTGCGCCGGTGTCTTTTTGTTGATAGCACTATGTACAGATTTTCTGCAGGTGTGGTACTGCGAACACGACCTCCCCGTGACGTTTGCTACACTCTTCATTTGTTTGAAAGGATTTCCAAAGCCTTGAAACAACACTGTGGCTGACGTCGAACTCCCTGGCAACATCTGTTATTTTTCGCCCTTCTTCAATCTTGCCAATAATACGGCCACGCGTAGAATCATCTAGGTGATGTCTGGAAAACATACTGAAAATTGCAAGTTCGTCAATTGATTCTTTCCCTTTCAACTTTGCGTTTGAACAACAACGGTCAATACGCGTCAAATCCTTTATATCTCTTATCAGGGCTATGACGTCACGAACAAGTTCGACAATCCAAAATTTGCATACGCACAACACGTCTTACTGTATCCCGCACTTATGCTGATTTCCACATTTTCCTGCCTGCCATTTTATGGTTGCTATCGTTGCTATTGTCATCCGTCCTTAGCAATTGTCCGGCAGTGTATTAACGTGGGAATTTAATAAGATTCGAAACCACAAGACTTTAAAAAATAATGATGGTAGCATTTAAGTCGAGTAAACAGAAGGAAAGCATCAAATAGAAGTTTTCGCTATTTGTCTTAGCGAAGACTTCTATTTGATGTTCCTAGTCCACGTCAAGTGTGTATTTATTAGAAGGAAAGCATTTCCGGCAGCAGAGTTGTCAGAGGAGTAGGTTTATGGTCAATTATCCGAACTGGGTCCAACCTCGAGCCTCATCGTGTTGCGTGCAGACCTACATCAGTGTTTTGTTACCCTTCCTGAAACCAGTGGCCCCCCAAAAAAACCAGGGACACGCGATTGCTTATAAGTCTAAGCGTTGCTCATGTTGGTCACCAAACCCCGATGTAAAATAATAATTATAATAAACAGAACATTTATTTTCGCTTAAATTTGGAAATGAGGTGTTTTACGACCCATTACAAATCTAATCCTGGAAGGAGTTTTGAATACCGAATTTGGGTCCACGGATTTCACAGATGAGACTAAATCCGAGCCGTCGGACAAACATTCAACGCCTGCCTCACGCAGGACTCGGGCACAAGAAAGCAATGGTGGCTGCCCAGTATCACGCTCCTCTGATCACTCGGTCACCTGAGTCTCCTTAATTTTCTATAAGACGTTATGTATATAAATGGACGATGTCATCGCTCTGTCCACGTTATTTTATAAACAACGCATAGCGACTGAAAAATTGTGTTCCGACACCGCTGGGATCGAACCCCAGATCTCTCGATAACCTACGCATGGACGCTGAGAATTGTTGACGCCGTAGCGTAAATGCGAACGCACTCGACTAGTTATCGAGAGATCTGGGGTTCGATCCCAGCGGTGTCGGAACACAATTTTTCAGTCGCTATGCGTTGTTTATAAAATAACGTGGACAGAGCGATGACATCGTCCATTTACATTATCTCCACGTATTTGATACATATTAACGTTATGTATAATTATGTTAACGAAACACAAAAGCCTTTTCGGAAGATATAGATAACAAACAAATTGAAAGCAAATTTTAGTAGAAATACAGGATTTTAAAAATTCACAAATTTTAGTTTGAAATTGCATAATTTCATAATTACAAAATTTCAAATGTTTGGAAAACCTTAACGTTGATTTCATAAAATTTTACGTTTTAATTTTCGAAACCAATGCATATGTAGGAGGGTAAATCAACCGGAAATTTCGTGCTAGGTACCAAATACAAAGTGAAACTTATACATAATTGTAGCATTAGCTTTCAATGTTCTCTCCCTGGAATTCATCCGACTTTGTTTTACAGAATCTAACCTGAGCTTTTTAATTGCATCGGAGAGAAATGTTTTCGCGTGAACCCCTAGACATGTGTGCATTGCTCCTTTCATCTCTTCATCTCTACCAAAATGTCGACCGCGTAATGCTTCTTCAAGCGAATCAAAGAAACGAAAATTCTGAAAACGTGTTAAGTGCTATAAAGTGGACATCGAAGAGCCTCAAAATGGAGCTTTTCAATTGTCGCCACTGTCTGTAGCCGCTGAATGGGGTCGAGCATTTTTATGGTGAAAAAGAGCAGTTCCGGACAACAATCTTCTTTTGTTGAAAATTGCGAGCCTCAGCTTGTCTTTAAGCAGTGCTGAATATGTTGTAATGCTAACACTTTGTCTGTGTTCCTAATAATACCATACAATTGTCCCATGCATATTCCAAAACATGGTTAGGAGAATTGCTTTGCTAGAGTGGTCACTTTTGAACTATTTTAATGCCGCGGACCTATGGTGTTTCAACTCCATACTTTGTCTCTTGCTTTCGGGGTCATTGGAAGCAAGAGACAAATCTCATCTCTAGCGAAAATCTTTTCCCGTTAACCAGGATCTTCATAATTTATCAAATAGGAAGTCTCCCTGCGCTGTTGTACGTGTGGATCGGTCAGCTGCTTCAGGATTCACCTGACAAACACCTTTCGGTATCCAGCCAGTTTGGGTTGAACGTTCGTCCCGTTTTAGCTACAGAATGCTGGGCCTTCACCCCTGTGCGAAACGACTTCATACCGGGATAATGTGGAACACACGACGCTAATAATATGCATTGCCAGCCACATTGTGTTATCAGATGAGCAGAGGATGAAGGTTGGTAAACGTGCTGTTCAGGTGCTTCTACGCAATTACTGAAAAAAAAAAAAAAAAAAAAAAAAAAAAAGCTTAAACGCGGCAGCAGCAGCGAGCAAAATTTTTGCAATTGAAGGCGAGGAAAGAGTGGACAGCAACACTGCACAAAAATGGTTCCGTCGCTTTAATTCTGACGACACCTGTCTCAAACACAAGCCTAAGTCAGGACGTCTAATGACCTCCAATACTAACACCGTGGTCAAAGCTGTGACAGCGAACGCCATTACCAGTACACGACAATTGGCAGCTTAGGTCGGGTCTTCCCAATCCACTGCCTTTCGTCACTTGTACCAGCTTGCTTTTTTTCTCCAGGCGCTGTCAAATGGTACCCCATGAAATGCCACATAGCAGGCTCAACAACGTGTCACCCTCTGTCACAAATTGCTGTAAAATCTACAAGGCGATAGGTCTCAGTTTTGTATTATCACAGGTGATGCAGACTGTATATTTCTATGCTATGCTACCACTGGGAACTAGGAGCGGAGAGCACGCCAGGAAGTACAGCCAGAGGTGAAAAAGAGAGATTTGCGAGGGAATTCCTGCTGCACATTTGGTGGAATTGTGAGGGTCCTGTGTACTGGAAACTCGTGCCAGATGGTCATGTTGTGGGAGGGAATTCAATGCTGAAAACTGCTGTGGATATATGATTCTCTGCGCCAACGCTACACGGCACTCATTAATAGCAACCAGGCATTGCTGCAAGTGGATAATGCTCCACTTCACACATCCAGAGGGGTCCGCCGAAGACTACATGAATTGGAAGGGCTTGAGATCCTACCCCATTCTTCATATGGACCAGAGCTTGCCTCATTCGACGGCCAACTGTTTCGCTTCATGAACCATTTGCTACATGGACCACACTTCGCTTTCGTGGTGGATGAAGAATCTGGCATCAGAGAATTTCTGTACTCCAAACTTACCGAGAGGTACCACTGTGGGATAGTAGCAGAGGACTATAGAAAAAATCGGCCTGCACTGTACAGAACGAGGTGAGCATGTGTGGCTTTCTTCTATCTTTAATCTTTTTTGCAAACATTTGACTCACTCTGGTAAGTCATACATATTTTTCCCAAAAGCCGTACGAATAAAACCCGGAGCACACTCATTTTCTGTAAGCAAATAGCTACCAATGTGGTTTGGAAGCCGACTTTAAAATGAAAACCTTAGTGTTTTCACTAAACTGGTTTCGAGAACTCTCGAAAAATATCTTACAGAAGGTACAACACAAGGACTTACTTAAACCCGCAAATTTTCATTTTGTGTAACTAACAAATTGTTCAGAGATTAACGTGCTATAAAAATCAAAATGGACGTAAATTAGCTTCAAAATTAACAAAATCACGTTAAAGTTTTCCATATTCGAAAAATCTAACCACCATATGCTCATGGTGCACAGCAGTGGTTTCTCTTAGGATTGAGCTGAAATTATTTAGAAAAATGTCACTAAAGTCTTTCCCCAAGAATTACGGAGTATTTGGAAAAAAATACTTGCGGCTTTAATTAATTTTTCGCTTAAAAATTGAGAGAAAAACGTTCTACATAAAACTTTGCATTATGTTATAAAAATAAATTTAATGATTTGGTTCTGTAATAAATTAGAGTCAAGCGAGGGAAAAGCAGGGTGGAGAAGAACTAATCAATATAATGAAAAATAGCCATATTAGTGATAATTATGATAATTTTAGGAAAGCACAGAAAGCACTTCCTTAATAAATGCTTAAGAAACTAAAATAATATGTTTTCATGGTGGAATCCCTATATTAAAAAGTTTTCACCAAAATTAACGTTAAGTAGCAATTACCATCTAGTATTAGTGGCATACTTCGGAGAACAAGCAGCAGTTTTATTTAGACTAACAACTGGCTTTAACTTGTGCTGTAACAATGAGCATTATCTTCTATGCGTAAATCACTAAATAGCTATAAAGATAAAATTTCTGGACACAAAGTCGTGAAAAGTGTGTAACTGCGTTACACATAAAGGGTTTGTCTCCTTGTTGATATTTGATCTCAGAGTACAACTGATTGACCCAGATTAATGTAAAAGTAAATCAATCCATAGCACAAATTTCTTTTAAAAGATTGCTTTTCCAGTTTTTCTAGTCGTTAATTAAATGAAATGAAACTGGCTTTACACACAGGAACTCTCACTTTTATACTAATCGTTCCTTGATTAAATGTAATGAAACTGGCTTTATACACAGGAACTCTCAATTCTATATTAACTAAAATGATTCTTTCAATTCTGTGTTAAGAGAATTTCTTGGTATCTAAAAAGAGGTTTTCAGCTACTTATTTTAAGGATTAAAACAATAACAAAACTAATAAAAAAGTCAGATATTATTAAAATATACTGATAAACTTACCAGATCTTGTGATGCTTCAAAATCTTCCCCCCATTTCTTTTCCTTCCTCAGAGCCACTTCTCGGCAATTTGCTCCACAACGATGGTAAGATGGAAATTCACCCTTTCACAGAGATGTACATACGTGAGGGACAGTCAGGCGGGAATTAACGGGTACTGGAATTTTAACTGTTTACATACTCATTTAAAAAATAGAATGTATTTAAGTTTCTTAGCAAAATCAATTTTAGGAAATTCCAAACGGTTCTATGAAAACATGCACAATGAATTGGTATCTAATACGACATTTAAAGTAATTCGTGAAGCTGGCATTACCAATTATGCTGCAGAGTTTGATTGTTTCTTCAAGGAAATGATAATTTTTTGTTGAACTTTTACAAAGTGTGGTGCGTAGCGCCGTATAAATCTAATTTCGTGTACAGCGCCTCAAAATAACACGAGTCAAAATACAATCAATTAATTGCCGTAGCACAGCGGCGCACCATCTTTACAACCGACGTGGCATCTTTATTTATCTTCGATGCATTTTCACTTGTTGCCAAAAAGGAAAATAAAAATCAAGAAATGACGGGCCGTTAAAAAGGAAAAACTAACGGGCAACTAAAATAAATTATCTAATGATAGAAACCCAAAAAGGAGCCTATAAATTTGACATATACCTCACAACTGATAAAAACAACGCCTGCTGTGCAGATTGATTTCACATTTTCATTCCGATGTTTGAGCCTAAACAGGTGGAGATCATTGAAATTCACCGCTGCAAGCTTAGTTCCGAAAAATAAAGTAACTGTTATGGGTTTATACGAATTAATGTGCAAAACAACGATGTCACGAAATCAACTACTGTAATCCTGTTGAGGTCGATGGAGAGAAACAAAACTGAGGAGAAATATGAGCCTCCCAGCTTTGGCTGACGAATGTGGACACTTCAAATTTTTTATGTTAAAACTGATTATGAACAGCAAAACCTAAATTATATTTTACCAGGATCAGGTTTTGTTTTCCTATTGTAGAACGGGAATCTACTCAAAAAATACTTATTTATATAAAACGCGCCATGAACGAATTTAACATAAACACGTTCTTGACGCCTTTTTACATAAACAGATCTGAAGTTATGATTGACAATCTGAACATAATATCTACAAATTTGGGTTGCTTGAGATGTCAAACATATTTAGGAGATGAACTCCTGAAAGTAAAATTTAAAAAAATCACCTAAAGCCATGGTATCAGAAGTCACAGGTCGAAAGCGTATTGTTTTTCGTCGTAACATTCCGTTAAAGCTGTCATAATATGATTAATGGAATATGCAAAGGTAACGATTGTGTTGGTTTAAAATATTACCGAACGATATGACAGTAAAAACTTCATGCAAATATACACCAATGATTTCTTTGCTGCGAAGAAGGTTCTGTTGCTCCATCTAATTACGAAATATTTTTATATTGAAATTTTATTAGCGGAAATACGGAGAGCTTATGGAATTTTTTAGATAAATGTGTGAAACAAACAAAAAGTAAGTAGGAGGAATTTATTTAGCTAGTAAGTTTGTTCTCTCAATAAGGTAATAGAAAATAATACCGGTATTCGATATAGAAACGCAAGATTAAAGCATTTATATTACTTTCTATACCTGACCATAATGTTAAATCGTTAAAACTTTCTGGCCAGAGATTGGTGTTATATGAAACAAAAACATGAAAAATGTGAAAAATAAATTCCCAAGAAATTGCTTAAGTGAACAGCAAAAGACTCTTTCAGTTCAGCTAATGATAAAAATGTAAACTGTCACTCAAATGACTGCAAGGGCACTGAAAACATATTAAAAAATTCATCCCGCAGCTAACCATCTTTCGAATTAATAGCTGTAACGTATACCTCGATCTTACCTTCCTTTTGAATTTCTGTTTTCTTACGTAAATTTAGTCAGCTCCCGTTAAACAATGTTGTCACTGAACGGTATATTACTTCCCCAAATTGTTTGTACCCGTCGTCAAAGCTGACGTGAGTCCGAAACAAAAAAAATGAGACATCGCACATTTTGGAAATTGTGAATAAAGTGGATATAGTGAAAGAAATTGAAACTTGGCGCATATCTATGAGGATCATTTAATAAGTATTGCTATAATATGATTGAGATTGATATGTTGATACAACAGTTATTTGGCGTCTGTGACTAAATTAGAACGGGACGATTACATTGTATTTATGACCAGCACTTCCAGTTCGTTAAATTAAAGAATAAGCTGATGTTGCACGCAAGTGCTTATTCTTTCAACCTTGCAGCTGTTATTATTCATTGGGCTATTTCGGAATTGATATTTATGTTCGCCGACGTTATTTACGAACACTAATTAATTGGTTAGGTACTTAAACAACTACTTCAAAATTAAAATCACTACACAGTCTCTTTACCGGAATGAAGCCCAAAATATTGATAGAGTAAATACGTTAAATTGGAAATTCACAGTATTTTTTATGGTGATTGAAATCATCGCAATACAAGACTCAACTAAGGTGCCCTCGAGTGAAAGACGTGGAATTCCAGTATTTATTTACATTTACCATTTGATAAGAAAAGTAAATTATAAAAAAAATGTACTATAATTTCTCTTGCTGTGAGTTACACCGAAACAATAAAATTCTTCGAACTTGGAATTTCGGTAAAGAATGAAACAAATGTTCTGATGAGTGCTTTTGAGCATTGAAAGAACGCATTATTTGACACAGTAGAAATTCTAGTTTTTTAAACAATAACTTTCACTTCACATCATGAGTTTGGAGGAACTGTGCCACTATTTCCTTTCGGTCTTAATGAGAAGGCAGTCCACCAAAATGCATAAGAATATTTGTACCGAAGAACTTTATGGAAGTGTTTGTATATCTATCGTGAACACTGCCTTTTTAACTAAGTAGTATATTATTAGAACGCTTTTCATAGGCGAGAAGGGCAAATAAATTCATTTACGTAAAAAAGAATATTAACTGAATAAGTGTTTTTCTTAGTAAGAATATAACTACCTGTTTTTACTCAGAATAAATTATAATTACTCAATAGGAACAAAGCCTGGTTATCACCTATCTAGTAGTTAGTAAGTCCTCCGTGAGCAGCCACCGTCACGGCCAACACTAAGAAAAAAGTTTTCCTCCGACTACGTACACGTGCTTTTGTTTACAAAAGGAGAAGAGTGGCAAAGATTCCTTTCGATTTAGCTGGAGCCGCCCTAACCATCTTTTCTTTATGCAGTTCATTTTCCGAACCTGCCAAACAACAACTGATACTTGCGCTGTTGCTGCAGGACGAAACGTGGTCAGGAGCAAGGGATATGCACGATCACGTGATTCCTCGTACATAAGCCCAGGTTTCACCTTAGAGAAAGACAGAGTGTTAGCGGCTTTGCACTCAATTCTTCACATCCAGTGAAAGAGAACAGGTAGAATGGGACCAGCGCGCGGGGAAAGCTGTCGAAAAATTTGTTAGGCTACAACGTAGTTCACCTACCCCATTGTGACCTATAACCTAAATTTAAAGAATAGACTCCAGCGGTTAAGCTACCTGTAGATTAATGGGTCCTAATTGTGAATGTAACCAATTAATACAACAGGCTTCACCGCGTTTTTTCTCTCGAACCCTTAGAAAGTTAATAAACAACTGCGGTATTTTGCATCGAACTCTTTCTTTTTGTTCAGTTTCTCTACAGACGATCACGACCTATGTGTGCTGAGGTAGAGTCAAAATCCTCAACGTAACAACTCCGCAAGTCCATGCAAGGTGTCCACGGGTATGTCGTTTCATATCCTTATAAGTGCTATTTCTCGTTTAGTGTCTGTGTTGGACGGTCAATATCTCGCAGCTGCCGATCTGTACGGTCCCAAACCAGTTGAATTTTATGTCGCGCGACATGGGAGGTCATGGGAAAAGAAACAAAGTAAACGAACCAATCCTGGAAAGTACGAGGATTATGACACGGAGCGTCGTCCTATTGTAGCACCCCTCTCTGTCTGGAACAACTATCAGCATAAGCGGATGAAACTGGTCTAGAGTAACTGATAAGCGCGCGTTGATTTTCAGAGGCAATTCAATAATATCAGGCGTCCAAAATTGTCCAGGAAAATATCTCCCAGATACTTACACCCCTGTCAAGTGCCTGCACTCGTGCGGTTACGGTATCTTCTCCGTAGCTGCTAACTTATTTCATCCATCCAGTGTTCTATTAAACATGATTCATCAGAGAAGGCAACTTTCTACCAATCTTTCATGGTCCACTCTCGATGTTTTCTGGCAAACTCCAGTCGTTGTCGCCGATGACGTGCTGTGGTGAGAGGTACTCAGGTCATGCGTTTATACCTTAGACCCATGCGTTGGAGAGATCGTTACACTGCACCTATGGGAACACTTATTTTGTGCACCTTGGTTGCAGACTACGGTCAGCAGTGCCGAGGTACCACGCCAATTGTTCCGGGAAATACAACGGAGACGCTTCTCTTTCCGAGCATTAAGCAAACGTAGCTTTCTAATACCCACCTGCCTCTTATATGTTTCACCTCTTTCCACCCACTCTCGGTACACTCTAACTACGGCAGTCTTTCAACAGCTAATAAAATCTGCGAACTTCAGAATACAGCCACCATCTTTGCTCTGTATCCGATGATAACGACCTTTTCCATGGTGGGGACTAAATCTCTTTCCTTACAAATTACGACCACCATTTGAGCTCCGACTGATACTTCACGTACTACAGATAGCGCAGGATACACGCTTGACCTTCATACATGCGTACTGCTGCACCGAAAACTATCTAATGGTAAGATATGGGAAATTGATAATGATTTGCTCCTACTGTGTAGATAAATTCAAGTATGCACGAAAGCTTAAAAAGTCTATTATCTTAGCTGGGGAACAGAAATTATACCGTTGATCACGGACATTCAATAATATAATCTACATCAATATCTCATGTGTCATACTAATTTCGTTGATTTTGGAATGATTTTCAAAACGAAATATCCGAAAAGCATGATACATTTTCAGAATGCATTCGAAAGAAATTTATGAAACTCATCTTTTTTGTAACTGCATGCACCTTGGGTTATCTATCGTGGTCTGGAAAATGGAATTCCTGTTATTCATGGAAGAGGGGCTAAATATAAACTGATGTCTTGCAACGCAACGCACCAAATGGGTAGACGACGTTCCTCAATTTTTATTTAATATTGTGTGAAGGGATTAAGGTACATTCTCAATGAGAAACAGCAAGACGAAATTTAGTCTATTGGAAACTCGCTAGGGAAACGAAACATTCGCTTCCAGATTTAGTAGTGCATCGAAGTGTCATGTAACACAAGGAAACCACATCCTCGATTCTTCCTTTTGCCACGGTTATCTCACCAACGAGCAGTTGGGAACTGGGGATTAGTTGAAGGCCGTTTTGTTGTGTCATCTGAAGGACATTGGGTTACACCCAAAATCCGAACCGCCTTACATCATTCAATCTGTCCGTGCTTGGTTTAAACCTATTTATTAACTATGTTAACTATGTACGAACATCTTCCCTTTGGGAATCTGTCGAACTAACCAATTTTCTATCACAAAACGACCGCCATCACTGTTTTTGTTCTTCTCTTTTCCGTGGTTTAACTACCCGGTGAGCATCTGAGGATATAAGTATTCGCTTTTCCCTAATTTAGGATCACTGGCTCCAGCAAAGGGGCAGAACTAGCTATAAAGTGCAAGCACAACACCTATGCTTACGCTATACTCCGATCCCGGCCCCAATCCAAGCACTAGCCAGACATCTACACTTCTGAACACTCGGCCATTGGAGAGGCACTATAATTTCGCTTCTCCTAGAAGATTTCTGTGAAATCATGGTAGCAAGAAACGTCATCTATACAACGTTGGCCTTTCTTGACACGAAGACACGAAGCCTTGGATAGAAAACTTTTTGTTAATCTACACGCGGTATCCTGGAACGTTGTGATTAGCCTAGTGCTGCGGCTATCGTAGGATATTATGAATATGGGTGAATGAAACCAATATCTTTGGATGAATAAAATCTTATAAGTCTCTGTGTTATTTACTTTGTTTGTCTCTCTGTGCTGTTGCTAACAAATATCATCCATTATTATGAATGAAACTGCAATGATTTCAAAAAAGTACACAATTTTTTGCTATTCGATAACCTCAAAACTGAAATTTTGTAGTTCTCAACAATGGAATATGGGGAAATAGTGTAAAATTTCGAACTTCGTGGCCTGTAACTCTCTTTATCTAAAATAGCATGTTTGCTTTCTTACACGTATCATTTGCGACTTCAGACGATGGATCACGTAATCCTTAGCATCGCACAGGAGAGTCGTACATATCGCAATATTTAAAAAAAAATGACAACCCCTCAATGTGTATTCATATAATACGATATATATGGTACCCATTCCCCTGGCATAGAGTATCCGAGTGTCTGAAAATTTCGTACCGCTGGGTAGATAATATACGAGGATCAGCAGATACTGAATGCGTGTTGCATTCAGACACTGCATGGCTTGAAAACATACAGATTAATAGGCAGAGACGAGCAAAACAAATTTGCCTTTTGGCTGTACAGGCTGTGAACTGCTAACCGTAAAGCAATTCGTAAGGTCCTCACTTCCTTCTCTGAGCTCTTAACATATTTTCATTTCAGTACTTAGAAGAAGTAGCTTAGTTCCAGAAGACGAATAGTTTAAGGCACAGTAGGCAACGTGTTAAGCAGCCAGTATACAATTGTTCATAACATCAGACATACAGGGAGTTCAGAGCGAGAGGAGAGAGAGAGAGAGAGAGATTGCTTAGAGATTGCTTTTGCTTATACCTACAGTACCATAAGCATCTGTCCTGTTCAGCTTGCACTTTTCATGAGACGCAGCTGTCAAATATAAGCAAATCGTTGAAGTCAACAAATGCTGTTTTTAGGAACACAAGGTTTCCCATCCATAGCATAGTCACCACTTATATGCTTGTCTAATTTGCTGGAGATCAGGGTATTTCTCACGAATTGTATCATTTCCCGTAAACGATCCAGTGCTACGTTTACTGCTCTGCAGCATCTGAAGCTATTTTGTATGACCAAGTTGGAAATCATTTCCGAAAGCAGTGCAAAAGTCTTAGAGAAAATTTCGTATTTTGTACAATCGTCTAGCGAGCTTTAAGGAGGCTTTCATGAAACTCTGTGACATGCCTGCCAGCAGGACGCACATGATATAAAGGCAGATAGGAATCAGAATACATGTCTGCGTAGCTCAGTTGGTAGAGCGACTTGTTCCGGAATAAGCGGCCTCGGGTTCGAATCCCGGCGTAGACCAAAAATGACGGAGAAATTTACTTCGTTATAATGGCGCCCGAACTACCCGGATGACCCGACCGTTCAAAATCTCGCATTGGTGTGATGTTATTTCCACACCGCGAGATAGGAAAAATCAGAGAATCCCTTCTCCAGTGCTTCGAAAAATAAAATGTGTGTGACGTTGCATTCCACACACCAGATTGACCGGGGAGTTCTCAAGTGCACGTTCTTCAGTGGTTGTCTGCCTGCAACGATTCATGGTCACGGCTGACCCGTGGGCCATGCCCCCGGCCCTCTTTCGGGGGGGGGGGGGAATGTGACGTACCTGCCAGCAGGACGCACATGATATAAAGGCAGATAGGAATCAGAATACATGTCTGCGTAGCTCAGTTGGTAGAGCGACTTGTTCCGGAATAAGCGGCCTCGGGTTCGAATCCCGGCGTAGACCAAAAATGACGGAGAAATTTACTTCGTTATAACTCTAATGAGCTCCATGGTAAAAGAACGTCGTAACTCCGCCAGCAGATGTATAATTCCATCTCCTTTGATGTTAAGTCAGAGACTGTTCTCATCTCGTCTTGATGATTTCACGAGCTTCGAATTTTTTTCCAGAAGAATATGAAACAATGACTACCCATTTAATTACGACAAATAAACGAGACTAGCAATATGACAAGTTAGTAGGAATTATACAAAACTTCCAGAAAAGGTGTTTAATCTTCTGTTATTTTGAAGCCAATAAATATTGGAAGAAGAAAAATATATTTCTACGCAAAAACCACATACAGTGGTTTTTGCGTTTTATATATATCAATATCCATATATATATATATCATGTGCGTCCTGCCAGCAGGACGCACATGATATAAAGGCAGATAGGAATCAGAATACATGTCTGCGTAGCTCAGTTGGTAGAGCGACTTGTTCCGGAATAAGCGGCCTCGGGTTCGAATCCCGGCGTAGACCAAAAATGACGGAGAAATTTACTTCGTTATAACTCTAATGAGCTCCATGGTAAAAGAACGTCGTAACTCCTCCAGCAGATGTATAATTCCATCTCCTTTGATGTTAAGTCAGAGACTGTTCTCATCTCGTCTTGATGATTTCACGAGCTTCGAATTTTTTTCCAGAAGAATATGAAACAATGACTACCCATTTAATTACGACAAATAAACGAGACTAGCAATATGACAAGTTAGTAGGAATTATACAAAACTTCCAGAAAAGGTGTTTAATCTTCTGTTATTTTGAAGCCAATAAATATTGGAAGAAGAAAATATATTTCTACGCAAAAACCACATACAGTTAATGCGTGATAGATTAGGTACTACGTGGAACGCAAAAGACTTTATCAGCTAGAAAACGTCGCACCTGAAAGGAAGATAATATTGTAAAAAATCGGTCTTCTACGGACACGGAACACAGGTAAGCCACCATGCTCACCAACAATTACCGAATTAAAAACTTTACTCATGAAGAACAAAAAAATAATAAGCAAATAGTTATGTAAACGATATCATATTTAAATGTTTATACACACTTACAGATCTAATCTTACTTCGACCATTAGATGTTGTGTTCGATCTGCGGTCAAGTAATTAGGACCTCAGCTACACTCGCCGAGCATCAGGTTGACGTAGGTTTGTTGCACATGGTCTTTACTTTCTTTTGTTGTCTAGCTGCTACTCGTAAAATACAAACAGGCAATAGTTGCTAGATATACCATGAGGATAACAGAAAGGCAAAACACAAGTCTGAATCTCATTTATGCCAAGCTTACTAGGATCGTAGAAACATAGAATTCTAAAAGGAATACACATAAACACTTTCGTATTATTTTTTCCCATGCCATAGTTTCAAATGGTACATCATGGGGGGTTTTATTCTCAGAGGGACTTCCTGCCAGGCAAACGCTTTGCTGCTAGTAAATGTAGCGCAAAACAAATGGGTGTAAAACTGTCGTCCTACTCCGTTAAGAGTCCAGTACCTCTGTTTCATCGTGAAAAGGATTCGCAGATTCGTCGGCTGAGAGCTCAACGTTCCGAAGGCACTCTGAATGTCCCTCCATTTACCCCCACCGTCATGGACATGTTCTCAGACGAATTCGCTTATTCTGGTGAACAGTGTTTTAAAATCAACTCTCGTGATGTCAAAAATTTGACGACTGGCTCCAGTAAATATTTCTTGCATTATACACTGCTGTCAATAGAAAGTGCAACACCATGAAGAAATGTTCGGATTTGCACGAAATTTGCAGGGTGGATAGGGCACCATGGGAGACGCAAATGGTTACAATTGCAGCTCACACGCAAATGTTAAGCGCACAACGCCATCGGAAACGTCCCACCAAGGGGTATAAAAAAGCGTACAGAGCGCAGGTTTTTAAACTTCCTATCACTAAACTCGACCGTACGCAGTTGCTAACATGTAAACATGTCGCGTAGGAGGACGAGACAACCATACGAACACTTGACGGAAATGCAAAACGTTCCGAAGAACGTGTAAGAGGACGAGACAACCATACGGACACTTGACGGAGTTTGAAAGAAATAGAATCGTAGGACTCACAGAAGGTGGTTCAACATACCATTATACTGCTGCACGCGTTTGGCGTAACGCAACTACCGCTCTGCGTACATGGCGTCAATGGACAGCAGAAAGGTCTACGCATCGTCGTGCAGGATCTGGAGCGCGAAATCGCACGACCGAGCGGTAAGACAGGCACTAGCACCGTATGTTAGTGACGCCGCACACAACACCATCCACGACACTTGCGCAGAAATGGAAGATGTTCGCACATCGTGCGATGTCTGGGAGCCCTGTTCGTCACGGATTTCTGCAGAGAGGCCTCGTTGCTCGCTGTCCACTGCTGCGACTTCCCTTGATTCTGAAAAACAGGCGCCAGATATTGCAGTGGTGCAGCGAACGTCGAAACTGGAGTGCTGAAGGGGAGCATATTGTGTTTTCGGACGAGTCCAGATTCAATCTAATGCATCACGACGGGAGGATCCTTGTTTGCAGATACCGTGGTGAACGGCATCTGGAACGCTACATTGTGCAGCGCCATACCGGTCTCACGCCAAGCGTGATGGTCTGCGGCGTTATTGCGTTTCATTCATTCACTTGCCTACTACGCATCACAGAAACATTAAAGAATCAACGCTACATCACGGAGTTGTTGGAAGCTGAACTTCTACCCTTTCTTCAGACGATCCTGGGAGCCGTCTACCAACAAGACAATGCCCGACCCCATGTTGCCCGTACTGTCCAAGACGTACTCTGTGCGCATCAAGTCGCTCGTCCTTCCTGGCCTTCTCGCTCTCTAGATTTATAGCCTATAGAGAACGTCTGGGGTGTCATCGGGCAACGACCTGCTCGCATGGCCTCGCCGCCTGTCCAATCTCTGTTTCATTCGATCCCAAGACGTGTGGACACCGCCCATGGTGGATTTACTAATTACTAATGTTTTGTCCGTCCTCATCACGAACCGGTATGTAATTATGATTGTTTACAGCTTGTACCATAACTAATCACTCCCATAAATTTCATTTGATTGCTTGTTTCTTTCTGGTGTTGCAATTTCGATTAACAGCAGATAAGTAACCTTTCTGGGACACGATCTCTGTAGTTCAGGAAACATGAAGCAGAATTTTAATTTTTTTAAAGGCATTTTCACTCTCATTTCCCTTCATTTCCTCAGTAACATTGTCACTGGTGGAACTAATGTCTTAAAAGCAACGGTAAATAACAAACACGGCCTGCAATAGGTCAAAAAGCTGATGCATTTATTTTTCTTTCGGTATTTTGCAAACTAATGCAAGCCATCCCGTAATGGGGTTGCAGATGCTATGCCTGTAATTTGAGCTAGTTCCAAAACGGCGTGGAGCTGTTTCTTGTCGTCAGGTAAACTGGCCAGGATAATAACACATTACAAAGCGATAGGTCAATTGTTTCTTTGATTTTTTTCTTTGATGCAACTTCTCCGCCGTTACATGTCAAAGTCCTCGATGTATTAAGTTTTGCATGTAAACACTGAAACTCATTTCATGTTTGAGGAAGGCTGAGTCCTCCTTCTTGTATTTGTCAATGCCTGTATTTATATCCCGTATTTTAACCATTTTGTAAAACTCTAGTTCTCTTAATAAACGTGTTATTCTAAAAATAAAAAGTTCTTCCCTTATCTCAGGGATTTCCTGCAGTTTATACAAACATACAGCATGATTAAACTAACGAATTAAATAAACATCATATAACTAAATAAAACATCATATAACTGTAGTATCTGATAATAAAACATCAGGTACTACGTATCTGACTTGCAAAAATCGATTTAATACATATTACTCTGAAAGTGAAGAATATTCAATACTGTATACAGATCTCCACGATAATTTCAAGTATGAGCGAACAGAACTTGATTAAGAGCTCATCTTAAGTTTCGATGTAAGGTCAAGGCAGTTCTTTGCTAAACTTACTGGCTTTGATATTACCAGAATTTTACATTACCGGTCACAGAAATAAAAAGAAAGGCAAAGCATCTTACTGGAAGGTTTGAAACGCTGTTGCATGCAATTCCGAATCAACGATTATTTTCTTTTTGGAAGTTTGAGATATGATATACTTATGTGCAAGAAGCAAGTTTGGGTTCCAGTCGGCACTAAATCGTAAAAAAAATATCACTTCCTTACATACCACATTCTCCTTGATGCTTAATGGTTATTCTTTTCTGTTGAGCACAAGAAGCCATTAGCAAGTGACAGTTGCTGGCGTAGGTGGTACCATCAGAGCCGCAAACAGACGCAAAGATATCTGAGCAGGAGTCGTGGCAGCGGCAATAAGCCTGTTGGGTTTGTTCATCTACTAGGCATTGTGATCCATAAGCGCAGTACATCTTCTCGCATGGTTCTAAAAACAGAAAAACGAAATTATCATGATTATGGAATTAGTTTATTTCGGGAATACAGCAGAATAATTTAATATAAATAGAAGCAGAAATATATCTTGCTCCTGCTTTATTGTATTCTTCCGTATCGGAACTTATAACAGTCTCTACAGGAAAGCTGATTGCTTTTATATTTAATTGTTATAAATAGTACATATGCGCATAAATGAATGTGTGATTTCCGCGCAATAAGAGGGTTACTAGAAAGAAAAAACAATTGTTGCATCCCCTTCTCTTTCTAAAAACAAAAGCCATGACAATGAATCTTCCGAGTGCCTAAAGGTGTAGATTTCATTCATTAAAACCTCTTTTAAAATTCACAATTAGTAATTTTTATAAAAAAAAGTTTTTCACAAAACATGTACCTAAAACCGTCATGTTCTTTCATGATCGATGCTGACAGAATTCGACTATATACACTATATTGACAAAAGTTACCGTGCACGTAGAAGAGAAACACTCCATAGCATTTATTGACATAAAAATATCAAAGTTGGACCGGTACGGTGTCGGTCCAACTTTGGTCTTATGCATGCACTGACCCTTTGAGACATGCTTACGACAAGGTTTTGGAATACAGCGATAGATATGCGCTTCCATTCATTACATAACGCTGACGCTAACAGTTGCTCAGTAGCTCCTAACAGTTGCTCCTTGGTTCCAAACTTCTTAGGCGGCGCTTTAATTCATCCCATAGATGCCATATGGGATTAACATCAGGGCTCTGTGCTGGCCAGTCCACACACGATGCGGTCTTATCGTCAAACCACGCCGTAATAGTCCTTGCTTTATGGCTCAGTGCATTATCCTGCTGGTACCAAGAAGGCTCGGTTCCATAGTATTGCCACAGAGTGGGTAAGGCATGATTGTCCAGAATATCAAGGTAGACGTGCTGGTTAACAGGTTTTTCAACGATAACTAATGGGCCAGGATCATACCAGGAAAACACCCCCACATGAGTACACCGACAGCTCCAAACTCGACCGTAGGAACAGCACACAGTGGTAAACAGCGTTCTCCCGGCTGTCGCCATACCCACACACGGCTATCAGACTGATGCATCGTGTACTTGGATTCATCAGTCCATAGGACTCGTTTCCATTTATCTACGGACCACGTTAAATGTCCTTTACACCATGATAAATGACGAATATCGTTTTGAGTGGAGATGAAAAGCTTATGAGCAGCCGCACGACCACGGTAACCCATGGAATAAAGTTATCTGCGAATGGTACGTGTACATACCGAGGTTCCAGCATTTTTACTCACCTGTACACTGAGGTCGTGTGCAGTACTCCGTCGATTAGCTGTAACGACTCTCCTGAGGGTTCGACGTCATCTATCACTGATTTTCTTTGGTATGCCGGTACGTTTTGCTGCTTCAGGCACGCTATGTGTCTTCCACTTATGCAGTGCATCCAAAACAGTTGACGTGGGTATGTTCAAATGCCCCTCGGTTTCTCCTATGGACAACCCACTAATATAACACCCAACAATCTTTCCTTTCTCAAAGTCAGTTCTCTCCTGCCGCGACATTTTCACTCAACCTCACAGTGCGATATGATCGCGGTCAGCTGCAGACTTGATTTTATAACATTTGCAGCCGTACCGCGCATCTTAACGACGTAGCGGATCCGTACATTTGATTTTTAAGGGGTGTCCTGTGAGTTTTGTCAGTATAGTGCATATTATATACAGTCGAAACTTCCTTGACTTCCCCTCCTTTAACTGCCACCCTTGCTATTCGCCTCCTTATGATCTTGGAACGGATGTTCCTGAATACCTGCACAATGGAAATTCCCTCGATGAACAGCCACCTCGCTGACCACCAACAGCCTATACACTAAATGCACCAAAGTATTCAAAGCGAGCCTTTTTGAACCGCCATCTGCACTCAGAAAACTAGAGCAGAATCTTATTGCATGTATTTCGGTTTTTTCCTTGTACTTGGCGTTAGAATTGTTATTTTTTCCGTCAAACTATTGTGCAGCTGAGTGTAATATGCTATTTTTGCTGCTATAAATATGAGGTGTACATTTCAGCTCGTTGTTGTTTCTTTTTTATTCGAGAATTTATTATGTCTCTATATTTATGCGACGCACTATACCACAAGACACCTTTAGAAATCCTGTAGCGTCTACTCTTCGCCGGATAAGAGCTGTTTTGGCGGCACGTGGCCGACAAGCCTCATTTTAGCCTGGTAGTCATAATGCTTTGGCTCTTTGGTGTAGGATAACAACAGTTCACTGTGTTAATGCCGAAGGAATTGATAAACGAATTATTGGCGTTGTAGAGAAACGTATGAAACAACATTTTTCACAGAATGTATGTCCTGAACTTTATATGAACAATCGATTTAATAAAAAAGCATGGATGACAAAGAAGATAAGCACTTATTTTAATTTCAGGATTATCTGAAAAACATCAGCTTTGACATGAAATTCCAAAATTGAAAGTCTCAATTTTAGACAATACACCTTGTCATAAAAAGCAAACTCACTAATATTACGTTAGAATTTATTACCTCTTAATATTACGTGAAAATGGAGCTCTTGATGCCGGAATAATTAAAGCTTCTTAAAGTGCGTTACAAAGGACTTCAGATTAAAAAAATGTTAGAGAATATTTCTGAGAAAAAACATTGACAACAGAATTTTGTTAAGGGATTCAATTTACTTTGTCGAAAAAGCATGGGACTCAGTAAGTCAAAAAACAATTAAAAATTGCTTGAGACTTAGGGGATTAGTAAAAGAAAACCTATTAACACTGCGTTCAAGTGGGGCAAATCAAGGTCTTAAATGGTTTTAGTTGAGTTCTGAAGAAGGTGAAGCACATTTCGCTCCTCGTGTGTCATGAATAGAATTTTTACATGTTGGCAATGATTAACAGGTACTTTTAGAAATAGAAGATTCTAACATAATTAGCATGTTTCAGCCTAAGGCTACTGATCCTCATTCTAGTCAATTTGCTGTTGGTGAATCAATGTAAGTAGAAGCAATATCCTGCTAGAATTTCGATAGCTTTTTGAAGAAAAAAGTACAACTAAGACAAAACAACGATGGCCGATATTACATTACTTGACAAATTGGATAGTTTCTGGGGCGCTAAAACACCCAGAATGCAATTGGATATTTATTGGATATATATATTGATATTTATTTTGATGACTCAATTTTCAAAATTGTTATGTGTTTTAATCTATCTGTCATAAATAGAATTATTCTGTTTGTAATCATTTCATTCCTATAATCAGGGTTTTTTCCGTTCCTTCCTTATACTATCATTCAATTAATTTTACTTTATGTCCATATGAACCTCATTAAACTGCCTCATCTTTAATAGAATAAAGGTTTATACAGTCTTGGCACGTTAAATATTTTAAATTTTCGCTAAAATACACTCGCACTTTCGAAACTTTTACATGGTTTCATCATCAGGTATATAAGATACAATTTCTTTCAAATACTTACTACACAATACTCAAATCACCCCTTGAGGTCATAACGGCAAGCTATATATCTTACATGATGGTTATGTATATCTTATATATATATCTTACATGATGGTTATGTATATCTTATATATATATCTTACATGATGGTTATGAGCAGGAACATTAAGGCGCGTGTTTGATTTAAATATCAATTGTTGAAGAAGGTAGCTATAAATAGCGGTTACGGTTTCTGGTGAAGATAAGATATTTTTTTTTTTTTTTGGAGGTTTAACGACCACCGTGAGCAACTCAATGGGCTATAAGCAGTCGCCCGTCCCTAATTTAGGGTCACTGGTTCCAGGGAAGGGAGAGAGCCAGTGCCGTAAGACAAACACAACATCCATGCCTCACCGGGATTCGAACCCGGACCCCTTCGGACGAATGATCAGAGGCCAACGCCTTAGACCACTGCGCCACCGGGGCGGCTGAGATATTTAGCATAGCAACATGCAATAGTTATGTTAAAGAATTCTTTGTCAGTTTACGAAAAATAGTCTCTTCTTTAATAAGGTGTCTCCAAGGGTGAGGTAGAATAATAGGAGGTTCTTCCTTACAGCAGGCATTTGTAACTCTATGTATTACGACTGTTTCGCCATATCGAAGAGTCCAATCATTAGTGTATCCAGTTACAAGGGTTATGGATACACGAATGATAACTGCATACACTAATGATTGGACTCTTCGATATGGCGAAACAGTCGTAATACATAGATTTACAGAGTCCAATCATTAGTGTATCCAGTTACAAGGGTTATGGATGCACGAATGATAACTGCATACACTAATGATTGGACTCTTCGATATGGCGAAACAGTCGTAATACATAGATTTACAAATGCCTGCTGTAAGAAAGAACCTCCTATTATTCTACCTCACCCTTGGAGACACCTTATTAAAGAAGAGACTATTTTTTCGTAAACTGACAAAGAAATCTTAAACAGAACTATAGCATGTTGCTATGCTAAATATCTCATCTTCACCAGAAACCGTAATCGCTTTTTATAGCTAACTTCTTCAACAATTGATATTTAAATCAAACACGCACCTTAGTGTTCCTGCTCATAACCATCATGTAAGATATATTGCTTGCCGTTATGACCTCAAGGGGTGATTTGAGTATTGTGTATTGTGTATTTGAAATTAATTGTATCTTATATTACACCTGATGATGAAACCATGCAAAGGTTTCGAAAGCGCTAGTGTAGTTTAGCAAAAATGAAAAATATTTAACGTGACAAGACGGTGTAAACCTTTATTCTATTAGGCATAATCCGTTGCGTAATTCATCTTACCGAATGTATGACTTTGTAAATCATTATACAGAGTGCGTCACTTGGGGATATTTAATGTCTCATCTCTTACTGCCAATTAAGCACACTGAATACATTATGGAGGTTTAACGCGGTTCGACTATATTTATGTTTAAATGTTTGATAATATGTTAGAGATAAAACCATCTGTAGTAAAATTTAATATTTTTCAAATACAGTTTTACATCGATATCTGTCGAAAGAACATGAAAATTTTGTAATTGAACACTGCGAATGTGCCTTTAAGAAAGGGGTTCTTAATTTAGTTATGGGTCGCCGGGCTTCCGAGATTGGTCAACGTAGCTTCTCAGAAAAAAAAATTAAAGTGTTATTATTTTTAATTTTTTATTTTAAACCTCTTTCGTGTTTAACACGTCTAAAGGCTGCGGAATTTCTGGAGATGACATCGTGGAGACCACCAACGTTGCTTCTTCCGGTCACTGGTATCGTGGGAATTTTTAGGACGTCACAGCATTGCAAAATTTCCCCCTAAATTTAACAGGAAAACCCCTAACTTGGCAAAACCGGCCTGCCCCCAGAATCCTATGACAAACGATCAAAAAATGCCACACGGAAGGGACATGGCAAAGATAGAGAAGGTATGGTCTATGGAGGCTTTGAGCGAACATTCATTTATAATTTAAAAAAATAAAATATCTAACTTTTAAAGTTTTCAGCGGATTTTGGACGCAATGTCAATGGGTGTTTATTTTGACGTGTCTCGGTTATTCTAAACATTGCATTCGGTTATTTAAAAAATTAGAGAAATTGAAATCTGTTTTATAGAAGATTTAAATTTCCAATTATTCATATTATTAGTCTCACAATATGCTATTATTCATACCTTTCCACTATACAGATACCCCCCCACTTGGTTGCGCCACTGGTTTGACTATAATTTCAAAAACCAAACGTTTTGTTACACTCTGTGTAATAATGAACAATTGCTACACTTTTTTATATTATTGCATTAGCAGTTTTAATTTCAAAATAGACCCATGGGTCGCGAAGTTGATCTTTTGGGTCGTGGACAAAAAAGGTTGACAACCTCTGCTTTAAGGAATAGAAATACTAGTCGCCACCTAATAAAGCATGGTGTGGAATATTTCAGAAATATTTCTGCTGTTAGGCAAAGAACTACATCTAAAAAGACGCAGCATTTCTAGTCCTGAGAGGAACTGCATGAAACACAAACCTGTTCAAGACGATTTTTTTCGATACCTTGAAATTCCCTTTCAACAGTGTTCACTATATAAGCTTCCTCAGCGTAGAGTGAAAAATTTACAAAGAACGTCTGAGAAATACCGTGGAAGCTTGGTTATACGTTTTCCAGTTATACGTTTTTAACTTTTATATGTATTTCCGCGTTTGTCTCGACATTTTGCTGCAGTTTCTATCGCTTTTTCAATTCGGTTGTACGTAATATATTTATATGTTTTTTTTTTTATTATTCGTTAATTTGAACTTCAGGTTATCAAAAATACATATGGTTCTCTGATCCTTTTATACGTAACCCGGTATGCTAAAACTTGGAGTGAATCGATACTACGTTTCTGTGTTCCTACTTGGTGCAGCCAAAGTAGAATAGAATCCTAGATGTGCAGGGTGTCCGAAAGATAACTGTGCACTGAAAACAATACTTAGCATGTCGAACTGGTTCTTACAGAAGGTGTTGGAAATGTCCCCCCCCCCCCCCGACGTCCAGACATGTCTACACAGACTTCTACATGTTGGTGAATACCTTTGTCTGAGTATGTGGTGTGATTTGTTGGATGTGGGTCGTTATTGCAGCCTGTAGCTCTTGAATTGTTTGCGGATTACCTGCGTACACCTTCCCCTTCAATGCTGGAACCGTGCCTCATCTGTGAGAAAGCCACTTCCAGAATGTCCTCTCCTTCGTCAGACAGGAACTCTTGGAACCACCTGCAGTACCAAACATGGACCTCGTGTACTGCTTCTTTCAGCTGATGTATAACAGACACTTTGTAGGAGTGGAAACTCAACTTCCTTCTCAGAATATCGTGGGCTGTACTCTTTGGCACATTAGCTTGTTGCGACAGCCGCCTTTTTGAGTGTTGGATAACGATTCATGCATTATTGCTTAAAGAACATTGGGCCCCTATAATATTCTCCTCCATTTTTTTGTGTTTATGTATGTATGTGTAGGTAGCTTATCTATATACAGGGTGCATAGGAAAGTCCATTTAGCCTGAAATAACTTGCGAACGGAGAGAGGTACAATTATGCAAATGAGATAACAGTATAGTAAAGCTACTACGCCCGATCGAATGCAACCGATAACAGCGCCCCTAGTGGCGAAATGCGGAGTTAGCCATTGCAAATCGAAAACGAAGAGAGATGGAGCAAAATTTCCCATTACAAAGTTGTAGAGCATCAGTTAATTAGTACAGAACGACATTTGTTTCACACGGATAAGATAAATTGTCGCCTGAATACCCTACAATGTCGAAATAGATGCGCGACGATTCGAATCTGCATATTCACATTTCGCAAATGTATCCATATGCAAATGCAGATTATGACGTTGTACCGTACCTACGGTACAAAAACCAGTAGCAGGATATATCCTGATCAGACGTTTAGGTCTACGTACGCTGTGTAAAAATGGCGAGCTTGGATTTCTGGGGTTACGGTAAAAATCAGGTGTATGCAACAGCGCCTACAAGTCTGCTGGATCTACGTCGTCGTGATACAGATGCTTGCAATAGTGTGATACCTTCCGTGCTGAGGAATGTGCATGCGGAGTTACTTTCACGAATACAAATGTGTATCGTGGGTAATGGCGAACTCTTCGAACATACTCGACATTAACTTTTTATCACTGTGCTCCAGTTTGCCTTTTTTGTTTTTGTTTTGTCTGACGTCATCAAACTGTATTGACATAAGTAGGCATTTATGCAATAAATTGTGTGTATTTGCTCATACCTATGCCTGTTTCCTCCAAACGTTCACACGAAAGGTCGCGCATCGATTTCGGACATTTTAGGGTATTCAGGTGACCATTTATCTTATCCGTGTGAAACAAATGTCGTTGTGTACTAATTAATTGATGCTCAACAACTTTGTAGTTGGAAATTTTGCTCTATATCTTTTCGTTTTTGATTTCCAATGGCTAACTTTCGCATTTCTCCACAAAGGGCGCTGCTATCGGTTGCATTCGATGAGGCGTAGTCGCTTTACTATACCGTTATCTCACCTGCATAACTGTACTTCTCTCCGTTCGCAAGCTATTCCAGGCTAAAGAGGCCTTCCTATGCACCCTGTATATACACAATATTGGCAAAAGTCGCAGGGCACCCCTTCAAAAGCAAATGAACGGATCCGCTGCGTTGTTAAGAAGCGCAAGTACAGCTACAAAAGGTATAAACAAGCCTGCAGCTGACCGCGATCATATCGCACTGTGAGGTTGAGCGAAAATGTCGCGGCGGGAAAGAACTGACTATGAGAAAGGAAATATTGTTGGGTGTTATATTAGTGGGTTGTCCATAAGAGAAGCCGAGAGGCATTTAAACATACCCAAGTCAACTGGTTTGGATGTATGAATAAGTGGAAAATACATGGCGTGCCTGAAGCAGCAAAACGTACCGGCAGACCAAAGAAAATCAGTGATAGAGGACGTCGAAGCCTCACGTGAATCGTTACAGCTAATCGACGGAGTGCTGCACAAGACCTCAGTGTACAGTAGAGTAAAAATTCTGGAACCTCGGTAGGTACACATACCATTCGCAGAGAACTTCCTCCCATGGGTTGCCGTGGTCGTGCGGCTGCTCATAAGCCTTTCATCTCCACTCGGAATGCTACTCGTCGTTTAGCATGATGTAAAGAACATTTATCGTGGACCGTAGATCAATGGAAACGGGTCCTAGGGACTGATGAATCCAGATACACGATCCATCAGTCTGATGGCCGTGCGTGGGTATGGCGGCAGCTGGGGGAACGCTATTTACCACAGCGTACTGTTCCTACGGTCAAGTTTGGAGCTGGCAGTGCAATCGTGTGTGGGTGTTTTTCGTTGTGTGGTCCCGGCCCATTGGTTATCGTGGACAAACCTGTTAACCAGCACGTCTATCTCAATAGTCTGGACAATTATGCCCCACCAACTCTGTGGCAATACTACGGAAAAGAGCCCCATTGGTGCCAGCAGGATAATGCACCGATCCATAAAGCAAGTAAGGACTGTTACGGCGTGGTTTAACGATAATTCCGTATCGTGTATGGATTGGCCAGCACAGAGCCGTGATCTTAATCCCATAGAGCACCCATGGGATGAATTAGAGCGCCGCATACGAAGTTTTGAAACAAGGCGTCCTACTAAACAACACAATGTTATCATTGGCATATTTTCACCTTATTCCATGTCACCACTTCCTTCAGAAAACTTGAAATTTTTAATCGTCCTGGAGCGGGGAAAATAATGAAAATTTTGAAGTTTTCTGAAGGAAGTGGTTACATGGAATAAGGTGAAAATATGCAAATAATAACATTACAATACCTACCATGTATTTATAAAGAATTATTTCTTCGCGGAAATTCGTTTCCCAGTTGCATATGATGTACTAAGCAACAGTTAGCGGCAGCATTATGTACTGAATGGAAGCGCTTACCTATCGCTGTGTTCCAAAACCTTTTCGAAATTATGTCTCGGAGGGTCAATGAATGCATTAAGGCCAAAGGTGGACCGACACCGTACTAATGTACGTCAATGAATGCTATGTTGTGTTTCTCTTCTAGGTGTCCGGTGACTTTCGTCAATATAGTGTATCATCGTCATCATCATCATCATTGTCAACCATTATCAATCCACTGCTGGATGAAGATCTCCCCAAGTTTCCTCCACAACACTCTGTCTTGTGCCAGTCTCCTCCATGTCACTCTCGCATATATTCGAATTTCATCCACTTATCTCCCATGTCGTCTACTTATGGGTCTTTTCCTGTCCCTTGGAATCCAATCTAAAATTTCGGCTGTCCATCGATGGTCTGTCCTTCTGGCAGTATGTCCAGCCCATTGCCATTTCTGGGATTTAACTCTGATCATGATGTCTTCCATATATAGCGTATATATATGGCCATCATCATTGTCAACCATTATCAATCCACTGCTGGACGAAGGTCTCTTCAAATTTCCTCCACAACGGTCTGTCTTGTGCCAGTCTCCTCCATGTCACTCTCGCATACATTCGAATTTCATCCACTTATTTCCCATGTGATCTTCTTCTGGGTCTTTTCCTGTCCCTTGGAATTCAATCTAAAATTTCGGCTGTCAATCGATGGTCTGTCCTTCTGGCAGTATGTCCAGCCCATTGCCATCCCAGGGATTTAAATCTGATCATGATGTCTTCCACTCTTGTCATTTTTCGGTTCCACGAGTTCCTCTTCTTATCTCTCCTGGTTACACCAAGCATGCACCTCTCCATGCATCTTTGAGTTGTCTGCAGCCTTTGTATGTCTCTTTTAGTTAAGGTCCACGTCTCTGCACCATACGTAAGCACTGGAAGGATGCATTGATCAAACACTTTTCTTTTAAGACATAATGGCATAGACGCTCCCTATCATGAACGCTCCCTATCTTCTGATTCAAGGCTTCTTGAATTGGAAGAGGAACTACAAAGGATCAAGTGGGACATCGTCGGGCTAAGTGAGGTAAGGAGAAAAGGAGAAGATCTCATTGAACTGAAAAGTGGACATCTCTTCTACTATCGTGGGACTGATACTGGCAGAACTAGTGGTGTTGGATTTATAATAAACAAGAAACTGAAGGGTAAAGTTGTAGAAGTTGAACGTTCCTCTGACAGAGCTGCACGACTCCTTATCCAACTCTCAAGAAGATACCAGGTTCAGATTATTCAAACTTATGCACACACCACAAGTCATCCTGAACAAGAAATTGAAGAATTTTATGAGCAAATTCATCATCTAAATAATAAAGGTAAGCAGCACTTGAAGATAATTATGGGAGATTTCAATGCAAAAATAGGGCAACAGAAACAGAATGAAACTTCAGTAGGTAAATTCGGTCACGGCAACAGAAACCAGCGTGGAAATACTCTCGTAGAGTTTGCAGATGCAGAAGGGTTTTTCATCTTGAACTCCTTTTTCAAGAAAAAGCCACACAGGAAATGGACATCGAGACATCCAAATGGGACGACAAGTGAAATTGATTTTATTATGTGTAACAACAAATTCGTCATAGAAGACTGCAGTGTGCTAAACAAGTTCAACACAGGTAGTGACCATAGATTGGTGAGATGTAAGATGCACCTCAACACTAAACTCGAACGTGGCAAGCTCATAAGACAAACAAAATGTATTGACATAACCAACCTTAAAAAACACCATAATACCTTCAAGTTGGAACTGAAGAACAGATTCTCTGCTTTAGAAGGCCTAACATCGGATGATGTGAATATTTCTGAAGTTAACAGAAAAGTAACCAAAGCTCTTATGGAAACAGCAACAAAATTAGCTGGGTCTAAGAACAAGTTGCATGTGAAAAACTTATCAGGAAAACCCAAAATGTTGATGCAAAAAAGAGAGATGAGGACAACTAAAGAATATGTGGCTTCCAAAGTGGAATATATAGAGCTATGCAAGACAGTACGAAAAAGTATCACTGAAGACGTAAGGAAATTCAACTGTGAGCTAGTGAGGAAAGCAATTGAAAACAACCAAAGCCTTAAGATAGCAAAGGGACATCTCAGTAAGGGAAGAAAACAGATTATGGCTCTGAGAAAAGATGGTTCTATAACAAGAAATAGAGGCGAAATTTTGACAAGAGTGAAAGATTTCTACTCCAAATTATATGAAAGGGATGGTACATGTACTCCAGACATCATGAAAGGTACCAGAGTTATTCCAGTCCTCCCAGCAGAAGTTGCTCATGCAATCAAGAACATGAAGCGGGGAAAGCTCCAGGAAAAGATGGAATTACTGTAGACATCATACAAGAAGCAAGTGGAGAAATCGAAACAGTACTCGCCCAAATTTTCACTCGATGTCTTAATGAAGGGAAGATTCCTGAGGATTGGAACGACGCTACAATGATCTTGCTACATAAAAAAGGTGACATTGAGGATCTCAGGAACTACAGACCTATCAGCCACCTATCAGTGGTTTATAAAATCTTCACTGAAGTTCTTTCACACCGCTTGAAGGTGACACTGGACATGGCTCAACCGAGAGAACAAGCTGGATTCAGGAGTGGCTACAGCACAATAGATCATACCCACGTACTGAGAGAACTAATTGAAAGAGCGAGGGAATATGAACTTCCATTGTGCATGGCTTTTATCGATTATAAAAAAGCCTTTGATTCAATGAAACCATCAGCAGTTACACTGCCGGACAATTGCTAAGGACGGATGACAACAGCAACGATAGCAACCATAAAATGGAAGGCAGGAAAATGTGGAAATTAGCATAAGTGCGGGATACAGTAAGACGTGTTGTGCGTACGCAAATTTTGGATTGCCGAACGTGTTCGTGACGTCATAGCGCTGATAAGAGATATAAAGGATTTGACGCGTATTGACCTTTGTTGTTCAAACGCAAAGTTGAAAGGGAAAGAATCAATTGACGAACTTGCAATTTTCAGTATGTCTTCCCGACATCACCTAGATGATTTTACGCGTGGCCGTATTATTGGCAAGATTGAAGAAGGGCGAAAAATAACAGATGTTGCCAGGGAGTTCGACGTCAGCCACAGTGTTGTTTCAAGGCTTTAGAATTCATTTCAAACAAATGGAGAGTGTAGCAAACGTCACGGGAGAGGTCGTGTTCGCAGTACGACACCTGCAGAAGATCTGTACATAGTGCTATCAACAAAAAGACACCGGCGCAGCACAGCTAGTGAGGTAGCAATTAAGTTTATGGCTGCTACTGGCAAGCGGATCTCCCGAAAAACTGTCGCCAGACGTTTGCGTGAAGGAGGACTATACGCCCGCCGTCCTGTTGTGTGCATCCCATTGTCCAGACTTCACCGCACCGCCGCCCGTTTGCAATGGTGCCATCAACATCGCAATTGGACTGATAACGACTGGTCAGCTGTCCTCTTCTCAGATGAGAGTAGATACAGTCTATCGTCTGATTGTCGACGACAACTGATCTGGCGTGATAGTGGTACTGCATATTGTCCAGCAAACATACAGGAAAGGGACCGATATCCGACATGTAGTGTCATGGTATGGGCTGGCATCATGATCAATGGCCGTACGTCCCTTTATGTGCTTCCAACTAGGACTAGGACTGGCCAACGATACATTAATGATGTTCTGCTACCTCATGTTCGCATGTTCCGTGGTGCTGTCGGTGATAGATTCATTTTCATGGACGACAACGCAACATGTCATCGAACAGTCGCTGTCCAAGAGTTTCTTGAGAGGGAGGATATTCAACGCCTCGTATGGCCAGCACGTTCTCCAGAACTGAATCCCATTGGAAATGTGTGGGATGCTTTGGGGAGGAGTCTTGCTGGTCGCCAATGCCCTCCAATAAACAAGGACACCCTCATCCGTGCACTGACTGAGGAATGGGATAAATTACCCCAAACAGCTGCTTGATAATGTTGTGCAAAGCATGACACGACGTGTGGAATCTTGCATTGCCCTCCATGGTGGCCATATCCCGTATTGACATCTTACGCCAGAACGCCTGCGGACGGCAATTGCATTTTTTTCACGTTTACGTATTCTGCACAAAATGGCTTGTTTGTCCCTTGAACACGTTCCAAAGCCTTCTGGATTTCAGAGCACAATAAATTGTCTTTCTTGTAATGTCCTGGCATTCTGACATTATTTTATTTCACTTGGCATCCAACCACACTTACTTTTTTATGCGCTGTATAGCCGTTTATGAACCGTCCTTAGCAATTGTCCAGCAGGGTACGATGGCTCTGAAATCCTGCGGTATTGAAGATGCATACATTAATATTATTAATAACGTCTACGAAAATGCAAGAGCAAAGATTCGGCTGCTTGAAAATACAACACACATAAAAATTGGAAAAGGAGTGAGACAAGGTGACACCATATCTCCCAAGCTCTTTAATGCTACATTGGAAAATATCTTTCAATCACTGAACTGGGAAAACAAAGGGATAAAGAATAATGGAGATTATCTAAACCACCTTCGTTTTGCTGATGACGTAGTCATTTTTGCAACTACCCCATCAGAGCTGCAGAGTATGATCCAAGAACTTGCTGACAAGAGTAAAGAAGTGGGACTAAATTAACTTTGAGAAGACAAAAGTGATGTTCAATGATTTTACAAGAAATGAAGATTTATCGATTGATGGAAAAAAGCTGGAGATAACAGATGCATGCGTTTATCTTGGACAGCAGATATCAAGTGAGGGTCACATTGATGAAGAATTAATCGGCGTACAAAACTTGCCTGGATAGCTTTTGGAAGAAACAGCGTATATATATATATATATATATATATATATATATATATATATATATATATATATATATATATATATATTTATATTTATATATGTATATATATATCATCATCATCATCATTGTCAACCATTATCAATCCACTGCTGGACGAAGGTCTCCCCAAGTTTCCTCCACAACGGTCTGTCTTGTGCCAGTCTCCTCCATGTCACCCCTGCATACTTTCGAATTTCATCCACCCATCTCCCATGTGGTCTTCTTCTGGATCTTTTCCTGTCCCTTGGAATCCAATCTAAAATTTCGGCTGTCCATCGATGATCTGTCCTTCTGGCAGTATGTCCAGCCCATTGCCATTTCAGGGATTTAACTCTGATCATGATGTCTTCCACTCTTGTCATTTTTCGGATTAACGAGTTCCTCTTCTTATCTCTCCTGGTTACACGAAGTATGCACCTCTCCATGCATCTTTGAGTTGTCTGCAGCCTTTGTATGTCTCTTTTAGTTAAGGTCCACGTCTCTGCACCATACGTAAGCACTGGAAGGATGCATTGATCAAACACTTTTCTTTTAAGACATAATGGCATATTGCTCTTGAAAATTATGCTGTTTCTTCCAAAAGCTCTCCAGGCAAGTTTTGTACGCCGATTAATTTCTTCATCAATGTTACCCTCACTTGATATCTGCTGTCCAAGATAAACGTACGTATCTGTTATCTCCAGCTTTTCTCCATCAATCGATAAATCTTCATTTCTTGTAAAAGCATTGAACATCACTTTTGTCTTCTGAAAGTTCATTTTTAATCCCATTTCTTTACTCTTGTCAGCAAGTTCCTGGATCATACTCTGCAGCTCTGATGGGCTAGTTGCAAAAATGACTACATCATCAGCAAAACGAAGGTGGGTTAGATATATATATATATATATATATATATATATATATATGCATCCTTGTTTTTATTACTACTAATTTTAAGGCACTTGATTTCATTGAGAACTTACCAAAAGCAATTATTTTCTGAATACGGAAATTTACAACACGACAGAACAACTGAATTTCCGCTTAAAAATTGTATCTTATGAGGTAGTACTGAAAGCACATATAGTGTACTTGTTTCTAAGGTTCGTTATAAACACTAAAACTCTACCAAAAGGACTTAATCAGTTCATTGCAGCTACATCTTTTTCAAAATCATTTTCCGTTTATTTTCATCCAATGTTTCTCTTTTGATATCATCTATTCGTAACGGAAAATTTTAAAACATCTTCTTATCTTTATCAAATCAGAATTTTTTATCAGGCCTGTTAAAATTTGGAAGATTTTGTGTTAATAGGAATTCTCTAATATTTGAAAGAATCGTACGATTGCTTTCAATCTTAAACTTTCAATACCGCGTGTGTTTATGATTTTGTCCAACATCTAAAATACGTTTCTAAAAGCTATCCATAAAACCACTGGTGTGCTGACATCTAGTGAGTAAATCTGGAAATTCTTTAAATTCTCTATTTCAAAGCAAGGCATTCAGAACGGTTTGATTTGGAAGAAAAATGTTGCCAATGATTTTACAGGGTCGTCCTAATGCCTTATGTGTATGAATTCTTGAGGAATAGTTTGCGCGAATTGGATAAAAAAATATCTAGCAAGGGTCCACCATATCGATAGTTTAAAGTACTGGATTAAAATTTTGAAACTGAAAAGATAATAGCGAATCAGTCGAAACCACAGCAGCGTAGTTCTAAGGAGAAAAACAGGTACGAAACTGTATCTTTTTTTTTTTTTTTTTTTTGTGAATGATGGAACCAGTAATCAAGAAGAATTTGATTTATTCCGTCCAGAAAGTTTTGGGCAAATAAAGAAAAACGAAACAAAACGACACGTGTACATCGCAACCACTGCTCGCGATTTCGAATCAAAACTTTTCCCAGTAATCATTAGCGACAGATTCTTCAGACCCACATTTCGTTTGCTTAAACTAACGAAATTCAATCCTACGCACAATTTACATTATCGATATGCTTGCTGATGATGCAAATGCCGTAACTTATATCAGTATTATATAAATTATTTGAATTGAGTGACTGTACTGTTTAAGTATCTAAACTGATGTTCGACATAACGAGTGCTGTACCCAGAGGTGTAGCCGGTTCGGTCGAGTTCGAGAGAACCATTTGTTAAATTGAACTTTCGGGTGGGAAGAATAAAGCCTTTGCACGTGACGTCACAAAACTGTCTGCTAGACTTCCTGGTGGTTACAAAGTACCCGAGCTGGTCTCTCTCCATGCTTTTCAATGGCTGCTGCTGCTGTAAATAGAGTTAAAAAAACTTCTTTCTGACAAAGTTTGCCATCTTAATGTGGTGGAAAAGCAACGTTACGAAGAAAAGCTTAGAAATAATGACATAGAAGTTCTATATGACATACCTGAAAGATATTTTTATCGTCTGAAAGTTTTGTTGCTACGGACTTTCCTGATCTGAACTATAACGATATTTATAACAATTTAATAGGAAGCTTCTCGTGTTATACCCAAAAAGCTTTAAAATCTTATAAAAGCTTTGATGCATCTAACTATTTTACCAATGGGTGGGTAAGAAATGTATTAATTCTGAAGACTGAAAACGAAAATTTCTTATCCAGTCTAAGGCAACTTGTTACACTTCTGACTGGTTCCAGTGTGTATGGGTGGTTCCAGTGTGTATTGCAATTAAAAAAAGAAAATACCGATTTATCATATCCCGGAAAACGGACTATTTTTTACCAAAAAAAAAAAAAAGAAAACTGATCCGGGAAAATGGACGATACAGTAATGTATGACAGCACCCTCTTATTCTATGTGGACGTGCCGTACTGTCAATTCTAAATTTCGGTTTGGAAAAAAGGCATCTGTTTCAGTATTTAGAAATCGGTAACAGTACAAATTATTGAAAGTTCACGAAAGCTAAGCAATTTCCAATCCGACAGCAAAGTTAATCCGTCATACATTCAGAGCATTTTAAACAGAATAAAAGGGACTTATGTAAAAACTTGAAAATAATACATAAGAGTGAGCAAGAAAATGTACCGATATAAATTCGACTATTGAGGTGGACCTCAAATAATTTTGCTTCCTATATTCCAATGGAAATTTTTTTTACACATTTCCTTCACAATTAGTGTGTCCCCAAGGATTAAAATATGAACATCGATTAAAATTACTTCATTTTATAACTTGGAATATTTAATATTTTCTAAAACATAACCATAATTATATTAAACATCAATAACTTTTCCTATGGTGGTGTTGAATCCAGAAAAAAGATGGTGCGACCTGTACTTTGATGACGTCAGTAGACAAACAAATGTTGGGTTGCATAATTATGGTTGTGTTTTAGAAAATATTAAGCATTCCAAGTTATAAAATGAAGCTGTTTTAATCGATGTTCAAATTTTCGTCCTTGGAAACGCATTAATTGTGAAGAAAATGTGTACAGAAGTTTTTCCACTGAAAGTATAGGAAGCAAAATTACTTGACGTCCACCTTAACGTAGTAAACTATACAGATTTCATCATCATCATCATTGTCAACCATTATCAATCCACTGCTGGACGAAGGTCTCCCCAAGTTTCCTCCACAACGGTCTGTCTTGTGCCAGTCTCCTCCATGTCACTCCCGCATACTTTCGAATTTCATCCACCCATCTTCCATGTGATCTTCTTCTGGGTATTTTCCTGTCCCTTGGAATCCAATCTAAAATTTCGGCTGTCCATCGATGGTCTGTCCTTCTGGCAGTATGTCCAGCCCATTGCCATTTCAGGGATTTAACTCTGATCATGATGTCTTCCACTCTTGTCATTTTTCGGATCCACGAGTTCCTCTTCTTATCTCTCCTGGTTACACCAAGCATGCACCTCTCCATGCATCTTTGAGTTGTCTGCAGCCTTTGTATGTCTCTTTTAGTTAAGGTCCACGTCTCTGCACCATACGTAAGCACTGGAAGGATGCATTGATCAAACACTTTTCTTTTAAGACATAATGGCATATTGCTCTTGAAAATTATGCTGTTTCTTCCAAAAGCTCTCCAGGCAAGTTTTGTACGCCGATTAATTTCTTCATCAATGTTACCCTCACTTGATATCTGCTGTCCAAGATAAACGTACGTGTCTGTTATCTCCAGCTTTTCTCCATCAATCGATAAATCTTCATTTCTTGTAAAAGCATTGAACATCACTTTTGTCTTCTGAAAGTTCATTTTTAATTCCACTTCTTTACTCTTGTCAGCAAGTTCCTCTATCATACTCTGCAGCTCTGATGGGAAGTTGCAAAAATGACTACGTCATCAGCAAAAACGAAGGCGGGTTAGATAATCTCCATTAATCTTTATCCCTTTGTTTTCCCAGTTCATTGACTAAAAGACATTTTCTAATGTTGCATTAAAGAGCTTCGGAGATATGGTGTCACCTTGTCTCACTCCTATTCCAATTTTTATGTGTGTTGTATTTTCAAAAAGCCGGATCTTTGCACTTGCATTTTCATAGATGTTCTTAATAATATTAATGTACGCATCTTCAATACCGCAGGATTTTAGAGCCATTGTAACTGCTGCTGGTTTCACCGAATCAAAGGCTTTTTTTCATGATCGATAAAAGCCATGCACAATGGAAGTTCATATTCCCTCGCTCTTTCAATTAGTTCTCTCAGTACGTGGATATGACCCTCCAAAATAACTCCACAACTTAAATACAGATTTGTGATACCTGAAATGATGTGTTTACTGCAGATCCTGTCATACGGCCTGGGCGACCATGCCTTTCGATTTACGGCTATTTTCCACATAATCAGGCGTTTTTCTGCCGTTGGAAAACGATAAAAAGAAATTCCACTACTTTAGTCGTACTTTGAGAAGCACACATACGCCACACAATTTTTAACCATTTCTAAAACTTCAAACAATTGAGTGACAGAGGGTGCAGAAATCGCTTCCCCGTGTTAATCCTATGGGAACCTTAGCAGCCGAACTTTCTCTTAACCACCCAGAAGTAACAGTGACGTCAAAAATGACGTCGGTGCAAAGGATCTATAAATGCAAATATATCTCAGTTTATTACTGACAGTTTCTTTCCGGTTTTTATTTCTTTCTGTTTTTCCCCACATCAAATCAGTTGTCAGTATTTGCGCTACACTAAGAACATAACACAGAAACATCGCATGAAAGAAGGGAGGCTGCCCCGGTGGCGCAGCGGTCTAAGCGATAGCCTCTGATCATTCGTCCGTAAGGGGTCCGGGTTCGAATCCCTTAGAGGCATGGATTTTGTGTTTGTCTTACGGCACTGGCTCTCTCCGCCTTCCCTGGAACCAGTGACCCTAAATTAGGGACGGGCGACTGCTTATAGCCCATTGAGTTGCTCACGGTGGTCGTTAAACTTCCAATAAAAAAAAAAGAAGGGAGACTGGTTACGCTTTTGTGCCACGTCACGACCTACTGTCTTCGGAGGAACTCACAGAGAAGGACGTCTCAGTTCACAATCACCAATCAGTCTCTCAGCAAGACAACAGGGAAGAAAGCGAAAACAAGCTGGAGAATTGAAGAATTCTCAGGGAGATGCCATGGGCTCGAAATACATTTTTAAATAAAACAGAAATTCCGTGGTGATGCCTGCATTCAAAAGCTGGGGAGTAGCTAATCTGGGGCTAACTCTGTTGTAGTGTCTGTTGAATATTTCATTGAAATTTTGTGTTTTATACAGGTTTAATCTGATTCATGCGCAATCGCAAGGAGAAGTCCATGAGATATGGCTCTTCCTCCAGCCCACAGCTCCAACAATTTCTTCTCCATAGTTTAAGGTGTTCATTTTTTGTGTGTGTTTCTATTGTTTGCATCTTCATGATTACCCATGTGTTTAAATTCATAGATTGGAATACGGAATGTCAGTTGCAAAGCATTCATAAAACAAATTCTAATCCTATATCAAATGGACTCTATTTAAATGCCTTCAGTATACAGCGTGAACCCAGCATAGACATGAGAAGTACCTGGATCTTTCGTTACACCATGGATTCATGATAGATAGATATTATATACCTGGATCTTTCTGAAAATCGGTGCCGTAATATTTTACGGAGTCACACAGCATAGTGTGTTTTATTCGATACAATGGACTTTGTGAATTGAGGCTCGCTAAAAATGGGGACCTAGGGATTGGGCCCTATAGGTAAGTTCATAAATCAGATCCTGTTCAGAGATGAAACTGAACTTAAAGAGATTAATTCAATTACAAAACTATGATTCTTTAGGAACAGCAATTAACTGGTTTTGGTAGATGTCTGCTGTTCGTTGGCACTTATCTTCCACCACCAACATTCATGTTGCTGACCATGCGAACCGGTTGTTTTCCATTTGGCATAACACCCCTGCCTGTATCTAAGGACATGAGGAAATACAGCGCCGCCCCGGTGGCGCAGTGGTCTAAGGCGCTGGCCTCTGATCATTCGTCCGTAAGGGGTCCGGGTTCGAATCCCGGTCTGGCATGGATGTTGTGTTTGTCTTACGACACTGGCTCTCTCCCTTCCCTGGAACCAGTGACCTTAAATTAGGGACGGGCGACTGCTTATAGCCCATTGAGTTGCTCACGGTGGTCGTTAAACCTCCAATCCAAAAAAAAAAAAAAAAAAAATTACAGCTAAGCAAGCATTTAATAAAACATACTACACGCGCAATACCGGTTGTTAATATTAATTGAAAACACACGTCATGGCGCAGCATTGAAGATTCTGCTATGTTACCTAGTTAGATATATTTTTCATGAAATTATTGAATTTCTAAATCACAGAATAAACCACACCACTCTTTCAGCAAAAATCAACCCTTACTTGAGCCTATAAGAGCTTGCTTTTACAGCTAGTAGAGGATTTTCTTTTTCAAAAATTCGTGTAACTGAACTTGTACTTCCAATGGCAATTTCTTGATCAACAAATTTGCAGATATATATCTCTCCCGTTTCAAATCCAATTTTAATAAAACCTTTGTGACGTGTATTCTAAATTAACTTTCACTTTTAGTTCCTTTTCCTATGTAAATTTCAGTTTGTTCTCCGTTATACTTCCAAACTTAACGTGGCATCTTCTCTCTCACGAGATTACTGTTGGCAACACATTTGAGGTCAGAGAGAAAGTGACGTATGACTGTGATAAGAACTACAGACAAAAAGAACGATACGACAGTTGCTCATGTGGATGTGTGTGTGTAGACGTTCGATTGCTAAGTTAAATGTGAAATTAACAATTGTAGTACCATATTGTGCTATATTGTGGAGTTCTACTGAAAGTCGTGCTGCACCTATAAAAGGTTATAGTAAGTCTGACTTCTGTTTATGTTTCGTCTGGCGGTAAAAGCTTAATTAGGAACGATTGCATCGTATCCTTATTTATTTCAACATTCCTTAGTTATGGTTTTGACATAACGTAAAACCAATCTTGCTCACGAAAAAGACATTACGTTATGCCTTATATAAATTTCCTTCTACGAAAAAGCTGCGAAACAGTCGCTGCAATTTACACAAACACCTTTTCTCTTTGAGAGCTCTTAAAAACTTTAAAAGGACAAAATTCAAACTCACAACTGCGTGGATTAGCATGGCGTATTTTATATTGCGTATTAAACACAATCTCTATCACAAAAATAAAAAAAAATGCAAAGGGAATAAAAATTTCATTTATGATGTTGTAACAACACACTCATTTAAGTAGGTTTCATCCGTTTGGATATTTATTACCTTTTTCAGTAACTGAAATTGTACGCTGCAGTTATTTGTATCCATGTAAGACGTGTTCATCTACAAGCATTTAGGATAATGCGTGTCAGCGTTTGTCTCGCATCAAACAACCTTTTCTGTGAACTGCATATTCGAACCAGAATGGAGTCGAAAAATAAGATTGCATTATTAAACACTTTTACTCCTGGCAGTTAAACCAAGTACAGAATGAAGCACAGGGGATATGTGAGAACTGTCTCTTTAGTAATATGATGTAATTCTTTTTAATTACAATACTCGATGTAAAAATGAAACATCAGATGCTTAAGGCAAGGTCAGCATTCCACGAAAAGAATATCATCACCATCAAAATGTGTCAACAAGATATTTTGGAGTAGTGCGATTTCTCTTTAGGGAAAGAAGAGTCATACAGAAAGCGGCAGATGAATCTCTTCCGTGACCGCAACAGGTAGTGTGGCCGTTAATCTCGTAGCAGCATGACGGTGATATAAGGAGCGATTAAATAAGTTCCTTTAATCCTTAGAGGTTCTAGGTGATTGCAACTCCCACAAGAAAACTGCGGCTACGAGATCTTTATCCTCTTCCCCTACCACAAACAGGTGTGCTGACAACCCCTCCCCCTGGCTCATTTATTCTCCATTTGATTACTGCTTAGCGATTGGCGACTTCATTGGAAGTGAAGTATTCAAAGGAATGCTGCATTCAAGCCTTGTTGTTTGTCTGTGGAAGAGTTTGTAGGATCGAAGTAAGTCGTATATTTTCAGAAAAAGGCAAATATTTGTTGTCAGTAGGTGGGTTCAAATACCGGAAGAAAAGTGCTTTAAAAAGTGGCGAATACTACTGATCGTGCTCCTTGAAATTTTGTCGTGCAAAATTATATACCATTGCAGATGACGATACCATTTCGCGAGTGAAATTGATCATTCACATGAAAAAAACTTGAAGGCCTTGTATAGTAAACTTGTTAGTAACCGGGAGAAGAGAAAAACTGAAGAGGATATCTCTGGAAGTCCATTAAAGATAATAAACGCTGCTATGGAAGAAAATGTTATTGCCTTCAGAGACCCTCACAGAAAAGGATACTTCTTGTGTTAACAAAAATATGCACATAACAGCAGAACAGAAAAAACGAACGCCGTTACTTCAAAATCGTTTTGCCGCTATAAATGCTTCAAAAGAAATGGGTTTGAAAACGAAAATATCAGAAGAGTTCCTGATGGTATACATGATAAAGAAACTCGCATCTTGTATTCTTATGCGAGTCAAATTTACATTCTTTTAATTAAATGACTCCAAACTCTACTCGGATGGAACTCCAAAGCTTGGCCTGGTCAAGGAAATACAAGAGCTTGGCCTAGTCAAGGAAATGCAAACGTTTGGCCTGGTCAAGGAAATACAAGAGCTTGGCCTGGTCAAGGAAATGCAAACGTTTGGCCTGGTCAAGGAAATACAAAAGCTTGGCCTGGTCAAGGAAGCGCAAACGTTTGGCCTGGTCAAGGAATACAACTTTAACAGGTCAATGGTTGCGATAGGTTTGGGTGTATCGCACCTGCCACTTCGAGACTTGGGCGAATGTTTTGCATCTGACTTCGTCGAATGCTGACAAGGGAATGAATAACTAAGCGAATTCCTTGATTATATAGTGGACAATAATTATGCTGACGACTGCTCCGCTTTTCCTCTAATAAGTAAGCTGAATACGAAGCGTCAACATACGCCGAATGCACGCGAAACTTATCATGCTCGGTTTAATGCTTGCTTTTATCATCCCCGTCCAAGCTTATATAATTACAGAAGTTCTCAAACTTTTCAAACTCTAAAAATGTATATTAAAATCCAAAGCTGATGTGATGTTACTCAGAGATGGAAATCCAAAACCGCGATTACAGAGGATGTTTCATAACCAAATTTGGATTGGTGAAATTTGTATCATATAATCATGTTCATAGAAAAACGGAATACCTGAAAGAAGTCGAGCTACGACTTTAATTTCTCCAGGATATGCTAATCGGGCAGTGTCGCAGAAAAATTGTTACCATTACGTCGCCATATGAGCATGAGCACCGCGTCTAGGCAAATCAGGTAGCACAACGTCACAGATCGGAAAACAAACCGTTTTTATGCTAAAGACGCAGGGTCGCTTGGTCGGCACGTCAGTGCTTGGCCACCAGTGGGTAAGGATGCCTGGTCGTTGTGTAAGACACATCAGGGAGTTACACAACGGTCGCATTATCGGCATGAGAGATTGCAATGTCTCCCTCCGGAAGATTGACAGTCGTATAGGGCATTGTGTGTCCATCGCAGCAGGGGTGTTCAGGGAATATTACGAAGAAGGGCATAGGGCACGAAGAGAAAGTTCTGGACGTAGCACAGACACAGCACACAGGGACAACACTCATCTAATCAGGATGTAGTTATGTGACCGTTGGGCATCATCAACGGCGTTGATGCAGCATTGGCGAACTGTGAGTTTCGACTGCGGGCTCAACGGTTCCTCCTCAAGTTACCTTTGACACCGCAGCAACGGACTGTCAGGATGCAATGGTGCATCGAAAGAAGGGAGTGGCATGACAAATGGCACAATATCGTGTTCTCAGACAAAACGTGCTTCTGTATAGGCGAAAATGATATCGACATCTGTGTCAGCCGACACAGTGGGAGACGGGTCGGGAAGAGTGTATTCGCATCAGTCATACTGTAACGTATACTCTATATTCACTTTCCTTTTGATTTTACTATCTCTGGTTATTTTATTTTACTATGTAAATTATCTTCTTACTGAACGAAATATTATTTCCCCGCTGAATGAGATCTTGCAATGAGTGTAAGTCATGACGTGGTGGTAGCTAGTATATAGGCGCGTTCATCGAGACTTAGGGAGAGCTTTTGTTGTTGTTATGAGAGAGCGTTGTTGTTTACGGAAAGCGTTTGTAATACGAGGAGAGATTGTGGTGTTGTTATGAGGAGAGATTCTTCGCTATTGTAAAACAAGTTGTGTGTGTGCTTTAGTTGACCAAGAGTCTTATAATAAAGAAGTTGCAGTAAGTTAGTTTTTCTCAATTCATAGTTTTTGTCAGACCTCTGTCTGGCTGTTAGGTTTATAACATTAGTTTCTTACCATAAATAACCAGCGTTAAGACTTTATTCTCGTTCGTAATTAACTAGTAACAACCATTTTGAATTCACTATTTTGAAGCTTAGTACAAGAATATCATTAGCTAGCTGGTAGGAAGAGAATCATTCATATTAATTAGCTTAGCGGAAAGAAAATAAAGCTAATTCATTATAATACCTCACCAATACGAGGTATCATGCCTTGGGGGCTGTCGGGTACGAAAGCAGATCCCCTTACGTGAGAGTCCGTACCACCATAACGAGTGCCCGTTACGTCAATGATATTCTACAGCCGGTCGCCCTTCCGTACATGCATGACGTCCCCGGGGCCATGTTTCAGAAGGACAATGCCACACAGCATGTTGCAGCGACAACACGTGCCTTCTTCAGGGAAAACTACATTTCACTTCAGCCGTGGCCGGCTGGATCGCCGGATTTATCACCCATAGGAAATCTCAGAGACATGCTCAAACGACAGGTGCAGTGGTGCTGCCGTCCGCCAGGAACTTTTGATGAACTTTGGACGCTGGTCAATACAATCTGGATGGTTATTTCACAGGACACTATTCACGCATTATTTAATTCGATACCTGAGCGCGTACAGCAGGCGATACAAGCCCGAGTTGGTCACATAGATTATTAGCTACATCGACGCCCCTGGTACGTATGGCACCAAGATACTAACAATTTGTTTTGTATTGCCTAATGATCATATCCTGAAAAATCAAAGTCCTAGCTTGACTCCTTTCAGGTGTTCTGTTTTTTTTTTGTTTTTTTTATAAGCATGGGTTTATTTTTCGAAATATTGATTTTTGGATAAGCTGAGGTCGACTAGTAAAAATGAAATGTGTTAATTAAAATTGTGTATTGAAATCTAGTGATGGTAGTTAATGTCTGCCACTGATGTGAATCAGTGAAAGCAAAAAAAAAAGAAGAAAACTTAAAAGCAATGTTCCATTCCAAAGTAGAGGAAGTTCGTATCACTTATACACGTTTTCCTCCTTCGCAATTTCAGATATCAGTACTTTTTTCTTTGAAATATATTTCCGATCAGCAAAAGAATAAGTGAATCAAATTTTACAGAAACCTTACCTAATTTTGTGTCTGAGAATGTCAGCTAAATTGAACTCATTGGGGCTATTATTTGGGAGAAATGTAAAAATGTAGGATCATTGACATACTTGCCATTTTTCCTATTCTTACTTGCAATTTAGAACATTTTCCTGTGAAAATTATTTCGATTAGGATGCTACGGAATACGTGCCGGTGTCAGGCTCTTTTGTGCAAAAGCAAGGTTAGCTAACCACTTGCACCTTCCTTCACGCCCCCCCCCATCTCTCCAGAAAAAAAAACATTCCCAACTTGAATATTTCACTAAATTTCAAAAGAAAACTTTTAAAAGGAATAAATAAAAAACATCATATGAGAACTTTTCATCAGACTTTATGATTAATTATACTACATAACACTGTTCTATTGATCTGTATAAAACTGTACCTCTTAAGGGTTAGTACTGCGCCCCTAAAATATACGTACGGTGTACCTCAAAGGTCTGCACTGAGCCCCTCTGGGCTCTGCGCCCCAGGGCGCTGCCTATTGGGTCAAATGATTGCATCTGTAACGTACTACGAGACATGAAGTAGCTGACGTACTACTAAGGTGACGCATAAGTCAAATAAACAGTTAGAAAGCGATAAGAATTCCGGTGTAGTTCAGTTGGGAGAACAGCGTTTCCGGAGTAGAAAGGCGTGGTTTCGAAACAACACCGTCAAATAATTTTTCCGCGACTCACTTATAATCGTGGAAAGAGCGATGACCTCTGTTTGGTGATCCTAATCCACGTCAAAAGTCTGGATTAATTATTCATTCGCCTGCTAATTATTTGTTCAGTTGCTGCTTACCGTCTTTGGTGAATGCCCAGTATTGTGCGGGGCTCCAAGAAGTAACCTGCCAAATTGGCTTGGCAGTTAGTGTATGTGAGTCTAGAGAAATTCGATGCAGCTGTGGTGTAGTGGAAGCATATTTCCGGCGCGTAACTGGAAGACCCTGGGTTCGATTCTCGGTGGCGGCCAATGAGAATTTTTCCGTGACTCACTTATAAACGTGGAAAGAGCGATGACCTCTGTTTGATGTTCCTAGTCCGCGTCAGATGTCTGTATTAATTAAACGATTAAGTATTATACCACGACCCTGTATATAATTTTCGTTTTATTTAGGATTTGAAACGATTTTAATAAACACATTTTGAAAACCCTTATGATGCGAACTAGGGCACTTTCAACTGATGCCGTTGAGGGAAAAAAGGCATGTTTTAAAAATGGTAGGTTCAACTACCACACTACTTTTTCTTTTCCTATGTTTCCACTAAGTTAATAGTTTTATATGAAGTGTCAATACAGTAATTTTGAATGAAAGTCCAATTCATTGTCTGCGACAAGCCATATATTCCTCGCAACAATTCCTAAAATAACAACTGATTGGCATACGGACCAGGAGATTACTCCGGCATGTAAGTGATTCTGAATTAATATTATGGAAGTACGCAATCAGCCCCTTTTGAATCCGTTCAGAACTTATCTTCCGTGCCTCGCATGCTTAGTAGATAACCTAAAATACTGCTATGTAACACGTGGCACACTGGCCCTGTTCATTTTCGTGTGGCCACGCACACAGAATAAGACCGGAACGATCGGGTTTGTACAGTTGATCAGAGAGCTATTAAGATAGTGCTACACTCATACTTACTACAGTGCGTTAAATCTGAATAAATGGATAATTTAATCACGTTCATGAAATTTAAAAAGAAACGAGCACAAAATATTTCCGCTAAACATAAGAAAATTCGATTTATGTCGAATGCGTGAGAGACTCGAAAAGATAAAGTTTTCGGTCCACCAAGAACGTCTAATGTCACTACAATTGTTCCCATCATAAAAAAAATTCAGCTCACCTTTTCAAAGCTCCTGTCCCATTATTTTTTGTCTCTTTCACTTTCAGTCACAGACGCGTGGTTAATCCTACATACATTTCGCTTCTATCCTTAGAATTCCATTATTCTTAGTCTCAGTATCAACTACATTCTCTTGTCCATAACACGAACTAAAAGTGATGCTGTTTAGCTCTAGAAGAATGACTAGCGATCAGCCGTTGACCACGTGACACAACGAAGCTCCCGACTTCAGCAACATTGACTGACTTAAGTGTAAATAAAGACAACGGTGGAGAAATACTTCGTTCGCACGATACTTGGTGGGAGCGACGACAACAACAAAATGTTATGTTGTCAGTAGCAAAGCCGACTTTATCAAACATTCTTTACACAAAACTGTACAACCCCTTAACCCTTTGAACGGCTGATGCACCTGAACAAAACAATGACCAACCAAAACTTTCCCCGCTCCTCAAACATAAATTTTCATATAGCTGCTGGGTTTTACGGAAGGTACAGCGAAACAATTCCACGCCGTGCCAGTGGCACAGTGACTTCTGATCATTCGTCCGAGATGAGTCTGGTTTCGAATCCCAGTGAGGCATGGGTGTTGTTTTTGTCTTACGGTACTGGCTCTCTCCCTTCCCTGGAACCAGTGGCCGTAAATTAGGGAAGGGCGACTGCTTATAGCCCATTGAGTTGCTCACGGTGGTCGTTAAACCTCCAATGAAAGAAAAAAAAAGGAACAATTCCTCCTCTTTTCTCAGCAGTACCGACCATTCATTGCCCGTAACCGTTTCCTTCTGTTCCTTTATTCTCTGCTCCATGAAGCAAGTCATGATGGGGAACGGAAAGTCCCCTTAACTCAGACATCATCATGCCACCGTGGGTAGAATCGAAGGACTCCAACTTCTTCTGTCTCTTTTCCTAGGTTCTACAACATTCCTGTAGCTCGTTCGGAAAGCAATCAGTCGGAAAGCATTAGTGTCCATCACTCCCTTTGAAGACCACTTTGAACAACAAAGGTGGAGGAAACCAACACTTTTTGATGAGCAGGTTCACTCGTTCAAACCGCGTTAGACTCACTTCTCAGACAACGATTACATTTGTTGCAGCTGGTTTCAGCCCGTTTCGCAAACTCCGCAATATTTCCTTTCAGTCGGTTAAAAGGTTAATCGGCTTTTCAACTGAATCTTTTAACTCCGCACTTCGGGAAAAATGAATTCCCACATACTCAACAATAACGTTAGGATCAGAAATGGCTTTTTAGAAATAAGGTGCCACGCATCTCGAAATACACTGCTGGCCACCCAAAATGCAACACCAAGAAGGACACAAGATAGCAAAGCCAGATTTACTGGACACATAACAACAGATACAAAGATGAAACGATTGAGCTTACAGGCCCGTGCGACTTGCGGAACACGCATACATCAATAGTTCGTGGGGCCCCCATGGCTGGCAATAAAGGCAGCAACACGCCGCGGCATCGAACGAAAGGGGCTTTGGATGTGGGCTTGGGGTATGCCGGTCCAGGCTGCTTCCACACGTTGCCACAGTTCATGAGGCGCAGCCGCAGGTGGTGCTTGCCGAACCACTCGGTTGCCAATCAGCGACCAGACGTGTTCGATGGGCGAGATATCGAGAGAACAGGAGGGCCACGGCATCAGGGACACCTGGTGGGCCGTGAAAAATTGTTGCACGATGCGTACCATGTGCGGGCGCGCATTGTCCTGTTAAAACGAGGCCTTTGGCAGGTCCTGCAGGTAAGGGAGGACGACAGGCTCCAAAACGTCGGAGATGTAGTGGTGGTTGTTGAGTGTACCGGCGATGCGTACCATAGAGGCGCGGGTGTCATATCCATTTGCGGCCCAAACCATAACGCCTGGTGTCGGACCGGTATGGCGATGCATAATGCAGCCGTCATACAGTCTCTCGCCGCGGTGCCGCCCGACGCGGATCCGACCATCGTGGTGTTGCAGGCAGAAGCGGTATTCGTCGGAGAAGACAATGTCGTGCCATTCCGTAGTCCAGGTGCGGCGTTCAACTGCCCACTGCTGCCACAGTCGCCGGTGGTGTAACGTCAATGGTACTCGGAGCAATGGTCGCCGTGCGACAAGTCCCCGCTCCTGCAGACGACGTCGAACGGTACGTGCTGACACAGGTTGTTGCGCAACACACCCTAATTCCTGCGCTAACGTTCGTGATGTGGCGGACCAAGCCGTCAATGCCCTAAGCACAACATGTCGGTACGCTCGTTCGGTGGTGTGCCGCGGCTGCGGCAATCGCTCACGTCGGTTCGTCCGTCCATCCTGCACACACCGAATCATACTCGCCTCACTGTGGTTGGATGTCGTCCCAAACGGACTCTGATGTCTCGGTACGATAAACCGCCGTCGCGATAAGCCTCTATTCGTCCTCTGTCGAATTACGAAACATGCCGGAATGACTGCCGTATTCTGCGACGACGCATATGTTAGCTTCCCACGCACAGGTCCGGCAGCACAACACACTTCCATTACTTACACCCCGCCTTCTGTGCACCCTTCTTATAATGCTTCTCGGTGGCGTGCCGGTCGCACATGATTTGCATATGCCCTGCAATGCTAATCGTTTGTATGTCCTCTCGCGGGCGACGCATGTTGCGAATTTCAGGCCAATCGGATGCTTCGTTATTGGTGTTGCATTTTGGGTGCCCAGCAGTGAATAATCCTTAAATCAAAAGTTATTCAAGAGAATGTTTGAATTGTATTTTCGTGAGGAATCATTTCCATTGGGTTGACGCAGCAGTTTGCGAAGTGGATTAGCTTGAACCTCAGTGTGAAAAAAAGCCAATTAGGAACAACCTTGAGGGAGCTGCAGCAAATACATCGCTCACTTTGTAACAAAACCATTCTAAAGGCTGGATTTCATGCAGAATTGACTCAGAAAACTACCTGCATTGAATGCGTTCCAAATGTAATGAATGCATTCTGAACTCTACGTAAGTGAGGAATTATGACAGTTATCTAGGGAGATACTTGTACACTTGTTAAAAATAGTGCAGGAGTGGTAAATGGGACACAATCTTTTTCTTTGAATGTAAATGAGCCATCCTGCTCATGGAATCGTCATGAAATGATTTGATATGAAAAGTCGTGGAATTTTAATTATGAAAATATATTTCCTTTTCAATAAACATCAGTGTCTCGTCTTCGTGGAGACACATTGCTTAATTTAACGCATCATGCTTCGTATTAGCATTTCCGTGTAACAAGTGCAAATCTGTTTCCACGGCATGGGGACCGAATTCTCATCAAGGGGTGAATATTTATGAGGTCTGCAGGTTCGACCGAAGAAATGAATTCCGCTTTTCAGTCTGTTCAAAGCTCACGCCGATGTTGAAACTCAGAAAAACTTGGTGACGTAAATGTTTGGATCATAACAAATTTTTTTCATTTCTTTGAAACGAAACTCGCTTCTTCCTTGTAGATCAAAGAGGCATATGCATATTTTTGAGGCATGTAGTTTATTTCCTGCAGTCATCACTTCTGTCCAATATCTATTCAAAACTCTTATTTCTGAAAGCATTGCGTGGAAGGAATGAAGGAATAATCATAATTGGCAAGTAATTAAAAACTTCCGGTGCTCTGCTGATGTCACAGACATAATTGCTCAACAAATATACAAGCATAAGACCTGTAAAGGTAAATGCGCCTACGGTGCTTAATTAATTATGTGTCTCTTATATATATACTGTATATACACTATCTACCTACAAATAATTGGACATCTGTGATAGCAAAGGGAAACGAAGTTTATTCACCTTCAATAGTTGGTGGAGCCTCCACGAGCGGCGATTACAGCTGCGACCCTCCGGAGCATACTCTCAACCAGGCGTTGTACGACGGCTAGCGGTATTTTCTTCCACTCGGCGTGGATAAGACAGGTCAGTTCTTCACCGATTTCGGACGGTGGGGGCACCCTTTAAGCCGACGCTCGAACTCGTCCCAGAGGTGTTCGATAGGGTTAAAGTCCGGGCTCTGCGCAGGCCAGTCCATTCGATTAACCCTATTGTCACCATACCAAACCCTGGTGGACCTCGCAACATGAGAGGTAGCATTGTCATCCTGAAAGTAACATGGGGCCACCCCGTAAAAGTGCCACAACGTAGGAAGCGCATGGTCATTCAAAATGGTGCAGTAGGTCTCGGCGTTGAGATTACCAGGAATTGCGACTAAAGGTCCCGTGCCATACCAGGAGAAACACCCCCATAGCATAATTCCACCGCCGCCGAACTTCACAGTTGGCGCAATGCATTCCGGCAGGAGGTGTTCTCCAGGCATACGCCAAACCCAGACCCTGCCATCCGAACGGTAGAGAGTGAACCTTGCTTCGTCGCTCCAGAGAACCTGTTCCCACTGTTCAACGGTCCACTGTCGACGTTCTTTGCACCACGTTAGCCGAGCAGCGCTATTGGACTTGGTGATCAAAGGCTTGTGGGCGGCAGCACGTCCATGATAACCGAGCAGATGAGATTTCTTACGGATGGTATTCATCGACAGAACACTCCCGGATGCCTGTTGATACTCCTCGCGGATGTGGCCCATCGATTTGGTGCGGTTCTTCCGAATTTCTCTGGCCAGCACCCCTCGGTCTCTAACTCCCAGTTTGGTGGGTCTGCCTTGTCGGGGCACATTCCGACAGTCACCTCTCATCTTCCACCTACCAATCACGTAGGCCACTGTCGAGTTTGGGTACTTCAACTCGCTGGATATGTCACGTATGGATCGGCCATTTCTGTGATACCCGACGATTACACCTTTCTCGAAATCAGAGAGCTCCGAACTGCGTGGCATCTTGCATGCGAATGGTTGCGTTGTTGTTTCTCACACGATATTTAACGGCGGCGGCCGTGACGTGTATCAGGACCGCAAAGATCGTCTGTTGCAGGGGTGTCCAATTACTTGTTGGTAGATAGTGTATATACAGAGGCTGTACAAATAATGTGAACACCATGATTATAGGAGTAAGTGTTATTCTTGTAGGCAACGTTAACTTCTGCGTATATTTTATTTTGTATATATTCTTGAGGTTGTTTTCCAATGTAGTACAAGTTGTGCTAAGCAGAGGTCCGTACGAGCGGTCGCTGAAATGCGTGACCGGTAATAAACGAAAGCCATAGCAAAGATCGAAAGCATTCCAGCGGTACTTAAGAAAACCAAAGGAGGATACCTCCTAGTGCCAGTATTCCGTAACTTTTTTGACGTCTTAAACACCATAAACCAAGCCACAACTTAAGACTTATAATGGCCAAGAACAAATATCCGACCTATTGTTGGCAAGCCAATTGCTCTTGCCCGCCACATTTTAAATTAATTATTTAAATATGTTCACATTTTCGAGCAACATCGAATTTTAATTTTAATTTTAAGAGGAGGATTTAAAAATAAAGATTTAATAAATTGGCATGGAGTAATTTTGAAAACCCAAGGTTCAACGGGAAGGGGCATACATAAAGATTCATTTCCAATTGCATTTTTTTTTCTGTAAGGAAGGAAGGGAGAGAGAGAGAGAATTTTTTCTTGCCTCAGAGAACAGGAGCAGGTCGTTGAGAGAGAGAGGAGGACCCCGTTCTACTCTACCCCCTTTCAGTCAACTACGGAGAGCAGCCACGCAGCGGAGATGGCCAGAGGAAGAGTTAAGTGACCTTCACCCCTTTTCAAACCCCCCAACCTGCGGAGAACTCAAGGAACAGCAACGGCGTCGTGCCCTTAGGTAGGTTACCCTGGGTTCAAAGCGCACCGCGAGAGAGCAATCAAGCCCGTAGCATTGTATCGCTACATTTGAGGATGCAATAAACCGAATGCCGACGGCTGACGCAACCTGCGATCACAATTCACATACAAAGCGCGGTACCAAATTTAGAACTTCAAAACTGTACAAGTTGACGTGAAGTAAACAGGTAAAATTTATTACACCGGCAGGCGATTGCAGGGAATCCCACGGTAGGTGTCTTTCCGTGATTCGCCGAGCCCTTTTAGTACAGCGGAGGCACGGAGTTTCGTAATTAGTGAATAAGCAAGGATTTCTTTATGCGGCCCCAGCCAGTCAGCGGTAAAATTTTACTTTATGATAGGAGCAGGGGCGGGATTTGAAAACATCCGAGTTTTGGTCGGAAATGACCGCGAGATTTAAAAAAGAATTCACTCAGAAAATCTTATAGAGGCAACAGTCTCTTCCTCGCCATCGTGCGGTGGTATTTCACCCAAGTCGAGGAGGGTTTTACGTAAGAGGCCAAGATGCTAAGTCTTCAATATGCGGCCCTCGTAACCTGCATACCCAGCGCGAAACTACCCTCCATTGATGGGAGAAATAGCTAAGCATTTTCTACGGAATCAGGGAATAAAGCCGAGTGTATACCATTTACGAAGGATTACAGGAGTCCACCGCCTCCGAAGAGAGGGAGACAGAGAGGCCGAGGGACAGGCCCATCCTGCAAGACCAAGGAGAAATAAACGGGCACACCTTTTACTGGGAAACACCACGAACGGTGACCGTCAGAACTTCACGCACCCAACGAGAAGGAATTTTGGGACTTCCGCGATCTATGACCAGATACCCGGCAGTGCGAGGCCCACGCGACGGAAGGAATCTTATCACAGTAGTGCGCCCCTCCGGATAGAGCGGAATTGCCCGACCGACGCATCAACAGGAGAGTGCCACTGGACCATTAGTTTAACGGAACGGAGATCGGCCAGATACTTTAATCCACCGACAAACTTAGACCCCCCACATCCAGAGCCTTGTAATCCAAGGAAAGGATACTTTTACGACGCCTCGTCGCTGATGTCGGCAGCCGAGGAGCTAGGTAAAGTAAATCCAATTTCCCTGACAATTCACATAATTTAGTGACAAAGATTATAAATTTCTGTGATTTAAAGTTAGGCGAAATTGGCACACTTTCTCCAGACAACTTAAACTTAAATTTTACAAAGAGTATTTTTATGATAATTTGTGTATGAACGACTGCCAGTTAATAGGCAGGAATTAAGAAGTGTTGAATGAAAGCAATGTTCTTTCAGTAAAGTGAAATTAAGTGCCAGAGTTGGTACCTTAATTAAAATTTTGTGTAAAGAAATTTAGTAGACATCTGCCGGAAAGGGCAGCGGCGTAAAAGTATATTACATCATTCAGTGTGTATAAAGTGAGTAGCACAATGAATTAACGACCAGATAGCAAGAAGTTATTGCAGTTTAGTGCAATTTAGGTATTGATTGATGATATTTACAAAGTTGAGCTTTTTGGAAGGATTTCATCAGCAGAATTGAAATCTAAATTATTAACAGAAATTGAAGCAAAGTGTATTTCTCCATGCCATTTTTTCATTGCAGTATATTTTGTGTTAGGTCAAGTGTTTTCTGTATAAATATGCCAATAATCCGAGAAGTATGTTTGGGCAGTTGAATTTAATTCCAAGTGTTTAGTATCGAGAGCATAGCGTTATAAAAGTGCAGCGACATTACTAAAATTGAAGTTTATTTGAATTTTCACTTGAGTTAAAGCAATCTCTAGAGTTCATTTTTTAATTTGGTGTAGATTTAACGTAACATATATTTTAATTCAATGGTTCTTCACCCATATTGTACTAGGTTAAGTTTTCTCTTTATCATAAACAGTTGTTATCGTTATTCTATATCTCTGTTTTCTTTTAGAGCTATTTGATCTTCAGTGTTTAAAGTTAAGGTTGTTTTACGTGCGTTGTTGAGAGAACAAGGATTGTGGGATAACCCACCTAGTCAGAGTTGGATTTTGTACTTTAATTTCAACCATTCGATCTTTCCTTTTTTTTTTCCAAATTTAATCTTCAAAAACATATTGCGGCATATGAGGGCGTACGTTCCGCGTGCACTCTCATATGAAAACACAACGCACAGTCCGGCCGAGAATTTGTGTCGCCATCCTCGAAAGGAAACTCAACTCTTTGACACACTTTCGACGATCAATTACAATAGTTTTCATTTTATCCCTCCCTACCACACTCTGGCAAAGGGGTTGGTAATACTATAATTTAGAAAAAGCTTTAACCACTTTAATGACAACGTTCCTCCCAGTATCAGCGTATACCCTGAAGCCAACCCAGGACTCTGTTAACAGAATCAAAACAAATCAAGTTATTCTCACAGATGTTATAGGAAGTTTTGACGAAGTTTCGCTTTACCCCTCCATCTCAGTAGATGAAGCGACAAACTATCTGGAAGTAGCAGTAAAAAACTCAGAGACATATCAGGAAGAAGTAGTAAAAAACATCAGGGAGTAGTAAGAACAACTCAACACAACTATTGTATGTTCCAAAAGAAAGGGTACAAACAGACAAAAGGAGACTCGATGTAATCACATCTTTTTAGAATTTTAGCCGAAGCGATGTTAAGTCCGTTAGAAGCAACAATACTTCATGGGTCTAAGAATAAACCCAAAATTTAGCTCAGATATGTTGACGACATTTTCTTTCTCTGGACTCACAGGAGGCATGCGCTAAATAAATTTTTCAACACTATCAACAGTGCACACCGTAATATAACTATCATAATTGATACAGAAGTAAACAGGAAATTACCCACCCAATGGATACAGAAGGAAAAGGGGAAATTAGATTAATTAAATGGGAAATTACCTACACAGAAATAGTTGGCACTCGTTAAATATTCAAGTATACTATAAACCAACAGCACCTTCCAACATCATTCGGCCCAACTCCCCATGACCAAGATCTTACAAAACCACTGTCTTCAGATCATGGAAGCGAAGGGCTCTAGCGATATACTCGACCGATAATTTAAAGAATCAAGAAATCTCCAACCCAATAAAGAAAGGAATCTCAGCAGGCTTTCAAGAATGGGAACTACGCGACCTATTTCTCAAAGTGAAAAGGAGCCTGTTAAAGGAAAACAAAAAGAAAACGGACACGAAATTTGTCGGCAGCATTTCGTGTGTACCCCAGTTCTCTTTGTATGTCACCAATTTACTAGAGGAACATCGTGTTGAAGTGGCACTCAGGCAACCAAGGTCACCGCTGACAACAAAAAAACAGACAAAGACTATGCTGCAAGGGTATATGCCAGTGGTGGGAAACCTGCGGCTTTCTACGCCATAAGATCTGCCGTTTGAGTGAATCCAAATTTTGCATAACAAATCCTTTTATTTTTGTTAATATATTTTTGTCCATTTTTTATTATTTTTATTTTAATCTTAAAATCACCCGTATTTAAAATACCAAAAAGTAAAAAAAAATTTAACGAAATATTACTCCCCGACTGACGACCACAATTAAAAACATTAGTAAGTCATAAGGGCTATTTTGACACCTGCTACGCTATAGATTTTGTTTTATGGATCCTAAAGTACTACAGATGGAATTGATTGAGCTCACGACATTTTAAAGTCCTTATTTAACGCTAAGGAAGATCCAGCCGAAATATAAACAGGTTAGTAAAATCATGCAACACATTGATTATAATACGCTTTCCAACATACCAGAAATCATTACTCAAGTTATCACTCGAGTTATGAGGATAATGGCTGTGGAATAAATCTCGGTCCTGTGCCCTGACTTTTGATCCCATTTTGATGATATTCTACAGAACCGGTTCAGTATACCTCCGAAATAACATGATCAAGTTTTGTCGCAATGGAAACATTTTTACGTAAGTTATGATGCATAAGGGCTATGGAATAGATCCCGCTCCTGTGTCCTAACCTTTGACCCCATTTCGCACATTTTCAATAGGATTCGTTGACCCTATTTCGCCCATTTTAAAGGCAGGCCCCTACAACATACTAACATTTCATCCAAAACAAAGAATTTTTACGTAAGTTATGACGCATAATGGCGATGGAAGTGATTCCGCTCCTATGACCTGACCTTTGACCCCATTTCGCCCATTTTTAACAGGGTTTGTCCCCAGGTGGTCCCTTACCACATACTCAAATTTCATCGAAATCGAACCTTTTTTACGTTAGTTATGACGCATAAGAGCAGTGGAATAGATCCCGAACCTATGTCCTAACCTTTGACCCCATTTCGTTCACTTTCAACATTTTTACGCAAGTTATCGTGCAGACGGACATACGCACACAACGCGTGACGTAATGAGACCGATGGGAATCGCGACGATCGGCTCCCAAGAGTGTGACGTCATAAAACTTTAATAGGATCCACACACAACGCGTGACGTAATGAGACAGATGGCGTGACCGCGCGCCAACATCTCAAGCGCGAGATTGTGACGTTGTAAGATCGTCCCCAGGGGGTCCCCTACCACATGATAAAATTTCATCGACATCGAACCATATTTACGCAAGTTATTACCATAAGGGCAATGGAATGGATCCCGCTCCTATGCCGTGACCTTTGACCCCACTTCACCCATTTTCAATAGGGTTCATCTCCAGGTGGTTCCCTACAATATGCTAAAATTTCTTCGACGTCGATCAATATTTACGCAAGTTATGACGCATAAGGGCAATGGAATGGATCCCGCTCCTATGACGTGACCTTTGACCCCATTTCGTCCATTTTCAATAGGGTTCGTCCCCAGGTGGTCCCCTACCACATACTAAAATTTCATCGAAATCGAACCGTTTTTACGCGAGTTATCGCGCCGACAGACGGACGGACAAAGCTGGAGCATATACGCTTCTTCAACCTACGGTTGGAAAGCGTAAAAAAATACAATAGAATACATACGCCTTCTGCAACATCTACTAAAAATGCTTTCTTGTTTTTCAACCACTTATTGCAGCGAATCTATGTACGTTCTCCTACCTACCCCAAATCAAGACGACCTTAAGGTCACAAATGAGGGATACCCATCTAGAGGATCAGCTCCATGTTGCAACCAAATGTTCAAATGCTTTCAAAAAAAAAAAAAAAAAAGGCACTCACAACAAAGTCATTAAAAGGTTAGTTAACTTTAGAATTAACAATTTATTTTCATTTTTTGAAGTTAATTAGTACATAGTAGTTAGAGGTTTACAAAATAATGTACATTTCGAAGTATAATCTAATTGAAGTTTCTTGAATACGGCCTTGTTAGATTACAGCTAACTCAATGCGACCTTGTTAGATTACGGCTAATTTAATGCGGCCGTCCAACATCAAAAGGTTCCCCACGTTTGGTATATACTATTCCTCTAAAATTACCAGATTCCTTAATAAAGTCCTACGACAGCATGACGAAAAGATCTTTATGTGTGCTAAGGTGCATACGAGAAGGAAGAGGAGCAACCTCTCTAGAAAAGAAAGTTTTTTACAAGGCAGCAATTCACCTATGGAATGAAAGGAAACTAGTGGCCCATTTCACAACTTTCAGGGGAACCTCGATTAGAAAGACTATTGAAACTGCCACAAGAGATGATGTATGCAGTGATAGGGTAACTTGTAAACTGCCATGGACTTCCGTTCTCCAGAGGCCCTGAGCTCGAGACAAACAAAGACAATAACTAAATGTCTTTGCCTATTATATTACGTGAATATGGGACCCACGTAATTACCATTTCAACCTCATGTGCTTATATTGTTATATTTATGATTTCAAACCTCTTTCTAGTCTCCGGTTTTGGATTTTAAATGGGTTATTATTTGTATAATATAACTTACCTTGACAAAGCCTCCCGTTGGCAGGAGAAAGCTTGGTGAATTAAAATACTTTTTCTTGCTACACCAATTACGGATTTATGTGACTTTATTGTCTTCTCGGCTATTTGTCTGTTGCTATAAAATATTTATTACCCTTATGATTGTGTCTCTTTGCATTATTGCAACAAGACGACCAGGGCTAAAAGAAGACAAGGTTTCTCATGAGTCCAAATGTTTTACGAGTTCCAGTCAGCACGTTGATACTCATCCGCAAGTCTTTCGTAATAAGATGATGATTCAACAACTGCGCGTCACTCGCAAAAAATCTTGAATGGTCATTCAAAACAATGAATTGTTTCTCTCTACTCTCTTATAAGCCATGATATCGTAACAAAGCATTCGTACAAGATTGCAAATAGCTCACAAGATAAGTTGCTCCTCTATCAATGCCTAAACAACATTGCACTAAGTCTAACTAAGAAACGTTGCACATACAAACCCCCTCGAGTATATCTTATCTACATGGGTTGCACCTTCGCCACCAGTCAGGTGTTGCCATCTTCAAATTACTCAAGAGAAGGTCTGTGGTGATAAGCTTAGAAGACGTAAAACGAGAAGAAACCAAATTTACATAAGAATACAAAACCGAAGATTAAAATAGAGGAATGTTTTTTTTTTGTTGTTTTTTTTTATTGGAGGTTTAACGACCACCGTGAGCAACTCAATGGGCTATAAGCAGTCGCCCGTCCCTAATTTAGGGTTCTTGGTTCCAGGGAAGGGAGAGAGCCAGTGCCGTAAGACAAACACAACATCCATGCCTCACCGGGATTCGAACCCGGACCCCATTCGGACGAATGATCAGAGGCCATCGCTTAGACCACTGCGCCACCGGGGCGGCAGAGGAATGTTTCACAAAGTGTTAAGAGAATTTTAAGAATTCTCTTTTTCTTCATTATTATGAACTGTTCATAATTGTAAAGAACGGTATTTAAAAACAATAGTAAAGACTTTGATTTTCTCTCCAAATTGATGATCGAGACGACGAAATAAGAAGAGATGACAAAGGCGAGATGACGAAGATTTTATGCAACTTAAATGAATGCAGCAAAAAAAAAAAACTCAAACCACTCTAGAACGTGAGTCGTTCAACATGTGCATCAATTCTAGTGTAGAATGTGAGCACTGAGCTCATCTAAATGAGTGTAGCAGAGAAACTGTTTTCAGCATGATGAGTCGTAGGAGCAGTGCCAAGAATAAGCAGATGAGACACAGAAAGCGAGAGATTAGATTCGGGAAACAAACTCTTTTTCAGAGACGTGAAGTAAAATTAAATGGATGGAAGCGGGTGAAACACTTCACGATGTAAAAAAAGAGATAATAGATGAACAACCCGACTGATAACTGAGAGAACATATGGAAACATTGTCACAAGATTCGGTGAGGAAAACGAGCAAAAGGAACAAATAAAGAACAAATCACAACCTTTGTAGATAACAATCATTAAGATAAGCACAGGAACCGCTGCAATGGAAGCAAATAGAATGCGACGTCATCTACCATTGAACAGGTAGAAAGCGATGATAATAATAGCATGAACCATTGCATATTTGCTACGTTTTATTTCCATGTTCTTGCTTTCAAAAGTTTCTATTAATTTTACATAAACCACATACCGTGGAATTCGGCAACGAAACAGTGGATACCTGGTTATCCATGATAAATGAGATCGACAAAGCTGAGGGTAAAGAAATAAAGCGGTTCTCAACTTATAAAAAATATTTCGGTCAAGAGCGAGGCAGAGACGACAAAAACAATTTGCAAACTTACGCTCATACGCGAACTCTCTTTAATGACTTTACTTTCGATAATGCATAATTCATGAAAGTGAAGTCCTAGTTCCGTAAGTTAAAGTATATCTTGCCCTAAAGATTACACTTTCTCTCAGTAAATGCATTAAAGTTACATTTTAAAGAATTATGATTGCTAATTACTCGCGATCTCTCCTGAGTTCACAGCTTTTGATTTGTCTTCCATTTAATTAAACGATTTAAGATATAAACGATTGAAGTCGAACCTCAGTAATGCCCACATGCTTAACGTGAATTACTTTTATCATGAACTGTATCTTAATTCCCACACCATTTTCGCATGCTTTAAGTGTTGTTCTTTTATTCTTTTTAGCATGGACACGCTTAACATGAAATACTGATTTAAACGAACTAATATTTTATGAGTATATAAAAATGCATTCTCTCAGCGCTAACCAGAAACATTTTTAGTAGTCAACCGTTCAAAATGAAGGGAACCAAGCAGAAGCATTAACAACTAACAAAGATTAACCAGCCTACTGGGCACCTGGTTCATCTTTTGTTCCAACTATGTAAACGATGGGAAGTGGAGGGTGTGTCACGTTACGGGGGATGAGAGAAATAGTTACTATCAGAGACATGCGTTGGCCGCCCCGGTGGCGCAGTGGTCTAAGGCGCTGACCTCTGATCATTCGTCCGTAAGGGGTCCGGGTTCGAATCCCGTCCGGCATGGATGTTGCGTTTGTCTTACGGCACTGGCTCTCTCCCTTCCCTGGAACCAGTGACTTTAAATTAGGGACGGTCGACTGCTTATAGCCCATTGAGTTGCTCACGGTGGTCGTTAAACCTCCAATCAAAAAAAAAAAAAAAAAAAAAGAGACATGCGTTCATGAGACATTAAAGGACACCTAAAGGCCTTAAAGCACTTCTTCTTCAGTCCTTTTTCTTTATGGTCTCGACGTTGTATTTGCATAACATTTGATGCACGCTTCTTGGCGATTGTTTGAAGTGAGATAAAAGAGCATGTAACCAGGATTTTATCGCTTTTGTGTGGCCGTGCTTTTTGCTTTTCCTTCATTGCGAAAAAATAAGGCCGTTGGAACTCTGAAGCCGGGGATCAGCTATCCTTGCTGCCGTTGTGCTGTCTGAGGAATGGAATACATGCCGAGTGTGACTGCCTACCGAGCATGATGTAGTAAAATTTTAACTAACATTTTCCCTTGTTCCTGCTGGCGTTGTGCTGTCTGGGGAATACATGCCTGGCGTAACTATGTTCCGAGCGTGATGCAGTAAAATTTGAACTATCATTCTCACTTGTTCGTGCTAGCGACTGTGCCTTCCAAGGAGTGGAGTACTGGCCGAGCATGACTACTTGCTGAACTGTCATTCTCACTGGTTCCTGCTGGCGTCGTGCCTTCCGAGGCGTGGAGTACAGGCTGAGTATGACTAGTTACCTGCTGGTTGAGATGAGGTGATGACCAAATTATACAGTGTTTTGGCTGCTTGGCTTTGATGGAAATGACTATTATTTTTGGACTCGTATGATTTCATGAAGTGGAAGCTTTTGATGGTTTCGACTAATGCTTGGAAACGATATGCTATCTGGATATGGAGGTTTTCTATGCAAGGCTTCGTATTGCCAAGGTGAACGAGATACCTTTTTTTAAGGTAAATCATTGTTCTCTGATGAAGTGCTAATGTTTTATCTAGAAAATAAACAGTTGAGTTCAAAATTCGCATTGTTAAGATCTTTTTGCGCACTTTCAGTAATTTAAATGTACATGTCAACTTAGCTTTAACCAGCCCTCCCTGTGGGGTTCAGCTAGATGGGCTGGGGTGAAGAGTTAGGCAGGATTGGACCGTCACAAGTGGACGAGATTGCAAGGTAGAGAGAACCAACGAAGCAGGCTTTGGTCAATTGTACTACTTTAACAGAAACTTCCGGTAGGGTTTAGGCTTTGGGTGGAGGGTAAATCTCCTCCACTTTCAATCCCTAACTTCTGCTTAGGCTGAAATTCATCCCCATTAAGGAAAGAAAAGTTTTGGTAATAAAGTAGTTTGGGAAGACAACGTCATGGACTACAGACATTTTTCCAGCTGTTCAATTTGTGGGCCATGTGATTAACAGCAGGAAGGCGAAGTCACAGAATTTATCTAATAAGAGGAATTACATGAAATTTTCTGAAGCTTTCCTTGCGTTGCAAACTGGGTGTCGTTTGGTAATGGAACAGTCAGGTGCTTCGGATCCTTTGGATAACGTGGACGAACTGAAATAATTTTTGCGACTTTGTTCTGATAATAAAATAAAGCAGCTTCCGATAACTGAATTTTTTGAAATCCAGCGATCACTGATGGTAATGTAAAACTATTTTCATCCAACTCAAAGAAGCATGGAGAGGTGCATACTTGGTGTAACCAGGAGAGATAAGAAGAGGAACTCGTGGATCCGAAAAATGACAAGAGTGGAAGACATCATGATCAGAGTTAAATCCCTGAAATGGCAATGGGCTGGACATACTGCCAGAAGGACAGATCATCGATGGACAGCCGAAATTTTAGATTGGATTCCAAGGGACAGGAAAAGACCCAGAAGAAGACCACATGGGAGATGGGTGGATGAAATTCGAAAGTATGCAGGGGTGACATGGAGGAGACTGGCACAAGACAGACCGTTGTGGAGGAAACTTGGGGAGACCTTCGTCCAGCAGTGGATTGATAATGGTTGACGATGATGGTGATGATGATGACATACTGTGTTACACTATACAGTGGCACAACATTATGCGGAATTTTGTCTTCATCGTCGTGTAGTTTTTTTAGAAATAGTGATGTAATCAGTGGTTTAAAAGCCAAAGGTGTTTGTGTACTTTTTCTTTCATTGCACTGCACAATTTTATATATTTCAATACGTATTTAGTTGTTCAATTAATTACATACCAATAACACTAACTACTTTTAACGGGGATAAAATTAATTTTGGGACCTTGAGATGTTATAGTGGTTCGACTGTATTTATGTATTAGAAAAAATATATTTCGTAATTTTCAAATGTGTAACAAGACTGTTATTGATATCTTGCAAAAGACGAATCTCATGTTTCATTTCAAGTCTTATTGATTTTCATTTTTATCCTTATATCAGGAACGGATTTAGAGGAAAACAGTAAAGTCTTCGGAATCGACCAGACAGGATATATTTATTGTTAACTGTTATGGTTTAAAGAATTCCTTCAATGGCATGGCTTTAAGCTAGTGGTGGGCAAAAAGTATTCATAAATCGAATACGTTATTCGTGAACAGAGTAGTATTCGGACCAAATACTTACTCATAAACCGAATACTTTATTCGAAAACCAAATACTTTAGTCATAAACCGAATACTTTAGTCATAAACCAAATACTTTAGTCATAAACCGAATACTTTAGTCATAAACCGAATACTTTAGTCATAAACCGAATACTTTATTCTGAAACCGAATACTTTATTCGTTAAGAAAAAACAGTATTCGGAAACGGAATTACTGATCCGGAAACCAAATGAATGACTCAGAAACCAAATGAAAGAAATTATAAGCTGAAGAAAGTGCTCTGTTGACCCCTGAAGCTCAGCACTTCCACTCAGTGGTGTCTGTTTCCATCACAGTAGTTAGACCTGTGGAGTCTATGATGTTACCGCCCAGCACAGTGATTAAGCGCCGGTACCTCAAGACTATAACCTCGCCAGCTTTTTATCGCGTCGAACACAACCTGTGCGGGGGCGATCATAATGCCAACGGTCAAAATATCACCATTATGTCGACAGGGTCATATTGTCTATAGTCAAAATGTCGACATGATCATAATGTGGACAGGGTCCAGAAAATGTCAGCATGGTACTCTAACTTAGACCGTAAGTGGTTCCTGGAAAGGGTCGGAGCTCGGGGTCAAGGGGCATCCATACAAATTTTCGTAAAATCCACAGTTTTCAATTTAGAACCACCAAATTTGGTATACTATCCAGTGGTGCTCTAACTTAGACCGTAAACTGTTTTTGGAAGGGGTTGGGTCCCGGGTTCGAGGTGCACCCATACAAATCTTTTATACAATCTACAGTTTTCAATTTAGACCACTAAATTTGGTTGTACTATCTCATGGTACTCTAACTCAGACCGTAGAAGGAAGGGTCGGATCCCGAGGTCAAGGGGGCCACATACAAAATTTTCGTAAAATCTAGTTTTCAATTTAGAACCACCAAAGTTTGGTATACTAACTATATCATTGTACTCTAACTTAGACCGTTTTTGGAAGGGGTCAGGGCCTGGGGTCAAGGGGCCTCCATACAAAATTCTCGTAAAATCTACAGTTTTCAATTTAGAACAATCGCATTTGGTATAATATCCCATGGTACTCTTAGTCCGTGGGCGGTTTTTTTAAAGGGCCGGAGCCTGGGGTCAAGGTGCCCCCATGCAAAATTTTTGTAAAACGTTCTATTTCTTACTCTTAAGAATATGCAACACAGTGCAGCAATCCAATACCCGATCTAGTCCAAGTTAGAGACCGTAGATAAAAATAACGTGCAAAAATATCCGGTTAATGGTGTATTAAAACAAATGAATAAACGTTAGCTTTCATCACCAACGGGCGGCTTCATCAGGAAGAAATACAATGTAATGTAAGTAGAGTTCTAGATTTTCAAAATTCAAAGCGGTAAACAAAAGGCCGATCAATGTCAAGTCGCATGCACGCGACATCGCATAGGTACATTGCATTTCAGTGTCGCGGGTTTGTCAGAAGCACACGCCAGAAGTACGGCAGTTCTATAGATGTCTCCTCGAAGGTAAGTGTTTCCATTGCTCTACCTTTCTTTTTTTGTTTCGTAAAATTAAATTGAGTAAATCACAAAATTTAACCCAGGGCCCCGAACCCATCCAAAAACCGTCTACGGTCTAAGTCCACTAGATAGTGTACCAAATTTGGTGGTATTAAATTGAAAACTGTAGATTTTACGAAAATTTCGTATGAAGGCCCGTTTAACCCGGGCCCCGACCCCTTCCGTCTACAGTGTAAATTAGAATACTATGAGATAATATACCAAATTTGGTGGTTTTAAATTGAATACTCTAGATTTTACGAAAATTTTGTATGGAGCCCCCTTGACCCCGGGACCAGATACCCCTTCCAAAAACCGTCTACGGTCTAAGAGTACCATGAGCACATTTTCTAGACCAGGTTGACCTTATGACCGTTTTGACATTTTGACCGTTGACATTTTGACCGTTGACATTATGACCGTTTTGACATTTTGACTGTTGACATTATGACCGTGTTGACATTTTGACTGTTGACATTATGACCGTGTTGGCATTTTGACTGTCGACATTATGACCGTGTAGACATTTTGATTGTCGGCATTTTGGTGTCAACATTTTGACTGTCGGCAATTTTTCCGTCGACATTTTGTCCCCCCAAAACGTTTAAAATGTTTAAATGGACGTAAAGCTCTAAACATTGGTATCATATTTTGTATGATGATTCTGTACACGACCAAGAATTTTCAGGAGCGTGGGGTAAACTCACCCTCCTCCAGGTTTCTAAGGGTGGAGACAACGTTTTCAAGGTAAGGTATTTGTTCCCAATTTCCATGCTTCATGTTGTGTTGAGTGACAGACTTTACTTGTGGGTATGCCCTTCCCTCAGAAATCTGGTGAAGTCTGTAACGCCGCCCCGGTGGCGCAGTGGTCTAAGACGCTGGCCTCTGATCATTCGTCCGTAAGGGGTCCGGGTTCGAATCCCGGTCAGGCATGGATGTTGTGTTTGTCTTACGGCACTGGCTCTCTCCCTTCCCTGGAACCAGTGACCCTAAATTAGGGACGGGCGACTGCTTATAGCCCATTGAGTTGCTCACGGTGGTCGTTAAACCTCCAATCAAAAAAAAAAAAAAAAAAAAAAAGTCTGTAACTGGGATGCGAGTTTCTTGGGTTAGGGACTCCCTGCCCCCAACTTCCGCATTTTTTTTATTCTGGACCGCTAGTCATTCAGTGTATCCGGGATTTTCCCCTGAAGCGTTGGCGAGCCTTGTAGACTTCCCTCCCCAGAACGTTAAAATGGACGTAGAGCTGTAAAAATTGGTACCATACTTTATATGAAGATTCTGTAAACCACCAAGAATTTTCAGGAAGGTGGGTTGAATTCAGCATCCAGCCCCCGCCACCAGGTTTCTAAGAGCGGAGACAAGGTGTTCAAGGTAAGTTATTTGCTCGTTATTTCCATGCCTCATGTGTTGAGTGGCAGACTCTACTTATGGGTGGGTATGCACTTACTTCAGAAATTTGAAGTCTGTGACAGGGATCCGAAGTACTTGGGTTGGGGGCCCTGCCCCCAACTTCCGTCGCTCATTGCCGCTGGAGTCAGTCATTGTATTGGGGAATATCCCGGATACACTGACCGGCTCTAGAAGTGCAGACATAAAATTACGGAAGTTGGGGGATGAGCCCCCAACCCAAACACCTCTGATCCCTGTTGCAGACCACCAAATTTCTGAGGGAAGGGCAAACCTACAAGTTGAGTCTGCCACTCAACATAACATGACTCATGGAAATTGGGAGCAAATCTCTTACCTTGAACATGTTGTCTCCGCTCTTAAAATCGAGAAGGGTGGGGAGTGAACTCACCCCACCCTCCTGAACATTCATGGTCGTGAACAGAATAGTCATATAAAGCACGGTACCAATGTTTACAACTCTACGACCATTGTAATGTTTTGGGGTGAACCTCCCAAAGCTCGCGAACCTCGCGCACGGTTTAGAGAGAACATCCCGGATAAACCTAACGACTCAAGCGGTACAGAATATAAAATTACAGAAGTTGGGGCAGGTCCCCCAACTAAAGTGCCTCGAATCCTTTTTACAGACCACCAAATTTATGGGGGAAGGGCATACACACAGGTACAGTCTGCTACTCGATACAACAGTAAACACGAAAAATGCGGACAAATCACTTTCGTTAGGCTTATTGAAATCACCGCCGTGCGATCCCCGAGGGGTGCGAAGGCACAGAGTTCTCCCGAAGTACCATGGACTTGCAGAACAATATAAAGTACACTAAGAATAAATCAATGCAATGTACATGAGTTAAATTTAATACTGCAAGAGCAACTGACTGAGATTGGCTTCCACCCTCCTGAACCACTATATACCTCAAAAAGACTTCACCGGGGCCCAAGGAAGGAGGAGACATGTCACATTGAACATGAAAGATCTATAAGTTATACAACATTCAAAATCGTAACGGCAGCCCACCCCCTAACCATCTTTCGAAGGACTTTTTCAGGTTGGAGAGCTCAAAAGCCTCTAACAACTTTCAAAGTATTTCTCAGAGGGATTCGAAATACGACGAATTCGTCCACGACAAATTGAGTATTCGATGAATTTCCGTGCGACGAACTGAGCCACAGGACACCGTCTTGAGGTACCGTCACTTAATTACTGTGCTGTGCGGTAACGTCATAGACTGCTGGAGCCTAACTATTGTAATGGAAAGAAACGCCACTGAGTCAAAGTCCTGAGCTTCAGGGGTCCACAGGGCACTTTTTTCAGCTTAATATTTCTTGCATTTGTTTTCCGGATCAATAATTCGGTTTCTGAATAATGCATTCCGTTTCCGAGTACTGTTTTCTCTTAACGAATAAAATATTCGGTTTCTGACTAAAGCATTCGGTATACGAATAAAGTATTCCGTTGCCACATAAAGTATTTCGTTTCCGAATAACTACTCAGTTCACGAATAACATATGATTAATGAATACATTTTGCCCATCACAACTTTAAGCATAGTTAGAATGAGGCTTCAAGTACCAAAATCATAGCCTACGGCACTTTTTGTAGCGCAGACTCTTTCACTATTATTACGCATGCTATCAAAAGGAATTTAATTGGGTGAAACAAAGATGAGTGCAGCTAAAACAGATAGTTACCCAGATAAATCTTATCAGTTGATTCTTTTGCTACCATTAAGATATACACGGTCGTATCAGAATAATATGACTATCCCCGAAATCACAGTGTACTCGCCCCGGCGGGTAACAGTGCACGTGACAAGGTCGATCACACGGAGATATCAGCGGCCGGGCACGACAGATGAGCCCACGTGAGCACAATTAGCAGAGGTGATGATTGTACGGGCGTTCAGAAAGGAATGATCATCTTCTACTGCGCCAAACAGGCTTTGTGGGCTGTTCGCCAGGTGTTGTAATAAGGGTGTACCAAGAATGGACCGCGGGCACACGGAGTACCTCCCGACGTCCTAGCTGTGGAGCTTCATAGGCCATCGACCCCAGAAGAGAACGTCGTCTCCGTCGACTGGTATAGGGCAATCGACGCGCAACAGTGCAGCAATTGACCACGCAAATGAACGCTGGCGCAATCACGTACATGTCCTCTATAACAGTAGATCGACCCCTGTTACGCATAAGTTTCCGGAGTCGACGCTGCTTTAAGGCGCTCATGTTAAACCAGGTCCATCGGCAACTCCGACTGCAGTTCTCATGTGACTACCGTCATTGGACAGTTCAAGAGTGGGAAAAGGTGGCATTCTCCGATGAATCTGGGTTAATACTCCATAGAAGTGACGGGCGGTGGCGGATACGGCGTGAGACGACCGAGAACTAACACCCGGACACGCTTGCCCGTCAAGTACAGGCCCGCGGTAGCAGTGTGCCTGTCAGGGGGATGTTTTCCTTGTATGACGTGGAACCGCTGGTACCACTGGATGGGTCCCTGAACGCCAATGGCTCCCTGTCCATCCTCGCTTACATGTATCCATTCATGTTGGGCGTTTACCTTGGTGGTGATGGTGTCTACGAAAAGAACAATGCGCCGTGCCACGTCGCTGAGGGGGTGCGTGACTGGTTCCAAGAATACAACAGCGATATCGCCGTTCTCCTTGGGAAGGCGAAATCGCCCGTCCTCAATCCCATAGAGAACTTGAGGGACTATTTGGATCAACAGGTTCGACATGCAATTTCACAAACACTTAATCTCCGGGACTTCTGTGCTCTGCTGCAGTCCGAATGGGCACGTGTGCAAGGGCAAACTTCCAGGTTGTCATTGCTCCCATGCCACGCCATCTCACCGCTGTCACCCGGGCCAACGGTGATTATTCCCATTATTAGTTAGGTCGTCATAATATTTTGATACGACTGTGTAATATTACACTTATTTTAACAGCAAACTAACCCGCTGAATCATACTCTCTTCCACGATACCATAACGATTTGTTGCCAATATATTCAGGTAGTAGCCACTATTAAGTAAGTGTCTTAATTATTTAGATGACGAATTTCCTCATAAAATTCTTCAATCTCTTCTTCAGGATGACTTGTTGTGGGTGCATAAGCTTGAACAATCTGTGTCTGGTATCTTCTCGAGAGTTGGATAACAAGTCGTGCAGCTCTTTCAGAGGAACTTTCAAATTCTACAACTTTATCCTTCAGTTTCTTGTAAATTAGAAATCCAACACCACTAGTTCTGCCAGTATCTGTCCCACGAAAACCGAAGAGATGTCCACTTTTCAGTTCAATAAGTTCTTCTCCTTACCACACTTAGCCCGACGATGTCCCACTCGATTCTTTATAGTTCTTCCAATTCAAGGAGCGCCGCCCCGGTGGCGCAGTGGTCTAAGCAATGACCTCTGATAATTCGTCCGTAAGGGGTCCGGGATCGAATCCCGGTGAGGCATGGATGTTGTGTTTGTCTTACGGCACTGGCTCTCTCCCTTCCCTGGAACCAGTGACCCCGAATTAGGGACGGGCGACTGCTTATAGCCCATTGCGTTGCTTACGATGGTCGTTAAACCTTCAATCAAAAATTAAAAAATTCAACGAGCCTTGAATCAGAACATAAGGAGCGTCCATTATACGTAGCCAAGGTCAGCATCAGATGGCAGCCTAGTCCGATTCTCCGTTGATTCATAGCACCCTCTGCCTTCATGTCGCACTGGGCGCTGCCTTAGCCAGGTACATTCCGGCTGCCGGAGACTGAGGGCCAAGATTAAAGTTGTGGATTCATTTTGGAGGGTTTGGCCTTAACTCACCACGCTGGCCAAGCAGGTTGGTGAGTGCATGTGTGTGTGTGTGTGTGTGTGTGTGTGTGTGTAAATATATATATATCATCATCATCATCATTGTCAACCATTATCAATCCACTGCTGGACTAAGGTCTCCCAAGTTTCCTCCACAACGGTCTGTCTTGTGCCAGTCTCCTCCATGTCACCCCTGCATACTTTCTGAATTTCATCCACCCATCTCCCATGTGGTCTTCTTCTGGGTCTTTTCCTGTCCCTTGGAATCCAATCTAAAATTTCGGCTGTCCATCGATGATCTGTCCTTCTGGCAGTATGTCCAGCCCATTGCCATTTCAGGGATTTAACTCTGATCATGATGTCTTCCACTCTTGTCATTTTTCGGATCCACGAGTTCCTCTTCTTATCTCTCCTGGTTACACCAAGTATGCACCTCTCCATGCTTCTTTGAGTTGTCTGCAGCCTTTGTATGTCTCTTTTAGTTAAGGTCCACGTCTCTGCACCATACGTAAGCACTGGAAGGATGCATTGATCAAACACTTTTCTTTTGAGACATAATGGCATATTGCTCTTGAAAATTATGCTGTTTCTTCCAAAAAGCTCTCCAGGCAAGTTTTGTACGCCGATTAACTTCTTCATCAATGTGACCCTCACTTGATATCTGCTGTCCAAGATAAACGTACGTGTCTGTTATCTCCAGCTTTTCTCCATCAATCGATAAATCTTCATTTCTTGTAAAAGCATTGAACATCACTTTTGTCTTCTGAAAGTTCATTTTTAATCCCACTTCTTTACTCTTGTCAGCAAGTTCCTGGATCATACTCTGCAGCTCTGATGGGGTAGTTGCAAAAATGACTACGTCATCAGCAAAACGAAGGTGGGTTAGATAATCTCCATTAATCTTTATCCCCTTGTTTTCCCAGCTCAGCGACTGAAAAACACCCTCCAATGTGGCATTAAAGAGCTTCGGAGATATGGTGTCACCTTGTCTCACTCCCTTTCCAATTTTTACGTGTGTTGTATTTTCAAACAGCCTAATCTTGCACTTGCACTTGCATTTTCATAGATGTTATTAATAATATTAATGTATGCATCTTCAATACCGCAGGTTTTCAGAGCCATTGTAACTGCTGATGGTTTCACCGAATCAAAGGCTTTTTCATAATCGATAAAAGCCATGCACAATGGAAGTTCATATTCCCTCGCTCTTTCAATTAGTTCTCTCAGCACGTGGATATGATCTATTGTGCTGTAGCCACTCCTGAATCCAGCTTGTTCTCTCGGTTGAGCCATGTCCAGTGTTACCTTCAAGAGGTGTGAAAGAACTTTAGTGAAGATTTTATAAACTACTGATAGGAGGCTGATAGGTCTGTAGTTTCCGAGATCCTCAATGTCACCTTTCTTATGTAGCAGGATCATTGTAGCGGTGTTCCAATCCTCAGGAATCTTTCCTTCATTAAGGCATCGAGTGAAAATTTGGGCGAGTACTGTTTCGATTTCTCCACTTGCTTCTTGTATGATGTCTACAGTAATTCCATCTTCTCCTGGAGCTTTTCCTCGCTTCATGTTCTTGATTGCATGTGCAACTTCTGCTGGAAGGACTGGAGGAACTCTGGTACTGGTATCTTTCATGATGTCTGGAGTGCATATATCATCCCTTTCATATAATTTGGAGTAGAAATCTTTCACTCTTGTCAAAATTTCACCTCTATTTCTTGTTACAGAACCATCTTCTTTTCTCAGTGCCATAATCTGTTTTCTTCCCTTACTGAGATGTCCCTTTGCTATCTTTAGGCTTTGGTTGTTTTTCAATTGCTTTCCTCACTAGTTCACAGTTGAATTTTTCTTATGTCTTCAGTGATACTTTTTCTTACTGTCTTGCATAGCTCTATATATTCCACTTTGGAAGTCACATCTTCTTTAGTTGTCCTCATCTCTCTTCTTTTTTGCATCAACATTTTGGTTTTTCCTGATAATTTGTTCACATGCAACTTGTTCTTAGACCCAGCTAATTTTGTTGCTGTTTCCATAAGAGCTTTGGTTACTTTTCTGTTAACTTCAGAGATGTCCACTTCTTCCGATGTTAGGCCTTCTAAAGCAGAGAACCTGTTCTTCAGTTCCAACTTGAAGGTATTATGGTGTTTTTTAAGGTTGGTTATGTCAATAGATTTTGTTTGTCTTATGAGCTTGCCACGTTCAAGTTTAGTGTTGAGGTGCATCTTACATCTCACCAATCTATGGTCACTACCTATGTTGAACTTGTTCAGCACACTGCAGTCTTCTATGACGAATTTTTTGTTACACATAATAAAATCAATTTCACTTGTCGTCCCATTTGGATGTCTCCATGTCCATTTCCTGTGTGGCTTTTTCTTGAAGAAGGAGTTCAAGATGAAAAACCCTTCTGCCTCTGCAAACTCAACGAGAGTATTTCCACGCTGGTTTCTGTTGCCGTGACCGAATTTACCTACTGAAGTTTCATTCTGTTGCCGTTGCCCTATTTTTGCATTGAAATCTCCCATAATTATTTTCAAGTGCTGCTTACCTTTATTATTTAGATAACAAATTTCCCTCATAAAAATTCTTCAATTTCTTCTTCAGGATGACTTGTGGTGGGTGCATAAGTTTGAATAATCTGAGCCTGGTATCTTTTCGAGAGTTGGATAACAAGTCGTGCAGCTCTGTCAGAGGAACTTTCAACTTCTACAACTTTATCCTTCAGTTTCTTGTTTATTATAAATCCAACACCACTAGTTCTGCCAGTATCTGTCCCACGATAGTAGAAGAGATGTCCACTTTTCAGTTCGATGAGATCTTCTCCTTTTTCCTTACCTCACTTAGCCCCACGATGTCCCACTTGATCCTTTGTAGTTCCTCTTCCAATTCAAGAAGCCTTGAATCAGAAGATAGGGAGCGTCCATTGTACGTAGCCAAGGTCAGCATCAGATGGCAGCCTAGTCCGGTCCTCCGGGGATTCTTAGCACCCTCTGCCTTCATGTCGCACTGGCCGCTGCCTTGGCCAGGTACATTCCAGCTGCCGGAGACTGAGGGCCAAGATTTAAGTTGTGGAATCATTTTGGAGGGGTTTGGCCATAACTCACCACGCTGGCCAAGCGGGTTGGTGAGTGTGGGATAGAATTTCCTCTAATCCCGATGGTATAGTTATACCGCTATTGGCGGTCGTCAGAGCCCTTTAGTGGGAACAGGATGCACCACGAGAAGGCGGGGTTGACATTTGTCAAGGAGAGGCTGTGATGTTACGCATCACCTGACCTTATATATATATATATATATATATTCTATTAAGAAGAGACCTAAGCAAAAAAATACAGATATATTTTTGACTCATACCAAGTACAACATAGAAAAGGCTATGTATCTACCGGTGTGAGTAAAAGGAGAAAAGATAAAAAAATAAAATAAAACAACTGAATGTAGAAGGTGTCGAGAATACTGAGCCTTGGCTTTATCAAGGACCAGCAAAAACTCTGCATTTTCTCACTTCCACAAAGACCTAGTTGGAAATGGGTTTCTGCAAGGCCATAGATGCAAGTAACATGCCCACCTAAAATTGTTTTAAAAAATATATATATGTCATGTCCTCCGCAGAGTAGTATGACCTAGCACTAGTTAACAATTTCGCTTGCATCCATAACCCTCCTGGCCCGACCCATGCTCTTCATCTGTTACTATTAAACAGAGAGAAGAAGATTAAAGAGAACTCAAGCTGTGAGAGTGACATAATAATTAGAAAAAATTTTCAGCTATAACGAAATGCCAAGTTCGCCTGAGAGAGAATTCAAACCTGAAAAACAATGCAAAAGAAATCCAAATTTTTACATTGCAATTAAGAAAGGAAATATTATTTTTTTAAAAACCAGACTCCCGAAAGAAAACCCGATTCCAAAACCCCCTACTCTACAGTTTCTGACAACACGAAAACGAGAATAAGTTAAAGACAACAATTAACTAAAGAAAACTTTGTGAAAGCCATATGACCCAAACAATTAGTTGCAATATGTACAAAGTATTTCAGCAGTGCTTTAAGTGCATAATTAAGTAGTTATTAAGAGCTTCACTACTTTGAAAATACAGCGCAAAGAAAAGGAACTATGCTTAGCCATCTGCTGTGCCTAAGTTCCCCTAAAGACGCGCAAAGTTACCAAGAAAAGAAAGAGTTAAAACCCGCAAAAATGTTAACAGACAAGCCAGTGCCTAAAAGCTGAAAAGCAAAAAATCAACAGAGAAAAAAGTACATGAAGTACAAACATTGAACTTATAAAACCTAACACCCAAATACAAGGAAGAGAGCTTACCTCTTGTGCAACTAAACTTTCTCCTCACAAGAGTAAAACATGGCTGACCTCTTTCCTATGCATCCTAACACTTCTGCCACTCCCTAGTCGCTGGGGGCAGTGTGGGTGGGGCTGATGGCTTCCTCATACAGAAAGAAACCAACTCGCGGAGATTTTAACCAGAGAAAAAATATATATATAAACTTAAGACTGTGGATCTGTATGATCGGAAAGAGCAGAATTAACTCTCCAGAATACATGAGAAATATTATAAAATACACGAGTGGTGTATTTAATAATCTTTGCATGTATTAAATCACCTTAGTGAGCTTCTATAGATTAATCAGAATCTTATTAATTTTAATGTTAGTTTTACTATTTTTAGTATAGCTATCCTAGTGATGAATAACTAGTTTTCTTTTTTATTTGTTTTTATTTTCTTTTATAAACAGATTTTTAAGCTTTTTTGTGATTTTTTCTATATTATTTAATTTTTTGTTTTAATAGGACCTTCATATCCATAGCACTAAGGTTCCTTTTAGTAGTTAATAGGCATCTTCTAGCCAATTTCCAAAGAAAGGATTCTTGAGAGCTTCACTCAAGATGTTAATAGGTACATCGTAAAAACCAGTTTAACGTACAATCAGCCTATTGAGGCCTTCGCAGAATGGAAACATAATATAATCAATAGAAGTTCATATCATAAGTTGCATATATATATTTCAGGTTATTTTGCACCCTTCGTTTTAAATTCTAAAATTTTTTCCTTAGTCTTCAGTTTTGCTCTTAAGTATATATATATATACAGGTTCTCTGCTTTAGAAGGCCTAACATCGGAAGAAGTGGACATCTCTGAAGTTAACAGAAAAGTAACCAAAGCTCTTATGGAAACAGCAACAAAATTAGCTGGGTCTAAGAACAAGTTGCATGTGAACAAATTATCAGGAAAAACCAAAATGTTGATGCAAAAAAGAAGAGAGATGAGGACAACTAAAGAAGATGTGGCTTCCAAAGTGGAATATATCGAGCTATGCAAGACAGTACGAAAAAGTATCACTGAAGACGTAAGGAAATTCAACTGTGAACTAGTAAGGAAAACAATTGAAGACAACCAAAGCCTAAAGACAGCAAAGGGACATCTCAGTAAGGGAAAAAACAGATTATGGCACTGAGAAAAGAAGATGGTTCTGTAACAAGAAATAGAGGCGAAATTATGACAAGAGTAAAAGATTTCTACTCCAAATTATATGAAAGGGATGATATATGTACTCCAGACATCATGAAAGGTACCAGTACCAGAGTTCTTCCAGTCTTCCCAGCAGAAGTTACACATGCAATCAAGAATATGAAGCTGGGAACAGCTCCAGGAGAAGATGTAATTACTGTAGACATCATACAAGAAGCAAGTGGAGAAATCGAAACAGTACTCGCCCAAATTTTCACTCGATGCCTTAATGAAGGGAAAATTCCTGAGGATTGGAACAACGCTACAATGATCTTGCTACATAAAAAAAGTGACATTGAGGATCTCAGGAACTACAGACCTATCAGCCTCCTATCAGTGGTTTATAAATTCTTCACTAAAGTTCTTTCACGCCGCTTAAAGGTGACACTGGACATGGCTCAACCGAGAGAACAAGCTGGATTCAGGAGTGGCTACAGCACAATAGATCATAACCACGTACTGAAAGAACTAATTGAAAGAACGAGAGAATATGAACTTCCATTGTGCATGGCTTTTATCGATTATGAAAAAGCTTTTGATTCGGTGAAACCAGCAGTAGTTACAATGGCCCTGAAATCCTGCGGTATTGAAGATGCATACATTAATATTATTAATAACATCTATGAAAATGCAAGTGCAAAGATTCGGCTGTTTGAAAATACAACACACATAAAAATTGGAAAAGAAGTGAGACAAGGTGACACCATATCTCCCAAGCTCTTTAATGCCACATTGGAAAATGTCTTTGAATCACTGAACTAGGAAAACAAAGGGATAAAGATTAATGGAGATTATCTAACCCACCTTCGTTTTGCTGATGACATAGTCATTTTTGCAACTACCCCATCAGAGCTGCAGAGTATGATCCAGGAACTTGCTGACAAGAGTAAAGAAGTGGGATTAAAAGTGAACTTTCAGAAGACAAAAGTGATGTTCAATGCTTTTACAAGAAATGAAGATTTATCGATTGATGGAGAAAAGCTGGAGATAACAGACACGTACGTTTATCTTGGACAGCAGATATCAAGTGAGGGTCACATTGATGAAGAAATTAATCGGTGTAAAAAACTTGCCTGGAGAGCTTTTGGAAGAAACGGCATAATTTTCAAGAGCAAGATGCCATTATGTCTTAAAAGAAAAGTGTTTGATCAATGCATCGTTCCAGTGCTTACGTATGGTGCAGAGACGTGGACCTTAACTAAAAGAGACATACAAAGGCTGTAGACAACTCAAAGCAGCATGGAGAGGTACATGCTTGGTGTAACCAGGAGAGATAAGAAGAGGAACTCGTGGATCCGAAAAATGACAAGAGTGGAAGACATCATGATCAGAGTTAAATCCCTTAAATGGTAATGGGCTGGACATACTGCCAGAAGGACAGACCATCGATGGACAGCCGAAATTTTAGATTGGATTCCAAGGGGCAGGAAGAGACCCAGAAGAAGACCACATGGAAGTTGGTTGGATGAAATTCGAAAGTATGCGGGAGTGACATGGAAGAGACTGGCACAAGACAGACCGTTGTGGAGGAAACTTGGGGAGACCTTCGTCCAGCAGTGGATTGATAATGGTTGACGATGATGATGATGACTATATTGATAAGTTACCGCACACCTAGAAGAGAAACACAACATAGCATTTATTGACATACATTAGTACCGTGTCGGTCCGCCTTTGGCCTTAATTGCATTCGCTGACCCTTGAAGACATGTTTTCGACAAGGTTTTGAAACAGGTTTTATGCGCTTCCATTCAGTACATAATGGTGCCGCTAAATGTTGCTTAGTAGGCTTTGGTTCCAAGCATGTTATGAGGACCTCTAATTCATTCCATTGGTGTTCTGTGGGATTAAGTTCAGGGCTCTGTGCTGGCCAGTCCACACACGATGCGTAATTATCGTCAAACCACGTCCTAACAGTCCTTGCTTCATGGCTCGGGTCATCATCCTGCTGGTACCAACAAGGCTCAGGGCATTATCCTGCTGGTACGAACAAGGCTCGGTTCCACAGTTTGTCAAATAGTTTGTAAGACCTAATTGTCCGGAATATCGAGGTAGACTTACTGATCAGCAGGTTTGCCCGCGATTACCAATGCGCCGGCCCCATACCACGACGAAAAAACACCCCTACACAAGCACACTGCCAGCTCCAAACTTAACCGTAGTAAATAGCGTTCCCACGGCTGCCGCTATACCCACACACTGCCATCAGACTGATGGATCGTGTATTTGGATTCTTCAGTCCATAGGACCCATTTCTATTGATCTACGGTCCACGATAAATGTTTACACCATGCTAAACTACGAGTTGCATTCCAAGTGAAGATGAAGGCCTTATGAGCAGCCGCGCGACCACAGTAACCCATGGAAAAATTTCTTTGCAAATGGCACGTGTACATACCTAGGTTCTAGCATTTTTACTCACCTGTAGAGTACTCCGTCGTATGTGCAGTACTCCGTCGATTAGCTGTAACGACTTTCCTGATACTTCAACGAGCTCTATCAATGATTCTTTGGTCCGCCGGTACGTTTTGCTGCTTCAGGAACACCATGTGTCTTCCATTTGTTCAGTACATCCAAAACAGTTTACTTTGGTATGTTTAAACGCCTCTCGGATTCTCTTATGGACCACCCACTAATATAACACCCAACATTCTTTCCTTTCTCAAAGTCAGTTCTGTCCCGCCGCGACATTTTCACTGAACCTCACAGTGCGATATGATCGCGGTCAGCTGCAGGCTTGCTTTTATTCCGCTTGCAGCTCTACCACGCATGTTAACAACGCAGCGGATCCGTTAATTTGCTTTTGAAAGGCTGTCTGGTGACTTTTGTCAATATAGTACATATGTGGGAGGGGTTGCAATTGGGGCATTTGCCCTCTCCTAGAAATATACTGCCATATGAGTTGTTCGGAGGTACTTCAAAGATTTTCGCGTTAAGACTTATTTTTATTACTAATTTTTCTGTTTAACTTGTGAATGTGGATGTAGGAAAAATAGTAAACCTTTGAACAGCAGAGAAAGAAGATTGAAAATTTACAGTAAGATATAATAGCGAAATTCCCACTGTTTGCTGGAGCACGGTATAGATGAATACAGTAGGGAAAAGTATGAGAAGAGGAGAAACGAAGTATACATCATCTGAAGCTGTCATTCATTGTCTATCTATCTGCTGCAATCACTCAGCAGTCTATCCATCTCCTTCATAAAGGTTTTGGGTCTTCTGATGTTTAATTATATGTAATTAGATAACAGAAGAGACACGGTGGATATTTGATATGCTGTTTGCGTATGTCATTTGCATTTTTAATTTCCGTTCGGCCCCTCCTAAAAGTTCAACTACGTGTGCTTATGTGTCATAGTAGAATGTTTATTTAAAGAGTTGAAACAGAAAGATCGATCGCACTTGATCACCAACCCATGAAATTAGGTTTTGATGCGAGAGTAGATATATCTTACGGAATGTTTTTAATATGATTCAGCGTGAGCTTTACAATGTTTGAAGTAAAAAGTTTTAGCTATTAAATTATCATCAGAACTGATTTCGAAGTCTGTTGAATGGTCTGAGGCCCTTGATCTGACCATTTGGTCAAAACGGTCCGGAATGAGGCATATGTGGTGCGCATGTCTTCTCTCCCTGGAACCAGTGGCCTCCAATTAAGGACGGTAGACCGACCGCCTGTAGACTTACGAGGTGCTCATGCAGGTCTATCGAACCCGAAAGTAAAAAAAAAAAGAAAGATCTGCTCTACCAACAGCGAACAAACGCTGCATCTAATAGAAACTTGCAGCTCCGGTGGCGCAGTGGTCTAAGCGATGGCTTCTGATCATTCGTCCGAAAGTGGTCTGGGCTCGAATCCCGATGAGGCATGGATGTTGTGTTTGTCTTACGGCACTGGCTCTCTCCCTTCCCTGGAACCAGTGACCCTAAATTAGGGACGGGTGACTGCTTATAGCCCATTGAGTTGCTCACGGTGGTCGTTAAACCTCCAGTCAAATAAAAAAAAAATAGAAACTTTATAGCTCTATGGTAGCAGTGGTCCAAGCACTGACTTTGGACATTTCGTCCGGACTGGTCGGGGTCCTGGATATAGTATGGGTGGGGTGTTTGTCTTACCGCTCTGGCTCTCTTCCTTGCCTCGAACCAGTGTCGCAAAATTAGGGACGGGCGACTGCATGAAGTCATTTCAGATGTTCACGGTGGTAGTTAAATCCCCAATTCCCCCTTCTGCCACCAAATAAGAATTTGAGTTCATATGTTTACCTGATGCGAGTAAATCACTTCGATTTTGTTTGCGAAATAGGCACATTTGGGCTGATAAAAAATTTATAAATTATACTCACTTTCTTTCACTGTCTATGGCATTAATAACTTCATATCTATGTGGGGGTTTGTTAAATTATTTTATGAAAGTTCAACGGTAAAACATATCCAGGGAACTGCTACAATGCACGTTCAAACCAAAATTGTGACAGAATGCCGTTCAAAGAAGAAAGTGCGTTGGTCTGTCGAAGGCACTCTATTCCTTGTATGAATACAAATGCTTTGCTCTAACGAAGTCTTTCAACTTGTCAATGTTCACCAATTTTTGCTTTTGTTCCTAAAGATGTTTGTCTTCTTTTGTAGCAAGCACGTCTTTTGTAAATTGTAGTCACTGTTAAAAATGCTGCATTAGGTTGCACCAAAAATTGGTGCTACATCACACTTGGGACATAGGTAAACTGAAAAACACATCGTTCAATAGGTGCAACTTTGCACCATTCAGGCTGAATACCATATAATGGTTCAGAATTACATAATGTTTTTGTGTGTTTCATTCACAACGAAGTGGCTTACTGTAGCCATAAAAGTGGTACAGCTGATGTAGCACCCCTTTTTTGTGCAACCGACCGCTAAACTTTTAACAGTGTACGCGCTTAAGGTATCATTTTATCTGTCCGTTCGTCCACTGACACTATATTCTGCAACTATTAGTACGATTTGAAAAATCATTTTTGCGTTGGGTACCTCAAAATGTTTGGAACAATGATGTTAGCTTTACGGAGTTTTTTTTCTATGTACGAATTTGCCGCTATAGGGCGTAAATGCGGATGCTATCAAATTCAAAATACACTATATTGACAAAAGTCACTGGACACCAAGAAAAGAAACACAACATAGCTTTTATTGACATACATTAGTATGGTGTCGGTCCACTTTTTGCCTGAATGCATGCACTGACCATTCGAGACATGCTTTCCACAAGGTTATGGAACACAGCGATAGGCATGCGCTTCCATTCAGTACACAATGCTGCCGCTAACTGTTGCTTAGCAGTAGGCCTTGGTTCCAAACTTCTTATACGGCGCTCTAATTCATCCCATAGGTGCTCTGTGGGATTAAGATCAGGGCTCTGTGCTGGCCAGTCTACACACGATACGGAATTATCGGCGAATGGTACGTGTATATACCGAGGTTCCAGCATTTTCACTCACTTGTACACTGAGATCGTGTGCAGTACTCCGTCGATTAGCTGTAACGACTCTCCTGAGGCTTCGACGTCCTCTATCACTGATTTTCTTTGTTCTGCCGGTACGTTTTGCTGTTTTTTTTGTTTTTTTTTTTGAGATTTAACGACCACCGTGAGCAACTCAATGGGCTATAAGCAGTCGCCCGTCCCTAATTTAGAGTCACTGGTTCCAGGGAAGGGAGAGAGCCAGTGCCGTAAGACAAACACAACATCCATGCCTCACCGGGATTCGAACCCGGACCCCTTCCGACGAATGATCAGAGGCCAACGCCTTAGACCACTGCGCCACCGGGGCGGCCGTTTTGCTGTTTCAGGAACGCCATGTGTCTTCCACTTATTCAGTACATAAAAAACAGTTAACTTGAGTATGTTCAAATGCCTCTCGGATTATCTTATGGACAACCCAGTAATATAACACCCAACAATCTTTCCTTTCTCAAAATCAGTTTTCTCGCGCCGCGACATTTTCACTGAACCTCACAGTGTGATATGATCGCGGTTAGCTGCAAGCTTGTTTTTATAGTGTTTGCAGCTGTTCCGCGCAGTTTAACAACGCAGCGGATCCGTTCATTTGCTGCTGAAGGGATGTCCGGGGACTTTTGTCAATATAGTGTATATTTCCTTCCATACCATTACTTCTAAATATAGCCGATTGAAGAAATTATTTCTTCCTTTTATACCATTTATAACGAAAATCATCTCAGGTACGGTTTCCTTTCAAGTAATGCACAGTTTTTTCGTAAGGGTGTTGAAGTTAAACTGCGAATTCTCCGAAATCTTTGCTTTTAATACTTCGATGTGAAAAATTATTTCTCCATCGGATAGAGATTCTGGTCAGGAAACGTTCTGTGTACAGTTTCTAATTTTTATAGATGAACTGTTTTGTCACTAGGTGGGATACGTCTATATTTCTGTTTTTGATGTATTTCCAGCGATATCTGCGCTTCGAAAAACTCAACTGAAAAAATTATATTTTCGTCAAATACCGCTCACCACGAAAAACCTTTTTAGATTATCTTCAGCTTAAAAAAACGCATAACTTTTCGCCAAGAAATGTAGCAGTATATATTTTGTTAACTCATATAAGCTTCTGTTTCCATTTGCAACATATTTACAGGGATAACAGCCCGTCTAAAAACTCAGTGAAAAAATAATTTTTTGGTCAGATATTAAGTCCGGAAACGTTTTGTGTGAATTTCCACCCAAAATAAAATATTGAACGATTTTCCCGACCGGGGGTGGGGGTGTCAAATGTTTTTTTTTATTTTATAGTTCTGGTGGCAAGTAGTGCTAGCGCGTGTTTTTGCATGCAACTCTATATCCGCTTTTAAAAATCCTATTGAATATTGTTTTAACTGTATACCATTCGCTACAATAAATATGGGGAACATTATCCTCTTCAAATAATGCAATTTTGCCGCTAGGTGACGTAAATGTCAAAACGTTTTTCTCGTTACCACTGCTCCCAGAAGACGAATTTCAAAAATTCCTTTTCCTTAGCTTTTGCTATGAAGAAATACAAGTTCTCATATTTTGTATTTTCCGATTATTCAAATTCAAGGGGATGTCAGCGTATGTAAAATGTGAACAACTACTTGCTTCTCAAAATTCTACTGATTTTTTTTTTTTTTTTTTTTTGGTAGGATACTTTTCATTATGAAGAGTATTTTGCCACCATTTTCTTCAAGTTACACACAGCGTTCTTGCAAGAGGGCGTAAAGTTATATCATGTTTTCCGCTGTTCCTTTTCTTCAAACTGTTTGATTTGAAAATCTTTTTGTCTTAATATCTTCCTTCTGCTGTGAGAAACTTTCTGTGAACAATTTGTTAATTTCCGTAACATACAGCCGCACAGGGGAGCATAGCGGCTGTATGTTACGAATGTTTTGTCGACTGCAGATATCCGGTTGATTTTTTTTTCCATAACTGGTTTTATTGACTTTGACAAACTTTCAGTTATGAGCAGTTTTTCCTTAAAACATTTGGTGTAAATATATATATATATATTTTCTTTTTTTGCCGAAATTTTTAGATTTTCTAAAAATATGCTTTGTGAATATTGTTTTCCTATCGTAAAGGATCCAAAGGCGTGCTCCTTACAAATAAACATTCGGTGTCATATTTTTTGCTTGTTTTTATTTTGTTTTTGCATCATCATCTTGCGTACGTTAGAACAATGCAACTACTAAGTTTACGTTGCAAAAGAACATAATTCCGGAATAAATTTGATTTCAAAAACGTTGAGTAAACTGAACTTATCTTGTCATAACCTTGTAGTATGGAACTGACTTTCCATAAAATCAGTAGTGGTAAAGACAGTACTGAGTAGTTGTCATTTCGTTTTGTCGCAGCAAACCCAAAACCTTAGTATTCGCAGTGGTACTGCTATTTTCTTTCACATGTTGCATATTCTCTGTCAAGAAACATCTTCGAGTACGCTCATGGAGCTGAATATGAGTAGGAGCTTAAATTCACCTATTCTCAGACAGAATTGTTTGCACCTCACTCAGGTAGTTATTCCACATCTCATTATGCCCAAAACATAATTTTTAAAGTGATGAATAATTCACAATTACGCTAACAAAAAAATATAAATTGAAGAATAATTAGCAAATTGCCAAGCATTTCTCACTTTCCTTAAAGGAAAAACGCAGTAAAAAATGGCATTGTTTTTTTATAAAAGACGGCGTTTGCATTTCCATTGTTCAAGTTTTTCAAAAATATTCATAATTTTTTCGCATTTTACTAAACACATGCCAGAAAACCCCTATTTTTCATAAAGTAGTACTGAACTGCCAGTGAGTCAGGCAACACAGCAGTTAGTGCGTCTAGAGTCTCGATAGTTTTTTACTTTCGTTCGGTCTACTGCCGTATTAATTCGATAAAAAACGAACAGGGCGCTTATACAGACATATTTTAACAAATACTTTACTCTTATATAGTAGGAATGAATATGTATCTTTCTAAAAATTCTATTGAAATATTTATATTAATATATTGCTATATTTTAGCGAAGTTATTCAGTTTTATTGTGGTAACCGCGCGGAGCTGATGCAAAATACGCAAAGTGTTTTAACTGCCTAGACCAGGGGTCATCAAACTTTTAATACCGCCCACTTTTGTATCTTTGTTGATGGTAAAATATCCTCACCGTTCACCGATGCCGCAGTGACTCAATTTAGCGCGTGCGAAGTAATCTTTAGAGGGGAGGGTTTGTAAAAAATATGTACTTAAATTTCTCTTTTCATTTATTCTTTATGTACGTTAATACAAAGATAATTCCAATCTAATGAATTTCTGCATTTCCATCGATGCAGCGCCTACTAGTGCGGGAGCTGCTTAAATTGAAGAAAACGAAAGTTAAATGTGAAAACAATAAAGTTTATTGAAATTACCTATGATTAATGAGATCCTTGAGGCTGATACTGCGAGACTGAATATTTGATATCTGGTTCGATTTTTGTACGGAACAAACGAAAGTCTCCTCCTTCGGTGATCTTCGGACGGTTTCTCTGTTTGGTGATAATATGATTAACAGCACTACAGCCTGATTCTACAAAATATGAGGTAGGGAAAGGTATCAATAAATTAAATATCATTGTCCACATATTTGGATATAACGCAGGCATTGTTTTTATTTTGCCAGAGTTTTTGGTATCCACCTCTTTCGAAATTATATTTGCTATCTTCATCATATTTAAGTTCTAATAGTTCTTCATGACAAGTTATATGAACCTCAGCAAAATTTGCAGTAAAAGTATTTATCATCCAGTCATAAACCTTCAAGTTCAAAATATCTTTTAAATCGTTTTTCCATATCCAATTTAAGTTCATTGGGGTGGCTATCGAACCTTTCAATCTCCTCTGGAGTTACATCATCTTTTATAGATGACAATTTCGGAAACTGATTCAATTCTCTCTTCAAAAAGATTATGACAGAGTTTTTCGATAAATAATGACACAATATTTTTGCAACTGAAAAGAGTTATATTGGCTTCTTGAAGCTGCAAATTAATTTCATTAAATCTCTTGAAACTATCTGCCTAATGAAAGGTATCATTCCTTTACTGTTTTTAATCGTTGACAGAGACCTGCCTCATTATTAATTTTAAAAAATTGTATGACACTATCATATAATGCTACGAAACGAGACACAATGGAAAAAACACCCCATCACCCGCAACATGTAACAACTGACAAAACCCCCACCGCCCAACATGAAAGCTTGAATCGCCCACCAGTGGGCGGTAGGGACCAAGTTGACGACTACTGGCCTACTGTAGACTGACTGGACAAACACATGATATTTTATGTACAGCGAGAAGAACACTCGAACAGCTCCGAGAAACAGGAATTAATTACTATTCAGCTAAACGCGAGTGTCGGAAGAATTATGTACACTGAAGAGCAATTAAATTAGAGATACCTGTGTAGTAACGTGTAGCACCACCTTTCGTCCTGTTGACGGCGGCGATTTGTCTCGGCATGGACTCGACAAGACACCGGAAACATTGGGAAGCCATACGGATCCACGACCCCTGAACAAGCTCCCACAGTTCAGGAAGATTTGATGGAGGGGGGTCATCTTTCTCGATGGCATCACAGATGTGCTCGATGGGATTGAGGTCAGGTGACCTAGCTGGCCAAGGAAGCGGGGTCACGTCGGTGGACTGTTCGTCCAACCATTCGGATACAATTCGGGAGCTGCATTTCTTGTTGCAGGATGAGTTCCCCAGTGGGATGTTGAGGACGCACAAACGGGAGCAAGTGGTCGTCCAGAATATCCCGGTAACGTTGACCTGTGAGGGACGATGTCACGCGTACCAATGGACCCATTTCAGTTCACGTAAACAGTCCCCTGACGAGAATGCCACCCCCACCAGTTTGAAGAGTACCCTGCTGACAAGAAGGATCCATCGCTTCATGTGGTTTGCGCCGTACTCGTATCCTGCCATCCGCATGTACCATCGTGAATCTCGACTCATCAGTCCAGGCAACATTTTTCCACATGTCTAGGGTCCAGTGGCGATGTTCCCTTGCACCCTGTGTTGTGCGGTGAGCAGCGGTTCCCTCGTGGGACGATGGCTTCTGTACCCCATAGCGAGGAGATGGTTCTGGATGGTGTGGCTGCTTACACGTTTTCGTGCACCAGCGTTAAATTGCCGAGTGATTTCTTGCACCGTGGTCCTGTTACAATCCGAGCTGTTACAATGCGAGCTAGCCGACGATGACCCCGCTGATCCACACGCTGTTGTCCACGGCAGCTGGCCCTTGCAGGGATGGTTTTACCGGATTCGATGTACTCACGGTGCACCCGTGACACAGTGGCTCGTGAAAATCCCAGTGCCTGCATGACTTCCGAGATGGAGTGACCTATTCGTCGGTCCCCGACAATTTGCCCCCGATAAAATGCGCTTAGATCCTTCGCCTTACCTATACTTCGTCCGAATCTTACTGATTCCCGTCGTATCACTCCTTATATTGTCGGATCGCTGCATCCGTGATGTCGTTTCAGTTTACAGAGCCGCCCACAGCGCCACATTTGCATAACGCCAGCTGTCTAATTCAATTGCTCTTCAGTGTATATCATCATCATCATCATCATTGTCAACCATTATCAATCCACTGCTGGACGAAGGTCTCCCCAAGTTTCTTCCACAACGGTCTGTCTTGTGCCAGTCTCCTCCATGTCACTCCCGCATATTTACGAATTTCATCCACCCATCTCCCATGTGGTCTTTTTCTGGGTCTTTTCCTGTCCCTTGGAATCCAATCTAAAATTTCGGCTGTCCATCTATGGTCTGTCCTTCTGGCAGTATGTCCAGCCCATTGCCATTTCAGGGATTTAACTCTGATCATGATGTCTTCCACTCTCGTCATTTTTCGGATCCACGAGTTCCTCTTCTTATCTCTCCTGGTTATACCAAGCATGCACCTCTCCATGCTTCTTTGAGTTGTCTGCAGCCTTTGTATGTCTCTTTTAGTTAAGGTCCACGTCTCTGCACCATACGTAAGCACTGGAAGGATGCATTGATCAAACACTTTTCTTTTAAGACAATGGCATATTGCTCTTGAAAATTATGCTGTTTCTTCCAAAAGCTCTCCAGGCAAGTTTTGTACGCCGATTAATTTCTTCATCAATGTGACCCTCACTTGATATCTGCTGTCCAAGATAAACATACGTATCTGTTATCTCCAGTTTTTCTCCATCAATCGATAAATCTTCATTTCTTGTAAAAGCATTGAACATCACTTTTGTCTTCTGAAAGTTCATTTTTAATCCCACTTCTTTACTCTTGTCAGCAAGTTCCTGGATCATACTCTGCAGCTCTGATGGGGTAGTTGCAAAAATGACTACGTCATCAGCAAAACGAAGGTGGGTTAGATAATCTCCATTAATCTTTATCCCTTTGTTTTCCCAGTTCAGTGATTGAAAGACATTTTCCAATGTGGCATTAAAGAGCTTCGGAGATATGGTGTCACCTTGTCTCACTCCTTTTCCAATTTTTATGTGTGTTGTATTTTCAAACAGCCGAATCTTTGCACTTGCATTTTCATAGATGTTATTAATAATATTAATGTATGCATCTTCAATACCGCAGGATTTCAGAGCCGTGGTAACTGCTGATGGTTTCACCGAATCAAAGGCTTTTTCGTAATCGATAAAAGCCATGCACAATGGAAGTTCATATTCCCTCGCTCTTTCAATTAGTTCTCTCAGTACATGGATATGATCTATTGTGCTGTAGCCACTCCTGAATCCAGCTTGTTCTCTCGGTTGAGCCATGTCCAGTGTTACCTTCAAGCGGTGTGAAAGAACTTTAGTGAAGATTTTATAAACCACTGATAGGAGGCTGATAGGTCTGTAGTTCCTGAGATCCTCAATGTCACCTTTTTTATGTAGCAGGATCATTGTAGCATTGTTCCAATCCTCAGGAATCTTCCCTTCATTAAGGCATCGAGTGAAAATTTGGGCGAGTACTGTTTCAATTTCTCCACTTGCTTCTTGTATGATGTCTATAGTAGTTCCATCTTCTCCTGGAGCTTTCCCCCGCTTCATGTTCTTGATTGCATGAGCAACTTCTGCTGGGAGGACTGGAAGAACTCTGGTACCTTTCATGATGTCTGGAGTACATGTATCATCCCTTTCATATAATTTGGAGTAGAAATCTTTCACTCTTGTCAAAATTTTGCCTCTATTTCTTGTTATAGAACCATCTTCTTTTCTCAGAGCCATAATCTGTTTTCTTCCCTTACTGAGATGTCCCTTTGCTATCTTTAGGCTTTGGTTGTTTTCAATTGCTTTCCTCACTAGCTCACAGTTGAATTTCCTTACGTCTTCAGTGATACTTTTTCGTGCTGTCTTGCATAGCTCTATATATTCCACTTTGGAAGTCACATCTTCTTTAGTTGTCCTCATCTCTCTTCTTTTTTGCATCAACATTTTGGTTTTTCCTGATAATTTGTTTACATGCAACTTGTTCTTAGACCCAGCTAATTTTGTTGCTGTTTCCATAAGAGCTTTGGTTACTTTTCTGTTAACTTCCGAAATATCCACTTCTTCCGATGTTAGGCCTTCTAAAGCAGAGAATCTGTTCTTCAGTTCCAACTTGAAAGTATTATGGTGTTTTTTAAGGTTGGTTATGTCAATACATTTTGTTTGTCTTATGAGCTTGCCACGTTCCAGTTTAGTGTTGAGGTGCATCTTACATCTCACCAATCTATGGTCACTACCTGTGTTGAACTTGTTTAGCACACTGCAGTCTTCGATGACGAATTTTTTGTTACACATAATAAAATCAATTTCACTTGTCGTCCCAATTGGATGTCTCCATGTCCATTTCCTGTGTGGCTTTTTCTTGAAAAAGGAATTCAAGATGAAAAATCCTTCTGCCTCTGCAAACTCAACGAGAGTATTTCCACGCTGGTTTCTGTTGCCGTGACCGAATTTACCTACTGAAGTTTCATTCTGTTGCCGGTGCCTCTATTTTTGCATTGAAATCTCCCATAATTATCTTCAAGTGCTGCTTACCTTTATTATTTAGATGACGAATTTCCTCATAAAATTCTTCAATTTCTTCTTCAGGATGACTGTGTATATATATACATTATATTGAGAAAAGTCACCGAACACCTAGAAGAGAAACACAACATTGCATTTATTGACATACATTAGTACGGTGTTTGTCCACCATTGTCCTTAATGCACGCACTGACACTTCCAGACATGCTTTCGACAAGGTTTTGGAACACAGCGATATCAATGCGCTTCCATTCAGTACATAATGCTGCCGCTAACTGTTGGTTAGTAGTAGGCCTTGGTTCCAAGCTTCTTATGCGGCGCTCTAATTCATCCCATAGGTGCTCTATGGGATTAAGATCAGGGCTCTGCGCTGGCCAGTCCACACACGATACTGATTTACGAATTACCGTCAAACCACGACGCAACAGTTCTTGCTGTATGGCGCGGTGCATTATCCTGCTGGTAACAACAAGGCTCGACTCCACATTTTTGCCACAGAGTTGGTAGGAAATAATTGTCCAGAACATCGAAGTCAACGCGCTGGTAAGCACTTTTGCCCACAATAACCAATAGGCCTGGAACATACAACGAAAAACAACCCCACAAGAGTGCACTGTCAGCTCAAAACTTGACCGTAGGAACAGTACACTGTGGTAAATAGCAATCCCCCGGCAGCGTCCATACCCCCACACTGCCATCAGATCGTGTATCTGGATTCATCAGTTCATAGGACTTGTTTCCATTGATCCACGGTCCACAATAAACGCCTTTTACACCACATATTAAACGCCGAGTAGCATTCCGAGTGGAGATGAAAGGTTTATGAGCAGACGCACGACCACGGTAACCCATGGAATGAAGTTCTCTGCGAATAGTACGTGTACATACCGAGGTTCCAGCATTTTTACTCGCCTGTACACTGAGGCATTGTGCAGTACTCCGTCGATTAGCTGTAACGATTCTCCAAAGGCTTTGACGTCCTCTATCACTAATTTTCTTTGGTCTGCCGGTACGTTTTGCTGCTTCAGGCACGCCATGTGTCTTCCACTTTTTTAGTCCTTCCAAAACATTTGACTTGGGTGTGTTTAAACGCCTCTCGGTTTCTCTTATGGACATCCCAGTAATATAACACCCAACAATCATTCCTTTCTCAAAGTCAGTTCTCTCCCGCCGCGACAATTTCCCTCAACTCACAGTGCGAAATGATCGCGGTCAACTGCAGGTTTGTTTTTATACCGTTTGCAGCTGTACCGCGCATCTTGACAACGCAGCGGATCTGTTCATTTGCTTTTGAAGGGCTGTCAGGTGAATTTGGTCAATATAGGACATATTGTGTACGAAACTATATAAAAAAGAGGTGTACAATAGAACCGAACATTTGGTGTCATTCTTTTTGTTTGTGGCACGTTTTTTTTTTCTGAAAAGAGATCGTGCTTATGTTATCAGTTTGTCTGCCCGTCCGTCTGTGGACACTATTTCTGTAATTGTTAGTCCAATTTGAAAAATTCATTTTGCATTGGGAAACTTGAAATGTGAGAATGATGATCCTACATTCTGTTTTTTACGTTAAAAAGGAAAAGGAAAAGGAATTCAAAGTTAATAAACTAAAAAACTGAATTCCATTTTTGCCTCTGCTTCCGGAAGACGTTTTCGGAAAGTTCTTCTTCCTTAACATAACTTTTCCCATGAAGAATATTTTTCCCTTGTTTGCAACTTTTCAATTATGCAAAATTCTTCAGGTAGAAGGCTTAGACTTATATCGTGTTTCCATCTATATTTCTTCTTTTTATCTGTGCGATTCAAAAATCTGTATGTCTGTGATACCTTCCTTCTGCTACGAGAAATTTATTGCACGCCATTTGTTAATCTTCGTAGCATAGTTTTTAGCAGCTGGTGGAAGTACTCGTAAGTAGCTGTTTCTATTTCTGGATGGTTTATCGATTGTAGAAATCCGGTTGGTGTTTTCTAACCGGTTCTACTGACTATGAATAATTTGGATAAATTTTATTCGCGTCGGAAATATTCAAAATGCGAGCTCATTACAATCGAAAATTTGCTGACATTTTTCTTGTTTGAAAGCTTTGCGGAAGTAACGATGTATTTTAAAAGTAAGAGCTACCATAGACGACCTCAAAGTAATGTACCCGCAAATTGTTTTCGCCCGCCAACATGAAAATTTCGGAACTATACTCCGTTCATAAAAGAAAAATCCGCGGAAGCAATATGCTTTGCTGGTGCGAAATATTTTCGAATAAGGTCTGAATACAACCGAAAAGCGATGATGGTAGCCAATTTTGATTTTCAAATTGTTTGTAAAATTTATATTAAACAGCGGAAAGCCAGTCCTTTTAGCGTCAACTGCGCAACGCATGAATCTGTACTGGAAATAAAGGTTGTGAAAGTCTAATTCCGACAAACGCATCTTCTAGGTTGCAAGGCCTTATCAAAACATCACACATAATTTCAAAATATGGTATCGCGAACAAATTGTGAAAAAATATTGCACACACAAGTGAAGGCGTAAAATATCTATGATTTTACTACAAGCAAAGAGAACGTCTGAGATCCAAGAGAGAAGTAACATCAATACCTGTTGCAAAACGTTTCATGAAACCTCATTTCCCTTAGGCCCAACCAATTATCAGAGAAAACAGCAGTAATCCTTTCTCGCTTGTTGAACAGGACACGAAAGAATTGAGTTTGTTTACCAAAGCTTTTCAACCATATTCACAAGAACAAACATTTCAAGACATCAGAAAAATCAATAACGCTGTTATGTTTCGCTTTCTTCAACCGTTACAGGATAACATTGGCTGCCTTTTACCGAACTTAATCAAATTCAGTGAAGCTACTTTTGTATTTAACAATGAATCTTTCTGTTTGATTGTGCATTCAGAATTGGTTATCGGGTGAGGAAGAGCTGTAAATAACCGTTAGACAATACTGAATGATTTTTCAAAAGTAAGTTTTACATTATAATCGAGTGCTATAACATTTTAACAGTGATGGGATACAAAAGTAATCAAATCTTCATTGTATTTTGATAACACGATTTTTTCCTTTTGATTTCCTTCGATTTCTGCCAGTGACGTAGTGGAGGTAGCTACCTCCCGGGTCAAGATATATAATTTCCGCCCCCTAGCAAAATAAGAACAGAAATGATTGAGAAGCTGGTTTTGGTAAATGACTTAAGTACTGGTAAGAACCCTAACTGAAAAAGCATGTTCGATTTCAATACTGAATATATCATACACTATCAAAAATAAGTGATGTGAATTCACGGAAAATTCCTGAAAATAACTTGTAGCAAAGCTGCCGGTAGGTCTCCGCTTTTTAACGGAATTTCCATTTTAAAAACTTTCCGTTTTTTTTAACATCCGTATTTTCACAGATTATCCACAGTCAGTAATTTCGCTTATTTCAGAAATGTCCATTTCCTGGTTTTTCGTATTTATACAGACATTTCGCAAAATCTAAGACCCTGAATTTTTTCAGCCCTTACGCAACAAAATCCTTTCTCCCCGGTGGGATTTGTTCCGATGTACTTAGGGTTGACTCAACAGAAACCACATGCCTTACGGCACCCCCCCCACACACACACACACACAGACGTTTACCTTCGCGCGGATTACCGTTGACCACCTGTGGTCCCTAAAAGCTTAAAAAACTTCGCGCTTTTCATTCCCAAGTATCTCAGAAAATCTTCGTTCCCACCAGAAATCTGCAAAATGTCGTTTTTCCTTTCCGCAGAAAAGAGCAAAGCGTTAGCAGTAATAATTTCGGCAAACGAAAAAAAAAAAAAAAAAGAAAAGTATATGTAAACGAATTTTCAACTACAGGTTGTCGAAGGCAAGAAGGGTGTCGGAAAACGCGTTTGGATTTTTGGTTCGACTTTAAGGATTTTCCACACATAGACAAATGTTTCTCAGAAAAACTTAGACTACATTGTGCTTGGCGCATGCATACTGCACGACTTTCTAAGACGAAACTCAAAAAGTACATATATGCGAACAACATATATGTGACTTGCAAAACCAAACTAAAAATTTTACCAACGCAGCTAAACAAAGCCGTAATATATATTTGGATTATTTTAATAACAGAGGGAATGTACCTTGGCAAGACCAAATGGTGGTAAATGCTTAATTTAGAAATGTTCAATGTTGGAGTGGTCAGGAAGTTATTGTTGGTGATTCTTTCAATCCGAATTACGTTAGTATGAAAATTTGGAAAATGATGTCTTAAATAAATTAATAGCAATATTTTGGATATCTATTATTTTATATATTTTTAGAGTTCTTCTTCGTTTTGATATTACAGAAGTGTTTTAATGTGTTTACAAAACGTAACAGAAATCTATACTGGGGAAACATTTTCACAGTAAATTACTGCTTCAAATTAAATCACGCTCTCATTTTTTGAGCTACTTATTCTTTTACAAGATAATTTAACAAGGAAAAATTTGCATTGGTTGTATCGAAGCTCAAAAATAGTGGTACAGATTATGTATATACATATAAATTATAACAGTTAATACCATAAATTACGAGATTTACTTAATTTTATTAATTAATTTACTATTAGTTGAAATATTTGAACCATAAATTTAAATATTTAATAGCATATATGTGTATATTATTCGTTGTTATTTTGTGTTATTTATTCTTATTTCCATCATTCAACTTAAATTTTTCAAAAAAGGATTTTCTTTTTTAAGAAAAGGAAGGTGTGTAACTAAAAATAGGCGCATCTTCATCTGACAAACAAAATCAAACAAAATTCCTTGGCTAGCAACTATCTCCTGTCTGTACAGCTCATCCACGGGGATGCTTTGGGGCGTAAGTTCCCCAAAGCACCGTATGTCAACTCTTTTATCTACCTATCTAATGTATATCTATCTTATGCACTGTATATATACATATTGATAAATATTTACATATTGTATGCACACACACACACACATATATATATTCACCACTAGAATGCAGGCTGTGAGATTTGGATACGATTTTTTTCTCCTTCGAACTTTTTGTAGCATATCCTGCACCTTGGGTGAATTATTTGAGGTCTATTTAGTGGTTCTGAGCCTTCCTGTGGGCCATAAGATAAGTGCAGAATCTTGTATATATAAAACTTGATACAGCTAAACAAAGACTCACATGTTACTTCTTTTAACTGTAAGTAAGTCGTTTTATATTTTTAATTTTTCTTGTAGGAATTAGTGAATTTGCAGTAAGATTAATTTTAATAGTTTCTTGGGTATATTGGGCTTAAAAATTGCTTCACTGGTGATTGAATCTATGCCCTTTGGTATATTTAAAAAAAAATACTTTATTTTAATTTGCTGAATAATTTTTCTGTAGTTTTTTGCTGTGGGTATTGGGGATTTTTCTTTGCAACCATGTGACATGCAACTTAGTTATCTTGTTCACTCTTGGGATTGCAACTGTAAATTGCTCCTTGTGCTTTTTTTCACTCTTGGGATTGCAAATGTAAATTGCTCCTTGGGCTTCTTGTAATAACTTTTTCCTAAATTTGTTGTTGCTTCCTTTTCAATTTGGTTGGTTGCCTTTTCTGGTTTTCATTTTATTTTTTCGTTCATGATTTTTTTTTAATTTTGGTGTTTTATGTTTATATTATGGCTGATAGGTTTTAAGCTTCACTTTATATGTGACAAGTTTAAAGTATCTCTTTTGTACCATTTATTGGTTGGATTTTTATTGCCTGGATTTGTGTTAATGGGGAGATTGGATACTTTTCTTAATTTTAATTTTATTTCTTGTGAGGTCAGGCAAATGTGTTTTAGTTTGCTGGGTTCGGATTTTAATAGAAATTCCTTTTAATTGACATTTTCCCCCTAAACTTAATTGGTCCCTATAGCAAACTAAAATAGCAGAAACCCACAATTCTCTGGTCTCAGTAGATTAATGAGTGATTTTCTTGTTGCTTGCCCTTGACGAAGCCGACAAAGAGTCAGTCATTAATATGCTTCCCTGCATTCTTATGTTCGGTACATTTTCATCGCTTGAAGCAAGCCTGGTTCGGGTGAATGGATATGGTGATTGTTGTTCCTTTCCTCGTTTTTCTTTTTTTGTTTTTCTAAGTTCAAAATTTTGCTTTATGTTTGAATTTTTATGTTATTTGATCTTTCTCCTTGCAGCCTCTGACGCTTTGGAATTTCAAATTTGTTCAAGGGTTTTTTTGTTTTTTCACTTAATATACTTTTGCTATATATATACACTATCTACCAACAAGTAATTGGACACCTGTGATAGCAAAGGAAAACGAAGGTTATTCACCTTCAATAGTTGCTGGAGCCTCCACGAGCGGCGATTACAGCTGCGACCATCCGGGGCATACTCTCAACCAGGCGTTGTACGACGGCTAGCGGTAGTTTCTTCCACTCAACTTAGAGAAGACAGGTCAGTTCCTTCACCGATTTCGGACGGTGGGGGCACCCCTTAAGTCGACGCTCCAACTCGTCGCAGAGGTGCTTGATAGGGTTAAAGTCCAGGATCTGCCCATGCCAGTCCATTCGATTAACCCCATTGTCACCATAACAAGCCATGGTGGAACTCGCAGCATGACAGGTGGCATTGTCATCCTGAAAGTAACATGGGTCCAACCCGTAAAACTGCCCCAACGTAGGAAGCGCAAGGTCATTCAAAATGGTGCAATAGGTCTCGGCGTTGAGTCTACCAGGAATTTCGACCAAGAGTCCCGTGCCATACCAGGAGAAACACCCCCATAGCAGAATTCCACCGCCGCCGAACTTCACAGTTGGCACAATACATTCCGGCAGGATTCGTTGTCCAGGCAGACGCCAAACCCAGACCCTGCCATCCGAACGGCAGAGGGTGAACCTTGATTCGTCGCTCCAGAGAACCAGTTTCCACTGTTCAACGGTCCACTGTCGACGTTCTTTGCACCACGTTAGCTGAGCAGCGCTATTGGACTTGGTGACCAAAGGCTTGTGGGCGGCAGCACGTCCATGATAACCGAGCAGATGGGCTTCTTTACGGATGGTATTCATCAAAAGAACACTCCCGGATGCCTGTTGAAACTCCTCGCGGATGTGGCCCATCGATTTGATGCGGTTCTTCCGAATTTCTCTGCCCAGCACCCGTCTGTCTCTAACTCCCAGTTTTGTGGGTCTGCCGGGTCAGGGCACATTCCGACAGTCACCTCTCATCTTCCACTTGCCAATCACGTAGGCCACTGTCGATTTTGGGTATTTCAACTTGCTGAGTATGTCACGTATGGATCGGCCATTTCTGTGATACCCGAAGATTACACCTTTCTCGAAATCAGAGAGCTCCGAACTGCGTGGCATCTTGCATGCGACTGGTTGGGTTGTTATTTCCCACACGATATTTAACGGCGGCGGCTGTAACGTGCATCAGGACCGCAGATATCGTCGATTGCAGGGGTGTCCAATTATTTGTTGGTAGATAGTGTATATATATATATATATGTACTATGTGCGTATAGACACATACCTACATATACATGTAGCATCGCCCCCTATATTTTATTTGGAATTCCTCGGTGCGCCACTGGTACCGTGGGTGTAGAAAAAACTTCACTTTGGAGGGATTTGACCACACACAGGCGTTTAAAACTGGGGTTTCGTCGCTCTCAAGGTCAAAAATTCGAACGCCGCCACGAATCTCAAAAACATCCTCTAAACGCGGCACCTCAGGACTCTTAACCGTGTCCACACACACACACAGGTTTAAAAGCGAAAAAATCTCGGTAAAAGTCTGTGTGTGGGGGCCTTTAACCACTGAGCCAGAAAGGCTCGGAAGCCAAAGTCACGCTCAAGCTCAAACGCTAATTGCACAATGATTTTTTTTCTGAAACTAAGGTGAACGTCAAGTAATTTTGCTTCCTATCCTTCCAATGGAAAAACTTCTGTACACATTTTCTTTAAAATTAATGCGTTCCCAAGGATGAAATTTTAACATCGATTAAAATTGCTTCATTTTATAACATGGGATACTTAATATTTTCTAAAATATAACGATAATTATGCAATCCAACATTTGTTTGTCTACTGACGTCATCAAGGTACAGGTCGCGCCACCTTTTTTCTGGTTTCGACATCGACAAAGGAAAAGTTATTGATTTTTAATATAATTATGGCTATGTTTTAGAAAATGTTAAGTGTTCCTCATAAATGGCATCGAAAGAAAAGGCAAATTTTTTCAATCGGATATTTCGAAGCAATATATGCAATAAAATGTATTTTGAATTCCATGTCATCTGCATTTACCCTAGCTGCGAAGTTATGCATCGGGAAGAAAAGCAGAGTGCAAGAATCGTCATTCGCACATTTCAAGGTTCCCCATGACAAAAAATAATTTTTCACGTCCGACTGATAGTTCTAGAGATATGGTGTCCACAATCGGAAGGACGGACAAACCGATAACATAAGCACGATCTTTTTTACAAAGGACATGCTAAAACACTGGACTAACAAAACTTCTGTACAATAACTTTTTGTCCTAGGAGTTTTTTCACTTAACAGTAATAAGACATTTTCCTTTTAGCAAGTATTTTGTGAAAAAGATCGTTCTTATGCTATCGGTCTGTCCGCCCGTCTGTGGACACCCTATCTCTGTAACTTATAGCCCGATTTAAAACATTCTCCGTGCATTGTAAAGCTTGAAATGAGCGAATGATGATCCTTGCCTCCTTCGTGTTTTTTCTGAGGCAAAACTTCGCCGCTAGAGGGCGTTAATACAGATGATATCGAATTTAAAATACATTTTAATGCATATATTTGCTTCTAAATGACTGAAAAAATAAATTCTTCCATTCCATGCCATTTATAACGAAATATATTTTGGGCACAGTTCCTTATCTAATTAATGCACAGATTTTCCGCTAGAGTGCACAAAGGTAAACTGCATTTTTTCAATATGATTTTCCGCTAGAGTGCACAAAGGTAAACTGCATTTTCCCAATATGATTTTCCGCTAGAGTGCACAAAGGTAAACTGCATTTTCCCAATATGATTTTCCGCTAGAGTGCACAAAGGTAAACTGCATTTTCCCAATATGATTTTCCGCTAGAGTGCACAAAGGTAAACCGCATTTTCCCAATATGATTTTCCGCTAGAGTGCAGAAAGGTAAACTGCATTTTCCCAAGTGGTTCTGAAACTCAGATTTGAAAAATTCTTCGTGCATCGGAGGCAGTTCCTCATGGGAAATGTTTGTCATATAACATTGAAAAACACTGAAATTCGCCCCGACTCAAAACATAGCAATTATTACGTTTTAGGAGGTGCTAAATCCGCAAGTGAATGCAGTTTTTTCGTATCACCTAAAGCTTTTGTGATAGGTTGTGTGTCGTCGTTTGCGAAACAGGAGCATCAGGCGAGCGCTTGTGGTTGAAACCACGGGCACTTAGATCAAGGTCGAATGCACTCCTCCCATTCTATGACTCAAAAACTGGTGAGAGCTTTTACTTGTTTTGTTTGTAAGGATTGGAAGCAGCTCTTTCCATTTTGTGCAGCTGTTCGCATCACTTACGCACTACTAGTACTACGTAGTTAGAATGTCGCGGCAGCGGCAATGTGTAAATGCCACGAATCTGTTTTGTTACGTGTGCGGTGAATTTGCACCGAAAGCCCAAATAAAAGCAATTACTCTGGTGATTAAGAAGGCATATCAGTGTTATTTTGCTTGCTCATTTGGTGATTTAGATAAAATTTGGGCGCCTCATGTATTATACATCAAATGTTCGCAGTATTTAAAAGGTTGGTTAAACGGCACGCACCCTTCAATACCTTTTGCTATCCCAATGATTTGGAGAGAACCAAAGGACCATGTTTCTGATGGCTACTTCTGTTTAACAAACGTATCTGGCTTTTCCTCGAAAAATAAACACACCATAGTTCACCTGAATTTGCCTGTAGCCATGAAAACTGTTAAACACAGGATGATTCCGTGCCAATTCCCAAACCGCCGAAAAAATGGACTCTGGATGACGAAACATCAAACTACTCCTCTGAAGCTGAACGATCCTGTTCTACTGATCGCGAATACCAGCCTGCATCAGAAGAACCTCATTTAATTTTTCAGTACGAGCTAAACTACCTCGTAAGAGACCTGAATCTCACGAAATCCCAAGCTGAACTGTTGGGTTTTCGGCTACAAGGGTGGCATCTTCTTCAGCCTGGCACCACAGTCATAACCTATAGAAAACGTCATGAGTGCTTGTCGTCCCTTTTCTCCAAGAGTGGTGGTCTTGTTTATTGCGGTGATGTTAATGGACTGTTTTCCAAGTTTGGGAGGGACCAGAGTCTTGAAGAATGGCGTCTCTTCATTGATTCTTCCAAAACTAAGTTTAAAGGCGGTGTTATTACAAAATGGAAACAATTATCCATCGGTACCACTGGCCACATGAAAGAAACTCACCAGAATATGGATCATCACCTTAAATCTATCAATTACGCCGAACATATGGGGCAAATATGTAGGGACATAAACGGTATTGGACTACTAACAGGAATTCAACAAGAGCATACCATTTTTGTTTGTTTTTTGTGTGAGTGGGACAGTCGGGCTAAGGAACAGCATTATGAGGTCAAAGAGTGGCCTTTGAGAGAACGTTTAGTGCCTAGGGAAAAGAGCGAGAAATTCAAATCTCTCGTTGCTTCCGACAAAAGTTTATGGCCTCACTCCACATCAAGTTAGGCTCGATGAAACTTTGTCAAAGCTATGGATAAAGGTGGCAGTGGATTTCAGTATTTGAAGGAAAAGTTTCTTAGATTGAGCGACGCAAAATTAAAAGAAGGCATTTTCATTGGACCACAAATCCGGATAGTAATGGATGACCCTGTGTTCACGGCCAAACTCATTGAAACCGGAAAAGCAGCGTGGTTAGCATTTAAAGCTGTTTGTACGAACTTTCTGGGACTTTCTGGGAAATGTTAGGGCGGAAAACTATTGCGAACTAGTGGAAGCTATGCTAAAGGCATACAAGGAAAATTAACTTTCTCCACTCGCACCTTGACTTTTTTCCGCCTAACCTAGGTGTCGTGAGCGATGAGCATGGAGAAAGATTCCACCAGGACCTATCTAAAATGGAAAGGCGATATACGGGGGGATGATCACCACACATGCTTGCGGACTATTGCTGGTTTCTAATTACAGACGTTTCGGAGTCCAGTTACTACAAACGTAAGTCCTCCAAGAAAACTTTTAAAAATGTGAGTAAAGCACTTAATTTGTTTATATTTTTGGCATGTTTGTAGCAATCTCTTGTATTTATAAAACTTTCCTGACCTCGTTTTTGGATCTGTGTGTCTTTCTTAGATGGAATAACTAATTTTCAATCCTTAATATGGTGACATTTTGTGGAAAAAGATGAGACAATTGTAATTTTATAAAATTTTTAAATACTTCCTCAAAAGTTTAACTTTAATTCCCAAAACTTTGGTAGGTGATACAGCATTTTAGATTAGATTCGGAATCACGGCATGCTATTTAGTCAAAATCCCCCACTTTTGCTTAGAGGCAAGAAAAAAAAGTTCAAATTTGTTGTTCAGTGTAATTCCAAATTTTTGGTAAGGAATGGTTTGGCCACCAAGGAACTCAAGTACTTATTTTTGCTTATGATATATTTGCAGGAAAATCTAAGTTTCTGGAAACTCGATTGAAAACTTTTTCGTGGACTGATACAGCTCACCTCGAAAAACCTTTTGAGAATATCTCCTGTTGAAATAGCTCACAATTTTCCCACCAGGGACGTAGATGTAAATCCCATTTTTGTCAATATTTCTGCTTCTAAGAGATTTTTAAAAATTCTTCCTTTGTCGGAGATCGTCTAATGTGCGAAATGTTTCTCACATTGTTAAAAAAAAATAAATAAGTAATGCATAGATTTTCCGCTAGGAAGGCGCATAGGTAAATTGCGCTTTTCATGACATCTCTGCTTCTAAAACACCAATGCTGTCCCGGTGGCGCAGTGTTCTAAGTGCTGGCTTGTGACCATTTGTCCGTGGTGGGTCCAGGTTCGAATCCCGGTGAGGCATGGATGTTGTGTTTGTCTTACGACCCTGTTTCTCTTCCTTCCCTGGAGCCAGTGGCCCTAAATTAGGGACGAGCGACTGCTTATAGCCCATTGGGTGGCTCACCCTAGTGGTTAAACTCCCAATAAAAAAAATAACAAAATAAAAAAAGATTTGCAAATTCTTTCTGCAGCCGACACAGCTTCTGATCATAATGTCTGATTTTTGATAAAAAACGCTTTGGCCATCAGTGGGCGTTTAAAGTCTCAGTGTTTATTTCCGCGTCAAATGTATTTGCAGCAATATCTGAGCTTCTGAAAACACGATGGAATAAAATATTTCGTGTGCCGATACCACTGACCTCTGAACACCTTTTCAGAATACTTTCTTCGTAAAATAATGCACCGTTTCTCCGCCAGGGGTCGTAGATGTATATCATGTTTTTGTCGATATCTCTGCTCCTAAGTGTCTGATTTGAAAAATTCTTTCTTTGTCGGAGAGCGTTTCCGCTGTGAAATGTTTCTCACCTAATTCAATATTTTTCTTAGCCGCCCCGGTGGCGCAGTGGTCTAAGGCGTTGGCCTCTGATCATTCGTCCGTAAGGGGTCCGGGTTCGAATCCCGGTCAGGCATGGATGTTGTGTTTGTCTTACGGCACTGGTTCTCTCCCTTCCCTGGAACCAGTGACCCTAAATTAGGGACGGGCGACTGCTTATAGCCCATTGAGTTGCTCACGGTGGTCGTTAAACCTCCAATCAAAAAAAAAATATATTTTTCTTAGAGCACAAGTTTGCCGCTCGAGGGCGTAAGTTCACATTTCCGTTTAGTGCGATATCTGCGGTACTAAAAACCCCGATTGAATTTTTTTAAATCAGGTAGTACTAAATATGAAAACTATTTGTGTGTATCTTTCCCCCAAAATAATGCACAACTTCGCCGCTAGGGTGAGCCAATGTTTCTCCTGTCTTTCTCAATATCTTGTAACATACTTTTTAGCCGCTGTTGCAAGTTAATAGTTCTTTTTATTTCTGGATGTTTAATAGATTGTAGAAATACGGTTCATTTTTTTTTCTAACTGGTTGCATTTACTTTGAATAACTTTGATAAATTTAATTGCCATTTACTTTTAATAACTTTGATACATTTAATTTGCATTCACTTTGAATAACTTTGATAAATTTAATTGACGTCCGACGGGATTCAAGAAATTCGGTGTCATCTTTCTTGTTTTCACATTTTACGTCTGTTTCATTTTATTTAGGTGAATACATAAGAACTGTGTCTCAGTCGGTATTTTTTCCTGAAGTTCAGAAGCTGTCATAAAGTACACTAAGTCTCTTTTAATGAAGACCACTTAAACACATAAATGTCTGCAAACATATGAACTCCACAGGAACAAAGGCGTCTGATGTCGCGCTCAACGGTATCCATCCACGATTACGCGTTCTTATACCAAGCGAGTTTATGGAAAACCCTGGGAAAGCAGCATACTGAATGGTCAGTGGACCTAAGCTTTCAGGTTTAAATCTCTCCTGATCATAAAGAAAACAATCATTTTCTGAAATAATACTAATAATACGTATGTAGAGGCATGTGGGATATGGAATCAATTCGAGTATGCAACCACTGATGTGAGATGTGCGAGAAATGAATACAAGTAGGAGGTCAAACACTTGCCTTCGAGGTCATGTCGCGTCCCATTCTCCAGGTCACACCGAACAAAGTAAAGGAGAGTTGAGGACTGCTACTACGTACCCAAGGACAAAAGATGCTTCGTAGACCAAGTCGCCAACACTACTATTATGTGGACATGTTCGAGAGAGGAAGGATCACAACTCCCAGTAAAGCTGGCTGGTCAATTGGCCAAATCGTGGCCCAAGTGCATCCAGATGCAAGAACAGCTGCACGTTTTTGGCAACAGTGGTTACAAGAAAGCCCTGCCAGTCGCGGCATTGGAACCGGTGCCGTCACGGAAACTCATTGATCAGCGTATTTGTAGAAAGGCAGAGCCTTACTATTGCAGAGAGCATTCGACCAGCTGTGGTGTCGACTATGGACATCCCGTTACTACTCAGAAGGTAAACCGAAGATTGGTGGAGGCAGGTCTGCAATACCACCAGACATTGAGTGGATTGCCACTAACCGTAGAGCATCGCCCAGCACTGCTACTGTGGTATCGTAGAAGAAATATGTGGCGAAAGAAATAGAATCCTAGTCGTGTTCAGCGGTGAGTCCAGCTTCTGCCTCAGTGACGACGATCACCTAGCCCGCGTGTGGCGGCAAAGTCGCCAAAGGGAAGATAGTCTTTGTTCATGAGTAACATAACCTCATCACTCGGGAATCCTCGTACAGGGTGTCATTAATTCCGATAGCCCTTGACCTTTGATCCACATCACGGGCACAGCGACAGCCTCGCTGTACGTGAATGATCTTTTACAGCCCGCCTTGATGCCATTTTCTGGTGATATCCCAGAGGGCTTGTTCCAGCAACATACCGCTTGGCCATACACCACCAACTTCTCCCGAACGTATCTACAAAGGATTCATATGCTTCACTGCCCACCAGATGCTCGGACCTATCACCCACCGACAATGTATACGGACTCATTGAAAGACGTCTGCCAGTCCCTGAATTCCACTGAATTATGGGACCAGGTAAATGTTGCTTGCTCCCAGGTACTCCAGGACATCATTAGAGGGATGTATCACGCCATTCCATGTCGTATGTCTGACTGCATTGCACCACATGTTGGTCACACATGGCATTGTACGCTGCCACGTGAGCCTGTCAAACTGATGTACTGCCTTGGAAAATAAATCATGTTATAGACCTCATACTCCATGTCTCTGACGATTTTCGGCTCATTGGCACATCTTTTTGGTTGGGGCAATTTCAGTGTCGAGCAGTACATCATTAGCGTTTACCCTTGGTGATGAGAAAATATCAGAAACTGTAGCAACATATATTATTAGTCTTTGGGTGGAGTTTTCTTCATCATAGCCAAATTTGAACACTGATTATGTTAGATGTCCATTGCGTTTCAATTCTTCCTAAATACACGTAAAAATGTTTAACAGGATTATGCATCGCAAAAATAAAAATTGAAAGTACAAATGATAAGCAACAGTTTCGAAAAGCAAATGCAATTCGTCCCAGACTCCAAAAATAAACCATGTACAATAGAACACCGTTTATACGCTCCTTTCTTATACGTTCTTATTTATACGATTATGGTGATTTGGGTCGCGAATTAGAAATTCGAACCACACGAATTCCGTTTGATAAACTCTCTATCCACCCACCCTTTTCGATGCCACATGCTGTTTTCCATTTCCCAATCCCTCTTTCAGGTCTTTTCGCTCTCCCTAGTTCCTGTAACTTTTTTCTGACTCACTCTGCGGAATGTGCGATTCTCCTGATCTATCACTGGTCATCTCATTTGGCACTTTCAGTAGACACCTGCTTTTTTTATGTTGTCATATCAGACCCTTCCTTGAGACCTTCGTTTACATTCGCTTGACAGAAGAATTCACACTCTAAAAGCTATCGTTTCGCTATCTGACAGGAATGCTTTAATTGAAGAGGAGGATGAGTTTAGCTTCCAAGATTAAGTCTGTTGTGAAGCGGATTTGGCTACTAGCATTGCAAAATTACGCTACAGAAGTCATGAGAACTATGTGAACTCAGAAATAAGTCTCGAAATTCTACACGACATCGGTTAATTTTCACTCACCAAGAACGGAAAAATTAATTTGAACACAGACGGCAATGTAAAAACTATTAAACATCGTTCTCTTTCAGACCTCTGGATTGAAATGTAGTACAGAAATGGAAAAGAAAACTACACAAATCGTCAGCTTGCAATTCTAGAAATGCGAAAAAATAAAGAGATGAATTGTAATAGATTTAAATAGTTTTTTTGCATTTTTATTTTTAAAATGCTTAATTAACAAGAATTTCAGAAATATTAACCAATTAAATGCATCATAGGTGAACTTCTTATCCATTTTCATGGGCCAGAATATCACCTGAAGATTCACTGAGAATTGAAAGCAGTCATGAAGTATATGGAGCACATAATGGACTGAAGGCGTCTTTGAAAGACATGTTTTCATGTCTTCCACAGAGCCTTCACTCCATTACGTGCTCCATTTGCTTCATGACTGCTTTCAATCCTCAGCGGACCAACAGGAGAAATGTACGCTCATGAAATGGATAAGGAGTGAGAATTTTACTAGAACGTATCCACGATACATGTAAATGGTTGGATAAAAAAATGTTGTTATTGAGAAATAGATTCGTGTTCATTTTTATGATTCACAGCCTATTCCTTAAACACTAGGTTACCTTCTACTGAAATCTTTCATCTTATCGGGGAAAGAATATTTTCGACTTGTTTTACTGAAACGTACCGTATCAAGTGTTTAATCATACAGCCCACCTTCTGGCCACCCAAGAAGCTGGCGAGTCCATTGGAATGCGGCAATTTTAGCAGCTGAATATGGAAATGGATTATTTTTACAAATTTTACATGTACTATATAATAACTTATTATCTAATGAATATTTCAATCAATCTTTTATGCCGAAACAGTGTTTCTAATAAAACTTTTACTAGAATTTTTATACCTATTTTTTTATTTAAACTGTTGTCCAGAAATGGTGTTCTCCCGATTTATTTTGTCACAGAGAAATTTATTTTTGCCATTACTCTAAAATAATATCAAAAATAAGCTCAGGTACATTTAAAAAATCTGAGTGAAACATAACGGTGCAAGATATTTTTCAGACGCATTAATTAAGATTCACAGATGTATGTCAAAAACGGGAAGACAGATGTGCGACGTACACCTCTAAACCAACCAACCGTCCTTTTGAACTTCTAATGTAAATTTAGTTATTTCTTGGTTAATAATTTTCTCACTGAACGGCCCATCACTATTCCCAAAGACTCTTAAAATTTCGCAAAACTGACAATGAGTCAGAGTAAAATTAAATAACTACATTGAATGTGCAGATGCGTAGTACACAGACGTCGAGAGATATCAAGCAGATCGTTAAACGTTGATATAAAACCTGTTGACATATATGTGACGAGCGAACAAGTGTCATTATTATCATATTGATATTTGTGGTGAAGCCAACGAGATCATATTCTAGCAATGGATTATATTGATATTCTGATGTAGAAGTACTTGGAGAATAAATTGCTAATACACACACCGGCCATTGAATTAAAAAACTTTGTACAAATGAAACGTAAACATCACACAGCGTACATACAAGATACGTTGTCACGTGCATCAACACGTGATCTAGGCAACTATTTAAGACTGCTGCTGGTAAGTAGCGTTGATCACAATAGGAAAAACGAAGGGTCATTCGGATTTCGATAAAGGGCTTACTGTGGGTTCCTGTCTAGCTAGTGCGACGATTCAGAAAACACCAGAGCTGACTGGTTTCTGGAAAGGTGAGACGTCCCTGGTTTTTAATCAGTAAAAACATAACCCACATTGCATGTATAAGAGGCGTAACTATGGCGCGACGACAATCTGTCACGAACGAGATGGCTGTAGTCTCAGAAGGCTTGTACGGAGAAACAAGACACCCCATTGAGAATCAGTTGACCGAAGCATTCAGTGAAGGCTATTGCAGACCCATATCGCAGCGAACTATGAGAAGGGCATTGAAGAGGATCGGTATAAGCAGTCGCTTTCCTATACCGAAACCACTGATTTCTGCGAAGAACTGGAAACTTCTTCTACAGGTGGTGTCAGGAACACCGTGATTGGGCACTGGAAGACTGGAAAAAAATCTTGTTGTCCGACGAGTCGCGGTACAGTTTGTTGTATGCCGAAAGTAGGCAGACAGCATGGCGGGAGCATCATGAAGCAATGGACACAGCTTGCCTTGTGAACAGATCTCAAGGTTCTGGAGGTGGTGTCATGGTGTGGGGCAGGTTCTTTTGGTAGAGAACGGGTGCCTTGTTATTGCTGTAAGGTCGGCTGTCCTCTAAGGATCATTTGAACATTGTTGCCGATCAAGTCCATCGTGCAATAACCGTCACCTTTCTATCCAGCAGGTGACGGCTGTTGGATGGACGACAATACTACTACTCTCCATTGTGAAAGGTATGTTCAACAGTAATTCAGTGAGAACCACAGCGACTTCCACCATCTTTGCTGGCCACCTCAAATCCTGGATCTGAAACTCATTGAAAATGTATGGGGCATGTTAAAAAAAAAAAAAGGTCCGGGAGTCCTCTTCCGTCGAATCTGAGGCACTTAAAGGACTAGCTAATGAACGCATTGTGTTCTGTAGACGTAGATGCACTCCAGTATTTTGTGTTTCTGTGCCAAATCGCATACGTGCTGTAACTCAGTCTAAGAGAAACACAAACCGGTACTAAATAAAAGTTTATATTTCAGTGGCCGGTATGGGTATTATATAGTTCAGAACTTTATTCTTTCTCAATGACTGTTTGGTTACTTCTTTCTAAAGTATGATTTATGTGATACGAAACAAAGTAAGACAATTAATAAACTAGCTAGCTACTCATTAGCAAATTTAAAATACAGCAAAATTGTTTAAACGCTTCACCTGCCTGTTTGTTTGCCTTATGTAAATGTGTAAACGTATTATCAGAGTTTCAAACTGCGTCATCAAAACACATCTGTTAACAAAGAACGAAATTATCTTAATGCTCTGCGAGAGTGTTTCTTCCATTAATGCACATCAAATAACTTCCTTGAATAAAATAAAAAAATGCAGCAATATAATTTATAAGATCTCACACTTCTGATTTAAAAAAATAACCAAAAGAAAAAAATGCAGATGGACTTTCTGGAAAGGCAGAGAGAGGATACAGGGTATGCAGCAAAATTTCTGGTTCTGACATGTACGTAGTTCGTACGCATGCGCCAGGAGGTAGCAATGTCGTTTCCGCTTCTACCCAAATCAGAAACACCATAAGATGACAACGCGTACGAGTTGCATGCACTCTACACGAAGAGCCAAATTGATTTTAAGGAAGAAAATTATGTTAAGAAATGATGTGATTTTGAGATCAGATAATCTGTAAAGCAAATTAAATGTGCGTAAAGATACAGACATAAATTTAAGAAACTGTGTTTCCTACGTACCCGCAATGCGGGGCTCTGTCCGAATCCAGTCATACATGGCAGTCCATCCCAGTTTTCCGGAGTTCATTAACTGTGTTTTATTCAATTTGTGCGTACATTTAAACATTTGTGATCTCTACTGCACCGCAAACGGAATTACGTAACGTTTTCAACAGAAAGCGAATGCCAACGTGTAGGTAACAACAGATTTCTCAATTCTCGTGCTTTTATCTCATTTTGAAAATTACCGGCACGTGGGGAGATCTAAAATTACGTTCCCTTAATCAAAGGAAATATCCGTAGAATTTCTGCTTCATACTACGTGTTTCGTAAGGAGAAACCTGAGATAGCCGACAAAGAAAAATAAGAGAAAATTATGCATTCGCGTGCGAAGCTTCTTTGCTGCACTTCTTTCTAAGTTTCCATGTTATTCTTACACATGCAGTATGCACCAGTTTATCGTCTTCCTGCTGGATCTGGCGATTTGCTGAAAATTGAAGAGAGAAAATGAGAAATTTATTCCTAGCTCTTTTGAAGTGAGAACACACAGTGACGTAAAAATATTTAAATGTCAGCGGTGGGCAGTCAACATCAGTTAAGGAAACTTGTTCGGATTTCTTTCATTAAAGATAAATTGAGAAACTAATTTTGCAGGACTCCACTGTAGAAAACATATAATGCAAAATGGTTCCATACATTCTTGTTCAAAATATATACTTTAAAAAGCTCTGAATCTTGAGGTACGGCGGTACATTTTGTGAGGTAATGATGTCGTTGAGAATAGAAACGGTTCAAAATATACGCTTTCTACTTTCCACAACGACCGGATTTATACTTGTGTAGCACAGCGTAGTCAGGGAAACGCGCAAGGAGTGTTCATAAACCATTCAAAAACAGTAAGGAATAATTTAAAGAGCTAGTGTAGCTTCAATCGTGAGAAACTAATTGAAAGCAAAAGTAATGGGTTAGCATCTCACGAAAAAAAAATGTTCGTAGTCAGACAGGTTCTTAAGAGATGAACTCTGAAAGTAAAACCGAACGTGTATGCTCTTTAGGTCTATAAATACACACTGAGTGGCCCAATTTTTTTACAACCGGACCATTTCACGCAAAGTAGCTTTCTTACAGATGCTGCTGGCCCAAGGTGGTTGAATCGGTATAAGAAGGGAACGCTGAAGGAATGCAAAGACTAATGAAGTGCATTGCGCAAGAAATATTGGGTAAATGACGCGAACTGACAGGCTTTTCACGTGCAATGATCGTGGGTACTCCAAGCATTGGTGAGAGCATTAGCAAAACGGATGCATTTGTGAAATGTTCGAGGACATCAGTTGTTAAAATGTACAGAGAATGGATCAACAATAAAAAACGAGGGTCTGAGCACAATGAGTGTGGTCGTCAATGGCTACTGGATGCTCGAGCTAAGCGTAGAGTAGTCAGACTTGCTCAGTCCAACAGACTGGCAGAGCAACACTTCGTCAGATAACAGATAATCTGAATCAGGGACCAAGTCCGATGGCTTCTCAACGTACAGTTCGCCGCATATTACATCGCATGGGCTACAGAAGCAGGCTGCCTGCCCGTATAAGCCATTGCTATGTTCAGCGAACAAGAAGAAACGCCTCCAGTTTGATCAGGAACAAAAGAAATGGACAGTGTATGAGTGGTAAAGGGTAGTGTGGTCTGAAGAATCACGTTTTGAACTACACAATGCAGATGGAAGGGTCATGATATAGAGAGAGAAGCATGGACCCATCTTCCATCGTCACTACTCTTCAAGCTGACGGAGGCAATTATAGTCTGCGGCATGTTTTCGTGGCAGTGTTTGGGCCCTTTGATTTGTGTGGAGCAACGTATGATCATCCACAGGTTTTTAAAGATATTGTTTGCCTGGGGCATGTTTTCATGAGAGTGTTTGGGCCCTTTGATTCGTGTGGAGAAGCGTCTGACCACCCAAAGGTATTTAAATATTGTTGCCGACCAAGTCCACCAGGTTTTGTTGATTGTTTATCCCAAATAGAGATGGATACTCCCAGAAGGACAATGCTTCATGTCGCAGTGCTCAAATTGTACGTGAACGACTTGAGGAACATCATGGGAGCATTTCCCTGCTAATTTTAGCATCCTCAATCACCGGATCTCAATCTAATGGAGCACTTGTGAGATGAAGTCAAAGGGGGCATTAGACAGCTGGATTACCTATGTTTTAGACTTTGTCCACCCGGGTTTGTTGATTGTTTATCCCAATAGATGGATACTTCCAGAAGGACAATGCTTCATGTCGCAGTGCTCACACGGTACGTGAATGATTTGAGGAACATCTTGGGGGCATTTTCCTGCTATTTTTGGCCTCCTCAATCACCGTATCTCAATCTAATGGAGCACTTGCGGGATGAAGTCGAAGGAGGCATTAAACAGCTGGATCCACTACCATCAGATTTTCAAAAGACGGAGGGTGCAGTTCATCGCATTTGGGCTAATATACCCCAAGCCACTTACCGACATTTAGTTGAGATCATGCCAAGACGAATTCAAACAGTATTAAGGGTAAAAGGTGGTCCGTCAATGTACCAACTTGCTGGTCATAATAATTTGGCTAGTCAATGTACATAGAAATCTGCACGGGCCGTCACTTGGGAAGGCCGGCCAGTTTGATACCTGAAAGTTTAAAGATGGGTCTGTTTCAGACTTACGAACTCATAAACCCGGCTCGTTTATGACTTTGAGCTTGTGGTCCGGTTCTCTGATTTTAGTTTTCACTAATCAACGCGCTTGATTAGTGTTGCACTTTTATGACTTCCGTTTCACTCGGTGATCCTCGTCACCCATACCCATCTTTAAGGGAAATTAAAGCCAACATAAACACATGGCAACAAGCAAATAGCAACAAAATAACTTTTAAACATTATAGCTCTCAATATTCGTACCCTTCTTTTACTGGCTGAAACTAATATTGAAAGCCATTTTTGAAGTACGTATAACTTCAAATGCAGTGTGGATTTTTATAAACAAAGAGTATCGAGGTGACTTTAAATAGTAAGATCCTGAGCTGTGTTACGATGAAAAAAATACGCAATAAGTTTACCAGATTATTGCTGAGTGTATTATACTGGGCATTCCTTTATACCATTAGACTAGGAAAAGTATGGTACGTGGACGCTGTTAAATCTATTTTGCGTCCAAAGAAACGCTGCGTTGTAATGAAGATACTGCGCATTCCCTAAACCAGCGATAAGGAAGAGAAGATTCGACATAATTCATAAACAGTTAAAATATATTTTCCAGAGAATTTGTTTTTTTCTCAATAATAAATGTTCACATTATTCAAACATCATTTCGTGTCTAGAAATGTTAATGGAAATCAGCTATAATTAAATTTTATTTATTTTAATACTATGATAAAATCTGCGGGAAATCGCATGTTGAGGGCGTTTCGCAAATAGTAATAGAAAGAGTAATAGAAAAGTTGTGCGTAAACATCCAATACCTTCATCGCGCTTCAATAAACTTCGTTGTGTTAGACTCGATAAAAGGAAAAAATGGACACAAAATAGATGATTGCTATCCTAATGAAGTGTCTGCATAGTGGCTGAAGCGCCCCACAAAACTCTGAATAGTACCCAGAGAACAGCCAGATACGTACTATTTGAACTTCTGATACACTAATTTTTACTGACTTTTGGCAGCATTTTTAGAATTTCTGTGTAAAATCACTACGACACTTTGTTTTGACGATCTTAAATTAGTAATGTTGCATAGCAAAAATTAGTCACTTCTTCTTGCTGTATTTTACTGCATTGAGACAAATGCTATTCAAACAAAAGTACATAGGTTATGCTGAAATTAATGAGCAAAGCTGTATTACACATGCAGACGACGCATTAGGAGAATGATAGTTCGTGGACAGGTAGTGCGATCTCTCGTTGAGGCCATGAATGGCAAGTTACGTCACCAGCGTTAGTCATGTGACCAAACAAACGAGAGCAAAGATGGGCGACAGTGATACATCTTTCCGTCAGCGTGCTATGATTCAGTTCTTGGTGAAAGAGGAAATTCCAGCTGCTGATATTCCCGTAGGCTTCATCGTTCATACGCAGATGCGTGTGTGGATGCCAGCAGTGTGAGAAGAGTGGTGAAACATTTTAAAGACGGTTTCACAGACATTAACGATCGCCCTCGTAGCGGTCGCCGTCGAACAACCTCTACGGAACACAACAAATAAGGGTTGATGCCTATATTCGTGAAGACAGACATGTAACGGTGAAGAAAATTGCGGCTAACATGGACATAGGAGAAAGTGCAGTTCAGGAAATGGTTTGCAGCTTGGGATATTGGAAAATTAAAATTGCGCCCGCTGGGTCCCACCTTTACTGACCGAAGACCACAAAGGCCGGCACATAAACGTCTCATCACAACTGCTGGAGCGGTATCGAAATTAAGGGGCCGATTTTTTGCACAGTGTCAGGTGAGGAAAGTTGGTTCCACCATTTCGAACCTGAAATAAAACGCCAGAGCTCGGAATGGTATCATCTGCATTCACCAAGCAGGAAGAAGCCTAAGACAGTTCCCTCAGCTGTAACGCTAACTTTTCGGACGCAGACGGGTTCAGTCCGGTTGATTTTTTAGAGCCAGGACAAACCATAAATTCAGCTCGTTATGTCCAAATATTAGAAAAGCGTGCATTGCGTGATTAAAGAGCAAGGAAAGAAAATCATTCTCCAGTACGACAATGTTACGCTCCACTGTGCTTGTTTGACCTCGGAAAAAATCCAAAAATTCTGATGGGAGCTTTTACCACACCCTGCTTTCAGTCCAGATCTGGCAGCTTCCGATTATCACATTTTTGGATTCCTAAAAACAAGACTAGTGCCCAACACTACCAGAGCATGGAAGGAAAACACCAAACTCTACGTCGGTGTTTTTTGCGCAACTAGAACGGGGTTCTTCCGCAAAGGGTATCTTTAAACTGCCAGAACGATGGTGTGTGTCCACAGAAACGGGAATTTTGTAGAAAAATATATTAAGGTGTCGTATTTATTTCTTCAATCATTACAACTCGCAATTTTTTAAATATTGTTACTGATTAATTTCAGTATAACCCTCGTAATTGTTTAGACAAAAACGCAAAATTCTAAACCGGTACTGAAAAGCATAAAGTATCCAAAGTAAAAATGTAAAATTCTCAATATTTACACGATTCTTAAAAGCCGATTCTTAAGAGACTATCGGGCTTACTCCTAGGTCCTAAATACCTGTTTTTTTTCACTGGATAACAGCATCCCTTCACAGTACTGGTATTACCTTACAGACTTCTGCATTAGCCATAAATATGCAGTCGTAGGAAACAAGCTATACCAGCAGACTCGCGGTAGTCCAATGTGTAGCGGTTTCTCAAGCAGACTGGCAAATCTTTAACTACACCACTTCGAATCTGCATTCCTTGCTACTCAATCCGATGACCCCGGGATCATTATGAGATACATCGATGATATCATTCTTCAATAACCCTCGTTTCTCACAAATGAGTGAAGCAATCTATCCCGATGACCTATCCCTGGAAAAAAACTAATATTACATCTAATCATGTGAACTTTCTGGACCTTGACATTTTCATCAACAAAAAAATGGGCTTTCGGATCGACCTGTACGATAAAAGACAAGATTTTAATTTTGATATAAAATTCTTCACCCACTGGTCTTCTAATACTTCTAATGATATACACTGAAGAGCAATTGCATTAGAGATACCTTTCTAGTAACGTGTAGCACCACCTTTCTCTCTGATGACGACGGCGATTCGTCTCGGCATGGACTCGTCAAGTCACCGGAAGCATTGGGAAGCCATACGGATCCACGACTCCTGAACAAACTTCCACAGTTCACGAAGATTTGATGGAGGGGGTCAGAGCCTCGAACATCTCTCTCGATGGCATCCAGATGTGCTCGATGGGACTAAAGTCAGCTGACCTAGCTGGCCAAAGAAGCGAGGTCACGTCGGTGGAGTGTTCATCCAACCATTCGGATACAATTCGGGAGCGTTGTCTTGTTGCAAGATGAGGTCCCCAGTTGGATGTTGAAGACGCACAAACGGGAGCAAATGGTCGTCCAGGATATCCCGGTAACGTTGACCTGTGAGAGACGATGTCACAGTACCAGGGGTCCCATTTCAGTCTACGTAAACAGTCCCCAGACGAGAATGCCACCCCCACCAGCTTGAAGAGTACCCTGTTGGCAAGAAGGATCTATCGTTTCATGTGGTTTGCGCCGAACTCGTATCCTGCCATCCGCATGTACCAACGTGAATCTCGACTCGTCAGTACTGGCAACATTTTTCCACATGTTTAGGGTCCAGTGACGATGTTACAGCTCCCATGCTAATCTTTGCACCCTGTGATCTGCAATCAGCAGCGGTAGCCTCGTGGGACAATGTCTTATGTACCCCATAGCGAGGAGATGGTTCTGGATGGTGTGGCTGCTTACACGTTTTTGGGCACCAGCGGTAAATTGCCGAGTGATTTCTTGCACTCTGGCCCGTCTATCCTCTGTTACAATGCGAGCTAGCTGACAATGACCCAGCTCATCCATACGCTGTTGTCCACGGCAGTTGGCCCTTGCAGGGATGGTTTTACCGGATTCGATATACTCACGGCGCACCCGTTACACAGTGGCTCGTGAAAATCCCAGTGCCTGCACGACTTCCGAGATGGAGTGACCCATTCGTCGGGCCCCGACAGTTTTCCCACGATCAAATGCGCTTCGATCCTTCGTCTTACACATACTGCGTCCGACTCTTACTGATTCCCGTCGCATCACTCCTTATATTGTCGGTTCGCTGCATACGTCATGTCGTTTCCGTTTACAGGGCCCCCCACAGCGCCACATTTGCATAACGCCAGCTGTTTCTAATTCATTTGCTCTTCAGTGTACACCGTAACGTCCTTATTTCTCAGTTTCACCGCATTGCCAGAATATGTTCTAACACTGAAAACATTACCAAAAACCTTAACAGCTTAGTCATTAAATTTAAAAATAATAATGTTCCGGTCCACTTTCTCAGACGTTACATACATCAACTAATTCTTAATTTTAATTCAACCTCCCTCAGTTTTAAATTACACATCAACACTCTATACTAACATAAGACCTAACAAATTTAAATTCAGCAGGCAACACCAAATGTCACTTGATAAGTCCTCTGTTGCTGAAGAACATCTACATACACAGTCTTGCATCTATTGCTACGCTCACCTGGTTCGGCCAATTAGGTTCCCTGTTTTTGCTTAACATTCTATTAAAACATTTCCGTGTTAATTATTCATTTCTTGTTCCTTCCCTTCGTATTTCAATGGTAGTGGTTGCTCAGCTGTTTACTCCGGCCGCAGGATTCGCACCATCTTTGGGTAAGTTACCGGTTTTTTTTTTTGTTCTCTACAGTTTTTTACCATTCGGATGTTTCTCATTCTTACTGGTCTGGATTTAGCGGCTTCAGGAGCAGGATCAGTCGACTATTGGTTTTTCCTAGTCGTTCACTGATACCAGAAAAGTCACTTCCCCGTGTTGTTGCTCTCCTAATGAAGGCAACCTGGTTTTTTCAGTTTCATTTTATTGTTATTTATATTTTTCTACGTTCCTGTCTTCACAAAAGTTTTTTGTTCGATATTCCTTTGTTGTTGTTTCATAACTCTCTCTCTATATATATAAAGTAATGAGTTCAACAACAGATCAATTACAATCCTAATACATAACCCAATAACAACACCCCTAAACTCCTGACAAGAGGGAATATCCCTCAAAATCAAATAACCCCCCACCCTCCCCCAAACCATCATCATCACCAACAAAAAAATTCAAACATTTTTTAATATATAACTGTACCCCAGAACACCAGATCACTCATCAGGAAAGACATCCGGTACCCTGGAGTAGAGGTTCAGGTAATATACACTGACGGAAAAAAATCCCAACACCAAGAAGGGGTTGTGTTAGATAAACGACAGTTGGTAGGCGGTGAGAGTACATCTGTAAGATGACGTCTATGCAAATCTCGCGCTCGGCGCATACGTGTGGCGCTAGTAGCGCCCCTCGGAACATGCAAAGCAGATTTGCTGTAAATACGCGCTGTAACGTTCGTGAGCGTTAGTTATCGTTGAGATTCGACGTAGTGTGTTGATGTTAGTCAAGAATGCCTTTAAGAAGACGAAGAAGCCATTATCAACAGCTCACGGAGTTTGAACGACGTCGTGTAATAGGGCTACGAGAAGGTGGATTTTCGTTCCGCAATATTGCAGAACGACTTGGCAGGAATGTAGCCACTGTGCATGATTGTTGGCAGCGGTGGTCAAGGGAAGGTACGGCCTCAAGAAGACCGGGTTCCGGCCGGCCACGTGGCACTACTAAGAGAGAAGACCGCCGTGTATGGCGTATGGCCGTGGCGCATCGTACCGCGTCTGCGGCAGCAATTCGAGCCGCAGTTGCCACCACAGTGACACAACGAACTCTTACAAATCGGTTACTTGAAGGGCAGCTCCGAGCCAGACGCCTTGTAGCGTGCATTCCACTTACTCCAAACCACTGCCGTTTGCGAATTCAGTGGTGTCAAGCTAGAGCTCATTGGAGGACGAAGTGGAGATCTGTTGTGTTTCCTGATGAAAGCCGGTTCTGCCTGGGTGCCAGTGATGGCCGTGTGTTGGTTAGAAGGAGGCCAGGTGAGCGCCTGCAATCAACCTGTCTGCGGCCGAGACACACTGGACCTACACCTGGAGTTATGGTCTGGGAGCAATTTCCTATGACAGAAGGAGCACTCTCGTGGTTATCCCACGCATCCTGACGGCACAGTCGTACGTCGGTCTGGTGATTCAACCTGTTGTTCTGCCATTCATGAACAGCATTCCAGGGGGGTTTTCCAACAGGATAACGCTCGCCCGCATACTGCTGTTGTAACCCAACATGCTCTACAGAGTGTCGACATGTTGTCGTGGCCTGCTAGATCACCAGATCTTTCACCAATCGAGCACGTATGGGACATCATTGGACGACAACTCCAGCGTCACCCCCAACCAGCATTAACCGTCCTTGTATTGACCGACCAAGTGCAACAGGCATGGAACTCCATCCCACAAACTGACATCCAGCACCTGTACGACACAATGCATGAACTTGCATTCAACATTCTGGCGGTTACACCGGTTATTAATGTACCAGCATTTCACATTTAAAATGGCTCTTCTCGCGCTTACATTAAGCTGTGATCTTGAAACCTTAATCGATTAAATATGTTACCTATACAAATGTATTGCCGCCATTTCATTCCTCTACAACTATTTTTTCGTGGTGTTGGGATTATTTTTCCTTCAGTGTGTATATGTATATATATATAGTAATTGGGTTACATGTAATTGCCACAATTATATATAATCCAATTGAGTGATATATAATTGTGGGATTCGTGTACTCTTCTTGACTGTGCATACCTGAGGATGTGGCCGAAGCGGCTACGAAAGAACTTGTCTTTCTTTCAGTTGTAAATAAAGTTGTTTAAGCTTTTTAACTTATACGGCTTTTAAGAATCGTGTAAATATTGAGAATTTTACTTTTTTTCCTTTAGAAGTGTTAACACCAATTTTCAATATATGCCAACATAAAGTATGTTTTAAGTAGAAAAAAAATCCGCTGGTTTCTGATGAATCTAATAAAAGCTTTTTTAAGCAACCCTGAATATTTGGAAATAAATGTGGTTACATATAACAAAAATGGAAGCATTTTTAAACTGACTTTACGAAAATAACAAAAAAAAATACATTAAGGTGCAAACCGATTTTTCTTATTCTAGGTGTACAAAACATTGGGCATCCCTTACCGCAACTTTAAAGGCGTCCTATCGTTTAAAGAGTCATTAAATGTTTCATCCTTATTTCTTGAAGGTAATTTACAAGTATTTTTCTAGACAGATTTGATACTTTCGACTAATGTAGGAAAAATAATTTTACACCAACCATAAAAAAATGAAAACATTGGTTTCCTCCATCAAGGTATGTCAGTGAGCAATTGTGGGTTATCTATGCTTCTCAGATACAATAAGGTGAAAAGGAAACATAAAAAAAGAAGTCACTCAATCATTTTCACCTTTGCGCAGTTACGATCCATTAACTAGAGAACTGATTTAACCCTTTAACGACCAAAGCCCTGAAATCTTGGGTCGCTCAGAATACAATAATGCCCGAAACTATATGTTGCTCTTTTCAGAATTTCTTCCCTCCCCTTTACGAGTTTACAAACGAAGCATTAGTGCCCGGTCACCACACAAAACTTCCGATCTGTAGTCTTGATGACCTTCAGACGTTTCTGGGGACGATCACTGCATTCTTCCGCGGAGAAGGAATGCGATGTCATGATTGAAAATAATAGAGCCTTGAACGACGCCGACGCCTGCTTTACTTATTTGCTTAGCAGAAAAAATTATGACTAAAGATAACTTCTGCTAATCCCTTAGAGGCTTATAAATTCAAACAACAGGTAGGGGTAGGTAATCCTACTCACTAAAAACGGGCGTTTCGGGCGGTCGTGGTTGTTTGGATGTGAAGGCGGTTTGGACTTTATGGTCGTTAAACGGTTAAGCACTTGACGAAGCCCAGGACTTCGAATTTCCTATTTTGCTGAAGTTATTTTTTTGCCAGTTATTTGCGCAGTAAGACGTAAGTGCGTACAGAACATCAGAGGTAATTATTTCATTTAATGAATTTGTCAGGAAAAAATACACTAGTTCATAGCAAATGTGCATGCATAGTATGAGTAAATTTTTGGAGATTTCAAAGTTTTGGAGATTCCGACCCTCTCGGTCACCTGTCGAATTTATATGTTATATATATCCAGCAGGTGGCCGAGATGTTAGGAAGCTTCTTTGCTCGGAATGAGATGCTGAGCTCATATTTCTGATTCTTTGGTAACATGAAGAATCAGGCGTTTAATTCAAAAAATTCGGTGCGACAACTTAAGCCTTCCGAATCACTGCACTGTCTACGAATTTTGTTCAGCCATATTTTTCAAATATGTCAGCTGATAATTTTTAGTGAAAGTGAACTTTACAATGCTCAAATTTGTGAAGTTTGTAAACTTTAGTGACTGTGTTAATATCTATACAGGCCACGAACCGATAAAAAATGTGCAGAAGTCTGAGACAGTTATGAACACTTTTACTCAGCGGAATTCATAGCGTAGATTATGTGAGAAGAATGTTAAAATACTTACATAGATTTTGCGTTAAAAAGACTTATTGGATCACGGTAATTTCCTTTAGATTATTTGTCAAAGGTATTGATTACCTTATCGATGAAATTCTGACATATTTTGAATATTATTTCAAAAGCTCCATATTAGTTAACCCCTCTGTTTTTTTTACGGAGACCATTTTTACAAGTACTTCCTCAGAGCTAGAGTGCAAGATCCAGGAATTTGCAAACAAAACCAAAGAAGTTGGTTTAAAAATAAATTTACGGATGACAAAATTAACTCACAATGCTTTTACAAAATAAGCAAAGGCATACGTTGACCTTGGATAACAGACATGAAGCGAAGGCAAGATAAAAGAAGAAATAAATAGGCGTTTGAAACTCAGTAGAGTTTTTAGAGGAAACAGAACAATTTTTCAAAAGCAAATTACCATGTCTTAAATTACAGGTTTTAAATGAATGTATACTTCCAGTTCTTACTTACGGATCAGAGATCTTAACAAAAATGACATACAGAGGCTGCAAAACAACGGAAAGAAACATTAATAGAGGCATGCGTGGTGTAACCAGAAAAGATTGGAAAAGAAAGACATGGATTAGAGAAATGAGCAGCGTTGACGACATCATGATCAAAATGATATGCGGTATGTCCTGCCCATTTCCCTCAAGTGGCAATGGGCTGGACATATTGCTAGAAGAACTAGTTGGACAACTGAATTACCAGAATGCATGTCAAGTGACAGGTAAAGACCCAGAATAAGACCACGTTGGAGATGGATGAAGAAATTCGAAAGCATGCTGGAGCGACTTGAAAGAGACTGTCTCAGGCAAAAAGTTGTGGAAAAGACTTGAGGAAATCTTCATCAAGTAGTGGATTGGTAATTGTTGATGAAGATGATTTAAGAAGCATTCATTATTTGTATCTTGAAACGTATACTTACGAAAGCAGAAAAATGACAAAAATATTGAAAGGGTGCAAAAGCGTAGAATAGACAGATGTTTGTCGACTTCTAGTTCTACTAGATTTGTTCCTGATATTATATAAATCATATGGCAGAGAAAGAAGAAAACTGCAGCCAACAATGAGATTAAAACATTCTGGCGCAATTAAACTTCCACGCAAAAACTTATTTCTTATCATATAAACTTTTGCTTTATCTAGCATCGTGGTTTTCCAGAAATGTCTGAAATCTATTCAGCAGATTTCGAAAGCTCAGGGTATTTGTTATGACTTTATTTTGATCGGGTGGAAATGAAAAGGGGCACCAAGTCCGTCCGTCTCTTGCAGGTACACCAAATGCGATTGAAACATCAAGAATTCAAAGGAAAAAAAAAAAACCCCAAAAAAAAAACAGGAAAAAATGAGACCTTATAAAAGATTCCGTAGTAAATGAGACATCTAGAAAACAAGTATGTCAAGGAGGCAGCGGATTGTCGTTTCCTTTCGATGTTGCCTTGTGAAAAGAGGAAAATGCGAATACGGAGAAAAAGCGGAACAGATAGAAATCACTGTAGCGTAGATTGAAGAATGGAAGAATAAGGCTGAAAAATCGGAGCCATTCAGGCATGTGCACACCTATGAAAAACGCATTTGGAAACAATATTTTATTTGTTCGTATTTCTTTGCGTGCTTGAATCATCAAAGGTAGAATTACGAGACTAGCGATATAAGCAATGATTCAGCGATGAACCGTGCTAAGATAAATCGTAGAGTTTCCTTCCCCGGGGATGGAAACGAATGCTGACATGTAACCTACACCAGGAAGGTAACGAGCAGTGTCATCGAAATATATTTTTCGCTGCGTCGCTAAGTGGACAACAATACTGAAGCATAACGGCGCGTTTCCTTTTTTTTAAGAAGATAATTTTTCCCTTGTATTTTCGTGAAACTAATTACAGCAACTGCATACTGAAGCATAAGTGATTGTTGTTCTGACATCTATAGATAATAGCATTTGTCGATTCCCTGGTATTCAGCAAATTATGTACGGCTAGAAAACTCTTTTGTAAGAAATTTGTAAATTCCTCTTTTTTTTTTTTAAGAAAAAAGATATTTCTTTTTTGGAACAGCTTGAAGGATGCAGAACTTTATTATTTAGCAGCATAATAAATGTGCATGATGTCAGTTTCTTTTTTCAAATTAATTAAACGAGAGCTCACCGTTAGTTGAGGGTGTGTCGACCACTTGCCCTCAATTTTTGTTTTTTAATTTTTATTGGAGATTTAACGACCACCGTTAGCAACTCAGTGGGCTATAAGCAGTCGCCCGTCCTAATTTAGGGCCACTGTTTCGAGGGAAGGGAGAGATCCAGCGCCGTAAGACAAACACAACATCGATGCTCTACCGGGATTCGAACCCGGATCCATCTCGGACGAATGATCAGAAGCCATCGCTTAGATCACTCGCCACCTGGGGCGGCTCTCAAAAATTTTTGAAAGGGTCAGTTGCATTCACAGCCTCGCGCGGTACATCAGTTAACTGCACTCCCACGGAACACCCCCGGGTTCGAACAAACAAACCCGCACCAAACTTCCGTTAAAAGTCGTTTACGTACCTCCGAATTCAATGGTGATATTCGTTTTTCTGTAAAGCTCACTAGAGGGCTACGTTGAGTCACCCGTCGCTCGGCGGCTGCTACGCCAGTCGAGAATGTGCAGGTGCTTGTATCACATGCCTTGTTTGTCCGTGTACGTAGTGAGACGACAAAATGGTTCGACCTTTTCTCGTCAGTTTTGAATATACATCTGTCTGACAAGCCACTCCTACTTTGTGATTCCTCGTCTGGCCGCAAGGATGAACGAATACTTCAGGAGGCCTCCGGGGGAAACAAGTTCATTTAAAAAGCATTCCACCAAAAAACTGCGAAATATGTTTAACCCCTCGATGTTCATTTTTTCAGACAATATAAAATTTACGCAAAGAAGATTACAGACTACATAACACTACGATCCAACGTGCCGAACCCAAAATTACATGACAGAATATTCCTTCTCAAGATGCATTCTGTGATGTACGATATCAACTGTCTGGGGAGATCTATATATCGATGCTTCGTTACACATGGCAGAAAGCTGGCTACCATTGTGGTGAACCTGTGCAGAATTTATTTCAAAAGTGTCATCGACGTGGCCTTCAACACTAATGTTTGTCGTACGTGTGCATTTTGTGGGTGTACCGATGTTGCATTTATTAATTGCTGTGCATTTTGCGGCAATGGTTATTGCTTTGACCATTTTATAGACAGCCCTCACATAAATTAGTCTTTTGACACTTGCACACTCTGACCCTTCGTTATGAAGTTACAGACGTCAACAGTCCTATGTACGTGATAATTATTTTCGTGCAGATCCGCTCTTTACGCTTCAACGTAGCACCGGTCTTCAGAGACCTCTACTGGTTAACTGCGGAGTTTTATAGAAAAACGAATATCCCCATTGAATTCAGAGGTACGTAAATTACTTATGATGGAAGTTTGGTGCTGTTTTTTTTTTCGACCCCGGGGGTGTCCCTTGTCCCCCTCGAAGACTTTTCCGCTATTCCCTTCTGCCCTAGAGAGCTTCCTCGTGGAGCAGGATTGCTGCACTCAGACCCCTCGAAGACTTTTCCGCTATTGGGGAAATTGCGCTCTCAAAACCGTAAGTAGGTGTGTGTGTGTGTGTGTGTGTGTGTGTGTATACACATATACACTACTGTTTATTGAAAAATGCAAAACCAGGTAAAACGTGTAGTGAATGATTGCAACTCGCAGGCTGGGTATGTCACGTTAGGGGGGGGGTGCAAATAATTACAACCGCAGCGCACATGCAAATAGTTTGTGCAGGCGACGCCCACGTAGCTGTCACGAAAGAAGAGGTACTGTATAAATGCAGGACACACATTGCAAGTTGCCGTAACCGATTCTCGGCAATTCTGGCGGTAAAACAGTAATGTTGGGTTGTCGGAAAAATCATGCGTATTTTAGCCATGTTTTGCAAAAGTCATTTATTCATAGAAAGAACAAAGATCAATTAATGATATAATGCCCGTTTTGTTCGATAACGTTTTGCCATCTGTCAGTGAGCTGCAAAATGCCTCGTTCATAGAAGGATCTTTCTTTCGTGACGAAAAACTGTACAAGGTGCTGATTTACAGATTCGTCTGAATTGAACGTTATACCACGCAAGTACTGTTGAAGAGATCGAAACAAGTGGAAGTCTGACGGCGCAAGGTCAGGCAAGTATTCTGGGTGTGGCAACACATCCCACCCAAACTCCAATAATTTTTGGCAAGTAATCAAATTTGTGTGTGGTCTCGCGTTGTCGTGATGGAACACAACACCTTTACGATGAACGAGCTCTGGGCGTTTCTTGATGATGGGTTCGTTCAAACTGTCCAATTGACGACAGTACACATTCGAATTGCTTGTTTGGTTCCGTGGTAGGAGCTCGAAAAACACGACACCTTTAAAATCCCACCACACTGAGACCAGAACCTTCCACTGATGAATGTCTGCTTTGGATGTCGTTTGAGGCGAAGCAGCCCGTCGGTACCAAGACCGTTTGCACAGCACATTGTTGTACACAATCCAAATTTCGTCACCAGTTATCAGTCGCTTCAAAAAAAGGATCGTTTTCCTCACGTTTAATGAGCATATCGCAGATGTTTATACGCGCCGTCAATTGAGCTTCTTTAAGTTCATGAGGAACCCACACATCGAGCTTGCTTGCGTATCACAGCTTCTTCAGGTGGTCGTGAACGCTTGAATGATGGATGTGCAATGTTTCTGCAATCTCTCGTGTCGTGTAACGTGGGTTTGACTTGATCAATGCCTTGATTTGGTCGTCATCAGCCTCGGTTGGTCTCCCGGACCGAGGAGCATCGTTGAGGTCAAAATCACCAACACGGAATTTTGCGAACCACCGCTGGCACTGACGTTCTTGTAGAGCATTATCACCGTACACTTTACGCAACTTTTCACATGCTTGACGCGTGTTCTTCCCTTTACGGAAGTAAAAGAGTAAAATATGGCGAAAATACACAGTTTGGTCTTCCATCTTCAACTTGATGTCCAATCTCCACAAATCAACCAAATCGCTCCCTATTCCTTTTAGACCGCAGCTAGAACTGGCACTTGTCGAATGCCATAGCGATAACAGAGCTGCGCATGTATCTAGTACTTTCAAAACCGCCCAACCGCCATCGGGTGCCAAAATACGTCATGACTTTTCCGACAACCCAATAGTATCTGAGTATGGCGAGCCGCAGCAGACGAGAATTGTGCATACAGCTGATGGCGTTTGAGCGAGGCCGATGTGTTGGACTGCGGGAAGGCTGACATTTCTTCAGCTATATTGCTGTTCGTTTTGGACGAAACGTGAGCACAGTGATGCGCATACGGTTTCAGTGGGAACATGAAGATACTACTTACCGATACGCGGAGTCTAAGCAACAGAAGAAACCACAGGAAGACGGGCATCTCCATCGTATGGCGCTGACGGACTGAACAGTCACGCTCACAGGGTTAGCACAGCAATGAAGGTCTGTATCCAATCAAGGGTTATGTGGAATCTCTGTCCGACGCAGCTTGCTGAAAGGGAGACCCCGTCGCTAGCCGATCGTTGCTTCGATTTCCATTGACCTTAAACCACAGACGTCAGAGGCCCCAACGGGGCCATAAAAGCAGACAATGGGGTGATGAATTGCAGCGCATGATGTTTTCCGACGAGTCATAGTTCAACCTAATGACCCATGATGGACCTATCCTTGTACCGCGACAGCATGGTGAACGGCCACTGGCGGCATGCATTATGAAGCGTCATACGGGCACGACACCGAGCGTTCTAGTGTGGGATGCGTGGGTTCCATTCACGTTCGTACCCCCTACGCATTGCTGGAACCATGACCAGCCAGCGGTACATCGCGGAAGTTGCGGAGAATAAAGTACTGCTGTACCTGCAGAAGATCTTTGGTGCCGCCTTTCAAAAGAACAATACCCGACAACATGTGGCGCGTAATGTCTTACAGATCTTGGATGCCCTAGTCTTCCGTAGCTAGCGCGTTCGGCTGATTTGTCACGCATTGAACAATTATGGAATATGGTCGCTCGACGCCTTGCCAGTCAGACACCGCTGCCAGTTACACAAGATGAACTTTGGGTACGAATCGAGACAGCATTAAAGCACCTTCCACACAGTACGACTTCCAGAACCTCTTGCAGTTTTTGCCAAGCCGCATACGAACTGTTATCGCCGCTGCTGTACGCATTACGTACCCTCCAGTATTGTGTTTTTCCACATAACTGCCGTCTTGTATCATAAGTAATGTGCCCTGCAAATTTCTCTTCAATATCTTAGGTTTTTCTTGGTGTTTCATATTTAACAAACAGCAGTGTGTGTAAAAATCATTACTCGATGGAAAAACATATATATATATATATATATATATATATATAACAAATGGCATATACACAGTATATATACTGTATGCATGCATGTATGTATATATATCGTAATCGTGTAACATCGCATGATCCGCAATGAAAATGTTCGTTACACAACCGCTGAGTTTAATAACTCTATCATCTGCATATGTTTCAGGGACATTAAATACTTCAGGAAGGTGGAATCTTCAACAAAACCTCTCCAGTTTTTCACATTCCACCTCCAGTAAGTAAGAGCTGGGAGCTTGAAGTCAATCGGTATTGTTATTGTTGTTTTCCTTCTGAATGCAACTGACGCATCACATAAGGAAAGCGGATTAGGATGAGTGCAACTGACCGCTGAATAACTGGGAGGTTCTTATTTTGACAGGATAAACGGGTTTTAAACATTCTTATAGCAAATGTTTCACAAAAATTGTAACCAGGGTTAATTTGCTCAGTGTTTGTAGACATCCAATTGTGAAAGACATCGGAATGAAGCGCAAAATTCTGTCTCGTCAGTTTCAGTACCATGGATGGTATGTGCATAAAAATATCATTTACAACCCCAGCAGCAAACAATATACCATATACTGTGGGTGTATGTGCATAAAATAGAACATACAACCCCCGCTGCGAACAATATTCATTCAGAAAAGTTGAGTTGGGTGCTAATTAGTCTAAAGAAAACAACTCCATCTTATTAAGTGCAGAAGTTGTCGAGAAATTAGTGATGTGAATTAGGAACATGGGGCGTGTGAAGCCCTATATTTAGTGGAGTTATAGGACGTTTATTCTCTGTGTGTATCAAATTGCTATCCGCCGAAGTCCAAACTCATCAATTATTCTACACAAAAGGCCGTGATTAATATCAGTACATGTGCAACCACAACTCCGCATCGACTGTCAAATATCATAAACATAGCGGATAAACAAGCATAACCCCATTAAATACAGGACTTAACAAGGCACATGCTGCTAATTCATATCACTAATATCTAGGCGAGTTTTGCAGCTAAAAAGAGGTTTGCTTTCTTGAGACCAGTTAGTACGCTGCGCAATATTTTCTAAATGGACATTGTTCGCTGCGGGGCCGTATAAAAATAAAGACTTCGTGTCTGTATGTAAATACCACACACGGTAGGTAGTGAAACTGCCACGACAGAATTCTACGCCTCAGTCTGCTGATACGTTTTTCAACTGGAAGTCTATGTCTACGTATAACCGCTAAGGAAATATACCCCGGTTAAAGTGCTTATGAAACACACGATACATAAAAGCAGACGAATATATGTAAGTGAAACAAAAAGAAAGAGTACTCATGTTAAATTTATCTGATATTTGATTAGTACATTTCCATGGGATGCAAGGATGTTCTGATGGGAAATAGTTCTTGACGGTCCATCTTGGCACTCAATTTGGTCATCATTAACTCTTAACATGATATGGAAAGATTTTACATTTGTTTCACATAAACAGGTCATGTCTTTTAGTATTTTTGCAAATAAAATAAAACAGCCTTTTATCGATCTCGCTGAATACACTGGATGCTCAATCATGCGAGCAGTAAGTTATGTTTCTCTCATGTTTTTTAATATGAGGCACACATTCCTTTCCTTGCTAAAAAAATTATCTGCACCGATTCATATGGCATACGGGGAACAAAAACTGTTTTGAAGGGTTTCTTAAAACTGGGCTTGAAAAGATTTCAAGCAGAAAAGAAAGACATGGCAAAAGACGGACGATCTTCCAGTTTGGAATATTCACGTACTGAGTCAAATATGAAAAAATCTAGCCATTGACTGATTATTAATCGCTTGGCAGCATATGATAACAAGAAATGTGAAAAACAGGTTAACACAAAGAGATTGTATATAACATTCAAATAAAACACAAAATATAGTACAGAGAGAGAGTTTTGAGTTACATCTCCTTCGGTACAACAATGTTTTGCCAAAGAATCAAAGTTCAGCGTTTCAGCGCACGCACTGCAGTACACTGATCTTGATGAATTAGGCTTGAAACATACCCGTAACTGAAAAGCGCGCCTAGACAGGTTCCCATTTTTAATGAGCTGAAAACGTTCAATACTATAAGGTAGTGCTCGAATTTAAAAAAAATTCGAAAGGCTGAACACATTTAGAATTATATGGCAGTGCTTAAACTGAAAAATCCTCAAAAGTTCTCGACTTTCACCATTTGAAGACATTCAGAACTGCATTGGTTCCCATAAATTAAGGAACAACATGACATTTGGAGTTTTTGTAAAGTCTCCAAAATGAAAGTAGATGAACCTAACATAATAGAGGTATTTTTACCCAGCGATGTCAAATATGATAAGAAAATTAACATAAAGTATGTTTAAATCAGCAAATCAGATTTAGCTTGAAAAGAGCCAGTTGACAGTGTCTTGTCGTTTCGCTTCTGTATTGCTAACACGTTGCTTTGAAAGTTTGAGTTTTACTATTTTGGCGACAATATCTAGAAACCATTTAGGTGAAGAATTAAGATAGCGAGCCATTGGACGGCTGAACACCAGCCAGTCCCAAGTCGAAGTAGCCAGATTGCTCAATGTGAGTCGTTCCGTAGCCCATTGACTTTGGTCCATATTCCAAAGGAAAATGACATCTCGATAAGGCTTATTAATGGAAGACCTTGGGCAACAACTTCAAGAGGAGACAGTTAACAGTAGCTAAGTGCTCTAAGAAGAAAGGCAGCCACACCTACTCAACTGTGTTCGGAAATATGGCATCATTTGGAAATTAAGGAAGAAATAATTCCGTACACAATTATGATGACTTTGAATAATCTACTGTATATGGTATCATGTTTCACAGTGCGTAAGAGGATTCATGAATATGGTCTTTATGCTAGGAGACCTATGATGTGCACCCCCTCATCTCTCATAAAAGAGAAAGTCTCAGGTCATAAAAGAGAAAGTCTCAGTTGGTGTCGCAATCATGTCAGCTAGACTGATGATCAATGGTGCTTTGTTCACTTTAAGAAGAAGTTCAGATTTACTCTCCATAGTAACTATAGAAAAATATTTATCTGGAGAGAACCAGGGCCGCACCGGTGGCGCAGTGGTCTAAGCGCTGGCTATGACTACTCGTCCGAGATGGGTACGGTATTGGAATCCGGCTGAGGCATGGTCGTTGTGTTTGTCTTACGGCACTGGTTCTCCCCCTTTCTTAGAACCAATGACCCTAAATTATGAACGGGTGACTGCTCATAGCCCATTGAGTTGCCCAAGGTAATCGTTAAACCCACAATCAAAGAGAGAGAAAGAGAGGGAGAGAGACAGAGAGAGAACCAAATACACGCCATCATCCATTAATCGTATCAGAAAGGTAGACTGAGTGCAGTGGTGATGTTATGGTGCGGACAGACATATTTTTCGGCGGTCGCACAGATCTCTTCGTGCTTTAAACTGTTAATATCAATGTTCAGATGCATTCGGGTGAGATCTCAGGAGGGTTTGTTATGTCTTATTCAGGAGAACTTGGCTGCAAGTTTATCAAATAGGACGATAATGTACGTCCCAACGGAGCCAGAATTGTTAACCAACATCTTGAGGAGAACATCATTGACCGTATGTACAGTCCAGCTTGTTTCTCCGAGCTGAACCCTTATGAGCATTCTGGGTAGTCATTCGGGAGACATACTGCAGCCATTTAACCCCTTCCCCGAAACCTGCAGTATTTTACGAACCACCTTTGTGGAGTAATGGTCCGTATTGCCGGGAGAGTTCCTGGGCATTCTAAATATGAGCATGAAGCGTCGCTGTGAAGCATGTATTTATGTAAGGGTTGATTAGACACCATTAGACACCATATTCACTCACTTTAGGTTTCTGGTTATAAACATGGCTTATTGACCAGGTACGATAAGGAGTTATTTGTTCTGTAATTAATAAGCTTTTTATTATGTACATATACTATGAAAGAGGATACTGAATTCCATGTTTCCTCAAATTTTATATGAAAATTCGTTATAGTTCTCGAGACATTTATTTTTGTTCCTCAGTTTATGGAAACGAATCTATACGACCGTGCTCGAATTGAAAAACCAAGAAAACTTTCATCTTAACCAATTGAAGATATTCAGAACTCTGTGGTAGTGCTCGAACTGGAAACGCCTCGAAAGATTCTTATCTTTACTCAGTTGAAAGCAAATGCGCAGTCGTATCAGAATAATATGACCACCTACCTAATGATGGGAATAATCACCATCGGCTCAGATGACAGTGGCATCGACGCAATGCCCTGGAAGGTTGCCCGAGGTACACGTGCCCATTCAGACTGCAGCAGAGCATGGAGGTCCCGTCGAGGACGTGGTTGTAGATCGACTCGTCAATCCTGTCGATTCAAATGGTCCCACAAGTGCTCTTCAGAATTGATGTCGGCAGAGCCAGATTCTGACATTCTGAGGCTCTAAGCACAGTTTGAAGTAGAGGCCTCTTCTATTAAAGATATCAAATTGTCTGGAATGCATATCGGAGTGTGATAAAATAAACACTGTAGTATGGTCGGAATTTTAAACTACTTTATCTCGCGCTTTCGTTTTGGAAAATGCGTCGATCATGTCATCATAATTGAGAGAACTTGTTAAGTCTGATTCTATAAACATCATAGATAAGACTTTTCTTGCATGTGCAAGGCTCCGACGTCGAGGCATCCTCACAGTCCGTGGTGGTTAATACAACAGTAATCCGCAATCACTATTGTCCCTTCGTGCGAGTTTGCTTTTGATATACCCTCTTCGATGCACGGTTCCCATGCGCTGTGGCAGGCTTCTATTTCGTCATTAGTCGTAATGTTTTAAAAATTTACATATTCGGCCCTGACCTACTTACATGCGGAATTTTACCAGCCTCAAACAACTTTCTCGGGATGCTTTGCTTATTTTGGCAAGAGTGTTGCAAATAAATACATACATACGTATACGTATAAGTAAAAAAGAAACAGAAAATAATTGAAGTAAATAATAGTATTCTACAAATGGAGTAATAGTCCACAGTACAAGTATCACCAAATTAAATCATAACTTCAATGAAGTAATCCGATGTTAATTATTCTTGAGCAAATCTTAAGAACTAACTTCAAGCAAGTAGTAAATATTTCAGCTATAAATTATATTATAGATGAGGAAAGACAGTAACAAGTTAAAGAAAATGTCTATCGCTAAAAGTTTTCACAAACTTTTCGGATTTCTTCGGAAAACTGTTATGAATAATCTTTTAGCTTGATCTCACATTTTCAGATTTTCGTATTGATTCACTTGTTGTTTGTTGTGTTGAAGGAATTGTTTTGTTTCGGGGTGTAGGTCTAGTATTTGTTTGAATTTGACTTAATTTTTACCCTCTAAATTTTGTGTCTGTTTCTGGTTCTAAAAGGTACGTTCAGTGATGATAAAAAACTGAAGAAATTATTCGTACAACCTTTGATAATGCGTGCTCTTTCTTTTGGATTGTAATGCAAAAAGCTAATTGCATTTATTGAGGTTGCTCCCATCTTCGTCTGAAATGAACGCAAAGAAGTATTTTTCAACTGCACGGTACCGTTCGTTCAGGAACCTGCAGGTCGTCTGGGGTTCTTGCACAATGGGGTACAAGTAACATGTGCGTCATGATGTTCTTCTGCGTCAGATCCAGATTAATGTTGTCGTGAGCTGTTTTCCATACACCACAGCAGTGTGTACAACCGTTCTACAGGTTTCCGTGTTTCTTCCACCACGAAGAAGAAGTTTCGCAACCATTTCATCAGGAGTGGGTAGTGATGCACCCTTCCTTCTCGACGGTTCTGCGGCACCTGAAAGTGGTTTTCCTTGGTAGTGATAATTTACCACACATGAGTGAATAGTTCCCATTTCAGGAAACAATGTGTCCTCGTTCTTTGAACATTTCAACCATCCATGACTACGAATAAATTGCGCAAGGAAGTAGTGGAAATCATACAAAGAGAAGTGGGAGAATTTGGAACTCTGCATTCTCCATTACATCTCTTACAGTGAAAACTGTTTACTACGGTAATACCTATCCTAAGGGTTTTTATTTTTTGATTGAAGGTTTAACGACCACCGTGAGCAACTCAGTGGGATATAAGCAGTCACCCGTCCCTAATTTAGGGCCACTAGTTCTAGGAAAGAGAGAGAACCAGCGCCGTAAGACAAACACAATAACCATGCCTCATCCGACAGAAAGTGGCTTCATAGCATTTCAGCCTCTTACAGCTGAATGAAAACAGCTCCACGGCAAGCGATAAATCTCTGCAGCAAGGAAAACAGATATCAATAAAAAACTGCCAGCTTTCATTTTCCGATTTTCTGCGCAAACGTGACTTTGAGTTTGAACATTTAGTCTCATTCGAAGAGCAAAGTAAAAACCAGTCATAAAACAGATGTTTGATTTACAATTAAGAAAGAAATAACGTAAGAAACCACATTGCCTTTTGTTTGGTGTTGAACGACCCTTATAAGCATTAAAGGCTAAAAGGAGTGGTTCGTCCCTAATTTGGGACCAATAATTTCAAAAAAAGTGAAGGACCACCGTCCTACAACAATATTGCCCATGCCTCATCGGAGACTCTAAAGCTGACCCTTCTCAGACGATTTTCAAAAAGCCCGTGCCTCTGACCATTCGACCAGCCAGGCGGCTTGCACATAATGCTTATACACGTTGATATGGGTTCAGAACTTAAGACTTATGGAAATAGATACATCCCAGAGAAGTATCGATATTTATGCCCCGTGTTTCGTTCTACAACATAGTTTCGATACCCGAAGTTGCTGCCCCGGTGGCGCAGTGGTCTAAGGCGTTGGCCCCTGATCATTCGTCCGAAGGGGTCCGGGTTCGAATCCCGGTGAGGCATGGATGTTGTGTCTGTCTTACGGCACTGGCTCTCTCCCTTCCCTGGAACCAGTGACCCTAAATTAGGGACGGGCGACTGCTTATAGCCCATTGAGTTGCTCACGGTGGTCGTTAAACCTCGAATAAAAAAAAAATACCCGAAGTTCTCAAAACATGCACGAAGGCCTTAGGCATAAACTTTCGTTTGCTGAAAACGCATAGCTATTGGGAATTTATGAGAAACACACTCTGCAGTGAAAATTTACTCTTGCAAAAATTAGGCCTAGTCCTATTTTAGCTACAGGATTACAGTTTTCAGTGTTTCTCCGGAGTTTTCCACAAAGGTGACAGTGACCAATTGCATTTCTATACCGAAGACACAGTGATCTTTTGAACGAAGTTAAGACATTTATAGTTCAAATACATAGTATGGCTTAGTTGGACTTTCCATTGAAATGTGTCGTCCTGAATTGTGGTTGGAGTGTCAAATAACGCACGTAATTACTGTATATTTTATTAATACCTGCGTGCACAAAATGTCCACGACAGTCTTTTATTCCTTATCGGACACATCACAGATTTGATTTCTACAGTAGTTTGGCACTGAAAGGATCACGAAAATGTAACGTACTGTAATATAATTTTGTGAGTTTAGAAACACTTCGACATTTCTTGTCTTCCCTCAATAACATTAGGAGAAACCTGATCACATACGTACTTCGAGAGAAACTTCATCCCTGTTATTTTGTGAAAATGAATTTATTAATTCGAGTCTAAAGAATTTATTATGTGGGAAAACAGAAATCAATCGATGAAGAGTAAATAAGTACCAAATGAAAATCGAAAAACGTTATTTCTTATTTGAAAGGTAGTGGATTAAAATTCCAGGTAAATTGTTCATAATACATGAGGATTGACAACAGAACTTAGTACTTTGGTCACAGTGAAGTAAGAAGAGGTAAGAAAGAGCTAAAAACTTTCATTTGTTGACTATAGTTACAGTGGTGCCTTCATCAAAACAGCAAACTCTGAAGATCGGCGCTCCTGATGCAGAACCATCAACCTCAGGGCAACCGTTCTCCACCGCCGTTGAAAAAACACACTGAAAGTATTTTGAGACATCGCCGAGTTTGTTAAACAATTGACTGCAGGGAGCATTTATTTCAGTGCATTTCGAGTAGCTACTGCTTTCCTCATTACGTGGCAGAATGCCAATGCTGGTCAATAAACTGACTCGAAGACATTCTAAGCAACAGAACACGTGTTTATTGAAGACACCGGAACTTCAATAAAGGAAATAATTGATAATATGTTTGCGAGTTACTCATAGCATATTATTTTTCTATTTTCATTAAATGCTTATACTGCCACATATCCACATAATCATTTGCTTGTCAAGTCCAAGATATCTGTATTCTTCCTTTCCATAAACTTCTTTGCTCTCATGTATGTACTTCACTGGGGTAAAAAAGGGTTTGCTGCACAAATACCAGTGGACATCTAACTAGCGTGCCACACAAAAAGCTGATTTTTTTAACCCTTTAACCGACTGGAACGAATAACCTCAGGGTTAGCAAAATGGGCTAAATCAGCTCGAGCCGATAAGTTCGTTGTCTAGGAAGTGTGCCCAAAGCGGGCGAAACGAGGGAAGCTACGCAACCGAAAAAGTTGCTTTCCCCTTAGCTTTGTTATTCAAAGGTGTCATTTAGGAGGATGACTCGCACTAATTATTTGTAATTGAGAACCTGCTAAAATGATACAGACAGCGGCGACGAACCTAAAGAGAGGGAAGAGGTTTGAGCCATTTGTTCCTACACAAGGGCATAATGCTCATGTCAGGGACAATGAACACTTGCCCATCATGCCTTGGGTTATGGAACAGAGAACAAACATCTAGAAGGGACCGTTTTATCACTAGCAACAGTTTTATTATCGGTACGGCTGAGATGAGAGGGGGTAAAGGAAAATATTTGTTGTAACTTTCGTAAAATCCGGCCGTTATGTGAAAATTTCTGATTGGGGAGCGTAGAAAATTAGGGGCACCGTTTGGTACATGCACACCGGATGCGTAAAGGCTTTGGGAGAGTTAAACAAGAAAACCCTAAATTATACGAGGTATAATTTCGGCCTTTTTCGGTTCAGCTTTCCGTTATTGAAATGTAAAACCACATAAAAGCACTTTTTCCCGAAAAGATTTAAACGGCAAAATACTGCAGTGGTCAGAGCGAATGCAGCCAGATAAAGAATATCAGTGCCGGACAATTGCTAAGGACGGAATACAATAGCAACGATAACAACCATAAAATGGAAGGCAGGAAAATGTGGAAATTAGCATAAGTGCGGGATACAGTAAGACGTGTTGTGCGTATGCAAATTTTGGATTGCCGAACTTGTTCGTTACGTCATAGCGCTGATAAGAGATATAAAGGATTTGACGCGTATTGACCGTTGTTGTTCAAACGCAAAGTTGAAAGGCAAAGAATCAATTGACGAACTTGCAATTTTCAGTATGTCTTTCCGACATCACCTAGATGATTTTACGCGTAGCCGTATTATTGGAAAGATTGAAGAATGGGGAAAAATAACAGATGTTGCCAGGGAGTTCGACGTCAGCCACAGTGTTGTTTCAAGGCTTTGGAATTCATTTCAAACAAATGGAGAGTGTAGCAAACGTCACGGGGGAGGTCGTGTTCGCAGTACGACACCTGCAGAAGATCTGTACATAGTGCTATCAACAAAAAGACACCGGCGCAGCACAGCTAGTGAGGTAGCAAAACAGTTTATGGCTGCTACTGGCGAGCGGATCTCCCGAAAAACTGTCGCCAGACGTTTGCATGAAGGAGGACTATACGCCCGCCATCCTGTTGTGTGCATCCATGTCCAGACGTCACCGTACCGCCCGTTTGCAATGGTGTCATCAACATCGCAATTGGACTGATAACGACTGGTCTGCTGTCCTCTTCTCAGATGAGAGTAGATACAGTCTATCGTCTGATTGTCGACGACAACTGATCTGGCGTGTTAGTTGTACTGCATATCGTCCACCAAACATACAGGAAAGGGACCGATATCCTACATGTAGTGTCATGGTATGGGCTGGCATCATGATCAATGGCCGTATGCACCTCTATGTGCTTCCAACTGGGACTATGACTGGCCAACGATATATTAATGATGTTCTGCTACCTCATGTTCGCATGTTCTGTGGTGCTGTCAGTGATAGATTCATTTTCATGGACGACAACGCAACATGTCATCGAACAGTCGCTGTCCAGGAGTGTCTTCAGAGCGAGGATATTCAACGCCTCGTACGGCCAGCACGTTCTCCAGATCTGAATCCCATTGAAAATGTGTGGGATGCTTTGGGGAGGAGTCTTGCTCTTCGCCGATGCCCTCCAATAAACAAGGACACCCTCATCCGTGCACTGACAGAGGAATGGGATAAATTACCCCAACAGCTGCTTGATAATGTTGTGCAAAGCATGACACGACGTGTTGAATCTTGCATCGCCCTCCATGGTGGCCATATTCCGTATTGATATCTTACGCCGGAACGCCTGCGGACGGTAATTGCAATTTTTTTGCGTTTGCGTATTCTGCACAAAATGGCCTCTTTGTCCCTTGAACACGTTCCAAAACCTTCTGGATTTCAGAACACAATAAATTGTCTTTCTTGCAATGTCCTGGCATTCTGACATTATTTTATTTCATTTGGCATCCAACCACACTTACTTTTTTATGCGCTATATAGCCGTTTATGATCCGTCCTTAGCAATTGTCCAGCAGTGTATGTTGTGACAGGAATGAAAGTGTTGGCAAAGCGTTGAAGCAAAATGTGTACATTGTCATCGTACTTCTTGTACGGCGACGTGAAAGTGTAAAATACTGGACAGATAGAGGTCATGGTAATAGCGGTACTAGGTACTCAGAATTTCCACAGTCTGAAAGTGCTTCAGCGAATCGCTAAATGCATAATTGTTTTTATTAGAGATGCTCTTTCCTGCACAGAATGAACACGTTTTTAAGGTTATTTGGCTACAGCATCTCAGAAACTTATGAATTTAAGTCATCCTTTAAGAGCACGCTTTTCCTCCTTGGAGCACTTCATAATTTCGACTACAGCGTCATTGAAGAATTACATTGTCCTATCATTAGTATAAGGGCACCGACATGTTTTCAAATAATCTTTATAGACAGAAAATTTATTATTGTGTGCTGAAAGCATTGACTTTTAGGAAGGGCTACAGTTTTTGTGGAATACCATCCACCAATTTTGTTTAAAAATTCGCTGATATGTTTGGCTTTCAAACCAGTAACCAGTTAAACTATGTTCGTTGGTATAACGAAGTAAATTTCTCCGTCATTTTTGTCCACGCCGGGGCCCGAACCCGGGTCCCCTCATTCCGGAATAAGTCACTCTACCAATTGAGCTACGCGGACGTTCGCTATGACTGCTATCTGCCTTTATGTCGTGTGCGTCCTGCTGTCCAGGCACGTCACACATCTCCCCCCGGAAAGAGGGCCGGGGGCATGGCCCACGGGTCAGCCGTGACCATGAATCGTCGTAGGCAGCCATCCGCTGTACAACGTGCACTTGAGAACTCCCAGTCAATCTGGTGTGTGGAATGCAACATCACACACTTTTATTTTTCGAAGCGCTGGAGAAGGGATTCTCTTATTTTTCCTCTCTCGCGGTGTGGAAAGAACATCACACCATTGCGAGATGGTAAACGGCCGGGTCACCCGGAAAGTTCGGGCGCTATTATAACGAAGTAAATTTCTCCGTCATTTTTGTCCACGCCGGGGCTCGAACCCGGATCCCCTCATTCCGGAATAAGTCACTCTACCAATTGAGCTACGCGGACGTTCGTAACCGCTGCTATCTGCCTTTATGTCGTGTGCATCCTGCTGGCCAGGCACGCCACATTGGGCTATCTGTTCGACCACCCATCCGACAATTCACTTTATCCCACGGATTTTCTATAATGTTCAAATCGGGACTTTGGGTTAGTCAGGCTAACCTTTCGACGCCCATGTCTTCAAACTAATCCGTAACAACGTGAGAAGTATGACATGGTGTGTTATACTCTGCTAATAGATATATGAGCTTTCTCTAAAGTACTTTCCCTCTGTTAGTTGTAAATAAGTGTCCAAGACGTCTGAGTAGAACTCAGCATTAATGGTTTTGTCCAAAACAACTAAGAGGCTCAAGCCGAACCAGAAATACTGTCCGAAAAGTGCTTTTTCCTGCATCCGCCACGTTCTTTACGCCACGCTAATTAGCGTGTGGCATTAGTCGAAGTCATTAGCAGTTTTTGAATCGCTGCTCGACGTGGTAACCCATGTCGTACAGACTCTTGCGCTCTGTAAGGGTGCTAACATCAGGCTCAATAATTTCACATAGGGTTTGCGTGATTTGGGGCATTGTTTATTTGCGTCCTGAGGGTACGTTTCGCTGAGGTAAGTGCAATGTCTTTTGTTTTGAAGACGCATGTCAATAACCTTCCGAAAGCTGTACGTACAATCAATTTCATTTGAATAGAAACAATTCTGATAGAACCTAAAACGTGTATTACTCTCGTTGTATCAAACATATAATGATACCAAAACTTTAGGGATTTGAGAAGTTCAAGGGCCAATATCTGGAATATCTAATGCCAGATTTTGCCAAAGCAAAATTCTGACAGCTATAACATTTTTTAGGGCGCGTGACGAAATATTTGAAATGTTCGTGGTCCGTCCTAAATTCATTCCATTCCTTTTAAAGTTTCTCAAGAGCATTTTTTTTTATTTAATAGTACCATGAGCATCTAAGTTGAGGCTAAGGCATATGTTTCGTGAGCATTGCTTCAGGTAAACGGAGATGATTTTTGTCGCTAAAATGAATAAAATTGGGCATTAAACGAATTTGGAATTCAGAGCAGCAGTTGAAGGAGATGCCACGCTGTAGACACCTTCGACAATACGAAAATCTCCGAAATACTCGCAGTATAGGAAAATTTATCCACCAGAAATGTAATGTTTTATGAATCAAGTGAAGAAAGAAGACCGACGAGGAACTGCGAGCACAATGTAATGCCACGCGACACTCGTAACACATTTTTCGCAGCGACAGACTACAGTCATAACCACCCAATAAACGGGCTATATCATGAACATAACACTTTTGTAGGTGCTTTAAAAATTCGAGAAGTTTTACAATTAGCATTCTTTGACAAACTGAATTGGAAAAAAAAATATCATACGAACAGCTGCTGGCAATTTCCGGGAATAAATCTAATTATATCGAAATAGAGAACCCACTTTGAGAGTAAGGTTGAGATCTCAGACTTTTTTTATTACCATTCTTCGAGTTGTCAGCAGAATGACTTCATATTATTCCAAAGGGGTTTTCCAGTTTCTGGAGCTGTAGTAACCACACGCTCGTGATCAACGACCACTCGAAGGCAGCGAGCGAACTGTTCACCCGAATCCAACGCGAACGCGAGGCTCGAGGACATCATTTTTCAAGCTGACAAGTGAAGAGTTTACTTTCCTGCTTAGAATGGGACTCAGTCCTTATCCTCAGACAGAAAACTGAAAATGTTATTGCTTTTCTTTACTTTTAATTCAAAAAGGAATTTTTCCGTGAAGTATTAGTGTTTTTAGGAACTGAATCTTTCCTCGGTTTACATACACCCGTTGTCATAAAAAATCCGCGCACCAAGAAAGGAGCCGTCGGATTGAAATGAGATTTTAGTAGTGAGATGGTACATACCAAGGGCAGAAGTGATTGCAATATCACAGCAGCAGGACGATTTCTCGCGGACATATGGTACACATTCGTGTCAGAGTTAGTACCGCGTCGGACCGCATCGTGCTCTGATACATGCGGTGATACGGTCCGGCATGGAGTTAAAGAGACACCGTATGTTTTCCTGGGACAGATTGGCCCACACTTCTTGAAACTGACGCTCTTAAATCACGAACACTTGGACATGGAGAAAGCTGGCATCCCATTCGGTCCCACACGTGCTCGATGCGCCAGAGATCAGGCGATCTGGCAGGCCACGGAAACGTCGGAATATGACGTAGATAGTCCTGGGAAACTCGAAACGTGTGTGAACGGGCGTTATCTTGCTAGAAAATGGCTCCGAGTCGCCCCGTTAGGAAAGGCAGCACATGGGGCCGCAGGATCTCCTGTGCGTAGTGCTAGGCTGTCAACGTCCATCGGATCACTGCGAGGGAAGTCCGGCTGTCAAACACGATGGCTCCACAGGCAATCATGCCTGCAGTTCGGGACGTGTGCTCCTGTAGTGTGAGGTTGGGACTGTAGCTTTCATCTGCGGTCCTCTACACTCTAACACAGTGGACGTCCGTTCTCATACAGAAACGGGATTCGTCGCTGAACACTATACGTCGCCAGTTCGTAGCATTCCACGTTGATCGTTGCTGACACCACTGCAATCGACGCCAACAATGGTCAGATGTTAATGGCAGAAAACGTAAAGTCCGTCGAGAGTGCAGATTTGCCTCTGCCAGGCATCTGGAAACTGTTCTGGAGGACACAGAAGTCCCTTGTACAGCCGCCACAGGTTTCTTGATATTGTACAAGGATATCGTTGCATCTGTGCGTGCCGCTCTCACGACCCCACGGTCCTCTTTGCTGGTGGTGTGTCTGGGTCGTCCAGAGCCAGTCTGCCCGACCGGACACATTGCGGCCGATTCGGCGCGCCTATCACCCTGCCTCTCTCATCCCGACGATGCGACCTATTCAAACTCTGTCAGTAAGCCCCAAGGGTTGCGATTGCAGCGCCGGTCTTGGACGCGCGAGCATGCGGAATCGCACGAAACTTTAATCATTTGCATGTTTGTCCTCCCCGTAGCTATTTGCCTAGTTTCGCGTTAATCGCACGGGTTTTTCTTGATGCGCGGATTTTTATGACAATGGGTGTATTTGTGAGTTCTCAGTGTCCCAATCTGTTTCTGATTTTTTTTTTTTGATTGGAGGTTTAACGACCACCGTGAGCAACTCAATGGGCTATAAGCAGTCGCCCGTCCCTAATTTAGGGTCACTGGCTCCAGGGAAGAGAGAGAGCCAGTGCCGTAAGACAAACACAACATCCATGCCTCACCGGGATTCGAACCCGGACCCCTCTCGAACGAATGATCAGAGGCCATTCGCTTAGACCACTGCGCCACCGGGGGCGGCCTGTTTCTGATTGTGCGCACAGCTTGAAAACTGAAAGAATTCAGGATACCCCGTTTCTATTGTCCGATAGCAACATACAGTAAATCTGCACTACAGTATGAATAAGTCATACACATAAAGGCTATTTACTTCAAACAGATGAATTTTAAAGTTTTCCGGAGTGTGTAACTTATGATATAAGATATACATCCGGAAAAGTGCGGGATTTAAAATTAAGTAACCGATTAAGACGAACACAATTCAAGAAAGTTTGATTCTGACAGTAGCACAATATAAAAATAAAAAGTATGAAACATCTTAGATGCTCTTGAGAGTACATTGTGGTTGAAAATGATTCTTCTCGAATTTTACGAGCACACGTAGAGATAATTATAAAATACAAAAAGAGAAATGCTGAATACTCCAGCTTTAGAGAATCATGCTGGATAGTATATTATTTTAAGTCGGTAACTTCCACACATATTATAGATCAGTGTTTCCTAGTCTTATTTTCTACGTCTTCGCTTAACAGACAATACATTTTTGGATGTACCATAAAATTAATTTCTCTGTAAATGTAATTATAAACAATATTGAAGCTATAACCTGTAGAAAACTAACCAACACTTTTTAAATACTTGAATATAAAAAAGAAAGTTTGATATAAACTCAAACTATAAATTCCAATAAATATGTATTTTATTATTAACTTATGGAAGGTACACACCGATACATTTACAAAGAAATCACTTATATTATCTGGCTGATATGCCCGATAATCTAAGTGATTATGATTTAGTGGCAAACGGGAATCGAAAATAATGGAAAGGCATCATGTTGTGCTGAGAAATAGAGCTGGGCTGATAGCATTAGCGATCACCGTTTTGTGTATATTTACCACTGCAATTAGATACCTTGCTACACATGAAGGATTTCTTTATTTGATGTTGTATGCCTGTAAGATGTAAAAAATTGAAAATTCCACAACGTCATTTTTCAACGAGTTCTGTGAAAACAGTGCTCTTAAAATTACTTTCTTTCATTCTACAGATCTTATACACTATCTACCAACAAGTAATTGGACACCCCTGCAATCAACGATATCTGTGGTCCTGATACACGTCACGGCCGCTGCCGCCGTTAAATACTGTGTGGGAAACCACAACGCAACCAGTCGCACGCAAAATGCCACGCAGTTCGGAGCTCTCTGATTTCGAGAAAGGTGTAATCGTCGGGTATCACAGAAATGGCCGATCCATAGTGACATATCCAGCGAGTTGAAGTACCCAAAATCGACAGTGGCCTACGTGATTGGCAAGTGGAAGATGAGAGGTGACTGTCGGAATGTGCCCCGATCCGGCAGACCCACAAAACTGGGAGTTAGAGACCGACGGTTGCTGGCCAAAGAAATTCGAAAGAACCGCACCAAATCGATGAGCCACATCTGCGAGGAGTTTCAACAGGCATCCGAGAGTGTTCTTTCGTTGAATACCATCCGTAAGGAAGCCCATCTGCTCGGTTATCATGGACGTGCTGCCGCCCAAGAGCCTTTGAACACCAAGTCCAATAGCGCTGCTCGGCAAACGTGGTGCAAAGAACGTCGACAGTGGACCGTTGAACAGTGGAAACAGGTTCTCTGGGGCGACGAATCAAGGTTCACCCTCTACCTTTCGGATGGCAGGGTCTGGGTTTGGCGTCTGCCTGGAGAACGCCTCCTGCCGGAATGTATTGGGCCAACTATGAAGTTCGGCGACGGTGGAATCATGCTATGGGGGTGTTTCTCCTGGTATGGCACGGGACCCTTGGTCGCAATTCCTGGTAGACTCAACGCCAAGATTTACTGCACCATTTTGGATGACCATGCGCTTCCTACGTTGTGGCAGTTTTACGGGGTGGACCCATGTTACTTTCAGGATGACAATGCCACTTGTCATGTTGCGAGGTCCACCATGGCTTGGTATGGTGGCAATGTGGTTAATCGAATGGACTGGCCTGCGCACATCCCGGACCTTAACCCTATCGAGCACCTCTGTGACAAATTGGAGCGTCGACTTAAAGGGTGCCCCCACCGTCCGAAATCGGTGAAGGAACTGACCTCTCTGCTCCAAGCCTAGTGGAAGAAAATACCGCTAGCCGTCGTACAACGCATGGTTGAGAATATGCCCAGGAGGGTGGCAGCTGTAATCGCCGCTCGTGGAGGCTCCACCAACTATTTAAAGTGAATAAACTTCGTTTTCCTTTGCTATCACAGGTGTACAATTACTTGTTGGTAGATAGTGTATATTGCAAAAGTTCTTTGGTCTTCTTACTTAAATTTGTTTTAAGATCATTATCACTTGAAAATCAAAATGACTTTTTTGAGGTGACTCAAAGAAATGTTAAACACCACCAAAGAGTTATGCAGGAACGGATATTTTCCTACTTGAAATAGAGTACCATCGTTCATACCCGGTTGGAAAACTGTATTCTAGATGACGCGAAGGTATTAGGTGTGCAACTGAATTCTCGGCCTCTAAACGCAAGCTATCGTAGAACGTCGGCAAATGCAAATAGCTGTGTGCGATAATGGCTGATTGCACCGCTATACAACAGCTTTCCGGGCAACCGTAACCGCTCACAGATGTAGTGATAGAAAGGACGAAAGTTGACGGTGAAAGCAATGTCGTTCGAGATGCAGCATTTGAGGCAATGCCTCCTGTTCGTGTTTCAGCTGAAACAAAGGGCCGCGGAAGCCCAGCAAAAGATCTGTGCTATTTTGGGTGAGGCTGCTGTGACCTACAGTACGTGTAAGAAGTGGTTCCAGCTGTTTAAGCAGGGGACTTTTTTATCTCCGTGATGCAGAACTTCCGGGACAGCCACAGAAAGTGGACGATGAGGAACTGGAACAACTGTTGGACGCGGATCACTGTCGCACACAGCCAGAGCTCTCCCAGGAACTCGGTATAACATGGCAAGTCATTGCAAAGTGCCTGCACAAGCTTGGACGGATTCACAAGGAGGCCCGTTGGGTGCCTCACGAACTTACAGCTGCGAACAAGTCTAGGCACTACGATGTTGCTGTGTCCTTGCTCTCAAAACTCAAGAAGGATTTCCTCCACAAGATTTTGACTTTTGATGAGAAGTGGATCCTCTACGATAATCCTTAGCGGCGCGAATCGTGGGTTTATCCAGGTCAGCTTACCACCAGTACCGCCAAACCAAATATCCATGCCAGGAAGTTGTTGCTGTGGATATGGTGGGATCAGCGCGGTGTCGTACACTATGAGTTGCTCAAATTTGGTGAAGCGGTCAATGCTGAGCGTTATTTTCAGCAACTCATTCGAGTGAGTGACGCAATGGAGGCGAAAAGGCCATACACCGGCAAGGGCAGAAGGTCGGTCCTGTTGCTTCAGGATAACGCGCGTCCTCACACCGCGAAAACGACTTTAAACACGATCACCGGCCTGGGATGGGAGATTCTGGAGAATACACCCACCCGGTGTATTCTCCAGACTTCGCCCCGTCGGATTATCATCTCTTTCCCTCCCTGCAACATCACCTGAGTGATACGCTCTTCACTTCTGTCGAGGAGGTCCACACAAGTATTGATGACTTTATCAACTCGAAACAGCTCTCCTTTTTCTGCAGTGGCATTCGGCAGCTCCCTGACGGATGGCTCAAATGTATTCAACACAACGGGGATTATTTCCCTGATTAGGTACGTATTCGATTTGCTATAATTTGCTGTCAAGGTGTCGTGGCTGTGGCCGAGAATTAAGTTGCACACCTAATAAAAACGCATTCTACATTGCGAGCAGTTTGTTCAAACTGAGGGTACAAAACCATAGGTTTTCACAAGTTCCCAAAACTGTCAACTGAAAAAAGTGCAGAATTAATCATAAACCTTTCTTCTCTCAGTTTTTAGCACGTCTTTTGTGAAAACAGATCGTGCTTATGTTACCGGTTTGTCCGTCCGTCCTGTACCCACGATATCTCTGCAACTATCAGTCCGATTTAAAAAATTATTTTTGCATTGGGAAGCTTGAAATATGCGAATGATGATCCTTTATTTCGTTTTTTCTTTAAGATGTACAATTTCGCCGCTAGAGAGTGTAAATGCAGATGATGTCGAATTCAAAAATACGTTTTATTCCACATATTTGCTTCTAAAGCTCCGATTGAAAAACTTCTTTTATCTTTCGATTTCATTTATGTGGAAGAGTATTTTAGATATAGTTTCTTTTTCAAATTACGCATAGATTTTCCGCCAGGGGGCGTAAAAATAAATTTCATTTTTCCCGATGACTCTTCTTCTAAAACAACGTTTTGAAAAATTGTTTATTCAGCGGATACACCTTCTGATGGAAAATCTTTTGCATATAACTTAAAAATTTTGGTAAAGAATACTTTGGCACGTAGGTATAAATGTTAATTTTTGCTTATGATGTGTATTTGCCATAAAATCTGAGCTTCTAAAATATCGATTGAAAAAATTATTTTGTCGACTGATGCCACTCACATCGATAAACCATTTCGGAATATTTTCTTCTTAAAATATTCCATAATTTCTCCGCCAGGGGGGCGTAGATGTATATCCCATTTTTGTCAAAATCTCTACTTCTAGGAGTCCTACTTGAAAAATTCCTCCTTTGTTGGATTCAATACATCGATGAGAATTTTGAATCCTATAAATTCAAAATTTTCAAGTAAATCATAGACTTTCCGCTAGGAGGCACAAAGGTAAATTGTGTTTTCTGCGTTATTTCTGCTCCTAAAACTCCGATTTAAAAAATTCGTCCTGTATCGCATACAAAACCTGATGGAAAATATTTTTCACATAATTCTAATGTTTGGTAAAGAATGGTTTGGCCACCAGGGGCATAAGTGTTCATTTCTGCTTCTGATGTATTTGTAGCAAAACCTGGGCTTCTAAAAACTCGTCTAAATTTTTTTCTTGGACCGATACCGCTCATATGGAAAAACCTTTTGAGAATTCTTTCTTCCTAAAATAATGCATGGTTTTCCCACCAGGGGACGTAAAGTCACATCTTATTTTGTCGATATCTCTGTTTCTAAGAGTCCTATTTGAAAAATTCTTTCGGTGTTGGAGAGCGTTTCCGGTGCAAAATTTCTCATATAAATTCATGTTTTTCTTAACGCACAAGTCTGCAACCAGAGGGCGTAAGCTCACGATTCCGTTTACAGCAACATCTGAAGGATTAAAAACCCGATTGAAAAACTTCTTTCTTCCGTCAGATACTATTGTTTTCCATACCGGTTCCATTGACTTTGAATAGCTTTGATAAATTTAATTTGCGTCAGAACGGATTCAAAAGACGTGCTTATTACACCCGAAAATTCGGTGTCATCTTTCTTGTTTTATTTAATACAACGTCAGTTTTTTTGTTAAAGCTTCGTAAAAGCCTTATGCTAGATATTTTTTAGTCAGCATTTCCTCATTACTTGTTTACATTGTAATGCATTGCTAATTTACTGAGAATAATTACACCAACGAACAATGCGTGTTAGGTCGATTCTATGTTAAAAGAGATTCTGAAGCGTAAAAAACATGTACACTTTCAGGCATGTTTGCAGTTGTACGAAAGTTTCCAATCCGACAAGATCACAAAGTGTTTCTCCCGGGCTCGTAGGTTTTCAGTAACCTGATTTAGGAAGAATCTCATTTACATTTCCAGTTCATTCTTAATGCTGTAACACACCACTTAAGTATTAAAACGTCAAATTTCACCCCAACGCAGAAGAAATTTACTGCAGTTCGTACGCAGCATTTCTGTTTGTATACCAAATTAAGAAGAAGCTTTATGCAGCTAGTACGTTTCTAGTCGCGCCATCTCTAAATAATATTGCCGGAGCAGATGTTCCATTACATTATTTGTGTAACCAAAAGACATTACTATTTTGTAAACTTTACAAATTTTGAAAAAAACAACAACATGTAAACAAAGAGAATATTTATTCAGTTAATTCACACGGTTTTATTTATTATTACTATAAGAGGTTTGCACGAGCTGAAAAGTGCCACTACTAGAAGGTGTAGCGATTTGCTCCTGGGTTAAGAAAGTTTCGATTCAGAAAACGAAGAGTGACTTGATAAATAATCAGATGGCGAACATCACTGACTGAAACGAAAAATATGCAACTGCATCCAACACCGGGTGAATTGATTAATTACGGCTGAAATCGACAAGTAAGATGAGAGTCTGAAATGGGCCAATTTACTCGTATGTTGCAATCAAATTTTGGTTTCACTTCTGCCGTTTTAATTTCCTTTAACACCGGGACCGCGGCACAGTACCGATTTGAGTAACTGCTCTATGAGCAAATTTAACACACGATGTAGTTACTTCATGATTCTGTGGAATCTGTTTGATATTCATATTTGGAAAAGCAACTCATTGATGACCACTTACACCTAGAACTGCAGCTACGGTCCTCTTGACTGCTATGAAGTTTTCGTGTAAAATGCAATAATTACTGGCTTAGAAATTTTGGTTGTCATAAAAACTATAATATTTCTCATTAAATGCATCTAGTACCAGACGGCTCTTATGTTTAATTTGGCATTTAAACCACTGTGATATATTTTGTTCAATTGGATTTCATCTGTAGTATATGACGGAAAAATATGTACAAAGGGATAAAGGTTAATGGAAATTATTTAACTCACCTTCGTTTTGCCCATGACATAGTCATTTTTGTAACTGCCCCTTCAGAGCTGCACAGCAAGATCCAGGAACTTGATGACAAGAGTAAAGAAATAGGATTAAAAATGAACTTTAAGAAGACAAAACTGATGCACAATGCTTTACAAGAAATGAAGATTTATCGGTTGATGGCGAAAAGGTGGAGATAAACGATGCCCACATTTACCTTGGACAGCTGATATCAAGTAAAGGTCATATTGATGAAGAAATTAATCGACGCATAAAACTTGGTTTGAGAGCTTTTCGAAGAAACGGTACAATTTTAAGAGCAATATGCTATTATGTCTTACATGGAAAGTGTTTAATCAATGAATGCTTTCAGTGCTAACGTATGGAGCAAAGACGTGAACCTTAACTAAAAAAATACAGAGACAGCAGACACCTGAAAGAGGCATGGACAGATGCATGCTCGGTGTAACCAGGAAAGATAAGAAGAGGAACTCTTGGATCAGGAAAATGACAAGAGTGAAAGACATCATGATCAGAGTAAAATCCTTGAAATGGCAATTGTTTGGTTTTGGTAACTGTAGGAACCACTAGTACCTAGTTTATTGCTATAATGCAATTATAAACACAGGAAATATCACTGAAATTTGTACTACAGAAACCATAAGTGAGGAATACAGGGATATCCACAATGCAACACAAATTGAAGATCAAACATAAGGAGCGCAAGGCCTTTGCGAAGGGACATCGTTATTAACAGAATAGAAAAAAAAATATGCGCACAAATAAGGAAGAGCACAACGACACAGCATACGACAAGGAACATGATAATCCATGTATAAGAGTTCATGAAATCGCAAAACCTGGAGAATCCAGCGACCACAAGGAGGAAAACGGTGCCAGAGGGAACTAAATGGGATAGGTGTAAGGAAGAAAGCTAAAAGTCATCTGCGTGAGGAGGTGAGTTAGCACAAAGAAGTTGCTCAACGAGGTCCTGCAAGGAGACGAGCCGGCGAGTGTAACGTCTCATAAAAACCTGGTACCTAGTACCTGTGACAAACAACGATTTGAAAAATGACACATAAGCTTTTTTTTTCTTTTGATTGATTTTTTTTAATGATTTATTGGACCTGGTGGTACAGAGACATGACAAACAGGCAGACATAGACAGGAGACAGATGTTTCACATCAACAAGTACATATCAAACAGGGTTTTACAGTATGCTAAATGGCCAATGTACACAGAAAGTCATTGTTGGACAAGTAACACATTGAGAGACAGTGCCGAAAGACAAACACAAACATCTATGCCTCACCGGGATTCGAATCCGGAGACAGCTAGCGCAAATGGTCATAAGCCTGCGCCTTAGGCCACTGCGCCACCGGGGCGGAAAATTGAAGAATTAACGACCACCGTGAGCAACTCAATGGGGTATAAGCAGTCGCCCGTCCCTAGTTTAGGGCCACTGACTCCAGGGAAGGGAGAAATCGAGGGCCTTTAGACAAACGCAACAGCCATGCCTCACCGGGATTCGAACCCGGACCCATCTCGAACGAATGATCAGAACCATCGCGTAGACCACTGCGCCAACGGAGTTGCAAATAGAAGGTGTAACGACCACCGTGAGCAACTCGATGGGCCATAAGCAGTCGCCCGTTCCTAATTTAGGGTCACTGGTTCCAGGGAAGGCAGAGAGCCAGTGCGGTAAGACAAACACATCCATGCCCGACGGGATTCGAACCCGGACCCTTCTCGGACGAATATTCATAAGTCAGCGCTTAGACCACTGCTCCACCGGGACGGCATACATAGGCTTCAAACTGCGTCCCCGATGCACTCAGGTCCATATCAGTTGATTGAAGGAATTCTTTTGCAAAAACAACTGTACGAGCAGGTAGAAAGAGGCGTAAGCGTTGCTGTCTGCACAGAGGTCCAGGAACCGGAGGAAACATATCAAAGGCCTGTGTAACCTCAGCATTATAGAAATGATTGACAGGACCAGAACGGAGATGCATACTGGTCGAAGAGTGATTCGGGAGAGAAACAACTGAACTGGAAACATCGGTGACACCAGATAAAGCCACAGAAGGAGTAATAGTAATATGTTTTACCTTTTCCTGTTTCACAGAGCTTGTGGAAGTTCCAGTCCGTTTCGAAGACGGTGGCGGATCAGGATGACCACCCGAAACGGGAAACGAGAAAAACAGGTTGCGCCGAGAAATCAGTATAAATCCGATCAGCATCGGTGGACACTGGAGTCACAGCCGAGGAATCAAGAAGGTGCGGCAGCAGGAAAACAGTAGACAAGTTCGTAGATGGACATCCGATATGCGAAAGACAAGGAGGAGATCCAAGCAGCCAGATTGCCGAGTCGGAACAATCCGCCATAGACACATCAGTAGTGGAAGACATCTCCGCTGCCGCCCCGGTGGCGCAGTGGTCTAAGGCGTTGGCCTCTGATCGTTCGTCCGTATGGGGTCCGGGTTCGAATCCCGGTCAGGCATGGATGTTGTGTGTCTTAAGGCACTGGCTCTCTCCCTTACCTGGAACCAGTGACCCTAAATTAGGGACGGGCAACTGCTTATAGCCCATTGAGTTGCTCACGGTGGTCGTTAAACCTCCAATCAAAAAAAAAAACATCTCCGCTAATCCAGAAGCAGGATGCACTACTGTACGGTGCTGAAGAGGAGGAAAGGGATCTTTTTTTTTTTTGCTTTAGGGTTTAACGACCACTGTGAGCAACACAGTGGGCTATAAGCAGTCAAGCAGTCGCCCGTCCCTAATTAACGGTCACTGGTTCCAGGGAAGGGAGAGAACCAGTGTCGTAAGGCAAACACAACGTCCATGTCTCACCGGGATTCGAACCCGTACCCTTCACTGACGAGCGGTCATAAGCCAGCGCTTAGACCATTGCGCCACCGGGGCGCCGGAACGGTATCACTATCCTTGACTGGAATGTGCGTCGGACGGAGAAACGGAGAGGTCGTGGCAGGCAAACCACTGGAAGAAGGGATGGTAGAAGGACCCAAATGATCGGCTGAGGGATGCGAGTAGGACGAAAGACCACGTCGGAATCGCTCACAGGAGACAGTGGTGTGATCCTGCGTAAGACAGTGAGTACAGTAGTGAGTGATGAAGACCTTGAAACTGTACGTGCGTGAGTAAATTTCAACAACAGTCTCTGAAGGGCAATCAGCCAAAGCTTTCTTAGTGGGAAAGACCACCAATAACTGACGGCGACGTCCTGTAGCATGTGCAAATCGAGTTCCGCGTGGAGCGTCAGAAAGGCGACAAACCTTGCCAACAATTTTACGAACATGAGTGACAAGGAGAGGAAACACAGCGTCAGGCACTTCATGTGGAACATGATAGAACGCAATGTTTACTGGAAGCTTGGAAAGAGGCTAAGGGATGAGATGATTCGTTCCAACCGAAAGTCCGAGTGCAAGAAAAAAGCCAGCATCCTCCTAGCGCTGGAAATGCACTGAGATTTCCCGAGCAATACAAGAAATTCTGGCAATAGACGCAGACGACACATGACCCGAAAGGGCCTCCAGGTAGCGTGGCAAAGGAGTATTCGGTACGGCATGAAGGAGCCCACTTCTATTCAGGAGATTATGGAACTCGCGTCCTATCTGCGAATTTTGGTCAATCGTTGCCTTTACGATGTATTTGGATACCTGAATAACTGGAGACGAGTGCAAGAGACCATCAGGTTGAAAAGCTAACGTAGAAGCTGCGCTTCGCTGTACTGTAGAGGTAGTGATATCCTCCGAAGAGAAGTCTGTCTAAGCCTGCTGGCATGGAAGGAAGTGTGGGAAGAGGATCAGAGGCAGGAAGCAAGTCAGCAGTGGCAACTGTACCCCGGAAACGCACCGAGGCAAAACAAAGGCAGAAGCAGAAACAAGAGGCGCAGTCAATTTCAGTGACGGCACCTGAGCAGGGTCACCAGGAAGTTGGGAAGGCAATGTAGCATACATATCTGAAGACGAGAGTACAGCAACATCCATGAACGTAGGAAGTGTGTTGTGACGTACGTCCGTTACGCCCAGAAATGATAAGGATAGACCGATAGCCGCCATCTTGGCAGCTTCCAAACGTAAACAAACGAGCTAAAGATATGAAAACGGAGGATTATGAACAAACACAAGAACAATATCGCCAGAAAAGTAGCTCAAAACTTGCACATAACATTTAAACAGACGGGTCACGCGAGTACGAGACGAGGTAAATTACCTCATAATGTATAAAATGCAGGAGCCACTGAACACAAAGTCCGACAAACAGGAGCGATGAGCTGGACATGTTGTCAGAAGAACGGACCACCAATGGACAACCGAAATTCTAGACTGGGCTCAAAGGGACAGGAAAAGACCCAGAACAAGACCACATGGGAAATAGGTGGATGACATTCGAAAGCATGCAGGAGTCTGGCGCAGGATAGACCGTTGTGGAAGAAACTTGGGGAGACCTTCATCCAGCAGTGGATTGACAAGGGTTGATGATGATATGAATACAAAAAACATTGAATAAAACGAAACGTACGACATTCATCGGCAAATATCGAGAAGTCCCATATGCTGATATCAATCTCAACTCGAATGAAAAAAACAATGACTTGCTAGTGATATTCATAAATGTCTATGCCCACAGATCTTGTGTGTGCGTGTGTGCGTGTTGGTACCACAAGAACTCAGCTTTTAGTAATAATGTTTGATAGCATATTATAGCTTTTTACTGATGCTTTGCGATTTTTTTTATTTAAGTTTTATACAATTTCTGTATTTTCGACTCATTTACAGTGAAAAGCCATATTATTAGATACACCTGCTCTCGTCACGTATAAGGATCACTAAACCACGAAATACGGGACATGACCGCCATTTGCAGAATCAGTCAGGCAAACCGTGTCTTGGAGCATCAGTTAACGTTTGATTGAGGATCAGAATGGGCAAAACAAGTGATCTGAGTTACTTTGAACGGGGCATGATAATTGGCGTTAGGCGTGCTGGACCGGGCATCTCCCGAATTCCCGCCCTCTTAAGCATTTGACACACAACCGTAGCTAGGGCTTACCGTGAATATGCGACACGCGAAAACTTCCAGCAATCGGTGATCTTGTACACAAAAACAGCTGTTGGATCAGAAGTCCGAAAGCAGACTGGTGACTTCGTCGTCTGCTGTTGTAATCCATTCGCGGTATGCTCCGATAAGTGGTGATTTCAGAGATGACCCTTGGTTCACCAGTATCGAAAGATGCAGTGATTTGCTGACTTGTGGTCCTTCCGTTCGCTTACAGCATTCTCGTCAGACTCCATTGAACGATCTGATCCACCTGCTGGGTTTCTTCACAGGATAGTTGGCTGATGGAAGGTTATTGCCTGTAGCACGATTCACTGTTAGCCCTTGCTACGGTTAAAAGCCCGGGAGAATGCCGTTTAAGAGATGCTGCAACCGGCACTACTGGGGCCAACTATCTTACCACGTTCAAAGTTACTCAGATTACTCCTTTTGCCCGTTCATTTCTTCAGGTGAAGGTATAACGAAGTAAATTTCTCCGTCATTTTTGTCCACGCCGGGCGTCGAACCCGGGTCCCCTCATTCCGGAATAAGTCGCTCTCCCAACTGAGCTACGCGGACGTATTCTCTCGCTGCTATCTGCCTTTATCTCATGTGCGTCCTGCGAGGCAGGTACGTCACAAAGTTTAACTGATGCTCAACGAGCTGCTCTACCAGACTTATGTCGCACACCCGCTCACCTGTTGCAATAAACAATTTATATAGCGAGGGAAAACCTTTTCTATATACTGGCAACGTAGTGTATTATTTTACTAGATTTTATTTTATTTCATTTTATGAAAATAGCATTATGTACTGAATTGCTTAGAATGTCGTATTTCTTGAAGCTGTTTCTAAAATATTGTATACTTTTATCCACCATTTACTTTGTCGAAAGTTATTTTAGGATGGGGCTCATCATTTTTCTTTGGTAATATTTCATCTTTTTTTATTTTATAAAGTTCGTGGAATACGAGACCTAGGCTATGCGGGTTGCATTTTTCGTAGTTTAATGACCTCTTAAAGGCCGTTAAACTTCGAAAACCATGAAACTAACGAGCAAATGGTTACCACCTCAATATCGATTGCTGGAAATAAGATAGCGGTATGCTTTTATAGAATGTAATCACTTAACAATTTTACTTGTAAAACAGGAAAATATTTCAAACTGGAGAGCAAATATTTTATAACTATGTGCAAGTAGCATTAATTTTCTTTTCATTGTTTTCGAATCTTAACTGTTTTGAAGAAAATACAGAATCATACACATCTCAAATAATTGGGTCGAGTACTTTCGATCATGTAGAATTTGTTTTGCACTTTATACATGACACTGCAAACTGAATATGAACTCAAGTTATAAGGAGCGGCAATAATAAGAAACAGAACATGGCCGTTTTTGAAGTAACGAGCGCGAAATGTTTTGAAAAGCTGTAGAACACTTTTACCTAACCTCTAAAGTACGTTTATTTTTTCTTCATATCAAATACCCTCTATTCTCTGAGCTAGTACGGAAAACTCTCTAATATCACTGGTAAACACATGTTTTGTCCCAGACATAATTTTTTTTTATTCTTTAGTATTTTCATACGAGGAATCCAGATTTGCTATCCAAATTTTGTTATCTGGTACAGTTTTAGAGATATAAGAATATGTTTCGTTTCAATTTTTTGCATTAAAAATAGTTATTTTTGTGAGAAATAATTCCAGTATTGACTTGGAGCACATAGCATCGTTTATTCATATTAGAAAAAAAACTGCAGGTGACATACAGACTCTGTTGCGTTCGTGTTTTATCAAACGGAGGGGGTCCTGTCCGCACGTGCGAATGTGTCACAGACATGGCGGGACCTGCACCTTTCCCGGCTGCTCACTCAACTACGTCTTATGTCTCAGTTCTCTGTCGACAGCCAATGTGAACGATGTGCTATTACTCTTTATTAGTAGCTTTTGTTTGTGTGTGAAAACTGAAAAAGCCGCCCCGGTGGCGCAGTGGTCTAAGGCGCTGGCCTCTGATCATTCGTCCGTAAGGGGTCAGGGTTCGAATCCCGGTTAGGCATGGATGTTGTGTTTGTCTTACGGCCCTGGCTCTCTCCCTTCCCTGGAACCAGTGACCCTAAATTAGGGACGGGCGACTGCTTATAGCCCATTGAGTTGCTCACGGTGGTCGTTAAACCTCCAATAAAAAAAAACTGAAAAATGCCTCGCTAGTGTCTCAACCATCCGGATACGGTTTGTTACGTGTGTGATGAATTGACATTCATACCTCAAAGGCGGAACTTTACCCTGTTAATACCAAAGTGTTATCAGCTTTACTTTGGTTGCAAAGAAGGAGATAGGACAAGAGTTGGGCCCCACATATTTGTTGTGTTGCATGTTCAAGACTTTTAACGGGGTGAGCAAACGGTTCTCGCCGTTTGCAGTTCCCATGATGTGGAGAGAGCCTAAAGATCATTCTTCGGACTGTTATTTTTGTATAAAAAAATACAAAGGGAATTACAAATAAGTTAAAACACAGTTTAAAATATCTCAACTTACCTTCAGCGATGCGACCTATTCCCCACAATGATGATATGCCAATACCACCTCACCCGGTATCAACCGATATAAATGAAAATTCAAGCTCTGAAGAGGATCAGAATGAAGATTACGCTGATTGACATGACGCATGTTTCGACATTTCTAATAAGCCTTATTTATTGCCACAAGGAGACCTGAATGATTTAGTGCGTGATTTAAATTTATCTAAAACACAGGCAGAACTTTTGGGATCAAGACTGAAAGGGTGGAACCTTCTTGATCGCGGAACTTGGATATGCAACTTTCGAAATTGTCAAGAAGATTTCAAGGAGTTTTTCTCGCAAGATGGAGATATAGTGTACTGTAATGATATTTTATCAGTGATGGACACTATAGGACATGCTCATAACGCACAGGAAGGGCGTTTGTTTATAGATTCGCCAAATTTCCATCAGTTCCACTAGCACATGCTATTAATATGAAAGACACCTATGAAAATATGAAGATTATTCTAACCAAGATACAGTATGAAAAATTCATTTGGAACATATGTGGAGACCTCAAGGTGATTACTATGCTGCTCGGGTTACAGTCTGGATACACAAAACTTTTTGCTGTTTTTTGTGCGAGTGGGACAGCCGGAATCGTAAAAGTCATTCTGAAAGGAAGACATGGCCTTCACGTAAATCTCTTACATCGGGTGAAAAAAATTTAATGAATGCTCTCTTCATATCAAATTAGGTTTGATGAAAAATTTTGTGAAAGCCATGGACAGAAATGGAAGTAGTTTTTCGTACTTGAAGGAGAAGTTCCCCATAATTAGCGATGAAAAAATTAAAGAAGGAATTTTTGTAGGACCACAAATTAGAGAGCTAATGAAAGATGAAATTTTTGAAAGACGTTTGAATGACTTAGAAAAACGCGCAAGGGGTTTTTTTTTTCAAGAATTTAGTGAAAAACGTTTTAGGCAACAAAAAGTCTGACAACTATACGGATGTATAGTTCATGAGATGCTGAAAGCATATGAAGACTTAGGCTGCGATATGTCTCTGAAGATCCACTTGCTTCATTCTCACTTAGATTTCTTTCCCGTAAACCTGGGAGCCGCAAATGATGAACACGGTGAACGCTTTCATCAGGACATTTCAAGCATCAAAAAAAGATATAAAGGAAAGTGGAGTTCAAGAATGTTAGCAGATTACTGCTGGACTCTGAAAAGGCACCTTCCTGAGGCAAAGTATTCCAGGAAATCTTCAACGTAACTAAAGTTACGTTGAACATTAATTAATTTCCTTAGTGTACATGATATTAATGTAAAATATTTACCATATTTACGTAACTGTAACACAAACACCTTACGCGATAGAGAAAATTTGTTTTCATTATTGAATTCAGCGCGATAAATATTATAAGGATTGGCCAATAACATCTTTGGGACAGAAAAAAAGTTTTTTTTTTGTAGACCAATGTATTCGCACATTTTTAAGAAAAGCTCCACTTCGCTAACCGTATAGCACATTACGCAAATTATGACACAATCTTGTGATTAGACACTTCGCGAATTAAATTTACACAGCTGATTTTCTATATCCTTTGACAGCTCACATAACACTACGGCATTACGTGAAAACGTTAAATGATGTTGTGCCTTTAAAGAGTCTAGCGAAAATGTCTACTTAAAAATCACATTTCTAAAATCGCAATGACGGTATTTGTGTGACTTTGATCTAATTCCACTTTTGTAACACCTCTTTGACATTAAAATGTACGCCGTTCTCTAGAGAATAAAAATGATTTTTTCCTGATCAGTATTTTAAAGAAATGAACTAAAGTTATTGAGTTTTGAAGCCCGTCGTGAGGAGGACGGGAAGAAAAAAATGAATTCTGATTTGCATGATAAATTCCGCGATTCCTTTTTCCTCTTGCCACGATTCGGCTATTTACCTCTGGAAATGTGCAAAAATGTATTGGATGCATGCCATAGTGCTAAATGCCGTGGGGGCCGGCGGGAATCCAGCGAAATACATTAGTGAATCCGCAGACTTTGACAGTGATTAATGCATAATTACACCAAGGCCAAGTCCGTTGATTGCTGGAAACGACGAAACCTTCCCATCAGTTGCAGGAAATTTTATCTTTTGAAAGGAAACAAAAATTACAGTGAACAGGATTTTTCATATCGAGCATTAACGATGGGTTGGAACGTTGAGCATTTCACCAAAAATTTTCTGGCTTACCTAATAACGGCAGAAAGAGGGGGGGGCGGAATGGAAAAAAAGGAAGTAAGGACATTCTTTCTGATTCTACACTGAATGAAATGCGGAAGTTATCAGTAAAATTTTATGGAGTGATTGATTGATTAAGTTTTATCCTTGCGATGAAAGTAAAATTAGGAAGACAGCATACGTGCCTAAGAAAAAACTGAGCTCTCTGAAGCTAGAGTAAACAAAAAAAAAAGATATTAAAAAATGATCATTTTTCATCACCAAATAAGGCGTTGCTTTTTATCATGTCTCTTTGAATCCTCATGAATATCAGGAACTACTTGTCTCTTAAAGTGTTACTGCACGCAGGGTAAGGCGAGAATCAGAATAACTTCTAGAACAAATGCGACACATTTCAGTTTGGAATCTAACACTCCGGACCGAACTTCAAAATTCCCAGTTCACCTTCTAACCGCTCATTTGGTTTAATTCAAGGGTATAGCAGTTCAACTTTGTCAGCCGTGTTATGTTAAATTTTGATGGGGGAGTTAATCTCACCGCTCGTCAATACATTTTAATACATGTGGTGGTTTTGATTCCACTCACGGTATTTCTACTCACATATAATTATAGTACCGTCTGCCAAACATATTAGGCACCTATCATCCCCAGCAGTTCCACATTACGGCAGGTTGGCGCAAATTAACATGTGTAGCATTATTCAAATAAAGAGCAGGGAGTCAAATGAACGGTTTTTAATAAAACTACACGAACACAAGGACGGTAAAATATATAGATAAACTAGTGGGGTATCTTGGGTCCGAGACGTGGGCTACCTCACTCGTCCTCCCCTGTTCTTTTTAATTGCGAAGTTTAATTTTTAATTGTTAAGTAATAGAAGTAACTTTTTTTCTGAATTTTAGGTAAATGCCATTGCTAACATGATACCAAATACTTATGAGAATTAGGATTTGAACACTTATTTGTACATGAACTCCATTCTTCTTCTGAATACTTTATTTGTACATGAACTCTATTCTTCTTTCCTTTCGTATGAACTTGAGTGTTACGTTTTCATAAAATGTTTCTTCCGAGTACTTTTTAATATTTAAAAGGAATGTTTTTCTCTACTGACAAAACAGCCAAGTTTTTCGAATGTGCATGTCCTTGTGTGTCTCTAAGATATATCTTGATTCTTTTTAATGCAGGAAAACTTCTTTCGGCAGTTGCAGTTTTTGATGGAAAGCTTAATATAAGGTCTGCTAATTTGTACATCTCACTAAACACTATGTACAATTTATTCAACTTTATGTAACACGTAATGTCTCTTACTGATTTGTTTTTGTATGCATCAAGAGAATAAAACACCTTAAGTTCAGTTTTAGTCGAGCTGTAACAAAATTTGAAGCATAGAGTTCTTTAAGTTCTGACAGTAGATGTTCAGGGAAGCTTTCGCAAAATTTATCAAAACAGTTCGAATCCAACAAAGCCACGGATTTAAGATATAAGATCTCTGATTTTAATTCATTGACACTTCACAAAAACTGAAACAACTCTCGCGAAATACTCTTATGGGCGGGAGTATGCGAGTGCCTGAGATAGTCTAAGTATTCTTTATTCTGAACGAACCGTTTCCCAAAGCAATGGTCTGTTCCCCTCTACCAACTGATTCATATTGTCATGGAAACACTAGCAGGCGATGGCACCGAAGGTTTTCGCATCAGAACTGCGAAGTCTCTGGAAGAGCTGATTGCGTTATGCCGTTGGTTTTCGCTCGACCGACTGAGTCAAAGAAGCGAATCCGCACTCGTTTTTTTTTTCGCAGCGAAAGCATCGACATATTTTAATGCCGTTGATAATTGACTTTTATTTGTGTATATTTAATTCAGTTTTATTTCTGCATTCTCTGGGCTTCGCAGCTAGCCTCGAATATGCGCCACTGATAGAAAAACTAAAATTACAATATGCTGGGGTTCTCCTCTTACAGAGGTAAACAACAGCTCAAGTCGCCAAGCAAAATCAGTCTGCCGGTATCGCCTTCAAAACAATGATCCCCTGTCTCCAAATCGCTACTTGATTTACAGTTCACCAGTCTTTCGCAGGGGTCAGAAGAAACATAAACAAAACGCCAGGCGGCTAACATGCTTTTTAAGTGCGTGATCAGTCTGCACTTAATCTAATGGCAAAAAGCTTTCACCGTTTCTCTCAATTTTGCTCAGCTGGGAGGCTGTTTACATAAACACACAAGTTATTCTCTCTTTCTTTATGATGGCTGTTGGTATAATCACAAGCCGTAATTTTAAATGGCTAATTGATTAGCTAGCTAATTGGCTAATGTTCTGCGATAGCTTGGGTGCACATATTTGTATATCACACTTTAGAAACAAATAACGGAAGAAACAATCGGAAGGAAGAAACAATCGGCTGTTCACTTACGTAATTCCAACAACTTATTGTCAGCACTTTAACTTCAGAACATCAGCAGAGTCCGATGCCAGAATATGATCTCGCTAACTTCAGCACAGACAATAATCTTAAACAATGACACTTGTTCGTCGATCACATACATCTCAACAGATTTTGAATCAAAATTTAACAATCTCCTCGTAATCTCGCAACATCTGTGCGTTCAACTCCACCAACTACACACATATTTCTCCCTGTTTAAATTCAACGTAGTTATTTTTATTTTGCTCTGACTCACAGACAGTGTTGCCAAATTGTAAAGGCTGTTCGGGAAAATAATGTGCTGTTCAGTAAGAAAGTGTTCAACCAAGAAGTAACTAAACTTAGATAAAGGAACAGAAATTTAAAAGTTAGATTAAATAAAGCTAACGCCACAAGAGTTATTTCAGGAGGACATTCTAAATCATAGCTTTACAAAGAAGATAAGCTGAATCACTGGAAAACTACAGAGCGGTTTCAAAAACGTTTTTGTAGACGCTTGCGAAAAGTAAATGTTTCAAAGTTTCTTGGATATACGTATGTGAAAAATCTTATTTTTTTCGTGGTTTGTCTCCTACATCTTTTAAAATACAATTTGCAACATGGCATGAGTTTCGGAAATATCTTTTCGGTAACTGTATATACGTACATGTATATTCAAACGCTGCTATCTGGGGTTCAAAGGTTGGCTCCTTAAAGCAAAATCATTAGCCAAATCAAAGCTACTGATGGTTGTATCAAACGTTTTCGTTTATATCAATTTTGGCACATAACTTGAGCTTTGTTGATATTCATCACACACGTATCCTTTATATTTCATACTAGCTATCTTTTTCTGTTTTAGACACTCTGTAATCTGGTAATCCCATGATTACATCGGCCTTCCCCTACCTTTCTTTCTTCGAATGCTCTTAAATTTACTAACCCATCACTCATTCTTCCAACGTGCCCAAACCGTTTCAAGATATGTATCGCCATCCTACTAACAACTATTTGTTTTACATGTTCGTTTTGCACATGATCAGAGATCAAAACGAATCTAACCGCAAATTTCCCCTAAGGCATCACTGCAGCACACAAAAAATCCCTGCGTCTCTTTGTTGCCCTATAGTACCCGAATTTCACTACCGTGCTTCAGAGTATAAACAATTGAACTTTCATATAAAACCATTCGGGACCTTTTTGGAAACTACCCAGTTATGTGAAATTCTCCTGAAGCAGCTGTGACTTTCAAAGAAGACTTCGTTCGACCACAAATTTCACCATCAACTCTGTTTTCTTCGTTTTATGATTTTCCCCGGAAATTGTAGTCGCAAGAAACCAACCCTGTGAGTTTACAGCAATATTTCCGTAGGGTGTGTATTTTGTGACTTCCCACATTAACAAATGAAATCAAGCTTTATCTATGAAATTGTGACTTTCAGCACTATACCTTCAATATAAATTATTACCAATTAAATAACAGAGCTCATCTGGACCTGTTCTTTTATTTCAGAGCACGTTTACTTGCGAAATAGCCGGAAGAGAGTCTCAGAATAAAGCTATTTTATTTTTATGTGGTCCTAGTAATATTCCGAATTCTCTAACTGATTTACACTATTTATTTGAACATAATGTTTCATTTATATGTATTGACTTTAATTGCGTTTTCGTATTAATACTTAGGACTTTGAGATTTGCAAAGAAATTCACTTCTGAGAATGATGAATACCACGAGTTGGCCACGAGAGGAGACACCCGCGGGGTTTTATTATGGTGAATAGCGTCTTTAGATGTGAAATCGCGACGATTCACCTTTATAGCTGCAATATTTAAAATCCCCGTGTGTATCGACTGCTTTTCATAAAAATCTTTGGGGTTCAGAACAAATTTATGTGTGGTAGTGCAGCAAGTATAAGATCAGTCAAACACTCCGTTTTCGTCAGCATCTTCGGTAGCAATCTTATCGAATTCAGAAATGTGCACGAATAACGGTCAAGGATTTCTTTGACGGAATCATTGATCCGAACACAGACTTGATTCTTCGAAATTGTTTATGCGAACGGAATTAACGACACTTGCTTTTAACAAAAACATCGAGGAACTCGATACGATGTTTTCTGATGCACTGAAAAGGCTTTTTTTCAAAATTCAGAGCATTGCTGAAGATCGGATTTCTTAAAGATACACTGCTGATTGTCTGCACGGGGTACAGCTATGCAGACTTTTTAAAAGTCTTAAAACAGCTACTTTTATTTAGAAATGTGCTTTCAGTCTACATTACATCTCCCAAAACCGTCTGACTATTCTCAGCGCATAATCTGGAGTTACTGCCACTGTTCCAGACGTAATGAGAACCGAATTTATTAGGACCTCTGTGTCTCATGAATTCGGACAAATATTTGAGGTAACGTCTCAGATGGAGAAACCGATAGCGGTAGTGGAATGTTTCGTCTCTGGAAGATTTAAGAGACTCTTATGAGCTTCGTTTTAGGCAGTTGTCCGTCTCGAATTTGTGACCGAAAGATCCAGGGAAGGAGATAATATCAGTCCAGTAGGAAAACAAAATTCACCCATACATCATCCGGAACAGGAACATGGGCCCCAACTGTGATTATTAGCCAACAGATAAAGCCTCTGGCACGTCGGCCACTTGGGCGGAGCGATATGAGGGATCCCATCGCTTTTTCGCCTTGAAAAGGTGTTCTTAAATGGCTGAGAAGGTAACAATGATGAGTAACTGTCTTTTCTGTCTGTTGAAAAGTGTGAGAGTTATAAGTAGATAAGCATTGCAAATGCCATTGATAGAAAACTATTTTGCACGGTACGTCTCTCGACGGTGATGTAAATACAGTAGACTAAAACTTCGAACACTAATACTTAACAAGCTAGTTTGTCCAATTTATGGAGTCATCAGCAGCACAAATCACAGCTGTTGAGAATTGTCTGCAAGAAATTAAAATCTAATTCATACCCGATTAATTTAGTGAGGAAATAATCCATCTGACAAATCATCCCTTCCAGCTACGTTGAAGCCTTAGAACTTCTTGTGTCTTTGCAAAACTTCAAAATCCTCAATGCTTTAAATCAAGACAAATAAACTACTTCGTATGTGAATATACTTCAAAGCAGGAAAGCGAAAACCGATCTTGTTGCTGGGCACATTGGACTTTTTCCCTTTCATTACCAGTTTGCAAAAATCGACTGAAAAAAACACACGTTCCACCTGTTCTAATCGACCCATAGCTGGCTAAACAGAGGTTTGATATTTCAGTTAATTATCCACATTGGATCCGGGTTAGAGTCCCGAATGTAGTATGTTTGCCCTCGGTGCTGATTTAATTCCTTCCGGGAAGTGGTCCAAAATGATTGATGGACGTCCCCTTATAGCCTTGGAGGCTCACGGGGCTTATTAAACTCCGAAACAAAAAGAAAGCAATAATGCATGTTTTATTGTAGGGCCAATGATGAAGTAACCACGGCAGAAGAGATGTAGCATCCCCTAAAGTAGATGCATGTAGTTCTTTGAAAATAGACAGCGAGGATTAAAGCTATCTGCGAAATGATGCATAAAATATGAGGGTTGTGTGAAACTGGGAAAACCAGATCAGTTTACTTGAAGTCATAGCACTGGAATAAGCATATATTCACAAGTCATGCACTTAAAATTTAAAGCTTCGCATTCATACGCTTCATGAAATTAATATAAGGGTTTTGCGATACTATCAACAGATTCCTTGTACGGATAGATGGCAGAAGGCTATGGCGTAGAAGTCTTGTCTTACTTCTACGTTAACTTAAAACATCAACATACTAAGAAATAGTTCCTAAATGAAAGAAACCTTAACTGCCAGACGAAGCATGTAAACAACAGAAGTCACACTTACGGAAAAAGATGCTTTATTCAGGATGTAGCAAACACATCGTAGCATAGCATATTGCACTAAATTTTCCACACACCACACAACGCTCTTTTCACAACGCTCTCAAGCAATAGATTTGTCGTTGTTTTTATCTCTTGTTCTTATCACGTGCATTCAACCTCAACTGCATTCGTCACGTGCATTCAACCTCAATTGTGTTGCCAAACGTAACGGTTGAGAGAAAGATATCACGTTGAGAGTGAAGAATAACAGAATAAACTCAAGATTTACATAGGGAAAGAAACTAAAAAGGAAAGTTAATTTATAATATACGTCACAAGTTATAAAGTACAGAGGACAAGAAAACCGAAGTACATATAACTTTGCAGAGACTTGTCCTCATGTCAAAGTCATGTTCAAACCTTGGAAACTTTTTTTTTTTTTTTTTGATTGGAGGTTTAACGACCACCGTGAGCAACTCAATGGGCTATAAGCAGTCGCCGTCCCTAATTTAGGGTCACTGGTTCTAGGGAAGGGAGAGAGCCAGTGCCGTAAGACAAACACAACATCCATGCCTCACCGGGATTCGAACCCGGACCCCTTACGGACGAATGAGCAGAGGCCATCGCTTAGACCACTGCGCCACCAGGGCGGCCTTGGAAACTTACCTCTGAGCATTTGTAATTTATTTCCGTATTCTAATATTTACTCCTATCTCTCAATGATCGAAAATCAGAATGAGAGCAATACGTAAGCTATAAGATCTTAAGTTGTACGCTCAAACATATCCTTCAGAATGGGAAATACTTCACCGGAAATTACATCTATTTCATTTTCACATATAGAGAAAATACTTAGTAAAATTCCTATGAAAAATCTCTACTGCTTATTAACTGATACTGTATCTTTTTTTTAGATGAGTGATATACAATAAAACCTAGCTACTTTCCTGTGTTATTTTCACAATAATGTCCATTTCTAACTGCATCTCTTCTTTCGGGGTATGCGACTACCCTGTCTAGACGTTTGAGCTGTAATCCGCAAGGTATATTTTTATTTCCTCTATTTCTTCCTGTGATGGTTTCTTGGACGTGATGTAAATTTTTCAAAATACAGTGAAAACCTCCCTGTCGGACACTCCCGAATAGCAGACACCTCCATTTAACTGACAAGTTTGTTATCCGTAGTCCTGAGGTTTATACAGTTCTTTATATTTACCTCAAAACAGCGGATCCTCCGAATAACGGACAGTGACTTTGGTCATAAACGCAAACGTCCACGGTAAAACATCTGTAAAAAAATTTTGCGCAAAAACTCTTTCGTTTCAAGCAGGATACCTTTTCCCCTCAAGATTCCCATTACAAATCTACCTGTCTGTGGTTGCAAAAGGACCAAGCTTTTCATAGAATTGGACAGAACCGCTCCCTTTAATCCTCACATTGACCCAAAAGCCTGCAAAGCCTGTCTTAAAACCCCATTGGTGCATAGGATTAAATTCACTGCCCCAAACCCCATTCTTCAGCGCCAGCGAGCCTACTCCTAATGAGGTTCAGAGTTAATTTTGTGACGAAATATTGCTCCCTTCTTTGGACAACTAGTATGAGACCTTGAACAAAATATAAAGACTTTGAAAATGAAGAATAAATGCAACCGACCACTCTTTTCTGAAAGTGAATATGTTCACAATCTCGTTCCGCTGCCAAATGTAATTTTAACAGCGATTTTATTTTTGTGCTTGCGTAGCTTGAAGCGAATGTACGAAAATTTTATTTTGATAGCTTGCTGGTTCTGAAAATCGCAACAAAGGGAAAACGATCAACTTTGAAAGAAAAATCGGAATTTCAAATGCGGCTGGAAAAGTTGATTTAAGTGTGCGGATTCTTGTTGAACGCTTCACAGCAAAGCGCAGATAATTTAACTTTTGAGAAAAAAAGGAAATCAGCAAACTGAATCATCAACGCCAACGAGCACATCAAGAATGTCAAAGTTCGCAAAACTGAGTGTGGTGCGATTGATTCTATGGTTTTCGATTGGTTTAGTTCAGTATGGTAAAAAAGAAGATTCTGTTAGTGGCCCTCTATTACAAGAGAAGGAATAAAGGTTAGTGTGTGTAGCATAGCTAATTGACATGCACGTGTTTGGCAAATCACGGGAATACGTACGGTATTTTAAAACACAAATTCTGTGCATGCCCTGTTTCTATGGACAAGTATTGTATCCTTTCTCAGTGTTAAAGAACAGCAACAAATGAAATATTCAATCGAAAAACATCCCTTTACTTATACACTATCTACCAACAGGTAATTGGAGACCCCTGCAATCGATGATATCTGCGGTCCTGATACACGTCACGGCCGCCGCAGTTAAATATCGTTTGGGAAACAACAACGCAACCAGTCTCATGCAAGATGCCACGCAGTTCAGAGCTCTCTGATTTTGAGAAAGGTGTAATCGTCGGGTATTACAGAAATGGCCGATCCACACGTGACATATCCAGCCAATTGAAGTACCCAAATCGACAGTGGCCGACGTGATTGGTATGTGGAAGATGAGAGGTGACGGTCGGAATGTTCCCCGACCCGGCAGACCCACAAAACTGGGAGTTAGAGACCGACGGGTGCTGGCCAGAGAAATTCGGAAGAACCGCACCAAATCGATTGGCCACATCCGTGAGGAGTTTCAACAGGCATCCGGAAGTGTTCTTTCGATGAATACCATCCGTAAGGAAGCCCATCTGCTCGGTTATCATGGACGTGCTGCCGCCCACAAGCCTTTGATGACCAAGTCCAATAGCGCTGCTTGGCTAACGTGGTGCAAAGAGCGTCGACAGTGGACCGTTGAACAGTAAAAACTGGTTCTCTGGAGCGACGAATCAAGGTTCACCCTCTACCTTTCGGATGGCAGGGTCTGGGTTTGGCGTCTGCCTGGAGAACGCCTCCTGCCGGAATGTATTGTGCCAACTGTGAGGTTCGGCGGCGGTGGAATTATGCTATGGGGGTGCTTCTCCTGGGATGGCACGGGACTCTTGGTCGCAATTCCTGGTAGACTCTACGCCGAGGCCTACGGCACCATTTTGGATGACCATGCGCTTCCTACGTTGTGGCAGTTTTACGGGGTGGACTCATGTTACTTTCAGGATGACAATGCCACCTGTCATGTTACGAGGCCCACCATGTCTTGGTATGGTGACAATGAGGTTAATCGAATGGACTGGCCTGCGCAGAGCCCGGACCTTAACCCTATCGAACACCTCTGGACGATTTGGAGCGTCGACTTAAGGGGTGCCCCCACCGTCCGAAATCGGTGAAGGAACTGACCTGTCTTCTCCAAGCCGAGTGGAAGAAAATACCACTGGCCGTCGTACAACGCCTGGTTGAGGGTATGCCCCGGAGGGTCGCAGCTGTAATCGCCGCTCGTGGAGGCTCCACCAACTATTGAAGGTGAATGAACTTCGTTTTCCTTTGCTATCACAGGTGTCCAATTACTTGTTGGTAGATAGTGTATGTTGCAGGTGCGAGTTTAGTATGAGTTGTTTTATACTGTCAGCCTAGGTGGTCTCAGAAGTTTAACTTCTTAATAACGATCACCTCCGAACAGCGGACAAATGTTTTGGTCCCAGGAACTCCGCTATTGAGACGCTTTATTATATCATATTTCTTAGGATTTGGCGTAATACATGTGTGTATATGAAGTTCGTAAGTGTTGGATCCCTTAATAAAACTTTCAATTCTAATTGCATTTTTATGTTTCTTTTCTCCGTCTACCTAACACATTCCTCACACTTGTACTTTAAATTTAGACGGTTCTCACGCGCTGAATTTATTTCTATATTCCAAACACACTCATTGATATCAGCTTAAGTCAGTTGAGAATCGAACTTCTTATACAAATCTACTGTATTCATAACTATTTTGTCAAAATATATATCTAAAATTTTCTCAACCATAGAGGTAAAGGCTATTGTGTTCACAATATGATCTCCTTCAATCGTACGAATCTAAAATCTTGTATTGGTTTTTTGAATCGAATCTTGTATTCGTTTTTTATTCATGGTGGTAGTCTCCTTTAATCACATGAAATATTTTTGGTTTACCATTTATTTCTTCAAAAGAAAGTGAGATATCTTTGTTTGAAGTAGGCAGAATTCTTAAATCGCTTTGTAAACAAATAAATAAAGTCTTGCTCATTTACCAGCAAAAAGTTGAAATAAAATGCATTTTCATGAGATAACACGCCTTCATAAACTTTTTTATGGTTTAATTTCTGAAAATGGATTGATGCTGAATAGAAAATTAAAATTCCGTAAAGAAATCTCTTGCGAGGTGTGATCTCTTACATCTTTAAGAACTTCTAAAGTACTTGTGGAATAAAGAAAACAATGAGCACATTTTCAACATTTTTTTTTTCGGAATAATTTCTTTCTTCTGGGTATTAATCAAAGGCGATATGAGTTCCATTGTGATGCAGCGTTTTCAGACTTGTGAAGAAAATGTTCTCTTTTTATTATTTAAACCCTCAGTTACATTACTTAGTAGAACGATTTATTAAGTTTACCTTAAATCGGCCGTACCATAAAAAGATCCAAGAGCATATTGGCTCTCCAAATGCTGTGATTAAACTTTGATGCTACACAGCAAGCACTTTCTTAAAAGGGTTTGCGAATTAAGGGGAAAAAGAAATGTCGATCGCTTCCCGCCTGGTATTTTGTCTTCAGCTTGAACTTTGAGAAGTGTCTTAATATCACTAAACGAGATTACATTTTGTACGTAGGTTTTACTCAGTCTCGAATCTGAGTTGTAATAAAGTAAGAAGTTGCTTTTTCTGTTCTTGCGATCGATTAAATTGAAAAGTAGAATTCATAATGTTTGATTATAAGACTCATGCAGAATATAATTTATTTAACTACATTAGGTAGAGAGCGAACTTGTTTATCACACAATGTTTTTTTTAAATATGGCGAAATGCAACTAAATCACTGGCGATGGAGAATACACGTCAATTGTTTATTTATCAGAACAGTGGCATTCAGAAATGAAAACTCTGACAATCGCTCGATATCAGAGAACTAATCAGTCATTTGACTAAGGTTTTAAACCGGGTAAGTTGTACATCTTTTTTTTTTTTTTTTTTTGTTGATTCAAAATTTCCGTTTACGAAGAAGACAAGAGATGTTATCTCGAGTAAACTTTATATAGGCCCTTCCCAGTTAAATAGCCTTCTCTCTGTTTCATGAGTACTGAATCTCAGAATTTCAATCAGAAGCATTATACAGTATATTGTGTACATTGCTGCAAAGGTTCATATTTTTAGCAGTAATATGAACTATAAAGGCGTTCCTTTTCTCTCGTTTAGGATATTTCATGGATAAAGGTTAAAATTCAAATTCACAATAATTCTGCATGTTTATTTTATATTTTTATGCGATAGACTCATTATGGGCTCACACATTGGGGAAATATCGGTGGAATTATCCACCTAGTTAAACATTACCAGCAAAGTTTTCGCTTCATTCAGAGTATATGATAGAACTGCTCTGGGATTATTAATGCAAATAATAAGATATACGCTCTGTAGACACTTTATCTGTACCAGTGAGATATTTCTTGTAAATAGGCTGATAACACTGGTCAACAATGAAAAGTGTTTGACTCGAAAATACTCATTTCGAATTGATTCCAGTATGTTAAAAACAAACACGACATTTAAAATGCTTAAATAGCTCTCATTTCCGAGATATAGCCCATTTATGATGTTTTAGGATATGTATATGAAATGAAGCGTGTGGCGCTCCTAGCGGCTAATTAAGGTAATACGTAAAGCAAATATAGGCGTTGGCAAACCTGAGAGCGGGAATGAACAGTCACTGAAGATCTTCTTATGTTCATTAACAACTTGTTTTAGTTCATTGTCTGTTTACAGCTTGCTTGGAGTGAAAGTTATAGTGTCGTTTTATTCTTTGTTTCAGGTTGATTTTGTGGTCATACCAAACTTGAAAAGCTAGAATGCCACGTCAATGCTTAAACAATTCTGACAAGTTTTGTTATGTTTGTGGTGATGGGTCATTTACCGCCCAGAAACGCCCAATTTCTTCACTCGTGAAGACAGCCTACAACCATTATTTTGGTATGAAAGTAAAGACAAAACGTGGGCACCTCATGTTCGCTGCAATTCGTGTTCTGTGAATCTATGTGAATGGATCCGTACAAACGGACGTTCAATGCCCTTTGGCATCCTTATGATTTAGAGAGAACCGACAAATCATGTAGGTAACTGTTATTTCTGCATGGTACCTCCTATTAAGAAAGATATATCAAGAAAGAGGAGGAAGTTGAGCATGAAATACCACAACATCCCGTCAGCTATCCAACCACATGGGAACAACCTGCCTATACCGAGCCCACCAGAGGAGTACAGTCTGGACTCAGATGAAGAACAAGACAGTATGGAGGCGACATCATACCCATGCCCCGATTCTTCGACATCACTGGATCCTGATTTCGCACCTGAGTCACTGGGTTAGCCACACAGACTTACCCAAGGTGAACTAAGTGATTTAATTTGAGACCTGGACCTACCAAAAGACAAAATCCGAGCTTCTAGGTTCTAGGCTCAAACAGTGGAATCTTCTAGAACGTAATGTTAAAGTGTCAGTGTACAGAAATCGGTGGACAGATTTGATTCCATATTTTAAAAAGATAACCTAGTTGCCTGCTGTGATGTGAATGATTTGATGACAGCTTTGAATGTGGAGCACAAGCAACAGTACTGGAGGATATTCATAGACTCATCAAAGCTTAGTTTAAAGGCTATGTTGTTACACAATGGCAATTCTCTTCATTCATTTCCTGTAGGCCATGCTGTCCATATGAAGGAAACATATGCCAATATGAAATTACTTCTGAAAGCAATTAAGTACACATATTACCAATGGCAGATCTGTGGAGACCTGAAGGTGATTGCAATAGTGCAGGGCATGCAGTTGGGATACACCAAGTACTGCTGTTTCCTGTGTGAGTGGGACAGTCGGGCTAGATCCTCACACTACAACAGAAAAGATTGGTCGAACAAGGATGGAGAGGCTTTCAAACACCTGAGAGACAAATTTCCACAGCTGAGTGAGGCTAAAGTGAAGGAAGGAATTTTCATTGGTCCTCAAATTCGCGAACTTCTTGTGGATGAAAACTTCAAGCTAGTCCTCCAGGGCAATGAGCAACCAGCTTAGGAAGCCTTTAAAAATGTTGTGCATGACTTCTTGGGTAACCGAAGAGCTGTAAATTATGTTGAGCTTGTAAATAACTCTCTAGACAAGTATCATAGCTTAGGCTGCAACATGTCCCTCAAAATGCACTTTCTTCACTGTCATCTAGATTTCTTCCCAGAAAACTACGGTGCAGTGAGTGATGAGCATGGTGAGCGCTTCCACCAAGACATTTCAACAATGGAACGAAGATACCAGGGGTGTCGATGGAACTGTTCCATGCTTGCAGACTACTGTTGGATATTGACAAGAGATGCCTCAGAACAGGATTACAGGCGACAAGCAAAGAGAAGGCGCACCCATTTGTAGGCCCCTATTTCTGTATTTCATGCAGTAATTTCAATTCCCCTATGTTTTTTTCGTTTGGTTTATTGTATTTTGTGTAATTTACGATTGATTGAATCAAAATAACGTTCATTTACATTGTAGTAGTATAATATAATACTGTTGAAATTTTCTTTTCGCTATAATTATATATAGATGAATAAGTTGTGTATCTCCGAAACTATAGCTAATAAAAAAACTATTATTAGATTAATTTTCTTCGACCACAAATTAGTAAACTTTACTACTTTCCTTAAGGAAACATAAAAAAAGTTTGTTTTTGTTGAGCAGTGTAATATTTCAGTTCTTGTTACGGTTGATAAGTAATCATATGGAAGAAGAAATTCCCATTAATAGTTGGGAATACCTGGCTGAAGTTGTACTGAGAAAGCTACATGATCTAATGGATTTTGAAAGTAGGATAGTAGCGGGTGCTTAGAGGAGTAGTTCTGGAACCAGCAAAACTGATGCACTTGCGGAATGCGGAAAATTAACGAAATAAGAGCGGCGGATGAAACAAAATCTTGTTGTGTACGCCTGACAAATCCTGTTGTGTGCGCATAACAAGAACCTGCTGTGCGGGCATGAAAAAAATTGTTGTGTGCGCATCACTTGTGGCCTAAGTAGAATTATCAATGACCAAGATGACAGGAAGATAGCCAGATTGATATGGGCCAACAGACGCTCAGCAATAATTCAAATAGGACAGACCTTGAATTAGCAACCATAGAAAATGTCATTTGGATCTACTGTGTGACCTATAGCCCACTGTCTGCGTTGTAGCAAAAGAACACCTTGCATCGAACACAGAAAAACGGTTCGAATGGGGTTTTGAGAACCAGAAAGTGGACTCAAAATGGCTGTAAAAGGGTCACGTGGTGTGATAAATCCCGTGTTCAGCTACACTATGCAAGTTTCAGAGTTTGGAGACAACAGCTTTAGAACATGGATTCATCTTACGTGTTCATGAGTATCCAGAATAAAGGCGGCAAGGATATGGTCCGCGTCATATTTCCATGCCAGACTTCATACCCCTTGATTAGAGTAAGCAACCGTATTTAAACATCACTATAGTTCAAAGAAAGTAATGGAAGCGAATCCCCTGAAGAATTAATTTCTAATAATTGCGCGAAAGGCGTAGGCAGTTATAAATATAAGCACATCGGTGCCGCATTATTTACTGTTCCCCATGCAGCCATCATTTAGGAAACTTGTGTTTTCCTGGAACGGAAAACGATCCCGCATCTCCCGATTGACGTTTCAGGATGCTACTTTTACCCCACGCAGGTTGGTTGGATGGTTGTTGAATTTTTATGGCGCAAGGGGCAGTGTGGCCAAAGAGCGTCAAACACAAGACAATCAAACAAACAGTTACCCTACACAGGACAACGAATTCGATGAAACTAAGCACATATAGTTTAGGAATTTGAACACCGTTCCAGATGTGCGCTGGTCAAATCAATCTCTGCTTCTTCTTAACGTCGACGACCACTTTACATCCTTGTAGGATATACAGGGGTTTATCAAACCAACAAAAAATGGAGTCCACAATATGTGCCGTATACAAATCACAGAAACGACGTCACTCGCAATGTGAGTCTTATACACTACTGATTTTGAAAATTGCAACACCAGGAAAGAATCGCGCTTTTCAAATAATATATCACAGATTCTTCATGTTACAGGAGAGAGATCAGGTCAGATGTAAATGATTTTAGGAAAGGAGTGTCTGACCCCAGGTCTTAAACAACCCATAGAAATAGGAAGCTAGGAGATTTGGGCTAAAGTGCCCGATAGGAAAGTCACACGGAAGCGAGGTAGAAGACGCCCTTATTTACTACCGTGGGGCAAGTACCCGGGGGTCTGACGCTAAAACGTGCCCATCCAACGCACGGTGGGTATTTAGTGGATCGAGCGTTCGTACCTGCTTGGGATCGAAACTGAGGTCCTTTCCGTGACAGTCACGAACGTTTCCCACTAGGCCACCCACGGCCTTATGTTACTGGACATGTTTGATAGGGGACATATCTGGTGAACATGCTGGCCAGGGAAAAAGCGGTATCTGCTGTGCGAGGGCAAATCTGAAGGAAGGGTAACACCTTTGCCTCTAAAAGATCCGCGATGTATAGCTGGCTGTTTAGTGTTCTCTCAATTCGAATTAGACGAGACCGCGAAATGAACTCAATGGCGCTCCAAACCATGACGCTCCAATATGCCGTTCACCAGGATGTCTTGAAACACATATGCGACCATCATGGTGCATTAAGTTGAATCGTGACTCATCACAAAGCATGACATTTTTCCAATCATCACGCCAATGTGTGTGTTCGAGACGCAATTGCAGACTGCGGCGTCTGTGGTTGCGGGTCAAAGGAATGGGCAACAACGGGCTGCTAGCGACCAGTTTTCTATTAAGCAGACGAAGTCGAACTGTGCTGGAGGACAAAACCTAACCTATGACATTGCTTCACTGCTACACTAACACCGTGGATGTCGCTGTCATGCGGTAGAGGTGTCCTCCCGTGCAGTCGTGCGATCTTGCTGTCCATTTCCCAGATTTCTGTGTATCAGAGCCTCATCTCTTCACTGACGTCACGTTCAGACCACTTTACTGGCGTTTCGTCTTGTACGAGTGGTAATTTCGCGGTCGGAAAACTCAGCTTCTCTCACCTGCAAAATCCTTTCTCGCTCAAAGTCCGCCAGGTGTTAATAATAGGACCTTCTTCGGCGAATGGTCCGAAGGAAACCGGAATGCAAAGATCATCATTGCGCATTTCAAGCATCCCGAAGCAAATATAATTTTTCAAATCGGACTAATAGTTGTAGAGATATGGTATCCACAGGCGGACGGGCAGACAAACCAGTAACATAAACAGGATCGTTTTTACAAAAGACGCTAAAAAATTTTCAAATCGGAGTAATAGTAGCAGAGATATGGTGTCTACAAACAGATGGCCGGAGAAAGTGATAACATAAGCGCGATCGTTTTTCCACAAAAGACATCCTAAAAGAAAGCATGTGGCCTGGCAAAAATCATAGATAAGCATGAATAGTGGAATGGTCAGTACGGCAGAGCTCAGTGACTGAAGAACGGTCATAGGATATCACTTAGCAACAAGTCAGTTCGAGAAATGTGTGTGACCGTCTGCACTAGTACAATCAACTGTTAGTGGTCCTATTGGGAAGTAGAAACGCCTAGAAGCAACAACTTCGGAATCGTGACCTCTTACGCCCCGCAAAATAACAGAGCGGACCCGCCGAATGCTGAAGCAGAATGTGCGACAAAATCGCCTGTCCTCGGTTGCAACACTCACCACTGAGTTCAAAAATGCATCTTGAAGCTACTTCAGGGCCACAAAGGTTTGTCGCAAGCTTAAGGGAATAGATTTCTGTAGCCAACCAGCGGGACACAAGTCTGATATTAGCGAGATCAACGCAAAGGGTGGTTGGAGTGGTGCAAAGCTCGGTGTCAGCGGACTAAAAAGCAATGGAAACGCGTTCACTGGAGTTATGAATCACGCTTCATCATCTAGAAGTCTGATTGACAAGTCTGAGTCTGCAAGATGCCAGGTGAGCACTACCTAGCCGACTATATTGTGCCATCTGTGAAGTTTGCTGGAGGAGGTATCTTGCTTTGGGGCTATTTTTAATGGTTTAGGCTAGGCCTCCAAGTTCCAATGCCTAGTAATTTTAACACCACTGCTTCCTGTAATTGCTTTCTCCATAATTCTGTGCTCCCAACATTATGGCAACAGTTTGGTGAAGGCCCTGTGCGTTACCAATAGAACAATGCCCAGTCCATAAAGCGATGTCTGTGTAGGAATGGATTGATAAGATCGATGAGGAATAATTGACAAACCCGCACAGAGACCCGATGTCAACTACATAGAACACCTTTCGGATTAATTGGAGTTCCTACCATAAAGTAGCCAGGCCGAACCGCCCGACACCGATGAATCTTGCGACAGAATGGAAGGTAATTTCTGCAGAAACGAAACAAAAGCTGGTGGAAAGCTCTCGTAGCATTGTGAAGGCTCTGTTAGCAGCCTTCATGTTACAGGAGAGAGATCAGGTCGTAATCAATGCATTGCATTGTGAAGGCTCTGTTAGCAGCCTTCACAATGCTAATACGTTTATTCGGTTTCCTTGATTATTTAGAACAAGTAATTAAACTCATGCAATGCATTGATTACGACACGCTTTCCAACATACCAAAAATCATTACTCAAATAATTACTCAAGTTATGAGGATAATGGCTGTGGAATAAATCTCCCTCCTGTGCCCTGACCTTTGACCCCATTTCGATGATATTAAACAGAACCGGTTCAGTATATCTCCAGAACAACATACTAAAGTTTTGTCGCAATCGAAGCATTTTTACGTAAGTTATGACGAATAAGGGCAGCGGAATGGATCCCGCTCCTATGTCCTGACGTTTGACCCCATTTCGCCCATTTTAAATAGGGTTCGTCGGCCGGCTGTCCTCTGCCACATACTAAAATTTCATCGAAATCGAACCATTTCTACGCGAGTTATCGGGTGAACCTACAGACGGACGGACAGACAGACAAAGTTGGAGCGTATACGCTTCTTCATCCTACGGTTGGAAAGCGTAAAAAACAGCTCTTGATTAGCGTAAACAGCTCCTAAAAAACTGCTCTTCAACCTATGGTTGGAAAGCGTAAAGCAGCTCTTGAAATATTGTGGTGTGAATCGGTAGCAGTAATGCTACCGATTCACACCACAATATTTATTTTAGCTTTATGTGATTCAGAGCTAAATTGCTAAATTATGTTTACACCAATTTAAATTATGCTTTAATCAATCAATGATTAAATTCGACAGTCAAGAGACGCTTCATTTTTTAACACGAGCACTGAACAAAAAGTTGTATTCAGGTTTCAGATAAAAGTACAGTTCAAGTTATTCGTTCAAGTAATTTAACCATTGTGCGTAATTCTAGCTTCACAGCTAGCGACGTTCTCTCCCACACGTCTGTACTCGTTTGAAGGTGATCAGACGCAACTTATAAGAATCTAAACTAATCATTACATACATTTTTCGTTGAAAAATATACTCTTTAAACATAATTTTTAAGTCAGTTCTGTGTTGCTTCGATGCATTTACGCGGGAAGACCTTAAGTTTTCCAAAATATTTAGCTATCGCTTAAAAACCGCACACATTTTTTTATATTAAGTAAAAGAATGAGACACTTAATACAATTTTAATCTAAGAGCACAGCTCTGCAAACTCATTAGCTCAATATTAGATATTTACAACCATTTTTAAGAATTGTATGTGCTCCCGTTCAGTCTGGTCAACCATTATGCATAAATATATATGGACATAGATGCAATAAAATATGATGTATCATATCTTCAGTAAATAGTCACCTGGAATAACGAGTTGTTTCGGTTTTTCTTAAACTTACAGCTCAACAGTAGGAATCTGTTAAGTGAGCAACTTGCTGAAAATCGCTCCTTCCTCGCAGAAACTTCATTAGATCGAGATTTGGATATTTGCTACTGTGGAGAACGTTTCGGGAGAAAATTTTCTCTTCCTCCCAGTGTGGATGCATATCGCAATTAATTTGATGCTGAGAATCGCACATCGAAGAGTTTACTATTGGACGAACTCAGTCATAAACATCAAAAAGAGAGAGAGAGAGAGAGAAATCAATGAAACAACGGAAAACTACGGCGAATTTCTTCCACCCGCTTTTACTGCGTTCTCATTTCTTTCGTAAATGTTTTATCAAGAGAATAGTTTCGAGGTAGCATCAAACTTTCATCAAAACACTTTGAGATCCAACGATACCATTCAGTTTCACTTTTACATTTTAAGTGATTTCATACATAAAAATATCATACAGTTTTTAATTTTTCTTTTAGAGAAGCGAAACGGATTTTAAAATGGACTCATGACTTTGCTGCGCGTGACATTTAGATCAAAAGAAACGAAATCTTTCCATGCGATTACCACATCAAGTCTAGGAAAAGATGTAAAATCGTGAAACATTGCAAAAGTAAATATTACACTGAGAAAAGCATGGATTCGGAGTAGCGTTGACAAATGTAATTTTTGTTAACTCAGTTCCTCGAGTGCATCGGCGAAACTTTCAAAAAGATGGAATGGGGCCACATAAAAAGGAATACTAATGCAATTCGATTTCAAAACTGGAGATTTCGAAAGGACGTGCTACAAAGTTACCTCTATATCTGCTTGAATACGCATAGACAAAAATTTAATACCGCTTCGAAGATAAAGTTTTTCTTTCTTTTTTTTTAATTTTAAAAATTTGAGCTTTGGCATCGCTACAAAATTTGTTTAAACAGTAAAATCAATGTAAAACCAAATGCATGTCTATTCGATAAAAATCACGTTTTTCGTGCCCAAATTTCTTAACGGATTATGACCAAGCAACTGTGCTGCAAGTACTAAAGTCGTTCACATGAAATTCTGTTGTTTCAGGGTTTCTTTTGTTTAAAATTAACCACCTACAATCAAACCACTGCACGAGGACAGGCGGAAGAGGGCTACTAGGTATAGCGGTTATTGCTTGGAAGACCAGAGACCGGTGTCCATCGTCAACAACGTCTGAAATGGTGCCACGTATGTGCTACCTAGCGGGACAGAATGACGTCAACTGGTCTTCAGCTATGAATTTTCCTTCTGATTTTGAGCAAGACGATCGTTACACACACGTGTGGCGACGACATGGAGAGAGCAATGGACATTAAGCCATTATGGAAGAACATATTTCTCGCCCTATTGATGTTATGGACAAATCGATTATAACCATCGTTCGTCTTTTGTGTTCGTCAAACACAATTGGACTACCCTCTGCTATGTTGCACCACATTTCACAACGGGCCGCTTTAAGTTTTCTTGCTGGGTTGAGTGGCACCATTTTTTAGCATAACAATTCCCGCACACATACTGTAGTAATTTCATTTGAATGCCTTCCTGGTCTGCACTTACTGCCTGCACCAGCCAGATCCCTGAAATTCTTCTCAACCGAGTACTTGAGGCCCATGATGGGAAGCCATTCAAGTTTTCGGATATTATCTGACTTACCATTCTTGTCACATTTACACCAAAAATCGGATTGTCATCTTCCATCTATAGACCCACACACATCCATCACAGACCACGTCTGATCTGCGGGTCCAGGTGCAAGAGGCATGGTGGGGCCCCCGCCCAAGAGGCATTTCGACAACTATAGACCTGTATGCCGAGACGCTCATCTCAGAGCACCCAAAATTGACGTGGTTTTATATCATATTTATCTGTCCATACCGGCGAGTATCCTATTGTGTTCATGATTGTGTTCATAAACATCTGAAACTTGTATCTCATGTTCCTTACCTCTTTGGCCGTTATTGGTCTAACTATTCTATCTACACTGCTGGCCACCCAAAATGCAACACCAAGAAGGACACGAGATAGCAAAACCAGATTTACTGGACACATAACAACAGATACAAAGACGAAACGATTGAGCTTACAGGCCCGTGCGACTTGCAGAACACGCAGACATCAATAGTTCGTGTGGCCCCCATGGCTGGCAATAACTGCCACAACACGCCGCGGCATCCAACGAAAGAGGCTTTGGATGTAGGTTTAGGGTATGTCGGTCCAGGCTGCTTCCACACGTTGCCAAAGTTCATCAGGCGTAGCAGCAGGTGGTGCTTGCCGGGCCACTCGGTTGCCGATCAGCAACCAGACGTGTTCGATGGGCGACATATCGGTAGAACAGGTGGGCCACGGCAGCAGTGACACCTGGTGGGCCGTGAAGAATTGTTCCACGATGCGTGCCACGTGCGGGCGCGCATTATCATGTTGAAACGTGGCCGCTGGCAGGTCCTGCAGGTAAGGGAGGACTACAGGCTCCAAAACGTCGGAGATGTAGTGGTGGCTGTTGAGTGTACCAGTGATCCGCACCAGAGGGGTGCGGGTGTCATATCGAATTGCGCCCCAAACCATAACGCTAGGCGACAGACCGGTATGGCGATGCATAATGCTGGCGTCATATAGTTTCTCGCAGCGGTGCCCCCACACGTGGATCCGACCATCGTGGTGTTGCAGGCAGAAGCGGGATTCGTCGGAGAAGACAATGTCGTGCCATTCCGTAGTCCAGGTGCGGCGTTCAACGGTCCACTGCCGCCGCACTCGACAGTGGTGTAACGTCAATGGTAATTGGAGCAATGGGCGCCGTGAGACAAGTCCCCGCTCCTGCAGACGACGTAGAACGGTACGTGCTGACACAAGTTGTTGCGCAACACACCCTAATTCTTGCGCTAACGTTCGTGATGTGACGGTTCGAGTCCGTCCGTCGCTCCTGCACCCACCGAATCCATACTCGCCTCACGGTGGCTGGATGTCGTCCCACAAGGGCGCCGATGTCTCGGTACGATAAAACGCTGTCGCGATAACCACTATTCGTCCTCTGTCAAACTCCGAAACGTGCTGGTATGACTGCCGTATTCTGCGACGCGGCATCAGGAAGCTTCCCACGCACAGGTCCGGCAGCACAACACACTTCCACTACTTACACCCCGCCTTCTGTGCACCCGTCTTATAGTGCTTCTCGGTGGCGTGCCGGGCGTACATGATTTGCATATGCCCTGCAATGCTATTCGTTTGCACGTCCTCTCGCGGGTGACGCATGCTGCGAATTTCAGGCCAATCGGATGTTTTCTTCTTGGTGTTGCATTTTGGGTGGCCAGCAGTGTATATCATTACAATAATACCTAAAATATTTTCGGCCGTCCCTATGGCGCAGTGGTCTAAGCGGTGGCTTCTGATCATTCGTACCAGGTGGGTCTGGGTTCGAATCCCTATGTGGCACGAATGTTGTATTGGTCTTACGGCACTGGTTCTCTCCTTTTCCTGGGACAACATTCCGTAAATTCGGGACGGAAGACTGCTTATACTCCATCGAGTTGCTCACGGTGGTCGGTAAACCCCCAATAAAAAAAATCATCAATGTACAGCGAAAGCACATCAGCGCATTCGCGTGGTCTTCATTTGATATTGAAGTTCTGAATATTTTAAAACACACAGATAATGATAATTATTTAACACTATATTTTTCTGGAAAACTGGAACACTCAGTTTCATGTTTTGGCGTTCCAACTTAAATTTGATTGTGTTCAAAGAAGTGAAACGACGAACTGGGGTGAAATTTATAAAGTCTCAGAATGTTGCACTTTTAGTAATATTTAATGGTAATTGGCACAAACGTTATATTTCCCCCTTATCATGAAACTCGCAAAAATATAATTCGCACCGGTAGACTTCAATTAAATTCAGTTGGCGTGATATTCACAAAAATTGCAGGTTTTAAGTTGCATAAGTGGGCTTAGATAAGATATACTCCTTTTGGGGAATTACGTGAGAACAATTGTAGAGTGGCTACCTGATAAAAAGAATTACGAAGATCTCATCAAAAATGTTTTCTTCACTTTGGAACGGATATTCAGTTTAATGAGTCGGACAACGTTTATTGTTGAATAAGGAAATACCTCTTCGTTTTTCCAGAAACGCCCAACTCTGCAAGAAAGCATGAATGTTATACGTAGAACTTTACTTATTGGAGCACACAGAAACCAGCATTTCCACATCGGAGTTTTATTTCTTCAACTTCCGTTCGCCGCCCTGGTGGCGCAGTGGTCTAGGCGATGGCCTCTGATCATTCGTCTGTAAGGGGTCCGGGTTCGAATCCCGGTGAGGCATGGATGTTGTGTTTGTCTTACGGCGCTGGCTCTCTCCCTTCCCTGGAACCAGTGACCCTAAATTAGGGACGGGCGACTGCTTATAGCCCATTGAGTTGCTCACGATGGTCGTTAAACCTCCAAATAAAAAAAATAAAAAAAAACTTCCGTTCTTGATATCTGTACGTCTGCGAAGTACAAATGCCGCCCGGATTCTCGAGTAATCAGAGGCCAGTTTCTGCCCAGCCATCTGCGAAGTGAGCCCAGGCACCAGTCTCGGCACACCTCGCAATGTGGCTTAGGTGGTCTGCATGGCCGGATTGCACTAGTTCTTGCCGCTCCCTGAAACCAGTGACCCTAAATTAGAGATGGAAGACACATTAAAATCTTTTATGTTGCTTTTGCTGGACGCTAAACCTTGAAATAAAAAAGTGCAAATGTAAAACTATGTAAATCTAAAAACGCAGTTCCAGATTAAAGGCTGGTTATTTACACACATTCGAGTCCCATTATTGTGACCACCTCCTACTTTTGACGTTAACAGCAGGTAGCTAATGAAAGAAGGCACGTGCCGTGAGCTGGCTTGGAGGGTATATAAGGTGTGCTGTAGGCAATCTGAAAACATATCACCCGTTGCTGCCATGGATAAAAGGAACGATTTATCAAATTCTCAAAAAGGGATGATTATTGGTTTTCGTATCAAGGGTGGCAGTATTTCTGAAACAGCGAAGTTTGTGAACTGTTTCCGTGCTGCTGTGGTTAAAGTGTAACGTGATTGGAGAAACGGCCCCTTTGCGAATAAACGACGTGAAATCTGCCGAGCACCACGTGCCATTGATGTGAGAGGTGAACGTCGGCTTCGAAGGTGCGTGAGGGCCGATCGACACGTTACAATGGAGCAACTCACTGGCCGAATGAACCAGGGGGCTACAGAATGTGTGTCTAAAGCGACATTTCAGCAAACTCTGCTGCGTATGGGGCTCCGATGCATACGGATGGTCACTGCACTTATGCTAATGAAGTTGCATCGGCAGAAAAGGCTTACATTTTCACGACAGTATCGGAATTTGATCTCCGCTAATTGACATAGGATTGCCTTCTCTGATGGGTCACGTCTTCTGTTTCATCGAACGGATGGACGTTGGCGTAGTAGGCGAAAAACATCGGAGAACAAACACTCTTAAACCATTGCTGGAGGAACACAAGCTGGTGTAAGGCAGCGTTATGGTCTGGGGAATGTTTTCGTGACATTCCCTGGGTCCACTCAAATGTGTGGAAGGCACTATAGACTGAATTTGGTATGAAATTACCCTTGCAGACCACGTGCACCCATACATGTGGATTGCCTTCCCTGAGGCGGATGGAATTTTTCAGCACGACAATGCGACGTGTCACACAGCTAGAAATGTCCGAAAGTGGTTGGAAGAGCACGATGAAGACTTCAAAGTACTTACTAGGCGCCCTAATTCCCCAGACTTAAACCGAATTGAGCATTTGTGGAACCACTTCGATCGTGTTGTTCGCTTTGTGGATCCTCCACCACGCACCTTCCAACAGCTGTAAGATGAACTGCAGTCAGCATGGCTCCAGATGTCTGTGAACCACTTCCAGCTCTTTATTGAGTCACTGCCAGCCCATCTAGCTGCTGTCCGCGCCGCACACGGCGGTTACTCTGTATATTAGCTGGTGGTCACAATAATGTGACTCGACCGTGTATTTTCTTAGAAGGATTGGTTCTTAGGCTGGTTTTATGACATTTCTTAGAATCAGATGCTTTGATTTGTTGGACGTAACAAATTTAAAGTACATTTCATTCAATGAGCTAGTATCATATACTAAAAATGTTTTTACATGAGTTTATTTTTTGAGGGGTTTAACGACCACCGTGAGCAACTCAATGGCATGTATGCAGTCGCTCGTCCCTAATTTAGGGCCATTGATTCCAGGTATGGAAGAGAGTCGATCTGTAAGGCAAACACACTATCTATGAGTCACACGGGACTCGAACCTGGACTCATCTCGGACGAATGATCAGAAGCCAGAGCTTAGAACACTGCGCCTTTGGGGTGGCTTTACAGGAATTTAACTGGACATTGTAGAGAGTAAACAAACTTAATTTTCCCTTTAAAAATATTATAAATTTACTCTGAAATACGAGCAGCAGAAAGCTTATTATAGGGAAACGTCATCCGAATTTTTGAAGCTTCGTTAAAAAGTGGAAATTCAGTCATTAACACTTATTTTTAGTTGGGATAAAATAAAAATAAGACTTAAGTAACCTGAATAAGGACACTTCCTTTCTTTACATACGTAACGATTAGCCAGGTACGAAGCACGGCTCACTTTAATAACTTGCTAACTGAAACCATTCACTCGGCGGAACTGCCGAGGGAATAATTGAACGAAAATTAAAACAGCTGCAATGATATCTTCAAAGTGTGTTATAGATAACCACAGGTTTCTGGGACCAACGTGCCCTCTAATTACAGCATGGAAATTGAGAGCTTGGGGTCAAATTCCCTGGAAGGTTTATTTCTTTTTTCATGGCATTATGTTCTGCTTTTAAGACGTTTCTGCAGCTCATGTTCAGATTTCTGAGATAAAAAGGATTTTGTTGTTGTCTTGATTTAATTTACCGCTCACGGAAAGTTCGCAGTTTAGAAATTCATTCTTCGGTATAACAGAGCAGCGATTTTCAGTTTTAACTAATTGACATTGTGATATTATTCACTTCGGAAAAATATGCATGCTCCAACCTTAATTTTCAGAATTATAAAGCCAGTAGATGAAATCGTCAGCAATACAAACCGTAACGTGTTCGAAACTTCATTTCTGCTGTTGTCTTCAAGTTTTGCAATATGAGTCGTGGAAATTGATATACACTCACGGAGAATGAAATTTGTGCACCTAGAAGAAAACATGCTACAACCGCGAAACTTTGCAAATAGCTAGAGTGCATGCATCGGATTGAACTGAAATTTTATGGACGTAATGATACAGATGAATGATACACATGATGGCAAAAACAGAGCTGCAGGACAATTACAGAGGGATCGCTGGCACGCAGTTCGGTCATGTTCAATAGCTCGTCGCACCGCCTCATAAGGCGATACATGCTGCAATACGGTCCGGCATGGAGGTGAACAGACGCGTGATGTTGTTCTGTGGCAGACTAACCCACACGTGTTCGACGGTGTGCTCCAAATCCCGGATAGTGCGGCACGGTGGCAGGCGGCGTTTCAACTGGTCACACACATGCTCGATAGGGGGGCATGTCCCGGAAGCGGGCACGCCATGGAAGTGCCTGGACATGACGTAGGTAGTCCTAGGCAACCCGAGCCGTGTGCGGGCGGGCATTATCCTGTTGGTATAGCGCACCTGAAATCCCGGCCAAGAATGGGAGCACATGGAGCCTTAGGATCTCATCCACATACCGCTGTCCCGTCAATGACCCACGTATCACTACTAGAGCTGATCGGCTGTCGCAGGCAATGTCTCGGCTCCTCAGACCATAATGCCTGCAGTGAGGGAGGTGTGGCGTTCGATAGCAAGGTTGGGATTGTGCCGTTGACTCGGGGACTTCCACACCCATGCAGGCACGATGATCATCTGTCCCCAAAACGAAGCGGAACTCATCTCTGAACACCACGCGTCGCCAATCTGTGGCGTTCCACGCAGCTCCGGCTCGGCACCACTGCACATGGAGACGTCGATATTCCGGTGTTAATGGCAGCACACGTCAGAGGCGCTGGGATCGCCGTTTCGCTTCCGCGAGGCGTCGGGAAATGGTTCGTGGGCACACAGGAGCTGCTACATTTGCCTGTATAGTGGACCGGGTCCCCGTGAGAACCGTTCGTGTCTGGCACACGATCCTGCGATCCTCTTTACCGGTGGTTTTTCTGGGCCGTCCGGTGTCGCTCCGCCGTGTGGCAGTGCCGTCACGTGTCCACTGCTCCTAACACAGTCGGACGGTATGGTCAGAACGATCCACGTGGCGGGCTATATGGCGCGCCGATCACCATGTGGTTTTCAGTCTCTCTCAAAGTACGTGAGTTGCGTAAATCGACGTCTCTGGCGTCTACCCGGCATTCTTGTCACTCTGTACTCTTGCTTGCGTCGGCCGGTATTTTTCGCTTTCATGGAGCATCGACTACACGCCTGTTCGTGCTTTCAGCGCCACCACAGGGTGTGCGGTCATGCTCACTCGCACCAAACGTGGATCATTTGCATACCAGCATACACACTAGCTATTTACAAAGTTTCGCCGTTGTAACATGCTTTCTTCTAAGTGCATTAATTTCCTTGTCATTGAGTGTAACTCCTGACTTGTCCAGTAGTCAGTTCGTGTCGAACACTTCGGCAACTAATGGTTACTTACTGAAACGATGCAGATGCCTGACTATAAGTGCTTGTGGGCAAACATGCTCGAAGGAGATATTGCTGATATGCTTGTCGATGGATTAACGTCAACACAGTAGCATCGGTTGCAGCGACCTACCAATCCGGGCTTACTTTCGAGGATCGTGCTGCAGCTTTAGAACTTCTTGAATCAATCTTTTGCATCACTAATGTAGTTTGTCGCGCACCCTTCAAAGTTAATACTTTTCGGGCCCTTTTCGGTAGCTTTTAATCTATGGTTCTAGTGATAGCGGCGAACTGCACTAACTTCAAAGTATCACTCAGTTTTATAAAATATTTCAAACACTGAACATATGCATTCTGAAACACCTAATAGGCGTACCCAGTCTCAGTGGCCTTCGTAATTTTTCTTGATTACATAAACAGATATCTGCAAATGACACGCGGTAGGCGAATGGTCTTGTGCGTTGGCTTCTGACTATTTGTCCGAGATGGGCCCGGGTTCGAGTCCCGGAAGAGACATGAGTAGTATGTTTGCCTGATGCCGGTCGCTTTGTCGCCTGCGTGCAGTCAATGTTCCAAAATTCTGGACGGCTTATATCCCTCAGTAAAACGTGTGTCACCCAGAAAACCATAACGTCCGAAATTGACAGTTTCTACTTTTCGAATTTCTGTCCCCCATCTACAGGTTAACAAAAAAGGATTACTGCTGGGTCACCACACGAAACTTGCGATCGGTATGTCTCGTATGCATTGACCTTCTGAGGTTTTCTGTGGGCAACCACTGCATTCTTCCTCGGAGAAGGGATGCGATATCATGTGGGTGAATATTCCCACCTCGGGAGAAACCAACTTCTGGTTCACTTCTTTGTTTTCTGGCAACAAGTGAGACTGAGGGTGGCTTCTGCTAATCGGCAGAGACCGTGCAAAGTCAAAGAACACAAGTAGACAGGGAATTCTACGAACATTCTAGACAGGCGATTCGGGTGGCCGTGGTAAACTGAGTGCACAGGCATTCTAGACAGGTGATTCGAAATTCTACGAACATTCTAGACAGGCGATTCGAAATTCTACGAACATTCTAGACAGGCGATTCGGGTGGCCGTGGTAAACTGGGTGCACAGGAAATTCTAGACAGGCGATTCGGGTGGCCGTGGTATACTAGGTGCACAGGCATTTTGGGTAATACGACCGTTAACGAATTAAACGCATAAAACATCCTGATAGTATCTTATTAAAAGTAAAAGTACAACTATCTAGTCATTCACCATGTTTCCTTTTTTTCAATTCTCCTAGGTAATTCAGAAAAAAAAATGAAAAAAGTCAATAATCACACGAAGTGTTGGTTTTCGCTAATTCCTGACAAAACACGAATGTCTCAACAGAAGAAAAGAAACACAGATCTTTAAAAATATGCAATAGAACTCACTTACAGAGAAGAGTTCGGGACCGACGAAAATCTTTGTTAAATTCGTGTTCTCGCTGAAAATTTCCACCACTGAAAATATACTCTGTATGTATGTGATAATAAGCAAATACGCGTATATTATGTATCGAAAACTATAAACTACAATTACTTAATTAATTAGGTGCATTAGTACGATAGATGATTACATCTTTCAAGTATATTCAACTTCACATGAGACTCATCACTGTTCAACTACACACCACAGTAAAAGTTGCACGAATCCTCCCAATGCAACTCTCACTTGAAACGTGAAAAGGCAAAAAAAGAGGCAGAATTGCAGATATTGCTATTTCTGTTTCTATTCAGACGACCTTCCCATTCCATTACTCCTCTATACCTCTCTGCAATAATCGACCAGAAATCCACTTATACACTGTCCAGTCACATTATTGTGACGTCCTCCTACTTTTGTTGTGAACAGCACGTAGCCAATGAAAGAAGGCACTTGTTGTGAGATGGCTTGGAAGGTATATAAGGTGTGCTGTAGGCATTCTGGAAACATATCACTCGATGCTATCATGGATAAAAAGAGCGATGTATTAGATCTTAAAAAGGGATGATTATCGGCTTTCGGGCGAAGGGTGGCAGTATTTCTGAAACAGCGCAGTTTGTGAACTGTTCGCGTGCTGCTGTGGTTAAAGTGTACCTTGGTTGGAGAAACGGCACCATTGCGAATAAGCAAAGCGGAAACTGCGGAGTACTACGTGCCATTGATGTGAGAAGTGAACGTCGGATGCAAAGATGCGTTAGGGCCGATCGGCACGCTAAGTGGGGCAACTCACTGGCCGAATGAACAAGGGGACTACCGGAAGTATGTTTAAAACGACAGTTCAGCAAACCCTGCTGCGTATGGGGTTCCGATGCATACGCTGCGCCTATGCTAACGAAGGTGCATCGGCAGAAAAAGCTTACATTTGTACGGCAGTATTGCAATTAAACCTCCGCTGATTGGCAAACGATTGCTTTCTTCGATGAGTCACGTTTTCTGCTTCATCGAAAGAATGGACGATGGGGTATAAGGCGAGACACATCGGAGAACAAACACTCTTCAACTACCGCTGGAAGAATACAAACTGGTGGGGGCAGCATTATGGTCTGCGGACGGTTTTCGTGGTATTCCCTGGGTCCACTCATACCTGTTAAAGGCATTATGGACCCAATTTGTTATGAATCCATTTTTGCAGACCACCTGCACCCATACATGCTGATTGTCTTCTCTGGGGCGGGTGGGATCTTCCAGAATGACAATGCGACGTGTCACACAGCTAGAAATGTCCGAGAGTGGTTGGAAGAGCACAATGAAGACTTCAAAGTACTTCCCTGGCCCGCTAACTCCCCAGATTTAAACCCAATGGAGCATCTGTGGGACCACCTCGATCGTGTTGTTCGCTCTATGGATGCGCCACCACGCACCCCTGCAGCAGCTGTCAGGTGCACAGTAGTCAGCATGGCTCCACATACCTATGAACACCTTCCAGCCCCTTACTGAGTCACTCCCAGGCCATCTAGCTGCTGTCCGCGCCGCACACGACGGTTTCTCTGGATATTAGCTGGTGATCACAATAATGTGACTCAACCGTGTATGTTCGGGAGCGCACCGCTTCCTCTTTTTGCCTAGGAGTAGGTAGCCTGTTTTCAAATGTGCTGACGCGATTGTCCTAAGAACAAGCCTCTTGGATTGTGTGGCGGAGATCGTTTCTTGATCGTCCTGATAATTTAATGTACTCCCTTCCCATTGTTTTTCTATCGACACTTTTATACCAGCACAAAAGGAATTACCTGCACTGCTTTAATTTCTTCCTGTGTTCTACCATTTACACTGAGTTAGCTATGCATTACGAACACCTCCCGTTTTACATATTCGGAGCAATAACGAATAACCCCGTGATATCAACGTCATGAGCGGTTACTATAAATGGCATACACGTATCCTCTGTACGTAATCTGTAAACGTTTGCCAGGAATGGAGAAACATAGCGATATAAGATGATTTCATGGCGACCAGATAGTTGGGGCCAGGAGAGCAGGTGCCAGTATTCCGGAAACATCAGTACTTTTTTGCTGCTCCCTTACTACTGTCTCAAGGGTATACCAACTCTGGATTCACAACGCACATACATCCAACAGAAGGGCTCACATTTGCCAGCCAAGCACGGTTGATCCTGGAGGTGAGCGTCAGGTGTCACGACTGACATCCCTGTAACAACGTGCAACAGTCATCGAGCTCACACACCAGTACAACATCGGTGCAGTTATACCTATATCCACATGCACCATGCTTCGTGCCTTAGTTCGTCTGGAGATCCACAGTCGTAGACCAACGAGGGTAGCAATGATGAAGCCCAGTCATCACGAACAACGGCTCGCATGGGCCAACAAACGTCCGCAATGGATCCTTGAGAGGTAGAAGACGGTCGTCTGGGGGTGATGAGTCCCATTCCATTTCCTGCTGCAACATGTACGAAGCCCTATCACCTTGCTGTACAATTAGGATTCAACGGACCGGTGGATGTGGTGTTCTAGTCTGGAGAACTTCTTCCTGGAATGTCCTAGGCCCGTTAGTTATCATCCCCCAAACACTGAACGGTGGACGGTACGGGTCCTGTTAGCCGACCATTTTTATCCATATCTCCAGAAGGTTTACCCGGATCACAGAAGGTTTACCCGGATCACAGAAGGTTTACCCGGATCACAGTGCCATCTTTCAACAGGACAACAGAAGATGTCATCTGGCTCGTATAACTACTGAGTCGTTGGAGAACACGACAACGAATTCGCCACATTAACTAAAACTCCCTGATTGAAACCCAAGTGAGCATTTGTGGGATATGCTAGAACTGGGTGGGAGAACTGCTGATCCTTCTCCACGGAACGAGCAGCGTGAACTTACGGAGCTGCTGCAGCGGGCGTAAGTCAAGTTACTCATGGAAGCTGTTCGACACCTTTGTGACGTATATTCGAAATTAATTTTCCTTTTTAGTTTCTTTCCCTATGTAAATTCTGAGTTTGTTCTCAGTTATACTTCACAACTTAACGTGACATCTTCTCTCTCAAACGAATACTGTTGGCAACACATTTGAGGTCAAAGTGAACGTGACGTATGACTGTATGAGATAAGAACGATAGATAAATACTAGGATACAACAGTTTTTGTTTGTTTGTTTGGAGGTTTAACGACCACCGTGAGCAACTCAATGGGCTATAAGCAGTCGCCCGTCCCTAATTTAGGGTCACTGGTTCCAGGGAAGGGAAAGAGCCAGTGCCGTAAGACAAACACAACATCCATGCCTCACCAGGATTCGAACCCGGACCCCTTTCGGACGAATGATCAGAGGCCAACGCCTTAGACCACTGCGCCACCGGGGCGGCATACAACAGTTGCTAGGGTGGAATGTTGGATGTGTGTTGGAGATGTGACACGCAAGCCACACAAGAGATAAAGTCAGATTGCAGCACAAACATACGTCCGCGTAGGTCAGTTGGGAGAGCTACTTATTCCGGAATGAGGGGACCCGGGTTCGATGCCCGGCGTCGACAAAAATGACGGAGAATTTTATTTCGTCATACCTTGTATAACCCATTCCTAGGCGTCTGTGAGCCGTGACAGCAAAGAAAGGTGGACCAACGCGTTATTAGGTAGTATAATGAATTAGCTTTTATTTTCTTTCCGCTAAGCTAATTATAATGAATAAGCTCTTCCTACCAGCTAGCTAATGATATACTTGTACTAAGCTTCAAAATAGTGAATTCAAATGGTTGTTGTTACTAGTTAATTACGAACATGAATAAAGTCTTAACGCTGGTTATTTATGGTAATAAACTAATGTTATAAACCTAACAGCCAGACAGAGGTCTGACAAAAACTATGAATTGAGAAAGACTAACTTACGGCAACTTTTTTATTATAAGACTCTTGGTCATCTAAGGCACACACACAACTTGTTTTACAATAATGAAGAATCTCTCCTCATAACAACAAAATCTCTCCTCGTATAACAAACGCTCTCCGTAAACAACAACGCTCTCTCATAACAACAACAAAAGCTCTCTCTAAGTCTCGATGAACGCGCCTATATACTAGCTACCACCACGTCATGACTTACACTCATTGCCAGATCTCATTCAGCGGGTGAAATAATATTTCGTTCAGTAAGAAGATAATTTACATAGTAAAATAAAATAACCAGAGATAGTAAAATCAAAAGGAAAGTGAATATAGAGTATACGTTACAGTAGGTGTTCCCAATGCCATGCTAACTTAATGTACACTGCTGGACAATTGCTAAGGACGGATCATAAACGGTTATATAGCACATAAAAAAGTAAGTGTGGTTGGATGCCAAGTGAAATAAAATAATGTCTGAATGCCAGGACATTACAAGAAAGACACTTTATTGTGCTCTGAAATCCAGAAGGCTTTGGAACGTGTTCAAGGGACAAGCAGGCCATTTTGTGCAGAATACGCAAACGTGAAAAAAATGCAATTACCGTCCGCGAGCGTTCCGGCGTAAGATGTCAATACGGGATATGGCCACCATGGAGGGCGATGCAAGATTCCACACGTCGTGTCATGCTTTGCACAACATTATGAAGCAGCTGTTGGGGTAATTTATCCCATTCCTCTGTCAGTGCACGGATGAGGGTGTCCTTGTTTATTGGAGGGCATTGGCGTCCAGCAAGACTCCTACCCAAAGCATCCCACACATTTTCAATGGGATTCAGATCTGGAGAACGTGCTGGCCATACGAGGCGTTGAATATCCTCGCTCTCAAGACACTCCTGGACAGCGACTGTTCGATGACATGTTGCGTTGTCGTCCATGAAAATGAATCTATCACCGACAGCACCACGGAACATGCGAACATGAGGTAGCAAAACATCATTAATGCATCGTTGGCCAGTCATAGTCCCTGTTGGAAGCACATAGAGGGACGTACGGCCATTGATCATGATGCCAGCCCATACCATGACACTACATGTCGGATATCGGTAGCTTTCTGGACAATATGCAGTACCACTATCCCGCCAGATCAGTTGTCGTCGACAATCAGACGATAGACTGTATCTACTCTCATCTGAGAAGAGGACAGCAGAGCAGTCGTTATCAGTCCAATTGCGATGTTGATGGCACCATTGCAAACGGGCGGTACGGTGACGTTTGGACAATGGGATGCACACAACAGGACGGTGGGCGTATACTCCTCCTTCATGCAAACGTCTGGCGACAGTTTTTCGGGAGATCCGCTTGCCAGTAGCAGCCATAAACTGATTTGCTACCTCACTAGCTGTGCTGCGCCGGTGTCTCTTTGTTGATAGCATTATGTACCGATCTTCTGCAGGTGTCGTACTGCAAACACGACCTCCCCGTGACGTTTGCTACACTCTCCATTTGTTTGAAATGATTTCCAAAGCCTTGAAACAACACTGTGGCTGACGTCGAACTCCTTGGCAACATCTGTTATTTTTCGCCCTTCTTCAATCTTGCCAATAATACGGCCACGCGTAAAATCATCTAGGTGATGTCGGGAAGACATACTGAAAATTGCAAGTTCGTCAATTGATTCTTTCCCTTTCAACTTTGCGTTTGAACAACAACGGTCAATACGCGTCAAATCCTTTATATCTCTTATCAGCGCTATGACGTCAGGAACAAGTTCGGCAATCCAAAATTTGCATACGCACAACACGTCTTACTGTAGACCGCTTTTATGCTAATTTCCACATTTTCCTGCCTTCCATTTTATGGTTGCTATCGTTGCTATTGTCATCCGTCCTTAGCAATTGTCCGGCAGTGTATATTCCCCCTTTCCAGAACACTGCGCAGGAGATTTTCTCTGCCTCATTATTAAGATGAAATTTTGTTACTTTGCTTGTTAAAAGTAATCATCTTAGAATTTCTTCCCCTTTTCTTAATCAGGGGACTTCTCTAAATGTTGTTCGTTAAAAACGACGAAATTAGCTTTGCATTGATATTGTACTAAACAAAGTTCCAGTTTTGCTCGTTAAATTTGAGATCTTGCTAAATGCGGATTCGTTATAAGCGGGTTCTATTGCATTTTATGCGTTTCTCAAGCATTTGCTTTTGTTCAAATTAAGTAAAATTCAAGAATCACAGCGAGTGAGTTCCTATCGCTGAAGAATTTCATGCAGCAGGTTGAAATACGAGCAATAGGGATCCATTTAAAAAATCGCAATAACCCCCCACGAGGAAACTCTCCAGTGAAAGAGGGAGTGAAAAGACACGTGACCTAAAAGGAGCGTGATGTATCCCATCAAAATCTTGTGAATAATGAACACGTTTTTTGACACGAAATGATACACATTTGGAGTGTCACAATGTTCGCAGAATCACCTGGAACCTTGCAGCTGAGATATTCTGATATCTTGCTCACAAATGCGGATAACGATTTCTGTCGCACATGTTTGTCCAAAATGACATAACTGCGTGCTACATGACAGGCGTAAAAGAAAATCAACGGCAGACGACAGAATTTTCTAACAGTCCAAATAGCTCTGAACGGATATATCGTGATAAAAAATCAGATGCCATCTTCAGATGAATTGAAGATATTATGAACAATTAATTATTTTTCCATTTCTAAGCGTCTCGTCCGTTGCCTAAACGAAAGAGGAATTCATTTAAAGAAAACTAAAGCTCGTTTTTATAATGCATTGATTGCAGAATACGAGAAAACAAAGAAATAAAAACTGCATTTGCCAACATGTTAGGAGAAAGAAAATGACTTTTCCGGAAACTAGGAATGAAAAAGAATGTGCATGTGTTTAAATTGCAGGTGCACGAAAACTCTGTTAAATACTGCTTTTGCATATGTGTCTTTTTGTACACTCGCATTTCTATCATTTAAATACTGTCGGTTTGTTTGATAATCATCTTTTTTTAATTCCATAAACGCAATATTTGGAGTGACATGTCACAAAATAAATAGAAGATAAAATTACCTAGGGCTTTAAAATTTATTTAACAGAGAGGAACGAGCATACAGAGGTTTGGATTTGGATAGGTTGCCTGTCAAGGTATATTTCGTCATGTAATGAGCGGCGGCGTTTAATCCGCAAACCGTGAAATTCAGGAGAGCGTTTCCTGCAAACTTTTCCCACTGATTCTACAGTAATATCCAACTTCATATCTTTAACAGTCACCACAACTGTCAACTGACGCTTTTACGTAACAAGTTCTTCAAACTAACACACATTTCTGCAGTCGTCACTTTTCCAACCCTATCTTAAACTTTAGCAGCCAATAAACCCGCCACACGGAGATTTTTTCTTAACAAGTTCCTCAAATTTAATTTTATTTTTTGATTGGAGGTTTAACGACCACCGTGAGCAACTCAATGGGCTATGAGCAGTCGCCCGTCCCTAATTTATGGTCACTGTATCCAGGGAAGGGAGAGAGCCAGTGTCGTAAGACAAACACAACATCCATGCCTCACCGGGTGGGTCCGTTTCGGACGAATGAGCAGAGGCCATCGCTTAGACCACTGCACCACCGAGGCGGCCCTCAAATTTAAGGCACATTTCTTCAGTGGTCACTTCTAATGATGGACGGGACAAGTATCGTTTTCCAGCGTCTCTGAACCTCATTTAAATACCATTAACTACGTATTAATCATGGCATTATGTGGTGCAGAAAATGAATCTACCCAAACTGTACGCCCTTCTACATACACTTGCAAAGCTCTATTTTTTTTTTAAGAAATAAATGTATCATTGACACAAGTTCTTCAGATTTAGCAATTTTTCTTACTATTACTGACTAATATACAAGTCAAGTTGTCCCGCTCTAATATCTGATATCCACTGTCTGCTACGGTTTCTTCTTTTGATATTATGACACCACAAAAATAATAAAATTCCCTCAACGCTGTCAACTTCAGCGTGTTCCTGCATGAAGATCGAAATGTATCGAATGTTCTCCGTAGAATACGCCTTTCTTTAGGTACACGTTAGTACGTATAACAAAAGATACACATGAAATGATGATGCATGTGAATCACGTTCCGACATCAAACATATACAAACTTCTAGTCTTTAGTTACCAATATAGTTTTTCTCACTTTCGTACGATGCAATATGTCCTGAATGCAGAAGTTCCACTTAACTGTAGAATGCTTTGAAAGCTTCTCCCAGTGCCCCAATACAAATGTCATGATGAAACAATACCTGCTCCATCGAGTCGTCTGAGGCGCTGGCTTCTGATCACGCGTCCGAGATTTCACGCCACGAATGAGGCCTTTGTAATATGTGTGTGTGTGTGTGTGTGTGTCTTTTGTCGTTAAATCTGTCTTTTCCGTATAGCTAGTTTCTCTAAAGGAACAGACGACGGTCTGTAGTCCATTGAGATGCTTATGAGCTGCTCTGGGTGACGGCGGCATGTAGCCCTTTGAACTGCTCGTTAACCGTTTTTACCGGCTGGAACGAATTAACTCGGGGTTAGCAAATAGGCTGAAATCAGCTCCAACGAATACATTCGCTGTCTAAAAGGAGACTGCATCAAGTAAATCTGCGCGTCAAAAAACGCTACTTTCCGCTTAGCTTCCTTGTTCAAAGAAAATGGCCATTTACGAGGATGATTGACACATCCTTTGTGACTACCCATACAGCACAAAACGTTTCACGTATGTATCAGTAATGTTACAATCTCTCATTTTCGTTACACTTTCAGAGATATCTTACAATAACGTTTCAGCAACATCTATTTTGGAACATAACTCTTTGTACATTATGGTTACGTTACAAATAGCATTCACCGATACTACTGCTTTATAGTTTCCATTGTACATAATTGTTACCTTGGTGTTACATTACGGCGATATTTAAGATTTTTGATTTGGCAACGGCGTGGATCATTTATGCCATTTCATCGAAGCACTCTCACAGTCGTTCCACGTGCTACTGGGATATTCTTTGGCGATACTCTCGTACTCGAGTTAGCTGAGTGTAGGAGAAGTGGCCACAAAAATGGTAAGGGGCCGTATAAAAATTGCATTTTTGACCACTTGGTGTCCATGACCCCCAGAGCCAGCGGATGGTTATCTGAGTCATATAAAGTTTCTATAATTTCGTCCTTTCTTAATTGCGATTATTAATGTAATTCTTTATTAAAAAAATGTTTGAGATCTACAACTCAACAAAAGATTTCCTTGTTTACAAACTACAAGTCTGCAAATTATCTGAGGACATGTGCTGACTCAGGAAAACTATCAGGGGGAGAGCGTAATGCCAAAAGTGTAAAAAATAAAGGATTTCTGGTCCGATCGGGAAATTTTCAGCATTTACAAGCTACAAGTCTACAAATGATCTGAGGGAATGTGCCTACTTAGCAAACCTGTCGGGGGAGGGGGGGATTACCCAAAAGTGGAAAATATAAAGAATTTCTGGAGCGATCGGTAGATTTTCAGCCTTTAGAACCTACAAGTCAACAAATTATCTGAGGGCCTTTGTTGCCTCAGGAAACCTGTCGGGGGAGGGGGGTCAATCAAAAGTATAAAATACAAAGAATTTCTGGTCCCATCAGGAGATTTTCAGCACTTACAATCTACATCACAACTAACCCTCTGAGGGCATGTGCTGACTCAGGAAACCTCCCTGGGGGAGGGATACCTAAATTATAAAACATAAAGTATTTCTGGTCGTAAATGCTGAAAATCTCCCTCTCGTACGAGAAATTCTTAATATTCTACATTTTTGGTAATACCCCTCCCCCCCCCCCCCGACAGGTTTCCTGGGTAGGCACATGCCTTCAGATAATTTGTTCAGTTGTAGCTTGTAAATGCTGAACATATCCCGATCGGACCAGAAATTCTTTAATTTCATATTTTTGGTTTTAAGCCCCCTCCCCCCGATAAGTTTCCTGGGTTTGCACATACCCTCAGAGTATTTGTTTATCTGTAATTTATAAACCTTGAAAAATATCGTAAATAAGAAAATACGAAATTACGGAAATGTAATGTGTGTCAGATAATCAATCTCGTGGAGAGTTAGCCACGGAGCAGTCAAGAACGCAATTTTTATACGGCCCCTTAATTTTTTTGTGGGCACTTCTCCGGTGGCCACTTCTCCGGTAGTCAGTTCTTCGGTGGCCAGTTCTCCGCTTTGTCTTTGTCCCGAAAATCATGAAAATGTCTAAATTTCTTACTGAAAATGAAATATTAAAAGAAAATATTTTATGAACAATAGTTGCTCAAGTAGCGGGGAATATAGACACACGAAATGTGTTTATGCAGAACAATTTAATGCCACTGAAATGCCAATGTGTCCAGTTCTCCGGTGGCCACTTCTCCGTACCCGGAGTTAGCTAGTTAGTGTACAGTAGTGTCTGTCCTTAAGTTTTGCACGCCAGTGTATAAAAGCTTAGTACGTCTTTTGGTTTTGAATCAGAAAAAAAAGTCTCAATAAAAGTAGTTGTTAGCTTGTAAAGGTAGAAAAAAAATAATGGTGATATATTGAGAGGTTGAACGACTACGCAAGTTTTGAAAAAAAAATAGAGTAAGATATGCATTAAAAAGTACATTTCGTTAATCAATCATCAATAAATTTAAGTCATCCTACAGAAAAATAAAATGATCTATGGAAAAAATAATGCATTTCTATTAAACAACGTATTCGCAAAGCACTGGCCTTCTCGTTAGTTTCTACAGAACGCTGTAATCGCGAGGCGTCCCATGGTCGAGTGGGATAATGCATCTTCCTAGAAACCCGCTGGACAGGGGTTCGAACCTGGCGTGACTTCGAGAATTTGTATTTCCTTGGAAATAAAATTTCCCTAGCGTCGGGACGTCACATCGTAAAATTTCCTGATGGGGAAAAACAAAAAGGCGTACGAAAGATATCGCTGAGACCATGTTGGGAGGTAAAAAAATTGGCGAGCAAAACATGTTCGGTAGGGCAACGCGGCACACAAAATGTTATGGTTGAACACAAAGAGAAAATGGCGGACAAAAGGTGGTCGAGAAGATCACGTGGAAAAACAATGGCTGCGACTGACGTCATGATTGACGAGGAATCGATCACATGCGTCCTTGAGGTAGCACGTGGACGGGTTACTTTTTACAGAAAACCCATATTATCACGTAACGGTAATGTAACGAAGTTACAAATATCTTTCAAACACGTAGTAGTAACATGAAGTTGGTATCTTGAAGTTACAAAGACCTTTCACTGTAACGTATCAGTTATGTTTCAAAGTTATGTAACGTTTACGGACATTTTGACGTAACCATAAGGTTTCTGAAACATTAGTGTTACATTGCGCAACGTATCTGAAAAGTCTCAATGTTTCAGTGTTACGTACCTGTAACATATACGAAATATTCTGTGCTGTGTGGGTAATTACCTACTAGAAGGGCTGTCACAATGGCGACAAACCTACGAAAGGAGAGAGAAGATGTTTCAGTCACTTGTTTCTGCCCAGTGGCATGATGTCCGTGTCAGAGGGACTGTCCCTACCCCACCATGCCTTGGATCATGGAGCAAAGAATATAGGACTAGAAGGGATATCTTCTCACGAATGACAGGTATATGGTACGTGCCGCTGAGATGAGTGGGGGAAAGGAATCGTTTTGCCGTAGTTCCCGTGAAACCCGGCCGCTTTGTGAATATTTCCGTTTGGAAAGCGCAGAAATTCTTGTCAGGTACATCGGCCGCTTAAGGGGGGGATTCTCGAGTATTTATTTAATTTTTTACGATATTTTGTTATTTCAGGTCTTAAGAATGTGTGCACCAAATTTCAAGTGGAAATGCGCAAAATTGGCCAAGTTATAATCTATTAATGTCCAGCAGGGTCACAGAAAGAAAACTCTGGAAGAATTCAATCACGAACTGCCACTTCATAAAGATGTCGAAAATGCTATGAAGCTAATTTTCAACGATTTGCCATCAAGAGACTTGCTAGAAAGGTGTTTGGGTGGTGACAGTCAAAACAACGAAATTTTCAATTCTACTGTTTGGCGGTTCTCTCCTAAACATCTTCACTGTTGCTTAAAAACAATCGAAATGGCAGCTTTTGTAGTAGCAGGCATTTTTAATGAAGGTTTTTCTGCCGTTCTAAAAATGATGACAATGATAGGAATCGTTATTGGCAAGCAAACGAAGATATTTGCCAACGCGCGGGACCAACAGCGTTTGTGAAGTCGAGACGCAGCGTCGAGACTACAAAAGAGGCTCGTACAAGGCGTAGAAGCTAGAAAATGTCTCTAAACGAGTTTTACGAAGGAGAAGAAGGAACATTGTATGACCCTGGTATAGCATATTAGCAGAAAAATACTGTAAGTACTCGATATGCGTCTGTAAATTGTACTTGAAACTTTAAATCCGTTTTTCTCGAAACAGCTTTTTCACGAATGGTTGGCATGATATTTCAAAAACTATTGGCCCGATCGATTTCAAATGTAAAACTGCATGTTCAGCAAACATCCTTTTATCGTTCGATGAACCAGAAACACGATACGTTATGTATATTTTTTTAATAGCAAAAAACATTTTCAATTTTTTGAGCTAAATTGATAATTTGAGTTTGACAAGTCACCATTTCCTCAAATTTTTCTGGTTCATCATACGATAACCTACCTGTGTACAGAGTAAAACGCTGTTCGAGTATTTTGTTTCAGATCACCTGGAGTGGAGAAATCATGCCAACCAGCGACCGCGGATCTTCGCGCAGTGTCATGGCCGAGGGGGATTTGCGGGCGTGATACTTCATGAAACTTATTAAAAAATTGTTTTGTAAATTACCTGAAACGATAATAAATAGATGTACTTACTTTGGAATCAATTGATTGCATAGTTTTGTCAATAAACACTAAAACAAAGCGGTAAATGTAGCTCAAAAAATGAGAATCCCCCCTTAAACGGTTAAACCCCGAAACAAGAAAACAAAACCTAATTATATTCAAAAAATATATAAACAATCAGAAATATTTCCTCCACTTGGAGGTAGACGTTCAGGAATTCTTAGAACAACAGTAGCAGAAGAGAAAACGTATTATAATGGAGTTAATTCATACCCAGTTCACATGACTAATTCCACTTGGAGTATTAATATTTTGCAGTTTTAGAACATGAGTACAACATGTCGATTAGATATATATAATTTTTTATATTTATTGGAAGAAAGAATGAAGAATACTGCGTAAAAAGAGCATTTTCAAGAGATATTTCGTCATCTTATAGAAGTGAGCTGGAATTTTTCCTACATGAACAAAAAAGCGATGCCGTGAAATCTCTTTTATGTGCCGTATTCCGGCCGGCCTGGATTTGGATCAAACGTAATCGGTGTGATTCGCAGTTCATGTTTCACGTTGCAGATAGCTCTTTACCGAGATATATTCTATGGTTCACACTTTCTAAGATTATTCGCCTCATTTTACGATCCCGGTCGAAAAGACGCACGATATTTTTTACTTTTAAAGAAGGGTGACACGAAATGATCAAGCAGCGGGTTGGTGGGTGAATACTTTAAAGCTGGTTGCATTGAAGATGAGAAACCGCGCTTAACATCCATCATGTTTCAATCTCACAGCTGAACGCCTCTAAGGGTTTTCGATTTCCATAAAAGTACCTTGTTAAGTCCGAAATTTTAGGGCATCTCTGACTTTCGACGCATACCAAATTCAGATTTCTTTTTCGGCTTTTAGCACTACTTAATGATTTTTACTTTTATCTAGGGCTTAAATGCATGAAGCATGCTACATTTGCATTAATTTATTCAGGTCGTTCAGAGCATATCTTAGTGAAAAAATGAAGCACGCCTGCCCTTTTTTCATGAGTAGGGAAGTATTATCTACATCATAACAAGCCGTCCGCACATGATTAAAGTGCTTCCAAATTACAATGATGCATTGCACAGCGCAAATACGTTTCCTCACATTAAATACAGACACCACAAGGTAAACGTTATCCCATTTATGTGTCAATATCCGGCAACAGAGAAGTGAAGGAAGTTCGTGGACAGTACCTGAGCCTTCAAGCTGTGTTGAGCGGTGCTACACACGCCGGCCACTGAATAAGAAACTTATTTGGGCAGATATACGTAAACGTCACTTACGTAGGTAACGTACATGCAAAATACCTGATCTAAGCAGCTATTTAAGAGTAATGCTTCTCAATAATCGTCAGCAGTGTTGATCACAACAAGTTAGTAACATCATGCAATGCATTGATTATGATACGCTTTCCAACATACCAGAAATTATTACTCAAGTTATGAGGATAACGGCTGTGGAATAAATCTCGCTCCTGTGTCCTGACCTTTGACACCATTTCGATGATATTCAACAGAACCGGTTCAGTACATCTCAAGAATAACATACTGAAGTTTTGTCGCAATAGAAGCAGTTTTACGCAAGTTAGGAGAATAATGGCTGTGGAATAAATCTTGCTTTTGTGCAATGACCTGTGACCCCATTTCGTTGATATTCAACAGAACCGGTTCACTATACCTCCGGAACAACATGATAACGTTTTGTCGCAATCGAAACATTTTTTGGTAAGTTATGATGCACAAGGGCAATGGAATGGATCCCACTCCAGTATCCTGACCTTTGACCCAATTTCGCCCATTTTCAATAGGGTTCGTCCCCAGTGGCTCCCTACCACATACTAAAATTTCATCGAAATCGAACCATTTTTACGCAAGTTATGACGCATAAGGGCAATAGAACAAATCCCGCTCTTATGACCTGCCTGACCTTTGACTCCATTTCGCCCATTTTCAATAGGGTTCGTGCCCAGGTGGTTCCCTACCACATACTAAAATTTCATCGAAATCGAACCATATTTACGCATGTTATGACGCATAAAGGCAATGAAATGGATCCCGCTTTTATGTCCTGACCTTTCACCCCATTCCACCCATTTTCAATAGGTTTCGTTCCCAAGTGGTTCCTTACCACATACCAAAATTTCATCGAAATCGGACCATTTTTACGCAAGTTATGACGCATAAGGGCAATGAAATAAATCCCGCTCTTATGCCCTGCCTGACCTTTGACCCCAATTTGCCAATTTTCAATAGGGTTCGTGCCCAGGTAGTTCCCTACCACATACTAAAATTTCATCGAAATCGAACCATATTTACGCATGTTATGACACATAAAAAGCAATGAAATGGATCCCGCTCTTATGGCGTGACCTTTGACCCCACTTCACCCATTTTCAATAGGGTTCGTCCCCTGGTGGTCCCCTACCACATGCTAAAATTTTTTTCATCGGATTCGAACCATATTTACGCAAGTTATGACGCATAAGGGCAATTGAATGGATCCCGCTCTTATGGCGTGACCTTTGACCCCACTTCACCCATTTTCAATAGAGTTCGTCCCCTGGTGGTCCCCTACCACATACTAAAATTTCATGGAAATCGAACCATTTTTACGTGAGTTATCGTGCCGACAGGCAGATGGACGGATGGACGGACAGACAGACGGACGGAAAAAGTTGGACCATATGGAGCATATACGCTTCTTCAACCTACGGTTGTAAAGCGTAAATGAGAAAAACAAAATATCTTTCGGAGTTCCAAAAAGGACTCACTGGGGATGCCCGTCTGGTTGGAGTGACGATTTTGAAAACACCAAAGTTGCGTGGTTTCTCCAGAGATTAGATATCCCGGATCTTTAATCAGGGGAAAAATAGCCCGCATTGCTTGTCTAACAAGGAACAGCCCCGGGTTCGAACAAACAAAACCACACCAAACTTCCGTTATAATTCATTTACGTACCTCCGAATTCAATGGTGATATTCGTTTTCCTGTAAAACTCCGCAGTAGCGCACTAGAGGGATCCGTTGACTCACCCGTCGCTCACCGGCTGCTACGCCAGTCGAGAGTGTGCAGGTGCTTGTATCACATGCCTTGTTTGTCTGTGTACGTAGTGAGACGACAAAATGGTTCCACGTTTTTTGCGTCAGTTTTCAATATACATCTCTCTGGTAAGTCACTCGTACTTTGTGATTCCTGGTCTGGACACAAAGATGAACGAATGCTTTAGAAGACCTACGGGGGAAACGAGTTCATTTAAAACTCGGTGCACCAAAAACTGGGAAATATGTTCAACACCTTGATGTTCATTTTTTCAGACAATATGAAATTTACGCAAAGAGGATTACAGACTACATAAAACTACGATCCAACATGCCGAAGCCAAAATTAAATGACAGAATATTCTTCTGAAGATGCATTCTGTGATCTACAATCAACTGTCTGCGGTGATCTATAGACCGATGCTTCGTTACGCATGGCAGAAAGCTGGCTACCATTGTGGTGAACTTGTGCAAAATTTCAAAAGTGTCATCGATGTGGCTTTCAACATTAAGGTTTTTTGTGCGTGTGCATTTTGTGGGTGTACCGATGTTGCATTTATTGATTGTTTTGCATTTTGCGGCAATGGTTATTGCTTTGATTATTTCATAGACAGCCCTCACATGAATTAGTCTTTTGACAGTTACACACTCTGACCCTTCCTTATGAAGTTACAGACGTCAACAGCACTATGTCCGTGATAATTATGTTTGTGCAGATCCGCTCTTTACGCTTCGACGTGGCAGCTATCTTCAGAGACCTCTACTGGTCAACTGCGGAGTTTTACAGAAAAACGAATATCACCATTGAATTCAGAGGTACGTAAATGACGTATAACGAAAGTTTGGTGCGGTTTTGTTTGTTCGACCCCGGGGGTGTTCCTTGTAAGAGGCGCATTTATGGCGCGACAACAATCTGTCAGGAACGAGATCGCCGTCGCCTGAGAAGGCCTGTACCGAGAAACAGGACTTTCTGTACGTAGCAGTTGACCGAAGCTTATAATGAAGACTATTCCCGTCCCATATCTCTGGAAACTATGCTCAGGGAGTTAAAGAAGATTAACCGGAATGTTCATATACATTGATGTCAGGAACACCGTGACTGAACATTGGAAGACTGGAAAAAAGCCATGTGGTCCGACGAGTCGTGGTGCACTCTGTTCCGTGCCGACACTGGAATGAGAGTTTGGAGGAAGCCCCATGTAGCACAGTGACAAGCTTGCCTTGTAAACACAACTCAAGGTTCTGGGGATATACTTGGAGATCGGGCTACAGGGCCCGAGCGCTACTCTGGAAACGAGCGTAGCAAGCCTAGAGGCGCAGCCCCTAGTTAAGAAAAACTTTTAAGAAACTGTATATTTTCTGTAGTTTTGCTTTAAGGTGTTTTAATACAGGTGAATAATATTAAATACATATTTGTTTGCTTTTAATGTTATTTTTCTTGTATGCCGCTGAGCTTCTGCTCTTTCCAGACAATCAGTTTATCTTTTTCATTTGGGAGTTTTTTGATTGGTGAATTGCCGTTTTCTGCGGAGTGCGTTTTTGCATCAGGAGCTGCTTTTGGGTAGCTTCTCTACACCAAGGGGTGCTTTCATGTCCGGCGGGAGGTTTCATGGCCATTTTGTATCATCTGCCATCTCTTTGAAAAGCAGTTTCGCAAGGTCAGTCATTTCTTTCTTTTTTTTTTTTTTTTTGGTGGCTTTTTGTGTTCTTTTTTATTTTCTCAAAAACCGGCGTAGTTTTTCCCTTGCCTTTGCCTTTGATTTTAAGTTTTAACTTTTTGAACTTGCTTTCTCATCGTACTTTGTTCATTTTGCATGCTTCGTGGTTAAGGGCCTCGTGGTTCTACTTCTCTTTCGTTTGTAGTACGGAGGCACTTTTACTGTGTTTGTACTTTCTTGTAAAGCAGTTTTATAATAATGAGTACAAATTGAAACTTTTCCTTTTTATTATTTATGTAATTTTCCAAGTTCTTTATTACGTTTCATTTGTCTAAAATTTTGCTGTGTCTCGCGGAAAAATGTCCATAAAATATATTTTTCTGTTTTTCGCTCCTGGACTCTGTGCTAGTAACTTAAATTTTTTTAGCAGCCAAATTGCTGAGCTCCGTCTCGATCCTACCGTTTTAAGTTTCCGTAATGACAAATTAAATAATTAAGTATGTGGATGTCACTATCGAATGATTTCTTCGCAACCAAAATTGTCAAGCAGCAGACCAGTTCAGAAAGCGCAGTTAGAGAGCTCAGCACCCATCAAAACCCATCAATGGATTTTGATGGGTGCTGAGCTCTCTCAAATTATTTTACGGGGTTCTCGAACGTCGTCTGTGCTTGATATACACTGTCGTATCAGAATAATATGACCACTGCCGAATAATGGCAATAACCGCCTTTGGCCTGGATGACAGCAATGAGACGGCATGGCATGGACGCAATGGGGCCTTGGAAGGTTGCCCGAGGCACACGTGCCCATTCGGACTGCAGAAGAGCACGGAGGTCCTAGATATGACGCGGTGGTGGGTCAGCACGTTGAATCTGTCGATCCAAATAGTTCCAGAAGTGCTCTATGGGATTGCGGTCAGGCGATTTCGCCGGCCGCAATCCTATCGTGTTCCTGGAACCAGGCACACACCCCCTTAGCGACGTGGCACGGCGCATTGTCCTGTTGGTAGACACCATCGCCACCAGGATAAACGTCCAACATGAAGGGTTGCATGTAGTCAACGAGGATGGACTGGTAGCCAATGGCGTTCAGGGACCGATCCAATGGTGCCAGCTGTCCCAGGTCATACCAGGAAAACATCTCCCAGACATGCACACTACCACTGCGTATTGAGTGTTAGTTCTCGTGTGTTTGATACCATATCCGCCACAGCCCGTCACTTATGTGGAGGAGAAACTTCGATTCGTTGGAGAAGGCAACCTTTTCCTACTTTTCCACTGCCCAATATGGACCAGGGTTAACATAAGCGTTTTTACGCAGCGTCGATTCCGGATACCCATGCGTAACACGGTTCTCTCTACTGTTATCGGGACAGATACCTATGTGTTCAGCGTTCATTTTCATGGTCAATTGCTGCACAATTGTGCGTCGATTACCCTCTACCAGTCGACGGAGGCGACGTGCTCCTCTGGGGTCGATGGCCTTTGGGGCTCCACAGTTATGACGTCTGGAGGTACTTTGTCTGCCAGTGGTCCATTCTTGGTACTCTCTTACTACAGAACCTCGCGAACAGCCCACGAAGTCAGCTGTTTCTGAGATGCTTTCACTCTTGGCGAGGTAGCCGATGATCATTCCTTTTTGAACGGCCGTCAAATCACTACCTCTGCCCATTATGCTGACCTTATGCGCTATGGATCATCTGTCCTGGCCGGCCGCTTATATCTCAGTGTAGTCGACCTTGTCGCGTGTACTCTTTTATGAGACTGGGCAGGTACACTGTAATTCCGGGGGTGGTCATATTGTTCTGATAAGACCGTGTATACTTGACGTGATTTGTTTTTTACTGATTTCTGTTACAGTTCCCCAAATTGATGATGAGAGGTTAAAAATTAAAATAAGATTTAAGGTTTGGGAGATTTATAGGAGGTACGAATCGTTCGTGTAAAGGGACGTTTGTGCGGTGAATATTACGTTAAAGCATTCTGTCGATTAATTTTCACTCAAAAGGCCTCTTGGTTATTGCGTTAAATATTTTAAACATTCTATCTATTACTGAACGTGTCTCTCTCTAGGGTCCTTTTACGCCTAAACAACATATTTACAAGTACTAAACTCCAAAAGCTCAGAGCCGCATTTAGAAATGATGACATCTGTTGTAAAGTCACAAATGCGTTGCCTGAGCGAGGAGGAAAGCGTCGGCATCTAAGGAAATACACTGGTTAGGCTAAACAGCGCATGTAAGCCGAAACATTGTTCTATTGTGACAGAAACGTATAGCCGGGATTTAATTTGGTCCTTTTAGGAACGTGATATCTTTAATGCAAAAGTTGTTTATGATGAGTCCGTAATTCCGTGAGGGACATGCATTCTCATTCACCGACCACATTTGGTTTACATGCGTAGCCAAGGAAACAGTGAAATATGCAAGGCGGTATTTTTCGATCAGATGAAAGTCCTGTGGAAAATGGCAGCACGGAACAGAGGCTTAACGTAAATTAAGTAATTACAGGAAATGTGGTACTTCCCATTTCTCAGTAAAATCAATAAGACTGACTTCCCGTCACTCAAGAAAGACGGAGGATACTTTTCCTAAACGAAAATTTTGGCAGTTTTCAGGAAATTAGATACATTTTTAATCTCAGCCCCAACCGGGAAAAAAATCTGATGTCGACTTTTTTCTGACTACAATTTATCATTTTTCTGTAAATGGCAATTGCGATTTCTTGCATATTTATTTGTTTTCGAAATAGCTGAGTTTAGGTTATTGATTTGAAAGCCGCTATTTCAGATACTTTTTTTACGAGCTTCATTTCTAAAACTTTAGAAAAACAAAGCTTTAAGAGTTACGGAAAGAAATGGAAAGGTTTGAGGCTAGAGTAAAAATATTTATGATAAAATATTTACGATATATGGAAAGGCCAAAAATTACAGCTTTCAATCAACAAACTCCGGATTTACATTTTTTATTTAATATCGATTTCATTCGAGAAGAGAATTAAAGGTTGGATGCCAAGTCCGATTTGCAGTCAGGGCATTTAATATTTATCCAGGAATTCTATTCGTGGCGATGTAGTTTCGAATAACAACCTTAACATATCAGAACAATTGATTAACTAGTTGTTTGAATTCCACATGAACTGACTGCTGGAATAACCTAGCTCACAACAGTTAACAATATTTAATTACGAAGGTAGGGAATACAGCTTTTGCCTTATCGAAACGTTACTAGAGATTTGTTTGCTTGGGGGTTTAGGGACCACCGCGAGCACTCAATGGGATCTAAGGAGTCGCCCATCCCTAATTCAGGGCCACTGGTTCTAAAGAGGAAAGTGAGCCAGTGCCGTAAGAAAAACACACCATCCATACCTTATGCGGGATTCGAGGCCGGACTCCTTTCGGAGGAATGATTAAAAGTCAACGCCTTACACCACTCGGTCATTGCAGCTGCATTACTACAGATGAATACCTTTATATCGTTATCTAGCCAAATATTCAGGAGATGTTTCCGTGACAAACTCAAAACGAGGATTATTCTCGCATAAACTGTAATTGCATTTGGTGGGAATTTATACACAGGACGCGAACTCAGGCTACAACTCATAATTTCACTTAGAAAGGCTGGTCCATTTTCACAAAGCAATGACAAAGAAATATCAGATCCTGGTAAAATAAATTATTTGGATTTGAAAGTCCTGTCTCAAATTGGATGGCCCATACTTACTTGATACTAGTGTATCACATTGCCAATTTTGCAACCTTCTTCTCATCTTTAAAAAGAAAATAGTGAAAGTGCAATTTCTTATACACACTCCACCCATACACCAATCTGCCTTACCCCGCCACAATATTGTAGTGAGCCAAAATCCTCTGAGGGATATAAACAGGTCAGGCACCTATTTGTTCTACAAGATACCCGCGACTGTGATGATAGGTAAACACTGCGATCTAAGATAACTTCGATCATAGTCCTCGGAGAAGAATGGAGTGCTCCATGATATAGGATATCCTCATGCGACAGTCGCACGTGTGTACCAGGATTACATAAAAACCGGCAACCGCTTGGAATAATGTGGCTGTAAACAGGCGGCTGATATTTGAGGTGAGCGCCGTCTTTTCCGTATTGTAAATTTGGGATAGTGAGCCCCAGTGGAGCGTACAACATTGAAATTCAAAGAAGGAAATCCTACAAAAGTGTGCGCAAAACCCACTCCACGTACGATGGCACGACTGAACTACGGTAGCCCACGTCCACATCGCGTACCCTTGTGAACAGCACGTTATAAGGAAATGATGATGCATCGGGCAAAGAAACATCATCACTGGACCACGGAATAATGGAAACGGGTAACTTGGTCTGAGGAATCTAGGCTTCAACTAGAACAAGCAGACTGGAGGGTGCATGACTGCATGTGTTGCGTAGACCACATGAAGACATGGACACTAACTTTCAGTTTGGGGTGTTACAGGCGGTGAAATGTTCTGGTGCATGTTTACTTGGACTACCTTGAGATTCGTTGTAAATACTGAGACCACTACCATTGCACAAGGCTATTTTAACGTAGCCGACAACTACCTACACCCTGTCATGGCTCTTTGTTCCTAACAGCAGTATGCTTACTTTCAATATGACAACATCCGTCTCATCGTTCCCGTTGGACGAAGGAATGGTTGAAGGAGCATTCTGCTGAGCACGCAACCCTAAAACGGCATCCATACTCTCCGGATCAGAACCCAATTGAGGATCTGTGAAAACGATTGCCCCGCAATACCACCCAAACGTTGCCAACACTTGGTTGAGTCCATACCACGACGTGTTGTACAGCTGCACGTGTGAAAGCTAACCCACACGTTAAATGGGTGTGTATGATAGATTGTCCTTTCAATGCATGCCTGGGAATAACAAAACCATGAAAACAGGTTTTCTGCCATTTCGGGCACAAAGTCATTCCCTTTTAACAAAACTGAGATTTTTTTTACCCATCTTTTTCTCTTCGTTGTGATTTAACGACTGGCACGAACATATTTTGGCTGCCACGGTGGCGCAGTGGTCTAAGGCGCTGGCCTCTGATCATTCGCCCGTAAGGGGTCCGGGTTCGAAGCCCGGTGAGGCATGGATGTTGTGTTTGTCTTGCGGCACTGGCTCTCTCCCTTCCCTGGAACCAGTGACCCTAAATTAGGGACGGGCGACTGCTTATAGCCCATTGAGTTGCTCACGGTGGTCGTTAAACCTCAAAAAAAAAAAAAAAAAAAAAAAAAGAACATATTTTGGCGAATCTCTAGTTTAAGTCAAAGTGTTCCAGGGAGTGGGGAAAATCAATGTCCAAAGACTGGACACAAGATTCATGTGTCTAGAATTCGAATGCAAATCCAAGAGATCATATTTGGTGAAGGGAGTGCAATACGTCTGCTAGGGCGATAGATAACAAAGTTGAGCAACAAAAATAAAAAGTAGTAGAAGTAGTAGAAAACTGAATTTATATTTATTCACTAATGTAATAAGGACACATGTAAAAAAGAACTGAAATTGCATTATTCCTGAAACAGCTTCGTTAGCGAATTGATTCATAGTTTCGTAGTTTAACGAATATCCGAAAAGCAAAATGCTAAAACAAAAAAAAACACAAACAAAAAAACATTCAAAATTTTAAAAATGTTGATGTGAAAATTATGAGTTGTATATGCAATTGAACAAAACAAAATATATTTTTCATTCCTTATCGGACTTTATCTCCCTTTTGTGAAACCTCTGACCACAAAGCTTAAAAGAGTAACTTTAACCAAGATTTTCTAAAACTTCGAAAAGCACGTTCAAAAAATTTAGTAATATACAGTAGTGGCCAAAATTGCGGAAACCTTTTGGAAATAGTGTATTTTTGAGGTTTGATGGCTCATAACACCACTTTGTTTTGTGGTAATACCATAAAATTATATAACAATGGAAAGATAATCTCATCAAGAATGTAATGCAATAACTTTTATGAAGGATTTTATATTAGAACAGCAGTTATAAAGAAGAAAAGTGAAACACATTAATTACGGCCTTACAACGCCTTCCCATGGAGTGAACCAAGTTTTTAGTTGTGCAGCTGTTATAATGTGAAACCAAGATTGAATTATTGCTTCTATTAATTGGGTTTTATTTCTGGGTTGCTTCTGACTAACAAGTTTCTTCAGTCGGCTCCATGGATTTTCGATGGGTTAAGGTCTGGGCTATTCCTAGGCCATTCCAGCAGTTGAATACGATTATCTTGAAATCATGTTTTGCACACAGCAGTAACATGACATGGAGCTGAATCCTGTTGAAATATAAATGCTTCATTATCTTGGAAAAGATCGCGTGCGGAAGGCTTCAGTTTGGGCTCAAGCATTTCATTAATGTATTTTTGGCCATTTCATCATTATCATCATTGTCAACCATTATCAATCTACTGCTGGACGAAGGTCTCCCCAAGTTTCTTCCACAGCGGTCTGTCTTGTGCCATTCTCTTCCATGTTACTCCCGCATACTTTCGAATTTCATCCACCCATCTCCCAAGGGGTCTTCTTCTGGGTCTTTTCCTGTCCCTTGGAATCCAGACTAAAATTGCAGCTGTCCATCGATAGTCTGTCCTTCTGGCAATATGTCCAGCCCATTGCCATTTCAGGGATTTTACTCCCATTAATCAAGCAAATTTTGCCCACACCTTTTGATGTCATACAACCCCAGATCATAACACTAACTGGGTGTTTCACGGTACATGTAATGCAGTCAGGATGCAAATTTTCTCCGATTCTTCTCCTTACGTATTTTATGCCATGCCTACCAAACAGGGAGATTTTGGTCTCATTACTAAAAATATCACTGTCCCATTGTTCCGTTGTCCAGTTAACATGGGTTTTAGCCCAGTTTAATCTTTTCAACCTTTGTTTGAGAGATCAAAATGGCTTTTTTCGTGGAATTCTAGCTTTTAGACCAAATTCCTGCAGTCTGCGCCGAACAGTCCTTGCACTCAACTTCACATTGCATTGCGCCATTTCCTCTTGTATACACCCAGATGATTTTCTTCTGTCACCTATGCATAGTCTCTTAATTCTTCTATCGTCACTTGCTGTTGTGCACTTTTTCCTGGCTTTACCAGTTTGGTTTTGTAGTGACTGAGTTTCCTTATACCTCTTCAAATATTTAGAAATGCCACCTTTGGTTAAGTTTCTACCAAATTTTCCTCTCATTTCTTCATAACTGAAGCCTTGTTCACTTAATAGTACTATTTTACATCGCTTTCTGGGTGACCAATCAACTCTTTGCGCCATTTCTTTAATTTTGTTACGTTTTACAAGCTCAGTAAATGAAAGAACACACACACACACAGACACAAAAGAAAAACTTGATAGCAATCACATAACACACTGACAAATGTCCTCCTCTCAGCTCCAATACATGGCATCAATAGCTGAATCCTACTGTGACCGGATTGGCTCATTGCCAAAACAAGATGACACCTGATTGGCTCTCTAAACACTCGTGCTCATTGGCTACATTCAAATGAAGGAAAGCTACTTCATATCAACCTAAGCAAGTTGTGCTTCCTTTATATGGTTATTTGGCTATAACTGTTCATAGAACACAGATAATTGAACAAACTGTGTTGCATTACATTCTTGATGAAATTATCTTTCCATGGATATATAATTTTATGGTATTACTCTAAATAAATAGGGTGTGATGAGCCATCAAACCTCAAAAACATACTTTTTCCAAAAGGTTTCCACAATTTTGGCCACTAGTGTATCAATCAGGGCATCGCTCCTTGCGACAAAATAAGAATGCTATGCAATATGTGATGCGAATTCTCAAATGCAATTAATTTTGTTTTGCTGTTTTCTGTATCTGAGAAGACGAAGCACAAATTTGAAGAAACAAATACAGGACTTATAATGTCGGAAATATTTTGACTTTCAAAAATAGAAGCCGTTTGCTTTATTAAATCGCTTAAAATTGAAAAAGTAAAATTTACAAAGTTACGTGGAGTAAATCATCGCAACTTTTTGTTTCAGTTCGGTATAACTACTACGAAAACTTCTTTGAATCGTGCGCGTTTTAATGGTGACTTCATCTTTCATATATCACGTCCAGTTATGAGACATAACGTGCGCATATTGTGTTCGGAAAACTCACATGTATAGCTAACTCATATCCGTGATAGTGCTAAAGTTAAGGTTAGGTGTGGACTTATGCACAACCGCATTATTGGTATTTTTTTTTTTTTTTTTTTGCTTCGTGGAAAAATCTATCAACGCAAATGTCTACATAGGTATGCTATAAAATTATGCTGTGCTCCGAGTCGAAGACTTTCAGCTCGATGTCATCTTTCAACAAGACGGAGCTTCTTCCCTCACGGAAACAAGTGTTCGTGACTATTTAGATATCGTGTTCCCAGAACGCTGGATTGACCGAGATGGCCCGATTCCACAGCCAGCCCGCTCACCAGATATAACCCTATTGGACTCAATTTATGGGGATTGGTCAAAAATAGCTGATACAGAAAAAAGAGTGATTTAAAAGAACTAAAGGAATGGATGGTGAACGTCAGTACTGCTGTTGATATTGATTTATTACAAAAGACATCACGAAATTTTGAGAACATAATGGACATCTTCCGTGCAACTAAAACACTAAGGGAGCGCATACAGATGTGCACTAGTTCGTATCAGAAAAACAGTTTGAAGTTAACGTTTCAGGCAAAGCAAGTCTTATGTCTGTAAGTGGTGTAGCTTTCTCTTAATAATATTCCAAAAAACGGCCAGGGCTTTTTGTATAACGCTGTACGATTCTACTCTCACTCTCTAACCAAAACAAGTGATGCTGAAGCCGTGCTTAGTAATTCCCTTTAAACTTAGGTACGTGATTTCTTTTTTCCCGTTTTACAACCTGCCAGTTCTTCGCGGGCATTTGAGAAGTGACAGTGATGCGTGTTAGACAGCAAAAAAGGAAACCGGAACGTCGGAGGAAAGAACCAATCACTAAATGCTGAGTGGGCACGTCATGCACAGAAAGGAGCAAATGACATAGTAGCAAATAGTACAAAAAAAAAAAAAAAAGGAAACCTTGAACAGGTAGGAAGAAACTATAATTGTACGAAATTTATTTTAACTCAAATATATGACAGTGCATAGAACTTAGAAATTGCATTTATTTTAAAGTCCTGCTTATTCCTTTAGATTCAGTTTATCATTCATTTTGAAAAGGAGAACTATTTCCTATACGATTGGCATGTTGAAAGACAAAGATTTAGTCATGAGGCCAAAATTTGATAAAATATGCTTTAATTAAACCAAACCTTGTCTTTGGTTCTTTTTAACAGACCTGCAAACTTTCAGGAATTGAAATTCCTAAAAAGAGTCCAGTGAACGTTTAATCGATATCTCAGACTGACTAATGTATCGAACGTACTAATTAAACGTATCGAGCATATCGATTAAAAACAGATTCATTATAATAATCTTATATTGATTTCATATGCTATGCAAGTAAAATGTTTGGCAGTATTTTTCGCTTATAACGATTAAAATGCAGTCAAAACTTTATGAAGCCATAACTATAAAGTCATTAGGCTACGTTTACGAAAAACGTATTCATTCGTAGCCGCCGCGAAATTACAGCGCTACACGCCATATATTGCGACAACTTTTTATTTTAAGTTAAAAATGTTTTCTAACTTAATTTTTTGTGTCAGTATGCTAAAATACCTTTAAAAAAGGCAATTTGCTCTCTCTCTCTCTCTCTCTCTCTCCCTTTGTAGTTATCGCTAATATTAATCTTACAAAGTTTATTTTCGAGTCTTTCCAAATTGGATGAGATGAAATAGGATTGGAAGAACTTATGGTCAGGACAATCAGAAATATGCAGGTGCTGTAGTCATTTGAGATAATAATTCTGTCTTCGAAAAATGTTTAGGTAATATCTTTAAATATACTGTATATTATATATATGACCCTAATCTATTCCGAAAAAAAAATCCGTAAAATGTGTTGCTCCGAAAAATAACCGTAAAACAAGTACAATTTGCATAAATTGTAAACCGTAAAACTTGGCAGGTATTTTACACACTGTCCTTAAACACTATAAAAATCAATGCGTTACAGCATACTTGAGAAACTTACATCACTTCTAGTTAAAATGCATTATTTGAGAAAATCAGTTACTTTCAGCAAAACTCTGAAAGGAGTCCTGTTAGTTTTACGAGATCTGTGCAGGTTAGATTGGCAGGCAGGAAAATTAAGTAAATAAAGTAAATTACATGGTTATTAAAATTAACATCTTGCCGACAATATCGTTCATAAATTTTTTAATTGCCATTGATGTGACATACCAATGGCTCGCAGAAATGTTTAAGTAGTATATACTTGCACGTTCTGGAAATACTGCACCTTTGCCTTTCTACAAACTTCTTAGTAACTTTAGTTCATATCGCAAATCTTTGTTTCAGTTCGGTTCTTGGCAAACATTGCTTCTGTGCTCTCTTGGAATCCTCCATCGGCTCTAAAACGGTTTCATGGTTACAATTTTTCCGTCTGTTAAATATTCAGGTAATGTGGCTGCATTTTCTTTTAGCATTGCCAAAACTATGATGGAATACGTATAAGCACTCACAATATCCAGGTTTTAAGGCATACTTAGGCTTAGAAATTCTTTCATTCCCAATCACGAATGTTTTCGAGATTCATTGATAGGAAGTTAATTGACGCAGAAAAATTCAGGTATTAGTTTCAATAAGCGTCATAAAGATTAAATCTGTGTGACATCATAGAGAAGTACACTGAAGTGCCAGAAATTTTGGTACACTAGTCTAATACTTGATAGGTCCCCCACGGGAGCGCAGGACTGCAGAAATACGATGGGGCATGGACTCCACTAGCTTCTGGAAATATGCTGTAGGCAATGCACACCATACTTCCTGCAAAGCGTTACACAATTCGGCTGTATTCCGAGGTCTCGGATATTCCTGTATTCGATAGCGCGTTGCATGACATCCCAAATGTGTTCTATCACGCTCAGATTCGGGCACTTAGGTGAGAATGGAAACACACCAAACTCAGATAAATCCTCCTCTAACCATAATGTGGCGTCCCGACACTTGTGTGGAGGTGCATTGTGCTGTTGGAACAGGCCCAACACATCAGCATGAATGCAGGACATGAACGGGTGTATCTCGTCAGAAAGGATGCGCACATAGCTTTGGTCGGTGACAGACGTTTGTAGACGTACCAGGGGCCCAAGTACAGCTAAACACACCCCATACCATTACGGACCCCCCATCAGCCGGTACAGTTTCCTGTTGACAGGCGGGAACCATGGCTTCATGGGGTTTGCGCCACACACGAGTCCTTCCATCTGCCCGATGCAGTCGGAAGTGGCGGTGTTGCAGTGTGTCCAGTGGCGGTGTTGCAGTGTGTCCAGTGGCGGTGTTGCAGTGCCCAAGCGCGGCGCATAGCTCTGTGTCGTGCACCCATCAAGGGGACTCGAGTTCGGCGTCGGCTCCCAAAGCCCATATCGGGCAGGGTACGTTGCACAGTCCGGACGCTAATGCTTGTTGAGGCTCCAGCATTGAATTCCGATGATACCTGCGAGAGGATTGCACGCCTACCGCGTAAAACGATTCTTGACAGCCGACGATGGTCACGTTCACCTATTGTCTTTTTACGGCCACACTGTTATCGTAGATTGGAGGTTTTTCCGGAATTCGTGTAGTCACAGTGCACCCTTGCAATGGTCGTTCGTGAAAATCCGAACTTCGTTTCTACCTCCGAAATACCATGGCCCATCTCACGAGCGCCAACTATGACACCGCGTTGAAAATCGCTTAAATCGTTATTGCTTGTCATTCTCATGCCGAAAACAGCTCTGACAGCTGGCAAGGATGTCTATCGCTTTATATACGCACTGGCGGACGCAAACGAGTACGCGCATAGGTGACGTTGCTATGTATTCTGCATAAGCTCGTCTGTACCAGTTTTTCTGGCACTTCAGTGTATGTATCACCGATAATATGCATGTATTTGTCACAACCTGAGACACAAGAATGCGGGACTTCGACAAAATCTTAAAACATACACTTTAAAGATTACATTTCACTTCCAGACCAAATGATGCATTTCCTCTCTTAAGTGGTTCTGCGAGAGTTCAACTTCACGGGTCATCTTTCATATTCAATCTCTTATGGTCTACATATTACGTAATATTTGTATCACTAAGGCCAAGTTTAGAGTGCTGTCAACATACATACAAATCACTAAGCTGTTCTTTAAGAATGAGAGGTTATTCATTCAAAGAAAAATCATCTGCCAAAACAAAGTTAGAAATAGCGTTAGATTTCACGTGCTGTTGCGTTTGATTTCACTTGCTGTTGATGTACCGAAAGACTACATTTGCAGCGATCTTGGTACACATCTCGAGCTGTACTGATATTCATCACTCGTCTCACACAAGGTCTTCCGTACTTCTTGCTCATTACTTTTATCATTCTCCCGAGTGTGTGTGCGTGTGTGTGTGTGTGCGTGTGTCACTGCGCATGTCTGGGCCCGGAAGCACCCTCTGAACAGTCGAGTGAGGGGTATAAAAAGAGAGCTGTTTAGCATACACGCCAGTGTGCTAAACAGCTCTCTCTTATACCCTCACTCGACTGTGCATTGCAGACAGCGAGTTGTTAAAGGGTCTCCAGAATGCAATAATGCCTTGGCGACGACGAAGGGCACAATATCACCATCCGACAGAGTTTGGACGGGGACTAATGATTGGTCTACGTGAAGGTGCGTTTTCGTACCGCGACATTGCGGCTCGTACGGGACATATCGCCACAATAGTGATGCGCGTGTGACGGCAGTGGTCCTAGACGAAACCAGGTGCATCGACAATCCGGCAGTGGACCGAAAATGTGACAACGCCGCGGGATGATCGACACCTCATCCGAATGGTAGGACGAACAGTTCCGCATCTTTGCAAGGGTTAGCACAACAGTGAAGCACTGCAACAGGTGTGGTATTGTCTGCCTCCACAGCTCGACGCAGTCTGCTGCACAGAGCACTGGTTGCACGCTTCCGTTTGCGACGGATTCTTTCGACCCTGAACTATCGATACCTCAGGCTGGAATGGGGTTTTAAATACAGACAATGGCGTGCTGATGGGGAACATGTCGTGTTTTCGGGCGAGTCCCGATTCAACTTGGGCTACCATAATGGCCGTATACGCATTTGACGGTATTGTGGTGAACGCCTTCTCCCAGCATGCATTGTCGAGCGTCATATGGGCCAAACGCCAAGTGTGATGGTGTAGGGTGTCATTGGGTACCATTCGCGATCACAGCTGCTACGACTTAAGGGTAATCTCCACAGCGACCACTACAACAGGGAAGTTGTACAGGCAGAAGTCATACCCTTGCGTCAGAGAACTCCTGGCGCTAATTCCAGCAGGACATTGCCCGACCCCATATTGCCAGGAATGTTCAAGCCCTCTTCGCATCACAGCACATTCCGCTGCTTCCCTGGTGGACTTTGGTGGGCCACTCGGCAAGTGGCCCACCTAAGTCCACCAGCCGTCAGTACCAATGATCTGTGGACTCGCATACATGCCATCTGGCAAGCAGTTGCCCAGGACACCATCCAACACCTTTTCGATCGAATGCCACGCCGTCTAGGAGCTCTTATTGCGGCTCGCCTAGGCTCATATATATAGTACTGTATATATATACATATAGGTATGGCTCTTTTAGTATCCACAGAAACCTAATCACAGAGTATACTTCCGTTTGGGACAATATTTCAAGATATGTCCTTATTTTTCAATCTTTCAATCTCCTGTGCTAAACAAGGCTCTATAGTCAGGAGAGTGTAACGACACCGGGAGACACCGATTTACACATCCCTCATCCGCCGCCAAGGGTCTTCGGAAGTTATTTATCTATCAGCCTAAGTACACAAAGCCAGTAGTGCAATTCTGAATAAAAAAAAAACTTAGCAATGAACAGATTATAGAATAACAATCCACAAACAGTACCCTGAGACGAAAGAAATTTGATTTATTTTATTATTTTCTAGCTTTCATTAAAATCCATTATCTAATATATTCATAATTTTTTTATATTAAAACTGTTTACTTTCAGCAATTTTAAATAAAAGAAAGGATATATTCTTTAAATAATGTTCCGTCATTACACATACCAAACATTCATAGTGACTGATTCTAATAAAATCCAATCCGGCAAATTTGTCGCACTGAATAATAAGTGAAAATTTGCCGTTTCACTTATTATTCAGTGCGACAAATTTGCCGTTTCACTTATCATTCATTCTTCATGCCTGGTTAATTTTATAGAGCTATGTTTTTTTGCGCTTTCCAATCGTAGGTTGAAGAAGCGCACATGCTCCAGCTTTGTCCGTGTATCCGTCCGTCTGCCTGTCCGCACGATAACTCGCGTAAAAATGTTTCGATTTCGATGAAATTTTAGTATGTGGTAGGGGACACCCTGGGGACGAACCCTATTGAAAATGTGCGAAATGGGGTCAGAGGTCACGACATAGGAGAGGGATTCATTCCGTTGTCGTTATGCTTCCTAACTTGCGTCATTATGATTATATTTCAATGAAACTTTAGTATGTGGTAGGAGATCATTTGGGGATGAACCCTATTGAAAAAGGGTGAAGTGGGGTCCAAGGTCTGGACATAGGATCCGGATCCATTCCATCGCCCTTATGCGTTATGACTTACGTAAAAATGCTTCGATTGAGACAAAACTTTATCATGTTGTTCCGGAAGTATACTTTATGGGTTCTGTTGAATATCATCAAAAGGGGGTCAAAGGTCAGGTCGTAGCAGCGTGATTTATTCTACCGTCATTATCCTCATTACTTGAGTAATAACTTCTGGTATGTTGGAAAGCGTATCATAATCAATGCATTGCATGATTTTACTAACTTGTTCCTACAAGTGCCGTCTTAACATATGGAAAACACCTCTAATGGTTTAATTCAAAAGACTGCCTTCTAGACAAATTACAGCAAAATTCGTTTTTAACGACGAGCTCGGGACCGATGAAAACCCTCGTTAAAAACGCGCTCTCACTAAATTCGTTTTGGGGTGAAAAATCCCACCATATAAAATTATGCATATATATTTTTATTATACATTCATATACACACTGAATGAATTAGCTTTGCATGTGGACCCCCCCCCCCCGCCTCCCATTTTACATATTCGGAGCGATGACGGAGTACCCTGGGATATCAACGTCATGAGCGGCTGCTGTGCATACCTATCCTCTGTACTTAATAAGTAAAACGTTTGCAATTAATGAGGAAACGTGGCGACTTAAACCAGTTTGACCGCGGGCAGATAGTTGGAACCCGGAGGGCAGATGCCAGAATTTCGGAAAAAGCCGTACTTGTTAGCTGCTCCCGTACTACTGTATCAAGAGTGTACCACAGCTACGCGCGGTTTTACCTAGAGGCGAACGTCGGGTTTCACGACAAGTCTCCAGTGTTTCTTTCAGGCATACATCCAGGGGGGCCAAGCCCTTCCGGAAACGACCCTCCCCCTGGATACATTTTAGGTTACAGAGCCAAATTTTAATAAATTCAGGCTATGATGAAAAAGGAAGTTTCTTTTCTTTTTATGATACAAGTATTTCTTCAACTTTTTATTTTTTTTTATTTGTAAAAATGGTACTAGTTATAGTTTATTTTATTAAAAAGTGTATTACGACGCATGGTATCCTTTAAAATATAATAAGTAGACTAATCATACCTAATTATCTGTGAATCGTGATTCAGGAACAAGAGTGCGTTGAATGCAGTTTAACAGATAAAAACTTCAAGCCTGCGGAATCTCCTTTGGCTGAAAAAACTTTGTTATTCCTGAAATGTTTGAGGAAGTAATTACTATATGAGATATGTATAAAGAATTTTTCATCGGGGGATGGGTGGGGGACAAAAAAAGGAAGTTTTTCAAATCCACCACCTGAAACAAAATTAAAGTTAATGAAAAATTGAAGAAAAATGAAAAAAATAAAGCATTTTTTTTCTAATGTAAGTTGATACAATTTTATTAAATTAAGGCATTTTTTCTAATGCAAGTTGCATTTTAACCAAAAACAAAAAAAGAAGCATTTTCCGGTGGGGAGGCCCCCCTCTAAATGCGCCCCTGTGCTAGATGTATAGCAATTACTTATATATATATATAATAGTTGAAATTATACACTGAGTGGCCACTTAATTATGAACATACTTCAAATACGTGGAGATAATGTAAATATACGATGTCATAACGTGGACAGAGCGATGACATCGCATATTCACTTTATTATGACCACTTGACAGTTTATGTTTAAAGACTGGACTGTTAGCCAAAAAACTGGGTATCTATGTCCAACGTGTGGTCGTCATCGACTAGTGACTGCTCGGGCGGAACGGAGAGTGTCCAGACTGGTAACAGACAACAGAAGGGCAACACTACAGCAAATTACAGACCATTTTAATCAAATATCCCCTCAAATGATCTCTGCACACACTGTTCGTCGTACCCTGCATCGGATGGGATATCACAGCCGAAGGCCTGTCTGAACACCTTTGCTGTCTGCAGTTAACAAGATAAAACGTCTCCAGTTTGCACAGGAGCACACGGATTGGACAGTTGATAATTGAAAACAAATTATGCGGTCCGATGAATCACGTTTTCAGTTGTACCATGCCGATGGCCGAGTGAGAATTTGGCGGAAACAGCACGAAATCATGGAACCCAAACGCATTGCTACAGCCCTTCAAGCTGGTGGAGGCAACGTTATGGTTTAGGGAATGTTTTTCTGGCATGCTTTGGGCACTTTAATTCGTGTTGATCAACGTCTGACTGCCACATCATATCTAAACATCGTTGCGGACCAAGTGCATCCTGTCATGTGGATGGTTTATCCCACTGGCGATGGCTACTTTCAACAAGATAATGCGTCCTGCCATAGTGCTTGTATTCTACAGGATTGGTTTCAGGAACATGCCGGTGAGTTTACTTTGCTTAGATGGCACCCCACAATCTCCAGATCTCAACCGCATTGAGAATTTGTGGGATGAAGTTGAACGAGCCATCAGACAGCTGGATCCACAACCCTGCAATCTCACACTCCTGGAAAGTGCTATTCATCAAGCATAGTCTCAGATTCCATAAACCACCAATCAACATCTCGTGGAGTCCATGCCATGAAGAATCCATGCCATGAAGAATCGGCGCAGTATTAAATGCAAAAGGTGGCCCAACGAAGTATTGCGGGGGTTTTCATAATAAAGTGGCCACTCAATGCACATAGCAAATGGATAACTTGTACCCTCTAAGGTTCCATTTGCCATCCCCCTGGCCAAAAAGTCCTGACAGAAACACTGCTAGTCTCTCAGCAACCAGTTCAACAGTCATCCAGCTTACCTACCAGTACAAAAGCTGCGCAGTTCGACCTATTTCCACATGCACAATGCACTCTACTTTGATTCGCCTGGGGTTCCATAGCCGGAGACCAAAGAGAGTCTCCATGATAACCCTCAGTCATCGAAAACAACACCTCACATGGCCAAGGAACGTCGGCAGAGAACCCCCGATAGATGGAAGAAGGTCGTCTGAAGTCATGACCTTCTTCCATCGTTTCCTGAAGCAGCATACTGATGGCCATGTTCGCAGAAGGTGTAAACAGCATGAAGCCCTAATTTTCTGGTTGCGCAGTTGGGGTTCAACAAGCTGGTAGATGTGGTGTTCTGGTTGGAGGAGCTTTTCCCTGGCAAACCGTAGGTCCGTTGATTATTATCCCAGAAATACAGAATGGTGGACATTACAAGGACCTCTTAGATCAGTGATCTCAAACTCGCCTCCAGCGGGCCACATGCGGCCCGGCGCCAACTGTTTTGCTGCCCGCATGAATGATTACAAAATAAGAAGAAATCACCTTTTTTCAAGTATATTATAATATATTAAATGTAATATAAACATAGTAATGCTTAGCAAAGCCATCCTCTTTATAAGTAACAAGTTTTGGGGATTTGAGAGATGAAATAAAGATGTTTCTTAAAAGTAAAAATCAAGACGTCTCGCTTTTTGATGATTCAAAATTGTTTCATTATCTAACATTCAGCATAGATATAACTAAGGTGCGTCGCATAAATACAGAGACAGTTTACTTAGCGCCGTGAACGCAATGCGAATATATAGTAGGAAGCTGAAGTGGTACCTAATTAGCCATAACCCTACAACAAATGTTTCGATCCGTCGAGATGACCGGATTGTGTGAAAAGAACATCACAAAGTGAAATACTGTAATTTTAGGTGTCTCATAAATATGAAGACAACTATGTAAAGTAGTCATATGCAAATGAGATGTACAAACTAGCATGTTGTACGCATGCGCATGGGCCGTAATTCGGTCCAGCCTACAAAAGACAGCGGACCTGCCGTCAGACATTCATTTGTCAAAATGCCACGCAAATTCTGGTGAGGAGATGCAGAAGATTTGGAGACTGAAAGCAAATGGATTTCTTGTACCGAAAATTTGTAAAGTCATGGGGAGGAGTAGGACAGTCATTTATAAGACTTTATCGAAACGCAGTGCGTTAACTGCCAGAAAACGGCCTGGAGGGCCTCGAATAACAACCAAACGAGATGATCGTGCCATCATGCATTTAGTTTCATCCCAAAGGTTATCACTACGTCACGTTTCTCGGACTGTTGGTGTCACCGTGTCAAAGGACACAGTTCATCGACGAATCAAGGAAAGTCGCAACATTGTGCTTCGTAAAATGCGCTGTCTGCCACAACTCAGGCTGCGCCAAAAGGAAGCTTGATTGTTATGGGCAAGCAGCCACATGCACTGGACAGACGGGTGGATCACAACTACTTTCTCTGATGAGAAAAGTTCAACCGGGACGGCCCTGACGTTTGGAACTTCTATTGGCATGATTTACGGCGCGAGCCACGCACCTTCTTCAGCAGACAGAAACGATGGGGATCTGTGATGGTCTGAGGAACTTTTTCGTTCAATGGGACAACGGATATCGCTTTCCTGCAAGGCAGGCAAAACTCCGAAGCGTATTATGACATACTCAGCAGTCACCTTCTACCGTTTGCCGAAACTCTAGCGGGTGTTGATTATCTGTTCCAGCAAGACAGTGCCTCTATCCATCGGTCTGAATCAACGAAAAGCTGGTTTAACACTCATCATGCGACTGTATAGATTGGCCAGCACTCAGTCCAGATCTGAATCCTATCGAGAATCTCTGAGGTATCGTCGCTCGTGATGTGTATGCGAATGAACGGCAGTTCTCAAGTGTGGTGGCATTGAAAGAGCAGATTGAACGAAGCTGGTACGCACTCCGTCCATAACACTTACATCACTTGGTGGACAGCATGCCCAATCGGGTTTTCAGTGTTATTCGGAACAACGGCTCCACTATTCGTACCGGAGATGCTAATAAGTCTTTATATTTTTGAGACAGCGTATTTCTGTTTTTTTCTTGTACTTGGCGTTGGAATTGTTATGTTTCCGTCAAACTATTGTTCAGCTGCGTATCCTATGCTATTTTTGCTATAAATATGAGGTGTACATTTCAGCTCGTTGTTGTTTCTTTTTTTATCGAGAATTTGTTCTGTCTCTATATTTACGCGACGCACTATAGATACTTTTACGATTTGAATATCATAGTACAAGGCCAAAATGAGCTAGTTACTGATATTGATAATGTTAACACATTTCAGAGAAAACTTCAACTTTCGGAAACTTAGCTCAGTGCAGGAAATCTAGCTCACTTTCCCACTTTAAGTGCTTCAGCTGAAAAAGAAGAAATCAACTCTGGTGAATTTTCTAGAAACATAGCTATGCTAAAAGGGGATTTTAACAGGAGGTTTGAATGTTTTAAAGACATGGAAAATATTTTCAATATATTCAAGTCTCCGTTTTCCTATAATGCTGACAATGCACCTGAAGAACTTCAGCTTAAAGTAGTAGACTTTCAGTGTGATTCTTTAGTAAAAGAAAAAGTCAACAGTTGTAATCTAACAGTTTTACCAATTAGTTTCAAAGGGCAAGTTCGTAAGCATTCATAACGTAGCTGCACGGGTTCTGTCTATGTTCGAAACAACATACTCATGTAAACAGTTGTTTTTAAGAATGAACCAAGTAAAATGTCTTAAAAGGAATAGGTTAAATGACATTCACCTATGCTCACTTTTCAGAGTAGCGTGTTCAAATGACAGTATTCCAAATATCGATAATTTCGTGACAGAAAAGCGAGCCCAAGTTTCTCTTCAGAAGATGTAATATTTTCTATACCGTGTTCATTTGGTAAATTGTGATTGTTTTAAGATTTAAGTGAAAGTAATTGTTACGTAAAAGGGATTGTTTTCAGTGATTGATGAAACATTTGTTTTTACTATTTACCGATAATTAGAAATTATATTCCACTCTACTGCCAAGCCATTGGAGTAGTTTTATAAAGTTGATATTTATTGATCAGAAATTTATTAAAATTTTATGCGGCCCCCTAAGGTCCTTCAAAACTGGAAAGTGGCCCTTCTAAAGGTCTGAGTTTGAGACAACTGTGTTATAGATGCACATCTCTATCCAACTCTGCAGTAGGTTTACCCAGGCCAGAGTACCATTTTATCAACAAAACAATGCACCGTATTATCGGGCTCGTATAACATTTGAGTTAATAAAGAAACACGACAACAAATTCGCCACATTGCCTTGGCTCCCGATTCTCCCGTGACTGTAACCGAATTGAACATTTCTGGGGTTTGTTAGAACGAAGTGTGAGAACTGGTGCTCCTCCTCCACGTAATAAACGTGTAATAACGGAGCTGCTGTAGCGGACATGGGTACAGTTACGCATTAAAGATGCTCGACGCAGAATCCGTTCTTAGGTGTCTGCTAGGTGTTTAAGGTAGACCAACGCGTTATTGGGTAGGTGTTACTTATGCAGAGCTAACTAGGTGTATAATAAGATATGGCAACATATTTTCACCATTTTCTGGCTTTCTAATATTTTGTGCCTTTAGCGTTTATGCGTCATAACTTACGCCCTTTTGTCACCCATATGCGTCATAACTTACGTAAAAATGCTTCTATTGCGACAAAACTTTAGTATGTTGTTTCGGAGGTATACTGAACCGGTTCTGTTGAATGTAATCGAAATGGGGTCAAAGGTCAGGACACAGCAGCCAGATTTATTCCACAGCCACTATCCTCATAACTAGACTAGAAATGTTTCTATTGCGACAAAACTTTAGTATGTTGTTCCGGAGGTATACTGAACCGGTTCTGCTGAATATAATCGAAATGGGTTCAAAGGTCAGTGCACAGGAGCGATATTTATTCCACAGCTATTATCCTCATAACTTGAGTAATGATTTCTGGTATGCCGCCCCGATGGCGCAGTGGTCTAAGGCGCTGGCCTCTGGTCATTCGTCCGTGAGGGGTCCGGGTTCGAATCCCGGTCAGGCATGGATGTTGTGTTTGTCTTACGGCACTGGCTCTTTCCCTTCCCTGGAACCAGTGACCCAAAATTAGGGACGGGCGACTGCTTATAGCCCATTTGAGTTGCTCACGGTGGTCGTTAAACCTCCAATCAAAAAAAAAAAAAAAAAAAATCTGGTATGTTGGAAAGTGTATCATAATCAATTCATTGCAAGATTGTACTAATTTGTTTTTAACGATTTTTGTTTTGATTGGAGGTTCAACGACCGCCGTGAGCAACTCAGTGGGCTAAAAGCAGTCGCCCGTCTCAAATTTAGGGCCACTGATTCCCGAGGAGGGACAGAGCGAGAGCCGTAAGACAAACACAACATCCATACCTTACCTGGATTAGAACCCGGACCCATCTAGAACGAATGATCACAAGACAACGCTTAGACCACGTCGCCACCGGGACGACTAATTAATTTTTACTTCTGAGCATTCACTACGCTTTCTTCCTAACCAAGGATCCAAGATGAATACTTCGAAACCTACTAAAATAACAGGTCAATGCGTTATATAAAGCAATGTTCCGTGGCCGCTCTAGGTCACGGGGGTCGCAGTGGTCTAAGCGATGGCTTCTGATCATTCGTCCGAGATGGGTCCGGGTTCAAATCCCGGCGAGGCATGGATGCTGTGTTTGTCTTACGGCACTGGCTCTCTCCATTCCCTGGAACCAATGACCCTAAATTAGGGACGGGTGACTGCTTATAGCCCATGGAGTTGCTCACGGTGGTCGTTAAGGACTCAATCAAAGCAAAAAAATGTTCCGTGGTTATAGGTCCTTTAAAGATATATGTTTTTTTTTTTTTGATTAGAGGTTTAACGACCTCTGTGAGCAACTCAATGGACTATAAGCAGTCGCCCGTCCCTAATTTAGGATTACTAGTTCCAGGGTGCCGCCCCGGTGGCGCAGTGGTCTAAGCGATGGCCTCTGATCATTCATCCGAATAGGGTCCGGGTTCGAATCCCGGTGAGGCATGGATGTTGTGTTTGTCTTATGGCACTGGCTTTCTCCCTTCCCTGGAACCAGTGACCCTAAATTAGGGACGGGTGACTGCTTATAGCCCATTGAGTTGCTCACGGTGGTCGTTAAACCTCCAATAAAAAAAAAAAAAGTTCCACGGAAGGAAGAGAGCCAGTGAGGTAAGATAGCACAACACCCGTGCTCCACTGAACAGGAAAGATTTATCAAAACCCACTTATTGCTTTTTTGTAGCAGTAAACACAGATTTCAGTATTTGTTCTAGACATTTGATCTATATTGCAAAATACGAAGTTACAAACATCGGACTACGAAATCTTTTCTTTCTAAACTATGCACCATCAGTTCTCTTAAAACGTAGATTTCGAACCAGTCTTGCATAATGCTCTTAATGAAACTCTGTCACGTTCCTGAAGAAAGCTTATTACAGCAAGAAGAATTTTACTTCTACTACAGACTTCGTAACTCTAACCTAAATTCTAAGCTCAATTATGTATATTGCGCTATTTGTCAAAAACATCCGGTGGTTCTTCCTTGTGGGTGATAGTGTCCAATTTTGCCCTTGGTGATTTATTCTTAGCAGTGAAATTTCCGTTTACGAGAGACAGACCGCTTGCCTTCTACGTGAACGTGAATCTGCGGCTCACCTACCAAAGTGCGTTACTCCTCCAGCAAAGTCGCCCTCCCCAATAAGATACTGATATGAGAAGTTATCTGCGGAACATTCGATCGAAAATTCTCACCGAACTTCACTTGTTTTCGGTAAACAGTAGCTTTCTGTTTTTTGTTTCCATCTTTAAACTCTACTTTTTTCCTCAGCACAAATTTGATACGGAAGCATTTTCTTTTTCAACCCATTTTAATAGCACACGCAATTCCATACAGATGCTGGACAAAATAATAGAAACATCAGGGAGAAAAACCGAATGTTCTTATTAAAATGGCTTGCGACCGCCATGTACTCATCGTACAACATGTATTCTGCGTCAGTAGGATGGAAATAGATCCTGCACAGTTATCAAGAAAAAGATAAATTTTATGTCAAAAATCTGTTTGACCTACGTAAGCCAAAAACGCCGGCGAACATTTGATTTTGCCGCCCCGGTGGCAGAGTGGTCTAAGCGATGGCCTCTGATCATTCATTCAAAAGGGGTCCGGGTTCGAATCACGGTCAGGCGTGGATGTTGTGTTTGTTTTACGGCCCTGGCTCTCTCCCTTCCCTGGAACCAGTTACCCTAAATTAGGGACGGGCGACTGCTTATAGCCCATTGAGTTGCTCACGGTGGTCGTCAAAACCTCGAATCAAAAAAAAAAAAAAGAACATTTGACTTTCACTCTGTTTTCAAGACTGAATACAATGCTTTGACTATGTTGATATCCGGTGAATGAGGATCTCGTGGAAGGTCTTGAAGCATATTTTCATGCTCTTCCAACCACGACTTCACACACTTGGCTGTTTACACGCTGTCCTACCATTGATATCCTGGCACCGCTCTACTGATAGTGAATTCAAGTCCTACGCAAGTACGACGTCAGGGATCCAGAAATAAATACATTCGTTTACCTATGATGAGACAATAGGACGACTGAGAATGCAAAATGCCTCGAACTAATGATTTCCAGCGGGAGGATTGATAATAAGCTTCCACATATGTAATCGCTTAATAAGTGCCATTTTAACAGCCAAGAAGATCCCTAAGTCAAAGATTGCTGGTGCGATATGCAAACGGAAGCAAACTGGGGCATAATATGCAAAGAAGTCACCCTGTAAACCCTCAAAGCTAACAGAAGAGTTCATCACAGGAGTGTTCGTTGACAACATAGATCAACATCGTCGCAAATTACAGCAACAATGTGAGAATTTACTGGGAGTGATGTTAGCAACCGTACACTGCAGACGACGCTACAAGACATGAGTTACCACTGTCAAGAAGCCATCCACAATCCGCTAATCCTTTCAATTATATATTTCTTTTATTTCAGTGTTTGAGGACCACAGTGAGCAATTCTATTCGCTACAAGCCGTCACCCATCCCTACTTTATGGTCAGTGGTTCCAGGGAAGGAAGAGAGCCAGTGGGGTAAGATAGCACAACACCCGTGCCCCACTGAACAGGAGAGATTTATCAGCAGGACATGTAAGTTGAGTTGATAGTTCAATTACATAAATTACTGAAGTTTCGAACCGCACACGTTAGGTTATGGGGATAAAACGGTAAAACAGTTGAGCCAGCTACCTTTCGACTTCATGACCTGGGCGTGTGAACTAACGCATCGGAGTGATCTCGTAGGAGAAAGTACGTGTAAGGAGCGCGAATGCGTGGGCGCTGTCATAGGAAAACCTTCAATCACAGGGACACCTTGATCAGATTATTCATCATAGGGCTACGCAGGGCAGTTTGTCCCTGTGTTGCATGACAGCGGAAACGCATCAGAGTGCAAATACTGACGAGAGTGTTTGGAGGAAGGTAATGTCCGTCACCGCAGTAAGACTGATGCACGTAGGAAGATGTCCAAAAGCTTTGACCACTGCATTCTACGGCAAAATGTAGCAATCACCCATTTCAAAGCGGACAACATTCGAAGAGATTTAGGGACACCTATAGATATCACAGTATCCACACGGTCTGTATATCTCAGATTGGCTGAGAAAGGTAGGCGCTCTCGCCAGCCATGGTAACGACTGCCACTCAGAGGAACACATTGTCGCGTAATATTGCAGAGGTGCCGTACCAGACATGCATGACGGAACGAATGGAATCATGACGTATACAGCGACGAGTCAGGATTCTGTCTCAGCGTCGACGATCGTGGATTGAGAGTTTGGAAACGGCGTAGTCACCGGGCTGATGATGTTGCCATCCTTGAGCATCATAACACTCTTTAGCTTGGTGGAATAACTTAGGCGATACCAGTTTCAAGAGCTATTCACCGCTCGCACGCATAGTGGGCACAACGATAGCAAGATCATTACGCCGATGAGGTACTGCATCCCGTTTTATCCCTGATACACAGTTTCAACAAGATGACGCCCGTCCTCACACTGCAAATATCAGCAGACAGTGCCTGCAACGTCTCCTGGTGCCGCTCTGCCCAGCGCGATCGCCAGACTTATCCCTAATAGAGAATGTTTAAGACATCATTGGCAGACAAATTAACACCTCTGCACGATCCCCTCGCAATGTCGAAGCATTGTGGACACAGGTCAACGACGCATCGTGAGCTATACTTCCGGACACCATCCGACCACTCTTCCACTCGATGTCACGCTGCGTTTTAGCCCATCATGGCCTTCATAATTACGATCTACTGAGTGTGGCCACATTACACTGTCTTCTTTCCCATCGCCCATTCATGTAATCTTTGGAAATTCATATTTACGATCTACTGAGTGAGGCCACATTACACTGTCTTCTTTCCCATCGCCCAGTCATGTAATCTTTGAGAAATTCATAGTTACGATCTACTGAGTGAGGTCACATTACACTGTCTTCTTTCCCATCGCCCATTCATGTAATCTTTGAGAAATTCATATTTACGAACTACTGAGTGAGGTCACATTACACTGTCTTCTTTCCCATCGCCCAGTCATGTAATCTTTCAGAAATTCATAATTACGATCTACTGAGTGAGGCCACATTACACTGTCTTTTTTCCCATCGCCCATTCATGTAATCTTTGAGAAATTCATATTTATGATCTACTGAGTGAGGTCACATTACACTGTCTTCTTTCCCATCGCCCAGTCATGTAATCTTTCAGAAATTCATAATTACGATCTACTGAGTGAGGCCACATTACACTGTCTTTTTTCCCATCGCCCATTCATGTAATCTTTGAGAAATTCATATTTATGATCTACTGAGTGAGGCCACATTACAATGTCTTCTTTCCCATCGCCCATTCATGTAATCTTTGAGAAATTAAATCACTTCTTTCACACCTGATTTTCGACATGTGTCGTAAGTTTCGTCTCTTTTTTTTATATTTGTTCATGATGTGGCATTTTCTGTGTCAAGCAATGTAGTTTACTTTACGAGAAGGTGTGTGATAACTTAAAGATTGTTAGAAAAATACACTTTTCTCAGAAGCACTGCGCTAAATACCAGTAACGCAACATTCGCTTGAATGACATTATTAATGTAAATTAAGTAAACTTAAATCAAATGTCCATGAAATAATACGACTATTGGCTCATAAAGATTCATGCACCCTTTCCTTTTGTATGGAAGGACTTCCTGAAAATGTGTAAGAAAGTCTAGTAACAGACTTATACCCCACGTTGTATGGAAGAGAGCATTTCGTTCCTGCACTTTAAAGTATATAAGCATGCCTGTTTATGAGAAGAAATATCTAATAATGTCACTCCATATTGCTTAAAAAATTATCAAAAGAAAGAAAGTTGAAACTACCTTGCTCCTTCTCTTGATAAATGTGTTTGTAATAAGTTGCTGCACCAATATTTGCAGCTCTGTGCTCTTGTGAACTTCTCTGTGCGTTTGAAATATGAGGGGAAGTCAGTAAATAAGTCACAAATTATTTAAAACACACCCAGGAGAGATACAACCTTAAAAAACATGTATTATTACTTTTACATTTCTCCTTATTTCTCAATAAAATCTCTAATAATATTGATGCACTTATCCTATCGCTTTATCAGCGAGTGGAGTCTTGGGTCCACTGTCTCAGCTACATTCGGACTTCACGTTCACCCTCTTCGTGTCCCGCGAAACGTTTGCCACCAAGGTGACATTTGAGAAAGCCAAACAGGTGAAAATCGCTCCTGACTAAGTCGGGGCTGTAAGGCGGATGTTCAAGAAGTTTCCAACCAAATTGTTCAATTTTCGGCTGGGTTAATCGAGCCATATCAGGTTTGGAGTCGTGAAGAAGCAGTATTCATCTAGCCAGTAGGCTTGGATGTTTTGTTCGAACTGCATCCCGAAACGCCTACAACAGATAAATACTCAGTCATCGCTCTTTTCACGTTTATAAGTGAGTTACGGAAAAATTCTCATTGGCCGCCACCGGGAATCTAACCCAGGGTCTTCCAGTTACGCGCCGGATATGCTTCCACTGCACCACGGCGAACCTGGGTACCCTGCGTTAGATTTCCGTTGGCGGCCGATGAGAATTTTTCCGTGACTCACTTATAAACGTGGAAAGAGCGATGACTGTTCCTGGTCCACGTCTACTGAGTATTTATCATTCATTCGCCTTCTAGTTATTTGTTCAGTTGCTGCTGTTCATCTGTGGTGAATCCCCAGCATTGTGCGGGGCTCCAAAGAATCAACCCTGCCATGTGGTTTGACAGTTTGTCCTTTGTGAGTCTGGAGAATTTCGAGGCCGCTGTGGTGCAGTGGAAGCATATCCGGCGCGTAACTGGAAGACCCTGGGTTCGATTCCCAGTGGCGGCCGATGAGAATTTTTCCGTGACTCAATTATAAACGTGGAAAGAGCGATGACTGTTCCTGGTCCACGTCTACTGAGTATTTATCATTCATTCGCCTTCTAGTTATTTGTTCAGTTGCTGCTGTTCATCTGTGGTGAATCCCCAGCATTGTGCGGGGCTCCAAAGAAGCAACCCTGCCATGTGGTTTGGCAGTTTGTCCTTTGTGAGTCTGGAGAATTTCGAGGCCGCTGTGGTGCAGTGGAAGCATATCCGGCGCGTAACTGGAAGACCCTGGGTTCGATTCCCGGTGGCGGCCGATGAGAATTTTTCCGTGACTCACTTATAAACGTGGAAATAGCGATGACTTCTATTTGATGCCAACAACAGAATTTCACAGTACGATGCAGCATTTGCATTCTCATCTCATTCCTGGAAATTGGCTAACATCACTCCTTGAGAATCCCAAAAACCTGTAAGAATAACCTTCCCTGCTGATGTCGAAATTTCTTGGTTGAAGGTGAAGAGGGATGTTTCCATTGCATTGAAGTACGTTTTGATTCGGGTAGGCAGTGATATACCCATGATTCGTCTCCAGGGACACTCCTTCCCTTTCACATGCGTACCAGAAACATTCGGTTCATTTTTTGTTCCTGAGACAGTTCTCTGGGACTATTGTGTAGCGGCAGACCCAGGATTCCCCCAAGACTACCGCCAGATGTTAGAATCGTGTAGTTCCAAACACTAGCGTCTAGCGGCAGGTTTGGGATTCACCAGATCAGATCAGATCATATGTAGAGGATTTTAGGAAGGAAAGGTCTGACTCCAGGTCCTAAACAACCCTTAGAAAATAAGAAGCTAGGAGATTTGGGCTAGAGTGTCCGATAGGAAAGTGACACGGAAGCGAGGTAGACAGAGGGAGGAAGACGCCCTTAATTATTACCCGCGGGACAGTACCCGGGGCCCGACGGCTTAACGTGCCCATCCAACGCACGGTGGATATTTAGTGGTTCGAGCGTTCGTGATTGCCCGGAATCGAACCAGAGGTCTTCTCCGTGGCAGTCACGAACGCTGACCACTAGGACACCCGCGGCCCTTCGGATTCACCAACTGGGGTGAGCGTCTCAAATATGGTTGGGGTTACAGATGTCCACCAATTGGCGTTGTTTTCTTAAATACGGCTTTGCGATATGCTGAATATGCGGAAAATACAGCAGTAAAATTCTTTCTTTTCGTTACCGAATTGTAGTCACCTTTTTCTGATACTTTTTTAATTCGCTAAAACACCCTCAAAATGGCGAGCATTTTGAAACATTCAGATAGAAATCATGCTGGAAATTTACTTAGATAGTCGCTAAACATTCCAGCATGCAACTTGTGTATTCTGATTTTTACTGCAATGAATGAAATTTTTCTTTAAAACACACTGAATAGTTTTTTCTTCTAAACATATTCATTTCCGAAGATTTGCGAACATTTTTTAAAGAAAACAGTTTAATATAGCATTTCTGAGAAGTTTATACACAAATATGCAAATCCTTCACTGCGCTACATGAACTTTTGAAAAATTTGGGAATAAGCTACGTATTTCGGTAGCCATTTTCAACAGGTTCTCAAAAATATCACCGAAAGCAGATTTACAGACAATTAGTGCCTTAAGAAGCTGAATTTAACTGTTGGAAAGGGACGGGAGAAGAAAGTACTTTTCGTGCATATCATTTTAATATGAACAATAGTGCATTCAAGAAAATTGGAATTTTGTTGTTGACAGGAGCAATTTCTTTCATCAATGAAAATTTACCCAAGAAATGCTTTCATTTTTCTGAAAATCCTGTTTAGATCACTGTTTGAACAATGTTCTCCTAAACACATTTTATTTCTGCATATTTATAAACAGTTTTAAAAAGCATTTCTTTTGTCCCCCAAAAAAATCAAATTTTCTAGAATGCACTTTTGTTCATATTGAAATGATATTCATGAAGAGTACTTGCCCACCTCTCTCTTCCCTATTGCCAACAGTTAAATTCGGCTAACTGTCTTTAAATCTACTTTGGATGATATTTTTGACAACCTGTTCAAAATGGCTATCGAAACTTGTAGTTTATTCACAAATTTTCAAAAGCTCATGTAGCGCAGTGGAGGATTCGCTGCATAGATCACATGGCCGTGTTTGAGTGGACCACGCAAATTTGTGGGATTCTGTAGCTCCATCCATATTTGAGGCCCTCAATCCAATTGGTAAACCCCAAACGCGTTGGCGTCTGGCTACAGTATTGGGAGAATCTTGGACCTGCCGCTAGACACTAGTGCAGTCTGGGTACCCACCGGAGGCACACTTTCCGGAAATTCAAGAGATCATACATTATGCTGTAGGCTAAACCATGAGAACATCCTATTGCAGTTGTTACACTGTTGATCGTTACTCTTGTTTGTTAGTCTGAGTATGGAGGATGCTAGATTAGTGCTACCTACCCGACCGTGCTGTGCCAACTGTGAAGTTTGGTGGAGGAGCCAATATGCTCTGCGGCTGCTTTTCGTGGTTTGGTCTGGGCCCTCTATCTATACTGCCCAGGAATTGTAACGCTGCGGCCTATAATGACATTATCGACAATTCTGTGATCCCAACATATTTGCAACAGTTCGCTGAAGCCACTTTTCTTTACTAACAGGACAATGCCTCCGTCAACAAAGCGACGTCCGTGCATTGAATCGTATAATAAGATGGTTGTAGAAGAACTTGACTGTTCTATACTGAGCCCTAATATCAACTCCTCTGAACACCTTTGGGATGAATTGGAACGCCGAATGCGTGCCAGGCAGTATATAAACTGAAGTGCCAGAAAAACTGGTACAGACGAACTTTTTTCAGTCGCTATGCGTTGTGTATAAAATAACACAATTTTTCAGTCGCTATGCGTTGTGTATAAAATAACGTGAACAGAGTGATGACATCGTCCATTTCCATTTACAGACGAGCTTATGCAAAATACATAGCAACGTCACCTATACGCGTACTCGGTTGCGTCCGCCAGTGCGTATATAAGGCGATAGACATCCTTGCTAGCTGCCAGAGCTGTTTTCGGCATGAGAATGACAAGTTATAACGATTTAAGCGATTTTCAAAGCGGTGTCATAGTTGGCGCTCGTAAGACGGACGACCATTGCCAGGGTGTACCGTGACTACAAGAATTCCTGCAAAACCTCAAGCCTACGACACCAGTGTATCCGCAAAAAGACATCGGGTTAACATGACCATCGTCGGCTGTCAAGAATCGTTTCAGGCGATAGGCGTGCAACACTCTTGCAGGTATCATCGGAATTCAATACTGGAGCTTCAACAAGTATAAGCGTCCGGACTGTGCAACATACCCTGTACGATATGGGCTTTGGGAGCAGACGCCCAATTTAAGTCCTCTTGATGGGTGCACGACACAGAGCTATGCGCTTCGCTTCGGCACGGCAACACCGTCGCTGGACACTTGATGACTGGAAACGAGTAGCCTGGTCTGAAGAGTCGCGTTTCCTACTGTATCGGGCAGATAGAAGGATTCGTGAGTGGCGCAAACCCCATTAAGCCATAGATCCCGCCTGTAAACAAGGAACTGTACCGGCTGGTGATGGGGAGGGGGGAGTTCGTAATGGTATGGGGTGTATTTAGCTGGACTTCACTGGGACCCCTGGTACGTCTACAAACGTCTGTGACCAGCCAACGCTATGTGCGCATCCTTTCTGACGAGGTACACCCGTTCATGTCCTGCATTCATGCTGATGGGTTGGGCCTGTTCCAACAGAACAATGCACCTCTACACAAGTGTCGGGACGCCTCATTATGGTTAGAGGAGCATTCACTTTGAGTTTGGGGTGTTGCCATTTCCACCCAAATCCCAAGATCTGAGCGTGATAGAACACATTTTGGATGTCATGCAACGCGCTATCGGACACAGGAATCCGAGACCTCGGAATACACCCGAATTGTGGAATGCTCTGCAGGAAGTATGGTGTGCATTACCTACAGCAGATTTCCAGAAGCTAGTAGAGTCCATGCCCCGTCGTATTTCTGCATTCCTACTCTCCCGTGGGGGATCTACCTCGTATTAGACTGGTGTACCAGTTTTTCTGGCACTTCAGTGTATATATATATATATATAGGCATCTAGTAGCTATCTATCTATAGATAGATAGGTAGATAGATAGATACGCGATGCCCGGTCCTTCTCGCGGTGCATTCTGTACCTACTGAAGGGGTTCTAACGATCGACCAAAAGCGGTATAAATATTATGCCACCTGAAATAGAAGAACTGCTATCCCAAACTATCCAACCATATTGGCCAGCGTGGTGAGTTATGGATGATTAAACCCATTGAATGGCCGAAAGTTTTCATGAGCAATTTGTCATTATATCTTAAAAGAAAAGGGATGTAATCAATTCATATTTTCAGTTCTTATTTACGGGTCAGGGCCATGAACTTTAACTAAAACTACATTCAGAGGTTGTGGATAACTTAAAGCAGCGTGGAGAACTGCATGTTAGATATATCCAAGAAACACAGGAAGAGGAACACATGGATCAGAAAAATGACAAGAGTTGATGACATCATGATCACGGTGAAAACCCTAAAATGGCAATGGGCTTAATATATTGCTGAAAAAACTGGTCAGCATTCAACAACTGAACTACAATACTCGAATCCAGGGTACAGGAAAACAGCCAGAAGAAAACCATGTGGGTAGTGGGAGAATTAAATTCCAGATCCTGATGGAATGACATGGGGAAAACTGGTTGAAGACAGCAAAATGCCGAAGAGAATTGGGGAGACGTTTATCCAACAGTGGATTTATAATTGTTGTTGTTAATGATGATGATGATGATGATGTGTTAGTATTTGCGTGTATGTGGGTGGGTGTGCATGTACAGGCATATATTAGAAATGCTGTGGTAATAATACACTGCTGGCCACCCAAAATGCACCACCAAGAAAGAAGCATCCGATTGGCCTGAAATTCGCAGCATGCATCGCCCGCGAGAGGACATGCAAACGATTAGCATTGCAGGGCATATGCAAATCATGTGCGCCCGGCACGCCACCAAAAAGCACTATAAGAAGGGTGCACAGAAGGCAAGGTATAAGTAGTGGAAGTGTGTTGAGCTGCCGGACCTGTGCGCGGGAAGCTACGTGATGCCTCGTTGCAGAATACGGCCGTCATTTCAGTACGTTTCGGAGTTCGACAGAGGACGAATAGTGGCTTATCGTGACAGCGGTTTATCGTATCGAGACATCGGCGCCCGTGTGGGACGACATCCAGCCACAGTGAGGCGAGTATGGATTCGGTGGGTACAGGAGGGACAGACGGGCCGACGTGAGCCATTGCCGTAGCCGCGGCACACCACCGAACAAGAGGACTGGCATGTTGTGCGTCGGGCATTGACGACTCGCACCGCTACATCACGAACGTTAGCGCAGGAATTAGGGTGTGTTGCTCAACAACCTGTGTCAGCACGTACCGTTCGACGTCATCTGCAAGAGCGGGGACTTGTCGCACGGCACCCATTGCTCCGATTACCATTGACGTTACACCACCGGCGAGTGCGGCCGCAATGGGCCGTGGAATGCCGCACCTGGACTACGGAATGGCACAACATTGTCTTCTCCGACAAATCCCGCTTCTGCCTGCAACACCACGATGGTCGGATCCGCGTGTGACGGCACCGCGGCGAGAGACTGTATGATGCCTGCATTATGCAACGCCATACCGGTGCGTCGCCTGGCGTTATGGTTTGGGGTGCAATTGGATATGACACCCACACACTTCTGGTACGCATCGCCGGTACACTTAACAGCCACCGCTACATATCCGACGTTTAGGAGCCTGTACTCCTGCCTCACCTGCAGGACCTGCGAGCGGCCAAGTTTCAACAGCACAATGTGCGCCCGCACGTGGCACGCATCGTGCAACAATTTTTCACGGCCCACCAGGTGTCACAACTGCCGAGACCCGCCTGTTCTCCCGAAATGTCGCCCATCGTCACGTCTGGTCGCTGATCAGCAACCGAGTGGCCCGGCAAGCACCAGCCACGGCTGCGCTTGATGAACTGTGGCAACGTGTGGAAGCAGCCTGGACCGACATACCCCAAGCCCACATCCAAAGCATCTTTCGTTTGATGCCGCGGCGTGTAGCGGCCGTTATTGCCAGCCATGGGGGCCACACGAACTATTGATCACTGCGTGTTCCGCAAGCCGCGCGGGCCTGTAAGCTCAATCGTTTCATCTTTGTATCTGTTGTTATGTGTCCAGTAAATCTGGCTTTGCTATCTCGTGTCCTTCTTGGTGTTGCATTTTGGGTGGCCAGCAGTGTATAAAACGACTTATGTCCCCAGAGCACCAAATTCTGTATTAAAGCGATACTTTTCTTAAATTTATAGCTAGCTCTCATTACATCCTATTTACGTTTAATTTTTTTTTTTATTGTGACAGCCGAAACAAATTCTGAGCAGAATAGAAATTTAATAAAGCATATTCACTGACAAAAATACTTTATCATCGGATGTAAAATTGATGTGAGAAAATTTCCGGCACTTCAAATGATAATAGCTGTGAGAGCATCAAGGAGCATTAAATAAGAACTAATATTTGTTTTTTTAAGAACGTTCTTAAAAAAAAAACATATTAATCCTCTTCTGCTAATACAATCCATTTCCTTTTAGAATGAGCATGATGGGTTCTTTACATAAAAACAACATTCATGAGTTAGATACTTTGTTACTACCTTCCTAGACTCTGAGGTTTTTATTCCGAAATCAATAATCTATGAGTGCTAAATTCGCTTTCAAATGCGGTTGTTTGCATATCTCCATTGAGATCTCCTAAGCCCGAGCTCTTAAAAGAGAGTACGTTAGAAAGAAAGAAACGCAGTTTGTTAATGAACAACAGGGAGCCTTAATGCCCCCTTTTTTTAGACAGACGAAACATTTTGTCGGGAAAGCATTCTAAGTATACTCAGTTATTTTTATCAGTTAAAAGAATGTTTCGATGCGCAACGGCTATCGCTTTTTCGCACAATACGGTAATGGCATACGTAATGGTTTTTCGAGCTCGCCTCTCACCGTTACACGAAAATGTTGCTGTCCTACAGCTTATGGTAATGTTTCTCATACAGTAATTCCTTCATCTAATACTTCTTAGAAATGTAAGTTGCACAAGTAACAGGAATACAACGTATCTGACACTGCCAGATATATCTTTTCATCTTGTATCAATATAAGTACGCCTCACTACGAAAGAACAAGGAATTATATAAAAACACAAGCAGAACTGTATCAAGCTCTTTGCAGGTATAAGGGTTAAGATGCAATTGGTATATTGTGACATTTATTGCATGCACACTACAGGGTGACCATAAATGAAGTATACGACTTCAGTATGCTATTGAAAAAAAAACTACACTCAAGAGCAATTGAATTAGAGATACCTGTCAAGTAACGTGTAGCACCACCTTTAGCCCTGATGACGGCGGTGAATCGTCTCGGCATGGACTCGACAAGACACTGGAAGCGTTGGAAAGTCATACAGATCCACGACACCTGAACAAGCTCTCACAGTTCATGAAGATTTGATAGAAGGGGTTCAGAGCCTCGAACATCTTTCTCGGAGGCATCCCAGATATGTTCGATGGGATTGAGGTCAGGTGACCTAGCTGGCCAAGGAAGCGAGGTCACGTCGGTGGAGTGTTCATCCAATCATTCGGATACAATTCGAGAGTGATGACACGGTGCATTGTCTTGTTGCAGGATGAGGTCCCCAGTGGGATGTTGAAGACGCACAAACGGGAGCAAATGGTCGTCCAGGATACCCCGGTAACGTTGACCTGTGAGGGATGATATCACACCTACCAGAGGTGCCATTTCAGTCCACGTAAACAGTCCCCAGATAAGAATGCCACCCCCACCTGCTTGAGGAGTACCCTGCTGGCAAGAAGGATCCATCACTTCATTTGGTTTGCGCCGTACTCGTATCTTGCCATCCGCATGTACCAACGTGAATCTCGACTCATCAGTCCAGGCAACATTTTTTCACATGTCTAGGGTCAAGTGGCGATGTTCCCGCGCCCATGCAAATCTTTGCACCCTCTGATGTGCGGTCAGCAGCGGTACTCTCGTGGGACGATGGCTTCTGTACCCTATAGCGAGGAGATGGTTCTGGATGGTGTGGCTGCTTACACGTTTTTGTGCACCAGCGTTAAATTGCCGAGTGATTTCTTGCACTGTGGCCCGTCTATCCGCTGTTACAATGCGAGCTAGTCGACGATGACCCCGCTCATCCACACGCTGTTGTCCACGGCAGTTGGCCCTTGCAGGAATGGTTTTACCGGATTCGATGTATTCATGGTGCACCCGTGACACAGTGGCTCGTGAAAATCCCAGTGCCTGCAAGACTTCCGAGAAGAAGCGACCCATTCGTCGGGCCCCGACAATTTGCCCACGATCAAATGCGCTTAGATCCTTCGTCCTACCCATACTGCGTCCGACTCTTACTGATTCCCGTCGCATCACTCCTTATATTGTCGGATCGCTGCATATGTCATGTCGTTTCCGTTTACAGGGCCGCCCACAGCGCCACATTTGCATAACGCCAACTGTCTCTAATTCAATTGCTCTTCAGTGTACAATAAATAACAACTTACTTTTAATGTCAAAAAACATAGTAACTGTGAAAGTTTTTTTTTTTTATGTCAGTAGGTCTCCACGTGTGCTCTGTTGGTTGCTCGTAGGATGTCTAAACGATAGTCCAGTTCCACCCAATTACGCTGCAGAATGTCATGGGTAACAAGGAAGAAGGCTGCAATAATGCGTTCTTTAAGCTCAGTGATAGATGCAACCATTTTCTTGTACACAATGTTCTTAAAAATGCCCCAAGGAAAAAAAATCGCATGGGTTAATATCCGGAGAATGGGGTGGGCATGTCGTCGGACCCCCATGTCTAATCCAACGCCCTGGAAAATGGTGGTCTCAAGATCGAAATTTTTCATTAGATGAGACACGTGGCGCCATCTATCATCTGACTTTAACTTTAGCACTTGCCACGTCTCTTGACGTTTAAAGTAAGTTTTTTTCTACAGTAATTTTTAATAGCATACTGAAGCTGTATACTTCATTTATAGACACCCTGTATTACATCCAGTAAATGATTTTGTTGTGAGTACATTCTTCTGAACTCCCTAACCACGATACATGTTTGCTCGTTATGCAATCTACAAGGTGTGATCAAAAAGTATCCATACTGGATTTGTTGAACAAAAGTACAAAACTTACAGATTTGAAACGTGATCGCCTTCGAAGTTGTCCCCCTTTCGAAGCCACAGACTTAGCCCAGTGATGTTTCCAGTGCACTCGTATTCTGTACTATCTCCAGTTGCTTCGTCGCATTCTGTACTATCTCCTCAATATATTGGAATCTTTTTTTCCTTTCAAGCCGTATTTGATTTTTGGGAGAGAAAAAGTCGCAGGTAGCGAGATCAGGAGAATAGGGTGGCTATCGAACCTGCGCTATGCGGTGCTCAGCAAAGAAACTGTTGCACAAGTTGGGATGCATGGGCAGGCGCGTTGTATGGTGGAGTTGCCACTCGCCATTCTCACGCAACGCCGGCCTTTGCGATGAACTGCGTCATCCAAACACCATTCTCACGCAATGCCGGCCTTTGCGACGAACTGCGTCCTGCAATCGCCGCAAAACTAGACCTTGTTCATTGTCTGGCTTGATGGAGCGTATTGATGACGCACAGTTCCGTCATGAATGATAAAAAAACAGTCAGCGTTGTCTTAACATTGGTGGGACTCTGTCGTGCTTTTTCGGGTCTGCGAGAGTTTGAGGTCTTCCACTGTGAAGACAGTCTTAGTGGCGGGGTCATACCCATAAACCAACGATTCGCCACGAGTTATGATAGATTTTCAAACGTCGCGCTCAAGCTGGTCACTAACAGCTGAAACACGGCCCTGCTTTTGCTCAGCTGAGAGCAACGTTACCACAATTACGACTGAGACGTGCTCATACTCAAATCGTCCGCCAGAAACGACTAAACTGAACCGAAACTAATATTGAAGTCTTCTGATAAGTCTCTAGTAATTCGGAGATTTTCCCGCACAGCTGTGCGCATGGGCTCGATATTGTTTCCAGTCTTGTTTGGTTGCGGGCCTCCCAGAGAGTTCATCATTCTCAACACTTTCACGACCATCTTTAAAACGTTTATACCACCCATAAACTTGTACACGATTCATACAATCCTCCCCATAGACTTTCTGTAACTTCAAGTATGTGCCCTTGCAAGTTCTGCCAAGTTTTTGACAAAATCTGATTCAAATTCGTTGATCAATTTTTACCGACATGGCAAATGCGACGTACAGCTACACACTTTAGAACAAAGTACTACTGTAATAAAACTGAACGAGCAGGGGAGATGTGACTCAGGGTACAGATGTAGTCGGTTCAAAGGTTACTCTATGCCAAACCGCTTCTAGCTGTGTTGCGCGATTTCGAACTTTTGCAACCAGTCTGAATACTTTTTGATCACACCTGGTATGTAATTAAATATTTTTAGCAGCATGACATCCACTTTCCGGGAAAATCTCCCTGGTTAAGGAAATTTCATGAAATCTAGCTTCTTCTGGGGAAAAAAGGAAACATTTTCGTTCAAGAGATGTTGAAATTTGATGTAACTGAATAAAAGGTCTCCCAACCAAATTGTAACCGCAACTTCAATGAAGCAGATTTTGTGGTTTCTAAAGTCGTATGTTTTTCTTACCTGAGTTGAATCTTTTTACAGCAAATGCCTTGCCTGAGGAGCGAAGGTTGAGTGCTGCATAAGCTTGGTAAGTAATACATATGATTTGTGTGAATGTCCTGTTTGTGCTTGATGCCGGCCTGAGTGTGGGAGGGAAAGCTGTTGAGGGAACATATGCCTTTGGGAAGTGTAGGAGAATTCAAATATCGGCCAAAGGAAAGAATAGAAGGAGGGCAGCATTTAACACCTATTTTAATTTTCACAAAAGTAGCATTCTGAGTCATTTCTCGTTTCAGGTCTAGGATTACATCACAAATATTCGGTGACGTACCCTATAGATAAGTCACGATCAACCGTATCACAAAGGAACAGTTATTCTTTGCTTACAATAATGCAATAAAATATGTTTTTCAACAATACAGAAAATGAATCTCAGTTTTACTCTCTGAATTAAAAAAAAAATATATGTCTTTTCCCATGTAGGAAAAAAAAGAGAGAAAAAAAATTAGAAATATACCGCACATCTTACCGTTTTGAGGATAACAAGGGAAAAAAAGGAATTTTTTTTCCTTTAAATTGAAAAAGTGCAGAGTATAAGTGGAAGCCTTGGTTAGCAGTCCAATAATAATATTACATATAATTCAAGACTACACACTTGTGATGTTGATTTAGAATAAATTATTAACGTTTATTCACAAATAAATGACTACGTCCAAGACATAAATTCCTGGGGAATTGATCAGATACCTTGTGAATGTGGACTTTCATATATAGGACATACCCTCAGGGCTTTAAGTTTCCGTGTGAAGGAACACAAGATTTACGTTCGGAACTATGAACTGAAGAAGTCATCAATATTGACCAACATTGTCACGAAAATAACCATACATTTTTGTTTGGAAACGCTATGCTTATTGATAAACCTGATTCGACAATCAAGCTTAATGTATTAGAAGCTTTCCACATATACCAGAATTATCCACGACTTGCCAATGACATGACGTCTGCGTCATTTCTTTCAAGCGCGTGGAAACAACTAATCAAAATTCGTGACCGTCAGAACTCTGATGACGTCACAATGATTTTAATGTTTACGCACCATTCGACCTGATGATGCCGGGCCAAACGCTCTGCAAAACTATAGTCGATGTTATTAAAACATTCAATTGTGAATAAACGTTGATAACTTATTCCAATACTAATATCTTTGGAATGCATGTATATTGGGAAACCTCAGTTTCTACGTATCTCTTCAAAAACTAAATTAACAGTATTTCCTTTAGGGGGTGAATGTTTCTTTCCTGTATCTTTTCCCTTCTTCTGTTTCCGTAGTACTAACTGCGGGCTTGAATTTCTTATTTCATAATGTAATGATTATTAGTTTGACAAGCACATTCTGTACAATCCATTATGAACCGTAGTGTGAAAATTTACCCTACTCGAGCCAGTAATGAAACATCTCACGTATTGAAAGAGCGACATACATTGTCTTACAGTTAATATCCAGACACACAAACTCGCACACAGAACTGCAGTTCTTCATGTAATCTTTATTTACGAAAAATTTAATAATGTGACATGAAACCATTAGCCTTGGATTAGTGCCCGTCATAGGCCGAAGCCCTCATGACGTTCGCTAACCTTTGTGAAATACATTCCACCACTTTTATTGCCAATGTTCGGTGATATGTTCTTCCTTTCGACTTTCAAAGCATTGACCAGTTTAGTTTGCTTGTTTTTTGGGCGATCTACTTTTCCACACACCTCGACAATCCAGTTCGTCTCAAGATTCACCACGACTAGTCCAACTCGATGATCATATGCTTAAACCAATTCGTACCAACGCGAGCAATATGACATGGTGCGTTGTTCTGCTGATAAATTTATGGTCCTTCCCGAGAGTAAAGCCACAACGTTGGCCTGTATAATTATGTAGGACGTCTGGATGAATCTGAGCCTTCAACGTTTTGTCTAAAACTACTAAAGTACCTAAGCCAAAGCATGGAAAACAGCTCCATACCATCACGCGCCTCCACCAAAGCTCATTTTCTGGACAATACAGTACGGAAGCTACGTTTCTCCCGGCATCAGTCACACACAGGAACTTCCGTCGTCTGGTAAACTGTGTACTATGTCTCGCCAATCCAAAGCACAGTTTTCCATTGGTCTTCAGTTCAACATCAACGTTTATTACAACTTAGTAATTGGCGTGTGATACTAGTAGAAGTGGTCAAGTGAGTAGAGACTTGTGGATGATTAATCGAGACTGGGAACCCACGTCGCACAGAGTCCTGCGCATTCTACTGGAGCAATAGTCTCACACAGGGATTGCGTGATTTGAGACAAATACTCACTGCTTCTTATCTGCCACTCTTGTTAATGTAGAAATCGTTTAATTAATATATTTGCTTCCAGCATTCCTTTTTTGAAATTTTGACTTCAAACTGGCCGATGTAAATCGGTCAGAAAAAAATTCCACACTACTATTTGTTAAAATTGCAATACCATGAAGTACTGCTGGTATTATCTTGAAACTTACAGAATATCTACAGCAGGTTGGGGTATTCAAATGACTAAAATATCAGTGAGAATGCTCATGCGATTTTGGGGCAGCGCCCTCTCTGTCCAGTTTTGGGTAAAAAGAGCTTGCCAAACGAGATGTTGCAATCAGTGAAGATCCGACATTGAGTCAAAAGTGTGTTTTTTGTGTCTCACTATGCCCCGTTGCCAAAGAAGGTCGCGTAACAACTGATGGACTTTTACCGAATAATAATTGTTGGGATGAGAGAAAACTGGATTTCCCTACTGCAAAATTGCCACTCGTTGCAAATACACCGAATTCACACTACATGGTTCCCTGTGAAGTGTGTCCGGGGCCGAATTCACAGGGAACCATGTACGCATTCGCCTCCCCAAACTCCTGGATTCTGCGAAAAAAAAAACAGAAAAACCGCAGAGCAGATGGCCGGCTGGAACTGGATTCGAACACACGTCAGAAACTAAGAGGAGGTCGCAGCAGATTATTCATTAAATCCAATTCACGTGCTGGATTTCTTGAATAAAATTCTACGACATGTAATAAAGGACGCCATTTCTATAACTGAATAGGATTAGTGACCCTAAGAAAAATTTGAAGGAATATCATCAATTATCATGACCGTGGGAACCCATTGGTTTCCTAAAACATGGTAACATTGGGAAGCAGAATTCAGTATTTTAGTTTTAAGAGAACTGCCTTGTTCGAGTTATTATAAAATTTAGTATATTGTTTTTCACTGTCAGCCAATGAAAACTAACCGTTTAGTCTAGATTTTAATCTTAGGCAGCTCTGACGCAATAAGGATTCCACTAATTTTAAAAAGTTGCACTTTTCTTTCTCAGAATTGTGTACACGTGTTTGTTGGATTAATGCGGCTTCCTTAAGGGTACTCTTTGAATAAGCAAGATTGCTTTTCACTCACCATTATGACCACGGTATCCATATTTGATAAAAAATAAACACAATTTTTTTGCTTTGTGATGCCTAACACTAGTATTTTTCAGGCTAATTAAACAAGAATATTTATTTTAATCTCTTATTATAGAAAATCCGATAACCTATATCTGCCAGATTTCGGCTTATCAGCGCTTCAAGTAGTTTTTTTAACGGGCAAAAGAAATTTTGTTGTCGTTTAAGTAATTACGTTATTTATAATTCAGTAATTCATTTTTGTAAAACAAATGTTATTTTTCTTTACAAAATTGCTGCATATATATTAACGTTCCAATTAAACAAAAACGCACGAAATGTACGAAAATTACCAGCGTATCAAGTACGTTCTTAAGACAAAGAAACTAGCAATAAATAATCATACCTTTTATTCAGCATTTCATTTTCATAAAACAAATACTGTTTTTCTTTACAAAATTCCTACTTAGCAGCGTTCCAATTAAAACACAAATTCGCACGAAATGTACGTAACTACTTGGTGCGCTGTTACTCGGAAGGCTAGCCCCTTTATCTTCATAGACAGCATATAAAAAAAGGATTACACCAACAGATGTTATTTATGGACCATAAATTATTTTGCAAAATTTCGACGGCTCTTGAAACAATGAAAAGTTTCATTTAGAGAGATGACAAGTATCACAAACTATGAGATCAAATAATTTCTGAGAATTCATGTTATGAGTCTTCTCCTCGCAACCGCGACATTCCTGGGTACTAAAACATATTCTGTTCTCTTGTATCAGTCGAGGACGTAATTCGCAAATCGTCAAGAAGATTAGGCCAGACACCCTGCCAAAGGAGATATGGACATATGGCAAAATGAATAATCGAAAACTATTTCCTCAACTAAGCTTATAACTTCTAACTAGAACTCGCTTCATCAACATAAATCAGCTTAAAGGAAACGACGTTGGTAGCCAGGGAAATGTCGTCTCGTTGGGTAAACAAATCCTCTTGAATTGGAGATTAAGTGTGTACCTCTGTTTCATGTGCGAAGTATATGGCCCAAAGCTCATTTGAGCATTCAAGTGTTAAGTGTTAATCAGGTTCAGATAGCCAACTTTCACTTCGAGACAAAGCTCGATTCCATCAAGCTAAACTCTCCCAGTCAACGTGATTACATGCTACTTGAAACTCCATTCCGTGAAAGTCGTTTAATTTGAAGGTGAAGAGTCGCAAAGTTTTGTGCCAGGGGTACTACGTTTACTAATTGTAGAACGCCGACGGCTCAGACTACAATTTCGGCGAGTTCAACTAGTCCCTGCTGCTATGTGCTTCCCCTTTTGCACTACTAATTAACGAACTCGCTCGGCGCAAGAATCCTTTATTCGGATAAGCGCCTCTTACTGAGGCGATCACTTCATATTCATATCGCAATCGCAGAATTTCATGGTATTAAAGGTTGTTTGACTTAAGAAAGGCACTTATCTCCTAGGTTATGTTTAAAGTATTTAATGCTGCATTATATTCACGGTTTCCATGTTTCTCACTCACTTAAAATCCCATAATTACGCCTGAAAGCCATGCAAAAACTTAGGGGATAAATTAAATACGGTTACATTCAGCCTATGATACACGTGGATACATCTATGTTTCATGCTTGACAGCCCTGAATAAACATTCAGAAATTCTTGGAGTCCTTCATGGCTGATATTCTTCAATAAATCCGATTGCCTTGATTTTTTTATTTGGGGAGACACAATCTATATAATTTTGAAATTTCTACAGGTTCTCTTCCTGTAAATGCCATTTAAAAGTAGTTTTACGCATTTGTACATTCTTGAAAACCGTGATGAACAAAAATGTAATTTTAGGGGATGTAAGAAAACGTTCCGAAATAAAGGATTGCGTTTATTTTCCAGTGTTTGTTTAATGTCTTTAGTTTCGTAAAGTTCGGTTTTGCAAATAAACATTTCATTTACGCGTAGGTTTAGACGGACATTGCGGGAAATCTTAACAACCTTCTGATTTCTTATCTGGAGATCTAAACAAACAGTTTTATGCCTGTGGCAGTTACAATTCAGGAATTTCAGAATTCTTAACAGAGTTGAAATGGAGAGCTATTTTAGTCGCTTGTTTAAAAGAAAAAAATGAAAGCCGTTATCCCTCTGCGACCGTATTACGAATAACTTTGAAAAGAAATTCTGCTTTCCCATTTTGCGAAAAGGAAGAAATATTATAAAACTGCAATCGCCAAAAAAATCGTTGCTTTCTTCCTTCAAACGATATTTTTTCTACAAGGCGATAAAAACCTGGATTTCCGACACGAGATCTCACGATGGTAAGCTGTATTTTTTTACCATTTGAGTATTAAGTTTTCGAAAATCTTCCATGACTCTAGAGGATTCGAAATGGAACATTACTTAAGTTGCCTGACTGTCGTGTGTCAGAACATTAGTTTGTCGCTGAACTATAGATTCCGAGTACACACAGAACGGTTTTGATGAAAATACGAATCCACGTCAACTATTCACCGTGCATCTGAGTATCAGATTCGTTAAGCAGGAAATCGGTTTTGCTTCAAAGTTCTAAGTAACTCGAAAATGCACATGATTCCTATTTGAACTATAGTGTAATCCCCTCCAATAGTCAGCATCAGATACACAAAATGACATTTCAGACGCGTGGATGCATGTCTACACACAAAAAGGGACCATTTCCAATATTTATTGTAGCACGTACGCTTGTAGTTATTTTATGTGTATTGTCTTGCCAGGTGCACAGTAATTTTTGGCTTGCTCTGTAATTCAGTGGCCGGTGTGTACTGTATCCATATGACCGTTCGTCCTCCTTTTGGACATCATCTCTCTGCAATTGTCAGTATAATTCGAAAAATTCTTCTTGCAGTCGAACGCCTGAACTACGAAATGATTAATACTCGTACGTTTTGATCTTTTTCCGGTGCACAACCTCGACGCTAGGGGCGCAAATACATTTGAAATTAATTTCAAAGTAAATGTTACTCTATATAATTGCTTTACAAAATGACTCAAATTAAAGAAATACTCAAAATACATGTCCCTGGTAGTTGGCGTAAATGTATATTGCATTTTTACTGAGATATTTGCTTGTAAAAAGGGATTTTGAAACTTTTTTTGCAAGTTGAAGAGACGTCACTACGATGAATATATGCATGAATTTTACAATATTTTGTGACAATCGTATTTTCGCTTCTATGAATCAAATTGAAAACTAACTTTTTTCAATCAGACGCCACTCATGTGTGTACTTTTTCCTCAGGGTAATATTTTTTCTCGCTAGGACCCGTTAATATAAATCCCTGTAATGGTGATATATCCGCTTCTAAAAGTTCGATTTAAAAAATTATTTTGCTACTGATAGCGTTTGTGGAGAGTATTATTTTTTCCATGTCCGCAGATTTTTGTACTACAGTTGTTGTTTTTTTCACCAAGGAGTGTAATAGTTCCTTTCTGCTGGCACCATACTTGAAATCAAATGTTGTTTTCTATGAACTCGACTTCTTTGTTTTAAATATTTTTTGCTATGTACACTATTTTTAGCACAACTTTTTTTATAAAATGATCGTGCTTATGTTATAGGTTTGTCCGTCCGTCTGTAGACAAAATATCTCTACAACTATTAGTCCGTTTTGAAAAATTCTTTATGCATTGGGCAGCTCGAAATGTGCGAATGATTATCCTTCATTCCGTTTTTTTTTACGTTGTACAATTTTGCCGCTAGAGGGCGTAAACGCAGATGACGTCGAATTCAAAATGCATTTTATTACATATATTTGCTTTTAAGCATCCAATTGAAAAATGTCTTTTATCTTTAGATTCCATTTATGTCGAAGAGTAATTTAGGTATAGTTACTTTCTCAAGTTGCGCATAGATTTTCCGCTTGGGGGCGTAAAATTAAATTACGTGTTTCCCAATATCTCTTCTTCTAAAACTCCGATTTAAAATTTGTTTTTCTTCTCCGGATACATCTCCTGGTGAAAAATCTTTAACGTATAATTTCTAATTTTTGTTAAAAAATACTTTGGCCACTAGTGAGCGTAAATGTTAATTTTTGCTTCTGATGTATTTGCCATAAATTCTGAGTTTCTAAAATCTCGATTGAAAAAAAACGTTCGTAGACCGATACTACTCACGATGACAAACCTTTCCGGAATATTTTATTCTTCAAATATTACATGGTTTCTCCGGCAGGGGGCGTAGATATATATCTTATTTTTGTCAATATATTTGCTTCTAATGGTCTGATTTGAAAAATTCTTTCTTTATTGGATAGAGTTACCGGTGCGACATGTTTCCCACATAATTTAAAAATTTTGAATTAATTCATAGACTTTCCGCTAGGGGACGTAAAGGTAAATTGCGTTTCCCCCGATATCTCGGATTCGAAAACTCCGATTTGAAAAATTCTTTCTGCACCGGATACAGCTTCTGATGAGAAATCATTTGCATATAATTTCTAAATTTTGGTAAAAAAATGGTTTGGCAGCCAGGGGGCGTAAGTCTTAATTTCCGCTTTCGTTGTATTTGCAGCAAAATCTGAGGTTCTAAAATCTCGATTGGAAAAAATTCGTTTGTGGACCGATACTACTCACGTCGACAGACCTTTTAAATATATTATCTTCTTAAAATAATGCGTCGTTTCTACGCCAGGGTGCGTAGATGTATATCATATTTTTGTCAATATCTCTACTTCTAGGAGTCCGATTTGGAAAATTCCTCTTTGTTGGATAGTGTATGTTTTTCATATAATTTCTAATAGTTGGTAAATAATGGTTTGGCCACCAGGGAGCATAAGTGTTAATTTCTGCTTCTGGTGTATTTTTAGCAAAATCCGAGCTCCTGAAAACTCAACTGATTTTTTTTCTTGGACCGATGCCGCTCACATGGAAAAACCTTTTGAAAATAATTTCTTGCTAAAATAATTCATCGTTTTCCCGCTAAGGGGCGTAGAAGCGTATCTTATATTTGTCCATATCTCTGCTTCGAAGAGTCCGATTTGAAAAAATATTTCTTTGTTGGAGAGCGTTCCGCTTCCAAATGTTTCTCATATTAATTCAAATTTTTCTTAACTCATAAGTCTGCAACCAGAGGGCGTAAGTTTACCATTCCGTTTACAGCAGTATCTGCGGGTTCGGTCAGATAATACTTTTTTCCAGCCTGGTTCCATTGACTTTGTATAGCTTTGATCAATTTAATTTGCGTCAGAACGGATTCAAAAGACGTGATCTTTCTTGTTGATTTTTCCTACCACATATTTTAGCCGCTAGTGGCAGAAAGTGGCAGATTCTGCTTGGCGATGTTTTATCGATTGTGAACAAATCCGGTTGGTACTTTTTAACCGGTTCAGTATACTATGCAGAGCAATGCTTACATTTGCACACTTTAATGGTTATTGTAGAAGAATTAATTTTATTAATTACGAGCCAAATATTCAAACCTAACGGTCAAGAGATTCACTTTAGTTAGGGCGCCAATATAACATACAATATAACCTTTTTGCTGATGGTGAATTCGAACGCACGTCTTCCTGCCTCGGTGCGTCTGTTCTTCCAACTGAACTACGCGGCAAGCTTATCTCTGCATCACTGCCGATTTCACTCGCTCGTTACCGCAGAAGTACATCATTTACGCCGGGTCACGTTTTACCTTACAAACTACGATACCAAATCTTTTTTTTAGATAAAGTGATAAAATACATATGAAAAATCAATAGTTCTTTCTTTGTCTAGTGCACTGTTTTGTTCACGCACCAATTGTGTTCTTCCCTAGAATTTTTTGATAGGAGGCGTAACGAACACCGTGAGCAAATCTAAGGGGCATAGGCAGTCGCTCGTCCCTAATTTGAGGACATGGTTCCGGGTGGAGGAGAAAGGGACAGTGCCGGAGATAAGCACAACACCCATGACGAACGCGTATCTGGAACCACTTGGACCTATAGACAGAAAGAACAAAAAAAGAAAAACGTTTCGACAGGTGGGTAAGGAAAACGACATAGGAGACAAAGGGTACTTTTACACAAAAAATATTGCTGGACTAACATGTAACAAAGAAATTCATAATTTTTACGCCCTGGCATTTTTACCTAATGATCATTTCGATTACAGCGTATTATTATAAATAACTTCGCATGATCTGAATTTCAGAGGATGAAGAAAAATGCCGCGAAATACGGAATCCAAATATTTCCTACAATATTTTACTTAACTTCCCGAAAATAAAAACTTGGTAAGTAATTTTTTTGGGAAAGGAAAGATAAAGCTAAAACCTTAAAAGATAAGAAGAAATTATTTAATGAACATATAAGAGAAATTAAAAATAATCCCTAATACTAAGCTAGTTACGCAAATCAAAATTAAATCAATAAATAAATCTGGGCATTCAGGACTTTTCTCGCGAATTACTCCGAATCCGAATGTTGATAGAAAACGTAAAGGTAATTTCTTTTCTTTCTTTTTCATTAGTCAATTCTGTCGCATCGCAGGAAGGGCTTTCACCAAGTTTCCGTAAGTTCCACCATTTAATACACAGTAAAGGGATCAAATGTATGCATAAGTGTAGAATTAAATTTCATAGAAACGAAAACTCAGTACAAATAAAAATATACTCAGCGGAAATGTATTAATTCCGCATTAGAAGCAGTAGTGATGGTTTTAAATTTCTCCTCGATGATTAAAAATAAAGGGAACATCTCATATCCTAACGCTCTGCTTTTTGTACTTGACCACTGACAAGAATAACAAGAAACATGACACCGAATTTTCGGTTGTAATGAGCACGTCTTTTGAATCCGTTCTGACGCGAATTAAATTTATCAAATATATTCAAAGTCAATGGAACCGGTTAGGAAAACAATCAACCGGTTTATACAATGCACAAAACATCCAGAAATAAAAACATCTACTTAGTTCTAATCAGCTGCTAAAAAGCTTGTTTACGAAAATTTACAAATGGCACACAAAAAGTTTCTCATAGTACAAGGAAGGTATCAGAGACAAAGAGATTTTCTAATCGAACAGGTAAAAGGAGCAATATATAAGGGATAAAAATCAATGGAGATTATCTAACTCACCTTCGTTTTGCTGATGACGTAGTCATTTTTGCAACTACCCCATCAGAGCTGCAGAGTATGATCCAGGAACTTGCTGACAAGAGTAAAGAAGTGGGATTAAAAATGAACTTTCAGAAGACAAAAGTGTTGTTCAATGCTTTTTCAAGAAATGAAGATTTATCGATTGATGGAGAAAAGCTAGAGATAACAGACACGTACGTTTATCTTGGACAGCAGATATCAAGTGAGGGTCACATTGATGAAGAAATTAATCTGCGTATAAAACTTGCCTGGAGAGCTTTTGGAAGAAACAGTATAATTTTCAAGAGCAATATGCCATTATGTCTTAAAAGAAAGGTGTTTGATCAGTGCATCCTTCCATTGCTTACATATGGTGCAGAGACGTGGACCTTAACTAAAAGAGACATACAAAGACTGTAGACAACTCAAAGCAGCATGGAGAGATGCATGCTTGGTGTAAGCAGGAGAGCTAAGAAGAGGAACTCGTGGATCAGAAAAATTACAAGAGTGGACGACATCATGATCAGAGTAAAATCCCTGAAATGGCAATGGGCTGGACATATTGCCAGAAGGACGGACTATTGATGGACAGCTGAAATTTTAGACTGGATTCCAAGGGACAGGAAAAGACCCAGGAGAAGACCACGTGGGAGATGGGTGGATGAAATTCGAAAGTATGCGGGAGTAACATGGAGGAGGCTGGCACAAGACAGACAGTTGTGGAAGAAAGTTGGGGAGACCTTCGTCCAACATGGATTGATATTGGTTGACAATGATGATGATGATGATATAAGAAAACATGATATAATTCTATGTATGCTAGCGGAAGAATTTTGGATGACGGAAAAGCTGAAAATAGGGGGAAATTATTATTTATGAAAAAAGTTATGCTGAAGAAAAATAACTTTTTAATTACCTCTGCCGGAAGCAGAAATAGGGAAAAAAAGATATCGACCTTTACGCACCTAGCGGATAATATTTGCACTATTAGAAGATTGTAATGCTCCACATCTCTATCGTAGCGAATGGCATACAATAAAGAGGGGATTTCTTAATAGTGATTTTAGAAGCGGCGATACCCCTGGAAAGTGAAGTACACAAAAACCACTTACCGACAGAACTGTGAACTACAAAATTCCTCATATACCAGGCAAAAGTGTTCCAGAATGTAAGTGGCATCCGGTGTTGAAAGAATGTTTTAGTATCTGACCGAAGAAAAAAGTTTTTCAATCGGACTTTCAGTCCCGCAGATATTGCTGTAAACGGAAACGTGAACTTACCTCTATGGTGGAGGACTAGTGCGTTAAGAAAAATTTGAAATTATATGAGAAACACTTCGCTGCGAAAGCGCTCTCCAACGAAGAAGGTATTTTTCAAATCGGACTCAATAGAAGCAGATATATTGAGAAAAATATGAATTACTGAAAAATTTTGAAATTATATAAGAAAACTTTTCGTACCTGAAGCGCTATGTAAACAAATAAGGAATTTTTCAAATCTGACTCTTAGGAACAGAACTATTGACAAAATTAAGATATATATCTACGTCCTCTGGGGTAGAAACCATGCATTATTTTAAAAAGAAAATATTCCGAAAAGGTTTATCGACTTGAGTGGTATCGGTCCACGAAAGAATTTCTTCAATCGAGATTTTAGAAGCTCATAGTTTGCTGCAAATATATCAGTAGCAAAATTTAACACTTACGGCCCTTGGTGGCCATCAGGAGCTATATCCGGTGCGCAAAAAAAGAGTCAAATCAGAGATTTAGAAGCAGAGATATCGGGGAAAACGCAATTTACCATTGCGCCCCCTAGCGGAAAGCGTATGACTTACTTGAAATTTTTGAAATCATATGAGGAACATTTCACATCGGAAACTCTATCCAACAAAGAAAGGATTTTTCAAATCGGACTCTTAGAAGCAGAGATATTGACAAAAATAAGACATACATCGACGCCCCTTGGCAGAGAAACCATGAATTACTTTAAGAAAAAAATATTCCGAAAAGGTTTCTCGAAGTGAATGGTACCGGTTCAAGAAATAATTATTTCAATCGAGACAAATACATCAGAAGCAGAAATTAACACTTTCGCGTGTCAAAATATTTTTTACCAAGAATAAGAAATAACATGCAAAACATTTCCCATCAGGAGCTGTATCAGCTGCAGAAATATTTCTTTACGCGGAGTTTTAGCAGCAGTAATCGCGGGGAAAGTGAAATTTAATTTTATGCCGCCTAGCGGAAAATCTATGCGTAACCTGAAAAAGTTACTACACCGAAAATAATCTTCGACATAAATGAAACCGGAAGGTAAAATATTTTTTCAATCGGATGTTTAGAAGCAAATAAATGGAATAAAATGTACTTTGAATTCGACATCATCTGCATTTACGCCCTCTAGTGGCGAAATTGTTCATCGTTAAGAAAATCATCATTTGCACATTTCAAGCTTCCTAATGCGAACAGAAATTTTCAAATGGGACTAATAGTTGCAGAGATATGGGGCTCACAAACCGACGGCGGGCGGACAGACAGACGGACGGGCGGACAAACCGGTAACATAAAAATGATCTCATTAACAAAGACGCACAAAAAATAGTCATCCGAACTAGAAAGAAATGACATGCAATGACATGCATTAGGAGCTGTTTGAGCTTCCCGATGATTTTTGAGACAGGTTTATTCCAGAGTGTCAGCATGTCTGTCGTTTACTCAGAAATCTGATTTTCAGTATATGTGATATTTTCCCACATCTTTTAAGCACGTCTTTTGTACAACAACACCGAGCTTACGTCATCGGTTTGTCATCGTCATCGGTTTGTCCATAACTCCAGGTGTAGGTCCAGTGTGTCTCGGCCGCAGACAGGTTGGTTGCAGACGCTCAGCTGGCCTCCTTCTAACCAACACACGGCCATCACTGGCACCCAGGCAGAACCGGCTTTCATCAGAAAACAAAACAGATCTCCACTCCGTCCTCCAATGAGCTTTAGCTTGACACCACTGACGTCGCAAACGGCAGTGGTTTGGAGTAAATGGAATGCACGCTACAGGGCGTCTGGCTCGGAGATGTCCTTCAAGTAACCGATTTGTAACAGTTCGTTGTGTCACTGTGTTGGCCACTGCAGCTCGAATTGCTGCCGCAGACGCGGTACGATGGGCCACGGCGGTCTTCCCTCTCAGTAGTGTCACGTGGCCGGCCGGAACCCGGTCTTCTTGAGCCAGTACCTTACCTTGACCACCGCTGCCAACAATCATGCACAGTGTCTACATTCCTGCCAAGTCGTTCTGCAATATTGCGGAACGAAAATCCACCTTCTCGTAGCCCTATTACACGACCTCGTTCAAACTCCGTGAGCTGTTGATAATTGCTTCTTCGTCTTCTTAAAGGCATTCTTGACTAACATCAACACCCTACGTCGAATCTCGACGATAACTAACGCTCACGAACGTTACAGCACGTATTTACAGCAAACCTGCTTTGCATGTTCCGAGGGGCGCTACTAGCGCCACACGTGTGCGCCGAGCGCGAAATTTGCATAGACGTCATCTTAAAGATGTACTCTCACCGCCTACCAACTGTCGTTTATCTAACATAACCCCTTCTTGGTGTTGGGATTTTTTTTTCCGTCAGTGTATTTTTGCATTGGGTAGCTTGAAATGTAAGAATGATGATCTTCGTGTTGCGGTTTTTTGCGATGCACAATTTTGCTGCTGGAGTGCGTTAAATACAAATGATTTTGAATACAAAATACATTTTATTCCATATATTTGCGTCTAAATGTCCGATTGAAAAATACCTTTTTCCTGTGGATGTCATTTTCTTTTTCAACTAATGCATATATTTTCCGCTAGTGGGCTTAAATGTAAATTACATTTTTCACGATATCTCTGCGTCTAAAAATCCAATTTTAAAAATTCTTCCTGTATAGGATACAGCTTATGATGGAAAATGCTTTGCCTATAATATCTAATTTTGGGTAAAGAACAGTTTGACCACTAGGATGCGTAAATGTTTTTTTCTGCTTCTGATGAATTTGCAGCAAAAACTGGGTTTCTGAATGAAAAAAATTCTATAGACGGCCCTTACCGCTCATCTCGGAAAACCTTATCAGAATAATTTTTTCTTGAAATAATCTGTAGTTTTTCCGACAGGGCCGAAGATGTCTATATTATTTAGATCGATATCTCTGCTTCTAATAGTCTAATTGTAAAAATTATTTTGTTTGAGAGCGTTTTCGTTGCGAAACGTTTCTCGTACAATTTAAAAATTTGCAAGTAATACATAGATATTCCGCTAGCGGACGTAACCGTAAATTGCGTTTTCTCCAAAATATCTGCTTCTAAATCTCCAAAATGAAAAATTTTCCTGCATGGGATACACCTTCCGAGGGGAAATGTTTTGCATTTAATTTTTTATAAACAATGGTTTGGACACCAAGAGACGTAAGTTTTTATTTTTGCTTCAGAGATATTTGGAGCGAAGTGGGGGCTTCCAAAAACTGAATTTTTTTTTCGTGGACCCATAACCCTCACCTCGAAAAACATCTTTAGAATATTTTATTTTTAATATAATGTAAATCTTTTCCTCCCGGAGGCGTAGATGTATTGTGACGTATATTTTACACTGGCGGAAAGTGAAAAAAGAACACCATGAAGGAGACGTCTGATTCCAACGAAATTTATACAGCATAATAACGGAATACAGAGGATAACGTGATCAAGCATTATGGCAAAATACAGCTGTATTTGCTGGTAAACTGAAAAATAACATTTCCATGTAACATGGTTAGTACGAGGTTGAACCACCATGAACTGCATCACACTGTGCAATTATGGCATGGAGTCTGTCGTACAGATGTTGGATGTAAGTTTGGGGTATTGAGTTCCAAGCATCCTCAACATGGACGCGTAAATCGGGGATGGTCGTGGCTGGCCGTGGAGATAGGATAAGTCGTTGTCCCATAAAATCCCTCACGAGCTCAATGGGGGACAAATCCTGTAAACGTGCAGGCCATGGAAGTTGTCTCACACCCTGAAGTGCATGTTGCGTTGCACGTGCCGTGTGTGGGCGTGCGTTATCTTGCTGGAAAACAACACGATGGATCGACTTTACAAATGGCACAACAACAGGCTGAATGATGTTGTTGATGTAGGAGGTGCTGTTTAACGTACCCGGTAAAAACACTAGTTGTGTACGGTAGTGATAGTTGATCGCTCCCCACACCAGGAGACAAGGTGTATGCCCTGTGTGTCTCTGGCGGATGCAAGAAGCGTGGAGACGCTCCCCTGTGCGTCTGCGAACACGCATACGGCCATCGGAGACTCCCAAGCAGAATCTGCTTTCATCGCTGAACACGACAGATCGCCATTGCGTTCTCCAGTGCAGACGTTGGCGACACCACTGCAGCCGTTCCTGACGGTGGGCTGGAGTCAGAGGTACACATGCCAGAGGCACACGTTCACGTAATGCTGCATCCAGTAGACGGTTGCGGATTGTTCGCACAGTCACCTCAGGTGCAACGGCAGCTCGGATTTGCGTCGCAGTGGATGTTCTGCTTTACAACGCCGCTCTTCTTATGCGTCGATTGGTCCGCTCATCAGTCCGTCTGTGACTCCCGGTTCCACATCTTCTCGTGTGGGAATGTTCCTCACACCATTTACGCCACCATCGTGCCACCACCGATACTACCCGTCCAATTCGCTCCGCAATACGACGATACGACCACCCGGTCTCGCGGAGTCCGACTAGAGGGCCTCGCTCAAAGTCCGATAACTACTGAAATCGTTCACGTATTCTGTGTCCAGGCATTGCAGATTCTTCAGGGTCTTCGCATGTGTCCGTACGCCGACGAGTGATTACATTCACTTCGCCGTACTCCTTAAATACCACCGACGATAATTTGCATATTATGCCGTGCTGTGGCGTAAGCGCTCACCGGTTGGTCCCGAAATTGACAGCACACCTACGTAATCTCGACCCCTGTAACATATGCAAATTTCATGATTCTCCGCCAATTCCTTCTTGGTGTTCTTTTTTCACTTTCCGCCAGTGTATTTTAACTTTCATTTTTAGTTCCTTTCTTATGTAAATTTGAGTTTGTTCTCTTTTGCACTTTCCAAACTTACCGTGATATATTCTCTTTCACATGAATGGTGGTTTGGCAACACTCTGAGGTCAGTACGTTAGTGACGTATGCATGTTGATAAAAACGAGAAAATATATATATTTGGCGACGGAGTTGTTTGAAGGTGGAGATATTCAAAATTTGCCGAACTTATTGATGGTACAAGAGATATAAAAGGACTACACAGCAGACGTGTGTGTGGCATGCCTGACGGTAATATGTTTTGGATTTAGTAAATAGACAACGTTATGGGATTTCGTCTAAAGTTGCTGGACCAGTAAAACGTTTACGTAAATGATTTGAATTTCTGTATATGTTTAATCTGGCCCTAAAAGCCTTAATTTAAAGTGAGATATCCAGTGCAACTAGTGCATCATATTTACATTTAATTCAACATTTCCTCAGTCGGACATTTGAAACTTAGCATAACAACAAATGTCGCGTAACGTAAAAGGGTTACGTTATAGTATATCATATTTTTATCGATATCTTTGGTTCTAAGTGTCCGATTTGAAAAATGTTTTCTTCGTTGGAGAGCATTTCTGATGCGAAATCTTTTTCATATAATTTCAAATGTTTCTTAATTCACAAGTGTGCCACCAGAGGGCGTAAGTTCACGTCTCCGTTTTCCGCAATGTCTGCGGATCTAAAAACCCAATTGAAAAACTTGTTTTTCGGTTTGATTCTACTAACTATAAAAACTATTTTTGTATATTTTCTACTCCAAATAATGCACAATTTCGCCGCTACCGGCGCCAATGTTAAATCAGTTTTTCTCAATATCTGTGCTTCTACATGTGCAATTTAAAGATTTTTTTTTTTGATTGAAAGTTTAGCGACCACCGTGAGCAACTCGATGGTGTAAAAACAGTCGCAAGGCCCTAATTTAGGACTACTTGTTCCAGGGAAGGCAGAGAGTCAGTGCCGTAAAACAAACACAACATTCATGCCTTAATGTAATTCGAAGCTGGGCCCTGCACAGACGAATTATCATAAGCCAGCGCTTAGGCCACTGAGCCTCCGGAGCGGCTAAAAAATTATTTCAACACCGGATGTCATTTACGTTGTAGAACACTTTAGGTGTGTATTTGAGGAGTTTTAAAGTTGATATTTCTGGCGCTAAGTGGCGTTTGTGCACTCCTGTTTGAAGCTGTATCTGCACTTCTAAAAATCGTATTAGGAATTTGTTTTTTATACTATGTGCCATTTGCTACAACAGAGATGTGAAGAATTGTCGCAAGGGTAGTAGAACGACTCGCTTTGCTACAACAGAGATCTGCTTCTTGTCTGGCAAGAGTAATAGAACGACTCGTCCTGACACTAGCAAAATACGTTTGGCTATATGGCTGGGGTAACCAATAGTTGGAATCGGAAGATAGTTGGAAATTTGTGGGTTCAATTAAATACATGCCGTACATTAGTAATGTACTATCTCGCCTGTGCTTTAAAAATAACCTAGGTATTGGCGTTAGCACTAGAAGTCTGTCAACGTATGTTAGAAAAGACCGTTATAAAGTTGGGATGTTGCAAAAATGGGGTGTTTACAATATCCCTATGCTAGATCCATGCTCAGGTGAGACCATCAGCAACTATATAGGAACTATAAAACGGCAAGTAGGTTTGCGCCTGCAAGAGCATAAATATAGTATAAAAGCTAACCTACAAAGCACAGCCCCGGCAAGGAATGTTAACTCCGGAGCTATGTACCCAGACTGGCAAAACACCAAATTACTAGCAACCCCTGCCTCTGACCACACACTACTAGGCATGGAAAGTATATATATTACAGCTTTTGGTGATCAATGTTGTAACGATTACACCCCTTTTGAATTGGCTGGAACTTGGGAGCACCTCGTCATAAATTTCGTGACAAATTACTGTTTCAAGTAGCATAACGTGTTTCATTCTGGAATAATTTCGTTCTCACAATTTACTTTCATCATGATTTGCATATATTGTTTGCAAATAGCCGTGTCTTGTCACGTGACTATGCAGTGACGTACTCATGGTGCACATGTATATATAAGATGTCGTTTTGGCGTGTTTTTTGGTACATCTGAAGATGAGGTAAACGTCACCTCGAATGTGCTAATGTACGTGTATTTTTAACCTGTACATAATGTCATCTTTTAATAAATCGTGCTAAGACGGTATTGCTAGTATTCAGATTGATCGTTTTGCACGAAGTTTTCGTCTCATATTTTCGTAACATACTTTTTAGCAACTGGTGAAAGTAGTAGCTGTTTCTATTTTTTTGATGTTTTATCGATCGCAGAAATTCGGTTGTTTTTTGCGTGTTTCCCCCGATTCCATTGGATTTGAATACATTTGATAAATTCTATTTGCATCGGAACGGATTCAAAAGACCTGCATGATACAGCCGAAAATTCGGTGTCATCTTTCTTGCTTTATTAAATAGCGGTTTAAATCCTACCTAAGCAGTACAAAGATTCTGGATCACCGCACGAATGTTTTTTTCCTTCTTTTTACATCATCATTTACTATTTCATTTTTCACCATCGACGATGAAGAGATCAACGTAGTGGCACACCTAGGTCCCTGAACCAGAAAGGCAGAAGGGTCTTCGGGGGGGACTCGGCGTTCACCTACGAGCTATGTTCTTTCACGAATACAGTTGTAAGCTTGTTTTCTTGTTGTTTGTTTTTACGTTTTTTTTGTTCGGCTTTGTTATTTATTCCACTACCGAACGATTTCTTTATCCTAACTAAATAAAAATAAAATATAATAAAAACTAAGAAAGAAAATGGGAGAAAGAATACTGAACCTTCTTGCGTTCTAAAGAAATAAATTACATTTTCTGAATTTGTTTGACGGTGGTTGAGTTGCAGCTTACTTATCACGGGAGGCAAAACTGCTCCCAACTGAAATGATAAAACCAATTATTTTTTTGGTTACTGTTTGGGTCCTTTTCTTTGGATTCGCGATGGAACCGAGCAGTTACTGTTGCTGTATTTCGACTCTTTCTATTCCTCTTCTTTGGTTTCACATTTTTCTCCAGCTATTATAGCGCATTCTTGACAAACGCTGGCGTAATCGTGGAGAAACGTGTTCGGAGGTAACTTCTTCTTCCCGTTTACCGTGATCAAGGGCTAAACCGCCTCTATTTCAGTTCAAAAACCAATAACAATCAGGTTCCCTCCAGCAAACCACTTTTATCTTAGAGAAAGCTCGTTAAATCACTCCAACTGACACTGAAGCAGTGAACAGGAAGAAGTTAGAATGTTCTCCCTGTGCGCGCGCACTATGTTTTCCCTTTAGTTCTATTTTTCAGCACCTAGAGATCACACGGAGGTAACACCGATTTCCTAGTTTTCAAGCCCAGCCCAATGTTCGTACAGTTGATTAGCTGTCTATTCAGGATGTATTTAAAAATCCTTTAAAATCAAATATGACTCCTGGCGAAAAATGCAAAATGATATCATATACATCAAGAAATTATTTCATAGCACTCCGCAGAAAATATCGTTCCTCCCCCGCTGAGAAGGAACTCCAGAAAAATGTCAAATACAGATATTATCAGGAAAATGCAAATCAAGGACTTGAAAAGGTATATATTTGAAAATTTCCCCGACCTTCGCTTTGGCATCGGCATTATGCCCTTTTCTAGAAAATATGTGCAGAGATGGAATATTGGTCAGTAGAATCTACAACAGATATAGCTTCTTTATCTTTCTTAAATGACTTTCTTTCAAGTAGACAATAGTGCAACTATTTGATAATTTAATAAAAATCAATAAATTTCACTATTTTAGCTAAAATGTTTAAACGGTGCAATTTCAGTTTATGCTTATTTCCTCTGAGTGCATTTGACTTGATGCTCGAATGGTAAGCATAAATTGGACATTTTCTTAGAAAGAGGATGCTAGGTGTTCTGTGTTCAACAAAGAAAACATTGTGAAGCCAGACAAGGACTCAGTCCTGGAATCGTAAAGGAGAAAAGAAAAGGAAGAACATTTCAGTGAACACTCATCTGAGCTGCACTGTTGCAAGGTGGTTTGAGGTAGTGTGTTGCCAAATGTTAGTCACAACAATAAGCTAAAAACCACATAATGCACGTGGGAAAAGTATTAAAACATTAATTGATGTGCACAACGATTACTGTTTTTATAGATATTGATATTGCTTGGTTATAATCCGTCATGTGAGGCAGCAGGAAGCATAACCTAGTGTGGAGAAAATTCTAATTTTGGCCACTGATTTGTTTAATGGATTCTCACATTTAATAGCACGAGTACAGAGGAGGACCCACAGAGATTAATCTATCATTAGGTATATGGAAAACAAATGGCTCTCATGAGCTCAGTAGAACATTGCGCCAGACGATGAACATGGAAGCCGAATACTGTAACCGTAACAGTGATAATCAAAACAGTTTTCAAGTGTTAATTCTAATGAAATAAAATAAATGATTTCTATTGGTTAGGAGGCCAATTCACATTCAGTTGTATGACATGAGAAATGAAAGTTGAGATGTGCGATATAGCTCCCTACTGGACAGTGTGTAACATGAAAATGAATGAAGTTATAGATTTAGACTAATAAGTCAAGTGCTGAAATTTCTGCTGTGCCCAGCCGAGGAGAAGTCAAAGAAGTGAAGTGGTAGAAGAAATCGTCTGAGTGGCCTCACTCCGGTTCAGATCCCGAATGGGGCATGGGTAGAGTGTTTGTGTTATGGCACTGGCTCTCTATCCTCCCTGGAACCCGTGACCCCAAATTAGGGAAGAACCACTGTTTATAGATCATTCACTTACTCATGGTGGCCGTTAAACCAAAAAAAAAAAAAAGATAAAAAGATCTTGCACTTGTGGAAATTTGAACATCAGTCAATCAGTATTAGACTGGAAATTTGGGATCATGATTTTCTAATATGTAGCATTTTGTACACCGTAACACTGCTTTTGTACTCTTTGGATTGGCATCACGTGACAAACACTAACGCAATTTCAGGTCTTCCTCCGCTTAAGCCCCAGTAAAAATCGTATTACATTTGCGTCTTCTCATCTGTCAGCAGAAGATTATAATATATATACATGCTTTATATTTAAAATACTAAATGTTACTTTATGGGAAATGACCTTGTCCCCTGTTTTCAGTGGTCAGGGGACAGAAAATCTAAGATAACAGAAATAGATGTGCAGTCATCATTAGTTAAACTGACATGAGGAACAGAAGATAGCTTTCATCGACAGAAAACAACAGCTCTCCTGTTGGAAACCATGGGGGCCATCCCATAAGATTGGCACAATTCTACTGACCTGAATACCTTCAGCGAAAATTCGATTTTGCGGGTGACTGCCGCAGGTCCGACGACTGTAGCCAAAACAGAGTAAGAAGCTTAACTGAGTCGCAACTTCAACACGAGCCCAAACGAGAATCATTAACAAACAAGAAGCTGAATAGAAGACAGGCAGACGATGTATACCACAGTAACAGTCCCACGGCCAACTCTGGTCATGGTTTCGAACAGTAATATTAAAAAGGTGGGAACGCAATCCTAAAAAGCTGGAGAAAAAAAGGTAAACTAGAATTTTCGGAAGCTAGGTTTTCCCGCTATCCGTTTAACCCAATGTTTTACCGCTGGACTGCCTTCCAATAAGCTAGATCAAAAGCTAAATGAGCTAAATTGGTAAGACTAATCTGAGGCGGATATATTTGACTAAACATCTGAACCCCGGATGAGATATGTCTGGTACTTCTTCCTCACGGGGTTAGCCCTGCTCCCTTTCCTAGTATCAATAGCCCAAAATTAAGGAACGGCGACAACACTTCGCATTAGAGGCTCCTTGGGATCATTAACCCTCTTTCTCAGCAGAAAACCACAACGTATGCCTGATCAAACAAATAAAATCTCCCATACTGTTCCTTTTACACCCCAGTGAGACATACGGAGTGTGAAAATTCAAAACACGACAGTAATTTATTTTAAATTTATACAGCTTTCTTTATATCGCTGAATGCAACAGTTTTTTCATATTGAAAATATTTTAGTTTAATCAAAACTGCCCAAAATGGAGAAACATTTCACTTTTGTTTTCAAGACGTGGAATAAAAGAACTGCTGTTCTCGTCAAACACGAACCGCACGGAAAATGGAATGAAAAAAAGACGTTCGCCTCAATGATATTAATGATTTATTGACACGCTTTTAGCAAAACCTTTCTGTCTCGGTCAAGGACACGCGAAGAAAAGTTGCTCCCTTATAACCTAAGGAGTGAAAGTATAAATTAAATTCCACTGGTACTAATTAGAAACATTCAGGCAAAGCGTATCATTTCCTGTGGGTTGAATAATTTATTGATTTAATTCTAAAGGCGTTAGATAAATCTCGTTTAATGCAAATAGTTTCCAAGACATGTGAAACTATTCCGTTAAGTAGGTGATCCATTTATTGTGCATCATTCCTGAACGACTGTTATTTCAAAGACAGATTCGGCTTCGAGAAGCATTTTCCGATGGTCATCTCTGAATCATTTTGATTCTGTTCAATAAAAAAGCAACATGTATTTCGGATGTTCAAACGCATTTTATTGACAGATATTTTCAGTTATTAAAATAATTGTTTACTGCTACAGCCTGTGTTTTGGTGCAAGGAAACGCATTATTTTTATGGTAAGATCTAATCTGGAGAACATGTAAATAGACATACCTTTGGTTTTCCGTGCTATTGTTAGCTTAGCATCCCCAGAGACACTGTTAGAGATCCGTCAGAGTTCTACAGTTTCGCTGTTAATGTAGTAATCATCCTAAAATTTATGCATCCCGCAGAGATGCAACCTTTCACACTAATCCCGTAAAAAAACAGCAAGACGCAGGATATCGAAGCATGATAAGAGCTTCTAAGCAGTAATCGGATTTTTCGTGTCTGCGAAGATGATTATTTGCTCCGATTCGTGCACGAACTGAATCTTCAGACTCATCTGCAGGTTCTACTGCACTCATGCAAAGGTATCACAGAGCTACAACACAGTTATTGTTTGACATTTATTGTCCTCTTAAAATTAATTTTCATGTACTTATTTCAAATATGTTGCTCAAATTTGTCTATCACATAGAGGTTTTCCATGAAAAAGAATTTGACTCATCGGGTTTTTCATTCTGTCTGACCCACTGAAAAATAATACTGTCACTGTTCTGAACATGAACCCTTTGAGTGGAAAGTAGGAGTATTGAGGGGCCAACCGGGTGACGCAATCATCTAAGGGCTGGAACTTGTTTAATGAAGTAAAGGTTGCCCAGGCCTGGCAAAGGAAGTAAAGGTAGCACGTGCTTGGTTAAAGGTAGAAACGCCGCCCCGGTGGCGCAGTGGTCTAAGGCGCTGGCCTCTGATCATTCGTCCGTAAGGGGTCCGGGTTCGAATCCCGGTCAGGCATGGATGTTGTGTTTGTCTTACGGCACTGGCTCTCTCCCTTCCCTGGAGCCAGTGACCCTAAATTAGGGACGGGCGACTGCTTATAGCCCATTGAGTTGCTCACGGTGGTCGTTAAACCTCAAAAAAAAAAAAAAAAAAAAAAAAAAGGTAGAAACGTAGCCAGAGCACAGTATACACTAGCGGAAAGTGAAAAAAGAACACCAAGAAGGAATTGGCAGACGATCATGAAATTTACATATGTTAATGGGGTCGAGTTTACGTAGGTGTGATGTCAATTTCGAGACCAACCGGTGAGCGCTTACGCCACAGCATGGCATAATATGCAAATTATCGTCGGTGGTATTTAAGGAATACGGCGAAGTGAATGTAATTAGTCGTCGGCGTACGGACACGTGCGAAGACCCTCAATAAGCTGCAATGCCTGGACATTGAAAACGTGTACGATTTCATCAGTTATCGAACTTTGAGCGAGGTCGTCTAGTCGGACTCCGCGAGGCCGGGTGGTCGTATCGTCGTATTGCTGAGCGAATTGGACGGGAAGTATCGGTGGCGGTAAGATGGTGGCGTTGATGGTCCGAGGAACATTCCCACACGAGAAGATGTGGAACCGGGAGTCACAGACGGACTGATGAGCGGACCGATCGACGCATAAGAAGAGCGGCGTTGTCAAGCAGAACATCCACTGCGACGCAAATCCGAGCTGCCGTTGCACCTGAGGTGACTGGGCGAACAATCCGCAACCGTCTACTGGATGCAGGATTACGTGAACGTGTGCCTCTGGCATGTGTACCTCTGACTCCAGCCTAACGTCAGGAACGGCTGCAGTGGTGTCGCCAACGTCTGCACTGGAAAACGCAATGGCGATCTGTCGTGTTCAGCGATGAAAGCAGATTCTGCTTGAGAGCCTCCGATGGCTGTATGCGTGTTCGCAGGCACACATGGGAGCGTCTCCACCCTTCTTGCATCCGCCAGAGGCACACAGGGCCTACACCTTGTCTCCTGGTGTGGGGAGCGATCAGCTATCACTCCCGTACACAACTAGTGTTTGGGTACGTTAAACAGCACCTCCTACATCAACAACATCATTCAGCCCGTTGTTGTGCCATTTGTAAGGTCGGTCCATCGTGTTGTTTTCTAGCATGATAAAGCACGCCCACACACGGCACGTGCAACGCAGCATGCACTTCAGGGTGTGAGACAACTTCCATGGCCTGCACGCTCACCGGATTTGTCCCCCATTGAGCACGTGTGGGATTTTATGGGACAACGACTTATCCGGTCTCCACGGCCAGCCACGACCATCCCCGATTTACGCGTCCAGGTTGAGGATGCTTGGAACTCAATACCCCAATCTTACATCCAACATCTGTACGACAGACTCCATGCCATAATTGCACAGTGTGACGCAGTTCATGGCGGTTCAACCTCTTACTAACCATGTTACATGGAAATGTTATTTTTCAGTTTACCAGCAAATACAGCTGTATTTTGCCATAATGTTTTGATCACGTTATCCTCTGTATTCCGTTATTATGCTGTATAAATTTCGTTGGTATCAGACGTCTCCTTCGTGGTGTTCTTTTTTCACTTTCCGCCAGTGTAATAAGGTAAAAGCTGGTTTCTAAGCGTTCATACGAGACAGGCCTGGGTGCTAGTCTAGGGTGAAGCATGGGTGGTACTCTACTTTACCTCATGGACTCTCTTGCTTTCCGGGAACCAGTGGCCTCAAATCATCGACAGGCGACTGCTTCGGGCTCGTAGAGTTGTTCAGAGTCGTCGTTAGCCACGCACCCGTAAAAAACGGTACCGGGGTAGCTCACGGAGGCAGCGAAGAATGTGAAAACATGTTTCAAATTCGCTTGAACTTACTCATCTTCATCTCTTTGTAAGGTTGAAAGCTGCCTGTAGGAGTTGTTTCCCTGCAATGAACAGCTGCATTTGTGTAATGTTTTATTGAGAGAAAAACAGCTTTTGTGAAAATTGGTAGACGGGGACGAGGGCTTGTTAAATGTCTCGATATTTTCGGTTATATTTGTTCGGGATTTCTCATTAAATATCAACAGAGGAGCATTAATGACTTCATGAGGCTGCAATAGCCCAGTAGTGAGAGCAGTCGACTACCGTTCGGTTGGTCGACGGTTCGATCCCAGTCTGACCACTCCAACCACTAAATGCTCAAAAAATAAAATTAAATGAAATCTGCCATCTCAGCACGATCTTGAAGGACAAAATATTTAATAAAAACTTTCGTTAAAATCATATACAGATTAAAAACACATAAGACTTTTCAGGTCCGCACCGGACCCTTCCTCAAATGTGATTAGTAGCATGTGAATGGTGTGGTTAAATAGACTTGGGTATGGATATGGTGTGCACATGCGTAGTATAGACATGCGCTTATAGGTGATGATATTATAATGAGGTAACTTAACACAAAGGTAAACAATAGTCTTAAAAGTCAATTATTAATGAGTCTTTTTGAAGAGCTGCTCCCACGGGTTTGGAATAATGCAAGGAAGGTCGTCAATACAGCATATTGGTTGATGATCAAAATTTTTTTTTCTATTGGAGGTTTAACGACCACCGTGAGCAACTCAATGGGCCATAAACAGTCGCCCGTCCCTAATTTAGGGTCACTGGTTCCAGGGAAGGGAAAGAGCCAGTGCCGTAAGACAAACACAACTCCATGCCTCACCGGGATTCGAACCCGGACCCCTTTCGGACGAATGATCAGAGGCCATCGCTTAGACCGCTGCGCCAGCGGGGCGGCAATCAAAAATTTGCAAACGTGCAGTAAATAATGTTAAATTTTCTGACACAGGAGTGGTTTATATAGTTGTCTCATCCCATTGAGGTTGATATGCATCTTCACGAACACGGCGCGATACGGCCGTGGAGGTAGGTCTGGTTTTAATATTATATTTGTCCTCCGATAAACGAGTCTTCAAATTACGGGTGGTTGATCCGATATATAGCCGATCTTCCAGGTCAGGTTCCAAGGCTTTCAACGGGAGTGCATAAATACCATGTCGATCCCGAGTCTGGATAATGTCCCTGTCTTTCGTCACTATTGTCCAAACGTTATAAGTCTTAACCCCAAAAATGTCTCAAGGCTCTGTCTGTTTCGGAGGACACGTTAACCCGGCAGTTCCAGGGTATTGGACCTCCGATAAAAATTAATTTCATATGTTCCTTCGCTCTCTAGGTAAGCACTCTGTTGTGGAATCGTCTGGTAATCTGCCACGGTGTCAGTTTTCTGTTCTTTGTCTGGTACTCTTAAAGATTTCTACATGTATACCCATTTTCCAATCAGAGCCTCTAAGCCCGCTCTCCCTTACTTTCCTTTCTAGAATGCGGCGTACATCCCGCGATGGTCAAGGTGTTTGAGTTTTTTTTTTTTTTTTTTTTTTTTTGATTAGAGGTTTAACGACCACCGTGAGCAACTCAATGGGCTATAAGCAGTCGCCCGTCCCTAATTTAGGGTCACTGGTTCCAGGGAAGGGAGAGAGACAGTGCCGTAAGACAAACACAACATCCATGCCTGACTGGGATTCGAACCCGGACCCCTTTCGGACGAATGATCAGATGCCATCGCTTAGACCACTGCGCCACTGAGTTTAAACAAAATTATAATATGCATCCTTTGGGGTGAAACTTGGAGATCAGGGCACATGATAAACGGGCTCCGCGTAAGGTTATTGCTATGTGTGTTGTAGAATTGAAGCTGAAACAGTGGACGAAAGGTAAAAAAAAATCCATTCGTTTTTTTGTGCTGATGATCTGAACGGATCCAAAATTTCCCAATGATGACTACCACCTTTGGTCTTGTGAGGTGCAATAATACGCCAATGAAAATGATGATATATCATTGCTGCATGATAAATGGAGGGTCATTATAAGGAAGAAATGAACAGAAGTGCAATTTTGAAGGGAAAAAAGATAGACTTTACGGAAAGGAGCCTGAAACTCCCTAGATTCAGGTATTAAAGATAGGTATAAATGTTTTAAATGTGGTTGGTGCACCTTTCATAACTAAAATTGTATTTTACATCGTTTTTTTGCATTTTATAACCAACTATTTTACTCATTAATATTAGTATTAGTATTAACGACTTCTGTCTAGTTTCACATATGGATATAGATATATTTTGCACTCATACTCTCTCCAAAGGTCTACATCATTTTGATAAAAAAAATAACTTTCGGCATATAGTAAAATTAAAATCATATCGGCACTCAGCATTGCCAATATGTGGGTAATATCTGGCAAAATAATTCAAAAAAATTGAACAATAATTAGTATTTGTAGCCCTGTGATATTTTGAGGGTTTTCCGTGGCAAAAGTATACACATGGGCACACAAATGTCCTGAATCTCAAGATTCCTCATTCGTTTTTACCAGAGATATTTTGAATATTTGGGTTGAGAGCGAGAGAGAAAGAGAGAGAGAGAGTTATCTTAGTCACGAAATTTTGGAAGTGATAATTTATTATTACAATATTCTCCACTGAAGCAAATGAAATGCAAACAAAGAGCTATATTTTTTTAACAAATTTATCAAATGTATTAATGCTTTACAAAAGAAAGGTTTTAGCTTCAGGTATAATTTGTGTACTTCATATCACACGGATTTTTGGACGACTGCGTAGTTCTTTCCCCCATTTTTCCAATCAACGGAACAAGTGATAAGCAGCTGAAATCAAATTTGGGCACTAGACATGTTTACGATGTAGCTAGAAGAAAGCAGTAAAAAGTATCCCTAGTAGCCGTTATTCTTCTCCTAGAGCACACAGATCCTTTTTTAAACAGAAATCAAATTCACACTGTTGAAATCATAAACAATCACTCGGCGAGGGCCAAAATATTTCGATGTTTCACTACTGATTTCTTGTTCACAGGATCACTGAGTTTTATCGCCGCATGATCACAAGTGCATTGCAATCTGGGGGATTCATGCAAGCAAGAAAGTCACTGCAAAAATAAACTTCTATTTTGAAAATGATTTCCTACTCATACAATCGCCAAGATCTCTACCAGTGATTTTATTTTATTTGACAGTAACTCTGTCTGCATGTCTGATATTTTCGTTGGAAGTAACCTTCTCTCTTTCAATTTTCCCTTTTTTTTCTTGTTTAACCAATAATTCAGGAGCACGAGCATTTTTACATAGTAATTTGTATCCGTTACTGTCGGCAAATCTATTGCTCCAGGCATTAAATTTTATTGGCCTAAACATCCGCATAAATGGCTTATAATGAATAAAGCTTTTAACTACTAAGCTAATTATCGTGAATATAGCTTTCACTAATATTATAATGAATTCAATGCTTGTACTAAGCTTCTAATAGTGAATTCAAATGGTTGTTGTTACTAGTTTCTTCTAGTAATGGTTGTTGTTTGTTAATTAAGATCATGAATAAACTTTCCTGCTAGTAGTGTAGTAATAACAATGAACAAACTTATAACTGGTAGTAATGTTGTAGTAGTAATTAAGATGAATAAAGTCTTATGCTGGTTGTTACTAATAACACTAAATGAAATAAACCTAACAGCCAGACAGAGGTCTGACAGTACTATGAACTGAGAAAGACGTACTTACGTAAAACTCTTTATTATGAACTTCTACTGGTATCATCACACACACTTCACACACAGCTACTCAAATAACACGTAGCTCCTTGCACATGAACGAAGCTGTTCTCACATAAACAGCAGCTCTCTCTATACAACAACAACAGCTCTCTCTATACAACAACAACAGCTCTCTCTATACAACAACAAACGCTCTCTCTATACAACAACAAACGCTCTCCCTATACAACAACAAACGCTCTCCTTAGGTATCGTTGAACGCGCCTATTTATACTGGCTACCACCACGTCATGACTTACACTCATTGCCAGATCTCATTCAGCGGGTGAAATAACATCTCGTTCAGTAAGAAGATAATTTACATGGGAAAATAAAATAACCAGAGATAGTAAAAATCAAAAAGAAAGTGAATCTAGAGTATACGTTACAGGCTAAATATGTACTACATTCTTGGATTGGTTGTATTATATAGTGCATGAGAAGTATTAAATTATTATTATTCATAACACTTCCTTTTAATAAATAAACTATCATTATTACTCAAGAGTTAAAAAACGAAACCATATGGTAATCATATCGAAATATGGTGATTATATTTCGATACCACTGAATTTGGAGAGGTAACACAGTTTTTTTTTTTTTTTATGGTGAAATGTACCTTTTTTTCTTTTTTTTTTTTTCTTTTGATTGGAGGTTTGACGACCACCGTGAGCAACTCAATGGGTTATAAGCAGTCGCCCGTCCTTAATCTAGGGTCACTAGTTCCAGGGAAGGGAGAGAGCCAGTGCCGTAAGACAAACACAACATCCATGCCTCACCGGGATTCGAACCCGGACCCCGTTCGGACGAATGATCAGAAGCCAGCGCTTAGACCACTGCGCCACCGGGGTGGCACCTATATTTTATATATAATATTTGGGTGTAATATAATTGGAAAGCACAGTATAATTTTCGGAAGCAATTTACTCTTGTGCCTTACAAGAAAAGTACTTAATCAGTGCATTCTTTCAGTTATTTCTTATAAATCAGAGGCATGGAACTTAAATAAAAAACAAGCATTCAGAGATTCACGATTGGTTTACACCAATCGTGGAATACCAAATATGTTTGGCTGTCATAGCTGATTGCACTCGTACTGTGCCAGCCGTTCGCACTGTATACCGATGAACAATTTCTCTTAATCTGGATCGTTCTCAACGTAGTCTTTAAATGTGAACCCGGAGATTAGCGAATCACAAACAAAAGTGATTTTCGTCGCTGAAGATCCCACTACGGCATTTTGTGTACCAGTTCCCTTGGGCACGGCACCACTTCAGGCCTTGACTACGATGATTGTTTTGCAGTGTAAAGCGACGAAATAGAAGCCGTGCTTGACGTCTTGGCTCTTCCAGTTACCGAGATAGTGCCTGTGATTGTGATTGTCATGGAACTCTTTCAAGCAACATTTACCGCTCTCCTGATTGTTGGGAGAGTGGCAGTTAAGGTGGCAAAATTTTGTCGCAGGTTTAAACGATCCTTTCATGGAGTGGTCCTCGAGCGGGCTCTAGCTCTTGTTTAACGATAAATCATGTCCAATCTCAAAAATTAAGCTGCGTTGTCAAGTCCCAAATACTGCACAGTACAAGTCGACAAACCACCCTCCCGGTGACCAATAATCCGTCCTCTCTTAAGTGCACTTAAGAGAGGACGGATTGAGGACGGCTCTCTTAAGTGCACTTAAGAGAGCCGTGGATCCCGCCTGCCAACAGGGAACTGTACCAGATGGTGGGGGGTCCGTAATGGTATGGGGTGTGTTTAGCTGGACTCCACTGGAACCCCTGTTACGTCTACAAACGTCTGTGGCCGGCCAACGCTATGTGCGTATCCTTTCTGATATGGTACACCATTCATGTCCTGCTTTCATGCTGATGGGTTGGGCCTGTTCAAACAAGACAATGCACCTCCACACAAGTTCGGGACGCTGCATTATGGTTAGAGGAGCATTCATCTGAATTTGGGGTGTTGCCATCCCACCCAAGTCTCCAGATCTGAACGTGATAGAACACATTTTGGATGCCATGAAACGCGCTATCGAACACAGGAATCCGAGACCTCAGAAAACACCCGAATTGTGGAACGCTCTGCAAGAAATATGGTGTGCATTGCCTACAGCATATTTCCAGCAGCTAGTGGAGTCCATGCCCCGTCGTATTTCTGCAGTCCTGCGCTCCCGTGGGGGACCTACCAAGTATTAGACTGGTGTACCAGTTTTTCTGGCACTTCAGTGTACATCCTGTAGAAAGACCGTTCGGGTCATACAAAGTTATTAATTTCAACTGTTGATTTCGAAACCCAATTCTTTTTCTTTTCACTTTCTAGGAAAATGGCTACATTGTGCCTCTGTGCAAGGATTTCGTCCATTGGTGGGGTTAAGGGTCAGAATTCTCTGACGTGGGTAGATGGAATCTAATCGCAAGTGATATTTAACAGATAAATTCTGTCGTTCTCTGTGTTGGCAATGGCTTCTGCACGAGAACGTGTGCGTTCTTTCTAAGTGGGGGTAAGGGGGATATGATCATTCCTTTCCTTTAATGATATGTCTGGTGGTCAGGGATAGGATCCGTTTCCCCGAAGGAACTGTGAAGTGCATTTGCTAAAGCCAAAATGCTCTGCGCTTTTCCTTTGTGTAACACAAGTCACAATTTTATGATACGAAGCAGTACTGAAAAATATCTGAATTACAGAAGTTTGCTCCCTCTTAGAAATCACAGCTCAAAGCCACAAGACTTTTTCTTATGATGTTAACAGTCTTAGTTGTGACGTTACAGCAAACACGTTCTGGCTAATATCGGCAAATCCTGTTATCCGATTAGTTCCGTATTTTAATCATGTATACATCTACGCTCATCATAGTCGCTTTCAATAATTCCATCACGCTGCTGCAATTTCAGTGTTACGAAGTGTATTTCTCATATTTCTTAATAAAGCTCAACTTGAAAAGTAACACACTCTGCGTCTCACTTTTTGGTGTTTTAACTGATTTTTTTTAAATAATTAGTGACTTGTGCATCATTTTTTTAATTCCTAAACTTTTGTTCAATGTTTAAAGGTTTTTCAAACATTCCTTTATTCTTAATTATAGTTAAACAAAAAAAATGGTCATCACATGGTTATTGGCCCTGGAAAAAAGCTTTAAAAAACTCCCTGGCACGGAACTTTTTCCTTTGATGGAGATTTGAATGTTTCAGTTATGTTCATTTTTGGTAGCTTAACTTAGCGTCCTAAACGGACAGATTGTCGCGACATGTTTGTTTCCGGCTACTGGCTCTTTTCGGATGAAAGGTGGGTTCCAGAATAATAACGTTCAACTCTTTCCAATAACTGCTCTGCTTCGTCTTATCACAAGCTGAAATGCTTCCCATTTATGAACGGCTAGTCCTTATGTTGTTATGAAATAAAAAATAGTGAACAGAAATCAAACAAAAGCACTTTTGAATTACAAGTAGCGGTAAGCTGACTAAGTTTTCGTCTTTTAAACCTGAGTATACGCTTCAACAAAACGCAGAGTAGCTCTGAGAAGTGACCGAATCCATAAGAATGAGCAAACGTTTTTTGAAAATTTACCTAAGGTGCACACGCCTACATGAACAAGTGTGGAAATTATAGCTCACCGGTAATCCAAAAGTTTCATACTTTTGAACTGCAGATACATTCGTTTTGTTTTGCTTGTAAGCTCGTCAAATATTGGAATGTTCACTTCGGATACAGTTTATCAAAACAAAATAAAAAACGCTCCCCTTCTGTTTCATTGCATTTATATAACAAAATTGGCTGTTGCCGATCCTTTATTTTAAGCTATGGACATAAACTCTTAGTTTCAAATCATTCATTTTAAGCTCTCATGTGCTTGCAATTTGATATTATTTTGTTCTTAAAAAATATATTTAAAATACCTATAGATATTACAGCGTACTAGAAATCACTCCCCTTCCAATTTAAGTTTATTAACACCAAAGAAGGAAGGTAATCTCGAAGTCGCAGAAAAAGTCACAAGTTGCATCACAACCTAATTCCAAGCCCTTGGTGCGAAAGCTAACGTCCAAAGCTTCCAGGACATGCGATTATATAAAATATTGATGATAAGCTCTGCTACGTACTTTAATCAATCTCTGAATCAGTATATGTCCTTTTTTATTTCTTTTTCGTATCGTTGATTACTGTACGTTAGAAAGCACATGCTGAGGATATTTCATAAACAAAATACGCTGTCAAGAGGAAGGCCAACATCGTTATCTCATTTTTAATGCCAATAGACTGTATCGTGGATTCGCTAACATTTAACTTTGCCCAGAAATGTCACAGAAGTGTGGATAAGAACCAAAAAGGAGCGCTTAACACCCATGTTTTACCGCGATTCGAATGCGGTACCCTCGCGCGAAATACAAGCATCTTGATCTTTGTATCGCCAAGTGATTCAGGCTTACTTTAAACCACGTCTTTTAAGATAAACTATTTTGGGCTACTTTCCTGAAATATAATATTTTGTTTTACAAGGCTTTATGTTCTTCAAAATACGGACTGGCAAAAATCTTGTGGGGAAACAGCAGTTCACGTTCTGCTTATAATCAGCATATTAAAAATATCCAGAACGCTACACAATCCCAGATGGGGTCTTACAAAGTTTACGGCATGCTACTCAGTAGGATTCTTTCCTGCTATGTGGCGTTCCTGTGAATCCCATGTGAGCAACACATATATAACGTTCTTTCTTTTCTTTCTGTGTAAATGGCACCAAAAAGAGCTAGGAAACCAAAAATACTACGTCGTACATTCTTGCTGTAAGCCCGTTTGACATTATTTCCCCGAACGGTATTTACATTTTGGCAAAATTCGTCAGCCAGTCCAAGCAACATAAAATTACTACAATGAATGTGAACAGAGTAGAATAGATAGAATTGGAGATGTCGAGAAACTGCGAGTAGACTGTTAAACCTTGTTATGAAGCCTGTTGATATATGTATACATTATGTCTGATCAACGATAACAGGGCTTTATAAAAATAATGAAAACACCGACTGGCACTGGAGTACATCAGTGGCCCGTATGCAAATCTCAGAAATGACGTTTTCCGCTATGTGAGGTATATAAAAGGTTTAGTGCGATGTCAGCTGTTGCCGCGAAACTTCTTCTGATTTCGGGCACATTGCTTCTGGCAAAGAAATACCCAAATTCGAGATTTATTTACCTAATTAAATATATTAATTGTGTTAATTAATTACCATATTGATCAATCATTTCTTTAATTAGAGTAATTTCTGATGGGTTTGAAGGGGTACTATTCCGCCCGAGGTCGCATAAGGATTTGCTGTTTTCTTTTCTTTAATTTTTTATTCTTGCTTTTCCTTCGCGTGGGAAGAAGATCGGAAGGCAAACGCCAGGCGAGGTGCAAAGTTCCGCAAACGAAGTGAAAGGTATTTTCATTGCCACGCATGTGCGAAGAACTAGCACTGCGGATTACATAATACAGCCTTAGCTAAAAATAGGCCAGTGGTAACTATACGGCGAAAGTCCAAGAAAGAAGCCTGAATCTGGTAAGAAGGTAAAGCTTATGTAATAACTGTCCCCCAGGCTCTGCGTCGAGGAACATAATTCAGATGGGCAGATGTGCCTTCGAGCATACTTAAATATTTAAAAAGGGTTTCTCCAATGGTCTGATAATGAAACTCCGAAACAAGGTGATAGTTAGAGCCAAATAACTTTTTAAAGGGCTTAGTTCGGCAAATGGTCAGCTGGGCAGAAGAACATCTGCTCGAAATAGCCAATGGTTAACGTCCACCGGAAGGGGTACCACCGATGGACGGGGGGGACACCCACGAACAAATGAAGACAAGGGTGGCACCTCCGGGAGGTGAGGACACTTCTAGCAGCACGGCAGAAAGCAACACTGAAGCGAAAATAAAAGGAAAAACTTGGGAGAAATCAGGGTTGTTGTTAGTTGTTTGTTTTTGGTTTGCAAAATGCTTGTCCGTGCGTGGGTCAAAAAGTCGGATTCATAAATTTCGTAATATGTTAGGTGCCATTGGTAGGTAGCGGGGCACAAGATGCCAAGTTTATGGTAGAATCTGTATAAATATCAAAGGCTCCCCGGCTGCGTTTTTATCCACGGAGGATACCAGCCACAAGATCGCGGACGCAAGAAGAAACCGCTGAAGAATGAGAAGATCCATCGTCCACTCCTGGAACCGGGATGAACGGTAGAAGATTCAGGTTAAGACATGATCCAAATATTTCAATCCCTTGCATACTGTGTAATCACTGAAATTTGAAAATGATATATTATTGTTCACCTCGTTCTAGTTGGATTGCTGCAAATGTTACTTTGAATCTTAGGCTTAACCTTAACCATTTTTACGGTGATATTTTAATATAACTTAATCTGGTCCCACCATTAATTTGTACATAAATTAAGCATTATGTTAAAATAAATTTTATCTTGTTCTCCTTAACCAAACATGTTTATCTTCGCTGCTGCTCAGCAAATGAGTATGAGTGTCGGGTTTTAGTTTATGTCTAGATAAACAGTTTTCTTGCTTTTGAAGGTACCATGATTTAAACACGATACAGAAATGTTAGGTTTAAAACTTAATTTCTTTGCGGCATATGAGTTCTTGCAACAACCTTGTACGAGCTCGTATGAAGCAAAACGCGTACGGGTCCAGACGATGAGACTGGGTCGCCTCTGTCTAGGAAACCCAATGTCATTGTACTGCCTCGGCGGCGCAGTGGTCTAAGCGATGGCTTCTGATCATTCGTCTGAAAGGAATCCGAGTTCGAATCCCGTTGAGGCAAGGTGTGTTTGTCTTACGGCACGGGCTATCCCGCTTCCCTGGAACCAGTGACCCTAAGTTAAGGACGGGCGACTGCTTATAGCCCATTGAGTTGCTCACGGTGGTCGCTAAACCTCCTCCCCCCCCTCCAGAGTCATTGTTGCCAATTTAAGCGATCGGAATTAACTAACACAATTTATGCCCGCAAGTTCCCAAACGGGGCTTGGCGGGGTAATACGACTATCACGTAGCAGTGCAATAGTCTCAGGTGAAACAACTGTCGTGCAGTAATGTTTACCTTGAAACTAGGTATCATGTATTTTAAAATAATGCATCTTAAACTGCCAATTTTTCAATCTGACATCAAATATCTGGATTATTCTATCTTTACCAGATCTGTTGCTAACAACGAATTATGTCAGCCGTGTGTTAGACTTAATTATGGTTTAAATAGCATATTGTATAAAGCCATTATCCTGTGGAATAATCTCCCAGAGAGCATCAGATCTCTGGAAAATATCAAAACGTTTTCCTTGTCTCTGCGAAATTACATTGTAAATCACCTTGATCTCCATAACGAATCTCAATCCTATCATTAAATTGTAGTTCCAAGCAGGCTGCTAACAGTGGTGCTTCTGTTATAATCATCTTACTTGCTTTCATATATGCCATGTGTTTTATTCCTTTTCTTACATCTGATAGGGGGAATCGCCCTACAACCAGTGTGTTCAGATTCCTCCTGGTGTATTGCATTTTCATATAACTGTAAGTTTTAATAAAATAATTAAAATTGTAATTGTAAGGCGATTAGCATATCCAAGCTTTGCGAAATGCAATGGCACGGTATAGTTGGAGGCCTGTAGTATCTGCTCCATGATTCTGGTCGTAATGCGTGGGTTGTTTTCGATTTATACCTTCATTTGGTCGTCGTCAAATTCAACCTGCCTTCCACAGCGTGGTTCATCGGCGAGAAATTAAACCACACGATGAAACTTTGCAAACCGATTGTGACGTGCCTGCACCGCAGGACGCACATCAGGTAAAGGCAGATAGCAGCGAGAACATGCGTCCCGTCCGCGCAGCTCAGTCGGGAGAGCGACTTATTCCGTAATGAGGGGACCCGGTTTCGATGCCCGGCGTGGACAAAAATGGCGGAGAGATTTACTTCCTCATACGATACTGACACAATCGACCGTTTACAACAGTTTCACCACACACACACATCACATACTTTTTTTTTTTCATTTGCGTAGCGATTTTATACTTGCGATAGAAAACTTAAATGACAAAAATGAACTTCATCGTCATTAGTTTCAAACCAACGCCAAATGAACACAACTGAACCGATTATGACAAACTTCTTTTTCATGGATCTGTCGGAGCCTTGCCTTTCAGAATATGCAAATATCATGTGCGTGGCATACACATTAATCTTTAAATTTGGTACCAATCACACATTTCGCCAAAATGCGAAAAGACGTTTTACACATCCCAATAGTTTGAAGGTACCGTACCATCAGAGGAACTGTTTAGCACATGCACTGCAGAATCCGGTGTACGTATGTTTACTACAAGTCAAAAAATGAAAGAGCAATGTTGCAAATGAAATGCACAGGGTCACTATGTGAGAAGTGTACCGCTATGGTGCTTTCGAAATGCTTGGTCCAATGATGCATATGAAATGTGAACAATTGTAGGACTTCGTCTTTGCTAGTTCTCATAACTGAGTGTCATAAACGCTTTGTTTCATACGTTGAGCATGCTTCTTTTGTTAAGGAGATTCCTTGGCGAGAACATAAATGCTCTTCCAAGACCTTTCTGGACTGCAAGCGCTCTCAAAAGAGAGAATGAAATTTTAAAACATACAAACACAAAGCTAAAGAAATCGTTATTTCCCGTCATATTTGGAATAAAACCGAAAGGCCCTTTTTGCACGGACGTCATATCTAACGTACAAAATAAAATGCTCTGAAAGAAATACCTCCCCAAGTGTGATATGTAGCACCGCTGTAACTGCTTTTTTTTTCCTTTCGTTGGACTCGCTGAAAGTGGCCTCTCGCAGTTTTCTGAAATGATTTCCGATAGCGATTTTCGTCCAGCACTTCCGAGTGGCGAGAAAGTAAGAAAGAAAAATGTGAAGGAAGGGAAGAAATTTCTGGCTCCTCTACCTCGGTTGATACATTTTGTAAAAGTATTTGACCCATCGTTAGGGAGAAAAGCAGTTGTGTTGACTTCGAAGCGACGTTATGAACTGTTTCCTAGAAATACTGGATAAGTAAAAGCGAAAGCTCCAATTACATGCTTGTAGGAAACGATCTAATATACGGTAAAACATGGAAACAGCGGGAATTGGAGATTTCAGTTAAACCTTAGGCTCTATAACATGGGGACTTTTATTACCAAAATATTATCTTTTTGAAAGTGAAGTGTAAAAATCTGCTTTGAAAATGACGAAATGCCGCCTTTTGCATCACATAAAATCCATCAGCAAAGAAGAAGTGCTTAGGGAAGTATATTTCATCAAAAGTTGCTGTGGCATTTGTTTAAGTTATTACGTTTCGCGGTAACAGCTGCCTTAGTTTCTGACTTCACCGAGGAAACTAAGGCCATTTTAGGTTTTCAGTACTTGAGCTTGTTCTTCGTGATTGTCGCATTCTCGATAAATCATCTATAGCAGTTTACTAATATCGCTGCTTTCAGATATACCAATAACTATGATAAATAACATAGACTGCAGGTTTGTTTGAACTACAACTAACCAATTCATAAATCTTCCTGAAACCGTAAATTTCTAAGAAATAAACCTTCTCGTGTATCATTAATGCACTGTTGTCTGTAGGAATTGCAACACAAAGAAGAGTGACTAGGATCGGACGGGAATTTTTACCATGGTAATGAATGCAAATTTCGTGTGTGAGCCGCCCCTCCTCAACTGGGCGTAAGTACAAAAGCAGGCCACAGAGAATGTGTCTCCAGTTTTGATTTGCGCGAATGTGAGAAATGCAGCATTGCTAGCGTGTGACCATACCACGTCTCAGAAAAACAAAACCGTATGTACAGTTGTCAAGCTTTGAGCCAGGAAAAAAATCATGACAGCGGATTTCGGATTGTCTTTTCGTGATATATAACCTCCTGTCAGGAAAGAAATGCAAGCACAGTGATGAAAATATGGTAGCAGTGGTGCGAGGAGCATAATATGCACCGACATGAGGGTCTGAAGAGGAATGTCACACAAATAAGCGGGAAGTCTGGCATCTATACCATATGACGTTAGTGGACGGCAGAGCAACGCCTCAAGCATAGGCGAAATTCTGTAGATCTGTGACACGTCAGCAGATGCCAGCTGCTCTCTTCGACTCTGTTTGTTGTAGAGATGACTCACCGCTTGCCGACCGTTGCTACGACTTACATTGACTCTACACCACAAATGACAGACTCAAATGGTGCCAAGAACGTAGACACTGGCGTTACGAGTGGCACCGCATAGTGTTTACAGAGGAGTCGGGGTTAATCTGCTGCACCATGAGGGACAGACTCTTCTACGGAGACGCTCTTGTGAACGGCTGCTTGAGGCGCGTATTACGGAGCGTTACGCTGTGAAATGCTGTTGAGTTTCGTTCACATTCCCGCCTCATAAGCATTGCTGGAACCCTGAACAGCTAGCTGTACATCGAGTACATTTTCGGGGCTGAAACCCTATCATATTTGCCGACGGATCATTGGCTCCATCTTTCAACAAGGCAAAGTACGGCAACATGAAATGTGAGAAGACAACGCCCACAGATTTATATGTTCGATTGAACATGTCTGCAATAAGGTTGCTGAGCGATTGGACCCTCAGATCAGACCGGCATGTATCGATCGTGACCTGTGAGACCGAATAGAGGCAGCATTGTAGGATTCCCACACAAAGACATTCACGATCTTTCGAGTTTAAAGTCACGCCGCGTACACGCCATCACCGCTACTTTTGGCGGATGCACTGAATACTGGATATTGTGTCTTCCTCAGCACCTTCAGCATTGCACATCTGATCGTTCCTGTCTTGTACCGTAAGTAATCTGCCATATAAATTCCACTTCGTTATCTCGTGTCTATCTTGGTTCAGCAATTTTTGTAAACAGTAGTTTATTTATATCGTTATAATGTATATTTCACGCTTGAAAGTGCAAATTCAAGCACACAGTATTATGGAAACATAGCAGACCGCTTTCGATTAATCTAAACGTATCAAATAGTGCAGTGCGTTTTTTGTCGAATATCTGAGTAGCATGTTCTGACCAGTCCGCTACTGGAAGTAAGCTTCCAGCTTTTGTAGCTAAGCTTTTTTACGCTTTCCAACCGTAGATTGAAGAAGCGTATATGCTCCAGTTTGTCCGTCTGTCTGCCTGTCTCTCCGTACGATAACTCGCGTAAAAATGGTTCGATTTCGATGAAATGTTAGTATATTGTAGGGGACAACTTGGCGACGAACTCTATTGAAAATGGAGGAAATAATGCATTCTAAGGTCAGGACATAGGAGCAGGATCCATTCTATCGCCCTTATGCATCATAACTAACGTAAAAATGCTTCGATTGCAACAAACCTTTATGATGCTGCTCCGGAGGTATACTAAACCGGTTCTGTTGAATATATATGATATATATAATTGAAATGGGGTCAAAGGTCAGGACCCAGGAGCGAGATTTATTCCACAACTATCGTCCTCATAACTTGAATAAAAATGCTTCTATTGCGACAAAATTTTAGTATGTTGTTCCGAAGGTATACTGAACCAATTCAGGGCATAATAGCGAGATTTATTCCACAGCCATTATCCTCATAACTTGAGTAATGATCTCTTGTATGTTTGAAAGCTTATCATAATCAATGCATTGCATGATTTTACTAACTTGTCTATACCCGACCTTTAGCACTCTTCTTCTCCTTGCAAATCTAATTATATGAACTGATTGTTTATACTTATATCTTCTTATCAGATGCCATGATCACATTTCTACAACGGCATCTCATCGCTTCATTTTGCATCTGCTTTTCGTACTTAATCACTTGCCTGTTCTTAGTCCATCAACATGATATGAATTAATGTATACTACATCTGCCTTGCTAAGTACTTCATATTTTCATTTTTAAGGCACATACCAGATTTTGTTTTTTTTAGCTAAGAATAACATGAAATTATTTGAATTCATGTTTACATTCCTTCATTTTCTTCTGTAGAGGATGCTAAAGCAGGAAGCATGCATTTGTCAAGTATTCTCCTTTTAGCAGACACACATACGGGAGTACACCCATTTTCAAAAATAAATAACGTTTTATTCGCTCTTTACTGAATAGGGTACACTGAGGTACCAAGAAAAAAACTGAGAAGGGCGGTACCATTTCCATTACATGCAACTACATCCATGCGATAAATGGTATCGCCCGCAAACGACGTATGTACACTGAGTGGCCACTTTATTAGGACCACCTGACAGTTTTAAGCAACTGAGTTATGGCTGCACGCTGTTGTGGCCAAAGGGCGTGGCTAGTATAAAAAGGTAAAGCTTAGTGCTTGCGACAGTAGTAGAAGGGATTTTGGGGTGACGAGATGGGTAAAAAACGCGATTTGACGGACTTTCAACGTGGGAGGATTGTAGGAGCTCCGAGCCATGGAGCGAGTATCACCAAAACGGCCGCATTCGTGAAATGTTCTAGAGCAGCTGTTGTTGAAGTGTTTAAAGACTGGACTGTCAGCCAAAAAACTGGGTCTCTACGTGCAACGTGTGGTCGTCATCGACTAGTGACTGCACGGGGGGAACGGAGAGTGTCCAGAATAGTAACAGACAATAGAAGGGCAATAGTGCAGCAAATTACAGACCATCTTAATCAAGGATCCCCTCAAATGATCTCTGCACGCACTGTTCGCCGTACACTGCGTCGGATGGGATATGGCAGCCGAAGGCCTGTTTGAACACATTTGCTGTCTGCAGTTAAAACAAGAGAAAACGTCTCCAGTTCGCACAGGAGCATAAGGATTGGACAGTCGATAATTGGAAACAAATTGTGTGGTTCGATGAATCACGTTTTCAGTTGCACCATGCCGATGGCCGAGTGAAAATTTGGCGGAAACAGCACGAAAGCATGGACCCCAAATGCATTGCTACAAGCCTTCAAGCTGGTGGAGGCAACGTTATGGTTTGGGGAATGTTTCCTGGCATACTTTGGGACCTTTAATTCATGTTGATCAACGTCTGACTGGCACATCATATCTAAGCATCGCTGCGGACCAAGTGCATCCTGTCATGTGGATGGTTTACCCCAATGGCGATGGCTACTTTCAACGAGATAATGCGTCCTACGATAGTGCTGGTATTGTACAGGATTGGTTTCAGGAACATGCCGGTGAGTTTACTTTGCTTAGGTGGCCTCCACAATCTCCAGATCTCAACCTCATTGAGAGTTTATGGAATGAAGTCGAACGAGCCATCAGACAGCTGGATCCACAACCCTGCAATCTCACACTCCTGGAAAGTGCTATTCATCAAGCATGGTCTCAGTTCCCACAAACCACCTATCAACATCTCGTGGAGTCCATGCCGCGAAGAATCGACGCAGTATTAAAGGCAAAAGGTGGCGGAACGAAGTACTGAGGGGATGGTGATAATAAAGTGGCCACTCAGTGTGTAGAGACAGATATATCCGCAAGCTCAAATAGTAGTATTTCCAGTTCAGATTGCAGCTTATCATGATTTAAGCGATTTCAAACCTGGTATGATGGTCGGCGCCCGGTAGGTTGGTCACTCCATCTTGGAAATGACCACGAAATTTGAATTTACACGGTCAACAATTTCAAGGGTGTACCTGGACTACACAAACTCAGGAGGAAAATCGAAAGTGCGAGGCCGCTGTGGCCGCAGAGGAGCCTTAATCGATCGTGGACAGCGGCGTGTGGCACGCCTCGTTACATCCTCTCAGCGTGCAACATTGCCACAAATCACCTCACAATTCAATGCTGGGACCAGTAGTCGCATCAGCGTTCGGACAGTGCAACGTCCCCTGTATTCCATGGAGTTCCTAAGTCGATGGTACACTCGAGGTCCATTGCTCACCACACTACACAAGGCTATGCGCCTCGGCTGGGCTCGGGAGCACCGCCATCAGGCGCAAGATTTGAAACGTCTTGCCTGGTTCGACGAATCGCGGTTCCAACTGTTTCGGGCATATGGCCAACTCCAGATGTGGCGACAACCCCACTAGGCAATGGATCCCACATACCTAAAAGAGACAGTGCAGGCTAGCGGTGGCTCTTTTATGGTATGAAGTGTTTTCAGCTAGCACGCATTAGGACTCCTCATACGTCTGAAGACCGCACTGACCAATGGGGTCTACGGAACCATCCTTTGGGATCATTTGCACACGTTCATGTCATGCAACCACTCCGACGAGTGCGACCTCTTTCAACGCGACAATGCGCCACCGCACACTTCCATAATCGCCAGATTATGGCTGCAGAGACGTTCCACGGAATTTGGTATCCTGACTTGTCCCTCTATTTTGCTGGATTTAAACATCATCGAACACATTTGGGATGCTGTTCAACGTGCCATCAATGCCGGAAATCTTCCACCGGCAAACATTACGGACTTGTGAGACGCTCTTCAGGAAGCATTGAGTACACTATCTCTACAGTACTACAAAAGAGCTCGTGGAGTCCATGCCCTGTAGCGTTGCTGCCGACATCCGATCGCGAAGATGGCCAAAGTGGTATAAGGGAGGTATCCCAGTTTGTTTTGTTTTGTTTTTCTGGCACTTCAGTGTACATATCTGTTTTTTACTAAAAGTAAATATGGATTTTCCACTTAAAATATTCATAAACACGATCATGTACGTACACAACTTTCCCCGTGCTGGTTATAAAAATAAATTGAACCTCAAAGTGTTAGACTTGATTATGAATTTAAAGCTTCGCGTCGCGGCGTACATAAAAACATTTCTGAAGAAAGCGTAAATACGGAAGAGGTAATGATCCAGACATTATACGTTTTTGCACAAACACTTAATGCATTTTGTTTAAGCATGTTCGTAACGAGTTACAAGTCTCAACACACAGGAAACGTTCTTAAAAATTAACTCACAAAATCCATTTTCCACTTAGTTATAAGTAATGGGATTAACATCCTCCGATTATCTCAGTTAAGGCATAAGTTATGCAATCAACAGTAATCCAAGAAATAATTGCATGGCCGAGGTGAAAAACAAACAAGCACTGCAATTTGAAGTTCCTCTTTCTCTTGAATAAGAAATAAGCATTGTTGAAACGTATGTTTTATGGGACGCCATACCACTCATACATTCTCTACTTATAAAGCAAAAAATAATAAAAAGATAGTCTTCGACGAGTGAAGACATTCTACTTCCAATAAAGTACGGAGCAACTTCTTTGTGACTTCGATAAGATCTTTCATTATTTGCCATATTTAGTTTGCACAAGAGAAATACATAGAAAAGTTACATTTTTGTTACGCTCTTCCAAATTGAAATGGTGAAATTAAAAAGCCAACGTGACAACACCTATAAACAAGAAAGATGACACCGACTTTTCGGGTGTAATAAGCACGTCTTTTGAATCCGTTCTGATGCAAATTAAATTTATCAAAGCTATTCAAAGTCAATGGAACCGGTATGGAAAACAATAATACCTGACGGAAGAAAGAAGTTTTTCAATAAGGTTTGTAATCCCTCAGATATTGCTGTAAACTGAATCTTGAGCTTACGCCCTCTGGTTGCACACTTGCGCGTTAAGAAAAACATGAATTTATATGAGAAACATTTCTCACCGAAAAGGCTGTCCAACACAGAAGGCATTTTTTAAATCGGACTCTCAGAAACAGAAGTATTGACAAAAATAAGATGTGACTTTACGTCCCTTGGTGGGAAAACCATTCATTATTTTAGGAAGAAAGTATTCTCAAAAAGTTTTTTCATATGAGTAGTATCGGTCCAAGAAAAAAAAATTAGTCAAGCTTTCAGGAGTCCAGATTTTGCTACAAATACATCAGAAGCAGAAATTAACCCTTATGATCCCTGGTGGCCAAACCATTCCTTACCAAACATTAGAAATTATGTGAAAAATATTTTCCATCAGGTCTTGTATGCGGATGCGGTACAGGAAATTTTTTTCAAAACGGAGTTTTAGAAGCAGAAATAACGCAGAAAACGCAATTTAGCTTTGTTCCCCCTAGCGGAAAATCTATGATTTACATGAAAATTTCGAATTTATAGAAAAAAATTTGGCATCGGAAACACTATCCAACAAAAAAGGAATTTTTCAAATCGGACTCCTTGGAAAAAGGTAGAGATATTGACAAAAATATGATATACATCTACGCCCTGGCGTAGAAACCATGCATTATTTCAAGAAGAAAATGTTCCTAAAAGGTTTATCGACTGATTAGTATTGGTCAACAAACGACTTTTTTCAATCGAGATTTTGGAAGCTCATATTTTTCTGCAAATACACCAGAAGCGGAAATTAAGACTTACGCCACCTGGTGGCCAAAACATTTTTTACAAAAAATTGAAATTATGTGCAAAGGATTTCCCTTCAGGAGCTGTATCCGGTGCAGAAAGAATTTTTCAAATCCAAGCATTAGAAGCAGAGATATAGGGGAGAAGCCATTTACCTTTAAGCCCCTAGCGGAAAGTCTATGAATTACTTCAAAATTTTGAAATTATATGAAACACATGTCACACTGGAGACACTATCCAACAAAGAAGGAATTTTTCGAATCGGACTCCTAGAAGTAGAGATATTGACAAAAATAAGAAATACATCTACGCCCCCTGGCGTAGAAACCATGCATTATTTTAAGAAGAAAATGTTTCTTAAAGGTTTGTCGACATGAGTACTATCGGTCTAGAAACGACGTTTTTTTTCAATCGAGAATTTAGAAGCTCATATTTTTCTGCAAATACATCAGAAGCGGAAATTAAGATTTACGCCCCCTGGTGGCCAAATCATTTTTTTTAACAAAAAATTAGAAATTACGTGCAAACGATTTCACATCAGGAGCTGTATCCGGTACAGAAAGAATTTTTCAAATCGGAGATTTAGAAGCAGAGATATAGGAGGAAACGCAATTTACCTCTACGCCTCATAGCGGAAAACTATGAATTACTTGAAATTTTTGAAATTATATGAAGAACATGTCACACTGAAAACACTATTCAACAAAGAAGAAATTTTTCATATCGGACTCCTAGAAGTAGAGGTATTGACGAAAATCAGATATACATCTACGCCCCTGGCGGAGAAACTGTGGAATTTTTTAAGAATAAAATATTCCAAAAAGGTTTATCTATGTGAGTGGTATCAGTCCACGAAATAATTTTTTCAATCGATATTTCAGAAGCTCAGATTTTATGGCAAATACATCAGAAGCGAAATTTAACGCTTACGTCACCTGGTGGCCAAAGTATTCTTTACCAAAAATTTTAAATTATATGCAAAAGATTTTCCACCAGGAGGTGTATCCCCTGAAGAAAATAAATTTCAAATCAGAGTTTTCGACGAAGAATTATCGGCAAAAATGTAATTTACTTTTTACGTCGCTAGCGGGTAATGTATGCTTAATTTGAAAAAGTAACTACACTGGCGGAAAGTGAAAAATAACACCAAGAAGGAGACGTCTGATACAAACGAAATTTATACAGCATAATAACGGAATACAGAGGATAAAGTGATCAAAACATTATGGCAAAATACAGCTGTATTTGCTGGTAAACTGAAAAATAACATTTCCGTGTAGCATGGTTAGTACGAGGTTTAGCCGCCATGAACTGCGTCACACGGTGCAATTCTGGCATGGAGTCTGTCGTACAGATGTTGGATGTAAGTCTGGGGTATTGAGTTCCAAGCATCCTCAACCTGGACGCGTAAATCAAGGATGGTCGTGGCTGGCCGTGGAGACCGGATAAGTCGTTGTCCCATAAAATCCCACACGTGCTCAATGCGGGACAAATCCGGTGAACGTGCAGGCCATGGACGTTGCCTCACACCCTGAAGTGCATGTTGCGTTGCACGTGCCGTGTGTGAGCGTGCGTTATCTTGCTGGAAAACAACACGATGGGCCGACCTTACAAATGGCACAACAACGGGCTGAATGATGTTGTTGATGTAGGAGGTGCTGTTTAACGTACCCGGTACAAACACTAGTTGCGTAAGGGAGTGATAGCTGATCGCTCCCCACACCAGGAGACCAGGTGTAGGCTCTGTGTGTAGCTGGCAAATGCAAGAAGGGTGGAGACGCTCCCATGTGCGTCTGCGAACACGCATACGGCCATGGGAGGCTCCCAAGCAGAATCTGCTTTCATCGCTGAACACGACAAATCGCCATTGCGTTCTCCAGTGCAGACGTTGGCGACACCACTGCAGCCGTTCCTGACGGTGAGCTGGAATCAGAGGTACACATGCCAGAGGCACACGTGCACATAGTCCTGCATCCAGTAGACGGTTGCGGATTGTTCGCACAGTCACCTCAGGAGCAACGGCAGGTCGGATTTGCGTAGCAGTGGATGTTCTGCTTGACAACGCCGCTCTTCTTATGCGTCGATCGGTCCGCTCATCAGTCTGTCTGTGACTCCCGGTTCCACGTCTTCTCGTGTGGGAATGTTCCTCTGACCATCTACGCCACCATCGTACCACCACCGATACTTCCCGTCCAATTCGCTCCGCAATACGACAATACGACCACCCGGCCTCGCGGAGTCCGATTAGACGACCTCGCTCAAAGTCCGATAACTGCTGAAATCCTACAAGTCTTCCATGTCCAGGCATTGCAGCTTCTTCAGGGTCTTCGCACGTGTCCGTACGCCGACGACTGATTACATTCACTTCGCCGCACTCCTTAAATACCCCCGACGATAATTTGCACATTATGCCGTGCTGTCGCGTAGGCGCTCATATGTTGGTCTCGAAATTAACATCACACCTACGTCAACTCGACCCCATTAACATATGTAAATTTCATGATCGTCCGCCAATTCCTTCTTTGTGTTCTTTTTTCACTTTCCGCCAGTGTATACTGTGCTCTGCATTTACGCCCTCTAGCGGCGAAATTGTACATTGTAAATAAAACGAAGTAAAGGATCATCATTCGCATATTTCAAGCTTCCCAATGCAAACAAAAATTTTCAAATCGGACGAATAGTTGCAGAGATATCGTGGGTACAGGCGGACGGACGGACGGACAAACCGGTAATATAAGCACGATCTTTTTTTACAAAAGACATGCTAAAAAGTTAGGGTCTGGAATCACCCTAACTTTTTAGTTAGCGCCCGGCGCTTTTTTAGCACGCCTTTTGTAAAAAAAGATCCTGCTTATGTTACCGGTTTGTCTGTCCGTCCGTCCGTCTGCAACTATCAGATCGATTTGAAAAATTCTTTTTGCATTAGGAAGCTCGAAATATGCGAATGATGATCCTTTATTTCGTTTTTTTTTTACGATCTACAATTTTGCCGCTAGGGGACGTAAATGCAGATGATGTCGAATTCAAAAATACGTTTTATTCCACATATTTGCTTCTAAACATCCGATTGAAAAAATTCTTTTATCTTTCGATTCCATTTATGTCGAAGAGTATTTTAGATACACTTACTTTTTCCAATTACGCATTGATTTTCCGCTAGGGGGCGTTAAAGTAAATTACATTTTTCCCGATAACTCTTCTTCTAAAACTCCGATTTGATAAACATTTTCTTCAGCGGATCTCCTGATGGAAAATCATTTGCATATAATTTCAAATTTTTGGTAAATAATACTTTAGCCACCAGGGTGCATAAATGTTAATTTATGCTTCTGATGTATTTGCAATAAAATCTGAGCTTCTAAAATATCGATTGAAAAAATTATTTCGTGGACTGATGCCACTCACATCGATAAATATTTTCGGATAATTTTCTTCTTAAAATATTGAACAGTTTCTCCGCCAGGGGGCGTAGATGTATATCTTATTTTTGTCAATATCTCTATTTCTAGGAGTCCGATTTGAAAACGTCCTTCGTTGTTTGATAGTGTTTCCCATGTGACATATTTTTCATATAATTTCAAAATTTTCAAGTGCATAATAGACTTTCCACTAGGGGGCGCAGAGGTAAATTGTGTTTCCTCCTATATCTCTGCTTCTAAATCTCTGATTTGAAAAATTGTTTCTGCACAGGATACAGCTCCTGATGGGAAATCGTTTGCACATAATTTCTAATTTTTGTAAAAAATGGTTTCGCCACCAGGGGGCGTAAATCTTAATTACCGCTTCTGATGTATTTGCAGCAAAATATGAGCTTCTAAATTCTTGATTGAAAAATTCGTCGTTTGTAGACAGATAGTACTCATGTCGACAAACCTTTTAGGAATATTTTCTTCTTGAAATAATGCATGGTTTCTACGCCAGTTGGCGTAGATGTATATTTTATGTTTGTCAATTTCTCTACTTCGAGGAGTCCGATTCGAAAATGTTTTTCTTTGTTGGATAGTGTTTCCAGTGTGACATGTTTTTCATATAATTTCTAAATTTTCAGTTAATTTATAGACTTACCGCTAGGAGGCGCAATGGTAAATTTCTTTCCCTCCTATATCTCTGCTTCTAAATCTTCGATTTGAAAAATTCTTTCTGCATCGGACACAGCTCCAGGTGGGAAATCCTTTGCATATAACTTCTAATTTTTGAAAAAATGTTTTGGCCACCAGGTGGCGTAAGTCTCAATTTCCTCTTCTGTTGTATTTGCAGCAAAATATGAGCTTCTAAAATCTCGAGTGAAAAAAGTGGTTTGTTCACCCATACTACTCATGTCGACAAACCATTTAGGAACATTTTCTTCTTGAAATAATGCATGGCTTCTACGCCAGGGGGCGTAGATGTATATCTTATTTTTGTCAATATCTCGATTTCTAGGAGTCCGATTTGAAAAAATCCTTCTTTGTTGGATAGTGTTTCCAGTGTGACATGTTTTTCATATAATTTCAAACTTTTTAAGTAATTCATGGACTTTCCTCTAGGGGGCGTAGAGGTAAATTGTTGTTCGCCCTATATCTCTGCTTCTAAAACTCTGATTTGAAAACTTTTCCTGCATCGCATAGAAGATCAGATGGAAAATGTTTTTCACATAATTTCTAATGTTTGGTAAAGAATGGTTTGGCCACCAGGAGGCGTAAGTGTTAATTTCTGCTTCTGATGTATTTGTAGCAAAATCTTGGCTCCTGAAAACTCGACTACATTTTTTTTTCTTGGACTGATAGTGCTCATATGGAAAAACCTTTTGAGAATACTTTCTTCCTAAAATAATGAATGGTTTTCCCACCAAGGGACGTAAAGTCACATCTTATTTTTGTCGAAATCTCTGTTTCTCAGAGTCCGATTTGAAAAATTCTTTCTATGTTGGAGAACGTTTCCGCTGCGAAATGTTTCTCATATAAATTCATGTTTTTCTTAACGCACAAGTCTCCAACGAAAGAGCGTAAGCACACAATTCCGTTTACAGCAATATCTGAGGGATTAAAACCCCGACTGAAAAACATTTCTTCCGTCAGATACTATTGTTTTCCATACCGGTTCCATTGAGTTTGAATAGCTTTGATAAATTTAATTTGCTTCAGAACGGATTCAAAAGACGTGCTTATTACACCCGAAAATTCGGTGTCATCTTTCTTGTTTCGCCTCTCATCAGTTAAGTGAAAAATTCCGGGCTCGGACAGGGCATGCTTGTATTGGAAGGTTTAGCATTTTGCTCCTGGTTTAAAGAACGTTTTCTTTCATAAAACGAAAACTGACTTGTGCAATGAGAATCCGATGGCTAGCCATTGAGGGAAACGAAAGAGATAAAAGTGCATCCGTCACCGGATTAGTTGATTAATAACAGCTGAGACGACATGCCGGGCTGTAAAACTGGAATCTGTAACGGGCTGGTTTATTTCTTTAAATGTTGAAATTAAATCCTACACGGTCGAGTCACATTATTGTGACCACCAGTTAATATCCAGAGTAAACGCCGTGTGCAACGCGGACAGCAGCTAGACGGGCTGGGAGTGAATCAGTAACGTGTTGGAAGGTGTTCACAGGTGTGTGGAGCCATGCTGACTGCAGGGTATTTGGCAGCTGCTGGAGGGTGCGTGGTGGAGGATCCATAGAGCGAACAACATGATCGACGTGGTCCCATAGATGCTCTATTGGGTTTAAGTCTGGGAAACTAAAGGGCCAGGGAAGTACTTTGAAGTTTTCATCGTGCTCTTGCAACAACTCTCGGACATTTTCAGCTGTTTGACACGTCGCATTGTCATTCTGCAAGACCCCATCCGCCCCAGGAAAGACAATCCGCATGTATTGGGGCATATCGTCTGCATGGATTATTCATAAAGAATTCGGTCCAAAGTGCCTTCACACACGTATGAGTGGACCCAGGGAATGCCACGAAAACATTCCCCATACAATAACGCTGCCCCCACAAGCTTGTGTTCTTCCAGAAATGGTTGAAGAGTGTTTGTTCTGCGATGTTTCTCGCCTTATACGCCAACGTTCATCCGCTGGATGAAGCAGAAAACGTGACTCATCCAAGAAGGCAATCCCATGCCAATCAGTGGAGGTCCAATACCGATACTGCCGTGCAAATGTAAGCATTTTCTGCCGATGCACCTTCGTTAGCATAGGTGCAGTGACCATCCGTCTTCATCGGAGCCCCATACGCAACAGGGTTCGCTGAACTGTCGTTTTAGACACACTTCCGGTAGCCTCTGGTTCATTCGGCCAGTGAGTTGCTCCCCCGGAGCGTGTCGACCGGACCTCACGCACCTTCGAAGCCGACGTTCACCTGTCACAGCAATGGCATGTGGTACTCCTCAGTTGCCATGTCGCTTGTCCCCAATAGTGCCATTTCTCCAATCACGATACACTTCAACCACAGCAGCATGCGAACAGTTCACAAACTGCGCTGTTTCAGAAATACTGCCACCCTTGGCCCGAAAGCCGATAATCATCTCTTTTTGCAAACTGATAAATCACTCTTTTTATCCATGACAGGAACGAGTGATAGGTTTTCATAATGCCTACAGCACACCTTATATACCCTGCAAGCCTGCTCACGACACGTGCCTTCTTTCATTGGCTACGCGCTGTTGACATCAAAAGTAGGAGGTGGTCACAGTTATGTGACTTGACTGTGTATTTTGATTTTGTTCGTTTTAATTTGCCTTCAAAATCTACCCTACCCACAGTTTTTACAGATGCAGCAGTTACGTTATGGGACTTTTTTTAAATCGTATTTCGAAAGGGAACTCAGTCATGACCAAATCAGAACTGCGGCAGCTGTCAGCGTGACTGCTATAAATGTTTCACGTACAATGCGATAATTACTGGGGATCTGATATCAGTCAGGGTCTTTGGATGTTATACAATACATAACTGTCGTTTCCGAGCGATGTTTGTATAACGCAGAGTTAGAGACAAAAACACTTACCCGTTTTTCTTTTCCGAGATATGTTCACATACACAGACTTTTCAGCTTCAAGAAAGCAAGCTGTTGACCGAGCTTCTGTGTGATTAGTTGTACAACGGAGATGAGAAAATTTGTGCTATTTGTTTTAATTTTTGGAAATCAAGGCTAGCTTATTTATACTTAAGTCTGAAAGAGGAAATGCGTTTACATTTCTATCAGAAGTAGGTAGTCAGGTCTAAACTTCATCTGTGAGAAGAATTCTCACGTAAAAGACACGTCTCTCTCCGTTACAATCCGTTTACTACTGATTTAGACGAACGCAGTAAAGCTGTTTCGTTTCTGGAGTGGAAGACCTGCGTTATGTGCAATAAGTTGCGGAGAACCATGAACGTAAGTATGAAACGAGCCAGGTAGTAAACTGGAAATATTAAACAGGGACAACCTTTCTAAATTTAGGATCACACAGACCTCCAACTCTGAATTAGGTTTCACATTACATTGTTTTTACCATTCCATTTGCGTAATGTTAAGATATATCAGAAGTTACAATTTTATTTTCTGCATTTAAAGACCACCGTGATCCACTAAGAAGTTGCCTATCTCTCGCTAAAAGATACTGGCTCCAAGAAAGGGACAGACTCAGCTCCATTGGGCCAACACACCACCTATTATGTCTCATCCTGGACAGCATCGAGGATGTTTTTCGAAGATATTGCTTAGGCAAAAAAATTTGGCTCTCTAACAATGGCAGAAGGGGCACAAAACAACAGCCAAGATTATACAGTCTACGTCAAAAAACTAGTTGCACCCAGAAGGAAGCAAACGACAGGAATGAAACTTGGTGGGTAGGTTTGACATCGTAAGACATGCAAATGATTTAAGTAGCACGCTCTGCCGCGCATGTGACACAAGCAAGGAGGGGTCGTAGACATGTGCCTGGCCGGCTATATAATGTCCTCCCGTTGCGCAGGCTTGTCATTCCGACTCGTGCTGGTGTGTTGGTTGCATCCCTTACAAGTGAAGTATGCCCCGGGGAAAAATTCGGAAACAATACGAGCAGTTGGACGAGCTCGAGAGGGGCCGCATCGTAGGGCTCCGGGAAGCGGGATGATCTCATTGCCGTATTGCGCACCATACCGGCCGTACGGATATCACCATAGCACGCTGTTGGCGGCAGTGGATAGAACAAGATCCGCAGCAGCGTCAGGAACGGTCTGGGAGAACTAGACGAAACACAGAGAGAGAGAGAGAACCGACGGGTTGTTCGACATGCGGGGAGTGACCCAACAGCCACGACTGCGGATATTCAGGGAGCGGTGGTGCCTTCCATGTATCTTTCGATCAGTGCCAGCACCATTGGCCGACGGCTGCACGATGTAGGACTACACGTACGCAGATCGTTAGGACGACTGCCCTTAACACCATTGTATCGTTTCGAAAGATTGCAATCGTGTCGTGTCAGACTGCCATTGAACCACTCAGAATGGCAGCGGGTGATCTTCAGTGACGAGTTCCGCTTTTGTCTTGCAGAAGACAACCAATAAATCCGTGTGTGGAGGCACCGTGGTCAGCGCCAAGATAAACGGTTAGTTGTCGAGCGTCACACGTTTAGAAGGCCTGGTGTCATGGTGTGGGGTGTAATAGCCTACGATGCCAGATCACCTTTGGTGTTCATTGCAGGCACTTTGACAGCCCAACGTTACGTTAATGAGGTCCTACAACAAGTGGCTTTCTGAACGCTCACTCTGGTGCAATTTTTCAACAGGACAACGCTCGTCCGCATACTTCTCCTGTCTCGAGAGTTTGCCTTCAAAGCACTGACACTCTGCCATGGCCAACCACATTGTCAGACCTATCGCCGATTGAAAATGTGTGGGATGATATCGGACGCGCTATCCACACTCCGCCCCAACAGAACAATCTGCAGGAACTGCGTGAGAAGATTCAAATTGCATGGGATGGCTTATCGCAGGACACCATTAGGAACCTGTACAATTCCATGCCCCGAGACGTCTGGCATACTCTGTGTGCAGACATGGCGGCCCGACGCCATACTGAGAGGCACTACTTAGGGACCGTCCATAAAGTACGTCCGGGGGGGGATTCTTGACAACCGGACCAAATATGACATGGGGGGGGGGGGAGGAGGTTCAGTAATTCGGATGTCCAGCGACAAAAATATAGTGGATGGTATTTCTTCATTTTGTTTTCTCTTTTTTGTCTTCTTTTAATAGTTAAAAAAAGGTATGAAATATTTCAGATTTCTGATGATATTTAGGTAAATCAGAATATTTATATTAAGTTATCGTACCAAATCTATCGTGTTTCGTAGATGGTATGTTCGGGAGTGTTGCAACTTTGAACGCGTGCGTTCATTTGTAGATTTTTATTTCAGAATGATAAAGTTCGGGTAACATTTGGGGATAAATTAATGCCTAAATAATAAATAGTTCCTGAAGAAGAAGTGTAAATATATGGAAGATTCCTTTAAATAATTACATGTTTTCTTGCAGATGTCAAACATAAAGGGGATTGCGGGAATAAGGACGTATTTTTGAAGGGGGAAGGTGACAACAATCGGACAAAATGTGACATGGGGAGGAAGGAGTCTAAAAATAGTAAAAAATCACGAGGTACTTTGTAGATGGGCCCTTATTGGCGTGCAGCTCAATAAATATTGCACATATCAGTCTCAATATGAGACTTTTATCTATGTTTAATTTGTTGTTCCTGGCAACCTTTACAATTCTGCCGAATAGCATTGCAATCCGATACGTCCTTCTGGGTGCAACTTTTTTTTTTTTTTTTGACGTTGACTGTATATTGACATTAGTCGAGCGTTAAACCGAGGTATATGATTTCGAAAACAAAGTATTCAGAGTAACGATCCTCCCACTCCCGAACACTCAATACCCTTGACGTTTTGTCTCTAACCTCTGTTTTCTAATAACACATAAAAAAAATCACTAGGGGAATTTGTGCTCTGAAATTTCCGGAATTTTTAATATATGTCCTCCGAATTCTTAACATATGCACTGAAGTTTTACCAAGCTAAATACGCCTCGTCGTTTTATATTTTATCCTAACAAAAAAACAAATTACCTTACATTTATTTTAATCCTTATCTCTGATCCTCACTGCAGTTTTATTTTTTTTCTAACAGAATTATTGGAATATATTTTGTATGGAACAAGCTTTCAACAGTGAGGGAGCGACGTGTTTCTCCTCTGCAATAATGAACGCTATACCAGAGCTTAGGTACGCGCATATATGTACAATACCGTTTAACCCCCCTCTCCCTTTTGCAATATGATATAAAAGATATCATCATCATCATCATCAACCATTATCAATCCACTTCTGGATGAAGGTCTCCCCAAGTTTCCTCCACAACAGTCTGTCTTGTGCCAGTCTCCTCCATGTCACTCCTGCATACTTTCGAATTTCATCCACCCATCTCCCATGTGGTCCCAATTCAAGAAGCCTTGATTCAGAAGATAGGGAGCGTCCATTATACGTAGCCAAGGTCAGCATCAGATGGCTGCCTAGTCCGGTCCTCCGGGGATTCTTAGCACCCTCTGCCTTCATGTCGCACTGGCAGCTGCCTTGGCCAGGTACATTCCAGCTGCCGGAGACTGAGGGCCAAGATTTAAGTTGTGGAGTCATTTTGGAGGTGTTTGGCCATAACTCACCACGCTGGCCAAGCGGGTTGGTGAGTGTGGGATAGCATTTCCTCTAATCCCGATGGTATAGTTATACCGCTATTGGCGGTCGTCAGAGCCCCTTTAGTGGGAACAGGATGCACCACGAGAAGGCGGGGTTGACATTTGTCTAGGAGAGGCTGTGATGTTACGCATCAAATGACCTTACATTAGATTAAAATCCTAATTTCAAGAATTTCGGATTCTTCCTTTTTTCTTATTCCCTTTAGAAATAACACTAATTCCTTTCTCTTTATTTTTCGTTTCTTTAGATCTCGTTCTAGTATTCCTTTTAATAACCCCTTTCAGAAGTAACAAAATACGCTACGTAAACGACCCTTCATATTTTTGGATTTTAAATTATATTTTTGTTATTCCTCCTAGTTAAAAAGATTGGAGATCGGGATGCCGGGAACGCTTTTGTTCATAATTTTTAACAACCGGATTAGCATCCAGCCTCACTTCGAACATTACGTTGAGGCAACCACGCATGTTTGCATAGCAACTGAATGACTTCATATTTTTTTCCACGCAAAAGATCAATCCACTCACAAATGAGGAAAATATAGCACATATTGTATCTTCTCTTTTCTTGATTAATCAATATCCCTACCTTCAATTCATTCCACTCTGTAGTAACGTATCTCGATTTACTTTTAAGAACACAGAGTTTCCATTCAACAAAATTCATTGTACTGTTATTCATACCATCAAGTAAAACGTTCCTTATACTGCAGGGTTTTGAAATGAACTATTTCTTTGGTAAGAGAAAGGGCACTGCTACAGATAATCTCCCTTCGCTCACTGAGACTCTCTATGCAATTCCCCTTTTCTTTCCCCCTCTATCTTTCTCTCTGACCCTCCCTTTCTCTCTGTCTCGCTTTGAGGACTCCTTTCCGATCACTCCTTTGACATTCCGAAGCGCGTTTGCTGGCCGGCAGCTCGTCAGTGTCGTGTCTAATCTTTCGCACCATGGCGTCAGGTCACTGGTGGTGCCGCCTGTTTAAAGACAGTCTTTCTAGGAGCGTATGTCTAATGCTTTTGAGCGAACCAGTCATTAAATGGACAAATGTTTGCCTCTCTCTGCTTAATGAATTTTGGTCGACCGTGGAACAAATTGCTGCCGCTACGCTTATGCTCAAAATTTTCCTGTTGCGATAAGATTTAGACATAAAATTTGGTGTGAAATGAGGTGGTAAATCTTATCCACCTCATTTCACACCAAATTTTACGTCTCATACAGAATATTATTCAGAACCACATAGAAAACATAAAATCGAATGTTAAAATTCAGCGCTTGTCTTTGCTCCGAAATTTTTCATAAAGCTTATCACAGCATCGCGCTCAACTGTAATGTCTAATTTTAAATTTAATCTGATATACCAATTAATCAGTTCAGTAAATTATACTTCTTTCGAGGAGGAGGGGGGCGAGGGTATGCTTCCAATGATGCATGTGTGATTGGCTGTGTGATGCAAAAAATAAATAAAATAAAAGGTATTATAGTTTCCTTTAGCGGTTTCATATACACTGACGGAAAAAAAAATCCCAACACCACGAAAAAATAGTTGTAGAGGAATGAAATGGCGGCAGTACATTTGTATAGGTAACATATTTAATCGATTAAGGTTTCAAGATCACAGCATAATGTAAGCGCGAGAAGAGCCATTTTAAATGTGAAATGCTGGTACATCAATAACCAGTGTAACCGCCAGAATGTTGAGTGCAAGCATGCAAACGTTCATGCATTGTGTCGTACAGGTGCTGGATGTCAGTTTGTGGGATGGTGTTCCATGCCTGTTGCCCTTGGTCGGTCAATACAGGGACGTTTAATGCTGGTCGGGGGAGACACTGGAGTTGTCGTCCAATGAGGTCCCATACGTGTTCAATAGGAGAAAGATCTGGTGATCTAGCAGGCCACGGCAACATGTCGACACTCTGTAGAGCATGTTGGGTTACAACAGCGGTATGCGGGCGAGCGTTATCCTGTTGGAAAACACCCCCTGGAATGTTGTTAATGAATGGCAGCACAACAGGTTGAATCACCAGACCGACGTACAACTGTGCCGTCAGGGTGCGTGGGATAACCACGAGAGTGCTCCTGCCCTCATAGGAAATTGCTCCCCAGACCATAACTCCAGGTGTAGGTCCAGTGCGTCTCGGCCGCAGACAGGTTGGTTGCAGGTGCTCACCTGGCCGCCTTCTAACCAACACACGGCCATCACTGGCACCCAGGCAGAACCGGCTTTCATCAGAAAACAAAACAGATCTCCACTCCGTCCTCCAATGAGCTCTAGCTTGACACCACTGACGTCGCAAACGGCAGTGGTTTGGAGTAAGTGGAATGCACGCTACAGGGAGTCTGGATCGGAGCTGTCCTTCAAGTAACCGATTTGTAACAGTTCGTTGTGTCACTGTGGTGGCAACTGCAGCTTAAATTGCTGCCGCAGACGCAGTACGATGCGCCACGGCCATATGCCGTACATGGCGGTCTTCCCTCTCAGTAGTGCCACGTGGCCAGCCGGAACCTGGTCTTCATGAGGCAGTACCTTACCTTGACCACCGCTGCCAACAATCATGCACAGTGGCTACATTCCTGCCAAGTCGTTCTGCAATATTGCTGAAAGAAAATCCACCTTCTCGTAGGTCTATAACACGACCTTGTTCAAACTCTGTGAATTGTTGATAATGGCTTCTTCGTCTTCTTAAAGGCATTCTTGACTAACATCAACACACTACGTCGAATCTCAACAATAACTAACGCTCATGAACGTTACAGCGCGTATTTACAGCAAACCTGCTTTGCATGTTCCGAGGGGCACGACTAGCGCCACACGTTTGCGCAGAGCGCGAAATTTGCATTGACGTCATCTTACAGATGTACTCTCACCGCCTACCAACTGTCGTTTATCTAACACAACCCCTTCTTGGTGTTGGGATTTTTTTTCCGTCAAGGTAATTTACCCTAGTTTCTTCATAAAACTCGTGTTTTCTTGTTATTTGTGGTCTTGTGACACCATATGTGCCTGCGGATCACGCACTTTGGGCGTTAAAATTGCTCAAAATGAAATTTGAAAATCGGTACCTACCCGCTGCGATACTTCGGCAACTGCCATTTGCAATAGCACTTTAAGTTGCTTTTACGTCACTGGTATCGTTTTTTACGTAGAACTTCCTGTTGCCGACGGATAAGCAGTGGATGGGTAAAACTCCAAGCTCCATGCCTTCGTATTACAGCCGAGAGGAAAAAGCATTCAACTACCAAATTTCACGTTACACAGGAAAGTTCACCGCGTGAGAGCACGAAAAACAAGAAAGATGACACCGAATTTTCGGAAGTAATAAGCACGTCTTCTGAATCCGTTCTGACGCAAATTAAATTTATCAAAGCCATTCAAAGTTAATCGAACCGGTATGGAAAACAATAGATCTGACGAGAGAAAGAAGATTTTCAATCGGGTTTTTAATCCCTCAGATATTGCTGTAAACGGAATCGTGAGCTTACGAACTCTGTGACGTGCCTGCCCAGCAGTACGCACACGACAAAAAGACAGATAGCAGGCAGAACGAACGTCCGCGTAGCTCATTTGGTAGAGTGACTTATTCCGGAATGAGGGGACCCGGGTTCGATCCCCGGCGTGGACAAAAATGACGGAGAAATTTACTTCGTTATAACTCTTAGAAACAGAAATATCGACAAAAAAAAGATGTAACTTTACGTCCTCCCGGATGGGGGGGGGGGGGACCGTTCATTATTTTAGAAACGAAAGTAATCTCAAAAGGTTTATCCATATAAGCGGTATCGGTCCAAGAAAAAAAAATTACTCGAGTTTTCAGGAGCGCAGGTTTTGCTACAAATACATCAGAAGCAGAAAGTAACACTTATTACCCCTGGTGGCCAAACACTTCTCTACCAAACATTAGAAATTATGTGAAAAATATTTTCCATCAGGTCTTGTTATATGAACCACATGTCACACTAGAAGCACTATCCAACAAAGAAGGAATTTTTCAAATCGGACTCCTAGAAGCAGAGATATTGACAAAAATGAGATATACATCCACGCTCCCTGGCGTATAAACCATGCATTATTTCAAGAAGAAAATATTCCTAAAAGTTTTATCGACATGAGTAGTATCGGTAAACAAATGACTTTTTTTTTCAATCGAGATTTTAGAAGCTCATATTTTGCTGCAAACACATCAGAAGCGGAAATTAAGACTTACGCCACCTGGTGGCCAAACTATTTTTTTACAAAAATTAGAAATTATGTGCAAACGATTTCCCATCAAGAGCTGTATCCGGGGCAGAAAGAATTTTTCAAATCAGAGATTTAGAAGCGGAGATATAGGGGGAAACGCGACTTACCGCTACGCCCTCTAGCAGAAAGTCTGCATATTACTTGAAAATTTTGAAATTATATGAAAAACATGTCACACTTGCAACACTATCCAATAAAGAAGGAATTTTTCAAATCGGACTCCTAGAAGTAGAGATATTGACAAAAATAAGATGTGCATCTACGCCCCCTGGCGGAGAAACTGTGGGATATTTTAAGAAGAAAATATTTGGAAAAGGTTCACCGATGTGAGTGGCATCAGTCCACGAAAGAATTTTTTAATCGATATTTTAGAAGCTCCGATTTTATGGCAAATACATCAGAAGCAAAATGTAACTCTTGCGCCCCCTGGTGGCCAAAATATTCTTTACCAAAAATTTGAAATTATATGCAAATAATTTTCCATCAGGAGATGTATCCGCTGAAGAAAATATTTTTCAAATCGAAGTTTTAGAAGAACAGTTATCGGTAAAAATGTAGTTTATTTTTACGCCCCCTAGCAGAAAATCTGTGCGTAATTTGAAAAAGCAACTATATCTAAAATACTCTTCGAATTAAATGGAATCGAAAGATAACTTTTTTAATCGGATGTTTAGAAGCAAATATATGAATAAAACGTATTTTTGAATTCGACATCATCTGCATTTACGACCTCTACCGGTAAAATTGTACATCGTAAAAAAAAAAAAAGAAATAAAGAATCATCATTCGCATATTTCAAGCTTCCGAATGCAAAAAGAATTTTTCAAATCGGACTAATAGTTGCAGAGATATCGTGGGTACAAGCGGACGGACGGACGGACGGACAAACCGATAAGAGAAGCACGATCTTTTTTTACAAAAGACGTGCTAAAAAGTAGTCATCAGTCGGTAACCTGGTGTGATGTCTTTCCCTGAAGACTGATCACCGACTGATGACTACTTTTTGTTTTTGTATTAATTTTTACTGTGGTTCTTTGAAGTTTGAAGTTTCCTTTTGCTTGTTGTGTGGTTCTGTGGTTTGCTTTTGGGTTGTTTAGAGGGTTCTTTCCTTGCTGTTTCTTGTGTTCATGGTGTTGTGATTTGGAGTAGACATGAAGTTTTTCATACACACACACACACACATATATATATATATCCTGTCGATAGATAGATAAACATTCAACTGGAAGAATCACAATCCGTTCTTCCGTGTCACGTGGTTGTGATTGCACCTAAAGAACCGTAGTACGTCTGAGGACGTAAACTATATCCTTTATTTATAATGTCTGTGATCTTTAGATAAAAGTCTCATAAAACATAGATATGTGGAACAGAAAAATCATGAGGCTTTAATAGAAAGCACAGAGAAATACTGAATCTGAGAGAATTTGGGAGAGCTTTTAACAGTGCTTTCTAATTGTTCAAATGGTACCACTGTTTTTTTAGATATGACTACTGTGACGTGCCTGCCCAGCAAAACGCACACGACAGAAAGGCAGATAGCAGTCAGAACGAACGTCCGCGTAGCTCAATTGGTAGAGTGACTTATTCCGGAATGAGGGTACCCTGGTTCGTGCCCCGGCGTGGACAAAAATGACGGAGAAATTTACTTCGTTGTAATGGCGCTCGAACTTTCCGGATGACCCGGCCGTTCAAAATCTCGCAATGGTGTGATGTTCTTTCCACACCGCGAGAGACGAAAAATAAGAGAATCCCTTTTCCAGCGCTTCAAAAAATAAATGTGTGTGACGTTGCATTCCACACACCAGATTGGCTGGGAGCTCTCAGGTGCACGTTCTACCAGGGTTTGGACGCTCTACAGCGGATGGCTGCCTGCGGCGATTCATGGTCACGGCTGACCCGTGGGCCATGCCCCCGGCCCTCTTTCGGTTGGGGGGAGGGGAGATGTGACGTGCCTGCCCAGCAGGACGCACACGACATAAAGGCAGATAGCAGTCAGAACGAACGTCCGCGTAGCTCAATTGGTAGTGATTTATTCCGGAATGAGGGAACCCGGGTTCGTGCCCCGGCGTGGACAAAAATGACGGAGAAATTTACTTCGTTATACTTTTTTAATTTAAAATTTTACAATTACTAACAAATTTTACCGATAAGCGATATCACCTCCGAGGAATGATATTTAATACGCTAATTTTCATTTCGCGATTTAGAATAATACACTTTTTTGAAATGCAGTATATAACTTATCCTATCATCCCAAAATGTTTTTTAATCGTTTCTGCTTCCTTTTAACACTATCTATGTGCTTATTTTATGTAATCCCCAAGTGAAAACGGAAATAATTTTCATGGGCAGGTTCTTCGAGCAGTGTCGGATGATTGAGACTGTGTCTAGTATTACTTTTTCAAGGGAAGTAGTATTTCATGCATGATAATGCAATTTACCTAGTCATACCGATCAGAACACATTACATTAGGTTACTGTAATTTTCGATCTTCCTAACCCATTTATGCACTCTTCCTATCTGAACAAGTTTTTGTCTCATTAATGCATTTAGTTCTGGTGAATACATTTCACACCACAGATCTAAATCATTTTATAATCACTGAGTGGTACATATTGCTTGACTAACCGTGGCTGCATTTCCTAAACAAAATTCTGACACTTAGACTCTTTTGGTGCAAAGCTCCAGACAAACTGTTGCTTCGAATAGTCTTTTACTAAATTATTACGCCATAAACAAACAAATCACAATACAAATTTTGAAGATGACAATCCGCTTTTTGGTGTACATTTGACAAGGATGGTAAGTCAGTTAATATCCGAAAACTTGAAAACTTCGTCGTCCCGGAGCGGCAATCGAACCCGCATTTCCCAGATAGTGCCCGCGTATGCTAACCACTACACCACCCAGAACGACCAAGTCGCAAGTTTCCGATTAATTTGAATATAACCGTCACAGGATTCGCTGGTCGAAGCAATCGGCATTCATGTTTAGCGAATCTGGAGGTTACGAATCCAATCCCGTGATTACAGATAAGTCATGAATGAAATAACGGATTACACCATGTAATACAAATTTTGAAGATGACAATCCGTTTTTTGGTGTATTAAAAAAATTAATTAATTTTAATTAAATTAATCGGAAACTTGAGACTTGGTCGTTCTGGGTGGTGTAGTGGTTAGCATGCCCGGGTGCTATCTGGGAGACGCGGATTCAATTCCCGCTAGAGGCCGACGAAATTTTCAAGTTTTCGGATATTATCTGACTTACCAGCCTTGTCATATTTACACGAAAAAACGGATTGCCATCTTCAAAATTTTTATTATATGGTGTAATACGATACAGTCAAACCCCTATTTAACGGACTGCGATTTAACGAATTCCGCAATTTTACGTACATTTTTTACAGTACGGATGAAATCACATTGAAATTAATGCTTGGTGTTTCCCAATTTAACGAACACATTTCCTCAATTTAGCGAACATTTTTTTTATTTTTTTAAACCACTAAACTATACGTTAACCAGCATTTTCACGTTAAAAGTTAGTTGAAGAGCCTGGAGTAACAGGAAAATTTCACGCACACAGTTAGGCAGCGTTTCAAAGAACACTATCTGCGACACAGCTTGACGGAATCATAAATCAGTTCGCCTTTTCTGCGATTATCAAGCGTAAGCTTCTTATAGGGGGAAGCAAATGACCAACAAGTTCCAAAGAAGCAGCAACGTTTTCTTGCATGTGGGTGGGAAGTGGGGAAAAGAAAAGCGGTGTGGGGGAGGAAATCTAAAGTACTCTGGGAGATTCTTGTTTTCAGCTCCAGACAAAACAATAGCTTTCTGTGAACTCAGGGGACACACATTGTTCGTACCCATTCTTTAACCTCTGCAATTCTTCCCCAAATTGCGCTTCTTCTTTTCTTCTCAGTGTTAAATCTACAGTTCAAATTAAACAACACATCTCGTTACGCAGCTTATAATACTGAAATCGTTATTTAAGGAGCTAAATGCTCGGGAAAAAATCACCTATCGTGTTTTTCTTGCAATTTTAAAGTACACTTAAATTTTGATACTACATATTAAAATTTAATGCCGCCCCGGTGGGAGTGTGGTCTAAGCGATTGCTTTTGATCATTCGTCCAAAAGGGGTCGGGGTTCGAATCCCGGTGATGCATATGTGTTGTTTGTCCTACGGCATTGGCTCTCTCCCTTCATAGAAACCAGTGGTCCTAAATTAGGGACGGGCTACTGCTCGTAGCTCATTGAGTAGCTCATGGTGGTCGTTACACCACCAATCAAAAAAAGAAAAGAAAAGAAATAAATCTAATATCTACGAATTAAGTATTCAATATGCAAAGTAAATGTACGTACAATAACATTTTTGTTAATAAACTTCATAATTAAAAGTACCATAAATAATTTAAATTTCACTGAAAGAAAGAGAACTTAGCTGCTGACGTATCCTGTTATGAGCACTAGCTTAATTTGAATGTTTCATTCGAAAGGCTTCCCGATTTAGCGAATTCCGCGATTTTACGTACAAGACTGTTGATCCCTTGAAGTTCGTTAAATCGCGGTTTGACTGTATTTCATTCATGATAAATCACAATACACTTAATTGCCCTAACTGAAGAAAACAAAATTCCCACTGAAGCGTACACTATGTGATAAAAAGTATCAGGACACGTGAGTCTCCACAAACTCCTTGTAAAAAAAAAAAAAAAAAAAAAGGGGGGCCGCCCCGGTGGCGCAGTGGTCTAAGGCGCTGGCCTATGATCATTCGTCCGTAAGGGGTCCGGGTTCGAGTCCCGGTCAGGCATGGATGTTGTGTTTGTCTTACGGCACTGGCTCTCTCCCTTCCCTGGAACCAGTGACCCTACATTAGGGACGGGCGACTGCTTATAGCCCATTGAGTTGCTCACTGTGGTCGTTAAACCTCCAATCAAAAAAAAAAAAAAAAAGGGAATTAATATCGAGTTGGTCCACCATTTGGTGCCATCACAGCTGCTGGGAAGGCTTTCCACTAGATTGTGTTACGTCCTTTGCGATCATTCCTTTCCGTTCTGACACAAGAGCCTTAGGCAGTTTGGTCACCGATACTGGGTGGTTTAGACTGGTTGGCAGTCGGAGTTTCAATTCTCCCCGAATATGATTTATGTGTATCGGGGCGTTGTGCAGATAGCCAAAGTCTTCCACAGCAATCTCAACATATCATCCCAGCACTGTCCTCGCTTTGTGGAACGGGTAACCATGTTGTTGGTAATGGAATGGGCCTTCTCCGCACTGTTACCACAATGTTAGGAGCGCGGAATTATCGAGGATATCATTATATGCCGCAGCTTTAAAATACCAGGACACTGGAACTTGGTGGTCCAGAACAAACCATTAAAAACATCCTCAGAGCTTAATGCCTCCTCCACCAAACTTCACAGTTGGCATAACACAGTCAGGTACATAACATTCAACGGTATCCCCCATCACAGAAGCATTCGTCAGACTGCCATATGTTGAAGCGTGATACCACACTCCAAAGAACGCGTTTCCACTGCTCTAGAGCTCCCTGGCTCCGAACTTTCTACCACTCCGACAGATGCTTGGCGTTGATCTGGCTGATGTGAAGCTCGTGTGAGGCTGCTCGGCCTTGGAAACCCACTCCCGTAACAGGATTGATGGGTTGTTTGAAGCACTAGGTATCGTGCATAAATCTGAGGAATGGAAATTATGGATTCTTCCAAAACCAGCTGGAAATGCATCTTGCTACATAATAGTAACGTGTATCCATCTCTTTCTGTGGTACATTCACCTACTACGAAGGAAACATACGACAATATGAAAATTATATTAGAAAAAATCCACTATGAAGCCTACCAGTGGTATAAAAGTAATAGCGATGTTGCTCGGTTTGCGGTGTTTCATACACAACATACTGCTATTTCCTCAGCGAATGGGATAACAGAGCAAAAGGGAAACACTATATGTGGTGATTCCCTTTTGCCCTGCTAAAATTTAACACCTGGCGGAAAGAATGTGAAAGCTATTCCATTAATAAATGCTGAAAACTTCTGCTCCCACCGCTCCACATTAAACTGGGGTTAATGAAGATATTTGTTAAAGCTCTGAAAGTAATGAGGCTGCGTTTCAGTATTTACAACAGTGGTTTCCTAAGCTGAGCACTACTAAGATGAAGGAGGGGATACTCAATGGTTCCGACATTAGACAACTAATGAAAGACACTGCATTCGAGGCCACTCTTCAAGAAATTGAATTGGCTGCATGGAAGTATTTCAAAGAAGTGACACAACAGTTTTTAAGCAATGTAAAAATCACCGGCTTACAAAGATACTGTGTCTACAATGACGATGGCTTACCACGACGTGGAATGCAATATGTCCCTCAAACTTCATTTCCTGGACTCCCACATTGAATTCTTTCCACAGAACTTGGGCTTCGTGAGCGATGAACACGGAGAAGGTTTCCACCAGGAATTTCGGCAATAGAAGACGATAAGGGGAAGTGAAATCGTGCAATGCTCGCAGATTGCTGTTGGGATTCAGTCAGGGAAACACTACGAACTTCATACAAACGGAAATCATCAGCTCGGGTATTCTCGGGAGGGTCAGGTACGTTTCAGTATGTCACTTCTATTTCTATCATATGTATTATTATGAATATTTTTGATGTTATGTTTTTCAAAAAGTATACCTGATACAAAAAAACTGAAAACAGATTCAGAATCAGGACGAAAAGCTCTATAGAAATCATTTATTTTTGTTCACGAAACATGAAAAAAAATTAAATTTGTCGAACAGTGTCATCTTAATTTTAAGCTTAGGAGCGTAACACGCCTAAACAGCATAACCCAGTACACATGGCTAATTTCATCCTTTTACTTAAACGTTAGCTTTGGTTTGGCCTCCACCAAAAGGCTGTAACTGATTCAGCTTATTTCTTTTATAATCAACATATTAATTTCTTAACTCAGGGTGGCACACTTTTCTAAGCTGTGTACATTTTTCTGTATCACAGTATACGCCATATGTTTTTTCTCTTTTTTCATTTTTTCATTTATTTATTTTTTGCCAATATCTCGTAAAGAATTCATATGAAATCACAACGCGAAGTCCGTACATTTTGAGATTGGGTTCTTTAAATTTATGGGGACTCCAGATTTCCGTTTGTATGAATATCTATTCTAGATAATGTTATAAGTATTTTTGACCACTGCGTCTTACGGGTATCGTGGTATTGATATGGGCAAATTGACTACTCAAAAAGGGTATAATATGGGCAAATTGACTACTCAAAAAGGGTATCCGGATACTTTTGAGCATATAGTGTATTTTAAAAATATATGTTGGAAGCACACAAGCATAAGGCTACTTATTATAAGCATAACGCTACTTTATTTTACTAAGATATATGAATTACTTTTTTTCAGGAACAAGCTGCGAAAATGCCGATGCAGTCCTACCGTAATCAAGCACCAGGCTTGCTAATTTATCAGACTTGAGTTTGCATTGGTATAGTTGCTACTATTATTCGTTATGCCACAAGTATTTCAGAAAGCTCTCTTACAAGACTGAAGTGCTGGATCCAGAGAAAGCTCCTCATTCGAATGATTAAATGTTTTGACAGCCCAGTAACTGGCGCCCTTGGTGTGTGCGAATCTATCACGCAGTCTGTTTCAGTGATTTAATTGTTACAGGATGAAGTAATGGTAGGTCAGGGCATCCAGTGCAGCGGTGGTCGTGTTCTAGTGGAGGTTGGGGGATATTCCAAACGAAATTAAACGTTGGAGGACATATCTCTGCATGCTTTGGAGCGACAGGTCCTCTTTAACGATCACACCGCAGACGATGCGAAACCTAATTGCAGTGCATTAATTCACCTCGGATAAAATTACCAGTTTGCCATGAGTGTCATAATCTAAACAGAGGTGTTGACTATTTTGAGTAAGGGTATTACTAGGTTATATGTTGTCAGTTTCCAAACAATACATGAGGAAAAGATGCTTTCAATGTTCTCTTTTGGAGTTTGCAACAAAATATTAAATAATTACTTAATGCTCTAATTGAAAAGAGACACCGCATTGTTTACAAACTTTAAAGTGTGGACATTTTGCTAAGTTTAAATTTTGATATATAACCATTAGCTATAACCAATGTTTAACTCCTTCGATTTACATCTTCATGACTTATCACTTCGATGACGCATGCCTCTGTTTCGAGCTGGCATGTTCTCAAAACCCCGCTGCTTCAGAAACTCAGAAGGGGTCTGCTGTCAAAAGGAGTTCATGAAACTTCAAATCTATTAAGTCCTGCCGTGTTTCCAAAACAACTGACTGCGTGTATCATTACTTAGCATAAACTGCGCCAATAGATCTAAGAACCGGAAAAAAAGACGTTCTGCTGAGCTTCATGTAATTGCGTTTGTATTCTTTTCCCATTCGTCGCCCCTTAATGAGTGTAACTCTCCGTATGATGATGTAAGATGTTGATATTCTCATGGCAGTTTTTTTGGGGAGAACAAGATCAGTGCAGCTGGGCCTCTGAGCTGCAAGGTTTGTCCAAGGTAGTGTGTTTTCCTTATTTAAACTGCTTCAGGCAAACATACTAAGCACAGAAAGAAGGAGAGATCTGGTGAACATTGAATAATCTCTGTAATTCCTATGAACAACTATGCCAGTCACCAGGAATATCTCAAAAGTTCTAATTTTCCCATTAACAGATTATTTTCACTTGCCTAGTAGGTATACGTGTGTGTCTGAGTACGAATCACGTTGACATCCACGTTACGGGACATGACATTAGGCTGAACACATTGGCGTACGCTTCAGAAATCTGAAGTGATAAACAGGAGATGCCTGTCGTTGATTAGTACGTACCTCGTGCACACCAATCGGGTAGTGAAAGTTGTAATAACGATGCAGTAGGTGAGACCATTACTGGTTGTAATAACGATGCAGTAGGTGAGACCATTAGTGACAGTGGAGGAACGGTGTGCTGTTTATTTTTTGTGTCTTATTTCAATATTCAAAGGGCATGTCGCAACGTAAATAAATCTTGTTGCCGGACGATTTAGGCCAAATGAGCAGACTAGCAACGTGGCCACTGCATACACCAACCACGACACAGAAGGAATTTTGCTACGAAATTATACGGAGTAATCTTGGGTGGTGTCGTCGCAGTATGTAGGGTTCTCCTCTTGGAAACGACATCAATCACGGTCCTAGATTGAACCTGGTATTCCCGCGGCGTCGTTACTCTGTTTCGAGTTCGTGAGAGTAAAGTATCACTGGTCCTTTGCCTGGAAGTTCGTGACGTGGCGTTTTAAAAGACGCATGCTGAGAACATCCCCTGACATCAAAGTGGTATAAGTCATTTCTTGAGGAGCATATCACGGTTTTGGCACTACGACTTGAGCTCATACACGACAAGGCACGGACGCAAGGGGATGAGATTTTGTAGCTGTTCACCGAAGAGAAAGGCTTTCAGCAGTTCTGGACATTTGAAAAGAGGGATGTCTGCTACTCGCAACAACGACAAAACAGGATTTAGATATCCGAATCAGAAACATTTTCCACAGAATGAATGGCACTAGCACTTTTAATGGTGTTTGTGAACTGCCTACAGTTTGGGAAGGTATTACTGATAATAAAATAATTCCTCTCAAATTTTTGGATCATTGCTTTGCTGGAATCATGGTAATTTCAAAGTGTTCATTTACTTCCCGAACGACCTTATAAATCTAAATACACTGGTTTCTATAAATTAAGCAACAAATAACTCAAAAATGTGAGCAACCGATTCCGATTAAATTCGGTAGTAAGCTTTATCAGACCAAATGCAAAGAAAAAAAAATTAAGAACATGTGATCCAAAGCATTTACATTTTGTATGAGTGATGCAAATATGAAAAATAGAAATATAGGTATCGAAATGAAATAGGAAAAGGTACTTCAATAGGGAGTGTGATTACCCGGAGCAGCAATGCAGGCCCGACAGCGATGTTGCATGCTGTTAATTATGGTGTCGAGCACTTCCGCGAGTGATTGCTTCCATTGCTCGAGCAAAGCAGTGCGGAGCCCCTGCAGTGTTCAATAAGAGTGCTGGTGGCCAGCAACACGTGTTATGGTGAAAATTGTTGTTGTTTGTTTGGGTATTTATGGAACATTTTATGTAAATATTAAACTAAATGTAAATATTGAAATTTGGGAGAAATTACTATTTGGGAGATGGTTTGATGCATTTGGAAACAAAAAGTAAATTCTGTTTAAGGCCATGATAAATAAAAAGAAAATGTAGCACTGAGTTTTGAAATCCAAAAGTTATTATTGCGGGTTTGTGTTGTTTGCGTTTTTGATGAGTTGAACAAACCCGCAAGTGCAAAAAAGGTATTTATTGTTACATGTGTACCAATGTGTGAAACTAAATACTCAATGGTAGACAATGTACACGAGTAAATAACTTTTGGAGGTGGTGAAGGTCAACTACAGTGGTTTAAGACTAAATGCATGATTAAATCGGAAAAATAATAATCCCAGGTTACTTACCTGCCCTTAGTCAAGCTAAGGGGAAAGTGCATGAGACCCTGGGATGAAATTCAACCGGGACACATAATTTTTCACTGGACGGGTTATTTTCTTTTTTTTTTTTGAAAGGCCATTTGGCATTTATTTATTTGGAAAACTTAAACAACAACAACAACAAAAAAAATAACAAAGTGTTTCAAGAAGTCGAAGAATACCCAAGCCAACATTTTTTTTTTCTGTTCGAACACAATCAGCTTTTCACATTTTTGAAATTTTAAACTTTGGCAACTAGGACTTATAAAACGAAAAAAAAATAATGTCAGATGACACACTTGATTTATTTCTATAATGCAGAAAAGGAAGAACACATATTTCTACCAGCTAATACCAATTTGTTACCCTGAATTTCACATTAAGACTAAATGCATGATTAAATCGGAAAAATAATAATCCCAGGTTACTTAATTGCCCTTAGTCAAGCTAAGGGGAAGTGCATGAGACCCTGGGATGAAATTCAACCGGGACACATAATTTTTCACTGGACGGGTTTTTTTTTTTTTTTTTGAAAGGCCATTTGGCATTTATTTATTTGGAAAACTTAAACAACAACAACAACAAAATAAATAACAAAGTGTTTCAAGAAGTCGAAGAATACCCAAGCCAACATTTTTTTTCTGTTCGAACACAATCAGCTTTTCACATTTTTTGAAATTTTAAACTTTGGCAACTAGGCCTTATAAAACGAAAAAAAAATAATGTCAGATGACACACTTGATTTATTTCTATAATGCAGAAAAGGAAGAACACATATTTCTACCAGCTAATACCAATTTGTTACCCTGAATTTCACATTGGCCACTTTTACAGGCAATAATCTCACTTAAACTCTAATCTAGATATTACACCAATATTTATTCTTTCGCACAACACTTCTATGACGTAAGAATCAAATTTATCCCTTTCGGGTGCTCCGAGATACATTTTACCGAGAAATCATGATTTGCGAAAACACATAAAAACTCTTGACTTATGGAACATAATATAAACACTGCGGATAAGTTTGAACAGCTGAAGTGCAATTTCTTTCTCTCTCGGTTGGGAATTTATAGCTAAATGTGTAAATAATACAGATTTGATTTAATTCACCTCCCTCGTAAAGATGAGTTCCTCAGTGTATATATGTTCATGTACGTATTTTGTTTGAATAAAGGGCGGTCGCCCCAAACAATTTGCGCTAGTAATCGATTCTCCCAGACAGGGGTAGAGCCATTTTCTAACCCCTGTCCAAATGATACGCACACACGGGTCATGACGGAGAGGTGAGAAGTGCCGGCCCACGGGGGTAGCAGCAAGCTGCGGGTTTACGGACCGATTCTGTGCGGATTGGGGAATGTAGGATCCTGGCAGGATTACCTCGCAACGCCGTCACTTTTAATGTCGAGAGAGTTTGTTTAATCCTGTGGAGTCCGCAATTGGACGGTACAGGTTAATGGTCATCAGCTAGTTTTCTTACCCTTTCGAAACCGTCTGAAAAGACTTAGAAATTCCAGGAATCTGTTCCTGCTAATAAGCGATTTCTTCTCGCATCGGAGGGTAGAGTTTGAGGTAGGTGATAAGACCTACAGCAGGGTGTACACAAAAGGGTGCCCCCAGTGCTCTTGCTCGGGCCCTTTGTGGTGGAATGTGGTGGCAGACACGGCACTCGCGCTTCCGCTGGAAGACAGCTGCAGGCCTACGCATATGACCTCATATTTCTGGTATCCGCATCTGGTAGGCACGGGATTGAGCGGAAGGTACACACCGCTCTTTCACAGCTCGACAGTTGGAGCCAGGAGTGTAAGCTCTGCTTCGCTCCCGAAAAGACGACACTATTGCTTATAGCCAAGAAGGGGGAACTGGTCACTCCTCCTAAGTGTCGCTTCAATGGGAATACCATTAAAGCTGAGAGGGAGATGCGGTACCTTGGAGTCATCCTAGATACGAGGCTGTCGGGCTCCCTCACCTTCGTTTCTTGAGAGATAGATGTACCAGCGTCCTTAATAAGATCAATGGGATGCGGCTGACTGGGACAGCTAAAAAGGTACTCTATAAACGTGGGGTAGAGATAATTATAACATAAGCGTGTTCCGCCTGGTGGTCGGACACGGTTAGAATGCGAAATGGTCTAAATCAAATTCAGCGCAGAGCGCTACTGGGAATCACCAGGTGTTTCCGCACGACCTCCACAGCAGCGCTGCAAGTGCTGGCTGGGTGTGAACCGGAGGACTTGGTAGTAGCGAGGGAAGCGGCAATGCAGACCCTCCGCTACGGAGATGACGTATCTCTCCTCGGACACCAGTATCGGTTGCCCGAGGTGGAATTACTGAGAATGGACTGGACTTGCCACCCGGCCAATAAGCTATGTCTTACCTGGGACAAAGCTCTCCCCACAGGACAGGGGAAGGAACTGTTCACGGACCGTTCCAAGATAGGTGGTTGTGTTGGCGCGGGGTTCTGTGAGTACTCGGATGGCAACACGACTCACGTGGAACGAGTGAAACTATCGCCCAACTCCTCTGTCTTTCAAGCAGAGTTGTTGGCGATCAGGGGGCGCTGCGGTGGGGGCTCTCCATCAGATGCGAAGGGGTCATGTAGCATTTACTCTGACAGCCAAGCGGCCCCGAAAGCGCTTGGTTAATTCGGGAGTAAGACTCCCCTTGCCATAGAGATAAAACGCTACTAAAGACAGCGGGGAATATAGTGGTTACTTTCCACTGGATCCGAAGCTATGTCGGTTCAGTTGGAAATGAACGGGCAGACCAGCTAGCAAAGGAAGCTGCTGGAAAAGAGAAGGTAGATTTTCAGATGCGAACGCCGTTGCAAAGCATGCGGACACAATTGAAAAAGCCAGATTGGTGGAGTGGCAGCAGAGATGGGATGAAGAGGTTACATGCAGAAGAACACGCCGTATTTTCCCCCGAGTCTCGATCAGGCGCATTGAGAGTAATGGGTTCCTCAACCAGGTACCAACCGGCCATGGTGTATCGCCGGAGTACTTCCGCAGATTTGCGGTACGGGAACGAGTGTGCAGCTGTGGTGCCCAGACTGCAGATGTTGCACACATGATTCTTGAATGTGTTTCTCTTTCAGGTAAGAGAAGAACTTTGGTGGCAGAATTGGCAAAGACGAGGGACCGCTAGCGTTCCCAAAAGCGCGGCAGGGGTTCACCGAGTTGGTCAAGCACCTCATAGAGCATCAGACGGTCTACCTAATTGAGGGGTGACCGCAGAAGATAGAATATAGAAGAGGAATAAAGACGGAGAAGAAGAACTGATGACTCAGGCCCAGAGTCATCACCGCTGAACTGGCCCTAGTCCTACGTCAGTGTAAGTATCAATGTAAATAGTTTCAATGCTATTTCTGTGTGAGAGGGCTCATTAAATAAAGGATTTATTTCCCTTTAAAAATGAGTTCCTCCCTGTATATATGTGCATGTTTCTGTTTTTGAATAAAGGGCAGTCTCCCCAAACAGTTTGCGCTAGCGATTGATTCTCCCAGGCAGAGGTAGAAATGTTTTCGAGCCCCTGCCCAATGGCACGCGCACACTGGTCATGACGGAGAGGTGAGAAGTGCCGGCCCACGGGGGCAGCAGCAAGCTGCGGGTCTACGGACCGATCCTGTCCGGGTGGAGGACTGATGGATCCTGGCAGGATTACTCGCAACGCCGTCACACTTTTAACTTTGAGAGAGTTCGTTTAACCCTGTGGAGTCCGCATTTGGACGGTACAGGTTAATGGTCATCAGCTAGTCTTTACCCTTTAAAATTACATTAACTGAAAAAATTACATTAACTGAGCAAAAATTTACAAATAACCAAAAGTTACATAGTAAACAGTTCTACACTCCCAGGAAAATTTGCCTTAAAATAACACAGCTCTAAACACTAGCATTAACTGATACAAAATAACTTCTAGACACTATTCCAATCATATTGCACTTAATATCTTACTAAATCACCTCAAAATTTATCATTAACTTGCAACGCTGACAAAAAGAATTAAAATTCGCACTAGCACCATGAAATTCAAAGAACCTTCCTAACACAAGCTTGCTCTGAATACTCAATACCTCATTAAGCAAAGAAAAAGCAAACACTAATTCACAACACTCCTGAACTTGAAACTCATATTTATAGGCATCCTTACCGTTTACCAAATTTAAAAACTATGCAACTTTCCTGACAGGCAATTCATAAACAACTTAATCTAAATTTTCAAAAGTACACTATGTAATTTTTTACCAATTTAATAGACCCATGTAGTTGACAACTCAGGCACTGGCTATACATAAATCTCATTTAATCGGATCCACTTTCTTCGAAAAACACAATTTCACTCTGAAAGACTATTATTGTTTAGGCTGAAGGGGAGAATGGGTCGTGAATCCAATCAGGCCTATATATCGAAATAGGAGTAAAGTGTGGCCTATTATCCTGTACTGTTTTCTTTCGTGAACACCCTGGGAACTACACACCTGAACTCTCCTCGCTCGGAAGAACCACCAAGAGACTACTCGGCATATAGGGGTGCGGATTTGGCGAGGTATTTTTCTCCCAAAAAACAGCCCCAAAACCTCTACACTTGCGCTGAATCGCATCCTGTGGATTTTCGCGCTACTCAGGCTTTTTTTGATCCTGATATCATTCCCCCAATTGATTCAAAATCACTTTTTCGACACGAGTATCTCACATCAGGAGCATGCAACAACACCAGCCCTAAGAGAAAAAACATCTAGAAACACCAGAATCTCGTCGCACCATTATCTATTAGTAAACATATCAATATCCTTATCTCAGAAAACCACCTATCGAAGAATCCAAACAAGTACCCGGGCATCAGCCAAGCCAACACTATATAAACACCCTAGTCAGCATGCATGCCCATGTAATGACTTCCCCTCATGAAAATCTGTTTCCAAATACACTGGCTGATATTGTGAACTTCCCACATTACTACAAAATGTTAAAGAATAATTTTACACCCAAATTCACCAAAACACTAAAATCATGATAACCTGCCCCTAAGAAAATTTTGAACTACGTGGCACGTACGCCATACTCTTAAATGCAAATGCAATACAAAGGTTAACTTTAGAATGCAAAATAAATCACTACTCACATAGAAAATTATACCTAAGAAATACTGGTCTGAGAGGTTGCTCGTGTTTAAGATAGACGTGCCAACTTTATAAGCATATACTGTATAGCACTGCATTAACACATGTAGAATGGCACTTTCAATGACTTTCCCCTTTTATATATGGATAAAAAAATGACAGGAAGTTTCTTGATTTAAAATGAAATATAAGACCTGATGACAACACCACCAAAATTAATATTTACATCTCCCCAAGATCTCCAAATTTAACCACTAGCAAAACTACAGCCGAACCCAATTATTAGGTGTGCAACTTAATTCTCGGCCCCAGGGACGACGAGTTGACAGAAAATTATAGCAAATCGAATACGTACCTAATTAGGGAAATAATCCCCGTCGTGTTGGATACGTTTGAGCCACCGGTCAGGGAGCTGCCAAATGCCACTGCGGAAAAAAGAGGGATGTTTCGAGTTGATAAAGTCATCAATACTTGTGTGGACCTCCTCGACAGAAGTGTAGTGCGTATCACTCAGGTGATGTTGCAGGGAGCGAAAGAGGGGATAATCAGACGTGGCAAAGTCTGTAGAATACGCCGGGTGGGACAAAATTTTCCATCCCAGGCAGGTGATCGTGTTTAAAGTCGTTTTCGCGGTGTGAGGACGCGCGTTATCCTGAAGCAACAGGACCGACCTTCTGCCCTTGCCTGTGTATGGCCTTTTCGCCTCCATTGCGTCACACACACGAATGAATTGCTGACAATAACGCTCAGCATTGACTGTTTCACCAGGTTTGAGCAACTCATAGTGTACGACACCGCGCTGATCCCACCATATGCACAGCAACAAATTCCTGGCATGGATATTCGGTTTGGCGGTACTGGTGGTAAGCTGACCTGGATAAACCCACGATTTGCGCCGCTTAGGATTATCGTAGAGGATCCACTTCTCATTAAAAGTCAAAATCTTGGGGAGGAAATCCTTCCGGAATCTGGAGAGCAAGGACACGGGAACATCGTAGCGCCTAGACTTGTTCGCAGCTGTGAGTTGGTGGAGCACCCAACGGCTCTCCTTGTGAATCGTCCAAGCTTGTGCAGGCGCTTTGCAATGGCTTCCCGTGTTACTCCGAGTTTCTAAGCGAGCTCTGACTGTGTGCGACAGGGATCCGTGTCCAACAGTTGTTCCAGTTTCTCGTCGTCAACTTTCTGTGGCTGTCCTGGACGTTCTGCATCACGGAGATCAAAATTTTCCTGCTCAAACCGCTGGAACCATTTTTTACACGTACTGTAGGACACAGCAGCCTCACCCAGACCGCTAGAACCACTTCTTACACGTACTGTAGGACACAGCAGCCTCACCCAAAGCAGCACAGATCATTTGTTGGGCTTCCGCGGCCTTGTTTTTCAGCTGAAACGCGAACAGGAGGCAGTGCCTCAAATGTTGCTTTTCGAACGACATTGCTTTCACCTTCAACTTTCGTCCCTTCTGTCACTACAGCTGTGAGAGGTTACGGTTGCCTGGAAACTGTTGGATGGCGCTGCAATCAGCCATTATCGCACACAGCTATTTGCATTTGCCGACTTTCTATGATCGTTTGCGGTTAGGGGCCGATAATTAAATTGCACACCTAATGTGTCCACAGCTGGACTATAACTCTTGCAATTCCTAATCATTGAGAATTTTAGAGGAATATCAGCACAATATTTAAAATGACCAAAAAAAATAATTTTACTTTTTTAGAACTGGTTGCAGCAAACTGAGCTTTCACAAAACAATAACTGTCAAAAGAAAAGCCTTTCCTGATTTAAACTCATGGTATTTTTTTTTTTATAATCTCATTCTTGATTGAGAGGATAATGATTTTTGAATCAAATGACAACACAGCTACAACCAGAGACAGAAAGTTTTTCTACAACTCAGCTCAAAGCAAGAGCATCTATCACCTTATGACTTAACAAAAAAATGTATATAAACTGGAGCATTACCTTATGAGGTCTTCACATCCTTGTATTAGTGACACACCGTTTATATAACTTTATCCAGAATAAGTTAGTAGTTCTGGAGGGGTTCATCACGTTCAGAGTTCTTTGGTCGATGGGGGAACTCTGGTTTAAAGTAAACAACTCCTGGCAACCGGGGAAGAGAAAAAAAAATCTGTGCTGTCTGGAATAAAGTTCTGCGTGGACTGACCAATGAAATTAAATCTTTATAGAGGCTCTAATCACGGAACCCATCTCCGCCTTTGCCCTTCATGCTGGTCCTGGGACAATTTTTGTAGCTTTTCCTAGGGAATCCAGTGGCCATCTACGGCCAATCCTAGACGATGTCCAGGTCTGTGGTACCCACATTATTCGCCCCTCGTTCTGATTACTCTGGATAAGAGCTGGAGTTCTGCATAAATGGAACACCGCCCATCTTGACGGTTTGGCGCTCCACTGGAAAACGGTGATTTCCGTCGAACCTCCTCACTTAACCCTTGGACACTTCATCGCCAATCAAGAGGTTATCGAAATTTTAAAATATCTGCTGGTTGGGAATCACTCTAGTTTCCCATGCTATGATTATAGGGTAAGTTGCAAGCCACCTGATATTTCCTCGTGCTTAGTCCTGGGGCCAAAGCCCCCGAGCTTCCTTTCACGCCAAGCGCGAAAACAGAAGAGCTAAAGTAAGTACACTATTCCGTAGTGAAGATGAGTTAACTTAACTTGTTGGGGATTACTAGGCATCACAGTGCAGAAATCTCCTAACTAAGGAACAAAATATTAATAATCATAAGTTGCATATATATATATACATAAATAGTTGAATCAAGCGATTTGGTATATGTCAAAATTATGAACATGTGTGTGAAATAATGTATAAAACATAAGGAATCAGTGTGCTAATGAACGTTGTTGGGTCAGTAGACCTCTCTACCATGGCTATAGGTTTTGGTCAATCATTCTGTTGTTGAAGAAAATAAATACAGGCAATAGACTTTCAAAAACCTATTTTTGATATGAGTTGGCATTAAATTAATGAGAGTGTCTCATAGATTCTGAACCATTGCCCACAACCAACGCTCCGACGTTGGCCTGGGATACTAATTTGGCTTTACTGCAACAATTTGTATCAATGCCTACATAGTATACTGAAATTACTTTACATGGCCATTTTATGCAAATCTAGACGAGTCCAAGAAATACTATTTCTTCAGAGTGTACACATTACACATGTAAAAAGAATACAGCGTGATTTGGTGATACACGACAATACTCCAAGTGTTGAAAAACAAAATTGTTTTATGTATGCACACGAACACTCTTACAAGCAAAAATCACAAGTGTTCTGGTTTGTTTTTTTTTGGTTGTTTTTTTTTGGGAGGGGGAGTGTACTCACACATGCATAAATAGCATGAAATTGCCACGACACACACTTCCCACGAACATCGCAGATTCGCTCAATGGGATTCAGATCGGGAGAGCGTACTGGCTACTCCATACGGACTATAGTCTCCTGCTCCAGGTACTGATGCACGAGGACAGCTGTGTGAGGGCGGGCTTTATCCGCCTGCAATACAAATATACAGTCAATTGTGGCCACATACGGACGAACAATGGGGTCCAGAATATGGTCTCTATACCTCTGAGAATGGAGGTTTCCATGTGGCGACACATAGAGGTTGGTACGGCCACCTAACGATATGCATGCCCACTCCAGAACAATATCACCACGGTAGGTGTCCTTTTCCTGGTTATTAGAGGGAAGATAGGGAGTACCGGCCTCTCTCCAAATGTAAACTCGGCGAGAATCCCTCTGTAAACAGTATCGCGACTAATCAGTGAGCAGAACGTACCTCCACTGATTTTGAGTCCAGTTCACATGCATTCGCGCCCAATTGAAACGTTCCCTCCGGTGGCGTGGAGTGAGGGGCACGCATAATACCGGTGGCCGAGCATAATGTCTTCCTGCATGTAACCTTTTGCGGACCGTCGAAGCTGCTATCATCCGTCCGGTGTCTGCCGCAAGCACAGATCTAATATGAGTTGGTGTAGACGTCCTGTTCTGCCTTGCCAAAAAACTCAAATACAGGTCATCCGCGGAGATCGTCGTCCTTGGCATACCTTCGCTGTACCTTCGGGAATCTGCACCCGTGGCTTGGAACTGCAGCCACATCCTGCTGACCACAGAACGATCGACGTTGAGACATCTTGCGACGTCCGCCTGCCGTTGCCTAGGTTCGAGTCGGCCTATCACTCTGTAGCGTAACTCCGTCCGTTAATGACGTCTCGAAACCATGTTAACAGAATCGCTATCTCGAAATCTTGTCATTCACTGATGCACATGAATTGTCGACTCTCTCCGAAACAGCTGGTTTTAAGCTCTTGCACATTTGCATAAAGCTCTGCCAGCGCCACTCGTTTGCCTTCCGTACATCGATGATGCACGAGGATGACTTCGCCCGTAACATAAACAAATTTCGTGCAATTTGAACTATATTTTGCACAATTATCACGATGTTTCGGTTTGTTGCTTTATTTAAGGAAACCAGTGTATGTGCTCTACACCTTTGGCTATAGTTTTAACGAACACAACTCATGAAAACGGAATACAAGAATTTCACCTGTTCTCATTAAGTGACTTTAACGTAAAAACACAACCGACATAATACTATTAAATGAAAGTCAGAAGTAAAGCTTGCGTATGATCATGCAGGACTTTCAAATAAATAAGAATGTGAGAAGAAATACTTTTAAATAACGAACAGGAACACATAAAATCGTTGAATAGGAGATACAAGATGTGAGATAGCTGAATAAAACACAGAACAAATCTGCTAATTCATAAAATCAAGACTTAAAATACACTGCCGGACACTTGCTAAGGACGGATGACAATAGCAACGATAGCAACCATAAAATGGAAGGCAGGAAAATGTGGAAATTAGCATAAGTGCGGGATACAGTAAGACGTGTTGTGCGTATGCAAATTTTGAATTGCCGAACTTGTTCGTGACGTCATAGCGCTGATAAGAGATATAAAGGATTTGACGCGTATTGACCGTTGTTGTTCAAACGCAAAGTTGAAAGGGAAAGAATCAATTGACGAACTTGCAATTTTCAGTATGTCTTCCCGACATCACCTAGATGATTTTACGCGTGGCCGTATTATTGGCAAGATTGAAGAAGGGCGAAAAATAACAGATGTTGCCAGGGTGTTCGACGTCAGCCACAGTGTTGTTTCAAGGCTTTGAAAATCATTTCAAACAAATGGAAAGTGTAGCAAACGTCACGGGGAGGTCGTGTTCGCAGTACGACACCTGCAGAAGATCGGTACATAGTGCTATCAACAAAAAGACACCGGCGCAGCACAGCTAGTGAGGTAGCAAATCAGTTTATGGCTGCTACTGGCAAGCGGATCTCCCGAAAAACTGTCGCCAGACGTTTGCATGAAGGAGGACTATACGCCCGCCGTCCTGTTGTGTGCATCCCATTGTCCAGACGTCACCGTACCGCCCGTTTGCAATGGTGCCATCAACATCGCAATTAGACTGATAACGACTGGTCTGCTGTCCTCTTCTCAGATGAGAGTAGATACAGTCTATCGTCTGATTGTCGACGACAACTGATCTGGCGTGATAGTGGTACTGCATATTGTCCAGCAAACATACAGGAAAGGGACCGATATCCGACATGTAGCGTCATGGTATGGGCTGGCATCATGATCAATGGCCGTACGTCCCTCTATGTGCTTCCAACTGGGACTATGACTGGCCAACGATACATTAATGATGTTCTGCTACCTCATGTTCGCATGTTCCGTGGTGCTGTCGGTGATAGATTCATTTTCATGGACGACAACGCAACATGTCATCGAACAGTCGCTGTCCAGGAATGTCTTGAGAGCGAGGATATTCAACTCCTCTTATGGCCAGCACGTTCTCCAGATCTGAATCCCATTGAAAATGTGTGGGATGCTTTGGGGAGGAGTCTTGCTGGTCGCCAATGCCCTCCAATAAACAAGGACACCCTCATCCGTGCACTGACAGAGTAATGGGATACATTACCCCAACAGCTGCTTGATAATGTTGCGCAAAGCATGACACAACGTGTGGAATCTTGCATCGCCCTCCATGGTGGCCATATCCCGTATTGACATCTTACGCCGGAACGCCTGCGGACGGTAATTGCATTTTTTTCACGTTTACGTATTCTGCACAAAATGGCCTGTTTGTTCCTTGAACACGTTCCAAAGCCTTCTGGATTTCAGAGCACAATAAATTGTCTTTCTTGTAATGTCCTGGCATTCTGACATTATTTTATTTCACTTGGCATCCAAATACACTTACTTTTTTATGCGCTATATAGCCGTTTATGATCCGTCCTTAGCAATTGTCCAGCAGTGTATTAAGCAGAAATACTGAAATTAAAAATTTCTTCATCGTTTTGCTTCCAGAATCAATTTGGGAAAAAAAACTTCGGCCCTCAAAAGGATGAAGTCTTTACTGTTGAAGGTAAAATTATCAAGAACGCTTCGTAAAATCGCATTCGCACAGCACGAATGGTTACAGTTCTTGCAGACTGATATCAAATCTTACGCTCATAGTTCTTAAGTCCATTTCAACTAACGAAGGGTTACCAAGGATTGACCATAACATATACACTGAGAGAGCAGAAATCATGGGGGCCTCCCGGTGGCGCACTGGTCTAAGCGATGGCTTCTGATCATTCGTCCGAAATGGGTTCGGGTTCGAATCCCGATGAGGCATGGATGTTGTGTATGTCTTATGACACTGGCTCTCTCCTTTCCCTGGAAGGAATGTCCCTAAATTAGGGACGGGAGACTGTTTATAGCCCATTAGTTGCTCACGGTGGTCGTTAAACCCCAATCACAAAGTTAAACCATGGGATACCTGTTTCCTGTGCAACGCGACGCTGGCACTCCTCTGGCTAATGGACAAGTCAACAGCTTGGCAGGTAAATTAGTAGGAGGACATCACTGAATTCACGTAGACTGTAATTCGATGACAGAATGGATAAACGTCGTGAGTTAACAGAATTTGAAGGAGGGATTATAGTGGGTTCTCGACGCATCGGTCACCCTATCGCGAACGGGCCACAGTAATTGCAGTATTCCCGTTCGACGGTATCAAGAGTGCATCGGGAATACGCAATTTCCGGAATAACATTCCATCGTAAACAACGCTGTGGACAAAGACAGGTGGTGGATAAAAGTGGATGTCGACATCTATTTGGCATAGTTGCAACAACCTGGAGAGCGACAGTGGCACAAATCACCGCCGACTTCAACATCGGAGCTGCCAACACACCAAAGTCCCATTGCCAATGCCAGATCACTGGACTGTATGTCTCAAATGGGAGAAAGAGCATCTGCACTGGACCTTGGATGACTGGAGACGAATCTCGTGCTCCGATGAATCCCGTTTCCAGTTACTTCGCGCAGACAGGCGAGTGAGGATCTAGGTGCAACCACACGAAGTTGGGATGGACCAGGCATGCCAACACGAAAATTTCCAGGCTGGAGGATACTCGGTTTTGGTCTGGGGTCTGTGCAACTGGCACACGTTGTGACTTCTGGTACGTGCAGGGGCTACTCTGAACGGTCAGCACTACGTGTCCTCCGTCTTAAACCATCTGCATCCTTTCATGTTCATCATACACCGACAGGGCAGCGGACTGTTACAATAGGACAATGTGTCTCTCCGCAGAGCAGTGGTGACTAGAACTGTGTTAGAATAACTGTAGACACCGCTCCGTTCACCAGACATGAACCCTGTGGAAAATCTGTGGGTTGCTGTGGAAAGGTCCGCTCAAGCTTTGGATCCTCCACCCAGGAATACGACGAAATTATGGGCAGCGGTACAGCAAGCATGGGTACAGATAGCTGTGAAAAACTTTTGTGATCTAGTGGACTCAATGCTACTCCGTGTGACTGCCTATGGGAGAAAGGTGGGCTTACCCTTAACTACTGGGTTGTCGGAAAAATCATGACGTATTTTAGCCATGTTTTGGAAAGGTCATTTATTGATAGAAAGAATAAAGATCAATCAATGATATAATGCCCGTTTTGTTCGATGACCTTTTGCCATCTTTCAGTGAGCTGCAGAATGCTTCGTTCATAGAAGGACCTGTCTTTCGTGGCGAAAAACTATACAAGGTGCTGATTTACAGCCACATCTGAATTAAACGTTATACCACGCAAAGACTGTTGAAAAGAGCGAAGCAAGTTGAAGTCTGACGGCGCTAGGTCAGGCGAGTATGCAGGGTGTGGCAACACATCCCACCCAAGCTCCAATAATTTTTGGCGGGTGTTCAAACTTGTGTGTGGTCTCGCGTTGTTGTGATGGAACACAACACCTTTACGATGAACGAGCTCTGGATGTTTCTGGATGATGGATTCGTTCAAACTGTCCAATTGCCGACAGTACACATTCGAATAGATTGTTTGGTTCCGTGGTAGGAGCTCGAAAAACACGACACCTTTAAAATCCCACCACTCTGAGACCAGAACCTTCCACTGATGAATGTCTGCTTTGGATGTCCTTTGAGGCGAAGCAGCACGTCGGGACTAAGACCGTTTGCGCAGCACATTGTTGTACACCATCCACTTTTCGTCAAAGTTATCAGTCGCTTCAAAAAAGGATCGTTTTCCTCACGTTTAATGAGCATATCCCAGATGTTTATACGCGCCGTCAATTGAGCTTCTTTGAGTTCATGAGGAACCCACTCATCAAGCTTGCTTACGTATCCCAGCTTCTTCAGGTGGTCGTGAACGCTTGAATGATGGATGTGCAATGTGTCTGCAATCTCTCGTGTCGTGTAACGTGGGTTTGACTAGATCAATTCCTTGATTTGGTCGTCATCAACCTGAGTGTGCTTTCCGGACCGAGGGGCATCGTTGAAGTCAAAATCACCAGCACGGAATTTTGCGAACCACCGCTGGCACTGACGTTCTTGTAGAACATTATCACCGTACACTTTACGCAACTTTTCACGAGCTTGACGCGCGTTCTTCCCTTTACGGAAGTAAAACAGTAAAATATGGCGAAAATGCACAGTTTGGTCTTCCATCTTCAACTTGATGTCAAATCTCCGCAAATCAACCAAATCACTCACTATTCCTTTTAGACTGCAGCAAGAACTAGCACCTGTCGAATGCCATAGCGATAACAGAGCTGCGCATGCTTCTAGTACTTCCAAAGCCGGCCAACCGCCATCGGGTGCCAAAATACGTCATGACTATTCCGACAACCCAATAGGTATGTATTCCATGACATCTGTCCACTCAGTGTAAAGGGCGACAAAATGCTAAAATCCCTAATCTCATATGCTGTCGTTTACGCATGAAGAAATAATAAAACTGGACATGACTACAAACTTTCCGTTCCAATGTAGTCAATTGTTAAGTTCACAGTTCTTCTTCGAAAACTGAATTTGGATGATTCATGGAGATTTTGACTACTTGGAACAGGGGGAAACTTTTGCTTCCTTTCCTACGCCCTGGAAAACTCGCTCACTACTTATATTAATCCAGCACATGTAATTTTATTCAAATTACATGTCCGCAGAGGATCAGGCAACAGATAAAATTCATCCCTGCGTGCCAAAAAAGTTTCTCGTTGGTTTGATTCATGAATAGATTTAAGTTTAAGACTGAAGCTTTCAATAAGAGCTGGACAAACAGGAATTTGAGAAATCAGTGTGGCCCGCAAACATTATCCTGACCAACCGCAATAATTTCGTCAAACTACAGTTAATCTGATATTTGTTTTAGAAAAAGACTACTTTCCCAGAAAAGGATATGAGTAAAGAAAGTATGAGATTTATAATATGAAGTGGTGTTTATAGCTGTAAAGTTTTTGTTCGTGGTGTTTTTTGTTTGTTTGATTGGGTTTTAACGACATCCATGAGCAGCTCGATGGGTTATAAGTAGTCCCTAATTTAAGGTCATTGGTTCTAGGGAAAGCAAAGAGTCAATGCTGTAAGCCAGCGCTTAGATCGCTGCGCCATCGGGTAGTCGCGGTAAATTTCGACACCTACCCTGCTGTAGAATTTTTGGCATTACATTGGGCATCTGCGCAACTCGTGAATTTTTTTTTCCTGAGAAAAACAGTTGTATACTTGCAATATCTGTCACCAAAGCGCAACACCGAGTGTTCCAAAATGCTGATTTCAAACAACTGGATCTGGAATTAGCTTCTCTGACAGAAACATAATAACACCATCAAATGTCATTTTTCACGCTGGAAATCCGGCAGACCCATTTGTCTTTCATTTCTTAAAAAAAGAAGAAAAAGGCGAGTTGCTACGATAGGACTGTCACTTCTGCTTTGTCAATTTTTGTCTGCTAAATTCCTCTAGTAAGAAATTAAAGAAATTACAACTGTAGTTTCACTGATTAGTAAATTTTAATGATTAAAAATCAGACATATGCGTGTTACGATTTCTCATACAGCATATTTGGAATAAATGTTTTCCCATCGGGTGAAATCATATGGAAGTATCACAAAATATATTGACTGGCGCGACATTTTATAAGCACAGAAATAGCTGAAAGCTTAATTTTACAGCATGGTCTTCAACAAGGGAACCTAATATGTTTTCAGAAGGTATATAGTAGCAGCAAATGTGATGGTTCGACATGCCGGGAAAAAATTTGAAATGTGTTGAAAATTCGTCTAAAGTAATTACATTTTGAAGTAAATGTACATAATATTACGATATATCAAATGAAGAAAACGTTTATAATATGCGCTTCGATAAAAAAATTTTATGAAAAAACGTAAAAACACTTTCGTAATTCTGCATCCCCAAGTACATTTCGGTGACTATAAGAAAAGAGACACTCGAACATGGAGACGGCTACGACCATCCGAATTACCCTTTTATAGAAGGAAAGTATTCGTATTTTCTTTGGCAGCGCCCAGTAGTACTTTTATTATTAATCACTAAGCTGTATGATATTTTGGTGTTCTAAGTTGATGTTTTTACCCCATTGCGTGTTGAACGAACAAAAACATCGCTTAATTTTAACAAGATAAAGAACGGATAGTATTCATATGAATGAATGCAACTTACGTTGAAGTTCAAGTTCTTTATTCCTTTCAAATGTAGAAGTCACGCGATTGTAGAAACTTCGCTATAACATCAATAATATTCAACAGCAATCACATATAAGCTTTACGTTTTAGAGTATGAACTCCAATTCCCATGAAAATAATTATTCAAGATATTAATTTACCTGGATTTCATGATTATGCAACAGGAGTTAAGAGGATTAACGGGTGGATAATATACGATAATAAAAGAGTGGATTTCCCTTTTTCATTTAATACTGTGCCTTCTTAAGAATATTTCAGCCTATATAAACGAAAGCTGTGCACCAGAATGTTTTAATACGTTTTACTGGCACACAGCAAGTCTCTGTCATTCGTGTCCAAGAAAGAGGGACAACGAAAGATTAGGCCACAGTTTTGTGAACTAAGTGTTGTAACTCCTAGCGACGTTTATCTGTCAGAGGTCTTTGCAAAGCATTTTTTTCAAGTTTCGTTTACTCTAAATCCCATTTGGAATTCAAATCATTTTCCTAAACTTCGTTACACCATTTTGGCACATAGGGAAGACGAACTCCATGTTTGAAGATCTGTAGCATGAAATGCGACACTGTAAATTGCGGATTTCGTCACGCAGACTTCCTTCTTGCCCTGCTTCTCGCAGAAGGACCTCACAAATATTGTATGATTTCACATATACGAGAGCTTTTATGTTTATAATACCCTACAGAAAGCGTAAAAAAAGAAACTTTGATATTCATTTGCAAAACATAATTAAAAACGTATCAAAGTTTCATCTTTCAGAGCGCTGTTCTGAATATTGACAGAGACATAATACGCATAAAAGTGTTGCCATAGGCGCTTTAATTTATGCATGCATTTTACTAAACACATTGTGACGTGCCTGCACCTCAGGACGCACACGAGATAAAGGCAGATAGCAATGAGAGCACATGTCCGCGTAGCTCGGTTGGGAGAGCGACTTACTCCGGAGTGAAGGGACCCAAGTTCGAAGCCCGGCGTGAACAAACCTGTGTTTTCACAATATGTAATTTCATTAACACCTCGTAGATATATGAATATGTATAAATGACAGCTCTGCATGCAATATGCACATGTTTGAACACGTTTTTTGTTATTAAAACTGTTCAAATATATGCACATGTTTGAACACGTTTTAATAGTTATATTTACAAAAACCTTAACGGTGCTATTGAATTTCGAGTAAATTTAAAACCGAACAATAACAAAAGTATGGGGAACAAAAAGGGTGGAAAAAAATTATGTGAATATTTTTTCACCGTTCTCCTTTGAATGGAAGCAACTCAAATACCAGCCCCCTTTTCTGGAATCAGATAAAACCATTTTAATGATGTCATAAAACTTTTGAGGAAACACTTACGGGGACCCGTGCCGCTCTACCGAAGACTATGTCACCTACTGTAATTCTTGCTGGAAAGAAAGGTCAGGGATCTAAAATTTTGTGGAAAATCGAAGAACACCTCTTCCTCCTCCTTTTCCTTCTTTTATCGGCATTCAACAGTGAAGCATTTATCTAACAGGTGAAAGCGCCTTTTTATTTTTCTTAACTAATAAATCCATTTGGGATCAATAAGAAGAAATAAATAACGATCCCCTTTGCTGGATGGGTGAAAATTCTTTTAACCGGCTGAGAAGACAAAACTCGACATCTTCTGCCGTCTTGAACTGCTTCGAATGTCTGAAATGTCCAATAATCGCCTTCTTCCGATAATTGCTTTTTATTGAGCGCCTTCCGTTACGTGTCCCTCTGACAAAGACAAGAAAATTAACCCTCTCAATCCCCTTCGTGAATGGTGAACATAAAACTGCCAATGCATAATATATGAGGAAATGCGGAGGAGAAAAAATTCGGTGGCTCAAACTGTTCGTCTGGGTCACAGAAAAGATGCCTTCAGCATCGCTTCCTTTTTCTGGGTGGCATCAGGAAAAACAAGTGGATTGTCGAAGATTATACGCCAGAACAAACATCTTTCGGTACTTATGTGTTTTTAATATCGGACGGATGCTACCCATTTACGAAAAACAAAAATTGCGTGATTTGTGATTTGTAACGGTTTTATGTTTGAATTCTTTTATCACGATGCGCTTTTTACTCGAATAACACGACCAAATTACTCTTAAGAAAATTTCTAGTTTTAATTGCAATTCCTTAATAGATTGATGGTTATTTTATTCACCTCCTTGCAGAAAAACGTAAGTGGGTAAAATTCGTTCGGGTTTAATTTAGAGTGAAACTGAAGCTATTCAAAAAACGTTAAAGATTTGATAATGGCAACGTCTGTTCGAAGCTGGCAACTACTATTTTTTTTTCTGAAATCAGAAACGTAGCAATAATAAGCACAATACGGAATAAAACACAATGCAATTTTTTTGGAGTAGATACAAAACTATGTTTTTCGATTTCCAGAAGCTTTGGAAATAGAGTAAGCGTAAATACTGTGTGTTGAAAAATTATGTTTAATTATGCTAGACGGGGTTTTAAAGCGGATATCTTAGAAACATCATTTGACGAACTGAATGTTATGTATGGCATCATGGAATATATATTTTGATTTAAGGAGAGTTGCAAACATAGTTTCAGAAGCGTTGATAAGGTTTGCAGTATTTATCAGACGAAGCTTTTCTGCAAAATTAAGGCTGTTCTCTTCTTGTTTGCTGTCAGTTTGATAAAGAAAAGCATATCTTCTTATTTTTAATAAAGCACGCAAATCATACCACGAATAAAGATGACTAATATCAACACGATAAAGTAAGATACAGGTTATAGAAAGCAGACAAAAAGGTTCACGGTGCATTTAGGAATCGAGAATTGCATTCAAATGCTAAGCTGCGCGTTGAGATATTCCTAACAAATATTCCCTTTACTTACGTTGTGAAGCACAAAGCGTAACATTCCATATTTCTTTGGATACCATGGAGAGAAATGTCACGAAGAAAGAAAATTGCATCATTTCTTAAATTTCAATGATAACTGTGTAAAAGAGTGTTTCGCCGATAACCTTTCTTGTTTAACAACGACAGCTAGAGTAACATCCGTTTTTGCAAGCGAATAGCTGATTTTGATAAGCAAAAAAAAAAAAAAAAAAAAAAAAGGTATATATTTGTTATTTTTATCCATTTCCTCAAATTTGCTTTTAGCGTCTGATTCTAATAGCCAAATGTCAGAATAACCCGAATTTAATTGCTTACAATTTGAGTCGACACTATTCTTATGCGAGGTGAAGATTGGCAACCCAAAAAGTAGAGAAGTATATAAAAAAAAAAAAAACATGAGTGCATGCGAAAGTGCGACGTATGAATATCGATAAAGTAACACAAATACCTCATTTATCTTTTAATGATGTGAAACTTTTAAGCAATGCTAATCAACTCTGTTGTTTCACAGCAGCATTTAAATAATCCACATTTCCTACCAGTAATCAAATGAGATGCTTTCTGTGGCATAAACAGTTGCTTTATTGTGTCAGTGAGTACACAACCTACGTCCGGAAAGTTCGAGGACTGACGCAATGAAGAATATAAAAATGTATTATACTCGCAATTAATACTAGTCACCTTTAAATAACCTCCCTTCTGAATCAAAACACAGTCTCCAGCGTTTCTGAAGATCCTGAAAATTGTTCTGAAAGGCGCTTTCCAGGATGTCCTCTAGTTACTTTGTCCCGGCTGCTTGGATAGATGTAATGTATGCATGACAATGTGAGTGGGTACCTCTCCATTCAGCGTTTTGTCGCTTGATTTTGTGGATCCTACTGCAAGCTCCATGTTTCATCTCCTGCAAAAATTCTGGAGCAAAAATCAAGATTCTCAAATACCTCATTTTCCTTTTGTCGATGTGAAACTTTTAAGCAATGCTAACTGCCCAACAGATCGGAACAGATCGACGAACGAGTCTCCTTTTGGTTATCACTCAGAATGCGCGGTACCAATCTGGCTTTAAGTTTTCGTTTTGCATGATCCTCGCGTACAATCGTATGACCGATAATGTCAGAAATCAGCAGTCCGTGGCCAATGAGCGAACAGGTGATTGACCAAGGCTTACTGGTGCCCACCGACAAAGACAAAAGTCTCACTGTGATTCGACGATCTTTCTTTAACTGATTCCGCACCTCTTCGATTCTTTCCGTTGTCCGCACACTGGAGGAACGCCCAGATCTCGGATCTTAATCAAAAGATTCCCGCCCGTCACGAAACCGTGCATACCATTCGAAAATCCTGCTGCATGATGATGTTATCTCCATACGCTTCTTTTAACATTCCATTAGTTTCAGTAGCTGATTTACCAAGTTTTTAAGAAAACCGGATGTTTACTCTCTGCTCTTCCATGGCTAAAATGAAATGGAACGAGAGCGCTTGCTATGACTCACTTAATGCCTGTCGGTACCGGTATGAACCGGTTTTCAGCTGTTCGCTGATTGGCCCAGAACTGTTGTCATGTGGAATACACGTGATATGTTTCATTGGTCATCCCACTACTGATAAGTCAGTTATGCAGTCAGTCCTGGAACTTATGGGAAGTAGGTTGTAGTTAAGCCACAATACCAAGTACAGGATGTCTCTAGAAAGGTGCATCTTTCGCAAGATTATTTTGTCTGGAAGAAGACTGTGCCCTCTCTCTTTATATATATGCGTTAAAAGAGTTTCGGAAGCAAAACGGACTTCGAAACGTTACCGTAAATGACCTTTTTTTCATATAACGATTCAAAAACTTGACAATATCGGTGTCCTACACATTAAGCCAGGCCGAAGAAGGAAATAAATCTATAAGTAAACGCCGAAGGATACTGAAATACCAACTAAAGACGATACGGTGACAAATGATCAAAACGGAGCAGTAGCACTCGGGATGTTTCATGTCTGGTCTTACCTCCAAACACTGTCAGTAATAAAAGGACGAAATATTCTTTGCTTGGATTTCTGTACGTTGATCACACTGAAGAACATTCCCATATTCATCAAACTGTTGGACGGACATTTTCACTGCAGTATCTTATTCGACTCTTAGTGGAAAACGTGTAACTCTGGAACATGCTGTTGAAGGACGAAGTTCATATCCAATTTCATGCCATTTTGCGTTTACATCTAATATAACTTTCTTTTTGATCTTGCGTTCTCATGTAAATTTGGTTTCTCCTTGTTAAATATTTTTTCACTTAACTGCAAACCATTCCTCTCGACCAGTTTATCAAAGTTGCAACCTGACAGTGGGTCAAAAGGAAAATAGAAACTGAAGTGTTCTGAGTAGGAAAACAGTCATATAAGGATACGGTATGAGTGGATTACGATACACCAGGTATTTGATGTTGTGCAGCTACAGATCATCGTCAACAAGATCCCCTTCTCGGTCTAGACAGCGAGCGATATGTTTGCCTAGATTCCGGCAATGGACTGTGAGAACTGAACAAATAGAGCCAGCTCCTGCCTCTACAATGATGCCGCGACGGAGTAAAAGGTCGCATGGTTTTTCCCTAATCTACAACCAAAGAAAAGGCGCTAAGACCGGAGGATGCCTACCTGCAGATTTCCATTTAGACGACATCAACTGGACTTTCTTCTTCCAGGAAGAGAGCCGTTCAACAGAAGCCGCCAGCAACTAGCAAACTATCTTCACTTTGACTTCCGGAAAAGCAATACAGTAACAGAAACTTCCGTACAAATGCTAAATTGAAGACTTGTTTGAATTTGTTTCGCCCGCAAAATCATAGCGGTTTTTGTTGTTGTTATTGATATTAAGGACATTTTTTGGGGTCACAAAGGGCGTTCTTTTTTGTGTGTGATTTTTTCTTGCTGCCGTTGTTGAATAACTATGTACAATATGTATAGAAATGTTCACCAAATCGTCATAGAGGACTTTTCGGCGAATCTCAATTGAACATATGCATGAAAATATTCCATGGAAGAGAACTTTACAAGAAATATTCTTGAATTAGTGACATGCAGCTGGATATTTTCTCCGGCACAAATTAAAATGAATACCGCATTTACAATTTGTTTTTAGTTGCATTTCGATGCTGTGTAACTGCTTAATTATATTAATCACGACCCAGATCATACCTTTCCGGGGTTTGTCATGGATCTTCATAGTTTGAAGAGTTAATGCATAGGTCATTCACGAAGTTGGCCCTGGCCACATAATACAAATGTGTATCCACTAAATAATTAATTAGGGTAAATGTTCAAAAAATGCCATTTATGATACTAATCCAATTCAATTGTTTGAAAAGTTTAACGTAATGTTTAAATACACGTCAAAGAGTACTTAATACGTCAAGCATAGCGAGAGGAAATGAAAATGAATTGTACTACTTAATGTCAAATGAAATGTTGAATGAATTAAATGTCACTCGCTTTGAGAAATGAATGAATTGCAGCAAAATAACTTCAGCACACGAATGCTTGGGAATTAGATTGTTGAAAGTTAACATGCTTGCGAAGTGAAACGTTTAAAGATGAAATTGTATGAGTTCTCAAATGCTTCACAATTAAAGTATGTTGAAAATGAATCATATTGAAAAATGAGAACCATTAACGAGGGGGTGTCTTTTCAATTGAAAATTTTATGACGAAATGTAAGAAAAGCTTCATTACCTGAGAGTAGCTAGACTACGAATTGAAAATTACATTGATGTTGTATTTGTACGAAATTATTTCGGAATAATATAAATTATCATTAAATGCAATGAAGAATAATATTAAGTTTTATAAGGCTCACTGTCAGATCGAAATTGGATAGATTTTAGCAACGAAATAGTAACAATAGTAATAATAATAATAATAGTAATAATACTGGGGCTGGTATTACTTTTAAAATGTTAATAATAATATCGGAGACTAGCTGAAAGCCCTTCAATAATGACGGGGAAAAATAAAATTTATGATACAGAAATTATTGACATTTATTTATTGTGTTTTTGAGCTCCACGACGTTGACTCACAGCTTTCTAAAAATTTCCCGATCAGCCAATTATGGAATTTGATACGACGGCCTGTCTGTTTGTTATGTGTTTTGTATAAAACTTTTAGTCCCTATTTCGGCAACACTTCCTGGTACACAACCTTTTCCGTATACACTGACTGTGAACCCTGTATCAATTTCGCTTGTTCTTTTCCGTGAACTATTTTTATCTTGACGTCGTCATATCGTCGTACTCTTAACGTTGCCGCATACAGATGTCTAAACACCGGTTCAGGTAGTAAATCAAAATTTCTGACGTAAATGTTTCGTATATCTAAAGAGCAAGGAGGTTAGAATAAGATATCTGGAGATGCCCTTGTTAACGAAGCAGTACCACTTTGCGAGAAGCCTATAACCGCGAGAGACGGTCGTCAAAGTGTGGGAAAGCTGATGGGTTTTCAAGGCTATTGCAATGCAGTTTATGTTGGCCGAATCCCTTTCTTTCGACGCAAATATTTCCAATTTCGCATCGTAACTTGCTGCCAATGCGTGAGAAAATGCTGAATCTATAAAATCCTTAATTAGTTTGAAGCGTCTTCCCATTTTTATTTTAAACCGAAATATACGAACGTTAGTGCGAATTCTAAACAAAACTAACGTTAAAATTCAAAAATTCACTCTTATAAGAAGTTTAATTCCTTCCGGTTTTATATTAACACGGTTTCTACAACCCCAAATCACGCTATTTCAAAATACACACAGATGAAATTACATAGGTGTAATGTAAACAACGTCAAATTTTGCACAGTTTGCGGCTTCACGGTTGAAAGACTCAGGGCATCTCCAGAAGTATTATTCTAACCTCCTTGCTAAAGAGTTGACCGTGTGACGTAACACATCTCTGACGTCATGTGATAATGATTTGGATTAGACGAAGTCACACCAGCAGCTGTGTTCTTTGCTGCTATGACTGAAAAACGAAGTTATATCCCCCTTAATCTATGCGCGTGTAGGTGATGACGACACCTACACGAAAGGCTAAGCATGACGTCACAAACATTTGTTTATCGGTTGTTGCTATGACGACTTAAAAAGTGGCACAGAGGAGGATGATTCTAGCAAATTATATATTAGGGTGATGTGATGTATACCTCTAATTTAACCTTCCTTTTGAGTTTCTGTGTTCTCATGCAAATTAGACTTCTGATGGTTAAATATATTTTCATTTTACGACACACTATTCCTTTCGACGAGTTTTGCAAATTCGGCAACCTGACAGTGGGTCGAAAAGTAAATAGCAAAGGAGTGCTCTGAGTACAGGAGAGAACAGTGTAACGATATGCTACACTGGTGTGCAATAATTAAGGACGAAGAAGAGAAATTAGCATAACAGGGGAACAAGCAGGCAGAACGGCCCGAAAGACCACTCAGGAGATAGACTAGGGTCCGGTACGGTAGGGCATGCGCATATATGCAGCATGACGTAGGGGGGAGTGTCGGAAGGGTATAAAACACACGGGCCGTGTACGCTCAGCAATTCGGTGAAAGCTATTGCACGGTGTACATCGGTTTGAGCGACGTCGAGTTGCTGCCATCGTGTGATATGGCCAACAAGCAATCCAGTAGGCGACATTTGGATGATGTTGTTGTTCATATGTAGAGGATTTAAGGAAGGGAGTGTCTGACCCCAGGTCTTAAACAACCCTTAGAAATAGGAAGCTAGGAGATTTGTGCTAGATTGCCCGATAGGAAAGTGACACGGAAGCGAAGTAGAAAGGGGAGGAAGACGCCTTTATTTATTATCGGGGGCCAGTACCCGGGGTCCGATGGCTTAACGTGCTCATCCGACGCACGGCGGATATTTAGTGGATCGAGCGTTCGTACCTGCCTGGGATCGAACCTGAGGTCCTTTCCGTGGCAGTCACGAACGTTGCCCAGTTGGCCACCCGCGGCCGACATTTGGAGGACTTTACCCAAAGTCGCGTCATTTGGAAGTTGGAAGAAGGTCGAAGTGTGACTAGTGTGGCCGAGGAGTTCGGGATCGCTCACAGCATCGTTTCACGAGCTTGGAGAGCATTCAAACGACAGGAACAGCTGTCCGAGAGTTTAGCAGTGGTCGTCCACGAGCAACCACGGCGGCTAACGACATCTATATTGTCCTACAGGCGAGAAGAGACCAGTAGGGTGTGCGCCATTAACGCCTGCTCATCGGAGACGGCGGTTTCTGTGGTGCCAGGAACACAAGAACTGGACACATCAGCAATGAGATCGAGTTCTCTTCACGAATGAGAGCCGACTTAGTCTGACGAGCGATTCTGGACGTATACACATCTGGAGAGAGCAGGGAACACGCAATCACACCTACCACATCATCGAAAGAGACCGGTTTGGAGGTGGCGGAGTTCTCGTTTGGGGCGGCATCATGCTTGGTAGCCGTACTGACCTCCACATCTTCCAAGGAGGTTCAGTCACTGGTGTCCGCTATTGTACCGAGGTTCTCCTGCCTCACGTGCGTCTGTTTAGATGTGCTGTGGGCCCTGAGATCCTCTTCGTGAACAACAACGCTACACCTCATCGTACAGTGGCTGTCGCAGAGCTGTTGGAGAGGGAAGATATTCAGCGCATGGATTTTCCAGCAAGGTCCCCGGACCTAAATCCAATCGAACACGTGTGGGACCTTCTCGGGAGACGCTTGGCAGCACGTCACCAGCCATCAGCAACGATTCCGCAGCTGCGATTGGCGCTACAAGAGGAATGGGCCGCGATGCCTCAGCAGCTCCTTGACAACCTCGTCCTCAGCATGGACAGACGTTGTAAATCCTGTAACGCAGTCAGGGGTGATAATATCCCCTATTAAAGACTGGATTTTTCTTGGCAGCCGCCTGTCACATGGAAGTTTCTGTCTTCTGTCCAGTTGTGCTCGAAGCTACCTTTTGAATAAAGTGCCTTTGTATCCTTTGGATTCCTTGTTTGGACGGTTTTGCTCACTTGTCCCATATTCTTACATCTTGGTGATCTACGGTATGATTTGAGTCGACGTGGATCACTTCTGCACGATATTACGTACGAAAAACCGTCTCGTCCTTACTTTTTGAACGCCAGTATATGAGTGGAACGCGGTGTGCTATGCTTTAGATAAAGACCAATAAGCATCGTACGATTTGACCTATGCGGATTAAATTCTGGTCATGGCGTCAATCGTGTTTTATCGAGAAGTAGTAGTGTGAAGTATTTCTATATTACTGTTTTAAAACGACGTATTACACTCTTTGCGAAAAAAAAAAAAAAGAAAAGAAAACGAAGCGCCCAGAAGGAGCAATCTAATCGACCAATCGAGATGAATAATAGTATGTGCAATGCACATGTATAGGCAAGGATATGGTTTCAATTCCAGAGCAGTTGGGTCATTTATTCAGCTAAAACGGCTGCACCAGTGGAACAATTCAGTAAATTGTAGCGCCACATCTGGCTCTTATACAAACGGTTAACCGTCGTGACATAGAAGCATACAGTTCACGGATACAGTCTTGACGTGCCATATAGTGTCCAAATTGCGGACCAGTTCGCCGACATTCCACGATGGACGTTGGTGGCGTCCCATCATGTGTCAAACATATTGGATGGAAAGGTGTGGACATTACGGAGGTAGGCCTGGGAGAGCCGTGCCGTATGTGGCTGACCATTATCTTGTCAAAAAATTGCTCCGTGATGCTGAGATAAGAATGGCAAAACCACAGGTGGTAGAATGTCGTCGACGTACCGTTGAGCCAAAAGGGTGGTACAGAGAACTACCAAGAAAGTCCAACTATCGTAGGAAATATTCCCCAGACAGTCACTCTCGGTGTGCGAGCTGTGTGCAGTTCCACGGTAAAGGCCGGATCCGTGTGCTGACCGGCTCGTCTTCAGACATGTATGCGCTGGTCACCGTGCCAAGTGCGAACCGTGACTCATCACTGAAGACAACACGATACCACTGGACGCTATCCCACGTTACTCAGGCCTGATACCACTGTAACCAATGCCAGCTATGCTCCCTTGTCAGTGGTAGGTGGCGGAGTGGACTCCATGAATGTAGTCTCCGTGCCGCAAGTTGTCCAGCAACGGTCTGGATAGACACTTCGGTACCTGTAAACAACGTAACATGGCCCGCCCCGGATGGTGGAGAGCGAAGAAATCGGTTCTTTTCCTGAGGCTTCCACCATCTCTCTATCCTCACGTTCTGTCGTTGCCCTCGGCCTTCCAATGCCCGCATGCCGCTGGGTTGTGTCCTCCTGGACGTATTGGCACCGACATTGTCCGATTAGCACGTCGCTCCAACTCAAATGCCTGGCAATACGGCGACTTGATCAACCGGCCTCTCTCATCTCAATTATACATCCTCTCTCAAACTCTCTCAGGTCTATTATACATCCTCTCTCAAACTCTCTCAGCTCAATTATACATCCTCTCTCAAACTCTCTCAGGTCAATTATACATCCTCTCTCAAACTCTCTCAGCTCAATTATACATACTCTCTCAAACTCGCTCAGCTGCTCCTATTAAGCACGGATCTGATGTCGAGGCATCCTCACTGTTATGGTGGGTACTGCAACCGCAATCTGACGTCGAGGTATCCTTACAGTTCGTGGTGGGTACTGCAACCGCAATCTGACGTCGAGGCATCCTCACAGTTCGTGGTGGTTACTGCAACCGCAATCTGCTGTCAGAATTGTACCTGAGTGCAAGCTTTGCGTTTGATTTACCTTCCTCTATGCGCGGTTCCCATGCGCTGTAGCGGGCCACTATTTCGTCACTGATCGTTATTTTTTTAATTATGTGGATATTCGGTCGTGCGGTACTTGCATGCGGACTTTCATGAGGATCGATCGACTTTCTCGAGGTGCTTCATTGTTTCTGACAAAGAGTGTAACAATGTGCTGCATACTTGGCGTGCTTGAAGATTGAATAAAGGAACATTGAACTTGTAAGTACAGAATTCTAAGATTACTGAATCCTGGACCTTGTTATATTTAAAATACCTTTTACATTGTGCAATAAAGTTTTCAGTTTTAACTTCTATAACAGCGATACGAATTATAACATAAGGGTTCTTGAGTACACTAGTATCCGTGAATTAAAGAAAAAACAGAAAAATCGAGGTAACTCAAACAATACAAAATGAAATGTTATGAAATTTGGTGAAAACTTGTACTACGTCGTACGTTAGAAAAAAACCTTAAATCATTTCCTAAGAAACATTTCATTCCGACAAAAAAGGACCACATACAGAAAAAGGTGGAAAATAAGGTGTCAAAAGGATATTGGTAAGATATCTGAATAGAGAGGGAGGTCATTCCTCACAGCAATATATGCCTCACAGCGATGTTTCATTCTGTTGATGTTGGTGTCTAAGAGATCTGTAAGTAGCAGCGACCATTTTGTGTGCAAAGGTTTTCTAAACTTTTTCAGTTCTTGCAGAGGAAAGTTGAGGGTAGCAACATGTCACTATAGAGCATTCCAGACATGCTCGATCGGATTAAGGTCGAGAGATCTGAATGGCCAATTCATATGGACAATGATCTCCTCTTGAAGATATTATTCTGCCACCTGGCTCGACGGAAACGAGCAGTATCGTCTAGTTGGAGATATGTACCTCTTATGTTGGTTGCATAAAGGCTAACATACAGGTCCCAGACATCATCCCTACAGCGTTGCGCATTCATTGTTCCTCTTGAAAGCACGTAGAAGTCTGAGGTTTCAACCTAGCAGATGCCACCCCAAACCAGCACGCTTCCACCACCATAAGTGTCCCTTTCACGTGTCATAGAGGGATGATAGCGTGTCCCTCGTTCTCTTCTGATCATAGTACACCTGGAGTTGCTCTGTAAATCAAATCTGGACTCATCTGTAAAGAGTACTGACCTCCATTGGTACTTCAGTCAAATCGACGAAGTCTTACTCAATTGGAACGTTCCCCGATGACAAGTGGGTAAGGGACACCAAAATTGCTAGAGTCCTAGCATAAATACCTTCGTGAAGCCTTCTGCGCCCAGTGGAAGCAGGCACCACCATCTCTGTTGCCGTAGCGAGGGCAGATCCCAGCTGTGTCGTAGTAGCCGTCCAGTTCTTCCACGCAGTTAATCGGACATCCATCACCCACGGATGTTGTAGCCCTAGGTCTTCTCTCTCTGTACCTTCGGGAAGCTGATTGCATGTTTTGACATTGGTCCTCAGTTTGTGGACCACACAAGGACTCACATGCAGCCATCTGGCAACTTCCACTAGATTATGGCCTGCCTCTTGCCTTCCGATCGGCCTCCACATCAGTTCACCTATTTAATGATGTCTTGCAGCCATTACAACAAATCCTCTATCTCAAAATCATTGCATTACACTCTGCAAGCCGCAACAGCCCGGCTTATTTGCATAAAAAGAAGCCATCACCACTCATTTACAAAGCACACCTTAATTCCGCATTACATTACGCGTCATATACCCATGTTTTGTGCTTTTCCAAATCTTCATTCACAAATAATTATAACTGCAACTTTTCTGTTTTTTCTTAATATATGGAAACCAATGTTGCTTAATTCATCAGATAACCTTAAATCGACATTTCTTACAATCATCAAACCTTTATTATTCTATAACACCCACAACTGAAGAATTTCGGAAACTGAGAATCTTTATGTGCTGAACAAGATTCCGTTATGGTTTGAATACAGATTTTCTTATCATCAGTACCTTATTTCTTGAAAAACTGGATTCTGTTAAATGTTCTTGAATGCTGAATTCCGTTCAATGTTCTGCCACTAGCGAATGCTACAGGCATCATGATTAATTCAGTACCATAATTTTACAAAGGTGCATACCTTAATAAAACAATTTTTACGTAGGCGAGCGCTCCTACACATGCAACTGCATATGACAAATACCGGTGCAGGCACAGCCTTCTAACAGTTGGCTACTGACGGTTCCTTCAAGTACGCCTGATTTCTAGTCCTTAATGAGTCATGGGTTGTCTTAGGTTTCTCTGACGTTCTCTGTTCCCTGGAACCATTGGTCCTAAATTAGAGACGGGTGACTCCTTATGAGCCTTAGAGTTGCTTAAAGTAGATTTCACAGGCGGAACAATTACTAATTGTAATATTCATACAGACTATCCCCCTTCTCTTATTCGACTGATTTGAACTCCTGTGACTTCTGTAGTTGGGGGATGTTAAAAACAATATTTCCTGCGGGTACATCATTACATTAGGGACAAGATGCGATAACCATAACGCACGACTTAAATAAATAAACGCTCATACGAAACGCTGCAGTTATCTTCGTTGAAACCTGTGTTCTGAGGTTCGCGAATGTTTCAGATGAAGCTCATCGAAGGATTTCTTTCCAAGAAAACGCTGATTTGTTTAACGCACTTTCATTCTTTATAAATTCTTTGAGTACCATATCTTGCAAATTTATGGAACATTTCTTTTTATCTTATATAATTCCATGCGTGTGAAACTCAGTACTATTCCCAAATCTCAAAGATTTCTGTTAAATGGGTTTCTTTACAGCTACGTTGAAGAACAGGCAGACTTACATTATGAGCACCAAGTATTGTAAGTATGAAGGCGCGCAGGATATGATAAAAATGTTTTTCTTGATCTATTGCGGCACGACACGTATGCTTAAGAAACGCACTATCCTTTATTCCATCTGCGCAATCGAAATGCGCGTATAATCAAACATTAGGGAGATAATTATAAAATCGCGCTGTTATTCGATGAAGTTTCGCTAACTACGTAACAGTTAATAAACCACAGCTCATTATAAACACCTGCTAAAAGTTCACCCCTCAAAAGACGACGAACCCACAGCTAATGATTTCGGCAACAGACTCAGTTATTAACGTTTAGTGCCTATGGAATACCATCAAAAATCTGTTAAGAAGATTCTTAAATAGATGGTAATAATATTAACCAGCACACATATATCTGGGATATATATATATTTTATAAACATTGCAAAAGCTATTCCTGTATTCAATTTTTTCAGTTTTTATTCTCCAAGTGTACCTCTAATTTAACCTTCCTTTTTGAATTCCGGTATTCTTACATAAATTTTATTTCTTTTTGTTAAACGTTTTCCTGATTTAACGCCAGATATCCCTTCTCAATGAATTTTAACTTGGCAACCCCTGACATGAGGTAAAGTGTGTTCAATGTTCATGGTGCTTTGATGATTAGGCGATCTTCTCTGTGCTACGATTCTTAGCAGTCTTTCTTAGTTAAATTTTCATTAACGCTTGTTAACTAATTCACGAGCGAGCGAACGTTGCATGCTTCAGATTGTGACGAGCGGTGAGGATATTTATATTTGGATGTTGGATTCACCAAGAATTGCCAAGTCACGTGTGCGCTGTTTGCCAAGCAAATGTGTGCAAACTGGATGACGCGCTGCAGGCCAGATAATAAAAGACTGAATAGTAAGTTACATGACGCATTCCTGAACTCAAGCCTTTTTATCTGATTGTGACTTCTATATGTTGATTAAAACTTTCCGCTGCTAGGACTGAGATAGTATCCAGGTTACATGAAAGTTTATTTCAGCAAGAAGCTGATTCAATACATAATTTAAGTTAAATTATTATGACCCGAAAGCACATGTATCTTACCTAGACACTTCGAGCATTTTAGTGTTCTGAAGGTAAGATAGCGTTAACGTTCCATTCAAACAATCACCACTTAACTTAAAGCATTACACGTGGAATCAAATTAAATATTATACACTGCTGGACAATTGCTAAGGACGGATCATAAACGGCTGTATAGCGCATAAAAAAGTAAGTGTGGTTGGATGCCAAATGAAATAAAATAATGTCAGAATGCCAGGACATTACAAGAAAGACAATTTATTGTGCTCTGAAATCCAGAAGGCTTTGGAACGTGTTCAAGGGACAAACAGGCCATTTTGTGCAGAATACGTAAACGTGAAAAAAATTCAATTACCGTCCGCAGGCGTTCCGGAGTAAGATGTGAATACGGGATATGGCCACCATGGAGGGCGATGCAAGATTCCACACGTCGTGTCATGCTTTGCACAACATTATCAAGCAGCTGTTGGGGTAATTTATTCCATTCCTCAGTCAGTGTACGGATGAGGGTGTCCTTGTTTATTGGAGGGTATTGGCGACTAGCAAGACTCATCCCCAAAGCATCTCACACATTTTTAATAGGATTCAGATCTGGAGAACGTGCTGGCCATACGAGGCGTTGAATGACCTCGCTCTCAAGACACTCCTGGACAGCGACTGTTCGATGACATGTTACGTTGTCGTCCATGAAAAGGAATCTATCACCGACAGCATCACGGAACATGCAAACATGAGGTAGCAGAACATCATTAATGTATCGTTGGCCAGTCATAGTCCCAGTTGGAAGCACATAGATGGACGTACGGCCATTGATCATGATGCCAGCACATACCATGACACTACATGTCGGATATCGGTCCATTTCCTGTATGTTTGCTGGACAATATGCAGTACCACTATCACGCCAGATCAGTTGTCGTCGACAATCAGACGATAGACTGTATCTACTCTCATCTGAGAAGAGGACAGCAGACCAGTCGTTATCAGTCCAATTGCGATGTTGATGGCACCATTGCAAACGGGCGTTACGGTGACGTCCGGACAATGGGATGCACACAACAGGACGGCGGGCGTATAGTCCTCCTTCATGCAAACGTCTGGCGACAGTTTTTCGGGAGATCCGCTTGCCAGTAGCAGCCATAAACTGATTTGCTACCTCACTAGCTGTGCTGCGCCGGTGTCTTTTTGTTGATAGCACTATGTACCGATCTTCTGCAGGTGTCGTACTGCGAACACGACCTCCCCGTGACGTTTGCTATACTCTCCATTTGTTTGAAATGATTTCCAAAGCCTTGAAACAACACTGTGGCTGACGTCGAGCTCCCTGGCAACATCTGTTAGTTTTCGCCCTTCTTCAATCTTGCCAATAATACGGCCACGCGCAAAATCATCTAGGTGATGTCGGGAAGACATACTGAAAATTGCAAGTTCGTCAATTGATTCTTTCCCTTTCAACTTTGCGTTTGAACAACAACGGTCAATACGCGTCAAATCCTTTATATCTCTTATCAGCGCTATGACGTCACGAACAAGTTCGGCAATCCAAAATTTGCATACGCACAACACGTCTTACTGTATCCCGCACTTATGCTAATTTCCACATTTCCCTGCCTTCTATTTTATGTTTGCTATCGTTGCTATTGTCATCCGTCCTTAGCAATTGTCCGGCAGTGTACCAGGGAAACCAACGTTTGACAGTAGTACTGTGGTCTAGGGTGTGGAGTTTTTGAATTTCGATTTTGCTGGGCCCGAGTCCGGTTCCCGGGGCAAGACATAACCATTTATTCCAAATTAGGGGTAAGATGCTCCTCATAATTCCTTATTGAGGAACTATGATCTTTAATACGAACTCATATTCCTTATTGAAGTAGTTCAAACTCCTAAATCACAAGGCCAATAAAAGAAAGGTGGTGCATTGCATTATTGAAACTTGCCATTGTTACCTTTACTCGAATACTTCCTTTACTGATGATATTTTACTCATGACGTGCCTAAAAAATCTAAGAGATTCAAACTAAAGTTATTATTAGTGATACAAGGCCCAAAAAGTAGAACCAGATCAACTTTTATGACCTGAAAGCATATGTACTTTACCCAAACCCACCTCGCACGTACCAGATGACTTTGAACCATTAATATAAATTAAATTAAATACCATGTAGCTCTACAAAAATTGTCACATCGGATTCGTGTAATTTGCTAATTCTACTACCAGGGTATGGTGGTGGGCGATGAGAATTTTTCCGTGACTCACTTATAAAAAACGTGGAAAAAGCGATGACTTCTATTTAATGTTCCCAATCTACGTCAACTGCGTATTTATCATTTCAACACTCTGTGTTTCTCTATGGTAATCGATATAGAAGAAACATGAAATATCCCTTAAACAGCACAGTTGATTGGCTACTGACACGTCTTAGCAGAATTGCCCATGCTCTCACATATACACTGAAGAGCAATTGAATTAGAGATACCTGTCTAGTAACGTCTAGCACCACCTTTCGCCCTGATGACGGTGGCGATTCGTCTCGGCGTGGACTCGACAAGACACCGAAAGCGTTGGGAAGTCATACGGATCCACGACCCCTGAACAAGCTCCCACAGTTCACGAAGATTTCATGGAGAGGGTCATCTCTCTCGATGGCATCCCAAATGTGACCTAGCTGGCCAAGGAAGCGAGGTCACGTCGGTGGAGTGTTCATCCAACCATTCGGATACAATTCGGCAGCTGCATTGTCTTGTTGCAGGATGAGGTCCCCAGTGGGATGTTGAAGACGCACAAACGGGAGCAAATGGTCGTCCAGGATATCCCAGTAACGTTGACCTGTGAGGGACGATGTCACACGTACCAGGGATTCCATTTCATTCTACGTGTACAGTCCCCAAACGAGAATGCCACCCCCACCAGCTTGAAGAGTACCCTGCTGGCAAGAAGGATCCATCGCTTCATGTGGTTTGCGCCGTACTCGTATCCTGCCATCCGCATGTACCAACGTGAATTTCGACTCATCAGTCCAGGCAACATTTTTCCACATGTCTAGGGTCCAGTGGCGATGTTCTCGCGCCAATGCTAATCTTTGCCCCCTGTCATGTGCGGTCAGCAGCGGTACATCCTCGTGGGACGATGGCTTCTGTACCCCATAGCGAGGAGATGGTTCTGAATGGTGTGGCTGCTTACACGTTTTTGTACACCAGCGTTAAATTGCCGAGTGATTTCTTGCACTGTGACCCGTCTATCCGCTGTTACAATGCGAGCTAGCCGACGATGACCCTGCTCATCCACACGCTGTTGTCCACGGCAGTTGGCCCTTGCAGGGATGGTTTTACCGGATTTGATGGACTCGCGGTACACCCGTGACACAGTGGCTCGTGAAAATCCCAGTGCCTGCACGACTTCCGAGATGGAGTGACCCATTCGTCGGGCCCCGACAATTTGCCCACAATCAAATGCGCTTAGATCCTTCGTCTTACCCATACTGCGTCCGACTCTTACTGATTCCCGTCGCGTCACTCCTTATATTGTAGGATCGCTGCATACGTCATGTCGTTTCCGTTTACACGGCCGCCCACAGCGCTACGTTTGCGTAACGTCAGCTGTCTCTAATTCAATTGCTCTTCAGTGTATGTCTTCTCGAGCATTTTCATGTGTGAGCAGAAACTATATACTTTTAACTTTTCGCACAACAAGCGAATGCGAACAAACATACTTTTCTTTCCTATTCCAGCTGGACAGAAGACAATACGCAGCGCTCAGTTTCTCATTTTTTTTCTTTTCAGTAAATACGAAACGTTATAATATATTTAAGCTATTTAATATATACGTCTCGATATAGAAAATGCCACACCATAAAGGAATGCACGAAATGTGACGGAACTTACCACACATGATGACAAGTACATGGGAAACAAGTGATTTAATTTTTATGGGATATGATGAACACTCTAAATTACCTTTCACTTTTAGTTGCTTTATCTAAGTAAATTTGAATTCATTCTCTTTTAGCGTTTTCAACCTTAACTTTATATCTCCTCGCTCGCGGAATGACGTTGGCAACAATTATGAGGTCAAAGAGCCTGACGTATGCATGTTCACAGATAAGAACGAGAGATATATAATGTTGAAGCAGCGGCCAAAATGAGTGCAAGTGGAAGCTGTGCTAAGCCAGAGCTGTGTTTATTTGAAGTTTGCGTATTCGAGCTGTGTTGTTATATGTATATTGAGTGTTTGGGTGTAATCAAGTTTTCTGCTTACTAACTCTCGTTAATCAATGGTGGAAAATTAATACTATTGTAATTAGTTCCTCACGTATTTTGGAATGTTCGAGTTAAGTGTTTACACGCTGATGATGGAATAAAACGAAGTAAACAAAAAGTCTTTCTGAAACTTTATCTGAGTGAGTTTTTTAATAATAGTGTTCTCCAAGATACAAATAGTAAAGAACGCTACAAGGACTGCATGAATACGATGAGTGAGGAGACTGTATAATATGTCCTGAGTCAGTAAGCCGTATTACCGCCATGCAGGGCTATACATTCCGCAACACGTCATGGCATCGAGTGGAAGAGACTCCGGATTGTGTCCCGATGTATCGCTGGTCATGCGCCATTGACCTATGCCGAGAAAGTCCTGCTGAGGCGCTACGTCGTTTGTAGTTACGTAACACGCATTCGCTATTCGGGAGAAGATTGGGTATTTCTCTGGCCAGGGCAGCACGTGGACCATATACATCGTTTGCTGACGTTGCCAGTATGCTGAAGGACGGTGTCTTGTTGGGAACTGGGAATCATGAATACCACGGTGATACCGGAAAAAATGGGCTGTAGCGCATCATCGACGTATCTTCGTGCGATCAAAGTACCCCCAGCGTACGAGTAGTGATCGGCTGACACCAAAAGCTTGACACCACGTTGTGGAACCGTATGACACTCACTAATTACCCAAGTGACCACATTGTTTCTACAATTGCAGGAGCGGAATACCCCACGACCCTTTTAGTGTGTTAAATTCGTGTTTTCACTTTAAGGTCTCATACACATTTTGTAAAAGTGTTTCTCCTTTCATTCAGGTAACATAGCTTTTTAATATACTGGTGTTGGTGTCCAGAAACTCTAAAGCGAACTGAAGAAGGCAAGCTAAAATTCGAAAAAAATTACTTTAATTATCGGTGCCTAATATTCGCTATGTACTTTTACTGGAAGTTTCCCTCAAGAAACGCAAAAAGATCCCAAAACAAAATTCATCCGGCAGTATCAGTTTTAAAAGAAGAACATCACATATTTATAACAAAAACAATTGAACAGAAACGGTCTTGAACTTTGAGAGTTATAAAGAAGTAAATTTCTCCGTCATTTTTGTCCACGCCGGGGCTCGAACCCGGGTCCCTTCATTCCGGAATGAGTTGCTCTACCAATTGAGCTACGCGGACATTCATTACCGCTGCTATCTGCCTTTATGTCGTGTGCGTCCTGATGGGCAGGCACAGGCACGTCATATCTCACCCCCTCCCCCGAAAGAGGGCCGGGGCATGGCCCACGGGTCAGCCGTGACCATGAATCGTTGCCGCCGGCCGCCATCCGCTGTAGAACGTGCACTTGAGAACTCCCAGTCAATCTAGTGTGTGGAATGCAACATCGTACACATTTTATTTTTCGAAGCGCTGAAGAAGGGATTCTCTTATTTTTCCTATCTCGCGTTGTGGAAATAACATCACACCATTGCGAGAACTTGAACGGCCGGGTCATCCGGGAAGTTCGGGCGCCATTATAACGAAGTAAATTTCTCCGTCATTTTTGTCCACGCCGGGGCTCAAACCCGGTTCCCTTCATTCCGGAATAAGTCGCTCTACCAATTGAGCTACGCGGACGTTCGTTACCGCTGCTATCTGCCTTTATGTCGTGTGCATCCTGCTGGGCAGGCACGTCACAGAGTTAATGACACTCATTCAGTTGGTAAAAACGAAAACGTTTCTAAATACGCACGATAGATGGAAAGACGATATAATGAAAAATTGCTTCCAAAGCGGAGTGGAGAAATAGCCACAAAATTTGAAAACATGACAAAATGCTGTATTTTTTTTTTTTTTTTTTTTTTTGCTGTAAAAATACATGTAGGAAGTAGTGTGTTTTTCTTAGCCTTTATGTTTGAGATTTTCAGTTCCCTTAACAGCCTACAATGAAAGAAAACGAGGCCTTCCACAAAACTCCCATCGTGAATAGTGCTTTAAGTGAAAAAAAAGATGCTTTCATTACTTTATTTTCCTTCTAGCATTGGCTGTTATTAGAGACCTTCAAAATTGCTTGTAAAAGTGGATAACGACTATTCGATACCAATACGTAAAGTAACATAATATTTAGCATACCTTAAAAAAACTGCTGAATGGGAAATGAATTACATGTGTATAACGAAGTAAATTTCTCCGTCATTTCTGTCCACGCCAGGATTCGAACCCGGATCCCCTCATTCCGGAATAAGTCACTCTACCAATTGAGCTACGCGGACGTTTCTTCTGACTACTATCTGCCTTTATGTCGTGTGCGTCCTGCTGGCAGGTACGTCACATGTGATATTTTTCTTTCCCGCTTCTATCAAAAAATGAGGAATATTTTGTATTTGAAAAAAAATCCGTTTTACAAAATATTAACAGGATGTTTTCTGCGTCCTTACCGAATGCTTATTGAGTGGTTCAGTTTGAGAATATCGAGCTACGACGAGTCGCCTGTTCTTAAGTGCGATTTCTACTGGATCCTTAATTGGAAATGGAAGCAAATTACAAACATCATGTTTAGATCCCATCCCGAATTCATGTTAATTCTACGGTAGGAAAGGCCATAATCTTTTCCCCTAAGCTCCAGATTTACTAACAGTTTGTTCCTAAACAGTAACGGAAAAAATGTTGCTAGTTCCCAATCGAAGAGTCCAGAAATATCATGAAATTTTTCATTATCTCACATGGAATTACTAGTATTTGCATGTATCGGGAGAATTCAGCTTTAAATTGTATTCGGGCCTTAAGCCACTGCCAGTATACTGTACTTTGGAAAGCATCAAGTCTTACATAACTGCACAAAGGCTTTTTGGGTTTTCTTGCTTTTCCTTAAATTAGAAATCATTTCGGTCTGTAATTAAAAGAAAGATTCTTTATTACAATAACCACACAGCGAGTCCTGATTTCTGGAGTATCATGATAAAGAAACTGAATTGTTAAAAGTTGTGTGGTATTACTTAGTTTTCTTTTGCGTAGCAAATGTAAGAAAGCTTATCAGAAAAGCACAAAAACTTAAAGCGTATACGGCTAAAGAATATTAATTAATTTTTATAATACCCCTTTCCCAAACACAGCATCTTTTACAAAAAGATCCTTTTTGGAAGAATTCTGGTTTCGTTCATGCATGAAAAAACTTATCTGACATTTATGCGTGAAGTATTTTTTAATACATTTTGATCAATCCCGGATTCGTGCTATAGCTCGATACAAATTAATTCAAGTGACAGAAAACTTATTACCAGCGTGATGCGCAATATTATTAAAGCGACCCCGATATTCCCATTTGGACTTTAAGAAAAATATTCAATAATTAAACGCCAAGATTTCATTTCATGCCACGTTCCCTGTATTCATCACAACATTGTCTGGAGGCTTCTCGTTGCTTCTTTTTCCCCGTTATTAAAGAGTTATCTTTGAATTCCGTCTCTGCTAATAAGCAATTCAGTTTCACTTGTATATCCTCCAGTCTTGAGAGGTTACAAGATGCACCTGTGTTCGAGAGCCATTCTCAAAGATTATGACTGTAAGCGCAGAGAACAAGCTGCTCTCTCTCTCTCTCTCTCTCTCTTTTTCTTTTTATATTTTATTCTTCTTTTTCTTCTTATTTCTGAAGGGCGAGCTGTCATTTGGGTGCGACTGCATTCTTGAGACAAAACAGTCGCCTAAAGTGGTTCTTATTATATTTTTCTAAAAGATGTTCTTCTCAGAGGGAACAAAACATTGCAGAACAAATTTTCTCGCGTCGCTGAATAGCGTAATTGAAACGATCGATTTTTCTCTATGGTGATATAGGCGATTATCAGCGCACTACATGGTGCAGGCATATCGATTATTGACCGAGTTATCAGTAAGGAATCCTCCGTTAAAGTTGATGAAATTAAAACGAAGACATTTCAAGTGTGTGGCTTGATGTTCCGCTAAAATAATGATCAAACGGATTGTTAAAGTATAAGTTAAATGAGAGAACTTTTGCATTTTTCTGAAACTCCAAATAGCGCGGGAACATTGTGCGCTTCCTTATCAACAGGAATCACTATATAGCATTACACTGACACTTAAAAATAGTATTACGCTGTTAAAAATTTTAAGGTAGGTTGCACCAAAAAAGGTGCTACACCAGCTGCACCACCTTCTTAGAAAAGATATACCATAATGTTTTGCGAACAAAACCCAACAACGTGGTTCAACTTATCACCACGTTAGGGTACAAGGTTGCACGCAATGTTGCAGCATGTTGTTGGTTTATTTTGCATCACAGAATGGTGTATCGTTTTTAAGAAAGTGGTGCGGATGGTATATCACCACTTTTTGGTACAGCCTCACACAAAATTTTAACAGTGTATAGTAAACAACATTTTGTGCTAAAATCGCACAGCACGAATAGCGTGGGCATCAGAGGATACTGAAAACCTTCACGCTTTTTGAACAAGGGTTAGATGGTATGTACAAATTGATAAGATATTTTCAATCTTTTAGCTCAGTTAACTGCCCTTGTGAGCATCTTAGGCTGTAAGAGGTCGCCCATCCTCTATTTCGTTCTGCTGGTTCCAGGAAGGGTAAAAATTCAGAGATAGTATGCAAACATACCACGTACGCCTCATTGGAAACTCATAAACGGGGCCAACGGGAAGGATTGGTTTGAAACGCACCCCTGTAGCCCATGTCGCCAAGATGGCACTGTTAGGGCGTACTGTCACTTCAGCAACAATAGTAGCAAGTTCAAACGAAAAATAAGCTTCCAAAATTCGGCAAAACACGAGGCTATTTACTTACTGCATTTAATTGGTAGTTAAACGTCGTGCAAAGCAAGTAATTGTGAGCAAGTGTGATTGTACAAAACAGTAAAAATTACAGTTTAGTGTTACTGCATTTCATTTCTTTACCTCTCCGCTTCTATGCTGAGATCCGTAATCCGGATATGTGAGATAAGAGGAGTTTATTGTCATCAGCAATCACTGATTTACCTATAAGTTCGCTATTCTTCATGTAAAATATTTTCAGAAAGTCTGAAAATTACATCTCCCTGGAGAGCGGGAATCAAACCAACACCTTCCAATTTCCTTTTGAGTATGCTACTGTTACACCACCCAGGACTATGATGTTCAAGGTAATTATAGCGTGGGATTCATAGCTTAAGAAACTGACTTCAGATTTGTGGTAGTCGAAGAAATCCGATGCTTTATCATACCGTTGACGACTCTTTCAAATTCAAGAACAGACAGGTCACAAATCAGCAGTGCATCAGATATCATTACAGAAATTAAAGAAAAAATGTTCTTAACAAATATGGGACATTCTCAAGTGCGTTACGTTGAGGCCAAGGTTCCTCCCTCATCCCTTGGTCGGGATCTGGGCACTGAAAATATACGGCCGCTGTTACGTCACTCAAAGCCACAGGAAGAACCTGTTGGAAGTCGTATTAGCTTCTTATTGTCACAATCGTTGTCTTGCTTCATTTTGAGCTCTTTTCTCTTCGCTGAATCACTGTTTCTGCTTCCATTCATTTGTAAACTGTTGTTGATTTTACAAGAACTACTTTTCTATGATAAAGGTTTTTTTTTTACACCATCAAGAAGGTTTTGTTGGTTTTGGAACTTGGACTTAGTCGCAAACCCAGGAAGCTAGGGATTATTTGTTTAATGTACGTGACGTTAGAACTGCAACCCAGTACGCTAGCGATTGTTTGTTTATAGTTCGTTACGTCAGAACCGCAGAACGCTGGCAATTGTTTTATTTGGTGTAACGTCAGCAGAAGCAGACAAAGTAAGAAGAAAAATGGTTCGTGCGCAGAGAAGAAGGAGATTGAACTGACATGAGAAGACATAAGTGATTTTTTTTGTATTCAAAGTTTATGTTGGAGTGTGTTGCCGTGTATAGTATGAGTGTATATTCGTATATAATGGTGTAATAAATGTTAATACAGCTATCGAATTGATTCTTGGATATCAACTTTATTTGGTCGGAAAATGTTCGATTTGGTAACTATTCAATAGATGTATACACAAAATACAGAATTTTGTACTAGCGAAATAGGAATTTGGAACACTTGGAAATGTCAGCTCATTTATTTTGAAACAAAGAATGCCTTCTAGCTGTTGTGTCCCGGGATGTATATCAAATTACTGTCCTGTTGAAAAAAATATTAAAGTGTTTAAATTTCCGAGTGAAGAAAATAGATTTCAACAGTGACTGAAGAAAAGCTGGTTTCCCGGAAAAAGAAGCGTAGTATGTATCAGACATTTTAAACATGAAGATGTTATAACATAACACAGTGTCACCTGAGGCGATGGCTCGAATAGTGTGTTCCCGCGCTCTAATTTTTTTGTTTTTGTTAGGAGGTTTAACGACCGCTGTGAGCAACTCAATGGGCTATAAGTAGTCGCCCGTCCCTAATTTAGGGTCACTGGTTCCAGGGAAGGGAGAGAGCCATCGCCGTAAGACAAACACAACGTTCATGCCTCACTGGATTCGAACCCAGACCCTCTCGGACGAATGATCAGAAGCCATCCTTTAGACTTCTGCGCCACAGGGGCGGCAAAATATATTTTTGACAAAGACACTCGTAAAAGGAAAAACGCCATCTAAAAGACTCGAAAGCTTACCCGAGAGAAAAGAGGATGCGAATGATGCAATTCTGGATAAAGGTCTGATACGGACTTTTGATGATTTTAAAGAAACATCTAAATTATTTAAAAAAATGGTGCTATTGTGTGGTCGAAGTGGACTCTCTTTACTTTTATAAAATTAGTTGTAAGACGCCACCTATTAAAATATCATCCACTTTCACTATCTATTCAGAATTCTCACTGGAAGTTTATGTGAATCAAATGAAAGTTGAAACTAAGATCATGATCTGGCTTTTATAAAAAAATGGAAAGGGTGATTTGAAATTAAATCGGTGATCACAGCTCGAAAAACTCTTAAGTTATATTGATGACACTGAAGAGACGTTACTCAAAGTGTGTCTTTGAATCAGATATAGCACGCGATGCAGGGTTTTATTGACGATCACGAAGGCACCAATGCAATACACAACATGAAGTTTGTCAAGAACAAATATCATTGTTGTCCGAGTCGTCCCGCTTGAAGATATAGTCCCGACCAAGGCCGTCTAGAAAACACAATGGCATGACATGAGAGAGATGAGTTCCCACTTTTAGTGACGCCACGTGGAAATCAAGGCTTCCGATTGGTTTCCAACGCTTTCGTGTGTGACGTCAAACACGACATCGACCTATCAGTCCGTGCGACATGAGAGTAACGTCACGAACGCAGGAAACTCATCTCTGTAATGTCATGGCCTTGTGTTTTTTAGATGGCCTTGTCCCGATACGCTTGCGTGGGCTTTCCCACTTTTTACCAGTTCGCCGGCTGCCTACAGAAAGAGTCATAAGTGGAATTTTAATTTTGCCACACGAACGTAACTTAAGAAAATTATCATCATTACTTCATTTCAAGACTAGCAATGACGGTAAAGAATATGATCAATATTTGAAAGCCACGGCTTCAAAACTGGAGGGTTACGAACGAATTGAAAATTTGTTGTTAGATGAAATAATCATCTGACCTCAAATAAGCTATGCAGATAGAACTCTATCTGGGCTAAGTGTGAATAAAAATATGCAGACAGCCACTAGTGTTCAGAGTTTCATGATTTGTTCTTTGTATTTAAAGAATAAAGATGTAGTGGCATTATTACAAGTAAAAAACATGTCTGCCGAAGACCTACTTGCAATGACAGAAAATGTTTTAGGTGTTATTCAAAGTGCAGGACTTGATGTCATTTCGATAATAACGGATACTAACAAAATAAACAGAAATACAGGGTGTTTAAAAAGAATGACCCGATTTCAAAGTAGTATATTTAATAAGGCAAATGTGGGATAGTTACAAAACAAAGAGCCAAGTATGAAGGATGGTCTAAAGTTTCACTCACCACAATTGCAAATGCTGAATGTGCCCTACACCTGCTGCACGGACAACATCAAACCGATAGCTGAATTCATCCCAAACGTGTCGGAGAGTGTCTTCAGTAACAGAATTTACCGCGGCGGTGGTTCCCGTTCGGAGCTCATCCAAGTCAGCGGGTAAAGGGGGAACATAAGCACGGTCTTTTACGTATCCCCATAAAAAAAAGTCACATGGTGTGTTGTCTGGAGATCTCGGAGGCCAAGCGTGTAGTGCCAAGTTATGGGGTCCCCTGCGTTCAATTCAACGCTGAGACAATGTGTCGTTTAGAAACCGACAAACTTGGAGGTTCCAATGTGCGCCTTCCTGCTGAAAAATGTAATATTCTGAGTCCTTCCGTGAGCTTCGCTGAAACGCCTCGTGAATTCGTTGCACATTCCTCGCTGAGGTAGTTGGTCGTCCGGGACTCTTTCCCTTACCTAAACACCCTGTTTCTTCAAATTGTCGATACCAACGACGAATGTTTTTGCCCGCTGGTGGAGCTCTGCTGTAACGCCGTTTAAACGCACGCTGCACCGTAATCACGGACTTCGTCATGCTAAATTCGAGCACACAAAACGCCTTCTGTTGCCTATTTTAATCAGACATCCACAACAAGCCTATCGACCCGTAATGTCAATTCATTGTTGTTTTCCGATATTAATGATGAAAGAAGAATGTGACAGAATGTGCAGCATGGCGGAGGGCATGGATATCCATACGTATTACACATAAAAAAATCACAAGGGCAGTTTCACTTAGGAAACTTTTTGTTCATTTATTCACACAGTCAGCGCCGTCAAGGAATTAATATTTTATCCTATGTTAAAGCTGAAAGATAAGTGCGTTCTCACTGGAAAATTCCAAACTGATGCAATTGAAGGAATGTTCGAGTAATATCGGCAGTGGAATGAAGGGAATTACAACATATTGGTGGAACAAGTTGTGAAGTCGGAAAAAACCCGTGATTGTTTAACTGATTAAACTCAACCCTTCGAGATATGGATGTTTTTCAATAAAATATTTTTTATAAGAATTTGATGTCGAAGAGAACCAGCTACTAAAGATGATCTACGTGATATTCCAATAAAAGGAATTTATTTGGATGAAATAGACACCGACGAAGTCGATTCATTACCTGTATTCGTTTACTTGTTCGGATATGCAGCATTCAAACAAAAAGGAAGTGTTACTTGTGCCAGAGAAAATTAGCATCAGATAAAGAGATAAATCTAGAATTAGGCGATTCCGAAGTGAAGAAATACTTCGAACTGCTTGACCGAGATGAACTAACATATACCTGTGAAGTAGTAATACTTTCTTTCATTGCGTGTTATAAACTGTTTAAACTGCTTCTACGGGAAGAGAACGAGCACTTACTCCTTATGAGGAACATAAAATCACTGCTGAAAAAACTGGCTCCTAATAAAATTTCCGAATTTTCAGTACCTGGACCTTACATTAGATGTGGAAGAACTAATACAGAGTTAGCTAGGAAACGTGTTTCAGTGCATTTGAACATTTTTTTAAACTACACAAAACTCAAAAAATGAAGTAGTTGGTGGAAAATCATGTAAAAAAATGCTATCCTTTCAGCCGTTCGTCGTATTTGGACGAAACGGCCCAAATTTCAAGAGTAATTTGCCATTATGTCTTAAAAGTTAAATGTTCAATCAAAATATACTTGCTGTTATAACTTGTGGACCAGAGACCTGGATCTTAACTAAAACGGATATTCGGTGGCCACAAAACACGGAGATAACAATGAAAAAATGTATGTTTGGTATTAACAAGAGATATAGGATGAGGATCTCACACATCAGGAAAATGGCAAAGAGTAGATGGCATCATGATCAAAATAAAATCTCTGAAATGGGTTGGAAGTATTGCTAGAACTGACCACCGTTGGACTACTGTAGTACTAGACTGGACTTCAAGGGATAGGAAAAGACCCAGAAAAAGCCCATGCGGAAAAATTGGTGGATGAAGTTCGAAATTCTGTCCGAGTGACATGGGCGATACTCCCTCAAGAGAGAAAGCTGTGTAAGAGACATGGCGAAAACTTCCAGAAGTGGATTTGATAATGTTTGATGATGATATACACCAAAGAGCCGAAACGTTATGACCAGCGTGTCTTTACGCAAATCAAAGCAACTGCACGTAAACCACGGCGCGTGTGAAAGGTATACACTGAAGAGCAATTGAATTAGAGACAGCTAGCGTTATGCTAACGTGGTGCTGTGGGCGACCCTGTAAACGGAAACGACATGACGTATGCAGCGATCCGACAATATAAGGAGTGACGCGACGGGAATCAGAAAGAGCTGGACGCAGTATGGGTAAGACGAAGGATCTAAGCGCATTTGACCGTGGGCAAATTGTCGGGGCCCGACGAATGGGTCACTCCATCTCGGAAATCGTGCAGGCACTGGGATTTTCACGAGCCACTGTGTCAAGGGTGCACCGTGAGTACATTGAATCCGGTAAAACCATCCCCGCAAGAGCCAACTGCCGTGGACAACAGCCTGTGGATGAGCAGGGTCATTGTCGGCTAGCTCGCATTACAACAGCGGATAGACGGGCCACAGTGCAAGAAAACACTTGGCAATTTAACGCTGGTGCACAAAAACATGTAAACAGCCACACCATCCAGAACCATCTCCTCGCTATGGGATACAGAAGCCATCGTCCCACGAGGGTACCGCTGCTGACCGCACATCACAGGGTGCAAAAGATTAGCATGGGCGCGGGAACATCGCCACTGTACCCTAGACATGTGGAAAAATGTTGCCTGGACTGATGAGTCAAGTTTCACGTTGGTACATCCGGATGGCAGGATACGAGTGAGTACGGCGCAAACCACATGAAGCGATGGATCTTTCTTGCCAGCAGGGTACTCTTCGAGCTGGTGTGGGTGGCATTATCGTCTGGGTACTGTTTACGTGGACTGAAATGGGACCCCTGTTACGTGTGACATCGTCCCTCACAGGTCAACGTTACCGGGATATCCTGGACGACCATTTGCTGTCATTTGTGCGTCGTCAACATCCGACTGGGGACCCCATCCTGCAACAAGACAATGCACCGTGCCATCGCTCCCGAATTGTATCCGAATGGTTGGATGAACACTCCACCGACGTGACCTCGCTGCCTTGGCCAGCTAGGTCACCTGCCCTCAATCCCATCGAGCACATCTGTGATGCCATAGAGAGAGATGACCCCCGCCCTCCTCCATGAAATCTTCGTGAACTGTGGGAGCATGTTCAGGGGTCGTGGATCCGTATGGCTTCCCAACGCTTCCGGTGTCTTGTCGAGTCAATGCCGAGACGAATCGCCGCCGTCATCAGGGCGAAAGGTGGTGCTACACGTTTCTAGACAGGTATCTCTAATTCAATTGCTCTTTAGTGTATAAATAGCATCTCATTCTGAGCTCTGTTAATCAGTGTTACTCTTGTGCTTCAGATAGGAAAGGCAGAGGACTTTCGAGAGTTTGACGAACGCCAAATCGTAATGGCCAGACGACTGGGTCAGAGCTTTTCCCAAATGGTAAGGCTTGTGGGTTGCTCACGATCAGCCGTGGTTAGTACCTGCAAAAACTGGTCGGAGGACGGAAAGATCACATACAGCTGTCAAGGTGTGGTCCGACTACGGCTCGTGGATGCTAGCGGTAAGCAAAGGCTTTCCTGTTTGTTATGAGTGCAACTCGCCGGAGATTTGAATGCTAGTGACGGGGCTAATGTGTAACAACACAGTACATCAAACCCAGCTGAAAATGAGGCTGCGTAGCTGCAGGCCGCTAAGAGTGTCCATGTTGAAGCGTCTACAATGGGCTCGTGAGGTTAAAACTGGACCTAGAATGATTGAAAGAAGGTCCTTTGGTCCAATGTATCTCGTTTGCTGTTGCACCATGTGGACAGCGATGTGGAGAAGGTAAAATACACCACGTGGAGAGGTAAACGACGCACATGTAAACGACATGCACGTCGTTTACCTGGGGGATATTTGGTACTAGGACTCACCGTGGGGCGAAAACAAGCCGAAGGCGGTAGTGGAATGATTTGGGCAATGTTCTTCAGGGGAAATCCTAAATCCAGTTTTTCATGCGTAGGAAACCGGTCCCGGACGATTCGTCCAACGACGATTGGTCTAATGCCGATTCGTCCAACGACGATTGGTCTAATGCCGATTCGTCCAACGACGATTGGTCTAATGCCGATTCGTCCAATGGTATCATCTTACCAACGGTAAACTTTTTTATTTTCCAGAAAGAAATAATAATTTAAATTATTCTCCTCTTTATATCCTTTTGAAAGATAATTTCCGTATATTTGGTAATTGTAAACAGTTTACATAAACCTGGTAAAAGGCACTCAATGGAGCATTTCTCAGCTGTTTGCAAAGCACATAGGCCGCGTGCATTCTTAGAAGATTTTAATTTACAACCTAGATATTTGGTATTTGTAATTATGTTATAAAACCTAATAAAAGGCACTCATCCTATCATTTATCAGGTCTTTACAAGGCACCTAGGCCCCGGGCTTTTTAGAAGATTTTGAGTTACAACCTAGATATTTGGTATTTCTAAACATTCTATAAAACCTTATAAAAGGCACTCATTGAATCATTTCTCATGTCTTTACAAGGCACTTAAGCCGTGGGCCTTTCTAAAAGATTTTAAGTTACAACCTAGATATTTGGTATTTGTAAATATTTTATAAAACTTAATAAAAGGCACTCATCGTATCATTTCTCAGGTCTTTACAAGGCACCTAGGCCGCGGGCCTTTTTAAAAGATTTTAAGTAACAACCTAGATATTTGGTATTTGTAAACAATTTATAAAACCTTATCAAAGGCACTCAACGGATCATTTCTCAGCTATCTACCAGGCACTTAGATCGCGGGACTTTATAGAAGATTTTAAGTTACAACCTAGATATTTGGTATTTGTAAACAATTTATAAAACTTTATAAAAAGCACTCATCGTATCCTTTCTGGGGTCTCTGCAAGGCACCTAGGCCGCGGGCTTATTAATTAATATTTCGTGCTTAAGTAAAAGCGCAATATTATCAACTTGATTTAATATGTAAACGTTATAAATATAACATCGGTAGAATAAAAAGTCCTAAAAAGGCCTAGGCCTAGGGCTTATGAATTAATATTTCGTGACTAAGTAAAAGCTCAATATTATTAACTTGATTTGATATGTAAACGTTATGAATCTGACATCGGTAGAATTAAAACTGTTAAGAAAGCCTAGGCCTAGGGCCTATGAATTAATATTTTGTGCTTACGTAAAAGCGCAATATTATTACTTGATTTAATATGTAAATGTTATGAATATGACATCGGTAGAATATAAGCTGTTAAAAGGCCTAGGCCTATGGCCTATGAATACAGAAACGGAAAACTAGTGTTTTATATTATTTCATGCAAAAGAGAAACATTGAAGTTGATTGAACGGCTCGTACATCAGTAACTTCATACGGCAGCAAGGACAGTACAACAAAAAAACGCGAACCAAAAAAAAAAAAAAAAATCTAGCCACAATATTACGCATAGAATGTAACAGTATTTTACATTCTTTGGACTACCGGTACTTTCGTATAACATCGGAGATAGAATCAGAACAGATGAGACTTTTATAGCATGAGTAGCACTTCGGACAGGTAGGACGGAATTGGACAAATCGTCCATTGGACGAATCGGCATTGGACCAATCGTCCATTGGACAAATCGGCATTGGACCAATCGTACCATTGGACAAATCGTACCTTTGGACCAATTGTCCATTGGACGAATCGGCATTGGACCCATCGTTGTTGGACGAATCGTACCAGACCCGTAGGAAACTATGACATCTACCAACTACTTAAACATCACTGCAGACCAGGTACATCCTCTCATGGAAACGATACTCCCTTCTCGTAATGCCTTCTTTCGGAAGGATAATGCGCAATGCCACACTCCCCAGATTGTTCGAGAATGCTTTGCGGAACATGGGGAAGAATTCCAGATATTCCAAATTCTCCAGACATCAATCCAATCGAGCGTGTGTGGTTCACATTGGAAGAGCAAGTGCGATCTGCGGCGGCTCAACCACGCAAACTTTCAAGAGTTAACGGATCTTCTGTTAACGTGTTCGTACAAGATACCACAAGACAACTTTAGAATTCTTGTAACCTCCACTCCTCGCCATGTAAGGGCTGTTTTGGTGGCACGTGGAGGACCTACATCATGTTAGGCAGGTGGTAAAATGCTTTGGCTCTTAGGTGTGTATATGACGTTCATGAGGCCGAGCTGTCTGAATCGTTGGCTACGGACCATTCGTCCGAATTGGGCCCCAGGTTCGGATCTTATATGAGGCATGGGTAGTATTTTTGTTTTGCGGCGCTCTGTGTGCCGCTTCCGTGGAGCCAGTGGCCCTAAATTTGGTAAGGGCGAATGTTTACAGCTCTTATAGTTTCTCATAGGTATCGTTAAACTCCAAAAAAAAAGACAACTAAATACCCATGTAAAGTAAAACTGCCAAATAATTGAAACAGCCCAACCAACGTAAAGCAGAAGAGTATAAATTCACTTACTACACGTGTGTTGAATATACTACATACGAATGTCGGCGACTGAAGAAAATGAATATCTCTGCAGTGGCGGTATTTGAAAAGCATATCTGAAATGATCTACAGGGGTACTTACTATTTATGAATTGATGTCGAAGAAAATGGACAAAACTTGAAGTTATTTGTGAACACGTAGATGGAAGCAGCCTGCACGTGTGTATAGAAAAGTGGCAAAAAGCTTTTGATAGAGATTATTCTTTAGAGGAGTGGACGACAGACGTACTGATGAAAGGGTGTAATTATTGATCTGAAACTTTTCTTATACAGTATACGTCACAGAACCTAAAGTCACATTGACAGACATGTTATGATCACAACAGATATGCATGGAGGTAGGTGATCGTACGAAAGACCATAATTTAAATGGCAAATTAGAAGGATGATCATTGCAAAGCACGTTTATTTAATAAAAACAAATTGTTTTTTTTTTACTTTTACTTTTTTGGTGAACGCTTGCCGTTTTGAAAAGTCTTGTACGGATCAGCGAGAAGTTGAATAGTGTGGAAGCGTAAGAGCGTAAGTTGTCAGATGAAATACACAGTATGCTGCCTCGACACGAGTTAATTACTTTATTGCCATTTAGCGAAAAACAATACTTGTCAATTAGGAGCAACATAAAACATGCGTGTATGTTAGTGAGTGTAACGTAAAATACTGCATGAATGCATGCAGATCTGTACCATAGCTGGAAATTCAGAAGCATTCCCCAAAACTGTTGGAAATAATTCATTTGGTAATGAATCTACAAAACTCATCTGCAGCATGCATTATACTCTGCTTACTATCAGATTTCCATTCAGCACATGTTAATCAAATACTAATTAAAGTATGGAGATTTTGGGGTCAGACAAACAGCACCGCTCTCTTTCCTATAAACCTTAATATCCTCCGAATAAATATTGAGGTGCTTGGCACCTGATACGGTGCAATTTAATCAACAAGAAATATGTCCATTAAGTAAGCACCTTTGTACACATAATAACACCTTTGTACCGCATACACTACAAAAAGCGGAAAATTAGAAAGGACAGCAGTTACACATGGTACCTATATTAATGTGGTGGGAGTGAGGTCAAAGAGTGGAGAAAATGTCTTTGAAATATAAAATACACTCACGGACAATGAAATTTGCGCACCTAGAATAAAACATGCTACAACCGCGAAACATCACAAATAGCTAGAGTGCGTGCTGGTATGCGTATGATCCACGTTTGGTGCGATTGAGCATACCCGCACACCCTGTGGTGGCGCTGCAAGCACGGACCGGCAGCCTTATAAACCAGCGGGTAGTTAACGCCCCATGAAAGCGAAAAGCACCGGCCGAGGTAAGCAAGAGTACAGAGTGACAAGAATGCCGGGCAGATGCCAGAGACGTCGATTTACGCAATGCACTTTGAGCCAGGCAGGATCATCGGGCTGAAAACCACAGAGTGGTCGGCGCATCCTATAGCCTGCCACGTGGATACTTCTAACCATACCGTCCGACCGTGTTGGGAGCCGTGGACACGTGACGGCACTGCCACACGGCGGAGCGACTCCGGACGGACCAGGAGGACCACCGGTAGAGATGATCGACGGATCGCGCCCCAGGCACGAACGGATCCCATGGGGACCAGGTCCACTATACAGGCAGATTTAGCGGCTCTTGTTTGTCCACGAACCATATCCCGACGCCTCGCGGGAGCGAATCTGCGATCTGAGCGCCCATTACGTGTGCTGCCATTAACACCGGAACACCGCCGGCTCCGCTTGCAGTGCTACCAGGCCAGAGTGACGTGGAAGGCCACAGACGGGCAACGTGTGGTGTTTAGCGATGAGTGCTACTTCGTTTTGGGGACAGATGAACATCGTGTCCGGGTGTCGAGCTCCGCTATTCAACGGCAGAATCCAAACTTCGCTATCGAACGCCACACCTCCCCTACTGCTAGCATTATGATCTGGGGAGCCATAGCCTACGATAGCCGATCAGCTCTAGTACTGGTACGGGGATCATTGACGGGCCAGCGGTATGTGGATGAGATCCTACGGCCCCATATGCTCAAATTCCTGGCCGGGATTCCAAGAGCGCTATACCAACAGGATAATGCCCGCCCGCACACGGCTCATGTTGGCCAGAACTGCTTACGTTATGTCAAGGGGGCCTACCCGCTCCCCTGACATGTCCCCTATCAAACATGTGTGGGACCAGTTGAAATGCCAGCTGCCATCGTGCCGCATTATCCGGGATTTGGAGCACACCGTTCAACATGTGTGGGCCAGTCTGCCGCAGGGCAACATCAGGCGTCTGTTCGCCTCCATGCAGGACCGTATTGCAGCATGTATCGCAGCACGAGGCGGTGCGACGTGCTATTGAAGATGACCGGAATGTGCGCCACATGACCTTCTGTAATTGTCTTGCAGCTCTGTTTTATCCATCATGTGTATCATTCATCTGCATCATTACGTCCATAAGATTTCAGTTCAATCCGATGCTTCATTCTTGGTGCGCAAATTTTCATTGTCCGCGAGTGCCCAGCAAAAACACAAGTGTTGGGAAACTGTTGGCTACCAGCTAGCCTGATGATAGCCACCAGGAGGCAAGATCGCTATCTCGGTCGCCTGAGGATAACCACCAGGTGGCAAGATCGCTATCTGAAAGTAAGTGCTCAGAGAAGGCCTAGTATCACCAGTAGCCAAATCGGGGAATCACTTCGAGCTGCTTCTTCTCTCACAGTATATACTAGTACCCTGTGAGAAGAGGAAAAAGGATCGAGCGTGGAGACCGCTGAGGTGTATCACACTGGCATCAGCTCATCGTCGTCAAAGATGTACCTGGGTCCAGCAGCATATATCATAGAATACAGAGTGGCACCATGTACTTTTCACAAACTAATTCCGTTTCGCTCATTACCCTGATACTCGACGAAGACGTGTGGAGGATATCCACAACACAAATGCAACCACACTATGTGCAGGCCTTCCACCCTTACCAGTTTGTCTGGCGCTCTTTGGCCAAACCTGGCCCTTGCGCCAATAAAATCCAACAACCAACCAACCAACCACCCTTACCAGCGGCAGTCAGTTCTGGTCTTGGCAGGAGTGCGTTTTAGTGGCCGTACTTCCTTGTATGTTTATCAAGGCAACATGAACGCCTTGGTGTACGGAAACCAGATCACTGTGACACTGTGTCATGCTGCTGTTGGACATGCATTCTGTTTTCTCAATGACAGTGCAACCAGTTAGAGTGCCTGGAGCGTGCTTCAGGAGCTGGAATGTTATGGGATTGAATCGTTGCAGCTGCCTCTCAGAGAACGTTTGGGACGTTGTACAGCATCGTCTGGATACCAATTTTCCATGCCAAAATACATTGAAAGACTCCGTAACGTGCTGTCTGACATATAGGACGAGCTTCCTCAGACACGCATCAAGAGTGTCATTCCAAGTATGCCTCGTAGGTGTCAAGACGTTCCTCGACACACAGGTTGTGTTACCGGGTTCTGAGATCCAGAGGTATGGACATTCTCCTGATTTACCATTTTGCCTACACTGCAGTGTTACTTTGTTTTGTGCAGAAATTGCACAGTTAATTTTTTGTAAACGCATTTTTTATCGTCTTTCAATCATCGTGAACTGTGGGAGCTTGTTTTTTATCCCTAAACAAGCTCCCACAGTTCACGAAGATTTCATGGAGGGGGGTGGCATCACAGATGTGCTCCATGGGATTAAGGTCAGGTGACCTAGCTGGCCAAGGAAGCAAGGTCACATCGGTGGAGTGTTCATCGAACCATTCGGATACAGTTCGGGAGCTGCATTGTCCTGTTGCAGGATGAGGTACCCAGTGGGATTATGAAGACGCACAAACGGGAGCACATAATCGTCCAGGATATCCCGGTAACGTTGACCTGTGAGGGACGATGTCACCCGTACCAGGGGCCCCATTTCAGTTAACGTAAACAGTCCCCAGACGAGAATGCCCCCACCACCAGCTTGAAGAGTACCCTAATGGCAAGAAGGATCCATCGCTTCATGTGGTTTGCGCCGTAATCGTATCCTGCCATCCGCATGTACCAACGTGAATCTAGCCTCATAAGTCCACGCAACATGTTTGCACATGTCTAGGGTCCAGTGGCGATGTTCCCAAGCCCATGCTGATCTTTGCACCCTGTGATGTGCGGTCAGCAGTGGTACCCTCGTGGGACGATGGCTTCTGTACCCCATAGCGAGGAGCTGGTTCTGGATGGTGTGGCTGCTTACACGTTTTTGTGCACCAGCGTTAAATTGCCAAGTGATTTCTTGCACTGTGCCCTGTTTATCCGCTGTTACAATGCGAGCTAGCCGACGATGACCCAGCTCATCCCCACGATGTTGTCCACGGCAGTTGGCCCTTGCAGGGTTGTTTTTACCGGATTCGATGTACTCACGGTGCACCTGTGACACAGTGGCTAGTGAAAATGCCAGTGCCTGCACTTCTTCCAAGATGGAGTGACCCATTCGTTGGTCCCCGACAATTTGCCCACGATCAAATGCGCTTAGATCCTTCGTCGAGATGACGTCGCATCACTCCTTGTATTGTCGGATCGCTGCATACGTCATGTCGTTTCCGTTTACCGGGCCACCCACAGCGCCACATTTGCATAACGCCAGCTGTCTCTAATTCAATTGCTCTTCAGTGTATATAGTCCAAAATATGTTCATTGAAGTCATCCTAGTGTTCTACGAATCACTACTGAACGATATAGGCCTTAACATACGGCGCAATGTCTTGCTGAAACACCATACCTCTGTGTGAGAACACTGTTAGCATAAATGGATGAGCCTGGTCTGCAATAAAGAACAGATAAACGATGGAGCACAGAGTCTGGAAAAAACCGGAGTGCTACCTTGGCACAGTTGATACTGCTATCAGGTGGACCAATGTGCTCCATAAAAAACATCCTCCACAGCACTGGTTCACCGCTACGTGCCTGTACCCGTGCGGTCACAGAGTCTCGTGCCATCTTCACCGAAGCTGTTCGCCTTACTCGATACCGTCTATTCACTCTAGGCAGTTGGAAACCTGATCCATTCTTATAGACGACTTTCCTCGAAACTTCCACGGTCCACTTCTGATGTTTTCCAGCAACATCCTGTCGTTGTCGTCGATTACGTGCTGGGGTGAGAGGTGCTGCGGTCATACGATTTCACTGTGTGCCCATACGATGTAGAGATCGCTGTACTGTAGCTGTGGATATCCCTCCTTTATCCTCCTGGGTTACAGATCATGGTCAACTGTGCCAAGGTAGCACTCCACTCCGGTTTTTCCAGACAATACGGCCGATCCACTTCTCAGCCAGAGTATTAAACAGCCGTGCTCATCTGATGGAAAACCGTGATCATGGTTTGCCCCTCTTTTCATTCATTCTCGTTACACTTTAAATACAGCAGCTCGTGAACTGCCCACAAAGTTTCCGGTTTGTTAAACACTGCGAGCCTTTGCTCGATATGCGATGATCACATCATTTTCCAAGGTGTTCAAATCACGTTCCTTTTCCATTAATATAATGGTTTCAGCTCCGACTGACACTACACGTGTCACAGATAGCACTGCAAAGCATTTGACCTTCACACGTGAGCACTCAAGCCCGGAAGTGATTGAAATGTCAGATAAGGGGGGGTGTATGGGGGGTGTATGGGGGTGTTAATGATCCGCTCCTACTGTATAAATTGTGATGTACACCAAAAGGCTCTACTTTATTAATTTGTCAGTTGTACCTAGTTTGTTGAATAAATATTTATCTACGTCCAAGTGCAGTAGGTTTTCATTAAAATATTTAAAAACAAGATTGTACTGTCTTCATACAGAGCATACCACCATCGCATTATAAAAATACATTCCGGCCATGTTCTTTATTTTATTTTTTTTTATTGGAGGTTTAACGACCACCGTGAGCAACTCAATGGGCTATAAGCAGTCGCCCGTCCCTAATTTAGGGTCACTGGTTCCAGGGAAGGGAAACAGCAAGTGCCGTACGACAAGCACAACATCCATACCTGACCGGGATTCGAACCCGGACCCCTTACGGACGAATGATCAGAGGCCAGCGCCTTAGACCACTGCGCCACCGGAGCGGCCCGGCCATGTTCCTGTTTTGTATTTTATCAAGATTGCATTTTTTTCTGTGATTGATCTAAGACACTAGAAAGAACTGCATTTTAAAATCAAATATTAACTCGACTTCCATGAACAAACAGCGCTCTCGAAAAAACATATGAACTATTTTATTATGCCTTCATTGGTTAAGAAAATGTGACAGAAAGATATGTTTTACAGCACCGGATGCAACAATAAAATTTGATCTTGTTTTTCTGATTTTACTAATCTGTTTATCTTCTTGTAGATGCAAACAAAAGATGGCACTCATTTAGAAAGAAGCGCAATGTAATTAATAAGTAGGAACTGTACACCCATTATACTCAAAATAGAATAACTATACTAATGATCCGAATTTCTTGGCGTAGAATAGAAATAAAACTTTCCAAGCTTTCGCACATCATCCAGATGGCTTTTTCAAGGAAGGCAGACAGCTAACTTTAAACTGGATAATAGAACGTTTCAACAATTTGAACTCGGGGACTTGACTAGACTATAAATGAGTAGGCGCAAATGTGACAATTTGAAGAAACGAGGTCACATTGGTTGGGCACGCTGTAGCATGGTAGAAAACGCAGCATTATTTGAAGAATTCATTTCAAATAGTAATACATGGCAACTCTAGAGAGATGCTATCATTGCATGCCTCGTTGCTGGTCGCGATTTCCAAGGTTTCGCGAATGGCAGTAGATTGGGTAGTGGAGTATGAAGCTAATTTCTTTACATCACTCCACATAGGATCAGCGGACTTGAACTTGACTTCTCTTGATGGGGCAGTGGTTATTTTTCCGTCTTTTGTATCCTTTGCATGTTCGCTGATCCTAATTCCTAACGAACGTTTGGTCATTCCGATGTAGTATCGCCTGGAGCTGTTCGGATATTGTAGTGGAATGGCATAAACATAATTGTAGTGGAATGGCATAAACATAATTGTAGTGGAATGGCATAGCATCGTATATAAAGATGCCGGAGACCTTATGCTGACACCGAAGTTCATCCTCCTGAGCGCGTTTCATACGCAATGTACTTATTATTTCACTAACAGACCTTTCTCCCAAACCCAAAGAAACTTTCGCATATAATGAAGAAAGAAATACATACAAAAGAACAGCATCGTAGATTGCCAGAAAAATTTGTAGCGGCCCGAAGGTTTGAATATAAGAAAGCTGATGGCCGACCATGCGTAAATGAAGCGATGGTGGAACACATGCGGGATTTCTTTCAGAGTAGTTCCAGGAATACCATCAAAGGTGCATCTAAAAATTGAGGCTCTAATCCAGCATTGCTTGTAAGATTATACATAAGACACTTTGACTTAATTTCTACAAAGCTCAATTTTTGTAGGTGCTGATATCAAGAAGCAAGGCGAAAACGTTCGACTTTTAATACACACAGTTTTAGACATTTTCTACTTCGATCGATTGGCTGTACTTTTGCTATCCTATGGCTACGGTGAACACCAGACCTCATGTCTGTGTACTTTGTATGATGTTTTGTTAAAGATGCTCTGTATATGCAAGTACACTGACGGGAAAAAAATCCCAACACCACGAAAAAATAGTTGCAGAGAAATGAAATGGCGGCAATACATTTGTATAGGTAACATATTTAATCGATTAAGGTTTCAAGATCACAGCTTATTGTAAACGCGAGAAGAGCCATTTTAAATGTGAAATGCTGGTACATTAATAACCGGTGTAACCGCCAGAATGTTGAATGCAAGCACGCAAACGTTCATGCATTGTGTCGTACAGGTGCTGGATGTCAGTTTGTGGGATGGAGTTCCATGCCTGTTGCACTTGGTCGGTCAATACAGGGACGGTTAATGCTGGTTGGGGGTGACGCTGGAGTTGTCGTCCAATGATTTCCCATACGTGCTCCATTGGTGAAAGATCTGGTGATCTAGCAGGCCACGGCAGCATGTCGACACTCTGTTGAGCATGTTGGGTTACAACAGCGGTATGCAGGCGAGCGTTATCCTGTTAGAAAACGCCCTCTGGAATGCTGTTCATGAATGGCAGCACAACAGGTTGAATCACCAGACCGACGTACAGCTGTGCCGTCAGGGTGCGTGGGATAACCACGAGAGTGCTCCTGCTGTCATAGGAAATTGCTCCCCAGACCATAACTCCAGGTGTAGGTCCAGTGTGTCTCGGCCGCAGACAGGTTGGTTGCAGGCGCTCACCTGGCCTCCTTCTAACCAACACACGGCCATCACTGGCCCCCAGGCAGAACCGGTTTTCATCAGAAAACACAACAGATCTCCACTCCGTCCTCCAATGAGCTCTAACGTGACACCACTGACGTCGCAAAAACGGCAGTGGCTTGGAGTAAGTGGAATGCACGCTACAGGGCGTCTGGCTTGGAGCTGTCCTTCAAGTAACCGATTTGTAATAGTTCGTTGTGTCACTGTGGTGGCAACTGCAGCTCGAATTGCTGCCGCATACGCGGTACGATGCGCCACGGCCATACGCATTACACGGCGGTCTTCCCTCTCAGTAGTGCCACGTGGCCGGCCGAAACCCGGTCTTCTTGAGGCAGTACCTTCCCTTGACCACCGCTGCCAACAATCATGCACAGTGGCTATATTCCTTCCAAGTCGTTCTGCAATATTGCGGAACGAAAATCCACCTCCTCGTAACCCTATTACACGACCTTGTTCAATCTCCGTGAGCTGTTGATAATGGCTTCTTCTTCTTCTTAAAGGCATTCTTACGGTTCTAAAATAGGAAGTAGTGTCGGCGCAGGTTTCTGCGTGATCTCGGATGGCAACGAGATTCAAGCGAAACGAATGAAACTCTCGTCTAATTCCTCGGTGTTTCAAGCAGAGTTATTGGCGATCAGAGAAGCACTGCGCTGGGTGCTTGCTATGAATGGAGAAGGGGCATATAGCATACACTCTGACAGCCAAGCGGCCCTGAAAGCGCTTGGCCAGTTCGGGAGTAAGACTCCCCTTGTCAGAGAGATAAAAGTGCTATATAATTCAATGGAGAGTAGGAGGGTTACCTTCCACTGGATCCGAAGTCATGTCGGTACGGTTGGAAATGAACGGGCAGACCAGCTAGCGAAGGAAGCTACTGGTAAAGAGGAGATAGATTTTCAGATGCGAACGCCGCTGCAAAGTGTGCGGACGCAACTGAAATCAGCCACATTGGTGGAGTGGCAGCAGAGATGGGATGAAGGGGATACGGGTAGAAGGACATACCGTATCTTCCCCCGAATCTCGATAAGGCGCATTGAGAGTAATGGCTTCCTCAACCAAGTACTAACCGGGCACGGAGTGTCGCCGGAGTACTTCCGCAGATTTGCGGTTAGGGAGCGAGTGTGCATGTGTGGTGCCCAGACTGCAGATGTCGCACACATGATTCTAGAATGTGCTTCTCTGGCAGGGAAGAGAGCAACGTTAGTGCCAGAATTGGCAAAGACGAGGGACCTCTCGATCCTGCTCGCATACCCAAGAGCGAGACAGGGGCTCATCGAGATGGTCAAGTACCTCAAGGAGGAACAGGCGGTCTACCTAGTAGAGGGATGACCGAAGAAGAGCGAAGAAGGAAGAAGAAAGAAGAAAAGAAGAGGATAGAAGAACCGAAGAAGGAAGAAGAAAGAAGAAAAGAAGAGGAATGAAGAACCGAAGACGGGAAACAGATGACTCGAGCCCAGAGTCGTCACCACAGAACCTACCCTAGTCCTGTGGTAATGTAAATACTGTAAATATTTCAATGTGAGAGGGCCCATTGAGCAAAGGACTCGTTTCCTAAGCGAAGATGGGTTCCTCAGTGTAAGTAACAATGTTTGTATCCTGTTTGTTTAAATAAAGGGCAGATGCCCCAAACAGTTCGCGCCAGCAATTATTCTCCCAGTCAGGGGCAGAGAGGAAAATTTCTAGCCCCTGCCCAAATGGCACGCACACCCGGGTCATAAAGGAGAGGTGGGAAGTGCCGGCAACGGGGGTAGCAGCGCACTGCAGGTCCACAGACCGATCCTGTCCGGATGGAGGAATGTCGGATCCGGGCAGGATTACTCGCAACGCCGTCACCAAAAATCTATCGAGAGAGTTCTCCTAACCCTGTGGAGTCCGCATTTGGACGGTACAGGATAATGGTCGTCAGCTAGTCGTTAAAGGCATTCTTGACTAACATCAACACACTACGTAGAATCTCAACGATAACTAATGCTCACGAACGTTACGGCGCGTATTTGCAGCAAACCTGCTTTGCATGTTCCGAGGGGCGCTACTAGCGCCACACTTATGCGCCAAGCGCGAAATTTGCATAGACGTCATCTTACAGATGTACCCTCACCGCCTACCAACTGTCGTTTGCCTAACACAACCCCTTCTTGGTGTTGGGATATTTTTTTCCGTCAGTGTACTTAAAATCACCAAATAGGTTGAATCGATAACAACAAATATTTTTGAAAGTATAAAGCACAATATTAACTTTGGTTTATGTGTTCTGAGTGAGATTAATGGTGCACCTTCTGAAGTCTTCTGAAAATGTTCATAAACCTTTTAAAATATTACCGTATCATTCCAATATAAGCTTTCTGTTTCAACTAATACTCGAAAAGCCTAGAAGGAAGAAGAATTTTCAGCGAAACGAAAGGTTCATCGATTCGCATCATGACACTCATGCCTGATCCCAAATACTTCGGAAACCGACTGCTGGAAAACTATGAAGTAACCAATAAATCCAAAGCTGCCAAACTTTCTATTTCTTATCGAGAATTTATGTTTTCACTCAGAAGTAAGAAATCACTATAACATTTTCAATTTCCCCTACTATTCTTTTAATTCTCATAGAAAAGCAAAATTTGTGACTCATTAGTGTAACTAAAAATATTGACATTAATAGATGGTAAGTAGAAAGAGTTCTCGGACTTCAAAATTTCTCAGGCGTTTTCTAAATGCGTATGACGTAAATCTTTGCGATAGTTCCATAGAATTCTTTAAGGTCATGTACAGCATGTGGCTTGAGTGAAGGGCCGTTTGGGTTGAAAGTGTAGGTGAAATTCCGATGCGATTTTGTGCATGTTTGGGAGCTGCGTCGAGCACTTCCGCTCTTGATTAGACACAGGATGGGACTTACGCATGAGCAAAGAGTTTATTTGTTAAAATTTATTTTGCGGTGACGTCTTACGAATAATGCATTGTCGTTTTTACCCGAAACTTTCACCTACGTTTTTTTTTCGACTGAAAATTTAAGGACCATCGTGAGCAACTCGATGTGCTATAAGCAGTCGCCCGTCCCTACTTTAGGGTCACTGGTTCCAAGAAATAGAGAGAGAGAGAGCCATTGCCGTAAGACAAACACAAGATCCATGCATTAACGGGATTCGAACCCGGACCCGTCTCAGACGAATGGTTAGCAGCCATCGCTTAGACCACTGCGCCCCCGGGGCGGCCTCTCTAAGTTAGAATGTCTTTAGAAAATCGAAAATAAGCAATTCACTCCGTCAATCTCGCGAAACTGGCAGTGTTTATGACCGACCGACCGAGAAGTGGCTGGCAGAGGAGATTAACACCTAAAGTTCTTAAGCATGTTCAGCAGCGTCTTCAATAGTAAACAAACAAATCCTTTCGACGGCTGTCACAACGGGTTCAACATTCTTATGTTTCCTATCGCACAGCTACAAAACTCTTGGATCTCCATGAGTATCGAGTGAAAGTGGCTCATGAGCTGAAATCGTTTCATAAGTATAACAGGGTGCGTTACTGTTCCTAGTTTTGGAATGTTACAAGAAGAAATACCACTATTGACATGGCTTTTTATTGTAGATGACGCTTTGTTTAATTTTTTCTGGATATGCAAACTAACAAAATATGCGATAATAGTCGGCGACGAATTCCCATATCCATTACATTCTGAGAAGATCGGCGTGCGATGTGACATATAATACGAATAATAATGGGGCAGCTCTGTTTTGACATCATCGTCACCTCTAATGTTTGCGAGGATATTCGCTTTCAGTCTGTGTGGTCTATTGGAAGTACAGGACTGTTTCTCATGGTTTCGGAAAGTCGGAACGGCATCCCATGCTTCAAACGCATCACTGAAGCTTCTGCGAAGAAGAACTGTGGCCACCACAATTCCCGAATTTATCATTTGCAGGCTTTTTTCTGTGGGGGTACTTGAAAACAGGGTGTATATAGATGATCTATCTAACCTGTAGACTCTTAAAAATTAAAACATAGTCGCTGCATAACAAATCTCTCTTTCAGTGCTTTATCACTGAAAGAGAGATTTGAACATATGGCTCATGGAAGGCGGATATCAATTACCTCACCTTCTATGAAGCCAAAATATACTCTGAGAAACCCGTAGAAGACGAACACTACCGTTGATGTAAGTGTGTATATGGCAAGACAAAATCCTGAATCCAGAGTTAGGGAACTTTTTGCTCACCCTGTATTTTCAACACATCGTGAAGAAAAACATTCAGTTGAGAAAAATCTTCTTTAGTCTATGTGCATCGGTAAACCGACAGCCGAAATCTGAATATTTCTGCAAAAACATATCACGGCAATTTTTAAGAAATTTCCATTCACAGTACCTTTTCTATATTTTCATTCGCAGTACCCTTACTGATGCCAGGAAATGGAAACGTTAGTCAAAATAAAAGCGCTCATTTTGTCTTCCTGTTACATTTAAGCCTGTAATCTGATACATGTTCAAAATGTTTGTAATAACGTAAATGACAATTGTTTTACATTTACGATTCATTTTAAGTGTTATGGAAGGCTGTCTGGCTTTGCCACACTATGTTTCTGTTTATATGAATCTATATGTGTGCTGATGTATGTGTGTGTGAATGAGAAAGAGAGAGAGAGAGAGAGAGAGAGAGAGAAAGAAAGAGAGAGGGGTATCAGAAGGAGTGGTTCAATGGATACCTCACTGGCTGAAACTGCCTACATGTTCGCCCCTGAGATCACGCGAACTCGGCTGCTTTCGCCCTGATGTTAAGCCCGCTCCCTTTTCCATCAGGGAGCAAAGTCATGGCTCTGTGGGCGGTCACTGTTGCGCGTGTATTGCATTAACGGCCCTACTATTATCCGTGAAGGACGCCATCAATGGATTTTGGGCAGCCTTTTGTTAAAAGTCCCAGCGAAAATGGCGTGGGAACATTCGTCTTCCCAATCATATTGTCCACGCGGAACTGTCCGCCCTACAGCTGGTTCCTTTGGTAAGTGTTCCGCATTCCCTCTGATCGAAACATTGCCAAACTATGAATGTTCTACTTAATTGACATGCGAGCTGCGTTTAAATTGTTACTGCTCGATAGACCTAAACATACTCCATATCGATTTATTTTCATTTGCATTTATATACACCTTTCAGATCAAAGATCAATCAATCATGAAAAGTTTGGCATAATGGATACCGTAAAAGGGAACAGACCCAGGATCTGATGCAAATCATGTGCTTTACGACGATGATGAAGCATTGAGTACGGTGAACAAAAGCTCTACTCGATGTATTCGGTAAGAGAGAAAAAACTAAACATTATATCAATAATAAGAACACTTGCTTCTAAAAGTGTTATAATTACTCAAATGGCAGAAAAAATTTTAATGAATGATTTAAGCTGCCACCTACCCTTCTGTTGCATCATCTTCCTTCCTTTCTCTCGAAAATGCTCATTCATTTGTTACTCCATGACACCGTTATAACTCTGTACCTTTCGTAACCTAGAGGGACAAAAATTATTCTTTCTCTTGAGATATAAGGATTATGTTATTCCTCCTTACCATCAACCTTATAACGAAGTAAATTTCTCCGTCATTTCTGTCCACACCAGGATTCGAACCCGGATCCCCTCATTCCGGAATAAGTCACTCTACCAATTGAGCTACGCGGACGTTTTATTCTGATTCCTATCTGCTTTTATGTCGTGTGCATCCTTCTGGCAGGTACGTCACATCTCCTGGTACGTTACATCATCTCCCTCGTGTGCGTCCTTCTGGCAGGTACGTCACATCTCCTGGTACGTTACAACCTTTTCGTAACCTAGAGGGACAAAAATTATTCTTTCTCTTGAGATATAAGGATTATGTTATTCTTCCTTACCATCAATTTTTTCGTAACCTAGAGGGACAAAAATTATTCTTTCTCTTGAGGTATAAGGATTATGTTATTCTTCTTTTCGTCGACCATGAGCAGTACTAGATAATTTGCTTCTAAAAGTGATGTAATTACTCAGATGGCAGAAAATGTTTCAATGAATGATTTAAGCTGCTACTTACACTTCTATTGCATCATCTTCCTTCCTTTCTCTCGAAAATACTCATTCATTTGTTACTCCATGACACCGTTATAACTCTGTACCTAGTACCATCAACCTTTACGTAACCTAGAGGGACAACATTTATTCTGTCTCTTGAGATATAAAGGATTATGCCATTCTTACTTTCGTCGGGCATGAGCAGCACTAGATAATATAGAGGTAAATTACTAGGAATACACGTCAGACACGTGCCGTACTCACTTAGGGGCCCAACTATGATGTTCAGATGGCGTTATGAACAACTCACTGCTAAGACAAGGAGCATAGATAGCGGCAATGTTGGAAATACTCTTGATTCATGGGACTTTCAAAGAGGCACGATAGAGGGAGCTACACGTACCGATGCAAGCATCTCATAAGCAAAAAAAATCGGCTCCGCAAGAACAACTGTATTAAAGCTGTACATTGAGCGGTGCACAAATAACTAAACAAGAAGTCAGCGGTCTTTCTGCGAGAAGAAACGACTGGTCGACGAGCGAAGACATCGGCAGCTGGAGAGGATTTCACGAGGTAACAGACGATCTTCACTGTGTCAAGTGACCGCGCAGTACAACAGAGCTATCGATAATGATGTAACAGCGGTGTCCTCTCGTCTCTGTTAAAAACCGACAAATCCGTCCGTAATTGGCACGGGCTCACCAAAACTGGACTTTTGACTACTGGACACACATGCTTGGTCCAAAGAATGACGTTTTCAGTTTATACACGCTGATAGATGGGCCAGAATATGGAGTCACCAGCACCAATCAGTGAGTATCAGCAGCCCAGTGTTAATCGTGTAAGCTGATGAAGTGGTGTTAAGGAATGAGATCCGCTTTTATGGCGAGCATAGGTTCCATCAATACCTCTACGACAGTATTTGGTTGCCATAAGGAATCATAATATCATTGTAGACCACGCACAGCCTACATGAGCGTGGTGTTTCCTGGTGGAAAGAGATACTTCCAGCAGAATAATACGCTGTTCTTTAAGGCTCGAATCTCAACAGTGTGATTCGATGAACAAGACAATCACTTCAAACTCTAAAACAGCCTCCACAATCCTAGGTCTTGGGACTGGACTGCTCTACAATAAAGATTCGGCAATTAATGTATCGAAGACTTCGGGGAGGCAAAAATCGACATTTTATTGTAAACTTCATCACCTGCTTCAATTACAACACAAACTTTGAGCCAATAAAAACGAAGCCCACCGAGAAAGTCGTTCGAACCTGATCAATATCAGCATGTAAGTACCTCTGGGCCGAATATACAAATGATTAAAAAATAACGACCAATGACGAAATAGTGGCCAGCAAGAGCGCATGAAAACCGCGCATCGAGGAGAGTATATCAAGAGCAAAGTTGGCACACAGGTACAATTGTGACAGCGGATTGAGATAGCATTAAACTCCATGGACTGTGAGGATGCCTCAACACTGGATCCGTGCACAATAGAGCAGTTGAGCGAGTTTGAGCAAGAAACGACCGGTTGGTCAATTCGCTGGATCTCCAGGCGATTGGGTCAGAGCGACGCGGCAATCGGTCGATGTTGGCGCCAATTTGTCGAGGAGGGCACAACTCCCCGGCATGCAGGCAATGGACGGCTAAGGGTAACGACAAAAGCGATGATCCAGCTTGTGAGAACCGCACGAACAGAAGCACATTCGTCTCTCTCAACTATGCGTGGCCATGTTGTGTCGTATAAAGGTACGGAAGTTACCATCCGCATCGCTTCCATACGACTTGCTACACGGGAACTACATTCGAGGAAGCCACACCGCCGCCTACTACTGACCAATGAGCAATCGCCGGCACTGGTTGCACTGGTTTTGGTCCCGATCAAAGTGAGATAGTGTTTAGTGCCGTCCTGTTTTCAGTTCTGATCCACGTTTTGCACTAGGCGCCGATGACTAACGCATACATGTCTGAAGACGAGTAGACCAGCTCATTTGTATCTAGATATGAGACGGCCAGAGAGCGGATCCTGCCTTTACTGTGGAAAGGCACACGGCTCGCACATCGGTAGTGACTCCTTTGGGAAACATTTTCTACGATAGCTGGACACCCTTGGTCGTCCTCCGTACCACTCTCACAGTTCAAGCAGGGCTCTCGCAGGCCTGCTTCGGTAATGTCGACACCCTTCCATGGCCAGCCCTATCGCTCGACCTCTCATCGACAGACACCTACGGAACATGATAGGCCGCCACCTACGCCCATCCTGGAATGTCGGCGAATTGGCCGGCAATCTGGACACCAGCTGGTTTGCTATACCTCAGGACAGTATCAGTGAACTGTATGCGTCAATGCTACGCCGGTTCACCGCCTGTATCCGAGCCAGAAATGGAGCTACAGTGTACTGACTTGTTCCATTCGTGTAGCTGTTTTATCCGAATAAATGGACGAACTGCTCAGGAATTGCAATAAATTTCTTTCTTATAGTTGTACAGGTTGTTTATAAATGGTGGGAACACTTTCAGATATTTATTGCACAGAGACAGGACATATATCAGTATCTTATACATAAACTGTGAAAGAGAAAGTGTCCAAGGTTTTTCTGCATCACATTACTTCACAACGATTTAATGTGGGAACCTGTATGACCGCTGTAGTAGCTTCTTCAATTAGCTGCTCTAGTTCCTGGACGTCACGCGACAAAGGTGATACATAAACACGATTCTTTTTGTAGACCCACAAGAAGAAATCACACGGTTTGTATTTCGAGAAACATTCGTCCCTTACTCCAGCACGTTTGATCCAGCGCTAGTGTAGCTTGGAGTTAAGGTAGACCTGAACGCCATTACGGAAGTTAGGAGGGGCCTTGTCTTCCTGGTAAATAAAGTCATCACTATCTTCCTGAACTTGAGGCATCAACCATTGCTGCAGCATATAGAGGTGGAAATGCCCAGTTACAGTACCCTCGGCAAAGAAGAGAAGTTCGTACAATATTCGGCGTGACAAGGCGCAGAAAACATTCACCTTCAGTGAATTACTCTGCAGGATTCTGGGTGCACCCAAATTCGACAATTGTGTCGATTGACATTTCTATTAATGTGTAATGTGGCCTCATCGCTAAACACAACGCGATTAAAGAAGTCGTCATGTTCTTCTGTCAGTACTTGTAGTTCCCACACAACAAAATTCGAAACGCTTTTCTTTGTCGTCTTCCTTTAACATATGCACCAACTGCAATTTATACGACTTCCTACAAAGTTTTTTTTTGAGGAAACACCTACCACACTGCCGTGGCTGGCATTTGCGGCTCAAGTGATTCTTGTGAATGTCTCTTTCACTCGTTCAACATTATCAACAGTAACACTAGGCCGGCCACTGCTCTTTGCCGAACACAAGCAACCAGTGTTTACAAATTGCTGTTGTCACTTGTAAATAGCTTGATTGGTGGATTTTACCGCACGTACTTCGAAATTTCCTTTAAATATCTGTTGCACACTTGTTCTTATCAAACAGTAGCATTCAAAATGCTTTCTCGGGAACGGAAGCCGCCATCGTTCAACAAGGCTATGCGTGTGGTAGGGGTACGACACGTAACGCCAACTAGCGGTGAAAGATGGAAATACACGTCTCGGCAGTAACAACGGGAAACTTTCAGTTTTCCCTTTAACATGGTACAGATAAGTAAATGGTTTCTCTCTTACTCTATGTGCAATAGAGTATTGAATGTGTTCCCATCATCTGTAAACACGCTGCACATTGCACATATCAATTTTCATTTCGATTGGATGATTCCTTCTAGGTTCTTGGGATTTTTCTTTTTTTTTTTTTTACAATGTGTATATTTCTGTACAGATATAAACATCGGATCTTCGATTACCTTACGGGGATGATACAATATCCGTGAATTGGCAAGGTAACAAAAATTCAGTTGTGAATCCAGATCATTGCGAGTTTTAGCATTGGTGCATTTTCACGCTGGAGCTGTTTGTCCTGAGAATAAAGTGGATAACAGTTTGTTTATTTTAAAGCATTTTCACCACAAGCTTAAACACAGTCGAGTCACATTATTGTGACCACCTCCTACTTTTGATGTCAACAGCGCGTAGCCAATGAACGAAGGCGCGTGTTGTTAGCTGGCTTGGAGGGTATACAAGGTGTGCTGTTGGCAATCGGAAAATATATCACTCGCTGCTGACATGGATAAAAGGAGCGATTTATCAGATTTGCAAAAAGGAATGATTATCGACTTTCGGGGCGGTATTTCTGAAACACCACAGTTTGTGAACTGTTCACGTGCTGCTGTGGTTAAAGTGTATCGTGCGGTGAGGCATGGATGTTGTGCTTGTCTAACGGAACTGTGTCTTTCCCTTCCCTGGAACCAGTGGCCCTAAATTAGGAACGGGCGACTGTTTATAACCCAATGAGTTGCTCATGGTGGTCATTAAACCAAAAGTGCATCGTGATTGGAGCAAAGGCTTCATTGCGAATAAGCAACGTGGAAACTGCGAAGCACCACGTGCCATTGATGTGAAAGGTGAGCATAGGCTTCGAAGGCGCGTGAGGGCCGATTGACACGATACAGTGAGGCAACGCAATGGCCGAATGAACCAGGGGGCTACCAGAAGTGTGTCTAAAACGACAGTTCAGCGAACCCTGCTGCGTATGGGGCTCCGTTGCAGACGAATGTTTACTGCACCTGTGCTAACGAAGGTGCATCGACAGAAAAGGCAGTATCGGAATTGGACCTCCGCTGATTGGCAAGGGATTGCATCCTCCGATGAGTCACGTTTTCTGCTTCATCGATCGGATGGACGTTGGCGTATAAGGCGAGAAACATCGGAGAACAAACATTCTTTAACCATTGCTGGAAGAACACAAGCTGGTGAGGGCAGCGTTATGGTCTGGGGAATGTTTTCGTGGCATTTTGTAGGTTCACTGATACCTGTGGAAGGCACTATGGAACGAATTCGTTATGAATCCATCCTTGCAGACCACGTATACCCATAGATGCTGATTGTCTTCCCTGGGGCGGATGGGATCTTCCAGCACGACAATGTGATTTTTCACACAAGTAGAAATGTCCGAGATTGTTTGGAAGAGCACGATGAAGACTTCAAAGTACTTCCTCGGCCCTTTAATTCCTCAGACATAACCTCAATTGGGCATTGAGCATTTGTGGGAGCACCTTGATCGTGTTGTTCGCTGTATGGATCCTCCACCACGCACCCTCCAGCAGTTGTCAGATGCACTGCAGTCAGCATGGCTCCATATACCTGTGAACACCTTCCAGCACCTTATTGAGGTACTCCCAGCCCGTCTAGTTGCTGTCCGCGCTGCACACTGCTCTTACTCTGGATATTAACTGGTGGTCACAATAATGTCACTCGACCGTATAGTACCTGAAGGAATTGCAATTACGATAGGTTTTTCCCAAGTCATTCAATTATTGACTCTAATTTCATTCTTTTTAGGTATCCCTGCCGTGCGAATGAAAGGGTTCGTAGATTTACAGAAAATAAATTCCAAGGGTTTTCCAGAAGTTCAAAAAGAAAAAAAAACAAAAAACAAACAGAAGCCTACATTATTGCAGGAATCATAGAGCTTTGTCCTATATTTCGCAAACAAGGGTGAAATTTACTAATGTACTATGTATTTAGAATTTTGATGAAGTCATGAATTTCGCTGTTACACAGTGTTCTTCATTGTGCGTTGCGTCTTCAAAAAAGTGGCAAAGTTACCCTATAATGAATTAGCTTTATTTACCTTCCGCTAAGCTAATTATTATGAATGATTCTCTTCTTACCAGCTAGCTAATGATATACTTGCACTAAGCTTCAAAATAATGAATTCCCAAAAGGATGTTGTTACTAGTTAATTACGAACTTAAACAAAGTCTCAACGCTGGTTATTTATAGTAAGTAATAAAAGTTATAAACCTAACAGCCAGACAGAGGTCTGACAAAAACTATGAATTGAGAAAGACTGACTTACTGAAAAACTTCTTTATTTCCAAGACTCTTGGTCAACTAAGGCACGCACAACACACCACTACATAACAACACACTGCAACGCAACAACCACGCGACACCTCATAACAACACACAACGCTCACCTCATAACAACACACAACTCACCTCATAACAACACACAACTCACCTCATAACAACACACAACTCTCACCTCATAACAACACACAACGCCAAAGTCTCGATGAACGCGCCTATATACTAGCTACCACCACGTCATGACTTACACTCATTGCCAGATCACATTCAGCGGGTGAAATCATATTTCGTTCAGTAAGAAGATAATTTACATAGTAAAATAAAATAACCAGAGATAGTAAAATCAAAAGGAAAGTGAATATAGAGTATACGTTACAACCCCGTATACAAATTGCTGTGTTTAAAACGTCAGAATTCATGAAGATGTCGTGCATATACAACACAATAAAAAGCATACACCGTTTTTGCACGATATATTTAATTTAAAAAATGACAGATATTTACATATTCAAAACATTAAAAACCCATGATTACTTTCGAGTCGACAATCGACCCGTCTTCAGATGGAGGATAGCTGTTGCTGCCATTGTGCTCCCATATCATCATCATCATCATTGTCAACCATTATCAATCCACTGCTGGACGAAGGTCTCCCCAAGTTTCCTCCACAACGGTCTGTCTTGTGCCAGTCTCCTCCATGTCACCCCTGCATACTTTCGAATTTCATCCACCCATCTCCCATGTGGTCTTCTTCTGGGTCTTTTCCTGTCCCTTGGAATCCAATCTAAAATTTCGGCTGTCCATCTATGATCTGTCCTTCTGGCAGTATGTCCAGCCCATTGCCATTTCAGGGATTTAACTCTGATCACGATGTCTTCCACTTTTGTCATTTTTCGGATCCACGAGTTCCTCTTCTTATCTCTCCTGGTTACACCCAGTATGCACCTCTCCATGCTTCTTTGAGTTGTCTGCAGCCTTTGTATGTCTCTTTTAGTTAAGGTCCACGTCTCTGCACCATACGTAAGCACTGGAAGGATGCATTGATCAAACACTTTTCTTTTAAGACATAATGGCATATTGCTCTTGAAAATTATGCTGTTTCTTCCAAAAGCTCTCCAGGCAAGTTTTGTACGCCGATTAATTTCTTCATCAATGTGACCCTCACTTGATATCTGCTGTCCAAGATAAACGTACGTGTCTGTTATCTCCAGCTTTTCTCCATCAATCGATAAATCTTCATTTCTTGTAAAAGCATTGAACATCACTTTTGTCTTCTGAAAGTTCATTTTTAATCCCACTTCTTTACTCTTGTCAGCAAGTTCCTGGATCATACTCTGCAGCTCTGATGGAGTAGTTGCAAAAATGACTACGTCATCAGCAAAACGAAGGTGGGTTAGATAATCTCCATTAATCTTTATCCCCTTGTTTTCCCAGCTCAGCGACTGAAAAACACCCTCCAATGTGGCATTAAAAAGCTTCGGAGATATGGTGTCACCTTGTCTCACTCCCTTTCCAATTTTTACGTGTGTTGTATTTTCAAACAGCCTAATCTTTGCACTTGCATTTTCATAGATGTTATTAATAATATTAATGTATGCATCTTCAATACCGCAGGTTTTCAGAGCCATTGTAACTGCTGATGGTTTCACCGAATCAAAGGCTTTTTCATAATCGATAAAAGCCATGCACAATGGAAGTTCATATTCCCTCGCTCTTTCAATTAGTTCTCTCAGCACGTGGATATGATCTATTGTGCTGTAGCCACTCCTGAATCCAGCTTGTTCTCTCGGTTGAGCCATGTCCAGTGTTACCTTTAAGCAGTGTGAAAGAACTTTAGTGAAGATTTTATAAACTACTGATAGGAGGCTGATAGGTCTGTAGTTTCCGAGATTCTCAATGTCACCTTTCTTATGTAGCAGGATCATTGTAGCGGTGTTCCAATCCTCAGGAATCTTTCCTTCATTAAGGCATCGAGTGAAAATTTGGGCGAGTACTGTTTCGATTTCTCCACTTGCTTCTTGTATGATGTCTACAGTAATTCCATCTTCTCCTGGAGCTTTTCCCCGCTTCATGTTCTTGATTGCATGTGCAACTTCTGCTGGAAGGACTGGAGGAACTCTGGTACTGGTATCTTTCATGATGTCTGGAGTGCATGTATCGTCCCTTTCATATAATTTGGAGTAGAAATCTTTCACTCTTGTCAAAATTACGCCTCTATTTCTTGTTGCAGAACCATCTTCTTTTCTCAGTGCCATAATCTGTTTTCTTCCCTTACTGAGATGTCCCTTTGCTATCTTTAGGCTTTGGTTGTTTTCAATTGCTTTCCTCACTAGTTCACAGTTGAATTTTCTTACATCTTCAGTGATACTTTTTCTTACTGTCTTGCATAGCTCTATATATTCCACTTTGGAAGTCACATCTTCTTTAGTTGTCCTCATCTCTCTTCTTTTTTGCATCAACATTTTCGTTTTTCCCGATAATTTATTTACATGCAACTTGTTCTTAGACCCAGCTAATTTTGTTGCTGTTTCCATAAGAGCTTTGGTTACTTTTCTGTTAACTTCCGAGATGTCCACTTCTTCTGATGTTAGGCCTTCTAAAGCAGAGAACCTGTTCTTCAGTTCCAACTTGAAGGTATTATGGTGTTTTTTAAGGTTGGTTATGTCAATAGATTTTGTTTGTCTTATGAGCTTGCCATATTCAAGTTTAGTGTTGAGGTGCATCTTACATCTCACCAATCTATGGTCACTACCTGTGTTGAACTTGTTTAGCACACTGCAGTCTTCTATGACGAATTTTTTGTTACACATAATAAAATCAATTTCACTTGTCGACCCATTTGGATGTCTCCAAGTCCATTTCCTGTGTGGCTTTTTCTTGAAAAAGGAGTTCAAGATGAAAAACCCTTCTGCCTCTGCAAACTCAACGAGAGTATTTCCACGCTGGTTTCTGTTGCCGTGACCAAATTTACCTACTGAAGTTTCATTCTGTTGCCGTTGCCCTTATTTTGCATTGAAATCTCCCATAATTATTTTCAAATGCTGCTTACCTTTATTATTTAGATGACAAATTTCCTCATAAAATTCTTCAATTTCTTCTTCAGGATGACTTGTGGTGGGTGCATAAGTTTGAATAATCTGAGCCTGGTATCTTTTCGAGAGTTGGATAACAAGTCGTGCAGCTCTGTCAGAGGAACTTTCAACTTCTACAATTTTATCCTTCAGTTTCTTGTTTATTATAAATCCAACACCACTAGTTCTGCCAGTATCTGTCCCACGATAGTAGAAGAGATGTCCACTTTTCAGTTCGATGAGATCTTCTCCTTTTCTCCTTACCTCACTTAGCCCCACGATGTCCCACTTGATCCTTTGTAGTTCCTCTTCCAATTCAAGAAGCCTTGAATCAGAAGATAGGGAGCGTCCATTGTACGTAGCCAATGTCAGCATCAGATGGCAGCCTAGTCCGGTCCTCCGGGGATTCGTAGCACCCTCTGCCTTCATGTCGCACTGGCCGCTGCCTTGGCCAGGTACATTCCAGCTGCCGGAGACTGAGGGCCAAGATTTAAGTTGTGGAATCATTTTGGAGGGGTTTGGCCATAACTCACCACGCTGGCCAAGTGGGTTGGTGAGTGTGGGATAGAATTTCCTCTAATCCCGATGGTATAGTTATACCGCTATTGGCGGTCGGTGCTCCCATATATATGTCCGAATATGATGACGTGCCAGGTATGGACTAGCGTCGCAAGGGTTTCACTGTTGCCATCATTTCATGGCTAAATCACAAATCAGACGAGGTCCATGTTAGAATATGATAAACATGGTGCAAAAGTATACGGAATATATGTATTTGTTATAATTCACATATTTAACAAGTAATGTTATGTAAGTTCATCGCCGTTTATCATATTCCCACACGGATCTCGTCTGATTTGTGATTTAGCCATGAAATGATGGCAACAGTGACACCCTTGCGACGCTAGTCCATACCTGGCACATCATCATATTTGGACATATATATGGGAGCACAATGGCAGCAACAGCTATCCTCCATCTGAAGAGGGGTCGATTTTCGACCCGAAAGTACTCATGGGTTTTTAATTTTTAAGTATGTAAATATCTGTCATTTTTTAAATTAAATATATCGTGCAAAGACGGTGTATGCTTTTCAATGTATAAAACGTGTATAAACAATGTGTAACTTTGCAAAATGATAATATTACAAAACAGTTTTGTCATAGCGCTGAAGATTTCCTAATTCGTAGTCAATTATTTCCAGGCACAATGGCTGCATTAAGGCTAGATATTAACCTCCTTCAGTCAGAAAAGGGCGTGCTAGAACAAAGGGTCATCTCGAACTTGCGGAGAGAAATCCACACGCTGTTGTGACTTCAACTGCACATAACTGGTATACCACAAATCCAGGTCGCTGAAAATATGGCTCTCCTGAGATGGCATCACATCTCAAACTCCGTGGAAGGAAATGATACCATCGCGAGCAGATATCGCAACTAACTAGAACAAAGTGACGCAACCAATCCAAACAGTTTGACCAAGGTTTTGTTTTTACATTGCATGAAAAAAATCCAGGACCTTTCCAGGTCCTTTAACAAACATATGAAAAATCAAAGACTTTCCAGGCTTAGAAAAAAGGGAAAATTAAATTCCAGTATTTTTCCAGGATTCCAAGCACTGCGCTAAACCTGTTAAAAACGAGCTTCTGTCTTGTCACATCGTACTAAAAATCAGTTTTTCACATTAAGTTCAGTGACAATCTGAAGTACACTCATCTACTGGCCGGAAACCACGTGTTTGTTTCGGAATTTGTCTCTCTCATTTTTCCTAATGGAACGCTTCTCATTTTTTTCGCGTGAGCATAATTAATGTATAACATGCTTGTGAATAATCAAAGTCATAAATAAATGGCTGAAAAGGACATTTAAGCGCACTCCTCTGTAGAGAAGTAGAAATTTATTCATATTAGGTTAGAACAGAAATGCACAAACTCACAATCATTTGGTTGTTTTGGAAAGTTGCAGCCCATCGAGTACATGTTGATGGTCTCATGCGTTTGGATAATGAAGCAATCATGTCCTTAAAATCCTCCTGATCGTAATGTTTGAGTTGAAGAGATTGAACACGCGAATGCATAATACGTGTACATGAAGTTTATTCGAAAGAAGAATAAGCATTCTAAGTTAAAATGGTTAGTTTGTTAATTTTTGAAAATTCTGCGTCATCAATTTACCGTCCGGGTTAACAAATCTTTCTCCACATACGAGGCATGTTACAAAACAAATGGGATTACATTTTAAAAACGCTTTGCAGCAACGTGGGGCAACAAAACTACAATGCATTGTTGACCTTGGAATATCGCCAGCACAATAAGGCTCAGAGCGATCCAATCCATTCAGTGGGCACCAAGTGATCGTGAAGAAAAGAACTGTGTATTAGTTGATTATGCGTCACTAAAATGGAGCACGATATATTGAGCAAAGTTATGTCATCAAAGTGTGCATCAAACTCCTGAAAAATGCAACGGAAACGAACGAAAAGTTGCAAAAAGGTTCACGGAAGTCAAGCTTGGAGAGCAAATTCTTCAATGGCACAAGAGCTTTGGAAGGGCGCGATACAGTTGTAGATGAATCACACGCAGGACGACCTGTCACGACAGCATTTGACAGCGTGGAAAGGGTACGGGATCTGATCAAGACTGACAGCAAACCAACTCAATCCAAAAACGTGGAAGCTTACGGGATAGCAAACGATCCTAATACGAGTCATCGAACAATCCATGGACTTTTAACGGAGCATTTGTACATGCGAACAATGTGCGCTAAAATCTGCCGAAAAAGACACCCGCAAGGATGTGTATGGACCTTCTTCCACGCCTTGAAAATTAACAGCAGGAGAGTGAGTGATGACAGGCGGTGATACCTGGCATTTTAATTTCGACCCCAAAAGAAAATTCCAGAGTAACGAATGGCACAAAAAATATTAGCTGCGTCCAAACAAAGCAAGAAAGACCAGATCCAAGAGGAAGTCAATATTCATGTGTTTCCTTGATCACCGAGAAGAAGTGCACAAAGAGTTCGTGCGTCAAAGTGAAACTGTTATAAACAAACCTTCTATCAAAAAGTTCTGGAACAGCTACGGAAAGGGGTTCACGGTGTTTGGCCCACATTGTCGCCGATTGGTTGTACCATCATGACAATGCACCATGTCAGGCTGCGTTGTCTGCGAGAGATATTTTTACGTCATAGTCGTTTCACAGACCCTATGTTTCTCCAATCTGATTTGAACCCAAATGATTGTTTTTTATTCCCAAATCTCCAGATCCGCCAACTAGGACATCATATTGAGACAATCGACAGCCTCTACAGAGCCGTGACGGACATACTGAAGCACCTTAAAGAAAACAACTCCAGCATTCCCCCCAAGAGTGAACGGATCTCTTCCAATGGTAAGTTGCTTCCAAAGGAACCTATTTAGGAGGGTGATGACGTTGAAGTGTAAAAGTGCGATTGTAATGTTTTTGTTATCACCTGTCTTATTACGTTTGTGACCGACTTCGTACACATCGGATCATCAACCAAAAATATCCTTTCGAGTAACATTTTAGAATTATAAAATCACCCAAGACTTGATTGTTTGGCATGGATTTGAACAGAAGAGGAACCACAGTCATTGATGACAGTATATAACACAATATCATACGAGTACAATACATTTACGAAAAACAATTAAAATGTTCTGAAAAAGAGTATAAAATACGATACCAGCCAAATTTAATTTAAATAAAATTAGAAATACTCACTTTCTGGAATATTAGGCCGTCTTCTGTAGGGAATATCTGAAAAACAAATGAGTCAATTTAGTGAGTTGCATCAAACCTTCGAGAGATTATAGTAACAGCAACCTACATGGTCAAATGAAAATAAATAAAACTGAAATAAATAATGTAATTAATGCATGAGAAAGCGTAATATTTTCCACATGTGCAATATATGTGGATTAAGAACGAATTTATCAAAAGTAAAATGGTACCTTAAATTACCATATTCACCAAAAAAAAAAAAAAAACAACTTTAAACCTTCTCAAATAACGTTTAAGACGCATGCGTATTTTTCTGCGTTTTCCGATTTTTCAAAACGAAACCTAAAAGTCAATGAAGCCTGGGAACGGAATTGAGTGTTAATTTCTGATTATGGGGAAAGCGAAAAAACTGCACTTCAGTAGGCTAATTCCATACTTATATTGAAAAAGTGGAAAGAACATGCGCAGTGTAACCCTGAAACCATTAATTTCAGCGGAAGTTCACATTAATATTTTTTTTAATATATTATAAGTTACAATTACACTGGTTTCCATAAATTAAGCAACAAATGAAAAAATCGTGATCAACTGAAAAAGTATTCAACCGATTCAGATGAACTTTCGTGGTAAGCTTTATCAGACCAAATGCAACAAAACAAAATAAAAAAAAAAAAAAAAAGAACATGTGATAGAAAGCACTTGCATTTTGTATGAGTGATGCAAATATGAAAAATACAGAAATATAGTTATCAAGATGAAATAAGAAAAGGTACTTCAATACGTAGTGTGGTTACTTCGAACAGCAATAAAGGCCCGACAGCGATGTTCCATGCTGTTAATTATGGTGTCGAGCAGTTCTGTGGGTAGCTGCATCCATTGCTCTAGCAAAGGAGTGCGGAGCCCCTTTAGGGTTCTGGGAGCGGGCTGGAGGCCAGGGACACGCCTCGCGAGAGCATTCCAGACATGTTCAATGGGATTTAGATCGAGAGAGCGTGCTGGCCACTCCATACGGACTATAGTCTCCTGGCCCAGGTACTGGTGCACGACATGAGCTGTGTGAGGGCGGTCTTTATCCACCTGCAGTACAAATGTATCGCCAATTCCGGCAGCATACGGACGAACAATAGGGTCCAGGTTGTCGTCTCTATACCTCTGAGCATTGATGCTTCCATGTGGCAACACATAGTGGTCGGTACGGTCGCCTAACGAGATGCCTGCCCACACTAGAACACTACTTCCACCATAGGTGTCTTTTCCCTGGATATCAGAGGGAAGATAACGAGTACCGGCCTCTCTCCAGATGTAAACTCGACGAAAATCACTCTATAAACAGTATCGCGACTCATCAGTGAACACAATGGGCCTCCACTGATTTTGAGCCCAGTTCACATGCATTCGTACCCAATTAAAATGTTCCGTCCGTTAGCGAGGGGTGAGAGGCACGCATGATACCGGTGGACGAGAATACAGTCCTCCTGCATGTAACCTTCTGCGTACCGTCGAAGCTGATACCGTCCATCCGGTGGCTGCCGCAAGCACAGATCTGAGATGAGTCGGTGTAGCCTTCCTGTTCCGCCGTGCCGAAAGCCGCAAAGACTGGTCATACGCGGAGATCGTCGCCCTTAGCCTACCTTCGCTGTACCTACGGGAAGCTGCACCCGTGGCTTGGAACTGCTGCCACATCCTGCTGACCACAGAAAGATCAACGTTGAGCCATCTTGCGACGTCCGCCTGCCGTTGCCCTGCTTCGAGTCGGCCTATCGCTCTGTAACATAACTCCGCTGGTAAATGACGTCTCGAAGCTATGTTAACAAAATCTTGTCATTCACTGCTGCACATTAATTGGCGACTCCCGCCGAAACAACTGGTTTTAGACTCTTGCGCATTTGCATAAAGTGCTGCCAGCGCCACTCATTTGCCTTCCGTACATTGATGCTGTATGCATACGCCCGTAACATATGCAAATTTCGTGCAATTTGAACTATATTTCGCCTTATTATTGCGAATTTTCGTTTTGTTGCTTAATTTACGGAAACCAGTGTAGTTTCCTGTTTCATAATCACTTAGTGCCCCCTATCACTAGTTTTCGACCAGCCCTATTACTAAGGCAAGAAGGAGAACGACCACTCCCTGGGTCATTTCGGAACATTATTAGTGATCGTCTCCACCCAATCGGATGTTCACGGAGTTTCAGTTTATATTATTTTATTGCTCCGCGAGATAATGTTGAATGATCTTATCACTTCATAGCGTCTGAATATGTGTACGGAGATGAGTTTTCTTATATTTTTAGCTTGTAATGAGGGCATTCTCACGATGGTTTGGTCAAACTTGCTAACGCAAGGGTGTGAGTAGAGCGAGGCTGACGGTACAGACGACCGAGCGGTCCAAAAGCTAGTATGCTAGGAGGCTATAAAAAGTATCCCCCACTCTTCTGAGGGGAGGAAAGAAAAACAAACTGTCTGGATCTAGCGTTTGAAGGAGGATGTTGGAGGAGAAAAACGTCGGAGGCAGAGGGAGCTGGTTTCGGCTCCCTGATGGAAGAAGGGAAGACAAGGGAGGGAAAATATAAATTTTGAGAATGTTCATGACCAAAGTGGGAGAGCGAAGCAGAAATTAAAATTGGAAAAAAGGACTGATCATGGAAATTATTTAAGAGAGAGTGCGAATACGAAGTAATATAAAATCCGCCTTTTTAATACACATCACTGAATAAAGTTACTCTTCACTGCAAAAAAGGGAGTCTTCGCTGATGAAGTAGGAGTCAAATGGATAATGAAGCAGTGAGAAGCCTGCAGTAGTAGATCAACTGGGAGTACAGCAGCTCCGTGGTAGGCAGGTGCTGATTCGATCCCACATTTTATAACGAAGTAAACTTCTCCGTCATTTTTGGTTCACGCCGGGGATCGAACCCGAGTCCACTTATTCCGGAACAAGTCGCTCTACCAACTGAGCTACGCAGACGTTCGTTCTCGCTGCTATCTGCCTTTATGTCGTGTGCGTCCTGCGGGGAAGGCACGTTACATCTCCCCCTTCCCTCCCCCGAAAGAGGGCCGGGGGCATGGCCCACGGGTCATCCGTGACCATGAATCGTTGTAGACAGCCATCCGCTGTAGAACGTGTACTTGAGAACTCCCAGTCAATCTGGTGTGTGGAATGCAACATCACACACATTTATTTTTCGAAGCGCTGAAGAAGGGATTCTCTTTTTTTCCTATCTCGCGGTGTGGAAAGAACATCACACCATTGCGAGATCTTTAACGGCTGGGTCATCCGTCCCTGTTCCGGCGCCATTATAACGAAGTAAATTTCTCCGTCATTTTTGGTCCACACCGGGGATTGAACCCGAGTCCACTTATTCCGGAACAAGTCGCTCTACCAACTGAGCTACGCAGACGTTCCTTTTCGTTGCTATCTGCCTTTATGTCGTGTACGTCCGGCGGGGCAGGCACGTCACAATCTCCCTACTTCGGAGAGGCCGTTCTTCCAACTGAACTGCAGCGGCAGGCTCATTGCTGTTTCATTGTCCATTTGATTCATACGTCGCATCATCTCATAACTTTTCGAACCTCACAGACAGGTTTTTTTTGTTCTGTTTTTTTATTTAAAGTTTAACGACCACCGTGTGCACCTCGATGGGCTATAAGCAGTAAACCGTCCCTAATTTGGGGTCACTGATTCCAGGGAAGGGAGAGAGCCAGTGCTGTAAGACAAACACAACATCCGTGCTTCACGGGATTCGAACCCGGACCCTATCCGGACGAATGGTCATAAGCCATTGCTTAGACCACTGCGCCCCAGGTGCGGCCTATCCAGAACATTCATCCCTGTTCGGGCCCCAATGTAACCATACTTTGCCAGCACAGGCCAAATGGGAGAACAGCAGCTCAAGGGTAGGATGATGTGGGTTAGAAACTCACCATCGTGAAAGAAAGTTTTCACAATTTAGCCGGCAATTTGCTTCATCAGAGAGAAAAGATGTAGTCAAAATCCCAAAACTCCTAAATTTCTTTACAAGCAAAAAGGCCTGACGAACCCGTGCGACTGGGCACCAAAAGAAACTCAGTAATATCCCTGCAACAGCAGCAGAAATTATTTTGAAACTGAAATGGTTAGAAAGCTCAAAAATTACGTTCTTTTCGTTGCAGTCTGTGCTTTTTTAACATTTTTTCAACCTACGAATACTACTGTGAATGCACATACCGTATTGTTTAAACCGCCATCACTTTCTGCACTTGCATTTCAGTTACAAAGAGCACTGAACATCCTGCACATTATAGCCGCTCACTTTTAAGTAACGAACTTCAAGTATTTAACTTCAGAAACAGACTTTTCTGTAGCACTCTCTAAAAAAATATGTATGTGCAGCTGTGAAATCGTGCATTTTCCTTCATGATCACACAACAAACGCCTTTCACCAAGCACTTGTAAATATCTTTGTGCAATATTTGATCAGACTCGAGAATGGCGTTCTCTAATCTCCAACGACCAGGTGTTCTAAAAACGCATTTTAACAGAAATCGCAATTCATGGATGGAAAAGTGCACATTCTGATAAGATAGATTTTAAGGCCCAAAATATTCCTAGTGCATCAAGCATAGCTCTCTCTCTCTCTTTCTCAATCATTTATTTTATTCCGCAACACAACAAGTCTAAATATTACGCATTTAGCCATTAAAATCGATATTTGCTTATTCCGGTGGAATATAGGATAAGCTACGCAACAACCGCTGAAAATCGCCGTGGTCTTGAAGGGTGTAACTTGCTTCTGTTCTTATAGCAGTATCGAGCAGGACGGCTTGAATATTCACGTTATCTCCTTCCCGTAATGCAACTCGTCCTTCGACATTCTCCAGCTGCAAAGCCAACTATCCCTTTGTAACCCAAGCATTCTTGCCCCCCCCCCCAAAAAAAAATAATAAAAAAAAAAACAGGAAAATAATCTCACATTACGGATGAGCGAAATCGGTCTTTCACCGAAAGTCTAGATGCTCAAAAATCGAGCATTCAGCGCCTCAGGGGGCGAGATAAACGACGCCCAATCGTTTCATGGGGTAGCGGTAAAAATCGCACTTTTGCCTCTTGACTTTCTTAGAAGAAGTTTCGAGTACCTCGGTTAAGTATCGGAGATCGCAGGAGCTTTTTATTATTGACTACCTTTCCGAACATCACCTCATAACCTCCAGCGGAATTCTTTCGCTATCTCTTTGGAACCAACTGTAGAATCATCCTCTAACTGCATCCGTTGTTTTATCAAAGAAAATACACTTTTTCTTTACCTTTTGTACGTTCTTGGCAATATTTCTTAGCTTCTTTTGGAAGCTACTTTTCTATTTTGTTTATTACTCTGCTGTGCCCCGAAGTGAAATTTATGTTTTTCCTGCTGACGAATTACAAGAAGAATGAAATAAAGATACCTATATTAAAATACCTATCACTTTGGCTCCCCAAGGATTGTGCTTCAGCATAATATACCATTCCCGCTGAAAAGAGATTTCCCTTCGCTGACGCAGAAATCTTTTCCTTCAATTTAGTAGGAAGTAACAATTGAAAAGATTCACGAAAGAAAATTATGTTACCTAATATTGAATGTGAAGGCTCTTTCGAAAAGAAAAAACGATCACTTACCATCGGGATCGTCGTCGAAAAGCAGGATGAAATGTCTGAAACATTCTCAGTTGTTTACGTAAATTCAAAAATAATTATTTCATATTAGTTTTGCTACTTCTTTTAAGCTTTAGACTTGCATATGCGTTGAATAGTTAGGAGAGTTAAAATTTGCACTTTTTATAAATATGCAACATCTCTCTGACTTTCATTTTTTCTTGTAGTTCAAAAATAAACACAGAAAAATAAACACTTGATCTTACACAGTTTTCTATGCACTATAAAAGACAATTTCTAATTTATATTGTTGACCCTAAGAGCTAAAAAAAGTTCAAATGTTACTTGAACTGAGATTTTACCTTGGAATTTGTGTGAATGCAGTAAGCATGTCAGGTATAATTTAGAAAGTGTATGAGAAAAGCACTTTCGTTAATTATTTTGTATTTGTAATAACGCGCACACACACACACACAAATTTTCATTCCACCTAATCCATTAACAGGGAATTTCTGAATTGTTTTTGTTTTAGTGCTTGAACATCATGGGCATCTAATCGAATAAGCAGTCTCCCGACCCTAATTAGGGGATACCAGTTCCGTAGAAAGGAAAGAAAGTGCCAGCCACGGGTAAGAGTTTTAGCCCCCAAGCTTTATTCGGGACTCTAGCCCCAGCTCAGACTGGATAGTAGACCGCGTCTCTGACTACCCAACCACTGGAGCAGCAAGTTTCGTAAATATATCCCTGTTTCAGTAGGTCTTTTGTCAATCAAAGTGTGAAAATTTTAGTGCTGTTAATATCTAAACGTCCGTCAGTGCGTCTGTCTGTAAGCATAACATCTCTGCAGCCATTAACCTCATCTAACAACAACAAAAAAAATTATGTTCAGTTGCTTAACGCCGTTTCCCACTTGAGGAAGTAGATGCATATCTATTTTCGACCATACCTCCATTTCCATAAGTACTTAGACAAATTCGTTTTTGCACTGGGTAGTTTACCTTCGTGCCAAACATTTTGTACGTATATTTTGATCCACTAACGTATCGTTTCCCAGTAGAGGCGTAAACGTGCATTATTGGCTGGCACATCTCCTCTTTTAATATATTCGTCCTTAGGACGAATATACCGTCTCAAATATCATAAATCTAATTATAACATTTCATACAATAAAGACGTTCGAAACATTTCAAAATTTTCTACGATTACACTTTCTCTTGGACAAACGTTGCACTCATTGCCAGCAAACATTCTTGGGCATCCATCTTCATTTCTCAATCAATTGATCATTAGGTTGAAAATATGAGTCAGGCTGTGACGTATTTACCGATACACGCTTTATACATATCATATTGCAGAAATTTACTTCCAGACTTCCCATTCTGAAGTTGGAAACTGTAAGCAGGACCCTGGGCCATATCATTATGACCACCTATCACCAAGAGCGGAAGCGCCCCACATCACACGTAGCAGTGACGTCACAGACAGGCGCGGAACATTTTAGGGACGACAAGTGTGTCAAGTCCTCCAGTAAGAATCACATGAAATGCTGAAAGGGAAGAACTTCAAAGTCTGCATCAAGGACATTAGAGAAGAACAGATTGGCAAAAAACTTGTTACTCCCGGCATACATTGAAAGCCGCCATTATAAGAAGTAACTAGCGACGTGTTTGTGCCGGGAATTGAGTTCCAAATTTTGAAGATTTTAGTGTATGTGGCGCAAAATTTTCCTATTTAGTAGTTTTCTTTCTTTTTTATGTATCTGCTCTGTGCATATGTCCGACCCCGATATGGCCTGGTATTTCCCTGTTTATTAGTTCTGTTTCGTTTTCTCGGATATGAGAACTTTTCAACTACAATTTGATTTAGAAAGTTCTAGGCTCGTACGTGAGCATTATTTCTGCGCAATTTCGGCAGTACTTTATGAACTGAATCAAACAGTTTTGCTTTCCAACAGGCATCTGTTCATTCATAGATGGCGCTGCGCGTTCAATTGGTCTCCGTCGTTGAATAGCCGCTAGCATTCAGGGCTTCCACTTTCAAGGAAAATTTCCCTTTATAAAGAAGTTTCCTCCACATTGGGCGTCATCAGGGAAAGAGGGGGAAATTTTCGTTCAAGAAATGTAAAACTTGAGCTCTAAAGCCCAACAATTCATGGATCAGCCAAAGGAAAGAATAGATGTGGCGGGGGCACCATTTAGGGCTAATATTTATTACCTGTGAAACGAAAATAAGAAAATTGCAAGTACACAGTATGCAAAGTACAGTGTCAGTCCCGTACCACCCATATGGTTTAACAGATAAGTCCTGTATTTTGGGGACCCAGGGATCGGAAAGTGATGTTAAAAAATACAGCAAGCCTACAGATGTGAGAAAATGAATTACCGACAAAGGGGCTAAGCTAGCCTCACCATTTTTATTGTGTTAATTGTTTGCACCAGCCTTTCCCTCATCTTTTTTCCAGTTTCCTCTCTTACCTACCATTAATTTAATTTAATTACTCCCTCTTTCTGCCACCCCACGAGACAGACGATATTTTGCTCTTTTAACTTTCAAGATTAATTTTCGATTTTAGGAGGTTGACATTCTTGTGTTTATATGTTGTTGTTTTTTCTGCTTAATTATTTGGTACTGTGAATCAGAACTTATCGTATTCAGGTATCTATGCAACATATTCCGCATTTCATTTTGAAACTTGAAAGTAATTATTTACTTTTTATATTTGTTTCATATAAGAAAAAGCAACAACATGGTTTCGATTTTAATTTTCACAGAAATAGCGATTAATTCTGAGTTTCAGGTCTATGATTGCATGGCAAATATTTGGTGACGTACCTTAGTATTGATGAGCCATATCACCGAATGACAGTTATTATTTGCTTACAATAATTCAGTAAAATGTGCTTTTTAAGAGTATGCGAAATAAATCTCAGTTTTTCCCTTTGTATTTAAAAAATACTTGTCTTTTCTCATGCAGGTACAAAAACGGAGAAAGAAAATTAGAAATATACTTCTATTGTTGGGAAAAAAGGGAACAAAAGGGGAAATTTTGGCGAGTTAAAAGGCAAGAAGTGCAGAGTGGAAGTGGAAGCCCTGCTAGCATTACGTTTACCAGTATATGCTTTTCTTATGTGTTTGGTCTGAACGGGGAATAAACATGGGCGCGACGAAGACGGAGACCAGCAATGCAGCAAACACAGGTACTGTTACATGTTCGAGAGCCGCCACTGAAGGTACTGCGGGAATGGTCCGAAGACCTACACCCACACCCACCAGACGTGCTGGAAAAGGGAGGCCAGCACTAGTTGAAAGTCGAGGTGAATGTTGGTTGGACGTGCTGTCCCGGACAATAGACGCTTCGGGATCTCTCGGTTAAGGGGATAATACAACTGTTTTCAAGCACACAATCCAACGGACAGACTTGAGGATTTAGTCTGCGCCAATTCATATGCCAATATTAAGAGAAGGATCCACCTGCAGTGGGAGTGGTATCTATCCTCTTGACTGGAAAATGGACGACTGAAAAACCATCGCGGGTCCGATGAGTTCAAGTTCGAACTTCAACATGCAGATAGACGTGTTGGTATCGTATTTGTGCAGGAGAACTGCTGCAACCAGACTTCATTGTTGGTGGACCAGGGCAGTGGCTGGGATATCATTTTCCGGAGAGCATCCTCATGGACATTTCAGGATGCCCTCATCTAAGCAGAACACATCCGCACCTCCACATATTTTCCTAGGCATTGTTTATGACTACGCGTTGCCCTACATGGCGACTGTGTATCTAGACGATACCTGACTCAGACAGACCACGCTATGTCCAAGCATTTCGCGTGATTCCCCCCAAATGAAAAATTACAAAGAGAAAGAAGATGCAAGTTTCAGAAATAGGTGAAAAATAGCATGGATTTTTTAAGAAGTGCTAATCAGTGTGAAATGCGAATGGCTCAAAAGCTTATCTCAGTCTATAGATATACCGGCAAAGATAACGCATGTGAGAATAATCAATCACTGCAGCATGGAAAAAGTAATTACAGTGAATTGATTTCTGTGTGCGCATTTCCATTTGGTAGAACATTTTCATTACACTGTTCATGAAAACTAATAAAGAGATGAAGTTAAAAATGCATTCCAAAAAAGACATCCCTGCAAATAGAAACATTATCTACAATTCTTCTAATGAAAGATTTGAAAATAAGCGTTACAAAATTTAAAAAAAATTGATATACCTTTAACTCTTGTTAATCTGTACTGAGGACAGAAAACTAAACAACTAAGCTGCAGAGGCATAACATAAATGCAAATAAATGCTCTTAGTCGATACGATTATGAGGGTTTTGTTTAGCAAGGAGACATTCAGATCACGTGATGATTTATGCTGACTTGGCGTAAAGGAATTTGTTGGTGACCACATACAGAGGACAGAAAACTACAGTAGTGGCCAAAATTGTGGAAACCTTTTGGAAAACGTGTATTGTTGAGGTTTGATGGCTCATAACAGCACTTTGTTTTGGAGTAATGCCATAAAATTATATATCAATGGAAAGATAATTTCATCAAGAATGTAATGCAACAAAGTTTGTTCAATTAATTATCTGTATTCTATAAAAAGTTATACCAATCAGGCGTCATCTTGTTTTGGCAATGAGCCAATCAGGTCACAGTAGAATTCAGCTATTGATGCCATGTATTGGAGCTGAGAGGAGGACATTTGTCAGTGTGTTATGTAATTGCTATCAAGTTGGTCGGTTTCTTTTGTGTTCTTTCATTTAGTGATCTTGTAAAGCGTAATAAATTGAAAAAAATGGCACCAAGTGTTGGCTGGTCACCCAGAAAGCGATGCAAAATAGTACTATTAAGTGAACAAGGCTTCAATTATGAAGAAATTAGGAGAATAAATGGTGGAAACTTAACCAAAGGTGGCATTTCAAAATTTTTGAAGAGGTATAAGGGGACTCAGTCACTACAAAACCATACTGATAAAGGCAGAGAAAGGTTCACAATAGCAAGCGATGATAGAGAAATTAAGAGACTCTGCCTAGGTGACCAAAGAAAATCATCTTTGTGCATACAAGATGAAATGGCGCAATGCAATGTGAAGTTGAGTGCAAAGACTGTTCGGCGCAGACTGCAGGAATTTGGTCTAAAATCTAGAATTCCACGAAAAAAGCCATTTTGATCTCTCAAACAAAGGTTACAAAGATTAAACTGGGCTAAAACCCATGTTAACTGGACAGCGGATCAATGGGATAGTGTTATTTGGAGTGATGAGACCAAAATCTCTCTGTTTGGTAGTGATGGCATAAAATACGTAAGGAGAAGAATCGGATAAGATTTGCATCCTGATTGCATTACATGTACCGTGAAACACCCAGTTAGTGTTATGATCTGGGGTTGTATGACATCAGAAGGTGTGGGCAGAATTTGCGTGATTAATGGGAGTATAAATGGCCAGAAATGCATTAATGAAATACTTGAGCCCAAACTGAAGCCTTCCGCACGTGATCTTTTCCAAGATAATGAAGCATTTATATTTCAACAGGATTCACCTCCATGTCATGTTGCTGCTGTGTGGAAAAAGTGGTTTCAAGATAATCATATTCCACTGCTGGAATGGCCTGGGAATAGCCCAGACTTAACCCCATCGAAAATCTATGAAGACGACTCAAGAAACTTATTAGTCTGAAGCAACCCAGCAATAAAACCCAATTAATAAAAGCAATAATTCAATCATGGTTTCACACTATACCAGCTGCAGAACTGAAAAAACTTGGTTCACTCCATGGGAAGGCGTTGTAAGGCCGCAATTAACGCTAAAGGTTACCCAATTAAGTAATAACTGACATGGTGAGAATTTTTGTATATCTCATTTTTTTCTGTGTTTCAGCTTTCTTCTTTATAACTGCTATTCTAATACAAATTCGTTCATAAATGTTATTGCATTACGTTCTTAATGAAATTTTCTTTCCATTGATATATAATATTATGGTATTACTCCAAAAGAAAGTGGTGTTATGAGCCATCAAACCTCAAAAATACACTATTTCCAAAAGGTTTCCACAATTTTGGCCACAACTGTAAACAACTAAGCTGCAGAGGTATAACATAAATGCAAATAATACTCTTAGTCGATATAAATATGAGGGTTTTGTTTAGCAAAGAGACATTCAGACCACGTGAAGGATTGATGCTGACTGGGCTTGATCGAGTTAGTTGGTGACTAAATACATATTTTGGACTAAACAAAAAGAGAAGGAAGACTTTAATCCTTTAACCCGCTCGGACGAATTAACTCAAAGTTATCAAAATGGGCTTAAATCAACACGAACTAATATATTCGCTGCCTGTGAAGTGGGCCGAACACGACTGCAACGAATGAACCGGAGCATTAGAAAGCATTGTTTTCCCCGTGATTTTGTTATTCAAAGGGGTCATTTAAGGTGATGATTGCCACTAATCCATTCTAACTGATTGCTTGCTGAGAGGCTCGTGTCAGCGGGGCTGCTACTTTCCCGTCATGCATTGTGTCATGGAGCAGAAAAATAAAGGACTAAAAGACACCGTTATTTTAACAAACCTGGACAGGTTTATGGGGGGGGGCGGTACTGCAGATGCTAATGGGAAAGGAATTGCTTTATTGTAGCTTTGGTACATCCCGGCCGCTATGCGAATATTTCTGTTTCGCTAGCGCAAAAAAATTTGATCACCATTTCATTCAAATACATCGGCCGCTTAAAGCGTCAAGAAAGCTAGCTAATGATCCACAATTTATACATAAGCACAAATGTTGAAGAGAGAGAGAGTAAAGCGTGCATTTAATAAAGATAAAACGTGCGGATTTACACACACTGAAATTGAAGAGCGTAAATGTAAAACAAACAACCTTCTTACAGCGTTACGATTGCGAGAGAAAGGTGCACGTAATGACAGGAAGATAAATTCAAGGGCGAGATCTCGCCCTTTGGATTTATCTGCTATATGTTAATTATAGCGAGATCTCGACCTTATTGTTAATTTATTAATATATCTGCTATATATTAATTAAGGGCGAGATCTGTCACTTTGGATTTATCTGCTATAATTAATATATAGCTAGTGACGTTAATGCTCACCAGATGGAGACGTCTCCGTAGCTAAGACCATCTTACGGATTTGTGATTTCAAAACCTGACAGAAAAACACACATAGCGCTGTGGATTGTTGGCCACCGTGGGGTAAGGCTAACGCGCTCAGCTAGATATCGAGAGATCTGGGATTCGGAACCCCAGCGGTGACCGAATAACAATTTTTCGGTTGCTATGTGTTCCTAAAACGTGAAAAGAGCGATGTCCTTGTTTATTATCCTTTCCTGAATGACCGAAGCATATTTCTGACACAACCATTTTCGTGAAATGACAGGAAAGAACCTAAATTTCACGGATTTTTCGTACGCCAGGAAAATTCTGAATCTTCAGGAATATTTTTGCAGTTCCTTTCGTATAGAAACGGGAAAATTGTAATCTCACTTTTTCCGTATGCATATGACGGAACATTTCCGGTAATAGGGGTTAATCTCCGGAATACTTGAAGTCTGATAAACTGTTAAATTTCAATCATCTGTCGGATACCTAATTTTGAAGCTGTGTACCGAGATCTGATATTGTAGATAGCATATCGCATGAAATTTTGGTTATTGTGGCAACGGATATTCCTCCCCCTCTCCCCCATTTTGTGTACAAGCTATTGTATACCGTGTACTTAGGTTATTGTACAGGTGATTGTATCATGCGCATGTATCAGTCTGTGGACCTCTTAAGACTGAAGCTATTATTGCTAGTAGACAAAACGCGTCGGAATTTTTTTTTTTTTTGCTAATTGTTCTGAGGGCAAGTCAGAGCTCCGTTAATATTTTGAACAAGAAAGTTGACACCGAATTTTCGGGTGTAATAAGCACGTCTTTTGAATCCGTTCTGACGCAAATTAAATTTATCAAAGCTATTCAAAGTCAATGGAACCAGTATGGAAAACAATAGATCTGACCAAAGAAAGAAGATTTTCAATCGGGTATTTAATACCTCAGATATTGCTGTAAACGGAATCGTGAGCTTACGAATTCTTAGAAACAGAGATATCGACAAAAATAAGATGTGACTTTACGTCCGCTGGTGGGAAAACCATGCATTATTTTAGGAAGAAAGTATTCTCAAAAGGTTTATCCGCATAAGCGGTATCGGTCGAATAAAAAAATTAGTCGAGTTTTCAGGAGACCAGATTTTACAACAAATACTTCAGAAGCAGAAATTAATACATATGACCCCTGGTGGCTAATCATTCTTTACCAAACATTAGAAATTATGTGAAAAATATTTTCCATCAGGTCTTGTATGCGATACAGGAAGAATTTTTCAAATCAGAGCTTTTGGAGCAGAAATAACGCAGAAAACGCAATTAACCTTTGTGCCCCCTAGCGGAAAGTCTATGAATTACTTGAAAATTTTGAAATTATATGAAAAACATGTCACACGGAAAACACTATCCAACAAAGAAGGAATTTTTCAAATCGGACTCCTAGAAATAGAGATATTAACAAAAATAAGATGTAAATCTACGCCCCATGGCGTAAAAACCATGCGCTATTTTAGGAAGAAAATGTTTCTAAAAGGTTTGTCGATATGAGTAGTATCGGTCAACAAACGACGTTTTTTTCAATCGAGAATTTAGAAGCTCATATTTAGCTGCAAATACAACAGAAGAGGAAATTAAGATTTACGCCACCTGGTGACCAAACAATTTTTTACAAAAATTAGAAATTATGTGCAAACGATTTCCTATTTGGAGCTGTATCCGGTGCAGAAAGAATGTTTGAAATAGAAGATTTAGAATCAGAGGTATAGGGGAAACGCAATTTACCGCTACGCCCCCTAGCGGAAAGTCTATGAATTAGTTGAAAATTTTGAAATTATATGAAAAACATGTCACACGGAAAACACTATCCAACAAAGAAGGAATTTTTCAAATCCGACCCCTAGAAGTAGAGAAATTGACAAAAATAAGATGTACATCTACGCCCCCTGGAGGAGAAACTGTGGAATATTTTAAGTAGAAAATATTCCGAAAAGTTTTATCGATGTGAGTGGCATCCGTCCACGAATGAATTTTTTAATCGATATTTTAGAAGCTACGATTTTAGGGCAAATACATCAAAAGCAAAAATTAACACTTACGCCCCCTGGTGGCCAAAGTATTCTTTACCAAAAATTTGAAATTATATGCAAACGATTTTCCATCAAGAGATGTATCCGCTGAAGAAAAAAATTCAAATCGGAGTTTTAGAAGAAGAGTTATCGGGGAAAATGTAATTTACTTTTACGCCCCCTAGCGGAAAATCTATGCGTAATTTGAAAAAGTAACTATATCTAAAATACTCTTTGACATAAATGGAATCGAAAGTTATAATTTTTTTTAAAATCGAATGTTTAGAAGCAAATATGTGGAATAAAACGCATTTTGGAATTCGACATCATCTGCATTTACGCACTCTACCGGCGAAATTGTACATCGTAAAAAAAACGAAATAAAGGATCATCGTTTGCATATCTCAAGCTTTCCAATGCAAGAAGAATTTTTCAAATCGGACTAATAGTTGCTGAGATATCATGGGTACAGACGGACGGACGGACGGACGGACAAACCGATAACAGAAGCACGATCTTTTTTTTTACAAAAGACATGCTCAAAATGAAACACACGACAAATAAACGAAGACATAGTAAGCGAGTTTTTGTTGTCTTAAGTGCTTTTGAACTTGTCGATCTGATCATTTGTCCGTAAGGGGTCCGATTTGGAATCCCGGTGAGGAATGGATGTTGTGTTTGTCTTATGGCACTGGCTCTCTCCCTTCCCTGGAACCAGTGGCCCTAAATTAGGAACGGGCGACTGCTTATAGCCCATTGAGTTGCTCACGGTGGTCGTTAAACCTCCAATCAAAAAAACAAAACAAAAAAAAACTTGTCGATCGTTGAGTGTTAAGAGTAAACTTCTAGGTGTTTACCTGTGTATATATTTAACTTAAAACACTATACTTTATTAAAACATTTATTGGCGGTTGAAATTTATGTTACTCGGATTCATATGCATATGCACTGTTGTTTCTACACACGAACCCGTGGCAAGTTTTCTTTGAATACAAAGGGCCCTGAGAAGAACTCTTTTTTTGTGTGAATACATGCGCAGTAGGTTGCGCGACTTATAGATCACGCTATATTTGAAAGTAAAATTATTGTTACCATTCCGTCATTTACGAGAAATGGCAAAATTCATACCGAGCATCTTAATAAATTGTTGAAGTTTCTTCACTGCACATTTATTTATATATATATATATATATATATATATATATATTTTTTTTTTTGGTAATAAAGTAAGTCTTTGATAAAGGATGTGGTTATCAGCAAGTGAATCGCGTCTTACGATAGGGGAAATTGCGCCAGAATAATTCAATGTTTGAATCAAGGGCAGAATAAACAGGTTCCGAAGTTAGCTAACTCAAGAACCATTAGATGGCATCTCACAGAAAGCCAGCATTACACAAATGACATTAACAAGCGAAACATCAAGTCAAGTCCATGTTGAGATAAGAATATGTTAAATCCCCTAATCGCTGGTTTGTCCTGGCTAATGCCCATTACATGCCGCGTAAATGAGATAGGCTTCAGATATCAAACACGGCTTTAGGAAGGCTCTAGTTACCACCACATAAAACAAGTGACGAATACCAGACAGATGATCTGATATTTCTTTTAACAATTGTGACGAAAGCTGCAGTTCTAAAAAGAACACCGCTAAAAAAACGCTTTCCTATGTTAATGAACTGGCAATTCCAAAGGAAGTGTGATCAAGTGGTCTAAACTCGGGGTAACTCGACTTCCCGTGCTTTCTTTTCCCAGTCTCTGGACAAAACATGAACACTGTGTTTCTCCTCAAGTACTTATTCTCACCCTTATAAGCGAATTTTTAATGTTTCATGGGGAAGGGTTTCATTAAGCTCAGAAACAAAAAATCTCCGAACAGTATAACATATAGCCTTTTGCCGCATTCGAACCCAAGTCTAACCTGCCGGCGTAGTTCAGTTTCTCCCAACTGAACTACGCCGGCAGGTTTACCTCCGCTTAATTGCCGATTTAATTCAAGCGTCACCGCAGTAGGAAGTTACCTACGTCATATCATGTAACAAGTTACATCATCATCCCCTTGAGAAATACGGAGGGCACGAAATGTTTCGCACAAAGGTTCAGCCGACAACCACGCTCGAAGGACAATCTCATTGTAGGAGAACTAATTTTATTAACTATGCGCATTGTGTGGAAGACTCATCGCACATATTTTTCAAACCTAACTACCAGGAGATTCACATCCCTGTTCGGATGCCAATATACCGTATAACCTTTTGTCGGTGGTGGCTTCCTATTCCAGAGCCACTGTTCTCCCAAATGTACCACGCCGGTAGGCTTATTGCTACTTACTATTCCGTGCAAATTAATTGGGACAAGTTATTTTATTCTTAGAATTGTAATGCGATCGCCAGTTGGTGTTGGAAAACCGGTTTTATCAGCTGTGAGGTGGTGTGACTGTTGGAATTTGATAGTAAGAATGTGGTTTGACCGGTTTTAAACAGGAAATAGGCACTTCAGCTTTTTTTTTTATTGGAGGTTTAACGACCACCGTGAGCAACTCAATGGGCTATAAGCAGTCGCCCGTCAGTAATTTAGGGTCACTGGTTCCTGGGAAGGGAAAGAGCCAGTGCCGCAAGACAAACACAACATCCATGCCTAACGGGATTCGAACCCGGACCCCTTTCGGACGAATGATCAGAGGCCATCGCCTTAGACCACTGCGCCACCGGGGCGACGCACTTCAGCTTCAGTTGTGAGCTTTTGTGTGTGACAGGTGGATGTTAGTTTTTTCTCTCTGTGAGTACGTGTTGCTTTCGTATATTGAAAAATGGATATTTCCCCATGGAAGCGTGCAAAAATAATTGCTCTGAAGCATCACACTTCTATGACAGTGAGAGATATCGCTTCTGCAGTTGGTGTACGCAAATCAACTGCATCAAGAATGCTTACGCGATACAATGCATCTGGATCATCGTCTCAAAAAGGGAGAGGTAAATGTGGAAGAAAACGAAAAACAACTCCACGAACCGATAAATATCTAATCAGAAATAGTAAAATGAATCCATAAAAAAAAAAAAAAAAAAAAAAGCACCGACCTTCAAAGAGATTTATTGCCTAGTGGTTGTGATGTTAGTGATTCAACTATACGCCGTAGGGTTCTGGAAGTTGGCCGGAAGGCAAGGAGACTAACGAAAAAACAATATTTGAATGCGAAAATAAAGATAAAACGTTTAGCATGGGCCAAAAAATATAAATCATGGACTGCTGACGCCTGGAAAAAGGTCATTTTCAGTTATGAAACTCATTTATTTGTGCAGGGTTACCAAGCAAATGTCGTCAGACGAAGCAACTGTGGACCCTTAAGGCTTGAGCATGTCAAATAAACTGTAAAACACCCTCTGAAATAGATGTTTTGGGGTTTTTTCACATCAAATGGCACTGGAAGCTTAGTTCCTGTTCAAGATATGATGAATTCAGCCAAGTACGTAGAAATATTACAACGTAGGATTGTTCCATTCTTGCAAACTTTTGATGGGACATTTCAACATGACTTGGCCCATGTCACAATTCGAAATTGGTCAAGAATTGCATGCTGGAAAATCAAACTCATTTGCTTGATTGGCCTGGAAATTTACCAGACTTAAGTCCCATAGAAAGCGTGTGGAATATTTTGAAGAGACGTTTAGGTAAAATGGACTGTACAACTAAAGAATGCATGATAACGAATGCTATAAAAGTGTGGTTCCACGATTATGAAGTCAAAAATATTTGCACTCAATTAGTGGAGTCAATGCCAAAACGAATTCAAGAGATCATTTCTGCTAAAGGAGGACATGCTTCGTACTAATACAGGTATTTATCAGTGTATATCAAGGCATAGAATGATATAAAGGCATAGTTTTGGAAAAAAGAGTGATTTTTTTCTTTGTCCCAATTAATTTGCACAGTATAGTAACTGTCGATTTGACTCATGCGTCACATCAGTCGTACATTATCTTCATCAGTGTTTCCCAACCGCCGGTCCGCGACGAGTAAATTTATTTACTTTTCTTTTGAATTGAAATGGAGTCAAAGTAAGAGGAAATTTAGATTTAAGTCTTTTTTAACACCTGTCGCGGAAGATTAAAGGAAGATTGGATCGCTAATCTCTTCACAGAAGATCTGAACTCCTGCGAGCTGACTCACCGGGAAAGAGAAAGCTTCTTTGAACTTCCTTCAGATGACAGTCTGTTATCGATACTCAGATCCAAATCTCTGACTTGGTTTTGGGGTATTATGGAGAAATAATATCCAAGACTCAGGGACAAAGCTCTAAAATTATTAGTAATTTTACGTATTTACTGCGAGAAAAACTTTTCCGCCGTTTCGGCAATCAAAACAAAGTACCGGAACATCAGGGACGTTAATGCTGCACTGCGATTTGCAGGAACGACGTTGGAACCACGGCTCGGAAAGATTATCGCGAAGCAGCAGCAAAAGACGTCGCATAAACCCAGAAAAATGATATTAACTGTAAGGAGACTATTGTGGTATATTGATTATGGATTGAATTTATTAATCATTAAATAGTATTAACAAATTAAATAATATTAGCTGTAAGTAGGTGGCATGGAAAAATCTGCTATATAAATTATGGATCGAACGCGGTGATCATTATAATATAGGAGATTACGAGATAAAATGCCCGAAAATAGCCGAAATGTTTTATTTCGGCATCGCAGGTCCGCGAAAGTTTCTCCAGCGTATTGCCGGTCCGCGAAAGTTTCTCCAGCGTATTGCCGGTCCGCGAAAGTTTCTCCACCGTTTTGTCGGTCCGCGAATGCAAAAATGTTGGGAACCACTGATCTGCAACATGTCACGTAATGCGTTCAATGTGATATATGACAGTAATGATGAACGAAGATAGAAATACTACAAAGTAGCGATATTTCTAAAATAACACAACCTGGTCTTACAAGGGAGCGCAAAAGCGTCCGTCAATCTCATCACAGATGTTTCAAATGAAGCATCGTTAGTTCCGATCATTTCCTTTCGGCGAAATTGCAGCTTTAGAAATTCCGTCTTACGCAGTTACAGCATAAGCACAGCCAGATGTATGACTCTTAGGACTGTTTTTTCTCATTATGTGATAAAGCCGTAATGATGCAAAATCGAACTTGAATGAATTTATAGCTTAAAGAATTACTCTGCATTTGTTTTATGAACACGACTTCCTATAATCAACACATAGCAGTAAAATTATCAAAAGCATACATAATATCGGGAATGGTACAAAATTAACAAAGATTTCATGCAAAATGTAAGTGAAGATTACACGACCTAGCGGGATGAAACTGCTTTAAGAAAAAGTCGGAAAATGCATTGACATGTTTACCAGTGGAATCCAGCAGTATAAAGGTTTTTTTTTTGTCCGATTAATGAATTCAGATATACCTTACAAAAAGGCAGATGTTTTAACATCAAGAAATCCTCAAATGCCACTAAGCCACTTTATGCCACTAAGCGATGGCTTCTGATCATTCGCCCGAGATGGGTCCGGTTTCGAATCCAGGTGAGGCATGGATGTTGTGTTTGTCTTACGGCACTGGCTCTCTCCCTTCCCTGGAACCAGTGACCCTAAATTAGGGACCGGCGACTGCTTATAGCCCATTGAGTTGCTCATGGTGGTAGTTAAACCTCCAATCAAAAAAAATGTAAGAATATGGGAGAAGCGAGCAAAACCGTCCAAAACAGGAATCCAAATGCACTTGATTGAAAAGGTAGCTTCGAGCACAACTGGACATAAGACAGAAACGTCCATGTGACAGGCGGCTGCCAAGAAAAATTCAGTCTTTAGTAGGGGATATTATCACCCCTTAAAAAACGTGATAAGGAACCTTAAAAAACGCCATAATACCTTCAAGTTGGAACTGAAGATCAGAATCTCTGCTTTAGAAGGCCTAACATCGGAAGAAGTGGATATTTCTGAAGTTAACAGAAAAGTAACCACAGCTCTTATGAAAACATCAACAAAATTAGCTGGGTCTAAGAACAAGTTGCATGTGAACAAATTATCAGGAAAAACCAAAATGTTGATGAAAAAAAAAGAGAGATGAGGACAACTAAAGAAGATGTGACTTCCAAAGTGGAATATATAGAGCTATGCAAGACAGTACGAAAAAGTATCACTGAAGACGTAAGGAAATTCAACTGTGAACTAGTAAGGAGAGCAATTGAAAACAACCATAGCCTAAAGATAGCAAAGGGACGTCTCAGTAAGGGAAGAAAACAAATTATGGCACTGCGAAATGAAGATGGTTCTGTAACAAGAAATAGAGGCGAAATTTTGACAAGAGTGAAAGATTTTGTACTCCACATTATACGAAAGGGATGATACATGTACTGCAGACATCATGAAAGGTACCAGTACCAGAGTTCTTCCAGTCTTTCCAGCAGAAGTTGCACATGCAATCAAGAACATGAAGCGGGGAAAAGCTCCAGGAGAACATGGAATTACTGTAGACATCATACAAGAAGGAAGTGGAGAAATCGAAACAGTACTCGCCCAAATTTTCACTCGATGCCTTAATGAAAGGAACATTCCTGAGGATTGGAACAACGCTACAACGATCTTGCTACATAAAAAAGGTGACATTGAGGATCTCAGGAACTACAGACCTATCAGTGGTTTATAAAATCTTCACTAAAGTTCTTTCACACCGCTTGAAGGTGACACTGGACATGGCTCAACCGAGAGAACAAGCTGAATTCAGGAGTGGCTACAACACTATAGATCATATCCACGTACTGAGAGAACTTATTGAAAGAGCGAGGGAATATGAACTTCCATTGTGCATGGCTTTTATTGATTATGAAAAAGCCTTTGATTCGGTGAAACCATCAGCAGATACAATGGCTCTGAAATCCTGCGGTATTAAAGATGCGTACATTAATATTATTAATAACATCTATGAAAATGCAAGTGCAAAGATTAGGCTGTTTGAAAATACAACACACATAAAAATTGGAAAAAGAGTGAGACAAGGTGACACCATATCTCCGAAGCTCTTTAATGCCACATTGGAAAATGTCTTTCAATCACTGAACTGGGAAAACAAAGGGATAAAGATTAATGGAGATTATCTAACCCACCTTCGTTTTGCTGATGACATAATCATTTTTGCAACTACCCCATCAGAGCTGCAGAGTATGATCCAGGAACTTTCTGACAAGAGTAAAGAAGTGGGATTAAAAATTAACTTTCAGAAGACAAAAGTGATGTTCAATGCTTTTACAAGAAATGAAGATTTATCGATTGATGGAGAAAAACTGGAGATAACAGACACGTACGATTATCTTGGACAGCAGATATCAAGTGAGGGTCACATTGATGAAGAAATTAATCGGCGTATAAATTTTGCCTGGAGAGCTTTTGGAAGAAACAGCATAATTTTCAAGAGCAGTATGTCATTACGTCTTAAAAGAAAAGTGTTTGATCAATGAATCCTTCCAGTGCTTACGTATGGTGCAGAGACGTGGACCTTAACTACAAGAGACATACAAAGGCTGCAGACAACTCAAAGAAGCATCGAGAGGTGCATGCTTGCGGTAACGAGGAGAGACAAGAAGAGCAACTCGTGGATCCGAAAAATGACAAGAGTGGAAGACATCTTGATTAGAGTTAAATCCGTGAAATGGCAATGGGCTGGACATACTGCCAGAAGGACAGACCATCGATGGACAGCCGAAATTTTAGATTGGATTCCAAGCGACAGGAAAAGACCTCGAAGAAGACCACATGGGAGATGGGTGGATGAAATTCGAAAGTACGCGGGAGTGACATGGAGGAGACTGGCACAAGACAGACCGTTCTGGAGGAAACTTGGGGAGACCTTCGTCCAGCAGTGGATTGATAATGGTTGACAATAATAATAATAATGATGATGATGATGATGATGATCACCTCTGACTGTGTTGCAGGATTTACAACGTCTGTCCATGCTGAGGACGAGGTTGTCAAGGAGCTGTTGAGGCATCGCGGCTCATTCCTCTTGTAGCGCTAATCACAGCTGCGGAATCGTTGCTGGCGGCTGGTGACGTGCTGCCAGGCGTCTCCTGAGAAGGTTCCACACGTGTTCGATTGGATTTAGGTCCGGGGACCTTATGGGCCAATCCATGCGTTGAATATCTTCACTCTCCAACAGCTCTGCGACAGCTACTGTACAATGAGGTGTAGCATTGTCGTCCATGAAGAGGAACTCTGGACCCACAGCCCCTCTAAACAGACGCACGTGAGGCAGGATATCCTCGGTACAATAGCGGACACCAGTGAGTATACCTCCTTGGAAGATGTGGAGGTCAGTACGGCAACCAAGCATGATACCGCCCCAAACAAAAACCCCACCACCTCCAAACCGGTCTTTTTCGATGATGTTAGAGGTGTGATTGCGTGTTCTCTGCTCTCTCCAGATGTGTATATGTCCAGAATCCATCGTCAGACTAAATCGGCTCTCATCCGTAAAGAGAACTCGACCCCATTGCTGATGTGTCCAGTTCTTGTACTCCTGGCACCACAGAAACCGCCGTCTCCGATGAGCAGGCTTTAATGGCACACACCGTACTGGTCGCCGTGCAAATAGACCACCTTTGTGCAGCCTCCTGGCCACGGTAAAACGCGATAACGGACGTCCAGTTGCATGTGCCTTGCGATTTCTCCCGCTGTCTACCGTCTGTTTCTTCTCGCCTGTAGGACAATATACCGGTCGTCTGCCGCCATGGTTGCTCGTGGACGACCACTGCTAAGCTCTCGGACGACCACTGCTAAGCTCTCGGACAGCTGTTCCTGCCGTTTGAAATGTTCTCCAAGCTCGTGAAACGATGCTGTGAGCGATCCCGAACTCCTCGGCCGCACTAGTCACACTTCGACCTTCTTCCAACTTCCCAATGACGCGACCTCGGGTAAAGTCCTCCAGATGTCGTCTACTGGATTGTCTGTTTGCCATATCACACGGTGGCAGCAACTCGACGTCGTTCAAACCGATGTACACCGTGCAATAGCTTTCACCGTATTGCTGAGCGTACACCGCCCGTGTACTTTATACCCTTCCGACACCACCCCCCTTACCTCACGCCATGCTGCATATATGCGCATGTCTAACCGTACCGGACCCTAGTCTACCTCCTGAGTGGTATTTCGGTCCGTTCTGCCTGCTCGTTCCGCTGTTATGCTGATTTCTCCTCTTCGTCCTTAATTTTTGCACACCAGTGTATTTAATTCCTTAGTTTTTCTAACCTGAAAACTGTAGGATTTCACATCAGAAACAGAAAAAAAATCTTTACGATTTCAAAACTTTAAAAAACATTTATCTTTGGGGATTTTTTAAGAACTTTTAAAATTTCAGGTGTTTTCCTGTTTTGAGGTTTATCGACCACCATGAACCCATCTTAGTGCTATAGTAAGTCGGCCATCCCTCATTTAGGGCCTCTGGTTTCAGGTAAGGGACAGAACCAGTGCCATCAGACAAGCACACAAACCAAGCCTCATCTGGGACGATCCCAGCCGAATTATCTGGAGCCATTGCCTTAGCCCATACGGTCACCTGGGTGGGTAAGATTTGTGTTTCCCCGTCGCTAACCAGTAATCAAGTGACATAGGTTTGGTCACTATGAGCTTATATAATCTTAATTTAGGTATTATTGTGGTGCACAGAAAGTTGTCAACCATATTTATACCACTTCAGGGAAGGAAACTTGCCTATGGAGCGAAGCACTGACATTACTTTGTCGTAAATAACAGTTCTTCTTCAACCAAAGATAATCCGAATAACAAAACTCTGGTAAGATGTTGATTTACACGAAGATAGCACTTGCCCTCTCTATTCAATGCATTATTTGAATTGGCAAGCCGGATTACTATGATACAACAATCAGCACAATAGGCCAATGTTGCACTCAACGATGAATCTGTGTTTTGGTGTTGTTCGCCTATTATGTTTCGGGGTTCACTAACACGCGAACAGAGCGCACACAAGTAATTGCCCTTAAGACTAATTCCTCACGGAAAGAATTTATTTGGTGAGAACGTCGAATGTTTTACACCTCTACTATCAACAATTTAACCGCGTATAATAACACACATCTTTGAAGTCGTAACAGCATAATAGAACACAACACAATATAAGTAAACGCTGACGGAAGCAAGGGGCCTAATCGTTTTGATATTTAAGTGAATTGTTGATGGATGAATAATGTTTCCGAGGACTTTAGAAAAGAAGTGTCTGATGCAGACTTTAAATAGCCCTTACAAGTAGGAAGCTAGAAGATTTGGGACAAAGGTGTGTCTCATATGCAAGGCACATGAAAGTAAAGTGCAGTCAGTCAGTGCAGCGGATAGGAACATATTACCTTATTTGTAAGAGTGGTCCAATACCCCTGCACCTCCATTAATGAGCCCTCCACGTCACGACGGATATTTATTGTTTGGGCGGTCGAGTTGAGGTATAGCCCTGAGCCATACGACTGGAAACCTGCTGTTCTAACTACAGAGATATTCGCGGGCGAAGATCCTTAAGATGCAAAATGTACCTAAGTGAAAAGCCAAATGAGGAAGTGGAAAGTTAACAAGCTCGTCTACCTTTTAAATGAAACATACCTCAAGAAACCACCATGTTTGGCTGCGAGAAAATGGTGCACCTCGATCTTTTGAAGTAAAATAAGAGCAGGCACATATACAGACCACATAAGGTTATCGTGAGTGGGATTTTCACTTGGCAGCAGTATTGACCATAACTGCGCAACAAAATCCAATTCTTGACAGTCACCATTGTATCGTAATTGACGTTTTGTAAGAGAAAACGCGCAAGTTAAGATGTGATTTCAGCGATCGCAGCTGCCGGCAAAAAACTAGTTCTGGACTTCACGTGGATGATTCCCTAACGAATTCATGCAGACCCTGAGAGCGACAATGGGCGAATGATTGATCATAATAACTATAAGAATGAGACTTGAAGCTACGTTGACATATAGCGAATGGGTTAATTCCCAATAGTGTGGCGTATACCTCTAATATTGCCTTCTGTTTTAGTTGCCGTATCCTCATGCAAATTTAGTTTCTCCACGTTAAATGTTTTCTGACGTAACACCACAGACTCCTTCTTGATGAATTTGAACTTGGCAACACATGACAGCAGGTCAAAGCGCAACCTACGTAGCTAGACTCAAGAGATAACAGCTAGTGTGCTCAATGTCCTGTGTTCTTTGATGATTAACCGACGTTCTGTGTGCTATTCTTAGGCAATCTTTCTTACTTAATTCTTGATTAACATTTGCAAATTAATTCACGAGTGAGCGAAAGTTGTATGCTCTAAAATATAAATTGTGATGAGCTCAGAAGTATTTGGATGTTGGATTTTCCAAGTATTATTGGGAAACAGTTCACGCCAAGTGTATTCAGATTGAATGACGTACTGAAGTCCTGATAATAAAAGATTAATACGTAAGTTACATGACTCCTTCCTGAACTCTAGGCTTTTTACCTCATAGTGACTTGCATACAAGGTATGTTATTTAAAACTTTCAGCTGCTACGAATGAGAAGTTATCCGGGTTTCACGAAAGTTCAGTTCAGGAAAAAGCTAATTCAATAAAATTTAAGTTAAGATTGCAGTTTTACAGTAAAAAAATCTCACGAAGTTAAGTTAAACCTACCAACTTCTAAGCTTTTACTGTGTTGCAGAGAAAGCAACTTAACGATGCATTCCATTTAAACAACTAGCGATTAAATATTATATTACATTCGCACCAGCACGTTTAGTGAAAATATAGAATTGATTATGTTGAGAACCAAACTACACTCAAAAGGTTAAAATGTGGAAAAGGGAAGTTTTCAACATAGTGTAGACCCCAAGATTTCGTCTCACGCATGCAGTGGCTAAACTTTGCTGGCTATATGCTTTACGATGAGAGTTGCTTATCAACCCGCTTCCTAATAATCACTGCAAATACGACACTTTCTGATTGTGAAACGGATTGGAGAATTGCATGAAACGCACTCAGAAGCCAAAGTCATACTTGAATTGTTCGCATTGGCTATAACCTTGTTGTCTATCTGCCTATAACAAACACAATGAAATACATCACACAATGTATGCAGGACACTATGAGAACTAATTCCAGAATACCGATCAGGCACTTACAGCTGCACTCCAGATCTTTGAGGAATTTGTGTCGAATCAGGATGGTTATTGGCAGATTTGTGTACTAAGCTGTATGTAGCACATTTCTGACATTTTGTTTTTATTTTTGGTTTACCTGGTTGCAGTCTACACTTTTAATGCTGATTGCATCCTTGAATCGCTTCTGTAAAACCCAGATGACATCAGTTCTAGAAATGTGAACCTAAATGTCTTGTAATGGTGAAAGTGCATGGCATGTGTTCTAAACTGGCATTTTTATTGTTGTTAAGTAAATTCGTAATATGCACATTCTAGGAATCTGAGAACAGCTTAAAAGGCAAGAAATTTTAATTAATCGCATGTTCACAAAAAAATTTCAAAGGCATTTGTAAAAGTGCACGCAGCATTTTTAGTAGCTCTGTATATTGTTAAACGGTAACGATATACATTCGGGTAACATATACGTAGTTCCCAAATGTAACTTAAATGCTCTACCATTATATTCCACTTCACTCATAATTTGAAGGGGATTCACCACAACTGTTTATCAGAAGAGATACCTCAGTTTGAATCTGTGGTGAAAGTATCTTTCCACTTAATACAAAAAGAAATACGAAGAAAGTAAGTAAATGAAAGAGAAAAACATTGCTCTCGATAATGGCGCTGTTTATTCTTTCCCCCGTTAAAAGTGTAAATTGTTCCAAGAAGCAGTAATTTTCCATTTCTTCCCAAGCTATAAGAACATTGAGTTCCCCCTCTTAATGACAGCTCTTCCGAAATCGATTTTACACTTTCCAGGTATTTCGCGAGGTTCCATTTGGAAAGCTAATTACATTAAGCATTGAAGAATTCTTTGTCGTAACCATTTTTCTCATCCTGAACAACTTCCCGAGAAGGGACGCCAGATTAATCTTATTTTAATTAAGCGAAATAATCAATGTCCTTTAATACGGGCGTTCAAGAATAGGAAATATTAAACTCCGTGCTTCTACAGCTTCGATCTTTTGCTTAGTATAAAAGATTCTCTATCGAAGCAAACGTATAGTCAGGAAAAAGTTTTATAGTTGAACAAAAGCCCGGTCTTCAGTCCGATGTTGAAATAACGGGATTTTCTGCAAACTCAAATCAAATGATCGTTAAACTGACTGCAATATACCGTCTTATAAACCTCTCCTTGTTTACTGGATTGCTTCGAGTTGATATTAGTTTGCATAAAAGAGCACTGACTGATAGAATTATTTCAGAACTATCACTACCATGGAATAATTACCTCAAACTGATGCTGTAGGAATGAGTTAAATCTACCAAAGGGATTCTGGTACAGCATCCATCATCTTCTAATGAATAGCAGCGTGGGAACGTAGAAAAAATTCCCTTGATGATTATTTCGGATGTTTATTTAAAATTATGAAAAAGGGAAAATAAATGAATTTTAATTTGGCTAACAGGTTCAATATCTGACCTTGAGTGGGAACGCTTCTGTTGCACTTTTACACAAATTCAGAAGAAACAGATCTCCAATTTTGAGCATTTTCAGCAGTGAAGTTACAATGGAAATTCTGCACTGAGTTCTAAACTACAAAGTGTCTAAATTAATCTCAAGTGGACTCTGATTTATTCTTCTTACTCTTCATAAAATTTCACCCTGATCGTTAAATAGGAAATGCAAAGTAATGCCTCTCATAAGACATGAACAAAATGTTCGAAAATCACTGTATAGCTTCGTTTATCACATCATTCCAAAAGTATGCTGTCACTAAACGAAGTCTACAGTTTAACGGAATAATCGGAATTCACGGTAGTTTCATCAATAGCTGAAGATCTTAACAGCAAATGAACATGTTCTACCAGACGCTATAAGGAATTTCCTCATGTTTTTTTCTTCAGATACCTGTGAGTTTGTTTTTCATCAAAATCTAATTCATGCCATTCCCGATAAAGTCAGTGTTCCGGAATCTGATCGTAACGTCACCCATGTATTTTTAAGTTAATCTAAACTCACATGCAACAATATCCCTCTGAATAAATCCAAACGTTTCCTTTTATTTCCATTATTTTTCTGTTTCACGCTCTTTACTTTTCGTTTCTTTTTCCAATCATTTGCTTTTCTCTTTATCGTGTTCGTTTACTTTTTTAGCACGTCTGTTGTAAAAAAAGATCATGCTTATTTATGTTATCGGTTTGTCCGTCGTCTGTTCGTCCGTCTGTAGACACCATATCTCTGCAACTATTAGTCCGATTTGAAAAATTCTTTTTGCAATGGGAAGCTTGAAATATGCGAATGATGATCCTTCATTTCGCTTTTTTTTACGATGTACAATTTCGTCGCTAGAGTTAGTAAATGCAGATGATGTTGAATTCAGAATACATTTTATTCCATATATTTGCTTCTAAACATCCGATTGAAAAAATTATTTTATCTTTCGATTTTATTTATGCCGAAGAGTATTTTAGGTATAGTTACTTTTTCAAGTTCCGCATTGATTTTCCGCTAAGGGGCGTAAAAGAACATTACGTTTTCCCCGATATCTCTTCTTCTAAAACTCCGATTTGAAAAAAATATTTCTTCAGTGGATACAGCTCCTGATGAAAAATCTTTTGCGTATAATTTCTAATGTTTGTAAAGAATACTTTAGCCGTCAGGGGGCGTAAGTTTTAATCTTTGCTCCTGATGTATTTGCCATATATAATCTGAGCTTCTAAAATCTCGATTGAAAAAATCGTCCGTGGCTCGATGCCACTCACGTCGATAAACCTATCCAGAATATTTTCTTCTTAAAATATTGCGTGGTTTCTAAGCCAGGGGGCGTAGGTGTATACCCTATTTTTGTAAATGTCTCTACTTTTAATGGCCCGATTTGAAAAATTCTTTCTATAATGGATAGAGTTTCGGATGTGACATGTTTTGAATATAATTTCGAAATTTTCAAGTAATTCATAGACTTTCCGCTAGGAGGCGTAAAGGTAAATTGCGTTTTCCCCGCTATCTCTGCTTCTAAAACTCCGATTTGAAAAATTCTTTCTGCACCAGATACAGCTCCAGATGGGAAATACTTTCATGTAATTTATAATTTTGGTAAGAAATGGTTTGGCCACCAGGAGACGTAAGTCTTAATTTCCCCTTCTGATGTATTTGCAGCAAAATCTGAGCTTCTAAAATTTCGATTGAAAAAAATTTGTTTGTGGACTGATACTACTCATGTCGAAAACCTTTTAGGAATATTTTCTTCTTAAAATAATGCATGGTTTCTACGCCAGGGGCCATAGATGTACATCTTATTTTTGTCAATATCACTACTTCTAGGAGTCCGATTAGAAAACTTTTTTCTTTGTTGGATAGTGTTACCGATGCGAAATGATTTTCATATAAACTCAAAATTTTCAAGTGAATCGTAGACTTTCCGCTAGGAGGTGCGAAGGTAAATTGCGTTTTCTGCGTTATTTGTGCTTCTAAAACTCCGATTTGAAAATGTGTTCTGTATCGCATATAGCTCCTGATGGAAAATGTTTTTCATACAATTTCTAATATTTGGTAAAGAATGGTTTGGCCACCAGGGGGCATAAGTGTCAATTTCTGCTTCTGATGTATTTGCAGCAAAATCTGAGCTCTTGAAAACTCGACTAATTTTTTTTTTACTTGGACCGGTACTGCTCACATCGAAAAACCTTTTGAGAATACTTTCTTCCTAAAATAATGCATGATCTTCCCGCCAGGGCGCGTAGATGCATATCTTATATCTGTCAATATATCTGCTTCGAAGAGTCCGATTTGAAAAATTCTTTCTTTGTTGGAGAGCGTTTCCGCTGCGAAATATTTCTCGTATAAATTAAAATTGTTCTTAACACACAAGTCTGCAACCATAGGGCGTAAGCCCGCGATTCCGTTCACAGCAATATCTGCTGGATTAAAAACCAGATTGACAAACTTCTTTCTTCCTTCAGATACTATTGTTTTTCATACCGGTTCCATTGACTTTGAACAGCTTTGATAAATTTAATTTGCGTCAGAACGGATTCAAAAGACGTGCTTGTTACACCCGAAAATTCGGTGTCATCTTTCTTGTTTCACTTATGTAGTTGTCAGGTTTCACCTGCTGTCATCTTGATATTAATATGATAGATCATGTGTGCTTTTTCTTAAAATCATTTAGTTTGAGCGATTCTTTTTAAACAAATTAAAGTTTTATTTTCATGTTTCTTATTGCTTGTTCTTTTCTTGTATTGTATTTGTGAAATCCTGGAATTCATGCACGCTTTCAGTCCTCGAAAAGTCGTGTGAATAATCGGTGTTTTCTTTCTTCTTTTGTTTTAAAGTTTAGCGATCACCATGAGCAAATCCAAGTGCTATAAGCAGTTTCCCATCTCTAGTTTAGGGTCACTGGCTTTAGGCTGTTGGAACAGCCGGGACCGTGGGGAAGACACACTATTCATTCATCAATCAGGACTCGAACCCAGGCCGATCTTGGTCGAATGATCCCAAGAGAGCGCCTGAACCCCACTCTTCCTCGGGAAGCGGGGGGAATTGTCTGTCTTCTATAGTACAATTGCGGTTAGACATAAGTATTACGAGAACCTATCATTCTCTACAATTTTAGGGCACCTATACGTGTATTTCCGTACAGATTGTGTAACTTCAAACGCAACAAATGAAATAATAATGAACTACGGAATACAAAATGTTATCAGAATCCATTTACCCTCCGCTTTCGAGATGGACTCACCCGATTTTTCTCGTGACATTCGAGGCAAAGCTGAGGACATGTGTTACTTACAGGAAATACGCCTATTCTCTTACGAACATCCCGCCCCGGTGGCGCATTGGTCTGAGTACTGGCTTCTGAACATTCGTCCAAGATAGGTCCGAGTTCGGATACAAGTGGGGCACTTGAGATTAGCACTGGATTTCTCCCGTCCCTTGCACCAGTGGTTCCAATTTAGGGATGTGCGACTGCTTAGTGCTCATGGAGTTGCTTTCGGTGGTCATTAAAAGTGCTCCTCGCCCCCCGGAAAAAAAAAACAAAAAAAAACTTATTTACACCGTATCGAAAACCTGTCTTCTGCTTTTCGTGAATCATCCAACTATGCATTTTCATACAAGGATTAAAAAAATATGATTACAATCTTATGAATGCTTTAAAACATAGAAAGTATTTGATATATGAAACCTCAGTGTTTATACAAGCACAGTAAAACTGAAACCTGATAATACATACGTAGTGCCTCTAGTGCCCCAAATACTCAGTTAATCATTCAAGGACAGAGTGTGGCGCTGGGTGTATACACTGAAGAGCAACTGAATTAGTGACGCTGCCGTTATGCAAATGTGGCGCTGTGGGCGGCCCTTAAACGGAAACGATATGACGTGTGCAGTGATCCGACAATATAAATAGTGATACGACGGGAATCAGTAAGAGTCGGACGCAGTATGGGTAAGACAAAGGATCTAAGCGCATTTTATCGTGGGCAAATTGTCGGGGCCCGACGAATGGGTCACTCCATCTCGGAAGTCGTGCAGGCACTGGGATTTTCACGAGCCACTGTGTCACGGGTGCACCGTGAGTACATCGAATCCGGTAAAACCATCCCTGCAAGGGCCAACTGCCGTGGACAACAACGTGTGGATGAGCGAAGACATCGTCGGCTAGCTCGCATTGTAACAACGGATAGACGGGCCACAGTGCAAGAAATCACTCTGCAATTTAACGCTGGTGTACAAAAACGTGTAAGCAGCCACATCATCCAGAACCATCTCCTCGCTATAGAATACAGAAGCCATCGTCCCACGAGGGTTCGACTGCTGACCGCACATCACAGGGTGCAAAGATTAGCATGGGCGCGGAAACATTGCCACTGGACCCTAGACATGTGGGGAAATATTGCCCGCACTGATGAGTCGAGATTCACGTTGGAACATGAGGATGGCAGGATACGAGTACGGCGCAAACCACATGAAGCGATGGATCCTTCTTGCCAGCAAGGTACTCTTCAAGCTGGTGGGATTGGCATTCTCGTCTGGGGACTGTTTTCGTGGACTGAAATGGGACCCTTGGTACGTGTGACATCGTCCCTCACAGGTCAACGTTACCGGGATATCCTGGACGACCATTTGCTCCCGTTTGTGGGTCTTCAACATCCCACCTGGGACCTCATCCTGTAACAAGACAATGCACCATGCCATCGCCACCGAATTGTATCCGAATGGTTGGATGAACACATCACCGACATGACCTCGCTTCCTTGGTCAGCTAGGTCACCTGACCTCAATCCCATCGAGCACATCTGGGATGCCATCGAGAGAGATGTTCGAGGCTCTGACCCCCTCCACCAAATCTTCGTGAACTGTGGAAGTTTGTTCAGGAGTCGTGGATCCGTATGGCTTCCCAACGCTTCCGGTGTCTAGTCGAGTCCATGCCGAGACAAATCGCAGCCGTCATCTGGGCGAAAGGTGGTACTACACGTTACTAGACAGGTATCTCTAATTCATTTGCTCTTCAGTGTACAAGGCAAATAAGAAGGCTTTGTTTTGGAATGTGAAAATGACTGCGATACCTCCCCACAATCTTCTGAGCCAGCTCATTTCTCTGAAGCAAATTAAAGCACCTGGAATTTCCAGCATCATGAGGAGACAACATTATCAGCGCGACCATATTCTTCATTTTTTCTCTGGACAGGAAGTAAAGCGACTGCATTTTTAAAATACATGAAGAGATTACTCACACTATTAGCACCCCATAATTACCATTTCTCTTTTAGAATGAAATTAAAGAGAATTTATTTAAGCATTACGAAGGTTCTACTAACATAATGCGCACAACCATGATTTTGTTTTATGTTTCGAAAAGAAATTAAAGCAAGTGCTTCTTTAAGCGTCATGAAGGGAAAACTCCACTGTAGCAGTAGGAGCAAAACCATGTTTTACTTTTCTGTTTCATGACAGAAGTTTGACCCTTTAATTTGCTGGGACGAAATAAATCGGGGTTCATAAACTGGGTTGTAATCATCTCGATAGAATACATGTGCTGTTTGAGAAGCGGGAGTAAAGCGGATGAATCGAGTAAACCTGCGAATCGCAAAGGGTTGCTTCCTCGCTTAGTTTTTTTATTCAAAGTGGTTACTGGAGGTAGGAGAGTGACACAAATCATCTATGATTAGCTGTCGAAAGTTCTATAACAACGGCAGCAAGCCTATAAACGAAACGCGGTGTTTGAGTCTGGTTGCTACCTAATGTCAAGTTGTCCGTGTCACGGGCACTAGCCCTTCGCCATCAGGCCTTGAGTCACGGAGAATAGAATATAGGACTAAAATGGACTGCTTATCACCAGTGAGATATCCATTTATATCCTTTACTGCAGAAATGAATCGGGAGACAATAATTGTTTTGCCGCAGTTTTCGAAAAACCCCGGCCAAAATGGGAAGATTTCTGCTTTGGGAGCAAATCAAAATTAATTTTGGCACCATTTCATTCAGTTACATCAGGTGTGAAACCGCAAGTTTGTTCACCACGGCCATCGAAACCGTGTCCCTTCACTCCGGATAAGTCGCTCTCCCAACTGAGCTACGCGGACAGAATGTCTCGCCGCAGATTTGTCGTCTCGACACATGTTTTCACCTCTGTAGTGCGTCACACGGGCGCTAACCTACTGCTTCTTTAAATAGTTTAAAAGACTACTGGCACTATGTGCCCAACCACACCTTCCATTTTTCTTTTGAAAGGAAATAAAAGCAGCTGCCGATTTAAACATTTTAAAAAAACTACCAGCAATGCAAACATCACTTCTTCACGCATTCGGGAACATTCTTTGGTCAATATCGTCTGCTTCCAGGTCGATCGGGTGTCAAACTGAAGCTCAAATCGCTGGATGATACCAGGACTGGTTTTTGTTCCACGGTTCTGATATCCTCCCTAATCTTCAGCAAGTAATTAACGATAGATTACACTTCTCAGCCTTTGAGGTTCACGGGGTTCGTTTGACTACCTAAATAATCGGCTGGTATCCTGCGTTCAGACAAAAACTTTGCTAACAAGATGATATCCAGATGCTAAACCTGTGAATAGGCACACATTTGATACCACCTGGCTTGGCAGTTATTAGGATCACTTTCATCATATGTATATACACTGAAGTGCCAGAAAAACGGGTACAGACGAGCTTATGCAAAATACATAGCAACGTTGCCTATGCGCGTACTCGGTTGCGTCCGCTAGTGCGCATGTAAAGCGATAGACATCCTTGCCAGCTGTTAGAGCTGTTTTCGGCATGAGAATGACAAGTACACTGGTGTGCAAAAATTAAGGACGAAGAGGAGAAATTAGCATAACAGGGGAACGAGCAGGCAGAACGGACCGAAAGACCACTCAGGAGATAGACTAGGGTCCGGTACGGTAGGGCATGCGCATATATGCAGCATGACGTAAGGGGGTGTCGGAAGGGTATAAAGCACACGGGCGGTGTACGCTCAGCAATTCGATGAAAGCTATTGCACGGTGTACATCGGTTTGAACGACGTCGAGTTGCTGCCATCGTGTGATATGTCCAACAGGCAATCCAGTAGACGACATCTGGATGACTTTACCCGAGGTCGCGTCATGGAAAGTTGGAAGAAGGTCGAAATGTGACTAGTGTGGCCGACGAGTTCGGGATCGCTCACAGCATCGTTTCGCGAGCTTGTAGAGCATTTCAAACGACAGCAAAAACTGTCCTTCGAGTTTAGCAGTGGTCGTCCACGAGCAACTACGGCGGTGAACGACCACTATATTGTCCTACAGGCGAGAAGAGACAGACGGCAGACAGCGGGAGAAATCGCAAGGCAAATGCATCAGACAACTTGACGTCCGTTATCGCGTTTTACCGTGGCCAGGAGGCTGCACAAATGTGGTATATTTGCACGACGACCAGTACGGTGTGTGCCATTAACGCATGCACATCGGCGACGGCGGTTTCTGTGGGGCCAGGAACACAAGATATGGACACATCAGCATTGGGGTCGAGTTCTCTTTACGGATGAGAGCCGATTTAGTCTGATGAGCAATTCTGGTCGTACACACATCTGGAGAGAGCAGGAAACACGCAATCACACCTCCAACATCATCGAAAGAGACTGGTTTGGAGGTGGCAGAGTTATCGTTTGGGGCAGTATGAAGCTTGGTTGCCGTACTGACATCCACATCTTCCAAGGATCTCAGTCCCAGGTGTCCTCTATTGTACCGAGGTTCTCCTGCCTCACGAGCGTCTGTTTAGAGGTGCTGTGGGTCCTGAGTTCCTCTTCATAGACGACAGCGCTACACCTCATCGCCACAGTGACGGTCGCAGAGCTGTTAGAGAGTGAAGATATTCAACGCATGGATTGGCCCGCAAGGTCCTCGGACCTAAATCCAATCGAACACGTGTGGAACCTTCTCGGGAGACGCTTGGCAGCTCGTCACCAGCCGCAAGCAACGATTCCGCAGCTGGGATTGGCGCTACAAGAGGAATGGGCTGCGATGCCTCAACAGCTCCTTGACAATCTCGTCCTCAGCATGGACAGACGTTGTAAATCCTGCAACGCAGTCAGGGGTGATCATATCTCCTACTAAAAGCTAGATTTTTCTTGGCAGCCGCCTGTTACATGGACGTTTCTGTCTTCTGTCCAGTTATGCTCGAAGCTAACTTTTTAAAAAAATGTCTTTGTATCCTTTGGATTCCTTGTTGGGACGGATTTGCTCACTTATCCCATATTCTTACATCTTGAGGGTCTTATGGTATGATTTGAGTAGACGTGGAGCTCTTCTGCACGACGTTACATTCGAAAACCCGTCTCGTCCTTCATTTTTGCACGCCAGTCTAATAACGATTTAGGCGATTTTCAACGCGGTGTCATAGTTGGCGCTCGTGAGATGGACCATAGTATTTCGGAGGTAGAAACGAAGTTCGGATTTTCACGGACGACCATTGCAAGTGTGTGCCGTGACTACAAGAATTTCGGCAAAACCTCCAGCCTACGATACCAGTGTGACCGTAAAAAGACATTGGGTAAGCGTGACCATCGTCGGCTGTGAAGAATTGCTGCACGCGATTGGCGTGCATCACTCTTGCTGGTATCATCGGAACTCAATGCTGGAGCCTCAACATGCATCAGCGTCCGGACTGTGCAACGTAGCCTGCACGATATGGGCTTTGGGACCCGACGCCCATCTCGATTCCCCTTGATGGGTGCACGACACAGAGCTGTGCGCCTTGTTTTGGCACAGCAACACCACCACTGGACTCTTGATGACTGGAAACAAGTATCCTGGTCTGACGAGTAGCGTTTCCAACTGTATCGGGCAGATGGAAGGATTCGTGTGTGGCGCAAACCCCATGAAGCCATAGATCCCGCCTGTTAACTGGTAACTGTACCGGCTGGTGGGGAGTCTATAATGGTATGGGGTGTGTTTAGCTGGACTTCACTGGGACCCCCTGGTACGTCTAAAAACGTCTGTGACCGGCCAACGCTATGTGCGCATCCTTTCTGACGAGGTACGCCCGTTCATATCCTGCATTCAGGCTGATGGGTTGGGCCTGTTCCAACAGCACAATTCACCTCCACACAAGTGTCGGGACGCCACATTATGGTTAGAGCAGCACTCATCTGAGTTTCGGGTTTTGACAATCCCACCCAAGTCCCCAGATCTGAACGTGACAGAACACATTTGGGATGCTATGCAAGGCGCTATCGAACACTGCAATCCGAGACCTCGGAATACACCCGAATTGTGGAACGCTCTGCAGGAAGTATGGTGTGCATTGCTTACAGCATATTTCCAGAAGCTAGTGGAGTCCATGCCCCGTCGTATTTCTGCAGTCCTGCGCTCCCGTGGGGGACCTACTAAGTATTAGACTGGTGTACCAGTTTTTTTGGCACTTCAGTGTATATATGTATGTATGTACGTACGGAAATAAACAAACACAAAGAGAAACATTTTACAATTTAAATAGCGGTCTAGAGAGATAGAATACCGTTGAGACAAACTGAACCATGAACACGGGATCTAAAGCTCCGAAATATGACATCTGTTATCTAGTAAATTTCTGAAACTTCTAGGAACAATATTTAGGGATTAGATATTCTCCCAGATTATGGATAACATTTTAAGAAACGTGGCGATACACAATTGAACACGTACAAGCTTTGCTATCTTTTCTCCGTTTTGATGAAATTTAATAACACTTTCCGTGACACAGAGATGGATTAAAAAGTGAAATCTGAGTATTTTATGAAGGTCGTATCCCACTAACTAAACTACTATAAAATCAAGCCTCGAATGATTTTCTGGGGGGGGGCGCATTATTTACACAAGTCTGTCTCCTTTGGCTCTTAAAATATCTGGTAACCGCATAATATTTGTGATTGTCAAAAACAGTACTGTGAACGGCAGCGTAGTGTAACGTACCAGGAGATGTGACGTACCTGCCAGAAGGACGCACACGACATAAAGGCAGATAGGAATCAGAATAAAACGTCCGCGTAGCTCAGTTGGTAGAGCAACTTATTTCGGAATGAGGGGATCCGGATTCGAATCCTGGCGTGGGCAGAAAAGACGGAGAAGTTTACTTCGTTATAATGGCGCCCGAACTATCCGGATGACCCGACCGTTCAAAATCTCGCATTGGTGTGATGTTATTTCCACACCGCGAGATAGGAAAAATAAGAGAATCCCTTCTCCAGCACTTCGAAAAAAAATAATAATAATAAGGGGGAGATGATGTAACGTACCAGGAGATGTGACGTACCTGCCAGAAGGACGCACACGACATAAAGGCAGATCAGAATAAGAAAACGTCCGCGTAGCTCAAATGGTAGAGCAATTTATTCCGGAATGAGGGGATCCGGGTTCGAATCCTGGCGTGGACAGAAATGGCGGAGAAATTTACTTCGTTATAGTACGTTTTACAGATGAGTACAGATGTCATAAATGTCTTTAAAAACAGCAATACAATAAGACTAAACATCATCGTCATAATATTCTTTGTTTCTTTTTGGCACTTTCCTATGATTCCTTATAGAAATAAAATATTATTATATTCAATGGTAACGTGCGTTTCCAATTCTTAGATATATTTACCACTAGTTTAATTTCCTTTCTGTTTGTCTTACGTCTGCCCAGTTGCATATAGTAGCCGACGACTTCCGTATAATTATATAGCTATTTAATGAGGTGTAATACATATGTTCCTTTCTAGTAGTAGAGGGCAAAACTTCAGGTTTTAACTATGAGAACTAATCAAGGAAGTAAATGCTGACGGTCGAAATTTTCGGAACTTCCGTCAGAGTGCTGCACGAAAGAAGGTATGTCATTTCTCCAATGTCTAACTTTCCAGTTGGTGTCCACCAAAGGAAGACTTTAATTTCACAGATATTCGCAAAATTTAGCATAGTTGAAATACTCCACGCTGAAATTATATGCGTTATTTATACGAATAAGAAAGTCTAGTAACTTGCCATCTAATCTACATGAATAGGAAAGAGGGACGTAAAATGTCAGAAATGCTATGACACCCTAAGCAATAAAGAAATTAAGTATCAATTTCCCATTAGGTCCGTAGATTCGCGTTATATTTTCAAGTTATTAAGTCCAATGGAAAAAGTACATCGGTTATAAAAGATCATGAAGCAGTTCGTGCTTTTAAGCAGTTTGCGATTTGCTTGCACGCATAAATTGTGCAAATCTCTCAGTTTGCACTCACAGCTTTGAATCAGTTAATATTAAAGGAAACATTATTTTCACATACATTCCGACTACACGATTAAATTAGCAAGCTTAATGTAGATATAGCACACTAATAAAATTTAGCTTTAAATTTCTGTAAGTTGCTTTATACTGTTATTTTATTTCTGGCAAAGGCAGGAATGACGTATTTTATCTCTTTTAAATTGCATACTACTTACATTTGTTTTGTTACAAACATTAATTACCTCATTAAGGCGGGTTTTTTTTTAATTTCAGAGGATTCAGATAAATCATATAATTTGATTTCATGTTGATTAAGAATAAAGTTTAAAGGCACGAATGTATTTTTAAACTTTATATGAATTTTCACATATGACGTTCATAAATATTTTCCCATAAATGAAAAATTTTGCCGTTATTACTCATATAAACGCAAAACTGAGGCGATAAGTCCAGAATTTAGATCTGCAATCTGTCACGCATGAAGAATGCATTTTTCAGCGATAATTACAAGCGTTTTGTGCCGACCGAACACAGTTGTGCACATGTAGAGCTGCGTGTATCATCGGAGTGAGTTTTTTTTTCTTTTTTACTTTTTGTTTGCGATGGGAAACTCACCGGTGATTTTATATCATGTTTCACTATTCAGCCCTAATACTTCGGAACATTAACGTTTTGATGCACATTTAGCTTCTAACTGTGAGCTCATTATCGCTTCGGAACTCTTTTATCGTCGCTACTGGAGGAACATACTCACAATAACGCTTAATTAACAGCGCACAAATGGAGTGTTATGACGTCATCATATGGAGCTGAGGGTGCCTTGCCAAAAATTAAAATGACTGCGCAGGGAAATCATCGAGAAGCGGTTCAAACTCTGCCACTTTTCTTTTAGACGTCATTTAATGAATGACAAGGACAGGAGAGTTTTGCTTGCCTGGAGCTCTGGCAAAACAAGGGATGCATTACCCAAGCAACAGAAGCTATTATGTAATCTCAGAAACTAGAGAAACAAGGTCTCTGTAAAAAGTACTTTCAACAAGTTCCTGAGATAGGAAGTGCCACGATTATAGTGCTGCTCGTTAAGAAATGACTGGTTCACTTTTCGAATGATTTGAAGTAGCATTTTGCTTTCCCTGATACAGAACAATACAAGCTTAGCGCATTGACAAGTAATTACGAAATGTACACGCGGAACGTTGAGTGAAGTAGGCTGCAAAACTTTTGGCAGTTAGGGAGCTTACCATTTAGGACTTCTTAAGCACCACAGTAATACGAAGGCATATGAAAAAGAAATGAGACACAGTTCATTTAAAGAAAGTATGCCTAATTGTCCAGTTTTACATTGCGTGTTTCAAAGCAGACCCCTCTATTGTAACATGCTGTTGAGATAGACGTTGCCACGTTTGGAGTACGAGATCCAGCCCATGTAGGGAAAGTCGTCTTCACGACGTTTGCCACCTTTTCCCCACCAAAATTTGTCGCATTTGAATTCCATTTCCCCTTCAAGGGATATCTAGAAGTCAGAAGGAGTAAGTTCCGGACTACATGGAGGGTGAGCGAGAACATGATTTTTTTTTTTAAGAAATGTTAATACACGAGAACATTTGGACGAATGCTTCATGAACAAAGACGTTAATCATCTTGACTTTGGCAACCCTTTTCAGAAGTGTCAATGCCGCCCAGGTGCCGCAGTGGTAAAAGCTCTGGCTTCTGACCATTGGTCCGAGATGGCCCGCGTTCGAGTCTCTGCGAGGCATCGACGTTGTGTTTGTCTTACGGCATTGGCTCTCTTCCTTCCAGGGAAGGACCCAGCAGCTCTAAATGAAATCCCAGGACTCTTATGGCCAGTCGCTTTACTCATAGTGGTCATTAAACCAACAAACAAACAATACACGTCTCCCTTTTTTTCAACAAGGTGAACTTGGTAATTTCCACTTTGATCTCTGTTTTGTTTCAGGGTCAAAGTCGAATTATCAAGACACCTCAGCTGTTACAATATAATAGAGAAAACAATTACTTTCAATATGAACCCTCCTTTTCAGTTTTTAGAAAAGAGTAAGGCGATAATGATCTAGGCAGTCTAAAAGGTAGGAGGCCATGGCAATGATGAGATGAAATACCTCCTTTTGTGATGTTTTCCTCAGGTTACATGGGCTGTTACGGCGGTGTCGTATTTGACGCCACGCATAACAGCGTTTGAATCCAATCGGAAGTCTTAGTTTGCTCTTGACGTCACTAAACGAGAGAACACATCTAATGCCATGGCTTAATTCCTAGACGGTCTTAGTTTGACACGCTGAAAAGAAGCAACGGATCTATTGACAGGGCAATATTGTCATTCTTATATCTTGCGCTATGGCGCCCTGGCGGCGCCGTGTTCTACGCGCTGGCTTATGACCTTTCGTCCAAGTGGGTCCGGGTTCGAATACCGGTGAATCACGGATGTTGTGTTTGTTTTACGGCACTGGCTCTCTCCCTTTCCTGGAACTCGTTGCTCTAAATTAGGGACAGGCGACTTCTTATAGCCCATTGAGTTGCTTATGGTGGTCGTTAACTCTCAACGCAAAAAAAAAAAAGATAACTTGCCCTAGGATAGCATGAGTGTTACTATACGAAAAGTTTTATCTTGCTGCCAATTCGTGCATGTCAATACAGTGGTCTTCGATCACAATAAAAGCTTCTGTGTGTCACCATTTCTTTGTTACGCGAAGTGGAAGTCTTTCATTCCTTGAAATACTTTATACCACCGACATGCACCATTCATTGTCATACGCTTTTCACCACACGCTTTTTGCACCAAGTTAAACAAAGTTGCCCAAGATTTTTAAAACGACTGTAAAATTTAATCGCGTATCTCTTAATTTTAAATTCCGTTCCATTCTTTGTTTGTAAGCGCCAGTAGTCACAGTCGTTGCTCCTGCGCTCTATCTGGAGTACAACTAAATCACATACACTGACGGAAAAAAAATCTCAACACCACGAAAAAATAGTTTTACAGGAATGAAATGGCGGCAATACATTTGTATAGATAACATATTTAATCGATTAAGGTTTCAAAATCACAGCTTAATGTAAGCGCGAGAAGAGCCATTTTAAATGTGAAATGCTGGTACATTAATAACCGGTGTAACCGCCAGAATGTTGAATGCAAGCACGCAAACGTTCATACATTGCGTCGTACAGGTGCTGGATGTCAGTTTGTGGGATGGAGTTCCATGCCTGTTGCACTTGGTCGGTCAATACAGGGACGGTTAATGCTGGTTGGGGGTGACGCTGGAGTTGTCGTCCAATGATGTCCCATACGTGTTCGATAGGAGAAAGATCTGGTGATCTAGCAGGCCACGGCAGCATGACGACACGCTGTAGAGCATGTTGGGTTACAACAGCGGTATGCGGGCGAGCGTTATCCTGTTAGAAAACATCCCCTGGAATGCTGTTCATGAATGGCAGCACAACAGGTTGAATCACCAGACCGACGTACAACTGTACCGTCAGGGTGCGAGGGATAACCACGAGAGTGCTCCTGCTGTCATAAGAAATTGCTCCCCAGACCATAACTCCAGGTGTAGGTCCAGTGTGTCTCGGCCGCAGACAGGTTGGTTGCAGGCGCGTATTTACAGCAAACCTGCTTTGCATGTTCCGAGGGACGCTACTAGCGCCACAAGTATGCGCCGAGCGCGAAATTTGCATAGACGTCATCTTACAGATGTACTCTCACTGCCTACGAACTGTCGTTTATCTAACACAACCCCTTCTTGGTCTTGGGATTTTTTTTCCGTCAGTGTAGATGAAACATAGGTCGGTATCTAAGGACAAGTAGATCTACAAATCTTTCCCACTGTTGCTAGAACAGAGCGTCACCACTTCCCTTCGTAACCTTTCGCTTCAAAAGATGGTCCCGTTAGCTTTTTTAATACCCTCGTATTACCTGGGGCTTGTATAAATTTCTAGATGTCGAAAACCACGAGAAATTACAATTGTAATTGTGAGTGTGTGTGCGTGGGTGTTGGTGTGTGAACTTTTTAAGAATATTAGATAAATGAAACATGCAGTTCGCTGTCATTGCAATATTTTTGAACAATATAACTTAAATGCGAAAGTAAATAACAGTTTTCCCTTTCAAATGGCAAAGAGAGTAATTTTTAAGAAAATATACCCTGCTTGCAACAACAAAAATAGAACTGGTACTTAAGTCTACAGGCGACAGCCAGTCTTTCTCGTCCTTCACCTCTTCCTGAACCACCACGATTTTCTTCTTTTTCGCAATCGTAATGTCAGGTGTGTACCATATTCTATGCCCTTTCCTCATGAAATAAAAGCGCATTAACGATCTGTTTTCATGCTGCTTATAAATACACCGACGAGACATTACATTATCACCCCCCAGCCTAGAGAAATGAGCGCGCCTGGACGCTGAACGGTGGGGCAGGTAAAGTTCATAGAGCAGTATATATACAACCCGAGGGCCGGATTTCGGCTAGTAGAGTGTTCGGAGTCCGAATGGGAAACGCTGCCGATTTATCGGAGTTTGATAAAGGGCAAATTGTGATAGCACGGCGCTTCGGAACCACGATCTGGCAAAAGGGTGCGGCTTGCTCACGTGCCCCTGTAGTGAGTACGTATAAAAAATGGTGCACAGATGGCCAAACGACGTACCGTCGTCCAGCGGTGTGTCGTGAGCAGCTCATTGTTTCCAGAGGGCAGCGGATACTGTCGCACGCTGTTCACAGCAGCACAGTTCGACAAATCACCCGCAGCTACAACAGTGGTGATCAGAGCGCTGCGTCACAGCACACAGTTAAACGCAGCCTTCTGAGCATGGGCCTGCTTAGCCAAAGACCCAACCGGGTCTCTATGCTCACTGCACGTCATCGCCTGCAACGCGTGAAATGTGCCCAAGATCATCGAGATTGGACCGTGGATGATTGGAAGAAAGTAGCCCGCTCTGACGAATCAAGATATCTGATGAATTACGTAGACGACCGAGCGCGGATACGTCGATTACCAACAAATGCTATGGCACCTGGATGCGCTGTTGGGCGGAAAAGGCCGGCGGCTGCGGTATTATGCCGTGGGCGATGTATTTTTTGGGACACTATAGGCCCCATTATTCCAATAGCACAATCTTTCACAGCTGGCAGGTGTCTGAACATCGTTGCGGACCAAGTTCACCCGATCATAGCAACTGTGTTCCCTGCTGGTGATGGCCATTACCAACAAGATAATGCGCCATGCCACATTGTCAGAATCGTCAATGTGTGGTTCGAGGAACATACTGGTGACTTTCTGTTAATGCCCTGGCCTTCAAATTCACTTGAAACGAACCCAATCGAACATTTGTGCTTCGAATTAAAAAAGCAGGTTCTGACTAATTCACCACCACCCCGAAATGTACAGGAACTGGAGAACTTGCTGTTGACATTATGATACCAGATACTCCAGGATACCTATCGCTACCTCATCGAATCGATGCCTCGCCGAGTGGCCTCTGTTTTGCGATATAAAGGGTGTCCTACAGCTTATTAGGTAGTAGGCCTTAATTTAATAGCTCATCGGTGTATACGCTCAATGTATATAATTTTTTTATTTTGATGCTAAAAGACAGCTTTGAGGAACTCAGTGGGCTCATCCATAATTTAGAGCCTGTGGTTCCGGGAAAAGGACAGAGACAATGCCGTAAGTCAAGTACACCTTCCACGCCGCAACCGCAATTCCAACCCGGAACTCCTCCGACTAATGATGAGAAGTCAGTGCCTCGAACCACTCGGCCACCCGGCGGCCAACTTATTATCTACTTTCAGAATCCTCCTCTGGAGAAATTCACCATAAGAAGAAAGACAGGTCATGAAACAGTCTGTTTCAGGCCAAATGCAACATAAGAACGTAAGAACATGTGATACAAAGCATTTACATTTTGTATGAGTGATGCAAATATGAAAATACAGAAATATAGGTATCAAGATAAAATAGGAAAAGGTTCTTCAATACGGAGTGTGGTTACCCCGAGCAATAATACAGGACCAACAACGATGTTCCATGCTGTACGTTATGGTGTTGATCAGTTCCGTGTGTAGCTGATTCCATTGCTCGAGCAAAGCAGCGCGGAGCCCCTGCAGGGTTCCGGAGGAGGCTGGAGGTCAGCAACACCCCTCCCGAGAGCATCCTAGACATGCTCAGTGGTATTCAGATTGGGAGAGCGTGCTGGACACTCCATACGGACTATAGTCTCCTGTTTCCAGTACTGGTGCACGAAGCGAGCCCCGTGTGAGGGCAGACGTCATCCGCTTGCAGTACAAGTGTATCGCCAATTGCAGCCGCATACGGACGAACAATAGGGTCCAGGATGTCGTCTCTATACCTCTGAGTATTGAGGTTTCCATGTGGCAACACACAGAGGTCGGTACAGCCGCATAACGATATGTCTGCCCACACCAGAACACTACCACCACCATAGGTGTTCCTTTATCTAGATATTAGAGGGAAGATAGCGAGTATCGGTCTCTCTCCAGATGCAAATTCGGCGAGAATCACTCTGTAAACAGTATCGCGACTCATTAGTCAAGAGAACGGACCTCCACTGATTTTGAGCCCAGTTTACATGCATTCATGCCCAATTGAAACGTTCCCTACGGTGGCGGGACTTGAGGGGAACGCATAATACCGGTAGCCGAACGTACAGTCCTCCTGCATGTAACCTTCTGCGTACAGTCGAAGCTGTTACCGTCCGTTCGGTGGCTGCCGCAAGCACAGATCTGAGATGGGTCGGTGTAGCCGTCCTGTTCCCCCGTGCCGAAAGCTGCACATATTGGTCATCCTTGGAGGTCGTCGCCCTTGGCATACCTTCGCTGTACCTTCGCGAAGCTGCACCCGTGGCTTGGAACTGCTGCCACATCCTGCTGACCACAGAAAGATCGACGTTGAGCCATCTTGCGACGACCGCCTGCCGTTGCCCTGCTTCGAGACGGCCTATCGCTCTGTAGCGCAACTCAGCTGGTAAATGACGCCTCGAAGCCATGTTAACAAATTCGGTATCTCGAAATCTTGTCCTTCACCGCCGTTCATGAATTGGCGACTCCCTCCAAAACAGCTGGTTGTAAGCTCTTGCGCATTTGCATGAAGCGCTGCTAGCACCACTCATTTGCCCTCCGTACATTGATGTTTTATGTTTTTGCCATAACATATGCAAATTTCGTTCAATTTAAACTATATTTCTTCCAGTTATTGCGATTTCTCGGTTTGTTGCTTAATTTTTGGAAATCAGTGTACTTTAAAGATTAAGCTAACATTGTAACAAAAATGACATGGATTTTCGGCAATAATTACAAACAATAATAACTTAGTCAAAGCATATATTCATCAATTTGCACACGACATACAATATCATTTATTACATAGGCTTAAGAGATGTGAATTCAAGAAAAATAAAACAAATTATTAACATTCTGCTGAAGAACAAGCATTTTGGTTTCTTAGTTATTGGGAAGAAAACAAACTTCATACCGGATCTTTGTCACACCAATTTTGATGTTTCAGAGCAAAGCTTAAGGAGTAGATGTTACTTCATCTTTTGAACATAAACCAGAAATCTGAGTTAAAGTTCCTGCAAACTAAAGTTAGTTCATCAATTAAACGAAAATTTGAAGCCTTAGTTACGAAACGTTCTCTTTCGCCCGTGAAACAAATTAGATATGTTCAAAAAACAGTGCCAATATCCACAATTAATTGTATGTTTTATTCATAAATTTTGCTCGTTTAACTTTTTGTAGTTCAACATTTACTGCTTTTTTCTTGAAAAACAGGCAAAGCTTCTCCTCGTACCTTATCTACTTTATGAGTTAAGTGTTTACAATTTTAAAAATAGAAAGGATACCATTTAAAGAAATTGCAGACATAAACCGGTTGAGGGCCTCGGCTTCTTTTTATCTTTCCTTTAATTTGAATACTCTCTCTCAAATATTTTAAGGCAGGCAAATGCTGTTTCAGTATGATTTCCATTACGTGGTAACTAAATAAATTTTCTTAGAAACTTTGTTCTTTGCGTACGAGACATGCTTTGAAATGCATAATCGTACAAGGTTTGATTTGTTAGAAAATATCTCTAACACACAGAAAGGCAACATACACGCTTGCTTTCTTTATCATTTTAAAAATTCAAATTGTTTGATTGGATTACTAATCTGTGAATATTCATGGCAAAACTCACCTTAGTTGGGAAAGTGTCGGGAAAGCGAGAAGGCGAACACAAATTGAGCCTATATTTTGAGGTTACTCACCTTTATTCCCTAAATCTTTTAGGAGGTTTTCGTCTCTTCACATTTCCAACACGTAATTTTCTTATTTACATCGTGGTTCGAGGCCGCAAAAAAAAAGATAAAAAAAATATATATTTTTCAACTCACGCAAACTTCACTCCCTTTTCTTCTTTTCCCTATGACCAAATTCAGATTCAAAATAATCTACCACAAATATACACAATTGAACTCCCTAAAACACATTAATCTGATTAAAACTTCAATCAATAAAAACCTATTTACACATTTCCTAAAACGTCAAAGTGTGATTTCATTAAGGTTCTTCAATACGGAGAGGTCCGTGATTGTTGAATATAGTGGTTGTGTCAGGTATTTGGGTCTATTTTAATTGGGCACTGATGTGCAATTGTAATTAATTTTGGGTTACAGCTTTTTAACTTTGACGTTTTAGGAAATGTGTAAATAGGTTTTTATTTGATTGAAGTTTTAATTAGATTAATGTGTTTTAGGGAGTTCAATTATGTATATTTGTTTAAATCTAAATTTGGTCATAGGGAAAAGAAGGAAAGGGAATGAAGTTTGCGTGAGTTGAAAAATATATATATATATATATTTTTGCGGCCTCGAACCACGATGTAAATAAGAAAAATTCGTGTCGGAAATGTGTAGAGACGAAAACCTCCTAAAAGATCTAGGGAATAATGGTGAGTAACCTAAAAATATAGATTGTCTAAATAGCACGTGAATAATTAAGCAGCTAGATGACATTTGACATTTGCAATGCTGTATGAATATATGACACATTGATCCGTTATGGACGCATTCAGGGATACATCCGAAGAATTTCTGCTACTAAAGAGAAACTGCCTACTCGCACGTCTCCTGCTTTCGACGAAATACCCAATTAATTTGTTCTTTAGTGTCTGCTTCCAAATGGTTCCCTTCTACCACTTCTATTGAGACTTCATCTTGTACGTACTCTGTTGGTCTCTCCACTCAGCCACAATGTTTTCAATGCAAGGAATATAGTCATGTATCACAGCCTCTCCTTGACAAATGTCAACCCCGCCTTCTCGTGGTGCATCCTGTTCCCACTAAAGGGGCTCTGACGACCGCCAATAGCGGTATAACTATACCATCGGGATCAGAGGAAATTCTATCCACACTCACCAACCCGCTTGGCCAGCGTGGTGAGTTATGGCCAAACCCCTCCAAAATGACTCCACAACTTAAATCTTGGCCCTCAGTCTCCGGCAGCTGGAATGTACCTGGCCAAGGCAGCGGCCAGTGCGACATGAAGGCAGAGGGTGCTAAGAATCCCCGGAGGACCGGACTAGGCTGCCATCTGATGCTGACCTTGGCAACGTACAATGGACGCTCCCTATCTTCTGATTCAAGGCTTCTTGAATTGGAAGAGGAACTACAAAGGATCAAGTGGGACATCGTGGGGCTAAGTGAGGTAAGGAGAAAAGGAGAAGATCTCATCGAACTGAAAAGTGGACATCTCTTCTACTATCGTGGGACAGATACTGGCAGAACTAGTGGTGTTGGATTTATAATAAACAAGAAACTGAAGGATAAAGTAGTAGAAGTTGAAAGTTCCTCTGACAGAGCTGCACGACTCGTTATCCAACTATCGAAAAGATACCAGGCTCAGATTATTCAAACTTATGCACCCACCACAAGTCATCCTGAAGAAGAAATTGAAGAATTTTATGAGGAAATTTGTCATCTAAATAATAAAGGTAAGCAGCACTTGAAAATAATTATGGGAGATTTCAATGCAAAAATAGGGCAACGACAACAGAATGAAACTTCAGTAGGTAAATTCGGTCACGGCAACAGAAACCAGCGTGGAAATACTCTCGTTGAGTTTGCAGAGGCAGAAGGGTTTTTCATCTTGAACTCCTTCTTCAAGAAAAAGCCACACAGGAAATGGACATGGAGACATCCAAATGGGACGACAAGTGAAATTGATTTTATTATGTGTAACAAAAAATTCGTCATAGAAGACTGCAGTGTGCTAAACAAGTTCAACACAGGTAGTGACCATAGATTGGTGAGATGTAAGATGCACCTCAACAGTAAACTTGAACGTGGCAAGCTCATAAGACAAACAAAATGTATTGACATAACCAACCTTAAAAAAACACCATAATACCTTCAAGTTGGAACTGAAGAACAGGTTCTCTGCTTTAGAAGGCCTAACATCGGAAGAAGTGGACATCTCTGAAGTTAACAGAAAAGTAACCAAAGCTCTTATGGAAACAGCAACAAAATTAGCTGGGTCTAAGAACAAGTTGCATGTAAATAAATTATCAGGAAAAACGAAAATGTTGATGCAAAAAAGAAGAGAGATGAGGACAACTAAAGAAGATGTGACTTCCAAAGTGGAATATATAGAGCTATGCAAGACAGTACGAAAAAGTATCACTGAAGACGTAAGAAAATTCAACTGTGAACTAGTGAGGAAAGCAATTGAAAACAACCAAAGCCTAAAGATAGCAAAGGGACATCTCAGTAAGGGAAGAAAACAGATTATGGCACTGAGAAAAGAAGATGGTTCTGTAACAAGAAATAGAGGCGAAATTTTGACAAGAGTGAAAGATTTCTACTCCAAATTATATGAAAGGGATGATACATGCACTCCAGACATCATGAAAGATACCAGTACCAGAGTTCCTCCAGTCCTTCCAGCAGAAGTTGCACATGCAATCAAGAACATGAAGCGGGCAAAAGCTCCAGGAGAAGATGGAATTACTGTAGACATCATACAAGAAGCAAGTGGAGAAATCGAAACAGTACTCGCCCAAATTTTCACTCTATGCCTTAATGAAGGAAAGATTCCTGAGGATTGGAACACCTGCTACAATGATCCTGCTACATAAGAAAGGTGACATTGAGGATCTCGGAAACTACAGACCTATCAGCCTCCTATCAGTAGTTTATAAAATCTTCACTAAAGTTCTTTCACACCGCTTGAAGGTAACACTGGACATGGCTCAACCGAGAGAACAAGCTGGATTCAGGAGTGGCTACAGCACAATAGATCATATCCATGTGCTGAGAGAACTAATTGAAAGAGCGAGGGAATATGAACTTCCATTGTGCATGGCTTTTATCGATTATGAAAAAGCCTTTGATTCGGTGAAACCATCAGCAGTTACAATGGCTTTGAAAACCTGTGGTATTGAAGATGCATACATTAATATTATTAATAACATCTATGAAAATGCAAGTGCAAAGATTAGGCTGTTTGAAAATACAACACACATAAAAATTGGAAAGGGAGTGAGACAAGGTGACACCATATCTCCGAAGCTCTTTAATGCCACATTGGAGGGTGTTTTTCAGTCACTGAGCTGGGAAAACAAGGGGATAAAGATTAATGGAGATTATCTAACCCACCTTCGTTTTGCTGATGACGTAGTCATTTTTGCAACTAGCCCATCAGAGCTGCAGAGTATGATCCAGGAACTTGCTGACAAGAGTAAAGAAGTGGGATTAAAAATGAACTTTCAGAAGACAAAAGTGATGTTCAATGCTTTTACAAGAAATGAAGATTTATCGATTGATGGAGAAAAGCTGGAGATAACAGACACGTACGTTTATCTTGGACAGCAGATATCAAGTGAGGGTCACATTGATGAAGAAATTAATCGGCGTACAAAACTTGCCTGGAGAGCTTTTGGAAGAAACAGCATAATTTTCAAGAGCAATATGCCATTATGTCTTAAAAGAAAAGTGTTTGATCAATGCATCCTTCCAGTGCTTACGTATGGTGCAGAGACGTGGACCTTAACTAAAAGAGACATACAAAGGCTGCAGACAACTCAAAGCAGCATGGAGAGGTGCATACTTGGTGTAACCAGGAGAGATAAGAAGAGGAACTCGTGGATCCGAAAAATGACAAGAGTGGAAGACATCATGATCAGAGTTAAATCCCTGAAATGGCAATGGGCTGGACATACTGCCAGAAGGACAGATCATCGATGGACAGCCGAAATTTTAGATTGGATTCCAAGGGACAGGAAAAGACCCAGAGGAAGACCACATGGGAGATGGGTGGATGAAATTCGAAAGTATGCAGGGGTGACATGGAGGAGACTGGCACAAGACAGACCGTTGTGGAGGAAACTTGGGGAGACCTTCGTCCAGCAGTGGATTGATAATGGTTGACAATGATGATGATGATGACATTCTCGATGTCCCTCTCAGTCTGTATCTGCTGGTCCTTCCCCAGTTGTTTCTTCTCTTTCTCCATCTGTTGTCCATTCTACTCCCCTGCTTTCTACTCCGTCATCCGTTCCTTCTTCTGTTATCCGTTTCTGTTCTCTTTTGGGTTCTTCTTATCTTTGCATTGGTGTCATTGATTCTCCTGCATCTTCCTCTAGGGTTACTCCTTCTTTAGTTAGTTATTCATTTTGTAAACCTTCATCTTCCTCCTCCACTGCTGCGGTTGAGTGTGCTGTTGGGGTTTTATTTGGTGTTTCTTCTGTTGCTGATGATTTCTCTGAACAGACTGATGCCGATTCGGTAACCTCCATTAAATGTGAAATGACTTTGCAGTCACTCAGCACGACCCCTACTAGCTTCCGTGCTCCTAGTGTTGCATCGTTGCTTGGTATTCCACTATCTCCTCCTGTACATAGTCAAATAGATGTAGCGGGCAGACGGATACCAAATTAATCATGCAAGTAGACATGCCTCAGAAAACTTGAAGATTATATCGAAACGGGTTACGGTCCAGGACGATTTTATTCACATACACTTTGCCTTGTAAGGCGAATCATCTTTGTTGCTTTTTTCACAGCGATGTTTCATTTATTTAGAATTAAATAAATGAATCTTATGTTCATCTGATTCAGGAGATTGGAATTATGCATAAATTCACATTTGCCTTTATCCAGAGATTACATTTCTGGAAATCATACTTTGCCAAAGTTGTTCAACTAATCGACCTACTGGACTTAGGTTTGTTAACGCAAATATCGCTCTCTTCCGATTTTTCGCTTCACATGAATCAAATAAGTAACTATTGTTGAGTATCTATGTGGTTCTCTGAAAACTTACGTATTCTGTAAATATCCATCAAACTAGCGCTTATGGCCCACGAAACCATATTACTTCGAACAGCGCCGCCCCGGCGGCGCAGTGGTCTAAGCGATGGCCTCTGATCATTCGTCCGAACGGGGTCCGGGTTCGAATCCCGGTGAGGCATGGATAATGTGTTTGTCTTACGGCACTGGCTCTCTCCCTTCCCTGGAACCAGTGACCCTAATTTAGGTACGGGCGACTGCTTATAGCCCATTGAGTTGCTCACGGTGGTCGTTAAACCTCCAATCTAAAAAAAAAAAAAAAAAAAAAAAAAAAACTTCGAACAGTTTTAACAGATAGATGTGTTTTTGTATGGTCTTCATTTGTAGTAATTACTGAATGCTTGTAACGTACAGTCTCTTTAAAAAGCCTTAGACCATGTAAAGAGGAAATCATATAGTTATGAAGTAGGAAAGGTAATTATTTACGTCGAGCAAAATATTTTGGGTAAATGATGAAAAATAATGCCAAATAACACTCCTTCAATTTTTGTTATTTTTCTTGGACTAGCCCTAAATAGGACATGCAATTCATAAAAAATATACCGTTTAAAAAGGTATAAAAATACTAAGAAGGAAGTAGATCTACTAGACGACGGGATTTCAGTTAACGGGATCTAATTCGCGATATGGAGTATTAACAGCTCATTCATCTGCTTTAGGTTTTTTTACTCGTTTTTAATCCCCGAGTGTTATTCTGCGCCTTCACTTACGTGACTTTAATGTTTCCAAGTGTGAAGCACATCTGTCTAAACCGATGACAACCCAGGACTAAAGTCAAAAAATAGAAATAATGAACAAATACACTGAAGTGCCAGAAAAACGGGTACACCAGTCTAATACCCGGTAGGTCCCCTCGGGAGCGCAGGACTGCTGAAGTACGACGGGGCATGGACTCCACTAGCTTCTGGAAATATGCTGTAGGCAATGCACACCATATTTCCAGCAGAGCGTTCCACAATTCGGGTGTATTCCGAGGTCACGGATTCCTGTGTTATAAAGCGCGTTCCATGGCATCCCAAATGTGTTCTATCATGTTCAGATCTAGGGACTTGGGTGTAAATGGTCCTCTAATCAAACTGTGGCGTCCCGACACTTGAGTGGAGGGGCATTGTGCTGTTGGAACAGGCCCAACCCATCAGCATTAATGCAGGACATGAACGGGTGTTCCTCGTCAGAAAGGATACGCACATAGCGTTGGCCGGCCACAGACGTTTGTAGACGTAACAGGGACCCCAGTGAAGTCCAGCTGAACACACCCCATACCATTACGGACCCCCCCCCCCCCGGTCGGAATAAATCCCTGTTGACAGGCGGGATCCATGTCTTCATGGGGTTTGCGCCACACACGAATCATTCCACCTGCGCGATACAGGTGGAAACGCGACTCGTCAGACCAGGTTACTTGTTTCCAGTCATCAAGTGTCCAGTGGCGGTGTTGCCGTGCCGAAGCGAGGCGCATAGCTCTGTGTCGTGCACCCATCAAGGTGACTCGAGTTGGGTGTCGCCTCCCAAAGCTCATATCGTGCAGGGTACGTTGCACAGTCCGGACGCTGATGCTTGTTGAGGCTCCAGCATTGAATTCCGATGATAACTGCGAGAGTGTTGCACGCCTATCGCGTGAAACGATTCTTGACAGCCGACGATGGTCACGTTCACCCAATATCTTTTTATGGCCACACTGGTATAGTTGGCTGGAGGTTTTGCCGGAATTCGTGCAGTCACGATACACTCTTGCAATGGTCGTCCGTGAAAATTCGAACTTCGTTTCTACCTCCGAAATACTATGGCCCATCTCACGAGCGCCAACTATGACACCGCGTTGAAAATCACTTAAATCGTTATTACTTGTCATTCTCATGCCGAAAACAGCTCTGACAGCTGGCAAGGATGTCTATCGCTTTATATACGCACTGGCGGACGCAACCGAGTACGCGCATAGGTGACGTTGCGATGTATTTTGCATAAGCTCGTCTGTACCAGTTTTTCTGGCATTTCAGTGTACTTCATTTGGGTAAAGTAAAACAAATACCATAACTATGATTTTTCATCAAACACCTCATAATACTGAATTTTTTGGTGCTGACACCAAGCGTTTTTAAACGAAGTCCAGGAAATGATCTCTGTTACGTTTGGATTGGCCTACACACTACTGGAACGAAAATCGAGCTAAAATCATTTTCTTTGAGAATTTTTACTTGCTGGGAGGAGTACCGTTTGGTAACATCCATATAAGGAGTACAGAACAAGTGATAAAGGAAGAATACGTGATAAACATCCTGAAACGACGATAAATATAAACAGTCACAACGGAAAGTATTATTCTCTCCTCGATGGAAAAAACACCCTTAAAGACTGCAGATAATAGTTATCTTCGACTACAATATTTTATCCCATGGGTATGCTACGCCAGATGAAGTCGTTGTTATTATTTCTGCAAACAGGTCTTGAAATCTGCCTACTGTTCGCCGCTCACTAGAGAATCCGATAAGCGGCTAATTCACCATGACAACACAGCTTCTCATACAGCTTAGTTGAAGCTGCATATTTTAGCTAAACACAGTGCTTTGGAAATTAAAAATTCTTCTTACTCGCTAATAACGAATCTCTGTGATTTTCTCCGTTCCGTAAATTGCATAAAAGAAATCTTAAGAAAGCAGAGGAACGGAAGACGTGCAAACACCTCAATAAATTCCAGAGGACAGCTTTTAAAGTCGCAAAAGGTTAAAACAAAATTAGATATCTTCAAGGACGGACAGAATTACAATACTGGTGATAAAGAGTTTCATCTTAAAAAATTTCAATTCGATATATCTTGGAGCTATTTTTCCAAAATCAGTTTACATACTTAAGCAATATCCTCTATATTTTATTTCCAGTGACCAAAACAACATTTTGATATTTTGCTTGTGTTGATTGGAGATTTAAAGCATATAAGAAAAAAAAAGGGATACTCTTGTGCTAAATTTCTAAAAATAATTGTTTGGCATTGACATTAGGGGATAACTGACCAGAACCTAATTACGAAAAAAATATCTTGCAATGGACCGCGTAGCAATGTAAGACCGTTATGTAACCGAATGAAAACCACAAAGTGTCTCCCAGGGTGGAATTCCCGTAGTCTTGAAAAGATTTTTTGTCTTTGTTTCACTACTTCTATTTGAATTACGCCAGTATGAAGAAATCTGTAAAATACACAGTGCGTCAAAGAATTTTTAAGACTGGCGCTAGATTTCAGCCTACGGTGGCGCCACCAGTGTAATCGCGAATGCGTTATAAACCGTGACCATCTGCTTGCTTTCTGCCAAAAGTACTGCGCAGTTGTTAAAGTAACTCAAACGAAACGGCCGTTCATTAGAGGAGTAAAATTTTTTCATGTTGAATTATTAAGAATGAACAAAGGGCTGTTATTAAATTTAAAGCAAAGCTTAGTAAAAGTGCCTCGGAAACGTACCAAATGATGAAACAAGTTTACGGATAATTTTGTTTAAGTGGATCAATTGTTTACCTGTGGCACAAACGTTTTTTGGACGGAAGAGAGACGCTAGAAGATGATAAGCATACCGGAAGACCAAGTTCATCTAGGACACATGAGATTATTGAAAAAGTGCGTGATTTCGTGGCAAACAATCGATGTGCGTCACTAAGAATGGTGGAAGAGGCTTTAAACATCCACAAAGAAATGATTCGAACCATCCTGCATGAAGATTTGGGCAAAGCAAAAGTCTGTGCTAAATTTGTTCCACACACGTTAACCAATGAACAAAAATCAAGGAGAAGTGCACATCGCAGATACATAACTTCAGCCGCTGAAATGATCCAAACTTCTTAAAATCGATTGTTACTGGTGATGAAACATGGTGTTTTCAATATGATCCTAAAACAAAGCGACAGAGTGCGGAATGGAAGTCAAAAAACTCGCCACATGCCAAAAAAACAAGAAAAGTTCCATCGAAAATCAAAACAATGCTCATTACATTCTTCGATAGTAAGGGTATTATCCACAAAGAATTTGTTCCAAGTGGACAAACAATTACTGGTGAGTTTTATTTAAATGTTTTGAGGCATTTGATGGGCAGAATTTGTCGCATTCGTCCAGAATATCGAGATTAAAACAGTTGGTGTTTGTTGCACGATAATGCACCCAGTCACACCTCACTTCTTGTTCGTAGATTTTTGGCAAAAAATAACGTCTGTGTGTTGAATCATCCACCGTATTCGCCTGATTTAGCACCCTGCGACTTTTCTTTGTTCCCAAAACTTAAAATGACGTTGAAAGGGTGTTATTTTGATGATATTTCCACCATACAAACAGCTTCGACGCGTGCTTTGGAGGCAATTCCGCAAAGTGAACTGGAACAGGCATTCGAATCATTATTAAATCGCTGTAACAAGCGTATTGAAGCCGGAGGGACTACTTTTGAATAACAAACCAAAACAAATTATAATTTCTTGTCTGTATTCCATTTTACAGAGACAGTCTTAAAAATTCTTAGACGCACTGTGTATATGGCGCAAGAGTCTCTTTTAGATCAATCTGTTTTTACTACCCTTTCTCTTGAACAACTGATGTAATATTTCGAAGTGTTTTACATTTTGTTGAATATGTCGTGCCTGAAGGAAAAAGAAAGATTTGTTGAATACATACTACACATGTTCTCTCTCTCTATCAACAATAATTATCAATCCACTGCTGGATGAAGATCTCCCCAAGTTTTTTCCAGAACGTTCTATCTTGCGCCAGTCACCTTCATGTCACTCATGCAGGCTTTCAAATTTTCTCCACCCATCTCCCATGTTGTCTAATTCTGGGTGTTTTCCTGTCCCTTGAAATCCAGTTTAGAATTTCATTTGCCCATTGGTGGTACGTTTTTCTGGCAACATGTCCAGCCCATTGCTATTTCAGGGAATTTCTCTGACCACTATGTCTTCCACTCCACTCTCGTCATTTTCTGTATCAATGAGTTTCTCTTCTTATCTCTCCTGGTTACACCAAGCATACATCTCTCCAGGCTTCTTTCAGTTGTCTGCAGTCTTTGTATGACTTTTTTAGTTACGGTACATGTTCCCTCTCCATGTGTAAGAACTGGAAGGATGTGCATTGATTAAACACTTCTCTTTTAAGGCATAATGTCATAATGCTCTTAAAAATAGTACAGTTTCTTTCAAACGTTCACCAACCAAGTTTTACACGACGATTAATTTCTTCATCAATGTGACTTTTGCTTGATATCTGCTGACCAAGGTAATTGTAGGTATCGGTTATCTCCAGTTTTCCCCCATCAATCGGTAAATCCTCATTTCTTGTAAAAGCATTGTACATCAGTTTTGTCTTCTGAAAGTTCCTTTTCAATCCCACTTCTTTACTCTTGTCAGAAAGTTCCTGGATCATACTCTTCAGCTGTGAAGGAACAGTTGCACAAATGACTACGTAATCAGCAAAACGAAGGTTAGTTAAATAATCCCCATTAATATTCATCCCTTTGTTTTTCCAGTAGAATCATTACAAGACATTTTGCAACGTGGCATTAAAGTGTTTGGGAGATATGGCGTCACCTTGCCTCACTCCCTTTCGAATATTTATTGGTACTGTATCCTCAAATAACTGAACCTGTACACTTGCATTTTCATAGATGTTACTAATAATACTAATGCATACATCTTCAGTAACGCAGGATTTCAAAATCATTGTAACCGCTGATGGTTTCACGGAATTAAAGGCCTTTTCATAATCGACAAAAGCCATACATAATGGTAGTTCGTACTTCCTCGTTCTTTCAATTAGTTCTCTGAGCACATGGATATGATAGTTCTGTAGTCATTCCTGAATCCATCTTGTATTCTCGCTTGAGCCATGTCCAGTGTTACCATTAAGCGATATGAAAGAACATTAGTGATGATTTTATAAACACTGATAGGAGGTCTTTGACAAGCACGCATTTCCATATTCCTCCACTATTCAGTGATAAATTTCTGCAGATTTTTTTACTTCAGCCGATAGAAACTGAATAACAGCTCGTTGATCTGCTTTGGACGCCCTCCGCAACAATGATGGCATCAATATGTGTACGATATGCTAAACAAACACAGCGCTACGCCACAATTTGACAGTTACCTTTGCAGATTATTAACCGCCTTTATGTAATCTGAATTTCGTCAACGTCTACATCATACGCGGTCTTGCAGAGACCTTGAACGGAAACTTTTTGATCCTCACTTATCTATCAATAACCGGGTAAAACACCGAGAAAGCATATTTCAAAATGTTTAGTTAGTTGTTTCTTCTGTTTCTTTGTTTTTGTGTGAGGTAGAATAAGGAACAGTAAATCCGGCAAGAAATGTTTCATGGACGTTTATATGCCTACTCTGGAAACGTTCTGTTATATATATATATATATAACAGAAAAACAAAGAAGCCGACAAGTTTAACAGAAAAACAAAAAAACCGACAAGTTTAACAGAAAAACAAAAAAGCCGACAAACCCCTGCACACACCAAGCCACCGCCAGAACCCCAACATCGATCAACAACAAATGAGACACAAGAACCCCAACATCGATCAACAACAAATGAGACACAAGAACCGCAAAATCGTTTAACAACAAATGAGACACAAGAACCCCAGCATCGATCAACAACAAATGAGACACAAGAACCCCAACATCGATCAACAACAAATGAGACACAAGAACCCCAACATGGATAAACAACAAATGAGACACAAGAACCCCAACATCGATCAACAACAAATGAGACACAAGAACCCCAACATCGATCAACAACAAATGAGACACAAGAACCCCAACATCGATCAACAACAAATGAGACACAAGAACCCCAACATCGATCAACAACAAATGAGACACAAGAACCCCAACATCGATCAACAACAAATGAGACACAAGAACCCCAACATGGATCAACAACAAATGAGACACAAGAACCCCAACATCGATCAACAACAAATAAGACACAAGAACCCCAACATCGATCAACAACAAATGAGACACAAGAACCCCAACATGGATCAACAACAAATGAGACACAAGAACCCCAACATCGATCAACAACAAATGAGACACAAGAACCGGAGAAAAATGGAGACAAAATGCGAAACATTCAAACCGAACGAGGCAAACATGCAAAACACATAGATCAAAATGAAGTAACACAGAGAACAAAACCACATGTTTGCCTTGTTCGGTTTGAATGTTTCGCATGCTGTCTCCATTTTGCTCCGGTTCTAGTGTCTCATTTGTTGTTGATCGATGTTGGGGTTCTGGCGGTGGCTTGGTGTGTGCAGGGAGTTGTCGGCTTCATTGTTTTTCTGTTGATTATTGGTGATTCTTGTGTGTCTTTGGCTTTGATTTGATTTGATGCTTATTACATTAAATATATTTGCCTTACTTTGGTTTTGGCAGCATTGCGCCGTCCAATCAGAGGTGTCTTATTTTTCATATTTCATACTTGGTATTTTAATGCTTTGTTATTTTTCATTCCTTTATGATTTTAACTATGCATTCTCATATTTATTCATTTTTTGGTGTTTGAGGAGTTGTTTGCTCTGTTGTGGTTCTTTTGAATAAAATTTGAAATTTTCATAATATGTACATATATATATCATCATCATCATCATCATCATTGTCAACCATTATCAATCCACTGCTGGACGAAGGTCTCCCCAAGTTTCCTCCACAACGGTCTGTCTTGTGCCAGTCTCCTCCATGTCACTCCCGCATACTTACGAATTTCATCCACCCATCTCCCATGTGGTCTTTTTCTGGGTCTTTTCCTGTCCCTTGGAATCCAATCTAAAATTTCGGCTGTCCATCTATGGTCTGTCCTTCTGGCAGTATGTCCAGCCCATTGCCATTTCAGGGATTTAACTCTGATCATGATGTCTTCCACTCTTGTCATTTTTCGGATCCACGAGTTCCTCTTCTTATCTCTCCTGGTTATACCAAGCATGCACCTCTCCATGCTGCTTTGAGTTGTCTGCAGCCTTTGTATGTCTCTTTTAGTTAAGGTCCACGTCTCTGCACCATACGTAAGCACTGGAAGGATGCATTGATCAAACACTTTTCTTTTAAGACATAATGGCATCTTGCTCTTGAAAATTATGCTGTTTCTTCCAAAAGCTCTCCAGGCAAGTTTTGTACGCCGATTAATTTCTTCATCAATGTGACCCTCACTTGATATCTGCTGTCCAAGATAAACATGCGTATCTGTTATCTCCAGTTTTTCTCCATCAATCGATAAATCTCCATTTCTTGTAAAAGCATTGAACATCACTTTTGTCTTCTGAAAGTTCATTTTTAATCCCACTTCTTTACTCTTGTCAGCAAGTTCCTGGATCATACTCTGCAGCTCTGATGGGGTAGTTGCAAAAATGACTACGTCATCAGCAAAACGAAGGTGGGTTAGATAATCTCCATTAATCTTTATCCCCTTGTTTTCCCAGTTCAGTGATTGAAAGACATTTTCCAATGTGGCATTAAAGAGCTTCGGAGATATGGTGTCACCTTGTCTCACTCCCTTTCCAATTTTTATGTGTGTTGTATTTTCAAACAGCCGAATCTTTGCACTTGCATTTTCATAGATGTTATTAATAATATTAATGTATGCATCTTCAATACCGCAGGATTTCAGAGCCGTGGTAACTGCTGATGGTTTCACCGAATCAAAGGCTTTTTCATAATCGATAAAAGCCATGCACAATGGAAGTTCATATTCCCTCGCTCTTTCAATTAGTTCTCTCAGTACGTGGATATGATCTATTGTGCTGTAGCCACTCCTGAATCCAGCTTGTTCTCTCGGTTGAGCCATGTCCAGTGTTACCTTCAAGCGGTGTGAAAGAACTTTAGTGAAGATTTTATAAACCACTGATAGGAGGCTGATAGGTCTGTAGTTCCTGAGATCCTCAATGTCACCTTTTTTATGTAGCAGGATCATTGTAGCATTGTTCCAATCCTCAGGAATCTTCCCTTCATTAAGGCATCGAGTGAAAATTTGGGCGAGTACTGTTTCAATTTCTCCACTTGCTTCTTGTATGATGTCTATAGTAATTCCATCTTCTCCTGGAGCTTTCCCCCGCTTCATGTTCTTGATTGCATGAGCAACTTCTGCTGGGAGGACTGGAAGAACTCTGGTACCTTTCATGATGTCTGGAGTACATGTATCATCCCTTTCATATAATTTGGAGTAGAAATCTTTCACTCTTGTCAAAATTTCGCCTCTATTTCTTGTTATAGAACCATCTTCTTTTCTCAGAGCCATAATCTGTTTTCTTCCCTTACTGAGATGTCCCTTTGCTATCTTAAGGCTTTGGTTGTTTTCAATTGCTTTCCTCACTAGCTCACAGTTGAATTTCCTTACATCTTCAGTGATACTTTTTCGTGTTGTCTTGCATAGCTCTATATATTCCACTTTGGAAGTCACATCTTCTTTAGTTGTCCTCATCTCTCTTCTTTTTTGCATCAACATTTTGGTTTTACCTGATAGTTTGTTCACATGCAACTTGTTCTTAGACCCAGCTAATTTTGTTGCTGTTTCCATTAGAGCTTTGGTTACTTTTCTGTTAACTTCTGAAATATATATATATATATATACACTGCTGGCCACCCGAAATTCAACAGCAAGAAGGAAGCATCCGATTGGCCTGAAATTCGCAGCATGCGTCGCCCGCGAGAGGACATGCAGACGATTAGCATTGCAGGGCATATGCAAATCATGTGCGCCCGGCACGCCACCGAGAAGCACTATAAGAAGCCTGGACAGAAGGCGGGGTGTAAGTAGGGGAAGTGTGTTGTGCTGCCGGACCTGTGCGTGGGAAGCTTCCTGATGCCTCGTCGCAGAATACGGCAGTCATTCCAGCAGGTTTCAGAGTTCGACAGAGGACGAAAAGTGGCTTATCGCGAAAGCGGTTTATCGTACCAAGACATCGGCGCCCGTGTGGGACGATATCCAGCCATACTGAGGCGAGTATGGATTCGGTGGGTGCAGGAGGGAAGGACGGACAGAAGTGGGTGATTGCCGCAGCCGCGGCACACCACCGAACGGAAGACCCGTCATATTGAGCAGCGAGCATTGACGGCTCGCACCGCAGCATCACGAACGTTAGCGCAGGAATTAGGGTGTGTTGCGCAACAACCTATGTCAGCACGTACCGTTCGACGTCGTCTGCAGGAGCGGGGACTTGTCGTACGGCGCCCATTGCTCCGATTACCACTGACGTTACACCACCGGCGAGTGCAGCGGAAGTGGACCGTTGAACGCCGCACCTGGACTACGGAATGGCACGACATTGTCTTCTCCGACGAATCCCGCTTCTGCCTGCAGCACCACGATGGTCGGATCTGCGTGTGGCGGCACCGCACCGAGAGACTGTATGACGCCTGCATTATGCATCTCCACACCGGTCCGTCGCCTGGCGGTATGGTTTGGGGCGCAATTGGATATGACACCCACACCCCTCTGGTACGCATCGTCGGTACACTCAACAGCCACCACTACATCTCCGACGTCTTGGAACCTGTAGTCTTCGCTTACCTACAGGACCTGCCAGCGGCCACGTTTCAGACGGACAATGCGCACCCGCACGTGGCACGCATCGTGCAGCAATTCTTCACGGCCCACCAGGTGTCACTGCTGCCGTGACCGGCCTGTTCTCCCGTTATGTCGCCCATCGCATACGTCTGGTCGCTGATCGGCTACACAGCGGCCCGGCAAGCACCACCTGCTGCTACGCCTGATAAACTGTGGCAAAGTGTGCAAGCAGCCTGGACCGACATACCCTAAGCCAACATCCAAAGTCTCTTTCGTTCGATGCCGTGGCGTGTAGCGGCCGTTATTACCAGCCATGGGGGCCACACGAACTATTGATGTCTGCGTGTTCCGCAAGTAAGTCGCACGGGCCTGTAAGTTTAATCGTTTCATCTTTGTATCTGTTGTTATGTTTCCAGTAAATCTGGCTTTGCTATCTCGTGTTCTTCTTGGTGTTGCATTTTGGGTGGCCAGCAGTGTATATATATCATCATCATAATCATCATCAGTATCAACCATTATCAATCCACTGCTGGATGAAGGTCTCCCCAAGTTACTTCCACAATTGTCTGTCTTGTGCCAGTCTCCTCCATGTTACTCCCGCATAATATCGAATTTCATCCACCCATCTCCCATGTAGTCTTCTTCTGGGTTCTTGCCTCTTGCAGTCTAAAATGTCGGCTATCCATCGATGGTCTGTCCTTCTGGCAATATGTCCAGCCCATTGCCATTTCAGGGATTTTACTCTGATCATGATGTCTTCCACTCTTGTCATTTTTCTGATCCACGAGTTCCTCTTCTTATCTCTTCTGGTTACACCAAGCATGCATCTCTCCATGCGTCTTTGAGTTGTCTGCAGTCTTGTGACGTACCTGCCAGCAGGACGCATACGACATAAAGGCACATAGCAATCAGAACAAACGTCCGCGTAGCTCAATTGGTAGAGCGACTTATTCCGGAATGAGGGGATCCGGGTTCGAATCCTGGCGCGGATAAAAATGACGGAGAAATTTACTTCGTTATAATGGCGCCCGAACTATCCGGATGACCCGACCGTTCAAAATCTCGCATTGGTGTGCTGTTCTTTCCACACCGCGAGATAGGAAAAATCAGAGCAGCGCTTCGAAAAATAAAAAAGTGTGTGATGTTGCATTCCACACACTAGATTGACTGGGAGTTCTCAAGTGCACGTTCTACAGTGGATGGCTGCCTACAATGATTCATGGTCACGGCTGACCCGTGGGCCATGCCCCCGGCCCTCTTTCAGGGGGGATGTGACGTACCTGCCAGCAGGACGCACACGACATAAAGGCACATAACAATCAGAACAAACGTCCGCGTAGCTCAATTGGTAGAGCGACTTATTCCGGAATGAGGGGATCCGGGTTCGAATCCTGGCGCGGATAAAAATGACGGAGAAATTTACTTCGTTATAGTCTTTGTATGTCGTCTCTGCACCATACGTAATCACTGGAAGGACGCATTGATCAAACACTCTTCTTTTAAGACATAATGGCATATTGATCTTGAAAATTATACTGTTTCTTTCAAAAGCTCTCCAGGCAAGTTTATATGCCGATTAATTTATTCATCAATGTGACCCTCACTTGATATCTGCTTTCCAACATAAAAGTTGGTATTGGTTACCTCCAGCTTTTCCCCATCAATCGATAAATCGTCATTTCTTGAAAAAGCATTGTACATCACTTTTGTCTTCTGAAAGTTCATTTTTAATCCCACTTCTTTACCGTGCGACAAGTACCCGCTCCTGCAGACGACGTCGAACGGTACGTGCTGACACGGTTTTTGCGCAACACACCAAAATTCCTGCGCTAACGTTCATGATGTGGCGGTGCGAGCCGTCAATGCCCGCCGCACAACATGCTGGTCCTCTCGTTCAGTGGTGTGCCCCGGCTGCGGCAATCACTTACGTCGATCCGTCCGTCCCTCCTGCACCCACCGAATCCATACTCGCCTCACTGTGGCTGGATGTCGTCCCACACGGGTGCCGATGTCTCGGTACCATAAACCGCTGTCGCGATAAGCCACTATTCGTCCTTTGTCGAACTCCGAAACGTGCTGGAATGACTGACGTATTCTGCGACGAGGCATCAGGAAACTTTCCACGCACAGATCCGACAGCACAACACACTTCCACCACTTACACCCCGCTTTTTGTGCACCCTTCTTATAGTGCTTCTCGGTGGCGTGCCAGGCGCATATGATTTGCATATTCCCTACAATGCTAATCGTTTGCATATCCTCTCGCGGGCAACGCATGCTGCGAATTTCATGCCAATCGGATGCTTCGTTCTTGGTGTTGCATTTTTGGTGGCCAGCAGTAAATATATATGAGACCTCGAAAGGTCTTATAGATAGATAGATAGAGAAAATGAAAATATCCAAATCAATATTCATAACAAATAAAAAACCCAAACAGAAGCGAACATACCGTGAAAAGTAGAAATCTCTTTTACAGCAAAAACAACCATAACAAAAATGTGTATTAGAACAGTCGTCTTCAGTGGAGTACCTATCTTGTGAAGTGGCTTTTCTGAAGTCGGCAAAGAACTGGTGTGACCGAAGTACGTCGGCCGTACAGACAGATAGATAGATCGATAGATAGATAGAGAGAGAGAGAGAGAGAGAGAGAGAGAAAGCGACATTCAAAGGCAACTGAATAAAGAGAATACTACTTAAAAAAGAATTTGGAAATTTAGGAGTACCAAACGCCACTGACATATGGCTATTCATCTGATGATGTATGGTGTACACGAATTTGCAAATTCGAAGCACTTCTCATGTTTCAACATTTGTTGGAGATTTATCATCGAGTTTCACCTAATCTTCTTCAGTTCCCCTTTCACCTGTTAACCCTGGGAATGTCAGAGTATCAATCTGATAGTAGTATAGTTTACTTAACTTAGGAGCTGTTCTAATGGATTCATCAGTTGTCATACAAAGTCCAAAATAGGTGAAAATCGTATAAGACGGACTACGAACATTTTATTCTGTTTACTTGCCTTCAACTAAGAATCCATCATGATCAAAGCACTTCTGAATTTGATTCCATGGCTCAGATGAAAAATGTAAAACATTTGGTAGATTACATTTTACACTATACATTTTTGCACACGGTTGTTGTATGTCCTCGGTGTTTCTAAGAATCTAGAGAGCCTTCCCCTATGGAAATAAGCCTTGAATGTTCAAATCGTTATCTAATCGTGCAGCTGGATCAAAGAAATTGTATTCCCCAAGTAAGAAAATGACCTTGATGCGTTTTAATGACACAATAAAACGTTCTATTGCACAATGAAATAAACAGAATATTCACATATTTTCATTCATTATTCTATCGATTTAAGGAACTATTACGGATCAGGGTTGTGATTCAAGGAGTTGAATTTGAGCATTGAAAGGAGATAATATACACAATCTACCGTGCATTCCTGTTTCTTCAGTTCATCATAATCCTTGTTATTTACTATCCACAGTTACATAGCGGAAGACAGTTGCTCGAGTCTTCAAAGATTTACTACCTCACGTCCTCTTATTTTTGAATAAACACATATACAGGCAAGGCACAATGATAAATCTCAGTGTGGTCTGCATTATGCACATTGTCCTGTGAATATTCTGCGAGAGTTTCTGTCCATTCATCTTTAATCCAACTTTTCCGTTTCAGAAATAAGATTCCCGTTACTCCCCCCCCTTCATTCTTTTCTACCATTGAACACTCATAGGTTGTAATAAAAAAACATTTCCCATCTGCATAGATAGCTGGTGTGCTTTCTTGTCAATCATTTTACCATTTATCGCAGATTTTCCTTCACGAGCAATGATAAACCAAAGCCTTAATCCTGTTTCAAATCGGCGATCTTACCCGCTTTGTTACATGTTTAAATAAATTTCACGTTTGGAAAATTTTCAAATTTTTGTTCCGCGAAATTACACGTTTGGAAATCGGATTGAAGAAATTATTTCTCTGTCAGATTCCTGTAATTACAAAAACATATTTATGCAAATTTCCTGCCCAAAATAGCACACGATTGAGGGCCTAAATATGTAACCTATTTTTATGGATATCTTTGATTCTAAATGGCTGATTTCAAACATTCTTTGTACGGCGGATACCATTTACATTAGTACAAATGCATTACGCTACATTATTTTAGGACGCTTTCTATAGCATTTCAACTTGGAATCTTTTTCATCTAACGAAAGATCATTGCGGTACTTTTTTCGCACTCCATTCAGAATTAAAGAGGACAACAGTGATCAGAATTTTCTGACAGCACAGTCTTGAAAGTAACAGAGAAAAAATTACATAGATATTCCTTCTAGCTTACTCGTGCAATGAAGCAAATGACATACTTAAACAAGAACCTAAGTTCCATATCGGTTTTCCCACGATATGTCGAGAAAGCTCAGCAACATGTTTCTTGTATCACAAGCAGAATCAGCCTGCATTGGACAATACTGAGACGTTACAATTTCAGCCCAAATGTGTGAGTATAAACTTTTATTCATTAACAAATAGAAAATGCTTCTTCTAAAATGTATTTTCTTTTTATCCGAACAAGCCATTTGTTAGTATCATTTCTCCTATGTAACATAGGCGACCAATGAAATCAAATTACGACAAAACACAGTGAGAAGGCTACAAAAAGTTAAGAATATATACCCTATTGTCTAGCTGCTTCCGGTGCATCAAGTTTACTGTTCATTGCAGGAGAGTATCAGCAGCGTTAAACTTCTACCAACTTCATGTGCACTGAAGTGCCAGAAAAACTGGTACAGACGAGCTTATGCAAAATACATAGCAGCGTCACCTATGCGCGGGATCGGTTGCGTTTGCTAGTGCGTATATAAAGCGATAGACATCCTTGCCAGCTGTCAGAGCTGTTTTCGGCATGAGAATGACAAGTAATAACGATTTAAGCGATTTTCAACTCGGTGTCATAGTTGGAGCTCGTAAGATAGGCCATAGTATTTCGGAGGTAGAAACGAGGTTTGGATTCTCACGGACGACCATTGCAAGGGTGTACCGTGACTACATGAATTCCGGCAAAACCTCATGCCTACGATACCAGTGAGGCCGTAAGAAGACATTGAGTGAACGTGACCATCGTCGGCTGTCAAGAATCGTTTCACGCGATAGGCGTGCAACACTCTCGCAGGTATCATCGGAATTCAATGCTGGAGCCTCAACAAGCATCAGCGTCCGGACTGTGCAACGAACCCTGCACGATATGGGCTTTGGGAGCAGACGCCCAACTCGAGTCCCCTTGATGGGTGCACGACACAGGGCTATGCCCCTCTATGGGCACGGCAACACTGCCACTGGACACTTGATGACTGGAAACAAGTAGCCTGTTCTGACGAGTCGTGTGTCCACCTGTATCGGGCAGATGGGAGGATTCGTGTGTGGCTCAAACTCCATGAAGTACACATCCCGCCTGTCAACAGGGAACTGTACCGGCTGGTGGGGGTCCGTAATGGTATTGGGTGTTTTTAGCTGGACTTCACTGGACCCCTGGTACGTCTACAAGCATCCTTTCTGACGAGGTATACCCGTTCATGCCCTGCATTCATGCTGATGGGTTGGGCCTTTTCCAAAAGGACAATGCATTACCACACAAGTGTCGGGACGCCACATTATGGTTAGAGGAGAATTCATCTGAGTTTGGGATGTTGCCATTCCCACCCAAGTCCGTATTTCTGAACGTGATAGAACACATTTGGGATGCCATGCAACGCGCTAACGAACACAAGAATCCGTGACCTCGGAATACACCCGAATTGTGGAACGTCCTGCAGGAAATATGGTGTGCATTGCCTACAGCATATTTCCAGAAGGTAGTGGACTCCATACTCCATATACCTGGTACTTCAGTGTATGTTTGTGCCGGTGCATTGGAAGGGAAGTTAACCAGTAATACAAATACATATGCATAGTGCTGATGACAATAACGTTTTTCTTAAAGTATTTTATTCACTTCTACAGTATGCGATAATCCTTATAACTTTATCCAAATGCTAATACTATTTGGCATCATAAGTTACATCCGTTGAATTGAAAATATCACACGTTAGTCTTGCATTCTTATACTCATATTTGCTTGCTTAATGTTTTAACAACCACTGTGAGCATTTAATGAGATAGAAGAAATAACTCGTCCCTGATTTCGGGCCACTGGTTCCAGTAATGGGAAACAGCGCGTGCCATGAAAGAAATACACCATCCATGATACACCCTCGATTCACACCCAGACACGTGTCGGACGAGTGCTTAGAAGCCAGTGCCTCGTACCACTACGAGAGAAGCTTTACACACATGAGGCATAGCATTATGACCATCTACCAAATAGTGTGTTTGACCTGCTTTTGCCTCAGTAACAACTTGCACACGGAGTAGCTTCGATCACGCAGGCGGCGGAATATCAGAGAAGGAATAATCCGATATTTTGCGCCAGTTGGATAGACTGACAACCAGAAGCGAAGCACTTGTTTGGACCAGCCAACAATTGCAATGTTCCACTGCATTCCACAAATTTTGGAGAGGATTTAGGTCGGAGAAATGTGTTGGCCTGGAGAGCACGCGAAATTCTTAGACATGACCCTCGAACTGTTTTATACAATGTCCCATGCCATCCGGTTTCACGGTCATACGGTAGAGCAAGGCTTATTCTTAAAAAATGCGTAAGTACGATATGGCAGAGACTGTGCTTTCAACTGGGAAAAGAGCACCCAGCGATGCACGAGAGGACGATTCGCATACCGTGATACCTCCCTCTTTTGGCCTGTCTCCATTCAACCATGGAGACTGGTGGCAGCTGTTCTGAGAGACATTGAATACCGACACGCCCGTCATCATGCTGGAACCAGAACTTGGACTTGAAGGACTAGCGAGCTCTTTTACAGAGTCATCCAGTATCAGTTCACAGTGTTTCCGTGTCTCCTACCTGCGACACATAAACGGGGAGTCGAATTCCTAAACCCATCTGCAAGAGCATCCGCGTGAATATGCGTTCAGAAACTTTTTCTGTGTGGGCCGTGGTTACAATCTTATAATATTTGGGAAATTGTCACGAGGAGCGCGTGGTGACCCCCGTTTAGTTCGAATATCAGCATGTGATTGTCTGCCTTTTCCGCCACCTTTCATGAATGTGTGTTCCTCTTCAGATCTTTCCAGCTACTACTTCAGTATGTGAACCCTCGAAAAGATTTTTCAGCCACAACTTAACTACGCGGGCTCTGGAAGAGAACTTTCCCGTCATAACTACCCCATGTGGACCTTTGAAAAAATCTTTAAAGCAACCACTTCCCTACATGGGCATTTGAAAAAATCTTTAAAACCACCACTTCTCTACGTGGGCCGTCGAAGACATCCTTCCTGCCACAATCTCACTACGTGGGCACTCGAGTCGACCTTTCCAGCCACAAATTCATTACGTGGGCCATCGAAGAGTCACTTCCTGCCACAACCTCACTAATTGGACTATCATGGAGACCTTTTCAACCACAATTTAGCTACGTGAACCCTTGAAAAGACCTTTCCAACCACAAATTCACTTTGTAAGCCGTCGAAGAGACATTTCCTGTCGCAACCTCACTATCAGAGAGACCTTTCCAGCCACAACTTCACTACGTGGGCTCACGAACAAGCTTTTCCAGCCACACATTCACTACGTGGGCCGTCGAAGAGACATTTTCTAAATTGAAAATCCTCCAAATACGTAGATCTCTCTTTCCACGTTCAGCAACGCACAGCAACCGAAAAATTGTTATTCGGCCTCCGCCGAGAAGTCGAATCCCGAATCTCTCGATATCTAGCCGATAACGTTGGCCTTACACAACGGTGGCCAACAATCCACGGTGCCATGTGCGTTTTTCTGTCAACATCTGACATTATAAATCCCTAAGATGGGCTTAGCTACTCAGGCGACTCCATCTGGTGGGCAATAACGGCACTGGCTATATATATATTAATTATAGCAGTTAAATCCTAAGGGCGAGATCCAAAGTGAAAATCCTCCAAATACGTGGCATCAGTGAATAAACAAAGACATCGCTCTTTCCACGTTTAGCAACGCACAGCAACCGAAAAATTGTTATTCCGCCGCCGCCGGGGAATTGAATCTCGAATCTCTCGATATCTAGCCGAGCGCGATAGCGTTGCACCACGTTGGCCAACAATCCACGGTGCTACACTACGGTGGCCAACAATCCAAAGACATTTCCTGCCACAACTTTACTACTTGGACTATCGGAGAAACCTTTCCTGCCGCAACTTCTTTACGTGGACCCTCAAAGAGACCACAGTAACTGCGGCTGTTGGGCTGCTTTCCCTGGCGTTTTTCGCGCCGATGATCATTGCCTGTTTACAATATGTACATTGACAAGTCCTTCCCTTTCCCAATGTGCAGGCCTCATAATGTCGTACTGGCACTACCTGCTCCTTGCATGCTACATGTCTTCAGCACCAGTCGGTGATGTAACTGGCACTTGTTATGAGACACGTCACCTAATGGAGACAGGAGTGGTCTTAATGGTATGGCTCATGAAAGTACCTAAGAAATGTTTCTTTCAGAAATGATACGCTTTATAAAAAAAACGTATGTAGGTCTTTCTGGCGCCTATTAAATGAGTCATCATACCAATTTAAAATATATTTCGCGTAAACGAATATCCGCTAGTTTCTTTTTCTCTTTCACACACTTTAGCGACGCAATGATAAATTATTTGCCTAATATATTTTATAATGCGGTAATGAAATATTCATAAAGAAAGAATCGTTGTAAATCTAATCTGGAGATTTATAAGATCATGCAAATTTTAACAGGCAGTTAAATACAGCGAAGTCATTCGTCGATATTTTAAGAGTAAATAGAAGATATTCCTGCAGCGATAAAACGTTGTAATTTGTACTCAGGCGAAATAGCTGGCCCCGCCAGCAGAAAATATCTAACACAATGAAAAACATACGCAGAGAATATCTCCCGTATTATATGCTCGATCGTGACACGCATGGAGTACATTTTCTGTTTTATTTGATTTCCATAAATGCAATGGTTTCCACAAATTAAGGAATTACATGAAATTTGGAGTTTTTGTAAAAACTCCAAAAGTGAAAGTGGGAGAGCCTAACACAATGGAGGTATTTTAACCCGGAGATGCAACTATGATCAGCAATTTACATACAGTGCATCTAAATATGTAAATCAGCTTTGGTTTAAAAGGAATAACTTGAGAGTGTTGAAGAAGATTCAAAAAGTCTGTCGATGCACGATATTAAAATCATAAAATCACTAAAAGCTAAAATCAATTAAAATCTTTAAATACATAAAAATATAGTTTACACTAAAACACGTGAGATCTTTCGTGCCAACTGGGCTCATCCTCAGACTGAGGATGAGCCCAGTCGGCTCAAAACCGGATTCTTAGACTGAGGATGAGCCCAGTCGGCTCAAAACCGGATTCTTAGACTGAGTATGAGCCCAGTCGGCACGAAAGATCTCACGTGTTTTAGTACATACATACATATCACTAAGATGTTCTCTGAGATTCAGAGGTTAGCTCCAAAAAGAAATACAAACTTCCAGATATTTTTATTTATTGTTGTCGTATCAAACTTCTCCATTTACAGCGATCTTGACATACAACTCGTGCTTCACTGATATCCATTACACGCCGTACACAAGATCTTTTATACTTCATACTCATAATCTTTTTCTCATGCAAACACTCCTGAATCTGATCCACCCATGTCTTCCTTGGCCTTCCTCTGCCTTTCCTTCCTGCCACTTGGGCTGAAAAGATTTTCTTAGTAAGCATTTCATCACACATTCTTTCAACATGGCCAAACCACCGAAGCATATTGGTCTCCACCTTGCTAACAACATTTTGCTTCACATCACACAACTGCAATACATCTTCATTCCTCACACAAGCAGATCGTGTCTTGCCACAAACCCCACGTAAGTAACGCATTTCTCCACCACACAAACGACTGCTATGTTTATTCTGCAGTACCCAGGTTTCACTGACATACATCAGAGTAGGAACAATTACTGTTTCATACACAGCCATGTGGGACTCTCTAGGGAACCCATCATTCCTGTGAAAACCTCCCAGAGCAGCTATGACTTTCAAAGAAGAATTCACTCGCCTACTGATTTCACCATCCAAATTGTTCTCTCTGTCAAACATGCTTCCTAAATACACAAACTCACTCACCTGGTCAATCACAGTGCCATTTATACTTACATTACATTCAGTGCTACCCGTTCCTCTCTCAAACACCATAACTTTGGATTTTCCCTTATTTGTACTCAGTTTGAATTTCATGCAAACTTCGTGCATCCGAGTCAACATACTCTGCAACTCACTTTTGCTCTCTGCCAACAGTACAGTGTCATCAGCATACAGCAATCTGCACACACGGATATCACCAAGACATAAACCACTATTATCTATTTTAGCATCACGCATGCATGCATCCATAAATATATTAAACAGCCATGGTGACATTACACAACCTTGTCTAACTCCTGCACCAATGGAAAACCATTTTGATAAAACACCATTCACTCGTACACAAACTCTACTACCAGCATACATGGCTTTTACACTATTAAGTAGATTCCCAGTAACACCATATTCATTCAATACCTTCCACAAAAGTGTGCTATTCACTCGCTCTTAAGCTTTATCTAAATCTATGAAGGCAGTAAAAACTTTCTTCCCAACAGCCAGATACTTTTCAATCATCGTGCGTAATGCAAAAATCTGGTTAGTGCAGCCTTTACCAGGCATAAAACCACTCTGAACATCCCACACTTTCAATAATGTAAGACCTCGTACTTTTTCAATAAAAACCTTACCAAACACTTTCCCTGGCACACTCAGTAGGCTAATACCACGATAGTTCTTGCATTCAGTCTGATCATCTTTTCCCTTATACAAGGGAACAACAATAGCATCCTTCCAATCCCGAGGGACCATTCCTAACTCCCAGCACAACTGGCAAATTTCAGTTAACCAGTCAGTTATACAGTCACCATCAGATTTCAACATCTCTGCAGTTATGCCATCAACTCCCGGAGCCTTACCATTCTGAAGATATTTTAGAGCTTTACACACTTCTTCTCTTGAGATCCCTCCTGTGCTTTAATCCCTCATTGTGACATGATCTGCGTCTGTCTCAGAATCATCTTTGCTTTCCTGATCTAATAACTCACAGAAGTATTCACCCCATCTGTCACTTAACTCATTGGGCTCCCATATTATTTCCCCAATCTCATTCTTCACACAACTTACAACTTTGTTTCCCCTATTTTTCCTGAGTCTCATGTACTTCCAGAAGGACTTCCTATCTTTCCAAAAAGCCAGTTCATGCCTATCCACTTTCTCCTTCCTATCTTTTGCCTTACTGTGGCGAACCAGTTTAGCAGCTTCACGCTTCTTACATCGATATTCATCCACATAGACTACCTTGCAACATCACCAAATAGGCTTCCTTCTTTCTCTTTATTGCCTCTTCAATCTCATTATTCCACCAAGCATCACCTCTATTGTTACCTACTATTGTGGTGCCACAGACCTCTCTAGCAGCAGTGACAACACAGTTCTTAAAACATTCCCACTTCTTTTCTACATCCCTCTCACCAGACTTCAGATCCTTCAGTCGTTCTCTGAGTAAGTCTGAATACCGCTGATGATCTTCAAGGAGCCTATCAACCTTTATTCTTTCTATCCTCGGTCTCTTCCTATTCCTTTTCCGCCAACCAACATTAAGTTTCAATCGTGACACTACCAAGTAATGACCAGAACCAACATCCGCACCTCTCATCACACGGGTGTCCACAACTAAGTGTTTCAAACGCTGATTGTAGACAACAAAATCTATCACACTCTTTTGACCAAGAGTACGATTTTCCCAAGTATATGTGTGGATATACTTGTGGTTGAAAAATGTATTAGATACACGCAAACCATTCTCAATGCAGAGTTCAATTAATCTTTAACCATTATCATTCACACAAGGATCATTAAACCTGCTCAGAAGATTGTCAGAAATTGCATTCTGACACCTACTCTAGCATTGAAATCCCCTGCTATTATAACTTTTTCTTTCGCACCAAACTGGCTCAAAACAGCTTTTAGCTCATTCCAGAAATCTTCTTTCTTATCAGAAGGTTCCGAGTCACAAGGAGCATACACTACAACAATTACAGTTCTCTGAAGTTTCACTTTCAACGGAATCCAGAGAATTCTCTCACTTACACAACTATAGTGAATCAAGTTGTTCTTCATCTTTTCACTTAAAATCACACCTACACCAGCCTGTCCTCTCATATTATCCAATACTCCAGACCACACACTCACCGTGCCATTCACTTCTTCTATCCCAATTTCCTTCTTTTGGTTTCACTTACACACAGCACATCCAGTCTATATTTATTCATCTCCTCAATCACCTCACTCATCTTGCCATTTATACCTCTAGTATTCCATACACCAGTCTTACATTCACTCAGCCGAAATCTCTTTCTCATACGCCGTTTAGAAAGTTCAGGTCGATTCCGTGGTGGACCGTCCTTCTCAAGTGTGGTAGGTCCACCATATCCCACACTTGAGTCATTCTTAATATTTCTTTTTGTCTTTTTAATCAGGTAAGTACATCAGTGCGGGGGATTATCCCACAGCTGGGGGTTTCAGTTGGTGTTTCAACCTAAGGATTCTGGAACAAAACCCAGTGAGTTGGGGTCTTTTCGCCAATGTCACACAGAACTAGCTTGCACCTCTCCAAGATTCACAGAGGCCCTAGTTGCTGTTTTGTGTGCCATTATTACCCCGGAGCGCCCCGAGGAGGCAAACCCATCGCTCACTAAGACCGCCCGTTCACGTGTTTTAGTGTAAACTGTATTTTTAACTATGCTACCTCTGTAATTAAAGGTACTAATTGATTTTAGCTTTTAGTGATTTTATGATTTTAATATCGTGCATCGACGGTTTTTATGAATCTTCTGCAATATTTTGCATTTGCACGATAATTAGACGACAGATGATAACTTGGGAGCTTCTTGGAATTTCGCTTCTGGATTTCAAACATAAGACGTTGCTTTGAAAGTTTGTGTTTTACTGTTATGGCAACATGGTCTATACACCATTTATTAATAGAATAATTATCATAAGACTGAGAGCCATTGGAAGACGCAGTGCCGGCCAGTCTCAAGTCGAAGTAGCCAGGTGGCTTACTGTGAGTCGTTCTGTAGTCCTTCAGATTTGATCCACATTCCAAAGAGGAAATACGGCATCGAGAGGGTTTAGTAATGGAAGACTTTGGGCAATAATTTCAAGAGATGATCATTATCCACAGTTAAGTGCTCGAAGAAGAAAGGCTGTAACGCCTACCGAACTGCATTTGGGAACAGTTAACGATTCATTGTGTTTCACGGTTCACAGTAGGTTTCATGAATATGGTCTGTAATCTAGGATCCTAAAAGTTTGCCTCCCTCTAATTTCTCGTAGTATCAGAGAACGTCTCAATTGGTTTCGCAGCCATATCAACTGATATGTTTATTAAATGGAGATGTGTTCTCTTTACGAGTGAGTAGTATTTACTCTCCAGAGTTACTCCAGACAAAGACTACAACGAAGTGAATTTCTCCGTCATTTTTATCCGCGCCGGGGTTCGAACCCGGGTCCACTCATTCCGGAATAAGTTGCTCTACCAATTAAGCTACGCGGACATTTGTTCTGATTCCTATCTGCCTTTATGTCGTGTGCGTCCTTCTGGCAGGTACGTCACATCTCCTGGTACGTTACAAGACGTATCTGAAGAGAATCAAGGACACGCCATCATCCATTGAATATCTTAGAAAAGGGCACTTAAGTTGGTGGTAGTATCATGGTTTATGGGCAGGCCTATTGTGGGGGCAGCCGCACAGATTTTAAAGTGCTTCAAAAGGCTCTATGAATGCTTAGATGTATTAGGATGAAATCCTAAGAAACTTAGTTAAGTCTTATGCAGGTGCAATTGTTGAAATTTTTAAACTACAGTACGAAACGCACATCCTCACCAAGTCAGAATTGTTGACCTAAATCTTGAGAACACAATGAACCGTATGTAGTGTCCAGCTCGTTGTCTTGACCAAAACCCTATTGAGCATGATTGGGGTGCTTTAGGAAGTTGTGTCGCAGACCTTCAGCCCCGTCCCTAAAACCTATTATAGCTTCGAAGACACTCTCTTTAGGAAAATAAAACGTCGGTGTGAAGCACATATTACTTTGATAGGTGACCACATTCCATATTGACTGACTTTTTTACCTCGGTTGCAGCATGGCTTGTGACCAGGTACGTTTATTTGTTATTTGTTCTGTAATTAATAATTAGATTTATTATTTCATACATATAACATAAAATAATAAAATAAATTATGTTTTCCTCAAATTTCATATAAAAACTGATAGTTTTCGAGACATTTCAAAATTCCTTTTTTTTTTATTTATGAAAACCAGTCTATATTAATTTTTTATTAGCTCCTTTAAACGTGGGGAACATGTTTTTAGTTTTTTTGAGATAGCGTTTTTCATTTTTTTTATACTATCCACTAAAGAGTTCAGTATAATCAGTTTTAAAAAACTCAGTGATTTTCTTTTTTAAAAAATGAAATTTTATGTTTGTGCTTTAATATTCCTTTATCGCTACCTTCAAATTCGATCTTCTAACCTCTCGGTTTCTTTTCAGGCTACATGTATAAGGCAGATGTATTATCGCCACACTAAAAACGCGTAGAAAAGTCCTGATGGCAGTTTACTTTTGTAAACGATTATCGAAATTCCCATATTGCAATCGAATTTCCAAGAGTAATACAGCTGAGATCTTATATTGCAATTCTCGCATCTTTTATGAAAGCAACCGTCACTCTAATTCGGGAAATGATCTCAGATATTTTCCTGATTATTCATTATTTCAATCCTACATTTTATTTTCTTTATTTCTCCACCTAGAATAACGTACGAACCTATTCGAAATATGACAGCAGATGAAACTTAAGAAATATAATTCCTTGGTAAATGTTACATAAATCATAGGACCATGAATCTTTTCGGAATAAAGCGCTGCTCCATCAATGTAAGAATTTCAAGCATGCGGTTTCTGCAACCATTTTGAAGTATGATCTTCATGTTTATCCGTGACAAGGTGTGAAGTCTTAAGCTTATCCTTGTCACTTTAAATTTGTAAGCAGTTCCAGAAATGTTTTAACCTTTGAAACCCCTGCTACTCTTAAATGTTCCATATCTGATCATCAAAAGTTTATGATACGGAACTCTGTCTGGCATTTGCTGTTGGAACTGGAATTTCAAGTCGAAGGTTTGGAGCTGATGAGCCGTACACCTCTCTCCTACATGGAACAGAACATTCACTTAAGAAGGTGAGATAATTTTAAATTGAAATAAATCAAGGAAGAGGAGAAAGAAAGCTCTTTAGGGACTGATTGAGAACTGACATTAAGTTGTTTCAAACATAACTAAGTGTTTTCACATTGTGATAAAAACAATTCACTTTAGCAAAATTTTCTGGTATTTAAACCACAGGATTTCAGCATAGAATTTCGAACTTAAAAGGAAAATGTATAGAGATCTCTTTGAAAAGAAAAGCTAAACTTTCTCAAAACTTTTCCTGAAAACTGTGGAAAAATATTTTCACGATATTCGCGGAAGTAATAAAAATTTGTTTAGAATCAGAAGGCATTTCATTATTAGTATGGAAAGATATATTTTTTCATTAGCATAGTATTTCACTTTGGCGACTAGACTTTTGAAAGTGCTTAACACCCACAATGATCAACTCCAAGGTCTACTATAAGCAGTTTTTCCGAGATTGAGCAACCACGGTAAGTAACTTTAAGGGTTTCGAAGTTTAGCAACCACAAGCAGCTCTAAGCAGCCGCCTGTCTCAAATTTCGCAAAGTTAAAGAAGAGTCCTAGTGCTTTCAGACAAACAAAGCATCCATGCCTCACCTCGGAGGAAGGATCAAAACCCAGCGCTTTGGACCACTTGGACACAGTTGTGGTCAATTAATTTTCTAATACGGATATTTAAAATTAAGAGCAGTGACAACATATATCATGTCAATACCAAAATGCAAAGCAGCTCTGCTTGAATAGAATCAGTCCATCGACACAGTTTCTAATGCATATTTTACAGTCAAATTCCGGCTAATGTATGTTACTTAATAAAGGATTAATGTTCAGCTTGCTTGCTAAGGTTTACAAAAGAAGGCAATGAAATATTGATTTCGTTATCAGCTTCCTAGCCACATGAATTGAGTTTATTGTTTTTTCTACGGTTTAACGACGTCCGCGATAATTCAAGGCAGCACTATCCGTCTATAAATTAATACTAATGTTTCCATTGAAGGGACAAATTCAGCGCAGTGGGACAAGCGCAACACCCGTGCCACTTGTTTTGTTTCTGTGTATAACGACCACCATGAACAACTCTGAGGGATATAAACAGTCGTACGTCTCTAATTTAAGGTAATTAGTTTTACGAAAAAGACAGAGCCAGCGACATTGGACAAATACGCCACCCATAACTCTTCTGGGGAACGAACGCAGGCCTATCTTCGGAGAATGGTCAGAACACAGTGCTTCAGACCACTCGGCTACCGGTACGGCGAGCTAAATTCTGCAACAGTTGCACGTCTACACGGAATATTTTTTTTTAGGTTTAACAACCACCGTGAGGTACTCAGTGGACTATATAAGCTGTCACCCATCCCTAATTCAGGTATTGTGATTCCAGGGAAAGGAGAGAGCGAGTGGTGTACGACAAATATAGCATCCATGCCTCACCGGAGTTCGAACCCGGACCGACTCGGACGGACGGTCACAAGCCAGCGCTTAGACCACTGCCCCACTTGGGCGGCGTACACGGCATCAGACAAGTTTATAATAGATAAAATAAAGGCAGGCCTGGTTCAAGAAGTAAACAAAGTAATCAACGCTTCAGGAAACACCTATGAAAAAAATCGTCACTGACAAGGCACTTATTTTAGTGAAATATTAATGAAATAAAGTGCAGACAATCCAGTATATTTTCCTTCTTCATCAATAGATACAAAACGCTGCTTCAAGAGTCGAAAGGTAGTTTTTGCGGATAGAATTTATTGATTTTTAAACATAGCAAGTCTTGTACGAAAACCAGCGCGGCCATCCATCAAAGCTAGGAAAGAAATCAATCAAAAAAATGTATTACTTTTACTGGTGTTTCAACAAATGCCTAGCATGTGTAAAAAATGCTCCTTAAACTTTTATCTGACACAATAAGAAAATCTTCATATAGACTGCGCGATCTTTAAGTAGGAGAAATGATGATGTAAAGTACATATTGAAGAGTCTATTTCACAGTACACGAAGCCTTCGTTTTCATTTTGAAAGTATCAGTTTTGATGTTTTTCAGTTTTAGTGTAACGATTTATACAGAATATGAATCAACAGATTCAAGGATTCCTAGAAATCATTTAACAAAGTATCATGTAGATGAGGTTTTCGAATGCCATTTCAGATTTTGTGATAATTGCTAATTATTCTAGAAAATATAAATGAAACTGGTAGAAAAATTCCAGATAGGAAAAATATATAACAAGTTCCGTAAGACACACAACTGTGATACTAATTTCACTGATATACACTGAAGAGCAATTGAGTTAGAGACAGCTGGCGTTATGCAAATGTGGCGCTGTGGTGGCCCTGTAAACGGAAACGACATGGCGTATGCAGCGATCCGACAATATAAGGAGTGATGCGACGGGAATCAGTAAGAGTCGGACGTAGTATGGGTAAGACGAAGGATCTAAGCGCATTTGATCGTGGGGAAATTGTCGGAGTCCGACGAATGGGTCACTCCATCTCGGAAGTCGTGCATGCACTGGGATTTTCGCGAGCCACTATGTCACGGGTGCACCGTGAGTACATCGAAACCGGTAAAACCATCACTGCAAGGGCCAACTGCGGCGGACAACAGCGTGTGGATAAGCGGGGTCATCGTCGGCTAGCTCGCAATGTAGCAGCGGATAGACGGGCCACAGTGCAAGACATCGCTCGGCAATTTAACGCTGGTGCACAAAAACGTGTACGCAGCCACACCATCCAGAACCATCTCCTCGCTATGGAATACAGAAGCCATCGTCCCACGAGGGTACCGCTGCTGACCGCACATCACAGGGTGCAAAGATTAGCATGGCCGCGGGAACATCGCCACTGGACCCTAGACATGTGGAGAAATGTTGCCTGGACTGATGAGTCGAGATTCACGTTGGTACATGTGGATGACAATATACGAGTTCGGCGCAAACCACATGAAGCGATGAATCCTTCTTGCCCGCAGGGTACTCTTCAAGCTGGTGGGGGTGGCATTCTCGTCTATGGACTGTTTACGTGGACTAAAATGGGACCCGTGGTACGTGTGACATCGTCCCTCACAGGTCAATGTTTCTGGGATATCCTGGACGACCATTTGCTCCCGTTTGTGCGTTTTCAACATCCCACTGGGGGCCTCATCTTGCAACAAGACAATGCACCGTGCCATCGCTCCCGAATTGCATCCGAATGATTGGATGAACACTCCACCGACGTGACCTCGCTTCCTTGGCCAGATAGGTTGCCTGACGTCAATCCCACCGAGCACATCTGGGATGCCATCGAAAGAGATGACCTCCCTCCATCAAATCTTCGTGAACTGTGGGAGCTTGTTAAGGGGTCGTGGATCCGTATGGCTTCCTAATGCTTCTGGTGTCTTGTCGAGTCCATGCCGAGACGAATCGCCGCCGTCATCAGGGCGAAAGGTGGTGCTACACGTTAATAGACAGGTATCTCTAATTCAATTGCTCTTCAGCGTAAAGATTTTGTTCTTTAGAAGTCAACCACGACAACTTTACAGTTTTTGCTTTTATTGAAATTAATTATATCATCAGTTTTTCTCTGCTCTGACATTCCAACTGACGGTAAGGTTAGAAAAAGTATTTTGTTTTTGAAACGAATCATTCGCTTACATACAAGCATTAAAATAAATCACTGAGTAAGATGAACACACACACAAAGTTAAGCAATACCGGGATTTGATTTTTCAAATAATCCAGAGCTAATATTTTAAGATTTACTTTTCAGCTTAATGCACCTACAAATTCAAGAATATCAGTCAGCGGGTCACAACTAAGTCATAAATATTAAAATATGCTGGTACTTTTATAAGATCATACCGGTGTTAAATGAAACAGGAATATACGAGCACATTGTAAAAAGGAATGCGTCATCAGCCATGTCACAAGGACTCCTTGTCAAGAATTCGATGACAGCCGTAACTGCTTAAGATGATAAACAGTTCGTAAGTCGACTTTCTATGATGACTACACTTACCTGTTTAAAACAATATATAGCACCTTTTTTTTACGCAGACATTACTTCTTTAGCCTCCTGGCGTAACTTCCTGTGGTATAAATGTCATTTTAGTTCGATATAAGGCTTATAGCTATGCATTCTGTGACAATAATACCTACTCATGTTGTACACAGCTCCGAATTCGCCACCCTGTGGTAGGCATACCTCTTTGACCCCAGGATGTTCTGTCCGTTATAGCTGCATCTGTTTAAATTTTGACTTAGCTTACGGCTGGGTATTTTCTTGTAATCATACGTGAATGTTCATGTCGGCATACTGTTCTTTCAGAGAGCATATTATAGAGTTTACTGTGAAGATGTTCATCTAGAGGTTGAGTTTACATTTTCTGAGTGAAATATGCACAGCTATTGTTATTAAATGTCCTGGTTGAAATTATGTAGTAGCCGTTCCTTTTAAGAACTTTTCAACTGTTAGTTGGAATTTTTGTGACAACCATTTCTGTTCAAGTCCTCCTGAAATTTCCCGTTGGTTTTTGTATGATAGCGTACCTTCCACCCCCATGATAGATATACCTGTGATAATCTATATGCTCTATCATTTGGAAAATAATTCCTAATAACTCCAACTAAGAGCTGTGATCTAAGGCTTTTGGTTTGCCTTTCACTGAAAGCTTTCTCCTATCTTGCCGCCCTATTGTGGATTTTGCGATATCTACATCTAATTTAATCCATATATAGCCTCTGCTTGGATTTTTTCTGAAAGTCATACCTGTTTATCTACAGATCTTGGATGCACCTTCACTGGTACTTGGTCAAAGGATATACATGTTCTTGTTGAGCGTTTTTGCTGCTAGCTTGCTCTGTTTAGCTGTCTCATTGGAATGTATTGTATAACGACAATGCTTTGGCTTATCTGTGTGATGACTGACATTTTAGTCGAAATTACTCTGACAGTCATATCAATTTAAGATCTTGAAAGAACTATCTTTCGTCATGAAATACGCATACAAACATGACTGATTGTGAGACTTATCTTTTAAACAAACATGATTTTCAAACAAAACACCTGGCTGAACGTCCTATGACAGTGTTAAATGTCTAAACTAATGCAGATCTCTTTGTTAGAATACTTGGACGGCCAATCATGATCAATATATGCGCAGATTCTGGATTTTTGCAGTAGCCATACCTTTTCAAATTGATGTGTAGTTCCTGGGAGGAATGTCTTTGATAGCCGCAATATCTAACCAAATGAAGGGCTTTCTCTTGTATTCATACTTATTTCACATTTTTTTACTTTCCTGTGATAGCTATGACTCTTTATTTCCATAGACCCTTTCGTTTCAGACATTCTATGAAGAATCATGACTATTTAACTCCCTTTTTCAAATTTTTGTACTTGCCATACCTGTTTTACAGCTCTTGGATGGGAGATCTGTGATATCCATGTCTGATTAACTAGTTGCTGAACTTTCTTTGGGAGACTTTCTTTGAGAGACTCTTGATTCTTGTCTCTGATACATCCTTACCTTTTTAAGATGATGCGCAGCCTCTTGTTGAACTGTCCTCAATGATCATACCTGTTAAACCTTTCAGTTTAACTTTCTATGCTTTTACCTTCCTAGCTGAACTTCTGGATAAAACCATACCTACTTTTACTAATATACCGCACCAAGATGACTTTCTACGATAGTAGTAACACTGTGAGCTCTTGGTTGTTTTCCTTTAATAATCATACCTGTTTTAATTGATGTGCAGTGTTCTGCAGCAGACATAGGTTTTGAAGTTACGATACACTATATAACCCTTGCTTCAGTTATTTTTAAAACTATACCTTTTTAACTAGGTACACGATTTCTGTTTGACTTGCTCATCTAAAGACATACCTGTTTAATCTCCTGGTTAAACGTCTTAAGAAAATCATGCCTGTTTAAGTTGGAATACAGCGCTTCTTTGATCGTTTGGTGATAACCATTCCAGCCTCAGTTGATAAACATGTCCTGGATGATCTTGCTTTAATATACGTACGTCTTTACCTTGGCACATAGATCCTCGTTTGACTTTCTATTATAGCCATTATAGCCATACACGCATTCATTTAAGAGATATATAGCTACAAGGTGGGTTTTTATGATTGCCGTAATTGTTCACATTCAAATATACTTCTTGACTGAACTTTCCGTAATAGCCATACCTGTTTAACCACTTCAATTGTTTTCTGAAATAAGCATACCTTTGCATAAGCTGATGTGTAGCTCACAATTGGGCATTCTATAAAAACATACCTGTTCAAGTTGAAATATACTGCAGTTACTGATTAGAATGTTTATGACATATTCTTTTTCCATATCTTAGTTGAACTTTCTCTGATAGCTATGAAAGTTCAAGTAGACATCTTGGTTGGACTTTGTCTTATATCCATATTGGTGAAACATGCTGAAATTTCTATGCTGCCCATACCTATTTAAGTTCATACAAGTCCTGTTTTGAATCTCCGCCATTGATAGCAGTATGGAATGTCTATGCTTACTTATGAGCTTTATGGAATGTCCATGCTTATTTATATTGCTATACCTACTTACAGAATCATTAAAGGTCACAGTCCAGAATGACTTGATGCAATATTGATACGAGATCTTGGATTCTAAACTTTACGTCTTTCATTGAATATTTCCTAATCTGTTACGTGAGAAATTGGAATTACCTTGCTTTCAGAGATGAGTAGGTGCGCTCCTAATTCAGTTTGTTTCCAGGAGATAATATACCTAGAGACAGCCCTGAGTGACAATGTAGCCTTGAGGACACATTCCAGGTGGTTTGAAAAGCTAAGCAGTGTTCAGAAGTCTCCCTTCCCACTGAAAATTGATACATTTGAATTACATTTTTTTCTCTGAATGCTTTTCTAAATACATACATGTTGCACTTAAAATACTAATATAAATATGTTTATCAAATAATGTTATTATCATATTTAATTATTATGTGTTGCAAAAGTGCTGCTTATGTAGACAGTTTGAAAATATATAATACAAAGAGGAAATATGGTGACCAGCTGTACTCAGTTTCCTCCTGGATGAAATCGAAAGTTTAATGAGCACGTTAGGTGCCAAGCAAGAAGTAATTCGGGAGGAGGGGGGAATGTGTGTGTGTGAGAGAGAGAGAGAGAGAGAGAGAGAGAGAGAGAGAGAGAGAGAGAGAGAGAGAGAGAGGGTGCAACAACTAAAACAATCACATCGGACACACAGATGTTGCTTCTACAGCATAAGGGCAATATTTCCTGAATAAGTATCTGTTTCAAATGACCTAAGAATTTGCTTGGTCTCTTTAAGAATAACGGAACTGCATTTCTCACGTGAAGGATTACATTGCATGTGATTTCGTACTGATCAATAACTACTACGCTACTGTTTGTAAAAATTGCAAGACCATGAAGGGCTGCTGGTATTATCTTGAAACTTATAGGATATGTGTAACTAGTTGGGATAGGCAAATGATTAAAATGTCAGTGAAAATGCATATGCGGTTTCGGATTCGGAACAGCGCCCTCTGAACTCTCCGGTTTTGGGTATAAAGGTCTGGCTCAAACGAGATGTTGCAATCAGTGAAGAGCCGACAGAGGGTCGAAATAGTGCTTCTTGTGTCCCAATATGCCCCGTCGTCGAAGAAGGTTGGTCGCATTATGAACACTTGACAGACTTTGAGCGAGGAAGGATTGTTGCGATAAAAGCAGCTGGATTTTCCTACCGAGAAATTGCCACTCGTACGGGGCGAAACGCCACTCGTACGGAACGAAATGTCCTTCGTACGGGATGAAACGCTAGTACAGTGATGCGAACGTGGTGTAAGTGGACAGATGAGGCTCGGACGCACGGAAATATGAGAAATGGACCGCAAAACCGCACGACTGCACGGGATGACAGACACCTCTACCGCATGGCAGTGACCGATCGCAAAGCGACATCCACGGTGTTAGCACAGCAGTGGAGCACTGTCACAGGTCAGTCTTTGTCCTCCAGTACAGTCTGATGTCGTCTCCTTAACAGAGAACTAGTAGCTAGCAGCCCATTGCTGCGCATTGCTTTGACCCATAACCAGACGCCTCAGACTGTAATGGGGTCTCAAACACAGACAATGGCGGAGTGATTGGCAACAGGTGTGTTTTCTGACGCGTCACGATTCAAGTTCATGCACCATGATGGTCACACTCGTGTTCGAAGACATCGTGGTTAGTGGATTCTTTCAGCGTGCATTTTGCAACCCAGTGATGCCGTCATGGTTTGGGGCCCCACTGGGTTCAATTCGAGATCACACCTGATTCAAATTGAGAGTACCCTCAATAGCCAACGATACATCAGGAATGTTTTAGAGATAGAGGTGATACTCTTCCTTCACAGTTGTCAAGGCGCTATATTCCAGAATGAGAATGATGGGCCACATGTGGCCCGGAATGTCCCAGAGATCTTCCGTGCACGCCAGACACCGCTCCCTCCATGGCCCGCACGTTCGCCGGATATGTCCTCAATAGAACATGTCTCGTTACATGGTAGCTAAGCAAATGACTAGTGAAGCGGCTCCGCTAGTCACAACAAATGAACTCTGATCTCGCATAGAAGCAGTCTGCCCCATGATGATATCAAAAACCTCTGCCATTAAATGCCACCCCTTGTAGAGGCTGTTATTGTTGCTCGAGGTTTCTTCACACGGTAATGAGTTTTGAAGCAGAAAAATCTTGTATATCTCTAAAAATGTAATCAGTTATACACTAAAGAGCAATTGAATTAGAGCCAGCTGGCGTTATGCTAATGTGGCGCTGTGGGCGGCCCTGTAAACAAAAACGGCACGACGTATGCAGCGATCCGACAATGTAAGGAGTAAGGCGACGGGAATCAGTAAGAGTCGGACGCAGTATGGGTAAGACGAAGAATCTAAGCGCATTTGATCGTGGGCAAATTGTCGGCGACCGACGAATGGGTCACTCCATCTCGGAAGTCGTGCAGGCACTGAGATTTTCACGAGCCACTGTGTCACGGGTGCACCGTGAGTACATCGAATCCGGTAGAACCATCCCTGCAAGGGCCAACTGCCGTGAACAACAGCGTGTGGATGAGCGAGGCCATCGTCCGCTAGCTCGCATTGTAACAGCGGATAGACGGGCCACAGTGCAAGAAATCACTCGGCAACTTAACGCTGGTGCACAAAAACGTGTACGCAGCCACACCAACCAGAACCATCTCCTCGCTATGGGGTACAGAAGCCATCGTCCCACGAGGGTACCGCTGCTGACCACACATCACAGTATGCAAAGTTAGCATGGGCGCGGGATCATTGCCATTGGACCCTAGACATGAGGGAAAATGTTGCCTGGTCTGATGAGTCGAGATTCACGTGGGTACATGCGGATGGCAGGATACGAGTACGGCGCAAACCATATGAAGCGATGGATCTTTCTTGCCAGTAGGGTACTCTTCAAGCTGGTGGGGGTGGCATTCTCGTCTGGGGACTGTTTACGTGGACTGAAATGGGACCCTGGTACGTGAGACATCGTCCCTCACAGGTCAACGGTACCGGGATATCCTGGACGACCATTTGCTCCCGTTTGTGCATATTCAACATCCCACTGGGGACCTCATCTTGCAACATGACAATGCCCGTGCCATCGCTCCCGAATTGTATCCGAATGGTTGGATGAACACTCCACCGACATGACCTCGCTTCCTTGGCCAGCTAGGTCACCTGACCTCAATCCCATCGAGCTCATCTGGGATGCCATCGAGAGAGATGACCCCTCCATCAAATCTTCGTGAACTGTGGGAGCTTGTTCAGGGGTCGTGGATCCGTATGGCTTCCCAACGCTTTTGGTGTCTTGTCGAGTCCATGCCGAGACGAATCGCCACCGTCATCAGGCCGAAAGGTGGTGCTACACGTTACTAGACAGGTATCTCTAATTCAATAACTTTTCAGTGTATCCTGTAACATGAGGAATCTGTGGTACGAATTGTATTTGCATAGGACAGTTCTTTCTTGGTGTTGCAATTTTCACAAATAGTAGTGTAATTTAGGAGACAGGTACTGCTGCGATTTACAAAGGAAATAATCATGTTAAAAAAGTGAACTCAAACAACTTAAATGTTCTCTATGTCTTATTTAGTGCTATGATTATTTGAAATCCTAAGTATAATTATAGTGAAACTCAACTGGACGCCGTGCTGACGCATCCTTCTAACAAATCATCCCAGATTGTCTTGGACCGGATACACTAGTTAGACATTGGATTTGCTTTTGAAATACGATATTAGCTCTGCCCTCCCCTAAGGATCTGGCGTCTTCAAATCTTAGACGTCCAATCCAATGTTGCCAAAAATTGTAACAGAGTTTGTTAAACCGCAAAACGAATTAAAAGGTAACGAGCTCAGGCGGTTATTTTACATCTTCAGGTTTGTTGGATAAAGTTTGATATCAGTGACACCTACATTTAAATTTACAAATATGGCAGCTATATTCTGTTTTACTTATGCGGATATTTTATTTTGTATTTGAAGGTTCATCGTGCTTTGTAGGGCGCACAGTATTTTTATCAGTAGCTTTCAAGACTTATGCGTTTCACTTACGTTCGTGATTTAGATTATAATATCACTTGTCATGTTTCTTATTGTGGTTATTTGCAAAATTATAACGGCTGAATTACATCAAGACTACTAAAAATGGCTCGTTTGTGATTTTCGATATCTGCAATATTGCAATAGATGAACTACTTCAAAACTTTTCAAAAATGTCTGGATTATACAAGTAAGTTGGTGATGAAAATATGGTAAAACGAAAATGAATTCTGGCAAAATTCAGTGCATTTCATACCCACCAAAAATACTTAAAAAGATATTAACACCTGAAATTCTATTTTAAAGGGGGGGGGGGTTACCATGCCATTTCGTATTTTCAATCACATTACCTCTGAGATTCTTACGTAATGATATAACTTTGTCGGCATACATTTAAGTCAGGGAAACGTATCATTTTCCACTACATTTGTTATATAACGCATCTTACTAGACATATTAACTCATCTTAGTATTTGCTATTCAGGAGTATAATAAAACATAGTGGTACTGCTTAAAAACATATTTGTAATGCTGTGCTTTGAAGAAAAGCACTCAACTACTCAATCTTAGTGTTTGCTAAAAATAAAAAAAAGGTTCTTGGTCAGAACCCTCCATAAATATTTTTGATTCTTGCATAACTTCCTTTTGGATACATTCATAATGATTATTTTTGCAGTTTAAGATCTCCGCAAGAGAAAACTTAGTTCGGCAGCGTATGCTACGTTTCGTTGTTCCAGTGGGCACACAACCATCAAAACTTATTTTCCTACAAGATTTGATTTTCCTAGCAGGTAGCATTCCCTATCACCAAGAAAAAAAAACTTCCCTCCTCCAGAAACCTCCATCACCAAGAGAAAGGAAACTTCCTATCATCAAGAGAAAGGAAACTTCCCTTCTCAAGAAACCTCAATTCTTAGGAGAATTCCCCGAATTATCCGCGTTTGTTTCTAGAACCAGCTGTTTATGAGCAAAAACAAGATTAACCACAAACTAGTATACCGCTTCACTGAAGGTTGCCATGGAAACCTCACGCCTCACTACAGCACTTTCAACTTTGTGAAAGAATTTATAAGTTATAATTCTTCAACAATAAAATAAAAAAAAAAGAAACACCTACGGTTTAGGTCACGTAGGTCCATCCTCTGCACAGAAGTTCTTCACGTCTTTTCCATAAAAACTTCAAATTCCTTTTAGTATAAAATATTAAATATTCGCTATGTATAACAAATAACCTTTTGAAAAAAGTAATTCTAATTAATATTTTATGAAATTTTTAGATCCTTGAAATGGATGCAGGAGGTGAAATTTCTATCTTAAATTAAAATAACTATGTTCATGCCGGCTAATAGTGTGGAGCAGTATATTTTCCATATACAGTAATAGTGCTGAGAAGTATATTTTCCATACTTTTCATGCGATTAAATGGAAATTAAACCAATAACATGTGCCAGATCTTGATACATTTGGTTTTTAAGGGACCACATAATTTACTCACAAAAGTACTCCAAACAACATAAAAATGAATCTTAAAACGTTTTTATCTAACCGCTTTCTTTTCAAAAACGGCCAAAAGATATTTGTGAATAATGGGTATCTTTTAGGCGCGATAACCTGATAATTGTCAGTCCGAAGCATATCTTCGTTGTACCGCATCACGATATGCCAAAAAATATGGCAGGCTCTTAAATTTCTGGTGAATATAGCATAAATATTGTTTTGACATTTATCACGTCCTCAGGACATTCCACCCATATGATTGAAATCCACTGGGACGTACAATTTCACCCACAGACAAGATATTCCAAGTGCTGATGTGCTTCAATCAATTCAGTATCAAGAAAAGAATGGCAAGATTTGAGGGAAACACAGGATTTCAATCTCCTAGCTTATTGCTTGATGCATTGCAAAGAAAAGTATTTTCCTAACTTTTTATTCAGCCTATTTATTTTCTTTTTTCTCTTTCTTTCTGTGTCAATGTTTGGAGCATTTCCTTCGTATTTCCTTTTTTCTTACCAACGGAAAAAGAGTCCTCTTCTATCTCTAGACTTTCTTACTGCTAATCTCTCCCACGGTCTCAGCGTTGTATCCGCAAACAGCCGATACGTCGCACTTTATATCCGACATCCTGTATCCATCTTCATAAATGTTCCTGGTTGCTTCATAAATCAATACGCCCCATTCCCGTCCAGAGATGCACAGAAGATAAAGCACGCAAACTTCCGGAGAGCACGGCGGCAGGTAGTGGAGGCCTTGTCGTTCTTGTACTTCTTTTGTAGATGGCATCACTGACGATACTGAAGACGCTGACAGTCAAAAATGATTACCGTACGATTGTGAACGGCACGAAATGATGTGCTTCATAAAATTTTATTCTTCTAATTTTATTGGTTCTCAGTGAAGTAAGATTTAATATTCTGTAAACGAATAATAGAACCGTTTTCGATGCACTTTTAGGAAGAAAGATGACTTTTCGCATCAATTTTGGAACGCGGTTGACTGACAGGCATTAAATGCGCGCTTCAGATTCAATAGAACAAGGCAGGAATCATTACAGGGCAGCTCGGTGACATAAATCAACACCTACATTTCCTAAGATAATTAACGTTCGGTAAAAATATAAAAGATACCAATGGAAAACGAATCCGTCTAAAGAAATTAGTCTTGAAAAATGCATGGAAGACATACACAAACGTCATTAGCAGCATAAAGGTGCCGTATTTTCACTGTTTCCCATGTAGCTACCTTTTTAGAAAGCTTGAAAATTAAATCTCCCTGGAGCGCGAATCAAAGCCGCATCTCCCGATTCCAATACAAAGTGTGGAGATGAATAGGTCACAAGTTCCAATGCTTCAGAAAATTTATAAGATTCTCTTGGAAGCACTGGAACTTGTTTCCGTCCTATGACTGTACTTGGATGAGACATAGAAGAAAACTCAGGTTGCTTCGACTAGCGCAAATCTCAAAGCTAATCAGAATTCTGCGTTATGTCTGCTTAGCTCCAGGTGCTTGGAACTTCGTTATCCTGGGTAGTGTTAACGGTAGCATGCTCGAAAGGAACACCGAAGATGCGGGTTCGATTTTCGCTCCAGATCAATGCAGTTTTCAACTTTTCTGAAGAGAAAAACGGAACATAAGGTGCCGATAATGACATTCCGTCAAAAACAATTTTATTCCTGAGGTACTCATGCTGTTTTCACGATTAAACAATTTTATTAATTGTAATTAACTTATTTACAGTCGTAAATAAGTTAATTAAGGAAAAGACTAACTTAATTAGTAAAACGCATAAGACCAGGACATAATTTATTACCTAAACTCCCGACCACCGTACCAGCACATTTATTTAGACATCTATGAGGAAAATTCAGGAAGCAAAACAGCGAACAAAAGTATTAACCATTTAGAGTATGTCGACGACTTTGCTCTCATATCAAACGAGAAAAGAAGTAATCATGATATTACAATTTATAATAGCATAGCCCAAAAATACACGGCTTATTTAGTCACTCTGAAGGGAAAACCACAGAAAGTTCGTTTGATTTCTTGGGGCACATCATTAAAGGTAGATGAAACTTGACAAATTAGCTAAAACGTAGCCTTTCTTGCTGGTTTTAAAACATTAATTGATATATTCACAAGGTAAACTACGAAACTTCTAATCTTAACTTATGCTGAAAAAATATGGACTTGCAAAGAGGTCCAAAAATACAATGTACAAACGAATGATTGAAATAATAGTTTATAATTATGAAAACTAGAAGGAAATCCCTGGGTAAGACACGAAACTAAAACAGAAAATGCAAAAAAGTACATTGCTTGACAAATGCTAAGGACGGATCATAAACGGCTATATAGCGCATAAAAAAGTAAGTGTGGTTGGATGCCAAGTGAAATAAAATAATGTCAGAATGCCAGGACATTACAAGAAAGACAATTTATTGTGCTCTGAAATCCAGAAGGCTTTGGAACGTGTTCAAGGGACAAACAGGCCATTTTTTGCAGAATACGTAAACGTGAAAAATGCAATTACCGTCCGTAGGCATTCCGGCGTAAGATGTCAATACGGGATATGGCCACCATGGAGGGCGATGCAAGATTCCACACGTCGTGTCATGCTTTGCACAACATTATCAAGCAGCTGTTGTGGTAATTTAACCCATTTTTCTGTCAGTGCACGGATGAGGGTGTCCTTGTTTATTGGAGGGCATTGGCGACCAGCAAGACTCCTCCCCAAAGCATCCCACACATTTTCAATGGGATTCAGATCTGAAGAACGTGCTGACCATACGAGGCGTTGAATATCCTCGCTCTCAAGACATTCCTGGACAGTGACTGTTCGATGACATGTTGCGTTGTCGTCCATGAAAATAAATCTATCACCGACAGCACCATGGAACATGCGAACATGAGGTAGCAGAACATCATTAATGTATCGTTGGCCAGTCATAGTCCCAGTTGGAAGCACATAGAGGGACGTACGGCCATTGATCATGATGCCAGCCCATACCATGACACTACATGTCGGATATCGGTCCCTTTCCTGTATGTTTGCTGGACAATATGCAGTACCACTATCACGCCAGATCAGTTGTCGTCGACAATCAGACGATAGACTGTATCTACTCTCATCTGAGAAGAGGACAGCAGACCAGTCGTCATCAGTCCAATTGCTATGTTGATGGCACCCTTGCAAACGGGCGGTACGGTGACGTCTGGACAATGGGATGCACACAACAGGACGGCGGACGTATAGTCCTCCTTCATGCAAACGTCTGGCGACCATTTTTCGGGAGATCCGCTTGCCAGTAGCAGCCATGAACTGATTTGCTACCTCACTGCGCCAGTGTCTTTTTGTTGATAGCACTATGTACCGATCTTCTGCAGGTGACGTACTGCGAACACGACCTCCCCCGTGACGTTTGCTACACTCTCCATTTGTTTGAAATGATTTCCAAAGCCTTGAAACAACACTGTGGCTGACTTCGAACTCCCTGGCAACATCTGTTATTTTTCGCCCTTCTTCAATCTTGCCAATAATACGGCAACGCGTAAAATCATCTAGGTGATGTCAGGAAGACATACTAAAAATTGCAAGTTCGTCAATTGATTCTTTCCCTTTCAACTTTGCGTTTGAACAAGAACGGTCAATACGCGTCAAATCCTTTATATCTCTTATCAGCGCTATGACGTCACGAACAAGTTCGGCAATCCAAAATTTGCATACGCACAACACGTCTTACTGTATCCCGCACTTATGCTAATTTCCACATTTTCCTGCCTTCCATTTTATGGTTGCTATCGTTGCTATTGTCATCCGTCCTTAGCAATTGTCCGGCAGTGTATATAAAGTTAATGTAACGAATGAAGTAGACATGGACAGGCGAATGCAGGATGGGCGACAGAGTAGAAGTATGACTATATGGAGTACTTAACTAAAATGAACCGAAAAGAGAACAATAAGACAGAGCTGGCTGGATGATATACGGTATAAAAAACGACAAGGACTGAATGCAATATCAATAGAGAAATATTAGGAGAAACCGAGAGCAACGAATGAGGACGCAGTCGGCATACCCAGGTTTACAAGAAGGAAAAAGTTGGCCTACCCTTTCTTTTCTTAGACGGAAAGCAGTTGGCCTACCGAGTCTTACAAGCTGGAAAAGAGGAAAGAATTTTGACTCTGTAGACCAAATTTTAAAATTTAGACCATTACGAAAAACAAAACACTCTTTATGTTTTTGTGAATCCCCTCTTCGTTGATTCCAGACAGAAAAATCCGGAATCCATTGTTCTTCCTTCAGAAAAGCATTTCATAAACAACATCTCTAATTGTCCCTAGTGATGGTTAAAATGGCAAATTGATATTATGCTACTATTGATTATGTGAATCTTTATATTTTTTTATAACATAATGATTGATATCTCAGGTAACTAACAATAAAATATGTGTTCACACAGTACACATACGTATCTAGCGGTTTTGATTCACATGTACGGTAATGTGAGTGGCCGGGACTCTTTCCGTCACTTAGCAGAGGGTTATCGTTCACTTGATCGAAATGTCACTTGGCCGAAAATCACTTGATCGAAAGGACATTTCACCGAAGGGTCACCTGACCGAAAAGTTCATTTCACCGAAAGGTCACTTCACATAAAAGTTATTTCACCGAAGGGTCACCTGACCGAAAAGTTCATTTCACCGAAAGGTCACTTCACATAAAAGTTCATTTCGTCGAAAGGGCATTTAATCGAAAAGTTCATTTCATCGAAAGGGCATTTGATCGAAAAGTTCATTTCACCGAAGGATTACTTTAGCTAAAAGTTCATTTCAATGAAGGATTACTTTACCTAAAAGTTCATTTCACCGAAGAATTACTTTACCTAAAAGTTCATTATATTGAAAGATCATTTCACCGAATTGTCAGTTTATCGAAAACTTAGAATTTTGTTGTTAGAGATCTGTTGGAGTGCGGTGCGGGTTTTTGAAAAACTGGCCACCTAAACATTATCGGATTGTATAAAAAATACACTTTTAATTTCTGTGAAACGCCTCCTCATGAGTAGATTTTTCGAAATATAGCATTAATTATAATGCCTAGATCTGTGCCTTTTTGTCAAATTTTAATCCTGCGAGCTCATATTCATAAGGGTTACATAGCAAATCAAGTAAATAATGTTTCACTGTTACTCAACCTCAAAACATAACTTTTTTGACCGTTACAGGCCATTTGATCATTTACATGCCATTTTAACAGCTTTTAGCCCTACTCATATTCATAAGCATTACATAAAATGTAAAGTAACTTTTTATGTAAACCTTATGAACATGAGCACGCACCGTTAAAATTTGCTAAAAAGGCCTAAGCCGAGACTTAGAGCCCTAAAATTGATTCTTTTTGCCTGAATAATGTGCAACATTATTAACTTGACTTTTTATGTAAATTTTATGAGCATGAGTTCACACGATTGAAATTGGGTAAAAGGTCCAAGGCCTAGGGATCTAAAATTGATTCTTTTCGCCTAAAAAAATGTGCAACATTATTAATTTTACTTTTTATGTAAATCTTATTATGAACATGACTTTTATGTAAACCTTATGAACATCTATCTAGAGCCAGTGTTCCCAAACCAGGGACGAGTGGCAACTTATAGCTTTAGATGATCATAGCGGTAATTAAATCTGAAAAAAAAAACTAGAAAAAAGGCTGGATATTATGAAATAAAAAAAAAATGTTTTATCCCAGCATATTTACCAGTCTACATAACAAAGCTACAGAAAATTCTTGCGTTTTTATGCGATCACCATTCTAGCAAGATTTCTGCGGTAAACTGCACAATTACTTTACCTCTTACAACCCTCCTTTATTTCCTTCGTCTATGCCTCTTCGGGAATGTAGATTACAGATGGCAACCGAAGCATATGGAAAGCATATGGAAATAAATTAAAATTAGGCTGTAAACCAATTGTTCTTCTTTATTCAGCACAAGGACGATAACCTTTCTTCTAAAAACGGAATTTAATTTCGTAAATTAACTGCCCACTCCAATTTTCTGTTAAGAAGGTGGTGGACTTACTGCCTGATCTGAAAGGGAACGATTTGTTCCGTAGGTGTGTCTGCTAATATCGCGATTTTTTTACATTGTATTTTTAGCTTCCGATTGTTTCTTTTGTTGATTCACACTCATGAGAGAAGAGGTAGTATTTTTTAAAAGTATTGAAAAATTTGCCCTACATTGAAGAACTTATGTGAAGCAAACCGCAACAAGCTTTTTTCGCATTTGGGGGGGGGGGGGGGATTATTACGGTGTTCGAATACTAGGTCATTTCTTTCTTTTTTTTTTTTTTTTTTAATTTGAGTTTTAACGACCACCGTGAGCAACTCATTGGGCTATACGCGTAGTCGCCCGCCCCTAATTTAGGGTTACTGGTTCCAGGGAAGGGAGAGAGCCTGTGCCGTAAGACAAATACAACATGCATGCCTCACCGGGATTCGAACCCGAACCCCTTTCGGACGAATGATCAGAGGCCATCGCTTTGTCCACTGCGCCACCGGGGCGGCATATCATTTCTTTATCTGACAGATTTATATCGGTGAAACGCTATGCTGGTATATTTTACGTATTTTATTTCGTTTTTATTACTCATTAGAAAAGTCACCGTCTATTCAAAATAATAAAAAACCTGAGCTTTCAAAGCTTATTTCGAAATTATACAGTAAACGCTCTAGTTATAAAACCATACATATGTCTAATCGTAAACTTTAACACCCTTATTAAGTTTATCAAACACTCCAGTTGTAAAACTTCATGTTACGTTTGTAAAGCACTCTAGTTGTAAAACCAGAGCTCAATGTTTTAATGTAAGACTGTTGTTAAAATTTATTAAAATCTCTAGTTTTAAAACTACTTGTTTCAAATTAAAAATATTTCACATACATGATTCTTAAGAGTAAAATAGATTTATAAGAATTGAATTTACCAAATAAACAATCTAGTTCAAATTTGAAATTATAAAGTCTTGAATACTTTAAAATGCTGTATTTTAACTGAGAATTGAAATTCTTCTATATGCCTGTGCATAATAAAACACATACTCCATAAAAATAGAAATAAGTTATATTCGCGGTCAATTACTTCTGATATTTGTGAAGTAATTTTTTATTAGCTTTTTTAAATATTTGAAATCCCAGTTGTTTTTTATTCCTATGTAAGCGAAGTTATATTTAGTCGGTAAATTAAATATTTCGTACGCTTTGGTAACGCTATTCGTTCCTAAGAAACTGACGTTTAATGAGATCCTTTTTCTGGAATTAAGTCGTTTCGCAATTATTCGCTACACTGGTTTGCTCTGAATCTTGTGTTACACGCAGCGATGGGAAACGCTTGGTGTATCACTTTTACTGATAAACTTTTGGTCTGCCGTCCTTGTTGTATTCCTTTTTTCCCACACTTGGTTGACCACATATTGGCCCTTATCGTTGTATTACCTGCTCATATCCAATCCAGGGAATTTGTTCATTTGTTCTGCTCAGCGCACTTGGAAATTTGTTGATCTTGTTCCTCCAGAACTTCAGAATCTGATCTACACATAGGCTTTCACTTTTAATATGCTGAAACTGTTTTTAGACTAGATGTTTATTTTATGAAAAAATTATCTTGTCCTGTTTTGTGATTCTCTTACCCGAAGATGGGGTCCAAATCCACAGACGATACTATTTTACCAGTCTCGGTTGAAAAGTAACATTTTAAATAGGAATTATTTCTCCAGGCGTAATGAATGCACTGTTTTGTGAATATGTTAATCAATAATTATACCACTCATTTTCTGAGTAAAGGTTTTGTAGTTTTTTTTCACATTTATCGTTGAACATTTTAACAGATACAGTTTTCAAGGACATATTTTCTTTAACTATTCATGTCTTGAAAAGCGAACTGTTCATCAGTTCTACTCATTCGTTACGGGATTTTAATTGTATTCTTTACTTATTTTACTTTATTTCGACTCCGTCATCTTACAGCACAAAGGGTCTCCATTTTTAATGCTTTCTTTTGCATCTGAATGTGAGACGCCTTTTAAAACAGAGAGAGAGGACAGCTTTTATATTTATATGAATTAGAACATAAATTTTATAAATTTTATTCCCGTGCCATCCCCACACTCACGCTGCGATGGAATATCTAATAAGTAAAGTTAAATGTTTGTTTGTCTGCTATGGAAATCTACAGTTTTCAATTTAAAACCACAAAATTTGGTATACCATTTCATGGTACTCTAACTTAGACCGTAGATGGTTTTTGGAAGGGGTCGTTATTTCGTTGGTATTTCGTTGGTATTTCGCTAGTATTACTAATTAGTATTAATTATACATATTTCAGTATTACTATTCCTTATACATATTTCAGTATTACTATTCATTAGTATTACGGTGGCCGTGGTCAAGGGCACCGGGGCAAGGGGCCCCTAAACAATTTTTATTTTCTATTGGTATAGTCTCTCATGGTACTCTAACGTAGACCGTAGACGGCTTTTGGAAGGAGTCGGAACCCGAGGTCAAGGTGCCCTAATACAAAATTTTTGTAAGAACTTCCATTTTGAATTTTTTTTATTTTTAATTCGAATATAATACTTTTGTTGTTCTACAGTTTTCAATCTAGAACCACCAAATTTCGTATACTATCTGATGGTACTCTAACTTACACCGTAGACGGCTTTTGGAAGGGGTTGGAGCCCAGGGTCAAGGGGCCCTCCTACAAAATGTTCGTAAAAAGTTCAATTTTTCACTTTTTTATTTGGAATTGGTTTACTATCTCACGGTACTCTAACTTAGACCGTACACGGTTTTTGGAAGGATTCGTAGCCCGGAGTCAGGGTCCCCCATACAAACTTTTCGTAAAAGATCTCATTATTTTTTTATTTTGAATTCGAATTTAACGCTTTTTTGTTATAAATGCAAGCTTTTTTTTTGTGGCAAGTGCTTTCCAGTGAAGAGCTGCAACACAATTCAGCATCGGAACTGAAGGTAAATAAACAACAAATATCAAACGGAAAAACTAAAAGTACTGTGTGCCTGAAGACTCTACAGAGAATAAAATTCAAATTCAATGAAAAAATGAAATACAGTATTAGGTACGGTTCATGCTATCAAAAATTAATCATTTTCATTTGATTTGTACAAAATTTAGATAGTGAATTATCACCAAATTTTCCCGAGCAACGCCGGGCAATTCAGCTAGTCTTTCATATTTTATACTGTCACTTTTCTACTTTCTATTTGTTTTATGAGTAGGATGCATAGAAAATTCGATTCAAGCTGTAATACGTGCTCCACGAAAATGTGAGCATATTTTGTGTGCACTTGCAGAGAATTTTCATTTTTTTATGATTGGAGTTCAAAACTTCGACTTTCTCTAGAAATGGAAATATTCAACTTTAAATTACCGTGACTAAATGTCGAAGAGCTTGCTCTGATTCTGGAAGAATGTTGTTCCTAAAATTGTCGTTATAAACCACTTTAGTTGAAAAAGATAACTTGTAAATCATCATGGTTACAAAAGTTTATTTATAAAATGCTCCTAGCTAAAACTAAAATTTTAAATCCACCTTTTAATAAATCTCTAAGATCTTCTGACTTTAAATTTGTAAACGATATTTTAACATGTTGCAAGGACTAAAGTTTTCCAAAAATAATACTCAACAAGCCTACGCTTAAAAATTATTTTTTCAATAAATTGTTCCCATATGGAAATCACACTTTAATAAAACGAAGTTTTCGAAAATAATCCCAGTCAAATGCAATTTTTGGAGAAATAATCCCCTTTACGAATTCGTTGTTCAGGAACCATCCTCAGTGAAATTGCTCCATTTGGAAAATAACTCTTCAGCTACTATTGATATCTGATGAATCATGCTTTAGAGAAAACTAGGTTCGCAGTTATCAATACAACTAAGGGAATTCCTATTCATCTTCGTTTCCCTTCAGTTGCATGATTCAACTTTTTAAGAACTTTCAGATTCTGAATTCTGATTGCATACACATATTTCATAAATTTTCTTTTTCTTTGACACAAGTTAGAAGGGCTTTATTTGGGCATTGATTTCCGATTTCATAGACTTAATATTGAAGTAGTACGTTCTCTGTTACCTTAAAATGAATAACGTTTGTGTCTTTTTAGTGACTGTCTATTTTCATGATGGAAGCAATATTTTGCAGATGCTGGTTCTGCGCACATCTAAATGTTTCCCTTTTTTTTGTATGTATTACGTCACCTCACATTCGAAAATGAATCAAATAAAAACTCAGTCTAGAATCTCGAACAACAAAAAGTTCACTGTAATAAACACATTGGGTAAATAGATGAATCATTAGTTCACGATTTTTTTAACAGGATCTATAGAACATCTAATTCTGTAATAGACAGCAGAGTTCGTTTGTTCTTCTTTCTCATAACACTCATTCAGTAAACAATTCTTAAAATCTCCGGTAAACACCGTTTGCTACCTGATCTTTGAATGGTGAAATTTTGGTACAGCGCAAGCTGCGATTTTCCAGAATTTTTTTTCTTTCAAGCGCGTGACCGTAAGAACTCTGATGATGTCACAAAGATTTGAATCGCTCCATTCGCCCCGATGAAGCGGAGCCAGACGCTCTGCGAAACTATAGTCGATGTATAATAAACCTTTGATTGTGGTAAACTTTGGAATTTTTGTTCTATGTCAATACCACAAGTTCTGTAGTCATAAATTGTATATAATGATCCAATTTTCGTAAATAACTTCCTAATGTCGACAGTAAAAACTGATGTTCAAAACAAATTTTACGTACACTGTAAAAACAATCCTAAAATTCATGATCCATTTTCAGTGATCCGTTTCGTGAATTAAAGTTGTATGTTCCCGATTCATCCTTTTGCGTGAAACCTTAGAAAAAGCCTGAATTTCAAGGAATTTTCGTACGCTAGGAAAATGTTTAATTTTCACAGAAGCTTTTCCGCAATTCCTTTACAATTATAAGCGAAAATTGTTGTTTTAAGAGGTGTTAACTTAAAATTAAGAGGTGTTAACTTAAAAAGAGGTGTTAACTTAAAATTGAAATTTTGAATTTTCAAAAAACTTTCTACAATTCTTTTCGAATATTAACAGAGAAATTATGTTCTCACTTTTTCCATATCTACTGTATATAACGGAAAATTTCCGGTAATAGAAGCGATTCGCGGGAGTGCTTGAGGTTCAGTAAACAATTAAATTTCAATCATCAGTCAGACGACCTGATTTTGAAGTTCTGTAGCAAGACTGATGGATAGCATGATATTTAGGTTAATGTGGCAAAGGATATTCCTCCCCCTCTCCCTCCATTTGATACAGTAGCTATTGTATGTTGTGATTCCGTAAGAAACCGAGTACTTGAATTATTCTACGTATGATGTCTATGTATCAATCTGAGAACCCTCTAAGACAAAAGCCATTATAGCTATCAAGAGAAAGTTTTATAATTACGAGTTTTGTGAAATAAGACTTTGAAGCAGTACATTTCAATTGTTCACAACATAATTGAGAAACATTGTCAGTTTAAAAAATATCTCGAGCTCCTAAACATTCTGTTGATTCGAAAAATCACGATGAAAGAAGAAATGCAATTTGTGATAAATCCTCCTACAGAAAAAAAAATCGTACATTACCCTAATTCAGAAAACAAATAAGCTCCTAAAGATAAAATGACTAATTAACCCACATTAATAGCAAAAAACATTTCACAGCGCGATTCGAATAATTTTCATTTCTACCTTATGAGGCAATTCGTCTTTCTAGATCAGGCGGTAGCGGTTTCGCTGTAGTTTAAGACTAACCCAGTTCGCACCCAACCAAGGATAAAAAGAAGAGATTCGTTTACTTCGTATGCCAGGAAAGAAACTTTGGTAAAAGTCTGCAAAAGTCAAAATGGAGGATTTTCCGAAATTCTGTATGAAAACAGAAAACCCCGTAAATGACTTTCCTGAAATAAAGGAATAACTGACAACGGAAAGTCTGTTTAAATACTGAAATTCGAAAAGGAAACTCTTCAAAACGGAAATTTTGTTAAAAGACGGACCGGAATTTTAATACTTCTCTTTTTGATCCTGCAGGGGAGGAGATCCTATTCTTTTTCAGCATTTGTTTTGGTTTTTTGGTCAACCGGAGGTTTATATTTTAATTTTGCCGGGTTTGGTATAATCTCTCATATTATTAGATCTTCTGTGGGGAAGCAAGAGCCTTTAGACACTTTAGGGATAATTTATGCTATGGCAGAGATTGGAGGAATGAGGTTTGTGGTTTGGGCACATCATATGTTTTCTGTAAATATGGATGTGGATACTCGGGCCTATTTCACAGCGGCGACGATGGTGACCGCCGTCCCCATCGGGATTAGGGTGTTTAGTTCAACGGCGACACTTTATGGCTCATATTTTAAGTTAGATGTGCCTTTGATGTGGTGCATGATATTTGTTTGTTTTTTTGTTTACTGTGGGGGGGGGGGTAACAGGGGTGGTGTTAGCTAACTCGTCTTTAGATATTGTGCTTCATGACACCTATTATGTGGTTGCGCATTTTCATTACATTCTTAGAATGGGGGCAGTTTTTGCTATTTTGGTAGGACTAACTTATTGATTTCCTTTAATTTTTTGGGATAATAATAAATCCGAAACGGATAAAGCTTCAATTTTTTGTAATGTTTTTAGGGGTAAATTTGACTTTTTTCCCGCAGCAATTTTAGGAATGAATGGGATGCCGCGGCGGTACTCTGATTACCCGGATAGCGTTTTGGCTTCATGGCAAAAGCATCCAATTTCCTACGACTATCCCAAAAAGAAAAAAATCCCTCTCCAAAAGCTAAAATCCTATTCTTCTTCCTCGCTGATCAACAGCAAACGGAAAGACGTAAAAAAATACAACAACCTATCACAACTTTGCTGCAAATTATTTTGCGATTCCAAGCGCAGGCAAAAAATTGAATGGAATTCTGAAATCTTCTGAATGAACATATACAGGCAATCCACCGCTATGAACCAGCTCGTGTGTCAGTCAAGTGGGGGAATGGTGAGGGTCCAACCAATACAGCGGAAAGAAAAATGTGGCTACCGAAATAAAAAGGAAATCATTCGGATCGTCATCAATGGCTCTGGCAATAAGGTCACAGCAAGAAAGGATGCTAAGTCACATATATTTACGGTATCAGGTATTTATATCCTATGTTTTGCAAAAAGATAATGCACCGAGCCATAAAGCAAGGACTGTTACTGCGTGTTTTGACGATAATTCCGTGTCGTGTGTGGACTGGCCAACACAGAGCTCTGATCTTAATCCCATAGAGCGCCTATGGGATGAATTAGAGCGCCGTATAAGAAGTTTGGAACCAAGGCCTGCTACAAAGCAACTGTTAGCGGCAGCATAATGTACTGAATGGAAGCGCATACCTATCGCTGTGTTCCAAAACCTTGTCGAAAGCCTGTCTGCAAGGGTTAGTGCATGCATTAAGGCCAATGGTAGACCGACACCGTACTTGGCTAACATTAGACCTTGACGATTATTCATACGAAGTATGTCAATAAATGCTATGTTGTGTTTCTCTTCTAGGTGTCCGATGACTTTTGTCAATATAGTGTATACCTTAAGTTTTGCAAAAAAGATTTCATTTTGAATGGTCATGTACATTGATTGACGAAAAATGTTCATTCCTGCTGCCGGATAACCTGCGAAGGGCGCTATTGTTCAGACAACTGTAGTTGTCGATTTTGCGATTTCATATTTTTCATTGATTTAATATACCGCTTAACTCTTCTAAAAAGAATCGGTCGTCCATCCTAAGTTCTCCAACTTTTTGAACCATAGAGTACACTATAAATATAACACGACACTTCTTCAATAAGTTTCTTAAGAGTTAAGCACCTTGTCTAAACTTGTACGAAAAACTACGATATGAATTTACGGTGCATTTTTACATGTCCAGGAAAGCTCGTTTACGGCGTATATGGCCTATACTTAAATATATATGTATACACAAAGCCCTGGATGATAAAATGCTCTAAAGACTTTCCAAATGATCCCGAACTATACTGTATTTTTGTGGGAAGAACTTTGAGATCAACATTTAGTGCAGGATCTGGAAGCAATGGTGAAGTGTTCTACGAAAGGGGCTTTTATTTATTGTTTTAAACAGCGCTGTACGTGATCAAAGTTAGCAACAAAGCCAATATATGAAGTAAATGTAAAGGTACGATGTCATCGTTCTGTCCACGTTATTTTTATAAACAACGAAAAGCAACTGAAAAATTGGATATCCGACACCGCTGGGATCGAACCCCAGATCTCCCGATAATTAGCCGAGTGCGTTCGCTTTACGCTGCGGTGCCAACAATTCCCAGCGCTATTCGTGGCTTATCAGTCAGCATCTGACTTCACGAATCAATATATTGATGGGCTCAGAAACTGATGTGTCGCCATCTAGTGGCATTCAACAAAGCAGGCTGATTAATTACAGCTGATAAATCCAAGGGGAGATAGAAATGGTGAATATATTTTAAATACGTGGAGATAATGTAAATGTACGATGTCATCGCTCTGTCCACGTTATTTTTATCAACAGTTATCAAGAGATCTGGGGTTCGATTCCAGCGGTGTCGGATATACAATTTTTCAGTTGCTATTCGCTGTTTATAAAAATAACCTGGACAGAGCGATGACATCGTACATTTACATTATCTCCACGTATTGAAAATATATTCACTATGCAATATATGAAGTGCTAATGCCTATTTTTATTTTGTATTCAGGGAAAATTATTTTACAAATAGCATGGGCTTTGAGAATTCTTGCTTAGCTGTTGAAGGAATTTGAAAAGAAAAATTAACTTCGAAAAAAAGAGCAGGAAAATGAGCATGAATCTGTATTGGCTACCCTTTAGACTTCGACGATTATTCATACGAAGAAACCATAAAGGAAATCTAAAATATCAGCATGCGGATAAAAATTGAGAATTATGAAGTTTTCACGACACTCCCAGTAGCACACATGACTTGATTATCCGTATGCGAAATAGCGTCGGATCAGCGGCAAAATGTTTAGACGTCGAACGTCTTGATATTAGATGATAGATCATTACAGCCAACGAATTTCACTCTTTCGCCAACGGCTTCCAAGTATTTCGAAAAGCTCAATACCTAAATCTTCCTCATCTATAGAAATTGTGTGCCCTTAGTAGAACCTGTTTACCAGAAGTACACGTGCAATAATAAATCTCATTTAATACAGAGAAGAACCAAAACATTATGACCACCTGCCTAATATGATATTGGTCTTTTACGTACCGCTATAACAGCTCTTACCCGGCGAAGCATGGGCACTACAAGATTTCTAAAGTTGTCTTGTGGTATCTGGTATGAACTACAAGATTTCTAAAGTTGTCTTGTGGTACCGATGCCATAAACGGATGTACCTAATCTGCAATGATGTTCAGGTAGGTGGTTGATGTCATAGTTTCCTGCATATGAATGATTGGGTCCAGGGTCTCCTACAAAGACATTGCCCAAAGCATTACACTTCTTCCACCGATTTGTTTTCGTTCCACGGTCATGCATCCTCGTTACAATACTTCCCAAGGTAAACGACGGACGCGTATCCACATGGTACAACAGAAAAAGAGATTCATCGGAGCAGATGACCCTCTACGAATCTTTCAAGGTCAGATTTTGATTCGCGTGCTCATTGAAGGAGCTTTCGGTGGTGAACCGAAGTGATCATAGGCACCAGGAGCGGCCTGCGGCTACGCAACTCCATTTTAAGCAGGCTTCGACGTACTGTGTATTGTGACAAAACACTCCTTTCAACAGCATTCAAATTACCGGCACGTTGCGGCACAGTATCCCTTCTCTTGGCTCGTACTACACGAAATAACCTTCACTCACCTATAGCATCGATGAGCCGTCATCAGCCCGCACCTTGCCTGCAATTTCTTGGTTTTGCCCTCCTCTGATCCCTTTTTGAATGTACCAACCACGGCTCACCGTGACTACCCCAAAAGCATTTCTTTCTCGCAAACACTCTACCCCAGTTGTCGGGCCATTACAATTTGGCCTTTGTCAAACACGTTTAATTCCACTGCTTTTCCCGTTTAAAGAAAACGAAGAACACTAATTGACCGAGGTCAGTATCAGGTGTTATTTATACTGCTTCATGACCTTCACATGCGCAACTGCTTTGATTTCCATGAAGAAGAGCTGGTCATAATATTTTTGCTATTAGGTGTTTGTGCTGCTTTAGGCAGTTCCAAAATGAAAACCATGGAGAACTTTACAAAAAGTTTGTAAGAAAGGCAAATAAATAAATTACTTTCAGTTTTTCTTTTGTGAAATAGTGCAAATTTCTCAAGACACGTGAATCCATTTGTACTTCTAAGGGGATAAGAAAGCTTCAGCGGTCGAGGGGCTTAAACTAGATCTGCATTAAGTAGTGAGGCGCGATTACAAAGGTGTGGTCTACAGTGTTTCTTCTTCCTCTAACGCTGCCTTATGGCGTTTGCGACTATCAGTTTGCATCTCTCTCTATCGTGCAGTGTGTGTAGAATTTGTACAGTTGTCAGACCAAGCCAGCTTTTAATATTGTCCATCCACATAGTTGGTTTTTTTTTTTTTTAGGTTTAACGACCACCGTGAGCAACTCAATGGGCTATAAGCAGTCGCCCGTCCCTAATTTAGGGTCACTGGTTCCAGGGAAGGGAGATAGCCAGTGCCGTAAGACAAACACAACATCCATGCCTCACCGGGATTCGAACCTGGACCCCTTTCGGACGAATGATCAGAGGCCATCGCTTAGACCACTGCGCCACCGGGGCGGCTCTTTTCCCTTTTACTTTACCTTCCAAAATTATTTGTAGCAGGTTGTGTTTGTTGTTATTCCTTGCTATGTGTTCTAGGTATTTACACTTCCGGTCAATGATTATTTTTAAAAGCTCTTGGACAGTGTTCATATCACGCAGGACTTGGATGTTTGTTATCTTGTCAGTCCAAGAGATTCTCAACATTCGTCGGTATAGCCACATTTCAAATGCTTGTAAGCTTCTTGATTGCTGGTGATGTTAATGTCCATGCGTCTACTCCATATAGCATAATTGGCCATATGTAGCATTTAAGTGTTCTTAACTTGCGCTCTTTTCTTAAGCTCCTGTCAGCTAAGAGTGACTTCCATTTGATAAATGCACATCTAGCTGGCTCAATACGACTTTATTTTCTACCTCGTGTTTTAGCTGTTCATTGATAATTACTCCGAGGTATTTGAAGTTCTGAAATTGTTCAAGTTTTTCGTCATTTAGCTTGATTGTAATTTTACTTGGGTTTCGGCTAACTTTCATTAATTTCGTTTTCTCTTTTGTTTATTTTTAATCCCCAGTTTTGGCTTTCGGCACATATCTTATCCAGTATTCTCTGTAGATCTTGTTCCGAGTCGGTAATTAGTGCCGTGTCATCTGCATAACGCAAGTTATCGACAGTGTTTAAAAAAAATAAACATGAATACTAAGATGGAAGTGTAGATCCTCTGGCTGGACCCAATATGGCTAGGGTCCTAGCAAAAGGAACAGTTGCCATCTATTGTTTATTTTCCTTCAAAATGATAAGCTGTCCACCCGCGTTTCAGTGGGATATGTAATTACGGATTTGGAAATTTGACTTATATATCCGATAAATTGAACTGCTTTGATGAACATCTGCTGATAGGTGCCTTTAGCGTACAGAAATACGTAATGCTCATTTCTGCAAAACGTAATATTTCTCTAGACATCTGACACGTATTCAAGTATATTCTAGTATATTCTAAGGAGAAATCCATTCAAATGCTGTTGTCAGTAATGGATTTAACTACAGAAAATAATATAAAAACAAATTTGAGAATTAAATTTAGAAACACACTAAAAAACCTGAAAAAATTGTAAAATTCGTATTGAATAGTTCAACTCTATAATTAAAAATGTTCATATGATTCTTCCATTTTAAAAAGGGAGGCATATCTATAGAAAAAGTCAACACCGCTCTAAGATTTCCACAACTGAAAACACAGCCCAGTTTAAAGTGCAGATACGGAAGACTGGCTGAGAGTGAATACCTAAAGCTCTCTAAATTTTGCATTACCCCTTCAAGGGCATTTAAAGTGAACATTTAGGAACACAATTTAATTTTATGGGAATATCAGCAAATTCCTACCGTTGCTTATCATGTAGTTGGCCCATTTGGTCAAGCTACCGTAGGAAATTTTTGCTAAACATAGATTTCCACAAAAATGATAGTCCTTCTACTCGGGCGTTACAGCTCTAAGCTGAATACTAAGATGTTCTTTAAAGTCAGGGATAAACCTTTTCAGTAAGGCGAAAGGCTTAATTAAGCAGAAGGACTTAAACGGTATTCAAATTACCACTGCTGGTAATCGCATACTCTGGAAGCAATGATAAACAAATTGAGAACGGAACCAAACTTTAATCTTAGGCAAATCACGAGTAATTTAGTTATCAGTTTTCACATTTTAAACTCATCTTTAATGCAAGGAGATCTCACTTAGACTTGCGTATCTGTACTACGTACATATTATACATGCACACAATTAAGCTTTAGTCTGAGATTCAGAGTTTTGTTTCTCAAAGAAAATATGGTCTGCCAAATCAAATTTACTTGCATTGTTAAATTTTCTCCACTGATAGTATACGCTATATGATCACAACTATCTCGACACCACTTCTGAGTAGTGTATTTGCCCATATACTTCAGAGCCATGTCACATACAGGTATTAAAATACCCACCTCACCTGGTCTGGCAAACATCGCAGACAAGCATTTACAGTAGAATCGGCAGTATGGCAGGGCCCAGTGACTTTCAACGTGGCACGGACATAGGATCCCATCTGAGCAACAAGTCAATTCGAGAAATTTCTACCCTTCTACAGCTGCCTTGATTAATAAGTGTTGCTACAGTGAAGTCGAAACGCGCAGGAGTAACAGCAGAACATTTAAGACTCGGTAGGCCACGTAACGACGAAGCGGCCGAGGAGTGCTGAAAACATCGCTTGTCCTCAGTTGCAACACTCACCATCGATATTTAAAATGCCTCTGGAAAACAGCCAAAACCATAATGGTTCGTGAAGAGCTGAGAGAATGAGTTTCCTTGGCCGAACATCCGCGCACAAGCCAAACATCAGTAAGATCAACACTAAAGCGTCGGTTGTAGTGGTGTAAAGTTCCGCACCAGTGGACTATCGAGCAGTGGAAACGCGTTTTCTGGAGAGATAAATAACGCTTCACCATGTGGTAATCATATGGACGAGCATGATTGCGAAGGATGCGAGGTTAACGTTACGTGCCCGACTGTGTTGTGCCACTGTGAAGTTTGGTGGAAGATACATCACGCTCTGAGCCTATTTTTCATTGTTTGCACTGGGCCTCCTAATTATAGTGCTCGAAAACTAAAACCTTGCGGCTTATAATGGCATTCTGTGCTTTCAACATTGTGACAATAGTTCGGTGAGTGTCCTTTCCGTTACCAACAGAACACTGCCCCCTTCCACAAGGCGAGGTCCGTGCGCTTTGTGGAAGAATATATTGTATTCATGGGATGGGTCTGAAAGAACTTGACTGGCATGCACAGAGCTCCGATCACAACCCCACTGAACACCTTTGGGATGAACTGAACTATTGCTCTTGTGGCAGAATGGAAGGTAATTCCCACAGCAAGTACTCAGTATTTATTCCTTTACTATCAAAGTGAGTTTGTGCATCGGCAAAGATACGGATACATTTGTTCAGATAGTGTGTCTCTAGTTACAACGATCCAAACTGCAGGTTCGCCCACATCACACGTCTCACACATGACTTTTTGTACTGCATTTTAACTGCTTTTGTATTCCATATTAATTATCTTTTAATCTTTCGGACATTTTTGCATCTGAACCTTCCGTGATTACTCCAGACTTCCTTTAATTTTCTTTGCTGCCGCTTAGGCTGAATGAATTCTCTTAGTAAACAAGCCATCACTCATCCTTTCCACCTTAAAACATTTCCTTCCGCCCTACTAACAACACTTTGCTTCAAATTACCAATCTGTAACACATCTTCGTTACGCATGTGATCAGAATGAGTCTTCCCATAAATTCGCGGTTAGTAAAGCATCACTCTAGTATGTAGACGACTTCTATATCCTCTGTAGTACCCAGGTTTTACAACAATACACTAGAGTAGGAGCTATTAGATTTTCATACATGGCTGTTCTGGACCTTTTTAACAAAAACCACTCTTGTAAAATCTTCTTAAACTAGCAATGGCTTTAAACCATGCCGCCCTGGTGGCGCAGTGGTCTAAGCCCTAGCTTATGACCTTCGTCCAATATGGGTCCAGCTTTGACTCCAGCCCTGGCTTATGACCTTCGTCCAATATGGGTCCGGCTATGGGTCCGGCTATGGGTCCGGCTTTGACTCCTGAGGCATGGATGTTGTGATTGTCTAACAGCCTTAGCTCTCTCCCTTCCCTGGAGGCAGTGGCCATACATTAGGGACGGGCGACTACTTATAACCCATTGAGTTGCTCGCGGTGTTCCTTAAACCTTCAATCCAAAAAAAAGAAAAAAAAACCGTGTTCAATAGTCTTCTAATTTCGGCATATAATCTGTTTTCTCTGTAAATTACATTTCTTGAATACGAGGAACGGTTATGAAAGAAGGAGACTGCGCTTGTGGCGAACGAAACGCGCGGTGCAGGTTGAAAGACAGTGGGCCGCCCCGGTGGCGCTGTGGTCTAAGCGATGGCTTCTGATCATTCGTCCAAAAGGGATCTGGGCCCGAATCCCAGTGAGGCATGGATGTTGTGTTTGTTTTACGGCATTGGTTCTCTCCCTTTCCTGGAACCAGTGGCTCTAAATTAGGGACGGGCGACTGCTTATAGCCCATTGAGTTGCTCGCGGTGGTCGTTAAACCTCCAATTAAAAACGAAAAAGTCAGTGGTAATCCATTGACCTTGAACTGTCCGTAACCGGAAAGACAAAGTACACCTCATTATCTGCACAACTTCGGTGGCACGTGTCAATGAAAGTAGACACGTTGTTTGTTGTAGTTCAAGTATTCAGCAACGGCTAAATGTGAAATATTTAGTGAAGAAAAGGCCTACCGAATCTTTTGGGTATGTTGGGTTAGGCGTACGTGTAAGAGTGCATGTCATGTTCGCGACTATATGTGTAGCATAAAAGGTTTAGTGAAGACCGGGGGGACATTGCCGACGACGAACGTCCGAGAAGCCCAAAAACTTCAAAAACGGAAGACAATATGGATAAGATTTACACAAATTGTTGGAAATAAACGAAGACTCAGTATTAGAATGGTAGAAGAAATAGTAAACCCGTAAAAGAGACTGTTAAGCAAATTTTACATCAAAATTAGAACATGACAAAGGTTTGGGCCAAAGTGGTTCTGAAGATTCTTCCGCCTGAACAAAAGGACAATCGCAAAGCGAAATTTGTGCTGATGTTCTGCGAAAATTCAGTAGAAACCCTACACTTTAGAAAGTGTCATCACTTGTTGTGAAATCTGAAACTTCCGATACGACCCCCGAACGAAAAAATAGTCGATCCATTGGAAAACATCACTGTCACCAAGTGCGAAGAAAGCACAGCAAATCAAATATAAGTTCAAGGCCATGTTAATTGTTTTCCTTAACATCAAGGGTTTAATTATGGCAGAGTGAGTTCCCGATGTAGCATTGGCCGAACCAGCGTTACTACAAACAGGTTGTAGTGCATGAGAGAGTGAGTCAGAAGAAAGAGGCCAGAGTTCCGGAAAAATGGCTTCATCCTTCACTAGAACAACTCGCCAACTCATTCAGCGCTCGACGTTTTTACCCGTGAAACGCACCACAGTGCTGGAATGACCATCCTACTCGGTAGATTTAGCCCCAAGCGATTTTTTTCTTTTCCCTAAAGTTAAATCATTGCTCAATGGTACCCTTTTTGAATCAGTTCCTGTGGTAACAAAAAAGAATCACACCAGATGATCTTCTTCTGGGCAAAGCACCGCTTTGCCCAGAAGAAGATCAGAATGCAGCTGTGTGTTGATGGGGAAGGGAAGTACATTGAAGGTGATAAGTATTTAAATATAAGTAGCAACACTCCCTCAAAAAAAATTGCAACAGTTCTTCGAAAAAAAAAGCACTAAAAGCAAAACAATTAAAAGTAAAAACATATCAATCTGCAACTCACTTTTGAAGGTAGCTTCCACACTTACGAGCATAAAATGAAATCAAAACGATAAACGAAGTAAAATGTTGCAAATTAGGGAAATCAAAGCAAAGGAGTTACTTTAATCAAAAGTAATCCGCCAATATTATTCAAACCCATATTTCTCAGCGCAAACACGAATTAATGATTCATATCTGAGATTACGTGAATTCACATGCATCGAGATCACGCATTATGACAGTTGACAAACAGACTCCCGAAGACAGTAAGACATGTGACACATCCCAGAAAGCCCGAGAATTCCTGGATCACTAAAAATCCCTAAGCTGACTATGGGGTCATTCTTCACGCACCAGTTCCTCTGAACAAGTGTGACAAAAGACTTTTGGTGAAGAAAAGACAGCGGCGTGTTGCTCTCTTTTGAGATCGGTGTTGTCCGGTTCTTCCCCCGTGTGTGTGTGTATGCAAGGGAGTATGCCTGACAGAGAAATACGGGCATGAATTCCACTACGATCAATGCCGTCATTCAGGTCACGGTTTGAGCTGCCAGCTCCGAAGTGGTAATTTTATCTCCAGCTAATTAATGTAGAGCAATTAAGCCACATAACGTTCACGATGCTGGCACTAGACTGTGATGCTGGCCTGTCGAGTTAGGGAGGAAATGCCATCAGATGTTAAATTTTCCGAAGTTCACCATTCTTGCGCATTTTACTGTGTATATCTTTTAAAACTCGAAATAAATTATTTGCAATATATAAGTGCAAGCGCAAGGCAGAGTAATTCCGGATACCATACCAAGATGTAATGCATTTGTCATCCAGTTCCCTCTGTTCGCTTTCGTACTGTTGATTTCGTTTACTCTTAGGTTTTCGAATTCGAAAACCAATTAATTCGAATTTAATCCTATGTATTCCTCAATATTTCTCAGCTTGGAATAGATTAATAATTGTTAACTGCAGTGCAGTTTGTGTGACCTGTAATATGCATGTCGATGTTGCACTTGTTTCCCTTTTTATTTTGCTCGCAGTTTAATATGCCTTCTGTTTTCACTTTATCTGTATGTAAAGGCAACATTTTTAACGCCTCTTACAAAGTAGTGCTCTTGCTAGAAACGCCACTTGCTATAATGCTTGGTTTAGTGTTACATCATATACGTAATAGCCCGAAATAACCTGTGAAAAAATCCTCCACTAGCCGAGTACTCAGATAATCGGGCTCTTGTCTAATCGTCAGAGCTGGGCCTGGGTTTCAATCCCTGGGGGATGGCCTAGTTGGTGTGACTCATCTGTAGCCCTGGTGCTATTCTTTCCCTGAAGCTTTAGGAAGTGACGACTATTTATAATTTTACTAGTCCGTTACGCGTACCATGCACGGTTGAAAAAGCTGTGACTGAATTTTTTTCTTGTCATATAACACGAATCGTAACGAAATGCATAACTATAGTAAACGGTTGAATTATTAATGGGTAGTGCATAAGATGCGTCACCAACAACAAAAGTTTCGTAAAATTCCCATTAACTTTAATTTTTCCAACTACTCTTATACGAATTGAACGATGACGTTCCCCGTTATTGTATAAACATGCGCTTACACGTCGTTGACTGGCTTGCGTTGTCGTATTGAGACATTCTTTCAGTGACCTGAAATGATATCGTGTCTAGATAGCTGCACAATGGGGTAAAAAATGTGTTTTATTTTGCCAGTTCGGTTTTAACAATTTCTTTCCTTTTTTTTTAATATCATTACATAATCTATACTAATATATAAAGAGATAATGTCTGTGTGTTTGAGGCAACCTTGAAAACTGCTTAACCGATTAGGATAATTCTTTCACAGTTGGGAAGCCTATTTCTTTCCGGTGTACATAGGCTATTTCGTTTACTTTTTATTATTATTTTTTATTTTTTATTATTTTTGGCTGTACTACCAAAGCAGATCTTTTTCAAGTAGTTCCCAATTTCCCCTGTATCGTTCCGCTTTGTTTACATACAACTTGATCACACCCAACGTGAAAGAAAGTAGTTCACGACAATATACGGAATTTTTTTTTTACTAATCTCGAAAACTACTGAACCGATTCGGATAATTACAACTACGTAGCTGATAGCGGAGGGCTTAGTTCCAAGTCCGACCACCGCAGAAAGGTAGATGGCGTTGCAAGTACTGAAGCGGGAACAAACACCAGAATAACGAACGGCGGATTGTAAGAAGAAAATGCCATGGTAACATAAAAAAAAATAGTTATGACAATAAAAATTAACGATGACAAATCTGTGGAATAGTATCCTTCATTAAAAAAAAATCATGAAAATCGTTCCAGTGGGTGGCGTTGGCGGATTGTAGAAAGAAACGGCCTTTTGTTTTATATATATATATATATTGCTTTTTTGTTTGTGGTGGTTGTGGTGGGGTTAACGGCCACTGAAAGCCACTCGATGGGCTGAAGCAGTCGTCCGCCCATAATTTACGGCCACAGCCTCAATGCAAGGGAGACAGCCGGGCCCTAAGACAAGCACACTATCCATACCTCACCATGGATTTGAACACGGTCCCATCTCGGACGAATGGTCAGAAACCAGCTCTTAGACAGCTGCGTCACCAGGGCGGCAACATTTTATTGCCATGGAGGTCGTAACAACCCGAAAACAAAAAAATCGCTAGATAAAATATTGGAGCAAAAAAGGAGGGCACAATACTTGGTTTCTTTTTCAGAGGACAATCGCTTTGCACTTGGTAAATAGTGCGATACCTGCAAGGAACAAAAGAAAATATTGAACACATTAGCTGTGTGATAACCCTGTGTAAAATAATAATTAAATACGCGTTTGTCTGAAACTATTATCTTTACGGCGGTTTCAACTCGGTGCTTCACAGGAGACATAAATTGTCACTTTAACACAAAATTTACTTCAACTCAAAGGTTAGTTGTCATTTTAACTCAAAATTTACTTCAACTCAAAGGTGGTAGTAGAATGAGTCTCAGTCTACCGTAGCCGCAGAAAACTTAATTAGGATTATAAAAAAGTCACTGCACAAAAATACGGCTGGGATTTAGATACAAGGAAGGTTACGAGTTCAAATCGTTTATCAATCACAGACTGAGCACGGTATCCTTTCAAACTTCACCATCAACAAGTCGTAGTAACTCAATCATCGAAAATAATCAGTTTATACAACAGTCTTTCGTATCACATACATATAAGCTCGATCAAATTCTCTCATTACAACAGTGCGATAACGAGTATAACCTCTACTCTCGCTCAGTTTATAGAATTTCGTACGATAAATATTCGTCCAAGATTACATATGGCTGATAAAATAAGTCGCTCCTCTATCATCGCCTAAATAACATATCACACTCCACATTGCATACCCGAACTTTTATCGTTCGAGTCTTACTACGTAGTTGCATTTTCACCTACTGTCAAGTTGTTGCCAAGAACAAATTGATCGAGAAGAAATCTGTGACGTTAAGTCAGAAAAATATTTAACGAGAAAAAACAAATTTACACAAGAACAGAGGAATCCAAAAGGAAGGTTAAATTAGAGATATAATAGCTGTTCGATGCTGGGACTGAAATCCAAAGGAATTTTTCATTAGACTCGTACATTTTGTTTAGACTCATGTGTCACACAGCGTGACAACATATTTTTTAAATTATTGTTTCAAAGTCTTCTACAGCACAATTTTCCTTCAGTTCGTTATGTATCTGCTACTTAGATAGTTGGGGTTTTCTGAAAGGTCATGAAGGGTTTTTTTTTCGCAGTGGGGATCTAAAGTATTTCCGTTCCTTAATTTAGAGTCATTGGCTCCAAGGAAGTGCGGAACCCAGCTTCAAAAGAGCACAAACAACACCCATGTCTTTCCTTTGAATCTAGACTCAGACGTACGACGTATGGAAGTAAATAAAGTATAGAAATACACATAAAAGCTTTTTTCTCCTTATTTGGCCAACCCTGCAGATTTTAATGATTTAGCATTCAGAGGGAATTTAAATTAAGGAGGAGCATATCATTTATATCTTCAGCTTCTTTTTTCCGTGCTATCCCAAAAGTTGGTAGACATATAATGAAAAGAAAATTAAACAAATGCAAAACACCGTTAAAAAACTAGAACACCACAAGGCAGTAGAATACGATATTTTTTAAAAAAACATCGCTTAAAAGGCTGTGGTCTCCACCTTTCTAATTTCTCTAAAGTTTTCATAAACGATTTTACATTCGTGTTTTCCATGCAATCAACTCTCACCATGTTTAAATAAAACTGCGTCTTTCCAAGTCAATTTTTTACAACTATTGAACGAAAATTATTTTCAGCTTTTCCCTTTCCCCCCGTTTTTTATCGTCGCAGGATAAGCTTGGTTTCATTATAAAACGGAAATAAATGATTGAAAAACATAACTCTGCCGCGCAAAATCGGGCCCGCCTAAATTTAATCTTTCGTACTGATATAAACTTAACGATGCCATTAAACACTGTCCGTGGGTGGTAATGGTGAGAGAGATGAATCTCATGAAAACCACGAAAATTCACCGACTTTAAGCGAAAAAATATGCAATTATACCTTGGTTTATGGCCTCTTCACCGGCTCAGAGGTGCCAACTGGGATGTAACATCTTGCCGAAATGGTGTTGTATATTTTGTTATGGCGGCTTGAGTGCTCTTCTACAAAGCTCATATTCATCGTTGCTGAAAACTAAGCTGCGGTTCGGAACATCGGCTACTGTCACAACGAAATATACCAAATGGTTTATGTTCTAGCTTTTCAGTTCGATGTGCATTATTTTTGTTTAATATTTCGGGATAACAGATTGAAAATTACCTTTTCAACGAACTTGTATGAAACTACAGTGTTAAACTTTTCCATTTTATAATAAGCTAACTCTACAAAATAAGGGCAGAATGTATCCGTCCGTTGCTGAGCAGCGAAAAAGCAAGTTTGCTTAATATTTAATCACGTTTATAAATGTATCATACAAACTTCAAATGACTATTTTACCTTCGTGAGAATGTAATTTAATGCAGTTATCCTGTTATTTAATTCGCATATGATAAAATAAATTAAGTCAGTTGAAACACAAAATGCTGAAATAACGTAAGCGCAGATATCTTCATTGTCTTAACAGGTATGCAGCCCCGGTGGCGCAGTGGTCTAAGTGATGGCTTATGACCATTCGTCCGAGAAGGGTCCGGGTTCAAATCCCGGTAAGGTATGGATGTTGTGTTTGTCTTACGGCACTAGCTCTCTCTCCCTTCCCTGGAACCAGTGACCCTAAATTAGGGACGGGAGACTGCTTATAGCCCATTGAGTTGCTCACGGTGGTCGTTAAACCTTCAATGGAAAAAAAAAACTTAACTGGCATCTTAAATCAGCTAATTTTGAGGACCTTGCGAATGTCATTTATTTGTAATTGCTACTAAATTTAGTAGTTACATTTTAAAATATTTAACACGTTGTGTTTAGGGTCGATGTTAGACGAAGTTGGAGACCTGAATGGGAATGTGAACAGCAAACAGCAAGGTGGTTGTAATAACTAGAGAAAACCATCAGGTGTAGTGTGACAAAATGATACCAATGAAGCTGAAAAAAACGTTTCGACGACCGACAATACTGTACAATGCCAAGACATGGCCAATTATGCAATGTTCGAAGCAAAAGCTAAATGTTACTGAAATGAAGATATACTCAGGTGGATTCATGAGGTCATAAAAAAGTATAGGATTAGGTGAGAGGTTATGGGAAACAGCTGAAGTGCGAAAAAATTAAAAGGAGGCTATAACGGACACTACCTCTTCAACCTGCATTTCCCGTTTGCTTATGTAACTGTTGATTGCTTCTGCTTATGTTTTCTGTACTAAACGTTACGTCTGAACGTGTGACGCATGTGTCTAATTTAACATTTCTCTTGAGTTTCATTTCTTATGTAAATTTTGTTACTTCTCCGTCAGATTATTTTATTCTGAACGCCACATTACTTCCCCGACTTTCCTTTTACGTTCTGACAACGTTGACAGTGAGTCACTGTAAATACAATATTGTCGAGAGCTAAGAAAATGGGAGGAGCGGTGTAGAGATTGTTGTGGCAACGTAGAGATTGTGCAGTGCTGTTATTATTTTTAGACGATTTATTGATGCTGATAATATGAAAGGTTGACTGCTACTGCATACCATTATTATCATATCTCGTTCCTTAGCAGAGTGGCTGTTACGACTTTTGAAAAATAATAAATTCGGTCCACACGTAAGTTGATCATTTCTATAACCCTGGCCGTTACTTCAATTTGTTATTTCCACGGTCACCTAGTGTGTTTAGTTAAAGACGTGAGACAATCTTCAAAATATTTTAAAACAATACTAACTGCCAAAACATTCTTCTCCACGCCATGACTGGCAGACAGTAAAGTCAGGACAACTGATATGAATACAGGGAGGAAGCAGCTGGTTTCGGGCAGATTGGAGCCAGGGTTTTATCTGTGTTGTTCTCATATACATTGAGTGTTCACTGAATTACGAACGACCCTATGCAAATTGAGTTACACCCGATGCTGACGTAACGAGCTGGAGAGTGTCACCTGTCGGTAAAAGACGTGTATATAGTAGGTTGGTGGTTCAGTTTTGAGCGAAGTTACGGACGTGATGGGTAAAACCAAGGAATTATCGGAGGTTTTTTTTTAGTTTTTTATTTTGGGTTTAACGACCACCGTGAGCAACTCAACGGACTAGTCGCGCGTCCCCAATTTAGCGTCACTGGTTTCAAAAGAAGGACATCAATGCCTCATCGGGATTCGAAAGCGGAATCAACTCGGACGAATGATCAGAAGCCAGCACTCAGAGCAGTGCCTTATCGTAGTGGCTTATTGCAGTTCAAGAAAGGCCAAATTTTGGGCGCACGAAAGGTTGGAGCACCCATTTAGGAAACTGTGACATCTATTTAAATATCATCAATCAATTTAAATGGTTAAACTCCTGCATACCCTGCAGAAATGGTTAAAATCGGATTCGTAATTTCAATTACGCTATGCTATTAGCAAGCATATTATTTGCACTTCATTGAGTCAAACTAGCAATGGTGTTTTATTATCAGAAAAACTGGAAAAAAAAAGATGAAGAAACACAAGAAAAGTGACAAGAAAGAAAGAAATGATCCCGAAAATGCAAGTTCCAACTTTTTAAAAAGGAAATATTAACTTGAGTTCGGGAAAAAAACAAATGTATTATGTAGGTAGAAGCCTGTCAGGCATTATTCATCTTCGTGAAAGATTTTAATTTCTTTATATTCAAGAAAAAATAAACTAAACATTTCTGAACAAACAGAAGGCTCATTCATAAGATTCCTGAGGAAAATGCACTTAAGCACTAAACGAAGTTGTTATCACTAAATACAGAAAGGATCTCCAGGAAATTTTGAATGAGCTTCAAAATTAAATCATCTTGATGTAAACATTTCAAAAAATCTCTTAAAAACGGTAAAGTGCTGAAGCAAAATCGAGACAATAGTTTAAACAAATAGGAGAGTGATGGAAAATAAAACAATTTGGGAGTTTTAGAACATACATCAATACCTTATGACTAAAAAGCAGAGGTTATCTTTGAGAAACTGCATTTGTATCATGCAAAAGTGGTTATATTACTGTGCAGATGGACTTAGTCTGGTGCGATATTCAAATCTCCAGACAAATCAGAAGCAGCGAGCTAAGTTATATGGTGAAACACGTGTAAGATCTCTCTATCAACGTCTCCGTGTATTTCCAGCGAGGACGTTCATTCCCGTGGGCACCCATAGCTTATAGCTTGCTTTTCAGGAAGGGGACAAACAGAAAATGTAACTGCAAATAAGAGATGCAAACACCATATGAAAAGTTCCAGCATCCCTTCTTCTTACCAGACGTTTTTACCAGACATTCAACGCACAGATTTAACTGAATTTTTTGAGGGGGGGGGGGGGGTAGGCAGCACTCATGATTCACCGGGATTCGATTTCGAATCCATCTCGATCGTAGGATCAGAAGCCAGCACTCGGACCACTGAGCAACCAGGCGGACAACAGGAAATCAGCTGACACAAAACTGCATAATTTTTATTTATTTATTCGGGCGTTTAAACGACCACCGGGAGCAACTCGATGAGCTACAGGCAGTCGCCCGTCCCTACAAAGGCCGTTCGATTAAAATTGAGTCATTTCTTTTTGACTTGGCAACAATGCAAAGGGGAAAAATAACCACGCAGACGACTAACTGAATTAAGGAAGTATCTATGGCAACACTTATTAGCAGTGGCAGACGATTCTGGTTTTGTTATTGCGCAGTTGCTTTAGATACGTTTGCATTTCGCCATACAGCTATGGAGGTGAGTAATTCAGCGTTAAGAAGTGAAATGCGTTGTGCTATAAAATTTTGCTATCGTTTGGGTAAAACGGGTCCAGAAACAGTTGATTTAATGAAAAAAGGTTACAAATATAAATGTTTGGGTGAGTCAACGATGTTTAGATGGCACCATGAATTCAAATAAGGAGTCTGTCGGCCGAACTCGCTCATAGGCCTGGTCGACCTGAAAGTGTTGTTACGGAGCGCATTGTTAACACTGTTTGGGCAATCCTGCAAGAAGATCGATGAATGACGTGTGAAGACATAGCGGCGTCAGCTAATATTTCAAAAACGTCGGCAACCCGCATTCTACGCGACAAATTACTGCTGCATCGTGTGTGTTCCAGATGGGTACCTCACTACCTGACGAGAGAATAATTTTTAGCCAGAGTTCAGGTATGTCATGAGTGAAAACCAATAATTGCAATGGATCCGAACTTTTTAAACACAGTAATAACTGCCGATCAGACATGGTTCCACTATTTCGACCGCCTCACGTAGCGCGCGCGTCAAGTGTTTGGAAACACACAGGCTTGCCAAACCAAATCAGCTGGGAAGGTGTTGATGATAATTTCTTTAATCATAAATGTGTAGTCTAACAGCATGCCGTTCTTCACAAATTACTGCCTGTGCTGAGTGTTAAATTTCAGTCTTGAAGCGTCTGCGACGACACATATCGATTAAGCGAGCGGAACTGGTGGGCAAGTGGACCTGACACTATGATAACGCCCTCACACATGTGGCTGCTTGTGTTCAACAGTTTCGTACGAAATGCGGTATTGAAATCATGCCACAGCTTGTCCTGACCTCGTCCCGTGCGATTTCTAGTTGTTTCCAACAAGAAGGAGAAGTTCCGTTGCGCAACATTCAACACAGATGCTGACGTTATTCAAGCTGTACAGGGGTCGCTAAAGCAACTTTCACAAAATGCTTTCGCCACATGCTTGTAAAAGTAGACTGAACCATGAGGCTGTTGCATATCATCCGAGGAAAGATACTTTGAGAAAGAATAACATATATTTTGCTGTACCTATATTTCTTCATTTTGTGTGCTTTTACTCTTAGTTTTTGTAGAACGGTCTTTGCTAATTTATGGCCACTGTTTCCAGGAAAGGGGGCCAATCAGTGACGTAAGGAAAACACAATATCCGTGCCTCCCAGGGATTCAAACCTGGACCCATCTCGGACTAATGGTCAGAAGCCAGCTCTTAGGCCACTGCGCCACTGGGGAGACAAACTACATAAGAAAGATGGACACATGGAATTAGAGAGGACCAAAATTAGACAGGTTAGTTTCGTGGCTCATGAGGCACAAGTTACTCTAATGCCTGTCTAATTAGACAGGCATTAGAGTAACCTGTGCCTCATAAGCCACGAAACCTTAGAGATCACATAATCGGTCATCAAGAATGAAAAAAAAAATACCTTCAAAACAAATTTCTGGGGAAAACTGCAGGAGAGCTTTGTCCGACAGTGAATAGTTGCAGCAGACGATGATATGTTTTTCATATCCTAACATTTCCTACTTTTTCATACTACTTTTTCATACTGCTCCAACGTGCCCTCGAAAATTTCGTTATTACGTTCTAGTGTAATATTTTTGATTTTTCTACTGGAAATTCCCAACGTTTTTCCTATATTTACTGCATACACATCATCCTGTAATTTAGCAGAAGTATTATCAATCAGAATGAGTGTTTCCGCGAAAATTTTTGTAGTACTTTCCAAGAAGAGAAATGGCATGGTAAAATTTCGAACACAGGGTGAATGCCCCCTCTTGCCCCTACCATATAGGTGATCATGATGATTCCCCAAAAAAAGCTAGTAAGAGCAGCATCACTTTGTGTCAAGATGCAATGGTAGCACATTTGTACTTCCGTTATTGCACAAATCTCGACACCGAAATATTTGTAACAGTAATAATAAAGCGTACACCTTCAACACGACGCTTGGGAAAACATTCACGAAAAATAACTGGAATAAAACAAGAGCAAACAACCGATCCGTAATTTATATGCAATGGGTTTCTCGGTGAGATATACTCCGCAAAAGCTTTATGAATTATTATTCTCTATGTCGGCGAATAGGCAGCCCGTTAATATTCGGCAATTTCTTTTTATCAGACATTGCTAACCATGTTAAGCAGTATTTAAGGTTCCTATTATTGAAAATGGCACTAAGTATAGCATAATGCTTATTTTTTTGATTGAAGGTTTAACGACCACCGTGAGCAACTCAATGGGCCATTAGCAGTTCCCGTCCCTAATTTAGGGTCACTGGTTCCAGGCAGGGGAGAGAGTCAGTGCCGTAAGACAAACACAACAACCATGCCTCATCGGGATTCGAACCAGTACCCGTCACGGACGAATGATCATAAACCAGCGCCACCGGGGCGCCAATATACTACTTCCTTTATTGTTTTATTGGCTGCCACCCCAAAGCGCCTCTACTTTCTCTGTGCTAAATTTATGCACAGGGCGGGATTTTTTGGGGGGCTTGGATTTAACAACCATCGTGAGCAAACAAGGAGGCTATAGTCACCCATCTCTAAGTTAGGCTCACTGGTGTCGGGGAAGGGATGATGTCGAATTCAAAAATACGTTTTATTCCACATATTTGCTTCTAAACATCCGATTGAAAAAAAGTATTTTATCTTTCGATTCCATTTATGTCGAAGAGTAGTTTAGATATAGTTACTTTTTCAAATTACGCATAAATTTTTCTCTAGGGGGCGTAAAAATAAATAACATTTTTCCCGATAACTCTTCTCCTAATGCTCCGATTCGAAAAAAAATCTCTACAGCGGATACACCTCCTGATGGAAAATATTATGCATATAATTTCTAATTTTTGGTAAAGAACAATTTGGCCCCCAGGGGGCGTAAATCTTAATTTCCGCTTCTGATGTATTTGCAGCAAAATATGAGCTTCTAAAATCTCGATTAAAAAAAACGTCGTTTGTAGACCGATAGTACTCATGTCGATAAACTGCTTAGAAACTTTTTCTTCTTAAAATATTAAAATAATGCACGGTTTCCACGCCAGGGGCGTAGACCTATATCTTATTTTTGTCAATAGCTCCACTTCTAGGAGTCCGATTTGGAAAATTCCTTCTTTGTTGAATAGCGTTTCCAGTGTGACATGCTTTTCATATAATTTCAAAATTTTCAAGTAATTCACAGACTTTCCGCTAGGGGCGTAATGGTAAATTGCTATCCCCCTATATCTCTGTTTTTAGTGCTCCGATTCGAAAAAAAAATTCAACATCGGATACAGCTCCTGGTGGGAAATCCTTTGCACGTAATTTCTAATTTCTTGTAAAAAATGGTTTGGCCACCAGGTGGCGTAAGTCTTAATTTCCGCTTCTGATGTATTTGCAGCAAAATATGAGCTTCTAAAATCTCGATTGAAAAAAAAAGTCGTTTGTTGACCGATACCACTCATGTCGACAAACATTTTAGGAACATTTTCTTCTTGAAATAATGCATGGTTTCTACGCCAGGGATCCTAGATGTATATTTTATTTTTGTCGATATCTCTGTTTCTAAGAGACCGATTTGAAAAATTCTTTCCGTGTTGGAGATCGTTTCCGGTGCGAAATGTTTCTCATATAAATTCATGTTTTTCTTAACGGACAAGTCTGCAACCAGGCGGTGTAAGCTCACGATTCCGTTTACAGCAATATCAGAGGAATTAAAAACCCGATTGAAAAACTTCTTTCTTCCGTCAGATGCTATTGTTTTCCATACCGGTTCCATTGACTTTGAATAGCTTTGATAAATTTAATTTGCGTCAGAACGGATTCAAAAGACGTGATTATTACCCCCGAAAATTCATTGTCATCTTTCTTGTTTTATTCAGTTTTCCACTGGAGTCTTTGTTCATATAAAATAAGAATTTTAACTTCCTAAGTGCACCCAATGTACAAACACACCAAGTAAGCACACTCGTTGTTACGTAGCTGTACCTAGTGGACAAAACATTAATTACAGCTACGTAAGAACGTTTTGATCCTCCTCTTGCGCGAATAACAGTGTGTACACGGCGAGCATCGACTCCCCCAGATGCCGGTGGGTTTTCAGAAGTAATGCCAGTAATGTCTGCCGCTCCACAGAATGCCAGGGAGTTTTCACAGGGTTTAGATTAGGGAACTTTAGGGGCCCCTAGATGGTTCCAAACTCATATGAGTGTTCTTCGAGCCATGCCTGGGTGGTTGCGGCCCGGTGAGGCGGCGCATTGTTCTCTGAAGCAGACCACCGGGCACAGGACGCGCCAAGGCCATGCAAGCGTGTAGGTGATCAAGCAGCACATGCTGGTAGCACGCAGTAGTAAAGGACCTCTCCGAACACACTAAGGGGCATGGTGTGTCCCATAAGTAGGCTACCAAAACCATCACAGAGCCACCATCGCCATCAACCGAGCCGAATTGGCACGGCAGGGCCATGGCTTCATGCTGTCGACGCCATACCCGTACCCTCCCGTCAGCTCGGTACAACTAAATACGGAATCCATCTGACCACACGATGTGGCGCCAATCTGCAGTGGTCCAGTTTTGATGTTCTCGGCGCAAGGCGAGGCGTAATGTCCAATGACGACATTTAACCTGGATGTGATTTGCGCCGTCGTTGCCAAACGGTCGGTCTATAGGAGCGTGGATAGTCTACGTCAACCCCGGTCATCAATGGCGTGTGGTTGGCCACCGCTTGCCCTCTGGCCCTGGTACATCCGTCGGTGGCATACTCTCGGTACACCCTTGATATGGATGCCCGCGAGAACGCAAGGGTTGTTATAACTTGGGCGATAGAATGACTCACCTGCCTTGCCCCGACAATGCGTCCACGATCAAAGTCGCTCAGATTACCACGGTTACTCATGTTCGTCGATTGCGATGCAATCGACGAACCTGAAGCACAAGGAAAGCCTAAAGGTAGTGCCTAAAGCGTAGTGCCTAAAGCACAAGGAAAGCCTAAAGGTAGGGTCCAATGAATGAAATAGTAATGAACAGCACTTACGTTCATTTTTTACCACATGCAGATCCCCAAATAAATTCACATTGAAGACACAACTGTTGAACTAGTTACCTGATTAGCCTGGTATAACTTCCACAATAAGTAAACATGCGTTAATTACGAAAAATAATAATACATGGTAGCCTAACCCGTAAACTATAGCTCACAAAGTTGATTAACATAATGTACTTTACAACAGCCAACAATCCACCAAAACCCCAGGAACTGTTGTTACAGTCACTTTTATTACTTCCGTATCACCACCTTTCACGTGGCGAGCCGTCAGCTTTTCCAAAAGTAACGAAGAAACTGAAGATTCGGAACGCGATATTCAGAAATGAAGAACGAAATGACACCACCTTTTCAAGAAAAAAAGCTGAAAGTGAAAGTGAGATCTATCGATAGAAGTACACGTCTTTTAAGATTAGCTGCAAAATTATCACAGCGGATAAGCGTCCAATTTACCTTGCTTCATAGGTGCATCTTACTAACAGGTTAACAAGTGAAAGTAGAAGTGATGTGGCCGTACTCTCAGCATTCCTAACAAAAATGTTTAGTGTTAGAGAGTAAAGCCAGACTTTTGTTACTCGTTCTGTAAAATATTTTTATACCTCCTTCCCCGATGATACTGGACGAACTGAACATATTTATTTGTTCAACAACGACATCGGAGTGCAATGTTTCATACATATTTATGAAGATTTGCTCATATGGCCTATGAAAAAATGAAATAGTCCAATACAACTTAAATTCGCTACATATTTGTTAAATGTTATGTGAGAAATATGCCATAAGCAATGTAAATGAGCTTAGGAAAACTACATATAATTCTACGAGAAGACACGTCACTTCGAATGACATTAATCATTTCAGGTAAGACGGTTTAGAAACACGGTGATTAAAAACGGATTATTCCTAGCATTATGATTACAGACGTACGAAGGGCTTTGAACTTCAAAATTATGCTCCTGACCTAGGTTGCTAAGGTCTTCAAAGGAGTGTTCCTAATAGGAGTAGAAGAAACTGATTACTGCCGTGCTTTATTCTGAAATGAAAAGTAAGGAAATAAATGAATGCAATCTCTTGGAAAATTTATTCTCTCTGATTAGGATGTCGTAATGTCACAAGAGAGAACAAAATTAAACTTCGATCTCCTTTCACTTTGAATAGCAGCATAATAATGTTCCCATTGAAAAATTTCCCTGAAACGAAAAAGGTTGTTCTGTTTAAAATGAAAGGTTGCAAATTAATTAAAAATAAGTAACATTTTGCTGCTCGTAGGACTGCGGAAAAATGAAAGAAGTTCTGGAAAGTATATTATTGCAAGCGAGCAGAGTAAATTATCCACCATGAGAATATTTCCTCTAAGATGTCAAAGAGTACGTGGCGGAATTAATTGTTTAATCCCGAAAGTTGACGACCAAGGAGCAGCGATTGCAAACGATTTTGTTTGCCCAAGATTAATGAGGCATAATTAATTTGTTCCGGAAAACCTGAAAGCTTAGATGCGGAAACTCAACCCTGCTCTTGAAAACTCCGCGAAGAAATCGGGAATCGAAATTTACTGAGCGATAAACCAATTTTCACTGCTATTCATTCTATAAAATAAAGTGAAATTCATTCAGATATCTAAGAAAGATACCTCAAGAAAAAAGCAATTAAATATGAAGTCACTTCATTATTTGTATTATGTTGCTTCAAAAGTTTGAAGTTACGTATTTTCTGCAAATATTAGTGTGTTTTTTTCTAAAAAACATAAGGCTGATATTTACACGAATGTTTTGAAGCAAATGAAAAAACGATCAGAGTGTGTGTGTTTGGCTACCTCACACAATGAAACCATATACCTGGGTGAATCAAAATTTCATCCTGTTTGAAGCTAAAAAATTCTATGATGCAAGAAAGCTACACACGCTCTCCTCATTATGCAAAGTTGGCCGCTCTTTCCCATAGTTCTTTCCCACATTTCCACCACAACCACGATCCAACGTCGGTAATACTCGGCAGATTTTGAGCACAGAAATTTTGATGCCAGATTACTTATCCAATACTGAAACGAAGTGCGCTCTTTGTAGGATATGGGCCATGGAGAGGAAAAAGTAGTAGTCCGGTAGGGGAAGGTCCGAAATGTGTGGATGATGAGGTAGGATCTCAACTCCTTTCCAATTCCTGAAATTTTCGGCTGACCACTCTGGAAGAGTGCCATGGGCCATTATCCATTTGCTGATACGTCCGCTTCCTATTGATGAACTCTAGATAACATTGATGCTGAGCATCATGAACCCCTTCAACTGTTCGGCATAACGGTTTCCGTCTAGTCTGATCATCTGGCATAAAATCTCAGTGAACAGGACCCTCACAATTTCATCAAATGCACAGCACAATTTTTATCTCCAAACACCTTCTTAGCACCACTGGCTGTACTACTTGGAGAAGCATCAGCCACTGGAATAACATAGGAATATTCACTTGTCATCACAGTATTAGAATTACAAAAAATCGTCTATAGGCCAAACGGACCAATCGGATTTGCAAATCACTGCTTCGCCAAATGGCCACTTGTCCGTGAATGAAAAACTTACACATTTGCAATACATGCAAAAAAATAAGGTATCGTTTCATTTGGCTGTATATCAGAAATTAAGAGCAAAAGAATATGTACATGTACGCGTGCAAATAATGCAAATAAAACCCAGAACATGGTAAGCAGTCGAAGAAATTTGAGAAAAAAAAAGAAAACTTCACTGGTCAGCAAGGCCAGTGTTAAAAATGAGGTGGTCCACTCATTTTTACTGGTCCAGAAATGACACAAACACTAATACATTTAGTATGCACATGGCATTCGTACCAAAGAACGGTACACTGAATCATTATATATAGTTAATTTCAAATTAAAATTTATAGTACAAATATTATGAAATATTTTGATTGCCAAACGTAAAAGTGACTTGTGTTGCTGGTTTTTAAACTGACACTTCCCAGTCTGCCACTGCAACAACACGCTTCTCTTCCTGTGATTCCTCGACTGATTTCGTCCCACACGAAATATTGATGTTGAATGCAAAACGCTGTTTTACAAAAATGACCTACACACATCCATTTGACCCCTCCCACCAGTGTCTCTTCGAGGGCAGAAACAAAAGCTAGCTTGCGTGTGGTTTCAGGGCGAGAAGATGCAGAACCCCTTTGTCCTTGTGGCTTTCCTATTGTGTTTTTGTATTTTCGTAGTTTTGCCTTTCTTATGCAGCAGAAACAAGAGGGTTGCAACAGTAGTTTCTATTATGGTGTGTATTACTACAAAATTTTGATCTCGAATGATAAAATTTAGAATTATTTAATCGAATTGGGATATTTGGATATTTTTATTTTCTAATAAGTGGGGTAAAAGTTGATAAAAAAATCAAAATGTTTCGTCTTTAAGTTATGAATTTCAATGCATGTATGTACAGTACAGTGCGTACAATGCACTGATTATGAAGCACTTTGCAACATACCAAAAGCCACCTTCATGGAATACCTTGCTTCTGGGTGAAAAGCAGGAAGTTCTCCCATGTGGGCAGAATGCATACAGATGGGCAAAGCCGGAACAAACGGTTCTTCAACCACTATTTGGAAAGCTTAATAAAAGAATTGTACTCTGGAGTCATTACTTGGGCAAAAAGGGGTGCTGTCTTAATCCAAATATTTTGATTCGGACCTCGGTCTCCTACAGTCCAAATTTTTCATAAAACTGTCTGCAATTCCGATATTCAGATTTTGAGGAGGAAATATCTGAATTTCAAAAAATCCAAAAACTGCTATAGCTAAAACTCAATAAGTTGAAATTTGGTTCGGTTCTTTATAAACCTGCAAATTCCAAAACAAACTGGAGAAAATAATAGTGGCCACCCGGGCCAGTAGGATACATAATTCACTGGACAGATGGAATTTTCACAGGCCAATGGCCAGCGGATCACCAGGTAATTTGAAGGTGATGATCACCTGTGACGTTACGACGCCAAAACCTACCGTCCTGTGCATTTGGCTGCAATCTGTAACAGAGAGCAACGCGTTGTTCCGCCTGCTGTGGTGTCAGTTCATGGGAAGCCTTTCGATGGCTCCTGGAGGAGAAACCAAGCTGGCTCAGGTAACGAACGATGGCGGATTAAGAAGACTACGCCTTAGCTGCTAATTGTTGTGCACTGGTACTGGAGTTTCATGCACCGTTTTGGCCTGGGTGTCAGCGTTGGTGGTAGCTGGATGTCCTGACATCGGCTTGTCTTCGAGATTGGTGTCCAAGGTATTAAAATGCAGGAAGCATTTTCGCGCAGTGCTGCTGTCGTGTTTAACCTTTTTTTTTTTTTTTTTGTTTAGTAATGACGTAGGATCACGTGAACAGCACGTTTATCGTCCTCCATCCCCGCTCACCTGATAATGCAACACCTCTCCTTGCCAAATGCACGTCATGAGCCTCATCTGTTTCACGTTATCGTCGTAAACAATCAACGCTGGGAAGCGTTTCGCAAGTGAATGGAGACCCAACATTATGTGTAGCTCAAAACGGGACGAACTTTTTGACTTACCCTGTTATTATACGAACGTTTAATATGAACGAGTTGATCGCGGATGAGGTGTGGGTGGTTTGTCTGTCTTACGTTTCTGGTTTACACCTTTCTTCAGAACCAGTGTCCCCAAATTAGAGACAGGGGACTTCCTATAGCCCTAAGTCTTGGTCTTTCACGTACGAACTGCATTTCTTCTTGAAAACGAATTCCAACTCAGTACTGAAAGCATGATTACATGAGCACGTGTCTCAGCAACATATCTTTACGAAATCAATTCTCAGTTGCTGAAAGATTGAAGTTCCAAATTTACCCCATTTTAAGAAGGATCGTTTTAGAAGAGAGGATTACAATTTTGTTTTGTTTAAACAAAAAAAAGTTTGTTTACAGACCTAGAAAATATTTTGCACAGGGCCATGTACTTTTTATCATCTGTACAAATCCAAAATTTACTGCAAAGGAATTGGCGCCCATTTCAGAGGCAATCAAAGTTTCCTCTATATTTACCCACCAAAACGAAAAAAAATATATACACATATCTGGATAAAACATTGAGAAGAACCTCGTTGGAACTTTCTTAAGTTTGTTTCCTGTAGTACGGAAGAGAAAAACAGCAAAGCATTGACGCCTACAAACTCTTCAGTATCCTTACAAAAAAATCCAAGATTTCCATTGTACTATTGCTTTTAAAGTTTGGATACGATCTAGTATTGTATGAAATGCAGCCTACCATCTGATATTTCTCCGACTTGTGCTGATAAAAGAGCACATTAATCTACAAGAAAATCTCATGCGCAACATATTTTAAAGAACCTCTCACGTATCACGAAAATAAGTTGAACTAAACCATATGTAGTGTTCTAATGTAATTTTGCAATAAATTCGCTCGGTGTCAGTCAGTTGACTTAAATGTTTATGCACTAGCCTTGGAACAAAACACAAACAGTTAAAAATAACAATAAAGGTCAATAAAATGACTTAACTTTCAGATTTTCATTCCGTCCTTCGTTGCAGATATACGGTCCACTTGTTAGAAGGCACAATTTCAAATTGCTGAGTATTAACTGAACTTGTCACACTAGAGTAGCTGACGAATAAATATAACAGCAGGTAATATTAGTACGTTACACGAAGCAGGTGACATTCATTTCATTTGACAAGACTATAATGTCGTCGTCACACCTTTTACAGATTTCATGGTTGTCTACCGGTCGAAAAAGGAATTTTTCAAATCGTACAAATAATTGCAGAGATATATAGCCCACATAAGGAGAGAGAGACGGACATAGTAATGCTATCAACACGTGGATTTTTTTTTATTGGAGGTTAAACGACCACCGTGAGCAACTCAATGGGCTATAAGCAGTCGCCCGTCTCTAATTTAGGGTCACTGGTTCTAGGGAAGGGAGAGAGCCAGTGTCGTAAGACAAACACAACATCCATGCCTCACCGGGATTCGAACCAGGACCCCGTTCGGACGAATGATCAGAGGCCATCGCTTAGACCACGACGCCACCGGGGCGGCCACGTGGGTTTTGCAAAAAACGTGTTAAAATATCTTGAAGCCACCGAAGCACTGTTCATGAGGATATTTCAAGAATTATACATATTAAATATAACCTTTTGGTGGGAAGCTATAGTTTGCTAAAATTTCCGATAGTAAACTATTGCAATCCGATGCCATGCTCAAATTACTTTAATAAAAAACATAAATTAACTGGTCTGCCTTAAATAGCATTTTCTGGTTTTCAGCACGTAAACAGCGTCATTGCTCAATTCAGCCTTTCGAATAGCATTATCCACAGCAAATTTTGTATCACGTGTGTTTTGAAGAAAGCTATCATTCAAGATATGTATTAATGCTAACGCGTGTATAGTGTAATTGGGAGCTGTAATTTATTAAAAACATTGCAGGTTCCCTCTGACCCTGGTATTATCACTTTTGAATCAAAATACGTAATAATAGCCTAAGCTTATACATCTGGTACCTAAACAGAGAATTCCCGTTACCAGAAAAACTTTGATTTAAATTATTAGGTGCTCGAATTAATTCCCGCTGTTTTTGCCACACAAACACCAGTGTGTTGCCACAGAACGATACAGGATAGTCTATTCAAAGTAGTGTCTATTAGCGGCTACGACCCTTTTCCACCGTTGGGGTAAAAAATGGATTCCGTGGTAGGAAACTGCAGGTTCTTTCGAGGCGAACCATTCATCGAGCCATTTTTGGATATCCGCGACAGAAAGGAAATTCTGCTCTGACAGGCCATGTTGTAGCGACCGAAACAAATGGACGTTTGGGGGAGCAATGTCCGGGGAATACCGCGGGTGGTGTAAGAAGTCCCAGCCAAGCGCCTCCAAGAGTTCCTTCACGGATTTGGCGACATGAGGTCTAGCGCTGTCGTGGAAAAAAATAACCTTGTCATGAGGGATCTAGTTTCCGAGCTTCTGGATCATTCCCATTGCTTTTAAACACTCTCTAACCGTTGACTCATCGACCCGTAGTGTTTCAGACAACTCGTGGATCGTCTGACATGAATCCTTGTCCAATAAGGGCTCCAATGCGCCATCTTCCAACTTTTTCGGATGCCCAGGGGGTTCTTCGTCCTTCACGTCATATTCGCTGGCTTTGAAGCGTCGGAGTCACTATTTGCATGTTGTTTCCGATAGGGCATGTTCCCCATATGCCTGTACTAGCCCCCACAGCACGTTCCCCATACGCCTGCTCAGCTGCAGATTTCTGGAGATGAAAGCTGAAGAGTAATGTTTCTCGCAAATGCTCCTTTTTTGGTATGAAACTCGACATCGTGAATGCGATACAAACTCGTGTTCTGTGTCCTCCGATCGCGTGTCACACACTGCTTCGCCCAGACTACGGACGGTACGTGCGTGCGCAAGGGAGGTCACGTGTAGCCCGGATCACAGCGCACCACTGCTGCGCTCTATTGGGCAACAGCGGGAATTAATTCAAGCACCTAATACACTGCCGGAAAGTGAAAAAGAACACCGAGAAGGAATTGGCGGACGATCATGAAATGTACATATGTGAATGGGGTCGAGTTTACGTAGGTGTGATGTTAATTTCGGGACCAACCGATGAGCGCTTACGCCACAGCACGGCATAATATGCAAATTATCGTCGGTGGTATTTAAGGAGTACGGAGAAGTGAATGTAATCAGTCGTCGGCGTACGGACACGTGCGAAGACCCTGAAGAAGCTGCAATGCCTGGACATGGAAGACGTGTACGGTTTCAGCAGTTATCGGACTTTGAGCGAGGTCGTCTAATCGGACTCCGCGAGGCCGGGTGGTCGTACCGTCGTATTGCGGAGTGAATTTGAAGGGAAGTATCGCTGGTGGTACGATGGTGGCGTAGATGGTCCGAGGAACATTCTCACACGAGAAGACATGGAACCGGGAGTCACAGACGGACTGATGAGCGGACCGATCTACGCATAAAAAGAGCAGCGTTGTCAAGCAGAACATCCACTACGACGCAAATCCGAGCTGCCGTTGCACCTGAGGTGACTGTGCGAACAATCCGCAACTGTCTACTGGATGCAGGATTACGTGAACGTGTGCCTCTGGCATGTGTACCTCTGACTCCAGTCCACCGTCAGGAACGGCTGCAGTGGTGTCGCCAGCGTCTGCACTGGAGTACGCAATGGCGATCTGTCGTGTTCAACGATGAAAGCAGATTCTGCTTGGGAGCCTCCGATGGCCGTATGCGTGTTTGCAGACGCACAGGGGAGCGTCTCCACCCTTCTTGCATCCGCCAGCGACACACAGGGCCTACACCTGGTTTCGTGGTGTGGGGAGCTATCAGCTATCACTCCCGTAAACAACTAGTGTTTGTACCGGGTACGTTAAACAGCACCTCCTACATCAACAACATCATTCAGCCCGTTGTGGTGCCATTTGTAAGGTCGGTCCATCGTGGTGTTTTTCAACAAGGTAACGCACACCCGCACACGGCACGTGCAACGCAACATGCACTTCAGGGTGTGAGACAACTTCCATGGCCTGCACGTTCACTGGATTTGTCCCCCATTGAGGACGTGTGGGATTTTATGGGACAACGACTTATCCGGTCTCCACGGCCAGCCACGACCATCCCCGATTTACGAGTCCAGGTTGAGGATGTTTGAAACTCAATACCCCAAACTTACATCCAACATCTGTACGACAGACTCCATGCCAGATATTCACAGTGTGACGCAGTTAATGGCGGTTCAACCTCGTACTAACCATGTTACATGGAAATGTTATTTTTCAGTTTACCAGCAAATACAGCTGTATTTTGCCATAATGTTTTGATCACTTTATCCTCTGTATTCCGTTATTATGTTGCATAAATTTCGTTGGTATCAGACGTCTCCTTCTTGGTGTTCTTTTTTCACTTTCCGCCAGTGTAGTTGTTCCACAAAATGTTCACTTCTCTGAACCAATGGGAGTTTTTTCAGTAACCTTTTACTGTATAATACCATTCGCCTTACATGACATACTACTACTTTTCTAGCCAGTCCGAGATCGCTCTTATTTTTTATTTACTTTAGATTACACTTTGACACAGTGCCAGGTTGCTAACTTCAAGAAGCTCGTCGAAAGGAATAATGTGCGTTAAGTTCGGAAATATTTAACGAAGAGAAACGAGATTTAAATGAGAACACAGGAACTCAAAAGAAAGGTTAAATTAGAGGCGGAAGTCACAAGTTCTCAACAACGAGAGACTGTAGCGTCTCTCTGGAGTTGCCACGAATTTGGAGCCTCAAGTAGCGTCTTTTTCTACTAGGATACCGAGTGCACAACCAACGTAACGCCTCGTGTCTTTAAATGAATATTACTTCGTATCTATTTATTGTCAAGTCAAGTCATCGCGTTAAAATCGTTGAAGCGTTCTATTATTCAGATTGCAGTTTCTGTCTATCTTCCTTGAAAAAGCCATCTAGTTGATGTGCGAAAGCTTGGAAAACTGATTTCTACCCTACGTCAACAATTTCGGATTACTAGTATAGTTATACTATTTTTTCACAAGTTTTACCCGGCGATTACTGCAGGTATCTTACGCAAGCCGTAGTTACAACATGCGGAAGCAGCGTTGTGGCCACCCTTTTTAAGAGGGGACGCCTGTTCATAATTTAGAACCATTGGCTTCAAGAGGGACAGGGCCGGCAAAGTGGAGAGGGGGCACCATCAGTATCTCATGCGGAGCTCGACTCGGAATATTAACTACAGAGCCTCTCTTCTGACTACTCGGCCACTGAAGCGTTACAGATGTAGTGGCAGGCAGGAAAATATTGTTACCTAGCTGGAAAATAATTTGTTTCCAAATCAAAAGGCATGTAGATAGTTATTAATCGTTTTTGGAACTAGCGAATATTTAAAGAATATTTTTTAATTCGATATGCAGAAGTTGAGGTACCGTCAAAGTACACAAACATGAATGTATACTATTTAACCAGAAGATTGTGCATCAAAAATTCTGAAAAAGGCATAGAAAATTGTGGTCTCGGTTATGTAAACCGCATGATAAATCAGGCATTTAGAAACGTGGATATGATACATACTGCTAATACTCAAGCAATACTTCCTACGATGGAAAATATAGCATTTAGAAAATCAGAAAGTATGTGTATTATAGTGATCATAAGCAAAGATATGCATGATAATAGCAATTTTTTTCTTTTTGCTTTCCGGGTTTAACGACCACCGTAAGCACGTCCCAAGGCTGAAAGCAGTCACCCTTCTTAAATTATAGACACCATTTCCAGGGAAGGCACAGAGCTAGCACAATAAGGGAAGCACTTCCCCCATACCGCAATCGACAATCGAACCTATGCCCCGATTGATGATAAGCCAACGCCTTAGACCCTTCGTCGGCTAAAAGCAATTCCTTAAATCTCTGAGCAAGAACCGCGAATATCGGTCAATTGAGAAACAGACATTAAGCCAACACGCAGAAATACAGAAGTTCGGAGTTGCCACGGAATACTTTTTTCTCCACTATATCTGCCGGATACAGAAGCTTCCCTTAAGTGGCTTGAAGCGGAATTTTGTTGTTAAATCGAATTTACCTGAGCTCGGATTTTGATTATACGTTTGATCTGGACCCACCTTAGAATCCCTAATGAAGTATGGGTGTTATATTTGTCTTACGGCATTGGAACTCTCACTACGCTGGAACTAACGGCGCCAAATTACGTACGGGAGTTTCCTTACAGTCATCACGCTGGTCACAAAATCCCGAAATTCTGGCCCTGTGGCCGATTGGTAAAAGCGTCGGTCGTTAATAATTCCATGTGTGATGAGTGATGAGTTCGGGCTCGAAACACCGGTGAGGCATGGATTATGTGCTTGGCTTATGGCACTGGCTCTCGCCCTTCCCGGGAACCAGAGACCCCAAATTAGAAGGGGAGACCTCCTACAGACCACAATTGGCTTACGATTTTTGTTAACACCCCCCCCCCCCAGTCTTCAAGTGAAAGAGAATGCAAAAATAATATATTTCCCGGCCAGCTGGTAATGATGCTTACAGTTTACGAAATACGAAAACACCTTCACACACTTAGACGTAAAACTGTTAATCGCAGCACTTCAGTCAATGCACTCAGGACTAAGTGTATAAAGAATGATTCGAATCTGACTTACAGTTACTAAGATACAGCGTCCGCAAACGGACAAAGCAATGCTATAAAAATAATTTTTTTATGTTCTCAATAGATGTTACAGAAACGCGCAGGGTAAATGTGGAAAATTTCCTACGATTTCTCCGGAATTTAACTGCTATAATGGCTCGTGCCTAAGTTACGTCCAACTTGATCTAGGAATGCGCCAAAGGGTATGCACATTTTCCATGCCTCATTCCGGGACTTAAACCTGGTCCCATCCCAGAAGGCTAGCTAAAACCCAGCGCCCACCTGGCTGGACGCGGTGGTTTCTCAAGCAGTGATCATCACACCTAGTTTTTCTCTCAAGAAATTCTTTTCCAACAAGCCTTTAACATTCTTCTCTGAGAATACGCCTGTTGCAGCAGCTCCATAAAACATAAAAAGAAACATTATTTGGGAATTTTAACTTTTGTAAAGAAGCAATGTCAAGTTTTGTCTCACTCCAGTGTAGCTTAAAATTCAAATCATTTGCGTATTTCATTTCCACTCCTTACCTTTGGTAGCACATACCGATATCCGAAATAGATGAATTTCGAGATAGTGTGTTAATTATTATGTTAATTAGCTTAATGTTAATTGTAATTTGGAGATATGAATGAACATTCGGGTGCGAAATAAACGGAAAAATGATAAATTAGCGGGAGTTGCCAAATGGGAAATAGTTTCATTACTGGCCAAAAGATGGCTGCGGAACTGTGCTGCCAAAACGTAGAGCCTGAAAAGGGAATTGAAACACTTGGTAATTGAATCCTATTCTCTATTCTCAAAAACGATAAGTTCTGCTTTTTCAAATGTGTTTCACAAGCCAGAACTGCTAACACTTTTCTCTGCCCCAGCTGCTCTCCGTGCATTCATTCTTCTGTCTGCAAACATTTTCATGACATACAATAGCTAGATCCCTTTCGATTTTATCAAGAAAATGTAATATGTTCTGTGACGTACCTGCCAGCAGGACGCACACGACATAAAGGCAGATAGAAGTCAGAATGAACGTCTGCGTAGCTCAGTTGGTACAGCGACTTCTTCCGGAATAAGCGGACTCGGGTTCGAATCCCGGCGTAGGCCAGAAATGACGGAGAAATTTACTTCGTTATAATGGCGCCCGAACAGGGACTCGAACCCTGGACCGTTAGGTTAAAAGTCTAAAGCTCTACCGACTGAGTTATAGTTCCATTACACAATGCAAATGAAAGGAAAAATGCGAAGCGATATTCATTGCGCATTTATAATAAACATACAAATAATGGGTTCATAATAGCATGCTTAGCATTCAGTTAAAATACCAATTAGAGTACCTTTTGTTGTACTTAAAACAAACTCTAGGCCTTTTTGAATTGTTATAGCATTTTGTATATTGATAGACATGCCTAAATCCATAACATTACTTGCATAATCAGTCCGATATCTTTCCCTGAAACCATATCCGATTGTGGGTCAGCTCGGTTGCTGAAGCACGGCCTTCAGAAATTAGGGCATGTTCAGCGTGCTCTGATATCTGACGGGGCATCCAAAATTATCTTTTAGTAACAATTTGTATACTTTTATCAGCCATACATGACTAAAACTCCTAATTGATGTCTTTAACACACACTTTTGGAATAGTGTATATTGAATATATGTATTTTTTTAGTATAAAGACATTCTGTAATATGTCAGTTACAAATTTATGCTAAATACAGCAACAGTTTTAAAATCTACTAAGAAATGAAACATTTATTAAAAAAATATGAAAGAAAGCATGAAGTTGTCCTAGTGGCAGATTGGTACAAGGCACTGTCTACCAATCTTCATTTGAGATTGGTCCGGGCCCGAATCCCGTCTGAGGCATGGATGATACGCTTGACTTATGGCACAGGCTCTCTCCCTTCTTTCGAACCAGCGGCAGCAAATTAGCGACTGCTTATACACTGAAGAGCAATTGAGATACCTGTCTAGTAACGTGTAGCACCACCTTTCGTCCTGATGACGGCGGCGATTCGTCTCGGCATGGACTCGACAAGACACCGGAAGCGTTGGAAGCCATACGGATCCACGACACCTGAACAAGCTCCCACAGTTCACGAAGATTTGATGGAGGGTGGTCAGAGCCTCGAACATCTCTCTCGATGGCATCTCAGATGTGCTCGATGGGATTGAGGTCAGGTGACCTAGCTGGCCAAGGAAGCGAGGTCAAGTCGGTGGAGTGTTCATCCAACCATTCGGATACAATTCGGGAGCGATGGCACGGTGCATTGTCTTGTTGCAGGATGAGGTCCCCAGTGGGATGTTGAAGACGCACAAACGGGAGCAAACGGTCGTCCAGGATATCCCGGTAACGTTGACCTGTGAGGTACGATGTCACACGTACCAGGAGTCCCATTTCAGTCCACGTAAACAGTGCCCAGACGAGAATGCCAACCCCATCAGCTTGAAGTGTACCCTGTTGTCAAGAAGGATCCATCGCTTCATGTGGTTTGCGTCGTACTCGTATCATGCCATCCGCATGTACAACGTGAATCTGGACTCATCAGTCCAGGCAACATTTTCCCACATATCTAGAGTTCAGTGGCGATGTTCCCGCGCCCATGCTAATCTTTGCACTCTGTGATGTGCGGTTAGCAGCGGTACACTCGTGGGACGATGGCTTCTGTACCCCATAGCGAGGAGATGGTTCTGGATGGTGTGGCTGTTCACACGTTTTTGTGCACCAGCGTTAATTTGCCGAGTGATTTCTTGCTCTGTGGCCCGTCTATCCGCTGTTACAATGCGAGCTAGCCGACGATGACCCCGCTCATCTACACGCTGTTATCCACGGCAGTTGGCCCTTGCAGGGATGGTTTTACCGGGTTCGATGTACTCATGGTGCACCCGTGACACATTGGCTCGTGAAAATCCCAGTGCCTGCACTACTTCCGAGATGGAGTGACCCATTCGTCGGGCCCCGACAATTCACTCCTTATATTGTCGGAACGTCAGCTGTCTCTAATTCAATTGCTCTTCAGTGTGTATCCCAACGAGTTGCTAACGATGATCGTTCAAACCCCAAACAAACGAAAAAAAAAAAAGATATTTTGCCCTAATTATATTCAAATTTAATCTCAAGCATGGCGATTGATTGAAAACAGGGCAGAATTTCAAAAACGTTCAAAAATTTGCTACTTGATGATGATTAATAACAGGGCATTTTTATTTATTTTAAAGACAAATTAGTGGAATTAGTTCATAAACGCCATTTTTTGTCCAGTATGCCTTCAGATTTACAAGACTTCATGCTTATGCCAAAAACACTCATTATAATATAACTTTCTATTATTTAGGGGTTTAACAATCACCGCGGGTAACTCTAAAGGCAATAAGCGGCTTCCCATTCCTAATTTGAGCCGCTGACTCCAGGAAAGTGAGAGAACCAGTGTTTTAAGACAAACCCACCAACCACGCCTCATCCGAAACTCGAACACGGGCCCACTCGGACGAACTGTCAGATGCTTAGACCAAAGCGCCACAGGTGCCAGTGCTTAGACTAGTGTGCAATTTTTGAGGAAACAACGTTGTTATAATATGCCGACTGCGCCACGCGGCACTTATAACAGAGGGAAAAAAACGGTTTCCGGTCTGTGACGTTGCGCAATCTGATTTACCTATACTCTTGTCAAGGCTAACCAGACTATGGAGTTAAAGTAACGGAGTGTGTACTTCCACGGCATAATGTAGTTCCAGTTTAAAAACCGTGTTTTGAGCTTGAACTGAGATCTAAGAAAACACATGAATATGCAGATGTTATAAATGTCGTACGCGCACACATACACACAAAAATGAAGATCACAGTTTCGTTGGCGTTTCTAAAAATACAAATATTCGCATTTTGGTGGCGTCATTGTCAGTTCTGTTTTGCTTCAGAGAGGCTCTACGGTTAACACGAGGATATTTACGCGACTCGGCGGGGAGAAATGTTGGCCGGAGGCAGGGAGATAATGGCTTGGCCGCCATTGTACTGAGCTTACTCCTTTCTTCGTGGTTGCTGTTTTAAAATGCCCATTCAGAAATCGTTTGTCTGGTCGTCGGCAAGGTTGAGAAGTTCTAAGGGTGGAGGGAGATATCGTGTCGAAACGCGGGAAGTTTCCTTTTGTCTCGCCTTCAGTCACCTTAGGGGGAAGGGTCCACGACACATGACACTCCACTAGTGCGCGGAGAAATACTGATAAAGAAGAGATCTCATTTCGGTGATTTGGTTTCACAACCTTAACAGTGTAGTCAGGTTAGCTTTGCTCCGAGTATAGACGCGGTACATATGAACCTACAGCTCCCAAATGTTAATTATTTCTGCGATATCCCCTGATTAAGATATCATATAGAAATCAAAGTCGTAGCTCGACACCTTTCCGATGTTATGTTTTTTATGAACATGAGTGTATATTTTATAAAGCTTAAGGGTTTACATTTCAAAATCGGTAGTACCAAAAATGAAAACGTACAGATAATGTGCTAAATGAGACGTTTTTTCAATAATCTAACGCGGTACACCATTGAAAGAATCTGAACACAATCCATAACTTTCGTCGTAAATCAATCAAGAGTAAATTACAGACACAGTTAACAACTTAGTTAACTATAAATTCTTATATTTTGTTTATTTTTTTCTCTCGGGGTTTAACGACCTCTATCAGATATTCTTTGGGATATAAGCTGTCGCTCGTCCCAAATTAAGGGGCACTGGCTCCAAGCAAGTGACAGATCCAGCGCCATCGGGCAAGCAGATGACCCATACATTTTCCGGGACTCGAAGCCAGGCCCATTTCGGAAGAATGGCCAGAATCCACCACCTGAGACTAGTCTGCCACCGCAGCTTTTAAACATAATAACAGTGTAGCAACATCTTCCTCTCTTATTGATCGTTAAAACTCGCTCATAGCTTTCACACGTAACGCACCTTGAAAGCAGTACGGACCAGTTTTTATTTTCATCTTCTCGACTTCCATTACCTAAAGGAATGAACTAGTGGGAGTTCCGATATGACGTTGAGTGCAGAAAGCATAGCGAGGGGTGCCTAAAATTTACGTAAGAGAAAGTAAACAAAAACGGAAGGTTAAGTAGGTAGTGTACATCACAATTTGTTACACATTTTATCTGATCACGACGCACTTGTTAAAACCTGTGATAGTTCGCGCACATGGCAAGAGTTTTGGGAGTTGAACAGCCACCGTAAGCAACTCAGTGGCTATAAACAGTCTCCCGGACGCAATTTGGGACAACTGGTTTCACGTAAGGGAGAGAGCCAGTGCCGTAAGGCAAACACGTCATCTATGCTTCATCGGGATTCGAACCCATCGCGGACGAATTATTAGAAGCCAATTCATTGTACCAGTCAGCCATCGGGGAGACAGTTTGAGCACATGCCCATTTCTAATCAGTATCAGAAACAAAACGAATACGTTATCTGGTACTTCAGATGGAAACTCAAACCTGCGTAGATTAAAAAGAAGCATTCCTTAGTTGTATTCAGACAAGGGAAGAAAACAGACACGCGTTTCTAATATTGAAGGAATGCAACGAAAACAAAGTACCTTTTATTCCTCCATTCGCTTCGTCCTCACTGATGCAGATATTTTATTTACTGTTAATTTTTTTGCTTGTCAAACAGTGAAATTCAATGCAGTTTTCAAATAATATTTAGAATAGAAAAAAGTAAATATTATCTGATACGACATATTTCCTTTTGCCAAGAGTCAAGCGCATTTTAGCACTACGGCTTTTGATTAAAAGTCAAATATTTAAAAATTAAGGAGGGAAGGGAGATTCATCATAACATCCAAAAGGAATGAAGTTCCCTTCGCTTCTTTGCGACATTGCATAGTATGGTTCCCTGAAAATGGTAAACCATGTTTGTCCTAATCTGCAATAGACTCCACTGCGTTGTTTATCTCAGCGAGATGGCTGTTCTAGTCGTTATACTGCGTATTCACTTTTCTTCAATCTTCAAAACACAGGGAAACTTGAAAAAGGCTTCAGTGCGCACACAGACTGTAGTGTCAGATATCACGAGAACCTACCTTTGCAAAAAGTTCATCAGGCTCTCTTTAAGTCTAACAAGAAAATAATATCCGTCACTAATGATAATGTAACACAATAACAGAAAGGAATAAAAGGGTTTTAAACTTAGAAAAATAGGTGTTCTAAAGAAAAGTGACATTAGACAAGAGGCACTAATTGGTTACAATCATGATTAAGCTGAAGGTTTTAAAAGCATCATTTTAATTTTTTTCCTTTTCACAAGTCTTCTTAATCAGATTTCTCAGATCTAACCAATGGCGCCGATACTAATGAAACGCAGAGAATGTTTCTTTATTTCGGGGCTCTTTTAATGTTATCTCTGCTGCAGAAAGCTTCTGGATATTTATGGTACCTCACTATTCAGTCTTAAAGAAACGGATTTAAAATTTCCGCTGAAACATATTAAAACAATAATTTAATTTCATCGCCCTATATGAAGCTTTATTTTCCCAGGTTTTTTTTATGCAGTTCACATCACAAGAAAGCAAGCTTTTTTTTTTCTATGATAAAAGGGAAAGCCATTTTTCTTCCATTAATTGCTTAATTACTTTATTCCAACCCATGTCTTTTACTCAGGGAAAAATGTTTATTGGAGCAGCTACCTCTCTCTCTCTCTCTCTCTCTCTGTCTATCTGCACTGGAACACCACTTTCTTTTTCATTATTTCTTAACTTACATCCAGCAGTTAATAAGAAATCCTTAAAGTTCCGTACACGCAGCATGCATATTAATATATCATTATATCGGCTTACACATAGTCTTACATGCTAATACATGCTCGCATGTCATTCCTGACTCGATCTGTTACTTACATTCGGCCCTTAGTTTTTCGGTGATGAGGCATGCGCCACAAATAGTACTCTACCAGAAACAAAATAACCGCCGTTTCATTCGGATTCGTTTCACGAAATGGTTTGGGACAAAAAAAATCTTTATGAGATGAATTTTCGAAATTTCATGCAAAATCTTTTAAAATATTCACTTCATGAAAAAACCCCTCCTGACTCAAAAAAGGCATCCATTGGGTAGCATATTAAACGGTTGTAAAACACTGAAGAAGCTTATCCAGTTTTCCGAGCGAAAAGTAATTCATTTGAACACACTTAAAATCGCAATTCACTTATTTATATACATAAAAAAGCTTATAGAAATAAAAATAAACACTGCTCTTCAAGGAGGAGTGAGTAGCAACAGATTTGCGATTTTCAATGGAGCCAAATAAAATAACGCTTGTAACACAACTGAGCTTTTACCCTTAAAAGGATCAAGTAAATGAAAAGAAAAAAATGTTTGCTGTAAATTGGGACTGAGTGGCTGGAAAGCGTCTCTCACCAAATTTAAAGGATGAATAAGATAAGTATGCATCATAATGTGGTAGAGGGAAAAGAAAAGTTGATGCATTCTGAGTAGTTTTTCTTGCCTTTAAAAGAGCACCTTCTATTCCTTTCTCCTACATTTTAGCACGTCTTTGGTAAACAAAGATCGTGCTTATGTTACCGGTTTGTCCGTCCGTCTGTACCCACGATATCTCTGCAACTATTAGTCCGATTTTAACAATTCTTTTTGCATTGGGAAGCTTGAAATATGCGAATGATGATCCTTTATTTCGTTTTTTTTTTTTTTTTTTTTTTTGCGATGTACAATTTCGCCGCCAGAGGGCGTAAATACAGATGATGTCGAATTCAAAAATACGTTTTATTCCACATATTTGCTTTTAAACATCCGATTGAAAAAATTATTTCATCTTTCGATTCCATTTATGTCAAAGAGTATTTTAGATATAGTTGCCATTTTAAATTACGCATAGGTTTTCCGCTAGAGGGCTTAAAAGTAAATTACATTTTTCCCGATAACTCTTCTTCTAAAACTCCCATTTGAAAACTTTTTTTCAGCGGATACACCTCCTAATGGAAAATCTTTTGCATATAATTTCAAATTTTTGGTAAAGAATACTTTGGCCACCATGGGGCGTAAGTGTTAATTTTTGCTTCTGATGTATTTGCCATAAAATCTGAGCTTCTAAGATATCAATTGAAAAAATTTTTTCGTGGACTGATGCCAATCACACCAATAAACCTTTTCAGAATATTTTATTCTTAAAATATTCCACAGTCTCTCCGCCAGGGGGCGTAGATGTATATCTTATTTTTGTCAATATCTCTACTTCTAGGAGTCCGATTTAAAAATTCCTTCTTTGTTGGATAGTGTTTTCAGTGTGACATGTCTTTCATATAATTTCAAAATTTTCAAGTAATTCATAGACTTTCCGCTAGGGGCGTAGACGTAAATTGCCTTTCCCCCTATATCTCTGCTTCTTAATCTCCGATTTGAAAAATTCTTTCTGCACCGGATACAGCTCCTGATGGGAAATCGTTTGTAAATAATTTCTAATTTTTGTAAAAAAATGGTATGGCCACCAGGGGCTTAAATCTTAATTTCGTCTTCTGATGTATTTGCAGCAAAATATGAGCTTCCAAAATCTCGATTGCAAAAAAAGTCGTCTGTTGACCGATACTGCTCGTGTCGGCAAAACTTTTAGGAACATTTTCTTCTTGAAATAATGCATGTAGATGTATATCATATTTTTGTCAATATCTCTACTTCTAAGAGTCCGATTTGAAAAATTCCTTCTTTGTTGGATAGTGCTTCCTATGCGAAATGCTTTTCCTATAAATTCAAAATTTTCAATTAAATCATAGACTTTCCGCTAGGGGGCACAAAGGTAAATTTCGTTCTCTGCGTTATTTCTGCTTCTAAAACTCCGATTTGTAAAATTCTTCCTGTATTGCATACATGACCTGATGGAAAATATTTTTCAAATAATTTCTAATGTTTGGTAAAGAATGGTTTGGCCACCAGGAGGCATAAGTGTTAATTTCTGCTTCTGATGTATTTGTTGCAAAATTTGGGCTCCTGAAAACTCGACTAATTTTATTTTTTTCTTGGACCGATACCGCTCATATGGGAAAACCTTTTGAGAATATTTTCTTCCTGAAATAATGCATGGTTTTCCCACCAGAAGACGTAAAGTCACATTTTATTTTTATCGATATCTCTGTTTCTAAGAGTCCGATATGAAAAAATATTTCAGTGTTAGTGAGCGTTTCGGGTGCGAAATGTTTGTGATTGAAATTCATGTTTTTCTTAACGCACAAGTCTGCAACCAGAGGGCGTAAGCTCACGATTCCGTTTACAGCAATCTGAGGGATTAAAAACCCGATTGAAAAACTTCTTTCTTCCGTCAGTTGCTATTGTTTTCCATACCGGTTCCATTGACTTTGAATAGCTTTGATACATTTAGTTAGCGTCAGAACGGATTCAAAAGACGGGCTTATTACACCCGAAAATTCGGTGTCATCTTTCTTGTTTTATATTTTATTTCTACCCCTATTGGACCAACCTGCATATACTAATATTTCGATTTCTATCTAAATGCCATAGTACTGCCGCATGAAGTTTTTCTAAGCGGCCGTAAGTGTATCAAAGATAGTCCCCGTTCCTGAGTTAGCCAACACAAGCCAGTCTTGCTCGCTTCGCGCAATGAAAATTGAGCTGCACAAGCATCCGAGATAATTATATTCGGTCACCGCGAGTAATGTAGAGTTTATGAAAGGAGACAGCACAAATCCTGAACCACTAGGCCTCAAGTGGTCTAGTGGTTAGAGCAAACCCCTTTCGGCCAGATGGTCGCGGATCGATCCCCTTAAGGTTGTGTTGCTCTGACCCAATAGATACTCCGCCATGCGTCCTATGAGAATGTTAAACCGTCGGTACTAGAGTAAAGGAACTCTTCCACGTTACAAATAAGGTTATCTGTTCTTTCCCACTGCCCTTTTTCTTGCTCTGGAAGTGATTGTTATTGTTGGGACGTCACAGTTTGCCGCTTCCAACTATGTCGACTCGCAAATTCAATCTGGAATTCCTACTTTTCCCACCTACCTCCTCTCTGTGGAATCTCAGCTTTTCACTTCAATCTAAGGAAACTTCGTTTCTGATCTGCAGCACGACGGTCCTATGGGTCATAGGCAGTTGCGTCTTAATCTCCTCTATGAGAGTAGTACCTATGCGAAAGTGCTGGGTTCGAGGGATAAAAAACGATTTGGTGGTTGCATATTCAAAACTGACTGCTGCCACAGCGTGACACGGAAACCCACCATGACTCGGAGATAGGGTTATTTTGTTCTTACTTCGGCTCCATACATTTCACACAGAAATCTATGGAGCCGGAGTAAGAACCCCAGGTTAAAAACAGGGTCATTACCTTTTTTATCCCTTCCCGCTGCCTGCTGGGCTCCACCTTTGTCGCGGCATTCCTATCAGGCTGTTCTAACTGGCCTCTCCGTCAATTCTGCTCTCACGCTTTACACAAAGGTCTTCAGACTAAGGACGTGAAGAGAAGGTGCGTGAGAGATATAGAGAAAGGGTTCGCATTATTGCGGCAATTTGGCAGTTGTGTTTGGGATTTACTATGAATTTTTACAACGTATGTCTTTATTTTAACGTTTATTTTCAGTTCCATTCTTTGTTATGTCAATATTAACTCCTCAGTCGTACTTTCTCCCTAAACGGCACATGGGAATCTCCAAATTTCTTCGGACGCTTTGGTTACGACCGCCATATTGCAAAAAAAAAAAAAAAAATATATTGATGCTCTCAGTAAAGAGAAGAGTCGATAAGTAAATAATTTCAGGTTGTGAGTGAATTACAAGATATTCTGCAAAAAGAGGGGACAGATGAATGTTAATTGGAATTTAGTAATGCGTGATACTTTGTTTAAATTTTATTCGACGAGTGTTTTCACGTTAAATGTGTTTCACGAAGTTATGTTACGCAGAATGTACATCATCAACTAGCGACAAATGAACAGAGCTGAAGTTCAGTAAGTGATGATTGTTTCTCCGAATCACGAACTGTATCCGTTAGTTTTACCATTAGCTTTTGTACGCACTTGTAGCTTTAGTATTTAAGTGATTACTTAAAAACAACAAACAACCAAGAACACAAGAAAGATGACACCGAATTTTCGGTTGTAATGAGCACGTCTTTTGAATCCTTTCTGACGTGAATTAAATTTATCAAAATTATTCAAAGTCAATGCAACCGATTACAAAACCAAAATAAGAAATCAACCAAATTTCTACAATCGATAAAACATCTAGACATAAAAACAGCTACTAACTTCCACCAGCGGCTAAAACGTATGTTACGAAAATTAACAAATGGCGCACAGAAAGTTTCTCACAAGAAGGAGACAGATCTAGCAGATAAAAGAAGAAACATAGTAGCAAACATGATATAGTTCTACGCCTTCTGGAGGAAGAATTTTGTACAACGGCAAAGTTGAAAATAGGCAAAAAATATTCTTCATGGAAAAAGCTATGCTAAGGAAAAATAACTTTTAAAATACGTCTCGCGGAAGCAAAGATGGCGAAAAAAGGTATTGACCTTTACACTCTCTAGCGGATAATCTGTGCATTTTTTAAAGAGGATAATGCTTTACATTCCTATTTTAGCGAATGGCATACAGTAAAAAAGAAATTTCTCAATAGGGTTTTTAGAAGCAGAGATACAGCTGCAAACAGAAGTACACAAACTTCACCCAGCGACAGAACTGTAAACTGTAAAACTCCTCAAATACTTAGCTAAAGTGTTCCACAAGGTAAACGGCATCCGGTGGTGATAGAAAATTTTAAATCACACATTTAAAAGAAGAAATATTAAGAAAAACAGATTACACATTGGCGCCCTCTAGCGGCAAAATTTTGCAATATTTTTAGAAGAAAATACACGTAAAGAGTTTTCATATTCAGTAGTATCTAACCCAAAAGAATTTTTTATATCAGGTTTTAAGTCCCGCAGATACTGCTATAAACGGTAACTTTAATTTCCGCTTTTATAACGTAGAAGTCTTTTCGTACTTCTACGTTATTTTAAAAACATAACCATAAGATGAAATAGTTCCTAATTTAAACCTTAACGGCCAGACGAAACATGTAAACAACTGAAGTCAAACTTACAGAAAAGATGTTTTATTCAAGGTTTCCTCCAACACATCGTAACATAGCATTTCGGTATGAACATTAAACACACCACACACCAACAACGCTACGTTCCACACAGCTCCACAACACAACGCTTCTCCCAGCAACAGTTGTATCGTAGTTTATATCTCTCGTTCTTATAAAACCAGGCATACGTTACGTTCATTTAACCTCAATTATGTTGCCAACAGTATTCGTTTGAGAGAAAAGATATCACGTTAAGTGTAAAATATAACTGAGAATAAACTCAAGATTTACATAGGGACAGAAACTAAAAAGAAAAGTTAATTTAGAATATACGTCACACCTTCTAGTGGCAAATTTGGGCGTTAAGAATTTTTTTAATTACATGTGAAAGATATCGCAGAAGAAACACTCTCCAACAAATAAAGAACTTTTCAAATCGGGCTCATAAAAACAGACATCGACAAAAATAAGATATATATCTACGCCCCCTGGCAGGAAAACTATGCGGCACTTTAAACAGAAGGTATACTCAAAAGGCTTCCCCAGGTGAGCGGTACCGGTTCATGAAACAATTTCTTCAGTCGAGGTTTCAGAAGCTCAGATCTTGCTTTTAATATGTACATCAGAAGCAGAAATAAACACTTACGCCTCCTGGTGGCCATACCATTCCTTACCAACACATTAAAAATTATGTGCCAACTATTTCACATGAGGAGTTGTTTCCGATGCAGGAAGAATATTTCAAATCGGACTTTCAGAAGCAGATGTATCGCGGAAAACGCAATTTATCTTTATGCGCCCAAGCGGAAAATCTATGCGTTACTTGAAAAAGATATTGCGCCTAAAATAGTCTCCGTTACATATGGCATCGAAAGGAAGAAAATATGTTTTCAACCGGATATTTAGAAGCACATATACAATAATCTGTATTTTGAATTCGACATCATCTGCATTTACGCCCTCTAGCGATGAAGTTGTGCATCGAAAAACCCGGAATGCAAGGATCATCATTCTCACATTTTATGCTTCACAATGCAAAAAAGAATTTTTCGAATCGAAATAACAGTTGCAGAGATATGCAGTCCACAGGTGGACAGACGGTCAAATCGATAACATAAGAACGATCTGTGTGTACAAAACACTTGCTAAAAAAATGGGGTAAAATCTTATACCTTCTTTGCGATGATGTCTTTTTAGCACGTTTTTTGTAAAAGAAAGTAGATCCTTATGGCATCACTTTGTCCGTCCGTCTGTCCACCTGTGGACACCATATCTCTGCCACTGTTAGATTTGAAAAATTATTTTTGCATTGGAAAGATTGAAATGTGAGAACGGTGATCCTTGTCTTCGTTTCTTTCTCTCTTTTTTTTTCTTGGCAATAAAGTGGCGAAAGTTAGAAATGAAAAAAAATCGTGCTGTAGTTGAAGTTGAATGACAACTGCTGTATTAGCACGATCTTGAAGTATAAAATATTTAATATAAAAAACTTTAGTTAAAATCATATACACATTAAAAGCACAATAAGACCTTTCAGGTCCGCACCGGACCCTTCCTCCATGCATGACTTCGCCGATAGAGCTTAGTATGCATAGTATTTCCGCTAGGAGAGTAAAAATTACGATTTTCCCTATATCTCTCCTTCTAAAGATCCCATTTGAATTTTTTTTTTTTTTGCATCGGATGAACTCTTGGTCGGAAAGGCTTTGCATATAATTTTTAATTTTTTATAAAGGATAGTTTAGCCACAAGGGAGCGCAAGTGTATATTCATGTTTCTGTTGTATTTGCAGGAATATCTACAGTTCTGTAAACTCGATTTAAAAAATAATTACACGTCAGATACCGCTCAGCACTACAAACGTTTTAGGAATGCCTTCTGCTTAAAATAGCGCATAGTTTTTTCTCTGGGGTGTGTAGATACATATCTCATCTTTGTCGATATCTCTGCTTCTAAGGAAAAATTCTTTCCACGTCGGAAAATGTTCCAGGTGCGAAATATTTTGCACATAATTTCATACATTTTAGTGTACAAGTGTGCCACTAGAGGGCGTAATTTCCCGTTTTCTTTTGCAGCATATTAGCAGCAATATCTGCGCCCCTAAAAACCCGATTGGAAACTCCTTTTTCGGCCAGATACTACTAACAACTAAAACATTTTTTGGGGGGTTCCCTGCCTGAAATAATGCACAATTTGTGTGCTACGGGACGGAAACATTTTATTTCGTTTCCTCGATATCGTTTTAAGACCAGATATCTTTTACCTTGTCGAACACTTTGCCTGTGGTCGTGAGATTTTTGTAGTTCACAGTTCCGGCGCTAGGTAGCGTCAGTGTGTATTTCTGTTTGCAGCTGTACCTCCGTTTTGAGAAAATCTTATTGAAAAAGTTATTTTTTACTATATGTTATTCATTACAATAAACATGGGGAACATTATCCTTTTTAAATAATGAACAGTTTTACCACTAAAAGGCGTAAATGTCAAAACCTTGATATCTCTATCTCTGCTTTCAGGAGAGGTATTCGTAAAAATGTTATGAAGAATATTTTTCGCATATTTTCTACTTTTCCGTTATTCAAAATTGTTCCGCTAAGGAGAGTAAAGTTATAAAGTGTTTTTTTTTTCTATGTATATCTGTTCATCTAATTGTTCGATTTGAAAAGGCCTATGTCTCTGATATCTTTCTTCAAGTATGAGAAACTGTTTCTGCACAATTTGTTAATTTTCGAAACATACAGTACTTTTTTGCCGCTAGTGGGAGAAAATAGTTATTTCTGTTTCTAGATGTTTTATCGATTGTAAAAATCCTATTGATTATTTTTCGTGTGTAAAGTAATGAATTTCCCTGATTATGAATAACTGTGAAATATTTGTTTCGTGTCGGATTAGATTCAAAAGACGTGCTGATTACAACCGAAAAAAGGCGTGCTCATTAGGCCCACCCGGTGTCACTGCTGCCGTGGCCCGCCTGTTCTCCCGATATGTCGTCCATCGCAAGGTATATAGATTACATACCTTGGTCCATCGAACACGTCTGGTCGCTGATCGGCAACCGAGTGGCCCGGCTAGTACCACCCGCGGCTACACCTGATGAACTGTGGCAACGTGTGGAAGCAGCCTGGACCGACATACCCCAAGCCTATATCCAAAGCCTCTTTCGTTCGATGCCGCGGCGTGTAGCGGCCGTTATTGTTAGCCATGGGGGCCACACGAACTATTGATGTCTGCGTGTTCCGCAAGTTGCACGGTCCTGTAAGCTCAATCGTTTCATCCTTGTATCTGTTATTATGAGTCCAGTAAATCTGGCTTTGTTATCTCGTGTCTTTCTTGGTGTTGCATTTTGGGTGGCCAGCAGTGTTTCGTTTTATTTCGTCTATATTATATAATCTTTCAGAAACCAAATTAGTTCTTTCCCATCTACTTGTCTGCATGTGTGGTAAGTTTTGTTTCATTTCGTCTATTCTTTCCTCATGTGACATGTCTATGTAGGGCAGTGTATTGCATCTTTTATTTCTTTGTTTCCACTTTCAAACCTGGGCATTGTCCCATATTTCAGTACATAATTCGCTCTGGCCCTGCAGAAAGGCTCATTGAGTTGAAGGTGTGGTGTATAAATCTAAGACAGAGACATCGTCGTCTAAACTGCACTTTCAAGTCGAGATGTACTCGAAATTCTTTAATGATAGCACGTGGTTACCTGTCCGAATTTCACGAAAATGGTACCGTTCTATAATCATCAGCTGATATCGTGTCTTGCATTTAAAAATGTTCTCCGAGAACCTGATTGCAACCAGAATCTGCTCTTACTTGTAAAGGGTACTCGCGACTATTCTTGGTGGGTGCAGTGAATATTCTGACGACACCATTCAAAGCAAGCTCGCCGCCCCGGTGGCGCAGTGGTCTAAGGCGCTGGCCTCTGATCATTCGTCCGTAAGGGGTCCGGGTTCGAATCCCGGTCAGGCATGGATGTTGTGTTTGTCTTACGGCACTGGCTCTCTCCCTTCCCTGGAACCATTGACCCTAAATTAGGGACGGGCGACTGCTTATAGCCCATTGAGTTGCTCACGGTGGTCGTTAAACCTCCAATAATAAAAAAAAAAAAAAAAGCAAGCTCTTTTCTAGGCTAAGCTCAAGGGAAAACACACAACAGGCCGTCTTGCATGAAGACCACTGTTGCGCAATCTTCGGTATACCGCATGTCGGGAACAAGTCCTCACAGTTCTTCTGGGCCAATCGGCGTGCCGTATTACTGGGATTGCGCCTAACAGTTAACGCAAATAAGCGGTCTTTTCGAGCAGAAGTGAGCCTACGACGTCTTCGGCCAGGTTTTCTCGAGATATTTTCAGTGTCCTGAAATTGTCTTCAGAGCATAGAAGGGATTGATCAACATTTAACCATCTGGTAACTTCAGCTTGAAACTGTCCTGCTTCATTTCTCTGTGTAGTTCTCCACCTCAATCAATCATCTAAATGACCGGTCTGGGGTATAATGACGTGTTATCACTGCCCTTGGCAGTGCATACCCCAAGTTTGCAAAGGTATTCAACTCCAAACGTTTATATTTGCTGATTAGATTTGTGCAGATTTTGCTGCTCTGTTGCTTCCTAAGTTGACGTCATTCATTTACTGTCCACAACTTTTGCTGCCCTACGTAACGGCCTTCTTGTGTACCATTTGCGTTTGATTTTGGAGCAGGGTTCCTTTGTTAACTTGTTTTCCGTGGCTGTTTGTTCTAATTTTGAGCAACTTGCTGGACACAACTTACTGGCTTCAAATCATTTACTGTAACAATATTTCGTAACATGCGTTTATAACACGTAACTATAACTGCACTTCTAAGTCGCTCTCATAAAATAGTTCTCTTATTTCATCGTCATCACAAAATATGCATCTAACAAATCTTTATCTCAAACTACTTTGCTCTCATCGTCATCTCGCTCTGCAAATTTACTGCATTCAGTGATTACATATTATTGACCTCTGACCCACTGCAAACTTCGAAATCTCATCTGAGGAAATAATGTGTTGTTAAGACAGAAAGCGGTTAACGAGAGGAAACCAAATTTGCATAAAAAGACAAAAACTCAATAAGAAGGTTAAATTAGAGGTATACTTCGTACAGGAACATCTATCTCTGCATTATTACCACTTATTGACATGATGGATTTCCTGCACGCAGAACAGCTTTTCCTACTGACTAGCTATTTCCCTTCTGTGTTTAAAGCTGCGGCTACCTCCCGGACTACGTAATTACAATAGCGCAGCAAAGAAAAAAATAACTTGTTCATTAACACAATACCATCAACTTGGGCCAGCACCTTACTGTGTCTAAACATTAATTCTTTGTTATCGGAAAGAAAATTGTACTCAGTCTGTGTAAATGCCGAGCTTTTGGTAAGTGTCGCAGTGCGACTTCCTGGGCATGCAAAAAATAACTAACATGGCACATTGTTTTTCTCGCATGGATACAAAGCAAAGAATTAGTTTGGAATGGTGTAATAGCAAGTAGTATCTTGTCAGAACTCCATCAAAAATGCTGAATGCATAATGATTTATCTCGTTTGTTTATTCCGAAATGTCTACAATAATCAATATGCCAAAAAAGTTGAAAAATACTTCTTATTTATACTTCGTGCACAGGAATTCTCGTACGGCTTCGAAAAAAATATTTTAGCTTTGAAAGTATTGCTTCTGTAATAGGTTTTAAATTAGCAGCATATACAGATAAAAAAGACACACAGAGACTGCGGAAGTGCAAAGAAGTATGAAGAGATGCATGCTTGGTGTAACCATGAATGATTCGAAAAGGAACACATGGATCAGGAAAATGACAACAGTGGGTAGCATTATGATCAAAGTAAAATCCCTCAAATGGAAATGGGCTGAACATATTGTTATAGAAGAACTGATCATAGTCGTAAAACTGAAATACTAGACTGTATACAAACGAATAGGAAAAGGTCCAGAAGAACACCTTGTGGGAAATCTCTGGATGAGATTCAAAAGAATGCCGAACTGCCATGGAAGAGAATGGCTGAAGACAGAATTGTAAAAGAGTCTTGGAGAGACCTCCATTCAGCAATGTGAAGAAAATGTTGATGATGTGCATTGTCAAGAAAATGTTGATGATCACATGTGCATGGTCCCAAGAAAATCTCATAAATATTGTTATTTTAACTGCTATGAAGCTTTTCTTCTTTTGTTTTGAATTCGGAGTATTGCTCATTTTAGGCAAACGTCAATGATGTAGCGCATATAACTGTATATTGTAGGCACTCTGATAAAGTACATAGTTTCAAAGCAAAGTTTAAAGGTAAGCATAGAATGTCATTCAATACACGAAAAAAAATCCTCATTTCGTGATGAAAGCGATTTGCAGCTACTTTCTACAGACAGAAATCAGTCATTACTTTCACCTTATTGAATCGTAGCCAAAACTCAGAATAGCACATAATAAATTTGCTTCAGTCAGTTTTAACATACAGCATCAAAAGAGTTCATTGCCCGAAGGAAAGGTCCTGTAAAAGCGTCATACTGTAGAAAAAACTAATGACTGTAAAGTACAATTCAATCATCCGAATCTTAACGTCCGCTCAGGTAATAAGTCCGATTCTGGTCGAGCAGTTTGTTCAGGACGTTTCACTTTTCAGTTGTTTACTGACGCCAATATTTTACACCATCGAGTGTATCTCATCATTTAAATCACTACTTGTGTTTTTAAAATAGAAATTTCCAGATCCCTCAATAGTGGTCTGTACCTAGGTACATACAAATAAACACCCAGCATAATTTATTTAGATTTGTTGATAAAAAAAAATGCCAAACATAGTATTCAGACTAAATAGCTAAAATTGACTAAATAAGCAAATGTAACTGGAAATTAAACAGGCAAAGTCGATGATTTTAACAAAACCTCACACTTTGGATAAATCAAATACAACGAAGATTTTCTCCGTGGCGTGGTTGAATTAAAATTCCTCGGAATTTACGAACAGCTGGGAAATCTTTATTTTATCTTCCAATAAAAAAATTGGCTACCAGAGAAAATCTGAAATTCTTTACACATACACACTGCTAAAAACAGACATTGATTAATTATGTCATACAGGAATTTCATGTAATAAACAATGTCTTGTGCAAAGATGCAAACTGATTATATTACATACATGTTTCTGGTACTTCAGGAAGTGCAGAAGAAAATGAGTAGGATAATATGATCCACATATTTGAATTCTCCAGTTCGGGGATAGCTCTCCTCTTTTTTGAGGAATTATAATTATGATTAATGACTCTAGGATTTCGATCCCACACTTTTAACAAACGCAAAGAAAAGAAGCGAAATTTTCTAACAAAGAAACCTTATAATACTCCAAGATAAATTAATGCGGTACTCATGCAAACATCCTTTCAATTTTTATGGAATGAAAATTTGGGAAATGACAATATATAATGCTCATTAAGCTTAAGCGCGTATGCGGTATAAATCGTTTCTCAGATATTATGAAAAGAACACACATCTATATTTTATTTTGGACACGTTAAGGCAGAAGCAATCGAAAACTAATGAGTTATGTGCTGCTTGAGAAATCTTACGAAAATCTTACGGTAAATAAAAGATCATGAGGTCATTGAATTATAGAGCCATCGTTTACCATTCATTCCAATTTCTTATTTCTCGGAATATCTGTCTATATCTTTTAGCAACTTATTTCCGTCAGCTCAGTTGTTCATTTTCATTGATCCGCCTGAATAGTTTAATCAATCGATGAACGATGCTTCTACTACTGTCTATACAAATTATTCCAAACAAATATTTTTAGGATGGATTTTCACAAGGGATTTATGAAGGATACAATGGAAAAACTACCTTTTAAAATATGCAAAATTTTGCTTCTGTTAATTTTCCAAAAAATTTTACTGCATTTATTCTTTAAAATGGAATGGATCTCGCCCCATGTTTTATTGCATATATACTTTTAAGTATATTGCATATCATATATACTTTTAAGTATGGTCCATAAAGGAAAAGTAAACTTCACCTACGCACAGTTTATTGAAAAACTGATGTTAGTGAATTGCACTGAGTGGAAAACATTTATTTACTAAGTTATTTAGAGGTTTCAGGTTTTCTGCAAAATTACGTTTGATTTTTTTTTAATTCTCAATGTAATATACGTAGACCTAAAACGGTTACTGAAAGCAGAAAGACTCTAGGATATATATGTATCATCTTGTTTATTGCATGATGTACTTCAAGGCGTGATCAAAACATAAAATGAATGTTTTTACCAAAAACAGATGTTTAATAGTAGAGTTACACAAATTGATCCCCTTCAAAATAATCTCCCTCCGCCCAAACGCACTTAATCCAGAGGTTTTGCTATTGTTGAAAATACCCATAAAATTCCTTTTTCGGAATGCCCTTTAAAACCCTCGAGACTGGCGTGCTTCCTTGGGTCTTGGGGAGGAAAGGGTTTTCCACTCAGGGATTTGGATTTTTGTTTCAGGAAAGTAACCATAAACCCAGGTTTCAGCACCCGTCTCAACTCTCCTTGAAAAAGTTTGCATCTGCAGTTGCACGTTGAAACAACTCAGACGAAATTGTGATACGATTGCTTTTCTGGTCGTCGTTCAAAAGACGAGGACTGACACGTTTCATGTTAAATTTGCTAATGAGGATGGCTTGAGATGAACCAAACGACAGACCAGTCTCTGCTGCAATTTCTCTGGTGATAAGGCGTCGGTTTTCCCTGATCATAGCCCGAATTTCCGTGACGTTGTCGTCGGTTACCGCCGTTGATGGTCTTACACGACGAGATTCATCTTCCGTGGAAGAAGGGCCATTTTTAAACCTAGAAAACCACTTAAACACCGTCTTTTGGGCCACAGCTCTTTTACCATAAAGAGTTGTCAGCTTTTTATGCGTTTCTCTCACCGAATATCTAAAATGGAAACAGAATTTCATGTTGCGCGTTGCTCGAACGTCGACATCCCGAATGTGTTGAACAAACACGCGTTTACACTTTTTGCTCGCTGGTGGACTACTGGTATTCGCTGCAAAACCGATTTCTGGCCAGACGACACGTGCTACGGTTGAGAAAAAATGACCGCTTATGTCAGACACCTCTCCTTTGCTTCCTGAGCAAGGGTAGAGAGAGAGATTTCCTATCTGAGGTTGAGAGACCCGAACCCTCAGCGCTCTGCGCCTTTTGTCAGGTGAAAAAGAAGAAGATAAAATATTTGGGAACAGATTTCCCTGATGGAACAGCATAAAAGAAAAGTACAGAAATATTAGAGCAAAAGGAGTATACGGTTTCCCGTTAAGTATTGAAGTTGTAAGTTACCCTACATACTTACCTGCAACAAATCAGTCAGAGCAAGTCATCCCGCAGACAACGCCAGGCCGCAGGGAATCGGGGAAAGGACAGGGAAAAGGAGTAAAAAAAAAAAAAGAACCACACAAGAAAAATCCTACAGATAAACACCCAGTTTTCTCACAAAACCCTGTGTTGCAAGGCACCTTAACTCACACAGTTGTCGTTTGCTCAGTTCCCGTGAAGGAGTCGGCTTTTCACCTCGCTTCTCAGGAATTTTTCGTTTTTTTTTTCACTGGCTGGAGGGGAGTTTGGTACTTTATTTATTTTTTAAAACCATAGTTCCGTGTTTCTGGGCCAGTCTCATATATGTGGACTGCAATATTTCTCTTTGCAAAACAAGTTCAGCCCCTAAAAGAGCCCCCCTCCCTTTTTTTTTAACAAGATTTCTTCACATGATGTGAAGAATTTTTGTAAAATAGAGTACGGCCCTTAAAAGAGCCCTTTTTTTTATTTAACGAGATTTCTTGACATGTGTGAAAGTATTTTTGCAAAACAGAGTACGGCCCTTAAAAGAGCTCCCTTTTTTTTTTTAACAAAAATTCTTCTTATGTGAAGAATACCCTCCGAACACTAGTCCCAATTATTGTTATTTATTTTGCTGGGGTAGCTGGGAATTGGGTTCATTTCTGGAACTTTATTCAAGATAGCTTTTGGCCTTTCAAGGGTAGCTGCACTCACCTTATTTTATCACTCCTCGTATGACTTTCTTTAGTGCATAATATACGTATGATCCTTTATTTATTTTTGAAGCAGGGGGAGATTAACGACCACTATAAACAACTCAATGCGCTACAAGAAGTCGCTCATCCCTAAAAAGGCCACTGGTTCCAGGGAAGGAAGAGAACCAGTGCCGTAAGACTAACACACCACCCATGTCTCGACCGGGAGTCGAACCCTGGCCAGTCTCTGAGGAATAGTCAGAAGTCAACATTTAAACCACGGCCCCTAAGCAATAGCTGCAAAATCTTTTTTCCCTTATAGGTGAAACCTATCGTACGAGTTTTGAGACTAAACTAAATGTGTTATTATTCCATTAAAGAAACTTGTGAAAACAACAAAGATTAAGTAGTTCTTAGCGCCGCAAGCAGAGATTTACTCGGTGTCATTCTTAATTGATGCTTCTTTAACCAGTGGCTGAATCTTATACAAAGCAGCACTTAGGACACACAGTCATCATGCACGTCTTACCGTGGGCAGCATACGATTTCTTGGGATGGGTTGGACTCTAACTAAATCCTAGGCGATGGTTTTGTGCATAATGACTGTGGGTCCCAAATTCTCGTTTGTAGAAGACTTTAGCCTCTCACGAAAGAGAACCACTGAATCATCAATCCTACAGTCCAAACATGCGCTTGAGTGATTATTTCATACTCCGATACCTGATAAAAAACAAATTAGAAAGTCATTTTTCAGGCTACAATGAAATGTGACGTTCGTAAGTATATTGCGGAACTGTAGCGTTTGTGTGTAGCTGACTTACTAAAACACTACATACCGAATATCAAAAACTTCACTTACAGTAATATACGAGTCACTCAAATAAAGTCAGGAAGTTGTTACTTAGAGATAATCCTTTATTGCTGTCAATAGGCACTTGATCATTTGCACTTCAACAAGGTGAGATCACGAAAACTTGGGTTAATATCCACAATCAATATAACCATGAAACACAATACTGGAATTTGAATTAATATCCACAAGAACACAACACTGTTCTTAAAGTAGAACACGTAGCCTTCACAAGTACTTAAACGGCAATTAAGCAGTTGCGTATCCAAAAGAAGCATTAACGTTCACCATCCAACATCTCCATTGTAATTTATTCTCCTTTTTTGAAGCGAAGTAAGAATTTTTCATTAATTCCAAACAATGTGTGGAACAAACATCCCACATTTTTCAAAGAACACAACGGCCAGTTGATCCATTTTCCACAATCGGGCGCCAATGTGAAAAGACAAGTTTGTCGGTGTTCCATCACTCCGGAGTAAGTGGCTCTCTCAACTGAGCTACGCGGACAGAATGTCTTCCTGCAGATTTGTCGTCGTCACACATAACAGATTTGTCGTCTTCACACGTAACATGTAAAAAATGCTCTCCAACTTTTCCTTTTTTGTTCTATCTATCATACTTTCGGAGTTGGGGTAGCAAAGTTCGAAAATTCCCCGCTAGGGGCGCAGGAGTCAATCCCGTTGCTTCCACAATATTATGACCCTTCTATGAAGCGTCTGGTTTGTGACTTTACTGTACACCATGTTAATTGCTGCAGGAAAGATCAGACTGTATGGAGGATGGGGTAGGATCTCAATCCCTATTCAATTCCTTTAGCTTTCGGCGGACCTCACTAGAGATGTGACTTGGGGTATTATACACTTTCAGAAACGCCCGTTATATATTCGTGAGCACTGGGTTGCGTTGGCGCTGATCATTATGGACCAGCAGCTGTAGTTCGGCACAGAGATTCCTCTCCATAGCCTGCCCATCTGGAACCAGTTCACAGTGCAATGGACCATCACAGTTCCACCAAATGCACAGCATAAGTTCCCCCTCGAACCGTCATCTTTGCACCCTTGGCTGTGGTTCCTGGTGTGGCCACAGCCACTGGTTTCTAGTGTTAAGATAACTTACGAATATCCACTTTTCATCACTTGTGACGATACACGTCGCCAAAAATCTATCGTCTTGTGGATTTGACAGCATTCTGTGACAGATAGCTACACGGTGTTCCGCCTCCTTGGGTGTCAATGCATGGGCAACCGCCTCGAGGAAAAACCAAGCTAGTGCTGGTGATTACAATGGTTGACTGGAAAGATCCCACTTCAGCTACCAGTTATCGTATACTGATACCAGTCATTGAGTTCATTAGACATTATAACGTAACTTCTTTTCGTGCTGAAATATTGTCGTTCTTACGTTATGTCTAAATCATAAGGTATGAATACGATGGAACACTTCCTTAATTAAACCTTTACGGCCAGACGAAACATAGGACAGAAGTCAACTTACGGGAATTGTCTTTATTCCAGCTTTACATCAATAGATCAGATATCACACTTCAAGGAATAACGTAATTCACCTATCACATCTACACCACACATCCAACACTATATCAATAGCATAGGTCACACTTCGAAAATAAAATAATTCACATCACCACCTATTCATTACACCCGAGCAACTGTTGAATCGTAGTTTTTATCCATCGTTCTTATCTCATAAATTCATGCGTCACGTTCACACTGACCTCAAATGTGTTGCCAACAGTATTCGTTTGAGGGAAAAGATGTCACATTAAGTTTGAAAGTATAAGCAGAACAAACTCAAAATTTACATAGGGAAAGAAACGAAAAATGAAAGTTAATTTAGAATATACGTCACCTCAGTTTGTTTTCGCGACTGGTGTCGCCAGCGCTGTGACGCCAGAACCGTTTTTGTGCATTGCTGCTGTCTGCTGTTTCCTCATCAACAAACTGAACGCATTTTTGTTTCTCCTGCTGCCTCATTTAACCCTTTTTACAAATAATGGTGTAGAAGCACCCGAACAGCACGTTTATCGACTCACATCTACTGCGCACCTGATAACGCACTGTGGCTCAGTGCCAAATTCACGTCATCATGCTCGTGCGGTCCACGTCGTCGCGGTATTCAGTCGACGCCGGCGCGCGTATCGCATTGAAATAGCAGCCCGCCATTATGTATTACTCAAAACGGGACGAATGTTTGACTCACCATGGTGATTAAACCCAATAATTGTTTCTACTTGCAGAAATACGCGCACGTAAAATAAAGTCTAAAATCTTTTACTTGCTTACTGCTTCTATCAAAAGTTGAATTCCGTGGTACATGGTAACTATTTCAAAATATGTTGCACCTTTTTTAAAAGTCATGGTTGATTCACGTGATTTATATCAGGTATTCGATGTAATGTGTAATGCAATTTAATTGGAGTTCCTTCACTTCAGGAAAAAGAAGCGACCCACACTTTAAGCTAACAAGACGGAGAAATGCTGATTCCTGTCAAGTTTAGACTGTTGAGATAAAACTGTAATAAAGGATTTGAAAAAGCGAAATAATGAGGAAGAAAGAGAGAAATTGCATCCAAGATATTTCCTACGTAATGAACCTTGAACATTTCAGAGAGATAGGGAACAACAAATAAATCCCCGAGAAGTAAAAAATAATGGAAAAGGAACACAGGATGAAAATGAGGAAATAAAATAACCAACATTTTCTACTTTTTTTTTTTCAAAGACATGAGTAAAATTGTTTGTCAGCTTGGAATCAAGATCAATCGACCTTCTCTTTTGATTTTATGCTGAATTTTGATATCGCAAAAATTTGCAATTATTAAGAAATAAGGGCTCACTGCAGCGAAATGGCTCTATTTCGTGAAGACTGAGGTATTCAGTTTCACGAGGCTTCGTGGCTCAGTTTCAAGAGAACACTGAAACCTGTGTATTCTCATGTTCAAAGGTTATGTGGGAGATGGTAATGACATTGCAGCTTTATCTGGATTTACGAACAAAAATTGAAGTCCGCGTGGTTAACAATATGGTGAGAATTTGGAATACCATGTGCTTAGCTTGTGATCATTAAGCATATTTTCCTGCACGTCATGTGTTTAGGAAGTCAAAAAGATCCAGTGTAAAAAAAAAAAAAATCACAAGCATTCTATTTTCGTTATTACGTGGAAAAGGGGATGTACCTACCGGGAATGTCCGCGTTTAACACAAAAATGCATGAAACAGCTTCTGGCCAAGAGTTGTCTGAGTTTTCCTGAAATTATGAATAGGATACAATGCACGGAAGAATTTAATTGGAATATGTTGCAGTAATGTAGAGAAAGAATTAAAATCCGCATTTGTATTTAAATAAGCGCTAAGGAGAACACACATACAAATGAAAGCAACAAATCACCATATACCCAATAGCAGAATCGCGGCGACGGGCGACTTACGTCGTAGATTTTATTTTGGTCCTGCAGACAAAAACTATATCACCAGAATCTTTATTCTGATAGTGCAGGAAAAACAACAACAACAAAACAAAAATAAAAAAAACAGAACCCTTTTTAATCCTCTCTTGCAGACATCCGATCATGAGCGTAAGTTTTCCATCTGGGGACGGAATTCTGTCTTTCAAAACTTTCCGAAAACAGAAGTTAGACGAACAACAGATTTATCCCATAATTGTAGTTTTTTAGCACAACTTTTGTAAAAAAAAAAATATATCGTGCTTAGGTTATCGGTTTTCCCGTCCGTCTGTTTGTGGACATCATATCTCTGCAACTATCTGTCCGATTTTAAAAATTATTTTAGCATTGGAAAGCTTGAAATGTGAGAATGATGACCTTTGCATTCAGGGTTTTTTCCAATGCACAACTTCGCCGTTAGAGAGCGTACATGCAGATCTTATCGACTTCAAAACGCATTTTATTGCATATATATGCTTTTAAATATCCGATTGAAAAAAAAATTTTTTTTTCGATGCCAATTATGTCGAAGGCCGCTTTCTCTCTGCGCTGCGTAAAAGTATTTTTGTGTTTTCTCTGATATCTCTGCTTCTAAAAGTCCGATTTGAAAAAATCTCCCTGCATCGGATACAGCTTCTGGTAGGAAATGTTTGTTATTATAATTTCTAATTTTTGATAAAAAATCGTTTGGCCATCAGGGGGAGTAAGCGTTTACATCTGCTTCTGATGAAACTAGGCTTCTGAAAACTGGATTGAAGAAATTATTTCGTAAACCGATACCGCTCACCTCGGAAGACTTTTCTAAAATACTTTCTTCTTAAAATAATCCAGAGCTTTTCATCCAAAGGGCGAATATGTATATCATGTTTTTGTCGATATCTCTGCTTCTAAGGGTACGATTGGGAAAATTATTTCTTTATTGGACAGCGTTCGTGCTGTGACATCTTTCTCAAATAATTTCAAATTTTTTTAATGCACAAGTTTGCTACTAGAGGGCTTCATGCGGGACTAAAAACCCGATATAAAACATTCTTTGATCAGGTACTACTAACTGTGAAAACTCTTCGTGTACATTTTCTTCCCAAAATATACAACTTTGACGCTAGAAACGCAAATGTTTAACCTGTTTTTCTCAATACTCCTGTTTCTAGAAGTGCGATTTAAAAAAAAAAATATTTCAACACCGAATGTCATTTACCTAGTCGAACACCTTAAATTAGTATTTGAGAGTTTTACATTTTACAGTTTTGTTTCTAGGTGGTCTTTGTGTACTTCTGTTTGCAGCTGTATCTCCGCTTCTAAAAAACCCTATTCAGATTTTTTTTTTTTTTGCTGTTTGCCATTCGCTACAATACTGACGTGGAGCATTATCCTCTTTACGTAGTGCACATATTTTATGCTAGGGGATGTAAATGTCAATATCTTTTTTTCGCTACCTATGCTTCCGGGAGACGTATTTGATAAGGGCTTTTTCCTTAGCACAACTTTTTCCATGAAGAATTATTTTTGCCTATTTTCAACTTTCCCGTTCTGCACAATTCTTCCGCTAGAAAGAATAGAGTTATATCTTCTTTTCATCTATCTTTCTTCTTTTAACTGTTCGATTTGAAAACCTGTTTCTCTGCGTTACCTTCTTTCTGCTATGAGAAACTTTTTTGCACCATTTGTTAATTTTCTTAACAGACTTCTTAGCTGCTGGTGGAAGTAAGTATCTGTTTCTATTTCTGGATGTTTTACCGATTGCAGAAATCCGGTTGTTTCCTAACAGGTTGCGTTATCTCTGAATAACTTTGATAAATTTAATTAGCGTCAGAAAGGATTCAAAAGATCTGCCCATTACAACCGAAAATTCGGTGTCATCTTTTTGTCTTTCCTCTCGCGATGTTCGTTCTGTCCATGTTATTGTTAAACATAATTTGTATTGCATAAACGTTTGTGTTTCAGCTTGAAAATGGAAACAAAATTCCGAAAACAGAAGCTGACGGAACAAAGATTAATCCCGTAATCGTAATTTGTTTTTCCGCCATGTTCCCTTTGTCCAAATATTGTTCCTAATTATAATTTTGCTGCAGAAATGTTAGTGTTTAAGCTTAAAAATAAATCTAAAAATTTCCGACAACGGAAGCCATAGTGAGCGAAGATTTATTTCTCTATGATAGTATTTTTTTCACGGTGTTTCCCCTGTCCTACATTGTTGTTAAATGCCATTTACTAGTTACATAAATGCTTTCTTTTAAGATTGAATATGAAGATGGAAATTTTTCGGAAACGGAAGTTGACGGAGCAAAGATTTCACGTCGTATTTATTTATTTTCTCGCAATGAGCCCTCTGACCAGTGTTGATAAATACCCTTTTATTCCATAAATCTTGGGTTTTCATCTTGAAAATAAGGGCGAGAATTTCCGACAACGAAGGTTAAAGGAAAAATTTTCGACTCTCTTTTTTTATTCTCAGAATCCCTTTTATTTATTTATTTATTTTTTATTTCTACCTATACAAATATTTGTTTTTCGCACACAGTTTTGGTGCTGCCCAGTGACTGCCCGCAGATTATTTTGTGGCACCACGATATATCCCTCGCTGCCTGATCAGGATCCTTATGTTATGGGGTTTGAAGACAAAATACTGTAAATAAAAAAATTATCAAGATGAGATCGGCGAACGCGCAAAAGGAACAGTAGAAATGTTAAGAATTGGAGAAATGAAATGCGAGAAAATTAACATTTTTTTCGCATTTGATTTTTTATATTCTATTTGGATTTCACTGAAATATATTTCCTCCCAAAAAGTGTCGTGGAATTATTTACAGTGCATAGTAACATACGGAGAGCCATGGAATAAAAGGTAAATAAACCCGCTGGCAACTGAGGCCGAAGAATACGTGTAAAAATTCGGAAGTCCAATCACAACATTTTTGCACTTTTTAATATCCTTGCTTCTATCTCGTTCGGCGGGAAGTTCTCGTAGTTTGGTTTTACCAAAGTTATGTAAAAGTGCAACGAAATATTGCTGCGTGAGCTTCTAACACAGCAAAAAGTAAGATCATGTTTTAAAAAGGTTTGAAGAATCCAAGTCAAAATATTTCCACAGGAATAGCTTTAAAAACATATATCTGATCTCCGAGGGGCACACTCGCACGTGCGTTGGCACGTTTCTCTCGAATTTCAAGTCGCTTCGTTCAGGAGGTGTGAAAACACAAGCGTGTCCGCGATGAGGATCGAACCCGTATTCCCTCGTTCCGGAATAAGTCTCTCTCCCAACTGAGCTACGCGGACAGAATGTTTGGCTGCAGATTTGTCGTCTTGACACATGTTTTCACCTTTGTAGTGGGTCACAGGTTTTTTTTCTGTAGATGACTGACAGACAGACATGGAAATTTTATTATTATACAAGAAAGGATTTTTATACTGCCACATCATACTTCCACAATCCTATAAGACATACGTACAATTCAAGATAGGGGCAAACGCTGCTCATTGTGATAAACGATTCGAAAAATTATGTTTAAAGAAAAGAGATGTAAATGGAAGATATTTCAAACAAATATGTAAACACGGGTTCGACCCATCGGTAATAGCCGTTCATTTACATTTAAGAAAATCAATGAGATATGATTTGCACGAAACTTAGGCGTCAGCATTGTTCTTTATGAGTCACCGCATTGTGCAAGTTTTTTTTTTTGTTCCTTTGTTTAACAACCAGCGTGAGCAACTCTAAGGGCTGTAAGGAGTGGCCCGCCCCTAAATTGTACCCACTTGTTCAGGGGAAAGGGTCAGCCAGTGCCATAGGGGAGAGCTGCCTATGGCCCCCTGGGATGGGCCTCAATCCCGGGCCGGTTCGGACGAAAGGTCAGAAGCCAATGCTTAGACCACTGAGCTACCAGATCATCCTGCGCCTTTCAAATAGGGGAGAAAATGCTGCTAATGTCCTGACAAAAACCTCCTATAAGTCATACAATCACCCAACACTATTGATCCTAAGTTTACCAAAACGTAGAAACATTTTAAATGGAATACAATATAACATTGAAAAAAACATTCGCAGAATTAATCACGCCAATCTTCCAATTATAATGCTGAACTTCAGCCTACTACAAAATTGTGGCCCATGAAAAGTACCACTGGTTAAACTGATAATGATACAAGGCAAACCCAATTACAGTATTTTTCTATTTAATCCGGAAGCAAATTTAATTTGCCGACCCGTGGTGCAATGGTCTAAGCCAGTAGCAAACTTTTATCACGACGCACCCCTGCTTTGGCGAAAACCACTTATCGCACACCCCTTGTGTGTATATATGCTAAACATACATATATTATAGAGATTATGTATACACTGAGTGGCCACTTTATTATGACCACCCCCGCAGTACTTCGTAGGGCCACCTTTTGCCTTTAATACTGCGGCGATTCTTCGTGGCATGTACTTCACGAGATGTTGATAGGTGGTTTGTGAAATCTGAGACCATGCTTGATGAATAGCACTTTCCAGGAGTGTGAGATTGCAGGGTTGTGGATCCAGCTGTCTGATGGCTCGTTCAACTTCATCCCACAAATTCTCAATGGGGTTGATATCTGGAGATTGTGGGGGCCACCTTAGAAAAGTAAACTCACCGGCATGTTCCTGAAACCAATCCTGTAGAATAGAAGCACTATCGCAGGACGCATTATCTTGTTGAAACTAGCCATCGCCACTGGAATAAACCATCCACATGACAGGATGCACTTGGTCCGCAACGATGTTTAGATATGATGCGCCAGTCAGACGTTGATCAACACGAATTAAAGGGCCCAAAGCATGCCAGGAAAACATTCCCCAAACCATAAAGTTGCCTCTACTAGCTTGAAGGGTTGTAGCAATGCATTTGGGGTTCATGCTTTCGTGCTGTTTCCGCCAAATTCTCACTTGGCCATCGGCATGGTGCAACTGAAAACGTGATTCATCGGACCACATAATTTGTTTCCAATTATCGACTGTCCAATCCTTGTGCTCCTGTCTGAACTGGAGACGTTTTCTCTTGTTAACAGCAGACAGTAAAGGTGTTCGAACAGGCCTTCGGCTGCCATAACCCATCCGATGCAGTGTACGGCGAACAGTGCGTGTAGGATCATTTGAGGGGATCCTTGATTAAGATGGTCTGTAATTTGCTGCACTGTTGCCCTTGTGTTGTCTGTTACCAGTCTGGACACTCTCCGTTCCGCCCGAGCAGTCACTAGTCGATGACGACCACACGTTGCACGTAGAAACCCAGGTTTTTGGCTGACAGTCCAGTCTTTAAACACTTTAACAACAGCTGCTCTGGAACATTTCGGTGATACGCGCTCAATGGCTCCGAGTTCCTACAATCATCCTACGTTGAAAGTCCGTCAAATCGCATTTTTTACCCAACTCGTCACCTAAAAATCACTTCTACTACTGTCGCAAGCACTAAGCTCCCCTCTGGCGGCAACAGCGTGCAGCCTCAGCTCATTTGCTTAAAACTGTCAGGTTGGCATAATAAAGTGGCCAGTCAGTGTATATACAGTATAACATTAACACAGATATGCACATAATTAAATAAACTTAAAAAAACTTAATTGCATAATTTCCGCAAAATTTAATTTCTGAAATTGTTACACAGCTAGGTAGATCCTTCTTAAAACACAGTTAATTCCAATGAAATTATTAAATTTGAATTACACAAAAGTGATGACATTCCGATTAAATGATTATTCAAATCCAATTAAAATTAAAATAGTTAAATCCGATATCCCAATAATAATTATATTGAACAGTTATAATCTTTAATGCGAAGGGTGTGACTGAATGTCCTGCATAATTTAAGAAAATTTTGGTTTCACAGATTGTGAAACAGCAATTAGTAAGTCTTACACCAAGTGCAGCCTATTTCGTTCTTTATTTTTGATCTCCGTCTTTGCAGAAAAAGTAACTTCACATAAGTATGTAGATCCGAAAGGAAGAAGGGCATCGATCGCTGTGTTTACCGAATTCGGATATTTGTATTTCAAATCCATCCAGCGGCTGTGTACCGATTTTTCCTGCAATTCGGTTTTCAAAACAGTACGTATTCTGCCTTATGTCAATTAGTTGTTCTTGAAGAGACACTGGAAGATGTTTCATTTTAACGTTTCTTTTAATAGGATTCAAAATCCATTTAGATGCTTCACTTGAAACCTCTTCAAACAAGGTAGTAAAATCTGCTTTCAAATTTTCTAAGTGTGTCAGCATAAGAATTCTTATTAATTCAACGGTCACATCGTTTTAGACTACAAAATCATTTAATGATTCCACATTTCCTTTTCCAAAATGTTTTCTCCACAGGACAAGTTTTCAGCCAAAATCGGTTAATTTTTTGCTCATTGTTAAAACATTATTCTTACTTTGAAGAGATAAATTACGGGAATTTACCTTCTCAAAAATGTCTGCTAAACAACACACCACTGCGAGGTACTTATCATTGCAGAAAATATCTGCACACTTTTGGCTCTTTTTTTTTCTATAAGACACATGCGTATCTCACCTTTAAATTCAACAACTCTTTTCAATAATCTTCAACGAGAAGACCAACAAACATCAGTGTGATATAGAAGACTTTCATGATTGCTGCCCATTTCATTGCATAACAACATAAAAAGTCTACCACTTAATGACCTTGTTTTAATAAAATTCACTACGCTTATGACTTCTTGCAGTACCTTGTGAATTTCTGGTTCCAACTTCTTTGCTGGGATTGCTTGCCTGTGGATTATGGAGTGAATAAATTTGACGTGTGCTGCTACCTCCTTCGCCTTAGCACGGAATCCTCTTCTTATTCCGGTCATAACAGCTGCTTCATCACTCGTTATGTAACGTACCAGGAGATGTGACGTACCTGCCAGAAGGACGCACACGACATAAATGCAGATAGGAATCAGAATAAAACGTCCGCGTAGCTCAATTGGTAGAGCGACTTGTTCCGGAATAAGCGGACTCGGGTTCGAATCCTGGCGTGGACAGAAATGACGGAGAAATTTACTTCGTTATAATGGCGCCCGAGCTATCCGGATGACCCGACCGTTCAAAATCTCGCAATGGTGTGATGTTATTTCCACACCACGAGATAGGAAAAATCAGAGAATCCCTTCTCCAGCACTTCGAAAAATAAATGTGTGTGACGTTGCATTCCACACACCAAATTGACAGGGAGTTCTCAAGTGCACGTTCTACAGTGGATGGCTGCCTGCAACGATTCATGGCCACGGCTGACCCGTGGGCCATGCCCCCTGCCCTCTTTCGGGGGGGAGATGTGACGTACCTGCCAGCAGGACGCACACGACATAAAGGCAGATAGTAGTCAGAACAAACGTCCGCGTAGCTCAATTGGTAGAGTGACTTATTCCGGAATGAGGGGATCCGGGTTCGAATCCTGGCGTGGACAGAAATGACGGAGAAATTTACTTCGTTATAGTTATGCTTAGACATTTTCCCCATAGTGTAGGATTTTTTTAAAGAAAGTGTTTACTTCGAAGACTCTGGTGCATCGCTCTGTAAGTGCTTCACAGAAAAGCAATTCCTCCTGCATGTCATTGCTAAAATCATATCTTACAAATGTCACAAGTTGTGACATATCAGCAACATCTGTACTGCCATCTAATTAAAAAGAAAATGTCCCACTTTGTTTAATTTGTTACAAAACTTGCATTTTTAAAATTTTGCGAAATGATATCTATTCGCCTACCGACAGAAGTTGCAGACAAAGCAATGCACTTCAGTTTGTCAGCAAACTGTTTCCCATGAATAATTCCAACCATTTACGTCGCTGCAGGAAGAACAAGTGTTTCTTCAATTGTGTGGGGCTTCTTGTCTTTTGAAATCATGTAGTAAACTTCCACAGATGCTTCAAGATATTTATTATTCATCTTCAAGAAATTCTGCATGTTTCGAGACCCAGCATTGTGAGATTTTAAATACCGCTTAGAAACTGTAGATGCTTTTGCTGAAGTTCTGGGTGTTTTGCTTTTCAAATGGCGAACTAAACGTGATGATTTCATGCTACCATTTGCGAAAATGTCATAGCAATCTACACATTTAAAGCTAGGCTCTGCGTTGACGATGATCGATGTGAAACCAAATTTCAGATACACGTCTTGGTAATTTCGGATTTTCTTATTAATTTTTATGCTTTCACAGTCTTGAGAAGTTTGAAAACTTGCAAACATTTTTCCACACTCAAATGTGTCAGAGTTGTTTATCAAAGACATACCTCGTTCCTTGTGGCATTACCTTTAAGCCATTGTGTACATTATACAACTGTACACATGAAATATCGTATAAGATAAATGAAGGACAAGCGCATCAGAAAATAAATATTTCAAAAGCGAAAATTTCGTAAAACAGAACACAAGCAATGTTCGTCAGAGTCCAAACAGGAAGTGCACTTGTCAAAGTCGCTTTTGTATTGGATTCCTGAAAGATGAGGCATTTCCTGTGAACGAAAAACCTGTTTCCTTTTACAGTTAGTCAGCGAATACGACGAGCTGACGACATGGCGGTGGGAGCGCTATCACACCAGTTTTCCTCAGTGTTGCCGTTTTCACCAGATGGGCAGTCAGGTGTCGCTGCTGGCCGCTTTATTCTCAGATCCGCTCGGTGTTGATGGGTGTTGCAAGATACATGACAAAAAATGTCTGGGATTCGAGTTGTGGAAACCGAGCCTAAAGCACGCCGCTAATCACGTGACTGCAATAATAGGACGTCGTTGAAAAAGAAAAGGGAAAGAAATAAAATAGAGATAGACAATCTTCTCACTCGAGTGATCGTTTTAATCCATGAGCACAGAAAGTTCTCGCTCACCCCTAGGAATCGTGCCACGCACCCAACTTTGAAGACCACTGGTGTAAGCTCTGGCTTCTGACCATTCGGACGAAAGGTTAGAAACCAGAAAATGAATAGGCCCTAGGTTCAAGTCACTAAATACGTATAGGGAGGCTGTGCTTTTCTCACGGCGGTAACAGTCTCCCCTCCCATGGAACCAGTGACTTTAAATTAGGGATGGGCGACTGCTCATAAAGTTACCTCCCACTATCCAAAAACCCATTTTAATCCACTTCGTTTCCTGCTGAATTAATTCTTACAAATATAAAAAAATATCACAAGAAAAATAATGTTCAGAAAATTTTCATAAAGCAGCTCAGTGAGGAAATTTGAAGCAGTGTCAGTTATTTAATCGGTTAATTATGTAGTTTTGACCATCTCGAGCTGAACAACCCCTATTATAGCGGAATAATCGCGAGGTACATGCCGTTGTAGCATTGTTTTGCCGCATTTCAAACAGCTTTTACCATATCAAAAATACGGACTTCACAAACGGGCTCATATCTCCTTTTTTTATCACAGTCTAGAATAACCACTCAGCATCAAAACTTTAAAAGGACTTTTTAATCATTTCCTTTAATTGCAACTTTATAAAGAAATTTTCATAAATATGTTTATTTTTTCAAAATTATAAATGTCAAAGTACTCTTCCTGTATCTTTAGTGTTTCATTCCACCAAAAAAAAACAGATCTATGTTATTTTCAAGCTTTGTTTCACCCGGCCACTTCGTTCCCGCAATTCACTCATTCCGAATTATCTTCTAAAGCCCACTATGTTTAAACTTTCTGGAAATATATTGACATGGCTGATCATTCACTGGACTTGAATTCCCAGGCAGTAAGGAAATCTTGGAATCAAGATAAATAAAGAGAATGGCATGCCTATCGAAAACGCTGAAATTGATCCGTCCGTCAAGAATGGTTTCACTGAAACACGCAGAAGAGCATTCAGTTCCTTGAACCGTTTTCATTGTGTATAATTGTATAATCCGAAAGACTTCCTTCCGGATTAAATTCAGTTAATAACGCGGCACTCAATCAAATGGAGCAGGTAATTATAAATACCGTTAGTTTGAAAAATGATGCGTTTACATCAGCATTCACACCTTTATCATGCGACGTTCACTTTAATCAATAGTACGACACTAGTGTTTCTGTGATAACCTTTTGCTCCGAGCTTAAAATTATTCCCGACCTCCTCTAAGGAGGCGATCGAAGTAATTCTTGAGACAGTGCGGTAAATCTCTCCCGTCCCTGCGCGAAGCGTTTGTTGTACCAAAGCACAAGTGGCGTTATATGTAGATGTATTTATTTTATTATCTTGTAAGGTAAGATGATACTTCTTGTGGTATCATTACAAGCAAACCAAGCCCAAGCACTTAATATATTGCAAATTTGTTCTCCAAACCAAACGAAGCGTTAATAAACACATGAATCACAAAATGAAGAATGTCATGAAACCACGAGTAACACAAAAAATTTTTTTTGTAGAAGCAGTATTTACGTGATTTTATTTTATTAATTCTTTAAGAATGGAAACAACTAAATGTATTAATGTCAACTGTTAAATGTTCTAAAAGAGTTCTAAATGCGTTAAAATTTACAGAAATGTTTCTTTGTCCAAGAAAGACGCCTGCTTGTTTTTATGGAAGAAAAAACACAGGTATTGGCTTTGCTCAGCACTCTGAGATTACGTTACATTTTCTTTTAGTGGTTGTGTAGCCACAATTCAAGGCGAATTTGAAATAAAGCAACACCCATTCTTTACGCGTGATTTTAATCGAAAATCATGGAGAAGGAATTTAATTCATCTCGTTGTAATCAAGCATTTGGCAGGCCATCTAGGATGACCATGTACGAGTAAATAACAAATTTGCTTTCTCTTTATTCTCATAGCTTTAAGGCTGCACTTAATCGAAAATTTGTAGTTTAACGTGTGGGGAGGAATGTATGTTTAAACCATACGTTGAATGAACGCTTTGTACATATAACTCAAGAAAACTAACGCCATATCAAATGAATAAAACAGGTCTTCATTTCTACGTCTAGACTCGCCACATAAATTCTCAATTTAGAAACAATAAGTAACCTACTAGTAAGCTGGTTTGTCAAATAGAACTTGCAAAAATAACAGAATGGACGTTAATTACGAATAATGATAACAACAGGTAGCACAACTCGTAAATTCCAGCTCGGAAGGTTGATTAACGTTACGTACCTGCAACAACTCACCCAGAACTCCCGCTGCTGTCACTATTCATCACTTCGTACAGTGACCTTTCACTTAGCTAGCTGCTGGCGTCGCCAAATATGAAGAAGAAGCATTTAGAAGTAAAACATGTAACGAAGAAATAACACTACTTATACACAAAAGAAAACTCAAAGGGAAAATTAGATCTAGAAGAATAAGGCACATACAATCATGGCCAAAACTCTTGCACCACTAGACTGAAAGTCAAATTTTTGATGTTTGAAGACAACATAAAAAGCGTAATGGTAAAGTCAGGAATACATATTAAACATAATTTTAAAGGAAATTTTATGCTGAATTCAATTTTTTTACAGAATGTTATTACCAGTAATAGAAGTGAAGTTACAAGCAAAAGTACAGCGTCTAGTCATAAAAAACAAAAATAGTGAAATTAGTGTACAATGCATTTAATGTAAAATTACCGTACAGTACATTACTGAAACTTGCAAGGCACTTCAAATAACTGACCAACAAGCAAAATACGCTTTAATATTTAATTAGATAACCAGAGTAACAAAGTAACAAAGTGCACCTTCTTGGCATGGAACTAATGAGCTTCTCTAGTTGTCCATTGGTGACAACACGTTGCTATACTGCCCTTTCAGACTCAATTAAAATCTTTAATTAAAGTCTTAGTTGAGTCTGTGAGAGCCGTATGGCACCTATCACCAATGGAAAACTCGAGAAGATCATTAGTTCCATGCCAAGAAGGTGCACTTGGTTACTAATTAACCGTGGTTATCCAATTAAATATTAAAGCGTATTTTGCTTGTTAGTAAGTTATATCAAGTGTCCTGCAAGTGTCAATAATGCATTGTACAATAATTTTACGTTAAATGCATTGTCCACTAATTTCACAAATTCCACTATTTGTTGCCTTTTATGACTAGACCCCGTACTTTTGCTTGTAACTTCATTTCTATTACTGGTAATCACATTCTGTAAAAATATTTGACTTCAGCATAAAGTTTTCCTTAAAACGATGTATAATATGTATTCCTGACATTACCATTACGCTGTGTAAGTTGACTTCAAACATAAAAAATTTGACTTTCAGTCTAGTGGTGCAGGACTTTGGCCACAATTGTATGTTCCACGCGTCATCCTTCAGATGTATGTTGACTTTTCGTCATGAAAAAGATAGTCTGTGACGTGCCTTCCCCGCAGGACGCACACGACATAAAGTCAGATAGCAGCAAGAACGAACGTCTGCGTAGCTCAGTTGTTTAGAGCGACTTGTTCCGGAATAAGTGGACTCCGGTTCGATCCCCGGCGTAGAACAAAAATGACGGAGAAATTTTCGCCGTTATAATGGCGCCCGAACTTCCCGGATGACCCGGCCGTTCAAGATCTCGCAATGGTGTGATGTTCTTTCCACACCGCGAGATACGAAAAATAAGAGATTCTCTTTTTGAGCGCTTCGAAAAATAAATTTGTGTAACGTTGCATTCCACAAACTAGATAGACTGGGAGTTCTCAATGGCACGTTCTACAGCGGATAGCTGTCTGCAACGATTCATGGTCACAGCTGACCCGTGGGTCACTCCCCTGGCCTTCTTTCGGGGGAGGGGAGAGGGAGATGTGACGTGCCTGCCCCGCAGGACGCACACGACATAAAGGCACATAGCAGCAAGAACGAACGTCTGCGTAGCTCAGTTGGTAGAGCGACTTGTTCCGGAATAAGTGGAATCCGGTTCGATCCCCGGCGACTAGAAATGACGGAGAAATTTACTTTTTATAAGTCCTGAAAATGCCAAAGGAAAGATCGCATTTTGCAGACTCAACACTTTTGCATTTGCATTCATGCTTGATTTTGCAAAGCGTTTAACTTTCGGGCATTTTGAGAGTTTCATCTGGAACGTAAACGGTGTTGATAGATTGGTAAACTGGCGCGTAATGGTTGTTCCACATATGATTTTGTGCTTTTCAATGTAAAAATAATTTTTTAACTCAGACTGGTAGCTGCAAAGATACGATGTTCACAAAGGTTACTAATGATTATATAAGCTCGTACTGTTTTACAGAAATCGTGCAAAAAATGGTGTGCGAGTAAAAGTTGATGCTTCGATATTACGTTTTTGTTACAACGAAAGATGTACGTTAAATAAACATGTTACAGTGCTATCTCATCATAATTCACACGCTCTTGATGTTATCATTTGCAAGTGGATATGTGTCTCCAAGCAGTTATGTCACCACCTAAAGAAGAATAAAATCTTGCCGTTCGATGTAAGTAGTTCTTTCTTAGTCGAAAAAGCTCCATTATTGTTTTGATAGATTATTTATGCAAGTGTAAAGTTAATAACCAAGTGACTGTTTAACAACGAACAACCTGCACAAAATATCAACATTATATGCTCTGTTAGACATGTGATTTATCCCGAATTTCTGAAGATTAAAAGCGTGTCGTGTGTGCATTATCGAGCTGTTAAACACTCGTATTCATCATAAAAGACATGCTTTCTTTTCCTTAATTTTCGTTCTTTCGCTTTAGATGTTAGAACTTCAAATATCCGCACACGGAAAAATATATCTGTGTTCTCCAATGTTTTATCCTGAATCTTAGCAGAACTCAATGATACACTGGGGAAAAACATATGCTTAAATATCATTCAAGACCTTATTAAACAAGATAAATTACACAATAGAGTCCCATTATTCTGACCACCCTCTACTTTTACTTTTGACGTCAACAGCTCGCAGCCAATGGAAGAAGGCACGTGTCGTGAGGTGGCATGGAGGGTATACAATTTATAAGGTGTGCTGTAGTCATTCTGAAAACATATCATTCGTTGCTGTCATGGATAAAGGGGGCGATTTATCGTATTTGCAAAAATGGATGATCATCGGCTTTCAGGTCAAGGATGGCAGTATTTCTGAAACAGCGCAGTTTGTGAACTGTTCGCGTGCTGATGTGGTTAAAGTGCATCGCGATTGGAGAAATGGCACCATTGCGAACAAAAGACGTGGAAACTGCGGAGCACCACGTGCCATTGATGTGAGAGGTGAACGTCGTCTTCGAAGGTGCGTGAAGGCCGATCGACACGATACAGTGGAGCAACTCACTTGCCGAATGAACCAGAGGGCTATCGGAATGGTGGCTAAAACGACAGTTTAACGAACCCTGCTGCGTATGGGGATCCGATGCAGAAGAATGGTCACTGCACCTATGCTAACGAAGGTGCATCGGCACAAAGAGATTACATTTGCACCGCAGTACCGGAATTGGACCTCCGCTGACTGGCAGAGGATTGCCTTCTCACATGAATCAGGTTTTCTGCTTCATCGATCTGATGGACGTTGGAGTATAAATGGAGAAACATCGGAGAACGAACACTCTTCAACCATTTCTGGACGAACACAAGCTGGTGTGGGCAGCGTTATGGTCTGGAGTACGTTTTCGTTGCATTCCCTGAGTCCACTCATACCTGTGGAAGGCACTATGGGCCGAAAATCGTTATGAATCCATCCTTGCAGACAACGCACACCCCTACATGCTGATTGTCTTCCCTGGGACGGATGGAATCTTCCAACACGAAAATGCGACGTGTCACACAGCTAGAAATGCCCGAGAGTAGTTGGAAGAGCACGATGAAGACTTCAAAGTACTTCTCTGGCCCCCTAATTCCCCAGACTTAAACCCAATTGAGCATCTGTGGGACCATCGCGATCGTGTTGTTGCTTTTATGGATCCTCCACCACGGTCCTCCAACAGCTGTCAGATGCACTGCAGTCAGCATGGCTCCACATACCTGTAAACACCTTCCAGACCTTATTGAGTCATTCCCAGCCCGTCTAGCTGCTGTCCGCGCTGCACACGGCGGTTACTCTGGATATTAGCTGGTGGTCACAATAATGTGACTTGACCGTGTATTTCTTGTGATTAAATGCATACCATCGGTATTCCTAAATTGTGTACGGAAATGTGCCATTAATAAAATAATTTTTATATTGGCACAATGATGTTAAACTAACCAGAAACTTATTTAAAAGCAGCATGTCTCCTGCAATCCTACGTGGCACTGTTTTATTCAATTGCAGTGTAGTGTTGTCGGAGAAACACACCGAGACGCCAGTATGAGCATATTTTCTCTTTTCACATACATGGCTCACTTTACCACGTAAGAGATGAAGTGTGCCATGCATGAGGTGTGCGGTATAAATAAAATAGACCAGCTCGTCGAGCATTCGATTGAGGGTCAGAATGGGCAAATAGAGTGATTTGAGCGACTTTGAATGTGATGTGGTAATTGTCTGTAGGCGAGCCGGTTTGAGCATCTCCCAAATGCCCGTTCTCTTGGGCTCTTCACACACAACCACAACAAAATTGTACCGCTAATAGTGAAACACAATAGAAACTTCAAGAAGACGGCAATCCAATGGCCTAAAACATTTAGTGAATCAGAGGGGTCAAAAGAGATTGGTGACAGAGTCGTTGGTTGTTGCCGATTCGCGACATTGTCCTTTACATGATGATTTTAGAGATGACTCTCATCACATCAATGTTGAATTATGCAGTGATCTGCAGTGTTGTGACGCGTCTCTTCACTTGCTCTATTCTCTTCAGTCTCGTTTGATCCCTCTGATAAGTGTTTAAGCTGTCGCTCGCGTTTTCGCCGAATCGCGATATAGACAGTAATTTTGCGACAAAAAGTCCCCACTGAATCGCCAAAAAAACGAATGTTTCTCGTCATTGTTTTTTTTTTTTCGTCATCCCGCCCACCCCTGCATTGGTTTTCCTACCTGTCATTCTTTTCGTTACGTAATCGCTGCTTCGCCCTGCCGACCCGGTATCCTTCCCCGTTATTTTCTCTTTCCGTTCGCTGTTACAAGCTGCTTCGCCCTGTTGTCGTTTTTCCATCCCCGTTGTCTTTTCTCCTTTTGCAGAAAAGCACCAGTGAGGCTTGAGAGTACCTTTTGCAAGGGCTGTGCTGTGATGGATACGTAAAGAGGCGTTTCGCTTGTTTCTAAGGCGGTTCATCGCCGCAGTAACAACCGCGGGGGCGGCACGCGCTATTTTTGTTCGGGTCGACCGGTCGGTAGGTGTGTCGTTCAGCGCTCCCACTTTCTGGGGAAATTTCCCTTTTTAGGGAAATTTCATCAAAATTGGGCCCCTTCAGGGAAAAAAAGGAAAAGGGAAAATTTTCGTTCAAGGATTGTAAAAACTTGGACTGTAACGCCCAAGAATTTAGGCAAAGTACAGTGTCAGTCCCGTACTGCCCATCTGGTTTAATAGATAAGCCCTGTATTTTGAGAACACAGGGATCGGAAACCGATGTTAAGAAAACACCGGAAGCCTACAGATGTGACAAAAGGAATTGCCAACAAAGGGGTAAGCAAGCCTCCCCATTTTTATTGTGTTAATTGTATGCACCATCTTTCTCTCGGTCACTTTCCAGTTTCCTCTCTTACTACCATTAATTTATTTTCATTTCTCGCGCTCTATGCCACCGCGCGAGACAGACGATATTTTGCACTTTTAACTGTCAAGATTATTTTTCGATTTTAGGATGCTGACATTCTTTCTTTTATGTTATGCTTATTTTCTGCGTTAATTATTTGGAACTGTATATCAGAACTTATCGTATTCAGGTATCTATGCAACATATTCAGCATTTCATTTGAAACTTGTAAGTATAGTAATCATTTCCTTTCAATATTTGGTTTCATATAAGAACAAAAAAACATGGTTTTGATTTTAATATTGACAGAAGTAGCGCCGAATTCTGAGTAACTTCTCGTTTCAGGTCTATGATTGCATAGCAAATATTTGGTGACGTACTGTAGTCACGATTAGTCATATCACAGCAGGTCAGTATTTGCTTACAAGAATTCATCAGCATGCAAAGCTTTTTAACAGTATACAAAATAAATCTCAGTTTTTCCCTTTGCATTTAAAGAAAATGTTTTTTCTCAAGCAGGAACAAAAGCAAAGAAAGAATATTAGAAAAATACTTCTATTTTAGGGGAGGGGGAGGGATAAAAGGGAAATGTCTTTTTTTTAAGTGAAAAAAGGGAAATTTTGGCTCCTTAAAAGGGAAAAAATGCCGAGTGGAAGTGGAAGTCCTGGTATCGTCTGTTGTGGCTTTGCTCAGTCCTGGTCTTTGTATATATTTTCACCAACTGCATGCATTACCAAATGCAAGTCTTTTTATTAAAATTAGAAGTGTAAAAGACTATTTGTTTATATTCTCGAATTATATTTAAAAATGTATTTAGTCAATGCATTGTGCTTGTATTTTCATACGTAAATATAGCAAAAAGTTGAACCGTAAATTTGGATAATCTGGATAGCCTTTTGCTACAATTTTAGCTGACAAAATAGCCAAATTGCTACAAGTATGATACATCAGCGGTTATCATTCAGAGGACCACCGATTTCTGGAAGTACAGGGTTACTAGAAATGAAACGCAGTTTCAACATTTTATAAAGCCAAAACTATGTTAAGCTATTGACATTCACGATGCACCGTTCTATCACCAATAGCAAAGATTTTGTTATATAGATGGCGTCACTAAAACATTGTACGTTTTCATGGTCACGTGACCAGTCAGGCAAGATGGCAGCAAATGCTGTGGAGAAGGCGTTCTGTGTGCTTGACATAAGCAAAACGAATTTCATTACTGCTGTGCAACGACGTTTCCGAATACATTTCAAGAAATCACCGCCGAATAGACACTCCATCTACCACCTTTACAAGATATTTGAAACAACAGGATTTTTGTGCAATAGTCCAGGTATACCGCGTGCATCTGATGAACAAGTGAAGCGCGTTCGTGCCATTTACCAACGCAGCCCAAGGAAATCAACAACGATGGCGTGCGGGTGTTACAAATTCCGAAACCGACTGTTTGGAAAATCTTAAGGAAGCGGCTGAAAATGGCTTGCCGCCCCGGTGGCTCAGTGGTTTAAGCGATGGCCTCTGATCGTTCGTCCGAAAGGGATCCGAGTTCGAATCCCGGTGAGGCATGGATGTTGTGTTTGTCTTACGGCACTGGCTCTCACTTCCCTGGAGCCAGTGACCCAAAATTAGGGACGGGCGACTGCTTACAGCCCATTTAGTTGCTCACGGTGGTCGTTAAACCTGCAATAAAAAAAATGGCTTCCTACAAACTGCAATTATTGCAAAGTCTAAGTGACAATGCCAAAACCGAACGTAGCGATTCATGTACAGAAATGCAGGAGCTCTTTGAAGAAGATGGTTTTAATAAGCGTCTCATTTTCAGCGACGAATCGGCATTCCACGTAAGTGGAAAAGTTAACAAACATAACATTTGCATATGGGGAATTAAAAATCCTACAGCAACAGTGGACCATGTGCGGAATTTCCTAAAGGTTAATGTGTTCTGTGCTATATACCGTAAAAAAGTGTATGCCCCTTCTTTTCCCAATAAAACACCTTGACGGGACGCTCTTACCTCGATATGCTAATTATTTGGTTACGGCTCAACTGCACGAAGACAGTGACAACTTTATTTTCCAACAGGATGTAGCACAGCCACACTGTCATCGGGAAGTTAGAAATTACTTTGATGAAAATCTTCCATAGCGCTGGATTGGCCGTGCAACAGGAGACAACATGTCACTTCCATGTTAGCTACTACGAAGTCCGGGTCTAACACTCTGTGACTTTTTTATGGGGCTACGTCAAAGACAAGGGCTTAATGTCTCCCCTTCGTATTAATTTAGCTGATCTGAAACAAAGTATCACAATAGCTATTGCCGGAGTTGATCAAGATATGTTAACCCGTAACCCGTGTTTGGCAAGAATTCAACTCCCGTGTTGATAAATGCCGTGTGACCAAGGGTGTCCACATCTGTAAGTTAACAAACTTCAAGTGTTTTCCTACAAAACAGTGCAACGTGAATGTCAATATCTTAAATAATTTTGGTTCTATAAAATGTTGAAACTGTCTATTTCATTTTTAATAACCGTATATTTTTCGTTTCGTACCACTCGCGGTAAACCCTCCTTATGTTCGTTTCGTACCACTCGCGGTAAACCCTCCTTATGTTCGTTTCGTACCACTCGCGGTAAACCCTCCTTATGTTCGTTTCGTACCACTCGCGGTTAACCCTCCTTATGTCCATGCGTGAAAAGCCCAGGAGGACGGGCGTTTCAGAGAGAATCGAACCATCACGACTGGAGCCAACTATCGCGTTACATTCAAGGTCGTTTAGATCACTCGTTTTGCCCATTCTAACCCTCAGTGGAACGCTATCTGGTACTCCACGCGCTGATAAGCCGGATTTATACTACACACTTCTCTCATCTGTCGTTTTTCGAATTGGAGTGAGCCATTTATGTTACGATAGCAGGTGTATCTAATAAACTGACATCTCAGTGTATCTGACTGGAAACACAATATTTTGAACTATTTAGTATTTCGGAAAACTTCACATTACGCACAAGTCAATAAAGTAACTGATACATAGGAAATATTATACTTTAACATAAAGCAGCACTATTTCTTTTTCTGAATAGTACTGCTCGATATTTCGTGGATAGCATCGGACGAGTGAGTACGATCCCTTTCAACTTCCTGGTAATGTCTTAGTAACAGATCAATCTGCAACATCTGCTATTTAATCAATGCGAGTAAATGCATTGCCAGCAGTGTAGAAGAGTGTGGTATGAGCTTGAAATTTCATCAAAGTTATTTGCTGGCATTCTTCTGTGATTCAGTGCTTCTAACAATATAATGTGAAGAGTTTACCAAATTTTAGTAATTGTTCTGTACTGTTCTGAAACTTCCGATTTAATCCGTTCGCTTACAAAGAAGTACAAGTTGTTAGCTCGATAAATATGGGTTCTTATTAGTGTGCTTCAATTTTTGTCAACTTTCGGATAATAAAGTTTCCAAGGCTTTAAACACATAAATTTTCCAATTAATTCGTGTCTTCGACTAATATTAAAATACAGATTACTTAAAAACGTCAACGACATTGTGTTATGTAATTTTTGTATTATTTGAATCAAAAATCTATATAGAACTTGCATCGTTTTTTAACCGTTATATAAACGGTAATGCTGCACTCTCAGAATGAATTTTAGATATTTAACGTTAAACATACGATTTTAATCCCCATGCACCAGTGTGAGAACAGTTTTTTTTTTAAATGTGCAATCAATACGTGCCGGGCCGGGCTCGGGCTTTACCGGCTAGCCTGGTTCGTACAAACCTCTAGTCCTCATGCAACTGGTTCCTCATTTACGAGTCGTAGTGATGCAACCAACTCTCGTCACCCATGACAATGCTGCACGGACGACTACACCTTCCTTTTCATAGCGACCGCGTAAGCGCTAACATTCTTTCAGTGTTGTTTTCTTTATTTCGGGCGTAAGCTGAGTCCCCATCTCATTACTACTACTTATACACATTCTTTTAACCCAGATTTGCTAATGTCTCGTTGACACAAGCTAAATCAATGCTTAACATTTTCACATTTGTCTTTTTGACTAATTCTTCCACTTTCCTGAACCATTTCGTTGACTTTTTGTCTGTTCAAATCCTGTAAGACAGTGACAAACCCACAAGACGACAGTTGGTCTTTTAGACCCAAATATTTGGCACTATACCTTGATTTTCTCACCCAAAGTACGATAACGTACACAATATCTTCACCACAAGAAATCTCTCTTGAGTTTCCATAGGAGATGTCGAACAAAGGCCACATCAAAGGAGAAATTAATATGCGTAAAAAACTTGATTGGAGAGCATCGGGTAGGTATAGTAAAATTTTAATTTTCAGGAGCAACTAGCCATTATGTCATAAAAGAAAAGATTTTAATCAGTGAATCCTTCCAGTTGTTGCTTATGAATCAGAGACAGGGACTTTAACTAAGAAATACATTCAGAGGCAACGGACAACTCAAAGAAGCAGGGAGAGGTGCACGCTTGGTATAACCACGAAAAACCGAAACACAAGGGGCATTCAAAAAATAAGTTACACTTGCCTCCATCCCTTGGAATTGAGCAACAAATGCGGCGAATGCGCGGAATGAAGTTCATATCGTGCGCCTTCTAGTAGGGGAGTACCGTTGACTTAGCAATAACAGTTGTGAGGAGCAAGCGGTCTTAACGGTACATCGGATAGAATGTCATTTCTAGTTCACGGTAAGAGGAACACTACAATTTTTGTGGGCGAAACATCTGATTTGTTCCGAGATTAATCGTGAATAACGGCGGTGTCTGGGGAAATGATATGTCACGTACAGGTATGGTAAAGTGGTGTGAGCAGTTTGAAAGTGGAAGCACAGATCGGATGGAAGCTGATGAAAAAGGAAGACCATCAATTTCGACCACTGCAGACAACGTGATGCACGTTGATGAATTTATTCGCAATAATCGGCTGATAATCACAGAAAGGAGTTGGATATTTCGATAGGCGATATTTTCAGTGCTCATTCCATCGACCGTGAACATCTTGACTATCGAAAACTTTGTGCAAGATAGTTCCTCGTTCACTGACAAACAAACGCAAAGGTCAGCTTTTTTGTCTTTTCTATCCTTCCTTCAACGCTATTCAGTGGAAAGCCATGACTTCTTACGCCGCATCATCACGGGTTATGAAACATGGGTTCACCATGTCACCCCAGAAACGAAGAGAGCGTTTACGGAATAGAGACACACGACATCGCCTGTGCAGAAGATATTTTAACTTACACCATTAGCAGTAAAAGGCATGGCGACTGCCTCTTTCGACTGTGAAGAAGTAATTTATCGCAAAAGGCACTACAATTAATGATACCTTATACTGCCAAACATTACGGTTTTTGAGAACAGGCATGAAAAACAAAAGGCGTGGAAAGTACATCAATAGTGTTGCTCTCATTCAGGACAAAGTCACTCGAGACACTTCACGCACAACACAACAATTGCTCCAAATTTTAGAATAGCAGGCATGGAAACATCTGCCATACAGTCCCGTTCTTTCGCCGTTTGATTACAACATCTTCGGCAAGCTGAAAGAACATCTAGGGGGACAACGATTTTCAAACGATGTGCAGGTTCAAACAGCAGTTCTACGGTGGCTGAATGACCAAGTAGCGGACTTTTATTATCAGGAAATCGAACTTTTGGTCACACGTTCAGAGAAGAGTTTACACCAACTGGGTGACTTTGTACAAAAGTAGTTCAAGGTATGTGCTTTCTTTTGCATAATGTTATATGCCTTTAAATTTTCCATTGGGCTAGAATGGTTAAGCGCAACTTATTTTTTGAATGCCCTACGTAAAAACTTATAAATCTGGAAGATGACAACAGTTGATGACATCGTAATCAAATTAAATACCCCCAAGATATAATCGGCTGGACTTATTGCCGAAAGAACTGACCACCTTTAGACAACTGAAATACGGAACTCGGTACCAAGGGACAGAAAAACACTACAACAATACCGACCACGTGGGAAATGGTTGGATGAAATTGGACAGCACTCCGTAGTGACGAGCAGGAAGCTATCTCAAGACAGAAAGTTGTGGAAAAGACTAGGTTGTACCTTCATCCAGCAATGATTTGCTAATGCTTGACGATGATGATTTATATTTAATTCCATAAAATACCTGTGACGAAAATGTACAGATAAAATGACATATAAGAAAACATTCTCTCGCGGTATTTGAAATAAAATATTAAGAGTAAACAAATTTAGTGGCAAAGAAGTCAGTAATAAAAGTATGTTTTGTTTTGTTTGGTAAAAACCATATTATCGCATGACATGGAAATTGAAAATGCTGTTCGAGATGTTTATTACTACATATCTACTTCAAATTCTTCTAAGTGTTAGGAAATTTATTCTTTCAGTTATTCTCAAAGTATGTCAGTTAAAGTATACTGAAGTGAAATCTTTTCGCTAAATTATTTATTCAAATATTTTTCTGAAGCAAGTGATTTTGTGTCTCGAAATTTAGAGCATCTGATATCTGATTGTTTGATGTACAAGACTTTAGTTTGTGATAGCGCATGCAATTATCATAACGACATGACGCTCCTTTTCTTTGTAATAATAATAAGAAAACCATTTTGCTGAAAACAGCTATCACAATTATTAATCGTGAAGTAATTTGGAACATATTAATAACCTTCAATATTCACTGGAAGAAATAATATGGTTTGAATTTATGTCAGTGTAGTTCAAAATTTTGCTTTAATAAGATTTCCTCTTTGTTTCACAGTGATCTGGCAATAACACCTTTGATCTCCAGAAGTTCAAAATTTTATTGTTTTTGTAGACCAAAGAACAGGTTGTCTGCTTGCCAAAATTAAAATATGTCATGAAAAACAGAAAGCTGCATTCTCATGGCTGAAATACAATTTTATTGCTTGCTTTTCTTTGCAGGTGTTCCTTTTTTCTTTATTGCCAGCTCCAGCAATGGAGATCGAACAATTTCAGGGCTGATAAAAAGTGGTGTCGAAAGTATTTCACATCAATGAAATCCTAAAGGAAGTTTTATTCCTGCGATCTGATAACGGTACACCATATGGCTGTGCTTTCACGAAGACATAACCATATTAGTTGTAGACCAGTCAGACGAAATAGAGATTTCATCAAGCTGTAACGTACTCGTATAGCAATGTAGTTAACTTTAATCACCTATAGAATAAAATCTAAAGGTCACTTACACTCACGTTTTTCTGACTTGACCGACTTTCAATGAGGACTTAAAGACTAAACTCTTGGTAGTTCCGACGTGACGTTCAGAAGAGAAAGCATAACAAGAGGCAGACAAAGTTTGCGTAAAAGAAAGCATAGCAAAACCGAAAGGTTAAAACTATGGTATATGTCACAAAGTGCCAATCACAGATCAATAAATTATATATATATATATAACTAAAGAAGCTACGCAAGAAACTTAACGTTATTTAATCCAATTATGATAATGCTGATGCGTAGTTCAAAAGATCTTTCAGAGTCGGAAAACGTATCTTAACAAGAAAACAATTTTTGAATATAAATAAAACATTGATATTATCTCTGACGAAGATTTAAGTATTATTCATTAGTCTACAAAACGTTAAAGCCACCGTGAAACAGAAAAACTTACACCGGTAATTGAAAAAGGGAATACTGTGTAGTCTATTAACCGTAGCTCATCCCATTCAAAACTTGGAAAAATAAGTGCGATTTTTTCAAAGAAGGCATCCCTTGTTTATCTTGTTAGAAAATAATTTTTTGGGGGATATGTTCTGAAGTCAAAAGGATAAAACAAACTTCTAATTAAGCATTATTAAACTCATTTGAAATGGTTTTTATTTTTGAATAAAAATGTTCATAATGGCTTGTATCGTTTCGCAAACCCCTGGGAACAATGCCATTTTAATCCTGTTTGTAAGACATAAATTCCACTAAGTATTTCACTATTATGCTGCTCAATTTAATAAGAGAATGCGTTGTATAATAATACATTGCATTTTCTGTTGCACTTGGCGCAAATTCTTTAACTACGAAAATATTTCTTCTGCTACAACGAAAAACCTTTTATTTTTATCGTAAGCAGTTGTTTTTCAGTCTTACCGCTAAGAAAAAGATTCCTGAAATTTTCCCAAGGATACTGTATGACTCTCAAAACTGATAATTGAAAATAGGAACCAATAATTGAGAAAACTAGTTTGAGAAACGAAATCGAAGCAGCACCCGATACCATTTGTCTCTCCTGTCTTACTGCAATAAAAGTTTCCAGAAGTGTTATTGCTTAAGGCGTGTCTGTCGTAAGAGTTGTTCGTCATTTTCAACTGATTTATAACTTCTTCATGACGTTCGTGATAGGGGTGAGATGTGATCCTCCCTTTTCTCATAATCGTGGGTGGGCTGGTCAACAATAGGGACCTGGGTTTTCCGAAGGAATTCACAAGGTGCATTTTCTTGAAGAAGAAATTATCTCTGTTGTTCTAGTTGCATCATTGGAGTTACTATTTCACGATATTTGCTGATATTCAAATATATCCATATATCAGTATCAACAAACACGCTTTATCTTTGTATAGTTTCTAGTTGACAATAGGTAGAGTTTTAATCTTTGATAGCTGTAGTTTAAGTGATTACGTAGTAAATTTTCTAAGATAACTTCGTGGAACATATATTCGTACTTTTGGAATAACTAAGTAAATAGTAATTGTCAGGTCAGTACTAGCAGCACTTAGGTAAAATTTTAACTTCCTTTTCCTCCACTCATTGCAATTTAAGGACATCCGTGAAATCGTCACGCTGTAATTTATTCAATGATACATCAATGTTCAATCATATAATAACAATATCTATTCGTCGATTCACATAGGAAATAAGTAAACTTCAATCACTTTCGCTGTATCAACTCTCTGCAATATATTTGTAATTCTCGCTCTCTGTAACACCACCACAGTATACGCATTCAACGTGGTCTATATATTTTGCTCTGACTCACTGTCAACGTTGCGAAGCTGTAAAAGCTGTTCGGGAAAGTAATGTGCCACTCAGTGATAAATCTTAACAGAAGCAACACAATTTATATAAAAAACAGAAACTCAAAAGGAAGGTTAATTGATGATATGCGTCACTAAAACTCAATCGTAAAGAATCTGGCGATAATAATAGCAAGCTACTATTATTTAAGCAATCATAGCAATCCCCACAATATATCTAATCATGTTATTATGGAAACTGGATTATACTTTTAGTTGATTTAATTTGAACGTTAGGTTAATTTCCGTGGAGATTACTAAGATTGAGCGTAATGGGCTTACGTTAACTTCAGCTATTAGGTTGGCTTCTCTGGAAGCATTAAATTGTAACTTTAAACTCCAAAGTTGTTATCCCCCGATAGCTTCACTCTTCATACAGATGGAACCTTAATTACACTTACAAATAGTACTTTCAATTAACGGCTAGCTTCCTCGGGAGTACAAGATTCTCTTACCATGTTATAGTCCTTCCATTATCATATAGGCACCTAAGAAGTCACTCAAACATCAGAAATAATCACCAACGAAGTATCCATAAATAGGCTTTCCTCATTTATTATGCAACAAGCACACTCGCAGTTAGAACAGAGACGAACGCAGTCGTAAAGATGAATTATCTCTCCGTCGTTAATTAGAATGCTCTCCAATCATTATAGTAACAGTCCCCGTAACACAACAGTGTTCATCAAAAAGCGCTCGCAAACATTGCTCCATTAAAAACAGCATCTCTTATCTCTAACGTGAACATAAACTATTTTCACAAAAGTCACCGGACACCCCTTCAAAAGAAAATGAACGGATCCGCAGCGTTGTTTAGAAGCGCGGTATAGCTGCAAACGGTATAAAAACAAGCCTGCACCTGACCGCGATCATATCGCACTGTGAGATTGAGTGAAAATGTCGCGGCGAGAGAGAACTGACTTTGAGAAAGGAAAGATTGTTGGATGTTATATTAGTGGGTTGTCCATAAGAGAAACCGAGAGGCGTTTAAACATACCCAAGTCAACTGTTTTGAATGCACTGAATAAGTGGAAGACACATGCAGGGGAGTTAGTGCCCCTACCATGTTTCGGAGCAATTCTTGGAGCAAGAAAATGTGCTTTTTGGAGCAAAACTTAGGTTTCGGAGCAGCTAATTATAGTATTTTTAATTGTTTAAAGTCCATGATGTGCTTTAAGTTATGTTTATATACTGAATAACCATTATTTTATGAACTATGAAAAAATGTTTTATTTCAGGTTTGTTGACATTTTACTGCTTCTCTTACGACTGTTAATTAGCATTTCTGTCGTTCCTAAAGTGAGGGAAATGGGAAAACAATTATACTACCCACGATTTATTGAAAACTACACGACCTGCAATATGACCTGCAATATTTTAAGCGTAACACATCAATATCCGGGATTTTTTTCTGAATACATTTATTTCACTGCAACACGTATAGGATACTGCCGCGTCCAAGAACTGTTGCTATTGTTACTGAACGCTTGCGAATATACACTTAGGAAGAATAAATAATATGCAATTACTGTTTGTTCTTTGGTTGGTTTTTAGCAGCATATTTTTCGAGATTCATGGCATTCAGATGAAAATACATTATTTCTAAAACCAACCAACTGGCAAGCCACGCGTACGTGGTTTGCGTGTGCATCACTAACTCCTAAGGTTTTCTGCAGGAAAGCGTACCTTCGATATAAAAGGAAAACTAATGTAAAATTTCATAATCAAATTGTAAAATCACCTTTCAACAGTTGCGCCATGATACTCTTCATACTATATTTTCCATCCAGGAATTATCAATGTCAAACTTTCGTTATTGCTGTGAACAATTACAACTGGAACCAAAACTATAAGATAACAATGTGAAAATCATCTAAATACGTGGCGTCAGTTGAATATATAAATCCATAGCTCTTTCCACGTTAAGCAACGCACAGCAACCGAAAAATTGTTATTCGGCTGCCGTCGGATAATCGAATCCTGAATATCTCGATATCTAGCCGAGCGCGTTTGCCTTACACCACAGCAGCCAACAATTTACCGTGCTATATGTGTTTTTCTTTTTCAGTCAGCATCTGACATCATAAATCCGTAAGATGGGCTCAGCTACTGAGACGTCTCCATCTGGTGTACATTAACGTCACTGGCTATAAATAGCCCATCTTACGGATTTATGATGTCAGATGCTGACTGAAAAAGAAAAACACACAAAGCACCGTGATTTGTTGGCTGCTGTGGTGTAAGGCTAACGCGCTCGGCTAGATATCGAGATTCGGAGTTCGATTCCCCGACGGCGGCCGAATAACAATTTTTCGGTGTCTGTGCGTTGCTTAACGTGGAAAGAGCGATGGATTTATTTAATCAACTAACGCCACGTATTTAGATGATTTTCACGTTGGATCTCGCCCTATGGATTATTGCTATAATTATTTATAGACAGTGCCGTAAATGCCCACCAAATGGAGACGTCTCAGTAGCTGAGCCCATCTTACGGATTTATGATGTCAGATGCTGACTGAAAAAGAAAAACACATATAGCACCGTGAATTATTGGCCTCTGTGGTGTAAGGCTAACGCGCTCGGCTAGATATCGAGAAATTCGAAGTTCGGTTCTCCGACGGCGGCCGAATAACAATTTTTTCGGTTGCTGTGCGTTGCTTAACGTGGAAAGAGCGATGGATTTATTTATTCACTATGAGATAACAGTGAGATTTAGTAAAGTTGGTTAGATAAAGGCTACTTCCATCGCCTAATGCTAGTGCAGTGACGATTTGGCACGGGAACCTCACCTCCCCCTCCTTCTTCAGTAGTAGTAGCATCAGTTTATGACTTTTTTGTTGTTGCTGTCTGAAAGAGCCACTGCTCTTGCATACTTTGGGTCCTGCACATGGACATTCAGCAGACGATTGCGAGTTAGTAAGTGCTTCAACGCACTTTCCATCTGGAAAAAGAAAAGTGTGAGGTTGGAGATGTTCCTCAAGGTAGGTCAAAATGAGAAAAAGAAAACCTCATAAACATTCTGCTCCCTGAATGTACGGGGCAAAATTTAGACATTAAGTAAGAACCAAAAGATCGGTTTTCCTGATAATTGATTACAAGTTACGCGATATAAGCAATCCTTTCATTTATCCAGAGCGTTCATGAGCGATTTTAATTAACATACATGAGACTGACGAAGAAAAAAACAACAAAGCTGTACTTTTTAATTTGGTGAAAATTCGGACTGCGCAGTGAGAAAGTGTGAATATTACACAGCATGAACAAAACTGAATAACTCACTGTAATTTATTTATGAAAGTATTTACCTAGATCACACCACTGTATTCACAATGATAAAATTACTGAATTGCAAGCAAAATAAGGTGGTTTTGAAAGACATAACTTCAAACAGTTTTTTTTTCCTGGTTTTGTTCTTGTACTTGCTAGAACATTAGCTCTGGTTTCCTCTTGCGAGCAAACCCTACTTCCTTCTCAGCAAGTTCCGCAGCCATATTTGTCTTTTGTTGACAAATATTGCACAGCATGCAGTGTTTACTTTTTTCTGCTGATAGTTTTCCTTACCATTTTTGTTTGTTACTATTCATTCTTTTTTCGTTTGTTTTTTTTATTCCCTCAGATGACAATTTTATCCATCATGCTTAAAGAACTTTCAGCCTGAGAACCATGAATTCTGATATCAGAGCTTTCACTATTTTAAATAAATGGTGTAATTTTCAGAGAATGAAAAACTTTTTTGAACACCATGCATCAATTCTTACAAATTTCCAAACTTCGTCACTTCCATTTTTGGAAATTTCCCCCACCCTTATCAAGCTAAAATGAACACACATTTATGAGGGTGATAGCATTTAACATAGCAGTGGGAACATCGCGGGATGAAAAAATACAATTACGGAAGAAATCTACGCTCCGTCAGACTTCCGTTTTCGGAAATTTATCCACCAGTTTCAAGCTGAAATACAAAAATGTATGTAATAAAATTATATCTAACGATACTGGGTAAAGGAAACATCGCGAGAAAAAATTACGATTACGAGAGAAATCTTGCCTCCGTCTACTTTCCGTCTTCGAAGAATGAAATCCCGTTCTCCGACGGAGAAAACGACCCCCCCCCCCCCACCAATCCTCCTACAATTTCAGTTTAGTTGTGCATCGATCTCGTGTATGCTCCAAATGATAACAAAAAAGACGGAATTCCTCGAATCAGCGTAAGAACATCGTGGCCGAAGATTACGGGGAGTTTTCCGGGCGGCCTAACTTCCGTTTTCGTAAATCGTTGCCTAGAATTTCAAGCAGAAATTATGCAATGAAATTATATTTAACAACAACACTGAACAGAAGCAGCATCGCGAGAGAAAAAAATACGATTACGGGAAGAATCTGCACTCCGTTTAACTTCCGTTTCCGAACGTTTAAAAAGACAAAACAACGTCCCCAGACGGAATACGACCCTCCCCTAACTAATACCCCGAAAATGACAACAAAAAAATAAAAGGGATGAGACTTCGCGAATCCGCGGAAGAATTTCACGTACGAATTAACCACTGAATCGATTTCGAATGTCGTAAGATTACACTAAAATATCGATGACCGGTAAATTTTAACTTTTGGCGCAAAATTGGCGCAGATTTTGTCAAATTTGCAAATATTTAGCAGAATGGCGCAAGAACAACGTTTTGGCGCGGGCTGGAGCAATTGGCGCAGGTCTGGCAGCCCTGCACATGGCTTGCCTGAAGCAGCAAAACGTACCGGCAGACCAAAGAAAATCAATGATAGAGGACGTCGAAGCCTCATGAGAGTCGTTGCAGCTAATCGACGGAGTACAGCACAAGACCTCAGTGTACAGGTGAATAAAAATGCTGGAACCTCGGTATGTACACGTGCCATTCGCAGACAACTTCATTCCATGCGTTACCGTGGTCGTGCGGCTGCTCATAGCATTTCATCTCCACTCGGAATGCTGCTAGTCGTTTAGAATGGTGTAAAGAACATTTATCGTGGACCGTAGATCAATGAAAACGGGTCCTATGGACTGATGAATAAAGGTAAACGATTCATCAATCTGATGGCCGTGTGTGGGTATGGCGGCAGCCGGGGGAACGCTATTTACCACAGTGTACTGTTCCTACCGTTAAGTTTGGAGCTGGCAGTATACTTGTGTGGAGGTATTTTTCGTGGTATGGTCCAGGTCCATTGGTTATGGTGGACAAAACTGTTAACCAACACGTCTACCTCGATATTCTGGACAATTATGCCCTACCAACTCTGTGGCATTACTAGGGAACCGAGCCTTGTTGGTGCCAGCAGGATAATGCATCCAGCCATAAAGCAAAGACTGTTATGGCGTGGTTTGACGATAATTCCTTATCGTGTGTGGCCTGTCCGGCACAGAGTCCTGATCTTAATCCTACAGAGCTCCTATGGGATGAATTAGAGCGCCGAATAAGAAGTTTGGAACCAAGGCCAACCAATAAGCAACAGTTAGCGGCAGCTTTATGTACTGAATGGAAGCGCATACCTATCGCTGTGTTCCAAAACTTTGTCGAAAGCATGTCTCGAAGAGTCAGTGCATGCATTAAGGCCAAAGGTTGACCGACACCGTACTAATGTGTGCCAATAAATGCTATGTTGTGTTTCCCTCCTAGGTGTCCAGTGACGTTTGTCAACATAGTGCATGTCAGTGACGTTTGACCCATTGCCAGGGCTGCCAAACACAAATTCGTCGACGGAGAAAATGTGACATTCGGACTAAAAAAAGGTTTAACGAGAATAAACGGCATTTATATAAGAAGACAGGGACTAAAATCAAGGTTAAATTAGAGTATACGTCATAATCTTCAAGATTTTACCCCTTCAACATAATCGACGCAGCTCTGCATTTTGATTTGACTCACTGTCAGCGATACCAAAACATACAAGTAGTTTGACGACGTAATGTGCCGTTCAATAGGAAAATATCTAATAACGAAATAACAAAATTTACATCAGAAACAGGAACTGAAAAAGAAGGTTAAATTTTAGATATACGTCACAAACCCTTCGGTAGACTGATCATATCGATAAAACGATATTTCGGTGAAGGGATATTCATTGAAGTGACTCTTTGGTTGAAGAGGTCGTCAGGGAAATAAACTTCACCAGCCAGAAATAACCATTCTTCGATGGATGGTGTATAGCAGGGCCCTCCCTCTCCTACCCAGGAATCAGGGGCCCCAAATTAGAGACAGGCGACTGTTTATATCCCAGAGATTTGCTCATGCTGGTCGTTAAACCCGCAAAGAAAAATAAACTTAGTGAAATTTCTGAGCCAGGTGTAAACGCGACTGAAGTGGTTATTTCAGTTTCTGAGAGAAAGGCGGTAAAAACACGTGATCCATTCCTTACTCGGGATTCGAATCCAGGTTCAACAGATGCAAAGGTTTAGGAGACTTCATTTTAGACCATTCAATCATCGTGGCACCAACAATTCCCTTACGAAAACAAAATATTTTCTAGGGTTTTCGTGTTATAGAATAAAAGAAATGAAACTTAATAACTCTGAAAATATCTGTATTTGTTTTTCTCCCCGATTAATATCTCGCAGGCCGATAGAGGAGGAATCAGACAGCAGTTTGAAAGATATTCCAATTCTCTCCCTCTAACGAACTTTCTGTATATCCTCTCTTTTACAAGTCAACTTATGTCATATGATATTTATTTTATCTTCCTCCTTTTAACTTTTGCTCTTCCTTTAAAGACTTAATGGTTTGTAGTTCGTAACTTTGCGATAACCAACATGAATACCGGATATCCTTCAGTATCTTAACAGATAGATCAAATTACAGAAAACGCAAAATTAATTTTTGTATGATTTACGGAATCGTTTAGCTGCGATTCATAGGAGAAATACGCTTTACCTGGGGCATCAAGTGGTGACGGTAGGTCCGAACTTTAAGTAGTATACAGTGACTTAATTTGCAAATTATTTCTCAGAGTGCTTATTGCTCATTAAAAAGTCTCTGCGCTGAACTTTACGTGCAAAAGGCGCTTTTCTCGAAGTGGAAAATTTCTCTCCATTGACGTTCCTCACGTTTTCTCAAACATTGCAATCTTACATTCTTAAACATGAATAAAGCAGAGAGCCAGTAATTTCCTACCTGCATGGATTCAATTAACCCAGAAGTTTCATGATATTCATGTATGCTTAACGTCGGAAACTGGATAACACTTTTGTTTTATGGGTTGCAGTATACGAGCCCCTAGCGAACAAGCATAAATGGCTTGGAAGATCTGACTTTCCATTCGGTTGTAATTTAACGTTGCCGTTGAGAAATTCTGAGTCATATGAAACACATTGTTTGCCTTCATAACGCAACTGTAAAGGTTTCCAAAGAAAAACAGACAGTCAGATATTTAGCGTCGGCTTACATATGGCTTTAATATAGCTATAAATATTAAAGCAGTAATTTTATGCAACGCACGCAATCACAACGCAGAGGCATATATGTGCACGCACAGTGAGAATACACACAGAGTAGTACAGAGTTAGCTGCTAAGCTTATTGCAGTTGCGAAGGATGATTTTCCACTGACTTTAACATAGAAAAGAGAAAACGTTGTTGCATTAGTTCACACATATTTGTACAGCAAAATCTCCTTAACGGACACTCCCGATTAGCGGACAACTCAATTTAGCGGACAGTTCTGTGATCACAATCCCGAAGTGCAATATATACGGTTCTGCATAATTACCTCCAAGTAGCCGGCGCTCCGAATAACGGACAGTGATCTCGGTCATAAAGACAATTAAAAACGCAAACGTTCAATGAGAAAAAAATTGGCAAACTTTTGTCGCAAATATTTCACTGAACAACAATGGTTTTGTTACAAAGAAAACTTTAACAGTTTTGTATGTACTTACGGGTGCTGAAACCAAATATGAAGTCACAATTGCTCCACTGGTCTTGTAATGGAACTCTCTATTGGGGTGAATGTTATGTTACAGGAATTTCCCTATGTTTCCCAACGGAGACATATATCTGCAGTCAGGATAGCTGTGTCTCTGAGAGTAGACATACTGGCGCCATTACTTCCTGTTGTGCAATTACTTCTGGGAAGGGGGAACAAAGCAGAATTTTTGTTATTCGAATGCATTTAATCGGTATTGAAGGACGTGCATTTTCTCATGGTTTTAAAAAATAGTATGGATTGTGCAAAATATACGTTAAATAATGCCGCGTACTTGTGTGAACCATCCAAACAGATTCTGCTACATTTGGGGACAATTTGCTTTAAAGTCTCAAGGTGACATTTCACAATGTTGATTAGAAAATCGTATGAACATTATTTCCAGGACGAAATGGGTCATGAAGATAAATATTGGGCGATTCATATTTGTTGTAATTCATGTGTAACTTTCTTAACTGGCTGGTTGAAGGGATCACGTCAAATGCCATTTGAGCAACAAATGGTTTGGAGAGAACCGAAAAACCACTCAACAGACTGGTATTTCTGCATCACTATGATATATGGAATTGCAGCTAAGACCATAGACATGATTCAATATCCCAGTATTTCTTCGGCCATAAGACCTGTTCCTCATGGTCCAGATCTTCCTTGTTCCTGTACCACCACAGTCATGGAGTTTAGATGATAGTGATACTGATGAAATAAATCCTCAGAGCGAAAAAGATATTGAGGTACAAGACGACCCTGATTTCATGAAAGATTATGTGCCTCACCTTACAAGACAGGAATAATTAAATGATCTGGTTCGTGACGTTCGTGACCTCCATTTAACAAAAAGTCAGGCCGAAATATTATCTTCAAGATTGAAGGGATGGAATCTTTTACAACCAAGTACAAAAGCATGTAGTTTTCGTTGACAACAGCAAGAGTTTGAACACTTATTTTCGAAGAGTGATGATCTTGCGTTCTGAAATGATATAGACTTATTGTTTGAAGCCTTAGGACAGCAACACAAAACTGCAAAATGGTACTTTTTATAGATTCCTTAAAAATAAGTTTAAAAGCTGTCCTTCTTCATAACGGAAACATGCATCCGTCAGTACCTGTTGCATATGTTGCATACATGAAAGAAACATATGCAAATATGAAACTGTTGCTTCATAATATAGTATACAAAATACACTCATGGAATATTTATGGTGATCCTAAAATGATAGCTTTACTCCTTGGTCTACAACTTGGATACAAAAAATACTTCTGCTTCCTCTGTGAATGGAACAGTAGGAACAGAAATTATCATTACATTAAAAAAGACCTGGTCTATAAGAGAGACCTTAATTCCAGGTAATAAAAATGTTGTTGCTGAGCCTTTAGTAAGTCCTCAGAATGTGTACTTACCACCGCTTCACATCAAACTGGGTTTGATAAAAAGTTTTGTAAAGACATTGAATAAAGATTAAGAAAGCCTTTCGTTTTCTAAAGAACAAGTTCCCCAAAATATCTGAAGCCAAAATTAAACAAGGCATTCTTATTGTCATTTGAAGGCACTTTGAATGAGACTGAAGCTGCTGCATGGAAGTCCTTTAAAAATGTGGTACTGAACTGTTTAGGTAACCGGAAGGCAGAAAGTTATAAAAAAACGTGTTACTGAGCTTCTAGAAAACTATAAGGCCATTAGATGCAGTATGTCCCTTAAAATAAATTTTCTTCTCTCGCATCTGGACTTTTCCCCACAGAACTTAGGAGCTGTAAGCAATGAGCACGGAGAACTTTTTCATCAAGACATATGTACCATAGAAAACCGCTATAAAGGAAAATAGAGCCTTAAAATGCTAGCTGATTCTTGTTGGACCCTAAAAAGGTATGTAGTACAACCAAAGTACCGAAGAAAATCTAAAATAACTGCTTTTTAAGGCAAGTGTAATTATTTGCTTGTAGCGAAATATACATGCCAAAATAAAGGCTTATTGTACAATGAAACAACAGGTTACACTCGAGAACTGTGCCCGATACACAATTTAGCAAGCAGATTTGTAATAAGCATGACAAATACTGTATGATTCGGCATATGCAGTCTTTGTAACAAACAAAAAGTTTATTTTTGTTGTTCAGTGTTTTCTTTAGTTCCTTTGGCCAGAGACAGGCTGACCTTTAGTTCACCAGACCCTATTGCAAATCTTCTGTCGTCTATGGTTTAAGTACAACATATATTTTCACAAAGAAGTGGACAAAAGATTTATTTCCCTTAGATTTTCACATTAATTAAAACGTTTTTGATAGTGAATTAGTTCATTACATTGTTTCGTTGTCAACAATCACTATTGTTTCAATTTGTCTGTGATTTTGCGTAGCTTGTAGCAAATGCACGGAGTATTTGTTTGGAGAACTTTTAATTATGAAAACGACGACAAAAGGAAAACGATTAACGCTGCAAGACAGAAATATAACTTTCAAATGTAGTTGAAATGGAAATTTTGAATGTGCCGATTTTTTAAAGGACGATACCAAGTAGGCGAAACGCAATTGAGTGAACTTTTCGGAAAGAAAGAGGAAATCGGCAAACTGTGGATCACCTTCGCCAAACAAGATAACAAGATAGTTAAAGTTCACAAAACTTAGACAGGTACAATTGATTCTGTGGTTTCCATTTGGTTTAATTCAGTTCTGTCAAAGAACATTCTTGTTAGAGGTTACCTGATATACAAGAGAAGGCATTAAATGTTTTAATGCATATTTTGGTTTTGAAGAACTGGGACTGGAGAAATTAAAAGCTTCAAACCCGTGGCACGAAAAATATTGATCCCGTCACAATATTTCTTTTAAATTAATTTGTTTTGAAGCGAAATCAGTAGACTCGAAACAAGGGACTGGATTTAAAGGTTAAAAATAAATGTTAATTTTATGAAGATAGAAGTGTTTTAAATGTGGAAGAAACAGGACTATTCTACAGAATGATTCCTAACAAAACCATGTGATTAAAGAGAGATGAATGCAGTGCTGAGAAAACGACGCTGTTGTTATGCTGTAATACGTTAAAATTTGAGATATCCCTTGATATCGGCAAATCTTCAAAATATCGGCGCGTTAAAACCACAGACGCAAAAATGGTGGGTGTTATTTGGCGTGCAAACAAAACAGCGTGGATGATGAGCGTTTTGATGACGCAATGGCTAACTGCTTTTGATGCCAAGATGAGAAAAGAATAGTGAAATGTTCTGTTCTTTCTTAGTAACGTGACTTTTCATCTTACAGATTTGAAATTGAAAACTGTGCAGGTCATGGGTTTGTATCCCAATACAACTTTCGCGTGTTAACCATTTGAGCAGAGTAAGTAATAACTTAAAGCATGGTACATGGTAAAATATTTTCTGAAATTCAAGAGTCATTTTCGTTGATTCCTTTTGTTAATTAAAGAAGCATATATTCCTGATACAACCTTTTCCTGAAAAGGCGGAAAAACCCTGAATTTCAAGGATTAATCCTACGCCAAAAAAATTCTCATTTTTTGGTAACCTTTTCGCCATTCCTTTCTTACGTATATTGACGGTAAATTGCCGTTTTAAAGAGGTGTTAACAGAACATTCTGAATTTTCAGTTCTTCTCCGAAATTCCTTTCGTTAATAACAGAAAAATTTTGTTCTCACTTTATCCGTATTTTTATGGTGGGCCACTTCTAGTAAGTGAAGGGATTCGTCGGAATACTTTAGGTTTGATTAACGTTTAAAATTTCAATCGTCTATTGGAGGATCTAGTTTTGAAGTTATCTGATACTGTGGATAGCATATCTCATGAAATGATGGTAACTGTGGTTAGTATATCACATGAAAGTTTGGTTATTGTGGCACACGATACTTCTTCCCCTCTCCACAATTTTGTACACCAGCTAATATAGTACTATATTGTGTTACCATAAGAAACCGGGAACTTAAAGCATTGTGCTGGTGACTGTATGATGTCTACGTATCGGTCTGTGGTACCTTTAAGACAAAAGCTATTATAGCTACCAAGAGTAAAATTTATATTTTGGAGTTTTGTACAATAATACCATGAAGTAGTACATTTCACCTTTTCTTTAGGATAATTGAAAGTCACTGTCAATTTAAAAAGATCCGAAGTTCCAAAACATTCCGTTATTTCATAAAATCTCGATGAAAAAACTACGTAATTTGGAATAAGCCCATCTATACAAAATATAAAAGTATTACAAACCTATTCAGAAAAATAATAAACTCCAACAGAAAATAAAATGACGAATTCATCCACATGAACAAAAAAAATCATTACCGTGAGATTAGAGTTCTACCTTGAACTTGCGTGTCTTTCTGTCTGAACGGGTAGCACGCGCGGTTCACGTATTTCAAGGATTAATCAGTAGACTCGAAACGAGGATCAGTAGACTCGAAACAGATCCCTGGTCCGAAACCCACCAGGGACAAAAGGGGATTCATAAAAGTGCTGAAAAGGTGAAAAACGGGGATTTCTGCGAAAGTTCTGTGTAAAACGGAAAAACCCGAAATGGAGTTTTCTAATGTAAATGGAATTACTGACAACGGAAATTATATCAAAATACTGAAGTTTAGATGAAACCTTTAAAAATAGAAATTTCGTTAACAGATGGGCACCTCCCGGCCACTTTGCTGCCCGTTATTTTCAGGAATTTTCCGTGAATTCACACCACTTATTTTTTACAGTCTACAGGAAGCTTTTTCTACGCCATGTCATTTCAATTTTGGATTCTTGGAAATCAGCTAATGAACTTCCAAAATCAGTTCGCGTTCTCTGTGCTGTTACTTGGGTATCGTCAGCTGTGAATGACGTAAAATCGCAATGTAATTCTCATTGTTTCAGAAAGGCAGGCTTTGTTTCTTCCTTCAAAGAAAATGAAGCATTCGATGTCAATCCAGAATAGGAGAATTTAAACGCTATTTCCGAGCTAAATAAATTTTTAAATTGTGAAGGAAATGCAAAAGATTTTATTACGGTCGATGACGATCTGTGTACTGAACGAACGATGTGAGCGAGTTCATTGCTTTGCAAACACTGAGAGAAAATGCTTTGATTGAGGAGGCATCTCATGCACAGCTGCAGGAGAGGTATGCGACTTTTAAAGACGCTGTAAATTGTAGTGAAGACTGGAAACGTTTTTGTAGACAAAGGGAGTACGAAGGAATTAGCACTACTGAAGAATTTAAAAGTATATATTGATAAACAGGCTATGAATTGCAAGAGAAAATAAACGCTTTTATTAGATTTTCGCCGTAAAACAATTCTGCCTAATTTAATTAAATAATGAGCGTGCATTTTAAAACTCAGGGTGTAACATATTTAATTATTGAGTACGCATATGGTAGTACATGCATCGAAATAGGTACATTGTCTAGATAACAATACAAAAAAAACTTTGTAATAAAATGAAGTCTACATTATGAAGCTTGTTGGTGGGCTCAGAAAGTCTAACTCCCGAGTGGCGGACAAATATTGAGGTTCCAAAGTGCCCCAGCGGTTTTAACCTAAAAGCAACAGACTTAGGAAGGAGAGTTAACTTGACAAGCAATTCCACCGCATGTGTTCACTCCAGCCGTTAGTGTTTGGTTTCGACAGATTCTTTTAAAATTAGCTTATTCTAGAATCCGTGCGCGTTGTTGTTATGACCTTTAAATTTCCAGTTGCCCTGTTTTCCTACAGGGGCACATATATTTTCATTTGATGCTATGCCTGCCTTTCTAAAGGTTCAATTTATATTTGAATCCTGGTACTGAGCAACGGTCATAATTTTTGTGTACTTTTATTCATCTTTCCTAATGTAAAAGTTTCCATTTAGACGATGTATAACCCAGTTGTTTTTTCAGTAAATTTCACACTCATAAAAAAGATAATTAATTAGCATTTTTTTGTAAAACGTATGGGTATAACACAACAAAATTGCATCAAATATATACAACAACATTGTTGTTCTATAAGTTATTGCTTAACACGTTGCAAAGTTGTTTTAGCCGCACGGGAGTACGAAATCTTGCATATTAAAACGGTATATATTATTAACATATTCTTATAAATTCATAACGAGATATTGCAATACTTACCTTTTTTATGGACTGGTCTCAATCTCATGACCAGTTCATCATGCTGTGCCTAGAATAACCATTATTTTTGAAGAAACGTCCACCTCGTTCAAATCTCGTTGGAGATCTAAATCGGGTTGCTTGTCATGTTCAACGATGTTTGGCTAATAGATATGATCATTAAGGTGCGCATAAAATATTAAACTGATGAAATAAGTGATGTCTTTGCTATCACTAAGGTTTAAAAACGTCTTGAATGAAGACAATTAAATGGAATTGAATATTTAAAGGAACTTAGATGATGTCTTGAATAAAGACAGTCTAATGGAATTTAATATTTAAAGGAACTTAGATGATGTCTTGAATGAAGACAATCAAATGGAATTGAATATTTAAAGGAACTTAGATGATGTCTTGAATAAAGACAGTCAAATGGAATTTAATATTTAAAGGAACTTAGATGATGTCTTGAATGAAGACAATCAAATGGAATTGAATATTTAAAGGAACGTAGATGATGTCTTGAATAAAGACAGTCAAATGGAATTTAATATTTAAAGGAACTTAGATGATGTCTTGAATGAAGACAATCAAATGGAATTAAATATTTAAAGGAACTTAGATGATGTCTTAAACACATTGTCAAAGACTCTCGAAGAGCCTAAACCTACAATGCAAAGAAATGACAAAGACCATTTATACCTAGATGTGCACTTCACTCACACGTCTCCAGACGTGTGAGTAAGTGGATATCTCATACAATCAGTTCAACATCAGACGTCGTGGTCAGAGAAAGAAACGGAACCGACTGAAGATGACTACGATTAGTTAGTTGAAACTAGCATGGGTATAGCTACGCGGGAGTAATCGTTTACTCGATGTTTTTGATTTATACTTCTTTTTAAGATATACTTTTTTTAGAGATTCAATTTTAGGTGATAGATGGTCTTTGTTATTTCCTTGCATTGTAGGTTTAGGATCTTCGAGAGTCTTTGATAATTCTTTTAAGACGTCATCCAAGTACCTTTAAACTGTTACTTCTCATGTTCGTTGAACATGAGAAGAAACCCCATTTCGATCTCCAACGAGATCTGAACGAGGTGAACGTTTCTTCAAGAATAATGGTTATTCCAGGCACAGCATGATGAGTTGGTCATGAAACTGAGACCAGAGCATAAAACAAAGGTAAGAATTGCAATATCCATAATGAATTTATAAGAATATACTAATAATGTATACTGTTTCAATATGCAAGATTTTGTACTCCCGTATGGCTGAAACAACTTTGTAACTTGTGAAACAGTAACTTATAGAGCAACAATGTTGTTGTATATATTTGATAGAATTCTTTAGACACGTAAAAACAGTTCAATATATTAATTTGAACCAATAAAACAACAAAATTGGCTGAAATACTCTGTTTTTTGCTGTAATGAAAAAATAAAAATTGCGTTTTCTTTCTATTACGAAGTTGGAAACACTGGGCCAAGAATGACACATGTTTCGAGGAATGTTTCGGCTCTCATACCCAGAAGAATTCCAGAAGTTAATATGCAAAACACCATGATCAATTCTGAGGAAGTATACATCATTTAAAGCAGAAGAAATGTGAATGTATCAGGGGTATACAAAGTGTTTCGCCGTTTTAAGGAGAAAGGAGACAGGAACAATCAACAAACCAGTACACATTTATTGAACGAAGTATTGGCCGTTAGCATCAATAACCATCTGCCATTTTTCAGACAACAAATGAATGTTCCTGTGATAGAAAGACTCGGGTTTTGAGCTGAAGAACGTAGTGACAAAGTTTTCCACCTTTGGAACTGTGGTGAACCGCTGTTGGGCTAGGCCATGCTGCATAGAGCGAAACAGATGAAAGTCTGAGGGTGCAATGTCCGGGGAGTAAGCCGGGTACGGTAAAATCTCCCAGTGTAACTGTTCAAGAGTTGATTTCGTGGTGGCACCGACGTGTGGTCTGGCATTGTCATGTAACTGGATGACTAGTCGGCGTCCTTTACCTATACATGGGCGTTTTTACTCGATTGCGGCGTTCAGTTTCATCAACTGATCGCTATATCGTTGTGCAGTGGTTGTTTCTCCCGGTTTCAACAGTTTGAAGTACAGCACTCCGTGCATACCCCACCGCACACACAACAGCACCTTTTTCCCGTGGATATCCTGTTTTGCAGTGGGTGTTGTTGGCTGGCCGGGGTCGACCCAGCATCGCTTGGGTACGGAGTTGTCGCAATAGACACATTTTGCATCCCCGGTGACAACCTTCCACGAGAAATTCTTCCCTTGAAACCTTTTCAGCAACGACATGCAGATGGCCAATCGTTGACCAATATTACGCTCCGTTAAAGTATGCTGAACCAACTTACCAACCTTCTGGAGATTCTACAAGGCCTGTAGACGATTGAGCCACTTTCAAACGTTTCGCCAGTTGCGTGATCGATTGTGTGGCATCCTCTTGCAACAGCGATTCCAGCTCCTCGTCTATGATTTCCTGCGCTCTACCTGCACGTGGCTTGTCTTTCAAGCTTAGATCACCTTTCTTAAATGTGGCAAAACCATTTCGGACACGTCCGCTCATCCATAACCGTTTCGCTATACGCCTGACATATTGAACCGTATGCTTCACTTGCACTTTTTCCAAAATTAAACATGAATAACAAACAGTGCCGTAAGTGAACTTTATCGACCACCATGCTGACAGCACGGGTCGCCGGCCGGGTAGATCCCCGCAGCACCCTCTAGCGGGGGCGGCGGAAACTTTTACATACCCATAATATTTATGATGCCTGCGTTCAGTAAACTCTTCTGCAGAACTGAACGTCTGAGGAAAATATTTCAGTGAAAAACTGTAGGGAAATGATCAGAAGAGCATAGAGTGCCTCGCTTTCCTCATCATAAGGTTCTACAAAATAATAACCTCGTCTATTCACGCCAAAAAGGTAAAATACAAATATATATAATGTTTATGTAAACCATACCGTCACGATACAAGATTGTTTGGATGTTGGTGGCCAATCACACCGTCATAATACTGGAACGTATGGCAACGAGCAACCCCAGGGATGTAATTAAAGCAAGATTTAGGGTCCAAAAGTTCCTGTTTAGAAGCACCGCGCATATAGGGGACGTCGAACCTTTATGATTTGAAAGTATACGGCCAAGAAATCATACGAAATAATTACTTCGACATACTCCTTATGATGAGTAAAGCAAGGCAGTCTCGATGTTCCTCTGATCATTTCTCTGCAGTCTTTCACTGAAATATTTGTGAGCAACCGCTCTTGGTGCAGCGACAGAGGGTGCTCACAAAGTTTGAGCCACAGTTGGGGGCGCTATTTTGCGCCCGTCTTCATTCCTAGCAGTGGCACCCACGCGGGGGGGGGACCCCCGGGCTGACAGAGCGAAAAATTATTACGTCGAAGATTAGAACAAAAAATCACGACACGCGATCTACATATACTTCTTAATCATGCCCCGTATAATTATAAGGGAGTAGTTCTGTTAAAGAAATATAGAAAAATATAACCAGAAATATAATTTCATCGACTGCTTCCTCTAATCATCTAAATTTTTGTACTGTAACATTACTAGCAACTGGATAAAAATAAATGTACAAAGGCCAACCTCTTCCTTAATTGTTTTGTCGCCTGACTATTTTCCCCGATAAATTTAGGGGGGTTCACCCCCACCTTGGGAAAATTCTGTGCGCTACGGCCCACGAGCCTTGGCGCACAGAATTCTGATCATTTCCATTTTCTTCCGATCATTTCCCTACAGTCGATGCTCTTCTGATCTTCCCACCACCCCAGGAAATTTCCGGGTGCGCTTCTGATTCCTAGCATGAATCATAACGCCCAGTGGAGTAACCCAAAATCTAATAAAAAAAAAAGGAAGAAAAAGAAAATTAGAAAGATCACAGCATGTGTTTTATCTAGATTACAGTTTGTAGTCCTTCAGCCTTCTTGTGTACCCCTTTCCTCCGGGCGATAATGCTTATCGCTGTGGTACCTTCACCCAGTTGTTTTACGTAGGCATGGTAAGTATTAAAAACCAGTTGTAAAATCAAGTTGCTATTCAATAAAACCGAAGTAAATGCCTGCCTATTCGCAGGATAAACAGTTGATGAGCACCTGCAGGATTCAGTTACGACTGCGTACATTTGTTGTCGTTTATGAGCTGCTTCAGTTTACATCAGCTGATGAGAAATAGGGTACGGCCCTCTATTGTTTTGCAATATAAAACATAGCACAAACAACTCAACAGCGTATGGAAACTTTTGAAATGTTGTTTATTTTGCTGAGATGTACTATTCAGTAGTCACACTCGGAACTCACGCTGAAGAAGTATAAGGTTGGGTGTGAATTCCCGTTGCTTTCATTCGCTTATAGCTCTTGAAAATAACCCATTTCATTTTTTTCATTTGCCGTGCGTCCTCCTAAATAATTAAATAGTAACATCTCAAATGAAATATTACGACATGCTTTCACAAAAAAAAAAAAAAGCATTTTGTCGTAAGGGTCCCGTGTTTTTTGAGATAAATGTACATAACAGAGAGTAAAGAGTAAGGGGTAAAAATAATGGTATATGGTGTCAGATATCTTTAAAATGAAATAGAAAATCTTTCAAAATCTTTAAGATTTAATTTTCGCTTCCAGTTTTAGTCATATATTTCGCTTAATTATTGCAAATAATAATAAAAATAATGTATTACTATGATTGGGTTCTGTACTTCCTGAGTAAAATCGCGTGTCCTATCCGTCCGTAAGCCCCTTCCTCTAGGAAGCACATTGGCTGCGTGCCTGTCCAGAGCCTCGTAGTTTCTCGCTTGAATAGCTTACTGCAAAATGTTGTATTCCCACATGACGGAGTTTCACCACAATGGAAATATGTTTGAAAATTTGTCCGTGAGACATTTCCAGGTGGTGATTAGGATGTGGAAATTCACTCCCATACTCACGAAGCGCTACAGAGACTAATTCCATTGAATTTTTGCTTTTGGAAATACGCTCTTACGGCCCTAAATGAAAATGTCGGTGACCTTCGGCAACAAACGAGACTTTCTGAACTCTTTGACAGCGAATTTCCTGAAACGTACATGAAAGGAAATCCAATATCATGAAGTAATATATCAGTACATCAGTATTTCTTACTACGTGGAAAGAGGAACGCTTAGAAGTGCCCTAAAAGAACGTGACTTTTGATTCGGTTAGAAAAAATATCATATAACCAAATCATAGTGCTCTCGGGTTATAAAAGTTGAAGTTGTGTTGTAAAGATTGCGGGCAATACGCGTTTTATTGGATCATTGAAGATAAAACGAATTATCGAACTATTTTATTGAACTATATGCTCTAGGTGCAACTCTGCTTTATATAGCGGTAATAGTGTACCGACGGAGTGTTTGGTTGATCAATAGAATGATAAAACTCAACTACGCAATTGCAGTCCTTCTCTTTGGCGCTCATTTTTGTGTTACTTTATCTACTACTTGGAATGTCTAAGTCCGTAGTGACCAGTGCGGACAAAGAGTTAATGCACCCGCGAAACTGAAATATTTCTCACCCACGAAACTGAGATATTTCTCACCCGCGGAGTACCATCGCCCAGAGCTAAAAATTCCTCATCTACTAAGAAAGGGTAAAATAATTTTTCTTTTCTTTATCTCCATCCGCACTTCTTTCCTTTTCCTAAAAAGGACTCGTTTGCTCAAAGTGATGCAATCAAACATCACAGAATGTTCATGCGTTTTTATGGAACAGTGTTTTACGATTTGTGTTCACTGTATCATAATCTAAAAATCAATAACACGCAATGATTCTTTTTTATTTCATGACAAATTCTTATTTGACAATATTGTATAAGTACCATTTCCATGTTTGTAAAGATAATTTGTTGTATATATACACTATATTGACAAAAGTCACCGAACGCCCCTTCAAAAGCAAATGATCGGATCCGATGCATTATAAAGATGCGAGGTAGAGCTACAAACGGTATACAAACAAGCCTGCAGCTGAACGTTATCATATCGCACGGTGAGGTTGAGTGAAAGTGTAGCGGTGGGAGAGAACTGACTTCGAGAAAGGAAAGATTGTTGGGCGTTATATTAGTGGGTTGTCCATAAGAGAAACCGAGAGACGTTTAAATATACCAAGTCAATTGTTTTGTATGTACTGAATAAGTGAAAGACACATGAAGTACATGAAGCAGCAAAACGTACCGGCACACCGAAGAAAATCAGTGATAGAAGACGTCGAAGCTTCAGGAGAGTCGTTACAGCTAATCGACGGAGTACTGCACTAGACCTCAGTGCACAGGTGAGTAAAAATGCTGGAACCTTGGTATGTACACGTACCATTCGCAGAGAACTTCATTGCATGGGTTACCGTGGTCGTGCGGCAGCTCATAAGCTTTTCATCTCCACTCGGAATGCTACTCGTCGTTTAGCATGGTGTAAAAAACCTTTATCGTGGACCGTAGATCAATGGAAACGGGTCCTATGTACTGATGGATCCAGATACACGATCCATCAGTCTGATGGCCGTGTGTGGGTATGGCGGCAGCCGGGGTAACGCTATTTACCGCAGTGTACTGTCCTTACGGTCAAGTTTGGAGCTGGCAGTGTACTCGTGTGGAGGCGTTTTTCGTGGTATGGTCCCGACCCATTGGTTATCGTAGACAAACCTGTTAACCAGCATGTCTACCTCGATATTCTGAACAATTATGCTCTTCAAACTCTGTGGCAATACTATGAAACTCAGCCATGTTGGTACCAGCAGGATAATGCACCGAGCCATAGAGCAAGGACTGTTACTGCGTGGTGTGACGATAATTCCGTATCGTGTGTGTACTGGCCAGCACAGAGCCCTGATCTTAATCCCATAGAACACCTATGGGATGAATTAGAGCACCGCATAAGAAGTTTGGAACCAAAGCCTACTACTACTAAGCAACAGTTAGCGGCAGCATTATGTACTGAATGGAAGCGCATACCTATCGCTGTGGTCCAAAACCTTGTCGAAAGCATGTCTCGAAGGGTTAGTGCCTGCATTAAGGCCACAGGTTGACCGACACCGTACTAATGTATGTCAATAAATGTTATGTTGTGTTTCTTATTTAGGTGTCCGGTGACTTTTGTCAATATAGTGTATATCTGATTGCATTTAAATCGGCTGAAACGAATTAACTCGGGGTCAGCAAAATACGTAGATTGAAATCAACTTGAATGACTATGTACTCTGCCTAAGAAGTGAGGCGAAAGCCGTTGGGACGAGTAGGCATGCGCATCAGAAGTCTTTGCTTTATCCTTAACTTTATTATCCAAAAGTAATCATTTAGGGGTATGATTGACATTGATCCTTTCTCACTAATTATCTACTAAAAGTGCTATAACAATGGCAACGGACCAAAACAAGGAGAAAAAAGATTTTGAGTCACTTGTTTCTACCCAGTGGCATGACGTCCGTGTCAGGGGCGACTAGACCTTTCCCATTATGCTCTGGGCCATGGAACAGACAAAAAAGGATTTAAAGAGAGCGCCTATCACCAGTTACAGGTTTATGGTCTGTTTTGCTGAGATGCGAAAGAAATCGTTTTGCACTTGCTTTCGTAAATCCTAGCAGCTATAAGAACATTTCTGTTTGGGCAACGCAAGAAATTTTAGACACCATTTGGTTCAGGTACATCACCGCTTTAAAGGTTAATATAAACGGAAGGAATGTTACTCGAGTGCAATGAGCCCTGCCCCTGGAAAAATTATTAGAGTTCAGAGGGCTCAATACATTTTTAGAACCAGGAAAAAGGTTTTAGAAAACCGCAAGAGGGGGAAATATAGGATCCACGAAAGAGGGATAAAACGCTCTCTTTCGTAAACATATTATATGTTGCTGTCACCCAGATGGATAAAAAGTATTGGCACACAGAAAATTGAAAATTCTTGGTCACCATTACGTTACACATGATCTAAAAATACTTTTTCAAGACTGCTACCTACATGCACAAAAACTGGAACGTATGTGTAAGTACAAAATTGGCCCACAATGCACGAAAAGATTTCATTTCGAAAAGAGGCATATCAATGGAATGTCTTTGTCTAGCTGTCGTTTGCAAAAAAGATTTTTGCATTCGGCAGCTAGACAAAGATGTGTCAAGTCAGCGCTGGCATCTAGACCCAAACCTATGTCAAGTCAGCGCTGTCTAGTGGTAAAACTATTCTTTAGAGAAACCCGAAATTACAAGAACTTTTTTGTTTGTTTGTTTGTTTGTTTAGGATTTAACAAGTACCGTGAGTAACTCGATCGGCAATAAGCAACCATTCCTCCCTAATTTAGTGCCACAGGTTTCAGAGAAGGGAGAAATCCAGTGCCGTAAAACAAACACAACATCCATGCCTCATCGGTATTCGAACCCGTACATATCACGGACGAGTGGTCAAGAAGCCAGCTCTTCGAACTGCGCCACCGGGGGCAGCCAAGAAAATCTTCAACATTGAGTCTTCTATAAGTTCCCAAAGAAATGTCTTCAGTACGTCTTGTAGAAGCAACTATATCGTAATAAAAACAAATATGCATTCACACAACCTTCGGAAAATTGAATACGGTAAACAGCGGTAGAAGTACTCATAATCCCAACAACATAATGACCACCTACCTAAAAGTTTGTTGGTCCACCTTTTGTTGCGAAGGCCGCTTGCGCTCGACCCAACAAGACCACGAAAGGTGTCCTCAGGTATTCTGCACCAACTAGACAGAATGACATCCCGCAGTTCGGTGATTGAGTTAAGACACTTGCACTAACCGGCGGCTGTTGTGTTTCACTACACCCACGAATGTTTGATGGAATTCAAGTCAAGAAAATTTATCACACATTGGGACTGAAATTCAAGTCAAGGGAATTTGTCACTCATGGGAGTCAGGAAGATATGCTTGGACATGATCCCCCAACCATTCCTGTACAAATTAAGCTTTGTGAGATCGAACGTGCTCTTGTTAAATAAATCCAATGTCATCGGTATACACACTCACCATGTAGGGAATTTGGTCTTAAACAATGCCTAGGTAAGATCTAAGATCTGGCATTGACGGTTTGGAAAACGCGAATAAGGTGACCAAGTGTTTTCCATAACAGCGACCCACAAAACGTCATGTCATCCTCTCCGGCTTATTCCCGCCAAACTGTGCAATAAAATACAAAGCACACCCTGAAATCTCGTTTTTCACTTACTCATCAATTAACATTTTGTGGAGACTGTAATTTTACGAAAATTTTCATGTTTAATTACAGCATTTTTCAACGTACATGACAAAAACTTAGTTTTTTTTCCTGTCCATACTCTGAAATAGCAAATTGTTACGAACACCTACCCAATAACATGCTGGACCGACCTTGCCCTCCAAAGCAGCCCCGACTCGATGTGGCACGGATTCAGCTAGTTTCTGATACCGTTAGACAGGTATATTCAGCAAAGAGGATACGACGGTGTCCTTTAATTGCCGCATGCTCGAAGGAGGACGACCTCTGTTGCGAATGGCTCACACAGTCCAATCCCAGAGGTGTTCAATTGGGTTAAGATATGTCGCCTGTGGGGGCCATGCCAGCTCTTTAGAGTACCTTTCATGCTCCTGAAACCACTGTGTGACGTTCCGTGCTTTGTAGCATGGCGCATTATCCCGCCAGAAGTAGCCCTCCCTTATCATGGTACATCATGTACATGTACGGGTGCGCCTGGTCCGCAATGATGATAAAATATCCCGTGGCATTCAAATGCTGCTGCAGAGATATTAAGTAACCTAATGTTTGACATGGAAGTAGACCCGAGACCACTACACCGCTTCGTAAGATTGCGTAGCAAAAGCTAGGCAGCTGGGAATCAGAGATTCGTGTTGTTGATACCATATTCTGGCCCGTCCAATGACATGTATTAATTGAAAATGTGATTTATTGGACCAGGCAACCTTTATTCAGTTCTCAAGAGTACACTTTTGGTGCCCCCGTACACACTGTGGATGAATTTTTCGTTTTTGGCGGAGACGAGTGGTGCACGAAGGGGACATCTGCTGTTAGAGTTCATTCGCCGAGCAGGTTTACCGTTTCTGAGATACTTGCACCATCCCGCCTAACGCCCACTATCATGCCTATTTCTAAATCACAAGTACTAGTATCTCTCATACTGCTGCTATGTACATTTCGTACACGTCTAAATCATTTGCAGTAAGCTGCTTATAAAACCATCTGAACGTCATGGAATGCACGTAAGTGAGGATGGCACGCGTTTGTTTGCTATTCGGTGTTCCTTATAATTTGCTACTTCAGTTTATGTTGGGAGATACAGTATCTGAACTTCTATATCTTGAACAAAAGGAAAAAGCTGTCTTTGAATTGAAGTAAATAGATTTGCATAAGATAATAGAAACTCAAATGCAGGTAAAATTGTGATATACGACAAAAAGTATTACTGTATGTGATTTTCTTCGTGATCATTACTTCTAGCGGTATCACATTAAACAGAGCAATGTCTGATGATGTATCCAAACATGAAGAACAAGGCAACCATGTCGAAACTAAGGTAAGCTGAACTTGTAAAAACACAATTTTTTTCCGTGACGGGGATCGAAACCGCGCTCACTCACTCCGCAGTAAGTTGCTCTCCCAAATACAAAAAAAAAAAAATACAAAAAAAAAAAAAACGAAAAAACACAGACAGAATGTATCGCTGCAGATTTGTCGACTTGACACATACTTTACCTATGTAGTACGTCTCATCATCTCCCTCTTGTTCCACGCATCGTTTGGAATTTTTCATTAATTCCAAACGATGTGTGGAACAAAACATCATACATTTTTCGAAGAACCCAACGGCCAGTGGATTCATTTTTACGTATTCTTTCCTATGATCCATTTTTACGTTCGGACACCAATGTGAAAACATAAATTTGCCCGTGACGGGGACTAAACATGCGCTTCCTCACTCCGAAATAAGTTGCTTTACCAACTAAGCTGTACCGACAGAATGTACCGCTGCACATTTGTCGTCATGGAACGTGCTCCACCTCTGTCACAAACTATTTCTTGCAGTTAGGCAAACGGGAAAAATTTTGCACGATAGGAAATTGTTTTTTTTTTTTTTTTTTCTTGATCCACATAAAATTGAATTCCGTGGGATCGAAGTATTGAAATTAATTTTCAGTTGATTTCTGACGCATATTTAAGACAAAAGCAAACATGCGTTATCAATGGATTTTTTTTTCGATTTTTGTATTCACTGTGCCGTATTTGTTTAAGAAAGACGTTACTTTCGCATTTGACTGCGAAACTCCATCTTCCCTCAGAGGATCATTTCAAATATGCCTCACGGTTTTTGTATAAGAGTGGTTGTTTCTCAGGTACCGTTTAGATATTGTTTATGTTCTCCAAACTTAATCCCATCTCCACGGAAGAACGCGTTTTTTAAAGTTTTTTTTCGGGGAATCTTCGCATGCCATTCTGCCAAGAGCTTCTGGATTCTAATGTACCTTTCGCTTGGAAACATTACTAAAATGCCAGCTCCGGGTATTTGAGTACGTACAGCATCAAACACCATTCCAAAAGGAAAATTTTATCTACCCTGGGGCTGTGCCCATTTAGGGTGAGGCTGGAAGATAGCTGTATCGATTTGTCAATTTCTAAAGTTAGGAAGCTAGGAAAGATGAGGTAAACAAAAATAAAAAGAAAGAATAAATAATAATAAAGGTGCACTGATGAAATATTTTCCCAGCATTTACAGAGAAGACCACAAACTTTCTTTGGTGAGAAGTAAAAAAAAAAAATGGGCTCCGTACTCATTTCTCTGAATATCCGACAACTAAGCATTTTTTCCCTCTCCTTGTTCTTAACATTATGGTATTTTTTTTATTCTCGGAGTGTCTTATTTCGTAACGTAGATTATACTGTGTGTACTACTGAAGATTCCCTTAAAGAAAAGGAAATTCTGCGTGGGTTTTTCAAACGCTGTTGTTTCATCACGCAAAACCCTCTTTAGATTCAACGCCTTCGGCGGCAGCGTTGAGGCTTCCTGAATTGATTTCCCGGAGTGGTGTGTAAACAGGCTATATGTGTTTACACAAAATGCTTTTTCTTTCTAATGCTCTACAAATATCAGAAGCTTTTTTTATTTTCCACGAGTCACATTTGTTCCGAAAGGAATTAATACCTTGCTTAAATCTAACGCTAAATTTAAGAAGGTGAAAGATTAAAAAGAAGGTACTTGTATGAAACAGGATATTTCACGTGTCATTACAAGGGCGAGCTAAAAACAAAACTGAATTTTTCATCAGCGCCGGCAAAATTACTGTAACGAAAATTTCAGTTCATCGCACAAACGACTAGCTTCTGCTTTTCCTCTACGCAATTTAGTTTTTTTATGTTCGTTCCTCTCATTTTTTTTTTCATCGTGTTTCTACCATATTTAATCCCGCATATTGAAAACGTATTTGTTTCTTACCGGCGCTTCTCGTATTCTGCTGATCTATTAGAACGATGCGTTCTATTGCAAAATAAACTTCTCCAGTGCAAATATTTACTGTTACACAACATAAATTCATCAATAATAAATTATGCAAAATATGTCTAAACAACGGGGGAAAATCTCTTTAGGTAGAAATAGGAAGCACCAACAGTTGAGTAAGAATAAGGTTTAATATTAAATTTTGTTGTCTCTTTGGTAGCGTATTGAAGAGAGAATTATTATCTATAAATATCTTAGAGCAGTGAAGGAATTATATTGCCGTTATATCAACGAAAAGGTGTATTTTAAGCAAATTGCTTTTCAAATGCATGAATACAAGTCCATACACGACGACTAAATGTTCATCATAAGCACTGAGAGGAAGTACGATTACTTCGCAAACTTTTCCTCAAATATTTTAATTTTCTCACACATTTATTATCAGACATTTACAAAAAAAGATCAGGAATATCCACAATATTTTCTTCACCGAAAGAAACTGATATTTTCATTTGAGTGCAGTCCAGATGATTTTTATCTACGAATTTATCCACTTAAGAATTATTTTATTGCTACATCCTAATTCCCTTCCATTGAGGTCTTAAGCACTTTTATATTAATAACGATAATCTTTGAGAATGATACGTGCCCTGCTATGTTCCTGTTGCTTGCTGTGTATTGATGACTTGTTCAACAAACCTTATCCAACGCAGTTTCTTCTCACTGAAAGTATTGCATTTAAATTCTGGGGAAAGAATGAGATTCGGTAACACCTTTTTTACGCTTTCCATCAAGCTGTACTTAAATTCTATCCATCACGGGTTAACTGACGGTGCCTCTGTCCCGTGCAAAAACTGGGCAGGACTGACTGAGGGCCTGTTTGGCCTGTTTTGTGGCCGATTACTCAATAATTATTTGAATAAAATTAAATTTGCAACCGTATTGTAAAGTTTATCTAATAAACTTTCTCATAAAAGTTAGCTTTGAGAGATGAAAAGCATATCTTAACTTAAAAAGATAGGTAGGTTTTATAACCTACACTGGCGCTAATATTCAAAGGAAAACACACCAGAAATGAAGGAAACCACACACCAAAGGACAAAATGGAGAGAACATGGTGCAGGTTGAAAGATGTACTATGTCGCATCCCGGGACAAAAAGGATAGAATAAATATGCATGCAGTCGTAAGTTATGTGCCTTCAAAACAAGATGGAATGAAGTGTGGCCCGAACCATCACTTCAACACCAACATATTGACCACTTCTCTAAATGAAGGTGGGAGGAAACCTTGTTTCGCCTTTTTTCCATGTGAATGTTTGCTAAGTATCAGTTTATCAACAGAATCTCCACACGTGAATAAAATTCACATTAGCCTGTTTTAAAATAATCTATATAATGTATAACCCCTATAATCATGGTGTTCACACAAAATAATGTGAACATCGTGATTATAGGGGTTAATGTTATTCATGTAGGCTACACTGCACAAAACAAAAGTTGTGATTCCTTTTTGCGTATTTTTTCTTTGTGAATATTCTCTAGGTTGGATACCAGTGTAGTACAAGTTGTGTTCAGCAGCTATTTGTGCGAGGTGTCGGTTAAATGGGTGACCTGTTACACTTCCAAAGAGGACAAATCCTGAGAACACGTTCGACAGGAGCGTCTGTAACCATAACAGCTAAATTGTTTGGTATTTCAAAAGCAACAGTCTCCCGCGGTTATGATTGCATAAACAAAATATAGCGAGACGAAAAATAGTCGACGTAAACTGAGTTTCAATGAGAGCGACCGTCGAACAATAACAAGGACTGTGTTCGAACAACACAGAACTACTGCGGCAAAAGTGATAGCAGAACTAAATATGCACCTTGAAGACCCTGTTTCCAGAAAACAGTCTGCAGAGAATTTCACAAAACCAACTTCCACGGAGGAGCTGAAATTGTTAAACCCTTAAATCACAGAAACCAACGCTATAATGAGAAAAGATCGTGTCATGAGCATAAAATCTGGACAGCTGATGACTGGAGACGTGTGATATGGTCCCATGAGTCCAACACATACATGATTCCCAACAGCAGGTCAAGTTTATTTATGGAGATCTTACAAGGAAGCGTACAATTCGAAATGTCTGCTTCGAGCTGTACAACATGGGTGTCGGTGGATCTGCGATGATTTTGATGTCATAACTTGGTATTTGGCTGGCTCTATCATTACCTTACATGGCCAAGTTACTGCCAGTTAGTACTTGGACATCATACCTGATCACGTACATCCTATGGTCCAAAAGTTGTTGCCCAACAATGACGCGATTTTTCAAGAAGACAATGCGTCCATCTATACAGCCAGAACAGTTCAGATTTGGTTTGAGGAGCACTAAAATGAACTTCAACATCTGTCCTGCCAATATGAATCGCCAGACGTGAATATCATCGAACCACTGTGGGAGTTTTGGAGATCATAATGAGAAGCAGATTCCCTCCTCCAACATCTCTGAGGTAAGTAGCTGATGTTCTGGTCAACGTTTGGCAAAACATTCTACTCGAAACTATTTAAAAGCTGTGTGAATCTATTCCAAGAAAGTTGGAAGCTGTATTAAAAACAATGGTGGTTCTACACCTTATGAGTAAAGACATATCGCCTATTTCCAAGGTGTTCCATTATTTTGTCCAACCGCTGTGACTATCTTTGGAGCGTTTTCTTTGCACCATTCCAGTGATTATTTAACTTTTCTGCTTGCTGCTTCAATTTTGAGTACCAGTTTAAAAAAACGCTAACCCGCAGCTGACACCAACCAAATGATACGGTGGCAAATAACGTTTGATCTGGACTCCCGTCCGTGACGATTTGAGTCCAGATCAAAATTCATAAAACACTAGTAATTCAACTAGAAAAGCAATTCAACATGCATAACATTTAAGCATAAACACAAAACACTTTAATATCCAACCACCACCAAATACATGTATCTCTGATTGAATATTATAATTTTTACGCCGACATTACCACCAACACAGCCCATTAAGCAACACTACTGCCAAACAACCGATTAACCAAAGTTGCTACCAGCAGCTCATTTACCAACATTACTATCAACAGCTGCCTAAAATGCTCTCTTTCTTTTTTACCCAAATGCAACTGGCGTCCCCACGCCCTCACTCTATTTCATTAAATAATAACTACAGACATTTTATTTTCCAAAATTGAGCTTTATAACAATATTATTAGCCATAGTCAAAGGAAAGTTCCATATTTCGAGATTTAAATATTTTGCATAATAAGATGACATTACGAACTTTTTATTTCCGCCTTATCATTCTAGTACATGACAGAAATATCAGGTTCTGTAAAAATACAAAATAACCGGACCGATTCTATAGGTACAGTACGCCCCTGTTATCCGTGAACAGATTAAAGTACAGAATGAAAAAGTACCTATATCATTCAAAAGAAGTATATACTAAATAGGATTTTTAAACAATACGATAGCTTGAAAATCTTAATAATATCATACAGAAATACATGTCTAATGAAAAATACACTTCGAACACAAGGACCCCACAGTTAAGGAAGACTGACTACGAATATTACGCATCCGTAAGAAAGAGTGTGTCCTTAGCCTTCTTTCAGAATGTATTTCTTGGGAAGTAAGCCTACGGGAAGAAAGTTGAAGTCATAAAATGTAATGTTGTCATTCATACCTTAGAGTCTCCAATGGAGCCTTAGTTAAGATTTCATATAGAGTCTTTCTACTACTTAAATAAGTCAGCAGGTTTTCTTTGTTAGTTCAATTCATACAGCATAACCTGCGTCACTATGCGAAAGTCTCCACTTAACTCAAAAATAGGCACAGTTGTGTTGCAAAAAAAAGGAAGGCTTTTATACTGCTGCTCGCGGGACACTTGGTAACAAATTTGCCGTTTCTAATATGCCACATCTTATGCAGTAAATGCACTCAGCGGTTGTGCAGGAGAGTAAACGTTTGAGCCCCCTAACTCTCAGTTCTACAAAACAAAATCTCATCGCTCAACTGGATCACTGTCAAATGATGCTATGCTTTGCACTAATCCTTCCGATGGTGCAACTACGCGCCGTATGTTGGAGCTATGAACTCACATGACCATACGTTTACCACGGCAAGCCGATTTAGAGCTTGTAACATGAATACAAATGAGTGCACAGATGAATACTCCACCTAACACATCACATCGTTATGCATTATCTCAGTGCTTAGCATTAAATTTCTTCTGGAAGAGTTTCTGCTGATGCAGCCACAAACACACACACAGAAGCGCGCGCGCAGCAAATTATTTGGAACACCTGCCTAATAAAGTGATAAGGGACGCCCTTACACTTCGAAACGGCCTAGATTTGATGTGTCATTGATTCAAAGAGGTGCTGATATCGTCCTACAGGCATGTTCAGCCAAGCGGATGTGATGGAGTCCGCCAATTGCTGAATATTCGTTGAAGGAGGATCTCTGTTACGAATACTTTCTCAATATCATCTCATAGATGTACATTTCGGTTGAGTTCTGGAAAATGCGGGGGCCATTGTAACCCTTTGTAGTCATTGTCGTACTCCTGGAACTACTATGTGACAATCCGATCCACGCTGCATGGCACATTATCTTGCTGGAAGAAGCACTCTCTGTAGCTCTGCTTGTAAGAAGCACTCTCTGTGGCTCTGCCTGTAAGAAGCACTCTCTGTGGCTCTGCCTGTAAGAAGCACTCTCTGTGGCTCTGCCTGTACAGGAATGATGTTAAGTTACCTCGTAGCATCCAAATACTGTTCTACAGGTATTATGGAACCCAATGTTTGCCTGCCGTGCAACACACCCCAGACAATTTCACGGCGCCCAACAGCTTGTGCAGTTCATTCCAGGAAGCTCGAATCCACAGATGCGTGCTGTTGATATGATATTCTGGCCCATCCACTGGCATGCATTAACTGAAATCGGGATTAATCGCACAAAGCCATCTCTCTCCAGTCCTCAAGTGTGTAATTTTGGTGCTCACTGTAGAAGATTTTGACACTTTTTAGCAGACGAATGGTATACGAAGGGGGTCTCTGCTGTTAAAGCTCATTTCCATCAATGCCAAAATTCTCCTCTCGATACCGCTGTTCTGCTGCGCGGTTACTTGACGCAACAGAGCTCTTCTATTACCTCGTACAATCCTCCACAGCCCCCGTTTCCCTCGAACATCGACCAGTCGTTTCTATCCATAGGAAGGCCGCTGAATGCTTGGTTTGTTGTTTGTGCAGCACTCATTGTATACCCTCGATAGATGTATTCTTGCACTGAAAGGAAGGTTTAACGTTTTCTGAAATTCATGCAAGCACTCACCTAACTGCCACTACCATACCTCTTTCAAACTCGCTGAAACCATGAGTGTTTCCTGTATTACTGCTATCTGCGCTGCTCACACTTCCGAATACTTTATACGTAGTAAGCTGCTTATAAAACCATCTCAACGTCATACTTTCGTACGTGACGATGGCACTTGTCTGGTTGCACTTTAGTGTATCTTTTGTGTATATGTGTGTGTGTGTGTCATAATTGGCAACCATTATCAATCTACTGCTGGATGCAGGTGTCCTAAAGTTTCTTCCAGAACGGTCTGATCTTTTTCTCGGTCTCTTTTCCTGCCCCTTGGTATCCATCCTGAAATTTCGGTTGTCCCTCCGCGGTCCATTTTTCTGGCAATATGTCCAGCCCATTGCCACTTCAGGGATTTTACTCTGATCATGATGTCTTCCATTCTTGTCATTTTACTGATCCATAGGTTCCTCTTTTTTACTTTCGTGTTTACATGAAGTATGGATCGCTCTATACTCCTTTCAGTTGTCTTCAGTGCTTGTATGTATTTTTCAAGAGAATGATGCCTTATACACCATTAATGACTTTTTAAGATATATTTAAATCCGGATGAAACTTATGCAGCCTTCCTTTAGCATTATTGTTTTCACAAGCTCAGGGCGAATCGCAACTAATAGAATAAAAACCACAATTTACGCATTACTAAAATTTCTAATCAGAGTCTGTAACATTTGAACGAATGGATTATTGCAATTTCGCAGAAACGTCGTCTTAAGATTTCAGGAAAAGATTACGCTTAGTCTGAACTTGCACAAGAATTATTTTGATGCCAAATGTTTAATTGAAGAAATAGCGATTTAAACGGGCATTCTCAAAATGAGTTTTCAGCATTCATTGTAATTATAGAATAAATAATTTCTTGCAGTTTAATGAAAGTACTGTGGGAATCTTAGGAAAATATTCAACCAATTATCATTATTTAAAAAAGGCATTATCCCAAGTAACTGAGTTTGATATTAAACTTAAGAGCTCATCGCTAAGATTTAAATGGCATTTTCTTATAAGGAGTAGTTACACAGAGTAAAAATTTCGGAACTCAATTTAATCATTCTTAAAGGCATGTTATAGGTAAATTATTCATGATATTTCAAAAGCATCACATTTCAGAAAAAAATCTGATTTTTATCCATATGATAATTTACATGAATGAAAGGGAGAAAATAAAAGAAAAGCTGCCTTCGTGTCCAAGCATTCAATGGCTGTGGCCAATCATCTGATTTGGGTCAGGATTCGAGTCCCGGATCAAGATGAATGCTATGCTTTTCCTTAGGCGCTAGTTCTTTCTCTTTCCTGGAACAAAGAATCCAGATTAGGTTAGGGCGTCTGGTTATCGCCATATATGCTCACGCAGTTCATTAACTGCTGTCACGCTGGCTATGTGGTTTAAAGCCCTGGTGTCTGACTACTCGTCTAATGTGGGCCCGGGCTCGATACCCGGCTGAGACATGGGTAGTGCGCATCTTTGATATTGTTGGCTCCCTTCTCTGGGATCAGTGGCCCTAAATTAGTAATGGATGACAGCTTGCAGCCATTACATTTCCTCATGTTGGCCGTTAAAATCGAACCTAAGTACTACTGTTTCTGTTAGTCACATTACAAAGAACTTTTGTTTGGAAAAATTACATAGCTCCAAAACAGAAATCTCAGCTTTTTTATTTTGCTTTTGCTTTTTAGCTTGAATCATTAATGACTGATTTTTCCTCCCCTTTAGACAGATGTGTTCAAAATGTTCAATGGCAGCTTGCTGCAGATTTCTTATGATAGTTCCACTTTAATGACATTGCACTTTAAACGTATACTGTATTAGAGCCACATTTCCCCCATGCTTCTTTCGATATGATAAGTATAATGACATCGTTCATACCAAGCCGACTGTTCAGAGGCGTGGTCCTTTGGCTAATCATCCAAGTTGGGAAGGGATTTGCTGCACGAGTGGTGTGTTTGTCCAACGGAGTTTGGTTCACCCGTTTATCTGGAGCCAGGGGCCTAAGTTAGGAACGGGCACCTTTATTTAGCCATAGATGCTTGAGAGCGTCGTTGAACCCAGAAAAACAAAACAACGGAATGAAAAGGTTGTCAGCGAGTAACTGTTGAATAACAAGACACACACATACAGAGAAATAACTGTTTCAGTTAAAAGTGAATAAAGAAGTCTTGCTCGAAATAAATTTGTACCCAATAGGAGATTTCAATTTCCTTTTTCGAATTCGATGAATCAATGCGTTTTTCCCTTTAAATGTACGTTTTGAAAATTTTTAAATACAGCTTATCGCAGATATATCTCATGCTAACGCCGATTCAAATGCCACTTCACTTTAAACTAATTATACTAAAGATCTCGGTTTATGGTTTGTTTTGCCATTGCATTTTTTCCCAGCTTAACGACCACCATGAGCCACTCTAAAGACTGTAAGCAGTTTACCATCCCTAATTGAGAAATTTCCTTATCCCTGATTTACGGCTACTGGTTCAAGAGAGATGGAGAGTTAGCGCCGTAAGACAAAGGCTCAGCAGGGACTCCAAATCCAGCCCAGTTCGAATGACTATGAGGACACCAGCACCTTTGACCACCCGGTCACCGTGGCAGCCTCTTTGGCAGTGTACATGTAGGCACTAACCCAGGACTCAATCGGGGTTTTTAATATCTGCTCGTTGTTGCTTAAGATTCCTCAGTTGAACCAAAAATGATGAGGAGAAAAAATGACAATAATTAGCTTTATGGTAAAATGTTTAAATCCCTACTTACATTGAAAAAATATTCTGTCCTTTACCTTGGGATGTAGCGTTAATTAAAAGTGAAAAATCCGCATTCGAAAATACAAAAATTCTGAGAAATGCTGCAACACATGGCACTTAAGGAAGCATAACGCGCAGAGGAATTGTGGCTTCAAAACATATCCTTAAGAAGACAGAATAGATCAAACTTATAGAACAGGTAGGTTTTCTTTCTTTGTAGGCTGGAGGATGGACTGGCCACCCTATGAGCATCTGAAATTGAGGGGATCTGCTCATCTGTAATTTGGGACGGCTGGTTCCGGGAAAGAGCCAAGGGCCGATCCAGTGTGATTGGACCCAGGTCCGTAACTTGACCCCTTCCGCACTGGGGAGGCGCGTGTAAGGCTTCTCAGCGAATATGGGATTAAGAATTGAAGACGGTCATGAATAGTGTGTAAAACTGAAGCAAAAGGTCTTCCACCATGTTGACACCCAGTTGCTGTTCCTCAAAACAGTACAGTATACACAATTATGTGGTAACTGACAAAGTAAACAATAAACTGGGTTGTCTGTTTTAGAAGATATTGTGCCAATACAAGCCAATAACCTTCTTATAATTCTAAAAATGCGAACAAGATATCGTCGATTTTCTTCCATAAAATTTCTATGAGTATTGATTTTGTGTGTAACTATCTCTGTCCATCAAGCAATAGATATGGAGACACAAATATCATAATTTCTCTCTATCACGGTAGATGAAAGTAAAAATGAATCGCTTCTTCTGTCAGTAATCAAGACAATGTGTGTAGCGAGTCGATATATAAAATCACGAAGACAGGTAGAAGTTGAACAGAACAAAGTTAACGTTTCGTGATTATAAAAATTTCTGTATTCGTTTCCTAACAAATTTTCCGACTTCAGAAAGTAAAGATTTTGCGTTGTGCATTTACAACAGGAAAATAACGCACTCTACGTTATAGCATTGATATATAGTTCCTGCTGCCTATCTAAATAATTAAACAAGTAATGATTCCGTGTATCAGAACACCCTGCTCGTAGCATAATAGAAGGAGTTTGTTTGATTGGCCTTAAATGGCCAAGCTTATTCTAAAGTATATGAAATTTCCTTTAATAATATATTTTTTCTCATAACAAAAATTCAAGGAAATATGCTGAATTGTTCTAAATCTAAACGTTTGATCGTACTTATAATATTAGCTGACCCAAAGAGCTGCTGTCTTTCATTTTTCTTTTCACATTTTTACTCCCGGACTAGTTTTTTTTTCTAAATATTATAAAATACATAAACTTTACTTTTCATCCCATAACCGCCGCCCCGGTGGCGCAGTAATCTAAGGCGTTGGCCTCTGATCATTCGTCCGTAAGGGGTCCGGGTTCGAATCCCGGTGAGGCATGGATGTTGTGTTTGTCTTACGGCACTGGCTCTCTCCCTTCCCTAGAACCAGTGACCCTAAATTAGGGACGGGCGACTGCTTATAGCCCATTGAGTTGCTCACGGTGGTCGTTAAACCTCCAATCAAAAAAAAAAAAAAAAATCCCATAACCAGCTGTTTCTTTGAATAGTACCATATAGCGTTTAAGCAAGCTGTTTCCTGTAGAGGAACTTTAACTTGCTTATAATGCATTTCTTATCCAAATATTCTTAGAGAACTTGGTAGAATACGTACACACACACACAATGGACAATAAATTTCAGATTCCTACCTAATAGCGTGTTGGTGCTCCTCTAGAACAAAAGAAAAAGAAAAGAAGAACAGCCTGTACATGCCGAGGCACTGACTCCACCAGGTGTTGCAGGTTTTCGGGAGGTAATGGCAGCTATGCCTGTCGCAGCATTGTCCACAACTCTGCCCGACTCGTAGGTCGAGGATCCATGGATCTAATGTGCGGCTCCACGGTATCCCAGAAAGCTTTCACAGGGTTTCAGTCAGGGGAATTTGGGGGTGACTGAATGGTTCAAAACCCAGATGAGTGTTTCTTGAGTCATGCATATGCATTTGGGGCTTGTGTGAGACGGCACATGGTCCAGCTGAAACAGACCATCAACCGCGGGATGCGCAAAGGCTACGAATGCGTTTAGGTGATCAGCCAACACATGCTGGTATCGCCCAGCGGTAAAGGACCTCTCCGGGAACAATCAGGGACCTAATATATTCCATGAGAAGGCTCCCAAAACTACCACAAAGCAGAGCCGGCCTGACACGAAGGAGACATGTCCTCATGCTGTCAGCGCCAGACTCACATCCTCCCATCAACTCGGTACATCTGAAAACGGAATTCCCCTGACAACACGACCCAGCGCCACGCTACAAAGGCGCAGTTTTGATGTTTCCGGCACCAAGGGAAGGTCCGATGCCGAGCAGTCAACAGTGGCACACGAGTAGGGCGTCGGCTCCCGTAGCCCATGGTGTGCATTGTGCGCCATACCGTTCACTCTCTGACGCTGCTTGGGCCTCCGACATTTAACCTGGATGTGATTTCGGCACAATGTCCGATGACGAGCAGTCAACAGTAGCACACGAGTAAGGCGTCGGCTCCCGTAGCCCATGGTATGCATTGTGCGCCATACCGTTCACTCTCTGACGCTGCTTGGGCCTCCGGCATTTAACCTGGAGGTGATTTCGGCACAATGTCCGATGACGAGCAGTCAACAGTGGCACACGAGTAAGGCGTCGGCTCCCGTAGCCCATTGTATGCATTGTGCGCCATACCGTTCACTCTCTGACGCTGCTTGGGCCTCCGGCATTTAACCTGGAGGTGATTTCGGCACAATGTCCGATGACGAGCAGTCAACAGTGGCACACGAGTAAGGCGTTGGCTCCCGTAGCCCATTGTATGCATTGTGCGCCATACCGTTCACTCTCTGACGCTGCTTGGGCCTCCGGCATTTAACCTGGAGGTGATTTCGGCACAATGTCCGATGACGAGCAGTCAACAGTGGCACACGAGTAAGGCGTCGGCTCCCGTAGCCCATGGTATGCATTGTGCGCCATACCGTTCACTCTCTGACGCTGCTTGGGCCTCCGGCATTTAACCTGGAGGTGATTTCGGCACAATGTCCGATGACGAGCAGTCAACAGTGGCACACGAGTAAGGCGTCGGCTCCCGTAGCCCATTGTATGCATTGTGCGCCATACCGTTCACTCTCTGACGCTGCTTGGGCCTCCGGCATTTAACCTGGAGGTGATTTCGGCACAATGTCCGATGACGAGCAGTCAACAGTGGCACACGAGTAAGGCGTTGGCTCCCGTAGCCCATTGTATGCATTGTGCGCCATACCGTTCACTCTCTGACGCTGCTTGGGCCTCCGGCATTTAACCTGGAGGTGATTTCGGCACAATGTCCGATGACGAGCAGTCAACAGTGGCACACGAGTAAGGCGTCGGCTCCCGTAGCCCATGGTATGCATTGTGCGCCATACCGTTCACTCTCTGACGCTGCTTGGGCCTCCGGCATTTAACCTGGAGGTGATTTCGGCACAATGTCCGATGACGAGCAGTCAACAGTGGCACACGAGTAAGGCGTCGGCTCCCGTAGCCCATTGTATGCATTGTGCGCCATACCGTTCACTCTCTGACGCTGCTTGGGCCTCCGGCATTTAACCTGGAGGTGATTTCGGCACAATGTCCGATGACGAGCAGTCAACAGTGGCACACGAGTAAGGCGTCGGCTCCCGTAGCCCATGGTATGCATTGTGCGCCATACCGTTCACTCTCTGACGCTGCTTGGGCCTCCGGCATTTAACCTGGAGGTGATTTCGGCACAATGTCCGATGACGAGCAGTCAACAGTGCCACACGAGTAGGGCGTCGACTCCCGTAGCCCATGGTATGCATTGTGCGCCATACCGTTCACTCGCTGACGCTGCTTGGGCCTCCGACATTTAACCTGAATGTGATTTCGGCACAATGTCCGATGACGAGCAGTCAACAGTGGCACACGAGTAAGGCGTTGGACTCCCGTAGCCCATTGTATGCATTGTGCGCCATACCGTTCACTCTCTGACGCTGCTTGGGCCTCCGGCATTTAACCTGGAGGTGATTTCGGCACAATGTCCGATGACGAGCAGTCAACAGTGGCACACGAGTAAGGCGTCGGCTCTCGTAGCCCATGGTATGCATTGTGCGCCATACCGTTCACTCTCTGACGCTGCTTGGGCCTCCGGCATTTAACCTGGAGGTGATTTCGGCACAATGTCCGATGACGAGCAGTCAACAGTGCCACACGAGTAGGGCGTCGACTCCCGTAGCCCATGGTATGCATTGTGCGCCATACCGTTCACCCTCTGACGCTGCTCGGGCTTCCGGCATTTAACCTGGAGGTGATTTCGGCACAATATTCGATGACGAGCAGTCAACAGTGGCACACGAGTAGGGCGTCGACTCCCGTAGCCCATGGTATGCATTGTGCGCCATACCGTTCCCTCTCTGACACTGCTTGGGCCTCCGGCATTTAACCTGGATGTGATTTCGGCACAATATTCGATGACGAGCAGTCAACAGTGGCACACGAGTAGGGCGTCGGCTCCCGTAGCCCATGGTATTCATTGTGCGCCATACCGTTCACTCTCTGACGCTGCTTGGGTCTCCGACATTTAACCTGGATGTGATTTCGGCACAATATCCGATAACGAGCAGTCAACAGTGGCACACGAGTAGGGCGTCGTCTCCCGTACCCTATGGTATGCATTGTGCGCCATACCGTTCACTCTCTGACGCTGCTTGGGCTTCCGACATTTAACCTGAATGTGATTTCGGCACAATGTCCGATGACGAGCAGTCAACAGTGGCACACGAGTAAGGCGTCGGCTCCCGTAGCCCATGGTATGCATTGTGCGCCATACCGTTCACTCTCTGACGCTGCTTGGGCTTCCGGCATTTAACCAGGATGTGATTTCGGCACAATATTCGATGACGAGCAGTCAACAGTGGCACACGAGTAGGGCGTCGGCTCCCGTACCCCATGGTATGCATTGTGCGCCATACCGTTCACTCTCTGACGCTGCTTGGGCCTCCGGCATTTAACCTGGAGGTGATTTCGGCACAATATTCGATGACGAGCAGTCAACAGTGGCACACGAGTAGGGCGTCGGCTCTCGCAGCCCATGGTATGCATTGTGCGCCATACCGTTCACTCTCTGACTCTGCTTGGGCTTCCGGCATTTAACCAGGATGTTATTTCGGCACAATATTCGATGACGAGCAGTCAACAGTGGCACACGAGTAGGGCGTCGACTCCCGTAGCCCATGCTTTGCATTGTGCGCCATACCGTTCACCCTCTGACGCTGCTCGGGCTTCCGGCATTTAACCTGGAGGTGATTTCGGCACAATGTCCGATGACGAGCAGTCAACAGTGGCACACGAGTAGGGCGTCGGCTCCCGTACCCCATGGTATCCATTGTGCGCCATACCGTTCACTCTCTGACGCTGCTTGGGCCTCCGGCATTTAACCTGGAGGTGATTTCGGCACAATATTCGATGACGAGCAGTCAACAGTGGCACACGAGTAGGGCGTCGGCTCCCGCAGCCCATGGTATGCATTGTGCGCCATACCGTTCACTCTCTGACGCTGCTTGGGCTTCCGGCATTTAACCAGGATGTGATTTCGGCACAATATTCAATGACGAGCAGTCAACAGTGCCACACGAGTAGGGCGTCGACTCCCGTAGCCCATGGTATGCATTGTGCGCCATACCGTTCACCCTCTGACGCTGCTCGGGCTTCCGGCATTTAACCTGGAGGTGATTTCGGCACAATATTCGATGACGAGCAGTCAACAGTATCACACGAGTAGGGCGTAAACTCCCGTAGCCCATGGTATGCATTGTGCGCCATACCGTTCCCTCTCTGACACTGCTGGGGCCTCCGGCATTTAACCTGGATGTGATTTCGGCACAATATTCGATGACGAGCAGTCAACAGTGGCACACGAGTAGGGCGTCGGCTCCCGTAGCCCATGGTATTCATTGTGCGCCATACCGTTCACTCTCTGACGCTGCTTGGGTCTCCGACATTTAACCTGGATGTGATTTCGGCACAATATCCGATAACGAGCAGTCAACAGTGGCACACGAGTAGGGCGTCGGCTCCCGTACCCCATGGTATGCATTGTGCGCCATACCGTTCACTCTCTGACGCTGCTTGGGCCTCCGGCATTTAACCTGGAGGTGATTTCGGCACAATATTCGATGACGAGCAGTCAACAGTGGTACACGAGTAGGGCGTCGGCTCCCGCAGCCCATGGTATGCATTGTGCGCCATACCGTTCACTCTCTGACGCTGCTTGGGCTTCCGGCATTTAACCAGGATGTCATTTCGGCACAATATTCGATGACGAGCAGTCAACAGTGGCACACGAGTAGGGCGTCGGCTCCCGTACCCCATGGTATGCATTGTGCGCCATACCGTTCACTCTCTGACGCTGCTTGGGCCTCCGGCATTTAACCTGGAGGTGATTTCGGCACAATATTCGATGACGAGCAGTCAACAGTGGTACACGAGTAGGGCGTCGGCTCCCGCAGCCCATGGTATGCATTGTGCGCCATACTGTTCACTCTCTGACGCTGCTTGGGCTTCCGGCATTTAACCTGGATGTGATTTCGGCACAATATTCGATGACGAGCAGTCAACAGTGGCACACGAGTAGGGCGTCGACTCCCGCAGCCCATGGTATGCATTGTGCGCCATACCGTTCACTCTCTGACGCTGCTTGGGTCTCCGACATTTAACCTGGATGTGATTTCGGCACAATATCCGATAACGAGCAGTCAACAGTGGCACACGAGTAGGGCGTCGGCTCCCGTAGCCCATGTATGCATTGTGCGCCACACCGTTCACTCTCTGACGCTGCTTGGGTCTCCGACATTTAACCTGGATGTGATTTCGGCACAATATTCGATGACGAGCAGTCAACAGTGCCACACGAGTAGGGCGTCGACTCCCGTAGCCCATGGTATGCATTGTGCGCCATACCGTTCACCCTCTGACGCTGCTCGGGCTTCCGGCATTTAACCTGGAGGTGATTTCGGCACAATATTCGATGACGAGCATTCAACAGTGGCACACGAGTAGGGCGTCGACTTCCGTAGCCCATGGTATGCATTGTGCGCCATACCGTTCCCTCTCTGACACTGCTTGGGCCTCCGGCATTTAACCTGGATGTGATTTCGGCACAATATTCGATGACGAGCAGTCAACAGTGGCACACGAGTAGGGCGTCGACCCCGGAGCCCATGGCATGCATTGTGCGCCATACCGTTCACTCTCTTACGCTACTTGGGCCTCCGGCACTTAACCTGGATGTGATTTTGGCACAATGTCTGATGACGAACAGTCAACAGTGGCACACGAGTAGGGCGTCGGCTCCCGTAGCCCATTGTATGCATTGTGCGCCATACCGTTCCCTCTCTGACACTGCTTGGGCCTCCGGCATTTAACCTGGATGTGATTTCGGCACAATATTCGATGACGAGCAGTCAACAGTGGCACACGAGTAGGGCGTCGACCCCGGAGCCCATGGCATGCATTGTGCGCCATACCGTTCACTCTCTTACGCTACTTGGGCCTCCGGCACTTAACCTGGATGTGATTTTGGCACAATGTCTGATGACGAACAGTCAACAGTGGCACACGAGTAGGGCGTCGGCTCCCGTAGCCCATTGTATGCATTGTGCGCCATACCGTTCACTCTCTGACGCTGCTTGGGCCTCCGGCATTTAACCTGGATGTGATTTCGGCACAATATTCGATGACGAGCAGTCAACAGTGGCACACGAGTAGGGCGTCGACTCCCGAAGCTCATGGGTACATGTTCAGCTGTTTGCAATCCCAGAAATTAAGGAACGAAATTATTATTAAGCAATGATATAACTTATAGTACCTAGTCAAAATGAATACCATGACTGAAATAAAATGTCAAATTTTAATACATGGGTTTTCGACCGGCGAATTGGCTTCATTTTTCTTTCGGCTGCCGTGAAAGAATTTTTTTCTATGCCGCCACCTTTAACACAAAAACTCGGCAGGATCTCCTCCCCTTAATTTATGAATACTGTCATCAAACCTTATGGGGAATCAGAAGAATAATCTATATTTACTAGGAATTATCTTTTAAATGTTTTTTCCTCGTGTTTAAAAACTCCGCGATCATCTAAAGCATTGAGCTAATGGTCACAAAGTTACCCTGGTACTACTGGCAGCAAATTTGGGGCACTGGTTCCAGGAAAAGAGTAGAGCTCCTACCGTCGACAAACACACCACTAGTGCCTCATCCCATACACGAACTCAGGTCCAAGTAGACCGAATGGACAGAAGCTTGTGCATCGGAATAATCGGTCCACGAGTGGGGGCAAAATCGTAAATCTATCATCCATATTTTACTGAAACACAAACCAAGAATTAACAAAGCATAAATCCATGGAATTTCTTATTCAGACCTGCTGTTGTATTACATTTATACACTGGTGTGCAAAAATTAAGGACGAAGAGGAGAAATTAGCATAACAGCGGAAAGAGCAGGCAGAACGGACCGAAAGACCACTCAGGAGATAGACAAGGGTCCGGAACGGTAGGGCATGAGCATATATGCAGCATGACGTAGGAGGGAGAGTGTCGAAAGGGCATAAAGCACAAGGGCGGTGTACGCTAAGCAATTCGGCGAAAGCTATTGCACGGTGTACATCGGTTTGAACGACGTCGACTTGCTGCCACCGTGTGATAAGGCCAACAGGCAATCCAGTAGACGACATCTGGATGACCTTACCCGTGGTCGCGTCATTGGGAAGTTGGAAGAAGGTTGAAGTGTGACTAGTGTGGCCGAGGTGTTCGGGATCGCTCACAGCATCCTTTCACGAGCTTGGAGAGCATTTCAAACGACAGGAACAGCTGTCCGAGAGTTTATCAGTGGTCGTCCACGAGCAACCACGGCAGCGAACGACTGGTATATTGTCCTACAGGCGAGAAGAGACAGACGGCAGACAGCGGTAGAAATCGCAACGCACATGAAACAAACAACTGGACGTCCGTTATCGCGTTTTACCGTGGCCAGGAGGCTGCACAGAGGTGGTCTATTTGCACGACGACCACTACGGTGTGTGCCATTAACGCCTGCTCATCGGAGACGGCGGTATCTGTGGTGCCAGGAACACACGAACTGGACACATTGCAATGGGGTCGAGTTTTCTTTACAGATGAGAGCCGATTTAGTCTGACGAGCGATTCTGGACGTATGCACATCTGGAGAAAGCAGGGAACACGCAATCACACCTCCAACATCATCGAAAGGGACCGGTTTGGAGGTGGCGGAGTTCTCGTTTTGGGGCGGTATCATGCTTGGTAGCCGTAATGACCTCCACATCTTCCAAGTAGGTTCAGTCACTGGCGTCCGCTATTGTACCGAAGTTCTCCTGCCTCACGTGCGTCTGTTTAGAGGTGCTGGAGGTCCTGAGTTCCTCTTCGTGGACGAGAACCCTACACCTCATCGTACAGTGGCTGTCGCAGACCTGTTGGTGAGTGAAGTTATTTAACGCATGGATTGTCCCGCAAGGTCCCCGGATCTAAATCCAATCGAACACGTGTGGCACCTTCTCGGGAGACGCTTGGCAGCACGTCACCAGCCGCCAGTAAAGATTCCGCAGCTGCGATTGGCGCTACAAGAAGAATGGGCCGCGATGCCTCAACAGCTCCTTGACAACCTCGTCCTCAGCATGGACTGACGTTGTAAATCCTGCAACGCCGTCAGGGGTGATCATATCCCCTACTAAAGACTGGATTTTTCTTGGCAGATGCCTATCACATGGACGTTTCTGTCTTCTGTCCAGTTGTGCTCGAAGCTACCTTTTCAATAAAGTGCCTTTGTATCCTTTGGATTCCTTGTTTGGACGGTTTTGCTCACTTGTCCCATATTCGTACATCTTGAGGATCCTATGGTATGATTTGAGTCGATGCGGAGCACTTCTGCACGACGTTACATTCGAAAAACCGTCTCGTCCTTAATTTTTGCACGCCAGTGTACTAGGTGAAAGCCTGTCAATAATGGCGGGGGAAAATAAGAAATGTGGAGTAATGTTTTAATGACCAGGTATTTTCCCTTTTGTTTGTGATGCCCAAATGTGAAAATATGTTTCGTAAATATTTCAGCAATAAACAAGTCAGTAAAATCATGCAATGCATTGATTATGATACGCTTTCCAACATACCAGAAATCATTACCCAAGTTATTACTCAAGTTATGAGAATAATGGCTGCGGAATAAATTTCGCTCCTGTGTCATGACCTTTGACCCCATTCCGTCTATATTCGACAGAACCGGTTCACTATATCTCCGGAACAACATGATAAAGTTTTGTCGCAATCGAAGCATCTCTACGCAAGTTATGAAGCATAAATGAAATGGAATGGATCTCGCTCCTATGTCCTGACTTTTGTCTACATTTCGCCCATTTTCAATAGAGTTTGTCACCATGTGGTCCCCTACCACATACTAAAATTTCATCGAAATCGAACCATTTTTACGGAAGGTATGACGTACAAGGGCAATGGAATGGATCCCGCTCCTGTGTCCTGACCTTTGACCCCATTTCACCCATATTCAATAGGGTTCGTCCCCCGGCGGTCCCCTACCACATATTAAATTTTATCGAAATCGAACCATTTTTACGCGAGTTATGACGCATAAAAGCAATGGAAAAAATCCCGCTCTTATGTCCTGCCTGACCTTTGACCCCATTTCGTCCATTTTCGATAGGGTTCATTCCCAGGTGGTCCCCTACCACATACTAAAATTGCATCGAAATCGAACCATTTTTACGCGAGTTATCGTGCGGACGGACAGACGGACAAAGCTGGGGCATATATGCTTCTTCAACCTACGGTTGGAAAGTGTAAAAAAGAGGTATACTGGTTGAGGCAGGGAATCAACAATCAAAACAGGGGAGCGCTCTTTCAACTGCGCCACCAAAGTACTGAACTTTTGAGCGTTTGTCAAAAGTTCAGACAACTAGTTCGCTTGTCTGAACTTTTGACAAACGTTCAAAAGTTCAGACAAACGAAAGTATTTTTTCTTAAATATGAATATATTCACTAGTGCAATACGCCTATTGCCAGGCATGTTCTGCTGCATCGATCTTCTAACTTCTGTTACCTAAAATTGTTTGGACACATTCTTGCACATACTTTGCAGCAGTATGTTCGATTCATTCTTATAGGAAAGTTTGATTCATAAGTGAAGTTTGAATCCAGTATGTTCGATTCTTTCTTATAGTGAAGGGTGTTTCATAAAGAATTATATAGTTTCAACGCACTATGAAACAAGAACAATGTAAGATATTTTATGTTACCTGTAACAGAATTGTAGGGGAATGTTTCCAGTTTTTTTTTAGAGACAGTCACAGATGTTCTATGTGTGCACCCTTAGTCACCCGACACACATCGAGCCGGTAATCCATTTCCGCCTAAACGCGAGGTAAGATATCTGAATCAAGTGCAGTGATAGTGGCTGTGATACGCTGTTTCAGCTCCGCTAGATCAACAAGAAGGGGAGGGGCGAATACCTTGTCCTTTACGTATCCCCACAGGAAAAAGTCACAAAGTGTTAAGTCAGGACTTCTAGCTTGGCCATTGGGTCAGTGGCATATGTTGTAGTCCGCTGCTCGTCCAATCCATCAGCGAGAAAGGTGTTTATCGCGATATTTATCACGTGACACGCGCGCTATCGTCTACGTCACTTTCCTCAGCAGCGGGACACACACTTTATGAGTACATCTACCTAGTTGTGGTCCGTGTCTTCAACTGTTACTGTTTTACAGCATCTGGAAACTGTATACTTCTTTATGAATCGCCCCGTATATTGTAAATGAAAACACATTTAACCGTGAGAAACATCCTTCCTTCCTGATGTAAAAAACTAGCCTTACAAAATTTTATTGAAACTGTTTTATGGTCGTAGAAAGTAGGCTGACAACATTTCTTCACACTGAATTTCGGACTAAAAAAATAGTGATTTAAAAGTGCGCTAATTTAAAAGCTTAATGCAAACGCTCTGTTGAAAGAAGTAAACTAAAAAGGAAATAGTTCCTAGAACACACAACAATACTGGTAAATAATCGGAAATTGCAGCCACTACCTACTAGAATGGTAAACAATCATCTGGTAAACGACTATAGTTAGATTAATTGCCTCATCAGTAGATGTTAGAAAGGACAACAGAAGAATTATAACTGTATAAAGCCAAGGGTAGATATCTCGTGTTGCTATCAAAAGCAAAATGAATAAAAAAGTTATCTAAACTAAAAGCTGTATCTTGTGCGTTCCAAAGAAAAACGAATTAAACTGAGAAAGAAAAGATATTCTTCACGAACCTTTTAACTATTATGCGAAGCACGTAGTTTTCCTCGGGCAGATTAGTTCTAATGGTGGAATTTCACATTCAACTGGATAGACATTGGAAACAATAATTACTATAATTTCAGAAAATTAGGTTACAAAAATACTATTCTTCGACCAAAAATTACGTAATGAAATGGGCTGCATGTATAAAACTTTGTGTAGTTTCTTATTTTATTTTTCGCATAGGATGAACAATGGATGGTTTTCTTAGTTTTATGAAGTTTAACTACTTTGGAATAGTTCAATTTCAGGTCAAGACAAAACCAAAATACTAACGAACTAAAGGGAAAGTTAAGAGACTATTCAATCTATTTTTCGAATAATATAAAGTGTGACAAAACCCACATATAAAAAAATGCAATAAATAGGTTGAGATAACTACACACACCGACATCTGAATTAGTAACCTTTATTATGCAGATGTACTTAAACGTCACTTACGCATCATATATGCAAAATACGTTTTCACGTGCGTCACCACCTGTTCTAGGCAACTATTTAAGACTCCTATAACCGTTAGTAGTATTGATCACTATGGGAAAACAAAGAATATTTTGAAGTTCGATAAAGGGCCTGTTTTGGGAGCACATGAGCAGGAGCGACGATTTTGAAAACAGCAGAGCTGTTTGGTTTCTAAAAAGATGAGATATCCCGGACGGATCTTTAACTTGTGGAAAAATAACCCACATTGTTTCTCTAAGAGACGTAAATGGGGCACGACAACAATCGTCAAGAACGAGATCGCCCTCCTCTGAGAAGGCTTGCACGGAGAAAGAGGACTTCCAGTGTGCAGCTATTGACCGAGGTATTCAATGAGAACTGTTCCAGACCTTTATGTCAGCGAACTATGAAAAGGGAATTGAAGAGGATCGGTTTCGGAAACCATTTGTTTCTGCGAAGAACCGGAAAGTTCATCTACATTGGTGCCAGGAACACCATGACTGGGCACTGAAAGACTGAAGATAGCTCATGTGATCCAACGAGTTGCGGTACACCTTGTTCTGTACCGATTGTACCGATGGTACGCAGAGAGTTTGACGTTATCTTCGTGAAGCAATGGAACAAGTTTGCCTTGTAAACACAACTCAGTGTTCTACAGGTGGGATCATGGTGTGGAGCACATTCTGTTGGGATGGAACGGATCCTCTGATATTTTTAGAAGGTCGGGTATCCTCCAAGGATTATCTGAACATTGTTGCCGACCAAGTCCATCCTGCAATGTTGATTTTTATCCTGCTGGCGACTGCTGTTTGATGGAGTATAATGCTACTGTCCATCGTGGAAGATGTGTTCAACAGTGGTTCACCGAGCGTGACAGTTACTTCCACCATCTTCCATGGCCACCACAAAGGCCGGATCTGAATCCCATTAAAAATGTATGGGACATGTTAGAAAAACAGATCCTGGAACAAAGTCCTCTTCCGTCAAATCTGAACCAATTAAAGGACTGTCCGTTGAATGCCTGGTGTGTTGTAGAGGTAGATGCACTCAAACACCTGGTGGAATCTATGTCAAATCGCATGCGTTCTGCGATTCGGGCTAACAGAGGTCCAACCCGGTATTGAATAAACATCTCTAATTCATTGGCCGATATGTGTACTAGTGTAGTATGTAACTGTTCCGCTAAATAACCTTCCTTTCGAGTTCCTGTTTTCCGATGTAAATTTAGTTACTTCTTGATTAAACATTACTTCCCTGAATAGCATTTACAATTCGGAAATACGGACAGCGAATCTGAGCAACATAAATTTATTGCACTTGATGTCTAGAGTATGAAGTTAGTGGAGTTCTATACAGATGTTGAGAGATTGCGAGTACATTGTTAAACGTTGATATAAAACTTGTTTAGATAAATGTGATCGACGAACCAGTGTCATTGTTATCCGCCTGACGTCTGTGTTGAAACCAGCGAGATTATATTCTGGCAGTGAATTAATTATATTGAGGTTCTGAAGTACAAGTGCTTGCAGAATAAATTGTTGGAATTTCATAAGTCAAAAGCTGATTCTTGATACCTGGCCGTTTCGTTACTTGTATCTAAAGTGTAATTTATGTACAACGAAACTATTTAAAAACATCAGTCAGCTTTCTTTAAACTACAGATAATAAATCCTAAACGACATTATTATATCAGATCATTTCTTAAGAACTTACATGACTCACGAAACAAAAGAGCAAGTACAAGTTATTCGTTAATAATGAGTTATATACACTATATTGATAAATGTCATCGGACACCTTTTCAAAAGAAAATGAACGGATCCTCTGCGTTGTTAAGATGCTCGGTACAGCTGCAAACGTTATAAAAACAAGCCTGCAGCTGACCGCGATCATGTCGCTCTGTGAGGTTGAGTGAAAATGTCGGGGTGGGAGAGAACTGACTTTGAGAAAGGAAAAATTGTTGGGTGTTATATTAATGTGTTGTCCATAAGAGAAACCGAGAGGCGTTTAAACATACCCAAGTCAACTGTTTTGGATGTTCTTAATAAGTGGAAGACACATGGTGGGCCTGAAATTGCAAAACGTACCGGCAGACCAAAGAAAATCAGTAATAGTGGACGTCGAAGCCACAGGAGAATTGTTACAGCTAATCGACGGAGTACTGCTCAAGACCTCAGTGTACAGGTGAGTTAATATGCTGGAATCTCGGTATGTACACGTACTATTCGCATTAGACTTCATTCCATGGGTTACCGTGGTCGTGCGGCTGTTCTTAAGACTTGTATCGCCCCTCGGAATGCTACTCGTCGTTTAGCATGGTGTAAAGAACATTTATCTTGGACCGTATATCAGTGGAAACGAGTGCTATGTACTGATTAATCCAGATACACGATCCATTAGTCTGATGGCTGAGTGTGGGTATGGCAGGAGCCGGGGATCGCTATTTACCACAGTGTACTTTTCCTACGGTCTAGTTTGGAGGTGGCAGCGTACTCGTGTGGGGGTGTTTTTCGTGGTATGGTCCCAGCCCATTGATTATCGTGGACAAACCTGTTAACCAGCACGTCTACCTCGATATTCTGGACAATTATGCCCTACCAACTCTGTGGCAACACTATGGAACCGTCCAGCAGGTGAATGCTCTGAGCCATAAAGCAAGGACTGTTACGGCGTGGTTTAACGATAATTCCGTATCGTGTGTGGACGGGCAGGCACAGAGCCCTGATCTTACTCCCATAGAGCACCTATGGGATAATTTAGAGCGCCGCATAAGTTTGGAACCGAAGCCTACTACTAAGCAACAGTTAGCGGCAGCACTGTGTACTGAATGGAAGCGCATACCTGTCGCTTTGTTTCAAAACCTAGCATGCCTCGAAGGGTGAGTGCATGCATTAAAGCCAAAGATGGACCGACACGGTACTAATGTATGTCCAAAAATGCTACGTTGTGTTTTTCTTCTAGGTGCCCGGTGACTTTTGTCAATATAGTGTACAAAGCTATAAAAGTCAATAGCACCATATAGTTATTCTATAATTATAGAAACCAAATGTGTTACCCAAAATTGCCTTCGCTTTAATTCTTAAGAGCTTCCACTGATAGCAGTAAAATTTGCATAGTCCTGAAATTCCTCCCTTTGGTTTTTCTTTGCTTTGGAGATTTAAGGACCACAGTCAGCATCGAAAGCTGTAAGCAGTCGCAATTCTCTTCTTGGAAAATAATTTTTAATAAGCTTTTTTTTTTTTCTGCGGGGGCAACCGTATTTTGACACAATTAGTCGTGAAATAGAGTTGTTAAAATTTGGAAAGAAGTACAGAGACCCGGTGGTTGCTTGGCTGAAGGACTTGCTTTACGGATAATCGTCAGGCTTGGGATCGAGTTGTGTGTAAGACATGGGCTATACGCTGCATCAATATTCAGCATACCCCACCTCTTCAAAATCACTGCCCCCCCCTCCCCCCAAATAATAATCTAGAAACTGCTCCGATCCTTAAGAGCTGCTTATGGTGGGGATTAAATCTCGAAATTAAAGAAAAGAAAAAGAAGCATGTTATAAAAACGATGTTTTTAGGGTGACAAATGATACTTCTCTTCGACTCAGTTGAATTGAAGTAACGCTTTTTTATCATTTTGCCGTTTTGTGCTTCCAAACCATACTTGCCATTGTTTTCATTTTTGGTTCGTTTTGATTAAGGTAAGTACTTTACTCTCTTTTAGGATCGGATTCATCCAATTTCCTAAAAATGATAAACATTTTCCGTTAGAAATCTTCTTTCTTTTCTTCCCTTTCCTTCTTGTTTCACAAATTTTGTTGCAAGAAAAATATGTTGAATTCATAACGAAGAGCTTACGTTTACAGAATTCTCATACATATTTGCATTAATGTATTCCTGTGATAGCATGTCCAAATAAGGCTCTACCCCGATCTCCAGTTTTTTGGCCGTCTTCTGTATAAATCAAAGCAAAAATTAATATCATGCATTCAATTAGCATTCAAGCTAGTCGGCTGAAAGGCAAAGCATTAAAGAAAAATTTGTTCTAAGAAAAACATTTCGAAAAGATGATAAAGAAGGGAGAAAACGGCATCCTACCTAATCAAAGTTAATTTAAATTCAGAATACCGGAACTGATTATACATGCCGTCGTCATCCTGCCGATCCTTCACATCCAAGTCGCTTTATTACGTTTTCGACTTCCTATAAACTTTTGGAAGGCTCAAAGGTGTAATCCTTAAAGCATGCTTCTCTGTCTTTGGTTCAGTTGCAGATTAATATATTCTTACGTGCTCTTGACAGTTCAGAAACATTACGATATACATTTTTATAACGACGCCGAAAGGGACCAGGAATATGTTTTACATATATTTCAGACCTAATGTGAAATGAACGTTTCAAAACTTCTCATATATAAGGTCAGCGTCGTATTAAGAAAAAAGGGTACGTCATCAGAAATAAACTGGTAAATATATTTCTTCTGCATAGAATACCAGATGCATTTTCTTTGGTGCTTTAATGTATGTTTCCTTCTCCCTCTTTTTCGCAAATATTGATTTCTTTGTTCGCAAAGATTGTAACCGTAATATGTTTTGGCAATACCTTGAAATAACTTTTGAAGAGTACTATTCATTCCTCGTAAACGTTATCTGGTATAACAAAGAGATTACAATATTTATCCAAGGAACAAGTTTAGAAGATGCAGAATGGACTGTTTCTTCGTCGTTACACTATAGCATTTCGCTAAACATCTAATGCTAGGAGGAGTTACCCATCTGAATTTCAATATTCTCGTCTTCAAGCAAGAATGAGAACCAGCACATATCATGCACAGTAACCATACTTCATCAAGAACTCCAAACTGCTGGTTTTTGAGTTCAGTTACATCGTTATATTACATGCCTAGTTGGAAAATTTTTCTTGGGAAAAGAAGTTTGCGTACATGAAAGTGTTAAATTAGTCTTCCAAATGTTTTCGCATTACAAGAATGATATCGCTTTTGTGCACTAACACCTTAATACAGGCGCAGATTCCGGGAAGTAGCCTACTTAGACAAGCACAACACCCATGCCTGATCCGGGCCTTGGCTGCTGGCCAACTTGAACGATTAGCCAGATACTCGCAGGTCTAATCACTTGGCCACTCGGCAAAAAGAAAAACAAACCAGCATACACTGACGGAAAAAAATCCCAACACCAAGAAGGGGTTGTGTTAGATAAACGACAGTTGGTAGGCGGTGAGAGTAATCTGTAAGATGACGTCTATGCAAATTTCGCGCTCGGCGCATACGTGTGGCGCTAGCAGCGCCCCTCGGAACATGCAAAGCAGGTTTGCTGTAAATACGCGCTGTAACGTTCGTGAGCGTTAGTTATCGTTGAGATTCGGCGTAGTGTGTTGATGTTAGTCAAGAATGCCTTTAAGAAGCCGAAGAAGCCATTATCAACAGCTCACGGAGTTTGAACGAGGTCGTGTAATAGGGCTACGAAAAGGTGGATTTTCGTTCCGCAATATTGCAGAACGACTTGGCAGTAATGTAACCAATGTGCATGATTGTTGGCAGCGGTAGTCAAGGGAAGGTACTGCCTCAAGAAGACCGGGTGCCGGCCGGCCACGTGGCACTACTGAGAAGGAAGACCGCCGTGTACGGCGTATGGCCGTGGCGCATCGTACCGCGTCTGCGGCAGCAATTCGAGCTGCAGTTGCCACCACAGTGACACAACGAACTGTTACAAATCGGTTGCTTGAAGGACAGCTCCGAGCCAGACGCCCTGTAGCGTGCATTCCATTTACTCCAAACCACTGCCGTTTGCGACGTCAGTGGTGTCAAGCTAGAGCTCATTGGAGGACGGAGTGGAGATCTGTTGTGTTTTCTGATGAAAGCCGGTGCTGCCTGGGTGCCAGTGATGGCCGTGTGTTGATTAGAAGGAGGCCAGGTGAGCGCCTGCAACCAACCTGTCTGCGGCCGAGACACACTGGACCTACACCTGGAGTTATGGTCTGGGGAGCAATTTCCTATGACAGCAGGAGCACTCTCGTGGTTATCATACGCAACCTGACGGCACAGTTGTACGTCGGTCTGGCGATTCAACCTGTTGTGCTGCCATTCATGAACAGCATTCCAGGGGGTGTTTTCCAACAGGATAACGCTCGCCCGCATACCGCTGTTGTAACCCAACATGCTCTACAGAGTGTCGACATGTTGCCGTGGCCTGCTAGATCACCAGATCTTTCACCAATCGAGCACGTATGGGACATCATTGGACGACAACTCAAGCGTCACCCCCAACCAGCATTAACCGTCCCTGTATTGACCGACCAAGTGCAACAGGCATGGAACTCCATCCCACAAACTGACATCCAGCACCTGTACGACACAATGCATGAACGTTTGCGTGCTTGCATTCAACATTCTGACGGTTACAGCGGTTATTAATGTACCAGCATTTCACATTTAAAATGGCTCTTCTCGCGCTTACATTAAGCTGTGATCTTGAAACCTTAATCGATTAAATATGTTACCTATACAAATGTATTGCCGCCATTTCATTCCTCTACAACTATTTTTTCGTGGTGTTGGGATTTTTTTTTCCGTCAGTGTATTTGATGTTTCTCGCATCTGTTGCAGCAGCACACTGCACAGCATTGCGCATTTTTCCAGCGCTTCCTTGATAGTCAGCCTTAAGAACGTACAGTGTCTTTGTATACTGAGTGCGGATACCACAAAAATACAGAAATATTATTATTTCAAAGAAAAGGATTGATCACGTAGTCCATGGAATTCTGTCTTCTTTTACATTTGAGTCTATGTTTGCATCCTTGGGCAAAGCATGGATGTCGTGTTTGCCCATCAATGACTGGTTGTCTCCCTTTCCTAAAATTAGTGGCCCTAAATAAGGGACTCCCGATAAACTGTAGCCTTAGATATCCGTAAGGGAAGTTGAACTTCGAAATAATAAAGAACACTGGATTATAACGCCACGTCAAGTTTTTTTTTTTTTTTTGTGATTGGAGGTTTAACGATCACCGTGAGCAACTCAATGGGCTATAAGCAGTCGCCCGTCCCTAATTTAGGGTCAGTGGTTCCAGGGAAGGGACCCTAAATTAGGGACGGGCGACATAAGACAAGACAACATCCATGCCTGACCGTGATTCGTAAGACAAAGACAACATCCATAAGACAAAGACAACATCCAAAAAAAAAAAAAAAAAAAAAAAAAAAAAATAGCTGTTGCGTTAAATGCCACCAGATGACGACATCTCAGTTGCTGACCCCATCAATACGCATTCGTATAGTCAGATGCTGACTGATAAACCACGCATTGCGCTGAGAATTGTTGGCGCTGTAGCGTAAATTCGAACGCACTCGACTAGTTATCGAGAGTTCTGGGGTTCGATCCCAGTAGTGCCGGAATACAATTTTTCAGTCGCTATGCGTTGTTTAAAAAAAAAAAAAAAAAAAATAACGTGGAAAGAGTGATGACATCGTCCATTTACATTATCTCCACGTATTTGATATATATTAAACATTTCTATCGCCCTTTGAATTTATCAGCTACAATTAAAATAGCTGTTGCGTTAAATGCCACCAGATGACGACATCTCAGTTGCTGAGACCATCAATACGCATTCGTATAGTCAGATGCTGACTGATAAACCACGCATTGCGCTGAGAATTGTTGGCGCTGTAGCGTAAATTCGAACGCACTCGACTAGTTATCGAGAGTTCTGGGGTTCGATCCCAGTAGTGCCGGAATACAATTTTTCAGTCGCTATGCGTTGTTTAAAAAAAAAAAAAAAAAACGTGGAAAGAGTGATGACATCGTCCATTTACATTATCTCCACGTATTTGATATATATTAAACATTTCTATCGCCCTTTGAATTTATCAGCTACAATTAAAATAGCTGTTGCGTTAAATGCCACCAGATGACGACATCTCAGTTGCTGAGACCATCAATACGCATTCGTATAGTCAGATGCTGACTGATAAACCACGCATTGCGCTGAGAATTGTTGGCGCTGTAGCGTAAATTCGAACGCACTCGACTAGTTATCGAGAGTTCTGGGGGTTCGATCCCAGTAGTGCCGGAATACAATTTTTCAGTCGCTATGCGTTGTTTAAAAAAAAAAAAAAAAATAAAATAACGTGGAAAGAGTGATGACATCGTCCATTTACATTATCTCCACGTATTTGATATATATTAAACATTTCTATCGCCCTTTGAATTTATCAGCTACAATTAAAATAGCTGTTGCGTTAAATGCCACCAGATGACGACATCTCAGTTGCTGAGACCATCAATACGCATTCGTATAGTCAGATGCTGACTGATAAACCACGCATTGCGCTGAGAATTGTTGGCGCTGTAGCGTAAATTCGAACGCACTCGACTAGTTATCGAGAGTTCTGGGGTTCGATCCCAGTAGTGCCGGAATACAATTTTTCAGTCGCTATGCGTTGTTTAAAAAAAAAAAAAAAAAAAAAAAATAACGTGGAAAGAGTGATGACATTGTCCATTTACATTATCTCCACGTATTTGATATATATTAAACATTTCTATCGCCCTTTGAATTTATCAGCTACAATTAAAATAGCTGTTGCGTTAAATGCCACCAGATGACGACGTCTCAGTTGCTGAGACCATCAATACGCATTCGTATAGTCAGATGCTGACTGATAAACCACGCATTGCGCTGAGAATTGTTGGCGCTGTAGCGTAAATTCGAACGCACTCGACTAGTTATCGAGAGTTCTGGGGTTCGATCCCAGTAGTGCCGGAATACAATTTTTCAGTCGCTATGCGTTGTTTAAAAAAAAAAAAAAAAATAACGTGGAAAGAGTGATGACATCGTCCATTTACATTATCTCCACGTATTTGATATATATTAGACAACATCCATGCCTGACCGGGATTCGAACCCGGACCCCTTACGGACGAATGATCAGAGGCCAGCGCCTTAGACCACTGCGCCACCGGGGCGGCTCACGTCAAGTTCAAACCGGAACAATCTGTATTATTAAGAGCCCAAATCAGAGCACTTAAGTCACTTCAAGAAAGTCAATTGTAAGTATTTTTTTTATTTAAGAATTTCTGAAAGCATTATACACTTTCAACGAGCAAATAATTGTACATTAGAAATAACTGAATTGCGATTTTTAGCATATTTTAAACAGAAGATACGGCTATTTTAAATGTGTGATGCTAATTTAGTTCAGAAAATATATTTTCTGGGAGTGCCAATGTTTCTGATTTATACATTAGAAATCAAACAGAGAGCATTATTAAAAAGAATCGTTTGGCTTTGTGACGAGTGAAACTTTGTTTGCTGAAGACCGTCAAATGAAGCGTGTTGTTGCGTTTGACAGTGACTCACGCAACGTGTGTTTGACGAAATATTTTTGTCTCTATGACTGATTTGGCATTACTAGCGGAGTTTGATTTATTTATTCCATTTTTATCAACGACCTAACAGGAACATTTAACCATGACGGATACTAAACCTAACGTAACGCCCGAATAGCATATACAATTGTAGTCATGAGAGTAAGCATACTTGACAGATAAATGGCATGCACTGTTTTTCGTACCGGTAAAAGAAAGAGAAAGGATATTCCTTTGTTAAAAAATCTACCATGAATCAATGAGAAAGTACTTATAAACTGCAAGATTTAGAACTTCAATTCGTCAGCAGAGTTTCCACTTCTTTTTTATTTAAAACGGCCGAATACTTATGCTCAGAAAATTCGCAATTCCAGACTAGTGGTATTGCTTTAGATCTTCCTAAACTATCAATAATGGACTGTAAGATTATAACTATGAACTAGATTTTTAACCAATGAAGATAATAGCAAGAACGACCTATAAGACTTATCCCAAGTAACGGCTTATTGGTGCACAGATGGCTTGTGCACCAGCAAGATCGAAAGTAGCATTTACTCCATAAACAAGAACTAAAAATTGAATAATTTGAAAGAAGTTAGAAAATCATTAACGATGAAACTCACACACACCGTAACAACAACAACGCGATGTTAAACTCTTGTGAAATAACAAATGTATCGTATTGAAGTTGACAAAGTTGAACAGACGAAATCACGTCATCTAACACCTAATACGTACTACACTTCATACATCTAGTTTTTATTCGTTGGCTGACCTCTGACTGTCACCACAAAGAACATAAAAACTTGGAAGCTCAGACGCGACATCAGCTTCAGAAAGTATAACGAGAGAGAGGATACTATGATTTATACAGGAGACAGCTAACAAAAAATGTAAGTTAAATTAGGTAACGTAGGTCACAGCCCTCAAACGATAAAATGTATCAATCACTTAAAAATGTTTTGCAAATTAGTGCCATCGAATTTTCGCTTCCTAGAACTTCCAAGTGTAAAACCTTTGGGAAACAGACCCTGCTCTTCAGAATTACACTCCAAGTCAACTTAACAGCGGACTACAGAGGAAGGTAGGGTAGCCGGCTCACAGTGTTTTTGGCGTAACGCAAGAACAGTATCAATCCACGTCACATAACACTTTTGCTGTATTCTAGCTGTCAAGCATTTCCGCACTGATCCCCCCACCCACATGACCGAACTTCCCAGAAGTGTTTCTCCACCGGCTGCTAAAGTACGCTCCCTGCCATTTCCCCAACTGTCAATGTATTGCCTCTGTGTTTCAAATGTGGTGTTAACAGTCTCATATGTTTCTTCCCGACTCCTAATCCCCAAAGCTATGTTACTCAGCTGGACAGTCAGCAGCCAAAAGTGCGAGTCTTTTGATTAAGTTTTCATATGAAATCTATTTATAAAATGCCCGGCCCTTTTGAAATATTTGTCTTAAACAGCAATTTTACCTAACAATTTGCTAATAGTGGAAAAATAACCATTCTGAGAAAGAATTCTTTTGGCGTTTGCTCTGAACGCAATGAGCTACTTTTCGTAGCGGAGGTAGCGTTTCCCTGCCTTCCACAATAGCACACTGAAGGTGGCTTGGAGTATGCGCAGCTTTTGGATCTATTACGGAAGTCACTTCCTGGTGCATTTAGCAAAACACTGCATTACCTGACGACTTTCGCTTTTCTGCAGATTTTCAAGATGGATCCGATATAGAAGCTTTCTTTGTATCAATTAACAGAGAAAGCTTCTTCGAGCAGTAGCTCATCATCGTGATTTCTAACTTTTAATGCATGTAACTTATTTTCTGTGTAACTTTCTCCTACAAAGATGCAACTTTCACGTGAACGGTACACCAGAATTTTCATAAAATGTATACAGGTATGCCAGAATTTTCAACGTTTTTGCCTGTCACTTCGAACTGACATTGCACGGCTCCTAACAAACCACATCCAGGATCTAATGTGTACAAGATTTATGGGAATCGTACCTTTCAATATCGTTTTTATTCGAAATTGTGCGGAGAATGGTTTGAAAAATGCGCCACCGATTTCCAATAATGCCACGGTTAGCTGGATATTGTGATGGCTCCTAGTGGAGCTAAGGGTGAAATTCATTAATAAAACGTAGCAAAAAATGATGATCCAGTATATATCTTGCTTGATGAAAAATCAGTGCGGAGACTGTGTTACACAACATTAATTTTTAAAATATGCTCACTTTTACTAAAGTGGCATGAACTTATGCATCAACCCAACATTAGCTCTTTAGTATCATCTATTCCCATTGTTATTGTCACACCATAGCCTTACGAGCATGTTTATAGTTAGAACTGGGACGTGGTGCTCGCGTAGGACCTAATTCATTGTCAGTAGACAGGTGTGCTGATATTAATGTCAGGGAATTGCATGATACGGCTTGAATAAACCAGAGTAGTAGAATACACTTTTCGTCGCGCCTTACTACGACTCGACAAATGATCAGATGTATAGACGTGAAAACATCTGGCCTAAACAGACCCGTTTCAGGTGTTTGAATTCGTACTGGTGCTGAGAATTATGTTCTTTGTGGCGACAGTCAGAGGTCAGCTTCTTAACCCCCAAGCGTTTCAATTCATGAGATTAACCCGTATGACATTGCAATTCGTGAAAGTAAGTCTAAAATATACAAGAAGTATTCGGATCAGAGCATCAGTTCTGATTCGATAAGTAATTTTTCGCAATGGTAACGTTTCCACTAATTTTAGCGGCATACAAAAAGTGAGAAATATAAGTTATTTCCTGAATACGAATTATCTTTCAAGCAAATGCGTAAAAAAGGAAGATTGTGTGTTGAAAAACTGAATTAATAAGCTGCTTCATATGTTATTTGAATAAAAGTGATTAATTATGTCGGGTTCCCGTGATTTGTTTAAATTCTAATAATTATCCTAATGGCGGTCAGTTACGCGACATACTACACAGTAATTAAATGAGAATAAATCAACAGCTTTGACAGGTGACATATGCTAAACAAAATAAATTCTATCCATCTCTATATTTCATTCAAGCCCCAGCATGGTCATTAATTAGTCTCATTAAGGATGTCCCATACATTTTTGGGTTTCAAACAAAGAGCCACTTAGTACCAACGAATATTTTTGTAAATGATTATATGACTTGAAATCCCTACTATTGAGTTAAATATTTATTTAATCATGGCAATTATAACAAAGCATCTGAAACGTTGTTAAACTAAAATGGTCGTTTATGTTTTGCAGATACAGTCGTTTATATATCACACGTAAGATGAAGAGTAGATATCAGAACAAACTAGACCAAAAGAAATTTTAATATGCGATCACTTTACTCTGTCAAATCTGGAATATTTCAAATACCACTAACTGACGAACTGAGATTCAGGGATTATATCGGAGATGTTCGTCCACTACAGGGACCATCTTTAGCCGGTGAAAATTAAATATGTGTAAATAATTCATTATAAAGTTAGATACATTAGATACATAAATGAGATCTCGTACTGAACCAATTAAGGTAGGTGGCAAGATCCATTAGATCAACAATTATATAGTGCAAGGAAAACGGGTATGGTATTTCGTTCTTTCTCTCTATTACAAAACACAAAAATTAAAGCTGATTCAAAATTTAACAGCACAACGGAAAAAATATTATGGAAAAACTAGAAATCATATTGCAAACTCAGAGTGGAACCACAAAAAAAAAAAAAAAAAAAAAAAATCGGATAACTGAAAACGTTCGCGCAGTTCTTGGAGGGGTAACTACCGGCGTTGCGGGTAGACATGTCATTGGTAACATGCAAGCGTATGTGGTTCATGCATGACGGAGCGCCAGCGCATTTTCGTCCAACTGTTAGAAGGCATCTCGATTGTGCCTATCGCGGCCGCTGAATAGGTAGAGGTGAACCAGTTACACGACAACAGTCATCCAATATGAACCCAATGGACTGATTTCGTATGTGCACAACTGAAGACCGATGTACATGCTACAGCACTGCCAAATGAACAGGCTCTTCACTAACCAATCGTGCATAGTTGTACTACAATGACGAATAATGCTCTCAGAGCCCATTCCGAACATTTGCTATTATTATAGCCGTATGTGAATGCTCTCTTCGAGGATTTTCTATGGGCCGTACTAACTGGAATACAACTTTGTTGCTTTCACAGAGTGTATAGCCTGCAGTTAAACACGCGCTGTCGCTATAGTAAAGCGTTTCAGGACTTATGTTTATACAACTTTTGTTTTCATCAAAATCGGTGATAGAACAAGTTCCCAAAGTTTGGCCGAAAATTTTTGAAACACCCTGTATATCTGGTTCAGAGGATTTGGCGTGAGTGTTGTTTCAGTTTTACCTCAGGCCAGGTCGTTACTTTAGGCTTAATTCCTACTTTACCACTAGATATTTCTTATTTCATGATTTAATCTGTCGGCAACTATCCCACGGCTCATTGGCTGCTAAAATTCCACTTGACTAATAGCGCGTCAGGAACTGATGGATTCTATTCTTCTGAGAACTTGCTTATACCAAAAAAAAAACAGCGAAGGAAGCGATCTTTTACCGCAACTCACCGATCTTCCTATTAATCTTACGTCAACTCCTTCCAAAATAATGGAAAACGCTTTTAATGTTTCACTGCCTTCTCAGTTCAGGTTCACTAAGCACTTCCAACCATTTAATGATTACGTGACAAATCAGCTGAGTACTGAACCATTATAAACATGTTAAAATTCACAATATGTTCTTATATCGAAATCAAGGACGATGTAATCGTTGCAAACGCACGGGAAGTTTACAGATACAGACATCAAAAAAAAAAAAAGAAAGGAACCACCCCCTTAACTTTGGAACCGTTTGCCGCATATAAACAAATAAGGTATCGTTGGAAAGGACTCGAAGGGAACTATCATAGGATGCAAAGAAACATGCTAATTTGGCTAATTAACATACTAATTGGCTCTCTATTTCCGAATTTTTTCATATAAGAGGCATGTTATCCTACGCGCATTTTATTCAGCATATAGTAAAACCCTTCAATTTCAAATTTCATACAAATCGACCAATAAATACGTGTACAGTGAGCTACAGAAAAAATATGCCGCTAATGTTAAACTGCAGAATTGGTTTTTGATGTGTATCATTTAATCGAGAACAGATACAATGATTCGGTGTTGCAACAGTAAAACACAAAGAGTCCCAGATAATGGCGCCGCTATGCAAGGACGGAACTGGTATATTAAGAGAATTATATACACTGACGGAAAAAAATCCCAACACCAAGAAGGGGTTGTGTTAAACGACAGTTGGTAGGCGGTGAGAGTACATCTGTAAGATGACGTCTATGCAAATTTCGAGCTCGGCGCATACGTGTGGTGCTAGTAGCGCCCCTCGGAACATGCAAAGCAAGTTTGCTGTAAATACGCGCTGTAACGTTCGTGAGCGTTAGTTATCGTTGAGATTCGACGTAGGGTGTTGATGTTAGTCAAGAATGCCTTTAAGAAGACAAAGAAGCCATTATCAACAGCTCACGGAGTTTGAATGAGGTCGTGTAATAGGGCTACGAGAAGGTGGATTTTCTTTCCGCAATATTGCAGAACGACGTGGCAGGAATGTAGTCACTGTGCATGATTGTTGCCAGCGGTGGTCAAGGGAAGGTACTGTCTCAAGAAGACCGGGTTCCGGCCGGCCACGTGGCACTACTGAGAGGGAAGACCGCCGTGTACGGCGTATGGCCGTGGCGCATCGTACCGCGTCTGCGGCAGCAATTCGAGCTGCAGTTTCCACCACACTGACACAACGAACTGTTACAAATCGGTTACTTGAAGGACAGCTCCGAGCCAGACGCCCTGTAGCGTGCATTCCACTTACTCCAAACCACTGCCGTTTGCGACGACAGTGGTCTCAAGCTAGAGCTCATTGGAGGACGGAGTGGAGATCTGTTGTGTTTTCTGATAAAAGCCGGTTCTGCCTGGGTGCCAGTGATGGCCGTGTGTTGGTTAGAAGGAGGCTAGGTGAGCACCTGCAACCAACCTGTCTGCGGCCGAGACACACTGGACCTACACCTGGAGTTATGGTCTGGGGAGCAATTTCCAATGATAGCAGGGGCACTCTCGTGGTTATCCCACGCGCCGTGACGGCACAGTTGTACGTCGGTCTGGTGATTCAACCTGTTGTGCTGCCATTCATGAACAGCATTCCAGGGGGGTTTTCCAGCAAAATAACGCTCGCCCGCATACCGCTGTTGTAACCCATCATGCTCTACAGATTGTCGACATGTTGCCGTGGTCTGCTAGATCACCAGATCTTTCACCAATTGAGCACGTATGGGACATCATTGGACGACAACTCCAGCGTCACCCCCAACCAGCCTTAACCGTCCCTGTATTGACCGACCAAGTGCAACAGGCATGGAGCTCCATCCCACAAACTGACATCCAGCACCTGTACGACACAATGCATGAACGTTTGCGTGCTTGCATTCAACATTCTGGCGGTTACACCGGTTATTAATGTGCCAGCAATTCACATTTAAAATGGCTCTTCTCGCGCTTACAATAAGCTGTGATCTTGAAACCTTAATCGATTAAATATGTTACCTATACAAATGTATTGCCCCCATTTCATTCATCTACAACTATTTTTTCGTGGTGTTGGGTTTTTTTTCTTTCAGTGAATATTGGAATATGATCATGAAAAGAAATGTATTATGACCATATCTGATTAACAGCCCATTCCATGCGAAATATTTTAAAACCCGTAAATCAAAAGTTACAGCGTGATAGCATAAACTCTTGCTGAGATATAAGCGAAAACTCAAGCATACGTCGATTAAGATGAGACTTGACATCAAACATGTCATGTGTCATTTGGTGCACATAGATATTCATCTGCTATCCATTCACTTGGTTAACATCAGCGCCAGTCCTGTTATATCCCATGGTATATATATCAGAGTACAGCATAAAATATATTTGCAGGTTTATTTCATTAGGTGTGAACCAGTTCCTGCCCGAATTCCGACTACCTATTTGGACTCCTTATTAACGTGTGGCTGTGTCCGGCTGGAATGTGGACTTTTCCGCTGGTTTTCGTAATACGTGACCAATGACAAGCAGCATACAGTTTTATACGTATTTACAGTTATATTTGATATTTATTAGGTGTAGAAATAAGTTTCAAAGCGTTTTGCGTGACGTATACCACTAATTTACATATCCGACATTCCCCCGCGTTGTTTTCATGTGACCTGAACTGGTCCTGAGTATAAAATGTGACACAGAAGTTTGCCCAACAGTCAAACACACTTGCACAGCGGTAGATGAAATATGGCAAGCGATACAGCACTTATTCGATACTACATTCTTTAGGAATTTCATCAAGGAAAAAGTGCTGCAAAAGCATGTGCATTGATCTGTTCTGTTCTAGGGGAGAATATTGTATCGAAACGCACGTGTGAGTTTTGGTTTAGACCGTTTAAAGAAGGTGATTTTGATGTTAGCGATTAAGAACGTTGAGGCGCCCCGCAGAAGGTTGCACATGAGAAACTGCAAGCATTTCTGGATGAAGATTCGTCTCAAGCGCAAAAAGAACTAACTCAACAACTGGGGCTAACTCAACAAACTATTTCCAATTGTTTACGCGTAATGGGAAAGATTCACAGGGAAGAAAAATGGGTGCCACATGACCTCAGCCAGAGGAACAAAGGTGACCGTGTCATGAAGTGTTTGAATCTGTTGAATAAACACAGAAAGTCTTTCCTCTGTAAAATCGTTACAGCTGATGAGAAGTGGATATGGTACGACATTTTCAAACGCAAAAACACTGGGTAAAACCATGTGAAGTAAGGACTTCGACACCGAAACGCAATATTTACTCCAAGAAAGTTATGCTGTGCATCTGGTGGTACATGAAGAGTGTGCTCTACTATGAACTATTGGAACAGATCCAAACTGCTACTGCTGATCACTACAAGCATCAATTGCTGCGATTGAACCAGGAAATCTGTCAGAAACGTCCCTTCAGAGTAAAAGGATTGCGTCCCGTGAAATTACTGCATGACAACGCTAGGCCGCATGTCGCGAAGTCGGTCTTGGAAACGTTATTGACGCTTGAATGTGACGTTTTGGAGCACCCGGCGTATAGTCCCGACATAGCCCCATCCGACTATCATTTGTTCCGATCGATGCAACATGGTTTGTCTGCTTTACGGTTCCTGACATATGACGAAGTACAAAAATGAGTTCACGACTTTATCGTGTTCATGGCTGGAATTCGTCAGCTGCCCGACGATGGCGGAAGGTGTTTGGTAATGGCGGTGCAGGATTTGATTCGTAAAAGTATTGTTGTTTTCTCTCAAATTACACGTTGCCTTGTCTTAAAACGCTTCAAAACGTATTTGTACATTTAATACATCCTCGTTTTCTATATTTGCGCCTTTCAAATATTTGAAATAAGAAGAATGATGGCCCCACATTTTCAGTTGTAGTGAGCACAACTTTTGGATCCTTTCTGACGCGAATGAAAATTTTCAAAGTTATTCAAAGTCAGTACTACCAGTTAGAAAAATTCAACCGAATGTTTACAGTCGATAAAACATCGAGAATAGAAACAGCTACATTACTTCCAACAGTGGCTAAAATGTATGTTACAAAGATTAACGAACAGCGCACCAAAAAAATTTCATGGCAGGATATCAAAGACAAACAGATTTTCAAATCAAACAGTTAAAAGAAAAAATACAAAAAGAAACTTGATATAACTGTACGCCTTCTAGCGGAAGAATTCTGCATAATGGAAAGTTGAAAACAAGCATAAAATATTTTTAATGGCAAAAGCTATGTTAAGGAAAAATAACTTTTTAGCCACGTCTCCTGCAAACAGAGATAGAGAAAAAAAGAGAAATGTATTGACCCTTACACAACCTAGCGGGAAATCTGTGCATTATTTAAAGAGGATAATGGTCCACGTCCCTGTTGCCGTGAATGGCATACCGTAAAAAAAGTGATTTCTCTATAGGGTGTTCAGAAGCGGAGATACAACTGAAAACAAAAGTACACAAACACAACCTACCGACAAAACTGTGAATTGTAAAATTCCTCATATACTAGAGTAAAGTGTTCTACAAAGTAAATGACCTCCGGTATTGAATTTTTTTTTTAAATTGCACATGTAGAAGCAGAGATATGGAGGACAACAGATCAGACATTTCTGTTCCCTAGAGGTGAAATTGTACATTATTTTGGGAAGAAAATACGCACACAGAGTTTGCCAATTTAGTAGTATCTGACCGAATAAAGAAACTTTTTAATCGAGTTTTTAGTCCCGCCAATATTGCTGTAAACGAAAATGTGAACTCAGGCCTTCTGGTGGCAGACTTGTGCGTTAAGAAAAATTTTAAATTATATGAGAAACTTTTCGCAGTGGAAAGGCTCTCCAAGGAAGAAAAAAGTTTTCCAATCGGATTCTCGGAAGCAAAGATATCAACAAATATATGATATACGCTACACCCTCTGGCGGAGAAATAGTGCATTATTTTACAAAGAAAGTATCGGTCAACAAAATAATTTTTTCTGTCGAGTTTTCAGGAGCCTAGATTTTGCCGCAAATACATCAGAACCAGAAATTAACACTTACGCTCCCGGTGTCCAAAACGTTCTTTACCAAACATTAGGAATTTTATGCAACACATTTTATATCGGGAGCTGTATGCGATACAGGAAGCATTTTTCAAATCGGAGCGTCAGAAGCAGAGAAATCGGGGAACGCAATTTATCTTATCGCCACCTAATTAAAAGTCTATGGGTTACTTGAAAATTTTAAAATTATATAAAAAGCATTTTGCACACGAAACTCTATCCAACGAAGGTGGAATTTTACAAATCGGACTCTTAGAAGCAGAGATATTGAGAAGAATAGGACGTACGTCTACTCTCCCTGGAGGAGAAACCGTGCACTATTTTAAGAATATATTCCGAAAAGGTTTATTCATGTGAGTGGTATCGGTCCACGAATGAACTTTTTCAGTCGAGATTTTAAAAGCACATATTTTGCTGCAAATACATCAGAAGGAAAAAATTAAACCTTAGGTCTCCTGGTGGCCAAACCATTTTTACTAAAACTTAGTTGCCATATGCAAAAGATTTTCCATCTGTATAGCTGTATATACAGCAGCAAGAATTTTTTAAATCGCAGTTTTGGAAGCAGAGATATCGGAGAAAACGCAGTTTAGATTTACGCCCCCTAGCGGAAAATCAGTGCTTAACTTGAAAAATTATTATACCTAAATTAGTCTTTGCTAGAAATGGAATTGAAAGGTGAAATAATTTTTTCAATCGGATGTTTAGAAGCAAATGTGTGGAATAAAATGTATTTTGAATTTGATATCCGTACTTACGTCCTCTACCGGCGTTATTCTTCATCATAAAAAAAGAAAAACGAAATAAAGAATCATCATTCGCACATTTCAAGCTTCGCAATACAAAAGGAATTTTTTTTAAATCGGACTAATAATTGCAGAGATATGTGGTCCACGGACTGTCGGACGGACAAACCAATAACATTAACACGATTGTTTTTACAAAATACGCTAATAAAATGGATTTCGTGGTTCTGCTTGAATATTCTATTATGAAACAACCTTTCGGTGATAAGTGACTAGTCAGTGCCTCCAGAAAATGTAATGATTGGAAACAAGAATATTCGAAACAAATTTCAGCTTGCACAAATTCGGGTTTTCGATTATTAGAAAGATATATACTGTTTACTCTAACACTAATTCAAATTATTAGCACGAATAATGAAGTTGTTATAAAGAAAACAACAAGAGTAAATGAACCCCGTCCCTAGATGGGTTGTGTCCAAGTTATTGTACAGATTATGGGCATGATCCTGTGCTTACCTGTACTCTGTATTTAATTTGTCGGAGATTCGTTCAAGATGCAGACTTTCCTACATTATCGCTCTTCTTGCAGGGAAGAAAGCATTCCAGGTGCGTTTCCCAGATGTAGATTTATGGATAGTCCCTCCAACTTTATTTGCAGATATCTTCGCTATGAATCATCCAATTTGGACAATATTTAAGATTCAGATGTTCTTTTTCATGTGCTAAATTAAAATGCAAAAAAAGAACATATCCTTTATATGGAAAAATTTGAAGATAGAGAAACAATTAGCGTGTTAATTAGCTTAATTAGCATGCTTCTTCGCATCATGTGATAGTTCCCTGCGAGTCCTTTCCAACGGTACCTTACTTGTTTATATGCGGCAAAAGGTACCAAAGTTAAGGGGGTGGCTCGTTTTTTTTTTTTTTTTTTTATATCTGTACATTGCTTTCAGCAATCGAATTTTGATTCTGAAATGGTTTTTTTTTTAGTTCAGTGTTTTTTGTTTGGGGTTTAATGGCCACCGTGAGCAACTAAGTGGGATATACCCCGTCGCCCGTTTCTAATTTGGATCCACTGGTTCCAGGGAGGAGAGAGAGTCAGTGCTGTAAAACATACACACCATTCATGCCTCATCTGGGTTTCCTACCTTGGAAGAATAATTAGGTGCAAACACTTCGTACCACTCGGCCACCTCTAGTTCACTCTTTTCCAAAACTCACCTCAAAAATTCGCTATGCAGCGGTCATTTAGAATTTCATTGTCTTGGATGGTGTAACGGCGGCTTCTTGGAATGACATCTGAATGTGAGGGTTATAGCGGCAAAGGTAGGTGTCCACCACACGACAGTTGTTCGGCGTCTGGCTGCGCTGGGTAAGGTCAACGAGCTGGACATGTGGCTGCCGCCTGAGTTGACAACAGCCAACAAGACTAGGCGTTTGGAAGTCTGCACGTCGCTGCTTTTCAGGAATAAACAGGAACCTCTATTGCATCGAATCGTTACGTGCGACGAGAAGTGGGTCCTTTATGATAATCGGAAACGATCTGCACAATAGTTGGGCAAGGCATAGCCTGCTTGACCGCATCTAAAGCTACCCCTACACACCAAGAACATGATGCTCCTTGTCTGGTTGTCCACAGCAGGGATACTTCATCGGAGTTTCTTGGCAAGAGGCCAAACCATCACTGTAGAAAGTTATTGTACTGAATTACACCAGATGCACGGGAAATTGCTGCAGAAACAACCGACTTTGGTCAACAGACATGGTGTTCTTCTGCTCCAGACCAACGTCCCCGCCCTCATGCCGCACAACGAATGATGCTGACGCTAAGTGCCTTGGGCTATGAAGCACTGCTACCTCCTGCCTATATCTCCGGACTTCTCTCCGACAGACTATCATATGTTTCGTCACCTGTATCACTTTCTGTCAGGAAAACAGTTGACGACAGACAACGAGGTTCAACGTGCAGTTGATGACTTCTTCGGGTCCCAGCCACAAGACTTTTTTCGTTCCGGGATCATGGCCTTGCCGGACAGATGGCAACTATGTGTCGTTGCCGAGGGGGATTATTTTGCATAGGTAAGTTGTCCTACTTTTCCGTTCTCGCCGTCCACGTGTGCTGGTCTTTTGCCGGACAGTTCATTCGCACCAACTCAATAATGTTTAGGTTCTTAGGTAAGGAAATTCAACTGTGAACTAGTAAGGAAAGCAATTGAAAACAACCAAAGCCTAAAGATAGCAAAGGGACATCTCAGTAAGGGAAAAAAACAGATTATGGCACTGAGAAAAGAAGATGGTTCTGTAACAAGAAATAGAGGCGAAATTTTGACAAGAGTGAAAGATTTCTACTCCAAATTATATGAAAGGGATGATACATGTACTCCAGACATCATGAAAGGTACCAGAGTTCTTCCAGTCCTTCCAGCAGAAGTTGCACATGCAATCAAGAACATGAAGCGGGGAAAAGCTCCAGGAGAAGATGGAATTACTGTAGACATCATACAAGAAGCAAGTGGAGAAATCGAAACAGTACTCGCCCATATTTTCACTCGATGCCTTAATGAAGGGAAAATTCCTGAGGATTGGAGCAACGCTTCAATGATCTTGCTACATAAAAAAGGTGACATTGAGGATCTCAGGAACTACAGACCTATCAGCCTCCTATCAGTAGTTTATAAAATCTTCACTAAAGTTCTTTCACACCGCTTGAAGGTAACACTGGACATGGCTCAACCGAGAGAGCAAGCTGGATTCAGGAGTGGCTACAGCACAATAGATCATATCCACGTACTGAGAGAACTAATTGAAAGAGCGAGGGAATATAAACTTCCATTGTGCATGGCTTTTATCGATTATGAAAAAGCCTTTGATTCGGTGAAACCATCAGCAGTTGCAATGGCTCTGAAATCCTGCGGTATTGAAGATGCATACATTAATATTATTAATAACATCTATGAAAATGCAAGTGCAAAGATTCTGCTATTTGAAAATACAACACACATAAAAATTGGAAAAGGAGTGAGACAAGGTGACACCATATCTCCGAAGCTCTTTAATGCCACATTGGAAAATGTCTTTCAATCACTGAACTGGGAAAACAAAGGCATAAAAATTAATGGAGATTATCTAACCCACCTTCGTTTTGCTGATGACATAGTCATTTTTGCAACTACCCCATCAGAGCTACAGAGTATGATGCAGGAACTTGCTGACAAGAGTAAAGAAGTGGGATTAAAAATGAACTTTCAGAAGACAAAAGTGATGTTCAATGCTTTTACAAGAAATGAAGATTTATCGATTGATGGAGAAAAGCTGGAGATAACAGACACGTACGTTTATCTTGGACAGCAGATATCAAGTGAGGGTCACATTGGTGAAGAAATTAATCGGCGTACAAAACTTGCCTGGAGAGCTTTTGGAAGAAACAGCATAATTTTCAAGAGCAATATGCCATTATGTCTTAAAAGAAAAGTGTTTGATCAATGCATCCTTCCAGTGCTTACGTATGGTGCAGAGACGTGGACCTTAGCTAAAAGAGACATACAAAGGCTGCAGACAACTCAAAGCAGCATGGAGAGGTGCATGCTTGGTGTAACCAGGAGAGATAAGAAGAGGAACACGTGGATCCGAAAAATGACAAGAGTGGAAGACATCATGATCAGAGTTAAATCCCTGAAATGGCAATGGGCTGGACATACTGCCAGAAGAACAGACCATCGATGGACAGCCGAAATTTTAGATTGGATTCCAAGGGACAGGAAAAGACCCAGAAGAAGACCACATGGAAGATGGGTGGATGAAATTCGAAAATATGCGGAAGTGACATGGAGGAGACTGGCACAAGACAGACCGTTGTGGAGGAAACTTGGGGAGACCTTCGTCCAGCAGTGGATTGATAATGGTTGACAATGATGATGATGATGATATTTTAAATCAGGCAACGAATGATTTAAATTATCAGGAAGGGCGTCTCAAAAGTTCTCGGCCCGGCCATGAAGGAATGATCGTGGAAGAATGTGGTATTCCCATTTTTCTACATAATTCCCTTAAATGTGCACTCATTTATTTCAGGTGGTTCGGTGGTTCGAGTTCTTTAGCTCCGTAAGTAATTTGATTTCTAAAGGCTGTTAAAATATGCTTCCACGGCATAAACGACGTCTTCGTCCATGACAAAATGCACACATCATACAAGTTATTTTTGAGATTCAGGAACAGATGGCACTCCTAGGCGGCAAGATCATGTGTCTTTGTGTGTGTGAGTGTGCGTTTTTCTTTTTTTTTTTTTTTTTTTCTCAGAACTAGCAAATATACCCGTCCTCCGAACGGTGAATCTATATTTTTTTTAACATAAAATTGAAGAAAAAAAAGTAACTAAGGGAAGAAAAAGTAATTTAAGATCCGTAACTGTTTCACGATTTAGGTCAGGGTCGTGACGTCAATGCATACTGTTTGACGTAAAACGGATCGGGCTTTGGCGACCTTTAATTTCAAATCACAATTTCATGGAAATTTTACAGCATTTGAACGTTTCTGGCATAATTATCTTTAAACCTATCAGCCTTTTGAACAGTGAAGCTGAGCCTCCCTTTTGAACTGTTTGTTTTTTAGACTTTTTTAGGTATCTATCAGCACGCCAATTTTTAGATATCAAGGTTATTGAGAAGTGGTCGAACCATCACGAAAAATTCATGCAGAGAATGTTCAAAATCCACCATTTCTTTTTTTCGGACTCTTCTCGGTATTCGGACCTTAATTAAGACCTATCAACATGATAATTTTCAAATCTCCAGGTCATGTAGAAGTGGTGGAATAATTCGGTAAAATTTCAAGCAGAGAATGTTCCATATACACCATTTTTATTTTTATTTTATTTTATTTTATGCGGGCGCAAAACGCCGAACTTTAAAAGCGTCGCTATGTCGTTAAGCATTACGCCATTAACAGTTTGTTTGTAGCTTGTCCTTTCACCTGAGGAGAAAAGAGTGCTAAAAATAGCTGCGTCATCAAGACAGCCGGTCACGGGACCACAATTTTCCTATATGTGGTTACCGTTGAATAGAGAAGAAGTCGTTCGTTCCTTTCCTTTGTGCCTTAAAAAAATGCTTAAAAATCAGAAAATTATTTTTTTTTATTTTTTTTAAAAGAGGAATGACAGTTGTGAGATTATGCTGTAAAATTGCAATGCGTTATGATTTATAGTTTGCCATAGATCCATTTTTTAGCACGTCTTTTGTAAAAAAAAGATCGTGTTTATGTTATCGGTTTGTCCGTCCGTCCGTCCGTTCGTCCGTCTTTACCCATGATATCTCTCTAACTAGTAGTCCGATTTGAAAAATTATTTTTGCATTGGAAAGCTTGAAATATGAGAATGATGATCCTTCATTTCGTTTCTTTTTTACGATGTGCAATTTTGCCGCTAGAGGACGTAAATGCAGATGATGTCGAATTCAAAAATGCGTTTTATTCCATATATTTGGTTCTACACATCCGATTGAAAAAATCCTTTTATCATTGGATTCCATTTATGTCGAAGAGTATTTTAGATATAGCTACTTTTTCAAATTACGCATAGATTTTCCGCGAGGTGGCGTAAAAGTAAATTACATTTTTCCCGATATCTCTGCTTCTAAAACTCCGATTTGAAAGATGTTTTTTTCAGCGGATACACCTCCTGATGGAAATTCTTTTGCATATAATTTCAAATTTTTGGTAAAGAGTACTTTGGCCACCAGGGGGCGTAAGTGCTAATTTTTGCTTCTGATGTATTTGCCATAAAGTCTGAGCTTCTAAAATATCGATTGAAACATTCTTTCGTGCACTGATGCCACTCACATCGATAAATTATTTTGGAATATTTTTTCCCTAAAGTATTCCACAGTTTCTCCGCCAGGGGGCGTAAATGTACATCTTATTTTTGTCAATATCTCTACTTCTAGAAGTCCGATTTTAAAGATTCCTTCTTTGTTGGAAAGTGTTTTCCATGTGACATGTTTTTCATATAATTTCAAAATTTTCAAGTACTTCATAGACTTTCCGCTAGGGGGCGTAATGGTAAACTGCGTTTTCCTCTATATATCTGCTTCTAAATCTCCGATTTGAAAAATTCTTTCTGCACCGGATACAGCTCCTCATGGGAAATTGTTTGCACATAATTTCTAATTTTTGTAAAAAAGTGGTTTGGCCAAAGGGGGGGGTAAATCTTAATTTCCGCTTCGATGTATATGCAGCACAATAAGTGAGCTCCTAAATTCTCGATGAAAAAAACGTCGTTTGTTGACCGATACTACTCATGTCGACAAACCTTTTGGAAACATTTTCTTCCTAAAATAGTGCATGATTTCTACGCCAGGGGGCGTAGATGTATATCTTATTTTTGCCAATATCTCTACTTCTAGGAGTCCGATTTGAAAAATTCCTTCTTTGTTGGATAGTGTTTCTAGTGTGACATGTGGCTCATATGATTTCAAAATTTTAAAGTAACTCATAGACTTTCCGCTAGGAGGCGTAAATGTAAATTGCATTTCCCCCTTATATATCTGCTTCTAAGTCTCCGATTTGAAAAATTCTCTCTGCACCTCATAGAGCTCCTGATGGGAAATCGTTTCCACATAATTTCTAATTTTTATAAAAAATGGTTTGGCCACCAGGTGGCGTAAGTCTTAATTTCCGCTTCTGATGTATTTGCAGCAAAATATGAGCTTCTAAAATCTCGATTGAAAAAAAAGTCGTTTGTTGACCGATTCTACTCATATCGACAAACCTTTTAGGAAAATTTTCTTCTTGAAATAATGCATGGTTTCTACGCCAGGGGGCGTAGATATATGTCTTATTTTTGTCAATATCTCTACTTCTAAGAGTCCGATTTGAAAAATTCCTTCTTTGTTGGACAGTGTTTCCGATGCGAAATGCTTTTTCTATAAATTCAAAATTTACAAGTAAATCATAGCTTTCCGCTAGGGGCACAAAGGTAAATTGCTTTTTCTGCGTTATTTCTGCTCCTAAAGGCTCCCATTTGAAAAATTCTTCACGTATCGCATACAAGACCTGACGGAAAATACTTTTCACATAATTTCTAATGTTTGGTAAAGAATGGTTTGGCCACCAGGGGGCATAAGTGTTCATTTCTGCTTCTGATGTACTTGTAGCAAAATCTGGGCTCCTGAAAACTCGACTAATTTTTTTTTTCTTGGACCGATACCGCTTATATGGAAAAACCTTTTGAGAATACTTTCTTCCTAAAATAATGCATGGTTTTCCCACCAGGGGAAGTAAAGTCACGTCTGATTTTTGTCGATATCTCTGTTTCTAAGAGTCCGATTTGAAAAATTATTTCTGTGTTGGAGAGCGTTTCCGTTGCAAAATGTTTCTCGCCCGTGAATTTACGCCCTCTGCAACCAGAGTGCGTAAGCTCACAATTACGTTTACAGCAATATCTGTAGGATTGTAAACCCGATTGAAAAACTTCTTTTTCAGTTAGATACTATTGTTTTTCATACCGGTTCCATTAACTTTGAATAGCTTTGATAAATTTAATTTGCGTCAGAACGGATTCAAAAGACGTGATGATTACTCCCGAAAATTCGGTGTCATCTTTCTTGTTTTTCTTGTAGTCGAAAGCTTGCATAGTGGGAACGAAGATCCATACTTTTTTCGGAAGCGTAATTACTTCGCCGCTTAGGGGACGTAAATGCGCATCTTATTAAATTCAAAAAATATTTCACTTTATACAACTGATTCGAACAAACTGATTTAAAAGCTCTTTAATTCAGTTGCCTTTTACCACGAAGGCCATTTTATGTACAGTTTATGTTTGAAATAGCATGTATCTGGTTTTCCTGAAATCTCTGCTTCTAAACATCGAATTGTAAAAAGTATTTTTGCGTTACACAGGGGATAGGACGATTAATGTTGTGCATGCATTTTAAGACATTTTGTGACAAAGTGCCTTGCTACTAAGTGCATATTTCGGTTTTTCAACATGTTTGCAATCGTATCTTTGCTTCTAGAAATCTAACTGAAAAAAATATCTATCATTCAGACACCACTCACAATTTTGTGAGCTTTTTCTTTTCAAAATCATGTTTAGTATTCCCGCTAGGAAGCGTTAATGTTGATCTTTGAAATGATATCTGCGCTTCTGAAAGTCGGATTTAAAAAATACTTTTGGCTACTGATAGCGTTTTTGTTGAATATTTTTCATGTATTTGCCAAGTTTTTAACCACACAGCTTTGCCGCTAGGTGTGGAAGTGTTGATTAATATTTATGTACCATACTTGGAATTGTATCTTTGTTTGTAACAACCTGATTTGAAAAATCCCCTTTGCCTTGGATATCTTCTGTCATGAGATATTCTTTGTGCATAATTTGTGACATTTCGTATGATACATTTCATCCACTAGGTCTAAAATAGCTGTCTATATGTGGATGTTTTACCATATGTGCAAAAATCCGGTTGATAATTTTTGTTTTTTTTGTCACCGGTTGAACACACTTCGAAGAAAACTGCTTTCACACTGCATATTTTAAATTCTGCTCAGATTTTCTCTAGAATAATTTCACTTTTTCAATGTTTTTTTTTCTTCTAAAAACCTCAAACAGAAGTAATCGCTCTCTCCACGTTTATAAGTGAGTCACGGAAAAATTCTCATTGGCCGCCACCGGGAATCGAACCCAGGGTCTTCCTGTTACGCGCCGGATATGCTTCCACTGAACCACATCGGCCTCGAATTCCTCCAGGCTCACATACACTAACTGCCAAGCCAATTGGCAGATTGTTTCTTGGAGCCCCGCACAATGCTGGGGATTCACCAAAGATGGTAAGCAGCAACTGAACAAAGATACGTTACTGGAAGACCCTGGGTTCGATTCCCGGTGGCGGCCAATCAGAATTTTTCCGTGACGCACTTATAAACGTGGAAAGAGCGATTACTTCTGTTTGATGTTCCTAGTCCAGGTCAAGTGTCTGTATTAATTCTAAAAATCTGCTTGGAAGTATTGTTTCGTGTAATAAAGAATTCAAAGGACAAGCTCATTACGCCCGATAATTCGGTGTATCTTATCTGTTTTTAATGTTTCTGGGATGCCTTTCTTACTGTATCTTAAAATGTGAAAAGAAACAAAAATCTATGATCACAAGAAATGCCAGCTGAAAGGAGTTATTTCAGTTTTTTCGAACTTCTCCAAACATAACTCCACATGAGCTTCCTGAGACTGCGTTTTCCTAACTTCAAAAATTGTAGGACTTGCAAAAAATTTTAATCTGCGGTTTCTAAAGAAATACCAAACTTTTTTCGTTTTTGAAATCGTAAGAACAAAATTTCCAGTAAACATATTTCCCCTGTTAGAAAAAAATCATACCCCTTCCAATCAGATCGAAATTTCAAGAAACTACAGAACAACATTTATAGAATTAATTTTTCTTATATTTATATCAAAGAAACGGAATGAGTTTAAACCTAACAATGTTTCTGGATCCTTGATAAATTAAACTATTTACCATGGAACGTAACCGCAATGATGATTTCAGCTACAATTAGTTTGAAAATAAAGAATAATTTTATCTTTTAAAAAGTAAAACGTTTTCCGTTCCAAAGTGGCCTTCGATGGAAACATAAAGCACTTGCATTTGCTCAGTGATGTCCTTGAGCATATGTGAGCAACACGGGGTTGCCCAGAACCGCCATTAGTAGGGGCCGTGGATTTTAATTACTTGTTGATTCATTCATCCATTTTTTATTCTGTATTATTTTGAAAAGAAAAAGAAATAAGTACAAAAAAATAAACGGTTGAGGCATGCTTTTTCACTTTTCCTTCTCCCACTATACACATTTTTGTGTTTTGGTGGTGCTAATTAATGAAAATGCTTTTTCCTTTCTATCTGCTTTGCAGTGAAGGGTTGTACCCCCCCCCCGCCGGCTTTATAAATAGAACCCAATAAGAAATTATGAATGTCTAGTCAATAAACAATGAGGAAGATAAGAACAGAACTTTTTTCAGATTTGCTAATTTTGCAGGATTTCAGTACGCACATAATAACATAGCAAGCTTTGACTACAGGCTACATCGGATCATTTGACTAATGTAACACTAAAAATGTTCCTTATCAGAAGTTGACGGCTGCAAAACCAGGGAAGTTACAATAGGTGTGCACATAGGTGGTTGGAGGTTGAGCAGGACATTTCTTGCACAAAAGAAAACAAAAGAAATAAAATGAATCGTGAAAATACAAATTAGCTCGTGACGCTGATCGAACTCGCATTCTCCTGCTCCGAAGCCTAATGCTTTTCCAATTAAGCTCCACTGACTGAATTTATCACTGCAACTTTGCCGTCTTAATGTGCTTCACCTCTATGGTACATCACATATATCCCGCCCCTCCCCATGAGAAAGGCGGGGCACGCAATTGTAGGTTTCAGGTCAGCCGCAAACCAAAGTTGGAAACGGCTATATATATATATATATATATGCACTGAGTGGCCACTTTATTATGACCACCCTCTCAGTACTTCATTGGGCCACCTTTTGCCTTTAATACTGCGTCGATTCTTCGTGGCATGGACTGCACGAGATGTTGATAGGTGGTTTGTGAAATCTGAGACCATGCTTGATGAATAGCACTTTCCAGGAGTGTGTGATTGCAGGGTTGTGAATCCAGCTGTCTGATGGCTCGTTCAACTTCATCCCACAAATTCTCAATGGGGTCGAGATCTGGAGATTGTGGGGGTCACCTAAGCAAAGTAAACTCACCGGCATGTTCCTGAAACCAATCCTGTACAATACGAGCACTATGGCAGGACGCATTATCTTGTTAAAAGTAGCCATCGCCATTGGGATAAACCATCCACATGACATGATGCACTTGGTCCGCAACGATGTTTAGATATGATGTGCCAGTCAGACGTTGATCAACACGAATTAAAGGGCCCAAAGCATGCCAGGAAAATATTCCCCAAACCATAACGTACTGTTTCCGCTAAATTCTCACTCGGCCACCGGCATGGTGCAACTAAAAACGTAATTCATTGGACCACATCATTTGTTTCCAATTATCGACTGTCCAATCCTTGTGCTCCTGTGCGAACTGGAGACGTTTTCTCTTGTTAACTGCAGGCAGCAAAGGTTGTTCGAACAGGCCTTCGGCTGCCATATCTCATCCGATGCAGTGTACGGCGAACAGTGCGTGCAGAGATCATTTGAGACTATCCTTGATTAATATGGTCTGTAATTTGTTGCACTGTTGCCCTTCTGTTGTCTGTCACCAGTCTGGACACTCTCCGTTCCGCCCGAGCAGTCACTAATCGATGACGACCACACGTTGCACATAGATACTCAGTTTTTTGGCTGACAGTCCAGTCTTTAAACACTTTAACAACAGCTGCTCTGGAACATTTCACGAATGCGGCGGTTTCGGTGATATATGGCTCCGAGTTCCTACAATCATCATACGTTGAAAGTCCGTCAAATCGCAGTTTGTACCCATCTCGTCACCCAAAAATCACTTCTACTACTGTCGCAAGCACTAAGCTGTCCCTTTTTAAACGAGCCTCGTTCTCTGACGGCAACAGCGTGCAGCCATAGCTCATTTGCTTAAACTGTCAGGTGGTCATAATAAACTCAGTGTATATAAAACGGGCGGTCAAAAAGTCTCTCCGCAGTGGGTATCTTAGGTTATATGGAAATCAAACAAGTGTATAATAGGAACGTATAATTTACTCACTCACAGGAAGTATTGAAACTGTCGTCCTTTATTTGCAAGACATAATCAAACTGTTTTGCACATGTTTTTAAACCCATTTACGAGAGTCAGAAAGTCCTTACGCAGTAATGTTAAGGCTGTTCCACATAATTTTAATGGCACTACAGTGGAAATATTTGAATTAAGCAACTTGTTGCATGTCTAATTTCAGTTTTTGATGTTTTCTTGATAACATAGCAAGCTTCAGGATATGTTCCACAGCTACACCAATCTTCACAAGTTTATGATGATTTGACTGAAAAATGATTTGTCAGGCAATACAAAGGAAGAGTCATGCAATACAATTAAGCTATACGACGGAATTTATTGCTGCAACTTTACCGTCTTGACACGTGCTTAACCTCAGTATTATATCACAGAATACACTGTGAAGTTTCCAAAACGTGGATGTTGTTTTCATCATTGCCCCTCAAAAGGAAGGGACACTTTTCCATCTGAGGACACTCTTCCTTTGTATTGCCTGACAAATCATTTTTCAGTCCGCAGGCACCAGCAGCGAGCACAAAATTCTACGGTACGCATTTTTCTTTAATTTTTTTTTTTTTTTTTTTTTTTTGCTTTTCAAAAATAAAACTGAAATAAAACAGGGTCGAAATTGGGTCAGAAACACCTTGACCCGACCCGTTTTACCCGCTAGAATTGACGAGGCGTTGACCCACTGACTCTTGACCCGTTACCTTCGCTGTCTCAAACCATGGTTGAACTCTCTGAAGAAGAAAGAATTCTCACTAATCCGAACCAAGTGTGGAAAAAGCATTACTTTTTTCGAAGCGAAGAAGGAATTCACATTAATTCCAGACGATATGCGCAAGGAACATCACACATTTTTGAAAGAACCCAACGGCCAGTTGATCCATTTCCACAATAGGGCGCCAATGTGAAAACATAAACTTGCCGATGGGGAGGATCGAACCAGCATCTTTCTGCTCCGCAGACGAATGCTTTCCCAATTAAGCTATACGACGGAATTTATCGCTGCAATTTTACCGTCTTCACACGTGCTTAACCTCAGTATTACATCACAGAATACACTGGGTGTTCTTCTCTAAGTACTTTCCCTTAATACAGTATTAACACACTTATACCATCTTCGTGAAAGAGTCTGTATTCTAACGTTTTGCAATAATTTGGGTTGCTGTCATTGACACTGTAAGACATGCCTCTGTAATATTTCATTTCCAGCCTATTTGTTTCTTCCTAAATACTCCTTAAATGGGCCGAAAAGAAGGAAATCACATGGAACCAAGTCAGCACTGCAGAATGGGGAGCTGAGTATTTCACAGCCAATTGATTCCTCAGCTGCCGTGGTTACTTACGCCCTGTGTTGCCTAAGGTGCGCATGCAACAAGATTACTTGTTCCAACAATTCTCCTGGCCTCTTCTTGCGAATAGCTGGTCGAACCTTCTCTTTTACGAGGGTATCGCAGTACTGTGCATTCATTGTTTCTCCCTGTGCAAGAACATTCACCAGAAGTACCTCTGTTTTCGTCCCAGAATACAGTAGCCATTGGCCCTCCTCTAGACGACATTGCCTTGATTTCATCAGCCGTCGAAAGTCCATGTAGTACCATTCGCAGCTGGTTCTGTTGGTTTATGTAGTAAATTAGTTGACCTAATACTCGTCACGATCTTCTGCAGAAATTCGTCTCTAAATTGATGCAAACGCTTTGTGCAGGTGGCGGCACGAAACGACTTCTGATTAAAAGTCAAACGCGTTTGGTACCTAAGGTGCACAGATGTTTCTGAACAGCAGTTGTGCACTGATGATTTTCCCCCCACACTCCCAACACTGATGTTCTGTATTGCAACTATGACACGTGTCTTTACTCTTCTGTTTTCCGCAATAAAATGTTGCACACGATTGATATTCACTTTGCTCAGAACCGACCATGTGCATATTCTTCATTTGCTATTCCTTTTTGGCCCTCGGAAAACTTATTGCACCAATCTTAGACATTTGCTTTTGAAAATGTTTTTATTCCAAACTGTGCTTGCAATCTTCGCAAGCCGCCCCGGTAGCGCAGTGGTCTAAGGCGCTGGCCTCTGATCATTCGTCCGTAAGGGGTCCGGGTTCGAATCCCGGTCAGGCATAGATGTTGTGTTTGTCTTACGGCACTGGTTCTCTCCCTTCCCTGGAACCAGTGACCCTAAATTAGGGACGGGCGACTGCTTATAGCCCATTGCGTTGCTCACGGTGGTCGTTAAACCTCCAATAAAAAAAAAAAATCTTCGCAAAATTTCAGCGGTTTTTGCTTTCCCGTTTACGAGAAATATAATCATGCAGCGCACCGCCCCAGTGGCGCATTGGTCTAAGCGATGGTTTCTGATCATTCGTCCGAAAGGGGTCCGGGTTCGAATCACGGTGAGGCATGGATGTTGTGTTTGTCTTACGGCATTGGCTCTCTCCCTTCCCTGGAACCAGTGACCCTAAATTAGGGACGGGCGACTGCTTATAGCCCATTGAGTTGCTCAAGGTGGTCGTTAAACCTCCAATCAAAAAAATAAAAAAAATATTCGTCCGGAAGGGGTCCGAGATCGAATCCCGATAAGGCATGGATATTGTGTTTGTCTTACGGCACTGGCTCTCTCCCTTCCCTGGAACCAGTGGCTAAATTCGCGAAGGGCGACTGCTTGAGTTGCTCACGCTGGTCGTTAAACCTCCAATAAAAAAAAAAAAAGCATGCAGCGCTGTCCCATGATCACTGACACCACCACAGACTCCATGACCTAGCCCTTGGCGCGTCGATAAAACCACTAGCGGCGTGAAGAGGAGGATCACACGTATTTAGCATACGGATTCTGATTCAGTAGATACATAACATGAAGAGTTATAATAAGTCAACACTAGGAAAGATGTATTTTTCTCGTTTGAGTTCTCTACTACAGTTGTAAACAGTGTGTGTTTAAACGTTACCATTTTATTATGGAATCAAAAGTTCACCTAATCCAGAAAACAATTTACAAAAACATTTACAAATTAGCATAATGTAGGTCACATTCGGAATAGCTTAGAAGATTAGAAGATTGCCGGTAAGCCTTAATTTCATATAAATTCAATACTTTTCGATTTGTTTTTGTTAATTTTGGCTTTCTGTTATTTAAGGAAATGTATGTTGCTCAGATCTGATTGAAAATTGAGTTTTCATCTATTAAGATCCATGAACGCTTTTCAGTCAAATATTATGCAGTCGAACACCTATATATAACGAAATTCAAAGGAGAATTAAAACATTTGATAGATACTAACTTCTTTATAACCCAACAGATGCTTTCTTTTGGTATATTATGCGAGGATCAATCAAAAAGTAATTCCTCCGTGTCGGTAATGTTAGATCTATTAGAGTAACTGTGAATGTCCCTCTATGATGTTACAGAGGGGACCCTACCCCACTAATGTATGCTTTTCTTTTTCAGATTGAGTGCTTAGAACTACGGAGTTGCGCCTAAAACAATGGGCTGTGATTGAATTTCTTGCGAAAGTGGATTGCTCACTTTAGGAAATTCATAATCGGCGGGAAATTGTTTATGGGGATGGTATAGCGGACATTAGCAATGTGCGGAGTTGGGTGAACAAGTTTCAAGAAGGAGAAACTGAAACTGCAGATAAGCCAAGGTGTGGACATCCGTCAACATCAGTCACCGATGAGAACCGACAACGTGCTAATGAGTTGATTCGAGTAGACAGACACATAACAGGTCAGCATGTTGCTGATGCATTGAACGTGTCGTTTGATTCTGCACAAGCGTTAATTTCTGACTAGGGATATCAAAAGATTTGTACTTACTAAGTGGGTTCTCAAGCAGTTGACATTCGACAATCGGAGTAGGCAGGTGGAGGTGTGTCAAGAGCTCCTGGATGCATTTGAAGCTGAGGAATAGGACTTCTTCACAAATGTGGTCACTAGAGACGAGAATTGGGCACACCTGTACGACCCAGAGAGTAAGGTTTAATCCAAGGAATGGTGCCATAGAGGTTTCCCAGGTCCCAAAAAATCCAAGTCTCCAAGATCAACACAGAAGAAGATGACAACAGTGTTTTGGTACCCACAGTGCGTTGTTCTCATTAACTTTCTAGATGGGCGTCACATAAACAACAGCGAAACCTTCGTCATGACAATTGAAAAGATGAAGGAGGCCATCAGAGAGAAGAGACCACATAAAGACCTTCATTCCCTACAGCTCCATCACGATAACGCCAGACCACATATGTCATTTTTCACAACCCAGGCGATTGTCAAAATGGGGTGGTTCATGGTACCGCATACACCTTACAGCCCTGATTTTGCTCCTTTTGACTTCTACGTGTTTGGGCTTATGAAGGTCAGCCTACGTGGTTTCCGATTCGACTACTTGGATGCAGTTAAATCCACTGTGCAATCATGGGTCCGGCAGCAAACTCCATAATTTTTCCAAAACTGATTTCATACGTGGGTTCGACGCTGGCGTAAATGTATTGAAAGTAATGGTGACTACATGGTACAGTAGTTTCGTGTATAGGATACTTCACGCTATAATTTCTGTAACTTTTGCTTTGATTTGGTCGTTAATAAAGTTGTGGTGACGGAGGAGGCATTACTTTTCGATTGACTTTCGTATTATGATAGGCTAAAACTAGATAATCATAAACGGTGTGTCAAATAATACTTGTTAATTAATAACAATAGATCACAATAAAAAATCCTCGTGAGATCTGAAACAAGCAAAACATTTAATGAGATAAAAATTAATGTACCTGAATAAAAATTGAAATGTCACTTGTTACATTTGTTTTGCTGTTTATACGGTATGTCGGTAACATGAGTTAGTTGCTGCTTCTTTGTGCTTATTATGAGAGCCGCTATTATCTCTTTTTCTTCTTTTTTTTTTTTTTTTTTTTGCCAAAAGAAACATTTCTTTGTCAACACTCAAAGAACCATCCCCGAACTGTGGTTTCAATTCATCCTTGCTTTGTAAAAAATGCAGTAAAGGGGTTTGTTGGAAAACCAAACATTTTTGTGACTTCAAATGTTTTAACTCCTTTTCCCGCTAAACTGATTGCTTCGATTTCTCACCGAGTGTTACAGTTTTGTATTCTTTTAAATCTGTAATTTTCCGGCTTTTCCGAGCAACTGAGCAGTTAAAATCCATCGAAATTTACCATATGTGATCAAAATACACCATTTGTTGTTTACCTAGGTAGGTCTACCTGAAAAACACCCGTTCATCAGCAGGTTGACATCCTTGTAGACAGAGATGGAATAACAGGTGGGATTCCATCCCTGGAGTGATGTCATGAACCCAGTATATAATCCCATACAAACACTCTCGCGGAAGCTCCAAGCGGGGAATGAATAAATGAAAGCTGGCGGGGGAGGATATGAAAGACAGCATTTGCCTAGGAAATGTGCGCATGGCAAAAGGGGAGGGGAGCGGAAAAATGTTAGAAAAAGTACTGAAACAATTCTGTCTTGTCTTTGTGTTCAGTGTCCTGTCTGTAAAGGGAACTCCACAAAATGTAAATAGCCTGTAACGGACCAGCGTCCCAGTCCTGGAGTCCTGTGATGTGATCAGGTAGTCCTTATTCCTACTCCATTGCAGCTTAGATCCAATACTAAGCTGGACTACAACGGAGTACCACGACTACAACGGAGTATGCATTGTCTTATCAAGAGATTACATTTCAGGCTGAAAACTACCATTCTAAGGCTAAGGAGTTAAGTGAATATTTGACTGCTAGCTGATTGTAACGCCACTAATTTAATCTATATTGTGTAACTATGTACTGAAGATAGGAAATTACAGAAACTAGATGATATGTTTCATATGGCAATCTACTGCAGTAGATTATATGAACCATGGTTTACGGCGCGTGATTTTGACTACTCGTATAAGTAGAGCTTAGGTTTGAATTCCTAATAAGGCAAGAAAGACGTGTACTTATGACCATCCGAGGCATGTGTATTGTTCGCTCGGCTTTAATCCTACAGCTTGCATCACTCAATGAAAGTTAAAAGGATCTCAACTGCCCACACACTGAAGAGCAATTGAATTAGAGACAGCTGGCGTTATGCAAATGTGGCGCTGTGGGCTGCCCTGTAAACGGAAACGACATGACGTATGCAGAGATCCAACAATATAAGGAGTGATGTGACGGGAATCAGTAAGAGTCGGACGCAGTATACGAAGGACCTAAGCGCATTTCATCGTGGGCAAATTGTCGGAGCCCGACGAATGGGTCACTCCATCTCGGAAGTCGTGCAGGCACAGGGATTTTTACGAGCCACTGTGTCACGGGCGCACCGTGAGTACATCGAATCCAGTAAAACCATCCCTGCAAGGGCCAACTGCCGTGGACAACAGCGTGTGGATGAGCGGGGTCATCGTCGGCTAGCTCGCATTGTAACAGCGGATAGACGGGCCACAGTGCAAGAAATCAACCGGCAATTTACCGCTGGTGCACAAAAACGTGTAAGCAGCCACACCATCCAGAACCATCTTCTCGCTATGGGGTACATAATTCATCGTCCCACGAGGTTACCGCTGCTGACCGCACATCACAGGGTGCAAAGATTAGCATGGGCACGGGAACATCGCCACTGTACCCTAGACATGTGGAAAACATATTGCCTGGACTGATGAGTCGAGATTCACGTTGGTACATTCGTATGGCAGGATACGAGTACGGCGCAAACCACATGAAGCGATGGATCCTTCTTGCCAGCAGGGTACTCTTCAAGCTGGTGGGGGTGGCATTCTCGTCTGGGGACTGTTTACGTGGAATGAAATGGAGCCCCTGGAACGTGTGACATCTTCCCTCACAGGTCAACGTTACCGAGATATCCTGGACGACCATTTGCTCCCGTTTGTGCGTCTTCAACATCCCATTGGGGACCTCATCCGGCAACAAGACAAAGCACCGTGCCATCGCTCCCGAATTGTGTCTGAATGGTTGGATGAACACTCCACCGACGTGACCTCGCTTCCTTGGCCAGCGAGGTCACCTGACCTCAATCCCATCGAGCACCTCTGGGATGCCATCGAGATATATGTTCGAGGCTCTGACCCCTCCATCAAATCCTCGTGAACTGTGGAAGCTTGTTCAGGGGTCGTGGATCCGTATGGCTTCTTAACGCTTCCGGTGTCTTGTTGAGTCCATGCCGAGAAGAATCGCCGCCGTCATCAGGGTGAAAGGTGGTGCTATACGTTACTAGACAGGTATCTCTAACTCAATTGCTCTTCAGTGTTTAACGAAAAGCATTGATACGGGAATAAAACGGAAATATGCAATTTCTCAAATGAAAGACTGTTTTTCCTAGATTGTTTATTACCGTATTTTCCTTCGCATAAACCGAATGAAATTTTGGGAAAGCAAAAATGCTTCATATGACGCGTAGGCCATGAAATTCGGGGGTGGGGGGGGGGCGTATAATCCGTAACCGCGATGTTGATCGGGAACCGTAATTTTAAACAAAAAATTCGCGTTATTGAAAAAAATGTCATTTTTAAATGCTTTTCTGTTACTTTCAAGTGAATAAGGAAATATTATGAGACTTGTTTTCAGCATTATTGCAGTTCTATAGTATCCAGTTCCATAGTTAGACCTGCGGCACCCACGAATATGTGTAACGCTGAGTCTACCACACCACCATCGTCCGTGAGAACAAATAATATCGCCTTCGTTGCATCGTATTTTTTGTCGAAGTACTTGTAAGTAAATAAAAAACGAAAAAAAAATTATTTTGAACTGTTTGCGGATCTCCATCTTCTCGGTGCGGTAAGTTTTTTTTTTTTTTGTTATGAACCCATTTCTGATAATTTTTCAAATATACGACTTATCCTGACAATTACGACGCTAAGTGTTTAAAAATCGAACTCCCCGAAAACGTTGTTGTTTCTTTACAGCGGCATACAATCGGCAGGATTTAAATTTATAACGATTTTCTTAACAGATAATCCACCGATTATAAGACGGAAAATACGGTAGTGCCTATAATCTCATTTTACGCACTAGCGATAGTTCACACTCTATGCAGAGAATAGCCGATAACAGAAGAAAAATATCTTTAGAATTTATAGGAAAGTGCGTTGCTCTTTTGTAACCCGCTAATCTCTCTTAATGAATTTTTACATTTTGACTACACATGGACTTCAATTATGCGCTTAGGAAACACGTCGCTCCGAAAAGCAAATAAAATGCGCATTACATTGTAATTAGACGAGGGGATGATGAAATTTCGATTAAGCTTAATATAAGTGTTCCAGACGTATTGAATCCTCTCCGTATAGTATAATTCGTATCTTACTGTGTGCGTGTGAAGATAGACAGATTTTTGATTTCCACTTCAGCTCTCATTGCAACAATGCTATTTAAATGAGATTATTAAACTGATTTGGGCGCGTAACCACGGTAAAAATCTCTACCTCAACATTTACTTACCCATTATTGTTCTCTCTTTATTTAGAGATAATGATATGTCTTACGCTTTCTGCAGCTGAAGAGCAGCCACATTCGGGTGCACTAACTAAATTTGCATAAAAGCATTACGGAAGCTCCTATCCACGACAATACAAACGTCCCTAAAGAAAACACACTGATTAGTTAAACTCGTCACGCTCTACTTCAAGCTATGTACGGAAGCAGAGAGCTTTTGCTGAAGAACAGATGCGAGAGCGGCAGACAATTGTCGGTTCCCTAATCTGAGCTTTTGCATGCCTTCAGCACACTAACACACACTCGTTGGAAGGGAGAGAGAGAGAGAGAGTGAGAGGGGGAGAAAGAAAAGGCCAGAAGGCCGGGAGGGATCCTGAAGGATTATGCAGCTGATGTACATGATGACCCTCTAGGCATTGATCGGGAATGACATTGTACTAGGGAACAATAGCCCTTTTTATTCACCCCCAACTTTGCCAAGTGTTCACTTGAAAAGCTTCTGGGAAGTTACGCAGGTAAGATCCTCTCTCGCTTCCCCATTTAATAAGTGTGAAGTAGAAAAATGGAAAATTCCGAGATTTTCTCGTGTCTCCTCTTTATAACAGGTCGTGTAAGCAGAAACTGATTCCACACGGCTTTATGCTAGGATTAAGTCTGTACCTCATATTTCAAAGCTCCTGATAACGAAGCACAAGCTATGCATAACTTTTTGAGCTGATAATGTAAAGAAAACTGTTTGCTAAACGCTTTTCTTTCTTTTCTTTTTTTGAACTTGCTAAAATATTCGATAACCATACTGGATTTAATCGAAATGCGTGTTGTTTTTTCCCTCATGTTTTAAGTGTTTCAGATATTTACACTCTCAGTTAGTTGACCTGTTCAGCTATAATGCTTCTAAGCACTTATAATTTAAAAACATTCACGGCATAAAATAGTAAAAAACTGTTACACAATTGTTGTTATTCTTTTTTTCTTTTTTTATTGAAGGTGTAACGACCACCGTGAGCAATTCAGTGGGCTATAAGCAGTCGCCCGTCCCTAATTTAAGGATACTGGTTCCAGGGAAGGGATAGAACCAGAGCTTTAAGACAAACAGAATATCCATGCCTCACCGGGATTCGAACCCGGACTCATCTTGGACGAATGGTCAGAAGCCATTGCCTACACCACTGCGCCACCTTTTTATTTTTTTAGGGATAACCGTCATGCAATTATTACTATTTCGATTTTTTTCTCCTACTCGCTGTGACGTACTCCACTAATTTAACCTTCCTCTTAAGTTTTTGCTCCTTATGTAAATTTCGGTACTTCTGGGTATACAATTTTCTCACTGAACGGCACATTACTTTTCCGAACAGCACGTATTCTTTGGCAACGATGACAGTGAGTCAAAAGGAAATAAAGAGTCTACGTCTAATACAAAAGTGTTGAGAAATGGAGAGATAAAAAGCAAGTTGTAGAGATATGTGGATAGATGAATAATGTATTTTACCCATATGGCGGAGATTTCTACGGTTATATGAGCTTGTTATTAAGTATTATCTGATGAATTACTACTTTATTGTCAAATAAAGTGTGTTGGTGACTGAAATTTACGTGCGTTATCGGAGCAATTGCTGATTCTTTACACCCTGGACGGTTACTTTTAATTTATTACCTAGTGTGTTATGAGCTCAACGAGTTAGCTAAGACCATTAATTAATCAATTAAGGAACAACGTTCAACTACTTAAAAACGTTACACTGGTCACTAAAAAAGATTTAAGATGCAAGGAAACGGTTTTAGGTAGGGCAGACCAACATTCGAAATAATCACCTTAAAGCGTCAGGAATTTCTGCAAGCGAATTTTGCACAGCTCAAAAGTGCGTGGAATATACTTTTCGGAAATACTTCAAAACAGAAAAGATAACACCTAATTCTTGGATGTTGTAAGGCCGGCACAGTTATCTCTGGGTTCTCTGCTGCAAGATTACAACAGTATTCGGTATAACTGCTTTAATCCACTTTTGTAACAACTTAAAGATGATTTATTCTGTCTTCAATGAACAAGCCGTCGCCTCATCTTTACTAAAATTAATCTGATAATCAAGGCAGTTGAAAGACGTTTCATCCATCAATAAAACAGCTAAAAATGAGCTATCACAGGATTTGGGAAACTTAGTATAAACTTTACGATACGGTCAATTGATTTTCCGTTTGGCTGTCCTCGATAGCGGAGAAAACCTTATTTCGTCCAACGCTGCTTGTTTTCGGCTCGTCCACTCTCTCGTTCGCCTTCTGATATTGGTTTCCCTACTATGGGAATTTTGTACGTACGTCCTTAAGGTCTTACTGCGAGCCAGACCGCTTTTCTCACGTTTCACTTTCAACGCGGGATCTGAATCTTTGCCAGTGAATTGTGTCACTCCCCTTCCTATTATCAGCATATAACTCCTCTTTTTTCCTAGGGTTATGCCTGACAACTGATAACGCGAAATTGGTGCCATTCACGTGCTTGCTCCAAATCTTGTTTTTGTCAATTTAATTCTCAGAACATCCAGCGCTGGTGGTACCATATAGAATCGCTAACAGAGTTTTTGAATATATTTCCTATTGCACATGTGCACATTGAACGACTCCCTGGCGCTACTTCCTAACGTTTATCCAGCTTAACGGCAGCTTTCACAATGCCAAGTGCCATTAGGTACTGAGGCGAGTCTTGCTGAATTGTCCGCCTGTTTCATTCGCACAAAATGCATTGTAGTTCGGGTTACAGTCTGCTTATATCTCGAAGGCTTCGTGCTCATCCCTTTTAACAAAAGAATTTTCCTTTGTGCTTCGACCAGAAATGACCATTAAAAATAAGTGATATACAAATATATATTTCAATCACTGAACTGGGAAAACAAAGGGATAAAGATTAATGGAGATTTTCTTACTCACCTTCGTTTTGCTGATGACCTACTCATTTTTGCAACTACCTCATCAGAGCTGCAGAGTATGGATTCAGGAACTTGCTGACAAGAGTAAAGAAGTATGATTAAAATGAACTTTCAGAAGACAAATGGGATGTACAATGCTTTTAAAAGAAATGAAGATTTATCGATTGATGGGAACAAGCTGGAGATAACCAATACCTACATTTGTCTTGGACAGCAGATATCAAGTGAGGGTCACATTGGTGAAGAAATTAATCGGCGTATATAACTTGCCTGGAGAGCTTCCAAAAGCTATCCAGGCAAGTTTTATAACAGAGAGCTATAAAACAGGCAAGTTTTATAGCTCTCCAGGCAAGTTTTATAACAGAGAGCTATAAAACAGGCAAGTTTTATAGCTCTCCAGGCAAGTTTTATTTCAAGAGTAATATGCCATTATGTTTTAAAAGAAAAGTGTTTGATCATTACATCCTTCCAGTGCTTACATATCGTGCAGAGACGTGGACCTTAACTAAAAGAGACATACAAAGACTGCAAACAACTCAAAGCAGCATGGAGAGGTGCATGCTTGGTGTAACCATATGAGATAAGAATAGAAACTCGTGGATCAGAAAATTGACAAGAGTGAAAGACATCATGATCAGAGTAAAATCCCTGAAATGGCAATGGGCTGGACATATTGCCAGAAGGACAGACCATCGATGGACAGCTGGAATTTTAGACTGGATTCCAAGGGACAGGAAAAGACCCAGAAGAATACCACATGGGAGATGGGTGGATGAAATGCAAAAGTATGCGGGAGTAACATGGAAGAGACTGGCAAAAGACAGACCGTTGTGGAAGAAACTTGGGGAGACCTTCGTCCAGCAGTGGATTGATAATGGTTGACAATGATGATGATGAATATAATGTCCATCATAACTTGTACATGTTAACATTTTAACATTTAGGTCAACTAAATGGCTATTTGATTTCCTTCGACATTCACAGATGTAATGAGCACGTGTTTTGAATCCTTTCCGATTGCAAAATAATTTTGTAAAGTACATTTTTAGAAACAGAAAAAAATTCAGCGAAAGAAAGAATATATTAACGACATCCAAAGAAAAATCGTGCGTTACTTAAAATAGGCAATAGTTAATGTAAACACTTACAAAAACCAATGAAGAAAAACTGGAAAAATTCAACTGTATGTTTACAATCGGTAAATATGAATTATGCATGCCGCAAAAATTCAAATTGTGTCAGAAAATTGTTCCCCATAGCGAATCGAAGGGTGGAGGAATTTTTCAAATCAAACAATTAGCAGAGGGGATATATCGGAAAACAGGATATACCTTCACGCTCCTTAGCAGAAAAGCTGTGCTTTATTTGAAGAAAAATTATAGAAACCAAATGTATTTCATAGTGAATGATATTATTCTACCAAGAAAATAATTTTCCGAGGGGTTTTAAGGATCGGAATTACTTTTTGAACCGCAATGTACAACGAGTTAATGAAGAGTTGGTCTACCTAATAACGAGTTGGTCCACCTTTCTATGCAATCACGTCTCGCAGACCCCTAGGAACAGATTGCACAAAGTGACAAACATCCTCTACGTGCAATTTGACCCATGTCCGCTGCAGCAGCTCCGTCAGTTCACGTACGTTCCGTGGAGGAGGAGCACCAGTTCTCACACTCCGTTCTAACAAACCCCAGAAATGTTCAAATCGGTTACAGTCAGGGAGTTTGGCAGACAGGGCAATGCTGTGAATGCGTTTTCGTGTTCCTTCAACCATTCAGTGGTTATACAAGCCCGATGACAAGGTGCGTTGTCCTGTTGGAAGATGCAGTGTGGTCTTTTTTTTTTTTTTTTTGTTGGAGGTTTAACGACCACCGTGAGCAACTCAATGGGCTATAAGCAGTCGCCCATCCCTAATTTAGGGTCACTGGTTCCAGGGAAGGGAGAGAGCCAGTGCCGTAAGACAAACACAACATCCATGCCTCACCGGGATTCGTACCCGGACCCCGTTCGGACGAATGATCAGAGGTCATCGCTTAGACCACTGCGCCACCGGGGCGGCACAGTGTTTTCTGGGTAAAGCTCCTGCAGATATTGATGAAGATGGTCGGGTAATAAGTCAGATATTGATGGAGATGGTCGGGTAATAAGTCAGATGTTGATGGAGATGGTTGGGTAATGATTGTGCGAACTGGTGTTCCTCCTCCACGGAACGTACGTGAACTGATGGAGCTGCTGCGGCGTCCCCTATTTAGATGTTTGTGAGATGATAGCCAACGGACCTAATTCTTACCAGGAAAAAAGGTTCCCAGACCAGAACACCTCCTCCACCGGCCTGTTAGACAAGCTGTGGGACTGTTGCACGTCGTTGCTGAGATATAAGTCGCGACATCCGACGAACATCTCTAGGATAAACCGCGCGTGGCCGACCTTTCTGCTGGATGTCTGTACATGGTTAGTCAAGTCCTGTTACACCCTTATTACAGTAGTACGGGAGCAGCCAACAAGTGCGGCTGTTTACTAAGTACGTCACCTGCCCACCAGGCCCCAGCTATCGGGCCACAGTAAAAGTGGCTTATGTCATCATGTTTCCGCAATACTGGCAAACGGTTACTGATTACGTACCGAGGATAAATGCGTGCGCAATCAATAGCAGCCGCACGTGACGTTAATATCACGTGGTACTACATTATCGCTTTGAATATGTAAAACGGGGGTTGTTCCTAATGTAAATAATGTAAAGCTAACTCAGTGCATGCTGACATCCACTGGCGGTAAAACTGTGAACTATTGAAAACGTAGAAAATACGCGCAAAATATTCTTTGTTAAAATAAAAGCGGGGGGGGGGGGATATGATGAATAAAGGATTTTACAAATATGGCTTTCAGGAGCAGAGATAGTGAGAAAAAAAGTTTTTACATATACGCTCCTAGTAAAGGTAAGTTTTTATTATTTTAAGACGTTTGTTTCATGGCTTCAAGAAAACGCTGTCTCAGTTCTCCCGAAGTTGTAACATACCCGAGTCCCGTATAAAACAATCAAAGAACCGTGTATTTTTGATAATCTAAAATTCTAAATTTAACGTTTAATCGTAAAAAGCGCATAAATGAATTACATATAACCGAATTGAAAAAGCGATAGGAACTACAGTAAAGGATCAGGACCAGCGCATGTTTGCGCAAAAAGTAAACAAACGTATAACCGCGGTTTTACTGTATTAGGTCTATGTGTAACTTTCTGGCGCTCGATGCAACCTGCTGCTTAAGCGAAACGGTTGAATTTTTGTCAGAATTTCGTACTGTAAGGGCAAGGCGGCAACGCTGCGTCAAACGACACATGTTAGCTGACAGCCCACGCGTGCAGTAAGTTGATCTAGGAAATGGCAACCGACAAGGTACATATTTGTCACTGTCTGTTCCTGTTTAATCTTGCGAAAGCCATTGCAGAAGCACGACATTGGATTTAGAGGAAAAACAGGTTAGCTGATGGCCAAAGAAAATGCACAGCGCAGATTTGCAAGCTCTTCTGGATGAAGATGACCCCCTAGTCGCGACCACAGAACTGACATCGCAGTTAGGCATGAATTTGATGGGGCATACGATGAGAATGATACAAAATCTATATGTGACTAACTTGGTCAAGTACGACATATTAAACACACCAGACGAAAAATTGCGGAATGTTGATTGAAACATGCACATAAGTATGAAGTTCATAAACGTAACGAGTTATACAAACATAGAGAGTGAAACTACTGGATTATGATTGTGGATGTCTTAGGTGTGTGCTTAACGCATTTTAAGTATTCTGTATTTCCTTTTACAGGTGCAACTATGGGTCGTAAAGGTAACGTTTCAGAGTAACAAAAGTGGGCCATTGTTTGGGACAAAAACATTGTCATTCTTTGCAAGAGGCGGCGATGATTATTCGGCTGTCCGAGTCAACAGTCAGTAAGTAGTGTCCATTATCAATGGATAAAGTACGGTCGTTATCACTGTAGGCGGTGCAACTGTGGTAGAAACTCTATGATGTCAAATCGGGATTGCAGTCGTTTTGGACGATTAGCAACTGCTGCACGTTGAACTGCTTCAACAGTACAATGCTGAACCCAATAAACCAGTCTGAGGGCGAACGCTACGGAGAGAACTGCATGGCTTGGGCATTTTAAGTCGCATTACCCTCATACAACCGTCAAGAAAAATCGCCTTGCTTCGGCGGAACAACATCGTCACTGGACCACTGAAGAGTGCCAACAAATAATATGGTCCGATAAATCCAGATTATGCTTGTATTCCATTGATGGTCGCCCTGGGTCATGCAGAAGGTAGAAGCACTTAACCCAGAATGTGTCCAAAGAGCTGGACAGAAATGAGGTGGAAGTGTCATGTTTTGGGACTGTATTTCAGGTACTGAAATCGGACCATTCGTTGAGGTGTCCAATCGCATGAAATCTATGGACTATGTTCCCCTTTTAAATAATGCATTATTGCCATTTGTCCAGAACGAGAAGGACACATAGTGGATCCTGTGTTTTAAGACAGCTGTCGTGTCCATCGAGCTAGAGTTGTGATGGATTGGTTTGAAGAACACGAGAGACGTTCCACACCTCAATTGGCCTACAAATTCACTCGATCTAAATGTGATTGAAAAATATGGGGCATGTAAGAACGAGCTGTGAAGAAGAAAAAACAACACACTGCAAATTTGGCGGAATTAAGGATCTTTTGAGGATGGAGTGGAATAAACTTGATACGCGTGTGATACCAGAGCCATATTGATAGCATGCCGAACAAAATTGAAGCTGTAATTCAAGCAGGTGGTGATATAACTCTATATAAAGGAGTAAAGTTTACATTCCGTAATTTTTGTCCGGTGTGTTTATATGGGACCATAAAACGCTGGAAACTTGTGCATGGGATTAACACCTTAAATTTGAGAGCATCTGTGTTTATGTTCCCTCTAGCGGCGACATTATGCATTGAAAAAAGACCACAAAAGGCGGCAGGAATAAACCTTCTCACAATTCAGCTTCTGAGTGCAAAAATAATTTTTACGATCGTATTAGTCGGTACACAGGTGTAAGGGTCGCCCGCAATCAAACTGTCAATTATGAATTTATCTAATTTTAATGTCGTGATGAACACGTGTAGACGGACGCTTCATTCCGCCATTTTGTTGTTTGGATTAAGAACTGACATTCATCACCACGCGGAACACTTTTAATCCTATGTGAGGATTAAGGGAGTGGTGCATGAACGCCTGGGGCACCTGACCTTGAAGAGTCTGCTGCTCCAGTGATTCTGTTAAAAAAGTTGTCGTACCGCTTTTGGTTCGTACAAGGTTGTAATCGGCTGCGGGTATCCGACGACATTCCTGAGCTCAGGTATTTCACGTGCTGACCGGGGTAACAAGTTTTTCCTGCTATTGCGTGGTAGAGGACAAAAAGGGCCAAGAGAATTTAGTGAGACAGTTGAGCTTCGGTCGTCAAGGAGAGAGGGTCCCATTTCGGACACCGGTTTGACGGAATGGCTGCGGGTATCGCAGAAGTACAGCGTGGTGAACGGGAAGGAGGATTCCTTCGTCCACCGGGTATCGCGGAAAGAATTGTGAAAAAGTAGCACGTGGTCAGCACGGGGACCCTGAGCGGGAAGCCATCGGAAACCCGTGAAGCAAATGTTATCGGAATAATAATATCTTGTTGTTTTTTATTTCCGTGTACTGGACTGAGTTTCGTCGAGGTAACTATTGTTCTACACAAGGACGCCTTCAGCCGCCTTGATAGCCAGATCGTACAGTAAAGGCAAGGCGGTAGCTCGCTATTCGGCAGGAAACAAATGGTATTGTCTAAGAATTGATATGTCTGGCCCTACAACAGGTATGGTCTCCACTGAGATGGACGGATAGATGGACCTAGAGATAACATAGGCAAGTCACTGATGACCTAGAGATACAATAAGCATATATTGTCCAAGAATTAACCTTTCGTTTCAGTATTTTTTTTTCGAAAGAAATCCTAGACATTCACAATAGCTGATATTATCTAATCCTTGGATTAAATCTGTGGTCCCTGTGATTTTCTTTTTCTCTTTGGGGGGATTGTTGAATACCCAAAGGTAACACCACCAAATCCGGTCAGTAAGGGAAGGCCCATTAAAAGTCCGATCTGATTAATTTTCTAGGAATAAACAGCTTCGCTGTCTGCGAGGAAGTGTTTTCCTGTTACGACACTAACTCTCAAATGTGAAGCTAACAAACCAATGTGCCCGTCTTTTTACCGAAAGTAAAAAATAAATATGTATATAATTATATGAAAAATATTTGCCATTAATAAAACTATCGGAAGCAGAAAGAATTGTTTCGATCGTACTTTTAGAAGCGTAGGTAATGATAACAGATATAAGTACACATTTACGCACTAACGGGTTAACTTTTAACCACTGGAATCAGAAAACAGATCAATGCAATGTCTGTAATATTGACTGGTAATGGAAAGGAAAATTTTCAATCTGCGAAGCAGAGCTAATATGGCTACAAATTGAAATGTGTATTTTTACACCGTTGCTGGTAATCAGTCATCTCCCTAAATGACCACTTTGAATAACTAAGCTAAGAGGAAATCACCGCTTTATGATGCGCAAGTTCACTCGTTTTAGCTGTGCTCGATCTACTTATTAAACAGGAAATATATTTGTTCGAGCTGATTTCAACCCATTTTGCTAACACCGGGTAAATTCTCTCTCTTTCCAGCCAGTTAAAGGGTTAAATGCTGATGAGGATAGGTGAACTCCCAACCCACAACCCTTCCCTCGAAAAATAAAAATACCCGTCGAGTGCTTTCTTAGCTACGTTAAACAAAAGCAGTTAATAATCGTATCACCTATTGCATACTGGGTCCCAACAGAATTTGTACGTTTAGTTGTAGAGCATCATATAAATCTAAGGTGTTTTTCAGCAGGCATGCGGCTAGAAATAAAGTTATCTGGAAGTTCCGAACGTTTTTGAAATTCAAAAACTGATCCTCCTGGTAACGTTTTCGGAAAATATTGCCGTCTTGATCCACAAAAAGCACGTTTACGTTTTCAAAATCAAATAAGGTAAAATAAAAGCTATCCCTGTGTCTGAGAAATATTGCCCGCATGCTTCTGACCAGTCGTCCGGGCTGGAACCCCTGAGCGACTCCACGATGGCCCCAAATCTGCCCTAATTGGAGGCCCAAAATTTGGGACGGCCAAATACCCATAACCCTCAGAGTTGAGTTGGTCATGGTAGTCGTTCAACACAGAGACAAAACGCAAAAGAAGAGCAAAATAAAGTGAAAATTCTTTACTACTATCAATAAAAATTTACAACTTTCCCGTTGATCCTATATAACGGCTACCAAATATCAGATAATATAGCTAAACAGCAAAAAATACTCGCGAAATGCATATCGATGACTAAAGCTTGTATATCACTGAAACATTTTTTTCTCTGATGAGCGAAAAAAATATTCTGTATGGGTGTAAATGTTTACGTTTATGTTTTAGAAACTGTACGATGGAAGCAACAATAAATTTAGGGTCTTAGATGACAATTCCAACCAGAATCCAGATGTAACACATAATACCTGACGAATGGATCACCAACGGGTGCAGGCATGCAGCTTGGCATAGTGACCTTGAAGTTACGTTATTAAAACCAGGTCTTTAAAGTAACATTATACTGCTTGCGCGTATATCAGCATTAATTGACCAGAATAATCTATAATATCAACAGCAAATTGTGGACAAAGTTCAGTATCTTGGTGTTTGGTTTGATGAATTCTTTAACTGGAATACGCATGTTCAGTTTGTTTTAAAAAAAGTTTCCTTACAGGTTAGCCTGCTTGGTAAAATTAGGCATCTCTTCCCTATCAATGTCCTGAAAGCATTTTACTATGCTTTTATTTATACCCATCTCTCCTATTGTCTGGAATCTTGGCATTCAAATATAAATGCAAACAATAAGTTATGCTTGCTCAAATTACAGTAGAAATATGTTCGCTATATGCTGAACACAGATTACATGTCTCATTCAAAACCATTATTTCTAAAACTAAATATTCTAAAAATTTATGAAATTTTTACCTTGAAACTAGGTATCATGTTTTTTTAAAATAATGCATCTTAAACTGCCTATTTTTCAATCTGACATCAAATATCTGGATTATTCTATCTTCACCAGATCTGTTGCTAACAACAAATTGTGTCAGCCGTGTGTTAGACTTAATTATGGTTTAAATAGCATACTGTATAAAGCCATTATCCTATGGAATAATCTCCCACAGAGCATCAGATCCCTGGAAAATATCAAAAAGTTTTCCTTGACTCTGCAAAATTACATTGGCCGCCCCGGTGGCGCAGTGGTCTAAGGCGCTAGCCTCTGATCATTCGTCCGTAAGGGGTCCGGGTTCGAATCCCGGTCAGGCATGGATGTTGTGTTTGTCTTACAGCACTGGCTCTCTCCCTTCCCTGGAACCAGTGACCCTAAATTAGGGACGGGCGACTGCTTAAATCCCATTGAGTTGCTCACGGTGGTCGTTAAACCTCCAATCAAAAAAAAAAAATTACATTGTAAATCACCCTGATCTCCATAACGAATCTCAACCCTATCATTAAATTGTAGTTCCAAGCATGCTGCTAACACTGGTGCTTCTGTTATAACCATCTTACTTGCTTTCATATATGCCATATGTTTTATTCTTTTTCTTACATCGGATGGGGGCAATCGCCTTACAACCAATGTGTTCAGATTCCTCCTGGTGTATTGCATTTTCATATAACTGTAAGTTTTAAATGTGTGCAATAAATAATTGTATTGTATTGTATCCTTCAAATACATAACTACATATAGTGCATATTGTGTTAATAACGAAATACACTATGTCCTAAAATTAAGTAGCAACAACAAAAGGCTAAATTTAGGATTCGCAAGTTGTTGGATAGGCTTCAAACTATTCTGACATTATCGAAACACGTAAGAGTTATGTGAGATTATTTAGTCATATGCAAATTGTCAGGAATCACGTGACAGCTGTGTAACGCCGATCGGCGATAAAAGCTGAAGAGTGAGTGGAAAAAAGTCATTTGTTTTGTAGGTGTTCAAGTGAGTATCTGCCTTTTTTGCTGCTATTGCGACTTGTAGTAGATCTAAAAGAACTAATCGTAATAATTGTATACCTGGGCGAATTGTTAGTAAACTGAAAGAAGGATGGACAACAAAAGAAGTGGGGAAGGAGTTCAGAATTGCATAGAGCGTAGTAGCATGGACATGGAAACAATTCTGTGAACTTGGAATAGCTACCAGAAAGTTCAGTAGAGGTCGACCACGCACAATGGCTCCATTATCAGATCGTTATCTTGTAACGGCTAAAAGATTTCGCCGATTAACTGCTGCCAAGTTAGCAAAACAACTCGAATCAAGCACAGGTACCAAAATATCACGTTAAACCGTGTCAATGCGTCTGAATAATTTCGGATTGTATGCCCGAAAACCTGTAAAGTGTGTTCCATTGACCCCAGCACGTAAAACAACTCGGTATCGATCTTGTCGTGAACACTTCACATGGAGTGAAGAGCAATGGGAAAATGTTCTGTTCAGAGACGAAAGCCGATTTTGTTTATCGTCTGACTCTAGGAGGCAATACGTATGGCTAGAAACCCGCACTGCATTGCATGTTCAGCCAGAAACATAGCTGAAATTGATCATTACAGGGCTGGTAGAGTAATGATCTGGTCTGGGATAATGATCAATGGGCGTACATAGCTCCTATCGTTGGAGAAAGGATCAGTCAGTGCCCAGTGTTGTAGTGAGGATGTCATTTTAGAGCATGTAAGGCTCTTTCGTACAGTGGAAAATTAATTTGTTTTTATGGACGATAGCCCCCGTCCTCATCGATCATCATGTGTTGATGAACTGTTGGACAGCAAGGATGTTGACTAAATGAGTGGCCTGCGTACTCCTCAAACATAAATCCAATCGGAAATGCTTGGGATGCTCTGGGGAGGAGCATTGCTGAAAGCAATCACCCACCTGGCACCGAAAAACAAACAAACCTGGTGATGGGGCTGAAAGAACAATGGGGATAAAAGAGCGATGAAGAAACCTCCCTCAGGATCTCCTGATGCCTTCTTGTGCATTGTAGTCAGGGGTGAACATTAAAATGATCCATGAAAGCAAATAGTTTGTCAATTTGAGTTATTTTGAACTAATGCCGGAAAATGGTATATTTAGTTCATTTATCGATTTTCTCTATTAATAAGTACAAAATCATGCTTATTTATGTGTGTACATGTTTTTCACCTTCATTTAATTCATATTAAAATATGTTCATCCACATCTCGTTTAAGTAAAAGTTTGCAATGAAAATAGAGTATAAGTGGTTTTTAATTTTTGGACATCAGTGTGTTTATTTCCCCATGATACTTCGCATCAACTGTGTGGGTTGACTGAGTAAACATCAAACAGCTCATATTGTTCACATTCCCATTTCCAAGCAGGTTTAACGCTATATATAATTCTTCTTGTCAGTGTTGGGTTAAGAAGAAAGAAATGAGCTTCCGCCGATAACAAATTAAGGGTAGGCTTGGATAATGAATAGTGTTCATGACATCGAGGATGCCTGATATTCAGCTCTAAGTCATGTATTTGTGTAGGTATGCTGAAGCTATGAAATCCCAAGGTATTACGGTCACACACGACGGCCATCCCGTAATTTGGAAGAAGGCAGAACTGCTCGAAACACGAAGTTTTAATCAGTGTGCCAACCTTCTCTATAAATTCCAGTATTCAGAAAGAAAACCATATTGTGGGTCTCACAGTTAGTCATGTTTCAAAATCGTCCTCTTTTTTTAGTATCGTACATTACATATAGGAGAAAGAATGATCAAGGAGTGCTGAGATTTTCTAAGATGTCAGATGTTATATTTTAGATGAGAAACACCTATGAGAACGTAAATGTTATCTCTAAAAAGTATCCTCGACAAGAAGGATGGCTGTGGTAATGCGCGAAGAGTGATGTTCGATATATTCAGCAGAGATGTACTGTTCAGAAGAGTGATGTTCGATATATTCAGCAGAGATGTACTGTTCAGAAGAAAGATGTTCGATATATTCAGCAGAGATGTACTGTTCAGAAGAGTGATGTTCGATATATTCAGCAGAGATGTACTGTTCAGAAGAGTGATGTTCGATATATTCAGCAGAGATGTACTGTTCAGAAGAGTGATGTTCGATATATTCAGCAGAGATGTACTGTTCAGAAGAAAGATGTTCAATATATTCAGCAGAGATGTACTGTTCAGAACTTTTAAATTAAAGAAACAAATACGAGTCACACAAAAACGTGGTTTCTCGAGAAGTTTCGGTTAAAGTTAGGTACACATGGGCTGTAATGTCCGTGTTTCGTCTTTGATAACCCACACCCCTCGATACCGGGCCTGCCCCAAAATATCTTCGGGCAAGGCATGTTTCTATAGGACTCTGGAGCGCATAATTACAGATGATTAGATGTGTGTTATGACTCTAAAAGGAAAGCTTCCATATGTTTCACAAGGAAAATAATATTTACAGAAATGCCTTTAGAAGGAAGCCCAGTAACTGAACAAAATGGTATAGAACATTCGAAGCTCAGGCGTTAAAAGTAATTATTTGCTGTCATAAGTTATGCAATATATAATTAATCAAAAATTGTTTCCAATTTCAACAAAAATTCTACTCATAATTCATTCATGAGATTATCCATAGTAAGAAATTTCTATTCTTGTTCTTAAAATGCACACGTTTATGATGTTAAAATCTATATCTCTAAACGACACCGAATTTATTCTACTGGTTTTAAAAGAAGTCACTCACAATTGAAGAACTGACAGCGAAATTGACAATTAAGCACACATGAGCAAAGCAATTCACTATAAATGAAATCGAATGGTTGGAAGTCTCAAGCTAGTCTGTTTGGTTCGTCACATACACTGTATTGACAAAAGTCTCCGGATGCCCCTTTAAAAGCAAATGAACGGATCCGCTCCGTTGTTAAGTTGCGCGGTACAGCAGCAAACCATATAAAAACAAGCCTGCAGCTGACCGCGATCATATCGCACGGTGGGGGTGAGTGAAAATGTCGCGGCGGGAGAGAACTGACTCTGAGAAAGGAAAAATTGTTGGGTATTATATTATTGGTTTGTCCACAAAAGAAACCGAGAGGCGTTTAAACATAACCAGGTCAACTGTTTTGGATGTACTGAAAAAGTGGAAGACACATGGCGTGCCTGAGGCAGCAAAACGCACCGGCAGACCAAATAAAATCAGTGATAGAGGACGTCGAAGTCTCAGGAGAATCGTTACAGCTAATCGATGGAGTACAGCCCAAGACCTCAGTGTACAAGTGAGTAAAAATGCTTGAACCTCATTATGGTCACGTACTATTCTCAGAGCACTTCCTTCCATGGGTGCCCGTTGCCGTGCTGCTGTTCATAAGCCTTTCATCTCCACTCAGAATGCAGCGCGTCGTTTAGCATGGTGTAAAGAACATTGATGTGGACCGTCGATCAATGGAAACGGGTCCTATGGACAGATGAATCCAGATACACGATCCATCAGTCTGATGGCGGAGTGTGGGTATGGCGGCAGCCGGGGGAACGCTATTTACCACAGTGTACGGTTCCTACGGTTAAGTTTGGAGCTGGGAGTGCACTCGTGTGGGGGTGTTTTTCGTGGTATGGTCCTGGGCCATTGGTTATCGTGGACAAACCTGTTAAAAAGCACGTCTACCTCGATGTTCTGGATAGTCATGCCCTGCCAACTCTGTAGCAATACTATGGAACCGAGCCTTGTTGATACCAGTAGGATAATGCACCGAGCCATGAAGCAAGGACCGTTACGGCGTGATTTGACAATAATTCCGAATCGTGTGTTGACTAGCCAGCACAGAGCCCTGACCTTAATCCCATAGAGCACCAATGGGATGAATTAGAGCGCCGCATAAGAAGTTTGGAACCAAGGCTTACTACTAAGCAACAGTTAGTGGCAGCATTGTGTACTGAATGGAAGCGCATACCTATCGCTGTGTTCCAAAACCTTGTCGAAAGCATGTCTTGAAGGGTCAGTGCATGCATTAAGACCAAAGGTAGAGCGACACCGTACTAATGTATGTCAATAAATCCTATGTTGTGTTTCTCTTCTATGTGCCCTGTGACTTTTGTCAATATAATGTATATGCAAGACGATGGTATACAGCCTGTACAAGCAATTATTTGAGAAGGGATCCATACCCACACCAGCAGATGTCCAAGAGCTATTACCACCAAAACCTTGCTACTTCCCTGCAACTGTTACGGACAACAGACATCTAGGCATTTTCTTGTGATGTCCCTGCCGCCGTACGAACAAAGCCTTCTACACAAACAACATTGAGAAGGCGTTAGCTGCAGAAGCACTTTGCAAGGACGCTACAATTTTGTATTCAAATAGCTTGTGTGCTTTTCAGGGATCATCCCACTTTTACTTTAGACACTGATTCTGACATGTCATTTGAAGAAACTGAACGACTCTGTATCTTGCACCGAACATTAGAGAATCATCAAAAGGATATCACTGTTGCAGTGATGGCCTTATTTGGAATCTCATTTGAGAATACGCTTACCCATAATAATTACTATATCGTTATTATGTATTCGTGGTACATTTCATGGGACAAAACCAGTTCAGAAAAATAATTTATTTCGGCTCTATTCTGTCTTATTAAGACATATATTTTATACCTCAATGAACACATCTTCAATTTCTGATTCCTGCTGCAAATGACTGAGAACCGTCAGTAAAGTACTTATTACTGCAGAAAGCATTCCTATTTTGGTAACAAAAGAATACATTTTAATGACGAAAAATTCTTTATAAGCTTAAGAGTTAAACTGATCCCGGAGACAAACCACACACGGCATTTATTTTCTGTCCCTTTTTTACGCTTTCCAACCGTAGGTTGAAAAAGCGGATATGTTCCAGCTTTGTCCGTCCGTCCGTCCGCCTGTCGGCACGATAATTGGCGTAAAAATGGTTCGATTTCGATAAAATTTTAGTGTGTCGTAGGGGACCACCTGGACACGAACCCTATTGAAAATGGGACAAATGGGGTCAAAGGTCACGACGTAGGAGTGGAATCATTCCATTGCCCTTATGCGCCATAACTTGCGTAAATATGGTTTGATTTCAATGAAATTTTACTATGTGGTAGGGGACCACCTAGGGACGAACCCTATTGAAAATGGGACAAATGGGGTTAAAGGTCACGACGTATTTGTGGGATCATTCCATTGCCTTTATGCGTCACAACTTGCGTAAATACGGTTCGATTTCAATGAATGTTTACTATGTGGTAGGAGACCGCCTGGGAACGACCCCTATTCAAAATGGGTGAAGTGGGGTCAAAGGTCAGGACATAAGATCGGGATGCATTCCATTGCCCTTATGCGTCATTACTTGCGTAAAAATGGTTCGATTTCGATGAAATTTCAGTATGTAGTAGGGGGCCACCTGGGGACGAACCCTATTGAAAATGGACGAAATGTGGTCAAAGGTCAGGACATAGGATTGCGATCCTTTCCATTGCCCTTATCCCATATTATTAAGGTGGACGTCAAGTAATTTTGCTTCCTATACTTCCAATGGAAAAAGTTTTGTACACATTTCTTTAACAATTAATGTGTTCCCAAGGATGAAAATATGAACATCGATTAAAATAACTTCATATTATAACTTGGAAAACTTAATATGTTCTAAAACATAACCATAATCATATTAAAAATCAATAACTTTTCATTTGGTGGTGTTGAAACCAGAGAAAAGATTGCGCGACCTGTACTTTGATGACGTCAGTGGACAAAAAAATGTTGGATTGCATAATTACGGTTATGGTTTAGAAAATATTAAATATTCCAAGTTATGAAATGAAGCTATTTTAATCGATGTTCAAATTTTCATCCTTTTGAACGCATTAATTGTCCAGAAAAAAGATGGCCCGACCTGTGCTTTCATGACGCCAGTAGACAAACAAATGTTGAACTGCATAAATATGGTTATGTTTTAGAAAATATTAAGTATTGCAAGTTATAAAATGAAGATATTTTAATCGATGTTCAAATTTTCATCTTTGGGAACGCATTAATTGGGAAGAAAATGTGTACAGAATTTTTTTACATTGGAAGTATAGGAAGCAAAATTACTTGACGTCCACCTTAAAGTAGCAATTCTTCCATGTATGTATGTACATTTTATTTTGAAAACGGCTCTAAGAATTTTGATGAAAGTCGTTACCCTACCGTTTTCTGGTACTAGAAATCGATTTAGCTTGAATTCTTTCAGTGGGTTAAATAACCACACCGAATTATAACGTTTTAAGTTATGGCGTTGTTCCATTATTCCATTGTTGGTACCAATGCTTAGAAGACTTATGACGTCACAATGTCGCGTTTGAGAATGTTGGCGCGCGGTCACGCCATCTGTCTCATTACGTCACACGTTGTGTGTGGATCCCATTAAAGTTTTATGACGTCACACTCTTGCGGCGAGCGATGGTCGCGATTCCCATCTGCCTCATTACGTCACGCGTTGTGTGCGTATGTCCGTCCGCACAATAACTCGCGTAACAATCGTTCGGTTTCGATGAAATTTTAGTATCTGGTAGGGGATCACCTGGGAAGGTACCCTATTTAAAGTGAACGAAATGGGGTCAAAGATCAGTACATAGGAGCTGGATCCATTCCACTGCTCTTATGCGTCATAACTAACGTAAAAAAGGTTCGATTTTGATGAAATTTTAGTATGTGGTAGAAGACCCCTGGCGACAAACCTTATTGAAAATGGGCGAAATGGGGTCAAATGTCAGGACATAGAAGCGGAATCACTTCCATCACCATTATGCGTCATAACTTACGTAAAAATGCTTCGATTTGAAAGAAATGTTAGTATGTTGTAGGGTCTTGCCTGGGGACGACTTCTATTGAAAATGGGCGAAATGGGGTCAAAGGTTAGGACACAGGAGCGGGATCTATTACATAGCCCTTATGCATCATAACTTACGTAAAAATGCTTCGATTGCGACAAAACTTCATCATGTTATTTCGGAGGTATACCAAACCGGTTCTGTTGAATATCATCGAAATGGAATCAAAGGTCAGGGCACAGGACCGAGATTTATTCCACAGCCATTATTCTCATAATTTGAGTGATAACTTGAGTAATGATTTCTGGTATGTTGGAAAGCGTATTATAATCAATGCATTGCATGATTTTACGAACTTGTTTTAAGATGTAGTTTATTGTTTGCTCCAGGTTTGGGAAAAAAATGTGGAACAACTGACGTCATCGCATGACTGTACTAGCGCCTTCTGGAATGAAGGTCTGCTGACCACTACACGGGCTTCCGTAAACAACAGTGATTCATAATTTTTACATGCTGTGAAGCCCCCACGGTGAAATGTGGTAACTTCGTAACCCCCCAAAACATGGTTATTTGTTATTATGATTAATTAGCATAAAATATTAAAATAAGGGGTAGGAGTACCCGGGTCAACCGACATTTTGTAATTTGGGTTCGTCGTCATTCATTCTTTACGACTTTTCATTACGTCATCATGCTAGGATGCATTCTTAAAGGCAGTATAGTACACTGATCGTTCAGGAATGCAGAGGAGAGATCTTTGAGTTACACGTAAGGATTTTTCCGTGTGCTACATATCGCAAATACCATTTTATGTCGGACAATGGACCAGAACGTGGAGCTCGGATGATTAATATCATCCTGAAAAGGGATGATATTGGGCAAATGGTACTCTACTCCTGATTTCGTAGACTAAATCCGATTGCAGGTTAACGGAAAGTATCAGGAATACGCCCTGGAGTATTCACCCCCTCCCAGAACCCACCAAAACTTGCCATATATCCACATATATGGGGGAGGTTCCTTCTCGACAATCTTTGTCATTGCCTTGGATGATGAAGGAAACCTTTCTGCGTCATCTGTATTACTGCCTCATGATGCGCGACACTCGATATTAGTCCCCTCGATGCCAAAATCTTCTAGCTTGTGCTCAGTTCCCAATCTCTCTTGATCAGTACAGTTGTATTTGGTGCATTGTACTCGTATCTCATACACAAGGAAGTGCGTATGATCTTTCTGTACCGTTGTTCATATCACTAATCATTAGTACAACACCGCAACGCAATCCGTGGAATTATATAAATCAAGCATTGTGTGACGTATACCTCTATTTAGCCTTCCTTTTGAGTTTGTTCTGTTACATAAACGCAGTAACTTCTCGTTAAACGTTTTCTCACTAAATCATACATTACTTCCCCGAAGCGCTTTTATGAATTAGCAACACTGACAGTGAGTTGGAGCTAAAGAAAAATGCCAACACTGAATGTAGCGGAGGGAGGGTTGAATGTAGTAGTTGATGTGGAGCTGTCGAGGGATTTATATGTCGTACAGGTATAGCGATTTATGTGACAGCATTTATGTACGACGATTGCTGTTGGAGGGTATATTATTAAGCGTTATTATAAAAGTTTGTGTGACCGACGAATGAATATTTAACATCTATTAGATTTTCCAGAGAATGGAACAAATAAACGAAAAATTCTTCATAACAGTAAGTGCTGATTCTTTCATAATGGCTGTTAGTGATCATTATATTAGTAAAACATATATTCATGAAGTTCACTACGTACATTGGTTGAAGCATATAATTAAGAACTTAACTTACGTACAGGAATTTAAAGTTAAAATTCCACAACTGTTTTATGATATGTTAACTATCGCGCTTTTCGTCTTAGTTTCGAGGACGGAATAAGTTTTTTTTTTATTGGATGTTTAACGACCACCGTGAGCAACTCAACAGGCTATAAGCAGTAGCCCGTCCCTAATTTAGGGCCACTGGTTCCAGGGAAGTGAGAGAGCCAGTGCCGTAAGACAAATACAACATCCATGCGTCACCGGAATTCGAACCCGGACCTCTTTCGGACGAATGATCAGAAGCCATCGCTTAGGCCACTGCACCACCGGGGCTGCATAAATTTATTTGAGCGGCATTCATTTGTATAAAAAAATACCATGCACTCCTATATATATAAAGTAGAAGTTACATACTTTTTATTTTGGAAATCTTCATATCATCACGTTTTTAGGGTAATTTTTCCGGATGTGCGTTTTGCGTTTGAAAAAAATATTTATGGGCGGACATACTTACGTGTTTAGTTTTTATCTAACTTTTTTTCATTGATTTTTTTATCAGTTCCATCTCTGCGTTTATCCAAACAATCTCATAATCCCACAGAAGCCACCCTATTGATGAGGTTTTAGTTAGTTTAAGACTTCACCTCCACCTCCTGCTTCTCTCCAACGTATTACGTAAAGAAGAAAGTTTTCTTGCGTCAAGTACTTTTCGGCCTTTCCTGTCGTGTAAAAGGAACATCATTAAATTCATAATTACTCGAGAGTATCAGCCCAATTTGTGTTTTTAATAAGCCTTAGGGAACACCTTTCGCTACAAATCTTTGTAAAGTGGCATTCACTTAATCACCTATGGGCCATTAAATTTATTTTCGGAAGCGATTCTTGTTAAGAAAACGATCGCCGGAAGAAAACAGCGCCTTGCACACACAGTGAAAGTATAAAGTGGTGAATGGGTGAGCTGATAGGCAAATATCCACTGTTGGAAAGACTGCGAATATTAACATTTTCTTATTTATTTTTCCTAGTCGTTACTGTTGACCTGCAAAGATGTATGAAAAGAGCAGCTTGTGAAGCACATCGGAGCATAATCATAATATTCTAGTGGGTGCAAATGGTACCTTATTTTTTAACACAACGAGTACAATAGTAATCTCTAGAATTCTGTAAAATTTCTCATTAACGGTTGCTTTAAACGCCGTGTATCTGATCAACTTATATAAGAACGTATCCCAAACATGGTTCTTACCCTGAAACAGAACAATTAGAAACTCACTTAAATCAAGGAAGAACCGACTTAGCGGCAACGCGTTAGGAAGTAAATTGCACATTTAAATGTTCTGAACTACTTGGTACTGTTCCCTTATGCACTTCTTTGTATCATCATAAAACAAGGGATAGGGATTTCAGCTGGGCAACACTCAATAATTAAGAGATAGTCATCGCATAAAGTATGACCTCCTTTCGGGTTTCTTCTGGTCCTTTCTACAATAACTAAAGAGAACCCGTTTCTAACTGTTTCTAACCTACGAATTCTGGCAATTTTTATCTAGAGTTAAAAAATTCAATATGTGTTTCATTAACGCTGGTTTTCAAAACCAAGCAGTGCCCTGACGCTTAATAACCTTATTTCATACGTGGTAAATCTTGCTTTAAAAGGCACAGTACTAAAAATTAGATAGCTTCCCACATTTCTAATATTTTACATACACTATCTACCAACAAGTAATTGGACACCCCTGCAATCGACGATATCTGCGGTTTTGATACACGTCACGGCTGCCGCCGTTAAATATCGTGTGGGAAACAACAACGCAACCAGTCGCATGCAAGATGTCACGCAGTTCGGAGCTCCCTGATTTCGAGAAATGTGTAATCGTCGGGTATCACAGAAATGACCGATCCATACGTGACATATCCAGCGAGTTGAAGTACCCAAAATCGACAGTGGCCTACGTGATTGGCAAGTGAAAGATGAGAGGTGACTGTCGGAATGTGCCCCGACCCGGCAGACCCACAAAACTGGGAGTTAGAGACCGACGGGTGCTTGCCAGAGAAATTCGGAAGAACCGCACCAAATCGATGGGCCACATCTGCGAGGTGTTTCAGCAGGCATCCGGGAGTATTCTTTCGATGAATACCTTCCGTAAGGAATCCCATCTGCTCGGTTATCATGGACGTGCTGCCGCCCACAAGCCTTTGATCACCAAGTCCAATAGCGCTGCTCGGCTAACGTGGTACAAAGAACGTCGACAGTGGACCGTTGAACAGTGGAAACAGGTTCTCTGGAGCGACGAATCAAGGTTCACCCTCTACCGTTCGAATGGCAGGGTCTGGGTTTGGGGTCTGCATGGAGAACGCCTCCTGCCGGAATGTATTGTGCCAATTGTGAAGTTCGGCGGCGGTGGAGATATGCTATGGGGGTGTTTCTCCTGGTATGGTACGGGACCTTTAGTCGCAATTCCTGGTAGACTCAACGCCGAGACCTACTGCACCATTTTGGATGACCATGCGCTTCCTACATTGTGGCAGTTTTACGGGGTGGACCCATGTTGCTTTCAGGATGACAATGCCACCTGTCATGTTGCGAGGTCCACCATGGCTTGGTATGGTGGCAATGGGGTTAATCGAATGGACTGGCCTGCGCAGAGCCTGGACCTTAATCCTATCGAGCACCTCTGGGACGAGTTGGAGCATCGACTTAAGGGATGCCCCCAACGTCCGAAATCGGTGAAGGAACTGGCCTGTCTTCTCCAAGCCGAGTGGAAGGAAATACCTCTAGCCGTCGTACAACGCCTGGTTGAGAGTACGCCCCGGAGGGTCGCAGCTGTAATCGGCGCTCGTGGAGGCTCTACCAACTATAGAAGGTGAATAAACTTCGTTTTCCTTTGCTATCACAGGTGTCCAATTACTTGTTGGTAGATAGTGTATTTACTAATATCAATATTGAAAGGCGCTGTACTGCATATAAACAAAAAGTATAAATCGCAAATCTGTTATTTCTGTGATCAACATGAAACAAAATTTATCAATAAAAATAAAAAAATTATAAAATAATAAGAAATAAAAATAAAACAAAGGTAAAATATTTGATTGTATGAAATCATCAGCAGTTGTGATGAATTAAGAAATTCAGTAACTTGTTGCAGAATTTCAGGGTGAATTACATTGCACCTCTAATTTAAGAGGCAATCATGTTTTACTGGATCACCCTTGATTATAATTACTAGTGATTTAATCTGAAGTATGCAAAGAGCTATTACTGTTTTCATTTTCATGCATCACGGTAATAATTGCTGCCTGTGAAGCCCAGTGGTAAAAGGCAATAGCTTCTGGAGACTCGTCTATGTTGGGTCCAGAACGGAATCATGTTTGACGGATGGGCGGGACGCCCTCCCGGCCACCCACAGCAGCATGGAGCTCACCACCCCAATTGGGCGCATCCCACACAACGAATCCTCGCGTAGCTTGAAGTGGCATCCCATAGATTTTACGCGTTCTGTGGGTATGAAAGAAAAGTTCGCAATCAATTTTCTTTTGAGTTTAATTCCACGTTGTGCATGTTCCATCCACTGTGTTCAACTCCGTACGGCGAGGAAAAATTACAAACGATTACATTACTCATCCTATCGTTGTACGAATACTTCTGCAAATAACGCGATTTCCGTCCACAAAGTAAAGGTCCTCTGGGAGTAGCTTTTATGACATTTCTTTTACCTTTATTAGAAGGTAAAAGAAACGCCACTTTAGATATACTCACCTTTTTATAACTTCTAAAACATCCAGGTTAGTATTCAGCAGTGACAAAACCCTCCATTAGCTATCAAAACATTCCAAACCCTGCCAAGATACTGCTCTAGGCAATTGGTAGCATACTTGTATGTTACCATGTTCCAAATTAGTCCTAAAAAGGAGAGAGAAATGAATGTCGTTTTGCTAATAATACCTGTAAATTTTGAAATATTTATATGAAATATTGGGGAAGGCAAAGAATGGATATTTGTCTAAAGTAAAGAGCTGTTATTGAGTTTTTGGAAACGAGAATTCCAAGGCGCCTACGACAAATATAAAGATAATTAATAAAGACTAATGAAAAAGCGACAAACGACACCAGCAATGTCTGATAATGTGTGAAGAGCTTGCACTTATGAGTAGCCTCAGTCTCCAACAAACAACGGGGCAGAAGACCTTCAACTGCAGTCATCGACGAGAACGAACGCAAACTGATCGCTTGCCGATGGTTCAGGCATGTCAGAGGCAACGTTCCTTCTGATTTTCTTGAAAGGGTGGCGCTGTTAACAGTTTCAACAATTTTTGCTGATGTATATTGAGACACTAAAGTAGCCCACGAAAGCTTCCTGCAAATACAGATCAGATATGGCTTATCTTTTTTCTACACCACGACAACGCGTTACCTCACACCTCACATCAAATATTTCTAGCCATTTCCGAATGGGACTGGATAACAATCCTAAAACCACCATGCAGCCCAGATTTGTCACATTCTGACTTTTACCTGTTTATCCCCTAGACGCAAAGTCTCCGTGGTCAGCCTCTTGAGACTATAGATGACATCAAGCAGGCTGTAATGTCCTGGGTCAAACAATAGCCACGGAAGTCTTTGAAAACTGGTTACGCGTGTTGGGTTGAAAGATATCGTAAAAGCATGGCTCAGCGGGGACTATTTTGAGTAGCACCGCCGCATACAGCAGCTTTCAATATATTTTTATCCGAAATTTTATTAAATTATTTGAACTGACAGTGGAGTTATTTGCAAAGATCCATTAGTTTTAGGTGAATCCTAGAATATGCCACCAGAATTGGACGGGAAACAATGATTTTTTCTCAATTCGAGATCTCGATGCTCACCTGGTATTGGCTCTCAAATAACGCATAGTTTTTTTCCTAAACTCAAAATTTTGTGAAAGGCTTTGTTATCTACGCTTTGTCCGTTTCGGAAGTAAATTTGACATCTCACTGTTGTCTTCGATTGCTTGTTTTTTATTTTACTAACGGTTACTAATGCGTGATACATTTTAGAGGAACCAAAACCTGGACCTCAAATTAAAAATGTCAAAAGTTCTTAATAGTAGTCAGTGAGTCAGGTTTCACGTACGTGATCAACCACATCTCGTGGAAAATATACAGCCTCTTTCTGGAGAGGAAGATAAACAACTCTCGGTACCTTTAGCTTCTGGCCGTAATTAGTTTGGGATAGCAAGTTCCTGGGAAAGGATATTATCAGCGCTGTAGAACGAGAGCATTACTTATTATTTACCCTAGCTCGAGCCCAGAACCAGCTTGACGACTGGCCAGTAGCCCGCCGTTCAAACTACTCGATCACGGGGACATGCAATCTTTTAAGTATAAATCTAATAACTACTTTCGTCAAAAAACGCGTGTTAACCACTCAAATATATATACACTGACGGAAAAAAAATCCCAATACCAAGAAGGGGTTGTGTTAGATAAACGACAGTTGGTAGGCGGTGAGAGTACATCTGTAAGATGACATCTATGCAAATTTCGCGCTCGGCGCATACGTGTGGTGCTAGTAGCGCCCCTCGGAACATGCAAAGCAATTTTGCTGAAAATACGCGCTGTAACGTTCGTGAGCGTTAGTTATCGTTGAAATTCGACGTAGTGTGTTGATGTTAGTCAAGAATATCTTTAAGAAGACGAAGAAGCCATTATCAACAGCTCACGGAGTTTGAACGAGGAAGTGTAATAGGGCTACGAGAAGGTGGATTTTCTTTCGGCAATATTGCAGAACGACTTAGCAGGAATGTAGCCAGTGTGCATGATTGTTGGCAGCGGTGGTCAAAAGAAGGTACTGTCTCAAGAAGACCGGGTTCCGGCCGGCCACGTGGCACTACTGAGAGGGAAGACCGCCGTGTACGGCGTATGGCCGTGGCGCATCGTACTGCGTCTGCGGCAGCAATTCGAGCTGCAGTTGCCACCACAGTGACACAACGAACTGTTACAAATCGGTTACTTGAAGGACAACTCCGAGCCAGACGCCCTGTAGCGTGCATTCCATTTACTCCAAACCACTGCCGTTTGCGACGTCAGTGGTGTCAAGCTAGAGCTCATTGGAGTACGGAGTGGAGATCTGTTGTGTTTTCTGATGAAAGCCGGTTCTGATTGGGTGCCAGTGATGGCCGTGTGTTGGTTAGAAGGAGGCCAGGTGAGCGCCTGCAACCAACCTGTCTGCGACCGAGACACACTGGACCTACACCTGGAATTATGGTCTGGGGAGCAATTTCCTATGACAGCAGGAGCACTCTCGTGGTTATCCTACGCACCCTGACGGCACAGTTGTACGTCGGTCTTGTGATTCAACCTGCTGTGCTGCCATTCATGAACAGCATTCCAGGGGTGTTTTCCAACAGGATAACGCTCGCCCGCATACCGCTGTTGTAACCCAACATGCTCTACAGAGTGTCGACATGTTGCCGTGGCCTGCTAGATCACCAGATCTTTCACCAATCGAGCACGTATGGGACATCATTGGACGACAACTCCAGCGTCACCCCCAACCAGCATTAACCGTCTCTGTATTGACCGACCAAGTGCAACAGGCATGGAACTCCATCCCACAAACTGACATCCAGCACCTGTACGACACAATGCATGAACGTTTGCGTGCTTGCATTCAACATTCTGGCGGTTACAGCGGTTATTAATGTACCAGCATTTCACATTTAAAATGGCTCTTCTCGCGCTTACATTAAGCCGTGATCTTGAAACCTTAATCGATTAAATATGTTACCTATAGAAATGTATTGCCGCCATTTCATTCCTCTACAACAATTCTTTCGTGGTGTTGGGATTTTTTTTCCGTCAGTGTATTTAAAATGAAACAGTTACGTTTACTTTAATTTCGTTCAAGTCTTGGATTAAAACAGATGTTTTCGCTGTATATTGAAATATGGATTTATACCCTGAGCATATGTCGATCAGATTTGGTTAAAGAAAAAATATTTACACAAAACTACGAAGCCGAAAATTCCATCTACACTGGTTTCCATAAATTAAGGAAAAATTATAGAAACCGCGATAACTCAACATATACATGACGAAATGGTATGTACTTTGGTGAAAACCTGTATCATATCGTACGTCAGAGAAAGACACAACAATATTTCGTAAGAACACTTCATTTCGACAAAAATGACCCCATACAGAACCAAGTCAAAAATAAGGTGTTAAAATGAAATAGCAAAAGCACCTCATTAGGGACTGTGGTCACCCCTCACAGCAATTAAGGCTTCACTGCGATGTTTCATACTGTTGATGATGATGTCTAGGAGCTCAGCAGGTAGCAAAAATCATTGTTCGTGCAAAGCTTGTCTAAGCCTCACAACGCCTTTCTGAGGAGGCTTCAGGGCAGAAGCATGTCTACCTGGAGCAGTCCAGACGTGATCCATCGGATTAAGGTCAAGACACTTGCGTGGCCAATCCATATTGACAATGGCTTTCCCTTGAAGATATTGCTCTGCCAGCCTCGCTCGTTAGGGACGAGAGTTATCAGCTTGTAGGAGAAATGCGTCTTCCATGGCGCCTGCATAAGGTCGAACATAAGGTCCAGGACATTATCCCTGTAGCGTCGAGCATTCATGGTTCTTCTGGGAAGCACATAATGCTCTGTGCGCTCATTTAACAAGATGCTTCTCCAAACCAGCTCGCTACCAACCCCATAAGTGTCACTTTCACGTGTCATCGAGGGATGATAGGGTGTCGTTTGTTTTCTCCAGATCAGAGCACGCCTAAAATCGCTCTCCAAAACAAATCTGGACTCATCTGTGAAGAGTAATTACCTCATTTTGTTTTCAGTCCGATTAACATGAAATCTTGCCCAATTCATACTTTCCCCCAGAGACGGGGGTACAGGGGGCACTCAGAGTGCAACACTGGTGTGCAAAAATTAAGGACGAAGAAGAGAAATTAGCATAACAGCGAAACAAGCAGGCAGTACGGACCGAAAGACCACTCAGGAGATAGACTAGGGTCCGGTACGGTACGGTATGCGCATTTATGCAGCATGACGTAGGCGGGTAGTGTCGGAAGGGTATAAAGCACACGGGCGGTGTACGCTCAGCAATTCGGTGAAAGCTATTGCACGGTGTACATCGGTTTGAACGATGTTGAGTTGCTGCCACCGTGTGATACGGCCAACAGGCAATCCAGTAGACGACATCTGGATGACTTTACCCTAGGTCGCGTCATTGGGAAGTTGGAAGAAAGTCGAAGTGTGACTAGTGTGGCCGAGGAGATCGGGATCGTTCACAGCATCGTTTCACGAGCTTGGAGAGCATTTCAAACGACAGGAACAGCTGTCCGAGAGTTTAGCAGTGGTCGTCCACGAGCAAGAACGGCGGAGGACGACCGGTATATTGTCCTACAGGCGAAAAGAGACAGACGGCAGACAGCGGGAGAAATCGTAAGGCACATGCAACAGACAACTGGACGTCCGGCATCGCGTTTTACCGTGTAAAGGAGGCTGCACAAATGTGGTCTATTTGCACGACGACCACTACGGTGTGTGTTATTAACGCGTGCTCATCGGAGACAGCTGTTTCTGTGGTGCCAGGAACACAAGAACTGGACACATCAGCAATGAGGTCGAGTTCTCTTTATGGATAAAAGACGATTTAGTCTGACGAGCGATTCTGGACGTATGCACAACTGGAGAGAGCAGGGAACACGCAATCACACCTCCAACATCATCGAAAGGGACCGGTTCGGAGGTGGCGGAGTTCTCGTTTGTGGCGGTATCATGCTTGGTAGCCGTACTGACCTCCACATCTTCCAAAGAGGTTCAGTCACTGGTGTCACTATTGTACCGAGGTTCTCCTGCCTCACGTGCGTCTGTTTAGAGCTGCTGTGGGTCCTGAGTTCCTCTTCATGGACAACAACGCTACACCTCATTGTACAGTGGCTGTCGCAGAGCTGTTGGAGAGTGAAGATATTCAACGCATTCATTGGCCCGCAAAGTCCCCGGACCTAAATCCAATCGAACACGTGTGGGACCTTCTCGGGAGACGCTTGGCAGCACGTCACCAGCCGCCAGCAACGATTTCGCAGCTGCAATTGGCGCTACAAGAGGAATGGGCCGCGATGCCTCAACAGCTCCTTGACAACCCCGTCCTCTGCATGGACAGACGTTGTAATTCCTGCAACGCAGTCAGGGATGATCATATCCCCTACTAAAGACCGGATTTTTCTTGGCAGCCGTATGTCACATGAACGTTTCTGTCTTCCCTCCAGTTGTGCCCGAAGCTACTTTTTCAATAAAGTGCCTTTGTACCCTTTGGATTCCATGTTTGGACGGTTTTCCTCACTTGTCCCATATTCTTACATCTTGGGGATCTTATGGTATGATTTGAGTCGATGTGGAGTACTTCTGCACAACGTTACATTCGAAAAACTGTCTCGTCCTTAATTTTTGCACGCCAGTGTAGTTGCTTAGCATAAAGACCTTCTTCGTGCACCCTTCTGCGCTCACTGAAAGCAGATACCACCCATGCATTAGCCGCAGCAAGGGCAGATCGCAGCTGTGTCGGAGTAGCTGTTTTGTTTTTCCGCGCAGTAAATGGAAGATATAGGTCATCCACATATGTAGTAGTCCTAGGCCTTCCTTTGCTGCACTTTCGGGAAGGTGACTGCGTATTTGAAACTAGTTCCACAGTCTGTGGACCACAGAAGGACTCACATGCAGCCATCTTGAAAGTTCGCTTGATTATGGCCTGACTCTTGTCTTCCGATCGCTCTCCACCTCAGTTCATCTGTTAAGTGATATCTCGCAGCCATTACGGTAAATCTATCACACAATCCTTTCTTTACACTGCTCAAACGATGTGATGCACAACTCCGCTATGCTGCGGCGCATTTGCATAAGCCGATGCGTTCACCACCTTTTTGAATATGATACCCTGATTCCACATTGTTCACGTCATAAACCCACGTTTCGTGCATTTCAAATTATACTTTCACAAGTAATCGTGATTTTTCTGTTTTATTCTTTAATTTATTTGAACCAGCGTATATCATGTGAATTTATTTATCAGAGTTACGAAAATATTCGCAATTTAGTAAGTATTTTACCTCAAAATGAGTTGATTACATCTTATCGAAACGTGTTCATGGTTCAACGACATTGTGAATATAAACTATAGTGTGATGTGGATATTTTTGTACGTACTTTAAAACACTGATAATACGTAAAGAGGTTATAATATGAACAAAGAACGTCTTTTGTGAACTAAATCATCATAATTTGATTTGGAAGACTTCAATGCAATTAAATGCGTAAAAGTTTTAAGTGAAGGCAGAGAAACTCGATGACACAGAAGTTCGAGCCGTTGCTTCGTTCAGACAGAGCTTTAGAGATTGCTAATTAGTTTGGAGCGAGGTATTCTGGTTTCCAGCTTTCAATGAGCACTATCGGGTTATGTTTGTAGATCTTAACAACTAATTTTTCCCGTAACAACTGCTGATTCTTGGATAATGATCGCGCAGAGCAGATGATTACAGATTAAGTTCAAATCCATGTGAGGAACTTGAGTTTAGCATCACACGTAAGTAACCAGATTCCTTTATGATTTTGCTAGTAATGAAGTTCAGAAACATCCAGGTAAACATTTAATTTTAAATTGATTTTCTCCAATACAAAATTGAAGTAATCGTCAATTATCCAGTCCTTTTCTAGCGAACACACCAAGGAACAAACAACTCTCACATCGTCATCTAGCCTCATGCGCTTAACATTTTTTTCCGTTATGACGGTGGAGTATCAAATACAACTATTATCACAGCATTAACTTCCTCCTCATGTTGATAGCGGTGTAATATTGTTTCCTGAACACATATTGCTAACTATTATAGGCCACACGTTCGTAATCATCTCAGAATTTGGCTTTCGTGTTCAAAGTTCATACAGATTTCTCACAGAAAAAACAAAACTCTCTCATGCAAAATGCCATATCGTCTTTCAGTGTTGCACGAGTTTCATGAAGAAAACATATCATGGCTGATTAACCGCTTGTGATGATAAATACGCCGTGAAACATTTTGAGCACACATTTCACAACCGTTAATAACATCGCTGGTATTAGATCTTAGTTAAGGTGCATCCGTAAGAATTGGCATATTTTTCTTAGAAGAACAAGTAATGCTTTTTTAAAATGAAAGAATGGACTTCTAATTGGAAACAAAATATTAGTCAGGAATAAGCTTCACCAACGTAAAGAGAAAATAAGTAAGAATAATACAAACTGCACACATCCATCTTCATGTTCTCCTTGCACTAGTGTACTGTAACGTACCAGGAGATGTGACGTACCTGCCAGAAGGACGCACACGACATAAAGGCAGATAGGAATCAGAATAAAACGTCGGCGTAGCTCAATTGGTAGAGTGACTTATTCCGGAATGAGGGGATCCGGGTTCGAATCCTGGCGTGGACAGAAATGACGGAGAAATTCACTTCGTTATAGTACCAAACTTTTGGCTAATTGGCAAACACACTTTCTTCATCTCTTCATGAATGCCCATTGTAAGAATGTGTGCTTCGTTTATCACTAATTAATGAGATTACACCTATTATCCACCTTACATCTCCCATACGACACGGATGTCCAAATCACAGAAATGTGCTCTCAGCTTCTTCATTTACGAAGAAATATCTGAAAACTTCATACATTTGCTTTACTGATTCTAAACTACCACCGAATCCCGCTACTACTCATACTTTCCCCCTGATATTCGCCTTACTTCTTCCATATTTAAATTTAGTTAAGTTCTTGAGTTTAATAACGACCGTGAGCATCTAGCGCGCCCACTAAGAGACTCCCGTCCCTAGGTTAGAGTCACTAATTTCAAAGAAAGAGGGCCAGTGGCGTGGGTCAAACGTACCACCCACGCATCATCCGGCACTGGAATCATCTGGCACGAAAAAAATCAAAAACAGGAATCATTTGGAATAAGTTCATTTTGAACAAATAACTGTTTTCAGCTGTGAAATAAAAGTTACAGTTCTTTCAATTTGTTTGAATAATAAGGTGACTGAGTGAAATGAGTTTCCCAGTGGGCAATGTTGTCCGAAATTTCTAAAAGAATTCCATTCTACTCAATATGTTTTAAAGCATCAGCTTGATTTCACACAGAAGTAATACGCGCTATATAAGATTGTGAAGACACTAAATTCGAATGCGCACTATTATATGATAGACTAGCCCCACGATAGCGAAAGTTTAGTGCATTGTTAGCTTTATACTGAACCTTGAAAAATACCATAGAGCTTTCAGATATAAGCTCCTTATTAAAAGTTGTTGCAACACCCGTGTTTTTGACAGTGTAAACAGACGTCGACAGAAAACCGAGGAAGAAAAATGCACTTACACAAAAGAGTCAGATAGTAGTTTCCCGACACAAGGCACAGAGAATTCTTAATGATGTATAACGCGAAACACGCCGGAGTGGCCCTTAATAGGATGTCGAATCACCCCTAGCAACGTTGTAGACACGTACCCTTGGCAGTATGCTGTTGTTGAGAGGGCTTGTATTTAAAGCATTTCATTTTTCAACAGTGTCTCACCAGTACTAGTCCAAACTGCGGGACGGACTTCTGTTGGGTCGCATATATTGCTTGAAATGGTTCTGAGCATGCCCTTTTAATCTTAGTAGATACTCACATTTCTGGGAAACGCACTTTGATGACTCGTGCAAAGAGCTTAGCAAATACACAAACATTTTTTCTCGAATTTAATGTTTTGCTCAACCCAACATTCTTCCAGTTATTTACATTTCTTTGAGTGGTTCAAGTGCAAAGAACTGACTGGAAACCTGGGTGACACGTACCAAAAATAACTAAACCCACTCATAACTCAACAAAAGAAGTTATTATTCGTAATTAGCTATTCTGCTTTCTCTCAGCATATTGGACTAATCTTCATAACTTGGCGTGTCCTCCTAGCACCAAAGTTGTAAGAAACAGCACAGCATTATTCATTTACCAGTTCATTCAGTACCCACACACACACACACAAACTTTTGCTCAAAATGTAACCAGAAAAACAAAAACCTATTTAAAAGACAATAACTGGCAAAAAGCTCTCAAAATGAACATTGAAAGGAACTATATGTATGCTGTGACATGCAGTGCCTCACGCTTGCGAAAACAAGACAGCTAAAATGTCTGTGATAAAACCAGTGAAGTACGACATGAATAGATAGCATATATAAAAAGGGTGCCGCAGTCTTCAATACGGAATTTGATGTCCTCGGACAGCAATGCAAGCTTCACAGCTTAGAACCATGTTTTGAATTAGGGTTCCACAAGAGACTGTGTGGGATTAAGTCTCATTTTTTCAGAAGCGCACACCACCGTAAGTCCTGCACAGTTGTTAGAGTAAGGAAGCGAGAAGCAATTTATCGAACTCAAGTGAACCAAGCATGCTCGTTCGGATTAAGGTCTGATAACCGCACCGGCCAATCCAAAGGCACAACAGCTTTGCTTTCATGATATTCATTGAACAGCAAAGTTCTATGAAGATTGGATGTTGCCGTCCATTAACAGGAAATCCGGACACACCGCTCCTTTGAAAAGACGAGCATGAGGATCTAGGATCCCGTTCGCGATATCGGGCATCAGTTATAACTCGGCGATTTTTCTTGGTTATTACGAGGAGAAGCGAAAGACCGTTGATACAGATTCTAGTCCAAACAACTGTCACATCACCACCAAAATTGTCCCATTCTTGAACGTTCGTCGGTTGATGTCATGCCCCACGTTCTCTTCAAATGAATGTTCTCCCAGAATCCGGTTGCAAATAGAATCTGCTCTCATCGGTAAATAGTACGCGTGTGTCCATTCTTAGTGGGTCCTAAAGAACGTTTTGACACTATTCGAAGCGAGCTGTTCTCTGGGATGAGAACACACACAAATGCCGGTCTTACATACAGACCACTGTTATGCAGTATTCGGTACACCGACGTCGAGATGCCACAGTGCGTCTGGGTCAATTGACGTGCCATGTTTCTTGTACTTCGCCAAACGGTTAATACCGATAAATGGTCTTGTCTGTCGAGCAGGAGTAACCCTCAAACGTCCTTAGCCTGGTCTTCTCGAGATGTTTTCAGTTTTCTGAAATTTCCTCCAGAGGCGGCAAACAACCCATGGATCCACATTTAATCACTTGCCCACTTTAGCTTGTCCACGTTTCGACTCCAGTCGTTTATGTACGTAATCCACTTGTGTGTGGTGTATGAACATTTCCCTGTCCTTGGCTCCTTATAGCGATATTGTTAGTTTATTGGCCACGTTAACAGCTGCTTTACGTAACCAGCTACTTACACAACATTTTCGAGTGATTTTGGAGCGCGGTTCCTCTATTAACAATGTTTTGTGGTCGTTTCTTTAATTTTGAGGACCAGAAAGTAATTAATGAGTAATCTAGTTGTGTGTGTACATTACATAAGTACAAAACAGGAAAGACCAGAATCGAAGTGTTAGTCGAAAATGATGTCCCAAAAAGAAAATCTGCAACTGAAACTGCCAACCAGAGTTTGAACCCAATCCTGTAAATTAGTTAACCATCTTAATTCCAAAAGCATCTGTACAGAAATACATACCTGAAAACAACTCATACTCAGAACAAACAAGTTAGTAAAAACATACAATGCATTGATTATGATACGCTTTCCAACATACCAGAAATCATAGGAAAATGCCTTGGTTTTGAGGGGACTAAACTATGTTATAACATTTGAAGTTCACACATATCAAAATTAAATCTCTTTGTGCTGGTGTTACCTATTTCTACTATCAAGAGCTATTACACATAAGCCGTTTTATAATTAAAAATCCCATCTAAGACATGCAGTTTTCACGGAAGTTATCGTGCGAAAATACTGGCAAACGAATCTCACGCATGCGCACTGCCCGCAATTGCTCACAAAAAACATTTTTGGCGGAACTGCTTTCAAAGTGGTTACGGAACAATGTATTGTATTTCGCCGCAATCGAGGCATTTTAACGTAAGGTATGAGGCATAAGGGCGATGGAACGGATCCCAACCCCATTTCGTCCATTTTCAATAGGGTTCATCCCCAGGTTATCCCCTACCATATACTAAAATTTCATCGAAATCGAACCATTTTTACGCGAGTTATTTTGCGGAGAGATAGACAGACACACAGAAGGACAAAGCTGGAGTATATACGCTTCTTTAACCTAGGGTTGGAAAGCGTAAAAAAGGAGAAAACCAATAATTTCTTAAGAGTCAAGGAAGGCGCAGAGCAGCCGGCCCAAAGAAAATACAATTAAAGTAAATAAACACTCGACCTAAACTATGGTATAACATTCGACCTAAACTATGGTATAACATTTGAAGTTCACATATATCAAAATTAAATCTCTTTGTGCTGGTGTTACCTATTTCTACTATCAAGAGCTATCACACATAAGCCGTTTTATAATTAAAAATCCCATCTAAGACATGCAGTTTTCACGGAAGTTATCGTGCGAAAATACTGGCAAACGAATCTCACGCATGCGCACTGCCCGCAATTGCTCACAAAAAAACATTTTTGGCGGAACTGCTTTCAAAGTGGTTACGGAACAATGTATTGTATTTCGCCGCAATCGAGGCATTTTAACGTAAGGTATGAGGCATAAGGGCGATGGAACGGATCCCAACCCACATTTCGTCCATTTTCAATAGGGTTCGTCCCCATGTTATCCCCTACCATATACTAAAATTTCATCGAAATCGAACCATTTTTACGCGAGTTATTTTGCGGAGAGATAGACAGACACACAGAAGGACAAAGCTGGAGTATATACGCTTCTTTAACCTAGGGTTGGAAAGCGTAAAAAAGGAGAAAACCAATAATTTCTTAAGAGTCAAGGAAGGCGCAGAGCAGCCGGCCCAAAGAAAATACAATTAAAGTAAATAAACACTCGACCAAAGACTGAAATGAAACAAAAAAACTTTGAACATACAAATGATAGTAAATGGGGAATAAAAATGAAAATATCAAGTTCAGTCAAAAGTCTAAGCAAAAATATAAAATACTATAAACAAAAATGTAAAATATTTTTGCTAGAAATATAAATATTTTTGCTAAAAATATTAATATTTTTTGCTAAAAATTTAAATGTTTTTGCTTAAATATAAAATATTTTTGCTTACCATATTTTATATTTTTTGCTTATCCTTTTGACTGAATTTTATCTTTTCATTTTTATTCCACGTTTACTTTCATTTCTATGTTCAAAGTTTTTAGTCTCATTTTAGTCGAGTGTCTATTTACTTTATATATTAGGTGTACAATTAAGTTTTAAAGGGTTTTAAGACAACGCAACATGTAATTTGAGAGAAAACAACAGTACCTTTACGAATCAAAATATGCGCCGTCATTATCTATCACCTTCCGCCATCGGTTGGGCAGCTGACGGATTACAGCCGTGAAGAATACTTCGTCGTGTGACGCGATCAAGTCGTCCACCCATTTTTGCACTTCGTCACATGTCCGGACCAGTGCGGCAGACAAACCATGTTGCATCGATCGGAACAAATGATAGTCTGAAGGGGCTACGTCAGAACTATACGCCGGGTGCTCCAAAACTTCCCAGCCAAGCGTCAGTAACGTTTCCTTGACCGATTTCGCGACATTCGGCCTAGCGTTGTCATGCAGTAATTTCACGGGAAGCAATCCTTTGCCTGTGAATGGACGTTTTTGACATATTTCCTGGTTCAGTCGCAGCAACTGTTGCTTGTAGCGATAAGTAGTAACAGTTTGACCCTGTTCCAATAGTTCATAATAGAGCACACCCTTCATATCCCACCAGATGCATAGCAGAACTTTCGTGGAGTGAATACTGCGTTTCGGTGTCGAGGTCGTTGCTTCACCGGGGTCTATCCAGTGTTTTTTTGCGTTTGGGATTGTCATACCATATCCACAATTCATCACCCGTAACGATTTTCCACAGGAAAGACTATCTGTGTTGTTTATTTAACAGATTGAAACATTTCATGACACGCTCATCCTTGTTCCTCTGGCTCGAGTCATGTGGCACACATTTTCTTTCCTTCTGAATCTTTCCCATGGCGCGTAAGCGAATGGAAATTGTTTGTTGAGTTACCCCCAGTTGTTCATCTAGTTCTTTTTGCCTTTGAGACGAATCTTCATCCAGCAATGCTTTCAGTTCCTCATGTGCAACCTTCTGCATGACTCCGCTACGTTCTCGATCGCTAATATAAAAATCACCTGCTTACAACCGTCTAAATCAAAACTCACACTTGCTTTTTGATACGATATTCTCAACCAGAACAGAACAGATCGACGCACAAGCTTTTGTAGCACTTTTTCCTTGATGAAATTCGTAACGAATGTAGTATCGCTTGACATCTTTCACCTACCAATGTACAGTGCGTTTGACTGTTGGGCAAACTTTGTGTCACATTTTATACTCTGGACCAGCTACGGTCACATGACAACAACGTGGGGAATGTCGGATATGTAAATTAGCGGTATACGTCACACAAAAAAAAACGCTTTAAAAGATATTTGTACACCTAATACATATAAGCATATATACGCATACAATGGACAAAACATTAGAGATACCTCAAAACTTAAATGCATAGCCGTCTGTGTACTATATACAATATAATTATTAAAAACTAGTATTAAACGTATGGTTGTTAAACATCTTTAATACTAAAAAACATGACTAACTGCGCAATATCTTTCGAAGTACCCGGCTCTTCATCATTAGGTTGAGTGATCAACTTGTGCTGCAGGAACTCATTTATATATACAAGAATCAATCAGGTGTCTATGACGTAATCTGGTCGAAGGTTATAGACGTACTAAAAATCAACGTCCGGCACCCCGAACTCTACAAATGACATATCAACGCCAAATTACACTATATTATTAGATAAGTTCGGTGCATTCGCCTATTTTTCATATGACACAACAGGTTAGTCCGCGGCATTGGTATCACAGAGGGACAGGTTAGTCCACGGCACTGGAATCACAGAGGGTTGTGGCATGCTGCAATACGGTCCGGCATGGAGGCGAACAGACGCCTGATGTTGTCCTGCCGCAGACTGGCCCACACGTGTTGGACGGTATGCTCCAAATCCCGAATAGTGTGGAACGGCGGCAGCAGGCGTTTCAACAGAGTAGCGGAAAGGCCATGGAAATGTCTGGACATGACGTAGGCAGTCCTGGGAAACCTGAGCCGTGTGCGAGCGGGCATTATCCTGCTGGCATATTGCACCTGGACTCCCTGCCAGGAATGGGAGCACATGGGGCCGTAAGATCTCATCCGCATACAGCAGGTCCGCCAATGATCCACGTACCACTATTAGAGCTAATTGGCTATCGTATGCAATGGCTCCCCAGACCATAATGCCTGCAGTGGGGGAGGTGTGGCGCTTGATAGCGAGGTTGAAATTGTGCCGTTGACCCGAGGACCTCCACACCCAGGCACGATGATCATCTGTCCCCAAAACGAAGCGGCATTCAACGCTAAACACCACACGTCGCCAGTCTGTGGCATTCAATGTCGCTCTGGCCTGGCACCACTGCACACGGAGCCGGCGATGTTCCGGTATTAATGGCAGCACACGTAAGGGGCGCTGGGATCGCAGATTCACTTCCGCGAGGCGTCGGGAACTGGTTCGTGGGAACACAGGAGCTGCTACATCTTGCTGTATAGTAGACCGGGTCCCCGTGAGACCCGTTCGTGCCTGGCGCAGTATCCGTCATCCGTCGATCCACTCTATCGGTGGTCAACCTGGTTCGTCCGGAGCGGCTCCGCTGTATGGCAGTGCTGTCATGTGTCCACTGCTCCCAACACAGTCAGACGGTATGGTTAGAACGATCCACGTGAAGGGCTATACGGCACGCCGACCACACTGCGGTTTTCAGCCTGATGACCCGGCCTCTCTCAAAGTCCGTAAGTTGCGTAAATCGACGTCTCTGTAGTCTAATCGGCATTCTTTTCACTTTGTACTCTTGCTTGCATCAGCCGGTGCTTTTCGCTTTCATGGGGCATCGACTACACGCCGGCTTATAAAGCTGCCGGTTCGTGCTTGCAGCGCCACAGATGAATGTGCGGTCATGCGCACTCGCACCAAACGTGGATCATTTGCATACCAGCACGCACTCCAGCTATTTGCAAAATTTCGCGGTTGTAGCATGTTTTCTTCTAGGTGCGCAAATTCCATTGTCCGTGAGTGTATATTGAAGTGATTCGTTATTAAGCATTTTTGTAATGGAATTTTATAAAGTAGGCAGTCTACATTTATTTCTTCACCCGTGTTTCTTCTTGCTGTTTTGAACTGTGGCGCTTTTACTTGTTTCATTATTAACATGACATGTGCTGAGCTGCCTAACAGAATAATTGCGGCATATTTTTCTGAAGCGAAAGAGTTTCATGAATTCGGAAGAGCTTGCCCGAAGCTTTGGACGGGGAAGATATGTTTCCTTTAAATTTCAGGAGCACACTTTGCATTTCATCTTGCCATAAGTTTATTAAGTGAAATAATATATCCGTGGACATCTTTTAAGCGTTTTGAAAAATGATGCATTTTTGCGCATTTCAATTTTCTAGAGACTAATATAATTAATACTTTAATTAGATTAACTATCATAAAAAGCTTTCAGTAATAATTCAAATAAATGTCTTTTCTTGACTAAACCATTAAAACATATATATTGAGAAATTAAGTTGCATGTTACTAAGAGTAATTAACGACGATTTCCTCGTAGGCTGATATAATTGAAAGTTTTTCATTTCATGCTTCTGCACCCAAGAAGCATAGATTTTCAAGTGGTTTCGTTTCAGGGATTAAAACTAATATTTTTAATTTCATGCTTCTTTACCTGTGAAATTTAGGTCTCAAAGATTTTTTTCCAGATTTTATTCAGAAAATGTTTTAGCAGCATCTTTTTAAAGGTAGTACATCAGTTTTTTTCATTTCGAAGTAGACAGGCATGTATTTGTCCTGAAGTGGACCTAACATTTTTTCTGTATTTCTCTTCCCTAGTGAAATTTTAAAACACAACACACTCGTTCAAACACTGTCCATTTATTCTCTGTAAACTTCTTTAAGAGTAGTGGATTTGAAGAGAGATTTTGGCAGGATTTATCCAAAATATGTCACCTGAATATTATTTTAGGAGAGTAGGTTTGACTTTACTTGCAAACCCGTAAAAGTGCCATAGCTCAGCGAAACGATGCCCATTTTCTATAAGGTAGAAATATAACCGCTGGTTTCATGTTTTTGCAATGTAGGTCGCTCTTGTTGTCAAGCGGTCTAGTGTTTGAGTTTCAAATCACTCATTTCTGTCGAAGACATGAACGAAGTGTTCTCTAATTGCTAACCTACAACCACGCGTAGCAATAAAACGCCTTCGCAACTTTAACTGCCTTTGCTTAGTTTTCTCCAAAAGCTTGTACATTGCACCTGAGGTTGAGTGAGATGTGCTTACATTGGACTTCTAAAGTTGTGCAGGCCAACGTCACAGCACGAAACATATAACTGACAAATCTTTCATTTTTGATGCAATTTCATTCTCTGTACACTTCTGCCTTAACACCAGGACGTGGAGTCGCAGGTTCTTTTTAGCGGTGTTTCCTTGAAGATCCGGAATGTGCAAGGCATACTCATTGGGTGCAGGGTATCAGAAAAGCATTTATGGTCACAGCTGTGTCTTTTAACATTCGCCCGGTGAGAAGTTTCAAAACGTATGGCTGAATTGACCATTGAAAAGTCTCCTTCTCGGAATTAGATGCGTTTTGCAGGTTGTAGACAATGGGGTTAATTAAAAGGCTAAGCCTGTTAAAGCTGGTTCTGGTTTTTAAAATTATGCTTGAGTTGCACTACGTGTAATTTTACCCTACTTGAAGGCACAGTTAACTGAACATTTTGATTCTGGTGAAAGAAGTACATGCTGTCCCTTTTCCATTGGGTAAATTTTGAGCATACCAAAGTACTTCGCTTTCTTTCGTGGTTAAACGACCACCATGAGCAAATAATAAGTCTTCTCCCGTCCCTAATTTAAGGCCACTGCTTCCAGGTAAGAGACAGAGCCAGCTCATCAGACAAAACACCGCTCAGTCTCATCCGAGACTCGAACTCTGGCCCATTTCGGGCGAATGATCAGAAGCTCTCGCCTCAGACCACTCTGCCACAGGGGTCCGCACAAAGGAAATACTTTCAGAATAGACATTTCATAAGCAACGTAGCTGTACTTACACAACACGCATACGTACTCTCGAAATCACAATCGCTCCTAAATATTAAATGTTTTCTATCATCCGTTTCCTTTTGCTAAGAATTTAATATTATTTCGCTCACCGAATTTTTTGCGAATGGAATGCAACGGATAAGAAACTGCTGTCTGAAAAAATCAGCCCCATATCGGATTTGCTCTTAAAGAAAACTCTCCTGCCCGGCATACGGTACGCCATTCGCTCCTGAGACTTCTGTTTTTCACAGATTTGGTGCCTCCTAATCATCATTAACATATGAGATTTGCTTCAAAGTTTTTTTTCCTAAAAAAACTAATCTGAAATTGCAGTCATTAACTGTGGTGTAAAATCCTAATCACTCTCATTTTGTTCAAGAAAATTTGCTAAATAATCTACCGTGTTGAATTATATTAAAACATAAGCAGGTATATGAAAGCTAGGTCCCGATTTAAAAACCCATCCTTCCGTCATGCTTTATATCTGCTGTCAGTTGATGTCAATATGCGCAGATCAGGCACATTAAATGTGGGGCCGAGATTTAATTTTTTGTAACATCGCTAGGTATATCAGTATCTGGTGACACCTTCAGATAAATCTGTCTGAAAACTTACAGTTTGAATCCCGAAAGGATTGATCCACAGCAAAACTGTTCCCCTCTACCACGCTTAAACGCCCCAATAGACGACAGCAATTTGTTTATGCATTGATATGTGTTTCTATGATCATGCCAGTCCATTAAAAGGCATGTCTTAGCAAGATTAAGAAAATCAATCATTGCGGTTTTCACAATCTCCATTGGTATTTTTTTTTGTTTTTTAGTATAAACACCGATACCAACAATTTATATGGATGTGCTATGTCTTGGTTCCATTCCACTGACAATTTTTTGAGTGGACTGGATCCAGCGACTCGACGAACTATATACTGTATATTCAAAGTAACTGTCATCCGGAGGACAGAAGATGGTAATTTATCTATTTATTTACTTGGCATTAGATGGCCTCTGTGTAGATTTATTTTCGAAGTCGAGATTTTCTGGGAAGTTATCGCGGTTAACTGCGGACAATTCTGAATGACAGAAAAACGCACGTATGTTGTTTATTATCATGTGCTAAAGTGGGCATCCCAAAGTAGAGTCGCAAACTAGCGTCACTGCAAAATGTTCATCGTAAAATTCGCTTTAAGCAAGTTCGTTGGCGGGGATACTATATTAGCCTGAACACAGAATTAAGAAGAAAACAGTCAAAATTAACATCTAAAGGGATGTTTCATGGTCATAAACAAGAGAATATTCGATAAAACGATGAGGATTTTAAAATTCTACTAGAGTATACTTTATTTACTACGACAGCTTTGGTAAAACCTAATTTTAGTAAAGAACTGAGAAGGGTGTTCAATTCAATCTAGACTTGAGAATTACACAATAATGAATGGATGTTGGCTGTAGTTGTCCGTACTTCATTTCAATTCTAATTCAGAAAGTGGATTTGTTTGACTCATAGTTTTAGTTGTTGACCTCAGATAAAAACTGGATATGTTTTGTACAGCCAATAGATATGTGAAACAGGTGAAAACAATTTTCTAAACCAACATTCTGAAGCCCAATAAATTGAAAAAAATATATCTGTCGTAAATAACGGGAACATAGAAAAAGACAAGTGAAACTAAGTTACTCATTATTTTTGCTACATTTTAATGACTTTGCTCAACCCACGAGAACACAAATGTGGCATTATCGAGCATTATATATTACATGCAGAAACTTCCATGTAGTCTCCATGTCATAAAGTTATCCAAATTCCACTAAATAGTAGGAAAAAAATCCGAGACTCCGGTGGCGCAGTGGTCAAAGCGATGGGTTCTGATCATTCTTCCGAAAGGGGTCCGGGTGTCGAATCCCGGTAAGGCATGTATGTGGTGTTTGTCTTATAGCACTGGCTCTCTCCCTTCCGTGGAACCATTGGCCCTAAATTATGGACGGGCGACTGCTTATAGCCCATTGAGTTGCTCACGGTGGTCGTTAAACCTAAAAAAATCCAAATCATTAATTACTTCCCCCACCGTGTGCCTTGTTTCATCATATGTATGTCAGTCGTCGTCGATTCAAGATTTTCAACGCTTTTGCGTTTTTTAAACCAGTTTTCTCTTAATAGAAAGTATGGGTCATCATCTTCTGGAAGTGGATCAAGCTTCAAACCTCAATAATCTCTTCCGGTCCAGTCGAAGCAGCTTAAGGATGAAAAGTTAAAATTGATTTCCGTATTTAATGAATCATCAAATAGCAAACTTTCACTGAAATGATCAGATTATTCTTCCACTTTCTGTCTTTAAAACGTTCTTTTTCTCTTAGGTAGAGTTTCACTGTCTGCTTCGTCGACGTCAAACCGTGTCACCTGTTCAAAGATTTAAATCTATCTCCATCAGTCTTTCATAAACGTACATGAGTTCTTCCTCCTTTGTTCCGGCAAAAGGTGGCTCATAATACATACGTACTTGCCTTAGAATTTAGTTTTACACAGTCCTATTGTTCTTCTTTAAATTTCTTCAAATGGAATAGAATGTCCACTTTCGTTTTGATGCAGAGAAACTAATAAAATTTGTCATTTCCAAAGCAGTGCTCGAGTGGACTTGCAAAATCCCCATTTCGAGGAACAGATTTCTAGCCAATCAAGTATAATGTCACTAACTCTCCTTTAACAATTCGGAACTTTCCTGACAAGATCTACAGTTTATTCGACATTTTTGGGAGTTGAGTCACCAAAAAAAAAATAAATAAATAAATAAGAGCTGTTAGTCACCTGTTTACCATCACCATTCTCAGTAGTATACCCTAACACACCTTTATCTACCTCGTAAGCATTTCTCTTTCGATGATAACAAAGCAATGAAATTTTCTGACCTTAGGACTACTCCTCATGTCTCATTCACCTTTTCTGCATTTCACAGATGTATTACCACAATGACGCTTCCGCCCAATATCACCAGTATATCAAGTAAAGTTGATACCATTGTTTATAACTCAAGAAATACCGCCACAGATCTCGAAATATCAAAAATACTGTGCGAAACTGTTGAAGTTAATTCTATGCACTCCTTCTGCGTACAGAAGTTCGCTAGTTATCACATGAAATGTGTTAAACCTCCGGTTTCAACTGAGGTTTAACACATGAAATGTGTTAAACCTCCGGTTTCAACTAGATCTAAAAAAGCAACTGTATATGAAAAAGCAGACTTCAAATTAATGCAATATTTTGTTTAATGAAAAATTAATCAGCTAATCCTCTGCATTCAAGTACTGTGTCACAGATCAAGACAAATTTGTTGGAGACCTTAAAAGACCCACGTTTTTCCTAAAGTAGTGGCAAAACTGTTATAGAACTGTCGCTAGAACTTAGAACTGTTCTGGAACGGAAGGTTCAAAAATGCGCATTTACCAATGATATCAGCCCACATACAATAAGCTAATAAAAAAAATACATTGCCAGGCACTCCAGATCTGGAACGCCATGGTAACAACACATGGATTGAGGAACCTATTTCGATGCAGTAAAAGTTACCGTAAAACGAAGACAAAGGATAATATCAGCCGACAAGTTATTCCAGTGAAAGGATACATCAGCGGATTCTTTCGAGGTCAGGAACATTAAAATAGCAATTCATGCGTAGTGAGATGATTCTCTTTTGACGAAGGAACTTTCAAAGACGAGATTGTCAAGGAAGATATAGAATTACATAGTCTGAAAGAAAAAAGGTATATAAATAGCTGACTTTTAGCAATATGATCTGTCAACGTTTAAGGAAGAAGCTTATGATGAATACTCAGTTGTTACTGATAGAGGTCAAAAAATTTTAAACCCATTTTCCACAACGTATCGCTTGAAGGCTAGCATTTTCACAGTGATCAACATTAAGATGATGGCATAAAATATATCGGCTTTTACTAATGACTTCCGAAGTGCATTAGCTATGTAACAACCTCTCATCATCAAGCTAATCAAGGTAACAGAATCAACCATTATATTGATAAATTCACCCTGAATGCCGCTTATGATAGATTTTGATGATATCGTTATTATGATTTATTTTTATGATATTGTTATTAATAATAATAAAGTATAAAGCAATATGCAAGCTGATTTTCCTCATTATCCTTGTTCGTATTGTTATTTAAAAACTGAACTGCATTTTTGTTTAAATTGGTTGGCTTGTCAATGTGTGCCACAAAGGCTAAGAACTGCTGCCTAAGGAGCAAAAAGTTAACAAGTTTTCTGATATTGATGAACAAGTATGGAACAATATTTGCACATATGTTTGGGAATCTTTTGACGGATTATCTTCTAGTTCATGAAAATGTTGAAAAGAAAACGTGTTGTATTGAAGAACGTTTTTTTGCTGAAGTTGTTAATAGAAGAATTTCATTTTATTCCTCTTCCATCTTGATTGTTCTCCTTTTTAGTGAGTGTGTAATAATCAGTTCGCTTTCAGATGCGACTGTTTCACTAATTTAGGCAAGTAGACATTTTTTTTTATGAGGAATGTAGAATTGCTTTGCCCCAAATAACCTAGAAAATCAGTTATGGAAGAAAGGGATAATTGTGTTCTTAATTTTGAATCATTTTAATACACGTCTGCGTTAGCTAACAAAAAAATTATCGTTGCGACTTACTGGAGGAATCAACTGTATGAAAGAGAAAAGGGAAAAAGAGAGGTGGGAGAAAAAGATGTGCTAAACGAGAAGACACCACCTCTGTCTTCTCAACGAGAAGATGCACTAAACGACACCACCTCTGATTTTGAGAGCATTGGTTGGTGTAATTTCTTTCGATGTTTGTAGCAATTTAAACCTGTTAAAAACTTTAAATACATTCAAGCATTTAAATCGCAAAACCCTAAAGGAATAATTGGAAGTGCGTGAAGATCAGTAGGCAACTACTCCTATTGCAGCGTTTGCCGATAAAAATGAGAATGGCTCAGCCGTAAGAACAAAACTAAAGATGGCTTTCTCGTAGGAAGAGTCTTCCATCTGCAATTTCTACGAAGAAGCGAACTTCGTACAGAATGCCAAGGTACCAAATCTTTTATCATACGGCCAGCTGAGTGCATCTCAGAAGGGGTGGAATTTGGTCTCCAAGACGGTGGATGGTCGGTGCTACATTGAGCAGTGACAACAAAGAAGGTACGATATTTCGTAGTCCGGGAACTGGAGCGCGCACGACGACCACATCAGAGGAAGATTGTTTGATCCGGAAACAAGCTTACGCCGCACCTGCAAGCCACTCTAATGTCAGCAGTGTGACCGAATTTTGTTTTAAGCTATCCCGCTACAAGACAGATCATATGCCGAGGACTGGCGGAGGCATAATTTAGGCGTCTATTACGTCGTTTGCTCTTATCCTATAATCATCGTCGCCAGGTTCTAGAATGGTGCTACTCTCAAGTTAGCTGGTAGACAGAACGGCGTCGTGTGATCTTCAGCGACGAATCTCAATTTGTTCAGAGTTCCATGATCTCCGGGTTCGCATATGGAGACGACGATGAGAACTGAACAATTCAATAGTAACTTTCCGTCAGCATACAGTACAGCGCGAATGCAGAAGTCATGGTCTGAGGAGCAATCAACTATGACAGTCAAAGTATTACTCGCAGGCATTTTGATAGCTTAGCGGTACGTGGAGAATTTTTTTAAATCTGTTGCTATCCCTTTCATTCGGAGGACCACGTGGCAGCATGTTTAAGCAAGATAATACGTCCTCATATTGCAGACATCTCGTGATGGTCTACACTCTGTAAACGTCGTGAGATGCCTAGCAAGATCTCCAGATAAGGCCACAATATAACATAATGTATGTGGACAGGGTAGTCAACAGCCGCTCTGCAAGACCATGTGGTGGTAGAAGAGTGGGAAATGCCGCAGGAGGACATCAAACATATCTACGAATCAATACCACTATTCATTATTGAATGCATTTCCAACAAAAGTGGCTGCAACTCTTACTGGACTTCAGACGAAATGTTAGGCAGCTTCTGAATCCTTCATTTTTGTTAGGTTCGAAGATATACCACATGTTTCACGAAAATGGCGACATAATAGACTGTAAAATGTATGAGTTAAATCTCGCTAGAAATGCACTTGATCGAAATTTCGATTAATTTAATTGTTTTTTTTTTAAACAAACTTTCCAGATTTAAGTGTAAACTGAAATAATCAAAAGACATTATTAAGAGAATCTTCTTGTAGTATCTGGAAACATTAGATTACAAAATATAAGGATCACAAAAATATTTCATCTCATGACCTATACTGGGTGTCTCAAAAATACACGGCAAAATTTCAGGAATGAGTTCCTCATAGGTCGATACGAAAAAAAGTTTATATCAACATAGGTCCGGAAATGCTTGGTTTCCGAGTTATGAAGGTATGTCTATGACACTTAACTTCTCACATTACCTTACAGTAATTGTTCAAAATTTCCACCCTCTGCCTCAATGCAAATCTCACATCGATGTCTCACGGACTTGCGAACACACTGCCAAATTTCTGGCATGTGTCATATTGTTTCACAACCTGCCACAATTCGATTGCAGAGAGTTTGCACATCTGCTACTGGAGTCGAATACACCAATGATTTTAAATGGCCCCACAATAAGAAATCTAGAGGGTTTAAATCTGGGGAGCATGGAGGCAATGCAGTTGGTCCACCTCCACCTACCCACCGACTAAAAACTTTCGATTCAAATAACTGCGAGCTAGGTGGCTAAAATGCACAGGAGCGTTATCGTGCATAAAGTGTTCTTGTTGGTCGGAAAGGAAAAACACCAAATTCTGTCAGTACTTTGTGATGAAGGAATTCACCTGCGGGAGATGAAACATTCCGGTGAATAACTGGGACACCAAGACAGCCCTGAGTCAGGTAGTGTGAACAGTTAAGTGTCATAGACAGACCTTACTAACTCGGAAACCAAGCATTTCCGGACCAGGTTTACATAAACCTTTTTTCTTATCTACTTATGAGGAATTCATTCCTGCAGGTTTGCCGTGTATTTTTGAGACACCCTGTACACGGAAGAGCAATTGAATTAGAGATACCTGCCTAATAACGTGTATCACCACCTTTCGGCCTGATGACGGCGGCGATTCGTCTCGGCATGGACTCGACAAGACACCGGAAGCGTTGGGAAGCCATACGGATCCACGACCCCTGAACAAGCTCCCACGGTTCAAGAAGATTTGATGGAGGTGGTCAGAGCCTCGAACATCTCTCTCGATGGCATCCCACATGTGCTCGATAGGAGGTCAGCTGTCCTAGCTGGCCAAGGAAGCGAGGTCACATCGGTGGAGTGTTCATCCAACCATTCGGATACAATTCGGGAGCGATGGCACGGTGCATTGTCTTGTTGCAGGATGAGGTCCCCAGTGGGATGTTGAAGACGCACAAACGAGAGCAAATGGTCGTCCAGGATATTCCGGTAACGTTGACTTGTGAGGGACGATATCACACGTACCAAGGGTCCCATTTAAGTCCACGATAACAGTCCCCCGACGAGAATGCCACCCCCACCAGCTTAAAGAGTACCCTGCTGGCAAGAAGGATCCATCGCTTCATGTAGTTTGCGCCGTACTCGTATCCTGCCATCCGCATGTACCAACGTGAATTTCGCCTCATCAGTCCAGGCAACATTTTCCCACATGTCTAGAGTCCAGTGGCGATATTCCCGCGCCCATGCTAATCTTTGCACCTTCTGATATGCGGTCAGCAGCGGTACCCTCGTAGAACCATGGCTTCTGTACCCCATAGCAAGGAGATAGTTCTGGATGGTGTGGCTGCTTACACGTTTTTGTACACCAGCGTTGAATTGCTGAGTGATTTATCGCACTGTGGCGCGTCTATCCGCTGTTACAATGCGAGCTAGCCGACGATGACCCCACTCATCCACACGCTGCTGTCCACGGCAGTTGGCCTTTGAGGGGATGTGTTTACCGGATTCGATGTACTCACGGTACACCCGTGACACAGTGGCTCGTGAAAATCCCAGTGCCTGCACGGCTTCTGAGATGGAGTGACCCATTCGTTGGGCTGCGACAATTTCGAGATCGCTGCATACGTCATGTCGTTTCCGTTTAGAGGGCCGCCCACAGCGCCACATTTGCATAACGCCAGCTGTCTCTAATTCAATTGGTCTTCAGTGTATATGGGATAGAGTAAATTAGGGAGTATTCTGATAGCAGTCCTACAGACGTTCTGTTATTGAATCAGTTAATTCTACTATTTCAAGCTATTAACATCATACTTACTCCAGTTTTGGTTGCAAAGTATGGAAATGAACCCTTTGTTGCCCACCAAATAACAGTATGCAAACATACAGTAGATTATGGTAATCACTACAAAACATTTACGAACTTGTTTACTTATGCTCACAGAATGTCACTGGAGAACTTCTGGGTAGACTTCAGCTGCCATGATAGCATATCAATCTATGAAAATGAAAGGATGCTAACTTTCGTTTTCAGTAGCTTGATATAGCAACCACTTGAATAAGAATGCCAAAAATTCGTCTTGATGAGCTTCAGGAACCCGAACAACAATATGAGGTTACGCGATTATTAAAAATTATTACCCTAAATAAACAAATTCGGGCCCAGTTATGCAAGCCGTTGACTAAAATATCTTTATTCTTTCAAAAGTGTACAAGGTAAACCCTCTGCATCCTGTATGAGACGTTTATCTCAAATGCAAATGAAGTATCTTGAACATGGAAAAATGAATTAAATAAGGAACCGTAGGTTGATTTCCTGAAAAGAACAAGACAAGGCCGTTAAGAAAATGAAGAATGAATTTCCAAAGTTTGGGTTATATAGCAGCAATGCAATGGCTCCTGTATAATCTCAAATCATAGATCACAAACAAGCGACATTTCAGATATTAATCAAAATTCTACTTTAACTTTTGCGACGTACGTTAATCACAGAAAAAAACTTAGATTCTCTAATCTACAAAATATATGTGACTGTTCAGAGAGAAAGCAAAGAAATCCAACAACGTATAATTCATTCAGGCATTCCATCCACAAAAATGTCCGATACTTCACATAGTAAGATAAATGGGAATTTCTCGACCAAAGCTTTTTCAAAACAGAAGCCCCACGGAAATTTGCCGCGCAAGAGAAAATTCAAAATAGCTCAGTATTTCTGCAATACCGCTGGAATTCTGCATCCTCTGTGAGAGAGGTAATAATTACTTCCCTAATTTTTTATCTGGTATCAGTGTTTAGGCTTGTACTGATTTAAATATCCTCGAATCGTATCTCCAGTATTATAGCACTCCACTGTCTCCTTATACTGTTGCAACATAAGACTAATCAGTGGCTCACCCAGGATTTCTTTATGGGATTACCCAAATATTTAAGATGCAAATAACAAAATGCACATTGGCGAAAACATTTGTCAAAGTTTTGGGGAGCAATAAAAATATCTTCGCCATATCAAAGTGAGTTTTCCAATTATTCATAAAATATACGCTCACGGTCAATGAAATTTGTGCACCAAGAAGGAAAAATCAGATTGAACCGACATTTTATGGACGTAATGATACAGATGAACGATACACCTGTTGGCAAAAACAGAGCTGCAGGACAATTACAGAGCGATCTGTGGCACGCAGTCCGATCATCTGTAACGTACCAGGAGATGTGACGTACCTGCCAGAAGGACGCACACGACATAAAGGCAGATATGAATCAGAATAAAACGTCCGCGTAGCTCAATTGGTAGAGTGACTTATTCCGGAATGAGGGGATGCGGGTTCGAATCCTGGCGTGGACAGAAATGACGGAGAAATTTACTTCGTTATAATGGCGACCGAACTATCCGGATGACCTGACCGTTCAAAATCTCGCAATGGTGTGATGTTATTTCCACACCGCGAGATAGGAAAAATAAGAGAATCCCTTCTCTAGCACTTCGAATAAAAAAATAATAAGGGGGAGATGATGTAACGTACCAGGAGATGTGACGTACCTGCCAGAAGGACGCACACGACATAAAGGCAGATAGGAATCAGAATAAAACGTCCGCGTAGCTCAATTGGTAGAGTGACTTATTCCGGAATGAGGGGCTCCGGGTTCGAATCCTGGCGTGGACAGAAATGACTGAGAAATTTACTTCGTTATACATCTTCAATAGCCCGTCACACCGCTTCGTGCGGCAATACATGCTGCAATACGGTCTGGCATGGAGGCAAATAAACGGCTGATGTTGGCAGAGCGGCCCACACATGTTGCACGGTGTGCTCCAAATCCCAGATAGTGCTGCACGGCGGAAAATGGCGTTTCAACTGATACCACACATGCTCAATATGGGACATAGCCGGGGAGCGGGCAGGCCTTGGAAATGTCTGGACATGACGTAGGCAGTCCTGGGCACCCCGGGCCGTGTGCGATCGGGCAGTATCCTGTTGGTATAGCGCAACTGGAATCCCGGCCAGGAATGGGAGCACGTGAGTCCGTAGGATCTCATTCACATACGGCTGGCCCGTCAATGATTCACGTATCATTATTAGAGCTGATCGAATATGGTAGGAAATGGTTCCCGAGACCATAATGCCTACAGTGGGGGAGGTGTGGCGCTCGATAGCGCGGTTGGGATTGTGCCGTTGACCCGGGGACCTTTACACTCGGACAAGATGAACATCTGTCACCACAATGAAGCGGCACTCATCGCTAAACACCACACGTTGCCAAGTCTGTTGCGTTCCACGTCGCTCTGGCTGGCACCACTGCACACGGAGTCGGCGATTTTCCGGTGTTAGTGGCAGCACACGTAAGGGGCGCTGGGATCGCACATTCGCTTTGGGGCGGCGTCGGTAAAAGGTTCGTGGGCACACAGGAGCCGCTTCATCTGTCTGTAGAGTGCACCGGGTCCCCGTGGGATCCATTCGTGCCTGGCGCACGATCTGTCGATCCTCTTTGTCGGTGGTCCTCCTGGTCTGTCCGGAGCAGCTCCGCCGTGTTACAGTCCCGTCACGTGTCCACTGCTCCCAACACATTCGGACGGTGCGGTCAGAACGATCCACGTGGCGGGCTGTACGGCACGCCGAACACCCTGCGGTTTGCAGTCCGATGATCCGGCCTCTCTCAAAGTTCGTAAGTTGCTTAAATAGCGCCTCTGGCGTCTACTCGGCATTCTTGTTACTCTGTAGTTTTGCTTGCATAGGCAGGTGCTTTTCGTTTTCATGGGGCATCGACTACACGCCGGTTTATAAGGCTGTCGGTTCGTGCTTGCAGCACCACCACAGGGTGTGTGGTCATGCGCAATCGCACCAAACGTGGATCATTCCATACCAGCACGCACTCTAGCTATTTGGGAAGTTTCGCGGTTGTAGCATGTTTTCTTCTAGGTGCGCAAATTTCATTGTCCGTGAGTGCATATTTAAAACATATGCAAACATATTTAAAAATAAAAATCCAGTAACAAAGAACGAAGGACCAAGTGGAACCTCATGCGAAGGACCGGGACCTCTGGTCCACTCTCCTGAATGCGCCATGAACCTTCGTGCATGCAAGCACGAAGATGCGTGGCACGAAGGTTCGTGGCGCACTCAGCTTGTACACTTTTGAAGGAATAAATATATTTTAAACAAAATTTAAATATTTACTATATACTGTGTTCCCCTCAAAGCATTGGATGAAGAAACTGGGGACTATATTATAGTGGATCAACATCAAGGAGCCTTAAAACAAGACTTTTAGAACATGTGCATAACGTTAAAGTTGGTTCACAATCCACCGCCCTATCTCGACTCACTAATAAGGGCTCCCATTTATTTTTCTCGATGAGGCAACGATCCTTGCTTGCCCTCCCAATAAGGCATCTCTACTATTTACCGCGAGCCTCTACATTTGTGATTCTTTAAATATCTGTTTTAATGATGACTTACCGGCCTTCGTCCATCAGGCCTGGAAATGTTTCCTAAATGATGGTAGTCACTAACTGTTGTGATCACAAGTCAACCGACATCAGACTATATTTTTTTACTCTGTACTTAACTCTCGTAATTTAACTATTACTATTATTTTTGTTTCTCTTTGAATGGCAACGGTTTTGATTTATTCTTACATATACAGTATATGTGCCCATGTGTGTTTCACGACGTAGTTTATTCCATCTGAAGATGAAGCTGATGCAGCCTCAAAAGGTCTTATGGCGTTTTTAACTAGTGTGTGTGTGTTTATCTCATTAAAGGTTATAACGAAGTGAATTTCTCCGTCATTTTTTTATCCGCGCCGGGGTTCGAACCCGGATCCCCTCATTCCGGAATAAGTTGCTCTACCAATTGAGCTACGCGGACGTTTTATTCTGATTCCTATCTGCCTTTATGTCGTGTGCGTCCTTCTGGCAGGTACGTCACATCTCCTAGTACGTTACATCATCGCCCCTTCATTTTTTTTTCGAAGTGCTGGAGAAGGGATTCTCTTATTTTTCCTATCTCGCGATGTGGAAATAACATCCCACCATTGCAAAATTTTGAACGGTCGGGTCATCCGGATAGTTCGGTCGCCATTATAACGAAGTAAATTTCTCCGTCATTTTTTATCCGCGCCGGGGTTCGAACCCGGATCCCCTCATTCCGGAATAAGTTGCTCTACCAATTGAGCTACGCAGACGTTTTATTCTGATTCCTATCTGCCTTTATGTCGTGTGCGTCCTTCTGGCAGGTACGTCACATCTCCTAGTACGTTACATCATCGCCCCTTCATTTTTTTTTCGAAGTGCTGGAGAAGGGATTCTCTTATTTTTCCTATCTCGCGGTGTGGAAATAACATCACACCATTGCGAAATTTTGAACGGTCGGGTCATCCGGATAGTTCGGGCGCCATTATAACGAAGTAAATTTCTCCGTCATTTTTTATCCGCGCCGGGGTTCGAACCCGGATCCCCTCATTCCGGAATAAGTTGCTCTACCAATTGAGCTACGCGGACGTTTTAATTCTGATTCCTATCTGCCTTTATGTCGTGTGCGTCCTTCTGGCAGGTACATCACATCTCCTAGTACGTTACATCATCGCCCCTTCATTTTTTTCGAAGTGCTGGAGAAGGGATTCTCTTATTTTTCCTATCTCGCGGTGTGGAAATAACATCACACCATTGCGAGATTTTGAACGGTCGGGTCATCCGGATAGTTCGGGCGCCATTATAACGAAGTAAATTTCTCCGTCATTTTTTATCCGCGCCGGGTTCGAACCCGGATCCCCTCATTCCGGAATAAGTTGCTCTACCAATTGAGCTACGCGGACGTTTTATTCTGATTCCTATCTGCCTTTATGTCGTGTGCGTCCTTCTGGCAGGTACGTCACATCTCCTAGTACGTTACATCATCGCCCCTTCATTTTTTTTTTTTTTTCGAAGTGCTGGAGAAGGGATTCTCTTATTTTTCCTATCTCGCGGTGTGGAAATAACATCACACCATTGCGAAATTTTGAACGGTCGGGTCATCCGGATAGTTCGGGCGCCATTATAACGAAGTAAATTTCTCCGTCATTTTTTATCCGCGCCGGGGTTCGAACCAGGATCCCCTCATTCCGGAATAAGTTGCTCTACCAATTGAGCTACGCAGACGTTTTATTCTGATTCCTATCTGCCTTTATGTCGTGTGCGTCCTTCTGGCAGGTACGTCACATCTCCTAGTACGTTACATCATCGCCCCTTCATTTTTTTTTTTTTTTTCGAAGTGCTGGAGAAGGGATTCTCTTATTTTTCCTATCTCGCGGTGTGGAAATAACATCACACCATTGCGAAATTTTGAACGGTCGGGTCATCCGGATAGTTCGGGCGCCATTATAACGAAGTAAATTTCTCCGTCATTTTTTATCCGCGCCGGGGTTCGAACCAGGATCCCCTCATTCCGGAATAAGTTGCTCTACCAATTGAGCTACGCAGACGTTTTATTCTGATTCCTATCTGCCTTTATGTCGTGTGCGTCCTTCTGGCAGGTACGTCACATCTCCTAGTACGTTACATCATCGCCCCTTCATTTTTTTTTTTTTCGAAGTGCTGGAGAAGGGATTCTCTTATTTTTCCTATCTCGCGGTGTGGAAATAACATCACACCATTGCGAAATTTTGAACGGTCGGGTCATCCGGATAGTTCGGGCGCCATTATAACGAAGTAAATTTCTCCGTCATTTTTTATCCGCGCCGGGGTTCGAACCCGGATCCCCTCATTCCGGAATAAGTTGCTCTACCAATTGAGCTACGCGGACGTTTAATTCTGATTCCTATCTGCCTTTATGTCGTGTGCGTCCTTCTGGCAGGTACATCACATCTCCTAGTACGTTACATCATCGCCCCTTCATTTTTTTTTTCGAAGTGCTGGAGAGGGGATTCTCTTATTTTTCCTATCTCGCGGTGTGGAAATAACATCACACCATTGCGAGATTTTGAACGGTCGGGTCATCCGGATAGTTCGGGCGCCATTATAACGAAGTAAATTTCTCCGTCATTTTTTATCCGCGCCGGGGTTCGAACCAGGATCCCCTCATTCCGGAATAAGTTGCTCTACCAATTGAGCTACGCGGACGTTTTATTCTGATTCCTATCTGCCTTTATGTCGTGTGCGTCCTTCTGGCAGGTACGTCACATCTCCTAGTACGTTACAAGGTTTTTAACCAATCACTAGGTTTTACTGTTTCATCATGCAACTATGGCTAAGTTTGGATGTATCTTGGATGTATCTGTAACACTGATGCATTTTCTCACCAAAGTATAAATTTTTAAAGCCTTTAAATAACTGATCTGTATGCAATGTTCTGCCGTTCATAAATAACAACTAAATGGACGAGACGCATTGTTTTTGGTACCATAATTCCCTAATCCTTGGTGAGCCTGAGTGGTATAAGGCCCACGTAGAATTTGTTAATGCATTTCCATAGAAGCAATTCATATGTAGGAATAAGTCTATCAGTTGATTAGTTTGAGTTTCTCTTTCGTGAAAACACAAGTTTGTCCGCGACGGACATCGAATCCGTGTCCCCCTTACTCCGGAGTAAGTCGCTCTCCCAACTGAGCTACGCAGACAGAATGTCTCGCTGCATATTTGTTGTCTTGACACATGTTTTCACTTCTGCAGTACGTCAAACTTTTTATATAACACGATGCAGTTAAGCTTAATGACCAAGTGGGCGCCCGTTCAAAGAAACATGATGTAGGAAGACAATCAGCCAACGAAGGGCTTTGCTCCATTGGTTGTTTGGTTCTCTTCTGATGTTGTTTTCCAAGCAGGATGTGTATTAGACCATTCTGCCTAATTGCTCCATGTTTACAAGACACGAAACAAACTGTCCGCAGAAACCCGGTGAAACCTTAACAGACAAGTAAAATTCAGATTTAATACAATTTTTAAGAAATTAGGGACTAATATAATGAACTGAAAAGAAGATCTATCAAATTCTAGGCAGGAAGTAATTGCAAACAAAAGTTTTAAATCAGAAAAAACAAGTTTTGGTAAAATACAAAAAACCTCGGATTTCTCAATTTCCTCACAAAAATTACCGGCTTCTTAAGAAAAATTGCAATTTTCCCTGATTTTTCGAAGAATTTGGAAATTTCTTGAAAAGCCCGCGTGTCCCATGTTTCTTAGGAAGCCTGACCTAATTAAATTTCTCCCAAAAAACTTTATAATTTTCTATCACAGCGTTTTTTGACAAGCTAGTGAGCATGCAAGATCAAATCAGAACTGGGACAAACCAACATTCGGAGTAGTTTGCAAAATACGAGATCCACGATATTGGATCAACATCAATCAACATCTGGGACGAAGAATCACTGTTTATACAACGTAGGGCGAACAAAAATATGTTCTGACTGATTGGTTAATGTGTGATGAGCCCTTGGGGTTCCTTTATTTAACTTGCTGCTTTCAGAAATGATATCCTTAGTATATACAGCTGTGAAAAACGCATTTCGTAGTGTAATCATATGTTTCGTGACGTATACTATAATTTACCCTTCTTTTGGGGTTCCTGTATTCTTATGTAAATTTGGTTTATTCTCGGAAACATTTTTTCGGTCTTAACGCCATATGCTTCTTCTCGATGAACTTTATTTCGGCAACACCCGACAGCAGGTCAAACTGCAACTACGTAAAAGGTCTCTAGAGACAAGAGCTCGGGTGTTCAGGTCAAAGTGCAACTTGTCAAGTTGGGTGTTCAAGTCAAAATGCAACTGGTCAAGTTGGGTGTTCAGGCCAAATTGCAACTATACGTAAAAAGGTCTCTAGATATAAGAGCTCGGGTGGTTAGATAAGAGCTCGGGTGTTCGTTATGCTGTAGAGTAGCTCAAAGAACTATCTTGTTTTCGACTGAGCATGTAACTGAACGCTCTGAGAGCCATGTTTGTTGAATATTCTGTGTGCTAAGTCTATTTGTGGTAGGAAAGAGTGACATTTGTGTGAAGCAAAAGACTTATATCATCAGCGTATAATTAATGCCTCAGTGATTACACTTATTGGTGGTGATTTTCTCACATACTGAAAAACTGTGAGCAAACAAGATTGTACTATAAGTTACGTTGGTTCATATACGAAACATATCTTTTTATCAAAGAAGTGTTTCAATGTGCATACTTCAGTTTTCAGCTACTACGACTAGGACTCATCTGGGACAACAACCTGTTAGGTAAAGTTACAATTTAAGTCGACAGTGAAGCTTTACGTGTAGTGGAACATTTCTTTTGAGCGACTCAAAGGGTTATGTCTCTGAAGCAGTCAACCGTCCCTAATCTACGGCCACTGGCTCCAGGAAAGGGAGAGAGCCACTGCCGTAAGACAAACACAACGCCCATTCCTTACCGGGATTTGAACCCGGACGCATCGCGGAAGAATGGTCATTAGCCAGAACTTAGACCAATGCGCCAGCGGGGCTGTGTAGTAGAAGTTCAACAGTTAATATAATAAAGTAGTTCCAAAGCTTTGCAACTAATCAACTAAAATATTAAAGTGTTTGTGAGCTCTAAATATATTTCTCCTGTTTGTAGTGGAACATTTCTTTTGAGCGACTCAAAGGGTTATGTCTCTGAAGCAGTCAACCGTCCCTAATCTACGGCCACTGGCTCCAGGAAAGGGAGAGAGCCACTGCCGTAAGACAAACACAACACCCATTCCTTACCGGGATTTGAACCCGGACGCATCGCGGAAGAATGGTCATTAGCCAGAACTTAGACCAATGCGCCAGCGGGGCTGGTAGTAGAAGTTCAACAGTTAATATAATAAAGTAGTTCCAAACTTTGCAACTAATCAACTAAAATATTAAAGTGTTTGTGAGCTCTAAATATATTTCTCCTGTTTTCAGGAGTGATTGTAAAGTTATTTATCTAGTACTTTATTATGTGGACGATTCAACAAGTAGGTCCTTTCTTTGTTTCGAATTACAAAATAACGTTCGATATAAATTTTAAATGATTTATACAATCAGAAAATACATGTCAAACAGTACTCTAAAATCATTCATCAATTATATTTTTCTCATCTACGAAACCTAACGGCGCATGACTTAACTATTACTGTTATTTGTGTTTCTCTTTGAGTGGCAACGGTTTTGATTTACTCTTACATATATACCGAAGTATGATTAAAATAACACAGATTACTTACTTTGAGCCAGCATTCATTGCCAGTAATGCTCTCTGTATTTCAACAAAGAAATGCCGCCGTTTTCTTTTCTTATGCATTTTCTTTTAGAAGTCAGGAGCTCTTTTACTAGCGTTCTTATTTATCTCAGAAGTTGGTCGAAGAGGGTAGAAGCATAATCGGATCATGTATGACGAACTGGGAACCTTTTGTTGGAAGCCACACGACAGTTTAAATGGCAGACCAAACCAAGTACATACTTTTCAAAAAAGAGATTCACGCAAGCGTTTTATTTATTTACGGTCCTCCGAAGTTTCTTCAGGTCTGCGAAATGCTACGTAGAAAATCGGAACAAACTCTGAGCGAGAATAGGAAGCCATCCAACTATGCAACTGACAGACGTGCGTAACACAAAGCTCAGTTTCCTATCTCGAAAACAGAGTAAAATAAAAGGTTCTGTTTTATTTTATGCTTCGAATCGTATTGTACAGCGAAGCCATAATTCTGATTCGGTTAGCATTTTACAAACTCTTTTCCTCTCACTAAAATAGATGATTGAGAAATAAAACGTCACTGCAAGAATAAGATATAGAAACCAGCTCACTTAAAGCGAATTTTGTCGTTTGGTTTCGGCCTTTAACGACCAACCTGACCAAATACATTGACTATAGGTAATCACTCGTCCCTAATTTTCGAGCCATTCATTCCAGGGAAGAGTCAGAACCAATGCCGTAAGGCAAACACACCACCAATGCCTCATCCGGGACTCGAATCCAGGTCCACTCGGACAAACAGTCGAAGGCCAGAACTTAGACCACTGTGCCACCGAAGCGGCATAAACCAAATTATAGCTCATGTTTATTATATCATTCACGGTAATATATTTCTGTTAAGGTTTGGAACGCCTACAGATTCGCAGTTGAGAGCCCAACACAATATGGGTCAGCCAGAAACAAAATCCCACGCGGCTATACGTCGCACGCTTGCGGGTATAGGATTCAGGAGCAGCCGTCTCATACGCCACCCGTCCTTAACAACAGTCCAATGATATAAACAACTCTCTTGGTGCCAACGTCATGCAAATTGGACGACAAAGTATTATGAGGACGTGTGCTGGGCTAATGAATTATAACATTTACTCCATTTGGCCGATGGTAGAGTCCATATTTGGCGTCATCAACAGGGGAATCCCACATGGCATCGATTATCCAGGCCGGCAGGAGCGGTTGTACGGTATGTTTAGCTGACATGAACTAAGGCTCCTGGTTCGTGCAGACCAACAAATGGATGCCTTCTACTACCAGCAACTACTTGCGGGCCATGTATACCGTACAATACGGGTTCTTTCAGGAGGTCATCCGTTACGGATCGGGCAGGAATGGTTCAGCGATCACAGTGCAATACAATGTTTAAACTTTTGTGGCAGGTTGCACCAGCTGCACCACGACCTCTGATGTTCCTGGTCCAAGTGAAATGTCTGTATTAATTATTCATTCGCCTTCTAATTATTTGTTCAGTTGCTGCTTACCATCTTTGGTGAATCCCTAGCATTGTGCAGGGATCCAAGAAGCAACCTGCCAAATTGGCTTGGCAGTTAGTGTGTGAGTCTGGAGAAATTCGAGGCCTATGTGCTACAGTAGAAGCATATCCGGCGCGTAACTGGAAGACCCTGGGTTCGATTCCCGGTGGCGGCCAATGAGAATTTTTCCGTGACTCCCTTATAAACGTGGAAAGAGCGATGTCCTCTGTTTAATGAAACCATTAACCACAATCTCACAACGCAATATGATTTAGATACACGATATTATACTGGCTACATTTTAATATACAACTGGCCATCTGCACCGTCACTACTGACCTGGGAAACACTCGTGAAATAAAACTGCATCAACCCAATATTTTTAGAAACGAATGAACTCTATGTTAAATGATGGCTATTCGCACCCCCTTCCCCTCTCCTCCGAAGAGCAATTCTGAATAATGGAAAAGCAGAAAATTTGCGAAAACTCTTCTTAAGAGCAAAAGCTGAACTAAGGAAAAGGCATTTTTCAAATGCATCTAGAAGAAGAATGGCGATAAAAATGTTGACGTTTGAGCTCCTAGCGGGGAATACTGTGCTTTATTTAAAAGGAATAATTTTCCCAATATTTACCATTGCGAATGGCATACGATAAAAAAAAAACATTTTTTCAAAAAGATTTTTAGAATCGGAGATACACTTGCGAAACGAAACGCACACTAACACCACCTAACTCCAGAAATGCAAGACACGAAGACCCAGGTGTTACGCGCAAAATGTTCCACAAGATGAATGATATCCGGGGTTGAAATAATTTTTTAAATCTCACTTCTGGAAGCAGAAATATCGAGAAAACAGATTAAACATTTGTGACCCCTAGCAAAAATATTGTATATTATTTTGGTTGGGAAATGTGCATAAAATGTTTGTGTAGGTAGCAGTTTTTGAACTTAAAAGTTTTTTTTATCTTTTTATTTGTTTTAATCGGAATTTTAGACGCGCAGATATAGCTGAGCATATGTTGTAAACGGAAACGTGAGCGTATGCCCTTGTGCCTTAAGAAAAATTTAAAATAGTATGCAAAACGTCGCAACCAGAAACGCATCCCGACAAAAAAAATTTTTAATCGTACTGAGTGAAACAGAGATATCGGCTAAAATATATCTGCACCCATATCGAAAACAGAATTTAAAGTCACCAAATTGCCGTGAAATGGCAGGAATTTCAAAGGTAACATAAATCTAAATCTTCCACGGCTCAAAAAATCGAGCACTATATCCTAAAGACATACACTGTGTTAAAGAAGGAAGTTTTCATTAAAATGTACACGAATAAAGGCATATAAAACACAAAGTGATGCTCTTAGATTGCAAGACAAAACATGTGGTTTCAGCATAATGGCGTGACGTCGCATGACTATGTCCCGGTACGAGAAAACGTGGGCGCTCAATATCCTAATTCAATGGATTGGCACCCATGGACAAATAAAGTGGCTTCCGAAATCCCGAGATTTGACACTATTAGATTATTTTCTGTGGGGTCATTTAGAAAATGTTTATTCGAACGAATTGCATAGAATGGACGAAACGACAACAAAGCGTACGTTCGGAATGTGGCAGATTATTCCCCAGTATTGTAAATTCAGCTACACATAAAGCACTGATCTCAATATTTGATCTGCATCTACAGAACAATGGTAGTCACTCTAGATATGTAATTTGACGTAGTTGCAACTTCTTCGCCTTTTTGTGTTTTGCTATCACGTAGAGAAGCTTTTGGTTATAAGCTTCTCATTAAAGATTGAATTTCTCATTATAAAGTATACAAGAGTAAAGGCATAAACTGAATATTGTGCAGTTTCGTTTGAACTGAAGTTTTCTGATTGTGTTTAACGTTAAGGAGGTAATTTCCGACAGCACGTGAAACTAATTTCACATAATAGGCGTAGTAAAAGTACAGAAGCATGTAACTGATGTTGCTTTGCACAGCAGTACTATTGGATTATGCGTTAATTGGCATACCAATAAGCTGACTTTTGCTTTATAACAAGTTTATAACCAGTATGACATTGATTTCGATGCCAGATCATTTTTGTTGTAACATCTGTGATGCGGTATCGTCAAAAAGATCTGTGATACGGTATTGTGATGTGGTACCGTCAATGTTGTTTCAGAACAGTGTGCACAGTCCTCATTGCTTAGGGAACAAACTTAGAAACAAAAACATAAAGTATTAGTATGGTTTCTCCAATAGTAACGAAATTCATAAAATGATACAGTGGTCACAGCAAACTTCATATTTGTGTCGTTGTAGAGACGCTATGTGATAGCAAAACACAAAAAAGAAAAACAAAATGCAGTTACATTAAGTAAGATGTTCAAAGTGATTACCATCGTGTTGCAGACAGCTCGAATCTTGAAATCAGGACTTTATGCATAGCTGAATTTATATTCTGGGGCATAATCTGTCACATTCTAAAAGTATTCTTAGCTATCGTTCGTCTATTGCGTGATATTCGTTCGAATAAATAACGTGTTTTAAATTACTCCACAGAAAATAACTGAATGCTGTCAAAACTGGAGATCTCGGATGTTACTTTATGGGATCATGGGTGTCAATGCATTGATTAGAATACAGAGCACATGCAAGTATCCTTGTACCGAGTCATCTTGCCGAAACCACGGGTTTTTCCTTGTATGTTGAGATCATTGCTTTGTGTTTTATGCCGATATTCTTGTACATTAAAAACGAGAAATTCGTTTTTTAATGCAGTGTATCTCTTTCCGGGTTACCCTTCAATATTTTGAGCCGAAGGAGATCTAGATCTGTTTTAAATTTGAGACGCCGCCATTTCGCTACATTTCGGGCAGTCTCAATTCCATTGTCTTTAATGAACCCTTTATAATAAGGGTTTTCACACACGATGTCGTTTGACAGAATCTTCTTAGTGGAAAGTTTCAACAGATATATTTCTTCTCTTTTGCCTCGCCCATAAACACTGGACGAATATAAATTCTGAGATCACTGGCAGCCTCTGTTCATTTACTTCTATTGCTTCCGTTACTTCGCATTATGGTAGTTAGATCCAAAGACAGTTGGAAGTGTAGTGATACGTAGGACACCCTGTACTTAAGTCCCTTACGGAGAAAACTGCACATCTGAAATAGATAACGTTGACAATCTTTGCATAACAAGTGGCATGCAGTAGAAAAAAAAAAATCGATCAGGGTTTTTTAAGCCGAGGCACAGTTGAGAACAGGGATGCACCTTACGCCACCTAGTGTCGGAACTATGCATTACGAAAAATCCAAATGCATGTACAAAATGTTCTCCGAAATGAAAGGTACCTTAAGCGAAAAACCATTTTTCAAATCGGATTTTTAGAACGAGAGACATCGTGAAATGTGTAACACGTGAGTGCGCGCCACCTAGCTGGAAAATTGTGCATTATTTTGGGCACGAAATATGAATAAAATGTTTTCGGTAGTGAAAGATATCTGGGAGAGAAAATATTCACAGGTATTTGAAGTAATTCTAAACATATCATTCAGAATATTAAGTCACTAAACTCGAAAATGCATTCTAATACTTGATCTTTTGCAAACTATATCGGGTGTTTTATGATATAAGTTACATAAAACGTTGCTGAAGACACAGTTTTCAATTTTTTCCCATTTTTGTTTAGTTTTTATTATTTCCTTTACAGATATTTGAATGTATTTGTGTCTGCCAATCTTATTTTAGTTTCGATATGTTTCCTGGCCACGGGTGACGAAGACAGCATTGCGTGGGATGCAATGTCAGACAATGACTGGTTACAATAATTATTCGCGCTACCCACTCAGTTATGCGCAGTTTAAATCTTACGCTAAAATACGTTTATTTTCTACAGCTCTCAATTTTCCTTGAAAAATTTAGGTCTCTAAATAGTTTAATATATGCAAAAGAACCAACTGTATCACATTTTTTTTTTTTTTTTTTTTGGAAAAAGTCTTCTTAGAATCATATCACACATGGATCTCATGCAAGTAACAAACACTCGCACTTTTTAAGATATTTAAGCACTTACATTTCAAAGCAAAAGCTAGGTGATTACGCAAATTGCGAACTGATTGAATACACGGCATTTAGAATGTCACAACAAAGCATCTTTTATTTACTTTTCGGCCGGAAGTGATGTTCAGCGACTTAGATCTGAATGACTTTAGATGTATAGCTCTCTGTTCTTAAATCTTTTCAGAAAATATGTTGGACTGGAAGCCAATGCGCATCTTGCAAATGATCAGCTTAATGGTGCTAACTGTGTTACAGCTGTGTTGTCATGAACAAGGTTCGATTTAATGCGCCCGTTACCTGCTTTGTATTCGCTCGCCATTTGCCCACTGAAGCGTAAAAGGATAATTAAGCGCATTAATGCTCATCCTCATTTAAAAGCCTATACGTAATTTTTTTATCCTGAAATGTCACAACTATGGTCAATGAATTCAAGTTTGAGACATCGTTAGTTTTACTCCGGAAATTCCTTCGATATATGGTGAACAATAACATACTGAGTACCATTACATGAAAATGCAGTTCAGGGATAATGTAGTATTGGCTGCCCCGGTGGCGCAGTGGTCTAAGCGATGGCTTCTGATCATTCGTCTCGGAGGGGTCTGGGTTCGAATCCCGGGGAGGCATGAACGTTGTGTTTGTCTTACGGCACTGGCTCCATCCCTTCCCTGGAACCAGTGGCCCTAAATTAGGGACGGGCAACTGCTTATAGCCCATTGAGTTGCTCACGGTGGTCGTTAAACCTTCAATCAAAAAAAATGCAGTATTGTGTGCATTGAGCTCACCAACTTCCACAGTGAAGTCCTGTGTAAGAGAGTAATTTTTCCACTTTTAAGATCTCGCTCTAGTGCGAACTCAAACTTAAACTGGATACACATGAGCAGAGATCAAGAGAATGTTTTAAATGCCAAGTATGACTATTAAATAGTGAGACTGGCATAAATTTAGTTCAATAAGAAATTTACATTTTTAACTCATATCACCTTCAAAGAACTTCCCTTTCGCATCAATACATCGCTGCATTCTGATCTTCACTGGACAAAGCAGTGCTGAAGATCATTTGGTGCGATTCCTTGGAGAAGCTTGGTCGTTCTCTTCTTCGCCATAGCAACCGACTCAAAACGCGTCCCACAGAGTGTAGATTCGACTCTGGGGAAAACTAAAATGTCGCATGAAGCCAAATCTGGAGAGTAGATCGGAAGCTCAAACACTGTGACGCATTTCTCGGCTAACTGCTTCACTGTTAGCGCCGAATGATCTGACGCGTTGTCCTGGGGAAGGAAGACATTTTCCCACAACACTGGCCTCTTTATTCTGACTCTCTTTTTCACAAAGTCACTAGAACCTGTTTACAGTAATGATAGCTAGTTCACAGTAGCTCCATCGGAAATCATTTCTTTCAGAATTTGCACACTTAATATCAAAGAAAACAATTAACAGGACCCTGAACTTGATTTGCCGTGCTTTCTCTATCCTTGATGCTGTTGGTGTTTTCCAATGCATCGACTGGCTTTTCGTATCAAAGACGTATCCTAAGATCCCGGCTTTATCACAAGTGTTGACGCTTTCTAAATGGTTGGGGTTCGCTTGAATTTTCTCCAGAATGTCAGCACTAATTTGCTTGCGACGTCTTTTTGTTCAGGCGTGAGAAGCTTGGGAACCATTTTAGCGCAAACGTTTTTGCCACGTTCAGATTTTGATATACAATTGGCTTAACAGTTCCTTCACCGAATGTTTTCCATTTCTGCTATCATTCTTATACTTACTCGCCGATAATTTGAAGCAAGTGGTTAGATTTTGTCCCCACTGTCTTCTGTTTCTGAAGTGTTTGGGCTTTCGGGACGTTCACCGTCTTCATTGGTCTCCCGGCCTTCACAGAACCTGTTATGCCACGCAAAATCACGCGCACGTAACATGGATCCTTCCCCGTATGATTTACCTAACATACGAAGCGATTATGTAGGAGTTTCTTAAATTTCGCTATAGATTTCACATTTTTCCTTTGCTCAATTTCTGAACTCAGCATTTTCTCGACCCGCGGCAAACAACGCGTCTACTTGCATTGACACGTGTAACAGAACTAATGCAGAGAGTCAAATGAACTTAGCATACGGACAGATGGACAGTTCAAGATCAATGACCTTCGCTCACTTTCGACCTGCACCGGGCGTTTCATTCGCCACAAGTACAGTCTCCTTATTTCATGACCGTACCTCATGCATGCCAAAATACACTACATCAAATGTATGATACACAGGTAACAATATATTAAAATGATTATCTGGCTTTGCTATTTCCTTGATAGTATACGCTGCAAACATAACTCTTAGAAATCACTGCACGAAGAAAACTTTCATAGCTTCATAGGTGTTATCTGAGCAGATGAAATCAACCACCATCAGTTCCATTCTAACTTAGTGAATATAAAAAACTGAAAGGTACTTTGATATTTTTCTCGTGCTACATATCAGTAGATTTGATCAAAACTTAAATGAAATAAAGGAATTCTAGTCTGAATGAATTTATTCAGCTTCAGGTACACCGGAGAAAAGATCTTGAAGCCACTCATAGGAACACATTGGAAAACTTCCTCTTGCAGAAAATATTTTTCAAATGCAGACTAGAGAAATAAATAACGTCAGTTGTTCAAAAAGTAATGCACCAAGTTTTGCATTTCGCATTAGCATACTTAATATCTTGAAACTGATGTACAGAATAAAACGTCCATTTATACACTATATTTCAACACAAGTCACCAAAAACATTCAAGCATTTGAAGCTACTTGTTACGAACTTGTTTACTACTTCCACATAAAATTCTTGCCAGTGGCTTAAACACTATTAAGCGAGGTTAAGCTATGTTTAAGAGCCCGCTACCTTAGGGATTCCCAAAGATAAGATTGAGAAAACAGAAGTTAACTCAAAATCCACATATATAAAATAAAGTTGAAATATGCGGGGGAAAGAAAAATAACTGCAAACATAACTGCTAGGGAGAGGGAAAAACCTTTTCAGTTCGCTCGTCTGCTACGGGGTCAGCAGTGCAGGGGACGTCGTTGGCATGGTACCAAACATTGGATTACAGATTTAACCATTTCAAAACCGTAGTGCCCAACGCGCCTTTACGTGCAAACAACCACATGCACCCGACTCTCCCGGATAGCATGAGCAGGATTTACTAGCCCCCATGTTTTTTTGAATTTACACGGACGTCCGAAGGATTAGCAGAAGTCACCCTCAGTCGTCATTGTTGTCGCCAAACAAAGAAGTGAACCAAGAGTTGGTGTGTCCCGAGACTATATCATTCAGCCTTTTGAAATCATTCACTAGAACTCTTGCTTTGTTGACACGTTCTTCGTTTGTCTCTACTAAAATAATTGTCCCTAAAAGCAGAGTTTAAGGTGGGAAATTTGTTGTTAAAAATTCTTTCATTTTGCATAATCCAAATAACTAGATTGAGAGCACATTTTTTACAAGAAAGAACGAGAAAAGGGTAAAATAAACAAGATTATCCAACTGTTTCCACTCGCTCCAATATGCCTAAGGATCTCTGTAGAATAATTCACTGATTGCCCAAGGAAACGTCGGAAGGTCAGTGCATATCAAGCTTAGAGATGGGAAGTTTCGAGTGGTGACCCAGCACTAATCCTTCTTTTGTTATTGCAAAAGGGAGAGCGAATGAAATTCGGAGATAAGTAGACATTTTCAGGCGTTATGGTATTTTGAGCGACAAAACATTTTAGGATCGTGGTTTAAGGAGCTGAAGCGTTAAAGGAGCTGAAGTCCCAATCAGGGTGAATATATTTTAAAGAATTTTAGACATATGTGTAACACAAATTACAGAACGAGAGATCGCTATGCTAAAAATTATCAATAAATTCCTAATTTGAACCCCAGAACTTGTTTAAATTACCGGAAAGTGAAATTTTAAAATATGCAGATAAATTGCAAAAAGTGCATGAGAACTAAGTAAAACTTTCTCCATTAACTTTTGCAAATAGTTTATAATGACTTTACAAACTAAAAATAAAATCAATAAATTCAGTAAATAACCTCGCAGAATTGTTAGTCACCAAAAACATTCAAACACTTAAGTTTTATAATTTGTTTTGTAATTATCGGGACGTTTCTTCTGCTCTTATCTTATATAAAACATGATCTGTTACAATAGCTACTTCTCAAAAATGATTCACCAAGTTGAAAATTAGAGGTAAATGTACCAAAAAGGTAATGTACAGAAACTTGAGGTTATGTACAGAAGTAGCTACTTCTCAAAAATCATTCACCAAGCTGAAAACAGCCAAGAATTGTTTGCGAAGTACAATGTGTCAGGACAGACTGGAATACATTTTACTAATAGCCACTGCAGCTAAATTAAAATAAATTAAATACCAAAGATTTAAGCAGAGACTTTGCAAACGCAACAAGTAACAAGAAAGCTTTTATATATTCCAATCAAGGAGGTTATATTACTGGAGACACCACTCCTATCCACGCAGCATTGGCCGCCATAAGTCACCGTCTGTGCTGCAAATGACGTCATGAGCAGGCACAACGCAGCCGCAGAAGAGAAGCTGCTTGGAAACCAACGGAACAAAAGCTTCTAAGCGTACAAACAGATAAAATGAGTAATTCAATAATCTTTATCAATGATACACAAGCTTACTATTTCGTCAACGGTATAATTTAGTTCATTTTTGCCTGCTTGTGACGTCACACCACAGATTAGCTGTGACCTATGGCGGCAGAGCCAGTGGTGTCTCCAGTAATATAACCTCCTTGATTTCAATAGCTATAATCTATCGATAAAGAACTATTAATAGCTTATTTTAACGAAATTATTCACTTTACAAATTAAAATATAATAAAGCCTCCTTAACGGAAGTTCCCAAATAGCAGACATCCCCATTTAGCAGACAGTTTTGTGATTCCCAGTCCCAAAGTATGTACAGTTCTCTACATTTACCTCCAAACAGCGAATCCATCCGAATAACGAAGAGTGATCTAGATCACAAGACAGTTCAAAAAGTGAATATTCAAGGGACAAAAACCGGTGCATTTTGCAGCAAAGACTTTGTTTATCTTCTTTGGACTGAAATAGGGTGACTTTTATCCTCAAAGCCCCTATTACATATCTACTAATCTTGTTATACCCCCAAAGTCAGGAAGCAGGTTACTCCCAATAGAGTCCAAAATTAATTTTATGATCCGATAATTTGCCCTATTGGGGAGAACTATCATGAGACCATCAACGTGAAGGGTAGGTGACAACACCTTTCTGAAAGTGAATCACTTCAGTACCTTGTTTCACTGTCAATTGCCACTTTGCATTCAGTTGCACTGCAGGTTTTGTGCTTGCGTACCTTGCAACAAATATATGCAATTTTTGATCGGAAAACTTGATGGATTTGAAAATGTCGAAGAAAAAAACAAAAACTTAACGTTGAAAGCAAATTTTAAATGTGCGGATTGTGGCTGGAGGTTTCAAAGTAAGCAAAACTCAAACAAGTGAAAAAGATATGCCTGAGAACGCATCTTATTTAGTTGAAGAATAGGTGTGTGTGACATCAAGGAGTTTAAAAGCCTTGTAAATGTGGTGAAGAGTTATAATTTTTTTTTAAAACAAAGGGGATTTCGAGAGATTAGCACTACTAAAGAACTGGAAAATACATATTGTAAAACAGACCACAACTTGCCAAAGGAAACAACAAACGCTTTCAGAAGATGTTTTCTCAGTCAAGAAATGCTGAGTGATTTAATCAAACAACAAGTACGTACATTTTGAAATTCAGGGTGAAACGTATTTATGATTTACTGATAATAGACTATATTTAAAAATGAAATAGTGTACGTGTACTTTACGTATGTACACGAATATGTACATTTAACTTACGTATGTACTTTTAAACAATAGGAAAAAATTAAAACAAATAACCAAAAAACATCATTGACTTTTATTCATATATTTTACGAGCGTATTTAGCTTGTTTTTTTTTATATCGTGAACCTAGGTGGGCTCCAGAATTGCAGATGAACCTTGAGTTCCCAGAGTGTCCGTTAGCGACAGGTTTTACTGTACATGTATTTTTATTTGCTTTGCTGCCTTTGGAAATACAGCCCAAAATCAGTGGTGTATTTGTAACTTATTACACACCAAAAAGATAAAATAGTTTTATAACCACCTGGCTGATATGACGTTGGTCTTTCACGTGCGCTGAAACAGATCGAACCTGGCGAGGTATGGACGCTACAAGTTTTCTAACGGTGTCTTCCAGTATCTGGTTCTAACATGTGTGACGTGCTTGCCCCGCAGGACGCACACGACATAAATGCAGATAGCAGCGAGAACGAACGTCTGCGTATCTCAGTTGGTAGAGCGACTTGTTCCGGAATAAGTGGACTCGGGTTCGATCCCTGGCGTGAACCAAAAATGACGAAGAAATTTACTTCGTTATAATGGCGCCCGAACTTCCCGGATTACACGGCCGTTAAAGTTCTCGCATTAGTGGGATGTTCTTCCCACACCGCGAGACGTGAAAAATAAGAGAATCCCTTCTCCAGCGCTTGGAAAAATAAATGTGTGTGACGTTGCATTCCACACACCAGATTGACTGGGAGTTCTCAAGTGCACGTTCTACAGCGAATGGCTGCCTGCAACGATTCATGGTCACGACGGACCCGTGGGCCATGCCCCTGGCCCTCTTTCGAGAGGGGGGCATGTGACGTGCCTGCCCCGCAAGACGCACACGACATAAAGGCAGATAGCAGCGATAAAGAACGTCTGCGTAGCTCATTTGGTAGAGAGACTTGTTCCGGAATACGTGGACTCGAGTTCGATCCCCGGCGTGGACCAAAAATGACGGAGAAATTTACTTCGTTGTACATGTTACCAGCAGATCCTTTAACTTGTGGAATCTGTTATAATATGTTACCAGCAGGTAAGTTACGCGGTTGAGCTGCCACAGATAGAATTTGCTGTTCCAACGCAAACCACAAATTATCGACTGGATTTATGTCTGGAGAATTTAAAGGTCAAGGCAACACCCAGGAGTCTTTCTCGTGTTCCACGAACCATTCTGGAACAATCTAAGCAATATGGCATGGCGCATTATTCTGCTGAAAGGATGTACCACTAGAGAACAATGCGGTTTAAAGGACGTACCTGGTCTGCAATGATGTTTAGGCAAGTGGTAGACGTAATATTTTCCAGCACAGTGCACATGAATGGGATGACTTAGGGTTTCCCCGAAAAACGTTGTAAAAAGCATTACACTTCATCCACCGGCTTATTTTCGTCCCACGGTCCGTCCTGGTGCCAACACTTCGCCAGATAAAGGACACATACGTACCTTGCCGTCCACGTGGTGCAACAGAAAATGAGATTCATCGGACTAGACCGCCTTCTTCCAATCATTGAAGGTCCCGTTTTATGCTGGCTTGCCCGTTGCAGGTACTTTCGACGGTGAATCGATGTTAGGATGGGCTCTCGGATCAGTCTAGGGCTGTGCAACTCCATTTTCAGCAGTGCTCGATGCACTGTGTGTTGTGACACGTTACTCCCGTCACCAGCATTCAACTTACCGTCGAGTTGTACAACGGTATGTCTTCTGTTGGTTCGTACCATACGGGATAGCCTTCGGTCACCTCTAGCATCGATGAGCCGTGGTCGTGCAACACCTAGCCAGCGGCTTGTGGATGTTTTCTTCTCGGGCCACCTTTTGAAGGCACTAACCGCTGCTGACCGTGCGCAAGCCACAAGTCTTGCCGTCTCGGAAATACTCTGACCCAGTCGTTTGGCCATTACAATTTGGCCTATGTCAAATTCACTTAAATTAGCTACCTTCTCTATCTGAAAAATAAGAGCAACACTAATTAACAGAGCTCAGCATCAGGTGTTATTTATACAGTTTCATGACTTTCGCCCACGCCGACGTGTACCAGCAGTTCCTTCGATTTGCATAAATATGCGGTGGCCATAATGTGTTGGATCTTCGGGGTAATTTTGCTTCAAGGCTGAATAAATGCAGATACGCCCCCGATTTTGTGCCCTGTTTATTATTTTCGGGTTTGACGTTCACCAAGACCAACTCTTCCGGCTATTAGCAATCGCCCGTCACCTATTTATAACCAATGGATCCAGGGAGATGCCCTCGGTAAGAGCATTCCTACCAGCCACACACCATGAAGTAACATGTTGACGCGACATTACAAACTTTTTAGGTAGATGTATGTGCATATCAGTAGGGTATCTATTGACTTCATCCTTCACCGTGTTGATTTGGTTGTTGCGCACGGCTCAGTATCCAAAACTTTGTCTGCCCACAAAATCGAATGAGGTTCTTATTTTGCTAAATGGATTCACAAAAGTCAGATTTCTCGTATTCAGTGCAATCGATTTACTTTAAAATGTACTGACAGTGTACAATACTTGGGAATTATTGTATAATTCATAATCATATTTCTTGGAAGTTATACACCGATGAGCCGTTATATTATGACCACTTACCTAATAAGCTGTAGGACCCCCTTTAGCGCGCCAAACAGCGACCACTCGGCGAGGCATCGGCTCGATGAGGTGTCGACAGGTATCCTGAGATACCTGGTACCATAATGTCAACACCAGGTCCTCCAGTTCCCGTACATTTTGGAATGGTTGTGATTTAGCGCGAACCCACTTTATCAAGTCGAAGCACAAATGTTCGATTGCGTTCATGTCAGGTGAATTTGGAGGCCAAAGCATTAACAGAAAGTCACCAGCATGTTCCTCGAAACACTCCTTTGCGATTATGGCAGTGTGGCATGGCCCATTATCCTGTTGGTAATGGCCATCACCAGCACTGAACACAGTTGTCATGAATGGGTGAACTTTGTCCGCAACGATGTTCAGATACCTGACAGCTGTCATGGATTGCGCTATTGGGATAATAGGGCATAAAGTGTCCCAAGAAAATATCGCCCACAGCATAACACCGCTGCGGCCGGCCTGTTTCCGACAAACAGTGCATCTAGGTGCCATAGCCTCCGTTGGTAATCGACGTATCCCCGCACGGAAGTCTACGTGATGCACCAAGAATCGTGATTCGTCAGACCTGGACACTTTAATTTCAATTATCCACGGTCGAATCTCGATGATCTTGGGCCCATTTCATAAGTTGTTGACGATGACGTGCAGTGAGCATAGGGACCCGGCTACGTAGGCCCATGGGCAGAAAGCTGCAATGAACTGTGTGCTGTAACACATTGTCCTGATCACCACTGTTGTGGCTGCGAGTGATTTGTTGCATTGTGTCCCTGCGGTCGCTGTGAACAATGCGCGACAGTCCCTGCTCTTCCCTGGCATCAATGAGCTGCGAACGACTGTTCGTCGTTTGGCCATCTGTGCACCACTTTTGATACGTACTCACTACAGTGGCACATTAACAATCCACAAGCCGCGCAACCACAATTTGTCCTTTATCAACCTCCGATAAATCGACAGCTTTTCCCATTCTGACTCCGAACACTCTACTGACCGAAAGCCGGTCTTTGAGTTGTATATATACTGCTCTCGGAGCTTGATATGTGCCACCGTTCGGTCTCCAGGAGCGCTCATTTCTCTAGGCTGATGGTGGTAATAATGTAATGGCTCATCGATGCACATTGATAATTTCTGTAAACAAGTAAAGATCTCAGTAAATAAATACATATTTTCTTTCAAAAATTCAATATTTTTTAAATCCTAATACAGTGAAACCTCGAACTTACGTCCCCGCATTTCCGTTTTTCCGTTTCGAGCTACGTTTTTCTGAAGCACATCTCTGTGCTTCAGAAAAACTGTACCTTTAAAACGTACACAGTACTTATTAAAGGTACTGTGTACGTTCTCATATTTGTTCATATTCCTCCGTTTTCTTATCGTTAGCTCGCTTGTTTACGTTTGAAAGCTGCCAATGTGACGGCTGTCGGTCAATCCTTATCATCTCTGGGCGTGGCGGATGCACGTCACGTCGCACTTCCCACGTCTATGGAAGTTGGCGTACTCTCGTCCTCAGATGTGTCTGCTCAGGTGCCTTTCCAGCTACTCGGTGATCCTGCTCCGGTGCCCTCATTAGACCTGGATGCGCCTCTCGTATCTGACTCTGCCTCGGTGCCCTCCCTGGGTACAGCTGTAACAACTGCCTTGCCTTCTGTCTCTGCTCCTCTTCCCTCATTGCATTCTGTGCCAGCCGGTTCAGCGCATACTTTTCTTCCGAGGATGTCCTTTGCCTCTACATAACAGCAAAGTGCTGCTTCCACGTCAGCTGCTTCGCAACTTGATGGGCTCTTGCAATTGTCACCTATTATTCAGGTATCCAACCACCAGGTGAAAGTCACGATTCATGAAAATTCGAAGATTGGCCGTGAGTTCCATAATCTCCTTGATCGAGGTATGCTCTTGCATGCCTTACCGAATACGCCTTTGCCACGCTACATGGAGGCTCTCTCAGTACATGTGTCATCTGCGTCTATTGCCGTAATTTCTCATGCCACTCGGGGTATCTCACTGCAGTTCCAGCGCAAGGAGGATGCTGACATATTTCTTGCACGTGGATATTCGATTGGAACAAATCATCTCATCCCTTCGCCTCTTTCAAAGCGACCGGTAAACATCACGTTTTATCCTGTTCCACAGGAAGTGCCTGATACTGCGCTTCCTCTTCTTGTCAATCATGTTTGTAAAATTGCTGGCGAGATCCGTCGCCTTTCTGACGCTTCCCCGCCGAAATTAACGACTACACGTGCAAACGTCCTAAGTCTGCTGATTACAGCTTTACCCTAGTGTATTTACGCTCGCATTGTACTTCCAAAAAATGTATCCACAGAAAGATCAGCATTGTAACTTTAGTATTTGATCAAGCGTTCTACATTAAATTTACATGCATCGGATGTAATTTGAGGAGCATCTCAATTTTTGCATCGTGGCCCTTCAACCCCCCCCCCCCAGACAGAACCACTTTTCGGCGAGTTACCAGACTTGAGATTTTCTCTTAAACAAACACGAAACCTGGCCAACTGCTTCTGATAGTCATGAGCACCCGAGTAAGAGATGTAATTATGCGGACAAGACGAAGAACCCAGTAGTGAAAGGAACAGGTTTATTTCAGTTACAACACACAGAGAATTGACGCCACTATTTTCAATAAATCAGACTCCTTGGTGTGGTGGAGTAACAGACCACAGCAATGGTATTAAAGCCCAGCCGACCCTATATCCTTTTAAATCTAAAGCATCAATAGTTTGGGGCCGAAGATGTGATTCCAAAGACAACGACTCAGCATGTCTGGTGCACGAATGATTGGTAAGAATATGCGTACATATGAAGGCACAACATCCTTCAAAGATACAGAACACACTCTCCAAATATATAAATCGTAGTTCTGCATCAATTTATTGATGATGGACGTTATCCTATTGAAAGATGGCCTTTCTTACTTCTGCCCGGGATATTAGTGTTATAGTATAACGAATATTTAGACAAATCGCAGGAAGACGTAACCTCTCGCCGCACATATTAAGGGCCATTGGCCACAGCAAATCAATAAACCAGACAAAATGACAGGCTCAAGGAGTTTTGTGTATTTACACCCAGCAAAAACACAAGTGTTGGGAAACTTCTGACCACCAGCTGTCAGTGATGGGTCACAGCTGGCTGAAATCTGCCGCTCACAGCACGGTAGCGGTCCGTTGGTGGCAGCACCATCAGCTGGCAGCCATTAACGGCCCGGCAGCATCGCCGTAAATTACGGGCCTCCAAGCAAATGCGACTAGTGGCCCGTAGCTGCACGTACTGCGTCTTTCGTGGTAACAATTAGTTGAAGACGACGCTATCGCCATTCTGTTATTTTAGTGGATGTTAAGAAAAACAAGCCATATGTAGAGAGGCGAATTAATTTTCTAATGAAATGCCACGTTGACGAAGATTTCCGTCGGAAGAACAATATATAAGTAATTATTCATGAACTGTAAAAAATAGTCAATTACTCTCGTGTATTTATAGAAACTCATTTCGTAGCATATTTCCTGCACTAACCCACAAAAAGTCGAGAACACAGACAGCCATGAAATACGCCCACTCCATTCCAATGAATAACAAGAAATAATTTCTATGTAATCTTTCGTTTTAACATACACTACGCCGCTTCAAATAAAAATCCCGGAAAAACATTAAAAAATCGTTATTTTGGAAAAAAATATAAATTATACGCGTACAAAATTTACCAATTATTTGAAGAAGAAAAAAAGAGCAACGCTATGTGGAGATAATGTCCTCGTCCATGGGTTGAACACACAAGATTGGAGGAATTCGGTGTTAAAAGTAACGACAAGTAAAATAAAATATATTTCTTCTTTAGAACAAATTTAGCTTCGGACAGCGAAAAGGAAAGATACAACGTGAAAATTATAACAGAGTGTGACATGAACGGGTAAATATATTAATTAAATAATCGCCTTTCAAGACTATAAGGACAGCACAAAACTTTGGGAAACGTTTTTAATTTCGCACACTCGTTGAAAATGAGTGAAGTTCCCTTAAGGTAAATTAAAACAATTGTTACGTTAAAAAAATAAATTTATGAATTATATGAAACGGACATTTATGAAAAATACCTCACAATATTGTAAGATAAAAAAGAGAACCCTTAGTTTCACATCGCGAAGGGAAGAGGCTGAGCTTCAAGCACACAGTTGTGAGTGGCAAACCAGTATGTTGACTGCCGTTGGTTCGTTTACAGCCAGCTCCAAACGGGCGTTTTTCAGGACCTGTTAAGAAAATTCCCTTATCACCGTTTCGTTGGGGGAAAAATAAATATAGTTGCGCCTTGGGGAAACTGCGTTTACATTTTTTCTACTCCTGGGAAATAACGAACAAGATTCGGCAAGCCATTAGTTATTTCACTTGATTGCCGGCTGTTACTGCCGGAAAACTAATGGACCACATTAGGCTAGCCATCATTTATGGCACGTGCTTGCAGGGCCTGTGATGAGCCACTGCCTGTGATGGATAACTGATGGCCCTGTTCTGGCATATGTAATTGATGGGGTCCCAACTGTTGGCCAGTTGCTGGCCTGAACTGCTGGCCCATGTGGTAGCCGCCGGGACATTTTATTGGCGGCTGGGCAGCAGCAAAATAGTGTTCGGCCACTGGAGGCACTTCTGGCTGGCTTCCAGTGCTGGTTTCAGTGCTTGTTTGAGTGCTGGCCCAGCATCACTGTCTTGCTGGTTATATAAAGGTTTTACAACGATGTCTCCACACCGGAGAGCCGTTATCATCTGACCTTATGCAGAAATTGAGTATACATTTTCGATGATAACTTTTCCTAGATGATAATCACACGACATTATTTACTCCTTTCGATAGCCGCCCCGGTGGCGCAGTGGTCTAAGCGATGGCCTCTGATCATTCGTCCGAACGGGGTCCGGGTTCGAATCCCGGTGAGGCATGGATGTTGTGTTTGTCTTACGGCACTGGCTCTCTCCCTTCCCTGGAACCAGTGACCCTAAATTAGGGACGGGCGACTGCTTATAGCCCATTGAGTTGCTCACGGTGGTCGTTAAACCTCCAATCAAAAAAAAAAAAAAAACTCCTTTCGATAATTCAGGTTCTGTCATCAAACTGTTCGTGCGTCTGACTCAGTAAATTATTGGAAGACTACCTTGCTTCAAAAAGTCACTATGTGCGTTATGCGCTAAAGTGTAGCTGTCATTTCTGTTCAATGACAGATGCCCAAACAAAAGATATTTCAATGTGTTGTAAACCTAAGCTTCTTTTCCGAGACAATGTTTTTCTACTATGTTTTTCCTTCAAATTGCTTTATTGTTTTGTTCTCGAGAGCAGCTAGACAGATTTTGTTTCCTACTGGGAATCGACTATGAAAAGGTAAAGTTTATAGAGAACGCAACAACGATTTAATTATAAAGAGAAAGACTGTCAGCAAGCAGTTGTTTGCTTTAATTATAATTATTGAAGGACACAGTAAAAAGAAAAAGTACTTCTAAGTCGAAATGCTGCAGTTTCTATCATTCTGATACGGTAGATATGAATGTACATTTGACTCTCCATGACCGCAAGGCTTCCGTTTTTCTGAAATCCTGTGCACATGATATTCGCGCAAATTGATCTTAAGAAACAACACGAGATATTAGGTTTGATTTCGGGATCGCTTGCAATGTCATTTATATATTTTCTTCTATGAATATTTATGCAAATTACGTAAAACTCTAAAAATAAAGGGTGGTACTCGTAGTATTAAAACATGTAAGTTTACATTTTGCATAAGGGGTATCTGAAAAAAAAATTGGTTTTTGCGTTGTGTCAGTAATATAACTAGTTTCAGAATGATGCCTTGTAGATGTTTCAGATCGTATAAAAGCTCGTTGATAGGGTAGCCTGTCCCAAAAATCTTGCGTCGTCTGTTTGTAGCTTCACACAAACTGACCATAAAATTCGAGATTTTAGCTTTCTGGATGCAATGGCATAAAGTGGCTGATGCAATCCGAAAAAAATAAAAGAAGTCGAAGGTATTTCAATCACTTGAACAGCATGAATCTGGTTCAAGTTTGTGGCTGATGAGCTTGGAAAGGAAGAAACAATAAGAAAGGCCTGTCGGGTGTTGAAGAAAATTCAAAAACCAACATCCTACAACTGTCGGCCGAAATTGAATTTTCTAAATGCACCTTTTGCGTATAGTAGATTGGTATGTAGACAATTTTGACCACCTTCACGTGCTCGAAAATGTCTACAGACAATGGCGCAAAGTCCCACATGAACTGAGACTAACTCGAGCACAACGACGTACATAGATCTACAATGAACTAAAGAATATACAAAACACCTCGTTCATCAAGTGGATAGTTACCAAGGATGAGAAATGGATCAACCTGTGACACATACATCTGGTAACTGAACCCAAGTACACCAGCTTTATTTATCTTAAAACGCTGCTATTTCAAGAAAAATGTAATGTGTGTCTGGTGGAACAACAACGATGCGATTGCCTTAGAGATATTTCCAGATGAGTGATTTACCAACGCCAAACTGTATTCGAAGCAGATGGATCGGATTTACGGCATGTTGAAACAACGGCATCGTGTTTTTGTCAACCGAAAGACGGTTCCCTCCAACATGACAATGCCAAGCATCATACTGCCATTTAGACAGAGGTACTTGATGAAATCAATCTCCTACCATATCCAGCATACAACTCTGACGTGGTCCCTTTCTGATTATCATCTGCCTTGCGCGAAAGCGCATTTTGTAACAGGCTCTTTGCGAATTCGGACGATGTTTAAGCCATGATACTGTGCCGCGACTTAACACAAAAGTTCCAGAGATATCGTGGGTACAGACGGACGGACGGACTGACGGACGGACGAACAAACCAACAACATAAGCACGATCTTTTTTTACAAAAGACGTGCTAAAAATGACAGACACACGAAAAGCAAAAAATATTTTTGAGCTCTAAACATGTAAACTATTTTTCTCATGAAAAGTGGATTAGTTTAAGAATAACGCTGAGCTACGAATAATGCTAAGTTTCTGTGGAGTAAATGAATATAGCCCCCATTTCCATCATAAAAGTAAAATAGAAAGCTGCAGTACTAGAAAAACACAAAGAAAATGTTTTTTTAACACGTGCTGTCCACTGGTATGTGCCCGAAACAACGTGATGCCAATTTCATACTTCGTCTGGTAGAGAAAAGAAGATATATAAAGGAAAAGAGGGTATTTTAGAAAATCCAATACTACCTTAATGTTTGTGGTATATGGGTGTAATGCAGTTTTATTCTTCTGTTTCTCTGATAAACGTAGACCATGATAACCATGAAAGCTGGCTGATCGAGAAATACGTGAACACAAAAAGTTCCTTTCCCATCGTGCACTTTCAAGGAAGACATACTCAATCCCTGTGGGGAGACACTTCGTCAAGGGAGGAGGTCTGGATCTGTCCTCATTTGAACCGAGTGCCGAGTTCGTTTATTTTTACGGTCTTTTGGGAATCTGGGCAGATCTTTTAAAGAACGCAGAAACTACAGAGAGTAGCAGTTCCGAATAAGAATTTAAAATAATCGATGCTGGACTGGAAAAGTTCAGACGCTCCGGGGAAAAAAAAAAGAAAACGTCGTCACATCTCATTACAGATATCTGCTACGAAACATTTCAGTACACTCACATTACCACACGCAACGAATCAAGAAATATATTAGAGCAGACGAAAACATTTCCCAAAATTGCATTTCTGTGAAATTGTTTCAATGTGAATTATACATGGAATGAAATGTATACATCATGGCTGTGTCCTAGAAACATGGCAGAAAATTGAATTCGTGATATGTAATTATTCGTATAATTAATTACCTCGGATAAGCCGTGGCGCCGTCATTTGAATAACCGACAAAATGATGATAAAATGGAACTTTTAATTCCTCTTATTACACGCATGAAAAAAAAACTGAGAAATGATATTAAAGGAAATAAACGACTGTTTTATTAGCACCAAGTCTGCAAAGGCTTTACAACTGCAAAATAGGCATGGTTGCCTACCACAAACCAGAGGGCGTTCAAAACGTTCGTGACATGCATCTTCAAAACAAAAATCATTGCAACTACCTCAACGGAACAATACTAGCGTTCAGAATACCCCTCTACAGCATCTATACATTAGTTGCAGACGTCTAAGTCAATTCTGGAATGCTTGGTGGTACTCTCTATGAGAAACACTCCGCAACTTTGAATAAACGCATTTTGCAAGATCTTGCATCTTTGGAAGGGACTGCCCAGCAAGATTTGGGAAAAGATAAATGTCGCATGGCGTAGGTTCAAGTGAATATGCAGGTTGGGGTAGATTTTTGGTTTTTATCCTTCTCCAGATACGTCGTAACGTGCCGGATTTTATGAGCAGTAGCATTGTCATCGAAAAAATCTCTTGGCGCGCCTTTTGGTTGACTCTTCCTTCATCCACTTAACAATTATGAGCAAAATAATTGTGAAGTACTACAGAGGTGAAAGCATGTGTCAAGACGACAAATCAGCAGCGAGACATTCTGTCCGCGTAGTTTAGTTGGGAGAGCTACTTACTCGGGAGTGAGGGGGCGCGGTTCAATGATCGTCATGGAAAAATGTCTGCATTCGCACAATGTTGTAGTAGTATTATCCATTTACAGTCAATTCTTCAATTAAAGTGTTCTCGGTTACCAATCCTTAAGCAATTGAAAAAAAAATTAATATGCTTTTCCTGGAGCAAAAGTCTTTTCTGCGAATTTCGGGACGCAGTAGATATTCGGTGACCCAAATATATTTGTCCATCTTTCTGGGAACTGTAGAGTAATAAAGTCACGACGCATCACTTGTATCTGCTGACCATTTGGGGCTATTAGGTTCAAAACATTGCCATCATCTCCTTGCACGAGAACACACTACATTTTTGCTGTTCTGTCAGTTTACTCGTATGGCGCAAACCTTGTGGAACTTAAAATGTTGATGGCTAACTTTTTTCATACTGAGAATCGGTACACTGACATGTAAATTTATTACCTGAAATACGTTTTCTGAGTTTCCCCTAATGGATTCACGAACAGAACAACAGTAATGGTTCTATCGTTTACGATCTCCTTTGGTCCTCCTGCACGAGAGAGGTTTTGAAACTCTGACGTCCAATGAATTGGGACATTATTTAGTAACAGTGACATATGGACAGGCATAATTCTCATACACTTGTGTTAAATCCCATAAATTCTTTGTGAAAATGTGAAATCCCTCCCTATCATGAGTCGGCTCCATAGCATTAACACACTGGTTTCACAGGCAGTAATTTGTGCGCTGCCGTCGAAGCGAGAAGTGGTGATACGGCGTTTGTTTTTACACTAAATGAGAAGTTTAGACAAGCATTCAAACGAGACTTACCTTGTTAAATTTGAAGGAGCTAGTGCAAATATACAGAAACGTGTGAAGAACCTTTTAAAAGCCCTTAGTACGCCTACAGCATTGTATAAAATTTGTCCTCCGGCTCAAGGCGCCAAATATAGTGGTTTCCAAACAAACATCAAGGGGTACTGTCATGTTATCTCTGTAAAATGGCCCATTCATTACACACAATGCTGCTTGAATTTAGTTTCGTTAAAATCCTAAAAACAGTGACAGAGGAAGTCAGTATTGCCTGAATTTATTTTTGACAATACTACAGTAAATAGCTCTTCTTATACTACACTCTGGAGAGAATTTGGCGCGCCGAGGCCCCAAGGAAGGCGAGTTACACTTACTCTTAAAGAAGGGTCTCTACCCAGCGACCCTCTACTTAAAATGAATTCCAACCACCAGGGTTTTTCGAGAAAGAGAGAAAAGAACCTGGAACCTTTCGGCCATGCTAAATATTAAGTGAACCCAGAGCCAAATTTTCCTTGAAAACATTCATCAGAAGAGAGGTAGCATGAGACCGTTTTTTCCCATTCGGGGAGTCCGGACAAATCCTTCTCCATAAAAAGTACATTTTTGCTTAGAAATGTTTAAGTAGCCCAATTTACGATTGTTTAGCTGGATGGGCTTGAAACTTTAAATCGTAAGCAAATTATTTGTGTTCATAATTTCTCTGACACATACAGGGACTTTATGAAAACTTGAGAGTGCTTTCCTGCCAAATATGGGACAACGTTGTACTAATGTAAAATTTTCTGTGACAACGATATATGTAAATTTATTGTCTTGATATCAGTGCATTCTTAGAAACAAAACTACAAGAATAAAATCAATGTCCGCGAAAAGCTATTTGAGTTTCAAATGAGAATGACAAGAGGATATCATATAGCAAAAATAGCGCATCAGATTGCTTCGATCTTAGGAACTCTCGTGTCCACATTTGGTACTGTACAATACTATAGAAAAGTGAATTAAACGGTGTCAATATAGATATTCAAACCAGCAGATACACAGAAAGTACTTACTGATAGGAGAATTTTATTCGCGAGCTAAAAATTGATTTCGGCTCACCATAAGATTGGAACACTTAAGTTCAGAAAGACGAGCGTAGCAGGTAAAGCTTTGTATCGCAGGTAAGAATATGCATGTTATGAAATATCGATGATAAGTTGTGATCCACAAACTTTTGACTAATAAACTGGCTCGATTGGCGTGGTGCAAAACACATCCATTATGAACTGCAGATAACTGAACAGCCGTTTTGTGGAGTAACGACTTACGTGAAATGCCTTTTCTGCCTGAAGGAGGTGAATTTCTCAACGAATACATCATACAATCTTATTGCCTGAATGTGTTGCCAAACTGTGAAATTTGGTGGAGTCGTGACTTGTATTTTTATTATGGCACGGGTAAGGGTCATTGTTAGCAGTGCCTGGAACAATATGTGGTACTTCCTGTATTGATGTCCTGGAATATTTTTTTATGTCCCACATTGTAGCAGACAAACAGAACCGGGTCTAAGGCCATTTAGCACAACAGCTTACCGTGTCACAACACAGACTGTGAACACATGGTTTGGAAGCTAGAACAAAGAGAGGGAGATCTTAACCGCATTAAACAGTTTTGGGATACTCTGGAACGCAAGACCGGGCTAAACCAGAATCAAATCTTTTACAGCTCATGGTAGGTTGAAAAGAGGAGCTCAAATAAAATATGAAAACTGTTCCACTGGAAGCTATCATAAGGTGTTCCTCGACCCATTGCAAAAGTACTCAAAGGAAAAGTGATGGATCGACAAGATATTAATATCTTTTGGTAAAGACATATATTTCACTTTCTTTGCAAGAGTCCTACGGCTGTTGGCAAAGTAGTGCATTTTCAATGCATTTATATTTCCCAAGTAGCACAACCTTGCAATTTAACGCAGGCCCAACACTGAGCCACCGTCTTTTAGGAATAGAAAACCGTGGCTCAGTGTTGGACCTACGTTAAATTGCAGGGTTGTGCTAGTGCTACGTGGGGTCTTTCTGCAAATACATCCCTATTTTGGGAATTACTAAAATATTTCGCAAAAACTACCAGAAAAACAATTCTGAAAGCACATTTCGCATATCAATAGCTAGAACTAGAGTGGGAGAGAGAGATAGAGAGAGAGATTGCTTCTTCTTGTACATTATACCTGTTTTAAACTGTAACGCCAATATCGTAGAATGCATTTTCCCCCTAAAATACAGGAAAGTTTAAAATTGAGAGAAAACGTTGTTATTACATTGTCCCAAAGAAATACACATTAATATGGAAATATAATCTGCTACCATTAGCGAGTATAATCTGCATAAAGAAAACTTATTTATCCGTTAATATTTCGATTTCATAATACTAACTGAACAAATTTTAAACATAAGCTTCGTGTGCAAAGTCAGGTTCTCTTCCAGAGAACCGATTCGTCAGAAATTCTACATGCAGTAAGCATGCAAATTGAACCCACTGAAAGCTCTTATTTTAAGTAGTGTGCATTAAAAACTATAGAAAGAGACTGAAAACATATTAAAACATCAACATATGATGAAGATCGGCACTATATGAATAATGTCATTGGTAATAATTTTTAATGCAGAACAGAATTCAGCTTTCTGAAACACTTTATTTTCAGTGGGAAAAAAAAAGAAAAACTAAAAAAACAAAGACATGCCACGTCGATACAGCAATTTCGTTATGAGATGCGAACGCCAGAAGCCACGTGCTATGAGTGAGGAATAATGACTGAGAACTGCGCAGTTTAAAAGAAAGACCAGGCGCCGTCTTGAAGCATGGCAAGAGTAGAGACGAGTGTTTGTTTTTGACTATGTTCGTGTACGATAAAGATACTACTTTTTTCTTTTTTGTTAAATTTAGCAATATTCAGATGTTTTTCTTTTTTTTTTTTTTTGCATTACCGGTCATCTACACTGCTGGCCACCCAAAATGCAACACCAAGACGGAAGCATCCGATTGGCCTGAAATTCGCAGCATGCGTCGCCCGCGAGAGGACATGCAAACGATTAGCATTGCAGGGAATATGCAAATCATGTGCTCCCGGCACACCCCTGAGAATCACTATAAGAAGGGTGCACAGAAGGTGGGGTGTAAGTAGTGGAAGTGTGTTGTGCTGCCGGACCTGTGCGTGGGAAGCCTCCTGATGCCTCGTCGCAAAATATGGCAGTCATTCCAGCACGTTTCGGAATGCGACAGAGGACGAACAGTGGCTTATCGCGACAGCGGTTTATCGTACCATGACATCGGCGCTCGTGTGGGACGACATCCAGCCACAGTGAAGCGAATATGGATTCGGTGGGTACAGGAGGGACGGGCGGACTGACATGAGCGATTGCCGCAGCAGCGGCACACCATCGAACGAGAGGACCGGCATGTTGTGCGGTGGGCATTGACGGCTTTCACCGCCACATCACGAACGTTAGCGCAAGAATTAGGGTTTGTTGCGCAACAACCTGTGGCAACACGTACCATGCGACGTCGTCTGCAGGAGCGTGGACTTGTTGCATGGCGCACATTGCTCCGATTATCATTGACGTTACGCCACCAGTGAGTGCGGCGGCAGTGGTCCGTTGAACGCCACCACTGGACTATGGAATGGCACAATTTTGTCTTCTCCGACGAATCCCGCTTCAGCCTGCAACACCACGATGGTCGGATCCGCGTGTGACGGCACCGCGGTGAGAGACTGTATGATGCCTGCATTATGCATCGCCATACAGGCCCGTCGCCTGGCGTTATGGATTGGGGCGCAATTGGAGTTGACACCTGCACCCCTCTGGTACGCATCGCCGGTACACTCAACAGCCACCGCACCATCTCCGACGTTTTGGAGCCTGTAGTACTCCCTTACTTGCAGGACCTGCCAGCGGCCACGTTTCAACAAGACAATACGCGCCCGCACGTGGCACGCATAGTGCAATAATTCTTCACGGACCACCAGGTGTCACTGCTGCCGTGGCCCGCCTGTTCTCCCGATATGTCACCCATCGAACACGTCTGGTCGCTGATTGGCAACCGAGTGGCTCAGCAAGCACCACCCGCGATGAATGTGGCAACGTCTGGAAGCAGCCTGTACCGACATACCCCAAGCCCACATCCAAAATCTCTTTTGTTCGATGCCGCGGCGTGTATCGGCCGTTATTGCCAGCCATGGGGACCACAAGAACTATTGATGTCTGCGTGTTCCGCAAGTCGCACGTGCCTGTAAGCTCAATCGTTTCATCTTTGTATCTGTTGTTATGTGTCCAGTAAAACTGGCTTTGCTATCTCGTGTCTTTCTCGGTGTTGCATTTTGGGTGGCCAGCAGTGTATGTGTACATACACAACTGGGAAATAAAAATTCCTCTTCCATGCTGTTTTGAACAGTACTGCATGAGCAACATCTGTTTTGCATTTCTTGGGCACTACTTTTTAGATTTTATTAATCACATTTACTACGTTGCTACGGTACTCTAGACTGTATTCGTAACATGACTAAAGAATTAAGAATTTTTCACCTTTCCAGGAGAAGATACAGCTGAAATCATGGACCGTCGGTTTCTAATCACCGCTGCAGGAAGTTAGTGCAAATGTCTCACTGCTATGTTATGGATTTGATTAAGGTGAGCATCCACCTGGTGTCTCTATTAAAGTTGTTGTGGTTTATCCTGTCGTTATATGATAGTGATTAATACACGGGAGTGAGAGTGATAAATACTGTACACAACTAATGAAATTCAGGCACTTAATGAACTCACGCAAACCGTTTTCCCGTATTTCTCGCCTTTTTGTGTGTAAAACACTCTCACTCGAAGTATTTTACACAGGAAAAGGCGGACACAAAGCAGGGCCCGTTTGAGGCGATAATTCAACTTCTGCAGGTCTGATTAGAAAAATTCGTTTAACATCGGCTGCGATTAGCAATGTAATGCGCATAGTAAACGATTTTAGAGATGAACTGTTTACTCTCAGAGGAGTAGACGGACATTTGGAGATTTCACATCGTACTGTATATGTGATTCTAAAACTGTCAGTGCTACTCTGGTGGACCGGAGGTGTAACCGTTGGCTTCTGTCCATTCGTCCGAGTTGGTTCGAATCCCATATGATACATGAATTTAGTGTTTGACTTACGGCACTAATTTTCTTTTTCTATCTCTTTTCTGTGATGCAGTAAAATAGGCGACGGACCAATTCTTATATTCCAGTGAGTTGCTCAAACAAAACAAAAAACAAGTTAGTAAAATCATTCAATGCATTGATTATGATACGCTTTCCAACATACCAGAAATCATTACTCAAGTTATGAAGATAATGGCTGTGGAACAAATCTCAGTCCTGTGCCCTGACCTTTGATCCCATTTCGATTATATTTAACAGAACCGGTTCAGTATACCTCCGAAATAACATGATAAAGTTTTGTCGCAATGGAAGCATTTTTACGTAAGTTATGATGCATAAGGGCTATGGAATAGATTCCGCTCCTGTGTCCAAACCTTTGACCCCCATTTCGCCCATTTTCAATAGGATTCGTCCCCAAGCAGGCCCCTACAACATACTAACACTTCATTTAAATCGAAGAATTTTTACGTACATTATGACGCATAATGGCGATGGAAGTGATTGCGCTCCTATGTCCTGACCTTTGACCCCATTTCACCCGTTTTAAAAAGGGTTTGTTCCCAGGTAGTCCTCTGCCACATACTAAAATTTCATCGAAATCGAACCTTTTTTACGTTAGTTATGATGCATAGGAACAGTGGAATGGATCCCGCTCCTATGTCCTAACCTTTGACCCCATTTCGTTCACTTTCAATAAGGTTCCTTCCCAGGTGATCCCCTTCCACATACTAAAAGTTCATCGAAATCGGACGATTTGTACGCGAGTTATCGTCGGACGGGCATACGCACACAACGCGTGACGTAATGAGGCAGATGGGAATCGCGACCATCTGCTTGCAAGAGTGTAACGTCATAAAACTTTAATAGGATCCACACACAACGCGTGACGTAAAGAGACAGATAGCGTGACCGCGCGCCAACATCTAGAGCTCGAGATTGTTAGGTCATAAGATCGTCCCCAGGTGGTCCCCTACCACATAATAAAATTTCATCGAAATCGGATCATTTTTACGCACGTTATGACGCATAAAGGCAATTGAATGCATTCCGCTCCTATGTCCTGACCTTTGACCCCACTTCACCCATTTTCAATAAGGTTCATTCCCAGGTGGTCCCCTGCAATATACTAAAATTTGATCGACATCGAACCATATTTACGCAAGTTATGACACATAAGGGCAATGGAATGGATCCCACTCTTATGCCGTGACCTTTGACCCTACTTCACCCGTTTTCAATTGGGTTCATCCCCAAGTGGTCGCCTACAGTATGCTGAAATTTCATCGACATCGAACCATATTTACGCAAGTTACGATGCATAAGGGCAATGGAATGGATCCCGCTCCTACGTCTTGACCTTTGATCCCATTTATCCCATTTTCAATAGGGTTCGTCCCTAGATGGTCCCCTACCACATACTAAAATTTCATCGAAATCGAATCATTTTTACGCGAGTTATCGTGCCGACAGGCGGACGGACAAAGCTGGAGCATATACGCTTGTTCAACATACGGTTGGAAAGCGTAAAAAAGCAACTGCCGGGCAGGTGGCGCAGTGGTCTAAGCGATGACTTCTGATCATTCGTCCGAGATGGGTCCTGGTTCGAATCCTGGTGATGCATGGATGTTGTGTTTGTCTTACGGCACTGGCTCCCTCCCTTCCCTGGAACCAGTAACCCTAAATTAGGGACGGGCGACTGCTTATAGCCCATTGAGTTGCTCACGGTGGTCGTTAAAGCTCCAATCAAAAAAAAAAAAAAAAGAAAGTCGCTTTGACTCTTATACACTGCCGGACAATTGCTAAGGACGAATGACAATAGCAACGATAGCAACCATAAAATGGAATGCAGGAAAATGTGGAAATTAGCATAAGTGCGGGATACAGTAAGACGTGTTGTGCGTATGCAAATTTTGGATTGCCGAACTTGTTCGTGACGTCATAGCGCTGATAAGAGATATAAAGGATTTGACGCGTATTGACCGTTGTTGTTCAAACGCAAAGTTGAAAAGGAAAGAATCAATTGACGAACTTGCAATTTTCAGTATGTCTTCCCGACATCACCTAGATGATTTTACGCGGGGCCGTATTATTGGCAAGATTGAAGAAGGGCAACCAATAACAGATGTTGCCAGGGAGTTTGACGTCAGCCACAGTGTTGTTTCAAGGCTTTGGAAATCCTTTCAAACAAATGGAGAGTGTAGCAAACGTCACGGGGGAGGTCGTGCTCGCAGTACGACACCTTCAGAAGATCGGTACATAGTGCTATCAACAAAAAGACACCGGCGCAGCACAGCTAGTGAGGTAGCAAATCAATTTATGGCTGCTACTGGCAAGCGGATCTCCCGAAAAACTCTCGCCAGACGTTTGCATGAAGGAGAACTATACGCCCGCCGTCGTGTTGTGTGCATCCCATTGTCCAGACGTCACCGTACCGCCCGTTTGCAATGGTGCCATCAACATCGCAATTGGACTGATAACGACTGGTCTGCTGTCCTCTTCTCAGATGAGAGTAGATACAGTCTATCGTCTGATTGTCGACGACAACTGATCTGGCGTGATAGTGGTACTGCATATTGTCCAGCAAACATACAGGAAAGGGACCGATATCCGACATGTAGTGTCATGGTATGGGCTGGCATCATGATCAATGGCCGTACGTCCCTCTATGTGCTTCCAACTGGGACTATGACTGGCCAACGATACATTAATGATGTTCTGCTCCCTCATGTTCGCATGTTCCGTGGTGCTGTCGGTGATAGATTCATTTTCATGGACGACAACGCAACATGTCATCGAACAGTCGCTGTCCAGGAGTGTCTTGAGACGGAGGATATTCAACGCCTCGTTTGGCCAGCACGTTCTCCAGATCTGAATCCCATTGAAAATGTGTGGGATGCTTTGGGGAGGAGTCTTGCTGGTCGCCAATGCCCTCCAATAAACAAGGACACCCTCATCCGTGCACTGACAGAGGAATGGGATAAATTACCTCAAAAGCTGCTTGATAATGTTGTGCAAAGCATGACACGACGTGTGGAATCTTGCATCGCCCTCCATGGTGGCCATATCCCGTATTGACATCTTACGCCGGGACGCCTGCGGACGGTAATTGCATTTTTTTCACGTTTACGTATTCTGCACAAAATGGCCTGTTTGTCCCTTGAACACGTTCCAAAGCCTTCTGGATTTCAGAGCACAATAAATTGTCTTTCTTGAAATGTCCTGGCATTCTGACATTATTTTATTTCACTTGGCATCCAACCACACTAACTTTTTTATGCGCTATATAGCCGTTTATGATCCGTCTTTAGCAATTGCCCAGCAGTGTAATAACTTGAACTTCATCAATACGTTAATATTAAGTTAGCTTTACGGTAGAACACAACATGATTATAGCCCGCTAGACTTATCGTACTGTAACTTTCGTTGACCCGGATAGCTAAAATCTTAATAGCTGAAAAGTCCTTTACAGGAAATACAATCACATTCAGAATATCACCAAAGGTCAGCAAGGAAATAGAACACTTACGTTAATATTCCAATCCTTTATTGGCTCTAATCAAGAAGCAGATTAATTTTTAGCACTCATCTCAATTAATATATTTGGTCACAGAAAATATCCAAGGGAAAACAATTCTCTATATACTCAGCAGTATAGCTCAGCACAGAGCTCAGTTTTATAACCTACTGTGGTGAGTAACTAATCGTAGTAACTAAGGACATCGCGCTCAAATAATAATAATCCAAAAGCATCGTGAGACTCGATCCATATTAATCGAAAAACAAGTAAGAAGACATTCCAAACAGCAGCTTTTATCTCTAGTTTGAACATATGTCGTTGACTTTGGATCTATTTTCAGAGTGTTGCCAAACTCAATTTTTTTTTTTTTTTTTATGATTGGAGGTTTATCGACCACCGTGAGCAACTCAATGGGCTATAAGCAGTCGCCCGTCCCTAATTTAGGGTCACTGGTTCCAGGGAAGGGAGAGAGCCAGTGCCGTAAGACAAACACAACATCCATGCCTGACCGGGATTCGAACCCGAACCCCTTACGGACGAATGATCATAGGCCAGCGCCTTAGACCATTGCGCCACCGGGGCGGCAAACGCAAATTCATTTGACAGAAAATAGTGGCGCTAACTTTAAGAAAATGTTTGTAGAGAATAAACCAAATTTCCATGAGAATACAGGAACTCAAAAGGAAGGTTGAATAAGAATATACATCACCTCACGACCTCAATTTCATATACATTTTTCAGACTTTAAGATGCAAATTCTACACGTTAAGTGACCCGAATTCGAATTCTATTCGAAAACGACCGATTACATATTTTTGAAAAATATCTTGTACAACCCTTAGAGCACTGGATTTGGAAATTTTTCCAAACGACGTTGACATTGGACTTGGCAATCCTCATCCTTGTTTTAATTTCAAACAGGCCATTTGGATTTTTTTTGATTGGAGGTTTAACGACCACCGTGAGCAACTCAATGGGCTATGAGCAGTCGCCCGTCCCTAATTTAGAGTCACTGGTTCCAGGGAAGGTAGAGAGCCAGTGCCGTAAGACAAACACAACATCCATGCCTCACCGGGATTCGAACCCGGACCCCGTTCGGACGAATGATCAGAGGCCATCGCTTAGACCACTGCGCCATCGGGCCGGCCCATTTGGAAATGCTCACGTTCTAAACAAAAAGACCCATAAACAACGGAAGTACATGAAGAGTAGGTGAATATTTAACTAAGGATCTACACATTCATTATAAATCTAAGATGAAACTACTCGTTTCCGCAGTTTGTTGAATAATGGTAACAGAAAAATATGTAAAAGGTATTTATTTTAGTCTTACGGCATAAGTCCTCAAAGCACGGAGTTGTCGCCGTGACAGAGAACAATAAGATATGCTATCATGCAAATTAGATGTATTTAAGAAATTACTCATTAGTTATAATAACGAAAGGTCTGACTGACAGAGCAGACTGTCAGTTCTCCATGAATAAATGTATGCATTATCTTAAAGAAATGATTCCCAGTTGATGAATCAGCGTTAACGCAAGAAAATATCCTAACAAAAAAGATTTTCAACGTAAGTCGGCAATAAATTTCCAAATTGTGGAGTCAAGGCTTTTCGCATAGTTCTACGTATGAAATTATGACGTGTGGAAAGAGTATCTCCTGTTCTCTTCACCACTGTTCCAAGAAACATTTTAATAACTTAGTTTTAGCGTCGAAGCCACTATGCTAATAATATGTTGGCAGAAGGTTTGCCAAGGCGTGGGAGAATCCTACAGTTCTCCCGCGCCTTGACAAACCTTCTGCCAACATACACCCAAAAGAGCCAAAACATTACGACCATCTATCTAATATGATGCTGTCCTCCACGTACGGACAAAACAGCTTTTACCCGACGAAGAATTAACGCTACAAGATTTCTAAAGATGCCTTATGGTATCTGGTATAAACACGTTACCAGCAGATCCTTCAAAAACTCTTGTATGTCACGTGGTTGTGCCGCCGCACGACCAACACAAGCTGCAGATGATCGACAGGATTGACGTCTGGGGACTTTGGAGGCCAGGGCAGTACCTGAAAATCTTCATGTTCAGCAAACCATTCTCGAACTATCCGGGCAGTGTGGAATGGTGCATTATCCTGTTGAAGGAAGGCACTACTAGAGAGGAATAACATTGCTATGAAAGGATGTACCTGACCTGCAATGATGTTCAGGTAGGTGGTAGACGTATTAGGTGAATGACTCAACACAGGGTAGCGCACATGAATGACTCAACACAGAATTTTTCCAGCAAAACATTGCCCACTTCCTACACCGGCTTGTTTTCGTCCCACGGTGCATCTTGGTACCAACATTTCCCCAGGTAAATGACGCACACGTATCCGGCTGTTCACATGTTGCAACAGGAAATTTTGTTCATCGGACCAAACGACCTTTTCTCAATCATAAGCGGTCTAGTTTTTGATGCTCGAATGCGGACTGTCGGCGCTTTCGAAGGTGAACCTAGGTTAGGATGAGAACTGGGAGCGGCCTGCGGTTACGCAGCCCCATTTGTATCAGGGTTCGATCTACTGTGTGTTGTGACACATTCCCATTTCCAGCATTCAAATTACCAGCGAATTGCGCCACAGTCTTCGTTCTGTTGGCTCGTACCATACGGGGTATCTCTATTTCACCCCTAGAATCGATAAAAAGTGGGCGATTTTCACCTTTCCGGTGGCTCGTAGTTTTTTCTCCTCGGACCACTTTTTGAAGGTACTGACCACAGCTGACATTGAGCACTTCACAACGTGCCGGCTCGGAAATGCTCTGACCCAGTTATCGGGCCAGTATGATTTGGCCTTGGTCAAACTCGATTAAGTCAGCTGCCTTCATCCTCAGAAAAACAAGAGTAACACTGATTAAGAGAGCCCAGTGCAGGTGTTAGTTATTCCATTTCATGACCTAATGCGCCTTCATTTACCTGCAGTTTCTTCGACTTGAAGAAAGACGCGCTGGTCATAATGTTTTGGCTCTTCGTTGTACGCCGCTGTTAGCAAGAGTAATTGCGGTATTTCCTAAAACACGTTCTGTAAGTTAACCGAACACGTTTGTTAAGAGTGTGAATGAAATCGAAGATTTTTATTTTATCTATACAATGACTATTTATCCCATAAACTACCTATTCTGGAGGAGTTAAAGTGTAAAACAGCGACTATCATGGTGTCAATTCTACGCTTTATTCAGTTAATGCATGGAACAGCAATAAATAAAAGTAATCATTTATGAAATTATGTGTATATTCCTGAACGTGAGACATTCGAGATGTTTGAGAAATGATGCAAATGTAGTGTCATAATGTACATTAAATGAAAAATCGCTGTCACAATAATATACAATTATATCATAGCCGCCCGGTGCCACAGTGGTCTAAGCGGTGGCTTCGGATCATTTGTCCGTGATGGGTCCGGGTTCGAATTCCAGTAAGGCATGGATGTTGTGTTTGTCTTAAAGCACTGGCTCTCTCCCTTCCCTGGAATCAGTGGTACTAAATTCGGGACGGGCGACAGCTTATAGCCCACTGAGTTGTTCACGGTGATCGTTAAAATTTCATTCAAAAAAATATATATATAGTACTGTGGCAAAGGATAGTCACGTGGCACGTTTTAATTGGCTGCCTTTTGACACGCTGACAGTTCTATTAATAGATTCCGGAAATCTAACACAGTCACTTTACAGAATACGTGGCCTAAACTTCTCCTCCGCATCGCTTGTATTCATTCTCGCTGGGATCGGGTAAAGTCTTTTCACACCTTTTAGAGGTTAAGCCCATGTTGCTAACAATCTTGTTTGTCCATTAATCTTACAAATCTGGAAAGCTCATTCAGGCCAGCACCTATTTTTGTAGAATGTTACAAGAGCAGAAGTTATAATTCGTGGGTACATTATACACTGAGTGTCCAAACAGATGTTTTCGCTTCAGTATGACAACGAAAGTCTAAATGCCACCTATCCATTCAACATACGTTGATGTACAAAATTGAAGTCCAGAAGGATTCTTAAGGATAAAATGAAAAACACGTAGCCGTAGGTAGAGACGTTTCAAATGTGAAGAGACACAATCATAAGAGAAATAAACTTTTTATAACAACATATATGTACTCATTTTGCGTATAAAAGGACACATCCGCAAGTGTCACCCAAAGGATTGATTTTTTTTATTGGAGATTTAACGACCACCGTGAGCAACTCAATGGGCTATAAGCAGTCGCCTGTCCCTAATTTAGGGTCACTGGTTCTAGGGAAGGGAGAGAGCCAGTGCCGTAAGACAAGCACAACATCCGTACCTTACCGGGATTCGAACCCGGACCCTCTCGGACGAATGATCAGAGGCCATCGCTTAGACCACTGCGCCACCGGGACGGAAAATAAGGATTGTGAACATCTCTTACGGACACGCAACTCTCACAACGAAGATACATACTCTTCACCAGGTTGTTGATGGACTCTGGATCCAAAAAATTTCATTCCTCTATGAGGGCGGTGCGTAGCTCTGGAAGGGATCTGGGAAAAGATGATGAGCTGCTACGTGTTGTCCAAGGGCATCGCAGGTGTGCTCTCAATGGTTCAGGCCCAGATACCTGGTAGTAACTCCGTTGGGCCGAATATTCTTGCTCTGCAGTGAATCACTGACAAGCTGAAGATTGGGCGAGAGAGGGTTATCTTCATTAAAATGAACTGAGGACCAACAGCTCCCCGAAAAAGTGTGACATAGTACTATAGAATCTCGTCCTTAAAGCGCTCAGCATTGACATTGTCTCCCGCGAACAAGTGGAGGGGTGTGCGGCCGTTGAATATAATGCAACCCTCCACGAGCAGATCACCGCCTCTGAAGGAGTCTCGTTCGCGGGCGTTTGCAAGATCATTAAGGGTTCCCTGTTCCTTCTAGATGAAATGCCGTCGAGAATCTGTTTGTAGAGTGGTAGACTGAATATCGATTGTCTGTAAAAAAAAAAAAAAAAAAAAAAACACCGGCCCACTCGTCTAGGCTCCAGAAACGATAAAGCCTGCACCCTGTAATTCATGCTCAGGGAGCATGGGACGCTGTCAGGCCTTTTTGGGCTTTTTTCCAGGCTCCCTTGTTGTGCTTGTTTCCATTCACCTGTAATACAATCTCTCCTGCATGAATTGAATTGAAAAAAAAATGAAATCAAGTGATCTCTCCTGTGAGATGCTTTTAGAGGATAACAAGCCATGGGTCCCCTAGCATAAAGGCCAATTGCATTAAGCCTTCGACGTACCGTTGTCTTGATACCGTAGTTCCAGTGACAGCGGAGGGCTCGGAAGACAATTTTTGGTTTATATAGGGCCCATGACGCAATGCGGTGAAGGCAACATAACGGCTCTTACGAGGTATCGTACGCCTTGGGCGATCTTGGCATCTCACTGGTGTTGCGCAAGTGTTACCATAAACGTGAAACTGCCCTAGGGTGGATATTTAAGTATCTTGCGACCTGAGCCTCACACTGGCCTGTTTACAGTCGTCCTATCGTTCGCCACCATACAACATCGAATACACGGGTATGAGACTCAAGGAAAAGATTTGCATACACAAGAACGCTTCTTACATGCACTGTCAATGAGAAATCCACTGCCGTTCACCACTGGCTTTATTATGTAAATCTATTTTCATGATGAACAACATTTTCCACACTGACATTCAAGTTTCACTACGGGCATTTGTTTCTAGTGTCCATTGATATATGTCCTGTGAATATCGCAACATTTCATTGAGCGATTTGGATTATTAATCCGTTATTGCCTTCCGGACTTTAATTTTGGACTACAGGGTTCATGCAAAGCTCTTCGTCTGATTGATTTTATCCATCTCAAAAGCCTATCTCATTATGCTAAAGTTGCTATGAATGTTCTTATCTCACCACTCAACCGTCATCTAATTATAGACTTATTTTTATGCATATACCAGTTCCCACTCAACATGGCTGAAGTTTATCGAAAAAACGTGACTGTAAAGGAACAGCTGTAAAGCACTACTGTTTTTTCTGCTTCAACTCCGAATCTTATGAATGGCACATTTTGTTTTTCCTCGATACTGCATCCTTGTACATAAGATAATTTTTTCTACCCAACGTGGATCATGGCGGGTGTTTTAAAGGTATTGCAAATTGTGAACCCAAATCTCGAATGGAAATCCTTTAATGGAATCAGTCCACTCATTCTCTCACCCTACAAAACTTTGCTTAATTCAAACCGCTATGAAGCACCTGCAATTCACCCTGGCAATTGACACTAGCCTCTCTCTCTCTCTCTCTCTCTCTCTCACTATCGGTAACCATACCTACTTATCTCCCACATACCTTATATGCTATGCTACTCTACCGAAATCTTCTACTCCACTGTCAGAAACCTCAAAATATTGAAGTTGTTTCTTCGACTACGTTTCGTCAGGTCTGGCTTGCTGCATACAGTTCAATAAACCTTCCGAAGGAGAGCGATATTCAGAGGTGCAACCTTCATGGCCGTCTGTCTTCTCCTCTCCATCTTCACCGTTTTAACATTGCATCTCCATGACAATTCCTTTACTGCAATGCACTTCATGATGTGTCACATATCTACACGACATGTCGTTTTCTTCAGCCTTTGATTTCCTTCCTTTTCGCCTTAAATCACAGATTTGCAGTTTCATATGATCTCCTGGACAACCTTCTTCTCTCGCGCACAGGGGTTTTTGCCAGAGGTTTCTACTTACGTTTGCTGTTTCGTCTTTGTGACAAATACTCTGTCTGCATCTTTCATTTGTCTCCATCTCGATCTTCTTCCAGTTAGACCATTCAGCAAGCACAACAAGCATCACTTGTTTAGTTTCGATCAAGTCTTCAGCTTAAGTTTAATGCGACCTTCCGGCGAACATCGATGATGCCTTCTTCAAAACTTGGACCCAGAATCACAGCTGGTTTGCTTTCATTAACTGCCGAACTCAACTTTCAGGATGATTTGTATTCTACAGAACGTATTTCGTTGTCCTACGTAAGTCTTCTTGAAACGTTTTTTTTATCCTGACTCAACTAATGTGCGCTTTGGCACGACCCTACACTATCTCTTGTTTCATTAAGTTATAGGGCTACACCCCAGCTTGCACTTTTTGTTGATTTCGATTTGTTAAGAATGCAAATACTTTTTATGAGACAGACTTTTTATGAATCACACAATTTATTGACTCAATCATGTTTTTGCAGCATGTTTTTTACCTATTTTGTTCATTCTTACTTTCTGGGGCTGCTTCTCTCTCTCTGTACATTTTGTTAATAATAGCTCTTTCTCATTTTCTTGTGCATTTCTTTTGTGCCTGTTTTCCCGTGTTATTAAATGCTCTCTTCTGAGAAAAACAACTGCCTAAATGATGGGCATTATTTCTCCTTACAGCACAACCAGGCAGTAAGATTCGGAAATACACTGGCGGAAAGTGAAAAAAGAACACCAAGAAGGAGACGTCTGATACAAAAGAAATTTAAACAGCATAATAACGGACTACAGAGGATAACGTGATCAAAACATTATGGCAAAATACAGCTGTATTTGCTCGTAAACTGAAAAATAACATTTCCATGTAACATGGTTAGTACGAGGTTGAACCGCCATGAACTGTGTCACACTATGCAATTCTGGCATGGAGTCTGTCGTACAGATGTTGGATGTAAGTTTGGGGTATTGAGTTCCAAGCATCCTTAACCTGGACGCGTAAATCGGGGATGGTCGTGGCTGGCCGTGGAGACCGGATAAGTCGTTGTCCCATAAAATCCCACACGTGGTAAATGGGGGACTAATCCGGTGAACGTGCAGGCCATGGAAGTTGTCTCACACCCTGAAGTGCATTTTGCGTTGCACGTACCGTGTGTGGGCGTGCATTATCTTGCTGGAAAACACCACGATGGGCCGACCTTACAAATGGCACAACAACGGGCTGAATGATGTTGTTGATGTAGGAGGTGCTGTTTAACGTACCCAGTACAAACACTAGTTGTGTACGGGAGTAATAGTTGATCGCTCCCCACACTAGGAGTCCAGGTGTAGGCCCTGTGTCGCTGGTGGATGCCAGAAGGATGGAGACGCTCCCTGTGGGTCTGCAAACACGCATACGGCCATCGATGGCTCCCAAGCAGAATCTACTTTCATCGCTGAACACGACAGATCGCCATTGGGTTCTCCAGTGCAGACGTGGGCGACACCACTGCAGCCGTTTCTGACTGTGGGCTGGAGTCAGAGGTACACATGTCAGAGGCACACGTGCACGTAGTCTTGCATCCAGTAGACGGTTGCGGATTGTTCGCACAGCCATCTCAGGTGCAACGCAACGGCAGCTCGGATTTGCGTCGCAGTGGATGTTCTGCTTGACAACGCCGCTCTTCTTATGCGTCGATCGGTCCGCTCTTCAGTCCGTCTGTGACTCCCGGTTCCACGTCTTCTCGTGTGGGAATGTTCCTCGGACCATCTACGCCACCATCGTACCACCCCCGATACTTCCCGTCCAATTCGCTCCGCAATACGACGATACGACCACCCGGCCTCGCGGAATCCGTCTAGACGACCTTGCTCAAAGTCCGATAACTGCTGAAATCGTACACCTCTTCCATGTCCAGGCATTGCAGCTTCTTCAGGCTCTTCGCACGTTTCCATACGCCGACGACTGATTACATTCACTTCGCCGTACTCCTTAAATACCACCGACGATAATTTGCATATTATGCCGTGCTGTGGCGTAAGCGCTTACTTGTTGCTCCCGAAATTAACATCACACCTACGTAAACTGTTTCCGCCAGTGTATTTCGTTATTACGTCTATTCACAACAGGTGAACCCACTTCCAATTCATGAACACTGTCCTTCTCTGAACAAAAGGATCAGTTAAAGATTCCAGCGGGTTCAGCTGGGAGCAAATTTAAAAACCAAAAACTACACAGAAACAACTCATCAGGTCAAGTAGTAGTAACAGCAAGTTTCAGTGTGAAACCCCATGAGACTGCGAATGTAAATGTCTGGAACTCTCGGTTGACTAATTTCTCACACATTGCTTTTTAATATTTCAGAATCACATAAACATTCATACGTTAGCAGGAATCGAACAGTTATTCCATGTGATAACTAGTTAAACTATTGAACGGTCCCTCATTCAGCCTTAATAGTTACCTTTCTTTCAGTTATTTTACGAAAATAAGCCAGAAAAATCGCTAACTTCGTTCTTTTAGTGGCAACAAATTTACTATTTCATCTGAAGTGTGAACCTCGAAAGAACCTAGTATAGATAGCTTTCAAAAATCATTAACTAAAATAACGGGTGTTCAAGTTAATATCTCTCATATTCATATAGACACAGATAATACATGAAGCGTACAGTTTTATCATCTGAATAGAATTCTAATCGCCTGCCAATACAAGTGAGTAAGATACTGTTCAAAAAGTAGCCCGAGACCTTTCCTTTGTGATCATTAGCCGAACGATCTCCTGACTTTTGAGAACACGCTTCAGTTTCTAACCGACCGATGATCTGTACTAAGACTTCTACTCGACTGAGTGGGCAGAATATTTCATTCCTCTTCCGTTCAATTCGATAGAACTCCACGCTGCCTCTTTCAAAGCGTTACATAACCCGCAGGCGGAAATTTCCTGTAATTTACTGCCACAGAAATCATTGTTCTTTTTCTCAATACACACGAAACCGTTCTTGGGTATGGTGATTAATGATTTCCTGAGAACCACGGCGCGGATACTGGGAGAAACTGTTTCTTCATTCTTTACTTTTTTCACGGTAAAGAGGTTGAAAAAAAAAAAGGCGCTTTTCAGCGGTGACAACGGAAATGAAATGGCCTGAATACAAGCTCGAGTTTGCACTGTGAGCCACTCAAGAGGGAACGTAATGCTCTTCAGGGTCAGATCGGTCTTACTTATGATGTTACGTAAAATGACAGCTGAGCTGAGCGTCTTCCGTATTTTCAAATCACTATGAACAGAATGACAATTAATTTGCTTTCTTTTTGTAGCAATCATGCTAGCGTAGTGAAAATTCACGAGTAGCACTGTTCATTTATGTTTGGCTTATCACGCAAAATCGAAAGCTAAGGTTGGGCATTTTCCGATTCAATTCATATCACTGATTTCACGAACGCTATTATTTCTCCTTTACTCATTTAAAATTAACTTTCATAGGCATTAACTTCCATCTTTCTAGAGCATCAAATGAGCTTCAAAGCCATATAGAAACTCATAAATCTTATGTAGAATAATTAAGGTTTAAATATATCTAAACGTTTAACGTTTATACGCTTAACTATACATGTCTGAAATTGTTCCCAATGAATGGCGTGAACTTAAATCACATTTTTCGAAAAAATATTCAAAGGCCAAGGAAAGAATCAAAGTAACTTACGGACAGTTTCCCATCTTTATTTTTCCTCGAATGGACTTCGTGAAAATTTATCACACTTATTAGAACAATATGCAAACCGCCAGGAAAAGAATCAACATGCTAACTTACAAATAGGTCCATGTCTTTATTTGTTAACTACTGGACCGTCCAGTCTCTCATACACGATATTCAGCAATGATTAGATTCAGTCCTTTATCATGTCGACTTATAACGAAGTAAATTTCTCCGTCATTTCTGTCCACGCCAGGATTAGAACCCGGATTCCCTCTTTCCAGAATAAGTCACTCTACCAATTGAGCTACGCGGACGTTTGTTCTGACTACTATCTGCCTTTATGTCGTGTGCGTCCTGCTGGCAGGTATGTCACATCTCCCCCCCCGAAAGAGGGCCGAAGGCATGGCCCACGGGTCAGCCGTGACCATGAATCGTTGCAGGCAGCCATCCACTGTAGAACGTGCACTTGATAACTCCCAGTCAATCTGGTGTGTGGAATGCAACGTCACACACATTTATTTTTCGAAGCTCTGGAGAAGGGATTCTCTGATTTTTCCTATCTCGCGGTGTGGAAATAACATCACACCATTGCGAGATTTTGAACGGTCGGGTCATCGGGATAGTTCGGGCGCCATTATAACGAAGTAAATTTCTCCGTCATTTCTGTCCACGCCAGGATTCGAACCCGGATCCCCTCATTCCGGAATAAGTCACTCTACCAATTGAGCTACGCGGACGTTTGTTCTGACTACTATCTGCCTTTATGTCGTGTGCGTCCTGCTGGCAGGTACGTCACAGACTTCACTGTATTTTCAAATAACATCGTTGGGCAATCTACTTTTCAAGAACCGCTGTGTTCCATAAATTTCAACACATATAAATCGCTATATCGTACATATCTAGAAAACTCCATATCAAATACACTATATTGACAAAAGTCACCAGACACCCCTTCAAAAGCAAATGAATGGATCCGCTGCGTTGTTAAGAAGCGCGGTAGAGCTGCAAACGGTATAAAAACAAGCCTGCAGCTGACCGTGATCATATCGCAGTGTGAGGGTCAGTGAAAATGTCGCGGAGGGAGAGAACTGACTTTGAAAAAGGAAATATTGTTGGGTGTTGTATTAGTGGGTTGTCCATAAAAGAAATCGAGAGGCGTTTAAACATATACCCAAGTCAACTGTTTTGGATGTACTGAATAAGTAGAAGGACATGGCGTGCCTGAAGCAGCAAAAGTACCGGAAGACCAAAGAAAATCAGTGATAGAGGACGTCGAAGGTTCAGGAGGCTCGTTACAGCTAATCGACGGAGTACTGCACAAGACCTAAGTGTACAGGTGAGTAAAAGTGCTGGAACCTCAGTATGTACACGTACCATTCGTAGAGAACTTCATTCCATGGGTTACCGTGGTCGTCCGGCTTCTCATAAGCCTTTAATCTCCACTCGGAAAGCAACTCGTCGTTTAGCATGGTGTAAAGAATATTTATCGTGAACCGTAGATCAATGGAAACGGGTCCTGTGGACTGATGAATCCAGATACACGATCCATCAGTCTGATGGCCGCGTGTGGGTATGGCGGCAGCCGGGGAACACAATTTACCACAGTGTACTATTCCTACGGTCAAGTTTGCAGCTGGCAGTGTACTCGTGTGGAGGTGTTTTTCGTGGTATGGCCCCGACCCATTGGTTATCGTGGACAAACCTTTTAACCAGAGTTGCCCTACAGACTCTGTGGCAATACTATGGAACCGAGCCTTGTTGGTACCAGCAGGATAATGCACCGAGCCATAAAGCAAATACTGTTACGGCGTAATTTGACCATAATTCCGTATCGTGTATGGACTGGCCTGCACAGATCCCCTGTCTTAATCCCACAGAGCACCTATCGGATGAATTAGAGCACCGCATAAGAAGTTTGGAACCAAGGCCTATTACTAAGCAACAGTTAGCGGCAGCATTATGTACTGAATGCAAGCGCATACCTATCGTTGTGTTCCAAAACCTTGTCGAAAGCATTTCTCGAAGGGTCAGTGCATGCATTAAGGCCAAAGGTGGACCGACACCATACTAATACATGTCAATAAATGCTACGTTCTGTTTCTCTTCAAGGTGTCCGGTGACTTTTGTTAATATAGTGTATATCGCTTAACTCTCACTCTACGTAACATACGTATCTTCCTCTAACACCTGTGACTTTCCGCAGTCTATATCTTTATAAACGTCTGCATGAGAAAGACTAGAAATCCGTAATTCAGTATTCAGAAATCAATTAGAATTCTATACAAGGGCTCTTCCGTTTGGTTTCCTCTCCCAGACTAGAGAAGCCGATACATTTAGTAACGTAGGTAAATTCACCGATGTCTATAATACGTACGCATGAAATATACATATCGCTCTTTCTTACTTACCAACACATGAACACTAAGAGACGGAATTTTGATTTAAAATTTCGTTTATAATTTTTAGTTCTACCCGTTTTTGTAGGCTACAAGGAAAGGAGGAGAACACAACAAATAACGTACCTAGGATTGCACATAATTAACATCCTTCTGTGTGACCTCTTGCCATCTGTCTATGAGTAGGTGAATCCCACGTCGGAAAAACTCTTTTGTTTTAGAGTCAAAAAGTCATGTAATGCATTTTTCACATCGTCGTCATCATCGAAGGTTTGGAGAGCAAATGCGTTCTGTAACGATCGAAAAAGGTGGTAGTCCGTAGGTGCCAGGTCAGGGGAATACGACAGGTGCGGTAACACTTCGAAACCAAAGTCCAGTAATTTTTGACGAGTGATTAAAGCCGCATGAGCTCCGGCGTTATCATGATGGAGGATCACGCCTTTGTGTTTGACGAGTGCTGGACGCTTCGATGTCAGTTGTTCTCGCAATCTGTCCAACTGTTGGCAATTAGAGGTCAGTATTTATCGTCGGTTAGGTGCAAACACCTCTCAGTGGATTATTCCCTGCACACCCCACCAAACACTGAACAAAACCTTTTTGGGATTCAGTCCTCCTTTTGAGGTCGGTGGAGCAGGCTCCGCACCTTGGCACACAGTCCGTCCACGCTTTTGATTACGGCACAGTACCCATTTGTCATCAATAGCTACAATTCGTCCCCAAAAAGGTTCTTTTCTGTTAAGAGAAAGCAAAGAAACAGAGGTACGGATTCTCTCCTCTCGTTGCTTTGCAGAAAGCTGGCGCGGAACCCAGTTATCGAAATTGGTGATGAACCCAAGCTCATACATCCGTCTTTCGACTGTTATTCTGTGTACCAACAACGTTTCTGCTAATTCCTGAACGGTTGGATGTGTGTCATTTGTTATGGCTTGGTCCACATCCTCGTCAGAAACCACGGATGGACGTCCAGGACTTGGTTGATCTTTACAGCTTTTGTCTCCTTCCCGGAATTTCGAAACAAACGGTGACATGTGCTATCATCAACGGCATCCTCCCCATACATTTGATAGATGTTGCGGCACGCCGCGGCTGCAGTACTGCCTTTATCGAACTCATACAGTAAACAGTGTCTAATGTGCTCCTTATCGCATGTCATGTTACACCGTCCGTGATTTTCGTTACGAATGACTTACTCGGACAAACCTAGTGCCTCTATATGCTCTATTGCTTAACGCTTTATTGGCCGAAAATTCGGCATCGCAGCGTCATCTGTGAAGAAGCTACTCCGATCGCAATTTGCATCTATTACAAAAACGGGTAGAACTTTTGCATACACCCAACATGTGTGTGTGTGTGTATGCGTGTGTGTTTTTTACATGTAACGCAATAACCACCAATGTAAATGCAGCGCAGTAATGCACATGCGGTTAAGATAATAAAGACCGGTATAATCCGGAGCTGTCAACTGTTGGGATTCGATTGGTAATTAAACCCGATAATACTATCTTGACTACATCGTTTCTAGAAGACAGGAAGGAGACACTGCTGAGACACTTTGCATTACCAATCTGGACAAGGAAAATCTAGTCACATCACCAAAGGGCACTGCCCAATGGGAATAATGAGCATAGAATTGCACCCATAAGGCTCAGTGAAAGAATATTAGGTATAAAGATATACACGTTTCCATTTGAGACATCCATAGCCAAAAGCCCCTTGAAATATTTACTGTATTTATCACAGATCAGGGAAGATTCAGGTGAGGCACGAAACAATGAAATATTCCCGAAAAGGATTATGTGAACTACAATACATGAAATTATTATTTAGGTGGCAAAGAGTATGACGTAGAAATATGTGCGGTCAGCAGACTAAATCTCACCCTGAACATACCGAGCTTTCCTGTAGCAAGATGTGACATATTACCGACTCAGTGTGCTTGATTTTATATGCACGAGAAGAAAATATCTTCTTTGTAACGGCTGCAACTTTATACACTGAGTGGCCACTTTATTATGACCACCCCCTCAATACTTCGTTGGCCCACCTTTTGCTTTTAATACTGCGTCGATTCTTCGTGGCATGGACTCCACGAGATTTTTTTTTTATTGGAGGTTTAACGACCACCGTGAGCAACTCAATGAGCTATAAGCAGTCGCCCGTCCCTAATTTAGGGTCACTGGTTCCAGGGAAGGGTAAGAGCCAGTGCCGTAAGACAAACACAACATCCATGCCTGACCGGGATTCGAACCCGGACCCCTTACGGACGAATGATCAGAGGCCAACGCCTTAGACCACTGCGCCGCCGGGGCGGCATCCACGAGATGTTGATAGGTGGTTTGTGAAATCTGAGACCATGCTTGATGAATAGCACTTTCCAGGAGTGTGACATTGCAGGGTTGTGGATCCAGCTGTCTGATGGCTCATTCAACTTCATCCCACAAATTCTCAATGGGATTGAGATCTGAAGATTGTGGGGCCACCTAAGCAAAGTAAACTTACCGGCATGCTCCTGAAACCAATCCTGTACAATACGAGCACTATGGCAGGACGCATTATCTTTTTGAAAGTAGCCATCGCTATTGAGATAAACCATCCACATGACAGGATGCACTTGGTCCGCAACGATGTTTAGATATGATGTGCCAGTCAGATGTTGAACAACACGAATTAAAGGGCCCAAAGCATGCCAGGAAAACATTCCCCGAACCATAACGTTGCCTCTACCAGCTTGAAGGGTTGTAGCAATGCATTTGGGGGTCCATGCTTTCGTGCTGTTTCCGCCAAATTCTCACTCGGCCATCGGCATGGTACAACTGAAAACGTGATTCATCGGACCACATAATTTGTTTCCAATTATCTACTGTCCAATCCTTGTGCTCCTGTGTGAACTGGAGACCTTTTCTCTTATTAACTGCAGGCAGCAAAGGTGTTCGAACAGGACTTCGGCTGCCATATCCCAGTGCGTGCAAAGATCATTTGAAGGGATCCTTGATTAAGGTGGTCTGTAATTTGCTGCACTGTTGCCCTTCTGTTGTCTGTTACCAGTCTGGGCACTCTCCGTTCCGCCCCGAGCAGTCACTAGTTGATGACGACCACACGTTCCACGTAGAGACCCAGTTTTTTGGCTGACAGTCCCGTCTCTAAACACTTTAACAACAGCTGCTCTGGAACATTTCACGAATGCGGCGGTTTCGGCGATACTCGCTCCATGACTCCGAGCTCCTACAATCATCCCACGTTGAAAGTCCGTGAAATCGCACTTTTTACCCATCTCGTCCCCCAAATATCCCTTTACTACTGTCGCAAGTACTAAGCTTTCCCTTTTTATACTAGCCTCGCCCTCTGGCGGCAACAGCATGTAGCCTTAGCTCATTTGCTTAAAACTGTCAGGAGGTCATAATAAAGTGGCCACTCAGTATATAAACAGGAAAGTTTGTATGTGGTAGAACAAAGGCAGGGTAAAGCGTAAACACCAGAAAAAAGCTTTCATTAATCGCACATAAACGTCTCAGAGCAGGAGCTACAAATAGACGGCAGTACGCTATTACGAAAGCAAAATCTGAACAAAGAGCACTAAGAAAATAGCATCCACTCAATATAATTTTCGTTAGTCAGGACAAGAAATAAATAAGTATCTTGAGCACACGATGGCAAAATTGATCAGGTATGAAATCCTCACAAACAATATCGTATGATATCCTCACCAAAATAGTTGACAAAACCAATATTGATAACCATCTCTTAAAGACATTTTGGGAAGGTCTTGGCGCAATAGTTTTAGATTCAAGGTTTCTTATGACCTCGTCAAACCTGGCGAAGTGAGCGGCAAAACAATTGAGCTGGCGATGCTTGAGCGACACTGCTAACTACAGAGCAAGAACAGGGTAGTGCACAGTATTCTAAAGAAATACTTTTATGACCTTTCAAAATAAGTTATTTTCTATTAATGTACTGAAGTTGAAAGATGATGTTAAGATAATAACGAAAAAAAGCAGGGTATATGTACAAGAAAAGTCGAATCTTTCCACTGCTGGAAGAAAACCCTGCAATGCGTAAAATTAAAATGTTGAGGAAGAAAGAATGGAAAAATAGACCTGGTGTGAATCTAAGTCTCGTAAAAAAGCACAACGCTAAAACATAGAATGTTACGTGAAGTGCATTATAGGGATTAAACATTGGATTGTTATTTTACTACATTGCAGAAACAGGCACTAAGGGAGTGTGCATATAAATAAATTTCCTTCTGAGTTTGTTTTCTTATGTAAATTTAGTTACTTGTTTAAACATTCTTTCATTGGACGATAAACGCCCAGAAAAGCGTTTTCCCTTTACGAAAGCTAACAGTCTGTCACAGCCGAATTAAACAAAAACATTGGGTGTGAAGATGTTATTAGAGATTGATTAAGCAGATAGTATTAACAGCAGACTGTAAAGATAGCAGATTGTAGAGTTGTCGAGATCAACGTATTAGGTGGAGTTGTAGTGATTACGAGTAGATGTTAAATGTTGAGATTGTAAAACGTTGATACAAACTTTGTTGAGGTTATATGTTACTTCCTATTGCTGCCTTCGGATTTAATTCTGAGTGAAGATCTAAGAGACACTATGTATCAGTAGATTTTATCTTTCAGTGAGTGAAGGAATAAAAGTGGTAAAATAACGTAAGTCCGCTCTCTCGTGCTGATTCTTATCTCTGACCATTCTGTTATTATTTACAAGGTTTAATTTTTGTGCATCACAGCTAACCAAAAACATCATCTAAAGACCAGTAAGCCAATTGAATTTAAAATTACATCCATAAAAGAATTAAAATTTCATATACTTTTTTCTTCGTGTAATCCCACAATGCGTTAAAAATGTGAACTTTACGAGTTACATGCCATAGCAGCGGCGAACAGAATTGAAAAACTGATATCATAACTGAATGCAACAATAAAGATATCGCATAACCCATGAGGTTTGGTTAAATTTTGTTCATTCATATTGTCAGTGTGTGCCGTGAAACAAATCCGGTTGGCATAATATAACTATATCGTAGAGGCCGGGCTGTAGAATTCAGATCTAATTTACATCTTATCATGACACGAAATTAATCATTCATTATGGCTATTTTCAGATGTGTAACAGCTGCTGTCATATAAATCATTCCTTTGAACTGCAAGGTATCGGTACTGAAAATTACTCACGCAAGCGCCACCTATTACAGATTAACAACGAAACAACTAAAACTGGCGTACAGAGCCGCCCCTAGTGTGTGGGTGGGGCCCCGGGCAAATATGTTTTGCTGGGCCCTTGTGACGTGTAATGATCAACCGAGGAATATTTTGAATAGTGGGAAGGGAATTTTCATCTAATGAACAGACCAAGGTTAGATTTACTGCTTCAGAGACATGAATTTGATACGAATAATTTCCTTTTTTATTCCCGTCAGTAATTAAATCGCCATTTGCTGAAGAAAATGAAGTTGCTCGAATTTCATCTGAGTTACTCAAATGCTGAATACGATTAAAATAAGCTTTATTTTTAATTTCACTTTTGTGATCAGTAATTAAGATTTCATTAACTATAGAATTTCGTTCGTTCTCAACAGGAGTCTGCTCGCTTTTATTGTTTTCAGTTTTTAAAATATTCAAGCAGACCTCCTTTTCTCATTTCGTTTACTTCTTTTTTCTTTTCAGCTTTCTTTATTTTCTGAGCACCATTTTCGAGTTTTCTATTTCTACTTCGATCTCGTCTTTCAGTGATTCTCAGTTATCTAAAGCAGGAGTCGGCAACCTCTTTGGCACATGACTTTTAAGTTATAGTAAGGAGCCGCAAGTGCAGTATATAATACACATTTATTATATATTTACATATAATATATATAAACATATGTATATACTGCATACATTTATTATATATTAGCACATGATACATATTTATTTTATATTTATATTGAGTGGAGTCCCTTTCCGATTTTTAACTGTTTTTATAGCATAGATAGGTCATTTTAAAATTAAAAAAATAAGAAAATTGGTATATCGTCCACGGGCTGCGGGTTGCCAACCCCTGATCTAAAGGATTAAATATATATATATATTTTTTTTTTTTTGAGGTTTAACGACCACCGCGAGCAACTCAATGGGCTATAAGCAGTCGCCCGTCCCTAATTTAGGGTCACTGGTTCCAGGGAAGGGAGAGAGCCAGTGCCGTAAGACAAACACAACATCCATGCCTCACGGGATTCGAACCCGGACCCCTTACGGACGAATGATCGAAGGCCATCGCTTAGACCACTGCGCCACCGGGGCGGCAAAAATAAAATTTCAGTGTAATTAAAGTATATTTTTAATATTATTTCTTGCGTTGGCAGTACAAATAAACCGAAGAATGGAATGTTGATATCGCCTTTACATTTCATACTGCCCTATTTTTTGAAACCTCAGATACAATAACTATCTTTCTCGATTACAAAATATTTCAACACTGGTATTTCAGAAAATAAAATCAAGTGGAACTTACGTTTTAATTCTTGATACAAACTTATAACAATATTTTCATGTTAAAAATTGCACTACACCTTGTTTTTTATCCTTTATGGCAGTTTAAGCGCACACAAAAACATGAAAAATAAAAAAAAAATGTTAATACGGGGATACGGAGCTATCAGGATCAGGATTTATCTTGTCAAATCCAGGGCAATTGGCTGGCTTAATTTAGGTTTATTCAGATGTTCCAATATTCCATACAAATTAGGTATCATTCTCTTAACTGTGCAGGTCATTCATAATTTTGTTTTATTCTACATATTACACTTTTCTCTTAATAAATTTTGTGCCTATGATGAGCAGGATCCTCAAAAGAGCGGGCCCTGGTTCTAAGGGTGGTCCTGCTCTAATATAAACAATGAAAGAAGCAACAAATTATTTTCCTCGTTAGGATTTTAAGAATAGATCAACAAATACTCGGCCATTGTCGTATACCTCATATTACGTTGGAAGCAGATAAACTGAAAGCTGTACCTGAGGCGGTGTGAGGACGTGATACATATGAAGCTAACGAATTAAAGAAATACGTAAACTGCTATGTAGAGCAGGCACTTAAAGAAATTTACGGACATATTTGTTAAGATAGAGACTTCGCAAAACTGAAAAATTTCGCTATAAAATTACGCATTTGTATCATGAAAGTCGGTAGCAAAAGGGCCAGTGAGCGGTAAGTCCTTAGAAGAGCTCTCAGAATCTTTATGGTCAGTCTTCGACAAAATTTCGCAAAAGTAGATTTAAATGATCATTGATAGAGGATTTTAGGAAGGGAGTGTCTGACCCCAGGTCTTAAACAACCAATAGGAAGCTAGGAGATTTGAGCTAGAATACCCAAACGGAAAGTGACATGGAAGCGAGGTAGAAGACGCCCTTATTTACTACCGGGGGGCCAGTACCCGGGGTCCGACGGCTTAACGTGCCCATCCGACGCACGGCGGGTATTTAGTGGATCGAGCGTTCGTACCTGCTTGGGATCGAACCTGAGGTCCTTTCCGTGGTAGTTACGAACGTTGCCCACTAGGCCACTCGCGGCCCCAAAAGTAGATTCAACTCGTGCAATATAATAATTAATGAGGCCCGAAGGGGATAAATCCTTAACAGCAAAACAAAAACGCAGTGCAGAGCTATCAAACAAGTTAGTAAAATCATGCAATGCATTGATTATAATACGCATTCCAACATACCAGAAATCATTACTCAAGTTATTACTCAAGTTATGAGAATAATGGCTGTGGAATAAATCTCGGTCCTGTGCCCTGACCTTTGATCCCATTTCGATAATATTCAACAGAACGGGTTTGGCATACCTCCGAAATAACATGATAAAATTTTGTCGCAATCAAAGCATTTTTACGTAAGTTATGATGCATAAGGGCTATAGAATAGATCCCGCTCCTGTGTCCTAACCTTTGACCCAATTTCGCCCATTTTCAACAGAAGTTGTCCCCAGGCAAGACCCTACAACATACTAACATTTCATCTAAATCGAAGCATTTTTACGTAAGTTATGACGCATAATGGCGATGGAAGTGATTCCGCTTCTATGTCCTGACCTTTGACCCCATTTCTCCCATTTTCAATAAGGTTTGTCGCCAGGTGGTCTTCTACCACATACTAAAAGTTCATCGAAATCAAACCTTTTTACGTTAGTTTTGACGCGTAAGAGCAGTGGAATGAATCCCGCTCCTATGTACTGACCTTTGAACCCTATTTCGTTCACTTTAAATAGGGTTCCTTCCCAGGTGATCCCCTACCAGATACTAAAATTTCATCGAAATCGAACGATTGCTACGCGAGTTATCCTGCGGACGGACATACGCATACAACACGTGACGTTATGAGGCAGATGGGAATCGCGACCATCTGCTTGCCGCAAGTGTGACGTCATAAAACTTTAATAGGATCCACACACAATGCGTGACGTAATGAGACAGATGGCGTGACCACGTGCCAACATTCTCAAAGGCGAGATTATGACGTCATAAGATTTCTAAGCATTGTTAACATTAATGGAACAACGCCATCACTAAAAACGTTATAATTCGGGGTGGTTATTTAACCCACTAAACGAATTCTCGTAAAGTCTAGATCAAGCTAAATCGATTTCTAGTACCAGAAAACGGTAGGTTAACGACTTTCATCAAAATTCTTAGAGCCGTTTTCAAAATAAAATGTACATACATGCATACAAGAATTGCTACTTTAAGGTGGACGTCAAGTAACTTTGCTTCCTATACTTCCAATGGAAAAACTTATGTACACATTTTCTTCACAATTAATGCGTTCTCAAAGATGAAAATTTGAACATCGATTAAAATATCTTCATTTTATAACTTGCAATACTTAATATTTTCTGAAACATAACCATATTTATGCAATTCAACATTTGTTTGTTAACTGACGTCATGAAAATACAGGTCGCGCCATTTTTTTCTGGACAATTAATGCATTCAAAAGGATGAAAATTTGAACATCGATTAAAATAGCCTCATTTCATAACTTGGAATACCTAATATTTTCTAAACCATAACCGTAATTATGCAATCCAACATTCTTTTGTCCACTGACGTCATCAAAGTACAGGTCGCGTCATCTTTTTTCTAGACAATTAATGCGTTCACAAGGTTGAAAATTTGAACATCGATTAAAATAGCTTTATTTCATAACTTGGAATACCTTATATTTTCTAAACCATAACAGTAATTATGCAATCCAACATTTTTTTGTCCACTGACATCATCAAAGTACAGGTCGCGCCATCTTTTCTCTGGTTTACACACCACCAAAGAAAAAGTGATTGATTTTTAATACAATTATGGTTATGTTTTAGAAAATATTAAGTTTTCCAAGTTATAATATGAAATTATTTTAATCGATGTTCAAATTTTCATCCTTGAGAACACATTAATTGTGAAGGAAATGTTTACAAAAGTTTTTCCTTTGGAAGTATAGGAAGCAAAATTACTTGACGTCCACCTTAATAATATGGGATAAGGGCAATGGAATGGATCGCAATCCTATGTCCTGACCTTTGACCACATTTCGTCCATTTTCAACAGGGTTCATTCCCAGTGGTCCCCTACTACATACTGAAATTTCATCGAAATCGAACCATTTTTACTCACGTTATGACGCATATGGGCAATGGAATGCATCCCGATCTTATGTCCAGACCTTTGACCCCACTTCACCCATTTTGAATAGGATTTGTCCCCAGGCGGTCTCCAACCACACAGTAAACTTTCATTGAAATCGAACCATATTTACGCAAGTTATGTCGCATAAGGGCAATGGAATGATCCCGCTCCTACGTCGTGACCTTTGACCCCATTTATCCCATTTTCAATAGGGTTCGTCCGTATGTGGTCCCCTACGACATACTAAAATTTCATCGAAATCGAACCATTTTTACGCCAGTTATCGTGCGGACAGACGGACGGACGGACGGACGGACGGACAAAGCTGGAGCATATACGCTTCTTCAATCTACGGTTGGAAAGCGTAAAAACGCGGATATGAGTCTTATTTTTTTATGAATTAAAACACATTCAGTATCATGAACAACAAACTTAGTCGGGAAAAGTAGAGTATTTGAACAGGAACAAGTGACAAGTACAATTTGCCAATAAGAACGATAAATGAAACGACTAAACTGCCGGCCGCCCAAAATGCAACACCAAGAAGGAAATATCCGATTGGCCTGAAATTCGCAGCACGCGTCGCCCGCGAGAGGACATGCAAACGATTAGCATTGCAGGGCATATGCAAATCTTGTGCGCCCGGCAGGCCACCGAGAAGCACTATAAGAAGGGTGCACAGAAGGCAGGTTGTAAGTAGTGGAAGTGCGTTGTGCTGCCGGACCTGTGCGTGGGAAGCTTCCTGATGCCTTGTCGCAGAACATGGCTGTCATTCCAGCACTTCTCGGGGTTCGACAGAGGACGAATAGTGGCTTATCACGACAGCGGTTTATCGTACCGAGACATCGGCGCCCGTGTGGGACAACATCCAGCCACAGTGAGGCGAGTATGGATTCGGTGGGTGCTGGAGGGACGGACGGACCGACGTGAGTGATTGCTGCAGCCACGACACACCACCGAATGAGAGGACCGGCATATTGTGCGGCGGGCACCGCCACATCACGAACGTTAGCGCAAGAATAAAGGTGTGTTGCGCAAAAACCTGTGTCAGCACGTACCGTTCGACGTCGTTTGAAGGAGCGGGGACTTGTCGCACGGCGCCCATTGCTCCGATTACCACTGACGTTACACCACCGGCGAGTGCGGTGGCAGTGGGCCGTTGAACGCGGCACCTGGACTACGGAATGGCACGACATTGTCTTTTCCGACGAATCCCTCTTCAGCCTGCAAAACCACGATGGTCGGATTCGCGTGTGGCGGCACCGCGGCGAGAGACTGTATGACGCCTGCATTATGCATCGCCATACCGGTCCGTCGCCTGGCGTTACGGTTTAGGGCGCAATTGGATATGACACCCGTACCCCTCTGGTACGCATCGCCAGTACACTCCACAGCCACTACTACATCTCAGAAGTTTTAGAGCCTGTAGTCCTCCCTTACCTGTAAAACCTGCCAGCTGCCACGTTTCAACAGAACAACGCGCGCCCGCACGTGGGAAGCATCGTGCAACAATTCTTCACGGCCAACCAGGTGTCACTGCTGCCGTGGCCCGCCTGTTCTCCCGATATGTCGCCCATCGAACACGTCTGGTCGCTGATCGGCAACCGAGTGGCCCGGCAAGCACCACCCGCGGCTACGCCTGATGAACTGTAGCAACGTGTGGAAGCAGCCTGGACCGTCGTACCCCTAGCCCACATCCAAAGCTTCTTTCGTTCGATGCCGCAGCGTGTAGCGGCCGTTATTGCCAGCCATGGGGGCCACACGAACTATTGATGTCTGCGTGTTCCGCAAGTCGCACGGGCCTGTAAGCTCAATCGTTTCATTTTTGTATCTGTTGTTATGTGTCCAGTAAATCTGGCTTTGCTATCTCGTGTCCTTCTTGGTGTTGAATTTTGGGTGGCCAGCAGTGTAGATGCAACTGCTGCCAATAGTAATGTAACTTCGAAATAGTAGTACAAATAGGAATTCAGCGATTAATATCATCCGTCGTTTAGAAGAGCTAAGAAATCTCACCGAAGATTTGCATAGTAAGTGGCATCCTTTTTTGCAAGCAGAAAAGCGCAAGAAATTATTTACAATAATTTCATATAATTTGGATGATAAATTACTATTTGCAAATCTTCCACAGGATGAAAATATAAAAATGCGATAGCTAGTCAGGAATCCTAGTAGAGCTCGAAAGGGAAACGACTGAGATATACAAAACCTTTCAACTGAGAACGAATCGTACATCTGCAAATCCCCATGAAGCTTATGTAGCATACCCTCCCAAGCCAAGAATGGTAAAAAGTGGCATGATAAAGAATAGTGTATGAGGGAATCAGCTACTACCATACAATCAGTAACAAATAAAGTTGAATGGTTTGAGATGTCGAATTAAATGCGGACATCTCTGAAAAAGAAGGCAGTTGGTGCAAAAGGGGTAAAATGCATTAGATCACCACCGGATCACCACGATATATCGACCAAACAATTAGTGTTAGGAGTAAGGTGAAACAGCTTAGTTATAGACGTGGAGGGTTGGGAGGGTACGACTTCATCTATGAATGTTAAAGCAAGCCAAACATAACCATGATTAAAACAACTAGCAGAAAAGATACAAGAAAATAATCTCACGACGTTTCCCATTGTTTCGGAAAGATGCAGCTTCAAATACACTGGCAAATAACACAACATATTACCATTATATTTTTGGAAAGACCTTAAAAATTTACGCTATTATTGAACAGGGTCTGGAAGCTTACCTATACTAAGAGCAAAAAGGCATGATTAACCTTTTATCCAAAAGAAAACAAACACGGTTATACATGGCGACAAATGTATGAGAAAGATTAACTACATTTGAAAATGAATGTCTTGACAAAATACCAACTTAAACGTAAGTGGTTTTCAGTGTGCAAGAAATATTATTCACATAATACGTGGAAATACGTCTGAATTATTAACACACCAATCAGACATCTCTGAATTGCGTGTATTTAACTGCGCCCCAGGTAACATTAATAACATCAGAAAACCCGAAAGTTACATCGCCATGAAGCGCGAATCGAACCCGCATCTCCCGATTTTCGTTCCAGCAGGGTATCCGTTACACCACCCACAGGACAATGAAGTCCAAGTATGTGAATGTTAAGAACCAGAATAGTCCCCTGATGTTTGACTGGATTTTTACTTAACTACTCTAAGAGCGACATGTCACTATGTCTTAAAAGAAAAGTGTTTAATCAATGCATCTTTCCAGCGCTTAGCTACGGAGCAGAGACGAGGACCTTAACTAAAAAGACATACAATGATTGCAGACAGCTGAAAGGAGCCTGGACAGACGCATGCTTGTGACAACCAAGAGAGAGAAGAAGAGGATCTCGTGGATCAGGAAAATGACAAGACTGGAAGACATCATGACCAGAGTAAAATCCCTGAAATGGCAAAGGGCTGGACATATTGCCAGAAGGACGTACCATCGATGGACAAGCGAAATTTTAGACTGGAGTCCAAGGGACAGAAAAAGACCCAGAAGAAGACCACATGAGAGATGGGTGGATGGAATTCGAAAGCATGCGAGAGTGACATGGAGTAGACTGGCTCAAGGCAGACTGTTGTGGGAGAAATTTGGGAAGATCTTCATAGAACAATGGATGATAATGGTTGACAATGATGATGATGATGATGATGATGATGCACACACACACATATTTTATATATGTGTGCATATGTATGTAGTAAACCAGCCAAATAGATCTTACACAAATACTTACTTACACACATATTATATGCACTCATAGTCAACAAAATAGTTGCACTCAGATGGAAACAACCAAGAGGAATGAAATTTGGTGGGTAGGTTTGACATCGTGAGACATGCAAATGATACAATTATCACGCTTGGCCGCGCATGTGACGCAAGCAAGGAGGGGACGTAGCCCTGTGCCTGAACGGCTATATAAGGTCGTCAGGTCGTCCCGTTGCGCGTGCTTGCCATTCTGACTCGTGGTGTTGTGTTAGTTGCATCCTTTGCAAGTGCAGTATGCCTCGGAGAAAAGTTCGGAAGCAGTTCAAGGAGTTGGAGGAGTTTGAGAGGGGCCACATCGTCGGGCACCGAAAAGCGGGATGGTCTCATCGCCGTATTACGCGTCATACCGGTCATGCGGCGGATATCACCTTAGCACGCTGTTGGCGGCAGTGGATAAAACAAGGCACGCAGCAGCGACAGGAAGGGTCTGGGAGACCTAGATGAACCACGGAGAGGACCGATGGTTGTCCGATCCATCTATCTATCAGAAGTATTTGAAGAAACATCAGATCAAAGATATCGAAAAATCGAGCTGACATATTGATTTTTCAATAATGACATTTTCGGTGCAATATATCGGTCTCAGGAATATCAAATGATATCAATATCGATACTTTTGAAAACATCGTCCGTCCCTAGTGTGAGGTCGCCACGCGCCCTCGCATATTCCTCTCGCGCCTCCGTGATCTCAGGCCCGATTATCGAAATGGCTGTATTGCTGCAACGCTGCGTATGACGTGTTAGTTCTCAGAAGAATGATACCTCTCCTGAAACAGTGAATCGGAGCGACACGGCCGGTTCACTGTTTCAGGTGCGATGTGCAATAGCATTTTATTTCTTCTTTGATCTCTGTTGGTTTTAATATGAATGAATACTGAAATATCAGGAACACTAAAAGCGGCAAGTATGCTATTAGCTAAATAAAACCAATGCTTCTCAAAAATGAAACCAATATTTCTTAGATTTCTCAAAAATGACATTCTTAAATCGTCATTACCGATTTAAGAATGTCATTTTTGAGAAATCTATATCGGTCTCAGGAATATCAAATGATATCAATATCGATACTTTTGAAAACATCGTCCGTCCCTAGTGTGAGGTCGCCACGCGCCCTCGCATATTCCTCTCGCGCCTCCGTGATCTCAGGCCCGATTATCGAAATGGCTGTATTGCTGCAACGCTGCGTATGACGTGTTAGTTCTCAGAAGAATGATACCTCTCCTGAAACAGTGAATCGGAGCGACACGGCCGGTTCACTGTTTCAGGTGCGATGTGCAATAGCATTTTATTTCTTCTTTGATCTCTGTTGGTTTTAATATGAATGAATACTGAAATATCAGGAACACTAAAAGCGGCAAGTATGCTATTAGCTAAATAAAACCAATGCTTCTCAAAAATGAAACCAATATTTCTTAGATTTCTCAAAAATGACATTCTTAAATCGTCATTACCTGTATAAACACAATTTTGCACTGAATGTAAGCACTGGCATAAAAAACAATGTTTGGGATCCGCGGCCTCGTCATTGTTTGAAAAGGGCTCCATGGTGTCAGAAGTTTGAGAACCGTTGCTATAATGTCATGGCGTTGTGTTTTCCACACGGCCTTGGTTTAACACACTCTCTATATTATCACTGACTCAGAGAAACAAGGCTCTTTTTCAAATCAAATCTCACAATACAATAGAATTTTGTAGCAACAATATCATGATGCTCCTACAAGAGAGAATACTTGAGATATTTATTCTTTATTAATGAAAATGTTGGAATTTTTACTTCGCGTAACTCTGTTGATGACTTTAAGAGATATTAAAAGTTCTCTCGAAACGTTAGGATCATTAGTTTATTCACGAGGTGCGCATAAACATAAGTTATTGACAATGCAGGATTTATTTTCCTCCGAAGAATATTTGCCTTTACGCTAAGAAACACTCTCGCATCTACCGTATGCATCCATAAACAATAAAAAGTATCCCATACACGTACGCACGAGGAGAAATTGTATGTAAATCGTGACGCGCGTGCCCTGAGGTTCTTTAAACGTGCATCCGTTGAGCCTGACATCTCAGGGTTCAACACGCAATGTCCTTAGCAGATTTCGGGAAAGGATGATAAAGCAAGCACGTCTGTCTTAAGATCTGGTATTCAGGACAGCGTGGGTCGTAAATGTTGTAAGAATAATGACATCTTTGGTGATCCTATCCTAAGGCACGGTCTGATAGAAACACTCACAGACTGGACTTAGTATTTCCTCCTTGAACGTGATTTCTCGTCACCGGAAGCAAAGTATCGAAGCTCGGGAAAATCAACACTCATGAAATGTTCATTCCATGGACACTGCCGAAATTATATCAACGAATGCCCTTAATCATCAAAATACTGTCAAGATCTGGAAACGATGATTGAAAATCTCACCTACAAATGTTTTCGACAATAATATATATTCTGCGTAAACACGTATAAGCTTTTGAATTTTCTTTTCCTTCTGGTAATGCACAAATTTTAGTCACGCGACTTGTCGGCAGACACGTTAGCAATTAGTTCAATTCCAAATAAGTTCAAATCAAGTAAACGACGATTTTGTGCATGTATAATAAGAAACAATAATTTCTGTGTTGAGGCGAATGTCCATTTCTACGATGATTTCCATTTTGCATAAATGAAATAAGACTTGGCGCAATATGGCCGCACATAACTCTCAGGTGTGAACTACAGGATTCTGGAGCACAGTTATCGGACAAGACACACGCGATCCCCGCAACCACCATCTTCGGAAACTATTGAATATTTCCATGCTACTGGGGTGGAGAGCTGCTTGGCAGCGGAGAAAGACGTAATTAGAACGCTAGCCTCACCTTACTTGCGATTCGAACCCAGACCTAATATTTACAGTGATTAGCTACCTACCTCAAGACCATCTGCGCAACGGGATTTAAGAATACCGCTATTCGCTCTCATATTGGGAAGGAAACATGCAAGTATTATATCTGTGCATTGAAGATTGCACCAAAATACTAATTGTTTTTTTATTGGGGGTTTAACGACCACTATGAGCAACTCAATGGGCTATAAACCGTCGCCCATCCCTAATTTTGGGCCACTGGTCTCAGGGAAATGAGAGAGGCAGTGCCGTAAGACAAACACAACATCCATGTCTCACAGGGATTCGAACCCGAGCCTACCTGGGACGAATGATTAGAAGCCCGCGCTTAGATAACGGCGCCACCAGAGCTGCCTCAATTTTCTTATCTATACATTTTTTTAATAGAGGTATAACGACTACCGTGAGCAACTCACCGGGCTATAAGCAGTCGTCCGTCTATAATTTAGGGCCACTGAGTCCAGGGAAGGGAGAGAACCAGTGCCGTAGGACAAACACAACATCCATGCCTCACCGGGATTCGAACCCGGACCCATCTCGGACGAATGATTAGAAGCCATTGCTTAGACCACTGCGTCCCCGGGAGGCCTCAATTTCCTTATCTATTCATTTTCACTGTGGTATGACGTAGCTAACATAAAAACTACTTTGTGCCTCAAACGTATAAAACCAGGAAGAGTTTTAAACGAATTTTTCGTCTCACGGGTTCCCCTTAAAGAAATGTTCTGTCAGACATACAAATAGTTACAACAACGGATATTTCCAATCCCACAAGACTAGCGTTTTACTGTTTCTCACGAAAACGCACTTCAAATTCAAAAACGTTTGAAACAGTAAAAACTGTGTTTCAACTCAATTTACTGGCTTTAAAGAAATTGTGCATTTCACGACAGTTGGGTTTTCTGGTTAAGTCATATGCTCTATATACACAGTCGAGTCACATTATTGTGACCACCTTCTACTTTTGACGTCAATAGGGCGTAGCGAATGAAAGAAGGCACGTGTCGTTAGCTGGCTTGGAAGGTATATAAGGTGTGTTGTAGACATTCTGAAAACATATTACTCGTTGCTGTCACGGTTAAAAGGAGAGATTTATCAGATTTGCAAATTGGGATGATTATGAACTTTCGGGACAAGGGTGGCAGTATTTCTGAAACAGCGCAGATTGTGAACAGTTCGCGTGCTGCTGTGGTTAAAGTGTATCTCGATTAAAGAAATGGCACCATTGCGAATAAGCGACGTGCAAACTGCGGAGCACCACGTGCCATTGATGTGAGAGTTGAAAGTCGGCTTTGAAGGTGCGTGAAGGTCGATCAACACGCTACAGTGGAACAACTCACTGAGCGAATGAGCCAGAGAGCTACCGGAAGTATATCTAAAACGACAGTTCAGCGAACCCTGCTGCTTATGGGGCTCCGATGCCGACGGGTGGTCACTGCACCTTTGCTAACGAAGGTGCATCGGCAGAAAAGGCTTACATTTGCACGGCAGTATCGGAATTAGACCTCCGCTGATTGGCAAAGGTTGCCTTCTCCGATGAGTCACGTTTTCTGCTTCATCGAACAAATGGATTTTGGCGTATAAGTCGAGAAACATAGGAGAACAAACACTTTTAAACCATTGCTGGAAGAACAGAAGCTTGTGAGGGGGGGGGGCATCGTTATGGTCTGGGGAATATTTGCGTGGCATTCATTACCTGGGTCCACTTATACCTGTGGAAGGCACTATGGACCCAGTTTGTTATGAATCCATTCTTGCAGACCACGTACACTCATACATGCTGATTGTCTTCCCTGGGGCGGATGAGATCTTCCAGCACAACAATGCGACGTGTCACACTGCTAGAAATGTTCGAGAGTGGTTGGAAGAGCACGATGAAGACTTCAAAGTACTTCCTTGGCCCCCTAATTCCCCAGACTTAAACCCAATTGAGCATCTGTGGAACCTCTTCGATCATGTTGTTTGCTCTATGAATTCTGAACCACGCATCCTCTAGCAGTTGTGAGATGCACTGCAGTCAGCATGGTCCATATACCGGTTAACACCTTCTAGCACCTTATTGAGTCACTCCCAGCCCGTCTAGCTGCTGTCAGCGCTGCGCACAACGGTTACTCTGCATATTAGCTAGGAGTCACAGTAATGTGACTCGACCGTGTATAATAAATGCCTAAGACAGATAACGGGTTGCATTTGTGATGAATATATTCAAGTTGAGCGTATAATTAACTTTTAAATGCAGTTTCTTGTACAAAATGTTGCTTAGCCGGTTGATACCCTTTTTATTTTTTTTATTGAAGGTGTAACGACCACCGTGAGCAACTCAATGGGCTATAAGCAGTCGCCCATCCCTAATTTAGTGTCACTGGTTCCAGGGAAGGGAGAGAGACAGTGTCGTAAGACAAACACAACATCCATGCTTCCTAGGGATTTGTACCCGGACCCTTTTGTGACGAATGATCAGAGGCCATCGCTTAGACCACTGCGCCACCGGGTGCGGCTGATACGATTTCATATGAAATGCTATTTTCAGCTTTCATTGAATCATCACTAGTTTGAGTCCTTACTGGTCTCGCTTTGGTCAATATCAACAGTGTAATGATCTTGCACGCTTAAGCGCTGGGTTCTGTGGCAGCAGTGATCACGAACAGTGAACATTTTCTCATATGTACACACAGAGGTTACAACCCTCACACACACATACTATGTCAGGTTATTAGGTACATCTCCCTGCCCTTGTTACACAAACGGCTCACTCCAACATTTAAATAAGCAGCGAGTGCGGTGTACAGTAAAAAACCAAGCGAAGCAGTACGTTGAGCAGCGAGCGCGGTGTACAGTAAAAAACCAAGCGAAGCAGTACGTTGAGCAGCGAGCGCGGTGTACAGTAAAAAACCAAGCGAACCAGTTCGTTGAGCATCAGTTTGCGTACGACGGAAGGTCGGAATAAGCAAAACGTGTGATCTGGAAGATTTTGAACATGGAATATATGTCCCAAAAGCTATCATAACCTTGACCTTTCGCGCACAGTCATAAGAATTAAACCCTTGCTATAGTTGTAAAAGGTGCGACACACAGAAACTTCCAGCAATCGGCAACACCGTGGGCGAAAGCAGCTGGTGGATCAGAATGTTTAATTTAGGGTCACTGGTTCCAGGAAAGGGAGAGAACCAGTGCCGTCAGACAAACACAACATCCATGCCTCACCGGAATTCAAACCCGGAACCCCTTTCGGACGAATGAGGAAAGGCCATCGCTTAGACCACTCCGCCAAGGCCAAAAATATCAATCTCCTTCAGAGAGGAAAGCGCGTGTTAGAAGGAATGGCCATCCTAGATTCGCTGGGAGATTTCCACACTCTGGTGTTACGCCAGCTGTACACAACTGTGGTATACACCACAAACTAAGGTCGCTTTAAATATAGCACTCAAACATCTTGCACTGCAGCGTAACATGAAAAGAAACAGATGACGTCACGTCTCCACACTCCACGAAAGAAAGTGATGTCATTGCGATCAGGCGAGACAAGGAGCTAGAACGAAGTTACGCAATCAATCCAATCGACCACTTACTTTTCTTTTCCTTCCAGAAAAAAATTCCAGGACCATTCTCAAAAATATAAAAAATTACGGACTTTCCTGCCCTGGAAAAAAGGAAAATCAAATTCCAGGACGTTTCCAGGATTCCAGAGGCCGTGCGAACCCTGATTTTAAAACAACCTTTTTAGTTTTCGTAACAGAAGGCAATCGTTTCACGGCCCTTTTATGTAACCTAGCCAGCCATGGAAAACAAGAGGAGATTAAAATTACTTGCTCTTGATTCATAGTTCGTTTTTTCCTTGGCCTGGTGAACTGTAGGGTCACGACGAAGGAAGGCCGTTAGTCAATCAGAGGCAAAATAGTATACTGAGGGAAAGTTCTTCTACCACTACTCATGAATAGTGTGCGTTTTCTTCTAATTTCCAGAATTTGTTATTTTTTGTCTTTTTTTAATCTACTTTAAACTACATGTGTCAAACTCCATAACGTGGAAATCTGAACTAAGTCTCTTTTTTTTTTTTTCTACAAGGGAAAGTCAAATGAAAACCTTGAATAATTTTTCTCACAATTTACTGAACAAAAGTGGTACACACCTGTATAGTACTCAATGTAATCTCTATTTTGTGCAATACAAGTCCTCCAGCACTTACAAAGTGCATAGATTCTTCTGGGAAAAAGTTCTTTTGGTCACGTGTGCAGCCACTCATGTACCACCTGCTGCACCGTTTCATGGGACCTGAAAGTATTTCTACCCATCGCATTTCTCAGTGGTCCAAAGATGTAGTAATCACTTGGTACAAGATCTGGTGAATACGGGTGATGAGGAATACACTCTAAGAGCAGGTCTGGTCTGGTTGCAAACGTTGCTCGGGTACTATGGGGCCGTGCCTTGTCATGTTGCAGCAAGACATCAGTACCCTGAAGACCACGTCGTTTGGATTTGATGGCAGGTCGAAGATGACTCCTGATAAAATCTGCATACGTGTCACGGGTTACAGTGTTCCCCCTGGGCATGTAGTGCTCTAAACTTATGCCTCGTTCGTCCCAAAAGAGAGTCATCATAACCTTCCCTGGAGTTGGCTCCGTGCGGACTTTTTTGGTTCTAATGAGGAGGGATGGTGCCATGCCAAGCTCGCTCTCTTGGTTTCAGGCTGATAATAGTGAACCCACGTTTTATCTCCAGTAACAATCCTTTGTAGAAAGCCATCACCTTTTGTTTCAGACGTCGCATAAGTTCTTGACAGGCATCAACACGTTTTTGTTTAAGTTCTAGAGTCAGCTGGCGTAGCACCCAATTTGCAGACACTTTGTTGAACTGGATCACATCATGGATAATGTTGTGCGGTGAACTACGACTCATTTTTTTATTAAGGGTTTAACTACCATCGTGAGCTACTCTGTAGGCTACAAGCAGTCTCCCGTCCGTAATTTAGGGTCACTGCTTCCAGGGAAGGGAGAGAGCCAGTGCCTTATAAAAAACACAACACCCATGCCTGACTGGATTCGAACTCGGACCCTTCTTGAGTGAATGGTCATCAGCCAGCGCTTGGATCAATGAACAACCAGGGCGGTTAACTGATGTTCAAAGGTGCGACTATTTTATTTACCATCACTCGGCGATCTCCCATCAAAATTCCTTCAACTGCTGTAACAGGCTCTGGTGTCACAACTCTGTGTGCCTGTCCTGGTCGACGAGAATCTGTCACAGAACTCACGCAGTTCCGGAACTTCCTAGTCTATTCGTATACTTGCTGGAGTTATAGACATGCATCACCATGCTGCAACTTCATTCGACGATGGAATTCAATAGGTTTGACGCCTTCACTACTCAAAAAAAGGATGACAGAACATTGCTCCTCTTTGGTGCATGTCTCAAGTGATGTGGCCATATTTACACTGCTGCTGTAACGTCACTAAGCTTGTCTGCAACGTGCTACCACCTGTAAGAAAATCTTTCAGCCATTGGTAACAATATCGCCAAGTTACAGGCCAATGACACTTTATTTTGAATTTTGTATCGCACTTTTAAGGCTTTCTTTGACTCATATAGTATTTTTAACCCAGAGGAATTTTTCATTCGCTAGAAACATTTCTTATTCGTATGTCACGCCTGTACTACGAGAGTTTTTTCTTTTATCTATAGTTTGTGATGAAACAGGTGTAGAGTTTTAACCTTTGATAACTGTAGTTTACGTGATTACTAAGTTGCTAACTAATGTCAGTGAAACATGAATTCACATTACTTGAATGACTAAGTAAAACCTATGGCCAGGTAGATAGAATCAGCAAAACGATTTACGTATAACGATAATGTCTTCATTTATTGTTGTTCCGCTACGGAAAATTCAAAAGGTGCATCGATGTTATCTATAATCCAGTGATACAATGTCTTGATAGTGTCAACACAGACCTCAATCGTATGACAACAATACGTAGTCGTCGGTCACATATATATCAAGTAGACCTTAATCTCTTTCGCAATATAAGCGCTTCATAATTTCTCGCAATCTCTCTCCATCTGCACAAATCTTTACATTCAATGTGTTGTTTTGGCTCACTGTAAGCATTGCCAAAGTGTACACGCTGTTCGGAAAAGTCATGTGCCGTTCAGTGAGAAAATGTTTACCCAAGAAGCATGGAAATTTACATGAGAAAACAGAAATTTAAGAAGAAAGCTTGGTAGGGACATACGTCACACATATGTTTAATGATTTTAAAAACCTATTTTTTATCTTCTGAAGAACACTTTTCGGTTCGACAAAAATTTACTGTTTTCTTCCTCTTTTTGAAATACATACAACGTTGTGCTTTCTTTCTCTAGTAAATGTTTCAGCACAAATTTCACATGAAAATTTATTACATGTTTTCGATGGAATACTAGGCACTAAATCGATCTCGTCCAAACACGTGCAAATGAAGTGCAAGTAGATTTCTCAATCACGGTGATATTATTAAGTAGACAGGGCTTTATAAATCGACCATCAAAATCTTACATTGTATGACAACAGTAAATGCAAAGAAAAAACATTTTCCAATAAGAAATTCTGTTCGACCCATGGCAGGATCAAAAGATTTTTCTCACAAAAACGCATTCGGAGCTTATTTTTCTCAAACGCAGCTTCGATTGAATTAAGGCTCCACAGAGTAAATTACTTTCGTTTTCGCACATTTTTAGGAAATTCCTTATCCTTTGGTTTTACTGAAAACGAGGCATACCTGTTAAAAAAGAAATTCATCTAATCGCAAATGTATTCCATAATGACGCCGGGAAAAACAATGTTGCGAACGCGCACAACCGCAAAGAGAGATTACGACAAATGGGCACTTAACCATCTCTCACGAAGGGAATTTTTACCAGCGTTACTCCCCAAATCCATCACTGCTAAATTGCTTTCGGCTCCTTTCCGCTAACGTGCAGCGCTGAAACCACGTAATGATTTCCTAGCCCAAGCGGTTATTTTGCTTAACGTATCATTATCGAAATTATATACGCTGCAAAACATGTCCTAATTTCACGGAATGCCATCGCGATGCAACTGGGTTCTGGGTTTCTGTCAGCAGCGGGACAGAATTAGATGGCTTTACAACGTGTACTAATAAGACCAAGCTCATGAGAAAAAGATCTAATGGACGCGATATTCTCAATTTCAGCTGAATTTTCCCAATGCTTCCTTTTCGTTGCCAAAAGTCTGTAATACTTCTCAAAAGAAAATCACTGTTAGATGACGCTAAAAATATGCCACGCGTGTTTTTTCTCGACGTTTATAACATATTGCATTAAATAAGTACGTGTTACATGAAAACGTGTGTTGAACCAGGAACCGCGAGCTCATTGTAGATTTATTCATCTAATCTCGCAGTGAGAGTAAAGGAGCATGAAAGAGATATGAGGTGAGAGGAAAAGCAGTTTTTTTTTCTTGGAATTCGGGGAACATTTTTATAACTAATTGAAAGAGTGCCTCGTTTTCTTAACATCTCAAACGTAGTTGGCAGAATACTTTGTAACAGCGGGGATCACTCGAGTTTAATGTAAGTATTTTATCGTTGCACAATTTATTCACGCTGCGAAGTCTTAAACGCATCCATCTGAACATATGGACTGTCGTTAACCGGAAACACATCATGCTGATCTAGTAAATTTAATTGTCATTGCGACTGCATTACATTGTGATTTACATGCGTGATATTACAAAAAGCGCGGGTAGTTCAAAACGAAATAGCTTGATGAATCATACAGATAGGTGGAGCGACAACCTAATTTTAAATTTCCATGTCTCTCAAACTCATCCTGATACCAACTGATGCGTTTCAAATTTTGTTCGAACTGATATTAGTTTGAGTGACCAGCAAGAAATTGTAGGATGTCGACAGTTATGACCTATAGCTAACGCGCCCAACAGTTGACGGAATTTTCTTTCAAGACGTAAGAAAATGACTTTGTTGAGCTACTTAAAAGGTTTATCATTGCAAATCCTCATGGCCACCCCGGTGGCTCAGTGGACAAAGCGCTGGTTTCTGGCCATTCATTGAAGATGGGTCCGGGTTCGGAAAACGCGTGAGGTACGGATGACGTGTTTGTCTTACGATACTGGCTCCCATTTATGGGGAAAAGGACATGCTACTGCTTATAGCCCATCGAGTTGCTCACGGTGATCATTAAACCTCCAACAATAAAAAGAACAAACATCATGAGCTGTTTACCCCAGTAAATCTCATCTAAGTAATAAAAATACACCGAATGTAAAATTGGAATACAGTAAAAGCTCCTTATTCGCGGGGTATATGTTCCGTAAATATACCGCGAATACAGAAACCGTGAATATGGAATGGTAATTTGTATGGGATTATAAGGGATACGTTCCAAGGTTCCAAAATAAAAATAAAATAAAAATAAAATTAATTTAATGAGAGTTTTTAACAATATCTATTAATTATTATTGTCAGGCTTAGGCAAGGGTTTAAAGAACTTAGTAATTTTTTCTTGTTTTGCCGCTTTTAAAAGGTATTTCAATTCAGATTTATATTCAGCTGTGGCATTAACAATTTGCTTTTTAAAAATAAGACTTCTTTCCATAGATGGATCAATTTTCATGAAGAAATCACAAAGCTTATTTGCCATCCGTAAACTTTCACTCAGGTTTTTCAAGTTAAAGGTCACCTTTTCAGTGCTCGTTGAAGCCTCTTCTTCAATAGAATGCGGATTTAACAGTTCCTCCAAGTCGGTTTCGGTCAAATCTTCATCTTGCGATTCAAGCAACTCTTGAATGTCACTTGATTCTATCTGTTCAAAGCCATCTCGTCCTATTCCATTCGCAACTTAAGCAATGTTTGCAATTAAAGTTTGAATTTGCACGGATTATTCATCATTTCCGACAGTCAGAACAGGCCACAGTTTTTTCCAACATGATTTCAATGTGTTGCATCACTCGGGAGCGAATCCAAAAGCCCCCTCAGCAAATGTGTATGGTTTCAGTTCTTCCAACGATTCTTTTATGTTAACAATGCATTTTGCCATGTCAAATTTTTCCAGCATTGCATCACATTCATATCAGGATCACATTCCATGGTGTCCAGTATGATTTTGAAGGTTCGTCTAATGTAATAGAGCTTGAACGCCTGGATTATTCCTTTGTCCATGTAAAGCCGTCGTGTCAGGAGGTAAAAATATCACCTTTATATTTGGATGCATAGTTTCAAGCTCACGAGGGTGACCTGGAGCATTGTCCGAAACTAGAACGGCTATAAAGTCTAAATTATTTTTTTCAAATAAGTCTCAACTTCAGGAACAAAACAATTCCGGAACCAGTCACAAAAAATATCACTTGTAACCCACGCTTTCTTATTTGCACGCCAAAACACTGGCAGGTTGTCCTTGTTTTGATTTTTTAAAGCACGAGGATTTAACGATCTGTAAAGCATTAGTGGCTTTATAACACAATCTCCAGATGCGTTAGAACACAGCAGCAGTGCAACTCTATCTTTTGCTGCCTTGAAACCAGGAGCGGACTTCTCACTTTTGGATATGAAAGTTTTGTTTGGCATTCTTTTCCAAAACAAGGCAGTTTCATCTGCATTAAACACTTGTTCCGGTTTGTATCCACCATGAGCAATTAAGTTTGAAAATTCTTCTGGATATCTTTCTGCTGCGGCGGTGTCTGCAGATGCAGCTTCTCCAACAATTTTAATGCTATGCAATGATTGTCGCACCTTGAATTTATTGAACGAACGTACTGATGCTTGAAATCCTCCATCTGTACGTTCATCACCAGGTTCTTTAAAATGTGCGTAAAGACGCTTTGCGTTCTTGCGAATCATAAGACCATTTAGGGGCACTCTTTTCTGGTTACGATCTTCAATCCATAATGATAACGCAGCTTTCCTTTTTTCAATTGCTGGATCACGAACAATTTTTGCTGATAGTGAGGTTGAAGCTATAGAATTCCTTATTTTGTCTTCGGATTTCTTGATGGATCGTACAGTTGATTCATTAACATTGAAAGAGCGTGATATGGATGCAAACGACTCACCAAGGCGTTAACGGTCAAGCATTTCTATTTTTACTTTAAGAGGCAACACTAGTTTTTTCCGTGTCGGAACTAATTTTTCTTTCCTTTTACTCGACATTATAAATTGGGAACAAAGCAGAAGAGACACGTGTTATTCAATCAAAGTTATTGCAACGACTGACAAGTTGAAGCAATAAAACACCGACCGTGGTGAAGGCGGCTCTTATCAAAGGGCATAGCGGAACATGTAATACGGCGGCGGCGGCATTTGACAACGTACTTTAGGCATAGAGGCAATACGGTTTGTTTTACTTTGATATTAGTCCATTCGGTTACACTCTTTGTAAAAGCCGCCTCGGACCGTGCCAGCAGTACTCAAAAGATGTCGACGTGTTAATAAAGGACACCGAATCATTTTAATATACCGACTGGATCCGCGAATAAAGAAATTTTTAGTCGCGAATACAGGAACTTGGGCACAACTTTTTAACCCGCGAATAGTGAAAATGCGAATAAGGGAACCGTGAATAAGGAGCTTTAACTGTATAACAGGAATATCTAGCTTAAATTTTAATGCAGGTTCAGTTCATGCAATTTGTACATTATAACGAAGTAAATTTCTCCGTCATTTTTGGTCTACGCCGGGATTCGAACCCGAGGCCGCTTATTCCGGAACAAGTCGCTCTACCAACTGAGCTACGCAGACGTTTTATTCTGATTCCTATCGGCCTTTATGTCGTGTGCGTCCTACTGGCAGGTACGTCACATCTCCCCCCCCCGAAAGAGGGCCGGGGGCATGGCCCACGGGTCAGCCGTGACCATGAATCGTTCCAGGCAGCCATCCACTGTAGAACGTGCACTTGAGAACTCCCAGTCAATCTGCTGTGTGGAATGCAACATCACACATTTTTATTTTTCGAAGCGCTGGAGAAGGAATTCTCTGATTTTTCCTGTCTCGCGGTGTGGAAATAACATCACACTAATGCGAGATTTTGAACGGCCGGGTCATCCGGATAGTTCGGGCGCCATTATAACGAAGTAAATTTCTCCGTCATTTTTGGTCTACGCCGGGATTCGAACCCGAGGCCGCTTATTCCGGAACAAGTCGCTCTACCAACTGAGCTACGCAGACGTTTTATTCTGATTAATATCTGCCTTTATGTCGTGTGCGTCCTACTGGCAGGTACGTCACAACATAACTTTGTTCTTCGCTTTAAGGTTTAATGACCTTGGTGAGCATCGCATAAGGCTATAAGGCGTAACTCGTCTCTAATTGGTTGCCACTCATTCTAGGAAAAGCTCCGTAAAACACAAATACCACCCATGCCTTATCCGGAACACAAACCCTAAGTTAACTCGGACGAATAGCCAGAAGCACGCGCCTGTGATTTCCCAGCCGCCGGGACGGCTAACCTAAATTAATAAATGCGTTGTATTCAGCCTCAAATCGGTGCATGTAAAAGTCGTTTCGATAAGTATTATTTTCTCACGTATTGTAACATTCTCATTCAATCAGCACTTGATTTTCAGGTGTAGGTAGCTCACCAGACCCTATGTAACTAACCTTTGTCTAGAGGCAGCTGTGTTACCATTAAGGATCTACTTTCCAAACCTAGTCAACCATCGAATCACACGAAATTGGAAACTCTGAAGAGAGACACGGGACATTCCAGTTATCAGGAACAAGAGGTTTTGAACAACAGTAATCGCGATTACCGACACATGGGTTTATTTCATGGATTTATTAAAGGTAAACGCACTACACACCCAAACTACAAACATATAATGAATTCACTACATAACCATGGAAAATTATATAATATACTAAATGTTATCGACAAGGCATTAGTACTGAGCGACATCTAGCACAATCAAACAATGTAAATTCACCTCTAACAAACAGCCGCTTTCCAAAATAAAACTTCTAATGGAAATTATTTGCATTCGAGCTAAAAGTTTGATTTCACAAATACAATAAACAATGCTATGAACATCAGTTTTGATATCGCATAGCCAAGGCGCGAGTCAAAAGGTAACCACTGCTTAGTATGCCACTATAGAAAAAAAGCTGAGGTTTTCCACAAAATGATTGAACTGTCTTTCACAATATTGCGCATCTAGTTTTTTAAAGAAATTTTGCGTAGAAACTGGACATGTTCTTGTAGAAAATATATCAGTATAGACTGACAAATTGTCTCTAATTTTCGCGAAATATTGTATGATACGGAGGATGCTGCAAATGGTGCTTAGACTATATTCTCTTTCTTGTTCTATTTGTTTCGATGTTCATCGTCAAGAAAATTATTTGAGAGTCAAAAGATGCACGGATGTAAAGCCTTCCGAGGAATAGCTAACAGTTTCTTTGTGACTGACTATTGAGATAGATAAACTGTTAATCATTGGTAAATACAAAAAATACGATGTTTTAAGAATATCACGTTAAGTTTACATTTGTTTGGAAATCTTGCATAAAGACGTGGATATCATCTCATACATGAAATAATTCTTTAGAACGTTTAATTCCAGAATGAAATCGCAGAATATGAAAGTTCTCCTGTTTCTGAATAATAAAAATGTTTTGTGTTGAACTACCAAACGCTCAGCTTTTTGGTTTCCTCCCGTCTTAATTCATCCAAACCAATTCTTAGCACAAGAAACTTCCAAATATCTGAAGTTTAACTACGGTAAACGTTCGAGTTGCAATACTGGAAAACCACGAACTTCTGATTCCAACTGGACCTCTGACGAAACTAATAGTTTTTTGAGAATTAAAATTCACAAAAATGCATTGTGTACTTAAACATATGCTATAAGTTATTGCATTTTGTTTTTATTGTTTCTTTTTGAAGTACGAAAAGCTTTCCTGCGAAAAACACTCAAAGCAGCCATTTTGTCTAATCCTTTGAAATTTTATTACTTACGGGTGTTTTGCTGCGATACACAGATACGAAAATCATGCATATGTTTCAGTCCAATATTATTTTCCATTAAATACATATTTTATTGCATGAAGCATTACATATTGCGCATTTACTTACGCCTGAGCAATTAAGGAAACACGTGTTCTCGGTCGAAGTTGAAAGGTACAGCATCATATTTTCATTTGAAAAATTGCTCGTTATTTTGAAAATTGCCTTTGTCAGAGTGTTAAAGATTTATAGGACGGAGATACTACTTTTAAATAAGACATATGTAGGAAATAATTTGCTTGAAATTGTAGAGTCGCTTATAATGTGCAAGGGGAAATTCATTATTTACACTATTTGAACGCCAAAGGTGACAAAACAAACGAAGAAACGTGATCAGGAAATAAATTAAAACCATTTAAAGTTTAGAAATATTTACATTCGGACGAAAAACACAGCGAATCTGCGATAGACGACCAAGGCTCTTTATAAGTATTTATAAATAACTGTCTGATTCCATCCTTTTAAGGGCGAATCAAACATCAGCTACTTATAAATTTGCAATAACATGTTGCCTTGAAAACATAACTATAATCAGTGTCCAAGATCAGGAATTGATACCTTACTTGTGTACATAGAATAATTTAGTATTTTGTGCATGCAATGTTTTATTTCATTAGACTTAGTAGATATATCCCCGTTCTGAAGGACATAATTTCTATACGGTTGACTTTTCGTATCCTTGTAATACTGTTTGTGATTAATCATGGCGATTCAGGAGAGCGGGCTGCAACATCGCATTAGTTGTTTAGCAAAATTTCCTGAATACAACATTGTTTCAAAATTCATTGGAATCACACAGTGGCTTCTCTGGACAAAAAACTACGAAACTATAAGGGCGAAATGAACATTCGAGAAAAAATAAACATGAGGGTGGAAAAGAAGTTTGTGGTCAAAAAAAAGGCAATAATTCATGTTATGCCAGTGAGACTGCATATTCAAAATCCATGAAATTTTGTTATGGCAGCTCCATTTACTTTTGAACTGCCTCGCAGAAATTTATTGCTTAGAACTAGAGATTCATTAAATTAAAAGAGAATGAGAAGACTCAACGATGTATGACTACTTTCTTCAGATAAAAGATTTTCCTTCCTGATGGAAGGAAAATCTCTTATACAACCGGAACGGAATGCACGTACGTTTGAACACTGCGAAATATCATATAGAAAATAATTATGTCATAAATATGTAAGGGGTCGAATATGTACCTTATTTTCATACTTCTGGAGACGTGTTTTCAAATTATTTGTTTTCATGAAACTGCGGTTTAACATTAATTTATTTTTTTATTTGCTTGTGTGTAAACATGTAAAATAATGTCTTTAAGTTATCCAATACAGGAGAAGAGGAGAGTCGACTTAAATTTTATTCAAATTTATCACACTAAATTTCTGTTAAAGGAAAAATATATCACAGATAAAAATATATCAATATATCGCGAAAAGATACCATAGCTAACAATTTTAAAAATAACAGTAACATCAAGATCATTTTCATAAAGTTTCGACTACTGAGAACCGCGTACTGAAGCAGCCGTTGTTTTCAAATAAGAATCCCTGAGTCTTAAAATTAATGTGAAAAACAAAGTACATACAAACTGGATTTCTGACACCCAAGCAGGAGTGAGCAAATGAATTCTTGGGTTTAGTCGCACAAGCGCTAGGATTGATTTAAAGCGCCAAGGACGGAATTTGTAAAGATTTGGAATAAAAACATGTGAAGTTAGCAGTTACCCGAGGCGGTGGGAAGACATTTTGCTAATCACTTGCCTCACCAATCGTAAACCTATAGAGCTGACAGACCACACTGGCGAAAATGGTAAGAAAGAATAATATGTCAAGAACAGGTAAGAAGAGGTACGATTATTAGAGGTACGTATAACCCGAATCTACGGGAGCATACTTACACTGAATATCCATACCAGCATATCACATATTTTGGCCAATATTACTACTAAGCTGTAAAAGGCGCCTTCACCCTGAGCGCATTTTAGTGAACCTTCCGGTAGAAGCATTTAGAATATATTATAATTTCAGCTCTTTACTCTTTTCATTTTGAATATAAATATCCAGTTATATTCTAAATAAAGGAGAAGACGCTGGGTCCTAATTAAGGGCTGCTGGCTGCAGGGAAAATTGAGTGTCAGCGACATAGGAAGGAACTCAATACCTACGTGTTATCCTAAAAACGAATCTAGAACAAAAAGCCCGCTCTCTGCGTGGCTAGACCGCTGGGCAAGCTTTCATAATTTCATTAATGAAGTCATGAAAAAAAAAATTCACAGTCGTCGATTTGGGGCAGTGCTACGTGATGTTACTAGTTCTGATCATCCTGTAGATTTTCGCTGTAGAAATTTAATCTCGCATACCGAAAGAAAGTCAAGGGTGAAAACGAAGAAAGAATAATTATCCCTTCGCCTTTTCGGGAAGCAGTACACCAGTTTCAAGCACGGTTCTTTTACTTGAAACGATCTCTGGATTACCTGTCTTTGCATTTGTTCCGCTTTCTCCGTACGTAGTTATGTGACTGCTCAGTAGAAATGTAATAAAAGCAAAATATGTTGGTATGTCGTTGACCTCAGAGCAAAAATGTTGCATCAAGAACGCTTAACCTGGAAACATTATTAATGACAAATGTTTCGCTTTCTCGCTCACTTCACGGTATCTTTTCCCCACTGTATTTGAAAAATGTATGTCACAGGTACTCATCTCTTCATCTTGCTTTTATAGTTTGTTTTTCTTTGCCTTGGATTACAATTGAAAAATGTTCCATTTTTCAGCGTATTACATACCTTTTCTTACTGTGCGTGTTATTTTGTTCACAATTTAAAGTACGTAAGTTCATACTGGAAATATATCTTCTCAACGTAGATAGAGTTCCAGTGTAAATAAATTATTCTCATTACCAATCTAAGAATCTATTCAAAAACCCGAAAATAACAAAATTTGAAAACCCTAAGATTAAAAAAAGTACGTGCTTATTGTATCACGTTGTTCGATTGTGCAAACCACATCTCTCCTACTAATAGTCCAATTTGAAATATTCTATCTCCATTGGGAGTCTTCAAATGTGAAAACGATAATCCGTGCTTTCCGGCTTTTTTCTGACGCATAACTTTTCTGCTAAAGGACGTACGGTGGCACAGTGGTCTAAGCGATGGCCTCTGATCATTCGTCCGAAAGCGGTCCGGGTTCGAATCCCGGTGAAGCATGGATGTTGTGTTTGTCTTACGGCACTGGCTCTCTCCCTTCCCTGGAACCAGTAACTCTAAATTAGGGACTGGCGACTGCTTATAGCCCATTGAGTTGCTCACGGTAGTCGTTAAACCTCCAATTGGGGAAAAAAAAAAAAAAAAGGACGTACATGTGAATACAGAGGGTAAGTCGAAAGTTTTGCAATATTTGGATCACTTTATGACTTCATACGTACCTTGACGAGGAAAGCTGACTAGCATTTAAAGTATAGATACCGTCTTTAGTCATCTATCTGCCAGTTGTTCGATTCCGCGGCGGTACCAGTTCTTCTCCTTCAAGGAAAAGAACTCCTTCACCCCAGCTGCCACCTTCCCCTGGTTGTTGAAGTGCCGCCCGCGAAGGAAGTGTGCCATGAACCGTAACAGGTAATAATCCGACAGGGCAAGATCCGGATTATATGCTGGGTGTGGCATCAGTTCGATGCCCTCGAGTTCCTGGATGTTTGCCTGAGTCGTTCGCGTGGTATGAAGCCAAGTGTTGCCCTGCTGCAGGAAAGCGCGCCTTCTGTTCACCACTGCCGGGTATTTCTCCTCCAAAACGGCATACATCCGTTTTAGCTGTATATAGTGTAGAGTGGTGTTGCTGGTTCGACCGTCTGGAACAAATTTGTAATGGATTATCCCCTCGAAATCCCACCAGACGTAGAGCATCACCTTGTTCTCGAAGCGCCCAAGTTTGGCAACAGGTTCTGCAAGCTGGCCCAAGCTCAACCACTGCCGTTGTGTATTGGGATTACGGAAATAGACCCACTTTTCAACGCACGTAACAATTCTCTTGATAAAACGTACATGGTTCGAGTTTTCTAGGAGTTTCGTGCTCACTTCCACTGGGCGGTTTGCTTCAGCTGGCGTCAGTTCGTGAGGAACAATGCGACAGCTCCCGTAGACCTTACCGAGGTCCTGAAAATGACAAACCACGGTGGTCTGGTCTGTGATAAGCCAAGCTCACCTGATAATCTCCGAGTGCTAGTTGTCGGAATTTCCTCTACGGCCTGGCGACCGGCCACCGAATCCACGGTTCGCGGACTACTTGACCTTGGCTGATCGTCGAGGTTTCTGCCACCTGAGCAAAATTTCTTGAACCATCTGGTTGTGGTGCTGTGGAACTTTCCCCTTGCTGTGAAACTTGCTGTCGAACCATCTGGTGGCGGTGGTCCATGGAACCTTCTCCTTTCGCGTAACAAATCTTTCGTGTTGTTTGCAGCGATATGGATACGAGTTCAAACTCGTAAAGGAACAGTTCCCTAATTAGCCGGTTGTGGCTGTTCATGTTTTAGGCGTCCCAACCACAGACAGAACGACGACATGCGATGCTGTTCACAGCAACGGCTACCACTTTATATCCCTTTCGACTGACTGCAGTGCGCGACTTGAACTAGTTCTAACACGTGACATACCCGCCGCAGCACACGCGTTAATGCAAATATTGCAAAATTTTCCACTCACTCTCTGTACTATCGAATTCAACATCCCATTTTAACTCATATCCTTGCTTCAAAATATCAGATTGTTTTTTTTTTTTTTTCTTTTTTTGCTTTTCTTTAATACCATTCATACCGAATACTATTTTGAGTACCGTTTCTTTTTCTAGTAGTGTCCAGTTTTTCCGCTAAGGGGCGCAAATTTTAAATTGCGATTTCCTCCATATTTCTGCTATGAAAGTCTGATTTAAAAAAACTGCTTTTGCGTCGGACAGAGCTCCTGGTGGGAAATGTTCTGCATATAATTTTTAACTTTTTTTAAAGAACTGGTTTGCCACTAGGGGCGTACGTCAATATTTTTATTTTTGTTGTATTCGCAACAATAGCACACTGGACCAAGTTGCGCACTAGACTAATTCTTCTTCAAGGTTTTTCTTTATTATAAGGAGTTAAGAATTTACTTTGAAACATCTACTTCCCTTTTGTTCCACAGATCTTTGTGAACAAATAATTTCAACATTTTGTTATATTTCATTTCATTTCATTTATTTCGGTTGTTACAATATGCAGTTGACATTCTAATGTAAAGCAAATTAATACAGCAACAACCAAGAAATAAGTGGGAAAAGGCTTCCACGAAGCCTGACGAGCCATCTCATCCTCACGACTGACCACATAAAAAAATATCCAAGAACAAAGCAAGCCAGACACAACGTGCAACCCGTTTAGGAGGTGAAAATGATAAGAATAAGGGCATTACGAAACTGATTTCAGGATAGTAAATGTTGTTTAAGTTTTCTTTTAAACAAATTATAATCATTAATAGCTAACAACTGTGGTGGGAGCGAATTCCAAATCTGTGGGCCAGCATAATTAATTAAAACTCTAGAACGTTCATGTGAAGGAAAACAAGGAATCAGTGAGGTTTTATGTCTAGTTGAGTAAGAATGGCTAGGGACAGTTAACCCTTTAAGCGGCCGATGTATCTGAACTAAATGGTGCGCAAAATTTTTTGCCCTCTTCAAACAGAAGTGTTGACATAGTGGCCTGGTTACACGAAAGCTATGCCAAAACTATTCCTTTCCTTCTCTCATCTCAGAAGAATCTACTATATATCTGTCGCTGGTAGTAAGTGCTCCCTTATGGTCCTTAGTCTTATAGTCTACAGCCTGATTCCCTTACAGTGCTTTAGTCTCTACGCGATGACCCAAGGAATGATTGGGAAGGGCTGGTCCCACTGACACTGGACATCATGGCCCTGGATAGAAGCAAGTTACTCTAATATCTTTTCTCTCCTTCCTTAGGTTCTTCGCCTTTTTTGCAGTATTTTTGGGAGAAAATGTTATATGATAGGAAGGATTAAAAAAAAACATTCCCCGTAAATGCCCACTTTGAATGACAAATCTAATGGAAAACAACGCTTTCTGATGTGCAGGTTTACTCGTTTCTGTCGAGTTCATCCCACTTCTTAGACAGCGAATATATACACTGGAAAGTGAAAAAAGAACACCAAGAAGGAATTGGCGGACGATCATGAAATTTACATATGTTAATGGGGTCGAGTTTACGTAGGAGTAATGTTAATTTCGGGACCAACCGGTGAGCGCGTACGCCACAGCACGGCATAATATGCAAATTATCGTCGGTGGTATTTAAGGAGTACGGCGAAGTGAATGTAATCAGTCGTCGGCGCACGGACACGTGCGAAGACCCTGAAGAAGCTGCAATGCCTGGACATGGAAGACGTGTACGGTTTCAGCAGTTATCGGACTTTGAGCGAGGTCGTCTAGTCGGACTCAGCGAGGCCGGGTGGTCGTATCGTCGTATTGCCGAGCGAATTGGACGGTAAGTATCGGTGGTGGTACGATGGTGGCGTAGATGGTCCGAAGAACATTCCCACACGAGAAGACGTGGAACCGAGTGTCACAGACGGACTGATGAGCGGGCCGTTCGACGCATAATAATAGCGGCGTTGTCAAGCAGAACATCCACTGCGACGCAAATCCGAGCTGCCGTTGCGCCTGAGGTGACTGTGAGAACAATCCGCAACCGTCTACTGGATGCAGGACTAGGTGCACGTGTGCCTCTGGCATGTGTACCTCTGACTTCCAGCCCACCGTCAGGGACGGCTGCAGTGGTGGTGTCGCCAGCGTCTGCACTGGAGAACGCAATGGCGACCTGTCGTGTTCAGCGATGAAAGCAGATTCTGTTTGGGAGCCTCCGATGGCCGTATGCGTGTTCGCAGACGCACAGGGGAGCGTCTCCACCCTTTCTTGTATCCGCCAGCGACACACAGGGCGTACACCTGGTCTCCTGGTGTGGGGAGCAATCAGCTATCACTCCCGTACACAACTAGTGTTTGTACCGGGTACGTTAAACAGCACCTCCTACATCAACAACATCATTCAGCCCGTTGTTGTGCCATTTGTAAGGTCGGTCCACCGTGGTGTTTTCCAGCAAGATAACGCACGCTCACACTCGGCACGTGCAACGCAACATGCACTTCAGGGTATGAGACAACTTCCATGGCCTGTCACCGGATTTGTCCCCCATTGAGCACGTGTGGGATTTTATGGGACAACGACTTATCCGGTCTCCACGGCCAGCCACGACCATCCCCGATTTACGCGTCCAGGTTGAGGATGCTTTGAACTCAATACCCCAAACTTACATCCATCATCTGTACGACAGACTCCATGCCAGAATTGCACAGTGTGACGCAGTTCATGGCGGTTCAACCTCGTACTAACCATGGAAACGTTATTTTTCAGTTTACCAGCAAATACAGCTGTATTTTGCCATAATGTTTTGATCACGTTATCCTCTGTATTCCGTTATTATGCTGTATTAATTTCGTTGGTATGAGATGTCTCCTTCTTGGTGTTCTTTTTTCACTTTCCGCCAGTGTATTTATGCAATAAAATGATGTTTAACAAAAATAGCAAACAGGGGAAACATCGCGAGAAGCAAAAAAAAAAAAAAAAATGATGTGATTACGGGAGAAATCTTCACTCCGTCTAACTTCCGGTTTCGCAAAGTTTTGAAATACAGAAAAAAGAGAAGATTTAATTGGGGTTTGGGAATATTATTTGTGTCTGCACGACCCAAATAAAATCTGCGTCGTACGTAGCCCGTCTCCGCGATTCTACTACGCGGGGACGCAAAAATGTTCACGATGTCATTTCTACGGGAATTACAAAACTATGAAAGAGTATATTATGTACCACTTCATTTAAGCAAAGTTCACATATCACTACGTGATTAAAATATTCCTCACGAAGACGTTTACAGTCCTACAACCTTATGTTGCACACGTTTGTAGAGGGTACAGCTTGCGGTGGGGTACCAAGTTTAAAAATTCGTACAAAGTTCAGTTAAAATGTTTCAGTAAAGTTGTTACTTACATAAAGTGTCCAATTTGTGATATCTGTTGTCCCTTCTTGATGTGTAGCTATGTTTGGCCCCAATTTTACCACAACTGCTCCACACACCATTCGGTTTAGGTGAGTTCACCATCGATTTGAACCCTTATAAGAAACGCTGTGAAATGCAATCGCTGTAATGTAGCGTATTCCTGTACCAACATTGAAAGCTTTTTTGGTCAACAACTGGATCACTTCCCATATGGAGCCCTACGTAGTATTTGGGCATCAGGGCTAAGTTCGTTAAAGCGCAACTCACACAGAAACTGCAAAGGCAGTAACAAACGGACTAAATTATGTCAAATCCGAATTGAAATAGTAGGAAGTTAAAAAACTGAGTAAAACTTATATATACACTATATACAACCACCCCTCACTGTTAACCGCTCAAATCACTCGTCGTATCCGGACGCGCGTTTTGCACAAGTTCACCTCTGGCATTGTCAACGGAGATGTCTGACACTCTGTCGAAATTCAATCATCTGAAAGTCATGTGCCGTAGCACGCATGGGCCATTACGTAACTAATCATCAATGCCACCTAGTGTAGAAATACATTAATCGAACCTTCTCCTATATTGTTTTTATCCTCCCTTTTACTCTTCCTCCTTCTTTTTTCCGTTTTATTTAATTTCTTTTCTGTCACAGTCAGGTTCTTCAAAACATATGAAAGATCATATGGGCTGTTATTGTTGCAGCTGAATAGCTTGGTCTTATTTATTATAATTGCTTCTGCGATATGTGTTGTTCTCTCATTATTCTGTTGGTTAAGTATTTTAATTTGTTCCCAGTGAGGCACACAATGGTTTTTCAAGCACTAATCAATAAGTGCTGTTTTATTTTCTGTTTTTACAAGAGTTATTAATATGTTCAGTTACTCTGGTTTTTATATTTTGTTTTGTACTGCCTATGTATTGATTAACAATCTTATTTTGTTCATTTATTATTGGTATGGAGTATATACCTGCTTTCTACAAAACCGAAGTCTTTCAGTGGTAAGCGAATTCCCTAAGTAATTACAACGGAAAGACTTCGATTTTGCAGAAAGCAGGTATATATTCCATCCGGATACGCCGAATCATTTGAGTGGTTAACAGTGAGGGGTGGTTGTATATAAAGTATATACATAGAAGTTTTACCCTCAGTTTTTTAACTTCCTACTATTTCCATTCGGATTTGATATAAGTTAATGCGTTTGTTCCTGCCTTTGTAGTTTTTGCGTGAGTTGTGCTTTAAAGAACTTAGCCCTTATGTCCAAATACTGCGTTTCGCTCCATATAGGAAGTGATCCAGTTGTTGACCAAAAAGGCCTTCAATGTTGGTACAGAACTACGCTACATCACAGCTATTGCATTTCACAGCGTTTCTTGTAAAGGTTCACATCGATGGTGAACTAACCTAAGCCAAACGGTGTGTGGTAAAGTTGGGGCTAACATAACTACACATCAAGAAGGGAAAACAGATATCACAAAGTGGACACTTTACGTAAGTAACAATTTTACTGAAACATTCTAACTGAACTGTATACGAATTTTAAAACCTATTACACCATCGCAAGCTGTACCCTCTACAAACGTGTGCAACAGAAGGTTGTAAGATTGTAAACGTCTTCGTGAAGAGCTATGAAAGGGTCAGCTTAGAATGCGTTTGCGACATTTAAAGCGAGTGCTTGCATACACTGCCATTTTGACCTGCATAAAGATGCTCCCGTCATGTATGCATCGCGAGAAGCAAAGAACTTCCCTTACTTGAGTATCCTTATTCTATCGTTTGTCATCGTTGTTCCATTGTAAGTGCAAATGTATACCTCCAGCCGCATGATGCGTGCAGTGCTTTGTCACCTGCATTCAGTCAAATGAATTATACTTTATGAGCTTTAAAAACGAGTTTACAGAATTTGTGTCTGTTAAAATAGTTTTGACTACATTCTTGGAGAAAGAGGAAATTCTAGGATGCTGCCAAGATTGTGAAAACAGAAGAGAAACATTTCAGTACTTAAATTTTTGGAAACAACTTTAACGTAGTTTATAAAGCTGTTACAGACTTATGAGCCAGATTTTTATGTATTCATGCATTTCATAGATATTACTGTTGTATTGCTAAAACGATTTAAACACACACGGAGCATAAAAAACAAATACTCTTCTCGTAGTTAGGGGACTCAGAAGCTAGTATTCGAAACACGATCATTGACTGCAGTAAAAATGGGAATTAATATATTACTTCTTAAACGTTGCACTTGATACACCTTCTTAAACGTTGCACTTGATACACCTTCTTAAACGTTGCACCTGATACAAATAATCTAGTTTCGAATAAAGAAATATTTTATTTCGCATATCTCCCCGGTTTAAAAATATGCTTAAAGTAACTTAAATGCTCATATAAAATTTTCGTTCGATGTGTTTCATTATTGTCAGGAACCAAAAACTTGCTTGATGGTAAAATCCTCTAGTTGCATTCAGAGAAAAGTTGAAATTCGATTATCTTTTCATTTTATGCTACCACTTTTTCTTGATTTTTAGATTCAGAGAAGGAAAAAAATAGATAGCTTATCCTTCCTTACCGACTAAAACTTTACCCCGATATTTCGATCTGCCAAGTTGATAAATATACTATCTTTCTTTTCCAGTGAAGGTCAATCGAAAAGCATTTCAGAACAATTCTTGAGACCCTAAAGATGACCTGGGGGTTTCTGGCAGAAATGCGAAAGGAAGAAAGATGACACCGAAAAAGTGTCCACGGAGAGCACCCAACTTGCCGATATATCACCCAAGTGATGATAGCTTTACGATGAGGACCAGTGCCCAAGGCTGAGCATCTTGAGATAGCCATAAACAATATCGGAAGCAAAATCAACAACACTACTACATACCACATTTCTTTCACTTCTTCACAAAATAAGAACTTCCGAAATAAAATTAAATCGACGGAGAACGCTGACGAATCGTCTGTGGATGTGCGTTTTATTATTTATTATATAGCCAATAAAGATTGCAACAAATAAATCTCCCGAGTTACATTATTATTGAAAACTTCATTTTTATCATGCGTTTCATCCGAAAAACTTAGCTGTCTTCGAGTTCTTGAAGAAACAGCTGCAAACAAATCGGTTCTTGATTACCCTTGAAACAATTTATTTCAAAGATTTGCCCTTCCGTGTGTAATAAACTCAATTTAAAATTTGTAGCAGAAAATGTTCGAAACATCTGAAACAAATGCTTCCACTTCCTCGCCCCGAGATGAAAATGAAATGATGCAAGGAAGGCCATGAGAATTCCGCTCCATCAGTTTAATGGGCTTCAACAATATCTTCATTGTGTCGGTATGAGAAACCTGACCATGTTCGGACGTCTATCTGAAACTAGTGACACCAGTTCGAGAACAATATTTTCTTACAGCGCATAATTCCACTTTTTTTCATGTAGCCATTTCTTCAAGAGCTTAAAAATTAGATCCCTTTGGGGCAGGAATCGAACCCACACCTCCATATTTCCGGGTACCATTACAACGCCTAAGACAACGAATTCCCAAGCAATTGTTGGCAACGAAAATGAACATGGATCACCTTTCATCAGATATCACATGAAATAATGAAGACACATTGAACACACACAAGCTTATTATTTGCGGCTCACAAGCGTCTAATTACATTGCTTTTTTAGCACGTCTTTTGTAAAAAAAGATCGGGCTTCTGTTACCGGTTTGTCCGTCCATCAGTCCGTCTGTACCCACGATATCTCTGCAACTATAAGTCCGATTTGAAATATTCTTTTTGCATTGGGAAGCATGAAATATGCGAGTGACGATCCTTTATTTCGTTTTTTTTTTTACGATGTGCAATTTCGCCGCTAGGGGGCGTAAATGCACATGATGTCGAATTCAAAAATACGTTTTGTTCCACATCTTTGCTTCTAAACATCCGATTGAAAAAAATATTTTATCTTTCGATTCCATTTATGTCGAAGAGTATTTTAGATATAGTTACTTTTTCAAATTAGGCAAATATTTTCCGCTAGGGGGCGTAAAAATAAGTTACATTTCTCCCGATAACTCTTCTTCTAAAACTCCGATTTGAAAATTGTTTTCTTCAGCGGATACATCTCCTGATTTAAACTTTTTTGCATATAATTTCAAATTTTTGGTAAAGAATACTTTAGCCACCAGGGGGCGTAAATGTTAATTTTTGCTTCTGACG